>CM050652.1:1096588-6096588 GCA_027574665.1 Rhynochetos jubatus
ACCCCGCGTGGGGAGGGGTCCCTGGCACCCTAGAGCCTGGGGGGGGTCCCTGGCACCCACAGGGGTCCCTGGCACCCTAAAGCGTGGGGAGGGGTCCCCCACCCCCAGCACCCACGGGGGATCTGCCACCCCACGTGGGGAGGGGTCCCTGGCACCCTAGAGCCTGGGGGGGGTCCCTGGCACCCACAGGGGTCCCTGGCACCCTAAAGCGTGGGGAGGGGTCCCCCACCCCCAGCACCCACGGGGATCCTGCCCCCCCCCCACGTGGGGAGGGGTCCCCCACCCCCAGCACCCACGGGGATCCCTGGCACCCAGCACCCACGGGGATCCTGCCACCCGGCGTGGGGAGGGGTCCCTGGCACCCTAGAGCCTGGGGGGGGTCCCTGGCACCCACAGGGGTCCCTGGCACCCTAAAGCATGGGGAGGGGTCCCCCACCCCCAGCACCCACAGGGGATCCTGCCCCCCCAGGCACCGCCCGGCCCTTGCACACTTGGCTCTGCTCGTGCCCCCCCTTGCACACTCACCCTCACCCCGCCCTCGCACACTCACCCCAGCCCCACTGCTGCCCTTGCACACTCATCCTCACGCCACCCTTGCACACTCACCCAGCCCCACTGCTGCCCTTGCACACTCATCCTCACGCCACCCTTGCACACTCACCCCAGCCCACTGCCGCCCTTGCACACTCACCATTCACCCCGCCCTGACCTTGCACACCCACTGGCCGCCCTCACTCATCCATCGCCTTTGCACACTCCCCATTCACTCCCACTCCTCCACAACCCCTGACCTTGCACACACCCCTCAGCTCTATCTTGCACACTCACCCCTGCCCCACTCCACGGCCGTCCTTGCACGCTCATTCCAAGCCCCATTCCCACTTCTGCATAACCTCTACCCTTGCACACTCCCTGATCACTCCCAGTGCCTTCACCCACCTTTGCACACTCACCCCAGCCCTCCCCACTCACCCAGCCCCCAGCCCTTGCACACTCACCACTCACCCTGCCCTTGCACACTCACCCCCGCCCCTTCCCACCCACCATTCACCCCCACTCCTTCCTCTCCCCTTGCACACTCACCCCAGCTCCCTCTCCACTCATCCATCACCCTGCCCTTGCACTTACACTAACCCCACCCTTGCACACTCACCCCCAGCCTCCTCCTCAGCCATCCACCCTCCTGTCCGTGTACACTAACTCACACTCACCCCACCCTTGCACACTCACCCCAGCCCCCTCCTCAGCATCCACCCTCCTGCCCGTGCACACTAACCCACACTAACCACACCTTTGCACACTCACCCCAAGCACCTTTCTCATTCAACCACGCACTGTCCTTGCACACTCACCGCTCCCCCTCACCCCACCCTGGCACACTCACCCCAGCCCCCTCATTCATCCACGCCCCTGCCCTTACACACTTACCCTCCCCCTACCCTTGCACGCTCCCCCCGGCCCCCTCCCCTTTCATCCAGCCCCATCCCTTGCACACTCCCCCTCGCACACTCCCCCCTCGCACACTCCCCCCACCCTGGCACGCTCACCCCAGCCCCCTCCTCATTCACTCACCCCCCATCCCTTGCACAATCACTGCTCTCCCTCCCCCCCACCCTTGCACACTCACCCCAGCCCCCTCCTCATACTCACCCGCTCCCCAGCCCTTGCACACTCACTGCTCCCCCTCATCCCACCCTCACACGCTCACCCCCGGCCCCCTCCCTTTTCATCCACCCCCATGCCTCACACACTCACCCTTCACACTCACCCCACCCTGGCACACTCACTCCAGCCCCCTCCTTATTCACCCACCCCCCAGACCTCGCACACTCACTGCTCTCCCTCCCCCACCCTTGCACACTCACCCTTGCACACTCACCCCACCCTCACACGCTCCCCCCAGCCCCCTCCTCATTCACCACTCCCCTTCCCCATCCTTGCACACTCACCCTTCACACTCACCCCACCCTGGCACACTCATCCCAGCCCCCTCCTCATTCACTCACCCCCATCCCTCGCACACTCACCGCTCTCCCTCCCCCCACCCTTGCACACTCACCCTTCACACTCACCCCACACTCACACGCTCACCCCAGCCCCCTCCTCATTCACCCACCCCCCACCCTCACACACTCACCGCTCTCCCTCCCCCCAGCCTTGCACACTCACCCCAGCCCCCTCCTCACTCACCCACTCCCCAGACCTTGCACACTCACGCTCCCCCTCACCCCACCCTCACACGCTCACCCCTGGCCCCCTCCCTTTTCATCCACCCCCATGCCTCACACACTCACCCTCGCACACTCACCCCACCCTGGCACACTCACCCCAGCCCGCTCCTCATTCACCCACCCCCCATCCCTTGCACACTTACCGCTCCCCCTCACCCCACCCTCACACACTCACCCCAGCCCCCTCCCCTTTCATCCACCCTTATGCCTTGCACGCTTACCCTTCACACTCACCCCCACCCTCACACGCTCCCCCCAGCCCCCTCCTCATTCACCCTCCCCCCATCCCTCGCACACTCACCGCTCCCCCCCAATCCCTTGCACACTCACCCTTCACACTCACCCCACCCTCACACGCTCCCCCCAGCCCCCTCCTCATTCACCCTCCCCCCATCCCTCGCACACTCACCGCTCCCCCCCAATCCCTTGCACACTCACCCTTCACACTCACCCCACCCTCACACGCTCCCCCCAGCCCCCTCCTCATTCACCCACCCCCCAGCCCTCGCACACTCACCGCTCTCGCTCCCCCCACCCTCGCACACTCCCCCCTCACCGATGGACACCAGCTTGATGTGCTCCCGCTCCAGGAACTCCAGCGCCACCGAGACGTTCTCCAGCTTCATCTGGCGGAAGTTGGGGCGCGGGTGGTACTTGCGCCCCATCTTCTTCTGGCTGAGCACCTCGAGGAGGGCGATGAGGCGCAGCCCGTCGCCCAGGTCGCGCTGCAGGTCGCCGATGCGCTTGTGGGCACACTTGAGGTGCTCGTTGCACCAACGCGTGAACGTGTTCTGCTGGATCTTCTTCCAGGGCGCGTCCTCCGCCAGGTCCTTCTCGGTGGCCGGCAGCTCCTCCGGCTCCTCGCTCGGCGGGGCCTCGGGGGTCGAGTTCATCCTGGCTGCTGGGGGGGCTGCTGGGTGCTGGGGGGGCTGCTGGGGGGGGCTCTGGGGCCTAGGGGTGGGTTACGGGTGACGGGGAGGGGGTGTCTGGCGGTGGCCGGGGGATTTGGAGGTGGGTCTTGATGGGGTTTAGGGGGCGCCGGGGGTGGGGGGTGGGCTCTGGGGGGGTTTAGGGGGCTCTGGAGGTGGGTCCTGATGGGGTTTAGGGGGCGCTGGGGGTGGTGGGTGGGCTCTGGGGGGGTTTAGGGGGCGCTGGGGGTGGGTCCTGATGGGGTTTAGGGGGTGCTGGGGGTAGGTTCGGGGTGGGATTTAGGGGGTGCTGGGGGTAGGTTCGGGGTGGGTCCTGATGGGGTTTAGGGGGTGCCGGGGGTAGGGGGTGGGCTCTGGGGGGGTTTAGGGGGCGCTGGGGGTGGGTCCTGATGGGGTTTAGGGGGTGCCGGGGGTGGGGGGTGGGCTCTGGGGGGGTTTAGGAGGCTCTGGGGGTGGGTCCTGATGGGGTTTAGGGGGTGCTGGGGGTGGGCTCTGGGGGATTTTAGTGGGCGCTGGGGGTAGGGGTGGACCCTGGGGAGGATTCAAGGGGCGGTGGGAGTGGGTTCTGGTGGGTTTTGGGGGGCGCTGGGAGTGGGGGTGGGCTCTGTGGAGGATTCAGGGCGCACTGGGGGTGGGCTCTGGGGGGATTTAGGGGGCTCTGGGGGTGGGTTCTGGTGGGTTTTAGGGGGTTCGAGTGGGTGCTGGTGGGATTTGGCGGTGGGTGGTGGGTTCCTGCTCGGGGGGGCGGTGGCGGTGGGTGCTGGTGGCGGTGGGTTCCTGCTAGAGGGGGCTGTAGGCCAGGCTGAGATTCCTGGGGGGGGCGGGGGGGGGCGGTGAGGTCCTGGGTGGGGTCTCGGGTCACTCCTGGGGTCCTGGGTGGGGGGTCCCAAGTCAGTGCCGGTGCCTGGAATGGCGAGGGGGGGGGGTCCCAGATCAATCCCGGGGTCCTGAAGGGGTCCTGGTGTCCCGGGGGGGGGTCCTGGGTCAGTGGGGGGGGGGTCGCGGTTCCCGGTGGCAGCGCCGGTGCTGGGGGACGGTGTCCTGGGTCAGCGCCGGTGTCCCGGGTGGGGTCGCAGGTCCCGGTGTCCCGGATCGCTCCCGGTGCAGGGAGGGCGGGGGGGTCCCGGTTGGGGGTCCCGGTGCCGGCGGTCGGAGTCCTGGATCAGTCCCGCTGCAAGTTCCCGGGGCGGCTCCCGGGGCCGGTTCCCGGAGGGGGGCGGCGGATCCCGGTCTCTGTTCCCGGTTCCCGGGGTCGGTCCCCGGTGGGGTCCCGGGGGCCGGGTGGGGTCCCGGTGGTGGTTCCCGGTGGGGTCCCGGAGCGGAGCAGCGGTTCCCGGTGAGGTCCCGGTGCCGGGTCCCGGTGGGGTCTCGGTGGGGTCCCGGGGTGGAGCAGCGGTTCCCGGTGGGGTCCCGGGGGCCGGGTGGGGTCCCGGTGGCGGTTCCCGGTGAGTTCCCGGGGCGGAGCAGCGGCTCCCGGTGGGGTCCCGGTGCCGGTGGCGGGTCCCGGTGGGGTCTCGCTGGGGTCCCCGGGGCGGAGCAGCGGTTCCCGGTGGGGTCCCGGGTGGGTTCCCGGTGGCGGTTCCCGGTTCGGAGGAGCGGCTCGCGGTGGGGTCCCGGTGCCGGTGGCGGGTCCCGGTGGGGTCTCGCTGGGGCTGGGGGCCGGTTGCCGGCGGCTGGCGGGGCCGGAGCGGGGCCGGGAGCGGTTCCCGGGGCCGGGGGCGGCGGCGGCTTTAAGCGCTGCCCCGTCCCGTCCCGCCCCGCCACGGGAGGGGCCGGCCCGGGGGGCGGGGGGGGCCTGACCGCAGCCTCTATTTATAGCCTCGGCGGCACCGGCACCGCGGCCTCGGACCCCAAAACACCCGCACCCCAAAACCCCGAGCACCGCCACCCCCAAAATCCGGGGCACCGGCACCCCAAAGCACCGGCACCCCCAAATCCCCGGACACCGGCACCCCAAAGCACCAGACACCGGCACCCCAAAGCACCGGCACCCCCAAACCCCGGACACCGGCACCCCAAAGCACCAGACACCGGCACCCCAAAACACCGGCACCCCCAAATCCCCGACCACCGGCACCCCAAAGCAACAGACACCGGCACCCCCTGGACACTGGCACCCCCAAATCCCCGACCACCGGCACCCCAAAATCCCGGACACCGGCACCCCCTGGACACCGGCACCCCCAAAACACCAGACACCCGCACCCCAAAACCTCGAGCACCGCCACCCCCAAAATCCGGGGCACCGGCACCCCAAAACACCGGCACCCCCAAACCCCGGACACCGGCACCCCAAAATCCCAGGCACCGGCACCCCCTGGACACCGGCACCCCCAAACCCCGGACACCGGCACCCCCCAATCCCCGGACACCGACACCCCCAAAATCCCAGACACCGGCACCCCAAATCCCAGGCACCGGCACCCCCAAACCCCAGCAGTCCGAAAGCTGGGCACCCCAGCACCCCCAAAACTCCGAGACTCCGGCACCCCAAAACACCGGCACCCCATTACCCTGACACCCCAATACCCTGCACCCCAAAATCTCAGTGCTGCCGGCACCCCAATACCCCGCACCCCAACATCCCAGCACCCCAATACCCGGCACCTCGGCACCCCGATATCTGGCACCGTGACCCCCCAGCACCCCAACATCCCAGGCACCCCAGCACCCCAATACCCCGGACAGGCGGGCACCCCAATTCCTCGGCACCCCGATATCTGGCACCCCGACCTCCTCAGCACCCCAATACCCCGCACCCCAACATCCGAGGCACCCCAGCACCCCAATACCCGGCACCCCAATACCCCAAACAGACGGGCACCCCAAGTCCTCGGCACCCCAACACCCCAATACCGCAGCACCCCCATATCTGACACCCTGACCCCCCCCCGACACCCCAATACCGCAGCACCCCGGCACCCCGATATCTGGCACCCCGACCCCCCCCAGCACCCCAAACCCCCCCCAAAGACCCCTGAGGAAACCCACTCACCCGAGACCCCCCAAAACCCTCACATAAGACCCCCCCCTCCCCTCCAGGGACCCCCCCACACCCCGCGGGACCCCCATCCTGCCCCCCCCCCATCACCCCACACCTTGCGCCCCCCCTCCAAGGCCCCCCCTTTTGGCCACGTGACCACCCCACCCGTGTCTCCCCCGTGCCTCAGTTTCCCCATCGGGGGGACACATGGCCGGGGGGGGGGACACACACACAGGGGACCCCACTGCCCCCCCCGTCACTGGTGCCCCCCTCCCACGCGGGGGGGGCCCACCCGGAATCCTGGGGGGGTCCTGTCCAACACCCCCGGGGGGGGGAGGGGACACACGTGGATGCTCCTTTGTTTTGGGGGGGGGGTGATTATCTTGGGGGGGGGGGGGCGTATCGACGTCCCCCCCCCGGTTCCGGTGTCACCGTGTCACCGCGTCACCGCTGGCCACCCGCCCTGGAAGCTTCCAGGGGGTGGGGGGGGGCACCCAGACACCCGGGGGGGGGGGCAGGATGCCTGGGGTGTCCCCCCCCCCCCCCCGCCCTGTGACTCAGTTTCCCTCCCCACGGCGCGGAATGCCCTGAGTGGGTGGCGGGGGGGGGGTGAGGGCACCCCGGGGTGACAGTGGGTGACAAGGGGGGGGTGGCACTGGGGGGGGGGCACGGGGGGGGGCACGGGGGGGTGTAATTTTGGCTGGGGCGCCTGCGCCAGCACCTAAAAATAACCCGGCGACTCAGAGCCACGCACCCGGCACCCAAAATACCCCGGGGGGCGGGGGGGCACGCTCGGGGGGGGCACACACACACCCGGGGGGGGCACACACACACACACACACACACACCCTGGGGGGGGCACACACACACCCGGGGGGGGCACACACACACACACACACCCCCTGGGGGGGCACGGCACGCTCGGGGGGGGCACACACACACACCCCTGGGGGGGCACACACACCCCTGGGGGGGGCACACACACACACACACCCTGGGGGGGCACACACACACCCGGGGGGGGCACACACACACACACACCCTGGGGGGGGGCACACACACACACACACACCCTGGGGGGGCACACACCCCCCCGGGGGGGGCACACACACACACACCCGGGGGGGGCACACACACACACACACCCTGGGGGGGGGCACACACACACACACACACCCTGGGGGGGCACACACCCCCCCGGGGGGGGCACACACACACACACCCGGGGGGGGCACACACACCCCTGAGGGGGGGCACACACACCCCTGGGGGGGGGCACACACCCCACCCCCCCGGGGGGGGCACCCCCGGCACAGGGACCCTCACAGCAACAGCAGCCATGGGGGGGGTGTATTGTTTGGGGGGGGGGGTCACAGGGTGTTGGGGGGTCACAGGGTGTTGGCGGGGGGGTCAGAGGGTGCTGGGGGGGTCACAGAGTGTTGGGGGGGTCACAGGGTATTGGGGGGGGTCACAAGGTGTTGGGGGGGGTCAGAGGGTCCAGAGGGGGTCAGGGTGCTGGGGGGGCGTCAGAGGGTGCTGGGGGGGGTCACAGGGTGCTGGGGGGCTCGCAAGGTCCTGGGGGGAGGGTGTCACAGGGTGTTGGGGGGGGGTCAGAGGGTGCTGAGGGTGGGGGTCAGGGTGCTGGGAGGGGTCACAGGGTGCTGGGGGGGTCAGGGTGCTGGGGGGGTCAGAGGGTGCTGAGGGGGTCAGGGTGCTGGAGGGTGGGGGTCACAGGGTGCTGGGGGGGTCAGGGTGCTGGGGGGGGGTCCCAGGGTGCTGGGGGTCAGGGTGCTGGGGGGTCACAGGGTGCTGGGGGGTCAGGGTGCTGGGGGATGGGGGTCACAGGGTGCTGGGGGTCAGGGTGGGGGGGGTCAGGGTGCTGGGGGGTGGGGGTCACAGGGTGCAGGGGGGTCGGGGGGGGTCAGGGTGCTGGGGGTCAGGGTGGGGGGGGGTCACAGGGTGCTGGGGGGTCAGGGTGGGGGGTCACAGGGTGCAGGGGGGTCACAGGGTGCTGGGGGTCCGGGGGGGGTCTCAGCTCTGCCTCAGGCAGGGGTAGAGGAGGATGAGGGCGGAGGCCGCGAGGAAGAGCAGGAAGGGCTTGACCCCGCCGGTGGCCTCCTGGGGGTGGGGGGACATGAGGGGGGGCGGTGCCACCCCCACCATGGTGGCACCCCGGGTGTGCCCCCCCCCCCAGCCCCGTACCTGGCTCTGGGGCTCGTCGTCCTCGGGGTGGGGGGGGTGGGGGGAGGGGACGGTCGGTGGCCCCCGGCTCCTCGGGGCACCTGCAGGACATGGGGGGGTGGGGAGGGGGGACATGGGGACAGGGGACATGGCTGGGGGTCACAGGGGCCATGGCCAGGGGACAGGGGACATGGGGACAGGGGACATGGCCAGGGAGGGGCACAGGGGGACGCTGGGGACAGGGGACAGGGGGCGCAGGGGACAGGGGACATGGCTGGGGGTCACAGGGGACATGGGGACAAGGGGTCACAGGGTCATGGGGACAGGGGGTCACAGGGGCCATGGCTGGGGGTCACAGAGGTCATGGGGACAGGGGGTCACAGGGGTCATGGGGACAGGGGGTCACAGAGGTCATGGGGACAGGGGGTCACAGGGGACATGGGGACAAGGGGTCACAGGGTCATGGGGACAGGGGGTCACAGGGGACATGGGGACAAGGGGTCACAGGGGTCATGGGGACAGGGGGTCACAGAGGTCATGGGACAGGGGGTCACAGGGGACATGTGCGTGTGGGGCAGGGAGGACATGGCCATGGGGACAAGGGGGACCTGGGTCAGGGGGCACAGGGGACACGGGGGACGTAGGCCATGGGGACAGAGGGACACTGGGGACATGGACACAGAGACAGGGGACAGGGGACATGGGGACATGGGGACATGGGGACATGGCCAGGGAGGGGCACAGAAGACATGGATAAGGGAACCGGGGGGACACGGCCATGGGGACAGGGGACATGGGTCAGGGGGCACAGGGGATGTGGCCATGGGGACATTGGGGACACTGGGGACGTGGCCATGGGGTCATGGGGACAGGAGGACACAGGGGACATGGGCCATGGGACAGAGGGACACTGGGGACAAGGTCAGGGGTCACAGGGGTCATGGCCATGGGGCAGGGGGACACTGGGGACAAGGTCAGGGGTCGCAGGGGACATGGGGCTGGGGGCAGCGGTGACACGTTTGTGGCCACGTGCAGGAGGCCATGGGGGTCCCGGGGGTCCCGGGGGTGTGGGGTGGGGCTGGGGGAGGGTCCCCAAGGGGGGGGTCAGTCCGGGGGGGTCCATACCGGGGGGGAGGGTCCCGCAGCGCCCGGAGCTCCTCGCCCAGCGCCTCCTGCTGCGCCCGCAGCCGGCCCAGCTCCGCTGTGGGGCACCGGCACCTCAGCCCCACGGCCACCACCCCACGGCCACCAACCTCCCACCCCATGGCCACCACCCCACGGCCACCACCCCACGGCCACCAACCCCCCACCCCATGGCCACCACCCCATAATCCCCAACCTCACCCCACGGCCACCACCCCATGACCCCCACCCCATGGCCACCACCCCATGGCCACCACCCCATGGCCACCTCCCCATGGCCATCACCCCATGACCCCCAACCCCACCCCATGGCCACCACCCCCATGCCATGGCCACCAACCCACCACCCCACAGCCACCAACCCATGGCCACCACCCCATGACCCCCAACCCCACCCCATGACCCCCACCCCCAGGCCATGGCCACCAACCAATGACCACCACCCCATGGCCACCACCCCCACTCCATGACCCCCAACCCCATGGCCACCACCCCCAGGCCATGGCCACCAACCCACTACCCCATGGCCACCAACCCCGTGACCCCCAACCCCAGGCCATGGCCACCATCCCCACCCCATGGCCACCTCCCCATGGCCATCACCCCATGACCCCCACCCCATGACCACCACCCCATGACCCCCAACCCCACCCCATGGCCACGTCCCCACCCCACGTCCCCCACCCCATGACCACCACCCCATGGCCACCAGCCCCCCCTATGTCGTCCCCCCCCATGTCCCCCACCCCATGACCCCCAACCCCATCCCATGGCCACCAACCCACTACCCCATGGCCACCAACCCCATGGCCACCACCCTATGACCCCCACCCCCAGGCCATGGCCACCTCCCCATGGCCCCCATCCCCCCCCCATGTCCCCCACCCCATGACCACCTCCCCATGGCCACCAGCCCCCCCCCATGACCCCCACCCCATGACCCCCACCCCCAGGCCATGGCCACCTCCCCATGACCCCCATCCCCCCCCCATGGCCCCCACCCCATGGCCACCTCCCCATGGCCATCACCCCATGACCCCCAACCCCACCCCATGGCCACCACCCCCAGGCCATGGCCACCAACCCACCACCCCCCGACCCCCACCACCTCAGGCCACGCCCACCCAAACCACGCCCTCCCCACGCCCACCCCCCATCCCACCCCCCACGCCTTGCCCATCACCCCCCGGCCCCGCCCACCCCCGGAGCCCCGCCCCCCCCGTTACCCCAGAGCGCATCCTCCCGGGGGGCTCCGCCGCCCCGCCGCCTGTCCGTGGGGGGGGGAAGGGGGGTCGCGCCCCCCCGCCGGTGCCGGGCACAGAGCTCCCGCCCCCGCCGCAGCTCCGCGCGCAGCCCCGCCACCTCCCCCCGCAGCCGCAGCACCGCCGCCCGCTGCGCCCCCCGGGAGCCCCCCGCCCGCTCCAGCGCGCGCTCCAGCTCCCCCCACCGCGCCGCCTCCTCCGCCTGCAGCGCCCCCAGCTCCGCCCCCAGCGCCCGCAGCCCCGCTGGGGGGGGAGGGGGGGTCACCGGGGGGCACTGCCCACGGGTCACCCTCCCGGGGGGTCCCATCCTTGGGGGTCCCATCCCTGGGGGTCCCACCCCAGGGGGGCTTTTTGGGGGTGCCCACCCCTGGGGATGTCTGTTCCTGGGGGTCCCATTCCTGGGGGTCCCATCCCTGGGGGTCCCATCCCGGGGGTGCCCATCCCTGGGGGTGCCTGTTCCTGGGGGTCCCATCCCTGGGGGTCCCATCCCTGGGGGTCCCACCCCGGGAGGGCTTTTTTGGGGTGCCCACCCCTGGGGGTGTCTGTTCCTGGGGGTCCCATCCCTGGGGGGGGGGCTCTTTGGGGGTGCCCATCCTTGGGGATCCCATCCCTGGGGGTCCCATCCCGGGGGGGGCTTTTTGGGGGTGCCTGTTCCTGGGGGTCCCATCCCTGGGGGTCCCACCCCAGGGGGGCTTTTTGGGGGTGCCCACCCCTGGGGGTGTCTGTTCCTGGGGGTCCCATCCCTGGGGGTCCCATCCCGGGGGTGCCCATCCCTGGGGGTGCCTGTTCCTGGGGGTCCCATCCCGGGGGGTCCCATCCCGGGGGTGCCCATCCCTGGGGGTGCCGGTTCCTGGGGGTCCCATCCCGGGGGGTCCCATCCCGTGGGGGGCTTTTTGGGGGTGCCCACCCCTGGGGGTGCCTGTTTCTGGGGAGTCCCATCCCTGGGGGTCCCATCTCGGGGGTCCCATCCCGGGGGGTACCGTTCTTGGGGGTGCCTGTTCCTGGGGGTCCCATCCCGCGGGGGGCTCTTTGGGGGGGGCCATCCCTGGGGGTCCCATCCCTGGGGGTCTCAGCCCTGGGGGGGCTCTTTGGGGGTGCCTGTGTCTGGGGGTCCCATCCCTGGGCTGCCCATTTGGGGGTGCCCCCTCCCCATGGTGCCCATCCCCGCGGGGTGCCCGTCCCTGGGGTGGGGGTACCCCCCACCCCCCCACTCACAGCCCACGGAGGGGGAGGCGCTGGGGTCCATGGCCCTGTCACCCCGCGGGACACTGTCACCAGGGTGACGGTCCCCAGCGGTGGTACCTCCGGTGGCCATGGCAACCACCCCCCCTTCCGTTGCCCTGGCAACCGCCTCCCCCCTTCCATGGGTGGGGGGCACCTGGGGTTGGAGGGGCTCGGGGGTCAGCCCCAGCCCCCCCCAGCACCCCCAGTGCTCCTGCTCCCACCCTGGGGTCCTCACCCCCATCCCCCCCGGTTTGGGGAGGGGGGGCGTTCACTCTGGAGCCTACTGATGGCCACAGGGTGCCCCTGAGGGAGCCGAGGGGCAGGGTCCGGGGGGCTCAGCCGTGCTCCTGGGTCTGTTGTGCCCCCCGACCTGACATGGCCCAGTATGGCCCAGTACAGCCCAGTATGGCCCAGTACAGCACAGCCCAGCACAGCCCAGTACAGCCATTATAGCTCAGTCCAGTGCAGCCTAGTACAGCCCAGTATGGCCCAGTACTGCAAAGTACAGCACAGCCCAGTACAGCCATTATAGCTCAGTACAGTGCAGCCCAGTACAGCCCAGTATGGCCCAGTACTGCAAAGTACAGCACAGCCCAGTACAGCCATTATAGCCCAGTACAGTGCAGCCCAGTACAGCCCAGTATGGACCAGTATGGTATAGTCTGACCTGACCTGGTACAGCCTAGTCCAGACCAGTATGGACCACTACAGCACAGCCCAGCACAGCCCAGTACAGCCATTATAGCCCAGTACAGTGCAGCCCAGTACAGCCCAGTATGGACCAGTATGGTATAGTCTGACCTGACCTGGTACAGCCTAGTCCAGACCAGTATGGACCAGTACAGCACAGCCCAGTATGTCCCAGTACCGTAGAGTACAGCCCAGCCCAGTACAGCCATTATAGCCCAGTACAGCACAGCCCAGTACAGCCATTATAGCCCAGTACAGCCCAGTATGGACCAGTACAGTACAGCCCAGTATGGCCCAGTACTGCAGAGTACAGCCCAGCCCAGTACAGCCATTATAGCCCAGTAGAGACCAGCCCAGTACAGACCAGTATGACCCAGTACTGCAGAGTAGAGCCCAGCCCAGCCCAGTACAGCCATTATAGCCCAGTAGAGACCAGCCCAGCATGGCCCAGTGCACCCCAGTACAGCCCAGTACAGCACAACCCAGTGAGTCCCAGTACAGTACAATGCAGACCAGTGTAGACCAGTATGGCCCAGCACAGTACAGCCCAGTATGACCCAGTAGAGTCCAGTACAACCCAGTATGTCCCAGTACAGCACAGTATGGCCCAGGTAGATCCAGTACAGCCCAGTATGGTCCAGTATGGCCCAGTACAACCCAATAAGTCCCAGTACAGCACAGTATGGCCCAGCCAGATCCAGTACAACCCAGTATGGCCCAGTACAGCACAGTACAGCCCAGTATGTCCCAGTACAGCACAGTACAGCCCAGTATGGCCCAGTAAAGCCCAGTATGGCCCAGTACAGCACAGTATGTCCCAGTACAGCACAGTACAGCCCAGTATGGCCCAGTAAAGCCCAGTATGGCCCAGTACAGCACAGTATGGCCCAGTACAACCCAGTACAGCCCAGTATGGCCCAGGCAGATCCAGTACAGCCCAGTACGGCCCAGTACAGCCCAGTATGGCCCCACGGGTGTTCCGGAACGCCCCCCCAAGGGCACAGACACCCACGGAGATGCCCAGCCCCCCCCCCAGGTACCCACTCAGCAACAGACACGCCCCCCCCTCCCCTTGGACCCCCCACTCCGCGTGGGCACCGGGACGTGCCGCCCCCCCCCCCACTCTCCCATCCCTCCACCGGCCTTTATATGCGCCCCCAGCCCCGGGGGGGCTCCCAGAGCCCTTAATCCCCCCCCCTAAGCGGCTTGGGCTCATCCTTCCTGCCCCCACGGGAGGCCTCGCGGTCGCGGGGGGGGTGGGGGCAGGAAAAGGGGTGCGGGGAGGGGGGAAAAAAAATTTGGGCTCGTCCGGGATTTGAACCCGGGACCTCTCGCACCCTAAGCGAGAATCATACCCCTAGACCAACGAGCCGACGGCCGCACACCCCCCCCGCCGAGTGTCACGCGTGGGGGGGGCGGTGGGGGGGTGGGACAGTGCCGCCCCCTCCCCCCCCAAAGGGAACGTACCCCCCTGGGGACCCCACACAGCGCCCCCCTCCCCCGCAGTCAGCCCCGGCGGTGCCCCCCCCCCGCGAGATGCAGCCCCCCAGCAGGGCACCCCCGCCCCCCCCACACGTCGTGCTGCCCCCACCTGCCACCCCCCGACCCCCCCATTCCGTGGGGGTCCCCCCGCGGTGCCACGCGGGGGGGGCAATAAATGGGAGGGGGGGCACCGGCTGGTCCCGTGGGGCTGGGGGGGGCACCCTCGAGTGCTGGGGGGGCGTGTGTGACCCCACTGGGGACCCCACCTCCCCCCCCAGGGTGGGGGTGACCCCACTGGGGACCCCAATTCCCTCCCCAGTCAGGGGGGGACCCCACTGGGGGACCCCGACCCCCTCCGGGAGGGGAGGGACCCCAATAGGGACCCCAATTCCCCCCCCCAGTCAGGGGGTGACCCCAGTGGAGGACCCCGACCCCGTCCAGGAGGGGAGTGACCCCAATAGGGACCCCAATTCCCCTCCCCAGTCAGGGGGTGACACCACTGGGGACCCCAATTCGCCCCCCAGTCAGGGGGGGACCCCAGTGGGGGACCCCAACACCCCCCTGGAGGGGAGTGACCCCACAGGGTGACCCCAACCCCCCCAGGGTGGAGGTGACCCCACTGGGGGACCCTGACCCTGTCCAGGAGGGGAGTGACCCCACTGGGGACCCCAATTCCCCCCCGTAAGCAGGGACTGACCCCTCCGAGGGACCCCACACCCCCCCAGTCAGGGAGGGACCCCAGTGGGGGACCCCAACACCCCCCTGGAGGGGAGTGACCCCACAGGGTGACCCCAACCCAACCCAGGGTGGAGGTGACCCCACTGGGGGACCCTGACCCTGTCCAGGAGGGGAGTGGCCCACTGGGGACCCCAATTCCCCCCCCTAAGCAGGGACTGACCCCTCCGAGGGACCCCACACCCCCCCCCAGTCAGGGGGGGACCCCACTGGAGTACCCCAACCCCCCCTGGAGGGGAGTGACCCCACAGGGCGACCACCCCCCCCCCCCAAGGAGTCAACTCACCCCATTGGGTTCAACATTGGCCAAACCCAACAAAACCAACCTCGGGGGTCCCTGGAGGCCGCCCCCACCCCCCAGCAGAGCCGGGGGGGGAGGGGGCGTTACCCCACACCCCCCCACCCCCCGTCAATCGGCTCGGCCCGGCTCAGCCGACCCGATTAAGCGCTGAGTCCGGCTTAGCCCCTCCTAATCCCCAAGTTTGCCCCAGGATGAAGCCTTGATCCCCCCCCTGAGCCCTTAAGCGGCTCGGCCCCGAGCAGGGTATATCAGAGGGGGTGGGCAAACCCCCCCCCCACCAAAAAAAAAAACCCCCCACCCCCACCCCATCCCCCGTGCCGTGCCCGGCCCCATCGCCATGGCGGACGACGAGGAGTTCTACCTGTTCAAGAACGGGTCGTCGGTGGGACCCTGGGACGGGCCCCAGTATCACATCGCCCCCCCCTGGGCCTTCTACCTGCAGACGGCGTTCATGGGGTTCGTGTTTTTGGTGGGGACCCCCCTGAACGCCGTCGTCCTGGTGGTCACCGTCAAGTACAAGAAGCTGCGTCAACCGCTCAACTACATCCTGGTGAACATCTCCTTCAGCGGGTTCATCTCCTGCGTCTTCAGCGTCTTCACCGTCTTCGTCTCCAGCGCCCGGGGCTACTTCGTCTTCGGGAAGCACATGTGCGCCCTGGAGGGCTTCGTGGGGGCCACCGGAGGTGGGTTCGGGGGGGGCGGGGAGGGGGGAGGTGGTGGGGTTGGAGAGGGCGGGGGGACCGTGGTTTGGTGGGGCTGGAGGGGTTGGGGTGACCACCATGGTCTGATGGAACTGTAGGAGTTGGGGTGACCATGGTTTGGTGGGGCTGGAGGGGTTGGGGGGACCGTGGTCTAGCAGGGTTGGAGGGGTTGGGGTGACCACCATGGTCTGATGGAACTGTAGGAGTTGGGGTGACCGCGGTTTGGTGGGGCTGGAGGGGTTGGGGGGACCGTGGTCTAGCAGGGTTGGAGGGGTTGGGGGGACCACCACTACTTGGTGAGGCTGTAGAAGTTGGGGTGACCATGGTTTGGAGGGGTTGGAGGGGTTGGGGTGACCACCATGGTCTGGTGGAGCTGTAGGAGTTGGGGTGACCGTGGTCTAGCAGGGTTGGAGGGGTTGGGGTGACCACCGTGGTCTGGTGGAGCTGTAGGTGTTGGGGCGACCGTGGTCTAGCAGGGTTGGAGGGGTTGGGGTGACCACCATGGTCTGGTGGAACTGTAGGAGTTGGGGTGACCGTGGTCTAGCAGGGTTGGAGGGGTTGGGGGGACCACCACTACTTGGTGGAGCTGTAGGAGTTGGAGTGACCATGGTTTGGAGGGGTTGGAGGGGTTGGGGGGACCATGGTTTGGAGGGGTGGGGGTGACCACCGTGGTCTGGTGGAACTGTAGGAGTTGGGGTGACCGTGGTCTAGCAGGGTTGGAGGGGTTGGGGTGACCGCAGTTTGGTGGGGCTGGAGGGGTTGGGGTGACCGTGGTTTGGAGGGGTTGGGGGGACCGTGGTCTAGCAGGGTTGGAGGGGTTGGGGGGACCACCACTACTTGGTGGGGCTGGAGGGGTTGGGGTGACCGTGGTCTGGAGGGGTTGGGGTGACCACCATGGTCTGGTGGAGATGTAGGGGTTGGGGTGACCATGGTCTAGCAGGGTTGGAGGGGTGGGGGTGACCACCGTGGTCTGGTGGAGCTGTAGGAGTTGGGGTGACCATGGTTTGGAGGGGTTGGAGGGGTGGGGGTGACCACTGTGGTCTGGTGGGGCTGTAGGAGTTGGGGTGACCATGGTGATCTGGTGGGGCAATAGGGGTTGAGGGGACCATGATCTAGTAGGGTTGTAGGGGTTGGGGTGACCACCGTGGTCTGGTGGAGCTGTAGGTGACCACCATAGTTTGATGGAGCTGTAGGAGTTGGGGTGACCATTGTCCGGTGGGGTTGTAGGGGTTGGGGAGACCACCATGGCCTGGTAGAGCTGTAGGAGTTGGGGTGACCATGGTTTGGAGGGGTTGGGGTGACCGTGGTTTGGAGGGGCTGGAGGGGTTGGGGGGACCATGGTTTGGAGTGGGGGGGGGGTGACCACCGTGGTCTGATGGAGCTGTAGGAGTTGGGGTGACCATGGTTTGGAGTGGGGGTGGGGTGACCACCGTGGTCTGGTGGAGCTGTAGGAGTTGGGGTGACCACCGGGTTCTAGTGGGGCTGGAGGTAGGGTTGACCACCAGGGTCCGGTGAGGTTGTAGGGGTTGGGGTCACCATGGTGGTCTGGTGGGGCTGTAGGACTTGGGGTGACCAGAAGAGCGTGGTGGGCATGTAGGAGTTGGGGTTACCACTGGGGTCTGGTGGGGCTGTAGGAGTTGGGGTGACCACCGTGGTCTGGTGGGGCTGTGGAGGTTGGGATGACCACCGTGGTCTGGTGGGGCTGTGGAGGTTGGGATGACCACCGTGGGCTGGTGGGGGTGGAGGTAGGGTTAACCACCATGGCTTGGTGGGGGGCTGTAGGTGGAGGTGACCACCCGTGATCTGGAGGGGCTGGTGGGGTGACCACCGTGGTCTGGTGGGGTTGTAGGGGTTGGTGGTTGGGGTGACCTTGGTGGGCTGAAGGGGTTGTAGGGGTTGGAATGGCCACGGCTGTTTGATGGACCTGTAGGGGTTGGGGTGACCACGCTCTGGTGGGGCTGGAGGGGTTGGGGTGACCCTGGTCTGGTGGGGTTGTAGGTAGGGTTGACTTCCATGGTCTGGTGGGGTTGGTGGTGGAGGTGGCCACGGTGGTCTGGTGGGGCCATAGGGGTTGGGGTGACCATGCTCTGGTGGGGCCGTAGGGGTGACCACCACGGTCTGGTGGGGCTGTAGGGGTTGGGGTGACCACGGTGGTCTGGTGGGGCCATAGGGGTTGGGGTGACCATGCTCTGGTGGGGCCGTAGGGGTGACCACCACGGTCTGGTGGGGCTGTAGGGGTTGGGGTGACCACAGTGGTCTGGTGGGGCCGTAGGGGTTGGGGTCACCACGCTCGGGCGGGGCCGTAGGGGTGACCACCATGGTCTGGCGGGGCCGTAGGCAGAGCTGCCGGTCGTGGGTGGCCACGGCCGGATCCGGGGTGCCGGTGGGAGGGGGGCGGCGGGTGGAGGTGCCGGTGGTGTCCCCCCAGGGCTGGTGACGGGGTGGTCCCTGGCCTTCCTGGCCTTCGAGCGCTACATCGTCATCTGCAAACCCTTCGGCAACTTCCGCTTCAGCTCCAAGCACGCGCTGATGGTCGTGGTGGCCACCTGGGCCATCGGCGTCGGCGTCGCCGTGCCCCCCTTCCTGGGGTGGAGCAGGTGGGGGGACACACGTATCCGCCGGGGGGGCGGGAGGGTGCTGAGCCGCCCGGGAGCGCCACGGGAGGGGGTGACACGGGTGGCACGTGGTGACATGGGGGGGACGGGGGTGCCATGGGGGGGGTGATGGGGTGACACAGGGTGACACGGGGGGCCATGGGGTGACAAGGGGTGCCCTGGAGTGACGTGGGGGTGGATTAGGGGTGACACAGGGTGACACGGGGTGACATGGGATGACACAGGGTGCCATGGGGTGACAAGGGGGTGGAACAGGGGTGACACAGGGTGACACAAGGGGGCCATGGGGTGACACAGGGTGACACAGGGGTGACACAGGGTGACACGGGGTGACATGGGATGACACAGGGTGCCATGGGGCGACACAGGGTGACACAGGGGTGACACAGGGTGACACAGGGGGCCATGGGGTGACAAGGGGGTGCCCTGCAGCGACACAGGGGTGGAACAGGGGTGACACAGGGTGACACAGGGTGACACGGGGTGACAAGGGGGTGCCCTGGAGTGACGTGGGGGTGGAACAGAGGTGACAGAGGGTGACACAGGGTGACACGGGGGTGCCACAAGGGTGTCACAAGGGCACCACGGAGCACAGAGCAGCCCAGCAGTGCCATGGGGGTGCCATGGGGTGACACGGGTGACACAGGTGTCATGGGATGCCACCGGGGTGCCATGGGGCATGGACCAGGCCAGTGGTACCACGGGGTGTCACAGGGTGCCATGGGAGTGACATGGGATGTCACAGGGTGCCACCGGGTACCACGGGGTGCCATAGGGGTGCCATGGGGGTGCCACAGGGTGCCATGGGGGTGCACAGGGGTGCCACGGGGTGCCACGGGGTGTCATAGGGATGTCATGGGGTGCCACGGGGTGCCATAGGGTGCCACAGGGGTGACATGGGGGTGCCATAGGGTGCCATGGGGTGCCACGGGGTGTCATAGGGATGTCATGGGGTGCCACGGGGTGCCATAGGGTGCCACAGGGGTGCCACAGGGTGCCATAGGGTGTCACGGGGTGCCATAGGGGTGTCATGGGGTGCCACGGGGGGCCATGGGGACACCACAAGGCACGGAGCAGCCCTGCAGTGCCACGGGGTGCCGCGGGGGTGCCACGGGGGTGCCACGGGGTGCCACAGGGTGCCATAGGGGTGCACAGGGGTGCCATGGGGTGCCATAGAGGTGCCACGGGGGTGCCACGGGGTGCCACGGGGGGCCATGGGGATACCACAGGGCACGGAGCAGCCCAGCAGTGCCAGGGGGCGCCGCGGGGGTGCCGTGGGGTGCCAGGGGCGTGTCGGGGGCAGGGGGTGAGCGCCGTGCCCCACAGGTACGTGCCCGAGGGGCTGCAGTGCTCCTGCGGCCCCGACTGGTACACGGTGGGCACCAAGTACCGCAGCGAGTACTACACCTGGTTCCTCTTCATCTTCTGCTTCATCGTGCCCCTCTCCCTCATCATCTTCTCCTACTCCCAGCTCCTCAGCGCCCTGCGGGCCGTGAGTCCCGCCGGGGGGCAGGGGGGGCTGCAGGGAGGGAGGGAGGGAGGGGAGGAGGGATGGAGGGAAGGAGGAATGAGAGATGGAGGGAGAGAGGGATCCAGGGAGAGGGATGGAGGGGAGGAGGGATGGAAGGAGAGATGGAGGGAGAGAGGGATGGAGGGAGAGAGGGATGGAAGGAGAGATGGAGGGAGAGAGGGATGGAGGGAGAGAGGGATGGAAGGAGAGATGGAGGGAGAGAGGGATGGAGGGAGAGGGATGGAAGGAGAGATGGAGGGAGAGAGGGATGGAGGGAGAGAGGGATGGAGGGAGAGAGGGATGGAAGGAGAGGGATGGAAGGAGAGATGGAGGGAGAGAGGGATGGAGGGAAGGAGGAATGGAAGGAGAGAGGGAGGGAGAGAGGGAGGGAGGGAAGGACAGAGAGGAGAGATGGAGGGAGAGAGGGATCCAGGGAGAGGGATGGAGGGGAGGAGGGATGGAGGGATGGTGGGATGGAAGGAGAGATGGAGGGAGAGAGAGACGGAGGGATGGAAGGAGGGGTGGAGGATGAGAGAGATGCAGGGAGAGAGGGAGAGAGAGAGAGAGGGATCCAGGGAGAGGGATGGAGGGAAGGAGGGATGGAGGGATGGAAGGAGAGATGGAGGGTGAGAGGGATGGAGGGATGGAAGGAGGGGTGGAGGATGAGAGAAATGCAGGGAGAGAGGGAGGGAAGGATGGAGAGAAGGAGAGATGGAGGGAAGGAGGAATGAGAGATGGAGGGAGAGAGGGATCCAGGGAGAGGGACAGAAGGAAGGAGAGATGGAGGGAGGGAAAGGTGGAGGGATGGAGAGGTGGAAGGAGGGAGGGCAGGAGGGAGATGGGGGAGGGACAGATGGACAGAAGGAGGGAGGGAAGGAGAATGAAAAGATGGAGAGATGGAGAGAAGGATGGAGGGAGAGGGATGGAGAAATGGAGAGAAAGAGATGGAGAGAGGAGGGAGAGAGATGAAGAGAAGGAGGGAAGAAGGAGGGATGGGGGATGGAGGGAGGGGGAACAAAGAGATGGAGGGATGGAGGGAAGGAGATATGGAGAGAGGAGGGAGGGAGAGATGGAGAGATGGAGAGGAGGGAAGAGGGAGGGATGGGGGGATGGAGGGAGGGGGAATGAAGAGATGAGGGGATGGAGGGAAAGAGATATGGAGAGAGGAGGGATGGAGGGGGGAGGGAGGGAGAGATGGAGAGGAGGGAAGAAGGAGGGATGGGGGATGGAGGGAGGGGGAACGAAGAGATGGGGGGATGGAGGGAGGAGGGGGGGAGGGGCTGCTGGGACAGGAGGGTGTCAGGAGGGGGCCGAGGCCCACGCAGGACCCTTGGCCAGCCCCCAACCCTCCCCCTCCCCCCCGGGCGCGGGCGCAGGTGGCGGCGCAGCAGCAGGAGTCGGCGACGACGCAGAAGGCGGAGCGGGAGGTGTCGCGGATGGTGGTGGTGATGGTGGGCTCCTTCTGCCTCTGCTACGTGCCCTACGCGGCGCTGGCCATGTACATGGTCAACAACCGGGACCACGGGCTGGACCTGCGCCTCGTCACCATCCCCGCCTTCTTCTCCAAGAGCGCCTGCGTCTACAACCCCATCATCTACTGCTTCATGAACAAACAGGTGCCCCCCGGGGACACGGGTGGGCACGCCGGGACACCAGGGCAGGGGGACATCTGGGGACAGCCAGGGGATGGGGACGTCAGGGCGCACCCAGAGGATGGGGACAGCCAGGGGATGGGGACATCTGGGGACAGCCAGGGGATGGGGACAGCCAGGGGATGGGGACATCAGGGGGCACCCAGAGGATGGGGACAGCCAGGGGATGGGGACATCTGGGGACAGCCAGGGGATGGGGGACATCTGGGGACAGCCAGGGGATGGGGACAGCCAGGGGATGGGGACATCAGGGGGCACCCAGAGGATGGGGACAGCCAGGGGATGGGGACATCTGGGGACAGCCAGGGGATGGGGACATCAGGGGACAGACAGGGGATGGGGACATCAGGGGGCACCCAGAGGATGGGGACAGCCAGGGGATGGGGGCATCAGGGGACAGCCAGGGGATGGGGACATCAGGGTGCACCCAGGGGATGGGGACAGCCAGGGGATGGGGACATCAGGGGACAGCCAGGGGATGGGGACATCAGGGGTCACCCAGAGGATGGGGACAGCCAGGGGATGGGGACAGCCAGGGGATGGGGACAGCCAGGGCAGGGGGACATCAGGGGGCACCCAGAGGATGGGGACAGCCAGGGTATGGGGACATCTGGGGACAGCCAGGGGATTGGGACATCAGGGCGCACCCAGAGGATGGGGACAGCCAGGGCATGGGGACATCTGGGGACAGCCAGGGGACGGAGACACCCAGGGGACACCAGGGCAGGGGGACAGCCAGGGACAGCCAGGGGATGGGGACATCAGGGCGCACCCAGAGGATGGGGACAGCCAGGGCATGGGGACATCAGGGGGCACCCAGAGGATGGGGACACCCAGGGGATGGGGACACCAAGGGCATGGGGACATCTGGGGACAGCCAGGGGATGGGGACAGCCAGGGGACACCAGGGCAGGGGGGATATCTGGGGACAGCCAGGGGATGGGGATACCTGGGTGATGGGGACATCAGGGGACACCTGGGCACTGGGGACATCCAGGGACACCCAGGTGGTGGGGACAGCCAGGGGATGGGGACATCAGGGGACAGCCAGGGGATGGGGACATCAGGGGGCACCCAGAGGATGGGGACAGCCAGGGGATGGGGACATCTGGGGACAGCCAGGGGATGGGGGACATCTGGGGACAGCCAGGGGATGGGGACAGCCAGGGGATGGGGACATCAGGGGGCACCCAGAGGATGGGGACAGCCAGGGGATGGGGACATCTGGGGACAGCCAGGGGATGGGGACATCAGGGGACAGACAGGGGATGGGGACATCAGGGGGCACCCAGAGGATGGGGACAGCCAGGGGATGGGGGCATCAGGGGACAGCCAGGGGATGGGGACATCAGGGTGCACCCAGGGGATGGGGACAGCCAGGGGATGGGGACATCAGGGGACAGCCAGGGGATGGGGACATCAGGGGTCACCCAGAGGATGGGGACAGCCAGGGGATGGGGACAGCCAGGGGATGGGGACAGCCAGGGCAGGGGGACATCAGGGGGCACCCAGAGGATGGGGACAGCCAGGGTATGGGGACATCTGGGGACAGCCAGGGGATTGGGACATCAGGGCGCACCCAGAGGATGGGGACAGCCAGGGCATGGGGACATCTGGGGACAGCCAGGGGACGGAGACACCCAGGGGACACCAGGGCAGGGGGACAGCCAGGGACAGCCAGGGGATGGGGACATCAGGGCGCACCCAGAGGATGGGGACAGCCAGGGCATGGGGACATCAGGGGGCACCCAGAGGATGGGGACACCCAGGGGATGGGGACACCAAGGGCATGGGGACATCTGGGGACAGCCAGGGGATGGGGACAGCCAGGGGACACCAGGGCAGGGGGGATATCTGGGGACAGCCAGGGGATGGGGATACCTGGGTGATGGGGACATCAGGGGACACCTGGGCACTGGGGACATCCAGGGACACCCAGGTGGTGGGGACATCTGGGGACAGCCAGGGGATGGGGACACCCAAGGGACACCAGGGCAGGGGGACATCTGGGGACAGCCAGGGGATGGGGACATCTGGGGACACGCAGGGGATGGGGACACCCAGGGCATGGGGACATCTGGGGACAGCCAGGGGATGGAGACACCTGGGTGATGGGGACACCAGGGGATGGGGACATCCAGGGGCCACCAGGGCGGGGGGACATCTGGGGAGACCCAGGGGATGGGGACAGCCAGGGGATGGGGACATCAGGGGACAGCCAGGGGATGGGGATACCCAGGGAATAGGGACATCCAGGGGACACCTGGGTGGTGGGTACATCGGGGAGCACCCAGAGGATGGGGACACCCAGGAAAACCCAGGGGATGGGGACATCCAGGGACACCCCGGGAATGGGGACATCCAGGGGCACCTGGGGCCAAGGGACACCGTGGTGTGCCCAAGGACACCCGGGGACACTTGGGGACCGGGGTCACCATGGACTGGGCACCAAGGCTGCCACCGGCCTGGGGACACCCAGAGACGAGGGACACCCGGGGACAAGGACACCTGGGGACTGAGGACGTCTTGGGGCACCCAGGCACCGGGGACACCCAGGGGTGCTCAAGGACATCTGGGGACCGGGGACACCTGGGGACCAAGGACACCCAGGCACTAGGGGACACCCTGGGGTGCCAAAGGACATCTGGGGACACTTGGGGACCAGGAACATCAGGGCCACCAGGTCACTGGGGACACCCAGGGATGCTCAAGGACATTGGGGGACTGGGGACATCCAGGGACACCCTGGCGTGCCAAAGGACATCTGGGGACACTTAGGGACCAGGGACATCAGGGCCACCAGGTCACCGGGGATACTTTGGCACACATGGGCACTGGGGACACCCCAGGGTGCTCAAGGAGGTCTGGGGACACCTGGGGACACTTGGGGACCAGGGACACCCAGGGAACTGGGGACACCCAGGGCCACCCTGAGGTGCCAGATGTCCTATCTGGGGACACCTGGGGACCAGGGACACCCAGGGCCACCAGGTCACCAGGGACACCCAGGTCACTGGGGACACTTGGGACACCTGGGAACACCCAGGGCCACCCTGAGGTGCCGGATGTCCTACCTGGGGACACTTGGGGACCAGGGACATCCAGGGAACTGGGGACACCCAGGGCCACCCTGAGGTGCCAGATGTCCTATCTGGGGACACCTGGGGACCAGGGACATCCAGGGCCACCAGGTCACCGGGGACACCCAGGGCCACCCTGAGGTGCCAGATGTCCTATCTGGGGACACTTGGGGACCAGGGACATCCAGGTCACTGGGGACACCGAGGGACACCCTGAGGTGCCAGATATCCTATCTAGGGACACTTGGGGACCAGGGACACCCAGGTCACTGGGGACACCCAGGGCCACCCTGAGGTGCCAGATGTCCTATCTAGGGACACTCGGGGACCAGGGACATCCAGGGCCACCAGGTCACTGGGGACACCCAGGTCACCAGGGACACCCAGGTCACTGGGGACACCCAGGGCCACCCTGAGGTGCCAGATGTCCTACCTGGGGACACTCGGGGACCAGGGACCCCCAGGTCACCAGGGACACCCAGGGCCACCCTGAGGTGCCAGATGTCCTACCTGGGGACACTCAGGGACCAGGGACACCCAGGTCACCAGGGACCCCCAGGGCCACCCTGAGGTGCCAGATGTCCTACCTGGGGACACTCAGGGACCAGGGACCCCCAGGTCACCAGGGACACCCAGGGCCACCCTGAGGTGCCAGATGTCCTACCTGGGGACACTCAGGGACCAGGGACACCCAGGTCACCAGGGACCCCCAGGGCCACCCTGAGGTGCCAGATGTCCTACCTGGGGACACTCAGGGACCAGGGACACCCAGGTCACCAGGGACCCCCAGGGCCACCGGTGGCCGCGTGACAAGGGGACACCAGGGCGTCCCGTGGCCGGGCGTCCCCCAGGAGATGGGGTCCCTGTGACACCGGGGGGGGGGGGGAGGGGGTGACAAGGACAGTGCCGGGGGGGGTGGGGACAGAGGGGACAGCGGCTGAGCGCCCCCCCGCCCCCGCAGTTCCGCGCCTGCATCCTGGAGACGGTGTGCGGGAAGCCCATGGCGGACGACTCCGACGCCTCCAGCTCGGCCCAGCGCACGGAGGTCTCGTCCGTCTCCTCCAGCCAGGTCAGCCCCAGCTGAGGAGCCCCCCCGGACCCCCAGCGCTCTCCCCCCACCCCGCCCCGGCTGTGGGGCTGGGGGTGGCCAGCCTAGGTGTAGGCGCGGGAATAAACCTATGAGTGCAACACGGAGCCCGGCCCCACGGCGGGGGGGGGGGGTTGGGGGTCGGCCCCACGGCGCTGTGACCCACGGGGGGTCCTGCTTGGTGCCCAGGAGCAGTGGTGGGGCAGGGAGGGGCCCTCCCTCCATCTGGGGGGCTGGGGTGGGGCTGAGCCCTCCATCCGTGGGGCGGGGGTGGAGCTGAGCCCCCCATCTGTGGGGCTGGAGTGGGGCTGAGCCCCCAGTCTGTGGGGTGGGGGTGGGGCTGAGCTCCCCATCTGTGGGGCGGGGGTGGGGCTGAGCCCCCAGTCTGTGGGGCTGGGGTGGGGCTGAGCTCCCCATCTGTGGGGTGGGGGTGGGGCTGAGCTCCCCATCCGTGGGGCGGGGGTGGGGCTGAGCCCCCCATCTGTGGGGTGGGGGTGGGGCTGAGCTCCCCATCCGTGGGGCGGGGGTGGGGCTGAGCTCCCCATCTGTGGGGTGGGGGTGGGGCTGAGCCCCCAGTCTGTGAGGCTGGGGTGGGGCTGAGCTCCCCATCTGTGGGGTGGGGGTGGGGCTGAGCCCCCAGTCTGTGAGGCTGGGGTGGGGCTGAGCTCCCCATCCATGGGGCTGGGGTGGGGCTGAGCTCCCCATTCGTGGGGCGGGGGTGGGGCTGAGCCCCCCATCTGTGGGGCGGGGGTGGGGCTGAGCTCCCTATCTGTGGGGCGGGGGTGGGGCTGAGCCCCCAGTCTGTGGGGCTGAGCCCCATCTGTGGGGCCAGGGTGGGGCTGAGCCCCCTTTCCATGGGGCAGGAGTGATGCCGACCCCCATCCATGGGGCAGGGGTCCCCCCATCCCCCCCCACACACACAGACCCCCGGACACCAGCGTATGGGGCGGCTTCAAACCAGGTTTATTGAGCTGCCCCTCCCCCCCCCGGACAGAGACACCCCCCGGGGGGGACCCCCCCAGGGAATAAACACGCGGGGGGAGGGGCAGCACCCCCACCCCTCCCCCACCCCGGGATTTAGTGTTTTTTTTTGGAGACGGCGGCGGAGCTGGGGGGGAGGGGCAGCCTGGATCCCAGAGACCCCACAGACCCCATGGATTCCATAGGTCTCAGAGATCACATAGGTCCCATGGACCCCAGAGATCCCACAGACCCCACGGATCCCATGGATTCCATAGGTCCCATGGACCCCATAGACCCCACAGACCCCAGAGATCCCACAGGCCCCATGGATCCCATGAATTCCATAGACCCCATGGACCCCACGGATCCCACAGATCCCATGGATTCCATAGGTCCCATGGAACCCACAGACCACACGGATCCCAGAGATCCCAGAGATCCCATGGATCCCGTGAATCCCACGGATCCCATGGATTTCATAGGTCCCACGGATCCCAGAGATCCCACAGACCCCACGGATCCTGTGGACCCCACAGATCCTATAGGTCCCACAGATCCCACAGGTCCCATGGATCCTGTGGATCCCACAGGTCCTACAGCCCCCCTGGATCCCACAGACCCCACGGATCCTGTGAATCCCACAGATCCCATAGACCCCACAGATCCTGTGGATCCCACAGGTCCTACAGCCCCCCTGGATCCCACAGACCCTATGAGTCCCACGGATCCCATGGATCCCATAGACCCCACAGGTCCCACAGCCCCCCTGGATCCCATAGACCCCATGGATCCCGTGAATCCCATAGACCCCATGGATCCCGTGGATCCCATAGACCCCACAGGTCCCACAGCCCCCCCAGATCCTGTGGATCCCACAGGTCCCACAGCCCCCCTGGATCCCACAGAGCCTGTGGATCCCACAGATCCCATAGACCCCACAGACCCTGTGGATCCCACAGGTCCACAGCCCCCTGGATCCCATAGATCCCGTGGATCCCACGGATCCCATAGACCCCACAGGTCCCACAGACCCCACAGGTCCCACAGCCCCCCTGGACCCCACAGACCCCGTGGATCCCATGGATCCCATAGACCCCACAGGTCCCACAGCCCCCCCGGATCCCACAGACCCCGTGGATCCCACGGATCCCACAGGTCCCACAGCCCCCCCGGATCCCACAGACCCCCTGGACCCCAGGGGTGCCGATCCCGCTTCCCGGCGTGGCCACGCCTTCAGTCCTCGGAGGCGGAATTTGGGGGGCGGGGGGAGGGGACACACACGCGTGGAGAATTGCCAGCGGGATCCCGCCCGCGGTGGGGACGCGCCCCCGGACAGCGGGACGTGCCGGGGCCGGATCCCGCCGCGGCGTTCCCGGGAGGCGGGTCAAAGGCACTTGGAGGCGCCGGGGGGGGGGCGGCGGGAGGCGGGACAGACCCTCGGATGGGGAAGGGATCCCCCTCCCTCCCCCCCGAGCCACGCACCGGCCCCTCCACCCGGGTGGGGGTTGGGAATACCGGCCCCGGGGAAAGGGCGGGGTGAGGGGGGGGTGCCGGGCTCCGGGTTGGGTCTCTCGCTCCGTGGCTCGTTTTGGGGGGGGGGTTCCATGGATTTTAAGGATAAGGAGAGAAAGGGGGAGCGAGGGGGAGGGGCAGCGTTAAGCCGGGATACAAAACGGGATTCAAGGCCGGGAAACAACGTGGAAATCTTAAAAATCCCTAAAATAAAAGCCCCCACCCCCACCCCTGCCCCCGGCAGCGATCCCGAAGCGCGGGGAGGGGGCGGGGGTCTCCCGCCTCGCTCCGTCCCTCCGACGAACCCCAAAAGCCGGGAGGAGATCGGCGGCGCCGGGAGGGTGTGGGGGGGGAGGGTGTTTTTTGGGATCTCGGCGCCCGGGATGAGGCTGAGGAACGCCGAACCGCCCCCCCCCCCCCCCCCATCCCAGTCCCGGGGCTCACGGTTATCCCGGGAAGCGCGACCAATAAATTACGCCGGGAGCGGCGCGGCGGGAGGCGGCTCCTAGAACTCGTCGTGCCGCACCAGGGCCTCTCCGAAATCCGTGGCCTGGCTCCCCACGAACAGGTCGTACTTCTCCACGATCTCGTCCTTGCTCAGCTTCCCGTCCTGGAAAAGAACCAAAATTCCCGGCGGGTTAACCCCGCGGCGCCGCCGGTTCTCCCCGGATTTCCCCCCCGGCCCCCCACAATCCCCGTCCCACCCCCCATCGCCGCCGCGGCGCTACGGGACGGGTTGGGGCCGGCGCCCCACGCGGGCCGAGGCGGGGGGGGGGGGGACGGCCCGGATGGCCAGGCGCGCTCCGGCCGATCCCAGATTCCGGCAGCGGGACCGGGGGGGGGGCGCGGCCCGTACCTTGTCCTGGTCGGATTCGTAGACGAGGTGTCGCGCTTCCGCCTCGGCGTGGTCGTAATCCGACGGCAGGATCCAATCTTTGGTTTCTTCTTTGTCCATTTTCCCGTCGCGATTCTTATCCCGGAATTCCACGAATTGTTCCCGCTCCGTCTTCACCCACTCGGGTTCGTCGGCGTCGCCGTCGTGGCTGTACATGTCGCCTGGAAGGTACGCGCCGACGTTGGGGGGGATCCGGCGGGTCCGTCCCCCTCGTTGACCCTCGGACCCGATTTCTCCACATCCAGCCCCAAAACCGCCGTGCGCCGCTCCCCCCCCACCCCCCCGACGTATTCCGGTCGGCCTCGCGCCGTCGGGGGAGGAGCGGGGCCGGGCAGCCCCTTCCCGCCCCACGGAACCCGGGAGCCGAGCCCGCAGCCCTCTCCGGGATGGGAAAACCGGGAAGCGGCTCGTCCCGCGCCGAGCACCCGCGGCCCGGCGCCGGGGTCGGGATCTACCCCAGGGAACGGCCCGGCCCGCAGCGCGCCGGGTCTAAAGTTAGGAAGTTGAGGGAGATAGTAACATTCCAGGAGGGGGAAGGGACGGGAAAAGCTGCCGCCGGCAGCTGCTCCGGCCGGCCAGAGAGCGGAGGGGGGTGGCGGAGCCCGCGTGCCGGCGCCTCACCGATATACTCCTCCAGGTCAATGAAGCCGTCGCCGTTCTTGTCGATGTCTTCCATGGTTTCCTGCCGGGAGACGGCAATTAGCCGGGCCCGGAGCAATCCCCTCCCCCGCCCCGGCTCCGGCGGTGACCGTTTCACCGGGATCGACCCGGCCTCGGCACCCGGATTTCATCCGCGCGTTAAAATAAACGACCCCCAAAGCCGCGACTCGGGCTCCGCGGCCGCCCCCCGGCGGGGATTCCAAGCCGGCACCGGCGTTGCGACGCCCACCTGGACGACGATGTCCTTCATGTAGTCGTACTCCTCGGGGTGCAGGAAGGCCGTGAACTCCTCCTTGGTGGCCGTCAAGTCTCCGTCCTTGTCGGCCATCTTGAAGCGGCGCTCATCCCGCACCATCATCTGTTTGTAATTGAACCCATCGTCGGGGTCCGGGTCGTCTGGGAAGAGGACGCATGTCGGATCAGAGAGGTGGGAGGCGTCCCATGGTCATCATCAACCCAGCCTCAACCTCAGCCCAACCCAACCTCAACCCAACCTCAACCCAACCCAACCTCAGCCCAACTCAAAGCCCAACTCAGCCTCAACCCAACCTTAACCTCAGCCCAACTCAGCCTCAGCCCAACTCAGCCTCAACCCAACCCAACCTCAGCCCAACTCAACCTCAGCCCAACCCAACCTCAACCCAACCCAACCTCAGCCCAACCCAACCTCAGCCCAACTCAGCCTCAACCCAACCTTAACCTCAGCCCAACCCAACCTCAGCCCAACTCAGCCTCAACCCAACCCAACCTCAGCCCAACTCAACCTCAGCCCAACCCAACCTCAACCCAACCCAACCTCAGCCCAACCCAACCTCAGCCCAACTCAGCCTCAACCCAACCCAACCTCAGCCCAACTCAACCTCAGCCCAACTCAGCCTCAACCCAACCCAACCTCAGCCCAACTCAACCTCAGCCCAACCCAACCTCAACCCAACCCAACCTCAGCCCAACTCAACCTCAACCTCCTCAACCCAACTTCAATCCCAACATCCTCAAACCAACCCCAACCCAACCTCAATCCCAATGTCCTCAACCCAACCTCAACCTCCTCAATCTCAACCCAACCTCAGTCCCAATGTCAACTCCAACCTCAGCCTCCTCAACCCAACCCCAAATTCCTCAATCCCAATGTCCTCAACCCAACCTCAACCTCCTCAACCTCAACCCAACCTCAGTCCCAATGTCAACTCCAACCTCAACCTCCTCAACCCAACCTCAACCCCAAATTCCTCAATCCAACCTCCTCAACCCAAGATCAATCCCAACATCCTCAATACAACCTCAACCCCAAATTCCTCAACCCAACATTCCCAACGCAACCTCAACGCCAAATTCCTTAACCCAACCTCAAATTCCTCAACCCAACTCCAACCTCCTCAACCCAACCCCAACCTCCTCAACCCAACCTCAACCTCCTCAACCCAGCCTCAACCTCAACCCAACCTCAACCCTGAATTCCTCAACCCAAGCTCAACCCCATCAACCTCATCCCCAACCTCAACCTCCTCAAACTCAACCCCAAATTCCTCAACCCAAGCTCAACCTCAACCCAACCTCAACCCCACCTCAACCTCCTCAACCCAACCTCAACCCCAAATTCCTCAACCCCATCTCAACCTCCTCCACCTCCACATCCTCAACCCAACCCCAACCTCCCCGACCTCCCAGCGCGTCGCCACAACAGCCTGAGTTTCAGACCTCGGCGGCCGCCGCGCCCCCGCCCCCCCCCCCCCCCCCGAGGAGGAAGAGGAGGGGGAGCTGCCAGCGGCCGGGGGGACACCAGCACTCCCGGAGAAGATTCCCCCCCAGGAGACAGGGATGGAGGATTTTTTTTTCCCTGGCCGGCGCGGCCCCGGCGGCTCATCCCGAGCTATTTCTGGAGGAGAATGCGTAAGGGGACACCGCTCCCCGCCGCGAAGCCAGCGAAACGTCGCCCAGCGCCCGCCGCGGCGGGAATATCCGGCCACGTACGGCCGCTGGATACAGGTCCGCCGACAGCCGGAGATAAGCTCCGGGGTGCCGAGGCCGGCTTTGCTCCGCAGCCTGTAGAAAAGTCTGCGCTCAGAGGGGGCCGCAGCCCAATCTTTACGGGGCGAGGTTAGGGCAGAGCCAGGCCCGGTCTAAAAAAAGGCTCCCTCCGGCTCCGCTTACACCCAGGACAAAAGGCGGGGGATTAGGCAGCCCCGTGCCATTCCCGGCACTGGCCAACCCCTGGACAGGAGCCGGGAAGAGGATCGGACTTTGAGTCACCTCCGGGGCGCAACTAAACCGAAAACGGCCCGTTCTACCCCCGCGCTTTCCCGCCGGGAAGCGGCGTGCGCCGAAGGCCGGGCAACGGGCGCCGGCCGGCACGAGGAGCAGAGCGAGCCCGAGGGCGAAACTCCTTGGCGCGGGGGGCGATCCTTCCGCCGGGGCCGAGGGGTTTCGGTGTTCGGTGGGGTGGCGACGGGCAAAGAGCCGCAAACGGCTCGAACCCACCCAAAGCCCAGCCCCGTGGGTCAGTCCCCATCCCGGGTGGCCTGTGGGAGGGGGTTTAGGGGGGTTGAGAGCTCGGGGAGCGCTGGGGAGCGGAGCCACGAGCTCAGCCCCACCCTCCTTCCCGCCCCCACCGGAGCCCGTACGGGCGACTCGGACCCCCGGCGCGTGGCGACACCGGGCTCCGGGGGTGGAAAAATCCACGCCGTCACCTCGATTTCCTCCTTTCGGAGGAGGTTTTTGAGGGAGTCGCACACGGGGCGAAGCCCTCGGGTACCTATCCCTGAATTTCCTCGCCTCTCCCTAGGGAAAAGCGGGATTGGGATCCGTGGGCGCCGGCAGCAACGCTGGGCGCCACCCGGCGATTTAAGGGCGGGGGGGGGGCCCCTGGAGGTTGTCATTCGTTAACAGAACCCCTCAAAAACCCCACCGGATGGGCAAAAGTCCGGATTTTTGGAAACGCTCCGTCGGAGCGACGCCGGGGGGCGGCGCCTCGGCTCCCCCGCGCCCGGAGAGGGACGTTCCCAACCGGATTTCAGGGGATCCAGCGTCGCTCCGGCCGGAGCGGGGGCGGAGGGGGAGAGCTCTCGCGTAGAGGACGGGGATATTTCAGGAGGAACACAATTCCCGCTGGAAAAGAGGAGCGGGGAGCCAAAGGAGGGGGAGGATCCTCCCGGCATCCCACGGGGACAAAACCCCAGGGGAGCAGGACCAGGACGGGTTTGATCAGGATGGGCCGAGGGCTGCCCGGCTCAGGGCTCCGGGCGCTCCGCTCGCCGGCAAATCCGGGCGGAGAAAGGGTTTTCCTACTCATTTTTGTCCCCATTTTGGCTTTTTTTAGTTTTTCCTCATTAAGATTTGGGGGGTTTTTTCGCACATTTTGCACCTGCAGGTCATAAATCCCATAAATCCGACCCCGAGGGGCGCGACGAAACCCTTCCCGGGATCACTCCTCCCCCTTCCCGGCTGGATCTGAGCAGGCGGATGGCCTGCGGGTCGCACTCATTAATCAATTAACGGGAAAGGGAAGCTAATTAAGACCCGAGGGGGTCTGGGGGGGGGGGGCGATCCCACAGCCACCGGCACGGCAAACGGCCCTGTCCCGCCGGCTTTCTCCCGCTCTCCCGAAAGCAGCCGGCTGGAGGGAAGAGGGATGAGCTGGAAGGGAGGCGCCGGCCCCGGCACGTTCCGCATTTGACTATCTTTGGCAATATTTAGGGCATTAAAACCCTATTTCATGCTTTCGAGCCGTAGCTCATCGTGCCGTTACGCGGCCGCGCTCCAGGAGGCGGGAACGGCCGGCACCGGGATCCTTCCAAGCGTTTTAACCCCCGGGAGAGCCGCTCGCCTCGCTCCCCGGGGGCGCCCCCAGCCGTGGGCGCACACCACCTCCGTCCCAAAACCCACCGGCCCCTGGGGGGGGGGTCTCACGGGACTGCCGGGACAAGCGGAGACCCCCGGGGGGGGCGCGGAGAGCCGGGGAGAGGCTGCTCGGGCGTCTTTCCCTCGTCGCCACCCGTGGCTCCCCGCGGGAACTAAGCCCCAAAGCCCGTCGCCCCGTGCGTCGTTAACCCCGTTCCCGCTAACGAAGCGCATCGATAAAGCGGAATTACGGGGCGGCGCCGGCGAGCTCCGCCCTCGGCCTTTTCCGTATCCCCTCGCCGCGTTCCCGCTCGGGGAGACGCCGCCGGAAGGTCAACCCGGAACGGGGTTCGGGGGTCGTTATTTTTGAGGCTCGGGAAGACTCCGGGATGGCTCTCGTCCCTCGTAATTCCGCTTTACGGATGGGGGAGACCCACCACCGGGTCGGCCACTTTGGCCCTTACCGAGGTAAGTGCCGTATGTCACGTTCCTGTACTCATCCCAGGAGATAAATCCGTCTTGGTTCGTGTCGAACTCCTGCCACTGCCGTTCGACACTGTCATACACGTACTTCTTCTGGGCCTTCTTAATCCAGGCTTTCAGCTCCCCCTCGGTCACAAACCCATCCTTATCCGTGTCTATCTTACCTACGATCACTCTACGGAAACAAAACAGCAAGTTTCAAGCGCCGGCTCCGGAAATGTCGCATCCCAAGAGTCGAGACCTACCTAAGATGTAACCGTAGGTGGCATTTTTATATTCTTCCCAGGAAATGAGGCCGTCCTCATTGAGGTCGTGCCCTTTCCACTGCCGCTCTACATCCTCGTAAATCCAGCGTTTTTGGGCAAATTTAATCCAGGCTTTGAGCTCTTCCACCGTTACAAACCCGTCTTTGTCGTCGTCTATTTTACTTACAATCTTTCTGTAGGGAACGCAGAAAAAAATCCAGCAGGAGTTAAAGGGAAACGGAGGGATCTCGGCGCCGCCGGGCGGGATCCGAGCGCCCCCCGGGGCGGGTTAGTCCCAGAATCCCGCGGGAGGGTTAGGGTCAGGCCCTGAAAGCGCCCCGGGACTGCCGTGGAAGCTGGGGGGGGGGTTGAGGCGGGTGCGCTCACGCTCGGGATGGGCGTCCTGCGGGAATCAAGCAGCCGGTGAGACCCCGGGGGGGGAAAGAGGGGGGCGCATCCTGTTCCCCCCAGATCCGCGTGCAGGGGGAAAACAGGGAACACCGGCTCCAGGGGTGCGACGCGGCGGCTGCATTTTGGGGGGGGGTCGGGAAGCCGGACGAGGCCGGACCATCCCAAACCCCGGCGGGGACAGGGCGGAGACGCCGACGGGTTACGGCGGATCCCGCCGGAGGCCGACGCGCGCCTGGAGCCCGAGGGGGGAAAGCGGAGCCGCGCCGCCGTTCGGGCCGCGTGCCTTCCGTTATTTTTAGCGGCAGCTGCGAGGGAAAAGCTCCCCGGAGGAACGCGAGGATCCACGGGGCGGCCTCGCCGCGGGGAGGAGGGGAAGGCACGGGAGAGCCGGGGCCGCTGCACCCGCGCCGCACGCTCCGGGCCGGGGAGCTCCGTTCCCGCTCCGGCAGCGCTGGCGGGGTTAAAGCCGGGAATAACAACGCCCAGATATTTCCACTGGGTCAACCAGGGCTGGGGGGGGGGGTTAACCCTTCAGGGGAAGGCCTGAAACCCGTGAAATTCCGTGATCTGAGGCTCGAAGGCAGCAATTTGAGGAATCTGAGGAGCGGGTGGTTTCAATCGTTCCCAAAATCCCGACGTAGAGCGAAATCCCAAGGGCAAACCCGGCCCAAACAGGGCTGGAGCCCCCCGCCCCGGCGTTTAAGCCCGGCTTTCGCCGCTCCAGAATCCCTTTTCTAAAGGCCAAACCCCCCACCCCTCCGCCAAATCCCCGTTTTCTCCGTGGGGTTTCCTGAAAAACGAGCGGCCGGGCCCAGACCGGCTCCGCTCCCGGCGAGCCGGACCGTGCCCGGAGCCCAGGGCTGCTTGCCGATGGCGCCTGGGAGGCCTGGATCCTAAGAATTTTGGGGAAGGAATTCCGTTTTTACACGCTGCGTGGGAACATCGGGAGGAAAGCGCGCTCCGCTCCCCCGCGGCAGGGCACGGCACGGCTCGGAACCCTCCGGAACCGGAGTCCAGGAGAGGGTTGGGGAGCGGCTTCCCGGGGACGGCGGGCATCGTCCCGCCCCGGTTTTATCACAGAGGGCTGAATCCCAACGGGAATTACCCCAGCTGCTCCCCAGAGCACCGAAATCCCAACCCTTGCGGAGGTTCCGGTGACACCGAACCCCGCAACGTCGGGCCGAGGGGGAGGTGGGGCAGCCAGGCGCCAGGATTTGGGCAGCTCTGGATCCCGCCGGCCAAGGGCGGTGAGAAACGGGCGGCTCGGCGCCCGGAGCGCCGGGACACACGAGGGAAAAACGCCCCCAAACCCACGCTGGAACGAAGAGTCGGAGCCCGCGGCGGGATGGATTTCCCAGGAGAGGTTTCTAGGTGGGGCGGCTCCGGGGGTTTAATTAATCCTCCTCGTTTAACGGCGTTAAGGGAAGGTTCATCGCTGCCCCGGCGCAGAAGCCGGGCGCTGCCGGAGCCGCTCCTAAACCTCTGCCTTCAGCTGGTCCGGCGGCCGAGTGCCAAAGCCGGATGCTTTCCCAGGGCTGAAGTCACAGAATCCGGCAGATTGAGCACAATTCCCTCTCCCCACGGCGCCCCACGGCGCGGCGGGACGGGGGGGGTGGCGGGGGCAGGTGTTCGGCCGGCAGCTGGAGGCGACGGGCCGCTCGGCTCTCCCGCTGCTCCGACCTCGGGAAGGCTCGGCGGGGGTTTCCCTTCGCTGGGGGGGGGGCTTTCAGGGAAAAAGGAGGGAGGGAGAAGGCGGGATGCTGGTCCCAAATCCCGCGTGGAGCCACGGAACTGGGGGGCGAGACACGCTGTGGGGAAAAGACGGAGCGGGCGCTCTCCCCCGCGAAAAAAGGGGAGAAGCAAAGGAGAGAGAAGCCCAAACCCATTAAAAAAAAATCGAGGGTTTCCACGGGTTGGCAGCGAGTTTACGGAACCGCGGGGAAGGGCGACGGATTTGGCTCCATCTGAGGACGACCCAGAGGAGCTGGTTTGTGTCACGGGCGGCTGGAAACGGCCTCGTTCGAGCCTCCGAGTGGAAACTCTTACCCGGCCCCGCTCCCCTGCCAGCTCTTTCCAGCAGATAAACTCGGCAGAACAAGGGAATTAAAGCGCGGAGCCAGAACCTACGGGTCAGGAACAACACGGCACGGGGCGGGGGGGGCGCAGGCCGGCCGGCGTTCCCTTCGGATTCGCTCCGGCGGCGGCGGGGGGGAACCGCGCGGCTTGTCTCAGTTTGGAGAGCGGGAGGGTGTCGGGGCACTGGGTCCGGTGATCCAAAGGGGGTTTTTCCAGATTAAAGGGTTCCCACGGCGGGGGGAAAACTCCCTCAAGCTCCAGCCTCCGGCACGAACTCCGGCCGGGAAGAGGCGGCGGGGTCGCTGCCGGGGTTTTACCCGGCGCAACCCGGAGGGACACGCAGCCACCGCCCGTCCCGGACCATCCCGTGATCCGTAGGAGGTGGCGGCATCACCCCGCCCTGCGAATCCGGCCGCGTCCGTCCCGCTTCCCTCGCTCCGTGCGGCATTTCCCGGAGCACCTACACGGGGCTGGGCTTTCTCCTTCTCATCAAGGAGCCTCGTCCCGGGAAAACGCCCCGAATTTACCGGGTGGCGTCTCCGTTTCCTCCGCAGCGGGGGAAAACCGGGCCGAGCCGAGGAGTTACCGGGTCATCCCGAGCCGATCCTTCGGCCCTACGTCCCGTGGAACATCCCACTGGCCAGGCCAAGCTCCCTAGGGATGCGGCCGGACCTCGAAACCCTCCAAAAATGTCTCCTCGGGGGCCAAAACCGGGGGGTTTTAAGCTTTCCTAAGCCCGACGGCAACAACTGCGGCGGCAGCTGGCGCCACGGGCGCGGAGGCAGGCGCTGCTGTGCCGCTCGGCCCCGGCTCCTCCGAGGGCTTTCCCAAGGGATGCTCCAGTTTCCCTCGGTTAGGGCTCCGCGCGGCGACCGCCCGCTTCCCCACGGGGAAGGTTTAGGCGGTTGGAAAACGCGACTCGACGCCCCGGGGCTGGCGGGCTCCGGAACCCGTCAAAACCGGTTGGATTTTGGCAAAATCCCGCTCATTTTGGGTTTATCCTTTGTAGTTCCGGGGAGCATTTGGTGCTCAGGAGGAGGCGTGCGCGGCCGGAACCGCTCGGGGCGGCGTCTCCGGCGCGGATGCCGCGTAACCGGGTCGCCGCCGTTGGGATCAATCCCGAAAATTTGGCTACGGCTGCCTAAAAAATGCCATTTAAGGGCGTGGCCAGGCTGAACTCTGCCCCCTGAGGTGGAGCCGGGGGGGCGTAGGGGGGACATTTAGGGTCAGCACGACCCGCCGTGGGCTTACTCCGGCCGTTGGCCTTACCCCAGTCTCTCCTTGCTCTCCTCCGGCGTGAGCTGGTCGAAGGTTTTGGCCTCGTCGGCGCCCAGGAAGGCGTCGTGGTCGTAGTCGAAGCTCTGCGCGTCGTCGTGGACCTTGTCGCTGAGCTGGGGGTCGTGGTGGACCCGGTCCTTCTTCTCGGTGGGTTTGCTGGAGACGCAGAGCACGGAGAGGGAGAGGCACAGCAGGAGCTGCGGGACGGTCATGGTTCGGGGGCGCCCACGGCACGGCGGGAGGGTCGGAGCTGCTGTCGCCACGGGGAGGCCGGGGCGCGCGGCGGCGTGAGACGGGGTCGTGGGGCGGAATCGATGTCGGTTATCGGGGCAAAACTGGGATTCGTACAGGTTCTGTGGGGAAAACGATGGATTAAGGCAGATTACCAACAGGATCATGGGTAAAACGATGGATTAAGGCAGATTATCAACAGGTTCTGTGGGAAAGATGATGGATTAAGGCAGATTATCAACCGGTTCTGTGGGTACAACAATGGATTAAGGCAGGTTATCAACAGGTTCCATGGGTAAAACGATGGATTAAGGCAGATTATCAACAGCTTCCGTGGGTAAAACAATGGATTAAGGCAGATTATCAGGGCAAAATGTGGGATTCATAGAGACTCCATGTGTAAAACGATGGATTAAGGCAGATTATCAACACATTCTGTGGGTAAAACAATAGATTAAGGCAGATTATCAACAGGTTCTGTGGGTAAAATGATGGATTAATGGAGATTATCAGGGAAAAACATGGAATTCATAGAGATTCCGTGGGTAAAACGATGGATTCATGCAGTTTATCAACAGATTCCATGGGTAAAACTATGGATTAATGCAGATTATCAGGGCAAAACGTGGAATTCATAGAGAGTCCATGTGTAAAATGATGGATTAATGCAGATTATCAACAGACTCCATATGTCAAATGATGGATTCATGCAGATTATCAGAGCAAAACGTGGAACTCATGCACGTTCCATGGGTAAAACGACGGATTAATGTGGATTATTGCAGATTCCATGGGTAAAACGATGGATTCCAGCGGATTATCAGGGCAAACCGTGGAATCCGAACAGATTATGCAGGCGAAGGGATGAACCCTGGGCAAAGCCGTGGGTTTTGTACGGATTTTGGGGGCAAAACGCCGAGTTTTGTACAATTCACGGAGGAAAACCGATAAATTCGCAGGGATTACGGGGCCAAAGCCTCGGATTCGCAGGGATTACGGGGCCAAAGCCTCGGATTCGCAGGGATTACGGGGCCAAAACCATGGATTCGCAGGGATTATGGGGCCAAAACCACGGATTCGCAGGGATTACGGGGCCAAAGGCATGGATACGGGGCCAAAGCGACCCTTGAGCCCCGCGGTGCTCGCAGACCCCCCGCCCCCACCTCGCAGGCGGCTCCCCGCCCCCACCCCAGCCCCTCCACCCTCCCAACAACTGCTGCGGGTTGGAGGAGAGCCCGCTCGGGCCAGGAATGCGAGGGATGCGTGGCGAACGCGGCACAGCCCTCCGCTCCCGCTTCCCAACCCCCGCCCCTCCCTCCCTCCCTCCGAGGGGGGTGGAATTGGAATTCACACCCGACCCCATCTCCCCACAGATCCGCTTCCGCACCGGCCCCGCTACACCCAACCCCGACCCGATTCCGGGTGCCGGGCGGACGCGGGGCGACGGGGGCCCGGGTGAAGGACGGCGGATAAACCCCCACCGCGTGGGCAAACAGGGCTCCGGGACGCACCCCCCACCCCCCTTCCCCGCCGTTTCGGGGGGAGCGGCCAACCCCCGCCCCTCCAGCAGCGGGATCCAGCTGCCCCACTCCCCCTCCAGCCCCTCAAATTCGGGTTTGTCCCCCCAAAACCAAGGGTTTAAGACCCCGTGGAGCTCAAATTCCTGGCGGGGGTCGGGAAGGAGAAGCGGGGAGAGGGAGAAAATCCTTCCAACAGCCCAAACCAAGGAGAGTTCCCGGCCGAGGGATGCTTTTGGGCTCAGTCCAGCCCAACCCTTCGCTCCCATCGCCGCGGGGGGCGGGATGAGGCATCGCCAACCCCCCCCCAACGGCGCCCGGTGGGGTTACCCACGCGGCTCCCTTCGGATCCACGCGAGCCCCTCGCTCCCCCTGCCCCAAAACCAACGCTGCCGGGGGGGCCGAGGGGCGGCGGGCCGTCCCAGAGGGCACGAAAAGGGGTCACGTGGGTGAACCCATCGGTTTTGGGGCCGGCAAAGCGCACGCTCAGCGATTTTTCGGGAGCGCGGGAGGGGGCTGAAGGCCGGGGCGGGGGGTTCCGACGCTCCGCCTTGCGGGAACGCGCCGTGCCCGGGGGGGGGGGGCCAAAAGGCACAGACTCGATGAATCCGTGCCCCGTGTGTCCCCCCCCAGCGCCCCCCACCCAGCTCCACGTGCCGGCGGGAGCCGCGTTTGGCACGGCGGTGGGTGGGGCGGGGGTCCGGGCCGTTGCGAGCCCAGGGCCGAGGCCTGGCAGCGGCCGAGGAGCTTCGCCACGTTCCCTCCTTTTCCTGCCGGATCGGCGGCGGAGAGAGGCGGGAACCATCGCCCCGGCGGGGAAAAACGAGGGGCTCCGGTGAGGGACGCGGGGGGGGCGCACGTGGCCAGGGCGTAACGACGTCATTAATCAGGTAAATTTGGGCCCAGCGGAACCGAAGGAAGGCGGGTGCAGGGCGGGGAGGATGAGAAAGGATGGAAAAGCCGGGAGAAGAGCGGATATCCCGGGTTTTCACCCCCGCAGCGGGACATTCCGGGCCGGCTCCGGAGCGGCGACAGCCCGACCCGCTCCGGACGCCCAAATGAATTTATTCGTTTTGAAGGCGGTTTCATTTCTTCATTTTAATTAATTGATCAGGTTTAAGTGGGTCTCCCCCCCCCAGCCCGTATTGAAGGGGTTCTGTACCTATCCTGACCCGGAGCAGCGGGCCCTGGCTCGCTTGGAGCGCAACCCAGCGCCGAGGGCCCGCCCGACGCGGTCCCACCTCCCGCTAATCCCGGGAACGGGCCGGGATAAAGAGCGGGGTGACCCGGAATCGGGGTAAACACGGGCATTTCTTATCTCCGACGAGCCCAACCCGAGGCCACGAGGCATTAAAAGGGACGCTCTGACCTCAACCACGTTACCCTGGCGGCGCGCCGGGGACGAGCTCGGCCGGGGCGGGGCAGGGATGCTGCTCTCTCGCGCTCGGCGGGATGGAAATCACCCATAAACCAACCGTCACGGGTAAATCATTCCCATCGGGAACAGGTTCCGCTGACCGACAGCCGCTCCGCCCGTAGGGCTGACCCCCTCCCCGCCCCGGATTTCCCTCGGAGCTCAGGCTTTTGGGAAGAGACAAGGCTCCCACGGCGGCGACGCGCGCCCCTCTCCCCTCCCGAGGCGGCTAAGCGGGCGGCAAACCGCTGCGGGGAGGGGTCCGGCGGCAGTTTTCCGCTCTCCTCAAGAAAAAGGACCTCGACAGCGAAGGAGAGGGAAGCTGGAAGCTGTAACGAGGGGCGGGGAGCGTTCCCTCGGACCGGGGGTTCCCCGGAGCCGCAGCTGACAGAGGAACACGGGTTTTGCAGCGATGCTAAGGGAGGAACTCGGGATTCCGCGCCAGGCTTGGCTTTGCGGCGGTACTCGGGACAGGGGGAGAGCTGGGCGCCCCCCTGGGAGCACGTTCCCGCTGGGAAGCCGGGCAGAACTCCCCTCGCAGACAGTAAATTTGCTCCAATTTGGGAATTAGTCTCTATTCTGGTGATTAAGGGGAGGAATCCCACCCCCAGCAGCCTTGGGCTGCCAGGTAAACCCGGCCCTGAGACGGGGAGCGGGTCCCTTCCGCGCGCCACCGACGGAGCTCAGCGTCACGACGGCGCCCGAGGACGAAACGCCCCGAACGGCCGCGGGGAGGGGAAGACCCGCAACCGGGTGGGTGCCAGAGGACGAGGTCCGGGAGCTGGGTCGCTTTGGGCTGGTTAAGGCGGCCCCGTCCGATACCGCGTCGCGGAGGCTGGCCCTGCTGTGTAATTAACGGCAGCGATGGAGGACGCGGCGCTCTGCTGCGGGCCGCGTGGCTTCACCGGGAGAGAAAAGAGCAGTTTATGCCCCCCCCCGCCCCAAAACCCCCCGTTCACCGGTGTTTAAGGAACATGAAGGTTTGGGTCCAAAGGGATTCGGGGTGACGCCTCCCCGCGGGTCACCGCCCCCGACCCGGTGGCGACCACTGGTATCCCGGGACAGGACGCGCCCAGGCCGGGGGTCGGGATGGAGGGGGGCGCAGCGGAAGGCTGGTAGCACCCCCCGGCCGAGCTCCCCCCCCTCGCCCCGCGCTGGGCGCCGTGTGAGCACGGCGGCTGCTTCCCCCGGGGTTGAGGCAGCGGCGGCGCTGCCCGCTTCCCCGGGGATGATGGGGGGAGCCCCAGGCTGCGCTGGGGGGGGAGGCCACAGCGACCGGTTGTTCCTCCGTCCCCGCCGGGCCCACCGCGGCCTCAACGCGCATCCCCAGCGGGGCAGCCCCGGGAGAACGGGACCGGCGGGGGGGGACACAGAGCGATGCTGCTCCACACACACATACACACCCCACAGCGACCGGGCCCAGGGTTCCCGTAGCGACCGGGCCCGGGGCCGCCGAGGCCCAGCGCGGCCAGTGCCACGTTACCGCTGCCCCGCAATAGGCCGTCAGAGGGGAACCGGCCGCTGCCCGCCACGCAGGGCAGCCGCCCCCGCCGCCGGGCAGCCCCAAAAGCCGTCTCCCGCCCCGCCAGGCCCGGCCGGGCCCCCACCGTTACCGGGAACCGCCGCCGCCGCCCGCTCTCCTTCGCCGCTCCGCCGACCGGAAGTAGGCGCCGCGCCACGCCGCACGGCCCCCCGCGCTCCCTCCACGCTGACCAATCAGAGCGCCGCGCGTGGCGGCGGGAGAGGCGGAGCGGCGCTCTGATTGGGCTGTTCCGCCGCCCGTCCGCTCCTCCGCCCGCCCCCGCGCTTCCCTCCTGCCACCTCCCCTCCACTCCGCTCCCGCCCCCTCCGCCCGCCGCAGCCCCGCCTCCCCCTCCTGCCCCCCCTCGCCCCGCCGGCGACGCGGGCGCCGATTGGCTGGAAACCGCCACGTCCTCAAGCGCGCGCCGGACGGCGGCCCCGCCCACCCGGGCGCCTCGACTCCCTCCACCGCCCCACCGCGTCCTCACCGCGCCTGCGCGCTGAGGGGGCTGAGGGCGGGGGTCACGTGCCGGCGGGCACCGGGTGGAAAGGGCGGGAAAAGGGCGGCCGCGGCGGAGCGTGAGGCGCCATGTTGGGGGGGGGCGGGGGGCGGTGAGCGGGGTCACCCGGCCCTTCCCCGGGGCTCGGCGGGACCCGGTGTCCCCCCGGTGTCCGCTCTGGCACGTCCCTGAGCGAGGAGAGCGGCCCCACGGGGCATGACCTGCCCGCGCGCCCGGTGGCGGCGGCGGCCCGGGGTGGGGGCACGCGTGGGCCTCGTCGTGGAGTCGCTCAGGTGCTTGGCGCCGCGTGCTGCAGGTGAGCGCACCCCGGGATCCTGCCGCTGGGAAAGGCCCTCAGGATCACCCAGTCCAGCCCTTCCCCAGCAGGGCCAAGGCCAGCCCTGACCCATGGCCCTGAGCACCTCGGCCCCACGGCTCTGAACCCCCTCCCGGGATGGGGACTCCCCCCTCCCTGGGCAGCCCCTGCCAGTGCCCCACAGCCCTTTCCGGGCAGGAATTGCCCCCATAGCCCACCTGAACCCCCCCTGGCACAGCCTGAGGCCGTGCCCTCTTGGCCCAGCCCTGGGGAGAACAGACCCACCCCCCTCTCTGCCCCCCCTGTCAGGGGGCTGCAGGCAGTGATCAGCTCTCCCTGAGCCCCCCCTGCTCCAGGCTGAACCCCCCCAGCCCCCTCAGCCGCTCCCCACAGGAATTGTGCTCCAGCCCCTCCCCAGCTCCGGGCCCTTCTCCGCACACGCTCCAGCCCCTCAGGGTCTGTCCTGCCGGGAGGGGCCCAACCTGACCCCAGGATCCGGGGGGCGGCCCCCCCAGTGCCTGGCACAGGGGGACGACCCTGCCCGGGTCCTCTGGCCACACGGTCCCTGCTGCTGGCCAGGATGCTTTGATCTCCAGACCCTGCAGCAGGTTTGGTTGCTCTTCTCCGGACGCCCTCGGGCATCTCCGCCTGGTGCTGGAGGCGAACCCTCTTTCTTGCCCCGAGGGTCCCTGCCAGGCATGCCCGGAGCGAGCGCGCCGTGACCGCATCGATCCAAAAATAACCCGGAGGAGCGTGGGGTTCCTATGCCGGTAAGTTGACAGCGAGTCGTATAAATACATTTATATTTGGGCTTAAAACGCCGCGTGCCATTTCACTTACTTACGTTTAAAATTACTGCTTTGTGTCGAGATGTGACCCCATCGGGCCGGAACGTCTCGTACGACCCAAACTCCCGCTTCGCTCGCTCACCCCCCGCCAAGCAGCGTCACGTCGCTATTTCGTTTCGCGCCGCCTCAGCGTACCGTGACGCATCGGGCCGTCGCCGCCGCCAAAGGGCGGCGCGGCTGAGGTCAGCCCTTAACCGCGCTGGACGCGATTCCCCCCGACGAGGTGAGCGCGTCCGCGCTGGCCGTCCGGGCTCCCCTTATAGTCACTGGAAAGAAACAGGCGCTTCCAGAGCCGTGATTCATCCCATCCTAAAGCAAATGCCTAAATTAGGTCAGACGAATTGTACCCGGAGAGCGCGTTTCTCTCCGGGCTCGGAAGGCGGCCGAGCTGCGCCCTCCGTGGCAGATGTTCGCACCAGATATTTACAGGACGCTGAGATAATTCCCACCCGCTGGGGCACGGTAAACAATTGGAAAAGCTGTTTCGGCCAGCTGACGTTTTAGAACTCGGCCCAACTCTTAAGTCACGAGCTGAAAAAAACGGCCCCTCGCCTTGCTTTTGGCGGGTTTGGGGGTTGGGGGTTTTTTTTAATGTTTTTGCTTGCTGATAGCGCAAAACCTAGAGAAATGGATCCCGGGTGGGAGGCCGCGGCCCTGTTTCAGGTGCGGGTCCGCCCTGGCGATGGCTCCCGTACGGAACGGCGCGTCCCGTGTCAGCGGATCGTGACCGGAGTTGGAAACGGGGAGACGTCGCGTTGGTTCTGTCCTAATAAAAGGTGGTTTGGGGAGGGGGGCGGGGGCGGGTCTTTGTGGGTTTGAAACGTTATTTTTTGTGTTTGCAAGGTTTTCTTTGCGCCCAGGAGGGCGGAAACGCTCTCCTTTGCCCGGAAGGCCGTGTTTTTATCAAACGTCTTTTAAGGGCTCCAAGGAAAACGGGGAGCAGCCCGATTTCCCCGGCCGGGTTTCCGCCAGGTCCCGCCCTCAGCGACCACGCTGCTCCCCGGAGCGAAGGCTGAGGGAGGGGAGCTACCCCCCGGCACCCCCCTTTCCCGAGGGGGCTGGTAGCTCATCCCAGCAGGATCTGGACGTGGAGAGATGATGATCTCAGCCCATCTCCCGGCCCGGATTCCTGACTCTGTTTAAGCCCACGTCGATCCAGCAAAGGCCGCGGCGAAGGAGGGTTGAGTAGTAACTTGAGGCTCCTCCGGAATTATCGGGGACTCCTCCGGAGGAGGTCAGCGGCGTGTCCGGAACCTTTCCGCCCGGGAAGTTTTACTTGATTAGAATATCCCCGCGCTTACGGCCTCTGACCGAGACAGTGAGGCCTAAAGCTTCGCAGTCCCCGGGAGCAGGAGTCGGTCAGCCCTTCCTCGCGGCTTCCCGAGCCACCCGGTCCGGTGGCCTGAGCGTCCTTACGACACCAAATCCCGCGTCTCGCTTCCCGTTTGATCTGTCCGGCTTTTCACGCTGCGGCCCTGAGTCGCCTTCCCTCCCTCTTTTCGTCAGGCTAAAGAAGGCCCGAGCTCCCGGTACCTCACCAAGGACCTTTCATCCCACGATCAGACCGTTCTCCTCGTTCCTTCTTTCAGTTCTTCCCGTTTTTCCGACTCTTTGGGAAAACACTGACCCGGCCGGACGCTCTGCTCTCTCCCCAGTACCTCGCACGAGCTGAAACCCACTCCCGAACCCCTTCCCGCGCTTCCCAGTCCCGTTCGGCTTCGCCGGCGCTGCCGGGGTGTGGCTGCTCCGCCCGCTAACGGGAGGGATTTCCCTTCTCCGTCTGTCCCAGCAGGTCTTCGCGCAGGCCCTGTTTTCTCAGCGGGAATAAGTGGCCTGGGTTTTGGAGGTGCTGGATGCTCCCTGATTATACCAGAAGGTCGGAATTCGGAGAAGGTGTTACTTATTAACGAGCTTTTCCAGCCTTGTTTGCCCCTTTGTCACGTGGCCCGGGCGGCAGAGGAGTTGAGGGGAAGATGACCTTGGCATTTGGACAAGAGGGAATTTTATGAGCCCGTTGGCGGAGCGACCATCCCGCCCGCGGCCGCTGCCAAGTCACAGGCACTGTTTAGATGCTGGGTTTAGCTGAAAACCTTTGTGAGTCCCTTGAGAAACATCCCTGGAAGAAACGCCGTGATGGACTGGAGAACCGACAGCGCCACCAAGGCGCCGGAGAAGCTCAACGCCAGCGAGGATCCTGGAGGACGTCCAGTGCCACGAAGGAGCTGGAGAATGTCCAACGCCTCTAAGGAGCTGGGGAACGTCCAGTGCCATCAAGGAGCTGGAGAACGTCCAGTGCCACCAAGGCGCCGGAGAAGCTCAACGCCAGTGAGGATCCTGGAGGACGTCCAGCGGCACGAAGGAGCTGGAGAATGTCCAACGCCACCAAGGAGCTGGGGAATGTCCAACGCCACCAAGGAGCCGGAGAAGCTCAACGCCAGCGAGGATCCTGGAGAACGTCCAGTGCCACCAAGGAGCTGGAGAACCAACAGCACCACAAAGGATCCTGGAGAATGTCCAATGCCGCGAAGGAGCTGGAGAATGTCCAGTGCCACCAAGGATCCTGGAGAATGTCCAGTGCCACCAAGGAGCTGGAGAAGCTCAACGCCACCAAGGAGCTGGAGAATGTCCAGCGCCGCTAAGGAGCTGGAGAATGTCCAGTGCCACCAAGGAGCTGGAGAAGCTCAACACCAGCAAGGATCCTGGAGAATGTCCAGTGCCACTAAGGAGCTGGAGAATGTCCAGTGCCACCACGGAGCCGGAGAAGCTCAACGCCACCAAGGATCCTGGAGAAGCTCAACGCCACCAAGGATCCTGGAGAAGCTCAACGCCACCAAGGATCCTGGAGAACGTCCAACGCCGCTAAGGAGCTGAAGAATGTCCAGTGCCACCAAGGAACCGGAGAAGTTCAGCACCACGAAGGATCCTGGAGAACATCCAATGCCACCAAGGAGCTGGAGAACATCCAACGTCACCAAGGATCCTGGAGAACATCCAACACCACCAAGGAGCTGGAGAAGCTCAACGCGGCCAAGGATCCTGGAGAACGTCCAACGCCACTAAGGAGCTGGAGAACATCCAACATCACCAAGGATCCTGGAGAACATCCAGTGCCACCAAGGAGCTGGAGAAGCTCAACGCCGCCAAGGATCCTGGAGAATGTCCAACACCGCTAAGGAGCTGGAGAACATCCAACGTCACCAAGGAGCTGGAGAAGCTCAACGCCACCAAGGATCGTGGAGAACCACCTGCACCACAAAGGATCCTGGAGAACGTCCAACGCCACGAAGGAGCTGGAGCACTGGAAGACTGTAGGATTCTATCCTCGAGCCGGCTGCCTTGTCCGGGGAGGCAAAGTCAGGCGGAAGGAGTCTCGCCAGCCGGGACTGCGTGGCTTTGCCACAAACCTGGATGTCCTTCCGAGGAGACGCGCTGTTCTCCAGACCCAGATTACGCGGGGAGGTCCGCGGCTGGCGTCACGCGGGCCATCAGCCGGGAATGTCCCGGCCGTGCCTGGGAGAGGCGGGCTGCTTCCACCTGAGCTGCGGACAGGGCTACGGGGAGTAGTGAAGGAAGGAGGGGAAGGATCCAAAGGGAATTCCTAACTCCAGCTTTGCCCTGGGATTCCCGCTGCGCTGTGGGACAGTCGGATGCCGAGCCTCCGCCCGCGCCGTTACGAGTCCCTCTGGGAAAGCAGCTACGGAAGCGCAGCGCGGCTCGACCGCCTGTGGGTCTCTTCAGGTCGGTTCCCAAAGGCGGGAACGCCACCAGAACCTCCCCCCGCCCCAAAGCAAAGTGTAAACACGGGGCACCTCATCCAAGATCCCGCGCTGGGCCTAGGGGAGTGTGGTGACAACGGGCGGGGGTATTTTCGGCCTCAGGCTGTGCCGGGGGGGTTCAGGTGGGATATCGGGGCAATTCCTGCCCGGAAAGGGCTGTGGGGCACCAGCAGGGGCTGCCCAGGGAGGGGGGAGTCCCCATCCCGGGAGGGGGTTCAGAGCCGTGGGGCCGAGGTGCTCAGGGCCGTGGGTCAGGGGTGGCCTTGGCCCTGCTGGGGGGCAGCTGGACTCCACCATCCTGGAGGCCTTTCCCAACTCAAAGATTCCATGACTCCATTTTTTCCAGGCCAGACGACCCACCCTGACCTGACCCCCAGGAGGCCACTCGCGGTGTCCGGATGGGAAAGGCCAAGTCCCGCCCTGCCTCAGTTTACCCCCCGCCCGTGGGAAGTCGCTCTCAAGAAGCCAAGACTCGGCGCCTTTCCAAAGCTCCCGCGGCGGCTTCTTTTGCCTCAGGGCCGTGTCCGGCCCCGCGGCCGCACGGGGGGTACGTGCTGGCGGGTTCCCGCACAACCCGCCTTCCTACAGCCGCTCCCGCCACGCGGTGGGACCGACCCTCTTCCCGTGACACAAACCAAAGCCCGGAGCCGGGCCCTGGGCTCTTCCCGTGAAACCACGTGGCTATATCCCGACCGGCTCCGTCACCGCGCTGGCACGGAGCGCGGCTATAAATACCCGGCGAGCGGAGCCGGGAGGCGTCGAGGAGGAAAAGCACCAACGTCCCCTTCAGAATCCCAATGGAAGCACCCCAAAACCAACCCCCCAAACCCGCCGACTCGGCAGCCTTTGCGAATCCCGGGAACGTTTGAACGTCAGAACGCCGGCGGGAGGAGCAGCAATCCCAACGCCGGGAACCGAGAAACTCGGGAAGAGCGACGGGTTGGGCGCGCGGGGTTTGACACGGCGCCGAGCAGCGCGGCCCGCGGCCGGAGGAATGCCCCCGGTTAATCCCCCCCGCCCCGCCGCCGTCTATTTAGGGAAGCGACGGCCGCGCGGAGCCGAAGGAGGCCCCTGCGCTCAGCGTCCCGGCATTCCTCGGCGGCCCAGCTGGCTGCTTTCCCGGCCCTGCACCCTCTCCTTCCCGCGAAACCCCTGCGCGTGGAGGCGGAACGAGCCGGGCAGAGCCGTGCCCCGCTCCCGCCGGTTGGAGGTCTACGGGCCCGGCTCCCGCCGCCCGTGAGTTGCCGGCCAAGCGAAGCGTCGTGCCACTCCGGGCGCTGGGCCGTCTTCCCGGGCTCGGCCGCGGCGCTGGCGGAGCGGAGGGATGAGCCGGAGGGGAAGCGTTCGAGGGGGTGACCTAAGGGAGCAGCGATGCGCCGGCGCTGCCAACGGGGACAAACGTCCTCGTCCGAGCACGGAGCTGTAACCGGGCGCCGGCCGCCCGCCGTTGGCAACACGGGCTGGGACAGTCCCGGTCCCACGGGGAGCCGTGCCGGAGGGTCGCTGCCACCCCCCTCCTCGTCCTGCCCCAGCTCAGGCTGCCCACGCCGGCAATCCCCCGGTGGGGGCCGGGGGGTGGGTGCTCCGCACCCAGCTCCGGGGGCGCCCGCGGGAGCCAGGGCTGCGGGAGGACGCCGACGGACACGCGGCCTCTCCCCTGGCAGGGGACAGAGTCCCCCTGCCCCGGGGCGGGATGCTGTTCGAGCGTGACGCGCGCTGCCTCCCCTCGCTCCTGGCTCTTGGGTTTTCCCGTTTTCCTTGGCTCTGTGCTGCCTGGGAGAGCTTTGGCCAATAAAACCACCCCCTCCCCGTCCTCCCGCCGGGAATCGCAGCTTGCGGGGCAGGTTGACTTAATGGAATCGTTAAAGCCAACCCTCGCCCCAACCGACGGCGCGAGAACCCCCCCAGCTTCATCCCGACTTAGTCCCGGACCGTGGTCGTGCGCCGTGATCGTTTCCTGGCGGGAAGGCCCGTTCCCAGGGAAGGGTCGCCGGGACGTGCCCGTGCCCCCGTGGAGAAAACCCGAGGACGACCCCGGCCCCTCCCAAGTGACCCCGGGGCGGGGGGCGATCCGGGTTCTCGCGCCCCGGTCGCGGCGCCGGTGACTTTGCGGCGGGACATCCCGGAGGGGGAGGCCGGATCTGTGTCCGTGGGCGGCTCTCCCGCCCTCTGCGCCGCTCCGAACCGTGGATCCCGAACCCCCTCTGGCCTCCCTCCCCTGGAAAAGCAGCCCAATTCCCGCTGCCCGGAAGCGTTCGGCCCCCTCTGCCCCTGGGGGTCCGAACCCCGAGAGCTGCTCCTCCCCTTGGCGCTTCCAACCTGGCCCTTTGCCATTCCCAAGGGAACATCCCGTCACCGGGGCAGCTCCGGCGGCACCCAGATGGCCCAACCAGCCAGGACCCGGGCACAGCCCCCGCGGATGGACCCCCCGCCCCCGGCAGCGCCTCGTCAGCGGGCTCCTTCGTTAAGCTGCGGCCGGCCGGCTCCATCCTCCGGGTGATTTTTCCGGAGCCGGGAATTTCTAAACAACCCTCTCCCTGCCCATAAAAAGCAAAGAGCTCTCGGCGTGGAACCGAGTGGAGCCGGGGGGATCTGCCGGCGCACGCGGGCAGCGGGGATCGCTGCCGGGAGGATCTGGAGGAGGGGGGGGGAGCGGGTGTGAAGCCCCCGGATAGGGCTGAATCCCCTCGAAGGTTCGGAGGGGCTTCCCTTCCCGTCGTTCCGCTCCTCCGCCTTCCTGCTCCCTATCCCAGTGCCCATCCCACTCCCAGGGCCCGTCCCAATCTCAGCGCCCGTCCCAATCCCAGTGCCGATCCCAGTCCCAGTGCCCATCCCACTCCCAGCGCCTGTCACAATCCCAGCTCTGATCCCAATCCCAGTGCCCGTCCCATTCCCAGGGCCCATCCCAATCTCAGCCGACAGGGATGGCTCAGGGCAGGGATGGCTCCAGGCAGGCATGGCTCCGGGCGGGGATGGCTCAGGGAAGGGATGGCTCAGGGAAGGGATGGCTCAGGGCGGGGATGGCTCAGGGCGGGGATGGCTCCGGGCGGGGATGGCTCAGGGAAGGGATGGCTCAGGGAAGGGATGGCTCAGGGCGGGGATGGCTCAGGGCAGGGATGGCTCAGGGAAGGGATGGCTCAGGGCAGGGATGGCTCAGGGAAGGGATGGCTCAGGGAAGGGATGGCTCAGGGCGGGGATGGCTCAGGGAAGGGATGGCTCAGGGCGGGGATGGCTCAGGGCGGGGATGGCTCAGGGAAGGGATGGCTCAGGGCAGGGATGGCTCAGGGAAGGGATGGCTCAGGGAAGGGATGGCTCAGGGCGGGGATGGCTCAGGGCGGGGATGGCTCAGGGAAGGGATGGCTCAGGGCAGGGATGGCTCAGGGAAGGGATGGCTCAGGGAAGGGATGGCTCAGGGCGGGGATGGCTCAGGGAAGGGATGGCTCAGGGCAGGGATGGCTCAGGGAAGGGATGGCTCAGGGAAGGGATGGCTCAGGGCGGGGATGGCTCAGGGCGGGGATGGCTCCGGGCAGGGATGGCTCAGGGAAGGGATGGCTCAGGGCGGGGATGGCTCAGGGCAGGGATGGCTCAGGGAAGGGATGGCTCAGGGCAGGGATGGCTCAGGGAAGGGATGGCTCAGGGAAGGGATGGCTCAGGGCGGGGATGGCTCAGGGAAGGGATGGCTCAGGGCGGGGATGGCTCAGGGCGGGGATGGCTCAGGGAAGGGATGGCTCAGGGCAGGGATGGCTCAGGGAAGGGATGGCTCAGGGAAGGGATGGCTCAGGGCGGGGATGGCTCAGGGCGGGGATGGCTCAGGGAAGGGATGGCTCAGGGCAGGGATGGCTCAGGGAAGGGATGGCTCAGGGAAGGGATGGCTCAGGGCGGGGATGGCTCAGGGAAGGGATGGCTCAGGGCAGGGATGGCTCAGGGAAGGGATGGCTCAGGGAAGGGATGGCTCAGGGCGGGGATGGCTCAGGGCGGGGATGGCTCCGGGCAGGGATGGCTCAGGGAAGGGATGGCTCAGGGCGGGGATGGCTCAGGACGGGGATGGCTCAGGGCAGGGATGGCTCAGGGCGGGGATGGCTCAGGGCGGGGATGGCTCAGGGAAGGGATGGCTCAGGGCAGGGATGGCTCAGGGAAGGGATGGCTCAGGGAAGGGATGGCTCAGGGCGGGGATGGCTCAGGGCGGGGATGGCTCAGGGCAGGGATGGCTCAGGGCGGGGATGGCTCAGGGCGGGGATGGCTCAGGGCGGGGATGGCTCAGGGAAGGGATGGCTCAGGGAAGGGATGGCTCCGGGCAGGGATGGCTCAGGGCGGGGATGGCTCAGGGCGGGGATGGCTCAGGGCGGGGATGGCTCAGGGAAGGGATGGCTCAGGGCGGGGATGGCTCAGGGCGGGGATGGCTCAGGGAAGGGATGGCTCAGGGCAGGGATGGCTCCGGGCAGGGATGGCTCAGGGCGGGGATGGCTCAGGGCGGGGATGGCTCAGGGAAGGGATGGCTCAGGGCAGGGATGGCTCAGGGCGGGGATGGCTCAGGGAAGGGATGGCTCAGGGCAGGGATGGCTCAGGGAAGGGATGGCTCAGGGCGGGGATGGCTCAGGGCGGGGATGGCTCAGGGAAGGGATGGCTCAGGGCAGGGATGGCTCAGGGAAGGGATGGCTCAGGGCAGGGATGGCTCAGGGAAGGGATGGCTCAGGGAAGGGATGGCTCCGGGCGGGGATGGCTCAGGGCGGGGATGGCTCAGGGCGGGGATGGCTCAGGGAAGGGATGGCTCAGGGCGGGGATGGCTCAGGGCGGGGATGGCTCAGGGAAGGGATGGCTCAGGGCGGGGATGGCTCAGGGAAGGGATGGCTCAGGGAAGGGATGGCTCAGGGCGGGGATGGCTCAGGGCGGGGATGGCTCAGGGAAGGGATGGCTCAGGGCAGGGATGGCTCAGGGCGGGGATGGCTCAGGGAAGGGATGGCTCAGGGCGGGGATGGCTCAGGGAAGGGATGGCTCAGGGAAGGGATGGCTCCGGGCAGGGATGGCTCAGGGCGGGGATGGCTCAGGGAAGGGATGGCTCAGGGCGGGGATGGCTCAGGGCGGGGATGGCTCAGGGAAGGGATGGCTCAGGGCGGGGATGGCTCCGGGCAGGGATGGCTCCGGGCAGGGATGGCTCAGGGCGGGGATGGCTCAGGGAAGGGATGGCTCAGGGCGGGGATGGCTCAGGGAAGGGATGGCTCAGGGCAGGGATGGCTCAGGGAAGGGATGGCTCAGGGCGGGGATGGCTCAGGGCGGGGATGGCTCAGGGAAGGGATGGCTCAGGGAAGGGATGGCTCAGGGCAGGGATGGCTCAGGGCGGGGATGGCTCAGGGAAGGGATGGCTCAGGGCGGGGATGGCTCAGGGCGGGGATGGCTCAGGGAAGGGATGGCTCAGGGAAGGGATGGCTCAGGGCAGGGATGGCTCAGGGAAGGGATGGCTCAGGGCGGGGATGGCTCAGGGAAGGGATGGCTCAGGGAAGGGATGGCTCAGGGCGGGGATGGCTCAGGGCGGGGATGGCTCAGGGAAGGGATGGCTCAGGGAAGGGATGGCTCAGGGCGGGGATGGCTCAGGGAAGGGATGGCTCAGGGAAGGGATGGCTCAGGGCAGGGATGGCTCAGGGCGGGGATGGCTCAGGGAAGGGATGGCTCAGGGCGGGGATGGCTCAGGACGGGGATGGCTCAGGGCGGGGATGGCTCAGGGAAGGGATGGCTCAGGGCGGGGATGGCTCAGGGAAGGGATGGCTCAGGGCAGGGATGGCTCAGGGCGGGGATGGCTCAGGGAAGGGATGGCTCAGGGCGGGGATGGCTCAGGGCGGGGATGGCTCAGGGCGGGGATGGCTCAGGGAAGGGATGGCTCAGGGAAGGGATGGCTCAGGGCAGGGATGGCTCAGGGCGGGGATGGCTCAGGGAAGGGATGGCTCAGGGCGGGGATGGCTCAGGACGGGGATGGCTCAGGGCGGGGATGGCTCAGGGAAGGGATGGCTCAGGGAAGGGATGGCTCAGGGCGGGGATGGCTCAGGGAAGGGATGGCTCAGGGCGGGGATGGCTCAGGACGGGGATGGCTCAGGGCGGGGATGGCTCAGGGAAGGGATGGCTCAGGGAAGGGATGGCTCAGGGCGGGGATGGCTCAGGGCGGGGATGGCTCAGGGAAGGGATGGCTCAGGGCAGGGATGGCTCAGGGAAGGGATGGCTCAGGGAAGGGATGGCTCAGGGCGGGGATGGCTCAGGGAAGGGATGGCTCAGGGCAGGGATGGCTCAGGGAAGGGATGGCTCAGGGCGGGGATGGCTCAGGGCGGGGATGGCTCCGGGCAGGGATGGCTCAGGGAAGGGATGGCTCAGGGCGGGGATGGCTCAGGACGGGGATGGCTCAGGGCAGGGATGGCTCAGGGCGGGGATGGCTCAGGGCGGGGATGGCTCAGGGAAGGGATGGCTCAGGGCAGGGATGGCTCAGGGAAGGGATGGCTCAGGGAAGGGATGGCTCAGGGCGGGGATGGCTCAGGGCGGGGATGGCTCAGGGCAGGGATGGCTCAGGGCGGGGATGGCTCAGGGCGGGGATGGCTCCGGGCAGGGATGGCTCAGGGAAGGGATGGCTCCGGGCAGGGATGGCTCAGGGCGGGGATGGCTCAGGGCGGGGATGGCTCAGGGCGGGGATGGCTCAGGGAAGGGGTGGCTCAGGGCGGGGATGGCTCAGGGCGGGGATGGCTCAGGGAAGGGATGGCTCAGGGCAGGGATGGCTCCGGGCAGGGATGGCTCAGGGCGGGGATGGCTCAGGGCGGGGATGGCTCAGGGAAGGGATGGCTCAGGACGGGGATGGCTCAGGGCGGGGATGGCTCAGGGAAGGGATGGCTCAGGGCAGGGATGGCTCAGGGAAGGGATGGCTCAGGGCGGGGATGGCTCAGGGCGGGGATGGCTCAGGGAAGGGATGGCTCAGGGCAGGGATGGCTCAGGGAAGGGATGGCTCAGGGCAGGGATGGCTCAGGGAAGGGATGGCTCAGGGAAGGGATGGCTCCGGGCAGGGATGGCTCAGGGCGGGGATGGCTCAGGGCGGGGATGGCTCAGGGCGGGGATGGCTCAGGGAAGGGATGGCTCAGGGCGGGGATGGCTCAGGGCGGGGATGGCTCAGGGAAGGGATGGCTCAGGGCGGGGATGGCTCAGGGAAGGGATGGCTCAGGGAAGGGATGGCTCAGGGCGGGGATGGCTCAGGGCGGGGATGGCTCAGGGAAGGGATGGCTCAGGGCAGGGATGGCTCAGGGCGGGGATGGCTCAGGGAAGGGATGGCTCAGGGCGGGGATGGCTCAGGGAAGGGATGGCTCAGGGAAGGGATGGCTCCGGGCAGGGATGGCTCAGGGCGGGGATGGCTCAGGGAAGGGATGGCTCAGGGCGGGGATGGCTCAGGGCGGGGATGGCTCAGGGAAGGGATGGCTCAGGGCGGGGATGGCTCAGGGAAGGGATGGCTCAGGGAAGGGATGGCTCCGGGCAGGGATGGCTCAGGGAAGGGATGGCTCAGGGCGGGGATGGCTCAGGGCGGGGATGGCTCAGGGAAGGGATGGCTCAGGGAAGGGATGGCTCAGGGCAGGGATGGCTCAGGGCGGGGATGGCTCAGGGAAGGGATGGCTCAGGGCGGGGATGGCTCAGGGCGGGGATGGCTCAGGGAAGGGATGGCTCAGGGAAGGGATGGCTCAGGGCAGGGATGGCTCAGGGAAGGGATGGCTCAGGGCGGGGATGGCTCAGGGAAGGGATGGCTCAGGGAAGGGATGGCTCAGGGCGGGGATGGCTCAGGGCGGGGATGGCTCAGGGAAGGGATGGCTCAGGGAAGGGATGGCTCAGGGCGGGGATGGCTCAGGGAAGGGATGGCTCAGGGAAGGGATGGCTCAGGGCAGGGATGGCTCAGGGCGGGGATGGCTCAGGGAAGGGATGGCTCAGGGCGGGGATGGCTCAGGACGGGGATGGCTCAGGGCGGGGATGGCTCAGGGAAGGGATGGCTCAGGGCGGGGATGGCTCAGGGAAGGGATGGCTCAGGGCAGGGATGGCTCAGGGCGGGGATGGCTCAGGGAAGGGATGGCTCAGGGCGGGGATGGCTCAGGGCGGGGATGGCTCAGGGCGGGGATGGCTCAGGGAAGGGATGGCTCAGGGAAGGGATGGCTCAGGGCAGGGATGGCTCAGGGCGGGGATGGCTCAGGGAAGGGATGGCTCAGGGCGGGGATGGCTCAGGACGGGGATGGCTCAGGGCGGGGATGGCTCAGGGAAGGGATGGCTCAGGGAAGGGATGGCTCAGGGCGGGGATGGCTCAGGGAAGGGATGGCTCAGGGCGGGGATGGCTCAGGACGGGGATGGCTCAGGGCGGGGATGGCTCAGGGAAGGGATGGCTCAGGGAAGGGATGGCTCAGGGCGGGGATGGCTCCGGGCAGGGATGGCTCAGGGCAGGGGTGGCTCAGGGCGGGGATGGCTCAGGGAAGGGATGGCTCAGGGAAGGGATGGCTCAGGGCAGGGATGGCTCAGGGCGGGGATGGCTCAGGGAAGGGATGGCTCAGGGAAGGGATGGCTCAGGGCAGGGATGGCTCAGGGAAGGGATGGCTCAGGGCGGGGATGGCTCAGGGAAGGGATGGCTCAGGGAAGGGATGGCTCAGGGCGGGGATGGCTCAGGGCGGGGATGGCTCAGGGAAGGGATGGCTCAGGGAAGGGATGGCTCAGGGAGGGGATGGCTCAGGGCAGGGATGGCTCAGGGAAGGGATGGCTCAGGGCAGGGATGGCTCAGGGAAGGGATGGCTCAGGGCGGGGATGGCTCAGGGCGGGGATGGCTCAGGGAAGGGATGGCTCAGGGAAGGGATGGCTCAGGGCGGGGATGGCTCAGGGCAGGGATGGCTCAGGGCAGGGATGGCTCAGGGCGGGGATGGCTCAGGGCGGGGATGGCTCAGGGCGGGGATGGCTCAGGGAAGGGATGGCTCAGGGCGGGGATGGCTCAGGGCGGGGATGGCTCAGGGCAGGGATGGCTCAGGGAAGGGATGGCTCAGGGCGGGGATGGCTCAGGGAAGGGATGGCTCAGGGCGGGGATGGCTCAGGGCGGGGATGGCTCAGGGAAGGGATGGCTCCGGGCGGGGATGGCTCAGGGAAGGGATGGCTCAGGGCGGGGATGGCTCAGGGAAGGGATGGCTCAGGGCAGGGATGGCTCAGGGCGGGGATGGCTCAGGGAAGGGATGGCTCCGGGCGGGGATGGCTCAGGGAAGGGATGGCTCAGGGCGGGGATGGCTCAGGGAAGGGATGGCTCAGGGAAGGGATGGCTCAGGGCAGGGATGGCTCAGGGAGGGGATGGCTCAGGGCAGGGATGGCTCAGGGAAGGGATGGCTCAGGGAAGGGATGGCTCAGGGCAGGGATGGCTCAGGGCGGGGATGGCTCAGGGCGGGGATGGCTCAGGGAAGGGATGGCTCAGGGCGGGGATGGCTCAGGGCGGGGATGGCTCAGGGAAGGGATGGCTCAGGGAAGGGATGGCTCAGGGAAGGGATGGCTCAGGGAGGGGATGGCTCAGGGCAGGGATGGCTCAGGGAAGGGATGGCTCAGGGAAGGGATGGCTCAGGGAAGGGATGGCTCAGGGCGGGGATGGCTCAGGGCGGGGATGGCTCAGGGAAGGGATGGCTCAGGGAAGGGATGGCTCAGGGCGGGGATGGCTCAGGGCAGGGATGGCTCAGGGCAGGGATGGCTCAGGGCGGGGATGGCTCAGGGAAGGGATGGCTCCGGGAAGGGATGGCTCAGGGCAGGGATGGCTCAGGGAAGGGATGGCTCAGGGCAGGGATGGCTCAGGGCGGGGATGGCTCAGGGCGGGGATGGCTCAGGGCAGGGATGGCTCAGGGCAGGGATGGCTCAGGGCGGGGATGGCTCAGGGAGGGGATGGCTCAGGGCGGGGATGGCTCAGGGAAGGGATGGCTCAGGGCAGGGATGGCTCAGGGAAGGGATGGCTCAGGGCGGGGATGGCTCAGGGCAGGGATGGCTCAGGGCAGGGATGGCTCAGGGCGGGGATGGCTCAGGGCGGGGATGGCTCAGGGAAGGGATGGCTCAGGGCAGGGATGGCTCTGGACAGGGATGGCTCCGGGAATTCCCACCAAACCCCCCCCAGCGTCCCGGCAGTGCCGATTGCGCCCTCTCTTGGCCGCGAGACCGAGGGATCCCGCGGAGCTCCCAGGGAACGGGAAAGGCGGGCGGCCTTGAGGCGGGGGCGGGGGGACGGATGGTGCGTGTGTCCCCCGGCCGCCTCGGGAGGGCGCGCGGCCCTGGTCGGTCCCTCTCCCGCCGGGAACCCCCCTGGACCTGCCCCTCTCCCTGTGGGTGACCCCCCGGGAGCTGCCCCGCTCCCCCCGGACCCCCCCGGGCGCTGCCCCTCTGCGGGGGTGGTGGGTTACGGAGCGGGAATGTCCCTGGAGCCCCCCGGAGCGTGGGATCCCCGTGGGGTGGAGGGAGGTGGCCAGGCTGGGGCGGGCAGAGAGCCACGCCCATCGCCACGCCCATCGCCACGCCCATCGCCACGGTGTTACCGCCCCCGCGTTGCCCGGCAACAGCTCCGGGGAGGGGGCGGGGCGGGGAGCGTTGCGCTGGGGAGCGCGGCCAATCACAACCCGCTGCGAGCGGAGGGGGCGTGGTGCGGAGGGATGCCCGCCCACCCCGGGGAAATCCCCCGCGCGTCACGGGGGCGATGGGCGGGGCTATGCAAATGTATGGAAAGCGTGTGATAATGAGCGCGGGGAGGGGGCACAGGGCGGGGGGCGTGGCCTGAACCGGGGGCGTGGCCTGTCCTGTCCCACGACCCGGCCCCGCGTGCGGCACCGGCGGCTCCGGAGCGCGGGTGGGTCTGGGGGGGGGTCCGGGGGGGTTCTCGGGGGGGGGTGCCCGGGGGGGGTCTCCCTGGTTGGGGGGTGGGGGGGGGTCCCCGGAGGAGTCTGTCCGCGGTGGGGGGGGGTCCCCGTGCGGGAGGGGTGCCCCAGGGGGTGGCCCCCCACCGGGGATGGGTGCCGTGAGGGTGGGTCTCCGTGGGGGGTGCCCGTGGGGGGGGTCTCCCTGACTGGGGGGGTCCCCGGAGGAGCCTGTCCCCGCGGGGGGGGTCCCTGTTGGGGGGGTCTCCCTGGTTGGGGGTCCCCGGAGGAGCCTGTCCGTGGGGTGGTCCCCGTGGGGGGGGGCTGCCCAGCCCCCATCGCCCACAGCCCCACCCGTGGGGGTGGTGCCCCCCGTCCGGGCCCCTCGCCCCGTGTCCCCGTGGGGTGCCCCCTCCCCCCCCCCCCCCGGGGGTCGCTGCCCCCCCGTGTCCGTGTCCCGGCAGCGCCTCCGCCACGGTTTTGGTTCCCCACCGCGGCCGCAGCTTCTGCTTTCGGGGGGCGGGTGACACCCCCCACCCACGCGGGGGGCGGCGCTGGGCCCCCCCTGCCCCCCCAGCGCCTCGCGGGGTGTGACGGGGGGGGGTGTGGGGGTGGGGGTGTCCTGTTCCGGGGGCACCCACGGGCGCCCCTTCAGCTGCACCCACGTGTCACGAGTGGGCCGGGCCGCAGCCCCTCCCCCACCCGTGTCACGAGTGGGCCGGGTCTCAGTATCCTCCCCAACACCTGTCACGAGTGGGCCGGGCCTCAGCCCCTCACTCACCCATGTCACGAGTGGGCCAGGCCTCAGCCCTTCCCACACACTTGTCACGAGTGGGCCGGGTCTCAGTATCCTCCCCCACCCGTGTCATGAGTGGGCTGGGCCTCAGCCCCTCACTCACCCGTGTCATGAGTGGGCCGGGCCTCAGCCCCTCACTCACCCGTGTCACGAGCCGTCCATCCTCAGCCCTCCCCCACCCGTGTCACGAGTGGGCCGGGCCTCAGCCCTTCCCACACACTTGTCATGAGTGGGCTGGGCCTCAGCCCCTCACTCACCCGTGTCACGAGCGGGCTGGGTCTCAGCCCTCCCCCACCCGTGTCAGGAGCGGGCCGGGTCTCAGCCCCTCACTCACCCCTGTCACGAGCCGTCCATCCTCAGCCCTTCCCACACACTTGTCATGAGTGGGCTGGGCCTCAGCCCCTCACTCACCCGTGTCATGAGTGGGCTGGGCCTCAGCCCCTCACTCACCCGTGTCACGAGCCGTCCATCCTCAGCCCCTCACTCACCCGTGTCATGAGTGGGCTGGGCCTCAGCCCCTCACTCACCCATGTCACGAGCCGTCCATCCTCAGCCCCTCACTCACCCCTGTCACGAGCGGGCCGGGTCTCAGCCCTCCCCCACCCGTGTCATGAGTGGGCCGGGCCTCAGCCCCTCACTCACCCCTGTCACGAGTGGGCTGGGTCTCAGCCCCTCACTCACCCGTGTCACTAGCCATCCATCCTCAGCCCCTCACTCACCCATGTCACGAGCGGGCCGGGTCTCAGCCCTCCCCCACCCGTGTCACGAGTGGGCCGGGTCTCAGCCCCACACTCACCCGTGTCACGAGCCGTCCATCCTCAGCCCCTCACTCACCCATGTCACGAGCGGGCTGGGTCTCAGCCCCACACTCACCCGTGTCACGAGCCGTCCATCCTCAGCCCCTCACTCACCCATGTCACGAGCGGGCTGGGTCTCAGCCCCACACTCACCCGTGTCACGAGCCGTCCATCCTCAGCCCTCCCCCACCCGTGTCAGGAGCCGGGCGGCCTCGGCCCCCTCCCGCGTGTGACGGGCCCCCCCCGCAGGTGGCCATGGCCCCCCCGGCGCGGCGCGTGCGGCTGAAGCCCTGGCTGGTGGCCCAGGTGAGCAGCCGGCGCTACCCGGGGCTGCAGTGGCTGGACCCCGCCCGGCGGCGCTTCGCCATCCCCTGGCACCACGCCAGCCGCCACCCCCCCGCGCCCCGCCACCACGACAGCATCTTCAAGGTGGCGGGGGGACGCGGGGGGGACGCGGGGACACGGGGACACGGCATGGGGGCGATGGGGGGCGATGGGGGGACACGGGGGGGACGCGGGGACACGGGGGGGACACGGGGACATGGCACGGGGGCAATGGGGGGCGATGGGGGGCCGATGGGGGGATGGGGGGGACACGGGGACACGGTGCGGGGGCGATGGGGGGACGGGGGGGACACGACGTGGGGGCGAGGGGGGAGCGATGGGGGGGGTGGGGGGACACGAGGACACGGGGGGGGCGATGGGGGGACGGGGGGACACGGTGCGGGGGGGATGGGGGGGACAAGGGGAGGTGAGGGGGGGGGCACAGGCTGGCCCTGGGGACATGGCATGGGGGGTGGGGGGCGATGGGGTGACTTGGGGACACGGGGGGGGGCGATGGGGCGATTTGGGGACAGGGGATGAGGGCACAGGGGTGACAGGGGGGACATGGCATGTGGGGGGCGATGGGGCGATGTGGGGACACCGGGGGGGGCGATGGGGTGACACGGGGGGGTGATGGGGTGACACGGGGGGGTGATGGGGTGACACGGGGGGGGCGATGTGGCGATGTGGGGTCCCGGGGGGGTGATGGGGTGACAGGGGGACATGGGATGGGGATGACGGCTGGCCTTGGGGACAGGGGGGGGGCGATGGGGTGACAGGGTGACACGGGGGGGGCGATGGGGTGATGGGGGGACACGGGCGGAGGGGGGCGATGTGGGGACACGGGGGGGGCGATGGGATGACAGAGGGACACGGGGGGGGGCGATGGGGTGATGGGGTGACACGGGGGGGGCGATGGGGTGACAGGGGGTCACGGGGGGGCGATGGGGCGATGTGGGGTCACGGGGGGGCGATGGGGTGACAGAGGGACACGGGGGGGGGCGATGGGGCGATGGGGTGACACGGAGGGGGCGATGGGGTGACAGGGGGTCACGGGGGGGCGATGGGGCGATGTGGGGTCACGGGGGGGCGATGGGGTGACAGAGGGACACGGGGGGGGCCGATGGGGCGATGGGGTGACACGGAGGGGGCGATGGGGTGACAGGGGGTCACGGGGGGGGCGATGGGGTGACACGGGGGGGCGATGGGGTGACAGGGGGGTCACGGGGGGGGCGATGGGGTGACACGGGGGGGTGATGGGGTGACAGAGGGACACGGGGGGGGGCGATGGGGTGACAGGGGGTCACGGGCGGGGGGGGAGGGGGATGATGGGGCGCGCCGGGGGTCGGGTCGCGGGGTCGCCGCGGGGCCCGGGGCGGGGGGGTCTGAGCCCCGGGGGGTGACGGGCCGTGCCCCCCCCCCCCCCCCTCCCCTCCCCCCCAGGCGTGGGCGCAGGCGACGGGCCGGCTGGGGGGGGGCGCGGGCCCCGCGCGCTGGAAGGCGACGCTGCGCTGCGCCTTGAACAAGAGCCGCGAGTTCCGGCTGCTGCTGGACGGGCCGCGCGCAGCGCCCCCCCGCCCCTTCCGCGTCTACGAGCTCTGCGGGGCCGCCGGTACCGGGGGCACGGGGGCGGGGGGGCACGGGGGCACCGGGGGGCACGGGGGCACCGGGGCGGCACCGGGGGGCACGGGGGGGCACGGGGGGGGGCACGGGGGGGCACTGGGGGGGGCACTGGGGCACTGGGGGGCACGGGGGGGCACGGAGGGGGGCACGGGGGGGCACTGGGGGGGGGCACGGGGGGGCACGGAGGGGGGCACTGGGGCACTGGGGGGCACGGGGGGGCACGGAGGGGGGCACGGGGGCACCGGGGGGGCACGGGGGCACCGGGGGGCACCGGGGGGGCACTGGGGGGCACGGAGGGGGGCACGGGGGGGGGCACCGGGGGTACCAGGGGCCACGGGGGGCACCGGGAGGGGGGGCACCAGGGGGTCCTGCGCCCCGCGAGCGGCTGGAACACCTTAAGGACCCAGCGCCCCACAGGCACCTTGCACCCCATAGATCCCCAGCACCCCACAGGGACCCGGCACCCCACAAACACCCTGCACCCCACAAGTCCCCAACACCCCACAGGGACCCCTCACCCCATAGATCCCCATCACCCCACAGATCCCCAGCACCCCACAAGTCCCCAGCACCCCACAAGTCCCCCATCACTCCACAGATCCCCAGCACCCCACAAGCACCCAGCACCCCATAAGTCCCCCAGCACCCCATAGATCCCCAGCACCCCACAAGCACCCTGTACCCCACAAGTCCCCTGCACCCCACAAGTCCCCTGCACCCCACAACTCCCCCCGCCGCCCCCAAAGCCCCAGCCCCGCCCCCAGCCCCCCCATCTCTGCTCTGCAGATGAGGATGAGGATGAGGACGGCTGCGAGGAGGAGGAGGTCGTCAGCCAGGTACCCTGGGGGGGGGGCGAGGAGGGGGCCCCCCCAACCGGGGACACCTCGGGGGGGTCCCTGCCCCCCCGATCCCGTAACTGCCCCCCCTCTCCCCACAGCTCGAGAAGATGACATCTCTGAGCATCGATGGTGAGTGGGGGGCAGGGGGGGCGGGGGGGGCCCCCACCCGGCCCTTTCGGGGGCTGTTGGGGGCCGTGGCTGCCCCCCCACCCCACGCCCTGCCCCCCCTCCCCCAGACACCCAGCACGGGGAGGACCCGCTGCCCCCCTACCCCTGGCCTACGGACGCCCCCCCCTTCGGCAGCAGCTGCCCCCCGGCGCTGCTCCCTGAGGAGGGGGGGGCCACCCACGGGCCCCCCGAGCTGGCCTCTGCCGCCCTCACCGAGCCGGGGCCCCCCCTGGGCCCCCTGGAGCCCCCGGCCGCCTGCCCCATAGCACCCACGGAGCACACCATCCCCAACCTGCTCATCAGCCCCCACATGCTGCCCTGTAAGGGGGGGCTGGGCGGGGGGCTGGGGGGTGTTTGGATATGGGTGGGCATGGGGCGGGGGGTGGTGGGTTGGGCGCTGGTGTGGGGTGGCCATAGGGTGGGTGAGTGTGGGGGTCACAGGGGTGTGGGGTGGCCATGGGTGGCCGTGGGGCGGCTGGACAAGGTGGCCATGGGGTGGGTGGCCACGGGTGACCATGGGTCTGGGGTGGCCATGGGGCGGCTGGACAAGGTGGCCATGGGGTGGGTGACCATGGGTCTGGGGTGGCCATGGGGCGGCTGGACAAGGTGGCCATGGGGTGGGTGACCATGGGTCTGGGGTGACCATGGGTCTGGGGTGGTTGTGGGGGTGTCTGGATGGGGGTGACCATGGGTCTGGGGTGACCACGGGGTGGCTGGATGGGGGTGACCACAGTTGTGGGGTGGCCATGGGGTGGCAGGATGGCCTGGCCATGGGTGTTGAGTGGCCACGCTATGGTTGACCACAAGTGACCATGGCTGTAGGGTGGTTGACCATGGGTGACCATGGGTGTTGGGTGACCACGGGTGACCATGGCACAGTTGACCATGAGTGACCATGGCTGTGGGATGGTTGGCCATGAGTGACCACGGGTGACCATGGGTGATGGGTGGCCATGGCACAGTTGACCATGAGTGACCATGGCTGTGGGATGGTTGGCCATGGGTGACAACAGGTGACCATGGGTGTTGGGTGACCATGGGTGACCATGGGTGATGGGTGGCCATGGCGTGGTTGACCATGAGTGACCACACATGTAGGGTGGGTGGCCATGGCACAGTTGACCATGAGTGACGATGGTTGGCCATGAGTGACCACGGGTGACCATGGGTGATGGGTGGCCATGGCACAGTTGACCATGAGTGACCATGGCTGTGGGATGGTTGGCCATGGGTGACCACAGGTGACCATGGGTGTTGGGTGACCATGGGTGACCATGGGTGATGGGTGGCCATGGCGTGGTTGACCATGAGTGACCACACATGTAGGGTGGGTGGCCATGGCACAGTTGACCATGAGTGACCATGGCTGTGGGATGGTTGGCCATGGGTGACCGCGGGTGACCACGGGTGACCATGGGTGTTGAGTGGCCACGGCACGGTTGTCCCTGAGTGACCGCGGTTGTGGGCCAACCACGGGGCAGCCGTGGGGCAGCTGGACATCACCACCCCTCTCCCCCCCCTCCGGCAGTGACCGACCTGGAGCTGCAGGTCCAGTACCGGGGGCGCCAGCTCCGCGCCCTGACGGTCAGCAACCCCCACGGGTGCCGGCTGTTCCACGGGGGGCTGGAGCCCACGCCCGAGCGGGCCGCGTTCCTGGGGTCTCCGGCGCTGGAGCAGGTGCCCCTGCCCCCCGCCGACGCCCTCCCCAGCGAGAAGCAGCGGTTCTACACCCGCCGGCTGCTGGGGGCCCTGGGCCGGGGGCTGCTCCTGGAGCTGGGGGGGCAGGACCTCTACGCCACCCGCCTCTGCCAGTGCAAGGTCTTCTGGACGGGGCCCTGCGCCCCCCCCCGCCCCGGCCCCAACCCCCTCCCGAGGGAGAGGAGGACCAAGCTCTTCAGCCTCCAGGGGTTCCTCGACGGTGAGGGGGGGCGTCTGGGGATGGGGGGGGGGCGTCTGGGGACGTGGGAGGGGGGGTGGTGATCAAGGTGGGGCGGGGAGAGGCTGGGATGGGGGAGGGGGGGGCGTGGGGGGACACCAGGGGGGCACGTGGGGACTGGGAAGGGATGGGGGGGCACCAGGGGGCACGTGGGGACACGGTGGCACACGGGAACAGGCTGGGATGGGGGGGACACCGGGGGGCACATGGGGACTGTGGTGGGATGGGGGGGCACCAGGGGACATGTGGGGAGCTGGTGGCATGGGGGGGCACCAGGTGACATGGGGGGACACCAGGGGGGCACATGGGGACACGGTGGCACAAGGGAACAGGCTGGGATGGGGGGGACACCGGGGGCACGTGGGGACTGGGAAGGGATGGGGGGGCACCAGGTGACGGGGGGGGGCCAAGATGGGATGGGGGGAGCTGGTGGCATGGGGGGGGACACCAGGTGGCACTTGGGGGGGGGAACAAGATGGAATGGGGGGACACCAGGTGACATGGGGGGACACCGGGGGGGGCACGTGGGGACCCTGACAGTGTGGGGGGGGGGGCAGGATGGGATGGGGGGACACCAGCTGGGATGGGGGGAGCTGGTAGTATGGGGGGGGGACACCAGGTGGCACTTGGGGGGGGGGAACAAGATGGAATGGGGGGACACCAGGTGACATGGGGGGACACCGGGGGGACACGTGGGGACCCCGACAGGGTGGGGGGACACCGGGGGGGGCACGTGGGGACCCTGACAGTGTGTGTGGGGGGGCAGGATGGGATGGGGGGACACCAGCTGGGATGGGGGGAGCTGGTAGTATGGGGGGGGGGACACCAGGTGGCACTTGGGGGGGGGGAACAAGATGGAATGGGGGGACACCAGGTGACATGGGGGGACACCGGGGGGACACGTGGGGACCCCGACAGGGTGGGGGGACACCGGGGGGGGCACGTGGGGACGGACAACTTGGCACTGGGTGTGGGGGGGCACATGGCAGAGCTTGGCAAGTTGGGGGGGGGGCACCGCCTGGGGTGGCGCTGGGACATTCTGCTGCCAGCCCCCCCCCGTCCCCCAGAGCCCCTCACCGCAGCCCCTGCCCCCCCCCCAGGCCTCATCCAGTTCCAGAAGGGGCAGAGCAGCACCGCCCCCCCCCTGGAGATCTCCCTCTGCTTCGGCGAGGAGTGGCCGGACCACCGGCCCCGCGAGAAGAAGCTGATCATGGTGCAGGTCAGGGGGTGCCGGGGGGTGCCGGGGGGGTCCCGGGCCCTGCTGACACGCAGCCCCCCCCCCCCGCAGGTGGTGCCGGTGGCGGCGCGGCTGCTGCTGGAGCTGTTCTCGGGGGAGCTGGCGTGGTCGGGGGACAGTGTCCCCCTCCACATCTCCCCCCCCGACCTCAAGGACGAGATGCTGGAGCAGTTCAAGGAGCTCCACCGCCTCTGGCAAGACCAGCATCCCCCCCCCTGGCCCCCCCAGTGACCCGGGCGGGACCACCCCCAGCATCCCATCCCCTGGCCCCCCCAGTGGCCCGGGGGGACCACCCACCCGGCATCGCCCCCCCTGGCCCCCCCAGTGACCGGGGGGGGACCACCCCCGGCATCACCCCCCAACCCCCCCAGTGACTGGGGGGGACCACCCCCAGTATCCCATCCCCTGGCCCCCCCAGTGACCCGGGGGGGGACCACCCACCCGGCATCCCATCCCCCAACCCCCCCAGTGACCGGGGGAGGACACCACCCCCCCAGGATCCCTCCCACAGTGACCAGGGAGGGGACACCACCCACGTGGCATCCCCCCAGCCCCCCCAGTGACCCCGGTGGAGGACCACCCCCCAGCATCCCACCCCCACGCAGCCCCAAGGGGGGATGGGGCTGGTACCACCCCTCCCCCATCCCATCCCATCCCATCCCCCCCATCGCACCTGGGGGGGCCACCCGACCCCTCCCACGCTCTTGGGGGGGGGCCTGGGATGAGGCACTCGACACCCCACATCCCCCCCCCAAGGGGTGGGGCCAGCCAGTTCTGAGGGGGGGGGGGTGTCCCCAAATCCCCCCACAGAGGAATGAGGCCGGTCGGGGGTGGGGGTGGGGAGTAATTTATTGGGGGATTTCTCTGTTTTTTGATGGTTTTTATTGGTTTGGAGATGGCCACACCCCCCCCGGGGGGCACAGCAACCCCCCCCCCGGCAGACACAGCACCCCCCCGTGGTGGGCACAGCAACCCCCCCCCCAGTGGGTACAGCATCCCCTGGGGGGCACAGCACCCCCCTCAGTGGGCACAGCACGCCCTGGGGGGGGGACAGCATCCCCTGGGGGGGCACAGGAACCCCCCCCGGTGGGCACAGCATCCCCTGGGGGGGCACAGGAACCCCCCCCCGGTGGGCACAGCATCCCCTGGGGGGGCACAGGAACCCCTGGGGGGCACAGCAATCCCCCCAGCAGGCACAGCAACCCCTGGGGGGGCACAGCAACCCCCCCGGCCGGCCCCTCCCCGCGCTCCAGCCCTAAAATAAACCAAATAACCCCCCCCCCCAAAAATTCCAAACTAAAAGCAGAAGGAAAACCAAAATCCAACCAAAATCCCAGCTCTCGGAAAGGCCCATCCCGCCCGCAGCTTCTCTGGGGGGGGGGCGGGGGGGGTCGGCACCAGGTAGAAAAGGGCTGGGGGAGGGCAAACCCCCCGGCATCCCCCCCCCCCTCACCCCCCGGCGACTGATTTTCCGGGAATAATCCCTTATCCCGGCCCGCTTTGCCCTCTCCGCTTCCCGGGGCGAATCCGTCTCCCGGCGCTCGGTTCCCCACCCCCCCCCAACCCCCCACCCCCTCACCCCCCACCCCCCCCCGGGTCGGTTTGTCGCCTGATTTCGGGACACGGATCCGCCGGGAAAGCGGGATTATTCCTGGAGCCGGCGTCGTCGGGATGCGCCCCCCCCATCGCGCCCCCCCCGGAGCGGGAATCTCGCGGCCGCCGGGGATTTGGCTGATTGTGGGACACATTCGTGGGCTTTTTGCTTCGTTTTCCTGCCTTCTGGGGAAAAAAACCCACCCCCGGGGGGGGGAGGGTGGGCGTCAATCCTTCTTCCCGTTCCCGGGGGGGGTGGCCGGGGGGGGGTGGCGGGGTCTCACCTGGGAGCCGGGAGCGCGCCGGGAGCGCGCCGGAGCTATCGGAAGAGGCGGGTGAAGTCCCTCAGCGCCCAGCAGACCTGTTTACATTCCTCAGCGCTGCGAGACAAGGGGTGACACGCTGGGGGGGGGGGGCCTGGGGCAAGGGGGGGGGTCACCGGGGTCCCCGGAGCCCAGCGCCGGCAGCGGAGCAGCCCGGAGGGGGAGGGAGGGAGATGGAGGGGTGACCGGGCGGGGGCCAGGGGGGTCGGTGGCCACCGGGAGCGTTCACGGGGTAAAAGGGGATCTGGGAGGGGGCAAAGGGGATCTGGGAGGGGGCAAAGGGGCTCCGGGAGGGGGCAAAGGGGCTCCGGGAGGGGGCAAAAGGGATCTGGGAGGGGGTAAAGGGGCTCCGGGAGGGGGCAAAGGGGATCCGGGAGGGGGTAAAGGGGCTCCGGGAGGGGGCAAAGGGATCTGGGAGGGGGCAAAAGGGGCTCCGGGAGGGGGCAAAAGGGGCTCCGGGAGGGGGTAAAGGGGCTCCGGGAGGGGGTAAAGGGGATCCGGGAGGGGGTAAAGGGGCTCTGGGAGGGGGAAAAGGGGCTCCGGGAGGGGGCAAAGGGGATCCGGGAGGGGGCAAAAGGGATCTGGGAGGGGGCAAAGGGGATCTGGGAGGGGGCAAAAGGGATCTGGGAGGGGGCAAAGGGGCTCTGGGAGGGGGCAAAGGGGATCTGGGAGGGGGCAAAGGGGATCTGGGAGGGGGCAAAAGGGATCTGGGAGGGGGTAAAGGGGCTCCGGGAGGGGGCAAAGGGGATCCGGGAGGGGGTAAAGGGGCTCCGGGAGGGGGCAAAGGGATCTGGGAGGGGGCAAAAGGGGCTCCGGGAGGGGGCAAAAGGGGCTCCGGGAGGGGGTAAAGGGGCTCCGGGAGGGGGTAAAGGGGATCCGGGAGGGGGTAAAGGGGCTCTGGGAGGGGGCAAAGGGGATCCGGGAGGGGGCAAAAGGGATCTGGGAGGGGGCAAAGGGGATCTGGGAGGGGGCAAAAGGGATCTGGGAGGGGGCAAAGGGGCTCTGGGAGGGGGCAAAGGGGATCTGGGAGGGGGCAAAGGGGATCTGGGAGGGGGCAAAAGGGATCTGGGAGGGGGTAAAGGGGCTCCGGGAGGGGGCAAAGGGGATCTGGGAGGGGGAAAAGGGGCTCCGGGAGGGGGCAAAGGGGATCTGGGAGGGAGCAAAAGGGATCTGGGAGGGGGTAAAGGGGATCTGGGAGGGGGCAAAGGGGCTCCAGGAGGGGTAAAAGGGGATCTGGGAGGGGGTAAAGGGGATCTGGGAGGGGTAAAAGGGGGATCAGGGAGGGGTAAAAGGGGCTCCGGGAGGGGTAAAAGGGGCTCTGGGATTTTTCCAGGGGTCCTGGATGGAGCGGGGAGGGGGGAAGCATTTGGGGGTGGTGGGCTGCGGCGTGCCAGGCAGGAAAAGCCGCTCCGGCTCCGGCTCCGGCAGCAGCGTGCCCTCGGACGCGAGGCTCCCCGCTCCCGGCAGCAGCGTGCCCCCGGCTGCCCGCGCCGGCTGCCCGCACCGGCTGAGCCGCCCGAGCGGATCCGCGGGCCGGGACAACGGCCGCCAGCTCGGCTCTGCCCGCCGTGTTCCGCGCACCCGGCGCCGCAGCAAAAGCCGCGGCCCGACGCCGAGCCGGGAGATGCCGGAGCCGCATCCGCACGCTGCCCGTCCCCACGCTGCCTCCCCGCGTCGCCCCCGGCCCGTCCCCACGCCGGCTCCCCGCGTCGTCCCTGGCCCGTCCCCACGCCGGCTCCCCGCGTCGCCCCCAACCCGTCCCCACGCCGGCTCCCGGCGTCGCCCCCAGCCCGTCCCCACGCCGGCTCCCGGCATCGCTCCCGACCCGTCCCCACGCCGGCTCCCCGCGTCGCCCCCGACCCGTCCCCACGCCGGCTCCCCGCGTCGCTCCCGACCCGTCCCCACGCTGGCTCCCCGCATCGCCCCCGGCCCGGTCCCACACTGGCTCCCCGTGTCGTCCCTGACCCGTCCCCACGCCGGCTCCCGGCATCGCCCCCAACCCAGCCCCACGCCGGCTCCTGGCATCGTCCCCGGCCCGTTGCCCCGTCCTCACGCTGGCTCCCGGCACCGCTCCTGTCCTGTCCCCACACCGGCTCCCGGCACCGCTCCCGGCCCATCCCCACGCCGGCTCCCAGCATCGTCCCCGGCCCGTTGCCCCATCCCCACGCCAGCTCCCGGCATCACTCCCGTCCCGTCCCCACGCCGGGTCCCAGCACCGCTCCCAGCCCGTGGCCCTGTCCCCACGCCATCTCCTGGCGTTGTCCCCATCCCGTCCCCACGCCGGCTCCTGGCATTGGCCCTGGCCTGTCCCCACGCCGGCTCCCGGTGTCGCCCCCATCCCGTCCCCACGCCGGCTCCCAGTGTCGCTCCCTGACTGGCCCCACACTGGCTCCCAGTGTCACCCCCGGCCCGTGGCCCCGTCCCCACGCCGGCTCCCGGCGTCACCCCCGACCCCTCGCCCTGTCCCCACACCGGCTCCCGGCGTCGCCCATGGCCAGTCCCCACGCTGGCTCCTGGCATCACTCCTGTCCCGTCCCCACGCCGGCTCCCGGTGCTGCCCCCGGCCCGTCCCCACGCCAGCTCCCAGTGTCACCCCCGGCCCCTCGCCCCGGCCCCACGCCGACTCCCAGCATCGCCCCCGGCCCCTCACCCCGTCCCCACGCCGGCTCCCAGCGTCGCCCCCGCTTTTCGGCGCGGGGACGCCCTCACCTCGTGACCTGCTTGTGGAAATCCGTCAGCTGCTTGTGCGTCACTTGGATGGCTCCCCCCGTCGTTTCCTTCGGCAAACCCTTCAGCGAGTTCTCCAGCCAGCGGCAGAAGGTCTGCGGGAGGGGGCAGCGGCGTGAAAACTCGGGAGACGGAGCCGAACGCGGCTCCCGCGTCCCGCACGGAGGGGATTGGGACCCCCCCCCCGGCCCCCAGCGCCCCCGCCTCACCGGCCGGTCGATCTGCATGATCTCCCAGAGCACCTCGGCCACGTCGGGGAGGGTGTAGGGCGGGAGGCAGAAGCAGCACGTCTGCAGGAGCTGGTTGACGAGCTGCTGCCCCAGCTGGTTCATCACCTGCCCGATGAGCTCCTTCCGCGCCCCAAAGTCCTCCTCGTGCTGCGGGACGAAGGCCCACGCGGAGCTTGAGCGGGAGAACCGCCCCCTCGGCGCCCCCCGCCGCGGCTTGGGACTTCACCCCGGCAGGGGAGGGGGCGGGCGGGGGCGGGCGCCGAGGGGTCACTCACGTCGTTGGCCACCCCGGTGTGGATGAGGTCGCGCAGGAATTTCATGACGCTGCAGTTGGCGTCCCGGTGATCCAGGGTGGTGGCGGCGATGGCCCATTGCAGGATGGGGATCATCACCTGGCTCCGCAGCAGCGTGACGGGGCTGCGCTGGATAAACCTGGGCAGGCGGAAAAGGCGTTCTCTGGCCTCCCTGCACCCTGCTCCCAGGATCCTGCCCCCCACGGAGACTGGGAGTGCTCCCGGGGAGAGCCCTGCATGAGGATGAGGGGGTCCTGCCCTCTCCCACCCACCCACCGAGACCGGGAGCGACACCGGGGGGAGCCCCACACAAGAATAGGGGGATCCTGCCTTCTCCCACCCACCCAACCGAGACTGGGAATGATGCCGGGGGGAGCCCCACACAAGGACAAGGTGTTCTCTGGCCTCCCTGCACCCTGCTCCCACGATCCTGCCCCCCACGGAGACCGGGAGCGCTCCCGGGGGGAGCCCTGCACAAGGATAGGGGGGTCCTGCCCTGTCCCACCCACCCGTGGAGACCGGGCTTGATCCCCCAGGGAGCCCCACGCGAGGGGTCGGGCTGTTCCCACGCGGCCGGGGGCTGAGGTTACCTGGCTGCCAGGCGGAAAAGGTCATCCACGGTGTCCGGGTGGTTCTGGAGGCCGTTGGGCTGCTCCAGGAGCTGGAAGGTGGGGATGCAGAGCGCCTGGAAGGGTGTCCGTGAGTAATTAGCCACAGTTAACTAATTAACCGCGCTTCTCCGCAGGGATATTTCCAGCATGGACCACGTGGATCGTGTCCCAGCTTCTCCCGAGAGCCACCATCCCGGACGGAACCGCTCTGCTTCATGCAACCCCCCCGGCCCCCCCGGCACGCCCCCTGCCGCAGGCGCAGGGGGGCAGCTGCTGCGCCGGCACGTGGAGACAGAGCTGGGGAAGGATGCAGGGATCGGGATTGATGGGAGCGGCTGGGGGGGCTGGGGGGGTCAGCCTGGAGCAGGGGGGGCTCAGGGAGAGCTGATCGCTGCCTGCAGCCCCCTGACAGGGGGGGCAGAGAGGGGGGTGGGTCTGTTCTCCCCAGGGCTGGGCCAAGAGGGCACGGCCTCAGGCTGTGCCAGGGGGGGTTCAGGTGGGCTGTCGGGGCAATTCCTGCCCGGAAAGGGCTGTGGGGCACTGGCAGGGGCTGCCCAGGGAGGGGGGAGTCCCCATCCCGGGAGGGGGTTCAGAGCCGTGGGGCCGAGGTGCTCAGGGCCCTGGGTCAGGGCTGGCCTTGGCCCTGCTGGGGGGCGGCTGGACTGGGTGATCCTGAGGGCCTCTCCCAGCGGCACGATCCCGGGGTGCGCTCACCTGCAGCATGTCGAGCAGGCCCTGCCGGCACCCCTCCTCCATGCCGTACTCATCCACCAAGATGCTGCCCAGGTAGAGGAAGCAGGAATGCTGGTGCGCCCGGTACACGCTCACCATCTGCGGGGAGACGGGCACTGCCTGGCACCGCGGTCGCCGCCGCCGCTCCCGTCACACAAATCCATCCGGGAACGCCGCGGCTCCCTGCTGGGGATAACCCCAGCCACCCCCACGCTTCCCCGAGGGGCTGGACCTACAGCCCAGCCCCCGATCCCGGCGCGCCCCGGCGGCGCGCTTCTCCCCGCTCCCCGACGGCGAGGGGCCGTCGCTCCCGGCTCCCATCCACAGGCAACCCACGGAAGGCCGGACGCTGCCCACCGGACGCCCCAGTCCCACAGGGAACTGCCCAAATTCCTTGCTCAGGTCTGCTCTTGCGCTTGAGGATCCGCTTGAACGTCCCGCTGCGGCATCCCCCCGGCAACTCAGAGGCTCCCTCTCCTCCCCAAGGAGGAATTCCCGCTTCCCAGTGCTTCCCAGTGCTTCCCAGCGCTTCCCAGCGGGGCGAGGGCAGTTTTGAGGGGGGCGCGGCCCCCCGTACCTGGGTGACGAGCGGCTGCAGCAGCGCGGCCGAGCCCTTTCCCACGCAGCGCACGGCGAAGCGCAGGCACCGGCAGCACCGCTCCACGATCCGGTTATCGGCACTGTGCTTGTTCAGGGTCTCCGACAGCACCGGCCAGATCTGAGCGCGGACACGCGGGAAAGGGTTTAGAACTGCCCCCCCGCCCGCCCCCCGGAGACGGCGTAGCCCTGTCACGCTACCGTCCCGAACACCCCTCCCAGAATCCCTGGAACGGCGGGGCAGGTGCCGCTCGGGTCCCGCAAACACCCTCCCGGGAGGCGGAAACCAGCTCCGCGTCGGGGCGAAGAGCTCGGGGTGGCTTAAAACCCCCGATTCCGGCGCCGCAAACGGGACGGGGGCAGAGGAATTCAACCGCCTGCGACAATCCCAGAGCCACATCTGCTTCCGGGGGGTCCAAGGAGCCAAATCCTGCCCACCCCCATCCCAGCTTCCCCTAGGGAAGGTGCTCCAGCAGCAGCCCCTCTCCCGCCCCCCCCCGCAGCCCCAGGCCGGCGGATCAGCCCCAGGCCGGCGGATCTGCCCCCGGCCGCTCCCTACGTGCCCCCCCGGCCACAGAAATCCCTTTCCTGAATGCGGAGGCGCCGGCACTTACTTCCTGAATGACTTTTTGGCACGGATGGATCTGTCCGTTCTCTACGATGGGGTTGGTGTGTCTGGAAAGCAGCAGAGGGTTAACGGCACCGTTGGTGTCCCAACAGCCGGGTTTGGCGTTGAAAGCCGAGGAAAAGGGGGTCGGAGCCTCAGGCAAAGGACTGGGAAGTGGCTCGGAGGGGCTGGGCAGCTTTGGATTCGGAGAAGCAGCAGCTTCCAGCCCACTTCTCCGGGAACCAGGGGCAAAGGAGCCGGCTCCAGGCGGGCGGCTTTGGCTCCGCCGGCCCCGCTCCCGCCGTTTCCCTACCTAAAGATGACGGCGAGCCGATCCAGGGGCACGGTGGGATCTGAGGAAAGGCCGTTGCTCGGCTCCTGGGACAGCAGCTGGGGACGAAGGGAAAACCATGGGATTTCAGAAGCGCCGGCAGGTGCATTCCCAGCGAAGGCTGCGTAAACCCCTCCCGTGCAGCTACGGGTCGTCCGGAGGGGACCAAGGACGTGCACGTCCCCCCTTTCCGGAGGCTTCCCTCCCTCTTCCCACCACCCTCCAGGATTCCCACTCCATTATCCCGGCTCTGCACGGGAAGGTTGCTAAAGCCACCAGTTTGTGGGACCAGCAGACCGTCACCTCATGGGACCGCGCCCCACAGCGGAGTCCCCGCATCCTCCATCCCTGGGAGGGGGGTTTGGGAAGGTTCCTGCCACGGAACCCGATCCCTGGGGATCCTTTTCTCCCCGCCTCCCCCATTCCGTGCCCTCCGGGGGCTCGCGCGGCTCCGAGCGGGACGTACCTTCTTCAGCGCCATGACCTGTACGGCGCAGAGCTCGCTGAGGCACTCCGCGATCTTCTCCAAGGGCAGCCGGGCCAGGACCAGGGCTGTGCCTGCGCGGCCGGAGGAGACGGCATCAGGAGCAGGAGAACGCGGCGGCAGAGCGGGAGCACGGCGGCGGGAGCACAGCGGCGGGAGCGGGCGCGCGGTGGCTGGAGCGGGAGCGCGGCGGCAGAGCGGGAGCACACGGCGGCTGGAGCGGGAGCGCGGTGGTAGGAGCGTGGCGTCGGGAGCGGGAGCGCGGTGGCAGAGCGGGAGCACATGGCGACAGAGCGGGAGAACGCGGCGCAGGAGTGGGAGAACGCGGTGGCAGGAGCGGGAGCGCGGTGCAGGAATGGGAATGCGGTGTGAGAGCGCGGCGGCAGGAGCGGGAGCGCAGCGGCAGGAGCGGGAGCACGGTGTAGGAATGGGAATGCGGTGTGAGAGTGCGGCAGCAGGAGTGGGAGCTCTGCGCAGGAGCGGGAGCGCGGCGGCAGGAGCGGGAGCGCGGCGCAGGAATGGGAATGCGGTGTGAGAGCGCGGCGGCAGGAGCGGGAGCTCTGCGCAGGAGCGGGAGCGCAGCGGCAGGAGCGGGAGCACGGTGTAGGAATGGGAATGCGGTGTGAGAGCGCGGCGGCAGGAGCGGGAGCGCAGCGCAGGAGCGGGAGCGCAGCGGCAGGAGCGGGAGCGCGGCGCAGGAATGGGAATGCGGTGTGAGAGCGCGGCGGCAGGAGCGGGAGCTCTGCGCAGGAGCGGGAGCGCAGCGGCAGGAGCGGGAGCGCGGCGCAGGAATGGGAATGCGGTGTGAGAGTGCGGCGGCAGGAGCGGGAGCTCTGCGCAGGAGTGGGAGCGCGGCAGCAGGAGCGGGAGCTCTGCGCAGGAGCGGGAGCGTGGCGGCAGGAGCGGGAGCGTGGCGCAGGAATGGGAATGCGGCGCGAGAGCGGGAACACGGTGGCAGGAGCAGGAGCGCAGCACAGGAGCGGGAGAGCGGCGCAGGAGCAGGAACACGGCGTCAGGAACGGGAGAGCGGTGCAGGAACGGGAGTGCGGCGGAAGAAGCGGGAGCGTGGCACAGGAGGGGAAGTGCGGCGCAGGAGCGGGAACATGGTGTGGGAGCGCGGCGGCAGCAGCAGGAGAACACGGCGCAGGAGCGGGAGTGTGGTGACGGGAGCAGGAAGGCAGCGCAGGAGTGGGAGAACGCGGCGACAGAGCGGGAGAATGCGGCGCAGGAGCGGGAGCGCGGTGGCGGGAGCAGGAAGGCGGCGCAGGAGCGGGAGAACGCGGCGCAGGAGCGGGAGCGCAGTGGCAGGAGCGCAGTGGCGGGAGCAGGAAGGCGGCGGCGGGAGCGGGAGAACGCGGTGCAGGAGCAGGAGCGCAGCGCAGGAGCGGGAGCACGTGGCACAGGAGCGGGAGCACGCGGCGTGGGAGCGTGGCAGCAGAACAGAAGCACACGGCGCATGAGCGGGAGCGCGGCGCAGGAGCGGGAGAACGCGGCGCAGGAGCGGGAGAACGCGGCACAGGAGCGGGAGCGCGGCGGCGGGAACAGGAACGCAGCCAGCGGAATACGACGCCAGGGTGGGGGGGGCACTGTGTGCGGGCAGGGAGAGGGCACAGCTCGGGGGGCAGAGCAGGGACCACCACCCCACAGCCGAGGCTGGGTCCAACGGCAGCGGGAGGAAAAACTTCCACCCGCCGGCTCACGTATCCCTGGAATTCTTTCAAAGGAGGAGAACACGCTCGGCGGGGGGAGGAGCGGCACAAACAAGCGAAGAAACACGAGTTTGGGGTCTTTGGTGGCGCAGCCGGAGGGCAGAGCCGCGGCCCCGCTCCCGTTGCCAAGGTTTCGGATGCGCTTGGATCCTTTGGGATCCCTCGGAGTCCCAAAGCTCCCCGCAGCCGAGGAGGAGGGTTAAAAAACCCCACATCCTTGCGCCCAAACCCTCTCCGAAACGAGCAATATCCGTGGTCTTTCCCAGCCGAGGCGGGCGGGAGGCGACCGCCGAGCGCTGGGATGGAGCGGGAACGCGCGGCGAGCTCGGCTGCCGGCACGTCACACCTTTCCATCCCCCAGCCTGGGGTTGGGAGCAGGGATGGAGACGGGTGATAAACCCAGGGAGCATCTTTCCGCTCCCCCGCCCCGGGTGAGCTCGTGGGAAACGCGGAGCGGCCGCGGGCAAACCCAGACGCCCTCATCCAGGGAAAACCAGGTGGAAATGGGGATTGGAGCACCGTCAGCGCGCGACCACGGGCGGTTTTTCCGTACGTACCCTTCAGGAGTCCCACGGCAGCCTCCGGGGAGAGGGTGAAGGAGTCGAGGGAGCGGGCTATCTCCAGCAGCCCGGTGAAGTGCTGAGCCATGTGGTCCCGGCACACGGAGCAGATATTGTGGATGGCCTTGGCCGCCGCCGACGCCAACCGCCGGTCGCACAGCCCTTTCATCAAATAACCCAGCACCGGATCTGCCCAGGGAACGGGGAAAAAAACCCACCAAAACGGGATGAGGAGGGGGAGCGGGGCGGCGGGGAGCGGGGCGGCGGGGCGGCGGCGGGAAGGGCTCACCCAGGAATTGGGGGTTCCTGTCCACCACCTCGCTCATCTCTCCCACCAGCTCGATGCTGGTGTAGCGCACGGCCGTGTGCACCGTCTCCGGGAGGCGAACCACCCCCTCCAGCACTTCCACCAGCGTCGGGTTGTTCTCCCTGAGGGGAAGAGGGAGAGCCCGGTTCAGGTCCCGAGGCCGTTCCCGCGTCGGTTCCGCGGAGAACCCGGGGTTTACGGAGCCTCGCCGGCTTCCCGCGGCGCTCGGGATCAGCCAGGCAAACCCTGCTGGATAGCGGAGCCGCGGGCCTCCCGAAAGCGAGTCACACCTTCCCTGAAGCCATCTGGGATAACGTGGTACCTGGAAGCGGGCTCTCCCGGCTCCGCATCCCAAAAAAACAGCCCAGGCAAAAATTCCTTTGGCTTTCGAGCGCCGAACTAACGGGAAGCAAAGCCTTATCCGGTTTTGCCGGAGCTGAACCCACGCCTGTGGCATTAAGGTCCCCAGGAAGACAGAGAGGAGACCCGGGAATGTCTCCACACAGCCCCCAGCTCCATCCCAGATCCGTGTTCCCGGCCAGGAAGCGCAGCCCCCAATCCTGGAGCGCTCGCTCCGTCAGCAAGGGGCACTGCCCCGCTGCCGCACGGCCCCGGGCGCTGCGGAGCAGCTGGGATAAAGCGTGATTTTAACCCTTCCTGGCTGGAAAAGCGCATTCCCGGGAGCATCCTGAGGGTATCTGCCACGGCCCTGCGGGCGGGGGCGACGCCCGGTCCCCGGGACGCGAGCGGGACGGCGGGGACTCACTGGTCGACGCTCTTGGCGATGGAGGCCATGATGAAGAGGACGGCTTCCGTCACCTCCCAGGGCGGATTCCCGTCCTTCAGGGTGGCGTAAAGCTGGAAGGAAGAACCGGTCACACGCGCCAACGGCTTGCGGGCGCCCGGTCGCGGATTGGGACGGCCACCCGCTCCCCACCGCCCCTCAAACGCTCCGGGCGCGGGGGCTGCATAAGCCCTCACGTTCCATGGATCCCTGTTTCGGGACCTTTCCCAAGCCGACGCTTCCCCCAGCACCTTGGGGGACGAGGAGACGCGTGGATGAGCTCCTCCCCGCCTCGAAAGCCAACGGCAATGGACTCAAGCGAGCCTCGCCGCGCGCTCCCGCGCACTCCCGCCAACCCACCTGAGCAAAACACTCCACCGATCCCACCAGGAAGATCAGATCTTTCACCAGGTCCGAGACGCGCATCCGGAACTCCCCAAAGTCATCCGTCTCCTCCGGGACGCCCTCCTGGCAGAGATGGGGGAGGGGAAAAGGGGTGAGGGCAGCTCGGAGGGATCCAGATTCCTGCTCACCGGAGGAGACAAGCGATGCCGCTGAGCGAGCAGATCCGTCGTTTCTCCCTCCAGGATCAGGCTGGCACCCGCAGGAGACCCGCGCACAACGAAAACCGGGGCGCGCCCGCGCCGACGCTGCCAAATCCAGGGAATGAGGGGCGTAGGAACCGCTCCCCGGAGCCCCCAGCATGTGTCCTACCCCCTTCCCGAGGCCTCCGGAGAAGCCAAGGCGGGCGCATCCTTACGTGATCCGAGTCGAGCTGGCAGTGCCGGGCCAGGGCGTGGAGAAGGCGCTGGATGTAGGCTTTGAAGATGCTGTGGATCACGGCGTCGTCCGTCTTGTAGAGGTGCTCGCCCAGCCTGTACCAGAAGTTGAACGAGATTTCCACCACCTGTTTGGAAAAGGGAAAAAAGAACCCAGGGAAAAATCAGCCCCTCGCCATCGACGGAAGGTTTTGTTCCCCGTTCCGTGGCGGTCCCCGGTGGAGAAATCGCGGCTGGGGGTCTGCCGGGGGGTGACGTCGGTGAAACGCGGCGGAGGGGTCGGCTCGGCGTCACCGACTTCCGCCGTGGGATTTTTAATCCGGAGAAGCTGGCGGGAGTCAAGCCTCCTCCCCGCAAGAGCCGCGGTGGGGCAGGAATTTGCCCGCCCAGAGCCGATTCCTCGCCGCCCCGTGCCCGGGAATGGGATGGTCGAGGCGCCGCGACGGCCGGCTCGGGGCGGGCGCAGGGTGACGGTGTGAGGGGGACACCAAGCCGCTGCTCCCAAGCCTTTTGTAAAGGAGGTCATTTCCCAAAAAAAAACCCCGGAGCGGAGGGTTTCTCAGGAGCAGCGGCGGAGTTTGGAGTCCTCCTGAGCACGGGGCGAGGTCCTGCCCGTGGGAGACGGCGCTGAACCGGGGAAGGCGATGGGAAAAGGATGGGAAGGGGACGGGAGGGGACCGTGAGCTGCGCTGCAATCCCGCAGAGCTCAAGCTGGACACTGGGAAAGAAAATATCAGAGGATTTCCGAGCCACACGCGCCGCCTGGCACCCCCGGGGCGCCGGGAAAGGGAAGCTCAGCCCGATTCCAGCGTCGCCGACGCGGCCTGGAGCTTCCCAACCGCGTGGCGACAGAAGGAAAAGGGAGGTTTTCCCACTGATTTGCCTCTGGACGAGCGGGATTTGGTGTGGGGAAGCCGGTTCATCCGCACTCACCTCGTACTGGGGGTGCCCGGCGCAGATGAGGAGCAGCTCCAGCGTCCGCAGGTCGCCCAGCCCCTGGCCCGGCGTGCAGACGATTTTATCCAGGAACGTCTCGCACAGCTCGGTGAACACGCGGCAGTAGTTGAGCACCCTGGGGAAGGGAAAACAGGACACGGGAAGATCATCCACCACGGGGCCAGGTATCCTGGGATTTGGTCTGTGAGTGCTGAGCCGGGGGGGAGGACCCAGACAGGCTGGAGAGGTGGGACCATGCCAACCGCACGGAGCACAGCCAGGCCGAGGGCAGGGTCCTGCCCAGGGGTCAGGGCAATCCCAGCACAGGGACAGGCTGGGAATGGATCAGGAACAGCCCTGGGGAGAAGGACTTGGGGGGCTGGGGGCGAGGGGCTGGCCAGGAGCCAGCCGTGTGCGCTGGAGCCCAGAAACCAACCGGATCCTGGGCTGGATCCAGAGCAGCGTGGCCAGGGGGGCGAGGGAGGGGATTCTGCCCCTCTGCTCCGCTCTGGGGAGACCCCCCCTGCACTTGTGCCTCCAGCTCGGGGGCCCCCAACAGCAGGAGGACACGGAGCTGTTGGAGCGAGGCCAGAGGAGGCCCTGGAGATGCTGCGAGGGTTGGAGCCCCTCTGCCATGGGGCCAGGCTGGGGGGGTTGGGGGGTTCAGCCTGGACCAGGAAAGGCTCTGGGGAGACCTGAGTCCCTTCTCCGACGGACGAGAGCACTGACGCTGTGAAGCACACCCTGCCCGGCAATTCCCGAGGACGGGAAGCTTTTGGGGATTTTCAGGAAGCCCCAGACCGGAGAGATGGTGCCGCAGATTCGACCTCCCGGAGCAGAGGGGACGTTACATCCCATTTTCACACGCCCGACAGCCAAAGCCTCATCCCGTTAAATGGAAGGATAAGCAGGAACCGCCCTCATTTTCGGATTCGAAGGGATAACCCTGGGGCGTGGCTACTGGTTTCACCTGTGCCCATCTCATTTAACACGGCAGAAGCTCGGAATTTCCTTAAACCAACGGGTGTTGCCCCCCTGCAGGCTGAACACCGCCCCAACAGCTTCGCCCCCGCTCCTGCCGCTCCCGTCAAGGAGTCAAAGGGGATAAATCCCGGTCGAGGGGAGGGATGGACGGGGCCGAAGAGGAAACGCCGGTTTGGCGCTGGGGAGGTTCCGGATCAACCCCACAACCGACCCGGCACGGGTTCGTTAGCCACAGGCACGGGAGAAATGAAGAGTGAGCGGTACTGAGAAAGCTGGGACGCGAGGCCCGGGCAGGAGGAGGAAATCCATCGGAATGTGAGCGGGAAGAGGTGCCCCGAGCGGGCAATGTGTGGATGGAGTCACCAGTCGGAGCGTGACCAGCACTGGGAGGCGAGGGGAAAGGCAAGGGGTGCTTTACCCACCCGCAGGAGGCAGATCCCTCCCGGAGCCGCGCTCCCGGGCCCTCGCGCGGAAGGAAGCTGGATTCGGAACGGGAGCGCTAAGGGTTGCCCAGGGAAAGGCAAGCGGCGGCGCAGGGGGGAGCTGGGCTTCACGCACGCTCGAGGCTGGCCGCTTCCCACCTACAGGCGCATCCAGGAGGATGCACCAGCGGTTCCAGTTAAGAGAACACTGGGAAGAGAGGCCTGATCCAGTCTAGAATCCACGGGGAGTGGATCCGAGGGTTTCCAGCGTTCCGGAGTGGCCAACCTCTGCCAAGCGCCGGTTGCGACACGCTCCATCGAGTTCCTCAGGAACGAGGGGCTGTTGGCCCAGCAGCACATCCAGCCCCCTGTCCCTCGGGAGGAGCCAGGCCAGGTACGGACACCGGGAGAGCGGGAAGCAGGAGGAGCGACAGGTCGCTCCCTAAACTCGGTTTTAAGGCCGGCAGCTGCTCCTCAGGATAATTCCAGGCCCGGCTGGATGAGGCGTGGAGCACCCTGGTCTATGGAAGGTGTCCCTGCCCATGGCAGGGGGTGGGGGGGGCTTTGAGCTCCCCCCCAACCCAACCCATTCCATGATTCTAGGATAATTCCTCACAGCGAGGCAGAGCGCAAGGGCAGACGGAGCACCCTGGCGAGCTTCCCTGCCGAAGCTCGCGCTGAGCGCGCACGCCGGGAGCACAGAGCGCTCCGAGGGCGCGGAAGTCGCTCGCTCCCTTATCCCTTCCTTCAACGACGACTTATTTGCAGAAGAGCTTCCCGAAATAACCCCGGAGAGGGCGCGGACGGCTAATTCCCGTGCCCCTTCCCTTGTCCGCAGGCGCGGCGTTCACTTACTTGTCCAGGTCCTCGCGCGCCACGGCCATGTGGTAGGCACTCTCCAGGGTCAGGACACCCTGGAAAAGCTGCAAGGCCAAGGGAAGGTTGGTCTCCACGTTCTCGATGGCGTAGAGGGCCGAGCACACGCAGTCGGAAGCGGCTTCGTGGAGGTTGGAGGACGTCTTGTCTTGTTGCTGCGAGGAATACGAAGCGAATGGGAGATGAGTATGGAAAAAACGAGGCTTCTCTCGTTCCCCAAATCCTCGGGAGAGCGTCTGCCGAGCGGCGGATCCCAACGATCCAGCGGAAAGCTTGTGTTGCTTTGCCACCGCGGATGCTCGAGGCCAAAACCTGACCCCACCAAGGGCGATTCCCCGGCCCGGGAGGAGAAACGCCAACCCGAATCCACGGAATTCCGAAGGAAATAAAAGGTTGTGCTGCTCGTTAGCCCGGCTGGGCAGCGGAATCACGGAATATCTCGTGTTGGAAGGGGATTGGCGAGTCCTCGGGGAGGCCGGGGCCGGGGCGCCACAGGGATACGTGTGGAATATTCACCGTTGGGATGGTTTGGGGGGGAGCGGGCGCTGCCTCGCCGACGTTCCCAGCACTTGGCTTAACCGGTGCATTAATTGCTCCCGGAGCAATTAAAGAGGGAGACGAGACCGGCATAATAAGGAGAGAGCCGACAGCGGGAGAGGAAACAAAGGAGCGGCAACTCCGTCTCAACGTGTTTGGAAAGGGATTCCGGGTCCCACGGGAAGGCGGGAGGGGAAAAAACGGATAAAAAATGACATTAAGGGAGCGAAAAGGCCGCGGAGGTGACGGCCCCCGGCCTGGAGGAGCCGGAGCTGGGTCCCTGCGGGAATACTGTCCGTCCCTCCCCCCGCCACGGGAGCCCTTCGCTGCGCTGGTCATCGCGGAGCCGGCGCGCCGGGCCGCGAGCGAGCGATCCCGCTCGTAACGAGGGGAGGGACTGGGAATTCCCGGTGGCAGGGCCGGGTGGTTCCGCAGCTGGGAACCGGGAATTCCTGCGGGAATTCCTGCTTTCCGTCCCTGCTGTGGCGACGCCGGATTTTCCTGACGCCACTCGCGGGTCGCCGGCCTCTTCCGCTCTCCCACGTTTGGAGAGGGGGTAAAAAACCACCCCAAAACCCCAAACCAACAAAAAAAAAACCCTTCAGGAGTTCATTTTCTGCGGTAAAAATGACAGAAAAAGGAATAAAATGATTATTTTCTGGAAAACCTGAAAAGAAAACCCAGCGCTGAGTTTCGGACCGAGAGAGCGAAGATTCCCAAAGGGGGGAGACGACGGGTTTTGAACCCAAAATCACCCTCGAGGCCGGCGAACATCCACGCCCGCCCCCACGTATGTTGCTCGGAGCCCCCTGAGACGAGCCGGCGCGGAGCGAGGCCGGAGCGCAACGGGGTTTGGGACCAAAAACTCCTGGAAAAGGCTCGGTTCACCCAAAAATACACCCGGAACCCCACGGGAACGGCCAGGAACGGGGTTTCTCGGCGTCAAACCGTCTGCTCTGCTCCCGCAGCCGTCGCAGGGACACGGATGCGGGCTCCCGCTCCAGCCTGGCAGGAGATCCGCCTAAACCAGGCTCCGAAACGGATGATTGGGGCAGCAGGAATAAGGAGGACGGATAGAAATGGAGGATTAAAGAGTCTTTGACCTTTTTCCTCAGAGGGCTGTCTGCCGGCGAGCGCGGCAGCGGCTGCGTGGAGCTGAAGGGACAGTCCCTGCGCCCCAAGCCCTCCGTGGCTCTGTGACCGCCCTGCGCCGGCCCGTCTGTCCGGCCAGCTCCGCGGGAAAAGCCACGATTCCCAACGGGAATCGCCGGCAGCACGCAGCAGGAAGGCTCACATGGGGATAGCTGTGCCAGGTGGCGGAGAGGGGCTGCCGTAAAGCTGGGCAACGGCAACTCCTCGGGAGGGATTTCGGGGCCTTTCGAGCCCGTCCGAGCCCAGGGAATGCCGCTCAACTCCCAGAATGTGTCCTCCGGGGCAAAATACAAGCTGGGTATTTTGGATAAGGATAAATCCGCAGGAGATCTGAGTCTCTTCCCACCACCCAAACAGCCACACACGCACGTGGCTGGTTGTATCCGAAAGCTCTGCCGACACGTTTTGTCCCTCAGCCGCGTCCCCACATCCCAAATCCCAAACTACGGACCAAGCCCACAGACCCAGGTCGGCCTTAACCGTTATTTCCGGTTGCCCCCTTGAGATTACCCGGAGTTGGGTGTCACATGCCGTCCCCATCGCTTCCCAGGAGGCTGGGAGGAGGCGTGGGGATGCGTGCCCTGCGCTGCTGCTCTCCCCCGAGGCGCAGAACTGGTCCAAAAGGAACATCCCGGCAGCACAAATCTGTTACTGCGTGCAGAGAGCTTGCTCTTCCCCAGAGGGACGGCGAGGGACCAGAGCATCCCTACGTGGGCAGGAGGGATGAAACTCCTCCAGCAGCGCACGGAGAGCTTGCTCCTCCCCGGAGGGACGGCGAGGGACCAGAGCATCCCTACACGGGGCAGGAGGGATGAAACTCCTCTGGCAGCACACGGAGAGCTTGCTCCTCCCCAGAGGGACGGCGAGGGACCAGAGCATCCCTACACGGGGCAGGAGGGATGAAACTCCTCCGGCAGCGCACGGAGAGCTTGCTCCTCCCCGGAGGGATGGCGAGGGACCAGAGCATCCCTGCGTGGGCAGGAGGGATGAAACTCCTCTGGCAGCATGCGGAGAGCTTGCTCCTCCCCGGAGGGACGGCGAGGGACCAGACCATCCCTACGTGGGCAGGAGGGATGAAACTCCTCCGGCAGCGCACGGAGAGCTTGCTCCTCCCCGGAGGGATGGCGAGGGACCAGAGCATCCCTGCGTGGGCAGGAGGGATGAAACTCCTCTGGCAGCATGCGGAGAGCTTGCTCCTCCCCAGAGGGACGGCGAGGGACCAGAGCATCCCTACGTGGGCAGGAGGGATGAAACTCCTCCGGCAGCGCACGGAGAGCTTGCTCCTCCCCAGAGGGACGGCGAGGGACCAGAGCATCCCTGCGTGGGCAGGAGGGATGAAAATCCTCCGGCAGCACACGGAGAGCTTGCTCTTCCCTGGAGGGATGGCGAGGGACCAGAGCATCCCTACGTGGGCAGGATGGATGGATCTCCTCTGGGCAAAGCGGCATCGCTCCCGGGTTTAAATCGACACCATCCCGGGACACGAAACCCGCCACCGCCCTCGTATCCTGAGGGAAATACTCACCAGCACCTCGAAGAGGAGCGACAGCAACTTGCTGTTGGCCATGAAGGTGCTGTCCAGGACCCCCAGGTTGAACCAGCTCCCCAGGCACCGGAAGATTTTGATGAGCATCTTCTCATCGTTGCCCGTTTTCTCCACGCACGTCATCTACGGCAGGACAAGAACCGCTTAGGATGGACTCCGAGGGGTAATTCCGCCAAGTACTGATTGGATTAGCGCTGCGCGGCCACGTCCTCGCGCTGGTTTTGGCATCGGGAAGGCCGCAGCGCCGCCAACGTCCCCGAGAGCGCTGGGGATTTCGGAGAGGACGCGCAATGCGCGTGAAGCGCACCCGAGGAAGCGGCCTGCTTCCAACCTCCCCGCTCCCGAGCAGCCCTGGACTCAGTGAGGTGTAGGAGCAGGGCTGAAAACCTCTCAGCTGCCCGCAGAGAAGCAAGAAAAGCAGTTGGGAGTGTTTTCCTGCAATCCCAGCCCGTCGTTTTTCCACCGGATCCCGTCGCAGACCGACGGAGCCCGGAGACGAGTTTCCGCCGTGGCAAATCCATGCCCGTTCTACATCCCTCACCGCAAAACAACGGCTGTGGAAGACGAGTCCCGAGGGTCGCCCCGACCCTGAGGACGGCCCCAGCGCCGTGGCAGGGACGGGACACGGGTCTGGCAGCAGCTAACAGCCACCCTGCCCAAAAACTAACGGCAAAGGCGGCCCTGCGCTCGCTGGGCAAGGATCCGGAGAAGGATCCCAGGCTCCTTCTCCCTGGCAGTGCCCAAGGCCAGGCTGGATGAGGCTGGGAGCACCCTGGGCTATGGAAGGGGTCCCTGCCCGTGGCAGGGGGTGGGGCTGGGGGGGCTTGGAGGTCCATTCAACCCAAACTGGTCTGTGATTCCATCAAAAGCCAAAGCTGGACGTCGCACAACCATGGAACGTCCCCCAGAGGTACTTGGAACTCGAGGCCGGATACTCCCTGCGGCTTCCTTAACCCCGGACCCACAAAAATGGCTGTGGGAAGGGAACGAGGACCCTCTGCCAAGGCTTCGGGCCCGGAGCAAACCAAAACCGAGCCCCCCTCACCTCTACTCTGCCCTTTCCTCCAACTGAAACCCCGGAAAACTGCTGGGGGGTGAGTTTGTGCTGGATCTCATCGGCGCCGGGGATTCAGAGAGGGAAGGGACGTATCGGGGAGGGGCTGCGGGGGCAGGAGGGATAAACACGAGGTTACACGAGGCCGGAGGAAGATGAAGCGCGACTTGCCCGGGCAGAAACCACCCATGAGATCCCAGGGAGGGCAACCCCCTTCCCCCTGACTCTGAAGGGAAAGCCCCCAGCCCATTTCCATGCAGCTCAGCACCAGGAATGTGTGAAGATGCTGCAGGCGAGGGCTGGAAAAGAGGGAAGGGTCAAGGAGAAGAGATCACCAGGTCAAACAACCCCTCTGGCTTTGCTCGGCAGCGGGACGGAGACCCCAACCAGCAGCCTAAGAGCGTGGGGGGGCTCTGAGTCCGTAATTCGGAGAAACTGGGACACCCTGGGGCCTTATCCAGCTGCTCGGGGGGGTGAGGGGCTCGGCACGCGCCCCCCAGGGCAGGTTGTGCTTCCTTGGATAAGAACAGGAAGCTCAGGGGGCTACACATGCTCCAGGGGACGCCTGAGTCGGGTTGAGCTCAGCGAACGAGTAGCCAAACATGGAAAAACGTGGGAAGCGTCTCCGGGAAGGAAGGAGCCAGCACGGAGCGCTTCTTTCCAGCCACTCCCTGGAACAACCCCCCTCGAGGCTCGCTCCCCGCCCGCTTTCGGGGCCCGTGGGTGTCGTTTTCGGAGAGCACGAACGCTCCCCGGGCGAGGACACTCCCCAAGAACCAGGAGACGCGGCTCTTTCCGTCAGGCGAAACGTGACCCACGCAACCCGGGCTTACCCCCCGGCGCTCCGAAATCAGCCCCGAAAGGGGCAGGGGGAGGGAAACAAGGACCTGAACGTCCTTCTTCTGAGAGAGCGCCCTGTGCGTTTAGGGACGAGCTCGAGATCTACGCGCACCCCGCCGCGACGGGCCGAAGGAATTTCTTGCTTCACCACAGAATCGCCCCAAAACCGCCACGAGCTGAGTGGGAATCCAGCCCCGACCCGCTCCAGCACCACCAGGCCGGGGGATTAAAGGTGTTTTCCTGAATGTAAAGCGTCACAAATCCTCTGGACGGGGGATGTGGAGCGGGAGAGGCAGCTCCACGAGCTGCTCGGCCTCCTTACCAGCAGAGAGATGACCGTGCTGGAGTAATAGGCCAGGTCTTCTATGATCTCCGTGCGGCGGTTGGCTCCGATGCGCAGGGATCGGCTGTGAACCTCCTCCGGCAGCACCGTGAGGATTTCCAGCAGGAAGGGCAGCGACGTCACGTCGTTGCTGTACCTGGACCGGGAAGGAAGGACGGAAGGTGAGAGCCAAGGGCGTAGGAAACCCGAGTAGCCGCACGGGGGTTGATCCGCCCGAACGAGGCCGGCGGCACGGCAGGGAAAACACCCGCCGGGTCGAAACTGGGGTGTCGCCGCGCCGGCCGAGCCAGGGCGCGGGGTCGAGCGACGCCGACGAGCACTCACTTTTCCACCAGTGTCTGTACGCAGCCTTTCCACGATGCCATTTGCAGGGCGAGGTCTGCGATCGCTAGAGCCAGCTGGAAGGAGGAAAACCAATCCACAGGTTAAGCTGGAGAGGGATGAAATGGGCCCGAAAGCCCCGGAGGAAGGATGCTGCGACCCCCCCGGGGTAAGGCTGGCGCTGGTACCCGAAGCCCGTGGGGTTGGGGGGGGGCAGGATGCATCTGCAGCATCCCCGGCGGTCACCGGAATGCCGGCCGCCGCCCTGGCTGGGTGATGTTCTCCGCTGGGCTATTCGGGGGGTGGACGGGCTTCCGTCTGCGCGGCATCGGGCACGCAGGAACACATGGATCATGGGAATGTTGTACGGGGAACAAAGGGATTCCCGAGAGCGTGCGGCTCGGGGGAAAGCGCCCGGGGTGCTGCGGGGCAGGGTTGGGGTTAGGGAAAGCCCCGGAAGGGCTGTTCCTCCTCTCGGAAGAGCAAACGAGGGGATGAGGTGATTGATTTAACCAAATCACAAAGGAAGGTGAACGATTCCGTCCCGGAGATGCGGCTGTGCTGGCTGCAGGCATCAACCGTGTGTTCTCCGTGCGGGAGGAGGAGTGACCGAGGGAGAACAAGGGCTTTATTTCATGGAATCACGGAATGGTTTGGGCGGGACGGGACCTGAAAGCCCCCACAGCCCCACCCCCTGCCACGGGCAGGGACACCTTCCATAGCCCAGGGTGCTCCCAGCCTCACCCAGCCTGGCCTTGGGCACTCCCAGGGATGGGGCATCCACAGCTTCTCTGGGAACCTGTCCCAGTGCCCCCCACCCTCTGCGGGAAGAATTCCTGCCCCATGGCCCAGCTCCATCTCCCTCTTTCCGGTTAAACCCGTCACCCCTTGTCCTGTCACTCCCTGTCCTTGGGAAAGGCACCCCCCAGCCTGGCTACCAGCCCGCTCCCAATGGCCAGTTAGGCCTGACGGGAGCGGGTTTTCCTGCAGGAAGCGACGTCGGCCCGTCCCCGCCCCCGCCCAGCACCCACCTGGGTTACGATAACCGGGGACAGGTCTTTCAAGTTCTGGATGTGGGACAGCAGCGAGTCCCGCAGCGAAGCGTGGGAGTCCGTGGGGAGTTCGTAGAAGGAAGTTTGGATCTTCATCTTCATGGTCTGCGCCGCGAAGTAGCAGGATTCCACATCCTGGCGGATCTGCAGGAGCTGGTCGGAGATCTCCCAGGCGTGCACCTGCGGGCAAAGCACCGGCAGCGTCGGCGAGCGGGCGGGGAACACGGGGCAGGGGAAAGCCCGAATTCCCCGGATGGAAACGATCCTCTCCATCCAGGGACACCCGTAACTGTCACGGCGCGGTCGCAGGCCGCGGGGGGGCGGCTAACAAAGGAGCTAACGAAGGTGCCGGGGCTGTGACGCCGGAGGATTTGGCACGAGCAGATCAGCTTCCAGCATGTGGCTGGCATCGGCAGGGATGCTCACGGCCTCGGCCACCGCGATCCCGCCAGGAGAGCAGATCGGGGAGCAGACCGCGGCCTCGGCGATCCTGCCGGGAGAGCGGGTCGGGGAGCGGACCGCGGCCTCAGCCACGGCGATCCCGCCGGGAGAGTGGGACAGGGAGCGGATCGTGGCCTCGGCCACCATGATCCCGCCGGGGGAGCGGGACAGGGAGCGGACCGCGGCCTCGGCCACGGCGATCCCACCGGGAGAGTGGGACAGGGAGCGGATCGCGGCCTCGGCCACGGCGATCCCGCCAGGAGAGCGGATCAGGGAGCAGATCTCGGCCACGGTGATCCCACCGGGAGAGTGGATCGGGGAGCGGACCGCGGCCTCGGCCACGGCGATCCCACCGGGACAGCGGGACAGGGAGCGGATCACGGCCACGGCGATCCCGCCGGGAGAGCGGGACGGGGAGCGGACCGCGGCCACGGCCACGGGGATCCCGCTGGGAGAGTGGGATGGGGAGCGGATCGCGGCCTCGGCTATGGCGATCCCACCGGGAGAGCGGATCAGGGAGCGGACCGTGGCCACGGCCACCACGATCCCGTCGGGAGAGCAGGACGGGGAGCAGATCGTGGCCTCGGCCACGGCGATCCCGCCGGGAGAGCAGGACAGGGAGCGGATCACGGCCTCGGCCACGGCGATCCCGCCGGGAGAGCGGGACAGGGAGCAGATCGTGGCCTCGGCCACCGCGATCCCGCCGGGAGAGCAGGACAGGGAGCAGATCCGATGCCTGTCCTGGCAGCGAAGAGCAACAAGAGGCTTTTTTGGGCCAAGACGGGTAATTGTTGCGCCTGTTACGCAGCGATAAACCCAGAGAGAGCCCAGCAAGGGCTAAATGGAAACAGGAGGGTGGGTGAAGGTCCCCCCAGATCCAAATACCGACTCATAATTGCCAGACGGATGGTGCCGGGCGCATCCGCCAGCGCACACCGGCACCACCACGGCAGGCTACGGATGCACCGGCGAGCTCGGAGGAGAGCCCGCAACGAGGGAAACGGTCACCTGCCCGGCCCCAGGGAGGCTACGAGGGACGGTGGGGCTGGAGCACGTTGGCGTGGCTTGGGAAGAAAGCCTTGGATGTGGGGTCTCCTGGTAGGGAATGAGACCTTCAGAGCACTCCGGCGACGGATGGAATACTCCTCCTCTCCTGAAAGAGCTCCAACACCTTTGAGTTTTGCCAAGATCATGTTTTTTCTTAAAAATTAAGCCTTCACTATCCCAAAGCACGGGGAATGGGAATTTCTGGGCACAATTAAGCTCAAACTAACCAACTCGCCCCGTGCAGGAGACCGACAGCGAGCGCCGCGCCCCAAAAGCTGCTCCACACCGCCCACGGCCTGACCACATCCAGCACTCGGACTGCGTTTTCCATCCCCATAATCCCTACAAAACTCACTTCACCGGACACCAAAGGATCCCCTCCGCTGGCAAACGGGGGGAGCGGGTCACGGGGTGGGAGGGACGGCGGGGATTGCTGGTTTCTTTTTCGGCTTGGAGGGAGGCGAAAGACAGTTTCAACCCATTTTACAGACGGCAAACATCCCACCCCAAAAAGGGGGGGGGTCCCTAAAGGCCTCGTGGGAGCTGCTGGCGAGGCAGGACCCCCCCAACCACCAGGGGAGGATGTTATATACATAAATATACGTATATATAAACGTAGCTGAAGCTGCTCCGGGTCCAGCAGCGCAGCAAAGGGAATAAACAAATTCCATGTGTTAAAATCACAGGGAAGAGAAGAAATAAATAAAGTCACCCACGCCCCGAAGGATTCTGCCCATTTGCCTTCAAAAAACCCACTTTACAAGCACAAATCCAGGCGGTGACACCGGCCAGCAGACGTCGCCGCTCTTCCCACACCTAAAGCTGCCGGGATGAACGGAATCCAAGCGGGAAAGAAGCCATTCCCTGGAGGAAACATCCGTGTGGAAAAGCGGATCCAGGCTCTAGTCCTTCCTGGACACGAGTTTCTCCTCCTAAGGTGACATTTAGGCATTGAGGGGGGAGAAAAAGGGGTCTGGGGATGAGTTCACTCCCCGCCGTTATTCCTCAGGGGAGCAGAGCGAGGACCCGGTGCGGCCGATTCCCCGTTATGGAAAAGAAAGGGGGGTTTGGGTTGAAAATCCGGCTCAAATTCATGAAAACCAGGAGGTTGAGTACGAAAACCTCGGGAAATCCAAGGAGATGGAGAGCCCCGGCGCTTCCACGCTGACGCAAACCCCGTGCCTCGCTCCCGGGTATTTGTATTCCTCCCCGGGCTGAGCGCGGAAAGGGAGAAATCAGAGCGATCGGCGGTTTGTTTCACAGGACTTCAACCCCGGGGACGTTCGCACGGCGGGAACCTGAGCTAAAAACGGGCCGGCGTCGATCGATGGAGCAGGATCGACACAGCGGGATCGACAGAGCGGGATCGACGAGCAGGATCAACACAGCGGAATCGACGGAGCGGGATCGATGGAGAGGGATCGACGCTCTTCGGTTTAGCACAGCTGGAAAACCCCGAATTCCGGCGAAGCCGCCTCGGGAGGAGCATTTTCAGGCTCGAACCCTGGTGCGAGGGCTGCAAAGCCGCCGCCTCATCTCCGACGTCCTCACGGCCGCGGGACATCCCTGAATTCAACCCGGCGCGCACGAAGACCCCGGTGTTTTTAACCAAACCACCCTTCCAGCCGGCAGTTCTGCCTCGCTGGGGAAGGAGATCCCATCGCAGCCGTCGGCCGGTTGTGCCAACGCCTGAACACACCTTATTTTCAAAAAAACCATCGAATCCTGGAGTCGTTTTGGCTGGAAAAGACCCTTAGGAGCGAGTCCAACCGCCCAACAGCAGCACTCGGTCCAGCCTTGCCTTCCAACCGCTATTGGGAATCCCATCCCCCGCCGGCAAAACGGGCCCGGGCCGCGCAGCCAAAAAGCGCCAACGGGCTGATGAGTCCGGCGAGGGCCCCCGTGGCCCTGTTTACCGGCTCCTCTAATTAAACCCCCTCCCCAGCTTCCGTTCCCTTCGCGCCTTCCGTCTCGCGCCGGATGGAATCGCGTTCCGTGTATTGCCTGGATTTTCCCCAAGCGGAAAACGAATTCGGCGCTTCCGGTTCCCTCCCGGCGCAGGGGCCGCGTCGCGTCTCCGTCCCCCGAATCGTGCTTTCCATACATCCGCCTTGCGACTCCTCGCTCCCCGTCCGTCTTCTGCCATCCAGAGACCGAGCCAATTCCCCTTGACAGAGCAGCCCAACCCCGCTTCCAAACTCATCTCCCGCTCACAGGAAGGCGGGTGCCTGGAGAGACGATGCTCGAGCCACCAGACGTCCTGGCTCCGCCGTCGGGCTCGTGCCCAACGGGAAGAGCCGAGGTCACGAGCCGTTTGCCGCGTTGTTCAAGATCCGGGTCAAGGTCAGCGCGATCCAGCCTCATTCCCAAGGAAAACCACGTCTCTCGCGCGTACGGCAAAGCGAAATTTTGATTTTTTTTTTTTTACAGTCAGGGCTCAACTCCTGATTCTACCCCCCGAAATTTTGCTGGAAGATATTTTTCCAGCCGTTTTAGCCCATAACGTAGAGCCGGAGCCGACTGCCCAATCCAAACATCCCCAGAGACGAGACTAAGGAGCAGCAGAGGACTCGGCGCTCCGGCATTCCCCCACCTCCCCTTCTCCGCCCAGCCGGGAACATACCCCGGCACGCAGCCGTGTCCAAATCCAACAGAACGAGCCCCAAAAGCAGCGCAGGAAACCGCCTTACGCCCAGCGGCAGGCGGATCCGAGTCCGCCCCGGCCACGTCCAGAGGCGAGCAGGAGCGCTTCGGTCTCCACCGTTTCCAGCGGGACACGGGATGTTTTCTCCGTGGGACCCCAACCCCAGTGGTCCCTGGCAGACCCCGGCTGTGCACGAGGCGGTTTCTTTCCTGAGCTTCTGCCTTCCGGACAAGGCCCCGGGCTTTGATCCTTCCTCTCCAGCTGCCTCCGCGCCCACGGGCTGCTCAACAAGCTTTTTTCCAATCCTCCCAGCTATGGCTGGCGGACAACCCGCCCGTAAAAGCTTCAGAACGGGTCGTAAGGAAAATCTGGAAGCATTCCCGATGGAAACATCCCCACGGATTTATTCGAACTCACCGGGTAATTCCCAAGCTGGCGATGAATTAAAAACCCCTCGATAACGCCAGCAGCTGGAACCCCACCAGACCCTCCGCGACGCCTTAGAAAGCGGTTCTCAACCGTATTAACGGGCACCTATTTCCCACCGCGTCGGGAATCGAACCGTTACAGACGGGGAGGCGGAAAGAGGGACTCGGCGGTACGTCTGGAAGGGAATCCTACCGAAAAAAAAAACCCAACCAACCCCACCACGCCAAAACCCCGGCTCCGCTACGCAAGCCGTAATCTAACCGGCTGGAAGCCGGCGGTTCGACAAAGATGGACGAATTATTAACGGTTCCGTGATCGTCAATGACCGACGGGGCGAAAAGAAGCTGTTTGCACGGCCAAAATTTACTGCGGCGTAGTCAGAAATGACATAAAAGCCTTCGAGAGCTGCAATAAGTTGGCTCACGCGCTCTCGGCCCGGACTGGCGACCAATACACTGGGGAAGAAACCCAACCCCGAGGTAGGGTTTAGCAAGAACAGGCGTAAACGGCCGCACAACAGGCGAGGAAGACCCTAAAGAACGGTCCAGTTGGGCAATCGATCCGTTCTTAGTCTTCGCAGCTATCAAAAACCCAACCTAGAGCTCGCCGCACCTCGCCAACCACCCGCCAAGCGGCGCGGGAGAGACGTTGGATTCTTAGCTTGGCGTTAACTGGGGCATTTCTTCGGGGACACGCGACGACCAAACGTTTCGGAGGCGTTAGAACCATTTTAGACTCCAGCGTTTGCCCGTAGACCGTTGGCCACGGGGCGCTAACGCCGACCGTGTTATAAGGAGCTCAGAGGTGGCGTTGTCGTTACTTCAGGAAAGGATTTTTCCACGTAAAATTGAGGCTGTTTTACAGCCAGAAGCCAACGTGCCCTTAACGTGAGCTCCCAGGAATAAGACTTCCTTCCGCTGCCTACCTAACCCGGTGCTGTGGTTCAAAACGCACCTACCACGCGAAGAACGAGAGCAGCCGAAGAACGAGGGTGACCCACGGATGAGAGTGGCCCAAGGACGAGGGGTGACCCAATGACAAGAGCGGCCCAAGGACTAGGGGTGACCCAAGGACGAGGGCGACCCAAGGACGAGGGGCGACCCAAGGACAAAGGCGGCCCAAGGACGAGGGGCGGCCCAAGGACGAGGGCGGCCCAAGGACAAAGGCGGCCCAAGGACGAGGGGCGACCCAAGGACGAGGGGCGACCCAAGGACGAGGGGCGACCCAAGGACGAGGGGCAGCCCAAGGACAAAGGCGGCCCAAGGACGAGGGGCGGCCCAAGGACGAGGGGCGACCCAAGGACGAGGGGCAGCCCAAGGACAAAGGCGGCCCAAGGACGAGGGGCGACCCAAGGACGAGGGGCGGCCCAAGGACAAAGGCAGCCCAAGGACAAGGGCGGCTCAAGGACGAGGGCGACCCAAGGACTAGGGGTGACCCAAGGACAAGGGCGACCCAAGGACGAGGGCGACCCAAGGACTAAGGGTGACCCAAGGACAAGGGCGACCCAAGGACGAGGGCGACCCAAGGACGAGGGGCGACCCGAGGACAAAGGCGGCCCGAGGACAAGGGCGGCCCGAGGACAAGGGCAGCCCACGGACGAGGGGCAGCCCAAGGATGAGAGGCGACCCAAGGACAAAGGCGGCCCAAGAACGAGGGGTGACCCAAGGACAAAGGCGACCCAAGAACGAGGGGCGACCCACGGATGAGGGTGACCCAAGGACGAGGGTGGCCCATGGAGGATAGGCGGCCAAAGGACGAGGGCGGCCCAAGGACGAGGGGAGGCCCATGGACAAGGGTGACCCACGGATGAAGGCAGCCCAAGGATGAGCAGGAACCGGGCAGATGGCTCAAGCCTCGACCCGCCACCCCCACCCCGAGTGCTGAAGATCACCGCCCAACGGGTTTCGCCTTGATGCACTGGCGGGTAAGACCCCAGACCCCCACGCTGAAGCCGGGGGGGGGCGGTTCAGCGTTTAATGCGCGGTGGGTGTTTACGCAGCGGTAAGACACACAGGTGTAAAGACGGCGGGTCCGGAGAGCTTCACGCAAAGCCGAGACCCTCCCCGCAAAAAACCAGCGGCATTTCTTTGAATTTTAAGAAACAGGTGGAGCAGGGATGTGCTGAGAGGGGCCCCATAGCGCCAGAACGCTGGAAAAAACAGAAATCGAAGCATTTCCCAAAAAATTCGAGCGCATTCTGGTGCTGGTTCTCCTCGGGACAGTGTTAACCCTCTTCACGGCAGCTGGTACGAGGCCACGTGCTGGGTTTGTGCCCGGAAGAGCAGAATCGGCGTTTGACCGCTCGTTTTCCTGCAGTTCCGTCGCTTTTCCGCACGGGAAGAGGAGTGACGCTCGGCGAGCTTCCCTCCGCTGGCGGCATCCAGCGGGATGATCAGCCGGAGGACAGGAGCCCGCTACGGAAGCATTAAAAAACGCACCAGAGCAGCGCATTTTAAAGAAATCAAACCATCCTTCCACAGGAGGGGAAGGGAAAACGGAGCAGGAGGAGTGTCCCGGGCCCAACCAGCCCTCAGAGCGGCCACAAAGTGTTTCTCCCGCAGCCCGGCCGTCCGACGCAGAGCGCTCTGCTCCCGTCCTGCGGCCAAGCGGTACCTCGGAAGCACCGTGTGCCCAAGGACATCGCTCCGCAAGGACGAGGAGCAGGGAGATGACAATGGCGGGGAACAATCGTGGAATCGTCCAGGTGGGAAAAGGCCTTCAGGATCGTCCAGGCCAGCCGCCCCCCAGCAGGGCCAAGGCCAGCCCTGACCCACGGCCCTGAGCACCTCGGCCCCACGGCTCTGAACCCCCTCCCGGGATGGGGACTCCCCCCTCCCTGGGCAGCCCCTGCCAGTGCCCCACAGCCCTTTCCGGGCAGGAATTGCCCCCATAGCCCACCTGAACCCCCCCTGGCACAGCCTGAGGCCGTGCCCTCTTGGCCCAGCCCTGGGGAGAACAGACCCACCCCCCCTCTCTGCCCCCCCTGTCAGGGGGCTGCAGGCAGCGATCAGCTCTCCCTGAGCCCCCCCTGCTCCAGGCTGAACCCCCCCAGCCCCCTCAGCCGCTCCCCACAGGAATTGTGCTCCAGCCCCTCCCCAGCTCCGGGCCCTTCTCCGCACACGCTCCAGCCCCTCCGGGTCTGTCCTGCCGGGAGGGGCCCAACCTGACCCCAGGATTCGGGGGGCGGCCCCCCCAGTGCCCGGCACAGGGGGACAACCCTGCCCGGGTCCTGCTGGCCACACGGTCCCTGCTGCTGGCCAGGATGCCGTTGGCTCCTTGGCCACCCGGGCACACGCCGGCTCCTGTCCAGCCGCTGTCCCCAGGCCCTTTCCCGCCGGGCAGCTCCCCAGCGCCTGTCCCACGCCTGGAGCGGGGCCGGGGGTTGGTGTGGCCCGAGGGCAGGACCCGGCCCGTGCCCTTGTTGCCCCTCACCCAGTGGCCTCGGCCCACGGATCCAGCCTGCCCCGATCCCTCTGCAGAGCCTCCTGCCCTGGGGCAGACCCACACTCCCCGTGGGTCGGTGTCATCCCAAACTGAGGGTGCCCTCGATCTGCTTGCCCAGGCCATGGCTAAGGACATGGAACAGGCCTGGCCCCAGCACTGAGCCCTGGGGACAAACCCCACTGGGGACCGGCTGCCAGCAGGATGGAACTCCATCCCCCACCATGCTCTGGGCCCGGCATCCAGCCGGTTTTTTACACAGCGAAGAGTTTCCCCGTCCGAGCCATGAGCAGCCGGTTTCCCCAGGAGAATCCTGTGGGAAGTGCTGCCAGAGGCTTTACTAAAGTCCAGGGAGACACATCCACAGCCCTTCCCTTGCCCACTGAGCGGGTCACCTTGTCACAGGAGATGAGTTCATCCGGCAGGACCCACGCTGACCGGGCCGGATCGCCTGGCTGTCCAGTGTGATGGCACTCAGGGTGATCTGCTCCGTAACCCTCCCCAGCACCCAGGTCAGGGTGACGGGGCTGTAGTTCCCCGGATCCTCATTCCAGCCCTTCCTCCAGCCTCCCCTTTCCCAAACACCAGACTGAAGGCAGAGACGGGCCTATCCAGCAGCGGGCTGAGACACGGATACCAGAACAGCACGGACGTGAACTGGAGGTGCTGGGAGAATCACCCAACGGTTTGGGTTTGGGACCTTACAGCCCCCCCAGCCCCACCCCCTGCCATGGGCAGGGACCCCTTCCATAGCCCAGGTTGCTCCCAGCCTCATCCAGCCTGGCCTTGGGCACTCCCAGGGATGGGGCATTCACAGCTCCCAGTGCTCCCCACCCTCTCTGGGAAGGATTTCTCCCCGATATCCAACCTCAATCTCCCCCTTTCCGTTTCAAGCCGTCACTCATCCATCAGGAACCGAGCGCTTCCAGCTCAAACGGACAGCGCGGCGTGGGCCTTCCCGTAAAACCTTCCCACCGTTCTGCCTCCTCCACTTCCACCAACACCGTTTGATTTGCAGTTTTTTTCCCCAAATGATACTCTCATGCCCCTTCCCTGAAAGGATCCAACTGTTGCCGCAGACAACCTTCCCCCTGGACGATTTACAGCAGACCTGGAGTCCAACCCACGCGGGGAAAACTTGAGTCGAGGTCGCTTGGGAACATCCCCAAGGCCGGACACCTCCACCCAGGCCTTTGTTCCAGGGTTTCTCCATCCTAGTGCAGCCCAGGGGGAGCTCAGTCTCCTTGGAGCCTTGGAACTGGCCTTTGCTGAACAGCCCCGTGTCTGCAGGAGCCACCGGGATGGCTGGTGGACCCACTGGGATGGCTGACGGACCCACCGGGATGGCTGACGGACCCACCAGGATGGCTGACGGACTCACCGGGATGGCTGGTGGACCCACCGGGATGGCTGGTGGACCCACCGGGACGCCTGATGGACCCACCGGGACGGTCCACCTCTCTCCGGTTTGGGCACTGAAAGCCTCGTTAAACACCACGGAACAGGACATCCGCTGCTCTCCGCATCCAGCCATCATCACAGGCTGGCCAGGAAATGTGTCTTCTCCACCGACAGTCCGGAAGACACGGCGTTCCCTCTTCCACGGCCTTTTCTATCCATTCCTTTTCGCCAGATCCAGGGAAATTTCTTGACACGGAGTGTTTAATGCTCCAAAATCCTGGGAGTGGCATCAGCCAAGGGCTTGGGACAAATAAAACTGCAGCTGGAGCACCCCAACGAACGGGGAAGGCACGCAGCCCCTTCTACAGGGGGTCACGAGGGTCTTCGCGTGCCGGCACGGCTCCTCTTCCGAAGCTCTGTCAGGATTCCAACGCCCCTCCAAACGCCAGGGAGGGCTCAGGAGCCTGCAGGAGGCACGGCGGGTTATCCCTGGCTACGCTGGGAGCAACCCTCTCCAAGCGAACAGCTCGCCTCCGGAACGACGCTTTCAAGCCTCTGCTTCCGTCGGACGTGCCAAAACGGAGCCCCGGACACCCCGGGATTCCCAGTACAACTGGCCAAGCGCCCCAACGGACGAGAAGACCCACGGGATCAAGGCCAGGGATGCCGTCCTTGGGTGCTTGGGTGACCAGCCACCAGCATTCCCGGGAATCTAAGGGTTCCTTGTTGATACCGGTTCGCTGCTAATCCGAATCCCGGATGCTGGGTCGGCCTAAAGCCTTGTTGACCAGGACGGTTTGAGCCACGGCCGTGGGACCAGAGCCAAGCTCGGCGCCTGCTCCGAGCAGAGGGACGGACCGGAGACCCCCAGCGGCGCCTCTTCCCGTGGGCCTGCGACGTTACTTCAACCAGGGAAGCAGGAGAGCGCGTCCGGCCTTTGGCTCCCGGGTTCTCCTCGCAGGGACGATCCGTTTCCCGGCCGTTCGGTGGGTCCGTCTCCACGCGCGCCCCACCCCGGGGTGTAAGGCCTCTGAGACTTTATTTCCCTTAAAACGGTTTGGGAAAGGATTCCAAAATTATCTCCAGCCGTGCTTTAATTGGAAAAAGGTGTTTGTTGGCTTTTAGATTAATTAGGGGTTACACCTCTACCCAACACCATCAGTAAAGGCATTTTACGGACAGAGCAAGGGAAACCCCTGTGGGAATTAGCCACTTCCACGAAGCCTGCCTGGCTACCAGCCACACACCATCTCCCAGGAAGCTCTTTGTGAACCGCCACTAAATCACAAACCGACGCTTCACCCACACCAAGAAAATACCCCCCGACGCACCAGCGGTTGAACGAGCCCCAGATTCATGGAATCACGGAGCGGTTCGGGTGGGAAGGACCTCAAAGCACACCCAAGTGCCACCCCCTGCCACGGGCAGGGACCCCTTCCATAGCCCAGGGTGCTCCCAGCCTCATCCAGCCTGGCCTTGGGCACTCCCAGGGGTGGGGCACCCACAGCTTCTCTGGGCAACCTGTCCCAGTGCCCCCCACCCTCTGCGGGAAGAATTCCTTCCCCATGGCCCAGCTCCATCTCCCTCTTTCCAGTTAAACCCGTCACCCCTTGTCCTGTCACTCCCTGCCCTTGGGAAAAGCCCCCCCAGCTTTCTTGTAGCCCCCCAGGCACTGGAAGGGGCTCTGAGGTCTCCCCGGAGCCTTCCCTGCTCCAGGCTGAACCCCCCAACCCCCCCAGCCTGGCCCCATGGCAGAGGGGCTCCAGCCCTCGCAGCATCTCCGGGGCCTCCTCTGGCCTCGCTCCAACAGCTCCGTGTCCTCCTGCTGTTGGGGGCCCCCGAGCTGGAGGCAGAACTGCAGGGGGGGTCTCCCCAGAGTGGAGCAGAGGGGCAGAATCCCCTCCCTCACCCCCCTGCCCACGCTGCTCTGGATCCAGCCCAGGATCCGGTTGGTTTCTGGGCTCCAGCGCACATGGCCGGCTCCTGGCCAGCCCCTCGCCCCTCCTAGCACCCCCAAACCCCCTCCACACAGCTCAGGGTCATCAGCAAACGCGTGTGAAGACCATCCTGGCCAACGGCGAGACCTTACGGCAACACCACGCCACCCGAAACGCAAAAAACCAGCCGCGGCCCAGCCCAGCGCAGCCAACTATTACGGCCCCACCGAGGGCGAACTGTTCCTGTGCGGCCGCTCAGCCCCATCCCGGCCAACAGGCGGTTCTGAGGAGCATTAGGGGTGTCACTCGCACAGAGCTGGTTTGTGAGCAGGTGACAGCCAGCCCCCAAACCCCACCGCTCCCCCTGCACTCACCACATCCTCCGGGAAGGACGCTGCTGCCGCAGCAAGGAGAGGGAGGACACGGAGCGACCGCCGCGTTCTACGTTCACACCCTCTCCGTCGGTAAACGTGTAAAACAGCGGATCTACGCCTTCAGCGGTGCCTGCTGCGACGGCCGATGGGCTGTACGAGGAGGAACGGCCTTGCGACACGAGAGCCGGCCGCTTCCCGCCACAAGCCGAGGCCGCACGCTGCTGGCCGTCAGGAGCAGCGAGGAACGCGCCGGACCACCCAAATTTAGCCCCCTCCGCCCCAGAAAAACCCGGAGGTAGAACGACCTTTCCTCCCCGACGCAGCGCGACGGCAGCCAGCGGTTAAGCGGCGCCGGATGCCCTCGATTCCCCACGCCGCTCCCACTGCGAGCTGTTCCTGGAGCGCAGGGACCGCGCCGCCCTGGACCCGCGGGGAGAAGCGGCACCGTCATCCCTGTAGCCATCAGCAACGCTGCCGGGCGGTTCGCCCACGGCCGGGGTGCGCTCGGACCCGCGGCGGTGGGCTCCCACGGGGTTAGAATCCCGCACTCGCTCCAGAGCTCCTTATCCTTTCCGGAGGATAACGTGAGGGGGGGGTGGATGGCCCCCCCAGGCCTCGGGCAGGTCAGATTTGTTACCTGTCACGACGTTAACGCCACCCAAAGCGCTCGCCTTGCGCCCCAGAGCCGAAATAAACTCGGTCAGGAGTAGTTTGGACGAGCTGAGCGGAATCCAGCTGCGCCCCCGCAGCACCCAAAGGTCTGGAAAATAACTTGGAATGAATCCTCAGAGCCGGCAAATAAACCCCCGGGGGGCCGAGGTCGACGACCGGGTTGAAACGCCACCGAGCGGGAGCCGAGCGAGCTCGGTGCTGGCGTTCAACACCCCCCGGTACGTAGAGCGGAGCCGGCCCAGGACTTGGGAAAGGGATTCCCGGGGGGATTTCCCTCGGGAAAAGACAGCAGGGCAAAGGGACCCCCGCTGATTACCCGCAGAGGAGCCGGCGCGGACGCGGCCGGGGCCGTTCAGTCGCGGCGCGACAGCAAAACCCACGTGCGACCCGTACCGGGGGAGAGCCCGGAGCGGAGCCAAAGGAACCCCAGTGCTTCCCACGGGCGCAGAGACCCCACCCCCGCTGGCCGGTGGGTGGTTAAACCAACCCCGAACCCCCCCCCCGAGCAAAGCGCAGCCCCCAGACCACAACCGCCCCCGGTGAACCCTGTCGTCCGGCTGCATCCCTCGCCCATCCCTAATTCCAGGCTGGAACTGGAGCTCCCCGAAGCACAAAACCTTCGTCAAGCCCGTTAATTGCAGCATCGTTAACTCCCCTCGGACGCAGCCGGGTCCTCAGCCCGCGCTCGGCCCCGGCAACCTGAGTCGATGGGTCAATGGGTCATCTCCGAAATGACCATCATCTCCTTTTTTTCCCCAAAAACGTCCGTTTTCCTACAGGCACGACCCCCGCCGGCGGCGCTCAGACCCCGCTGCCAACCCCAAATCCTCCCCGGGCGCTCTCGGCGCGGCGAAGGCCCCTTCCCGGCGGGACGAAGGCAGGAAAAGCGGCCGTTTGGATCCTCACCCCACCCCCGACGGACGGGGCTCGTCCTCACCGTGAGCGGGAATCGCCCCGTGCTCCGGCCGAAAACCAAAGGGGGGAAGGTTAAAGGGGTCCGAAGGGTCTCCCGGCCGGGGAAGGTGCCGGAGGCGCAACCCGCTCGGGAAGGGCGCTCCGTGGAATTCAGGCTTCGAGATAAGGAGGCGGGCAGGAGCCGAGCGGGAGATAACGCTCATCCCGCTGCCCCGGGAACGGCGGCGGAGATCGGTTTTGGGGCGGGGGGCAGGAAAACCCCCCGTCCCACGGTGGTACCGGAGCGACGTGCCGGGGAAAAAACAGGAGAGAAGGAGAAATAATGGGGGTTTGGAGAGGAGGGAAAACTAAAGCCAGCGGCGGCCCGATGGTCCAGAGGGAACAAACCTGCGGGCGTCAGGCCCCCCAGGGTAAAAGGGGGGGAGAGGGGGGGCTGGCGCCGCGTCCCCTCCGGGATTCGGGAAGCGGGGCTCCGGCCCCGACACCTTCGGCCTCCCCGGGACACCCGGGGGGTGATGCCCATCCCCCCCGCCCGGGCCTGGCGTGGGTTAGGGTCTCCCGGGCCCAGCTCAGGCCGTGGGAGAAGGTCGCGGGGGTGGGGGAGCCCCAAATTTCGCCCCCAACCCCCCTCCCCCCCGGGGTCGCTCCCCCCCACTGTGCCAGCCCACCCTTCCCGTGTAAGAACAGCCCCCCCCCGCCGCCCAAAGGCCGGGCCTGGGGGGGGGGGGGCGGGGGTGCCCAAACCTACCGGGGGGGGGGGGGGCGGCGTTACCCCAACCCCCCCCCCCCCCATCGCCCCTCCGGCTGCGGCCCCCGCGGGTGGGGGGTTGGAGCATCCCCCGGCGGGACCCCGCCGCGCCCCGGGCTGCCGCGTCCCCGGGAGTGGGGAAGCGGGGGGTCACCCAAGGTGCGGCAGCCCCCCCTCCCAGGCATCCCCCCACCCCCCCGGCCCCCTCCCCAGAGTCTCACCGATCGCTGGAGCTCGCCCAGCCAGCAGCTCGCCCGCTCCTTGCCGCTGGGGTTGGGGTCGTGGTACAGCGCCTGCACGGCCTGGTAAACCACCTGCAGGCTGGGCTTGCCCCCCCCGCCCTCCATGGCCCCCCACCACCACCCCGGGACCCCCCCCCCCAACTCCGGACTCAGCGCCGCCCGCCGCGCGCCGCCATCTGCTCGGGACCGGGACGGGGCGGTGCAACCGAGCGGCGGGGCCGTGTGTGTCCCCCCCCCCAAGCCCCCGGTACCGCTTCCCCAACACACACACACACACCCGGAAACGGGCCACCCACCCCCCCCCGGAAACGGGGCCCCCCCGGAAACACGTTCCCGCCGACGCGCGCGTTCCGCTTCCTCCCGTTCCGCTTCCTCCCGGTTCCCACCCCCCCCTCCCCGCCCCGCGCGGTGGGTACGCGCACGCGGGTACCCCCCCGCCCACCCCCCCTCGGCCTCCGGGTGGGGGCTCATCGCCCACCCACTTGGGTCCGTTAGACCGGCCGGGGGTGGCGGGTTCCCCCTCCTCGGGGGGTGTAACCGCCCCGCCCACCCCCCCCGGGGGTCTCGTGCCCAGTGCCCAGAGCCCGGTCTGGGGGGTCCCGCCGCCCCTCCCCCAGTCACATCACCCCGTCCCACTGGGGTCCCACCACCGACCCACCCCCAGTCCCATTACCCCGTCCCACTGAGGTCCCACACCCCCCCCCCCCCCCACACCCCCCCCAAGTCCCATTACCCCGTCCCACTGGGCACCATCGTCCCCCTCCCCAGTCCCATCAGCCCGGTCTGGGGGGTCCCATCACCCCCCCAGTTCCATTAACCTATCCCACCAGGATCCCATTGCCCCCCCCCAGTCCCATTACTCCAGCCCAAAGGGGTCCCAATCGCCCTCCCCAGTCCCATTACCCACCCCACCAGGGTCCCATCGCCCCCCCCAGTCCCATTACCCCATCCCACCAGTGTCCCACTGCCCCCCCCACCCCATTACCCCATCCCACTGCCCCCCCAGTCCCATTACCCATCCCACCAGGGTCCCATTGCCCCCCCCAGTCCCATTACCCCGTCCCAATGGGGTCCCATCACACACCCCCAGTCCCATTACCCATCCCACCAGGGTCCCACTGCCCCCCCCAGTCCCATTACCCCATCCCACTGGGGTCCCATTGCCCCCCCCAGTCCCATTACCCCATCCCACTGGGGTCCCATCGCCCCCCCTCAGTCTCATTACCCCAGCCCAAAGGGGTCCCACCCCCCCAGTCCCATTTCCCATCCCACCAGGGTCCCACTGCCCCCCCCCAGTCCCAGTCCCCCATCCCACTGGGGTCTCATCGCCCCCCCCAGTTCCCTTATCCCAGCCCGGCCCAGTGTGCCCCCCTTATTCCCACTGGTCCCAACAGCCCAGCCCAGGGGGGTCCCAATCCCCCTCCCAAACTGCACTCCCAGCCCCTGGGTCCCCTTGTCCCTCCCGCCATGGGATAACTCAGCACCATCCTGCACTGCCCCCCCCCCGAGCCCCCCCGGGACTGCCCTGATCCCCCTTTTCCATGGCCTCAGCCCCATGGAGACCTCTCTATTTCCAGGAAAGGGCTGACCCATGGGATCTGCCCCCCGGGGCCCTCATCCCCCCGAGAATCGGGGTGAGATAACGAGACCTGGGGGGGGTGGGAGAGCCCCCAGGGAAGAAGACGGGAGCGTGGCGGGACGCCCGGGTGGTGCTGAGCACTCCCGGGCTCAGCGTGGTCCCCCACCCGCGTACGGAGCTCCAGCACCCGCCGTGGTCGGAAAACCGGGATCTTCCACCCAACGGGGTCGCTTTGGGTTAATCCGGGCCTTTTCGTGACCCCCCCACCCCCCGCCCCGGAACACGCGGGGGTTGGGAGGACCCGCACACCCGCGGGTCAGCGGGGAGAGAACCGGGGCAGCGGCACGGGGCCGGGGGCTTCTCCCCGCTCCGGATGGCCAGGGTGCGCCCCCCCAGCCCCGTGGGATTTGGGCCTGGTGTATCCCCCGGCCCGCGGGGACGAGGCTTCGGCTCGAGGGATGGGGAGCGAGCGCAAGCCCCACGCTGGGGGTGATGCTCGTTTTCCTGCCTCCCTCATGCCCCCCCGCCCCCCCCCCCGGCACTCACCCCCACTGGGGGAGCGGAGCAGGGTATTCCCGCAGGGGGACAGCCCGGCCGGCCCCCGGCACGGTGCCGAAACCCCCGGCCCCGCCGACATTCCCGACCGGCACAGGGGGGTTAATTGGCGCTTCCGGCTGGCTGCGGCGATGGCAAAGGGGCACATCCAATCCCCAGGATCCCACCAGGGACCCTCCATGAGCCTGACTCCCCTGTGCTGGGGGCTGTGCTGCCCCCGGTCCCGCACTCCAGCCCCAAACACTGACGTGGGGCTGACCCAGACCCCAAGCCGGTACGACTCCGGTGCGAATCCGGTGCGACTCCGGTACGACTCCGGTGCGAATCCCGATGCTGGTGGGAGCCCAGAGCCGCGTTGTTAAAACCAAGTGATCTGGCACAGAAAAAGACCCCGAATAAGAGGTTCCAGACCCAAAACGGAGCCGTTCATGGGGTCTCCCGGAGGAGTAGGGTGTAGGGCGGGCCGGTCAAACCGGCTCCCCGCGCCCAGGAGCTGCGGGATCCGGGCGATGTATTGATCACAGACGTGGAAATCCCAGGCCGTTGGGGGGCAAATCCGCAAATTCCAAATCCCGGGGGTGGGTAAAACACCGAGCGGGGGGCGTTCGTAGCACAGGCTGTACCCAAGGGCGGCGCAGGGAGGGGGTTCCGTGGCGGAAGGTGAACGACCGGGAGCCAACGGAGGGGGTTGATTTTTAGGCGTAACCTGGGAGACGTCATCCTCCCGCCCACCCCTCGCAGCAGGCACCCGAGCTGGGGTCGCTCTTCCACGGCAAGGAGGTCCTACAGGTCTTGGGAAGGCCAGGCCCCGAGGAGCTCGCGCGGGCGCTGAGGAGGCCACGTCCGCGAGCCGAGGGCGGGGGTTGGCGGTTCCTCGTGACGAGGCACCTCGTTTCCTGACCGCCCCGTTCTACGACGTCAAGCCACGGCCCGAGACACGGAGACCCCTTCGGCGTACGCCGGGGCCGCGCAGAGGAGGGGGGGGATGGTGGGAACAAGCTCCTGGTGAAGCCCAGTGAGCTCGCGTACGGTTTGGGTCACCCTTGGGGCAGCAAGGTTCCCCAGCGCGGTGGTGGTCACCTCTGCTGGCTGTTGGATGCCGAGCCCGTTGCTGGAGACGTGCCCTGAAAACACGGCCCCCGTTCCCCATCCCTGGGAGACGAGGAGAGGCTGCTGCTGCTCCCAAGGGAATCCCACGGCCCAGCCCACGGCACACTGTGACAGGGGACACCCAGGACACAACATCCAGCGGCCGGGGGGGTGCTGAGCCCACGACCTGCCGCCCTCGCCCAGCCGGGATGCAGCGCTCCGTCTGATTCCCAAAGACGACGCGGGTCCGGGACTGGGGAGCCAGGTGGAACCGCCAAGCAGATCCCGCGTCCACGGGCCCTCGGGAGAGCACTGGTACGGATCTTCCACGCGACACCTCCCACGGTGTGACGGGGAGCTGGCCACCCGCCTGCCAAGGACAACCCGAGCGGGGGTAGATACTTGTGGTCCTCGTGGCCAGCAGATTTTATAGGATCCCGTTGACAAACGCCCAATAAACGGGAGCGGAACCGGGCTAGAGGTCGGCAGCGGTTTAGGTCGGGTCTACCCCCGCCCTCAGCTTGTGTGATTGTGGGACCGGGAGCGTGGCCTGCGCACCGTCGGGCGACGGATCGCATTCCGAAAATGAAGATGCACAGAGACGGGCTGAAGCCGGGGGAATTTGGTGGATCTTCCACATCCCTCCTCATCCCCATCCCAACGGCATCCCCGGATGGGTATCGTAAAACTCAACCGCGACTTGGCACTTGGACCGGTGAGTCCCAAACCTCAACCAACCCCTGCCCGCAGCGCGGGCGGCAACGTCCCCTTGATGGCGTGCTCGCCGCTCTGGGCACCCGGTAGAGCACGACGGGTCTTCACCGCCCGACCCGGGAAGGGTTTGATGGCAACGGCGGCGTAACTCCAACTTCCGTGTATGGACGACGACCGTCGCTCATCCGTTGGACGTGCTGTCCGGGTTCGTCACCCACAGGACGACCGTCGCTCGTCCATTGGACGCGCCGTCTGGGTTAATCACCTGCACGATGACGACCGTCGCTTGTTCATTGGCCGCGTCATCCAGGTTAATCACCCGCAGGACAACCATCGCTCGTCCATTGGACACGCCATCACCTGCAGGATGATCATCGCTCGTCCGTTGGACGCGCCGTCTGGGTTAATCACCTGCATGATGACGACCGTCGCTCGTCCATTGGACGCACCATCCTGGTTAGTCACCCGCAGGATGACCATCGCCCGTCCGTTGGATGCGCCGTCCGGGTTAGTCACCCGCAAGATGACCGTCGCTCGACCGTTGGACGTGCTGTCCGGGTTAGTCACCCGCGGGACGACCGTCGCTCGTCCGTTGGACGCACCATCCTGGTTAGTCACCCGCAGGATGACCATCGCCCGTCCGTTGGACGCGCCGTCCGGGTTAGTCACCCGCAGGATGACCGTCACTCGACCGTTGGACGTGCCGTCCAAATTAGTCACCTGCAGGATGACCGTCGCTCGACCGTTGGATGCGCCGTCCGGGTCAGTCACCCGCGGGACGACCGTAGCCCGTCCGTTGGACGTGCCGTCTGGGTTAATCACCTGCACGATGACGACCGTCGCTCGTCTGTTGGCTGCACCGTCCGGGTTCGTCACCCGCGGGACGACCGTCGCTCGTCCATTGGACGCGCCGTCCGGGTTAATCACCTGCGGGATGACCGTTGCTCGTCCGTTGGACGCGCCGTCCAGGCTAGTCACCCGCAGAACGACCGTCGCTCCTCCATTGGACGCGCCGTCCGGGTTAGTCACCTGCAGGATGACCGTCGCTCGTCCGTTGGACGCGCCGTCCGGGTTAATCACCTGCAGGATGACCGTCCTCCTTCCAGGCGCCCCCGTTGAAGCTCCACGCGGAAGGCAGTCAACGGTCAGGGAACCGAACAGCCCGTTTCCGAGCGGCGGGTAGCCAAACCACGTCGTCTTCCCCGCGTCCTTGGTCCGACCTTATTCCTCGTCCCGATCGCTTGTTTTGCCATCAGCTTGGAGGCAAAACCAACGTGTGGGCAACCGGGAATCCCAGGTTAAGCAGCGTTTTGGGGGAAAACGCCTTTAATTTCCTTTCCTTCTGACAATCGCTACCATCTAATGATTAGGTGGTGTCTAATGATGAGGATGATGCTCGTTCCCTTCTCCCGGGGATGGGACAGCAATTTGCGGATGCTGTCCATTGGGTTGGCCAACACCGCGATGACCTTGGGCAAATGGGATGGCCCACCACCCCGGTTCTGCTGGCGCGGTGGCACCGCTGCCTACACGATCGCACCCCGACAGCGGGCGGCTGCCCGGGCCGTGGCACGTCCTGGTCCTTGTCTAAAAAAGTCGGACTGAACCTCCGACGTGACCACCGGCCGTTGACACCGGTGGGCGTGTGGCCGTGGTCTTGGCCACCGGAGCTGGGACCAGGGGCGGGGGGTGGTTTGGGGACATCGGGTCTCCTTCTAGATGATGGGGGGGGGGGGGGTTGGGCTGCATCTCGTGTCGTATCGCTGTGACGGTGGTGGGTGCAGTACCCTCGTGTCTTCATTGATGAACCCTCTCAGGAGGCACAACAGTGGCTTGGGGCCTGATGCGGGTGGGTGTCCTCATGCACCCGGAGGTGACAGAGATGCCCCAGGGACACTGTGGTCCCACTCCCGGTGACCCCCAGGGACACTGTGGTCCCACTCCTGGTGACCCACAGGGACAGTGTGTTCCCACTCCTGAGGAACCCAGGGGTGTTGGGGGTCCATCCCTGGTCATCCCAAGGATGGTGAAGTTCCACTCTTGGTGTCCTACAAGGACCCCATAGTCCCACTCCTGGTGACCCACAGGGACCCTGTGGTCCCACTCCCGGTGACCCACAGGGACACTGTGGTCCCACTCCTGAGGAACTCAGGGATGCTGTGGGTCCACCCCTGGTCATCCCAAGGATGGTGAGGTCCCACTCTTGGTGTCCTACAAGGACCCCATAGTCCCACTCCTGGTGACCCATAAGAACCCTGTGGTCCCACCCCTGGTGTCCTGGTGACCCACATGGACCCTGTGGTCCCACTCCTGGTGGCCCCCGGGTGGCCACGGGCCAAGGGATGGAGCGTTGGATCAACCATAAAGGCGACCCATGGAAAAACACCATCCGAGGAGGATTCCTGGAGACCCGGTGCAGCCGCGACCAACACAACCGGGAGCCGGGGACATCCTTGACGAGCACAGGGCAGAGACACCGCGACACCGAACCGGTGGGAGAGGGCAGAGGGCAGCACCTTGAAGGGGGGGGGACACACCTCAAAACATACAAATAGATGTGTCCACGTGAGTAATTAATCATAAGAACCCTTGTTGCTTCATTAGTGGTAATTTGGAATAATTAGTGCTACGCGATACGCATTGGCTCTCCTGGTAGTAAACCTGTAGTAACTCGTGCTACGCGCCGGCTGTACTCGCCGCGAGTAGCGGGAACGTGCCCGACACCAAAAGGCAGGCGACCTGCCTCGTTATCTGCCCAAACGAGCGTCTCCGCAGAGCATCCAGGGCTGCCGCGCCAGTGGGGACACCCGGCGATGCCATCGCTTGGGAAGCGGCACCGGTCACCCGCCAGCCCCGCCCCCCCTTGGGGGTGTCACGAGCCGCCACCTCACGTCACCTATCGACCTATTGGTGTGTTCTTCCTTGTATTTCAGGGTAGATCCGTGTCTGTGTGTCTGAGCACCCGGATGCGGGCGTGGGTGCTGGACATTCAGGTACGCAGGAATTTGGATGTGGGGGCCTTTATTGGCTGGACATTTACACCTGGAGATATTGGATACGGGGGGGCTGTTCCCAAGGGCAGGGAGGGACAGGACAAGGGGTGACGGGTTTAAACGGAAAGAGGGAGATGGAGCTGGGCCATGGGGAAGGAATTCTTCCCGCAGAGGGTGGGGGGCACTGGGACAGGTTGCCCAGAGAAGCTGTGGGTGCCCCATCCCTGGGAGTGCCCAAGGCCAGGCTGGATGAGGCTGGGAGCACCCTGGGGTCTGGAAGGGGTCCCTGCCCGTGGCAGGGGGTGGGGCTGGGGGGGGCTTTAACGTCCCTTCAACCCCACCCATGCTGTGGTGATGATTCTACATACACATAGATACGTAGATATTAGATACTTGGATATTTAGGCTTTTAGATATGTGGATATTGAGATATTGAGATACTGAGATGTACGGATATTTAGGTCTGTAGATGTTTATGTGTCTAGATACAAATGACATTGCAGCCCCCAACAGCAGGAGGACACGGAGCTGTTGGAGCGAGGCCAGAGGAGGCCCCGGAGATGCTGCGAGGGCTGGAGCCCCTCTGCCATGGGGCCAGGCTGGGGGGGTTGGGGGGTTCAGCCTGGAGAAGGGAAGGCTCCGGGTAGACCTCAGAGCCCCTTCCAGGGCCTGGGGGGCTACCTTAGGATATCAGGAAGGAATTCTTCCCAGAGAGGGTGGGGGGCACTGGGACAGGTTCCCAGAGAAGCTGTGGGTGCCCCATCCCTGGGAGTGCCCAAGGCCAGGCTGGATGAGGCTGGGAGCACCCTGGGCTATGGAAGGGGTCCCTGCCCGTGGCAGGGGGTGGGGCTGGGAGGGGTTTAAGGCCCCTTCCCACCCAAACCATTCCGCAATCCCCCGATAAAGACATGCAGGTACGCAGGTGTTTAGGTCACGGGGGGGTGCAGATGTTCAGGCCTACAACACGCAGACACGCCCCCCCCCCCGCCGGAGCTGGGGCACTGGTAGCTCTGTCTGAATCCGATGGGCGGATGCAGAGATCTGGTGGGTCTCGGTGTAAATCTGAGGGGTGGCCGTACGGATCTTGTGGGTGGACACGGAGAGCTGGTGGGTAGATGTGTGAACCTGCTGGGGGGTGGATCTCGTGGCTGCATGTAGAGATCTGGCGGGTGGACATGGAGATCTGATGGGAGGATGGTGCATCCATGGACCAACACGGACACCTTCTTCTTCGTCACCGGGGATGAAGCACTCCTGCGGGGACAGGGAGCGTTCAACCCCACCAAGTCCTCCTGGATTGCCTGGGTGGGCTCTGCAGGGACCCCCGGGCATCACCCGCGGCATTTTCAGGGCCACAGGGGCTTCCTCCAGCCCCACCCAAAGCAAACGCCTCCCTGGGCGGTGGCACCTGCAGCTGGGGCATTGGTGACACGAGCCGCGTGGTGGCTCCTTGGTGACACGGGCCGGGTGGTGGTTCCTCAGTGACACGGGCCAGGTGGCGGCTCCTCGGTGACACGGGCCGGGTGGTGGCTCCTCGCTGACACGGGCTGCGTGGTGGTTCGTTGGTGACACAGGCAGCGTGGCGGCTCCTCGGTGACACAGGCCGGGTGGTGGCTCCTCGCTGACACGGGCAGCGTGGTGGCTCCTCGGTGACACGGGTCGGGTGGTGGCTCCTCACTGACACGGGCTGCGTGGTGGTTCGTTGGTGACACGGGCAGCGTGGCGGCTCCTCGGTGACACGGGCCGGGTGGTGGCTCCTCGCTGACACGGGCTGCGTGGTGGTTCGTTGGTGACACGGGCAGCGTGGTGGCTCCTCGGTGACACGGGCCGGGTGGTGGCTCCTCGCTGACACGGGCTGCGTGGTGGTTCGTTGGTGACACAGGCAGCGTGGCGGCTCCTCGCTGACACGGGCCGCGTGGTGGCTCCTCGCTGACACGGGCTGCGTGGTGGTTCGTTGGTGACACGGGCCGCGTGGTGGCTCCTCGGTGACACGGGCCGCGTGGTGGTTCGTCGGTGACACGGGCCGGGTGGTGGCTCTTCGCTGACACAGGCCGGGTGGTGGCTCCTCAGTGACCCTCAAAGCAAGAAGGGGTTTTTTTGGTTACAGTTCCTCTGTCCGGAGCGCTCCTCCTTCTCCGGGAAGGGCTGTGCCAGTTCCGGCAGCTGCTCCTCGGGGCTTTCCAGCTTTGGTCAACCCTGGTGTAGCAGATAAAGAATAATAATGAATATAACGATGGGGGGTGCTCCCCCAAGGAAAGGGACCCCACCCCTGTGACGGCACGGCCACGCCGCCGTGATGGGACGAGGCGCTGGCTCTTGCCTCTGCCCACACCAGCCACGACACCCGAACGCGTGGTGCAAAAACAGCTGCGGAAATTTGGCAAAAAAACCCATCAAGGGGGGAGCTGAGGCTTGGATCCGGTTTGGGAAGGGACCTGCTGGGCCTGTAGTTAACGCAGAGAGCGTGGAGGGGACGGAGGGAGGATCTGCCCATCCTCCTCCCCACCGGCTGCGGGGGGGCTCTCGTTGGTCACCCGAAAAGAAGGCAAACATGAAAAAACCCACCGAAGCGGCCCCTTTTCGACGTGGCTCGTGGATCTCGGCAGCGCAGAGGGGAACTGCCGGGGTTTTGGTTTCCACTTCCCTGTGTCGGCGGGGTCGCTGGGGACGGAGCGTCAGCACTGCCCGTTTTGGGGTGATTTCTGCAAATCTGGGGTCAGAGGTTCGGCCACGTCCAGTCAGGGAAACTGTGAAGCTCCCCGCTGGGTGTTTTTCAGCGACAAGGGCTCGCCCGTGTCCCTGCCACCCCCGCGAAGGTCCCGGCCGTCCCCTCGTGTCCCTCCCGAGGGCTCTCACCGAGACAGAGCTCAATCATAAATTAATTATAAAATACGCCCTCCCCGGGGCTGGGGGTCTCTGGGGCAGGGACAGCACGATGCGGGCGGGTTTGGGGAAGGGATTCGGAGCGGCCCTAACTCACGCCGTGATTGGAAAAGCGGGTGCGCTGGCCCTTTAAGGCGGAGGGGCGCCGCGAACAGGTGCGGCGGCGGCGACACACCGCGCTGGGGTGGGGGGGGAACGGCGGGACCTGAGCGACGGGGCGAGGCACCAATGGGAAGGCAGGATGAGCCAGACGGGCCAATGAGGGGGCGGTGGCGGGAGGAGGCGGGCCGCTGCCCGGCTCAGCCCCGGGGGTACCAAGCGCGGTTGTGGCCGCAGTGACCGGCTCGTCCCGGTCCGGTTGGGCTCGGCTCGGTCCGGTTGGGCCCCGCTCGGCCATGGCCAAGGCGAGGCGGGCGGCGGGCGGTCCCGGGCCGCACGGGGAGGATTTCTCCTTCGTGAGCCCGGTGGTGAAGTACGTGCTGTTCTTCTTCAACATGCTCTTCTGGGTGAGTGCCAGCGGGGCGGGGGGCTGCCGGCCCCCCCTCCCTGAGGGGGCCACCGGGCACCCCCCTCCAGCCCCGTCCCTGGGGATACACCCCCCACCCTTCCATCCCGGGGACCCCCGGACCCTGGGACTGGCCCCTTCCCCGGAGCCCACCGCCCCCGGGGCTCCATCGGGACCCCTGGACCCCCCCCTCCCATCCCATCCCTGGGTGTCCCTCGGGACACCCCATCCCTGACCCCCCCGGGCGCCCCCTTATCGCGGTGGGAGGGGAGAACGGGCTCCCTCCATCCCGAGATGTTTTGGGGTTCCCGGTGTCACCCGTGGGTGCCCCCCACCCAGTGTGGCCGGCTCCCCCCGGCTTTGTCCACCCTTTGGGGGTGTCCCTGTTCCCCATCTCGCCCAGGACAGGGCTACTGGGAGCCACCGGGACCACCCCCCCGGGGGGGGGCCCACACACGGACCCCTCTTGTCCTCAGCCACCCCCAGGGACGCCCGTGCGTGGAAGCTGCAATTTTCCACGGTTTTGGGGTCTTTTGGGGGGATTTTTTAATTTTTTGGGGGGATTTTTTAATTTTTTGGGGCTTCTTTAAATGTTTTTTTGGGGTTTTATAAATTTTTTTGGGGTTTTATAAATGTTTTTTGGGGTTTTATAATGGGTTTTGTTGGTTTTTTTAAATGGTTTGGGGTTTTTTTTATGTTTTGGGGGTTTTTTTATGGTTTTGGGGGTTTTTTTGGCGGGTTGGCATTTTTCGGCGAGCTGTTTCTGTGTGTGAAATCACGTTTTTGAGGAAGTTTCTCGCTTCCCACGAACTCTGTCCCCAGGTCCAGCCTCCTGGAGCGGGGAAGGGCTGGTGGGTCGGGGGGGGGGCCGTCACGGTGGGCTCTGCCCCACCCGTGACACCGGGCCAGGTCCGGGTCAGGGCGAGGAGGGGAAACCGAGGCAGCGCGGCCTCCGGTGCTCTGTGCGCAGCCCTGACGCCAGGCAGGACCCCCGGAGCGTGGTTGTGTCTGGGGCGGGGGGCTCACCCCACCCCCCCCCGTCTTGCTCCGCAGGTGATCTCGATGGTGATGGTCGCGGTGGGGGTCTACGCCCGGCTGCTGAAGCACGCAGGTGAGGCTGGGGGGGGCGGGGGGGGGGGCACACACGACACGAGGCTCCTTGTAGCCCCCCCTGCCCGTCTGGGGAGAGCAGGCCCGATCCTGAGCCCATCCGTAGCGGGGGCTGCCCCATCCATGGGGAGCGGGATGTGGGAGCCGGGGGGGGGGTCTGCGGCGCCGGGGGGGCACTGCCGGTGACGTCTGGCCGCGGCAGAGGCGGCGATGGCGTGCCTGGCCGTGGACCCCGCCGTCTTGCTCGTCGTGGTGGGCGTCCTCACCTTCCTCATCACCTTCTGCGGCTGCGTCGGCTCGCTGCGGGAGAACATCTGCCTGCTCCAGACGGTGAGGCCCCGGGGGGGGTCCCTCCGGGGTGTCCCCTCCCCTCGGCAGGACATCGGGTCGCCGTCGCGGCCTCTGTCCCGCCATCCCCTTCCTCTCTCCCGCAGTTCTCCGTCTGCCTGACCATCGTCTTCCTCCTCCAGCTGGCGGCGGGCGTGCTGGGCTTCGTCTTCTCCGACAAGGTACCGGCGGTGCGGGGGGGGACACAGCGGTGGGGCGGGGGGCGGCTGGGTCCCGTCGGGTGACCCTCTGGGCGGCTGTCGCCCCGCAGGCGCGGGGGAAGGTCAGCGAGATCATCAACGGTGCCATCGTGCATTACCGGGATGACCTGGACCTGCAGAACCTCATTGACTTCGGGCAGAAGGAGGTGCGGGGGGGGGTTGGGGGCTGGGGGGGGGCACGATCTCCCTTTGTCCCCACGCGTGGGTCGGGCTTAAACCCGCGGGTTGAGCGTTGGGATGCTCCTCCGCGGGGATGCGGTGTTCGCGGGGGGGGGGCCCTGCCAGCGGGATGGGGGGTTACAATGAGAAACACCCCTCGGAGTCTGTGTTTATGTAGGGCCTACCAAAACCGCTGGTCCCTGAAGACAGTGGGGGCGCCACCCGGACATAGGGTGGGCTTGGGGGGGGGGCGCCACCCAGACATAGGTGGGTTTGGGCGGGGGGTCACGCGGATAGTAGGTGGGCCTGGGGGAGGGACCACCCGGACATAGGTGGGCCTGGGGGGGGAGCCACCCTGATAGTAGGTGGGCTTGGGGGGACGGGTCACCCGGATTGTAGGTGGGCCTGGGGGGGGGCCACCTGGATAGTAGGTGGGCCTGGGGGGGGGCCACCTGGATAGTAGGTGGGCCTGGGGGGGGGCCACCCGGATAGTAGGTGGGCCTGGGAGGGGGCCACCCAGATAGTAGGTGGGCTTGGGGGGGGGGCCACCTGGATAGTAGGTGGGCTGGGGGGGGGCCACCCGGATAGTAGGTGGGTTTGTGGGGGGGCCACCTGGACGTCGGTGGGCCTGGGGGGGGGCCACCCAGATAGTAGGTGGGCTTGGGGGGGGGCCACCTGGACATAGGGTGGGTTTGGGGGGGGGCCACCTGGATTGTAGGTGGGCTTGGGGGGGGCCACCCGGACGTAGGTGGGCTTGGGGGGGGGAGGGGCACCCGGATTGTAGGTGGGCTTGAGGGGGGCCACCCAGACGTAGGGTGGGCTGGGGGGGGCCCACCTGGATTGTAGGTGGGCTTGGGGTGGGGCCGGGCATCAACTTGCTGCTCACTAAGTCCGTGGTCCTCTGCCCCGTTGTCCCACCATTCCCGTCCCTCACGCTGCGAGGCCAGGGTCCCCTCCCCGGGTCCCCTCCCCGCCCTGGGGAACCCTCCCCGTCCTGGGGTCCCCTCGCTGAGCGCCCCGTGTCCTTCCCCGCAGTTCAGCTGCTGCGGGGGGGTCTCCTACAAGGACTGGTCCCAGAACCCCTACTTCAACTGCACGGCCGCCAACCCCAGCCGGGAGCGCTGCTCCGTCCCTTTCTCCTGCTGCCTGCGGGACGCCAACGAGGTGAGGGCGGCGCGTTCGGGGGACACCCCCCTACACCCCCCTTCTCCCTCGGGGCTGTGCCCGCGGCGCCCCCTCCCTGGGCGAGGGAACCCACCACCAACGTATGGGACCCCGTGCCGCCCTCCGGGTTTGGGGGTGGGGTCGGGGTGACTTGCCCCTGCGTGGGGCTGGGGTTTTGCAGGCGCAGGGACCCTGCCCCCTCCCCGCACTGGGGGCTGGGGGTGTTTAGGGAGCGCTGGAGGGATAGGGGTGGGGACGCTGAAGGCGGGCCTGGAGGAAGGGGACACCCTGCCTGGTGCCGAGGGCAGAGCTCGGGGTTGCCCCCCCGGAAGCAGCGTCCCCCCCGCCATCCTCCAGCCCCTCTGTGTGTCCCCCCCGCCCCAGGCCGTCATCAACACCATGTGCGGGCAGGGCATGCAGGCCATGAGCTACCTGGAAGCCAGCGCCTTCATCCACACCAACGGCTGCATCGACAAGCTGGTCAACTGGATCCACAGCAACCTCTTCCTGCTGGGGGGCATCGCCCTGGGGCTGGCCATCCCCCAGGTACCGCCGCTGTGCCCCCGTCTTGGGGACCGGTGGGGAGAAGGGACCGTCCTGCCGCTCCACATCGCTTGGGAGTTGCCTTAACGACGGAATCCCGGGGAGTCAGGGCAGGGGTTGGAGTTGGGGGGGAGCACGGGTCCTCGTCCGCCTGTAGGAGAGCGGGGTGACGCTGCCCGGTGTCCCCCAGCACTGCCTTCCTCTTCCGCAGCTGGTGGGCATCCTGCTGGCTCAGATCCTCGTCAACCAGATCCGAGACCAGATCAAGCTCCAGTTCTACAACCAGCAGCACCGGGCGGACCCCTGGTACTGACCCCGGCGCACCGCGGCACAGCCGGCGTCCGGCCCCGCGGCGACTCGGGGAGCCGGGATCTCGGCGGTCGTTTTCCGGACCCTGGATCTGTGGGAAGAGCCGAAGGGGCTTTGCTGGAGAAGAGGGAGGTTGGAGCGGGCTGCGGCTGTCCGGATCTGCGCGCGGTGGACGCTGTGTTCCGGAGAGGGACCGCTGAGCCGGTGGGAGAGTGGGCGCCAGGCTTGGCCGCGCCGTGCCGCTGTGCCACGTTTGGGGGACTGAACCAGCCCCGGTGGACTGTGTCCGTCCGTCTGTCCATCCGTCCTGAGGGGCTGAGTGCTGGCGCAGGTCGTGCACGAAGCAGGTTTGCGCTCGGACGTGCTTCCCGTCTCTTCCCGCTGGCGTTGGGTGTCTGTCTGTCCGTCCACGCACCGAGCTGCCTTTGCCCGGGCCAGAGCTGCCTCCAGAACTGGGGACGCTCCCTCCCCGTGCTCCGTGGGGCGACCCAGGGCTGCGCTGTTGGGGGGCAGGAGCCAGCGCCGGCGTGTCCACCCTGGGAGAAGAAGGAACGTGAGGATGCCCTGCTCAGGGCTGACCTGTGGGTGGGGGTGTCCCATCTGTGGCCTGGGGGGCTCAGACCCCTCCACGGGGGTGCTGAGCCCTGCGCGGAGGAGGGGACACCCCGTGTGTGACATTTCCCTTTGCTTCTGCGGAGAATAAAGACACGAGGCCGGACCCTGCGACCTCTGCCAGGTTGGGCGGGGTGGGGGGGCGCTCGGTCACTTGGGGGGGGGGACGCAGCGCCACGGGTGACGGCCTGGGGGGGACAGGGTGGAGGTCAGGGGATGACGAATGTAAATGCCCCACAATAAGGGGGGAGAAGGGGGTGAGGGGCAGCCCAGACCGCAGAGAATCCCCCAGCAAGGAGAACTTGGAGAGGTGGCTACAGCCCTGCTCCGGGGGGGGGGGGACGGACGGACCTGAACTCCCCCCTCCTCCGTCCCAGGGAAGAGCCTGCAAAGCTGGGGAGGGGGTGCACGCCGCTGCCGCCCCCTCCCGCGCCGCTGCTTCTCGTAGCCGTCGCAAACCGTGGGTGGAATGGTTTTGATTTTACTTTAATTTGGTTTTCACGCTCGGGCTGGGTGGTCCCCCCCGCCCCGCCGCGGAGGGTGTCGGGACGCGGCCCGGCGCCCGGCTCTTTGTGCGCGGCCGGCAGCCACCCGCTCAGGCCATGGCTCGGCCCTGCCACCGGGTCCCTCTGCCACCTCCCTGCCCTGAGTCTGTGCCCCCCCCCGGGGTCACCCACCGCAGCTCCTGGCTCGGGTGTCCCTGAGGTGGCCCGATCCTGCCCCAGCAGCAGCCAAGGGGCAGCTCCCAGCTGCCTCTGTCCCGCTCCGGCATCCCCCGGCTGGATGCTGCCGGAGAACACCCCAAAACTGCCCCCCAACGACTGACCTTCCCCCCCCCGAAATAAATTTCCCCCTGTGAAAGAGCAACGTCTGAAAAAGCCCCCCCCCCCGATTTCTCTCCTCAAAGAAGCCATCTGTGCCCCCAAGAGCCACCTCCTCCCCCCAAACGTGGCTCGTCACCCAAAACAGCAATTTTTCCCCTCAGAAGTGATGGCTCCCCTGAGGAATGACACCTCCCCCCCACAGTTACGTTTCTCCCCAACCTTCTCCGAAGAGCTACTTCTCACCAGGAGAAAGATCTCTCCAAGAAGCAGCTGCTCCCCAAAAAGGGCCTTTTCTCACCCCAAAGAAACTTTTCTCTCGCAATAAAGTGCCTTTTGTCCCCTAAAAGTTACTTTCATCCCAGAAAACCCTTTTTTTCCAAAGAAAAAGTGGTTCATCTTCCCCCCAGGCAACTTTTCTCCTCCAAAAAGCAACTTTCCCTTCCCAAAAAAGTAAATCCCCCCCCCAGTGACTTTCTCCCCCCAAAACCAACTTCCCTCCCCTAAAAGTGACTTCTCTCTACAAACCAACTTTTATCTCCCCAAAAAGTGACTTTTCTCCCCCCAAAGAAACTTTTCTCTCGCAATAAAGTGCCTGTTGTCCCCTAAAAGTTACTTTCACCCCACAAAACTGACTTTTCCCCCCAAAAAAGTGGTTTATCTCCCCCCCAGGCAACTTTTCTCCTCCAAAGAGCAACTTTCCCTTCCTAAAAAAGTAAATTCCCCCCCCAAATCCAACCTCCCTCCCCTAAGAGTGACTTATCTCTCTACAAACCAACTTTTCTCCCTTTAAAAAGTGCCTTTTCTACCCCAAAAAAGCAGCTTCACCCCCAAAAGTACCTTTTTGCCCCCTTTTAGCCTCCCCAGACCCGGCTCCTCTCCCTCAAAAAGCGGCTTTTCCCCCCTCCCCAACCTCCCCTCTCCCAAATCCCAACCTCCCTCTGACTAAAAACAACCTTTCTCCACCAAAACCGCGGCTCCTCCCCCTCCCAAGGCACCACTTCCCCTCCCAAAAGCGGCTTCTCCCTCCCCAAAACCCACTGCCCCCCCACCCCACCCCCCCAACCAACTCCCCCTTCGGCAGACCCCTTCCCCCTCCCCCCAGCGCCATCCCCCTCCTCGTTACCTCACTTTTCTCCTCAAAACCTCGCCCCCTCTCCGCCCGCTCTAAAAAAAAGTTACTTTTTCCTCACAAAACGCCACTTTTCTCCTCAAAAGCGGGCTGCCCCCCCCCCGCGCCCTTCCCGCCGCGCCGCCTCCCCTCAGCCCGCCACGGCGGGGGGCGCGAGGCTGTGGCGGGCCGGGCCGCGCTGAGGGAGGAGGAGGAGGAGGAGGAGCGGCCCCGCTCCGCTCCCGGCGAGCTCAACAAAGGGCGTCGGGGCATGGCGGGGCCCGGGGCCGGGGCCGGGCCGCCCGCTTAACGCGGGTCCGGGCCGGGATGGCGGCGCAGGGCGGCGGGTGGCGGTGGGCGCTGGCGCTGGGAATGGCGCTGGCGCTGGGCGGCCGCCGCTGCCCCGCCGCCCCGTTCCTCAACGCCTCGGCCGTGCCCGAGCGCTGCCGTCGGCCCGCGTCCTGCGAACGGCTGCGGTACGGAGCTTGCCTGGGCTCGGCGCTGCCCTACGCCGCCACCTCCACGCTGCTGGCCGCCGACTCCGCCTCGCAGGAGGAGGCTCACGGAAAGCTCCTGCTCTGGTCCGGTACGGACGGGGGATGGCGGGGGGTCGCACCCCACGGCCGGCCTAGCAGGGGGTGGGGTGGGTGTGGGGGACTGGGACACGGGCAGAAGTTTGGGAAAGGCCCGGGACGGGCATTGGGGGGGGTGTAGTGGGGGCTGGAGGGGGCACGGGGGCCGGGGGGTGGCATTACAGAGGGGTGGGGGGGTGGGGGCAGTACAGAGGGGTCCTGGGGGCAGAATGGAGGGGAGTGGTGTGGAAAACTGTACAGCAGGGGCTGGGGACATACAGGGGGGAGCAGTATATTAGGGTACAGGAGATGGGTACAAGATAGTGGGGGAGCAGTATAGCAGGGGCCTAGGCTTGGGTACAGTATAGAAAACTATAGTAGGGGAGGGGGGACGGGGACAGTATGGAGGGGAGCAGTATAGCAGGGGACTGGGGATGAGGACAGTGTGGAGGGGAGCAGTATATTAGGGTACAGGAGATGGGTACAGGATAGTGGGGGAGCAGTATAGCAGGGGCCTAGGCTTGGGTACAGTATAGAAAACTCTGGCAGGGGACTGGGGACGGGGACAGTGTGGAGGGGAGCAGTATAGCAGGGGACTGGGGATGGGGACAGTATAGAAAACTGTATAGGAGAGGATGGGGGACGGGTACAGTATGGAGGGGAGCAGTATAGCAGGGGACTGGGGATGAGGACAGTATAGAAAACTATAGTAGGGGATGGGGGACGGATACAGTATGGAGGGGAGCAGTATAGCAGGGGACTGGGGATGAGGGCAGTATAGAAAACTGTATAGGAGGGGACTGGGGATGAGGACAGTGTGGAGGGGAGCAGTATATTAGGGTACAGGATAGAGGGGGAGCGGTATAGCAGGGGTCTAGGAATGGGTACAGTATAGAAAACTATGGCAGGGGACTGGGGATGGGGACAGTATGGAGGGGAGCAGTATAGCAGGGGACTGGGGATGGGGACATTGTGGAGGGGAGCGTAATATTAGGGTACAGGAGATGGTTACAGTATAGAAAACTGTATAGTAGGGGATGGGTACAGTATGGAGGGGAGCAGTATAGTAGGGTACAGGAGATGGGTGCAGGATACAGGGGAGCAGTATAGCAGGGGACTGGGGATGGGGACAGTATAGAGGGGGAGCAGTATAGCAGGGGATAGGGGCCGAGCCCCATAGGGAGGGGATGGACATGGCGCCCCAGCAGGCGTTACAGAGGGGTCCGGGCGGATGGTGCCGGTGCTCCCCGTGGGGCCGCAGGGCCGGGGGGCTGGGACGATGCGGGCCCTCCCGGGGGGGTGACGGCACTGTCCCCGCAGGCCTGCGCAACGCCCCGCGCTGCTGGGACGTCATCCAGCCCCTGCTCTGCGCCGTCTACATGCCCAAGTGCGAGGACGGGCAGGTGGAGCTGCCCAGCCAGACCCTCTGCCAGGCCACCCGGGCCCCCTGCACCATCGTGGAGCGCGAGCGTGGCTGGCCCGACTTCCTCAAGTGCACGCCGGACCGCTTCCCCGAGGGATGCCCGGTACGTGCCCGGGACGCACGCCCCCACCGCTGGCTCCAAATCCCCACGGAGCGGGGAATCGCCGGCTGCCCGCTGTCTCCACGGGGGACCGGTGTCCGCCCTGGCGGACCGGTGTCCGCCCCGGCGGCACTGCCACCTCCTCACGGGCCCCCCTGCTTCTCCTCCGGCAGAACGAGGTGCAGAACATCAAGTTCAACAGCTCGGGGCAGTGCGAGGCGCCGCTGGTGCGGACGGACAACCCCAAGAGCTGGTACGAGGACGTGGAGGGTTGCGGCATCCAGTGCCAGAACCCGCTCTTCACCGAGAAGGAGCACCGCGAGATGCACGTCTACATCGCTGCCTTCAGCTCCGTCACCATCTTCTGCACCTTCTTCACCCTGGTGAGACGCGGGGGACGCGTGGGGAGGTGTCCCCAGAAAGGGGACCGGGCCCAGAGCTGTCCCTTTCTCCCCCCAACCAGGCCACGTTCGTCGCCGACTGGAGGAACTCCAACCGCTATCCCGCCGTCATCCTCTTCTACGTCAACGCCTGCTTCTTCGTGGGCAGCATCGGCTGGTTGGCGCAGTTCATGGACGGCGCCCGCGACGAGATCGTCTGCCGGGCCGACGGCACCATGCGGCTGGGGGAACCCACGTACGTGTCGCCTTCGTCCCCGCCGCGGCCGCGTGCCGTCCCCGGGGGACCAAGGCCCTTGGGGCTTCATGGCCTCTTGGGAGCAGGGAGGATGCTCGGCTTTTGGGGTAGGAGAGACGCCTTTCCTCCCTTGTGGGGGTTGGTGACGCTCCTGTCTCGCCCCGTAGCTCCAACGAGACGCTCTCCTGCGTCATCATCTTCGTTATCGTCTACTACTCGCTGATGTCGGGCGTCATCTGGTTCGTCATGCTGACCTACGCCTGGCACACCTCCTTCAAGGCGCTGGGCACGACCTACCAGCCGCTGCTGGGCAAGACCTCCTACTTCCACCTCATCACCTGGTCCATCCCCTTCGTCCTCACCGTGGCCATCCTGGCCGTGGCGCAGGTAACGGGAACGCCGCCCCGTGTCCCGGCGGTTCCCTGCCAGGGGGACGTGCGCGGGGAGGGGTGGCCGCAGCCAACCGACGCCCCCATCTCTGCCAGGTGGACGGCGACTCCGTCAGCGGCATCTGCTTCGTGGGGTACAAGAACTACCGTTACCGGGCCGGCTTCGTCCTGGCGCCCATCGGGCTCGTCCTCATCGTGGGGGGCTATTTCCTCATCCGGGGTAGGTGCGGGCTTGTCCCGGTGCGGGGACGGGGGCACCGCGGGTGTCCTCGCCCCGGCCCTGACCACCTCGTCCCTCCACCGCAGGGGTCATGACGCTCTTCTCCATCAAGAGCAACCACCCCGGGCTGCTGAGCGAGAAGGCGGCCAGCAAGATCAACGAGACCATGCTGCGGCTGGGTACGCGGGGCTCCGTCGGCACCGTTCCCGTCGGAATTGGGGCGGGAACGGGGATGTTTCATCCTTCCCGGGGGTGGCTGTGGCGCGGGACAAAGCTGTAGTGATGGTGGCACAGCCCCGGGGCAGCGTCTTTGTCCCCGGTGTCGCTGGGGTCCGGTGAAACCAGGGATATCCCACGTCTCTTCCAGGCATCTTTGGCTTCTTGGCCTTTGGCTTCGTCTTCATCACTTTCGGCTGCCACTTCTATGACTTCTTCAACCAGGCGGAGTGGGAGCGCAGCTTTCGGGAATACGTCCTGTGAGTGGGACGCTGGCAGGACCCCAGCCCCTCGCCTCGCGGTGACCCCCCCGCCGGCATTGCCGCGGCGCTGCGGGGGCTCCTTGGGTGTCCCCCTCCTTACCGCCACCGTCCTGCCTCCGTCCCCACAGGTGCGAGGCCAACGTGACCATCGCCACGCAGACCAACAAGCCCATCCCGGACTGCGAGATCAAGAACCGGCCGAGCCTCCTGGTAGAGAAAATCAACCTCTTCGCCATGTTCGGCACCGGCGTCTCCATGAGCACCTGGGTCTGGACCAAGGCCACCCTGCTCATCTGGAAGCGCACTTGGTGCAGGTGGGACCCCAAGGGCGTCGCCCCGGTTCCGTGTGGCCCTTCCTGCCCCATCCGACGTCCTGAGACGTTGGAGGTTGTCCCCAACCTTCTGTCCTCAAACGCAGTGAGTTGTGGGCTCGCAGTGGACAGCGGTTCAGGACTTGGCAGCTGTCCCCTGTCCTGTCTGGGGGACACCTCCATCCCGGGAGATGCATCCAACGCCGTCCCCAGCCCTTGGTGTCCCTCTCCAGAGTGGGAAAGGGAGATGGGGAGGGTCCCCGTGCCCCCAGCCGCCATGCCTGGGGTTGTGTCCCCCCTGGGCCACCCCGTGTCTCTGCTCTGACCCGCCGTGTCCCCAGGCTGACGGGGCAGAGCGACGACCAGCCCAAGAGGATCAAGAAGAGCAAGATGATCGCGAAGGCCTTCTCCAAGCGCAAGGAGCTGCTGCGCGACCCGGGCCGGGAGTTGTCCTTCAGCATGCACACCGTCTCGCACGACGGCCCCGTGGGTACGTGTCCGGGGCAGGGGGGTGCGCGCGTCTCGGCAGCGCCCCGGGGTCCCCGCCTTGACCGGGGCTCCCCTGTTGTCGTTGCAGCCGGTTTAGCGTTCGACATCAACGAGCCGTCGGCCGACGTGTCCTCGGCCTGGGCCCAGCACGTCACCAAGATGGTGGCCAGGAGAGGGGCTATCCTGCCCCAGGACATCTCCGTGACACCCGTGGCGACGCCTGGCAAGTCCTTGAGCCACCTCCTGGGCTGAGGGGGGTCGGGGATGTGCGGGGAGGGGGAGCTGGGGCTGGCGGGGGGGGCGCAGGGCGGGATGCAGCCGCCCTCACCCCCCCGCCTTGTCCTGTGTCCCGCAGTGCCGCCGGAGGAGAGGGCCAACCTCTGGGTGGTGGAGGCCGACGTCTCCCCGGAGCTGCAGAAGCGCAGCGGCCGCAGGAAGAAGCGGAGGAAGAAGAAGAAGGACGTGTGCCCAGGTCCCGAGCGCTGCCTGGGGAGTCCCGTAGCCCTCCCGGCTCCCAGCACCGTCCCTCGCTTGCCCCGGTTGCCCCCCCAGCCCTGCCTGGTCGCCTTCGCCCCCGACGTCCTCCCGGGGCTCCCGCCCCGCCAGCCTGAAGCCGCCTTCGCTGGGGGGCCGTGGGACGGCCGCCGCAGAGCCAACGTCTTCCACCTCATCAGCAACCCCTTCTGCCCCGAGAGCGGGACCCTGGAGGAGACCCCCGGCCCCAGCAGCGGGCACCGGCAGCACAACGGGGGCCCGCTCTGGCCCCCCGACCCCGGTACCCTACCCCGCGGCGGGTTGCAGAGGACTCCAGGCCGACGGGCCGCCTTGGCCCCCATCCACTCTCGGACCAACCTGGTGGATGCGGAGCTGCTGGACGCCGATTCGGACTTCTGAGCCCGGCGGGATGTCACGAGGGGCCACCAGGGGTGAGACCCGAAGCCTTGTCCAGCACTGACCGCCTGCGAGGGGTCACCGAAGCCCACCCCGTCCCACCGGGGCCTGTCCCGAGCATCCCTCCAGCCCGGCCGCGGCCGATGTCTCCCCTCGGGGGGCGGCGTTTCTCCCACCTCGCCCAGGCAGACTCGACATCCCGGCAAGACACCGCAGAAGGGTGTTGGGGTGTCCCCCCCCATCCCGGGAGGAGACAGAGTGCCCCTGGAACAAACCCCACGCAGGTCCTGCAGGGATTCAGGGACAAGGGGGACGCTGTCTTTGCCCCCCACGGGAACGTGGTCCCCCCCTCTCCCTGGGACAGCGGTACCGGGCAGCGGGCGAGCGTAGGTCAGGGCAGATGTTGGTGAGCTGGGACACCCCTCGCTCGCCCCCTGCCCCCACCAGCGGCTAGACGGTACGTAGAGCTTCCAGACGCTTGTGCCAAGAGGTTGCGTTTTGGGTTGGTTTTTTCACATTTTTTTAATCTTTGTATCGTACACCGAGCCGTGTCGGCCGGACGCGGGCTCTGCTCGGGTGCTGCGGCCGAGAGCGGGATGAGCTGACCCCCGTCCCGTGGCGGCAGCGTCATCACCCCGGGGGTACACCTGTTATTTTGGGTGCACTCCTATTTCTTCAGGGGGTCCCAAAGTGCCTTCCAGCTCCTCAGCGAGCTGAACCAGACCTCAAACCGGGGCGGGGAGGGGGGGGAGCACTGCGGGAAACGGGGCGCCGCGGGCTGCGTGGATGCTCCCCGAGCCACGACGCGGAGGGAAACTAAACTCCCGGGATGCGCGAGGCAAACCGGCGTCGCCTCCGCTGTCTGGGTGCGCCGACCCCCCCAGCAAAGCTTTTCGTTATGTTTTTTAAGGAGAGGCACCCCTCGCGTTGCAGCAAACCCGGCCGAGCCGCGACGGAGGAGGACTCCAGCGCCCGCTGGTGTTCTCTGTCCCTCCGTTTCCCCTCTTCGTTAAATCCTGGTAGGCTCCTGGCTTTCTCGCTCTCCCGGTAACCTCCGCGGGTGAATTTTTCGTTGTGTAAAGGAAAACCCTCCTGTATCAGTATTAAATTTGCCGAGTTCCCATCGCCAGCGGCCGCTCCGGGCGCTCTGGGGAGCTGTCGAGTGCGGGCGAGTGTCGCGGGGAAGTCTCTTTTCTCCTAAAACGGCTTTAAAACCGGCTTTGACCCCCCCCAGCCCGGCCCTTCCGCCCGCGCAAGGGGCTGCAATCGTCCGTGGGTGCTGCGGGGCGTGTTTTGGGGGACGCTCGCCGCGTTTTGGCCGCGGAACAGGGGTGCCCTTTGCCAGCAGATGGCACTACGGGCTTAAATATCCCCCAATCCCCCTGCTTTTGGGGTGCTGCTGGGGTGGGGTCCCACAGGGGCACCCGACCCGCTTTTGGGAAGCGTTCCTTTTGTTTGTTTGTTTGTTTGCCTTGGGAGTGAGGGATTTGGGTGCTGGGTTATTCCGGAGAGCGGGCACCCCTCTGGAATCGGGGATGGAATCGAGGCGGTGAACGTGGTTTTCGGATGGTTTTTGGCTGTCGCTGGGCTCTGCGCCGGGGGCGGGTGGGCAGGGAGAACCCAGGGTGAAGGCTGCTTCGTCTGGGGGATACCAAAACGCTTCTCTTGGTCTGTATTTTATTTTTGTGGGCTGCTTTTTGGAAAGGAAAAACCCAACTGTAGCGGCTGTTCCTAAACGATACGCCGTTTTCAAGCAGAAAGCTAAAATATTGAAGTGTGGAAGCAACAGGAGACGTCCTGACCCCACCACATCCCCTATTTTTTCCCCCCTCCCACCCCGGCGCCAAAACCATCCTCTCCGTTTGGCTCAGGATGGGGGAGTTTCTAAGGATAGGGGAGTTTTTAAGGAAGAAACAAGCATTTATCCTGGGAAACCCCGCGTTTTCCTCGCAAAGGGGCTCCGAAGGTGGACCCAGCTCTTCGCTCTAGTGGGGAAAAAACAAGCGACCACCAAAAAAATCACCTTTTAAACAGGATTATGGTTAAAACAGCCTGGTTAAAAGGTGATAAAATGCCCGTCAGGGGATAAATTCAGCTGAATTCTCACCTGCGATGCCTGGGGCGTCCTGCCCTGGTTCCGGGCTGGGACCACCCAGCACCCCCACCCACAAGCGGCCCTGCCTACCACCGTGGCTGCTCGTGGCGTCGTGGCTGCTCGGGGTCAGGTTCTGTAGGGGAATAAGTGTAGGAATGAAGAGTGAGGAGGCGGGGAGGTGCCTCTGCCTCGCCTTCCCGACTCTTTTGGCTCCCGGGGCTTCTCCGGCCGTGGGATGGGGACGGTAGCCCAGCGCCTGCCAGCTGCCACCCTGGGCTTCCCCGGCCGATGCCGCCCGCAGGGAGCGCAGCCAAAGCCGTGCCCGCAGCAGCGCTCGCCCGCACGGCGGGGGCCTGGGGGAGGGACCGGCGACCCCCGGGGTGGCCGAGCCAGCTCCAGTGGTGGAGATGCCTCCCCCGTGGCACTTTCATTAGGGACAAGGCTGGACCGGGGTCCCCTTCCATCCTCAGCGCCCTCATGCTGGGGTTCGGGATGCTCCCGCTCCCCACAGCCCCGTCCCCTGAACCTTCCCCCCAAGAGCATCCCCTCTCCGATTCCTTCAGCATCGGGGAAGGGTCCTGGTGAGCTTTAGGGACCCGAGGGACCCTTTGGTGACCCGGATGTCACCCGCTTGGCCCTTTGGCTGGCAAAACCCAATCGCTTTCCCCGGCTGCACATGGAGTATCCTCAGGAAAGACAGGGAAGAGCTCAAACGGTCCCACGTAAATACCGCCCTCGTATTTATTATTCCTTTCCCTTGGGGTGAGGAGCGTAGCTCAGGCCCCACTTCGCCTTACAAAGGAGCCAAGAGCCCCTGCCCGCCCCCCCCGTTGTGAGACAGCTTTAATATCTTCCAGGTATTATTTTAAGCCGATTTCCCAAGGAAACGAGGCTCGTTCGCACGTGTCTGGCCGTTGGGCATCCCGCCGGCGCGGTCCTCAGCCGTGCCCGGCAGGGAAGCCGCAGACCCGCGGGGGAAGATGGCACAGGCTTAGTGAATCTGGAGCGCAGGGAGAGGAATTCCACAACCGCGTGCGTCCCTGTCCCGCTGTCCCGCCTTTAAATGGGGCTGGGGAGGCGCGGGAGAGAAAACCGCGGCGGGTCGCATCTCCTCAGACCCCCCCGCCGGGAACGTTCTGGGCGAAACGGGGAGGTTTGAGGGAATTTGGACCATCTTAGCTGCGTGGACGCTTCAACCGCTCGGCCCCCGGGGACACGCGTCGCCGCTCTCTGGTTGCCTTTGCCGTAATTAGACGACGGCACGGGCCGGTCCTGCGGAACGAATGGAGCGCTGCGGGAGAATCGGGGTGTTCGGATGGAGCGTCCAACGGCTGCAAGGCAGCGATGGGCCGAGTCACCTTGAGTTGGTACCTGTAGCACTGGAAGAGGTGCTGTAGGGTGGTACCGACCTCTGGGCTGGGGCTGTGCGGATCTCGGCAGGGTGAGTGCTGCGCGTCGCCGTACGGCAGGGTAGCAGTCTTGGAGAATTGGGAAAATCCCGTATAAATCTCGGGTTTTCCTCTTTTTTTTTGGGTCTGGAAGGCTCAGCCTTTGTAGCGGTGCTGGGTGAACCCCAGGATGGTTTAGGTGGGAAAAGGCCTTCAGGATGGTGGAGTCCAGCCGCCCCCCAGCAGGGCCAAGGCCAGCCCTGACCCATGGCCCTGAGCACCTCGGCCCCACGGCTCTGAACCCCCTCCCGGGATGGGGACTCCCCCCTCCCTGGGCAGCCCCTGCCAGTGCCCCACAGCCCTTTCCGGGCAGGAATTGCCCCCATAGCCCACCTGAACCCCCCCTGGCACAGCCTGAGGCCGTGCCCTCTTGGCCCAGCCCTGGGGAGAACAGACCCACCCCCCCTCTCTGCCCCCCCTGTCAGGGGGCTGCAAGCAGCGATCAGCTCTCCCTGAGCCCCCCCTGCTCCAGGCTGAACCCCCCCAGCCCCCTCAGCCGCTCCCCACAGGAATTGTGCTCCAGCCCCTCCCCAGCTCCGGGCCCTTCTCCGCACACGCTCCACCCCCTCCGGGTCTGTCCTGCCGGGAGGGGCCCAACCTGACCCCAGGATTCGGGGGGCGGCCCCCCCAGAGCTCCCCGCCCTGGGCCTGGATTGCCATGTGCCTGCACCACTGCCGGATCCGGGAGGCTCCAGGCGGAGCAGCCCTGCCCTCCGTCACTAACCCCAGCGCGCTCGGGGCCGCTGGCTCCGCTTCCAGCGCTGTTTTTAGGACTGAACGCCGCGGGAATGGGCAAATCCAGAGCCTGGAAGCGGCTGGGGCTCTGCTGACCCAGTAACCAGCCCGGTCTCCCATCACCGCAGCCGTGCCCGTGGCGTGCTCGGATGGAGGATTTCAGGGCAGCGGGGCAATTCACAAGCCGGAGGGCTCAGCCACGCTCGATTTTCCAGCTCTTTTGGCAGAGGAAAACTCAGGTTTTCTACGCAAACGGCACTCGGAGCACGGGTGCGATCCTGCGTCTGCGTTTCCTCCAGCCGTCCCTCTCCGGTTACCGCGTGCCAGGGAAGCGGACAGAACCAACCACGCCACGTCCGATGGCGGCAGGATCCTGCACGCTGAGCCCTGCCGGCGGCGTCACAGGCGGACCGGGTCCAGCTTGGTGCCACCACACGCGGCGTATCCATCCCCAGCCCAGCCGGGAGAGAGAGATTTCTGCATCGGGCACAGGCAAAATGTGCTGGAGGCCGCAGCTGAGCCTGCCCCGGGCAGCTCCCGCGGAGATGGCGGCGATTTTCCTCCTCTTCTGGCTTAATTTAGTGGCTTGTGGCCATCGTTGGTAGGAGAGAGCAGGCCGTCTCCCGCGCAGCCGTGGCTCCAAGGGAAAGACTCGCCTTCCCGAGGCTGCTTTTTCCGACGTCTGCTCTCGCTGCCCGGCTCCTGTGCCTCCGGCCGCGCAGCGCAGGGAAGCGGCCAGCCCCGGCCTCTCGTAGGCACGGCTGGCGCTGCCCTCAGAGAGCCCTGGCCGCTGGAACCGCTCAGTCCTCCCTCGCCAGACGGCCTCTCCCGCTATCCGTCGGTTTGTTTCCCAGGTCGATCGTCGAGCCCAGCGCGTCGCTCCGGTGGCGCGGACGGTTCGCTGGCATCGCCGCGATGCCGTCGCTTTGCTCAGCGGGTTTGTGCCCCCGAGCGACGAAGGCGTCTCCGATCAGCGCCGGGGTGTTTGGAACCGCTGAAGTTACCGTACCACTCTTTTTTTCCCTGGAAAATCCCACCCCCCTCGGCACCCCCGGTTCGAGGACCGCACCCTCTGAGAGGGGAGCGGACCAGGCGCGGTGAGGCCCGCACGCTGAGCCGGCTGCGGCGCAGGTGGCGCCGAGGACTGAATCCCAGGGTCAGGATTTTACCCGAGCAGCAGGTTTCCCCGGGTCAGGCATGTGCCAAACAACCCGGCCCGCAGGATCTGCGGCCCCGGGCGACGGTAACATCCCGAGGATTTCTACCCCGGCGGGTCGGCACAAGCGCCGCTCTGGAGCAGAACCGCGGCGCTTCGCAAGGAACACGCAGCGTGTGTGGAGGGGGAGGGATGGTCATCGCTCCAACTTCAAATCCGCAGCGGCTCGCGAAGAGGTTTGTTTTCAGAGGTCCCTTCGGAGACTGAAATCCGCCCCGAGGGAGAGGCCGTAGCGCGCTGCGAAGCCCGCACGCAGATTCCGCTTGCGCTTCGGAACGGAAACGGCGCGAGTTCGGTGAAGTCGGGGATTCTCCCTGGCGCTCTCCGTGCACGAGGAACGCGCTGCTTCTCCTCTGACTTCAACCCCCTCTCACGCGTTCCTCCCGTCGTCCTCCCCGTCGCCTTCCGAGCCCCTTAAACGCTTTACAGCCCTTTTTCTCCTGCCTCCCAGGGGTTTTCCAGTCCATCCCTGCGTATCACGGAACTGGTTTTCCTGCTGTCCCCAGTGCCCCCGGCGGCGCTGGCACCGGTTCTTCCAGGCTCTTCCCCTCCAGGCGCAAAATCCTCCTTCGGCGTCTCCCGGTTTGCTGCCCCTCTCCCTCCATCGCTCTTCTGCCTCCTGAGGAGCCTCCCCGGAGCCTTCCCTTCTCCAGGCTGAACCCCCCAACTCCCACGGCAGAGGGGCGCCGGCCCCCGGAGCGTCGCCTGGGGGTTTCCTGTGCGCTGCTCCCGCTGTACCTCATCGCTCACCCCGAGCTTGCCCGGGGCTTGGAGTGACAGGAGCGTATCGGGCTGCGGGTGTTATTGGGGAATCAGAAACCCTTTCGGTCATCGTGATCTTGCCCGTTGTTCTGTCCCGCACGTTCCAAACTTGTGGCGTTTCTGGTGGATCCTGAGACTGCCCTCAGGCCGGCAGCTTTTCAAGCCTCTCCATACTCCAGGCTCCTCCACATCTCCCCTGCTGGGCTGAGCACATCCCCTGCGCTATCAAGAAACCGCCCTTTTGCCTCCAACTGGCCCAATGCATCGGACACGAACTCCCATCCCTCAGATACGACCCCCCACCCCCCCGAACGAGATGGGAGCGTTGTGCTCACTCTGCGTTTGCACCGCCCCAAACACACAGGCTTCAGCCCTTGGCTTGTGCCCAGAAACACGGCATTCATCCTGATAATGACAGTATCCTATCATGGAACGGTTCGGGTGGAAGAGACCCCAAAGTCCCCCCAGTGCCATCCCCTGCCACTGGCAGGGACCCCTTCCACAGCCCAGGGTGCTCCCAGCCTCATCCAGCCTGGCCTTGGACACTCCCAGGGATGGGGCATCCCCAGCTTCTCTGGGCACCTGTCCCAGTGCCCCCCACCCTCTGCGGGAAGAATTCCTTCCCCATGGCCCAGCTCCATCTCCCTCTTTCCGGTTAAACCCGTCACCCCTTGTGCTGTCCCTCCCTGCCCTTGGGAAAAGCCCCCCCCAGCTTCCTTGTAGCCCCCCAGGCCCTGGCAGGGGCTCTGAGGTCTCCCCAGAGCCTTCCCTTCTCCAGGCTGAACCCCCCAACTCCCCCAGCCTGGCCCCATGGCAGAGGGGCTCCAGCCCTTGCAGCATCTCCGGGGCCTCCTCTGGCCTCACTCCAACAGCTCCGTGTCCTCCTGCTGTTGGGGGCCCCCGAGCTGGAGGCAGAACTGCAGGGGGGGTCTCCCCAGAGCGGAGCAGAGGGGCAGAATGCCCTCCCTCGCCCCCCTGCCCACGCTGCTCTGGATCCAGCCCAGGACCCAGTTGGTTTCTGGGCTCCAGCGCACACGGCCGGCTCCTGGCCAGCCCCTCGCCCCCAGCCCCCCAAGTCCTTCTCCCCAGGGCTGTTCCCGATCCATTCCCAGCCTGTCCCTGTGCTGGGATTGCCCCCACCCCTGGATGCCATCCCCTCCCCCAGCCTGTCCCGGTCCCCCTGGATGCCATCCCCTCCCCCAGCCTGTCCTGGTCCCTCTGGATGCCATCCCTTCCCCCAGCCTGTCCCGGTCCCCCTGGATGCCATCCCTTCCCCCCAGCCTGTCCCTGTCCCCCTGGATGCCATCCCCTCCCCCAGCCTGTCCCGGTCCCTCTGGATGCCATCCCTGCCCCCAGCCTGTCCCGGTCCCTCTGGATGCCATCCCTTCCCCCCAGCCTGTCCCTGTCCCCCTGGATGCCATCCCCTCCCCCAGCCTGTCCCGGTCCCTCTGGATGCCATCCCCTCCCCCAGCCTGTCCGTGTCCCCCTGGATGCCATCCCCTCCCCCAGCCTGTCCCGGTCCCTCTGGATGCCATCCCCTCCCCCAGCCTGTCCGTGTCCCCATGGATGCCATCCCCTCCCCCAGCCTGTCACCCCCCCCCCAGCCCGGGGTCACCGGCAGATTGCCGAGGGTGCCCTCGCTCCCACCGCCCGCGGCACCGACGGAGACGTGAAGGTGCCGCTGGCGGCGGTGACAGCGGGCAGGCAGCCGGAGGCCTGCGCTGCCCCAGAGGAGCTCTCCCGGGCGCAGGCTTTCGGGGGCCGCGGCCCGTGTCCGGCGGTCGCTGGCGGCGGCGGCCCTGAGGGACGCTCCGAGCGCTCGGTGGCCGGCAGAGCCTGCCGGGACGGCGCGTTTCCAGCCGCCGCACGCCGCGCCAGAGCGACTCGGCTCCCGGTTTTAAGGGTTCTGCTTGTGCCGGAGCAACGGGCGAGCGGCGCGGCCCGGCCCGGCCCGGCCCGGCCCGGCTGGGAGCGCTCGGAGGCCCGTGTGCGGCGGCCCCGCCGGGAGCACAAATTCCGGTGGAACGTGGAGAAGCAGCCCAAACGGCCCCGCACGGGGGCAGTGCTCAAGCGCTGCAGCGGCCGCCCCGGAGGGCGCGGGGGGCGGCCGGAGGCCCCGCCGGGAGCGCGCCCCCCGCCCCGGACTACGCTTCCCATGAGCCCCCGCGCGGCGGCGGCGCGGGGCACGCCGGGAGTTGTAGTCGCGGCGGGGCGGCGGGCGGGAGGACTGCACTTCCCGGCGTGCCCCGCGCGGCGGCCGGGGGCGGGGCCGGGGCGGGGGCGGGGCGGGCCGTCCCTGCGGGAGCCGGAGGCGGCGGCGGCGGCGGCGGCGATGTCGGTGCAGGTGGCGGCCCCCGCCGTGGAGCTGAAGGAGCTGAGCGGCCCCATGGATAAGGCAGCGGGGCCGCCGTGTGAGCCGGTGGCCGCTCACCCAGCCGGCCACGCCGTGGCCGCGGCCCCCTGCTCGCTGCCGGCCGCCGAGCGTGAGGCGGCCCCGGCCCCGGCCCCGGCGTCCTCCGGTGGCGGCGGCGAGCGGCCTCCGCTGAGCGGTTGCCCCGGGTTGCCGCCGGGCGCCGCCAAGGTGCCGCAGGCCTCGGCCATGAAGCGGAGCGACCCGCACCACCCCCAGCACCGGCACCGCGACGGCGGCGACAGCGGAGGCGCCGCGGCCGAGGCGCTCGTCAGCCCCGACGGCACCGTCACCGAGGCGCCGCGCACCGTCAAGAAGGTAACGGGGAGCGGGGGAGGGGGTGGCCGGGCCAGAACGGCCCCTCCCGGGCCTGGTGGGGGGACGGGACCCCCACGCGGCTTCGTGCGCCCCGTCCCACCGAGCGGGGACCCCACCGGGACATCCCACGCCGCGGGGCGTGGGGGGGGACCGACCCCTCACGGGCAGGGACCGTCCCGGCGTGGGGGTCCCCGGTGTTGGTGTCACCCCATCGGTGTGCCCCGAGGGGCTCTCCCGTGGCTGCGTGCGCCCCCGCGGGTGGGGGTCGGAGCAGACCGCAGCACCGGCCGTGGACGTGCCCACGGGTGAGTGTGCCCAGCGTGCTCCCGCCGTGGGGGTCCGTGGGAGCCGTATCCGCGCCCGGAGATGCGCCTGCCCCGTGGGGTACGTGCTCGCTCACGCACTCAGTCTGAGGAGCGCGGGTACACGCTGGGGGGGGAGGGAGGTAGGGGGTGGGTGTACGCCTCACATCACGCGTGGGGGCGTCGTGGGAAACACGGGCGCCGGGTACGACCGCTCCTCTGCGCGTGCGGGTTCCCCTCGGGTTCGCGTCCCCGGGGTTATCGGCTCCCTCGGAAATCCGGATACGCGCCTGATCAGAAGGTACACGGCCCCTTCCGTGGGTCTGGGAGTGGGCCCGCTGGGTGGGCATCCGTGGGTGGGGCGCCCCTGTCCACGGGGTCCCCCCCATCCCGCCGCCTGCCCGGCGAGGTGTCCCGGTGTCCCGGCGGGCGCTGGCAACGCCCGGGCCGCCGCCTGCCCGGCGAGGTGTCCCGGTGTCCCCGCGGGCGCTGGCAACGCCCGGGCCGCCGCCTGCCCGGCGAGGTGTCCCGGGGCGCGCTGGCAACGCCCGGGCTGCTGCCTGCCTGGCGAGGTGTCCTGGTGTCCCAGCGGGCGCTGGCAACGCCCGGGCCACCGCTTGCCCGGCGAGGTGTCCTGGGGCGCGCTGGCACCGCCCGGGCCGCCACCTGCCCGGCGAGGTGTCCTGGGGCGCGCTGGCACCGCCCGGGCCGCCACCTGCCCGGCGAGGTGTCCCGGGGCGCGCTGGCACCGCCCGGGCCGCCGCCTGCCCGGCGAGGTGTCCCGGTGTCCCCGCGGGCGCTGGCAACGCCCGGGCCGCTGCCTGCCCGGCGAGGTGTCCCGGGGCGCGCTGGCACCGCCCGGGCCGCCACCTGCCCGGCGAGGTGTCCCGGGGCGCGCTGGCAACGCCGGGGCTGCTGCCTGCCCGGCGAGGTGTCCTGGGGTGCGCTGGCAACACCTGGGCCGCCGCCTGCCCGGCGAGCGCGTGCTGGGCGAGCGCCTGTGGGCGCGACCCGTCTGCGCTGCCCCTCGACCCGCGCCCCGGTACGTAACCTCTAGATGCGTGTGTTCACATGTCCGTCCCCCCGCCGCCCGTACGGGAGCACCTACAGCTGGTTACGCGCCTGTTTGCGACCAGTTCTGTGCTCGCCGGGGCCAACGCGCGGCTGTACATCCCCTCCTGCGTGTGTGAGCACCTCCAGAGGTGAGCGCGCGGGTACGGCGCCCGACGCGCACAGTGCGTACCGGTACCTCTACGAACGTGTCTAGAGGCGCCCACGCTCCTGCGTGCGTCGGTGCTGTAGCTGTAGGCGTGTGACACATCCCTGCCGTGCAGGGGGAGGAGACCCGTGAGGTTCCACGGTTTGATATCCGTAGGGATGCCAGCGGGCGTGCGCGTGTGCGTAGCCGCGTGAACACCGACGGCGGCAGGCGTATCCGCGCCGAGCTGACTCGTGCCGCGCTGATGCTGTGCGGGTGCGGAGAACGGGCGCGCGCTCGTGCCTTCGCGCGTACAGGCACCCGTTTGCCACGCGCTCGGGCGCGCGCTCATGCCTTCGTGCGGCTGCCAGCGCCCGTTTGCCGCGCGCTCATGCCTTCGCGCATACAGGCGCCTGTTTGCCGTGTGCTCGTGCCTTCGTGCAGCTGCCAGCGCCCGTTTGCCGCGTGCTTGGGCGCATGCTCGTGCCTTCGCACGTACAGGCACCTGTTTGCCGCGTGCTCGGGCGCGTGCTTGTGCCTTTGTGCAGCTGCCAGCGCCCGTTTGCCGCATGCTTGGCTGCGTGCTCGTGCCTTCGCGTGCTCGGGTGCGCGCTTGTACCTTTGCACGTACAGGCACCCGTTTGCCACGCGCTCGGGCGCGCGCTCATGCCTTCGTGCGGCTGCCAGCGCCCGTTTGCCGCGCGCTCGTGCCTTTGCACGTACAGTCGCCCGTTTGCCGCGCGCTCGGCCGCGCGCTTGTGCCTTTGCGCAGCTGCCAGCGCCCGTTTGCCGCGCGCTCGTGCCTTCGCGCGTACAGGCGCCTGTTTGCCGTGTGCTCGAGTGCGTGCTTGTGCCTTCGTGCGGCTGCCAGCGCCCGTTTGCCGCGCGCTTGTGCCTTCGCGTGTACAGGTGCCCGTTTGCCGTGTGCTCGTGCCTTCGTGCGGCTGCCAGCGCCCGTTTGCCGCGTGCTTGGGCTCACGCTCGTGCCTTTGTACGTACAGGCACCTGTTTGCCACGCACTCGGGCGCGTGCTTGTGCCTTTGTGCGGCTGCCAGCGCCCATTTGCCGCACGCTTGGCTGCGTGCTCGTGCCTTCGCGCGCTCGGGCGCGCGCTTGTACCTTCGCACGTACAGGCACCTGTTTGCAATGTGCTCGGCCGCGCGCGCTCGTGCCTTCGCGTGGCTGCCAGCGCCTGTTTGCCGTGCGCTCGTGCCTTTGCGCGTACAGGCGCCCGTTTGCCGCGCGCTCGGCCGCGCGCTCGTGCCTTTGCGCGTACAGGCGCCCGTTTGCCGCGCGCTCGGCCGCGCGCTCGTGCCTTTGCGCAGCTGCCAGTGCCTGTTTGCCGCGCGCTTGTGCCTTCGCGCGTACAGGTGCCCGTTTGCTGTGCCTTCGCGCGGCTGCCGGTGCCCGTTTGCCGCGCACTCAGCCGCGTGCTCGTGCCTTCGCGCGTACAGGCGCCCGTTTGCCGCGCGCTCAGCCGCGTGCTCGTGCCTTCGTGCGTACAGGCGCCTGTTTGCCGTGCGCTCGTGCCTTCGCGCGTAAAGGTGCCGTTTGCCACGCGCTTGTGCCTTCGTGCGGCTGCCTGCGCCCGTTTGCCACACGCTCAGCCGCACGCTTGTGCCTTTGTGCGTACAGGTGCCCGTTTGCCGCACGCTTGTGCCTTCGCGCGTACAGGTGCCCGTTTGCTGTGCCTTCTCGCGGCTGCCAGCGCCCGGCCGTGGGGTGCGGACGGCCTCGCGGGCACAGACGCGTTCAGGCGTGCGGGGCAGCCCCGTGCTCCTCACACACAGACATCCCTGTGCCTTTGCATACGTGGATTATGCACCTAAGTCCGCTCTCTGACCCGCTGCCGGAGACGCATCCGTGCGTGTCTGAGCTCCTCAGGTGGATACATTAACATAGATATTCCCCGTCTTAGGGGCTACGGGTGCTCCTATGGCTACAGCCGTGCATCCCTGCGTGGATGGCCATTTATACGCCCGTTTCCCGTAGATTCCTGAGTAGGGGCGCCCTGAGTTGTCGGTGCCGGGCACCCTTCCCGTTGGAAGTCTCAGGAGAAGGAGTTCTCCCCGGTGATGCAAGAACCTTTTGGGGAGTGTCGGGGAAGAAGTGTCCCTGTCACAAGGGGCACCTCCCTACTCCTGGAACTCTGGGGTGAAGCCGTCCCGCCGGGACTGATGGACGCTCTCCCTCCGTCATTGCCGCTCCGAGCTGTCCTCACCCCTCAGAAGGCCCACGACAGGGCGTTTGTCTCCATAGCTGTGATCTCCTCCCGTGCGGCTTCCCTGAAATCAGGGTCTCCCTAGAGAGGCTGGGAAGGAACAGATCACTGGAAAGGGCCGTGGAGAGGGTCTGGACCAAGGGCTCCTTCGTCCCTTTAGAAATCCTGGCTGGGGGGTGGGTCAGTTCCTCGGGGAATGGGCACCTTTCCCCTAAAACTGTGACTGGAGCCCTCTGCGTTCGCTGCCCTAACCCAATCTCTCCATTTTTACTGACGCTCAGGGTGCCCCTGTTTCTCCTCAAGCGCGCTGCGTGCTTCCAAACTCCTCCCTTACCCCTCTCTTTTTGCTGTTAATCAACAACGAGGGTTTCTCCTCGCACCCCCCCCTCGGCGCCCAGCTCTGGAGGAGCTCAGCTGGGAGGGAAGGGGAGCGGCGGGCGCTGGGGTGGTTGAAGGCGTCCGCGCCGCTCGCCCCGGGTACTTCCAAGAGCAGCAGAAGACGCCGTGGGAGAGCGGAGCGAAGGGTGCCGGGCTTTCGGGGGAAGCGGCAGCTCGCGGAGCAGCAAACCTCCCCGGCTGGCCGCCGTTGCTTGGGGTGATGTGTTTGTTTGGGAGCCGGTCGCTAAAGGAAGCGGGGATGTGCTGACGGAGGGGATCCGGGAGTACAACCTGTTCCCTCTCTCCCGTTTTCCCCTCCGGCGCTGTTTTACCCAGCGACGTCGGCGTGTGCGTCCCAGAGGCTCGAGAGAGGCGTTTCGCCTCTTCCCAGATTTACGGATCCGGGCTCCTTTCCGCCGTTTCTTGGCACGTCGTGTCATCGGAACGAAACACCGGCTTCGGTAGCCGTAAAATTGTTCCCAGTGACTGCAAAACGGGGTGTGAGGAGGTTTGCTGCAAAACCGAGGCCTGAAGGAAGCAGATGAAGGTTTAAAGCCAAATCCAACAGAACTTTTGAGCGCCTGAAGTGATGTGACGTGGCTTATCTCTGTTTTGAACACACTCAAGTGGGGAGTAAACCCACGTAGGCTGTGGTTCTTAGTGTTTGCAGGGCAAAAAACCCCGCTCTGTACATTTTCTGGACTGCTTTATATATTAAAAGGACTGTTTTTTTCCGGGTGTAGGGGTTTTTCCCCCCTTTCCTTGACATTTTACCGTGTGTCAAGTGCTGCACGAGCACATCCTGGGTAGTTCCGACGCAAGCACGGGGGTCGCTGCGAACGGCCTCCTTCCCCCTCGTACCGCGCTCGCTTTAAACCCGATTTTTAACGTTGCTTTGGTACGTTACTCCTGCTTGTCTGCCGTTGCGCGGGCTGGAATTGGGATTTTCACCTTGGCGGACAGACTCACAGGGTGTTGGGGGTTGGAAGGGCCCTCTAGAGCCCATCCAGCCCAACCCCCCTGCCAGAGCAGGATCCCCCAGAGCAGATCCCACAGGAACAAGTCCAGGGGCTTTGGAAAGGCTCCAGGGAAGGAGACTCCCCCCTCTCTGGGCCCTGTCCCAGGGCTCTGTCACCCTCCCAGGGCAGAAGGGTTTCCTCATGGTCAGGGTGAACCTTCTGTTTGCCAGTTGATGGCCATGGCCCCTCGTCCTGTCACTGGGCACCCCTGAGCAGAGCCTGGCCCCCTCCCCCTGACACCCCCCCTTTAGATATTGATCAGCATTGATCAGACCCCCCTCAGCCCCCTCTTCTCCCAGCTGAACAGCCCCAGCTCTCCCAGCCTTCCCTCACATGAAGGTGCTCCAGGCCCTTCCCCATCTCAGTGTCCCTGCGCTGGGCCCTCTCCAGCAGCTCCTTGTCCCTCTGGAGCTGAGGAGCCCCGAGCTGGACACAGCACCCCAGGGGAGGCCTCCCCAGGGCAGAGCAGAGGGGGAGGAGAACTCCCCTCGACCTGCTGGCCACGCTGTCCCTAACCCACCCCAGGGTGCCACTGGCCTCCTTGGCCCGAGGGCACACTGCTGGCTCGTGGTCATCCTGTTGGCCACCAGGACTCCAAGGTCCTTTTCCCCAGAGCTGCCCTCCAAGGGAACAGCCCCCACCCTGTGCTGATCCAGGGGGTTGTTCCTCCCCAGATGCAGCACTTCACACTTGCCCTTATTGAACTCCATCCAATGTCCCCCCCCAACTCTCCAGCCTGGCCAGGTCACGCTGGACGGCAGCACGGCCTCCTGGCGTGGCAGCCACTCCTCCCAGTTCGGTGTGGTCAGCACACGCACTGAGAGGACATTCCATCCCTTCGTCCAGGTCACTCGTGAATATATTGACTAGGGCTGGGCCCAGCACTGACCCCTGGGGTCGCCACTGGCCACAGGCCCCCGACTAGACTCTGCCCCACTGACCACAACCCTCTGAGCTCTTTCCTCCAGCCGGTTCCCAGCCCACCTCACTGCCCAGTGGTCCAGCCCGCACTCCCTACGCTGGGCTGTGAGGATGCCATGGGAGACCGTGCCAAAAGCTTTACTGAACTCGAAGTACGTTGGGGCTTGGCTTGGGTCTGAATTTAGAGCTGAGTCAGGAGGTGGAGCCCGGTGCTAACACGGCACCTACCCTCAGAGTGCGTTCCGGTCCGCTGCGCCCTGCGGGGAGCTTGGTCTCTCAGTCTCGCAGGGGGGAAGTCGGGGAGAAGGTGGGTAACCGACTTGGAATCATGGAATCATGGAATGGTTGGTGTTGAAGGGACCTTAAAGATCATCGAGTTCCAACCCCCCTGGTGTGAGCAGGGACCCCTTCCACAGCCCAGGGTGCTCCCAGCCTCATCCAGCCTGGCCTTGGGCACTCCCAGGGATGGGGCATCCACAGCTTCTCTGGGAACCTGTCCCAGTGCTCCCCACCCTCTGCGGGAAGAATTCCTTCCCCATGGCCCAGCTCCATCTCCCTCTTTCCGTTCAAACCCGTCACCCCTTGTCCTGTCCCTCCCTGCCCTTGGGAAGAGCCCCCCCAGCTTTCCTGTCGCCCCCCAGGCTCTGGAGGGGGCTGTGAGGTCTCCCCGCAGCCGGTAATGACAGCTCTGCGCCCCTGGAGACGGAGAAGACCCAAAGCAGATGCGCTTCTTGGTGGAATGGCTGTCAGGTACTGGGTAAGCAAGGCTTGGTACCCGCTCGCACTCCGTGCTGGGGCGTGTAGGCGGCAGCGGTTGCCTAGCGGCCAAGTTGACTGCGAAGCGTAAACCAGACTCGCACCCAAAGGTTCTGCTTTTCGGTCCCGGCTGTGCTGTCCGGACCGCGTGGCCTTGAATTTCCAGCTGCGTGCCGCTCCCCAGCGGCGTTGCACCGGAGGTGTTTAGAGCTGGCAGGGATTGATTTCCCGCGGTGCCGGCGCTGTCGGTTCACGTAGCGGGCTGGAGCAGCGCTCGGCTCGCTTTTCCAGCGCCGCCTCCGCGGTGCCGGCGGCTGTGGCAAGCGGTGCCTTTTGTCTGCGGGTGAAAGCGAGGCCCGGAGGTGTAGGGAACCGAGATGCGCGTCCTTGCGTCGCGTCGCTGCTGGAGCGGAACCTTCCTAAACCTCCTGGCTGTAAAATTGTTCCGTGCGGGGACGACATCGGCATAAAGGCCGGGCGCTCGCTGGGCTGGCGCGTCACCAGCCCGCTGAGCGGCGATGGGGGGTTTTATTCTGCTCAGGCTCTAAATGACTCTCCTGTGGCTTGTCTAAACGATGCTTCTGACCTTGCCTCCCGGCAGATTTCGTTGCCTGCGGCGAAAGGGCAGCTTTGCCCCTTGGGAACGCGTGTGAATTCCTCGCGCCGCTCTGCGGGGCCGAGGGGTCGTGGCTCTGGGGCAGGCACGCTCCCTTAAGGGTTTCTTCCCTGTGCGCGTGGCGCTCCGTCTCAGTTTCAGTCCAACCCCAAGCCGTCGCTTTTGCCAGCTCGGCACCGTCTCCCCCCCGCCCCAGAACGAGTTCCTGGGTGCCGCTCGTCGTGGGAGCGGTCGGAGTGCTGGTTGGCAGAGAACACGGAGGCCGCGTTCTTGGATTACGTCGAGCGCTCGCGGGTCTGTCTCCGTCTCCGCGCGGGTTAGTTTTAGCAGGCGACTGCCGGGATCCGCCTGCACCGATCGCTACGTCGACCTTTGGCACGGAGGTTGGGGAGCGGAAGATAAAAGGAGACTGGGGGGGGGGGGGAAGAGCGATGGGTGAATAACGGCGGCGAGGAGGCGGCAAGTTGTAAAGCGTAGCGACGCGGGAAGGAGAAGCCGGCGTGCGGGTGGGCGCACCTCAAACCTTCCCACGCTGAAGGGCAGGCTTGTGCTTTGCCGGGAGGCACCGTACCCCAGCTGCTTTCTTGGGTGAAAAATCATAGGATCATGGAATGGTTTGGGTGGGAAGGGACCTGAAAGTGCCCCCAGCCCCACCCCCTGCCACGGGCAGGGTCCCCTTCCACAGCCCAGGGTGCTCCCAGCCTCATCCAGCCTGGCCTTGGGCACTCCCAGGGATGGGGCACCCACAGCTTCTCTGGGAACCTGTCCCAGTGCCCCCCACCCTCTCCAGGAAGGATTTCATTTTTTTTTTCAGCCTAGAGGAGTCATAATGAGGTTCATTTGTTCGTTATCAAACGGCTACCGATGCCAGCAGAGGGACTTGCTCGACAGGAGGTGGGGACCCTCACAACCAGACTTCCCCGGGAGCCGTCGCTGGTGCAGGCTGCAACCAGCGCGGGGAAGATTGTTGATGTTTTCAGTTGCAGTGGCAATCCCGACTTCTGCTAGCCCCTTCCAGTGCCTGGGGGGTACAAGGAAGCTGGGGGGGCTTTTCCCAAGGGCAGGGAGTGACAGGACAAGGGGTGACGGGTTTAGAAAGAGGGAGATGGAGCTGGGCCATGGGGAAGGAATTCTTCCCGCAGAGGGTGGGGGGCACTGGGACAGGTTCCCAGAGAAGCTGTGGATGCCCCATCCCTGGGAGTGCCCAAGGCCAGGCTGGATGAGGCTGGGAGCACCCTGGGCTGTGGAAGGGGTCCCTGCCCGTGGCAGGGGGGTTGGAACTGGATGGTCTCTAAGGTCCCTTCCAACCCAACCCATTCCCCGAGTCTGTGGTTCTGTACATTTGGGGTTTCCGCTATGAAGCGGAGATGAGCTGTGCTTTTCCCCCAGATGCCTTGTGTCATTATTGAATAGCCCTCTCTTACTGCAGCGTAGCTCCCCTGACCTCCGTCGGAGCCGCGAGCGCTCAGCACTTCTCCCGGTTCTGGGTCCCGATCCATGGAAAGTCGATGATCCTACAGCCGGTGGCCAGCTGTGCAGCGGTTACGGAGGGAGTCTCGCCCAGCATTGCTCAAAACATGCCTGAGCAGATGCTGGCAGACCCACGTTTGCTCTCCACATGCTGAATAGGTCAGATAATGAGTCACTTAACGCCTTGTTCCTTTTGGGATGCATCAGTGCCCTGCCTGGGCTGACACCGTGCAGCTCCGGGCCCAGAGCTGGCTTCTGTCCATCCGCCTTCAGCTCCAGCCTGTCTGTCCCTACCTGCGCAGACTTGCCGACAGCGACTTTGGCCAAGAGAAACGAAGTTAATTATGGAGGGCAGCGTTTAACCGCTTCACCAACCCCGCTTGTTCTTCTCCAGGTCTCCTGCCTCCTTCTCCGTGCACTTCGCAGCGCAGGGCAGGCAAAGCATCAGCAAAGCCCAGCCCTGAAACCATGCGCTGTCGCTGATGGGCTCTTCCGAAAGCAGCAGCCTGCGAGCGCTGGCTTGAGGCGTGTGTGACACCAGGCTGAGTGTGTGACCTTACCCCTGGGGTTCACAGGTTCACAGAGTGTCAGGGGTTGGAAGGGCCCTCTAGAGCCCATCCAGTCCAACCCCCTGCCAGAGCAGGATCCCCCAGAGCAGATCCCACAGGAACAAGTCCAGGGGCTTTGGAAAGTCTCCAGGGAAGGAGACTCCCCCCTCTCTGGGCCCTGTCCCAGGGCTCTGTCACCCTCCCAGGGCAGAAGGGTTTCCTCATGGTCAGGGTGAACCTTCTGTTTGCCAGCTGATGGCCATGGCCCCTCGTCCTGTCACTGGGCACCCCTGAGCAGAGCCTGGCCCCCTCCTCCTGACACCCCCCTTTAGATATTGATCAGCATTGATCAGATCCCCCTCAGCCCCCTCTTCTCCCAGCTGAACAGCCCCAGCTCTCCCAGCCTTCCCTCACATGAAGGTGCTCCAGGCCCTTCCCCATCGCAGTGTCCCTGCGCTGGGCCCTCTCCAGCAGCTCCTTGTCCCTCTGGAGCTGAGGAGCCCCGAGCTGGACACAGCACTCCAGGGGAGGCCTCCCCAGCGCAGAGCAGAGGGGGAGGAGAACTCCCCTCGACCTGCTGGCCACGCTGTCCCTAACCCACCCCAGGGTGCCACTGGCCTCCTTGGCCCGAGGGCACACTGCTGGCTCGTGGTCATCCTGTTGGCCACCAGGACTCCAAGGTCCTTTTCCCCAGAGCTGCCCTCCAAGGGAACAGCCCCCACCCTGTGCTGATCCAGGGGGCTGTTCCTCCCCAGATGCAGCACTTCACACTTGCCCTTATTGAACTGCACCCGATGTCCCCCCCAGCTCTCGGGGTTCATTATGTGTGGTCGGCCTGAGTGTTCCAACCTGAACATTCCTACGGCAGCTTTCTGCTCCGTGAAGTGTTCGTGCCGGCCTCTGCTTCACTCTGCAGGGCTGGCAGTGTTGGAGCTCGGGGTGGTTTTTTTCTCGGGACAGAGCCTGCAGCCGGTTGCATTTTCACGAGAAGGAAGAGGAACCTGGGTTGAAAATGGGTTTGCCACCCAGAACTGCCAGGTGCTCTCCTGACATTTTATTCCCAAAGCAAGTATCCACCCTGAGGAGCACGAGCGTGCCTTCGTCCGGCGGGAAGCTCTGCCTGCCATTTCCTTCCCAGGGGTGAAACGCTGCGCGTTTAATCCTGAAGTTCGGTGAGGAAAGCCAGGGAATGGACTGGTCCCGAGGAGCGGTTCAGGAGAACGGCTGGGTGCCGTTCCCGCTGCTACCCGCTCCCACCGCGCTCCCGTCAGCCGCCCTGCGCCTCGCGGACCCAGCGTCGGTGTTCCCTCCGTGACTTCAGTGGTTGTGGGGGTGGGGAATTCTGCTTGGACCCTGTTCGGTGCCGGCTGCTTGTTGCGCGCAGGACGCGCCAGCGTTGTTTGCTGCGGGTATTCTGGGATGGTTTTTCTTTTCAATCCTGACCTTCTGCGCTCTGGGATGTGAGATTCCTGCCGAATTTCGCATCGGCAGTCAGGGGTTAACGGGGGGGCTTTCCGCAGTACTGAACCGCGATGATCCTGCTCTTCGCTGGCGCTGAATCCCCCTTCAGTCTCGCGGTTGGTGCGCGAGTCCGGAGGAGGCCGCGGAGATGCTCCGAGGGCTGGAGCCCCTCTGCTCCAACCGCTCGATATCCTTCTGATGCTGAGGGCTCCACAGCCGGGCACAGCACTCCAGGGGCGTCTCCCCAGAGCGGAGCAGAGGGGGACAGTCCCCTCCCTCACCCCCCTGGCCACGCTGCTCCGGATCCAGCCCGGGATCCGACCATCGTAACGTTCCTGTTGGAGCTGGAGGTGACGTCGGACACGGCCGGGAACGAAAGGTTCTTGCCCATCAAAAGAAAGCACGAACAGCGTGACAGATAAGAGCGATTTCCCCTGCTTTGTTGGTACCGCTGCGGTCCGGTTCTTGTGCCCTGATGGATGCTGGGTCTGAGCTGCGGCGGCCGACGTGCCGGGTGGGCTGCAGCCCGGGACGAAGCGCCTTACGCTGAGGGGTGGGGGGTGGCAGGCGTCGCTGCAGCACCTGCAGCCTTACGTGGCGATGGCGTTTCAGGCTTAAACAGAAGAGTCGGAGGGGGATGGGTTTCTTTCCACCTCAGCGTTCCTGCCATAATCGTTATTTCCTAACGTAAGCGTGAATTTTAGCTGATGGGGAAAAAAAAACCACTCTGGAGAGGAGAATAACCAAGCAACGGAATAAAGAGGGGGAGAAGTGCGGAATGCCAGGTTATCCCCGTCTGACTTTCCTGTGTTTAATGCCTAGGTGAGCGCGAGACAAGCAGAACAAATTAGGCTTCGGTGTGAGAACTGGGAGGGGGACTCTGTTCAGCTCCTGCAGCGTCTCCTTGCCAGGGCGGTGTCCGGCCTCCCTGGGTATGGGCAACCTGCCCAGTGCTGGTGTTGGCCCGTCAAGGCTTTAACATCCTTATCCATGGCCTGGGCGAGCGGATTGAGGGCACCCTCAGTTTGGGATGACACCGACCCACGGGGAGTGTGGGTCTGCCCCAGGGCAGGAGGCTCTGCAGAGGGATCGGGGCAGGCTGGATCTGTGAGCCGAGGCCACTGGGTGAGGGGCAACAAGGGCACGGGCCGGGTCCTGCCCTCGGGCCACACCAACCCCCGGCCCCGCTCCAGGCGTGGGACAGGCGCTGGGGAGCTGCCCGGCGGGAAAGGGCCTGGGGGGTTGGGGACAGCGGCTGGACAGGAGCCGGCGTGTGCCCGGGTGGCCAAGGAGCCAACGGCATCCTGGCCAGCAGCAGGGACCGTGTGGCCAGCAGGACCCGGGCAGGGTCGTCCCCCTGTGCCGGGCACTGGGGGGGCCGCCCCCCGAATCCTGGGGTCAGGTTGGGCCCCTCCCGGCAGGACAGACCCTGAGGGGCTGGAGCGTGTGCGGAGAAGGGCCCGGAGCTGGGGAGGGGCTGGAGCACAATTCCTGTGGGAGCGGCTGAGGGGGCTGGGGGGGTTCAGCCTGGAGCAGGGGGGGCTCAGGGAGAGCTGATCGCTGCCTGCAGCCCCCTGACAGGGGGGGCAGAGAGGGGGGTGGGTCTGTTCTCCCCAGGGCTGGGCCAAGAGGGCACGGCCTCAGGCTGTGCCAGGGGGGGTTCAGGTGGGCTATGGGGGCAATTCCTGCCCGGAAAGGGCTGTGGGTCACTGGCAGGGGCTGCCCAGGGAGGGGGCAGTCCCCATCCCGGGAGGGGGTTCAGAGCCGTGGGGCTGAGGTGCTCAGGGCCGTGGGTCAGGGCTGGCCTTGGCCCTGCTGGGCAGTGGCTGGACTGGACGATCCTGAGGGCCTTTTCCCACCCGAACGATTCCAGAAATGGTTTTTAAAGTCGCCTTTGGGGGTCGCTGACTGGCGGCGTCGCGTTGCGCGGGGCAGACTTGCCCGTTCCGCCCTTCTCACCTCTGCGCCGTTTACCAAACAGAGGGCGTTTTGCTCCGTCGCTTGTGCGGTTCTTGAGCCGTGTCGATCCGCCCCGAGCCGGGCGAGTCAGAAAGCGTTGGGGGAGATGGGGTTTTGCGGGACGCTCAAGTAGCTCATCCTGAAATCCTCCGCTGTGCCGGGCAGGAGTTACGGGAGAGGAGGGCCCTGGGGGCGCCGCACACGCTGTACCTCCGAGGCTTACGACGGGACGGCGCCGGTAAGATCTGGGAGCTCAGGGCCGCGTATGCGGCTTCTGCGTCCACCTTATCTCACGTGGGCTATCGCCAGGAGTGGGAAAGCGTCTCGTTCTGCCGCTCCTTTTAAAGCTAACGCGGGATCCCCGCGACTTTAACCGGTCTGCGGGGTCGGTCGCCAACGCCGAGGGTCACGTTTGGCTGCTCCTCGGTTGGCCTGTGGGGAGAAGGCTGGGTGTTGGACAGAAATGGTTGGGAAGGAGAGATGGAACATCTACGTTCCCCCAGTCAGCAACGCAGCTTGGTCCTGTTGTGGCTGGGAGAGCGTCCGTAGGGTCGATGGTGCTGTGGGTCCAGGAGAAACGCTGCAGGGCGGAGGTTGCGAGGGAGAAAAAGGTAAGTGAAGAAGGTGATGATTTGTGTTTTAATAGGGAGAAAAATTATATTTTGGTTTTATTACCTTGGTAATTGGTCACTAGAGAGGCGCCTCTGACAGCCTCAGTCTGCTCCAGGAATTCCTGGAGAGAGGATCCAGACTGGCTTTGTTCTACATCCCAACGTGTCGGGTGTCCGGCTTGTCCTGGGCTGGGATATTTGTGCTTGATGTGCAGCGTGGTGCTTATCTCCTCCTCCAGACAAGCTAGATCCGTGCCCCTTACCCGATTTTACAGACCTGAAGCCCAAAAGGAAGACAAGAATAGTTGAAAGCCAACCAGATCCTGGGCTGGACCCAGAGCAGTGTGGCCAAGGGGGTGAGGGAGGGGATTCTGCCCCTCTGCTCCGCTCTGGGGAGACCCCCCCCTGCAGTTCTGCCTCCAGCTCGGGGGCCCCCAACAGCAGGAGGACACGGAGCTGTGGGAGCGAGGCCAGAGGAGGCCCCGGAGATGCTGCGAGGGCTGGAGCCCCTCTGCCATGGGGCCAGGCTGGGAGAGTTGGGGGGCTCAGCCTGGAGAAGGGAAGGCTGCGGGGACACCTCAGAGCCCCTTCCAGTGCCTGGGGAGCTACAAGGAAGCTGGGGGGGGCTTTTCCCAAGGGCAGGGAGTGACAGGACAAGGGTAAGTGGTTTAACCGGAAAGAGGGAGATGGAGCTGGGCCATCAGGAAGAAATTCTTCCTGCAGAGGGTGGGGGGCACTGGGACAGGTTGCCCAGAGAAGCTGGGGATGCCCCATCCCTGGGAGTGCCCAAGGCCAGGCTGGATGAGGCTGGGAGCCCCCTGGGCTGTGGAAGGGGTCCCTGCCTGTGGCAGGGGGTGGGGCTGGATGATCTTTGAGGTCCCTTCCCACCCAAACCATTCCGTGGTTCTGTGATTCGGGGGGTTTCTTAGTGCAGCCTGAGGTCAGCTTTGCTTCCTACAGCCATGTAGGAATTGCAGCAGTGGTTCCCATCACACTGTGGTCAGCGGTCGAAGAGGAAACGTGGAAGTGGCAGGTTCAAGTCTCTTCCTGCGGCTCAGAGACTCCTATGCCAAACTTTCCGTGCTGGACACCCCAGGATTGCCGTGTCGGTTCATCCTCCGACGACTCGGGGTAATTCTTTCGGCACCTTTGGCTTGATGTGACATCGTCCTACTTTATGGTTCCTTTATAAGAAAACGGAGAGGCCATGACTGACCAAACTAAGTGGTGGTTCATTTCGGCTCTGGCTTGGGCTCCCCCACAGCTTCCGCGTGGGTCCGCGACGAGCGCTTGCTGGAAACGGATACGCAAGGAGCGCTTCCCCGGATTAAAGGGTTTGGGGTGGGTTTTTTTCCCCTTTTTTCTTCTTTTTTTTTGCATCAACATCCTCTGTAATAATCCAGGCTTTTAAAGTTGGTTTAAATTGGGTTATTCAGTGCTAATGTTATGCAAGATTCCTGATTAGTGGTGTGGAGTTGGAGTTGTGAGACTACTTGGAGCGCTGATGGAATTAAAGTAACCGTGGCAACCATTAGAATTAAAATAGGCTTCCTTGGGAAGCCAGGCTGTGCCTGTCCCTCTCTACACATTCGCTGCATTCATTCCTGCCCTGGTGAGTTATGTAAAGTGGTTGGTGCCCCGGCACTCGGGTGACCGTACTGGGCTTTGAGGGCGTCTTTTGTGAGCGGGGGTTGAAGGCTCTCCGCTGCTTACGGGGCTGGAGAGATTCCAGCTGCGCAAAGCAAAGCCTGTTAGCTCCCTCAAGTTCATTTCTGGAATGCGTCAGCTCTTGGGTCCAAGATGCCGTTGGAGCGCGGAGCTGGGCGTGCACCAAATCGCTTCGGTTCCCAGAGTCGTCGTGACGATGGGTTGACGTGGCGAGGGCAGCGGTAGGTCCTGCAGACAATCAGTTCCTCTAATTCAGCCTCATTATACCGACGCCTGGCTCCCGTGAAAATACGGAATTAACCGCGTGGCTCGGTGCTGGCGAGTTTGGCAACGGCTGCGTCCGATGTTTATCCCGCTGGGAAGCAAGGAGCCGCGCAGAGGGGTGGGTGGCGGTGGAGAAATCCTTCAGTGTCAAAGCTGGGGCAGAAAGCTGCTCGTTGTATGGATTTCCAGGAAAACCTTGGGCTATCTACATGGAAAGAGGGAGATGGAGATGGGCCATGGGGAAGGAATTCTCCCTGCAGGGGGTGGGGGGCACTGGGACAGGTTCCCAGAGAAGCTGTGGGTGCCCCATCCCTGGGAGTGCCCAAGGCCAGGCTGGATGAGGCTGGGAGCACCCTGGGCTGTGGAAGGGGTCCCTGCCCATGGCAGGGGGTGGGGCTGGGTGAGCTTTGAGGTCCCTCCCACCCGAACCGCTCTGCGGTTCTGTGATGCTGTTGACGGTTCTGTGATGCTGTTGACGTGTTGTCATGCTCTGCTGCCCTTTCACAGCCCCAAGCTCTCCTGTTCTATTCAATCTGTCGGTTTTGCGCATCTCCTGGTGGTGTGAGGCAAAATACCACCCAGAGGTGTCCCGGGACGCGGGCAGCCGTGCCTGCTCGCTCGTTCTGCCGTTCCTCTCTTGACCGACACTCCTGGCTGGTGACTTCTCCGTGAATTTTAAAACGTCCTTCCCTTTGTGGAGCAGCAGCGTTGCTGGTTTGCCCAAAACGGGTGGTTTTCAAACAGATTGTGTCTTGCTCGACATCTGGAGGGAAGGAAGGAAGGGAGAGAAGGAGAGGGGGGAGAAACGAGTGGGTTTTTTGTTTTTCTTGCTCGCCACCCGTCCCCGCTCACTGTCTCGGCGGTGTTGGCGGGTGCTTCCCCACCTTTGCAGCTGTGGAGCGGGGTGAGGGCGCGTCAGAGATCCTCCCTGCTGGCTTCGGAAGGAGCCGCCGCGCCACAGCTGGAAACGCCCTTGGTGCTGGCTCTGCGCCTGCTACGACCGCACGGGGCCGGGACCCCACCACGTGCAGGCTGGTGTTGGAAACTCTGTTCCCGACGGGCGTGAGGATACCGTAAGGCCGCGATAACGGGGCCGTCATCACCGGGAAACGCTTTACGCCCGACGCTGGTTTGTAAATACCTTTCACACAGACTGTAGCCCGCCGTGTTCAGGCTGAGCACGGGCCAGATCGATACGGCAGTAGGAGGAGAGTGGGAAGGAGGAAGGGAAAATACAAATCTAAACTAGTTTCAAGCCTTGCTTGAGATTCTTACGCTGAATCCCCGTGGCCTGAGAGGGAGAGCAGTCCAGGCAAGCCACCCGTGTGGCGTTTCAGCGGTCGTTGCCGGGTTGTGTGCAGGGCGAAGGCAGTTGGGGCGGCGGGGAGGGCGGTGGAACGGGTCTCTGGGGAGTCCTCAGCAGCGAGAGCGACTTTGAACTGAAAAGCAGTGAAGGAAAGAGCGAGGGCTCGTAGCTGAACGTCTGCGGTGCAGCCTGCTCCGTCACCGACCCCGAGAGCAGCGTTGGGCCGGCGCCGGGGGAAGCCGTGGTTAAAGGTCGAGCGGGTTTTTACTCGTGGCGCTTCTCACGCGTTGTGCTGCAACCCTCGTGTTCCAACACGGGCTTTTTGACACCGCTGGGAAACAACCGCCGCTGCGGAAGAGCGCGAGGTCGCAGCCGAAGGTGTGCTGCGTCCGAGCGGCGCCGGAGACCCGCGGTGGCGCGGGAAGCCGTCGGAAGGGAGCTCCGTAGCTGGCGCGCGGGAGGAGGAGCAGCGTCTTCCCTCAGAGCGGGTCCGTGCGGAACGCGCGCAGGGGGTGAGCGCACCCTTCATCCGGCAGCGGGCACGGAGGCGAGCGGATGAGCGGGTGCCAAACGTAGCAAGCATGGAAACGAAGCCCGAAGCTCGGCTCTCGGGAGGTTGTGTGTCTGCTCGTCTAGTGTTTAAAACTGTTTCTGTGGTTACTGAACAGCGAGACCAGACAAAGGCAGTACACGTAAGAGAGCCCAGAAGGCTGAGCCCCTGCATGTGTGGGCTGGAGGAAAGCGGCCTGGCTGCACGTGTACAGGGGTGTGGAGACCTGGGGGGAGAACGGATTGGGAACAGCCCTGGGGAGAAGGACTTGGGGTGCTGGGGGCAAGGGGCTGGCCAGGAGCCGGCCGTGTGCGCTGGAGCCCAGAAACCAACCGGATCCTGGGCTGGATCCAGAGCAGCGTGGCCAGGGGGGCGAGGGAGGGGATTCTGCCCCTCTGCTCTGCTCTGGGGCGACCCCCCCTGCAGTTCTGCCTCCAGCTCGGGGCCCCCAACAGCAGGAGGACACAGAGCTGTTGGAGCGAGGCCAGAGGAGGCCCCGGAGATGCTGCGAGGGCTGGAGCCCCTCTGCCATGGGGCCAGGCGGGGGGAGTTGGGGGGTTCAGCCTGGAGCAGGGAAGGCGCCGGGGAGACCTCAGAGCCCCTTCCAGTGCCTGGGGGGTACAAGAAAGCTGGGGGGGCGTTTCCCAAGGGCAGGGAGTGACAGGACAAGGGGCAGCAGCGTTAAACGGACAGAGGGAGATGGAGCTGGGCCATGGGGAAGGAATTCTTCCCGCAGAGGGTGGGGGGCACTGGGACGGGTTCCCAGAGAAGCTGTGGATGCCCCATCCCTGGGAGTGCCCAAGGCCAGGCTGGATGAGGCTGGGAGCACCCTGGGCTATGGAAGGGGTCCCTGCCCATGGCAGGGGCGTTGGAACTGGATGATCTTTAAGGTCCCTTCCCACCCAAACCATTCTGTGATTCTATGGCCTCTGGATCCCTTCAGACCATCTGAGCGGCAGGAGAAGCGCCGGGAAGCAGAAGTTGCTTTCTGGCACCAGGAGAAAAACAACATCAAAAAAAGAGAAGCAAACTGGGGTCACGACGTTGGTTTATGTCTTTGTGAGAGGAACTGCTTCAAGGGACTTGTTTGGGGTCGCTCCTTCCCCGTCAGGAGGCACAGGAGGGCTGAAGTGTCAGTCCCCGATGGAAGGAGGCTTTCACAAAACCCCCACTTCAGCTACCGTTTTCCTGGGGCGTTCCGGAGCCTGGAACGCAGGGCTGGAAGCCTCTTGCCTGGGGTGGCTTGGGGAGCGCTGCGCCAGGAAGATTCCGCTGCCGTCGGTGCTTCGCTGCGGTTTCCGACTCGGGGTGCGAGCGCGCCTTCTCACCCAAACGGCAGCGGGAAAAACGAGGGGTGTAAACTCCTTCGGGGATGGAAACCTTCCCCTGACATCCGGGATGGGAAGAAGCTTCCGGAAACGGGGAAGTAAGGGAGAGAGGAAGGGAAGGTCTGAACGTGGCCGTCCTGCGGTTTTAGGGTGACCTGGGGCAGACCGCTTCAGCGACGCGTACCGTTCCCGTCTGCGAAGCCGGGCAGCATCGCCTGTCTCTCAGGAGCAGACCGGAGGGCGGATGAACTTGCGTCCCGTGCGCTGTGCTGGATTGGTACAGCGCTGGTTGGGGACCGTTTCCAGTTAGAAGACAGACGGAACGATATCCCGCTTGATGCTGCAGGAGAGCTTTCCATCCATCGTCTCGCTGTAACGCCGTGGGCCTTTCCAGCGCTGTCTCCTGAATCCCTCGTGTCTCTCTGCGCAGTTAGTCCCCGCTCCAGACTGCTTCCTGCCTGGATGCCGGCCAGCCGACCCGCTAGGTCTCACACCCCTGCTCTTCCGCCGCGCCGCGTAAAGCCCGCTCCGGCGCGGTCTTCGGGACTCGTTTCCGGGCCGGGAAGGAGTTCACGGGAAGGGTGAGTGTATGCTGAGAGGATAGGAAGGAGCGTTTGGGTGTGGGGAGGGTTTGCTCCCAGCTGTGCCAGGATATCTTCGGAGCTTTTAACAGGGAACAAGCTCCAAAGGAAAAAGGGTTTAGTTAGTTCTAAACCAGTTAATTCTTTTATGTTTTTAAGTTGGTGATGACTCAAAGATCCATAAAAGTATCTGGCAGGAACCTCCAACGCTCAAGTTCTGAGATTTATTGCCGCTTAATGTAATTTTTGCGAGACTCTGGAAGTGGAACCGGTTCCTTGGAGGCAGCGCGGCGCCTCCGAAACACGCTGAGCGCGGCACCGCCTCGCTGGACTGCTGGAAGCGCTGGGTTGGGGTTTCGTGCCCTTCGACGCTTCCAGGAAGGTGGTGCCCAGACACTGTCCGCAGGAGGCTTTTTGGGTCAGGAACCCGGTTATCTGGTCACCCCAGCAAAGGCGTTGCCGGGTAACTCCGTGCCGAGAGCTTTCTGTGCTTGGCTTTCCGTTTTCCCTTGACTTTCTTATTTTCAGTATAAATAAGTTGAAAGGTTTTCTGGTTTCGCTGCGGCAAAATGACTGGGGTGAGTCACTGAGCCGCCTGGACACGTGAAGCGTTTTCAGTCAGCGTTCTTCGTGGCGCGACTCCGTGCTGCGTTGGCTGCTCCCTCGTCTGCTTTGCAGAGAATTCGGCTGCTGCCGTGGTCATGGTCACGCGAGGAAAGCTGCTTCCCTGGGCAGTCACATGAAACAGCCGACAGAAGGGAGCTGTAGGAACTCGAACGTGGGACAGGGACAGGTTCCCAGGGAAGCTGTGGGTGCCCCATCCCTGGGAGTGCCCAAGGCCAGGCTGGATGAGGCTGGGAGCACCCTGGGCTATGGAAGGGGTCCCTGCCCGTGGCAGGGAGTGGCGCTGGGGGGGCTTTGAGGTCCCTTCCAACCCAAACCATTCCATGATTCTATGAACTTGCATGAGGAAGGGCTGGAGTTCAGCCAGTAACGCTCTGGCTGATTCATCAGATGGGTTTGGGACGTGATTTTTGGGTACTCCTCCTCAAGCAGCCCAGTGGCAATGCTGCGTAGGTGTGTGCAGCCCTGCTAAGCTTCCTGGCCCAAACCGAACCCTGACAATGGTCTCTTTGTGCTTTAGGGATTCCGAGCTGCTTGTTTCTCTTGTTTGTTTGTTCTTTGTTTCCTGCTCTTTGTGGTTTGTCTAAAGGAACAGTAAGCTAGTGCCGGTGGCGCTGATTAAAGGGACGCTTGCGTCTCGCTGAACGGCAGCGCGGCAGCTCTGCTCTTCGTGTACCCACACAGCCACGGACCTGCTTCAGTCCGAATCCAGGTTCTTGCGAAGCACGATTAAAAATGTACCCTTCAGAATGTCTGGGAACCTCCCTGGCTTCATCCAGCGGGTGGACGGATACGGATTCTATCACATGATATCAGATGCTGCGAGGGCTGGAGCCCCTCTGCCATGGGGCCAGGCTGGGGGGGTTGGGGGGTTCAGCCTGGAGAAGGGAAGGCTCCGGGGAGACCTTAGAGCCCCTTCCAGGGCCTGGGGGGTACAAGCAAGCTGGGAGGACTTTTCCCAAGGGCAGGGAGGGACAGGACAAGGGGTGATTCGTTTAACCAGAAAGAGGGAGATGGAGCTGGGCCATGGGGAAGGAATTCTTCCCGCAGAGGGTGGGGGGCACTGGGACAGGTTCCCAGAGAAGCTGTGGGTGCCCCATCCCTGGGAGTGCCCAAGGCCAGGCTGGATGAGGCTGGGAGCACCCTGGGCTGTGGAAGGGGTCCCTGCCCGTGGCAGGGGGGTTGGAGCTGGATGATCTTTAAGGCCCCTTCAACCCAAACCATTCTGCGATTTTGTGATTCATTTCAGTGGTTTCTCTGGACTTCCTTAACGAGGTTGGGGAAGAAGTTGGGTTTTGGGTTTGTGGTGTGGGTTTTTTTTCTTTTCTTTGTTCCTTTCCTTTTCGCAGGCGTGGTGAGCCACATTTCTCCGTAGATAACCTTTGCCTTTCTCAGTGCAGCATTTAGACACATGATGGCCTTCAGCTGTCCCTCCCTCTCCCTTCCTAGAGGTATCATGAACTCCTGGATGTCATGACTCACAGCCCAATATGTTGAATTGCCATCCCCTGTGTTTCATATTAACTTTGCTGCTGCTGGAGCGCTGGCAAACGTTCGCTTCTGCCGAGCATCCTGTGGGAATGGTGACCTTGGGCAGAAGGGCGAGGTAGAAATCTGTGTGTAATAACCACAATCTTGTGTCAGTAAGAGCCGCCTTCCCTCTTCGTCTGCAAGTTAGGCCAGACTGTTGACTCATCTCACCCACTTACTGCGGCCTGAAGCAGGTCTCGCTGGTGCTTGTGTGGTTCCACACCCTTCCTCCGTGCTGTGCTGCGCCCTTATTTTACTGGGTAGCCTGGCAAAAACCATGGGAGGCTTGGTGGGGAGGGGGCAGTGGGACTGGGCTGCACTTCTGCCTCCAGCTCGGGGGCCTCCAACAACAGGAGGACACGGAGCTGTTGGAGCGAGGCCAGAGGAGGCCCCGGAGATGCTGCGAGGGCTGGAGCCCCTCTGCCATGGGGCCAGGCTGGGGGGTGCTTGGGGGGTTCAGCCTGGAGAAGGGAAGGCTCCAGGGAGACCTTAGAGCCCCTTCCAGTGCCTGGGGGGCTACAAGAAAGCTGGGGGGGCTTTTTCCAAGGGCCTGTAGTGGCAGGACAAGGGGTGACAGGTTTAAAGGGAAAGAAGGAGATGGAGCTGGGCCATGGGGAAGGAATTCTTCCCGCAGAGGGTGGGGGGCACTGGGACAGGTTCCCAGAGAAGCTGTGGGTGCCCCATCCCTGGGAGTGCCCAAGGCCAGGCTGGATGAGGCTTGCAGCACCCTGGGCTATGGAAGGTGTCCCTGCCCATGGCAGGGGGTGGGGCTGGGGGGGCTTTGAGGTCCCTCCAACCCAACCCAGTATGTATTTCTGTGACAGAAGGATCTGCTGGATGCAGAGCTAAGTGCTATATGGCCAGGAGAAGAGGAGGAGGAAGAGGGACCTTTCCCTTTTGGTGCCGTGGAGCTGCTGGATTGGGTCAAGCAGCCTCATCACTTGGTCCATCGTACTGAAGTTACGGTATCTGTTACGGTATTGGGCAGCAGCCTTCATGGTTTCCCCGCTGACTACGCCGTAACCGTCAGTGGATGAAAATACCAGCGCTCTTCCGCGAGGATGACGAAATCAGGGTGGCAGGTCTGAGAGAAACCCGGTTTCCAGTTGTGTCAGAGAGGATCCGAAAAGTATCCTAGGGGAATGTCAGTTTTGAAATCCTGGGTGTTCCTTTTCGCTCAGCGTCCTTCGGCCTCTTCCTGCCCAAGAATCACAGAATGCTTTGGGTTGGGAAGGACCTTAAAGCCCCCCCAGCCCCACCCCTTGCCACGGGCAGGGACCCCTTCCACAGCCCAGGGTGCTCCCAGCCTCATCCAGCCTGGCCTTGGGCACTCCCAGGGATGGGGCACCCACAGCTTCTCTGGGCACCTGTCCCAGTGCCCCCCACCCTCTGTGGGAAGAATTCCTTCCCCATGGCCCAGCTCCATCTCCCTCTGTCCGTTTAATGCCGCTGCCCCTTGTCCTGTCCCTCCCTGCCCTCGGAAGAAGGCCCTGTCCGTCATCCAGAGTCTCCAGATGAGGTTGCCACCAGGCTACGCCGCGCTCTGAGGAAGCGAACGGTTTGAAGATAGCGCACGCTGACAACAGCCCCTGCAGTCCGTTCTTCCCTAATCCCATGAGTAATTCTCCATGTAACTATTCTCCTCCGCTCACCCACCAATTCCTAAAGCTGCTCACTTGCAAACAGGGGTTGTTCTCGTCACGAAGCTTGGCTGTGAGCTGCCAGAGGAGCCCGCGTGCTCGGGCCACGTGGAGCAGTTCCTCCAGGCTGGAACGTCTTTGCTTGTGCGAGGTGAGTGCAAGCTGGGTGTAAATAACTGTCCAGTTAGGAAAGGAGCCTGCCCGTGTGTCACACGGGGTTTTGCGGGCAGATGAACGCTCCTGCTGCTTGACGCTTGCAGCGATTTAAGAAAATAAAACATAAAAATTCGGCTGACAAAGGATTTTGCCCAGTAGAAGCTTCTCAGATGTACAAGATGCGGCTAGACAACGGGCCTGGTGTTGTGTTATATTAATTATGAGGCCCCGTCTTCGTATGCAGCCCTAATTGCCTTTGGGGTAATTAAAATTTTATTAAAGAAACGAGGAGGAGTAAAGGGAATATTTAATTTGGAGCTGGGGCAGCACTGAGTCATCAGGATGCTGCAGGAGAGGTGAAGCTGGCTTGGTGCCACACTAACGGGCCTCCTGTTTGTTGTGCACCCCGACGTGGCCTGTCACGAGCCCGGGAATGCCATTGCAGTGCAAAGCAGAGGTGCCTGGAAATAACCACGTCATGCTTTTCCCGAAGAAAATGCCTCCATGTGTGTTCTGGAGTGATCGTGTTCCTCAGGAGAGGGAATTGCTTCTTCTCCAGAGCCAACTTAAGACTAAAACTGAGGCCACGGAGTGGGGGGTACGGCTTAGGATGGACACAGGTGCAGGGTTTTCTGGCCTTTGGCAAATCTTTGTTTCCTAATGTAGAACAAATATTCAGAAACCAACCGGATCCTGGGCTGGATCCAGAGCAGCGTGGCCAGGGGGGCGAGGGAGGGGATTCTGCCCCTCTGCTCCCCTCTGGGGAGACTCCCCCCAGGAGTGCTGTGTCCAGCTGTGGAGCCCTCAGCATCAGAAGGATGTAGACCGGTTGGAGCGAGGCCAGAGGAGGCCATGAAGATGCTCCGAGGGCTGGAGCCCCTCTGCCATGGGGACAGGCTGGGGGGTTGGGGGGTTCAGCCTGGAGCAGGGAAGGCTCCGGGGAGACCTTAGAGCCCCTTCCAGTGCCCTTCCAGGTATTTGTGTGAGGAGCCTCCGAGGGAGCTGGGGAGGGGCTGGAGCACAATTCCTGTGGGAGCAGCTGAGGGGGCTGGGGGGGTTCAGCCTGGAGCAGGGGGGGCTCAGGGAGAGCTGATCGCTCCCTGCAGCCCCCGACAGGGGGGGCAGAGAGGGGGGTGGGTCTGTTCTCCCCAGGGCTGGGCCAAGAGGGCACGGCCTCAGGCTGTGCCAGGGGGGGTTCAGGTGGGCTATGGGGGCAATTCCTGCCCGGAAAGGGCTGTGGGGCACTGGCAGGGGCTGCCCAGGGAGGGGGGAGTCCCCATCCCGGGAGGGGGTTCAGAGCCGTGGGGCCGAGGTGCTCAGGGCCGTGGGTCAGGGCTGGCCTTGGCCCTGCTGGGGGGCGGCTGGACTGGACGATCCTGAAGGCCTTTTCCAATCTATGATCCCATGATTTCCAGGAACCTCTTCGCTGGAGCGAAAGGTTTGTGTCTCGGAGTGATGAAAACCCAGAAAAGGCCAAACCTGTTGGTCTTGGCGTATCGAGTGATTTAACCGTGGAAGAGCTACCGATACCGAGTGCTTTGAGACGTCTCGGCTGAACAGTTGAGGCGACGGCGTTGGGAGCCTTGAAAGGGCGTTGCTGGAAGGTTTTGAGCGTTGGAGTTTTCTAAGGGGTGTCAAACACCTGCTGCTGAGCCCGGGGCTCTGCGGTGTGTTCTGCCGCAGCTCTCTTTAGGTCTGGGGAATGCGGGGAGGAGCAGGTTGAGCTCTGTGCTTGTACTCCAAGAAAAGCACACCCTCTGAGAAACCCTTAAATAAATAACCCTTGCATACACCCGCGCGGTGGCCAACGCTTCGCACTTCTGGGAGGCCCTTTGAAGAGGCGGTGTCACAGCTAACTGCCCCCTGAAGCCGTGACTGCCCGGGTCTGTCCGGGGGAACCAAAAGCATGTCTGTTAAAAGGCCTCCGGTTTCCACGCGCAGCGAAGTTTTAACGGAATTCTGAACCAAAACGCGTTTCTTCTTGAGATGGACCCTCTCGCTTCTTGGAAAACTCCAGGTCCTTGTGGCATCGGCTGCTCGGTTCTCCCGTTCCCTGAAAACGAGGGATGCAGTTTCTCCAATAGTTCTTTTCCCTCCGTGTGTGATGCGTTTGGTCCGTGCCGGCCCCGTCCCGCAGCCTGAGCGTCCTGGGGCGCGTTCGCCTTCCCCTTGTGACAGCAGCAGAGGACACGTCAGTTCTGGAAGACGGTGGTGAGACGGAAGAGCCTTCAAGAAGAACGTTGGGTTTGATGGGTCTGGGGGGTTCGGGTGAGATGTTCTTTGTTTCGGCGGCTGCAGTTCCGTACGCTCCGCCATCCGCTTTGCAGAGCCAACCTGCGTAAGGCGGCGGGGGGAGGGGGGACGTTCCTCTGAGAACCATGAGGAGGTTGGAGAAGTTGTCTTGGGGTCCAAAAGTTGGGTGTTCTAGGAGGGGCTGTCGCTGGGGGGCTGTAGGACAGGCTGTCTGTCGCTGGGGGCGGGTTGTCGCTGGGGGCCTGTAGGACGGGTCGTCTGTCGCTGGGGGCCTGTAGGACGGGTCGTCTGTCGCTGGGGGCCTGTAGGACGGGTTGTCTGTCGCTGGGGGGCTGTAGGACGGGTTGTCTGTCGCTGGGGGCCTGTAGGACTGGCTGTCTGTCGCTGGGGGGCTGTAGGTCGGACTGTCTGTCGCTGGGGGGCTGTAGGACGGGTTGTCGCTGGGGTCCTGTAGGAAGGGCTGACGCTGGGGGGGCTGTAGGACGGGTTGTCTGTTGCTGGGGGGGCTGTAGGACTGGCTGTCTGTCGCTGGGGGGCTGTAGGTCGGACTGTCTGTCGCTGGGGGGCTGTAGGACGGGTTGTCGCTGGGGTCCTGTAGGAAGGGCTGACGCTGGGGGGGCTGTAGGACGGGTTGTCTGTCGCTGGGGGGCTGTAGGACTGTCTGTCGGTGGGGGGCTGTAGGTCGGGCTGTCTGTCGGTGGGGGGCTGTAGGACGGGTTGTCGCTGGGGTCCTGTAGGAAGGGCTGACGCTGGGGGGCTGTAAGACGGGTTGTCGCTGGGGTCCTGTAGGAGGGGCGGACGCTGGGGGGGCTGTAGGACGGGTTGTCTGTCGCTGGGGGGGCTGTAGGACGGGTTGTCTGTTGCTGGGGGGGCTGTAGGTCGGGCTGTCTGTCGGTGGGGGGGCTGTAGGACGGGTTGTCTGTTGCTGGGGGGGCTGTAGGTCGGGCTGTCTGTCGCTGGGGGGGCTGTAGGTCGGGCTGTCTGTCGCTGGGGGGCTGTAGGACGGGTTGTCGCTGGGGTCCTGTAGGAGGGGCTGATGCTGGGGGGGCTGTAGGATGGGTTGTCTGTCGCTGAGGGGGGCTGTAGGACGGGTTGTCTGTCTCTGGGGGGCTGTAGGTCGGGCTGTCTGTCGGTGGGAGCCTGTAGGATGGGTTGTCGCTGGGGTCCTGTAGGAGGGGCTGACGCTGGGGGGCTGTAGGACGGGCTGTCTGTCGGTGGGGGGCTGTAGGACAGGTCGTCTGTTGCTGGGAGGCTGTAGGTCGGACTGTCTGTCGCTGGGGGGCTGTAGGACGGGTTGTCGCTGGGGTCCTGTAGGAGGGGCTGACGCTGGGGGGGCTGTAGGACGGGTTGTCTGTCGCTGGGGGGGCTGTAGGACGGGTTGTCTGTCTCTGGGGGGCTGTAGGTCGGGCTGTCTGTTGGTGGGAGCCTGTAGGATGGGTTGTCGCTGGGGTCCTGTAGGAGGGGCTGACGCTGGGGGGGCTGTAGGACGGGTTGTCTGTCGGTGGGGGGCTGTAGGACAGGTCGTCTGTTGCTGGGAGGCTGTAGGATGGGTTGTTGCTCGGGCGCTGCGGGACGGGCTGTCGCCTGGGGAGGCTGGCCAAGGGCGCGCAGTGAGATGGGGTGTGTAGAGACATTCACTCGTGACAACGGGGTGATCTTGGTTGGGTCCTCTCCAACACGCCGCCGCATCTTCCCGTGGAAGTTTTTCCTGTTTACCTTGACATTATAACGCCGTGCCGGGAGCGGCGATTTTCAGTGTCGTCCAGAACACATCCAGAGAATCTCTGCCAGGGTTTTTTTACCGTTTACGAGAGCAGGGGGTGTCTGCGTTTGGTAGCGCGTTCCTATGCGGCGACGGTTGTGTCTCGGCGGAAGGAGAAGCTGTTACGCTGTGGGAGGGATCTTTTTTCCCGTCGGCATGCCCGTTTCCGTCAACCTTTGCCTGTTGAAGGTTCCGTTTTGCAGTCGCTATTGTAGCGTCTGCCTTCCAGGGTGCAGCAAGCCTTCTCGGTCTTGTCTGCGCTTGCAGCTGATGCAGGTGACAGGAAACCAAAATCAGCATTTTCTTCCTCCCTGTTGCCCCCTGAAGCTGACAAACTCCACTCCCTAAAAGCACAGGGGCGTTGGGTGGTTGGTTCAAGGGCTGCTTTCAGCTTTGTTGCTGCACGGCCTTTTCCCGCCTCCAGAGGAGAAAACGGGCGTCTGTCGCGGTTTAACTCCGGCTAGCAAAACACCACAAAGCCACTCTCACAAATCCCCCTCCCCTCCTCCAGTGGAGGGGAAGAATCGGAGGAAAAAGAAATAAGGAAGCTCGTAAAATTGAGATAAGAACTATTTACTAATGAAATCTGAATCAATGTATACAGGTACTACTGCTAATAAACTAAAATAGTAGAAAATGAAACATATGGTACAATAGATACAATATGACCCAATTTCCCACCATCCACTGGCCAAAGCACACCCAGATGTTGAGGGTTGAAAATCAGACCCAGAGAGCCCGCGAGCCGCAGCCCGAGAGCGATGGCAGCCCGAGAGCCGCGGCCCAAGAGCGATGGCAGCCCGAGAGCCGCGGTCCGAGAGCGATGGCGGCCCGAGAGCGATGGCAGCCCGAGAGCGATGGCGGCCCGAGAGCGATGGCAGCCCGCTAGCCGTGGCCCGAGAGCGATGGCAGCCCGAGAGCCGTGGCCCGAGAGCGATGGCAGCCCGAGAGCCGCAGCCCACGAGCCGCAGCCCGAGAGCCGCGGCCCGAGAGCGATGGCAGCCTAAGAACGATGGCAGCCCGAGAGCCGCGGCCCGAGAGCGATGGCAGCCCGAGAGCCGTGGCCCGAGAGCGATGGCAGCCCGAGAGCCGCAGCCCACGAGCCGCAGCCCGAGAGCCGCGGCCCGAGAGCGATGGCAGCCCGAGAGCGATGGCAGCCCGCGAGCCGCAGCCCGAGAGCCGCGGCCCGAGAGCGATTGCAGCCCGAGAGCGATGGCAGCCCGAGAGCCGCGGCCCGAGAGCGATGGCAGCCCGAGAGCGATGGCAGCCCAAGAGCCGCAGCCCGAGAGCGATGGCAGCCCAAGAGCCACAGCCCGAGAGCGATGGCAGCCCAGGAGCCGCGGCCCGAGAGCGATGGCAGCCCAGGAGCCGCGGCCCGAGAGCGATGGCAGCCCAAGAGCGATGGCAGCCCAAGAGCCGCAGCCTGAGAGCGATGGCAGCCCGAGACCCACAGGCCGAGAGCGATGGCAGCCAGAGAGCGATGGCAGCCTGAAGGCCGGAGCCCAGGAGCTGACGCAGCAGATTCCGAGCGAACCCTATCACCGATAACACAGCCAGAAAACTCCAAACAACCCACCAGCTCCCAGACGAAGGAGCCAGCACAGGGGTTGGCAAAGCAGCCAACGCAGGAGGGGTAGCAAGTGCCTGGAGAGACGTCAAGGGAGTAAGGGAGAGAGAGAGAAGGGCAGAGCAATGGCTACCGGACCCCCTTCCCCCCCCAGAGCCCGGAACATGCCGGACTGTGGGATGGAATACTGCCTTGGGCAGTCTGGGTCAGCTACAGTATCCAGAGTGGACAAAAGACCTTGAGTCCAGTGCAGGCCATCCCCAGCACCAGCTGAGGCCTTATCAGTGTTTTCCCTTAGCATCCAGCAACACAGTTCCCTGGCAACCAGAGCCAAGGGAGTTAACCCTCTCCTGACTGAACCCAGCACAGCGTCTCTGGTGCGTTGAGGAAACTTCCAGAGCCTGAAGCGCTTGGGGTGTCTCCTGGAAACCGCTGGTGGCCCTGGACACCAACAGCCTCGCTCCCGGCGGTGTTGTGCGGGTGTCCCTGCGGGGCTGTGTGACGTGGGAAGCGGGTAGCAGGTAAAGAAGGAGGGAGAACCCTGTGGGCTGTCTCTGTGTTCCGGGAAGGTTCTCCTGCTGTCCCGCGGAGGCTCGCTCCGAGCCGTGCGTCGCCCCGAGCTCGCTTTAACTATTGACGGGAGATTGTGTAAGCTCTTGCTCCGTGTTTTATTTGAGGAGAAGCTGCGACAGAAAACAAGGCATTATCCCGTATTATCTCCCTGCCAGAAGACGTCATCCCTGGAATTGTGATGACTCTGCAGTTCTTTCCCGTGGGCCGTGGAGATGCGGCGCCTCGGTGTGACGAGCAGGCGGCTGATGCACGGGAGCTTGGAGCGCGGAGGCTGCGTGAGCTGCGTTCACGCCAGCGCTTCAGCGGCGCTGCCCTTTGCCAGGGCTGCCTGGCGCCGTGCGGGGCGGAATGAGCCCCGGTTTAGGCACGCAGGCGCTGTTCCCAACACAGCGCGGCCCCGGGCTGCGGTAGTTGTTGCTCTCATCGTTGCCGTCAGCTGACAGGGTTTGTTTGGACGCGAAGCCTCACCCCGAAGGAGGTTCCAACTGACGCCGAGCGCCACAGCACGACTGCACCGCCGCGGTCTGCTGGGACAGCGCTGCGCTGGCTTGTAGGCACTGTAAAACATCATCACACCGAGGGCCTTGAGCCTTTCCTTCAAGGCTCTCCCCAGCCCGGTGCCGGGATGTCTGCCTGAAGTTCCTCAATGAACGTTTGATGAGCTCGGGTGCCCTCAAGTCCTTTGGTTGGAAAGGATGGCTGGGTTGGGCTGTTTCCAAGGGCAGGGGGTGACAGGACAGGGGGTAACACGTTTAACCGGAAAGAGGGAGATGGAGCTGGGCCATGGGGAAGGAATTCTTCCCGCAGAGGGTGGGGGGCACTGGGACAGGTGCCCAGAGAAGCTGTGGGTGCCCCATCCCTGGGAGTGTCCAAGGCCAGGCTGGATGAGGCTGGGAGCACCCTGGGCTATGGAAGGGGTCCCTGCCTGTGGCAGGGGGGTTGGAACTGGGCGGGCTTTGAGGTGCCTTCAACCCAAACCATTCCATGATTCTATGATCGGACTGTCTCGGCTGCCACATGAAAACGTTGAGCGTTTCCCTCTCTAGTTCTTACCTGGCACTGAAGCTGGCCAAGGGAACAGGTGAGAGTAGAGCAGTGAAGAGGGCGAGTTGGGGCGGATATAATGTCCTTAAGTAACCCACCTTCTGTCCTCCCGATGACTGCCAGGGTATCATGGAAGGCAAAATCAAAGCGTTCGATAGCGGTGTCGATACCAGCTATTGCTGAGAATGACTGCACGGGGGCTGTTTTTTCCCATCCCGTTTTGCTGTCCTGACCTTTATCTCCTCCCCCATATTAACTGGGAAGGTGTGTGTAAAGCTGGTGCCCGGGCAGATACCAGCTCCAGCTTTCCTTTTCACCAGGGAAGGCTGGGAAATCAGCTTTGCTTTGGCTCCCATTCCTTTATCCCAAGATCCTTCGGGTTTTGAAAATGGATTTCTTTAAAGGAGTTGTGATTCGGATACGGTTGGTGCTTTCGCAGCAGCGACGTTGGGCAAGCGCCTCTCGAGGGAAACGGGTCGCTTGGCGTTACCTCGCCCCGTGGATTTCTTACCAGCTCTGGCAGCCGTACCAGGGCGAGGATGCGTATTAACGTAAACCCCTCTAACTGACGCTTGCTTCACGGCGAGTGGATTAAAAAGGTGTTAGGTTTCGCCTCCTCCCCGTCGCGTGGACGCAGCGGCAGAACCTTCTGGGCACTGAGGTGCGGAGGCTGCAGTAAATACAACCGCTGGGCGCGCTCTTCGGCGCGGCGCTACGGACCGCAGCCTCTCCTCAGCAGTGCTTTGCGTACTGCGACGCCTCGGCCATAAAACTTGCTCTTTGCTATCAAATAGCTTAGGATTTTCAAAGTAGTTTGGGGTTTTTTTTTAATGTGGCAACCGAGAAAATCTTCAGAAGGATAATTGGGCTGAAAGCAGGGCAGCGAGATCGTTATCGACACATGAGTAAATGGCTTTAGGAAGTGTTTGCTCGTTCGTTGACTTTGAGACCTGGTTGTGACGCTCTGCAGCTTTCCTTCTGCTGGCTGACAAAGCAACCTCCTTCAGAGCTCCGGTGGGGCTGGGTGGGCTTGGGGTCCCTTCCCACCCAAACCGTTCCGTGATTCTGGGACTCTTCTCACGGCCAAACTATCTCGGGTAACAGTTTTTTTCCTATGGGAAGCTTTGGGAATAGCAGCAAAGGACTTTCCAGCGTGGCTGCTGGAGTCTGCAACGGGGAGGTGATTTTCTTTTCATCCCGTGGCTGGGAATGTGCCCCCTTTTTGCTTTCGGGGAGGTCTTGAATACTGGAGAAGAGGGAAACACTTTGCCTTTGGCATTTCCTTTTCATTTTTTGAAAGCCGTCAAGAATCATAGAATCACAGAATGGGTTGGGTTGGAGGGACCTTAAAGCCCCCCCAGCCCCACCCCCTGCCATGGGCAGGGACCCCTTCCACAGCCCAGGGTGCTCCAAGCCTCACCCAGCCTGGCCTTGGGCACTCCCAGGGATGGGGCACCCACAGCTTCTCTGGGAACCTGTCCCAGTGCCCCCCACCCTCTGCGGGAAGAATTCCTTCCCCATGGCCCAGCTCCATCTCCCTCTTTCCGGTTAAACCCGTCACCCTTGTCCTGTCCCTCCCTGCCCTTGGGAAAAGCCCCCCCAGCTTCCTTGTACGCCCCAGGCACTGGAAGGGGCTCTGAGGTCTCCCCGGAGCCTTCCCTGCTCCAGGCTGAACCCCCCAACCCCATCAGCCTGCCCCCATGGCAGAGGGGCTCCAGCCCTCGCAGCATCTCCGGGGCCTCCTCTGGCCTCGCTCCAACAGCTCCGTGTCCTCCTGCTGTTGGGGGCCCCCGAACTGGAGGCAGAAGTGCAGGGGGGGTCTCCCCAGAGCGGAGCAGAGGGGCAGAATCCCCTCCCTCGCCCCCCTGCCCACGCTGCTCTGGATCCAGCCCAGGATCTGGTTGGTTTCTGGGCTCCAGCGCACACGGCCGGCTCCTGGCCAGCTCCTCGCCCCCAGCCCCCCAAGTCCTTCTCCCCAGGGCTGTTCCCGATCCATTCCCAGCCTGTCCCTGTGCTGGGATTGCCCCGACCCCTGGGCAGGACCCTGCCCTCGGCCTGGCTGCACTCTGTGGGGTCGGCACGGTCCCACCTCTCTGGAAGAAGAGACAGTGATGCTCATGAGGCCAGAGCTTAGGAGATTGGAAAGGAGCGTTTGGGTCACGGAGGGCGTTTTCCATCCGTCTTGCACAACTGCTTTGCTCCTTGCAGCCTGCCTTTGTAGCGGGTTGGATTTTAGTGACGCACGGACCAATTCTTGGCTGGAAACTGACGTTGGCGCCTACTCGTGTTGCAAGGAGCGGTGTTATCTCTTGGATCTCACATCAATACAACGCTCGGGAGCCAGATCTGCTTAAAATGACAGGGCTTAACGCGTGAGGCAAGTGCTGTTGAGCAGCGTCATAGCAGAGGGACTTTTCTTCCAACGGCTTGGCTGTTTCTTCCGTCGTAAGACGCCCTCGATCGTCTGCGTTGGTTGATGGAGACGGTTGATTTCACACGGGTCGGAGGCTCCGCTAAGGAAAACTTTGACCCTGTGTAAGGGAACAACATCCCTTGAAGCGGTTGCTGGCGCTGGGGCAGTTGGTTGGGTTCACCGACTGGCTCTCAAATCCGGCCGAGATTTGAGGTGTGGTTGGAACTGCCCGGGTATTAATGGCGTTGCTCTCGAAGCGCACGATTAGACAGCGTAACCCTCTGCGGGGTCAGGGTGTTTGGGGTGCTCTAGCTCACCTTCACCTGCCTTTTCTTGCCACTCAAAATACGTATGGTTGCACTGCGGTGCGGCTGGCCGTTGTCGTTGTGTGTCGGTGCTGGGAACCAAAACCTGCTTTGCCTTTTCGTGGCACTTACGTCCTCTTGGCAGATGGTTTTTTTACCCCAGCCCGTGTGGAAGAGCACAGCCCAGCCAGGCTGTAATTCTTTTGAGACACTGAGACTGTGAGGGGTGCTGTGTGGCTGTTACAGGTGAATTGGAAAGCGTGGCGTTGTCAGGCAGCTGAGCCTGCCCGGCCTGTAGCGATGAGAGCAACAGACCGAGTCTTAATGCTGGGAGCAACCCGGGTGTGATGATGCTGAGGCGGCGGAGGAATTCGTACGGGGCAGGACGCTGTGGGCTGAGGTGGCCTAAAATGAAGCCTGAGCAGCTGATGGAAAGGACTGTGGGGCTTTGGGGTGGGTTGACCCTGGCTGGGGGCCCAGTGCCCACCAAAGCTGCTCTGTCACCCTCTCCTCAGCTGGGCAGGGGGGAGAAAATACGATGGGAGGCTCATGGGTTGGGATAAGGACAGGGAGGGATCATTCCCTGTTCTTGTTGATGCTGCGAGGGCTGGAGCCCCTCTGCCATGGGGCCAGGCTGGGGGAGTTGGGGGGTTCAGCCTGGAGCAGGGAAGGCTCCGGGGAGACCTCAGAGCCCCTTCCAGTGCCTGGGGGGCTACAAGGAAGCTGGGGGGGCTTTTCCCAAGGGCAGGGAGTGACAGGACAAGGAGTGACGGGTTTAACCGGAAAGAGGGAGATGGAGCTGGGCCATGGGGAAGGAATTCTTCCTGGAGAGGGTGGGGGGCACTGGGACAGGTTGCCCAGAGAAGCTGTGGGTGCCCCATCCCTGGGAGTGTCCAAGGCCAGGCTGGATGAGGCTTGGAGCAACCTGGGCTAGTGGAGGGTGTCCCTGCCCATGGCAGGGGGTGGGATTGGGTGGGCTTTAAGGTCCCTTCCCACCCAAACCATTCCATGATTCTATGTTTAGGTTGGAAAAGACTCTTGTGAAAATGCTGCCGTAAGCTCTGGAGGTCCTTTGACAGAGCAAACATTACGGCCCCAGCTCCTGAGCATACGGACTGCTGCACTTTGTGGGAATGCCTGGTAGGAACCGTGGAACTGAAACGCTGCTTGGCTGGTGGATCTGTGCGTACGAAGTGGGTGTTGGTCTCTTCTCCCAAGGGACAAGTGATGGGCCAAGAGGGCACGGCCTCAGGCTGTGCCAGGGGGGGTTCAGGTGGGCTATGGGGGCAATTCCTGCCCGGAAAGGGCTGTGGGGCACTGGCAGGGGCTGCCCAGGGAGGGGGGAGTCCCCATCCCGGGAGGGGGTTCAGAGCTGTGGGGCCGAGGTGCCCAGGGCCCTGGGTCAGGGCTGGCCTTGGCCCTGCTGGGGGGCGGCTGGACTCCATGACCCTAGAGGTCTATTCCAACTCAAAGATTCCATGATGCTATGAAGGTGCTTGGAGACAGCCGGCAGCTCCCTGAGCTCTGACCTCTTTGTCTGCCACCGTCCCGGGGCGGTGGGCAGAGGTGGGTGATTGTCACCTGCTGCCAGTGGCTTCCAGTGACATGTCAGGCTTCTCTTTTTCCCTGTTGGCTTCAGCTTCTTGATGTTTTTACCCTAAAGGCCTCCTAATTTCTCCCATTTGCTGGTGGCCTTGACACCTTCCAGCCGCTTTGTTTCTGTACACATACATTCCTGGGTTTTTAATGTATGTATAGTTTTTAAAAGAAGGAGCACGAGTGCGAGCTGGACCTCGATCGCACTTCAGATCAGTGCTCTGGGGGCAAATCTTTCATCTGCCTCAGCCCAGTTTACACTGAAACCCTAATCCCAAGGCGGGACAAGTGCCTTGTTTGCACTTTCGTTCCCCGGCAGAACCGTGCGTGACCTGCCTCCATTAAGCCTCTGCCTTCGAGGTGTTGTCTCTGCAGATCTGAAGGGAATTACGTCTACGTTCCTATTTATGGTTTGTCGTACTGTGGTTAACTGGGCGAGGATCTGGGTCTGTCGTGATGGCTCTGTTGGCAGTGAACTGCCTTTAAATTTAGCTTCTAATACTGTGTAAGCAGAACCGCTGCCAGGTAGGGCCAGGATTTCCCAGGTGGTTGGAACCGACAGAGGCATGGCTGTCTCTTCCAGCGCTTGGGGTGCATCCTCTGAGGGCTCTGACGTGGTCCTGATGGAGCTCAAATATCATAGAATCATGGAATGGTTTGGGTTGGAGAGACCTTAAAGATCATCCAGCCCCACCCCCTGCCATGGGCAGGGACACCCTCCATAGCCCAGAGTGCTCCAAGCCTCATCCAGCCTGGCCTTGGACACTCCCAGGGATGGGGCACCCACAGCTTCTCTGGGAACCTGTCCCAGTGCCCCCCACCCTCTGCGGGAAGAATTCCTTCCCCATGGCCCAGCTCCATCTCCCTCTTTCCAGTTAAACCCGTCACCCCTTGTCCTGTCCCTCCCTGCCCTTGGGAAACGCCCCCCCCCCCAGCTTCCTTTTAGCCCCCCCAGGCACTGGAAGGGGCTCTGAGGTCTCCCCAGAGCCTTCCCTGCTCCAGGCTGAACCCCCCAACCCCCCCAGCCTGTCCCCATGGCAGAGGGGCTCCAGCCCTCGCAGCATCTCCGTGGCCTCCTCTGGCCTCACTCCAACAGCTCCGTGTCTTCCTGCTGTTGGGGCCCCCGAGCTGGAGGCAGAACTGCAGGGGGGGTCTCCCCAGAGCGGAGCAGAGGGGCAGAATGCCCTCCCTCGCCCCCCTGCCCACGCTGCTCTGGATCCAGCCCAGGATCTGGTTGGTTTCTGGGCTCCAGCGCACGCGGCCGGCTCCTGGCCAGCCCCTCGCCCCCAGCCCCCCAAGTCCTTCTCCCCGGGGCTGTTCCCGATCCATTCCCAGCCTGTCCCTGTGCTGGGATTGCCCCGACCCCTGGGCAGGACCCTGCCCTCGGCCTGGCTGCACTCTGTGGGGTCGGCACGGTCCCACCTCTCCAGCCTGTTTGGGTCCCTCTGGATGCCATCCCTTCCCTCCAGCCTGTCACCCCACACACAGCTCGGCGTCATCAGCAAATTGCTGAGGGTGCCCTCGATGCCACCGTCCGTGTCAATGACGAAGATGTTAATTGTTACTGGTCCCAACCCCAGGGACCCCTGTGGAAGGCTGCTCGGTGCCGGTCTCTGCCCAGACACGGAGCCGTTGAGCACAACTCTCCGAGTGTGACCAGCCAGGCAGTTCTTTATGCACCGAATGTTCCATCCATCAGATCCATCCCTCTCCAGTCTAGAGACAAGGCTGTCGTGCGGGACATCCTTGGACAGGTGGCTGTCAATGGTCTTGTGCTTGTGATGCTGGGTAAGTGGCCCGTGGCAGGGCCCTCCTGGTAGTGTTTGCATCAGAGGCGTAGCTTCCAGTTTGTGCGCTGACCAAAAAATTGGGAAGGTTGGTGGTTCGTCGGTGCTGAAGGGCCGGGGCACACGGATGCAGTTGAGGGTTGTATTTTTCTGATGATTACGCCGCTCCAGAAAAATGGTTTTGACTCATCGGCTCTTTAGAAACGCACCTCGCGTTTTGCAGAGGCAATCTTCCATCCGCGTCTCCGAGCCGTCGCTGTCACCCGTCGCTGAATCCTCCTCAGAGCAGTTAAACGTAAAGTCGTGTAACGCTCCGCCCGCTCACAGCCCACTGCACACTCCCCGCTTTCTCCCGAGGGACAGCGACCGGCTTTACCCGGGAAACCTCGCCGAGCCGCCGCCGCACGTGCTTTCGCCGCTCCGATAGCTGCGTGATGCCCAGCTCCGGCCGTGGCGAAGGAGACGTCATCCTGCGTGGGAGGAAGGGAAGGCGTCGAGCATTCCCCCGCTCAGCGCCCCGTCGGCGTGTGTGGCCTTTGCTCGGATGACGACGGGGACGGGAGAGCGGAGCGTGGATATCCATTGCGGTTTTTGGTAGGGGTTTTGTAGGAGCACGTGCCCTGGGTTTTCGTAGGAGCGTTGTGCTGCCGCTACGGAGCACGGCTCCAGCGGGCCCAGCGGTTGCGGTATTTTTAACCGCAAACCCTGTGCTGTGCTTTGTTTCCCGATTAAAAATATTTGGGGTGAAAACTCTTTAGCACATCCACAACCCCTCCACGTGCTACCGTAGCGTCTTCCTCAACCTGTCAGCCTCATGGCGAGGGTGTAGGCGGGGATCGTGGCCTCTGCGACCCGTTCTCAGAGCCCTCGTAGTTGGGGAGAGCGTGAACGACTGAGGGACGGGAGAGAAGGCACGCGGGGGGCAGGAGTAGGCTTGTCCGCTCCAGGATTTGAGTTTCTCCCTTTGTTTTCCCTGCTTCTGATCCTGCTGAGTCGTGGTGTCCATGATGTAATCTCTGGAGTTTATTTAAAAAAAAAAGGGGGGGCAAAATGCTGTCTTCCAGACCAAACTGAAGTACTCTCTGTCCCTCCTCTGGAGCAGCATAAGCTTTCCTCTGAGCTGTCTGCTGAGCAGTATTGTCTCACATGTCATTTCGACACTGCGGGCCGCACGTTCCACTGTGAACGGGAAAGCTGCTGTCCTAGTTGGGTCTCTTGTTGGCCCTCTAGTTGGCCCTCTAGTTGGCTCTCTAGTTGGCCCTCTAGTTGGCTGTCTAGTTGGCCCTCTAGTTGGCCCTCTAGTTGGCTCTCTAGTTGGCTCTCTAGTTGGCCCTCTAGTTGGGTCTCTAGTTGGCTCTCTAGTTGACCCTCTAGTTGGCCCTCTACTTGGCTCTCTAGTTGGGTCTCTTGTTGGCCCTCTAGTTGGGTCTCTAGTTGGCTCTCTAGTTGGCCCTCTAGTTGGGTCTCTTGTTGGCCCTCTAGTTGGCTCTCTAGTTGGTCCTCTAGTTGGTCCTCTAGTTGGCCCTCTAGTTGGCCCTCTAGTTGGCCGTCTAGTTGGCCCTCTAGTTGGCCCTCTAGTTGGCTCTCTGGTTGGCTCTCTAGTTGGCCCTCTAGTTGGCCCTCTAGTTGGCTCTCTAGTTCGGTCTCTTGTTGGCTCTCTAGTTGGCCCTCTAGTTGGCTCTCTAGTTGGCCCTCTAGTTGGCTCTCTAGTTGGCTTGTTGTCAGGAAGAAGTCATAAGGCACATTTTGTGCTGGTAAGTGAAGATGTTTCCATTTCTAGTGATGACTTTTTTCTTCCCCTGCGGAATGTGAACCAAATGGGCAAATTACCGTGGTTTTGGTGTTGGTTTTTTTTTTGTTTTTCTCCCATCTAAATTCACGTGGGAATCCATCCGTGCGACAGCTCAGCGCTGACCTACTCACATCCGGATACCTCTCCTGTCACTGGAGCTGGGAAGCCCAGCGTGTTGCACATCCCGGCGTGGTTTCCAGTTGGCTGACTCACCTGTGCACGTCCCGTAGCACTTACTAACGGTGCAGCCTTACTACTCGGTTGCACTTAACCAAGCGGTTGTGAGTTTCCGGGCACCCCCACCCACCAGCCTCATCGGTAACCCGGTTTGGTTTGCTGAAGCAGGCACGGTGATCCTGGAGAAACATCCGTCTTCCCGTATTGCTAAAGCAGCGGGAGAATTTTAAGACAAGTTTCAAGAGTTTGAGACTTTCTTCTTTGGTTAATAAGTAAGTTTTAAGGTGATAAATAACTGTGAGGCACATGGGACAGATTCTCCGTCCCCTTCATCCTTTCCTGGGATGTTTTAATTGCTCCTTTTAATAAAGAAATACCCCAGAAGTGGGAAAACTTAAAAAAATTTTTTGTCACAGACTTTTAAAGCGACAGAGTCCGTCCTGATGTGTCTTTCTCCCATTTTTGGAGACGCTTGGGCTCCCCTGGCTGAGAGCGGGAAGAGGCAGGGTTGGGTTCCCGATTGGATTCTCCTTCCTGAAGGACCAGACCTTCATGAGGGACATGAGTGACCTTGGATTTCCAAGGGGGAATGTCAGTGCTGTAGCAAAGGACCAGGTGCCGTGCCGGAACGAGACACCTGATGGATGGCCCGCGGTCGCGAAGGCGCATGGGTGAGGTGCGAGGGGGAGCTCACCGGCCGGGATTAGTTGCTGTGTTAAACCAAGAGAGTAAAGGTTAAACAGCTTAAAAATGCCATTACAGCTCCCTTAAACCAATTATTGCTTCTGCGTTATTCTGCAAGGTGGTGAGAGCGTTTGACAAGCGCGAGACAGCGTATGTGGGGCCTAAACACTGGATATCCCGCTGGGTCATCCAAGATTTATAGTGCTGGCATCTCATCTTCCCCAGGAGGATCCCCTTACGCGCTCTGTAATACGAGTCGTTGATGGTTTATTCATTTCCCTGAGTATTGGTGTCGGAGCACCGTGACCTCATCTTGTCACGCTGCAAACGAGTCCTGGGTTCAACAGCCGGCAGCGCCCTCGGCGTACGGAGCGTCTGCGGGTGACGTGCCGTTTGCTCCCCCGCAGCCAGAAGCCGCGTGTGTCGTTTTTTTGTAAAACACGTTTTTGAACAGTCTGCGATTGAGTTTTGCGTTACAGCAGGCAGGGCAGGCACAGAATCACGGCACGGTTTGGGTTGAAGGGAACTTAATGCCCCCGCCCAGTGCCACCCCCTGCCACAGGCAGGGACCCCTTCCATAGCCCAGGTTGCTCCCAGCCTCATCCAGCCTGGCCTTGGGCACTCCCAGGGATGGGGCAGCCACAGCTTCTCTGGGCACCTGTCCCAGTGCCCCCCACCCTCTGCGGGAAGAATTCCTTCCCCATGGCCCAGCTCCATCTCCCTCTTTCCGGTTAAACCCGTCACCCCTTGGCCTGTCCCTCCCTGCCCTTGGGAACAGCCCCCCCAGCTTCCTTGTACCCCCCAGGCACTGGAAGGGGCTCTGAGGTCTCCCTGGAGCCTTCCCTGCTCCAGGCTGAACCCCCCAACTCCCCCAGCCTGGCCCCATGGCAGAGGGGCTCCAGCCCTCGCAGCATCTCCGGGGCCTCCTCTGGCCTCGCTCCAACAGCTCCGTGTCCTCCTGCTGTTGGGGGCCCAGGGCTGGAGGCAGAAGTGCAGGGGGGGTCTCCCCAGAGCGGAGCAGAGGGGCAGAATCCCCTCCTTCACCCCCCTGCCCACGCTGCTCTGGATCCAGCCCAGGATCCGGTTGGTTGTATAAAGTAAATGAACAAAAAGGCAGGGAGGGGGCGATGAGCTTTGGCATCGTGACCCTTTCCAGGTCTGAATGGCGTCTCAGCTTTAAACAAGTTCATCCCCAGAAGCTTCTGGAGGTCACGTGTTTGTGCCGCAGAGATGACGCTTCTCCTTTGCTCATGTGACTCTCTGGCAACTTCCGGGAAGGGGTTTGTTCCCTGGGAGCGCCGTTGAGGACAGGCAGTGCTTTTTAAGTTGTCTTCCCTCTGTCTCTACGAAAAGCAAACCCAATCCAGCCCGAGAAGCCCGAGCCCTGTGTTGGGATGGCACGTACTGTTTAATTTGCTGGCTGTTCCTTCAGTGGCATGCAGATTAGAGCCGTGCTGTAATACCAGCAATTAGACGTGTACGTATGGGGCGAGGGCAGCAGGGGAGGGATAAAGGAGAGGCTACAAAGCCTCGTCTGCAATTCCTCGTTAAGTCTGGGAGAGAGAAGAGCAAGTTGGCTTTGTTAAGAAGGCCAAGCCCTTGGGCGCTTTACTATGGAAGAGTAAAAATAGCAATTATCTCTCTATCCATCCATCTATCCGTCTATCTATCTATCTATCTATCTATCTATCTATCTATCTATCTATCCATCATCTATTTATCTATCATCTATCTGTCTATCTATCTATCTATCTATCTATCTATCTATCTATCTATCTATCTATACCTACCTACCTACCTACCTACCTACCTACCTACCTACCTACCTACCTACCTACCTACCTACCTACCTACCTATCATCCGTCCATCCATCCATGTCCATCCGTCCATCCATCCATGTCCATCCATCCATGTCCATCCATCCATCCATCCATGTCTGTCCATCCATCCGTCTGTCCATCCATCAGTAATTCATCCATTCATCCATCCATCCGTCCATCCGTCCATCCACCCATCCCTCCATTCATCCATCTGTCCATCCCTCCATCCTTCCATCCATCTGTCCATCCACCCATCCGTCCATCCATGTCCATCCATCATCCGTCCATCCGTCCATCCATCCATCCATCCATCCATGTCCATCCATCCATGTCCATCCATCCATCCATCCATGTCTGTCCATCCATCCATCCGTCCGTCCATCCATCAGTAATTCATCCATTCATCCATCCATCCGTCCATCCGTCCATCCACCCATCCCTCCATTCATCCATCTGTCCATCCCTCCATCCTTCCATCCATCTGTCCATCCACCCATCCCTCCATCCATCCATCTGTCCATCCACCCATCCGTCCATCCATGTCCATCCATCATCCGTCCATCCGTCCATCCGTCCATCCATCCATCCATCCATCCATCCATGTCCATCTCTCCGTCCATCCATCCATCTCTCCGTCCGTCTATCTGTCCATCTCTCTCTCTCCCAGTCAATCAAGCTGTCCTCCTCTGGAGATTGGTGAGGAAGGTTTCTTTGCTGAGCGTCGATGCCTTCTCAGTCCGCAGGCCGTGCGCTGCACGTTTCAAACGCCTGTCACCGCCGTGTATCCCGTTCCCAGGTGTGGGCGTAAATGCTAAAGCCCACGCAGGAAATCATAAAGCATTTGCCTATTAAGCTGTCAGAGCGCTGGTCGTAATCCCTCGTTAGTCTAATTTTAAGTCCCTCACAGGTATTTAAACGCTCCTCGATCTTTTAATAACACGCAGAACGCCCGATTGATTCACCTGCGCGCCGGGTCTCTCTTGTGCCTGTAACGTGGCATTGGTGGCTCTCGCTTGAGCGCTCCGTGGCCCTGGTTGCGCTGGCGTGAGTCGGAGCTCCCGGTTGTTCCTCCCGCGGCGACGGCTCCGCAACAGCGCTGACGGGGCTCTTGGCGACGCAGGTTTTGACAGCGGCTCCTTGAATTCCCGCCTTCCTTTTCGGTTTGCCCCCCCCCCCGTTAGGTTTTGGTGGAATAACTCGCGGGGGGTGGGTCGCCGGGTGTTCTACTGAGCTGCGGGACAGGAGGTTGGAGCGGAGGGGAAGCTCCGCTGCGTTCGCGTCCCAGACCTCGAGGGCCACCGGTCGGAAACGAAACGGGGTAGAAAATGACGGTAAACGCGATGGAAACGTGCTGCTCCGCTTTTGCTTTCCAGAGCAGTGCAGCTGTCCTGAAAAGGGAGAGCCTACGGGTGGTTGCTGCAGTCATCCACTTGCTTCAAAGCCGTACGTTCGGTATAATCCCTGAAAACTCTGGTTTGGGCCGATTTGGACGGGGCCGTTGGTGTGTCGTTGCCGGATGCGGCCGCGTTCGTGACCGCTTTGGCCAAAGGGAGAAGGACGCTGAAGGAAGCGTTGCTGACCTAGAGAAGGCGGGTGATCCCCTGTCGGCACTCGCAACCGGGAGGTCGTTACCAGAAATTAATGTTTAACGGCAGGGTCGGGTTTCTCAAAGGCTGGGGGGTTGGGGGGTTCAGCCTGGAGCAGGGAAGGCTCCGGGGAGACCTCAGAGCCCCTTCCAGTGCCTGGGGGGGTACAAGGAGGCTGGGGGGGCTTTTCCCAAGGGCAGGGGGTGACAGGACAAGGGGTGACGGGTCAAAAGGGAAGAGGGAGATGAAGCTGGGCCACCAGGAAGGAATTCTTCCCGCAGAGGGTGGGGGGCACAGGGACAGGTTCCCAGAGAAGCTGTGGATGCCCCATCCCTGGGAGTGCCCAAGGCCAGGCTGGGTGAGGCTGGGAGCACCCTGGGCTGTGGAAGGGGTCCCTGCCCGTGGCAGGGGGTGGCGCTGGATGATCTTTAAGGTCCCTTCCCACCCAAACCATTCCATGATTCTGTGAATGGCTTCGGGTAGAGGAGGCACCAGGAAGGTTTGCTACGGGCTGTCGTTCCTCCGGGAGCGGCCGTAGCCTCCGCGCCTCGCTCTCCACGTTGCGCTGGGTGCCGAGCGCATTAAAACCCGTAAATTAACGGATGTTAATGGCGCTCGTCAAACTTGGTTTCGCTGGGGCCTGATTAACCTTCCCCGGGGAAGGGACACCGAAGTAAGCTCGAGTTTTCCACCTACAGCAGCTCTTTCCCTCCCTCTGAGCACGGTTATTCTGTACCGCGGGGGTTGGGGTTTTGTATTTTCCCTCCCAGTAACTTTGTATAAATAAAGTGGGTTTATTCTTCACATTCACCATGCTCTGCTCTTTGCAGCTTCCGCTGAGGTAAGCTCCAGGCCGATCTGAAAGCTCGCTAACGAGATAATGGCGCTAGGATCGGTCTACAGGAGGTAAAATACAATTAACGATGCACGTGGCTAATTCCCACGGTGGAATGGCAAAAAGGCGCATCCCGTGTAAAAGATGCCGGCGTTTCACACAGGTTCACAGAGTGTCAGGGGTTGGAAGGGCCCCTCTAGAGCTCATCCAGTCCAACCCCCTGCCAGATCAGGATCACCCAGAGCAGATCACACAGGAACAAGTCCAGGGGCTTTGGAAAGTCTCCAGGGAAGGAGACTCCCCCCTCTCTGGGCAGCCTGTCCCAGGGCTCTGTCACCCTCACAGAGCAGAAGGGTTTCCTCATGGTCAGGGTGAACCTTCTGTTTGCCAGCTGATGGCCATGGCCCCTCGTCCTGTCACTGGGCACCCCTGAGCAGAGCCTGGCCCCCTCCCCCTGACACCCCCCCTTTAGATACTGATCAGCATTGATCAGATCCCCCTCAGCCCCCTCTTCTCCCAGCTGAACAGCCCCAGCTCTCCCAGCCTTCCCTCACATGAAGGTGCTCCAGGCCCTTCCCCATCGCAGTGTCCCTGCGCTGGGCCCTCTCCAGCAGCTCCTTGTCCCTCTGGAGCTGAGGAGCCCCGAGCTGGACACAGCACCCCAGGGGAGGCCTCCCCAGCACAGAGCAGAGAGGGAGGAGAACTCCCCTCGACCTGCTGGCCACGCTGTCCCTAACCCACCCCAGGGTGCCACTGGCCTCCTTGGCCACGAGGGCACACTGCTGGCTCGTGGTCATCCTGTTGGCCACCAGGACTCCAAGGTCCTTTTCCCCAGAGCTGCCCTCCAAGGGAACAGCCCCCAGCCTGTGCTGATCCAGGGGGTTGTTCCTCCCCAGATGCAGCACTTCACACTTGCCCTTACTGAACTCCATCCAATGTCCCCCCCCAGCTCTCCAGCCTGGCCAGGGCACGCTGGACGGCAGCACGGCCTCCTGGCGTGGCAGCCACTCCTCCCAGTTCGGTGTGGTCAGCAAACGCTCTTAGAGGACATTCCATCCCTTCGTCCAGGTCACTGGTGAATATATTGACTAGGGCTGGGCCCAGCACTGACCCCTGGGGTCGCCACTGGCCACAGGCCCCCGACTAGACTCTGCCCCACTGACCACAACCCTCTGAGCTCTTTCCTCCAGCCAGTCCCCAGCCCACCTCACCGCCCAGTGGTCCAGCCCGCGCTCCCTACGCTGGGCTGTGAGGATGCCATGGGAGGCTGCGTTGGGTTGTAACTTTGCCTCCAGCACGGGAGCGTTAAGCTCACTGGAGCGATCCTGTAATTTCTGCAGGCTGAAAGGCACCGAGTGACAGCCACGATAGGATGGGTCAGCCCTCCTCTGCCCGGGGAAGTGGGGGAGTCGCCGACCCTGGAGGCGCTCAAGGCACGTGTAGAGGTGGTGCTTGAGGACACGGTCTAGTGGGTACGGGAGTGTTGGGGTGACGGTTGGACTGGAGGGTCTTTTCCAGCCGTAGTGATTCTGCGATTAGCCAGGGTTTGCTGGAAGTCACAAGTGAAAAGGGTCCGATCCTTCACTAAATCCTTACAAATACTAAAATAAGCAGAAAATGGCTTTAAACTGCGGAGAGGTTTCTGCATAGTCCTGCCGTCGTTACGTTTTCAGCCTGCACCCCTAGAATCGTGTGTGACCCCCCACCTTTTCTGGGTTTTGTGCTGGGTACAGCCCGTCGCCGTGGCTGGGCGGAGGGAAAGGGTATTGTGAATCCGGGTCACGTGGGCAGGAGAACTGGGGGGACCCATGGAAGAATGCTGGGTCAGCTGGAATCGAAGCCTTACGGCGTACGGAGTGGGGCCGAACGGAGCACGGGTCGTCGTGGCAGTCCTGGGAACGTGGTTCCTGTGACCGTATTTCCAATTGCAGCGGTTAAACCCCCCGCTGCATCCCGGGGGGCTCGCGGGGTGTTGAGGCACGGGAGGGGTTCCCTCACGCCCCGAGGAGGATTTTACTGGGGTTATCGAGACGGCTCAGCAGGAACTTGATGATGAGGTACGCTTACAGGCAGAGCAGACCAAACTAAAGCCAGGGAAAAAAGTAAAATCTAGTGGTTTGTAAGGCAAAATTGTAAATGGGATTAACGTTCGGGGTAGGCGGTCAAGGGGATTGCCCGAGGAAGGTGTGCGTTAGCCGCTGGCTCATGGACTCGGCTTAGCTGTGCTAAACGGAGGTCAGGCTCGCTGCCCCTGTGGTTTTGATCCCCGTTAAATATGTCAGGCGGCGAGACGGTTCGAACCCGCTCCGTGTGCGTTGACCCTGGGAAAGAGAGGACCTGCCGCCCGTCGGCTGGGGGTTGCGCTCTTGGCTGGCGGCGGTAATCTCTGCTAATAAGGGGGAGTAAAGACTCTTAAACTGGGGGGCTGGGCACTCGGTGGGGTAAAACTCGGGAGCGTCTGGGCTGGGAAAAGCACCGACCTGCAGCGGATAAGCGAGGATGGAGGGATAAACCTTCCTAATTTTGGGTAGGTTTCAGATCATAGAATCACAGAACGGTTTGGGTTGAAGGGACCTTACAGACCATCCAGTCCCACCCCCTGCCATGGGCAGGGACACCCTCCACTAGCCCAGGGTGCTCCAAGCCTCACCCAGCCTGGCCTGGAAGACGGATAAGCATTAGTTTTTGTTGGCCACAGGCTGGCCTGAAGCCGTCCCTCGGTTCGAGAGGCGTCTCCAGCTGGATTGACCAGCGAGCCAGCGGTATTACACGAGCAAACGTGCTCATCCTCCTACTCCAGCTCTGGCTGAGCCTGCTCTCGCATCGCCTGCGGTCCAGCCGCCTGCAGGACGCGCGGGACGAAGCGGTGCCCAGAGAAAAGCTGCGTTTGCGTACGTGAATCTTTCCTCTCTGGTCTGAAGGCTTTTTCTTTCCCGTTTGAGACGCTGTGACTTTCTTCCCATGGGAAAACGGAAAGTTGGGGAGAGACGGCCTGTCATTACGTGTTCGAGGGGCTCTGATTCTGATTACACCAAGGTCCACTGATTAAAGCTTTGCTCATTAACTTCATTTTCCCGAGTCGGCTGACAGCTGAGCGGCTCCGCGCAAGGCGAGGAGCGGCGTTTCCAGCACCGGTTTGGCGCGTCGGCGCTTCCCCCAGAAGCCCTGCCGCCGTGGGTACCGCGCGTGGGAGGTGGGATTGCTCGGGGATGCTGGAAGCCTGAGCAAGTCTGCACTCAGACAACCTCGTCAGTCTGCCGCCGTCGTCTGGCTGCTGGCGCGGACGGGTTCCTCTGGGTGACGTCTCCGTGTGTGTGGCTGGTTTACTCGGGGAGAGAGGCTTCGTTTGTATCGAGCCGTCGGCACACGGAGACCGGAATAAATAAGTCTTGCCAACCTGATCGCTCCCCGCATGCAAGCAGGGAGGCTGAGGGGGCTGGGGGGGTTCAGCCTGGAGCAGGGGGGGCTCAGGGAGAGCTGATCGCTGCCTGCAGCCCCCTGACAGGGGGGGCAGAGAGGGGGGTGGGTCTGTTCTCCCCAGGGCTGGGCCAGGAGGGCACGGCCTCAGGCTGTGCCAGGGGGGGTTCAGGTGGGCTGTCGGGGCAATTCCTGCCCGGTAAGGGCTGTGGGGCACTGGCAGGGGCTGCCCAGGGAGGGGGGAGTCCCCATCCCGGGAGGGGGTTCAGAGCCGTGGGGCCGAGGTGCTCAGGGCCCTGGGTCAGGGCTGGCCTTGGCCCTGCTGGGGGAACGCTTGAACTCGATGGGTTTCAAGGCCTTTTCCAAGCAAACCAATTCCATGGTCTCAAAGTTCTGGGTTTGCTGTTGGATCAGGGCAAGGTTTTCCTCTTGGGTTGGGGTCTTTTCCCAGCACTCAGACTCTGGGAGACGTTCCCCTGAGCTTACCGACTCCGTGTTCATTTTTTCCCCTGAACGTAGAGCTCCCCGTTGGAGTGCAGTCACCAGTTCACCCCCTCGTTGGTGCTGGGGCAGTCAGGTACGGCAGCGCTGGTGAGACAGCCCAGGAGTCTTCTGTCTCTAAATCTGATTTCTTAACCTTCTTTTTCCCAACAAACTTTGAAGCCTGTTGAAAATTTCCAGGTCCCTCCCAAGTGCATTGTCCAAACGAGACGATGCCGTGGCTCTGAATCACAGGCTGCAGCAAGCTCAAAAGGCTGCGATGGGCAGGGTTGAGGAATCCCAGGTGAGCTGTCGCCCGCCCGTTGCTGTTTCACCTGGCGGAAGGACCTTTTTTACACCATTAATAAGACTCCTGCTAGAAAACTTTTGAACAAGGCGCAGTGCGGCGGGGAAGACGCTGTACGTTGTCCTTACGCCCACGTGGTCCTTCCATCTCCATCCGTGAGGAGCTGCTGAGCTGGATGTCCCCAGGATACTGTGAGTTCGTGGCTTTCTGTACCTGTTTACCGCTCTCACCGACAGAGTCGTGGTCGTTTGGGCTTGAACATCCCACACCAGAGGCTTTTTAAGTAGAAACTGTCCTATAGTTGGGCTTTGAGCACTGAAAACGAGCGCAGGCGAAAGCTTTCAGCCTAATTTTCACCAGCCTCCGCGGCCAAATAGCCGAAGCTGGTGGTGTCGTGCGGTCATCCTCACGATGGGCGCAACCGGAAGTGCTCTGCCTCGCTTTTAACTGAAGAAACACACGTGCACGCCGCGGCCGTGTCGATTAAATCACCCCTGGTGTCGTGCCATCGAGCGCCTGAGGGATGACGGTCGAGGGCGGGCGAGTTGCTGGTGGGGTGGCTCCACGGAGCCTTGGTTTGGCTCTGGAAAGGATCCGTGTTTTGACAGGTTGGTAACGAGCCTCGCGTCTCGGCGAACAGGCTGCAGGTTGACCTCTGAAGGGGTCGGGAAAGAAATTAAGACGTACGGCTCGTTATTGAAGAGCCTGATTTCGAGACTAAAGTACCGAGCGCCGTGCTTTGAAAAGCAAAACCCGGCCTTTTTAATTTGCCTAAAACCGCTCTCAGGAGCACGTAGAAGCGTGAGGGATCGCAAGGCACCAGTGTGAAATGGTTATAATATATATAACCAGCGGCATCAACGGCTCCGTGTCTGGGTGGAGACCAGCACCGAGCGGCATTCCTCAGGGGTCGGGGTTGGGACCAGTAATGATTAAAATCTTCATTACTAGTGACACGGACGGTGGGATTGAGGGCACCCTCAGCAATTTGCTGATGACACCGAGCTGTGTGTGGGGTGACAGGCTGGAGGGAAGGGATGGCATCCAGAGGGACGGGGACAGGCTGGGGGAAGGGATGGCATGCAGAGGGACCAGGACAGGCTGGGGGAAGGGATGGCATGCAGAGGGACCGGGACAGGCTGGGGGAAGGGATGGCATCCAGAGGGACCGGGACAGGCTGGAGAGGTGGGACCGTGCCGACCCCACGGAGTGCAGCCAGGCCAAGGGCAGGGTCCTGCCCAGGGGTCGGGGCAATCCCAGCACAGGGCCAGGCTGGGAATGGATCGGGAACAGCCCTGGGGAGAAGGACTTGGGGGGCTGGGGGCGAGGGGCTGGCCAGGAGCCGGCCGTGTGCGCTGGAGCCCAGAAACCAACCAGATCCTGGGCTGGATCCAGAGCAGCCTGGCCAAGGGGGTGAGGGAGGGGATTCTGCCCCTCTGCTCTTGTGAGACCCCCCCTGGAGTGCTGTGTCCAGCTGTGGAGCCCTCAGCATCAGAAGGACACGGAGCTGTTGGAGTGAGGCCAGAGGAGGCCCCGGAGATGCTGCGAGGGCTGGAGCCCCTCTGCCATGGGGCCAGGCTGGGGGGGTTGGGGGGTTCAGCCTGGAGCAGGGAAGGCTGCGGGGAGACCTCAGAGCCCCTGCCAGGGCCTGGGGGGTACAGGAAAGCTGGGGGGGCTTTTCCCAAGGGCAGGGAGTGCCAGGCCAAGGGGTGACAGGTTTAACCGGGAAGAGGGAGATGGAGCTGGGCCATGGGGAAGGAATTCTTCCCGCAGAGGGTGGGGGGCACTGGGACAGGTTCCCAGAGAAGCTGGGGATGCCCCATCTCTGGGAGTGCCCAAGGCCAGGCTGGATGAGGCTGGGAGCACCCTGGGCTATGGAAGGTGTCCCTGCCCGTGGCAGGGGTGGAGCTGGTTAACCTTTAAGGTCCCTTCAACCCAAACCATTCCATGGTTCTATGATATATACCCCCTGGCTGTAGTGGCTGGTGTATAGATAATACACGACAGCTGCTCCCAAAGGTCTCGTATTCTGGTTGTATCTGAGCTCTATAAAATCATTTGCCCTATGAAAGGGTGCAGAGTTCATCCCGGCAGTGGGGAGTGGAGCAGATGAGAACCTTCCTGCGGACTCCATCCACGTTTTTAGTGGTGGAGAGATAAAGTGCAGACGTTTAGGTGTGACAGAGCAGGAGGCTCGTGAGAAACAGAGCTGATACCCGCTGGAGAAACCAGGAAGACGCAGGAATCGGAGCTGGTCACTCTGGGTGCTGGGTGTATGCAATACTGGGCTAGACTTGCAAGTCAGGGGATGTAATTGGGCTATTTTTAGTTCTTTCCCCTTTTTCTTTGTTCAAGCAGCCTTCTTCCTCCGAGGGATCGAGTTGGTGGGCTGGTTCACGCGGGCGGGTGACGTGGACTTGCAGTGGCTTAATCAAAGAGGCGCTTGGTCAACTAAAGCCGGCGCGAACGTGCAGCGGCGCGGCCTTTCTCACTCTCCTGGCCTGCTGGCCTCTTCTCCCGCTTTAACGTTAGCAGTGATTCATCGCGCGGGGGTTTCGGCCACTGCTGGAAGTGAACTGTGGGGTCTGGGCTTCAGCCTATCTGACCCCCGACGTCAGTGTAGCCGAGATCCCGAAGGCCGTCTGGGGTCGCAGTGCAAGGAGTGAACCCCCCCCCAGGTATTTAGTGGAGATCCGTAAGCACGCCCGCGCTTGAAATCAACCCCTGTGGTTCCTCGCTCCCAGGTGACGGGGTAATGCCAGCTCCTCCAGCCGGGCTCGCCTCCTGGTTCGTGCTCCTATCCCGAGGATGGGGTCGGCTGCGTGGCGGATGACCCCGGAGGTTCTGGGTTTGCCGGCCTGGCTGGGGAGGCAGGCTCTGCGGTTTTAGGGTTTGTTCTGTAGGCGCTCCTTTCTCCACGAAAGCTCTTAATTTGGCTCTAATCCAGTCTCGTTCCTCCTTATTTTCCACGTTGAAAGTCAAATATTGAGCTAGTTTTCCTTTTTAGATTTTTTCAGTACCGGAGCCGTCCCCAAACGTCTCACACCTGCTGAAAATCCTCCGAGCACTGTTCCCCTGGGAGGGAACGATGGGTGTTAGGTTGGCGGAGGAGGAGATAGTGGGGTGAACGCGGGGACAGTGTCATGGGATCGTAGGGGTTGGTGGACCCGCACGTGGATGTGAGCTCCAGCTCCGAGCTTCAGCTCCCAGCATGTTTCCGTCGGGGGATAAACTTCCAAGTGCGTGCCACTGACGAGGTGGTCGCTGGGGAGAGTTAATAAAAGTGGAAATGCAAGCGGACGGAAATAGAAATTATTCCTTGTAGGGTATCGTCATCGTAAAGAAAAGCCACTGTCTGACCTGGAGCAGCGCTCCAGTGGGTCCAGTACAGTGTGTTCCACTGGATCCAGTCCAGGTGGATCACAGACCAGTTTGGGTTGAAAGGGACCTTAAAGCTCCCCCAGCGCCACCCCCTGCAATGGGCAGGGACCCCTTCCATAGCCCAGGGTGCTCCCAGCCTCATCCAGCCTGGCCTTGGGCACTCCCAGGGATGGGGCAGCCACAGCTTCTCTGGGCACCTGTCCCAGTGCTCCCCACCCTCTGCGGGAAGAATTCCTTCCCCATGGCCCAGCTCCCTCTTTCCGTTTAACCCCGCTGCCCTTTGTCCTGTCAATTCTTGTTGGCAGAGTCCATCTTCACAGGAACTTCCCAGCTGCTGAGGACCTTACCCCTGGTTTTTTGATGGATTTGATGGCGAGACACCCGCGCTGGCAGGAGCTGGGCAACATTTATCCGCAGGCAACGGAGACGCCTCTTCCTCCACCAAGATCCACCCGGTTTACGCGACGCAGCTATTTTGTTCCTCAGGGAGTGCTTAGGACACATTTGAATTCTGTTAGTGAGAAAACACATTATTTAGGCTGTTCCTGGAGTATCTGTTTGGTTTCCTGTTCTCTTGAAGGGGACGTGTTCCAGCTGGCTGGCCGGCATCACCACGCTGCTGGTGGCTTTTATCCCCACGAGGATGGAGAGACGTTTCAGGCCATTCCTCCAGCTGGTCTTGTAGTATCAGAGCGATGCTGTTTTGGTGTTATTTATAGCAGGGGCGATGCTGTAATTCGGGAACGGCAGGAATTCATACGGCCTTGCCTTGGGCTTGATACCCACAGCCTGCCGGAGCCGGGTCATGGGTTTGGATGCAGGAGTCTGCACGTCCCTGGAGTATTTATTTGTGGGAAAAGTAGGTTTTTTAAGAAGGAATTTCCTCTGGTGACAAAATCTAGAAGCAGTGTCTGTGAACAGCCTGGCTTGGCAGCAGCTCTGTGGTCAAGTGCGATGAGCTGTGCCTCTGGATGCTCCTCGTTTAAGAAGCAGTAGATAAAGAAGAGCGTAGATTAATTTGCCACTTGTTCTTCAGCCTCAGCACCTTCAACACAACCGTTTGACTTCTAGTGCCAAGCAGCTGACAGCCTTCCCGCTCCAGAGTGCTTCGAAACCACGTTTAATCTGGAGTGAACTCACCCCGCTGGTTGCACAGACCTTCCGTGTCTTCCCAGGTTGGCCTGCAGCTCCTGGAGCTGGAAGTTCGAGTCCCCACGTTTTCACAGGATTGCAGTAATTAATACCATAGAATAGAAGGGTTTGGGTGGGAAGGGACCTCAAGGATCATCCAGCCCCACCCCCTGCCATGGGCAGGGACCCCTTCCACAGCCCAGGGTGCTCCCAGCCTCATCCAGCCTGGCCTTGGGCACTCCCAGGGATGGGGCAGCCACAGCTTCTCTGGGAACCTGTCCCAGTGCCCCCCACCCTCTGCAGGAAGGATTCCTTCCCCATGGCCCATCTCCATCTCCCTCTTCCTGTTTAAACCCGTCACCCCCCGTCCTGTCCCTCCCTGCCCTTGGAAAAGCCCCCCCACCCTCCTGCCGGCCTTGTAGCTGCCCGGTCCGTGCATGTACCGTCTGGGCTGCAGTAATATTTGTGGTAAACGGGTTTTATATAAAACTGGGAAGTTCTGCAGAACTTGTGTATCCCCAGTAAAGCCCATCCTGAATCCTGACGCCGGCTTGGCGGGACGTTTTAAGACGGGAGAGTTCGTAACTCCCGTGGGGAGACGTCGCTTGGCGAACCAGGAACGGGAGAGCAGAGGCAGCCCGAGGCTCGCCGGGTGCTGCGGCGCAGGCACCGCCCGGGCGGTTGGGTTACGCCACGACGGGGCGAAGGGCGCCCCTGGGGTCTGTAGGGATTTGGGAACGATTTCAGAGCAAGAAGTTGGTGGGGTTGACACCAACCTGGTAGTAAACACGTGGCCGGAATCGCGAGGGAAGGGGATGCGCTCTGCCCCGGGCACGTCGCAGGTGAGCTGGGCCTTGTCGTGGTGACGGGGACGAGCGGGGACCCCTTATCTCGCCATTCACACGGGCACAGCCTGTCAGTCTCTTCCCAGTCTGCGTTCATTCCCCGAGCACCTGGTCACGCTTGCAGGCCGGCGGAAGTTTGGACCAACACCAGCGCGCAGCCGGGTGGCCCCCAGAGCCACCCGGGTTTCCCTCATTTTTCCTCCTAAAGACACAAACTTTGGGGTTGTTTCCTGCAGGCTCTCACTCCCCCTCGTGCCTGCGCGGGCTTTTGCAGCCTGTCGTCGTACACTGGTTGCTCCTTACCTTGCTCCGACAGCCCCACGCGCCGCCTGTTTCTGCCTGTTCCAGCTAATTCCTGGGCAGGGCTTCGGTCCCCTTTTTCAGGGATGAGCCTTCAGTAACTGAAAGACACACGTTCCTTGAGGTTCGGACTGGTTCTTTGCAATGAAACCGGGTTCATTTGGCCCAGTGACCGATTCATTCCTCGCTGAAGTTGGTTTTTAGAAGCGTTTTCTCATTTTTAACGCTTTTCCTGGAGCTCAGTGCTTAGCACGGGGCAGCTCTCCGAGCAGCTCAGCGCTGCTGTTTCCATTTTAATGGTTTTTTAAATAATAACATTGATTTGGGTCACGGATCCCAGTCCCAGTGCCTTGCCATCCTCATCATAAAACATTTCTTCCTCCTAGCTCTCTGAATCTGCCCTCTTTTCGTTGGAAACCGCCACCCGTTGTCCTGTCGCTGCAGGGAGGTACGGCTGCCGTGATGGCGTGTTGCTGAGGTACGGCTGCCCGCAGCGGCGCGTTGCGATGCCGGCCCTGGAGATCTGGGGCTGATGGTGGCTGATGGTGGCAGCATCTCTTTTAAGGAATGACCTGGTGGGGAGGCGCTGGGACAGGTGCCCAGAGAAGCTGTGGGTGCTCCATCCCTGGGAGTGCCCAAGGCCAGGCTGGATGAGGGTGGGAGCACCCTGGGCTATGGAAGGTGTCTCTGCCCGTGGCAGGGGTGGGGCTGGGGGGGGCTTTAATGTCTCTCCCAACCCAAACCAGTCTGTGATTCCATGATTCTGTGATTAAGGTGCGCAGCATCCGATGGGGAACCTTCAGAAGAAGTTGGGGAAGGCATAATCGTTGCGTGGATGCTGGGACGGGGTTTGCTTTCAAGCCCCGGAGGTAGTGTAGCAGCCTGGGGGATGTTTTGCTCTGGGGCAGGGATGCCCAGTGCTTTCCAGGGAAGCACTTTGCTGGCGCTACGGGACCGTACGTGCTGTGCCAAACCCGTACATCTGGTGCCCGTGGTGTGCTGGGTCTGGCGGGAACGTCCGAGGTGTCTGAGTGACGCCGTTTGCCCACCCTGGAGTTACACCTCTTTCACCCATAGCCTCCGGCCACCCGGCCTTAGCCAGAAACGGCAAACTCCAGAATTCCCAGCATTTAAATACTTCACCATCCACGGAGGGGACCCTGGAATGGCTTCTGTCCATCCAGGCATGCCAGCAGCCCAACGGGCCGTGGCTGCCGGGCCGTGGCTACCGGAACAGGGGCAAATCGGTGAAGGGAAGGGGGGTTTGTGCCAACCGTTGTCCCCGGCAAAATGCTTCGTGTGAAGAAAACTAAACCGAGGGACGATGAGCTGCCGGACCTTCCCAGCAGAGAGCAGGGTTTCCGTGAGCGTCTGCGGCGAGATGCTGCCGGCCCCGCCTTCCTTCGCCCGGTTCTCTTTGCAGGGGGAGATGTGCCGATACCATCCCGAGGGGGGCTCAGGAAGAGGTCACACAGGTGGCTCATTGATTCCCGAGGGTGGAATCTGTCGTTATTTTGAGCGAAGCAGAGAGGGTTTGGTTAAGTTGAAACCTCAACTCAAGTCTTCAGCGCTGCAGTGTGGCCAAACGTTGTTTGTATCCTGGTCCGGCCGTTGTGGGGCTGCCGGCCGTGGAAACGCGCCTTTGCCGGAGCCGGAGATCCCTTGGCAATCGCCCAAGTCTTCGTTTCTGGCCGATTCCCTGTGATTCCCTGTGATCCCCCTTCTGCAGAGCCAGGGCTGAGCGTGTTCAGCAGAGGGAGCTGCAGCCCCGCCAGCCCACGCGTCCCCGTCCCCGAGATCCGGCTAAACGCAGATCATTTAAAACTCTGGATGTGCGCACCGCCGCGGGGTTCTGACGTTGGTTTCTGGCCGTACTGAGCTGGCAGCTGAACGCCGGTCAGCGTTAGAGGTGTCTGTATTCTCTTCTGCCTGAATTCACGCACTTTGGAGGATGCCGAGTATGGTCGTCGCAGGAGACCTGTAGCTCTGAGTACAGACCTGCCTCTCCGACCTCGCTGCCCTATGGATCAGGGTATCGGCATCTTGGCGCCACGTCCGGCGATGGCTGGACGTCTCCTCCATGCCACGCTCGGGTTGCTCCTGTTTGCTCTGGGCTGGAGCGTGGAGCAGAGCCGCCGGGGTCGGCGTGAAATCACGGCTGGAAAAACGGGCTGGATCCGGGCGCTTTGGCTTTGAACGGAAATGAGGAACCGAGCTGCCCGTCTCGCCGCCGGGCGCTTGGCTAACGAGGCTGGTTCCTAACGAAGACCTGGGCTGGGAGATCTGACCACCGAAGCCCTCGGCCAGCAGCTCAAGAGCCGGCAGGGGGGTGGCTGGTGCATCCCTCTGCATCCTCCCTCCCCACCAAACGTGAGGGTGGAGGGTTTCACCTATGGAGAAGTGGGACAGCAGTGCCGGCGCCGCGGCTTTCCACGTGCCCGAGTGGATGGTGAGTTATTCACCTTCTTATTTCAGTCACCACCCAGCCTAATTGCTGCCTGATTTCTGGAGGGAGCATCCAGCCCCGGCAGCTCCGCCTCGGGGTACGACGGCGCTCAGCTGGAACGAGGGTCGTTAAAGTCTGATATTAATGAGAACTGTTGGATACCTCCCCCTGCGGCGTTCTTGGGCACGAGCTGCCTGATTGCGGTGGCCAAGTGGCAGAGGGGATGGTCCCCGCGGGCCCCCCCCCCCTTGCAGATGTGTTCTATTAAGAATTTTTACAGCCATTCGGGACCAGCGGGGAGGAGGACGGGGGTAGAGGGCGGCGTGTTCTGGGATCAGCACAGCAGATGCCGCCTCTGTGCCAACTTTTTATCATCAGTTTAGGTTCTGCTGTTGGGATAAACCCTCTAAAACGTTGCGACAACCTTCGGGGGGTCGTGTGCCACTCGCCTTCGGTTTGGTGCTTAAAGGGGTTAGAACAGATACTGGCGAATGTTAAAATACACGTTGCTTTGCTTCTCTGGTGAAAGAATTCCCGAAGCAGCTGAAAATGTAATGACATTGCTCCGAAAACCAGGCGGTGCTCGGCAGGCGGAAGGTTGTGTGTCTGGAGGGCAGCTTCGGAGTGTCCCCCGAGGGTCTGTGCGGTGTCTTGTGGTCCAAAAACGTTCATGATGCTTCAGAAACACTGAAATTCCGTGTCAGTAATTTGTTACAGCTTCCTTCTGTGGCTGTGAGGTCGTCCCTCTCCTAAAAGTACTCAGGTCACTGTAGTAACAAGTTGGTTCTTGTAGACCTGTGACGGGATTTTGCTGTTTGATCTTGGTCTGCAGAGTCCGTGTGTGGTGATTTGATTCAAACTTTGTTATTCCCCTTCAATATCCGACTGTGCCTACCCCCACTGCCGCTTTCTTAAGCTTTGCAGAATCACAGCTTGTTGTTCTGCTCCTCATTCAGTTTTCCAGGCTGCCGTTCTGCCGGCTTTAACCCATGGAACAGTTCGGGTTGAAGGGACCTGAAAGATCATCCACTTCCAACCCCCCTGCCATGGGCAGCAACACCCTCCACAGCCCAGGGTGCTCCCAGCCTCATCCAGCCTGGCCTTGGGCACTCCCAGGGATGGGGCACCCACAGCTTCTCTGGGCACCTGTCCCAGTGCCCCCCACCCTCTGCGGGAAGAATTCCTTCCCCATGGCCCAGCTCCATCTCCCTCTTTCCGGTTAAACCCGTCACCCCTTGTCCTGTCCCTCCCTGCCCTTGGGAAAAGCCCCCCCAGCTTCCTTGTACCCCCCAGGCCCTGGAAGGGGCTCTGAGGTCTCCCCAGAGCCTTCCCTTCTCCAGGCTGAACCCCCCAAGCCCCCCAGCCTGGCCCCATGGCAGAGGGGCTCCAGCCCTCGCAGCATCTCCGGGGCCTCCTCTGGCCTCACTCCAACAGCTCCGTGTCCTCCTGCTGTTGGGGGCCCCCGAGCTGGAGGCAGAAGTGCAGGGGGGGTCTCCCCAGAGGGGAGCAGAGGGGCAGAATCCCCTCCCTCGCCCCCCTGCCCACGCTGCTCTGGATCCAGCCCAGGATCCGGTTGGTTTCTGGGCTCCAGCGCACACGGCCGGCTCCTGGCCAGCCCCTCGCCCCCAGCCCCCCAAGTCCTTCTCCCCAGGGCTGTTCCCGATCCATTCCCAGCCTGGCCTCGTGCTGGGATTGCCCCAACCCCTGGGCAGGACCCTGCCCTCGGCCTGGCTGCACTCCGTGGGGTCGGCACGGTCCCACCTCTCCAGCCTGTCCCGGTCCCTCGGGATGCCATCCCTTCCCTCCAGCCTGTCACCCCACACACAGCTCGGCGTCATCAGCAAATTGCTGAGGGTGCCCTCGATGCCACCGTCCGTGTCACTGACGAAGATGTTAATTGTTACTGGTCCCAACCCCAGGGACCCCTGTGGAACGCCGCTCGGCGCCGGTCTCTGCCCAGACACGGAGCTGTTGAGCCCAACTCTCCGAGTGTGACCAGCCAGGCAGTTCTTTATGCACCGAGCGCTCCATCCGTCAGATCCATCCCTCTCCAGTCCAGAGACAAGGCTGTCGTGCGGATGAGGTGACACTCAAACCGCGTCATCTTCCTGTCAAAGACGGGGCGATGGCCTTCGCGTTAGGGGCTGGCGGGGATAACCTTCGCGTAATACGGAACTTTGGTTCTTGTTTCACACGCGGATTTTGGGGACTAACGGTAAAAAGCGTGGAGTTCTCATTAAAGCCAAGCAACAAACCTTTCCCTACGGATCTACCCCCTCCGTAATTCTCCCCTTTATGAACTCGGTGCCGCTGGGGATCGGGACCGGATGAGAAGAACTCGATTTCGATAGGCCTTGATTTTGTTCCTTCTGGCCGCTGCGATTTCCTCTGGCGGCGCCGGAGTGATTTTACAGACGGGTTAAAGCTGCTGCGGCACCCAGCCCCATCTCCAAAGGGCTTGGGGTTCTGTCCTCCAGTTAATTAGGATTTTGACCTGACTCATTTGCATTTGGCGTGCTTTCTCGGGACAAGGTGGGAGCGAACGGCCTCGCTGCAAGAAGTAATCAGTCTGAGCTGTAAAATGCTCGTTAGCTTTAAGGTCGTTACTTCAAACAGTCCTTTGTGGCCCGACGTCCTCACCGTGTCCTACGCTTCCTGCAGTACACCTCGTATTATCAACCAGAGGCTGAAAAAATGGGTTATTAGTGAGTAATAACAATCCCTTCTGCTTCTGGGGAGGGCGGGTTAAAGGGCAGCTTCTCCCGTCTTCGTGGCGGTCGGGGCAGACCTCCAGCAGGTCGGATTTGGTTTGGCAGCACGATGGAGCGTTGGGGTTTGCAGACCCGAGCGACAGCACAACCTGCTGCGGGCCGAATCGGGGATCACGGTATTGGGTAAAATATTGCCCTTTTTGGGTAAAAACCGCCGTGTTTCAAATAATCTGCGGCTTGGAGTTAGTATTGACGGGGCAGGCAGGGGAAAACACTCCTGCGTGCAGCTGTGGGACAGCGCCGCGCTGGTGGCGTAGCATCTGGAGCGCGAAGGAGCCCTAAGACCCCGCGGGATGCCGGCCGAGCGTGAATGCCCTCCCCCCCAGACACCGTGCACGGGCTGGTGGTGACCCAGCGGGTGTTTTCCGCCTCTGGCTGCTTAAATCCGATGGGTTTGGGTTGTACAGCACAGGCCACCCCTTCGTCGCAGGCGGGAGCGATACGGAAACAACCTGTCACGGGGCTGTGACCAAGCGGGGGTTTTACAGCGGGGGGAGGGGGTTTCTCTCTTCCTTGTCCTTCCCCTTGTCCCCGCTGGCGCTGCCTGGTTTAGGTTTTGTGTTATTTCCCTCTTTTTGAAGACTTCTCCGTCCTGCTCCCACTGGTTACAGCAGCGGGGATGGCCGTGCTCGCTCCCGTCACGCGTTGGACGCGGGCGCTGGTGTTGGCTGCCATGGAGGCCGGCCAAGACGTTGGAAGGGGTTTAAATGGACAGAGGGAGAGGAGATGGGCCATGGGGAAGGAATTCTTCCCGCAGAGGGTGGGGGGCACTGGGACAGGTTCCCAGAGAAGCTGTGGATGCCCCATCCCTGGGAGTGCCCAAGGCCAGGCTGGGTGAGGCTGGGAGCACCCTGGGCTGTGGGAGGGGTCCCTGCCCATGGCAGGGGGTGGGGCTGTGGGGGCTGTAAGGTCTTATTTCAGGTGAAGATCTTATTTCAGTCGTATCTCCAGGTTTTCCACCTGCAGCCTTACTGCTGTGGGCCATAGAGGATTATTTCTTTAAAAAGAGGCCAACCGAGGGCAAGCCTCGGCTGTTGGGATGAGCGCAGCGGCTGGGTAGAGGTGAGCCGTGCTTCGGTCCTCGTTACCCATCGTCCTGGAGGTCCGAGGGCCCACGTGGGTTTGGGTCCTGGTGAAACACAATAAATCGAGGCACCTGGGGCCACGGCCGGGTGTTTGCGCTGCACGCACCCTCAGCCCGATGCTCTGGGCTCGGAGTTTGCCGGGCACAGCGGGTCCAACGTGCCTGGGGAGGGGTCTTCAGGAACCATCGGCTTCAGTTTCCGACACGCGTGGGAACCGCTGTGACCCGGGTGGGTGACTCCTCGTTCCCACCCTTTCTGTCCCAAGTCCTGTGGGTAAAATCCGCCTCAACCTGCACGTTCCCAAGCTGGTGTGTTTTCGGAAGGAAGATGCCAAAGGGTTAAACGTGTGTGTTAATCCCAGGGCCGGTCTCCTGTGACCTTCTGCCTGGGGAACTGGAGGCCTAAACACTCGGAGCTGGAGTTACGGCTGGTCGGTGAGCAGCCCTGTCGGGATTACGTGGTAACGTGAGCCGTGCGAAACTATGGAATAAATGGGTCGGGACAGTCCCCTTCGTGGGGCGCTGTGCTCTGGGCCGGGGAGTTGGATTAGGAGAAGGGGCGCCGCCTGGATTGCCGAAGCGGATCGTTTCAGAGAGGGGAGGGCACGGCTGGTACCGCGGAGGGGAGCAGGGCGCAGGTGCCTTCCCACCTCCTGAGTGTCCGGTTTCGTGGGCAAGTGGAGCAGGAGATGAAGTGTCTGGCGTGGCAGGTCGAGTCCTGGAGGAAACGAGCTTTTCCTTCACGGGTCGGCATGAGCGAGCGGGAGGAGGTTTGGTGTGGGAGCTGCAAGCCCTGGGCTCCGGTGGAACATCAGAGCAGGCACGTTGGTCCCCTCCGTTCCGGTCACAGCCGCAAGATTATTTCTCTTGCGCTCTTTACCCTCTATTTAAAAAAACCCCAAACCACAGTAAATTAATTTTATCAGTTGACATCACAGACGGATGAGAAGTTTTTCCGCTGGGAAAAGAATTCCCAGGCAGTTTGTCACGTGAATAACCAAGTAGCGGCGGCTCTTGAAGACCACAAACGTGACCTGATCACGGAACGGTTTGGGTGGGAAGGGACCTTAAGGCCCCCCAGCCCCACCCCTGCCATGGGCAGGGACCCCTTCCACAGCCCAGGGTGCTCCCAGCCTCATCCAGCCTGGCCTTGGGCACTCCCAGGGATGGGGCATCCCCAGCTTCTCTGGGAACCTGTCCCAGTGCCCCCCACCCTCTGTGGGAAGAATTCCTTCCCCATGGCCCAGCTCCATCTCCCTCTTTCCATTTAAACCCGTCACCCCTTGTCCTGTCACTCCCTGCCCTTGGGAAAAGCCCCCCCAGCTTCCCTGTAGGCCCACTTTTACTAGGATGGCACGTGGTCCCCCCTGGTTTTCTTTGAAGGTGGAGCCAAACGACGGCTGATGTAGGACCTGCAGAAGATAGGTGAGATGTGGAGGATGTGGAGAGGCAGGAAACAGCTTTAAAATCCTCTGTTCTAAAAAAATGTTAATTTTAGTGTCTTAGTCTTTGCTGGAAAATGTGGATTATTTTTTTTTACCCCCCAGGAAAAGCTGTTTGATTCAAGTATCTTGATGTAAACCTACCGGAACGAGTGGTGTGTGCCACCTTTCGTGGCGGACACCGCGCTGAAGTAGCATCTCCCGAAGGATTTTGCATGAAAAGGGTCATCAGTACGGTCAAAAATCAAAACCTTGCCTTGAAGACACTTTCCTTTAGCATCAGCGGAGACGAACGGTCCCAATCCCAGTCGCAATCTCCTCTTTCCTGGCAGATCTCCCTGTTGGAAACGATCCGTCTCTCCGTTTCCCGATGACTCTCCAGGTTCCTTAAGGCTGGGAGTCCTGTTCTTTCCCCTTCGCAAGGCAGCTGTTGCTTTCACGTCGCCCAGGAAATCCTCCCTCTCTTACTGCATTCCTTCAGATCTGCTCCGGAGGTGGCGAAGGCCGCCCGGAGAAATGCTTTGAGGGGCGTGTGCCAGCGACGTTACCATGGCAACGGTGTCCCCATCCTGCTGTACCAGCCACTGGGCAACAGGGACAGCTATCGTGGAGCAATACCGTATCGAGTCAGGGCAATACCGTATCGAGTCAGGGCAATACCGTATCGAGTCAGGGCAATATCGTATCGACTCAGGGCAATACCGTATCGAGTCAGGGCAATACCGTATCGACTCAGGGCAATATCGTATCGAGTCAGGGCAATACCGTATCGAGTCAGGGCAATATCGTATCGACTCAGGGCAATACCGTATCGAGTCAGGGCAATATCGTATCGACTCAGGGCAATACCGTATCGAGTCAGGGCAATACCGTATCGAGTCAGGGCAATACCGTATCGACTCAGGGCAATATCGTATCGACTCAGGGTGATGTCGTATCGACTCAGGGTGATGTCCTATCGAATCGGGGCAATATCATATCAAATCAGGGCAATATCATATCGAATCAGCGGTAAATTATTTCCAGGACACGTGTTTGTAAGAACTCATGGAGCTGGGAGCAGCTTTCTTACCTATTCAGTTAGAATTGATGTTGAGGTCAATCGACGATGCCCCGTCGCTTCCCAGTCCCTCTTCTTCGGAAGCGGACGTTGAGGTTCTCTATGGGAATTGTCCTGGGTCCGTTGTGAGGGACAAAACTCCTTGGATAACAGCTCCAACCACTGACTGAAGTTGTAACCAGTTGCCCTGCATCGGGTCTGCTCCGTCGCTGCTGGCAGGGCGTCGCGCTCCCCGGACCCTACCGCGGCACAAGCGTCCCAGGGGTTACCCGCAGCCCCTTTCCTGCTGCAGAAGGTACCTCTGCGGTGGGAAGAGCCTGGATAGAAGGAATTTTTTCACCGTGAGAGTGGTGAAACACTGGGACAGGTTCCCAGAGAAGCTGTGGGTGCCCCATCCCTGGGAGTGCCCAAGGCCAGGCTGGATGAGGCTGGGAGCACCCTGGGCTGTGGAAGGGGTCCCTGCCCATAGCAGGGGGTGGCGCTGGGTGGGCTTTGGGGTCCCTTCTCACCCGAACCATGCTGTGATTCAGCGATTCCAAGAGAAACGGTCCGATGTGGGAATAGCAGGATGGGTGTCGGAGTCCGGACCCTTCCAAGGACAAACTCTGCACTTGCTGCCGCGGGGGACGGAGCAGGGACCGGCGTAATTAAAAACCACTTTGCCATCTAACAAATGCCTTCGTTGTTTTAGTTGCTCATTAGTTAATTTTCTTCTAACGAGGCTCCGTTAACGTAATCATCTGACATTGGGGAAAACGAAAGTTGGGTGTGGGGGGGAGAGAACCCAAGTTAAAAAGCGCCTAATTAGCAAGTTAATTATAGCGAGCAGGGAAATGTTCTGGTTATATAAATAAGCTTTTGTTATGCACACACAAGCCAGGCCACGTTAAAAACTGCCGCTGACTGCCCAGAGGTCAGGCAAACGCTGTAATTCAACGGAAAACAGAAGTAGGGCTTGTTCGGCGGGACGCCTCATTAAGTCTTGGGGTGCTTTCCTGCCAAAAAAAAAAAAAAAAAGGGAGTCTGAAAATCCGAGCGGTTCCCATTCCCTCCCCTCCCTCTCCCTCCACCCCGCAGCTGAAACCAGAGCGGGCAGGACCGGGATCGGCGGGGCTGGGAGGTATAAATGGGGGGGGCAGCCCCTGCCCCGGCGGCAGACGGAGCGGTGCGGCCGTCGGTGATGCCGTCATGCCGAACAAGAAGAAATACAACGTGAATGGAGATTCGGGGATTAAAGCCCAGGTGAGGGCAGCCTGTAGCACCGAAACATCATTTTGCTGTTTAGAAGTACATTTGTTTCTCTCTCTCCCCCTTTTTCCCCTCCTTTCCTCGCTGTTCCCCCTACCCCGTCGCTTCTTTCTGGAGCCAACTCCATCCCCGACTTAGAGAAAAGCCCCGTCTCCGGAGCCCCTTTTCTTCCTTTTCCCCGGGAGCCGGCGGTGGGAAGCGCTGAGCGAACACGGTGCTCTGGGGTTGTTCTTCGGAACACCGTGACCGAGGGCTTTGCGGGCACAGGGGTGGCCCAGGAAAACCTCGCCCGGCGAGACTCTTTCGCCTGGGGAAGTGGCGTAGGGCGGCTCTCCGCGGTGGAGACCCCAGGAGCAAGGGACACAGCTCAGTCGGAACGTAGTGAGCACCCACCTGCGTTTGGAACTCGTTAACCCCTTGTACCTCCGGAGGATTTTCAGCTTGAATTGGGGTTTTTTTCTGCCGGAGGTTGAAAGCTGCGGGGTTTGTGTAGCAGCAGAGCAGGTTGGACTCCTAAATCCGCGCAGCTGCAGCCCCCCGAGGCTTCACGGTGTCTCCTCTGAGCTTTAGCCTGGGCAAAGCTGGCTGTTACCATCAGAGGCGTTTCGGTTTGCACTGAATGAGCTCAACCTGGAACCAAATCACCGTTCTCATCCCAGTCTCGGGTGCCCTCGTCTTTCCAGCCGGGCTGGAACGCGGCGTGTGGTGCCGTTGGTCGCCGTGTGCCGTTGGGTTGGGATTTAAACCCGAGGTTTGGCTTGGTTAAGCCAGATCTGGTTTTCTTCCGGCTGGATGGAGTGTGCGTGGCTGAAATCTCAGCTCTAAAACGAAGATGTGTTGCGGAAACTGGCTTACGGGTGTGGTCCCGCCGGCACTCTGCGCCCTTCACGTGTCCGTGCGGTACGGGATTTAGCACTGGGTGAAGGCGACGCCTCAGAGAAGCCACATTCCTGTCCGTTGTTCCAAGGGTCAAGGCAGAAGACGTCGGTGAAGGGTCAGTGCTAGCGTAAAGCAGACCTGAGCCTTGACCTTGCGGACACCCCTTCCCGACGTTCTCCTCTTCTGATGCCTCCTTCCACCTCTTGCCAGTTGCTGCCGTGCTCAGCTAAAGCTACACCCAGCTCGTGGCAGCCTTTAAAGGGTTCAAACCCTTGAAGGGGGTTAGGGCAGGGCTTATTTACAGTCTGGTTCTAGTTCTGCCTGGTTTGGTCCATGACTGACTTGGTGTTTCGGCATGTTCTTGCCTATCGGTGTTGAATGTGGAGGTACTTGCAGAATCACGGAAGGGTTTGGGTTGGGAGGGACCTCAAAGCGCCCCCAGCCCCACCCCCTGCCACGGGCAGGGACCCCTTCCATAGCCCAGGGTGCTCCCAGCCTCATCCAGCCTGGCCTTGGGCACTCCCAGGGATGGGGCACCCACAGCTTCTCTGGGCACCTGTCCCAGTGCCCCCCACCCTCTGCGGGAAGAATTCCTTCCCCATGGCCCAGCTCCATCTCCCTCTTTCCATTTAACCCCGTCACCCCTTGGCCTGTCCCTCCCTGCCCTTGGGAAAAGCCCCCCCAGCTTTCCTGTACCCCCCCAGGCACTGGAAGGGGCTCGAAGCAGCAAGAGCTTCCGGAGCTCCGCATGCGGTTGTCACCGTCAGCCCTAATGGGATAACGGAGTGTCCGTGCAGAGATGGTGCGGGGAAGGAGAACGGTAGCGATAACGGTTTATTCACCCTTCGTTAGGCCTCGGCGTGTCTCCATCTCGCTTTGCCGAGCGCATCGTTTCGCGCGAATAACCTGATGCGTCGACGCTCAGCTGCCGAGGGATTGGTTTTAAATGGAAAACTGGGAGGTATCAGGCCAACAGCTTCTTGGAAAGGGATCAAAATATTGGTGTGTGCAAAGACCCCGTCCCGCCGGGGTCAGAAGTGTTAATCCACAGCGCAGCTCCTGACCGTACCCCAGGTTTGACGTGGTTTTATCCCTCCCCCGTGGGTTTCCCGATCCGGTGTCGGTGTCGTTCTGTTGTTTGGTTTAAGATTAGCAGGGGAAAAAAAATAAAAAGAGCTTCCAGGTGCTGCTGCAAAGCCTCTCCCAGGTCCTTTTCCCCCTTCCCTGGGGCACCTCGGGCTGGGAATGAGCCGCCTGAGACCCCCATCACCTTATTCCTTCACCTACGGGCCCCAAAAGCCGGGTACCAGCGCCACCAGCCCGTCTCCGGCACCGTGTCGAGCGCTGCCGCTTCCGCCGCCGAGCCTGAACCTGGGCTCCCAGAACGGCGTCAAGTTCGTTCTGGCTTGGTGCCGCCTTCCAGCAACGCTGGCTTCTCACAGCACCCCCCGACGCCCCCCGGGTTAGTCCACAGCCTCGGTTAATGCTTCCAGGGTTTTTTGGAGATGTAAATATTTAACCCCGTCGCACCGGGTTGAGTCACTTCGTGCCGGTAGCGAAGTCCAAGGAATTGGAAGTCGCGTTCCCGATTTCCCCGAGTTTCCAGCGCGAATCGTGAGCAGGGTGGGAGCGTCGGTGGTTGGTTTACGAAGCCGTGAGCGCTGCGCGTTAGAACACTGCCTACACCGACAAGCCTGTGCCCCTGAAGGCTTAAACGGGGCCCAGTAGCCACGTCGAGAGGGAGTGGAAAGGGACGTTGAGCTGCTGGTGTGGTTTTGGGACGCCCCCGGGGCGAGGGAGGTGGGCTCTGGGCAGGTTTGGGGTCGGATGCTTTGGGGTCCCCGGCGGACGGTTGGCGTGGACGCGAGCGCGGAAGCCTGAAGCCGGGTTTGACCGGGCACACGGAAGGGTCGGGTGGCTGCTGTAAACCGGCTAGCGGTCACCTGCAGGAGCGGGTGCTTGGTGTATGTGAGAGCCTGGACTTGGGCGGTTTGTAGTAAGGAAATAGCGATGATTTGGCCTTTTTTTGTTCTTTTTTCTGACATTCCCGTTCCTGGGCGATGCCTGAAACGGAAACGGGCTTGGCGATCGTCTCGGGTTGAGCGGGTTGCTGCGTGTCTCGCGTTGCGATGAGATGGGCTCCGTTAAAACAGAGGGTGGATGCAAAATGCCACAGAACGTTGGGGTTAGGTCCGCTGTGGGCGCTGCTGGGCGTTGGTAGTTGGTTCCTCCGCTCCAAGTTGTCCAGTCTGCACATCGCTTCGTTTACGTGCCTTATCCTTCCTTTGCTTTTCCCAAGGGCAGGGAGGGACAGGGCAAGGGGTGACGGGTTTGAACGGAAAGAGGGAGATGGAGCTGGGCCATGGGGAAGGAATTCTTCCTGCAGAGGGTGGGGGGCACTGGGACAGGTTCCCAGAGAAGCTGTGGATGCCCCATCCCTGGGAGTGTCCAAGGCCAGGCTGGATGAGGCTGGGAGCAACCTGGGCTATGGAAGGGGTCCCTGCCTATGGCAGGGGGGTTGGAACTGGTTAATCTTTAAGGTCCCTTCCAACCCAAACCGCTCCATGATTCCATGATTCTATGATGGGGCTTTTCCCACGACAAATAAGCCCTATTGTTAGTATTTTGGGTGTAAAGGGGACAGAGTTTCCAATTTGTGGGGCTGAAAGCGGAGCTTCAGGTATTTAAAGGACGAGTGTGTGAACGTTGCGCCTGGTGGAGGGTCTGAAACCAAACGCAGTAGGCAATTCAGCATCTCCCATCCCGCTTAAGTAACAGGAATTGAGCTTCAGCCCGGAACCGGGATGGTGTCGGCGTCTGCTCAAGGTGTCGGGCTCTTGGGGTTGAACTGCTGGATCAGACCGTTGGGTTTTTCCACCTGACTTCACCATTCATTTCTTTTAACAGATCCAGTTCGCTGACCAAAAGCAAGAATTCAACAAGCGCCCAACGAAGATTGGCCGCCGTTCGCTTTCCCGCTCCATCTCGCAGTCCTCGACAGACAGCTACAGCTCAGGTGCGTCGCCTCCCCGCGCTCCTGCTCGCTGCCGCCGTTAAGTCTAACATGACTTAAAAGCAGCGGGGTGGTTGGGCCCGGTGATCCTCAGGGATCCCTTCCAGCTCGAGGTATTCCGTGATTCCGTGTGGTCAGCTGCGTCCCCTTACAGCATCCCCGCGGACGGCAGGGTTTATCCTGCCTTCTCCCGCAGCTCAGGGGTCTCCCAGCTCTGCTGTGTAGTCGCTGGGGTCCGGGGGAACACATGGGAAGAGGCTTCTTCCTTGTTTTTTCCCTCTTTGTGTAGAGTTAGATGGAAAATCAGGTTACTCCGCAGCTCTTAGCACCGCTAATCCCTCCCTACAACCCTCACGTGGGGTTGCTGCTGGTGTTCCTCCTCTCCTCCCCTTCCTTTTCCTTCCAGGCTCAGCAGCACAGTGATTCCGTTGCCTCCAGGTTTGCACGTCCCCTCCCCTTCCTGCTCTTGAATAAACCCATGGGGGCTGTGACCGAGATCCGTTCTGGAGACCGGATTTGCCTGGACTAACGTTGGGTGGTTGCCCACAGCTATCCAGAAACCTTCCGGCTCTGGCCCTGCCGGCAGCGGGCGCGTTCCTTGGAGAGTGTGGCACGGCACGGTTGGGTTGTGCCCGGCGTAGGCGCTCAAGTGGGTTTGTTTTCTTTGCATGTGCACAATTTTTAGCGTAGGCGCCCGAGAGTTGATTTGTGGAGCAGCCCGTGAGGATCTCGTAAAACCCGATCCAGCGGAGATCCCCGGGAAGAGCAGGCTGATCCACCCAGTGCCCTGTTCATCGAACCCCGAACACGCAGCAGCCCAGCGTTGGACATGTAGACCTGACGCACAGAAAAGGCAGCACAAGAAAGTCCTGAAAACGAGTCTTTTGGGGGAAATTGGCACTTTTCCTCGCAGGAAGGAGCGCAGCCTGGCGAGAACAGCTGCCTTAGAGCGGGGACGGCGCGGCTGCCCGGCGTTTGGCAGTCTCGAGCGCCGGTGTATTCGGCGAGCGAGTCGCTGTGACCGCGGCGTGCTGAGGGAACTCGGTGCCGCCACACTCCCCAGCGCGTAGGGACGTCACCGGTAAAACGTTGTGCCCCCGCGTGGCACCTTCAGCTCAGTCTGCCCTGGGCCAGTGTCGTGGTTGAGCCCCCGTCAGCAGCTGGGCAGCACGCGGTGCGCGCTCACCTCCTCCCACGCCGGGATGGGGGAGGGAATTGGAGGAAAAGGCCAGGAAACCTGCGGGTTGGATAAGAACAGCGTAATAATTGAAAATAAAGGAAATAAGTATCATAGAATCACGGCACAGTTTGGGTGGGCAGGGACCTCAAAGCCCCCCCAGCCCCACCCCCTGCCACGGGCAGGGACCCCTTCCATAGCCCAGGGTGCTCCCAGCCTCATCCAGCCTGGCCTTGGGCACTCCCAGGGTGTGTCCTGTTACCCCTTGTCCTGTCACTCCCTGCCCTTGGGAAAAGCCCCCCCAGCTTTCCTATTGCCCCCCCAGGCACTGGAAGGGGCTCTGAGGTCTCCCCACAGCCTTCCCTGCTCCAGGCTGAAACCCCCAACTCCCCCAGCCTGGCCCCATGGCAGAGGGGCTCCAGCCCTCGCAGCATCTCCGGGGCCTCCCCTGGCCTCGCTCCAACAGCTCCGTGTCCTCCTGCTGTTGGGGGCCCCCGAGCTGGAGGCAGAAGTGCAGGGGGGGTCTCATACTACTAATACTACTGATAATATGTAATGGAAAATCCTACTATTAATGGCGAGAATAATAATTAGTGGGAAGGAAAACAACAGTGGGAAAACCCCAATGATACAACTGCTCAGTCCCTGAGCAGTGAGAGTGATAAAGCCCCCGGCCAGCTCCCCCCAACTTATACACTGAACATGGTATTTTATGGAACGACATATCCCTTTGGTCCGTTTGGATCCGCTCTCCGGGCTGTGCCTTCTCCCAGCTCCGGTTAGAGAGGAGGCTGGGAGCAGAGGCGCGGTATAAGAAGCTGAAAAAGTCCTTGGCTTAACGTAAACATTGCTCAGCACCAACTAAAAACATCGGCGTGTTGTCAACACTCTTCTTAGCAAAATGTAAACCAGAGACTGGTAGGAGGACATCGCTGTGTCATCAGCATTCCTCTCAGCACGAAGCCAAAACAAGGCCACCTCCTACCTCCTGCGAGGAAAAGGGATTCAATCCCAATCAAAACCAGCACATCCAGTAGCACCCCCGTGGGACCGGGGTCATTCCTCACCTTGCCCCATCCCTGGGAGTGTCCAGGGCCAGGCTGGATGAGGCTGGGAGCACCCAGGGCTATGGAAGGAGTCCCTGCCCGTGGCAGGGGAGATGATATTTAAGGTCCTTTCAACCCAAACCATGCTGTGATGCCATGATATGATTCTGTGATTCCAGTGTCCCCTTTTCATTGTCTCTGAATATGTCATTAAGTGCCGTTTCTGAGCTTGTGTCACTTCAGGAGTTGGTTGGGCGGACGGTGTCTTTCCAGGATTAGGGAGAGGTTGGCAGGGATGGTCTCAGGTTGTTCAGGATGGGCCCATCCTTGGCACTTGGAAGGGAATACTGCTTGCTGCCCGAAATGTTACAGCGGCTGTCCTCGCTGAGACTGTCACGGAAGGGAATTTGGATCCAAATCCCCATCCCTCAAGGAGTCTTAATGCATCTGATCCCCTCCTGGCCCTGGAGATGCAGAAGAAATCAGCTGCCGACGCAGGGCTACAAGAACGGAGATGTGAGAACTGGAGGAGAACTGGGGGGCACTGGGACAGGTTCCCAGAGAAGCTGTGGGTGCCCCATCCCTGGGAGTGCCCAAGGCCAGGCTGGATGAGGCTGGGAGCACCCTGGTCTGTGGAAGGGGTCCCTGCCCATGGCAGGGGGTGGGGCTGGGGGGGCTTTGGGGTCCCTTCAACCCGAACCATTCTGTGATTCCGTGGTTTGCCAAGCACCTGGGTTACGTCTGTAACGCCAGCGATTAGACTGCTCGCACAGGGGTCTCTCAGTAAGAGAGCATCTGTACCGGTGTCACCCCTCCGTCGACACCTGATCACCAGCGGGTGTGCTGGGACTGTCATCTGGGAAGGCCGATTGACTAGCCTGGCTCCTGTCATCGCTTGTCCCCATCCACAGCTGAAAGCACCTGGAGTGGCTCTGGGGAGGTCTCCGCCCCTTGCCCTCAGCGTCTCCTGCTGAAGCACCAGCAATCCCAGTCGGTTAGCTCGGGAAGACATGAGCCCTCCCTCCTGAGGAAGGCCGCCAGGCTGACAGGCAGGAGCAGAGCTCTGCTCTCCGGGCGGTGGCAGGATGGGGAGCTGGATCCCATTAGCACCTCTCGGGGCGGATCTTTGTCCTTCGCCTCGTAGGGCTGAGCGGTAGCACAGTCTAAAGAACCCTTGAAGCCCTCCTGGGAGGGGAAGAGGCTGGGAAAGAAGCGGCATGAGGAGCCGAGAGATGATAATGGAGGGGAAGAACCGTAGAATCGTGGGATTGTTTAGGGTGGAAAAGGCCTTGAAGCCCATCAAGTCCAGCCGCCCCCCAGCAGGGCCAAGGCCAGCCCTGACCCAGGGCCCTGAGCACCTCGGCCACACAGCTCTGAACCCCCTCCCGGGATGGGGACTCCCCCCTCCCTGGGCAGCCCCTGCCAGTGCCCCACAGCCCTTTCCGGGCAGGAATTGCCCCCATAGCCCACCTGAACCCCCCCTGGCACAGCCTGAGGCCGTGCCCTCTTGGCCCAGCCCTGGGGAGAACAGACCCACCCCCCTCTCTGCCCCCCCTGTCAGGGGGCTGCAGGCAGCGATCAGCTCTCCCTGAGCCCCCCCTGCTCCAGGCTGAACCCCCCCAGCCCCCTCAGCCGCTCCCCACAGGAATTGTGCTCCAGCCCCTCCCCAGCTCCGGGCCCGTCTCTGGACGTGCAGGAGGTGTGTGGAGCTCCCCAGGTTTGGAGATGGGGGCCCTGGGCGAGCGCAACCCAGGGGCTCTTCCCCGAGATGTGCCTGGAGGGAAGGCGGCCATCCCAGCAGCGCTGCCCGAAGCTTTGGGCACGTGCCGGTGCCGGTTTAGCGGCGCAAGATCTGGGTGTGGAGACAGTGTCTCTGCAGAGAACCCGCGGGTTGTTGCTCTTCCCGCCCGTCAAAACTGGAGAAGTCCAATCAAAATCTTGAGCTGGTCTCCAAAATACGCACGATCCGTGTTTCCACCGTATGACGGTGCCTGAGACCTGCTGCTCTTTTCACGTCCTTCTCCCTGAAATAGTGATTTATATTAAAATAATAAATACTTACAATAATCATGTATATTAAAATAATAATAATTTAAAAGAACAGATTTTATTAAAGTAATAGATAATTAAAATAATTAAGCTATATTAAAGTAATATAAATATTAGAATCACAGAACAGTTTGGGTTGAAGGGAACTTAAAGCCTCCCCCAGTCCCAACCCCCCTGCCATGGGCAGGGACACCCTCCATAGCCCAGGGTGCTCCCAGCCTCATCCAGCCTGGCCTTGGACACTCCCAGGGATGGGGCATCCCCAGCTTCTCTGGGAACCTGTCCCAGTGCCCCCCACCCTCTGCGGGAAGAATTCCTTCCTGATGGCCCATCTCCATCTCCCTCTTTCCATGTAAACCCGTCACCCCTTGTCCTGTCACTCCCTGCCCTTGGGAAAAGCCCCCCCAGCTTCCTTGTACCCCCCAGGCCCTGGAAGGGGCTCTGAGGTCTCCCCAGAGCCTTCCCTTCTCCAGGCTGAACCCCCCAACCCCCCCAGCCTGGCCCCATGGCAGAGGGGCTCCAGCCCTCGCAGCATCTCCGTGGCCTCCTCTGGCCTCGCTCCAACAGCTCCGTGTCCTCCTGCTGTTGGGGGCCCCCGAGCTGGAGGCAGAACTGCAGGGGGGGTCTCCCCAGAGCGGAGCAGAGGGGCAGAATGCCCTCCCTCGCCCCCCTGCCCACGCTGCTCTGGATCCAGCCCAGGATCCGGTTGGTTTCTGGGCTCCAGTGCACACGGCCGGCTCCTGGCCAGCCCCTCGCCCCCAGCCCCCCAAGTCCTTCTCCCCAGGGCTGTTCCCGATCCATTCCCAGCCTGTCCCTGTGCTGGGGTTGCCCCGACCCCTGGGCAGGACCCTGCCCTCGGCCTGGCTGCACTCTGTGGGGTTGGCACGGTCCCACCTCTCCAGCCTGTCCGGGCTCTACGGAATGCTAACCCCAGTTACGAAGCTTTCGCTAATCAACTTTGGGGTGATTTGAGGTGAGATTTAGGAGACTGTCTCTCCCATCGGTTCATTGGATCGTTCTAGGTCACAGGTTCTAGGTGTCCCTTCCTTCCTGTGCTTGTTTTCTCCTTGCACAGGGAGCGAGGGCTGGACTGCCGTTGGCTATTAGCCCACTCCCACCCTGCGTTCCCAAGGTCACTTGGATGACCGCGGCGCTGTCGGTACTGTGCGGTTACGTACGTACCGGCGAAAGCCGTCTGCGTTCGAAAACCCGGCTACCTTCTCGGCGCCTTTTTTGTTTAAAATAACAACTTTCAGCCCCCCAGACCAATTTTACAGAAACCTCAGCACGGATTAGCTGTCTTCAAGAAAATAATCCTCCTTTCGCTAATTAATCCTTCTGGCGTCCTTGGGGCACGAGCTCTCGGTGTTACGTAAGGCGCTCTTGTGTTACTGAGCCAGGCTCTCCCGGTCCTCCAAGAGCCACCGTGGGATCGTGCGCTGCCGTCAGCGCCCCGCTCGCGGGGTCGCGCTTGCCTTTGCACCCCGCTGGGGATGGAGCCCTGGCGGAGAAATTTCAGCAATGCCTAATTCTCCTCCGTAAGCGGATCAAGAGCCGGGCGGGCCCTGGGGAGCCCGGCACGCCGGCGGCACTAAGCGGGTTTTTGTTTTTCCCCTGGGACCGTTCATGGAGCCAGAAGAGAAAGTAATCGCTCGCTGGGTGCCGGGGGGAAGAGGAACCCGCGGCTGTACTGGGGGTGGGGGGAGAATTTAACCGTTTCACTCCTTGGGTTGGGTTTTGTGGCGTGAAAATGGTAACGGGGCGACGGGATGCTGGGTGGGGCCGTGCGTTGGGTGGGTGACGATGGGACTGCGGGCTCCGCTGTGCCGTTTGTCCAGCACCCCTCGTGCTGCCCGATTCCTCGGGCACGGGACTGGGGTAGAAAGTTGGGAATCTGTCCTGGCTCTGGGGTAGAACAGCTCCCTTGGGCGTTTGGTGTAGATCATTCCCTCTGGGAGAGCGGGCCTGGGGGAGAAGCTGGCTGGCGCGCGCAGCGACGCGTCACCAAAGCCGTTGGGTTTGACTATGCAGCGTTGCCCAGGTCATTTAACCCGTTATTTTCCGGTGTCGGGAGCGAATCCAAGCTGGTCGTCATATGTGACGCCTTCACACCGGCGCACCGTTTGCTAAGGACAGGTCAGCTTGGCCACCTCCACCGCGGCCGTCACGGGTAGCGCTGCTCTACGACGGTCTCCTGCTGTAGCAAACAACCTGATGATGGGTCTCACGTTCGTTTTGGAAATGCCACGTGATCTGGAGGGTGAAGACTTGGAGTAAAATTGAGGGCGATTCCATGAGGAAGGGGGGATGACCGTGTGGATGGGGCTCTTGAGTTGGGTCCCGGAGTGTGGGACCACCAGAGATGGCGGTGGCGGTGATGGTGGTGGCGAGGAGCTCGGCTGGACCGAGAGCCCCGCGCCCCGGGTGCTTTGTCTCTGGCACGGAGCGAGGAGCGGTGCTTCCTGGTTCGTCTCCCGGCCCTACGTGTTGCTTTGACTGCTGATGCCAGTCCTAGAATGTGAAAGAGGTCTGGACTCCCACGTGGCGGCGTATTCCAGAGGAAAACATGGCACAGACAGTCTCTTCAGCTGATCCTGGTGGACTGGGAGCAGAATCATGGAATCACAGACTGGTTTGGGTTGGAAGGGACCTTAAAGCCCCCCCAGTTCCAACCCCCTGCCACGGGCAGGGACACCCTCCACTAGACCAGGTTGCCCAAAGCCTCATCCAGCCTGGCCCTGAACCACATGGATCAGGGATCTGGATCTGGATCTGGATCATCCAGAGAAGCACGTTTGGTGCTTTGCCAACCGCCGTTTGCCGTTGTTCGAAACCGAAGTCGGTCTTGGATCTGTCCTGTCTGAAATGACAACTCTCTGTGTTTTGGAAGTACTAAAACCAGTTTTGCTGACTATTTCAGAGCTGTAAAGGGTTAATACTTGGGAAGAGGGATGGGACAAGGCCCCAGAGGAGCTGGAAAGCATGAGGGGATGGGCCCACAGGGCAGCGCTGGAGCTAATTCCCTCGGTGTGGCGCTGCAGTAGGGAGCTGGGGGGTCATCGCAGGTAAAAGCTGACCGTGGGGAGGTGGTCGCTGCAGGGAGGAGATCCCAGCTGGGGACGGAAGGACTTGGCACGTGCAGACGGGGAGGCACATCCAGCACATCACCTGCGCAGGTGGTTTGGCTTTAGGGGATGTTTTGTTCTGTCTCTGACCTCCTTTTCTTCCTGCAGCTGCCTCCTACACAGACAGCTCTGACGACGAGACCTCCCCCCGAGACAAGCAGCAGAAGAACTCCAAAGGCAGCAGCGATTTCTGCGTGAAAAACATAAAGCAGGCAGAATTCGGGCGCCGAGAGATTGAAATCGCTGAGCAAGGTAAATGGGGCGCGTTCCTGCAGCCCCGCGTTGTCCTCGGCTGCCCTGTGGGGCTCTTCCCTCCCCAGAGCCTCTTCGTGCAAGGCTCGGTGTGTTGGCGGTTCCCTGACGCCGCTCCTGTTAGAGAGGGGAAGCTTCCATGGGATTCCGTGGGACGGAGGGGAGTGACGGCGCTGTGCCGTAGCTCCGACCAGCGACCGGCGGGACGACTCTCTAGTTAAAAACAATAGAACAGGTGGAATCCACCAGATAAATTAAACAGCTTTGCTTTAGCACGATCTCCAAAAATCCGTAGCGAAGGCAGCGCGGCGGTCAGGTAGTCGGAGGGGTATCGGGGGGGCTGATGGGAGCAGCGAGTCCCGAGCCCTCCGCAGTCCGAAGCTGGTTTTCCTCCGGCCTCACCCGGGCCTTCGCAAGTAGAAGTTTGAAACGGTGACGTTGCCACATCTGAAACAGCCGGAAAAGACCCCGGAGGGTTCACAGATTCACAGGTTCACAGAGTGTTGGGCGTTGGAAGGGACCTCTAGAGAACCCAGTAGGGTGATTGGGTCCTTTTCAGCTGTGCCATGGCTTCCTTGATCCCCGCTCCCAGGGGTTTTGCTCTTGCCGCCGCTGTCCGGATTCGCAAGCGCCGCGGGCAGCGGGGCAGGAAGTGCTGCTGGGTGTCTCCTCTGCGCTCAGTCGCGGTGACGGGCTTCTTTCTGCCTTCCAGAGATGCCGGCGCTGATGGCTTTGAGGAAGAGAGCGCAGGGAGAGAAGCCGCTGGCGGGGGCCAAGATCGTGGGCTGCACGCACATCACAGCGCAGACAGCTGTAAGACCCCGGCGGCAAACTCCAGACAGGGATTTTCCCACTGCCCAGCCTCCACAATAGACCCCCAGCGGTCAGTGTGGGGGCGCAGTCCCCGAGCCCGGCACTGTGCAGCCCGTAGAATGGGAACGGTCCATTTTGGGAACGTTTCTAGGTAAACGGGGCCTCCCGGGCGATGTGATCGACGTGTGTGAGGCACCGCCTGAGCAGGGAGAGCCGAGCGAACGGGAGCGTCCGTACGGCGTAAGCAGGAGGACGTGGTGCTCTGTGGTCGGCGCAGTTATCGGGAGCTGCCATTTCTCCCCCCAAAAACGGGACAGGAGCGCTTTCTCCTGACCGGACTGGGGACTTGGCTGGGTAAAATCTGCACATACGTATTTATGTGCACCCCCCCGGCGTTTACGGGCTGCGTACGGAATACGCTTTGGGGTTCTTTGCTTCATCCGTTCTAAATTGGGGAAAAACCCAGAGTAATTGGCAAGTCGTTTGCCGTGCCGCTCTCTAACGACCCCGATGCCGCTTAAAACCGGCTTCCGACACGCCCCCGCGAACAGCCAGCGAAGGTCCCAGCTCGCGCCTCGCTGCGTCGCTCTTCCCCGACGGGTTGTGTTTGGTTTCCACCCAGGTCCTGATGGAGACTCTGGGCGCGTTGGGAGCGCAGTGCCGATGGGCTGCCTGCAACATCTACTCCACTCTCAACGAGGTGGCTGCTGCCCTTGCCGAGAGCGGTAGGAAACGTCCCCCTCGTCGTTCTTTCGGGGTTTAAAACCGTTTCCCACTCTCCCGTCACCTTGAGCTCGTTCAGCGGCGGCTCGAGGGTTTTTCCTTCGTCCCCTCGGATTTAGAGGGGGCAAACTGCCCACGCTCGGTCCCTCCCACTGGTCTGCAAGTCTCTGGGGGATTTTCCTCTGGAGTATAAGGGTGCAGCTGGTGCACGCTCCGAGGCGTCAGGGCTGTGAGGGTGTTTTGCCCAAAGAAACTAAGCTCCATTTGGGGTCAGTTCTGTAAATTTGAGCCATAACTTTGGCTAAAAGGGGCAAAAGAGGGAATTTGGGGGGGGAATATCAGTCACAAGACAGGAGCTGCCCACGCTGCTCCGCTGGGAGGTGCTTCAGTTCAAACCCTGCTTCACCCGGGAGAGGCCAGGGGTGTTACTGCCAGAGCTGGGAGACCTAAAATAGGCCAAACCCCGGCCCCGCTCGCTGAGCTGAAGCTCCTGGGTGAGAATATATCCGAGTAAACCCGTGGCTGCCGTGCCCAGACGGAAGGAAGGGCACCTGGCTCACAGCGAAACCTGGGGTTTGCCAAGAAAGGTTATCGTTGGGAGTGTGTTGCCCTCTTACCTGAGCTTTTTGCTGGGGGAGAGGATGAAATCAGGAAGGTTTAAGCTGACTCCTACCCGCTGCCTTCAGTGTGTGTCTCTGAAGCTTCTTCTAGAAGGTACGTGTTGGAAAAGCAGGCTGCAAGCGAGACCGCAGCGGTGTCGGGAGCCCGGTTCATCACGCGGGGCCGTAGGGAGAGCCGATCCCCGAGGGGTTCGTGTGCCGAGGTGTTAGCACCTGTCTCCCTCTCTGTGCCAGGGTTCCCCGTCTTCGCCTGGAAGGGAGAATCCGAAGATGACTTCTGGTGGTGCATCGATCGCTGCGTCAACGTCGAAGGGTGGCAGCCCAACATGGTGAGACGGGGCTGTAGGGGGCTCGGGGCGCGTCGCAGCTTGGCTAGCTCTCACCTGGAGAGGAGGAAGAGGGTTTAGTGCTGCTCTGCGCTTTCCTCCTGAATTTAGAGCTGAGTCAGGAGGTGGAGCCCGGTGCTAACACAGCTCCTACCCTCAGAGTGCGTTCCGATCCGCTGCGCCCTGCGGGGAGCTTGGTATCTCGGTCTCGCAGGGGGGAGATCGGGGAGAAGGTGGGTAACCGACTTGGAATCATGGAATCATGGAATGGTTGGGGTTGAAGGGACCTTAAAGATCATTGAGTTCCAACCCCCCTGGTGTGAGCAGGGACCCCTTCCACAGCCCAGGGTGCTCCCAGCCTCATCCAGCCTGGCCTTGGGCACTCCCAGGGATGGGGCACCCACAGCTTCTCTGGGAACCTGTCCCAGTGCCCCCCACCCTCTGCGGGAAGAATTCCTTCCCCATGGCCCAGCTCCATCTCCCTCTTTCCGGTTAAACCCGTCACCCCTTGTCCTGTCCCTCCCTGCCCTTGGGAAACGCCCCCCCAGCTTCCTTTTAGCCCCCCAGGCACTGGAAGGCTGCAGTAAGGTCTCCCCGGAGCCTTCCCTTCTCCAGGCTGAACCCCCCAACCCCCCCAGCCTGGCCCCATGGCAGAGGGGCTCCAGCCCTGGCAGCATCTCCGGGGCCTCCTCTGGCCTCGCTCCAACAGCTCCGTGTCCTCCTGCTGTTGGGGGCCCCCGAGCTGGAGGCAGAACTGCAGGGGGGGTCTCCCCAGAGCGGAGCAGAGGGGCAGAATCCCCTCCCTCGCCCCCCTGGCCATGCTGCTCTGGATCCAGCCCAGGACCCAGTTGGTTTCTGGGCTCCAGCGCACACGGCCGGCTCCTGGCCAGCCCCTCGCCCCCAGCCCCCCAAGTCCTTCTCCCCAGGGCTGTTCCCGATCCATTCCCAGCCTGTCCCTGTGCTGGGATTGCCCCGACCCCTGGGCAGGACCCTGCCCTCGGCCTGGCTGCACTCCGTGGGGTCGGCACGGTCCCACCTCTCCAGCCTGTCCCGGTCCCTCTGGATGCCATCCCTTCCCCCAGCCTGTCCCGATCCCTCTGGATGCCGTCCCTTCCCCCAGCCTGTCCCGGTCCCTCTGGATGCCATCCCTCCCCCCAGCCTGTCACCCCACACACAGCTCGGTGTCATCAGCAAATTGCTGAGGGTGCCCTCGATGCCACCGTCCGTGTCACTGATGAAGATGTTAATCGTTACCGGTCCCAACCCCGACCCCTGTGGAACGCCGCTCGGCACCGGTCTCTGCCCAGACACGGAGCCGTTGAGCCCAACTCTCTGAGTGTGACCAGCCAGGCAGTTCCGCGCGGGCGCGCAGAGGCGTAGGCCGCGCCGACGGGGCAGAGCTCTAAGTGTTCTCTACGCAAGCACGGCTGCGTTAGCGCCAGGTTTATAGGGTGCTCAGTTTGCGTCCAGAGCAGCTCGCTAGTTTAAACCAAACCGGTTAAATCCAGCCGGGAAAGACGCCTCGGTGAGTTCCGAGCCGGCGTTGCGTCCGCTTTACCACGTTCCCTTAGATCCGCAGCGGTGGTCGCTGTGGGATTTCCGACCTCGGCAAAGCTGCTGTTTCGGACCCCGAGTCAGGTGGATGCGCTGCCTTTCCTGGGGGAACGCGGCACCCCCGGTAGCCCAGCCCCACCCTTGGCTGCTGGATTCTGCCCCCGTTGCTAGGGAAAACAGAGGACCCTGAAGGAGGGGAGCGGGGTGGTTTACGGCTGCCAACCGCCCTGTTTTCCGCGTGCTGCCCGACGGGTTTGGAGCCCTGAAGCTTGGGCTCTAAATTAGGCAACACGTGACCAAAGGGGGAAGGCCGGCGCGCGACTGCGTTGTTGGTTCGCCAGCCTGGTCGGGGTGGGGTCTTGTCCCTTCCGCTCTGCACCCGCTCGCTTCCTCCCCGTCACCGTACAGAATCCGCCCCCGAGCTACGGGTCGGAGTCTAGAGGCAGCTGCTTCCTTCTCCTTTCCAAGGAATGATTTCCCATCGAAAACGCCAGCGGTGGGGGAAGTCGGCGTGCCAGAATGCGCGTATTGTGCTCTCCCGGCGTCTCTTTGGACCCCTTCCTTCCGCCCCGCGTCTCTCTCCGTCAGTGTCTCTTCAGACCTGCTGCCGGAGCATCGGAAGCAGTTGCTGGGGAGCACCAAACGCCTTGGATCCGGCAGCTCCCGGAGGTTTGCACGCCTGGTTTTGGAGGCCCGTGTTTTGGAGGCCCGTGTTTTGGAGGCCCGTGCTTTGGAGGCCCGTGTTTTGAAGGCCTGTGTTTTGGAGGCCCATGTTTTGGAGGTCTGTGTTTGTTTTGGAGGCCCATGTTTTGGAGGCCCGTGTTTTGGAGGTCTGTGTTTGTTTTGGAGGCCCGTGTTTTGGAGGCCCGTGTTTTGGAGGTCTGTGTTTGTTTTGGAGGCCCGTGCTTTGGAGGCCCGTGTTTGTTTTGGAGGCCCGTGGACACTGAGCAAGGAGCAGCTGTGGAAAGGGTCTTCCCATGGTCCCTGCACAGGAGAGGAGCTGGCGAACTTGGCCGAAGAAGCCAGCTCCCTGCGGTCCCAAGGCTGAAGCGAGAGGGACCTGCTCCGCTCCCTGTGCTGGTGGTGAATTTTAGAGCCTGCTTCATGGTTTTTCTCTCCCGGTGGGACAGAAATTCCCCCAGTATCATGAATCAAGGAGTTACATCCCCAGGTTGTAGGGCTGAGCCTGAACTGCTGCTCCCGGCAGCCCATCACCTTTGCGTTGGGCTCAACATCACTTCTTTGGGCAGAACTGTACAACAGGTTGGGTTGAAGGGACCCTAAAGCCCCCCAGCCCCACCCCCTGACACCCTCCATAGCCCAGGGTGCTCCAAGCCTCATCCAGCCTGGCCTTGGGCACTCCCAGGGATGGGGCATCCACAGCTTCTCTGGGAACCTGTCCCAGTGCCCCCCCACCCTCTGCAGGAAGGATTTCTCCTTGGTGTCCGGTCTAACTTGTACTTGTTGATCCCAGAAGAAAATAAGACGGAAATCCATCTCCCTTTCCAGGCTTCGACGTCCCTAAGCTCAGTAAAGCCAAGTCCAGTTTAAGCTCAGTAAAGCCAAGTCCAGCCTCCACTTGAGAGAAAGCAGAAGAGGTCGGAGTCGCTCAGCGGCTCGCCGTGAGCCGCGCTGCCTCCGTGTTGGGGCTGGAAATACACCCCAGGAATCCTGCTCAGCGTCGCCTCCCTGCGCCCCCCAGTCCCGTGTCCAGGTTGGACGAGTCTGCATGTCCCACGCAAACAAACGGGGGAGTCTTACAGCCCGAAAATCGGGATACTCAGCGGCGCTGATCCACGGGAACAGCCACGGATCCGGAGAGTCTCCCGAAGGAAGGCACGCTGGGTTTTCTGATGGGAGCGGCAGGCCGCTAGAGGAGCGCGCGGGCTGGACAGTGATGGCTCGGGGGGGGTGTCTGGAAAACACCGAGGCTGCAGGGCTGAGGGTTTGGCTTCCGTCGCAGCATCGACTGCCACCGGACAGCGCAGCCGCCGGACCATGCAGCCGTCGGACCGCGCTGCCGCCGAGGCGTTCGATGCCACCCCCCGATCACGCCTCCCTGAGTTGGAACTGGGACAGGGCGAGACGCGTGGTGTCGCTGGGGTCTCGGACGGGTTTAAAGAGGTTGTCGAACGGCCCCTGGAGACGCCCGTTTCTTTCACGGAAGAGCCGGAGGTTTTCTGCCGGAGTATGGAATGGGAGGGCTGAGGGAGTGGGGAGTCACCGCCCCTCTGTGCAGACAGCGGCGTGGAGAGAGCACCGAGAGGGAGGCAGCTCCCGAGGGGATACGCCAAATCACTCAAAAATGATAAAAACCCAGGCTGCGAGCGGCGGTGGGGGCGGGGACTCGATTGCCCCCGGAGCTCGGCTCAGCGGATGCTCCCGTCTCTGAAGGGAAACAGCCCTGCGGGCACAGGGCGATGGGAAGAGGGTTTCTGCAGGCCCGACCCCTCCAGCACGCTCTGCTCCGAGACGGAAGTGCCGAAATGGAGCGGGAGGTCGGTGCCCGGCAGGCGGGAGCGTCGGCGTGCGGATCGCGCCGTCGGAGGGCATCGGGCAGCAGCACCGGGCGGCGGAGGCTCGCGTCCCTGACGGCTGGTTCTCGCTACGGAAAACTCTCTGCGTGTCCCATAAAGGCTTTTTTCCTCCAGCAACTCCCGCCTGGGAAGCGCTGGGATGAAGGCGGATGACGTGTGAAGCTGGGAAAACCACAGGGATGTGGGGCACGTGCCACGGGCTTTGCTGTGGGCCGTTGGGGGCTGCTACACAAAGGTGACCCTCCCGCAAAAACCCGTTCCCCCCTCGATTTGCTGGGGCGTTTTTTTCCATCTCCTAGGGAAGAGGAAACCGCCAACCCCCGGAATTCTCTCTTAGAAAGAGGATGATGTGCCCTCAGGGGATGAGTGGAACAAAGACGGGCCTGGGAGCCAGGCTGCTGGATTCCTGCCTCGGCTGGCCCAGGAGAGCTGCTCCACTCGCTTAACCCTCACCTGCCTCCGCGGCCCAGCCTGCGAACGGGAGCTGGATCCGGGGCTTCCCCGGGGCTTCGGGCGTTGGGTCTGCCTGGACGACGCATGCTCGGCTCCGTGCGCTTTCCAGGCGTCCGCAGAGGAGCGGTGGCTACCCGCAGCCTTCCTCTTGGAGTGGGAAACCCTACAACTGAGAGAGAAGGGTGCGGTAGCGGGTAGCGTTCCCGAGCAGCTCCTCGCCCGCCGACGGCGGAGCGGTGGCTCCATGCAGCCGCCACCTCGCGCGGTGACAAAGCTCAGGGACGTCGTCTCCGTGCCTGCGGTGGGGTTTCTGTCGCAGGGGCGCGGTGGGAGGGTTCCGCTCTTCCGGGTGGGTGCAGGTGCTGGTGGGAGAGCCGTGGGCGCGTGCGACAGGGGTTCCTGCCGGGCTCCGCTGCCGGCCAGCGAGCAGGGATGCTTCCGCCCAGGGGTGACATCCATGTGTTGGGACACCTGACACCCTGGCAGGAGGCTTGAGCGTTGGTGTAGGGGATGTGCAAAGAGGGGGAGGAGGAGGAGGACATCCTCTCCCCCTTCATCCTCCTCCTCCATCTTCCTCCATCCTCCTGCCTCCTTCAGCTTCTCCATCCTCTTCCCTCCTCCACCTTCACCATCCTCCACCTTCTCCATCCCCCTTCCTTCATCCTCCTTCTCCGTCCTCCTCCTCCATCCTCCTCCCTCCACCATCCTCCTTCCTCTTTTACCTTCTCGATCCTCCCTCCTCCTCCTTCCTCCTCTTCAGTCCTCCTGCCTCCATCCTCCTCCTCCCTCCACATTCTCCATCCTCCTCCTTCTCCATCCTCCTTCTCCATCCTCCTTCTCCATCCTCCTCCCTCCACCTTCTCCATCCTCCTCCTCCTCCATCCTCCTCCATCTTCCTCCATCCTCCTCCCTCCACCTTCTCCATCCCTCTCCATCTTTCACCTTCTCCATCCTCCTCCCTCCTCCACCTTCACCATCCTCCACCTTCTCCCTCCTCCACCTTCTCCATCCTCCTCATTCCACCTTCTTCATCCTCCTCCTCCTCCACCTTCTCCATCCTCTACCTCCTCCACCTTCTCCATCCCTCTCCTCCTCCACCTTCTCCATCCTCCTCCCTCTAACTTCTCATCCTCCTCCTCCACCTTCGCCATCCTCCTCCCTCTAACTTCTCATCCTCCTCCTCCTCCACCTTCTCCGTCCTCCTCCTCCTCCCTTCATCCTCCTCCTCCTCCTCCTCCACCTTCTCCATCCTCCACCTCCTCCACCGTCTCCATCCTCCACCTCCATTACCTGTCACCTTACGGAAGCCGATGACTGTGCGGTTCAAAGGCTTTTCCACCTGCCTCTGGGAGACAGGGAGAGAGGAGCTTCCGCGGCAGTTTCCCGTGTGTCCCCTGGCCTCCGTGTAAAGCTCCGCCGTGTCCCCTTTCCAGCACAACGTGGGTGAAGCGGCGCTCCTGCGCCGCGTAGTCCCAGCTCCGCTGTGGGATTTGAGAGGCCCGTTAGGAACGGTCTGAGCGCGTGGTTCACCCCTTGGTGGGGCCAGCGGGCCCTGCCGGACCTCGGAGCACTGACCGTGTGGTTGGTTTTGTTACAGATCTTGGATGACGGAGGGGACCTGACTCACTGGATTTACAAGAAGTATCCCAACATGTTTAAGAAGATCAAGGGGATAGTGGAGGAGAGCGTGACTGGTGTCCACAGGTACGGGGCAGCTCGGGCTGGCAGCGTCGGCGTACCGGCTGGAATTCATCGGCAAGGTCTTTTCCAGCCTGAAAGATCCCGTGATCCCGTGACCGCGAGCACGGAGATGCTGGATCTTCTGCCTCGGGGCACTGGTAGGGGAAGATGCCCAGGCGGTAGGGTGCCAAGGCTGGGCCGGATGTTGAGCCTCGCAGCGCGTGGCCTGTGGTTTTCCTGCAGCCTGGGCTCGGCGTTTCCCTGTGAGCGTGTCTGAATCTCTCCTGGAGTGGGGTCAGCCTGGAAGCGCTGCTCTGGGTGCCAGAGGGGGAGCAGAAGCGCCTACTGACCGGGGCATGGTTGGACGTCGTTCTTCCACCCGTGAAACGGGAGCAAGGGTTACCGCGCCTCATTTTGTGGGTGGAAAAAGGAAGGGCCGAGGGTGTTGCACCGGAAAGGGCCGGGCGTTGGCGAGAAGGAGGCTAAATCTGTGGGAAGGAGTGAGATTTGGGAGGAGGAAGTGAGCCTCCCGCGGGGGTGGGAGGCTGGGAAGGGAGAACCGCGGGGGTGCAGCCGTAGGCCTGAGCGACAGCCGCCGGTCTGCGGCGGAAGCAGAATTGTGACGGGACACTCCCAGGGTCGGGAGAGGCGTCAGAGGTGCTTTTCCAGGGGAGTTAATCGTGTCACAGGTGATGGAAATCAGGGGATTGAGCAGCAGAGCAGGAGACTCCGCTTTTTCCTTTATTTTTGCAGGGAGAAAGGCCTGGCTGCAGCTCCTGGAGCTGGCAGAGTTTGGCCAGAGGCGCAGGCTGCCCTCGAAACAGGGAAGCGAAACGCTTGAAAGAAGGAAGCGGCCGGTTCAGGTTTGCAGCCGGCGGGGTCAGGAACAGGACCCGGTAGTACTCTCAGCCCAGGGAATCGTTCCCGGCACGAGCAGAAGAGCAGTGCCAGAACAAAGCAGTGCGAGAAACCGCTCTCGCGCCAGGTTGTGGGCGGAGGTCGGTGGTGCGGAACGCGTGCCCCTTACCAGGGGACAGGCAGCGCGGGGACGGTGGCTCCCCGGGTGACAGAGCGAGCGTGAGGAGAACTCTGGGGGTGGTCTGAAGGGCCTGGCTGAGGGAGCAGGGTCTCCTTCCCAAGGTCCGGTGCAGGGCGATGATTTGCAGGTTCTCTTCGTGGCCGTAGCGTTCCGGTCGGTTTTCAGTGGGTTTGCCGCCGCCAGGGGGTTGAGTTTGCTCTCAGAAGCAGGTTAAGCCGATCTCTTCCCCACCCTGGTTGCTTCCTGCGCTCCGTCTCGGCGATCACGCTCCCACTGCTGTTCACGTGGATGTTTTGCCGTGGGCGCTGAGCGCGGCAGCTCCACGTCGCTGCGAGCGTAACCCCTCCGTGGCCGTTACCGTTGGTCTTGAGCTGTTGGAGCTTGGGGAATTACAGGAGCTTCGTGTTATCCGAAGCAGGATCTGGGGGAGTTTGTCCTTCTGAGGACATCAGAGGGGGTTGTACTATCAACGGCCGTGAGGCAGCCGCTCCGCGATTTGACCTTTTTAGGAAAGGCCTCTTGCCAACCTGGTCGCTCTTCAGCAGGAAGAGGGATACGGGCACCTCTGGAGGAAAACAAGCCCTGGAGAGCACGCGATAGTAGAGGGTAGGGAAACACTTTCACACTGATCTGTTTCTTCCCGTGTTTGTACCAGGCTGTACCAGCTGTCCAAAGCGGGGAAGCTCTGCGTCCCAGCCATGAACGTCAACGACTCGGTCACGAAGCAGAAGTTTGACAACCTGTACTGCTGCAGAGAGTCCATCCTGGACGGGTACGTGCACGACACCCCAACGGGGCCGCGGCCCTCGCGCGGGTCGCAAGGTCCCGATGCGGCTCTGCACAAAGCTCTGCACGCGTGTGCGAGAAGCGTTTCGTTTCGCGTTCTTAGGAGAACGATCCGTAGCGTCTCCGGAAGTCTGGATTCGGGATTTGTTAACCCCGCTACGGGTGTGACTGGGCCCTGTCGCTTCCCTTCCGCTGCTGCTCCTCTGTCTTGCGGAAAGCGCGTCTTCTCTTTTCACGGCGCATCTGGAAGACACGGGATGCTTTGTTAACCGTGGTGGGCCGAGGCACCGCTCGTGTTCCCTTCGCGGGGCGCGGGACCGCAGCGGAGCGCACGCCCGGCAGCTCCTCGTGCTCCTGGGTGAGGACCTGGAAGTTCTCACGTGTGGCTCCAGTGCTCCTTCCTCCCTCTCTTACCCTTGTGGCATCGGGATAAAGCGCATCCGTGTCTGTTGCGTGTGTGGGAGCCAACCAGCTGCTCCGTCGCAGCACCTGTTGCCCTCCTAGTTTCCTGGGTTTTATCCTCTCCTGGGAATATGTGATAAACCTGAAGAAAGAAGACAGAAAACCAGGACTTTATCCCGGAACAGCTACGTGTCCAAAGCGTAGACCTAAGCGTGAGGGTTAAACCCTGTCCTTCAGCGGGTACGTAGGTGCGGAAGGTGGGAGTGACGGGGCCTGGGAATGTGTCATCCACCTCTCCCCACCCTGCTCCCGCAGGATTTACAGCCACGTGCTGCCCAAGCCAACGGGAGGCTGTTTGCTTCCCGCTCTGCTCCCTCCCTGCGAAGGTCCTGGCAGCATCCTGACCGTGCCGTGCTTTTTCGGATCGGACGGGAATCAGGCGCTGACGGATACGTGGGCACCGGGAACATGATGTGTCTTCTGAGACTGTTGGGCTCGGGATGCAGAATCCGTGAAGTTGTGACCTAGAGAGGGGGCACCTCTCAGGGATGGGGTTTTTCTCTCCCTCCCTCCCTCCCTCTCTTTTTTTTCCTTTAACCTGATGGAATTGGGTGTCCGTGTCCCCACCACCTCCACCACCAAATTTTGGCAAAGCCAAGTGAGATTAGGACAGGTTTTATTCTTACAGCTCAGACGCTGACATACGGCGTGTGGTAGTGATCCCGGTCGACAAGTGAGCGTGAGAGCCAGGACAAATTGGACTCTGGGGACTGGCGTCGATGCGGATGGGATGAACACAAGAGGAAGGGTTACTGTGCCCCGTAGCTGTGGTGCCGAGGAGGAGCCCGCCGTGGAGAGACAGGCTGCCTCTGCAGGCTCTTCTCGTGTTGATACTTGGGGCGCCTGAAAGTTCAAACGGGTCTCGAGATCTGGGGTTCGGGGTTCCTTGACGACATAGAGACGTCTAGTTCTGCTTCATCGAAGTCAGGGAATCACAGACTGGTTCGGGTTGGAAGGGACCCCAAAGCCCCCCCAGCCCCACCCCCTGCCACGGGCAGGGACCCCTTCCACAGCCCAGGGTGCTCCCAGCCTCATCCAGCCTGGCCTTGGGCACTCCCAGGGATGGGGCACCCACAGCTTCTCTGGGCACCTGTCCCAGTGCCCCCCACCCTCTGCAGGAAGAATTCCTTCCCCATGGCCCAGCTCCATCTCCCTCTTTCCGGTTAAACCCGTCACCCCTTGTCCTGTCCCTCCCTGCCCTTGGGAAAAGCCCCCCCAGCTTGCTTGTACCCCCCAGGCACTGGAAGGGGCTCTGAGGTCTCCCTGGAGCCTTCCCTTCTCCAGGCTGAACCCCCCAACCCCCCCAGCCTGGCCCCATGGCAGAGGGGCTCCAGCCCTCGCAGCATCTCCGGGGCCTCCTCTGGCCTCGCTCCAACAGCTCCGTGTCCTCCTGCTGTTGGGGGCCCCGAGCTGGAGGCAGAACTGCAGGGGGGGTCCATGTGGCAGTGCTGTTGGCGCTCAGCTGTGCTCCCGCTGCCTTCAGTCTGGTGGCACCAGAGGTTCTCGGAGCTGCAGCGGAGGTTTCCCTGGCGGTGACAGACTCTGCTCTCCCAGATCTCTGTGGGATATGTAGCGCAGTGCCTCCTCCAGCGCCTCGGCTTGGCAGCATCTTCCGGGCAGTGCCATCCTCACCAGGAGGGGTGAAGACTTGTGTGTGTAAAGGCCGTGTGCGCACGCAGGGGCACGAAGGTGATCCTTGAAATGTGTGCGGGTGCCATCGGAGCTGGCGAACTCAGATGGGCGTTGGATGATCCACCGCGTGGTCCAAGGCCAGGCTGGATGCGGCTTGGAGCACCCTGGGCTGTGGAGGGTGTCCCTGCCCGTGGCAGGGGGTGGGGCTGGGGGGGCTTTAAGCTCCCTTCCCACCCAACCCGTTCCATGAAAACCTCTTGATGAAGTAATCCGAGCTCAGTAGCCCTTTCTTCTTTATTGTGGCCACGTCCCTGGGGTTGAAGCCAACCAGGCAGCCGCTGTCGTGGGGGTCGGCTGACCCGGTCAGGAGTTGCCCCCAGGATTTGGGTGCCCAAGGACACACATTTCACCTCCATGTTCCGTGTGGAGCGGATGCTGTCGGTGCCGCAGCATTGTTAAACTCCCTAAAATCAGGAGTGTTAAACTTTGCCTCGTCGTCTTCGGTTGGGATGGATGATGGACCTCACGGGTGGGTACGCTGGGATTCCAGTCTGGCCCAGGCGTCTGAAACTGGGCCGAGGGAGATCTGAGCAGAGGTGCAATTACATCTGCTGTGGATTTTATCTCAGTTCTCTGGGAAAGGGGCGGGAATTTCACCTTCCCTGCACTGCTAACCTAGTTACTCCTGTGCTAAAAATAGCCCCTAATGTAGGACACTCTGAGGGAGAAACCGGGGAGTGGAAGGGAGAGCTGTATCTGTGGAAAGCACCGGGGTTCTGCCAATAAATTACCACTTTCCTGCCCCTTCTGTGGTTATTTCGGGGGGGTATTTTGACTTAAAACCCCAAAACACTCAATATTTGAGCTATTTCTGGAGTACCAAAATAAAGGGATCCAACAAAACCCAGAAAAGGGATCCGGACCCCAAATCCCGCCTCTTCGCTGCATTTCACTGGTGGCACCCGCCCTTGCCCAAGGGAAAAGTCAGTTTTTAGGTGCCGTTCGGGTCCTCCCTGCACCCGGAATCGCCGTGTCCTCACGACCCCCGTGTTCGGGGGGGAGCGAACCCGGAAGGACCGCCGTCCCTCGCGGCGCCGGGCTGGAGCGGGTCTTACTGAGGCTCTTAACTGGGTTCTTCTCCTTTCCCCTTAGCCTTAAGAGGACGACGGACATGATGTTCGGAGGAAAGCAAGTCGTGGTGTGCGGCTACGGGGAGGTAAGGGGTTCGCCCTGGACCTGCGGGTGCCGCGTCTGGAGGCGGCGCGTCCTTCGCGTGGCTTTATCCGACGGTGCTTTTCTGGCCGCGCGGCTTCTCCCTGCATCCGCAGGTATCGGCTTTGCCGGAAGGGAAGATTTGCTTGATTTCCAGTGTATTTCTTTAGGATTAAACAGACAACCTGGAGGGATGCTGCATCTTAAAACACAAGAGCGTTAAGGATGCTGAGGACCTTTCCCATCTCAGCACTCGAATACCCAGATCCCAGGACATTCTGTATTAACAGGCTGCATTCACACACCGCGTTTACATTCTATAGCATGTTCTCGTTAAAACGTAGAACTACTTCTAGTGTTTCTCTAGCATTTACCTGTTTGGAGGCCGGTTCTGCGGGTGGATGGCGCAGCCGCAGCGTTGCCTGCCGAAGCGCCGGCAAGAAAGAGCAGTTAATCTTGACTCACCCCTGTGCTTTCGCCCCCAAAGGGAGGAATCCTCTCTCCAGGCGAGACTGGGGTACCCACCCTTCAGCAGCTCTTTTCAGGACCAGTTAACACCGGTTGTGGCGGCCTGTGCTGGGGCTGCTGTACTGGGACTCGGGTTTTTTTTCCGAAGAGCTGAAACTGGACAGATTTCTCACGTGCAGATGTATTTCTGGGGCAACCTCTGTCCCTCAGCTGTTCCCCTGGGTTGCCCTGCGAGCTGCACGCAGCGCTGCGTGAAGGGTACAGTTCGTTAACCCTCGGAGATTAAATCATTAAGCTTCCTAACCAGGGTAAAGGTTACAAGAGACTCGTAAACTTTCCCTGAGATAAGCCTAATCTCTTGTTACCGTGGTGCTTTCCCGATACCGGGATGTGTGGGCGGGGAAAAAGAACTCCCGGGGATGGAAATCAACAGCGCTTTGCTGGTTTTTAGGACCTCTCTTAGCTAAGACCTGGCTCAGGTCCGAGCTCACTCCAAAGGCAGGAATTTCATGTGCCCCAAAAGTTGCTCAGGAGGTTGCCAAGGTCCCCTGGGGCCGCAGAAGAGGCGCTCGGGGTTGCACATCCCCTACGAGCTCCCCACGGCCATACTGATGCTCGGCGTCTCCCCAGCTCTCGGCGTCTCCCTCCTCCTCTGTGCTCTTCTCCCTCCCCAGGTCGGAAAGGGCTGCTGTGCTGCTTTGAAGGCCATGGGCTCCATAGTGTACGTGACAGAGATCGATCCCATCTGTGCCCTCCAGGCCTGGTAAGCACTCGCACCGAGCCCGGCCTCTTCTTTGGGCTATTGTTTTCCCCCAGGAAAACCAGGACCAGGGGCTGCTCGGCAGCAGTCCTTCCCGGGGGGGATGCTGGTGAGGGGGTTGGGGCTTCTTTGCACCCTTGGAGAGACCCACAGCTCTCTCCTGCAGCTGGGAAGGGGTTCCTGCACTAAAGCATCCCCCAGTTTCATAGAATCGTGGAATGGTTTGGGCTGGAAGGGACCTTAAAGATCATTCAGCCCCACCCCTGCCACGGGCAGGGACACCCTCCACTAGACCAGGGTGCTCCCAGCCTCATCCAGCCTGGCCTTGGGCACTCCCAGGGATGGGGCACCCATCTGTATGGATGTTCGTCTGTATCCCACGTGCCAGCTTGCACAATCATAACCACAGTGGCCAAGAGTTTGACGATTCGGCCGGAAGGGATGTTGGGAGCGAGCTGTGGCCTTCGGAGAGCAAACTCGGGCTTTCCTGTGCCGTGCACACACAACCCAAGGAACGTTTCGGTGTCTGTGACCACCTCTGCTTCACAAACCCCTCCCCGCTGACACCGGTACCCTGAGGCGGTGCCGAAAGCACACGGCTCTCCCCTTGCACGGGCACATTGCGGTTCCCCCCGCCCTCGTTTCCTCCAGGCAAAGGTTGTTTTGGTGCCGAGATGCCGCTTCTGCGTCCCGAGGTGCAAGATGAGGCTCGGCCGTGACAGCAGAGTCCCAGAACCACCCAGAGCCTTAAACCCTCAGCCTCCGACAGCAAGCTTTCGAAGGGCTGCTGCGGCGAGGGAGCTAATGAGCCCTGCTTAATTAGCAGAGCTGATCAGCCGGCGGTTGGCTGGGCGACCTTTGCCAGGGCCGCGTCCGGCACCCGCCTCCGTAATTGTGAGCGCGGTCGTTTGCAGCTCCCCCTTCCCTGGCTCTGCGCAAGGCAACGCTGCGGCCCCTCTCCTGAGGGAGGGGGAAAAAACCCAGTAAATGGGACATAGAGCAGAAAAAAGGCACTTTTTTTTAGAGTAGCGACGATTTTGCAGCTTGTGAGAGTCACAGGAGTAAGTTCTCGGGACGACTGTCAACGAATCCTAAAACACCATCCTGGCCCCGTTATCCGCCGTGCTGGATACACCTTGCTGAGCGCTCAGCGCTTCCAGGGGTCGCCTAGGGGCCTGCACACGGATTGCAGAGTGCAGGGCAGGCATCCGTGGCTCTGGGGGGGCGTGGGTTGGTCTGAAGATGCTCTAAATCCGTCTCAGCAAGGATTCTGCGGCAGGAGGAGGGCGTAACCGCGGCCGCCGGACGTCCCTTGGCGGAGCTTTAAAAAAGCCACCTGGATTGAAAAAGGAGGTTTGCAGGTGTGGGGGCCTTGACAGAAAATTTGAAACCCCCAAAATCTCTTTTCGCTTCTCCCCACAACAGTCCCAGATCCTCCAGGTTGACTCCAAACCCCCCCGGCAGTGGCGGGGGGTACCCGGTCCTTCGCGCGCTGCCCTCTGGTTCCAGTCTCTGGCGCTAGAAAGTTCCAATGAGTATCTCAGAATCAGTTGATGGGGGGTTTTTTTTCCTATTTTTGGCCTGGTTTTGCTGCTTCTCAGACTATTTCCCCCTCTCTCCTCGTAGCATGGATGGATTCCGGCTTGTGAAACTCAACGAAGTCATCAGACAAGTTGACATCGTCATCACCTGCACAGGTACGCGGCCCCCCAGGCGGGAGGGCGGGTCATCAGGGGTGTGTGCCCCGTGATCGGGCCCACCTTTTTCCAGAGGAAAGGGCAAAAAAATGGGGAAAAGCACACCGGGATGCTCATTATGGGTATCTCTGGCAGGCAACAAGAACGTGGTGACCAGGGAACATCTGGACCGGATGAAGAACAGCTGCATCGTCTGCAACATGGGACACTCCAACACCGAGATCGACGTGGTGAGCGCAGGGATGGGAGCGGGGATGGCATGGGGTGGGGTGACGGCGCTCTCAGGACCCTTCGGCGGCAGCGTCTGACCCGGTGCCGCTCGAGGAAGCCCCTGGGAGGAGGTAAAATAATCCCATCGCTCCCACGTCTCAGCAGACCTGTCATTCCTGCGATCCCAAAGGATGCCGGCCTGCCAAAGCACACCAGCTTCCAGCGTAGCGCCTGGTATCCGCTGGCCTCCTTCCCTCCCCCGGAGGGTCAGTGACTCCCCCTCTCCAGCCCCGCTGGGAGTTCTTGGTGCACGCTGTGCCCCACCCCACGGAGCAGCGCTGGAATCGGCTGGTGTGTGCGTAGGGAGAAGGAAAAAAACCCAGAGAACCGTGGCTGAAGGTCAGGGGAGAGCTGCTTGGCCAAACCCAGGGGTTTAAAGCCCTTTCCTGTGCTGCTGAGCCCACCTGGCTGGGAAGGCGTGACCGCAGCCGCGCAGCCGGCGGCCGCGAATCCTCTGCAGCCAGAAGAGCTCCAACAGTAACTGTTGTTGGAGCTTTGATGTGTTGTCAACCTAAAAATAGTTCCAGGTTATGATTCATGAAGGTTTTGTTAGTCTGGGACTGCGGCCGGGCCCAGAGGGAACTATAAGCCCAGGACAGTGTCAGCCAGTTGCTTCCTCTTTTCCTTCCTATTATGCAGCTTCTGGTTTTTGATCTTTTGCCTGTGCTTTGACTGCTCTAACACCGCGTTTCAGGCGAGCCTGCGTACACCCGAGCTGACCTGGGAGAGGGTGAGGTCCCAGGTGGACCACGTCATCTGGCCGGACGGGAAGAGAATAGTCCTTCTGGCGGAGGTGAGTTGCGGGAGTTGCGACCCCTTCGCTGCGGGCGGAGGACGAGAACGAGGGTCGGATGAGCGGTGGGGCCGAGGCGCGTCCGGAAGTCACCTCCTCGGGCCTCAGCAGCTCAGCGGCCGCGCTGGTTGAAAGGCTTGGCGTAACCTGTTTTGGCCGACGAGGCGCTGGAACGTGGGAAAGCTCCTATGTTTGTCTTTATCCCACCCCAGGGTATCTCCCACGGGGTGTCTCATCAGATTTTCGCTTCTGAAAGTGGTTCGCTGAGTTACAGGGACACCGGGTGTCTCGGGATTGAAGAGCCCGTGGTAAACCCTGTTCCGTCCCGGCCGGGACGCGTTTCACCGGTGACGCTGCAGTTGTGTAAACTGGTTTTGGTACCGTGTTAACAACTGGTTTTTGCTTCCCAGGGCCGCCTGCTGAACCTGAGCTGCTCCACCGTCCCCACCTTCGTCTTGTCCATCACTGCCACCACGCAGGCGAGTAGGGTCTGGGCTGAGCCGAGCGCGACGTCTCATTCCGGGGCGGGCAGCGGTCACTTACCTAAGTGTCTTCTCCATCCAGGCTTTGGCTTTGATAGAGCTCTACAACGCTCCCGAAGGCCGCTACAAGCAAGACGTGTACCTGCTGCCTAAGAAAATGGGTAAAGGTGTCCTCGTTGCCTTCTCTTTTTTGGATTTGGGATTGAACAGATGGCAGTTTTTTCCAGGCCGGGCCGAGGACGGTGGGGCATCGCAGCCTCCTGCGCTCTCGTTGGCCTCCCTGCCAAGCCCAGGGTCTTCCCGGGTCTTCCCGCTGGGTCTGGGCTAAATTGGACGCGTTGTTTCTCCGCCCCACCTGGGGAAAACGGGCTGCCGCGCCGGGCCAGCCGCCGGAATCCGTCTGTGCTGACGCGGGAGGTTTTCGCTCAGGGCTCGTGCCAGCGGAGCTGCCTCCGTGGGCTGCGAAGACACGCAGTGCCCGACCAACAGCTCTGCCAGCAGAACCCCCTCCCGCGGACACAGACCACACTGGCCACGCTTCTCCTGCAGAACTGCTCTCATTTTTTGGGTGTTAATTGTATCGTTTGGGACCAGGCGTGGGGGTCAGGCGTCACCTACCAGTGATGTCCGGCGGCTCCTGCATCCGTAGAGCGCCCAAGCTTGCCCGGGAGCACGGCGTAAGGCAGCAGCAACCCCGGGGGTGCTGCTAGAGGGGTGTTTTGGAGAAAGGTTTTCCCCTCTGACTCAGAATAGATGAGAGACGCGGGTTTCTCCATCCAGCTGAAAAGCAGCCCGGGAATTAGGCAGCAAAGACGCGGGGAGCGACGCCTTTCCCAGCTGGGGCTGTAGGGACCTGGTGCACGGAGCAGGGGGCTCGTTGCCTTCCCTTTGCCCTACTAACGAGGCTTGAAATCCTTTCAGACGAGTACGTGGCAAGCCTTCACCTCCCGACGTTCGACGCCCACCTGACAGAGCTGACGGACGAACAAGCCAAATACCTGGGACTGAACAAGAACGGACCTTTCAAACCAAACTACTACAGGTGCTGCTCCTCTCTCGCTTCCCGTGCCGTGAGCGTGGGCTGCGCGTGCGGGGGGAGCGGGGGGGACGGGGTTGAATCCCACCGGTCCCCTCGAGCTTTCTGATAATTCCCATCGCCACGTCGAAAGCGGTCGGGCTGGGGAGGGGTGGGCGCGGTCGGAGCTGCGCCGCGGAACGCTTGGCAGGACACGAGCCCCTTGTGTCTGGCAGCAGCTGTCGCCCCGTCGGGGCGAGCGGCAGCGCGATGCCGTCCGGCCAACGCAGGCCACAGCTTTGGTTTTCGGGTCTGACAAGGGGCGAGGCGGCGCAGAGCAGCGTCAGGCCCTCGCCCCGCGTTGTTACACCCGGTTGTTACGGTGCTGCCGCGCGGCCGTGCCCTCCCGCCGGGGAATTTCCGCCGGTTCGGTTGTCTCTGCCCGCTTTGGGCGTCCGGTTTTGGTCCCGACCCTGCGGGGGGCGTGGTTAGACCCACGCACGGAGAAGTGGGGATGAGTGGGGGGGGTCACGGCGAATTCCCTGCGTTGAGGGATGGCCGTGACAACGCAGACACCCCCCGTGCAGCAGGGGCTGGGGGTGTACTCCCACAGCCTTGGCCTGCTGCCACGCAGGAATTTCAGCCTCCAGGTACAAAAGGCAGAGGCTGTTTTTCCCAAGTTCCCTGTTTTGCTGTGTAGGAGAGGAGGTGAGAGGAGATCTCCGGGTGCGCGTAGCCTGCCTTTCCGGATACAGCAGGCGATTAGGCTCCATCCCTGTGCAGCTCAGTGATTTGCTTCGTTGGAGCAAGCACCTCTCTCTCCTTACGCAGCTTCGTTTGCGATACGGCGTATCCGCCCTCAGTTCCCAGCCTAACGGGAGAGAGCTGGGGGGCTCAGCCTGGAGCAGGGAAGGCTCCAGGGAGACCTCAGAGCCCCTTCCAGTGCCTGGGGGGGTACAAGCAAGCTGGGGGGGGCTTTATACAAGGGCAGGGAGTGACAGGACAAGAGGTACCGGGTTTAAATGGAAAGAGGGAGATGGAGATGGGCCATGGGGAAGGAATTCTTCCTGCAGAGGGTGGGGGGCACTGGGACAGGTTCCCAGAGAAGCTGTGGGTGCCCCATCCCTGGGAGTGCCCAAGGCCAGGCTGGATGAGGCTGGGAGCAACCTGGGCTGTGGAAGGTGTCCCTGCCCATGGCAGGGGTGGCGCTGGGGGGGCTTTAAGGTCCCTTCCAACCCAAACCATTCCATGATTCTATGATCTCACACCTTCGGGGCATCCTCCCTGGGTTCTAAGGCGACGTTGCCCCTGGCTCAGTCGGGGGCCGTTGAGGTGCTCAAGCAGCGAGCGCGGGCGGCTGAATCTGACGCGGGGGAGGAGGCGAGGCCCGAGTCCCTGTCGAAATGGGTCATCCCCTTCCAGAATACACCGCGTTGGACCTGGGTGAGCATCGTGCCTCTTCCCCCAGTGCCTCACCAAACCCTCACGTTCTCTTCTTTCCCCCAGATACTAAATTCCTGCCGCTGTATCCTGGAGAATCGCGAGGAACGAGAACCCAAGTCTTTCCTCAACTGCTGTACAGGATGAAACAGCGCGAGCTTCCTAAGTTAGAGCCGGGCTTGCTCACGTAGTAGACAGTGTGTTTAGGTTATTTATTTATTGAATTAGAATACTGTACGTGCGGCCTCTGCCACTGGTGTTCGTGCTGCCGCGGGACTGGGAGACGGTGGATTTCTTTCCGTTTGTTTCAGTTTTCTCTTTGGGTGGTTCTTTTTTGGGGCCAGGGGGAGGCGAGGAAGAAGCCGGTGGAATCGAATCGCCGCGACATACTCGGAATAGTCCGTCATCACCGTGTTAATCCGACGCGCGCGACGGGAGCCGCGGGATCCGACCTCGAGGTCGCGCGTTGCTTTTGGTTTCCTTCGCATCCCAGCGCTTCTTCCAGCGGAGCAGGGTCCCGGCAGCTGTGGGAGCCGGCCGGAGGGTGGCCGCGTTCGCATTTCTCATGCCATTTGACAACGCAGCCACAAACCCCGTTGGCTCCAGGTGCTGCCGACCCGGCGGGTGCCGCCTTGGCAGCGGAGCGGTAAATCTCGCCGGCAATCGCTGGAGAAGCCTCTCGGAATCCTGCCAAACTGCCCGAGGGGACGGTTCTGGCAGCGAGTCGGTGAACCTCGCCTTAGCACTGCCGAAAGCTGTAACGAAGGGTCCGGTCGTTAGCGTCAGCCAGGGACAGCCCCTGGAGCCGGGAGGGCAGCACGGTGCCCGCTTCCGCGCAGACACGGTGGCGGTGGGGCAGGACCCACCACCGCTCCCTTCGCCACAGCTCCGCAGTATTTTCCTGCTGCTTACGTTACCAGTGCCAACCTCCTACGGTTCAACCAAAGTCACGTTCCCGGTGGGGCTACGGGGCAGCCTTGCGTGTCCGCGCAGGTGGAAGAGCCACGCAACCTCGCCGACTGATGCTGCTGACGTGTCCGGGAGCTCTTCCTAAGCGGAGCTCGTCGGCCATCCTGGCTGGGAGGACCCGCGGCCCCGCGAGGTCTTTCTCCAGCGGAATTTCAGTCCTCATTGGAAATCCTTGGAGTTGTATTTCCTAGTAATTTGTGTGAAAACATCCGGAAATCCCCTTGGAACGTACGAGACGTACGCCGGATCCCCCCTCCGAAGAAGTCGGCATCGTTAAAACCCTCCCATCGCCTCAAATCTTGATGCATCAGAGCCAACGAAGAACACGTTCGCCATAATCACTCTTTTTAGCCCCGGATGTCCCGCCTGACGGCTGCAGGCAGCACGGCACGCTCACCAGGGTGACTTTGGAAGTCTCCGAGTCTCACCGGAGTCGCTCTCACGGCTTACACGGAGAAACAGAATTGCCCAACCCCGTGAGCTCAAGAGCCTGGATCCTGCGGTTGCCGCTCGGGTACCCGTGTCCCTCGTCACCTATGGATTGTTTTGTCCTCGCGGATTTCTTTGCCCTCATGAAAAGACTGGTTTGTGGCGGCTCGTTCACGCACAAGAAAGAAGAAACTGTGGAATCATGGTCTCGGAGGCCGAGTCCTGTTGGATCTTGATGCCGAGGTCTGAGGTCAGCTTGACCACAAGCTGCTCGTCTCTGGAGCAAACGTTCTCATATGCCCGTGTCGTCCAAATCTGTCTTTGGAATTCCTCAAAGCCTGGAAGGAAGACCTTGAGGAGACCTTGAGGACACTTTGAAAAGACCTTGAGAAGACCTTGAAAAGACCTTGTGGAGACCTTGAGGAGACCTTGAGAAGACCTTGTGAAGACCTTGTGGAGACCTTGAGGAAACCTTGAGGAGACCTTGTGAAGACCTTGAGGAAACCTTGAAAAGACCTTGAGGAGACCTTGAGAAGACCTTGAGGAGATGTTAGGCCTTTGAGAAGGCTTTGAGGAGACCTTGAGAAGACCTTAGGACTTTGAGGAGGCGTTAGGGCTTTGGGAAGACTGATCACTCATCACAAACTCAAAATAATCTCATGAATTTTATCCAGATCCTGAGATTTTTGGGAAGAGTCCCCAGCACTATTGGAAATGCCACGTTTGGGTCTTTCCCCGTGCCGGAGTACCTTGGTCTGCATCAACCCGCGACCCCCAGAGTCTCCGTTGTTCTCTGCAGAGGTGCAGCGTGAAATCCCGCTCTCAGTCAAGGCGAGAGGCGGTTGCGGTGGTGACGTCGAGCGAAGCAGCTTCTGGAAAACAGGTGTCCCAAACGCAGCCGCTTCTGCCCCAGGAACATCCCCCTCCATCCGCGTGACCCTTGGGTACAGCTCACGCAGTCGCTTGCCCCCGCCCCCGCGCGTCCGTCGCTCGCGCAGCATCCGGTGGCGCCGTCCTCACCCGCGAGTTCCTTCGCGCCGACTTCGAGGCCCGTTTTAGCTTCCGGGTAGGTAGGAGAAAAAAAAAGGAAGAGTTAATCAGAAAATCCCAACTGGCTTTTCCCACCTCGATTTTTAAAGCTCTTCTCCACGGCGGTCTGCTTCTTCTGTGAGCTTTTTCGCTTGCTTGGCTTTTTCCTAATCAAATCTGGAATCGTATCCTGTGATCATCTCTAAATTCAACGTGTAATGATTCTTTCTTCTTTTTTTTTTTTTTTTTTAATGTAACACATTTTTAAAGAATTAGGAAAAAGGAGATTTAGGTAACACCAGCAAAATTGTTTAAGGAAACGAATTCTGTTCTGAACTTTAGAAACCGTAAGACAAAAACCTGTCATCAGCCTGCAGCGAGGAAACCAAAACTCGGCAAATGTAACGTTTCCAAGAGGGTGTTTTAAATATTCATGTCTGAGTGATTGTATTAGAGCAGCAATAAAGACTCTGTAATCTCAAACCACGAGTAAAACCTTGGGAAACCCCGTTGCTCCGCAGACTCTTTCAGCACTGGCGGGAGCTGAAATTTTTGGGGCTGTTTTGGGGGCTGGGGAGGGGTACAAGGGAATTTTTGGGGCTGGGGGCGGGGTACAAGGGGGTGAGGATGTTGTCCCCAGACCCAGCGCTGTTGCCGGAGTTCCCGTCGCCGCCGTACAGTGGGAAAACCGCCCCGTGGGCCGCGTGTCCTTGGGGCAGCCGGGGCTGTTTGGGTTCCGGGCGGTTGTTTTGGCTGTTCTCCCTGGGGAAAGCGGGCTGAGCGGGGCCGCAAAAATCCCGTTATCTCCCGCTCCCGCTCGCGCAGCCCCGGCTGCAGAACCGCACACCCGGCCGAGGGGAACACCCACCGCAAGACGCTGGTTTTCCAGAGCCCGGGAAGGATGCGCCACACGGGTGGCACCGAGACCACCAGCGCCGCCCTGCGTGGTCACCCCTAAAACCAACCGCCTGTCCCCCCCGGACTGGGGGGAGAGGGGACGCCCCGATCTCGCCCACCCCGATCTTGCCCACCCCTGGTTCCCAGCGCCCCCGGAGCCGCTTTTAACCAACATTGTGGTACCGGGGGGGTTGGACAACCCAGCGCCGTGGGTGATGCTGGGGGGGGACGGGGCCCCTTGGCCCCTGCCTGCAGTGGGGCACCTACAGCCCCCCAGGTGCCAGCATCCCCTTACCCCCGTGGCCACCCCCCCGCACCCCCCTGCTGCCAGGAGCCCTAAGGACACCAGTAACACCCCCCCTCAGCATTTCTTGCTCCCAGCACCCTCTGGGGCACCCCATGCCGCCCCCCCCCCAGTCTGTCACCTCCAGGTACCCCCCAGCACCCCCTGTGCCCAGCATCCCGCCATCCCGAGGGTACCCACCCCCCTGTACCCCCAAGACCCCCGGCACCCCATGGGTTACCCCAACACCCCCCCTCCCGCCGTCTCTGTCCTACATCACCCCCGGGTACCCCCCCCCCCCGCCCCAGCCCTCAGGGACGCCCCTCCCCACCCCAGGGCCCAATAGCAGAGCGGGGGTGTGTCCTCCGGCCCCGCCCCGGAGAGCAGCGGACCAATGGGCGCGGAGGGGGCGGTGCCGGGGTGGGGCGCGGGGGTCCGGCCCCCACGTGCTCGGCGGCGCTGCAGAGGGGCGCAGCGCATGGAGGCGGCGGGCGGAGCGGCCCCGGCCCCGGCCCCGGTCCCGGCCCGGGCTCGGCCAGCCCAGCCCCAGTCCCCGCCGCAGCCCCCACCTCAGCCCAAGAGCCGGGAGCTCTTCAGGAGCCAGCGGAAGGAGTCGGAGGTAAGGGCGGGGGGCGGCAATGCCAGCCCCCCCGGGCTCCTTCGGGCCGCCCAGGTGGGGTGGAGGGTCCCTGCCCCGGGGGTTGGGGTCCCTGCGCGGCCGCGACTGGAAGGAGCCCCATCCAGGGTTGAGGGGAGTCCCAAGTCTTGGGGGTGGCGCCCCCGTCGCCCTGGGTGTTTTTGGGGTGCCAAGACTGGGGTGGGGGTCCCCAGGGAGGCTGCCCCCGGCACTGACATCCCCACCCCCGGAGCTGGGCTTTGTGGTCCCAGCTGGGCTCCCCCACACCCTCCAGGCACCCGCTTACCCCCCACCCCCCTCCAAGGTCTGGGGGCCGCAGACCCCTCTGCCGCCCCTCACCCCTCCTGCCCAAATAACGTAACTGCTCCCCCCACCCTGCTAACACCCCCCCGGGCGGCATCACCCGCTGCTGCCCTGCCCCGGCGGCGCCCAGCCGGCTCGGTGGGTCCCAGGCTGGGGAAGCAGGACCAGCCTCGGGTCACCAGGATCCGGCCCGGGACGGATGACCCTGGTCACCCTAACGCCACCGCCGGACCCCCATGAGCAGAGGACGGGAAGACCTCGCTCCCCCAGCTGCAGGTCGAGGGGCTCCCTGGGGATGGCTGACCCAAAAAGGGTCCCTCATCCGTGGGGGACAGTTCCCAAGTCCCCGGGGGACGGACTCGTGGCCCCTGAGCTCTGCCGGTGAATTCGGGGTTCGCTTTTCTCCTCCGGCTTGGCCTGTCCAAGCGGATTATCGCTGCACGCGCTTTGCCGAATTCCTCGTCGGCTTTAGCCGTTGGCTTGGCTGCAAAAATGGGGTGAGAAACCAGCGTTTCTGAGCGAGCGGGGCTCATCGCGGAGCCGCGCATCCTCCGGGGTCATCAATATTAATCGTGACGATGCACATGGGCTCCAGCCCGGCTGCCGAGAAGGGATGCTGGGACTCGGAATGAGAAATTATGTTAATTGAGTTGATTATCCGTTCATGTGTCCCCTCCCCGGGGTACCACGGCGTGATGCCGGCGGTGGGTTGTCTGGCTGCGGCCGCCCGCTCCCTGCCCCGCCGTAATCCTCCGGCGAAGTTTCATGCTCCAGTTCCTCATCCGCGGGGGAGGAGGGGGAGATCCACAAGCGTGTGGGCTTCGAAAGGGCAAAGCCCGGCCTCGGAAGCTGTGGGATCTGGGAGGCTAAGGACGGAGCACGGGGCGTTTGCATCCTCCTGGGCACCTTCGCTTCAAACCAGCCCCAGACTTTGGGTTTTTAAGCTCTGAAATGCATCAAATATTCACTTTGCGTCCTGCCTCTGCTTTTCCTGGGATTTGGGAAATGCTATTTTTATCCTCGCCTTCCACATTTGCGCTGTATTTGGAGTAGCGTTGCGTTGCCGTCCCGCTCGAGCCCTGGAGACCTGCGTCAAGATCATCTGTGCACGAGTCGCTGCTCCGGCGGCTGGAGGAGCTTTAGTGCAAAGGCTGGAAGCGCTGGCAGCGCTCCTGCCTCCCGAAATACCCGTGGGGACGGGCCAACCCCCCCGCTAACCCCAACCTGTTCTCCGCAGGGCTCAGTGGATTGCCCCAACCTGGAGTTCGAATACGGGGACGCCGACGGCCACGGCGCTGAGTTAGCAGGTGAAGCGGCGTTTGGGTGCTGTGCTGCTATTAATAGGAGTCCGCCGGGCAGGGAAAAATATTCCCTTGGGGAGTCGAGCGAGCGGGATGGGGGATGGATATCGCGTGGTATCATCCTTGCGGTAACAGAGCAAGAGGGTTTTATTAATAGAGAGCCACTCGCTCCCCAGGGATGAGCACGAGGGACGCGTGGGGGCACTGGGATTACCCCGCGCTCGGAATTATCCGGGACACGATGGCAGGCGTGCGGGGGTGGGAGGACGGGTGGCATGTCCGGTGGCACAGCCCAGGCTGGCAAGCGTCACCCTTTATCACGGGTGTCACGATGGGTTGAGTCCTCGTCCCGTATCTTCCTGCTGCGCAGCAGCTCCGGCTGCTTCTGCCCCGCAACCCCCGGGGTCCCAGCGTATCTTGACCAGCGAAGGGGCTATTTTTAGCTCTGCGTGTCTCGGCTGCACGAGCTGGCCTGACTAAAGCACATTTTTCCTTCGAGGGATCCTCCCTCGCAGAACCGTTTCAGTCCCCCACGGTGCTGCTCAGCGCCGTAGGACCTATAGGAACTCTCTACAAACAGGTAGGAATTCTGTAGGAATTCTGTAGGCACGACAGTGTGTCCCTCCAAGTCCAGCCCCTGTTTGCAGGTCCCAAAATATCCGAGCTGCTGGGTGTGAAATCAGTGCAGGCCTCGCCTGGGTGCTCCTGCGCTCCTTCCCTTTGCAAAAATGCCTTAACCGTGACAGAAAATTAACCCCCCCAACAAACCCCAGTGAAATCACAAATGCAGCTGGAGCACCGACGCTGAGGGCAGGAGCGTGGGAACAGCCCAGTGTGGACACCGGGATGAAAATGATGGATTTGGTAACTTTGGGTGCCTCCAAGATGCCGCTTGGAGCTGCGGAAGAGCTCAGGGATAAGTTTAGGTCGGTGGCCCATGTCTCCTTGGGTGCGTCGGGGCGTTTGAGTTCCACAAGGAATTTGGTGAGGAGGAGGAGGGTGAAACTCCTCCGGGTCCTTGCTGATCCCTTTCTCCATCAGAGCTGTACAGCTACACCGAGGAGCCAGAGCTCAGCACCAACAGGAGATGCTTCGAGGAGGATTTTTACGCTCAAGGTACCAGCTCTGGGCTCAGCATGCCGGGGCTTGGGGCAGCCCTCCCGGGTGAGAGCAGGACCTCCGGGGAGGCACCCAGCTGGTTGTCGTGTCCCCTTTCCAGTGCAGGGCAGGAGGTGGTTGGAGCTGGATGGGGCTCAGCAAAAGGCCTACGTCATGCGCCTGCTGGATGGGCTGGAGGTGGTCAACAGGGACAAGCGGCTCAAAGTGGCGCGGGCCATCCTCTACCTGGCACAGGGTAAGGGCCACATCCCCTGTGTCTGGATGCGGCCGCACATCCGCTGCCTGGCTTCGACATGGGGGCCTGGGAGAAGCCTTCTCTCGGGGTTGTGCCAGGTCGGTGCAGTGAAGCTCCTTTTTGGGATGGTCCCGGGGGTTCAAAGGCACCTCCCCCCTCACTAGTGCCTTCCTTTGGGCCTCTCCAGGCGTCTTTGGAGACTGCAATAATGAAGGCGATGTCCTGCACTGGTCTCGGCACAACAGCTTCCTCCTGTACCAGCTGGGAACCTTCACTGCCTTCCTGGAGCTCCTCAACATGGAGATTGAGTGAGAGGCCCCACACTGCCGCCACCCTCCTTGTCCTCTTCTTCATCTTATTCCTTCTCTTTGCACTCCTCATCCTCCTCCTCTTCATATTCTTTCTCCCCATCCTCCTTGCCCTCCTCCTCACCCTCCTTGTCCTCTTCTTCTTATACTTTCTCTTTGCCCTCCTCATTCCCCTCCTCCTCATACTCTTTCTCCTCATTCTCTTCATCTTATTCCATCTTCCTCACCCTCCTCTTCTTCATCTTCTTTCTCCCCATCCTCCTCATCCTCCTCTTCTTCATCTTCTCTCTCCCCATTGTTCTCGCCCCCATCCTCCTCCTCCTCACCAAGGACCAGGTCGGTGCCACTGCCACGACGCGTCCCCCAGTGCGGTGTTTCCACCGCTGCAGTCGCAGGCTGGGGGTTGGGGTGTGGGGTGTGGAGCAGTCTGTGCCCGGTGGCTGGCACTGAGCTCGTCCCCTTCCCTGCAGCAACAGCCAGGCCTGCAGCAGCGCCCTGAGGAAGCCGGCCATCTCGCTGGCCGACAGCACGGAGCTCAGGTACCCCCTCTCGGACCCCCACTAGCATGTCGGGTGGAGGCTGTGGACTACCTCTGGGGACAAAGTTGCCTCTGGCTGGCAGCATCACCCGCCTGCCGTGCTGTCCCGACAGGGTGCTGCTCAGTGTCATGTACCTGATGGTGGAGAACATCCGTGTGGAGCAGGAGGCGGATCCCCCCGAGTGGAACACCTGCCGGGAAACCTTCAGGATGGAGCTGAGTGAGCCACAAATTTGTGCCCTAACGAGGTCCCTTCGTCATGTTGGACGAGTGGGGAGATCGCAGGGATTAGGGATCTTCCCTGAACCTGCTCCTGGTCCCTCTCTCCGCCAGGTTTCCCCGTGCACACTGAAGAGCCGTTTGCTCTTCTGCTCTTCACGATGGTGACCAAGTTCTGCAGTGGCCACGCTCCACACTTCCCCATGAAGAAGGTCCTGCTCCTGCTCTGGAAGGTGCTTCTGGTGCGTGCAAACCCTTCCCTTTCCCAGAAACAGGATATTTTGGGAATAGTGCTGATACAGCCTGGATGTTTTCCACTACTCAGTCCAACCACAACGAGGTTATTTAGGATGGCTGACACAAGGCAAACAGTTTCTTCTGGGATGAGGGTGGGCTGAGCCATGCAGAGGATGTGGGGTGGGGCAGAAGTCCAGAGGACAAACCAGTTTGATGTGGTGTCTTCATTCTCAACTCTTCAGTCCAGGTGGGATGTCTGCTCCCTGCTTTCTCACCTCTCCTGTTGGTCCCTAGTTCACGCTGGGTGGATTTGAAGCCCTGCAGGTGATGAAGGTGAGGAAGCGTGAGGAGCTGGGGCTGCCGCCCTTGCCGGAGGACAGCATCCAGGTGATGCGCAGCATGCGCGCCGCTTCGCCTCCCACGTACTCCATTGAGCTCATGGAGCAGCAGCAGCAGAAGCGTGGTCACCGCAGCCGGAGGGTAAGAGCTGGCACATCCCCCTGGTGCACAGCCCAGGATGCTTTTCTAATGGGACCATCATCCATTCAAGCAGTCAGCCTGTGCCTGGGAGCGTGTTTACCTTTCCCCCCAAGTGTTTTCCAGTTTCATAGAATCCTGGAATGGGTTGGATTGGAAGGGACCTTTAAAGGACATCTAATCCAACGCCCCCTGCCAGGGGCAGGGACACCTTCCATAGCCCAGGGTGCTCCCAGCCTCATCCAGCCTGGCCTTGGGCACTCCCAGGGATGGGGCACCCACAGCTTCTCTGGGAACCTGTCCCAGTGCCCCCCACCCTCTGCGGGAAGAATTCCTTCCTGATGGCCCATCTCCATCTCCCTCTTTCCAGTTAAAACTGTTACCCCTTGTCCTGTCCCTCCCTGCCCTTGGGAAAAGCCCCCCCAGGTTTCTTGTAGCCCCCCCCGGCACTGGAAGGGGCTCTAAGGTCTCCCCAGAGCCTTCCCTTCTCCAGGCTGAACCCCCCAACCCCCCAGCCTGGCCCCATGGCAGAGGGGCTCCAGCCCTCGCAGCATCTCCGGGGCCTCCTCTGGCCTCGCTCCAACAGCTCCGTGTCCTCCTGCTGTTGGGGGCCCCCAAGTTGGAGGCAGAAGTGCAGGGGGGGTCTCCCCAGAGCGGAGCAGAGGGGCAGAATGCCCTCCCTCGCCCCCCTGGCCACGCTGCTCTGGATCCAGCCCAGGATCCGGTTGGTTTCTGGGCTGTGAACACACATTGCCAGCTCATGTCCGACTTGTCATCCACCAGTTTCTGTGGTGGTGGATCAGCCCCGCAGTACATTTGATCCAGACGAAGCAAGAGCACATCCTGACCCTGTGGCAAAGGGCTGATAAGTGCTGAGCAGCAAAGTGCTGACAGCAAGCTCGTCTTTTTTTAGCTGCACTCTTGGAGTCGCTGTGTTATGGTCAGAGGAATAAAACACCTCTTTTGCATTTTATTGGAGAGATGTTGGATGGTAGTTCCAAGAGTTAAGATGGAAAATGGGGTCACACCTTGTAGAGCAGCAAGGGTAGAGGTACAGAGGGAGGTGTTCCCTGTCCAGGCTTTGGTGACAACAGTTAGGAGGGAAATCCTCACCTGAGGAACATCTGGGAATTTGATCCTTCCAGGAGGGAGAAGTTTGGTGCCAGCAGCTGGGAAGGAAATGAAATCCACGGAGTGACTTGAGTTTCTCCTTCCCCTCCTGCTGCAGCCACTGGTGAAGCAAGACAGTTTGGATATCTACAATGAGCGAGACCCCTTCAAAAATGATGACGCAGGAGTCGACGAAGAGGAGAACGATGATGTGGACAATGGCATCGAGGGGGAACTGGACCTGATGGAGCGGGACGCAATTCTCCCCGTGATGCCTGCCCAGCGCCCGCCTATTGAAAGGGTGTCATTCCCCAAAGGGCTTCCCTGGGCTCCCAAAGTCAGGTAAACCCATCTGGTCTCTTTGCCGTCCTCCCCAGTCCTCCCAAGTACCTGTTCTGGAGTTCACTGCTGGCTGAACATCCGTCTGCGGCAACTTTGTTGGCCTCTGGCAAGTTGGACTGAAGTGGCTCCACTTTTTTTTTTTTGTCTCATTTGGTCCTTTCTGGACTGGGTTTAGCTGAGCCTTTCCCCAGGCTTTACAAACCAAGCGTGGCCGAGCTTGGCCAAGAAGTGGCACCCCCATTTTGGAAATCCCAGGTTGAACTGGGAAGGAGGCTTGTGCTGGAGCACTGTGGGAACAAAGACCGTGGGCTGGGAGCAGGGTCAGCTTTCCCAACCAGCATCAATGGTAGGGCAAAGTCCTAGGCTAATCACGGTTAATGACACCGCCTCTTGCTTGTTGAGTGGGACTCTTGTGTTGCCAATTAAGCTTTGTTGAGTGGCCTTGCTCACATTGGAGAAAAACATCTGAGGACAAAGGACTTGGCGCCTTCCCTTCCTCAGACCAGTTCTGTTACACATGCTATGGGGGAGCGTTAGGAAAAGAGGGTGAAAACCTCTGCCCCTTTCCCTCTAATCCAAGTGATTTTTTTGCTGTTCACGTATAGTCTGGATTTAAGCCGGTGTCTTTAAAGCACAGGAGCCAATACATCTTTTTGACGTGGGAGCAGCGACAGGGTTAAGCGTGTCTATCCAGAGCACTACTCACAGGCACATGGCAAGAACTGGTTTCCCACGGGGGTCTCCGCACACGCGGTGCCCTGGCACTCCACGTAAGAATGCTCTCAGCGTCGAAATCAAACGACCGTTGTTTTTCTTGGCTGGTGCCTGGAAGTCCAGCTGGGTTTCTTTCTGCTTGGGAGAACCTTGGCTCACGGATCATGTCCTACTCGTAGCGCTGAGACCCTGACCAGTTCTCATGAAAGGTGCCCAAGGTGGACAAGGTGTCAGCTTGCTCTCTCGGAGCAGCACGTGCTCCGCCAGACTGCGGAGACAACATTTGTTCGCTCGAGGTGAGCAGATGCTAGTTGAAGGTGCATGTGGTAGGAGCACAGAAGGTGGATGAAAAGGTGCTGGTCGTAGAGAACCCCTCTCCATTTATTTGCCCACTCCCATGGAGTGCCACAGCACACACAAATGGTTTTTCGTTCACGTTCCCAACCAACGAGAGCAACGGTGGCTCTATCCCGCTGCTATTAAGACCTCTGGAAATCAATCCTAGGAAGCTCAAAGGTTCTTTCTGGTCCCAGACTGCTCTCCTTTCTGGGCAATGTAGGCTTTGCTCTGATATATGGCTGTTTTCCAACCTTCTCCTTGGTTTTGTTTCTCTGTTGCTCCATCAGACAGAAAGACATTGAGCATTTCCTGGAAGCAAGCAGGAACAAATTCATCGGATTCACGCTGGGACAGTGAGTATTACGTGTGTTGGTCCACCCAGGTCAGTCCCATATCTCCCATCAGAGCAATTTAACTGGTGGGAGGTGTCCACAGAGCTTAGGTTTTTCTCACTTAGGCCAAGGCATGCTCAGGACGATGCGTCACAACGCTGGATTTTGCTGGGGCTGCAGCAGTGCGCTTGGTGTTATAAAAACCTCTTCTTGGAGATGCTGGTCTCCAAGGACCTCTTTCTATTAAAAATCAGACCTAGCCCAGAATAAGTGACCCCTGGCCCAAGCCAGAGACTGGTTTGATGCAGGAGGGAGGTGGGACAATCTGGTATCCACAGCAAATTACCCAGTTTGTGACTAAATCAAGCTGCGGGTGCGCAGTCACCCTGGCATGGGCCCAGCAGGGTGTATTTTTTTTTTTGAGGTGTGGTGCTGGGCTCAAGGTGACCTAATTTCACCCCAGTTCTTCACCCTGATATCACCCCTTTCTTGTGCAGGCTTTGCTGGGGAGGAGGTGGGAGGGCAGGCAGCTCATGCCAACTCTTCTCCCAGTTCCTGACCCATCTGGGAAGTGTTCAGTAGATTCAGGCTTCCTCTTTTACCTTGTATGACATGGAAGTATTAAACCCAGGTCATCTCCCCAGCCTCGTACTTACCTTCTTCCACCCCCCACAGAGACACCGAAACCCTGATAGGGCTACCACGGCCCATCCACGAAAGCGTGAAGACACTGAAGCAGGTAAGATGGTAGGTCCACGTGCGGCACTTGAATGAAGCAGCCCAGAAAGCCTTGCTGAGTGGCAGTCAGCTTGTCTGACCTTATCCCTTGCTATTTTTGCTCCCTGGCACTCAGCAGATGCTCTGAGGGTGGGATAGGACCTGTGGGGAAATCATTGGCCAAGGTCACCCTGGCCACAGGGGGATTGGAGGGCATCAAGTCCCTCAGATGTAGGTTCTCCGCCCACAGTAAATGTTACATGTGAATTTAGTCTTCTCTTCAGCTGTGGTACAACAACCCATTTGGTCTGAGCTCTTGCTCTCTCTGCCTTGGGAAGTCAAATCTGATTAATCCAGTCAAGGTCTGAACACCCCGAGAGGGGCTGGATATCCACCACATGCAGTGTGGGATCCTCACGTCTAACCTCCGGCTGAAACACAGTTACTGGAGGGAGTAAGAGGGACCCTTCTTGTTAGTTGTCCCAGGAAAAGCTGCTGGAGCTTCTTGCAGGAATTGCAGGAACTCCGGACAAACTTCCAGAGTTGGGTTTGGGCGTACATGCCCAGACCTGCGCTGTTCCCAGAGGGAAGCATGCCCGGCCTTGGCTCCTGCATTGCTCTACGTGGAGTGAGACACCTCCAGAGGTCAACTGACCCTATGTAAGGCCTGGATTGCCTTTTGGAGGTGACTGTCCCTCTCCATTTACTTACGGAGAGACCCTAGAAAGTGTAGGTGGAAGTAAGCAAAGGCATGATGTGCGAAGGGCTTCAGGGTCAGAGGGATGTCCCACACAAGGATGAGTGCTCCATGTATCTGCTGCGACCTGTTCCCCTAACTCGGGTATTACTGGAATCAGCCAATGTTGTCGTTGCTGACTGCTTCACCTTCTGGTTGTGATGTTGCTCTGCCTCTGTCTGTGTATTTTGCCAGCACAAGTACGTTTCCATCTCAGACGTCCAGATCAAAAACGAGGAGGAGCTGGAGAAGTGCCCCATGTCTCTGGTAAGAAGCTGCTGCTCCCCATCACTAGATAGATGTGTGGAAGGTTTCCAAGGTGTCATAGAAATCCATACATTTTCCATGATCCATGGACACGTTGGGTGCTCTTTTTTGCTGGAATTCCATATCTTGATCAAATGTAGCCGTGGAGAAAGGCCTGGAGCTTCCTGCAGTCAGCGTGCCGCTGTGTCCATCATTAAGTCCTCGAGCTGGGTTTTGTGGAGGTGACTGACATATCTCAAGTGTGTGGAGTGGAAATATTCCGTTTTCCCTTGTTCCTCCATGCTAGGGGGAAGAGGAAGTCCAGGAAACCCCTTGTGAAGTCTTGTATCGAGCAATGTTGTACAATCTCCCCCAGTATATGGTAAGCCTGTGTTTCTTAAAAGCGAAGAACAGCTTTTGAGGAGGGAAAGGTGCCAATTTGTGAGCTATGGAGCTCAGCACGAGGCTGCTGGGGCATGTTCAGGACTTGAATGGTGAGATTTTGGTGGAAATGAGAAGTAGAGTTCAAGAGGAGGGAGTCAGAGGATCAAGGGGTGTAGATACCCAGGCACCCAGTCAAATGGTTGGGAATAGGTTAGTGGTTGGAAAATAGGATGTGTGCATAGGATTGGGAACAAGGAACAAAGTCCTCCACATTGGTGGGAGGTCAAAACTGGCTCCTACCCTCCGGACGCTGAGGGAACCAGTCAGGGATGGCCCCGTGTCATCTCTTGAGCTGCCTGAGCTGTAGTATTTACCAACAAGTTGTTGCATGCCGATGCAGGCACCTTCACTTCTGACCTCAACAAGCAACCTACGGACTTCACTGGTCCCTTGAGCCTTTGTCCTTCTTGCTGAGATTAACTTTCCGCTACAGTATCGCGCTGATCTCTGTGCATGATGGCCTGCTGGGCCAGGAACCAAACCAAACCAAACCAGCGTCGTGCTTTACGTGGCGTAGCAAACAAGGTGGAAATGCCTTCAGGACTCTGCCAGCCCTGCTGTGCTCTCAACAGCTATTCAAACTGTGGAGAGTCTGTAGGTGATAACTTTCCTTAGAGGGATATCCCTTGCAGCTTTCCCAGGGCCCCAGGAGATTCCCAGAGGAACACGAGTGTTCTGAAATTGGCTACGTTAAGATGCTGGTTGGGTCACTATGTCCGTAGGGAGAGACAAACAGAGATTTAAACGCATTAGGCTCCTGGTGCACCTTGCATTATTTTAGCCATCAGCTGCCGTGCTCCCCACACTTGGCCTGTCTGTCCAGGGAATAAAAGGAGAAGCTGAGCCTCAGCATAGTCAGTCCATCACGGTGAGCGGAGCTTGGGCTGGTGAAACTCTACAGAGTTGGCTGGAAGTTGTCCAGTGTTGGCAAGTGAAGGAGAAGGAAGGAATGCCCCTTCCTGAAATCGTCCCTCCTTCTGCAGATAGCTTTGCTGAAGATCCTCCTCGCTGCAGCTCCCACCTCCAAAGCCAAGACTGACTCCATCAACATCCTGGCAGACGTGTTGCCTGAAGAGATGCCGTAAGTCCCGGACAAGGCGGCCACCAGCCATGCCAGCTTTGCCACAAAGTCTTGGACCAAGCAGGGGCGTTGGGGTTTGCCGATAGGTTCGGGGTGCTCCAGCTTTAGGGGTATCTCTTTGGATAGGTGCAAGCTACTCTTGTCACCAGGGCAGAGGAATGAAATCCAGGGAAGCGATGACAGTTTTTCAGGAGAGTGACAATTTGAGCGCAGTCAGCAGCTGCTGTGCTCTGCTAGCTAAGTGACACAAATCATAAAATCATGCTAATTGACACAAATCATAAAGGTACGTGAGCACATGCCAGCTGTCCTTCATACCACTCCCCCAGGAATGCTGGCGGAGGGCAATCAGCTTTTTAGTCCTTTTTTTTAATGCACTTCAGTGTCACCAGGCAGGAGAGGCTGGAAATGGGAGTTCCCGGGGGAAGGGAAGGGCCCTGCTTCTGTAGAGCCTGTCCGGATGAATATGAACTCATCAGTCACACAGATTCAGAGTGGTAGGGGTTGGAAGGGCCCTCTAGAGATCATCTAGTCCAACCCCCCTGCCAGAGCAGGGTCACCTAGAGCAGATCACACAGCCCCTTTGTCCTCCTTGCCCCCGTACCCACCGTGCTGTTGCCTTCTTTCCCTCCAACCCAGCATCACCGTTCTTCAGAGCATGAAACTGGGGATTGACGTGAACAGGCACAAAGAGATCATCGTGAAGAGCATCTCGGCTTTGCTGCTGTTGCTCCTCAAGCACTTCAAGCTGAACCACATCTACCAGGTGAGCGTAGAGAAGAGGTCAGCTGTGGCCCAGCTTGTCTGGAAGCCAGTGTATCCCGAAAGACCCTTTCCCAAGAGACCTCTCCAGGAAGGGTTTCCATGAGGAGCTGCGGATCGCTTTTCCGTGGTGGGAAACCCTAGCCCCGGCCCAGGGTTTGTGCAGGGTTACTCAGGCAGGGATAACCTGCCTGCAGTATATCTCTGACTGCGTTCTGACAGGGTCGTGTCCACTCATGTGGAAAGAGTTTTCAGAGCTCTGGAAAAATTCACACTGCGGCTCATCAGGTTAAAATTTAGGAGGTACCACGAGCACGAGCCTCTGCGGCAGAAGGGGGAAGGGGATGGGGGTTAGACAACACCCTCGTTTCCTCTGTCTCATTTCCAGTGGCCAGAAATAGTGCTGGGTAGGACCTCGCGAGGTCAACTAATCTAGTCCACTGTCCCTTGGCAGGATCAGGTTCTTGGAGCTCCAGTTTCAACAGAGCCTGGAGGTCTGGGTCCTAGATGCAATCTGATTGTTGTTTCATCTGCATGGCACCAATTGGACTGGACCCATGCGAGGGCTTTCCTTGATTAAAAAGACACCAGAGACTCCTCTGGGCTGGGCCCAGTTCTGCACCCGTTCTGCAAGTCAAGCAATTCATGTTTTGTAACTTGTTTTCTTGTAAAGGGTTCAGCGTGGTACAAATCCGTCTGTGTTGCAAAGTCCACTGAGGATTTATCTGAGGATAAATATAAGTCCATGTACTGGATAGGATAAAATGGAACACACCCCCCACCCCCCCAGATTTTTACAGCCTGATATTTGCTCCAGTCCCTTCACTAATTTTTCTCGCTTCACACCCAAACCAGCTCCTCTCAGTTCTTCCTCCGTGGTGGGAGGACCCTTGCAGTCTGGTGCGAACTCTGGAGAAAACTGTGGGGTTTCCTCCCTCCCCGATTCTGCTTTTGTGTCTGATTATGGGTGAGCCATCATAATTTTTTTTGAGGCTGAGGCTGGTCTCAAGGATCACCCCAAAAAATGCTGCAGGGGCTGAGCTGATGTTTCCAGTATGGAGGCAGCGGAGAGTGTCCAGGCTCCGGGGGGTCACCCTGCGCTCGCTGGGTGCCGTATCGGTGAGGCAGCAACTGCACAGACCTTCACACCAACACAGATCTTGGGGGGGTTTTGTCTCAGTTCCCTTGAGATTTGGTGTTTCTTATGCCAATGGAGAAACGCCACCAAATTATTGCAGTTCAGCAAGTCAACATTCTCTTCAGTCCGATCCTGTATATCATCCCAGTTGCTGGCAGCTGCGTTTCAAAGCAGTGAGAGCATCTCGGATCCCGGCTAGCAGGGACCGCTGGGATCACTCACAAACAACGGCGGCGGTGTGTCGTTGGTGGTGTACTGAGTGCTGACAGCTTGTACCAGGCTGGGATGAGACGTGTAGGAACAAACTGTTTCTTCACTCTCAACTTTGGGGTGTTGATTGGAGGTTAGGGAGAGGCATGGGTAGGATAGGACGGGGTAGGAAATTGCTGCTATGTGTGTCGGTCTCTTTAGAGGACAGTAGAGATTTGTTGTATTACACAGCTGTACATAACCAGAGCACTTGATGTTTAGAGGAGAAGAGAAATTAAAAGCATGTATGAAGGTAGGGGTACTTCATCCAGCCGAGATTTGAAAAGGGACTGGGTTAGCATGTGACAGCAATAGGAAATATTGTGTCTTCTCCCCTCTCCTCCTTCCCTCTTCTCTATATACTGTTTTGCCACAGATTTTGTCTTGAAAAGCTGCACTGCGGTCTCTGGGTGCAGCTATTTCTGAACTACTGCCATGAAGTTTGTGTCCCCGCTCTATGGCAGATAGAGTTTTCCAGCCGGTGGGAGTTGCTGTATACGATGCAAGCCTTATACAGCAGACTTCTGCAAGGGGAAGATGGTCTGCGAGGTGGCTGGAGCAAACCATCACGACTGCTTTGCTTTTGGCTGGAAATGGTTTTCCATTCCCAGGTGATGCTCCCAGTTGTTCCAGCTAACGTTGACCCATTTCACTTCTTTTCCTCAGTTTGAGTACGTGTCCCAACATTTGGTGTTTGCCAACTGCATCCCGCTGATCCTGAAGTTCTTCAACCAAAACATCATGTCCTATATCACTGCCAAGAACAGGTACAGCCACTTCTGGGGAAGAGAGAGATGATGGAGCAGGGAGGCTTTGTGCGTAAGGAACCCTAGCACGTCAATAGGTGGTGGCACCGAGTGACCTCCGGTCCCTAGCACGGCTTCGGGGCAGTATGCTCTCCACTGGGACGACGCTGGAGGGGAGCAAATCCCTTCTGCTTCATGAGGAAGACCGGATGGGGGGTTTCCAATCTCTCATTGGACTACCAAAATACATGTAGACCCACCTCCCTTGCTGCCAGTAGGCTTGTGTCATCTTTACATGCACTCCTGGAAATCGGCCCAGTGCCACCAGGCGTCCGTGGGCCACGGCTTCAAGAAGGCCAGATGGGGTAGAGTTTTCTAGGTCTTTTCCACTTTTTATAGCTATAATTCAGCTTTGCTGACTTCCTCAGGGTTTGCATAGTTGTCACTGCCTTTGACTTCTGATTTGAGAAGGAGACTAGCCCCGTTTTGAGTCTGTGTAGGGACTGGACTGCTGCAAGCCAGCGTAAGAGCTGCAAGAACACAACCCTCCCATAACTCCGTAGGACTGGGTAGGATTTCCCCGTTTGGAGGGGAGCGCCGCCGGGGATGTTGCTGTTGGAACGATGAAAAGATCCTTGTTGTTGCTTTTTGAGGCTCTCGTTGTTGCTCTTGAGCCACGTGTGTAGGCTGGTCCGTCTCCTGCACGGTATGGCTGGGTTTGTGTGAGAAGGCACTCATGGAAAAATAGAAAGTAATATATTAATTCTCCTGCTGAGAAACATTTCTGCTTTTGGTCCTGCGCTTTAAAGGCGCGTAAGTGAGGAGGAAAGGGCCCAGGAGCACTTAGCTCCCCCCCTTAGCTTTCTGATGGAGGTTTCACCGGCAGGATACGCTCCTGTGGAGTGCTGGATGCTCTGATCCAGGGAGGTTTAGCTGTTCTGCCCAGCCCAGAGTACCGGTTTGTCAGGCAGCGGCGAGCGACGTCAGGCACTGCCCTGCGAAAAGGATTGTGGGGTTTTGTCACGTTCAGGCGTATGGACCCGAGTCCGGTGATGCTGCAAGGGGAAGTGTCAGCAGTGATGCCAGCAGAGTGACGGCTGGCAGCGAATTAACCCTGGGGCTCCCGGTCCCGAGCTGGCTCCCTCTGAGCTCTCTGCTTGTATCTGCACAACACTGCCCGTTTTCGGGTTATGATGGGTAGGAGCCCGCGAGAAAACGAAGCCTGTTTTGGGGGATCTCCCGACCTTGGGTCTCATCCTGGATTGCCTCTGACTCAGTGATTGTTACAAGTCAGCTGCTGAGTTTAAAACCCGAAAACAGCAAACGAGGGAACACAAGGTGTGTGATAGTGCACGCTTCATTTCAGACTGGTGCCCGTCTCGGGGCGCAGACAGCATCAGTGTGTGGGTATGTACACACACATATACCTGATACAGAAATTTATTTTTGATTGGCTGCTTTACCAAGGCAATAGGCCTGGAGGGCTTTGAAAGACCTGATGCCCTCGTGAATTTTATTGTAATCAGATGTTGTTGGAGCGAGTCCAGAGGAGACCACGGAGATTCTCCGAGGGCTGGAGCCCCTCTGCCATGGGGACAGGCTGGGAGAGCTGGGAGGTTCAACCTGGAGAAGGGAAGGCTCTGGGGAGACTTTATTGCAGCTTTCCAGTGCCTGGGGGGGGGGGGGGGGGGGGCGGGCTACAAGAAAGCAGGGGGGGCTTTTCCCAAGGGCAGGGAGTGACAGGACAAGAGGTACCGGGTTTAAATGGAAAGAGGGAGATGGAGATTGGACATCAGGAAGGAATTCTTCCCAGAGAGGGTGGGGAGCACTGGGACAGGTGCCCAGAGAAGCTGTGGCTGCCCCATCCCTGGGAGTGCCCAAGGCCAGGCTGGATGAGGCTTGGAGCAACCTGGGCTGTGGAGGGTGTCCCTGCCCATGGCAGGGGGGTTGGAACTGGATGATCTTTAAGGTCCCTTCCAACCCAAACCATTCCATTTTAACCTAAGATCTGCTTTGGGTTGGGGTTTTTATCCTTTTTTTTTTAATATGCATATGAATAACTAATCTGTCATGTCTTAATGGATCCAAATCCTTCGAGTCCTGATTAATGCACTCAGGATGCACTTCGGAGCCAAGAGGAATCGACGTGCTCCATTAAACCGAGACGCGAGGCAGCGGTGAGGTTGGGAGCCTATTTGGACGCCGTCTGTGCAGTCGGAAGTGCAGGAGGGAGTCACGTCTGCGCGGCACCGGCTACGGGCGGGTTCATGTACCCAGCGTGGCTGGCTGGAGACAGGATCGCTGCCCATCCAAACGACCTGCTGCATACGGCAGCGCTGCCATCGCAATTCAAACCCCAGGCACAGGGAAGGGAGAGGTTACAGGCTGCTGGGCATAATCATGTAGGTCCTCTTACAAAGTTGCTTTGATGTTTACCTGGTTGTTAAAGAGTCCCTTCTTTCCTGTCTTCCACAGCATCTCCGTCCTGGATTATCCGCATTGTACAGTCTATGATTTGCCCGAGCTCACCGCAGAAAGCCTGGTAAGCAGCACAAAAAGGGTCCTTGTAACCACTGTTGCTGTGTGTGAGAGAGTGAGGAAGGAGGTTTATTTTCTTTTCTCTGTACCCCCAACCTTTCCAAAATTAGACTTTTTTTCCCCCTCCAGACTTGAAAATGCCTCCCATCACTATCCTGACTCGCTATCAGCTATGGGGAGGTTCGGGAGGAGGCACTGCTGGCGTTGCGCACCCCATAAAGATAACTGGGTTTCGCGTTCCCCCTTTCCCTTCTCCAAACACGAGAGCCTGCTTTTAAAAAGGATTTGCCCAGAGGCCGTTGTCTCCCAGGTTTAAATTGCTCTGAGCACTCTCGCGTTTCAGATGCCAGTAGATTAAGGTATGAACCAAATTCCCTACGGAGAGGAGCCTAAGTATTATGGAGACGGGCCAGCATGATGGGCTGTGTGAATATACGGACTGCAGATGAGACACTAATGCTGGCAGGTGTGTAACTGCAGAAATTCAAACGCCAAGTAGGTTGGACTCAGACGGGGTGCAGAGCAGGGACAAGCCTTGGGGTTAATAGGGAGGGGGAGACCCTTAATGATGCAGGAACCATTAAGAAGGAGCCTGATCAAAACCAGTCCAGGCAGGGATGATCTCACGTTGCCTGGCTGCTACAATCTTAAGCCTATGTCATTTTCCTTAGCTTTACAAAGGTTAAAATCACTAAAATTTTCTCTAGTTTCTCCAAGCCAAAGTTGCTCACGAATCCCTCCCAGGCTGCGGCCAGCCAGGACAGGCAAACTGGTTTTATCGGCTCTGTAGCCACGGCGTTTCCGATGCGCCGCTGCGATGCGAATTCCTGCCATGAGTTGATGATGCCAGATCAAATTTATATAAAAGCCTGCTGTGGAGTGGGGGTGGGATCGTCACACGTGGCCGGCGTGCTGGCTCCATCCTCCACCGCTGTCCCACGTGCCTTTCCGCCAGCGCTTCTTCCCTCCTTTTGGGTGCCTGCTCAGGGTTCCAGCTCCTGGACATCGCCTCTCTCCTTATCAGTGGGATCAGAGCCCGGTTTGGTGCTGGTCCGTGGGCTACTTGCTGAAGGCTGGGTGTCCTGGCCAGGCTAGGTGCCGCCCGGCCCTGCCAGGCTCCCACCGACCGTATCCTGGGCGATGGGGACATCTAGCGACACGTCGCTGAGTGCTCCGCTGGCTCGTGCTAATCCTTACGCTCACCATAAGCTTTATAGCTGTAGAAGACCGAATTTTTTTTAGGGAAAATATTCCCAGTTACCCGTCCCCAGTAGGGTCTGGTCCCCAGTCTGGGAGCTGTTGCTCTGAACAACAGCTCCCATCACTCCCCTCCAGCGGACGTGGCAGTTAGCCTCACGGGAAACTATTTTAATTAGAAAATATGCAGAAACCAACTTGAATTTTGCCACGTACATTCGTCTTTGGGAGGATACCCGTGAAGGTAACGATTTAATAGAAATTAAACCTGCCCTGGTACTTGAGGTATACACTTGTGCTTGTGTTTATGTTTCTTCAGCCAACATTTTATGCAGTTTTAGCTTTATTTTTAATACCCTGATGCACTGATTTTAACATCCCAGCCGTAACACAGTGCTTAGCGGATATGACAGGTGATTATGCTCGGCTGGGTAGAACACAGGATCGAATGTGTTTGGTTTACTCCCATGGAAAAGCAGGACGAGCTGCGCAGCGTTGTCTCCAGAGGAAGGACCCTTTGGCTGTGGGGTAACTGCCATCCCCACACGGTGTAAATCGGGAGTGGCTACAGTCCCGGCGAGGTAGGGGAGGCTTCACTCATCCTGCTGTGGGACCGGCTCTTCGATTCCTTGCTGGTCCCCACCTTCCCTCTCCTGTCACAGGGCTGTCGCTCCCCTCCAGCTCCCTGCGTTTGGGGAGGGGGCTGCAGAGGACCCTGCTGCACCGTGTCGTGGTGCCATGGGGAGGGTAACAGGAGATGGGGCTAAAAGGGGGAATAAAGTCTGTTTAGCCTGTTCCCTCCATCCATAAATATGATGGAAAGACTTTCACTTCCTTGAAGCTACAGGGACAACACCAGATTGGTGACAAAAATTCATCCAGCTGCCTATGAAATGGGTTTTAGCTTACTCTGCTGGGGCATTTTTGGAAAAACCACTTGGTGCAGGGGGAGCAGATTAGGACCGGGCACCGATACGAAACTGCGTGGGCACCACTTCTGACCCGGTACCCCCAGAGCTGCACGCAGCGTCCGCGAGTGCCTCGGTGACATCCCACCTCAGTGCTCTGCTGTGTGCGCAGCAGCCTCCAGCACAGACGTAGCCTCGGCTACCAGAAAAGTGCATCTGTTCAGAGTGGCTTTTACCAAATCCCAGAAGTAAATAAAATAAATCAGACACAACTTCTTGTTGGCCTCTAAAGAGTCGATGTACAATGGCGTTTTACCAGCTTATTGAAACGATAGGTTTGGTGCTTGCTTTTAAGAACGCAGGTATTATGCTGGCGGGATTTTCTTGGGTAAATCTAGTTTCAAAGCTGGATTAGACACTCTGACAGAAGGGGCTCCCCAGGGTCAGCCCCAAACTCCTCCTGACGATGCCCAGAACTTGGATCATGTACCAGGCTGCAGTTTTTGCGGTGAGTTGTGAAGGCTGTAGGTTGCTGGAAGTGGCTTATAAATTGAGCAGCGCTTGTTTCCGCTCTCGTCCCCAAACAGGGTATCTGTGGGACCCTTCTGCTGTGCTCGGGGCTGTTCAAACATGAAGCGAGTTACTGTAGTGGTGGAATTACTGCTCCAGTGTGCCACAGACAATATTTACGCAAGCTGGAGCTCGGAGTACTTACATTTAGCTACTATTTAAAACACATCAGCTGCATTTAAGCTGGAGAGGATCTTTGTGGCAGAAAGGTCTTGTCCTCCTGATACAAATGCTGCTGTTTGTCGTCCTGCGCTGCAGTAATTTATGAATTAATTGATGTAATTTACAAAAACTGTTCTAAGGAGTGGTGATCGCTAGGCTGTGATTTGCTCCCTGGCTGTAACCAACGAATACAAATCTACCACGATATATATTTCCCATGATGGAATAATATGTGATTTGTCTTAGCTCTTGCTCTAAACCACAGTGGGAATTGAAACACTGATTACATCTGAGTCTTTCAGAACGGTTTTCCCCAGGATCTGTTGGTTTCTCAGCAGCATGATGGCAACCCAAGCGATGAGGTAGTTCCACTGCTCACTCTCTGTGGGAAATAAGACTTGTGCAGACAGTAAAAATAAGGACTCTGGGCACGAGGATCTCTCCGTGGCGGTGCTGTTGAATGCCGTGTCAGGGTTACGCTTTTCCTTCTCTGCTTTGCAGGAAGCCGGAGACAACAACCAGTTCTGCTGGAGAAATTTATTCTCCTGCATTAACCTGCTGAGGATCCTCAACAAGCTGACCAAGTGGAAACACTCGAGGACAATGGTAAGGTGATGTCCCGTCTCCCTGAGACCGGCTGTGGGCTGCCAGCGTTGCACCTCGAGCGTGTTCCTGGCTCTGTGCCGCACAGCTGCAGCCCACGCTTTCTGCCAGCAGTGCTGGGGCTTCTCCTGCTTCATAAACTAATTGTCTTTCACAGGCTGAGCCTTAAATGCAGAAACACTTTTTCTTCCGCCAACAATACTTTTTTTTATGGCCCTCAAGCCCCTGCAGCCAGGGTTGGTTATGTCGAACACTCCCACCTGCCTGGGGTTTGTACCGTAGCTGGCCCGGGTGTTAGTGCCCAGAGCTGCGCAGACGGTACTCGTGTTGCTTTCTTGAACGCGTTGTGTCACTCTGTGCTGGTTCCTTGGCAGATGCTGGTAGTCTTTAAGTCGGCCCCAATACTGAAACGAGCTCTGAAGGTGAAGCAGGCCATGATGCAGCTGTACGTTCTCAAGCTGTTGAAAATCCAGACCAAATACCTGGGGCGGCAGTGGAGAAAGAGCAACATGAAAACCATGTCTGCCATCTACCAGAAGGTGCGGCACCGCATGAACGACGACTGGGCTTACGGCAACGGTGAGTAGTGCCGGGGAAACATCCAGCTGCAATCGGTTTGACGTGTTTTCTCCCATGAGCTGTTGGGATCCCAGAAACTTGTTTGGGTCTGTCTTGGGGTTTATTTCGGAAGTCTTAAGGCTCTGTTCAGCACCAACAGGAGAGAACAAATGGATTGCATGAGGAAAGGTGGGAATAATCAGATGGGGATGAGATACGGTTAGCTCAGGTCTTCAAGACAGGAGTTTCCACCAAACCCAGACCCGCGCTTTTGCCTTCCCAAATCACTTTTGCCATCGAGCCATTAAGCTGTCCTGGTATCCACACCAAGTCCGCGTGCTTAGGATGGCCGTGGAGTGAAAACGTGACGGATCGCTGTGCAGCTCACACCTGAGGAACAGCAGCGGCTACAGCCGGGCAGTGCGGATACTCCGAGTCCCGAAGCTGAAGCACAGACTAGATGCGCTGGTCTGTTGAAACTGCTCTCCCCTGGTCTAAATCTGTATTTTTGCGGGATGCCATGAAGTTTTTGATGTTCCCCATGTATCAATCCATGGGATGTGTCAGACGACGTACTCTTACTCCCTTGTAAGAACACCCAGTTGCTGCAACAACTCACCCAAACTTAGGACGAGAAGAGAAAGTATTAAAATATCGTTTTGTCTTATTAACGCGGTCCCAAATTTTGCGCTCTGCGTGTATCTTCTTAACGAGGATTAAGCAGAAAAATTGGGTACCATTCCTGTTTCAAAAGGAAACAGGGCAAGAAGCAAAAGCCTAACTTCTTCGCTGTTTTTACAGGGGAGAAAGGCGCTGTAATGATGTTAGGGTGTTCGACTGTAAAAGACATCATCCGGATTTTGAAGCCTTGTTACGCTTTGGAGTCACGATACCACTAGGACACGAATTCAAAAGAACCAAAAACTAGACTCGCTATTTTTAATTTCACTTTAAGGCTAGTGGAGTGCTCCCAAAAAACCAAAGAGCAGGAAAGCTGGAAGACTGGGGACTTCTTTACTTTTACGGGGATTTCTACCCTGTCCCTGCCTTTCTAAAAGAACAGGCTGATAGTTCCCCATGGCATGAAATATGGCAGCAGGGCTTCTTTATGCCACTGAGGGGATGCAGCTAGGGGATACTGCCTGCCTTGGGTGACTTAAATAGCTTGAGCACTACCTGCTCCAAAACAGCAGGAGAAGATGCTGCCTGTGCTGGAGCAAGGATTTGCCTAACAACTGAATTTACACGGCAATAGCCAGAATAATGCAATTTGAAGAGAGACACAAAAGAGAAATTGTTCTGTGTGTCCCACTTTCCCCGAAAGAGTTAATCAGCAACATAATGCAACACTTGATTGCACAATTCACTACGTAGCAGGGACTGCATCGTGATCTGGACAATTTGCCAGGGAAGCACCTGGCTTTCTGAGACACGATCTGGAAGGGCTTTTCCTGGAGTGTTTATTTTTATCCTTGGATACTCAGCTTGGGCCATTCCCCTCCCCTGAGCACTGCGGAGCTTTGCCAATGAATTTACTGAACCTTTACGAAGCGAATGGCTATTTCATATAAATTCAGAGTTCATAAAGGCCAACTTTCAAAATAGGTTGGGTTTTTTTCACGTTTACATAATATTACATGTTTAAAATATCGTGGTTATTACAGCCAGTTATTAGCTTTTCAACATCATTCATATAACATTTGTCCAAATTTAAAAAACCCTTTGTTTTCGGTAGCTTCAGTCTTGTTTCTTCTTCAATGTAGATATCGATGCAAGACCATGGGATTTCCAGGCGGAAGAATGCACCCTGAGGGCCAACATTGAAGCCTTCAATAGCCGGAGATACGACAAACCTCAAGACTCGGAGTTTGCGCCGGTGGACAACTGCCTGCAGAGCGTGCTGGGACAGCGGCTGGAGCTCCCCGAGGACTTCCACTACTCCTACGAACTCTGGCTGGAGCGGGAGGTGTTTTCCCAGCCCATTCGCTGGGAGGAGCTGCTGCACTACCAGTGAGCGACACCTTCACCTGCCCCAGTCCCACCTCAGTAAGGAGTCAAGGTGCTACAGGCTGAGGAAAGGAAGAGTATTTTGGACCTGGGTGTTCTCAAGCACAGCTGGAAAAAACCTACAGTCTTTCCACAGAGACCAAGCCTCTTTGTATCTACGCAGACACCCCCTCTTTTTGCAGGTCATCCCTTTGCTGTGACTTCTCGGAGGCCACACAGTATCAACAGACCTGCGCGGAGGCCATGGACCGGGTTCCGGTGTCACGCTAGGGGCAGTGTCAAGACCGAGCTTATCCAGTCTTTACTCCAGACTCCAGTGTACGAGAGCTCCGAGTCCAGGTCTGGTTTTTAGCTTGGTTCACGCATGTAAGTTTGTTGTAAGAGTATCTCAGCTGTGAAAGGTTTTCATCTCTCCCCACGCTGTGCCTAAATTGTTTTCCTGTATTCAGTTACGGCTGCCTGATAACGTGCTTCGAACACCCTACTGCCACGAACAACCTGCCCTGCTTCCCTGATGAAGCTGAAAATAAGAAATACGTGGCACTGTCTGTGACAGTCTCAGAGGGGACAGGTTGACTTGGCCAGAGGAGATGACATTACCTCTCCTCCCTGGGCTGGCGTTGCTGCTGCTGAGATTGTACAACCCAACTCAGAGGCTTGCTTCCACAGCTGATGATTTTTGCGTCATTCACCAGGGATAACAATCCGTTACCTTTTCCACCGCTCCCTTTCCTCACTCACCGTTTGTATGAGCGTGAAATGATCGGTAAGTTGGGCAGCGTTTAGAGCTGTAGGGGAGGTTGGTTGCCACGTCTCTCCACCTCATTGTTTTTGAAGGATAATTACTGCGGATAGCTTTCTTCAGCTCTTCTAACCCTGGAGGAGACAGTAAATGCCACATTAAATAACCAAAAATCTCTGTAGCGATTAGGTTATCTGGGGGAACGTTTGTGTCAACTCTTAAAGCGGGGAGAAGTGCTTTGGTTAGCAATTTATTGCCGTCAAATGAGGGAAAGAGCAGACACTGCGGTCCATGACTTTCAGAATTAATAGCGTATCGAGCTATAAACTTTCTGTAAGGTCAATGCAAACGCTACACTCGGGTAAAGCTGCGTTGCACGCGGGTGGCAGCTGAAGGCAGGCTGGAAATCCTCGTGTCTGGTTGGAGCTGAATGAATCCCGACGAGTGAATCTCAGCCCTTGCTAGCGTGTAGGGGCCACAGTCCCTTCTCCTCGGCCAGCGGCCCTGCCTGAGGGCCGCAGTCAAAAGGGAGGCTGGGCTCCGCAGTAATTTCTTCGGTATTATGACAGAGCTTGCAAACCGTAATCTTCATCTACAAAATCTTAGGAGCCCTGCACAGGGAATCCTGGATCTGACCTCCCCCCGGCCATGAAACCAGGCGTTCGGCTTGTGTCAAAGCGGCATGTGTTAATAGAGTGCAGTCAAGCCCTTGGGCCGTAATGCTATCGATATCTCAGGCACTCAAGCGATAAAACCACAAGTATTTGTTATGACGGGATTTGTGCTTATTGTTGTGGAATCAAACGGAGAACGTTGCCTTAATGTGGCTTGTAAAACGCGTTTTTCAGAGGCATAGCATCAGTGAACCCCCTCACCCTTTTAAATACGCTTTGTTCAAAATAAACTAGAGCAACTTCTAAAGCGCACACATTCAGGTAAGGTTTCCTTATTCCTGCACCTTAATTTAAATGTTTCCTTTGGTTGTTTTGGGGTTTTTAAAGGACAAAAACATCCCCCTGCAAACCAGCCCCTAACTCAGCTCTCACCCCTTCCCATCCCCACTCTCCCACTGCTGGGGAAGCCCTTCTGTCTGGCGTATTCTGCCCGTTCCCTTCTGACGAAGAACACCAGAATTATGCGCTGTAGATGCCTACACGGTGCTTGTGCTTGTTGAAAAAGGTAGTCAAAAATAAATAAAGCCTGTCAAGCATAAGGCATGGAAAGCAGCGACACACAATCCGTAATGGAAGCACGGTGCTGTCTGGGGGTCCCAGAACTGGGAGAGCTCTGTAGCTCCGGACAAGGCATTTCAGCGCCTGTGGTTTAGCTCTTTCCCCGTGTTCCCTGGAGCCTACCGGGAGTCCATAAACTACAGGTTAAATAAACCCAAATAGATTAACCACCCCCAGCTAGCGATGGCAGACATCCTAAGGGTCTGTTAAATATTTCAGTAGCAGAAACACGGTACAAACACTACTGCTTTCAGCATGTACGAGGGTGCAGAGCCCAGGACCAGCCGGGAAGCTCAGGATTTTCTCCGTGATGTTTTTCTCTTGTATTTTCGTGCGACTTCTCCCTCAGGCCAGGGCCTGGGAATTTAGCTGTATCTCCGCGTGGTGTCACGCATCCCGAGACAAGGGAAACCTGTGTCGGTTTCTTTTTTAACTTCCTTCACATGGTGTAGCCATGGGGTTTTTTCTGGTTAACCCCTTTATGATTCCTCTGATATTCTCTGGTTTAGAGTGGTTCACAAAACAATCTAGCTCCCCAACAACTAAGCGTGCATGTAAGGGAGTTGCTATCAGTGCATCCAAGTCCTTTTAGTCTTTAATGAACTCAGGCATGAAGGTAAGTGTTTCTTCAAGGGGACAAAACGGAATGAATGAAATACTAAAGAATGAGAAACTGAAAATAGCCCCGCGTATTTGGCTTAAAACTGGGTTTTTTTTTCCCCCAAGTGACTCTTTCCCACAATGTTTATGTCAAAAAAAAAATCCAGTACATACACAATGTACATTTTTCTACATTACATATTTAAATTGTGCTTCACATAAGGTTTCCACGGCTTTTTCACAGATTCACAGCGTGTTAGGGGGTTGGAAGGGGCCTCTAGAGATCACTCAGTCCAACCCCCCTGCCAGAGCAGGATCCCCCAGAGCAGATCCCACAGGAACAAGTCCAGGGGCTTTGGAAAGTCTCCAGGGAAGGAGACTCCCCCCTCTCTGGGCAGCCTGTCCCAGGGCTCTGTCACCCTCACAGGGCAGAAGGGTTTCCTCACGGTCAGGGTGAACCTTCTGTTTGCCAGCTGATGGCCATGGCCCCTCGTCCTGTCTGGTGCCTTCTGTTTTTACTGAGATAGAGAATAGAGATATCAATTTTTACCTGAATGTCTGTGTGGTAGAGGATGGTATAAACTGTTATTTTGAATACTATTGATTTCATATTTCCACTGCAAGTTGTAGTTCCTAGAGATACGCCTCTGCACAGAAGAACCTCTGTGTAAAGAAAGTAACTAGGGAGACACCTTTTAACCGAAACATTCATATCTCAGCACCTATTTGTCACAAGGACTGTGCTCCTGTTGGGAGGTGCCGTGTTCAGCGAGGGTTTCTCCTGGAAAGCTGGCAAACGGGGCTTTCGGTGGGTTTCAGTTCCCGCTGATAAAGCCCGTCGGCCTCGCTCTGGACAGAGCAGCTGTGGGGCTGGAATGCCAGTTCAGCAGGAATGGGGGGGCACCTCTGTTTAAACAGGTTTATTCCACTTACAAACAGCTGTGGGTAATTCAAACGACTTAATACTCCAAAGACTTTCCCTGGAGGTGTTTGAGGCGCCTCTAGAAAACTCCCTTACCAGTGCTTCGGACAGTCCCAGACGCTGTTTCTCCGGCAGTCCGTTCCTATTGCACTTCTCAAACCGCAAGCAGGGAGCAGCTGAAAACTTCTTTGCTTCACGGTGAGGACTTTCTTCTCCTTTAAAAATAACATCTCCAAAGAGCCAGGGGACAGCAATTATGGAATAATCATTTTGATGTACAGCAAGAGAGTTGTAGAATAACGTTTCGGATGGTTTCTGTGCAGCTGGAGGAACATCTGTTATCTTACCCCAGCCATGACTCTTGATTCCCGGAATCCTCGCGTGTTCTCACTTTCTGTTGGACGTGGGATATGCAGAGCTGGGTTTTTTTCAGCTTACAGGCGGTTGCCCAAAGTTTTGCTGTCAGTAAGTAATTCTCTTCAGTACCGCTGTACAAACTGTCCTGGTTTTAGCCTTGTTTTCTAGGGATATGAGACACATGCTAGTTCCTCAGGCCTCTGTAAGAAACTTCTGAACTGGTAGGCTAATTCCATGCAAATTCGAGCGAAGGATAAAAGGCCACAAAGGTATGAAGTTCCTTTCCGAGCTGTGAAAGTTGGCAGATAGGCAGAGTGACCCTAGAAACGCCCCAGCCAAGGCAACAACAGGGGGAGTTCAGCCTTGAACCGCTGGGTCTGGCAGAAAGCAGGGGGTCGGTCAGTGCCCGGGCAATTGCTGGCACACCTGCATGTGGCCGGCAGATGTTGGGGTGCTGACCTTGGCTGGGGGCCCAGTGCCCCTCAAAGCTGCTCTGTCACCCCCTCCTCAGCTGGGCAGGGGGGAGAAAATACAATGAAAGGCTCATGGGTTGGGATAAGGACAGGGAGGGATCCCCCCCCCCCCCCCCCCCCCCCCCCCCTTAACGTCATGGGCAAAACGGACTCTACTGTGCAAAATTAATGGAGTTTATTACCAATCAAGTCAGAGTAGAAGAGCACTAAAACCAGATCTTAAAACCCCTTCCCTCACCCCTGCCTTCTTCCTGGGCTCAGCTTTGCTCCATATTAGCCTACAAGGAAGATGGGGGGGACTTTTTACAAGGGTCTGTAGTGACAGGACAAGGGGTGACGGGTTTAAATTGAAACTGGGGAGATTCAGATTAGATATCAGGAAGGAATTCTTCCCAGAGAGGGTGGGGGGCACTGGGACAGGTTCCCAGAGAAGCTGTGGGTGCCCCATCCCTGGGAGTGCCCAAGGCCAGGCTGGATGAGGCTGGGAGCACCCTGGGCTGTGGAAGGTGTCCCTGCCCATGGCAGGGTGTGGGGCTGGGGCTGGGGGTCTTTGAGGTCCCTTCCCACCCAAACCAGTCTATGATTCTATGACATTTCTCTCCCTCCTCTCTGTCAGCGGCACAGGGGGACGGGGAATTGGGGTTGTGGTCAGTCCATCACACGTTTTCTCTGCCGCTCCTTGCTCCTCAGGGCTGAGGGTCCTCACACTCTGCCCCTGCTCTGGCGTGGGGTCCTCCCCAGGCTGCAGCGGGGTCTGTGCCCCCGCCCCATGACCCTCCATGTCTGCAGGGCACAGCTGCCCTCCACCATGGGCTGCCCCACAGGCTGCCGTGGAATCTCTGCGCCGGCGCCTGGAGCACGTCCTCCCCTCCTTCTCCAACGGCCTTGGGGTCTGCAGAGTTGTGTCTCTGAAGTATTTTCACTCCTTTCTCCAGCTGCAGTTCTTTTCCTGGTTTGTGTTTGTTTGTTTGTTTTTCCTTCATAAGCACATTATCCCCAAGGCACTGCCACCGTCACTGATGGATGGGCTCAGCCTTGGCCAGGAGTGGGTCCATCCTGGAGCCGGCTGGCAGTGGCTTTATCAGTCATGGGGGAAGCTTCTAGTAGCTTCTCACAAAAGCCCCCCCTGCAGCCCCCCCGCTGCCAATCCCTGGCCACGCAAGCCCAACACAGGCTGTCCCGTGCGCTGGGGTCGGGGGAAGGAGGAGCTCTGTTCTGCAGGCCACGGGGAAGGCTCCTGGTTAGTGCTGAGGAAAGACAAGGGGAGACAGGCTGAGCTGCAGAGCGCTGCAGGGAAAGGATGCGACTGTGACGCCGGTTTTCGTTAACCCCACAGCCCATGGAACAGCTTGTTTAAAGAAAGATATTAATAATGTGTGGGAGCGAGGAACGTAAGGGGACCTGTTTGCACACACCCGCTTCCCAGTAGCCATTCAGTTCTCAGTTTGGATGTGGTCCCCTGGCTGCGCATACACGTTTTCTTCTCTCTCTGCGGGAAGGACCGCAACCTAACATCCCTCCTTTCTCTTACGTGAATCTTCCCATAAAAATACCGATACGGAGGTGTCCTGGCCCGACAGCTGCCAGAGCTAGAGCACTCTGTATTTATCCGGTTGTAACTACAGCAGGGACTTTAGGAGGCCAGGTTTATCACACCCTTAGTGTGCAGAAACTTCCCGTAATTACTTATCACAAGCCTTGCGTGTGTCAACAGTCGCTTGTTCTGTAGCCGGGTCCAAGCGTCCCTACAAAATACAACAGATGCACAGGCCAGTTCTTGTCTCCCCCATCTAATATTTCAGACACACTTCTCGCTGCTCTTTCTTACTTCTTTTTAGCCTCAGTCGTTAGTATAATGTGGTCCCTTGGCAGTTGTTTTTGCTAAAAGGAGATAATTAATTATGATTGCTCCTTTTATGCCATGTGGTTTGATAATAAAAATTACACAGGATCATTTTTCCCTGAACACAGCAAAGAACAAATATTAATTTTTTGCATTATCTCTTTCATTATTCATTCCAAGACTCATTCAAAAGGGTTTTGCTTAGAAAGATCTGCAGACCTTTTCGAGCCAAGCTACCAGGCCTTTCCCTAACCTCTCTGGTTCTTTCTGGGTTCCTTCTGATCAGGTACCAGGATTCCTCTTGAGATTTCCCTCAGCAGTCAATGTTCTTCTTGCAGGACTATTTTAATCTCAAGCAGCTAATTGATTCAGTTGTTCGTGGCCTCCAAGAGGCAGGAAAAGGTGAGAAACAAGCAGCACAAGAAAGCATGGGAGCTGCTTTAGTAAACTTAGCCACTGAAAACAAGACTCAACCACAGACAGGCCTAGAACAGCCCAAGACCAAGGCCCTGCACCTTTTCAAGTGGTAAGGAACCTCTTTACAATTTGTTTTCTACGCTGCCCGGACAAGCTTGGTCTATGAGACGGGGTAACAGCATCCCTCGTTCTCCTTGCTAAATACAAAGTTCAGCTGCTCCACCATTTAGTCTGAGTAGAAGAGAGAGACTCATTGGCCTCATTGAAGCTTGATACACCCCACTGATGAGAAAGCAACTCCCTCTAAGTAGCACACTCTCCTGGATCCCCCTCCTGGCACGAGAAAAGAGTCACAAGAGCGAAAAGGCCGTGTCACGGTTTAACTCCGGCTAGCAAGATACCATGAAGCTGCTCTCACAGATCCCTCCTCCCCTCCTCCAGTGGAGGGGAAGAATCAGAGGAAAAAGAAATAAGGAAGCTCATAAAATTGAGATAAGAACAATGTACTAATTGAATCTAAATTAATATAGGTAAATGCTACTACTAATAACTAATTAAAATAATAGAAAATAAAACCTATGATACAATATGATGCAGTTTCTCACCACCCACTGACCAGTGCGCACCCAGGTGCTGAGTAGTGAGAGTCAGAGCCAGAGAGCCCAAGAGCTGCAGCCCGAGAGAGATTGCAGCCCGAGGGCCAGAGCCCGAGAGCGATCGCAGCCTGAGAACCATCGCAGATTCCGGCGAACCAGATTCCGAACGAACGCCATCAGCGACAGCACGACTGGGAAAACTCAACCAACCCACCAACTCCCTCACGAAGGAGCCAGCACAGCAGCTAACGCAGGAGTCGGGGGAGTGTGAGCAAGTGCCAGGAAGTCAAAGAGAGAGAGTAAGGCGAGAGTAATGGCTCCTGGGCCCCTCCTCGCCTGTGCCCCCAGCGCGACATACTGTGGAATGAAACACTCCCTTGGGCAGTCTGGGTCAGCTCTCTGAGCTGTGTGTCCCCTGCACTGCCTGCAGCGAGACAGCGAGAGCTGGGAGCGCAGCTGCAGGGTCAGCAGCGGAGACAGACCTTGAATTCAGTGCAGGCACTGCCCAGCGCCAGCACAGACCTTATCAGGGCTGCTCTCAGCATCCAGGAACAGCTTCAGGGCAGCCACCATGGAGAGTTAACTCCTTCCTGACTGAACCCAGCACAGGCTGGTAGTTTTTAGAGAAAGCAAAATACCCATAAGTAAAAGAATCTGGGATGGATGTTTTCTACACTGAATGTCTTATCACTTGTTCTTGAAAACACCCAACACGTCCAGATTACAACAGAGAAGTTTCTTTCATTGGACCGAGAAAGAATTCTGCACCGCATTCACGGCAAGGGCACTCGGCTGGTCAAACACGTGACTTCGGAACGACAACGTGGTGTTTTCCATTAATGCAATCCTTTACTGCTCAAGGCAAGTAAGTCTAATGGTTTCCACTCAGTGTTTCAAAGTCGCTTTCCAGAGCACCCTCCTCAGCAGCACCCCGCTCTCCGCCGACACCCACGCTCAGCCGCCACGTCGCGGGATGAACCGGCTGGTATGGTTTCCAAAGTTTCCTGGTCTCATTTCTCCATTCAACCTGCGCTCCCGCCTCAACTTTCCCTCTTGGTAAACGGGATAATCTTTAGACGTGTACTTTGCCACGGAGTGCCTTTGCTCTTTGCTTTCTCTGCTCCTGAGCTCCTCCTCTAGTCATCACCTGGCACATTTTGCTCTTGCAACCGTTCCTGTCTTTTAGCCTTTTTGATACCTTATCTACAAGCACTGATAATTATTTTCCTCCAAAGGTTTCCTCTGGACCACCTTCTTCCCTTCGTTCCCTGATACCTTTATTTCTCTCCATACTTCAGTGGGCTCTTGTTTTCTTTGTTGTTCTCATCTCTCTTGTTCTCATTTCTGTGAGTTCCTGCCATCCTTCCGCGTTTCACTCTACTCAGTCACTGCTCTGGCTCCTTCTCTATATCCACTCCTATTTTCATGCCGAAATACTGTCCTTGCAAATGTTTTCTCCACTGCAGAGTTGTTCTGTCCCCCTTCAGTACCTGTACACTCATAGCCACACGTGTTCACTCTTCTGTCAGTCCCAAAAAAGCTCCTTCACAGAGTCCCCAGACCTCCCAACCACCGCACCACTTCACAGCGCCCAAAGCAGCGGGTGACCGCTTGTTAATCATTATAATTCCGTGAGATGGAATTTTGGGTTTGCCATTACCCAACAATCCCTGTAGCTGCCAGGAAGAGCAGTGAAGATGGTTGGATGTTTTTGGGAATCAGGTTTACAATCCTCTACCCAAAGATGCTTCCAAGGCTGATTTATTTAAATGTCTGTATGTGGCAGACTGTAATATGTACAAACTTCATACCAGGGGAGAAAACACATGTTTTTCTTAAAATTAATCAGCCATAGAATCATAGAATCACAGGATGGTTTGGGTTGGAAGGGACCTTAAAGATCATCTAGTTCCAACCCCCTGCCATGGGCAGGGACACCCTCCACTAGCCCAGGTTGCTCCCAGCCTCATCCAGCCTGGCCTTGGACACTCCCAGGGATGGGGCACCCACATCCATGTCCCACCAATCTGAAATACTGCTCTGTCCTCCCCACTGCAATGACGGCACATGCCAAGCCAAACAGCCCAGAGACAGGCTGAGCTGGGTTGACACTTCCCCAGCGCCTCTCTCCCACGCTCTGCGTCGCGGATGGTTTCCATGAAACGCGTAGGCAATTCATGTATTTGAACCCTTCATTCTGTGTCAATATGAGTTGGAACCGGCCAACCGGCTCAGAAGTTATTGCTGACAGGCTGACAGGCATCCCATGTGCCAGTGCAAGCCCCGTTTCCTTAGGAAATTGCATTAAAACCAACCCTCTCCAAGCTCCTACCTGCCAGGATGTGGAGGAAGAGCTTTAAAATATGAAGTGTGTCCTATGGGGTTACGTATCAGACAGCAGAGAGGTGTTAATGTTTGGGATAACGACAGACAGATGATCTAGGCGGACTAACTGATGCATTGGGGTTTGGCGATAGTGTAATTATGAGCTGTTTTTTACTATGGGGTGATTCAGCTCCTACTGATAACTTTTCCCACTTGTGCTTTTTGATCTTTAGCGCTTTGCAAGTGAAGGCCTGGTGCTGAGGGATGCAGAAGAGAGGCTTTGTCTCACATCCTTTCTCCAAAGCTTTAGAAAAATGCTATTACGGTGAAAAATCTGTTAACTGAAAACGACCCCTTCAGCTGCCTGCTCTTCCCTCCGACTCCTCTCCCTCCATCGCTTCCCCTGGCTCTCGCTTTGATTTCCATCACTGTATGGGATTGCTCGGAGACATCCGAACTGTACTACACGCAGGTTTCGGTGCCTGCTGTGTGAAACTGTGGCTCTCCAAGGAGCCTAAAGCAGAGGCTGGTTTGAAAACGTTTCTGCGGTACAGGACGCTGGTCAAACAGAGAACTCCTCACACGCTTTCCCACCACAGTATGAGGGTGAAGGCGTGGGCTGCGCCCCGCTCAGCAGGGGCAGGAAGCCGTAGCATCTCCCACCCCGGAGCTTTCTGCCCACAGATAACGCGAGGATCCATGTAACCGCCTACCAAACGCCACTCTTTCCCATAACCTCTGAAAAGCCCAACTTCCTGCCCTCCTCCACTCAGCTGGAAGTTGTGGTGCTCCTCATGTCCCTCCCTATGACCTTTCGCTGGTCCCTCTGGCTGTGGGCGCGGCAGGCTGCCTCTGCCCGGCTCCCTCCGGGCGCTGAGGGCGGGCCGGCGGCGGCAGCTCCCCTCAGCCCCGAGCAAGCTTTTCCCGCCCTTTTCCTGAGGCGGCCCTTGCCAGCGCAATGGCGGTGGGCAGCGCGAGCCGCGCACCGCCCCCCTCCCCCCCCCCAGCGACGGATTGGACGAGGGACGGTGCGTCGGTGTCCGGCTCCGCCCCACGCGGCTTTCCCGCCTTCCACTGCGCATGCGTGGGGTGGGTACCATGGCAACGCGGCCCGGATGGTAAACGAGGGGAAGGTGCGCTCGGTGGTGGCGGCCGTGAGAGGAGCTGGGGATCTGGACCTGGACCCGGACCCGGACCCCGACTCCCCGCAGGCAGAGCAGGGGCTCGGTAGGCTGCAGTGAAGAGTTGTGTGTTTCTTACTGGAGCGCTGTGTCCCTGAGGGACGGTCGCCTCTCGCCCGGCCGGGGGGAATGCTGTGGAGGTCTCGTCCCTTCACGCCTGTGTGGGAAACTCTCCGCAGCTTCCTTCTTCAGCCCGTGCCGTGGGGACAAGGAAGTAAGGTGGTGGCCGTGCATGCAGGGGGAGGTGGGTCTGGAGCAGTCCGGTGTCGCTGGGGGCTCAGCAAGTGCTTTTTGCAGGTCGCTGACGCAGAGCTGAGGTTCAGGTTTCCCTTTTTTTCCCTGTCTTGCATTGTTAGAGGAATTCTTAAGGCTTTGCGGAAAAGCTCAGGGCCCTGGAGTCTGGCAGAGTTAGTAGGTGACTTCACAGGTGTATGAAAACGGAATGAAAACAAAGAAACTCTGTTAGCTGTGGCACCCCTCGACCTGGTTTTGCAAGTAAATGATTTCACTGTTTTTCTTCCCCTCTAACTGTAAAGTCTCTGTGTGTGATGCTGATGCCTTGCACAGCATGTAACCCTCTGTGTGATGGTGTGTTGCAGGGTCCATCTTCAGGGCTTGATGTGGAGACCCACTGTGCAGTGAAAGGACTTGGCCATGGTAATACAGGTTTGATTCTTCTGAAGCGTGTTGATTTTTAAGGAGGTAGAGTTAGTATCCCAAAGGTTCCTTCCCAGGGCTGCAGGGCACAAAGTGACCTGCCCACATTTATGTTGTGTGCAAGCATGCACCTGATTCTGATTTTTTTTAGCTTTTCTTGCTGTTCTCAGCTGTAGGCTGTAAAATTCTGCACACATCCTATAAAGCCCCAGATCTTACTGCTTGTGGGTGAACGAAAATACTGCACAAACGTGGATTTCCCAGTACTTTTGGAGAGTTTTCAGATGTCACGCTGGGTTGTAGTTCAAAAACTAAAATGAGATCGTGGTGGGAAGTCTGATCTGTGCAAGTCCTGCCTCTAGGGGGGCCCACAAGGAAGCTGGGGGTGGGGGGTGGGGAGCTTTTTACAAGGGCCTGTAGTGACAGGACAAGGGGTAACGGGTTTAAATTGAAATTGGGGAGATTTAGATTAGATATTGGGAAGGAATTCTTCCTGGAGAGGGTGGGGAGCACTGGGACAGGTTCCCAGAGAAGCTGTGGGTGCCCCATCCCTGGGAGTGTCCAAGGCCAGGCTGGATGAGGCTTGGAGCAACCTGGGCTAGTGGAGGGTGTCCCTGCCCATGGCAGGGGGTTGGAACTGGGTGGTTTTTAAGGTCCCTTCCAACCCAAACCAGTCTACGATTCTACACACTGAAAAAGAACTCTGCTCTGTGCAAGATCGCATATCCTTTGGTTGCCTGATAAATCCATAAGCAGTCACGGGGTCATCGGTTGGCGCACCAAGCGTTGGCCCTGGTACTGCCATATGTGCACGTACACGCACAAGGGGTTAGTTCTGACAGCATTTGCGATGCTGTAGCTTGTTAACTTCCCATGCTTCAGTAACCCCTGCTCTAGGTTGTGCTCCAGTGTGTGAGCTGACTGCAGACTAGAGCTTACCAACGCCCTGTTTGGTGACAGCCAGGAAACAAGACAGTTGGTGACGGTGACTGAGAACATTTAAAGCCTGGAGGTTAGAGATATCTGCTGCAGAGGGACAGCAGGAGCAGTGAGGCAGCTCTAGACAAAGGGACTCCCTGACTCTCACCACAGACTTAGAACGGTTTGCCCTCACTTGTAAGCACCTTTTTTATTTTGAAAGATCAGCTGCAGGCCAAATTCTGACCAGGAACCTAACTGTGCTCAGAAAATCCACTAGTGACCCTGCTGGGAGTGTGTAAACAGGGAGTGCGATGCAGGTGACTGGCTGAAAAACCTGACATGAGCATCTACGCCTTGAAGTGTCCACATTGCAGCACATGAAGTATTCAACAAATTCTATCCAGTTAAGGGCTGCGGAAAAGGCTCGTCGCCTTCTCCACCATGTGTCTGAGCTCAGGTGGCTTGCAGTCTGCATGGCTCGAGGTTTAGGGAGCAACCTGCCATCAGCTGCAGCTTGTGCTCTGTATTTTCTGTCTGACTTTTTTCCTTCCGTGGATGGTGGTTCTGTGTGTTTTATATAGAAGCCCTGATTTATTTCTCACCCACCCCTGCCCTTTCACCCATACATACTCATTCACGTTGTGTTCTCGGCAGATTCTGGACTGTACCCCTGGCTCTGCTCTCGTACCTCAGAGCACGAATGTTTGTCTCTCCGGCACTTAACAGTACTGGGCTGTAAAGGGACTCTTCAGAATCAGTACCATGAAAAATGTACTACCTATACTGCCTTCCCTAGTTTATGCCTGACTGATAGTGCCTTTCTGGCTGTGTCTGTGCTAATTCTTGCTAATGAAGCGCTTGGATCCGGGTAGTGTTCAAAACCAGGCAAATAACAGAACTAGATGGGCAGGTGCGTAACGTGACTCGGTGGGTACTGAAAGTGCTCTTGGGGCCAAATGCTTCAGTCCCTCGTGATGTGTAAATACTCCTGTTCAGCCTTTTCTCTGGGACTCGCTGTCGCTCCATCCTCGGCATTCCTGCGACGCTGCCCACCTCCTGGCTCCATGTGCCCATCACCATTTTCCTGTCTACACAGCAGCAAAGACAGATCCCTCTGGGTCCTTGACCCGGTTTCTGTTGCTCAATACCTGGAGGCAGCCGTCCTCCACGCAGACACGCTCCAGGCTTGTTGCGAGGAGTGGCCAGGATGGATGAGAAAACAATCCAGGGAGTGAATCAGACTCTGACAAATCCCTCTGAGAGACAAGAGTCTGGGTGTTCAGGCACCAGCGCTAATCAGCTGGAGTTAACAGGAGTGGGTTTTTGGCCTGCTTTAGGGCTTGGCAACAAGTCCTCCTTAGGCACAGCACAGCAGAGCTGCTGTTTAGATTTGTTAGTGCTAATGGTAGAAAAGTAACTATACCACAGAGCCTTGGAAAGGCCACAGCTGTAGAAGGGAGACCTGCTTTTCGAGCTGATGATCCAGTCACAAGTGGACAATCGTTAGGGGATGAACACACAACACAGGCTTAGTGTACTTGGTAATGCATTAATTAAAAAATCAGGTGAAAAGAATGTACCATTTCCATTGTGCACAAACCTTTTTTTAGCCAGAGAGAAGCGCAGGGGAACAATAACTAGCTCTGTGTGATGACTTTAAATAGAGCAAATATGGATTTGGCAAAAGGGCATTAATTCTTGTGAGTCCGTGTATAAAATCACCACAAAGGACAGGAGTCTGGTGAGGGGTTCTGAGCAAATACTGCGAGCCAGGCCCACGATGCAATGAAACAGCTTTCTGGGATGTTTGGGATCCTCTGCCCAGAAGCGAGACAATAAAGACGCAGAACTGAGTGGTTTTTTTGTGGTCGTTTTCTCTCTGCAGGCAGTTAAAAGTAGCAAACCCAAGCGTGGCAAAGGCAAACGCTCCAAGAAGAAAGCAAAGAAGGTTGCGAAGGAAGTGGATATCCTCAGCCCAGCCGCCATGCTCAACGCTTACTACATCTGCTACAATGCCCCCGCCTGCTTGGAGTTCCGGGGCTTCCCCTGGCCTGGCTCCCCCAAAAAGAAGGGGAAGAAAGGAAAGTAACGGGGTGGCTGGAACGCAAAGGACTCTGAAAACCAAGCTCCCCAGTGAAGAAGAGGGGCCTTTTTTTGTGTGTGGATTAGACTCGTACTGATCTCTCCAGTGGTTAGCTCAAATATTTTGCCATAATCACTGCTGTGCCTGTACAAAGACATTCATTACAGCTGAAGCCTAGAGTGACAAACGGTGAGGGACGCTGTGCCGTTGTAATTTCAGCTGCGGCCCTTCGCCCTGCGGTTCTGCGTGGAATAAAGCGTTGCGTCTCGGCAGGCTGACGGGTTTGTAGTGGGGTTTGCTTGCCCCACACCGCTGCCGTTCTGTCACGGATGGCAGGCGTACCTGCAGCTGGTGGAAACCTGAGCTCGGCGAGTGAACGCCACGCCGAGTTCAACGGTGTCGTGTGTGATGTCTACAACGTCGGTTTATCTGCGAGCCTTGTTCCGCAGGAAACGGCGACGTTTGCTCAGACAAGCCGTCCTTGAAGCTCCAGCCGGTTACCACCAGCTCCTTCGGCCGTAGTGCGAACCTAGAGAGCGAGCTCGGGTGTTGTCAGCGATGCTGTTACACGGTCAGAGGTGATGACGAACCCCCCCAAGCGTCCCCGTACAGTGGTCGCCTTAGTCCCAACACCCTGGCCAGAAACCACAAGGGTTGTGTTACGGTTCAGAGTTGTTTCGCCCCGTTTCCTCCACGTGTTTAACGCAGCCCTTGGTAAGCTGTGAAGCTGTGCGCCTCTCCCTGACTCTCACACCGAATGGAAGGATGCTGGAGGGTGACTGGGAGGGGCGAGGATGTGTCCTGAACTGATACAGGCTGCGGAGAGACGGGAAGGAATACAAAAAGGGCTGGAATCTTGGAGAAAGAGTTGGGAAAAGAGAATCTGCAATGGGCTAGAGCTAGTGTAAGGGGAGCAGTCCCACTTCTCTAGGATACCCGGGGGACTGTGAGCGTGCGAGACGGCTCTCCATGCCGAGCGGCGCTGTGACGTGCACAGGAAGTTTCACATCCGAATTTCAGTTGGTTTCTCGGGGCTGAACACCTGCGGTGCTGTTGCGGCAGAGCAGCGAGCTGGCTCGCAAGGCTGTTTGTGCGTGACCTAACTGCAGGAGGAGGTGCAGCACCTTCCGACTTCCAGGTAACTTTATGTTATGGATAACAGGAGTCAGTTATAATGTCATCAGCCCAAACCAACAAAGGCCTGCAAAGCCTGTTTCTCCAGATGGTCCCTCTATGAAGAGGTTTTGAGCAGGTAAAATGGTCATTTTGTGGCATTGCTTGTAGGCCAACTGCTGTCATTACGTAGGCTACTGCGCTGAATTAGTTTCATCTACATGTCAGGAAAATCATGGTGGGTATCCTGTTTCCTCCCCCGCTAGTCTGCGGTTGGCACGTTCTGAATCAGAGATGCGGTTTACAGTACTGGTTTGTTCGATGTTATGCATCAGTGTGTCTTCCTTGGAATTTACTCACCTTCTTGCTTCCCCGTCACACACCAGGAAGTCTCTGGTCACAGTGTGTACTTGTAACTGTTTCCTCCGAGTATCAGCATTCTGAAGCAAGAGGTCTCTTGTCACCCCTGCGTTTAGCATCTCCAGCTAAACGTTTAAAAAAATAATAATAATTCCCTTTTTGTATGATATATTTACTACCCAGAGCTTTGAGGGGGAGATGCTTCCAAGCGCTGAGGTAGGAACGGCGTAACATCACGGGGCAGCCCCCCACTGTCACTCAGTTGGGGTCCCAGGGTCAGTTTGCAGAAGTTGAAGAGCAGTACAGTCTCTTGCCAAAATAGCAAACGCCAGTTTAACATCAATTTTACACACAGCAGGTGCTCGGGGAAGGAACTTCCGTCTGGGCAACTTATTCTCCAGCTACCGATCGCAGTTTCCTCTGAAGCTGTTACCTGACCGGCGCGGGAGACAGCGTGCCACGCAGGACGGGCAAGTGGTCTGATCTGGTACGACCTTTGCACGTAAGTGAAACCTTTTTTACATCTGTGATAGGCTGGAGCTACAATGATTTAGAAACTCCAAAGCTTCAGCATGCAAAAAGTACCCAACTAGTGAAATACTATGTCTTCTCTTTATCGGATTTCTGCACGATGCAACTGAGTACACCAGATGGTGACCAGTGAAGTGCAAAGGACAAAGACTCTGCTTTCTAGTGTATCTGAAAAGTTGCCACTCATTGCTTTGACAACAGATGAGAAAACCCTTCCAGCCATCCCAAACCAAGAAATGAACCCTTTTTTTTTCCCCTTGTTCCCTTTTACCTCTCTGAGGCCTTGATCCGTCTCAATCTCGCATGTAACTCAGGCTCCCTGGTGTTCAATAAAGACCAAGAGATGTCTCTCAAGAAAAGTCTGGACCTCAAATGGCTCGATGCTCTCTTTGAATGTGTTGCTTCAGAGTGCTGCAGGCTGCGCTGCCGACTTCGGGGGGAGCGTCCTTGGATCGGGCGGACGGGACTTTACAGGGAGTCTCCGCTGCTGTGGGATGACACTCAGATATTTCTGCTTTATCACAGCCTGGAAAAGTTTGATTCTGTGACGGGCTTTTCTACCTGCTGGGGCGCAGGCAGACGAATATTTATGATGAATAAAGCCTGTTCTGTTCAAGTGCCCAAAGAATTTTGAAACCGCAAGTTGGAGAGGCCCTTTGCTTTACAGGCATGGTGTGAGGGAACTTCATAGTATCATGGAATGGTTTGGGCCATCCAGTTCCAAGCCCCTGCCATGGACAGGGACACCCTCCATAGCCCAGGGTGCTCCCAGCCTCATCCAGCCTGGCCTTGGACACTCCCAGGGATGGGGCATCCACAGCTTCTCTGGGCAACCTGTCCCAGTGCCCCCCCACCCTCTCCGGGGAGAATTTCTTCCTGATATCTAGTCTTCATGGCATTATGTGCATCATCTCCTGCAGGGAGTTATGTTTTCCCAGTATTTGGGCTTCCTGCGTCTTGCTGCTACCGCGCGGTCGTGCCCAGCCACGCGAGGTTAACGTTTCCTGTAGGAAGATGTATACCGAAGCCCCGCTGTTAAAAATACACGGGATGTTGGTGTGCATGCTTGTGGGTGAGGCGCAGCGGTGGGGAGAGCAGTCACAGGACTGCTGTGTGATGTGAGTGATGGCTAAATATATAAAGTTTAAAAAAAGATATTATTCACTACTTTTGGTATGAGAATATTTCAAGCTGTATGCGAGCAGCTTCCCTTCTTTACTCTCGCCTTCGGTCAGCGTTTCCGTATTGCCTGGTGTCTCCTAGCACGTTATTTTCACATTAAGAGCAGCATTGTGGATCTTTGTGATATACAAGGAGCGTGTAGACGTGGCACTTGAGGCCACGGTCTAGTGGGGATAGTGGTGTTGGGTTGATGGTTGGACTGGATGGTCTTATCGGTCTTTTCCAACCTCAGTGATTCCGTGACAGGAAAGGTGCAAGAAGTGGCAGGTATCCTTTTGTCCCATTTCTCACGTTAAGAAACGCCCCAGCTGTTATTTCCCAACTTCAGGAGAGGGGAGCTGAGGACTCTTTTGCTCATAAGTGGCACCTCCGTAATGAAGAGGTTTCTATGGTGAATTTTTAAAGAAAACCTTCCATCCAAAAGGCATACTGGATGTCAACACTAAGTAGCATCAGCAGAAGTAAATAAAATGAAGCTTTCAGTAGGTTAACCCCTGTCTCGCTTGCTCAGTTTTTATTGTTTCCCCCCTGCCATTTCAGATGCCCTCCAGGAACAAGAAGAGACCAGTCTTACTGTTTTTTCATAAGCCTCTCTCCTTCAAGCCTTTGGTTTATTTTTTAAGAGAGCACAAGTAATTTTTTTCCTCCCTTTTGCTTGTAATCGCTGTACAAAAGACCAGAAGGAGCAGAAGATCCAAACTGACAGGAATGGGTTCTCTCTGTGACGTGCTGCCGTGACACCTGAAGTCCTGATATCTTCCTTTTCGGGTACTGGGATGGTTTTGTTCCATCCTAGTGTGTTGTCCACCATGAAATTATCCAGTTACTGGTAGTTTTCTGGAGGAATGCAGCAGTCCTGCTTCTTGCAGCTGGTTCTGGTGTCCCCTTAGAGGCAGCTTGTAGGGCCTTCCCCCTCCAACAGCCTCAGACCATGGGTTAGTCCTAAGAGAATCCTGGGGAGAAAATACCAGTTTCTTTCCTTTTTTTCTTCGGTTTAGGCTGCACCTAATTTTGTTAAAGGTAGGAATATTTAGTTCTTTTAAAATAAACGAGAGTCCTTTAAGTCTGCAGTGTTCCTTCTAGGTTATTGCTGTGTGGCTTCAGGAGAAACAACCAAAGGGATTTTTTAATTTACTGTTAAGGTCTGATATATTCATGACTAAGCTAGAAAACCCCTGAGTGTGAAATCTCCTTTTTATGCAGAAGACTGCCTTAGTACCAGCGTTTCTCCCAGTTGTCTTCTAGCTGTAATTGGCGCTCAGAGAGACACGTTCAAGGAAAATGAGGAAAGGCTTCAGTGCAGCACACGGTTACAACAGCTTCCTTGGAACAGCCGTTGATTATATGCCACGAAGGGAGCAGTATGCTCTTTGGTGGAAATTCTCGAACCAAACGCTTTAAAAGTTCACCTGCAATTACTGCTGAATGATAGAATGTTTTTTAATAGCTGAAATTGCAAGCGACAGGCCAAGTGCTCCTGCAATCTAAAAGGAAGCCCCTTTTTTACTGCTGGCAGGTAGACGGGAGAAGAGGGATTATATGAAGAAAGCAAAAATACTTAATGCTCTTTTAGTGCAAGCTGGAAATTACATTTAACTCCAGAAAATCTTTCTCCCTGAGAGGGTGATTCAAGTAGGTTGTACATCTCCTGGGGGTACTTTTCTCACTTTATCTAATGGGAAGCGCCTGTTCTGTGAAGTATGAAGATAACCAACTTGAAAGAAGAGTTCGTCACGCGTACGGAGATGTGAAATCAGAAGCTGCAAAACTGAGGTTTGAATTAAAGTTGTGTTGGTTAAGCAGTTAGTTACAATAATTGGAGCAAGGCCGGAGGAGGCCCTGGAGATGCTCTGAGGGCTGGAGCCCCTCTGCCATGGGGCCAGGCTGGGGGAGTTGGGGGGTTCAGCCTGGAGAAGGGAAGGCTCTGGGGAGACCTTAGAGCCCCTTCCAGTGCCTGGGGGGTACAAGAAAGCTGGGGGGGCGGTCTTTTTCCAAGGACAGGGAGTGACAGCACAAGGGGTAATGGGTTTAACCGGAAAGAGGGAGATGGAGCTGGGCCATGGGGAAGGAATTCTTCCCGCAGAGGGTGGGGGGCACTGGGACAGGTTCCCAGAGAAGCTGTGGGTGCCCCATCCCTGGGAGTGCCCAAGGCCAGGCTGGATGAGGCTGGGAGCACCCTGGGCTAGTGGAGGGTGTCCCTGCCCCTGGCAGGGGGTGGCACTGGGTGGGCTTTGAGGTCCCTTCCCACCCAAACCATTGTGATTAATGTATCCTTCACTAGAGCTGGTTCTGCAGGAACAACTGGGAAGGCTTTGCATGTATAAGATGGATTTTTTTCTCATCAGAGAAGGGGAAGGGCCTGTTGAAGATATCTTTTTTAGGATATCTATTTTTCTGTCTATTAGGAAAAATTTCTTCACTGAAACGGGCTGCCCAGGGAAGGGGGTGGAGTCACCATCCCTGGAGGTATTTAAAAGAAGTGTGGATGTGGTGCTCAGGGACATGGGTTAGTGGTGGACTTGGCAGTGTTGGGTTAACGGTTGGACTGGGTGATTTAAAGATCTTTTCCAACCTAAACAAGCCTGTGGCTCTATGATTCTGTGTCCTGTTGGTAGAGTTTGACTGGGTTGTAATCAGATTTTATTAAGCCCCTAAAACAGCAGAAGTGAAGGCTGGATCATAAGTGAGGTAGATGATGCCATGTTCCTAGTTTTCCTAATCTGACCTTTCTATGGGAAGTGAATAATCCTGTGACATCAGTTGCTTCCTAAGGAGAGTGACGGTTGGTTCAAAGCTGCTGACACAACTTGCAGTCTGCTTATTGGCAGGTATATTATTATTCCTTCTGTCACCTGTTGTTTTAGCTCTTGGGATACTTTATCCAGGAAGCCTGGCACCTTCTGAAAATAGATCTATTTGGGGAGTACCTGATAATTATAGCTTGTCCTTTGGGAACTGCCCAAGGAATTGCTCTGTTTTCTTAGAAATGTACATGTTTTTTGTGATTCCTCATCTTTTTCCATTGCCTTATGCATGTGGCTTGCACAATTTTTATTGCCATCACCAGCAAGCAGATAGCAGAACAGGGAACATTTCAAGCTCTTACACTGGTAATTGATACTTTGCTTTTCTTGCCTCGAACCACAGCTGGGGTCTGTCGCAATGCTTTGACAGGTCTTAAAAGTTCTTCACAACCCGGCATTGCAAGCTTACTTGGAAGAGGAGATCAAAGCAGTTTTCATAGTTTGTGAGACTTCAGACTGGCCACCTCCTGGGGGTGTCTCTGGTGAGCTCGGGGTGTCTTGCGATGTCCCAGGGTTCAGCTCTCAGGTAGCTCCGGGACTGTTCCCATGCCTACACGTGGCAGAGCTGTGCTAGCCCTGAGCTTACCAGCAGTCCCAACCCACAGTTCTTCACCGCCTTTATGGTGATCTTTCAAGAAGGGAGGATTGTTATGTCTCCTTTCTCTTAAAATTCCTCCTTTTCAGCTCTTTAGGGTAAAAAAATGCACTACTTCCAGTCTTTTCATTCCTATGCTACATTTTTTAAACCTGTTATTCTTGCTTTCCTCTGTGCTTCACAATGCTACTGCTTCATCAGCACAAGGTGACAGTTAACACCTCCAAACGTGTGGTTTTTCTTCTCACATGTTGCTACAAGAGTCGTAAACATGAGACTTGTGGGACTAGCCTCCCCTAAATCTAAATGTCTGCATCGATGCCTGGACTAGTCATCTAGTACAGTAAGAGCAGTTCAGGAGGTGCTTTCTCTGATTAAACATATGCAGAGGCTTAAAGCAGCGCCGGTGTCTTGCTTAGGTACAGGAACGGCTAGGGAGATCGGTCCCACTCTCGGATATGTAAGATTTTACTGAAAAAGCAAATTGAAATCTAGTGTGGATACAGAAATCTGAGTTGTTCACAAAGTGATGAATCCAGGGAAACCAATACAGCTTGGGGGCTCTAAGGAACTGGGGCTAAGGGCCATAAAAAGGGGGATCAGAAAAACTGAAAACTGTGACTCTTGGATGAGGAGGGTAAAATTGTGGGATATTCTCTGTCTAATCTTCTGTTAAAAGGAAACCACATGGCCTTTGCCTTTTGGGCATCCCTGTTTAGAGAACAAAAGTACCTCCTGATGGCACGGTGGCGTCTCACGCGTAAGAGTGGAGCAGAGCTAGGCAGCTCCTTGGAGAGGAAACACAGTCGTCTTGAGCTTATCACTCCTGCACAGTTGTCAACTCAGCCCTGCTCGCTCTCGCTAATAATAGCCAAGTGTAATTGTGTTCAGACAGCCAGCCCAGCCGGGGGAAAACTGCCTTGCCCGTTATGCAGTTTAGGCAAAATTGCCTTGAGTAATGAAGAAAAACAAATCATAAATATCCAACTTGGTGGAATCAGTCTTCAGCAACTGCTTGGGGAATGTATTTCCCTAAGAAAAGCAGATTGGAGCTGAAGAAGTATCTCACAATGAGCCGATTCGCAGCCCCGTACAAAAGGCATTGCAGCAGGCCGTTATTTGGGAGCACCGTGTGCTACCGTCCGCGTCCGGCAGACTGGTCTAAGGAGGGGTCACCCTGGGGCTGCGCTCCCAAGCTCGCCGGAGCAGTGCTGCCCACAGCCTCCCCTGCCAGCTCCGTCCCACAGTCGAGGACTGGGATGAGCAGGTTTCCAGCCTCAGCACGGAAATTAGATACTTGAGTCAGGCTACCCCGTCCTAAAACCCCACTAAAACCAAAACCTTCGCCAGTGTTTGAAAATAAGCTTCAGGCAAAATGTGGGGATGGGAGAGCCTTCCTGCCAACGAGTTCCCAACTCATTTCTTCCTTTTTTACAGTTTGTCTCCCCATTACCTGTTTTTGATGTAAAATCTACCGTGGTTTGGTGCTCAGCCGCAAGGAACACTGCGATGGACACTGAAAAGCTGTGCCTAACAGCCTACGTGGGCTCTTAGGTGCCATTCTCTCTGTAGGTGTTACTGCTGTTTGACAGAGACGAGAGAATGCCGCTCATCCAGCGCCGCTGCCTTTTATTTCTAAGTACTCTGCGTACTGGCAGAATAGAAACAATTAATCACTAGTCAGGAGAAGCAGTGAAGAGGCCGGCTGCTGCAGGGCAAGCCCAAAATCCAGACTGCTTTTGGTTACAGAGGAGGAGCCACAAGTAAAGCTGCTGGCCCCAAGACACGTCACATGTCGCTTGTGTTGCTGCACATTCGGACCGGTTTTGCTGTATAACCGTAGGCCAAAGCAAGGGTCTCAGCCCCAGTCTTGGGTATCTTCTAGATCTTCACACCATGCAACCTTTCTCCCTGCTGATGAGAGAGTTGAGGCCTCCAGAGCCCGTAGCACAGATCCCCTTTCGGCTGTAACCTTCCCTGTGCTCCTACGGGAAACCTTTTGAGTCCGGCTCGGAGAACTGCTGGTCCGGGTGACTATCCAAGACGGAACTTCAAAAAATAGGCAGCAGAGCCCTAAAATCATTTATTGCTGTCCAAGAAAACAAATCTTGAAGTTGACTGCCTGACTTCTTTTTATACTAAGGTGTTTTGCAGGTGCAATGATGAGCGTGAGCCGGCTCTGCGCGGCGATGCCAAGGAATTAGACAAACGGGTAACCCTGCGGGCAGAGTTAGGGCATCCTGACCCAGAGAGGCCCTACTGGAAACTCCGGCCTTGACACGGCTCTCGTGACATTAAACCTGAAAGAGAGGAAAAAGGCTCTGGATGTGTCTCTCTGACGGAGGGACTGGCAATCTGGGAACGAGACCAAACATGTTAAATAGTAAGAAACCTGGAGGACTGGAATTATATAGGAAAATGCCTCCTTCTCTCTCTAGTACCTGGCAAAGTTAATCACGTATTACCTGCAGCTTCTTCACTGTCCCATGTTGTGCCGTAACTCCGGACAACTCGAGATGCTCGTCATACTCTGCAGAAAACCAGCAGGATGGGTGTATGCAGAACTTCACCAAACCATACGTGAGCAGGAGTGAAAATAAGCTGAGGAGTGTCCGCCCAGGTGGAGAACTAGGTGTCAGGATCTAAACTGAAGAGAGAGGATGTTCAGATGCAAGACCAGAAATCCGGATTCACAGAACCCCGACAGGCGCTGGGGAATGCTGCGGGAACCCACTACCCTGCCAGCAGCAGCTCTCCAGCGTGACTGCGCCTGTGTAGCTGTTGATGACAGCAAACTGTAACAGAGCTTTTCGTCGCAGGAATCCTCCCGAAACTCAGACTCGGTTTGGGTCTGATCTGGCTCCACAGAAGCTGCGGCAGCCAGAGCCCAATCAAGGCTACTTACAACAAACCCATCGCGCCATCGACATTCTCCCTAGGGTAATGAAAACCAGCCTGGCTCTTTACGAGCCGTGCAAATCTGGTTTATTGCACGTTATGGAACAATCACGGTTGCAAAGACTCACGTTAAAGCAATGGATGCAATTTTTTCAATCTGAAAAAGAGGGAGAGAAGGAAAAGGCCAAGCAGCTGTGTCTGTATTCTTCCCCCCTGCTCAGTCTGCAACATGAATGTTTAAAAACTGCTCGGTTAGTTCTGCTAAATCATCAGGGTGTTTTGTTTACAGCGTAGTGCCTGAATCAGTTACTTTTCTATGGGCTTAAGATGAGAGTAGTAACTTGCTATGATAGAAAAAAAAAAAGACCCAACCACTTTTTCTCCCCTGATGATACAAGATGCCAAGCGGCTGGGATTCCATCGCTTCCAAGCGCAGGCAGCCAGTACGTGCCAACAGGCAGCAGATGTTGAACTCTGAGGCAGCTAGGACGTTTCGTGGCAAGCAGACCCTGGAGAGAATTGCTGCCCGGGACGTGTCTTCCGCTGCAGGACCGCATGCAGCTCCGTCTCCAGCGTGCCAGAGATCGGCCTTCCCATATAAACCCAGGAAGGTAACACAGTCTCGTTTGTTGTAATGGCTGTTGGGTTCACCGAGTCCTAAAGCCACGCTTGGTTTTGGAGAAATCTCCCTCCTGCCCACGTTGGCTTAGCCGACAGGAGCAATGTGTTGGATTGACCTGGTTTGAGGTCTGCTAAATACACCAGCAAGGGCATGTGTCTCATCCCCTTATGAAAACTTGTCTCTAAACAGGAGAGACATGGATTTGACGGATGTGCTGCTCGATGGATAAAGAACTGCCTGGCTGGCCACACTCAGAGAGTTGGGCTCAACGGCTCCGTGTCTGAGTGGAGACCAGTGCCGAGCGGCGTTCCACAGGGGTCAAGGTTGGGACCGGTAACGATTAACATCTTCGTCAATGACACGGATGATGGTATCAAGTGAACCCGCAGCAATTTGCTGATGACGCCGAGCTGTGTGTGGGGTGACAGGCTGGAGGGAAGGGATGGCATCCAGAGGGACCGGGAGAGGCTGGAGAGGTGGGACCGTGCCAACCCCATGGGGTTCATCAAGGCCAATGGCAGGGTCCTGCACATGGGTGGGGGCAATCCCAGCACAGGGACAGGCTGGGAATGGATCGGGAACAGCCCTGGGGAGAAGGACTTGGGGTGCTGGGGGCGAGGGGCTGGCCAGGAGCCGGCCGTGTGCGCTGGAGCCCAGAAACCAACTGGATCCTGAGCTGGACCCAGAGCAGCGTGGGCAGGGGGGTGAGGGAGGGGATTCTGCCCCTCTGCTCCCCTCTGGGGAGACCCCCCCTGCAGTTCTGCCTCCAGCTCGGGGGTCCCCAACAGCAGGAGGACACGGAGCTGTTGGAGCGAGGCCAGAGGAGGCCCTGGAGATGCTGTGAGGGCTGGAGCCCCTCTGCCATGGGGCCAGGCTGGGGGGGTTGGGGGGTTCAGCCTGGAGAAGGGAAGGCTCTGGGGAGACCTTAGAGCCCCTTCCAGTGCCGGGGGGGCTACAAGAAAGCTGGGGGGGTGGGGGTGGGGGGCTTTTTCCAAGGGCCTGTAGTGACAGGACAAGGGGTAATGGGTCTAAATTGAAAGCAGGGAGATTTAGATTGGATATCAGGAAGGAATTCTTCCCAGAGAGGGTGGGGGGCACTGGGACAGGTTCCCAGAGAAGCTGTGGATGCCCCATCCCTGGGAGTGCCCAAGGCCAGGCTGGATGAGGCTGGGAGCACCCTGGGCTGTGGAAGACGTCCCTGCCCATGGCAGGGGGTGGGGCTGGAGGGGCTTTAAGTTCCCTTCAACCCGAACCAGTCTGTGATTCTGTGAACATAATCTGTTTGTGGTTCTGGAAAGTCAAAAGTACTTTTTCACGCTTGCAAACCTTCTGGTTGCAACACAGCCACGCTCCCGCAGAAGCAGCCTTCGCTCTTCACCCAGGGCTCTTATTTGTGCACGGATCCTACTGTGGCACCTGACAACACACAATATCAGTGACCTAAGGCTGGTGGCACTTTCAGGCCAGACCTGTCTGAGGCTGTTGGCCAAAGCTCAAAAGGCCTATGGACTAACACACCCCTATTACAAAGCAGCGCCAGCTAATTGATCCAGGCACACCCGTTGCCCTGTGCTTTGCGGTGCATCTTTTCCTAGGCAATCCTTCCTTCTTACTCATCTCCCTTCTTGTTCTGTCCCAGAAGTCGCCAACCCAAGACAAGGTGATCTGCTCAAACAGCCTCTACAGCCTTCTGACCTCTCTCCCACAGCGCCTGAGCTGGACACATCCAGCTGGTAACTGTTAGCATTGTTCTCAATTATCCCTTCCACACTTTCTCTTCCCAGACCCAGGATGTGAACAGGTAAACCTTTCTGGGCCTTCTCTGCCACCAGAGCTCCATTTCCCCACCATCGTTCCTCCCCCGTCTTTCCCTGAATGTTGGATACAGCGTGTCCTAACAAGCCCCTGGCGTTCCCATGGGCGCGCAAGCCAGGCTCCCTGCCCTTCTGCTGGCCAAATGCACGTCTGCACTCGCAATTAGCCTCTACCCGACCCTTTTCACGTAGGATTGAGTGTCTGTGGCATGGTTTGGGTCTCCATGAGGAGCTGAGGAGATGTGCTGATTGATAGTTTTTCAAAGGGTTAGTTTGCTCATACTGGTAAACGTTGCACCACTGGAGGCCCTTTCTGGTACATCCCAAATGAATGTCCATGCTGTTCCCTGTTGACAGGGTTTGGTCCCGTGCCTTCTCTTAACTAAGAGCACTTAGAGAGAGACGGAAAAAACCGAACGCGTGTGCCAGCCACTGTCCCAGCGCACTCAACAGCCGTTGACTCATAAATGTGCACTTCCACAAGCCCATGGTTTGATCTGCCCATTCCAAACTGATTAGTAACACGTGGCCTTGCAAATATGCGCCTGATGGGACCCCAAGCCCTCATGTCATCCATCCCTCTCCCTGAGGCTGGAGCTACTCTACCTACAGCATTCCTGAGTGCTGTTTTGTCTAACCTGTTCTTGAAACCTCCAACGGGCAGACTCCAGAGTGTCCCAAAGCTCCTCCAGTATTATCACATCCTACCATTATAAAGTTTTCCTGGTGGCTCATCTAAACCTACCTTTCTGTGACATGCCAGGAAGTGACCGTCCTCCTGTGGAGGTTCTGGGTCACTGAGGGTTGTACCAGGCCTGTGGAGTGGCACAGTCCCCGGTCTCAGAGTTTGTTGGCCCTGCTCCAAAGCTGCTGATTAGCACAAGGGAATTCCACTGCTGCTCACTCCACATCAGCTGCCTCCACATGTCTGCCTGCCTTGGCAAGGCACTCCCCTGCCTTCAAGGAGCAGCAAGCCCCAGCCAAAACACCTTCACGGCTCCGCAGCGTGTTACATTCATCTCCACAACGGGCCTAAGTCATCTTCTGGCCTGGATCCACATTTCATACCTATGAGAGGCCAGTGACACAAATCCAGAGCATCCACCACTCAGGAGCGATTGAACCAGAGGCGTTATTTTCCCCACAGCGCGCTGTGAGAGCGTGCATGCGGTAGCGAAGATCCCCCCCAAAACGCAGGGGCACTGCAGAAGTGACAACTGGAGCGTGACTGCGGAGCGGACAGTCGATCCCGAGCTGACCTGACGTGCACGCCGATCGCTTTGGCTCTGCAGGCGAGGCACGCCAGTTAGCGTTTGTTTTCCATACCGCGCTCTCCACGTGCTTGCATCTTCAGATGTGCCTAGTACGGTCGTCGCTTCCTGCCCTACGAAGTCACCTACCGCTGCTTCTGTTTGTAAACAGTAAAACGATGGTGGCTGTGTTTCACTCCACCTGTGCGATGAAGTTATTTCGGTATTTGCCTATCAGTTCATTTGCAGAGCGCTGTGGGCTGGCAGGCACGCAGGACGCACCCCCTTTTACAGGGATGGGTACTGCATGCTTCAAGGGAACTCGTAAAATCCCAGATCAGTATAACGACAACATTTTTATCGTTTCTAGCACCATCACATACCCATGGACGAGGTTTCTGCTAGGCACAGGTGGCAGGCTGATGTCCTGAAACGAAACAAATTACATACGTTTTATGCCAACAAAAGGAAAATTAGGATTACTCTAATTTATAAGAGTCTCGTGAAATTCTGACCCGCCAGACCTTTAGCCGAGCGCATAATAAACACGTCAGATCCTTCATGATGGGAAGCGTTTTGCCTTCCAGCCTGCCCTTAAACAGCTTCCGTCAACTCTTCTAGCACCTGTTCTCACTGCGTTTCCCACGTCATTCCTCAGCTGCGGGGAAAACACCTTAAATCTGACAGCTTCAGTGCACCAGACGTTGAGCCCCATCTTAAGGCTCCCTCCTACAAAGCACAGATTCAGAGACGTTTTAATTATTTCCCGCATCTCCTCTTCCTTCTCTGTTTCAAATCCTCCTCCGTTGCCTTTCAGGCTCCTGCCGAAACCCCAGGCGGCCTGGGGACAGCGACGGCCTTCGCAAGTGAACGAGGCCGTGATCCTAACGGCTCTGCCCTCCAACGCGACAACACAAGGCATCGTTAGCTCCGCGTACCGGGAAGGGCAATGAGTGGGGCTACAGGGTTCGGTTCGTCAAGGCCCGCCGCCAGCGGCACAAGGGAGAGGCTCTGCGGGCGCGCTCGTGCGCGGGGCACACGGCGGGCGCTCTGCTAAGGGTCTCGGCTCCGCTTCCTCCCTTGGCACGAGGCCGCGCTGCGTTTCGCCGAGCTCCGGGACGGGGGCCACGGCTGCTCCCATTTACAGCCCCAAACAGATGGCCCCACGCACGCCCCGCCGGCCTCTCGACGTGTTATTCTGATCTCTTTTTTTTTAACCCGGATACGGTTTCTCCCACCCCAAAACCACCGGGGTGGTACACGGCGGTGCGCAGGCCGGAAAGCCACGGCCCAGCAGGGGGCTGGGGTGGCTTTAACCGGCCTTTTTCCAAGGCAAAACACAACTGGGGCTGGGGGCTGCTCGGCCGAGGCGCCGGGACCCCTCGGCCCAGCCCGCCGTCTCCTCAGGGCCCCCCCGCCCGCTGCCCGAAGCCCCCTCGCACCTCCTCGCTTGGGGGGGGGGGGGGGAGGATGGGTGCGACCTCCCCAAGATGGCGCCGACGCCCCTCTCGTCGTCGTCGTCCCCCCGCGCCCCCGCAGGAGAAAGGCGCCGCGACCTCCCCAACATGGCGCCGGCGGCCACCCCGCTCCCCGTCACCTCCTCCCTCGCCCCTCACGCCGCCCCGACCTCCCACACATGGCGGCGGCGCCACCTCCCGCCGGGCCTCGCCCTCCTCAATATGGCGGCGGCGCCGGGCTATGACGCCATACGTCCTCCTCCTCCTCCCCCCCCTCCTCTCTCCCTCTCCCCCCCGGCCTCCTCCCGCCGCCGCCGCCGCCGCCGGTCCCCGCCTCTCCCGCTCGCCATTGCGGCGGCTCAGGGCGAGCCGCTCCGCGTCCCCGCTCGGCTCCCTCCCCGGCCGCCGCCCGGCAGAGGCTCCACGGCGCAGGCCCGCCGCAGCGCAGCCGCTCTGAGGTGAGTGTCCTACCGCGCAATCTCCCAGCTCCTCCAGCCCGGCGCAGCCGCAGCAACGCGGGGGCCCCCGCCGGCCGCCCAGGCACCCCCGGCTCCCGCGCCTCCCCTCAGCGCCGCCGCGGGGCCGCCTAGGCCGCGCTAGGCCCCGCCGGGAGGGGAGCGCGGCCCCGCGGCGGGCCGCCGGAGCGTGTGTGTGTGTGGAGCGGGGTGTGTGGGGGGGGAAGGCTGGCGGCGAGGCGGCGGCTGCGGGGCCTGCGGGGGCGCCGGGGGCCTCTCCCGGCCGGGGGAGCTCGGGAGGACCGGGCGGCCCCCTCCTCGGGGGCCGGGGGCGGCGGGAGGGAAGGAAGGGGCGGGCGGGCGCGGGCCGGCCCCGGGCCCAGGCGGCTGGCCGAGCCGGGCGGTGCAGGTCGCTCCGGCCGCGCTCTGAGCCCGTCCCGCTCCGGGGAGGGAAGTTGGGTCGCGGCTGCAGCCATTTGCCGGGCTTTTTTTCTCCTTCCTCTTTACTTTCATGCTTTTTCCTCCCCTTTAACCTCCCTCTTTCCCCCCCCCCCCCTTTTTTTTTTTTTTTTCCCCCTTTTTCCTCGGCCGCCGTGTGGCAGCGCCCTGGGGCCCTTTTGTACAGGAGTCGGGGAGCGGGGCCGCTGCTGCGGGGGGGGGGGGGGGGGGCAGCGAGTTTAATTGCTGTTAATCACGCAAGCAGAATGTTGGTGGGGTTTTTTTTCCCTCTGATATGCCCAAAAGGGGGGTACAAGTCGTGTCTCTTTGTTCTTGGCTTATACAACATCTGGCTCAGGAGAGACCTGGTTCATGACTGAGGTTGGTCAGGGCCTCGTTAGTGTAAATTGTAATTACGGGGCAGAAATAGCCGGCTCAAAAGCCTTCGTGCACGTAGGGTTACTAAGTCTTGGCTTTCTTGCAGCTGCAGATCATTTCCATTGCGTGGGGAGATGTTTTCTGTGCACCTCTTCAAGATTTGGATCTCTGCTTTATTATTTCCCCCCCCTCTCCACTCGAACAGGCTTTGTTATTTCCAGAATTCAGGATTTTTATTTGAGGAAGGGTGTCTTGGTTTTTTTCATCCCCGTTGCGTTGGCCTCGCTGTTGTCCGGGCGCAGTCTTAGCCCCTCTTCCCGTGTCCTAGGCATGGCGAGGGTGTTTTCAGCGGTGTGCTGGCTGCGCGCAGTCGTTATTTTTCAGGGTTTCGTTCGTGACATCACGGCAACTTGTCTCCATCCTTACTTCAGCCAGCAGCGTTGCCTCGTCGTCTGGTTCGTCTGCATCACAGCTGCTCCTTTTTAAAACCTGTTAGATCCAACTTTTATTGCCCTGGCGTTGGGGAAATAGATGAAAGGGGAATTGTTGGGATTTTTAATTTAATTTTCCTGCCAATGGTAAAACTGGAAGCAACTTTTTTTTTTCATTGAGAGGGGGAAAGGAAGTGTGTGATGACGGTGCCTTTGGAAACGGCAGGATTATATTAACATTTTCCAGCGTTTTGAGCTTGTCCATCATGGGTACAGTTACAGTGTGGTGTTTTAATTAAATAATCTCCTATACTTCTCTAATTTTCTGCAGGTGTTTACTATTTTATAGACTGTCACGGTTGTTTTCATTGTGTTTTATTGCGTTGCAGTTGTTTTCCCCAAGCCTCGCGTTATTTACCTGCGGGCTTTACGGTGAACGAGACCCGTGCCGTAAACGCAGCGAGCCGGGGAACCCTCTGCCTCGTCCGCCGCGTGTTCCGTGCGCTTCTCGCGTGCCGCGGCAGCGTGTGCGCTTCGCAAGGCGCGCGGCCTGATGTGCCTTCCCGTTACACGGGCGGAACGAAGCGCGGGGTCTTGCAAAGCGGCGTTCGTTGGCAGCCTGGGTAGAGCCAGCGCGTGTGTAGGCAATACGATTTTTGGCACGGCGCGGTGAAAGCGCTGCCTTTCTCTTGAATCACAGTCTCTGGACCCCGTTAACTTGCGGCATTTTCCGTCGTACCTTTCTGTGCTGCATGGATGCTCCTTTGGAGGTAGCTTGGCCTGGACGTGCCCCACGTAACGAGCATGTGAGTTGTCCTGAGACCGGTCGATGTTGTGCATGCGGACCGTGCCATCCCCACTGTGCCGCTCCGTGTCCTAGAACAAGGAATTCCCTCACCCCAGAGGTAAATAAGCCGTCCTGGCAAAAAGCAGCTCTGTCAGCGTGAGCCCTTAGCGGTTGGAGGTTGCCCTTCTCTATAGCTCCGTCGGGAAAACGTGTGGCACAAACTTGTTCGTAGAGGATTAAGCTACAGCGGGTGAAGGCCGCTTTGCTTCTGAGTAAGGTTGGCAGGGGTTTTGCGCGCTGTAATGTTGCCCTTCAGTTAATTGTCTCAACTTCCCGGGGCAAAAGCCCCAGCGCTGGTCAGCTGCACAGATGTCCGCTTGCAGGCTGCAGGTAATTTGGCCTGAGGGCTATTGCAAGTGTTGGAATTTCATAATTTTTCTGACGCTCCGGAGCCTGAATCCTCTTTTCTTAGAGTTAAGCCAGCCAGTTTCACTTCTGGCAAGCTCAAGTCTGGAAGATTTCAGCCTCGTAAGTGAAACCAAGGAACCGCAGATGACTGTGGGAGCCCAGGTTGGGGGCACTGGGGCCGCCTGTATTGTAAATCTCGCTCCTAGGCTACATCGTGTCAAACTGCTGCTGCTGTGTGTGTACATGCTCTGGGAATCTTTCCATCACTGCTTCCACCTGCTCTTCGTTTACCAACTGAGGGAGATTTCCAGGCAGCTCCTCCGTCTCTTGAAGGCTTTGGGAATGATTATTTTTTTACCTTACCCTCTTCTGGTCTGGAAAAGTATCCCCTAGGAAGGAAGCAGAGTGCAGTCACCCTGCCGTATGCCTCTGCCTTTTACCGAGAAAATCCGATGCCGACTTTTAGACATGGGAACGTTGCGCGCTGTCAGTAGGAATCCGCTTGTGTTGGCGATTTTCAGTGCAAGAAGTACCGTGAAATTTAGTCTCGGGCTTTATCTTAACGCTGCTTCGGAAACAGATCCGTAGGGAACAAATGCGGTTAAGAATTTTTGTATTGCTGATTGCCCTGTACTGGAGTTAATTAATAAAATAATTTTCAAATACAGCCCTTGGTGGTCTTAACTAACTTTCGCTGCGTGGTGGGGATCTTACTACGTAGTAGAAAGATGGAAAATGATGCTGAGGTGGCACTCGAAGCAGATCCTAGTGACTCATGCGGCTCTAATGAAGTTCATTAGCTCTTTGATACACAGCCACTTGTTAAGCATGCTTCTCTAAAATTAGGACTGGCTACAGCCAGTTGTAAATCAAGATGAAACAGAAAAGATTCCACTCAACTCCAGTTTAGTTCTCACACCAGATGCAGAGCCCTGTTGCTGGTTATCGGGCTCTGCTGGAGCTTCACTACGCCTGAGCCTGCTGGAGGTCTCACGAACCACTGAAGACCCTCCGTGTGAAGGAGCCAAGTGGCACACAGCCTCTAGCGTGGTCTCGGGGTGCTGGGGCAATGTTTTCCTGTGTTTAAAGGTAATCCGTCCTCATGGCTTTGAAGGCAGTGGTTTGTTAGAGGATCAGTTTAATAGTTTCTCACATTCCCACTGTTGAATGCAGGTCCAGCAGGGGCAGTGCCCTTGTCCTGGTGTTTGTCACTTGCTGTAGTGAGGGAATTTGTGTCAGCTAGAGAATCTCTCCATCAGCTCGTTTTGTGTATGAATCTAAACCAGGTGGATATTCCCTAGCGAACCCTCCGCTCTTCAAGTATTGCGAACCATAACATGCTGAACATTACTAGCATCTTCTCTTTTCTTCCAGCTGAAACTTAAGCTTCCACTGGAAACTAGCAGCTCTCTGCAGCAAAGGCTGTACCGTTAGCAGCACTGGGACAGGTTCCCAGAGAAGCTGTGGATGCCCCGTCCCTGGGAGTGCCCAAGGCCAGGCTGGATGAGGCTTGGAGCAACCTGGTCTAGTGGAGGGTGTCCCTGCCCATGGCAGGGGGTTGGAACTGGATGATCTTTAAGGTCCCTTCCAACCCAAACCATTTTATGTGTGTGGAGAAGGTTTTGAATGTTCCGAGTCGCGCAGGCTGCCAGGGCGTTGTACCGTGGAGGTCAGGAACCTCTCACCTCTCCAGGCTAAACCTGGGCTGTCCAGACACCACCCTGCCTTGGGGAGAATTCAGCCTGTTCTGTGTCCGCTGCAGCAATTGCTGCGAGGTTCAGTAGTTGCGGTGCTTCGCTGGTTCCAGCCCTGTCGCTTTTGCTTTGTCCGAAAAACTGGTGGGGTTGAAGCCGCTGCTGGTCAGGGACCTGTTGGGAAGGTTGGCTGGAGTCGTTCCTCCCTGCGCAGTGGCACCACTCGCTAGGAAACGCGGAAGGCCGTTACCCTTTTGGGAATAGTACCGTTTGTAAGTAGGAGCAGGCTCTGCTCTCACCAGGAGCGTTAGTAAGAGGGGAGCTGGGAGAGGACGGCCAAGTAAGCCAGGCTGCGCGCCCACTTTGTTTCGGGGATGGCCTGGCGCCTTTAGCTGTAGTCGAGGGCTGCTGTCTGAGGCTGATGTGGTTTTGCTGTGGATGAGTCACCTGCCAAGCTCTTAAGGAGTCCCTTCTATTGACAGGTAGAGAACGGGGAGGTGGAGGCTGTATTTGGTGGAGCGCATAGGAGAGTGATAGGCACCCTGATGCGCATCGACGTTTCGATGTCAGTGAAATACCGTGGTGGGGGGGGTTGTTTTCCCTCCTCTAAGAAGGATGTAGCTGAAGACTTCCAGAGCGCATTGGATGGAAGGTGTACCCCATCTCACCGTTGGCTCTCGACGATTGAGAGGTCCAGCGCCTCCTTTCCTTCCTGTTTTGATCCTTCCGTAGAGACCGCGCTGCTTTCAGTGGGTAACAGCCGGGCTTTGTGCTGGAGGGTGAAAGCAGATGTCTCCCCGGTACGGAGCACGGTGGGCTGCGCCCTGCCTTGGTGCTGGGCCTTGAACCTCTCCTACCTCGCTCCCAGTATTTTTGTGGGCTGTTGACCGCTTTCTGCCTCCGTGAGGTTGCGTGTGAATTATTTTATCTGTTTGCGCTGTGTGCTGTCTCTAGTGCCTGTAAATAACAAACGGATTGCCCGGATGCCGCAGGATAGCGACCTGGAGGGCAGCTCAACTTTTTCAGTGGTTGCAAACCTCATCTGGCCTCAGATGCGTAAGCAGGAGAACATGGAAGCGTATTTTCGTTTACGGGGCACGCTTCTTGCTTGCAGCCGGCGTGATCAAGGCGTGCAATCCAAAAGAAACGGAGTCCCTCCCACTGTTCGTGACATAACTGTCTAATTAAAGTAATCAAATGGGGATGACTTCGAGGCTTGGAAAACTTCCCCATCGTCTGGGTCAGAAGTTCTTGCGGGACCGCGCCCCCGGAGTCTCCGTGCTTTATTTACCTTGCAACATCCTCTGTAGAGGAACGGCCTGGAAACAAAGTCTTTCCCCCATCGGTTTGTTTTTGGTGGAGGCCATTAGGGCCTCCTGCTGCTGTGCCTGCAACTGCTTCCTTGGGCACCAAGAAAATCCTTTTAACTCCTGGTTTCCCTTTCGAAGGGGAAGGGACGTCCGGTCGTGCTGCTCCCGTTCCTCCCTAGGAAGGGCCAGCTGATTCGGAGCCCTTCTCATCCTTGTTGCGGGTTGGGGTGTGTTCAGGGTTGTTATTTCTGCGTCAGGAGGGATCGTGGCAGGTAAATCGGTAAATTGAGTCTCGTGCTCGGGAAGGAAATGGTGTATGTTCCTGCGATAGCCGGAGTACGTAAACCCTGATAACGAGAAGCATGTGGAGGCGAAATGCGAAAGGCCTGAAGCACAAAATGTAGCGGCAAATAAAAGTTGAGGGTCCGTTCTCAGTACACAGTCCTGTAGCATTGCAGGAGCTCCCAAAACTTTGCTGTCCAGTGGGATTCGCTTACTGTGCTGTGTGTTCAAAGCAGGAAAAGCCCCACTTGAGCCCGGACTTGGGGTGGGTCGGGACTGGAAAGTCATGATGGCTCAGTCTCGGGTGTTCTCTGCCTGCGTGGGAAGTTGGCGATGCTGGAGGAGTAGGACTCCTGTAGGCCGTGCTGACCTCTGCCCCTTCTCAAGCTAGAAGGAAATAACGGCGCTTGGTAGGAAGAGCAGCAGCAGACACACTCGTGTGCGTGCGATTGTTCGTCTTTAGCAAATGGCTCGGGTCTCGAGTGCTCAGGGCTGGCGCTGCGGAAGGTGGCTGAGTACGGAGCGGGACGCTTGGCAGCACAGTGACCGGCTTCACAGGCGCCTGGCCGGTGCTGGAGAGAAAATGTTTGACCTGGCACTTCAGTCCAGCGTGCAGGTATGCAAAGAACTCGCGGACAAATCTCTTTGATCTAGTTGGGCTGGAGCCACCCTTTATTTTTCCCCCCAGAAAACACAAATCTTAATCCTGCACGCTGCTCAGCTGCAAATAACGCTCGGGGTTTCCTGGCATAGCTGGTGCTTTGTTAGCAGAGGGGACGCTTTCCCCTTCCGGGGTCTTCGCTCACTCGTTTCCAGCGGTTTTCCAGGGGAGTTTCTCAGTGTGTTGCAGGGCAGGCACACAGACGTGTTCCTGAACCGCAGGAAACTGTTGGAAGGGAACCTGTGCTTTCCTTTTTCCCAGCTAGAGTGCCAGGGGGAGGAGGTATCCCAATTTGTACCGGCACTGAGCCGAGCCTGGCCGTCCCCTGTCACCTCAGGTGTCCTAAGGGCACCGCAGGCTAACCGGAGAGGCCCGTTTCGTGAGCCTGGAGGAGACTCCCCACGTTCTTCCCAGTGTGAATGCGGATGTGGTAGCTGACGCCAGAGGTTGTCTGCAGACCTGTGAATGCACAACTGCTCCTCTTACACAGCTGCAGGAAAAATAAACCCCAGAGTTGGGTAGAATAAGATCTTGAAAGCAAAAACTGTCATAGTGTGTATTTTCTTTTTCTGGGAGACAGAACGACATGGGTTCCACGTCTGTTTGCTCACAGTGTTGAGGGCTTCGGTATGTATTGCAGGATTGGAGGGCAAATGAATTGAAAGGGTAAAAGTCAAGAACTCTAAGAGGAGAGAGATTTTTTTGTGTGTGTGTGGTTTGGGACAACTCATGACTGCTTAGTCCATTGCCTGGGACCTGCGCACACAGGTTGAATCATAGCATCATGGAATGGTTTGGGTTGGAAGGGATGTTAAAGCCCCCCCAGCCCCACCCCTGCCATGGGCAGGGACCCCTTCCACAGCCCAGGGTGCTCCAAGCCTCATCCAGCCTGGCCTTGGGCACTCCCAGGGATGGGGCATCCACAGCTTCTCTGGGAACCTGTCCCAGTGCCCCCCACCCTCTCTGCGAACAACTTCTTCCTGATATTCTTCCTTGAAGACAGCCGGGGATGGGGCAGCCACAGCTTCTCTGGGCAAATACCTGGACCCTTCTTCATCCAGCTCAGGTGGCACCACCCCAGCTAAAACCAGCTACGCTCATACTGGTGTAACTCAGTCTGGCTCTAGGATCAACCAGACTCTATTAAGCATCTCCCTGAAGACACGTTATTAACCGAACCATCACCCAGTGGTGGGCCAGACTTGCCATTTTAGGGTGGAAGTTAGATAATTAAATGTGTTTTGGGCTGTGTCTGCCTTTACCGTAGCTAATCCTGTGGAGTTACTACAGTGTGAGGGCCGAATCATGGAATGGGTTGGGTTGGAGGGAACTTAAAGCCCCCCCAGCCCCACTCCCTGCCACGGGCAGGGACCCCTTCCATAGCCCAGGTTGCTCCCAGCCTCATCCAGCCTGGCCTTGGGCACTCCCAGGGATGGGGCACCCACAGCTTCTCTGGGAACCTGTCCCAGGGCCTCCCCTGAAATCCTTCAGGTGATCCATCCAGCCAAGGTTGGAGACAGCAGACCTTGTCCATGCTGGGCCTTACGGTTAACGTGACACTTCACACCTCCGAGCTTCGGTCTAGACGAGGCCGTGGTGTGTCACATTGCCACCGTCGCTCGAATCCCTTGGTAAAACCCGCTTCATTGTGTTTTCCTGTGGTAGTCCACCATAACCACTAATCCTCTCGATAAAAGAGGATTAAAACTGGGAACATTTGCACCTTAAGGCAGCCAGCTAGGGCTGTGCTCTGTCTTTGGGGCAGTAATCCTGGTGGGGCGAGGGCTGCGCCTCTGCGGTGCCAGGAATGCTGCCGGCAGTTGGGCTTACTGGGTTAGTAATTCTTAAAAGGCCACTTGGCGTGTTAATTACAGAAGCTCGATCGACGGGGGGTGACTAGCTCGCGTCACACCGTTAACATGACTTCTGGGCTGCGCGGGTCAAAGTAAAATAGTTTGAAATCGGGATGTCTGTGTGGTTCTTTAGATGCAAGAGGGTGTCAGTTGGCCAAGTTTTGCCTTGGAGAATGCCATTTATCGTATCTTATGTTTCCTAGACACACGTCCTGCAAAACGCTTTAGGGAAGAAGGTTCTACCCCAGGCGTTGCTCGTGGTACTGGTAAGGGAGAGTCACCCCAAACCCTTAACGTGAAACCTGCAGAGCCTGGGGGGGAAACCCGGGAATGCGAAATGAGAATTCCACCCCGCGGTTTATCGTTTTACAGTGTAGTTAGACTTCCAGGTTTGGGTTACACTCGCCGGCCGACACAGGGCCGGGGTGTGGTGGTGTGCCCTTCCCGTGGGTTTCCGGGCGTTAAACGTGTGCTAACCACCTTCTTGGTGTCTTCGTGGGGAGTGTAAGGTGGGGTGTTTTTTTTTTTTTTAACTTCAGCGACTCACTGAACATTTTTTTAAAAAAAGTGAGGTCCTGCCTGGTTCAGCTGCTGGGGAAATTCGAAAGTGGGTGTTTTGCCTGGAGAGGTTCGTATTCTCCCCGACGCGCTGCTCCTGCTGGCATGGGCGGGAGGGACCCCAGGCGTCTGCTCCAGCTCACCCTGCGCGGCTGGCTGGGGTGAGGTCCTCGCCACGCTCGCCGGCATCCTTGTGCCAAGAAACCACCTCATCCTTACGTCCAGCCCGTGGCTTCCTGCCGCCCTTGGGTGCTACATACGTGATGTCCAGCTGCCGCAAGGACCCGTTGCAGATCGCGTCGTACGTCGTGGAGTGCCTGTCCTGCCACGGCCCCAAATGGTGGTTTTCAGCAGCAAATAGGGGTGTTTATGCCTAACCAATATCTGTAAAATCCTGTTTGTTTCTTTTCCAGACGTTCAGTGTGTGAAGTTTCTGCTGCAGCGTGACGTGTTCGCTCTGTGAGATGCTGATAAAACGAGCACGTTAATAGAAGGGCTTTTGGGTTTGTTTTCTAGAATCAATTTTATTTTAACTGTTCACGCTGGGACTGGTAACACAGGGAATGTTTTCTTCCATCCTAATTAAAAGCGTCAGTATACCGATCCTGTGCCACAGGAGGACGCTGTGGAACGAGAGCTGGTTTCTGGAGTTCCTTAGTGCTTGAGTTACTGCTGCCTTAAGCGTGAAATAAGGTGTTCGCTCCGGTCTTGATAGCAGAGGTGTAAACTAGCGTGTCTCATCTTGCCTTCCTGCGGGGTATCAGTTGCTGCTGCTGTCATGAGGTGATGTCTCAAGTCCCGGAAAGTCAGTCCCAGCTAAAACTTTGCACACCTTCCAGAGTGACACAAGCTTTCCCAGGGAAAACAAAGCCATTTTTTAAATTGGATTGAGATGTAGGCCAGCAAATTCCATGCACAAGGGAAGACTTCTTCCACAGCCATGGAAAAGTAGGATTTTTGGATTGAAATGTGCATTTTAAATGAGGTGTTGTAATGATGAAGGTACTAATCGATCTTGTCCCTGAGGCGTGTCATTGTTTCCTTATCAAACCTGCCGTGGTAATTTCCTCTAGGCAAAATTTTATATAAGAATGGTTTAAAATTTATCCTGAAGGTGAATTAACGAGAAATGTTTAAGTAGGGAGAGATGCCAGTGCAGCATGACAGGTGGACATCATGAGAGGAGCGAAATCTCTGCTATTGGGAGTATGCATCCACCTCCCAGGGAGGACGTGAGCATCTTCTTTATTTCCGCTCCGTGGAGGAAAGACCAGAAGGTCTGGGTCATGCTTGTTGGTACGTGGTGTGGGCGAGTGATGGGGGCTTTCCTGTGTGCTTTCAGTTGCAAGCTGTGCTGGCAGAAGCCAGTGCGGTTGTAATCAGCTGGTGTAGACCTCCTACCATCTCGGATTTCACCTGGAAATGGTTTCTTAACTGGCATCAGGAAACGTGGTGAGCGAGCTCTGTGCCCATGCGAGTCGGGCCTGGCAGGGCGATGGACATCTTTGCAGGAGATGTGGCTTCCTGGGCTAGATCCAGAGCAGCGTGGCCAGGGGGGTGGGGGAGGGAATTCTGCCCCTCTGCTCCGCTCTGGGGAGACCCCCCCTGCAGTTCTGCCTCCAGCTCGGGGGCCCCCAACAGCAGGAGGACACGGAGCTGTTGGAGCAAGGCCAGAGGAGGCCCCGGAGATGCTGCGAGGGCTGGAGCCCCTCTGCCATGGGGCCAGGCTGGGGGGGTTGGGGGGTTCAGCCTGGAGCAGGGAAGGCTCTGGGGAGACCTTAGAGCCCCTTCCAGTGCCTGGGGGGTACAAGGAAGCTGGGGGAGGCTTTTCCAAGGGCCTGTAGTGACAGGACAAGGGGTAAGGGGTTTAAACGGAAAGAGGGAGATGGGCCATGGGGAAGGAATTCTTCCTGGAGAGGGTGGGGGGCACTGGGACAGGATCCCAGAGAAGCTGTGGGTGCCCCATCCCTGGGAGTGTCCAAGGCCAGGCTGGATGAGGCTGGGAACACCCTGGTCCATGGAAGGTGTCCCTGCTTGTGGCAGAGGGTGGCACTGGATGATCTTTAAGGTCCCTTTCCACCCAAACCGTTCTGTTGTATTCAGTGTACCAGCCAGTGTTGCCCCAGAGAGAGGAGAAACAGACAGGACACCACCAAGCCTGGGCTGTCTCTCCTCTGTTAGAGGTTGTCCTCTTACACTCAGACCACCTCAGAGCTACCAAAACCGGCCCGTCCCTGGCTGCTGTAATCAGAGGGTAGACACAGGTCTCTCAGGACTAACAAGGTTTGAAGAACACCGGTGACTTCAGTCGTGGCTCCTTGTGAAAATCGTGGCGTACGGTCTCTCGGTTTGTGTTGCCGTTGTTTCAGAATGAGGTTCGTTCTTCATGGTTAGCGTAACCATTGAAATCTGCTGACCAGAGACCAGCCGTGCGGCCGTGTACGTACCCGCTTTAAAAACTGCGTGGAGGGCGCTGTGCCAGAATAGCAAAAAGCGGTACAGGACAATTTCAAAGGTATAATTACACTCAAACAGGGTTTGATTTTATTAGTAAATGGCAAATGATTTATTTCTTGCTGGATCAGTTTTCACTTAGGAGTTATTCCAGGCTGCCTTGCAGGGAATTTGGAGTTTATCTGGACGTGCAGCCGGAAGCTCGAAATAGCTTTTGAAATAAAACATTCTTACGTACTAAGTGCATAGGAAGTGCTTTTTGATCTGATTAAACACACAAAGTATGAAACGTAGTTAACTGAAAAAACTCCTTCACGTGACGCTGGCCCGGATCATTAAAGGTATTTCGGATCCCTCGCTCTCGCGAGACGATACCGGTGCTGACGGTCGCTGTGGCAGGCAGGCGGATGAGCTGTTGCAGCTGCAAACAGTTGGTAGTTCTTAAAATAAATCAGGGTGGTGTGGTCTACCTTACCCGCTACAGCAGGCTCCTACAGGCGAGGCAGGCAGCTCAGCGGGGCACGCGCGGTGCACGTGTGAAGCCGCCAGCATCTTTGCGACCTGCGCTGCTCCCGCCTCGCTGCGATGGCCGAGGGATGGAGACGCGCCCGAGAGCGATGCTGAGCCGCCTCCTCGCAGCGTGGTTGAAGCAGCAGTGTTTAATGAGTGAGCGCCGTGGCTCCTTTCCAAACTGGGAGAGCGGCAAATGGCTAAAACCTGGCTGAGTGGCCCCTTTCCAAGCAGAGGTGTTGGTCTTCGTGGCTGAAGACCACTGGAGCGCTGCAAGAAGGGGCTTAGCAGGCGGTGGGTGAGCGGTGGCTGCAGCAGCCGCCCCGCAGCCCGCGGAGCTGCTGCTGGAGAATGAACACGCCCGGATCACAGCAGCCCCGTTGATCAACGCTCCGCCATCGCCTCCAAGAACAAAAGTGCCAGTGTGATGCTGGTTGTTTAATGCAAAGCAAACGACTGATTTACAGCGGGGGCTTGAATCCATTAAGGGCATATTAAACTCCAGATGCTTGTCAACTTTACAAAAAGAGGGGAAGAAAGGGAGGAGGTGTTGCACGTTTTCTGGAAAAACCTCGGCTTGCCAAGCATGCAGCAGCATCTCATTGAAGTTAAAACCATGAGGAGGGTGACCAGCTTGAATGATGAGCCAGATTTTTTTCCCCCTTTTTGGTTTTTTCTTTTTATACTGGACTTGGGGCTGGACTGCGTAGTGCCAGATGTGGAAGTACCATGTGCCGGGTTCCTGTGTGGAGCAGGGTTGTCGATAAGGAATTGGTACCGACTACGGTGCAGGGATCAAACAGAAAATGGGTTGGGAAAGAAAAACCAGGAGTGATTCCATTCCTTTCAAACAAATCAGGAAATGAGCCAGGGGGATGATTCTTGAGAGTGGTTATATGGAATCGGCCCTGTCAAGTAAGTCCCTTAAATGAATGTAAAAAAACCCAAAGCGTGATAAAATAACAATTTAAAAACGCAGGAACATTTGATGTCTCCTGAGCCAACTGAGCACAGTGTTGGCTTGTCTCTTCCTTTCTCCTCGCTCTACACCAAATACAAGGCATGGTGTTGGGGGAAAGCGCCGTTATAACCCCTCTTCTACAACGGAGTGTTCGCTGGCCCCGAGGCTTCGTCAGTGCCCTGCTCCTGGGTTTTTGGTGGGTCTGTCACTAGCGACAGGCTGTTTTGTTCCTTTTTAAATACCCTGTCCGTGCTGTGGAGAGCCGTGTCCCTGTGGACACTAGCCTGGACCTCTGCACGTGCTTTTCTAGGTTTAGGCATCAACCCCCCGGTGTTGAGGTGGACAGAGGATGAGGAGAAGCTTGATGCAGGCTGGCTGGCTTTTTTCGAAGACACGAGCTGATGCAAGCTTATCGCCCCTTTTTTTCAGTAATCGCTGTGCCTTCCCGTAGCATCTGGTTTGTTCCTCTGTCATCTAAACGCAAGATCCTTTCAGCAGCTCAAGGCCAGTTCTTTCGAGGACGCTAGGTGGGTCATGCAGTGCAGCCTTTCTTCTGCATCACCGCTGGGAAGAGAAGATGGTCGATGACCCGACCAGCCTGAAGTGAGTACAGGGACGGTACCTCCAGCTGGAGAGGCCGGCGTGTCCAATAAACTAATTGCTGACATCAGTCACCTGTGAAATGGGTTCTGACAAAGCACGTGTGTCTTAGTCTTCTGGTTTTCCTCCTGTGTAATTCCTAAATCCTTGCTTACATCCCTGTAGAAGGCAGAGCTGCTGCTTGAGCTCGGGGCATCCATCGAATAGAGCCCGTTCCTCTGTGCAGCGGTGCCGTGCGGCTGGCTGGGATGGGATTTCCTCCTTCCCAAGCCCTCTGGTTAGGAAAGGTGGTGCTGGAGCGCGCTGAGCAGGCTGCGTGTGAGTTGGCCTCCCTGTTCGCTATTGGTGATACTCGAATTCTTGCATTTGGGTTACAAAATGTCATTTTTATGTGGATGCTGTTACAGAATACAGGTGAACTCTTCCCTTACGTTATTCTACCCATAGTGACTCGCCCTTCGTATGGAAATACGAAGCCTGAACTATGACAAACGGGTTTATTGGCAAAGAAAATAGACCACTCTTTATCTGATGAAGAAGCAAGTTTTATGAGAAAGGCAACTCATCCTTTCTCACAGTGACTTCTGGGGCCGTGTGGTGTTGGCTTATGGAAGAGAGGATTGCTCATCGAGCGAGTGCTGAAATGCCCAAACAGAAGGAAGGTCTGGCTGTAAAACTTGAACCCAAGAACTTTGTGTTTGGTGGTTTAGGTGCTGGCAAGGCTGTTAGCTGTTCCTACCCTGTTTCCAACTGGTAGAACCATAGAATCATGGAATGGTTTGGGTTGAACGGAACTTAAAGCCCAACCAGTCCCACCCCCTGCCATGGGCAGGGACCCCTTCCACAGCCCAGGGTGCTCCCAGCCTCATCCAGCCTGGCCTTGGACACTCCCAGGGATGGGGCATCCACAGATTCTCTGGGCAACCTGTCCCAGTGCCCCCCACCCTCTGCGGGAAGAATTCCTTCCTGATATCCAACCTGAATCTCCCCTCTTTTCATTTAAAACCTGTGCCCCTCAAGCTCCCTTTGGTGCAGCAGCCCCTTTCTTGCGAGGGGTCTAAGCAGACGTGGCAGAAGCGAGCTGTGTGTGCGCGGTAGAGCGCAGAGCAGGTCTCCATCAAAACATTCTGTCTTTCAACCCTTCTCCATGAGTTTTTATTCAGATAATCCATATTTTGCATCCTTTGAAAACTTATTTAAACCCAAAAGTTAGACCCAGAAGTTTTTATTTATTGTTAATCTGAACAGGGTTTCAGATGAGGTGGCGTTGTGTGGGATGAGTTAGTAAAAATAGCCGTGATTTAATATGCCAGCAGGTGAACGAGATGCTCATCCCTTAGTTCAGACTGTCACGGTCTAAAGGATAAAACTAAGTCCAGGCCCTGTCTGTGTAAGAGGGTTTTTCCGGTCATGCTGGTGCACCTCATCATTTTTCGGGTGTGGACACTTTATTTTTGACCTAGTTTAAAGCACCCAGGAGGCAACGTTAAACTAGATGGCAGTGGTAGAGGGCAGTTTTTACAGTAGGATAACCCCCATGGTTTTATGTTGGTCAAGTGATACCTCTTTACATTCACACCACAGATTACACTGAGCAGACCAGACCTTCTTTTTAATCCTTATGGTTTCCAATTTAATATAGAATTTCTGGAGTTTATGTTCAGTTTCTGTTGTTTTCTGCTGGTTCTAGTGGTACGGCTTCTGCTGGTTTGGATTGCTTTGCTCCTCCTGGGTCTGGTATTCTTCCAGCGATGGTGTCGACAGCTGTTGGTCATAGTTGATGGTACATCAAAGGAACATCTGACACAGCCATGAAGCAACTGCACGGTGTAACGAGAGGGACTTTATCCTCATATATTTTTTTAAGCACTTTAAATGACCTTAAAAATACTTCTGGCTGTCATCCAAGGCTTCTGGACTAAGCCACAACTACCAGGAAATGTCTTTGCAGGCATCGTATCATTAGGGTTTCCTCACACCTGAAAGTGGTCTGGTTTCTGAAGGAAAACAGGAATAGACTTTCCTTTTCTGGAATGATGAATGCTCATCTCTAAAATTAATCAAGAACAACTTTCATTCCATCCGCTGTGCCTGAATCCCTGGCCAAATCCATGTGCGGTCCTTTCGGGTGTATAGCAGGTGCTTTGCTGCCAGGGCAACAACAAGATCGACAGGTTGATAATCACCAGCAGAAACTGCCGGGCAAGGTGTTTGCCCACAAAACCTGACGTGTATCAGGAATCTGTTGGGAATAATTTGAATATATTTATAACTATCCAAGGCCCCAACACTCAAAGATAAGGGTCAGTGCCCTTCAGTGTATGATTCTGGAGACACGTGGAGATTTTCTGGAAGGAAAATGTGAAGGCATTAAGAGCGTGGCCAGCAGGTGGAGGGAAGTTCTCTTCCCCCTCTGCTCTGCGCTGGGGAGGCCTCCCCTGGAGTGCTGTGTCCAGCTCGGGGCTCCTCAGCTCCAGAGGGACAAGGAGCTGCTGGAGAGGGCCCAGCGCAGGGACACTGCGATGGGGAAGGGCCTGGAGCACCTTCCATGTGAGGGAAGGCTGGGAGAGCTGGGGCTGTTCAGCTGGGAGAAGAGGGGGCTGAGGGGGATCTTGTCAATGCTGATCAGTATCTAAAGGGGGGGTGTCAGGGGGAGGGGGCCAGGCTCTGCTCAGGGGTGTCCAGTGACAGGATGAGGGGCCATGGCCATCAACTTAGTATTAGTTGGAGAAGTAGAAAACCTGCATTGAATAAAGACAGCTGTCAGGTTAAACCAGAATTAATCCAAGTTACAACTTGGAGATGAATTACTAGAGCTTGTGGTGGTGTGTGCACAGATGTGCTGTTCACTTTAGAGCTGTAGTAGTTGATTGAGTTGATTGTCTTTTTTTTGCCAGCTCATACCTGCTTTCATACAGGCAGGAAAGATAAAGATTGAGGAAATCTGATCGTGGCACCGAGGAAGAAAGTGACCTTCACACATTGCAGCATGTACCTTGGACTCTTGTGGAAGGGAGGTGGTGGAGAGGACAGAGTTTGTAGTAGATTGGTGGTTACTAGGCCTTGTTTGAATCAAGTGGACTTCATCTTTAAATAAACACCATGACCTTGCTATTGGTTATGCCAGTCGTCGCTTATGGCTCAGTGTTCCCAAAAACACCAGAATTCAGTCAGGTGCCGTGCGCTGATGCAGGACATGTGCCCGTAAAAATTCCGTCAGATGCACGTGTGTTTAAATTTGCATGGTTGCCCGTGAGGAGTATTCATAGAATCACAGAATCATGGAATGGTTTGGGTTGGAAAGGACCTTAAAGATCTTCCAGTTCCAATGCCCCTGCCATGGGCAGGGACACCTTCCATAGCCCAGGTTGCTCCAAGCCTCACCCAGCCTGGCCTTGGACACTCCCAGGGATGGGGCACCCACAGCTTCTCTGGGCACCTGTCCCAGTGCCCCCCACCCTCTCTGGGAAGAATTCCTTCCTGATATCTAATCTAAATCTCATGGCTTTCCATTTAAACTGGTTACCCCTTGTCCTGTCACTACAGGCCCTTGTAAAAAGTCCTCCCCAGCTTCCTTGTCAGCCCCTTCAAGCACTGGCAGGTGCTATAAGGTCTCCCTGGAGCCTTCCCTTCTCCAGGCTGAACAAGCCCAACTCCCTCAGCCTTTTTTCATAGGAGAGGGGCTCCAGCCCTCGGAGCATCTCTGAGGCCTCCTCTGGACTCGCTCCAAGGTCTGTATCCTTCTGATGCTGAGGGCTCCACAGCTGGACACAGCACTCCAGGTGGGGTCTCCCCAGAGCAGAGTAGAGGGGGAGAATCCCCTCCCTCGCCCCCCTGGCCACACTTCTGATCCAGCCCAGGATATGATTGGCTTTCTGGGCTGCCAGCGCACACGGCTGGATCATGTCCAGCTTCTCATCCACCAATGGATTGATTGATGCAGTATTGATGCTGCTTACCCAGCTGTCCGCTGGCTGACTCAGAAATGCTTCGTTTCAGTCCACTACCAATTTTATTTATCCAAAAGCACGTTGTTTTTAGTGGCGTGGGGTGGAGGCTGCCTGTTGAGTCAAGCGGGTTTCCTTCCAAAGGAAACAGTGCTGGAACCGTCCCTTGTCCTGCAGTCTTGTTCCTTGATGAGCTAAAAGGTTACTACGCTTTGTCAGTTATGTTCTGACCATATTTTTCTGTGGATAAATACATTTTTTTATATTATTTTACTGGAACATACTTAAAGTTGTTTTGTTCCATTGAGAAGAGCAGTGCTATACCCTTCCAGAAAGAGCACGGTGACTGGGGAGGGTCTCACCTGCTGACCCAGTCCATTAAGGGTTTGCTTGAAACACTTTTATATTGTTCCCCTCTCCCCGTTTTTCTGTGGTGATGGCAAAATAAGTTCCTTGGAAGGAGTTTACAGCTGGGTTTTGGGTTTTTTTTCAACCAGAAATTTTCGGTTTGCTTCAATGTACCTCAGCATCTTTGACCCTTCCTTACTGGTGGTGTTTGAATTGCTGCTATTTTGGGATGGTTCTAATGTTACAATCTGAGTTATAAACAGGGCTGGACAACGACAACATCCAGCTCCATCAGCCTTTTAGTTTCAGGGAGGGCTGTGAGTTTGAAGGTGATTTGGCTTTAGCCGTAACCTCAGTAGGTTGGTAACAGGCTTACACAGCCCTTGTGCTGCCCCGGGGGCTTGAGTTCCTCCAGCACATGCCTGGGTACGAAACAGAAGCTGGGACTCATCTGTTCACGGTCCAAACTGAATTTAGTTTTCAATCCATATTATTTAGGAACCTTGAGGGGAATCTCTTAGTGTTTCATGGGCAAGAAACTCCCTTTCTTGGGGCAATGATGTCAGTCGGAGTGTAAATATACACTGGGGGGGACTTTTCGCAAGGGTCTGTAGTGACAAGACAAGGGGTAATGGGTTTAAACTGAAAGTGGGGAGATTTAGATTAGATACCAGGAAGGAATTCTTCCCAGAGAGGGTGGGGGGCACTGGGACAGGTTGCCCAGAGAAGCTGTGGGTGCCCCATCCCTGGGAGTGTCCAAGGCCAGGCTGGATGAGGCTTGGAGCACCCTGGTATATGGAAGGTGTCCCTGCACATGGCAGGGGGGTTGGAACTAGATGATCTTTAAGGTCCTTTCCAACCCAAACCATTCCATGATATAGCTGTGCCTCTTCCCCAGCCTTCCCAGTGTCATCATAGTATCTGGGCAGCTTCCCATACTGGACCTGTGTCCTGATAGGTGTTTCTTTTGTTTTAGCTGCCGGACCGTGCTTCTCTCTGGCACGGCACCAGACGGCTGGAAAATTAAATACATGACCAAGTCCTTCCTCCCATCTCAGCTGAGTACAGGTCCCTGGTTTTAACCAGATTGACTCCTCCAAGCTGGGATACCCAAACCAGTATCACCCTAACCTTTCATTAGCTGTGCATTAGACTACTGTTGGCATCTCATGGGTGAAAATCCACTGCCTAAATACATGCATTTCCCTTCTACTGTCCCCCCTGGAGATGTCAGAATTAATGGGGGTAGCTTTGATGCTCCACAGTGAAGTTGGTGTTACACGTGGAAGCTGTACTGTCGTAGTAGAAGCTGTTCTGTTTATGTGATTCTTGTTGTTACAAGTGCCCGTAGCGCTGGAGAGAAACCAACAGAAAATAAAGGGGTTCTGTAATCTGGACCTTTTTTTTAGCTACGTACCCGTGATGTCTACGTTAGAAGGGAGTTGCTGTGGCCTCCCTCTCTGGTCAGCGGAGGGAGGTCAGTACATCCCGAGGAACGCGGCCTCTAAGGTCTGAATTGTCGGTTAACTGGACAGAATTGAGCAGGGTGAGATTGGTTTTGGCTTTTTGAGAAGTTTAGTAAGAGTTTGGAAAGATCCAGCTGGATTTCTTTGTATCAGTACGTGAGAAACCATGCCAAAATGGCCAGGTCAGACGTGGCTTCTCGGGAAGATGAAGGCTGCTATGGCTGCAGAAGGAATGAATTCATTTTGCAGATGAAGAGGTGGAGCTAATTCATCCTAAACCTTAGGATGTGGTGGTTGGGAAACTTGATCTATTGAGCAAGAGGATGGCTGTCTGACTGCACACAGCCATTTCGGGGATAACACAGGGTTTGCAAACGTCTCGGCTGGCCAGGCAAGTCCAGTCGAGGTGATGGATTGCAACCACCCCCTGCGTGGCTGAAGTGTGGTTTGGTGGTTGTAATAGATGCAGCGTTGTTCTCCTGGCAGCGGGTGTTTTGACTTCATACACGACAGACTTCCTTGGCTCATTCCAAGTCTCCTTTTAATATCTTGGTCCTGCTGCTCCATCAGAAACTTCATCTCATCCCCTGTTCGACAACGAACGTGCCCCTGTCTTTCTCTTAGTGCTGTCCAGGAATATTTGCCCTGTGTTTGAGATGCAGCTTTTGTTTCCTGTAAAAACTGATACACTTAAGTCAAATGTGGAAAATGTTTTTGAGGACAGGACTCTCTAAAATAATTGCATCCCTGGTTTTGGTACCTTCACGTTGGAACCACCTTTGGAAGAGCTGTTTAGTAACTGCCCATAATGTTCAGCTCGCTGAGTTGCAGAAGGCAATTTGAGGCGTGTGGAAACAAGCCCTTAGAAACCAGCTGGTGATGGGGACAAAGAAAAATCTGCCCTATTTCAGCCCTTTGGCCAATAGATTTGAGGTGGAAATAAATTCATCTAAATACCAGTCACTCCCCACTCTCCCTTTTCGTCCGTTTGTTGTCTGGACCATGGCAACTGCTTCCTTGCTTCTGAGCTTCTGCTTAAAATGCTCCTGCAAAAGATACTTCTTCCTCCAAGGCTTGGGCCATGCCTTGTCCCTTTGTACTCTCTTGCATTCAGAACAAGACCCTGGTCCTCTCCTTTAACCTCCTTCTGCCTCCCACCTAATCTATTCCTGTTTACCCACATATTCGCAGCTTCAGCTGAGGTGTCCGTTCTCCGTTTCTTCCATGGAGCATCCCACCTTTGTGTCCTGCCATGTCTCCATGAGTTCCTCCTCCCTTGTGTATGACTATTGCTTACTTTGCTCAAAATAAGCTTCTTGGCAAAGTGCTTTCTCCTTGCTGGGTTCCGCTGTCTCATCGATCCTGCCCTGGTGTTCCATGGTTCGGTCACCAGGATGTGTTTTTTGTGGACAGTAGAAGGTGCTGGAGCGTGTCCAGAGAGGGGAACGGAGCTGGGGAAGGGTCTGGAGCACAATTCCTGTAAGGACCGGCTGTGGGGGTTCAGCCTGGAGAAGAGGAGGCTCAGGGAGACCTGATCGCTCCCTGCAACTCCCTGAAAGGGGGTGCGGAGAGGGGCGGGTCGGTCTCTTCTCCTAAGTGACAGGACAAGAGGAAACGGCTTCAAGTTGTGCCAGGGGAGGTTTAGGTTGGATATTAGGGAAAATGTCTTAATGGAAAGGGCTGTCAGACATTGGAACAGGCTGCCCAGGGAGGGGGGAGTCACCATCCCAGGAGGGCCTTCAGAGGTGAGTTGATGTGGTGCTCAGGGACATGGTTTAGGGTAGACTCAGCAGTGCTGGGTTAACAATCGGACTCGATGATCTTAAAGGTCTTTTATGACCTAAACAGGTCTATGATTCTAAGCCTGGTGCTTAATTTGTCAGGCTGAGGCTTTTGTTATGTTGATCGTTTGCAAAATGCCATGTGTTTATGGCATGATACAGATAATAGAATCTATTGAAGGACAGAGCTGTGTGTGATGACACGGCTTGTCTGAGCTCCTGTGGGAATTCTCCCCGCAGAGGGTGGGGGGCACTGGGACAGGTTGCCCAGAGAAGCTGTGGATGCCCCATCCCTGGGAGTGCCCAAGGCCAGGCTGGATGAGGCTGGGAGCAACCTGGGCTATGGAAGGTGTCCCTGCCCATGGCAGGGGGGTTGGAACTGGAAGATCTTTAAGGTCCCTTCCAACCCAAACCATCTGTGATTCTATGATGTGCTGTTCCTTTTCCAGGAATGTATGGTAGACACACTACCATAGGCTCCTCTCTCATGCCTTTTGCATAGATTTATGTTCATGGTGTGTGGTCCAGTGCCCTGCTGACTGCGTAAGCTGCTCCTTTGCTCGGTGGTTTACCACTAGATGCATTAAATAAATATGCTTTGTGTAATATTTGTGCTTCAGTTGTAATGATTTTGCCTGCTTCCGGACTCTAAACAAGTAATGCAACAAAGGTGGTCTCCAGAACGCAACTTGCTGCCAGTAAACTTCTGTGGTGGCATCCTCATTTGTGTCCTGAACTATTGAGGTTGGAGGAGAGGGACTGTGTATTGCCCTTGAGCATCTTCCCTGAGAGCTGGATCTAATCAAAGTTAGAGCTTTGGTCAGATCTCCTAACGTGTAGTGGGTGAGGGGCACATGATCTCAGGGCTACGAGGCTCTTAAAGACCTTTCCTCCAGCAAAGATGACTGTGCTCGGGGTGCTATGCCATGTTGTTTGGAAGTAGGGATTTTGCAAAACTCCTGAACTTGAGTTCCTCTTCTGGCTCCTGTTGCAGTCGTTATTTCCTTCTCACAGAAGACCACTGCCACTCCCACTGCCGGGGGAGGTAATCTCTGTCCCCTCTTGGGCACGGCCTGCTCACCTAGCAAGCTCGGAGACCTGTGGCTTCCCTCCCTTATTCAATGTCAGTAACCCTTTCCTGTGATTTTTGTCTCCTCTGACAGTAGCTATTGATGGAAGAACACGGGGTGACCCAAACAGAGCACATGGCCACCATCGAGGCCCACGCAGTGGCCCAGCAGGTGCAGCAGGTCCATGTGGCCACCTACACAGAGCACAGCATGCTGAGTGCAGATGAAGACTCGCCATCTTCGCCAGAGGACACCTCCTATGATGACTCTGACATCCTCAACTCCACGGCTGCCGACGAGGTCACTGCCCACCTGGCTGCAGCAGGTAAAGCCAGTGGGATGCTCAGCGTTGTTTATAAAATCATGGAATGGTTTGTGTTGGAAGGGACATTAAAGCCTACCCAGCCCCACCCCCGGCCATGGGCAGGGACGTCTTCCATAGCCCAGGGTGCTCCAAGCCTCATCCAGCCTGGCCTTGGACACTCCCAGGGATGGGGCATCCACAGCTTCTCCAGGCAACCTGTCCCAGTACCCCCCACCCTCTGCGGGAAGAATTCCTTCCCCATGGCCCATCTCCCTCTTTCTATTTAAACCCCTTACCTCTTGTCCTGTCCCTCCCTGCCCTTGGGAAAAGCCCCCCCAGCTTTCTTGTAGCCCCCCAGGTCTTGGAAGGGGCTCTAAGGTCTCCCTGGAGCCTTCCCTGCTCCAGGCTGAACCCCCCAACTCCCCCAGCCTGGCCCCATGGCAGAGGGGCTCCAGCCCTCGCAGCATCTCCAGGGCCTCCCCTGGCCTCGCTCCAACAGCTCCGTGTCCTCCTGCTGTTGGGGGCCCCCGAGCTGGCGGCAGAAGTGCAGGGGGGGTCTCCCCAGAGCGGGGCAGAGGGGCAGAATCCCCTCCCTCGCCCCCCTGCCCACGCTGCTCTGGATCCAGCCCAGGACCCAGTTGGTTTCTGGGCTCCAGCGCACACGGCCGGCTCCTGGCCAGCCCCTCGCCCCCAGCCCCCCAAGTCCTTCTCCCCAGGGCTGTTCCCGATCCATTCCCAGCCTGTCCCTGTGCTGGGATTGCCCCGACCCCTGGGCAGGACCCTGCCCTTGGCCTGGCTGCACTCCATGGGGTCGGCACGGTCCCACCTCTCCAGCCTGTCCCGGTCCCTCTGGATGCCATCCCTTCCCTCCAGCCTGTCACCCCACACACAGCTCGGTGTCATCGGCAAATTGCTGAGGGTGCCCTCGATCCCACCGTCCGTGTCGCTGACAAAGATGTTAGAAGATGTTCTCCTAATGCAACATTCATGCAGAGGTTGCAAAGAGCGCTTGAGGGCAGCAGATGATCTTTTCACCCCACGGGATGCTCTGAATGCTTCTTCATTGCCTGCGGTCTAATAGCGCTTCTTCTCAAGGTCTGCTGGCTGCCTGAATGTTGCATTGCTTTTTCCGTGTGTGATGTGGAGGTGCTGGGAATAAGAGACTGGTTTGTACAATAAAAAAGGTCTCTGGTAACTGCTGCCTCAAGAAACGAAACTAAAATACCGAATATGTCAAAGAGCAAGCTTATTTCAGGCCTATATAAACAACAGCAAAAATAACCCGGGAGTTGTACGCAACCCCTGCTTAGCCGGAGAGCTCACACGCTAGACCTCTCCCAAGGCGATGCCACAAAGGGTCCAAATTTCAGAATCACAAATTCCTTCTGGTGAAGCCCCTGCCAGATGTCCTCCAGATGTGCCTTGTAGTGGATCTACCTTATTAGCAGAAGCTTGCAGTGATAAATAAGCACTCAGAGACCGGTCTGGCTCTGTATCAGACTTTCTCGGATGAGAAAAGCTCTTGATGGACCAAAGACCATCTTTGGTCTTGATGTGCTTGACCAAACCTGTGAAGTTCCACTGCCCAACTGAGCACCGCACGCCCTGATCCAGGGGTTCTTGATCCGAAAGCACAGAAATAGAGTGCTTTTATGACCCCTGTGATCTTTCACCTCTGACATACGGAGAAACTACAGACAGAGCAAACTGAGGTCTGCGCAGGAGCCAAAGGCAAGTCCTTGAGCCGCTGTTGGACCCTGGAGCTTTTGGAGCCTGCGCTCGTTTCTGGAGATCGCTGATGGAAGCACAATCCGTGGCATGTTACTTGCTTTACTCCCAATTAACTTAACGAAACTTGCCCTCGCATAGCCTTTGTCTAGAGTTTGATCATGAAAACAGTGCTGCCCTGCTGTGGTCCCCACTGTTCTTCAGGGCAGCTGCTGGGAACTCTGGGTTTTCAGTTTCTTTCCCATTAGAATTGGGCCTTAATCACTGGGAAAAGCCTTGGGCTCCTGATGCTGTAGTTGAGGTGTCCGAGCAGGATTCCTGGCATTGTACCCAGTCTCCCCTGCCACCGGGATTTCCTCAATTGCAGTCAGTTATTTAAAGTTTTGGTGTATTTCAGAGCTTTTCAGTACTGTTGGAGGATAAAATACATAATTATGTAATTGTAAGGAAAGCTCTGGACTGAAATATGTGACTTTTACCTTTTTTTACCTTTGAGCTGGGATTTGCCAGCCTGTGGAGTGGAGCCTTCTGATACATCTCCAATGGTGGAGTGGCAGGATCCTGGCTGCCGGGGAGCTCAGTGAGGAATTTGGGTCACCCTGATCCGGTGGGGAGGCCTTTGAGCTGAGCCCTTGGGACTCATCCCTGGGTGGGGGCAATGGCAATATCCTTTCTGGCCAGTTCCTGAGCTGCGTGTGCTGATTCACCCTTTGTGGTTTGATTTCCAGGCCCTGTGGGGATGGCAGCAGCTGCTGCCGTGGCAACGGGTAAAAAACGAAAGCGGCCACACGTTTTTGAATCCAACCCATCAATCCGCAAGAGGCAGCAGACACGTTTACTCCGGTAAGGACTCCCGCCCGCAGTCTGACACCTCTGTCTCCGTCCTCGATCTGTCTCCAGCGCCGTGCGTGGGCACACCATGTGCTGTCCAGAAGCTGCCCAGCTTGGGGATTTGTTGTTTTTTGGGGGCATCTTTTCCGGAAGCCAAGAGCTGTGGTTTAGTTGGCAGAAATGGGTTAAAGCTTTACTCATCTTTACTGTGATATTAGAGTCCTGTCGGTCCTGGTGATTATTCTGGTGGGATCCACCATGCTGTTTTAACCCAGCTGCTCTCAAGTTAAACCTGTCATGGTAACACCTTGCAAGATATAAAGATAGAAAAGATATAAAGTGGCTTTAACAGCAGCTGGCCTGAAAATCTGGAGCTACAGCCATAACCCAGCTCTGCAGTGGCACGGAGGACTTACCTACCTAACGGAAAGAAGTCTCTTCTGCATTCTGAAATGATCTTATAAGTAAATCCAGCGTGTATGTACCCGAAATCAGATGAAATTCAATAATGGCAAGTGTGAAGTGCTGCATCTGGGGAGGAACAACCCCCTGGATCAGCACAGGGTGGGGGCTGTTCCCTTGGAGGGCAGCTCTGGGGCAAAGGACCTTGGAGTCCTGGTGGCCAACAGGATGACCACGAGCCAGCAGTGTGCCCTCGGGCCAAGGAGGCCAGTGGCATCCTGGGGTGGGTTAGGGAGAGCGTGGCCAGCAGGTCGAGGGGAGTTCTCCTCCCCCTCTGCTCTGCGCTGGGGAGGGCCCCCTGGAGTGCTGTGTCCAGCTCGGGGCTCCTCAGCTCCAGAAGGACAAGGAGCTGCTGGAGAGGGCCCAGCGCAGGGACACTGCGATGGGGAAGGGCCTGGAGCACCGTCATGTGAGGGAAGGCTGGGAGAGCTGGGGCTGTTCAGCTGGGAGAAGAGGGGGCTGAGGGGGATCTGATCAATGCTGATCAATATCTAAAGGGGGGTGTCAGGGGGAGGATGGGGCCAGGCTCTGCTCAGTGGTGTCCAGTGACAGGACGAGGGGCCATGGCCATCAGCTGGCAAACAGAAGGTTCACCCTGACCATGAGGAAACCCTTCTGCCCTGTGAGGGTGACAGAGCCCTGGGACAGGGCCCAGAGAGGGGGGAGTCTCCTTCCCTGGAGACTTTCCAAAGCCCCTGGACTTGTTCCTGTGGGATCTGCTCTGGGGGATCCTGCTCTGGCAGGGGGTTGGACTGGATGATCTCTAGAGGCCTCTTCCAACCCCTGACACTCTGTGAACCTGTGAACTTCCCTTGCCAGCGGACCCTAGTGCGTGAGCTCCACGCTGAAGACTGACCCAGCGCAGTGTTGGGGGAGAATACTCAAGGGGAGATGCCTACCAGAGCTGAAACACTTTCTTTGGCTTTAGAAACTTGTTCTGTAGACACCAAACTTCCGTAGCCCTGCGGGCGTTGCGTTGCAGGCGCTGTGCAGCTGTCTGCCCGCCTGATGGCCCCCTAGGAGCTGAAGTGACTGCTCAGGCTTTCCCCGAGCCTGGAGAGATCACCTGCAATTCCCTCTTCAGGAAACATTTGGAAATAGTGGCAGGGACTATTTACTAGATTTTGGAACAAAGCGATTTTTTGGTTTTTTAAACTGTTTCGGGTTTAATTGTGTTATCTCGCAAGAGCTGGAGTATTCATCACCCCGTTCTCGCTGGCTTCCTCCTGTGTGCACACTGGCTGCATTGAAACAGCGATGGCCAGAGTTTTGCCTTTTCTGTTCTTTCCTACCTCTTGTAAAGTTGGTGAGGATCTAAGTTGGTTTCTTTATATTCTGAGTCCCACAACACCCTTCGCACATGATCAAACTGGGACGAAGTGGAACAGGGTTAGTGTTAAATAATACCCTGTGGGAGTGGATTCCCTTTTTTTCTTTTAGCTGCATTCCGCGTTTCCCTCCTTCCCCCAGCTCTGCTGATGTGATTGCAACGTTTCTGAAGAGCAAATTCCCTTCTCTCTTGAAAACTGAATAATATATTTTAAAAGAAACTCCTGTTGAAAGGAATTTTTTCTTCTCCCTTCCTGCAACTACTTCATTTTGCGACATGCAAGCTATTGAGAAAACACATCAGCTCTGCTCAGTTTGATGTGTTTCTGCTTGATAGCCACGCCACTGTGAATGGGGTGGGAAGTTACAGTTTCTGGGATCTCCGTGGGACTGGTGCTTTTTGGCACCGTGTCTGCTGCTAACAGCAGGTTCCGAGATGACCGGGGCAGGTGCTGAACGGTCGCCTTATGGAGCGCTCAGGTTATTCAGTGATAACTGCTGCTTCTCTCTTGCTTTGTGAGGTTCTGCCGACGTCTGACACATCCTCTTGCATTGCTTAAAAGTGAATAGGAGGTGGGAAGTATATGACGGAACATTTTCTTCCCACGGAGAGATCTCTCCCCAGGGATTTGCTGGTGTGGCAGGTGTCTGAATACCTGGTGTCCTGAGCTGAGCTGCTGCAATATTTCTGGTTCTCGCCTGTCCTGTAGTTGTAGGTTGAATTCTTACATTTGTGGTTTGAGCAGGACTTGGATACCAGAGAATTGCGGTGCACTGTTACGAGGCTGGATGTAAAACCACCTGGTTTTAGTCCTCTTTGGTTGGCCCATTCCAGTTCCTTCCCTTCCAAGTTCTTTATTGCCAATACACTTTGACAGAGCAGATATGCAGACTCTTGCTGTCCTAGCTTTTCTCCAGTGATTTCTCTTTTTCCATCAATGGAAAAAGGAGAGAAGGGAAAATAATCGATATCTGAGCTGTTGGGTGACAGCAGGGAATGTGGGAGGCCTGCGGGAGAGAGGAAGAAGCAGTGTATGTGGCTAACTAATCTGACCAGCTGGGGCTCTGTTTCTCACCTGGTGTGTGAATGGGGAGCATTAAGAAAGGGGGTTTACGACGCAAAGGGTTGTGTTTCTACAGGGCTTTCAGCTGACACCTATTCACTGTAGTGTGTCTCTGTTTCAGGAAGCTCCGAGCCACGCTGGATGAGTACACCACCCGAGTAGGGCAGCAGGCCATCGTCCTGTGCATCTCGCCCTCCAAACCCAATCCTGTCTTTAAAGTATTCGGTGCTGCACCCTTGGAGAATGTGGTAGGTGTCTCTAGGAAAAGCTACGTAATGAGTTGCTCACCTTCTCTGCAAGTTTCGTTCTGCTCAAGGCAACCTTGTAAGCCTGGTGCTGATCTGAAGATCATGTTTAAAACCCTGGAATTGGGAATTGAGAGTGTATGGACGTGAGTGTAGCCGTGAGGTCCTGTCTTCTCTGCGTGAACAATAGCCTAGCACATCTCACCAGGGTTGAATATCCTGGATTAAAAATCCGAGGGAGCAGGTAGTGGTAACGTCTTTGAACTCAGCTTGGCTGTCAGTGCTTGCACCTTGTTACAGACCAGACAGTAAACGCAGCAGATCCTGGCCGTGACAAGTCTTGCTTCAGAACTTTTAATCCCATAAATACTTCCGCTTGCCAGTGTTACTTGATGTTTCATCATCAGCTCTTTGGTGCAGCCAAGTCTTCGGGGCCAGTGGGTATTTTTTTCTTGCCGACTGTGGCGTTGTTTGCTCCTTCTGTTCTGCAGCACCCTGGGGAAGGTGGCTGGCCCTGCGTCCTTGCCCTCGCCTCTCCAGCTGCTCCTTACCTTGTTTACCTGAGCTTAACGATTCCCCACAGGTACGCAAGTACAAGAGCATGATTCTGGAAGACCTGGAGTCCGCGCTAGCAGAGCATGCTCCTGCGCCTCAGGAGATTAACTCCGAGTTGCCGCCCCTCACCATCGATGGCATTCCTGTCTCGGTGGACAAGATGACCCAGGTAAGCAGCAGAACCAGAGAGAGAGAGAGATTTGGCATCTTGCAGTCACGTCCTGTTATTTTGCACTGGAGCTTATATCTGCATCTCCAGGGGATGCATTTGATCCCTTCCTTCCCAGGGGGCTGTAGCAGCTCAGATAGTAGTTAGACGTGCCGCGCTGTTATTGGTGCTTATTTTGTACGTGAAACAGTAAAGATGCTAGTAAGGACCAGAGCTCAGGCTGCTGGGAGCATTCCCCTTTGAGCTGTTTCAGTCATCTCCCGTAAGCTATGAACAGGGAAGATAACTTCTGCACTTCACCGTGGTTTTTAGGCACTGATTTCAGGAAGGTCGTTTGTGAAATCCTCTTCTGGCTTACTGAACGTTTCTTGTGTCACTCCTCTGTTTTCTGCTGTGGATTGGGGCAGAGGGGAGCTTGCTGATGGTTTAATTTCACATCAAACCTGGGTCAGATATTCTGATGGAGACAGGGAGTTATCTGCCCTAGGATATGGGGGATGCCTTTTCTCTCCAGGTCCAGCCCTTCACTGACCTCGTTATTGCCAGGAGAAAGAGGAGGGAACCCCCCCTAGGGAAGCTTCCTTGGTGTGGGAGGGATTGTGTGTAGGAAAATCTTCTCCTGGGGTGCAGGACCTGAGTGCAGGTGAGTGTGTTTTGCAGGATACACTCAGTCTGATGCACCACAGCAGATTTTTAAATGCTGAAAGCCGGTTTCTACAATGGGAGTCGCAAGATGGAAAGTTCAGAGGCTTTGGGCAGCATACAAGGAGGTGGCGCAGTAGAGCAATGAGGTGAGGATTTCCTCCATGCTCTGCAGAAAGATCATGTTCTGGTCAAGACACAATTTCCATTACTTAGGTTGAGTCAGACAGGCCCACGCTTCTAATAATAACATTTTACACAGGAATCTTTGTAAAAATTCCAGCCCTAGTCAATATATTCATCAACGACCTGGACAAAGGGATGGAATGTCCTCTCAGCAAGTTTGCTGACCATACCAAACTGGGAGGAGTGGCTGCCACACCAGGAGGCCGTGCTGCCGTCCAGCGTGACCTGGACAGGCTGGAGAGTTGGGGGGGGACATCGGATGGAGTTCAATAAGGGCAAGTGTGAAGTGCTGCATCTGGGGAGGAACAACCCCCTGGATCAGCACAGGGTGGGGGCTGTTCCCTTGGAGGGCAGCTCTGGAGAAAAGGACCTTGGAGTCCTGGTGGCCAACAGGATGACCACGAGCCAGCAGTGTGCCCTCGTGGCCAAGGAGGCCAGTGGCATCCTGGGGTGGGTTAGGGACAGCGTGGCCAGCAGGTCGAGGGGAGTTCTCCTCCCCCTCTGCTCTGCGCTGGGGAGGCCTCCCCTGGAGTGCTGTGTCCAGCTCTGGGCTCCTCAGCTCCAGAGGGACAAGGAGCTGCTGGAGAGGGCCCAGCGCAGGGACACTGCGATGGGGAAGGGCCTGGAGCACCGTCATGTGAGGGAAGGCTGGGAGAGCTGGGGCTGTTCAGCTGGGAGAAGAGGGGGCTGAGGGGGATCTTATCAATGCTGATCAATATCTAAAGGGGGGGGTGTCAGGGGGAGGGGGCCAGGCTCTGCTCAGGGGTGTCCAGTGACAGGACGAGGGGCCATGGCCATCAACTGGCAAACAGAAGGTTCACCCTGACCATGAGGAAACCCTTCTGCCCTGTGAGGGTGCCAGAGCCCTGGGACAGGCTGCCCAGAGAGGGGGGAGTCTCCTTCCCTGGAGACTTTCCAAAGCCCCTGGACTTGTTCCTGTGTGATCTGCTCTGGGGGATCCTGCTCTGGCAGGGCGTTGGACTGGATGAACTCTAGAGGGCCCTTCCAACCCCTGACACTCTGTCAATCTGTGAACTGTGCCTGGACCGATAACAGATTGTGCTCCTAATCCATGGCGACATAAGGCAAAACCTAGCCACTGGATTTTTAAGCCAGCTGTGAGAGGTGGTATCTGCAAGAGCTGTTCACAGGCAGCTTTTGATCCGGGTCATTAGCACAGACCCTTGGAAACACTTTACTTTTCAAGTAAAATGAGGGCCCACCGAAAGCTGATGGGTAGGTAGCTCTGAGGTCATTTGTGCAGGCAAACCAACTGCTTGTGTTCCTCTGACATTTACCTCATCGTTGTCGTAATTAAGCTGAGGAACAGCGGGAGAAGTGCCTAGGAGTTAAAACAGGGAGAAATCTAGGTGGAGGTTTGCTCAGGCAGAGGGAGTGAAGCTGGAGGTGCTCATAGCCACAGTTTGAGGAAGGAACAAAGAGAGGGAGCTGTTGCTGGTGGAAAGAAATGAGAAGCGAGTGTGGGCGAATGAGATCAGGATGTGGGGCTGGTGCAGTCCAGTAACACGTCTGAGAAGGTTCTCTGGCTTACGGTGCGCAGGCTGTGTGCACGTGGAAAAGGGCCGGTGAAAAGATCTGTCCGCTGTTGGGCTGTTCGTGTTGCACGTGCCGTCAGAGCGGCAGTGAAAGCAAGGAGCTCTCGCTTCAGAGACGCTTTCAGCTGGATTTATGGCACATATTGTTTGTTTTCTGTGACAGGGTTGGAAATTAAATATTTTAACATCAAAGGTTGCTGAAGTGTTTTCTGCTTCGATTTTATGGATAAAATACTAATATCCATAGAATTCTGTGGATAAAATACTGACGCTTTTCATGTTAAGCTAAAAGTAAGGTTGGATTGTTTCTTTTTTCTTCCAAACACGAACATGGCCTTGATCTTCAGGAAACCTCGTGCAAAGCTTTGGCCAAGCCCAGTTGCCCCTGGGGTTCGATTGCTCTGTGTTTCCATGTGTGAAGCAGCTCTCCAGTCCAAGGCACTAGTCGCTGGCAGGGTATTTTTTATTTCCCCCCACGTGCACTATTCCTGCATTCCCAGGCTTCTTGTGGCTCTGTTAAATGAGAGATGGGTTTTCTTCTCCGTATCCTGCAGGGCCTTCGGTCAGCAGACCGCTGATGCAACAGCGTGAGCCTCTTACTTCAAACCTTCTCGTAGAACACGTGTCTTGCTAGGAGTAGCCCCCGTCTCCTTAGTACAAGGTGCGAACTCAGAACAGTTTGGTGAAGGTTTCTCCTGAGCTATGGACAGACTCCGTGCTCCTTGTGGCCCATTTGACAACTCTCGCTGTCCTGGTTAGCCCAGCCGGTGTGGTGTGTGTGCTGCGGGCACCCAGCGCTGCGCTGCCTCAGTTTCCCCACGGAGCATATTGCGTGCGGGCTGCGGGCACCCAGCGCTGCGCTGCCTCGGTTTCCCCACGGAGCATATTGCGTGCGCGCTGCGGGCACCCAGCACTGCACTGCCTCGGTTTCCCCACGGAGCACATAAGGATGATGTTTTGGAATGTCTTAATATTTTTTTGAGATCCTTGAGTGGCTGCAGGCTGTCTGGGGACAGAGCACTGGGATTAGTGGACAGGACTGCGGACTCCTGGGTGCATTTTCATTACCCAGCAGGTCTTTCTTGTAAACTTTTTGTGCAGTAAGATGCTGCCTGTAAGATCCTCCTGGAAACCATGCTAAGGCACATGGAAAACTTGGAGGTGATTGGTGACAGCCAACATGGTTTCACCAAGGACAGATCCTGCCTGACGGATTTGGTGGCTTCTACGATGGGGTCATGGCCTTGGTGGATAAAGCACAGACAGCTGATGCCATCTACCTGGACTTGTGCAAAGCATTGGACACTGTCCTGCATGACATCCTTGTCTCTAAATTGGAGAGATATGGATTTGATGGGTGGACCACTCGGGAGATAAGGAATTGGCGTGGTGGTCAACAGCTCAATGTCTGGGTGGAGACCAGCACCAAGCAGCGTTCCTCAGGGGTTGGTGTTGGGACCGGTAATGTTTAACATCTTCACCAGTGACGTGGATGGTGGCATTGAGGGCACCCGCAGCAATTTGCCTGTGACACCGAGCTGTGTGTGGGGTGACAGGCTGGAGGGAAGGGATGGCATCCAGAGGGACCGGGACAGGCTGGAGAGGTGGGACCATGCCAACCCCATGGGGTTCAGCCAGGCCAAGGGCAGGGTCCTGCCCAGGGGTCAGGGCAATCCCAGCACAGGGACAGGCTGGGAATGGATCGGGAACAGCCCTGGGGAGAAGGACTTGGGGTGCTGGGGGCGAGGGGCTGGCCAGGAGCCGGCCGTGTGCGCTGGAGCCCAGAAACCAACTGGGTCCTGAGCTGGATCCAGAGCAGCATGGCCAGGGGGGCGAGGGAGGGCATTCTGCCCCTCTGCTCCGCTCTGGGGAGACCCCCCCTGCAGTTCTGCCTCCAGCTCGGGGGCCCCCAACAGCAGGAGGACACGGAGCTGTTGGAGCGAGGCCAGAGGAGGCCGCGGAGATGCTGTGAGGGCTGGAGCCCCTCTGCCATGGGGCCAGGCTGGGGGGGTTGGGGGGTTCAGCCTGGAGCAGGGAAGGCTCCAGGGAGACCTCAGAGCCCCTTCCAGTGCCTGGGGGGGCTACAAGAAAGCTGGGGGGGGCTTTTCCAAGGGCCTGTAGTGACAGGACAAGGGGTGACGGGTTTAACCGGAAAGAGGGAGATGGAGCTGGGCCATGGGGAAGGAATTCTTCCCGCAGAGGGTGGGGGGCGCTGGGACAGGTTGCCCAGAGAAGCTGTGGATGCCCCATCCCTGGGAGTGCCCAAGGCCAGGCTGGATGAGGCTTGGAGCAACCTGGGCTATGGAGGGTGTCCCTGCCCATGGCAGGGGGTGGGGCTGGGTGGGCTTTAAGGTCCCTTCAACCCAAACTGTTCTGTGATTGTATGTGGTGCTTAGGAGGTGATTTTGTTGCTGAAAGCATCCAGCTGCTGTGTAGTTTTTGTGAGACTTGGGGCAAACTTTAAGTAAAAGACGACACAGGTAGTCTGAATATGTTGAGGACACCATGTTGTCTTTTTTTTTTTGGCCACAATGGCAGTTTGCAATACATTCCTTTGGGAGAGCGGATGATATCCCCGCTTCCTCCATCGCTGCAACCTGCTGTGCTGCTAGAGGTGCCATCATTTTTTTGTAGGAACCTTGATTCTCAGAGCTGCCAATCTGGTTCTTTGTATTTGCTAACAAGAAGTGAGCGTTTTCAACTAAGTTGTGCAAAACCCTATGGAAAAGTGGAATATTTATGTGTATAAATTGGGCAGCACAATGAAGAGGTGTGTCACAGGGAGCGGAAAAACAAGGCCTCTGCTTTCAGCAGTTGCAGGTGTCAGCAGGCAGGTGGTAGAGGCGTTGGTTTGTCAACGAGGAGATGAAAATAACTGTCCTTTTAATTGCTCTGCTTCCCTGATGGTCTTGAGGGAAATAAAACCTTGGCTAGCCCGAGCAAAGATGCTTCTATCAACTTGTGGATGGAGAGCATTACCCTCTCGGCTGTGCAGAGATGTATTGCAGTGGGGCTTTTACCCTGCAGCCGTTACACGGAGAGGTCTTGTTGCTTCGTGGACTTTGGCTGTGTTGGCACTGTATGTCAGAGCTGAGTTGGCCCCTAAACTTGTTCTCAGTCGCTCGCTGATACGATTAAGGAGTGAGATTGGTTAACGCTGTGGTGGATGCTTCAGTCAGCTCTCACCGAGGTCACTAGAATCTGTTTATGCTTTTCTGAACGGGTGATTTGTTGTTTAATCTGACTCTTTTAAACTTAGAATGTCCCTGTGATTTGCAGCCGCCTTGTGGAAGCTGTGAAAGTTTATCTGGGCCTCTCAAAAATGATACTGACGTCTGTTTGATACTGCCCTGCAAAAAGCTTTAGCACAAACCAGATATCTTTATGCACGTGCCAGTTTGTAGGAGAAGCCAAGCACTGAAAGACAGTAACTAAACTCAGTTTGTGGTTCTCGGATCCTCTCCACGGAGGGTCAGGGATGATCCCCGGAGCCCCTCTGCCATGGGGACAGGCTGGGGGAGTTGGGGGGTTCAGCCTGGAGAAGGGAAGGCTCCAGGGAGACCTTAGAGCCCCTTCCAGTGCCTGGGGGGGTACAAGGAAGCTGGGGGGGCTTTTCCCAAGGGCAGGGAGTGACAGGACAAGGGGTTAATGGGTTTAAATTTTCCTTTCCATTTTCCTTTTTAAAGGAAATGGGCCATCAGGGAGGAATTCTTCCTGGAGAGGGTGGGGGGCACTGGGACAGGTTGCCCAGAGAAGCTGTGGATGCCCCATCCCTGGGAGTGTCCAAGGCCAGGCTGGGTGAGGCTTGGAGCAACCTGGGCTAGTGGAGGGTGTCCCTGCCCATGGCAGGGGGTGGCACTGGTCGGGCTTTAATGTCCCTTCTCACCCAAACCATTCTGTGATTCTATGCTCCCACCATGCAGGACCCCATCGCCTCCGTGTGAGGCTTGTTGGTGCTCCTTTCTGGTCCACGTCAGAGGTGTGGTGTGGGCACAGCCTGTGTTTCTGCTCTCCCAGCAGGTTGTCAGCACGTGGCAGAGGGAGGGAAAATGCTTGTTTTGAAGTGGTGTCACCCCAGAGTTAGGAATCTGGTCCCCTGTGCAACTCCAGCACCGGACGGTTGTTCCAGCAGTGGAAAGGGTAGTGAGTCCTGCAAGGCACTGGATACAAGGATGAGTGTGTGCCTCTGCCGTGCAGGCAGCTGCCGCCTTTTACAGTGTTTAGTCTCAGGGCCTGCGTCATGCCTTGTTTCCAGCAAGAACGAGCAGCCACGCGCAGCACTTGGATCTCCAAACTCTGCTAGGAGCTTGTGATGCTGGGAGGGACAGCCTGGACCCCAGTGTCCACTCCACTGAGTGGACCTCACTCAGTGTTACTTACAACTTGACCACGGTTTCAGGGTGGAAGAGGAGAAAGATTTGCATAAAGAATAAATCCACGAGCAGACACTTCCGTGGGGAGACCTGTGGCACCTCCTGCTTTTTGCGCCGACGGGTTGGATTCCCGTGGCCAGGCATGACTTCCTGTGCCTGCTGAGTGCTGTCGCTTGTTGAGGACACACAGGCTGACCCCGCGCCTCGTCTTTGCCGTGATGAAGTTCTGCCAGCAGCAAGCCCGCTCTCATCCTGCCTGCCGGAAAACACCCAGCAGCGAGACCTTGCGCACTTCGGTCGGGGCTGTGCGGGTTTTCGTAGCAGGAAACTCACGGCGACAGCTTGGTTGCTGCCTCGACAGATGCCTGGCTTTTTATTCTCCATGTTTAAACATTAATTGGAACTTTTAAACTTAAAGAACGTTTAGTCTAAAATGGGTTGTTGCAAAAAGAAGGGCCACTGAACAAAACACCTGGGTGCTTTGCTGCCAGTGCTGCTTGGCCCCCTTCCACTTCGAGGTGCAGCCGAGGTCCAGCGTGGACTTTGCTTTTCCCAGGTGCTGCTTTTTGGGGATCCTGAGGCTGAGCTGTGGGGGACAGATAGAAAATTCCCAGCACGGGTTTTGCTCCCCTCTAGAAACCCCTTTCTTTAGCAGGGTGTAAACCTTGAGGCCGGAGTTGGGTGCTCCGCAGGCAGGACAACTTCTTGTTCCCAGCACCGGAGTGCAGGTGCCTGTGGCTTTGGGCCATGGCAAATGGTAGAATCAGGGTTAGCTCAATACTGCTGGAGCTTGACGGTAAAACTTGGGGTAAAACTTGGGGTAAAACTCTTGGTCTGTCTACCAAAGGGTGTCAAAGAAACATTTCTTACAGTTTCTCTCAAACCCTCCATGCTAGAGGTGATAGGAGCCTCTTCCAGAGCTGGTGACCGTGCAAATCGGGGTGAGCTGCTCGTCCGGGGTTGGCTTTAGCACATTTGAGTTTGATTTTTGGGTGGTGGGTGGATGGGCTCAACAGAACGCGTGGCTCCTGCAGGTGGAGTGGTGGCACTGGTTCCTCCCAGCTGCGCCCCGAGAGATGCGGGGTCTTTGTCTCGGTGTTGGAGCCCTGCGAGCTGCCTGGGTGAGGTCTCGTTATGGCACTAATTAGAGAAGTCCTGGTGCTGGAGCAGGTTGTGAGGCTGCTGCTGATTGTCTCTCTGGCGGATTAAAGGCAAACCCTCCTTAACAAGTGCCTTGAGTAGCTTGAGCTGCCGAACTCCCTAGGACCAGTAATTAATCCATCTGGTAACAAGGAGCGTGGCTTGCAGATAGCAATTCTGGGATGGAGCTTTTAACTGTTTTTGCACCAGGCGACTCTGTGCCGTTAGCAGGTTGGTTTGAATAAACGATGCCTCTGCCGGGGAGCCTGGAGCGTGTCAGGGTGACTGTTGGCCCTGCAGTGGAACAGGCTTGGCCTGGGCTGGGACAAAGGGCACCAAAGTGGGGGTTTTGTGCCTCCATTTATAATTCAGGGGTTTGGGTACAGCTCCTCCGAGATGGCTCAGGATGTCCGTGGAAGAAGGGAGGTGCAGCTGCTTCTCTGAGCAGGGCTGGTTCTCCTAGGGCGTGCAGCAGATATGCTATGCGTGGACCCACAAGTATCCTGGGTTTTTATTGCCTGCAAACTCCCTAGCCACTGCTGCCGACTGTATATGATGTAGTAAATCATGCATACAAAGAAATTGTTTTCTTTTATTCCAAAACACACTTCCATTTTTATATTTAACTGTGTAAGCTAGGGCCCACGTTACATCTTCCACCTGAGCTCCGGCTTTGAGGAGCAGGACTGTACCCAAAAGCCACTGCAGATCCTGGTGCATTTGGCGGTGTGCTTAGGGGCTTTAGGCTTTTTGCAGAGACAGTCTGCTGTTCCTCTGAAGCACTCCTGCATTCTTCTGTCAGCCTGATGTTACAGGGGACTTTAGTACCTACTCCCTATGCTAACATGGACAAGGCAGCTCGTAAACGAGTCGATTTACAGCTTGGAGCCAGTGGATGCAATGTCCAGACTGGAACCAGGATGGCATTCAGCCAGGATCGTGGCTGGGAGCAAGGGACATTCTTGTGGCAGAAGATCCGGGATGGGTGAGGAGTCTTCCATGAGCTGAACTGTGTCTCTGTTAGCTGGGAACGCGTTGTGGCTGTGGCAGCAACTCGTGCTGACCCCGCCGTGCTCTTCCACGGCTGTGCCACAGAGTCGTGAACACCCCATCTCAGGGTTGTAAGGTGGTCCCAGGACTCCCAGCATCACTGTCACAAGCTCAAATAACTCGCCATTAACGCTGTGAAGGGGTGCAGGGAGATGTTCTTAAATGCAGCTACTTAGCTTAAAGCTAATGTGGTTTTCTCTGATGTATGTGGTCATGAGCTCTCCTCTTCCTGCTCTGTTTCTGCAGCTGAACCAGCCTTTTCCTGAGGCTCCACACAGTCCCTGGTGCAAAACCAAATGTGTCATGAAACCCTGTGTGAGTTTTGTATCCTCTGTGATAACACTAGGGATGTTACTCGCTCTTACATAGCTGCTCAATTGGCTTGGCGAGTCTATTTTTAAGGTACTGTCTCCTGATGGTAAAGGCGGCCACCAGTTGACCAGTTTTTGTGGGTGCTACGGAGAAGTAAAAGGTTAAAAGGTGTCCCCACTCTGGCAAAAGTTAAAAATAGACTCAGAAAATTAGTCTCTGTGTGTGTTATGTTCTGCAGGGGCGGAGAAGCGTATGTGTGAGGTTGTGTTTTTTACATTCGAGCGGCTCAGCGAGGCTCCGTCGTCTTTGCGGCGTCTCTGTAAAACGTACGTCAGCTCGCGTCTGAGTTCCTGTTGCTTTCTTCGTGGTAGTGTTTGAGCCATGAAGGGTGTGAACACAGTGTGTGTGCCTCGTTGTTGTAACTGGCTGACTTAAATTTGTTTCTGCTCTTCCACGCACTACTGAGCTGTTCTCATCTGAGTCTTGGGAGATGGTGGAGTATTTGTCCACCTTCCTTAGGCATTCAGGCCTCTTCCAGTTGATGGTTCCAACAGCCATGGGGCTTAAATGTCATAACTTTGTACTATGCACCTCAAACCTACTGGAGATACGAGTTCCTAAACAACTCTCCACCCCCTTATGTGGTCTGTTCCAGGCACAGCTGCGAGCTTTCATCCCTGAGATGCTGAAGTATTCCACGGGTCGCGGAAAACCAGGCTGGGGCAAGGAAAGCTGCAAGCCCATCTGGTGGCCTGAGGACATCCCGTGGGCCAACGTTCGCAGCGATGTCCGCACAGAGGAACAGAAGCAGCGGGTGGGTATCCCATGTCTGTCTGCCTTTGAATTGAATACAGGGGCTGGCGACCAGTTTCTGTGGAAATAGTTTTCCTCTCAAGTGACAGAAGAAACTCTGACGTTGACCCTTCCTTGACTTTGTGTCAGTTGTTCAGCCTGGGAGAGCAGTGAGATGAGAGGGGGATAAACTTCAGCCTGCTCTGTCCCTGCTGGGTTTGTGTGCCGAGCAAGTATTTGAACATCTTTCCGCAGCGGGTGCCCTTTTCACTAGCTGCAGAACCTGCTCTATGCTGTGGCCTTGTGAAGCAGCCTAAGACAAGACACCTCTCCAAGTATGCAGGTCATTTACCATAGAGTCTGTACCCTGGCCTCTTGAAGCCTTTGAAGGGATACAGTCCCATCCCGGAGTACGGCGTCCAGCTCTGGGGCCCCCAACGTAAGAAAGATATTGACCGGCTGGAGTGAGTCCAGAGGAAGCCAAGGAGATGCTCCGAGGGCTGGAGCCCCTCTGCCATGGGGACAGGCTGGGAGAGTTGGGGGGTTCAGCCTGGAGAAGGGAAGGCTCTGGGGAGACCTTAGAGCCCCTTCCAGTGCCTGGGGGGCCTACCCTAGGATGTCAGGAAGGAATTCTTCCTGGAGAGGGTGGTGAGGCACTGGGACAGGTTGCCCAGAGAAGCTGTGGATGCCCCATCCCTGGGAGTGCCCAAGGCCAGGCTGGATGAGGAGCAACCTGGGCTATGGAAGGTGTCCCTGCCCTTGGCAGGGGGATTGGAACTGGAGGATCTTTCTGGTCCCTACCAACCCAAACCATTCTGCAATCCTGAGCAGCAGGGACCTCTGTGCTTAAAGGGAAGCAGTCAAGGATGTGCGGTGGAGCCAGGAAAAAAAGAGAACTGGGTGAAAAGGTCTTGGCTGTCGGTTATGGCCATGGATGCAGCTGATGTTCCCACCAACCTGTCACAAAGCTAATCAAAGCAATTACCAGGGTGTGCAAGTGGCAGGACGTGTGCGGGCTGATGTGGGTCTGGGTGGGTGAGGAGGGGTGCCAAGTGAGGCTGGAAATGGTGCTGTGGCAGTCGACGCCTTCCTAGGTGGGGATGGTTTTCTACTTGTTGGCCCCAGTCCCTTAGTTAGAATTCCTTGAAAGCTGATGAAACAGACGTCATTGAGGAGCTTCCCTTTCCCTTGGCCAGATGCGCTCGTTGTGTCTCAGTACACAGCAACACAGTAGTTCTCCAGGCTCATTTCTGAGCGCTGGGGAAAGGAGGGGATGAGGAGAGAGGGATTAGCTACTGGGGCCTTTTGTTTGTTGAAGAATTTGCTGAAAGCTGCCCCATAAACCCCAGCAAAGATACCCGTGCAGGTGGCAGCCGTAGCAGCGCTGCGGTGCTTCAGCAGCTCTTTTCACGCTGACTCTTCACTCTTCCATTCTGCTGGTAGGTGTCGTGGACCCAAGCGTTGCGGACTATCGTGAAGAACTGCTACAAGCAGCACGGGCGTGAAGACCTGCTCTACGCGTTTGAGGATCAGCAGACGCAGCAGCAGACCACGACCACGCACAGTATAGCGCACCTAGTGCCGTCGCAGACGGTGGTGCAAACCTTCAGTAACCCTGATGGCACCGTGTCCCTCATCCAGGTGAGAGAAACCCTCCGGCTTTTCCATTTCCGGCACAGCTGACTCAGAATCGAGTTGCCTGCGCTGGGGAGGTGGTTTAGAGCAAACTCCTTTTGGTAGCTTAACTTGTCCTTCAAGAATTTTGTCTTTATCTGTGTGTTTTAGCCCGCAGGCTTGTTAACCCAGTGCTCCCACCCGAGGAAGCAGTCTCATCCTCTCTCTTCCCCACTCCCATCCCCTGTTCTCCTGTTACAGCAGGTACAAGCATTTCTCTAGCTGTTCGGTCAAGCGATTCAGGGATCTGACCTGAGTTTAATGAACTCGTTTATGAATAAATATGTGATGTGGCAACGTGACGTCTGTGGTGGCAGTGGGATGGAGTGATGGGAGGAGAGGTGGTGGCACTGCCTTTTTTTAATGGCATGAAAAATAGCTTCACCTACAGCATTCTGTGCCCCCTGTTCTTCACCTTACACCTAAAGTGTAATATGTGTCTGTCACAAATGTGTGTTTATCCTCGTGACGCCCCTGTGGTAAGGATGCCCCTTACACCGTTTTACAGAGGGGCGCTGGGGGCAGAAGAGGCTGCATTCAGGCATTGGCTCAGTGGTGCTGCTGTTTCCCTGTGAGGGGAGGCAGGTTCTGGCAGCTCAGGATGTCAAAAATATAAGCGCTCTCTTCAAACTTCCCAAGAGCCTCTCGTGGGTGTGGGATATGAACTTCCCCTGTGCCACTGTCCCTCGTACCTAACTGGCCCAGCGGTTTGTCCCTCTTCAGCATCACGTTTTTGGTGAAGTCTCAAACATCATTTTCTCTGGGCTGTTCTCATCTTGCAACCATGAAGCGAAGAACATGGTGTGTGGATTGGGTGGGTTTTTTCTCCCTCAAATTAAAGCTTTTCAGTGGTTGTTGCAGCTTTCTCTTCTCCCCACCAAGGCCTGGCAGACTTGCCAAGCTGGTTCTGTTTGCTCACCTGCTGACATACATTTTCCCTTTGACTAGTGTTCTTTTAGGTGCGGGGCACCTGAGATCCCATGGACTTTTGGGCATGTGTAGGTTTAATTTTCCTTAGAAACCAAGCTACACATCTCTCTCCCTTTGTCTTTTCCCAGCTGTTAAATGGGGAAAAGGTAATTTCCAAAGGCAGTGAGGTGTTGAGGATGAGCTAGTGTTTGCCAGGTGCCTGGAGCTGAGACACCCAGTGAATGGTGAGCAAGGAGGGGACAGCACGAGGGCTGTGCAAAACTTCTGGGCCATTCTGGAAGCTGCCATAGATTAATGTGGCTCTAACGTGTGACTTCCTCCCCCAGCCCTTTGAGACAGCGCCGTGTGTTCTGTGAGCTCTGCAATTACTGTTATTCTGTAGGTGCGATGCTTTTTAACCTGAGAGCACTTGAGTGACCCTTTGCCTGAATTATGTGGATGTTTTCCTGCAATAACCCAGGGGTTCAGCTGCATTTTGTCGTCTTCTGTAGGTTGGCACAGGCGCTACAGTTGCTACGCTGGCCGATGCCTCGGAGTTGCCTACCACAGTTACCGTCGCACAAGTCAATTACTCTGCAGTGACTGATGGAGAGGTAAGGGCCTGGGTCGTGTTCGTGGTGTGCAAGCTTCCATGAAGTGAGGGGTTTTCTGGAATTACGGGGTCACAGAAAACACCAAGCCTTGCTTCCTCACCCTGCAGTGTTAAGGGTTAACACAGAGGTGAACAAGAGCCGAGAAAATTTCATACAGAAAGTGCTGAACTGATGTTGTTTTGACTCAGGACTGGGCGAATGCAGCTGCGGCGGAAGCCTCAGCTCTCATTTCACATGTTTTGTGATATCTCCTATAGACGGGTTATTTTTTGAGACCTGCTCTAGCAGGTAAAGACTGGATGGCCTAGGCAAGTGCACATCTTTGTACTGAGCAGCTCTTTCGTATGGGCTGTAGATCCGGGGTGCTGGTCTGTCAGTTCAGAGTTGGGAGCGATGCCTGGGGTATTTTTACAGCCCCTTCCAGTGCCTGGGGGCCTATGAGAAAGCTGGGGGGGCTTTTTCCAAGGGCAGGGGGTGATGGGGCAGGGGGTGATGGGACAAGGGGGAACGGGTTTAAATGGAAAGAGGGAGATGGAGCTGGGCCATGGGGAAGGAATTCTTCCCGCAGAGGGTGGGGGGCACTGGGACAGGTGCCCAGAGAAGCTGTGGATGCCCCATCCCTGGGAGTGCCCAAGGCCAGGCTGGATGAGGCTGGGAGCACCCTGGGCTGTGGGAGGGGTCCCTGCCCATGGCAGGGCGTGGGACTGGGTGCTCTGTAACGTGTTTTCCAACCCAACCCATTCCATGATTTTGAGCCTGTGGTTAGCAAAGGATTTTTCACATCTGTGGGCAAATCCTGTGTTTCTTCGGCTCTGGACAAAATGGGACTGTTGTTTGCTGCAGCTTTTAGGGAGGTTTGAAAGTAAGTCCCAGAGAGCTCTGTAAATGCACAGTGCTGCGGAGACACAGGAGATACCGCGGAGTTACTGTTCCGTTTGCTGTGAAAGTTTCTTTCGCTGCTTTACAACGTGGCAAAGTTGCTTCTGTCGGACTTGATCAGGCCATTTCAACCCCCAAATCTGAACGATCAAATTTACATTTTTCCACCTTTTTTTTTTTTTTTTTTATAATCACGTCATAAAGCAATGTTGCTTAAACACATAGGAAAAATATTTTCAGATGTTTGGGATTTTTTTTACCCTTTTCACCCTCCAAACCCACCTTCAAACCAGGCTGCAGGTTGTTTTCTGTCCCTCTGCTGCACACCAGAATTTCTGGCCAGCCAGTCTGTGTGCCGAGAGAGCCGCTGCACTCTGCGTGGATGGGGACTTCACAGCGACAGGTGGCAGCACAGAACAACTTTGCTCTGCTGAAACCAGGCCCTGTTTCCATCTCAGACCCACTGGGAACCAGCCTGGCTCTGGGGCCATGACCCTGTAGTACTTTGGAGCTGCTTTGAGGGTTTTCAGAACCAGCTGTATCTCTTGAGATCCGAAAGACAGTTTTCAAAGGCACAAATAGAAATCAAGGGAACGGCGGCATCAGATTCCTAATGGGAACGCAACGTCTAAGCCATATCTTAGGCAAAACAAAGGTACAGAAGTAAACCCGTGGCGTGGTTGAACCCAGCACAACCCGCCCTGCGGAATGGGTGCTGTTTCTCTGCACAGATCCGCAGCCTCTCTAGGGGCGTTTTTGTCCTGCTGTCTCTTGCTGTGTGAAGATCTGAGTTAGCTCTGAGTAAGCAGATGTGTTTGCAGGACGCCGAGTAGCGTGGAGCAGGGATGCTGACTGGTATCTCAGCAGCACAACCTTCGTGTTGGTGTGGAGAAAGGCCTGGACAATGCCCACTTTTCCAGGCTTTAGCCTGTCCCTTGGGCATCTTTGCAGGGTGCTCTACGTCACAGTGGAGACCTGCCTTGGCGTTCAAATGTGTGTTGCCGTGTATTTGATGAAACGTGTCTGCTCCTTTTTCTGCATGGTGGTGGGAAGGGTGTCTTCCAGCTCTGTTGGGGTCTGGCGTGGCTACTGAGCACCACAAACTCGGTCTGTCTCTCTCGATATCTATACCATCTGCATCTTCTCCCTCTCTGGACACTCAAACTTGGTTGCATCTTTCCTAAAAGATGTTGCCTTCTTGAAAATCAACTTCTTTCTCCTTCTTGCAATGCACTATCTCACAGTTTCTTCCCTGCTTTGGATCCTTTCACCCAGGGTCAGCTCTGGGCAGAGGAGAATGAAGTAGTTGCCTTGAACGTCAGATGGCTGGGAATGGCTAAAGAGCTGCAAGTGCCAGCTTTGCTTGTGCCCAAGTTCTGGAAAACCAGGCTGACAGCTGCTGAGGAGTGTGTGATAGAAGGTGTGAGTGAGAGTGTGCCAGGTTCTCTCTCCCTCTCCATTCAGTGGTGGGACTAACCCTTTTCTTGTCCAAAGGCAGCAAAAGTTACTTGTCCTTTTGTGGGAAGCCTTTGGGCAGCTTGGATTCTGCAGACTTTTTAGCTTTATCTTAGCAAATCAAGGGCTTCTTTTTCATTGACTCCTACGGCATTCTTATTTACGAGTCTCAGCGGGAGGGTGCGGGAAGGTCTTCATCTCGCAAACCAGACAGTAGAGTTCGTCAGCTGATGGGCCATCATCCTCCACTTCTTTAGTTTTTTCTGGTCCAATAAACATTTCTAGTTCACATCCGGGTGAATTTGGTGGTCTTGCACTCCTTAGCTCCTGAGCTGCGAAGGTGCAAATGGAGAGAAGTGGGCTGGCGGAAAAACGGGCGGCTGAGGGAACATTAAGTAATATGAAACGTATCTACACAAAGGTCTGAGGTGAGGGAATTTAAAGTACCTGAAATACACAGACACTGGACTTTCCATCTTCATACAAGAAGTGTATTGCTTCCGCACAGAGAAATTCCAGTTGGCTCAAACTCACCCGAGTTCACAAGTGCTGTGCCGATAAATCCTGAACGGGAACACGGGCTGTTCTCCGCAGTGACGGTGGATGCAGACACATAGAAACGGGGAGGCAAGTGCAGCCCGTTTCCCTGCGGGACGTGACCCGCGCTGGGGTTCCGGCACCGTGGAAATGCAGCTCCTTAATAAACTGCCCGGGCAGTGATGCCAGTACGGCGATGATCAGCGCTGCCCCAACACTGCAGACGTGGCTGGACGAGAGGGATTTGTGGGAGGTTGAGGGGCTTTGCAGATTTATGGGGTGCGCTTCCCACGCGTGTGGGAGAACGAAAGTTCTTGTTTGAGGATCAAACGTACGGAGATCGGCAACTAAAATCGTGGGACGACTAGAGAAACTCCCTCATGGCTGACAGAGGGTTGTAGGGTCCAGAAATGCTCTCAGTTGGATCTCAGGCTTCCTCCCTTTTTTTCCCTGTCTCTCAGCCTCAGAGCATGTGCAGGGTTCTGCAAAGACCTCTTGAAACTATCTGGCTCTTTCATTTTAGGAAGCAACTGTGCATTTGTGGAATAACATCCTATCCTAGAGCCTTTGTTTTTCCCCCTAGGTGGAGCAGAACTGGGCAACGCTACAGGGTGGGGAGATGACCATCCAGACGACGCAGGCATCCGAGGCCACGCAGGCGGTGGCATCATTAGCAGAAGCAGCAGTGGCAGCATCTCAGGAGATGCAACAAGGAGCAACTGTTACCATGGCACTCAACAGGTACGGGTGAGAGACGAAGGCTTGAAGCGTGCCTGCGTGACATTTCCTTCTAGGTTTTCGCTCTCGTGGCGCAAAGACCACTGCGTTCGCTCTCAGAGACTTCCTGAGTGAGTTCCTGTGTCAGCCCCTGTCCGAGCGTCTGCAGGGCAGTTCCTGATTTCCACTGTAATCACAGAAGAACATGAAAATTTCCTAAAAGAGGAATATATAGTAACTATACTCTCTAAACGATCTTGTTTGTATAGCAAGGGTCCAGTTACAGGATTGAGCTTGCTCAGCAAGCAAGAATCACAGTGTGCTCATAGCATCTTTTAAGTATGCTGGGCTGTGTCTTGCTCAGCATTGTTAAAGCCTTATTACTAAAAGGCTAAGGCTGAATTTCCCTGATGTGTGGTGCTATGGTCTCTCTTCAGAAATCACAATCTCCTCCAGAGGCCAGTGGTTTTGGGGTTTCTCCCAAATGTATTCCTCAAGTAGAAAGCGAATGAGCTGCAGTAGTAATGCTGCCTCTTCATCTTGGAGCGAGCTCTGTCAGATTTTTGGTTGTACCCAGGCTGCCAAGATCTGCAGCGCAGCTCTCTACAGGCCCATGCAGCAGGGAGCTGTGGCTTTGCTTGGCTCTGGTGAGTTGTTTAAGCTTTGCCTGCTGTTCCTTAAAACTGTAAATGCTGCGGCGCACCGCAGCTGCACCTTGAGAGAGCAGGAGGACCCTAGGAAACACGGCATCGGCCCAGGCAGCGTGCAAAGTTTCACACCGCTGAGGTGCAGACAAGGTATTTCCCTTGTCCAGATCAGGGTTCTGGTCCAGAGGCTGTTGACCGGTGCAGAGCGTTTGGCACTGTCCCGCATGACATCCTTGTCTCTAAATTGGAGAGGCGTGGGTTTTGATGGGTGGAGCACTCAGCGAATAAGGAATTGGAATTTTGGAAATTTTTCTGGACTAGAACGTCAGTGGGATTTTAATTTCATCCCATCGCTCCTCCAGTTTTAGCTCTTAAGGTCACAGTGAGCAGTTTCTTTTCCTGCATTAGCTTAGGCAGTGCAGAATCTTTAATAAAAATAACTGTTGTTAGAATTAGAGAGTCTCCTAGAAAATATGAATGCAAGAGCCTTCAACAAGTCGTTTAGTCTCTGCTGTGACTCCTGACAGGATCAGCTCTGTTTCTGCCAGGAAACCCCTGTGATAGATCTGTTGAAACAGCTTCTAGTTCAGGAGCGATGCAAAGACTGTAGCAGCATTGCAGAGGGGACGAGTGGCCTCGTGTTTTATTCCCTGGCTTGTCACCCCCTTTCTCTGCTGACCACGGTAGGGCTGGAGACTGTTCTAGGTGACTGTCCTCCAACAGCCTTCCAGGTGGAAGAGGTGTGCTTTTCCCTTTGCTGCAGACTGCTCCTTAGAGTTTTCAGCTGTAGGACTGCAGTCTTTCCCCTGCCTGTAGGAAGATCTCAGCAAGGCTCCAGTCCCTGAAAGCTGGTGGCTCATCCTAGCTCTGGAAACTTTATGCCAGCTCTGGAGCCCTCAGGATAAGAAGGATATTGACCACTTGGAGTCCAGAGGAGGCCATGGAGATACTCTGAGGGCTGGAGCCCCTCTGCCATGGGGCCAGGCTTGGGGAGTTGGGGGGTTCAGCCTGGAGAAGGGAAGGCTCCGGAGAGACCTCAGAGCCCCTTCCAGTGCCTGGGGGGTTACCCTAGGATATCAGGAAGGAATTCTTCCTGGAGAGGGTGGTGAGGCACTGGGACAGGTTGCCCAGAGAAGCTGTGGATGCCCCATCCCTGGAAGTGTCCAAGACCAGGCTAGATGAGGCTTGGAGCAACCTGGTCTAGTGGAGGGTGTCCCTGCCCGTGGCAGGGGGGTTGGAACTAGATGATCTTTAGGGTCCCTTCCAACCCAAACCATTCCATGATTCTGTAATTTAGCTGAACACTGCCATCTCTGAGTCTTGTTCCAATGGCCACTGACAGGGCGCAGGGTCTTCCGTAGCCCCGCGTTGAGCAGTGCATCTGCCAGCAGCGTGACATGATGGATGACGCAACCTCTGTCAGGTTTGAGACTGGGAAGTATTAGGCCTTCTAGTAAAAGAGGACAAAGTAAAGGTGGGTAACTAATTCATTGATTTGAACCAATTAATGTTTGTGGAGCACACTGTAACTGGAAAAAGCTTTTTCTGCTGCAGATCATTATTATTATCAGGGATGCAGTCATAACAGATTATTAAAATGCTCAATTACCCTTGAAAGTGGCATCAACTAAGTGCTGCATGAAGTCTGGGAGGCAGGGTTACACCAGCAAATGCGTGCTTACCCCGGGTTTGCCGTGTTGTTGTTGGCCTTCCTGCAGTGTAACTGCCTTCACGTAGCTGTGGGTTCGGAAGAGAGATTGGCTGAAGGGAGTAAGAAAGCAGAACAAGACAATATCCTGGTTCACAAACAGTGTTTAACTCTGAGAGACAGAGGGGGTATGTAGAAATGAAAATACACCCTGAGTGAATACATCTGGAAGGTGTACAGGATCTAAGCGGGAAATCAGGGAAGAGAAAGAATGAGTAGGGAGTACTTGGAAAATATTTGAGTGGCTAATAGTCATCATTCAACAGGTCTGGAGAAATCAGACTGCTTTGGGTGGGAAGGGACCTTAAAGCCCACCCAGTCCCTCCCCTGCCATGGGAAGGGACACCTTCCATAGTCCAGGGTGCTCCCAGCCTCATCCAGCCTGGCCTTGGGCACTCCCAGGGATGGGGCATCCACAGCTTCTCTGGGCAACCTGTGCCAGTGCTCCCCACCCTCTCCGGGAAGAATTCCTTCCTGATGTCCAGTCTCAATCTCCCTCTTTCCATTTAAATCTGGACAGCTGCTGAAGGATGCTCACAGCACACCAACTGTGCATCCAGACAGCAAATAGAAGTGATGTCAGTAGATGCCAAGTGATGCACATACAAAAAAGCATCTCCTATACATACCCGATGAGGAGCTATAGGCTACCAGTTACCACTCAGAAAGCATCACAAGCCAGGATTAGGCCCCTGGACTAACTCATGGTGTGTCTATGTCTTGGTAGTGTGAGAAGTGGTCACCCTCTCAAACCAGATGTGTTATATTTAGAGAAAGTTTGGAAAGGACAGGAGAAGCCAGGAAGAGTCCTTGTGCAGTAAGTGTACTATGGCTCTTCAACTTGAGAAAGAGGTTACTGGAAGTCTGAAATCATGAGGAAAATGAAAAGGGAACTGTTGTTTTCCGTTTCTTACAATATCAGACTTAGGGACTGCCCAGCCAGACTGAGGCAGTATTCAGAGGACCAGAATGCAGTTTTTCTTCACGCAGCATCTAATTAAATGTGGAACTCATTGCTCCAGGATGTTGGGGAAGCAAAAAAATATAAATGGGTTTCAAAGGGGATTAGACAAATCAAACCTGATGGTCCAGATGCAGTCGCTGATGTAGGAAATCAATACACTGCCGGCCGCTGGAAACCGAGAGGGTGTGGGAAGGGAAGGATCATACACACTCCTTCCTAAATATCTGATACTGGCTGTTCTCACAGTAGGGTTGCTGCACGAGAAGGACCTTTGGTCTGACCTCATTCGTAGGAAGAAATTTAAGAATACTGTGCTAAGCTACCGATCACTCATTAGTAAGAATTATTAAACCACTTGGCTGGGGAGAAGTACTCCATCTTCGCTAAATACAGAGCTGCTGATGTGATCCTGGTAATGGTAAACCTCTGGGCCTGTTTCAGTGCAAGGTGAATCAGTAACGAAGGGCAGAGCTCTAAAATCTGTAGAGACCCAGAATGTGACAGTGCCAAAAGAATGAGTTTTGTACCAGAAACTTACCTGGATTGTTCCAAAGCTTTTAGTAAAGTCCCCAGCAAAAGGATGCGAAGGTGATTCACGGAGTGTTGGGGGTTGGAAGGGGCCTCTAGAGACCATCCAGTCCAACCCCCTGCCAGAGCAGGATCACCCAGAGCAGATCCCACAGGAACAAGTCCAGGGGCTTTGGAAAGTCTCCAGGGAAGGAGACTCCCCCCTCTCTGGGCCCTGTCCCAGGGCTCTGGCACCCTCACAGGGCAGAAGGGTTTCGTCACGGTCAGGGTGAACCTTCTGTTTGTCAGTTGATGGCCATGGCCCCTCGTCCTGTCACTGGGCACCCCTGAGCAGAGCCTGGCCCCCTCCTCCTGACACCCCCCTTTAGATATTGATCAGCATTGATCAGATCCCCCTCAGCCCCCTCTTCTCCCAGCTGAACAGCCCCAGCTCTCCCAGCCTTCCCTCACATGGAAGGTGCTCCAGGCCCTTCCCCATCGCAGTGTCCCTGCGCTGGGCCCTCTCCAGCAGCTCCTTGTCCCTCTGGAGCTGAGGAGCCCAGAGCTGGACACAGCACCCCAGGGGAGGCCTCCCCAGGGCAGAGCAGAGGGGGAGGAGAACTTGCACAACCTGCTGGCCACATAGGAAGGAAGGTATGTTCTAAGAGATCTACATGCTGAAAGAAGCCAGTGGAAGCAGCTTTTTTCCCATGTATTCCTCCTCCACATTAGATTTTCTGCCCTGGATAACTTCACCTGGGCCCAGTAAGAATCCCTCCTTTCTGGATTTGTTCTCCTGACGTACGATGCCTGGTTAAAATGGATGCTACTGGTATTGAGTTGTTCGTTTGGTCTTCCTAATTCTTCCTTCTCCTTTCCTGTGCCTGCAGTGAAGCAGCTGCCCATGCAGTAGCCACGCTTGCCGAAGCCACTCTTCAAGGTGGAGGACAAATTGTCCTATCTGGTGAAACTGCAGCAGCAGTAGGAGCACTTACCGGAGTCCAAGATGCCAATGGTAAGGCTGCTGGAAAGTTTTTACTTTGGTTTGTTTGCTTTACTCTTAGCTAGAGTTTATTTTCCCTCTCTTTTGCTTGAGATGTCAAGTTTTCGCTAGGTTCTGCCTCACTGCAGATGGTCACTAACTAGGTTGTGACTTAAAAGTAGCACTAACCTCTTGTTTACTGCCCTAGTGCTGGTGGCTCTGCTCTTTTCCTCCTTCTGCTAGCTTGCTGTTCGGCCTCAGTTTGGGGTGGGAAGGCTGCTCCCGCCTCGACCTGTACAGTGCCTGGCACAGGGAGGACCAGACTTGGTCAACCAGCCGGTGCCATGACAAACCCATCTCCAACACGCGCCACTGTGAAGTGGCAGAGAGTATGACCAGCACTTTACTACCCACTCATTTTCTTCCTTTCTCAAGGCTTTTTCTGCTTGGTGGCTGCTCTTGAGCAACTCTCGCTTTTCTGCTTGGGTGACGCCCTCCAGTCATCCCTCGGCAGTCGGCCTCGGCTTGTTTGGCTTTACTTTCCGTCTTGCCACCGTAGTCAGTCGCTGAGCTCTAGGGATTCTCCGTAGCGCTTCTCCCCTGTTATCTGGACGTCTCTTCTGCCAAGTCCCGTGACTTTTGCAGTTATTCAAACCAAGCTGGTAGTCAACAAACCAGTGAGTTCGTAGAAACTGGGACGTACGAACGTGTCTAGTGGGTGCTCATCCCCTGCCTCCAGTCGCGCTGTGCTTCTCCCTGATGCCTTTTCCGTGCTTTCCCAGTTCAGAGGTGAAACTCACTGGTTGTTTCGATTAAGCAGAAGGAGGTGTGTCCAAATAAGCTCAAAAAGGATGCATGGTGTGAAGCTGTAAGGAAACATCGCCTTGAGGATGGGGCTACTCGGACTCCAGTTATCAAAGGGGAGCAAGCACGTGCCATTGGCTGGCGGAGCGATGGCTTCTTGCCTGGTTAATTTGCTTGTAAAGCCGAAATCTGGCTAAACGAGACCTCGAGTTTCACTTCCATCAAAATCCTCATCGATAGGGAGTGTGCTTGTTTTCACACGTCAGTATTTAGTTTGCAGCAAAAACAGGGCAGCGGAGGGAAGAGTGGTGTTACTCGGTGTGGTGTCCCTTGCTGTGGAGTCAGCCAGCCTGAAGAGGGAGCAGAAATGAAGTGAAACCCCTGCCCTCAGAGCTGGGAAGGCATCTGATCCTGAGAGGGAAGACTAGGGTTGTGCTGCATTACGCTTTGCCGGCATGATGGGGATAAGCAACGTGTGTTTATCGAAGGAAGGATCTGACCCTGGATGCTCAAAACCAGCAACTAATCAGATTTGTAAAAGCACGTTAGCGTCCTTTAGCAGATCTGCACCCCTGGCTCCTTTTGGGCCGCTTCAAAATGCTTTCATGGTCTGGATTCCTCTGGATGCTTCCCCCAGACAACTCTGCCCCTCCACACCCTTCCTGAGACACTCTGCCTCACTCACCCAGCTTTAATATCATTTTAATGCAGGCTGGGCCCTTTTTTTTTCTTTTCTTTTCTATTTTTTGTAGCGGCAGAGTTGGAAATCAGATGGGATTTAGAGTGCATTAAGGGGAGAGGCTGCAGCGTTTTCCTCGGTGCAAAACCTCACCCGCAGCCCCTTGCCTTGTTTCCACTCTTCTTCGATTTGCTCTAATCTCCGGTGGTATTAAGGGGAAGGGCTTTGTCGGCGCGGTAGTCCTTGGAAGCGCCATGCTGTTAGTTTTATTACGTAACCAGCTAATATATCTCCCTCGGGGATGGAGGAGATGTTGGTATCCATTCCTGCTGTCTCTGTCTGGGGATGGAGAGCAGATGGATTTTCAGCGTTGGCACGGCCGCGGAGGATTTGCCTGCCTTCTCCGTACCCTGAGGCCCGGGGTGTGAGTGTGAGCATCCTCCCGGACACCGGTGCTCGGCAGTTTGATGCGGTGGGGACAAACAGCTCTGCGTGCCCTTCTGTCGGGAGGAGATGAAACGGGGAGTGATTTGGTGCGATTGGTTGCAGAAAGGAGAGGGGGAAAATATGACTGCCAGAGCCGTAATGGTATTCACCAGCAAATTCCCCCTGCTCACTGTTGCTTACGAAGTCTTAATTTGCTGATGTTTCCAATAAATGCTTCTCTCTAGGAATGCCCTTACCCTGCTGTAGGTCCTTTCCGAGGGATGCCAATCCCCACACCACTTTTACTGGGAAGGGCACAAATTTACCCCCGTCTTACTGACAGGGAAACTGAGGCAGTAGCTTAACACGTTCTCTTGAGTTCAGGGCAAGGTGTTTCATTCCTGATTTTCCTTCCTTCCTGGGCCTACAAGGAAGCCGGGGGGGGGGGGGGCACTTTTCACAAGGACCTGTAGTGACAGGACAAGGGGTAATGGGTTTAAATCGAAACTGGGGAGATTTAGATTAGATATCAGGAAGGGATTCTTCCCAGAGAGGGTGGGGAGCACTGGGACAGGTTGCCCAGAGAAGCTGTGGATGCCCCATCCCTGGGAGTGCCCAAGGCCAGGCTGGATGAGGCTTGGAGCAACCGGGTCTAGTGGAGGATGTCCTTGCCCATGGCAGGGGGGTTGGAACTAGGTGATCTTTAAGGTCCCTTCCAACCCAAACCATCCTGTGATTCTATGATTTTAGCCATTAGATGTGATTATTCCCTTGTCTTAAATTTTTTGTTCCTATCTTGATATGTTGGGTTTTTTTCCATCAGTTCTCTGGCATCTGAATAATAATTAAGTGATACGACACAACCAAGACAGCTAAAAAGAGGCAATTTCTGTCCTTTCACGGATGTCTCGGAAGCTGGGGCTAAGTTTGGCCTTGCAGGGAGCCCAGCAGCATGGCTGAACCGCCAAAGGGCTGCGGATAATCGTGTGATCGGTCACGTTTATCGTTCAGGGAAATAAGATCTCCTGCTCCCATGCAGTGTCAGACTAGCTGAGTGCATTATGGTTTTCTTGCTACTCTGGAGCATCTGCTCCGAGTCGGGATGCTGGAACCGATGACCCCGTGGTTTGAGCCTCAGATGTTTTGTCCTTAAGTGGCTGGCGTTGAAGTGATTCAAAGCGAGTGACGGGGATTGCAGCAGCACCGATTTCTGAACGTGGCTGGAAACCAAGAACGCTCCGGTAAGAAGAAACTGTGTGCTCTGGGGCCGCTTTCGGTGCGCGCTATGGGCAGCTCCCTGTGATGGGCTGGCGCTGGAGCCGTCCCAGCCCGTTGGGGCTGGAGGAAAGAAACTCGATCGGCGGTGGGAAGGAGAGGTGGCGGTGCCAGCCTGCAGTCTGGGCCTCGCTTGCTGGAGCGTCCTCATACTGCAGCCTTTTGTTTTGACATTGATCTCATCGGGGGCCTGAAAGCTGCTTGGGCTACAGGCTTCCTGGCTTTGTCTTTAATTATTGATGAAGCTTTTGCCCGAGCAGTCCCTGCGCAGTGTGCAGTGCTGCCCGTGAAGGGCAGAGCAGACTCCTGCCCAAGGAAGGATGGTTCAGTGGCCTCGGTGTCGTCACACGCCTGGGGTTACTGCAGTTTTGCGCGGTGTGTGGCATTGTGAAGAGCTGGTTTGAAGGTGAGAGGGGTGTTGTGCCCAAAAATAATACGTGGAAAGTGCTGGGGTTTGTAAGGGGAGAAGTGGGAGTAGATGTGAAATCAAGCTGTGATCAGAATCATAGAATGGTTTGGGTTGGAAGGGACTTTAAAGCCCCCCCAGTGCCACCCCCTGCCATGGGCAGGGACACCCTCCATAGACCAGAGTGCTCCAAGCCTCATCCAGCCTGGCCTTGGACACTCCCAGGGATGGGGCACCCACAGCTTCTCTGGGCAATCTGTCCCAGTGCCCCCCACCCTCTCCCGGAAGAATTCCTTCCCCATGGCCCAGCTCCATCTCCCTCTTTCTGTTTAAACCCATCACCCCTTCTCCTGTCACTCCCTGCCCTGGGAGAAGTCCCCCCAGCTTTCTTGTAGCCCCCCCCAGGCACTGGAAGGGGCTCTGAGGTCTCTCTGGAGCCTTCCCTGCTCCAGGCTGAACAAGCCCAACTCCTCCAGCCTGTCCCCATGGCAGAGGGGCTCCAGCCCTCACAGCATCTCCGGGGCCTCCTCTGGCCTCGCTCCAGCAGCTCCGTGTCCTTACGTGCAGGACCTTGCACTTGGCCTTGTTCAACTCCATGTGGTTCGCAGGGGCCCACCTCTCCAGTCTGTCCAGGTCCCTCTGGATGGCTCAGGGAATTGACTTTGCAGAACTGAGCTAGGCACAGCCAGAGACCCAATGGATCCTTGCGTGTCCAACGTGGTCCTCGTGTGGCAACTGCAGCTCTTTTTCCTGGCCCCAGAGCCCAGACACTGAGGTGTCTTCTCCCTGTGCTGCTGGAGAGGTTCCTGGGAGCATCGATGTGCCTGGCGATGGCATGGCAGCCATACGGGTGGGCCCGAAGAGGAGCCTGCAGTGAGTCTTGCCCTTCTCCATCCCCTTGCTCATCCAAAAAAATTCAAACCCAATTCTCAGTATGACCAAAGGGAGCTGTGCTTATGGCTGGAAGCGAGCCAGGATTACGGAGTTGTGATGGAAGCCTGGGGAGAGCATTAGGACTCTGACGTGGGCAAAGGGGGATTAGCAAGCGCTCTGCTTTCGCAAACAGAGGAAATAAGGCGTCAGTGCAGGACAGTAGCTTGCAAGTTAGCGTAGGATAAACAAGCCTATAGCGGCATTTAGGGTGACGGGGAACTTGTTGCACGGAAGAGCTGTTCCAGTTGGCGATTTCTATGTCAGAAGCGGTTTAAATGCCGTAAACCCTTCGGCTCTGGGTGAGGCTGCCGAGCTTCCCGCACGAAAGCAATAAGGTGTCAGGTGGAAACCTGTCTCCACCCTCGGCTGCGCAGATGGGAGATGGGGAGCCCTCCTCTCGGCAGCAGAGAGACCTCCAGGCCGGGAGCGGGGTTGCCAGTCCCGTCAGGCTCTGTGTAGGCTGTTTACAGTTGAAAACACATCCAGGAGGGGAAGGCAGGACTCGAGATCCTGTTCTCTGGGCTGTGCACGTCTCCTAGAGAGCGTGGAAGCGGAGGGAGGGAACGGTCTGTTCTTGCTTTCGGATGCCTCGGGACAGGGAGGTGCGGCACGCTGGTGGTAACTGGTGGCTTTTTTGCATAAGGAAAAAAAAAAGATGGAGGGAGCCTTGGAGGCTGATCCGCCGCAAATGTGTCTTTAAAAGAAATCTTTTTTTCCCTGTTGGATCCCCTTTTTAGGGAAGATGGACCCAAACGAGTCGCTAGCAACTTGGCAAAGTGCAGATCAGCTTGCTTGCATCCAAGTGGGCAGGAAGGAAAGAGTCCAGCTTTGTGTAGGGTCTTTTAACGAAGTATTGCCCTGGAACACGGGTATGATTGAATCCCAAGCTGAAGGAGAAGCGAGGAACATCATTTTTGCAGATGTGTTTCAGATAACCGGGGAGGGGAGAGGCTGGTGGCTGCCAGAGCTGAAGCAGGCGAGTGAGAGTTCCTGGGTGCATGTGCGGAGCGGGTCCAGGAACATGGAGAGGTGTTTCCTAGAGGACGAATTACTGTCAGCAACGGGGGCCGTGATGCCCTCTGACTGAAATATGTTGGTATAAGCCTCAGTTAAAATGAGCTTATGCTGTGTCAAGTACATGCAGTTCCCTGCGTGTGCCCTGTAGAGAAGGGGGTGCTGGACGGCAGCTCAGCCATCTCTGCACCCTTTCCATGTCAGCATCTGGCTGTCCGCGGAGCCCCGGCCTGGGTGGTGAGGAGTATGCAGCGCGGCATGCCAGCCACAGCTTTGATGCCAGCCATCAGCAAGGTGCTGCCAGGTCTTTCCCAGCACGAGGGCCAAAGTATTTCCAAGACCTGGGACCGTTGCTCCGTTTGCACTGAACCTTACCAGCACAGATGATTCCTGCTTGCTCTGGCACGCCTTGCCTTGCCGCTTTAAACCCATCGTGATGGATCTCGTGCTTTTTGCTGCTGTCCTACATTGCTCTTGGGCGCTAATCTTGGGCAGCGCTGGAGGTGCGGTCGGCTCGGGCTGTCCTGACGCCGAGCTGTCACGGGCGCTGTGCGGCTTTGGCTTGACATCTTGGGGCTGATGACGAGGCGGCTGCCGCTGACGATTAGGATTTGTCTGCCCACCAACCGAGGCTAAAAATAGTGGCTCAGACAAGTCCCTTTCCTACTGCCTTGATGGCCAGATTTGCCCTTTGGTCCACCCAACCAGGCGCTACCTACGCCAACGTGCGGTTCTGTTCCATGGAGCCGGCTTCGCGCAGCCTGGCACGGAGAGTTTGCCTGGGTGGTTTGGGTAGAGCAGGAGGCTGGAGGTGGGTGCCACGGCACTTGGGTGCTGCTGGCTTTAGGGCTTCCCTTGACTTGTTGAATGACCTTGCTAAGTCCCTTGATGGAGACGTAGGATGGTTATTTCTGGGTACAGTTTGGCTGTTGGGGTAAGGCTCTGTTATTTGATTTCCTTGGCGGCGGGGGAAGTTTTCATGTGATGAGTACTCACAGTGTGCTCCAGGCCTCCTCTTTGCAAGGGCAGCAGTGTCGGAGGAGCACAGGGAGAGCCTCCCCGGGGGTTTTGTGCCCCTGTTCTGTGCCCAGGTCTCTTGGGATGTCTAAGGATTGCTTTTTAGCTCCAACACACACCTTTGAGCTTGCAAAGAGAGAAGGCAGCGTCCTGAGGAGACACTGGGAGTTGCTCAGTTCCCAGCTTGAGCTCTTGCTGTCCCTATTGTCTTTCCTCCTCAGCGTGTTTGTGATGGTGTTGGCTTCCCTTCCTGGGTATGGCTAATGTGGTTAGAGGTGGGGACTCCCTGCCAAGTCCTTGGCCGTTTGATCACTTCCAGCATCTGAGTCCTGGTGGTTTCAGTGACTTTCCATCCAGTACATGAGCCGTGCCCCGTCTGGCCTTATCTCCCGGCTCCCCGATGACCTTACGGCATCTCCAGCACCGCCCCTGCCCTCCCCGTTTCCCCTCCCCTCCCCGTTTCCCCTCCCCTGGTGAGTTTTGACATCCATTCCTGTTATCAGGCAGTTGAGACTTACAGGCTCTCCAGCTGTCACGGCTGATGCTGTCCCGGTTTAAGCACAGGCCATTTACCTTCCACGTGTCCTGAATTAGGGGAAATGGACAGGAGGGCTGGGTCTGTTTAAAAATTAAAGCTGATTACGAGGCATTAACATTACATTTAAAGAAATAGGCAGCAGCCCTCCTCTCTCAGCATAGTTGCAATATGTTCCCTTTTGTTCTGGGCTGGAAGAGGAAGCAGGATTGGTATCGACTCCAGGCTGGGCAGGATTTCTTCCTTATCCGTACATTTAAAAGGGAAGCTGCCTGATGCCTGCTACAAAACGTTAAAGCAGTTCTGGCCTTACTACCTAAGGCAGTTCCCATCTTTGCGATCGTAACAACACGCTTAAGGTCTTCCCGCTGATCTTGAATTCCTCTTGGAAAATTCGGATGTACTGACACGCTGAATTCTCTTCTGAACTGTTGCATGTGGAAGCTCCGTGTTTGAGGGATCCCGATCATTTCACACGTGCATCCCCTCTAGTGCCAAAAGGCAGCAGCCAGGCAGAAAACCGTCTTTTTTTTTAAATTTAATTTTTTTCCCCATAAAGGCTCAGCTTCATTGTGGCAGGTGGATTTTAAGGAATGTTTGACCCAAGGTCTTCAGGGCTGAGCCAAGAGCCTGGTAGCTTCATACATGAAAGGCTGGAAACATGAGCGTGTTGGGTGCGGGAGGGGTTCCCACCATGCCTGGGCTTGGGCTGGGGATGAGCATGGGTTTGGTGTCTTCCATGGCAGAAGACAACCAGGTTGGTGTCTTCCATGCCTTTCCTTACTGAGATGTGTTTCAGCAAGGGCCTCCGTGGCGTGGCTTTCCTGCTTCTCTCCTGCAGCAGTGATCTGTTTTCTCCTTGTGTAGGGTGGTTGTTTTCCCAAGACGAGCTTCCTTCCCATAGTGACCCTTCGTCAGGAAGGAGTAAGAAGTCAGCCTGGCTGGGAATGTTCTGAATGTGCTGCTCAACTAGAAATTCATTGTGTTTCTGGGTTGAGTTTGAAGCCCTGTTTGAGGATATTTGTCCAGGCTTCTGTGTTTTCACCTCCCAGTCCCTCAGTAATCCACGTGGCTTCGGAAGGAGCTGCTCAGCTCATTGCAAAGAGGCCAAGCCTTTTGGCAGGTGAACTGATGTACGTGGCATATATTTATATTCACTGCATCTGGCTTTTCTCCATCTCTTAATTAGACTTTTCATTTGACTTTACCATTGCCAACGTTCACATCAAATTCCAGGCGTTTGTTTCAATTTATGGTGACAAAATCCCCAACACCTTGGCTTTGAGAGCGATGTTACCGAGTTCCTGAGCTTTTCCGGTCCCCTCATGCTAACATCCCCGAATCCGGGTATCTGAGGGTGACAGGGTGTGTGGCTCTTGCCTCGCTGGATGGTTGGAGATCACCTTTTGCTCGAGGAGATGGTGCGTTCTGCCTGATGTCTGTGTAAGGTGATGGGGATGGGCAGCTCTGCACAACTCCACGCTTGCTCGGCCAAGAACACTGGCAGAAGGAAAGGGCCTGGTCATCTCTGTGGAGGACAGTCCTTGGTTTAACTAGTGCACAATTGACAAGCGTATAGGATTTTGGTTTGTTTGGGGTTTTTTTTTATTTTTATCTCCCTAATGTATGTGCACCCTGGCTTAGGTATTTGAGGATGACTTTGGACCGAAACCAGTTTGGTTTTGGGATGCCTGCGAGGGTTGGGTATCCTAATCCTTTGCCAAGCTTTTGTCTAAAACAGGTGAATACAGGCAGGAAAGGAATGGCAGTCAGTATACTTGGCATCTTTCCCCAAATACATCTGGAAGCACAGAACTAGATAGACAAACATTTCCTTGCTTGCCACAGTTTTGGGATGGGAAGGGATGGAGGTGTTTGTGTAGTCTGTCCGCAAGCAGATCTCATTAGTGCCCCCGTCCTGGGGTCGGCGCGTTGGCCCCAAGTTGGGGCAGGGAGGTGACAAGCCGCACATTTTCAGTGTGCTGCTGTTTTATTTATAGCTCTTAAAGAAAAGGGCACAGGTGGAGTCAGAAAACCAGTTCTGCGTCGCTCTCCTGACCCATCGCAGATGCCGGTGAGTCATTTTTCCAGGCCTGCTCCTCCATGCCTAAGCTAACCCGGATCAGAGGCTTGGTGGGCAGAGCTGTACCAGAAGAGCTTCTTCGTGGGACTCTTGCCACCTTTGCAAACAGGGTGGTGGTACTCCGGCTGGGGAAGGCAGTTTGGCCGTTGCTGCTGGACACATCTGTGCTGGCAGAGCTTGGCTGTGGATCTGAGCGTTCAACCCATAAATGTAGGTCTGGGTGGAGAGGAAATTGAGTTTACTTTCAGGATTGAAACCAGCCTTCACTTTGCTGCTCCTTTCTCAGCGCTCCCAGGATGAAGTCCATGTGTGATGGATTCTGCCTGTAATAACTTATTCAGACCTGTGACAGCCTGCTTGGGTTTTTGAGCTCTGCAAGACATTGGGTGTTGTAGCCCATCTCTGGAACACCTTCCAACTTAACAGCAGATAACCAAGGACAACTTTATCCTGCTGGCACGATCTCTGCTCCTTCTCCTTCTTGCTGGCATGGCGAGCCGCTTCCCAGAGCGGAGCAAGACTCATGTCTTGAGTTGTAGGGCATTGTGTCTTCTGCAACTGATCCCCACTGACCCCTCACTGGCAGGGGGTAAGGGTGGGCAACGTCCCTGCTCTGGAGCTGCTGTAGCATCTTTCAGTGCAGATTTTAGCTTGCAAGGTGTCTGGCCTCCTGCTTAGAGAAATAGCATCCCCTCTTCCCCATCGATGTAGTGGTGGGTGCGTGCTGCGACCACGGACGAAGCTGGGGATGTCCTTGCTGGTTTTCTACCTGTGCCGTGCCGCTTTTACCCCTTCCACCGTTCAAGGGCTTGGGGAGTTGAAAGAGCAGCCTGTGATTACACTGAATCAGGGCAGATGGAGTGGGGCTTTGTAATCCCCCTGCGTCACAGCAGAAGTGGGCTGCAATCTGCTGTTTCATGACAGCAGGGCACAGTTCTTGCCTTCCCTAGCAGGTACCCTTGTGGCTATGAGCTGGGCTGGATCAGGCCACCCTCTCCCGCTTTACGCTGGAGAGCTGTGGAAAATGTTGGTGGGTTTTGAATGGATGGAGGCTCGTCTGACCCGAGGGCAGTTTGTGTGCTCCAGGCTCTTAATGACTGTCAGTGGGCGTAGGGTGCAATCTGATCCAAATGGGAAGCTGGCTGAAATCCCAGCAAGCTGTTGTTACTGTGTGAGGCATCTTATGAAATGAGATGGGGTTTGTGAACTCTCTCCCCTTGTCAGGCACCCCACTAGAAGGAGAAATACCCCGTGAGCTCAGCCACGAGCCGGGGCTTCCCCAAGAAACATGGTTCGCGTGTCTGTCCATTTACAAAGCTCATAGTTTTGTGTATCAGACCAAAGTTTCCTCCCTGAAGAGCTACTTGGGCTTTTATTCCCAGCACAGCCTCCCCCACTCCACGCTCCTCTTCGCACTCTGCCTTCCCTCTTCCCCGGTGCGCGATGTGGAGTAGACATCTCCAAACTGCTCAAGGTGCTGTTGGTTTTCTTTGCCTTAGAAAGTGCTCGGAAAGCAGCCTCAGTTGCTTTCGGAGCAGGGGCTGACCTCTTGAGTTCCCCTATAGCTTTTTTCTGAGCATGTCTAGAGGATCGCTCCGTGGCTGTGTTTATCCTCCTCGTTGGCTCTCCGTGGCCGGGACTGACTTTTAAAGCCTAAAAGCACAACCCCATCTGTCTTGTGCCTCTGGGGCGTAGTAAAGAGCCCCGTTCTGCACACGCTGAGCCTGTCAGTGAGCTTGCTTGCAGAAACGCTTTCCTTGTCCACCAGACCTGCTTATGGCAGAATGATGAAGATGGCAGGTTTTAATTACTTTTCCCAGCTGCCGGCACTGGACCTTCAGACTTGTGTTTTTCCAAGTGAAACTCATTCCTCTTCCTCTGCCCTGATGTTCAGCAGTTAGATTTGGGGTTTGAAGAGGATGTTTCTTGCCACGGGATTGATTCATTTATGCTTTGAGGTGTCAGCAGGTTGCACGAGAGCCTGGAGAGATGCCAACACCACCTTGGCATCCCTTGGCTGTTGACGCTTGGGTGGCCTTGTCCAAAAGGTTGGTGGGATACCCCTGTCCGTGGGCACACAAGGAAGAGAAGGCGAACTTGTCACTGTAAGGACCATTCCAGCCTTCCAACACCCTGATTGCAGCCTGGCCCACTGTGACTAACCCCTGGGGGTATCCCTCCTCTCCCCTTTCACTGGGTAGGTCCTAACGATAGCTGAGCAGAGGGCCTGAAGGTGAAACCATTTTTCATTGCCCTCTGACCAGTCGGGAATGCTTTTCTTGCCGCCTGGTGACCCTCTGGGAAGTAAATCACAGTCGCGGTAGAGGGTGGTGTGTTTGTCCCTGGAGGCCCCTGTCTCCCAGTGACCTTCTCAGCTCACGAAGACAGCTTGCCGTTGCTGTAAAGCAGCTCATGTGACAGCGGTAATCCGCAGCCCGTAAACAGCTGTGCAGGAAGATTGCAGGGGAATCGCCCTATTTTCCCCGCACTGCAGACCCTGGCGAGCCAGCGCACGAGGGCGGGACCGGTGGCTTCTTGCTGTCGGAGGCTCCTAGCCCTTTGGCTGCGGGAGTCCGTCAGCAGGTCGGTGTGTTTGAAGCCACAGCAGCCGCCGCTGCTCGCCAGCTCAGGAGCACGTGCTGCTTCGAGTCGATGGGAAGCTGTGAACGAGGTTCCGAGAATTAAAAAAAAACCCCAATTTCTCCTGAATCTTTTCTAAACCCAGAGGTGACATTACTAAGCCTGAATTTGACTTGTTCCTCCCACCCCCTCGTATCCTTTGGCTTAATTTATTTCCTGATGTGTACAAATTCCTTTCTGGGTAATGCTTCCTGATGGCTGGCATGGACCCCCTTCTGCTCCGGGGCACTCGGTCGCTGATGGATTTTTTGCCATCTGCCCACAGAGCCTTAAAATGTGCCCTGGAGAAGACACAGACTCTGAGAAGGGAAAGACTGAGGGACCACTAGCGAGGAGTTGGTTTAATTAATCATGATATTATTTATTATTCCCATACCCAGCTTACAGGTCATAGCAAATATTCCCTCCCTCTGGGTTTGTCCCCTCGTTGCTGCAGTTCCCTGAACTTCCTCATCAATTTTCCCCCATCATTTTAATCTTCAAAACCGTGTCCGAAGGTAAACGGGAGCTGGTGCTGACGAGTCGGAGGAGCTGATGACAGCTGAAGCAGGCGATCTCAGACCGAGATCCAGGCTTGCGCAGCCGGAGGTTCCCGCTCCGTGCCGGCAGCGCCAGCCGTACGCTGCCAGCAATTTTCCTCAGATCCCTCCGGGAAGGTGGTGCCTTTGATCAGGTAGGCAGCAGTTGCTTCGGACTTGTGTAATCCCTCGGTTTCTCTACCAGAAACCACCAGTGTTTGTGGCTTTGCTAAGTTGTCCACCAGTGGCCTGAGACAATCCCTCGTTTCATGTAAGCTACAGCACAGCCTTCAGAAGTGGCCATCTGTTACCGCTGGCCTACGACAGATTTGAACGCGAGACCTCGCAGTGAAAGGCTCTCTGCTATTCCCCTGAGCCGGCTGATCTCTTCCCTTCCACCCCTTCCCATCAGAAAAAGCTTTGTGCTCCCAAGCATTAGGGGTCTCTAATTGGTGTGTGCACGACGGGACCACTGCGTATAAGTGGTGAACGTGCGGCTAATGGAAGCTGAGGTTTATTGCTGGCATAAATAGAGTACGTTCAACTCCTTTGAAGTCCTAGGGATCAGCATCTGGGGGGGTTTGTGTTCAATTATACGCTGTCGATGACTTTGACCCGTGGTTGTTTCCTGTTGCTCTAACTTGTAGATGCCTTATGATGTCTTCTGCCAAACCTTCTTGGAGGTTCCTGGTACGGTTTCTCTGCAAAAAAGGGTCATAGAATGGTTTGGGTTGGAAGGGACCTTAAAGATCATCCAGTTCCAGCCCCTCTGCCATGGGCAGGGACACCTTCCATATACCAGGTTGCTCCAAGCCTCATCCAGCCTGGCCTTGGGCACTCCCAGGGATGGGGCATCCACAGCTTCTCTGGGCAACCTGTCCCAGTGTTCCTCACCCTCTCTGGGAAGAATTCCTTCCTGATATCTAACCTAAATCTCCCCACTTTCAGTTTAAACCCATTACCCCTTCTCCTGTCACTCCCTGCCCTTGGAAAAGGTCCCACCCCAGCTTCCTTGTAGCCCCTGTAGGCACTGGAAGAGGCTTTAAGGTCTCCCCGGAGCCTTCCCTTCTCCAGGCTGAACAAACCCAGTTCTCTCAGCCTTTCTTCATAGCAGAGGGGCTCCAGCCCTCGGAGCATCTTCATGGCCTCCTCTGGACTCGCTCCAACCAGTCTATATCCTTCTCATGCTGAGGGCTCCACAGCTGGACACAGCACTCCAGATGGGGTCTCCCCAGAGCAGAGCAGAGGGGGAGAATCCCCTCCCTCGCCCCCCTGGCCACACTTCTCCTGATACAGCCCAGGATGCGACTGGCTTTCTGGCTGCCAGCGCACACGGCCGAGTTGCACTTCCAGACGGGAGTTAAGAGGTTTGAATTCCCGCTGCAAATTAACAAGACTTGGACTTGGCAGGTTTTTGGGCTTTCTGCTTGTTTGCTGCTCTCTGAGATGTGCTTTCTCACTTCTGCTCCGGGTGGACCTGCGCTCCGAGCCAGAGCAGCCGTTCCCGCAGCCTGCGAGTAGGGCTCCGCTCTGAACCATGCACGACAGATGCAAAGCTGAAGGGGTTCTCCAGCCACCGCAGCTCCTTTCGCTCTTGGGAAGCGGTTTCCAACCTGTTCTGTCCTGCCCTGGGAAGTGACAGGACAGGCTGTTACACCATCAACTGCTTGATTCTTCTTGCAGATTTGGTCCGCGCGGGTCCGTGTGCCATGAGTCCCCTTTCCGGGCCCCTGCGCACCTGAGGTGAGATCCCCAGGGAGAAAACACCTGGATAGACCCCTGATTTCTGCAAAGCGAATGATCGTTTCTCTCCTTGTGCCCACCGTTGCCTTGTCTCGGCGTGCGGAGAGGCTTCCGACCACCCAGCCCGTGTGGCTCGGGCTCTGCCCGCATGCACAAACGTTCTGTGCCTTCCCTCACCAGGCCAGCGTCCAAGCCTCCGCTTTTTTTATCAACAGATGTGCAGGGTTTGAAAGGGAGGAATCTGCCAGAGGCAGTAGCATACCAAGAATAAGTACTCTGGGGAGAGAGAGGTAGGAACCCATCCCACCTGCCGCGCAGCCCGGGCAGTGGGAGACGGTGGTGTGCGAAAAAAGGAGGAATGTGGACTGTAAAAACTTGCTCTTTGCACGGCACGTTCCACGTCAGGGTTGTGTATTCGCCATGATTTATTGCTTACCTTGCTGAGGATGGGCCAGGTCCTACACAACGGGAAGCAGGGGGGACGGGATCTGTGCCGCAAGGGTCCCTTGTCCTCTCAAGAAGACAGGCTGCAGACACCAAAGCAGCGAGGGCGTGTGCTGGTTTGTAGCAGGGATGCTTTCGTAGATTTGAAGGGTGTGCTTTGAAGAAGAGGCAAAAAAGGACCGTTACGGTGTGCGCCTGGCCCTTTCTTCCCCCAGGGTGAAAAGAAGAGTGCTTACCTCCTTGGAGCTAGCGTGAGGAAGGGCTCCAGCAGGGACACCAGAGTTGCGGCTTTGTGTGTCTGCACGGTGAAGCTTTGAACGCCTTCCCAAGGCGTTGTCCTCCTCCCAAAGCTCCGTGCCCGCCTTGGCTGCGTGTCCGTGGCACCTCTTTTGGGTTAAGACCATGGTTTCCCACAGCGAAGAGGTGCCGGGGCCCGCAGTGGGGCACTGTGGGAGAGAACCCATCGCTTTGGACCCGTTGGTTGGCCGTGAATGTGGACTCTGTTGTAGCCGAGAGGCTCCCGCTGAACGAGTCAGCGAAATGCTGGGAAAATGGGTTTTTAGATGAAGCCGGGGACTATCTGGTTACGGATTACCTTCCCGCCGGAACAATAGCTGCTTTATGTCTCCGTGTGCTAAGTGCTCTGTAGCGTATGCTAATGTTCATGTTCACGTGTGATCCATCGCACCGCGTACGGACCTGTGAAACTCATTGAGATCTCGGTCTGTTGTAGCCTGAAAAATACGTTGAGCTTCTTCCAGAGACCGGTGAGGCCGAGTGCCTGGATTTCATGAACTTTCCAACCTCGTGCTCTTGGGATACATAGAAATGCCACTTTGGCAGCCATTCCGGCTTCTCACTCATTTCTCATCCCTCGTTACTCGGGGAATAGCGGAGAGCTTTGTTGGAGGTGCCCTTAGCTTCTCCAAGATGGATTTTACTATTCTTTCTTCTGTGCAGCCGTTTCTCATCGGGGCCTCTCTGGTCCAATTAAGCCATTCATCTCAATATTTCCAAAAGAGAGTACAAATATCTGGAAGGGTCTTATACTTGCCTCCCACTTACTCTACCTCCCGCTTACACGCGTAATTTTACGTCTAGAAATAGGAATATTTAAGTTACTCTGCCTAATGTTGGGGTGTTGCTTGTATGTGGACGCTGAATTTTTTGAATTCACCTGCAAAAGGATGTAATTCCTACGAATACATTAATTACCCTCCTTATTGCCCCCCACCCCCGACTGTAGTATGTGGCCTTTGTTCAGCCTTTTACACTTGCATTTTATTGTCAGGCACCCTAACAGCAGACTATTCAGGTTGCAAGTGGACCCTAGCAGAGTGTTCATCAGGTGAGTGGATTTTTGTGGTGGTAGTTTGGAATATTGGGATTTAGCTGGTATTGCCACTTGTTCCTTTAGGTTCCTGACTGTGTGGTGTTTCTTGGGGTTAAAGGGGCTCTATCTATATTTATTTCTTTTTCCCTGCCTATACCTGTCTGTCATGGGTTGTTTTTCTTCCTCCTGCCTCCTTTCACGCTTTCAAGGGGAAGATACCTGACGTCAGATATGTGTTTACATCCAGGCATCCTGTAAAAGCTCTCGGCGGCCGCTCTGCGCCTGGACGCTGTTGGGGCTGCGGGTAGAGATGCGCACGCCTCTGGGGTGTGCTAACACCTTACGGCCCCATCGTGTTCGCCTTACGCAAGCCGCGCTCTCTCGTAATTGTTACTGAGGTAGAGAATCAGCGAGGAGCAGGACGGAGCTGGGCTCGGAGCCTGCAGTGTAATAACGCTCCAGCGGCGGTACTGTGGCGACGGATGGGGTTGTGGGGATGTTGTCGTTCTTGGATTTGTAAAATTTGGCTTTTTAAAGGTCACGGGCACGATGCAGAGTTAAAGCAGCAATGGAAAGGAGAGAAACCCCCTCAAATACGCTTTCAGCAGCCTTAAGAAAACAGAGGGTGAACGTTGTAGCAGGAAGCTAGGTAAAGAAGTAGACTGTCCTCTGTGGCACAGGGGGGTAGATACGAGAGCGGCGTGTGTGTGACCCAGGATGCTTCTGCCGACCGGAGTCCGCCAGCTTTTGGCCTGTGGACACTCCTGTCTTCAGCTATGCAGCTGCGTTCCCCTCGCACGTGATTTATGGTTTGCGAGGACGCCCAGGGTATTGTTCCTGCAGACACGCTGCCAAACAGTGAGCTACTTCATTAGAACATAAGATGTTTCGATCTTTCAGTGCTTTAAAAAGTATAATTGAGTTCAAATGACTTTGTTCTAAAACGGACTTCTGTCGTTCGAGTACCGTAACTCTACCAGTTTTAGATGGTCCCTGCCTTCGTTCCCACAGTCGCCTTTAATAAAACCCTGCAGAAAACACACGACCCTGAAGGCTGCTTTTTAAAGTTAGGGTAAGGATGAGTCTCGACAGGCTCTGGAAGAGCCCCCGTGGATGTTCATAGCCTAGCAGGCAGCTCAGTGGCAAAATCTAATAGGGATCCCTGTTAGGTGATCCTCCGGGAACTTTGAGGTGCCATGTTTCCCGCCCGTCCGACCCTGGGTTTAATATCTGATTTCTTACAGGAGGAGGAGACTCTAATTTATTCTTAAGTGTTTCCTATCTCTCCTTTCTGAGAAGCTTTGCACTGATAACACCTGGCTGCTCCCTCTTTTTTATTAACAGAAAACAGATCGTAAGGAAAGCAAATCCCGACTTGAACAGACATTACTTTCTCTATTTTTAACTGTGTTTCCTTTATACATGATTGCCCATGATAGACAGCTAATCTTATCAGGTGTGCCCTTCACTCCACAGCAAAGCCAGCCGATCAGGGAAGCTTAGAAGGGTTATTCTCTAAGCTTTCATCTGTGGAGCCCGGTAAAAAAACCCTTTCTTCTCACAGGTAGACACGTAGACTCCTCGCGTGTTTGTCACCTCTCCTACACGCCAAATTGGCTTGGTTTGAGAGGGACTTGCCCTGGGGACCCAGCACTAGTGTGTGAGGCCTAAGTAAGAACTGAGCTTGAACAGGCACAGCTTTACGCTGTAACCCATGTCCAGGTCCTGTTACCAAGCTCTAAATTCACCCTCAATTCAACACCCCCATGAAGGGGAGAGGGAGGGATGGGTGACCTTATGTAAGACACAAGGGCTGAAGGCATGAAGCTAATCCACCATCAGGATACCAGACTGCTGCTTTGCCTTCTTTCCCTTCTTTCCCAAGCACCCTTTCCAGCTACATCAAAATGAGGATAAACCAGAAGACCTGGGATTTCAGATTAATCGTTTCCAGTGTTAAAAATAATGGCAAGTTTTTTCTTATGTTACTGTCCTCACTTCAGATGGTTGCAGATGGAAGACTTCTGCTGTGTTAGGGAAGGGCTGCAAAGACAGAGGTGCATGGCAGTTGTGAAGCGTCATCGGTGAAGGAGATGTTTGTCACCACTACTAGACGACTATGGACCTTTGTTGTGCCAGGGAAGAGTCTGGGTATCACTTTGGCTCACTGAGGTCTTCCTCTTTCCTTGGAAATGCCAGGGCATCAAAGGAGATAATTCCATGAGCATAGCTGAGTCCCTGTCTGTATGTCACTTGATAGGTTGGGCTGTCCCCTCCAGCAATAGAGACTCCTGTGAATCAGGAATCCCAGCCCCAGTGTTTTTGCCTCAAAGTATTGCACTTAAAAAGAACTCCAAAAAACCCAAAACAAACCTCAAAACCTCCAAAAGCTTTGGAAGCTTCAGGATTCTTGAGGGTCATTTGACAAGGGAGATTGATGTCCTCTAGGTCATCTCTCCGGGATGAAGACTGGGCTTGTATTCTCTTGGATTGTGTATCGAACGAAGTGGGGGGTGTGGACTCACCTGCCCTGCTATGGTCTGCACAAGTAACACCCCCTTTGTGAGGATGGATTGCCTTCCTCCGCCGTAGAGGCAAAGGCAAAAGACCAAGAAATAAAGGAGATTAAGCCAAAGGTGTTTCAGATCTTGGCTGTGACCCTTCCCTCCTTGTGCAGAGGAAGAAAACAGAAATCTGTCAAAGCAGCTAGTGCAATGAGCTGTCCTCTCGCAGCTGGAGAAGGAAGGTTGGTCTGCAACCGAGACTTGGGGATAAATAAAAACGAAGCATCCAAACTTGGGTTTTAAAACAATACCTTGACGCAAAATGCCAAGTGTCTCGCAGTCTTTGCTGAAGCTAAATGTGTGGAAGGAAGAATGAGCCCTATAAAGCGTGGTGTTCCATCTGGGCCCGCCCTTGCCTTTCTGATGGTGTAGGGCTGGAGGTCCCAGATCAACCAGGCCTTTGTTGGTCACTGAAACAGCAGCTCCCATTGCTCTGAACCGGCAGAGAAGGAAAGCTCAGTGAAACAGAACCAGAGGAGCCAAGGCTAAGGAAAGAGCGAGTCACTGAGAATTGAAGCAGGTAGGTGATGCCCAGTCTGAGGGGCTGAGGTGTGACCACGAGGGTGGGTTGGATGCAAGGAAGGACATACTGGCTGCAGGGCTGTCCTTCCTACTTCCCATGCAGTTGTTGATGGAAATGCTGCATGTTATTTTGTCTCCTGTGCTTATCTTCCATTCTAAGGAGAAGTCAAGGCTGTGATGTAACCTGCTAGTGTGAAATACCTGGTTTAGTGCCCCATCTGTGAGCTGCCGTGACTCAACTTTGCTATCAAAGCTTCAGGTGCCTTGTGACATTGCTCTTTCTTGTGCTTTTGACCAGAAGGACTTTTGAAGAGGCAGATGATGGATGATCTTGAGGTGTGCTCGTGGTCAACAAGCAGAACGAGGATGGGGTTTTTTCCAAATACTCATTTAGTGAAACATTTTTTTTGTGTTTTGAAATGAATGGCACAGAGGGTATGTAGGGAAGACCCGTGACTGTTGTATGCCTAGAAGGTTCTCAGAGCTTCGACCGCCGCATGGGCTTGTTGTGGTTTGTCAGTTAGCCATTTCTGATTGTGAAAATCCTTCCAACTGTCACCTTGTCCTAAGAGACGTCTAATTTGAGTTAGTCATTGATGCTCTAGCGGTAGCTGAGGAGGAGGGAGAGCGGGGAGGGGGGGATGCTAGCGGAAGACAGTGTGTCTTATCTTAAAGTAGGTGCCTGTGTTAAGAGATGTCTTCTGCTTCCTTTGCCACCGCTGAATGTGGTAGGATTCCTGAAATACTTGATTTCTGCAGCTGACTTTGCGTGAAATCCCATCCACGGTGTCACGTCAACACCTCATATCTCAAGGGACGTGTTCTGTTCGCGGATGTTTCTCCCCCGCGGGCAGAGGATTTTTCAGGGTAACGTGACTTTGAGAGCACTCAGTGTAGCTGCTGTGATTTCAACTCGTCAGAGATCGGTGTGGTTCTTCCGGAGATACACGCTCATGCCCGTTTCTTGTCCCTCCCCCCTCGAGTTAGTCCCCCAGAAGGGAGGTGCTCAAGATGATAATTTCTGGAAGTCTTGGCGGGCCGGTTTCCCACACGAAGCAACGTGGGTTTAATAAAAGTGCGTAGTGGGAGCTTCTAACGTGCGTGCTGAACAGTGCTCTTTGGCGTTAGCGATAGCGCGATGCGGTTGCTCTGATGTTATTCAAGTACCGGTGGTTGCGCTGCCCTTGTTGTAGGCAGCGATACCTGCCGTGTTGTCAGAACACACGTGTGACTGCCGACACTGGACAGAGCTGTTTGTATGACTGTCCTTTTTAAAACCGGTAGCAGTGAAGCATAATAGAGTCCCTCCTGTTTTGCCACGTTGCTAAAAGAAATTCTACGTGGCTGGGAGAATGAGGTATATCCTGTGATTGACTGCGAACCAAGTTTACTGTCAAATACCTCTCGTGCCAGCTGATTTGTCCCGAGTGTCCTAGTGCTGTCTTGGATTTGCTTGCTTGGTGACTCTACCATCAGTGGACCGAAGCTTCTTTCCAGAGAATGGATCCTGCAAAATCTCGTTCACATACCAGGCTGAAAGGAGTTCAAGTGATCGCCTATGCCAACCCCTTGCCTGAGCCAACATCGATCTTAGCTGGCTCTAAAAGACCTTTGGTGCTGGAGACTTGGCTCCAGAGTTTCACTGACCTTATGTTTGGGGGTTGTCAGGGGTTTTCTCCACCCCCCTTCTAATATCTAGTGCAACTTTCCATGCTGCGCTTCAAGCTCGTACCTTGCCCTGTCCCACTGCAGAAAAGACTGTTGAGTTATTCCCTGTTGATGATCAAGTTATTCCTTATTTATCTGCATCAGGCTTGATGTATTTACAGGCTATCCTTCTATAGATCACAGCATGCCCAGTGTCCCCACTGAGGGCAAACACGTTGTTCGGAGGTCCTCTAGCTTGTTTTTTGTGCATTAAAATGTGCCACGCTGGTCCTTTGGAATTGTCTACAAGAATTCTTCCGCCGTGTCTTCAAAACTCGCCTTTGGCTCCGAAGGAAATGTAGCAATGAGATGGTATCTGCTGAGCTGTGTGATAGGGTCCTATAGCGCATTCCTGAGCGCAGGAATTTCGGTTGGACTCAGCCCCGTGCCTCCGGAGGCGGGAAAATATCTGGGAGACTTGTAAGGCCGCTCACAGTGGTCTCCTGACTCTGCAGTGCTTGTAGATCTTCAGTGCCAATGATAAACCAGACAACTTCGAACTCTCGCCCTCTTTTTGGTGTCCAAGAGAACAGACCAAGACCTATCAACTTTGGCATCCACCGCATTGGATCTGCTTTCTCTCCTTGGTGCTGAGCACGGTTCAGGTGCCACTGGATCCCCAAGAGCAGCACCGGCTGCAGCTGACTGTGGCTCGTGGCTTCTGAGGGCTTGAAGTGGGCTGTGGAATCCTTTAGAGGACATGTAGCTCTCAGTCGAGGTCCTGCTTTTTGATAAGATTGTCGCCTGGTTTAAAACCAGATGGCATCCCATGCTCTGTCAAGGGCTCCAAGGCGATCGCTGAAGTCATTGTGCATTTTCTATTTTGCCCCATACAAGAAATCCCAAGAGCAAATACATCTGTGCTGCTTGGAGACGCCAGACTGTGCTGCTTCCTCCACCACGCTCGGCGCTCAGAGCTGTGTTTCTTGTGGCTTCACAGCTTTTACAGCCATGAACTCAACTCTTAACTCTTAGATTCTTCCTTGGCCAGCCATTGAAAAGGATTGCACCACCTCCCCTTCCCGCTCTCCCTGGGGTGAGGCTGGCTCGGTACCACGCAGCAGGGCTGAGACTCGGGGCTCCCTGGCGCAGGAGCCAAATGGTAATGCTGCTCCATTTGCCTGGTGCTTGCTCACAACCCTCCCTTTCCAGAAGGTGTTCCCGTAGGAGTTTGTTTTGGCAGGAGGTCAGCTCTCTGCTGTAGTTGATGCTAAAGAAAGGATTTTCCACAAGGAAGAGGATTTTGCACTTATTGAAAGAAGAGGAGGCTGTTTCCTTGCTAGAGTTGATGTTCAACGTGGTGACAGTGGCCGTTGTTGTCTTGTCTGGTCAAGAATTGGGCTGGTTCTTGTCTCTTGACCCCCCAGGACTTTGCTCTTGGTTCCTGCTTGAGTACCAAGCAGAAGACGTTACGTGCAAGGTCCTGCCGTTCGCCTTTCCACGGCGTAGAGGGCCGTGCCAAGGCATTCAGGGGAGGAGCCCGTTTCAGCTGGGAAGAGGACATCTCTCACCGAGGGACTGACAACTGAGAGGTCCCTTGAGGTTACACACAGCCGTTCTGCGTGTCTTTGAGCGTTTAACGGGAGGGTTAAGCTTTCGGAAGCGTTGCACTGAATGTCCGTATTGTCCATAAAGGTTGTTGAGACGACTCCTGTCTTGGTGTCAGCGGAGACCTTTCTACTCCATGGTGCGATTCAAGGCTTGCAGAACCTGACTGTCCGGCTGTAAACTCACTGTCACCATAACGAGAACATCCCAAACTTTCACAGGACGTGTGGCACCAAGGCTCTTCGTACCGTGTGCTGCCAGGTCACGGCCGGGTGCTTACAGTCCGGCTTCAGACAGAGCTTTGTCCAAGGTTGTGTTGGGCTGTTAGGGTTTCTTCCCTGATGGGACCTTTGTGGTGGTAGGATCTGTACTGGCGTTCCAGCCCATCTTCCGTTCACATCTGGTATGATCGGAGTGAGGCCAGAGGAGGCCACAGAGATGCTCTGAGGGCTGGAGCCCCTCTGCTATGGGGACAGGCTGGGGGAGTTGGGGGGTTCAGCCTGGAGAAGGGAAGGCTCCAGGGAGACCTTAGAGCCTCTTCCAGGGCCTGGGGGGCGACAAGAAAGCTGGGAGAGCTTTTCCCAAGGGCAGGGAGTGACAGGACAAGGAGTAACTAACGGGTTTAAACGGAAAGAGGGAGATTGAGATGGGCCATCAGGAAGGAATTCTTCCTGGAGAGGGTGGGGAGCACTGGGACAGGTTGCCCAGAGAAGCTGTGGATGCCCCATCCCTGGGAGTGTCCAAGGCCAGGCTGGATGAGGCTGGGAGCACCCTGGTCTAGTGGAGGGTGTCCCTGCCTGTGGCAGGGGCTGGGACTGGATCGTCTTTAAGGTCCCTTCCAAACCAAACCTTCTGTGATTCTGATTGCTTCATACCTGGAATGATATACCCACTAAGTAAGCTTTATCAGATGTGGAACCACATGGGATGATAAGTAGGTCCTTGGTATGGATCTCCAGGTGTGGTCAAACAACACGGTGATGGGCTGTATCAGCAGCCAGGGTAAGCGTAAACCTCATCTGCGGCCAGGAAAGAACCAGTTCATGGTATTGGGGCATTGGAGTGCGGATCTGCTTGGCTAGTTAGCTCCATGTCTCTGAGCACCTTAGCAGATGGCCTGAGCCACTTTGAACTACCAGACACTGAACAGGAGATAAGGATGCACCTTGTGGAATGGACTCAAACTGAGATTTCAGGGGAAAAAAAGGCATGTCTTGTGTCACCGAGTAGGACAGTATCCCAGATCCTGAAGGACCGGGAATGTGCCCAACAGTTGGAGACTCCAGTAGTATCTCCTCGTGCTGCACTGGCTTTGATCTCACGGGTGAAGAGGTGTTAAAGCAAGGCAGAACTGATGACCCCTGACCTCTGAGCATCGACTGCCCTGGATGTCCTGGGCATTGCTGAACCTGGACACCAATTCCCAGGACACTGAGTCATCCCACCCACCTGGCCTTCTCCCCCAAAGCCCTTTGGTGGTTTAATGCAGTCCCCAGCAATTTAGGATCCAAACGGTTGTTCTTATGCTGCTGATGATCTGCCCTCCGTGCAGGTAAGATGTCCCTAGCAGCCGTCGCGTGACCTTTGGCCTCTGAATCCCGTGGATCTCCGGCCACAGGCAGAGCCTAACCCTTACCCTTCTCCTGTAAGCCATAACCTCTTCTCTGCTGAAACAGCAGGAGTTTCGTTATCTCCTACAGCCTGTCGCTGTCCCCCAGCTACAATGCGGTCGCTAATATAGTCTGACCCGGCGTTAGCGTACAGCCGCAGCCGTCACCGAGGCAGTTGGCTCTAATCCTTCGATTCATGGTGGCCATCTCAACCCCTAAGTCCTGCCACGGTCCCCTTTGGCCACCCTCGTGTCCTGCTGCAGCACCCGTTCCCCTCCATGGCTGTCAACCTGCTTCCTAGCAAAGCCAGCTGGTCCTCCTCCTCCCGAACCCCCTTTCCCTGGCACGCTGCAGGTAAGTGAGGGGCAGGAGCTCGGTGCTGGCTCCTCATCCCTGCTGGGGACGGGAGGTGCTGGCAGCTAGGTGAGGTTGGTGGCCAGGAAGAGTGATTCACATGGGGAGGGAGGCGCTTGAGCTTTGTACCTCACCCCACCGCTCCTTCCAGAGGGGTTTTTTGGGAGGCTTCACGAAGGGGAAGCAAACGCACAGCCCGGCTGCGTCTTCTCGGTCACCCGTGAGCCCGCGGCCGTGGTCTGCGCCGCTCGGTGCGGGATTCATCACCTCTGCTGCCGTCCCTCCCCAGGCAGGAGCCGCTCGGAGCTGGATGTGGGATCTGATGGGATCCCTCTGCCCTCGCTCGGCTGGATCTCCCGCCCGCGCTCCCCGTTCCTCGCAGAGCACCTCGACACGGCTCCGCTTTCTGTTTGGATACGTATTTTTCAAAGACTCAAGAAGTTTTGGGGGTTTTCTGTCTAATGGATTTCCTGGTTTTAATACAATTGAAAGGGTCTGAAATCCATGCTTTAGATTAACATATGCCAACTAGATTAGGGCTAATCAGGGTGCAGGTCTGAGCAGATGCAGCGCAGGGCCAATCCTAGACCTGATTACGGTATCTCAGTAGTTTAATCGTCTCTCTCCCAAGGGCGATCATCTCTGCTTTAATGCACAGCAGACTTTCCAGCCCTCTCCTCCTTCGGTTTGTTACCACCCCTGGCAGGAAGGCCGCTACGTCAGATGCTGAGGCGATTTACTTTAATCCCATGCAGAAAAGGATCTGCCTGTCGCCGTCTCTCACGGAGACTTCCCTGCTCATCCGTGCGCTCCAAGAGGTGGCCAAACCTCGGGTGACAAACTCAGCGTTTCCAAAGAAAACCCCATTTGGGTCTTCATGTCTCACCGTCGCTGGGTAGCACCGGTCTTCGGCAGCAGCCCTACCCTGGGCAAGGCGCGTTGGAGCAGCACGGAGGGATCTGGTTTTGAACGTTGCGTGCTCTTGGTCATAGAGTGGTTTAGGCTGAAGGGACCTTAAAGGCCATCTAGTTCCAACCCCCTGCCATGGGCAGGGACACCCTCCACTAGAGGTCCATGAGGGTAGTGATGACTCTGGTCTTTGGGTTGGCCATGGGCAGTGACCCCCGCTTGGGTCTTCACGTCTCACCCATCTTTGGGTAGCACCCATCTTCAGGACCAGCCCTGCCCAGGCCGAGGGGCGTTTGAACAGCATGGAGGGGTCAGGTTTTGAACATTGTTGTGCCCTCTGGTCCGTGAGGGTTGTGGTGACTCTGGTCTTTGGGTTGGCCATGGGTGGTAGGCTGTCGTTTGAGAGCTCCAGCGGTCTCCTTCGGGTTAGCAACCCAAGTAACCCAACGGGCTTAGTTGGGTTGTTGGTCTGGAGCGGGGATTTTAGGGGCATCCCAGGCCAGCTCTGCAGGTCTGTGGCTTAAACTGGGATGTGCTACATTTCCTTGAAGGGTCTGATCTATTTTTTTTTTTCAAGAGGGCTGAGCATGAGCTCTCATTTCGATGTTTTGTCACCTGAAACTATTTCTGTTCGAAAGCACCCTGGGAGCTTTGCACCTTCTCCCGACTCCACGCCGTTCCTAGCAGTCCGTGTTGAACCATCACAATGATTCCTTGGTCGGGCCGTGAACCGGACGAACACGGACATAACCCTTCTGGTGTGAGGCAGCTCTTGGGCTGGGGGGTGATTGCAAAACCTCCCCAGCCACAGAGCTCTTTGAGATCCCCGAAGGAGGGATGTCGGAGGACTGCAAAGCACGCTGCGCTCTGCCGGGGTCACCCACCTGGTCAGCACGATTAACTCGTAAGCTTTCCTGTCTGTACAGCGAGTTATCCGAGGACACCGAGCCGCGCTCTGCCGCCTCGTGTTATCAAACGAGTGCCCTTGGCAGGACAGAGGGCTGCGCTCTGCCACAGAAACCCGGATCAAAAGAGGCTGTGCTGCTTTTCTCGGGAAAAGCCTGGGTCAGGAATCTGCTGCCTTACACCGTGCGAGTGCTGTCTGGGGGGTTGGCCATCCGGTGCTGCTGGCTGGAAGGGTTTATTGACCCCTAAAAGCTCTTTGTCCCCACCAGCGGTGCGGGCGGTTTCAGAAATGTCGTGTGCAGGGCAGCGTTTACGGGCTCGCTTCACTACATCCCACTTTACCACGCCGAGGGCAGCGGTGGGTGCAGGCAGATACTACTGGTGTAGAAACACCAAGTTGTGTCCTGCCAGCCCGTGGGGTTTGCTACTCCCTTCCCCTGCCCGGCTCCATCGAGCGGTACCGCCGCTCCGTGCTATTTTTGCCGCCTCTTTTCATCGTTCACATCACAATACCCTCGGGGGCCTCGTTGTTTTGTTGTCACCCTGGTTGGCGTTACCAAGCTAACTCACCGTGTTTGCCACAGCGGTGCTTCCCTCCGTGGCCAAAAACACCCCCCGAAGCTCTGCCAGCTCCAGCTCGGGGGCATCTGATCCCCTTCTGTAGCTCAGCCACCCGCAGGAAAAAGCTGTTTCCGGCTTTGCTGGACCCACGCACAAGCAGGGAAAGGCTGAGAAACTTGGTTTGCGTTCCTTTATCTCTGCTTTCTGTCGTATGTACGTGTGTGAGTGCCTATAGGCAGCGCCTGGAGCCAGTATGGCTTGGCCAAGGCTCAGTGCTCCCACTCTGCCCGTCTCGGTGTGAAGGCAGGAGGACCCGGCTGGGATGGAGGGTGAGCTGGAGGGACCGAACCGTGTTTGAGAGGGACCGGCGGTTGTACCGGGGCTCGTGGGCCGGATGGGTGCTCTGCACAGGGATCGGACCCTTCTCCTGCCGGGAAAGTGGGAAGGTGTTCGAGTGGTGTGTAGAGTTACGGGAGGTGGAAGAGTCGCATGGGGCAGAAGCAGAATTTATCCCTTCCTCAGCCCCAGGGTTCCCAGTTCTGGGCAAATCAAGTGGAAAATGGCGTTTCGGGCCTGTGTTCCTCATCTCTGGAGCAGGGCTGCCGGGCTGCGTGGGGGCACGCTCACGGCTGGGGGAGAAGCGTGTGGGAGCAATCCCTGCCTCCAGCACAACACGGCGTGACGGGTCGGCTGTACCACCCTGGCATTTTGGATTCCTCCCCAAACCAATTCCTATTTCTTTCCTCCTTACCCTTATTCTCTCACTGGGGCTGGACAGCCCCACGGTGCAGGCTGAGCTCTCCACGCCACCGCCCGACCCTACCCCGTCCCGTCCCTGCTCCCATCCCACGCGGCACCGTGGCGGGTGACTCCGGCACGGCGACCCGCCAGGCTGCAGACGGTTGCACCAGCGCAGACACCGCCGGGTGGGAGGCAGGTGTCTTCCCCGAGTGCTGGCTTTCAGTGCGCAGTCACAGAACGGTTTGGGTTGAAGGGACCTTAAACCCCCCCCAGTCCCACCCCCTGCCACAGGCAGGGACCCCTTCCACAGCCCAGGGTGCTCCCAGCCTCATCCAGCCTGGCCTTGGGCACTCCCAGGGATGGGGCACCCACAGCTTCTCTGGGCACCTGTCCCAGTGCCCCCCACCCTCTGCAGGAAGAATTCCTTCCCCATGGCCCAGCTCCATCTCCCTCTTTCCTTTTGACCCGTTACCCCTTGTCCTGTCCCTCCCTGCCCTTGGGAAAAGCCCCCCCCAGCTTTCCTGTACCCCCCCAGGCACTGGAAGGGGCTCTGAGGTCTCCCCGGAGCCTTTCCTTCTCCAGGCTGAACCCCCCAACTCCCCCAGCCTGTCCCCATGGCAGAGGGGCTCCAGCCCTCACAGCATCTCCGGGGCCTCCCCTGGCCTCGCTCCAACAGCTCCGTGTCCTTGTACCGAGGACTCCAGCGCTGGACACTGCTGGAGGGGGCGCTCTGACAACCCAAAGGACCTCTGGAGCAGCACTCCCCGTGCCGAACGCATCCCCCAAACCCCTTGGGGACCACGCCGCGTGGCCGTGCCACCCACATCCCTCACGCCGCCCTCTTCCCTCCCAACCCCGCTCCTATTTCATGTTTTCTCTCCGCAGGTCTCGTCCAGATCCCCGTCAGCATGTACCAGACCGTGGTGACCAGCCTGGCCCAAGGCAACGGCCCGGTGCAGGTGGCGATGGCACCCGTTACCACGAGGATAGCGGACAGCGCCGTCACCATGGACGGGCAGGCAGTGGAAGTGGTGACCTTGGAACAGTGACGATGCCCAGAGCGGGAGCGTGGTTGATTTTCCTCGTCTCTTACGCGAGTAATTTTTTTTTTTTTTACGCCTCTCCAGAGATGCAAGCAGGTGGCGTTGAGTCTCCCAGCTTCGGAAGCAAAGGTTTTGTTAACCTTTTTTTTTGTTTGTTTTTAAAGGAAAAAAAAACCCACCCGAGCATAGTAGCAGAGGATGTGTGTTAAGTGCATTTTTATAGCGCCGCTCCGCTCTCCTACGAGTGAGAAGCCAAATTGTGACGGGACTTTCATTCCGAGGAGATTTAAAAGAAAACAAAACAAATTCAAACAACCCCTTAACCCCCCACATTGCCCCCCACCCGGCGCGGGACGGAGCAGGGCGACAGGCCCGGAGGGGGAAGCACGGACGCCCGAAAGCGCTCCAAGCAGCATCGCCGGCACCTTCCTCCGCGGCAGCTCCCGGGCACGGCCCTCGGCAAATTAGGATTCCAAGGTTTTAACGTGGACTTTTGTATGGAAAACACCCCCCCACGCACACAAAAATTAAAAAAAAACCAGGAAAATAGTTTGGAAAAGGCTCCTGGGTGGAAAAAAAATGCACGTGTGACTGCAGGGGGGGGGCGGGTGTGGAAAACTCTGGAAGGGGACGATGCTCTTCCAGGATCCCGCGCGGCCGCCGCCCTCCCCGCGCCGGCGCGAGCGAGGCCTCTGCCTTTTGAGGACCCTAAGCTCCCCCCGCGGAGAATCCCGGCCGCGCTCCGCTCGGCTCCCCTTGGTGCACACTGGAGACCTCTTCCTACTCTCCGCTCCCGACGCGTACCTGCCGTTTCTAGATCCTTCCGGGGTGTTTGGGGTTTTTCTTTATTATTATTATTATTGTTATTATTATTATTATTTCCAGGTTTTGTGGATTTAGACCGGAGTGCAAACGCTTCTAGAGGGGCTCTGGCTGCATCACACACCCACACACCCCCAGCTCACCCACCGCCTTCCCACGACCCCCCTTGCCAAAGAGCCTCCTCGGGCTCATCCCGGTCCCCACAACCGCCCCCCCCCAATCCCGCATCCTCCCCTGCCCGTCCCCGCAAGAAGAGTTTCCTTTGAAGGTGGCGTGGGGGGGGGGGGGGGGGATGCGAGCGCAGACCCTCCGGGGGCACCCTCCAAGCCACCCCCCCCAGCGTGCCCCCCCCCCCCCCCCAGCACAGCTCTGCCGCTGGAGGCTTTCAATCCCCATCACCCCAAAAACCTCGCCAGGGGGGTTAAAAAAGGCCTCGGGGCGGGGGGGGGAGGGGTTTGGACACACGTTTGGTTGATTTTCCCATGGGCCAAACCCTCCGCCAGCCGCAGCCCCCCTCCCAGGCGTGGTGTTTAATTTGGGGGGCTATTTTCTGGGGGGAGGGGGGTTTAATTGTTATTTCCAAGTGGCCGTTAAGGAAGGTCTCCGCGCCTCGCTCCGCCTTCGAGGGGGTTTTCGGATTCTTGTATTTACTTGTTTTATATGGAAAAATATCCGACGTTCTTTGTATACATTTCTTCTGTACTTTAACGGGGGGGGGGGAGGGGGGGGAGGATCTTTCCATAGACACAGTCCTGGTTCTCCAATCCGTCGTTACCCGGGTTTTTTTTTAAATGACTCTTTTGTTATTGTCGTCGTGAAGATGTCGGTGGCTTCCGAGTCGGTGTTCCTTTGGCGATGAGATGACCTTCTTAGTCCGAGAGGTTCCCGACGCCCCCCCCCCCGCCCTCCCACCCCCCCCAAAAAAAGGACAAAAACCAGGCAAGTAGCAGCGCATGGACCCCCCCCCCTTGTTTTCCCAGTGTCTATTATTGCCTCATTCAATAAATTGTTACAAATGTGGCTGCCCGTGCCTCCGCCTCTCCTGTTTTGGGGGGTATTTGGGGGGGTTCGGTGTATCCTGCCATCCCTCCCTACACGGTGGGTGTTTTGGGGCTTGGTCCCACACCCCCTGCCCCGCCCCGCCCCCAACACCAGCTCCGCGCTGTTGGGGCTGGAGAGGAGCTGGGCGCAGCCGGGATGATTTTGGGGCATAATCCTTCCTTTGTGCAACTTATCCCATTCCTTCTTCTTTGGGGCCTACAAGGAAGCTGGGGGGGCTTTTCCCAAGGGCCTGTAGTGCCAGGACAAGGGGTGACGGGTTTAACCGGAAAGAGGGAGAGGGAGCTGGGCCATGGGGAAGGAATTCTTCCCGCAGAGGGTGGGGGGCACTGGGACAGGTTCCCAGAGAAGCTGTGGGTGCCCCATCCCTGGGAGTGTCCAAGGCCAGGCTGGATGAGGCTGGGAGCACCCTGGGCTGTGGGAGGGGTCCCTGCCTGTGGCAGGGGGTGGCACTGAGGTGGCTTTGAGGTCCCTTCCCACCCAAACCATTCCATGATTCTACTCTTCCAGCAGCAACCTGGGGCCGGGTGGAAGTCATGGAGGTGCTTGAGCATCCCCTCCCCTGCTCCCACCCGTGGCCTGAGCTGCCTTTTGGGTTGAATTCCTCCGTTTCCAGTTGCAGCAGCCCCCCCGGGGCGCGTGACGCGGGACACGAACCCAAGGAGGAGCAGGGAAGCGCAGCCGTGGGGTTCAGCGGCTTTATTTGAACGCAGGGAACGGGACGGCCACGGCGCTGGCTCCGGCACGGTGAATCCTCCGGGTTTCTTGTAGGCTGGGGCAAGCAAAAGGGCAGAGGAAGGCTGGAAGGACGGACAGATGGACAGACGGAAGGGAAGGAGGAGTGTGGCTGTTTACTAGAGCACCTGCTGATGCTCACGGAGATCCCCATCGGAGCCGAGAGCTGATCCCCAGCGTGGCTCAACATCCCCAGGCATGAAGGATGCTGCATCTGCCAGGAGGGTGCCGTGGGGGTCCGAGGGCCCCAGGAATCCCCTGGCTGGGTTGGGGTGGCCTGAAGGGGCCCCGGATCTCACAGCACGGCCCGGGGAGGGAGCAGCTCGGGCCGGCAGACGCTGCTGCGAGGCTTTAATCTTTGCTAATCGGGCTTTAATAAGCAGGTCGGGGCCTCCCGCTGCGTCGGCCCAGCACAGGCTTCGCTTCGTACCCCGGCTGGGGAGGGGGTGCTGGGGCCAGATCCTGCTCCCCTCCCCAGCCTGGGCACTTGGGGGGGGTCCCAGGCATTGGGGGTGGTCCCGGGCATGGGCTCCCATCCATGGCCAAGCTGGGTTTGCTGCCTCTACCCCTCCATCCCTGCTCTGCCCAGGGTGGGCCCCAAATTGCAGGATCTGGTCCCAAATTGTGGGATTTGACCCCAAAAGCGCTGCCGGGTGCTCAGGAGGAGCCTGGCTGCTGCAGCTGGGAAGGGGCAGGATGAGGGGAGGGGGGGGAGGGGGTGGGTGTGTGTCTCAGGGTGACCCCCAACAGGCTGAGGGTCTCGGGGGGTGGGGGGCCCTGGTCAGCTCCCCTTCAGGTGACTGTTGGGGGTGGAGCCTCTTGGGAGGGGGTGGAACTTCTGGTGTGGGTGTGGCCTATTGGGTGGGGCTTGGGATGGATGCCCCACCCCTTGTGGGCCTATTGGGGGGTGGGTATAAGCTCAGCATTGAAGGGGGGAGGGAGGGAGGGATGGACAGACAGACGGACGGTTGGATATGCAGATGGATAGATGGCTGGCTCAATGACTGGACAGACAGACGGAGGGATGGATGGCTGTACGGACAATGGAGGGGCAGCTGGATGAAGGGATGGATGGATGGATGTTCACTGGCTGGATAACCAGACGGACAGACGGATGCATGAAGAGACAGACACACAGACAGCCTGTGCCCCCACCCACCTGCCCTGGAGGGCAATGGGGACCCCTGTCCACCCTCCCCACCCCCCGGCGCAGGGAGGAGGATTGGAGCGTGCAGCCTAATCCAGCGTGATCCAATCTCCGCGGGCTTACGCCAAAAGCTCCGTAATCACCCAGCGCTGCCCTACATATCCCAACCAGCGCCCTGCCCCACCCCCAAAGCCTGGGGGGGGCCGCATCCCTGCACCCCAGGGGTGATGGGGGGGGAAGGGGGTGTGCACAGCCCCACACCCCCCCTCCATCCCCCAACACATCAGCCCGGCGCTGCCCCTTCCCAGGCTGTCCCCGGTCCCACCCCCTCAAAGCTGTCACCATCCCTCCGGCACGTGAGGACAGGCAGGGGACGTGGCAGCTGCCACCACAAGCTGCTTCACCGCGGCCTCAGTTTCCCCCTATGCCCCAGAAAGTGGGGCCTGGGTCAGGGCTGGATCCAGGGCCAGGGGCCAGATCTGGGGCTGGGGGGCAGGAGCTGACTCTTTAATCCTCTCTCCCCCTCGCTGCCCTGTCTGCATCGTGGGGTCCGGATCAGCCCTTAACGCCCAAAGTCACACAGGGACATGCTGCTTCAATGAGCAGGTCCCCGTGTCCCCCCCGTGGCACCATGGAGACACCCCAGGGTGCCCTATCTCGGGTTGGGGTGCAGCATCGCCATCCCCCTCCCCCATACCACACGCACAGACACCCACCGCGTCCTCCCTCCCCAAATCCATACTGGAGCAGGCCCCCAGGAGCACCCTCCCAGCCCTGGGTGGGTGGGATGGGATGCACAGGGTGCCCGGCTGCACCCCTGGGTGCCAGGGGCCCGTGTCCGTGGTGGTTCCCCGGGGCTGTAGTTGGCAAGTCTAGAACCACCGGATCCTGCTACCGCACCAGTGTGAGTTCTACCATTGCCAAAGGCAGCCCCAGGGCCGGCACCGTCTCAGCAGCCGGGCCCCGGCGTGGGGACGGGGTGGGGGGGGACATGCAGCCGCTGGGCCAGGCCTGGAAAGCTGCAAGAAAATAGGAACAAATATAATTTCACCTGTCCAAGCAGGAAAACCCCACACACGGCCCATGGAGACAACCCCAGGGGGATGCTAACACCGTGGTCCAGGAGGGGACAAGGAGCCGGGGGTCCCAATCTGCTCCTGACGGCCACTGCGGGGCCGGGATGCCCCCATGGGCTGGACCATCACACCGGATCGGACACCCTCCCCCAAAGAGCACCCACGGGTGGGGTCTGGCAGACATCCCCCCACCACCCCAGCGGTTTCGGGGTGCTTTCCACCTTCCCATCCCCAACAGCAGCATCCCTCGCTCCCAGCATCCTGCCAAAACCACGACACCCACCCGCCCCAACCCCCGGCCCCGCCGCTCATCCATCCCCAACCCCGCCGCTGCTCTCTCCACCTCCTCCCATATTGGCACTACACATAATTGCTCAAAAGCTACAAATCAAAGCAAAAATGTGCTAGTGCCAAAACGGGCCCAGGCGACGTTGGCCGCGCCGGCGGCGGGGGGCTCGCGGGTCTGTCTCTGCTCTGTTTATGGCCCTATGGTAATTCACTGACCGCGGGGTTGCACAGTGAATTCTACCAGTGCCATACACAGAACAGGAGTCGCGAGCTCGCGCCTTTCCTGGGGTGGTTGGGGTTTTTTTCCCACCGAATTTTCCCCAAAAATATCCTTCGTAAGCCAGAGCCGAACGCCCTAACAAAAAAAAAAAAAAAGACCCCCCCAAAGGGAATAAATCATTATCGACCGGTAAAAACCTTCGGAACTCGCCAGGCGCAGGGAGAGGCTTGTTCCGACGCCGTCTCTCCCGAGAGGAGGGGGAAAATCCGGTCCCCAGCCCGGCTGACTTTCGGGGATGCTCCCAAGTGGGATGGGGGCCAAGGCGATGCCGCTGGAAGACATTTCCCTCCCCCCGACGCCTTTGAGGGGTTACGTGGGGGGGTGGTCTCGGCCCCAGGTCTGCAGGGAGCAAATCCCTGGGTCACAAATCCCTGGGTGGCTGTGCCCCCCGCCCCCCCCAAAGCTTGTGAACCCCTGGATGGTTACACAGACACCCCCCTCCCCCCCCTCCCAATTGCTTGCAAACCCCTCCAAAGGTTGCAGACCCCCCCAAAATGTGCCGACGCCCCCACAAGGTTGCAAACACGCACCCTCCAGGCCTGCTTGCAAACCATCCGGAGGCTGCAACCCCCCCCTCCCAAAATATTCCCACCCACCCCCAACCCCCCAGGGGGGTTACAAACCCTCCAAATGGTTGCAACCCCCCCGGCCAAGCAAGAGGTTGCAAGCTCCCTAATTGCTTGCAGCCCCCCCAAAACGGTTGCAGACCACCCAAAAGGTTGCAACCCCCTCCCAGATGGCTGAAATCTCCCCCCCCCCAAGTTTGCAACCCCCTCCCAGATGGCTGAAATCTCCCCCCCCCCCCAAGTTTGCAACCCCCTCCCAGAAAAATAGTTGCAAATCCCCAGATGGCTGCAAACCCTCCGACAGCCTCGCAAATGCCCTAAAAATTGTTGCAACCCCCCCCAGATGGCTGCAACACCCCTCTCCAAACATTGCAACCCCCCCCCCAAAAGGTTGCAGCCCCTCCAAATGGTGACAAACCCCCGTGGGAGGCTGGACCCCCCGGAAGATCACGGACTCCCCCAAAAAGGTTACGGACCCACTGGATGGTTCCAGCACTGCCCCCCCCTGAAGCTTTCATGGCCCTGGGATGGTTGCAAAGCCCCCCCCTCTCGGGTGGTAGGGAGCCCCCCGGATGGCAGCGAGCCCCCCGGGTGGCCGCACGGCCGTCCCCAGCAGCCCCAGCGGAGGAGGAAGGCACAAAGTCTCCTTTGTGTGGGCAGAGCCCAGGCCCCAACGAGCCGAGCGGCCTCGGGATGAGCTCGGGGTGCCCCAGATCCGGCGGCGGGAGCTGACACCCCCCCCCACCGCCACCAAGGACGCAGCCACCGACCCCTCGCACCCCGTCCGGCCCCAGATTTGGGGCTGAAGACGCCAAGCGGCGCTTGCTGGGCCATCCCCATGGTTTGGGGAGCGGTGGCACGCAGGGGGGTAACGCTGATGGGGACAGACGTGTCATCCCCCCCCCACCATCTGCACCCACCTTTTGGGTTCCATCAGCAAAACCCTCGCCCCACAGCAAAGCCCCCCCGAAAGCATGGAAGGGCCCCCTCCTGAAGCCCCGCAGCGCTCAGCAAAGCCCCCCCCAAGGCCATCCTCACCTGGGAGACATCACCCCAGTGGCTTGGGGACACCGGTCCTGCGGGGGGGGCCGGGGGATGAAGCCCACCGCCATCCTTGGCGTGACTTCGGAAGCGATGGCTTCGCAGAATCCCCGCCGTTGGCCCGCGTGGCCCCCGCCCCGCGCCAGGCGGGATCCGGCCCTTCCCTGTTGACCCCCTGCGTTGACCCCCCAAGCCCACCCGGCTTGGGGACGGGGTGATGGGGGGGGGTGGCAGCTTTTGGGGGTGCCCCCCTCGTCCCCGCCCAAGGCCACTGCGGCAGCCCAAGGGCCCCGGGGGCTGAGCCTGCCCCCTCTGCAGAGCCGCCGCACCCCGGCTCCGTGACGTTGGGAGCTGCCGCATTGCGGATGCTGCCCCCCCAACCCCCACCCCGGGGGCCACCCCCTCCCGGGTCCCGCTCCCAGCAGCCCCCTCCAAGGGCTCCGGCGGGCTCTATCGCAAGGCCTGAGCCCTTCGGTGCGGAGCTGCGGGGGTCCCATGGTCCCCAAGCCCTGTTTAGGGGCCCAGTGGGGCAAAATGGCACCCCCAAGGCAAAAAGGCCACCGGTGTCACCCCCGGGGTGCTCGCGGCACCGATGGCACCAGGATGGTGCTCGGGCTCTGCCTCCACCCCACCGGGGGATGGTGACCGCTGTGGCTTGGCCACGGCCACTGCCGATGTCTTCCCGGCCGTGGGGTGCGGTGGGGGCTGGCGCCCACCCTTGACACCCCGATTCGTGGCCCCCGCTCAGTGGGCGCCAGAGGGTGGCTGGGGGGAGCCTGGGTGGGGATGGGATGGGGATGGGAATGGGATTGGGATGGGAATAGGGATGGGGACTGATGGGGATGGAGATGGCGATGAGGATGGGGACAAGGAGGGGAAGGGGACAGGGACAGAGACAGGGACGGGAACAGGGATGGGGACAGGGATGGGAACTGGGACAAGGATGGGGACAGGGATGGGAACGGAGATAAAGTCGGTGACGGGGACGAGAACAGGGATAGGGACAAAGATGGGGATGGAGACAGGGATGGAGACAGATGAGAATACGGTCAGGGACAGAGATGGGGACAAGGATGGGGCTCGGGATGGAGACAGGAATGGAGACGGGGACAGGGATGGGGACAGGGACGGGGATGGCGACGGCACTGCTGTGTGCAGGTGGGAGTTCCGTTTTGGGGCTAAATCGGGCAGATTTGTGTCAGAGACACACACCGGCTGCCCCAGCGGCCGGGGGACCCCCCCTCACCCCAGACCATCCCCGAGCCCGCGGCACGACCCCACCCTGCCCCCCCGACTGAGGTATCAGTGTCCCCAAGCAGGGCTGGGGACACGTCTGACCCCCCTCCATGCTCCGCAGCCTCAGGGCGGAGGCGGGGGGCGGGCAGGGGGGTACTCACCCCAGGGATGGGGGGCATGGGCACCCCCCCCAAAGCAGCACCCATCCCAGGCTGGGGGATCCCCCTCGGCCGGGCTTTCGTTACCGGCACTATTTGGTGACACCGGAGCTGCCGGTGCAGCAAAGCAGCGACCAATGGCTCCGGGGGGGGCGGGGGGCACCCCTGAACCCCAAAATCCCCTCCCCGGCCGAGGGGCGGCAGCGGGTGATGGGGCTGGACCCCCGTTTCGTTGTCGTCTGCTTCACCCCGATGGGATGCGAATGCTGCGACCCCGACGGCAAAGGTTTGGGGGGACCCCTGGGGGGCGCTGGGGGGGAGGAAGTTGAGGAGGGGGCGCTCAGCCCGAATCGGGGGGGACTCCACGTCGAGGAAAAGAGAGAAGAAAGGGAGACGCGCCGCCCGAAGCCGGATCCTGCCGGGGGAGACCCGAGGGGAAGGGGACGGCCAAAACGGGGCTCCCCGAACCCGAGGGGGATCCCAGCTGGACCGATCCCCCCCCGGGGGTCCGAGGCGGCCGCACTTACCTCCGCTCCGGGCGCTGCCTCGGCTCCGGGACCCGACGGGGGGGTCACCCCGGGGCTGCGGCGGGGGGGGAGGGACGGCCACGGGACCCCCCGCCGCGCCCCTCCCCAGCCCCGGGGGGGTCCCCGCCGCCACCCGCCGCCCCGGCGCTCGCCCAAGTGTCGGGGAGCGGCGGCGGCGGCGGCCTTAGCCCGGCCGGGGGGACCCCCCCTGCGGCTCCCAATTGGCCCAGGTGCCCCGGAAGGTGGAGCCGGACCCGGGGCGGGGGCATCGGGGGGGGGCCGGGCTCACCTTGGGCCACCCCCTAACCCCCTCGTACCCCACCCCCGGGGCCGCCCCGCCGGGTCTACCGGCGCGGTAGCTCCCCCCTGACCCCCAACCCCGTTACCCTTACACCCACCGCGGGCGGCTGATGGTGAGACCCTCCCCACAACGCTGGGGGGGGGCCTCTAAGACGGACAGCGAGCCTCGCCCCCCCCATCTCCCTCCCTTCACTCGGTGCGGGGGGGAAATGCGGCGCCCGCCCATCACCGCGGCCTCGGGGCGGGCGGCTCCATCCCGGCGGCGGCGGCAGCGGGCAGGGCCCGGGGCAGGCTGAGCCCTCACCGGTGTCTTCCTTCCCTTCGCGGGGGGGGGATGATTTTATAACCGGGCCCGGCCCGCCCCGGGGCCGCCGTCGGGGCCGCTCACCGGCTGTCGGACACCGGACACCGGACACCGGCGGCCGCGCACCTGAGCCGCCCCGCCGCCGCCGATCCGGTTTCCCGCTCCCTAAAAGACCCCCCCCTCGGGGTGGGGGGAGACGGAAAATGATCCCCAAGCCCCCCCCACCCCACCCCATCCTCCCTTTCTCAGGACCCGCAACCCGAGAGGCGCCGACGCGCCCGCAGCTGCCGCCGCCCGCCCCGAGGGGACGGGGATGGGCTCCGGGGATGGCGGGGTGGGGGGGTGGGGGGGTGGGGGGGAGACCCCGCTGGTGGCTGTGGGGAGATGGGGGGAGCGGAGTGTGGATGCCACGGGGGGGAAACATGGCACCCCGGCTGTCCCTGGGGTGATGGAGGGGTGCCCCCCTTGCCCCAGCCCTGGAGCCACGGGGATGGCCCGCACCGGTACACCACCACACACACCGCCCCTTAAGATTTCATCCCCTCGCCCCTAAAATCATCCCCCCCCTCAATTAAATCCCCCCCAATCGCACCCAACGCAGCCCCACGCAACTACAGAGATGCAAACTATATATAAAACTGTATAGAAGTACTGGGGGGGGGTGTGGGGGGTGGTGTCACTGTAGCCCCCACCCCCCCAAAAAGTGCCTGTGCGGCTCCAGTGCCGCAAACCAGCCCGACCAGTTTGGGGCCAGGCTGCCCGCTGGGACCGGGATCGGGTTGCCAGGATGGAGGGTGGGAGAAGCCTCGGTGCCTCCTGGATTTTTTTTTTGGGGGAGTGGGGGTGTGTCAAACCCCCTGAGAAAAGGCGTTTTGGGGCTCTGAAGTACGAGGCAGGGGGCAGTGGGGAGCAGGTCCCCTAAGAGAGAGGGGCAAGGGGAGGAGGAGAGGGCTGGTATGGGGGGGAGGGTGCTCGATCTTGGGGTGACCATCCGGGATGGGACTGAGCTGGGCCCCATGCTGGGGGTGATTTTGGGGTGTTGGTGTTTGTGGCACCCTGGGGTGGTGCTGGAGAAAGGAGGGACCCTGGGTGGTCCCCCAGGATGGGTCACAAACCCTGGGATGGTCCCTGCGCAGGGACACACTCAGGAGGGTCCCCAAGACCCCAGGATGAGAGGCATCCTGGGGAGGGGTGGGGAGGGAACCCTGGGAGGGTCCCCAAGCCCCCAGGGTGGTTGCCAAGGAGAGAGGAACCCCAGATGGTCCCCAACCTTGGGATGGCCCCAAAGAGTCCAGGGTGCTCCCCAGGCAGGGGGGCACCCCAGATGGTCCCCAGGAACCCAGGATGATCCCCAAGACCCCAGGATGGTCCCTGAGACCCCAGGATGGCCCCCAAGCAGGAAGACACCCTGGATGGTCCCCATGCCCTGGGATGGTCCCCAAGAGGCCAGGATGCTCCCCAGGCAGGGAGGTACCTTGAATGGTCCTGGGGTGTAAGGAGGGTCCCCAAGAACCCAGGATGGTCCCGGAGGCTCCAGGATGGTCCCCAAGCAGGGAAGCACCTCAGATTGTTCCCCAAACCCAGGATGATCCCCAAGACCCCAGGATGATTGCCAAGGAGGGAAGCACCTTGGATGTTCCCCATACCCAGGGATGGTCCCTGAGACCTGGGATGGCTCCCAAGCAGGGAAGCACCTTGAATGGTCCCCATAACCCCAGGACTGTCCCCAAACAGGGAGCACCTTGAACGGTTCCCAAGACCTCAGGATGGTCCCCGAGAGGCACCTGGGATGGCCCCCCTGTCCAGGGATGGTCCCTGAGACCCCAGGAAGGCACCAAAGAGCTGGAAGGCACCATGGACGACCTGCATGGTGCCATCCCAAGTGCATCATGGGGCCCCTCGGCGCCAGGTTCATCCCCATCCCCATCCCCATCAATATTTCGGCTCCGCAAAGGTACGGCCGAAATTTCTTCGAGGCCTCAGCCCGCGTAAAGCAAGCGGAGCAAATGGCCTTGTTTAAAAATTTACATGGTCGTCTTTTGTTCCTCAACCGAATAGTTAATGGAGATGGACCTGGAAGAGCCTCTGGAAAGGCGGAGGGAGTCGGGCAAAGCCGCCCTGCCATGCCGAGACCCGGCGGCACTCGGTGCGGGGGCTCGGCTGGGGCCGGGTTTCTTTCCACGGCTCCGCGCTGGGCTCAGATGAGGATGGAAACGATAATGCAATATTGATGTGGAGGGATGAGGGAGCGCAACCCAAGTACATTAGCCGGGGAGCCCTCCCCGGCACGTTTTATGGCACCGGTGAGGCTGGTGCTTGCAAAATCCATCCCCCTCCATGAGATTCCAGCTTAAAAACGGGGTTGAAGCTCAGGGATGGGGAGGTGGTCGCCATTCTTCAGCCTAATGGGATGCGCAGGGGTGAGCATCCCACGCCGGCAGGTTGGACCGCCGGGCTTTGTGTGATACCTTGGCCTGGGGTGGGTGAGGGGGTGAAGCTGGGGAGAGGAAAACTGAGGGTGAAGGAGAGGAGTTGGGGAAAATGAGCTAAAAACTGGAAAGGAGCAAAGTGGGGAGGAGGAACCCCTGGCTGCAAATGGGTCAGAATCACTGGTTATGAGGAGCTATTTGTCAGCAAACATGAACCGAGCTGTGAATGTCCTCTGCAGGGCCACTCCTGGTCACCTGGGACGTGGCAGGGATGGGGGGGGCCCTTTTTGGGCAAGACCCATTTGGCAACGAGGCCACAGCCCCAGTCCCACCGCGCTCGCGCTCCAGCTGGGCAGGTGTGTTTACCAGGCCCAGGCCTGTTGTGTTGGACAGGCGTGTCCAGAGCCACCATTTGGGGCCTGGATGAAGAGAGAAGGGAGTGAGACCCCCTCCCCAAACCCAGCTCTGTCTCTCCTGCCCCCCCGAAGGGTGCAGGCAGTTCGGGGAGTGGGGGGGGGGCAGCCGACTGCGGGGGGTCAGGCACAGCCATCTCCCGCCGGAGCATCATGCATTAGTAATGGCCACCGATCCGCCGGCGCTGACGGTATTTCTTCCAGCCGGGAGGAACAATTTGGGCCGTAACAGGAGCCGTCGTGGGGCAGGTGGAGCAGGCTCAGGTGTCCCCCGTGGCCCTGGGGGTCACGGCAAGTGGCCCATCTCAGTGCCCACTTGGGGCTCAGAGGTGCACATCCCCCCGGGGTTGGTGGCCTGGGCCAGGCTGCAGCGCTGGAATTCCTTGGGGGTCTCATCCACATGGGTGCACAGCACTCCTCAGCCGGGGCAGGCCCAAAGGTCCGTCGGGCGCCCAAAGGGGATGGGGAACGGTTCCCACAGTGGAAGGTCCCAGCAACCAGCACAGGGACAAAGCTGGGAGGGGAGGCAATGTTCCATTCACCCCCTGAGCAGCCAGGACCAGACCCCCAAGCATCTGCCAGTGCTGGCTTGTCCCCCCCTGTCACAGGGGCTGCGGGGCTACGGGGATGGCACCCAGAGCCCCATGGGGATGGTACCCAAGGCCCTGTGGGGAAGGCACCCAGAGCCCTGTGGTGGTAGCCACCAGCGTCTTATGGGGATGGCACCCAAAGCCCCTTGGGGATGGCACCCAAAGCCCCTTGAGGATGACACCCAAAGCCCCTTGGGGATGGCACCCAAAGCCCTGTGGTGGTAGCCACCAGCATCTTATGAGGATGACACCCAAAGCCCCTTGGGGGGGCCTAGGCTTGGGGCTTTGCTCTTTGACGCCCTTCAGCATCCACACAGACGGGTCAGGGTGAGGCCTGTGGGTGCTCTGGGGAGCAGCACCCGCTGCCAGCCATGGGTCCCCACTCACTACGTCACCCAAGTCTGAGCTCCCCAAGCAGCACCACGTCCTGGGGCCCCGTGGGAACCTGTGGTAGGTCAAACGCAGCCCGAAACCCTGAAGGAGAGTGGTTAGACAGTGGGTGGCACTTGACACCCAGGGGACAGTGGGGACAGAGCAGCGATGGGGCCACAGCCAGGGGACAGAGAGGGCACCCAGCACCGGGCCCAGCTCTACCCTCTACTGGGCAGAGTGGGAGTCACTGGTGGGGCACGAGGGCCACCTGCTGGGCAGAGGGGACAGTGCCACCCCCAGCTGGACCTAGAAGCCCCCCTAAAAGGGAGGGGGTCATAGGGCTGTCCCCCCTTCCCTGCTCCCTCTCCAGGGCAAGGGGCAGAGCCCGGAGGGCTGGTGGCCCCACGGAGGTGGCACTGGGACAGGGTGTGTCCCCTCCTTGTGCCAGCATCACCGGGAGGTGTCCTGGGCTGCCAGGCTGGGTGCTGGCAGCAGGTGGCACTGGCATGACACGGACCCGCCACTCTGTCCCCAAGCTGGGTCCCGGGGGTGACAAACAGCCCTGGCTGGAGCAAGGGAAGGGTGCGGGGAGGAGGAGGATGGAGAGGAAGGTCTTGCTCAGCTCCAGCAAATTCAGGACAGCAATGAGTTAAAGCAGGATGAGGACAAGCCACATGCCAGCCTGTTGTCCCCTGTCCCACCTGTGGCCCCCAAAACGCCAGCTCGCGCTCCCGGTCACATCCCTTGGATACATTATCCCGATCCTGGCATAAAATGACGCGTGATCACGCAGAAAATAGCCACCTCTGCCGTAATTACGGACACCAAACAGCCCCCACGATGGCCGCAGCCTCTCAGGCAGCGCCACCTGTAACGACTTGTCCTGCTGCAAGAAGAGACCTCGAAAGGAATCAACCCAAGACCCCCAAAAATTGGCTTCGGTGCCCCAGCTGCGGCCACTGGGCGTGGAATTCATCACCCAGCTGCTTGCTCCTTCCAGCCCGGAGCAGGAGCCGGGTACCCCGAGCACTGCCATCAGCGCGTTGGGGGCGCGCAACCGCTTCCACCTCCAGCTCATCTCCAGGAGGAAGATGGCCTGGGCCGCTTTTTGATCCGGCACAGCCGGGACATCGGCGGGATGTGGAGTGGGTGCCGAGTGGATGCCGCGAGGTGCAGGGTCTTTCCCACAAGCCCCAGCTCTCAGCGATCGAGCAGCAGCCAAGCTCCAAGATATTTTATTTTAAAAAAGGTTGACAGTTCTTTTCAGCATCCACAGCTATCGGAGAGGTTATACTCGTAGAGAAGAGGCGTTTTGACCAGGTGGCAGATGCACCCACTACATCAACAACGCGAGAAAAGAAAAAAGGAGAAAAAAAGAAAAACTAATAATAAAGAGCCAACCCAAAACGGAAGGGCAAAGTGCCCCTGATCTCTTCAAGTATCACCCGATCGGTACCAAACACGGGCGGTAGAATGATGGCCATTTCTCATGCTGCAAACACTCCAGCTACAGTGCCAGCAGCCCTGAGGAGAAGGACCTGGCGGTGCTGGTGGATGAGAAGCTGAACATGAGCCGGCAGTGTGTGCTGGAGCCCAGAAACCAACCGGATCCTGGGCTGTATCAGGAGAAGTGTGGCCAGCAGGGTGAGGGAGGGGATTCTCCCCCTCTACTCTGCTCTGGGGAGACCCCACCTGGACCGCTGTGTCCAGCTGTGGAGCCCTCAGCTTAAGAAGGATATCGACCAGTTGGAACGAGTCCAGAGGAGGCCACGGAGATGCTCCAAGGGCTGGAGCCCCTCTGCTATGAAGAAAGGCTGAGAGAGTTGGGCTTGTTCAGCCTGGAGAAGAGAAGGCTCTGGGGAGAGCTTACAGCACCTTCCAGCGCCTACAGGGGCTACAAGGAAGCTGGGGTGTTCTTTTTACAAGGGCCTGTAGTGACAGGACAAGGGGTGACGGGTTTAAATTGAAAGCGGGGAGATTTAGATTAGATATCAGGAAGGAATTCTTCCCTGAGAGGGTGGGGGGCACTGGGACAGGTTGCCCAGAGAAGCTGTGGATGCCCCATCCCTGGGCGTGTCCAAGGCCAGGCTGGATGAGGCTGGGAGCAACCTGGTGTAGTGGAGGGTGTCCCTGCCCATGGCAGGGGGGTTGGAACTGGATGATCTTTAAGGTCCCTTCCAACCCAAACCATTCCATGATTCTATGAACTTGGGTAAGCAAAAAAACAAGAGGCGAAAAATAAGAGAAAACCGTCAAACACCTCCCAGCCTCCCCAAGGGGGGGTCCCTGCCGACGGACCACACGCACCAGGCGGGGATGGGATGGGGAGCCCTGTCACCCCTGCACGTGTTGAGGGATCGGTAGAGATGTAAAGGAGAGAGAGAGATAGGTTGGGATTCAACCACGAGCACGGTGGAGGCAGGACAAGGCCGTGTCGCACCAGGCTCTGCTCCAGCCTGTCCCCGTGCCCGCATCCTTCTGCATCCGCCAAACCAACCTGTGGGCCGGGGAGAACTCGGCACCGAGGGGTCAGCGAGGGACCCCCGGCATCACCACGGAGGGACGGGGCGACTCAGCTCCTCACGCCGCACAAGAACCTCGCCGGCGAAAGCAGGGATTACGGGAACAGAAGGCAAAGGTGGTTTCTGAAACAGTGCCGAGGGGCTGCGGCAAGTTTGGGGAATTCAACCTGGGATCCGTCCCGAGCTGGCTGGGACTTTCCCGAATCTCGACGGAGCACAAGGTGACACCGCTGGTTTTTGAAGGAAAAGCTAAAAACGGCTATCTGGCTTCAACGTGGCTCCACGTTTTCTTCCAGACTAGGCAGGCGCAGCTTTAGTTACAAACTGGGGGGGAGGTTTCTTCTGGGAGAAGGAAGATTTGGAAAAATAAAGGCGGTGACAAGGGACGGGAGAGGCAAAGGGGCGCAAGGTGGCCAGGAGCACGCGTTCCTGACCTGCAGAGCGGACCCCATTCTACCCCCTCCCCCCGAAGCATCTTCACGCACGTGCCTTTCTCCTCATCCTTTTCAACCTCTTACAAAGATGCTTCCTTACAGCAGGGGTTTGGGAGCCGGTTTTCCTCCAGAAACCCTCCTCCGCCGGGGCGCTGAGTTTTGCCACAGCTCGGGAGCGCCGGGGACAGGAGTTTTTCGTGGCTCTAGACCCCCTGAGCCACTCAGCCCCGCACAAGCTCCACGAAGGATGCCGCAGCCTCGCGCCCGGGTCAGGAACCGGCGCCCTGGCAAACCCCGGTTTTGCCGGGATTTTGTTTTTTGGGAAGGGGAGGGGGAATCCCCGTTTCGCAGGATACACGTTTCACGAAGGGGAGGAACGCGCGAGCGGTTCGGAGCGCTAAACCCGAGTTAGGGGATGCAGTGACGGGGTAAGCCCTGGGGGGGAAGGAGCATGAGGTAATTAGAACACTATTGTTATACAATATTGAAAAAATACAAATTTTTATTGTGGGGTTTTTTTTGGTGTTTTTTTGTTTTTTTTTTTTTTAATCTTTTAAACTGATATCACCACCCAGCACTTACTCTACTCCTAAGTAGCACCTACAGTAAAGGTTATAGCACAAGCGAGCTGCTAGGTCAGCAGGTAAGCAAGTTAAACAGTGCCAGCAAAACGTGGCCCCTCCCTCCCCAAAGTAACGAGAAAAACAGCGTGCTAGATAAGAGTTAAGTACACCATTACATGTTAAATAGTTAATATTACCCCTCCGACAAGCCACAAATGCTAGATAGAGAACTTCAGCACAGTCACTAGCCACAGCCCTAACATCACTGCTTGAAAATAAGAAGGGGCTAAAAGGAGAGGAAAACCCTTTGCTTCATGCCCGTAATTAACAGGAAGGAAACTCTTTGTACAGTTTTATTAAGGAAAATCATGCTAAAGCAAAATGGTACTTTAGGAGTTGGGTTTGGTGTTTGGTTTTTTCTTCCCCCCGTGAAAGAAAATTAAATCGATTGTGCTTAACGAACCAGGAACAGGATTGTAACCTTCCAACCCCGACAACTCAAAATGTGGTGGCGTTTCCAAAGAACCAAAAAACCCAACCGATTCTGGGGAAATGACAAATGGACCAGTCCGACATCCAAAACTCTGCTCCAGAGTTGCTCGGGGTGGGTTATTTCCCCCGCCCCCGCCACGCACTTATCCTGTAGGTCGCGCCACAAATCAAAACATTTTGTCCAAACCCCTCCAAAAAAAAAAAAAAACCAACAACCCAACAAACAACCCCAAAAGAATACAGCAGGTAACATTCAGCTTTCAAAATCCATCTCGGTTTGAATCTCCAACGCACAATTATCCAAATGCCAAGCGGCCTCCCAGGTAGACATTCACTCGGTCAGATTTTGTAGCAAACAAACAGAAATCTCAGCTGGCTGCAAGACACCGGGAGAAATCAAACATTTCAATCCAGAAGCATCCTGGGAAAACAACAACAAAAAACAACCCCAACAAAACCAAGCCAGAGCAGAGTCACGTGCTTCCTCAATTGGTGCTTTTAGGCTTTTTTTTATTCATCTCATTTTTTTTTTTTCCAGATCATACTCTTTGTTAACTTTGAAGGAATTTTAATCCCGTTGTACACACACAAGCAGATGGCTACCAAGCTGGTGCAGAAGGGGGTAGGGAGGGTGGGGTGGGGGAAGGAAAACAAAATCAGTGCCGATGGATTCGTGGACTACAGCCAACGGGCCGATCTTCGTGGATCTGAAGCTCTCAGCAAGGCTAATCCATCCGGTCAGAGGACCCTCTCGGGGGATGGAGAGTGTTTGCGCGGTGTTTAACCATACTTGAAGCGAGGGGTAGGGGTGGGGGAAGAAAAAGAAGCAAAGTTGAAGCCATTAAAGGGCAGCAGTTTCCAAACTATGGCAAAGTAAGAGTTTGACTGCGCATGTGCTCCAGCTCAATCAAAGCACTGTTCAGAGAGCATCGTCTGTGGGTCGGGGTTTGGCTTGGTTTGGTTTTTTTTTATCCTCCCGAAAAGGGAACAGCTCGTAATCCAGACCAAGAGAGCGAACAACATCCAGATGAAGGCTTTCAAAAGTCCCAAAAGCGAATAGAGCAGTGGTTGTCAGTCCCTACAGTTCAGAAGGGCAGGCAGGAGTCCACATATAAAAACGGACTTAAAATCCAAGTCAAGGTTTTTAAGCTTCAACGCTCCGAATAGCTCCATGCACTGGTATTCTGTCTTTTTTTTTTCTTTTAATGTGACTCCACGTAAGATACAATCAGCAAGGTTGACCTGAAGGAGCACCTTTGATTCCACTGTCTGATCTACACGGTTAAGTCTATCATCCCCCAGATTTTACACTTTGCGAAAACGCTGTTCCACGTCAGCATCCCAGGCGGCGTCTTTGGAAACATCGCTACGGAAGCAAAACACCTCTGCTAACTCCCTACCTACCAGGGCAGCTGGTTTAGCCGACAGTTCAGTAGCACACAAGTTGACTTGGCCAAATGGAATTTGAATGCATGCATTCGGGCTGCATATTGCTACCAAAATGGAATGTGGGAATATGCTATGCACCTCGGGTTCGAGAAATGACCAAGAAAATCAAGATCTAAAGGGTGATATATATATCTCAATGCTATTATTCATAAAAACCTTGTTTAGTAATAAAAAAAATTGCTTTGTTTAAATATGAATAGTATAGTCTGCTTCTCATGGTTAGGAAATTAGAGTCTCTCTGAAAAGCAGGTTGCCTCTTCTACTACAACTCCATGTCCTGAGCCTCGTCTTCCGAGAAGTCGGACATGGAGCTCTCAGACGAGCTGTCCCCGGTGCCTTCTTCCTGTTCTTTTAGTGCTTCTTCTGTTGCATATTTCTGAATGTATTCTGTATGTGACAGAGAAGGAAAAAAAAAAAGACATATAAGCAGCATATATTCACCAGTCAGAGGATGGGCGAGCTACGACGCACGGCCGGTTGGGTCACATCGTGTTTGCTAAGTCAGGCAGAGCCGTATTTCTCGGACCAAAGGCAGCGTTGTCCAACAGCGTGTGAAAACAGCCGGCGGAGACCTTAGAGACGTGCAAGACTCTTGCAAACACGCACGATCCCAAGGCTCCTACGGCAGCATCACGCACACTCGTAGCTGGAACCAACCCAAGTCCTCCCCTGTATGGTGTGTCTCACTTTATAGAATCACAGAAGGGTTTGAGTGGGAAGGGACCTTAAAACCCGCCCCAGTGCCACCCCCTGCCATGGGCAGGGACACCTTCCACAGCCCAGGTTGCTCCCAGCCTCATCCAGCCTGGCCTTGGACACTCCCAGGGATGGGGCATCCCCAGCTTCTCTGGGAACCTTTCCCAGTGCCCCCCACTCTCTCCAGGAAGGATTTCTCCCTGATGTCCCATCTCAATCTCCCTCTGGGTAGACAGGACACGATTTAAATTACTGCCAAAACAGGAGCTACTGTGGTGACCTAGAGAACGAACCTAAAAGCCAGCAAGATGTCACCACGTAGCCTGGCTTTAGGAAATGAAGATCTGAGACTTCACTGATAGCACACCCAGCCCCGAAGCCAAGCCCAGCGACTAAACTCTGCGTAAGCAGAGCTTAAGGAAGGACGGACAGAGAAAGCAGAGCAGAACACTTAACACTGCACTTTTTTTTTAAATAAAAAGCAAAAGCTCCTTCCCCCAGCCCCAAAATAAACACAGGTCTGCCCCAGGCTCCGTTTTCAACTCTCCCAACCTGCTTCGCATCAGACAGCAGCGGTAGGATTAGCTGAGCAGGACCCGTGGGGAGGAAGACCACTGCGCTGCACCAACCCAAACCAGCGGGGTCCCAAACCACACTGGCTCTAGGCAAGCCCAATCAACACCTTGAAATTCCGCCAGCAGCAAGCAGGAAGCTGTAGGGCGAGCAGGAAAACTGGTTTACTGGGATTCCTGCAGGCAGGTGAAGCAACTGCTGTCACCTCTGTGCAGAGGGACAGAGCAAGAAGGCAACACCAAGTGGATCAGGTAAGTCAGACAGAGCCTGGCAACCACTTTCCCTCTTTCCCAGCTCCCGCAGCGCCCCATCGGAGAGTCGAGGAGGGGCTGGTGTCCCCAGCGGGCAGGCTACCTTGAGCAGGGAAAGCCTATTCCCTGCACGCAGAATGGAGCGGGGGTGAAAGCTGGGCACAAAACTGGGCTAAAGAAGAGGTTCTTATTCATCCCCTTTTCCAGTTCATGCTGAGAAAGCGGCTTCCTAGCGTGAAGCAGTGATGTAACCTCAGTATCCCAACAGCACAGCCTCCACGCCGCCGGTCACGCGTTCTGGGGAGGAGAGGGGTGTTGTGCTCCCGCTGCCGTTGGGCAATTCAGGTGTGGACTTGTTGCCTTTCCAGATACTGAGGTACTACAATAGGACAAAGCCTCCTCCAAACAGCAGTATTAAACTGAAGAGGGAAAATCACCATTCCTTCGCACTCAAAGATGAGCCCTGGAGTGAAATGTGAACGTCACATCCCAGCCCCGGTCCAGCAGCCGTCCCAGCTCGGTGTCCTTTAATTCTTCCCAGGGAATGGGGTCCGCAAGGAGCATCTCTCCTCCAAGAGCACACGGCTTTTTATCCCACACCGTACTGGCAGGTGGACGCACTGACAAAGCTGAGGATGCACCTAACGCCAAGTGCTACAACTCAGGTTTTAAAGACTGTGCTTTGCAGAGCTCGGGTGTTCTTAAGGCCATCTCTCCTTCTCTCTGCACTTCCATCCTTCAGCCCGCTGGAAAGGACAATACTCTGCAAGGGATCTTCGTATTTTTCCTGCATTTCTGGAGCTGAGGTAGGGACACAGAGCCCAAACACGTTACTCTGGGCTCAGGAGCATGGACAGAGCAACCCAAAGCCAACACTTCATGGAGCAGTTCCCACGATGGAGCAGCTGGTGGCCTTGGCAGACCTGCTCCACCCTGGAAAAGCTGGAAGGTGCTCCCGAGCCCAGTGAACTTCAGCTTCTCCCTCTAGTGACGTGCACAGCTTCGGTCTCACCGTTCCATATGTGTTCTTAGCCTGCTCGCTCCGCGTGACGAAGCAGCTGTTCAAACGTGGTTTACAAGAACTTGTTAAGAAGAGATAAAGTATCGAAGGCAGCTATGCAAACACCGAGAAGCACCGAGCCCCCAAGGTCTCAGAGTGCCCTCAGGCTGCCGGGGCCCACGTAACACCAACAGAAAAGCACCTTTGTGCTCCATCCTCAGGTCCTGGCTGTGGAGAACCCTCCTTTTCCTGGAAGGTGCTTGCCTGTGTCATCATGGAGCTTAGGTCCTGCCTGATCACGTCTCCGGCCTGTACTGGAAAGCAGGATTTCAGGGTCTGGGGCAGGGACCATCTGCCAGGAGATGGATGCTGCAAAGTGAGAAGAACTGGGGCGACAGACCTAAAGGTTTAAAGATGAGAGGGACTAACTGAAGAAGGGACCTCAAAAAAGCAGCGTGTCCTCAGAGAATTTCTATGGGAAGCTGGATAGGCAACAGTTAACAAGCAAAGTGAAGGAGACGGGATGCCAACATATCCTTGTAGAAGCTACTCCTTTCCCACAGCCTTCCAAGAATAAATCTGCCTCTAGAAAAGGGGTGTTTAGCCAGAGATGCTGTTATCCCTTGCACAATCCAGCAAAGGGAACCCAAGTTCCTTTGTTGTAAGGCTTTGGATGATATTGGATGACAAAGACAAGCTTAGAAACAGAAACACATTCCCCCTACGTTTACCCCAAACCCACCTAAACGACTCCTGCAGCTGCCTCGGGAGACCCCAAACGCAGCAGCCACAAGCCGTGGCAGGACCGGAAGCCAGCAGCACTGCTTCACTGACTACTCCAAGTGCTCTCTGGGCCACTGGAGATTCGGACACGGAGGCCACTGTTTCTTACTGTTGGAGAAGGCCTGCTTGAGCTTAAGCTAAAACACAACATGAAGCACTTCAAAATGCCATCTTCTACCCAGGAAAGCTTCCGAGGGTTTTTTCCTGGGCTCAGGAGCACGGACAGAGCAACGCAAAGCCAACACTTCATGGAGCAGTTCCCACGATGGAGCAGCTGGTGGCCTTGGCAGACCTGCTCCACCCTGGAAGAGCTGTGCGAGCTTTTTCTGGGCTTCAGTTATGAGCGCACAGAACAGTTGTTTGACACAGTGGTGGTGAAGAAGGTGGTAAAGGGCGTAGGCTGAGAGAGGCTGCCCAAGCTTTGTAGTTCCTGTGATTCTTGGGATGAGGCCCAAACGAGTATGAAGTGGTCAAAGCCAACAGCTTTGTCCTGAGGCTGAGGTCCCCAGCACCATGGGTGTTGGGGGACAAAACCTGGGCTGGGTTTTTCTGAACATTTAAGTATTGGAAAGATCAAACTTCCAGGGAGCTTCTGTGCTGAATGCTGCATTGGACTTGGATGTTCAGTCTATCAAGGGAAGAAAACGGCAACACCTAAATGATACCGACAAACCACCTTCCACAGAAGCCTGTTCACATCAAGAAGGAAAAGCCTTGATGCACCCACTCCTACCAGGGAAACACTGCTTGGATTCATCTGTTTTGAAACCCTGGAGCAACAAAACCAAGCTGTGGTGTGCCCCGTGGTTGCTACGTGGCCGTGAGCTATACTGGTGTTTGTCTGCTGGCGATCGGGCAAGCCACCTCGCCAAGGACTCTCAGGGAGATCCTAAAGGAGCATTTGGCTCCGTGTCCATGAACTGCTTGACCTTGAGTGCTGTGTCCAGCTTGTGGAGCCCTCAGCTTAAGAAGGACCAGTTGGAACAAGTCCAGAGGAGGCCACAAAGATGCTCAGAGGGCTGGAGCCCCTCTGCTGTGAAGAAAGGCTGAGAGAACTGGGCTTGTTCAGCCTGGAGAAGGGAAGGCTCTGGGGAGACCTTACAGCCCCTTCCAGTGCCTGAAGAGGGCTACAAGGAAGCTGGGGGGGGGGGCTTTTTACAAGGGGGGGACTTTTTACAAGGGCCTGTAGTGACAGGACAAGGGGTAATGGATTTAAATTAAAAGCGGGGAGATTTAGATTAGATATCAGGAAGAAATTCTTCCCAGAGGGGGTGGGGAGGCACTGGGACAGGTTGCCCAGAGAAGCTGTGGATGCCCCATCCCTGGGAGTGTCCAAGGCCAGGCTGGATGAGGCTTGGAGCAACCTGGGCTAGTGGAGGGTGTCCCTGCCCATGGCAGGGGGGTTGGAACTGGATGATCTTTAAGGTCCCTTCCAACCCAAACCATTCTGTGATGATGATTCCATGACCTAACCGAAGGCTCTAATGCTAAGAATCACACTTTCCAGCTGCACGCAGGTAATATTCGTGGACACGTACAAGTTTCACGATAAATTTGGAATCGTTTGGGCCTCATCCCAAGAATCACAGGAACGACAGAGCTTGGGCAGCATCTCTCAGCCTACGCCCATCCCTTCACCACCCCTGTGTCAAACAACTGTTCTGCGCGCTCATAACTAAAAAATGAAGAAAAGCAGCAATAAATCATTTATTTGCACTACTGAGCTTCCCAGAGCAGAGAAGCTGCTACAATCCACTGCATCAATTTTAACATGTCCAAGGCTATTTTTAAGAATGCTACAGTAAGAGGAATGACAATGTTTAGCTCTATCTTATACTTGTCACGCAAGCCTGGGAAAAGAGACAGCAGAGGCAGGACTCTTGGGTATATGGAACATGAGACATGTTGCAAGCACTTAAAACTCCTTCCAGATCATCTTCATGGCCTATACCTGGCTGTCAGGCCGGAAATGAGGGAGCAGACTATCCCATTTAGCCTCCCTGAGGGATGTCCTCAGATCTTCCTTGAAGCACCTGATGTTTGTTTGCTTTTTTCTAGGATGTATCTTTTTTTTTATTCCTGTTTCGTTAAAGCACAGGGGAGACACAGACCATCCCTTGTGTTGGCCCTGGAGATTTTATCTGACAAACCATTTTGCCTGGAAGCTTGTTCATATGAAAAAAAGGCAGCAGACTTCAGGATACCGAGCAGGCCAGATCTGCAGGGTAGTTCTTACGATCCTGTCATGCAGCTGTCAGAGGAGTCAAGCGAAGTGGGCTGAGTAACTCGGTATTTAAATCACAGCTTTGCTTGGCCCCATTTGTTGTTCTACCTTCAAACAAAAATTGCAGCTGATGAAGGGTCATTTCGCACGAGAACAAAGTGACTCGAGGGTTAACCACTCCAGAGTGACATGGCAGAGCCCATGGAAGGACTCCACCACCAAATCCCACATCCTTCTGGGATACCTGGGCTCGCTGGACGAGAGTGAGCTTCCACAATGCTCCGTTAGGGAATTCCCTACCCCACCTCACATCGGGCAGGCGATTAGAGCGTGCGACTCATGGAAGCTCTCTCCTTGCTGAACAGGCCCTGCAAACCTTTCTGGCAGGGCTCCCACAGACAAACAAGTCCTATGGTTATTCAGTAACCAAAAAAGAAAGAAAAATAATACCAAGTGGTCATGGTCCCTTAAAAACTTCATTGAACACCAAATTTGGGCCAAAGGCTGTAAATTTCCCACCATGGGATTAAACACCGATTGCATTCACTGGAACAGGGATGAAAAGGTCCACGGCTTTGCCATAGGCCTGTCCCATCAGGAAATGGTGCCCTGCTCCTGCCTGCATGCAGCTGATTCTAGGGAAGGCAGAGCGCCAATTTAAAGCACAATTCTTATTTTTGAACTTATTTCTTATGTTTACAAAACTAATTCAATTTGCATCTCACACACTAGCTGGCTAGGACAGTCCTCCTCTCATCCTAAGTGTCTGAAACTCCTTACTGGGAGCTGATCCCAAGGAGATGCTGACTATTCCTCAGCCTTGTCTAACACGTCCTTCCAACCTTTCCAAGAGCAGACACCCCAGCACCCTCACCGGCTCCGCCAGCTCTCACCCATCACAGTTAATGTTTAGCCTGCGCTCCCCCAGCCGTGTCGCACACCCGTGATCCCATCCTGCTCACGCCGATCACAGGATGAGCCATTCCCTTCCGCTCCGAAGTCACCTTTGACACAAACCCGGTTCGGTCCTCTAGATTAAACTCCTCCAATCCTTCCCCTCTCTTCCCTTCAGACACATCTTCAAGACCATCTGCCCTCGTGACACCCTTCGAGACATTACTAACTGGTCTGCAGCTTTCTTAAATGCCAGTCCCTGAACCGGGCACAGCACTACTAAGCCCTGGCTTAACTAGGAGGTAGCAAGGAAGGATTACTTGGCATTTACCGAAAATTCCTGCTCTGTCACAGTACGAAAGTGCTTTCTGCAACAGCATCACTGATTCCTTGATTGCTGCTCTCAGATCAGTTCCCACAGAACTGCTAACAAGCCACTTTCTATCCAGCAATTGCGGAACTGGATGCTCCTGTTTCAGTTCAGCCCTTTTCTTTGTCCCTTTTTCAGTCACACACCTTTTCTTCCAAGTCATTTCCCCGACCTCTAAAAATCATGTTGAATCCCAACCCAGTTTTCTTACAGCTTTCCCTGCTTAGGGTCTGCTAACTGATTTAAAACCCCTGCCCCATGTACTGCATACACTGCAGCAGCAGTTTACGACCCCCCCATTTAAAATGGACGGGGCCCCTGGAACGGGAAGGAACGGGCACGGACACACAAACATGCAGCAAACACAGTCCTCATCCCCCCAGGGTGGAATCACAGTAACACCACCCATTCCACAATGTGTTATTTACGGCCTTACCTTTAATTTTCTGTTTGTACTCTTCTGGTCGGTGGAGGTACATGGCTGCAGCGTCACCATTTAGAGGATCTATAGGGTTAGGATAGGCCAGCAGCTGGGGCAGGAACGATTCAAATATATTGGTGAGATCTGCAAGTGAAAGACACAGTTGTTCACATCCACAGACCCAGTGTCAGGTTGATTCATCACCCTACAAGCACCGGCACTGCAACAGCAGCACAAAGCTTCGACGGGGCAAACGCACCAAAAATCTGGGCACAGGTTGAAATAAAGGAACCTGCAGCCGGGTAAGCACATGCACGGCTGGTAAGGGAGGAGCTGCGGGTGGAGGTCTGCTGCGGGTGGAGGTCCGCTGCAGCTCCTCACCTAACTGCACAAACTCCTTGCCATCCCAACAGCGTAGAGATATCTGTGGGTTAAGCAAAGGGGGAAGGACACAATGGTCTTGTTTCCCACTGAGGCTCAGCCCTGGCTTAAAAAGAGGAAAAAAGAAAAACAGCGCTGTGCTTCACCCCTCACTAAATTCTTCTGCTTCTTCTATTACTGCCTTTAAATGGCTTCTCCTCCACGACTAAAGAGATGTATCTTGAGCACAAAGCACCTTCCAGAGCGCTTTAGATGACTGTGCTAATAGAAAGAGCAACCACCAAGTCCCTCCTCCAACTCAAAACAATTCGCAGAATGTGAAGAGCTCACATTGACACCTTGGTCCCAGTTGGCACCCGTCACTAAATAATCCACAACAGGAAACATACTTCTGATGCCGATGAGTAATTGTGGATACATGAAACCCTCTTCCCACATCCCTAAGATGACAAGTACCACGCTTCACCCGGGAGGGGGTGTTCAGAAACAAGCCCTGCGCCATCATTTTCTCCTCGGGGGCTTCAGGACCACGTGCACCCACGCAGAGCAGATCCTAAACCTCCGGCGCAGGGCTGTGCACCCCTTTAGCCACTGGAAAGCTGCTACAGACAGACCAGCACTCGTTATGCGGGGGTTTCCGTTGGGTTTTGTTTGTGAATATTCTACGCATCTTTTATCAGGATCCCCCTTTCCTCCCTAATTCAAGGGAGTGTCTCTTTCCTGCTGGCAGAGCATCACCAGTCCCCTCGAGCATGGATCAAAGCGGAGCTGTCAAAGGGAAGCCCAACACGCCCCGAGATCCACCACGTGAGCAGTTAACCACCTCAACCTGCCTCTTCCAGGGGCAAGGCTGCGTGACTGTTCCTGAGCCCAGCCACCGCCGAGCCTCAGGGAGCTGCTACATTCAACCAGAGCTGAGAGGGCAAGACCTCAGAGCCCATAACCTGCTAAAAGATTCATTAAAACCGGTGGTCAGCAAGCGATCTCCGAGTGTGCAAACGGTTACTCTGGGCTGAAGCCACGGAAAACCAGGCTCTTACTCCATCGCCGGCGAAGATACAGCCTCAGAAGAGCTGCGTCCAGGCAGAGCATCGCCACTGCCCGACGTTACCACCTCAGCGAATCTCCAACGGGCACGTTCCAGAACGGGCTTTCGGATCTCGCTCAAGAGGATCAAAGGAGACTCGAGGTTTTGTCGAGGTTTTTTCCCCTCCTGCATCAACGCGTGCGGGATGCAAATGCTGCGTGACGACTACTTCAGTCGCCCGTTCAGCATAAACCCTGCCGAGCAGGAGGAAAGGCCGCGGCTTTACGTACTCAGGAGCGTAGGGTTCGTTACCGCTAGTGCATAAATCACTTGCAAGAAGTGATGACATTGATTGCTGTGGATAGTGACCGTCAGGTCTCTGCTACACAGCGACACCACTAAGAAATCAGGGGATTTCAGTGTAAACCCGCGTTTTTACTACAGAAGCTGTTGCCCCTTCCCATACTGGCAGAGGACAATGCCAAAGCCCTTTAGAGCACACATGGTACCCTGACCGAGTTTGCCAAGGCTGGCACGCTAAGCAGCCAGGTGCCACCGGATGCTTCTAGGATAAGCACAACAGCAACTGGAAGAAGGATCCTAATCCAAAAAGGGACCAGAAAAACCAACGAAAATGCTCTGTAAGTGTACTTTTTGCCACTCCAAAAACCCAATTAACCCTCCTAGGGATTGGGTTCAGACACGGTCAGCAACAAGTTGGGTCAAGTCTCTCCATGGAGTGGGCTTAGATCAAGTATTTCTTTGTGGCTGTTAGACAACTAAACTTTCACGTAGCAGAGCCCTGGAAGGCCACCATGGCTCACAGGACACTGCTGGGATTTTTCTTTTCCATTTTAAGAGAATTTAGTCATTTCCCCCTTCCCCAAAAGCAGCATGGTTTAACTAGTTGGATGCGTGTGGGAAGCCTAGTGATAGCACTAAAGACTTGACACTCCAGAAGGGAAGGGGAGGGAGTTTAACCATGAGGTTCTCAGGAGTGCATCGGTAGCTGTTCTGGGTCTCTTCCACCTTCGCTGCTTCTTTAATTATTTGACTCCCTTCTGCCAGCACAGGAGCAGTCTGGTTTAAAGGGGCGACACTCCAGCTAACCAGCTCAGCTGAGATGCACAGGGGGATATTAATTCCCCCTTGTCACTGCACGCTCAGAAATAAGCCACAACCTGACTCCAGGCAAGGAGGCAAAGCCCTGGAAGCGAAGGGGCGATGTAGGCACTCGAGCGTTGGCGACTTCTGAGCGAAGGGGTAGAGGGAACGCAGTCACCCCAGTGTCCTCCCTGCAGCACGGCAAGGGAAGTCGGCAGAAAGAGGACTGCCGAGCGATGCGCTTCCTGGTGCCGTTTCACCAGATACTGTGGAAGGTGCTCTGAACAGAACACAGAGCTGCTACCTATCACTGACATCACAAGGACAAATGCAGAAGGCTTTTGCAGGCTTGTTGATATTAATACATCGCAATAACAGTAAATATTGAAGTTGGTTTTTCTACCTTTACAGGCAACGATGACAAAAATACAGCAGCACTCATTAGGAAGCCTCTCACAGAAAACCTTCCTACGAAATTGTCTAGAAACAGTGCAGAAACGCCACTGTGACCGTGCGTGAGAGCGTGCTGCAGGACAGGGAGGCTGTCCATGCACGGCTTCCAAAGCAGAACACAGACTGCCCGAGCACCAGCACCAGTTACGCTGGAGCGATTTGCTTTCGTCCAGCCCTCCCCACGGTCTGCAGGTGGCATTTAAGGGTTGGAACAGCAGGACACGCTGCGCTGGGCCAGATTCCGCTGCCGACTGAACCATGCAGGTTCGTCCCGAGCAGAGGGCTCGGTGTGCCAACACTGCTTTAACTCCCCTGCCTGGCATCGGATCCTCCCAGGAAACCAGAGCATCCTCTTCCTCTACTAGCAACAGCCTACCCAGGTCACAGCTAAGCTGAGCTCTCACAATAAAACCATGCGAAGCGTATGCCATGCATCTACTACATGCGGACTCCAGGCATTCTGATGAGGAGTAAAGTTCAACAAGTTGCTATAGCAATTTTCCACCCAGGATTCACCGAATCTGGTGTTTCCTTACAAATTGTGCTTGCGAAGAAGGTGAAGTAGCTTGTCTCTGTAGCAACTGCTTCAAAGCTTCAACTCGCACAGGTAAAATCAGTTTTTCATGGAAGAACGGGAAGGATTTGATGTGCACGTACCTCTGAATACTCTTCCACAAGCATAATTAGAACATCTGAAGAGGTTCACATTTTTAAATGTGGCCAACCCAGACTAGATACTCACCTGCATTCCTTTTAATTTCAGCTTTCCCTAAATGCTATTTTAACGGGTCTTCAGCTACCAGCTGATCTTTTTATATCTCTAAAAAGGAGAGTTATAGCCAGCAATGACCTAATGAGAACCCCAAAATGTTCTGCAGCGAGCAGTGCAGCCGTCAGACGCACTACCACCTCCTGGCCTGCAATGAAACGATGCTGCCATGACAAACTGGAACGGTTTCTGGTGCCATCTTCTGTGGAAGTGGGATCGTAGCCTTACGCACGAAGAACACCAGCTCGAATGCACGTACAAAACGTGGATGGGGTAGCTGGAACTAGGTTTCACTTCAGATACAGTCGCTCCTCTCTTTCAGTGCTGAATCGTGGCTGGGTGCTGTTGGGCGGTTGCCAGCCACTGCCAAGCAATGGATCGAGCGATCCTTTGCGAGGTATATGGAATGTTTTCACCTCTCTGGCACAAAAACAGGTTACAAAAGTATTTTCATATGAAAATCTTATTTTTCATGTGATCTTGGCTCAGTGAGGACTCTAACATTTCAGTTAAAAACCACACAAAAATGAGTTGGCCTTAGGTCATCTGTATCCAGCAACTGTGTTGTGTTAACACGCCAATTAAGGATGCTCACGTGATCAGCTTTCGGGGTAGTGCCCAACTCACCGTAGAGAGCTGTCCAAGTTTGATTGATTACATCTAGACATACAGTTCCTGACCTGAAACATATGGAAAGGATGGCGTTAAACACAGTCACACTCAAAAAAGCACTCTGGGGGTTTAATATAATCTAGCCCCTCCCTTTCCCTGCCCTGCCTCTCGCCCCACTGTTTCAGATAAGCTATGATTTACTCCTGTCTTGTGGTTAATAGAGGGGCAGCCTTTAACTACACAAATCTTCATACTCTGCACCAAAGAAGGTAAATTGGAGCGATTACTGAGCAAGTTGGGGGTTTGCTGGAGAGACTGACACACAGGGGGCTTCTCCTTAACAAATCTTAACTGAAAAAAATGTGGCAAAACACCTTATTTTTTGAAGAATTTTAGTAAGGACACCAGCTTCAGCTAAAGAGGGAGCTGTGGCTTAGCCGACATCCTTCCTTGTTTCTAGAAAGCCGGCATGATGCCAGCGAGGAGGGGGACTGGCAACCTTGAATTTCCTGTAAACGAAGCATGTTGCAATACAAAGACCACATCTGCAAGAGAGTCTGCAGCACGCAGCTCTCTAGTCTTACCCACAGCCTGACCCACTCCGGAATGTTAATTTGGGACAACGTCTACTTCTATCACATTCCCCACTCTGGATCGTTAGACTGATGAGAGCATCATTCAACTCATCAGCCTATTATTGTGAAGCCAAAATCCAGTTACAATTAAACAAACTCTTTAGAAAAACCCCACACTGGGGATTTACTTACGCTTCGTCAATGTTGGGATGGAAAATTTTATTCATGAATCCTGCAAAGAGACACAGTGGTCAGTAGCAGTAAACAGCCAAAGATTATTTTTTTAAAAAAAGAGAGAAGTCTGGAATTTACTGAACAAGGACTCACCTGACTAGTTTCAAAGAAAACCCAGCCTCAGCTATATATAGCTATGTAACCTTTAAAACACACAGGCAACAATTCTGACCCCAGGGTCCTCGGCTGTCCCCTCGAAATTCAGCAAAACCCTCTGTCTGCGGTGCGACCGAACCGCCAAGGTTTTGTGGTCCAGTATTATCTCAAAAAGAACTGCCCGTCGACACAATGGAGCACCCACATGTCATTAGGCGCTTTTAAAAGCTGTAAGGATCTTTTGAATAAACACTAAATGCAAAACCTGAGCTCAACATTTGCGTTAAGGTTATTTTTTTTAAATGTCTCCCGAAAAAGATTTTCTGTGAACTTGAAGTCACAACATTAATCTACATTCCTAAGTCATCCTGGGGCAGAGATTGTTAGACACAACTAATACTTCAAGTTTTGCATCCATACATCAATTAATTACAGAATCATAGAATGGTTTGGGAAGATCATCCAGTTCCAACACCCCTGCCATGGGCAGGGACAACTTCCATAGCCCAGGGTGCTCCCAGCCTCATCCAGCCTGGCCTTGGACACTCCCAGGGATGGGGCAGCCACAGCTTCTCTGGGCAACCTGTCCCAGTGCCCCCCACCCTTTCCGGGAGAATTCCTTCCTGATATCTAATCTAAATCTCCCCACTTTCCATTTAAACCCATTACCCCTTGTCCTGTCACTACAGACCCTTGTAAAAAGACCCCCCCCCCAGCTTTCTTGTAGCACCCCCCAGGCACTGGAAGGTGCTATAAGGTATCTCCAGAGCCTTCCCTTCTCCACGCTGAACAAGCCCAACTCTCTCAGCCTGGCCCCATGGCAGAGGGGCTCCAGCCCTCTGAGCATCTTCGTGGCCTCCTCTGGACTCGTTCCAAACAGGGTGTATCCTTCTTATGCTGAGGGCTCCACAGCTGGACACAGCACTCCAGGTGGGGTCTCCCCAGAGCAGAGGGGGAGAATCCCCTCCCTCACCCTGCTGGCCACACTTCTCCTGATCCAGCCCAGGATCCAGTTGGCTTTCATTGGTTACGGTTGACTTTTTAATCCACCAGCTGGTACCTCTGGTCTCCCAGAAAACAGCCCAGATGTACGGTCTAGAATGAGAAAGCTCATCTTGGCTTTGCCCACGTTTCAGACTTCTAGATTTGATCGGCCTTTCTTTGGTCTCACTCGCAAATGGAATTGTACAAAAAAACCCCAAAACTGTGGTTTCAAGACTTAGAACATCACAGTTATTAAAGGAATCCTAACACACTATACTTGGCATCCCAGGCTGTGTCGAAGTACAGCACATCCACCCCAAAAGCAACGGTGTTTCAGACGATGGCCGCAAGTGGATCCAGCTTCAAACTCTTCCCTTTCCTTTCAATAGGAGGAACCCAAATATCTTGATGTGGGACACGTGCCCAGCACGGAATGGACACAGAGCAGGGATAGAAAACTGGCTTTTCCAGTTATTTCACTGCCAAAGGGATCAAGTATTCCTATATACTTCTGCTGACTTAGCTGAATCATCTGGGATATGCCCAGGAGGGCTGCTGCAACCCTTGTTTCTGTACCAGGTTAAGCTGCTTCCACATCTTAACGTGGATTTTTTCTCAGAACTTGAAACCTTCTTTCCTCTGTTGTACCACCATCCCGCAGCCTAAAGCCCTACAGATGCTGCCCGCGTGGTAATCGCGCCTCTGCAAGCAGCGGAATCCTACTGTAGCTAACAGCACCTACTTCTTCTGACACAGGTCCACGTTTATAAAAACAGGTAAGAAACTTAAGCCTGGGATATTGACTCAATCCATTAAAAAAAAGCTCCTTCCAGGACTCAAAACGCACCAAAGTTTTCAATCCAGAGCAGCCCAAGTGTGGAAACACGTCACTGTGTACCGTTCAGCAAACTCCCTACCTCTGCCACCTTTACCCAGCCACTCCGTGCGAGACACTGCAGTGGCACTGATGTACCATCTCTGCCCAAACAAGGAGCGACCGTGATCTGAGTGACGGCACGGTTCCCATCTGGCTTAAGAGCTGACATATGGATTTAACTCCCTTTCTTTCCATGTATTATGACACAAATATAATTTCATGTTTACTTGTACTGCTCGGATTTTGCATAAATACAACGCAAGGCTGAAACGATGCCCAAAGGCAGAACAATCTCTGAAAGAAGAGCCGAGAACTGCATAAACAACTCCACGCTAACAAGTGTCTTTCAGGAATACTTTGCCATGATTTAGCTTGAAAAACTGAAGCAGACTTAAAAAGGGAAGCTGCAGTTCCATCAAATATTTACGTTATGGCAGCTCTCACAGGTTTAAATCAGGTCATGGATCCATTATGCTGGCACTGGCGAGCTGCAGAGAGCACCGATCCTGATTCTGAATCCTGTCTCTCTTGGCGGGGGGGAAATAAAAGTTTATCATAAAGCAGAATGAAAGAGAGGATGGGGGAAGACACCAGGTAACAAGAATAGGATGGTAATGTGCAGACCTGCTGAGTTAAACACTCTTTGTTCTGGTATCTGGGACACAGACCAGCTCTCTTCAACCCAGCTAGACACAGGCATCCCTCTGTGTTCTCTCATTTCGGTTTTCTGATCATCTCACCTATTTCCTAGTACCTTCTGCCACAGCTGGTTGGACAAGGCTGCAAACCCACCTGTAAGGTTTTGGTCAACTCTTCCTTCGCACACCAGCCTTTAAGCTGGAATTGATATCCAGAGGGATGAGATTAGGTTGTCCGCTCAAGCAGCTCCTGTGCTAGAGATCTGTAATCCTTCTCTGTTATCTTTGCATTCACCCAGGCAAGGAACAATCCCTTCTTTCACACTGCCCTTGGTCTCAAGCTTCGCGAATGAAACAGTAGTTCTTCAAGAAAGAACACAAGCATCCTCTCCCCGCACTCCTCGGTTCCCAGGTTGTTGCCACATCTTCTTGCAACCCTTCAAAGCCTCCTTCTCCTACAGACACAAACTGCTGAGGCCACGAGCAGCTCTGTTCATCTTTCTTCTTCCTGACTCAGAAGTAAGCTCAAACTATTACCTCCTGCTTTATTTGAAACGTAAAGTCACCTGCAGCGATGAAGTGGTAACAGCGCTCCACTAATACTGACTTGCTCTGTATGTTTGGTGCTTTTTACAAACACAAAAGACAAAGCAAGCATAAGCATCCATGTGCAAATGAAATTCCAATTTAAAAAGGAAGCCAGGAGTGAAAAAAACCCAACCCTTCCAAGCCATCATGAACACCGGGGCAGGTTTACCAGCACACGCTTGAACACAGCACACCCCAATTAGTACACTGCACAGAATTCCAGGTGAGCTCTCCATGAAGAGTACCAAGGGACAGGCTCTTGATTTTGGCTTCTCACCACGGCCTGGAGCAAGAAGCCGAGGTCACAGCCTGAGCAGCCACCATTCTGAGTGCTGGACTGGCTGTAAACGCGTAATTTAACATTTTAAAACAATATTCACCCTGAACCCTGGAAAAGCCAATGCTTAGGAGGAATTTGAGCAGCAGAGTGGCTGCAGTCCACCCTTTCCAGAGACACTTAAGTCCAGGACTGCCTTTGAAGGTAAAGCATGACACCTGTGTGGACAGAAAGCCTCTGGGTGACAACAGAAAACCTGTACATCCACAGAGGAGTTACACAATGGAAGTGTTCCGATACTGGAAGACGCTGAGAACAATATGCAGATGCTGACCTTCAAAAATGTTGGTATTTCAGCAACAGCCCTGCAGTAATCACTCCTTGGCTTGACAAAATCTTTGAAGAGTATTTTTACATTAAAAATCAGCTAACTGAAAGGCTGTCAATCTTCCTTGGTGCTGAAAACACAGGAACATTCACACAGCTCCAGCAGCTGGACATATTCCAGGACGAAACGAAGTTCTACACCACACTCACAGGCCAACGTGGACGGGTCTGAACAGCCGGGTCAAAGCGGTCACTCCAAGGATCGAGCCCTGCGGCTGGGTGATGGCTGAACACGCTCTCCAGGTGAAAACCACCACAGTGGATATACAGGGGGAGGAATTTCAGACTTATGTTGATGTCAGCATCTCTCAAACAACTCCAGACTAAAGCTCCCAGGAAATGGCTAGAAGGTACTGTCAGAATTACTGCGCTTCGCCAACAAGTTCTCCTCCAAGAGACAGAACCCAAATACCTGGATAACTTTGGGAATGCTGAGGACTCCCCAAGCACCTCTTGTCCTGTGGAGGCATTGGGAAGAAAGTGCCTACAAGAGGTTGTTCCACATCGATTGCTCCCCTATCACTACACCTATGGGGCTGGACTGTGATTTAGAAAGGGTCCCCTACCTTGGTACAGCCCCCCCCCAAAATGGTTTGGGGTTGGGAGAGACCTTACAGACCATCTAGTTCCAACCCCCCTGCCACAGACAGGGACCCCTTCCACTAGACCAGGCAGCTCATCTACCATTGAGACAGAACGGACTCAAAACCTGGAGATAAGAGGGATCAGGAACCTGTGTTCCTCACCCTTTCCACAGCTCCAGCTGCACGATGCTGGCCCACAGCAGCAAGCTTTCCACATCCCTTGGTGCTTCTCCTCCAAGCGAGGAACCGGCTGCAATCCAACAAGAGGCACTTCAAAAGGTGGCCTGTTGCTTATCTGAGCTCAAAGTACAGCCAGCTTAGCTGGCAGGTTAGGTGAGAGGTCCCCAGAAGAGACTTTACGGCAGCACAGCTCTTAAAAGCGCTGCTAGCCCTGCCGAAGCATGCAGGAAGGAGAAAAAGCAGCGTGCCAGCAAACATACCCCAGCCTCCTGGGTTTGCATCTCCTTGCACGGCCCGACCACGCCAGCGATAACTGCAAAAGGACTTCCCACCAGCTCTGGGAATCATGCCAGAGTGGAGCTAGTTTATATCCACTTACCCATCCCAAACCCCGTTGCCGCTTGCCCACGTGTCAGCTCTTTGCTCCTAAAATAAGGCCAGCTGGACACTTCTCTACCTGAACAACTGCGACAGCAGGTTTGTACCCGCGTACGGCCGCGGTGCCGAACAAACAGCCGACAGGACAAGTGTATATAACCGCTCCTGACTTTTCAGTGAGGCAAGAGCAACGAGCCTCAAAGTTTTATTTTTAATGAGAGATTAAGGCCGAGTAGGGAAACTCTTCACATTGCCTGGCTGGTGAGGTGGGAAGCTGGTTACCGTCTCTCCGAGTGAGTTTTAAATCCCACACCAAATCAAGGCAGCTTGGGTGACCACCCAAGGCTCGGGGCAGAACTGTGTGCACGGAGATCAACACGCAAAACAGCTTTTGTACGGCACAGGGAGGTCAAGAGCAGTTTTTCCTCGGCTTTTTTTAACTGCTGGGCAACCTACCTAATGGAAAAAGATCTCCCAAGGACTCCTGCAGAGTTGGCAAAGAGCTAGATAACATGAGTCTAAACTTAATGTTCATTTCTTCCCCTCCCCAAACACCCAGAAGCCTGCAAGGAAACGTGTGTTTATTGTTTATTTATTTAAGAAGCCACACACTGCACTCATTTCAGGGCCCACCTTCTTGTGTAACTGACCACGAGCCCACCATGCACCACAGGTTGAGAAAACGTGGTAGAAGATGGGGGAGAGGGTGCAAGAGCAAGACCTCTGCCCCAGTCCTCAGCTCCTATTCCCCTCCGCACACTGGGACAACTGGTTTAGCGCGTGGCTGTTGCCCATTTGAAGGGCACAGGATGTGTTCACCTCAGAGGTGCGCACCTTATCCAGTGCTCTTGGGTCAAAAAACTCTCACTGCCAAAGGGTACTTTTTTCACAGAATCATGGAACGGTTTGGGTTGGAAGGGACCTTAAAGATCATCCAGTTCCAACACCCCTGCCATGGGCAGGGACACCTTCCACTAGACCAGGTTGCTCCCAGCCTCATCCAGCCCGGCCTTGGACACTCCCAGGGATGGGGTATCCACAGCTTCTCCAGGCAACCTGTCCCAGTGACTCATCACCCTTTTTAATGAAATTTAATGAAATTTGGAGGTCAGAGGCCCATTCAGAGCACCATGGCCCAAGCCAAACAACGCCGTGCATGCACCGCAGAGGAATGCGCCACATGGTGATGGCGTGAGGTGCTGCGTAACGTCAGCTCGCTAACAGCACCACAGTTTATGTTACTGTACTCAAATTCTAGTAGCTTTTCAAAACAATACCATAAATAATTCTGCAGCAGCTTCACAAGGGAAAGATCAGGACAGGAAAACACGGCTGGAACTGATGGAAAACAGTGGCAGAGCTATAAACTCTGGACCTCCCGCTCAGAGTGAATCACTGAGCAGTCCCTCTCGGAAGCGGAGAAGCTGTATCCACAAGCTTACAGACTGGTGCTAAGAACAGCAATCTCTGGAAAAACACATGGAACTAGCACAAAGCAATTGCCCAGTATCAGTTCATCTCACTGCCGAGGTGCTCCATCACCTCATGCCCAGGCTTCAGAGACCGGCACAGGAGGCGGCAAACCTGCGCCAAGTCAGGCTGAAAACACCCACCCCGTTTTGTCAGTCTGCTCCCATTCTCCGACGGTAGCATGGAAATCTGCAGAGGGTGCACAGTTGTGCGTCAGACCGGAGTGGAGACAGGGATACAAGTTCCCTTTAGGTGTCTCGTCTTTCCCCTCAGACAAAGCTAAGCGCGTTTGAAAGAACAAGCATTTTCACATCGCTTATAGGTCAGAATAAGGATCAACACTCGGAGGGAAGAGCGAGCTCTGAATGGTCACAGGCGATAAGTGCCTCATGAAATTCTAAGTAGCGAAATGTAAGGCAATCCAGAGAGGAGCTGAAAATAAAAATAGCAGCTGCAGTTAAAAAGAAAAATTAAGCACAGGCTAGGAGAGATCTGGCAAACCCTGGCTGGAGCTGAACACTGCTTCATTCCTGTACCAGCTGCCACAACGTCTCATTACATACATACACATGCTTCCATACGTTTTGGGTACATACTAGGCATTTTGTTTTCCAAAACACTTAGGAGAAAGGTGAAACCTAAATGCGAGGTATCTGCAGATAACTGGGCCAAAGATGGAAAGGAGAATTGTGTATAAATATACAGAAGTTATTTGAGAAATGGAGGCTCCGAGCATATTGTACACAAACTTTGCAGCTGTGACATTTGATTATTAAGAAACCGGAGTGAGTCAGTGCCGGCCTAATACTTCTGCAGATTTCAGCAATAAAATAAATGCCACGGTGCTTCCAGGTAAGAGCTCAGGCTCCCAGGTTTGAACTGCTCCTGTCATCTAAGCGGGGCAGGACATTCACACTCGGCGCTTCCTCCCGTGTTTATGGCATCAAAGAGCATCAATCTCCGGCTCTTGGCAGGTGTACGGACTGATTAAAAACATACAGAATTTACACAAAGTGTTCTCGTGACTTGGGGAGCTCAGAACAGTACTTCAAGTACTTCACAGCTCCCCTTTGAAAAGCAGGAACAGCCTAGGCCCAAAGTTCCCCTGAAGATACTAAATCCCGGAGGGAAGGGGAAAGTAGCAAAGCAGTGCCAGCAGGGTTACTGAAATCATAAACAGCTCAAAACTTATTGTCTAGGAGAAAGCAAAAATGGAACCAAACATCTAGCAGGGGAGTGCTTCACGTCCTCATAAGCACGCAGGGATATTTACATTAAGTGGCAAAAGCATGAAGAGGAGCAGCATCCACCAGCTTCAGAAAGCAACAGGGGCTTTTTCAGGAGTTGGTTTTGCTCTAACAAGCTGCTCAAGTTCAGGAGGTTTGTTTCAGTCCTGCAGACCTGGGTATTTAGGGATCACGAGCAGAGTTAGTTCATCTCAATAGGAGCACCCAAGCCCAGAGCCAACACAACAGCCCTACATCTGGCTCCGTTCAGATTCCTGTTCCAGGACTCACAATTCCCTTTTTACTGTATGCTACGCACCTTTTGTTAGGAAAAATCATCCTGCATCAACACGGGATCGGTCCGAACACACAACAAAGACCAAACAAGGAACAGGCAGTGCTGGGAATACTGGAAAAGTACTGCAGGACATGATGAAACACTGGAAGCTCTCCCAAAACGGCTCTTTTCACACAGATCCCAGGGTGGTTTAGGTCTTTAAGCAGAGGCATAACCTGCATTGTCAGGCAAACACTGTCCCTGGGGCAGCATCACTGAATGGACTACAGCAATAATTAACAACCTGAGAAGGGCAGGAAATAAATGCCACACGTATTTGAGAAGAAGGGAGCTGTGGATGGGACACTGGTGCAAAGATATGGCAGAAGAGCCACCATACCAAGAAAAGGCTTCTTCTAGAGACCCTCAACAGTGAAGAGCATCATCAATCACTTATGTTTTTAGAAGAGGTCCATGCTTTTCCAGATGACAAATCTGGAACCCACTTTAAAAACCTTTTCTATTCAGGATTGTCAGTCGCGCTTCAGAAGAGGACACCAAGTTCTCACGGACCTTGTACTCAGAGCCACGCTGGGATAAAAGCAATTTGAGCAGATTAGAAAGCAACTATTAGCAGTCATTTTTCAGAAGCGGCTTTCTGGAACGCATGGATATGCTTCAAGCCATCATGTTATTTGCTGCAAAAAGCCCCTGCCACGTTCAAGACTGCATTAAGATTTTCTAAGATGGAAAGAAAATTTTAGCCTACAGTACTAGAGGAAGAAGGAAAGCTGCAAGAACAGCATTTGGGCTTTAAGCTTTGGCATAAAAGTGTAATTTATTAAAGGAAAAGGAACTGCTGGATTCTATAGGAGCCAGTGAGTTACACAGAGAATTTGAACTCTGCAAGTCATCACCGCAGTGGGAGCTATGCAGTGCTGAGAACACAAGGGCTGCAAACAAGCTACATGTGTGCTCTAGGTGACCTTCCGTCCATTTACGGGCTCCACCACCTCTGAAATCCTTCGTTTCCATCTCTTTAGAGATCAGAGATTGCTGTGGCAAATTTCTTCCCTACTAATTCTGGCCCCTGTGTTATCCAGAGCTCAAGCTGGGTGAGGACACCCGTGCTCACTGGAACAGGCAGACCTGGGAGAGAACAGGACCTTCTCTCATTTACAAGCTTGTGAATGCCCCCAGTTCAGCTGGGACAAAGGCTTGCTCTGGAACTATCTGTAATGCCAAAACCAGCAATATCGGGCACTGCACGCCCAGTCTGCCTCCGAGAGCAGCAGTGCACAGATCAGGCTGGCCCAGAGGAAAGGGCCGAGACGTCATGCAGCCCTGGCTGTCCAGATAAGCTGGACTGGGGCAGCAGAAATGGGAGCCAGACAAAGAAAAACAAACCTCTTCCTGCAGCCTGTCGGCAGCTTCCCCGGGTCCTAGCCCTCTCCTTGGAGCTTCCATTGCCCAGCTCGTTCCTCTCCGCAGCAGAGCTGAGCTCTGCTTTGCTAAGCCAGCTCTTGTCTAGCATCGACTGTTTATTCAACCTGAAACCTCAGCTGCACACTGCTTCGCCCAGGAGGTAGCCAGCAACCCTCACCCAGCAGACAGCACCAGGCCCTAGAGCAAGAGGCAGCTTTCTGGGGAGCTCAGCGAGAGAAGAGGTGGTTTTCAGTCACTCAGAGACTCGTAGGGCAAGGGAAGCACGATTGAAGGTCTGAGGAGTCTGGAATAAAACGCTTGCAACACAGCAGGTATAAGCAAGCTGATGGATGGGAAGGTGCTGTACTAAAAGACAGCAAAACCAATGTTAAAAGGGACTCAGTGATTTGAGCAGAAAACAAGTCCCTGCACACCCACCCAACCCCGAGTACACAAGGAGAAAGGCCATTCTTGTGGTGTCAGTTCTAAAAACGCAGCTGGGCTAACTCTGATCCCAGGCTGCCTTGTACTCCTGGCCTATCCCAACCGGCACTAAACAGTCTCCGAGCCAAACCACCAGAAGGTCAAACCTACCACCTTCCATGCAACTAACCCGAGCCTAAATCAACAGCACTACGAATATACAAGCGCCTGGCCAATGTTTAGCTGCACTGGCTTCATAGGCTACTGGAGAGGAAGTCTGGCTTTGCTTTAAGCCAGCAACCTTCATCTGAGATACACACTGGAAGAACATCAGGAGAGGGAAGAATAATCTTGAGCAGACTAGCAGCAAAGCAATTAACAACAAGGAAATGGGTCTGTATGCTGGGAGTCGCCTGTAGCCAGCCCACATTTAACACTGCCAGCAGGACAGTACCCTGATCTGCATCGGTCTGTGGCACTTGAGAAGCGGGGAGGGAAACATGACGGGCACCAAATAACATATTGTGCGTCTCGTAAGCAGTCTCTAAACTAAGAGGTTCATACCAAGTTTCAGAGCCGACTCAAGAGGAAGGAGAAAAAGGGTTCACGCAGCTGCAGCAATACTGCATTGTTACTCAGCTGCGTGCACGTTGCTGTGGTTCAGTTAAGGTTGCAACGGAGAAAGGTAAAGGGGAGGCGTAAAAACAGCTTCGCTCTTTTCCAAAAGGCACAGTTAACGTTTGGAACCAGACGGATTATTTCTCACACCAGAGAGAGCGCGCGATCTTAAATAGAAGGCATTCTTAGCCTAAGAGTCTATTTTAAGAAAGCAGCCCATACTTATCAACTCCAAATCAGGATGTTGATATTGGAAGGAACCCATCTCGTCCAACCCATACAGTCATGTTTCCACATCACTTCTCCTTGGGCAGTTTTCTCCATTCCTCAGAATCCTCCGGTGGCTCGAGCCACAAGCACACCCTTCTGACGGAAAAGCGCCATGTCACCGAGTTACCAGCTCTTATTTCAGAAGCCAGAACACACACGTTGAAACTTTATGCATCTGCTCCAGTTTTTCAAGCAATACTGACTTTTTTATTCATGGCTTAAGTGACTGGCATAAAGGTTGGTACCCAAAGACATCAGGTTAGATCACCGTTACTCAAGGACAAAGATAGGACGGATACAGCCTAAAGAACATTTCCTTATCAAACTTCCTAATTTGCTCTCCAAGGTTGAACAAGCCTGACCAGTCTAGCCAGCTGCAATTTTTCTGGTGACAGAGACTTGCTTCTATGTTCTTCCATATGTGCATCACCTAGTCCAAGAGAACAGAGGTTTCAGGTCCTGCCTTCACTTCCATCCACTTCTGGACAAGAGATCCCAACAGGTCACCCCAAGACCATGAGAGCACACACTGCGGTCTTCGCTCTCCATGTTACGTGAGTCATTTTATATAAACAGGCTCCAGCCCTCACTGTGGTATCCTGCACCTTACCCACAAATGGATATATTATTAAAAAAGTACACGGTAGAGAGACTCAGTTCATCAACACAAACATGTGTGACCAAATCCCATCCCCAGCTCCCAGCCCTTCAGCCAAAAGACCAAACTTCCTCTCTTCTTGGCACGCGATATCTGGAAGCCTAGGGTAAAAGCATTCTGCAGACTTGAAGCAATAACATCTCTCCTGCATAAACAGTAAAAGGATTTTGACTGCAAGTGATTATTGGTTACCTATAGACGGGGATTTGAAAGGGTATTTATCAGGAAGGTCGACTCTAACTTTCCATACTCCACCTTCATACGGTGCTGCAATGAAAGAAAAGCAGGTATTAAACACGTCGTAACTCAGGAGAGAATAAATAGAACTACAGCATTAAGCAAAACACATCTCGGGAAGAATACTTAGTTCCATCAGGGGGTAAGATTTCATATCAAACCTCCTACGGTAAAAGCCTTTTTCCTGTGCTGCCTGACAAGAAATACATGATTTTAACTGATACTGCGGAAGATCTCAGCACAAAGACACCAGAGCCTTATTAAAAACAGAGACTGGAGAATAATCTACTTACCTTTAGAGATGTTACTAAATTAAGGCACGCTGGAAACCTGACTTGTGATCTAGTCACTAGAAAAGGCATCTTAATTACAAACTCCGCAAAAATTCAGATGACTGATGCAAACTTTATGAGCCAGGTCTAGAAAAAGCTAGGGATCAACGAGAGCGGTGCGGAAGGCCATAGCAGAGGGCTTAGTTGTCGGAAGGCAACATCCAGCTCAGCTCCAAGGGAGGTGGTTCATCGGCGCTAATGCTCACAGTTGTATTTCTCCCCGCCCTTCAGAGAGCGGCCTTCAAACACTGCTACCCTTTGATTTCTCACCCCCACTTAGATGTGCTCATCTCTTCTTCCACTCCAGAAGAATGTGTCATTCACTGTTCCCCACCATGAGCCATTAGCTTTGTTTTTATAGAAGGGCTGGGTCACATACTTACTTCCTTGTGGTCCATAAAACTTCACAACAAATTCATTGAGTCCTCCTAGGATTGTGACTTCGTGTTTGCTCTCAATACTGATACATCAAGTAAAGGAAAACATCTAGTCCAGGGAAACAAACCCCATTTACTCAGACATGGGGAACTTGCTAGAAGCCTGTCGAACCAAATAGTTTAAAACCAAACATTCAAAATAGCCTGCAACATGCAATTTAAGCGCCTTGACACATCTAAGTGACCACACCACCACAATGACGTTAGTAAAAGCCAATTCTACACCCTGAAGAATCCCTCCCCCTGCATTGAGCAACATTGAGACGATGCCTCCCTTCGCCTCAGAGCTGCTCTGTTCTCCATCCACTTCTGCACAGCCTAAGCTCCCATCTAGGAAAACACCGAGTCCCTATCAGCAACGTATTTCGAAACACATTCGGGGTGTGGAGGGAGCTAAAAATCCAGGAACAGCATCCAAAGCCTCGCCGCACCCAGACATGAACCCCAGGGGAAGGGCTGCGACGTGAGGCAAGGACTCGGAGCGACTTCTCTCCTTTCCAGCGCTCAGGAGATGAGCCACGAAGCAGAAAAGTCACCCTTGCCAACCACTCACATGAAATGTTTACTCTCCTGCTCAGATCAGAGGAGCAGAACTCGCCCCAGCCCCTGTTCTGACAAACGCAAGAGCTGATGAATTCAATTCTCCTTGGCTGCCTTCGGCGCTGTCAGATGGCCTCCCACAGCTACGATGCAAATTACGGCAATCTCATGTTAATTTGACTTGCAAGACCAAAAAAAATCTGCGTCTTCGTCTTCAGAGCGATGGCAGAAGGGCGAGATTGTGAGGCACTGTTAGAGCACTAAAAGAACAACTGGATTTTTCAACATTTAAAGGAAAGAATCAAAGCACCAGCACTTTGAGATGAAGGGAATACAAACGGAAAGGCAAGAAATCTTCATTTCAAGCAAGGCTCAGTTAGGACAATTAACGGTGATGTTTCAGCACCAAAGCTTGCTGAAGAATTCTGTTATAAATCAGGGTTAATGGATTGTGAATAATATCCTACAGCAATTACCTTTAATCAATAATCTTAATATGAATTACGAGGGAAGCATCAGAAAAAAGCAGAGGTTTATTCCCACCTGAACTTCAGACTGCTTCAGCTCTGCGCCACAGAGGCTGCTCCCACTGGAGGGAAGGGGGCAACAGCACAGAGGATCTAATAAAAGATTCTTAGCATCACAGCAGCGAGCTTGGCACAAACACTCAGGCTAAGAGGAACTGAAGCCAGGTTCCCTTTACAACCAGGATTTTTCACTCTGATGCAAAAGGTTTTCTGCTTTCAAGGTACAGAATTCGCCCAGGAAGCTCTCTGCTTTGCAGCAATTACACAGATCCCCTTGCACCTTCACGGCACTGAGGCACCAGGCACCCGTGCGCCTAGGCACACACATACATGCTTCCCTTAAATATTCCTGATCCCCCGGGAACACTAACTGCCTGGGACCAACCACCAGGAACAACCTATTCTCAGCTCAGCCTTAGCCCTGATCTCACATGACGATCCCTGAAGTCTGCTTAAGGTGCATCCCAAACTACTTTAAGAGGCTCCTGTATCCAGAAGTGCCAATCCAACCCCGGCAGTCTGTGTGCGTACTCAGACGCAGGAGATCCAAATCCCATCTGCGGGGTCCGTCAGGATTTATTTCAGTTCCTCAAGTACAATGACTCCCAGATGGGAGAGTGTTCTCCCCCAGTGCCAGCTCCAAAAGAGTTTGGATGAAATAACCTTCTTCCCCTCATTCTCTTGGGGAGGGAGAAAAGTTTATAGCAGTTTGGTTTGGCTCAAGAGTTTTTCTTGGTTCAGCAAAAGCTGCTCTGCCCCACAGCTAAATGGCAAGTAGCTCACAGCACCTGGCAGTCACCCAAGAGCAGCTCACAAAGGGCAGATCAATGTCTAACTGCCCCCAGCGCAAGCGATTCCTTTGCTGAAAGCCAACAGGCATCTCTAGGAAAAGCAACATCCCTGCAAGTTCTGGGCTCCTCAGCTCCAGAGGGACAAGGAGCTGCTGGAGAGGGCCCAGCGCAGGGACACTGCGATGGGGAAGGGCCTGGAGCACCTTCCATGTGAGGGAAGGCTGGGAGAGCTGGGGCTGTTCAGCTGGGAGAAGAGGGGGCTGAGGGGGGTCTGATCAATGCTGATCAATATCTAAAGGGGGGGTGTCAGGGGGAAGGGGCCAGGCTCTGCTCAGGGGTGCCCAGGGACAGGACGAGGGGCCATGGCCATCAACTGGCAAACAGAAGGTTCACCCTGACCATGAGGAAACCCTTCTGCCCTGTGAGGGTGCCAGAGCCCTGGGACAGGCTGCCCAGAGAGGGGGGAGTCTCCTTCCCTGGAGACTTTCCAAAGCCCCTGGACTTGTTCCTGTGGGATCTGCTCTAGGTGACCCTGCTCTGGCAGGGGGGTTGGACTAGATGATCTCTAGAGGTCCCTTCCAACCCCTGACACTCTGTGAATCTGTGTAAATTTTGCAAACAGTGGCCAAGCACGCGAGCACTGCAGCTTGCTTCAGACCTGACGTTAAGGGACACCGATCACCAGACCTTGTCATGCCACCCGGTACCGTGACAGTATATTTTAAATATAGGTTCCACTGAGTTCAAGTTCCTTTGAAAATGTACACGCTCATCTAACGATTCCGGGTTCAGAAACGGGTTCTTACACACACCCACCACGTATGACGATGCCCCAGAGTGAAACGTTTAACACTGAAGCATGTTAACACTTACAGCAGCTTCGTGGATCACGTTAAATACAAATGGTTTTACTTAGGACTAAATCAAGTACCACTTAATAAAAACCAGCTCTCCAAGCCTGATCTTCTGAGCGAGCTCCTGAGCAGCTGCAGCTCGTACGCTCTTCGGCTCCGCGAGTTAATACCGACCGTAAATTAAAGCAGAGCTTTCTGCACTCCAGACTCAGTCCTAGTGTTCCCAAGTTCAAAAAAGCTATTAACAGGAAGCAACGTGGTGCCGTATTTGATTATTCTCCCTGTTGTGGCAAGGACCTGGAATTCCTACCCAAAACCCCAGCGAGTCAGGTCCAGGAGAGCGCTGTGTATTGGGATAAGGATGCTGCATTCAGGAACTGCATTGTTTATTAACATGATTCAAGAGTTGCCGACGACAGCCTGAAAGCAAAGTGAATTTCAGCAATAAAGCCCTTGTATCAACACCGGGGAAAGCTCTGGAAATGCATCAGCAGAACGGAGGAAGCTGGGGAAGCCCCATTCCCTGGTGAATTCCATGCGAACTCCCACTTTCTAACCAAGTGGGGTAGATTGTCTTCCCCTTCCCCTCTCCACCAAGTTTTCTCCAAAGGCAGGGATACCCAGGAATTTGACACCTCAAAATGCCACTACCAAAATGACTGAGAGCACTCGCGGGAGAAGTGCACAGAGCAGTTACAGAAAGATGAACATCACCTACGAGCTCTTTCCATCTCCAGGAAGTCTTCAAATCCATTCCCACAGCACACGCAATCCCCAGGAGACATTTATTGCACAAGCTGGGACACCAGGAAGAGCGGGAACCCGAGGCAGACCTCAAGGCTTCTCCATCCCACAAAGCTGTACCAGGGAACCCTCTAGCAGCACGAGGGAAAAGCATGGGGCAAACAGCAGTAGGGACCTGACACGTTCGGAGGACTGTCCGGACCACGTTCGCAGAGAAAGCTCCACCGCTGCTCATTTTATCTCAGAGCAAGGAACGCAGGCTCTGACCCAGCTATTTTCTCAGCTCAGACAGATTTTTTCCATAAGGCAAAAGCCTTACCCCCAAATCCCAAATGAATCCCATTCCAAACACGCCAGCAATTAATCAGTTGTGTCAGATCCAAAAAAAGAGTTGCCAGCGCGGAGTCGCACAAGACTTAAGGAACTCGGTTGTGCCCAGGGCACAACAAAACCCCTCTCCTGCATTCAGACGGGTCCTGGTGCCCAATCCTGCAGCAAGGCCAAGTAACTCCCAAGAGGGAGAAACGCTCCAGGTCTTCAGGAAGCAACGTACACTTCAGGAAGCCCCGGGAAAAGAGCATCGAGAATTTGGAGCAAGATTTCCACAATTAAGGTGACCAGATTGTTCACAGCAGCCCCCCTGCCTTTTTCCCCAGGATACCTACGTTCGCATCCAGGATTCCCATCCACCTCTTTCATTGGCTACGGATGTAGAACTGCACCGAAAGCACTCTTGTGAGTGCTCGGGACGTCAAACGCACAGTCAGCATTTATGGGGAAGACCACAAACCCCCCGCCTTGTTTTAGTCTACCCTGTCCAGACAAATTCCTCTACGCTCACACTCTCACACTTGTCATTATTCAGATTTACAGGAAGAGAAGGAGCAGCTAATGGATAGAGACTTTAACATTCTCCACTCCAGTGGCAGGCCAGCGGTTCATACTGGTACGAGCAGTCTGCCTTGTTTCCACAGCAGGGCACACTGCTGTGTGTATACGGCGTTGAGATTAGAGAGCTGCAAACACAGCCTGTAACACATCCCATGCGCTAAAATGGTGAACAAAACCACAACCAAATCCCTTTCAAGGCTCTCAGCTTGCTCCTACCAGTCTAGGTGACTTATTGCCTTGCCGCTTTTATCTCCTTATCACCTCAGTCTACTGATCTGACTTTGTGTCAAACATAGCCAGTGTAAAAGTTGAGAGAAAAGAGCAAAATCTGGCTACAAGTCAGGTTTCTAACGGACAGGAAGTTCAAAAGCTTTACCTTAAGACCACAAAAACTAGAAGGGAGTCCTGAGGACCTGAAGATAAATTGTCTTAGTGCCAAAACCATTAAGAGAATTTTAAATGATGGGAGGTGTTGCAAATATTTAGATGATGATATAGAAAGCAAGCTTATTTTCAAATATCAGTTCAGAAGGGGTTGCTGAGAGAGAGAGAGGGGAATTTTTCTGCAGCTGATTACAGACTCCCTATATAGTGCCTGAAATGTGCCAGAAGCGCAAAGGCCAACCGCGCCACGTATTAGCATTACAGTAACATCCACAGCCCCCTATCAAGATCAAGGCTCTATTGTTCAGGGTTGAGCTCATAGGAAATTGTTTCTTCAGTCAGAATGAAAAGTGATTTAAAGCATTTTGCCTATTCTGCATTAGGACAAAAACCACACAAAACCTTTCAAATCTGAAGAGTGAGAGACTGCCCAAGCATCGGTCAGAAACAGACTGGCCGCTGTGGATTTGCCTGTTCCAGGGCTGAGTTCCCATTCCCTCATCCTTGTGCAGGGCCACCCACCACTGTAGGGCTGGATCTCCCCTGCAGTAATAAAAAAAAAGTGGTTAGAGTTCGACTTCACACCCAGATCTCCCGAAATCCCAGATGAACATCGCGGCCAACAGATGGCTAGTCTGTTTGCAGGGTTGAGTGGGGTTTTTTTTTCTCCCCTTGGCAAACATTTAGCCTTACAAAAAAAAAAAAAAAAATCCCTTCATTAAATTTCTTTAAAATTAACCTAAGTTATGAGATTGGGTAAATCAGTTTTCCAGCTAAAAATATTTCACTGCAAATATTTTTCCAAGCCTGGTGACACAAGTGGCTGGGAGCATCCCGCCCCAAAGCGGCAGACAAAGCAGAAAGCTCAATGCCCCAGGGAAAAATAAAGTTGTACATTTATCTCCGTGCATCTCAATACAAGTTGCAGATAGGTCGACGGTCATTACCAGAAAGCAAGTCCCTGCCTCTTAAGGATCTCTGCAGTGTCTCCTCTTACTGATGGAAACTCATCTACAGCTATCCTTCCAGGTGAAGGGCCTCACCGGAGAAGACACTCTGAATTTGAGGGGAAAATACTAAGACCACAACTGTGTATATTTAAAAAAAAACCATCCAGCTCTGCTACCTAAGCAGCTGCGAACCCCTTGGAGGAAATAACTCACCATCCTCACGCTGCGCGACAAAGGGCACTTTAAAAATAAGATTAATACAGTTGATTTGTTTTCCTTTACCGAGAGCTTTGAAGGCAGCGAGCGCTGCTATACCACCCCTGCGATGGAAGTGCAGCCGCTCCAGCTGCCTGTGGTACCGAAAGCACCGCTCTGTTTGTTCCAGGCATCAGAGGTGCGAATTCTTCCAAAGCATCTGCAAGCAGAATTTTGTAACGTAAATAGCCCCTAATATTGGGACTGATGGTTACTCACATTTATTTTCTTACAAAGGCGGATGAGTTCCGCTCTAAGAAACACACACCTGCAGTTATCTGTAAGGAGCCCTACGATTTAGCAGTGTTACCGGTTACGCTGACGCGTGGGCAGCAAAAAGGGCAAGTTCAGCTCAGCTGCCTCCCTGCCTCCGAGCCTTCGTAGGCTGCCTTGCCTCCTCCAAACTCCCTGCCTTTATCTGATGCGAGTTACCCGAGGTGGCAGTTGCGCACGTGAAACCACAGCTGGCACCAGGTCTTTGATGCTTTAAGCATTGGGAATATTTATTCTTATTTTCCCCAAGTACACGTCCATGCCCTTTACTCACATCTTTCTTCACATCTCATTCTACCCCTGCAGCGCACCAGAGAAAGTACACTTAGAAGCAAAAAAGCTTATAAAGCTAAAAAAGCTCTTGTGATTTCTTTGAGAAGCAAAAGGCAGCACTTTTTAGTCACCCTGTTTGTTGCAAACTTCTTGAGAACTCCAGGCTAAACTCATTCAGATTATTAAAATCCATTGGTTTCCCCCCAAGCTAGTTATTCTTGTTGGCACAGGGCACCGCTCACGCTCACAGCTTCGAGCAAAGGGGTTTTCCAGCACCAGAAATAGCTTCACTATTGGCCAAGGATGCTGTGGTGCACCATTTCAGGTGCCGGTATCCACAGCCCCATGGTCTGCTTCAGCCCCAAGAAGGGAAGACACCACTGGCGCGGTCTGCGACTTATCCTCACGTACCCGGGGCAAATCTCACTTTTCTTGAATTAGGTTTGCCCAGGAATCCTAGAATGGTTTGGGTTGGCAGACACCTTAAAGATCATCCAGTTCCAACCCCCCTGCCATGGGCAGGGACACCTTCCCTGGTTGCTCCAAGCCCCATCCAACCTGGCCTTGGACACTTCCAGGGATGGGGCATCCACAGCTTCTCTGGGCAACAGAATCCCACAGCTTTGAAAGACACAAAGCTCACTTAAATCCTACAACGTAACGCGTGGCAGCAAGTCACCCATGGGCAGTCGTAGAAAGCTCTGAAGACAACCAGTTTTCTCATCCTTCCGCCCTCCTCGTGCCTGCGACAAGTGAACCGGAGGCATTACACAGAGGTGGCTTCACCCGTTGCAATATGACGACCGGTTATGACTGCAGTCAAAAGTGCTCTGGAAGCAAGGGAATACCGAATGAATAATTGAACAACAACCTGCGCTTGGTTGCTGAGGTTTTGTTTTATTGCACACAAGCGTTTTCTTGTTAGAAATGCAGATTTGCTTTAAAAAAAATCCCACCTTGCTCACAGCTTCTCTACCAGATTTTAACCAACCGAGATGAGAAATCACACAAGAAAGAGCATTCTTAAGTTATTCTGCACACACCCTTCACAATTTCACATCGAAGACGGCAAATTTCCCTGAGATAAACACCCTCGTCAGCAGCAGCCCCATCAAAAGGCACTTTCCAAGGGCAGCCACGTGTACTGAAAACCACCTCGTGAGCACGATTGGGGTTTTGGGGAGGACAAACTGCTGCTCCAGCAAGCCCTCCAGCCTGGCTGCTTTCTTTGGAGCTCCTGATGATTTACATCTGGCCACTCTCCACTACACTTTGTGCCAAGAAACAGGAGTAATAAGGAAAAGGTAGAAGGCAAAGCCAGCCTTCCCCAGAAGACACTTTGCATACGAGTTGCCTGCCGTGAACAGATTAGAATCTGAGTCAGCATTTTCAAACCCAGTCTTCACTCACCAGAAGTGAAGGGAACCACCACAAAAAGACAACAAGGTGTATCTCATACCATGCTGGACTGAGTAATACTGCCCTTTTCCTTCAGGAAACAAAGGAATTCATTGCCTGCTCCCAACTCTGTGCTGTTCCCTTGAAAAGTTTCTACTTGTTTGGAAAAAGAGATAGCAGGCAGATACGTTATTGTTTTTGCCATAGAGAAAACAGATCGGAATAAACTTGTTTGAAACCGCGTTCTCAAGCTCCCACCCGATGGGTCAACATTTAACTGCAGCAGCGGCACCAAGATCTCCTTTCACAATCAGATCGGACGGGAACACAAGCAGTGTCATTCTGACAGCAGATCACCAGCGCCGTGGCCCAACTCCAGTCCTGCGGTGCAGATTACTGTGCAGTTCCTTTGCATTTACAGACAGGGATGAACACAACACGTACAAGCATCAGGCCCTCCTTTCTCCCCTTCAGGATAAGAACATGTATAGGCTCAGTGACGCCTTCTGATTTGCATCGCAGCCACGCTTGCGAGATGACTGCGTTTCGGTGCTACGCGTGGTGCTGGTCAGTCCCAGGAGGAGGACGCTGGATGGAAACGACTTGAAACCACTTAAAACTGTGACCTACACAAGGGTTGCTGAGGGGCTGCTCGAGAAAGGCGGGGAGATGCATCAGTCCAGGTAAGAAGCAGCTGGACACAAGATATTTAAACATGAAAGGAAAGGACTGGACTTGATGGAAGGGAGCGGGAATGAAGTGGTGATCCATACAGCTTAGCCAGTGTTCTCGTGCATGACCCTAACGCAACACAGCATCGCCTCCACAAGCAGTATTTCTTCAAATCCTAGTTAAAAAAAAGCACACACTAGAAACCAAGAGAATTAAGGCACAATTTGTCTGTAATAATAAGCAACTGTCAATTAGCAAACTCCTTAAACGGATCCTAGCTGCGTCGTTTGAGGAAGGCATCCTACCAGAAAGTACCAGCAAGGAAAACAACATCCAGAGCCAGGATGCAGGTGAGTAAGGTCCTGGGCTTCTCTGAGATAACCGGCGAAGGGAAAAGGTCCCCACGATATGATTGCACTGGTATCCTCGGACCCCGACGCTCAAGCCTCCCAGAAGAGTTCAAGACAAGTCGCTCACCTGGCATGAACAAGGTGGAAATAATCGGGAACCTCGTGCTCTTGGCCAAACGCTGAGCCAGAAGCCACAGAACTCACTACGCTGCCATTCAGAGTCAGTCACGGGGGAAATCAGAGTTAGATCCAGAAGCATCAGAGATGACAGCAGTAGCTGCTTACATGGCCATGCATCTGTCTCGAAGCTAAACCACTAGATATAATATTTGCACTGCTACAGCTTCCATCAGGAGAAGTTTGTTACCATGGTGACTCTACATCCTGGTGGGAACAGATTATTTAACGTACGAATAATAATCAAACTTCTCAAACAAGCGAGAAATTTCAAGCGCGTTTTAAGCGACACGTCAGGAAAAAATACAATCGTTTCTTTTTCCAGTTGTGATGGGTTCAGTTGGTTTCCTCTTTGCGAGGATTCAAGTGCCAAAACACTTCTGAAAGAGAAACCGTGGTTGTAAAACCACAGAATTGAGAGCGTGACCCCAAACGTGTGCTCGATCTGACACCAAGACCAAGCTGTAAGTGTGTTTCAGGAGTTATGCCCCATCACACGTTTCACGAGAACATACCAGGCCTCTCAAAAGCAGAATGCTTCTCACGTGTTCGCACGGTCGGAATGCTTCACCAACTCAGAGTTCCTGAGGACACGTATGATTTTAAGACGTGGCGTTTTGCCTCAAGTGAAGTTTAAGGTTTCTGTAGACTTTACTGAAAAGCTTTTTTACTCCAAGAAACCTACACACTCATTTAGAAACTGCAAGCGTGTCAAGCCACCTCGGCAAACAGTGACATAAAACCCTAAACGTACAAACAACCATCTCCTCAGGCTGTAAAGCCCTTGGGACGTGACACGCTTGTAGTCAAAGCAGACAGATGCAGAGGAGGTCAGCAGCTGAGCTCTGGCAAGAGTTTTTATTGAGGAAAAATAGTAGTAGTAGCTCAAGTTCTTGATTTTAAAGAAGATAAAAGAGTTAAATGGGGGCAAGGAGAAAGAATCAAAGCAAGTATTTTCACTCTGGTAAATTCAGAGTTCTATTCTGTTGAACATAAGCTTCATTTTAAGATGCTTTGGCACAGAGCAGTTACCAGTTCTGGAACCAGAGTCCTCCATCCTCTCTGCTCCCCTTTACCAGGATGTTTTCTTGCCTGCAAAAGATGCTGAACTGGGCTACTGAGACTCACCGAGGGGGTGCTGCTACACTGCACGAGCTTGAGCTACATCATAACACTGAATTGAGAAAGCGTTAAATTTGGGAATTCTGAGAATTGTTGTAATAAACACTTCACACTGCAATGTCTTCAAGAAACATCCTGAAGTCCTCTCTAAAAGAGGCTTCACACAAACAAACTCAGGCTTGAACTATTAAAACATCTCGGGGCAGGGAGGCAGGAAACCTATTTGAAGTCCCGTCTAGGATCCCACTCCCTTGGAATCAGGATAACATCACGACAGCTCCCCATAGCCTGCCAGGAACATCATTCAGTGGTATTTAGCTTTTTGCACAGGCACAACAGAGGTGATACTCACCAGGAAGTGCTGGTTTAGCACAAAACCCCTGGCAACACACCAAGAACTGGTCCATGTGATAAGCAGACACGATGAGAGCAAAATGGTTAGTTGCTCAGGCTGCCTTTCTGCCACGTACAAAAGGGTTTGGCAACGTGACTGGAAAGATAGCTGTGGGGCACCTACTTAGATGTATTGCCTCCACGCACTTTAAAACCGGATCTGTGGAAGAGGTTTGCTTCGCTGTCCCCTGCTATAAACCTCATGGAGACGACAGCTGGAGCAGAGGGTCTGAAACATCAGAGCTGCTCCCTAAGTATCTCTTACACCAAGGACACGAGGCTATCTACAGCGTAGCGTTGTTCTGCAGGCTTCCTTCCAACCCCACACCAGATGTCCGAGTGCATGGAAATGTTTAATGGTGTATTTCTTGCTCACTGAGGTCACACCTGCACTGGGGGTTTTTTGAAGGATTTTGTAAACCGTCTTCAGAATGAAGACAGCAACAACTACTGGAAACGCCAGTCAGAGCGAGCTGTGCTTAAACTGTAAATAAGACTTGGAGCCCAGGGCCTGAATCGAAGGCACTGTTCCCCCGACAGTGCCAGTGAAAATTAAACAGCACTCGGCCTCACGAAGCTTCTTCAACTTTAAGCGTTCAACAATAATTACAATCATGGAATGGTTTGGGTTGGAAGGGACCTTAAAGATCATCCAGTTCCAACCCCCCTGCCATGGGCAGGGACACCATCCATAGCCCAGGGTGCTCCCAGCCTCATCCAGCCTGGCCTTGGGCACTCCCAGGGATGGGGCATCCACAGCTTCTCTGGGCAACCTGTCCCAGTGCCCCCCACCCTCTCTGGGAAGAATTCCTTCCTGATATCTAATCTAAATCTCCCCGCTTTCAATTTAAACCCATTACCCCTTGTCCTGTCACTACAGACCCTTGGAAAAAGTCCCCCCCTCAGCTTCCTTGTAGGCCCCTTCAGGCACTGGAAGGTGCTATAAGGTCTCCCCAAAGCCTTCTCTTCTCCAGGCTGAACAAGACCAGTTCTCTCAGCCTTTCTTCATAGCAGAGGGGCTCCAGCCCTCGGAGCATCCTCACATCAACATCCTGAGCTTGCATTTAACATCAAAAATCCTCGTGGTGAACCGTCACCCGTCTGGGTCTTTTCTGTGTCAACCAGAAAGGCAACAAGGCCTCTCAAAGGCATTTTGGAAATTATTTCTCCCTGTGAAGAACAGGGCACGACTGACATCTGTTTGTTACGGAATACTCTGCTACTTGAGCCAGAAGCTCCGGGATTTCGGGGCCTTCCTGGAAAAGGGTTGTTATCTGCCAATCTTCAAAGAAATAAGCTTTAAAACAAATCTCAGACACCACTGGTATTTCTATAGCATGGGTGTAGGAAATTAAAGCAGACTGAATTTGGAAGTCAAGCTAGAGATTAGTACAGCTCCCTTGACCTCAAGTAGCAGCGGGGATAAGCCATTGTGCGGATATACACAGAATCAGGTGTTCGTTTCAGGGTGGATCATACCCCCAGGCACCTGGGGATTTCTGTTCCTTTCAAACCACTTAATTAGCAATATGTTTTTTGCAAAAAAAACCAAGTTAAACTCTGCTCCTCTGCAAGACAATGCACAGAGCAGCTTACAGGTGGAGACCCATCAGGATGAGCATCGCCCCTGGGGCTCTCTACCTCTTGCCCAGGCAAAGGGGCTGAGGCTGATACCGCCATCAGCAAAAGGCTGTCGCAGCACCCACAGCTCTAAGGACACGTCTGAAATGGGCGATGGGGAACCTCACTCAGGGCAGGCTGCCTTTTATAGAGCGCTGGCAAAACCACCGGGATCAATTTGCCCTCTGTGCTACAGCAAGGAGTCCTGCCAGAATTTCTGGAGGGATCAGGTTTGCTTCGCTCCCCTTCGGTTTTGTTAAAAGGCATCTCTGGAACGATGTTTGAAAGGAACAGCTTGGAATTTTACACACGATGTTGGGTGGTTGGGGTTTTTGTTTTAACCTCAACAAATGACCTGAAGGGCAGAGCAAGAGATGACTTTACTCCATACCTCAATCACAAAGCCAGTAAAGTTATGACAACCACAGTTTCCAACACAGACCATACACTGTCTTCTCTCAAACCAAAACAGAAAAAGGAGAAAAAAAATGATTCAGTAACAAGCTCTTTTCAGACCTCACAGCAGACAAAGCTTATAGACACTGTTTTCCTTCTTTCTAGGTCACCTGCAATATCCAGAGAAAACACCACAGCCCCACGTACCAGGAAACTGCAGTTCAGTATTGCTTCAGGAAAAGGTGTCAGAGCTTCCTGCGTGCCACAGTGTTGTACACAAGTGCCTACAACAATCCAATACGCCACTGTCATCGCTATTAAATCAATCATCCCATTTATTCTTGCTATGTAATGAGAGCAATGGGGCACTGTAGCCTACTCAGTGCTTCCTCAGTAGATCCCCTAAACAGATCCGATGTCCCAGTGCTGGCTGTAGACAGACAAGATGCAAAAGGCGAGCAGTTTTGCCTCAAATTTATTTTATTCAGCCCATATGGCCATCTGTATGTAAAGGTTTAGTTTATAAAGATGGGCCTACCTACTCCAAGTCAGGTCGGCTTCCTCTGTACCCATCAGTCTCAAGAAAGCACGAGCAGACACACATTTCCAAGGTTAGGCAGAGGGTCGATACGTGCCGTTTCCCATCCATTGAGCCCCTAACTAACTGCAAACACGGCAAAGCTCCGTTGGTTAATCACCAAACCACCTGTAAGCAGTTCACTTCTTTATCAGCCCTGGAAATTTAAGAAATCAGGCTAGTGCTCCCATTAGTCTCGGCAATTCCTCTACACACCCAGTCCCTACCATCGGCTTTTGCACCAAGAAGTTAAATACTTGCCTGCTAACAAGTCTCGAGCGCTTCCGAGGAGTTTTTTGGCCTTTTCCAAAGGATTAACTGTACAGGATTTTCCTGAAGTTCAAGGTCTAAAGACACATTGTGTTCGAGAGGAAGACATGAAAGAGCCATACTTGGAGACTAACAATGATCCCCACACGAGCTTCCTTGTGCAACGGAAAGGCAGGCTTTAGGGACGCAGCAGAAAGGTTGCCAAGGAAGGAGCCTAACAAAGCGTTGGGGGCTTTGTTGGTAGATGTGAATGACCAGCAGGACTGAGCTCGCCAGCCACCAACAAAACCGCGGCGAGGCAGAGTCGGGGTGGCACCAGTGCCCAGAACGGAGGGTGCCCTCACCCTGGGACAACAGCCACATCGCATTCAGTCATGTCAAATACCTATTTTAAATGGTTTCCAGGCTTTGAAGACCGAGCCTTTGCTCAGCAGCTGCACCAGAAGGAAAAGCAAGTCGTCCAGGCTATTTCTCTAGCGCTGCGACTAAGCCTCGGCAGACAAATGCCCGATCCCAGCACCTCGTGGGAAGGCAGGAGTCCACGAAAGCCACTCTGGCACGAGCGACACCACTGCAATATGAGGCAGGGAAAAAGGTTGGGTGTTTTTAACAACATGCCCAGCAGAACAGCAGAGGGTATTGCTAAAAGACAGCAACACAGAGTCCTCGTCGCTGTGGCCAGGCAGTTTCCTCTGAAAGCCCCTCTGTGCTGTACAGGTGGAAGGGCTGGAAGGAGACCTGGAAGTTCCCCTGGAAGGGTTTGGAAAGTGCTCTCACAACTGGCCATTTTAAAGCTGTTCAAAGCAAAGCTTTCTATGCAGCAGAAGCACAAATCCACTTGGAGAGGGGGAGCAGGACAGAGGAAGGAGTTTGCACCAGGAGCTCCCCATCACCCAGCCCTTGTGCTTCTGATCCCAGAGCTTGTTCCAGCACATCTGCTCAGGCTTAATTATCCTCCTTTCCCTCTCAACTCCCTAACGAGAGGCACATCAGTTATCCGAGCACCCAGGGGAGTTTCACAAATTAGCCATCCCAATTTATGTCCATGTATTTCTGATAGCCACGGGAAGAACACTTGCCTCAAGGTTTCCTGCAGGAATAACAATACCTGAAGTTTGTTATGCAGATCAAAAACCCAAAAGCAGTCAATTTAAAACTGAACTTTGTAATCGAGTTTTGCACACAGCACCGTAATACAAGCCACACTATCAATATAAACGCTATTGTTAGACCACCGCTACTCCCAGCTTTCAGACTGTGTTATTGAGCTCTGGAGAGTGAAGGCAGTGCTTTCTTATAATTAGTTAAATCAGCTGAAACAGGAGATTCCTTGACATCATCTGTTTGGCTCACCATTATAGAAGGGACAAAAGAACACTACTGCAACTGCACTAAAAACTAATTAACACAGTTTTCTCGTTAGTGGGTGCAGCTGCCCGAAAAGTGGGATTTTTGTCACCAAGTTTAAAGTATCTCCTCCTTCAGAGGTGAGCTGAAAAAAAGAAAAAAAAAAAAGAACCCAAAGCTTACACCATTACAGAACAAAAAGCCTACCACTGACCTCCACCAGATGCTCTGAATTACAGGTGACCTCCGGCAGACCCAGCGAGAGTTTCAAAGGCACACATTTATCACAGCCTCCTTTAATAAATCAGAATTGAGCAGACTTGACGCACTTTAAGCCATTTTGGATGACAATATTACCAATCCGCAGAAAACCCCCAATTAACCAGTGTGCTACTGCAAATAAACAGAATCCCGAAATAACCGAGGGAGTTAAAACAAAGGAGAGCTTGGAACCGCAGAAGCAGCGTGCTGCTCCGAGCAGCCTTGAGATCTTCCCTTGTACTGTCAGAGTGACTTATTTTCCCCGCTCTTTACTCATCTCTGCCACCCTGACAACTCCAGCAGAGATACGGGGCTCCAAAGAAAGGAGGTGGGAACCTTCTCTACTTGAGATGTACCTTAAGGTTAATGAGAAAAGCGCTTCCCCGTCGCTCCGAGTGCGAGCTGTTCCCATCCCCAAACCAGTGCAGATCTGCAGCGGCAACCAGAGTTCAGCAATCCACCGCTTCTGGGCTAGGGAGTCAGCCAACTTGATGCACAGGCAACCCAAAACTGGACAGGCTTCTCCTCCAGGCTACGTGGAGCTGCTGTCAAGCCTAGACAGGACTCAAGCCCATCATCCACGAGGTGAGAAGCTCCATATCCCGTTACTAGTTCAGTACTACCTGTGCTCTTCCCTACAGCTCCGTCTCGGTGTGGTGTTGTCAAGGAGCTTTGCAAGCAAACCTCAGCGGCGTCCCTGATTAAAAAGAAAAAGCAGACCGGGATTTCGCCCCTCGTCTTTCAGCAGATGTACGACTGGTTGTAAGGCATGGCCCAAGCAGACCGCGGGCAGGAGGTTGGATACCAAGCCTCACACTTCTGGCTAGCATGCTAAATTTAGTCTAGTCTGGTAATGACCTAAAAAACAGTTGATGTGGGTTTCTGCGACGCGTGTGGCAGCCTGGTCAGCTCCACTCGGTTCCTAAGAGAAGGACGTGCACGCTGCCCAGTCCTGATGCCTTTTGGGTGAATTCAGGAGAACCAAATGGTGAAAAATAGTTATCAATTCATGGCTTTGATCGAGCCAAGTGGTTTCAGCTTCTGATCCATCCTAGATCTTGCTGAAGAATTAGGGGAACACTTCCCCCTGCCCTGGGTGTTTCACGTGCTCTTGAGAACAATTTTTGCATATTAAGGAAAACGAGCAAGAGAAAACTAACTAGTGACAAGACACCTGTTTGCAGAAGCGCATCACCTGCCAGCTCAGGACCCTCTTCCCTTTAAGATGCTTTTCTGCTGTTTGAAGCTTCTTCTAAAGGAGAGTAAAAGCCTTCAGCGTCATAGCACCATATGCCTGACTGCGCAGCCTTTCCCTGGGTGCTCAGCACCAGATCCCCAGCTGCGATTTGAAAGAAAACCTACAGAGGATTGTGAAGTTCACTTTATCTTAAGACTCACTTCTCACGCCTTCCAAGCCTGCGGAAAACTGGTGAGAGGGACTTACACACAGAATACCCTCAAGTGTCCTAATTACACTGAACTTCGGTCAGCAGCGAAGAAACCTGCGACTTTGGAAGCCAAAGACAATTTAAGGACTCGCTCGCTACCAAGCTATACATATTCCGAGACTCTAATGTGACTCCTGATCCCGAAAAATTTTGTTGCACCCCAGCCACACTCAGCAGGAAGCCCTTGTGAACAGCTAAACTGAAGTGCAAAAGAACAAACACCAAGAAAACTACATCAAATGCAATATTCGTCAGTAGAGGACTAGAAACTTGTGTCTCTAACAAGACAGAGATGCTGGTTCAGGCTCAAACCAGCTGGCTGTAGCATAAGCTGTTCTGACGCACGATCCACGCTCGCACAACCAACTCCAGAGAAAAATGAACGGAGGCAAACAGTTTGCCAGGCCCCAAAGCCACGTGCACAACGTCGAGAAGAGGCACCAGCAGCAACCGGGTTCTCTCGAGGTACCCCTGCACGACAGTCTCAAACCGCCTTCGCTGGAATCCCTACGCAGCCAATAACCCCACTAAGCACATTTCTTGCTGTGACTAAACAGGTGGAACGGGCCAATTTTCTTTGCTTAACCCCGAATCTTTTTCCGACGCATCACACCAAAGTGGCAAAAGATTTATTTTTCCTTTTTAGAGAGCTGACATTTAAAAAGCTACAGCGGGTCAGTCTGAAAGGACGAGTTTTCAGCAAGTAGAAGTCACTGCACAGGTGAGGGAAGGGACGGCACCTGATGATCTGCACCGATTGACACGTGTCTGCAGGACCTGAGAGCAGCCCTGAGGAGAAGGACCTGAGGGTACTGGTGGATGAGAAGCTGAACATGAGCCGGCAGCGTGTGCTGGAGCCCAGAAACCAACCGGATCCTGGGCTGGATCAGGAGAAGTGTGGCCAGCAGGGCGAGGGAGGGGATTCTCCCCCTCTACTCTGCTCTGGGGAGACCCCACCTGGAGTGCTGTGTCCAGCTGTGGAGCCCTCAGCTTAAGAAGGACCAGTTGGAACAAGTCCAGAGGAGGCCACAAAGATGCTCAGAGGGCTGGAGCCCCTCTCCTATGAAGAAGGGCTGAGAGAACTGGGCTTGTTCAGCCTGGAGAAGAGAAGGCTCTGGGGAGACCTTACAGCACCTTCCAGTACCTGAAGGGGGCTACAAGGAAGATGGGGGGGACTTTTTCCAAGGGTCTGTAGTGACAGGACAAGGGGTGACGGGTTTAAATTGAAAGCGGGGAGATTCAGATTAGATATCAGGAAGGAATTCTTCCCAGAGAGGGTGGGGGGCACTGGGACAGGTTGCCCAGAGAAGCTGTGGATGCCCCATCCCTGGGAGTGTCCAAGGCCAGGCTGGATGAGGCTTGGAGCAACCTGGGCTAGTGGAGGGTGTCCCTGCCCGTGGCAGGGGGGTTGGAACTGGATGATCTGTAAGGTCCCTTCCAACCTGCACCGTTCTATGAGCCGGTGCGAAGCAGCTCAGGGAGAGGAGCTCCCACATTGGCATTTGCTCGCGCCAAACCCCAAACGCAGGAATGTAATCCTCTAGCTTCAACGTACAGCAAGAATCAAGCAAGCCCCTCTCCTCAACCATCTATAAATGTGTAAAACTGAGTTTAGCAACAGAGGATGGGCAGATGGCTTAACCATCCAGGGCTCAATCAGCTTTGCAGGCCTGAACATCAAGTTCATCTCAGCGGGACAGCGAATTTTCTTGTTTCTTGCAGAGCACGCTCACATCTGCGGCACACTTTTAAACGCAAAATACTACCTTCTCAGGGAGGCAAGGGCTTAACTTTATGAGTACATTATTGCTAATAATTTCAGTTTTACAACAGTTTTTGTTTCATTTGGAAAGATGCTGGGGAAATTCAAGTAGTGACCAATAATTAAAGTAGGGTTCACACTTTAAACAACTTTCTGCAGCCACAGGAGTATATTTCTTCAGTCTTGCACTTAACCACAACTAGCGTTTTGCGATTCCCACTCTACCCCAGCCACTAGTGCTGTGGCTCTTCTCCACGTGTCAAATGCACTGCTTTAGCCTTCGGCAAAGCGAGCGAGAGTGTGGCTATTTACTGGTGAAATCTCCTCCGATCCAAACAAGGCAAGTATTTAAACTCACCTTTTCAGGGCAACCTTCTGGTCACACTGCCAACATCAAACAAAAGAAAACGTGGTAGAAACCATGAAGTAATAAAGAAACCCCCTGGATTCTGACTAATTTAGAGTTTTCTCAGCAGTTGCAAGCAAGGCAGAATCTGTTTAAATCCAAGACCTCGGCGCTTTACACAAAACACATCCTTATGATGTGCACAACGGTTTAAAAAGCACGAAGCAGCACCAGCTGTAAGCGCACTCGCAGGGCACAGTCGCTCCTACCAGCCACGCGAAGGGTGAGTTAACACCTCCTCGCATACCTTCCCTTTCAAGGAACGCAGAGTCCGGTCCTGAGTTACGAGGATCTGATTTCTGACAGCTCAACTTTTCAATCGAGCGTCATCCCCGACCCCCAGTCTCTCAAAGCCACATTCTCCTCTTGGGATCTAAGCTTACCCCAATAACCGTGCAGGGATCCCTCCCCTAGGCCAGGGGTATCACGTTACCTACGATGCCAGGCCTGTTGAACAAAACACCCAGCAGTTAGCTTCCTTATTTTCACTCCTTCCCTCATTTCACAACTGACACAGTGGCAGGTTGAAAAGCCTTAAAAAGTAGGAGGTGGCTTCGGTAGCACGGAGGAGTAAGTCAGTATAACCATGCTGAGTCACATCGCAGTTAGATTTGACATTTGCAGGGTAAGCGCTTCACTCCTAGAAGGGTTGTTTCCGTATTTCAGCCTTGTTTACTTTACAACCCTGTCACACAAATTAGAGAATTACAAAGCAAAGCCATCACCAGCCCGCGACACGTCCGAGCGAGCTGCAACCGCCACCGCCAAGCGTGGAGTAGGTACCTTCGGGAAGAATCGCAACACACCGCTACGGAGGGCTGCTCCCTAATGCCATCGACACGGCCACCTCTCTCATGCAGAACATGAGCTCAGCGTGAAAGCAGCCCAGTTATTGCGAGGTTTAAAACTCACCCTGCTGCTACATGAAACCAGGGCTCCGCACGCATTCGTATTCAGCCCCGTTGGCTTTGACGATTTGAGGGGGAAGGTCAGTGAGTTTGAATTAATGGTATTAGAGGAAAGAAAAACATAACCGGTTTTGTTTGTCTTTAGCAGACAGGAGAGCGTAAGAGAGCATTAGCTTCCACCAGCTTTGAATGAATGTATCACCAGGGAGAAACCTCTCCCCACCCCTGAAGAGAAAAAAAAATAGGAATATAGAAAGAAAAGAAATGGGGGGAAAATAAAAAAAAAGGACTTTCCCCAAACAAAAAAGCTTGGGAACAGCCTGGACACGAGGGGAGGGGAAGTTTGGGATTGCATCCGTCACCAACTCCATGCCATGTCCTCTTCCTTCAGCTTTCGAAAGCAGCAGGTTCCTCTGCAGATCTCCCCGGCCTGATACTGGGTTTCAGAAAAGCCAACAGCTCTCCCTGACTCTCCAAATGCACTTAAAACCCAAACCTGGTTCTTTTCAAAATACAAAAAGATCTGGCTTCAAACCACTTACAGTTGACTGAGCAAGACTCAAAGGAGAAGCTTCGTTTGCCCCCGAAACCAAGATGAGTCTTAACTCTTCGACCGTGTCCACAACAGTGACCAAAACCTAAACTACGGCTTGGCAGCACCGTTTTAAAACAGCATTTAGATCTAGAGACACCTTCAAGCACAAAATGCTTTTCAAGCTCCAGTCAGACCTCAGCAGACAAACCCCGGGTTGGTTTACGTTCTCATCCAGCTTCTCTGCTGCAAAAGAAGGGGTGTCTCATCAGACACCCGCCCCTGCCCCGACGCGTCGCAGCTCCAGAGCACGCCTGGTCCTGCCACCGTCAAGACCGAACGAAGCAACCCAGCCCACCAAGAAATGCCACAGCGCTTAAGTTAATCGTTCATCAATCTCTAACTATGCATCTATTAATCTACCACGCCGGAGGTTAATCAGGGACAACCTAGCGCCTTCCATCTGGGGAAAGGCTGAGAGCTGGGGCTGTTCAGCTGGGAGAAGAGGGGGCTGAGGGGGGATCTTATCAATGCTGATCAATATCTAAAGGGGGGGTGTCAGGGGGAGGATGGGGCCAGGCTCTGCTCAGGGGTGTCCAGTGACAGGACGAGGGGCCATGGCCATCAACTGGCAAACAGAAGGTTCACCCTGACCGTGAGGAAACCCTTCTGCCCTGTGAGGGTGACAGAGCCCTGGGACAGGCTGCCCAGAGAGGGGGGAGTCTCCTTCCCTGGAGACTTTCCAAAGCCCCTGGACTTGTTCCTGTGGGATCTGCTCTGGGTGACCCTGCTCTGGCAAGGGGGTTGGACTAGATGATCTCTAGAGGGCCCTTCCCATCCCCTAACACTCTGTGAATCAGGCCTGCTTTAGTACCACACTGATTTTTACCTTTTGCACAGGGTAACTGCCTAAGGATTGGATCCTATCCTAAATCTTGTTAGCTTTTAAGTCAAAATCTCAGACTTTATGGACTGCCAGAGCCTCTCCAGTGCAAACATGCCTGTGCTCACCTTCCAGTGTCATACCTTGCTCAGGGGCCGGGAGCAGGCAGGCTGGACACCGTTCATCCCCTCTCAATACCGCTCATTCATTATGCAAACCGCTACCTCATCCCCTCTTGTTCACCTCCGTTTGGATATAGTCTGTCCCAGTACAGTCATTATGGAAGGTCCACAGACGACTGACTAGAAACAATCAGCTGTTACATGGCCAGTACCCAGGCAGTCGGGAAGGCAGCAATGATTTGCACATCTATAATTCACAGGCTAAGTCCCCCACCACTGCTCTGGCAGGAGAGAGTGCTCAAGGCCAGGTGAAAAGCCCACTGGAATTTGGAAATAATGCAAAATTTATCTAACAATCAACTGTCCGCTTTTAACCGCAACCTTTCACAGGGGATGACAAACGCCTCCAGGGTTAAGCTCCCCTGAAGGGCAGCAACTGCAGTAAATGCAGACTTTTTCTAACAAAAACATTAACACAAATTTGAAACGTTAATTTTTAAGGGAGTATCAGCAGAAAAAAAAAAATTAAAAGCCAGCTACAGCCAGATAGCACAAAATATTTCAGAATAATCCACCCAGACACTCTATTTGTACAGTCTCAGAGCACATATTTTACGCTTCCTTCTTCTAGCATTTAGTCCAAAGAAAGCAAGCACCAGCGAAATGCAATCATTGCTGGAAAGCAGCATTTCATCCTCTGAAAACAATCAAAAATGGCTATCCTAAAAATCCCTTCCTCACACCGCGTCACCAATACCTGGAAGCGTGCACCACCTCCTGCGCTTTCCTGTATGTGGATCAGGCAGAACATACAGGCACGCTCTGTAATTCACGGGTTAATAGGGATTAGAGTCGAGAGACCACCACCACCTCTGTTTAAAAACGATACATGCAGATCCACCCCTCTACCTGATCTGAAACACCAAATGCCAAGAAAACGGCCTGTGAGTGATTTGGCTTCTCTTGGAAGGCTGAATCAATTTGCTCCAGGGAGTAAGTCAAATGATTTAAGACTAGAGGACAGCTCTTGGAAGCTGCAACGGTAACAGCAACAAAAAAAATAGTATCTTAGCCCTGAATCCAGTACCAGCCCCAGTTTGCAGAGAATCATTAACGGCTACACAAACGCAAGAGGCTGTGAAATCACCTTTTTCCAAGAGACTACACCCACCCTCAACCTCAGATCATTATCAGAGAGGCCGGGGAACTGGAAGAAGATGGAAACGGAAGATGAGGAGATAGCGTTCAGAGGTGAGCGACCATAAAGCCGAGGGGACTGGGACAGGAGGGGGCAGAGCCTGGCAGAGCCTAAGCCGAGATTGCCTTAGCGATGAGCGAGTGTGACGGCTGACCAGCGTTCACCGTGGATCAGCATCAAGGAACAAACAATTCTGAACATCCCGAGAAGGTGGAAAAACCAGGAATAAAAATTAGGGGGCGGGAAGGGGTGAGAACTGCATGATTCCGCCAGCAATAAAACTAACTCGGACCATTCCCCCGGGCTGCAGCGGAAGATCCATCACACGGGGCGTTTTCTAACGGCGAGGGCAGTTGGTCCGCGAGCTCCCTGCTAGAATCGACAGGCACCGGCACACAGGCTGCACGACCCAGCAGAAACCAGAGATGGCAAGGTCGTATGATTCTTCAGTCACGCGAGCTCTATTTTGGTGAAGAAAAACAAAGAGCAACGCTCTGTGTTCATTATTCCAGAAATACATGGACAAAATCCACAGGGAAATGGAGGGAGTGAAAGGAGGGAAGCTGAATGCACACAATAAGACACACAATGAAACGCTGAACTCCTATACGCACACCCACGTATATAATTCACATTCAATATTTTTTACATGTTATTCAGCAATCTCTCGGGTTCGCTGCCAGAAGGATGGACAGAACAGCAGGAGAGCAAAGCAGAAAATTCAGACACCTCTCCCTCAGCATCACATCACCTCTAATTTAAGCAGACAGTAAAACAGATAGCTGTTTGGCTGGCAACCTACTCCATATGGGAGCCTGTCGCTTTAACTGTGGGCACTTTCCTGCCTTAACAACAACCTGTTATGTGTTTATCCTGGTTATGACTCCGATTAAATCATGGTTTAAGAAGGGCACCAAGTACCAACAGGTGCTGGGAACATTAAGTTATAGTGCAACCAGCAATCGCTCTACGCTGGGATGGTTTCAGATGCACCCTTCCTTTCCTAACAGTCCAACTCCTGCTGCTTTAACTTGCTCAAAGAAAAAAAAATAAGGGAAAAAAAAAATCGAGGAGAAAGGTCTATCAGGCCTCTACACAGAAGCACTCCTGCACTTTCGCTTGCAAAACAGATACAGGGAAGGGCAGAGGGCTCCAAGGAGGAGTGAAAGCCTGTGCAGCGAGTTGCCCCTTCGGGAGGAAGGCAGGATTGCCAACCCACAGGCATCTCCCCCTCACTGCCGGCATTCGAGTGGAGGCACCAAACCCGGAGCCTCCAAGGAGCGAGCTGCCACCACCTTCTCCCAGAGCAACCCAGCAGCGAGGTGCGAGCTGCACGCACACCCAACCCTCCGAAGGAGGCACTCGGCACCTTGCGGGATTTACCCCCTCGGCCTCCAGATTAACAGTCTGCTCAACCTGCTCCACGCACAACAGGTAGGCACAAGGTAAGGGAGCAATTACGCATGTATTTGAAGGAGCAATTAATTGATGTGCTTCTGAAAACAAAGAGAACACTCTGAAAGAGCGCACCTCTGCTTTCCATGAGCCCAAGAGAAGGCAGCAGCACGACACGGGGCAGCCCCTGCTGCTCGCCACTCAGGTATCAACAAAGCGACCGCAAGGCTTTGCTTACGAGCTTTTCCTAGGACTGATTTTTGTTCTTTTGTTTTTAAAAAGAGCACATAACTTCAAGGCCAGTGCAAAGCGATAACCAGAACCAGGACAGAACACAAGCTGTACTTACATGAAGATTAAACGTAGAATTTCCCTGGCGAATGAAACAATGCAGAGTCTCCTCAGGGGGCATCTTCCCTTTAATCCCACATATTACGGCTCTAACAGGGTTCGGAAGATTCGCAGCCACGCTCCAAGCGAACGTTATTGGCTGTCGCCGCTAAGAAACGTTGAACACGTGGGAGTGCTCGCAGCGAGACGCGTTTCCAAAAGCTTGCCGGGATCGTAAGATCATCGTGATGGCACTTAAAAACAATCACCTGCTACAAACCCAAACCTGCCCAGGCCACAGCAGAGCTGCACTAGAAAAGGCAGAAGAATCACGCACGCCCTTGTAGACACAGCAGCAGGCAGGAGAGCAGGGACACCATTTTACCAGGCAAGCTGCTTGTTGTACTGAAATCCTACGTGCACTTTCGGGTTTTTTAAACTAACTACAAAAAAAAAGCCACCCAGCCTCCACGGTTCGTTTAATCGGCATTGAGTAATCTAACGCCAGTTCAGTCTCAAGAACTGGGTACCATAGGCATAATCCTAAAGACGACTGCCATCCTATCCAGAATACCAAAATCACCGCTCCGAGTCTGGGGAACGAGACAGAGAAACAGTTAAAATTACCCCAACGCAGCGCAATACAAAAGGCTTTATTTTTCTTATTTTAAAGAGGGCCGGGGCGTCAAGCTAGAACAGGCACTCTGCTCCAAGCCGCCTTAACCAAATTCATATTCTACAGTTTTCATCTCAACGACCATCGCAATTATATGATTAAGCAGGTGCACCGCGCTTTCAGGTCTGTTCGACAAGCCCGAGCTTCAATAGCCTCCGCGATCAAACTGACAAGGCAACAATGGAAGAGCTAACTTACAGTTCCAGCCAAGAGCCCGTCCTTTCGGGGAGGGGGACGGAAAATCCAGCCGCCAGCAAAGATGCCGCATTCAGCTCTAAAAGCAGCAAGATGATACCCTTGAAAGTTGTCATTTAAGCAACAAAGATGACTTTTTTTTTTTTCCTACAGTTGGTTTGGTTTTGGCAGAACGATCCGTGGATTTCAAGTTCTCCTAACGGCAGGTACCACTGTACGTTCACAGCCGTGTTTAACTGGATTTTATTTATAAGCCACAACCTGTGCCAGCAATTCTGCTCTGGAGGAAGCGGGGGGGTGGCTCTCCTGGTTCTGAGACGGGGCCGCTGCCACGTCTTTGTGCGTTTTGAAGTACCCTCATCCCTGGAGACCTCATTAAAACGGAGCCCCAGAAGTAGAGCAGAGCAAAGTGTAGCGTGACATTTAAAAATTTACATTCTGACTCGCTAAAGTTTCCAGAAATGTCCTTAAAAAAAAAAGAAAAAAACACTACTAAAACAAAACAACCCACAACAACAAAACACCACCAAACCCTACCAAAACAAGACATTCCAGCGCACATGCTCTTCCCCTGGGGACAGGCCAAAGAGAACAAAGCCACGTGACCGTCCTATTGCTCAACGCGACTCTTGGAAGGTGTTCAAGTAGGATGATAAGTGCAGTGTAAGCCTATAATGAACATAAAAAGGAATTTATCCCAAATGTAAACTGTGTCCTACCCTTTGCCTCAGCCGATCTCGGCGGAGCAAACACGGGGAGTTTTGCGATTACAAAATACACCGCAGGTAATCTAAGGAGCTTTGTACCTTTATTCTCCTTGACTCAGGACGAGCCTAAAATTAGAAGGGAGCGCAACGCTCCGTGTATTACGCTCCCCGGTAGCTCCGACGCACGTTACAAACCTTCAGCTCTGTAAACTGGTCAGAACAGGGAGATTCAAATGGAGCTATTTATAATTCCTTTCATGCACAGAACAGGGCGACACTTCCCTTTTCCAGCCCCGATGCTTAAAAACAGAGCTCGGGGACTACAACCCAGCCAGGAGCATCTATCCACAAAAGGAGGAAAATAAATCAGCGCAAAATAAACTCCCGGCCGAGGGGAGGCTGCGAGCAGCTCGCCTGGAGCAACCGTGTTGCTCCCCGGCGCAGAACAATAAACCCCGGCTTGGAATCAGGGCAGCAAACAGCCCCACGGCTGGCGGGGGGGGGGGGGCTGCGGGGTGCCGGGGTGCGTCCCCCCATGGGTGTAAACACGCTGGCTGGGGCACCCCATCAGCTGCCGGCTCGCTCCGCCCCGGCCTCGGTTTCCGGGTAGTAACAGAGCAGCCAATCCGTGGAACTGCGAGCTCTGCCCGAGGCCTCTTGACTGCAAACACAGCTCCAAGGCCGGCAGCTCGCCCCGAAACTGGGAGGAACTGGGGATGGGATCCCCCGCTCTGGTACCCCACGGTTCCCGGGGTGAGGGTGTCTGGGTTGGGGGCTGCCTTGGAGAGGCCTGGCCTTGAGCTTGAGCGCTTCCCGGCAGGCCCACGGGATATCCCCACGCTTTCAGGCTGCCGGTGAGCATGTCCCGAGGTGCTTTGGGGGGCACAGAGCCTCCCTGCAAAGCCACGCTCGCAGGTGGGGTGCAGGCAGCACCCCCCAGTCTGTGGGTACACGAGTCCCACAGGAAACTCCAGCAAGCGAGGTGGTGGGGGGCAGCAGCCCCCCAAACGGGGAGGAAGAGTGGGTCCCCGAGCAGGCCCTTCCCCGGCGTTTGCACAACGTTGCGAGCGCGATCAGGAGAGAAACAATGAGTGACTCAGAGTTTCAGCACATAATCGTCCAGGCGATTATTAAACATCAGTTCAACACATTAACGCACACACAGAGCTCCCCCAGCCCTGGAGAGCCAAGCAACCTCTCCCCTTCCCTGCTCACAAAGAGGCATCCACAAAAGGACACGGACGTGTTAGGATTGAAAATAAGAATAATAAAAAGACCCCACTCGGGCTCCTAAACCTGTCAGAGCAGGAGAAGGCAGCGGTGTTATTCACCCTGGCCATCACCCCCCTCCCTACTCAAAAAGGTAGCCCTTGGCAGGCCATAAATCCATGCCATTATTCTCCATCGGAGACACGAACAGGGGCTGAAAAGGGAAACTGTAATGAAAATGGCAGCAAAAAGGGGAAAAAAAAATAAAAAGAAACACCCAACACAACAACAAAACCCTCAAGCCCCATGGAGGAGCAGCCTTTAAGTACATTCCTTCAGACGAGCCCCCTCGCCTTTGGTCACCGAGACCCTCCTCGCTCCCACGTCTGAAACCAGAGCCTTATTTCGGCTCAGCTTCCAGAGAGGAAGATTCCCCAGGGAAGCGTGTCGGGAGCCTGGGCCTAGGCGAGCTGCGCTCACCCCGGGCAGGCGAGGCAAGTCAGGCAGACAAACAAAAAAAGGCTGGGGAGGGAGGAGTGGTGAGGAGAGTCATCTGACACATCCAACTTCCTAAGTTTGTTGTCCACAGGAGAACCGACAGCTCTAACCCTCACCCCCCAAAACACCAGGAAGGCTGCGGCGACAATACCAAGAGCTTCGCTTTTGGAAAAGCCTTGGGTTTCTTTTGTCGGGGTGAGGGGAGAAAAAGAGAGCAGAGCGGAAACTACCCAGCGTCGGGAGGAATGCCAGATATTCGGGGCTTTCTACCTACCACCGCACGGCCCGGCCGCCGCTAGAAATACAGAGCGAGCGAAGCCACTTCAGAAAAACCTGCTCTTTGTCTCCCAAAATGCTGCGATCGCTGGAGATGCTGCCTACAAACCGAACAAAAAGGGAAAAATAAAAGAGCGAGGGGGAGGGGAAAGGAGAGCATTGGATCATGTTGGGCCTCAGCCCTTCTCCGGCCCAGATCTCTTTCCAGACTATCTCTAAGGAAGATTTTATCCGCTCCCCCCCGGCACACACACACTAAACAGCTGGAATTCTTGACCCTCCTCCCGGTGCGATTAAGCATCGATCGCAATTGGCGTTCGGCAAGGAGTACGACATGTGTGTAACTTTAAACCCCCAGATAAAAATAGCTCTGATTCAAGCACGATCAGTAGTCGTTTCCTATTTGCTTTAAAAACAAGGTGAAAAATGTTCGAAGAGCAGCTCTGGAGAGAGAGAAACGCGCAGGCTGAACGTCAAACAGAAGTTTCCTTCGATAAGCCACCCTCGCACCACAAACAGGAGCGGTGCTGCTCCTCCTCCCTCCCCCCCTCCAGGAAAAAACCCCCACAAAATCCAAGGAAGTTTATCTCTCTCTGGAAACTAAATCAGACCTGTTTCTCGACACCGGCAAGTTACAGCCACCAGACCCAAATCCTGCTGCGGGAGGTCAGGCACGTTCAGTCCAGAGAGCAGAAAAACATTTCAGCCCCCCTTGTCATTTCGACCCCTTCTCGGCACACGTCGCCACCTCGTAAACAAAAACTATTCATACAAGGATCCTAGAACCGAATTCCCAACGATATTTTTCAACGCCACCCACACTTCAGACAGAGAGAAAAAGGATTCGCCACCCCGTAAAGGGCCAAGAATCAAAATAAGGAGGAAAAAAACCCCCCAGATAAACAAATCTATCACGGAAAGGAGGTGAGGGAATAAAAATAATAAAGCCTAAACCCACCTGGAGCGTTACATAAACTGGACCTCTTGCGAGAGGGGCTGCGGGCCCTGCTGCCCGGGGTCCTTCACCCACCCCCCCCAACCCATCACCCAGCCACGGGGCAGCTGTGAGCCATCCCCTGCTCCCCCCCCACCCCCCCAAAATTAAATCCCTAAGCCGGCACCAGAAGGTTCGTGAACCGCAGGCTGAAATCAGGGAGTAAATAATAATAAACACCACAAAAGCCTTTCTTTGGGCTGTGGCTCTGGAGCTGCTCTCCCATTCCTTGCCCTCCCCCGGCGGCTGGGCCGCAGGCCAGGGCAGGAAAGGGGGGGGTGCGGGGCACCCTGGCTAGGGTGGGGGGGGCCTTCACAAGGGACAGGGAACCTGCAGGAGCACCCCCAGGGCACCCCAGCTGGTGGCTGTCAAGCCATGGGGGGGATAAACCCCCTTAAAATAAGGGAAGGTTGGGCCTCCACCCTGGTACGGGGGGGCCCTCACCCCACGGCGGGGGGGGAGGGCAGGTCCAACCTCCAGCTCTGGGGAGAGGCCTAGGCCTGGTCTCAGAAAGGGGCGCTGCCGCCGGCCGGGGGGGGTTGGGGCGATGACACCGGAGGGGGGGTCTCCGGTGCCCCTCGCCCACCCCACCCCGGTGCAGGCCCAACCGAGGAGGCGGGCTCGCCCCCCGGGGCTACCGGCGAGAGGGGGAGGGGGGAGAGGTTAGGGAAGGATACAGCTTGACCACGTCGGTGTCCATCCGCCTCTTGCCCGGGCTGGGGGAGGACATGGTGGCCGCGGCCGCCCCCGGTGCTCCGGGCGGGCTGTCAGCGCCGCCGCCGCCGCAGACCGGGGACGCCCGGCACCGAAGGGAGCGGGGGGGCGCCGGGCTCCGAGCCGCTGGGACCCCCCCCGCCGCCGCCTCTGCTGCTGTTGCTGTGGCCGCCGCACTCCTCCTCCTCCTCCTTCCTCCTCCTGTGGTGCCGTCGGTGTCGCCGCCCGCGCCCCCCCCCCCCCCGCGTCGCCTCGCGCTCCCTCAGCCGCGAGCCCCGCTCCGGTCGCCTCTGCCGAAGCCTCTCTCTGGACCCCTGACGTCACCCGCTGTGACCTCACCGCCCCGCACCGCCGCCATTGGTTGCGCCGGCAACGCCGCGCAGGCCCCGCCCACCCCCGCGGCACGCCGGGAGCTGTAGTTGAGGGAAGGATAGCGTTGAAAGGACCGCGGGTTCGAGACCCCGTCGGGGCGCTGGGGGGGCCCGGGGAAGGGGGTCACCGCCCGGCAGGACGATGGGGTGGCCGGTGTCACCCCGGGAAAGCCACCATGGAACTCAGCCCCTCTCGTGAACCAGGAACATGGCAGACAGCCCAGCCTCACAGCACGAGTCACTGGGTCGGCTTTCCGGTGCGACATTGGCAAAGCATTTCCCGGTGCCTCAGTTTACCCAACCGGACACGGAGACACCCGCCGGCACCCCGGAGGTGACAGTGGCGCACATGATGATGGTGCTAATGACTGTCTCTCAAACTGTTGGGGCTCTGGCGTGGCAACTCCACACCCGGGGCGGACATCCCGCGTTCCTGACCCTGGCATCACCCCAAAAATTAGTCACAACGCTTCCTCCTGTATGGAGATACAGCCGGGGAACCCCAAAGAGCCCAATCAAAGGGCTAAATTCACCCCGTAAGTGTGTGTGTGTGGGGTGATTTCCTCCGTTAAATGCCCCCACGCACCCCTCCAGCCCAGAGTTGGGCCGGATGCACACTCGGGATGAGCTATGTTGCGTGGAATTTGGAAAGGCAAAGGGGAAGTAGGTTTATATTTGAGCAGTGGGAGAGCTTGGGGTAGAAGGTCTGTTGATGGTCCCTGACCAGTTCCAGGCAACTGGGAGAACAGGAAGGGAAAAAAAACAATACAGGATTTTCTCTTAATTTCTTTAAATCCTTGTGTTTTGTCCGTGCAATACCATAGTTTTGCAATTGGGATAATTTCAGGATAACGGGTACTGCGATGGCATCCTATCCCTTTTTTTGGGGGTGCGGAGGGTTGTTAACCTTTGGGGCCCCTCTGAGCCCTCCTGGGTCTGAAAACTGGAATATACGGGCAGGGGCAGTAGGTGGCCTTGCCCCCCCCCAGCGTGGGGACATTGCTCCCCCAGCCCCCCACTGTGGGTGCGCCCCACGATTTGTGGGGTGGTTCCTTGACCATGGCAGGGACAGGTAGATAAAGTGAAGATGATGGGGTGGGTAAGGGGGGGTCGGCAGAAGCCATGGGGAACAGGGCAGATGTGGGGAGTAGGGAGAGAAATGGGAAGATGCCATTGGAAATGGGGGAGCCATGGGAGTTCTGGGGAAGAGGAGAGCTATAGGGACCGACAGGAAGCTGTGGGGAGCTGTAAGGAGTGGGGGGAAGCTATGGGGGATGAGTGAAGCCAGGGGAAACCACGGAGGGGGGCACTGTGAGTTTGGGCAGCGGGAGACGGGGCTTCTCCATGCCCCGCTGCAGGCCCAGCCAATGCCCAGCCCATCCTCGCCCCTCTGGTGGTACCCAGGATGTGTGTGGTGGGGTGACACCCCCATCTCCACCCCAACTGCCAGCCCAGCATGTCCCTGGGGTGAAGCAGTCCCTCGTTAGGGCCATGCAATTAGGACACGTGTAGGAAAGGAAGGTGACTCACCCAAACTCAAGCCCTGCTGTTCCCCGTGGGGCTTCCTGCCAGCACCCACCCAAAGGTAAAGGGTGTCTCAGAACTCCCCGGGTGGGCAGGTGCACCCACAAGCTTTGGGGTTCGGGGCGAGCAGGGATCAGCCCTGACCAAGGCAGCTGCTGTCTGCGAGGCATGGAGTAGCCAGAAAATGTCCCAGGGAGGATGGGGAAGATGAGATGCAGAAAAACAGCCAGAGCTGTGGCTGGGGAAACCAAGGCAGGGGCTCCTCCCCCAAAGGGGGTTCCTTTACTCCAAAAGAAACCCCCAGAGAATGTCATTTCCAGGCCTTCACCCACAGCTGTGTAGCTGCAGCAGACCTGGAGTGAGGAGGTCCAACTACGCCTGGGTTGTCTGCCCTCCCAAAACCCCTTCCCTGACATCCTCAAGGATGGAGATGTCAGATCAGGGTCTCCCTTCTTGGCTGCTTCTCCCCCTTCCAAGGAGACCAGTCTCTCCCCAGCACCCAGCCTTGTGGTTTGGAGCCACAGGAAGCCCTAACCCTGCCTCTTCCAAGGTTTTGGCTGCATTCCAGCCTCCCCTGTGCTCTGAACCCAGGTGATTTATCACCCTGGGCAAGCAATCACCCCCAGCTAAATCTGCTTCAGGCAGCTGATCGCTGGGGCAGATGCTGGGGTACAAAGCTGGGGGCATCTCTGCGCATACAGGGGCTGAGTCTGTGGCAAAGAGCCCGCAGCAGGCAGGGGAGACAGTGAAACAAGGAGGGGGCAACAGGAGAGGGAGGTAGCCGGACACTGATCCCACAAAGGCAAGCATCCTGAGGGATACCGAAGCCATGTGGTAGGTCCAGAGCTCACCCTGCCCCAGGAAGAAGCACCGCACCAGGAATAAGGAAAAAAAAATCAACCAAAAGTGAAATGTTTATTCCCACCTGGCATCGCTTCCCTGCGCCGCTGGTGGCAGGTCACAGCTGGACAAGATGGTCACCCTCATGAGGTGACCAGGTCTCCTCATTCACCCTGCACGCCCGTGGCACGTCCCGGCTTCAGAGGGGCTGTCGAAGCCCCTGCGGGGCCAAGGGCTACAGCAGCAATTCGTGAAGGCAGGAGGCTTCAAGGAAGGCAGTCAGGGAGGGGGGGGGCCCAGCAGCCGCTGGGGGCTGTGTTTGGCATGGAACCTCCTCAGCATCCCTTCCCTGGGGCACGGAGATGCCGTGGGAGCGACTGCAAAGTGGATCTCTGCCAGACTGACTCGATGCCCTGTGCTGGCAGCCAGGTGGCAGTTTCCAGAGACAGCGTCCCGGTTCAGGAGGAATTCATGCTCTCCCACTGCCGGAAAATGCGGAACACCTTGCAGGATTTCACTGAGAGACTCTGTGAGAGAAGGGAGAAAAGCAATGACCAGAGGTTAAGGCAACAGGACCTGCAACCGCCACCGACCTGCCTCCAAAGCACGCGAGGAGAAACAGCAGCAAAACCCCCATCTGAAATACCCTAATTGGCTGCCAGGGCTTCAGTTTGCTCCTCTTCTTCGTTAGCCCTATTTACCAGAACCGGAGGGGAGAACAGCAAGGTGTTCCTCATCCCTGCTCCAGCTTGTGACTGGTCCCACAGGACCTGCTGGCACTTTCCCAGCACATGGCACAGCTGGAAGGGACTGACAGGCTGGCGACACAGCACCCACAAAGTCCCCAAGACAAAGCCTGGAGCAGGACTGTTCCACCGGTCCCTGCAGCTCAGCCCCAAGCAAAGCAGGGGGAACAAGCAGGGTGAATCCAACTGGAAAATGGGGCCCACGGAAGCAGCTGCAGGCACCAGCTGCTCCAGCCGCTTGGGGAGGGGGACTGCGGCCTCAGCCCTGCTCCCCTTGCTTGGCGAACCCCACAGTCCAACAGCCTGGGGCTAGCGGCCACAGAAGCCAGTGGTCAGGATGTCTGCAGAGAGGGATGGGAGCTCTCTATCGGGACATGAAGTGAAACTGGATCTTGGGCAGCGCTGAGCCGCTTGGGAAAGGCTGTTATTTATAGCAGCCCTTGAGCAGATCTGCACACAACACATCATTGTAATGGATGAGACCCAGCCGAGAGGCTGTCAGTGCAGCCAGAGGGGAAGCTGAGACTCTGCAGGCACACGCTTGGTCCTTGGCACCTAGCTGGGTTTGCATTTAGCCCAAATGACGCCCATCTATCCTAAACTGCCCAAGGGCTTTCAGCCCTGGGCAAGGCTGGAGCAAGCAGCATTCGAGCACTCGGTTTTGGGACTGCAGGCTCACCTCAGGCTCCGTCTCGGGCACTCTGTCACACTTTCTGGTGGCGAGGAGTGTGTTCAGTACCACTCGCCAGCCCGGCTCTGCCTTCGCAGGCTCCTTTTCCGTCTGGGCCGTGGTATCCTCCAGGGCTTCCCCTCCGTCCACTGCATTGACCCAGGGACACCAGTCGCGATGCTGTGAGCTGGGGTCAAAGAAGCTCCTCAAAGAAGTGTCCTGCGTGGGAGAGGAGATGATAGAGAAGGAGAACAGCAACAGCATAGTTTAAGATACTCTTAACGACACGCTAAAACCCTCTCTGTGTCTAAACACCAGCCCTGAGCTGGCCCAGTCCTGCGTTACGGAACAACACTGGTCCCTGGATCAGGAGCACCCTGCCCAGATCCCTCTCCTCCCCACCCAGGCTCTTCCTGTGCCAGCACCCAGGTCACTCACCGAGCTGCTGGAAGAGCAGAGCCGTGCCCGCTTGGCTTTGCGAAGTGGACTGGATGGCACCTCCACATTGTCCCCCTGCACCATGCTGCGAGTGACAGGGCGGCTCCTCAAAGTAGGGCTGGCCACCTCCAAGTCACTCCGGTCCATGGGGATGGGAGAGTCCCAACCCCGCGAGCGAGAGAAGGCTGGGGATGGGCTCTTCTCGTGCTGCCACTATGGAAAGAACAAGGAATTAATAGAGTTCCTCTAGTCCTCAGCATATCCTCTGCCTGAATGGGATAGGGGGGGGCCTGCCCAGATCGAACACGAGATCAAAGCCTTCTCAGCCATCCTGGCAGGAGTTGTGCCACCTTCCCTTCACACCAGGAGTATTTTAGAGGTGTTCAGTTGGACATGGGTGAAGGCAGCCCGATTTGGAACATCCTGAGTCAGACAAGACTGTATCCTGGCTGGAAAAGCCCTTTTTTTGCCCTCCTGCAGGAGGGCTGAGGGAGGGGAGGCCAGAGAGCTGCAAATGGCAGGGGTAAAGGCAGCAGCAACCTACTTCTGTGGGATGTTGCCCACGGCTGGAGACACGGCACCTAGATGAGTTTCTTTCAGGTTAAAAGGCCGTGGACACCCAAACTACATCAGTCTTGCCTCCTGTATCACCCAAACATCCCAAGCTCGCAGGCTGACTGAGCTGGGCCATACCTGCTCAGAGCCTGGAGGGAGTGTGTCCTGGCTCCGTGTGAGCATCCTGCGTGGAGACGTGGGCACGAGTGGCAAGCGCTCAGTGGGTGCTGGCGGAGTGCTGCTCAGGCTGCAGGAGTCCAGCTCCGGCCCTGCAGATTCCAGCTGGTGAAAGCCCCACAGCCCCACCTTCCTCATGCAGCGGGAGCAGGTGATCACCGAGAGGTGCACGGAGCCAGACGCAGCACTGCAGAGACAGAGTCAAACCATGAGAGAAGGTCAGGGATGAGCCTGGGCCCCTCCCCAAAATCGCAGCTTTCAGGACAGATGTAGGGATCTGGCAGAGCACAGGAACGGTCTCAGTCACAGGTAACTGAGCCAGCGCATTTCCAGGCATCAGTACGCCTGAGCTGAGACACAGACTTACTGTTTTTGTAGCCCTGTGCGCTGAGAAGTTAAAAACTAGTCCATTAAAACTCATCTTTAGCACTGACTTAAACTGGCTTGGTTACATTTTGGCTTGCCAGGAAGCAGGAGCACACTCAGTTGTAGTGTATCAGCTGAGAGTGTGCCCATCCTCAGCCCCACCAACTGCCCAGCCACAGTGGCAGCTCCGCTCTTCCCCACCCTTTTCCAGCCTGCAGCGTAAGAGATGGCTTCCCCTTCGGCAAGCTGCCTCAGGCACAAACAGCGCGGCTGTTCTGCTCACAGCACAAGCTTTGGGAAGCCGCGAACCTTCAGGGCACGAACCTCTCCTCCCTTCCCACAGGCCTGACGAGCAATGAAAGCGTTACCGAGGATGACATTCCAGGGATGAACTTCAACATCTAAATCAGCAACGAGCGGGGCAACTGACAGCTCGGTTGTTTCGGTCTCTCCGCAGTCTCAGGGAGAGGTCTGGTTTAGATTTTAAGTAACTCTGCACTGAGGTTTTTGGAAATCTGTCAATTTTAATGGCTGGAGATGATATTAAACTAGTGAAAGAGGGGATATTGAACATTTCACGGGAGGAACATGCACATTCCTCCAGTGGGTTTCACCGTAACGACGACGTGCAGCAAACGCTTCAGTATCAGCCTCACAGCATCACCCACCTGCAGGTCCAGCCGCACAGAGCCAGGACACAGGCAGGAACGTGCATTTGCAGAATTTCCGTGGTAAACTTCATCGGTGGTTTCTCTCCCTCTGTTTTGTGCTCCAGTTCCTCCCCGATCAGCTGGAGGAGCAGACTGATCTTCTCCTCTGTCAGAGACTGCAGGACAGAGAAAGGCGGCAGAGCCTGATAAAATACACTGCTTCTACTCACAGGCCACGTCCTACATGGAGGAAAATCCCTCTTTCACTCCCCACAAGGGCTGGGTGCGCAAGCTCACACCCTCAGCACTTCTACTCTGGTTAAACAGGCAAAAGCAACACCGGGTGATGGCTTCTCCTGCCTTGTGCCCGACTCTCCTCGTTGTGTGGGCTCTGTTTAAGCACCATTTGCTCCCCCGAGCACGTGCGGAGACGGTGGAGCAAGTCACAGCTCCACTGCTCACAGCAAACACGAGCCTGAACAGCCCCCCCGATCGCAGGGAGGCAGTGGGGGCTGCGTTTGCCTGCGCTCAGACAAACCACAAGCACTCCTGGGGCCACTGGTGAGAGACAGTGAGAAAAGAGAGGCCCCAAAGGCTGTCGGCTGGGCTCCAGACCTTGCTGCTAGCGGGACAGCTGGGGACTTAAAAGTGGAGATGCGATACCTCTCTGTTGGCTTTATGCTCTCTCCTCTTGGGGGGGCTCAAATGGGTTTCATAGATCAACCAGCCCACAGTGGCAACAAGAAAACACCTCTGTGCTTTCTGCTGAATGGATGAAGAGTTCCCCAGTTCCCGTACAGCTCCTCACTGCTGAGAACCATCTGTTTCCCGGCGAGTGAGTGCCCAACAAACCAGACTTGGCTGGAGTAGAGCAGGGCCTGGCCAGGTCCCTATGAGGAGGCAATCCCACACTTGCTCCTGGCTGCAGCTACGCTCCAACTTCTCCTGACGGAGCTGCTGCTCTTCCCTCCTTCCTGCTGAGCCTCCTTGCACGAGAGGCCCTCCCTGAGCTCCCTCACTTTCATGGGCCTCTGCCATCCCAAACTCCTGATCCTACCTAACGCAATGACTGTCTCCAGTCTCGTGGGATCCCAGCTAAAGGAGCAACCCACAGGCTGCTTGGAGGTAACGAATAGGGGTGAGAGGTGCCAGGAGGAGCTCCCAGGGGAGTCTGTGGGAGCCCACACCACTTCTGCCAGGCACCAGAGTGCACCTCGCATGCCGGGGAAAGGTGCAGAGTGGGAACCGGAAACTACAGCCCACTTCCCACCGCCAACAGGTGGTGACAGGAGCCAGCAGTGCCCGCACTGGCCAAGGGCTTGCACAGCAGATGAGCCTTTCCAAACTCCCTTTTACGCGCTTCCAGAAACACCAGGTGGAATCACCATGCGGGGAACGTCCAAGGAGAAAGCCAAGGCGATGACAGACCACTCACACAAGCTGGTCTCCAGTTTGAATCTCACAATTGGTCAGGGTTTGCACAGCACAGGCGTGCCTGGCATCATCTCTAGGAACCTGAACGCAACCGATCCTGGGGGCAGACGGGAACTCACCATGTTTTTCATGTCTTCTGGTCTGAGAGAGGGCAGCTGCAGCTCCAGCTGACACAGGCTCTGAAAGCGCTCCAGGAAGTCCTGCAGAAGGGCTCTGGGCTCATCCACCAGCAACATGGCAAAGCGATCTGGTGTAAGTAAACACGGGAGGCCTGAGCTGCTGCCACCAGCCTTCCCACCCCCTCCTTATCCCACAGGGCAAGAGAGATGAGTCCAGCCAAGGTCTCCCCACAACAGCCTCTTGGCTTTTAAAAGAAAAGCTGAGCACAGCCTTTTTCCTTTGCAACCACCCTTCCGGGTGCAGCTCTGAAGATGAGATCTATTGCCCTTTGAGCACCCCAGGTCGTCCAGCGTCCCCTGTCCCCACCCTTTCCAACACAAAAAGCATTTTAACTGCCCTAGAGGCACACAAAGGTTAAGAGAGGTGGGGTACAGCCCGGCCTGGGGCTCCAGCCATGGCTCAGTCCTTTATTTACCGAGGCTGCTCAGACACATCGCTTTGCCACTGTGTGTTTAATCATCCCCACAGGGAAAAAGGAGACTGTAATGACACTGTCTGCTTTAAGGATTTGAAGAGAAACCACAATTCCTACAATGGGAGGCAAGAGCAGTGACAGAAAGGGAGAAAAAAGGGAATAATGCCAGACACGTGCACTAGCCGGGCTCTGAGACACCAACCTGGGCAGGGGCTGTCCGGCCAGAAGCAGAACTTCTCGTGAGCGGTGCACAAGGCCTTCTTCAGCTCCACGCAGCGCTCCTTATCTGCAAGGCAAAGCTCACTTCTACTCCCCTGCGGAGCCACCTCCTCAGGGAATGGTTGGGAAAACCAAAGGAGGAAACAAAGGCATCAGGCTACAAGAGCTTCTCTGCTCCTCTGTTCAGCATGGCTCAGGTGACAAACACCCCCTGAGGCTGTAGGTTACAGACCCTGAAGCTCTCACCTCAGACTCATCTCCCTTCCCCCTCAAAGGGAGCTGCTGCACCTCCAGCCTCCCTGCAGGCCAGCACAGAGCGGCAGTTCCTTCCGCAGCGAAGGCAGGCTGGCTCAAGGGGTTATCTCAGCAATGGCAAGCATCACCAGAGCCGTTCCACAGCCAAAATCCCCTCCTGTCCCCAGGCACAGCAAGCACGGAGCAGGGGGAGCCTGCCACACTGCACAGCAGTGGGAGCACAGCTCAAACCAACCACGGGCACAGGACTGCCTGCTCTTGCCAGTTTTACCTCCTGGGTGGCTGCCAGCCCCTAGCTAACTCGCCCGACCCCTCCACCCTGGCTGTAGGAGCCAAATCACAGCCATGTCTGGAAATCAAGCCTTCCAAAACCAGATTTGATAATCAATTTAACTTATTCGCACCTTTCAGAACCAAAACAGTTATGTTTCAATTTATTTTTCAACCCCTCCTTCCAACTTCTGATTATTTTAGATCTTCCCCAAACCAGCACAATCACTAACAGAATAATTAGGCCAAGGTTTATTTAAAAAAGATAGTCTGAACAAACAGCAGATGTCAATATTCAGAGTGACCCCAAAGGAAATGCTCATGCAGCTCCCCATTACACGACCCACGCTGCATTTGTCACACGAGGGCTGAGCAGGGGAAGGAAATTGGTGTTGGGCCAGGAGCTTGGTGAGGGTAACAGGAGGGGGAGCTTTACTGCTGGTAGTTCAAGTAATTAAGAGAGCAGTGAAGGAGTTTATTAACTAAATTACTCAATGTGACCACCTGAATGGACTGACTTGGTGACCAAGAGCCCACATTAGAAAGGTCTAGTGGAGGATCAGGGTGTCAGACCGAGCAGTTGGGAAGCAAAATTTAAGAAAAGATGTCGAAGTACTCAAATGCATCCAGAGGAGGGCAAAAGAGCTGGTAGGCACATCCTGGAGGACTGCCTGAGGACTCCGGGTTTGTCTACTTTGGAAAGGAGGACGAGGGGTGATCTTACTGTTCTCTACAGCGTGCCGAGGAAGGGAAGAGGAGAGAGGTAAGCGGACCTCTTCTCCCTGGGATCCAGCGACAGGACACACAGGAATGGTTCAAAGCTGCATCAGGGAGGTTCAGATTTGATATCAGGGAACATTTCTTTACCAAGAGGGTGATTACACACTGGAACAGGCCTCCTAAGGAGATGGTTGATGCCCCATCCCTATCGGTATTTAAGAGGCATTTGGACAATGCCCTCAATAACATGATTTAACTCTTGGTCAGCCCCAAAGTGATCAGGCAGTTGCACTAGATCATAGAATGGTTTGGGTTGGAAGGGACCTTAAAGTCCATCTATTTCCAATCCCCCTGCCATGGTGGACACCCTCCACTAGACCAGGTTGCTCCAAGCCTCATCCAGCCTGGCCTGGAACACTTCCAGGGATGGGGCATCCACAGCTTCCCTGGGCAACCTGTCCCAGTGCCTCCCACCCTCTCTGGGAAGAACTGTCCAGCCTCAATCTCTCTCTTTCTGTTTAAACCCGTTACCCCTTGTCCTGTCACTCCCTGCCCTTGGGAAAAGTAACCCCCAGCCTTCTTGTAGCCCCCTCAGGGGCTCTAAGGTCTCCCTACAGCCTTCCCTTCTCCAGGTTGAACACCCCCAACTCCCCCAGCCTGTTCCCATGGCAGAGGGGCTCCAGACCTCAGAGCATCTCCGGGGCCTCCTCTGGACTTGCTCCAACGACTCCATGTCCTTCTGACACTGGGGGCCCCAGATCTGGACGTTCTGATGAGAGCCGTAGGTCCCTTCCAACTGTACTATTCCATTCTAACCCATCTCTGACAAGGGCAGCAAGAAGTCTCATCATGTTCTCACAAACTAAAGAAAATTTATTTGACTTGCGCTTTATTTTCAGAGACACCAAACACCTAGCACCACCCAGGACAAGCCTGCGTAAGTTATTTATGCACATGATGAGGTACATACACCCCAAACCCTGCTACCCACGCCCCCAGGACACCAGCATACGTACACTTGTTGAAGTCGAACGCGAGCTGCAGGCTCACGCAGAGGAAGGCCTGGCAGCTGGAACACTTCAGCATGTCGCACTCCACGTTGGTCCAGCCATACCTGGCGCAAACCAGGGGAGACAGCTCGTGGGGTTTGCCTGCCCACTTCAGCGGGTGCTCGTGTTAAGGAGAACATCCAACAAACTCTGGGTTAAATAGCTTTGGCCAGGGTTTATTTGGCCAAAGAAAAAAAGCCTCTGAGAAGATGGAGCCTGCGCAGAAGCCACGGGGAGGGTGAGAGCAAAGCAGGGTAGGGGACAGCTGGAAGCTCAGCATCGGAAAGGATATGGTGAATGTTTCTACTCTGCTGAAATAGGCTTCCTTGCTGGCAGATTCCAAGGAGAGAGCATCTATTTGAGAAGATCCATTAGCTGATTCTGACCAGTCAGACGTGTCCTTCCTAAAAGGAACGGCAAGTCAGCAAGTGACGCATCCGCGCTGTCCTGGAGAGATCTCAGTAATGAGAAATGCACAGGCCGCTTTCTAACCTCTTGTTCTTCAGGCTTACCCTTACAAAACCCCTTTCTCCAGAGCTCCTGAGCCCCAACTTTCAATATTTTACTAATAAATCAATTAAAAAAGTATAACACAACAAGCAAAGGTGCACATTAACATTTCACAGTGACCAACAGCAGCGGCAGATGGGAATTTGATGGGACAAGTAAGGGACAGGAGCTTGTTTTCTGAGCCTGGCAAAACCAGAGGATCACAGCATGTCTCTGAAGTCAGGGGCACATCTGAGCTCCCAGCATCCAGAATGCTGGCTCCTGGCACCAGCATCTGTGCCCAGAACACCAGCTCTTCGGCAGGTGCCCCTCAGCTTCTTCCCAACACCCATCTGCGGGCAAAAACTCAGGGATCACTGAATCAGAATTGTTCTGGTTGGAAAAGACCTTTAAGATCATCAAGTCCAACCATGCTGGGGCACTGCCAAGCCTACCCTAAACCATGTCCCTGAGCACCACATCAACTCATCTCTGAAACCCCTCCCAGGATGGTGACTCCCCCCTCCCTGGGCAGCCCGATCCAGCGCCTGAAAACCCTTTTCAGGAAGATATTTCCCTAATATCCAGTCTAAACCTCCCCTGGCACAACTTGAGGCCATTCCCTCTTGTCCTGTCACCTGGGAGAAGAGACTGACCCCACCCTCTCTGCACTCCCCCGAGGCACTTCTTCTCCAGGCGGAACCCCCTCAGTTGCTCCTCACAGGAATTATGCTCCAGACCCTTCCCCAGCTCCGTTCCCTTCTCCAGCCCCTCAGGGTCTTTCTTGCTGTGAGGGGCCCAAACTGACTCCAGGATTCGAGGTGTGGCCTCCCCAGTGCCCAGCACAGCGCGATGATCCCTGCCCTGGTCCCACTGACCACACTGTCCCTGATGGGGTTTTCAGGATAGGATGCTGCCTGAAAACCCGGATAGGATGCTGCTGGTTTCTTGGCCACTCTGGCACATGCCAGCTCATATTCAGCCGCTGTCGATGAACTCCCCCAGGCCTTTTCCCATTGGGCAGCTTTCCAGCCCCTCATCCCCACGCCTGGAGCGTTGCCAGGGATTGTTGCCAGCACTTGGCCTTGCTGAACCTGAACCATCCTCATACAGGGATGGTGGGGTCCAGGGTGTACTGTGCCTCTGAGGGCAACCGCGGTTTCTTGGGTTTAGCCCGATACCCCCAAAGCTCAGCCACCCAGTGCCTCCCACACTTTCCAGTGTCCACCAGTATGCAACTCCCGTGACTCTCAGTGCCCCTTTCCCCCGCAGGGTGTGACCCTGTTCTTGGGTCAGAACCCCGGTACATGGCCAGTTCAGCTTGCTCACGCTCTGGGGACACCAGAACTCTACAGGTCACTTACCTGTTTCTGACCTACCAGTGCCTCCCCGTGTCTCGTAGTCACCTCAGTACTCCCAGTGCCCGTTACTGCACCTCCCAGCGCCCCACACCTCCCAGTGCCCTCCCCGTGCTTCCCAGTCCCTCCCAGCACACCCCAAACCCCTCTCCCACAATAACTCCCAATGCTCATCACTGCTCTCCAGCACCCCTTAACACCTCCTGTCGCCTCCCAGCCCCCCCTAACGCCCAGCGCCTCCAATAACTTCGAGGGCTCCACCATGCTCCCCCCCTCCGTCCCCCCTCGCTGCCACACGGCCGAGCCGCCCCCCCCCCGTGCTCCTCTCAGCCACGGCACCAGCGGGATCCCGCCGCTCCTCCTCACCCGTCGGGGCTGGCACCTTCGGGGGCGATGCCACCATCGATGAGGTCGCGGATCTGCTGGGGGGTGACGGCGGGCGGCCTCCCCCGACCCCCCACTGCCTTCTCGGCGCTGGGCGCCGCCATCTTGGTCCCTCAGCCCGTCACGGCCCGGCGAGCGGGAAACGCGGCCCCGCAGGACCGTTCCGGGTCCGCCGTGGGGCTGGCCATAACCCCGCGTAACTCTCGTACGGCCTCCCTCGTTCACACGGAGGGTCAGCGGGAGGCTGTCGCCTTCACTACGGGATCCCGCATCCCTCAGGCCCCGGGCGCTACACACCCCCGTTCGCTCTCGCCGCGCAGGCCTCGCAAACGCCTACCTCCTAAGAAGGCCGCGTCTGATAGGCCGCAGTCAGCTCGTCGCTGATTGGCCAGCGGCGGGGGAGGGGGAGGAGGGGGATGGTGCTATGTCGGCGGCGGCCGGGGCCCGGAAGGGTGCTGAGGGGGAACCGGGCGGCGCGGCGCGGGGCGGCGGCCTCCTCAACCGCTTCGTGCAGCTGCTGGGAGGGCCGCGCTCGGCGGGTGAGTGGTGGCCGGTTGTGGCGGGGGGGGAACCCGGGGTCACCCCGTCCTCAGAGCCCCGGGGTGTCTGCGACCAGCCGCGGCCCTGAGGGAACACATACCCCTCAGTGTTGAGGGGGGGTTGTCCACCGGCCCTGCGGCTCTGGGACGTTTTGGAAGGAGGTTGAGGGATTGGGGGGTGGGTGTCACCCCGTCCTCAAGGCTCGGGGGTGGGGGGGGGGGGCTGGGATGTTCCCGTCCCAACGGCACCAGGATATGGGGGCCCACAGTCGCGGGTTGGGGGCGGTCACCGCTTTCCAAACGGTCTTAGGGTGTTGAAAGGGACCCTCGGGGGATGGCGGTTGTTCCTTCCCCGTCCCGACAGTCTCAGCGGTTTGGGGAACCCTCGAATACTCCACACTGGCATTTCATCACCATCCCTATGGACGTGGGATGTGGGGACAGGGTACCCCACGGTCTCTGGTGGAGGTCAGCCCCATGTCAGTGACACTGTGAATCTAAATGAGCCTGAGCTGGCCTTTGGGGACATCCCCTCCCACTTCCTCCTCAATCCCTGCGTATCAGGTTTTGGGGTGCAAGGCCCACACAGTCCTGGGAGGGGTGATCCTGGGATGAGGGGTCCAGGCTACCAGACAGCCCTTGGATGAGATGTCAGCCCAGTCCTGTGCCCTGGGAATAGTGGTTCTTTCTCTTTTCCACCTTTCTCCTAGCAGTGTTGCTCTGTGGAGGGGTCACCCAATAGTCTCTGGATGTCACCCCACTGCAACAGCCCCAGGATACCATGGGAAGGAGGGTGGGGTTAACCCGTAATTGCAGGATTGGGGAGATCACCCCCATCCCGATGGCTCTGTGACACTGGGAGGGATGTGGGGCAGCTCATGGTTCTGTGATGGGGTTGGGGGGTATTCCCAGCTGGTTTGGGGTGTCCCCCCTTCCTTATCTCCATAGCACTTCCAGCACTTAAGGGCAACAAGGTGCTGGGGTGCTGCCACTCAGGAAGCAGGAGCCTTAGGCTCAGGGCATCCTTTTCTGTCTTGGCTGCCCCTGGCCCCGCCACTCGGATCCCTCAGTGGAGGATATGAAGCCCCTCTGTGTCTCTGGGGTAGGAGCCTGTGTTTGGCATGTCTGGAGCACCAACAGCAGCTGGGAATGGGCTTTCAGACCAGGCTCTGTGTTTCCATCCTTGGGAAACCTGTCACGATCTGGATCTGCAGCAAGGACGCCTTTGGGCCTCGTGCAAGACCACCACTCAAGGCTGAGTGGCTCCATGCCTTCTGGTTTCGGGCACATTCTCAAACATGTTTCCTTCCTTCTGTGATGGGGGCCTTTTGCAGTAACACAAGACCTGATTATCTTCACGTTTCTGAATTTTAATTGTTGGCTTGAGCGAACCACTAGCGCATCCTCCTGACGCGGTTGTGACAGTCCCACTTTTGGCTGTGGATTACATCCAGACGTGGAATCCTGCCCTCCACCACCTGCGAAGGGGCAAACGCTGCAGCCCCTGGAACAAACTACCCTCGTTCAGCTCAGCCTTAGCACTTTAGTCAGTTTTGGCTTTGTTAAGACTGGACTTTCGATCTTGCTAAAAAGATACCTGATGGAAAAATCCCGTTTGAGTCGATTGATGGAGTTTCCTCCCTGTTTGACACCTGTTAACATCCTATTTATAGAGCTCCAGCAGCAGCCTTTACATAACCGCTGACATAGAGATAGAGAGGGATATTTTTTACCCTCTCCTTCCATTTCCTCCAGCCAGGTTTGTTTTCTTACCTCCCAGTTCTCTTTCAGGCTTCCAGGAGGTGTTCTTTCGTTTTCTCCCACCATTCAATGCCCTAGCCTCTTTACAGAGAGCATGCTCTCTCCTTTTCATCTCCTTTTTATAAGTAATGAATGTCGTGAAAGCATGCAAAGAGCTTGCAGCAGGCTTTGGCGTTGGATGTGTCCGATACATCCTTCCCTGAAGCGCTCTTTTGCTCCTGCTAAGCCACGTGTCGTTTGAAGTAGATCTGGGCTGTCCCTCGGTTAAACACGGGAACAGACGCGTTTGTTTGGGCGCTGCTTTTGTCACATTCTCCTTTTCTGCCTCCTTGTAGAAAAGGTTTTAATCTTTTGTCACCTTTTTCACCCTGGAGAATTTCATTTGCAAGAGGAAACGCTTACGAAAGGTAAGCGGGCGGCTAGCGGTGCCGCGGTTGTGCTGCTCTTGTTGCCTTCTCAGGTGGAGTGTTTCTATCGAGTGTTTCTCAACAGGGCCATTTCTCGAGCACCGTCTGCAAGAGTCTTGTCGATGGCTTAACGACTCAAAAAAAAAAAAGGCAATTTGTTTGTGTGTTTGCTGCCTTGTGATGGGTAAAATTGTATGCTGGATAAGGGAAAGGAAGGAACTATTTTTAGGTGTTTGTAAGCTTTAGAAAGATCAAAAATGTCAAATATAGATGGTGTGTGGTTTGTTCTTCTCCTCACTGGAAATCTTCCTGTCCACATTTACATTTTTTCAGTGTTTTCATCAGACTCTTAGGGTTAAGTGGATGGGAACAATCTAGAAACCTAAATATACCTTTGCTTAACGCGTGCTCAGCACTTACGCTCTTGTCTTGAGCTATAATTTTCCCAGTGTACCAGTCACAGTACGTTTTCTGTGTGTGTGTGGAGAGGTTAAGGGTTTCTAATAAGTATTAAAAAAAAACCCAGCAGAAAATATTGTGTCATGTGGAGGAGGAAGCCTGAAGCCAATTTGCTTCCTGGGCTGCATCTATAGGGGCGTTACTGGCAGAGGGAGAGAGAGACGGGATCATTCTGCTCTACTCAGCGTTGTCAGGCCGCTCCTGAAGTGCTGTGTCTAGTTCTGGTCCCCACAAGTCAAGAAAGACATGGACAGACTGGATAAGGTCCACAGGAAAATGGTTGAAGGGCTGGAGAATTGTATTGATGTGGAAAGGCTGAATGAGTTGGGTCTCTTCTCCCTGGAGAAGTGAAGGCTGGGAGGGGGATCTCATCATGGTTTTCCAGCTACGAAGAGGACAGAGGGTCTCTCCTCACAAGAAGCTACATGGAGAAGACAAGGGGCAGTGGGTATAAGTTGCACCAGGAGAGGTAAAACCCCCCATTTTTTACAGTGACAACAGTCAGTCACTGGAATGACCTCCCCAGGGACATGGCAGAGTCCCTGACACTGGAAGGTTTGGGGATGCAGCTGGAGTGGGTGCTGAATAATCTCGTCTCCCTTTCCCATGAGAGGTTGGAGCAGACAGGCTTTCTAGATCCCTTTCAACCTGGGCTGTTCTATGGTTCTCATTTTCCAAAATTCCTTTGTTTATTTTCCTTTTACATTTAATTAAAACCCCAAAACAAACAACCCAAGGAACACTCAGTTTTAGTGCTGTAAAATCTGTAATATATAAATTTCTGGGGCAAATGTTTCCTCTTTTGCTGTGGTTGCTCAGTAAGGACAGTTCACTCACAAGGGCTCATTTTATTCTCTGCTCTGGGATGGTATCTCGTGTATCACAATCCTGTTTTACTACTGGCAGGAAATATTGATGATCAATTGCGTGCTTGTAGAAACGTTTGAAATGCCTGATTGCTGCACAGAGGTTTGAAAACAAAAGCCTCTGAGAAGCAGGATCGATCCAAACCCGAAAACTCCCATGGCTGGATGGGAGAATGATCCCTCTTATAGAAACACTGCTTTAGAGACTTCAGATATTTGAAACGCTCCTGGCCGGTGGCCCATGGGTTGTGTTTGCCATCCTTGGCTGGATCCGCTGGCCTCTCCCAGCTGTCCTGGGCCCTGGGCAGGGTCGTTGTTCAGGCTTCGGGGACCCAGGTGCAGCTGCTTTCTCTCTTGGGTATTCTTCAGGCGCGGGCAGCCTGCTACAGAAGGGAGCTGTGTGATCTGGAGGGGCTGAACGCAGCGGGATGCACGGACAGGTTTTAAACCTTGTTCTTGGCATGTAAGGGACTCTGATTACATGACTTGCAGACTTATTTTGTCTGGCTGGTAGGAAAAAGATGAAGCCTTGAAGACTGGAGTCAAAGTCAATATTGACTTGTCTTGTTCTCTCTCCCAAGAGCTAGCAGCGCTTTGGCTTCAGCCCTTGACCGAAATGGCCTTCAGAAGTCATGCAGAAATCATAAATGGAAAGGCAGATATTGAAACCTGGTAGTCTGGATGTTGAAAAACTAGGTAGGAGGGAAAATAATACTGATAGCATCTTTAGAAAGCCTTAAACAGTCAAGAGGATGTGTACACACACCTTAGCTGTTCACCACTGGTATGTTACTTTGAGAAGGTGGGAACCAAAAGCCTCGCTGTAGTTGTTAGCTTCACATCCTGTAGTTATTTAGTTTGTATTTCCAAAAATAGTGCTTGAAATAGAAATTAGATCGCTAGGAGAAACACTAGTGATGTCGCGGTGTGATATATGCCACGTGGCCTTGCACCAGGATTAGTAGGATTGAAAATCACAGATTGATGGAAAGAGCCAGTGTGTTTGGGGCAAGTCTTACAAGTGGGGGACCCTACGCCCTGCTGACAGGACAAAGTGCAGTTGTGGCTTGGCGCCTGTGCCGTTCCTTCTCCTGTTAGCCCAATGGGAAGAGCTTTGAGAAACTCAAAATGAGGCAATACAGACAGCAGACGTGGCTAAACTTCATGGAAGCAGAAGGAAGCAAAACTCTGAAGCCAAAGCATCTTGCCATAGGAGCCAGAAGGTATAAAAGACCTGTCCAAAACTTGTCTGTCCTTCTGAGTGAAGGACAACCCAGGAACTGTAGCGAGGACTTGGCCGCTGTTGTCCTTTCACCCTCTGGGCTCTATGTAAGTGATTGTGGCTGCATCACTTGGATGTCGTTGGTTCTTGTGGGTCTGAGTGGCCAGAACCAGCTTATTTACATATTTTGTAAAATAAAATCACCCTCCCCTTCTGCAGGTTCTCACACCAGGTTTGTTGCACTAACTTCTTGCACCCTTTACTTTGCAAATGACCCTCCAGTGGGTATTGTGATTAAAACAGGTTGAGAAAAAAGGGAGCTTACAAAGGGCGCTGCCAGAGTTGCTGTTCTGGGAGGTGATTGAGGCTACACCTGCATGTCTGTTGGTTACGCTCCAGGAATAAATAAGCCATGCTTTGTTCCAGGTATCTGCAGGAGAGGGAAAGAAGGGCTTGATTTAAAATACTTCATAGTCTTCAAATCCCGATTTGAGCCGCACAGAAAATGAAGAGGATTCGTGGCTGTACCTTGCAAGTAGTTTTCATCAATAAATATGAAAATAGCAAATAGTCCTGTAGTTCTCAGTGGAGCATCTCTCTAGATGTGAGTCTTTAACCAAAACGAAAATTCAGAGTAGTAAAACCGCCAGCATGGTGGAACGAGGCATGGTAGTGCTTAGGGAAGATTCCTTTAAAAAAGAAAAGTGAAATTCTGCGAATCTGATGGCACAGGCAAACCCCTCTCTGCCAAGAGCTTCTCACTGAGTAATACATGTATTGGCTTTTTCTCTGGCAGCGTGGTCAGGGTAAGAAAAAGGATGGTTTGGGGCAGGCTCTCAAAACAACTTCATATTCAACTCTTCCATTGTTTATTTTTAGGAAATAAATTCATCTAATTAGACCTTTTTTCCCTTCTTGATTAAAACCCCAAAAGCCAGCTGGCTAGCTTCCCAACTGGAATGGCAGGTACTCCCCTCGTGTTTAAGCTAGCCGGTGAGATGATGCCAGCTCATGTTTTTTCCTGCAGTCGTCAAAGGGAGGACAATCGGATGGAAAGAAAACGCCTTTGTTCTTCCAGACTTGTCTTTGTGCCGCTCTGTTTGAAGCGCCTCTGCCGTACCTTTGTGCTGAGTGGGGTTCGGTGCAGCCACTCGGTACTTTGCAGTTTCGTTTTCTTCCCCTGTACCGTTACTGTAGAGCGTTTGAAAAGCGGTAGGGAAATCCAGTAGGCTTCGGCGTAGCTGTTGACACGTGCGGTGGTTCTGGGCATGCTGGTAGCGTTGAATCTGCTCTATAACTTCAAGGAATCTGCTGATGCCAAGGAATTTTTATGTTGGGGTTTGGTTTTTTTCCTCCTGGACTTCCATAGATTTCTGGAGCTGTCAAGTCCCCAGAGATGGAATTTAATAAACTTTTAAGCTGGTGTTAGTCAGAATAGGAACGGTATTTATGGGCTGGTAGGTGCAATTCAGCTTTGTCTTCCCCTTAAGAGGGATGGGAGTCTTGATGGACATCCTTCGGGACCGTTACACATTCTCCTCCAAAATTAAGGGTTTCTTTAAATTTTCTTGATGAACAGCTTTGGTTTTAACTTCTCCTCGCCCCGGACCTATTCTCAATTCAGAGTTTTTGGAGAGGTAGGAAATGAATGTCTTGTGCATTGGTTGCTGTGCAGTGTCGCATTGGGAAACTGAGAAAAAGGTGTTCACGAAGCCTTTTTTGCTTATTCTCCTGTCCTAATGATTCCTCTCGTGGGGGAGGTGTTCAGTTAAGAATCCACTTTAACAGAGTCTGTCTGGGCCATCCGAGCAGCTCCCGCTGAAGTCACTCGATGAATCACTGGCAAAGGATGAATTGAATGGTGTTAACAGGTCAGCACGTAGCCAGCAAGCAAGTTTCCATCAGATAGCTTAGTGCTAAATTAGGATTTTCCTTAATTATGTCCCTGTTGCGATGTTTCAACTTCATTCTGTTTGTTGAGCTGCTTAATCTCCGAGAGTTTTACTGTTCGTTCGAGGACCAAGGAAAAGGAGTCGCCATGTGAGCGCACATGCTCATCCTTCCTTCCTGCTTCGCTTTGGAGTTTGAAACTGGGGTAGCAAGTGCTTGCAGCAGGAAAGGCGACATGGCAGCGTTGGTCCTTTCAGGCCTTCTCAGGTGGCTGGGTGCGAATATCTGACGCCAGCTCCGGCTTCTGATGCCCCTTCTCTGTCTTGAAAATATCTTGGAAAAAATTGTCTTTGAAAGATAGGAGATGGGTTTCTGTGTAAACGGGAAGAGGTGAACCCAACTGGACTGTGTATACGTCTTGCTGTCTCAAGGACCTGCATACATCAAACGTCGATCCCTTTCTGTTGAAACTTAACTGTTCTGGGGCTTTATGGCAAAGTCAGGCATCTTCCCTTTTTAATTCTGAGAGGGGAATGGCAGAGAAAGCCTCCTTGGTTTTGTTTTTCAATCTATTTCCTTGGAATTATGCCTCTTTCTCTTCAGTCTGTTGGCTTTATGTAAAGCTCAGCTTTATTCTCCTCTCTTCTGTCTGGAAAATTCTCACAGCAAGTGTTACAACTAGTGGGAAATAGAATGTGTAGTTAATGTAATATTTGAACTCCTAATTCCCTTTTAAATTCAATAAGTGGTTGAATCAAATCCTCATTCCTCTGCAAAATGCATCAGTGCTCCCGATCTTTGCTGGAATTAAGGTCCTATTTCAGTTCTTTCAAGTCTTCTTTTTGGAGACTGTGCTGGGTTCAGTCAGGAAGGAGTTAACTCTCCACGGTGGCTGCCCTGAAGCTGTTCCTGGATGCTGAGAGCAGCCCTGATAAGGTCTGTGCTGGCGCTGGGCAGTGCCTGCACTGAATTCAAGGTCTGTCTCCGCTGCTGACCCTGCAGCTGCGCTCCCAGCTCTCGCTGTCTCGCTGCAGGCAGTGCAGGGGACACACAGCTCAGAGAGCTGACCCAGACTGCCCAAGGGAGTGTTTCATTCCACAGTATGTCGCGCTGGGGGCACAGGCGAGGAGGGGCCCAGGAGCCATTACTCTCGCCTTACTCTCTCTCTTTGACTTCCTGGCACTTGCTCACACTCCCCCTGACTCCTGCGTTAGCTGCTGTGCTGACTCCTGTGCTGGCTCCTTCATGAGGGAGTTGGTGGGTTGGTTGAGTTTTCCCGGTCGTGCTGTCGCTGATGGGGTTCGTTCAGAATCAGCTGCGATCGCTCTTGAGCTGTAGCTCTCTGTCTCTCTGTCTCTGGCTCTCACTTCCCAGCTCCTGGCTGTGCATTGGGCAGTGAGTGGTGAGAAACTGCATCATATTGTATCATAGGTTTTATTTTCTATTATTTTAATTATTTATTATTAGTAGTATTTGTATATATTGATTTAGATTTCATTAGTAAATAGTTATTATCTCAATTTAATGAGCTTCCTTATTTCTTTTTCCTCTGATTCTTCCCCTCCACTGGAGGAGGGAAGGGGCATTTGTGAGAGCGGCCTCGTGGTATTTTGCTAGCCGGAGTTAAACCATGGCAAAGACCTTCAGAGCAAACACAGAAGAAACAAGAAGGTCGAGCGCAGACACTGGAGACCTTCGCTAGGATGACGTCTATATGCTGCAGAGAGGCATGGGCACTTCTCACACACAGTTTTGTGTGCAGATGTCCAAGATCAGATGAGTTGCCGTCTCGAAGCATCTCTGGTTATTAGAGTCTGACCCCTTACTTTGACTGTAAACACCTTTATTGTCAGTGTGTTCGCTTAAAAATGAATCCACCTCTTTGGATAGTTTTAGAATTTAAAATAAAAGAGCCCAAAGGGATGGATGTTTCTCTTTTCCCTTTGCAAATCACCTCTAAAGCATGTAATGTTTATTCTAACAATTTAGTCCATCACTGAGGCCTGTAACTTGCCAGCTGCTGCTATTAGTACGTGCAACGTCCACCCCTCCTGTGGGTGAATGGCCATGCCGGGTGCCCGATGGCACTCCCGTGTCTCAGTAGCCAGGCCAAAGACTAGAGATTTTTCCATTAATCCTTAACTTTCTTCCCCTCTTTCAGCCGGTGCTTATTACTTTTCTAAGTGGGGATTGCTGCGAAACACAGTTATTACTGGAAACAACCAAATCTGCCAAAACTTAGCTACGAGGAGTTTGTCTGCACCCTGTAGAGCAGCTTAATTTTGGACAAGAGCTGGAGGAAATGGGGAACGTGATTAAGCAAAGCTGCTTGTGCCGAGTTACAATTCATTATTCAGTCTGGACAAATCATTTATTTCACCTTTCCTGTAGGAAAAATGCTTGATGCCTCGTTTGTTATTGCTTCGCGTGTCTGATACCTGGCTCCAAGCCTGTACCAGGCTCCAAGAAGAAAACATGATGGGTCCTAATTAGACGCTTCGCTGGGTCTGATTCTGTCCGTAAAAATGTGTGAGAGCGGGTGGGTGGTGAAGATCGCTGGTTTGTTTGGGTGAGGGGTCTTTAGGGATCTTCTTTCGATGGGATTTTTGGTTTGCTCTTTATTATAGTCAACTGAACCAAAGCGGGACTGTCTTGAAGCACAACAGAGACAATTATGTATCCTTCTTCTCAAGAGGAAGCTTACAAGTTGATTTCACCAAAACACTGTTGTATTGCTTAGAAAAAATGGTTTTTGAAGCCTTCCTGGTTTAGTCAGCTGGAGATGTTCTACATGTGTGTGCTTGTTTAGTCAGGAAAGAGTTAACTTTCTTCACATGAAGCTCTGTTCCTGGATTTACCCTGAGAAAAGTACTGATAAGGTGTGGTTTTAGTTCATAGGATCATGGAATAGTTTGGGTTGGAAGGGACCTTAAAGACCATCCAGTTCCAACCCCCCTGCCATGGGCAGGGACACCCTCCACTAGACCAGGTTGCTCCAAGCCTCATCCAGCCTGGCCTTGAAGACAGCCAGGGATGGGGCACCCACAACTTCTTTGGTGCTGGGGAGTGCTTGCACCAAATTCAAGGTCTCTCTCAGCTTCTGATACTGTAGCTGCGTTCCCAACTCTCTCACTACAGGCAGTGTGTGGGGACACAGTTCAGACAGCTGACCCAAACTGATCGAAGGGGGATTTCATTCCATAGTACGTCGTGCTCGGTACATGAGCGGGGAGCGGGCTGGGGGGCCATAACTCTTCTGTTAGCCCTGTAACTCCCTTGTTAATTCATTTGTTAGCTGCTTTGCTAATTCCTTTGCTTGCTCGCTCGTTAGGGAGTTGGTGGGTTGGTTGGCTTTCTCGGTCGTGCTGTTGCTGATAGGGCTCGCTTGGACTCTGCTGCGATTGCTCTCTGTCTCCAGCTCTCGGACTCTCAGGCTCTGACTCTTGCTACTCGGGACCTGGCTGTGCATCGGTCGGTGGGTGGTGAGCAATTGTATCATACGTTTTATTTTCTATTAATTGCTTATTAGTAGTAGTATTGTTATATATTCATTCATATTCAATTAGTAAATAGTTCTTATCTCAATTTTATGAGCTTCCTTGTCTTTTCCTCTGATTCTCCTCCTCCGCTGGAGGAGGGGGTGTTGAGGGGTGCAAGCTGCTTTGTGGTGTTTGATTGCTAGCCGAGGTTAAACCACGGCAGCGTGTCTCACAACCAGCTCCTTTGTTCAGGGAGTGACCGTTTTATATTCCTTTCATCTGTCTCGTTCGTTACGTGGTCCTGTGTCTCATCGAAGAAGAACATCCACCTCTGGCACTGTGCTTGGCTCTTGCTGCGCATCAGATTCGCGCAAGCTGGGAATTCCTTTTTGATCACTTGCCAGCTGCGACTTCAAATGCTGTCCGACACGAACTTTGTTCCGATTTTCCTTGGCTGAATCAATCTTTTTGTCTATCCCAGTTGAGGTCTGGGCTTGAATTGTTCTCCCTGCTTTTATTGGCTTTTAGGGAAGAGGGTGTGCAGGCAGAAGGGCTTCCTTTTGGGAAAACCTGTAGGATCTCGGATGGGCTCCCTGCTGCACTCCCTCCCAGTGCAAATGCCTTTATCTCTGAGCAGATTTTACTTGCGGTATCGGACCTGCGTTGCTTCGAGTTTAGGAAGCCCAGGGGTGTCCCAGGTGAAAGAGCCTTCTGGAGATAAAAGGTGCCAGGAGTAGAAGAGAAGAAACGGACAGAAGGTTTGTGTAGGAGGGAGAGCAAATCATTATCTTTCTTTTTTGTTCCCATCGGGCAGCTTTAAATGTAAACGTTTTGGAACTGTTTCCTAAGTAAAATCTGCCGTAAGGAATGACAGAAGGGGAAATTTGTAAGAGACCTCAGAAATAGCTTTTATGTTTGCCACGTGGAAGGGTCGCCGTGTGTCAATCTGCAGGCAGGTCTCCTTAGGCAGGTGTGACCCAGGGGCTAGAGGGGGCATGAGTGAGCTGGTGACACGCAGAGGCTCTCCCCATTCCCGCTCGGAGAAGCGGATCTGTCGTTACAGAGCTGTTTCCTGCTGGCTGTAGACATGCTTCCCTACGGCTAAACACCGGCTGCTCTTGGAGCACCGCTGCAGCGGGTGTAGGCCTGACACTGGGACACAAACTCAGCTCCTCTGCTGGCATTTCACTGAAGCTGTTTTACCTTCTCCTTTTGCTGTAGGCCATAGGTCTCCACCAGCAAGAAGTGGACATCGTTGCGTGGCAGATAATGCCAACTTGTATGTGTTCGGAGGCTACAATCCTGACTACGATGAGTCCGGTGGGCCAGAGAATGAAGACTACCCGCTCTTCAGGGAACTGTGGCGGTACAACTTTGCTACAGACACCTGGCATCAAATGAGCACTGAAGGCTACATGCCGAGGGAACTAGCCTCCATGTCACGTATGTATGGAAATTCAATTTCTATCCGCCTACTCCTGAAGCTATTTTAGTCGGTGTCCCTGGTGGAATGCAAAACGGGGCAAGAACTGGGAAATTTGGATCCTGTTTCCAACTCTTCTGCAAGTAGGCCTTGGGTTTGGGTTGGTTTTGTGATTTATTTATTTTTCTTTCCCCTTTCGCTTGGGTTGAGGCAGGGGGAAATTAAATATCTCAAATGCAAGAGGTGGGCTTCGGGTATTTAGCTTGACACCTGCAAGTCACCTGCACTTTGAGGTGCTCTGTGCAATCAGACATCTGAAAGCATCCAAAAAATAGATCTGTTTGTTCACTAGCCATTTTTAAAAGTAGGCCTTCGGTTACCATGGATTTAGCTTACATTCTTTCTCTTTTAGAGTGTTTCAAAGCCATAAATGCATCGTGTGAATCGTAGGGTATTTGAATGCTATTGAACACTCGCTGCCTACTGTCTCCAGAGCGGAGTCGTTCCGGTTTACTGTGTCTCACAGCAGCAAGTCTCTCTGCTCTGTCTCTCTCTTCTAGTTGTACTGCATGGCAACAACCTGCTTGTGTTTGGGGGCACTGGGATCCCCTTTGGGGAGAGCAATGGCAACGACGTCCACGTCTGCAACGTCAAGTACAAAAGATGGGCTCTGCTCAGCTGCCGAGGAAAGAAGCCCAATCGAATCTATGGCCAGGTACGAAGGACAGCCCCTGTCGAGGCACTCTGTGCCTGCGTACGCTGTGGTGAGTGCTGGGTTCAGTCAGGAAAGGGTTAACGCTCTTCACCGTGGCTGCCCTGAAGCTGTTCCTGGATGCTGAGAGCAGCCCTGATAAGGTCTGTGCTGGCGCTGGGCAGTGCCTGCACTGAATTCAAGGTCTGTCTCCGCTGCTGACCCTGCAGCTGCGCTCCCAGCTCTCGCTGTCTCACTGCAGGCAGTGCAGGGGACACACAGCTCGGACAGCTTGACCCAGACTGCCCAAGGGAGTGTTTCATTCCATAGTACGTTGTGCTGGGGGCACAGGCGAGGAGGGGCCCAGGAGCCATTACTCTCGCCTTACTCTCTTGCTCGTTTATATCCGTACATGTGCTCACACCCCCCCTGACTCCTGCGTTAGCTGCTGTGCTGACTCCTGTGCTGGCTCCTTCGTGAGGGAGTTGGTGGGTTTGTTTAGTGTTTCCGGTCGTGCTATCGCTGATGGCGTTCACTCGGAATCTGCTGCAACAGCTCTCAGGCTCCGGCCCTTGAGCTACGGCTCTCGGGCTGCAGCTCTCGGGCTGCAGCTCTCGGGCTCTCTGGCTCTGACTCTCACTACTCAGCACCTGGCTGTGCATTGGTCAGTGGGTGGTGAGAAACTGTATCATATTGTATCATAGGTTTTATTTTCTATTATTTTAATTATTAGTAGTATTTGTTTATATTAATGTAGATTTCATTAGTAAATAGTTCTTATCTCAATTTAATGAGCTTCCTTATTTCTTTTTCCTCTGATTCTTCCCCTCCACTGGAGGAGGGGAGGGGCATTTGTGAGAGCGGCTTCGTGGTATTTTGCTAGCCGGAGTTAAACCACGACAGGTGTCACGCAAAAGGGGCCAGAGCACAGAGGTCTCTGCTCTGCTAGTAACCGGAGTTGTTCTCCGTGTACATAAGTGTAAGGAAAGGCAGGTGTCTTTCATAAAGAAATAGAGTGGTCTTGGTTCTCAGAGGTTTCAAAGGAAAGGAATAGTTTTGTTGTAGTTAGAAAAGCCAAAATTTGTTAAATAAGTAAATTAAATAAGTTAAATAAGCAATTAAATGAGCAAGTATGTGTGATTTAAGGAGCGGTTGGTGGTTTCTGCAGTTGCTCTGTAGTCTCCTCAAAGCCTTTCAAACCCCACACTAAATGAAAACAGTGTTTAGTAGGTCTTCTATTAGAATAACAACTTTTAAGACTTTTCATAATGTCCTGAGTGAACATGATGCACAAAACCCTAAATCCACTCTCGGGAGGGCTGCCAGCTTTTGCTGTGCTTTCCAGTAACGCTGCCAATGTACTTGTGGCGCAGACGTTTACAACCCAACTAATTCCTCATTTCGATGCACGCCAGGCACTCGGGGCAGGGAGGGTGGCCTTCCTCTTGCCCAGTTCAGCCCAAGCTGGCCTTTGGCAAACAGGTGGTTGGGAGCAGAAGCAGCTGCATCTCCGCTTTCACCTTGGACAGAGGATGGTGCCTTCACCACCTTCACAGCTTCGGTGGGACGGTGCCTCGCGTGCAGCCTCATACAGGCTGTCTCTGTTGTTTGTTCTGGGTTATCCACTATGGCTGGGGCTTTGTTGTGCTTAATCCTGCTGACTATCTGATAGCTGGTTTATCAGACTGTCCGTAACTGTATCTGTGTAAGGTCAGCGTGGAAGAGATTCAGGGTTAACTGTGCCTTGGTTTGAGCTCCTGGGAGCTCCTGCTGCACAGATCAGTCTTGTCTGATGCCTGAAACTCAGCAGCTCCACTTCTAGGACCTCATTTCATGACCACAGAGTTATTTTCCATTCCTACGGACACATCGGGGGGGGATGTCTTTTGTGTATCATCCTTGTTTGCCCTTCATATTCCTCCCAAACGTGCCATTTTAGAAGCTGTAGGTAGAGCTTTGCAAGCAGTGTCTTGTTCTGGGAGAGAGGGAATTCTCTCTTTTCAGATGCTGATGCCACGCGTCCTTTCTAACTGGTTTCTCTCTGTTACCTTCCAGGCCATGGCCATCATCAATGGTTGCCTCTACGTGTTTGGAGGAACAACCGGTTACGTTTACAGTACTGATCTACACAAGCTGGACCTCAACACCAGAGAGTGGATCCAGCTGAAGCCAAACAATATGTCCTGTGACATGCCAGAGGAGAGGTGAGAAGCTGGGTAGTCTCAGAGAGCTTTTACACTGGGGAGTGACCACCTTTACTGGGAGTGAGAAGCTGAGGGAGTGCAGGCAGGGCAGTCTTAGAGCAGTGTTTTCAGCTGTGAGCCTTACACAGCCGGTGCTTCCGCAGCCGGGCACACAGGGGTGTGTAGGATGGGGTGCGAATCATAGAATCATTTAGGTTGAAAGTATCTCTAAGATTATCAGTCCAACCGTTAACCCAACACTGCCAAGCCCACCACTAACCCATGTCCCTGAGCACCACATCCATGCGACTCTTAAATCCCTCCAGGGATGGTGACCCCACCACCTACCCGGGCAGCCTATTCCAATGCCTGGCAACCCTTTCCAGGAAGAAACTGGTCCTAATGTTCAGTCTAAACCTCCCCTCTGGGAGAGGGCCTCTGCCAGGACACTGCTCTGGACTGTGTGGTGCCAGTACAGAGCTGGGGACCTGGGGCAGCTGGAGAGCGCCCAAGAGGGGAAGAGGCTCTGGTTGATCCCCGTGTCCTAATCTGTAGGAAGACGTGGAGGAAGGAGGGCTGGGAGATCAGTCGGTGACCATCTTAGTGAGACAAGGGGTGGAGTATTGAGGGCCACCATGGTGCTCCATAAATCATTGTACTTAAGTTCTGTTATGCTCTGCTCTCAGAAAATGCCTTTCAAGCTTCTGGGGTGCTGCTTAGGTGGCTTATGAAGGCTTCCACACCTTCTGAAAGCTCCCAACGTGCTACAGCATAGCCAGGTTTGAGGTGTTGGCTTAAACAACTCAAACTTGGTGGTGTTTTCCAGAAACCTTTGTTGTTGCTCACTTGCTCTAATTTCTTGTGCTGCTAAATGTCCTTCTTTGCACCTTCAGGTACAGACATGAGATCGCACATGATGGTCAACGGATTTACATCCTGGGAGGTGGAACGTCTTGGACAGCTTATTCCTTAGATAAAGTAAGGCAAACGGAAACGGTGCAGGAGATTTTCTATGGTGAAGCATAACCAGCACAGTCTTTTCATCTGGCTTTGTCTGGAGAGCTTGGTAAAAAAAATAACTAGGAGCAGATTGCTCTCCTTTCTCTGTAAAAACTAGTGTTGCCACAAACACGTCTTAGACACGATGAATCTGGTACCCAGTGACCATACTGATCTTCAAAACACCTGCCTGTAGTGACAGGACAAGGGGTAACGGGTTTAAACTGAAAGCGGGGAGATTCAGATTAGATATCAGGAAGAAGTTCCTCACAGGGAGGGTGGGGAGGCACTGGGACAGGTTCCCAGAGAAGCTGTGAATGCCCCATCCCTGGGAGTGCCCAAGACCAGGCTGGATGAGGCTGGGAGCACCCTGGGCTAGAATCATAGAACGGTTTGGGTTGGAAGGGACCTGCCCATGGCAGGGGGCTTGGAACTAGATGGTCTTTAAGGTCCCTTCCAACCCAAATTCTATGATTCTGTAGATCTGTTATCAAAGATTCTAATTTTAAACCATTTAGGGTATATTTCTGAATGCTGGATTTGTGCCAAAACAGGCAAGAGCTGAAGGAAAGAATTCCTTTGTGTTAAATTCAGGTATTGATATGGTGACTCTCTTCTCATTTTCTCCTTTAATAGTACGATTCAATTTCCTTTCTTGTGGTAAACCTTTATCTCCACTACAATCTGGGGAGAGAAGGGTGAATTCACCCTGGAGGCTGAAATGACAGACGAGGAGACTTGAAATAGTGCTCTGCTTTCCAAAGAAGTTGCAACAGCAGCAGTTAACATGACTTTTTCTCTCTCCATTCTCTTCATTATTTCTCTCTCCTTACCTGCAGTTAGGTGCTTCTAAATACTTCTGAGAACCGGAGGGTGTGGATTTTCATGGGTCGAGGTTTTTTTAAAAGGAGTATTCTTTTCCTTCAGCTGTGGGGCTCAAATAGCAAAAGCTGGGATGAAAGCTTTAGTAAGCTGGTACGCTTTGAAGGTGATTTTATACCTGCTTAGTCACTGGCTGCGATTAGCTATTTTTGTTTTTACACTTAGTGAAAAAGAGGCATTATTTATAGTGGCTCCCTGGGTCAGAGCCTGGAACTGTGTCATCGTAGTGCCGGGAGAGCCAGGAGGAACTAATGGCTCCTCTTTGTCCCTTCAGATCCATGCCTACAACCTTGAAACCAACACCTGGGAGGAAATTGCCACAAAACCTCACGAAAAAGTTGGTGAGTCTGGAATTTCATGTGTTTTCCCCAGAGAGTGACCAAGATGCTGTTTGCTGGCAGGCTGAAAGTCGTTTTCATAACCTGGTACTGTGCGCGACCTAACGCTGGCTTCAAGGTCCTGCTTGTTTAGAGCTTTAGCTGTCAGGGCTAACCCACCTGCAGCATCTTTAGCAGTCTGGCTTCTCTCCCTCCCTGGATGGGAAAGATGATAGTGGCTGGCTCCCCTCCCAGAAGACACACATCATCTCTGCTCCCTCTGAGGGACCACGTGCTGGCCTGGATTTCCCTGAAACCTTGTAGGCCCTTGGCTGCTGCTTTTCACCAAGCCAGGGGGGAGAGTTGGAGTCTGTGGGGAATGAGATTCCGGTGCATTTCTTCCTTCCCTGTAGAGCAAGTAGGAGTCAAACCTGAAACAGCCCGTTGCTAAATTAGAGATGTTGTACCTGTGATTGTAGGAAAAGAAAAGCCCCTTATAAATTAAACAAGTGACTCCTTTCCATGATTATATGTTGAGATATAATCACCACTTGCCCAAGCACTTCAGAGCAACTAGAGTTGATACATTTTTTTTAATTCTCCTCAGGTTTCCCAGCAGCCAGAAGATGCCATAGCTGCGTTCAGATAAAAAATGGTAAGATCTGCCTCTTGAAAATGGGTGTTTCTCATACAACCTAGCAGCAACAAGCCCATCCTCCTAGCCTGAGATGCTGGCCTCCAACACACTGGAGAGAGCTGCAGGGCACACGTGTCTCTCCTGGAAGAGGATTTCTCCTTAACAGGCCTTAAGCTGCCTGGTTGGCACCACTCTTCATGCGGGGGTCTTGCTGCTGTAGGCAAATTTCCTTCTGCACTTTACACTCACTCTCTGGAATTCTGCAGTATTTTATGCAACACCTAAGTCTCCTTTGGACATGTAAAGCGTAAAATAGCTCGTATTTTAGCCATGAACACCCATGGGACTTTGCAGCTTAATGGTTGCAAGCTCATGAACAGGTACGAACGATGCCTCTGCTGCAGCTCGCTGACTGACGCGTTACAGTCCGCTGTGAAAAGCCAAGAGGGGCCAAGTCCCAGAAGCTGAGTTCTTCAGAGACAAGGTCGTTCAGGGATTTCTTTGATAGTGGGCGCTTTCCATGATGTTATAAATCTGAGATGCTCATATGGAGTGGATTGTGAGGCAGTAGCAGAGTTAGCACCTCACTCTTCCCATTCTCTAGGAAAGCGAGGCCTGGTTTACATGTTGGGAGCTGCACACGGAGCTTAGTAGAGCCTTTCGTTTCTCACTTTGACCCTCCAAATGTTCTTGCTGTAAATCACTGTTTGAAGGGCAGCTTAGAGAGGGCTCTGCATGTGCAATTCATGCTCAGTTACCCACAATTTTGAGTGGCAGAGCGTTCCTTCAACTAGATTTGGGCCTTTCCCGTAGCCTCCTCCTCCAAGAACACATTCCCCCAAACGTGCTAAAACCCAGATTGCTCACAATGGACTGGAGAAGCAGTTAGAAGATCGATCCTTCCTTGCAAAACTGCCTCCAGCTAATGACAGAATGCCGCATGTTAACGGGGGCTGAGCCATGCAGAAAAGTGATAGGCCAGATGATGTTTCTTGGGGCTGCTAGTTGTGCCAACAAAAGCAAGGCAGGAGCGGGGAGATGCTTCCAGTCACACTCAGCAGCAGTGTTCTGCTGCAGTGCAAGCCTCAAGCTGGGCAAAGCTGGGAGCGAGGCAGGCAGCAGGACTGGGAGCCTGGGCTGTGGTTGCTCCCCGTGTGTTTAAAACCACTGGAATCTGATCAAACCCTGTGAGCTCAGGTTAGCGGGGGCTTAATACAGCTTCTTAAAGCAGGAGTTGCACTGCACTGCTGCTTCTCGGTGGCATTTAGCCACCCTGAGTCTGCTGTGGTGGGGTGGGGATCATGGGTGTGCTGGGAAGTGGATGTGAGCCGGCCGTGTGTGCTGGCAGCCCAGAAAGCCAACCAGATCCTGGGCTGGATCCAGAGTAGCGTGACCAGCAGGGCGAGGGAGGTGATTCTGCCCCTCTGCTCTGCTCTGGGGAGACCCCCCCTGCAGTTCTGCCTCCAGCTCGGGGGCCCCCAACAGCAGGAGGACACGGAGCTGTTGGAGCGAGGCCAGGGGAGGCCCCGGAGATGCTGTGAGGGCTGGAGCCCCTCTGCCATGGGGCCAGGCTGGGGGAGTTGGGGGGTTCAGCCTGGAGCAGGGAAGGCTCCAGGGAGACCTTAGAGCCCCTTCCAGTGCCTGGGGGGCTACAAGAAAGCTGGAGGTGTGGGTTTTTTACAAGATCCTGTAGTGACAGGACAAGGGGGAATGGGTTTAAATGGAAAGAGGGAGATGGAGATGGGCCATCAGGAAGGAATTCTTCCGGGAGAGGGTGGGGGGCACTGGGACAGGTTCCCAGAGAAGCTGTGGATGCCCCATCCCTGGAAGTGTCCAAGGCCAGGCTGGATGAGGCTGGGAGCAACCTGGGCTAGTGGAAGATGTCCCTGCCCATGGCAGGGGGTGGGGCTGGTGGGGCTTTAAGGTCCCTTCCCACCCAAACCGTTCTGTTATTCCATAAATGGGATCCATGGGTATGAACAGTGGGCTGGGACTGGTTTGGGAGGAACCCAGCGCCTGTGCAGAGGTAACAGAATTGTGGACCCTAAAACTGTTCTGGAAAGGCAGCCGCTGACTCCAGTCACCACACGTTCTGCAATTGCTGGGTGAAGGATGCCTGGGCCTGTAAGCGCTGTGGGTTTCCTCTCTTACAGATGTGTTTGTTTGCGGAGGCTATAACGGAGAAGTGATTCTGGGAGATGTTTGGAAGCTCAATCTGCAAACTTTCCAGTGGGTCAAGCTGCCAGCTGCCATGCCGGAACCCGTCTATTTTCACTGTGCCGCTGTCACACCAGTAAGTGACTCATTTCTTTCCTACGTGGCTGAAGTTTAAGCCATTCGTCCAGGCCTTCTGACGCTTGTGTGGGCTGCAGCTGGAGCTGAACCGATGTTACCAAGGAGGTGATGCCCACTGGATGCAGCATCTTTATTTCATCAGTGCAGTGAAGCCACTGCATTGACTCCTTTTACTCCCGCCACTGTAGCACACAGTATATTCTGCTTTCTAAAAGCAGCGACGTAGCATTTTTAACTCTTAAACTGTATCAGCTCCAAGGAGTAATTCCACGTGTGAACAGCAGTTCCTGTTTCCAAAGGAAGAAAAGCCTAGTTTTGCCCTAACTCGAAGCTCAGAGACCTGTGATTGCACTGGTTGCTGCCCCGTGCTTATCATTTAGCTGTGACTTCAGCCTCCTTCAGCCGCTCGTCGCCGTAGGGCAGCGATCGAGTTCGTTGGTTATCAGAGCAGGTGTCACCTGGTTTGGAGGTTGTTATAAATGCAACTCTTTCTGGGAAACTCGGCCTGATACTGGTGTTTCCCAGGCAGCTCGGTGACTGGAGAGCAGGAAACGTTCCTTTCTTTTCCTGTATATTGAAAAAATGCCACTTGCAGAACACAGCAGCAGCTGAGCTTCTCCAGTCCACGTTGGTGTCGTTCCTGGAGCAAGCTTACGCTGAGCCAGCAGCGGGAATGCAGCCTGTCTCTGCATGGTGTGGTTTTCGTTTAACAGAAAATAGGTTCTTTTTAGCTGAAACCTAAGCGTGGCTCTGTGCTAAGTTAATAACACTTTGCCCTGCTCCTAAAATTGATTTCTTGGGGTAGAAGTCACCTAAAATAGAGCGCAAAGCACGCTAAGCTAGCGGAGATGTGCTTTAGGGTGGCACGTGCCCTTCAGCAGTGATTCCTCCCCTTGGCTGCGAGAGGAGCCGGGGGTGAACAGCTCAGGCAGCGACGCTCCTGTTGAGATAAATCTCCCTCTGATTAACCAGCTGGGAATCCAGATAGTCAAACCCTGGTTTTTCCCAGATTCAGAGTGTTAGGGGTTGGAAGGGACCTCTAGAGATCATCTAGTCCAACCCCCTGGCTGTGTCGCTCCTCAGCGCCTTCCGGTGTGGCAGTTGGGTCTGTGCCCCGCATAACTCCCCTCTCCCCCCTTTTCCCATCTAGGCCGGCTGCATGTACGTGCACGGAGGGGTGATCAACATCCATGAAAACAAACGGACTGGCTCTCTGTTTAAAATGTGGCTGGTGGTACCCAGCCTGCTGGAACTGTCGTGGGAGAAGCTCCTGGAATACTTCCCTCATCTAGCAACTCTCTCCAGATCTCAGCTTCTGCACCTTGGACTCACGCAGGGACTCATTGAGCGGCTAAAATGAGATCGTCTTGCGCTTCTGTCCAAGCCACGTGCCGTTCGAGAAGTCCCCTCCCCCCCGCCCCCTTTCCGTGGATGGTCTTGCTGAGAACACAGAGGAACCTGCTCAACGCCTTACTTGGCGCATTCATCGATGCCTTTCTAGAAACGTTTAAGTTGTTGAAAATCCCCTTTTTATTTATGGCTCTCTGTTAATTAAAACCACTCTCCAGGGCTAACCCGTAACATCCAGCCATCGAACAGTCATCAGCATGCGCTTGCAGACCGGGGAGCTCGGCGAACGTCTGAGCCCACGCTTACGCGCGCTGCATCCCGCTTCCCCTTCTCGCAAGGGGTACCTAAGGGAGGACACTCAGTGCGTTCAGTAACACCCACCCCCCTAACGCCCAGCTGCGCTCTCCCTCTATAAAACCGAGACCTCCTCCTGCTTGAAGGCTTTGCATGTGTTTCACGGGCGCGCTCCCAGCTCTCGGAGCTCCAGAAGACGGGCTAGAAGGTTGCACGGGGCGGCGAGCGAAGCTCTGCCTGCGCGGCGATTTGAAACGCCCCGTGTCTGTTCCTCGCCTCTTCCACACTGAAAGCTTCAGCTTGGAAAACTGGTTCAAAACGCTCGATGGACTACTGTGTAGTTTCCTCGGGGTGATGAGGGGAGGGAGGAGGTTTTGCTGAATCTTTTAACCCTTTCTGCTCATGTACCCTGAACGAGCTAACTGCAAAAACTCACCCTGGAGATTTCTGAGCTTTCTTTTGATCTGCAGCGTGTCCTAGCCGGTGCTTGGGTGCGAGCCACCCGTGCCACCTCAGTCCTTGTTACCAGCATCCGTGTACCTGTAAGCTTTTTGTTTCCCTTCCTCCCGTTCCTCGTTAGCTTCGTGTTCCTCTGCGGGTGGCGGGATGTTATTGCTGCATGTGGTTCTAAGCCAGTTTTGTCAGTGGCTTTCTGGGTCCTTGGGAGCTCATGGATCACTCATCCCAGGAAACACAGCATCAAAAAACGGTGAGAGGGAGTATCTCTCCCTTTTTCTGTGAGCAGTGGTCATCTGCCTGGGCAGGAGAGGAAGGGGTGTCGGTCCCTCATCTCTATAAGTGGCCATTGAACTCTAAGCAGCTCCCCTGGGCTGGCATCAGGTTTGGGCAAAATCCTTCTCATCTGAAGACCATTTTTTTTTTTTTAAATCAGCTTTTCCTCATACCTTCTCCTTCCATCACCAAAGGAAAGGTTAGAGCATGGGGTTGTAGTTTCTTTTGAAGAGACTGCAGTTATGTTTAACTGAACCACAGCATTGTCTTCACCTTGTCAGTCTGAACAGCACCAGCTGATCGGGACCCTGCTACCACTCTTGGGTTACCCCTTGCCCCAGTGTTAAGCTTCTCTTGTTCTTGGGGATGGATGTTTTTCCACCTTCAATAGCCTCAGCTGCTGGGTTTTTTTTCCCCCCAAGGCCCAGAAAAATAAAGGCTGAAGTGTTCTGTGGTACTTTGGGCCACGGAAAGTGGTGGCAGCTGCTTGTAGCTCTGTTGCATCCATCCCCTTTGCTGTGTAGGACATGCAGCTCCCAGGACAAAGATGGGAACCCCTGCTGCACTGCATGGCTTTTGCAGCCCCTTGACCCAGTGTTTGGGCTGGCCTGTAGCTAGACAGAAAGCCTTTAGCTCCTGCAGGGTTTTGTCAGAGTATTATCATCCTCTTTCAACGCCTTCCACGCCTCCCTGGTTGCTCACTGCAGCATCCCACTGCTCCTGGCTCAAGGGGCTGACCCCCGACCATGCTGGCAGCTGCGGGCTAGGGAAGGGCTTCCTGCTCTCCTGCCCCTGGCTTGTGGTATCCTCTTCTGTAGGACAACACTGGGCCAATGGGACTTTTCTCCAGCTTCTTTTCCCAGCCCAAACTCAATGGCTCTCACCTATTCTTGCAGAGGCTGAATGTCTGCACTTCAATCTTTGCTTTCTGGCCTCCTGGGACCTTTGTACTGAAAGATCCTGGTCATACCTGTGCTGGTCCTTCCCTTACCTACTCTGAAGAGCATCATCACCAAGGCAGTAATAAAGCCATTCGAGCCTGGATCTCTGATCAGATTCCTTAAGCTCCTACATCCTCCTCGCTCTGGCAGCCTTCCTGTGGGAAGCTTGGAGCTTTCCCCCTGACGTGAACACAGGGAAGAACACGGTGGGGCTTGATCTGGGGCACGTCTGGCCCATATCGACGCCTGTAACACTGTCACGTAGCTTCAGATCTGGATGTGGAAAGCGTTCGGGCACCCAGGCAGGAGGATCCAGTGCTTGGTGTCCCTGTCACACACTGACGCACCGCTGGGTCACCCCAACACAAATACCTCTGCTTGCCATGGCAGAGGCTTTGCTGTGGGGTGTGGCTTGAAGGATATACAGCTCCAGGCTTTTCTTGCTCCATCTCCTGCTTGTCTTGCCTCCAGCCCAGGTGATACCCAAGCACTGATTCCTCCCTCAGGGCAAGTTAACCCCCTCTGGGCAATTCCATATGTGAAAGCAGGAGAGCAGGGTGTTACTGCCTCTGCCAGGGCCACATTTTCCCTGAGGGAAAGGATTAAGCACCTGCAGCAACTGATGGAGGGAGAGGAGTTAAGAGCATCCAGGATGCTGCCCTGAGTGGGGACAGGACACAGAGAAAGCCACCTCGGGACAGGGTTTAGTGGGACAGCCCTGCTGCCTTCACCCCACGACTTACCCTGCTCCCAGCAGGGCAGCTGGGACCTCCTCGGGGCATCCTTGCAGCCACCCATGGCTACAGGATTGTCCCGCAGCAGAGCAGGGCACCGGGGAAGGGACCTGCAGCACTGGCCCCAGCACCCTTCCCCACACACAGAGGCTGGGTCTGGCTCCAGACGTTTCAGGCATCCCTCACCCCAGGGTAGATGTCTTCTGCTCGGCCTCAGAGGAGACATAGGAGAACCTGCTCCAGGCCATCGTCTCCCACCCTCCCATCCCACGCCTTTTCCATCTTGCCAACTCCGGGTACTCACCCGGGAATCTTCCCCAGCGTCCGTATTAACGATGGCAGGATTGTCCATGCTGATGCTGTACCAGGAAAACAAAAGAGCATGACAAAGCAGCATCATTAATTGCTAACGAGCAGCTGCCCTCCTCTGGGAAGGAGGGGATCCCAGGCTGCTGCCTGCCTTCACAGGGCTGTTGAAGCCCAGTCCTGTCTGTCGACGCGGGACCTTGTGGAGGCCACCTTGCAGAGGCCACCTTGCAGGCAGTGAGCAGCGCTCCCCTCCCAGGTTTTTATGCCTCTCCGTGTCCCCACGGGGCTGGAGAGGGAGAAGGGACACAGGAGCCACATTGCCTGTATTTGTGTATTTGTGTCTGGTTTGCTTTTGGGTTGTTTTAGGGTTTTTTTTTTTTTAAGCTGTGGTAATAAATCAGCCCAAGCCACCCCCTTTGTCCTCTCACCTCACCCCCAGCATTTCCCTTCGCAGGGGATGAGCCGGTCCCCAGCACGTCACACCTTGTACCCCACAAATGTCAGGAGCGCCCCTGACCCTGCTTAGGGGCCTGTTAGGGACCTCCGAGCAAGGGTGACCCTGGACAGACTGGAAATGAGCTGGAGTGTAGGGAGGGTCACTGAGGAAGCTGGAGCCCACAGCCACCCCCTGGTTCTGTCCCCATGGCACAGCGGTGGATCTCATTCATGGAATGGTTTGGGTTGAAGGGACCTTACAGACCATCCAGTTCCAACCCCCTGCCACGGGCAGGGACCCCTTCCACAGCCCAGGGTGCTCCCAGCCTCATCCAGCCTGGCCTTGGGCACTTCCAGGGATGGGGCATCCACAGCTTCTCTGGGCAACCTGTCCCAGTGCCCCCCACCCTCTGCAGGAAGAATTCCTTCCTGATGGCCCATCTCCATCTTCCTCTTCCCATTTAAACCCTTTACCCCTTGTCCTGTCACTCCCTGCCCTGGTGCTGTGACAATGGACACCACGCGCTGTCCTGCCCCGCTCCCACCAGCTCCATCGCCGGCGCCCACCGCGCTGCCAGCCAGCCTTGGCGGGCACCATGCGGCCACCCCCCCCAGACCATCACTAACCTGGGTGGTGGACGCAGACGGGTGACCGAAGGCTCGTTTAAACAGGAACAAGCTTGTGCCTGATTTGTACAAAACTGCTTTAATGACACAGTTGAAAAATACCTTTTGGTGCGTTTCTTGTACCGTCACGAAGCCTCATGTGATCTCCAGGCCCAGGATCACCCACTGCTTGGAAGGCCAGAAGGCTCTTCTCAGGCACCTTCTCCCAGTGCATGTCCCGAGGGAGGGGTCTGTCCTCGACACCATGCTGAAACCCCCTCCAGGACTCTCCACCGCGGACAGTTTCCCTCTCAGCCACGCACACGTGGGCTGGACACTCCTCCGTGACGTGCTTTGGTGTTGGGGAGGTTCAGGAGTGCATCTGTGGCCACCACCCTTCCCATCACTGACGCCCTGTTGACACCCCACCGGGGGAGCCAGGCAGCAGCACCAACTTCAGCAAACGACGCGTCCAGACCGGAGCCAGCCCGGCCGGGTCCCTGAGACAGCGGATAACGCCCTGACGAGCGCTGAACCCAACGGGAGGGTCGGGGAGAGGAGTCCAAACCTCAGCAACCGCTGGGCGATGGGGCGAAGAAATACACCGCCAGGAGGATGAAGTAGACCATCACCAGCACCGTGCCTAGGGCAGACAGAGCGCGTTGGAGGGGGTTGACTCTGGAGCTGGGAGGGAAGTTGCTTCTCAGACCTCGTGGTGTGGTCTGGACTAGCCCGCTGTAGAGGGTTTCCATAATTCTCTGCAACATTTCAACCCAAAGGGGTTTAAAACTCCCTCTTACGGGTGAAAAGCTGCAGGGTGGCAGCTCTAGCACCTCCAAGATGGTCACCCAAGCCCCCCTGAACTGCTCAAGCCATCACTGCAGCAAGCAGACGGCTGTCTCCAGGAGCCCACCCCATCAAAGGGAAGGTGTGCACACCGAGTCCCCCAGCAGCCTCGCAGGCGAGCGGTCACCTTGGAAGTAGTCACATTTGCCATCCATGAAGATGTAGTTCATGAGCACCACGCTGAACATGCTGGCGTAGACGTGGAGGTCGCTGAAGATGAGCGTGAAGTTGGTCGGCTGCAAGGCAGAGAGGATTTTGGGTTTATGGCCAACCAGGACAGCCCCTCACTCTGGTTGAGGACTTTCACGTCACCCCCTTGAACACCCCCTGCCACATGTCCCCATGGCCGGGGACAGCATCAGCCAAGGCAGGAGACATCTGACCCCACCTCCCCCTGCACCGAGGGGAGGGGATGCTGGGGAAGGCAGCGGTGACCGTGACAGGTCTCACGAGTGCTGCGTGTCCCCAGCCCCGCGGTGGGTGGTCACCCAGGGGCTACTCACGTAGAAGATGGTGAAGAGCACGAGGATGGGGATCTGGAGCATGCAGACCTGGACGGCGATGCAGTTCCCAATCTCGATGCTGGGGGGGACAGAGGACTTGAGCTGCCAAGCACCAGGTCCCCAGCAGCCCTTGGGTCGAGGAAAACCCCACCCCCCCAGGAAACCAAACCACACAGCACAACCTGGTTCTGGCCCCATTTTTGGGGTGGCTTTAAGTCTTATTGAGCGCGAGTTGGCAGGGATCTGACCCACCAGTGCCATGAAGCTGGGCAGCCCAATGCTATGGGACGGGACAGGGCACGGGGACCGTGCTGGAGAAGGACACCCCAAAATCCATCCTCTGAGCCATCTCACCTCAAGCTCAGGTTGTTCTGCAGGGCAAACTGGATGCCGTTGACGATTTCTGGCAGCTCGGGCACCATTGCCAGCACGGTGACACCGATGAAGTACTGCGGGGAAGAGGCGACGTCAGCGTACGGCCTCATCCTGACCACATCCAAGCTCCTTGATGCATGGAGCATCGCAGCATCTTTCCCATGGCTTTTGGGGCTCAACCCCACAGCCAGAGCGGGTTCCCATCCCTGGAGGGTACATGGTCCCCAGGGCCACCCAAACCTGGCTCCCCGCCACCCCCACGCTCACCTGCGAGATGGTGGAGTTGGTGAGGATGGGGCTGATGTGCTCCGTGGCCAGGTCGGCACAGGCTGACATGCAGAGGGTGGAGAGCAGGAGGATGACCAGGGCCCGCCAGCGAGACCAGTGGACCACAGCACTGTGGTGGTGGCCAGGCACTGGGAGAAGAGCAGAGACATGGTGGGACACCCCGGGGTGGTGAGAAGAGCCACCTCTGCAGCCGGGGCATCCCGCGGTTTGGGGACACTCACTGTGACAGTCGCTGATGTGGATGTCGTAGATGTGCGTGTGAGTTTTCAGGGTGAAAAAGAGGCCGATGAGGTAGGCGGCGGGGAGCAGGAGGGACACTGTGTACACCAGGGGTCTGTGGGACATGGGTGACATGTTCAGGGCCACCAGGGTCCAGCAGAGACCCCACAGGGGTCCCCTGAATCAGCTGGGGTTGGAGGACATAAGGATGCAGGGTCAGAGCCCTTCAGGGGGGCAGAGAGGGGACCTGGGAGGGGTGCAGGGTCACAACCCAGCCTGGGAGGTGCCACCCCACTGTAGGGACAACCCTGTCCCCACCCCAGCAGACACTCACTGGACATGACTGTAGTAGAGGGTGCCATTGTTCCCCATCTGCGGAGAGAGAGGCTGTCAACAGGGATGCAGGGGACAAGGGACAGACCCGCTGCCACCGCCAAGAGCAGTGGCCAGGTGGGCTCGGAGCATCCCCAACCCAAACCCCAGCGGTCAGGGGGGTCCGTGTTCCCACTCACCAAGTCAAAGTGACAGTTGTGGCAGAGGTAGTGGCCCAGCGGGTTCTGGGTGACGTTGTGGCACTCGCCACACACCAGCTTCCCATACACCTTGGAGAAGAGCGTCGGGGCAAAGACACCTGCGGGGATGGAGGGACATGGCGTGGGCACCCACGCTAGTGGGACCCCTCCCTGCAAAGCTGGGGACACCCCTGTCCCCAACTCACCTCCCACGGAGAGGAAGAGAAGGGCTGAACTGACACCCGCCGAGCGGCTGTTGAACCGTTGCTCCTGGTGCCGGATGCCCCCAATCACCATGCACAGACCCTTGGGGATGGAGAAAGCCCCCCAAGAAAACCCCCATCAGTGCTTTGCTCACAGCATCCTCCCAGCTCTCCGCAGAGACCGGGCGCTCTCCTGCCACGAGCGTGCCACCCCATCTCACCGGGACGAAGAGGACGCAGCCCACCAGCGTCCCCGTCAACGCCGACTTGACGATCTCGGCGTAGCAGCGGTTGCCCTCGCGCGAGCCCTTGATGAGGGCCGTGATGTAGAAGGTGAGCTCCGTGATGGAGCCGAACGTGGCATTCACCACCGCTCCCACCGCAAAGTTGCTCTGGGCTGAGATGCTGGGGGAGAAGGAGGGAGTCAGCAGTGCTGGCACATGTCCCCACCTTGTCACCAAGTGTCCCCCTCCATCACTGCTCACCTGGCGATTGCCATCCCGATGTAGTAGGAGAGGGGCATGATGGAGAGCAGGGCCAGCGTGAACTTAACGGGGGAACTGGTCAGGCGGTTGTGGCTGTCCACGTAGCCCAGCACCAGTGTCACCAGAACCAGTGGCAGCAGGTCTGGGGCAGCCAGTCAAGGAGATAACCAAGGTGGGGTGGGATTTGGGGTCAGTCCCCCCACCCTCACCACTCCAGCCCACAAAAGGATACTGACAGCGAAGACATTGATGCCGTCCACGGCGTATTTGTAGTAGTAGGGGTTGACGGCGCGGTAGCAGCAGAGAATCACCTCCCCCTCCAGTGGCACCTCCGTCTGCAGAGGGACAAGTGGGTGACACTGCTCCGAGTGACCTCTCCCCACCCCAAAATCCACCCCAGAGCAGGGTGTGGGACCCTTGCCCCTGCACAGAGGCACCCACCATCCTCAGGCGCCGGACGAGCACCCGCTCCGGGGGCAGCAGCAGGACGCGGGTGACGGTGCGGGCGCTCAGCTTGGCCACGGGGATGAGGACGACGAGGAGCCACGCGGTGACACACACCAGCCCGTGGGCCAGTGCCAGCACCGGGTAGCCCAGGCACAGCCACACCACAGCACCGGCACGCTGCTGCAAACAGGTGGCCACCTTTAGGGTTTGCCCCTCACCAAAACACCCACCCCAGAGGAGCAGAGGCACCTATGGGTGCTATCCCCACCACGATGGAGGGGGCGCTCCTGGGGTGCCCATGCTCAGGAAGAGGGTGTCACCGTGTCCAACACGGGGCTCACCCAGTATCCAGTGTCCGCCCAGCACCATGGGCGCCAGCAGCTTGGCACGGGGCCGCCAAGCAGGGCTGAGCTCTCCCCGGCGCCGCTCGCCTCCTCGCCAGCCTCACACGCCCCCAGGGCCCGGCGGGATTTGGGGACCTGTGGGAGATGAGGGATGTCAGGGTGTAACATAGGACACTGCGACCACCCCACCACGGGGTCCCAATTTGGGGTGTGCCGTTACCTCCACTTTCTGGATCACTTTGCCGAAGGGCCAGAGGAAATACCTGGCCAGGTCCCAGCAGAGCCGCCCTGCAGGGACATGAGCATCTGTTGGGGACACACGTGTCCCCTCCAGCTACAGGGTCACCCCACAGGGAAGGAACCCAGGGGACCCATAGCTCGCCCAGCCCTTCCCATGGGGGGTCCCAAATTTGTGACTCACCATAAGGAACCCCCACAACAGTGACAAACATCACTGCAGCCACGAGGACGTAGAGGAGCGAGAGCCACCAGCCGAAGAGCAGCAGGTAGAGGACGTTCCCACAAGTCACCGTGGACCCTGTGGGAAGGGAGGCATCGGATGGAACCGTCGTCACCGGCCACCATCCCAAATCCACACTGCCACCACACAGGGTGTCCCCAAGGCCACCCACCTCCGGAGCCCCGGATGACGTTGAGGTCGGAGTAGAGCTCCTTGACGATCTCCGATCGGTCCTCCCAGGGCCGTGCCGTCACATGGCTCTTCCATTTCTTGAAGCCAAACTGCAAAGAGATTTTTGGGTGTTTTTTGAGGGGAGGGGAGAAGAAATGACCCTTTACAGCCACCCAGGAGCACCCATGGGTGCCCCCACCCACACCACAGACACCCACCTTGTAGTTGTTGGAGAGCTTGTTGGCCTCCACGGCGTTTTCAGCCGTCAGGGTGGTCTTCACCACGCAGCTCTCGCACACCTCCTCCGAGTGCTGCTGGCAGCAGGACAGGGCAGGCATGGCTGTGGGCAAGACGGAGGGTCAGAAGGTGTGGGGACGACCCCCCACCCCCAGTACCCTGTGTCCAGCCCATCCCACAGCCGACCTACCTGGGGGGATGCGGGGACAGTGCAGGTGGCAGCCCAGGTCACCCAGGTCACCGTGTACGTTGTTGATGGCTGCGCAGTGCTGGTCACACAGGGAGCCTCGGCGGGGGCTGTCGCTGTCACCCTGAGGCTCGGTGGCCTTGGGGACATCTGCAGGGGGAGTTGGAGTCACACTGGGGCTGGGCTCAGCGCCACAGGACACCCAGGGGCTGCTGCACTGGGATGTCACCCTGGTCCCCAAACCCCACAGGGAACAGGCAGTGCTCCCGGGGTGGTACCCAGGTGATGCTCGGGAGGGGGGACCCCACCGGTGTCTGGGGAGGGAGGGGATCCCCACCGGTAACCGCTGTGATGCTGAGGAAGGGGGACCCCGTCGGTGCCCGGTGTGACGCACGGGAGCAGGGACAGACCCCCCCACCCGGTGCCCCCCCGACCTCGGAGACACCCCCCCCGACTCACCCAGCGCATCCTGCGTGCAGCAGCGGCGGCGGCCGGGCTCACCCTCGCTGGCCATGATGGGGGCAGCGGTGCTGGGGGCAGCGGTCCCGCTCTGCCCCCACCTGCCGGTATTTAACGGGCGGTGCCGGACATGCGCGGGGCGCGCCCCCGGGAGCCCCCCCCTCTCCCACCGGGAGGGGCCGCGGCCGCCCCGCCTCCGCCGGGGGCTGGGATGCGCACAGCGGCGGGATGCGAGGTGTATCGGGGCGCGCGGGGGAAGGGGGTGCGGGGTGTATGTACAAGCTGTGTGTGGGGTGACAGGCTGGAGGGAGGGGATGGCATCCAGAGGGACCGGGACAGGCCGGGGGAGGGGATGGCATCCGGAGGGACCGGGACAGGCCGGGGGAGGAGATGGCATCCAGAGGGACCGGGACAGGCTGGGGGGAAGGGATGGCATCCAGAGGGACCGGGACAGGCTGGAGAGGTGGGACCGTGCCAACCCCACGGAGTGCAGCCAGGCCGAGGGCAGGGTCCTGCCCAGGGGTCGGGGCAATCCCAGCACAGGGACAGGCTGGGAATGGATCGGGAACAGCCCTGGGGAGAAGGACTTGGGGGGCTGGGGGCGAGGAGCTGGCCAGGAGCCGGCCGTGTGCGCTGGAGCCCAGAAACCAACCGGATCCTGGGCTGGATCCAGAGCAGCGTGGCCAGGGGGGTGAGGGAGGGGATTCTGCCCCTCTGCTCCGCTCTGGGGAGACCCCCCCTGCAGTTCTGCCTCCAGCTCGGGGGCCCCAACAGCAGGAGGACACGGAGCTGTTGGAGCGAGGCCAGAGGAGGCCCCGGAGATGCTGCGAGGGCTGGAGCCCCTCTGCCATGGGGCCAGGCTGGGGGAGTTGGGGGGTTCAGCCTGGAGCAGGGAAGGCTGCGGGGAGACCTCAGAGCCCCTTCCAGTGCCTGGGGGGTACAAGAAAGCTGGGGGGGCTTTTCCCAAGGGCAGGGAGGGACAGGACAAGGGGTGACGGGTTTAAATGGAAAGAGGGAGATGGAGCTGGGCCATGGGGAAGGAATTCTTCCTGCAGAGGGTGGGGAGCACTGGGACAGGACACATCCCTGGGAGTGCCCAAGGCCAGGCTGGATGAGGCTTGGAGCACCCTGGGCTATGGAGGGTGTCCCTGCCCGTGGCAGGGGGTGGGGCTGGGGGGGGCTTTAAGGTCCCTTCCAACCCAAACCATTCTGTGACTCTATATTGGGGCACACGGGAACCAGGGCACATGGTGTATCGGGGTGCTCAGGCTGGGGCATGCAGAACTGGGCTGTGTGGTGTTGGGGTGCGTGGGGACCGGGTGTGTGGTGTATTGGGGTACACAAGGCCCGGGGTGCTGAGGGACGGGGTACACGGTGTATTGGGGCTCACAGGGACTGGGATGGATGGTGACCAGGGCACATGGTATCATTGGGGTGCACAGTTTATCGAGGTGCACTGGGACCTGACCCACTGTGAAGAGCCCGCTGCCCCGGTGGGTGCCCTGCGGGACAGACTCTTCACGAGAAACACCCCCTTTTTGGCCAAAGAAGGAAATTTCTGCACTTCAAGACCCTTTAACGTGTGAGAGTGAGTGAGCTCGTAGGGCGAAAGCCCCGGGGTGTGAGATTTGGGGTAAAACCCACTCAAACCCATTTCTTGATCGTCCTCCCCCCGGGTACATCCATGGATTTAGTGATGCTGAACCCCAGGAAAAATCCAAACAAGGGTTTGCTAAAACGAACTCATTTAATCCGGGAACCGAAGGAGCCACTTGGTTCAAAACCCCGCGCCTCCCCGGCGGGGGAAGGAGCGGCTCACAGCAAAAACCAGCAGCTCGCCCCGCTGACATAAAGGAGCGCAGCGGTCCCGAGCGCAGCCCAAGTTCCTCTTTTCCTTCCCATCCGTCCGCGTCCCAGGCCGGCAGTAAAAAAATACAGTAGGAAAACACATCCTGGTAACAAAAGCCAACGAACCACGGTAACGCCAATCCCCAAACCCCTCGTGTGTCAGTATTTACAACAGGTTCCCCCCCCCCTATATAAAAAGGTTTTTTGAAACCAATCCAAGTGTTGGGTTTGGGGTTGGTTTTTTCCCCCATCAAAAGCAGGGATTTAAAAATTCCGCGGGTTTACAGAGCCTGGGCTCCCGCCGAGGCGCTGAAGCCCCGTGCAGGACCAAAACGTCCCCGAGAGAAGAGGTTTACTAATGGGCAAAGCTGTCGGGAGCAGTCAAAATGAAATTAAAAAGGGAAGGCAGGGTGCTACACACTCCTTCTGTCCAAAATCATCAAAATTAAACGTCTTATTTACTGAAACCAACAAGTCAGGGGCAGTTTTTCCTTCACAGCGCAGACCACGGGGTGACAAAACCCAACGATACGACTCTGCAAGGGAGTAAAATAAAACGGGTTGTTTCTTTTTTTTCTCACAATAAAACGAATCAAAAGGAGTTTAAACTTTTTGACTTGGCTTTTCTCCCGCCTGTCGGGAATTTCTTGGATCCTGAAGTTGGGCAAATTGCTGTATCCTTCCATGTGACGGCTCGCTGGCGCCCGCGCACGACTTCGGGAGGGCTGTTCCGGCCACGCAACGGCGTTGGAGTTTAGTCCCGAGATCAGCTCAGTCAAGCGGCGACGGCACCGTCGGACACACGGAACGGGAACAGCAAAAGGCTTTTTAAACAGGATCCGTTCAGGTAAAGAGCTGGAAAGAGAAAAGCTGCGCGGCCTCCACAGGCTACTGCACTGATTTTAAACTATAACATCAGAAAACCCACAGAGGAATTCCAAACGCTCCCTCTCGTCCCCCAGCGCAGAGTTTAAATTATCCCCTTTCACGGTTAAGTCAACGTAACGATGCCGCCCGGTTCGTCTCCCCAGAGGAGCATCGTTCCTCTGGTCCGGCGTCCCGCCGGAGACGCTACTCTCCAAAAATCCACAGAATGTTGACTCCCGATAAACCGAGATTTACACGCCTGCAAAAACAAAGGGATCCTAATCAATCCTGCGAAAACGAAAGCGCCGGTTTGAAACATGCCAGGGAAAACCCCTCAATCCGGCCTTTTGAAGCGCGGCTCGTGCTCGGCCGCGCACCCAGCGTGGCTCTTTCCGAGCCGAGGGGAAGCTGGGCGTTGCTTTTATCGCTCACGCGGGCAAGATTTATCCGATTTTACGAAGGAACTGTTGTTGTTTCCAAGGAGAAGGTGATTTGCACACCACTAATATCATCCCGCTACGGCGATCGGGTTTGAAGTGCCTTCAGACAAGGCCTTTCAAATCACGACGCCCCATTCACCTCCCGTGCGTGGCGCGGCGACACGTAACGTCGGGTACTTACCCCAGCATCCCGGATTCTTTTGTCTTTATGATGTACAGAAACATAAGCAAGGTATGGAACATGTTGTTTCTGCCCTGAATCCACAGGAAGAGAGAACTTAGAAATCAAGCCCGTGATGAGAACTCACAGCAAGATTCCAGAGAGTCACAGAACCACAGACTGGTTCGGGTTGGAAGGGGCCCTAAAGCCCACCCAGTCCCTCCCCTGGCCACGGGCAGGGACCCCTTCCATAGCCCAGGTTGCTCCCAGCCTCATCCAGCCTGGCCTTGGGCACTCCCAGGGATGGGGCATCCACAGCTTCTCTGGGAACCTGTCCCAGTGTCCCCCACCCTCTCGGTTTCGGGTAGAATAAGCGACCATAGGGAAAGCCATGGTGAAAACGGTGTTATGGGGCGGGTTGTCGGGCTTTTCACCTTAATACTTTGCTTTTTCCATTAAGCAAATACCAGAAAAAGAGCAAATGTGGGTTTTGGCTGGAGTATCATCTCAAATAGTTCAAATGCCAAAGCTTTTTGGAAAGCAGAGATCCAGCACCAACCAGGGATCAATATAAAATTAATATTCACAGAGGAATTTTACTGGTTTGAGACTGGCAGCTTCCCCCTGGAATTTTTAGGGACCAGCATCGGGCGTGCTGGCCTTACGGGGTGATAACACGCATCAAGGATTACGTGATTTGGTGTTTTAATTGCCAGAAAATAGGTAAGAGGAAGCTACTACCTAGGTATTTATGTGTCTTAAGTAGATACCAAAGATGTTGTTTAGTAGCAGACTAAGTACCATGTCATGGTGAAAGACTAAGCCAGCGTTTACCTCCTGCACTGGGCCAGTCTGCGTGTAAATAGTCAATAAACGCGGTGAGTTCCTTGAAAAGGTGAACCAAACCCACCCCGCCCCCGATGTGCCAAGGATTTGCTGACAGCAGAACAGCAGCAGTAACGCCCTCCTACCTTGGGCAGGTTGTAGACGTGGCGCTGGTAGATCAGCGCGTAGTGGGGCGGGTTGATGCTGTCTTGGTAGATGCAGAACACGTTTCCGTTTGAAGTGTCTGCGAATGAGAAGGTGGAAAGGCAACAGGGATTTCATGGGTGGCGACGCGATCCAAGAGGGAGAGAGCAGCTAAACGTGAGCGGCGGTACCTGGTTTATCTGGAGTCTGAACGAAGTGCTGGGAAGTGAAGGTTTTGCCATCGGGATACTTGGGGTGAGGTGGCAGTCGGGAGTCGAGGTAAGTGCAGAAAATGTGCATAATGATCTAGGCAAACAAAAACCACATCTCAGTTCCCGCACAAGTAACTTTATCCTGGAATCTTGCAGGACTTGGCAAAGTCAGGTGTGCTGGGTTCAGTCAGGAAGGAGTTAACTCTCCACGGTGGCTGCCCTGAAGCTGTTCCTGGATGCTGAGAGCAGCCCTGATAAGGTCTGTGCTGGCGCTGGGCAGTGCCTGCACTGAATTCAAGGTCTGTCTCCGCTGCTGACCCTGCAGCTGCGCTCCCAGCTCTCGCTGTCTCGCTGCAGGCAGTGCAGGGGACACACAGCTCGGACAGCTTGACCCAGACTGCCCAAGGGAGTGTTTCATTCCATAGTACGTTGTGCTGGGGGCACAGGCGAGGAGGGGCCCAGGAGCCATTACTCTCGCCTTACTCTCTCTCTTTGACTTCCTGGCACTTGCTCACACTCCCCCTGACTCCTGCGTTAGCTGCTGTGCTGACTCCTGTGCTGGCTCCTTCGTGAGGGAGTTGGTGGGTTGGTTGAGTTCTCCCAGTCGTGCTGTCGCTGATGGGGTTTGCTCGGAATCTGCTGCAACAGCTCTCGGGCTCCGGCCCTTGGGCTGCGGCTCTCGGGCTCTCTGGGTCTGACTCTCACTACTCAGCACCTGGCTGTGCCTTGGTCAGTGGGTGGTGAGCAAATGCATCATATTGTATCATAGGTTTTACTTCCTATAATTTTAATTATTTATTATTAGTAGTATTTGTATATATATTAATTTAAATTTAATTAGCAAATAGTTCTTATCTCAATTTTATGAGATTCCTTATTTCTTTCTGCTCTGATTCTCCCCCTCTGCTGGAGGAGGGAAGGGGCATTTGTGAGAGCGGCTTCATGGTATTTCGCTAGCCGGAGTTAAACCATGACATCAGGGACCTTAACTGGCGTTTCTGGGCTGTGAACCCCAAGCTGTCTGCTTGGGGATGGGCTCTGTACCGACTGCGGGGCTTTAGCAAGTGGCAGCTTTGCAGACACTACACCTGGCCAGCAAATTTCTCCTTTTTTTCCCCCTCACAAAAGGCAAAACAAAAATGACTGGAAAAACCTGAGCTGCCCACGAGTCTCGTTCAGAAATGCAAAAGTTTGAAATGAAGTCCTAGAAGTATCCAGAAAACCACACCGCAGCCTGCTACGTGGGTCTTAGCCCTTCCCGGAGAGTTCTCAACCTTTCGTGTGGGCAAGGTCACCAAATTATCTGTAATCCGCTCCTTTTTGTGGTCATTATATAGAACAGGATCTGTTTCACAGCCAAAACAAGAGTTTCGCTGGGCTAAATGCCAAAAGTCTTTAAAAGCCTGGGAGATGCACACGGGAAACCACGGCTTTGTATGTCAGGCAGCGTGATTAACAAACACGTGAAATTGCCTTAATGTCAAAACTTCATGGCAAGTGTTTATGTTGATCTCTCACATGGGAATTCCTTTCCGAGAATATTTAGAAGTGGAATATAGTGCCCAACACTACCCCTTCCCAGCTGGGTTTGAGGAAGGACTGAATTCCAGGGTGTGCGACTCCGCCTCCCGATCTCTGCACGCTCGTGAGCTGCTCAGCTCGCTGTTTATCAAGAGCTGCTCCGCGGCCAGTCGCTACCAATATTTGATCATGTTCAGAAAAATCACACCCTACGCCCCCCTCAGCCTCCTCTTCTCCAGCTGAACAGCCCCAGCTCTCCCAGCCTTCCCTCACATGACGGTGCTCCAGGCCCTTCCCCATCGCAGTGTCCCTGCGCTGGGCCCTCTCCAGCAGCTCCTTGTCCCTCTGGAGCTGAGGAGCCCCGAGCTGGACACAGCACCCCAGGGGAGCCCTCCCCAGCGCAGAGCAGAGGGGGAGGAGAACTCCCCTCGACCTGCTGGCCACGCTCTCCCTAACCCACCCCAGGGTGCCACTGGCCTCCTTGGCCACGAGGACGATACACAATTGCATTTTGTGATCTACGCAATGTCCACTCCCATCTGTGTAAGTGATGCAAGCGGGACGTTATCGTGTTCCTCAGGAGACTTACTGGCTGCCCCCTCCACAACCTATGCTGAAAGGCAACCCTCTCCGAGCCGCCGCGTCAAGGCGCCTTCGGAAACTTACAGAGGAGTCGGTGGGCAAGTCGGTGTCCCACTTGCGGCCTTTGAAATCTCCTCCTCTGTTCCAGCAGAAGGAACTCATGCATCCTCCCTGGGAAAGCTCTGAAAGCAACAAGGGTTATTCAGTCACTGGGGGTTGAAAAGTATAGGGAAGCGGTATTTTACGCCAGTTTCGGGGGCTTCACACGTGCTGCTGGTGTACAAACCAGGGAAAGTTGAGCCAGTGAAATGCTTGTAAAGATAATATGGGGCGGTAGATTTACAGGGTAATTCTTATTTGTAGTTAATGAAGGGATTCAATCCAGTGCTTTGCACCCCAGACATGCAGGAGGAAAAAGAGAAACAAGGCTTTTAAAAACATTCCCAAAGTTACATCCAAGTCCGGTCTCGTTACATCATTCAAAAAGGGAAAGTTGTGAAGAAACATCTCTCTTGCTTACAAGCAGCTCTCATCCCTGCCGTGACTCTTCCAGCATCTCCGCTGAAGGAATGCCTGACGCCACCAACACCTGAGCGTGGCACCGCAAGTCGGTATGGGGCCATCACGTACCTTTGATCCGTTCCACCAAATACTCCTGGTTGGGCGTAAGATCCAAATACTGCACTAGAGCATTCAGAGTTGGAATGAGCGGAGCTTTAACGAGCGCTGCCTGCTTCAGACTGCTGATGCTGGCTTCTGCAACACAAGAAGAGCCAGCGCAGGTGAGCTACGAACGGCCTCCCTTACCGGGCGTCGCCGCAGAGCTCTCCTTTTCGGCGCATCCTTTAAAGTCCTCGGAACACGTAACGTGCGACACTACCCCAAAATCTACTTTCAATTGCAAGGAAGTAGCCGATGGCTGCTTTACATCCCAGAATAGAAAAGCTACAAGGAACCAACATCCATTTTGAAGAGCTGAGGGAGGGTAACAAAGCGGAGATGAGACCAGCATTGACCAGGTTTTCTACAGGCGTCGAGGAGATGTAGCTCGTGAGGAGACACTACAGCAAAGAGCCCGCAAAGGTGAATGTAATTTAAATGCAGCACGTCACATCTGGGTGAAGGGGATATAAATTTGAAGCAACAAGAGAAGCAGTTCCTTCAGAAATTGTATCGGACGTGAAAACCAGAGCTCCATCAGAATTTAAAAATATGGTTCTTTCAGGAAGCAGCTGGTTTTAAGGAAGAGTTTGGAAAAGGACACAGTAGTGGAGAGAGGGAGACGCTACGAATTTATAGCACATCTATCTGTGAAAGGGGCTCTGACAGCTGAATATGCAATAATCAATGATAATCTGAGGCTGTAATTCCCCAGTACCAAATTTAGGGGAGAGGGAAAAGGGGAAAAAACAGGGGAAACAAAACAAAAGGAAAAAGAAAGATACATTTATGAGTTTTATACAAAAAAAGCATCACCCTTTCGGCATGAGCATTTCCACAAGGCTCATGTAGAACCTTCCCAGCTTAGAGAACGCCTGACACGGAACAGAGACCACAGCTATCCAGAGGAAATGGAACAATGGTTCCATTAACAGACCTGACTCATAACAAACCTATCCCAAGCCCCAGCTTTGGAGCAGCCGCCCGTTAACCACCACCGGGAAGCTACTGCCACACCCTACCTCCGATCTGCAGCTCCGGACAGCCCATCCTTCTCAGCTGAGTGCTCACAACCTCCATCTCTTGGACAAACGGCATTAGGATAGTCCCATGAATCCACTAGAAAAGAAAAAGGTGAAAATTAAGAGGTCAGAAGCAACAAAAACGTTAAAAATACCCCAACTCTTAGTTTACATCCTACTAATCATCACCATCACCAAGAAGCTTAACAGAAACACCGGAGCAATCCAAGGAGGAAAGTCATTAAATTAGACTATCAAGTTAGGCAGAGACTAAATGACCCTTTAATACCTTCTAAAAGGCCAGAAAACTCAGTGTAAAGGAGACAGGAAAACAAAATCTCCATAAAGCTTTTCTGACCAATGAGGAGAGGGGTATCACGAAGCACAGCCCTCCATCCCTAAAGACGATTTGGACGTCGATGAGTCCATTCCATCTCCCATTTGTTTCAGGAAATCAAGGAGCTGCTAAACCCTACGCGTGGGATTTGTACGTGACAGGATTTGGGAACCGAAGCAAGCTGGCCCAAGGTGTATGAACAGATGCTCAGGAGTCTGGTGTGGATCTCGTACTCAGCTGTGCTTTTCACCAATCTCATTACTGTCACGGTTGAACTCTGGCTAGCAAAACACCACGAAGCCGTTCTCTAAGGTATCCCCTCCTCTCCTCCAGTGGAGGGGAAGAATCAAAGAAAAAAGACAAGGAAGCTCATAAAATTGAGATAAGAACTATTTACTCATTGAATCTAAATTATTACACACAGCTGCAGTATCAGAAGCTCAGAGAGACCTCGAATTTGGTGCAGGCATTCCCCAGCACCAGCTAAAAAGACACCTTATCAGCGGAAATCCAGGAACAGAGCTTCTTACCAGCCACTGCAGAGAGAGCTAACCCTTTCCTGACTAAACCCAGCACGTTACCTTAAAAAAAACCCCAACCACACCACACACAAGCAAAACTACATCCTTGATAGATGCTGTGACTGGAGGGGTAATTCAAAGTTGGATTTACTAATTATTTTGCCATTGTGTGCAAGTCTCCCCTGCTACAGCAATTCCTATCCACAAGATCAAGGTTTATCTTTTTGCTCTTCATTAGGCTGCTCAGGACTGTCGGAAAAAGTCAAAGTCGGGGTTGGAATTCTCCGTGCTTTGAGCCCAGGAGACTGAGTTAGAAGTACTGTAGAAACACCAATTTAGACATATGAGTTAGAGCCAGGAAAACCCAATCCTGTCATATGTGAGATGCTGTTGTTCGGTCATTCAAAGATGGATCAACTTCACAGCTGTGAAGTTTTCAGAATAGGAAACACCGAGGTCAGGTCAGAACCACATCGCAGTAGTCCTCTCTTCAAGCAGGCTGTGTTTTTATCCCCTTGTGCCAGCCCAGACAGGTGCTGCAATTCTTCCCGCATCCCTAGGCACTGAGGAGACGAGGAGGTACCTTTCCACTCTGCTGGGCTTGTTCTAAACACCAAAAGGTCCTTAAGAGATGGGACTTACGTTTCTGAGCTTAGCAGTCCAGGAATCCACGTGATCAAGGACCTGTCGGTTCATTGTCACCCGTGTCCAGACCTATGGGAAGATTTATTAAGTACATAAAAGAACTTAACAGAATACCAAGAGCTTTTAGGGTCTATGACAATTTTTGATACTAACTGTGGCACATAATGCGAATCTACAGCAGCTTCCTACCACACTCCCACTCTCTATTCACAGTACAATCACCTTGCGTGAACCCAAATTCAGTTTTAAACTCTCTGCTCTATTAGGATAAACCAGATCTGAGTCGTAGGATTGCTTTTAGAGGCACTGGAATGAGAATCTTCATTAGGTTAAGGTAGGACATAACAAAAATAGATCAAATTTTTGGGTAAATGCTAGATGATTTGTCCCTTCAACGTTTTTGATACAGCTCAAATCCAAACCTTTTTCCCAAAGCTGTATGTTTTTGAGGCCTGTTTCTCCCTCTTGACCCCCCTGCTGTCGAATTTACCTCTTCTGCAGCTTGTTTTGAGCTCAGATCAGCTTCGTGCTTGTGTGCGGATGGAACCTGGGACCTACAAGCCAGCTGATACTGGAACTTCCTCAGCATCTGTGCGCAGTCTGCCATGGAACGGCTGTAGTTCCAGAAAGTTGGGCTGCCGGAAGGAGAGCTGGAATCTGAACTTCCTGAAATGATCCATTCATTAAAAGGTCATGTACAACTATTGCCAAGTAATTCTGGCAGGCCAGCACAGGCAATAGGTCAGCGTATTAAGGCTCTGACCACGACCTGCCGTGGATACGTACACTGAAATCAGTCTGTGTAAACACTGATTTCCCCCTTATCTTGACTGTCCCCATCCAGAATCCAAACTGCCTGTGGGTAATCCACCTCCCTTATCCCAACTGCCTTCTCCACAAGACATCCCTCTCGTCAAGGTGACAAAGCCCATCGTATCACGGTCCACCACAGCCAACAAACGCTACCGAGATAATCTACCAGCACACATGCAACAGCAGCGTGTATCTGGTCCAAAGGAATACGTCAGAGGAAAACTTTCTGAAGCTCCTAAGCCACCGAGACCTGTAGCAACCACGGCCTTCTACCTCACGCCCTAGTTACTCAGCAGAACACCAAACCGTTCAGCAGACACCTTTACCAGGGTCACTAACCATTACCACAAACGAGTTAGGTCTATTGACTAGCAGGAGGACCCTGGAATCCTGTGTCATTTTTCTCACCCGCAAAAGCCATCTCGGATAAACCCAACACCTTCTCGCCGAGCTCTGCCTATCAAATCACTTTACCTATTTGAACTCTGTGTTGTTTCTCTTCTTCATTTCGAAGGAAGGTGTCCAGTGACTTGAGGTCTGTCAGACAGTCTTCTTTGTCAGTAGGAGAACTGTACATTGCAGTGCGATAACGAGACCTTAGCCCGCCACTTTCCACTGGTCCAATATTCGTGGGGTACTGTGACCCACCAGGAGAGAGGCTGAAGCTGGGAACCTTGGGTGAATAAAACCAAACGGCTGTGTCATAGGAGGGAGACAGAATTCCACCTTGACTGGTAAATGGTATGACGATAAGACTCGTCTGGGGTTTGCGTTGGGTTTTTTTAATCCTTTGCATTTACACTTTGGATTCTTACTTTTGTTTTGTTCTGAAACAAACGAGCCACTCCAAAACAAATGAAGTGACACCAGGGAAAGGGACAAATGCCGATACAACCCATTCATGTCTGCTTTGCAAGAGGAGCAAACACACAAACACACAACTCTCTGCTGGCTGCTGCGCACCTTCGACGGCGTATGGCACAACACAAGGACCAAACTGTACCCCTGGAGCTGTCTTAGTCATTACCTTACTGTGGCTGCTGCTCGGTGAATAGGTTACAATGCCATTGCTCGACACAGCCTGGAGTTGAGGGCTGTACCCTGTGATGTAACTGGTAGTAAACTTTGGACTGGCACTGGAGGAGCGGAACGGGCTGTAATTCAGCACGCTCTGACCCTGGATCGGAGAAGGCGCCAAACACAGGACTTTCTTCGCTGCCAGCTCATGCGGTGGCGTTGTCTGTACAGCTGCAATAAGGAAAAACACAATTAGTGTGTGGATGCAGCAGCCCCAGAGTCTCCTCTCCCCTTTAAACGCGCAACAAAAGGATTACACAAGGGTCTCTTGAGGCAAGTTTGTAAAGATGCTAGAAGGGACACTAGAAAAATCTGACCCACCTGTACCCTGTTTTCTAGGGGCCGACCAGCAGAGCACAACACCTCTGTGCTAACATTTTGCTTTTGGTTTATTTACCTTGTCAGGTTCTGGTGTATTTTAGAACTTTGATGTTCAAAAGCTTTCTGAGCGACTGCTCTCTAGGCTGTCATTTTCGGACCTCACAGGAAGGTCTGTTTGTCCCACTAATTTGATTCTCGATATCCAGCATGATATCAGTAGGATATCAAAATTAAATGTACGCCTGCACTCTCTGCCTTGCTCCTAGTCCCATGTATAGGTTACAAATTCCTTGTCCAGCCTCACAACGTTCAAGTCTCTCACTGTTCTTCAGCAGCCACTATCATCATGTCCTTTTGCACCGTGGGTTGTTTGTTTCCCCTCCAGATCTCCCCACAAACACACGTCAAGTTATCACTTGACGTTGTGGATTTTAATACGCTGCAGGTAATTTAGTTCACCGCTCACGTCCGATGAGGTAATTCAGAACTCACTTCACTAAAGAGTCCTGCACTTGGGAAAGGTGTCATCTCAAAAAAAAAAGAACAGCAACAACAACAAAAGATGCTTATTCCACCCACCTGTGTTCTGCAACCCCAGCAGGATCTTCTGACCGGGACTCATGACCAAGCTCGTTGGTGCCACTGTGTATTTGAAGTACATCCAGAAATCAAGTAGGGCATTCAAGCTGAACAGAGATGCAAGTGCAAGTTCTAGAAGAAACACAGAAGTTTTTACCACAGCTGGAGCATGAGGAAAAATAAAACGTTATTATTCAGCACCTGAAGGGGCTACAGGGAAGGTGGGGGGACTTTTTCCAAGGGCAGGGAGTGACAGGACAAGGGGTAAAGGGTTTAAATGGAAAGAGGGAGATGGAGATGGGCCTTGGGGAAGGAATTCTTCCTGGAGAGGGTGGGGGGCGCTGGGACAGGTTCCCAGAGAAGCTGTGGATGCCCCATCCCTGGGAGTGCCCAAGGCCAGGCTGGATGAGGCTGGGAGCACTCTGGGCTATGGAAGGTGTCCCTGCCCATGGCAGGGGGGTTGGAACTGGGTGGGCTTTAAGGTCCCTTCCAACCCAAACCATTCCATGATTCTATGATTTGCAAAACCTGGCATATGTCCATTAAAAATACGTCATTGTGAGTGCTACCAATAAGTACCGGTTTGATCAAGTATCTAAGATTTCTTCAGCTTCTTATGTAAGAACCACTGGAGGTAATTTCTTTGCTGTGTTGAGATTTATATTGTTAAAATTTAATTCTTATAACGGGACAGTTTTTTCCAAAAAGGACATAAACTATTGCAATGAACTTCCATGGCGTTTCTCAAACATCATCTTCCGTCAAATCATCTGTCACTCATCTTACGAGTTTTTTCCCTCTCTGACTCCTTTTCATCCTCTATTTCATACAGCTTGCTTAGAGTCTACTCATCTGAACCAAACTTTGATTAGCGTGAAATGCCATTCACATCCACAGTACAAGATAGTAGTAAAATCCTTGGTGTACTCCAAAGCCTTGCTCTGCACACTGACCAGATTTAATGTGCCAAACAAGTTCTTCATGCCCTTTAATGATATAGCTAAGATATATATGTATCTCTAAGGTGTACATATATACCTTATTGGTCACTAAACCAGATGAAATTCCAAGTTTCAAGGAAGCTAACAGAAAGCAAACCGAAGTTTTAATTTAAATTTAAAACAAACAAAAAAAACCCCAAGAAAAAACCAAAAGGCTGGTTTAAAAACTACTTCTCTGCAATAAAACTGACAAGTGAAAAAAGAAAAGAACCCCAAAAATGGATTTAAATGTTGCAGTGACTCACCAATATACCAGAGTGGCCAGTACGTGATGTTGTAATACGAGCTGATAAGTTTTCCAGTCCTGAAAAGAAAAACAAGAAGTTATCATTTTGCAACATTTCAGCCCCAGGAAATATTTTGGGATATACAAAGTGGATGCTTTGCTTGTCTGAATCAGATATAACAACATACATTTCAGTATATATCATGCCTGCAACAGACACGTTAAGGAGTCCCCAGGCCAAGATCGCTTTCCGGGCTTCAGCTTCTTTCCTCATCTTGATGATCTGGTCGATGAGGGAAGGCGCTGGACTCTGTGGTGGTGTCATTCTCTGTAGCAACAAACACAGAGAAAACACACAATCTGTCAACTTTTGTACCGTAAGATTCTCAGTCAGCACAAGGTTAAAGAAAAAACCCAGCCGTAATCCAAACCAAATTATATCAAAGAGCTTTACCTTTAACCAGACTCATGTTTAGCATACTAAAAAAAAAAAAAGCAGATTTTCACTAGTAAAAATAGGTAATATTTCTTTGATGAACTCTACTGTCAGCCCTGTCACCTCATCACTGAGGAACAGTGTCCATTTTCTCCAGTGAGGAGCAAATGAGAAGGGAGAGACAGATTTCAAGCTCATTACTGGAAAACAACATCCTTCAGAAGGGAGAGGCAAAGCTCCTGCCTGCTCCAGGCAAAGGAAGCCAGAGGAAGGAAAGGCCTTGCACAGCTCTGCAGGTTTTCATTGAAAATTCCCTCTCATTTCTGTAGAAAACAGAGTGTTTTCAGACAGGATAGCCACCTCCTGTGGATTCAGCACACCTGAATACTCTCTGCACTCCTCGCTACCTGTACGCCCAGTAACACCTTATGTGAAAGAAACAACCTCGGTTGACTTTTTCTGCTAGTCCCATCACTAAAATACACTACCATTCCTTCCTGCCACGCACTTAAAAACTTGTCACATAATTCTTCACTAGAAGGGAACGTTAATTTGCTTTTGGGGACAAATACTTCAACTGTACATGTCTACCTAAAGAAAAAAATTAAAAATACAAACCCCAAATCACATTACCTGCTTTGCACTGCTACAATGATTCAACCGTGAAATAGCCAGCATCAGGATTACTGGAAGAATCATACAAGAATACGTTGCCTGGTACTTTTTTTTGACAGGCTTTTCATACAGGTTGAGACCCCAGACTTCCCACACTGACAGCCCTAAGCAGAGATCCTCTCCCCCATCCTCACACTCCCCACCTCTCTCCCTGAACCATGTCCTCCTGCAGGCACAGAACTTGTCTTTTTACCAGGGCCTGCAGTGACAGGACAAGACCTTGGAGCCTCTTCCAGTGCCTGGGGGGGGGGGCTTTCTCCAAGGGCAGGGAGTGACAGAGCAAGGGGTGACGGGTTTAAATGGAAAGAGGGAGATGGAGCTGGGCCATGGGGAAGGAATTCTTCCCGCAGAGGGTGGGGGGCACTGGGACAGGTTCCCAGGGAAGCTGTGGGTGCCCCATCCCTGGGAGCGCCCAAGGCCAGGCTGGGTGAGGCTGGGAGCACCCTGGGCTATGGAAGGTGTCCCTGCCCATGGCAGGGGGTGGGGCTGGGGGGGCTTTAAGGTCCCTTCCCACCCAAACCATCTTGTGATTCTGTGATAAGTTGCACTATTAGGGCACTGAACTAACGGTGGGATTTGGCCCCGTTCTACTCGCTTAGGAGGGATGGGGTTTTCACCTCCAGACTCCAGTATATCCCCCAGTAGCCTCTGCTCTCTTCTGCTAAGGCACAGGACTGAGGGAAGGCCTCATCCTGACAGCCATGGCGGCCCCTCACACCACCCCTTGCCCCACACCCCCCAGCTTCCCCCACGGAGGCCCCTCTGCCACACGCAGCCACAGCTCCCCTTCCCCAAGACCCCACAGCACCCCGCAGCCAGATCTTGCTGTCGCACGCGAAGAACCCCCACAGCTTCCCCTGCCACACATAGGGACCCCCCGAGCTCTCCCCGCCCACACCCGTCACCCCGCAGAGGGGACAATCACAGTACCTGCCGCAGGGCTGAGGCTCAGGGGACGTGAGAGGACACACCGCTCCCCGCAGGGCGGGCAGGGGCACCCCCCCTTTTCCCAGCCGGAAGGTCGCACACGACCGTTCCGTCCACACACTCCAAGAGGAACCGTCCGCGCTGCAGCGGCCGCAACATCTGCGCCTGCGCGAGCGCCGCCAGTGACGGCACCGCGTGAGGGGGCGGGGCCTATGGCAACGAGGGCGGGGGGGGGGACGCTCGCGCTGCGGGCTGTGGGCTCCGCCGCGTTTTGGCGGGAAGGGTCGCGTGAGGCGGGCGCCATGTTGGCCGCGCCGTGGAAGGTGCCAAGGTGGCGGGGAGGGGGGTGAACTCGCCGTCCCGTGCGCCGTTGCTGTGGGGTAGAGCCACGTGTCGCCGTGTTTTCAACAGTTTTTATAGCTAAAGTAATTAATTACTCGCTAATGGACCTTGCTCAGCCTGGAGAAAGCTCCAGGGAGACCTTATAGCACCTTCCAGTGCCTGAGGGGGGCTACAAGGAAGCTGGGGGGGCTTTTTCCAAGGGCAGGGAGTGACAGGACAAGGGGTAATGGGTTTAAACTGAAAGCGGGGAGGTTTAGATTAGATATCAGGAAGAAATTCTTCCTGCAGAGGGTGGGGGGCACTGGGACAGGTTCCCAGAGAAGCTGTGGATGCCCCATCCCTGGGAGTGTCCAAGGCCAGGCTGGATGAGGCTGGGAGCACCCTGGGCTATGGAGGGTGTCCCTGCCCGTGGCAGGGGGTGAGAACTAGACCATCTTTAAGGTCCCTTCCAACCCAAAGGACTCTGTGAGTCTGTGATTCTAACGTGTATCAGACTGCACGTTGCCAAGGTCAGCAGTTAAAGCTTTAAGCAATCTTGGGTCTGTTGGTGCGCTGTACCGGTGTGGCTTCATATTCCTGTTCAGAAATGCTGTAAGCAAAGAGGGTTGGGTGAATGTTGTGATGAATCGGTGTATCCAGAAGGTATTACCTGAGGTAAGGGTGGTCCCGTTGGACAGGGTGGCGTGTCTCATAGGGCTGAATGGTAAATCACGGAACACTGTCGGTGTGGTGACATACTGACTTACCTCAGTGACGTTTTCACGCGGTATGTCCTTTTGAGGCAAGAAGAGTGGCGTACCTCAGCAGATGGGAAAAATCGGGAGGCAGGAAAGTGAGAGGAGCTGGTTAGAGGAGCCAGACCTGGCCCGGGGGGGCATACTGAGCTGAGGTGACTGCAATAGCTCGTGGCAGCAGCTTTGCAAATGAAAAATTACCTGGGCTATCCAGCCTGTTTCTTAATTTCTCCCACTCTTGCTTCCAATTTGGGTAAAAACACCTTCCAATTTGCCCCACTATAAAGGCTGGTAGAATGGGTTATTCCTTCATAAAAAAGCTGGTAATGGAAACATATGGTAATAAAGAGAGAGTTGGAGAAAGGGAGGAGGCAAATTTAACAGGGTGAGAGTTGGTTTGGTAGATCCATGCCACTGGGCGATTTCACATGGTTTGGAAATCAATTTGAGTCATTTCCTAAGCAAGAGGATGAGAGCAAGAAAAGCACGAAATGGAGATAATTCATGGGTCCCTGCCCATGGCAGGAGGTTGGAACTGGATGATCTTTAAGGTCTCTTCCAACCCAAACCATTCTGTGATTCTATGATGATACTGAAGGACTGCTAAAAACCTAATTTGGCCTTCCAGTCTCAAACAGCTACTTGAGGATGGGATGAATTGCCCTTTATTGGTTACAGAAGAGTCTTGTTTTGGTGTGATTCCCAGCTTTGCCACAGCTTGAGTGAGGAATCCCACCCAATATTCCCCAAGCTCTCAGAAACCAGATGAGAGGAAATATGATGAGGATGGGGAAGAGGAAGGCTTTAGGGGTATCGGAGGGAAAATTCTGCTCTGTTCCTGCGCTGGTATTTTAATTGTTCGTCTTGTCTGCTGTACTCCAGTAAGATACTATTTAATTCTGTGTTTTCTGCTGACACCTGCTGGCCTGCAGAAGGTTACTGTGGGCCTTGGATGAAACTTTCCTGCCTAAAAGGCTTTCACAACCTCAGAAGTTGTTATTATTTATAATTATCTCATGGGGTGATGTCACTGTTAGAACCAGTCTTTAATCTCCAGGTATAACTGATTGAATCTCCCCCAGTACCCTCCCCATCCCCTTCTCGTTATTACCATTCATCCACGTGCTTGCTGTCCTAAAACGCAAAGCCACAACATGGTGTGATGGAGCGTGTGGTGGGTTATAAACTGCTGTGTGACGCAGACACGTGAAATCTGGGGGCAACCCTGGAAAGGTGAAGGTCTGGATTTCCTAGTTTAAGGAAATTTGAGTTGGAAATTAATAGCTCTACTGCAGTCAGTGCTATTACATGGGCATACAGCTGCAGATTTTCCAGAGACACCAAAAGGAGGATTCTGCTCTTAAAATTATGTCAGTCACATCTACAAATGGTGAGCCACATACTCAAATCCCTACTCATTCCTTATCCAGGTCTTTCCCAAGGTGCCTTGTGGGTTCCATTACTTACAGAAATAATAGTTCTCTCACCGGTAATCCAAAATAAATTGTCTTACAGCCAATTAACTTGGATCATCCAGGGGATGAGTTGCAGACGGAGCACTTTGCCACATTGGTGTTAAAGGTCTAGCTCAAGATGATGGGAACAGAAACGTTTCTATCCCAAGGTGAAACGTGTATGGGATTTCTGAGGAATGTGGGTTTGTTGAGAGTCTCGGCAGAAACGGTGGAGACGTGAGGGCTTCCCTTCTGGCTGTGTTTTCCTGGAGCAGGGGGTGGTGCTGTTCCCTGTGCTGTAGCTGTGCGGGGACCAGTCAGCCTGACGCCCCAGAGCCTCTCACAAGCACTCCGTGAGAATTAGCAATAGATATTTCCCCCCTAGATATTAAGGCAGTAACGTTTGTGTGTTGTTCTAACATCTGTACAATGTTACTTTCCTGAAACAGATCCTCCAGAAAGCCCAAGATAAAGGATTACATTCTGATGAAAGGGAGAGGAATTCAAAAGGTAAATATGAGTTTTGTGAGTTACGTGTAGGGATCAAAAAAGCACCACAGAACATTCCCGGGACCCTGTGAGAGGGCGGGGGGCAATGCAGGGTGTATGTGGAGAGGGCAGAGGGGACGAGTGGGGCAGCAGGAGCACAAGGAAAGCTCAGTCCAGGATGGGTCGTCTCCCTTCTCCTCCCTTTTCCTACTGAATTGCCAAACACGTGCTTTGAGAGGATGGGAGACAAGGAGGGCTGTGGGCTCGGGCTCAGACATGCTCGGGGGGTGTGGCACGGAGAGAGGCTGCCCCTTCTTTCCGGTGACAGGAGAGAATACTGCGCTGTATCTGGGTTGGAAGAACATTTTTTAGATAGAGGGCAACAACAGAGGGGCCAGACTTTAGAGAAAAGGAGTCACCAAATCACCTAAATTTGATTAATCTTGTGGCCTTTCTAGTTGGCATGGGGGGGTCGTATGCGTTTTGTCCCTCTATCAATGGCAATACAAGCGAACTATATATCAGTATGGCAGTTTTAACCAACGAGACAAAGATTGGTTGGGTGAGATTCATTTAACCTTTCACTTCTTAACGTGTCACCAGCATGTTTGTGATTCAGTGCGTGGTACCACAGCCTCTTAGGGCTGCGCACAGATTATGTCTCACCCTGCCCACGTTAGTGTGCCAGGGCCCTGAGAGTGCTAATTGCCCTGACCGCGCTCATGTAGGGCCCCCACCCACACACCCTCCACCCCTTGGTGTGGAAGCTGCATTTAAGCTGAGGCCGTTGGGACTGGGCCTCGTTTGAGCTGCAGTGGGTGCGTGGTGGACTTGGGTTTGTAGTTCTTGACATCCTGGCTGCCGACCTGCTGTGTGACTGTGGATCTACCTGAAGATCTGGATTGTGGTTGTTCCTGGTCGTGCCACCCGACGTGCTCTGTCCTCCTTTGGGTCCCAGGGAGCTGTGCTGCTTGTGGTGAGCTCTCTACCCCCGCCTGTCTTGCTGTCACCTTCGGCTTCTGCCTTGCTGTGGTGGTGCACTCCTGCTCTTGCTGCTTCTGAATTTGCTCAGGTGTTTTGGGCCCTGCGGGTGGGGGGCACTGGGACAGGTTGCCCAGAGAAGCTGCGGATGCCCCGTCCCTGGGAGTGTCTAAGGCCAGGCTGGATGAGGCTGGGAGCACCCTGGGCTATGGAAGGTGTCCCTGCCCGTGGCAGGGGGTGGGGCTGGGTGGGCTTCAAGGTCCCTTCCAACCCAAACCATTCCACGATTCCCCCATAGAACATACCCCGTGGTCCAAGGCTGACCTCCAAACCCTGCAGAGCCTGATGGCTGCAGCGGGAGGTCACCGTGCTGCAGGCTTCTATAGCCCCTTCAGTGGCACTTAGGAGTGGGTATAAAAATTTGGGTTTAAATGCAGCTCCTTAAATGCAATGGGTGGAGGCCCCGGATGGATGGTCAGGGCACTCGGAGCTTGTTGGTGTGCTTTAGACCCTGACATCATGTTTGGCGGGATCTCTTGGCAGCCTTTAGATCCATGCAGGATGTAGCATGAGTAATGAAGCAAGCTATAATTTTGCCCTAAATTAAGCCCCTCCTTCCTGTTTTCAAAGAGTGAATCCACAAGAGGTGGTGTGGACAGTGTCACAAGGCTGTAAGCTGCAGCTGGGATTTGACTTCCACCAGCATTACTGTAGTGCTAGGAGCAGGACATTCTCAGGTTGGTTCCTGTATCTTAGGATAAACTCACGTTATCTGATTTATGTTGAGGGGAGTGGAGATATCCATGTTTCCCAAGGACTGGGTTAGGTTAAACCTCAAAGACCTGGAGACTCGCAGGAACACACCTCCCTGCAGAGTGTACATTCTCCATAGTGTGCCCCCAAGATACAACAGTTGCAGGATGACTAATTCTCCTATGTCAAAGCAGGCAGAATCCCTGCCTGAGGCTCCCTTTGTTCCCAAAAACATGAGGCCTGGCCTTACAAAAGGCTTTGCTTGGAGTCTGCTCTGAACCCACGAGCCACTGGCACCGTTGCAGAGGGGTAGGGTGGGAGTGAAGACTGGGGAAGACTCCCCAGGGGGTGCTGCCAAATGTTGAGAGCGGTGTGGGTGAGGTCCTCTGGGAATTGTCAGAAACTTCCTTTCCTGGAACTCCTGGGGCTGATTACAGAGTAGTTGAACCATCTCCTGTCCCGTGCTCGTTCCCAGGAACCCCCTCTACAGGAATTACAGCAGGGTCAGCACCTGGCTCTTCCCCAGGGATGTTTTTAATGGAACAAAAAGTGTATCCAACAGCCCTTTGGCTCTACCTGTCATTCTGGGACAACCGCAGCTGGGTGTTCCCACAACTGAAGAGAGAGGTTTCCCAAAGCTCAGCCAGGAGACTGCCCATCGCTGTTGCTCCTTCAGCGTGAACAACAACAACTCAGATATCTGGGCACCTTTAGGGAAGGCGAACAAGGTGGAAGCTATTCCCCGTGAAGTGAGATGTAGACAGAGTCCGCACAAGAGCAAAGAGACGTGGAGAGCTACTGGATCAGGGAATTGTAAAGCTGAGAGGACCTGACTCTGGCACTTCTGCAAACCTGTGTCACCTCCTCCTGAGAAGGATACTCCAGAAGAGGATTTCTAGCAAGCCTGCCCAAGGAGAAGGGTCTAGCTGCGCAGCTGAGCTCTTCGGTTCCTGCTCACCCAAACCCAAGGCCTTTTCCTGCTCCTACTGTACAACTTGCTTTCATGAGACTCGTGCTGCAACCTTAATTTCCTTGAAGCATGGGCTGGCTGGATCTGTATGAAACCATCCCAGCTGAAGACTGGGGGGGATGGTAGTAATGTCAGGAAAGAACAGATTTAAACTCTCTGGCTTATATCCAGAAGTGTGTAACGTGTATACAAGAGCGAATTTATGGCGTGGCCGTGGCCTAATCTATCAGAGAGAACTTGTTGCAGAGCAGGCAGGACCCAGAGCCTGTGTGTTATCACCAGAGTAATTATTTCACCTGATTGTTTCGCCAGAGTGGCTATTTCTTAATCACTCAAATTGAGTATTTTTGCTGGCATGGGATCTTTCTGCAGCCTGGCGCCTTCGTAATGAGGAGTGGGCTACTAGAACTCTAACGGAGGAAAACCCATGGCCGTGAGTTGAGTGGTAGAGCTCCTCTCCCCCAGTGAGAGCTGGGGGGACGTTCAGTTTGACTGTTTTCCTCTGTCTAGAAAAATGTGTAAAAGGACACTGAGAGCTCTGGGGGCAAAGCTTTGAAAACAACTCCCTTACAGATTTGAATGTGGCAGTGGAAAATATTTTTTTGGAGGTGAAATCGGCCTCCTATCTGTCGGTTGCCTTGAGAGCTGTGATAAATGTGAGAATGCAGTCACATGGAATACAGATATGATTTTATCTGAAAAAGGGTTTCTTAACGAGTCCTGTATAAATTCACCCTTGCTAGGCTGAGCTGAACTGCGCATCAAACATGAAGCTGATTTTGATCTTCAGTGCCCTCTTCGGGGCCTCCTTGTGCCTGCAAACTTTTGTTGGGTGAGTTACCTTTTGTTGAAAGACCTTTCATTTAAGACTCTATTGTCCAGTTGTTGTTTTTCGTGACCGTAACTTTACAAAATCTGCCTTAACTAACAGAATCTGGGCATATTCTTTGCTTTTTATGACTGACTTCTCTCGTTGCTTTGGTAGTGTTTGAAGGAAACGCTCTCTACTTTCATTTGGGTTTTCTAAGGAGATGGTTCTAGCTGCAGAGTTCAGCTCCTAAATTCATGTTCACCCAAGGCTTTGACTGTACAAAGGGAGCAGTTTCGAGCCTTGATCTGGAGCTGAACCTCGCTGCAGCTTTGTCTTTGTCTTCAGCTCTGACAGATCTGGTCCGGCACAAAGCAGAGCTGAAAGTCCAGAACCTGGTCTCAGTTCGGAAAGGTCACTAGCTTCCCTTGGTTTTTGAAGAGTCTCATTTCTCCTTAAATGCTTAATTCTCTTCAGAGCCTTTCTAAGCAATTCAAATCCTTATTTCCAACTGTTATATTAGAAAGGTTTATCTGTATTTTGCAAAATTCTCTCCTGGCGTATTTCTTCAGTCTGTGTAAGAACCTTACTAGAAGAGTATAAAAAAACCTTAACATGTACTTTCTGAGATGGAGTGAGTGAATCTGTATATGAAGATGTAAGGACTAAGAAATAATATACATACTTTACTAAAACCCTCAGATTTGTAAAGCCAGGAAAAGCTATTTTGATCATTTAATCTGGGCTCTGGCATAATGTAGCCTGGATTCTCGTGAATTCATTCCTCAGTCACGTCGAGTAGCTGTGGTTAAGGAGCCTCCTCCCTTCACAGAAGAATCCAGTCCAGAAATAAAGCTTATGGGGATGGAGACTCCAATAACAAGTTATTAATGTCGTAAAGTGCCTTCAGTATTGATTTAACTTGGTTCAACAAAAGAATCTTATACCTCAGCCAGCCAGGCTGCGGAATCTGGTGTTAAGTAGTGTCTCTTCCCAGCGGCTGAGGCCACACTAGTAAATAAACACACACATAACTGGGCTCACACGCCAAATCTTACGATGTGTTTTCCAGTTCTGCAGTTACTCATGTTGATTTGCTCTGAGTCGTCACCACTGTTAGCACTGTTTGCAGTGGGTGCCAGCAGAGCAGCTGGGCCAGGCCAGGAAACGGGACTCTGTGGACTTTTATTCTGTCTCCAACAGTGGCCAAAGGCAGATGCCTCGGGAAGGGGTGGAAACAAACACCAAACACCATTTGCAAACGCAACATTATCTCTGGGCTCACTTACAGTAACCCCCAGGCTATACAGCTAAGGAGCACATTGGTGCTTTAGGCTACGATCCCCATCCTGGTCTGTACTTCCATCTGATTATTCATTGCGGCTCCCAACTTTCACTCAGATTCCCCCCTGGATCTCCAGCACAGGATCTTCCGTCCCCCAGCATACACTTGTTTGTAGATCCTTTTGTCATTTCATAAAAGCGTTGGGTGGAAGGCACCTCCACAAGTTTTTAGCCCACCCTCCTGCTCAGAGCAGGGCATGGAGCTGTTTCCCCTTGATATCATCATCTACTCTTACAGAGCAGAGTTTTGTAACTCCTTTTCTGGTAGTGGTAGGCTGAGATTAGATCAGCCTGAACAAGCCTGGGCTCATCAGCCTCTCCTCCTGGTACTGTTTGCTTGTACCTGTCTTACCAAGCAGCCTGGGACATTGTGTATCTGAACAGGGGCCTGTGTTTTTAGTCATCTAAAAACCACTCAGAGCCTGTACGTTGTGATCACCCCTGGACTTGTGGTCACCGTATGTTGTACAGAGCAGTCCACGTTAATCGCTGAGGTTACCTCTAGAACCGGTGGAGTGAGGTACTTCCAGACGGTGATGCATTCCACCTGGAACGGTGCAAGCCACCCTCTGATGGTATCAGCTTCTGACACACAGGGAAGTTTGTCAACTGTCTTTACTAGTCTGAAAACAGGTGAAACGAATCCCATATTTAGTGTTCTGTTTGCTTTGTTGCGTCACCCTCCCCAAATATTTGATCGTTTCCAACTCACTTTTTTTATTCCTGCAATTCTTTGGCAAAAAAATAACCGAGAGATGCAAGACTGACCCTTGTGAGAAATGAAAACCTCATCCACTTGTCTTGTTTATGACGAAACCTTTAGAAAATGGCCATTTAACTAGTTACTAACCTAGCGCACGTGTAGCAGGCTTGCCCTGCAGGTCGTTGGGTGATCTCTCGGGTGACTCTGTCAGCTGCGTTCAAGAAGTCCCTGTCGGCTGGTAGCACGCACGTAACTACCCCCCAGACGTACGGTATTAATAACACACTAGTTCAGCCAGACTGTTTCTGAAGATTTACTGATTTATTGCAGGCACCAGGTTCTCCGAATCAAGACAAGAAATGAGGAGGAGGTTAAGAAGTTACAGCTTCTGGAATCACTGGAACACCTTGAGGTATGTTATTGCCACAAAGGCATTTTTCAATGTTTCAGACGGCGGTAGGGCTTTGCATGGCATTTGGAAGGTTCATACCGCCCTGTAGCAGCTGCCATAAATACATTTACTGTCTTTGGACTTGGTGTTTGTTCTGCAAGTTCCAGTACCAGCCTGGTATTGAAGAGTGCCCGCATTCACTTTTTGCTCTTGGTGGGTTTACAATCAGATTTGAATGGATCTGCTCTTGACCTTAGTAACGAAAAGCTTGTCTTTAAATCGGAGGCGCTGGTGTTTCTGTACCTGTCTTCCAGCATTGTGGGAGGAATTTATTAGCTTCTACGTTGTACTGAAACAGGAAAACACACTGTAAAGCTCTAGGTTATTACTGTTCTTATTGCCAATGGTGAGAATTTATATTATCGCTTTCTTTAAAAATACTGATTTGAGTAGTATGGAAATGAAAATTTACAAAAACCCTACCAAAGGAGAATAAAACCAACGGGCTTCATAGTACTTAATATGCTAATATGGAGCTTTTCTTGAAGCTATTTCTGGTAAAAGGGAGAACAGTAAAATAATCATCATAGAAGACAAAGATTTCCTTTTGCTTATATGACTGAAGCTCTGAAGTCAGTGCAAATGCTGACTTTAGCCTCCTGCAGTCCTTTGGGGGGGTTATTTTTTGTGAGTTTGTCACATTAACTGAGACAAAGTTGTGGTGAGGCCAAGCTAAAGAATGGAGCGTGCGTGCTGTAAGCACGATCACACGGAATCACTGAGGTTGGAAAAGACTGATAAGACCATCCAGTCCAACCATCAACCCAGCACTCCCACACCCACTAGACCGTGGCCTCACGCGCCACATCTACCTGTGCCTTGAACACCTCCAGGGATGGTGGTCACGGCACTTCCCTGGGCAGCCTGCTAATGGGGCAGAAGTCGTTCAGTTTGGGACAAATCGGCATTTCTAAAGCTTTAGAAGAGTTGTTTGCAGAACGCTTTCCCCAAACCAAATCCATTTTCCTTTCTCTTTTCAGCTTGATTTCTGGAGAAATCCTTCCACCCCTGCCCACCCTGTGGATGTGCGAGTCCCCGCTAACAACGTCCAAGCAGTCAAAGCCTTCCTGGAGTCCTATGGGATTGAGTACTCCATCCTGATTGAAGACCTGCAGGTAGGCAATGCCATTGGCACACGTTTAGCTTTTCCATCCTTTGGAAACCAAAGGTCATTCACAATCTGCCCTTAATTCGTGGACTCTTCTACACCCTGCTTTCCATGAGGTCCTCCCCTTGTTTTTGTGGATTAAATTCTGAGAGGTGATCTGTGGCTCCCTGAAGCGCTGGGAAGCTGTGGAGCTCTGCAGGTGCTATCAGTGTTGAACAGTGACATCAGCAAACTCAGAGGTTCCACGGAGCTCTTCTGATAACCCCTGAGGATTTACTGTGTGTTTCCAGCCTCAGACGTTTGGACATCACAACACTAAAGTTGCTCGTAATTCAGTAAACTACGTTAAGAGCAGCTCTGGATCCTATTCCAATCGCATTGTAGACCACTGTGAGGGGAAAAGCCACCCCCTTGGGCACTAATCCAACATTTCTCAAGGAGCAGTAATCCCCAAACGGCACCTAAATAGCGTTAACTCAGCAGAAACACTGCCTTTTTTCCCCGGCAAGCTTTCCGGTGCTGTTCTTGTTCACCTTAACAAGCGTCTCAAACCCCACGCTGACCATTTCACATTCAGCAGAAGCATGTTTGCTCCAAGCTGTGGGGCTGCGGCCAGTTTGCAGCGTGCCCTTTCGTTATTCGAGGTGATAAACGTTTGGTCAGGAGTTTGTGAATTAAGCAGGCTTTTCTCAACATTCAAACCGGCTTCTTTTAGGTTGTTCTAGATCAAGAAAAGCAAGATATGGAGTATAATCAACAAAAGGATCGCAGCAGCAACAGCTTCAACTTTGGAGCTTACCACACCCTAGATGAGGTGAGTACCTCAGCTTCGGGGGAAGAGGATGCTTTTTTCTGGCCTTTTTTCCTGCTGTCTTCAATTAAACATCCGGTAGTAGAATCCAAAATGTCTTTCCAGCTTTTGGCATGCGGTTTTGGTTTTAAAGTCTTAATTTTGTGCTTGGCACAATAAGCCAGCGCTCTCCCTGACAGTGTTGGGACAGACAATTTCGTACTTTTTCATAAACTCCTCTGCAGAATTCTGCCAAAACCCTTCCTTCTGACCCTCAAAAAGAGATTGAGAAAGAAATGAATCTTGAAATAGGGAAATAGAGGAAACCAGTAGCCATCAAGCAGAGCAGAGGGTAAGGTATTTTTACTACCAGAAGTTCTTAAAGAGGGTTTTGAACTTATTCCTGAAATAAGTACATTTTGAGGATACAGCAGTGCTTCTTTCCACTTTGTGATGCTAGGAACAGCGCTGGCCACGCTGACGCAAGGTGAGATGAGGCTTCGAAGAGGTCATAGCAATGAAAGCAAAAGGAGACAAAAGTAGATTTCCTCAGGTCCTACCATTGTTCTGGGCAGTACTAGAGATACATGTCACGTAAATGCTATCATGGCTTTTCATTTCAGATTTATGCAGAACTGGATCATCTTGCATCTCAGTATAGCAACATTGTCAGTAAGCTCCAGATTGGGGAATCCTATGAAAAGCGGCCTTTGTATGTCCTCAAGGTATGATATGTATCGCGGAAGGGGTGCCTACATACATAGAATCACAGGATGGTTTGGGTTGAAGGGACCTTGAAGCCCCCCCAGCCCCACCCCCGGCCATGGGCAGGGACACCTTCCATAGCCCAGGGTGCTCCCAGCCTCATCCAGCCTGGCCTTGGGCACTCCCAGGGATGGGGCATCCACAGCTTCTCTGGGAACCTGTCCCAGTGCCCCCCACCCTCTGCGGGAAGAATTCCTTCCTGATGGTCCATCTCCATCTCCCTCTTTCCGTTTAAACCCGTTACCCCTTGTCCTGTCACTCCCTGCCCTTGGGAAAAGCCCCCCCAGCTTTCTTGTAGCCCCCCAGGCACTGGAAGGTGCTCTAAGGTCTCCCCGGAGCCTTCCCTGCTCCAGGCTGAACCCCCCAACCCCCCCAGCCTGGCCCCATGGCAGAGGGGCTCCAGCCCTCGCAGCATCTCCGGGGCCTCCTCTGGCCTCGCTCCAACAGCTCCGTGTCCTCCTGCTGTTGGGGGCCCCCAAGCTGGAGGCAGAACTGTAGGGAGTGTCTCCCCAGAGGGGCAGAATCCCCTCCCTCGCCCCCCTGCCCACGCTGCTCTGGGTCCAGCCCAGGATCCGGTTGGTTTCTGGGCTCCAGCGCACACGGCCGGCTCCTGGCCAGCCCCTCGCCCCCAGCCCCCCAAGTCCTTCTCCTACGTGTGTATACATATACTAATAAACATGAGTGTTACAGACCCAGCACAATTCAGTCCAAAGCATCCCAGTCTATGTGGGATGTTCTTGACTAAAAGGTGGCAACGAGAGTTTTAAAACTTTGTTTTGTCTGACAGTTCAGCACCGGAGGAAGCAACCGTCCTGCAATCTGGCTTGACGCCGGCATCCACTCCCGCGAGTGGGTTACCCAAGCGAGTGCCATATGGATAGCTAAAAAGGTCACTTCAGCACTGATATTTTTTTCTCTTATCTTGGGAATGTCTCTGACTAGTTAAGAGTATATCACACCTATATGTGTTTAGGCAACTCTCCTTCACCCCTCAAGACACAGACAACTCCAGAGAGAATACAGCAGCTGCGTAGCAACTGAAGATTGCGGTGTGGTGTTAGAACAGCTGGGTTAGGTAGACAAAACGTAGTGGTTCAGGTGAAATAGTTGAGGGCTACAGGGCTGATAGTTACCCAAGTATTGGAGGACTTTGAGATTTAGTTTGCTGCTGAGCAAAACACTCTGTGGTTGGTTACCTTCCGCAGAAGTGCCCAAACTTCCAGCTGTGTATAAATGAGCATTTAAATTCTGCTGAAAATGACTGAGACACCAGAGAAGTGCAGCACAGTTGTGTATTCCCAACCTGGCTAATCCATCTCAATCTTAGTGCCAGCCTTGGCCTGTCCTCCGGGGCAGGCAGGAGAAAAATTTGTTGCCCTCTTCCATTAACTTTCTGTCTTTGGAATAAAATCATAAACCAGATTTACTGCTCTCTCCAAGCTCCAAGTCTAACGAGGAGCAGTTTTGGGCAGTAGTTAATGAATGTTTCTTGTTTCCCTGCCTGCAAGTCAGACTCGCCTCCGTACCTAGCTGTTAGAGCGTAAGCATGCGGAAAGAAATCCGCTGGTAATCACGGTGTCCCGAATTGTCTCTTAGATTGCCACCGACTACGGGCAGGATCCATCCATCACCTCTCTGCTGAACAAAATGGACATTTTCCTGCTGACAGTCTCAAACCCTGATGGATATGTGTTCACTCACACCACGGTGAGTAAGCATGTCGTGTGGCTGCGCTGATTTGGGAAGCTGTCTTGTGCTTCCAAGTGCACCGTAAATGTGAGGGAAGTAGGGTCTGAAAGTCCATTTCTGAATGCTGTGAGAAGGAGTTACAAAGGAGTTGGGCAGCCAAAGATACTAATTCCTTGCCTAACCCCTCTCAACCCGTGGTAAATTCACCAGCCCTTTGATTCTTGTCCTTTGGCCCATCTTGGCACTCGGCCCATCAGAAGTAATCTTAGGCTCATGCCTAGGATCGCTTCCTGGTGAACGGCAACGATTCCTGGCCTAGCGGTTTTAATGCAAGGACCGAGACTTGCTCCCTTTGGAAGCCATCGTGTCTCTTTGTTGTAGAATCGCATGTGGCGGAAGACCCGCTCCAAGAATAAAGGCAGTGTGTGTTTTGGAGTTGATCCAAACCGGAACTGGGACGCAGGTTTTGGAGGTAGGAACAAAGTTTCTGGAATCTGGCTGTCACTAAGAAGATAGTTCCCGTTCGTGGTCCCAGATCCTGACACAGAGGACCAGCAATTGTCTTAATAAAAGGGAATTTGGAAAGAAAATGGTCAAACAGGATGGAAGCTGCCTTCTGTAAGGATAACTTTGTGTTGGTTAATTGCCAGCGAGCGCAGATAAGGGCAGCAACCTGTGTCATCTACAAGTACCTCCCTTGAGTGTTCACGCTGTGCCCTTCAAGCATTTATCGGCGCTTACGGACTTGCCTCTGGCTGCAGCCCTGTTCCTAGGAGAGCCTGGCTTTCTGCTGCTCTGCTGCGGCCTTTCCCGAATGCCAGTTCTGACGGGTTTGCCTTTGTTCCCCCTTGGCGCCAACAGGTCCCGGAGCCAGCAAAAATCCCTGTTCTGACTCTTACCATGGGCCCAGTGCCAACTCCGAGGTGGAAGTTAGATCTGTTGTCAACTTTATCAAGAATCATGGAAACGTCCGGGCCTTCCTCACCCTCCACAGCTACTCTCAGCTCCTGATGTATCCCTATGGCTACAAATGCACTGAACCGGCAGACTACGCTGAGCTGGTGAGATGTAATGACTTGGCTTTAGCTTCCCCTGTTCCATCCAGCTGGCTTTCCATACTCAAGTATTCCAGTGAGATACCGGGATAAGAACTCTGCCATCCGTAGCAGTAACCATCCGTGCGAGCGAACAAACCCTCCGTGCAATGCAGTGCCCTTACAAGAGAACCACGTGCCATCCCCACCCATTCTCAGCCCCCTTTGCTCTCCGTCTTTCCTTCTTCCCGCTTTAATGACAGCGGCGCAGCTGTAATGCCGTCTTTGAGGCGACAGGGATCTCGCAATCCTCATGCAGGTGGAAAAAACCCCTGGAGGTCTCAGTTTAACCCTCTGCTGGAAGCAGGCAGGCTTGGGAGTCGGAGCCAGTTCTGAGGTCGGGTTGGGCTGCTTAGGGCCTTGCCCAGCTCAGTTTTGATTAATGGTTTTGATATTTCTAAAGACAAATCCCACAGCTTCTTCAAGCCCTTCCCAAAGTTTCCCCACCATCACCAGGATTATCTTTGCCCCTGATACCTAAATGCAGTTTCTCCTGGGACTGTTTGTTGCCACTCATCCTTTTTCCCTACGCCTCCACGAAGAGCCTGGCTCCGTTTTCTCCACAACCCTCTGCTGTATTGTTGAAGTGAGCACAAAGCTGACCACTGACTGTTGGGAGATCTCCCACTGCCTTGGTATCTCTTGAACCTTGGTATCTCTTGCCCCCCCCCCCCCCCCCAGCTTTCTTGTAGCCCCCCAGGCACTGGAAGGGGCTTTAAGGTCTCCCCGGAGCCTTCCCTTCTCCAGGCTGAACCCCCCAACTCCCCCAGCCTGGCCCCATGGCAGAGGGGTCCAGCCCCAAATACGGTTCAGGTTGGTGAAATCTTAATGTTTAGTCTCATTAAATGTGGCTACTTTCCGACTTCTCCTTCATCTTCTCCTCTCCAGGATGCCTTGGGAAGAGCTGCTGCCAGTTCCATCCGGTCCCTGTACGGCACCACCTTTACGGTGGGGAGCATTTGCACTACTATCTGTGAGTATTTTGCTAATCCGACCGTTTATGGACTGTCCCAGGGCAACAGTCTCTCTCCTCCCAGCAAGGTTTCTCCCTCCCGGAAGCAGCAATGCTTCCGTAAGGGAGACACCACCAGCGAAACATCGGAGCCGAGTGTTCACCTACGCCCCAAATACTCGTCCCTCACAAACACAAGCAGAAGAGCAGAACTCGGATCTGTCCTCCGCTCACCCCTCTGGCTCTTCTCCCTTTCTCTCTCAGACCAAGCCAGCGGAGGCAGCATCGACTGGAGCTACGATAATGGCATCAAATACTCCTTCGCCTTTGAGCTGCGAGACACGGGTAACTACGGTTTCCTCCTGCCAGCCAGCCAGATTATCCCAACTGCTGAGGAGACCTGGCTGGGTCTGAAAAAAATCATGGAGCACGTGCGCGACAGTCCCTACTAAAAGCTGGGGTGGGAATCGGCTGTAGCGACAAGCTCCTAAATCCTCTTCCCTTGGCTTTCGAGAGCTGTAGTGATGTGGCACCTGGCTGAATAAAAAACCCTGCGTGCGTTCCTCCGACAGCGACGCGTGTGAAAAGCGGTCCGTGCTCCTCTTGTTCGCTGCATCCCCGCGCCGTAAACCCCCCAGGAAAATTTTAGGACCCGGTTGTGGTCCAACCTCAGTGAGACACGGTAGGAACAGTGACAAGAGGAGGATGGAAGGTGTGACCGCTGGTGTGGCTACGGAGATGTCAGGGTGACCTCTGGGGAGGTGAGGAGAGCAGGCCTTGTCCCACCCGGCTGCAGTAGTCAGCCGAGGGATTTACGTCAGCGGGGAGCTGAAATCCCAGAGCAGGGAGGTTTTCTGGGAAAGGAGGCCGTCCTGCTCGCTGCACCTCCATCCCAAAGATGCCAGATGGCTTTGCTCCCGAGCGGCTCTGGCCCTTAGCGAAGTTTTATACTTCGGCAACGCCCCTACCCCCCTCGTGGCACCCCCCTCCTCCCAACCAACCCCGTCTCCGCCGCAGACACTGGCTCTCAGCGCGCGGGGTGCCGGTTTCCTTGGGTATTCCTGAAATTCCTGGACTGACAGTGGTGTGAGCTCCTGGAAAGTGACAAACTAAATCATCTAGCAAGTTAATTGCTCCACAATTAACCAGAATGTAAGGCAGGCTCCCCTAATCCCCCCTGGCTGTGACGGGGATTAGGATTAGGAGAGCCAGCCTTACATTCCGATAGCATCCCGGGGCTGTTCAGAGGGAACAGGGAAAGGTTCCTCTTGTGTGTGTAACACCTCCACGTTGCTGCTGTTGTGAACGTGGGGGCTCCGGCTGACTTTAAGCAGCGTAATCCGGGCTGCGCGACTTCACAGAAGGAAATTAAGAGACTTTAATTACCTTTAACGAGCCTCGGAGGCTGCCAGGCCACCGACCGCTGGTGGGAGGGGGCGTCTTCCCGACCTGATGTTCCCAAATATTTGTTCTGCCCTTCTCTCCCTCCCAGATATGCCCAGTGGGCTCAGCTGGAGGGAGGATGGAGGAGGGAGGATGGAGGTGGGAGGAGGAGGAGGGAGGATGGAGGAGGGAGGATGGAGGAGGAAGGATGGAGGTGGGAGGAGGGGAGGAGGGAGGTGGGAGGAGGGAGGAGGGAGGTGGGAGGAGGGGAGGATGGAGGAGGGAGGATGGAGGAGGAAGGATGGAGGAGGAAGGATGGAGGAGGGAGGATGGAGGAGGGAGGATGGAGGAGGAAGGATGGAGGAGGGAGGATGGAGGAGGGAGGATGGAGGAGGAAGGATGGAGGAGGGAGGATGGAGGTGGGAGGATGGAGGTGGGAGGATGGAGGTGGGAGGATGGAGGTGGGAGGAGGGAGGAGGGAGGTGGGAGGAGGGAGGATGGAGGAGGGAGGATGGAGGAGGGAGGATGGAGGAGGGAGGATGGAGGTGGGAGGAGGGAGGAGGGAGGATGGAGGAGGAAGGATGGAGGAGGGAGGATGGAGGAGGGAGGATGGAGGTGGGAGGATGGAGGAGGAAGGATGGAGGAGGGAGGAGGGAGGAGGGAGGATGGAGGTGGAAGGATGGAGGTGGGAGGAGGGAGGAGGGAGGAGGGAGGTGGGAGGAGGGAGGATGGAGGAGGGAGGATGGAGGAGGGAGGATGGAGGTGGGAGGATGGAGGTGGGAGGAGGGAGGAGGGAGGATGGAGGTGGAAGGATGGAGGTGGGAGGAGGGAGGAGGGAGGAGGGAGGTGGGAGGAGGGAGGATGGAGGAGGGAGGATGGAGGTGGGAGGATGGAGGTGGGAGGAGGGAGGAGGGAGGTGGGAGGAGGGAGGAGGGAGGTGGGAGGAGGGAGGAGGGAGGTGGGAGGAGGGAGGATGGAGGAGGGAGGTGGGAGGAGGGAGGATGGAGGAGGGAGGATGGAGGAGGGAGGATGGAGGAGGAAGGATGGAGGAGGGAGGATGGAGGAGGGAGGATGGAGGTGGAAGGATGGAGGAGGGAGGATGGAGGAGGGAGGAGGGAGGTGGGAGGATGGAGGTGGGAGGAGGGAGGAGGGAGGATGGAGGTGGAAGGATGGAGGAGGGAGGAGGGAGGAGGGAGGATGGAGGTGGGAGGATGCCTTCTCGCATCCAGCATGAGTCCACCTCCCTCCTCCCTCACTCTATTCCTCAGCCTGCTAATTCCTTTGGGATTAGGAGCGAACAGCTCAGGGTTGAGGGATCAGAGATTAGCAATCCCGCTGCTGCTGCTTCGGCCTTTATCAGGTCTAACAGGTTTATCTCTGTCCCCCCAGCAGCTGGTGAGTTACTCACCCCGCCCTAAGCTTCCCGGGGAGAGCAAACACACCTGATGCAGTGAGTAAAGTGTTAGTTGGGACTCAAAGGACGCGAGGGTTTTGGCAGGGAAAAGGGAAGGTGAAGGTGCAGCTGAGGTGTCGGGAAACACCCACGTGGGGTTGGTTTTGGGTGAAGTGAAGGTCTTTTGGAGGTCACCAAGAGGGACAGGAGGACGTGTCCCAGGAGGGGATGTGGAGGGAGATGGGCTGGTTTGGCCTGGAGATGAGATGGCTTCAGGGTGGGGGGACCTAACAGGGACCCTCCCATCCCTGCGAGCAGGTTAGTGAGGGAACGGGGCCAAGCTCTTCACCTCAAAGCGTGATGGGAGCGACAGCGGCATCAGCTGGACCAGGAGTGAGCCAGGCTGGACACAGGAACATGCTTATCCATCGGGGGGGAGCCCAGCAGTGGGACACAGCACCCACCAGTGGGATGCAGCGCCCACCAGTGGGACGCAGCAGGCACCAGTGGGACACAGCACCCAGCAGTGGGACGCAGCGCCCACCAGTGGGACACGGCAGGCACCAGTGGGACACAGCGCCCACCAGTGGGATGCAGCGCCCACCAGTGGGACGCAGCAGGCACCAGTGGGACACAGCGCCCACCAGTGGGACGCAGCAGGCACCAGTGGGACACAGCACCCAGCAGTGGGACGCAGCACCCACCAATGGGACGCAGCAGGCACCAGTGGGACGCAGCGCCCACCAGTGGGACACGGCAGGCACCAGTGGGACACAGCGCCCACCAGTGGGACGCAGCAGGCACCAGTGGGACGCAGCGCCCACCAGTGGGACACGGCAGGCACCAGTGGGACACAGCGCCCACCAGTGGGATGCAGCAGGCACCAGTGGGACACAGCGCCCACCAGTGGGACGCAGCAGGCACCAGTGGGACGCAGCGCCCACCAGTGGGACACGGCAGGCACCAGTGGGACACAGCGCCCACCAATGGGATGCAGCAGGCACCAGTGGGACACAGCGCCCACCAGTGGGACACGGCACCCACCAATGGGACACAGCGCCCAGCAGTGGGATGCAGCAGGCACCAGTGGGACACAGCGCCCAGCGGTGGGACACAGCGCCCAGCGTGGCTGTGCACCCTCCACCCTTGGAGGACTCCCAGACCCACTGTGGAGGGACCTGGTCTTCCCTCAAAGCCGACCTTGCTTCATCCCGGAGGTCGGATACAGACCTGTGATCCCTTCCCACCTCAACCACCCCAGTGAGGACCAGGACCCCTACCCTGGCACCGCTGGCCACGACCAGCTCACCAACATCACCGGTTCCGCACAACCAGCTCACCAACATCCGGCTTTGCACAGGCTGAGCGGAGAACGGATCAGGAACAAGGCCAAGTGCAAGGTCCTGCACCTGGGCCAGGGAATCCCAAGCACAAGGCCAGGCTGGGTGGGGAATGGATCGGGAACAGCCCTGGGGAGAAGGACTTGGGGGGCTGGGGGCGAGGGGCTGGCCAGGAGCCGGCCGTGTGCGCTGGAGCCCAGAAACCAACCGGATCCTGGGCTGGATCCAGAGCAGCGTGGGCAGGGGGGCGAGGGAGGGCATTCTGCCCCTCTGCCCCGCTCTGGGGAGACCCCCCCTGCAGTTCTGCCTCCAGCTCGGGGCCCCCAAAAGCAGGAGGACACGGAGCTGTTGGAGCGAGGCCAGAGGAGGCCCCGGAGATGCTGCGAGGGCTGGAGCCCCTCTGCCATGGGGACAGGCTGGGGGAGTTGGGGGGTTCAGCCTGGAGCAGGGAAGGCTCCGGGGAGACCTTAGAGCCCCTTCCAGTGCCTGGGGGGGTACAAGAAAGCTGGGGGGGCTTTTCCCAAGGGCAGGGAGTGACAGGACAAGGGGTGACGGGTTTAGTCATAAAGAGGGAGATGGAGCTGGGCCATGGGGAAGGAATTCTTCTGGAGAGGGTGGGGGGCACTGGGACAGGTTCCCAGAGCAGCTGGGGATACCCCATCCCTGGGAGTGCCCAAGGCCAGGCTGGATGAGGCTGGGAGCACCCTGGGCTGTGGAAGGGGTCCCTGCCTGTGGCAGGGGGTGGCACTGGGAGGGGGCTTTAAGGTCCCTTCCCACCCAACCCATTCCATGATTCTCTTTTGAAGTTGTAACAGACCCCCTGACCACGGCACCTTCCCGGCAGCCCTGCTGTCAGTACATCCAGAAGGACGACCTGGTTTTAGCGGGGAAAAACACGGACAGGAGATGTCTGCTAAAAACCCAACCGAGACGACGCCTGCCGGCCCAGGAACCCGGAGCATCCTTGACAAGCGCGGGCCGGAGCGCGGGGCCGTCGCAGATAAGCGCACAACAAAGACGCTGCTATAACCTGCGGAACAAAGATGCTGCTGTAACCTGCGAACAAAGAAACCCCTGTACCGGGCTGACCTCCTGAGGCAGCCCAAGTCGGCGTCCTGCGCCCGCTCAATCGCTGGAGACATCAAAATAACTCACTTTCTACCCAAAAAACCGAGCCTCTCTCTCTCGTTCAGCGTTCATCCTGGGTGAACGTCCCTGCGTGGCCATCGCCAGGGACGCCCGGCTCCGTGACGCCCGTGGAGTGAGACTTCACCCGTCGTCAACTGGTCCCGCTCCTGGGAGCGGTCGGATGAGCGGCACCGGTAACGATTTGTGATGCGCTTTCAGGTTTTTCTATAGGTGGGCGTGTACGGAATTGATCATAAATACGTATGTTTCTATGCCTGTGATTCTGCTCGTAATTGTGTAGTAACTTGTACTACGCGCTTGCTTTACTCATAATTATACTTGACCTACTAATAGTTACCTGTAATAAAGAAATTAAGGGAAACAAAGCGCCACGTCCGTGTCCTCAGGGGGTCCTACGACCCCACCGTCCCGCGCCCGTGGGCTGGGTGGAGACTGTGACTATGACATCTGGGTGCAGGGGCACGCGTCCTCCCCGCCCGCCCGCCACGGGGCCCGCGCGCCGAGGAAGACGTTATCGGATCCTCCCCGATTTGGCTGCTCTTCTGTTGACTTTGCCAAATAGCAAACGTTTGGGCTCCCGGGAGCCGGTCCTGGCTTATCTGGTTTGGCGCTGCCGGCTCCGCGGGGAAGGCAGATGTGGCCTCGGTGAGAAGGTCCACGAGTGCCCCCACAGCACGATACGGGGGGTTATATACGCCCTCGGGGGCTGAGGCTCGTACGCATCCGCTCACCATGAAGATCCTCCCGGTCTTCGCCGCCCTCGTGGCGGCCACCTGCGGCGAGCAGCTTTTCGTGGGGTGAGTCCTGCCGAAAGCCGGGGAGTGGTGGGACACCCCGGCTGGGGATGGGGACCGGGGTGAGACACGCCTGGCTCCGACTGCTCTCCTTTGGGATGAGCCAGGACGATGTCCCAAAGGAGGGGAGTCCGGTAGCTTTTGCTGCGTGGACACTGGGGAAGATGCGGCTCCACCCCGGCTTCGGAGGGAGATTTTGGGCACGCAGCAGGTAGAAATTAGGGGAGCCCAAGAGCATCACCCCGAGGTTTTCCAGGGGAAGGGCTGAGCCGAGGTAGGGAAACCTTGCCACCAGGGAAGGAGAACGTTCCCTTCTCTGCCGGTGGCTGTACCCATCGCCAGGGGAGCCCAGCCGCGTCGGAGCAGAGGCTGCGTTAGGAAACATCTAACATCCGGGCAGAACATGTCAGGTATTCCCTAACAACTGGGGAGCGCTCATGACAAAGGAAGGATGGAGACCACCTCGGGCTGTTGAACACTTGCTCCTTTTCCCACTGTGGCTGTTCTGAACCCGCATTCTTTGCTCGCGACACCCAACCTCCAAGACCTGATGTCTTTTCCGACCCACGGAGCCAGGACAGACCTTTCACAGCCTCTACCCCAGCCCATGACGGGGCCATGTCAGCACTGGAGGCTCAGCTCCTTTCCCCTCTCCCGTGATCCCTCCCGCACGCGCTGACGGCTTTAACCTCCCTGCAGGGACCAGGTCCTCCGCATCGTGGCCAGCGACGAGGAGCAGATCGCCCTGCTCAAGGCGCTGGGCGAGCAGACAAGGCTGCAGGTGAGCTGCGACGGGGCCCCGAGCAACCCCCCCGGCGTAAGAGACCCTGGGGACATCCAGGGCTCCCTCCTTCCTATGACCTCGCATCCACTTTTCCTTCCCATTTTGGATACACGTAACTGTATAAATACAATATTTCACTTGGGGCGCCTTCGGCTCAACCCTCCTGTTTCACGTGAAGCGGGAACACCCCAGCCACTGCGGCACCGTCGTACCCAGGCTGAGTATTCAGCTCTAACATGTCACTGCCTTCCTTTTTTGGGCTTGAATCACGATGTAACTCTGCTCCGGCTGCGTTTTCCCTGATCGCTTTGTTGGTGGGGGGGTGAATCCCAGCAAACAATTTAAGCAGCGGGAGCAGGAGGAGTGAGATGGGTTGTGGCATCTTCACCCCAAAGCTGATGTAAGGAGATAATGTATTGAATTAAAGGGCAAAACCAGCACGCAGCAGCCCCGGCATCTCTTGGTGGCTGCTCAGACCACAGACACCACGCAAAGGGACGTTTGCAGCCAACGAGCAACTTGGGCTGAAACGTGTTTCTGTAGAGGATCCGCTGGGTGACGCAAAGGAACCCTGACCCATCCTCGTACCCATGTCTGTCCCAAAACTCACCCAAAGACCTTTTTAGATCCTTCATGGGAGACTCCTGAGCCTCCTTTCACTGCTGGGGAGCTCAGCGGATGAGCACCAGCACGGGACGGGGCCGAGCTCTCTCCTCTCTTCCACACCAGGTTGACTTTTGGCGTCAGCCCACCAGGCCCGGCCACCCAGCCGACCTTCACGTGCCCTTCTCCAGTCTCCAAGCAGTCAGAGTCTTCCTGGAGTCCTTCAGCATTTCCTACAGTGTCATGATCGAGGACGTGCAGGTAAGGGCTGTGGGGGTGAGCAGGACGAGCTCCTGCCCTCCAGTCCCAAGAGAAGTTCCAAAAAGTTGGAAACCACAAGGATGTGGAAGAAAAACCCACCCCCCTGCTCCTTCCAGCCTGTTTGATGGGGTTTTTTCCCCCCTCCTAAACAGGAATTATTGGATGAGGAAAAGAACAGCATGATGAAGTCTAGGAGGATAGAGAGAAGCACCAGAACATTCGATTTTGCCTCCTACCACACGTTAGAGGAGGTACTTTGCTCTGCAGAGCATTTGCTTCTTCTTGCTGGGGTCTTGCTCAGCCCGTGCTGTGGTTCCATCCGTGTTCCTGGTGGCAGGTAGACCCTCCTCCCCCGACCCATCTCTCCTCCTTGGGTGGAGGTTTTAGCTGAGCCAGGAGACTGGACATCCTTCCACGTGCAGCGTGGCCTCGCCCTGCCTTGCTGGGAGAGATCTTCCTCTTCATTTTGGGGGTCAAACCCTGCGCTTGGAGCCCAGCGGGTGGCTGATGGAGGCTGTGATGGTGTTGGGGGATCTCAGAACTTTTTCATCCCACTGTTCATTCTGCTTTTGAAAAGCCTTTGCGATGTGCACGTCCCTGCTCGCGCGGAGATCCAAGCACTGGTCTTCCGCAGGGAATCACCAGGTCTTCTCCAGGGAAGCTCTGCATATTGTATCTGGTGCTGGATACCCTAAAAACCAAAAGGAAAGCCAGGGTGATCCTCTTGACCCAGCAGCTGCTCCTTTCAGATCTACGACTGGATGGACGTGCTGGTGGGTGATCATCCCAGCCTCGTTAGCAAGATCCAGATCGGGCAGAGCTACGAGAACAGACCCCTGTATGTGCTGAAGGTGGGTACAGGGATCACCCTCACCTTGCCCAGCCATGAGAGGGCAGGGGCTGAAATCCCCCCCCTCTCCGTACAGTTCAGCACCGGGGGATCAAATCGGCCAGCCATCTGGCTGGACGCTGGCATCCACTCCCGGGAATGGATCACCCAAGCCACCGGCATCTGGACAGCCAACAAGGTAACCACGTGTCCTGGGCCCCCAATTCTTACCCCAGGCCTTTTTTAACACCTCCCCTTGGCACTGCTCCCGCTCCCCTCCCTGTGCAGATTGCCAAGGAGTACGGCCGGGACCCCTCTGTCACCTCCATCCTGGACAGCATGGACATCTTCTTCGAGATCGTCACCAACCCCGATGGCTTGGCCTTCACCCACAGCTCTGTGAGCGCAGGAATGCTGGGGGGGAACTTGTCCCAGTGCTTGTCTCCAGCAACCACGGCTGGCCATGGTTTTTGGGTGGGGCGGGATGTTCCTTCCCATGTGGGACGGCGAGTGGGTGGTGGTCTCCCATCCCCGGAGGTGCTTGGGCAGGAGGGTGTCCTCAGTCCCCCAAGGAGGGAGGTTGCACATCCCTGTGACGGTCTCGCCCCTCCCCCATCCGCTCCTAGAACCGCATGTGGCGCAAGACGAGGTCCATCAACTCCGGCTCCCACTGCGTTGGCGTGGACCCCAACCGAAACTGGGATGCAGGCTTTGGAGGTGAGGGCTGGGCCACCAGGTCCCCACGCCGGGCATTGCCCGTGCCTCAAAGCATCAAAGCCTCTTGCTGCAGGAGCTCCTGAGGGCTACAAACCCTTTCCCAGGGCAGCCTCTCTGCATGGTGCCTCTTCCACTGTGCCCCAGGCTCCGGCTCCAGCAGCAACCCCTGCTCCGAGACCTACCGTGGCCCCTACGCCCACTCGGAGAGAGAAGTGAAAGCCATGGTGGACTTCATCCGCAGCCACGGCAACGTGAAATCGGTGATCTCCATCCACAGCTACTCCCAGATGCTGCTTTTCCCCTACGGCTACAAGACAGCGCCTGCGCCTGACCACCAGGAACTGGTGAGATGGCCCCAAAACATAGATGTGGGGCTGCAAGCGCCAGCCGTGCTGGAAGAGTCAGGTGGGATCATCCCAGGATCATCCCCTGCTCCTCTCGTTCGGTGCAACCTGCACGTTGAGGCCCATCACTTGGTTCTTGAAGGAAGGGGGATTGCAAGATGTGCCTCCCATCCAGCAGAAATCTAGGGTGTTTTGGGCAAAAGCAGGAGCTCAGGGTTTCTGTTGCCCCAGGGTCTTGGCCCACCAGGTCTCACCACTTTCGGGCTCTCCCTTGCAGAATGAACTGGCTAAAAAGGCAGTGAGCGACTTGGCCGCCACGTACGGGACGAAATACACCTACGGCAGCATCGTGGACACCATCTGTAAGTGTCCCTGCCCCATCCCGCAGCGCCGTGTCCGCCACGAACGCCCAGCCTTGGGATCACATCTCCCCTCCTCTCCCCACAGACATGGCCGACGGCACCACCATCGACTGGGCCTACGACAATGGGGTGAAATATTCCTTCACCTTCGAGCTGAGGGACACGGGGCGCTACGGCTTCCTCCTGCCCAGCACCCAGATCATCCCCACGGCGACCGAGACTTGGCCGGCGGTGATGGACATCATGCTCTACGTCCTGGAGCATCCGTACTAAACCCGGCTCTTCCCACGGCGTCCCCTCGTCTCAGTAAATAATCCTGGAGATTCTTGACGGCTTAAGGCTGGCACCTTTATTTTTTCATGCCAGACTCCAAAAAAAATGGTGAAAAAGGTGAAAAATGATGATGAATAAACATCAGCCCTTCAGATGTTTACTCCCCCCCTTGTGCCTTTGGCCCTACAAGTCCCCATCCTTTGGGGCCAACCGCCCTGAAGGACCTAGGAGAGGGGTGTTTTTTGGGCAACCAAACCCCAACCTGTGGGGTTTTGGGGCAGCATCGCTCCATCGTCCCTTCCCCGGGGGTGGGGCGAGAGGGGGGACACGGGGCACGCCCAGGGCCATGGCCGGGTGCAAAGTGCTTTCCGGAGTTTGCTAGTTTAAGGTTTTTTCCACCTGGGATGACCATCACCTGCCCTGACCTCTGTCCCGTGCCCAACTCTAAACCGATTTCCCTGCCACCACCACGGTTTAGGTGTCCAGCTCGCCGAGTCCCCCGTGCAAAACTCTGCCTCTCACGCTTCCTCCACCCAAATTTATCCTCATCCTCCCTGCAGCTCCGAGCTGCGGCCGGTGTCGTGGGCGGTGGGATTTTGGCACCTCCCTGCCGGCGGGTGACTCAGCAACAGCCTGGCCGGTTCCCGGGACAGGTTTGGCCGGGAGCGGGGGTGCGGTGGAGGGGGGCACGGCGGTGCCCAACCTTGGCCGGTGCCAGCCGGAGCCTTCCCACAGCCCTGGGAAAGGGGACAGCTGGGGGGGCCGGGCTGGGGGCCACCATCCCGATGGGATTTAAGAGGCCCCGGAGTGCTGCTGGGATGCAGAACAGGCTCTTTCGGCTGAGGATGAGGGTCCTTGTGCTGTTGGCTGCCCTGGTGGCAGCGGTCGCCGGCACCGAGACTTTTGTTGGGTAGGGGGTCCGGTCGGTTGGGGGGCTGGGATGGGGACGGTGGCACCGGTTGGGGCAGAAGGAGCTGGTTCAGCCCTGAGGGGACACAGACACCTCCGGGACAAGGCTCAGTGCAGATCCCCAGGGTGGGGGGATGGATGGGGTGGGGGTTAGGCTGGACCCACGGGGACCGGAGCTTGGCCCTGCGCCACCCCCCCCAGCACCCCCTGACCCCGCAGGCACCAGGTGCTGCGCATCGTCCCCACCAACGATGAGGAGCTGCGGAAGGTGCAGGAGCTGCAGGACCTCGAGGAGCTGCAGGTACCCGGTGTGGCAGAGGGGGTGGCTTTTAGGGACACCCCCCCCAGCCCGTGTCCCTTGCTTTACATCCCTCAAGACCCACTGTAGCGCAGGGATGGGGCTGGGGGAGGCCGGATACGGGCTGGGGGGGATGGATGTGGGATGATGGGGACCAGCTGAAAAGCACGAGAAGCTGGTGCAGGGGGGACAGCCCAAGGCCGGATCTCCCCACACCCCCCATCTCGTTTTCTGCCCCCTCCAGCTGGATTTCTGGCTGGCACCCCGTGGCCCCGGGTTCCCGGTCGATGTCCGTGTGCCCTTCCCCAGCCTGCAGCCCCTCAAAGCTCACCTCGAGGCCAACGGCGTCTCCTACTCCATCATGATCGAGGACGTGCAGGTCAGCAGTGGCGGAGGGGAGGCGGGCGAGACGTGGGGTCTCAGCATGGTGGGGGACGAGGTCCCATCCTGGCCCCCCTTGTCCCCCAGGCGCTGGTAGACCACGAGCGGACGGAGATGCTTCGTGGTCGCCGCCGGCAGCCGCTCACCACCAACACCTTTGACTATGCCACCTACCACAGCCTGGATGAGGTGAGAAAGAGTAAGATTCGGGGTGTTTTGGGGGGAAAAACTGCATTCTTTGCTCCATGTGCAGTAAGGGAAGGGGGTGAGCTGGGAATGATGCCCTCCCTATCCCTCTCCCTCAGATCTACACCTTCATGGACCTGCTGGTGGCCGAAAACCCCAACCTGGTCAGCAAGCTGGAGATCGGCCGTTCAACAGAGAACCGCCCCCTCTATGTGCTCAAGGTGAGGATTTAGGGTTTGTGGGGTGAGCAGAGGGGGAAAGTGGGGCCAGGGACAAAGCCAACCCCTCCCTCTCTGCTCATCCAGTTCAGCAAAGGAGGGACGAACCGCCCGGCCGTCTGGATCGACACCGGCATCCACTCCCGCGAATGGGTGACACAGGCCAGCGGCGTCTGGTTTGCCAAGAAGGTATGGGCACCTCCGGACACGCCTACGTCCCCGAAGGGTGACACGATCCTGCAGTCACCACGGATGCCGGTTGGCCGGCCACACAGAGGGGATGGTGCTCCAGCAGCACCAGGGAGCCCCAGACCGCCGTCCTCTCTAGATTGTCCTGGATCATGAGAATGACGAAGGTCTGGCCTCCATCCTGGACAAGATGGACATCTTCCTGGAGATCGTCACCAACCCAGATGGCTTCGCCTTCACCCAAACCCAGGTACCACCCCAGGTCTCCTCTCCCCAGCTCCTATGGCCACACTGGGTGGGGCTGAGGAGCAGGATTGGGGTGCTGCACTTGGAGGCCTCTGAAAGCTCAAATCCTCCTTGTCTACATTTCCATGGGGTGGAAAGGGGACCACTGTGACCCATTAGACACCCCAGACAACAGCCCCCTACCCACTGGAGGCTGGCAGAGCTCTGATCCTGGACGCCAGCTGAGACGGCTCTGCCCTTCCAGAATCGCATGTGGCGCAAGACCAGGTCCAGAAATCCCAGCTCCGTTTGCATCGGCGTGGACCCCAACCGCAACTGGGACGCGGGTTTCGGAGGTCAGAGCTCTCCCGCTAAGCCCACGGAGGGGTTCTGCCCTCCAGGTGGAGGCTTCGAGGCCATTTCTGGCTCAGGAAGATCCACTGATGTCCCCTGGGGAAAAGATGGGATTTGCGCTCTGGTTTGGGCTTCACCAGGGCTTTGGAGTCCCCTAGTGACCAGCACGGTCACCGTGCAGATGTCTAGGAGGAGCCCCGAGTGTTCCTCACTGGCCACCAAGCAGCTGAGGGGTGGGAAAAGCTCTTGGGGTTGGAAACGGAAAAGGCCCTTTGCCCTCATGACTCTGAGCCACCCAACCACCGCCAAAGCCGTCAAACGCCCACGCCACGTTTTCACTTCTCCACAGGGCCCGGGGCCAGCGGGAACCCCTGCTCGGAGACGTACCACGGACCCTACGCCAACTCGGAGCCCGAGGTGAAGGCCATCGTGGACTTTGTGAACGGCCACGGGAACATCAAGGCTTTCGTCTCCATCCACAGCTACTCCCAGCTCCTGCTCTACCCCTACGGCTACACCAGCGCCCCAGCGCCTGACCAGAAGGAACTGGTAGGGCTGATGCGGAGGTTTGCAGGGGGCTGGGGTGATGCGAGGCTGCTCACCTCTTCCAAGGAGGAGCAGCCTCCCTCCTTCACTGCGGAGGGGACAGTGGCCAGCTGGGAAGAAGCCCTGCCGGTCCCCAGGCCAAGGCTATTGAGCTTTGGCAACCTTTTTGCCTGTGGCACAAGCGAAAAACCCTCTCCTGCGGGCTGTATCCCACAGGTTTTCCCCTTCTCTGCCTCACGTTTCTCCCTTCTGTGCATTCCCAGCATCAGATTTCCGAGAAGGCGGTCGCAGCTCTGTCTTCCCTGTACGGCACCGACTACACGTACGGCAGCATCATCACCACCATCTGTAAGTAACGGGGGGCAGCAGCGACTCCCCCAGAACAATCCCTCACGCCTCGGCTCAGCCAAAAAGGTCCCGCGAAACCCCCGTCCGACACGGAGCGACTAACGTTTCGCCTCCCTTCCGTTGCTCTCCCCCACAGATCAAGCGAGCGGAGGAACCATCGACTGGACGTACAACCAGGGCATTAAGTATTCCTTCACCTTCGAGCTGCGGGACACGGGGCGCTACGGCTTCCTGCTCCCCGCCAAAGAGATCATCCCCACCGCCCAGGAGACGTGGCTGGCACTGAAGGTCATCATGCTGCACGCGCGGGACCATCTCTACTAGCCGGGGTCGGGGGCCAAGCGGTGGTTGAATTAGCTGTGGGAGGAAGAGGAGGCAATAAATAGATGGAAAGAAGGCTGAGAAGTGCTTTTGGTTGTTGCCCTTTTTCTAAACCACGGTGAAAAGCTTTTTGGGCCACGGACTCTGCGCGCACGCGGTGGCAGCCAACGTAAGCAGCGCGTGCTGGTCCAGCGGCCCAAAAAAGGGATTGAAAGGGCATGAAAATAGTGGGATACAACAGGCAGGTGCTTGTTTTCCCCCTGCTCTGGCAGAGGATGGAAGGGGAAGAGGGTCAGGCTGACGCTTACCAGGCAAGCAGAGCCCTTGGACACGGCAGCTGGTGCCCACCGTCCCCAGCCCTCACCCTGGGGGGGTTAAGGTGATTCATTCCACGTGGTTTGGTGGTAGAACGCCAACCGCAGCGCTGGTAGGAAGGTGTCTCCTCGCCCGCCGCAATCCTGGGCGGGACGGGGGAGCCAAACTCCTGCCGACTCCCAGGTTCTGCAGGCGCCGCTCCACGCTCTCCGTTAGCTGCCGGGGCTCAAACCGAAGTACTCAGCCATGTGGGGTGGTTAACTTGTTATTAAATTAAACAATTAAACCTCCCACATTCTGTAGAGTTTGACTCTACCCTTTAAACAGTACCAAACCACGGGCCCCAAAACATACAGATCTATCCAGATGATGGGAAAGGGCATTCAGTTCTTCCATTCCTGAGGGATCTCAAACACCTCAGACTGGTTTTCCCTCATCTGTACCTTTGAAACCTTTTCAACGCCTTTGAAAATCTCATTTAGCTTGTATTCATTTTATGAGGCCACCCCAAAGCAGGCACTGAGCGACAAAAGGCCCAAGAGCCGAGCCAGCTGCCCAAGGGTGCGAGGGAAGAGCGAGGACAAGAAGCAGGTCCCTGGGGCTCCTGCTTTGGGTTCAGACATATAAAACCCACTTTTTCCTCTCAAGAAGTGATGCTGACAGCCAACTGGTCTGACCTAGAATCACAGAACAGTTTGGGTGGGAAGGGACCTTAAAGCCCACACAGTCCCACCCCCTGCCAGGGGCAGGGACCCTTTCCATAGCCTAGGGTGCTCCTAGCCTCATCCAGCCTGGCCTTGGGCACTCCCAGGGATGGGGCAGCCACAGCTTCTCTGGGCACCTGTCCCAGTGCCCCCCACCCTCTGCGGGAAGAATTCCTTCCCCATGGCCCATCTCCATCTCCCTCTTTCCGTTTAAACCCGTCACCCCTTGTCCTGTCCCTCCCTGCCCTTGGGAAAAGCCCCCCCAGCTTCCTTGTAGCCCCCCCAGGCACTGGAAGGGGCTTTAAGGTCTCCCCAGAGCCTTTCCTGCTCCAGGCTGAGCACCCCAACTCCCCCAGCCTGGCCCCATGGCAGAGGGGCTCCAGCCCTCGCAGCATCTCCAGGGCCTCCTTCGTTCAAAATAACTACACCTACAACTAAAACAAGGTCTTCCAGAAGCGTGAGAAGTAGGAGGGTAAGAAAGGAGAGTAGATGCATCCAGCTTCCTAAGGACAGGCTGAAATAAGACCTTCCATCTTTTAATCTTCACGCCTGGCCAGGCCAACTCTTACAGCTCACACGTACACACACTCTTCCTACGGAACCCCAGGGCACGTGCGATGCTTCGCAGAGGAGGTGGGAGGGTCGTCTGTACATATCAGAGCATCCAAGGACTTCTCTGGGAAGCTGGGAGCTTTAAGTCATCCCCTGTAACCAGATGTCACTACCCGCAGATACAGGTGTGTATTTGAGCACGCGGGGGCAGTCAGCTCCTTGAGGTACTCTGTTCAGTATATTTTAAGTGCTGGCTCTGCCCTCTACTCGATTTCTCCCCTTATTCTCGCTCTGGGAGATTCCTGCTTAGCATCAAAGGTTCGTGCTGATCACCGCGCTCTTCCCGGGAGAGGGCAGAGGTTACGGCTCCCATCAGACACTGCCAGTCCCTGCATCAGCATTGCCCTGATTTAAGACACAATAAACACGATAAACGTGCTCAGGGACGGCGCGTCTTAATCCGCCAACCTGGAAATCACGTGCAATTTCCCTCACCTTGGCCCTTTCACCAGATTTATCGCCTGGTGATCCGCACCACGGGTGAATTTTGGGGTGTGTTACAGATTCCTCATCTACTTCAAGAAGGGGGAAGAAAACCGCACTGAAAGCCACGCAAAAAATGAGATCACAAGCCCAGGAAGCCGAAGCTGGAATACGCTGAGCCATCCTGTAGGTAAAGGCTAGAGAGCAGGGTCTCTGTAGCCACCTACGACGTCTCCAGCAGGCGACTGCTTTGTCACTGGGCAGTTCCAGGTGATTCCGAGGTCACCCGGCTACCACGGGTACGGTGGAAGCACCGATTCGGTGACACTAGTTTTCCATGGAATTGTCACGCCCTGTTCAGTTACCGGATTCACGGTCCCTGCCAGGTTTTAGGGACCCTGGTGGGAAGGCAGAAGAAAGTTTCCCCTCAGCCACCCTAACTGTAAAGAAGCTACTCCAAATCCAAGGGTGTAGCTGGGAATAAATTCCCAGCCTCTCCCAGGCACTGGGAGCGCAGAGCTCTTTGCTGCCGCGCCGCAGTTGGCCCCCAAGCATCGCAAAAGCATTTTACAAAGCAAAATGACGTTCTGCCTCCTAACCTCGACTCGCAGCTGCCCGTACGGTGGTTAGGGAAGCTGGCCTCGTCCGCAGGACGGCGACTGGCTCCTCCACCTACGTCGTAGTTTTCCGTAGCTCCAGTGACCAGCAAACTCCTCTGGCAAGCAAGCCACCGGTGCACAGTCAAACTAAGGAGACACTCTGCCTGCACATCAAGAAGAGGGGCAGAGGGGACAGTTTTGGCCTAAGACACGTCAGCTAAACCCCTGCTCAGCACATCCGGCAGCGTTATTTAATCTCAGAGCGAAAAGCACCACACAGGAGCTCTCTGCAAGCACGGCAAGGAACAAAGCAGAACAAGCACAGTTAGAAAGCCAAACCTTCCAGACAAAAGGGAGAAGAGAGGGAAAACACAGCTCTTCTCCAGCACACCTTTAAAAATACAGGACTGTTTCACACCGTCCACGAGTAAACACAGCTGTCAGGTTACAGGGCCACACCGGGCGTTATTGCCGAAGAAATCTTTATTCAATCATTCCGTCCATTAACGTATTTTAAAAAGCCTGAGGGAGTCCTCTCTCCAACATTTTGGCAAGTTGCTGAACGTCCGTATCTCTGCTACAAAACACCAAAGTTTTTGCTCACAGCTGATTTCTGGCCCGTTAACTTTCCGGTGCGTTTTCCTGTTCGCACAGTCTGCGGTTCCGGGCACAGCGCAGGGAGGGCATTTGTTACAGGCGTAAACTCATTTGTCTGAACCACAAGCCGGGCCGAACCATTTCTACTGGTCACGGGCTTTACTCCCTCCCCTCCAAAATCAGTGAGATCAAGTCTGTCTTGACACTGCACCCAAAAGTCAGCCTCGCCACAGCGATACCGTTCCTGCTTCTACGGAACGCCAACCGTGCTGGCTCCCCCGGCCTTACCCGAGCTGCCATTTACACACCACCGCTGCTTTTCCCTGCGGATTCCTAACAGGACAAACGGGCTGCACTGCTCAGGGTTCCCAGAACCTGGACATTCATTTATTCAGTGGAAGATGACACCGCTGCTTATTTCCATGGCTTGTTCTGGAGGCTGCTCCTGCTGAGTAAGCGGGTGCTGAGGGATCCCACGTTACCAGCGGTGCTGGGGAGACTGGGGTGGCTCCTCATGGTTGTCGCCCTGGAATCGCGGCCTGAAGAACCACGGCTAAGTCGGCCTGGATAAAAAGAAGGATCAGAAGCTGTGAGTGTGGTAGAGCACAAGGACACACTAATGATCTATTGGCCTGTTGCTGGCTCTCCAGCTCTCCCTGCAAACACACAGACCCACAATTCAGTGGGGTGTTCTGGGCAGTGTCTATCTGGCTTAAGAATTTGAAAAACTTATTTAAATGTCTTTAAGTTTTCCTGGTGATTAATATAATGGGCAGAATGGTATATGCCTGCCCTCAGCAGGCCCAGGATTTTGCCATCACGTAGGTACAGAAGATCCGAGTCCTCTGGGATCACACAGCACAGGTTTTGGTGGAATTTCTCAGAAGGAAACTCTCCCTCTCCTGGCCATGTCACGGAAAGAACATAGCAAACGGATAAATAAAGCGGTAGCAACGTTTGTTCTGGAGTCTTACTGGCAGTGTCTGAAGGAATGTGCTCCTCTTCTAGGTGGTACTTTATCTTCTGTAGATCATCCGCGGAAAATCTCCATTTGTTCTCAGCAGGTGTGGGTGGCACTCTGGGAGAGGTCTTTTTTCGGGCAGATCCAGTGGGACCTGCCACCTGGCAGGACACGGGGAGCGAGCCGGTGATCAGACCTTCTGGGATCTTTTGTGCAAGGACCTTCAGGCCTGCAGACATACAGATCACACATTGCCAGTGACCACCAGCTGATGGGATCGGTGATTTTACCGGTCACACGTAAAACACTCGACAGAGCTAAATATCCAGCTCTTCCCAACCTCCAGCTCGCACGACCCTTGCTCCCTGCTCTCCATCTACCGGGCCGAGATCTCAGGGAGTCCTGCCCGTCCCCGCTTACCTCCAGATAACATGAACAAGTTCTCAAAGCCCCTCTCACACATGGTTGTCGCAGCCTGGCTGGCTAACCTCTCGTCATTGTCATACAAAATGATGATTTTTCCATGTGCATTTTTCTGATAGGCAGAAGAGCTAAGGATTTGTAAACTTAAGGTGACCGCTAATACCTTTTAGAAAGGAAAGGGACAAACAAATGGGGTTGGAGACCGAGTGACTCCCTCAGGTAGGGATGCCTTCCCTTCATTTCTGCTTTCTGGCTGATTTCTCAGTAGCTGGGACTTGCCAGACTCTGGGAGGACACAGCCTAACCCCCACGGGAGTGCAGCCCCTGCAGCAAGCGTCCACTGCTTTGCAGGTAATAGCAAGAAGTACCTTTGTTTTACAATTTCCCTTCTCCTCAAGCTAGCAACACAGGAAAATATCAGCCTAATCCTAGTTAATAATCCTCTTTGTCCTCCAGAAAAAAGCCAATCCCCATCAAGGTGCTGAGAGGAAGCCAAAGGATTCATCCCTCAAGCAGCCCAGCACTCCAGTAACAGTGGGGGGCAGATACCCAGGTACAGCTTTGCCTTCTAGTAGCCAAAAATCCCAAGAAAAGCCAAATTCAGGCAGCTCCCAACAGAGTTGAGGAACCGGAATGCAGCATCTGACAGTGGCAGTGGAGCAGGCACCGTGAAGGACTTTCCTTCCCATGCTCCTTGACATTCCCAGATGCTGTCGGTGAAGCATTTCCCCGGTCACAGTGACTGCTACAGCTCCGGTTGTTTTTGGAAGCCCCCACCAACATCCCCCTCAGTTTCTTTTTTTTTCATTCCAGCACTTTACACTAAAGGATACATATTCCAGAATGTTATTTGTATATGGGTTCATGGTTCTAGACAGCGTTGCAATAGGGTAGGAATAAGCTGCAGAGGAGAAAAAAAAAAGAGAGAAAAATCATACAGTGGCTGAACACAAACCATCACACAACCAGGGATACAACTGACAGCCTTGGGAACCCAGTGAATAAGGGATTAACATCGGCTCCGTCCCCTCATCCCTTTCCAGGGAAGAGGAGCGTACGGGGTGAGAGCAGAGAGCATTCTGCACCCACCGTGGGGGAAGAAAACATGAAGCCAGCCAGAACATGACACAGAAAGCTGAGTCTACGACCCAGGCCGACACTAGGCTGCTGTGAGGTTCTGGTCTCCTCACCTCCAACGATGTGACATTGCTCGTATGCATCCCGGTCCCGTACGTCCAAAAGCAGGAAGGGGCAGTCGGGGTAAGGCATGTCTTTAGCCTGAGTGTCCGTTTTCTTTGGAGTGTCCTTTTCTATATCCAGCTCACCAACGCCACTGATCACACTACGGGAGGAGAGAGGAGGTTATGGTGCAGGGGGTCACTCTGAACACTTCTGTACCCCTTCACCAGGGCAGCGTGCGTTTCCATCAACTGCTCCCACAGCCCGTTTACCTCCCAGTACAGCCAGACACCACACAAAAAATGGAGAGAGTCTACTTCAGGCTTTCCGGTACATCACAAGAGACTGATTTGATTTTTATTAATATGAAAATTAAGCAGAGTACAGCCTCGCTATGTGAACATACCACACTTCTGGGTCAGTCAAGTCCAGGGGTTTTACATCCTAAATAACTTTGAGGTGAGGCAGAATAATTCTAAGAATCTACCAACGCCAAGATCTCAGCAAATCAGACGTGATAAGTAACTGTCAGTCACCTACAAGCTGTGCTGTGCAGGTTTCCCATTTCATCACTACTTTGGATACAGGACATTAACAGAAACCTCCAGATACTTGCAGTGGTCACTAAATTGATACGTCATCGCCAAACCATCGCCACTGCCATCTCAACTACTCTGACTAGCGATGCAGAGGTTGGGAATTACACCCTTAACCACGGGACAATCTGTTAAGGTCATCAGAAAGGCACATCACTGAGTTTACCAAAGCAGTTTGTAACATGGATTCTTGAACCCAGGGAGCTGGGTCAAATCCCACAAACGTATTTCCTTGTCGGCCACTTAGACCATCATCAGGTGGCAACAGCGTTGGCTTACAGCCTCAAACCAAACTCACCCAGGCAGGAAAGCCTGCCAACCCTCTCTCTCACTCACATCCCAGGATCTGCAAAAATCAGGCCTTAATGAGAAATACAATATAAAGTCACTGAGTAGCAATTTAAAATAACCAGCTGGGAAAAATAATTATCTGCTAAGATGGGAAGCAAACTGCGTATTATCAGGCACCTCTGCAGCGTGGACCGATAGGATTCCCCAGCTCCTGTGTCGTTTATGAACGGGACGGGACTGGGTGTCCCATCAGGGCTTCCTTTCCCATTCGTCCCTGCCGTGAGTTCAGCATCCGCATCTGGAGCGGCAGGATCACCAACTGGGGAGAGAAGAGGGTACAAAGGGTTAAAATCCTGCAGGAAATAAACAGGTTTTAAGCCCAGCTTCTATTCTTAGAAGAAAGCGCAGCTCAAAGACAGCCTTCTCTTCATCCTCTTACAAGAATGATTTACCCAGAGCCTCATATTAAAAAGAAGAGAGAGCCACATGATTTTTAAGGGCTCAAGAGCTCGTTTTAAGAATTCAATATAAATCTAATTTTTGATGCATGATTATCTACTGAGTTACTACAATAAACCTGGCAGCACGAGGCCTTTCTTATCTGCAAGCCTTTCCGTTTTAGGAGCGTTTCTGTTCTCAACGGGGGATTGCTCCAGGCCACAGGTTAAGTTATTTTTCCCTTCCTGATTAAAAGACCTGCTGAATAGTCAGCTACGCCTGTCAGGACCTAGTTCACCGCGTGACAGCGATCTACAGCTCTCTCCCTTTGTGCTTACAATAACTATTGTTACCTTCCAGCTTGTGGATCTCCTCATTTGTCACTTCTAAGGTTTCATCAGATAGAGAAGCAACCTGGACGACCTGCAGGGAACAAAAGCAAGCAGCGGTACCTTGATATGCACGCACCGGTGTCAGTGAAAGACAGGGGGGGGATCAGCTTAAGGAAAAACAATCCTCAGGCCAAAACACAGTTAACTAAATGCAACTCCTACCAGACTTCAAGGTTACGTAGCAGTGCATATACAGCACCTGCATGGCAAGCGTGTCCCTTTCTTAAAGGAAAGTTGCGGCAAAAAGAACACTCAACCTTAATTTAATGAAAAGTCGGATACGCCGTGATGGCATTATCAAATTCCGGGATGTTTTCTGATGTTTACGAAGGCCAGTGACTGGCTGCAAGCGGAACGCTTCAGAGGGTGCACTGCACTGGCTCAAATCGCACCTGGCTCGTTGGTCTGCGAGAGCAGACCCGAGATACTCACACCCTAAATCAGTTTGTCGCATCAGCGAGCCACAGGATCGGTCTAAACAATCCAGTGGAACGAGAGACATGAGTCTGCAGAAACCCGCTCCTCCGACAGCTGCACGTTTAACCTTCCCTGTCCTTCTCTCCTCAGAAGAAAGCTTGGGTTTTTGCTATTTTTTACTACTTTTCTTGAACCAACATAAGCAACACACAGCTTTACATTTACTGAGCAGATTTCTCATTTTTTAGTGTTTGGAGTCATGACTTTTTAATTAAAAAAATACACAGAGAGCCTTGAAGTCACCACCCTCCCATCCTCTGCCATTCAAACCGCTATTAGGGAGGGCTTCAGGCTGTGGCTACTAGACACAAAGCTCGATGAGCTCAGATTTGAATGGTACTTCTACACAGCCCCTTCCTTTTGTAAGAGGCTTCCTCTTAAGTTAAAGGAAATCTAAAAAAAGGGAACAAATTTTAAAGACAGGGCCGCTACAAACTTCAATTTGCAAATAAAAGCATTTGAGTACTCTGAAAACCTTGGCCTGAATGGTTTGCTTTTATTAAGGGAAATGTATGAGGGTGGGAAGAAGACGATACGGAAGAATTACACGTTAAGGCTGTGTAACGACGTAACAGGCTTTAGACAAAGCCAAAATGCTGTTCACAAAAGGTAACGAGGCCCGAGAGGGAACTATACATACCAACTGGGCAAAAGTAGTCACCTTCAGTCTTTTAAACAGCTCATCCTTTTTATATCTGTAATCTTCAAAAACAAAACAGAAGAGGACAAGGTGAATTTTCAGTTAATTCCCAGCTTTGGCCAATAGCAGGTGACAGGCTGAGGCCCAGCCATTCTCGTACTCTCCCCTCCAGCAAGGCAGGTTTTCTGGGCATTAAGCTTGCGCTGAAGGATCGGAGCAGCAGACGTGAAGGCTCCGTGAGAAGTAAAACCAGTCATAAAGAGAGATCTTGTCCAGATACGAGCCAAGCGGAGAGGGCAGATTTAGCTGCTTTTAGACTCGAATCTCTATTATTTTGTGCTTTCTGGGTTCAGCGGGAGAAGGAAGCAGGAGTTTATCGCCTCGCCTGCTGTTCTCTGAAGCCTGCCATGGTCACAAAGCCTCTGAAAACAAAATTTACCCCAGTGTTTCATTTGCGTGTCACAGCAGAATCAGAGCACGGGACACTGGGTCCGAGATAAACTTACTGATTAAAATGCTGCGGGGTTTCTTACTTTACCTGACAAATTCCAAGCCCTACAATTTGCTAACACGGATATCTAAAGGAAGGGATAACTGACAGAAGGTGAAACACAGCAAACCGAACAGCAGATCTTGAAGCACGCATAATTGCTACGGAGAAACGGGCCTAATTGGGTCTTAAGGCTGAAGACAAAGCTTAGGCAGCAAGAAAACTGAGCAGTCTGCTGGGACGGCTGGCAAACCACCAGAGCAGAGATTAACAGCGCTAAGTAAGCGCTGACAAGGGTGGAAGTCTGATTGCATACGGATACTCGAGACGCGTAAACACGAGGAAGGGAGAAGCCTTCCAGCGTGAAACAAAAGGGTGTATGTAGTAGGAGAGAGAAGCTGAGTATCAGTAGGAACATCGTGATATGAAATAGCCTCCCGTGGGAAGTAACAGAAGCCTCGTCCTTTGGGAAATTTAGGGCTAGAAAGAAGATAGCAGGGGAGGGGAAGAAATGTAAAGATCAGTCCTGCACTGGCAGGGAAAGGCAAAGAAGACAGCATTTCTCCCGTGTCAGGCACTGCAGCTGTACCCGAGTTCTGCATGCAGCTCCTGAAGCCACTCTCTAACAAAACTAAGCTCTCTCAAAAAGTAGCCTTGCTCCTCCTCTTCCTCCTCCCTCACCAGGCTCCACCTCTGAAGCCACAGATATTTTTTTTTTTTTCTTTTTAACAACAGAAAAATCCTTTGTGTTTTTCCCTAACAACTTCAGCAACTGTTGGAGGATATTCCAAACCTCTCTCCAGCTGTTCAGCTCAGAGGGCTAAGAGCGAAGCACAGGATCTTTGTCAAATCCAGCCAGTTAAGCAACTCCAAATCCTCTAAAACCATCTGCTGAATGCTCCATAGCTCAAGTAAGGGAAGATGGGGGGAAGGGCGAAGGGCTCCAATCCACATTCCTGTAACCACCGCACAAAAAGTTAGCACAGAATTAGCTTGTGGGAGCTCTCAAGTTGACATGTGTTTAGAGAAGGAGCCGTGCGAACGCTGGAGCCCGAGATCTCTTGCCAGCCCAAGTCGTGATCGCGCACCTCCTGACAGACGTTCTGCTTGCACAAGACTGTCCCCATACACAGCCCAGTACAGTAGGACAGACACAAAACCTGAAATTGAGAGCTTTCATCTCTAGGGGCTTTCTTTTTATTCCTATCCTTTCCTCTTAAATACATTCCTGCAGACGTAGGCCAACTGATTTTCAGCATTCAGAGCAAGAAGAGCTCTCAAATTCAACATCCTACCCTATATAACGTTTATTAGGCTGCAAAGCAAGTGCCTACTTGCTACTGACCAACTTGCCTTAGAGCAAGGGAGCCCATCCAAGACACCCCAGCGCACTGCAGGGTGCACCGCCGGTCTGAAGCGGAAAACCCGCGCATAAACTAGATTTCAGAATGTCAATTCACGTGAAAACGACCCTCACAGTTCTTGCAGAACCACCTGGTTTCAAGCCTCAGGCTCGGGGTGCTAAAGCCTTCCTCTAAAACTCGGTAATAACAGCAACAAGTATGTTTTATACAGCCCATTTCACCTGCCCGACACAAACCCCAGGTGTAGCCGCGTGTCCAAGTGCTCACAAGTCCCCAGCTGTGGGCAAAAAGAGCCCTTCAGTCACGGGAAGAGCAAGAAATACATTTAATTTAGAAGGAATAATAAATGCAGCAAAGCTTGTGAAGTGCTGGATATACGAGTAAACACTGACCAAGCAGAACCATTGTCGCAGTGCTTATACAAACCAGCTGCTGGATGGTTTCCACCCACCTCAAGCAGGGGTTGTTTATCCCAGAACAAGCCTTTACGACCTAGATCTTGCCGTCACCACACAAAAACATTTCTACCCACACAAAAAACCCCAAACTGTTGTTATTACAAAGCCTGACCTGGAGCAAACCACCCTGAACGCTTGCGTGAGCCTCCCAATCGAAGTTCAGGAGGAGCGCTGCTCCCCACTATAAAAGCGACACGACGTACCCGGTTCTGTCCCGGAAGGTCCATTCGGATATCCTGACATTTTGGTTTTGTTGCTTCAGGGAACTGAAGCTATAATTATTGTGCGTTCAAGGATGGCTCCTCGGGGCTTCAGCAACGAGCAAAGCAACACCAGAGAAAGGGAAGAGACTTGGGGTCTCTGCTCAAGTCAGTCCTCCAAAAGGACAAATCATCACGGGTCCAGGTCTCTTATTTTTGATTCCACGTCAGGCTCGTGGTATTAAGTCCCGCTCTCTCACGTTACGCGAGAGACAGAGAGTTGTCTGTACGGTGTATTTAAAGTTGTGTCCAAACGGTGTCATCTATCCATGAGAAATCAAGGGAGAGAAGTTTCTAAACTGCCTGGGAACACAAAGTGTCTATTCAGCACAAAGATAATGAGAAAGTTTCTACCGGCCTCCAGAACCAGGATTCAACAAAAGAACTCCTACCTGAAACGAAATCAGATTCACAGCAGAGATTGAAAACCAACTAGACTCACACAACAAGATTTTCAGCACAGATAAAAAGCGATGGGAGATACAGTGTGAAGCACTGAAATCTTAGTCCACGCAGGATTTTGGAAAGCAAGGTCATTTCTCTTTGGATTTTCCCCAAAAGACCTGTGGTGTTTAAAAAAAACCACCAACAACCCACCCAACAAACAAACCAGCAACAAAGGACCGTTGTGCACAAAGCCAAGAATGAATGTATTTGTGTGACAGATTATCATGGAGGTCACTAATCTGAACACCACCGTCTTGGAGGAATCCAATAAATAGGTCTAAGAACTAAAACTGAACACTCAACCTCCTAATTAATCCTCATTAACGGGGAGGAGTTTTCTTTCACATCGATAAATGCAGCTTTTGGGTTTAATAGCTTTCCTGAGTCTCCCTGTGAAAATAATCCTGAGAGTAGGTGAAAAGGAAGTAGTAAAACGTTAGCTTTGTCAGTAAGAATTAAACCCAAAGCAGCCTGTTTTCAGTGGGAAAACAGACTGACATAAACATCAGGCTTTCACTAGCCTGAATGACCCAAAGTCTTCAAACCACCAATATTGTTGTGGTAAACAATGTTATTCTGGTGAAATCAATGAGTGACACAGGAACGAGCCTGTCTCTTTTCTGTCGTGGAGTATTCCGACCTAAGTACACTAAAAGGATACAAAGGTAAGAGACCAGTTTCAACCATACTGTTACCTAAAAATGAAATAAAGGCTCAGAAGCGCAGTCTGAGTCTTCCCAGATGAGTCTAGTCGCATTCTCTTAACCCAGAGAACCTCTTCCTGCCTGGTTTCCATTCAACAACAAAATTCACCCCCCAAAAAAAGGGATCTGGAAAATCTCGTAGGCCTGCCTGCCTGGTTTCTGCAGTTAAATCTGTACAGCACTGCGGAGACAGAGAAACAAGGCGTGGGAGAGAGTGGAAGGGGCCTAGCAGAGAATCGAGGTAGAAGCATCTTTGTTTCTACAGTTTACTCAAACAGCTGTGGGAACCATCGGAGCGGAGATTTCCAAGCAAACAGAGGGCCTGGGATTCAACCCCTGCTCCTCGGTGCTCTCTCAGTTTTGAACTAACCCACCCCAAGTTACATTCTGCTCCTCTCCACATACTCACTTCTTTTGATCTCTTCCAACTTCTCAGTGTATTTTGTCAAACTGTTTCCTGTAAGAACAAACCAAACAGTTTGTTACAAATTTTTATGAGTGGTTTCTTCAGCGCTGTTGAGGCTTAAGTATTTTTTTTAAGGAAAAGATCAGACTGTGATAACAAAGTCCGTTGCAGATCCTCTTTCACCATTCTAAACAGCCATAAACCAAAAAGCACCACGATTTTCCTCTTGGCACCTTTCTCTTGCAAGGATGGCCGAGCTAAATAGCCAAGTCAGTCAAAGGATCTGCTGGACCCTGGCTGCCAACCACCTCTGGGAACAGGCAGTGCTCCGTAGCCTAAAGCCTCCGTACCGGAGAGGGGAAGTCACTGTGAGTGTTCATGACCAGCAGCCCAAACCTTCTGCACGCACCCACGGCGCTGTTACGGTTATTCTACGGAACGCACCCGAGTTTCATTTTACAGGATTTTCAGTAAGGGATACAAAAATATCCACACCCTGCTAGTCAGAACGGTGATATTCCCCCCAGAACAGCCTCGTAGCACTCCTTCCGTTCACAGGTTCCACAGCAAGCCCTCTCCACTCAAAAGCCTAAGCTGTTTCGACGATGCTTTGAAGAACAAAGTCATCACCTTCAGAAAGTCACAGCCTAAAACACGGTGCGCTACAGCCCTCTCTCTGAGGGAGCTGAAACCGGGACCCTGGTGTTCAAATCCTGCCTCCGACACGCCGCTGCAAACGCAGCTGCGGCCGCCGATTTTTTTTTTGCGTGGATGCCACGGGCAGGCGTTACTGGATAAAATTCAACTGCTTCAACGACGACAAATCTCCAAAGACAACCCCCAAATAATTATCTCAACTTGTCGGGATATCAGCTTATACAAGAAAAGCCCACATACAGAACTCCAAGACTCCATAATTCCTACGGGAACTGTCACAACAGCACACGGGGTAGAGCAGCTCAGGACAGAGGCAGTTAAGGCATTCAGCGTATTTTTGCTTAACTCCTACATCCACGTTTAGTGGTTTTTCCCTGGGGACGATTTCACTTACCAGTATCGAGGCGGGTTTTTATATGTTGATACTTGGGATTCTGAGGGATGCGCCTGGTTAAATACTGTTTTAGAGAGACAAGAGCCAGTCAATATACAGCCGTGTGTTTGTTTTAAAGGCAAAAAACCATTAACAGAAAAGGCGATTTGAAGGGACAGCGAGAAAGAGGAGCAAGACCACAGGTATCCTCTCCGACACCCTCCCTCCGCCCTCAGGCAGGAGAGCCCTCTGAACCTCCAGCTCGGTATTAAATCCCTGCCAAGCCAATTTAAAGCCTCAAAGGGAGAATTTATCTCCACAGCAACTCACCCGCAGCACACCGGGCTCTAGAGACCCCAGAAAAACTCCCCTCCGCCCCGAGTCGCACCTCTAGAGGCTGCTCGAGGCTGCTCCAGCCCACTGAGGCCCCCCGAGGGCCCCCCCCCAGCCCTCCACGTACTCAAACGCAGCGGTCCCCACATCCCGTGCCGCCCAGGGCTGCCCCAGCCACTGCGGACCCCATGGGCCACCCAGGCCCGCACCCCCTCAGGAGAGGGGGCCGGCCGTCGCCGCCCCCCAGCCCCGAGCCCAAGCCCCGAGCCCCAAGCCCCGAGCCCAACGGCGAGAGGGTGACGGCGAGGGTCCCTCACCCCACCTCCGGGTCCCCGACACTCCTCCTGCTCGACATCCTCCCGCAGCGGCCGCGGCACACACACCGCCGCTCCGCTCCTTCCCGCACTCCCGCCTGCTCGCCCGCCGTCCGCTTCTGGCGTCCTACTCCGCAACAACCCCCGCCCCGATTGGCCGTCCGTCACGCCCGCGCCCAATCAGACGCTGCGTAGGGGCGCGAGAGGCTGACAGCGCTCAATCGTCGCCAGGCGACGGAGGACGCCGCGGCTGCACGCGCCGTGACGCGCGGGAAGAGGGGGGCGGGGCTTCTCCCAACGCGAGGCTGGAGGGGGGCGGGGCTGTCGGCGGCGCATGCGCGGGGCGGGGCCTCGGAGCGCCATGCCGGCGCGCGGCAGGAGCACCTGAGGCAGGTGAGGCGCGCGGTCCCCCCGCCCGCCCGTCCGCCCGCGAGGCTCGGAGGCTCCGCCCACCGCCGCCGGGGGTGTGGCCTCCTCCCCAGGGAAGGGGGCGCACAGCGGGGGGAGGGGCGCGGCCTGCGGGGGGTCAAGTGCTGCCCCGAGGGGTGGGGCCTACTGGGGGTGACTTTTGGCCCTTTCGAGGGGCGTGGCTTGGATGGGGGCGTGGTTTATGGGGCGGAGACTTATTGGTGTGGGCGTGGTTTGTTGAGGGGTGTGGCTGGAGGGGCGGAGCTTCTCCCCCTCGACTTCAGCTTCCCTTTGACCCCAGCCATCAGACTGGGGTCACGACCCCCCCCCACCCCCCCATGGGGCCCATGCCCCCCCTTACCCCCCCATGGGGCCTTGTCCCCCCATCAAACCCCCGTGGGGCCCACACCCCCCTCGCCCCCCCATGGGGCCTTGTCCCCCCTCACCCCCCCATGGGGCCTTGTCCCCCCTCAAACCCCCATGGGGCCCACACCCCCCTCACCCCCCCATGAGGCCTTGTCCCCCATCAAACCCCCATGGGGCCCACACCCCCCTCACCCCCCCATGGGGCCTTGTTCCCCATCAAACCCCCATGGGGCCCACACCCCCCTCACCCCCCCATGAGGCCTTGTCCCCCATCAAACCCCCATGGGGCCCACACCCCCCTCACCCCCCCATGGGGCCTTGTCCCCCCTCAAACCCCCATGGGGCCCACACCCCCCTCACCCTCCCATGGGGCCTTGTTCCCCATGAAACCCCCCATGGGGCCCACACCCCCCTCGCCCCCCCATGGGGCCTTGTCCCCCATCAAACCCCCATGGGGCCCACACCCCCCTCACCCTCCCATGGGGCCTTGCCCCCCATCAAACACCCATGGGGCCCACACACCCCTCACCCCCATCGTGGGGCCAGGTCCCCCATCAAACCCTCATGGGGCCCACGTCCCCCCTCAGGCCCCCTATGGAGCCACACAACCCCTGAAACCCCCATGGGGCCCATGTGCTCCCTCAGTGGGGCCCACCCTCTCCCTTAGACCCCCTGTGGGGCCACACTCCCCCTCATACCTCTTATAGGGCCCACATCTATCCCTCAGACCCCAAATGGGGCCCACGTCCCCCCTCTGACCCCCAAACCTTTACTGCAGAGACCACCGTCACGGACCTGCCACCCTGGGGACGTGCAGGTTATGGCCATGTGAGAGTTTTGGGGACTTGGAGGTGGGTTAGGGGGCTGTGGGGGTGGGCCAGGGGGCCGTGGGTGCTACGGGGACATGGGGGTTATGGGGCAAACCCCGGTAGACAGGCACCTCGCTCTCTCTCCCAGGATGAAGGAGTGGTGGGTGCAGGTGGGGCTGCTGAGCGTGCCCCTCCTCGCCGTCTACCTGCACATCCCGCCCCCCAAGCTCTCCCCGGCTCTCCTCTCCTGGAGATCCTCCGGAGGCTACTTCACCTACAAGGACCAGAACATCTTCTACAGAGGTGACGGGGCCGCGCCGAGCCCTGGGGACACCTCGTCCGTCCTGGTGGGGAGCGGGGCTGGGGGCTCTGCTCCCCTCGGTGGCCCCGGGGACGTCCCCAAGGCCAGGTGGGGTGATGGCAAATCCCTCCCGAAACGTAACGGCTTTAGGGGGAGGCGCTGCGTGGATCCAGGCACAGCGTGGCTGTTCGTTATCAAACCGTTTTAATTGGGTGGAGCCACGAAGGCCGGTTCTTGTGCAGCACTGGCAGTACCTTGGCATTGGTGGGGAAGGATCCCGAGAGCTTCCGACGGGTTACAGCAAGGAAGAGAGACTGGAAAACCTTCTTGCTACCCGTCGCAGAGGGAGCTGCAATGAATTTGTGCCAAGGAAAGCCCTGGTTGGCATCACGTGGCTGGTGCTGGTGGCCGCGGTGGCTCATCTGGGCTGGTTTCCAAAGCCACGCTGGCACCGGGAAGCTGCGGCGCGAGTCAAATCCATGCTCGGTTTTGAAGGAGCAGGGGGAGAAGTAGCACCGTGCTACTGGTTGGGGTCCCAGTGGGGCGAATGGCAGCACCTGTCTCATAGGGGAAGAAACTGGGGGGGAGAAAGGCTGACCCTGAGGTACCCCGTTCCCTCCCCAGACACGACCGGTGCCGTCGGCAGCTCCGACATCGTTGTCCTCCTGCACGGCTTCCCAACCTCCAGCTACGACTGGTACAAGGTGAGGGGAGCGACTGTAGGGGGGGCTGGATGCTGTCAGCAAACCCCGCAGTTTCTCCCTCCAGGGGATGAGCAGACGGACACGGGTGGTGGCTCAGCGCAGGGTGGGTGATGCTCCGGAGGAGTTTCTGCTGGGGGTACCACTGCATTCCCGGATATCAGCCCTGTTCCTCTCCCGGTTCCGTGCACGGGACCCAGGCCATTTTCATGTCACCCTGTCCCAGATTCCAGCCCAAAGCAGGAGGAAAAGACCCACAACAAGGATCTTGGCTTTTTGCGGAGGGTGGCCTTGCTGTTTCTTGGGAAATTTCAACCTCCTGCAGTTTTCTTGGAGCTGGAATGTCTCAGGGAGCGGAGGGGAGCGTGGCCGTCCGGGGCTGCGCATCACCTCTGACTTTTCCTCGCTCTGCTCCCATCAGCCGTTTTTTTAATGCATTTCTCTTCCAGATCTGGGAAGGGCTGACCCAGCGGTTTCACCGGGTGATTGCTCTGGATTTCGTAGGATTCGGTTTCAGTGACAAGCCTGTAAGTAGCCCGAGGAAGAGGATTTTTGCAGCTCCTTTGGGCCAGAGGTTGTTCTGCCATGCCAGCATCCCCAGAAAACTGATGTTTGCAGTCCAGTTTCTTCTCCTGTTTACATCTGGAAGAGGAATAAGGCATTATAGTAGTGGAAGGGATGGGGAAGGTGCGTGATGGAGATCGGCTCTGTCACCGTCTTGCCTTTACTTGAGTTTGACGTGACTCTAAACACACCTTGACCCCTTCAGGGCATGGGCAGTGCTCCCTTGGGCCTGTGGACATAGCTGCTGGCCAAGGGCATCCTGACTGCTCTGTCTGGGGTCACCAACTACTCGTCTCCACCCCGTATTCCTCCATTTGGATGTTTATTCCGGAGTTTGTAGGCTCATGGTGGGTCAGGCTCTCACTACTGTTCCTCTCCTGCTTTGCTTCGCAGAGGCCCCACCGCTACTCCATCTTCGAGCAAGCCAGCATCGTCGAGGGGCTGGTGCGTCACCTCGGCCTCCACCACCAGAGGATTAATCTCCTGTCCCACGATTACGGAGATACGGTCGCACAGGAGCTGCTCCACAGGTCTCTGCAACCACCGATGCTCTGGCTTCTCTTTGTTGTCCCTGTTGGTTTCCAGCAGCTAAGTGGAAAAACACACCGTGGAGCCCCCTTTCCCCTGTCCCTGCAGCCGTAACGAAGGCTGGGAGGCCTCAGGGCACGTCCACGGTAGGCAGATCTGAGGATCCCAGCCGTCAGCTCCTGGCTGGTAGGATGTTTAACTTCCCTCCTGAGCTCCTTCTTACCCAACTGGGGACAACATGGCAGCAGAGATGATCTGACACTGTTCATTTGACCGGCTGATCAGTCACTTTTTGGAGCCTGGAGAAGGTCTAGTTGTGTTTCACCTTCTGCTCTTCTGTCCCCAGGTATGAGCACAATCAAACTGGAAGCATCTTGATCAACAGCCTCTGTTTATCCAACGGAGGTAAGATTTGCCTGGCATGGTGGCATGGGAGGGATGGGGATCCATGGAATGGCCTTCCCGTCTCCATCACCCGAGGGAAAGCACCACCTGAACCCCAAGTGAATTGCAATTAAGGTGCTGTAATTAACCGGGAGCATCGGTCCACGGGCACGCCTTTCGTGAAGAAGGGGAGAGACTGGGAGGTGCAAAGCAAAACCCTTGTAGCGTTACAGCTCTCTTCTTTGACATCCTTCCAGGGATTTTCCCCGAAACGCACTACCCCCGGTTCATCCAGAAGGTGAGCTGCAACCCCCCCAGTCGTAGTGAATCGCCCTCAAGCAGAAATGTGAGGCCGTGAGGTTGGGGTTTTACCTGGCACAGATGCCTGCGGCTTTTCCTGCTCCGGTAACGGCCCGAGCTGCTCGCCGGCATCGTTAGAGGCGGTGGGGAGAAGCAGGGAATGTCAGGATGCAGCTCGTCTCATCCCAACGTCCCAACTAATGACGCCTTAGCGCCGCTGAGAGCACATCTCAGGGGTCAGGGCTGGGAAGCTGCCGTAATACGGGGAGCTGGGGGAGAAGCCCTCCACGGAGGCAAGATATACCCGTCTGTACGATACCGAGCGGTGCCGTCTCCTTTTCTCCTTCGGCCCAAGATCCTCAAGGATGGAGGTTGGCTGTCTCCCATCATCACGCGGCTGATGAACTTCTTTTTCTTCTCCAGAGGGTGAGTCGGGTCTCTGTGCTGCTGGACACAGACTGTACGGGGAGGGGTGGGCCAAGCAGGGAGGGGGCCAACGGAGGAATCAGTGTATTTGGGGACCCCTGGAAGCATTCAAGGCCAGGCTGGATGAGGCTTGGAGCAACTTGGTCTAGTGGAGGGTGTCCCTGCCCATGGCAGGGGGTGGCACTGGGGGGGCTTTAAGGTCGCTGCCCACCCAAACCATTCCATGTCTGTGATTCTAGACCGGCAGCTAAGCCCAACACGGGGTGCCTTTGGGGAATGATTTGCAGCGCTGTGCTGGCTCCCACGTTTTCCATTCCAGTGGAAGCTGGAAGCACTCGACTTTTTTTTTCCCCTTGGCTAGTTTTTGAGCTGTACTCTTGCTGCCGTGCCACTCCAAACTCTGTTTTTTCAGGCTCAGGGCCGTCTTCGGGCCCTACACGCAGCCTTCACAGGCCGAGTACTGGGATATGTGGACGGCGGTGCGGACCAACGACGGCAATCTCGTTGTTGACAGGTACGCTGCGGTTAATTCCTGCGCGAGATCAGTTTTATACCCGTGGCATCCCTCTGTTTGCAGGCAAGAGCCACAAGCAGAGGTTACCAGAGCTCGGCTGGGGTCTGGGATCATCACTGCCCCCCTAAAACGAGCTGGGGTGTGAGGTAGGAGCAGGGATTCTTGCTGGGATGAGGCAAGGCAGGTAAATGGAATCTGGAGTCAGGATGATCTCTGTGGGAGGACAATGCTGGAGATGTAAAATTTGGGATTTTTTCTTATTTGGAAGTTAGGAGCTTGAATTTGCAGGGTTTTGTTAACTGGAGCTAAATCTGCTTTTCTGCAGTTGGGGACTTGCGGAAGGACCTCGGGCTTGTGACCGAGTTCAGTAGGGCCTGTGTGTGTCCTCCCTCGGTGTGCAAACTCCTCTCTCCTCCCACTGGGGACAATCCCTGGATAAATCACAGTAAGGACCAAAGAGCTTGGCCTCTCCAAAGGGCGCTCGCTAATTGCCTCTTCTAACGAGGGAACACACGGCTGGCACGCTGCCCACATGGCAAGTCCTGTCACGGCAAATTCTTGCGCTGTCACCTTTGCTGGCAGCGCAGCGGTGACGGGAAGCTCGAGGCTGAAATATCTTCAGCGCCTTAAATGCCGTGTGCATCGGTATGTTTATTGAGTGTAGCTTCCTGTTGTTGGAAGGCTTTTTAAAACCCAGCTGACTTGAACCTGTGGCTTAAATGGTGAACCTCAGCCCCCCCAAGAGCTGTGCTGAAGCAGGGAGGCGCCCCGAGTTGCTGGCTGGGGTGACGAGACAGGCTGAGGAGCATTTAGCAGTTCAGATTTTTCACTGTAAGTCCCGAGCAGTGTAGCCGATCTTCTCCCGCACTCCTCCGCGCTCGGTAGTTCGGTGTCCACTCCTCTTCTGCGGGGCACCGAAATGCTCTCAGAGCCGCGGCGCTGGCGGCGAGCCGAGCGCGGGAGCACTCAGACAGCGCTGCCGCTGTGTCGGCTTTCAGCAGGCTGATTTCCGATCTGCTTTGGAGCATCCGAGCGCAAACCCGCTCTGTGCTCCGCCACCCCAGCGAGGCAGCGTGGAGTGTGCTAAGGGGGCTTGGGGTGCTCAAGTGCCAGCGGACTGCAGCCTGCTGTGACTTACTGCGCCACCTGGAAGAGGGATTATGATGATTCACCCCCTTTTACAAACCCAGTGGCCTTTGACAGGGAGCAAAGGACCCAAATTTGCTGGGATGGATTGAGACTCCATCCTCTTCTCTCCCCACACTATGGGATGTTTCTCGCTTCCTAAATGAACTTGGGTTATGCTCCAGCAGGACTCTGAACTGGACTCTGCACTTGGGGAACAGAGCTGGCAGGGGTGAGACCAGGAGGCACTGTTCTGATCTCATTGGGTCGGGGCAATCCCAGCACAGGGCCAGGCTGGGAATGGATCGGGAACAGCCCTGGGGAGAAGGACTTGGGGGGCTGGGGGCGAGGGGCTGGCCAGGAGCCGGCCGTGTGCGCTGGAGCCCAGAAACCAACCGGATCCTGGGCTGGATCCAGAGCAGCGTGGCCAGGGGGGCAAGGGAGGGGATTCTGCCCCTCTGCTCCGCTCTGGGGAGACCCCCCCTGCAGTTCTGCCTCCAGCTCGGGGGCCCCCAACAGCAGGAGGACACAGAGCTGTTGGAGCGAGGCCAGAGGAGGCCCCGGAGATGCTGCGAGGGCTGGAGCCCCTCTGCCATGGGGCCAGGCTGGGGGAGTTGGGGGGTTCAGCCTGGAGCAGGGAAGGCTCTGGGGAGACCTCAGAGCCTCTTCCAGTGCCTGGGGGGCTACAAGGAAGCTGGGGGGGCTTTTCCCAAGGGCAGGGAGTGACAGGACAAGGGGGAACAGGTTTGAATGGAAAGAGGGAGATGGAGATAGGACATCAGGAAGGAATTCTTCCCAGAGAGGGTGGGGGGCACTGGGACAGGTTGCCCAGAGAAGCTGTGGATGCCCCATCCCTGGGAGTGCCCAAGGCCAGGCTGGATGAGGCTGGGAGCACCCTGGGCTATGGAGGGTGTCCCTGCCTGTGGCAGGGGGTGGGGCTGGGGGGGCTTTAAGGTCCCTTCCCACCCAAACCATTCTGTGATTCTATGATTCAGTTGCTGTCTAACCAATTAAAAAGGAACCCCACACCTTAGGCAGCTCGCTAAGCTCAGGGATGGTGAGCAGATCCATTTCATGTCGCTGCTGCCCCAAGGTGGTCTGTGGGAGATGCAGATTCCACCCTGGTCTCGCACAGGCGTACACTGCCCTGAGAGCAATCTCCAGGCTGTGCAGCCCCCGGAGGCACCGTCCACTGCGTAACAACGGGTTTCTCTTCAGTATTTTGCAGTACATAAACCAGAGAAAGAAGCACAGAGACCGCTGGGTTGGGGCTTTGATGTCCACTTCCATTCCACGTGAGTAGGAATCCGTTTTCTTTGGTTTACTGGTCGGGATGTTGGGAATCGCTCTCCTCCCGCACCTGCAGGCACTGGAGTGTGGCGCTGGCTCCTTCCACTAATCACTGGAGCCTCTCATTCTGATGAGGATGAAGTGGCTCAAATTTGGTTTGTGTAAGGGGTAGCAAACTCCCTGCTCCGGTTTAAGGTTTGGTTCCAGCGCAGAGCCGTGAGCTTGTTAAGGTAAAAGACTTTGTTCCGCTGAGCAGAGGAAACTTTTCCTTTAGAGGCTGGTTCAGAGCCTCCGGTTTCTCCAGCTGCTGCCCCTGGGAAGCAGAGGGGCTTTTCAAGCTCAAGAGAAGTTGCCACCACTCAAGGAAAGGTTTGGTGTTTGCCGGAGGAGGGTTGGAGGCTGAACTTGACCTCAGGGCAGAGAAGCAAAAGCCATTTCAGCAGTTGGGTTTGCTCAGTGCTGCGCTGAAAGCTTCCCGAGCTCCGTGTGCGGGGACACGGACACACACACACGTGTCTGTAACAGGTCTCCTCGGCTTAGTTTAGGGGTGTCCTTGGGTATAAAAGCCCTGTCCGTGCTTCTCTCTTGCAGTGCATCTAATCTACGGGCCGCTGGACCCCGTGAATCCGCACCCAGAGTTTCTTCAGCTTTACAAGTAAGACAATAGCCGCCACAAAGTGGGAATACGCAGCTGGGGTTTCATTTCGAGGGACTTTTCCTTCAAATCCCTTTTCATGGAGGCTGTTTTTTAATTCCCACCTGTACAGCCAGGTGATTCGGTCGGAGCCTTCTGCGGTTTGGAAATCGCTTCCGCGTTTTAGGCATCAACAGTCATAATTCTCAGTCAAATCAGTCGTGAGTTTTAAAACCACATCAGACAGAGGGAAGATTTGTTGGCTGAGGCAGTCTTCTCCAGACTAACCCCACACTTGGATGAGAGTCAACTGTAGCTGCTACAGGCTTCTTTGTCCCAGATCCATGTTATGGGCAGAATCCCAACTGTGCAAGAGGGTACTGTCCTCCTCACCAGCAGCATCGGGCTGAGCCCACTGCAGTTCCTGTGCTTACGCCTTGCTGCGTTCTTCCAACAGGAAGGTGCTTCCCATGTCCACGGTGTCTGTGCTGGACGACCACATCAGCCACTATCCACAGCTGGAGGATCCGACAGGCTTCCTGAATGCGTATCTGAACTTCATCAACTCCTTCTGAGCTGCTGCAGCTCAGTTCTCGCTCTCTGTTTAGGAGTCAGGGCAGGAAGACACCTCGATTTTATCTCCAGATCCAACACTCTGCACTAACACCCTAATCTTTGGCTGCCAAACTGCTGCGTTTATGCGGTTAAATCCTCTGAGCACCGGAAAAAGATTAACCCGCAGGAGGAGTGGGCAAAACTCTCAGCCTCAGTGGAGTTACAGGGTGCTGACAGTTCTTCCAGCCCTGCGCTCCCCTTGCTCCTTGACCATCCCGTCCCTGAATTTAGAGCCAGGAGGCAAAGGGAGAACAGGGGCACCTGAGGTGAGGCAGAGGCTGGTTTTTTGAGTTGCATGCACGCAGTTTAAATATTACCCTCTGCTAAGTGTTTTACTACTTGGCCAGCTTGCCAGGACTGAAGAATTTGAAACTGAATTTGGCTGCACTAAATACAGCAGGAGAGCTGGATCTGTAATCCCCCAATGATGCTCTGTACCCTTAAAAGGGCATTTAAGCACTGTAATTATGTCTTTGGAAATCACATTTTAACGGCCAGTTACCCAAAGGCAAGCTCTAAACCTCAACTTTTTACCACATCCCTTGTTTCTCTGATTTTCAATTCAACAAGCAGAGCTCACTGATGCCTGACAGCCCTGTGACTCTCAGGAGCTTGGCCACAGCCTGGCTGTAGGACACAGTTCTACTGGGGCAGGCTTGTACCTGTTTCAGTAGAGCAAACTGCATATGCAATACCGGCACTAGCGAAAGCCAAGGTGTTCTGAGCCACAGGGATCCCAGACCGGTGTTTTAATTAGCATTAAGACAATATCCCTTCCTTCCTCACCCTGACTTGATAACTACAGTAACAGCAGTTTATCAGCAGAGAGATGCAGAACTTCCCTCACAAGGAAGCCACCACAAGGTCCTTCCTTCCCCCCTCTTCCCAACTTTTGATACGGGATGTTTTGTATCTTTGAGCCCAGGAAAAGGCTGCATTATTTGGTATTATCTGACCTAAAGCTCAGAGAATTGAACATGCTTTGATAGGTCGGGATTAATCTCTCTCTCTGTACATTGATTTTTTCTGTGTGGAACAGAGGAGACAATGACCGTGAAATTGTAAATTTAGAGGTTGTGTGTGGTTTTTAAGTGCTCATGTTTGAAACTGAACAGCATCCCTTTAGGAAGAAGGGGCTTCTGAATAAACAGCCATAATGGGCTACTTTTTCTGTACTGAAGCAGATAGAATTAGAACAAGAAATGTCTATTTTATTAACAGTAATTCATATGAATTCCACCACTTGGACCAGTGTTTATTTTCTGTTAATAAAAATCCGTTTTGACAAAAGTCCAATTCTGTTTTCTTACCGCCCGCATCTCTTCCCCGCTCTACTGCAAGTGGCCAGAGATGCAATAAGTTAGAAGGGAATGTGTAAGTGACAACGAGGGAAGGGACACGGGAAAGGCTCAGTACCAGCCAGCCACTACTGTAACATCATACAAAATATTTACCAAATTGAGGAGTAAAAACAACATGCAGGAGGACAGACAGGCTGCTTGACATTCGGTCAATACCCAACCGGTGCTGGCAGGAGTTTCCACCAGTCGATGTGCTGCAACGCTCAGCCTACAGAAGCCAGGATGACATCGACGGGTGTCTCTTCCTTGCTCCTAACTGTCACCTGCATGGTCACGCCATCTCCTAGTGCAAGCCTGGACCTTACCAGGACATCGCAGCCGCCTCTGTACACGCCTAGGGACAAAGCAACGTTCGAGAGGTTACAAGGCTCAGTGACCTCGTCAAAACCCAGGAGTCAACCACCTGGTGAGTGCAAGGCAGATTCAGTCTATGGGCAGCTACAGAGAGGGAGGGAAATGACAAAAAAATACCAAAACCCAAAAAATCCCCTAAGCTTCTAGGCCAAGACTGAAGATAACAGATTCTGTCCTGATTAAACAGTAAGTGCTGCTAGAGGACTGGCTGGTTTAAATAGACAGAAAACAGAAAGTGGGTAGCTGACGCTCACTTCCAGTTTGAGAAGGCAACATTATGTTGTGCCAGGAGAAGAGAAGGCTCCGGGGAGACCTTAGAGTCCCTTCCAGTGCCTGGGGGGGCTTTTTACCAGGGCAGGGAGTGACAGGACAAGGGGTAACAGGTTTAAACTGAAAGTGGGGAGATTTAGATTAGAGATCAGGAAGAAATTCTTCCCAGAGAGGGTGGGGGGCACTGGGACAGGTTGCCCAGAGAAGCTGTGGGTGCCCCATCCCTGGCAGTGTCCAAGGCCAGGCTGGATGAGGCTTGAAGCAACCTGGTCTAGTGGAAGGTGTCCCTGCCCATGGCAGGGGGGTTGGAACTGGATGGTCTTTAGGGTCCCTTCCAACCTGAGCCATCCTGGGATTCTATGATTGTAATTCTGTCATGAAAGCAGAGTCTGTTGGCTCAGCGCCCGTGCTGTTAAGGGACAAACAGTCCTCCTATACTGCTAGTAAAGCACTTGGAAGTGGCATTCCTGGAAGGAACTCCAACTGTAGGATGAGCCATCTTCAGTCTCCCTTCATCACTACACAGACAGACCTGGAGTTACCAGTTTGTGCCTGAAACAAACTGAGATCCAACCCTTCTGTCAGACCACCTCGGGCCATGTTCATTGTGGTTTTGCTTTAACAACTGCAATAAGGTGTTGTAGAGACTTCCAGGGATTGCCCAAAACTAAGCTTTCAGCCCAGTCACTGAACAAGAAGGGTACTGTAGGCCAATTTAGGGTGTGTCTTTAGGGACAGGAAGTTGAAAACAAGATGGTCTTAGGAACCCCCTTCTGAGATAGCAACAGGCAAGGAATTGAGTTCGGTGCCTGCTGTAGAAATCCTTCATCCAGAAGATTCACTGCTGTCCCCATAGGTCGAACACCTCTGTTTTGAGAGACAGCCTGGCCTAAGTATGCCCGCGACAGTGGGCTCCAAGTTAGCACCAGCTGCGCTCAACTCCTTGCGTTTGCTTCAGCTTTCTATAGAGACAAACTCTTGAATCAAGAACAGAATCTCCTAACCCATTTCCCTTCATTTAGTTAACAAAAAGAAATGTCCGTAGGCACACAGAAACAGCAAATCAATAGTAGGAATACTTACCAGCTAAGTAGAGCGCGTGAGAATTTTTGTTCTCCGGCACTTTATCTGATCTCTCGCAGGGCTGCATGCCCAAGAACTTGATGATGTTATTGACAGCTTCTGCATTCAGAGATTGAAGAAGAAAATTACACCTCCAGGTTGGTGCCAAGCTTTCTGTGAGAACTAGTTTGTCTCTAAGCACCCACGTGGTTTAACCATTAACTATCCATTATCTTAGTTGCAGCCCCACCAACACATCTACCTTGTGACATCTGGGGAATGTACAGCATCTGGGGAGGAACAACCCCATGTTCCAGTACAGGCTGGGGGCTGTTCCCTTGGAGGGCAGCTCTGGGGAAAAGGACCTTGGAGTCCTGGTGGCCAACAGGATGACCACGAGTCAGCAGTGTGCCCTCGGGCCAAGGAGGCCAGTGGCACCCTGGGGTGGGTTAGGGACAGCGTGGCCAGCAGGTCGAGGGGAGTTCTCCTCCCCCTCTGCTCTGTGCTGGGGAGGCCTCCCCTGGGGTGCTGTGTCCAGCTCGGGGCTCCTCAGCTCCAGAGGGACAAGGAGCTGCTGGAGAGGGCCCAGCGCAGGGACACTGCGATGGGGAAGGGCCTGGAGCACCTTCATGTGAGGGAAGGCTGGGAGAGCTGGGGCTGTTCAGCTGGGAGAAGAGGGGGCTGAGGGGGATCTTATCAATGCTGATCAGTATCTAAAGGGGGGAGTCAGGAGGGTGGGGCAAGGCTCTGCTCAGGGGTGCCCAGTGACAGGACAAGGGGCCATGGCCATCAACTGGCAAACAGAAGGTTCACCCTGAACATGAGGAAACCCTTCTGCCCTGGGAGGGTGCCAGAGCCCTGGGACAGGCTGCCCAGAGAGGGGGGAGTCTCATTCCCTGGAGACTTTCCAAAGCCCCTGGACTTGTTCCTGTGTGATCTGCTCTGGGGGATCCTGCTCTGGCAGGGGGGTTGGACTAGATGATCTCTAGAGGGCCCTTCCAACTCCTGAGACTCTGTGAATCTGTGACATCCCTTCTGCCACCCTAGCAGCCCAGGAATGCACCCCTCCCTTCAGCCCGCCTCAAGCAAGACAGCACTGCCAAACTTCCACTCGCTATAATCCCAACGCTGCAACACAAAGCCGTGTTGCTGGGACATAATGTCACGTGGGAAGGCACCAAACTCTGCTCCTACCACACTAAATCTACCCCCAGCACGGCAGATTTACGGATTACTATGTGGGTCACCAATAAACGAGGAGAGATCATCTCACCGTCAAGGGTTTTAATGGAACTAAGTGCAAAGGTTTCTTCTTTCTCAAAGTCATCTCCCACTTCTTCCCACGCGGCTGCGAAGTTAGGCTTTAAAACCTTCTGGATGTGATCGGACACCGTCACCTCCAAATCTTCCAGCTGACAGAAGAGCAAGGGAGACTTTCAGCTGGCAGTTACAGAAACAATCCTACTCTTAGAAAGGGAAAGAAGGACTAAGGGAGGCAGCAGCATTTAGCCAAGACACTCGGGCTTGTCTGGCTTTAATTTCAGGAGCAGCACACAATAACAGTGATCACTTATAGTGGTCACCTGTACAGCTAAAAAACATCCACACAAAACCATCTGTGAGACTGCAGGAGAGCAGAAAAAGGGGCAATCGCTTTGTGAGTCAAAGCCCATCCTAGCCCTTACCGGGCATCTGAGGAGAGAGACCTTCTCAGACTCCAGAAGGGGCTTTTACCTCCCCAAGCCCAAAAGACAAGCACTTTCCCGAGACGCAACTGGTGTTTCAGTCACGGATAACACGAACACAAGCAACAGAAGTGCAAATGCTTGGGCTGGAGAGAAAGATTGGGCCACAGTCCTGAAAACAGACAGTGGAAGTTAGGCCTTCCTTCTTGTCTGTCCCCACAGATCCCATCTCCATAGGGCACCAAAGCTAAACTCACTCTCAACAGAAGCAAGGTGCTGGGGGAGGATCGAATGTTATAAGCTACAGTATTTTGGAAACGGTGTTTCAGGCAGGCCTGCCATTCCCTCCTACCCGCTTCAGAGCTGAAAGGAAACCGCCAACCCAACGGTCGTGCGTATTCGGGATCAGTGACGTGGAAAACAGACCCAAACCACAGCAGTCCGGAACGTACCACATACTCATCGTCATAGCCGTCTTCTTCTGGCACTCCTGTGTTGGGGTCACAGTCGCGAACAGTGAACTTCATGGTGCAACTGAAAGTACAAGCAACTGTGGAGGAGAGAAAAAGCCCGTAGAGGTTAGTGGTGCAGGATCTTTTCTGCTTGAGCCCTCACTTCCCAGAAAGGGACTGGAAAGAATGTGCATTAGCTTTGTCCCAGAGGATATGACACAGCTGTAGTCAGAGCATTGTTTCAGCTTCACAGAAAATTTCCCCTCCCCCAACTCTGGAGATGAAAACCAAAAGAGGGTCTCAACGGACAAGTGTGCCGGGGCCACGGCGTAACAAGCACAGGTCCGCTGACTTGCCGAGTGCTGCGGTGTGATCCGGCCAGCTTCAGTTACCAGGAGAAACTGCACAGGTTTCTGACCAGTGGATGATGATCCAAACCCACAGTTCAAGGGATTGAGACTAGTTCTGCTCTTCTCTGGTATGAAAGCAACAGCAAAGAAATCCACCCTGGTTTTGAGCCGAGTCATGTTAAACCAACTGCAAATCCAATGAAATTTAAGTGTGAATAATAAAAGCAAGAAAGGGACGTTTTATGCCCACGAAAATCTATCATTCCTAAATTTCATGGTTGTTTCTAATTCTCTTTAGAGAGGAAGAATTGCATTCGCCAGATATGTGGAGGTCCAAACCACCAATCTTTTTATTTATTTTCCTTTTACCAATTCTGTTCCTGACCACTCCCAGCCGACTTCCATATTTCCACAGGCACTCCTTTCATTGACTCAAGATAATAAAATAATTTCCCTGTATTAGCCGCACGCTCTCTGCTCGTCTTAGACATCCCATTTCTAATCATCCGATACCATCGGTGAGTTAAAAAGCGTGCATGCACAAACACAGGTTCTACACAAAACCCAGCACGCGTGACACAAAGGAAGAGTACTAGAATCTCCATATGCGCTTGCCCAATCCCACACTCTAAACGTTTTATTGTCTGTTCTCCAAAAAACCTGGAGGGATTTGTCGCGCATCACTACTCCCTCCCACTGGGTACCTGCTGTGGGGTCATCCTGGGGAATCTGGACGAGGGTGTAACACATGCCCGGCTGGTTGTAAGCCAGGCTGGGCGCCGGGATGCAACAGATCACGTCGTAAGCGTCCGATGGCTCCATCTGCACAGTGACTCTCTCCAACAGCTGATCATTTAACGTGTTTGTGCAATCAAACTGCAGAAGAATAAATTGGAAAAAGAACTTGAACACAGAAGAAGCATTTCTAATCAAGAATTCTTCCCCAAATCGGCTACAGTACTCCACAGCATACAGCAGGCATCCCGCAGCTTTGATCAAGTCTGCCGTTCACAGCTTCTCTCTCCAATTTACTAGAATTCTTTAACAGAGGGGATCATAACCCCCAGCCTTTTTCAACTGTTGAAGCAAGCAGTACACACCCTCTTAATTCTACCTTCCAACTCCCTTAAGACAGCAGCTGTCCTCTCCAGGGCACAGTGACTACGCTGTTCACGCTACGCCCAGGCACCATTCAGCTCCTACTCCTGTTGCACCATGGCAAAAGCACCCAGAATTCTCTTACCTGGAAAACAACGTGGTTTGTGAACACGTGTTTAATACAACGAACAAAATACTCCGTTTCTGCTTCTGTGAGCTGCACTGGTTCCGAAGATTTGAATAACGGACCCAAGCTCTTAAACTCTGGAATGGCTGCCAGTTGTTCTGGGCAGAAAGGAAAAGGACAGACAATTAGTGACAGGCTCGTTCATCGCTCCCGCCTGACCTGTGGCAATTCTCCCAACACTTCAAGTGCTGGAGACCCACTGATCTTCTCTCACACCTTGAAATATATCCTGACGCGAAGGAGCGACTTTCTCAGGCTTGCTGGTCACTAGGGCAATCTCTGTGGAGAAAAAAGCAAAGACACTGTGCTGTCAACTGCACTGTGCACGAGTTTTAAATGCCATTAAATCTCCACTAAAAATTCCTTCGCCTGTAGTGTTTCCCACATTCTGCTGCAAACCATTTCCAGCCTCACGCCCCCCGAAATCTCTCTTCTGTGAGGTAATACTGGATTGTAAGGAGAGGAGGGATGTTTGAGTAATGATGAAGAAACCAGACTTTGGTCCAGAACAGACAGCAAAAAAAGCTGGAAAGAAGAAGGGTGAGGAGATAAAACCAAACCCCAAACATTTTCTTAAAAAGCTGCGCCATCCAAATGCAACAACCGTGCAAGAACACGGAAGAAAGCCAGGGAAGAGACTGAGCCATTCTGGAAGGCACTTTTTTCAAATATCTATGAACTAATAAATTCCAATGATGTACAGACTCCTCTCCGATAACAAGATTAGCAGAACGAACAATGACGTTCTTGCCAACCCGTATTCCTTCGGAAGAGGCACTGTATGCCTTTACCCACAAAGATCAGGCGGGCTTGCTTCTGCACACCGCGAGCTGAATGGCATTCAGCTGAGCCACCTCCAGGCCTGGCCTGACCCTACTGAGCAGCAGCCGTTTACAGACGTCAAGTATCACTGCAGCGACCTGAATGCTCACAGCCTTGCCGAAGCCCGAGCGTTACCTGCTTTCTGTTCAAAGATGGGTGCGGTAGCCAGTGGAACTGTTTTCATATCAAAAGGTTTGTCAGAAGGTTCCAGTGTATATTGGTGTAGGGCTTTCTCCATCCCAGGAACAGAGACGGTCAACCCTGCAAAGCAGAAGCACAGTTCCAGTTCTAATTGGGCCTGTAGGCTCTGACAGTTCTTGCTACGATACAGGGTTCACAAATGAACAGTGCGAGTTCTGGATTGTCCACTGCACCAAAAGCACTGAGATGCCAGAGTCTGGAAAAGCTTATCTGTGTCTCAGTTGCCTCTCTCGCGAGATACAAATAAGAAGAGTATTTCAAGAGCTCTTCTCTGTGGCCTGTCCGTTGGCTCAGGCCACAGAGAAAAAACTCCTGCGAGGAATCTAGACTTTGCAGCTAGATGGATACGGTTTGGACTCTGACTCATAGAAAACCGGTAAAAGCACTTTCAGTAATTACAAAACACATGCCAAGTACTTCAAGATAGTGGACAGAATAAGAAAAATGCCCTGAACGTGACACAAAGTTGTGATTCCAGAGGGTGCTGCAGTCTGAACAGTTCTCTCAAGAAGCCATCTTGCAAGTCATAAATATATTAAATATTCCGCTTGCATGAACTTTCAACTACAGACCATAAAACCATTTTATAATCAGCCCTGGCAACAAGTTGTGACATTCTCATTCTGTAACGGAGGTGGAACAAAGGTTAAAAAAAACTGTCCCACGAGAAGGAACAGGCAACAATTAAAAAACACCCAGCTCACCCTCCTGCCCCATTTCCTAGACGATCATTCCCATACGTTGCTAAATCTGCCGTTCTCAGCCCAAGTACTTCCCAAGAAAGTGCTAAAGACAGAACTGTGTGAGTTTTTTTCTGGCTCTTTGAGTTATTCTGACCCAAATTACATTACAGAAAAGTGTTCTTACAGCAACAAAGCCCACCCGTAATACAGAACGTGAAATAACAGCTCAGGTTTCTTCCCTTTCTATCACTGACCGTTAAAAATATAGGCAGCGTTCAGTGCTATCTGTCTCTGCTGCAGTACATTCAAGTAGAAGGTTGCTCTGTCCCGAACTTCATCGTCGCTGTCCATCATGCACCTGTTTTGGGGAACAAGAGGACAGGAGTCAGCCAGCTCAAGATATCATGAGAGTTGAGCTAAAAACAGCACTGACCAGACTGGACTCGATACTGCAACGACGCTCTGAACTCTCTCAGTAGGTGTGCAAATTACAGGAAAACGAAAAAGGGTTCAGAGTAGTTGATGTACGTATGCAAGTGTTACATCAGAAAACTAAGATTAAGGAAACGTGTATGTGAACTGTGAACAGCATGCACCGATTCTAAAATACACTCCTGCATTTTAACATCTTCGTCAGTGACATGGATGATGGGATTGAGTGCCCACTCGGCAGTCTGCTCGCAACACCAACCTGTGTGGTGCAGCTGACACGCTGTAGGGAAGGGATGCCATCCGGAGGGACCTGGACAGGCTGGAGAGGTTGGACCGTGCCAACCGCATGGAGTTCAACCAGGCCAAGTGCAAAGTCCTGCACGTGGGTCGGGGCAATCCCAAACAACCATCCAGGCTGAGCAGAGAATGGCTTGAGAGCAGCCCTGAGGTGAAGGACTTGGGAGTGCAGGGGGACAAAAAGCTGGCCATGAACCAGCCATGTGCGCTGGCAGCCCAGAAAGCCAACCGGATCCCGGGCTGAATCCAGAGCAGCGTGGCCAGCAGGGCGAGGGACGGGATTCTGCCCCTCTGCTCTGCAGAGACCTCACCTGGAGTACTGCATCCAGCTCTGGGGCTCTCAACGTAAGAAGGATATAGACCGGTTGGAGCGAGTCCAGAGGAGGCCACGGAGATGCTGTGAGGGCTGGAGCCCCTCTGCCATGGGGACAGGCTGGGGGAGTTTGGGGGGTTCAGCCTGGAGAAGGGAAGGCTCTGGGGAGACCTCAGAGTCTCTTCCAGTGCCTGAAGGGGCCTACAAGGAAGCTGGGGGGGGGGGGGAGGGGACTTTTTACAAGGGTCTGTAGTGACAGGACAAGGAGTAATGGGTTTAAATGGAAAGAGGGAGATGGAGATGGGACATCAGGAAGGAATTCTTCCCAGAGAAGGTGGTGGGGAGGCACTGGGACAGGTTGCCCAGAGAAGCTGTGGATGCCCCATCCCTGGGAGTGCCCAAGGCCAGGCTGGATGAGGCTTGGAGCAACCTGGTCTAGTGGAGGGTGTTCCTGCCTGTGGCACGGGGTGGGACTGGGGGGGCTTTAAGGTCCCTTCCCACTCAAACCATTCTATGATTTTACGGCTAATAATTCTGCTGGGCACCTTACGGTTGCACTGGTTTTTCTTTTTCCTTCTTTAACAGCGTTCTTTCACATCAGAACAAAAGCAGAAGAAATAGGTAGATGACAAAAATAAACATGTTCAAGCTGCTTTCTATTTCAGGCTGAAAAAAAGGGCTGCGTGCTCGTATTCACCTAGTTTTTCAGTTATAGTAGGTGGTTTTTAAAAAGAGATTCCCTCTCCCTCCTGGCAACTTGCCCACAGTGCTCAAGTCACTTCTTGCAGTTGCACCTACACTGAGGTTGCCTTCTGCCTGAAGCACTTCACAATCTGGATTACACCTCACCCCACAGAAGCCAGACATGGCATGGATTTATGCTATATGAACAAGGAACGCTTATAGTGCAGCAATTTCAGGAGGACGAATGGTCTTACAAGAGACATGAACCTGTGAAATGGGAACACCCGAGATCACTACTCAGCCATATGCAGAAGTTATTTACATGTAATATGGAAATATATTTTCTTGCTTCAAGGGATGCAAAATATCTACATATGTACTATATCACTGTGGATTTATTACCCATGGAGGAATGTTCTCAGACCAGATTACTTATCGGATGTTTTCATGACTCATCACATCTTTTATCTGGTCATCTCTGACAGAGCTATGCTCCCTCCAGCCAGGGAGGAAGGGTGGAAGACAGCCATCTCCCAGCTCCTGTATTGGCACGTGTCAACAACCCCAGAGCCAAGTTCTGACCTGGTCTGACCTCGCTGCTTCTGTGGAGCCAAACAGCTCAGTGCCATGAACAAGGCTCAGCAGATGCAAAGCCACATCCACTCACCTCTGCAAAAGCACCAGGATGCTGGGAAGAAGATTCTCATTCTGGGCACCAAACTTTGCTAGCGCACTTACAGCAGCTGGAGAAGAAAACAGGGAGACGTCAGAGGTGCTCAAGCTATACGTTCCCACAGTCGCTATTTAAAGCGCCGTGCGTACCGTTGTCCTGAAGTTCCAATTTACACAGCTCTTCACTTCCACACCATAAACCTTTCAGTGTTATGGAAAGACTAAACTATTTCCATAGTTTCAGAGGGAAATAGAATCATAGATCAGTTTGGGTTGAAAGGACCTTTAGAAGCCACCTAGTCCAACCCCTCTGCAATGGGCACGGGCACCTTCCACCAGACCAGGTTGCACAGAGACTCATCCAGAGCCTTGAACATTTCCATGGACGGGGCATCCACAGCTTCTCTGGGCAACCTGTGCCAGGGTTTCACCACCATTGTAAAAAACTTCTTCCTTAGATCTAGTCTAAATCCACATGCTTAGCTTAAAACCATTACTCCTTGTCCTATTGCTACAGGCCCTACTAAAAAGTCTCCCCCCAATCTTTCTTATGAGCCCCCTTCAGGTACTGGAAGGGGCTCTAAGGTCTCCCTGGAGCCTTCCCTTCTCCAGGCTGAACCCCCCAACTCTCCCAGCCTGGCCCCATGGCAGAGGGGCTCCAGCCTTCAGAGCATCTCCATGGCCTCTTCTGGCCTTCCTGTGTGATCTGCTCTAGGGGATCCTGCTCTGGCAGGGGGGTTGGACTAGATGATCTCTAGAGGTCCCTTCCAACCCCTAAGACTCTGTGAATCTGTGGACTCGCTCCAACAGGTCCATGTGGTTTTGTGCCAGGGTATAACAGAAGGTCAGCTTAACAGCCCTGCAAAACTCTCTTCTGAGAGAACTCTCTAACAGATAAGGTTAGTTCAAGCTCCCCAGCTCATTCCAGTTGTTGGCCACTCTGCCGTTAGCTGTAGCTCACACACCTAGATAAATCCGGTTTTCACACACAGGGGTGACACGCAGCCAGTGGCTTTGCAAGGAGCTAAAACCCCTCAGCAACCACCTCAAGCTTCCTGGCCAAAATGAATCTAATTTCAGCTCAGCATCGGCTTGAAGAACTTCCACATACAGAAAGAAGAGAAAGCTCTATAAGCAAGTACGAGGTTTATGGCCTTAATGGTTAAAAAACAATCTGTATTTTCACAATGATGACATTTCTAGACGGTGTATGCTCTCTAGTGGATGTTTTTCATGTGCTCCCAGGTCACAATTAAAAAACTGAACAAAAGAGCTGTCGCCAAAACTCAAACATATTTGCGTGCTCATTTTCCTTCCTCCCTCCCAGTAGTACTTCCTCTTCTAACAGGCAGGAGATAAAGCCGATGCCCATGTCCCTCCAATGCCAAGTCCCAAGTGCGAAAAAAGGCTGAACACTCTAAAGGGCTTGTGGTAAAGGCTCCGCACGAAGGAATTAACAGTCAGCAACACGCTTCCAAGGACAAATCCTTATCTTGTGGATGGGAGATTTCCGTATTAAAAGATAACAGTCTAGAGCAGACAATTGTCCTTCTTAGGGAAACAGCAGCATCTGCTTCTTACATACTACCACTCGATTTTTGGCAGAAGGAGGAACTAGAAGCCGATATATTGCTTATGTTCTGCAAAGCAGGAGGACCAAGTGCTGATGCTAAGATGATATGAGGAGTTTTAACACACTGCAGGATAGAATCACCCTCACAGCTGATGGTACCTGTGGAGTAACTACTGCCTCCCACCCCCAGTTTTTGCCCTGAGATTTCTAGCAGAGCTCAGATATGAAACCGTCCAACATTTGAGCTGAACTTACCCGCCCTCACAGCCTCGTTCTCCAGCACCACCCTGTTGAATATGAAGCGGATGTACTTGGAGGGGGACGGAGTCCTCGGCCCCTCTTTCCCCAGCAGATGCAGGATCTTTGTGGCGAGGACAGTATGTTCACAGTCTTCAATGAACTCGCAGAGGTGAGCCAAGCCCGATTCCTTACTCTCAGGATTCTCCTCAATGATGCTGATTATACAGTCCACAATGGCTCGCTTGTACTCAAAGCCACCCTGGGAAAGGAAAATCAAGGACACTGACCCAGCAGGCAGAGCCCAGACTGCAGCGCTGCTCAGTTCCCCTCACACTTCAATTACTTCTTTCCATTGAGAGAAACAAGGAGTTTTACATAAAGAGAAGGTGTGCTGGATGACCTAATAAGATCTTTCCAGTCCCCCCGATCCATATAGACATATCTGAGCATCTCTTCAGATCAGTTTTTGATCTACCAGCTCTAATTCATAAGCATATTTCAGACAGGTCTGACCCATGAGATAAGCAAGGTCTTGGTAATCAGTCAGGCCCCACCACTGCTGTGCACCCACTGATGTAAGACAGAAGAGACCCTTCATACCATCTGAGCTACCTGCCAGTAACTACACAAAGAAAGTTTCACACATACATCATCCCTGAGCATATTGGAGAGGAAGGTCATCATGACGCTGTGTTTCCGAGGGTACTTCTGGCACAAAGCACTGATAGCCTGTACTACCACGACCTGCAAAACAGAGAAGGATGTCAGTCACGTGCATTTAGTTTTCTGTGAAAAATACAGGCTTCTTGCTATCTCAGGTTGTCACCTTGATACATTAAATTCATGTGAACAGATAGAATCAGGTGCTGGACTCCAAGCATGAGCATGCTAACAACCCTGAGCTAGCATGCTGCAAGACATGGCTCTGCTACCGGGACTGTATTTAGGCCGGACTACATTAATTCACAGAATCATAGAATGGTTTGGGTGGAAAGAGACCTTAAAGATCATCTAGTTCCAACCCCCCTGCCGTGGGCAGGGACACCCTCCACTAGACCAAGTTGCTCCAAGCTTCACCCAGCCTGGCCTTGGACACTTCCAGGGATGGGGCATCCACAGCTTCTCTGGGCAACCTGTCCCAGTGCTCCCCACCCTCTCAGGGAAGAATTTCTTCCTGATCTCTAATCTAAATCTCCCCACTTTCAGTTTAAACCCATTACCCCTTGTCCTGTCACTCCCCACCCTTGTAAAAAGTCTCCCCCCAGCTTTCTTGTAGGTCCCCTTGAGGTACTGGAAGGTGCTATAAGGTCTCCCTGGAGCCTTCTCTTTTCCAGGCTGAACAAGCCCAGTTCTCTCAGCCTTTCTTCAAAGTAGAGGGGCTCCAGCTCTCAGAGCATCAATTCCATAGCCTCCTGTCCCTCCTCCTGCCCAGTGATGATCCTGACCTAATTCTAACTTAGTTACATTTAAAGCTCTTTGCAATTTCAAACTTACCTAATACTTATTTCCTTTTCTCATAAAACCAAGCACTTAAGACCACTACAGACTAGCAAGTTGACTGTGTGGTGACACGCTATGCTCCTCAAGGCAGCTCCATGATGTAAAAGCGATGGGTACAGGTGAACCTGTGCCATCCTGAACCAAGTTATTATCAGAGTTTAGGTACTATAAACTTTAAAAATTAGGTAGAATCTTACAGTTCACACTATTTCCTAACACACTGTAGTGATACAGCCTCAATCAGAACAGCTAAAATTCCCCTCCCTCTCCAAAGAGGCAACCAGAAGGTAGTATAAGGTTTGGCAAGATACTGCACAGGAGCCAGGAATCCACCAAACAGCATTTATCATTTCTTGGAGCGGTGAGAGGATATGACAGGGTATAATTAAGTTGGAAAGCAGGACTACACCTTCTGAATAGAGCTGGCTTTGCTCTATCAGCCTAAGTCACTGAAGGATTAACAAACAGGAAAAAGCTTCAGAATAACAAGAATGGGAGAAAAACCTGCAGCTGGAAAGAGCAGAGGCCTCCAATGCCACACCTTAAACTCATCCGATATTTCTGACACGAAGGAAGAGATCTGTTTCATGAGCCTGTCTACACTGCTCTCACTGCCTGTCTTCAGCAGGGTGGTGATGGCCAGGGTAGCGATACTGCGGTTGGAGTCAGTGATGAGGTTTTCCAGGTCCAGGTTGCAGGCAGTGACTGCAGATGGATGCTTCATGGCCACCTGTAAAGAACGCCATTCCAAATTATATGGGAGTAATAACATCCTACAATTCAAAGCTTTGGATGAGGCAAGGATTAGAGCCCATATTTCTTTCAAGCACTGCTCCGTTCCATCAGGATTGCAACGAAACCTACATCACATGACTGCTGGCAGGATGCAATCAATGCTCAGATTCTTTTGTTTCAGCGTTTCAAATGAACTCTGAGTTACAGCTCATGGCTTTGACAGTCACAAACTGCTTCTGTTGCCGCATGCAGCTTTGAAATCAGAATATTTCCTTCACACACATCCTATTCACGCTTTTTGGGGTATTAAATATCTGAGACTCTGCTTCCTTACAGCTGAGGACTCACAAGTTATCAAACTACACCTTGTTACAGCCCTGTGGTCCAGAAATGAGCAAACATAGCTTGAGTGCAGAAAAAATTTCTGTCACAGCAGGAGATTTGGCACGGAAAAGCCAATTCTCGAACATGGCGTATTTCCAAATACAGTAATCACAAGAGCAGTTGCACTTTAGGTAACACACCATTAGGCACTGAAGTCTGGCTTCCTCTGATGCTCAGAGATTTATGCTTGTGCAGAGGTTTTGGAAGCACTCACTTTATTAAGGGTCCGTACAGCTGCGTATCTCAAGACAGGTTTGGGAGAACTACAGAAAAGCTGCAGCACTGAAAAAAACAACATAAAAAAAAAAAATCAAGATAAGTAACTCACAACAAAGTGTTACAGAGTAGAGACTGTTCAACAAAACCCCTCTCCCAGTACTGCAACTCCAGGCATCTGTGAAGTCTGGGAAGCAGAAGGCAAGAGCCCTCAATGCCATACCAGATGAGGAAAGGGAAATTGCCTTGTGTCACACTTTGATATTAAGAGGTGCAGAGGTGCAAATCACTTAGAATTCACCACAGCAGACAACCAGACACGGTAACTTTCAAAGAAAAGGAATAGAGAGGAAAGTCTAATGTATCATTAAATGCGTGCTGCTGAACATTCATTCATAATTTATCACAATCAAGTTCAAAATAACCTCCTGATTTTCATCTTACATCAACAACACGTGGCTTGTGTAGTCATTCGTGGCACATCTGTGCTATGAAGTTCTCACATACCTTCCCTCCCACCCCAACTTCCTGCAGCTGGGAAAAGACAAGTATCAGTCTGTGCCGCCGCTACTGCTCGTTCTCTAAAGCTTTGGATGAAATAGCAAGAAGGGATCAAGCTGCTGCTCACCCAAAAGCGCTCTAACTTGGGGACAATCAGAAAATTCAGGTTTTGAGTCCCGTGTTTTAGTTATGTTGTACTGCCTCTGACATGCTTTACCACCCTTTCTGGCAGCTGCGTCAGCGGTACGAAGGACTCCATGACCAACCTGAAACAGCCGGAGCCAGCTCCCTGGCTGTGCAGTTCGGGAGATGGATGATTGCAGAAGCAGCTTCGTAAATAACCATTTCGTGCTTATTCCGCAGGCAGCTCTCGATGAAGTCAAACAGTGGACTTTCATGGCTACAAACAGAAGACATTTCACAGTGGGATGGCTGAATTACATCCAGACCACCACTAATGCATTTCTAAGCGCTTGACAGAAAGCACAGCTTTATTTCCTACACTGCCATATTGCTCCACTCCTACTTGAGCTCTAAACTCTCTATTTATTGTTATTCTATTCACCTTTCCATTATCTTCTTCAGGCTAGAACTTCTAGAAATAAATACTTCAAGATTAATCATGTATCACAGAATAGTTTGGGTTGGAAGGGACCTTAAAGATCATCCAGTTCCAACCCCCTGCCATGGGCAGGGACACCCTCCACTAGACCAGGTTGCTCCAAGCCTCATCCAGCCTGGCCTTGGACACTCCCAGGGATGGGGCATCCACAGCTTCTCTGGGCAACCTGTCCCAGTGCTCCCCACCCTCTCCATGAAGAATTTCTTCCTGATATCTAACCTAAATCTCCCCGCTTTCAATTTAAACCCGTCACCCCTTGTCCTGTCACTACAGACCCTTGTAAAAAGTTCCCCCCAGCTTCCTTGTAGGCCCCTTCAGGCACTGGAAGGTGCTATAAGGTCTCCCCAAAGCCTTCTCTTTTCCAGGCTGAACAAGCCCAGTTCTCTCAGCCTTTCTTCATAGGAGAGGGGCTCCAGCCCTCGGAGCATCTTCGTGGCCCTGCATTGGCACACCACTAACAAAAATTTCCACTAATGAAAGAATTTCATCAGGAGGCAAATTTCTCAGGTAACTGTACCCTCCCTCTGCTAGCATGAGAGCAGAGCAAGAGAGATCCTTGTATTTATATCCCCTCGATACAGGCAGATCCTTACTGCATTTGAAACCTGTCTAATTAGACAAAACACTCTGCCTCTCCAGAGATTATTCGGCAATTTAAATCCTGCTCTCAGCTGAGTTTTGGTGTTACGGTGCTAAAATAATAAAAACCACACAGCCAAACCCCACTCCACAACTGCCACACATCCTCACGCTCAGTTCAGCCTAGCATTACGCTTCTACCTGTCTTATTTTTAATAACAACAGTTCTGTGTGTAAATTTCCACAAACTTTAAAAAGAAAAATGCAACTTTCACAGCTACTGTTTACTTCCAACTACACTTCGTTTCGCAATTCGCATGCTGACTCTCTTACCCTTCTTCAGACTCCTTCAGGAGTTTGCTGGCAATTCGGATCAGCATGCAGTACGCAAACTGGGATTTCAGTCCGGACTTAGTGAACTTATTTAGCATCTTGGAAACTGCAAGGCGATCATTTTTCCTAAGGTGATAGAGCAGCCCCAAAGCATGATACTAGGAGATCAGAAAGAGAAGTGCAGGTATTGAATACACACTGCAGAGACTCAGAATGTAAGACATGAGAGCTAATAATCGCTGTTTCCTAGCAGAAATACCTTCCAACCTCCAAAGATCAGAGTTTCCTGACAAGCTACAAACATCTGCAGTATTTCTTTCCCCTTCCTGTCCACCATAAGACAGCCTCAACATGTTTCTGAAGATCAAAAGAGCCAGGAAGTTAGTTTTCTCACTTTTCACATTAAACATCAGACCTTCAAAGGTTTCAGCTTATTAAATTATACTGCACAACAACACTTGCATTTCCAGTATATTCAAAATCCAGGATATCCCAAGGCCTTTAAATGACAGCCAAGCTTACAAAAAATCCTTGAGGCATTTATGTACAAAGGCACATTTCTAGCTGCTTGCCAAGTTGTTTTGGGTTGGGGTTATTTTTTGCCACAAGGGCCATTCACAGTGAGGTTGAATGAAGCTGCAAACCAGGCAAGAACAAAGCTGATTCTACAGACTTTCACAGGGCAGTTTTCTGAAGGCCAAGACAAAAAGACACTGGTGTTCTGGGAGGCAGTGAGAGAATTTAAGCTTTGTGAAAACTGCAAAAAGCCAGCAACGACTACTGTGAAAGAGTCAGTGGCATCCCAGCTATCGGAAGATTAGCAGGGAAAGGGCAGAGGACTGCACTGAAGAGCCAGCTTTTAATTAAGAATCTTGCACTGGGATCACAGAGAAACTAACTTCCCTCAAGTCACAATTCTTGTTTTTAGAAAAAGTAACTCTTTTTCCTTTTTCCCTTGTTTTTTTAAGGTTATCTTAAAAACTCACAGAATACCGTTAAAACACTGTAGTGTGTGTCTAGAGCTTCCTGGTGGCGACTGCCCTCAAACATACCTGCACCATGATGTTGTCACTAGAAGCTGCTTCTTGAGCTTCGTTGATCCACCGCTTGACTACGTCGTAACTGATCTTCATCATATGCTGGAAGAAGCCACAAATTGAGACTGCAGACAAACTAGCATTAGAAGCACAGCGAAGTACCGTGGGCCTTGATTTCAGTTTTTAAGTTTCAAGACTTTGAGACAAATCCAGAGCTTTGCTGCATTCTACAGATAACAAAGAATAACTCCCAAACATGTTGTTAGTACGGGTGCGCTTGTCTCAATAAAAAGTAACTCAGAGTTTTTGTTCAAACAGGACAGAAGACAACAGTCAGACAATGCCTACAGTTAGTCCAGCAGGAAGACTTCAGTTGTCAGTATTAACACAGCTTTGTTTGCATGCTCAGGGTCCTAAAACAGGCTCTACTCCACCTCATCAGCTCCTTTCCTCCTGCTCTGCCTTCTTGATTTACCAGTACAGCCAGTCTCTTTATCCCCTCCATCTACAAACCATTGTTAGTCTTACATCTCAGTCTCAGATTACACTTGTATTCCCCTCCTCTAATAAAAATATTAACCTAACAAGATCTTTTCCAGCCTTTTTTCCTAAGCAGGGCATAGAAAACCAGAGTGAACGTCTACATCTAGCCCTACTACATATTAGCAAAGTCTTGACCGGCAGTCTTACCAGGGCAGCAATTTCATGGATTTGCTTTTTAGTTCCTGTTACAGAACTCATACACTCTTTCACAGTCATCAGTGTTAGTTCTTCCACAGCACAGCACATTGTTTCTGCTTACTCTCACCAAACTGATAAGCACTTTGAGTCATCAGCGTGTTTGACTTTTCAAAACAGACAAGGCTCCTCCCCAGAGGAATTACTGTCGTACACTAACAGTTTAAAGAGATGACTCAGCACTTGGCATGTCTACGTTACAACTGACGTACTCTAAAGCGACAGCACGTTAAGGAAGGGGTTTGAGAAGACAAAGTCTGCTTGAGACAAAGGGGACTCCAGTGCTACTATTCCTTATTTTCCAGTGGGAAGATGAAGACAAGTTGTATCTAAGGAAGAGAAGGTGAAGAAAGAAGAAAACAGAGGCCAGGCAGAGGTACACATGCCGCAGAGCAGCCTTCCCAGCCAGAACACAACACAAAGGTTTACAATAATTTACTGCTCGACTTACTAAGGAAGACACCAGTGCAGAGCTAGACACACTGGGAACTTTGTCCACGATGGCTTGTTTCATGTACCTCTCAATGGCTTGTAACATCGTACCCTGTGAAAGGGAAAAAGAATAGTGATGATACTCCGGAGGCAGAGCATAACAGGTAGTATAAGGTGAAAATAATATGCGCAGCACACTCAAAAGGTCCTCAGAAAACAATCTTGAGCCGATTCTGAAAACATATAATTCTGCAAGGGAGATGTGAGTATCAGCTGCCCACTCCTGAAAGTTCAGTGACACGACCACACTTCAGAAACTAGAGCTCTGGCTCCTGCCTTTTAGCTCCGGGTTTACAGCGCTACAGCTCCCCGGCGTTCCTCACATCCGCAGAGGGCTGCAGAGCACTCCTCCCTAAAGCAGCAATTCCATTACTGCTCCAAGAATACAACCTGCAAGAGAGTGGTTTTTTTCTATTTTAAGTACATCCACCATCTCCCACAACGGCGATGTGATTTGTACTTACATCAGTGATCCTGCAGAGTGCTCTGATGGCCGGGCCTCGGTATACATCTTCCTTCCCTGTCATGTCTTTGGTCAAACTACAATAATCAAAGACACCCTGTTAACACTTCTTTAATACCTCTGTGTCTGCGTCCTTTTGTGACATTCACCTCGTCTCATTTAGCTGTTCTTCCGTCTGTTACCGCATAACTGCTAAGCTCTAGTATTGGCTAGAAACAACTTCCTAATAATCAGCTGTTTGAACGTTATTAACACCCGTTTCTATGGAAATACAGAACATAACAAAACGCATAGTCCATAGTATACCTTTACCACAGCCCTAGTTTATTTAGCTCTGTCATTCTCCTTCTCAGTAGCGCTGTTCTTTCTACCACACAAAATTTAGGTTTAGATAATAGCAAAGTGTAGTTTGCCAAACAGCTTTAAAGAAACAGAAAATGAAACAATCGTTCAGCATGCGCCACGGATCCAATTTTTGCGCTCGCAACAACCGCGACGCCTATTTTGTAGCCAAAAAACTGGATAGTTCAGTTGGCAGACTGAACTGAGCTTTGCTCTGCCTTTCCCTAACTGCTCCGAGAGCAAAGTGAAACGGAAGTCACAGCCCAAGTTTTCAGAAAAACACCAAGCACCAATAATTTAAATTAAAAAAAAGGAACACAAGAAAAAGTAGCAACCAACTGATAAACCACAGGCAAGTCTCTTGCTTTTTTAGGAAAGGGTAACAACACAGCAGGCAGAAATTAACACTTCATATGGTGACACATACTCTGTCTCACGGAACAATTTGTTTTCCCTTGCTGTATCCTTCATAAAATGTAATTACAGAGAACCAGAGCAGCCAAACCAAACACACTAAGATACAGTTACTTGTTTCAGAGCTCTGACACTTCATTTTCTGTAGGTTCTACTACCTGCTTGTGACAATGATGACGTCCTCAGAAATATTGGCCATCTCTTTGATAGTAAGGTAACACATCCTTCTAAGGGTTTGCTGTGAAAGTGTATTGCAGAAAACCATGAAACCCAACAGCGATTATAAATAAACACTCCCTAGAAGTTTAAAAAGTATTTAACTTTACATAACTTTAAAAGTTAAATAACCTTTTAAATAGAACACCGCCTTCCTCATTTATATGCAAAGTATAAGCACAGAGGTAAAATCACATATGATGACTGAGTAACAGCCTTCCTCCCCGTTATCAAACAAACCAGAAGAGAAAAAAATCCACGCTAATTACGAGTGATACATCACAATTGTATGCAGAAGCCTCTGAGTTATCAGTTAAAAGCTTTAAGAACAAATTCCTCTGATCTTTTATTGTGAAAGAAAAATAGAAATATGCAAAAAGCACTGACACTTTAATCCTCTGAAAGCAAACATGTTTACATTCAAGAAAACCCTCTACTCTCTAAAATGTGAATATAAAAAGGTCTCAAACACTCTGTACTTCCAAAATTTTCATTCCACCTTTACACAGTTGCACGTGCAACCTCCCTCAGGCAAATCTCTAAAACACTGAAGTGCCAGTTCACTTGTAACAAAACTTAATGAGACCCATCACATGAAGCGTTCTCCTCGGAGTTCTTACACTCTCGGCAACGAGAGATCGGAGAAGGGCTTTACACTGGGCAAAGTCCAAAGCTTAATCCAGCATTTTTAGGATGTTCTCATCCTTTGACTCCATCCTGATTCATGAGTAGAGCAAGTTGTTCTAGAGAATTGCAGTACTTGACCTACAGGTAACTTTTAAGCTCTATTTTGAGTTAAGCAGACGATTATTTGCAAATGTAAACAGCAGTCATGAATTATACTGATTTGTATATTAAGGCTTTCTGTCATTATTCACATTCTTCACAACAGTGATTCAAATCAGAAAAAAAACCCCAAACACCAGAAGCAACCTGCAGAAGTAACCCTATGTTATTACTCAGTCATTTGTTTCCAAACCATCAATTGCCTTCAGCAAGTACTTTGTGTGCTGAGCTTGTTCTCTGAAGTACTTGCCTCACCCGCCTCCCACATCCCAGTATCCAACTGTTTTGTAATTACCACAAATCCAGACAAAACCAGACAGGCAGCAAGCGGTAAACACCAGGTACTTACATCATTAGATTGAAATAACCTGGTCATTGCAAAAAAAGCTTCTGTGGCTTCCGTGGTTCCAAAGTGTTCACCCTGAAAATAGCATAAAAGCAACAAGAGGAAAAAACCCCACTGTCATTATCTAGCTGCCTCCACCTTTCAGCCCCCACTTACAACACCTACTCACACAAGAAGAATCTTTTCTTTAAAGACTTTTTCTCGTGTGAGAAACAGTCCCTCCCTCACCTTGTCTCTCCTGGGGAGTACAGACCAAGTTTAGCACCATTATCTGCTTGGTTTCACCCCAGAAAGGCCACCACCCACAGCGGTGGAGTAGTTTGACACGTAGGCTGTGTTCTCTCTTTTGACATCAGCGTGCCAGCAGTTGGTTTTGTGTCATGCTTGTTAATCAGAAGGAACCCCTCGCTTAAAAGGGATCTACTTAGAGATGACTGGTGCTAGCTACGACTGAACAGTGCAGGTCCCTCCTAACTGATTGTAACTCTACGTTACACACGGCCTGACGTGCAGGAAACCTGGTCTTTGTGGACACCTAAAGAAAATCTCCTTAGCACGCTTTCAATTTCTCCCCAGATAACAAGACGCTTTCCTGGCCTGTGTTCTTACCTCATCTCAGCTGCCCCTTCTGTAACTGGGCAAACGCAAGCAGTGTTTCATTGCACTGTGCTGCAGTGATCACAGACCAACCAGCAGCTCTCACCTGGCACTCAGAAAAAAAGCCTGAAAAGCTTCAGTGACAGATTCCTCGCCCACTTCAGGGACAAAGTTGGAATGGATAACATAATACTACAACGTAAACACTCCATTTCTGACCGCCACAAAAGCTACCTCCCAAATCTTGATAGGAAGAGGTATAAACCTTTCACACTGGAAGTTATCAGAAATTAGCCTCAGGAATATTCATTCTGGCTGGAAAGAAATGATAACAGTTACCTGGTTCAGCAAGTAGAGGATCTTGGTAAGGATGTGCAGGCATCTTCGTGGATTTATAGGGGTCTCATTAAAGAGACGTGCCTACAAACACAGCAAACACCGCATCACAGTGTAACCCAACAATAACAACTTCTTTCACCATAAAAGTAAAGCAATTTGCTTTCAACCAAGTAGCTTATGGCTTTTTCATTCTAAAAATGCATCCAAACGAGCATATTCCCATCATCTGGCTCACGCATGGTTGGTTTGCTGGATGGGCAGCAACTCGAACAAAGGACAACGACTCAGCTTACCACCCGGAACTAGCAAAAATACTTCAAAGCACAAGCACTTAATACTTCCCACAGCATCTGTGGCCCAAACACTCCTTAGCACTAGTCTATAGGAACAGCAAATATGAAATCATGAAGTTCCTACTTACAACTCTTTGCACACACCAACATTCCCCATTATTTAACCAGGCATTCACCTCACCCACTTGCAGTCATTCTTGGAGTACAAAAACAGAAGCAGGAAAACCCATTACACGGTATGTTGAACGAGCGTGGGAAACCAAGCAGGTCACTGCTTCAGAAAGAGCACCCCAAGATTCCACATGGAAGGCAGAAGCCACATGTAATCTAATCACCAGAGATAAACCCTTCACACAGTAACTTCACTGTCGTTTAATTTACATACCCTGTGATTTTAAATTAACTGTACGAATTTAGCCATTCAAATTTCCCTGTAAAACTTCCTTAAGCTGCTAACACTTCCTGAAGAATAAGAGCTGAACAGTATTATACTAGAATTATTCATACCTCCTGAAGCACAGCACTCTTCTCCAAATGCTGGAAAGGATTAGAGCCACTACCTGGAGAACAAAAGAGACGTCTCGGTTAAAGAAATGCGTTCTTCACAATCCCCAAAATAACAGTACTGAACGTGTAGGAACAGCCCCACGACTTCCCAAAAACAACTCACTGCTACAGTGCCGCTCTTAGAATAACTGATGTTGTCCATCAACAGCTCTGAATCCACTTTCTTAAGCTGCATGTTCAGAATTAGAGGAAAAAAAAAAAAGGAGGGGCACTTTCAACATAACTAGAGGGTTAGGAAGAAGGAAAGTTTTATGTAAAGAAGATATTGAGGCATATTTACTAGTAAAAAACATTTACTCTTCTTTTTTTTTCTCCTAAACTCCTTGTTTTTATTAGTTCAGGCACAGAAAGCATCAGTGGTGCTGATGGAGCTGCTAATCGGAATCTGAAATATGAGCATATCAACCAAGGCATCACTAAATTGGGCTACTCAGCAAACTCCAAAAACAGCCTGGCTGCCGCACATCACAAAATCATTAATGCTGGAGTATCTCCACAGCGTAACTTCTCAGCCTTTGAACAGCCCAGACCCATGCACTGAGAAGTTACATACTGGCTGAAAGCACAATCTGCAAAAGGCCTTCAAAAATATTTTGGAGTGGGAGAGTAACATGACATGAAGCTCCAATCCATCTCTTATCTTGTTGTAGGGGAACTTTTTAACCCCTGTACCTTGTTTCAGGGAATCATCTGTGTCAGCTACTACACAGCCAATATCTAATACACAGTTTGAGCCTCTCTGCTGGAAAGCACAGGCCAGGCTTTAGCTTCAGCGAAGGTAAGAAAGGTAAGACAGATGGTCTCTTCTTTTAAGATTTCTAAAGAGCATTGAATAATTATTTTCTTGGAGATGACACCTCTCTGTCAGCAGCATACAGAGGAGACCAGCCTGCTAATCCACATTCACAGTGAAACCACCTCTCAGAGCCACTGATACAGACACCTAAATCCCTCCAAACCCTTCCTACTGCTTCTGACCCTTTTCCACCAGTAATTTTTTAATTTCCAGTTTATTCATTCCTCAGTCCTCACATCCCAAGCAGAAAGAAACTGAAAATGAAAGGAAACTCAATCCAGCTGGGCATATCTTGTGGCTCAGAAGACCTCTGAGCAGTAGCAACATAAAATTCACGACAGCATCTATTACTACAGATAACCGTAGAATCATAGAATGGTTTGGGTTGGAAGGGACCTTAAAGACCATCTAGTCCCACCTCCTGCCATGGGCTGGGACACCTTTCACTAGACTAGGTTGCTCCAAGCCTCATCCAGCCTGGCCTTGGACACCAGGGATGGGGCACGCACAGCTTCTCTGGGAACCTGTCCCAGTGCTTCATTACCCTCTCTGGGAAGAACTTTTTCCTGATATCTAATCTAAATCTCGCTGCTTTCACAGGTTCACAGAGTGTCAGGGGTTGGAAGGGCCCTCTAGAGATCATCCAGTCCAACCCCCTGCCAGAGCAGGATCCCCCAGAGCAGATCACACAGGAACAAGTCCAGGGGCTTTGGAAAGTCTCCAGGGAAGGAGACTCCCCCCTCTCTGGGCAGCCTGTCCCAGGGCTCTGGCACCCTCACAGGGCAGAAGGGTTTCCTCATGGTCAGGGTGAACCTTCTGTTTGCCAGCTGATGGCCATGGCCCCTCGTCCTGTCACTGGGCACCCCTGAGCAGAGCCTGGCCCCACCCTCCTGACACCCCCCTTTAGATACTGATCAGCATTGATAAGATCCCCCTCAGCCCCCTCTTCTCCCAGCTGAACAGCCCCAGCTCTCTCAGCCTTCCCTCACATGGAAGGTGCTCCAGGCCCTTCCCCATCGCAGTGTCCCTGTGCTGGGCCCTCTCCAGCAGCTCCTTGTCCCTCTGGAGCTGAGGAGCCCCGAGCTGGACACAGCACCTCAGGGGAGGCCTCCCCAGCGCAGAGCAGAGGGGGAGGAGAACTTCCCTCGACCTGCTAAGTCGTTAAACCCGTTTCCCTTTGTCCTGTCGCTACAGGCCCTTGTAAAAAGTCCCCCCTCAGCTTCCTTGTAGGCCCCCTGTGGAAGGCTGCATTAAGGTCTCAGTAGAGCCTAACTTGAACTTAATTTCTAGGCGATTTTGTGGTGTGAAAACATGCAGGTGATGGCTTCATTCCCAACATCTATGCCTAATGCGATCTTTATTTGCCTGCTCACCCACCGGGTACCTGAACTCAACCACTCCTGACAGTCCAAACCACCAGGTCTGCGTGTAGGGATGGCTGCTGCCCAGCTACCGGGCTGAGCTGCAGACCCTGACCAAGCCCCCAAGCCCCGCTCCTCCTCACCACGGCAGGGGCGGAAGGAGACCGCCAGCTGCAGCCCGCAGGGTTGGGGGAGGGGAACGGGTTCCCTCCGAGCGCGGCCCCAACGGCCCGGGGCGCGCCCTGCGGCCCGCAGACCATACTGAAGACCCAGGGAAGGCTCCGAGTGAGGCCGCGACACGGGAAAGCAGGCGGGGCCTCCGCCCTTCCCTTCCCCTCACCTCACCTCAGCGGCCGCTACAGGCCGCGCAGCGCGCTGGGCGCCTAACGATGGCTCCCAGCAGGGACGTGCCGCCATGCCCGCCCCCGAGCCCGCCCCCGGCTCCCTCCCCGTCGCCGCCAGCCGAGTACCGGACTCCTCGTCCTTCTTGTCAAACTTCTTAATCATGTCGCCGACAGCCACCCCCCTCCCTTCGAGCGGTACCGCCGCGGGACCTCCCGACGGAAAGCCCGCCTCCCCGCCTCACACGTTGCCATCTGATAGGTCCGCAGCGCTGTCACTCAACTCCCTAAACTCGTAAGGCCGCCGGGCGTCTTCCGTTTCTCTAAACCCCGCCCCCCTCTCGCGGGTGAGGGGGTGGGGCTGAGCCAGGCTGGAGTGAGGGAGCGTCTTAAAGGAGCCGCGGCACCGTTTTGTGAGGAGGTGCTTAACCGCGACTGACTGACAGACCCCTTGCCAAAAAAATAAACACACGCTTCAGCCACCAGCTCTCCTCAGAAAGGGGGGGGCAAGGGCGCCTTTGCCCAAAAGGTGAGGTATTTCGGCAGCCATGGCAGCTCCTCGCTGCTGTGAGGAGCTCCTGCCCCGAGGAGGCCACTTCTTCCCTCCTCCCTGTCCCTTCTAAAAATAATAAAGCTAAAAAAGAGCTGTCATAAGTTATAAACACCTAAACAAGTATTATTTGAAAGATTCACAGAGTGTTGGGGTTGGAAGGGACCCCTAGAGACCATCCAGTCCAACCCCCCTGCCAGAGCAGGATCCCCCAGGTGCATGCAAGTGTGTTTTTTGAAACGATCATGTGAAGCCAACTGAGACGTGTAAGTAAATAGCACATTTTTAATTGTTCTTTGTTGTTTTATTGTTTCCTGTATGAGTTCTGTGGTCTTTCTTTGCTGATACAGAGACCGAACCTCAGTTTTAAAGAAAAACTAAAGTCTTTGTGTAATTCCACAACACTGAGGCTGGATTTAATCTCATCTAACTTCAGCTGTCTAAAACTTAGGCATCTAGTCTTAGCTGGTCATCCAGATGTCTTCTGTATTGAGTAGAAGGTCAAAGAGGAAGAGGGAGGGAGACACTGCACATGGACAGAGAGTCCTGTTTGGAGAGGGGGACACAGCCGCAGGATGCCTCTTCCCAAACCTCTAAGATTCCTCTATAATCTGGTTTAAAATGAAAGCCTTAAGTCCAAGGTGGCTATAGTTCCACTAGATGATTTATTCACTTAGACATGAGAGACTGAAGACAGCTTTCTCCACACCCTGCCCATGTTTCACTGTTCCCCCCAGTGCTCTCCTCATAATGGTGTTTGCTCACAGGGCTGATTCTCTCCACCCAGACCACGCAGTTCCCCTGAAACGTGTTTGCAAGCCCCAGCTAGCCACCGTGTGCGGTCCTGTGACCATATCACATTCTTTTGTCACTCGCCTTGCCCTAGAGACTTTGTGCAAACAAACAAGCAGACTCAGGAGATGTAAGTGAAACTCCAGGCTCAGCACTGCTCCGAGCAGTGACACCCAGGTCTCTTCAGACTCTTGTTATCTCATTTTGCAGTCAAGAAATGGAAAAACACGATAGCACAATGTGCTGCCAATCCTGCAGGAGAGGGAGGCATTAGGCTTTGTTTAGAACATAACCCCTCAAGCAACAGGACTGGTTTTGTTAATTTAATTTTTACCCTGGATGGTTTTTTTTTTCCATGTTATCTGCCTATGGCTGGTAACAGGCAGCTGAACTGCCCAGTTGAGGCAGTGTAACAAAGATGAAGGCAAACAGCCAAAATAGGGTGGGAATGGCTTGTCCTGGCAGCATACTGAAGTCCCTCAGACTTTGACCCTATAGCCAGCCAGAACCAAACCCACGCTCCATGGGTATGGTTTCTTGTTACATTTAATAGAGTTTCAGTGTGGGGCTCCCCAAAACCTACATCCTCTTCCCACTCCTAACTACATGCTCTAGATAACTCCATTGTGTAGCAAGGCTACGGCATTGACACATTGCTCATGGGAAGTGGGCCCAGTTGATATGATCTGATTCCTGTTAAATCATTGGCGTGATCTGCTGCATTCAAAATCACAGTCATCCACCCAAAGTTCAAAATCAACATTCCAATGCACTGCAAATTACAGTTTTCTTTAGAGCTGTGTCTCTCCAACCCTCAACAGACCTTCTTGATAGCTGAAAAATTGTTTGTTCTGTGTGTACTGGTTAGTGGTGGAGCATTTTACCATTCCAAGTTGCTTTTCAGTGTAAAACATCAGAGGTTTTAAAACACCTCAGTGTAAAACGTTCAGCTCAGGGAGGGGATTGTTTGTTACGATCAGTGTTGTCTTATCTTGATTGAAGAGTGAAGATCTGACCATAACTGCCATGTGTTGTGAAAAACAACAAAAAACATTTCTGCAAATACATTAGCAACAAAAACAAAGTCAAAGAGAGTCTCCATTCCTTATTGGATGTGAAGGGAAACATAATGACAAAGGATGAGGAAAAGGCTGAGGTACTGGATGCTGCCTTTGCCTCAGTCTTTAATAGCCAGACCAGTTATCAGCCCCCCGAGCTGGAAGACAGGGATGGAGAGCAAAATAAACCCCTCATAATCCAGGAGGAATCAGCTAATTACCAACTATGCCACCTGGACACTAACAAGTCTATGGCACCAGACAGGATTCATCCAAGGGTACTGAGACAGTTGGCGAAGGAGCTTGCCAAGCTGCTCTCCACCATTTCCCAGCAGTCCTGGTTAACAGAGGAGGTCTTGGAAGACTGGAGACTTGCCAGCGTGACGCTCATCTACAAGCAGGGCTGGAAGGAGGTTCTGGGGAACTACAGGCCTGTCAGCCTGACCTCGGTACCAGGAAAGATTACGGAGTGGTTCATCTTGAGTGGCCTCACACAGCAGATGCAAGACAACCAGGAGACCGGGACCAGCCAGCATGGGTTCATGAAGGGCAGGTCCTGCTTGACCAACCTGATCTCCTTCTATGACTGGGTGACTCACCTGGTGGATAAGGGGAAGGCTGTGGGTGTTGACTACCTGGACTGTAGTAAAGCCTTTGACACGGTCTCCCACAGCATTCTCCTAAAGAAGCTGGCGGCTCATGGCTTAGACGGATGTTCTCTTTGCTGGGTTAAAATTTGGCTGGAGAGCAGAGCACAGAGGGTTGTGGTAAATGGAGTTAAGTCTGGTTGGCAGCCGGTCACAAGTGGTGTCCCCCAGGGTCAGTCTTGAGACCGTTGTGTTTAACATATTTATCAATGACCTGAATGAGGGGATTGAGTGCTCCCTCAGTCAGTCTGCAGACAACACTACGTTGGGTGGAAGTGTTGTTCTGCTGGAGGGTAGGAGAGCCCTGCAGAGGGCCCTGGACAGGCTGGATCCATGGGCTGAGGTCAGTTGGATGAGGTTCAACAAGGCCAGGTGCCGGGTCCTGCATTAAGGTCACAACAACAGGCATAGCTACAGGCTTGGGCAAGAGTGGCTGGAAAGCTTTCAGGCAGAAAAGGACCTGGGAGTGTTGGTTGACGGCGGCTGAACATGAGCCGGCGTGTGCCAGGTGGCCAAGGCAGCCAATGGCATCCTGGCCGGCATCAGGAACAGTGTGGCCAGCAGGAGCAGGGCAGTGATTGTGTCCCTGTGCTCGACACAGGTGAGGCCGTACCTCGAGTACTGTGTTCAGTTTTGGGCCCCTCACTCCCAGAAGGACATAGAGATGCTGGAGCGTGTCCAGAGAAGGGAGACAAAGCCAGGGAAGGGTCTGGAGAACAAGTCTGATGAGGAGCGGCTGAGGGAGCTGGGGGTGTTCAACCTGGAGAAAAGGAGGCTGAGGGGAGACCTGATTGCTCCCTACAACTCCCTGAAAAGAAATTGTAGTGAGGCGGGTGCTGGTCATTGAGGAAATGGCCTCAAGTTGTGTCAGGGGAGGTTTAGATTAGATATCAGGAAAAACTTCTTCACTGAAAGAGTGTTCAGGCCCTGGAACAGGCTGCCCAGGGAAGCGGTGGGGTCACCATCCCTGGAGGTGTTCAAGGAACGTGTAGATGTGGCGCTTGAGGACATGATCTAGTGGGTACGGTAGTGTTGGGTTGATGGTTGGACTAGATGGTCTTATAAGTCTTTTCCAGCCTTAGTGATTCTGTGATGCTGTGTCTTATGCAGGGATGCGATACCTTTCTGGTCACGGGGGAGAATCATGGCAGCAGGTAAGTCATGCTGGAGGCACTGCTACAGCGTACATGGGGCTGCCAGCATTCCCTTCCTCACCTGTCTCTGTGGCATCCATACATTCTGTGCCAAGACATCCATTCACAACTTTAATTATAATCAGTAAAGACGGAGTTTTTTGACTAATGTGATGCTGTTTGAAGTGTACGTAAGGGCAGGCAGAGGGCAAAAGATGTGGATGGTTGCTAATTGTAGTCCCTTTGACAGCAGGGCAGAATTAATCTTCTTGAATGCTGGATGTTTCAGAGTTAGACATCCTGTTTGGGCTTCATTTTCAATGGAAAGAATAGTGTAGTTTCAGAGAGTAATTTATCTGAGACAACTCTTGGGAAAGGTTCACTAAGGAAATCCCTGTTTGTTTGTTGATCGGGTCTGAGATGTCTGCAAAGGGCTTAAAGGCTGTTGTGCACTCCCTGCTTTGAAAAAATGAGGGAATAAAGTACCTTGTGATGGAAGGTGAAAAATTATCTGTAATAGGACCAGGGAAAGAAAGCATTTATGTATGCATGCTAAAGAAAAGATTGTAAGTGTTGTGCAGAACCTTGAGTTGAGCTGCAGCAGCAGCAAAGGAACAAATCAGGCTGAAGAACACTCCCATTTAATAGCTTTTATTTAAAATAAATTCACAGTATTTCAAATCTGAGCCAAAACCTTCTTAATATATTTTTTATTTTCCTTACACTGTGATTCAGCAAGTGGTAACACTGGAGCTATTCACTGCTCCATTATCAGCAATACAAATATATTTTGAATTAAGGACAAAATAGTATTTCTATAGCTAAAGCCAGTACTATGCTCTTACTCCCTTTGCTGGCTGCAAAGAGCAAACAATACCTGATCCGGTGTAGGCAAAGCTGATAGCTGAGGAATCCATCACCATTTTTTGAACAAACTTCAATCAATAGAATTTATACGGGATCAGTGTTTTGAGACACTGGGTTTCATTCGGTTCAAAAGTTTTAAAGCTAGATTTAATTATCATTAAACCATGGTCATAGAATCCGTATGTTTCTTTGTCTGTGAAAGCATATTAGAGCCACTCAGAACAAATTATAGCAGCTTAAGATACAAGTGACCCTGCAAGTTTATGTTGGCTAGTATCTTCTGTGTTGGCCTTAAAAACTTCGGATTCTGATATGTGCATTAGCAAAGTTTAACCAGGCCAAGGGCAAGGTTCCTGCACATGGGTTGGGGCAATCCCAGCACAAGGCCAGGCTGGGTGGAGAATGGATCGGGAACAGCCCTGAGGAGAAGGACTTGGGGTGCTGGGGGCGAGGAGCTGGCCAGGAGCCGGCTGTGTGCGCTGGAGCCCAGAAACCAACCGGATCCTGGGCTGGATCCAGAGCAGCATGGCCAGGGAGGTGAGGGAGGGGATTCTGCCCCTCTGCTCCGCTCTGGGGAGACCCCCCCTGCAGTTCTGCCTCCAGCTGGGGCCCCCAACAGCAGGAGGACACGGAGCTGTTGGAGCGAGGCCAGAGAAGGCCCCGGAGATGTTCCGAGGGCCGGAGCTCCTCTGCCATGGGGCCAGGCTGGGGGGGTTGGGGGGTTCAGCCTGGAGAAGGGAAGGCTCCGGGGAGACCTTAGAGCCCCTTCCAGTGCCTGGGGGGGCTTTTCCCAAGGGCCTGTAGTGACAGGGCAAGGCGTGAGGGGTTTAAACGGAAAGAGGGAGATGGAGATGGGCCATCAGGAAGGAATTCTTCCCGCAGAGGGTGAGGGGCACTGGGACAGGTTGCCCAGAGAAGCTGTGGATGCCCCATCCCTGGGATTGTCCAAGGCCAGGCTGGATGAGGCTGGGAGCAACCTGGTCTAGTGGAAGGTGTTCCTGCCCATGGCAGGGGGGCTGGAACCGGATGATTGTTAAAGATTTTTCACCAGGCAAAGCGGGTTGCTCTAGGTCTGCTATTTATTTAATCACAACTCAGAGTTGGGCCACCACCTCAGTGAGTGGCCAATGGCCCAAGATCTCACACAGTTTTTACACCATTCAATCAATACCCATTACAGAAGGTCCGAAGTCTTTGTATATTTCCACTTGGCCTTTCAGTCCCCAAAGTTCATCGTTTATCAAAGACCATCCCAATCCCCTGTCTCAGCCGCATTCTTCTGTTCTGGTTCCAATCCTTGGTTCAGTTATAGGGTCTTATTCGGGTCGCTGTCTCCGTAAGCAGTCTTCTGCCGTTTCTGTCTTGCACAATTCTGAGATAGACTTCGAGATGTACTATTTAGGGTTTACCTTTTGTCTAGGAAAGCACCTGTGCTTAATTAATTGATCACTCTTTGTTAAAACTGTCTCTGCATGATTAGCTTGACTGGGTTTTAAACCAGCCTTGGGTGGATCTATACAAGGAGCAGGTTGAGAACAAACGTTTTGGGCCTGTTGAGCAGTATTTCTGCACTTTTACAAGACCCCAAACCTCAGATCTAAACCTGCACTAGACACTATGAAAGATTCCTTTACAATGATCTTTAAGGTCTCTCCCAACCCAATCCGTTCTGTGATTCTATGATGCATACGTCTGTGCTAACAGCCTTTGGGTTTGTTCGTGGTGTCCAGCCTGTTCTCACCTATGTCCTCCCTGGCCTTCTGAATATTCAAAGTGGATGTGAGAGGGTTGGATATTAGCGCAGTGAACTGAGGAAAAGGAGTTCCACCCACAGGAAGACCTGACTGCAACTTCTCCACACCTGGCTGTTTTATTGGGTGGGGAGGGCAGGTGCTGCTCTTTGTGCTGAATAACTCCAAATCTGGGGCAGAGACACTTTTGGGAACTATATTGAGACACCTCTCTACATCTAAAGTGCTTTAGAAACCTGCCCCTAGAGACCCCATGTCCTGGGAATTTAACATGTATTATTAACATGACCAACCAATACCCAATGAGCTGGATTTACACAATAAAACACATTCTATCCCCTCAAATACTTAATTAAAACCACAAGTTGTCAGTAGATTGGTTGTCTGGGGCTTCCTGTTTTCAGGAGTGTTGCTCCTCGGTACAGATTAACACAGGGAATTTCTGGATTCCTCCAGGAGGTTTCAGATGGAAGGCCAAGATGCATTCTTCTTGCATTCTTCCCAGCAAGGAAGTAAAAAGTGTCTTTTCTAGGAGAGCAGCATGATGGTGTCACAGAAGTGGTGGCAAGAGGAGCCAGCTGGAAGGCAGCCAGAGGAACAGAGTGTAATGTGCTACAGCTGCCCTTGCTTCGCCAACCCAGCAGGATCAAAGACTTCAATTTTGTAATCCGATGAACAAATCAGTAGAGGGGAGGAAGTACTGCCAGGAATCTGTTTGAAAGCCCCGGTGGTATCTGGTTTGCCATCAGCTGGGCATCAAAGCTGCACCATGGTGGCAGGTATCTGTTTGTCTTGTTCGGTATCTCAGGAAGTGTCAGATGGATCAGCCTCAAAGTGTCCCATCCGCTATCGGGTCCCCGGTAGTGGCCGTAAGGGAGAAGATGAGCCCTGTGAAAGGTCACTGTGGATAATCTGCTCCAAGAGCAGTCCTCATTTTTCGTCTCTGGGCTGGGAAGTCAGAGACTGGTTTAATCCTTTAGAGTAGGTTTAACGTTTCTCTTTAGTACTATCCACAGGCAATATTAAAGTGACCGGCTGGTTTTGTGGGTAGATTTTGGTCTCCAAGGACTTCTGCTGTCTAACAGTGTGTCGTGTTACGTGGCTTTCCCTTTCGGAGCTTCTGGGTTTATTACTTTCTCTTTCCAGTCTGGCACGTCACAAGACCTCTGTACCGTTCCTGAGACAGATAAACTTTCTCATGGTCCTCCCCAACGTTTTTCAGAGGCTTTTCCATATCTCTGAGCATTTAAAATTGCTGTTCTCTAGATTTCCTTGAGTCCACGTCGTCTGCAAAATGGAATAACCAGTACTGCCTGCCAGTTTGCAGGCAACGAGCTTGTTTTTCAACCACATAATTAATTCAGAAGGATTATGCTTAATATTTCTCCTTTTCTATACATTCCAGCAAGGACAAATTCAGAACAAGCTGCATTCTTTCAGTTGAAAGTTTGAATTACTATTTAAGTATGATTCATTTGTCGCAGTCCCCTAAAACCATGCTTGTTTTCCATGTCATTTTTTCATGTACGGTCTTCTGTAGGCAAAAATTCAAGTTGTGTCATCTTGGACCAGAGTGTTCCATTGAAGTTGTGTTTGTTTTACTCTTCTGAGCAGCATAAACACGAAGAACAAGCAGAGCTCTTAGGTCTCTGAAATGAGGCTGGGTAGAGGTGGTCTTTATTTCCCGACTGTCATCGTGGGACGTGCTGCTGGCTGAAGCTAAGAAGCAGTGCTACTCCCTAAATAGCGTATTATGGGAGGGAGAGACAGAAGAAGGTGCTTGCAGCCTACCTAGGTGTTTATACAGTCTTAATATTTGAGAGAAAACATGTTTGGGATCTTCCACAAAGGGAGACCACCTGACATGATGTGTATGCGCTCCTGTTCACAGGGAAATATCAAGTATATGGGGTCACTGTGTGTCTTTGTTGGAGGGAGTCCAGAGGAGGCCACGGAGATGCTCCGAGGGCTGGAACCCCTCTGCTATGAAGAAAGGCTGAGAGAATTGGGCTTGTTCAGCCTGGAGAAGAGAAGGCTTCGGGGAGACCTTATAGCACCTTCCAGTGCCTGAAGGGGCTACAAGGAAGCTGGGGGGGACTTTTTACAAGGGTGGGGAGTGACAGGACAAGGGGTAATGGGTTTAAACTGAAAGTGGGGAGATTTAGATTAGATATCAGGAAGGAATTCTTCCCGGAGAGGGTGGGGGGGCACTGGGACAGGTTGCCCAGAGAAGCTGTGGATGCCCCATCCCTGGGAGTGCCCAAGGCCAGGCTGGATGAGGCTGGGAGCACCCTGGGCTAGTGGAGGGTGTCCCTGCCCATGGCAGGGGGTTGGAACTAGATGGTCTTTAAGGTGCTTTCCAACCCAAACCATCCTGTGATTCTAATATTCGTGTGACAGCTTTACTAGTTAAAACATGAAATAACTTGAAATCTTTGCATATATTTTCTAATCCTGACCAGAATCTCTAATGGAAACCAGCTACATCGTATCCAGAAAGCGCTAATTTTTCCTGCAGACACCAAAGGAATTGAAGGCAACTGTGTCAGGTGGGATTATCCATATTGCCAGTGTGTAAAGCCGGGTGAGATTGTGTCTTGCTCCACTAGTAGAGTTCCAAAATCGCTGACTTCTTGAGCTTCTAACAGGCACAGCACCGTGTCTGGCGCGTATTGGCACCTGCTCAAACTTCTTCAGCAACCAATTTCCCACGTGAGAGCCTGCGGGTAAGGGAGGAAACCTGTGTTAGACTGGTGTCAGAGCTGGGGGGGATGTGGTTTTAACCCTCGATTCAGGGAAAACACCTTGAAAAGTTACAGGTATCAACAGAGACAAGGAGATCCCATATTTTAGTTTAGGTTTTTTTGTCTCTAGTAAAACCCTGTGATGTGCATGAACATTCGTCTTTTGAAAACAACCCCATGTCCTTCCACCTTATTGAAAGCTAAACCAATGTAAGAATATGGGTAGTCGGCGAGACTGAGTTCTTCACCGTGGCAAACAACTTACTCCTACCACACAAACTGTTCCCATATCATTTTTCTAGAGTGATTACTCCTTGACTCAGATTTTAATCTGCCTTGCCTATTTAAACTATAATCACATCTACATGGAATTTTGTTAGCATATGCATTTTTATCCATGCATTGTGAATGGCCCTTGGCTTCAGAGGGCTGGAGCCCCTCTCCTATGAAGAAAGGCTGAGAGAACTGGGCTTGTTCAGCCTGGAGAAGAGAAGGCTCCGGGGAGGTCTTATCGCAGCCGTCCAGTACCTGAAGGGGGCTACAAGGAAGCTAGGAGGGGTGTGCTTTTTACAAGGGCCTGTAGCAACAGAACAAGGGGTAATGTGTTTAAACTGAAAGTGGGGAGATTTAGATTAGATATCAGGAAGGAATTCTTCGTGGAGAGGGTGGTGAAGTGCTGGAACAGGTTGCCCAGAGAAGCTGTGGGTGCCCCATCCCTGGGAGTGTCCAAGGCCAGGTTGGATGAGGCTTGGAGCAACCTGGTCTAGTGGAGGGTGTCCCTGCCCATGGCAGGGGGTTGGAACTAGATGATCTTTGAGGTCTCTTCCAACCCAAACCATTCTGTGATTCTAAGATTCTGTGATTCAAACAACACGTCTCATCCCAGGAAGTACAGATTCATTGAAAATAAGTCCAACCTGTGGCTTTTCCCAAACTACTCCTCTTTCCTGCTACTGTTTTCAGAAATTCATGTCATTCCTTGTCCAAAACCTATTTCATGACTTCATCTCTGAATTTAATTCATTAATGTGACAGCTGCTTCCAGCCCAGGTCTTATCTCTGGATACTTCATTACTGGCAGTGGTGAGGGTCTTAATTTCACCTTCTTTGGCTAATTCTAGTGGCTGTACTCCTCAGCTGTTACACAGGTGGTTAAAGCTCCACAGATCTGTTAGAGGTTCCCTCACTGTGTTCACCGTCCCCTCACTTTGTCCCATCCCAAAAATCACAGTGGTGGCCGCAGGGAGACTTTTCTCCTGCAGGAAGGACACACTTAGTTGCACGTTTTGCTGTGCTTTATGCAAATACAGTGGTTTGGGGTTTGTTTTTGTACCTTGGCAATACTAAAAGGATTAATAAGAGAAGGGGGAAGCTGTAAACAAGATCTACAGAGACACAAACCCTGTGGGCAAAGATGAGAAACAAACCCCGTCACTCATGCTAATGGATGGGCTGTCAAGGTACTGCAGGTGACCTGCGACTTTGTGACCCATGAGGGTGAGAACCCTCAGGTCCTGGCTACTGTGGGGGTTTGGGAAACTGCAAACTGGTGAGGGAGTGTGAAGGGAAAGGGGGTCAGGGAGGAAAAAAAAGGAGGAATAGCCAGAAAAGGGTATACAAGGGGACAGCTGGGTGTAAAACAGGGCTGGTCGCTACGCTTGTCTGACCCAACGCTGCACCTGGTCACCACAGTGACCCCTCCAGCTTTATACTTCCTTTTGCTGTTGACTCTGGTGGCAACTTTTTATCTCATCTTATGCTTCTCTGGATCTATGCAGAAGCCTGTGACTCTGCCTGACTGCTCAGGTTTAGCATCCTGGAAACCCTCTCCATCCATACTTTATGTCCTTTTTGCCATCCGTATACGCTACTGAGAACTTCTAGTAGCTATCTGGGGTAATGAGTCAGCTCATTCTCTACGTTATCGTCCTTACTTGCATGCCACTACATCTCCAAAACATGGTTTAGAGAGAACCTTCTATAAATACCAAGCTTGGAACCCTTATTTTATAGCTTCTTCTCAGCATCGTCTCCCAAGTGACACGGGATGGGACAAGAGGAAATGGCCTCAAGTTGTGCCAGGGGAGGTTTAGACTGGATATTAGGGAAATTCCTTCCCAGAAAGGGCTGTGGGGCACTGGCAGGGGCTGCCCAGGGAAGGGGGAGTCCCCATCCTGGGTGGGGGTTCAGAGCTGTGTAGACAAGGTGCTCAGGGACATGGGTCAGTGGTGGCCTCGGCAGTGATGGGTTGACAGTTGGACCTGATGATTTTAAAGGTCTTTTCCCACCTAAACTATTCCATGATTCTATGATCTCTGCAAACCCCAGGAGGCCTTTGGGAAAGGCACTGCAGCGGGTAGGCAACACAGCCACTCCATTAGCTCAGGAAATTCATTGTTAGTATTCATTTTCTCACGTCGAAGAGCGGGAAGCAACCATCCTCCCAGCAAGGATACGCCGCGGGTGTTCCCCTGGCAGCAGCGTCCACCTTCCTCCAGCCCCCAGCAGCAACAAGGTGTTGCTGCTGCGCTCCCCATGCTGGGTTTTCCTCCGATCTTGCCATGAAGCTACGCCAAAGCTGTCACAGTCTTGGCCACCTGCAGACAGGAGAGGATTTTCAAGATAAAAATCAGCCTGCTCACAAACACCTCTTTTCCTGCAGCTTTTACTCCACTATAACAAATTGTTTCCTTGGACGACTTGTAAAGGTCAATGGGAATTTCCCTAAATCCATTACAAGTGGAAAACGTGGTTTCTTTCAAGCCATTCAGTGATGCAGCACCACTTGTTTTGCCCAAGTCACCGTTTCCAACTTCCCATAATTTACCATTTGATAGCAAACCAAGACAAGTTAATTTTACAAATGCTGACTTTAAAGATGAATGTACAGACAGGATTTTCCCTACAATGTGATACAACCTGCCCACAGTTTATTACGCTGACTGGCGGCGGACAATGACATTACGCAAATTTATTTTTACCCCGAGGAAAGGAAAAAAGAAACGAGCCCCACGTGATGGACATTTATGTTTTCCTATAAGGCGAGGGTAGGAAGAGCCGTACAAATCTTCTATCTGCCTTTTCAGTGTCAGAGAATTTAAAAAATACCGTGAGGAGAATTAATTTTGCTTTAAGAGAAATCACCTGGCTGTGTTATTTGCAGGCAAAAAAGTATCCAAGCCCCCAGCTGGCAATATTGCAGCTTTGTGTTTCATCTGTGGTTGAGACTGTGGTTATTTTTTCCACTATAAATAACTTCCCTCCTGCAATCTGATTTAGCAGGATAAAATAAATGCCGGTGACCAAAATGTACTAGTTTTATTTGAGAAAAAGCTGCAAGGCTCTCACAATGACCTTACAAACTGAGGACTGAAACTCCCAAAAAGGCAGGAAAACAGAAGTTAAGACCTGCAGAAATCCCGAGGCAGAAACCGCGTTTTGTGGTTTCACCAGTGCTTCCCCCTCCACCCCCTCACTCCAAATGGAAAAGGAGCTGAACTTCCCCCAGAATCCCAGTGGAGATCCCCTGCGAGCCCCAAGCTGTGCACACTCCACCCTGCCCCTCGCCCGGCTCCAGCTGGATTCCTTGGCTGCAAAGTCACACTTCCCAGAACTCCAACGTGGAGCAGGTCCTTTTGTCAAGCTCGGGAGCAGCTTTTGGGAAGCCAGGACCCTCTGTGGCCAGATGCTCAGGGGTTGTTCCTCTGGGCAGCAAAACCGCTCCATGTCAACCAATTCTACCTATTTACACCCAAAAAATGATGTTTTCAGCGTGCATCAACACGTAAAACCTATAGCAAGTCTACGCGTGGCGTGTTTTAGGTTTTAGCAGAAAATGGCTAAAACCACTGCCTACAATGCTAAACACTGGATCTGCTTCTTCTTTGTCTGCATCTTTTTTCTATTCTTTGTCTTCATCTTCTTAATCTTCATCTTCTTAGTTTTCTTTGAGTAGTAATAATTATCATCATTATTACCGTTATACAGCATGCTTAGCTTTTAAAACTCCCCTGTAACACCTGTAGGATAAGGTTTTTGTGCATTTATAGTTTCCTGGGTGGGTAGCAGTGGCAGGACAACCTCATTTAGTCACAGATTCACGGACCGTTAGGGGGGGTTCATAAATTTCATTGGATTTGCGGTTGGTTTAACATGACTCGGCTCAAAACCAGGGTGGATTTCTTTGCTGTTGCTTTCATACCAGAGAAGAGCAGAACTAGTCTCAATCCCTTGAACTGTGGGTTTGGATCATCATCCACTGGTCAGAAACCTGTGCAGTTTCTCCTGGTAACTGAAGCTGGCCGGATCACACCGCAGCACTCGGCAAGTCAGCGGACCTGTGCTTGTTACGCCGTGGCCCCGGCACACTTGTCCGTTGAGACCCTCTTTTGGTTTTCATCTCCAGAGTTGGGGGAGGGGAAATTTTCTGTGAAGCTGAAACAATGCTCTGACTACAGCTGTGTCATATCCTCTGGGACAAAGCTAATGCACATTCTTTCCAGTCCCTTTCTGGGAAGTGAGGGCTCAAGCAGAAAAGATCCTGCACCACTAACCTCTACGGGCTTTTTCTCTCCTCCACAGTTGCTTGTACTTTCAGTTGCACCATGAAGTTCACTGTTCGCGACTGTGACCCCAACACAGGAGTGCCAGAAGAAGACGGCTATGACGATGAGTATGTGGTACGTTCCGGACTGCTGTGGTTTGGGTCTGTTTTCCAAGTCCCTGATCCCGAATACGCACGACCGTTGGGTTGGCGGTTTCCTTTCAGCTCTGAAGTGGGTAGGAGGGAATGGCAGGCCTGCCTGAAACACCGTTTCCAAAATACTGTAGCTTATAACATTAGATCCTCCCCCAGCACCTTGCTTCTGTTGAGAGTGAGTTTAGCTTTGGTGCCCTATGGAGATGGGATCTGTGGGGACAGACAAGAAGGAAGGCCTAACTTCCACTGTCTGTTTTCAGGACTGTGGCCCAATCTTTCTCTCCAGCCCAAGCATTTGCACTTCTGTTGCTTGTGTTCGTGTTATCCGTGACTGAAACACCAGTTGCGTCTCGGGAAAGTGCTTGTCTTTTGGGCTTGGGGAGGTAAAAGCCCCTTCTGGAGTCTGAGAAGGTCTCTCTCCTCAGATGCCCGGTAAGGGCTAGGATGGGCTTTGACTCACAAAGCGATTGCCCCTTTTTCTGCTCTCCTGCAGTCTCACAGATGGTTTTGTGTGGATGTTTTTTAGCTGTACAGGTGACCACTATAAGTGATCTCTGTTATTATGTGCTTCTCCTGAAACTAAAGCCAGACAAGCCCGAGTGTCTTGGCTAAATGCTGCTGCCTCCCTTAGTCCTTCTTTCCCTTTCTAAGAGTAGGATTGTTTCTGTAACTGCCAGCTGAAAGTCTCCCTTGCTCTTCTGTCAGCTGGAAGATTTGGAGGTGACGGTGTCCGATCACATCCAGAAGGTTTTAAAGCCTAACTTCGCAGCTGCGTGGGAAGAAGTGGGAGATGACTTTGAGAAAGAAGAAACCTTTGCACTTAGTTCCATTAAAACCCTTGACGGTGAGATGATCTCTCCTCGTTTATTGGTGACCCACATAGTAATCCGTAAATCTGCCGTGCTGGGGATAGATTTAGTGTGGTAGGAGCAGAGTTTGGTGCCTTCCGACGTGACATTATGTCCCAGCAACATGGCTTTGTGTTGCAGCGTTGGGATTATAGCGAGTGGAAGTTTGGCAGTGCTGTCTTGCTTGAGGCGGGCTGAAGGGAGGGGTGCATTCCTGGGCTGCTAGGGTGGCAGAAGGGATGTCACAGATTCACAGAGTGTCAGGGGTTGGAAGGGCCCTCTAGAGCTCATCTAGTCCAACCCCCCCACCAGAGCAGGATCCCCCAGAGCAGATCACACAGGAACAAGTCCAGGGGCTTTGGAAAGGCTCCAGGGAAGGAGACTCCCCCCTCTCTGGGCCCTGTCCCAGGGCTCTGTCACCCTCCCAGGGCAGAAGGGTTTCCTCATGGTCAGGGTGAACCTTCTGTTTGCCAGTTGATGGCCATGGCCCCTCGTCCTGTCACTGGGCACCCCTGAGCAGAGCCTGGCCCCATCCCCCTGACACCCCCCCTTTAGATATTGATCAGCATTGATCAGACCCCCCTCAGCCCCCTCTTCTCCCAGCTGAACAGCCCCAGCTCTCCCAGCCTTCCCTCACATGGAAGGTGCTCCAGGCCCTTCCCCATCGCAGTGTCCCTGCGCTGGGCCCTCTCCAGCAGCTCCTTGTCCCTCTGGAGCTGAGGAGCCCCGAGCTGGACACAGCACCCCAGGGGAGGCCTCCCCAGCGCAGAGCAGAGGGGGAGGAGAACTCCCCTCGACCTGCTGGCCACGCTCTCCCTAACCCACCCCAGGGTGCCACTGGCCTCCTTGGCCCGAGGGCACACTGCTGGCTCGTGGTCATCCTGTTGGCCACCAGGACTCCAAGGTCCTTTTCCCCAGAGCTGCCCTCCAAGGGAACAGCCCCCACCCTGTGCTGATCCAGGGGGTTGTTCCTCCCCAGATGCAGCACTTCACACTTGCCCTTACTGAACTCCATCCAATGTCCCCCCCCAGCTCTCCAGCCTGGCCAGGGCACGCTGGACGGCAGCACGGCCTCCTGCCGTGGCAGCCACTCCTCCCAGTTTGGTGTGGTCAGTAAACGCTCTGAGAGGACATTCCATCCCTTCGTCCAGGTCACTCGTGAATATATTGACTAGGGCTGGGCCCAGCACTGACCCCTGGGGTCGCCACTGGCCACAGGCCCCCGACTAGACTCTGCCCCACTGACCACAACCCTCTGAGCTCTTTCCTCCAGCCGGTTCCCAGCCCACCTCACCGCCCAGTGGTCCAGCTCGCACTCCCTACGCTGGGCTAGGAGGTTGCCATGGGAGACCACGGGAGTAAGGTGCAGGTCACGCTTACTTTTGTCTCTGGAAAGCCTGCGCCTGCACTGTTTGCAGTGTGGTCCCAGCAGGGATAATTACGATCACAGTGCCAAAAAACCAGCTGCTTCTTCCATTAGAGAGGCTCAATAATTTTGTAATTCCTTCCTGGATAAGGAAAAACCTCCGTCTCTTCTTTCTTTTTCTAATCCCAGGGCTGTATTTTGAATTTTCCAGGTGCCTCTAAGTGCAGTGGGCAGCATCGCTTGCGAACACAGTCTGGGGCCGCGACTGCTTCTTGCCTAGACTGATTCATAGCAGGTAAGACAAAATTGAAGCAGGGATGGAAATCTTGATGGGAGATCATTGCACTTTGCAAACCTGATCTTCACAAACGGTTTGTAGCAACCTTTTGTACCTCTCATATGCAATTAGCAGGGATGAACCACGCTCCAAAAAATACCCGTGTGGGATAAGAACATTTTATGGTGATCTCAGGCCCTGACTGGGTTAGTTGAGCTTGGTGCAGGAACACACGTCAGAGCTGACAAGAAATGAAGTAATTCCTGACTACATGCCCAAAGAACCCCAAAAGGAGATGAGTTGTTGGCTCCTGTACCATTTTGCTGTATAAGGCACTGTTGCAGTTGCTCTCAGCTGGTCTCTGAACTCCAAGGAATGTTTTGCAGAGGCCAGAGAGACCTCTTCACCCCTGGTGCTAGAGCCTTGGGAAAGCAGCTTGTGTCTCTCAGAACACTGGACTGAATTCTCCGGTTCTGCCAGTACAAACTCTGGCACACGGTTCTGCTTATTTTATTGAGGAGTAGTTGCTACAGAGCTTGTTTTCCCAAGGGTTGCAAAAACCCACACCCAGAAACAGTTAAGACACGATTGGGTTTTATATGGCTTTTGAAGGAATGCTTGGAGAAGAAGGATAAAGTCTTCACAGACTGCGTTTTCTTTACCAAATCCCAGTATTATTAACCTGAGCTCTTGCTTGTGTAAGCTATTTGTGAACTCTAACCTGCTGATTGCTTTTCATAACGCTCGTCATGTGAAATCCCAACCTGTCCAGAGTACAGAGAATAAAGGGTGTGCTTAATCAATGGCAATTTAGTCACCGAATCCTGGGAATCTGGGTTATCGCTTAACTGATGGAGTATTACCCTCTGCGTGGCCCCGAGTGTTTCTAGGAGTGATCCTCCGGCGTATACGCCTTGTTCCCAAGGTCTGCAGTCTTGTAGGTTGCTCTTTCTGAAATGCACTTGGCGAGGTCGAGCGGTTTGTCAGTTGGATGTGCCAGGACCACCTTCTGCTACGGGAAGGTTAGCAGGGGTCAATCCTCTCTCCTTCATGGGCAGAGGGAGAATTCACCCGGCTCTCATGAAGAATTGCTCGTTGGCTGTGGAATATTGCCCATGAAATAGCCCTTTCCCTTCCCTTTTTAGTTATTGTGAAGCTATTTTCCGATACTGCCAAGAAAACATCAGTTGCAGTTGCCTGAAGAGGAAACGGAGACAGAACAAGGCAGGAGGCCACGAGCAGGACCGGTGGGCGCCGTGCTACCCCAGGCACGAAGCAGGTTACCCCCTCCAGGAGCTCCGCAGATCTTCCAGGGCCTTGAATCACTGCCTGGTTCCAGGTCTGAGGTTTGGCCAAGGACCAGCAAGCTCCAGCTCCAGCATCTCCATGGTCCCCTGTGCTGTGACATCCTCCCCCCCCAGGCACCGCACACAGGCACGTCCCCCCAGGCACTGGGAGGGGGGGGGGGAATTGCATCCCCCCAGGGCATTGCATTTCCCGGCTACAATCACCTCCTGCCAGGAACTGCATCCCACCTCCAGATACAGCATCCAGCCGGCCCCCTCCTCCCCGGGTACTGCCTCCTCCTGGGTATTGCACACCCCCACCCCGGGTATTGCACGCCCCCCAGCCGATTACTGCAGCGACCCCGGGTACTGCATCACCCCGGGTACTGCACCCACCCTCCCTTGCAGATATTTTGCCCCCCCGGGTATCTCATCCCCTCTCTGGGTGTTGCATCTCCCCCCACGCTGGTTACTGCATCCTCCCTCGGGTACCAACTGCCCCCCCCTCCTTGCCCAGACATTGTATCCCCTGGGTAGTGCATCCCCCCTGCTACTGCACATCCCCCCTACCCCCGCGCTCTTGCATCCCACGGGTATTGAACGCTCCCCCTCCCCCCCCCCCCCCCGCCCCCGGGTAATGCACGCCCGCCCCTTCCCCCGAGGTATTGCACCCCCCGGGTGTTGCATCCCCCCGGGGTACCGCATCCCCCCCGGGCACGGCATCCCCTCCATCCCCCCCCCCCGCCCCGGCTTCCCATCCGGCTTAGGGCGGTGCGTCCCGTCCCCGTCCCCGTCGCCTCGAGACGAAAGCGAAAGCGAAAGGGAAAGGGGAAGGGGAAGGCGGCCCGCCGAGCATGTCCTGCGGCGGGGCAGCGCGGCAGAGCCCCCGCGGCAGCGTCCCCGCGGCAGAGCCCCCGCGGCAGCTCTGAGCCCCTGGCCCGGCCCCGCTGCCGCCGCCGTCCCATGGCGCGGCCGCTGCTGCCGCTGCTCTGCGGTACCGTCGCCCTCCTGCTGCCCTGGACGGTCGCTGATACCGGTAAGCGGGGACTCCCTCGGTCTCCCCGGCTCGCCTCCAGCATGCTCACGCCTTCCTTCCCCGGGGTGCCCACGCTACTCCTCGGGGTGTCCACGCAAGGCTCTGGGGGGTGCTCCTTCCCCATCCCGGGGTGCCCACGCTACTTCACGGGGTGCCTGGACTCCCCCTCCGGGGTACCCACACCCCTCCCTGGGGTACCCACACGGCTCCCTGCGTGCCCACACCTTTCTCTAGGTACCCCATGCACCCCCCCGCCTCGGGGTACCCACGCTGCTCCCTTAGGGTGCCCAGGCTGCACCCCGCTCTTCCCCTTCCCCCCCTCCCCACGTCCCCGCTTCCCGAGTGCCCAAGCCACCTCCCCACCAGTGTCCAAGAATGCTAGGGGTGACTTTTAGGGTGGGATGGACCCGTGGGAGCTGCATCACCGCAGGATTTCACCCTGGGTGGGGTCTGTGGGTTTTCCGAGGGCCTGTGACTCGTCCATTGCTACGGGATCGGGAATGTCACATCCCATCTCCCCTCTCCAAAAAGCAGCTTCGGGAAAAATCACCGTCCCGGCTCAATGTGGACGGCGGATGCGAGCCGCCGGCGGCAGCAAGACCATTATCAAATATTTGATTAGCTGAAAATGTAGGAATTGCGAAGGAATTGCATGGAAACTCGGGAAATAAGGCTGGTGGGAACTGCAGAGGTTCGGGCCGGGGCTGTAAAATGGCAAAAACAGGGCAGAAGAGCTGCATGTGCTGCCAAGGGCATCACAGGAACAGGCTAAAAATAGCACTGGCTGAAGGTAGCACCCTTTGACCACCCCATCCAAGACCTGCTGATAACATTCTTGGTAGCAGTGATGTCATCAGGGCCATCATTTGGGGCAGAAAACGTGATTATCTGAGGTGTTAGGGAACATGGATAATATTTATTGCCTTTAATTCAGTTGACAGATAATTCGGGGGGTGCCGCAGCGCGCCCGCGCCGGCCGTGCCGATGGCATCCTGCGATGCTGGCGCCGGGCGTCGCATCCTTTCCCGCATTCCGTCCTGGCGCAGCCGGTCAGTTGTAAATATTTTTCAGTTAAAATGTGAAAAAGTTGTATTTATTTCTGTGATTGTGGTGTTCCTCGTGACGTCTCCAGTCTCGGGCGCAGAATTCTAAAATTTCTCTTTTCTCCACTTTTTCGGGCTGGTGGGTTTTAATCCATTAGCAGGAAACGAGCGCCGCTCTGGCCCTTTTGCTGAGAGTTTTCTATGAAAAATAGTCAGGTTTTTGCTGGTGGGGATTCTCCGGTGTCTAGTTGTGATTGTGCATTCCCCTGCAGCCCCAAGGAAGCTGGAGAGGGACATCTCCGCAACGTGGGATGACAGCACACGGCAGCATCCCCATCCCTGGGACTCACCCCGGCCGCGTGCCCGGCGCCTGCGTGTTCGGCTTTCCGACGTGCCGGGATGATCTCACCCTCGCTGGCATCTTGGGATCACTGGCAGAGAAAGCCAGAAAGCAAAGCGAACACACAAATTAATCACGCAAATACAAAACCCCCCGAATGCCGCGCACGCGTTTCGACCCGGAAATGTAATATCAGCGGGAATTCAGATGGACGTAAGGCAGCTGGAGGGAGGCGGTTTCCCCAGGAAGGCTGGTACCCGGCACCGCGGCTCGTTTGGGAGGTCAACTAACGATGCGACGAGCCTTTGAGCACTTGGGCTGACACATCCACGGGAAAAGCTCAACGGGCAAAGCTCGGAGGGAGCGGAGGCAAGCGGAGAGATGCCTTTGGCTGCCCTGGGAGAGTCTTGTGAGCTTTTCCTTGAATTAAGCAGGAAAACATTAGGCGGATGTTGGGTTTTTTTCTGGGTGCAAGTCCCCAGCAACGCCCAGATCCAGGGAATTTTATCAATCTGCTTCAATAAAAAAGCAAGTGACAGAGGGAGAAGCTTGTAGTTATGGCCGATCTCCTTGCTCGGAAGCAAGAGCTTTATCACGGTCGCGGCTCTCTCCATCCGTCTGCGTTTTACACCACTTCCAACTCACTGCTGAGGTATCAGAGGGTTGAATTCACCGTGAAGCAGAGACGCTGGGGTCTGGCCATGGCATTGTTTGGAAAAAGAAATTATTTTACAGTCAATTGAATTGGAAAATAAGCGCCTTGGTGGGAATAGTATGACGAGATCAGGTTTAAAAGCTGAAAGGCGTGAGCAGAACTTGCAGCTTCCTGGTTTTTCCTGGACATTTTTAATGCTTCTGGCTGGATTTCCCTCTGTGATCCCTTCGCAAAGGTGACCGCAGGTTGTCTTGGCACTGGAAGGACTTTCCATTCCTTTTCTGGCACGGCTTCAGCTCTGGTGATGGGTGAGGACGGTGTGAAAGTGCCCGTGGCGTTTCCTCGAAACACTCCCAGAAACTTCCCAGAACTCGGCATACCTGTGGCCATCGCAGCCACGGCAGCTGCAGCTCGTTGGGCTGTCCCCATGCCAGGGGACAGGGCACGGATCCACCCGAGCACCAGACCCGAGCAGACCACCCCCTCCCCCAGGATGTTCTGGGGTTACATAACAAATTGCGGCAGAATTTCACGATTAAGGACATTTTTATTTCTGGGTGGTTTGGGTACCTGGGGGAGCACGGTGTGTTCCTGTCCCCATCCCCATCACGCTCCTGTCCCCACTGTGCATCACTCCATCATGGAATCGTGGAGTCTTTAGGCTGGGAAAGACCTCAAAGATCATCCAGTCCAGCCGCCCCCCAGCAGGGCCAAGGCCAGCCCTGACCCATGGCCCTGAGCACCTCGGCCCCACAGCTCTGAACCCCCTCCCGGGATGGGGACTCCCCCCTCCCTGGGCAGCCCCTGCCAGTGCCCCACAGCCCTTTCCGGGCAGGAATTGCCCCCATAGCCCACCTGAACCCCCCCTGGCACAGCCTGAGGCCGTGCCCTCTTGGCCCAGCCCTGGGGAGAACAGACCCACCCACCTCTCTGCCCCCCCTGTCAGGGGGCTGCAGGCAGCGATCAGCTCTCCCTGAGCCCCCCCTGCTCCAGGCTGAACCCCCCCAGCCCCCTCAGCCGCTCCCCACAGGAATTGTGCTCCAGCCCCTCCCCAGCTCCGGGCCCTTCTCCGCACACGCTCCAGCCCCTCCGGGTCTGTCCTGCCGGGAGGGGCCCAACCTGACCCCAGGATTTGGGGGGCAGCCCCCCCAGTGCCCGGCACAGGGGGATGACCCTGCCCGGGTCCTGCTGGCCACACTGTCCCTGCTGCTGGCCAGGATGCCGTTGGCTCCTTGGCCACCCGGGCACACGCCGGCTCCTGTCCAGCCGCTGTCCCCAACCCCCCCAGGCCCTTTCCTGCCGGGCAGCTTTCCAGCCCCTCATCCCCAGGACTGGAGCGTTGCAGGGGGGTTGCATCCCCTCTGTGCATCCCATCCTGGTCGTGCATTGCTCCAACCTGGCTGTACGTTGCTTTATCTCCGCTCTGCATCTCTCCATCCCGCCGTTGGAGCATCACCTTTCTGCGGCAGCTCGTCTCAGGGCACAGCAGCTGGCAGCAGCCAGGGGCGTGGGTGACCCGTTGCCACGCTCCGGCAGGGGTCCAGGTGTGGGCACAGTCTTGTGGCAACCAAGGAACTTTCTCCGTCACACCAGAAAAAGAAGTGAAATCACAACATCCTTTTACAAAACCGACCTCAAAGCAAAGCTAAAGGGGAAACACGAACCCTTCCACGGATAAGAAAAGCCGGATCTCATAACCACTGCTTCCCAGTTGCCAGGCCAAATGATGTTCAGACTTCAGCTGCCTCCAGAACTGCGGGCTGCAGCCTCCACCGGGGAAAAACAAATCTGAGAAGTGGCTGGAGGGCTCATGCGTCCTCTGGAATTTTTCATGTCCACCTGGAAAATGAGCAGAGAAAAAAACGGGGTTGTGAAATGCAGCAGCTGGTGGCGGGATGCAGCTGGGGCTGCTGGGCCGGGCCGGTCGCTAGAGGGGGATGAAACTCTGTGAAAAGTCTTTGCTGACTGGAGGAGCTGCTACAAGTGACCGCAAACACGTAGGAAACGGAGCTCTCCCCTTCTCCATCCCCCCTGCACAGCCACAGCCATCTCAGCACCATCTTTTTGCAGGCTGGATGAGGCTCTCCCAGCCCCAGGGCAGCACCAATTCCCTGTATCACCCCGCCAGGCAGGATTTCACCCCCCCGGGTGCTGTTCAGTACAGGGGCAGGGCCAGGGGGTGCGTAATCTCCCTGCTGTGATCTCCATCTTTTTATTTCCCTTCCCTCCAGCACGATGCAGCCGCCCCAAGGACGTGGCCAACGCGCACATCGACGCGGGCAACAACACGGTGCTCAACGCCCGCCTGCGCTACACCTGCAACCCAGGCTACAAGCGCAAAGCCGGTACCTCCAGCCTCATCCATTGCACCTACAGCAACGGCTCCACCAAGCTCGAGTGGACCCCCGCCACGCTGCAATGCATCCGTAAGCCCTCGCTCGGCAGCTGGGACGCGAGAGGGAAGGGGAAGGGGGCACGCGTCCGTCACCGGCGTGGCGGAGGAGGATGCGGGGCGGAGGAGGATGCGGGGTGGCGTGGGCGCGGCTGTTGATGGTGTTTCCGCTGTGTGTATTCCCGAAGGGGATCCGGCACTACCTCCGCTAACCCCCGGCCCTGAGCTCCCGACCACGCTGCGCACCGAGAGGACGACTCAGAGGGGTGAGGAAGGGGCAAACGCATCCCACGGGGGTTGGTTTGGGGCTGCCGTGACCGTGGTCGTGGCAAACCCACGACCACCGCGGTGTGAATGGCGTCACGTTCCATCAATGACGTGATGGGATTAATTCAATCGTGTGAAATCATACCATTTTATAGCTGCTGATGTATTGTCCTCGCCGCAACCTGCCCCGAGCGGGCACGAAGCTGAGCGCTGAAATAATGGCGCTGCCTGGAGCGTGGCTTTTAATTTTTGAAATTGAGAGCTTTTACACCATTTTCCCCAGCAGAAACCAGCCTGATCTCCAGCCCCTCTCCGACAGCAACTCCCGGGCTGTCAGGAGCTGCCAGCCGGTCACCTGTGTCACCAGCACCTGATCAGCTGTCACCGAAGACATCCACGCTGCCAGGGATGTCCCCATCACTGCAGACATCCACACCGGGAGAGGGGACAAGCCCGCTGTCCCCTGCCCCCATGGACCAGGCCACAGGTCAGGCTGCCTCTCCAGGGCTGCGTTTCCACCAGCAAAGGCTCTTTTACTCTTTTCAATGCATTTTTCCTTTCTTCCCAACCCTGTTTTTAGGGAGGGCTCCCCCCAAGCTTCTCCCCTGTCCTTGGCTTTGCAGCTAAAAGTCTCTTATCTCTTCTTTTCCAGCTTCCGTCCAGACCTTGGCCCCTTCCATTGGTAAGCCAGGCAAAAACCTTATTTTAGCAAACAGGGCCTTTATTCTTTAAATTTTTTAGCTTAAAGCCCGGTTCGGGGCTGTGGGAGGTTTGTGCCACGGTCAAGGGCAATGCCTCCGATGGGGAAAAAGATGCAGCACCCCAATTTCTCCCCGGGGCGGGGAGGGCACCTTGTGAACACACACAAAGCCTTTTCAGCTCTTTGCGGGGCCGGGCCGTGCGTTGGAAGATGCTCATCGGCTGCCGTGTCTCTCCCGCAGGTCTCTCGGTGCTGGCGGTCGCCGGCATCGTGTTCTACTGTTGCTGGAGGAGGAGGAGGAGGAGGAGGAGGAAAATGTAAGTGTGCCAAGCCCCACAAGGTCTTTCCACCCCAGTGATGAGTTGTCCTCGGTCTCTGCGCTTTCCTGAAAGCCAGGGAAAGGCCTTCTGGTACCAGTGATGCTCCTCTCCCCTCCGCAGGCGCATGGGGCAGGACTGTGGCGTGAGGATGGCAGCCGTGTCCACAGTGGCTCCTGCCACTGAGAACGAGGAGATGTTGCCACCTGATGTCTTCCCCACGGGCTGAGCACCCGCTACCAGGCAACTCGGTGCACTCACCAGTCCGGAGGATGCTCAGGGCTCCAAAGAAAAGCTGGATGCTTCCCTAAGTGGTGGTGGCACGTGGCAGAGCGTGTCCCGGTCCCCAGCCGCCCTCCGCATGGAGTATTCTCAGCCCAGGGACACGTAGCCACTCTTCCCAGCCTGAATAAGTGACTCCCGTAGATGAGACTGCTCCAGCACCCAAAGGTGCGTCGGTATCCCACGGTGCAGCCGGATGGCGGGAGGGTGAGCATCCGGATGGTGCGGAGGCGGTGGGTGTCCTATGCTGGGAGCCAGAATTCGGAGGAGGTGGTCCTGTGGGTGCTGGTGGGTGGCAGGGAGCAGCTGAGGGCTGCCTGCCCCAGTGGAGAGCATTTGGGGTGCAGGGGGGTGAAGCTGGGATGCCCTGCCCCAGACAGCATCCATTCCCTGGCCAGGAGCAAAGCCAGAGTCAAGCCAGCTGGACGCTAGCCCCATCCCTAGACCCACTTTGCCCCAAAATTGCCCCAAACCCCACAAAACAGCACTGCTCGTGGCAGAGAGAGAGAGAGGGACCCAGCTGAGCACCCCTCCGCCGCGACCTCACCCCCTTCCTGCTCTCTTTCAGCCGTTTCCCGGTGAGTCCGCAACCACAGCGAAGGGCGCCGGCGCCGTCCCGCCGCGGTTGCAGGGGTCGGCCCTCGTACGCAGCTCAGGGATCCTTTGGAGGCTCTTTCGGCACCGACCCCAGGTGCCGCTCGCAGGGGACCACAAGCAGGAGCGACTTCACTACAGGCACCACCAAAGACTGAACGCAGTAACGTGACCGAGGAAGTATTTCTGTTTGCAGGTTTTCCCTTCGTCTGAGTGGCTTCCCACTCCTTTCCCCCTTGCTACACAACAGGCAGCTTTGTTTCCATGCTGGTTTATGTACAAACGTGTATATATTGTATGTAATGCACGCGCCGAGGTTGAGCTTCCGCCTGGTTGGGCGTCTCGGCGGCTGTGACAGTGGGGAGGACAGCGGGGAGCTGGGTTGGGGTGAAATCCATCTCGGCAGCAAGAGGCAAAGGGTGACAAGAGTGTCAGCTGGATGGCAAAAGGGCTTTTAACAGTGACCGCTCGGTGTCCAGCAGCTTAACTCCTGCGTCCTTTCCTTGCTGCTGTCTTCTGTCCCGTTTGTGCCTCTGCTCAGGACTGTCGGAGACGGAGGAAGCAGCCCTTGGGACGTGTGACGGACCAAACCCTCCTGCAGCGACACTGCCCTGAAGAAATCACTGGAGGTGCCTGGCCCAACGTACACGCCGAGCTTTGTTGTTACATTCAGGCTTGAATGAGCTTTTGCCCAGGCTTAGGTGAGCGGAGCCGGGAAAGCCTTTCTGGGGTCAGTGACTGAAAGCGAAAGGAGAGCTGACGGAGCAGCTATTGTTTAATGAATAACCATGGAAATACCAGGATGCACGAGCTTCCTCCAGCAGCTGTTGCTCACACATAGGTCTGGGCCCGTGTCCAAGAGCCGATCTCCTCAGAAATCAATTTCAGTTTTGATCTCTGCACGGCACAGGCTCCCGGTACAACGAGCCACGGCGTCTACACGCGGAGAAGACACCATCTGATTTACAAGACCAGCGTTGCTGCTGTGATGGCTGGCAGAGAAATGCAACCCAGGACGGCTCTTAACAGAAGGGAAGAGAAAAAAGAAAGCATTAAGGCTTTTTTTGTTGCTGTTACAAATTTAATTTTGGCGTTCAAAACGCCCTCCGGTTTGAATCAGACCGAAACCAAACTGGAGCAGTTCTTCAGGTGCCATCCCTCTTCGACCCTTACGGTTTGCTGCAGGGAGAAGGGAAACAGAGTCTGGGGAAAGTCGTCTGCTGCACGTGAGGAAAATCAGTTCAGGTGGGACAGACAACTCCCTCCCAGGGCTGACGGTGACATTTTCCCCATTAAAACCAGCTCCAGGAAAAGGTCCATTTTCTAAGAATAGGAAGTGTTTCTTTGGATCCTTTTCAGTGTCCTGGTGGATCAGAAGTATTTCATTGAGGCACGCCATGAAGGAAATCCTGGCCGTTTGGTCACTGGAGGTGTTTTCCTGGCGGCAGAGCTAACGGAGGGGTAATGCTCAGAAAGAAAAAAGCCACCCTGTCTGATACAATTTAGATAGCGCGTTTTCTTCTGTGCAGCGATGCAGGTTGTGCCGCCCAGCTCTTAGAGGGCGAGGCAGGGCTGGAGAAAAGGTCTCACACCTCCTTGCAGAGAGCCCAGAGAGTTCCTCGTGGCGTTGGTCTGAAATCCTGCTCCAATATCCACCTGATTTTGGAGAAGGGATGTGATAACAGGCCGTGTCCCGCACTCAGGACGGCTCCAGGGCGCAGGGAGGTCTCTGGGGAGCTGGCGGGATGGGTTAGAGCTGGATGGGCTATTTTGGAAGCGCCGGGAAAACGGTGAGCGGTGTCAGAAAGCCGAAGCGCTGCTGCGTGCAAGAGTGGCAAAGGTAGCCACCTGCATCTCTGCTGCCGTTGCTCTGTGGGGGGAAGAGAGGAGATTTGAGAGAAGAGGAAAGCTGGAGGAAGACAACTTCTGCTCCAACCTCGCGTGTAACCCCCCTCACATCCAGGGAAGAGAGCAACGTTGTGCCCGAAGCATTTCCTGCCACCTCCCTTGCAAGGAAATCCCTTCGGGGACAGCTTGTTCAAGAGCTGCAACAACCAAAACATCCCTGTGCGCACCTTTGCTGGTGGAGGACGAGGTTTTCCCCACCTCGTGTCCCCTGCTGACACCTCGGAGCCACCTGCCATCTCTCACGGAGACGGAGCTCCACCAGATCAACCGCGCGCTTGCGCCGCAGGTTAACTTTCAGCACGAGACAGTGGTGTTCGACGCAGGCCAGATGTTTTGTGCGTGTGTTAGGCTGACGAACCAAAGGGTCACAGGTTAACCCTCGGGATAATACAGCAGTCGAGGTGTTTTCGGGGTGCGTTAAGCTCTTTTGACAATGCTGCTTTTGATGATGTTAAGCTGTTTTGACGACGTCCTGTGCGCGTTGCCAATTTAGCAAGAAAACTCAAGGTTTGGAAGGTTTGATAACGAGAGATGGGCCCTCTTGCTTATCAAAAGCAGGAGGGTACACGCTCCTTAGTACCTCAGCAATGCCCGTGTCAGCTAAGAATTGTGCTGGTAGATCAGCAGATGTTTAAAAATCTAGTCCTTTTTGTGACCTTTGCTCCTTAAAAGCTCACTGTAATACTAAAAATCACACCCACAGGTCAAAAAGACATTTGTCCAGGGGAAGCCCCTTCCCCTGAGCACGTGCAATAGTGGAAGCAATGTGCCAGCAGTATTATAATTGTATGTAAATTACTAACCAGTCATTGCAAAAGGGGGTGGGCTTGGAAAATTACCCAATTTCCCAAACCCAATAGCTCTGAAAGTTTTGTGTATAAACACAGCACAAAGAACCCTGTTTGGTGTGCATGCCAGGAGGGGATAACCCTCGTGCACGCAGCGCTGCAATAAACCAACGTCGGCTTTCTGAACTATCATTGGGTTTGGGGAGAGTGTTGTTTGTTTCAGTTCTCGGGAACGCTTACAAATCCCAGCGCGAGGGAAACCTGGGCCTTCGCCACACCTTCTGGACAAGGATGAACCGCAGAGCCAGAATCATAGAATCTTTGGGTTGGAAAAGGCCTTTAAGATCATCAAGTCCAACCAAGAAAAGACCTTTACGATAGAATCGTAGAACCATAGAATGGTTTGGGTTGGAAGGGACCTTAAAGACCATCTAGTTCCAACCCCCCTGCCATGGGCAGGGACACCCTCCATAGCCCAGAGTGCTCCAAGCCTCATCCAGCCTGGCCTTGGGCACTCCCAGGGATGGGGCATCCACAGCTTCTCTGGGGACCTGTCCCAGTGCCCCCCACCCTCTCTGGGAAGAATTTCTTCTCTCATCAAGTCCAAAGAAGGTAGGACTGAAGCCAAAGCTGGACCTCAAAGCCAGACTGTCACTTCCAGCCATCTGGCAAGGGCGAGAGGTACTCTGCTAACCTCAAAGCAGGCGTTCAACAGCCTTGGCGGAGGCTCTGAGACTCAGAAACAGGACCTGACACAGCAAAACCCCAAAACTGGCCCCACCTGAGACCGTAATTAGTCTCAGAAGAGAGGTCAAGGCTTGAGTGGCATGCCCCCCTGAATCACGCAGTTGGGAAGCCACCCCAGTTATGAGCCGGGGTTGTGAGCAGAAGCACCGGGCTGGGGAGCCGCGGGCACGAGATCCAGCTACGGGATGTTCCTTGCTCACTTCCACTGAAGCGCAGCACTGAGCTTGTCCCTCCCCGGTGCAGGAGCACAGCCACCCTGCCAGCGACCGGAGCGGCTCGTGAAAGCTCCGGATTCAGAAACGGGATCTCAAAAGGAAAAGGTCCAGGGAAGGGACGTACGTGAGTCAAAGGCAGCTTCTTCACAACCAGCCGGGCACCGGACTGCAGCGCTTCGGAACACGCTGGCACAGAACAAGAGAGGGTGGCCGCGTCCTTCGCAGCCTCGCTCAGCAGTTCCACCCGAAGGAAATGCTCCTAAGAAACGAGAGAAAAGGGAACAACGTTACAGGGAGCTGAGACACTGGAACAGGGTGTTTCATATTTCACCCCCTGGGAAGTGACTTGCAACATCATGTGGGTTTTTTTATGAAAAACTGCACAACTTGCCCCCCAAACCCCTGCTGACAACAAAAGTCAAGCAGAAGCCAGCAGCAGCTCACGAGAAAGGAAGTGAAGTAAGAGCTGGCAACCAGCGCAGACAGAAAAGGGAACCTACAGGCTCGCAGTGAGATAATTCAGGATGTGTGGGACACAATGCCCAAAGACTGTGGAAAAAGAAAACTGCTGCAAACTTGTGTCTTGTTACCGAAATCATGGTGCAGAGCAGCATGAGCTGAGGAAAAAATACAACCAGCTACTCTGGGCTATGCCAGCACGAGCCAGGGCATAGCCCACGCTCATGAATCTTAGGAGCAAGGTAAATCTTAAGATAATCTTTTATGCTTCTCTACCCCACACGTACTCTCCAAACGTAATAATTGGAGATGTGCAGGTTTTTTGTGCACTGGGTGCTGCCTCTCTCGGTGCCTTTTTATACTGGAAGCAGCCCATCCTGAGACATCATCGCTTGCAGAGCTGCTTCAAGACTTCAGGGGTCGGGACTGGGACTTGGTGCTGTTTATCATCTTTGTCAGTGACGTGGGCGACACCTGCAGTTCTGCCCCCAGCTCGGGGGGCCCCAACAGCAGGAGGACACGGAGCTGTTGGAGCGAGGCCAGAGCAGGCCCTGGAGATGCTGCGAGGGCTGGAGCCCCTCTGCCATGGGGACTGGCTGGGGGGGTTGGGGGGTTCAGCCTGGAGAAGGGAAGGCTCCAGGGAGACCTTAGGGCCCCTTCCAGTGCCTGGGGGCTACAAGAAAGCGGGGGGGGGGGGGGGGGCTTTTTACAAGGGCCTGTAGTGACAGGACAAGGGGGAACAGATTTAAATTGAAAGCAGGGAGATTTAGGTTAGATATCAGGAAGAAATTCTTCCCAGAGAGGGTGGGGGGCACTGGGACAGGCTGCCCAGAGAAGCTGTGGATGCCCCATCCCTGGGAGTGCCCAAGGCCAGGCTGGATGAGCCTGGGAGCAACCTGGTCTAGTGGAGGGTGTCCCTGCCCATATCAAGGGGGTTGGACTGGATGGTATTTAAGGTCCCTTCCAACCCAAACCGTTCTATGATTCTATGATTCAGATCCTGATAAGACAGCGGCATGCCTGGGAGTTCACGCTCCCTGGCTGGTTGCTCTGCCTCTGGAGCGCTCACACCTCCGCTGAGGGACCAGCACGGCTCGCAGGCAGCGCTGCTCAGCCAAATCACACACGACGACGGGCTCGCTTTGGTGCAGCATGCTACAAAGTGCAGGTTTCAGGGTCCTAAATTTCCCTGCTCAAGGATTTTCTCACCATGGAAAGATTTCACTCACCCCAGCCATGGCTAAAAGGTGTTCCAGGGACTTTGACATTAGCAAATACTTCTTTGCGCGGGTCACTGCTACATAGAGCAGGTTCCATTCATCGTCGGGATACATGCCTAGGTTGGAGGAAAGAACAATAGCTTTAGAGAACAAGAAAACAACAGCTCTGCCATTCTTCCAGTCCTTCTGGAAGGACGCTCGGTGCTTCTCCAGGTGAACTCGCAGAGCGACACAGCTGTGCAGCACTCTCCTGCGTTTGCTGTGCAGTTCCTGACACCACCGACAGCTCCTGCCTCCTTCCACATTCTCCCTTCCAGGAAAAGGCAGGTCTCTGCATGCCCAGAGGAGCAGCTCTCTGCTACGTGTCTTCCCACCTCCCAGGCACATATTTGGCACTGGAGGAGTTTCTCAGTCTCTAAGTTCACACTGCAAGCTCCTCTCTGCTCACTGGGAAGAGACCGGCTGTTCCACAGCAAGAACTGTGGCACCTAAGCAAAGCAGTGCCCTTCCCAAGTTGGTCTTTCTCCGTTGCTAGAGGGCTCCAAGCTCAACTGCAGGAATATTCCCCTGTCCCTGTCTTGCTGTGAAGGAAACTACGAGATCAGTGATCACTGGACAGCCAGCAGCAGTTGAGGGCACCGAGAAGCACGAGCTTGCAGGACAAGCGCCGGCAGCACGCTTTGCTTTCCCACTTTTGGATCAGGATGGGTACCACACATGATAATGAAGTTAGCTCTGCTAACTTTAACAGTTCCCTTACCGATAATGAAGTTAGCTCCGCTCCGGTACTCGTTATGGAGACACGGTGGTTTCACAAAGTCATCCGCGATCAGCACCGTATCAAACTCCAGGCCTTTGGCTTGATGGACAGTACCTATTAGGTAATCTGTAACCAACACACGTCGGGAGCCAGAAGGGAAAAGAGATCAGCCATCGTGGCAATAATGGGATTTTTAATGTCCCAAAAATGAAATGATTTCATTCTGAACCCATTTCACTTCTTCCCAGATATAAACCAGAAGCAAAGCACTTCTATTGGGAATCTAGACTGCTGAAGACGACTTCCCTGTCAAGGAAAGTGCCTGGTGTCAGCAGCCTGAGCCCCAGCCTACACCCAAACAGGAATGTTCTTCATCTGATGAGTTGTGGACTTGGTTGCTTTGTCCCCTTCTCAAATTTTAGCAGCAAGTTGCAGGGCAACTCCAACAGGAATCCCCAAACCCAGGAGAAATTCCTGGGACTTTCCAACTGCAGAAGATACTGTGTCCGGAGTTTTATTTGCCTTTAGCAAAGTCACATTAAGCAATTCCTTGGTGGCACATTCATTGTACTGAACTCCACCTGGAGCCAGGGATGTACCCCAAAAGCTGCTGTTCAACTTCCTTTCTCCCTAAAAGACCAACTTGATTCAAACTTGGCTTTTGTTGCAGAACGAGGTGAATTCAGCACCGAAGCTGGATTGAAATAAAGACCTGAATTTGCTCCTCTGTCAAAAGCACAGCTTGGCTTTACCTGCCAGGGCTTCTCGTGACACGTGGCTGCTCTCAATCTTCCGCACCAGCTCAGGGATTCGCTCTCTGTATTTCTCCACTATCGCAATCTTCGCTTCCAGGTCTCTGTCGTCGACGTGCTGCACGTATTCCTTTAAACCGAGGAAGCCCCGAGTGTCTTCCCATTTTTTGATAAAGGAGTCATGTATAACAAGGTTTGCTGGAAAGAAAGCAGCAGATGACTTGAGTTTATTCGGCAGACACCTACAATGGCATTTTTTAATTCTAACCAAATTTCAGGGTACACATCACGGAAGGGAAATGTGGGGCAGCGGATGGACCACTGCTGTGGGATGCAGAGGCTTGGGATGTCCTCCTCGCTCTGCCACTGCTGCGGTGCATGTCTTTCACTCAGGGTTTTCTCTTTCCTGATGCCAAAGCTCGATGCTCTCAGCAGAGCACGTAGTTTCACAAAGCAGCATCCCTTCGAGATACAGAGCTGGGGTGCTGTGAAGGGCAGGGAAGTTTACGGAGCTCAGGAGAGAGCAGCTGGCAAAGATGCACCGAGCTCATTTGTTTCTAGAGCATGTGTCCTAGGAAACGTGCACAACCATCCCCAGAGATATTTGGGAAAAGACTCCAGAGAGGCCCTGGCTCAGGGCAGAGACAGCCCCAGGGTGCTGCAAACCTGCAGTACTCTCTCTTTTTACCAGATGGCAAGGAGTTTTCCTGGTAGCTCACCTTCCAAAGAACCGGTAACACCACCCGTATAACCCAGCGCTTGTGGCAAGGCAGCAAGTCCTGCTTGTCTCTGTGCCCTGTATATAACGGTGCTTGCCTACTGCTGCCAGGGCAGAGGGAGATTTTAAATGATGGATTGTCTTAGCTTTGCACCTGTTAGTCTATATTTTTGCACCAGTCAGTCTGTGTTTTGCTTCACCCCATGACACATCAAGCTGGATAGGCGGTGCCAGCCCGGGGCCTGCGGCACGGCAGGACCGGCGGGGAGGGTGTGGGGATGTGGGTGGAAAGGCTTGTGGTTGGGTATGACCCTGGAAAGGGGAAGGGTCTGAGGGGGCTTCCGGCCGAGGGGGCTGGGGGTTTGTTTGTTGTGGGGACCTCGTGGCGAGTGGTGGGTGCTCCAGGCAGAGCCAGAGTCTTGCTGGTCTAAGAGTCGGGGTTTGAAAGGTTTTTTCCTCTCTTACTCTCCCTGCTCTCGGCCCTGGGTGGTCTTGTGGGGGGTTTTCTCCCTTTGTGTTGGTTTTCTTTTTCTTTTCCCTTCTCGGGGTGAGATCCTGTATCATTGGTTCTACCTTTTTCCTCTGTTCCTTAAATTACTCATCAGCAGTGGCATTGTTAGTAACTCCCTAAGTTTCATTTATAGAATTAAACAGTTCTTAACTCCTACGGGCTTTTCCTCGGTTTGTTCCTCTGACCCTTCCTCACCGGGAGGGGGTGGGGGGGGCGGAGTGGTAGAGCGGCTGGTTGTGATAAAAACCACGACATGGATTTATTTCCTAAATGATATCCAGCAGTGAAAAGGAAGCATTGGATGGAGGGTTCAACACCCCAGGTTTAACAACAGGACAGGAAAAGCCTAAGTCAAATGAAAAATGAAGTCAAATCAGAAAATACAGGGGAAAAAAAATCCCAGTCTGTGAGTTTACCGGGCTCTTGCGCTCAAGATAAATCATTGCAGGGAAAAGCTGTGGAGGGCAGCATGGTACAGGCCCCAGAATTTCAGCATTCCTGGTATTAACACCATCACTGAAGCAGCCGAAATAGCAGAGCCCATGACACTACCACTGAGAGGTGGGTTTTCAGCAGATGTAAAAATCAAACACCAAGAAACGCGTTGGCGCTTCCCATCAAAAAACTAACACATCCACGCTGCCGTTGGGAGGGTCACACGCAGAGGGAAGGGTGAGGGTGTTCCTCACCTTTTTGCCGTTCATGTGCGGGTTGACTGAGTTTCCAGACATCGTAAATTCTGCTCAGGCCAAAGCGTGCAAGGCCCTGAAACAAACAATTTATTTTAATATATACAGGGAAAGGTGCTGTCTCTGATTGCCATTATAACAACTACAGCAGAATTTGATATTCAATGGCTTTTCCAAGGAAAAAAATGATCTCTATAATGTTTTCTCCATTCCTAATAAGAAAAAGATTCAGGTTTTGGTCCTTTTAGCCTTTAATAGCTGCATATTGCTTTGTTAAAACGAACTTTAAAAGCCTGTTGTGCCACAAATGCTCCTGGCCTACTGACTCCACGCTGTTTTGGGAGAAAGCCACGCTCCAGGCACAACTGCCTCCTCTTTCCTGAAGCGATGGGCCACCACAATGAAGATAAACTCGCTGAACTGACTGTAAATGTTTCAGTTTCAATGTCAACTGAAAAAAAGGGGGGTTGTTTTGGCAACTTTTACTTTCAGAAAGTATTTTTTTGAAATATTTTTCCCCCTTGTTTCCAAATTCAGTTTGTTTTGTTCCATCAAAAGAAGAGTCAGTCTGAATTTCGACTTATTCCAAACTGCAAAGGCAGATGAGAATTCTGGTGCTGGGTAGAGAGTTCGAACACATCATAACATGCAACTTTCTGGTGCAAAATAAGATTAAGAACTTAAAATCAGCCTAAAATTCAAAAGACCAAGCTCTTCCTCAACATATTCAGCACTGGGACAACCATTCACATGCTTCTACATTTCCAGGTGCAGAACAACATCACAAATTAAATCACAGGTATTGATCTCAAGCACAAGGCCAGGCTGGGTGGAGAATGGATCGGGAACAGCCCCGGGGAGAAGGACTTGGGGGGCTGGGGGCGAGGGGCTGGCCAGGAGCTGCCTGTGTGCGCTGGAGCCCAGAAACCAACCGGATCCTGGGCTGGATCCAGAGCAGCGTGGCCAGGGGGGCGAGGGAGGGCATTCTGCCCCTCTGCTCCACTCTGGGGAGACCCCCCCTGCAGTTCTGCCTCCAGCTCGGGGGTCCCCAACAGCAGGAGGACACGGAGCTGTTGGAGCGAGGCCAGAGGAGGCCTCGGAGATGCTGCGAGGGCTGGAGCCCCTCTGCCATGGGGCCAGGCTGGGGGAGTTGGGGGGTTCAGCCTGGAGAAGGGAAGGCTCTGGGGAGACCTTAGGGCCCCTTCCAGTGCCTGGGGGGGGCTACAAGAAAGCTGGGGGGGCTTTTCCCAAGGGCAGGGAGTGACAGGACAAGGGGTTTAAACGGAAAGAGGGAGATGGAGATGGGCCATCAGGAAGGAATTCTTCTGGAGAGGGTGGGGAGCACTGGGACAGGTTCCCAGAGAAGCTGTGGATGCCCCATCCCTGGGAGTGCCCAAGGCCAGGCTGGATGAGGCTGGGAGCACCCTGGGCTATGGAAGGTGTCCCTGCCCATGGCAGGGGGTGGCACTGGGGTGGGCTTTAAGGTCTCTTCAACCCAAACCGTTCTGTGATTCTATGATTCAGAGTTTGAAGACTAATGATTCCTCTGAGGCTTTTGGAGCCTTAACAAAACATCCCTGCAACTTAAGCAGGTGAGTTTCTGCGTATGTGCACACACCCTCTCTCCTTCAGATACACGTGTGCTTTATGCAGATGAACATTCAGTGCAAACCTTAGAACTGCTGCTCCCTCAAGGGGTTAACATACAGCATTGCTGAAAATCCCTATTTCTCTCACCAAAAAGGCTGGTGTATCACTTTTCCCTGGCTTTCCCGGGCGTATTGAGACAGGGAGTAGACCATCCCAGGACTGGAAATTAGTGATGAGCGCAGCACAGCCCTCTGTGGCATTCACATGTCCAAAGGTCACCTTCAGCTTCATCCTTCCATCTCCCTTGAAAGCAACCTGGTCTAGTGGAGGGTGTCCCTGCCCACAGTAGGGGGGTTGGAACTAGATGATCTTTAAGGTCCAGCCCAAACCATCCTGTGATTCTATGACACTCAGGCTACAATTACAGCTGGTTTTTATTTCCCTAAGGCAGGAACACTGTGTCACTGCCAGTGGCTGAGCAGTCAGCTATGTTCCATCTAATCACAATACTTGCAGTGACTTGTTACAGCTGTATATTGCTCTTCCCCAGCCAGCTGACCGGAGCTGCTGCCATTCCATCTCAGCCTCATGAAACAAGGGACTAAATAGGGATCCCTGCCTGCACAGACCTGAGGAGCAGCTGCTCCAAATAACCTTTCCCCAGCCACCACAGATTGCTCCTTCTCCTTGAATATTAGTTTTAAACCTGGGTGCTACAGACAACAAATCAGCCACATCTATTTCAAGACATGCTTGTCACTGTTACAAGTGCTAGGGGACTTGGGAGATGCACCAGCACTTTCCTCTTACCCCAATCATGTGTATTTTAGGTGGTGTCTCTTTTCCAATAAGTTTCACAGCGTCCTCGAACACGTTAAAATTGCTTCGTGATAACAGCGTTATCTTCCCTTCCATGCTACCTCTCACATCACCTGCACAAAGAAACTCCCAGTTAGCCAGGGTGGTTAGAAAGCAGGCATCTAAAACCCAAAAAACTCCATAAATTAGGATTAATCCCGAGACATTTTGTTTATTATGCAGTAGCTCTGTGATTCTCGATCAGTGAGCGGAGCTGAGCCAAGTGGTGCGCTGATACCACTTACCCTTCTGGTTTCCACCCACTAATGTCTTGTTCCTGATCCTCTTGCAGACATCCAGAATGGTTGCCCCAACGTAAGCTATTTCAGGACCAAATCTGAAACTCTGCGTGAAAAAAATGAAGGAAACAGCAGGAAAATAAGAGGAACTTGTTAGAATCTACAGAAGTATTACTATATATGGAGTATATGTAATATATATAATTCCCACCAACCTTCTGGACAAAGTTTCTCTTAGAAAAATCACCCAAATGCCCCCTAACTATTTCTAGAAACCCTGATCTCTCTTACACCAAGGCGATAGGACTAGCACACAGGGGAAAACGCGGTTTCTGGACCCTCCACCCCAACACTGCCAAGACTCTTCCCCAGTAAGTTAACGCGATGTGGCACGTCTGTCCTGCAGCAGGGCAGGGCTAGAGGTGGTGGGAAAGCAGCCAGGTCCTTCACTTTGCTGAGCTGCTGGAGAGGTGACGGACTAGAGCAGGGCTGGGGGTAGCCCTCTATGGCTTCCTAACCTGTGGGTTTGGGGCCAACAGTCAAAGCACCATGAGGTCAAAGCCCTAATCAAGTTTAATTAATGTCATGATTAAAAAGCATCAGTGTCTGGCTGAGCACATCTCCATCAGCAAAGACCAGCAGAAAATCTTGTTACCCCAAAAATTCCACAAGTGAATAGATGCAAGGCTGGTCCCAAGATATGCCACTGCAAAGGCAGACAGTTCCTGTTCCCATGGGCCTGTGCCTGGCTCCTGCCTCTTGGCAAGGCTGGCATGGAGCAAGGAGGAAAAAGCAGCTTGGATGTAGTGACAGGACAAGGGGTAATGGGTTTAAACAGAAAGAGGAAGATTGAGATGGGACATCAAGAAGAAATTCTCCCTGGAGAGGGTGGGGAGCACTGGGACAGGTTGCCCAGAGAAGCTGTGGATGCCCCATCCCTGGGAGTGTCCAAGGCCAGGCTGAATGAGGCTTGGAGCAACCTGGTCTAGTGGAGGGTGTCCCTGCCCATGGCAGGGGGGTTGGAACTGAATTGTCTTTAAGGTCCCTTCCAACCCAAACCGACCTATGGATGGTTGTTTCGGTGGCTGTTCTGGCTCAGGAGCTGATTGCACTACAACCTGTATTGATGATTTAAGCTCATCCATTCTGCAAGGATTCCTCCCTTATATTAGCTTTGAGAATTGTGTAGCCATGTGGCTAATCAGGCCAAAAAACTAATCAGAGCGAGCTTTCAGTTGGCACAGCAGCAGGTTAGATAATCCGGCCTGGAGAGACAACCATCACTTGTGTGGGCAGAAGGTGGGAGCTCCCTTCCAGGGCACACTCAGATCAGCTGAAGCTGCTCATGAAAATCATGCCCTTGGCAGCCAAACAGGGCAGGAGATATCACAGATACAGGGGCGGTGGGGGCAAGGCCAGAGTTTGTACAGAGTCAGAAAACAAGCGTAGAGCCAGCAAACATGTCCCCCTTAATCAGTGTGGTTTTATTTCAAGGTCACTGGCAGAACAAAATTCATCTCCTTGCTTCTGACTCCACCTCTGCATGGGACCCAGTGCTGTAACTCACTGGCAAGGGGAGCAAGGAGGGTATCTGCCCCTGCCCACTCAGCTGGAGCTGAGAACTATCCCAGGAAAGAGGAAATCTCCTTGAAATTAGCCATAAACTAACTAAGGTCTCTCCCCCAGTATCCATTTTTCAAGCCACATGGCTTCCCTAGGGATGGGATCACTCCACTGCAAGGCACAGAGGAGCTCTGCAGAGTGTGAACAGCAACGCGTGCCACCAATCCCGGCAATGCGCACACTCCACGGTGACCAACTCAAGAAGTCTGGCTGTTAGATGCCTTCTGAAGGAGGACGTGAAACATTTTCCACTGCAATAGGGATCTTTTCAGGGAAGGAAAGCCGCAGACCCTCACCTTACCTGGGTGAGGTAGTAGACATGGGTGTGACGCACCAAGGAGAGGGTGTTGACGGCGCCTCGGAAGGTATAGATCTGCTGGTGAGGGTCGCCTACGAGGATTATGCCACATGTCTGAGACAGTACAATATCCATGATGGCTGTAGGAAAGGATTGGAGTGTTAAGGGGGAGCCTGCTCACACACCAAGAGTTGAACTGTACAATATCTCTTGCCTGTACAGAGGCAAAATCTCTTGCTCAATGACTCGCGACATTTAAGAAAGGGTCAACACAGCTGCAGGAGACAACGGGCTGGGGAGAACAAAGAGAAGCACACAGCTGCTGGGAGCTCTACAAACATCCTCCCGCTTGACAGTAATTTTTCCTGGACTGGAGGCGCACAGCATTTTAATTCCACACTTGTGAGCCCAGTACAAACCCACCACCCAGCCCCAGTGAGCCGGACGTGCTGCATGTCTGCACAGTGACTCACTGCACACCGCAGCAAGCCCTGCGGTCCACTTCGACCATCCCGGCCCAAGGCTCGGCGATGCTGGCAGAGCGACCACTTGCGTGGTGTACAGCTGCGACAGCACAGCCAAACTCTCACAAGATCGGGTCTCCAGTGAGTACAGCTGGGAAATGGTCTGATGAAGCCTTTGAGCTTCTCAGCACAGAGTTTGTTCACTTAGATCCCTTTGCAGAACCGACTCATTTCGCAACACAGCTACTCTCCTTATCCCCCAGAAAGAAAGCCAGCAGCTTACAATCATAGAATCACAGAATGGTTTGGGCGGGAAGGGACCTTAAAAACCACACAGCGCCACCCCCTGCCATGGGCAGGGACACCCTCCACAGACCAGGGTGCTCCAAGCCTCATCGAGCCTGGCCTTGGACACTCCCAGGGATGGGGCATCCACAGCTTCTCTGGGCAACCTGTCCCAGTGCCTCCCCACCCTCTCCGGGAAGAATTCCTTCCTGATGTCCTATCTCCATCTCCCTCTTTCCATTCAAACCTGTTCCCCCTTGTCCTCTCACTCCCTGCCCTTGGGAAAAGTCACCCCCAGCTTTCCTGTAGCTCCCCCCAGGCACTGGAAGAGGCTCTAAGGTCTCCCCAGAGCCTTCCCTTCTCCAGGCTGAACCCCCCAACTCCCCCAGCCTGGCCCCATGGCAGAGGGGCTCCAGCCCTCGCAGCATCTCCGGGGCCTCCTCTGGCCTCGCTCCAACAGCTCCGTGTCCTCCTGCTGTTGGGGGCCCCTGAGCTGGAGGCAGAACTGCAGGGGGGTCTCCCCAGAGCGGAGCAGAGGGGCAGAATCCCCTCCCTCGCCCCCCTGGCCACGCTGCTCTGGATCCAGCCCAGGACCCGGTTTGCTTTCTGGTCTGCCAGTGCACACAGCCAGCTCATGGCCAGCTCCTCGCCCCCAGCACCCCAAGTCCTTCTCCTCAGGGCTGTTCCCGATCCATTCTCCACCCAGCCTGTACTTGTCCTTGGGATTCCCTGACCCAGGTGCAGGACCTTGCACTTGGCCTTGTTGAACTTCTTGAAGTTTTCAAGGTTGACATCTCTCCAGCCCATCCAGGTCCCTCTGGACGGGATCCCTTCCCTCCAGCTTTCTGCTGTGTGACACATGAATCCCCAGTGTGGTGCAAGGAATGGACCCAGTGCCAGGGTTGGATAAAGCAGCTCTGCTGTCCTAATATCTGAGCCATTTAATGTCTCGCCACTCTTGTAATAAACCATGTCCTTGACTATGCTGGTGGTGTTTTTCCCTGTTAGCAGCAATGCAATACCAAAATGGCCTGAACAATATGTCTGGATGCCCAAAGCAACTGAAATCAAGCCCTCAAGGGATGCACATGTACCCTCGTAGCCTGCTTACACGCTACCTTACTGAATATGCAAGAATCTGGGACCAAGCAAAGTGTCAGTTATAATGTTACAGCTTTTAGATTACCCTACTTCTCACACACCCCTGAGCACACAAATGTCCCCTCTGTAAAGTTCTTTGGAAGGCTGCAGGTCTGTCTCTCATCACCACTCACCTGGAGTGCAGTCCTGTGCTTCATCAACAAAAATGGCATCATATCCTGAGAGCTGGGGCTTGCTGAGCTGCCAAAGTTTCAAATACCCTGCGAGAAAGAACAAGGCATGTCAGTGAGAGGGTAATTTGCTCATCATAAACCACCACGACCTTTAAAACAAGTCCCTTTTAAAAACAACAACAGAGTTTCTGGCCGTACTTTACTTCTTGCTTGGAATTCACACGACATTTGGAGGGGTTGCAAAAACTCTCTGTTGTTCCTAGATGTTCTGTCTCCCTTGGCTGTATGAAAAAAATAAACCCCAAAACAACCTGACTGCACTGGAGGAAAGCAGCTATACTGATGACTCCAAAACTCTTCATGCACAAAGAAAAGACAAGGAAGAAGGTTTTCCTCAGTACAATCTACCTCTGGCACTATCTGCACACATGCTAAGAAGTGAAAGGCTGGGAGAGTTGGGCTTGTTCAGCCTGGAGAAGAGCAGGCCCCGGGAAGACCTTACTGCAGCGTTCCAGAACCTGAAAGGGGCCTACAAGGAAGCTGGGGGAGAGCTATTTACAAGGGCCTCTAGTGACAGGACAAGGGGTAACAGGTTTAAATGGAAAGCAGGAAGATTTAGATTAGATATCAGGAAGAAATTCTTCCCAGAGAGGGTGGGGAGCACTGGGACAGGTTGCCCAGAGAAGCTGTGGATGCCCCATCCCTGGAAGTGTCCAAGGCCAGGCTGGATGAGGCTTGGAGCAACCTGGGCTAGTGGAGGGTGTCCCTGCCCATGGCAGGGGGTTGGAACTGAATGATCTTTAAGGTCCCTTCCCACCCAAACCATTCTGTGATTCCAAGAAGTGAGAGGAAAGGACATGCCAGCAGCAGCAAGGAACAAACTCTCACTGTGTGCATTCATTCACCCCCTGGCTCACCCATTATTTCTATGACTTTGCTGCCAACCACAGACATCTGAATAGTTCCACCATTTTCTGAGGCCAAACAAGAAAAGTGAATAAACTTCTAGCCTTTGGGACCTGTTTTGAGCTCCCTGCTGATCTAGTGGCAGGAAAAGAGGAATTTTATACTTTTTGATTCTCATTCCTGGTGCAGAGCCAGGAATAAGAAGTGTGAATTCTTAGTTTTCTACTAAAGCTCTTTATCTGAAGGCATTTGACAGCCATACTCTCATACCATCACAAGTTATCTTGTATTTCTTCTCTGCGTCTCCATCCAGCTTCTTCATGTTGTACCAAATCTCCTTTGCCTCTTCCACATTGAGCTAGAAAGAGAAAACAGAAGGGGTCTGGATAGATCGCTTTGAGCAGGAAAACAGTCCAGCAGATCTTGAAGCCCTTCCCCTCCTAATTTTCTGTGTCTCCACCACCTCCTCAACACAGTCTTTTCCAAATGCAGTCCCCCGAAAAGACCATCTCCTTGGCTCAGCTACTAGGACAATCTAATAAAATACCCCCTAACTTCTGCATGCTGACACAGACTTTGTGTTTATTTTGGCTTCTCGGGACAGCTTGCAAGGTGCTTAAAGGTGTTTGATATTTCTGAGGCTGTCGATTCATTCCCTGCCAGAAATAACGACTGCAAATTGGATTTCTGCTGGCTGGATCTCATCAGATGTGATAAATGCGGAGCAGAAAGGCTAATTTTCTCCACAACTCCAACCCACGTTGTTTGCAATGTCAGTGCCGTCCTTCAAACGTTGCTAAGCTGTCTGTACTCTAAATGAGAATTTCTGGGTTTGGCTGCGCGTACCAAAATGACTACGAAAATGTTCATTGTCTTTACATGCCACATCACAGCACCGTTCAGGCACTGATATAAATACACACAAACTCTTCTCTCTTTTCCTTGCAGGGAAGAAACATCGCACTGAGCAGAGACAGTGATAATCTCCTCTCTAGAAATCTCCTCAGCTGTCCCAACAGCAGAACAAAGAGGGCCCAGTTCCTTTGGATTTTTCACCAGAGGAAAAAAAGATTTTGACAGTCAGTATGTCCGTGAACTAGGAGAAATGTGGGATAACTACAGCCCCTTCTAAACTTCGCAGCCCAAGTCTTGCTTCATCTCAGATACTCACTTTCTTTTCCATTGGACTGACAAGTTTTCTCTCGCCATGAGTGTTTTTGAACCAAATAGGAGTATGCTCTTCAGAGATCTCTCTATCTGAAGAGGCAAAAAAGTTTTCAAGGGTCTGAGAGACTGTTTTCGCTCTTACGAACAGGGATTGTCCCTTGCGGTTCTGGAGGAGGGAACTCACAGAGTATACTGACATCTTGAAGAAATTCAGCTTGCCTTTTTCTTTATAGCTGTGGCACAGATGACAAAAATGAGAGAGATGTTCAAACACACATGAATAGTCTACAGAAGCTCTGTTTTATACACCCACCTTGACCTAGTAGTGGGATAGCTTTAAAATCTACACATATTTATCCTGGTGGAAGCACAAACTTGTTCATTTTATAGATTTTATACATGAAAACTTGAGCCAGAGACATATTCCCATCATTCACTGCTGCAATTAGATTGTTTTCAGTGCCAGGTAAGAGGATTCCCCTCTTCTTCCAGGCTGTGGCTCATTTTCCCTTCTGTCTGCAGTTCAGATGTGTCAATGTAACTGGTGGTGGTGCCAGAAACTGTATCATTAGAACAACTCAGGTTAAGAAAACCCTTCCTCTGCTAAAGAAAATCAGCATTTAGAGTGGTTGTACCACTTAAGTGTAAATGGGACATGTGAAAAGGCTGTTCTCAGTGGCTTTCTATCTCCCTAGCTACAAACACAGGCAGGACGAACAGCCCCCAGAAGAGCAATGGGGCTTAAGTCAGTGCAGTCTATGCCAGAGCAGGGCAATGAAGCTCACACGGATGCTAAAATCACTGGCCCATCCAACCTGAAAGAATTCAGAAACCATAAATCACAGTCTGGCTTGAAGCAGGCGAAAAAAAAAAATCATTTCTCCTGTTAGTTTTACTTCCTCAAGTCCTGGAGGCTTACTTTGAAACCAGACTCCTTTCCTGCCATGTCTTTTCCGTGCTCCACTGGCCTTCAGCGAAGGAATCTAAAATCCCCACTCACCGTCTGCCGACACTTCCAAATGCTAACGAATGGAAAGTCTTGCAGGTAACATTGCCGGGGAAGACGCTTTTTCCCCTCTCTGCAACAGCCTTGTTAAATGTCACGTAAAGGAATTTCAGATCAGCAAACTTCTCCGCATACCTGACCAAGGTTGAGGTTTTTCCTGTACCTGAAAGACAGAAAAAAGTAAACAAAAAGCATCCAGAGTCAGGAATGAATGAATCTGCACATCTCTCATCAGCTTTACCTTCCCCTTCCTGCTGTCCTAAGCACACAGCAGGACTATTTGCAGCTAATGGGAATTTATTCACGGACTCAACTGAAATCAGCGGAAACCGTGGGGCAAAGCAGCTTTGAAAAATTACAGTCTGCGGCCGAAAAGCTTTTAAAAAAATCATCTTTTTATCACCTAATATTCTAGAAGTCTGGGCATATGTGAAGATGCTCGTTCTCTGGAAAGGCAGCTTGGCAAAGGAAACATTAAAATTGCTCTTTTGAACGATTCATGAGGTCATTTCCTTATGAGATCTCCCCCTAGTGCTGCTCTCCTTTACTCCAGTTTGCTGCAGGCCAGCACTGTCCACACCTCACGGCAAAGTAGCTTCACTTGTGGGGTACCAACCACGTCAGAAACCTGAGACAAGAAGGGCTCTGCACATTTCCTTCTTTGCCCCTTTTCATATCATCAGTGATGACACAGCAAACTCTGTCACTTCGTTGTTCAAACTCCTCCCAGATGACTCGTGAATGTTGGGCAAAGCAGAACCCAGCACGGGTTCTCCACAGGACTCCAGTGGTTATAACTCTCCTTGCAGAAAACTGACTGTCTGCTCCTACTTTGGATGAAAAAGCTGGTGGATGAAAAGCTAGCCATGAGCTGGCCGTGTGCGCTGGAGCCCAGAAAGCCAACCAGATCCTGGGCTGGACCCAGAGCAGCGTGGCCAGGGGGGCGAGGGAGGGCATTCTGCCCCTCTGCTCCGCTCTGGGGAGACCCCCCCTGCAGTTGTTCTGCCTCCAGCTCGGGGGCCCCCAACAGCAGGAGAACACGGAGCTGTTGGAGCGAGGCCAGAGGAAGCCCCAGAGATGCTGCGAGGGCTGGAGCCCCTCTGCCATGGGGCCAGGCTGGGGGAGTTGGGGGGTTCAGCCTGGAGAAGGGAAGGCTCCGGGGAGACCTTAGAGCCCCTTCCAGGGCCTGGGGGGCTACAAGAAAGCTGGGGGGGCTTTTCCCAAGGGCAGGGGGTGACAGGACAAGGGGTAATGGGTGTAAGTGGAAAGAGGGAGATGGAGCTGGGCCATCAGGAAGGAATTCTTCCTGGAGAGGGTGGGGAGCACTGGGACAGGTTCCCAGAGAAGCTGTGGCTGCCCCATCCCTGGGAGTGTCCAAGGCCAGGCTGGATGAGGCTGGGAGCACCCTGGGCTATGGAAGGTGTCCCTGCCCACGGCAGGGGGGTTAGAACTAGATGATCTTTAAGGTCCCTTCCAACTCCAAACCCTTCTGTGATTCTATGGTATTTACCCACAATCCTTCCCATGTGAATGGGAGACTGACCTTCTGGTGGACCCTGACAGAGAAGAATCCCAAGGCCAGTCCCTTTCAACACCTTCCACAAGGAACACAGACGCAGAAGCACGTTTAGCTTTTGAGCCACAACATCATTCGCTCCCAGGCATCCTTTACATGGCAGTTAGTTAACAGATGTTTTGGTAAGCATCTCCATCCACATGATCGAAGAAGGATTATGTGTCGATTGATGCTTTCTGCCAGTGGTTCCTCAAGTTGTTTTCCTGCCCTGCTGTGCTGCAGTTACATGTAACCTGTCAAAGCTCATGAACGTTCCCGTTTTTGACATTTGGACACAGTGACTTTGTACAGACCTGAGAAACCACTGTTAGTGGCTTCTGTACCATGGTGCTTAGCTGCACCTGTCCTTTTGCCAGCCTCTTCTGGCACAGAGTGTGCATTAGCTCTGAGCCCCATGTGCTGTCTTTAAAGGCAACTCGCTGCAGATGGAGGGAGACGATTTACTTTTCCTTTTCTTTTTAAATAGGATCCCTCGATTTTATGCTTCCCCTTTTCAAAACAGTACATAAATGCAGAAGAAAGACCCTGCAGGAGGGATCTGGACAGGCTGGATCCATGGGCCAAGGACACTGTATGAGGTTCAACAAGGCCAAGGGCCAGGTCCTGCACTTGGGCCACAATAACCCCCTGCAGCGCTCCAGTCCTGGGGATGAGGGGCTGGAAAGCTGCCTGGCAGAAAAGGGCCTGGGGGGGTTGGGGACAGCGGCTGGACAGGAGCTGGCGTGTGCCCGGGTGGCCAAGGAGCCAACAGCATCCTGGCCAGCAGCAGGGACAGTGTGGCCAGCAGGACCTGGGCAGGGTCGTCCCCCTGTGCCGGGCACTGGGGGGGCCACCCCCCGAATCCTGGGGTCAATTTGGGCCCCTCCCAGCAGGAAAGACCCTGAGGGGCTGGAGCGTGTGCGGAGAAGGGCCCGGAGCTGGGGAGGGGCTAGAGCACAATTCCTGTGGGGAGCGGCTGAGAGGGCTGGGGGGGTTCAGCCTGGAGAAGAGAAGGCTCAGGGGAGACCTCATCACCCTCTACAGCTCCCTGACGGGGGGGTAGAGAGAGAGGGAGTCGGTCTGTTCTCCCCAGGGTTGGGCCAAGAGGGAACGGCCTCAGGTTGTGCCAGGGGAGGTTTAGATGGGATATCAGGGAAATTCCTCCCCAGAAAGAGCTGTTGGGCACTGGCAGGGGCCACCCAGGGAGGGGGGAGTCACCATCCTGGGAGGGGTTTCAGAGCTGTGTGGATGAGGTGCTCAGGGACATGGGTCAGTGGTGGACTTGGCCCTGCTGGGGGAACGGTTGGACTTTATGATCTTCAAGGTCTTTCCCAACCTAAAAGATTCCACGATTCTCTCATTATAAGATTTCTTGGCTTGTGTTGCTCCTACATGGATGCTACATCTAAACAAGCATGAGCAACTCCGTCTAGTGGCCTGTGGACAGCACCACTGCGAAACAGGCTCAGCATGTGGCTAAGCAACACACAGAGAGTTGCTTCTCCTCTCATGGATCCCTGACAAGCTGCCCTGGGCTGTCATCGACAGCGCCCAAACACTCGATTTCGGTATCATGTCCAAATATGACATTTACCCAGCTTGCACGGGAGTAACCATCACCACACTTCCCATTCTTATTTCTCTGAAAAAGCCTGCTCTGATTTTTCTGTATTGATTAAGGTTGATCCCCCTGGCATCCACACAGCTCCTCGGACAAAAGAAGCAGGGGGGGAAGGAGCAGAAGCTATGCATTTAGTCTTACAACATAATTTTTGACTCTTACCTGCTAATGCCATAATTTTCACGAGTTGACCACGCTCAATTTTGTGATTCAAAATCCTTTGCTGTTCACTGGTCAGCTTTACTTCAGGGCAGTTACTAAAACCAGGAAAACAGAGCAAAAGAAATGAAGAAAATAAATCCTCCCACATAAAATAAACAAATGGACTAACAGTGAAAGGAAAACAATGAATGATTTATCCCATCCCACAGGCGAGAAGGTGGCACTGGAGCAACTTGGTTATTGTGCAGATGAGAAATGTAGAGAATAAGAAGAGATTGGAGATAGCAAAAATAAAATTTAAACCCTGGGGAAGGCTAGAAAACATCTTCTCAAGGGCCCTAAGTCATGCTTTAAAAATGAATTTGGCTCCTTAGGCTTACTGAAAACAAACAGCAACTTGAGTTTGGGGTGTTTTCTTGTTTTTGAGAGCATGTGCCTTAAATTGCTCTCTGATTTCTCAGCATGTAGGACAGATCAATTATCCCTGCCTCTCAGGGGAGCTGCGTGCTTGGATTAACATTAAGAAAGGTATTCAGCGCTTCCAGCTGGAGGGCAATTGTTTTATTCATAAAGGTCTGAAACCTGTTATCAGCCAACAGTGTGAATCACCTCTTTGCATAGGGTCCTCCCCGACAGGACTCCTTTCACTCCCTACTGTCCTTCCTTTCTAGGCACAAGCTACCAACCAACAGTGATTTATAACAGCTATAGGCACAGAACAGTTAGCATACAGCAGTTATCCAACAGGATCTAGAAAACAGGACCCAAATCAATATCCTGTGGCTGGTATCTCACTTCCTCCCCTGCACAGAAAGCAGTATTCAGGAATGAACATCCACATTATCTGTGCTACAGCAACGTCAGCAGCAAACCAGCCCCCCCTCTGGCTGACTGCAGCTTGCAGTGTTCTAGAGGAACACTCTCCATCCTTCGAGAGCTTCTCATCCGCAGACAGCGGTGATTTGGGAGGGTATTTTGGGGCGATTCGGGCTCTGCGAAATCTCAGTGGCTGTCACACTGCAGCACAACTCCAGAGCTGTGTTCCACCGATACACAGAGCCAGCAGTGAATAAAGACTTGTAAATTCAGCCAGCGCTTGACACTTTAATTTCTACAGATTTAAGGCCTGATTCTGGTTTTCCTCTGTTAATTCAGGGAGAAGATGGCAAGGAGCAGGATAAGGTTTTGTGCTATCCTTATGAATCTCAGAGTCTTGTCAACCAGTCCCTGCCGTGAAACGTTTGCTCCTCCCTCCAAGGTTCAGCATTCTGCCAGGGCCCTGCGTTAGGTCCATTGCTTGGATCACCTAAAACAGCATTACCTGGACTGTAAGTCTTGTGGGCAGCCTGACGCCAGTGTTTCCTCTCCTACTGTCTGCATAGTTACAGAAGAATTTTCCATCAGATACAAGCAGTAGAAAATACTGTAATGGATCCTGGAAGAAAGGACAAAAGAGAATCTATCACTGAGAAATCATCGATAACCAATTAAACATCTGTAGCCACCTAATAGACCACCAACATCTTGAATACTTCCAAAAGAAGAATGCACAGAGCCCCAGGTGCTCAGGGAGTTGCAGGACAGTATTAATAAAGTGCAGTTAGTTATACCTTGAAAAGTGACTGCACAGGCACCCCGGGGAAAGGTCTGTTTGTGGCCTCTCCCTCGCTCCTGCTAGGTTTGTGTTTCAGGGTCTGCCATGCAAACATGATCTGGGATCAGAATCCACAGGATCCTTTTGCTTTCCTGAACCACTATCAGCAACAGTCTGGGGGAGCCCGGGACAGAATTTGGGCTGGTTTAGGCCTCTAAAGTGAACCAGTTTCATCAACTGTCCTATGACGGTTTTATACAAGCCCTGACAATACTTCATGGTGCTTTGTTACTGCACAGAGAGGAGCACAACGGCTCTGCGACTTTAATTATGCCAGCAATAGATGGTTTAAACTTAACCTCCATCATACAGCAGGGTTGATACCGCTGCGGTTTTACCTTTTAGTGCAGCTTTGTTCCTGTGACCTAACAGCTGCCACCCTCGGTCAACCACCAGGACAGATTTTGTGTCTTGTGAGGTGACACGCACACTCAGATTCACTAGTTGCTCTATGAGCTACAAACAGGTACCAGACAGTTCCTTGAGGACACATTTCCTCCTTCTGCTCTAAATTACAAACCTTGTGTGGTTTGAAGACATAATGGTGGAAGAGATGTGGTCATTCCTATTTCTTCTAGTCTAGATTGGTCAAGGAGATGGGGAAGGGACGTGGGTGACTTTGACCTGATGGCTCTCATCGCAAACGAGCGAGTGACACCCTCTATCTACCACATCTTCAGCAGGTGTTTACTCAAGAGGAGGTCCATGAAGATGCTCCGAGGGCTGGAGCCCCTCTGCTATGAAGAAAGGCTGAGAGAATTGGACTTGTTCAACCTGGAGAAAAGAAGGCTCCAGGGAGACCTTATAGCACCTTCCAGTACCTGAAGGGGGACTACAGGGAAGCTGGGGGTGCTTTTTACAAGGGCAGGGAGTGACAGGACAAAGGGGAACAGGTTTAAACTGAAAACAGGGAGATTTAGATTGGATATCAGGAAGAAATCCTTCCTGGAGAGGGTGGGGAGGCACTGGGACAGGTTGCCCAGAGAAGCTGTGGATGCCCCATCCCTGGAAGTGTCCAAGGCCAGGCTGGATGAGGCTTGAAGCAACCTGGTCCAGTGGAAGGTGTCCCTGCCCATGGCAGGGGGTGGCACTGGGCAGGGTTTAAGGTCCCTTCCAACCCAAACCATTCTATGATTCTAAGTTGATGACCTTAGGCAGCAATCACTAACAGGCCAAACGAGCATCCTGACTTCCCTGGTTGGTAGCCTGAGCACATGGCCCCTGGTTAAGTAAGCAGAGGATGAACCATTCTCCCATGTCTACCATAAGCTGGATGATATCTCACAGAGGGCAGCTTACGGAACCATCTTCCTCCTGGCTATAGATTCATTTTCCAGTGCAGTTCCTTGCCAGTCTTCTTATAAGAAGAACTTAACATTTGTCCATAATCCTTATCTCATCCCCACTGCAATTCTGAAGCAATCTGTGGGCTCTTACCTGCATCACCCATTTCTATAGTTGCTTTAAAACCTGCTTTTGTTTCTGAAAAATATTTTTTTTCTTGAACACTACCTCTTGAAAACCAAACAGACTATGAAAAAGTCCAGGAATTAAAGCAGATCTAAAGGCACCGTTCCTGAATGTCCCTGCAAAAAGCTAGGGCTGTTCCTGACAAACTGCATCGAGGAGCTGAAGAACCCTAACCTACTGTGTATATAGCATCACAGAATTGTTTAGGTTGGAAAAGATCTTTAAGATCGAGTCCAACCGTTACCACAGCAGGGCCAAGGCCACCACCAGACCATGTTCCTGAGCACCTCATCCACATGTCTCTGAAACCCCTCCAGGGATGGTGACTCCACCACCTCCCTGGGCAGCCCCTGCCAGTGCCCGAGAGCCCTTTCCAGAAAGAAGTTTTCCCTAATATCCCATCTAAACCTCTCCTGGCACAACCTGAGGCCGTTCCCTCTTGTCCCATCACTTGTCCCTTGGGAGAAGAGACCAGTCTCGCCTCTCTGCACCCCCCTTTCAGTGAGTTGTAGGGAGTAATAAGGTCTCCCCTGAACCTCCCCTTCTCCAAGCTGAACCCCCCCAGCTCCCTCAGCCAATCCCCATGGGAATTGTGCTCCAGACCCCTCCCCAGGTCCATTGCCCTTCTCCAGACACACTCCAGCACCTCAATGTCCTTCTTGAAGTGAGGGGCTTAAAATAGATATTACACATGGCAGTGCCTAGAAAGAGGCTTGCAGCAAGCATCTCCCCAGTCCTCACCTGTTAGTGATCACAATATCCTGGTCCCTCATCGCATACAGCAGCGTGGCTATGCAGTAGAGCGTCTCAGTCACGTCCACAACAGAGAGGGTAGAGCAGGGTCTCTGCAGACACACCATCAGGTTTTGGATGTCGCTGACGCCATCGGAGAAAAGCACCATGACTGTGATTATAGCCCACATGTTCTCAGCCTGGTATAGGGAACAACGAGGAAGAGTGAGCAAAAAGCTTTGAGCCTTTAGGAGCAGGAAAACGCTGCTTCAACACTGAAAAAACACTTAGGCCATGATGAATAGTTAAATCTTCTTCAGTCACCCTGAATAGTACCAAATAACACTCCAAAGGGAAAACTTCAGACGCAGGAGGGCAGACATGACGTTAAAGCACGAGCAGTTGTTAAATCTTTTAAATAAACCAGTTAATAGCTGTAAAACCAACCTCCATCCTGCTCTGTAAGTGCGGCAGTTTGTTGGCAACACAGAGTTCAGCCTTTGAGAAGAGGTGATGACTCTTCAAACACCGGAGTACCGCACTGGGATCTACTTTCCGGCCGGTGGGTATGGCAGACACGCACCTGTGAGGAACATCGACAGCAGCATTTGCAAAGACACCTTTTCAAGTGAGTTTATTCTCCAAGTAAACAATGTCTTCTCCAAAGTATTGACAGGCTGCAGTTAAGTGCAACTATACCTTGCTGTGTGCCCCATGGATTTCATAGAATCACACAACGGTTTGGGTGCGAAGAGATCTTAAATCCCTCCCAGTGCCAACCCCTGCCACGGGCAGGGACACCCTCCACTAGACAAGGTTGCTCCCAGCCTCATCCAGCCTGGCCTTGGACACTCCCAGGGATGGGGCATCCACAGCTTCTCTGGGCAACCTGTCCCAGTGCCTCACTACCCTCTCCAGGAAGAATTTCTTCTTGATGGCCCATCTCCATCTCCTTCTTTCCGTTTAAACCCATTATCCCTTGTCCTGTCACTCCCTGCCCTTGGGAAAAGTCCACCCCAGCTTTCTTGTAGCCCCCCAGGCACTGGAAGAGGCTCTAAGGTCTCCTCAGAGCCTTCCCTTCTCCAGGCTGAACCCCCCAACTCTCTCAGCCTGCATCCTGACTGGATGCGTTCAGCGGTGAGGCTGCAAGGTGCTGAACTTGGATTTCCAACCCTACTTCTTGTACCTAGAGTCATTTAGACAAGTAATTCCCAGTTCTGTTACACAGACACGTGCTTAAATACTTCCCTGCATCTGCAACTTCATCCTGACTGTCTCAAAGTTTCCTTGCAGATCTACCTTGCTCAACTCGATTTGACGCTTCTCCTTGCACCATTTAACTGCCATACGAAACTGCCCTCCAGACTAGAGAGATCTGAACATAGCACCTCCTTTTATCAGGGACCTATCTCTGGCCTGGGCTTGCTGCTGAGCTGCAACTGATAGGTCAGTGTGGGTCCAGAAAGGCAGCTGTTCAGGAAAGGAAAAGGAGAAAATACATTGGAGATGGGAGGGACGAGGACAAAAAGCTCACATCCTCTACAAGTTATTTGTATTTTAGCTAAATCCAGGAGATGCTGAGCCTCTCTAACATCCTGACTGTCAGGAGGTGGAACAGCAGTGCTGACATGACAGATCCTGAAACATAAAGGGATGCTAAAAGCGATGCTTAAACTGAGTCTCACTCTCTCCAGCACAGTCACCCTGCAGAAAACAACCACGTAACATCTTCTCCCAAGCTTGTTGTCAGGTGCCAGAATGCAGCAAGTGACAGGACAGCCCAGCCTTTTTGGTTTTGTCATCTAATACTTGTCCTGGAGCTCCTTGCAGCCTCTCTCGGTTGCTGTATCTAACCTGGCTGTGCTCTGACATACAGGTTCCTCTCTGAAACCTTCCTTTGAGCCTCCAAATCCAGCCTGTGGAAAGCTTGCAGCTGCTTGCTGACACCCTCTTGCTCAGGCTCTCCACCATCAAGACTGTTATTCTGTCCACTCTTCCCAGCCCATGCTCAGCTTCTCCATCTCCTCAGACACTAATACAAGGCTACCCCGCCTTTGCAGCCTGTCCCCGACTTATCCACCACTTCTCACTATCAAAACCAGGGGCACTGCAGAAGGGACTTTGGAAGCCATGTGCTCAAAGCAGGGACGGCTTCCAAGTTTGGTTGTTTGCCCAACTGAGGTCTGAGCACCTCCAAGGATGGACATTCCTCACCTCTCTGGGCCAGCATTTGACTACTCTCCTAATGTCCAACTGGATTTCCTCTGCTGTAACTTGAGGCCTCTTGCCCTCTGCACCTGCAAAAAGGGTTTGGTATCATGCTCTCTACAGCCCCTCATTAGGCAGAGGAAGAAGCAATTAGATCCCCTTTCCACCTTCTCTTCTCCAGATTTCATCCTCTACTTGTACATCATGTTCTCCTGACAACAAAGAGGAGGAAAGGGGAGGTTTTTTACCTATTTCTAGAACCCTATTAGTGATTTCTACTGCTCCTTCCTCACCTTCCTGTAACGTCTCCCACCTGTTCAGAAGACAAACCCATTTCTCTCCTGGCAAGTCACAGGATAAAATGGAAGAAGACCCAAAGCAAGGAAAGCCTCGGGATCTACAGGTACAAAGTCAAGTGCTGTAGTGAACTCACCTGATCAGCCCCAACACACATTCCTGCTGCTCCTTCGTTATGGCGAAATCCCGCAGGAGCTGTTCAACTCTGCGCAGGGCCGTGTACTCCTTCATTAGGTACCGATGGTACAGCTTTTTCCAAGGAATGAACTAGAATGTGAAGCACATACCACCATCGGTCACCTCACAGCATTGGGAAATAGGTTTCTTCTGGCAATAAGCTAATCCACGTGACTTCCAAAGAAGACCTGGAGTTCTAAAAATCCCTGCCGCTTGATGGAAACAGGTGCAAAAATGTCTAGAAAAGGCTGTTTTTTCTAGAATGATGGGAAGAGGGTGGTGCTGGATCAGTTTCAAACACCAAAGCATTAAGGGAATGAGGGTATTTCAGATCTATTAGCACAGATCTGCTCTGAGGAGGGTCTGAGTGCTTAAAATCCCTGTGTCCATGAAGCCCTACCCTCCCACAGCCCGCTGTTTGGACTTCTTTGGTAAAAACAGGAGTGGTTTTGGTAAAAACAGGCTGGGGTGTGGTCAGCCTCCTATCGCTCTTGAAAGAGCCTCTTTGTACAAGCTGAGGATTTGCTGTGAGTGGTGCTAGCTGTCCCCGAGCCACCTTTAACTGAAATGCAGAGATCCTCGCTGTGGCCAAAACAACTGTCAGTGGGTTCACGACTGTCTGTACTGTGAAGGACTTGACTGCGGATGAACCAAGCTCCATAAAAACAGAATGAAAGGCCTTTCCTCTAAACCTGTTGGACTACAAGAGACACCACATACACAGAGGCTGGGGGACACTGACATACACTGGTTATGAGAGGACATTGCCCAGGCTGGTAACCAGAATTTCCTGCATGATCCCTGTCAGAAAAAAAAGGCTGCAAGGAAAACAGTGACAGGGGATCTTGTGGAGTCTTACAGGTTGCTCTCAGTCCATGTATGGGAAGAATGCATCGAGGGAAATTACCCAAATGTTGATCTCCTGATGCCACTGTGGTCCTGAAGACCAAATAAAATGACAAAAAAACCCTCGTAAGAAAGGATGTGGGAAAGGAGCAAAGAGACAGACGCAGCACGGATGCTCCCACAGCAATACATGCAGCCACAAGACTGAGATGGAACAGAGCAGCAGAAGGGACAGGCTGAAATCAGTATCACAGCAGTCCTTACCAGTGGATCACTGACTATCTCCCTCCAGCAGTGACACACCAAGCTCACGTTCTGATACAGATCAGTCACCGGTAGGAAAGCAAAGATGTTCCTCACGACTTCAACAGGCAGGTCATTGATACTCCCCTGAGGCACTTCCCAATTTGGAGTCCCCAGGAGTCCGTAGTGTGCATCAGGGACTGGTTCGATTTCCATGTCATCAAGTTCCTGCTTGATCTGGCTGTGTCCTGGATGAATCACCACTGGCTTCTTCTCAGGTTCACCCCACAAATCGTGCTCTGGCTTGAGAACGCCTCCAGCTGCAGTGGACAAAGGCCGTTTTCTGGAGCTTTCCCTGGGTGCTGGTACAAGGTCCTTATCCTCCAGAAAGGAGCAGGAATCACCGCTGATCTCCTGCACAGTGGAGACACCACTGAAGGAATCATCCGGTTCCGTGAAGATGGGATCCAGTAGCTCTTCTTTGATTCTACTATTCTTGATCCCACTGGCACCTATTTGTTGTCCCCAAGAGACCCCAAAGTAATCGGCGATGTTCTGCTGCTGCCCTTGGCCTGCAGAAAGAGGAAGAGCATGAGGGAAGTCAGCAGAAACAAGCGCAAAGCACGCTGCTCCTGACTGAGCTAACAAGCAGACCAGAAGTTTTGTAAGGTGATAGTTATTTCCACAGGTTTCCTTACAGACATAGGAACTTACTACAGGTGAACTGTCCTGCTACATACTGCTTTTCTGGAAACCTACATGTCAACAGAACAACATTCACCTCTTTGCATTGTTCACGCAATCTGGGCCCTCTCAAGGTACGTCTGACACCTCTGCTAGCTTCTAGAAAAAGACACGGTGTGCATAACAACCTCTCGGATCAACAATCCCCAGCTAACGTAACACAGCAGATGTGTGTTACAGAATGAATTTCACAGGTTGTATTTCCACTAGCCAAAGAAACAGAAATAGGAAAGGAACCAAATGCTAGACTTGAGTTGTGGTGTGCCTCAGACTGAGGTTGGGCTCCTTGTGGTTATTTATTGTCCTTAACCCGGTAAACGAGACGCACGCAAAGATTATAGAAGAGCTTCAGGGTTTAACTACTGCTCTGCACCATGGTGTCAGGGGGATGGGGCCAGGCTCTGCTCAGGGGTGTCCAGTGACAGGACGAGGGGCCATGGCCACCAACTGGCAAACAGAAGGGTCACCCTGAACATGAGGAAACCCTTCTGCCCTGGGAGGGTGCCAGAGCCCTGGGACAGGCTGCCCAGAGAGGGGGGAGTCTCCTTCCCTGGAGACTTTCCAAAGCCGCCTGGACTTGTTCCTGTGTGATCTGCTCTGGGGGATCCTGCTCTGGCGGGGGGGTTGGACTAGATGATCTCTAGAGGGCCCTTCCAACCCCTGACACTCTGTGAATCTGTGAATGAGAAGGTCACAGCACCAAGCCTCCAGCAGGCTGCTCTTACCACAGTACAAGAGAGACCAATGCCTTTAAGAGGATAAACAGCCCAATACTTCCTTTTTGCAACGTCAAAAAGCACTGGAGACCATAAAGGAAACCGAAACTTGGCAAGAGACTGCTGTTGGCAGCCTCTCCTTTCCCCCAGAGCCAGACAGTTCATGTAACACACAGACTCAACTTACCAGCACTGATTGTATTCACTCTGTTCTGCTCCTGTTCTGCAAAATATCCGGATGCTCAGCTAAGAGGCATCTCAAGAAGAAAAAACCATCACCAACAGCTACTGCTGGTGTTAATGCATTTTATTTCTGGATGCTAACGAAGGCATAGCTTAAAGAGCTCTGATTTGCAAGATGATGCTAAAAACAGCTCCGCTGCTAATGTCAGAGTTCAATATCCTAAAACCTGGAGCATCTAAGATGACTAGATTCTTGAAAGTGAGCTAGCCAAAGATACCACCAATGTGAAAATGGAAAAACGTGCCTACGAGCACAGTCCAGGATTCTGGTGTCTGGTCCTGGCTCACCAGTAGACGCTCTCTGTGAAGTGAGTCAGCTCACGCCAAGCTACAGACTGATTCCCAAGCCTCCCACAGAAACACTGCAATGCTCCTAGGTCTCACGTTCCACTCAGGAGCTCAGGAATAACTCAGCATGTTTTTCCTTTGTTTTCTACCCATCACCTTGCCCACGTGTGTGAAGCATCACTTGTCATTACACAGATTTCGAGGCTGGGCCTTTAACCCTACACCGTGACCTATCTGAAAACAGGGCACAACCTATTTGATACCCAGCTCAGTGCAGAAAGGCAGGAGCCTCCAGCACATGCCCAGAGCAGAGGATCCCCTGCAGCCCATGGTGAGAGGGCAGGCTGTGCCCCTGCAGCCATGGAGGGTTACGGGGGGCAGAGACCCACCTGCTGTCTGGGGAGGGCCCCATGCAGGAGCAGGTCGCTGTGCCCAAAGAAGCCCTTGACTCTGTGGGAAGCCTGTGCTGGGCCATAACCCCCATTCCTCGTCCCCCTGCCTCCTGCTGTGGTGGGGAGGTAGAGAAATGGGGAGCAAAGCCAAGCCCAGGAAGAAAGGAGGGGTGGGGAGAAGGTGTTTTAAGATCTGGTTTTCTCTCTCATTGTCCTACTCTGATTTGATTGGTAAAAAACTAAACTGATGTCTTCCCCAAGTCTCAACCCACCAGCCTTTCCTTTCCTGTGGGGAGGAGTGAGCGAGCAGCTTCGTGCTTGGCTGCCAGCTGGGCTTAAACCACAAGAATCATTAATACCTGTTAAGTGCTCAGCAACACTTTTGCAGTCCTCTATAACTAGATAGCTCATTATTATTGAATAATTATCTGAAAGAGCATCTAGAAGCAGGAGTCACATCATTAATAGTGCCTAATTGCAGAGCCTGTAGCGTTCCTCAGGGAAAGCTGCCCTCTCCATGTAGTCTCCAACAGCTCAGCGACAGAGGCACTTCTAGTGTGAGGAGAGACTAAACACAGATGCGAAAGCAAACTCGCTCCTCCATAGAGGGAAGTATTTGAATGTAACTCTTTTTCTTGCCACTTGATTGAGGCCGATTGTTGAGGTTGACTGAGGTTGCCTGTGCCAACCTCGTGGAATTCAACAAGGTCAAGGTCCCGCACATGGGGTCAGGTCAATCCCAGTACAAGGACAGGCTGGGTGGAGAATGGATCGAGAGGAGCTCTGGGGAGAAGGACTTGGGGGTACGGATGGATGAAAAGCTGGACAAGAGCCGGCCGTGCGTGCTGGCAGCTCAGAAAAACAACCATATCCTGGGCTGTATCAGGTGAAGTGTGGCCAGCAGGTCTAGGGAGGGGATTCTCCTCCTCTACTCTGCTGTTGTGAGACCCCACCTGGAGTGCTGTGTCCAGCTGTGGAGCCCTCAGCATCAGAAGGACACAGACTGGTTGGAGCGAGTACAGAGGAGGCCGTGAAGATGCTCAGAGGGCTGGAGCACCTCTGCTATGAAGAAAGGCTGAGAGAATAGGGCTTGTTCAGCCTGGAGAAGAGAAGGCTCCGGGGAGGTCTTATAGCACCTTCCAGTGCCTGAAAGGGCTACAAGGAAGCTGGGGGGAACTTTTTACAAGGGCAGGGAGTGACAGGACAAGGGGTAATGGGTTTAAACTGAAAGCAGGGAGATTTAGGTTAGATATCAGGAAGAAATTCTTCCCAGAGAGGGTAGAGAGCACTGGGACAGGCTGCCCAGAGAAGCTGTGGATGCCCCATCCCTGGGAGTGTCCAAGGCCAGGCTGGATGAAGCTGGGAGCAACCTGGTCTAGTGGAGGGTGTCCCTGCCCATGGCAGGGTGTTGGAACTGGATGATCTTTAAGGTCCCTTCCAACCCAAACCATTCCATGATTCTATGACTTTGTGGAGGCCGAGATTAAGCCCAGTTTTGCCACATGCCACTCAAAACCGACCAGTTTCTTCCATTTGCACTCAGCTCGCCTGGCATTACTCTATCAGCACAAGTTTGACGATTGATTACACAATGCATATTAGCAATTTTCTCCCCCAAATCCATCAGCCTTCAAAGTATTCACAATGTACCTCCTCGGCGTCTCCGTGTCCGGTGGATGGGATGGAGGCCCCTGTTTACATCTCCTCTACTTTGTCTTTGATTCAACGGCTGCGTCAAAGAGGACAAACCTTCTGCACTCTGTGCAAGAGCTTCACAGTCATCGGCCGTGAGGTGCTTTCTTGTGAATTGCTTTACTGCTTTGCCAACATGGAAAAGATAAAGATCCCAAAGTGTTAGCAAACAACGACATACAGTCCTTTAACAGAGGCATAAGTACACGGTTTCTTTTTAGAAAATTTATAGGACAGTCTCAGTGTTTCATCCAGGGGTTTCTCTGAATAAATCACAGCAGAAGCTTGTATAACGCTTTGGTGAGGTGCAAACAAGAGCAATGCACCGTGTCAAGGTGACGCAGCTGCAGTCACCACAACAGCGACTTCACCCCAGACCCCCACTCCTGTGCTGTGCAAGGCTTTGGAACAAAACAGAATGATGCAAGATCAGAATTCATGCAAGTTTAGCGGTTTTCTCTACACAGAGACAGATACAGGCATTTCTGTAAACGCAAAGTATCATTAGGACAACGCAAAGAAGCCTGTGGAGGCTGAACTGCACAACTCCCCGTGAGAGACAACAGTGACTTGCCTGGAGAAGGTCAGAGCCAACACTCAAACACGCAACCCTGAGCCTCTCACAAACAGATCTGAGCTCGGATCCTCCATTAAGGAGGAAACACAACCCCCTTGCAGCACAGCACTTCCCCGTGAAAAGGACTGTTAAGAAGGAGCACAAAACTATCTGAAGAGTTACAAAAACCTTACTTGAAATCTGCACGAACTTCTTCATCCGTACACGGGACGACCAGCAGAAAAAGGACAAACAATACAACCTGCTTCTACTGAAAATGCTCAAAAGAAACCCGAAACCACAGCACAGGATGTGGTTCCTTCCAAAAGAATTGTCAGCAAACACCGCTCAAGTGGTTTCACTTTCAGCTATTACTACATTGCGCTGCGGAGGATAAACTCCTCTAATGTGTTTACAGCAGCCACGAAAGTAATCAACTGATCTCGTACAGCAGGATCCAAGGGGCAGTTTGTTTCATTATGCTGCTTCCTCCTGTTTGTCCACGTCAGCTCAACAGAGCGGCATTAAAAGGCTCCCCGGGGAGGCTCTTTTCTAATATCCTGTGTTCCTTAAAACACGGCAAATGAGGCAAGCAGAGGAAAAAAGAAATGCCAGACAGTCTCAGGGCATTCAGGGACATGATTTAGTGGTGGATTTGGCAGTGTTTGGTTTACAGTTGGACTTGATAGTGTTAACGGTCTGTACTGGGTTTGTGTGGCGGGGTTTTGGTAGCTGGGAGGAGCTACAGGGATGGCTCCTGGGAGAAGCTGCTAGAAGTTTCCCCGGCTCCAAGTCACACTCACCACTGGCCATGGCTGAGCCAATTAGCACCTTTGTGATTAACATATTTCAGAGGGAAAACAAAAAAAGCCTGCAGTAGACAGAGAGAGGATAGGATGGGACAGGAGAGAGACACCAAGGCAGACACCAAGGTCAGTGCAGAAGGGAGGGGAGGAGGTAGCTGGAGCAGAGGTTCCCCTGCTACATGTGGGGAGAGGGCAGGCTGTGCCCCTGCCCCCATGGAGGGTCACAGTGGGGCAGAGACCTGTCTGCAGCCCAGGGAAGACCCCACACCAGAGCAGGTGGCTGCACTCAAAGAGCCTGTGACTCCATGGGAAGCCCATGCTGGGGCAGGCTGCTCCTGAAGGACTGCACCCCCTGGAAGGGACCCACACCACAGCAGTCCATGTAGAACTGCAGTCTGTGGGAAGGACTCATGTTGAAGTTGGTGGAGGACTGTCTCCCATGGGGGGGAACCCCATGCTGGAGCAGGGTCAGAGTGTGAGGACCCTCCCCTGGAGAGGAAGGAGCAGCAGAGAAAATGTGTGATGAACTGACTACAAGCACCATTCCCTGTCCCCCTGTGCCATTTGGGGGGAGGAGGTAGAGAAATGAGGAGCAAAGCTGAGCCCAGGAAGAAGGGAGGGGTGGGGAGGTGTTTTAAGATCTGGTTTTATCTCTCATTGTCCTACTCTGATGACTGGCAACAAACTAAATTGATTTTTTCCCTCAAGTTGAGTCTGTTTTGCCTGTGACCATAATGGGTGAGTGATCCCTCCCTGTCCTTGTCTTGACCCACCAGCCTTTCCTTGTATTTTCTCCTCCTCATCTCACTGTGGGGAAGAGTAAGCGAGCAGCTGCGTGGTGCCTGGTTGCCCGCTGGGCTTAAACCACAACAGGGTCTTTTCCAGCCTAAATGAATCTATTATTCTATTCTATGGTTCTACTTTAAAATTATATTTCTCACTTGAAATTGACAAGTTTTTCAGATTAAACAGCAGGTTTAATCACTCAAGCACCCAAATTTTCTTAAGCATGTGGTCCTGGCAAACATCATGAGCCACGGTACCGGCCCTGTGTCCATTCCTTGAACTGTTGGACACAGAAAGGTCTTGCACAAGTCTGGATGTAGGACTGTGGGCAACACCTCCGCTCCCCCACTACAGAACACCAAAACCCCCAAAGTGCCAGGACCACGGCACAGGGTTCAAGTCCAGAAACTCAATACGAGAAGACCCGCTTAGGCTTCACCTGCATTCATCTCTTCTCCCTTTTGCCAAGATTTTTCATTGGCGACAGCAGTAGAGACACGCGTGTAGAGCAACGTTGTGCTGCAGGGCCCCGTTGCAGTTTATGGTTTCGGCCACATACGGAATGTGACGGGGAGCAGAGCTCACCATTCCAGCTGTGAAGCAAAAAGATCAGCCCTGAGCAGCAGTCGGAGGACAGGGGAAGCTCCACAGGGATGAGAAATACTTGGGAGAGGAGGTTAGAGCTGCTCCCTGCCCCCCTCCAGCATGTTGTTTCCAAACCCTTTCCCCACACGGATGCCCCAGGCTTGTGCCCACCCAGGGAGCCCGCCAGCAGCCCTGGGCCTGCCCCACACTCGCCCAGAACAGGCCCCCCATTGCCAGACCCAGCCCCCGGCCTGCTACTTCCATATCCAATGCCCTCATCCTCTGCCCCCCACAACTTCCAAGAGTCACCCCCGCTACTAAGGAGCCCCCCGTCATTACTAAACCCCCCTCCATGCCGAGGGGCCCCCACTATGAAGGGCCCCCACTATGAAGGGCCCGCTGCCGTTATTAAGCCCCTCTCAACGCCACCACCCCCCATAGCCAAGGGTCTCCCCATTACCAACCCCCCCCAGTGCAAAGAAAAACCCCACAATGCCAAAGGCCCCCCGAGTGCAAACGGGGTCCCTCCCCTAACCCCTTCTCAGCCAAGGGGGGGTCCTTGCTAAGGGGAAGGGTCCCCCCAAGCGCTCACTCCGCTCCTGACGCACTCTGGCGCTCCCCGCGCGATTCGCCGGGCTCGCCCCGCTGACCAATCAGAGAACGCGCCCGGCCGCGGCGCTGTCCAATGACGCAGCATTTCCGGGTATGGACGAGCCCAGTTGTGCGTGTGGCGCGGGGGGGGGGGGGGGGGGGGGATACGGTTATAACGCTGATGGGTCGAGAGAAACGTTCCGGGGGTTTATTTACCGTCACCCTCCCTACTCCGGCAGTGACATCACGCCGCCGTGTATTACCACGCGTGACGTCACGCCGCCCCAGCAGCGCGCGGGTGGGTTTTAACCGCCGGGGAATGGCTTGCGAAGGGACCCGCCACGGCGGGGGCTGAGGGGAGGGAGATATGGCGGGAGCCCAGCCGGAGGGAGAGGCGGGCTGGTGCTTCGCCTGAGGGCACGGCCGGTTCCTGGGGGAAAGGGCAATGTCTGGTGTTCCTGGGGGAAAAGGGACTTTATCGGTTTGGTGAGGAGGGGGTGGGTTTCTGGTTTTCCCGAGGGAAATTACTAGTTTTCCAAAGGAAAAAGGGAACTGAAGGTTTTACTGAGGGAGAGGGAAATTTCTGTGTTTCCTCAGGGAGAGGCCAGTTTCTGGTTTTCCTGAAGGAGAAAGGAAATTTCTGGTTTTCCCCAGTGGGAGGCCAGTTTCTAGTTTTCCCGAGGGAAAATAGGATTTCTGTTTTTCCTGAGGGAGCAGCCAGTTCCTGCTTTTCCTACAGGGAAAGGAACTTCTGATTTTTCTGGAAGGAGAGGCCAGATTCTGACAAGTCCTGAGGGGAAAAGGAAATCACTGGTTTTCTGGAGTGAGAGACCGGTTCCTGGTTTTCCTGAGGGAAAAGGAATTGTGTTTTTCTTGAAGGGAAAAGGGATTTCTGTTTTTCCCGTGGTTGAGGCAGGTTTCTGGTTTTCCTGAGGGAAAGGGAATTTCTGGATTTGCTGAGAGAGAATTCGTTTTGATTTTCCTCGGGAAAAGGGAATTTCTGGTTTTCCTGAGAGAAAGACTGGTTCCTGGATTTCCTAAGGGGAGAGGAGATTTCTCATTTTCCTGAAAGGGAGGACAATTTCTGGTTTTCTGGAGGGAAAATAAAATTTCTGGTTATCTTGAGGGAACAGGAAATTCCTGGTTATTCTGAGGGATTGGCCGGTTTGCGGATTTGCTGAGGGAAAAGGAAACTTCTGTCTCTTTGGCAGGAGAGGCTGAGTTCTGTTTTTCCTGAGGCAAGTTATTTCAGTTTATCCTGACCCAGGGAGCAGCCATTGTACTCACACAGTTTGAAACCATAACCCTGATGGTTTTGCCTCTTTCTTGCAGATCTCTAGCCATGGCGGAGGGGGAGAGGCCGAGGCCGCTCCTCCGGCTGGTGCAGGAGGGACGGCTGGACCTCCTCCGAGAGGAGCTGCAGTCGGATGCCGCACTGGGCCCAGAGGTGCAGAGCCAACACTATGGACGCTCAGGGGACACGCTGCTGCACTACGCTGCCCGATACGGGCACCGGGATGTCCTTGCCTACCTGGTAGAGGCGCTGGGGATGGACGTTGAGGTATTCAATAGTGACTACAAAAGACCCCTCCACGAAGCAGCCTCCATGGGCCACGGAGAGTGTGTCTCCTACCTCCTGGAGAGAGGTGCAAGCGTAGACTGCTTGAAAAAGGCAGACTGGTAGGTCACCAGCTTACTTTGCCGTGGGACAGAGTGATATCTGAAAGGGGTTTGGGTGCAAAAGGTGGGAAAGTGATTGCAGGAGCCCTCACTTACAATCCTGGAATCACAGAATGGTTTGGGTGGGAAGGCGCCTTTTCAAGGCCATCTAGTCCAACTCCACTGCAATAAGCCGGGACATCTTCAACTAGATCGGGTTGCTCAGAGCCCCGTCTGACCTGGCCTTAGAATAACAGAATTGATTAGGTTGGGAAAGACCTTTATGATCATCATGTCCAACCGTTAACCCAACATGGCCAAGGTCACCACTAAACCATGTCCCTGAGCACCTCATCCACGTGTCTCTTGAATCCCTTCAGGGATGGTGACTCCACCACCTCCCTGGGCAGCCCGTTCCAGTGCCTGACAGCCCTTTCTGGGAAGACATTTTCCCTAATATCCCATCTAAACCTTCCCTGACACAACCTGAGGCCATTTCCTCTTGTCCCATCATTTGTCACTTGGAAGAAGAGACCACCCACCCCCCCTGCACCCTCCTTTCAGGTAGTTGTAGAGAGTGATAAGGTCTCCTCTGAGCCTCCTCCAAGCTGAACACCCCCAGCTCCCTCAGCCTGTCCTCACAGGAATTGTGCTCCAGCCCCTTCCCCAGCTCCATTCCCTTCTCTGGACATGCTCCAGCCCCTCAGGGTCTTTCTTGCAGTGAGGGGCCCCAAACTGACCCCAGGATTTGAGGTGCAGCCTCACCAGTGCCCAGCACAGGAGGACAATCACTGTCGTAGTCCTGCTGGCCACACTGTTCCTGATGCAGGCCAGGATGGTGTTGGCCTTCTTGGCCACCTGGCCTTCTTGGCCACACTGCTGGCTCACATTCAGCTGCTAACCAATCTGCCAGGTCCTTTTCTGCCAGGCAGTTTTCCAGCCCCTTTTCCCCAGGCCTGGAGCATTGCAAGGGGTTGTTGTGGCCCAAGGGCAGGACCCAGCCCTTGACCTTGTTGAACCTCATACAGTGGCCTAGGCCCATGGATCCAGCCTCTCCAGATCCCTCTGGAGAGCCTTCCCGCCCTCAGGCAGATCAGAACTCCCCCCCAGCTTGGTGTAATCCCCAAACTTACTGAGGGTGCCCTCAATCCGCTTGTCCAGGTCATGGATAAAGATGTTAAGCAGAACTGGCCCCAGCACTGATCCCTGGGGAACAAACACCACTGGTGACTGGCCACCAACTGGATTTAACTCCACCACCACTCTGGGCCTGGCCATCCAGCCAGATTTTTACCCAGCAAAGAGTGCACCCATCCAAGCCATGAGCAGCCACTTTCTCTGGAAGAATGCCGTGGGAAACAGTGTCGAAGGCTTTACTTAAAGTCCAGGTAGACAATACCCACAGCCTTTCCCTCATCCGCTGAGCGGATCACCTTGTCGTAGGAGATCAGGTTCGTCAAGCAGGACCTGTCTTTCTTAAACCCACACTGACTGGGCCTTATCACCTGGGTGTCCTGTATGTGCTGTGTGATGGGACTCAAGATGATCTGCTCCATAACCTTCCCCAGCAGTGGGGTCAGACTGGCAGGCCTGTAGTTCCCCAGATCCTCCTTCCAGCCCTTCTTGTAGATGGGCATCACGTTTGCCAGTCAGCTGGGACCTCCCTGGTTAGCCAGGACTGTTGATAGTTTTTTATTGTCTTCTATGGCAGTTCTAGTTGAAGTCTGGCCTTTCTAATTTTCTGTCTGCATAACCTCATGACATCCGTGTATTCCTCCTGAGTTGCCTGTCCCTTCTTCCAGAGTTCATAAACCTCCCTTTCTTCCTAAGTTCCATCCAAAGCTCTCTGGCCAGGCCAGTCTCCTTCCCCACCAGCTTGTCTTTTGGCACGTGCGGAAGGCCTGCTCCTGAGCCTTGAAGATTTCCTTCTTGAAGAATGTCCAGCCTTTCTGGACTCCTTTGCCCTTGAGCACTGCTTCCCAAGGGATTCTGCCAACCAGGCTCCTAAACAGGCCAAAATCTGCCCTCCGGAAGGGCAAGGCAGCAGTTCTGCTGACCCCCTTCCCGACTTCCCCAAGAATTGAAAACTCTATCGTTTTGTGATCACTGTGCTTGAATGTTTCCAGGGATGGGGCATCCACAGCTTCTCTGGGCAACCTGTGCCAGTGCCTCACCACCCTTTCCAGGAAGAGTTTCTTCCTTATATCTAGTCTGAATCCACCCGCTCTTCATTTGGAACCATTACCCCTTGTCCCATCACTACAGGCGCTGCTAGAAAGTCTGTCCCCATCTTTCTTTTAAGCCCCCCTTAGGTACTAGAAGGCTGCTGTAAGGTCTCCCTGGAGCCTTCTCTTCTCCAGGCAGAACACCCCAACTCTCAGTCTTTCTTTGTAGGAGAGGTGCTCCAGATTGTTTTTGTGGTCCTCTGGCCTCGCTCCAACAGCTCCATGTCCTTCCGCTGTTGGGGGCCCCCGAGCTGGAGGCAGAACTGCAGGGGGGTCTCCCCAGAGCAGAGGGGTAGAATCCCCTCCCTTGCCCTGCTGGCCACGCTGCTCTGGATCCAGCCTACTGGATTTCTGGGCTAAATTCCAGCCCTATCACCGATTTCCTGCTGTTTACTGTAGGAGTTGTAAATTACTGCTTTGTAAGCAGATCCAGTTTAAGAGCTTTCATCCACAGCTGTTTGTTCTTTCCCACTTCCCTGTTTGATGGGACTTGATCATATTGATTCACCTTTTTTTGTCTGCCAGCCCTCAGAAACTGAAATAAGAAGTCAAGATGATGGAAAGTAAGTTGTACTACTTTTTCCTTCCAGCAAACGGGGCCTCTCAGGTGAGATTTGCCACTGATATAATAGCAACAGCCTCAAAAACCCAAGAAACAACTGGTTTCTTCCGGTCTTTTGTTTGCCTGCCATGTGGGTAACGTGTAAGCAAATGATGAGGGAATGAGAATCGGGAATAAGAAATAAAGCCTAATCCACAGATGAGAACAGGCCTCTTGGGGAGGGAGATTCCTGTGTACCACCTTGCAAAAGAAAGCAAAGATTCTCCCCAGCCTACAAATTAAAGCCCAGGGAGGTCGTTTGAAAGCTGAACTGACATAAATACAAAGGCAGCATCCCAGTCCTGGTAATTGGAGGCTGTGCAGCATCGGGCTGACATCAGGGGGAGCAGAGGGAGGCAGAGATCTCATGAGCTGCTTGCAGATGCGTGTGTGAGCCTGGTTTTCTTTGAAAGGCCTGCAGTACCCTTCCATCCATGGATTAAAAACGGGGAGCTATGTGCTTGCTAGCTCATGTCCTAGCCCTCGGACAAAGTCTCATTTGCATTGAAAATACACGCCGGTTATAGAAACGGAGCTGCAGGAAACATGGAGCTCCGGGCTGAGCTCCACCCCATCGTCCCTGGCAGACGTGTGTGTCTAATCTCTTCTTAAAAATCTCCATCGATGAAGATTTTATCTCCTTTCCTGTCCTTATCTGTCCTTACAACTGAAGCATTCATCCTAAAGTCCAAGCCAAATCGCTCTCACTGCAGTTTAGGCCCCCGAGTCCTTATTCCTTGTGCAGTGGAAAGTTTCTGTGCTCCAGCTTTTCCTGAATGAGGAATTAGGATTTTTTTTTTTTTTTTGTCTCCCAGCTGACGTATGTGGGTTGGTGAAGAGGAGATAAGCCCTCTCCGTGCTGTTCATCTCTTCTGGGAAAGCTTGGAGGTTTCTGTCCCATCTGTGCGCACACGCAGCATTCGACGATTGGGTGAAGTTTGTAAACAGATAAAATGAAGAAAGCAGCCCCTGCTTGCAGTAATTAATTGTTGTTATATTATGTGGTAATTAAGGAAAATAGACGTTGGTGCTGGTGAGGTCGGTGACATTAGTCACTTCAAGTGAAGCCAGACATGGGGGAAGTGTGTGGGCTCACCACCGTGAGTTACCCACACTTCGCCTTGCGTGTAAACCCTCACTTATGCCCGCATCCTGATGGCTCCTGGCTCGCTCCTCCGAAGGCTGCAGATCCAGCAGCCTCACCAGTCCTCACTGGGGAAAGGTGAGCAAGGAGATAACGGGTTACTGACGAGAAGAAACTCAATGGTGAACCTGCCCTGCCACCAAGCAGGGGTGGTTGTTAATCTGCAGTGTGTGGGTTACAGGTGTGAAAACGTGGTCACTGCTGGTTGTGGAGTTGAAAGCGGGGTGAGATGGGCTGGTTGTTGTGTTTATTTGTCAGATGTACCCACTGAATGCTCAGGAGCACACAATCCATGCAAGGCACAGGTCAGAAATTGTGGGATGGCAAAGATGCTGTTCCTCTGAGGAGCTTGTAAAAATGTTTTTCAAATATCAAAGGTGGTTCCCAGGCATGTGAAACAGGACAAAAGTGTGACAAGCTCGGCTCTCAGGCCAGCTGCTCTGCATCAGAAAAGTTCCAGAGTGGCATTTGCTGGTACACTCATGCCCCAGTGCCAGGAGGTACCGAGCTGTCTGTGGTTTGGTGACTGGCTGGGGAAAGAAACACTGATGTTAACAGCTGTCTTGACAGTCCCCAAAAGTCAGACCCTGTATTACAGGACAAGGGGTAACAGGTTTAAATTGAAAGCAGGGAGATTGAGATTGGCCATCTGGAAGGAATTCTTCCCGGAGAGGGTAGTGAGGCACTGGGACAGGTTGCCCAGAGAAGCTGTGGATGCCCCATCCCTGGAAGTGTCCAAGGCCAGGCTGGATGAGGCTCGGAGCAACCTGGGCTATGGAAGGTGTCCCTGCCCATGGCAGGGAGTGAGAACTAGATAATCTTTAAGGTCCCTTCCAACTGAAACCATTCTATGCTTCCCTGCATGAAAAATCAGTGCTGTAAAATCTCACAGGTCTGTATGCGGCGTGTGGTAAGCCTCAGTCAAAGCGTTTGAATGCAGGTTAGATGATAAATTCAGCCCTGGGTTTAGAGAACATCTTTGCCTTTAGCCAAGAGTTTCCTACTACCTCAGCGGTTTTAGCACATCAGTTTTCTCTCTGGCTAGCTTACCACAGCTGGCACTGAGCTACTGAGTTTTATTAGACAGGCCAGTGGATGTCACAGACAACCTTAACTCGGGCTTCAAGCTCCGATGTTAGAACAAAAGCTGTCAGGCTTGTGCGGCACTGTCTCTCTGTTACTATATTTGCCTCATCTTTCTTTTAGGACTCCCCTAATGATGGCTTGCACCAGGCGAAACCTGGAGGTGATCAAAGCTCTTGTGGAGCATGGAGCCAACCCGCTGCTGAAGAACAAGGATGGCTGGAACTGCTTCCACATTGCAAGCCGGGAGGGCCATCCTGAGGTCCTTCGGTACCTGCTGGAGGTGTCCCCAGGCAGCTGGGACACGGAGAGCATGATAAAGAGAACACCTCTGCACACAGCAGGTAAAAGAGGGTCCTGTTGCCACCAGGTGGGTTGGAAGAGAAGAGCGGGCTGTGGCAGCAGCAGAGAACAGAAAGGGGCTGTTGTTTCAGTTCACATTTAGTTTAGAGAAGCAAAGTGACCTATTGTGATACAAAAACCACAAGGAAACAGTTACATATTAAGTTCTTAAATGAGAAGAGGCTAGTGGTTCGCATCGATGGGAGCTCACCTCTCTGAACTTCAGTCTGCTAACTGTGCTCTGCTGCATCTTTGCAGGGTTTCACCTCAGGACACACACTCGGTTGCTTTCAGATAAATAAACAGCAACTCTCAGGCTTCATATTTCTTAATGATGTGCCAAAGACTGAGCTTGTGAGGTTGGAGGGTCCTCAGTTCCTGTGTCGGTGGATTTTGCCTGTACTCCAAGCATGTTTTTGTGGTGCATAAGTTACGTTCTCTCAGGAGTGGTGGATCCATCCCAGGACCACTCGCAATCACTCACTGACTTTGGCCTCCTTGGACCAGGGTGTTGTCTCTGTCTCTGCATCCCTGTGAGAGACCTGTCTGAGTTCCCACAGCTCAGGACACATTGCAAAACACTTTTCCTGGCTGACTTCTGAAGCTGCGAATTGCACTTGGAAAATCTGCAGGGCTCCAAGCATATCCTGGAATTTAAATAAATCCTAGAACCAGCAGAGCTGCTGAGAGGCACCTTTTAAGACCTGCCTGTTGATGATTTTTTTTTTTTTTACTAGTTTGGTTTACAGTCATCATCAGTTTTTGTTAAGACACGTTTCTCAAAATTATCTGTTTCTGTGCGTGTGCTTGGTGGGTTAGGTGAGATCTGAGGAGCTGTGGGGTCTCTAGGCACAATCTGCGGAAGATGCATCCCAGGTTTTCGTATTCTCACATTTCTTTTAAGAAGGTAGTAAGCCCAGGGTATCCAATTCCCTTTCTTTGCCCTTTTCATTGGTTTAAAAAGACATATAAAGGGAGTGAACTGGTTTGGGGAACCACAGACGTCACCTACAGACATGATGGGAAGCAGAAGGATGTAGCTGAACGCTGTCCCAGAAGCAGCTTGGATTTGGTTTTCTGACTCTTTTATCCTTAAGACGGAGGAATGATTCATTTTAATTTATGAATGATGCACAAGGTGTGCTTCAGTGATGTCCTCTGAGCCTTAATAAGGTGAATGGCCCAAAAATATGCTAATGCAGAATTAGATTTGCCTCCCAGTGTCTCATTGCCCACAGACCTGTGCAAGCTAGGCAGTACAGATAGAACATGTGTCTTCCCAGGTCTTAAATCCCTGGGATTATTAAAGTGAGTGAGTGAAGGGAGAGGTATGTGACAGCAAGTGAGGGGCACGCTGTGGGGCACGCTTGGGGCTGGAGGGTGGTGGCTGGCCTGAATCTGGAACGTGCCCCATCCCTGAGCGGGGATTAGGCTGTGTGTCCCGGGGGTCTGCAGTGTCTCCGCAGGAGAGCCAAGCGTGGGGAGCCGCCGTTCGAAGCTGTGGATACCTAAACTCGTTTCCCACAGAATTTAATAGGGATCGACTCTCCGGAAAGACCCAAGGTCTCCTGAGGAGATCCCTGCTGCGCTGTAATTAATCTGTTGAGTATGTTGCTCCTTGGCTGTTGTTCCCGTTACTTCTCCGACCCTCAGTAGCTGCCTGTCCACTGTACTGTGCTCATCAGCAGTGACAGGCCTGGCCCTGGGGCATTGGCTGTGCCTTAGTCCTTGTGCTTGACCTGGGAATGAGAAATAGCTGATGAGTTGTTTGACGTTTCAGGCTGGGCGGTGAGGAGCAGGTTGCCTGGATGAGAAATGGCTAATCCTCATTTATTTGTGCATGTTCCTGTCCCTGCTCAATCCCACGTCTTGTGTTTCCGTGGCTGGGCTGGCAGGCTGGGCTGGCAGCCCCCTCTCAGCCCTCTGCCTGCAGAGAGGTGGATGTGGGGGTTGAGGGTCTGCGGGCAGGGTCAGGAGCAGCGTGAGAACTGTGGGTTTGACCTTGAGCTAAAAGTCTCCTCTCTGCCTTGTAGCACTTGGGATATGGGGGTACAGACAGGGATGGTGGGATCCAGCGCACCTCTGAGAGTCCTCCTACGTCTGTCTTTCCCAGTGGCAAAGCCACCAACCCATGATTTGGGTTGATTTCTGGTCATTTGATTGATCCAGGTTAGACCCTGGACCGCACACTGGCAGAGCAGCAGCTTGTGCAGGAGCGACTGGGCGGCAGAAGGGCTGGAGCTGCTTAAACCACCTTTACCCCCAGCATAATTTTTATCATCCTCACGCCCCCCAGCACGTAGCCCACTTACACAGACACAGCTCCAGAGATGAGGGCACGGCCGAGGGGCTGGAGACGGAGCTCCCGGGGGAAATCATGTCAAGACGAACCGCCATCGCAACGAGTTTACATCCCAAGGGTGTGGATATGAGCACATTAACCCGTGTCTAGTCCAGCTGGCTTCCTGGCACAGTTATCCCTGGATAGATGATGGGTAATTTTCTCCTCTGTGCAATTTTTTTGGGGGGTGGGTGGGGGGTGTTGTGTGTGATTCCTCAGGCTTTGCTGCTTCATATATCCGTAGCCTGAGGCGAGAGAGCGGGGGAGATGTGATTAGAGGAAGTGGAGTGCAACAGTGGATCTGAGTGCTGCAGCTTTCTTGTGGCTCCGTTGCTGTTTAAGGATGTAATCGTGTTGCTTGGGGTGGGTTTTTTTTTCTTCACGTAGCTTGAGGGTTTTTTTTTTTTAAAGCCTCCATTTTGAAAATCCCTGTCACAGTGTGGCTCTGCCTGTATTCACATCAGCTCAGGTGAAGGAGGGATAAACGGGCAGGGATCAGGAGCAAACAGCCGAGATCTGGGAGGATGGAAACCCCTCGTTGGGCTTTCAGAGAGCATCTATTGTGCAGCTGTGTCTGAAGGTTATTGCTGGTAACACACATTTGTCGGGGGCCCTGTTTTCATCCCACAGAGTAAATAGCCTGATGTAGCAGCTCTGGGCTTGGTTGGCTTTTTTTTTTTTTTTTTGTCTTTAATGTATTTCATTCATTTTGCAAAATGACCTGCAGGAAAACAAAAAAACCAGCTGAAGGCTGTGCGCATATTGCTGTAATATAATGTGTTTTAAAAACCAGAGAGAGAGAATATTTCCACATGTGATGTTCAAATCCACCCCCACTGTTGTTTTTCCGCTGAGCTGCTGTCTGGGTGAGGATGCTTCATTAGGATGATGAGATGGGAGCGGTGGGTAATCTTGAGTGGCTGAGGAGGGGTAGAAATGCCATCCGGCTATTCGCCAGCTCTCTGCTTTGTGTTTGGTTTGCTTCTCGGAGATTTCACTTCAGGGATTAACTAATACTTGCAAGAAAAGATCTTTGTGTCAGCTTAATTGCATGTATGGTCTCATGCATGCACTTTGCAGTTAGCGGCAAGCGGTGCCTATATGCGTGCCTTTTCCCTGGTTTATTTGGTGTTTTCCTATAGGATCAGGGCAAGGGAAGGCTTGAGAGCTGGAGACAATGTTTTAATTACAAAAAAAATAATGAAAAGCTTTGAATTTAAAGCCTCTTGGAACCCCTTCCTGCATCATGAGTAAGCCAAACCGGTCAGAAACCCGACGATGTTTCACCATAGGTGGATGGTGGCATGAAAACATAAATTAACCCCACGCTTCCTCTCTCTCGTAGCAATGCACGGCTGTTTTGACGTTGTGGAGCTGCTGCTGGAGCGGTAAGCAGGCTTCCTCCCGGCATTGCCTCTGCCTCCCCGCTCTCCCCCGCCTCCCGTCCACCGCCCAGCTCGCTCCAGCCGCCTGGACACAAAGGGTGTTTATGCCGTTCGGGTAGCCCAGCTGCCCTGCATGCGATCCCGAGGCTGTCACCGGTTCCTCCGGGTTTATTGTGGCTGTTTAGGGGCCTTTGAGACAAGGACACTCTCCGAATGGGCTCCGATGGGCTCTGACTTTGCTATGACATAAGCCCCGTTATGTAACTCTGCTTTTTCTCTGTGCTGATTCATTCCTGTTGCCTCCAACGTGTCCGAGGCCATATGATAACAACAAAACAATTTTCTGGCAGCTTGGTTCTTGGTTCCTCCAGCCTGCACACAGCTTCCAGGCTTTATTTTCAGGCTGTGACTCCTGGGAGATTGCTGTGAAGTGGCTTTAAATCAGCCTGTGTCCACTCATCCTGACACTGTTACCCTCCTAACCGGCACTGCCTGCTCCCAGAGCTGGAGCGGTTTTCCCCGTGCATCGCAGCTGCTGCTCGCCACAGCTCCCGCTAGCCAACTCATCCCAGCCTTGTTAATTCCTGTCCACGCTTGGCCCGGCATAAACATAGCCCTGTGATTTGAGCCAGGCTTTCAATTTTAATTCAGTCTTCTCTCATTTGAATGGAGCTTTGGCCTGAGCGAGCCCTGTGGGCTTTGATTTTGTACATGGCGTTGTTACATGAGGATATGGTTTTCCCCTCTGCTAGTGCAAGGCCTGTGTACACCTTACCCCTTCCAGAGATCCTGTGTTTGGGGGGCGAGGGAAATAAATATAAATGATATATAGAGCCCCAGCTCTTGTGCAGCTGAGCAAGCTGCACCGACTGATCTCTGAACTGAAAAGCCCCTGCAGACTGCACCCCAGGCCATAAGGCACTGAGACGGGTTTATGCATTGTCTATGGACAGGCTTTATATATCTGCTGTTTCCAATCTTGCCCATCTCCTGCCCCACCGCTGCAAAGCAACTGGTGCAGAAAGGATTTTCGAGCTGCCCGCAACTCTGTCCTGGCTTTTGCCTTCCTTCCCAGGTGCCAGTACAAACCTGACAGCAGCGACAAATGCGGAGTCACTCCCTTTATGGATGCTGTCCAGAACGGACATGTCGACATTGCCCGGCTGCTCCTGGAAAAACACCAGGTGGGTGCCGAAAACCTCACCTCCCTCCTCCAGACCTGACCTAGAGCTGCCTGAACAAGCAGTCCACTCATTTGCCATAACCAAACTGTTAAAGAAGCGAATTGCAAACGAAGGTAAATCCCCTCTGGAGAAACCTCCTGCTTGGAGGACCGAATAAGGCCAAAGGCATTTGGCATATGAGGAGGCCACAGAATCACAGCACAGTTTGGGTGGGAAGGAACCTTAAAGCCCCCCCAGCCCCACCCCCTGCCACGGGCAGGGACACCCTCCACAGACCAGGTTGCTCCCAGCCTCACCCAGCCTGGCCTTGGACACTCCCAGGGATGGGTCATCCACAGCTTCTCTGGGCAACCTGTCCCAGTGCCTCACCACCCTCTCTGGGAAGAATTCCTTCCTGATGGCCCATCTCCATCTCCCTCTTTCCGTTTAAACCCGTTACCCCTTGTCCTCTCACTCCCTGTCCTTGGGAAAAGCCCCCCCAGCTTTCTTGTAGTCCCCCAGGCACTGGAAGGGGCTCTAAGGTCTCCCCAGAGCCTTCCCTTCTCCAGGCTGAACCCCCCAACTCCCCCAGCCTGGCCCCATGGCAGAGGGGCTCCAGCCCTCGCAGCATCTCCGGGGCCTCCTCTGGCCTCGCTCCAACAGCTCTGTGTCCTCCTGCTGTTGGGGGCCCCCGAGCTGGAGGCAGAACTCCAGATCTCACCCTGTGACAGGGATATGTCCCCATTGCTGGTGAAGGTGGATGGAGACATGAGGCAGTGGCAGGAGGGGACAGGACTTGCTCAGCACCACAGGAACAGCTGTGACAAAGCCAAGACCAGTGCTCAGGGGTGCTGGGGCTCAGTATGGAGGCTCTGATGGCAGCACTGAGGGTGGATAACATGGAGGCATCTGGCTGTGCCGGCAGCAGCTCATCCCTGTCTTCCCTCTCTCATGACAGCCGTGCTCCTGTGTTGTCTCCCAGTAATCTCCAATTTCCTCCAGCATACACGGCGTAACAGGGATGTCATTAGAGCCAATTGTGCATGGTAGAAACCAGACCACTGCATTATTTATTGATTGCTGAACTGGTGTGAGATCATTGGAGCTCACCTAACAGCAGGTTTTCATGGAGGTGGGCTTGTGCCTCCCTTCTCATCCCCTTTGCCCTCGCTTGGCCTCTCCCCTGCCCCAGCTCTGGTTTTCATCGCACACTGTGCCAAAGCAACGCAGCTCGCTGGCCTGGCAGAAAGCTGGCGTGGCAGAAAGCTGGCGTGGCAAACCCAGTGAATCTGTGCCACGCTGGCAGGCTGAATTGACCAGCTGAGCCCCTGATGTGGCATGGCATGGGCCAGGGAATGTGGCACCACGCTTTTCAAGATCACAGGCTTCGGGTTTGCTGAGCTGTAACACGCAGCCTCACCCAGCAGAGGTGGTTTGATGCCCAGATTGTGTTCGAGTGCTTGTTGACTTCAGGAGACGTTCGTGTGTTTGTTCATCTGGCCCTTACAGGATAAAGCATTTGTGAAGTTTGCTTACGTTTTTAGTCTCACATTTCGGGCAATGAAGATGGAATAGCTGATTTAATTTCCTCGTTGTGGCGCCCTGGCTTACTGCCACGAAGCAGCACCAGAAACGCTAATGGCAGTGTTGCTATCTTCTAGGTTTTATAAAACCATGAGTCAGGCCAGCTAGATTTGAAGAGGCTGGGTTATATCCTTTCAGATGAGCGCACTGTGTATTACTGCCGTTACCCTTCTTGATTTTATGTCTCTGTGGTTCACGTTCAGAGACTCAGAGAAGAGATCTCGTGCAGTTATCCACCTCATCTCCTTCCCTCTACCTGTGTCCAAGTTGTTCTCCACCAGCACACAGGTCAGATGCAGATTGTTCCTTGCTGCTTTAAAGAGTTGAAACCCATCATATGTGTTCCAAATTATGTGAGAGGGGGCTTGGTTCCTCTTTTTTGCCACTAGTTTTGCTTATCACTTAACAAGCTCAGCAGAGATCTGCTTCTGGTCTGCAAATCACGGTGCTACCAGCTGCACCAGTCCTGCTGGTGTTCATTGCTATCACCGTGGCCATGGCAAGCAGACATGATTCTGCTTGCGCTGGTGATTGTCCTTGAAGGTTTGGCCGGCCTGTTCATTGCTTTCCCTTTCCCTTCTCCCCCATTCCAGGCCTGTCCTACAGCTGTGGATGCACTGGGCGCTCAACCTCTGCACCGGGCAGCTGTCACGGCTCAGGATGAAGCCATCCAGTTCCTTGTCTCTGAGCTGGGCATTGATGTCAACGAGAGAGCGATGACCCTCGAGCTCACAGCGCTACACTACGCAGCCAAGGTTTGTCCCTGTTCCGATTCTTTCTCTACGAAGTCCCTGCCAGTTGATGTGCTACCATCAGTCATCAGGAACCATCAGGTTTAGTTGTTCACCACTGATGGAGGATTTACATTCCTAGCTCATCCTCTGTCACTATCTATCTGCTCCTGAGCAGTCCCATTCCTAGTTTAATGGTTTTTAGACCCTTGTTAAGGGTGTCCAGCTATCTGCAGAGTGGTGCTGGGTATCTGAGTTGCTCTCTTCACCACCCTCCTGCCCCTGCCTGTGCTGCAGTTTAGTAAACCCTTCTGCCTGGCACGTGGCTGAGTGGGATCGCTCCGGAGCGGAAGTGAGTGGTGACAAGGCTCAGCTCCCTTGCTTCCCATCCAGTTGGCCATGCTCTGGATAGGGTTGGTCCACACCTCTGGTGAGCGTTAATCTTCCAGTTTGCTGTCTTCAGACCAAACTGCAGTACCTGAAGGGAATCTGACCTCCTAGCTTTTGGGAGCTGATCATGAACCATGCTGGTTCTTCACCAGCATCTTCCTCAGAAAGGAGAGATGGAAAGGCAGAGGGAGCTCCTGGGTGCTTATCTGTGTCCTTCGCACAGGAGCTGTTTTGAATTCCAGGCAGCGAGAGTTGTTTGAGCTTTCTCCGCCTCCCACCTCGTGCCTGTGTGGCAAGTGGGACATCAAGGGGTGCGGGTCCTGCAACACTCCCTAGGAGTGCAGAGCGTATCCCAAGAGCCTCGCTGCTGACCAGGATCCCTCCTGGGATCCTGCTGCGTCCCTTCTGCGGTGTGCAACGTGCTGGCAGCCGGCAGCAAGGGAAGGTCCCTGCTCAGATCCCTGCATGTAAAACCTCATGAGCTTTAACATGCAGCACTCAGAGCCTGGTCTAGACATGTAGTGGGAACGAAACAGCATCCCAGTGCCCTATTCCTACAAAAGCATCAATGACATACTGGGAGTGCTGGCAACAGCATTCTCATCCAGCAGGACCCAGCCGTGGCATTTGCTGGCTCCCACAAAGGAGGCCTTTCTCCCAGCTTCCCTTCCTCATGCTCTGAGAAACCATGCTGAAAGCCCTTTTGGTTGCCAAGGGTACGTTTAACAGCAAGGCTATTGGGGAATATAATGTGCCTTGGAGAAGATCCCAGCTCTGTCTTGGCGAGCGGCTGATTGGGGAGCGATTTGATGGGTTTCTCTTCCTTCCCTAGGCTCAGTGTCACTTTATATTTACAGCATCATTTGTTTGGCTGGTGGTAGGGGTTTTTTTTCCTTCTTTCTTTCTTTCTTTGCATTTATAAATACATGAAAATCAAATTACGTTTTCAACTCAATTTGCTGCCAAGGCTGTGGCAGCTAAAGCCGTTCCTGGCTTGCTGTCTCTGCCACTGAGAGGGGGTGTGCATGCAGCAGGGAAATGGGAGCCTTGAGCAGGGGCGAAGATGCCACCAAGTCGTACGCTGATGGGGAAAAGAGTGGGTGGTGGGGATAAAAATAAGGACCTTCCATTCTCATGCTGCATGACAAAGCCTAATTCATTGCACTGAAGAAGTAATTACAAAATCAAGCGTGTTATTTAGGGAGAGAGGATTTATTTATGGAGGAGCTTGTGCCGAGAGGAGGGGGGTGGGGACTGTATTGCATTTTCCCTTGCAGAGTTTAAAATTGGCTACCGGCAGAGGAAAGACAGAGGACGCTATGGGTCGCAGTGGTGTGCAAGAGTAGCGTTCTGGGTCTTCTCCCAAGGCATTACAATTATTGGAGTAATCCTTTAGGAAATGCCGGTGCCCGAGGGTACCACAGGCACAACGGTCCGTATCAGCAACAGGTTCTGCTCTCTGAGCTGAAATACACCCCAGTAAGAACAACTCTAGATCCCCGTGGTACTTGAAGTGGGTTTACAGTGGAGGAAAACACATGGCTTTTTGCTGACAGTTAACCCTTTTAACAGCCAGCTGCCAATTAGGAAAGGCAAGTCAGGGATCCTATGTCTCTGTGGCCAGCTGAAGTTAAAAGCAGTTTAATTGAATTACGTGATTGGAGGCAGTGGCTGGAGAGGCAAAGATCAGTTGACAAATTAGTGCTAATTTGCTATTAAGAAACATCTTCAGGTCGTGTCTCCCAGTAGTAAGTCAGAGGTTGTGTTGCATTAACTCCTTGCAGCCACTGGCAAAGGCAAAGCTCTGCTGGGAGACAGGCCTCCAAATTCCTCACACCCCAGGGTCCTGGCTGGGCAAGGTGGATCTACTGACCGTGGTTGGGAAGATCGTATGGGATCTACAGTTGTCTAAAAGCAGATCCACCTGGCGGGATCTGGACTGGGTTGTGTCTGTCACACGTGCCCTGCTGAGGCACCGCTCTCAGTCTTTGGCTGTATCATCTCCCCCCAGAGACATCCCTGCACTGTAAGGTGATTTTCAGCACTGTTGGTCTTAATTGAACACTTTGGGGTTTAAAACATGGTATTAAATGTTCGCAGAGAGAATTACGCTCCTGGAATGCCTCGTTACTGCCTTTTCAACCTCTGGGTAGAAATTGCTGCCAGGGGCACACGAAGTGTGCAGACACGCTGAGCGAGGGCCAAGCTCCAACTCCTCTCCGTAGCCAGCGGAAAGGCTGGAGAAGGTGCCTGGTGGCATCTCTCTGGCCAGTTTCCTGTGGGGTAACAGCAGTGTGTCTGCTGTGCCTGGTCAATCCCTGTTCTGCACCACCACAGGCGGCCAACCCTGATTTCCAGCTGCTGTAAGATCCTCTGGAGCCTGGAGCAACTCCTGCTAGCCACAGATTTGACCATGACAGAGTGGATTGGCGTCTGTGCCCTATACATGCTGTATGCAGTTAGGGACAGATTGCTTGCGGCCTCCTTTTCAGGCCTGTGTTACTTCTGCTAAATGCAAAAGTGAGAAATTGTGCAGAGCCGATTCTGAATTCCACGTGCCTGTGCTCTCCGCCGCAGGAAGGACACGTGCGCACCATCCAGACGCTGCTGGCCCTCGGTGCTGATATCCACGCAAAGGATGGGAAGAGCCGTTCTGGTAAGGCTGCCGAGCTATTGGTTCACCCTCTGCAGGACAGCAGAGAGTGCGCTTCAGTAACAGGGAGCCCAGCCTCCAAAGCAGCCTGTGCTGCGTCTGCTCAGCAGAGTGGGCAAGGCGATGCCAGCTGCACGTATGCAGATGACTCTTAGGGTTTTTTTGCAGCTTTCATTCATTCACTGGTTCCCTTCCTGCTGGACTTTCTGATGTCTAATGGCGTGGTTGTGCCTGCACAGGGGCCTTTCCCTTGGGGGAAGAACAGAGCTGCTAATTGATGTTTCTCTTCACCCAGCTGCTTATTTTGCATGCAACTTTCAGGAGCTTAGTATCTTTGATACCATCACCTCGCCATCAAATTTAGCCACTTCAAAACCATTAGGGTGGGCAGACAAATACGATTGCACAAACTCTTAAGCCTCAGTTCCTTAGCAAACTGCCTCGGAATGGCTTATGAGCAAATAATAACAGCTTAAACGTAAATATAGTTGCTATAGTAATGCTGGTGAGTTGGCATTCCCAGCGTGAGAGTATGAGGCATCTCTTGCATCAGCATCTCTCTCTCAAAAAAAAGTCTATGTAAATGGTTTCAGCCATTGCTAAAATTGGCAACTTACCCAGTCTTCAGGTTTGCTTAATAACACGCTTCAGCGGCAAGCATGAAGAGTCTTGTATCTCTCCATCTCTCCCTCCGCCCCCTCAGCGGGTAAATTTGAGTTCTGCTGAACTCTCCCAACCCTGGGACATTTGTGGTGGCTCCTTGTGCCCATCAGCTGCCCCAGCTGCTCTGCTGCGTTAGTGTCAGCGTGTCCTGGGGTGCTTTTCACTCAGACTCCGCTGCTGGAAAGTGTCCTGCGTGGATTATCCGTGGGGATCAGGATGCATGAGTACAGCAGGAGCTGACAGCGTAAAGGATGCTCACCCCTGTGCAGGATTAGGCCAGGAGATCACCCTGTTACACAAGCCGTGTGTAACAGGACTGCCTAACTGTACTGGAGCCATGCCGGATCAGCCTGCCGGCTGTCGGAGGGGTCTGCAGGATGAGCTGGAGATTGGGCTGGCCATATTTCAGCCTCCTCTGTGGGATGCTCTTTGCTGTATGCATAGAAACCTTTCCTATTTTCTCCCTGACCCTGGAGTGAGCTGGCAGGGACCCCCACCTGATAAAGGACCCTGGTCACAACCAGAGTAGTTTCAAGCCTCTCTTTGGCACATCACTCTTAAATCCACCCCAGACACGGAGCAATAAGAAGCCCTGAGGCCCATGCTGTCCCACAGCCTCCCACTCTCTGCCCACAACTCAGTCAAAACAAACCAAGTTGGCTTAAATACTCCCAGTATGTTCACAAACCTGGTTAGTTTTGGCTCAGTAAATCCATTAGTACCACTTGATGGATTGGAGGGACTAGTAACCTGTGAGGGGAAGACGAGGGTAATAGCTGGGGTAAGGTGGGCTGATGGCTTTTCTACCCGCACGCCTGGGTGTGGAAGAGGATGTGTCCCCTGCTTGGGCAGGTTTACTCGTCCTGTCGCCACTCCAGACGTGCACGGCTGCAGCAGCTGAGCCCTGCCGTGCCATCGCACGGCTGCCTGGCTGGGTGTTGCAACTGGGAAAAGTCATTTTTCCTCCGCAGTGCGTTCCCTCTGCTGACTGTTTCCTTCACTGGGAGTCTGATGGTTGTGAAGCGGGCTGCGGCTGAACCCACCAGGCCATCTCAGCTCCTCTCTTGACACCTTGTCTCCCCCACAGCCCTGCACGCAGCATGCGCTGGGCAGCAGGCAGCTGCTGCACGGATCCTGCTGCGTGCCGGCCTACAGGACACGCCGGATGGCACAGGCGTGCTGGCACAGCAGCTCGCGAGGAAGCCCGATGTCATCCAGGTTTTCCAGGATATGGATGTCAGCATGTGAGACGAAATGGGAAGAAGAGCAACATGTTTCATTCAGCGTGGTACGTTGGTTATCACTTAACAACTACTCAGGTTTAGATAAACAGCTCTTTAAAGCGACAGGATTTTTGCCCAAGGATTGAGCAGGGAAACCAAGCTTGACACTTGGGAATTATGTTTAGGAGAAAACATTTTTTGAATAGGATTATCTCAAAGAGATCATGGACGTAATGGGTCTGGGCTGCCCCATTCCTGTACTGACCCCATCCTTGCAAATTTATGGCTGTTCTTCTTTCATTTCCAAATTTCAGGGCTGAACTTCACCTCTTCTTGTGCAGCACCCAGCACGTCCAAATGGCTGAGGCCACGGCTCCCTGAATGATAACTCCCCAAGGAAGGTGCCCCATGGGCTGCTGCTTGATAACCTCTGGGGACCTGCACAGCTTGAACAGACTGGAGCCTGCCTGCTCTTGATGGGATGTTTCCATGCAGCAGACATCCTGAAGGAGAAGATACACCTGGATTGTTGGTTTTTATCGCCCTTAATGGACCTGTTCTCTGTGAATCTAAGTTGTTTTAAGTGGCTGCCTCTTTTGGCAGCTCCTGAGAGAGACTGAGTTCAGTCCAGCGTGAGCCGGCCCTTGGTGACTCGTCCTTCATCAGGTTTGAGCTGCAGGGGACAAGTGCAGCAAATTTCAAGCTGCATCAACCTCTTGCGTCCTTTTTGTGGCCCAGGCCTGATCCCAAAGTCTGCTGACATCAACAGTAAGACCTCAACCTTGCGATGACATCAAGGGTCTTTGGAGCAGACTGAAAAAGAGGTATTCATTAGTCCAGACAGTCTTGCTTGACACAAAGAGCAAATTTTATTGTTTTTAAGGTGCATAGGGAAATGGCTTAATAATTAGTGTAACCTGTAAGTCTCTAACAGCCTAGAATACGCGTTAAGGTAAGAGCTGCTGTAGCTGTTTGGTTTATATGTATGCATCTGGAATTGTAAGCTTGATTTTGCATAGAAACACGGCCCGCCCCTGTCTATATGTGATGTCAAGACATAAAAACAAAGTGATTCTGTGGTTTTGTTGATAGCAGCTGCTAAAAATCAGACAGGTCTGTAACTGGGCGGGCGTGCAAGGTTTTGCTCTGCCCAAGCTGTGGTGCCCGTGTCACGGTTTGATGCACAACCCGCGTGCTCCTTGGGTGGGTTTAAGATGATGCTGAGCTCTCTTCAGGTGAGAAATGCCCAGCCCATAGTCCCTGGAGCAGGGTTTGCCGTGACGATCCTAAGCCAGAGCAACACCAGTGCCACGCTCTTCTGGAGTCAAACAGCCTTTACAGCAGGGTTGGGGCCTCCTCCCCTCTGCCTGTTCGCGTTGCATGAGGAGAGGCGTCACGCTCACACAAATTTGGGGGGCTATGAGAGGGGGCTGGTAGCTTGCAGGAGGAGGAGGAGCAGGGCTCGGTGGTCTTCAGGCCCCTCTGAACATGCTTGTGAAGACCTGCTTTTTGCCAGTCTTCCCCTGGCTTGTTTCTCCATCTGTGAAGGAGATGATGCTTCACCGGGGAGGAAAAAGGGATTAATGCTGGAAGGTGCAGGGTGATGGGAGCTGTATGAGCCCCTGGGCAGGCGAGGAACTGGCTTTATTCCTCTAAAACATCCTGAATCCTTCCATAAATCCATCCCTAGCCTCCACAGCAAACCGCAATACTGCAACCCGGTAAATGCAAGGGATTTATTCTGCTTTATTTCCACTTTTCATGATTTTAGCAAACCATGAAATAGCTGTTTCCTCCCAGTGTCCCTCCTAATGAGCTCAGATAGCTGGTGAGTCTAAGCTTCTCTGGAAAACAAGGGAGAATGTTTTCAGATGTCAGTCTCTAGCTCTCCTGGCCATGGCAAACACCTTGAAAACACCGAAGGGAATTCACATTCCTTTGCTTTATGAATTCCCAAGGCTTCTGGACAGTAGCAGCGGGCCTGTCCACCTGGGACAGGGAGCTCGGGCACTGTGCTGTCATCCACAAGCGATGACACGCTGGCACGTCTCCAGCAGCCTTTTATTTACCCTTCTGTTACACCTGCCCCTCAGGCAATAAAAAGATGCACAGAGACAAACTGGCTGTTGTCGTCACAGCTGATCAGGTACAAAAGGACGTTGGAAAAGGAACATGGGTTCGTCCATGTGCCGCAGAATTAGCCCGGGGAAGAGCCTTTGCTGCCTTTCTTGCTGTTTCTGCTCTTTCTCGCTCGCTGCAAGGTAGGAGCGAGGGGTCAGGACACCTTTGTTGCCGCAGAAGCATGCTACAAAATGCTGGGAAGAGCTCGGCAGTGCTAGACTGCGTGTGTGACCCCCCGCCGCGTTCCCGGCAGACGGCTCGCATGGAGAGACGATGTGGGCGCCTGGTCCCCAGGGAGCAAGGCCGGGAGCCGGGCTGCGTGCCACGTGGCACTGAAGGCAGCTTGGAATGGAGCCTGGCAGCCAGCACACGGCTTCGGCGCGGTCCATTTACACCACCTCTTCCACCCTGTGCACCGGCGCTTGCTGGGGGGGCTGCAAACTCCTCATCCTGCAGCCGTGGAGGAGAAGACCTTTGTCTTGTAGGATGTGGCTGAGATACTGTCAGGGTAAGCAGAAGCATCTGGATAGGTAGGAAATAGCGTTGCAATGCTGTCAGGTCTCGCTGGGAGACCTTACAGGAAAGGAGGGCATTCTGTTTGAAAATAAGACCTCCAAGCACCAAGACAAGTGGGTCAGGGTGCTCTAGCCAGGATTCCTTGCGATGACACTGAGAATGAGGGACTGCAGCTATTGCATCCGGCCAGTGTGCACTGGCAGCCCAGAAAGCCAACCAGATCCTGGGCTGGATCCAGAGCAGCGTGGCCAGGGGGGGATTCTGCCCCTCTGCTCCGCTCTGGGGAGACCCCCCTGCAGTTCTGCCTCCAGCTCGGGGCCCCCAACAGCGGGAGGACACGGAGCTGTTGGAGCGAGGCCAGAGGAGGCCCCGGAGATGCTGCGAGGGCTGGAGCCCCTCTGCCATGGGGAGAGGCTGGGGGAGTTGGGGGGTTCAGCCTGGAGCAGGGAAGGCTCTGGGGAGACCTTAGAGCCCCTTCCAGTGCCTGGGGGGGTACAAGCAAGCGGGGGGGGGGGGGGGCTTTTTCCCAGGGCAGGGAGTGACTGGACAAGGGGTGACAGGTTTAAACGGAAAGGGGGAGATGGAGATGGGCCATCAGGAAGGAATTCTTCCTGGAGAGGGTGGGGGGCACTGGGACAGGTTGCCCAGAGAAGCTGTGGATGCCCCATCCCTGGGAGTGTCCAAGGTCAGGCTGGATGAGGCTTGGAGCAACCTGGTCTAGTGGAGGGTGTCCCTGCCCATGACAGGGGAGTGGAACTGGATGATCTTTAAGGTCCCTTCCAACCCAAACCCTTCTGTGATCCTCATCCCATCTCCTGGGCTTTCCTTAGGTTGATGACCACATATCAGTTCTGGATGTGCCCTTTCGTACCCTTTAGGAGCTGGCAGTGTTTTTCACTCCATCCTGTTCTGTGTGAGTTACTAGGATTGACTCTCTGGCTGTTGTCTCTCAACCCTGATGGCCCAACCAGCTGCTGGTAGATGTGAGCCAAGAGCTTGAGGACCTGCTGACCGTGGTCCATCACCACCCACTGTTTTGCCGTCTCTTCGGCTGCTTCCACAGCCAAACCTTCCTGCTCATCCTCCATCTGGGCCAGCCTCAACGTTTCTACTGCAGGTACCTCTACAGAGACATCGCTGGAGTCCTCCGAGCCAACCCACAGCTGCCAACAAAGCCATCTGTCCCATCCCAAGCTGCTTGTGTGTCGCCGACTCATCCGACGGGGATCCGCGGTGGTGGCTGATGCAGATGCTCACAGATGCTGGAGAGGAGGTAGAAAACCTGTGCCTGCTGCCTGGGGACCAGAACGGGGTGTCCCTGAAGGGCTCAGCCCTACTCACGGGTGTTTCTGTGTCGCCTGGTGCAGGTTCGCCCTGGTTCCTTGACAGATAACGTCACAGCCTCACTGTCTGCTGCGGCGTTGCTTACTCCTCGTGCGCTCTCCCACGGAGCGCTCCGCGCCGCTGAGCCGTCACCAACACCCTGGAAACAAAGATTTTTTGCGTTCTTCCCTGTGTGTGTGAAGGAGCTTAGTGCGAGACGCAGAGCCCAGCCGTGCCCCCGCGGAGCAGCGTCGGTTCACCGGCGGCACCGCGGGGCTGGCACATCCCGTCCCCCCTGGGGCTGTGCCGCCGCGTTCATCTCTCCAGGCTTTGCTCCTCCAAATATTAAAGCCACTTAAAAGGAGCCGCTCTGCTCCCCATCCGAGACACCGCACCAGGGGTTTGGCTGCATGACGGAGCTTTGCCCCGTTCTCCGTCCGCCCCGGCGCGCTGCCCTGCGCGTTGGACGACCTGTTAGACGCAGGGGATGCAGCCCTATGATCAAGTTAAGATGTCTTAAGCCCTGCGGGCGTCTAATCCACGCCGCTGGCCCCGCGGCCCGTAAGCCGCTTTGGGGCCGCTGCGTACGTGCTCCCGTCCCGGCTCGCTCCCCTTCCCCAGGATGCTGATCCACGGGGGCGTTAAAACCGGAGCGCAGCTGGGAAATTCCTGCCTCGCTTCAAGGAAAAGGTGGGCGATGGAGACTGGGTAGCGGCGAGGATTAAAAAAAACCCTCCTAAATGCCAAAAACCCAATGAGCTCACACCTCGCAAAGGTGCTGGCCCCTCCGCGTCGGTGCGGTGCTGCGGTCGGGGGGCTTCGCTGCCCCGAGCGTCACCCTGAACGAGAGCAAAAGCTCTTCTTTGCGTGTTTTGGGGTGAAAAGGGGGAAACACGTGAGGCGCCGCGTGCGAGAAGCGAAACCTGCGTTTGAGAAGTAGAAATACTCCGTAATCATCGGAGCTGCAATAATTAACGAAGCGCATCCCTGCGGTCCCCGGGATGCGGCGGAAGAGCGCCGGCCCCGTGGGGGTGGGTACCGAGGGGGGCACCCGTGGGTGCTCTGCCCTGCACGGGTGACGGAGCCCTGTGGGGAGCGTCCAGCAGGGCCACGCACCGGCCCCTCGCGCGCGCCCTTAACGCGCGGATGTGCCCGTGGCACACCCACGCGCCCTTTGCGCGCGCGCGCGCGGCGCAGGAGTGAACGTGCTCGTGTATGCGCGCGTCCCCGTTGCGTACGCACGCACACACGTGCAGCCGTGCGCCACCAACACACGTCTGCGCCTGCCCGTTGCACACTCGCACGTGCTCGCTGCGCAGCCTTTGCACACGCGGGCGCGCGCACCCAGCGGGCACCCACGAGCCGGCGGTGCCCGACGCTGCCCGAACCCGGAGGGGCGCGGGAGGGAGGGCCGGGCAGCCCTGCGCATGCGCGCCGCGCCCCCACCACGGTGGCAGCGCCGCCGGCGCGGCGCAGCGCCCGCCCCTTAGCGACGGCCACGGCCAGCCAATGGCGAGCGACGGCGGCGGTGATTGACAGGTGCGCGGGCGGGGCTGGACGGCACCGCCCCCTCCCGGCGCGGTCCCTTCACGGCGGCGGCGGCGGCTCCATTTTCTCCCGCGGCCCCCGCAGCGCCCGGCTCGCCTCAGCCCCGGCCGGCGGAGAGAGACCCGAGAGACGCGCTTCCCCCCTCCCGCACCCCGTTCTTCCCTCCCCCGCGCCGCCATGAATGAGGAGTACGACGTGATCGTGCTGGGCACCGGCCTCACGGTGAGGAGGAGACGCCGCCCGCCTGTGTGGGCCTCGGGCCTGCCGCGGCCGGCCGCCGCCCTGACGGGCCCCGCCGCCCCCCCTCCCCTCCCCCCCCGGGTCCTACCTGCCTCTGGCTGCCCTCCCCATCGCTCACACGCCTGCTGATCCCCGCTCCCCCCGGGCACCGCTGTCCCTCAGCCCATCCATCCCCTGATCACCCCCCCACGCCCGGGGGTAGGGCGCCTGGGATCCGCGCCCCCCCCCCCCCCCCCCCCCCCCTTCCCGCGTCCGGTACCCGGGTCCTGGTTCCCTCCCCTGGATGCCGGGGGTCTGTTCCCCAATCCTTCACCTGATTATCGGTCCCCCCCACCCCTCCCCGGGCTCGGACCGTGTGGTCCTTGATCTGTCACCTTATCCCTGTAACCCCCCCACGGCTTGGGGTGCCTGGATCCTGCTCCCCTCCCCCCCCGAATAATACCCTGGGGTGCCTGGATCCTGCTCCCCTCCCCCAGAATAATACCCTGGGGTGCCTGCGTTCTGGTGTGTGCCCCCCCACGGGACACCTGGGTCCTTTTCGCTCATCTCATTATCATCCCACCCCCCCATCACTCTCCTCCACCCCCGGCTTGAATCCCTTCCCCGCCCCCTCGGTCCCTTCCCCCATCCCTCACTAGCTCCTCGGCTGGGTTCTGGTTTTTTATATGATTATAATTGCCCCCACCCCCCCAGCTTCCCCTCACCCCCCCCGGGCCCAGGCTCCCGAGAGGCCCCCGGGCCACGGCGCTGCTTGTGGGAGGCCCCAGGAAATGCAGTTGTTTAGCGGAGGGAGGGCGGGGGGGACGACGCACAATAAAACGCTAACGGGGATTTAGTGCCTAATTTTATTTTTCTTATTAATTTTTCCCTTCAGCCCCTTCTCCCCAACCCGAGCTGGCTGCAGGTCCATCGAGCCGTGCCCTCCCCGGAGCCGAGCTTGGCTTAGGGTGGAGGCAAACCTGGTTATCCTCCCCCCCCCCCCTCCTCCTCCCCGCTCCGCCTTTGCAGCCTTCGGCTCTCCATCCAGCCCTGACTGCAGCAGGAGGGGGATGGGGAGGCGGGCGAGCCCTGCACGCCTGTCAAATTTCTCTGATTTCCCCCCCTCCCCCCCCAAAAAATAATATATATATCCTCTCCTGCGTTATCCCTTCATCTCGGTCATCCCTGAGGAAGACTGACAGCTGATGGCACTTGGGGGTGCGGCGGAGGGAGGGGGATGAGCCCACCGTGGGGCTTTGTCCTATTGTGGAGGATGCAGCCCGCGCTGCAGGCTGCTGGGGAAGTGTGGGGGGGGGGGGCGGAAAATGGCAGAGGCGCTGCCCGTGTGAGGATTTCTTCTGGTTCCTGTCATCCTTCGGACCGGGAGATGCCTGGAGCCACCGCTGGCTTATCCGCTGCGGGTTTAGTAGGGCTGAAGGGTGGATTGCAGGTTACAAACAAGAGGCATTGTTTGAAGAAGAAGGGAGGGGGGTGGGGGGAGAAAATCCAATATGGTGGAGAGAGAGGTTTTCCTCGCTGTTAAATAGCCTTTCCTGCTTTTTGTTTTCTCCTGTTAACGGGGAGAGGTGGGTAGACAAAGCGGTATCTTTGGGGTTGGCCGTGAGGGATTTCCCCCCGCTTCCCCTGTTGATGGTAACTGTAACGAGAAATACACGCGCTTCCTACTGTGGCTTTGGCGCTCTGGTTGACGGGGGCTGCCACATCGCCGCCGCTAGACACGGGACTGGTTTATCGCTCCCCTTGTTTCGAGTTTGGGAATAATGGTAACGAACCCCGCATGGGGCACAAAGAAAATGTGCACAAGTGTGGGAGCGTCGTCTTCCCGCAGGGTAAACCCAACTTTCCTGGTTGCTTTCATTCCTTTCTCTAAAGGCTCTTCCTTTGAGGGAGCAGGAATGACTTAGGAGGCAAAAAGCTTCTTCCCTTTGATAGGGAAAGCTGCAGTCGGTCCTAAAACCTGTCTCTGGCTCCTCAAAGCAGGGAAATGGACTTTTGGGGAGGTGAAATGTATAATGAGCTTCTAGCAAGGGGCCTCCAATAGATCTGAGCTCAATTAAAATGTTAATTTATGCTTTAGAGTGAGCTGGGTATCAAGTTGGTAAGCACCGTGCTTAATCTCAAACTGACAAATGCCAGTGTAAATCTGACAAAAGGCCTCTTGTGAAATCACTTTTAAGACAAGCCGATGCTAATGATCGGCAGTTGAGTTAAAAGGAATAAATTACAGCCGTATTTTAAGGTGCGCTGACCAAACCCAGAGCCTGGGAGCTGCAGGAGCGCTCGCTTTCCTTGTGATGTGCAGACTTCACCTCTGAAATACCAATTAGAGGATGGACTTCATCTCAACTTGAGCTGCTCAGAAAGCAAGTGAATGGAAACCAGAGGTCCTGGTGCAGCCAGGACGTTCCCGATCCCAAAATGCATGTTGTTGGCTCAACCATTGTGGCTGGCAAGTAGTGTCAGGGCAGAACCCGCTTTAGGCTGGGCGATGCAGTCGGATGAGGCCCCAAGCTGCAGGCCTAAAGGTTGCTCCTCCAATTTTGGTCTGGTACCAGTGCTGGCAGAGTCGGGCCTCCTGAGGAGAAGGAACTGGAAAACGGCACAGCGTAAACACGTTCAGTTGTTTCTTTCCTTTTCCAAAGAGCCTTGAACTGTCACGAATCCTCAGATGAGGTTTTCAACCAGCCTTTCCTTCAAGCTGGCCCTTGCAGAATGGACTGTAGGGTTGGGGTCCCATCAGGCCGCCGTAGCTGAGTGAGCTTGTGTTTCCTCTGCTGAAAAGCCTGACTTGGACCTCGGGTACCAGTCCTGGTGGGTGAACAAAACGAGATTCACTGGGGGTCCTGTTCGTTAGATAGGCAAGCGCTGTGCCGCCTCTGCCAGGCTACCTGTTGGGTTGTGCCCACCCTGCCTCTTGTCCCTTGGGAGTTACTGGTTGGCTTGTCCCAGTGTCCATCACTAGGACTTGTGTAGAGCCCGTGAAATAGCTGTCACCTGGGAGAGGCATCGAGCGGCTGCTGAGCTGGGGGAGGTTTTCATTCTCTTTCCAAAGTCAAAGTTCGGTTGTTGGTTTAAAGAGGAAAAATAAATTGTCGGACCCTATGTAAAAGACATGCAAATACATCCCTTGTGGTGGCCATTCTGGTTGGGTCTGCAGGGCCACCGCTATGTATATGCACAAGGAATTCACGCCTGAATTCCGCTTTTGCTGAATCTGAAAGTGCAACGTGAATATTTCGGGTGTTAATCTCTTCTGCAGCCAGTAATGAAGAGCTCAGGCAGCTTTAGGACTGGGATTAGGGCACTAAAATATTACAACTTTTCTGCTATGCAAATAGGAGACCCCGCTGCAGTGCCAAGCTGGTGAAGCTATGTCTTAGCAGTATGGGGAAAAATAACCTCAGAGCATCTTTAATCCTGAATTAACTGCTGATACGACAGCCTCAAATTTACACGAGGTATAATTAACTTTGGAGCGCTCCGCTCCTCCCGATCCCTCCACGCGTTGAGCGGGGGCGAAGCGTCGGGCCGCGTGTGCTAACTGCAGGGCAGGTGTTTGCAAAGCGCTGGTGTCGGTGAGTCTGGCTGCCCCAGCACCAGGGCTGGTGGGTCTTCGGCTGCCGCATCCTGGATGTGCCGGTGGGAATGGCTTCTCAAAGTTGCTCAAGCCTTAATAGCTTTAAGATCCTTGGCTTAGGCTCACTGTGTGTGTCGTGCATTGCAGATTAGGCAGCATCTTTCTCCAGACCTACTGCACAAACTCGTTTTTAATCTGGTGCGGCAATCGGCGGGCTGGAGAACACCTAGTGTTTTTATTTTCAGACTTGGCTTTTCAGTTCATCTTCGCTTACGCCTCTGGTCTGGAAAGGACTCGCTACTGCTCACCGGGATCATAGAATCATGGAATGGTTTGGGTTGGAAGGGACCTTAAAGCCCCCGCAGTCCTACCCCCTGCCATGGGCTGGGACACCTTCCATAGCCCAGGGTGCTCCCAGCCTCATCCAGCCTGGCCTTGGGCACTCCCAGGGATGGAGCATCCACAGCTTTCTGGGAACCTGTCCCTGTGCTCCCCACCCTCTCCGTGAAGAATTCCTTCCTGATGACCCATCTCCATCTCTCTATTTCCATTTAAACCCTTTACTCCTTGTCCTGTCACTCCCTGCCCTTGGGAAAAGCCCCCCCAGCTTTCTTGTAGCCCCCCAGGCACTGGAAGGGGCTCTAAGGTCTCCCTGGAGCCTTCCCTGCTCCAGGCTGAACCCCCCAACCCCCCCAGCCTGTCCCCATGGCAGAGGGGCTCCAGCCCTCACAGCATCTCCGGGGCCTCCTCTGGCCTCGCTCCAACAGCTCCGTGTCCTCCTGCTGTTGGGGGCCCCTGAGCTGGAGGCAGAACAACTGCAGGGGGGGTCTCCCCAGAGCGGAGCAGAGGGGCAGAATGCCCTCCCTCACCCCCCTGCCCACGCTGCTCTGGATCCAGCCCAGGACCCGGTTGGTTTCTGGGCTCCAGCGCACACGGCCGGCTCCTGGCCAGCCCCTCGCCCCCAGCACCCCAAGTCCTTCTCAGGGCTGTTCCCGATCCGTTCTCTGCCCAGCCTGTTCAGGATGTTTGGGAGCGGGATGCCGTGCCCTCTGACAGGCGTTGGTTATCTGTTTTGTGGCCCAGATGATGTGGGTTATTGGATGTGAATGTTGGGCATAATTAAACTCTCCTGTTTAGCCCCTGTGGATGAACACCTTGTTCCTGCTGGGGTTTTCACTTGCAGACACCGATGGGCTGGACTAAGCTGCTTACCTCACCGCGTTAAAGCTCTGTAAATCCATGGCAAAGATACAGTTTCACTTTCTGTAGGAGCAAATTAGCCAAACTCTTTGATGCGAGATACATTAAATCATAGAGGCACAGGCCTCGTGGCCTACAGAGCCTAAATAAAGAACATCAGGGTGACTGCGAGGCCCAAATGGAGCGTCACTGTCCCTTGCATCATCCCCTGGCAGCGCAGGGGATTGCCCAAGTGCGGTGGTTTGTATGGCTAAGCAGAGCTTTGAGTGTTGCTGGAGTCCGGCACGGTAGCCGTAGCCAGCGTACGTTAGAGGTGGAGTAGCCTGATGGTAAGGAGCTGCGTGTAACTTCTTGCTCATCACGGCACAGCCCTGTCTTTCTAAGAAGGGTTCTGGCACAGCAAGAGCTCTGTCCTCGAGGATGCGAGGATTTTGCTAAAGGTTTTGCGTGGAATCTTCCCCTCGGCGCTGTTAGACGGGCCGACGCTGGCTCAAGTTTCTGTCGGTCTTTCTGAACTGTCGCCCTACTTGGAGAAATTCCATGTAAACTGACTTGCTTCCCTCCATTCCTGAAGGCTTCTGCCCGCAGAAAGTCTGTTCGTGGCCAGTTTGTGCAAGCGAGGGAAGAGCTGATGGTCTTAAGCAAGCGTGGGAACACCAATACCTCCGAGTTACCCCTTACTCCTGGGGGTTTTTTCATGGATCCGTACCGTCTCTGTGCTTCTGGAGCACGTTGCTCGCTGGTTCTGGGCTCTCTGGCCGTTGGAAGCGGATGAAGCCGAGCTGTGCTGCAGCCGCCATCGATCGCTGCAAGACTCGCTCTGTCATTCATTCGGGAGCACGATGCGAGCTCTCAGGAGCCCGCTGTAACCTGAACTGGCTGAAGCGGTGGATTATAGTAGCACAGCGTGACTGTAAGCTGCACGGAGATTGTGTTTGACCCCGGCTGGATACCTGGAGCTTGTCCTGCTGTGTCCTGGTGGCCTTGCTGCTCTCAGCAGCCGCTCAGTTTTACCTGTTTGCACAGGGTTGATGTTTATAATACGGTCAGAGAGCCACAGATTTGAACTCTGACGCTTCCCCTTGTTTTTTATTTGCAGTCTCCACTGTTTCAAGCCCTTCCCTTATCAGTACAGGCTGTTTGTTTTCCTCGCTCCCTGACCCAAACGACACAATGACACATCAAGCGGTTCCTAGACGCAGACTAGCGTGCCCGTGGATGGGTATAGCCAGCGCTCAGCCGGCGCAGCCGTCAACAGGAATTGCTGAGCTGGGAGGATAAATCTATTGTGCGTCTGGTGTGTTTTATGACCGTGCCGTTGCCTCATCGGCCGCGAAGGGAAGTGACGGCGAAAGGCCTGCGCGGGATTTCAACGCTTCGGGGCTCAGCGGGAGCCTGGGTGATAGAACGAACGTGTTAAATGAGCCTTGGGTGGAACAGTATTGTAATACCTCCGCCTCTATCCCCATATCGGTGTTTAATGGGTGTGAAATAAGATTGAGGAGGTACTTAAGACCTCTTGTATCTGCTGCTTGAATCCAAGTTCGCTCTAGGGGGATGCTGGCAGGCGACCTATTGAAGGGATACACATGCTCACTGGGAGTGATGGGGGAGCTGTTCTCAGAAGGCAGAGCAAGAAATGCTTTGAAGTTTCCTTAAATGAAGGAAGGAAATCAGCTGACATCTGGACTGAAGGATGTAGCTGCTGCAACTTTCACTGTAACTTCATCCCTCCAGTTGATACTTAACCTTGTTTTGAAATCCTGGTTGGCTTCCTCACGGCTCAGCTCCAGCGTGGACATTGGCAGTCCTGTACCACCATCTGGCAGAGCTGGCGAGCCAGGGTTTTGGAAGGTGTTCCAGGGGGAATAAAATCACAGGTTAGAGCAAGGAGTCGAACCGGAGCCCTTGCGTATTCGGTTTAACTGAGATCATCGTGCTGGCTAGTGGTGGTGCGCTTGGTGTGACCGTCCCACGTTGCCTGTGGTAAACCACTAGCGTTGGACCTGACACCATAAAATCCACCTGTCCTTTCACATGTGCAGTTCCTCATCCTTGTAGGGCTCACAGTGCTCGAGTAGTGTCTTAACGCAGGGTTTGGCGCAGCCATCCCCGCTGGCAGGGTCTCTGCTTGCTCCAGCCTGTCTGGAGAAAGCCCAAGGGCCTTGTAGGACATGAGGGATCTGGAGTCCGTGTGATGCTGGGAGGAGCAGCTGATGGGTCATGAAGAGATGTTGTGGGAAGTACTGCGGCTAATTCTGTTCCTGATCCACGTGATGACCAGGAAGCCTTGAAATCACCCACAACTTCAGGGATTAAACTCTGAGCGGCCCATTCTTGCAGACAGGCTTTGCTCTTCGGGGCCTTGGCTGAATTACCATGGTGTCCTGCGGGGTAACAGGCTGGCTAGCAGTGCCTTGCTCTCCCAGGGGAAAAGATCTGCCCCTTGCCACCTGGAAACGCAAGAACAGCAAGTCCTTACTCCAGCAATCCCTGCCAACCATCCACAACCTACGGATGCTGAGCCGAACAAAACAGCCCCTCCTGCAAGCTTGGTCGTTGGCTGGTGGAGTTGAAGGTGGTTTTAAAAGCTTCCTTTGCGCTGAGGATTTACTGGAGTTAGGATTTGGAAGTCAGATAAACAATACACAGTGGGAGACTCTGTGTAAGTGTGGTGGCATCAGCTGGTGTGCTGATACCTGTGTTGGCCGGCTTTGCCATAGCAGAGCTTGAAATCAGCCAGGAGCAGGGTGAAGCGTCACACAAGGAGAGTCCTGAGCGCTCCGTAGGGCAAGGTACATGCGGAGTAACCACCAAGGATCTCACGGAGACGTGGATCTCTGCCAGGAGGGCCAAGCTGCCGGTTCTCTTGAATGAACAGCTCCTCCGCTCCTGGGCGAGCCGATGTGCCCCGTTGGCGTCCCTCAGCAGCTGGATGTGGGTTTCTATGGGTTGAGTGGAAGAGAACGTGAGAGAATGTTGACTGCGAATGAGAGCTCAGTTGCAGGTGTAATTCTGCCTTTGGAGGGAGTTGAGGCCAAGCAGGAAAGATCAGTAAAACCTCCACGATAAGCAGTCCTAAGCATGCAAGTATTCAAGTTTTTAAGCTCTTTGGCTCATGAATGCCAGAGCCGGTGACCGGGTTAGTTGCAAAGTGGTGTTTTAATGGGGATTTAGCCATGCACGTCCTTAGCTGGTTCTGCAAGCTACAACTTGTGTCCCTCTGTGATTAGTCTCAGCCTCTTGGTGTTGGATTCCGACGTAGCAGCTGATCTGCTGCTCAAAGTGATCTTGGTGTTTTTAATCTTGGTGGGTGCCTAGCGAGGATAGCACAGTGTCTGCTGAGATGGGAAAGCTCTCACATGGCTTAATTTATGCTACCTCTGTCCTCTGAGAGTAACTGGTGACTCTGGTGTGTCCCAGTGTGGCAAATATCAAAGACTGAGGTTTTGAGGAGACTTACCTGGAGTCATAGAATCACAGAGAGGTTTGGGCTGGAAGGGACCTTTAAAGATGATCTAGTTTCAACCCCCTGCCACGGGCAGGGACACCTTCCATAGCCCAGGGTGCTCCAAGCCTCATCCAGCCTGGCCTTGGACACTTCCAGGGATGGGCCACCCACAGCTTCTCTGGGCAACCTGTCCCAGTGCTCCCCACCCTCTCCAGGAAGAATTCCTTCCTGATATCCAGTCTCAATTTCCACTCTTTCAGCTTAAAGTATCCTTTAAGGCAAGTTTTTATACGCCTGCTGTCACCCATAATGAAGCTGCTGCCTCTCTGAACATCCTTACTGTGGCAGCTGGTGTTTTAGGAATACAGATTTTCCTAACCTGGCTGAAATGCATGAACTTCCTAGAAATATCCTCAGGGGAACCCTGACGGGTGATGGTTGTGTAGTTAAAACCTCTTGGTTGGCTTGCCCAGAGCAGACAGCAAACTCAGGAAGGGGTTAATCTGTCTCAAATAAAAGTCTTTCAGCACCCATGTCTTAATTCTGGAGTGAGGCAACTGGTGTGTTTGGTTTCAAAGGGCTGTGCGTGTCCCTTCAGATCCAGGCCTGCAGCAGGCTGTCCGAACATGCTCTTGGAGAGAGCATCACTGGGAAGAATGGAAGGAGGCTCAGATGCAACTAACATATCCCTTGCATCCTTTCCTCTCTCCGTAGGAATGCATCCTCTCCGGGATCATGTCGGTGAATGGAAAGAAAGTCCTTCACATGGATCGTAACTCTTACTACGGAGGGGAAAGCGCATCCATTACACCCCTGGAGGATGTGAGTACAGAGGCTGCCACCCGCCTGTTGTGTCCTCCCCGGGCACATAAAGGGGGCTCTATTTCAAGCTATCCTAGGGGTGGATTCAGAGTAATTACTCTTAAGGGTTTCATTTGAGTAAGAATGTTTTATGGCACTTCCACCCGGCATAACAGCGGGGGAGAAACCAGCGTGTACGTTTACACTTGGTAGATGGCACTTGTTTTCCGTAGCTCCCAGCCGGGATTCAGGCACGCAGCATTGGAGCGATAGTTCAGAGGTCTAACGCCCAACAGCTAGCTGTTAAACTCCGGCTCAGTTGTCGTGCCTGCCGGCAAATACTGGCCTAAGAAATGCTGCGTGCTGTCTGCGCCCTGCCGTGACGCTCGGTCCGTGAGCGACTGGATAGACGGCTGCCACCTCGTTAGGTTACAGCTTGCGCCCCGCCGTTGTGTAGCCCCTGAAGTTGTTAGCATGGCTGATGAATCAGATGGCAGGAACTCGCTGCTCTCCTTGCTGCTTAATTGGGTTAAATATTTACATTGGAGAATCTGATTTAAGTAGACGGAGGAGCCTGCCCTCTCCTGAAGTTGGCATTTTGATCAGATTACCTTCAGCAGTGTTAAACAGCATTTCAGTTCAGCAGGTCATAAATTCCCAAGCTTTCAGCCTTGGAGGAAGGAAGTCTGGATGAGCAGAATCGTGTTGCCTGATTCTTACTGTAAGAATTTACTGGATGTGGATGGTGTATTGCACAAAAATCAGACCGGAGCTGAAACGCTGGCCAAAAGCTTGCTGTGAAGAGCTTATGTTCAGCTGGGGAGATGTGGGGGTGGAAAGTGTGTACATGTGTGGGAGAAATTATACCCGTGGATATTTCCTCTGCTATAATAAGTTTTGTATTCTCTCTCAAGCTCTACAAAAGGTTTAATCTACCAGGAACTCCACCAGAATCTATGGGGCGAGGAAGAGACTGGAACGTGGACCTAATTCCAAAATTCCTTATGGCTAATGGTAAGTGATACTGAGCTCCTGAATCTGCCTCGTAAGCTTAGCCTGGGTTAGTGCTGGAGTCGAGTAAACAGCCCTTCAGCCGTCGCTGTGAACTGGTGGAAGCGTGAATCAAAGAGCCACGGAAAACCCACTTGAGCAGCTCTGCGTGTGGTTATGCCAGGAGCACGAGAGCTTCTGCTCTGCGACTCCTTTTGGCTGTGGGCCTTTCAGGCTCGGGAGATGGCTCCGGCTTGGAGCGTGCAGCAGTGGCATGTCTGGGAGGTTTGAACGCCCGTTTTGAACACCCGTTTTCCAGCATCCTCCCTTAAAGGGTTTGCATTTCTAGCCAGAGTTACTGCCGTGAATTTGTGCGTTGTTATTCTTCCACGGCTTAGGAAGAAACAGTTGATTCCATGGTGACTGGTAATCCCCTTTGTTCCTATTTTATGGTTTGCAGACTCCATCATCCCTTATTGATGCTACAAATCCTCATTGTTTAATCTGTGTGTTCCAGTACTGGGACAAGTCTCCTGGACCAAATCGCTGTGGGTGAAGTGGTGACCAGTGCAAACAAGCTCAGGGGCAACGCCCTTTGCCAAATACCAACCTCTCGCTACTGGAATCCCTTGTCCCTGAAGCATGAGGGGATAGATGGCCAACCAGGCCAGGCTGGCTGAGGCTTGGAGCAACCTGGTGTAGTGGAAGGTGTCCCTGCTGGTGGCAGGGGCGTTGGAACTGGATGGTGTTTAAGGTCACCCAACCATCCTGTGATTCTGCGTATTGTGTGGTGCCAGTCTTGCTCAGGGCTAGTGCAGTGGGAGACTTGATTTGATTCCAGTCGAGGTTTGGTTACTCCAGCCTCAGCTTACTCTCAGCTTGCACAGGAATCCCATGGTGGTGCCTTTCAAAGGGACAGCATCTCTGGGGGTGTGCCAGGGGGTGGGGACAGGTAAGTGGGTGTATGTTGACATGAGCTGCTTGCAAACCGGGGGCTAATTTGTGGTAAATTGGCTGGGCAATTAAAATGCAGGCTGTGCTAGATGAGGATGAGCTACTTGTGGTTCAGAGACGTGACCTTGTTTGTCACCTTGAGTGTGAATGAACTACGAGGAGTAAAGAGCAGCAGTGTTCTGCAGCGGATTAGCGTGCTGCAGGATGGCTTTTACTCAGAGGGCTGATGGAAACCGCAGGAGTGACAAGGAAGCTGTTAACTGCCTGTAAGAAAGCCTTAAAACTGCCTAATAATTGCATTAGTGAGTATCTGCCACACCCCGTCTGTTACACAAAGGTGTAAGAGCTGTGTGGGTTGAACGTGGTGCTGCCGTTGAAGGGTTTGCTGTGCTGGAAGAACTGTCTGCCGTGCGAAGCGCTGCCCTCCCCTCGCCTGCTGGCTACAGACCAGCTGGTTGACTTGTGCCAAACCTCCTTTCCAGGTCAGTTGGTAAAGATGCTGCTCTACACAGAAGTCACTCGCTACTTAGACTTCAAGGTGATCGAGGGGAGCTTCGTCTACAAGGGTGGAAAGATCTACAAAGTTCCTTCCACTGAGGCAGAAGCCTTGGCATCCAGTGAGTAGTTACACCTTGCTTTGTTGCCTCCCGAGGCTGCCGTCCCTAAACAAGGGCAGGACAGGTCTCTGCCACCCGCATCCTGGGATGTTCTGTGCTCTCTAGAAAAGAAATCTGGATATTCCGTACGTCGTGCTGTGTGTAAACTCCATCTCAGTAACAAGCTGTGCTCAGCAGAGGAATCTCTGCATCCCACTTGACTCCCAGCACCACAAGGAGTCTTGGGCTTCCCGAGCCTTGAGTTACCATTTTCTTGGAGCTTTCCAATGGAGCCGGCCAAGCTGCCTGTTCCGCGGCTCATCTGGTGAGAATCTGGCAGTGTTTTACTTCCTCAGGAGGGTACATCTGGAGCTTATGCTTCCAGCTCTGCCGTAAATATTTAATGTTGGCTCCTCGTCGGATGGAATTGTGTGGAAAAGTTCCGTTGCGTTTGTCAGCGGGCAGATGGGAGTGCCTAATGCCGACGTGTGGCACCGAGCTCACATCTGAACGGTTGTCTGCTTAAATCTCATTCTCCAGATAAAACTCCCCATCGCTCGTAGTAGTGTAGCGAAAACATCCGGAGCTGGCAGAGGGCAGTCCGTTACCTGCCGATGCGGGACGCAGGTAGTAGCGTCTCTGAAAAGTCGTGTGATAAAGTGGCTCCTGGTGCGTATCGCAGCGGTACGCTGGAGCCTTCCTCGTGGTGGATACTCCTGTTTGTTGTGGAGCAATCCGTCCTTCCTTCAGTTTGGCCGCACCGCTCTCCTAAGTAGTTTCCTAAGAGACTCCTGGCAGGAGCAGGCGGTGCCTGTGGTGCCGTCTCTGCCTTCGCGTTCCAGCGAGTCCAGTCTTGCTTCTCCAACGTGTAGAAAACTCAAGTGCAGAAAGGGTGCCTGGTCCAATCTCGTGTTTGGAGTTTTGACCCTCCCAGCGCTCGCTTGTTCCTTGGCGAGGCTGCGAGAGAGCCCAGTGCCGCTTGCTGTGACTGCCAGTCCGGTAGGTGCCAACGAGCTCTCTGCTTAGGCAAGCTCCGGTCAGGCGTTACACTGGGCCAAGTGGAAACTGCTCTCCAGGCCTCCCGGCAGCCGGGCGTAGTGTTTTCCAGCCACGCCTTGGAAAAACATTGGCTGTGCCACCTCTTGATGTCCAGAAGGCCTGGACAGCTGCCTGTGTGGATGGCATGCTAGAGGCTGGGGTCTCCTGCTGGAACGGAGCCTTGATTTAGCCCTCCAGGCCAAACTCCAGGTTACAGAGTAGTTATGGAGCAACCTGGTCTAGCGGAAGGTGTCCCTGCCCGTGGCGGGGGGGTGGGCTTTAAGGTCCCTTCCCACCCAAACCGTTCTGCGACTGTATGAAACGCTGGGCGGTTCTTACCTGCTCCTGATACTCTGTGGCCATGGAAAAGCCATTTAGTAGCTGCGTGAGCTCTGACAAAATCCCTTGTTTTTAGGCTTAATGGGCTTGTTTGAGAAACGCCGGTTCCGGAAATTCCTGGTGTACGTTGCCAACTTTGATGAGAACGACCCCCGAACTTTCGAGGGCGTCGATCCCAAGAAGACCACCATGCGCGACGTGTATAAGAAGTTTGACCTGGGCCAAGATGTCATAGACTTCACGGGCCATGCCCTCGCGCTCTACAGGACTGACGAGTAAGTGCCGCGTCGGGTTGCTCCCCCGAATCGGCCGGGTGCGGCGCAGGCCGCGCGGATTGAGGGTGGGATGTCTCCCAAAGCCTGTCTGTCCCTCAGGGCTGCCTGAATCTTAAAATCCTAGACCCTCTGCTGATGGGATCTTTAAAGTTTGTGGGTGCCTGGGGTTAATGAAGCGTCTCCTTCCTGACTAAAGGTCTTTGTTGATGCTAAGTGCTTCTAACAGGGAACTTTCAGGGAAGTACTTGCCAGGAGGGTGGGGAAGGAAACTTCAGGAAGTGAATGTTTAGCTCTCCGAGCGTATTCTGCTGTAAGTCTTGGTTTGTGAAACGTTGCAAACCCTATAACTTGCCCTCTCCAGCTATCTAGATCAACCATGCCAGGAAACAATCAACAGGATTAAGCTCTACAGCGAGTCGCTGGCTAGGTACGGTAAAAGCCCGTACCTTTACCCCCTCTATGGCCTTGGAGAGCTGCCCCAGGGATTTGCAAGGTGAGAACGTGGTTTTCCACTCCGGTGTTTCCTCGGCCCTGCTCTGGTACCTGCTGGGGGATGAGGTGCGTGGAGTCGCTGCCCAAGCTTCCAGAACGCGACGCCGCGTAAAAATCTTGCGGCCGTTAACGGTTCTCTCACCGTCTTAATCGAGAAGCGATTCCTCCGCGTGAGACGTGCTTCTTTCCGGGCTCGTTTCCCACAATCCCCATTAGCAGCGCTGGGTTTGCTCAGAGGTGCTGTTTGCAGTACGTGGTCTATCCGAGAAGTCGGATTCGCCTCCCTGGTGTAGCCTGCGGCGTTCACGCTGTAGGACCGTCTGGGTCGCACCAAGCAGATTGTTTCTAGCTGGACGTAATCTCACCTCTAACTCCCTCCGAACAGCAGCTGATGCCTTGCAGAAAGCATCTGCTGCCTGGATGTTTAAGCAGCGTATTGTGAGGAAGTTTAGTGCGCGGTTTGTCCGAGTGGAACAGAAAGAAGGGGCTGGAAGGGCCGTTAAAAACCCAACGTGCTCAAGCGGGTTTGCTCTTGCAGGCTAAGCGCTATATACGGAGGCACCTACATGCTGAACAAGCCCATCGAGGAGATTGTGATAGAAAACGGCAAAGTGGTCGGCGTCAAGTCCGAGGGGGAGGTACGGTACCTTCCCCTTCTTTCCTCGCTCCCCGCCCCGCGTCTTGCCTTTCAGAATCGCGGCTGTCGGTCGTCGATCCGAACAGGTGTGGTCGAAAACCCCCTGTCAGAGCCCTGGGATCCAAACTGCTGTCCCGGTGCTGGTTTTCCCTGTGCCAGCCTAGGCCATGTTGATGTTTTCCTGGGGAGGAGGACAGTAGTCCTGCTCCAGGAGTTGGGATGAAGTTTCCATGGCCTGGCAAGGAATATTCTGAATAGATGAGGCTGGATAAACTGGAAAGGAGCCGCTTGCTTGTGCCTAACCCGGGTGTGGAACGAGCTCTGCCCTTGACATTAAGTGTTAGCTGCTCAGGCAGCTGGCATGCGGCCTTTCTGCGGCTTCTTCTCACCCTGGCACTATAAAGCGAGCTGCTCCGAAGCTATAAATGTGCTCCCAGCTGGAGCGGGAGCTCTGCAGGACAGTTCAGCCCTTGCTGGTAGGGCAGCGTGTCCCTTCTGGGTAGGAGATGACATGTCCTGGCTAGCAGCAGAAGCGATAATCCAGGCTACACACTGATGTGCCCAAGCGCAGGCTGCCTGGAGGCTTCAGATTGTCCAAATATTAAATTATTAGCGTAAAAAATAACGAGTTCTAATGTGAACTGGTCAATTCTTGGCTGTTTGGTTCAGCCTTGACCACAGCAGGTTATGGTCCTGGGCTGGGAGGACCGGACTCTGTAGCGGTGAGAGCTAACTGTGTACTGAATGGCCGGGGGGGAGACGGGATCGAGCCCGCAGCTCTGTGTGGTCCTTTACGCACTGGGATTGGGATTGCACTGCTGGCGGTGAAATAAGACCCCGATGCGGGAACAGCCGCCTCAAATCGCTCTTGATCTTCCCCAAAATCGCCTGGTCCCTCTCCCCTGGCTGCGTACGCGACCCTGCGCAGCGGCGACTCGTCGTCCGTCTGTCTCCGCAGGTTGCTCGTTGCAAACAGCTCATCTGCGACCCCAGCTACGTCTCGGACCGCGTCACGAAGGTCGGCCAAGTGATTCGGGTAATCTGCATCCTGAGCCACCCGATCAAGAATACGAACGATGCCAACTCGTGCCAGATCATCATTCCACAGAACCAGGTCAACCGGAAATCAGGTGCGTGGAGAGCGGGCGCTGCCGGGGGTCGCGCGCAGGCGTTGGGGCAGAGCGGTCGTTACACGGCCTCGTGCCAAACGCGCTCCGAGGGTCCGGTGAGACGCGGATCAGACAGGAAAACGTGCCCTGTCCGGGGATCCTCTAGGCCGCAGCGAGGCTGTGCTTTACTTTAGAGAAGCCGGGGTGCCCGTGGTCGGACCACGCCGGAGGAAGTGTTCCTGGGAGAAGGGGGTGAGGAGCACTGGGGCGCTCTGGGAGTGGGGCGAGGGCTGCGTGCGGGAAAGGAAACGCCTCCTGGCCCTGGAGCGGAGGGGTGGGCTGGCTGCTGGGGACCGTGCTGGCTCCCAGGGGCTGTCATAGCCACGGGCAACTGAACTCTGGAGAGCTCGCAGGGCTGCTCATGTCCAGGCCCATCAGCCAAGAGACCAAGAGCGTGTATGACTGCAGGGCAGGGCCGGAGCTCGTTCAGGCGCGGTCTCGGACGAGGTACGAAGCGTCGGGAGCAGGAAGAGGCGCGCGAGTGCGCGAGCTAGAGGCGGCTTTGGGGACGCGGCGGGCCTGGCGCGTGCCGACCTGCCGCTGCTTCCCCAGATATCTACGTCTGCATGATCTCCTCTGCGCACAACGTGGCGGCGCAGGGGAAGTACATCGCCATCGCCAGCACTACTGTGGAAACCGCGGACCCAGAGAAGGAAATCAAGCCGGCCTTGGACCTCTTGGAGCCCATTGAGCAGAAGTAAGCCCCTCGACGAGCCCCCTCTCCCGCTTCTCGCCTTCGCTGCGCACGCTTTGGGCCTGAGGCACGAAGGCAGAGGGGATCTGAAGGCCGTTGGGCTGCGGGGAGGTGCCGAAACTGAATTTCCTCTGCACCTTGACTGCTTATGCGCTGTGCAGGGCAATGCCCTTTAACTCAGCCGTTCTTGCACCGATCCTGGTGCTCTAAAACCATTCTTAGAGAATCACAGGCTGGTTTGGGTTGGAAGGGACCTTAAAGATCACCCAGTTCCACTCCCCTGCCGTGGGCAGGGACACCCTCCATAGACCAGGTTGCTCCAAGCCTCATTCTGAAGCTCTTTTTTCCTCCTTCCAGGTTCGTCAGCATCAGTGACCTGTTCGCACCGACCGACCTGGGAACCGAAAGCCAGGTTAGTAAGCGCCGAGCTGCTGTTGGAGGGGGGCTCGGAGAGGGGCTCGGGGCTAAAAGTGCTGCTTCTCCTCCCAGATCTTCATTTCTCGCACCTATGACGCCACCACTCACTTCGAGACGACGTGCGATGACATCAAAGATATTTATAAGAGGATGATGGGGTCAGAGTTTGACTTTGAAGAGATGAAACGCAAGAAAAACGATATCTACGGGGAGGAGGAGCAGCAGTAATGAGAAATCTCGAATTAGGAGAAACTTAAATCGGCTAATATGAATATATAAGGAACTTAATGAACACTGTATGAAATTCAATATTGTAAGGCCTGCTTTTGTAATCCCATCTCTGAGAGATCGAAGAGTACTGCACTGGTAATGTTCCCCTTTTGGATATCATGTGTTAATTATTTCATTCTAGTAGGGCTGCTGTCCAGAATCTGGCAAATTACTGACTGATTTAATGACTAACTTCGTTAAGCAAAAGGCAGACTGAACCTTTTTTGTTTTGGAGGGGCGGGGAGGGTGGGGTTTTTTTTTTTTTTTTCCTTTGCAGACGTAGACGTTGGTGCAGATTTGAAATAACTCATTGACAGCTGTGTCTTACCTTGTATTTTTAATCCATTTGTAAACATCCTTCACAATTATGTGCTTCTGGTGAGCTAGTAGATGTGACGGTTGTCACTCAAACCCGATACCGAGGCGAATAGAAACAGCACTCCGTTATTGTGGACAGCATCCCTAAAGTCTCTTCCCATCAATCTTAACTCTGTGGCAAGTTGTATTATGGACAAAGCCCACATCTATTGTAGCAGCAAATGTTGGCTTAGTTCTGGGCACGGAACTTAACCTCCACTTAAGCTTCTGAAACTGTTTACAGCGGTTGGGACACAGCTGTGCCTGAGGCTCCTTTGTGTTTTAATCTGAATAAAATTGAGAGAACAAATTACAGAGCAGGCAAAGATGTGGAAGTATTTTCTGTACCCTGGTGGCTTCTCGGATGGACCAAACGGCACTGCGGTATCGGTATGACAGAGCCTGTGCTTCTCCTGTCTCCTGAAGGCTCCAAATGATTTCTGTACTGCAAAGTAAAGCCAAAATTCTGGAAACCAGTCCTGTGCTCTGGTCTGATTCGCTTCAGTTGTACGAGCAGCATCTTCTTCCCGAGATCCCTTGGATCTCCGCCTGCCAGGGCTGAAACGTGAGTGGGGCAGAGCGTTTCCTGCTAGAAAACAGGCTGGGGCTTCCTCGGTTGGGCTTCGGGCTGGAAAACAGGCTGGGGCATCCTCGGTTGGGCTTCGGGCTGGAAAGCAGGCTCGGGCTTCCTCGGTTGGGCTTCCCAGCTCCGGCTGCTCTCGGCAGGGGCGAGGACAGGCCTGTCTGTCTCAGGCCACTGGAAACGGCACTTGCTTGCAGCAGCAGTGAATAATTCTTGCTCTTGTGGCTCCTCTACAGGGCACCGATCTCGCTGAATAAGTGAGCCTTGCTCATCCCCTGGCTCGGATCTCGCAGCCGGAAGCAATCCCGCTGTTGGGCGGCGAGGAGCGGGGCTCGTGTTTACGTTCAGCGACCCCGAGCGCCAGGGAAAACGAGAAAATGCCTGGGAACAGCTCTCTCCCGCGCTCAGCTGCCGCGCTTGGCCAGGTAGGGTCGCTGGGAAAGGGCTCGTCCTTCCCTTCGGCTGCAGCAGGGCTGCCCGCGTGCCGCCGCCGAAGAGGAAGCGGGTCTTGGACTGCATCTCGCTCCAGAGCCGTGCTGCGCTGACCCTGGCTGCGGCTGTGCCTCTCCTTCCTCCTTCCCGGCGCTTCGGGGCTTTCAGCACTTCCTCTCCGTGGGGCGCCGGTTCCAGGAACCCCCTTTCCGTTCTGAGCCTGGTGCCCACCTCCCTGGCACGCGCGGCTGGGGAAGTTCTCCCTCGGCCTTCTGCTCCCTCGGCTGCTTCGGTGCTCGGCGTCAGCGGGCGGAGCCTTTCCCGGGGCGCAACAGGCCCAAGGCGCGTGGAGAAGGAGCTCTTTCCCCTCGGCGCGGTCCTGCTCACGTCAGCTGGGGGTAACGCGGAGCAAGGCTGATCTCTGCTCTGGGTGGGGGGGACCTGCCGTCCTGCGCTGCCGGGGGGGGGCCGGGTGCTGAGCGGGACACCCCTCCCCGAGAGCTGCGTGGCCCAAAACTCAAGTTTTTGAGGTTTTACTACTCAAAAGTCATCCTGCACGTCCCGTTCTTGCATTCTTTTATTAAAAATAAAACCAGAGGACGCCCCTGTCCTCCACATCCGCAGGGAGGGAATCTTACAGAGGGCTTCGACGCGGCGTTTTCGTCCCGGCGTGTGTCTGAGCTACCATAAATAAGGGGTTTTAGTTCCTGCATCCCGTCATCATCCGGCTATTTACAAGAATTCCACGCGCCGGAGCCCCAGCGGCGAAACGGTACCGAGAGGTGACGTGAGCTGTAGTGTGGAGCGGGGCTGGAGCGGGGCCGCCGCAGGCTCGGCGACCCTCGGGCACCCGTTTCAAACGGACACCCACCCCCCCTGCCCCGGGGCGGCTACCGCCTGCGTCTTGTACGGCGCCAGCCGCGTGGGAACAGCGTTTGTTAACGCGGACGCGTCGCTCCTGACCTTCAAGTAAAGGGCTTTTGTCAGATTTTCCTGTCGGCTGCTCCAAGCAACGGAAAAGGCTCCAATAACTTAAAACTGTAACGGTAAAATAACCTCTGACCCGTAGGCCACGCGACGGCCGGGCGCGAATCCCCGGAGGGTTTCATCAGCCGTCTTTAAATAATTTCTATGTACAGAACCAGAGCCGACCTCCCGGCGCGCGGCCCCCGAATCCCGCCGGGACGCAGGGTCCGTCCCGCAGAGGGTGCCCAAACCGCCGGGCCCGGGGTGGAGCCGTGCGGCGGCTTCGCTTCGTCACCTGCAACACAAAGACGGGGGCGCAGGTTACTGCTCCGCTCCCATCCGCGCTCGGCTCGCCGAGCTTCCCCAGGGGAAGCACTTCCCGTTGCCCCCGCGGGGCTGAGCACGGGCCTTCCCGGCCACGGCTTCAGGAGCCCCCAGAGCCGGAGCAGACGCTGCGGCCAGCCCCTGGGGCAGGTCCCCGCGCTGCTGTGGGCGCTCCCTGCCGGGGGTGCAGGTTACTGCTCCGCTCCCATCCGCGCTCGGCTCGCCGAGCTTCCCCAAGGGAAGTGCTGGTGCTTCCCATTGCCCCCACGGGGCCGAGCACGGGCCTTCCCGGCCACGGCTTCAGGAGCCCCCAGAGCTGGAGCAGACGCTGTGGCCAGCCCCTGGGGCAGGTCCCGGTGCTGCTGTGGGCGCTCCCTGCCAGGGGTGCAGGTTACTGCTCGGCTCGCCGAGCTTCCCCAAGGGAAGTGCTGGTGCTTCCCGTTGCCCCCGCAGGGCCGAGCACGGGCCTTCCCGGCGACGGCTTCAGGAGCCCCCAGAGCCGAAGCAGACGCTGCGGCCAGCCCCTGGGGCAGGTCCCGGCGCTGCTGTGGGCGCTCCCTGCCGGGGGTGCAGGTTACTGCTCCGCTCCCATCCACGCTCGGCTCGCCGAGCTGCCCCAGGGGAAGTGCTGGTGCTTCCCATTGCCCCCACGGGGCCGAGCACGGGCCTTCCCGGCCACGGCTTCAGGAGCCCCCAGAGCTGGAGCAGACGCTGCGGCCAGCCCCTGGGGCAGGTCCCCGCGCTGCTGTGGGCGCTCCCTGCCAGGGGTGCAGGTTACTGCTCGGCTCGCCGAGCTGCCCCAGGGGAAGTGCTGGTGTTTCCCGTTGTCCCCGCGGGGCCGAGCACGGGCCTCCCCAGCCACGGCTTCAGGAGCCCCCAGAGCCGGAGCAGACGCTGCGGCCAGCCCCTGGGGCAGGTCCCCGCGCTGCTGTGGGTGCTCCCTGCCTGCCACCCCGCAGACGACCCCGGGAGCTGCTCCCAAACTTGCAACGAGAGTGGTGGTGGGGGAGGGGATTAGCCTGACCTCCCCCCTCCTTACCAGTAGCTTCTTCTAAACGGGGCGGCCGCTTTCTGCACCGTCCTCAGGAAGGTGTTGACATTGGCCACGAGGATTCCTTTGCTTTCGAGGACCTCCCTGCTGGCGCTGGGCTTCTCTGCAAAGGAAGGAGCGGCACGGTGGTTCCGACAAGCGACCGAGGTGGCTCTGAACCCGCAGCAAACATCCCCCAGGGCCCCTGCCGTTACTCTGCCCTGCGGGCGGGAGCGGGTTAACGCCGCAACCAGCCTCAGAACCGGAGCGTGACGTAAAGCCATCCGCAGGCTCAGAAAACGGCCAGAATTGAGCAAACCTCCCCAAAAAAACCCTGTTCATTTCGCTTTTTACCGCCCCGGCTTGCAATGGATCAACTCTCCCCCGTGGCTCTAGCCAAAAGGGGCGCAAAAAGGGGTGTTTGTCCCTCCTCCCCCCCCCCAGCCGCAGACTTACAGGGGCGAGGGCAGCAGCCCGGCCTTACCCGTGAGATACACGGCGAACCTGGCGCTGACGTGCTGAACCTGCAGGTTCAACAAGCACCTGACGTACTCGGATCCGGGGGACGCGCGGGCGTCGCAGGCGTGGTAGCACAGCACCTCGATGAGGTCGGCTCCTTGGCACCATTTCAGGATCAAGTGCTTCTTGCGAGCGTTGGCGTCCGTCCTGCCGGGAGAGGGGCGAGGTGAAGCGGGAAGGGGCTTCAACCCCTCCGCCCTCCCGCGGAGTGAGCAGGCACGATGGGACCTGTTCCCTCTTCCCTGCGTGTTTATTCCAGCCCCACGGCTGCTTTTACGCTTCCTACCCTGCACTAAATGGAGACGGCGGGAGCAAGCGTCGCCGTACGGATCACGCGTGCGGCAGGAAAACAAAAGGACCCCTTGGCTCCAGGCGGCTCCGATGGCCCGGAGCTCACGATCCCACCGCAACCGAGTCCAGAGCTGCTACGTGAGTGCCAGGAGCACAAGGAATAAACGCTCCACAGCGGCATCCGCTGATGAGGTCGAGTCCTTGTCTCGCAGAAATACCCGACCCTGAGCTCCTGTGACACCTCGGGGACTGGAAACCAGGGGGTCAGACCGAGTGCGGGGAGGGTCTGAGAGTTCTCCCCTCGCGTCGTGGCGCTCTGCTGAGGCGGAATGCACCCGTTCCCTCTTTGGCGCTAGAACACCGGCCTTTCTGGCCCCTGGTCTGGCGCTGAGGCAGCCTGTCCGGTAGGAACATCCCTCTCCGAGCTCAAATGGGATAAAAGCAGGACATTTCCGCGGACGGCGTTCCCCGTCTTACTTCTCTTTAAACACGCGCTGTGGCAAGCAGCCCGCAGCGATCAGCAGAACGGCGGCACAAGTTCTGCTTTTGCCAGCTGGGTTTGATTTAACACCGCCCTCAGGACACCCCGGTTCCTCTCCCGCATCGCTCGGAGCTCCTCGTCACTCACCCACGTCACACGCGCGACGAGGCAGAAAAAGAAACAGCCAAGAGGTGCCGGGGCAGAGGAAAGTACCCCAAGATCCTGGGGGGGGTGGGGGTGCTGGTGGGAAGGGCGCTGCGGTGGGAGAGGCAGCTCCTCACAGCGAAACCTGTGCCCCTCCCCGAGCCCCGTGGAGGCCGCAACGCTCAGAGGGCGTCTCTGCCAAAGAGAGGGGGAGCTGCCTTATGGAGACACCGCGGGGTGCAAGGGGCAGCCGCCAGAGCTCTGCCTCATGCAGGATCACGTGCGAGGCACAACGTTTCAGGGCCATCTGATCCTCTCCAGGTCCCGTGTCCCGCTGCTCCATCTCGTGTAGGTATACAAACCCAACACCTACTGCACTTGCTAGCGCTGCCCGCTGACCGCCGGCGGTTCCAGACCTGAGGCACGGCCTCTCGCTGATAAAAACCAGTTCTTACTTAAACAAAAATCTTCAAATTCACCTTGCAAGAAGCCAAAAACCAACCAGAGGCACCCAAGTCGCCTCGCGTCCCTGCCCCGAGTGTGAAAAGAGACACCACGCTCCACACCGGTGGGCACGTCCCTGCTGGGGTGGGGACAGCAGGGACGAGGGAGCTGCCGCCGCAGAGCCGTTACCTGACGTCTTCTCGGAGCTTCTTGCTCTCCTTGTAGTGAAGGAGCCACTTCCACCTCCCGCTTCGGTTGAGCTTCTCCAGCACCTTCACCACCTCTTTCAGTTGGCCTGGGGAGACACGTCTGCTGTGATTCCAGTGCTGGGGGGGCTGCAAGAGAGCTGGGGGGGCTTTTTCCAAGGGCAGGGAGTGACAGGACAAGGGGTGATGGGTTTAAATGGAAAGAGGGAGATTGAGATTTGACATCAGGAAGGAATTCTTCACGGAGAGGGTGGGGGGCACTGGGACAGGTTCCCAGAGAAGCTGTGGGTGCCCCATCCCTGGGAGTGTCCAAGGCCAGGCTGGATGAGGCTGGGAGCACCCTGGGCTATGGAAGGGGTCCCTGCCTATGGCAGGGGCTGGCACTGGGGGGGCTTTAAGGTGCATCGCAGCCAGACTCACCCAGCGTCACCGCTTCCAACACCTCATCGTCTGACACCACGAAGCCGCCGAGATGGAACAGCTCCTGGTACGTGCGACCTGTGATATCTTCGGGGCTGTCCACTCCGGCGAACACCACGTTCGGACAGTGCTTTAGCTTCAGCAAACACGGGACCTGCTCAAGGCACAGAGGCTTTTGCGCACGCAGCTGCATTTCGACAGCGTTTGCACTTCTCCGCGACTCACGCCCGCTCCCCGGAGACGCGGGGAGCCCATTCCATCCTCTGCCTGCATCACCCCGACACTCCCGTTTCCAGAGCCCAACCCCAAAGCTGTGGATGGTGACACGGGGAGCTACGATTCCCCGGAGCCCGCGAGCCAAAGCCTGGCTGCGCTGCTGTGTTACACAGGATAAGCCCAGCCTGACTCCTCTGAGCGGGGCTGCTCCAAGTGGCATATTTCAGGGACCAAAAACGGGGACGGAAGAAAAGCAGAACTGATAAGCTTCATGGTTTTGGACTATTTGGTTTTAACAGCCTCTCGTGAAGCACTGTTCTTTCAGTGGGGAGAACAGTGCATCCACAGGGACTGACAGCTACATACAGCGTAAAATAAACCTTTAAAATGCATCCTGATACTAAAAACAGCGCTGGTAGAAGAAAAAAAAAGACAGAGCCAGGCCTTACATTGTGGATGTGCGAGGAAACGTCCTCGTTCCTGATGACGACGAGCAGCCTGTCAGCATCCGGGCGCTGCGCTGTGCAAAAGCTCAGAGGTTCGGTCTCCACGCGGCCGCCTTTCTTCAGCAAGCTCTGAAACAGAAACGGGGCACGAAGGGTCAGACGGAGACCACCTTCACGAGGGCGGTGCCACACTCCCGGCACACGCGGGACAAGGAGAGAGGAAGGAGACGGCCACCCCAGCCAGGCACATGGGCGCCTACCGTGTCCGGCCTGCCAAAGGCACCGCGTGCCCCAGCCCAGGGCTCCAGCCAGCGGCGGAGGGAGCAGCCGTTCACCTTTGTCAGCAAAAACCCCTTGAGAAAACCACCTCGAGCGTCTCACCGTGCCATGCGTCAGGCTGCTTGGCTATTTTGGAGCAGCAAATCATCCCGTATAATCACTCTCCCCGAGTTTCCAACCCTTTAATGAGGGCTCAAGCAAAAGCCACCTTTGGGGGGTTGAGTTTGGGCTGTTCCTGCAAGAATTGGGATCTGCTCTGGCCTGGAGGGGCGATCAAGTGATGGGACAAGAAGAAACGGCCACAAGTTGTGCCAGCGGGGGGTTAGCTTGGATATCAGGGCAATTCCTGCCCGGAAAGGGCTGTGGGGCACTGGCAGGGGCTGCCCAGGGAGGGGGGAGTCCCCATCCCGGGAGGGGGTTCAGAGCTGTGTGGCCGAGGTGCTCAGGGCCATGGGTCAGGGCTGGCCTTGGCCCTGCTGGGGGAAGGGCTGGACTGGGTGATCCTGAAGACATTTTCCAATTCAAACGATTCTATGATTCCGATTTCTGGGGGGGGGGAGGAAAATGGCAGAGTCGGCTCCTGGCTCAAGGGAACCAAATGCCAACCGTGCCGGGTTGACCAAGTGCGAATCATGAGTCACAGAACCACAGAATGGTTTGGGTTGAAGGGACGTTAAAGCCCCCCCAGCGCCACCCCCTGCCATGGGCAGGGACACCCTCCATAGCCCAGGGTGCTCCCAGCCTCATCCAGCCTGGCCTTGGACACTCCCAGGGATGGGGCACCCACAGCTTCTCTGGGAACCTGTCCCAGTGCCCCCCACCCTCTCCTGGAAGAATTCCTTCCCCATGGCCCATCTCCATCTCCCTCTTTCTGTTTAAACCCATCATCCCTTGTCCTGTCACTCCCTGCCCTTGGGAAAAGCCCCCCCCCCAGCTTTCTTGTAGCCCCCCAGGCACTGGAAGGTGTTACAAGCTCACCCTGTGTCTGCTCCTGCTGCCCTCAGCTCTCCCCCCAGTGCCCCCCATCCCCAGCCAGGCCGTGGGACTGGCTGTTACCTTCACTCTTGCAAAGAAAGGGTCCTCGCCTGTCTCCACCAGGTAGAACATGCCGGCGCGGCCGCAGGCCTCCTTGGCCATGCTGCGCAAGTGGCAACGCAGCGTGCTGCACAGGTCTGCGATCATGTCCTCGAAGGCAACCGTCCTCCCAGGGGGGGACGCGCACGTCCACTCGCTCCTGGCCTCCCCGTGTGCCGGGACTGACCCTCCGCCCTCGCTCCCTGCGTCCGCTCGGCTCAGCATCGCCCCGTTGAACGCGGTGTACTCGTCGAGGATAAGGGCGATGTCCCCACGCGAGTCCTGTAGCTTATTGTCGTATTTGAGCTTGCTGAGGTGGAGGGGAGCTGTGCGGCCGTGGGTTCGGGATCTGGCCCTGCTTCTCTTGTCACAGAGATTGCCCTGCCACGGGGTACACGAGTCCCCATGCCAGTTGTTTCGCCGGTGCCGGCCGAGCCCGCGCAGCCACGTGTCAGAGGGCAGGATCGTCACCTGCAAAGGGCTCCTGCTCCGCGGGGAGAGCGGGGCCGGAGCTTCTCGCACAGGTGATGTCCCAAACATCACCTGGGGAGAAAAGTCTTTTGGAAAGATGCTTTTGGAGGTAGAAAAGGGTGGTTTCCCACGTCCTAGGATTTGTTTTAGCTTATAATGGAAACGGAGACACTCCAGGTCCAAAGTGTGCTGGGTGATTTCCTCAAAACCCCTCCAAGTCTCCACCAGTGACCGTAACGAATGAGACTGCCCCGCGCAGTGGCTGCGCCTCTTCGAAGGCTGCCGATTTCCCATCCTCTCCTGGCACGTCTTGGTGATCACGAAGTTCCGGTAGTCCTTGGTGATCCCCTGGCTGTCCCTAGCAGTGACATACGGTGGAACATGCGCGCTGCTGGCTTCCCCCGGGTCGATCGGCCAGTCGCACTCAGCCCGCAGGCAGCCCCGCTCTGTGCCCAGTGAGCCCCAGTCCCTGCTGCCCAGTGAGCCCCAGTCTCCGCTGCACAGCGAGCCCCAGTCCCCGCTGCCCAGGGAGCCCCAGTCCTCACTGCAGCCCTCCGTGTGCACCGAGCTCACGGAGGAGGAGTCGCAGTCAGTCCTCGTGCCCGCAGTGTCCACGGATCTCATGCTGTAGGAACCCCTGGCTGTAAGCAGGCCTTGTGGAGTGCCCCCAAAATATTCCCGGTCTGAGTCACCGGAGGAAGACTCAAACGGATCTTCAAAGCTCAAGTGCATGTGTCTGGCTTCGCTGGGGAGCTGCTCTGCCCTTGGAAGTGCATCCAAAACATCCTCAGTGTCACTAAGCTCCAGGCTCCCTCCGGAGATTCCCCTGCGTGCACGTAACGGTGACATCGGGAAGGGGAGAGCGGGGATTTCTCCGTTGCCCACCTCCATGCTGGCATGGTACACATCAGCAAACCCGTCGGTTCCCTCGTGCTCGCCCCGGTTGCACAGTGGCAGGAGCAAACCCCCTGCTGAAAAAGATGCAGGACTGGCAAGAGGGATGCTGCCTCCTCCTTCCAAATCCTCAGGCAGGATGGGTTCCTCCTCGTGGCTCCCTACCGCATCCGCTGCTTGGCCCCCAGGGCTGGCGCACCGCGGGCAGCAGGACCACGGGGCACCATCTGGAGCCGGACTCGTGCCAGGAGAAAATGTCTCGGGGCGCAAACTAAGGACCGAGTCCGGCTCAGCCCTGTGCAGAGCCACCTTGTGACCGTGCAGAGGAGAAGGAGACATTGATCCCGGGTCACCTGGCACGAGCGAATCCACAGGGGAGCTCTCCGCCGGCTCTGCACCGCACGGATACGTGTCTTCATTCACCTCTTCTGCGCATCTGGGCTTTAAGGAGCCGCGCGGGCCCTCGGCGGCCACGCTCACCTCTGCAGCACCTACCTGCTCGCAGGGCTCCCCGTGTTGGCACAGGACTGGCCCCCGCTCGCTTTGCTCTAACGAGTGTGAGGGGGGGTCTGCATCTCCGCCACGGGGGAAAGGGTCCTGCCGGGGGGGAGATGGAGGAGCTGAGCGTGGGTGGGCAGGTGAGGACAGGCTGTTCGGGGAGCTCTGCTGCCACCTGGGAGGCTCCTCCATGGCAGACATCCCCTCTCTCAGCGAGGAGGAGGGCTGTGATTCCAGGAGGTGATGAAGAGCGGTCTCTGGCTCCTGCAGTGCGTTAGCCATCCTCGCTGCATTCGTTTTGTTGCTCTCGGGGGACTTCTCTGCACAGGGGCACAGATCATCCCTCTGCCCAGCTTCAGAGTCTCCTGCTAAGGCCGTAGGGTCGAAGGGGAAGCCCTGACCGTCACCTGCTCCCGAGGACTCACCCAGCACATCTGTGCCATTGGCAGAAGGGCCGCTGCTTTGCTCTTCCACCAAAACCTTGCTCCCTTCTTGGTTTGATTCACCAGCGCTCAGCGAAGCCAGGTCAGCACGAACGGCACCTCCGCACCTTTGGGACAGGCAGCTGCTCCCTCCCATGTCGCTCTGGGATGGAGACTGGATGTTTGCCGTGGCTTCCTGGTCCTCGGGAGCAGCCCCGGGATGTGTTGCTCCATCAGGAGACGTGAGGCCGACAGAGCTGGAATCGGGGGACAAGGCCAGTGACAGTCCCTGGCTGCAGGGTGACCGGAGGCCAGCTGTGCCGGCAGCTTTGCTCCCAGCAGGCGCCCACTTTTCTGCAGAGGGCGCACGATCCTTGTCTTTCTGCTCCAAGCCGATCGCCAGCGTCTCTCCGGCAGGTCCCAAGCTGCCGGTAACGCTGTCCGGCTGCGCCCCACAGACAAGGCTCGGGTGAGATGGTAACGGCAGCATCGCCCTGCTGTCACGGGGTGACCCCACATGGGCTGGACTGGCTGTGTGTGCCAAGCCAACACTGTTCGTCTCTGCATTTGGGGTGGCCAGGGCCTCCCAGGGCTCTCGCGGAGTGTCCGGGCTTGGTGCCATCTCATTAGGAAGCCCCTGAGGGTCAGTCTCAGTCCCAACCGGCGTTGATCTGCCTGGGCAGGGGGATGCTGAGGCAGGGGGGCTGGGCACAGGGCACTCTCCAGGAACGGCAAAGTCCTTCGGACATGCTGAATTCACTCGTTTCTGCTCACTGTGTTCATGCTCCATGTCAGCATCGCCGCTTTCCGAAAATGCTAGACCAACAGGCCCCAGGACTGTGCTTTCATATTCAGAGTCCTCGTTCTCTTTTTTCCCCTCCTCCACCTCTTCCCTCTCTTTTTCAGGATGCCCAAAGGGGTCTTGCGATTCCCTCCCTTCCCTGCTGGCTCCACTGGGCTTTGCACTTTCGGGACGTGCTCCTAAGGGCATCGAATCACAGGCAGGTTGCGGTCCATCGCTGGTGGCCCAGCTGCCATCCTCAACATCCATGCGGTGTGCAGCATCTCCTGTGCTCTCACAGTCCTCGGGAGGGCCAGGGCCACCCCCTGACCCTGCTGTCCACCCGCTCTCCTGCTGCTGTCCACATCCATGCAGCGCAGCGGGTGCATCACTCCAGGGAGCTATACTGGAATTCGGGGCCTGGCTGCATGGGCTTTCCCTGCCCAGCGCAGCTCGGGGCTTGTCAGCATTGCCAAGCTCAGCGGAAGGGCTGGGGGGGTCCTTGGGCGGCTCCTCCTGAAACAGCACAATCCAGAGGTTAATCTTCAAGGGAAGCAAATGCAGGAGCTGAGACACCCATGCAGGAGGGCAAGGATATTTCAAATGCTCAGACTGTGTGAGTACAACCATCCCAACAGCATCTGAGGACATTAGTTTGTTTCTAAAATAAGTCCAGGTTGAGTCCTTATCCCACGTGAGCCACCACCATTGGCACTGCAGCCGGCGGGCAGAGCCCCACAGCCAACCAGGGAAGATTTCGACATTTTCTATCTTCTTTACACCACAAAATGACTTAAAAATAGCCCAAACTGCGCAGGGGCCATCAGCTGGTGCCCAGGGGTAAAGTATGCAGCATCCTCTTACCCCTACTGAGTTTATCTGTCCAAGCAAGCTATAGGGACACTACGGATAGGGATCCCATTTCCTCCCAAAACACGTCTGCCTGCTCCAGGGCACCAACTCAGGTGGTAAAAAACACTCTTTTTTTTTTCCCCTTTGTGCAAAAGAGCTGCAGCTCTACGGCAGCTGCTCATCTATTCAGGGCAGAAGTTTCAAAGGAATTACTTTAACTGAGGCTTGAAAAATGTCATCAGGCACCCATGTTTTAATTTTCATGGAATCACAGAAGGGTTTGGGTTGGAAGGGTCCTTAAAGACCATCTAGTTCCAACCCCCTGCCATGGGCAGGGACACCCTCCACTAGACCAGGTTGCTCCAAGCCTCATCCAGCCTGGCCTTGGACACTCCCAGGGATGGGGCACCCACAGCTTCTCTGGGCAACCTGTCCCAGTGCCTCCCCACCATCTCCAGAAGAATTCCTTCCCCATGGCCCATCTCAATCTCCCTCCTTCCATTTAAACCCGTCACCCCTTGTCCTGTCACTCCCTGCCCTTGGGAAAAGCCCCCCCAGCTTTCCTGTAGCCCCCCAGGCACTGGAAGGGGCTCTAAGGTCTCCCTGGAGCCTTCCCCCAGGGAAGGCTGAACCCCCCCAACCCCCCCAGCCTGGCCCCATGGCAGCGGGGCTCCAGCCCTTGGATCATCTCCGTGGCCTCCTCTGGCCTCGCTCCAACAGCTCCGTGTCCTCCTGCTGTTGGGGGCCCCCGACCTGGAGGCAGAACTGCAGGGGGGGGGTCTCAAGTGCTGCCTCCAGCTCTGGGGCCCTCAACATAAGAAGGATATGGACCGGCTGGAGTGGGTCCAGAGGAGGCCACTTTTACCCAAGCACCTCCACTCCTGACCATCTGTAAACTGTAGAAACTATAAAAAATAATTTAAAAAACCCTACCCAGAATAGAATATTAAATAATTTTGCCAGAGGGATGAGGAAGCAGTTGTAAAGCAGTTGACTGCTACCTGTGTGAGAGAAACCTCTCCAAGCCAGCTTTCCCAAAGCAGGGGAGGGAAGGCATGTCCCATGTCACGCCTGGGCTGCTGCAGCCGCGGGCAGACAGATGCAGCTGCCCACAGGAGATGGGCAAGCTTTTCGGTGTTGGACAGGGGTATTTGTTGTTCCTCTCCTCAGTTAAGTGCAGGTCTGAGACCTCGGCCAGGCTCGTGCAGCCCACAGCCAAACCCTGGGACAGATGCCGAGATCAACACTTTCACTGCTCTAATTCTTAGGGATTCCTCCCCCTTGTCGACAGGCATCCGTGTCGAGGCCCCGCTCCTTTGGACAGGGATCGGGACACCTCGTGCCAGAGCCTGGCGATGCCAGCCCAGTCCAAGAGGACATCCAGGCTGGGACTGAGGCCTGAAAGATGCTTTTTTATGGTGACTCTGAGCACGGCAATCACTTGGGGCAGCTAAATGCTGGCGGACGTTTCTTTGTCCTGCTTTGGGGACCCCACTACCTGGCTCTAAGAGAGCCCGTAAGGACGGCTGCTCCACTCCTCCCAGAAGATCCTACCTAGTCCTGCAAGCACAAAATGCATCGCGTGCCCTACAGACTCGTGTCACCCAAACCCCAAGCTCTTACCGCAGCGACGGTTGCGATGTCAGGCACACACTCCCCAGGAACAACCGCTGGCCACCCGTCCTTCACAGCCAGGCTCTCATCTGCGTCCTCAGCGAGGGAAAAGCTCTCGGGACAGCTTGTGGAGGAAGGCTCCTCCTCCCCACAGGGCAGCTCCCCTGAAGAAGATGATACCGTACTATCGACAACACCAAGAGTGCCATCAGCATCAGTCTGAGAGTCTGCAGGGCTCTCCTCTGGGCGGAAAGGTCCCTGGCAACATGTGCTGCGATCCAGAGAGCTGCTGGGAGTCTGGTCAGGGTCTGACCCAGAGTCTGCAGGGCACGTCTCCAACTCAAAACAATCCTCACCATCATCACTCAGCTCAAGGAAGTCCCCAGTGCTGTTTATCGAGACGTACTTCTTGGGGTTGCTGTGCTCCACCACCTTCCTCGTGCTGCTCAGGAGTTTGCTGGGTTTGCTGTAGAACAGAGCCACCCACATATGAAGTATCAGCTTCATCTCTTCCACATCGTCAGGCAGATCAGGGTCCCAGGGCCTGGAAGGGAAAGCAAACACAGCCTGAAACATCTTCATCCTCCCTCCAGTTAACTAGCACAAGGTAACTCATCTCCTGGTTCCCCGCGGCGCTAAGTCCCACACAGGGAGGCTGCAAATGCCCAGCTGCAGACCCAGATCACTCGATGTGGTTTCCAGCTTGTTGCGTAAAAGAGAAACTCACGGCTGCCAATGAGGACTCATGGTTCTAGGTTCACAGATTCACAGAATGTCAGGGGTTGGAAGGGACCTCTAGAGATCATCTAGTCCAACCCCCTGCCAGAGCAGGATCCCCCAGAGCAGATCCCACAGGAACAAGTCCAGGGGCTTTGGAAAGTCTCCAGGGAAGGAGACTCCCCCCTCTCTGGGCAGCCTGTCCCAGGGCTCTGTCACCCTCCCAGGGCAGAAGGGTTTCCTCATGTTCAGGGTGAACCTTCTGTTTGCCAGTTGATGGCCATGGCCCCTCGTCCTGTCACTGGGCACCCCTGAGCAGAGCCTGGCCCCATCCTCCTGACACCCCCCTTTAGATATTGATCAGCATTGATAGGATCCCCCCTTGGTACCGATTCTAGGTGCAGAGCCACGGGAATCATAGAGTGGTTTGGGTTCATGGAATCATGGAATGGTTTGGGTCGGAAGGGACCTTAAGGACCATCTAGGTCCAACCCCCATGCCGTGGGCAGGGACACCTTCCATAGCCCAGGTTGCTCCTCATCCAGCCTGGCCTTGGGCACTCCCAGGGATGGGGCATCCACAGCTTCTCTGGGAACCTGTCCCAGTGCCCCCCACCCTCTCCGGGAAGAACTTCTTCCCAGTGTCCAATCTCAATCTCCCCGCTTTCAATTTAAACCTATATTCCCAGGTCCTTCTCTGCAGGGAAAACACACCAGCTTTAACACAGCAAAACGGGGCATCTGAGCATGGGGAAAAAGGCCATTATCATGCAAAGCAAAGCAAAAAAGAAAGCCCCTTCCAGAAGCACTCCAGACGTCCAGGAAGAGACAGCCCCTGCAGATGGCCTTCCAGCTTGACTTACCCGTGCAGGGCGCGGATGACGGTTTTCTCCAGGGCATCGTTGGTGTACCTGCTGTCCAAACTGAAGAGATACTCTGCCTCCCAACGGCACGTCACCTTCAAGGACTCGCCGCAGATGTTCACCTTGCGGGACCTGGTGAAGTCCTCCTTCAGCCTGGGCGAGAGCAGGCTGCTCCTGCACCTCATCACCGCCGCCTCCAAGGGCCGCGGCGGGTGGGTGCTGTTCTGCTGGTGGCGGAAAGGCAGGACTTTCCCAACCAGGGGTCCTGCTTGGGTGTACCTGGACCCATTTCTGGAGGGTGCTGGTCCAGGGTAGGGGGCACCTCTGGGATACATGTGTTTCTTCGAGTGCTCAGGCATCTGCGAGGCGTAGGAGTGCTCGGCAGAGATGAAGGAGTGCTTGTTCACCTCGGCAGCTTCTTGCGTCTCTCTTGGAGGCAACGCTTGGGGTGTTGCAGGGATGGGGCTCACACTGTTCTTGCTGGCAACTCCAGGACTTTTCTCCCTGGGAACAGAGGCCAAGTCATTTAAGTCTGTTGTTTCTGCAAGAGGCAGCTTCAGGTTCGGCGAGGCTTTGCTAGGAGAGGTGGCTCCCTTTGCAAGCTTGTCTACCCTGTGGTATTCGTGGTCAGAAGCAGCACGCAAGGATTTGTGTTTGCGATGGCCCTGCTGCTCCTTTGCAGAGTCGCTGGAGGGGCTGCAGGACCCAGCGATCACCTCACCGTCCCTGGGGATAAACGAAGGAATACAAGAACCCAGAGCCAGATCAGCCAGCAAGTTCAAGGCGTGGGACTCGTAGTCTTTCCCCTTCGGATCGAAACTGAGATCAGCAGCTCTGCCTGGGTAAATCTCACTCGTTTGGCTATCAGCTCCGTGGCACTGGGAAGAAACTTCGCTGGGGAGGACAGAGAGCGGCTCCTTCCAGTCTGCATGACAAAAACAAAGTCAGGGGATAAGCAAAGGCCACACAGCTCTGCCGAGAAGGGATTCGAAGCAGACTTTCAGTTTGGCAGGAAGGAGGTGTCTCTCCAACATGGAATTTGCATGCTTAAAAAAACGCCAACCAACCCACCTGCAGGCTGCAAAAGCATCCAGAGTTGGGATCTAAGGGGTTTCAGGAAGAGGGTTTGCTCTCAGAAACAAAAGGCACGGGATCCAGAGCAAAGAAAATTGCCCTTGGCCTCTGTGCACAGGACAGTTTGGCCATTTAAATACAACCTGAGATGTTGTAGGTGTTTCCTTAATCCTTTTTATTTTGCTTTACATTTTCTTCTAGTTGGAGTATTTGCAATTTTCGCAGCTAAACCCTGGGTTAGGCTTTCAATAATTAACAGCCACAAAACCCCTTTCCTCTCTAAACCACTGAGAAACCCCACTCTGCCCTCAGGCTTCCGGCTGCACACCCTTCTCAAGGGTATAACCTGCTACTGAGCTGTAGCTCAGAGCACACACCGAAACCTGGGGGTTCCCAAAGGCGGCCAGGATGCAGCACGTAAGCGTTCGTTTAGTTTTCAACGTTAAAAATGCCGCTCACCATGGCACAAGGCCCTAAACCCCAGTATGATGTCATTAAACAAGGTCCATGCCTTCTACTAAAAAAATCTGTTTGAGTGAAACCTTATTAAATCACATCTGTGCTAGAGTCTGATGTGTTACATCTAATTGCCTTGGGATCTGCACAGCAGGACATATAAATTGAGTATTTCTTGCTGCTAAATCCTTATTTTGCATTTTTGACAGGTCCTGGCACTCAGCAGGACCCATCTGACAGCCTGCCCATGCAAGAGCACTGGCCAGATCCACTCTGGGAACCCTGTGTGACTAAAGGCAACGAGGGGTGACATTTGATACAGGCACGCTGACGAGAGTGCCGTGTTTCAGGGACAATAAAAGACCAAGAGCAGATAAACTGAGCTAAAGTGGCTAAACCAGTCTTCAAAGCCTCCACCTCCCCCAGGAAGGGGAAAAAAAAGAGACCAGAGACCCAGAGACAAACTGAAAAAGGGTATCAAAGCGCAAGTGTGAGAAAACACGAATTAACAGAAAATGACTCTCACATTCCATCACTTATTTTGGCACCATAATATTGGTTCTCAGCCTAACAGCAGACTCCCAGCCAGCACGGGCAGGCGCTACACCTGAGGGCTGTCCACGCTGCCTCTTAAATCCGCAAAGGCGGTGACAATTCGACTCTTTAAAACGGCCGGATTTACAACGTAACAGGACTGAAAATCCAGGGAGACGCTGGCTACGAGCAGAGGTTGTAACGCTCTGACCATGAGCTGCCTCAGCGGGTAAAAATCAGGCCGTTTAAACTGAGCAATTTGCCAAGGGTGCAAACTGAAGGCTTAGGAAAGGACTGGGAAGAGACCCCGTGTGGTTTGTACGTCCTGTAACGGTTGATTTTCACCGCTGCCTTTGTGTTTTACGCTACGAGTGCAGAGCTGGGTGCCTGCAGGCTGTGGGGCTGCGGCACTCAGACCCCGATCCAGACCCTCAGCACTAAAGGCCCCTTAATGTGCTGTTACTATCATCTGGTCATGACCTGACCGTGATATTTGATGGCTCGGCTTTTAAAGGGAAGATTTCCACAGGGATCAGCGCTCTTACCACTTTCTGCTTGCTTTTTGGCTTGAGGTTTTGATGGGCTGTTAGCCACACTTTTTACCATCTTACACTTCGTGACGGTCTCGGCCACAGGAATGCCTTTCACGTCTGGGTTCTTCAGGGTCTTTGGTCTCTTTGTTTCCAAGCCAGGATCCCCGGGAGCCGAGGTTTCCTTCTGAAGAGGTTCAGACTGTGTTTTGTGCACAAATTCTGCAGACAGGACCTCTGCACCTGGGACAGGGAAAAGGGAGGGCATTTCTTTTGGTTTGAGATACATTCAGATTAAAAAAGGAGTCACTGCAAAATCTCCAGTTCAGGAATGTGGAAGGACTGCTCTAGAAGTGGTTGGCAGCAGCAGAGTAGTCTTCAATGACTCCTCTGATCTTACAAATGGGTTTGCTACCAATGCAAGTGATCAGTAAGCAGTTATTAAAAATTATGCATCACTTCTTAAACTCATTAAAAGCCTGCTTTCCTGACCTAGAATCAATGTTCTCTGGGGCTAAGTCACTAATTCCTGGCACCCTGAGGGTACTTATTTACCTCTCCAAGAAGCACAGAAGAACCTCTCCCAGATGCATCAGCAATGACACCCAGGCCCGAGGCAACGTGTCCCAGGACAGTCTGACTGAATGGGAGCTGACCTCATCCTCCTGTGCTGCACAACAACCCACTTCCACAGCCTGCTGCCTGTGATGGGTGTAAATTCCAGCAAGGAAGTTGGCTCTCAGGGAGTCACGATGTGACCAGTAGGGTGGTCAGTTATCAAGGCAGCCTGTAGTGACCGTGGCCTTGGCAACTGCTGCTTGTCTGAGCCATTGGCAGCCTGTGGACAAGGGATGCAATAACCATGACCTGTGTGATGTCCCTGTACACAGTGACCCGTAAGCCAAGGAAGCAACGGCATGGACCACTGCACCAGGTTTCAGGCACCTTCAGGATTTCAGGAGCCTCGGGCTCCCTCAAGGTTGAACAAGAGACTGTGGAGACATGGCACAGACCTATCCGGATGCTCTCAGGAGGTGTCTGCTTGCTCTGGCATCCAGGGGGGGATGGCAAGGGGACATGGCTCCTAGTGAAGCCTGAGTATCCCAGCTGGATACCCTGGAGAAGCAGGAAAATGTCAGTCCCGTTTACGTAGCGCTTACCTCTTTTCCTTCTGTGTGGAAACTGCAGATTGGCTAATTTAAGCATGGGCTCGTTGGAATTGGCTGTGAGCCCTGGCTTTTTAGGAAAAGAGAAAGCGATGTTGATTTTCTTCTTGGTTGCTTTCCTGTTCCTGCCGCTGTCCCCCATAGGATGCATCTGCATCTTGAGGGGTGACCACTTCTTTTTGGTGCTGGTCACAATAGCTCGGCTGGATTTCCTCCTGCTCTGCTGCACCCACAGCTGGCTGGCCGCGCTGACATCTTTTGTGGGCCCTTCCCCGCTCTGGTCCAGCCCCACAGTGGGCTTTGGGTTTTCACTTTTGACTTCTAGTTCCGCTGCTGTGTTGGGAGAAACGGGGTCTGGCGGCACAGCTGAAGAGAAGTCCACTTTACAATCAGCCTCTGAATCGGAGCACAGAGACTGAACAGCACCAGTCAAACATCCTAAGGCAGCCGACATTTCCAGAGTGTAGCTGCTGGGATCAGAGAGATAATGCTGCAGCTGGGAGAAGGACTGCTCGGAGCGGTTCTTGAAGGGATTAGGACATTCATCCTTGGTTGGTGAGAGGAGAGAAGAAAGGGGAACGTCACCGGTTTGCCCAGAGGTGGGCTGTGGATTTTGATCAAGCTTTGCGTATTCCTGGAAGTGCTGTTTGATACGTATGCTGGTACCGACTGCATCCCCCCATGAAGAATTGGTGGCTTTCTGTAAGGCATAACGAAGTCCAGGCAAAACTGAGGCTATTTTTAATGAGATGTCACTATCGTCACCGTCTTCCCCTTCATTTTTTGGATCGTGGTTTTCAACTGCGAAAGGAAAAGAACAGAACTTTATTCATATTAAAAAAAGAATTCTCCAAATCACCTCACTGTTACAGTCTAAGAGAACATGAAAACTATGAGCAAGCCCCAGAAGCCAACCTACAAAAAGCTAGCCCCAGGGATGATGTCCTGGTTTGATGGATACTTGGAACTGCTGAAGGTAAAAAAAAAATTGCACGTGGGAGTCAAAAGTGGATTAAAATGAGATGAAAGATGGCTGTTGTACCAGCTAGCCCCATTCTGCCAGAAATTGCAGGGTGAGATCGCACACACACTGGTCCAAGTCCCTTCCCTCTAGCAACTCTCGCTAAACCCAACATTTAGGACAGTGACAGCTCAGAAAACACATGGGGTTTTGTTGGTTTTTTTCTAAAACCTGTTTAAATTTAGGGTTGTCCATGCAGGGTGTTTAGACCAGCATCATCTTCAAATCATTTGTGTTATGTCCCCGTTCAGATGCAGCTTCCAGCAGCTCCACCTCTACCTGCTGGCTGCGTGGGTGGACACACTGCACATGAAGATACCACACTAGTGCTCTGGAGCGGGATGGGGAACACAGACTTCCCCAAGAAAACCTGAGGACTGTATAAGGAAGTAACATGAGCCCCTGGGTGATTTTCCGAAGCTGGAGGACTGATCCTAGTGAAAACTGCTGGTGTTTCTCGGTTCAGCAGGACTAACACCCTCCCATGTACAGCGCACGGTATCATAAAAGTTTAGCTCCCAGTAGGGATCAACGTGCACGAGTCCCGAGGCTCGAGGGTGCCTGTGCGCACGGATGTCACCATGGAAGTAGGCTCTGCGTGGCACAGCAGTGTCCCCTCCGTGTCCATAAATGCCTGGAGAGCTGGTGCGATACACAGAGCCGGTCGGTGGAGCTCCCTTTCCACACAAGCCAGACTTCATCCACTACAATCCAGCAGTCTGATGTTGGCACTTTGCACCCGCAGGCTTGGCCCATCTGCGTGTCATGCTCCGACTCCGAGGTTTCTTTTGGCTGCAGGGCCAGGCTGAGAACCCCAGTGCCCTTCCCCATCACATCTACTCCCAGCGAGGCAAACGCATTTCTCTTCCCCTCCCAGATGCGTGACTTTCTTGGCTTATTGGCCCTGCCTTGCACCGGCAACGCTGGTCCTTGTTACCGGCAAGTCCAGGCATCCCCGCGAGCCGGCTCCCAGCTGCCTGCCTCCGCTGCTGGCTCCGGAACGCTGCGGCACCTCTGCACAGCTGGCTTGTTACGCCTGCCCTGCATTCCTCCCAACGGCTGTCTGGACAGGAAGGGAACAGATTGAGAGGCCGCTTGTTTCGAAACGGGAAACATTATTCATGCTTTGAATCCGAGCTGAGCGACTTCAAACGTGTCCGTCCGTCACGCTCTTCTCTTTGCATCTCCTCCGCACCCACGTTTGGTGACCGTCCCTTTTCAACCCCAAACCCCTGCACAGATCCGCTTATCTTCACAGGAAGGAGAAGCCCTTCAGGAAAAAGGGTTTATAATCCCAGCAAAAAGAGGTCTCGGACCCAGGGGACAGTCAGGGCTGGCTGGGGTAATGCCGCTTGCGTAGGCAGAACGGGACAGCACGTGCAGGAATCCTGCTGGCACCGGAGGGAAAGCAGCTGGAAGCCATCAACGTTCAGATCACAACACGTAACGATGCTGAGCGTTTACTCAATGTTATCCTCTCCCCCTGCCTCTTTGCTTTGCCACCAGCTGACTGCTGGCTGCCCAGGCTTTGCCTCCTCTTTAGCATCGACACCAGCCACAGGAAACGTCTGCTACAGCCCCAAAACCTTCCTACCAACCGTCTGCTTGCACTGTCTTTCCTCTGGGATGCTCTTTACGCCTGGTGTCCTCTCCTGCCTCCAACACCTCCTTCCACAATAACCCTCTTCAAGATAAATACCTCCTTGTCCTGTTCTCCTCTCCCCCAGCGTACAGTGCTCGCAGTCAGCCTTTCAGAAGTAGACCCCTCTGCTCTGGAGGGTATTTTCTGCCTGTTGCAGCAGATCCGGGTGGTCAGTTTCCACCTCCAGTCTGCTCTCCAGGCACTCTTCCCCCTCACCTCACCCAACTTCAGACCCTTGCTTCAGGCATCGCAGCAACTACCTGACCCCAGGTTTGACCTGGCACTTTGGATCTTCAGTCTGCCTCAGAAGGAGCCTGTCTCTCTCCTACACCTAGAAAAGAAACTAGAAAAGTTGCCACCCTAACACAGCCACCAGCAGCCCGTCCTTAAAGGCAGCTGAACCGAATTCAGGCATCGAGGACATTCGCACTCCACACTGCCAAGTTACCCACACGTCTTCACCCGGCTTACAAGCCCAGATCTGGAAGGAGAAAGTTTACAGCTGGAGGTTAAACACCGAAAAAGACAAAGCAATCCACGCTCGGATGTACCGGTGGGTCCTGTCGGCTCCTCTGCCAATTTTATTTCCCGAGAAGGGGAGATGGGTAAGTCCTGTGCAGCTCCGTCGGCAATGCCAGCCACCGCATACACAGAGGAGGACTGAAATACCCATGTGTGCTGGCATAAACAGTCTCCTGGCTTGTCCCTAGGATGACTCAACTAAAAGCAAGCCAGAAGCCAAAAAGCAGAGCAAAAAGCCCCTGTTTTCATGTGACTCGGGGATCTGCAAGGCTAGAAGTATTACTGGTGGAGTGGACGCAGCCGTCCAGGGGAGCAGAGCAGTAACTTCCTTTATGCCCACAAGAGGAAATTGTAGTGTGAATATTTCCACATAAACAGGGCAGCAGAAAGCTAGCAGAGAGAGAGAAAATTTGGGCAAACCCAACAGAGATTGATGCTCATTCTGCAGGTTCAAACTCTGTGATCTTTACTTTCTCTTATTTAGCACCTCTGTGTTTGATCCTCATGAAAAGAAGCACGTTTTGGGGCTGCAAACAGCCTGGATTCACCTCCCAGGTCCCAGAGCCGTGACACACCTTGATGGCAGCAAAGCACCGTGGCTCTGCCCAACACAATCTTGCTGCCTCCCTCCCTCACCCGTCATGCACCCTGTCCGCTCGTCACGGCTCTGCTGCCGGCATTCACGGAGCCCGCAGCAGAGCAGTCACACAATACGGCTCAGCCTCCAAACCCTCGCCGCTCTTTAGGAGCAATACCCCTTCCCCACCTCTCCTACCTCTGCCAACGCCACCAGTGACCTTTCACGGAGCCTGTATGTTCTTATCTCAGCAGAAAACAATTCACTTATTTTTTTAGGGCAGGCTGTTTTCCTGCTGGTTTAGCAAATCACGTCGTCTCTGTGCAGGGTCCAGTGAGTGCCATGTGTCGTTTTGCCCCTGAGCGTGGTTCCAAGTCCACCTTTAGGGACATGAGCCAGGCTCTGCAGGAGTCAGACTCCCATGTGCACAAACAGGACAGTTCAGGGAGTGGGTGTTGCTGAAAACTGACCGAGAGGGAGAAAAAGAATGATTTTCATTCCCATCATCTTCCTGTAAAGGGGCCAGGATGTACAGTGAATGGGCAAGGCAGGGAACCTGGTTTAGATCAGCTTAAAAATCCCAACTTTAGATCAGAGTTGGGACTTTTTTCTCCTCTTTTAACAGGCTTTGTGCTAAAGCTGTAGGTGGTTCTGAGCAGAGAAATCAGCTCTTCAAGAAGAACGTGACTGTGAGAACCCCGCACCCAACCAGTGTCCCCAGCCAGCAAAGGGAACCTCCCTACCTCTCAGGCACACCGACCGGGATGACGTGAACAGAAACAGGGCCAGGAGGCTGACAGGCTCCTTCGGGTCGAATCCTGTGAGAGAAAGCAACAGGTTTTGTTCAGACTGAGGGTGCCCAACCACCATCTGTAAAACAGAGCAGGATGTTTAAGCACAGACATTGGTTTCTGTGTAACCATGTCTTACCATCATCTCGTGCCAAGGCAGAGGACGTCAGGAGGATAAGGACTCCCTGATCTTGTAAATATTTGATGATTGCCTATGACAAACACATACAACGTTAGAGTAATGACTCCTTTTCCTCCTTAGCACGCTTTAAATCACTCAGCGTGACTGTCAACAGGGCCTGACTGCTGGTGAATGTGTGCCAACACCATCAGCTCATTCCCTGTTGAGGAGAGCAGTGTTCGGTCCACGCCACTTGGGTCAGCTGGGACCTGTAACCCCAAGTATTCCATTTATGTTGTTATTCAGCTCTCAAATTCCTCCTACGTGCATCTTAAAAAATAAATATGCTTAGCCAAACTGGCTGCAATTAATGAACAGGGTTAATAACTTTAGTCCCTTCAGTTCAAAAGCTCACCTCAGCCAGGAATCGCTCTCAGCAGCCTAAAGGGAGGGTTTTCCAGCAGGGAAAGAAAAGCTGGACACCGGCATCTGACAAAACACAACCGACTGTTGCCACAAGCCCGGCTGAAGTTCAGGCCATGCAGCTTGCTTATTAGCAGCACCAGTATCAATGAATATGTGAAAAACAATTTGCTGAGTCTAAGAGATGCCTGTGACTGTCTCAGAGCTGGATGACAGCATGTCTGAAAAGGTATGTGCACTTATCGAAGCTTTTCTTGTGTTTGGGTGTTGCTCGATGCCCCATCGCAGAGCTTGGCTTGGGCTGTCTTTCCCTCCTTGGGGACACCCACTCGGATCTCTCTCTTCCACACGCAGACACATCTTTTCAGGAAACTTACAGGAACAGAATAAGCCTACGGCTTCTAACGCCGTGTGAAACTTTGCCGATCGCATTCAGCATTAACAGGGCCTCAGCCCACAGCCTCGTTTCTCCAGGACAACACAACAACTTTGTAAATGCTGAGCAATTTCAGTCTAACATTCACTGTTCAGAACAGCAGCTCCTTGCCTGGGTTGTCTCAAACCAGCAGAGGAGAAGGAATAAGAGCCAGCATCTCCGCTGCACAAATCCAGCTCGATGAAATAGCTATGGTTTCCGACTAAAAGGATGGTTTTCCAGCAGGTGAGGAGGAAAGTCAAGCCACAAGGCAGCAGCCACCTGACAGAGAGCTGAGAGACATCACCCAGCACCCAGAGGAGTGCAGCCGGCCTCAGGCAACCCCACCTTGCCCCAGTCACCGGTTCATCTTCACCTGGGCCCTGCACAAGGTGGGGTGCCTGGCCCAAGCACCAGTGAATGGGAAGGGAGATGGAGAGCATTTTTCATCCACACTTTTGGGAGCTGCTGCCAAAGCAGACTGTCCCATGGGCCATTCAACAGCAGGCTAAGGGGAGGGAAGAAGCACAACCGAAAGGAGCTGTGGCTGTTCACTTGCCATTGTTTACTAAATAAGGGAGATTTGTCCAGTTGGACAGATATATGGGGGTAGGGAAGGCTCTAGGGAAACTATGCTCCTGAAGGCCTTCAATACCAAACTGCTCACGGTCACAATTCAACCACCTCATCTTTGCCGACCTCTGTAGCGAGTCCAACTCCACTGGGCACGGCGGGAGGCACGTTATAACCCTCAGTGGTGTAACACACTGGAACAAGCGGTTGTCACAGATCCCAGTAAGAAAGGCACTTGGACTCTGTGAAGGACTGATTAAAATGTATTTTATTGGTGAGAATGGGAGAAGAAAAAAGGGATAAGCGTAGATAAGCTGATGTCCCTTCAGATGCTGGGAGCCTCAGGCTGAGGTGCAGCACGGACAGATCTGTCCCCCAACCACAGGTCTGACTGCTGCTGCACCGTTCAGGGTTCCCTTCATGTGAAGGGGCATGAAGGGTCTTTGCTGTCCCCTTTTTTGATTCTCATGTTGTTACCAATAAAAAGATAGTTTAATTAATACTTTAGAGAGTCTGAGAGCTTTTCTTACGAGGATCCACAGCAAACACTGGCTCTGGTACTGTGGGGAGCTGCAAATCGACGGGCAACTCTTCGGCAATGCCGCACAGCAACAGCACTTCCAGGCAGTTCATGGGTCGCTGCCAACTGAGAGCGGGGGAAGGAGGTGCCCAGCCAGCCAGGAGTTCACGGCAGTGAATTTACAACCCTGAATCTACAGGAAGCATCAGATGTGAGAGAACAACCAGCAGCAGCAAAGCCAAATCCAAGCCAACCACGAATCCCAGCTAAGACGTGGGTGCTGTGCTCCGCAGGGGTGAGGAGTCACAAGGAGATGTGACAATCACACGAGGAACAAAAAGATCCCAGTGTGCCAGAAAAAAAAGCCTTATCAAATAATATAGCGCAAGGGAAATTCCTGATTAAAACCCAAAAAGATAAATCTCAACATCTTCAGAGCTCCTGGAAGCCCCCAAGGGTTCGGCAGCGTATCTGGCGGGGGGGGGGAGGGGGGCCTATTTTCCAGCCATGAGGGAGAAAGGCAGGCACGTGACAGGTTTTTGCTTTGTAATTATCATTTTGGCATTGGGAGCCTTTGCTTCTGCTTTCTTAATACATAGGATCCCCTTGCAGTCCTTGCTCACCACGCTGTTTGCAATGCAAGGGGGAAAATCATTACTAAAGACAATAAAATAATCTAATCTGGAATAAATATAGCTAAAGAAGAGATTTTCCTGGTGAAATGCCTTCTGCTCATCCTAGAAATCAGTTCCCAGCTCACAGTGGGTAATCTTCAGTTAACAGTTTATATACAGAAAGATTAAACTATGTTTGAGAATAACAAAGCAGGAAAATGATCCTTAAAGCAGGTATATTTATTCCATTTTGCATTAGTTCAGTCTGTGAATAACGTTACCGAAAGTTTCAAGAGACCATTTAAAAGCCACTCTCCTCCCAGGATGACAGTGTTTTAAAACACTTACCAAGTCCTTTTCCTTTAGGTTTTCTACTAACTGATCCATTTTCGATTGATCCTTATTTGATATTTCTACTTCATACAGACTGAAGTAAACACCCTGAAAGCAGACTGCAGACAAAAGAGAGAGAATTTAGTGGGTAAATAGTGCCTCTGGCATGACCCCTGAACAAACACATGCTCCTGTACCAGGAAGATGGGTGTGCGATGGGTGGAAGTGCTGGGTTTAAAGAAGATTCTCAAGATTTCCTAAGCTGGTGTATGGATTCGTATTGCAGTGAGTTTCCTCTTTAAATTGAAAGTGGGGAGATTTAGATTAGATATCAGGAGGAATTTTTTCCCGGAGAGGGTTGGGAGCACTGGGACAGGTTCCCAGAGAAGCTGTGGATGCCCCATCCCTGGAAGTGTTCAAGGCCAGCCTGGATGAGGCTTGGAGCAACCTGGCCTAGTGGAGGGTGTCCCTGCCCATGGCAGGGGGTGGGACTAGATGATCTTTAAGGTCCCTTCCAACTTAAACCGCTCTATGATTCTATGATACAGCCCAGGATCTGGTTGGCTTTCTGGGCTGCCAGCGCACACGGCTGGCTCATGTTCAGCTCCTTGCCCCCCATCACTCCCAAGTCCTTCTCCTCAGGGCTGCTCTCGATCCATTCTCCACCCAGCCTGTACTTGTATTTGGGATTGCCCTGACCCAGGTGCAGGACCTTGCACTTGGCTTTGTTGAACTTCGTAAGGTTGGCAGAGGCCCACCTCTCCAGCCTGTCAAGGTCCCTCTGGATGGGACCTCCTTTTTCTTATTGCTGAGCATTCCCTGTCTCTCCACAGGATCTCTGGACTCTCCCCTCTCACAGTGTCAGTTCCCTGCAAGTGCTGAGTAGGTTATCCGTGACTACTTGCAGAGCTACTACAGCTAGCCACATCTTTTGGCTTTGGCTGGCAGCTACCCCCCACCTGCCCAGATGCAGGAGATGCTGGATCAGACCCTAAGAGGTGCAGTGTGCCTCACCTCATAGGGAGATCACGTAAGAAGAGGAGAGTTTCTCTCCCTGCATTTTCTCTCGTTTGGCACCTTGCAGGAGATGGAAGTGCCAGTTGCAAAACAGGGTCTCCCACCCTGTCCTGCCCCAGGAACAGGCTGATTAAAGGGCTGCTTTGGGAAGAGGATTGTACCACACCAGGAGATCATATGAAGTATGGACAGAAAAACATCCCTGTGCTACCCTGACATCTTTCCTCGCTTACCTGCAATCACCCACTGTCTGAGACAGGACCCAGCACTACGTAGACCTCAGCCTGGACCTGCTACAGCACAGCCCAAGCAGGTACCATCATGCTGAAGGGTTTTGCACTCACCTTCATTCTCAATGTAATTTCTTTTCCCAAATGCAGCCTCTGGTAGCTTTTTCTTCAAGTCAGACAAACCCATCACATGGTTCATGTCCAGCTTGGGAGGTCTGTGGGAATAAAGCAGCAGATGGTAAGATCACAAGCACAAAAGGCTCTCAGGATTAAGCCCAGCGAAGAGCACTGGTTGCCCTGTCACTAAAACCAGAGAAAGCAGCTCTGGAGAAGGCGCAGCTTGCTTAGCGCTTCGCTGATTTGAGGATCATGTTTGTAAACACCTCCAAACACTGATACTGGTGTCTGTGTCACTGGCTGTCACTGCCTGTTTCAAATTGCTGCCTGCTGGTTGGCTTCTGATTACTGAAGGTTTTAAACATCTCAGTTTCTTGAATGCTAGTTCCTTCAATATTTTATTTGCCATCACGCCGAGCTGTAAACACAACTGGCTGATCATACATGCCCCACCATGATGCCCACTCTCACAAGGAGAAAAACCCGAAGCAGGAATAATTGATTTGGAATAAACATCCTGAAGCAGTTAACAAAAATAGATGGCAAAAATACAGCTATTTCCAGCTGCAGTTCAGCGACTAATCTCATGTCCTCACCCTGCTGCTGCTGTGACACTGCAGGGCTGGCTGCTCGGCACCACTTCCCTGACGCTGATGGTTTGCCCCGACAGCGGTTAAGTTGGTACAGCTGCTAGAAGGTGCTGATCCATAAAGAGATGGGGCAAGAGAGACAAAACTGGCTTTCGCTGGTACAGACACCCAAAGGTGTAACGCTTCAGACTCCACAAATGGCACAGAGAGAAGAGAAAGGGGCAACTTACAGCTGTGCTGGAATCGTGGAGCTGTATGGGGTCCTCAGGGCGATGTTGCACAAAAGCTGGCCCCGGATAGAGAGCTGCCCCCTCCATGGACAGTACAACGCTACAGGCAAATGGAAAACGGCTCAGAGAAAGCAGGAGAGGAGAGGAGGACAGAGAAAGGCATGTTTATAATACAAAAGCAACCACCAGATGCTCTTACCTTTGTGATTAAGCTCAGGTCTAGAGAAAAGGGAAGAAAAGAGGAACATTCAGCAATGGGAAAAGGAAAAACAGCCTACAAAATTGACCAGGTATTTTGGAATGACAGCAAGTTGCTTACACGCTCTGTATAGCCAAGACGGGCATTTCCTTTGGCTCCCTGTACTGGCAGGTGATGACAATGTACGGGCAGATCTGCCTGGGCCGCTCAGCAGTGCTGCCATCGGACACTTCGTACACGTAATACTGGGGTGAGAAGGGAAACAGGTGAGGAGTGAGCGAGACATCTGGGCCAGCGCTGCGTTCCCCTGCAGCTCGCAAGCGAGCTGACAGCACAAACCTGTACCTGGCTCTGTTCGAAGGCCTGGCAGTGGCTGGTCTTTGATGGTACGTTGTTTCTGCTCACGGCGACATGGCAGTCGTAGCCAGGAGATGGGCACATTGTGTAATTCTCAGACACCACCTTGACCTTCCCCTGTGCCACAAAATTTACCAAAAAAAAAAAAATTTACATATAATTGTTGGCAGAATCTTATTTTAAAAGACCCCTGAGTTCTCCTTTTCCCCAAAGTCGATGTTGCTGGCGGTCCCACACTCCCCACCACTTCCAAATCTGCGGGCCTGACTCGGCTGAGTTCAGCATGGCAGACAAACCTGCACTGCTCAGGAGAGCAAACGGGAACAGCGTGTTTTCAGTGCCAGCTACAGAGAGCGGGAGCCAGTGGGGAGAGAAAGGGGCCACGCGCATGCCCCACGGAGGAATAGAACAGGGCTGTGAACTGAGCCACCTTAGAGCTCCCCCCTCAAATCTCCAAAACGCATGAAAGTCCAGGGAAAAAGGTGACCCTATGGGGAATTTCTGATGTCAGCAGTGGAATCTGGAAGGCCCTCTGAACCCTCTGCTGCCCTGCAGGCCACCGGTCAAGCCCAGTTAGATCTCTTGCTTTCTAGTTTGACACATCCCATAGCCAAAAATCCCGACGAGCTCTCAACAGATTTGATTTTATACCCCATCCCAGTTATGGGCACCAATGTCTCCTTACAAACTGCTTTCCCTGTACAGCAGCTTCTGAAAACCATTCCACATAAGAAAGACTTGAATTTTACCTTAATTAGCTTACAAATGACGATATAGCCTGATTTTCCATGATACCAGGGTCTCGGATGAAGACAGTCTGCATACTTGGAAATATAAACCCCTGTGAAAACAAAGCAAAGCAAGATAACGTGAATCATCAGTCTTGTAAAGCCGATGGCCAAAGAAAACCCATAAAAAGAACCCTCCTTGCGGAAATGGGAGTCTCTGAAGAGCCCGTGCTGCAAACCAGAGTAGCAGTTGGTGCCATAAAAAGGGGGAAACTCTTTTCTCTTTTTTGGCTGCTGGTATGGAACAGCATCATATGCTACAGGATCAGCTCTAGGAAAGGAGTTAACTTGGGCGGCTCCTGGGAAAAGCAGTTTTGCCCACGCTACGTGAAAACATTGTGAGCGAGGGCTTGTCTCTCACAGGAAAACCTGGGGAAGGGCTTCCAGGTCGGACTGTAAGAGGGACAGGCACTTTGCTCAATCTGGAGTCAGGCAAAGGCAACGCGGATGTTTATACGTGAGGAACACGCTGCAAGGGCAGGAGTGCAGGCCCATGGCATGGCATACACCCTCCCAGGCCCCTTCCTTGGCTCCTTATGGCCCTTCTGCATCCCAAATGCCAACGTGAACCTTCTACCCTGTGACAAGGCCTATTCTGACATGGTTGATTCCCATCCCTTCTCTGTGCACAGGATTTGTGGACTTATTGAGGGGGGGCCTTGGCTCTTCTCTCCTGCTTTAGATCTGTAAACAAGATGGGTAAAGAAGTACACGGTGGGGGAAACAGGGCAGGGGAAGGACTACAGACACACCGTAATATTCATCTCAGTCCTTCAGGACCAAGATATACACCCAGATAACAACCAGTTCTTGCTTGGTTTTGCATTCACTGCCATTAACTGCTCAACAATTAGGCGTCTCGGCCTGCAAAGACTTGCGGGATAAGCACTGGGAGATGTTCTGCTTCTGGCAGAAGGATTTCTTTGAGTAACGCGTCCTGCACTGCACGTCTTGAGGCCCCAGACCTTTGGGCAAGGAAAAAGCACACACTGAAAAGGGCTTTGATGTGTCACAATCTGCTCTGGTTATTAACAGGACTGTTGGCAAAAGCTCAGCAAACGGGCTCTGAAAAGCAAACCGGTGGGGAGAGCTGCCAAAAAGCCACTTTGGTGACAAAGGTTGTAATTACCAAGGGAGAAAAAGCCTGAAATGAAGAGGCGAAGAGACAACAACATTCCCTGGGGAAGATCTCATCCTCATCTGGTTGAAGGGGCAGAAGGAAAACACTGCTGCTTGCTTGATCTAAACAAATTCTTGATCTAAATAAATGCAGTTTCCCACGTAAGAAACATGGAATTTTCCATGGATATTTGCAGTAAATAACAAGGCAGTGCCAGGAGTTTGTCTGGGCTTTTGCTTTTGTTGTTAAAGGATTCAGCATCCCCAGAACAGTGAAGAGGTCTCTTGATCCTCTGGATGGAAATCTTACCTTTTGCTGGGTCACCAAGCGTGGAAATAGAGCTGCTGTTTACCCGGAGGCCTGTCTGACACACTTCTTTTGCCTTCAAAAGAAGAGACAGCCTCTTTTACCATTTATTTTCAAAAACAAGGGATGCAGCTACCGAAATGTGTAGCACGACAGTTGGCAAAATACCTGCAACTGGCAAGCACGTGCTGCAAGGCCATTAAAGATCCTGACAGTCCCAACGTGTCCAGAAACCACTGCAAGCGCAAGGTTGGACTTTGTGCCTTTTTTAGCGGCATGGGCAACTTGTGGAAAAATAAACGCAACGGGGCTGGCACGAAGGCAAAGAACATTTTCTACTCTGTGCTCACTCCTCCATAGGCACGATTACTACCTTGGGAGCGTCACACCAGCTTTGATTTAATTCACATTCAAAGCAGATTCATCAAAGCGTGCAAAGTCCAAATATGTGTTGAGCAAAGAGTGACAACAGGAGCAGTTTCAACTGGTTATGAGCGAGAAATAAAAGCAAAGCAGCCCAACTGTAGTCAGTCCCTTTATAAGCAACACAGGGCACTCATCACACCTAACTTCTGCTTCCAAAAAGGCAAGTGCCTAGCTTAGACTAGCCAGCTAGACTTCTCTGAACAACGGAGAGACACCTCCAGAGAGCGATCTAGCCCACGGATGTTAGATGCCTGCATTAAACAAGGTCCAACTGACCTCTGGAGAGCTCTCTCTTTCCTAAGGTCTGTACAGAGAGCTCAGTCACTTGCCATAGACTAAATTCCAAACAGCCAAAATGCAGCATGTCAATTCCCACGCCCAAACTGAGACCAGGAGTAGTTTATTTTGCTGTAACACAAACCAAACTGAACAGAACTAAACTGCATTCAGGCCACTCTCATCCTGAACAAAACCATTTAGCATGGCATCATTAAATCACATTAAAAGCGAATTCCTGCTAGACTCCCTGAGCATCCTTGTGTAGACAAACCCTCTTCACAAAATTAAAAGCATCCTTGTGAAAACTGGGCAGGAATAATTTTCCCCATAGCTGTGTCGGGCCCTCTCTCCACCTAGGTGACACAACCAAGGGAACTTGCCTGAAACCACCTCTAAAATCCTATCTTCTGTCACAAAGGTGCTTTCCTAAGTGTACATGAAAGGTTTCTGTATTTGACCTTAAATCCACTCAGAAAAGGAAGACCCCTTCTGCCTCCCTGCAGAGGGCAAAGGAGGCAGCCAGATCTCAAACAGTAATTGACTGGAGAGATGTACAATAAGATCCATTGCTAAAACCTCCCAGGAGCTGCATTCGGAACTCGCTCTGGACTATTTATGCAGTAGTAATTGCACTGGTCACTGGGGTAAAAAGAGCCATGACACCTCTGTCAATAGATCTGCTGGGCTTTGGTGAGACAGAGCACATGTGCAGGCACCTGGCGTCAAACTTCTTAAGCTAAATAAACATTTTGGGTTACCTCTTCTTCATTATCAAACAGGAGAAATGCAAAGGTCTCCTCCAGCTCCTCCTGGCTGTACCCGGCGGCTTCCTTTGCTTGGGCAAAAGCTTTGAGCTGCAGAAGATACAACAACACTTTGTTCTAGTCCATTCATGCCAGAGCCAAGTGACGTGTTCATGATGTGAGGGCAACGTGTGCCAAGTACCTCTAACTCGTGGTCAGCACGGGGCAGCTGGCAGCAGCCAGGTGACACTGGACCAGTTCCTGTGCCCACACATTCCCTCCCCCAGGCACACGTACACCCAGTCTCCCACCACGAGGCCCCCAGTCCATGCATCTGACAGTCCATCCGTCTCTGCCTTTGCCCCCAGCAGTCCTCCAAGTGACAGCAGACACATCCAGCCCTGCATTGCCCATCCCAGAGAAGTCCAGTCTTATTCCACCTTGTCCCTCTTGCCGCACGTTGTTAGCTACTGCGGAGCTTGTTTCACCAAGCAGCACGTGGGCTGGTGAAGCATCACATTTAGCAGCCAGCTACAGTCATGAGGAGATAAATCACCTCAGCCGTGGAGAAGATGCCTACAGAAGGGGAGATGCTTGGAGGCACCTCTCTTTCTCCCTCCCCTGACCAGGGAAGCCTAGACTATTGACTAGAGGGCAGGTGCTATCATGCGACTACAGCTCAGAGAGTTTGGTCAAATAATACACAAATTACAGCCCAATAACACATTACTGCAATTTATTTTGTCTGATAATTAAAACAGAGCGTGTTCTCAGTGGAGACAAGGACAACATGATGAGATCAGACAGACCTGGGTCTGAGTCCATGATGTTTTTGGAGCATTAATAGAAAGTTGTAGAAGGATGAGATTTTTTTTAAACAGGGTTAGAAGGTAAGAAAATAACAATCTCATCACTGCTTTTGTTTATTTTGGCTTTAGAACTCACAGGCAAATCAAGAAATGACTTGATACCAGTTCTTCCAGTTTTTTGACTGGTTCCACGGTGACTACCCCAGATTTTGGCAGCCAAAATGTCAAAGCTCTGTTTAATTCATGACAACAAGCATGGTCATCTCCAGTCCCCAGAGAAGACAGCGTGTCTTCCACACCAATGACAGCAATAGTGGAGGGGTGAAGGCATTTTAAAAGTGGTTCTATACATGCTCCAGTCAGCTGGAGAAAGGGAAACAGGGTTGAAACTGGTGCCTGCACAGGTGTGAGGGCAGAAAAAAATACCACGTGGAAATCTGCCAGGTTGTGAATCAGCAGAAGTGCAGTAACATTAAAGCTCTCCTGCTAGGTAGCAAACCAGGATTTCAACCTGCCCCGAAGGCCTGCTCCAAGAACTGCTGCTGAATGTTTGGCAACATTGGCTGAATGGACCTTTTGTTCCTGATGGGATTGGTTAGGAAGAAGTGCAAGAAAGCAAAGGCTCCCTTCAGTCAGGAACTGCAAATGGGGCTCTGTGAGGCAGGCAGATCAGAAACGTGCTCCAAAGGAAAAACAGACCTGCCAATAAACCAGCATTTAGAGTCTGCAGCTCCCAAGGAAACGCCACCCTCTCCCGAGCTGCCAGCAACACCCTGCTCCCCCACCGGCCTTACCTCACTTAAAAAAACATCATTTTCCACCAGAATTGCTTGGCTGTACTGAAAACCATCCTGAGATGTAGAGTCCAAGTAGGAGCTCTGCAACACCGCAACTGCTGTCTGCAAAAGGGAACTTGACTCTTCCAACTTCGGTTGAAAACCTGGAAGAAATAAGCAAACAGCAGGTGCAAATATTACCTCTGGGCACCCCCACACCAATACGGGGGCCTCAGCAGAGGCAGGTGGCAGTCGAGTGTGATTCACGTGGCCTCATTTAACAAGCCCTGATCTCCATGGAGCAGAGCAGCAGCTCCCCTCCAGCCACGCAACCCCCAAGTCTTTGTCTGCAAGTTAAACTGCCCTTTGGCAGGAGGAATACGAGCTCCCTCTTTGCCAGCGAGCCCTTAAAGTTTTTTTCTTTGCAACAGTAAAAAAAAAACCACCAAGAAATTATTAGCAACTGCTAGAAGCAAAGCTCGGTGGTAAATTAACTTTATACTGAGCAGGTCGGAGTTTCCTCTTGTGCTAAGAAGTTATTTAGATTCATTGTGCGCTCTTTTAGGGTGTGATAGTTGATGCCTGCACACAGGGTGCATGCTCAGCTTCTCAGGGTTATCTGGTTTTTCTATAAAGATCTTCAGGTCGTGAGTGACCGTGGTTTTTACTACCACGAGAGCAAGCCTTCCTTCAAAGCCCCAACGGACAGTGCCGTCTCAGAGCCCAAACGGCTCTTGGCATCTCTGAAGGAAAACATCCCAGTAAACACTTCCCAACAGCATCCCACCAAGAAGAGGTCCCAAAGCAGCTGACAAATATAATGCAGATGCAGGAACAAAGGAAAGCCCTGCACTATTTGTGCTCTTGCAGCTGTTAAAATCCAAATATTAAATAAAGCAGCCACTTAGAAACATGGGGATTCCTTGGCTCACCAAAATGCTGGAGAATATGTAAGTTCTCGTTTTAACCTCTAAAGCAGAAAGGTCCCCACTCCTTTGGTGATGAGCAAGAGAGCAGCTGTTGTCACTCTGCAGCCTACTTGGGGTTTTGACTCCTGTTTTTAAAGGGTTTTAATTGTTTTCAGTCTCCACCTTTCAGGTGATGCCTGATCATCAGAAGCAGTAAAAAAAGCAGGTGAACACAACCTGGCTCTCAAGCACAGAAAAATGAAAAATAAAGAGCTCTTGAGCTCTCCCAGTATTACTGTCTTCTCTGTTTAAACAATGAGGATAGGAAGAGAGGTTAAGTTTTCTCACTTTTTTCCTCACTTGTCTTTCATCTTGCTTTGTGCCTCCTGCATCCTGTGGATCTCAAAGAAGCGGTCAGGGAGTTTAGACTCCTCCATGGCAATCAGAGCAGGGAATTACATCCCAGGTCACAGCTCTGCTTAAAGGCTTGAACCAAAGCCATAACATCCCTTTTTGCCTCTTGCTGGAGCACCTCAATGCTTGTATCCGGAGTCATCCTCGGAGGAGAGACAGCCCCTGTCCTCAGCATCTTCTCCACCAGCCTAAACAAGCTCCCTCAACCGCTCCGTATGGCCCAAAAGCACTGGACTGTGGCAGGTGCTATTTAATTTCACAGCTACAGCTCCAAACCATCTCAGTTTCCAGGGTGCAATATTCTGCTTTTCCTACCCACCTCACAACTCTGCATCATCGACAAGTTTGGGGTCTGGGAGCATGAGAAAGGCCACATCTAAATGCGTGGGCTGGGAGCCTGTCGTGTGTTTTCACGTTGCGTAGGTGAGACACCGAGTTCAGAAAGAGAAATTAGAGGGTTAAAAACCCCACTGGGCACAGAATACACACTCATGGTGCAGGATTCAGTATCTTTCAGGGGCAAAAGCTGAAGGCTTAAAAAAACAAGCCTGGGAAGCTCTTGGAAATGCAACATAAACAGCAGTTCTGCAGATGATAACCATTTGTTCCTCCCTGCAAGTCAGCTGCTTTGTAAAAATGAAAGTCCAAAAGGGGAGAGAAAAAAAAAAAAGTTGCCATAGTAATACATAAATACATGAGAGGAAACAATCGTAGAGCATGGCATCGAGCCTGGCAGCTTGCTGTAACCCTCGTCTCCCCATTCAGATCTAAGAGGCTCCTTCAGATCTGTTCCCACCCTACAGAAGAGTCTGGGCTCACAGAAGTTCAGGCGAAACCCCGACACATCCACGTTTCATTTGCGGGGGCAGAAGGCCCTGGAAAGGCTCTGCGCAGGCTCTGAGGAGGCAAAAGTGAAAGTGCCTAAACTAGAAGTAAAAGTGAAAGTGTCCATTCCCTACTGAGCAGGTTGGATGCACCACTACCACCACTCAGCATTATCAGGGAACAGGAGTGACTTCTCGCACGGGATCGGTCAGCCAGTGGAGATGCATCACGGGACCGACGCTGGAGGAGAGCTGGGGAAACCCAGCACAGCCCCGCTGAACCCACAGCAGGTGTAATCCCTGCCCTGAAATCCTTGGGGAGGGGACTCACAGCCTGTCCTTGTGTTTTCCTACCTTCCTAATAGCAAGGGAGAAAAACCAGTCACCTTTGCAGCTATGAACATCAGTTGCCAGTGCTGCAAGTAAGGTTGATCTTTCCCTCGTGCTGTGGCTGTGCAGAAGTCATTCCCCAAGAGCCTCGCATTCCTCAGAAGGCTGCCAACCTACTCCTTCCTCCTCCTTTTCTATATTTAAAGCCAGCTCCCGTCACCTTCTTCCCCGATCGCGTCTGTGAATGTCTCGACGTGCCCTGCTCTGCCCGCTGCAAAGCACTGGCTAAAGCCAGCCTGAGTGGACGTGCCCCACCGGCAGACATGCGCGGCCCACATCCCCCCCGAGAGCTGCAAGCCTTTGCTCCCCTTCCCAGTTCAGGGCTCCTGCAGGTGCTGGATGCCCAGCAGGAGGGTCAGCCAAGGCCAAGAGACACGTACTTCCCAAAACCAGGATTCTCTTGTGGTTCATCCATTTTCATGTGATGTCCGGATGGCCTCACCATGCAGAGACTTCCAAAGTCATCCCAGAAGGAAAACCCGCAGCCTTTGAACCGCTTGTGCAGACTTGTACAGAAAAAGGTTTGCTTTTCTTCCTGTTTTGGGTTTTTTCACCTTAAAATTTTAGTAGCACTTGCCGCAGACACTTGAACATTGTCAAATCTCTGAAAGTCAGCAAACCAGCGCAGTCAACGCACATTGAACACAGCCACGCCGTTCGCCTCTTTCAACCTGTCCTTGGCACCGCTGCTCCCGCACGGTCCCTTCCCGCAGCCCTTCTCCATCTCGCCTCTCTCCAACCAGGATTTGCTCCGTTCTCCTGGCTGTAACATCACGAGCTGTAACATCAGGCACCACTGGCAGTGTCAGTTCGGGCACCACCACATGCCACTCGGTACCTTCAACACTTCACGTACCGCCAGCTGAGACGCCTCAAGATCATCCTCCCAACTTCTCCAGAGAGGGATGTCTCTTTAGCCAGGAGTCCTGAGACACCCCTGACACGCTCAGCCAAAACCTCCTTGATGGGGAACTGTTGGCAGCACAAAGAAACTGAGATATAAAACTGACTTTCCAGGAAAACAGAAGTCAACAACTATTCTGGGGACTGATGTCCTATGCCCACTTATGTATCTACACCAAAAAGGTGTAAAAAGTAACTCAATACCTACCCAAAATGAGGAAGCTACACCAAAAAGGTATAAAAAGTAACCCAATACCTACACAAAATGAGCTTCTCTGCAAGAGCTGCCCTACAGGAGAGCGCCCGCACACCAGGCCCTTGCTGGGGATGCCTGGCTGACGCTGGACTCGGTGACAAGGATCGTTTTTGAAGTGACACTTTTCCATCACCAACTGGCCCCACTCCTGGGAGCGGGTGGGTGAGTGTCATACCGGTAACATCTCATAAAACAGATTTATAGCTGTGCACATAGTTCATTAGGCACAGACTTGCTTTGCTAGCTGAAATTGTGCAATAGCTTAGAACATACATATATTGGCTTTACTCTCGATCATACGCTTGGATGTATATACACATATATACACTTGCTTTCCTAGTGGTAACGCTGTAGTGACTTGTAGCACATATCACAGGACAAGGGGTAACGGGTTTAAACGGAACAAGGGAGATTGGGATTGGACCTCAGGAAGGAATTCTTCCTGGAGAGCGCGGGGAGGCACTGGGACAGGTTGCCCAGAGAAGCTGTGGATGCCTCATCCCTGGAAGTGTCCAAGGGCAGGCTGGATGAGGCTGGGAGCAACCTGGTCTAGTGGAGGGTGTCTCTCCTCACAGCAGGGGGTTGGAACTGGATGACCTTTAAAGGTCCCTTCCAACCCAATCCAGTCTATGAATTCTTGCACAGTTGGCACGAGTTTTCAGAGGAAGAGCGCTGTACCTCTCCTGCTGACGTGCTCTTCCCTAAGAGGCCACTCCTGAAGTCAGGATATCGGCCAAGATGGATATTTGCTCTCAGCTGGGTCAGTCCATTAAATCAGCACAAGGTTTTCCCACTCCTCCAACGTGCTCACACCGTATGATGGATATGCAGTGCCACATTAGCGTGACCGTGGTAGGAAGCATCTCGTAGTATATGTGGTGCTTTCACGGGCAAGACCAGGAACTTACCGAGTCAATTATCCTGCTACAGGCCTCCTGCAATTAAACCATCGTAACAGATCATTACAAACCACCTTGCTGCAGATGTTTCCTGGTACTCTCAGAAAGACAGCGGCTGGCTCACATGGTGATCAAGAGCTCTGGTAACTGTGGAGCTGTTTTCTACCAGAAGAAGCAAGTATCCAAACTGCCGGGGGGGTGGTGGGGGGTGGTGCCGGGGGCGGAATTTTTGGACAGCACAGTGCTCTAATCTTTGCAATTAGCTGAAAAAAGTAATCAGGCTGATGCAGCTCCACTCTCCTCAATTAACATCTTTGGCCTTAAACCCAGGAGTTATGTCCCTGTTTGGGGTGAGACGGTATCTTTTGCAATCTCCTGGTTTGATGTATTTAAAACTCTTCCACAGTGATACGTGATTGCTGCTAAGCTGACAAACCCAGGTGCTGGATTGTATTTTCAACTGGGATCAGGCAGCCTGGGAATGTAGATATCTAGGTTGCAGGAGCTTTTGTATTGCTTTTCACGTCAATATCAGAGACTGACAGTGTTTATTTAGATCACTATTAGGAGTCTGGTGATGCAGGGAACCCCTGGCACCCCAGCAGGAGAGCTACCACTGCCCAGAGGACAGGCAACCTTTACACAGACAGCTCCACCTGAGCTCTGCCAACACCGATTTAATCTCGCAGCGGTATCTCAATGCATCTAGTTGGTTGGGGAGAATGCATTATTAGTTTCCTCAATGGCAGGGAACGTTATGTTCCTACAATATGTAAAAAAATGCTGTGTCATAAGAAATTCCAGCAAACCTGGCTGTTTCAAACTGTGCCCCAAATTCCTACCCCGAGCAGGCAGCCCCAGCGAGACCATACCTAATTACACAGACAGCACGGGCGGTGGGCTTGTTTAAGCTGGGCCAGAAAAGCTGGGGGGATCAAACTGCAGCCCACAGCTCCCTCACGGGGAGTCACAGAGATGATGGAGCCTCTCTGCTGGCACTGGCAGATGGAAAAAATAAGGGGAAATACCTCAAGTTGTACCCTGGGAGGTTCAGATTGTAGGAAAGGATGAATTTTTTTCCCCTGGAAGGTGACGCAGCCTTAGGACGGGTTGCACAGAGGTGGGCAAAGCCACAGCTGCCCCACTCTGATGCTGGTGAAAAATCTACTCAGAGTAGTTCTATGCCAGAGAAACCTTCCAGGTAACATATCTTTGACTTTATAACCCTCCTGTTACTTTCAGCTGCTCGTGTATTTGAGGATGTGGTTATTACATGTTTTCCCTCCTTAATTCATTGCACAGGCAGTTGTTGCTGCCTTTCACCACAGCAGATGCTCCACAAAGCCCCATCCTCCCACAGCTCCCCTCTTCTATCACCTTACACAGGGTCGCCACTTGTGGATTCACTCCTTTTGCCTTTGAGCAAAAAAACACCCAAAAAGGGGTATATCCTTCCTTACGCATAGTTTGTTGTCTTGCTTTTGCTCTCACTACAGACACTCTCCTTTCAGCATTGACTTTCTTCTCCCTGTCTTCTGTTCTGCTTGATACAGCAATGGAGCTCTAACCACACCATCTGTAGAGACCCTTTGGCTGTGGAAATTACCAAGACACACTTAGAGTTTCAAATAAAACCAGAACCAAAGCCAAGTACTAAAATCTACATGCACTCTGACTCCAAACACCCATTCAGAACTAGTGGGTAGTTATCTCACCATCAAAAAAAAACCCCCAAACCATAAAAGCTAAACTGTGCAAAAATAGCGTTTACCAAAAATAATGAACATTTCTCTTTCTTGTCTCAAAGCGATTCTAACCAAGAATAATCAGTTGGTCGCTTCGGCAGGTGCCAGAGTGACGAACATAAGTATTTCATGTAATAAAACCAGCTCGTTCCACCAAAGATGCAATCCCACACGCATTTCAGTGGGTGGCTACAGTGACCTACGCAAGCCCTTGCCCTGATGCTCCTTCTCTTCCTCTCCTGGCCCATCTGGGGGTGTAATGAAGAAAATCAGCAAACTGCAGCAGAAAGTAAAGAAAAAAAAGGCTATTTTTAATCCAGATAGGTTCAGCAATCTGGATTGCTGCATGGCTCCACAAAAAGTATCAACACAGCTCGAAGTTGGGCAGGATGAGGACATTAGACGGTACAGAGGGTGAGTATCTGGGAATGGGGAACACTTAAACTAGCTCTGCTGCTGCCAAAACCGCCAGGTTTAAGAGGAACTAAAAAAAAAAAAAAAAACCAACCTAAAACCAGACTAAACTAGTATGCAAAACCAGTTTCAGTCTCTGGTTGCAGGCAAGTACAATTATCAGAGCAGATCGGGAACTCTCTGACAAAACGATCTTCCTAATGGAAAACAGCAATTTCTGTGAAATCAGACGTTTTCTTGACAATGCGTTACATCTAACAAATGCGTTCAAGCGCAGATCAGCAACTTCCAGACTCAACCATAGGACAGGTGGTGCCCGCAGAGCCCCGTGTCTGTCTCCCCGTTCGTCACCAGTCTCCTATAAGCACTCTAACGAGATCTATCGAGCAGCATCTTTGACCAAATCCTTGGGATAAAACCACGAGGTTCATATTCTGATGTAAATCCAGAACAGAGCTTCACCCAGCATCTCCCGCATCCGCAATGAGCACCAAACCATCATGCTACTGATTATTCTGGGCCAGGCAGGTTTTCTTGCACGTTTTTTTAAAAAGCCTTTGTTCACATGGAGTAAGGAACATGCTTTACAACTATTTTTGTGCCATCCACCCTCCTGCTTGCATCATCTATCCCACATCATCCTCCCTTAAGGAGTGCAGAACAAGCAAGCCCTGCTCCTATCCACACCTCTGGGGGATAATTCATTTGAGGACAATCTGCAAGCATAACTGCAAAGGACCAGAGCAGAAACACATTTCCCCTCCCCTCTTCCAGGGCCAATTTCCAGCCCTGCAGGGCAGTGCAGTTGCTCCAAGGGGAGAGCAAAGAGGCTTTGCAGCCTTCAGCTGCCTATGCCAGTCCCAGGAACGGAGCAGCACACCCCCTACTATTGTATTTCCATACCCCGCTCCTGAAGGGCACCTGCATCGACCAACACGGCTCCCCAAGGACAGACCACAGGTGTGTGCAGCCACAAAAAAACCCAAAAAAGGTCCAGCTGCAAGGCCTTTGGAGTCCGCTACTAGCACAAGCGGGAGCTTGGAAAAGCCGGCGTGTCCCACAAAGTTAAATTACAAAAATCTGATTTCTAGGTGTTGAAGGCCTCCAGGCACCCTGTGCTTCGGGGCAGGTGCCTCCAAGCCCTGGCCCGGGGGCTGCTCCCCCTCACCCGGCGAGGAGCGTGCATCCATCTCAAGCCCATCTCCCCGGCGCCGGACAGCTTTGGAGAAAACAGGGAGGCAACACCAGCTTGGCCTCTCCTCCCCAGACGGAGGATGGAGCCGCCCTCCCACCCCGCGGCTCAGTCCCCGCCTGCCCCGCTCACCCGTGCCCGGCCCGCCGGTCTCCTCGTCCCGCCGCTCGCCCATGGCCGAGGCTCCCTCCTCGCCCTTCCCCGCCGCGCCGGCCCTCACGCCGCTCGCATGGCACCCCGCCCGGCCCTCGGCGCGGCTCCTCTCCCGGCGGGGGGCCCCGGGAGGGTGCGGCGCTACCGGGCCGGGCGGGCCGGCGGGCTCAGGCGACGCGGGGCGGCATGCGGGAAGGGCTCGCTGCCGGCCGCCGCCATCCGCCGGCCTCAGGAAGTGACAGGGCGCCGCGGAGGGACGGCGCGGGCGGGCGGGGAGGCAGGGCCGGGCCGGGGGCGGGCGGCGGCGGCAGCGGGGAAAAAAACAGAAAGTGAAAACTGAACCGGAAAGAGAGAACGGCCGCGCCCGCGGCTTTCCTCTTCCCCGGGTCACCGCCGCGCCGGCACCGGCCCTCCGCCGCCCTTCCCGCCGGCACCTCAGCGCCCTCTCCCTCCTCCATCTCCTCAGTCCTGCCCTCGGCTCCTTGCCTCGGGCCACCCCTCGGCGCCAGATTTCAGGTCCTTCCTCTGCCCCTTTCCCTCATGCCTTCAGTCTTCAGGTCCTGCCCTGGGCCCCTCAGCCCTTCCCGCACTCCTTCAGTCTTCAGCTCCTGCCCTGGGCCCCTCAGCTCTTCCCTCTGCCCCTTCCCTCAACCCCTCAGTCTTCAGCTCCTGCCCTGGGCCCCTCAGTCCTTCCCTGTCGTTCCTTCAGTCTTCAGCTCCTGCTCCAGACCTCTCAGCTCTTCCCTCAGTCCTTCCCTCATTCCTTCAGTCTTCACCTCCTGCTCCAGGCCCCTCAGCTCTTCTGTCTACCCCTTCCCTCGTCCCCTTGGCCTCTCAGTCCTTCCCTCATTCCTTCAGTCTTCACCTCCTGCTCTGGGCCTCTCAGTCCTTCCCTCTGCCCCTTCCCTCATACCCTCGGTTTTCACCAACCCTGGGCCCCTCAGCTCTTCTCTCTGCCCCTTGTTTTGGACATCCCCTCAGTCCTCCCTCAGGGCCTTCCCCCATCTTTCTTCAGCCCTTCTGGCCCCTTCTCTCATCTCATCCCCTTTTTGTGGCACTTACCTTGGCACCTCCCTTCATCCCTGTCCCCACTGCTCCCCTTGCCCCTTCTGGAACCCCCATGGCTCCTCATGGTGTGGCTCCAGACCGCCCTTCACAGCAGCAGCCCCTGTGCAGTGGGGTTGCTCTGTCACCCCTTTGCTATAGGATTTTCCTCAGGGAGTTAAAAAGTGCCCTGACCCACCCAGATACTTCGAGGTTTGTTCCTTGGTTGAAAAGATGGAAGTGTGTGGCCCATGGGTGGATTTGCTTCAGGAATAAGGGAGAGAAATGAACGTTTAAGTAGAAAAAGTAAATAAATCAGCCAGTTTCTTTCCACCTTCTGGGATCTGTCTAGATCCCAGGCAGGGAAATGGTTTGAACTTGAGTAGCTGCGTGTAAACCGCTAGACCAGGGTGCTCCCAGCCTCATCCAGCCTGGCCTTGGACACTCCCAGGGATGGCGCACCCACAGCTTCTCTGGGCAACCTGTCCCAGTGCCCCCCACCCTCTCCAGGAAGAATTCCTTCCTGAGGTCCAATCTCAATCTCCCTCTTTCCATTTAAACCCGTTACCCCTTGTCCTGTCACCACAGGCCCTGGTAAAGTCTTTTTCCATCCTTCTTATGAGACAGCTTTCTTATAAGCTCTCTTTATATATTGAATATATATATTGATTAGATTGTAGCTTTCTAGTGGCACAACAGCTTCCAGCTCCTCGTTATCCAAGCTGTGTGCACTGGGACAGAGGCACTTCAGGTGGGCTATCGCCCATGACACCATTTTAGAGGAACGTGCCCTAATTCCTCTGGTGTTTCCTTGTTGGTACCTTGTTAGTGTTTCCAGTACCTGAAGGGGCCTACAGGGAAGCTGGGGGGGACTTTTTACAAGGGGCTGTAGTGACAGGACAAGGGGTAACAGGTTTAAATTGAAAGCGGGGAGATTTAGATTGGATATCAGGAAGAAATTCTTCCCGCAGAGGGTGGGGAGCACTGGGACAGGTTGCCCAGAGAAGCTGTGGATGCCCCATCCCTGGGAGTGTCCAAGGCCAGGCTGGATGAGGCTTGGAGCAACCTGGTCTAGTGGAAGGTGTCCCTGCCCATGGCAGGGGGGTTGGAACTGGATGGTCTTTAAGGTCCCTTCCAACCCAAACTATTCTATGATTCTATAATGTATCAGCAGTCCCTGGCTCTTCTCTGTTGCTCAAAACTCCATCCCTCTTCCCTGCTAAGTCTAGTTTAAACCTCTCCATACAAGTCTGGCCAGTTTATTGATGAATACTCCCTTGCCCCACTTGGTAAGATGAATCCTATCATTTGTCCTCTCCTTCCTACACCACATTCTCCGGGAGGATAGAGGAGAATCTATCCTAACCACCTGTGCTCCAGATCCTTTTAATGTTGCTCCAAGGGACACAGAGTCTCTTTTGATGTTCTGAGTTGTGTTGTTGCAGTATCATTGGACCCTACGTGGAATAGTAGGAGTGGACGATAAATTTTAGGGTTCACCAGGCTCAGCAGCCTCCCAGGGATGTCATGAATGCAGCAAATAGTCAATGATGTTGTGATAGACATTGGAGCAGGGAACAGGGTGTTCTGGGCTTGCCCAACCTCTTGCGCAAGGGGTTCTGTGCGCACAGCATGCCAAATTATGGGTCAATGGTTGTGTTGCATGAACGCCCGTTCAGACATGCTGGACAATGAGTCAGGTGGGTGCTTGGAGGGGAGCCCACCCAGGATTTCAGGGTCTTTTGGCAACAAGTTGGGGAGGATGGTTTGGCCGGAGATCGGTGGTGCTGTGTCTGCACAGCAACATGCATTGTGGACGTGCTGTGCTGTCACCCAGCTGAGATAATAAATTAATGGAGAGGCTGATTTCCGAGCCTTGCGGGTGTTCGCACAGCCCATTTGGGTGTCTCTGTGCTCAGGTCCCCAACACCCAGGCTCTGGTTTAGCTCTGCTGACCTTGTCGGGTATATTTTCACATGCTGGGGTAGTCATAACCTTAGCAGGAAAGATTGGCCAACAAAGGAAAAAAGGAGAAAGAACAATGAGATGACCATGTGGCAGCTCACTTATAAGTCACTTATTACCCAAAACAATGCTGAAGGTCAGTAACCTGCCGTGACAGACATTTCACCCGTCCTAAGAATTTGCTATTGCAGCAGCAGAGAGTGCAAAGTGCTACTGCCTAGTGAAAAAACAAGGGCACAGGGAAGAGTAAGTGATTTTTCTGGTGTCCTACGGTCAGTTAGGGCAGCGCTGGTGGCAGTCTCGTGCTCTGACCATGTAGCAGTGTATCTCCGATTTGCCAGATCCACTGATTTTTTCTAGTTCCTGCTGACATATCAAAGGCTGAAATTCTTGCTGGTGCTGCTGGTCCTAAACACAGATAGCCTAGGGATAAGAAAAAAGGCTTTCCGTGTCCCCGTGCCGTAATACTTGGGTGAGGTGAGCTGGAAATGTCTTTGCAGGGTCAGTGTCCCCGGATGCCCTGTGAGGGTTGAAGGTAAATAGCCCTGTGTAACTGTGCACTTCATCCTGGGAAACAGGAGGAGGGTTCTGGGCTTCTGTAGCATCTCCAAGGAAGAGCAGGTCCGCAGGCAGCCGCCAGGTTTCCACCTTGAGTGTGGCCATTCAGCCGCTGCTGAATATTTCAGTATTAGGAATTATTTCTGGTGAGGAAATGTGGGATTTCTGGTGAGAGCTCCTTTCTCAATGATCTACTCCTGTTTCGTCTGTCAGAAAAGCAAGGAATTTGAAGGAATTTTGTCATTGTTTTGCTAGGGGGAGTAACTGGAGCCTCTGGAGGTCAGACCGTTTCTAACTGGAGTTTCTAGGTTGCTGTTCGGTGCTTCGTGCCTTTTTGGGTGGTGGCACATACGGCCTGTGCAAGAGGGGAACCCGATGATCTAACCGTGGGGGGGACCTAGTTCCTGGTAATACTCTATTTTTTGGCTTCTTTGAAAGAATGACTCATAAAATTCTGGCACGCTAGCAAATCTAAAATAAAGAAGCAGCCTTTTGAAGATCTATTTCCTCTTTTTTTTATTCACAAAAAAAATAATGAATGATGCCTGCAGATGCTGTCAGTCACTCTGAAAAAGAAAATCGTTGCAATGAAATGAGTCAACTGGGAGGTGGAAGCAGCCATTCCTGAAAACGACAGCATCCTCCTGCCGAAGACAACACACAACAGCAAAGCAAATAATTAGGTTTGAGATCATTATTGACTGTGTGGGGCAGCGTCAGGAGTCCCAGCTGCTGTGTGAAGTGTACAACCACAGCCCGCAAACACGGGATGGCATAGGACCCGCGGGCTTTTCCTGCCGTGTGTGAATCATGAGACCGCAGATGACACAGAAATACATGGCATCACCGAGTTTCTCTTTGTTTTTCTCTTGTTTCCTTGTAATATGTGGCATGAGAGATTGGCTTGGCTTTTGCTTGGTTTCCTTCTGATTGTACTATTTCTGTCTGTCTATTTGGCTTTTCCATTAACTTTTGAAGCCATTAGCCAGTTTCAGCCCAACTTGAAAGCAAGGTAGTGGTTTCACAGACTCCTTTCTATAATTTTCTAGAAAATCAGTGCTTTGCTGGTGGCACCTCTTCCTCTCCTGCTGGTGAGAACATCTGAAGGGTGAATTATCCCCTTAGCTGCTGCAGAGGGACTCCAGATGGGAGGAGGTCACCAGTGGCTCAAGGTAATTCTGAATGAATGTTCACATTTGCGTAGACCTCAAAGCCAAATCCTAAATCCCATGGCTGGCTGGTACCGCTGAAAGAGAAAACAGGGAAAAGAGAACTTGTTTGACCTCTTTGATAGTCCGTTATGTTTCATCATTCCCACTGGTATGCCCAGAAAAACTGCGGAGTTCTTTTTAAAGGTGACACATTCAGGGCATGAAATGTTTATTCAAAGACATCTGGGCAGCTGAGAAGGGGTAGGAGCAGGCAGCTTGCTCAGAAGTGGCTGCTGCTCGCCACCACAAAGGTTAAGCCCCTCTGGTTTAATCCAGGTGGGCAGAAAGAGGTTTCTTCCCACTCCTTTCTGCTCTACTGGCTTTTCTATAAAGGAGCGTGAAACCAAACAGCAAGGAAAAGCATGAAATGCAAAATCAAGAACTTCTTGACCCAAAGGTCTACTTTATCCTACAACACTGTCAAGGTCTATATCACCCCCTGAAAAACTGTCCTGCCACATCCTTCACTCCACTCAAGCAAAACTTGGGATCACTTTAGGATCTTCCAGCAAGACAACCAAATTTTACCTAAGACCTTTAATTTTGCCACGTCTTTTAATAATAGGGTAAAGCCTTCAAAAATACCATAAGAAATACCTTCTCCAGCTCTATCCAGATGCAGGAATCCTCCAGCATGATGCTATGTGTGTGGATTTTCTGAGAACAAGCGTAACATTCCTCACAAGCTTTCCAAGTCTGCGGGTGACAGAGAGGTTGAGATTAAATGTAGAGGAGTATTTTTCCCTGAGAAACAACTGATTGAGTCTGCTCCCTCGAGATTTTCCTTCCTACTCTCCCAGCATATGCTTAGCTAGATAGGCCAGCACATGTCCCAAGCCTACTGATCTTGCACGAGTCTTTCATTCATAGAATCACAGAATGGTTTGGGTTGGAAGGGACCTTAAAGATCACCTAGTTCCAACCCCCCTGCCATGGGCAGGGACACCTTTCACTAGACCAGGTTGCTCAAAGCTTCATCCAGCCTGGCCTTGGAGACAGCCAGGGATGGGGCATCCCATTCCTTCAAGGAAATCCCAAATAACTCTCCACCTCACAACGTGCCCATTGGTGACATGTGTCTTCTTGTGTTTGTTGGAAAACAGGTTGTATTTACCTTGCTGGTGTTTGCTCATGGTGTATTTACGCGGTCAAGCACAGCCAAGATTTTCGGTTTCTGGTCTGATTTATTCCTCTGTTTGGGTGGTTTTTTATTTGACTACTGTAACATCTTACAATTTCCTAAGAAACCAACTTCTTGTTTGAGTTGTGATGACAAACAATGAAATAGTTCTAACAACACTGGGAAATCAAACCCCAAGCTGTTAAAGCAACCAACCAACCCCCTACAAAAGCCTCTAACAAACCCCAGCTTGTTTTATGGTGTTTTCACAATGGTATAAAACCACACCGCACACAGGCAGCTACAAGGTCCGCTCAGGAAATGACTCAAAGATGACAAGAACGTGACAAAGTGAAGATGAGCATTTTCAGCGGTGAGGTTCTTTTTCCAAGTCTCTTTGCCATTTTCTCCCCCAATTTTTAAAATCATTACTAAGGTAGTTATTAAAAGTTAATAGCTGTGCTGCTTACCCTATATTTTTGCAATGTAAACCCAACAATCTCTGAAGCTAGTCTAAAAGTTAATTATTATTCATTATGAGGCACAAGACCAGAGCCAGGAGATACAAGTACTTTCTGCAACCGAAGTGTTTCATCATGGTGAAACTGGAAGCTGGAGTTCGAGACCGTCCAGATTTAAACAGCGTATCTTCTCGTGCAGTAGTCAAGTCCTGTAGTAATGAAACAGAGGGAGTGTTTGCAACTGAGCTGGTAGCAGCGTGTACGAGGCTGGCGTTGGTCCTAGTGATAGGACAAGGGGTAATGGGTTTAAATTGAAAGTGGAGAGATTTAGGTTTGATATCAGGAAGAAATTCTTCCCGGAGAGGGTGGGGGGCACTGTGACAGGTTGCCCAGAGAAGCTGGGGATGCCCCATCCCTGGGAGTGTCCAAGGCCAGGCTGGATGAGGCTGGGAGCAACCTGGTCTAGCGGAGGGTGTCCCTGCCCATGGCAGGGGGGTTGGAACTGGATGATCTTTAAGGTCCCTTCCAACCCAAACCATTCTATGATTCTATGATTCCACTCTGATTTCAGACTACCTGCAGATGCAGGCAAGTGATCCTGTTCAGTGATATTTAGTGGATTATTTAGATTGTATCCATGATCCTCCTCCACCACTTTGTGCTATTTCCAACCTCTAATCTCTCTCTTTCCATGCAATCGCTGGCTGGTCTCAGAGAATGAAGTTTCTCCTGCCATGAGCCACATCAGCCTGTCCAGTGATGCTTAACCCCCTCCCCATCAGGCAGGTGTCATAAATATCCATATTTTACAGAGGAGAAAACAGGCAGCAAGTGGTTTTCCAGAGGCCAGATAAGGAACCGTGTAAGGTTCCTAGCCTTCTGCTTTCAGGGGTTGTGTGTATAGGGTTATCTTTTGAAATAGGAACCCTTACTCCTGATCTTATCAAACTGAGGCAGATGGAGTATTTCATAGAATCATAGAATGGTTTGGGTTGAAAGGGACCTTAAAGACCATCTAGATCCAACCCTCCCTGCCATGGGCAGGGACACCCTCCACTAGACCAGGTTGCTCCCAGCCTCATCCAGCCTGGCCTTGGACACTCCCAGGGATGGGGCATCCACAGCTTCTCTGGGCAACCTGTCCCAGTGCCCCCCACCCTCTCCAGGAAGGATTTCTTCCTGATATCTAATCTAAATCTCCCCACTTTCAATTTAAACCCGTTACCCCTTGTCCTGTCACTACAGGCCCTTGTAAAAAGTCACCCCCCAGCTTCCTTGTAGCCCCCTTCAGGCACTGGAAGGTGCTATAATGTCTCCCTGGAGCCTTCTCTTCTCCAGGCTGAACAAGCCCAACTCTCTCAGCCTTTCTTCACAGTTGAGGTGCTGCAGCCCCTGGAGCATCTTCGTGGCTTCCTCCGGACTCATTCCAAGCGGTCTATATCCTTCTTATGTTGAGGGCTCTCAATAAATAAATATATTTTCCTCATATATTCATATTATTGTCTGTATCATAATTTCGTTATCTACAGCTGATTAACCCCCAACACTGTCTGAAGCGCAGCTGACATACGCAGGTCTGCAGAGGATGTCTGGCTCTACCTGCTGTTCTCCTGCACTAAGCAGAGTTTATCCCCTTCCTAAATTCATCCCTGGACCCACCATGGGGCAAGAGAATTTATGTGGTTTTCTGGTTTTCTCCAGCACTGCTGTCCGCATTTGTTTTGGTGCTGGCAGGCCAGCTCTTTGCATCTTTAAATATGGAATGGATACCCTGAAAAACGAAAAAAACCTATTACACAGGTATCCTGCCTTTGAGGGTGGCACGAACGGCTGCAGCACGTGGATGGAAAAGATAACACCTCGTGTTTTGAGAGGTCGCATCCTGTGTTAATCCTCCTGTTGCAGTTCACAGAGTGCAGCAATTTTAGTTTTTATGAAGTTAGTGCAAGACAAACTCGATTTTCTTGTTACATGGAAGTGGCAGCAGGGTCCACCATTGTGCTGACCAGAAGTTTCCCGCTGGAGTTATTCAATTTCTACCCCCTGCAATGGAAAATCTGTTTCCTTCAAAAATAATATTTGCAGAAGAAAAATGTCCTCTGCTGGAAAACATTGATTTTTCCCTCAAAGCAGGGCACAAGCAGAGGGCAGATTTCCCTTTTAGAAGTGTAGTCGCTGCAGAATACTGAGAAGCGATAAAATTTTACCTTTTTTCCCCAAAAATGTAATTTTAATTTTTTTTTAAACATGGTTTCATCCTTTATCCTGCTGTGCATGGAAGGGGGAAGCAGATGTTCTTCACCTGGCTGTGTAGCCTAGAGCATAGCTCCCAGCCTCCTGAGAAATCCACAGGCAGATGCAAAGGAAGTGGGAAAAGTAAAAAACATCAATAGAATTGCAAGTGTGGCAGGATGGTGAAGGAATCCTGCAGAATCTCTCCTCGGAGGAGCAGCTCTCCTTGCAGATCTTACTCCGGCAGAGGTTGGTTTTTGTCCCTGGTTTTGATCCATTTCTCAGGTCTCCTCGCTTACTTCCTCCAGCGATTTGGGAAGAATGTCAGGAGAAGATGGCAAGACTGGGAGCGTAAATAAAAGTAGGATGCACGAGCAAGCTGATGCACGCCTCCTCTTTCAAGACCTGGATGAAAACGAGAAAAGGCTAATCACACTATCGCACGGCCTTCGCCCAAGCTGCCGGCACAGAAAGCTTGGCTCCGGTATTTTGGAGTGCGTGGCACCTTTCTGAGAGGTCAGGACGTACAGAGTCAAGTTGCCTTTCTCAAAACAGCAGCCAAATTTAACTCCTTGCCCACACAGACGCCAACCCACAGGTCTGGTTTCTCTTTGGGTAAATCGCTTTGCCAAGGCAAAACAAACTTTCAGACCTCTTACAAAGTCCTCACAAATATCAGCTGCCTAAATAATCTGTTGGGAATTTGGGCAGCAAATGCTTTGTATTTCTGGAGGTGACTACACGAGTGTGGGACAGGAGGGGGAACCTGGCACCAGCGGAAGGAAATCCAGGGATGAACGGCAGATAACTGCATGGCTGGAGTTCTTTCTCCTATGAAAGTAACAGTAATTTAGAGACTGAGGAGGAGAGAAAGGTGGAAGATGAAGTCTGTGTATTACCTGGCTCTTCGATTTCAGTCCGAGGTGATAAGGTGGGAGAAACAGAAGAGAACGTGGAGGATTTTAGGGGAGTCGCTGACGTTTATGTCATATTCTGAGTGTGATACGCTCACGTTTGGCTCCTGTCTCCTGCAGTTTGGTTGCTGCGGCTTCTCTCCCACCCCGTGACTCTGAGCCCAGCAATTTGTTGACGAGTTGCAGTGGCTGCGCAGGGCTCTGAAGCCGAGGAAAGGGGTGTACTTGGAGCCATATCCCAGGTGAGCTGACATTGCACTTGTTTCCCAGGGTCCAGACACCTGAGACACCGGCAACGCTGCTGACGGTTTCATCCGCACGATCACGCCGGGGACGTGGCTGTTTCCTGCATGTTCTGCTGCCGCCTCCGTGTGCACGTGGTTATTTTGGAAGCTTTAATTAGATTTTAAGGGTTGTATCTTACTCATTTGTAAAGCTGGCAGAGCAGCCGTGGACAGGACGTCCCAGCAAACCCCAGAGCTCAACCCCAAATACAAACAGCGAAGAAGTGCCGGTCCTTACGGAGAGGCCAGGAGGGCCGGCTCCACGTCGTTCGTGTGACGTGCTGCTTCCAGGAGGTAACATCACCAGTGATGTAATTACCAAGAAACTCGCTCTGGGACCCACGTGGGCCCTGCTGCTGTCTGGGACCCAGGGGAAATCGCCCCACCACGTTTTTCGTACACACATTGCCCCAGTACCACCCCCCCCAGTGGTCTCCCCAGCACCCCACAAACCTCCCTTTGCCCCAGCGACTCCCCCACAGACAGTCTCACCCAGCTGCTTCCCCCCATCCCACGGCCATCCCATTCCATCCCACAGCACGGGAGGCCATCCCAGTCCCTCTGTGCTGAGCCCCCTCCCCAGCTCTCCACGAGCACCAACTCTCCCAGCCCTTCCCCCAAAACACTCCGTGTTGCCAGTTCCCCCTCCCAGCATCTCCCCATGTCCCACATCAGCTTCAGAGTTCCTCCAGCCCCTGCACCAGTGCCACCAGTACCTCCTCCCTCCCACACTAGTGCCACCAGTACCCCTTCCCCACACAACAGTTCCCCCAGTACCCCTTCCCCTCTCACCAGTGGTCCAGTATCCCCTCCCCATGCACCAGTTCCCCCACTACCCCCTCCCCACACATCACTACCCCCTCCCCACACACCAGTGGCCCCAGTACCTCCTCTCCCTGCACCAGTCCCCCCTCTCCCCACCAGTGCCCCAAGTATACCCCCTCTTCCCCGCACCAATGCCCCCAGTGCCCCCTCCCCACACACCAGTACCCCTTCTTCCCTGCACCACCGCCTGCAGTACCCCCTCTCCCTGCACCAGTCCCCCCCCTCCCCACCAGTGCCCCCAGTACCCCTTCCCCCTGCACCAGTACCCCTTCTTCCCCCCACCAATGCCCCCAGTGCTCCCTCCCTAAGCACCAGTGCCCCCTGTGCCCCCTCCCCACACACCAGTGTTCCCTCCCCAAGCACCAGTGCCCCCAGTATCCCCTCCTCCTGCACCAGTGCCCCCTCCCCACGCACCAGTACCCCTTCTCTGCACCACTGCCTGCAGTGCCCCCTCTCTGCACCACTGCCCCCAGTGCCCCCTCCCCACGCACCAGTACCCCTTCTCTGCACCACTGCCTGCAGTGCCCCCTCTCCCCACCAATGCCCCCAGTGCCCCCTCCTCCTGCACCAGTGCCCCCTCCCCACGCACCAGTACCCCTTCTCTGCACCACTGCCTGCAGTGCCCCCTCTCTGCACCACTGCCCCCAGTGCCCCCTCCCCCCGCACCAGTACCCCTTCTCTGCACCACTGCCTGCAGTGCCCCCTCTCCCCACCAATGCCCCCAGTGCCCCCTCCTCCTGCACCAGTGCCCCCTCCCCACACACCAGTACCCCTTCTCTGCACCACTGCCTGCAGTGCCCCCTCTCTGCACCACTGCCCCCAGTGCCCCCTCCCCACGCACCAGTACCCCTTCTCTGCACCACTGCCTGCAGTGCCCCCTCTCTGCACCACTGCCCCCAGTGCCCCCTCCCCCCGCACCAGTACCCCTTCTCTGCACCACTGCCTGCAGTGCCCCCTCTCCCCACCAATGCCCCCAGTGCCCCCTCCTCCTGCACCAGTGCCCCCTCCCCACACACCAGTACCCCTTCTCTGCACCACTGCCTGCAGTGCCCCCTCTCTGCACCACTGCCCCCAGTGCCCCCTCCCCACGCACCAGTACCCCTTCTCTGCACCACTGCCCGCAGTGCCCCCTCTCCCCACCAATGCCCCCAGTGCCCCCTCCTCCTGCACCAGTGCCCCCTCCCCACGCACCAGTACCCCTTCTCTGCACCACTGCCCGCAGTGCCCCCTCTCCCCACCAATGCCCCCAGTGCCCCCTCCTCCTGCACCAGTGCCCCCTCCCCACGCACCAGTACCCCTTCTCTGCACCACTGCCCGCAGTGCCCCCTCTCCCCACCAGTGCCCCCAGTACCCCCCCCGCACCAGTACCTCTTCTTCCCCGCACCAATGCCCCCAGTGCCCCCTCCCCACACACCAGTGCTCCCCCCCGAAGCACCAGTGTCCCCAGTATCCCCTCCTCCTGCATCAATGCCCCCTTCCCACGCACCAGTGCCCCCAATGCCCCCTCCCCCCGCGCCAGTACCCCTTCTCCTCCGCACCACTGCCCGCAGTGCCCCCAGTACCACCCCCGCACCAGTCCCCCCTCTCCCCCACCAGTGCCCCCACTACCCCGCGCGCCGCCGGGGCACTACAACTCCCGTCGGCCTCCGCGGCCGGAGCCGGGGGCCGGTGCCGGGAGCCCGGGGCGGAGCGGAGCGGAGGAGGCCGGAGCCGGTGGCCCCCGGCGGGCCCGGGCCATGGCGAACCCAGCGAGCGGCGGGTCCCTGCGGGGTGACATCAGTGCGTGGGGTAGTGGGTTTGTGTGCGGGTTGGTCTGCCCCGGGAAGGGATGGAGGTGTTAGCGGCGGGGCCGGTGTTAGCGGCGTGTTTCGGGGGTGGGCAGGATGGGTTTGGGGGGCGAGTGGCCTCTGCCAAGGAAAGGGATAAGAGGTAGGTGAGGATGCTCTTGGGGGAGTTCCTGCTCCTGGGCACCGGGAATTATCCTTTCTCCATGAACATGAGTGTGTGACCTGAGGAGGCGGGTTTGGGGAGCGGGAGGAGAGGGGATGCCCCCCCCACACTCCTTGGAGGGAGATGGTGTGTGGGAGCCATGGGGCACCCCGAAGGGCCCAAACCCTGCCTCCCACCAGCGTGCCGGTTACCTCCGCGGGGATGGAGATGCCAGAGCTGCTTTCGTAGCTGCTGAGAGATCCCGCTCCAGGGATGGGCACGGCAGGCTGGAGCAGCGGGCCAGGTCCCAGCGGACCACAGCGAGGACCGGAGCGGGTGCAAGGCTGTGCTGCACAGCTGGTGCCCCTGGTAGGGATGCTCTGTTTGCATCAGGAACCGGCTGTGTTCTGCCTTCAGCTGGTGAGGCAGAGCCCTAAGTGCGAGTGATGCTGTGCTGCAGATTTAGGAGGTCTGGCCCCGGCTGCGGTCTTCCCTCTTGCTCCATAAACCTGGGGGCAGCCAGCTGCCGCTGTGAGAACCCCATCCTTGGGGACTGAAGGTGTTACCTCTCATCTCCATCCTCATTTGGACTTCTTGCTTCTCCTGACGTACACCATGAGAAGTTCCAGCGAAGGAAAAACATCCTGCCCAGGGATATTGGCAAAGGGAGTGAGGTTCTAACAAGCACATAAAAAAGCCTGCACATGCTGTGTAAGTGCTGGTACTCGTGATTCCCTTTCAGGGGGTGGTTTCAGTCCACCATACACCTCAGCATTGTGTTATTCTTCGGGTCTGCTCTGTGTTTCATAACCACTGGCCTGTGTGGTATTTACTGCTCTAGGCTGGTAAATAAAATGCTGCGTTTAGGGGTGGAGAAAGGCATGGTCAGGCCAACTGGAATACTTGACAAGGTGCTTATTTTTTTTTAAATAGAGCAAATCACTCTCTTTTTCCTGCTCCTTCAGTGCTTGCCTTGCAATGGGGGTCTTATGAAGATGGATCCAAAGGGCAGGAACTGTAGCTGCAAGGTCTGGTTTGCCACTGGTTTTTAGTATCGACCTTTATGCGAACAGCACCTATAAGCCCTGCTTTTTGCAGGGTACCAAGGCACTTATTTTTACAGAGAGGGTGCATTTATCTTGCTGAAGGTTTCATGGAAACACACGGGGCTGTTCTTTCTTTAAGGTCCCTTCCAACCCTAACCATTCTATGATTCTTTATTTACTTATTTATTTATTCTTTCCTCTCTAGGCTTCTGGGCCGATCGAACACCCGTTCACGAAGCAGCCAGGCGGGGAGAAATCCTGCAGCTGCAGCAGCTGATAGAGAGCGGAGCCTGCGTCAACGCGGTCACCTACGACTCTATCACCCCCTTGCACGAGGCGAGCCTGCGAGGGCAAACGCAGTGTGTCAAGCTCCTTCTGGCGGCGGGTGCCCAGGTGTGTATTTGGGTCTGATCCAGCTGGGAACTATCTTCATGTCTGAAGTTACTTCTGGGATCTGGATTCTCCCCATGTAGCTCCAGGCTCTTCTTCATCACCCTGTGCTTTCTTGGCAATCAGCAGAGGATGGCAGGCCTCCTCAGAGGGTGTTGGAGCTTGATGAGGCCTTAAAAAACTGCCTGGTAGTATTTTTCTCTCTGCCTCTCCCCCTCTCTCCTCGCTATCAACAGAGCCCGCGGTGACTAGAAACCTAATTTAGGTGACTCAAGTATCTAAAGGAGCTGGGTTGAATCAAGGGGGCAGAAGGAGAGCAGGAGACATGTAGCTTCCAGGGGGGATTTATATTTATTCTTTTGTTTCTTCTATTTTTTAATTTTATTATGGAAGCAAAAAGCAGCTAAACAGGGTCTTTAGCTGACGAGGACTGTCTTCAAGGGCTTGTGGGTTCTCACACGCTGAAGACAGCCGTCCTCGGAGCAAAGCCGGTGAAGTGTGCACTCTGTGGTCCTTCTCGCAGTCAGTCAGCTTGGCTGAGTCTGCTGATGAAGCTTTGCACTGAAGCAAAGAGGAGTTGTGTTGTGTTACTTGGCCGCAGTGCTTGTACCCCTCAGCAGGAAAGCAGTAGAAAAAATGTAACGATGGAAATAAGAGCCTAAACTTGTGGCATTAATGTACATCTGTGCCCTGAGAGTGATGGGAGTGGCACAACGCAGGTTGCTCAAAGTAGCAACCAACTCTTTATCGAGTCTGGAATATTTCTAGGGTGAAAAGAAGTGAAAACTTAGGCAAGAGGGCACTGCCACACAGCACCCTGTGGGTACCTGACATATTTTTCTGCCTTGAAGGTGGATGCCAGAAATATCGATGGCAGCACTCCGCTCTGCGACGCCTGTGCCTCCGGTAGCATAGAGTGTGTGAAAGTGCTGCTGTCCCACGGCGCCAAGGTGAACCCTCCCCTTTACACGGCATCTCCTCTCCACGAAGCCTGCATGAACGGTGAGCCTGTGAGGTGTTACCTTTGCACAGTTACTTGCAGCTTGGAAAAATAAATAAACAACCACAAAAGCAGCTGCCAAGTATCTTAAATTGACTGTAAGCTGTTGTTGCTCATCAGACCATCACAGCTTGCAAATATATCGGCCTTATGTGAGCACAGCTCCCTTTGAACGCAGAATGCAAAGCACTGTGGTTATCAGATAATAGAGCCATAGAATCACAGGATGGTTTGGGTGGAAAGGACCTTAAAGACCATCCAGTTCCAAGCCCCCTGCCATGGGCAGGGACACCCTCCACAGACCAGGTTGCTCCAAGCCTCATCCAGCCTGGCCTTGGGCACTCCCAGGGATGGGGCATCCCCACCCTCTCTGGGAAGAATTTTTGCTGATGTCCAATCTAAATCTCCCCGCTTTCCATTTAAACCCATTGCTATCTCTTGCATTGGGTGCTTTTATTCTTTCATCCTTTCCCTCTGATCCAAGCTGGGATGGGATAAATTGTTCTCATTAAGTCACGAGACTGTCCTGTCCTGTCCCAGACCCCTCCTGGTTGTTCAGAGCTGCTGGAGGGAGGCTGTCAGATGGGAAGGAGGTGCCAGGGACTCTTGGGTGGTGCTGCTGCCTGTAGTGCTCCTTGTCCCTTGCACAGCCTTTTCCAGCTGGAGGGTCTGTCCAGGGAATAAGAGAAAGCTGCAGAGGCCAAAATAATGTCCCAGCTGGTCAAAATAATGGACAAAATAATGTCAGCTGCTCTCTACTCTCCTCCCCCCCCCCCCCCCCCCCCCCCATCCTCTACTCAAGCCTCTTGTGAATGTTTGGATGTGGGTTACGGAGCAGGAGCAAGCGTCAGGGGTGGCTGTGACAGCAGCAGAGGCAGGGAGAGTGGCAGAGGGGTTTTTAAGTGTAATTCCTCCTCTGAACTTCCGCTTGCATGGGTGTAACAGCAGGAAAACCTGGATGTGAGTGGCAATGTCCCTATTAGATGATTGTGACCAAACCTCTTAATCGTTTTGTGCTTCAGTTTCCTCTTTGTAAGATGTGATCCCTCCTCTCTCCTCCCCTTCACTGGTTTTGTTATGTGCTGTCCTGGACAGAGTTTCCCTTCGACTATGAAGGCTGTGGGAGACAGCATTTTTGCCAAACAGGTAGTTACTTAAATATGTAGCTGTGAGCTCTTGCTTAGCTTTTCCTTGTTAGACCTTTTTCCTAAGGCTTGTTGATGATGACTGCCCGCTGTCCGTTAAGTCGTATTATTAGCATTGGAAAAAGCAAAGCTGGAGTGGCCTTGAAGGTGATTTAATCCACCCCAGGCAGGATCAGCAATACAACCGGCTCCACGAACAACAGGCACTTTAGTGCAAACCCTTGAATTCAAGTTTGTCTGACCTGATTCCCTGCAAGACCTGTTAGCTCGGTGACTATTTCATGTGTCCTGGTCTTGGTCCTATGGTGTATTGTGTTGGCTCACAGGCATTTCTGCTTTGCAGCCCTCACCCCCAGTATGAAACAGGCTGTTTGCAGGTCGGGCTGGTCTCGGCATGCCATGTGCTCCCATTTGAGCTGGATTCTTCCTTTTGACTCAGATCTGCCCTTTCTAAAGGTAGCTCCGAGTGCGTGCAACTCCTCATCGACGTCGGTGCGAACTTGGAGGCTCACGACTGCCACTTCGGGACTCCCCTACACGTGGCCTGTGCCAGAGAGCATCTGGATTGTGCAAAGTTGCTGCTCAAGGCAGGTATGGCAACCATAGGTTGGCTTCTGGGCGGGCAGGAGATGGTGGTGTCTGTGCGCAGCATTTCCCTCGGCGTTCTTGTTGAAGAGCTTATTCGTTCGCAGCCTGATATAGATGACAGAGGTGAAAGGTTTTGCCTTTACCTTAGCAAAGCTTAACGCTTAAGCATTTTTTCGGCGTATGCCCGTCAATATCCAGTTTGTGATGTTCTCGGTGACATTCCCGGTCTCTTATTTTAATAAAATTCAGCCCCGTAGAGCAACGTTTCAACTTCTTCCCCAAAGTGGCATCAACTGATGTGCGTGCCTTCAGCTTTGCTAGCGCGGTCGCGTGGTTTTGGGTAGGTGTCAGGGGGATTTGTTAGGGTTTGATGTGTACAGAAAACCAGAGATGAAGTCATACCTCGGGGAGATCTGGTTAGCGTTACGCTGGATGTTCAAGTCAATGTTCTATGTGCCAGGTTTTGCATCCCACTTTTTTTTAGCTGCTAACTTTGGAGTTGGAATTCTTGCCTTTGCCTGTGCTTGCCTGGAGGAGATTTGGCCCAGAGGTGGAGATTTGTCTGACTGAGTATTAGTTGTCTAAGAATTACACATTTAAGGTCATTTCCCTGTCTTGGGCACCCATTAATTGATTCCCCAGCAGCGCCTGTTTCTCCTCGTTAATGGCTGGGGAGTTCAGTGTGGCCACACACATCTCAGAGTCAGTTATTTGGAGTCAGTGAGGGTCATCTCACTCCAGCTGAACCAGTCAGTTGGTAAAACGCAAGCAGCTGTGGGGGTATGAGCAGGACCTTGTGCTGTTGGAAGCCAAACTTTCTCAGCAGAAACACCTGCAGCTACAACTTGATCCTGGAGTAGTGTCTGATGGTGAGCTGCAACATCTCTTGGGGCTGGGGTGTTTCTGTTAAAGCAGGTAACAGACTGGTCGCTGTTTGTCTCGAGTGGGAATATTCCATTGAGATGACTGGGAATGGCTTTTCGCTGGCTTTGGGAAGCACAGATTCAGGAAGCAATTCTGAACTTCACACTCAGCAGCTCATTTACCCAGGAACATGGACTAAAATCCGTGCAAGGAAAACATAAACCCTGAAAACGTGTTCCACAGTTTGGTTTCCTGTTAGTGCTGGTTTGTTTGGATCTTGTTCTGGCTGCTTGTGCCTATACTAACAGCATTTTTTCTCCACTCAAACCGCTCCTTACTCCACTCAAACCACTCCCTACGTTTGGGTCAAATGAGTTTCATCAACAGGTTTGTTTTTCTTTCTGCTCTCAGGGGCAAACGTGAATGCTGCTAAACTTCACGAGACGGCCCTCCACCACGCAGCAAAAGTGAAAAACGTAGATCTGGTGGAGATGCTGATTGAGTTTGGAGGAAACATTTACGCAAGGGACAACCGAGGAAAGAAGCCATCGGATTACACCTGGAGCAGCAGTCCCACAGCAAAGTGCTTTGAGTATTACGAAAGTAAGTGAGATATGACCCCCTGCCCCAGGAATTCAGGGGCTGCCAACTCCATTGCACCAGATGACGATTCTCCGTCCACTTTGATGTGTAGATCCCCTGATCATCTTCCTGGGAAGGTGAAGTTCTTGGTGGCAAATGTACACGAGCTGGCTGGAGTCTAGCTCTGCTTAATTGTGATTGAATGCCAGTGGTAAGATGGTCCGAATCATGGTCCCTCTTGTGTGTCAGCTATGGTGTTTATGCTTTGGTGCATTGTCAGGTCAAGGAAATCGCCCGGTTGAAAACTCGTTTTGTTTGGGGCAGGGGACACGTTAAACTTTTGCTGTGCTGGCTGTCGGATTTTGGAGGAGACATTTGACTGAGGTTTGAGAATGGCTTTAAATCAATCTTGGTTACACTTCAAGGACCTCAGGGGAGTTATTCACAGACCCTTCTGAGCATTCTCAGACTGCTGCTGCACTAGATAATCCTAAACATCATAGAATCATAGAATGGTTTGGGTTGGAAAGAACCTTAAAGATCATCTAGTCCAGCCGACAGGGGTATCTTTCACTAGGTCAGGTTGCCTCGTCCAACCTGGCCTTGAACACTTCCAATAATAGAGCATCCACACCGTCTTTGGGCAGCCTGTTCCAGTGTCTCACCGCCCTCATCATAAAGAATTTCTTCCTTATAGAAAGCAAAATCTCTTCCTTATAGAAAAATAAAATTTTCTGGCTTTGCAGTCCTTTGAGTGGTGAGCACCTTGTAACTCCTTCTCCCCCTGACTTCTCCCTGTCGCCGTCTCTCCTCCAAGTTGCTCATTGCTTTCTGTTCTTAGAGAGCAGTCAAGTGTGCAGGTCTGGCTGCAGCTGAGCTGGAGGAAGAGACTGAATCCTAGCTGCCCAGAAATACTCCTTATATCTCGCCAGAGTTTACTGCCCACTAACCCCAGCTGGCAAAACTGCACGTGTAGTTGCTTTTCAGCGCAGGCTGGTGTGAAAGAACTGTGCTAGCTTTATTGGTCTTTTTCTGTTTGTATCATTAAATTCGGGACTAGATCCAGGACAGATGCAGATCTTGGAGGCTGGTGATTGCCGAGGATGTGGGGGTAGGGATAGCAGCTTCTTAGGAATGGCTGCATCCAGAGCAACATGCTGGATTGTCACTCTACGTCCACGCATGAGCATCGACACCCAGCGTGGAGGCTGCAGGCGGGAGGCTGCGGGTTGTCTGGAAGGGCTTGGGAGTTTTCTTGGAGCTCTCAGCGGAGTGCAAAAGTGAAAAGGATTAATGCAATCCTCAGGTGGAGAAATGGAGCGGTAGACAAGTGTCAGAAGTAGGTTTTGTTCCTATATACAGTGTTGCTGAGGCTTAATACAGCATCACTAAGGGAAATCTGAAGGTCTTGGATAGCCCCAGCGGATCAGAGCTGGTGATCCCGTGGGCACCGTTGGCCTTTGGGGGATGCAGGCGAGGAAGGGAGTTGGGGAAGCACACCGCAGCTGTGCTCACTATTTCTGGTGGGATTTGCATTGGGATGAGGCTTGAGATTGGCCCTGCAGTGCCTTCCTTGCGAGGCCAAGGGCTTGTAAGCACAGCCAGGCTTGCGATTGCTTCGGTGACGATGCCAGCCGTCACCATCCTGGGAGGTGTGTGCTCTGCGGGAAGATCAGCCGTCGGCTGAGCTGCAGCCCTAACTGTGGATCCCCTTTTTCTCCTTTCAGAAACACCTCTGAGTTTGTCACAGCTCTGCAGAGTTACGGTGAGGAAAGCCGCCGGGCAGCGAGCACTGGAGAAGATCGCCAAGCTAAACATGCCTCCGCGATTAATCCAGTACCTGTCCTACAACTGACAGGGGCGAAGGTGGCCGGGAAGGATGATACCTTTAGCTCCCGCAGTATGAAGTTATCTGTCTCTTTCTCTTCTACCTCCCCCCAAGAAACTAATTTTAATTTAAACAAATGGGTGTAAATAGTATTTATGAGGCAGCAGTTCCTTTTCTCCGTGGGCTCAGGCAACGTGTAACACTGGCTTGAAGTTGTAATGTCTCCTGGGGTGATCTGTTAGACCGTCACTATGTTTGAGGCTGTAGCTCTCGCTCCTTACGCGGGATTAATCTTGCCTAATTTTACCTGTTTCTAGCCCAAAGGCATCTCCGTATGATCTAGCCAGGCTCCCTTTGCAGTCAGCGAAGAGAACCAGATACTTCTGGAGTGTGATTCATCTGTCCTGTTTTAGATGCCCATGCTGGGATGATACAGTATTACTCGGGAGCACCTGTCTCCGCTGACTGCAAAGGGATTTGGAGGTGATACCCTCGGGTACGGACGTCTGTGTTTCTGCCCTGGGAATGCTGGATCCCACCTCTGTGTTAATAACTCAAGTGATGACAGCCTGATGCCAAGGGACAAGGCTCGAGAGACCTGCCTGCTCTAGCTGGAGGCAAATTAAGTCCCCAGCAATCTCAGGACTAATTAGAGGCACCGCAGCCGGTTCCTGCCTTCCCAGGAACATCAGCAGGCTTTGGCTCAACACCAGCAGTGAGGACACTGCTGCCAGATCAGGGCTGACTTTGCCCACGCTCCTTCCTCGCTGAAGGTGAGCCACCTCCTGCTGTAGTGTTCCTCTGGGGTGTCACCATGTCTAATTTTCAAGCCCAAGCAGGAAGCGGGTCTCTCTGCACGTCCAAGGGTGCTTCCCTCCAGACGGCTGGTCCCAAAACAATATTTCCCCGCTTGCTCTGAGCCACTGTGGCCGCTCTGTTGGTTTTATGTGCAGTAAGAGGCAGAGCTGGTGGTGCCCGAAGTACGGCGAGGGCATGTGCCCCCGTGTAGCCGTGCAGCAGATCCCTGTGGTGTACACCCACACGTGAAAGGCAACAGGAAAGCTGGGGTCTGCCTTGGGTTTTGAGGGTTTTATTTTAATTTCCCCCCCTCTGAGTTTCTCTCTCTGTGCTGGAGCCTCTCCAGAGGTTGGCAGCGGGAGCCAGCCCTGAGCCCGTGTGCTGCTGAGTGTCGTGCTCGAATCCTTTGGCTTCAGCAGGTGCGACTGCGGCGTTGTCCGTGGGTGATTTAAGCCTGCAGGGTGATGTTTGTATGAGCAGAGCCGAAATCGCCGTCTACCCTCCAGGTGAGACGTTAGGTGTTGTCTGAAGGCAGTAACCCACCGGATACGTGGTCCTATGGGGGTGGTGATGTCCCCGTGGCAAGTCTTAGCACTGTGATGAGAACAAATTCCTCCTCTGAACGACAGCAAATGTTACAAAATCCGCTGTCTGACGTGGCACAGAGCTAACTCAGGGTTCTCAACATCCTTTGTGCTGTGAACTAACGCTTGAGAGCAGACGGTTGCTTGCCTGCTGCCTGCGAGATCTCGTGCTCCCCCAGCCAGCGTGATGGGAGAGAGAGGGAAAATAGCGTAAGCACAGGGCTAGAGAGCTGAGGTGGAACCGAATGCACTTTAATGGTGACCAGCAAATCACTTTGGTGTTCAGGTTTTGGTTAGGTGCCCCCCCGCACCCCTTTGGTGTTTGTTTGTTTGGGTTTTAGGCTGTGCCGTGTCATACACAGCTGGACAGGAAAAATAAATATCGAGAGCCTGCTCTTTGGGGGATTTTCTGTTTATAATTTTGATTTTTGTGTTTAAAGTATCAGAAATGTGAAATTGTCAAGAAGCTCAGGGAAGCCCTAGTGGTGTTTATTGTGGGATTCATCCCTGTGATTGATAGGATACAAGTTTTGTATTGTTACCTTTCAAGAAATGCTTCCCCAGCCCAAAATGCGTGTTGTTACAGATAAATATGTATTAGGAAAGTGCAGCTTTTGGTAACCTGGGGTGAAAACCTTCCCTCTTGGTTCAAATTCATATCCCTTGTTAGGTTACTTATTTAACATTGCCTGAGCCGGTGAAATAATAAAATGGTAAAGTCCAAGTTTCCAGTGTTCAAACAAAAGACTTCTCAAACAACCAAGAATAAAATGACAAGTTCCTATGTATGTCATCATTTTTTTCCCCCCTCTCTTTTAAGTTACTTCTCTGGTAAGTCCTAAAGTTTGGTTATTTTTTTTAAACTCTCTTTTAAGAGGTGCTGCTGATCAATGCCTGCCTCCAGGAGGGACTTACTGAGAGAGATAAGCACCTTCTCTGCTGGCGACAGCCAGGCTCGCTCAGTAGCAGTTTCCCTACGACACCAACTTGTCAGAGCCGAGGCTGGAGGGAAGAGGTGTTCCAGGAAAGTCCTTTGGGAGCCATCGAGAACCCCACGTGTCCTGGTACTGAGGCCGGATCATGCCGTGGTTGTTGATGACCCGGTGGATGTTTACTTGTGTCTTTCTGGGTTTCTAAACTGAAGTGAAAACTGAGATTGAGATTCTTTTTAACCTTCTGCCCAGCCTGTCTGGCTCTCGCTTCTTTTAATCCTGCAGGGATTTCTCAGCTGGTTGTGAAGCATCTTCTGAGCTATTGCTTTTTCCAGCTCACAGAGTAGTCACAGTAGATGCCAAATTAAACCAATGTGATGTTTTGGCTTCCCTTTAATATCTCAGACTGCAGCTTTTGCGGCAGTCAGCAGCTACAGCACGAGTAGCAGCGTCATCCTTGCCGCAGGTGTAGATTGGAGAGCTGGGAATCGCTGCAGCCATCCCAAATTAAGATGGAAATTAGAGGCTTTGGAAATAACGTTGCCCTAACGGGTTGGGGGCTGTGCTGGGGGTCAGATTTAGATTACAGTCTCTCCTCTCCTGAGAAGAGGTGAGAAGCTGGCCGTGAGCCGGCCGTATGTGCTGGCAGCCCAGAAAGCCAAACGTATTCTGGGCTGGACCCAGGGCAGCGTGGCCAGGGGGGCGAGGGAGGGGATTCTGCCCCTCTGCTCCGCTGTGGGGAGACCCCTCTGCAGTTCTGCATCCAGCTTGGGAGGCCCCAACAGCAGGAGGACACGGAGCTGTTGGAGCGAGGCCAGAGGAGGCCCTGGAGATGCTGCGAGGGCTGGAGCCCCTCTGCCATGGGGACAGGCTGGGGGGGTTGGGGGGTTCAGCCTGGAGAAGGGAAGGCTCCGGGGAGACCTTAGAGCCCCTTCCAGGGCCTGGGGGGGCTTTTCCCAAGGGCAGGGAGTGAAAGGACAAAGGGTAACAGGTTTAAACAGAAAGAGAGAGATGGAGATTGGACATTGGGAAGAAGCTCTTCCCAGAGAGGGTGGGGGGCACTGGGACAGGTTGCCCAGGGAAGCTGTGGCTGCCCCATCCCTGGGAGTGTCTAAGGCCAGGCTCGATGAGGCTTGGAGCAACCTGGTCTAGTTGAAGGTGTCCCTGCCTGTGGCAGGGTGTTGGAACTGGATGGTCTTTAAGGTTCCTTCCAACACAAACCATTCCATGATTCTCAGAGAACCTTATCTTCTGGAACTTTGTCTCTCAGCTGAGTGACGTGCCCTCTGGCCAGTAGAGTTGACTTCTCTCAGTTTTGTGTTAGCCATGGAGGTCCCAAGCACCCAGTTCACGCTTAGTTTATAGGGACTGGGTGCCTTTGTCACCAGCCAAAGGACCCGTAGGTTTGCCAGGTGTTTGGGGAAGGTTGGAAATGAGACTGTCTAAATCCTGGATATTATGAAGTGAAGCTCCTTGGCTGACTCTGCTTGGGTTACACCCTTTGCTTTATTTCTCTGTCGGGTTCTGGTTATTTGACTTCCTTCACCCTTTAATCCGAATGCCAAATGCACGGATCCAACACAAACAAACTCGAACCCGCCCGCCCAGTCCTGCTTCCATCCGTCCCGTTCCTGGGCTCCCCAATCTACAAACCCAGTTGAGCATTTCAACCCACCTCCCCTCTCCTGCGGGTTTCCCCTTCCTGCACCACCAGCTTTGCTCCGGCTCCAGCATCACGGATCACGGTCTGAAATAACCCTGATGCTTTGGAGAAGCCCAGGTGCGAACAGGGCTTCGCTTTCATCCGTGAAAACCATCTTTCGGACACTCCAGCCTTGCTCCTGGGCGCTGCCGGTTGCTGCTGGCCGGGCTTCTTAGGATCGGCTCGCAAGCGGGAAGCTGGATCGCAGCAGCTTTTCTCCAACCATGTGAAGTTTGCCCAGAAAAAACAAGGTATTTTTTTCTTGGAAGAAAGCCTCGTGGTGCAGAAGAATTAACTCTTTGTAACTCCGGTAGCCGTTGCTTTCCCGGGACCAGGCAGGGAGGGGCCACCCTTCCCCTCTGTGCGCGAAGGAAGGATTTGTGCTGCTGGTTGCAGCTCCCCGAGTCTCAGCGTAAGGATGTAATTAAGGAGGGAAGATGCTGAATGCAAATAGATGGGGTTTTAATTGTTTTTAATATCTCCAGGGGACTTTGCACAAGAGGACTGCCCCAACCTTAACAGCAAACAAAGACCTCAGTGTCCTCTGAAGGTGGCACCTGAAGATGAGTAACGCCGTGGTTGCATCGTGTTTAGAGCAAGCGTGAGCGTGAAGCATCTGTGCTTCCTCTTCTTTTAAAAATCCCCAAACACTGAAGACCTTGAGTGTTTACCCGAGACCTTTACCTGAGCTGTGGCACACCGTGTTCATCGCTTCCCTCCTTTCTTCAGGGGAGCAAGCCTGGAGGAGAGAAGGCTCCGGGGAGACCTTCGAGCCCCTTCCGGTGCCTGAAGCAGTCTACAAGGCCAAGCATGAGGCCCTGCACGTGGGGCCATCCCCAGCGTCAGTGAAGAACGGGGATGAGTGGATCGGGAACAGCCCTGAGGAGAAGGACTTGGGGGGCTGGGGGCGAGGGGCTGGCCAGGAGCTGGCCGTGTGCGCTGGAGCCCAGAAACCAACTGGATCCTGGGCTGGATCCAGAGCAGCGTGGGCAGGGGGGCGAGGGAGGGCATTCTGCCCCTCTGCTCCACTCTGGGGAGACCCCCCCTGCAGTTCTGCCTCCAGCTCGGGGGCCCCCAACAGCAGGAGGACACGGAGCTGTTGGAGCGAGGCCAGAGGAGGCCCCGGAGATGCTGCGAGGGCTGGAGCCCCTCTGCCATGGGGCCAGGCTGGGGGAGTTGGGGGGTTCAGCCTGGAGCAGGGAAGGCTCCGGGGAGACCTCAGAGCCCCTTCCAGTGCCTGGGGGGGTACAAGCAAGCAGGGGAGGCTTTTCCCAAGGGCAGGGAATGACAGGACAAGGGGTGATGGGTTTAAACAAGAGGAAGGAGATGGAGATGGGCCATCAGGAAGAAATTCTTCCCAGAGAGGGTGGGGGACACTGGAAGAGGTTGCCCAGAGAAGCTGTGGATGCCCCATCCCTGGGAGTGCCCAAGGCCAGGCTGGATGAGGCTTGGAGCACTCTGGGCTAGTGGAGGGTGTCCCTGCCCATGGCAGGGGGGTTGGCACTGGGAGGACTTTATGGTCCCTTCTATGATTTTATAAAGATAGACTCTTTTTTATAGCAGTTGCAGGCTGAGGTTTTTAGAAGACACTGAAATTATGAAAAACAAGCTCCCCCATCACCCCCCGAGATTCTTACTATTGTTTCCCTGGGATGCTTCCTGCATCCAGCTGAAACCTGGGGAGAAGGGAAACCTGGATCCCCCTGGGCAGCGGGGGATTGAAAACGGAGGCTGGAAACAACATCCCAAAGGAATTGGGAGGGAGGTGATGCTGTCTGGGGACAAAGGGACAGTCCTTCTCTTCCCTAAGCGATGCTCCCCGGCCAACCTGCTCACTGGGTCCTTCTTATGGACCGGAGGAGCTGGTCAGGGGAGGAAAAGGTGTCGGTGGGTTTTGGGAAAGGCGATTTTTAGCACGGAATTGTGATGGGGGTGTGGAAAAGCTTCAAATCCCGCAGGTTTCGTTGCAGCGGGGGTTGCGGGGAGCCTCTTCCCGCCGCGGTGCCGCTTGGCGGTGCTGCTCCTCCCTGCTAAGAGCGGCAAATCCTCCCCCGGGGGAGTGGGAAATATTTACCCGGCTGGTTCTGCACCAGCCACGTTTCCACGGGAGAAGGATGAATCCTGGAAAAGCTTTGAAAATCTGCTCCCCGAAACAAGCCCGGGCGGCTTTCCGGGGGCGGATGGCAAAGGCATCCTGGGTCCCCCCGAGCCAAGATGCTCTTTTATTCCAGCAAAGCTCCTAAATCCGCAAACACGGGCCTCATTTCACCTGTATTTGGGTTTTTCTCCACCCCTTATCCTGGGTAAAAATGAATAGCAACAACAAATCACCTCCAGGCAATTCAACTCCTACCTCAGGGCTGCAGTTCTCCGCGCAGTGAAAAGCCTTTTCCCATTCCCCAGATCTGTCAGTAATAAAATTCCCTCTGATCTCAGCTGGTTGCATTTTTAAGGAGAAAAACGGGGATTGAGGGAAAGCCATGCCAACCCAGCTCGGGTGGGGGGAGAAGGGGAGCACAGGGAATGTTGTGCCTCTCTGGATGGGATAAAAATAGGGCACAAAATAAGGATGGAGGGGCTGCAAAGCAGTTATTTCTTCCTTTCAGCTTTGCCTGGGCTCTTTTTCTTTTTGACCTCTCTTCTTGCAAGGGCTGATTTGGGGCTAATACGGACCAAAGTGGGAAATTCAGGGTTTTTTTTAACCTATGAAGAGGGGAAGGCACTGGGCTTTAAAGGTGCAGAGATAGGGATGGGGTTTTTTTATTGCTTATGTGTCACCTCTGGGGGTGATTTATAGAGCTACAGCCCCATCCTCCTGCCTATTCCACAGAAGAAAAGAGGGAAAAGGCCCCCAAAATCTCCTCCTGGCTGGGATGTGGTGGGCTGCGGTTACGTGGGGCTGCCGGCACGCCGGCGAGCGGGGCCGCATGCGTGATGGCTGAGGTCATGGTGCTATTTATTTCCCATTAAAAGCCCCCCCTGCCTTGGCTCCAGCGCTGCAGGGATGGAAAATGAAGCAGCTCCGATTGCAGCTGCTGCAGTTAACCCCTGCAGGGATGCCTGAATTTTTGGGTGGAGAGCGCCAAATCCCACAGTGCCAATGGACGACGACATCCTTTGAGGGTTGATGGTCTCCACCTTGGCCATCCTACGGCTGCTGCAGGTTCTCCTCGGGCTCCTGGGGGACTCGGGCTACCGGGGGACTCGGGCTCCCTTCAGATGTCCAGGAAACCCTCACGGCTGGCCGGGCTGGAGCCACATCTGCCCACCCTTCGATGCTGGAAACCCGGCCATCGCTGAGCGCCTGGGGGCTGGGGGCTGGTTGCATTTCACACGCAGAACACCCCGGGCCTGAGGCCGGGGGCTTATTTTGGTAACTTGAACCTGAGAAACTCCTCAGCAGTGGAAGATGGGGGAGGAGAGAGGCTTGTGAAATGCAGTGGCAGCTGGGGGCTCACGGCATTCCTGTGAGGACCCCCAAGTGTCTTCACAAAATCCGTTGGGGCTTTATGTTTAGCCTTGGGAATGCCAGGGGAAATGAGATGGGGGGGGGGGGGAGGGGGGGGGGGGGGGCTGAGGAGTGTCCCCCCTCCTTGCAGGAGGTCACAGGGCATCATCTTGAGCCCCAACAAACTACCTGGCACTGGAAGAGCATGGTCCCTCTGTCCTGGTCCCTCCTCCTGGTCACACTTGTCCCCATCTCCTGGTTGTTCTGGCCCCTCTTCTTGTCCCGCTTGTCTCCTGCTCCCACTTATCCCCAGCCCAAAGACTTGACCTTGTCCCCTGGTCCCACTGGTCCCCTCTCCTGGTCCCACTTGCCCTCATCTCCTGGTCCCATCTTCTGGCTGCATTTTTCCCCTCTCCCGGGTCTTGTTCCCAACTCCTGGTCCCATCTCTTCGTCCCAACTCCCCATCATCTCATTTGTTTCCCTCTCCTGCTCCTGTTGGTCTCCTGGGACCATTTGTCCTCTCTCCTTCTACTCATCCCCCATCTTCCTGTCCCACTTGGCCCCTCTCCTTGTCCCCCATCCCTGTCCCACTTGTCCCCTTCCCTGGTCCTGCTCTCAGGGGCAGCAGGGGTAGTTTTGGTGCAGACCCAGCGGGATTCAGTGCAGCCTTTTGGGGCTGGAGCCTTTCCCCGTTGGGGGAAGCCCAATGCAGCCCCCCAGGCCCCAGGAGGCGCAGCCAAGAGGGTAAGGTGATTTTGGCCCAGCTGTGAGCTGAGACTGGGGAAACTCGTGTCACGCAAAGCAGGTCCATGCGGCGGATGCTGCTGGGCATCTGCATCGCAACAGTACGTGTTCTCCCACATGGGGCAAAGGGGCTAATGCCAAAAAATAAAGGGGTAAACCCAACCACTCCAGTCCCAAAATTTGGCACTCTGCCTCAAAGCAAATTCCCAATCTGGTGCAGCCTTGGGATTGGGGCTGGATCTAACCCCACGTTGCTCCATTCAGCATCATCTTGGCCACCCCTGGGCGCTGTGGTCCATCCTGCCTCATGCCCCGTGTCCAGTGCGGGGTGGTTTGCATTTCATTTTTTAAAATTTCCACCCCAGAGTGTAATTTCTCCTTTCACAAATAACCTCAAAGTGAGAAAACGAAGAAAAAATACTTTAAAACAGGTTAAAAAACACCCCTGAGAAATGAAACGGTTTTCTGCCAAACTAAATATTGTAAAGGCACTTCTGCAAATGTTCTATTTGTTGGGTATTTTTGGGGGGGGGGGTTTGTTTAGTTATTTATTCCCCTATGCACACCCTGGGTTGCTGCACCCCGGCCCAGCTCTCCTCTGCGGGCATCCCCTATCCACTCACCCCCCCCAACTCCAATCAACCCCACTTCAAAATTCCCTTTTTCCCCACTTTTTTTTTTTTTTTTTATAGCGGGCGGGGGTCGAGGGGGCCTCCCCCTCCCGCCAGCAGCGACATTTCCCGGGCAATACGTCATGTTTGCTTAAGAGCAGAATTACTGCCGGGGAGGAGGCAGGGAGCTGCGGCCCCGGAGGGCTGCGGGAAGGGGGTAAAAATGAGGAAAATAGGAAAAATGAGGAAAAAAATCCTGCCCCTTTTTTCAATGTCCTTTGGGAGGGCTCAGAAAAGCTCCTTGGTCCCTCCCGGGGGGTCTCGGTATTGTTTCCCCAACGGTTAATTAATGTGTTTTTAAAGCCCAGTGGCTGAAATGTTGTTAAAACATTCCCACGTTGCCAAAATACAAGGGAATGGGGAGGATTTGTGATTGATTCAGCAGCACTGGAGCAGAAGCATCTCCAATCCCCCCTGCCGGTGGGTCATGCTGCGGGATTCACGAGCTGTTTTTCTCCTAAATGTATCATTTTAGACAAAAACTGTGTCCAGGTGAAGCAGAAGTTTGGCTTCCAAGCCGCATGCTAAGTGATCCCCACTGTGCCCCCACCGGCTTCCAGGTCCCATCTTGGATGATCCCCCAGGTCATATCCCAGTGATCCTCCAGTTTCCATCTTGGATGATCCCCCAGGACCCATCCCAGGTGACCCCTAACCCAGGTCCCACACCGGATGATCCCCCAGGACCCATCCCAGGTGACTCCTAACCCAGATCCCACAGCAGATGATGCCCCAGGACCCATCCCAGGTGACCCTTAACCCAGGTCCCACACCGGATGATCCCCCCGGGACCCATCCCAGGTGACCCTTAACGCAGATCCCACACCAGATGATGCCCCAGGACCCATCCCAGCTGAACACTGACCCAGATCCCACACCAGATGATGCCCCAGGATCCATCCCAGGTGATCCTTAGCCCAGGTCCCACACCAGATGATCCCCCAAGACCCATCCCAGGTGACCCCTAACCCAGATCCCACACTGGATGATGCCCCAGGACCCATCCCAGGTGACCCCTAACCCAGGTCCCATCCTGCAAATCTCAGGTGCAGGGGACCATCCTGACCAGGTTTTGGGGTAGAAATGGCTGGTCTCTCCCTTACCACCCCCTGCCCCCACTTTCCACCCTGCATAGACCCCCTCCCAACCTCCCCCGCACCGAGTGCCTCTCCCATATCCGACCAATTAATCCAGTTGTTAACCAACGCCAGGTCCAAACCGCCCCGTGAGTCACGGCGCTGCCCCGCGTGGCGGGAGGCAGAGTGCGAGTGCCCGGCCGGACGCTGCACTCCCTTACGGTGGGGAAATTTGGGTCTGGAAAGCTGGATTTGGGAAGCAAAATCCCCTCCCTTGGCAATACTGAAGCAAACAGGACCCTCCCGTCCATCCTGAGCAACGCCGGGGGGAAAGTTTCCTGCCACACTGCCCGGCATCAAATCGAGGGAGAAATGGGCAAAAGTCTCCGCTGCAAAGGCACCAATAAACTTCCTTCTCCGGGCCGGCATTTCTGGCCGGGGTCCAACCTCCCGTTCAAGACCGTCGTTAAGAAAAACCAGCTCAGGATAAGCGGCGTGAAGAAACACTCCGGTAATTAAACAACAACCCCAGAAATAGAAGGAGAAAAGGTCAAGCCTAAAAATACAGGGTATGGTTTTGCGTTGAAATGTGGCATTAATAAATAATCATGTTTTCGGGAAGGTCTAAGTTTAGCGTCTCGGGTACAACAGCCTGGTGTGACTCCTTCGCTGGATTTTGCTGGATTTGGGGCTTTTCTTTGCTGGGCTTTGCCCCGCTCTCGTCCCCGGCAGAGCCGCAGGCAGTTGGGTGTGCGAGCAAGAGGGCAGCACGCGGTGAAGGCACTGGGGGCAGTGCCTGGGGTGGAGCGAGCGCGGGCGTGCTCAGCCGCACTGGCTGGCGTGCAGACACCTGCCCAGTTTTCCCAGCATCGGGAAAACAACCGGGATTGCCAAAGATCCCAGCCCCAGGGATGGGCTGGTGGGGGGGGCAAAGTCCTCATGGTGACTTCAACATACCCAGACAGCTATGCCCCGCTCACGCTGCCTCCCCACTCGCTCATTAGTGACTGAGAATTAATAAGATCCATTATAATTAATTCTCCTTCAACCCCCCCTGTGTAGGGAATCACCCCAGCCCGGGGCAGGCTGCTGCAATTGGGTTTCATCCTCTTCGTGGGGAAACTGAGTCACGGGGAGCATGACGGGGTGGATTACAGCCAGGAAAGGTGTATCCTGCTCTATTTTTGGGATGGGGATTAGGGCTGCCAATTCTCCTCTAACTTGGGGGAGAGAAAAGCTCCCGACACCCTGGGCGTGCAGAGAGAAGACCCCAAAAGTGATGGGGATTTGGGGTGTGGACAGCCACAACCTGGGGGGCTGCAGTCGGAGGGTGCCCAGCACCCAGCAATGGTATCTTTCCAGCTTGTAGGGAAAAAGGATGGGGGGTGGAAGAGGATGGGGGTAACCCTGGCCAGGATGCACAGATGTCAGTGATTTTGGGGGGTTGTTTTTTGGCAGGGACCCCCAAAGAGAAGGCGAATGAAGCACTGGCAGCCACCAGGACATGGGGGGGGGACAGTTTTTTATTGGGTGCGTGGTGTCGGGGGATGTGCAGTGGCCGCTGGAACCTCTACAGACACAAGAGGTGTGTCTCATGTGGGGCAGGAGGAGGAACACCCCACCCCAAGGAACCCCCCCACCATGTCTGTCTACACCCCGAGCCCCATCCTGCCAGGTGGGATGCCGGCAGCCGATGCAGACGCTGGCTGGTGCTGCTCCGGCTGGGATGAAAGAGAATTATCCAGCCCGAGATGGTGCAGAGAAGGCGGCAGGGGATGGAGGGGCCGGGGGACCCCCACGACCTCTGTTCCCTATGAAAAAATGAAGTAAAAATTAAAAAAACCACCATGAGCACTGATTTTTCCAACCGCTGGCACGAGTTGCAGGGCAGGAGGTGGTCGGGATGGGGGAGATTTAGGGTGGCTGTTGCAATGCTGGGGGGGTGGACCCCCTGGTCCAGGACTTTCCATGGACACTGGGTTGGGTGTGAAGCCGCATTCCAGTGAGTTACCTCTGGGCTGGGGGGCTCACTTCTCCGTCATCATCCTCACGAACTCCTCATAGTTGACCTGCCCGTCGTTGTTGCAGTCGGCCTCCTTGATCATCTCATCCACCTCCTCGTCCGTCAGCTTCTCGCCCAGGTTGGTCATGACGTGCCGCAGCTCCGCCGCGCTGATGTAGCCATTGCCGTCCTTATCGAAGACGCGGAAAGCCTCGCGGATCTCCTCCTCGCTGTCCGTGTCCCTCATCTTCCTCGCCATCAGCGAGAGGAACTCGGGGAAGTCGATGGTGCCGCTGCCGTCGGCATCCACCTCCCCCACCATGTCCTGCAGCTCCGCTTCGGTGGGGTTTTGCCCCAAGGAGCGCATGACGGTGCCCAGCTCCTTTGTGGTGATGCAACCGTCTCCATCCCGGTCAAAAAGGGAAAAAGCCTCCTTGAATTCCGCGATCTGCTCCTCCGACAGCCGCTCGGCCATGGCTCTCCCCGCTCGCACGCGGCTCTGCCCCGGCACGCTGCGGCGCCGGCGGGGAGGCGGGAATGGGGCCTCCTCCCTCCAACCTGCCTCTCCCTGGATGAGGAGGAGGAGGCAGGAGCTGGGGCACACGGGAGAGGCCGAGCCACGGGGTCAGCAGGAACGGTTCAGCTGGACGCCAGCGGAGCAGGCAAGGGAGTTTCGGGGTGCGGGAGCAGAAGGGTGACTGTCATCCCCCTTGGGCCACCCTGGCTGCCGTCCCGCTTGCTCTGCCGGTGCCGCTTTGCGGGGCTGACTCCTAACGAATTCCCTAATTAAGGGATTTACGCTGTGGCTTGCAACAAAGCGGTGGTTTCGGGGAAAGGCAGGGCATTGGCGGGAGGGGCGTGATACACACTATTTTTGTCTATTTTAAGGCAATTTTGATGGGGTTTGAAGTTGTGCAAAGGCGTCCAACCCTGCATGAGGGGGTTGAGAGGGGTCCCCCAGTCTCCCCAGCTCCAGGGCCACCACGGCGATGCTGGCAGCATGTCAAACCTGCCGAGGGAGGGTTTCCTTGTGCATGTCCAGGCAGAGCCTGGCTGCCCAGGGCTGATGTGCTCCGTGCTGACGGAGACCTGAATCAGTTGTGATGCCTCTTCTGGGGTCCCTGAGAATGGCCTTGCAGCCCCCGGGGCAGCTGACGTGGCGGTGCATCAGGTGAGCGGTGTTGTGAGTCCTGCCCCGGTTAGTCAGGGATTAAGCCCAGGGCTGGGGGGGGTTATTCACATTGTAACAGCCTGCTTTCGGTTTTACTCATCTCTTACAACAGCGTGTACAGGAGGGGTCAGACACAAATGATGATGAGGGCTATTTCTCTGACCAACTGTCCAACCATCCTACTGTCTGTCCATCTCTCCATCCATGCATCTACTCAGCCACCAAAACATCCGTGTGTCCATCCATCCACCCAATCACATTATGATCCATCCATCCATCCGTCCGTCTGTCCATCCGTCCATCCATCCGTCCGTCCGTCCATCCATCCAACCACATTATCGTCCATCCATCCATCCATCCATCCATCCGTCCGTCCGTCCGTCCGTCCGTCCATCCATCCAACCACATTATCGTCCATCCATCCATCCATCCATCCATCCATCCATCCATCCATCCATCCATCCATCCATCCATCCATTCGTCCGTACTTCCCTCCCTCATCCGTTCATCCAGTCAGCTATCCACCCATCCCTTCAACCATCCATCCCTCTTTCCTACGTGCCCGTAACGGTCAAGTGACCTTCACCAGCCAGGTCAAGAAGCTAACGGACCCGATGGCCAGGCTCCACAGCACAGGATGGTTTGACTTTCTCAGCTACAGCAAAATGGCACCAGTTCACCCCAGTTTAACCCAGTGAGGAATTAGAGCTGTGGGATTTGGCGGGAAGACCACAAAACAGAAGCCAACGCCCATGGGACAACTGAGGGACACACGGGAAATGGGGCCTCCAAGTGGGACCAAACGTGGGAGGGCATCACCAACCCGAGAAGAACCTCATCTGGAAAAAACTCCGGGCGCGTTAACCACTGCAGTTGCAGGGAGGAATCGGCCGTGCCGGGAACCTGTCTGGTGAGAGGCATGGCACTACTCGCCCCGCGAGTGCGTTTCGGGGAGGGGAGGTCCTGGCAGCTCCTCTTGTGCAACGAGCTGCTCCCTAATTGTCTAATTGCCCGCGCTTGCTGTTCCGCTCCGGATTTAATAAGATCAAACCAAAATTGCTGTGAAAGAGCCCTGGGCAGCCGAGGAAGGAGCCAGGAGGGGGGAGCTGGCTCGGACCCAGCTGGGAGAAGCAAACACCAACAGATAAGCGGGTGTTTTCAAAGCCAGGGAGGATTAAGGTGTTTGTTCAAGCAGTGGGGGGAGTTGTCTGAGCTCCAAAATGAGGGTGGGGTGGGCGGGGGGACCCTGGGTCACTTCGTTAAGGACGAAGGGGTTGCTCCATCCTGGGTATCCCTTGGTGCTGAGTGAAGCTGCTGGGGGTTTTGATTCCCCATCACTTCTCCATAGCCAGCACCCATGACCTCCCCCTCACGAGCACCCCTCACCTCTCCAAAACCAGCATCCATCGCTTCTCCACAGCCAGCACCCATCACCTCTCCGTAGCCAGCACCCATCACCTCCCCGTGATCAGCACCTACCTACCACCACCCCATCATGAGCACTCGTCACCTCTCCATGATCAGCACCCATCAGCTGCCCATCACCTACCTACTGCCACCCCATCATCAGCACCCATCACCTCTTCCTCACCAGCATCCCTCAGCTCTCCAAAACCAGCACCCATCAGCTGCCCGTCACCTACCTACTGCCACCCCATCACCAGCACCCATCACTTCTTCCTCACCAGCACCCCTCACCAGTACCCATCACCTCTCCATAGCCAGCACCCATCAGCTCCCCATCACCTACCTACTGCCACCCCATCACCAGCACCCATCACCTCTTTCTCACCAACACCCCTCACCAGCACCCATCACCTCTTCCTCACCAGCACCCATCAGCTCCCCATCACCTACCTACTGCCACCCCATCACGAGCACCCCTCACCTTCCCATCTCCAGCACCCACCACCTCTCCACGTCCAGCACCCACTGCCTCTGACGTTTGCATCAGTCTTTGGGAGAAGGTCAAGCCAGCCCTTGACTGTGCTTAACAGCACCCTCATTAGCATGGCAGGTTAATTAACCTAATAAAGCTGCCCGCTGGCCCATAAAATCCCACCGTTTATGGTCATGTCCTATTTACAGCATCCGAGATGGGCCGTGGGGTTGGACGGGGAAGCGGCGAGGCCACCCCGGTGGGAGCCCGCAGCCGCCGGCTGACGGGTGTTTTGGCGGCCGATCGCCCCGGGACACCTCCAGCCAGAGCCGGGGGGGTCGATGCTTTGACGGAGGAGGGTACAGACGGTCCCACACGGCGTTTTCCAGACGGTGTCCGTGCCCGGCATCGCGCTGCTCGACCTCAGAGTCCGACTTGGAGCCGCTCGAGCCAGGTAACGGCTAAGAAAGACCCAAACCAGATGGTTACAAGCACCCAGTGGGATTACACCCGGCCCGCGCGGCTCCTGACCGAGCCCAGATGTGTCCAGATGTGCGCGGCCACGTCTGGGTTCGCATTGGCCGGGGGAGGGAGGCTGACGAATTCATGGAAAAAAGAGAAAGTTGGAGGTGGAAACGGCTCCGACAGGGAAACCTCCGTGGGGCCCCGCGCGAGCCCAGACAGGCCGAGGCCAACCGGTCCCACGGGCGTCCGTGGGGATGGGGAGGAACCTCCGCAAAGCCCGGCTTAAATCGCATCCGGGTTTAACGTGCGGATTTTGGGAAAGGGCGAGCTTGGACACGGTCCCACGGGGGCTGCGGGGTCTCCAGGGGACGGCAGCCGCTGGCTGCAAAGTTTGGGCTTTGGTGGCTGGTTTTGGCTTTTTAAGGGAGGTTTCCCAAGCCGAGGGGGAATTTCACGGTCAGGGGGGCAGCGCTCCTGACATCTGGCTCTTCCAGTCCAAGCCAAGGGATTGTGGGACCACTTTTGGGTCACTGTGGTGGAGGAGGGAGGTTGGGATCAGGGTGCTTGGGAGAGGGATGTGCCCTGCTCCGACCCCAACTCTGGAAAGGTCTCACCTATGAACTGGTGTTGGCTCTGCTCCGCACACGGATCCCCAAAAATTAATACGGAGTTGGGGAGTTGCTCGACGAAGGCGGAAGCGCCCACGTGTCCACCCCACACGGACACCTTCCCTTTCCCTGGCCACGGTGGGGACGGCGCTACGGCCACGGTGGCTGAGGACACAGGGGCTCAGCGGGGCTGGGGGACGTGGTGATTCCCCCCAGCTGTGTCCTGGGGTCCCCGCGTACACGGGATGGGACGGAGCAGCACTGGAGAGCGCTGGCTCCGATCCACGGAGCTCTGCACGGGAGGAAACCAGGAAAGCCCGGCTTGTTTAGTCTAGCCAAGCGCTGAGGAGGCGGAGGGCTGCGGTCTGCACATTCCTGCGGGAGGGACAGAGCGGGGATAGGAACCACCGGGAGTCGGCGGGGAATTCACTTTTAAAGGGAAATTATGATTTTGGCTAATTTGCCGTCTGTCTGCTATAGGATGAGGAGAAGGCTCAGGATCAGCAGGCTCTCCGCAGGATTTCCTCCCTGTTGAGGACGGGTTGCGTGTCCCAGCAGCTCACTAACGCTTTTTTTCCCCCTCAGGAGAAGCCTGTTTTCCAGCTTCTCCCTGCTTGGGAAGGGCCGAGTCCCCTCCAGATCAAAACTCGGCTGCACAGGTCACATCCCAGCTGTCACCATCCCTGCAAACCGAGTTGCGCCTTCCCTCCGGAGCAGGGACCCTGGGGAGCGCGGCCATCCGGAGGGAGCCGGCCCTGCTCTCCCCGGGAGCGGGAGTCGTGCCCAGACACCGCCCTACATGGTCAGGCCGCAGTTTTTCGGGATGGCTGTGGAGAGCTGACGGTTTCGTCATGCTGCTGATAAGCGGGCACACCCCATCGCCCCGGGCAAGCTGCCCCGGCGGAGGGGGGTCTGCCCAGTGTCCCCCCTCCACTCAAGGCCGCTTTGGAAGGTTCATCTAGGAGGATTTAAACGGGGACCCTTTCAGTTCAGGGGAGTGTTTTCTTCTCTGCAGGACGGTTTCAGTGCCCCAGGAGGGCAGGGATTATTGCCACGGCTCCCTTCTTCCCCAGAAACGGAGCAGAGTGATGCAAGCGCCGGTGTTGAGTCACGCAGCCGTGCCCTGTTTTACAGCCACCGCCCGTCGCACGCCGCGCAGGGAGCTGCAAACCGCCGGCTCGCGGCCTGCCCGGCTGCAAAGAGGAACAAGGATGGGGAAGAGGGTTTTGAATGCGGCCACGGCTCAATCCTGCGAGCTACAGCCCTACGCCCGGAGCGTGCGGCGGAAGGCCGGCCGCCCGTGCTTGGGGAAGGGCAGGTACACGCTTATCTGTAGGACACCCACTGGGCGAGCGCGCGAAGAGGCTCGGACGAGGCAGGCAAGAGGCTGTCAGGAATTTAATTGTACTTGGCACTCGGAACTGTACAGCACATTTACAGAGAACCACACGGTTTTGTCTATGTACACCCTCTTCCCGCTTCCAACATTTACTGGCCAAACGCGCGACCGCCAGTAACCCCAACACGCGAGTTGCGGCTCCTCGAGCGCAGATTTCGGGTAACGTTCAAGGCCGCGTATCGCCCGGCCCTGTCCTCACCAGTGGAATCACGGGAACAACCTGTCGGCTTTGCTCAAACCTGTCACCGCTCGGTTGCCAACAAGGCTTTGCGGAGCGGTTACCGAGCCGGCACCTCTCCCACCAATCTTTGGACCTGCTAGAACACGGCAGTGTCGCCACTACGAGTATTTACAACCGCTACCTCTTCCGTCCTTACACCTCATCAGCTTCAAACGCTTTTCTCTACCCATCTACCACATGCAATAACCCCTTGGTTGCCTCCAGTCCTGCCTCCCGGCGGAAGGCATTTCATTTCCCAAAGGCAACAACAACAAGAAAAATCTACCTTCACTCCCTGCTATTCCCCTCTAGCTGCTGCTCCCCGAACCCTTTGCGACGTGCCTAAAACCTTCCTACGCCCCGCTAGCGACGCGGTTCTCTTGCGGCAACGCGGGCCGCACGCAAGCCATGGGCGTCGGTCAGCGTAACGGGGGTACGCTGAGCGCCTCCTCGCGCTCCGGCTTGCCTGCGCTCCGCCGGACTGCGGAGCGACGTGAGAAACGGTATGTGCACCCCTCGGAGCGAGGAGGATCAAGTACTTGAAAGGAAATGCCAAGTGTGAACAACGATGACGAGATACAAATGTAAAAAAAAAAAAAAAAAAGAGAGAAAGACAAAACCAAAACAAACCCCAAACGAACTCGAAACAAAACAACTAATAAAAAAATTAAATAGCTGGCAGGTTACAGGAGTGGAAATGAGGAATGTACAGAGGACACACTAAGATGAAAGATTCCAGTAGGTAAACTGAGAACCCGTTGAACCTGGGGTCTGTTTTTTGCTCTCCTTTCACACCAAAAGCTGCAGGGATTACGATAACCCCAAGCTGCGAAACACCCGCTGTTCAGGACAAGGAAACGTAAATTTGGGTTTCGAGTCCACTTTAAGAGGACCCCCTCTGCCTGCCCCTACAAAGGGAGGGGCTGCCAGGCCCAAACTGCCGCTTTACCTTCAGAAACCCGCTCTTCCCGTCTGCTGGAAGCAGTCAAAACGCCGAGGGGCTTCTGAATCGCTCACGGCGTTAAAACCAGGTTCCGAGCGGCTGTAAAAAACAGACTCCAGCTCAACAGCGTTACCTGCATACCAGTAGCTGCCATTACAACATAAAAAAAAAGGTATTTTGTTCAGAGTGAATCCAATCATGCTCACATTACAAGAGAAATGTACACGTTATTTATAAATAAACAGTCTTGCACCGGGATGTTGTTGGGCTCCTCTTTACACCAGCGTTTCTTTCCGCTTGCCGCTGAGCTTCTCCCTTGTTTTCCTGTGCCCGGACCATGTTCTGTGAGTTTTCAGGCCCTTGGCTTCCTCCGAGTCCAGGATGGAGCCACACTCAGACATACTTTCATCCAGCTCCATCTCGGTTATGCCAGACATGGCAGACTGCCTCTTCTGGGCTTTGATGTTGGGCGCGGAGGGGTTGTTCTCCTCCGACTCTTCGCTCAGCTCCGGCAGCTCCTTCAGCTCGGCTGCGGCAGCAGTCCGCTGGAAGGGAGCGATGGCGGTTCGGATGCAGTTAACCCACTGCTGCTTGTGGAAGACATCGTTGGCCTGCAGCGTGTGGGACTGGCCTGGGGAGGGATCTTGGAACCGAACTCGGAAGATATTTTTAGCTGGAGATAAATATAGGAAAAAGTAGATCAGTTCCTAGCTCAATATTTAGATTCCACAGGCAGACAAGTGACCTGGACTGCCCTGCTCTGCTTCAGGGAGCGTTCCACACCCCACCAAAACCCACCCCCAAACTGCACAGCTCAGCACAGCCACACTGAAACGAGGGTTGAGGGTTTTCTGATCTGATCATGTAAAGCTCATGGCTACCAAATCTAAAACTGCAAAGCCCAGCAGCGACAGCCTAAAGGCAGACGTTAACACTCATCACAGATCTGCTGTCCTAAAGGAACCTCAGTCCACGGGATCTATGCCCAGGTGTAATCTCTCCTCACCAACCGATTCCCACACAGAGGAGCTGGTTTGTTCCGTACCTTTATCGGAATTGCCAAAAGCTCCTCGGAAGGATCCTCCCATTTTCACATCACCATCCTGCAGGTCTTCGAGAAGCAGCTCCTGGACGGGGATCGGCTGTCTGTACACTTGGTAGGCCTGACGCTCATTACGAGTGACCGGCCGGGTCAAAACCAGGATGTCTTGGAAGAGGAAGACGTAGAGTTTCTGAAAGGGAAAACATATCTGAGTATAAGCAAAGCATTTTCCTTTGTATTCAAAGCGGTTACACATCATCAGGGATTCAAGCCTATGTTATCTTGTTTCACCCAGGCTGAGTTTCCTGGCAGCGTGAGGCCCTGGCGGTGATGGCACAGACCAGACTTAGATCAACAGGTTTATTATCTTATGACCCTTAAAAACTGAATTATGATTTGTAGATGGCAAGGATAGGATGATTAGAAGCATTATCTTTTCTGACAATAGAAAATGCTTCGTGTGTATAGAAGTGTAATGCCCAAATTAAACAAAAAAAACCCAACCAACAACAACAACAACAGTAAAGAAAACAGAGAAAGATTTGATGTTTAAGAGAAGGTCACTCCTGCAAGGCAGAACAAAAGGCAGCAAACCCTTGAGTACAGCAGGGTCTTTCAGCGCTGCTGCAGCGGGAGATAAAACTTCTGGCAGTTCATCTCAAAGCCAAACAGGCTTTTGCAGGAACACTTTTGTTTGGAAGAGCCCTGGGCCAGCACTCATAATGGAGAATGTCAGAGCACCTGAAAGCAAAGAGCCTGCAGGAAATCCCTTTTGATGGAGTGCTTGGGCACAGAGAACACGGTCTATGGTAATTTGGTGCTAATTGCTTTCCAGCTTCTGAAGGCCACTTGTAAAGCTGTCTGCAGGGAACTTTCTCTTGCACCCTGAAATGCAGACTGCCATCAGGTGCTTTCTCTTCTGCTTTTTGAATTAATTGTCTAAACTAACCCAAAGGATGGAAGGGCCCCTGGTCCTGCTCTAACAAACAGCTTGAACTACCTCTGAGGGAAGGTTTTCAAACTTGAGAATTAATTATCGTGAACGTGAGGGACTTACATGGCCATTTTTATTCTTCAGCTCCCCATGGCACAGTAAAGCTTTGCTGCCTTCAATCCTCGGGTCCTTCTGCTTCTCATCCAGGTACTCCAGCTTGTCAACGTAATACTGGCACTCCGACTCTCCCTTCTTCAGGTTGATGTCAGAAAGCACTCCTTGGATTATAGAGATCTATAAACCAAAACATTCACAAATGATTAACTAGTGACCTCTGCCTGTGTACCTTCCCTTCAGGTGCTATTTAAGAACTCCAGATAATGGAATCCATGTGGACTGATGGCTCATGAGGGGTTACAGCCACAGATTTGTGTCCACTCAGAACCCACCCCACGAAATCACTGAGCGTTTAGGAAAGCTTTCTGACGCGCTAATGTCATCACAGAATCCCTATTACTTACGGCTTGTTCCAGAATCTGGATATCGGGATGGTCTTTGGGAGTGTGCCTCAGGATCTCCTTTAGAAGCAGGGGGTACTTGACCAGCCGACTTCGAGGAATGTCCAAGAAGCTCCAAAGGTCTAGCTTGCGGCTGAAAGGAGACTCGAGGCAGCGCTGAAGGAAGTCCTGCACTCTCCGGTCCTGCTTCTTCTGATCCAGCAGTGCTTTGGCTGCCAGCTGATTGCTACAGTAACCTTTGTAGGCATGGAGTCGTGGTAACTGCAGGAGAAGAGAACAATATCCAGGAGTCAAATTCCCCGTAGGAAAAGAAAATCACATTAAGGTGTCAAACTGGAGTTCTACATCGCTCACTGCGATGCTCTGCCCTATAATAAGAGCTAACAGACTATCTTGTGAATGTAGTCAGTCTTTTGTGAGGAGAACAAGGGCACCCTAGCGCAGCGCCTTTGAAGTTCAGATGCTGGAGATTAACACTGTTGAAATCACATCAGTCCAGAGATACAGACATTTCAAACATAAATCACTAAGTAATTGCAGTCACATCAGTGTAGGTCTCCAGGGTGAAATCATGGCCCATTACGGCTGACAGACTCCCATTGTTTTCCCTGTAGCCAGGATTTCCGTTTCAATCTTTCGCTCAAGGTCACAAAAGCCCAGAGCTTTTCGGCTTCTAGATTTAAACGTTCTTTAAGCACATTTTTAGCCCGCTGTCTCTAAGTTACGTACTCACCCACTTCACAAGAATGGGCCCAATCTGCTCCACTGTTCCATCTGGTTTTGTTGCTTCTCCCAAACTTGCCAACAAGTCTGGAATCGAAACAAGAACAGAAATTGCGTCAATGCCCCAGTAAGCTGTTCTAAGGTGAGAAAGCCGAGTGTTTAATTCTTAGTCAGCACATTATGTAGAATCACAGAATGGTTTGGGTTGGAAGGGACCTTAAAGACCATCCAGTTCCAACCCCCCTGCCATGGGCAGGGACACCTTCCACTAGACCAGGTTGCTCCAAGCCTCATCCAGCCTGGCCTTGGACACTCCCAGGGATGGGGCATCCACAGCTTCTCTGGGCAACCTGTCCCAGTGCCTCCCCACCCTCTTTGGGAAGAGCTTCTTCCAGATGTCCAATCTAACTCTCCCCACTTTCAATTTAAACCTGTTACTCCTTGTCCTGTCACTACAGGCCCTCGTAAAAAGTCCCCACCATCTCTCTTGTAGCTCCCCTTCAGGTACTGGAAAAACGATCCAGATGTAAAAACGATCCAGTTGCTCTTACCTTCATGCAGAGGAATATAAGAATCCAAGTCCCCAAATATGTGGGTGAGTTCCTCCTCAGACATGATAGAGAGCTTCAGCATGGGATCATGATAGGCCTGTCAAAGAACGTCAGTATTAAAATACATTCAAATCTCCCAAGCCCAAAAGCTGACAATTTAAATATGAAGGGATACATCACATGCAGGACAGATGGAAGTGAAGCCAACAGAAACAGCACTCACCTTTCTGGCAAGCTTCAGGTCTTCAATCAGGTCCTGCTCTCCCCTGGACATTTCATATATTGCCTGTGAGGAAGGGGATAAAGCACCGAGAGTCACCGAGTCGTCCCCTGAAAGAGCCTTTCAGCTCACACAATGTACAACCTGCCTCTGCAGCTTGAGCAGGCGGTTTCACTACGTGAATCACCGTATGCCACCTGGGCATGACAACCTCAAGTAAATCTGCCCGCTTTCCCAGCTCCGAGAAAGCGACATTACTTACAACTGTGTGAAAGCCTTGACGCTCACGCACAAGCCAAATTAAATATTAGCCCCTTTTAAATCACTGCTTTTTACATAGGCGAGTACGAAAAAAACAAAGCCCAGAAAACCACAGAGGTCAAATCCCAGGCGTCTTTAGTCAGCTTCTGTGTTGTCACTAGAAGATTTGTCTAAGAACTACAGGAAAAAGGCAAGCCAAGGCCTCGCTACTTGGCTTGCAACCAATTGTCAAGAGCTTTACGAGAAAGACAGCTGGCTTTACAAGGAACCCGACTTTGGGTCTGCTGCAAAGCAACCAGCGTGGCCGGCTCTCCAATTTCAGAAATGCCGAGCACCCCCATGGAAAGAGTCTGGCATCTCCGAAGGGTCAATCTGGGGAGACAAACTCCCTAGTGACACAGGAGAGAGAAGCCTACCTTTTCCCATGCCTAATGCAGAAATAAATCTAGCCGTTTAGAAAGGAAGGTGCACAGGAAGATACAATCGCCCACAGACGCTCATTCCTCCCTTCCCCGCCAAGGAAACAGCCCAAGCCAAGGCCTCGGCTGCCTTTCCCTATCCTGCTAACGGACAGCCTACCTCCTGGCGTTTAATTTCTTTGGTGCTCAGGGACTCTTTCATGTTGACATCTAACATCTCAGACCAAAGCACGCTGTTTCTTCTTTTAGGAGGAGTAGGAGCAGCAGATCTGCTACATGACTTCTGGGCACAGCCAGGAGATTTGCTGTCACTGCGAAGGGCAAATGACTAGAGGGATTAAAAAAAAATAAAAAATATGTAGAGCCAACATTTCAGAAGTACAGAAGTATTATCCATACCCCTCCCAATCCTTCATCCTCCTGTTATACAGGGCAGGAAAACACACCCAGACACTCTTCCTCAGCTAAAGGAACACTTTAATCAAGCTGCCGAGAAAGCCCTCAGAGCCCACGGATTGGCAAGCTTTTCCGTATGTGCCCCCCTCTTGCACTGATCCAGTGCTTGGGTGGAGGATGCTCACATAAAGCTTGGGTCTATTTCCAAGGTATGAGGAAGTAAATAAACTAGGATCATAATTCTACCTGTAACAGGGCTAATCAGGAGCCACTTGAACTTTGCTCTTGTGATTTGCAATGTTAGTAAAACCCAGACACACAAGGGCTCTTATCTGCATGCGTGGGGTATATATAGTGCTCCTCAGGCAACATTTCTCTGACATTACTAAAAGATCACTGGACAGCAGGGTCAGTTCATATTTAAGCACACGCTCCAATACATTTATCTCAAGTGCTGGAACAGTTTATCAGCTAATTCTCATTTTTTGAATAAGTTTATTTCTTTTAGTGCTTAAACCCTGAATAACCTGGTTATCTACCTCTGAACTCTTCTTCAGCCCCAAGTCCCAAGCAAGCTTTCTGTCCTTGCACGAATCATAGAGGAGATTCTCGAGATGCCTTGAAATCCCAGTGCCTGTTTCACTCCCACACAGCCAATACCTTCCTCGTGTCTCTAGACTTCTAGGACTAGAAGGCTCTGCTTTTTACCTGTATTGTCTGCCCAAAGCGCCGAACTGCACCATTTCTTACAGGAGAGATCAAGTTCGCCAGGGATGTGACCCGTGCTAAAGGCCGAACCCGCTTATTGCTTGGCTCCTGTAAATAAAGCAGAGAACAAATTGTACTGGCTGTGACTCCCACTTCACTTCTCAAGCTGCTCAAGCTGCTCAGGCAGGTTTAAAAAGCGTGAACTCACTTAAGGTGTGGGAAACGCAGCAAAGAGTGTTTTGAAGTAGCTATTCATCTTAAAAGGAAAGCAGAGGCTGTAAATATTTGTCTGAACTTTTAAGGCTGCTAATAACTTGCAGACACTTTGCCCGGTGTAAAAGAGACAAGATAACACACACATCAGTCAGAATTCAAAATAAGGCTCCAGCAGGGACCGTTATGGTCTGAACATAAATAGACTGAAGAATTCTCCTCTGTAAGGCAAGCGACTTGTCATCTAAAGATGGAGCTGTGATCTGCTTCTCCATTTTATCACGTTTTCCTTTGAAGAAAGAACTTGGTTTTCCATTTGAATTTGGAGAGAGAAGCAGCAGTCGGAGCCCAGGACAGCCTCAGCAGCTATTCTAACAAACAGCAAATGACCACATGCTGAACATTCCTGCGAGGGACGCGCACACACAGAGCGGATAAACTTTAAAGCCTTCAGTTCACAAAGTTTCCTCCCCCTCCCACCACCAAGTCAACATAATTTTTCTTAAACGCTGCTTAGATTTGAAAGATAGAGCTTCTGCTTTTCTACACCACTAATCCCTGCCGGGAGCCCAGAGCGTTTTCAATTCTGTCCTGACCGAAATGCTGCCAAGAAAGAGGAAACGCCCCGTGGAAACCTCCTGCTGCTTAAGCTCAGCTCAGTTTTTAAGATCATGCTGGCAACCCTACATATTTTACATCAAAAATACCGAGTTGTAAGGACCGCACAGGAAAGGTGTGCACGCTGGGAAGCCAGAAAGAGAAGGACTCGGAGCTGAAGGCTGGCAGAAAGGCTAGATGAGGGGCTCTTAAATACCTGGTGGATGGTTGGACGTGACTCAGCATCACAAGGAAGTTTCTTGAGCGTGAAGCTCAGAGGAGTTGATGGAAACAGTCTCTTTTCTGAGTTTATCTCAGTAGAAATTTTACTAAAGCTTTATTGGGCATTTTTGGTTCATTAGAGTTGAGTCTCTCCTCTTGTGTTTCAAAAGGCTAAAAGGCAAAGACTCTTAGGACGAGCTCTGCTTAGGACAAGCTCTCTGCTGTCTCTATTTCCAGTCTGAGATTGCAAGATAAGGTGCCCAAAGCCTTTGGTTCTGTGAAGCAACAGCAGCGACAAACGCTGAAAACAAAAAAAGCGGCATAGAATAGGAGCACACAGAGCTGGATTCCAGTCATAAGACCGAGGAAGCATAAAAGCTACGTATGTAAGATCCGATTTCAGCAACACGACCCGAGGAGTGGCCCGTCTGTCTGCCTACACGCCGTGTTAAGCAACAGAGGAGGTTAGCTCACACTGAATTAAGCCTTCAAAGTTGCAGGGTGGGGGGAAACATGAAAAGAAACAATTCATGAGTGATGCAGAACAGAAAAGACCTCTTGGCATAGCACAAAGCGCGTTCAGAGCTGTGGTTGAAACGTTTGGGTAATCTCAGAACTATGAGAGTGCTATAGAAATGGGGAAAAGCTGTAAGAAAGCACCCACAGCCCCGGGACCGTGACCTTCAGCTGGGTTTAGGTACAGCACCAGGAACACTGCAGTCACTTCTTTGCCAACCACGAGCCAGTGAGGAAAAGAATTCTGCAGAGGGCTGGCAAGTTAGGCCGAGCTCAAAAGAAGACAAGGGAACCTTAATTAATGACAGACCTTTCTGAGTGAAGGAAAAGGATAGGTAATTTACTTCTAGAAAACCATGTATCAGCGCACTAGAACAAAGGGGTGCAAGCCAAGAGAAGCTTAAGAAACTGCAGGAATGTAAGCAGAAAATACACAGACATAAGCCACACAGAGCTCCGTCAAGGCCAGCGATATAAATAGCATGGAAGAGAAAAAAGTGACACTGAAAATTAATAGCAAGAAACCTCAGTACTTAAGGTCGCTTGTAGTCTTTTGCAGCTTGCTGTTAAAGGGTCAAGTCTGCAGCCTTTCCAGTTATGGGACACGATGACACACTATCTGTGCCGAGGGACATGTGTGAATGCCTTCGCGGCACATCTGTGCTGGGCTGAAGCGACACACGCATGCGTGCACAAGGTCTGGCAGAAGGCATTCCTGCCTCTCCGTTTGGGACAGGCGCTGCAAAGGGGCTCCCCGAGAATATAAATCACCACTTTTCTGAAGAGTCGATACGGACCGAGACATGCAAAGACAGGCTTGAAGTGAAAAGCACAGCTTTCTTGAACAAGAAGGGAGCATGGCTCCCGAGGAGCCTTCCCTCTGCTCTGGCTACGGAGGAATCCCACACAGATGGGCATGACCGGAGCAGTTTCTGCACACGCAACGTGCTCACCAGGGGTGTTCAGCCAACACCAAATCTTCTATACACTGTAAATTCGGCTTTGCTAAAGGCCATTTCCCTGCTCTTAAAGAGAAACAAATCCAAGTTTCTGCCCTGTGAGGGTGACAGAGCCCTGGGACAGGGCCCAGAGAGGGGGGAGTCTCCTTCCCTGGAGACTTTCCAAAGCCCCTGGACTTGTTCCTGTGGGATCTGCTCTGGGGGATCCTGCTCTGGCAGGGGGTTGGACTGGATGGGCTCTAGGGGTCCCTTCCAACCCCTGACACTGTGAATCTGTGAGTGCTCTCGGACATGAACGGCTCAACTGCCAAAAACCCCCATGTTTCTTCTTCCCTTCTAGCAATATTGTTTGATCCAAGGCAGGGAAGGGGGGGGGAAAAAAAAAAAAGAATCCCACTCCATAGAAACTTCGCCTTCTCCGAGGTCTGCATTTCAGGTTGGGGTTATGCACTCGACTGACAGACTCAGTCGTGGTGTAAGCAGAGACTTGGTGCCGTCCATGCCATGGATAACTCTGGCTCAGTAATTTTTTTTAGCGCTGTACGCGCACACAACGATTAGCCTGTCTCCACAGCGTATTACTTACAGAAGCCCAGATTAGAACGAAGTCTAAAGTTTCTGTAACAAGCCAGTGGTGTTAAGCATTATACTAACAGATAATTAAAACCCCAGCGAGTTCAGCAGCCCTTCTCCTTCCATTCAGATGTTTTTTTTTCCTGGGGATTCTTTATTAAAAGTGAATATAAATATGTCATAAACATTCACACAAAAGCTAAATCAGTGCCTCAGCTGGCAGGCAAGACTTCACCCTAGTGGAATTTCTTCAAGCGCTCCTAAGCGGAGGTTAACTCTTTATTGTGAAAAGGTTGCACCTTGCTGTTTGAAAGAAACCCAGGCTCCGCTTTTGAGCAACGCATGCACACCTACAACCTTTCCCCCTGTGCTAGCTAATAATTAGTGGTTTTTACAAGGATCGCTTACTAGAGTGCGATGTCCTACGTGCCAGTCCTGTGCCAATGCCTACAAACGCCGTGACCAACCTAAAAACCCCGTGCAGCACAAACTTTTCCTATGAAGTCAAATAAGCAAAAAGGGATTTTAGTCACCAGCTCGAGTAATTCCTGCCAGAAATCATCGCCACCTGACTAGCTTATGTTAAGATTCACGTGCCAGGAGCTCGCTGAATCTCAAGCTCTGTTCTGAAAACAGCTGTCCGCACTCAGGATGAACAACTAACCTGTCTGACACATCTTTCTCATGTTCAACAGGCTGCTGGCGACCAAGAGAGAAGCCTGGCCTCGCACTGCGCTGGCTCCCGTGGCTCCTGACAGCACTCTGTGCCTGGCACTGGTAGGGGTGCTGGCTTAGGAGTCACTGCTCAAGCCCAAACCCAAGGCGCAGGTTATACCCTCCAGAACATACACATATTAAGAATCAGAAGCGATTTACTCTCCTTTAAGAAATCTGGTTTACATTATTTCTCTCCCAGCATCTGGTTTCCCGTTTGCACAATGAGATTGCCCAAGTCTGGCTGTTGTAACTCCAGGATTTTAAGAGGCTGGCGACTCAGACGGGAGCCCTCAAGCCCCAGAGCTGTCTGGAGCCGCCTTTTTTTTTTTCCTTTTCCACCTCATGTGGGCAATAAAACCCTGCCCAGGGCAGCCGGTCCCTACCTGGCTGCTGAACTTTTGCCTTCTGTCACAGCAGGAGGCATGTGAACCAGGAATGCAATTATCCTCATCTACATAACAACAGAGGGCACAAATAACAATACCACGCACAAAAAAAAGTCTCAACACTCCAACCAACCTCCCCTCCTTTTCTTTTGGGTTTATGCAGCAAACAAACGCCCTAATTTGGAAAAATCCCGTCAGTGGAAAGAGCTCGCCCACAGAGCAACGGGTGGGTTTTAATGAACACCCCGCTGCGATGAGCGGGCTCAGGTGAGGCGCCGAGCTCGGTTTCGGCTCCCTGGTCCCCCTCCTCAGGGGCTACGAAACTTTGTTTTTAAACATACATATGTTTTTAAATCGGTGTCCGCACCTCCCTCCGGCAGCGCACCCGGCCCGTCGCTTCCCCTCAGGCGCGGGAAGGCGGGGTGGGAGCTCCCAAACCCACCACTTTCGCACCAAAAAAACCCCTTTTTTTCCCCCCCTGTTCCTCACCTCCTGCTCCCTGAAAGACTGGTTCTGCGCGTCGATCACGCGGATAGTCCTTTTGATGGGCAGCAGCCCCCCGAGCTCGTCGTGAGCCACCATGGCCGCCGTCCGCGGCGCCCCCCTCTACTCGCCTCCGCCTCACCCCGGGCTCATCCCCGCTCTGCGCCCGCTGCCGCGCCGCGCCCCAACCTCACCGGCGGGGGCGGGGCTACAGCGACGACCACGCCCCAAGCCACGCCCGCTGGCCGATAACCACGCCCCTTGCTCCAGAGGCAGGGTGCCCGAGGCGAGGACCCTCTGGGCCCATTTCCCAGCCCTTATTTCCTCCTAAACTCCCCAAAAATGGGACCTCCGCGAGGCTGCTTTAAAGCAGAGCGATGCACTGAGGGCCAAGGGGACTGTTGCACCACACCCCACAGCGGAAAGCGGTTTGAAAAGCATAGGGTTTTCACTACTTGCACTGAAAAGAGACAACGCCAAACGTACGTTTTGGGGGATTTGGGTTCTTTTTTCCCCCTCTTTTTCGTTGCTGACACTCGCAGCACTGGGGTCTGCGGCCGTCTCACTGGGGACACGCTCCTCCTGACAGCAGCTCTCATTGCCGCTGCTGGAGCATAAATCATTTGCCTCTGTGAGTTGTTTTTTTACCGGCCTCAGCCCTCCTTGCTCAAAAAAACCCCACCAATTCTTGTCTAGACCTGTGCTTTTAAGTCTGCTCTCAGCTTTAAAGGTTGTGTTGGCACGGCTCTGTTAGCCAGGGGCTGGGCTGAGCCTCTCCCCCTCTAACAGGGGAGCCTGTCCCAGCAGGCCTGGCTGTAGATGCAAAGGGTTTGTATTTTTTGTTTATTTGTTCAAGTCATATTATTCCTGGCACCGCTACAAATCTCCAAAATAAAAGGTCTCTTGTGCTGGTAAAAATAAACCGAGTTTATTTGGCAATAGGAGGGCAGCTGCGTCGCTCCCTACCTACGTTAACCAACCTCCTTCTGCGAGGAGAGAAATCTGGGGAGTGTGGCAGGGTCCCCGCCGAGCTGGTCCCTGGCTCCCAGGTGGCTGCTGCGGGACGGGCAGAGGGTTTAGCAAGGCCTTTTGGAGAGGAATGGGCAGGAGGAGAGTCCTGCTGTCCCCTCCCCTGGGTTTGGGGTTTTTTTTTAAGCTTTGTTTGCTTCTCTCCCGTGGAGAGCTGCTCTCAGCAAATCTGCGCCCGTTTAACCTCTGCGATGTAAGATCCAGGACGTTTAGGATCGTCTGCTGGAGGATTCCCAGAAACTCAGGAAACAGCGGGTTTCTGTACCCTTGCTGAAAGGACAGACTGGGAATCCTGGTTTGGAATACTGAAGTCACCGTTTTTAAGACAATGAAAGACCAAAGCGACAACGGCGGGGAGGAACAGGGAACTCCACGGAGTTTGATCGGTTCTTTTGGGGAGTATCAAACATGCCCATTTCACCTACAATCCCAGGTTTGTTAAACTTGGTCTAATGATTCAGGAACACTTCTCATGCCCGACAGCACACCTCTTTTCCAAGAGGCCGTGGCAGTCAACTGAAAATAGGGGATGAACAACCAGGAGCCGAGAGGGAAGGCGTGAAGCAGTCACGCACACAAAGGTGGCACTTAAACGCTTCTTGTACGGCCCAGAACGTGATGTCCTGCGTCTCAAAGCATTTCATGCCGTGTTTTCTGTGATGTAAGTGTTAAATAGCCCTTCTCCTTCCCAAGCCCTCGGGGAAGGGACCTGCTGCTGTGCACCGGGGCAGTATGTGATTCACCCACGGGGAGATCCCTGACCTTCTGCGTGACACCTTGTGAGGCTAACTAACGCGTGGTGATGCAAGCCCCAGGTGATACAGCCTGCTGATGTCATGTTGTGGAAACGTAAAGCTCTGGCCTGATGCAACAGGGCTCCCCGTCTGCCTCCTGGCACAGCACGTGCAAAGGGTTACGTGCCCTGGACAACCGCCCTTTGTTCAAAGCAGGGGGTGGGCAAGGCCTTAAAACAACAAAAAAGGCCTTAAGACAAGGGGTTCCCAGTTGCTCCTGTAGCAGCTGAGATGACTTCTGTATGCTGGCTGTATCTGTGGAGATTGTCAAGCACCATTTGGAGGGAAAAAACCTCCTGAGCGTTGGAAATGTGCACTGTGCTATGTGTACTTGCTGACCAACATCCCAAATCCGGATGATCCTGGGATGCATTAAGAAAAGCGTAGCCAGCAGGTCGAGGGGAGTTCTCCTCCCCCTCTGCTCTGCGCTGGGGAGGCCTCCCCTGGAGTGCTGTGTCCAGCTCGGGGCTCCTCAGCTCCAGAGGGACAAGGAGCTGCTGGAGAGGGCCCAGCGCAGGGACACTGCGATGGGGAAGGGCCTGGAGCACCTTCCATGTGAGGGAAGGCTGGGAGAGCTGGGGCTGTTCAGCTGGGAGAAGAGGGGGCTGAGGGGGATCTGATCAATGCTGATCAATATCTAAAGGGGGGGTGTCAGGGGGAGGGGGCCAGGCTCTGCTCAGGGGTGTCCAGTGACAGGACGAGGGGCCATGGCCATCAACTGACAAACAGAAGGGTCACCCTGACCATGAGGAAACCCTTCTGCCCTGTGAGGGTGACAGAGCCCTGGGACAGGCTGCCCAGAGAGGGGGGAGTCTCCTTCCCTGGAGACTTTCCAAAGCCCCTGGACTTGTTCCTGTGTGATCTGCTCTGGGGGATCCTGCTCTGGCAGGGGGGTTGGGCTAGATGATCTCTAGAGGGCCCTTCCAACCCCTAACACTCTCTGAATCTGTGAAGCCTGAAGATGGCAAGAGTGGAAGGTGGTCTTTGCAGAGGTAAAATAACCATTCCCCAAGCCCACAGCGTCCCCTCTACAGCAATATAATCAGCATGGCCTTAGAGCAGCTCAGAGCTAGGATACCTGCACGTTATTTACCTGACTCTGCTCTACTTACGACACAGGCCAGAGGCAGTGTGAATGTGACCTTTAAGTTAGTAAAAGTTCAGTGTAGTGTGTGAACACCACTCCAGTGGGCAAAGCATCCCGAACAAGGCTGTGGTACTTGGGAACCCTCTGATGAAAGCCAAAACAAATGGAAAAAGAAAGAGATGAAAGTTGTTCCTCCTGCTGCAGAAACAATGAAGCCAGACTTTGGGATTTGTATCTACACCCCTGCCACCACAATCCTAATTCGAACTCAGGGCAGATTCTTCTATCCAACTTCATCTCCCTCTGTCTTCCCAGTGCCCCCTTACCCCTCTGCCCTGGCTCCAGCAGTGCCTTCCCCTGCCCCTCCAGCCCACTGGGCAGGGATCAGCCCAAGTTCCGTCAGCTCTGAAGCCAGGAGAATGCAGCCTGGCCGGTGCGATGGATAACAGACCAGTTCTTCCTGCTCTCCTGCCAGTGGGTATTAATAGCATTCCTCCCCTATACCCCAGCAGGGATTTTCACTTCTAGGAGCAAAATACCTCGGTGACTCCTGTCCTACTATCAAATGAGGGAGCCGGGAAGAGTTCAAGTGACAGAGCAGTCACCCAGCCCTCATTGTTTTACTCTTATTTTTAGCTTGGGTTTTCATTTCCAAGGAGAAGAGAGGGCTGCTGTTACACAGAGCCCTTCGCCTGAAGTCCTGGAAGGCCTCATACCTGCGACATTCCTTGCTCCTGCAAGTTATTCTGGGTAGGGCTGCTACTAAATAAAAATGCTCTCTGGGGTATTGACATGCCATTTTGTTATTTCAGCCTCAAAGCATCATGAAATAAATTTTAGATTAAGAAATGATGAATTCTTGAGAAAACAGGCATCCAAATTCCAGTGTATAATTCCAGGCTGATGTAAGTTTTCCCAGTTAAAAATACTCAGTTGTTTAAGCGACACATGGCATCTGGCTAGTGCCAGGGGTTGCCAAGCGTGGCATGCAGGAATGCTCCCCCGACAGCTGAATATGTCCTCCAGCACCTGTGTCTAGGGTGGCCAGCGTTCACGACCTGATCCTGTCTCTTCTCTCGGCAGGACTCAATCACATCACATCACGGGAGGCGGACACAGTATTCAACCCTAGCAGGCCTGGATTGTGATTTTCAGCCTACCATCAGTGGAAGAGAGTCGTTACAGCACTCTCAATATCCTCACAGTGCAGGTCTGGCCATGTTACAAAGCCCCGACCACCAGCCAGGACACCTCAGGGTTGCTTTATTTTATACCTGACCCTGCAAGAAGGATGTTTGCTGCTGCTGACAAGAGCCAAGGACAAAAGATCGCGGTTCTGCCACTGGTGAAGAGAAGACTTGAGCTGGTGTGTTAAGAGGGCCCGGAGGCAGGGGGGTATTCCTCAGTGGGCAGTTTTCCCAGTTTTCACAGGTCCTGGATGCCTCTAATGTGCCTGACATCTGGATTCAATTTCTTCAAAGAAAGAACCTGCGACATTTTAATCCCTTTGGCGGCTTGAAGTCTCGGGGAAAACGAAAGCATCCATTAGGGCTCATAGCATATTCATTTTCATTGTTGTGCGTGTACGTTTTGTTATTCTATTTACTAGGAGCCAAAATCCACCTAAAAACTCACTTTACAGCTATTCTTAATGTGCTATATATAGCATAACATGCAGAACACGCGAGGGCTGGAGTAAATAAGATCTCCACAGGCAACCCTCTTCTCCCATACATGTTCACACACCCAGGGCAGTCAAGACCTTCTCTGCCATACACAACGCTGTTTACCGTCCATGAGCTGTGTTTAACATTCCACTCCAGGATATTTATGTTCAGAGCCAAATTCAGAGCAGTATGCTGGAAAATGAGCAAAAGTAGGCTATGACCCATCAAGAGACTATTGGGTCATCTGAAAAGTTTACGAGCCGGTCTGGAATCCAGCATTTATTTTGGACGGTGGGAGATCACTATAATTAGCTGCCGTTCAACTCCATTATACAGTTACAAAATCCCCAACTCAACCCATAGCGCGGATGCATTTTTACTGAAACACAACATTCTGCAGAACCCCGTAGAAGACGAGGTACCTCAACCATCCCTGAAGTGACCATTTGTGCGCTCAGGCCAGAAAAGCAATTTCCATCTTATGAATATGAATGCAACATCAGAAAACCTGGACCGTGATACTATTAAACACAACATCCACCCTAACAACAAAGTAATGGAGCAAGAAGCTGCAGTTGACTTCAGCTCCCGACCTGCTCACGTGCCAAATGTTGTTTTGCAGAGTTGCATGGTGTAGCCGATGCCAGAGATGTTCGTTTCGATCAAAGGCTAATTCCAAATACAAATTTGTAACTTATGCACAGGCACGCTCCTGCATGAATCAGACACGCCAATAAAACTCCCATAAAAGTCCTCTAGGGCAGCTGTAATCTTTGGGAGGGGGAAGGGAGCAGGGAAGGACTGGTTTTGCTGTTTTTTTAAAGCTTGTGGGCATATGTTTTAAAGAAAGGAGTTAATGCTGCAGTTTCTTGCATTATTTAGTGATGATCTTTAGGCTGTGTTGAAGTCAAGCTGCTTGTGAGGACTCTGACCATGGGATGACACTCATTGATGGTTTCAAGTGATCTGGACCAGCAAGCATGCAGACTCAAGAATTCTCTTACTCCTCTTTTTTTCCAAGTAATATTTTTACATCCAAAAAATTCAGTGTTTATACGTATTCCCTGGAGAGATTGTCGCCGTCACCTTCATCGTCACAGTCTTTCTCTGTTAACGCTAATACAACTCTGGGGTTTGTTTGGGCTGAACTCCTATCCAGGCTGAGTAATATTCACAGATTGGTCCCAAAAAAGGTGAGTAAGGCTTCAAGACGACACAGCATGGAGGTTTGTAAAAAGGGTCCTCACTAAGACTTCACTTCCTCTCCGAAATCCCTCTTTCTTAAGCCTTACAAGGACATCCCATAATCAACAGAACAGAACACACCATCCAGACAAGACGTGATTCTTACTCAGCCTTGCTTCATTTTGCCTCTGGTAAAATACACCACCACATCCGTCTGTTCCCTGTCATGTACTGAAAAGTATTCATCTAGTTGCTAACAAACATCAAGATACGCACACTTTCAGAAAACACAGTACTGCTTCCTCCCATGAATCATTCAACACCTTACATAACCGGGGGGGGTAACATGGAACCGTTTCAAAAACATTGCTCATAAACCTACCTGAAATGCAAAAAACAACTCGCAGTATTAAAGCATAAAGATCTCCTTAGGAAATTCCTCTCCTCCACTGTTTCTGCCCTGCACTGAATTCACTCTCTCTTCTGTCTTATCCAGACAATTATCAACAGCCCATGTTGATAATTGAGCCGTTGATACGGCTCCAGACACGACCTGGGGAGAAAATACCTTCTTTCTCCCAAAAGGAGGGTGTTTTGGCACAAGAGAAGGGGTGGCTTGGTGCTGAAGGAAGTGGATGCTATAACTATGGTCTCAGGTTGTAACTTCCCGCTCATATTTTAGGAGTGTTTGGAAAGTTTTAGGTTGTATGTCAAATTAGAAGCTCAACAGACCTGGTTTGTTTTTGGTCAGGACTCTGGGCGGCAAGGAGGAGGTTAACAGGCCAAAATAAACAAGAGTAGCCAGGGCAGTCCCTCTGGGCCGGCTGGTGATCTCTCTCCTGCCATTTTGCATACCATCTTCCTGGTATGCGGAACAATGATCTAGAATATGTGAGGTTTAAACATCATTAAAGGACTGCTCGACCTTTTCAGAGAGCCAGGTACACATCCAAATTAAATAATCCCTTCCCCCTACCTTTTATTTTAAAAACATACATTGGGTAGAGTGCCAAGTCTGGGATACAAGGATGCAACTCCCTGCTCCAAAGCAGCCCCTTCATGGGCTCACCAGCTACATGGCAGCTTTGTCAGCACAATTAAGCCTAGCAGGAGTGTGAATGCAGTATGCTGGCAAAAATCCTCTGTTACTACATGTGTGGTGACAAGCAGCAGCATCTCAGCCGAGATATATTTGCTAGGGGTGATGGTGGAGCTGAAATAACAGTTATGCTGTGCAGTTAGACACTTCATGGAGACACACTCTGAAAAATCAGTTCCCATCTGTAAGATGGGGATAAACAAGGTATGGTCTGACCTGCGTGTAACATTCTTCAGTTATCTTGATCTTCTGAGTGTGGCCAGGTCGAGGGAGGGGATTCTCCTCCTCTATTCTGCTCTTGTGCGGCCCCACCTGGAGTGCTGTGTCCAGCTGTGGAGCCCTCAGCATAAGGAGGATATCGACCAGTTGGAACAAGTCCATAGGAGGCCACGGAGATGCTCAGAGGGCTGGAGCCCCTCTGCTATGAAGAAAGGCTGAGAGAATAGGGCTTGTTCAGCCTGGAGAAGAGAAGGCTCTGGGGAGACCTTACAGCACCTTCCAGTACCTGAAGGGGGTCTACAAGGAAGCTGGGGGGGACTTTTTACAAGGGCCTGCAGTGACAGGACAAGGGGTAACAGGTTTAATCTGAAAGCAGGGAGATTTAGATTAGATATCAGGAAGGAATTCTTCCCAGAGAGGGTGGGGAGCACTGGGACAGGTTGCCCAGAGAAGCTGTGGATGTCCCATCCCTGGAAGTGTCCAAGGCCAGGCTGGATGAGGCTTGGAGCAACCTGGTCTAGTGGAAGGTGTCCCTGCCCATGGCAGGGGGGTTGGAACTGGATGGTCTTTAAGGTCCCTTCCAACCCAAACCATCCTGTGATTGTATGATTCTCTTGTGACCTTATTTCATCAATGAAATGTTTCATCAAATAAAACATTTGGCTCTGATGGAACCCGATTTTAGCCTATTGGTTCACCCTCCTCAAACCTAGAGAGCAAAGTACCATCTGTACCACAGTGCAAGTGCTTGATGAGGCTCAGAAGTCCTGGTGATTTGAACATCTGACTAGAAATAGTCAACCGTGGTGCTTTTGCAACTCTTAATGACCTTGAGAGTTGGTATTAAAAAGCCTGCAAATTATAATCCTATCAGTACCATGAGTGTGTTTTAACAAGAGTACTGGAGTGTATTCCGTGGGTGTGCCTCAAACTCTCAAATGTCCAGGAGAGCCCGACCCTTTCGAAAGAACAAGTTAAAAAGTCAGGTTAAACAAAAGCTGCAGTTTGAGCTTTGACTGTATTAGTCTAAGGATTTCCCTTTTTCCTCGGAAGATTTTTGTTAAAACTCTTAAGAGGTGAGTACACAAATTACTGTTGGTATTTTGGTTTTACCTTGAAGTGATTGCTTTGTGGGAGAAACCCTAATTCATGCAATTTTGTCCAACACATAAAAAAGGTAGTCCAATTAAAAAGGAAAGAAAATCCTCTTCCCTGAGGGCAGATTTGCTAGCCATAACACTGCCATCTGCATCAGAAAACCAGTAAGACCTCAGAAAGAAAACAAGCCCAAAACAGTTCAGAGGCATCAGCAGTGCTGTGTCACAGCCCTCTGCAGATAATCTTTGTTGCTCTCTTCCCTCCCTCACTGGGAAATTACAGGGATGGTCTTATCTGGAAGAGGAGATCTAGTCTAGAGAGGTCAAAGCCCAGAGTTAGCCTCCTGGACAGGATGAACAGCCATGGAAAGCATCCAGCAGCAGTCAGGTTAAGTACGACTAATAAATAATGCACAAATGCAAAGTAAGTGACAACAACAGAGGATGTTAGGTCATTAGGTCTAACAGGAAATTCCCCACTAACAAATTACTTTTAATCCCAGTCTAATAAACCATAAACCCCACTTTGTTAACTCTCAACTCAATAGCTACCTTCCTAGGAAAAACCCTATTTCTCTTCCTTCCCCTGTTCAGAGAAGTGGCTGAAGGTGAGTTCTTCGGGGCAGACGGAGAGTGGGAAGCAGTTTCTCTTTCAGGAAACCAGCCTTGGAAAAAGATGCAGCTCTGCACCTCCTCACCCTCATTCTTCTAAGTCACTGTAATCCACAGCTTTAAGAACAATTTACCACCCAGCCAGTCCAGCTTGTTTGCAACACAGCGAAGCGCACTAACTGAAGTCAAACAAAAGCAACATTTGAAGGAGCTTTGCACAGTTTTGCTTCCCTGGCACTTGGAACCGCTTATGTTCTTGCTAAGTACAGATCACACACATTTATTTCACACAACATTAAAACTGTGGCAGATTTAGGATTCAAACGATTAAACCAGGAGATCACAAAGTGTTACTGGTATCACTAGCCCACCCCAGAGGTGTATGCAAGAGCAAACACAGCTGTACCCGTCTCTGAACTGTTGATGGTGAAATGCAAACACAAAGTAGAGTGTTCCCCCGCCGATGAAGTAGATGGTTGCACAGTATTGGAGAGCAACGGTGTTTTGATTACCTTAAAGTCAAGGCTGCAAAGACTGACTACATCATCATCTTTCTCTCGGCGCTTCCTTTTCTGTAAGAAACGAAACAAGAGTTAGAGCTGTACGTTCCATTTGCGTTCAGAAAGAAGGGTCTGCTCTCTATAAAGCAGACCAGAGATATTTTCCCTCTTTACACGCCCGACTAACCGTTTTAACTCAAAAAACCTAAAGGTTGAAAACAAATGCAAACATGTTGATGCTGTTTTGTAAGGTTTGTCACCTGATCGATACCTATAAATGATACACCTATAAGCTGCTTCTCTGCACTCCCATAATTGTGGTTGTGAGCAGAGTCTTAAGTAGGGAATCTCAGTAGCAGGACAGAATGCAGCGGTTACCACTGTGAAATAATGAGATGCGTTTAGTTAAATGAAACATTTTTTGTGGTTTCTGAGGTCAGCAATCCAGCAATAAAATTGGGCTTTTTGAGAGAGGCTAGGAAAGAGGGTCAGGCTTGGTGCTCATTAGGATCTGAGGTCTCCAGGGGCCACCAGAAGATACCATGCCTAACTCTCACGCTGTTTGCTCACTGGCACGGCTGGGCTTGGGCAGGGGCATGTGAGTGGGGGCATGCACAGATTTCACCTGGAAACATGCCAGCATAAAGCAGTTTTCACTAGGTTGGTTGTTCCTGCTCTTCAGCTACCATCTAATACTCCAATATATTTTATTCAGGGGATTCTTACTGTGTATCGGGGATTTGTTTTATAGTACAGTTCTCTAAACAGCTGAATGCGTGTATGTGAGGGCATTTTGATCGCCTATTTAATCTGTGACTTTGGACCTGGCCAGCAGACAGCTGTGGCTGAAGCATCGCTGCTAGGAATGCGACGGGCTAAAAGAATAAGCCTGTTTGTGGAAGAAAGATGAGGCTTTTGGCCAGGGAGCTCTCGGCTATTTTCCTTGCCGAAGAAGAGCACAATCCAGTGGAACAATGATCAAAGACACCTGCACTCAGCTTCCTGCTACCTCCCACTATCTCTGTGCTATCTGGGCTTCTACATTATTTTTACATTACTCAGATAACGGAAAACTGATTGTGGAATCACCTGGTCTGGAAACAAAACACAGCTCACAAGCATCAACTGTTTGGTCACTCATGAAAGAAGTAGTTGATTTTCATCATGTGTTTGACCCTTGTCCTTCAACATTTCAGAATGAGTCAAGTTCGTCCTCTTCCACTTCATTAAGTACAAAAGAAAAAGCAACTATTTTGTGGTTTTACATTGGTTTAATGCTGTTTATCAGTTTAACAGCCTAGACACTGAACTAGGTGAAACAGGGGAAACATCCCTTCTGCAGCTGCAAAGGGAACTACTACAAGTGTGAACTTCAGCAGTTTTCTGGTTTGGGCTCCACCAGTCCATCAGCTTCACCTTCCGTCAGGAGCAAATATGTAATTCCCATTTTCTTAGAATTTAATAATCTATTCAAATAACGTAGAGGTTTCAGCTTTAACAGAGGTTTGTCATCACTGTAAGTGTATTTAAAATGTTTGAATACAAGTATTCATTCCTATTATTTTTAAATGCTGTCCAGCCTAGTTTTCATGGTCCCTCTGAAAATCTGATGCTGTTGAGGGGATGTCCAGCTTCCCTTGAGGGTTCTCCGAAACGCGTTCCCTTCTCTGCTTTCGTCTGATGTGTTTTTAGGCTCCTGGGTGTCTTCTCGCCTGTCCACGCTCTGCTGACTCGACCGCTGAACTATTCAATGCACATAAGTAATGGTGAGAGATTACAGAACTGCACTCACTAGCTTCTTATATTTTGGGTTTTAATGCAGTGGGTTTTTTCCTCAGCTGTTCAAACTAGCTAGAGAATCAGATCCAAGTACAAAGTTCCCTGATGATTTCAGCTTTTCTGGTTCTTTTTTTCGCTGTGTTTGTGAAGACAAGATACTGACTCTGTCACGTGAGGCCTTTCGCTGATGGACTTGCTAACGGCAGAGGAAAAGAATTCTCACATTAGACATTATGTCTTACTGTATTTGTGGCGCTGACACTGAATTAATGTCCCAGTACACTCCATACTTTTTGAACAGACCTTTGGCAGGCTTGAGAACACATGCAAATGCAGACATTTATTTTTCTTAGGTTTAGTAAAATATTCAGGGTTGGTTATTTATCAAACCCTGCAATAAAAGACTGCTATAACCGCACCTTTTTGGTCTGCAGATTATTTCTCCCATATGTAAGTCGAGGATATTAGCATCTATTTAACAGAAGAAAACTTGCAATAAAGACAAAGACACCACGCCTTTTTGTCTGAATAATATGCGTTCCTTATGCAGTCAAGTATATTAACGTCTTTAACATACAGCTCCAGACCAAAGCCCAGACACGAAAGGAAGGCCAACGTTTTGTTTTTAAACTGGCTAGACTTATGCAATAAGTATTGCATTGGCTGGACCCCATTTCCTTTGCCCAATACAGTTTTCATACGAAAACTTAGACATTTCACTACGGAGCCAGCTGTGTCATTCCTGTGTGGTGCCAGAAGAGAAATGGATTCCAAGAAAACAGCCTCTTCAGACTGCTCAAATCTGGGCGTTTAAAGCCACACGATAGAAGCAACTGCTCCAGTATTATTTTTCTCACATTTTTGAGACAGTCACAATCAGAGATCTGATATGTTAACTTTCTCATGAAACTCAAGTCATGTGGCAAAAGGTACTTCTACGAAAGTTATTAAACTGTAAAAACTGTGTGTGAGACCCGATTCAGGCTGTCAAAGAGGTATTGTAAAGGGGAAGCATAAAAAATGCTAATCGGGAGGGGAAATCAAAATATTCTGTGACCTTATTTTAGAAAGTCCTAAACAACGCCATGAGCATGAATGTTAATTACATTTTCAGGATTCCGATTAAAGCTCCAGGAAGGCTTTTTAAGAAAGTACTGGTTTCCAATTTGAAAACAATCCTAGCCATCTAGTTTTCCTCTCTCCTACTACGGACTTCTGCCTAAACCCAGGATATTTTGTTCTTTAGGGATCAGTCTGGGTTTTTTGCTGCTTATTGCTCACCTGAAGCCATAAAACACCAATGAGGCTTCAGGTGAGGAATGTGCATCAGGACCGTTAAGTCAGCAAAGATCAAGCACCTGTTTCTCATAAACGAACCATCCTTGATGAAAGGAAGAAAGGAAAACAGAGCATGAGTAACCTTGCTTCCAGTCAGAAGCCATCCAGAGGATGCTTGAACCCAAACAATCTTTTCTTAGAATCGTGCAGAACATGCACTAGTCCTTCTCTTTAAACCCCCTCCCAGGCATGAAAAGGACGCTTGGCTTAGTTACCCATTTCCCCTGAGACTCTGTATAAACTGTAGCATGAAGAGATGCTATTTGTGACCAGCATATGAGTACTTGGTGGTCATGGAGAAAAAAAAACCTCGTGCATGAGACAGTCCAGCACAGAGAGACACGACACCCAGAAAGGCAGAGTTCTTGCTTGCCTACAGGCTGCTGCCAAAGTACAGCACTCTGGTCAATGTATGTCAGCGTATCTACATTGGCAAAGCCTCTAAGCAGGGACCTGGTCCCCAGCCGCACAGTAAGGGTATGTCTGCTGGGCAACTGAACTGCACAGCTACGCACTCTCCTTCAGTACTCCTTCCCTCCCGTCTTTGGTTCTCTTCCAGCGTTAAGGTGTAGCAATCCAAGGCTAACCTCTAACGAGTCACAGGAAAGCTTGGCTCTCCAGAAAAGGGTTGGAGTTCAGGGGTGCCCACCGCCTGTAGCTGCAAAGGAAACTCTTTGGGCTTGAAGGATGAAGTGGAGGTGGACTAGGTTGAGGCGGGATGCGATGAAGGAATGCAGATAAGCAATTAAGTCTTTCAAAAACAGTTTCTTCGGTTTTTACACTCTGTCGTGTCATACAACACGTTCTAACTGTGAGAGTTGAAAGGAATACGCATATAGCCAAATAAAAGCAGCTTAAAAAACCATGCAAAGAACAGGAATAACTTGAAACTCGATCAAAATACTTTTAATTTGTCATGTTAGAGCACAATATTTTCAAATGTGAAAGAATATAATTTCTAGGGCTTTGTAATATTCAAGCGTATATGTTTAATGTAGTGGTAGTCACCAGATGAAAGTTTCTAAAATTAAGCAAAAGAAAAATCTACAAGAGATTATAGTTTTGTGTAATCCACTCCCACACTGGCCTGGTCTTTGCGCAGCCTCAAAATTGCACATGGCTGCCTTTGAAGGCACAGCCAGCAAAGCGCCTGTCTAAACGCGTGCTTTCACAAGAAGCTGCAGCTGATTTTTGATGGGATTCCCTTCATAAAAGGTAGTCCTGTCCTTTTTTCTCCACCTCCAGACATGTTCTCACGCCCTTCCTTGTGCCGATGCAGGCGTTCATACAGCTTGTGCAGTCAGCTGGGTCAGCTCAACCCAAACTCTTTGTTTTCTTTTTGGTAAGGCAAGTTTTTCAGCCAGATCAGTTTGCTAGCTAAGGATGGGATCACCACTTCCACGGGCAGTGGGGGGCAAATCAGCTTAGGCAGCTCATGAGAAAGAGCTTTAAGATGGGACAAGGCCTAAATACACAACACTAAGCACTATGCACCTACTTCAGCTGACTAATCGCTTTGCAATCCTCGGTGTGTGAAGAGGGACAGACTTCATGAACCGAAACCCAGTGTAGGTCTTTATGAACTCTCCAGAGTGCCTCATCTTTCTCTACCAGCTGTAGAGGCTCGATGTGAACCACTTCCCTCACAAGGGATGTTAAAGGATGGAGAGAAGAGAGTACGAGGCTTACAGCAGGAAGACTTGCTCTAGGTAGCTTCTCTACGCCAAATAAAATAGAGATTTTTGTATTTAAGAAAAAAAGAAAAGGTTTATTTGTTTATTTTTACACCATCTTACCTATTGCATTGCCAGCTTAGTTTGCAGGACTGCTGAAACACATCAGAAAGATGTTTTTAGAGAAACCACTGTGTCCAGGATATCCTTGCCTTTTTCTTAATCCCTGTGTGCCAAAAGCACCCTCTAGCTAAAGCTCAGAAGCTTCAGCGGCTCAAAGTGTCTAGCCAGGTAGAGAGGAATGTGTTGATTTTCTTTCTCCTCCAGACAGAAGGACCTTCACCTCTGTATTCCTGCTTTTGTTTGCATGCTTTTACCTTCTTTTAGTAAAACCAGCTGTTTTACTCACCAGGGTGAAGTCCCAGTGTGGTCCTGGAGTCAGAAACGTGAACGAGCTGCCTCGTCTGAGAGGGTACCTGTGAGTAGAAAAAAGGAATAAGGTAAATAACTTAGAGGTTGCTGTAGCAATTTCTAAACTACATCTGATTTTCACAGCTTTGATGGTATTATACATCTTCAGCTTTTAGCACAGAAGTGACAAAGACAACGATGTAGCACAATCTCTGGGAAAGAGAGACCAGAAGGATTGCCAGTATTCCCCATGACGATTGCAGATGGTGGATTAAAAATCTCAGTTTCTACAATGAATGGCTCTGTGCAGCAGAGGCAAGTAAAAACCTCCCACTGGGCCCTGCAGACTGGTCTGGAGGAAAATCTCTCTGACCACAAACCTGCCAATCTGACCAAGAGGAAGGATAAAACAACAACAATAATAATAATACTACTACTAATAAAAATAATATTGTGGCCTTATTTTCCAAGGTTAATGAAGCTGAAATGAAAGGAGGCAACAAATTGCACCTTTGACAATGCAGCCCTGTAGTTTCCCATAAAATTACAAGCGGGAATTGAGTTGTGGTCTTTCATTAAGTCATTCTCGATCCAAGAAAGTTTAAACCACCAGAAAGCACTACACACAATAGACCGTTTGTATAATCCTTGCTCTTTGAACAATGGTCAACGAATTGCCTTATGCAAGTCATTTATTGTACTAGCACGGAGTTAAGCAAACAAGTTACGTTCCAACTTTCACTGTCTGGTGGACTTAAGGTATGTTTCCAGCAACAATTTTTTAAAGCTTATTCTGGATCTAGTATGGAGAAACATTTTTGCCTATCACTGGGTTTCCTGCGTGTAGAATTGTAGTCCCAAACAGGCCGCACGCTTTTTTTCCAAAGGCGGTCAGCTGTATCACGGAATGGGGAGATGATTTCCCCCTTGCTGTCACAAACTCAGACAGAAAAGGCATCTCCTCACCAGCTGCACCTTTCTTTTTCGTACTAAGATCCCACATGACCATAAAAAACCTGGAAATAATATAGGAATGCAAATCCTTCCGGCTTTCAGGGGACTTGCCCTCCAGCATTGCTGACAATTCATCTCAGGGAGTATTAGTTGTATTTAACGTCAGCAGCTCTCTGTATTGGAAGAGAAAAAGCACTTGTCTGTAAAAGGTTTGTGCAGGGTGGGGTGTTCTGGATTGGTGTTTGGAAAATGTAAGTCAACCACCCAGAAAATACTTTTGCACTTCTACCAGCCAATGCGGAGCAACAAGACAAATACTGTATGAAACGCACCTTACTGGAAGCAAGATGGGAAGGAATACAAGATGCTTTTGGTGCCGAGGCAAGCATTTCGTGCAGCAGATGTAGATTGCACAGGTGAGCTTATTAGCACTTTTTCTCCAGAAACACAGTTCTGTGCTGACCCTTTGCTTAGCATATGTCTGTTAATACACGTGACCCTGTGTTTTACTTCAAACTCAAATCTAAGAAGAAATCTAACCAACTCTTGAGTGTCTGAGCTGGTTCTGTGCTCCTCACTCTAGGAAGGGCCAGTGTCCGGGCAGTGGATTTTGTTTCTTGCGTTGACCCAAGGAGACAACCCCAAACTGTTAGCTGGCACCTGGTTCTAAAAACACAAGACCATTACGTGCAAAAGCAGCATATTCTCTTCATTCCCTTCTCGTGGTAGAGAAATGTGTCTGATACACATAGAAAGCTGAAACAATCTTAGCAGAAAATCACTTTGATCAGGGAGTGAGAGCTGTTTGGCCACCTCAGTAAGACCCATGGGATAGGCGCAACACATCCCTGCAGGTTCTGGGGTGGCTCAAGTCCCCTTGGGACCTGTTTAGGGACCATTTCACCTGCTCCAAGGGTTCAAGCAAGCCAGCTGCCATGCGAGCAGGGAAAATACTAAGCGAGAAGCATCTGCAGCGGAAAATCAGGAAGCAGGAAAGTCATCATGAGCTTCAGTGTGGTTAGAATAGTAAATATGCCATATATATTATATATACACATACTCTTAGCTATCTAAATACATAGATATCTGATATAAATACCTAAAATTGATAAAATACATAATACTAAAAAAAAAAAAAAAAAGCAGCTTGTTCAAAGTACCACACCCATGAATTACGACTTAGGTAAAACCAGAGGGAACTCTTTCTCAGACCACACGACCTTCAGGTACCTTAGGATCAGCCAAAACCTTTTAACACAATCACTGTATCTGTGACACTGCTCCAGAAAGGAAAGTGGCATTTCCAAGAGCTGCATACCAATACACGGATTGCTAGATGGAGAAGAAACTTCTGGAAAGGAACATTCTTTGGGATTTATAAGAGTACATACCGCTTGGGAAGAAAATCCAGGAATGAGTATCGAATTTCTTTGAAATTTAAAATAGAAACATCTTTTTCTCACGAGAAAGAAAAAATCCTCACTGTTTAATCCCAACACCTAACCTGCTAGGCTGCCCAGACCAAAATTTATGAGTTTGATTATACCTTCCTTGACTGCAGATAGAAAAGCAAAGAGGTAACTAATGGTCTGCAAACTGTGCCCTGCACAGCTATAAAGAGCTACCAGAATGGACTAAGCCTCAGCCTCCAAAGCAGGCATGAGCTTTCATACTGGGAATCAAGAGCACAATTTTATTCCACGAATCTTAATCTCTGACACCAGAGGCAGGCAAATTGTGTCCTGGAAGACTTGCAGACTCTTCAGAGTAATTCCCAGTCATCCCAGTATGGATGTGGGCTGCTGTAGCTGCCCCAGCTGCATTGTCTGGGGTACTGGGTGCACCTTGAGTTGTATCCCCCTGCCCGTGGGGAGCAATGGGGCTGCCGTTGAGAGCAAGCCGGAATTTGGCCCATCTGTACTAGTGCACTCAGCTTCCAACCAAATGGAAATGTTATGGGGTATAATCAAGTAAGTTTGGCTACAGCAGCCTTTCAAAAAGCTCAGATTTAAAGGTCCTGTACAGCGATCATTATGTCCTCTTACACTCACAGGTTTAGAGCAACGACTGTAGGTTTTCATGTACTAAGGCGTTTCATTCCTATTATACAGGCATTATAACAAGGTTTTAATCCAAAGCAGGGTTTTATTTTGGCATGCATACTGTGAGGCAGCGTACCTCGTGGGACTGCCTATGCAGCAGTTCACTCTCCCCTCTGCCCAGGCTGGGGTGGGACTCATACAGCTAAATGCATTACATGCCTCCCAGTCCGGCCTCCCTACTGTCCTTGAAAAAGGCTTGTCTTGGCGTCTCCTGGGAACTTGCCTGATGGTATCTTCTAAAAGATAACCTGCAGAGATGATCACACAGGTATTAACCTCTCTGCTGCTCACTACCAAGACTACACAGCCGCTATTCTTTCATGAAAAGGAGAAGCAATCATGTATTAAAGGCATTAACTTGGAAACCTCAGCGTTTTAAAAGGAGTTGTAGGGGTGGGGAGCACAATAGAATTAAGGTTCAGAAATCTACAGGCAGCTCTCTCCCAAGAGCTGGGAGAGAAATTTCTCCATCATGTAAATTTTCTCCCTTGGTCATTTAGCTGTGGGGAGAAATGCAGCTAATCCCCCTTCGCAAAAGGCATGTAATATAGAAATAGCTGCCCCAGTTAAGAAGTTCCCTTCAGTCCTCCCAACACAGATCTGCCAACAGAGCTGGCTGCTCTCTCCTCCTCTTCAGTGCTCTAGGTCTCAATCAAGAGCAGAGTGCACAGTAGAAATCAGAAACTGCTCCTTTTCACATGCCACCAACCGTGTTCTGGATGTAGGAATTACCTTATTTGTTCTAGATCTTGGTTTCAGAGACCTTTCCCAACCATGCTTTGTTAATAGGAATGAGCCTTTTGTGGTGTAAAGAAACCTTACTGAACCTCACAGATTCACAGAGTGTCAGGGGTTGGAAGGGACCTCTAGAGATCACCTAGTCCAACCCCCCAACCAGTCCTCCTTCCTTTTCAAGTCTTTGGTGACGTACAGGGAGCTAAGATCTGCCAGGAACCGTCAGAAGTGGAAGGAAAGGGTCTCTGTCATCTCAAAGCTTCATCACTTCTCATCCCTGCGTCCCTCTTCAGTCACCGCTTGCTACGCGAGCCTTGATGAGGTACCATGTAAGCAATGATCGTTGGGATGATTGCCTGAAGAACTGCTTGATTTTTCGCTCTGCCCGTAGCTCTGCTAGAGCCTGCAAAACTCTTCAAAAGCAGAGCCAAATTTAGTCACCCGCAGGACTACCACGTGTATTACGTGCAAATGGCTTACTCACAGTTGAAGTGCTCACACGGGCATCCCTTGCAAGGCCTGTCAAGAATCTGAAGGCAGCGCTGGTGAATTAAAGGTCAGTGGCGACCGTAAGAGCAATCCTGGAAGTTTTACCCAAGGCGTCTCACAACACATGAGAAAAAGCAGGGCTGCGTGACGGAGCCCTGCACTGTTGGTCATCGCTCAAAACACTGCATGATTAAGTGAAACAAGGGCAGAGCGGCCTGCATGGCCGTTTTAGTACCTGAAGACAGCAGAATACGGTATTGTGCTGGTGCCAAAGCTGAATATAGCTAATTACCGTGTTTACTGCAAGGCTCTTGCAACAGCCCAGCTGTAGGGACATCCATAGATATCCCTGCTGTGTCACCCAAACAAAAAGACTCGCGTTGTGTTCAGTCACTTCCTTGAAAGATTCTTCTTGATAAAACTGTCTCCAGCGTAATTTCTTTGTTTAAGACAGGGTGAGCAGCTACAGACTCTTTCTTACCTTACCAGGCTCAAGACAAGCACAAAGTGTTAATTATAGCTGGCTGATTCATATAACTTTGAAACCTATTTCAAAGTGATTAAGAACTCCGGGGTTATGAAGACGATTACGTGAAGACACAAAAATAATTTTTGAGATGTAAAATGTTGCGGCAACACACTGGCAAAGCAAATCTCTCCAAACTAGGAGTAAGGGAAGGGCAATCTTGTTGAGACTGTACAGAAAGAACAAACACTTTTGTTTTGGTACCCTCTGTTTGCTTCAAGAAATGAATGTTCCAGGCTGCTTACCAGCAAATGATGATACTGCCAGTCATGCCAAGAGTAAATCTTTCCAGAGCCTGTTAAAACAGCGATTGCCACGCTGATGGTCCATAGAGAGATTAGCTGCGAAATATTTTTTAGCCTTAAAAGAGCGTGTCACTCATATTTTCAAGCTGGCCTGCAAACAGGTTTAGAAAACCAGCTAGCAACATTGAGAGCGAGCGGCAGGGGAAGTCCTGAACACAAAACCTGTTTGGCAGCATAGCAGGGGAGGAGATGGAGGCCCCAATAATCTTAATAGAGGAAGTTTAGGCAATTTAGTAGATAACATATTGATAATGGCAAGTGGGCAGGCTCAATTGTTTCACACTGAAGCCAAACTGAGGAAACAGTCATTGTTCACCGCCTTCCTTGAATAAACATCAGGATCCTCTCACCAGCACAGGATGACCGTATGGATGAAGCAATGGCAGCGAACACTTGGCCAGATTTGTCTTCCAAATTTAATTTCAAGGTTGATGATTCCCTTCAGAGCTAGGTGCGTTCTGAGGATCGGCAGGCAGGGGGTAAGCAGCAGTGAAAAAACACACCTAAACTTAAATCAATTTATCAAAGGCAAATGTTTCCGTGTTGCTTCTTAAGCATCTTTTTAATGCTTCACTTCTCCAGAGTCAGGTGTGGGGTTTTTTTGTGTTGACTTTTGCCATTTTTTGAGGTGGAAGGGAAGCCAGAAAAGAGATTCTGAGGTAAGAAAAATCCGAGAGAGATCCACAAAGGGCGTGCTGGACTAGATTCCCATTAGCCAGACGAGAGGATTAAAGCACAGAAGAGTTTCACTCGTCAGGTCAGAGCAACTTCCCATTAGTGTGATTTGAAACATTTTTCTCCCTTTTTACTGTAAGTCCGCACCGCCTAGTCAGCATCATTTGACAGTCTGCACCTCGTTTTTTCACTTAGTTTTTGATGACTTATCCAGGAAACTGCAGAAACGCTTTGATCTGGCAGTCCTCTTAACTTTTTTAAGTTCCAAAATACATTCTTCAGACTGGGCAGCAATTCTCTGTTTCCTTCCCCTCTGACTTCCAATCCCCCCCCCCCCCTTTTTTTTTTTGTTTTCAGTGCAATCTGTTCTTAACTATAAACCACTTGAGCCAGTTAAGTAAGCACTGAGTTGGTGAATACTACAGCAACATGAGCAGATGAAAAGAAGTCTTTCCCCAAACGAACAAGCCACACCGATGAATCCTGTTTTGAAGAACGAGAACAGAAATGCCTCACAAAGAGTCTTTTGAATTTTAATGTAAAGCTTTTCTGCAGGGAGAAAAAAAAAAGAGAGCCTCTGGGTTTCCAACCTACTGTAGTTAATATTTCCACTTCAACAACATCCAGAGGCCTTGGCCAGTGTGAGAGGCCTCCCAAACACTGTGCAAACAAACTCTAAGGGCACTTAGCGATGTGCTTGTCATGGTTCCTTATCTTGAAAAGCTCCAGGGTAAAAGCCTTACTTGAAGAAAAACCTATTGACAGACATTTTAAATATCTAAAAGCGAGACAGAAAAACTCAATACTTCAAGGGCTGAGAGGAAAATGGTGCTGGTGAACTCGGCATGGAGTTCAAGTTTGCAAACTGCTTCACCATCATTAATGCTACCTCATTAATGCTATTGCTGTACACAAAAGGAAGCGAGATACAGCCATAATTATATGGAGAGCGAAAGAATGACGGGTTGCTCTCTGGAAATGTGGTTTAGAAAGCTGCAATAACTTTCTGGCAGCAGCGGCATCACAGTTTGCAACACTGGTGCAATTAGGAATTCTAGCAGTCTCAGCTTTCAAATAGCAAAGCCATGAAAAGGCACGGCCAGCAGCGGAGTTAAACAGCAATCAGAAACACCTCCATCCACCTACCACTTGGACGGGGCCGAGCAGGGCTACTGCTGAGCTGAGAACTTCTTGTACTTTTTCAGACACTCTGGAATAGCTATTATTTCGTTCTTTTATGTTGGAGCCACCTCTGCTTCTAAAAGGAAGCGCCTTCAGACACTCTGGGCAGGTTTCTATTATACAAAGAACATTACATTTTTGTTTAAATGGTCTTACGAAGTTCAGCACAGACTGAACGGGAAGACTGATTTTCCATTTTAGAAGTGTTTGTTCCTTACAGGTATTGGTGGAATATTAGAGCTATTTGTCTGAAGAAGCCATCAGCAGCAGCACTGAACACAAGCAGATAAGCCCCAAGGAGATTAAACATGCACTGATATCCTTAAATAATCACATGCCTGACCTCTCCAGAGCTGCATGTTAACAGTCTCTGCTCAGCCAACACAGCAACATCTAGTTTCATCTGAGGATTGAAGTGATATCTTTTCACCACAGACTTCCCTTATGACCCAAGCATCTTCCTTCCAGTTTGCCTTCACACTTCCCTCCCAGACGGGGTATCTGCTCCGAGCCAAAGTCAGTGAACACTAAGCTCCCGAGCACTGTTGCTAAGGCTGGCAGCCAGACCTTCCCACAGGAGAAAGAGAAGGACTTTTCAGCAGCACATGGTCAAGTCTCCTCTCTTCCCCACTCCAATCCCTGTCCAGCTGTTCAAGGTATTTCAAGGTTTACGCTTAGCACGCAGTGGCGTTTTTCAAAGCCTTCTGGTCAGATGACGTGCTGCAGCACCCCATCAACCGAGCACTGAAATGACTCAGGTACCAACTGCCTTTTGTGAAGATTATTTCTAAGAATATCATTTCAGTGACTGAGTTTTCAACGTGTTTGTGCAAACACGTGCGCTGGCCAAACCAAGAGGTAGCAAACATAAGCTCGGGTAAGAAAACCTTTGTTCTGCTTTGCTCGCGAGCTGGCCTGCTGAGACAACACCACAGCTGCACAGACCATCTTCAACTGCCATCGTGGCCTCAGGTCACCCCTAAACTCACCTCCAAACATGGCGATGGGAATACTGTGAACGTCCCAAGAAACCTGCATTGCTGAGGAAACAAAGAAAACCTGGATGCCTCAAGGAGTCCACGAGCCCAGGCCATGCTCAAGCTGAGAGGACAGAAGTACCACTAGGTATGAACCAAAACTGCGGTGCCCCAGAAGTACAGTTCCTCTTGCGGGGCGTAGGAGGGAGCTGGTGTACCTACACTCATCAGCATTAACATCTTCACGTCAGAGATGGCCCAGAGCATTACCAGCTGTTCCCTCATCCGGGCATTTGCCCTTGCCTCCATCCCTGCTCTGCTTTGGAAGATAGCAAGAGCAGAGTCTCCTCCACACAGCTTTCCGGCACGCAGAGGCAGAGCTGTACAAAGAGAGCTCCAGTTCTGCAGGCAGGTATTCTCGCCTGCATGAGAGGATTATAGCAACAGTCCATCACTAGAAAGAGAAAAGCTTTATTCCTCTTCATTAAGAGCAAATGAAAGCTACTGACAGAACAAACATCTCCCAATACCTGATTAAGCACATGCTGCGTGTAGTAACTCTGCCCACTTCACAGAGCTATTTGTACTCTCATTTCCAGAGATATGATGTAAATGCTCAAGTGGAAGGGGGAGGAGGACTAGAGGGAGAAGCAGTGCAGCTGCTGACAAAACATTTTGCTTGTCAGCAGCCGTGCAAGCATTCTCACTGCTGCAGGATCGTCTCTGGCAGAAGAGCACAGCTCCCTGCAGCAGAGCTAATGCTCCCCCAGCTCCTGAGCCACTGACTCCTGTGCATCAGGCCCTTGTCAATCAGGTCTGTTGGCTGTGCACGACTTCTCGCCTGAATGATGGACTACAAGATAATCCTAACAATTAAAAAGCAGGAACAGAAATAAAACCACACTGACACCACATGCCAAACCTCGGATCCCCTTTTCCTGCTGAGTGTGTAGCCAGGCCAGGGCTCATCTCATCTGTCAGCCCCCCCTCAGTGGGGAGACAGTTGTCCAGGCTGGGTCACTCCTGGAAAGAGGCTGACACCTCCAGCCAGGCATTTTAAGCTGGTTTGGCTATGCCCTCGAGGCGCCTCTCCTTCTGCATCAGCTATAAAGGAACCTTGTTTGTGGCTCAGATTTAAGCAATCGGCTTTTAGGTGACCAAAGTTAGGTGAAATGAATCTTCCACGCAAAGCTTGGGGGATACCAGCTGACAAAATTTCTAGTTAGAGCTCGGATGCAATATTCATAAATCCATTTTTGACTCACTTGATCATGTCATCCTAGCCGTACAGTTGATAGCAGGTACCTCTAAAGGCTTAGAGACATCTTCAGTCCAGCTTTATTCTAAATAATTCGCATAATCTTCAGCAATTTTGGTCCCAAGGTCAGAAGTGAGCTGTGTTCCAGAAAAACCACCACCATCAAAAAACCCATCGAAGCAGACTTCTCGGTGCAGAGATGTTCATGTGACCAGGTGATAATGCACAAGCACAAATAATGCCAAGAATAAACATTTAGGTATGTGGACCGCATTCAAGGAGGAAAGAGAAAGGAAGCAAATGTTGTGAACAACAGCCATGCTTACAGGACAGCATTGTCTCATAGAGACTAGACGATAAGGCTGTCTTCAGTGGTTTCATGTACTGAAGGCCACTGTCTCTGGGTGCTTTAATGAACCACTGACCCTTTCAGATTAACTTTACCTGACTTCTTTTAATTCCCACAAAACCAGGCTCTGGGGGCTCCAAGTGAACTTTAAACTTTTCTAACATTTCCAGGCAGGGAGCAAAAGGCTCCAAGTTCAGCCGAAACTAGTTGTGTTTAAACATTGCTGTTTCCACTCAGTGTCACCCCTGCGAGCCCCTTCCCTTGCGATACTTATTTTGAACACTCTCAGGGGAGAACAGTCGGGACGGAGGAATTCCAAGTGCCCAGAAGCCATGGGAGTGAGCTCTGCTGCCCAAGGGCCATGCCAGCCAAGGAAGACTGCACAGGTTCAAATCCAGATGACTATTTTGAGTTCTTGTGGGAACCAAGCTTGATCCAATAAATATTAGAAGTTATCACAAGAGAACACTCAGGAAAACATACATTTAGTGCTGACAGGCACAACCTTTTCTCTTTTTTAACTCTAAGCAGCTATGCAAACAGTCTCTTCAGCTGTATGTTTTTCTTTTTTTTATGCAAACTGTTGCTGCAGCCCCTGGTACGGGACAGTTAGGCCAGTTGTTGGGCTGCAGGGCTGGAACAGCGACTTAACGTGGTGTAACAAGTCACCACGGAGCAGGTGAAGCACCGTAAGAGTGCGCAGGCATCCTCGCAACCAGCAGCAAACATGAGGTAGTCCAAGCAACAGTGGAGTTAGCCTTGTGCTCAGTGCAGGGATCATCTGCTGCTGAAGCTGAACACGTGCATGTGAAAGGTTGTTAAAGAACAGCTGAAATGTGGTTGCTTACTTGTACTAGCATAGGTTTTTATTCTCTTATACAGGACTATAGTGCAGCTCAAGGCTCTTAGAACTGTAGAAGGTGAGGGATTTGTAACTGCAGTGGTACTGCCAAGTGTGTCTTTAAAGGAAGCCATCTTGCCCTTTGCTATAGCACCAGCGTGGGGACTCATCAGCGCTAGAATAATGTGCTTGTAATTACTAATGATTCATAACAAAAACAAAGCGAGCCACAGGATGGCTTTGACTTGAAATAACCTAAGCCAGCATTTTCCTACTGCTCAAGACCATTCTGCAGAAGCCATAAAACACAGTGTGACTCGGGTGGGGGCAAGGTGGCATCCCTTTTCCTGCCCATCTCTGTGGAGGAAAGGCTTTCCTGGCCACAGCCCCACCAGGATCACCCCAGGTAAACAACAGACCTGCAGGACTCCTCGCCAAAAGCTGCCCTAGATGTAAGGTCTGATAAAGATGAGATGAGACAAGACCTTGGAAGAGATTTACCGGGGGCTGCTAAACCTGCAACTTGAAAACTGATGGGGATTGAGACAGTGCAGGAGAAAGGAGCATCATAAATGTCAGTCTTGTTCATTCTTAGCACCCAAATCATTGTTGGAAACAGCACATTGGGTCAGAGGGACCCTTGTTCTGAACCAGCTCTTCTGTTCCTAGGAAAGTTCACCTCCTTCTCATCTTTGGCAGGGCTATAAAAAGATGCCCTGCATTGCTTCGCAGGCTGAAGGAGATTAGCACTTATCCCACGCAGGAAAAAAAGAAACGGGGGCAGGGTTAGATTTGGGCAGAGCAGAGTAAGCCAGCAGCAGTCTAGGAACCATGGATTAAAAAAATATAATATAGTATAATGGAGCCATAGGAAAAACAGAAAAGGAGACAAGAGAAAAAAATAATTAGAAAATAGCAGGGACTAAGGAGCTGGGCAGGAAATGGCTGCAGGGTGGAGCTGTATAATGTAATGTCTATACAATTTAAGGGTAAGATCGGAAGAGAAGCAGGCCTTGGTAGGTGGGTGGTAAGGCAGCACTGAGTGACTTCATATTTTAAATATTTAAACATTACAAGGACTTGAAGGTGGACTTTGCTCTTACAAAAGACATTGTTTAATGCTTTTACTTTCTGAAGGCACAGTCCCTTTCATTCTTTCCTTACTAAATGTAAAAATGAGTAAACACTTTTAGTGCTGATATCCCAGGCAGCTCTGCAAGTCAGTAAACAATTGACCTGTGCTAAGTTGACATAGGCCAGTAATCACCCAGGAGAACTCATTTTCTCAATCAGGGTTTGCACTGTTACATTAACTTCATTTAAGGCACTTTAACTAGTGAGCCTTCTGTGCCCAGGCAAGATAACTGCTTCCTTTCACCTTTCTTCACACTATTTTAACCTTGAACTACCTCCTTTCCACTGTGAGTTTGGAGCCTTCAGATTCCTCTATGGGTTCCCTTTCCGTGCTGCGTTTCAGCCTTGCCCTTTCTAAGAGGGTCAACAGTGGGTCCCAACCGAAGCTGGTCCACATGGTTGTTGGTACCTGTGTCTGACCTAACTTTGCAGTCCCAGAGCCCCGATGTAAAACCACATCAATGTTTCTCGGTTCTCCATGCCCATCTGTGTGTGTTTAGGACGTATCTCATGATGCTTCCTGCTGAGACCCTCCACTCTGTCCTGCTGGTGGGAAAACATTACACGAGAATCATCTTGATTTGGTTCAGGTCCCAGATGACAATTTCCAGTTTGAGATACCTTCTATTCTCCTAATCGGGGCAATTTAGCTCAGTTTGCACATGGATGATGGTAGAGATCAAGTTAGACCTCAGGCTAAAAGCCATATTCTCTTTATGGGGATGACAGTCTCGGATATTATTTGGCTATCTGACCATAGAGGTTTTAAAGGCAGTAGCAGACAAGGAACAGAGCAAAGCGAAGCCTGCAAGGAGAAGAAAAGAGCTTGAAAGTCAGACAAAACAACACAGATAAAGGATTAAGAAATCAGGGAAAATGTAGTTACTGCAGTAGACAAGGAACTGCTGCCTCCAGGAATAATTTTAGGGAGGCTGGCAGGGAAAGGCAGCTGCTCGGAGGCCAAGGAAGACATATAAGCTATCATGATGAGAAAGGGAGGAGAGCTCAGACACAAGTCTCTAATCTCTTTCCATGGGAGAAGTATAAATACACCTGAAGTTTGTTTTCAAGCTTTAAACAAAGTAATAATGAAGTTTTATTAAAAGCTTTATAGCCAATTCCAGTTAATACAACAAACAAACAAACCACCCCCACACAAAATAAATCTCAGAGCGCAAGGGGAAAATAGCTTCTCTCTAGAAAGAATGTACAGTCTGTACAGAGAAGAGAAAGTCTGCTAGACATGTCCACAGGAAACCCATTATTAAAACCTCACTCAGCTCAACCAGTGGTTATTCATGTTCAAGAGAACATTCTTGGACAGTTAGTACAAAGATTACCCTGTCTCTTCTAAAGATTATCCGGAAGCAAGTCCTTACACAAAGAAAATCAATCTAGGTTCCAGAACAATCTCAGAGCTGCCCCCTTACGTGTATGAATTAGTATTGCAACAGCCCCACGGCACGGGACTACAAAGCGCAGCAGTAGGCAGGATGCAGAGAGATAATCACTGTCAAATCAAAACGAATGTCAAAGCCGGAGTGGGAGATCCATTAGTCAGCTGAAACAACAAGCAGCAACACAAAACGTTACATATGTAAACCTGGGTCAGAAAACACGATAAGGACTATTGCATTGACACCACTGTGTATCTCAACGCTTCACCTATTACACAGAGCCCCTTCTTTCCCAACTGGTGATACAGCACAAGTTAGAACATCAGCTCACGGTACTGATATAAACCACCGTAGGGAAGGGGACGTGACACCAACGGCAGCTGGCAGCCTTCTAGGAGGGCGAGCCAGGGGCCGGGCTGTGGTTAATGAACATATTGCTGAAAGTCAGCGCTTCGGCGTCGGCCCCCGTCTGTCCTTAACTGCTGAGTTTCGAAGCTGATCCCTCTGTAAAAACAGCGTTACAACAAAGTCAGCTGCTCAGGCCCGCTGCTCCGAAAGATCGCTGTACGAAGTGCAAAGTCCCACGAAACTAATGGCAATGTCATTCTGTAAAGGACTTTGAGTACAGACCACTCATTAGTTAATGCTTTGTAGTGCTCTGGGTGATACTTCCCAGCCAGTTTTAGGGACTCGTGAACACAACTGGCATTAAAAACAAGTCACCCAGAGGAATTAAAGCACTCGGGCTCGCTGGAAAACCTTGCATCTGGAGGTTTAAAGCCAAGCGCTCTGACTCTTCTCACTGAGCAAGAGACGGAAGCAGTTAAAGTTTTGAAACCTTCATGTGTGCAGGGGAGGGAAATCTGCTTAATTGGAACATTATGCAATAGGTTTTTGTGGTCTCTCTGATGCCAAAGACTAATATATTCCGGGTTCTCAGAAATAAATCTGCAACCACCCAAACAATTTTGCAGAACTTTTAAGTGAATGCACAGGTGATGAACGCTCCCAGCTCTGCTGCCTTCCTCCTCCAGCCCACCCAACGTGCTGAGAGCCCAGGACACGTTCACGTGCTTTGGTTCCCTGCTTGTTTTTCTTACCCCAACAAGTCACCTTTGAGCTGACTGAGTTTAAACGGTGTAGGACATGGCCAGCAGACAGTATGTCACAGAAGACTATCAATCCAGTGCAGGAAAGGAAGGAAAGTCAGCCTGTACTACTCAAGAAACGATCTCCTTTCATCCCGGGTGGGGAACCACTAACCATTTGACTCAGTAAAACGCAATTCATCCTAAGTGTAGTCCAACTGGTCAACTTATTGCAAACGTTAAGCTCAAAGCAGGAGTGAAATATTAACACTCGGGTCTGTCCTGGGCTAAAACTGAAAGGAAAAGGGCTGTTTCCCAGTCCAGTGGTGACACCTAGAGGGAGAGGATTTCGTTGCGTGCTTGGCAGGTTCTGAAGGGACTGAAAATGAAGTTACAAATCTCTGCCTGAGCCAGCACTGGCTCTGGAGTCCCTTATTTCGTACTCTGGAGTTCCCTCTGTGCACTCCAGCACAGGAGGACACAGCAAGAAGAAAAGTCCTGGGGGTAACAGCGGTCCAGGAAGACACATGAAAAAAGACAGAGGAGAAAAGGGAGAAGCCTGAGCCTCTTTCAAATGGCCCTGGAAGGTTTCTGCCTTCCTAAGAGCTCTCCTGCGGCAGCTCCTGCTGCCCGGCCACTCCTCACGCTGTAGGAAGAACAAAGTATTTTGCACAGCAGCATTAATGGGATGCAAATCCTGCTCAGCCAGCACCAGGATCATAGCCCAGGAGGGCCCAGGCCCCCAACAACAGGTAAGCCTGTTTATACCTATCCTAATAGACCTTACCTCCATCCTCCAGACTCAAGAACTCAATCTCCCTAGGCCTTTTTTTAAAAAAAACCTTTCTCTTTCAACTTTGCACATTGTGAATGAACTGTAACACCTCAACCATGGAGGTGGGGAGAAAAAGACATCAGAGAATCCAAGCCTGAGCCAGCTCCATAGGAAACCAGGTTGCATTATCGTCTGTCCTTGGGACTGCTTGCTGAAACACGCAGGAAACTTTAGCCAAGGTTGTTACTACTCCTCCACATAAGGTGGGGCCCACCTGGATTTGCAATTCTAACTACGTTATTGGCTTTATGCCTTTTTTTGTTGTTGAAGTCTGCATTTTCTTTGGCTTCACCAAAATAAAGATCAGGAACAAAGGTGAGCAGCCAAACCATCCAAATGGGGCAGGGATAACGCTTGCAGCACGAAGCCTGTGAGACCGTGGCTGCACAGACACACTTTGCATCCCTCCTCAGGGATCTAAATGCTTCTTCGTGGAGAACTTGTTGGCAAGCACGGGGTCCTGTTCAAGGAACAAAGAAATTGCCTTGTCCACCTGGGACCCATCCAAACACCTGACAGTCAGGTCTGAAATAAACTGGGCCTTTTTCCTTTCTGTTTGGACTACAGGGAGGGCCCTCTGTCCTTGGCTTTAATTTCTGGGAAGACTTCAAAGTAACCCTAAATAAAATTGCCCGAGGAGGGCAAGGCACCGACCGGGAAGTCAAGGTCTGTGATCAAGCCTGCCCTCCTGTCCATTCGCAGGTAAAGCTGAAGGTTTGGTCAGATAATTGCTTACAATTACGTCAGCACGTTTAATATGGTTCTTCCCCTCTCACCAGGATGTGGCAACTGTGGGACCACCAAGTCTACGGCACCACAGAGTTAAACAGATTTGCTGGCAACCTGTAATTTCATGTGCAGAGAAACTGAAGGATTATTTAGGTTTCTCACAGTAAACGGATCAGGTACCCCAGCTGAAACAACGAAGCTGCAAATTTTAAACAGTTCAAAGGAGAACGTATGTATTTAGGCACCTGAATACTACATGAAACTGCAGCTGCTTTCCAGGGACCGCTGGAATTTGCCCTGCAGAGTGTAAAAGCTAGGAAGCAAGGCAGATGTGCAGCTAGGAAGACAAACTTAATGACCGTTTAAAATCCTATTTGGAAGCAAGACACAAACCTTCACCTGCCATTTTCTCCAGCTCATTGGGTATGTTAATTGGATGACACGGTTTAGTGTTGAAGAGGAATCTAATTCCCAAGCTTACGCCTGCAGCCTTGTGTTCAGGGCTTGTCAGGAGGGGACAAAGCTGCGCTCGAAAGGGACACCCATGCGTGGCTGTAAGACATGCATAAAGTAAAGCAGTGGTTGTCCGCTGAGGACACTCCTATTACATTTACCAGAGGTCCAGTCCTTCAAGGCACTCCACAGCATGAAGTATTTTCCACTCCCATAGGACGTAAAGCAAAAATCCCCCAGCGACAGCCATTGCAGTCGCTGCGACAAGCTCTGTGGAAGAAGGCACATTGGCCAACTCATCCCGGGACCTGCTCTTGTAAGACAAAACTCCTTTCAGGAAAAGCGTAGGTGATACTACTTGTTTCCAAGCCAAATTCAAATTGAATGATCTACCTAGAGCCTTTTTCAGAACCTGGTGGATGCATTTTCCTAATGTGGAGTATTTTATATTTATGTTCAGCTGCTAGTCTTGATTAGCAGATGGAGTAACTCCTGCATTCACTTACATTTCAGGTTTTCAGTAGGCCCTTCAATGACAGCAATAGGCGTCAGCTGCTGGGATGCACACACTAAATAAACCTCCACACTGTGTAAGAGACCCTGTCTTCAAGAAAAACTCCCACGTAAACATGAATACTCATTACCTGTGAGCAGAATTTTGAAATTTAAACAAGAATTTAGTGTATTATGAGTGTTTACATCTTTTAACTCTCAAAGAGCAGCCACACGTTGCCAGTATAGAAGGAATACAGGTAGTCAAATTCCGCTGGCTTCCCCAGCAATTGTCCATACAGAGCTTAAGCACTGTCTAATCTTCATTCAGCTGTTTTACACTGGGGGAAAAGGCTTTTCCGTTCTCTGTAACTGCTTTACCTCAGCAGCATCAGGATCATCACCAGCTGTTTCCTCTCCACTTATAAATTATTTTTAAGGGAAACTTTCTTATCATCATTCTATTTCTCTCACCCCACTGCTTCCCAGTGTTTGCTCATCTCTCACTATCACGTTCCTGTCTGGGAAGAGTTCTTCCTTCCACATATTATTGTCAGGGTTGCCTTATCGCTGCTTTCCTTTGTCAGGCATTTCGAAACTTTCCTTTAAGTTTCATTGCTGCAGTGGCTCGACACTCACCAGAAACTCCGTGTTTCCTGTTATTTCTTCAGAGCAACACCGCAGATTTAAAGCTGATGCGAAATGAAAGTATAAAAATACACTGGCAGATCTGACAGGAAAGGAAGAAAAGAGGGGAAAGGGAAAGAATAAAGAGAGAAGGCAACAAGTAACTTTAGCCAACTGATAGCAGAGCTAGAAAATAAGCATTAACAGTAGGAATGAAGTTTTCCCAGTATCCAGAGAGGAAGTCCTTGCAGGTCAGCTGAGATTGGGAGCTTCCGTGGCTGTCAAATCGACTAGCACTTGAAATGAATCCATCGCACAAAGCAGCCTAAGGTAACATGCTGGAATACTATGGTCAAGTCAGCGAATTTACTCGGAACTCCACCATCCATTTCAGTGAGGTCATGCTTTCACCCGTGCATTGCTTTTAAATCAGCAATGTTTTAACAGCCTTGCTGAAAAGCCCAAGAGGAAAGGATTTTTCAAATCAGGAAATCAAACAGTAATGACAACTTCCCGATACTACCAATGTCCGTAAGAAATTGGGTGGTTCTAGGCCCATCCAGGTTTACAACTGTAAGATCTAAACTCCGTCTTTCACCACCGTGCCTCCCTGATTCATACATCTTCAGTCCCAGGCTCCCAAACTGTGCTGGCTTACTACCACAGACAGCAACATCCACTGCAACTGCCAAAAGATAACGCTTCCACAGTTATCTCACATGATAGATAAACAAACATATTTTAAAATCAGTTAACCCCAACTGTCTTCCTCCAAGCCTCCAGCAAAGATAAGCCCCTATTTAGGAATCCTTCATTTATCACATTATATTAATCATGTCCTGATCTTGTTCTTTATCTTCCTCCAGAAAGATTCACGGGTTAAGCAGCAGCCACTAGAGATGCACACTAAAACACTAAACCATTTCTCCATACTTTGAGTGTATGTCAATCTAGACAACTGCTTATCATATTCCCATGTCCTAGATCAGCAAAAGACTGAGTAAATATTTTTTTCAGGAAAAAAAAAAATTACCTACAGCTTATTCTGAGTATTTAAAAAAAAAAGATATTGGTAAAACAAAAATCCTAATATTTTAAAAAGCTAAATTCAAGAAAAAGTCACCTTCCTGAATACACGAGGAATGCCAAGAAGTACTTTGCATTTCTCTAGTGCTACTGGATTAAAAGAAACTGCTTCTGAGAAGTGGAAGAGGAAGACAACTTGGCAGATTTATTATGTCATAAGAGCTCAAGGGGACTTTAGAGCAGGACATCTACTTTGACACTTCTGAAAAATGGTCTAAGGCGCTTACATCCTTCCACATGTAAGCAGCTCCCAAAAATCAAGGACAGAGGAAGAAACATTTCCAAATTCTAACGGGTTAGGTTTCACTTGGCATAACTTCGGCAAGACAAAGAGCTGCCCAGAAAATTGAAACCAAAAGGAATAAAGGAAAAGCTTCCTAGTACAAGAGAAACTGAAAGCCTTGCCATCTGGTGTGATGTCAGGTGACTATCGAGCATTTAGCTCAGTAGGAACAGGAGCAATGTGAATATTCAGAGTACACAGCTCTGACATTTGAACAGCTTGACCCAAAGATGGAAGTTGACAACGTACCAAGAGTTCTCTGTTGGTGAAACAGCAGCGCAGTCTAGCGTTTCCAGACATGTGAATGCCTCTTCTTCAGCCTGTACGAGCAAGAAGCTCCTCTCTTCCTAACCCTTTATTTTCTCTACAGCCTTCGCTTTCACAAAGGTATCTGGGTCTGGCCCTGCAGACGGCTGCCACAGTGTGACAGCACTCTGCTTGCTCAAACCCCCTCATATTTCCAACCCTCCTTTGCAGACTATCACACGTTCAGCCTATCCACGTGACGGACAATTCCGCAGGTTAACAGCAATTTTGCTCCTACCTGACATGCCCAGCGCTCCAGTCGAATACCATCTCGGTGGAGAAGCAGAAGAGCTCCAAGGCCGTCAGTTCTCCTCACCCCCTTCAGTAACTTGCCTAGCTGTGTTTAGAGGTAACCCTCCCTCCTTGCATATCAGTCGCTGCCAGCCTTACACAGTGCTTTGAGATGGCTCTAGCAGGAACACCAAGAAGAACATGAGGTTTTCTGGCTGCCATATGGAAACCTGCATGCCAACACGTGAGAACGAATCATAGAATGGTCACAGAATGGTTTGGGTTGGAAGGGGCCTTAAAGATCATAGAGTTCCAAACCCCCTGCCATGGGCAGGGACACCCTCCACTAGACCAGGTTGCTCCAAGCCTCATCCAGCCTGGCCTTGGACACTTCCAGGGATGGGGCATCCACAGCTTCTCTGGGAACCTGTCCCAGTGCCCCCCACCCTCTCCAGGAAGAATTCCTTCCCCATGGCCCATCTCCATCTTCCTCTTTCCATTTAAACCCATTACCCCTTGTCCTGTCACTACAGGCCCTTGGAATAAGTCCCCCCCAGCTTCCTTGTAGCCCCCCAGGCACTGGAAGAGGCTCTAAGGTCTCCCCGGAGCCTTCCCTCCTCCAGGCTGAGCACCCCAACTCTCCCAGCCTGTCCCCATGGCAGAGGGGCTCCAGCCCCCGATCATTTTTGTGGCCATCACCTGAACAACAGGTGATTTAATAGTCAGAAGCCTTAAGGGTGCACCTGGGCAGGAGAAGATTTTCAGAAGCAGCCTTTAAATTGTTCATCTTTTGTCTAATTTAGACAAGGAAAAAAAAAAACTTGTCAAGAAACCAATTTTTCCACTTCTTTTCAAACTGAGCTATTGAAAACACTCTGGAAGCAAAACTGGGAGTTTAAACCCTTTCAAAGGGTTAGGAGCAAGCAATTGGAACTGGTGGGATATTTCAAGTTCAACAATTTCAAGGCTTTTATGTGAAGCTGGTGCATACAGGGAAGCAGCTGCTGGTTTTACATCCACTCAGCATGATGGAAAGCACCAGAGCACCTGGATGCTGGTCTGAAGCTCTGTCTCCACATTCCCAGACGGTCAGAGCTCCAGTTCTTACAACTCCTTTTCATCCAGTAGAGATTTGAGTACAAGGTCTGTCATGTGCCCCATCTCTGGATGTCTTCATCCAGGAACTAGATGATCTTTAAGGACCCTTCCAACCCAACCCATTCCATTATTCTGTTTCTGGAGTTGAGGAGAATTGAGTAAATAAACCCAGGTCTTTTGTTCTTCACCACTTAAACTTTTCTTTATCCCATAGGCTGCTCTCATCAACGCTCGTTAGACCTGAGGTCTAATGATGCGGCAGCGTACATGGTGCATCCAGCCTGCCTCTGGCAGCGGAGTACAAGTGAAGAGGCAAGATAACTTTGATATGAACTGGAACTTACAATTAAGCATATGTCAAAATCTTGCTGTTCTGGGAAAAAAGAAGTCTTTGTCAGGACCAGATGCAGCCTTTCCCAACAGCTAAACTCTACCCACTGTTTGGATAAGCTAGGCCTGTGTCTGGTTTATTACTGATTTAACACTTGTCCTTTATACTCGCTAGAGTCAGGGAAACTACTGCACATTTCTTTGGCGAACCATGCGAAACCAATTTCCTAGTCCTCCACATTAACTACATTATTCCTCTCTGCATCCTCCAGCTCCCTTTGGAGGTGTAATCTTTTTCTATGGCATCACATGTATTTGCCTTTGTTTTAAGGCTCCTCACAAGACATCCACTACTGTCTGTAGCTAAGCCTGTGCCCACCATTGTTACTTAGAAGGCAGGCTGCTAACTTTCTGCGGTTCTTGATGAACTGAACTCTGCTATTTCCCACCGCAGTCTCAGACTATCTACCCTACAGTATCTAACGTAGGTGTTCCTCCATCCCTTTCAAATTCTCCTGTTCTTGTGCTACCTTGCCTGCCTTTGCCTGTTGTCTCTTGCATTACAGATGCAAGATTCAGTTGGTTAACACATCTTTATGTTGCTTGAGTTTCCTCTGATCACACAGGATATAGTCAAGACCTGCAGAGTCTCATCCTAAAATTAAGATAACTGAGGTAGATGCCTGGATAGACTCTCACTTGCATGATTTCAATAAAATTATTCTCATTTAGTCAGTTCTCCCTGGCCAGATCAGCCGGACTGTGAGGCTTAGTTGCTTTTTCTTGGCTTTTCCCTGCAAAAGCAGCAAGGCCCAACCCATAAAGCTCTTCTTCACATGTTAATCTTTCTGTGAGACCAACAATGCCACTGCCTTTTCTCTCTTCTCTTTCCACAGCAGACTCCAGATCAGCGATCCTAACCAGCAGCTGTTAAACCTGCTCAAGGGATCTGGAAATGTGTGTAGCCTGCAGTGAGAGAGCACAAAGATATTTTTTAGGCTCTGTTGCACCATTGCTTGTAGCGGCAGGAAACACCACCTCTGTGCTCTATTCCTATCCAAGCAGGAAATGGAGGTGTTAACATAATTTCTTATTTTGGAAATAATATTTTATCAATCTGCCTCTTAGATACCAGGAGACCGATACCAATCTCTGCTGCAAGTACATTTGATTAAGGGCTTTGGGTTTTTTCTTAAGACTCCTGCAGCTACTCACAAGTGAGAAATGGGGAAGAGTGAGGTCTCCTCCCTATATCGCTGAACCATGCCATTGCTGTGGGCTCATACCAACCTCTGCCTGATACCTAGGTGAGCAGCAAGACCAGTCAGAAGAGACAGAGATAAGAACATCCCTAATCGCAGAAGAGATAACTTCAGCACACAAAGATTATTTCACTGGGTGCAAAAGCACTGACGGGCTTATTCTTATCATTAAGGGGCCAAGTTTCAGGAGAGGTGCTGTCCTTATCTTTTGACTCGCAGGACTGAAGTTGGCTAGGCACGGCAATAATATCCTATCTTCATCCACTCTTATCTGAAGAGAGCATTCTGCGAGGCATCTGTGATGAGCTTGCCCTGAAATTATTAATTGAAGCAGTAATAGCTAGTCTTAAGCAACTGGATGTTGAGGATAATGATTTGTGAGTGAAGATAATTATTTGGTAAGTGTAACATGACTTCTGTTTTACAAGACAATAACAAGCAGGCTATCATCAGCATATAGTAATTAAGAGACTGGTGTTACCCACAATCAACGTTCACATAGAGGGATGTTGAGTGATGAAACATTTTAATAGGTTTTAATAACTGGCTGGTGCCACTTGCCACGTAGGTTGGGAAAGCAGCAGTACCAGGGTTTGGAAAAAGCAAGTTCTGAATGATTTTGCCAGTCTTTCCTTCTTCCCCCAACCCTCATCTCAGCTGCCCTATCAGATATTGTATTCATTTCCAGCATCTCCAAGCAGTGAGAAACACCACCAAGTGCACTGGGAGCACACTGGGGTGGAAAAGCGTTCCTGCAGACGCTACCAGCATTTCCTAGAGGCACTCGTTCAGGGGCCACCAAAAGTATGAGGTGTATACTTCAGCTTATTTTATTACATCTGCCTGTGTTTTAACATATTTCACACATCCTAAACCAAAACCAAACCAAACCAAACCCTCACCACCACCAAAACAGGTTCTATTTCCAGAGTGTGCAGCTGACTAGTCAGCTATGCTCACACCTTCTTTGTCCCCTGCAGAACACCACCAGGTACAAGAGAGTTGCCCTGCACCAAGAGCCGTTACGAGGTGCCCAGTAAGTTAACAGTTTGCTGGATTTCAATAAACCCTCCGACACTCCAAGTGTAGGGAAAGATGACCTTAAACCAGTACTAACTGTTGGCCATAGAGGAAGACAATACTATGTCACAATATCACTGCCATCAGTGTAAGGCCTCTCAGTTTTCGGGACACTTTGTTCCTAGCCCTTTCCCAGTTGCCTAAACATCGTGGAGCTCTTGTGCAAAGGACAGCTAAGGAGAAGCACAGCAAAGTACACAAGTGGGGTTTTAACCCTTAAAACCCCTAAACCCTTATTTGATTTTTATGAATGACTGCCAAAGTATCAGTGATTTGGCAAGTAATTCCCTTACAGTAACTACAGGCCAAGAGAGGGACACAGGATTCGGGATACTACGACTACAGCAGCGTTACGCTGTCTCCCAGGAGCTGTGCGCTTGAGGCCTGTGGCAGGACAGCCGACTGAAGTGGTTGCACATAAACCTGTCTTGCCTTGACCGCGTTCAGACCCACTCACAGCCTGCTTTTGAAATAAAACAGTGGTAATACCGAGAGCCTCTAGACATTTTCTGAAAGCTACACTGTAGCTTCCAATTATGTTCAAGTGATGCATTTTAATAGCTACCTTCTTCAGTGGAATAAAAGTTTCCATTTGTGCTAACTTTGATGTGATAATAGGAAGGAAAAGTGTATGTTTGCACTCTTCATTACTATTTTACCAGCCCAAGAAAGTCTGGTGGAATACAGGCTTTAATCACAACAGATCAAGAGCAAACAAACCTTCAGTTCAGAAAAGCCGTAATTAAGGAGAAGAAAGGAAAGAGAGAGGCATCACCATCAAAAACACTTGGCCTTCACAACAGCGTTAGGTCGCTGGCCAACAAACAACTGACTTTAAATAGGATAAACGCGTATAGTGAGTAAATAAACGCCAATTAAGAGTTTACTGCAGATTGTGCAGAATGAGCGGGCAATCAGGGAAGCTTTTTTAAACACATAATTCAGGATGGACTCTCTCTTCAGATGCCTCCTTAAACCCATCCTTCTCCTGTGTGGACGGCCAGCTGCTTTATTCCCATCTCTGCTACAGAAACCTCCTCCCGACAAGCCTTCCACACAGGCTGCCGAAGGGTCTCGCTCTGCATCGTACCGCCCCAGTGTGACTGCAGGCTGCCCCCCCAAAAAGGCCATCCTTCTCCCCTTCCTCCCAGCGAGCCGAATTCAGCTTTCCATAGGGAAAGGTGCTTCCGCTGCTGAGTTCATGTAAAACTTCACTTTTTGGGGTGCAGGTTCAACAGAAAACCGACTACCCAGCTCACCCTGCAGCCACACAGGGACCGGGGCTGCTGGAAGGAACAGGTTTGGGGAACCCAGACCTCACCCCTGGCAGCAGTTCGCAGTTGCACCATCTGTGAGAAAACACAAAACCAGACTTTCAGCTCTCCTCCAACACCTGCTACCAAGCTCCTTTGTCAGCCTCATCCGTTGATCGCACCAGACAGAAGCTGTTCATCCTTGCTTTCTCAAGCCAACACCGGTCAGCCTGCTTCAGACCACCTTGTGCTCAGGCGCTTACCGTGCCACCACCCTTGTCTGCACAGCTTGGCAAGTGAGCATCTTTTCCACCTTCCATCCTAATGTGACCCACATAAAACCACTTGTTTCTTTTAATCCTTCCATACAAAGCCAGTTAATTAGGATTAATCCCATTTGAATAACTACTGAGAAGTGACTGTTACAATCAAAATATTTACAAGTAGATGAATATGTACCATCAGCTGTGACTCTCTTCCCTTCCTGCTGCAGATAGCTTGTCTCAAAGTGACACATTGCTGTCTCTTGTGCTGAGCCGCACTGTCTTTACAGGTCTGAGACCCCAGGTGCAGAGCAAGCACCAACAGATCACAGACCAGGCACAACAACGCGCACGGGTCACAGGATCAACGGCTGCAAAGAGCTGTGGCTCTGCACTACCAAAAAGATGCAGCCACTCCACGGGAGGAGCTTGAGATCGGGCTTTAGTTAGATGTGTGACCTGACAGCCCATCTCCATCCTCAGAAGCTCAGTGCAGCAGTGCTCCAGCTGTGCGACTGCCTCCGGGTGCTTCTGCAATATGAAAGCTACAAATGTTTCTAGATACGGACAGAACGGTTGACTTTGGACACAGGTAGAATTCTGCAAGCTCCAGGCTTGCCGGGGGTTAGTGTACCTGTCCCCTCCCAGGTGGAGGGAGCTCCACACCAGCTCTTGCAGCTTGGCAACAGATGCATGCACGATGCAAGCCGGGGTTAGATAGCGTGTCTGGGGCAGGAGAGGGGGCTCGCTGTGTTATTGCGTGTGTTACCTCAGAAGAGATAACGCGCCCGTGAGCTGTCAGCTTCACCTGGATTCACCTTGAGACTAGATAAACTATAAAGTTGGGAACAAGATTACAGAGCAAACAAACCCCAAAACAAAGTTTCTTTTATCCGTCCCAGAAGCCTGTCTGCCGGTTTTTTGTTGTTGTGTTCTACCTGCCAGAGCCAGGGGGACAAGGGTCAGAGAAACACTCATCCAGCAACGAGGAACAGTCTGATTCTGGGTCAGAAACTGGCTTAGAATCATGGAATCACAGACTGGTTTGGGTGGGAAGGGATCTTAAAGACCACCCAGTTCCAACGCCCCTGCCATGGGCAGGGACACCCTCCACTAGACCAGGGTGCTCCCAGCCTCATCCAGCCTGGCCTTGGACACTCCCAGGGATGGGGCATCCACAGCTTCTCTGGGCAACCTGTCCCAGTGCCCCCCACCCTCTGCGGGAAGAATTCCTTCCCCATGGCCCATCTCCATCTCCCTCTTTCCATTTAAACCCATCACCCCTTGTGCTGTCACTCCCTGCCCTTGGAGAAAGCCCCCCCAGGCACTGGAAGGGGCTTTAAGGTCTCCCCAGAGCCTTCCCTTCTCCAGGCTGAACCCCCCAACTCTCCCAGCCTGGCCCCATGGCAGAGGGGTCCAGCCCTTGGAGCATCTCCGTGGTCTCCTCTGGACTCGCTCCAGCTGGTTTGCTTGCAACAGAGAGAATAAGTTCTTGATACACCCAATTCCTCCTCTTCAGGACTGTTCTTTGGGCACACCCTATAGCTCCCTCTCCCTGTGTTCAACAGAGCAATTACCCCTCATGTTTCTACCTTAAACCTGATTCACATCGCTGCGCAAGAACTGCAGTGGTATTGCCAACAGGGAAAGGGATGAATGCTGAATTATAAGATGTTAAAGCAGTCGAAGATCAGTGCTATTGGAGAAATATTCACTGCTCATAACTGTCACTGTCCCTAGCATGCTATCAACTGTCCCCTCCCTTTTTAGCCACAACTCTGGGATTACACAGACAAGAGGCTGACTACAAATAGTCTGTCCAAACCACATCCCTTCACACCTCCCTGGCCACATACCCCTCTTTTGGAAGCGTCAGGAATTTTCTAGCATCACAGAAGTTGAAACTTGATGCTTCCGATGAAAGTCAAACAAATACTTAAAAAACCACCTCACTGAAACAGCAGATTTGAGACTATTCAGGAATGTTGTAGCCAGGAAAGTATAAGGGTACAAAGCAAGGCAGGGTCTAATAAAGGGTATTACCTCGCCCTCCGGCATTGCTGAATGTATTTGGTGCATTCACAGAGTGTCTTAACCAGAGGCCTCAGGTCTGCAACTGGAGCTCCCTTTCTGCTGGACAGATATTTGACTGAAAAGAGGCTGGTGGGCAGAGGACCCCTCCTCCTCCTCCAGGGTCAGATTACAGGGCTGGAGACAAAAACGTTTTTCATGCACACACTCACAAGGTTAAGGCAAATTAACAGGGGGAGCGAGGTAATTTATCATGCATATGTTTAAATACATTTATGTTCTAGTGCAAAAGCGCTTGCTTAGGGAGCAGGGGCCTTGGTTTAAGTGCTCCATGTGATTCTCCTGGAGACCCAGCTGAATTCAACCCCCCGGCTCATGGATTTTCTGTGCAGCAGGCTGGCTGTTCAGCCTACAGGCAGTGCAAAACATTTGGAGCTCTTGCCTGTCCTAGCCCAGAGACTCAAGTACAGATCCTGCCTGTAAAAAAAAAAAAATCACACACTAACCTATACCGGCTCCTGCAAGATTGGACTGGTTTACAGCTCAGGAACTGGGCCTGGCAGCGGGACCGCTCACATATTAAGACACAAAGTCTGCATATTTGGCTAAAGTGGTTTAAAAACAACCCCAAAAAAAACCCCTTCCAAAACACTGTCCCGTTGTCCTAGTTTGCCATTTCCCCAACAGTTGAAGGGATTAAGTAATTAAATTGTTATTAGTGGTTGGCTCTGCTTTACTAGGGTAAAGCAGCAAGCAGGCCAAGTGATGCCAGTTGGTATTTGTGAGATCCCATCTGGACACTGGGTTCAGCTTTGGGCCTCCCAGTACAAGAAACAGCAGCTGGAGCACGTCCACCGAGAGCAAACAAGAAGGTGTTGGGGCTGGAGCACAGGATGAACGCTGAGGGATTGGCAGCAGGTTCACTCAGACTGGGGAAGAGAAGGCAGAGGGGGATCTAACCGCTGCCTACAACTACCTAAGAAGGGGGTAGAAAGAAGACAGAGACAGACCCTTCTTGGGCACACACAGCAGAATGGAAAGAAGCAACACGCACAAGCTGCTGCAAGGAAAATTCCCATTAGGTAGTAGGAAAGATATTTGCCCCCACAATGAGTATGGTCAAACTCTGGAACAGGGACCTAAAGAGGTAAGAAAATCTCTGTCCTTGAAGGTTTCTGAAGCTTCTTCGGCCAATGGTCTGAGCAACCTGACCTAAATTTGAAGCTGGCCTTGCTTTGAGCAGGTGTTCGGACTGGAGACCTCCCCAAAGTCATAGAATCATAGAATGGTTTGGGTTGGAAGGCACCTTAAAGACCATCTAGTTCCAACCCCCTGCCATGGGCAGGGACACCCTCCACTAGACCAGGTTGCTTCAAGCCTCATCCAGCCTGGCCTTGAAGTCCCTTCCAGTTAAAGTTTTCCATTATTCTGTGAAAAAACCTTAAGACGGTGACTTCTTGAATTGCCCTACCTACGTCACACGACCACATCCAGGTGCCAAGCTGGCATCATCTTGCTTGCGAGTCTCCAGATCAAGGTTTAATACACACGTGCCTTATCGGCATAAACCCCTTTCCCAGCTTTATCACAATTCTGTGGGCCTCTCCACAGACAAGCAAAGGAATTCCTCCTCCCAAAGGAATGCACGACCATCTCAGAAACTGAGCCAGCGTGGTTCCTCACCTCACCGAATCACCGAAGCCTTCCATTACACTACGCTTTTCGAGTGCCGTGATTAGGGAGCTGCAATTTGGTCTTGATATTGCAGCGGGTTTTTATGAAAACATTAATTTTTAAAAGTTCATTACAGTGTTCTGCCATCCGGAAATACAATGGTTGCTAAAACCAGCCATTATGAAAACCAACCTCAGCTTGCTTTGATTTAAGTCACCTCCTAAAGAACGTCCACTCCAGCCTGCGGGGCATTTCACCAGGTTTCAGAACAAGGGACTGCCCCAGTCACCTTCCTCTCACTCCTTCCCATGGCACAAATGAAGCTGGAGGAAGAGCAGGAGCATCTCTCTTCACTCCAAGCCGAGTAGCTGCCAGGCTGGGATGCAAAGGGCTGCAATCCCCCATCAGGCACAAAGAACCAGGGCAGCGAGGATCCTGATCACATCTGGGGGTGAACCTCTGCCCAAATGGAGGTGGAAACTGGGCTGAGATAACTAGAACCATGTTTGAAACAGGTGGTTACTCCATCACCTGCACGCTTGGAGAAGGCATTTCCCAACCTTGAGGGCAGCAGAACACACGAGCCTTTGCTGATCAGTCTGGGTTTGTCTAGTTACGAGTCAGCAGAAGATGGGTCACTCGGGTCAGCGGCTGATAGGGCAGGAGCTGCCTATAAACACCTCCAGGTATCCTTACTGGGGTCAACACTGACAAGCTGATCTTCAGATTAGTGTAAGAAGTAAGTTTCTCTCAGTGGGTGGTCTTGGGAAAGCTTCCTGAGTTCAACATACCAAAATAACAGCGCGTAGGGATCTAAAAATCTGAATAAATGCTAGGGCTGACACTGGAGCTGAGGCGGGCCTCCCCATGCCCAGGAGAGCGAACTGATCCCGTGTTATGGCCTGCAGAGATCCTGGAGGGTCAGGCAGTCCCTCCAGGGGATGTAAAAGTCACCCCACCCCGAGGAGCAACAAGGATGCTCTCCTCCCAACCAGATGTGGGCTGTAGGCAGCCCGCCAGACAACCCCACCAGAGATGAGGGAGGAGGAAGGTCTTTGCACGAAAGCCTAGGGGTTTTTTGGCAAGCGGGGGTGGAGAGAGGAGCAGTTTACCCCCCCTCATGGAACAGGAACAGGCAGAGAAACCGGTTACGACCTGAGGAACGCCACTCCCCCACTCTTAAGGTACAAGATGGGGTGTTGGTGGACCCCATTAATACTCGGGGATCCCCTAAACTCGCAGAGGAGTTCACCTTACAAGGGAAAGCCTGCCGGGGGTGGCTGTGGGGTGTCCCCCGTTATAGGACACAGAGGGAGGTGTCTGCTACAACATGGGAGAGGGGAAGGAAAGAAGTGTCCGTCCCATAAGGCAGGAGGGCAAGGAGTCCCCTACCGCCTGCAGGAGAGGGATTCCCATTGTGAGATAGGGCGGGGGTCCCTTACAGCCGCAGGGAGGGAATTTCAGGAGGGTGAGGGGTCTCCCACAGCCAGCCGAGGGTTTCCCTTCCCAGCGGGGGCCTACAGTTCCCGCAAGCTGGGGGGGGGGCACCCCCTTATAAGACAGGAGGACGGCGGGGTCCCCCTTTGCGGGCAGCACACGACACTAGGGGAACCGCGGGCCATTGGCAGGGCCTCAGCCCCTGACGGGGGGACGGGGAGGGATCGCGGCTCCTACCGGCTGCAGGAAGCGGCCGAGGCGGCCCCACCGGGGGTGCTGTCCGCCGGAGGCGAGCGGCCGGCACTGGCCCTGCCCCGTCTCCGCCGAGGGGCTTTCTGGCCTACGGGTTCTGCCTCCATGGTGACACGTCGGGCCGAGGGAAGGCGGGGACGAACCAAGCCGCGCCGCTTCCGCTCGACGGATAATGGCGGCGGGCAGCGACAGCGGCCGCGAACCGGCCGTTTGAAAATGGCGGCGGCGCCGGCGACGGCCAATCAGCGCGGCGAAAGGAGCGCGTGCCAGGGGAGGCGGGGGCGGGGCAAGACAGGGTCGCGTCTCTGAGGGAAGAGAGACAGAGAGGGGAAGGGCTCAAGTAGCGCAGCGCCCCCTGGTGTCTCGGGGGATGGGAGGACCCTGGCTCCGGGGAAACTGAGGCACGGAGCCGTCGTGCCTGGCCGTCGCCCGCCCTCTCACAGCATCACAAAATCACTAAGGCTGGAAAAGACTTATAAGACCATCTAGTCCAACAATCAACCCAACACTACCGTACCCACTAGATCATGTCCTCAAGCGCCACATCTACATGTTCCTTGAACACCTCCAGGGATGGTGACCCCACCGCTTCCCTGGGCAGCCTGTTCCAGGGCCTGAGCACTCTTTCAGTGAAGAAGTTTTTCCTGATATCTAATCTAAACCTCCCCTGACACAACTTGAGGCCATTTCCTCAATGACCAGCACCCGCCTCACTACAATTTCTTTTCAGGGAGTTGTAGGGAGCAATCAGGTCTCCCCTCAGCCTCCTTTTCTCCAGGCTGAACACCCCCAGCTCCCTCAGCCGCTCCTCATCAGACCTGTTCTCCAGACCCTTCCCCAACTTTGTCTCCCTTCTCTGGACATGCTCCAGCATCTCTATGTCCTTCTGGGAGTGAGGGGCCCAAAACTGAACACAGTACTCGAGGTACGGCCTCACCTGTGTCGAGTACAGGGACACAATCACTGCCCTGCTCCTGCTGGCCACACTGTTCCTGATGCCAGCCAGGATGCCATTGGCCTTCTTGGCCACCTGGCACACGCCGGCTCATGTTCAGCCGCCGTCAACCAACACCCCCAGGTCCTTTTCTGCCTGAAAGCTTTCCAGCCACTCTTGCCCAAGCTTGTAGCATTGCCTGGGGTTGTTGTGACCTTAATGCAGGACCCGGCACCTGGCCTTGTTGAACCTCATCCAACTGACCTCAGCCCATGGATCCAGCCTGTCCAGGGCCCTCTGCAGGGCTCTCCTACCCTCCAGCAGAACAACACTTCCACCAAACTTAGTGTTGTCTGCAGACTGACTGAGGGAGCACTCAATCCCCTCATCCAGATCATGGATAAGTATGGTAAACAAGCTCCCTCTCTTCCCTCTGTCCTTCCCTTCAGCCTTTTCCCCTCAGAGAACACAAGGCCACCATGCCACAGCCCTGAGGAAGGCAGCAACGTCCTAGTCCCCATCAGGAGGGGGCAGATATCAACAAGACGTTGGAGGAGAAATAACTCTTCCCCGGCAAAGAAAACCCCATACCTCAGAAATCAGCTCAAATATCAAAAATTTAGGTCAGACACCCCCTCAAAACACACACAAATGACTAATGGGGTGTGAGGTTGGGGGTGTGCCCTGGGTTGAGGCAGAGGCTTCCTTCACAGAGCTGCCTGCTCACACTCCTTGGCACCTTTCCCCGCTCATTTTTAGAGGGTTTTCCCTCACTGTGGATGACATGGGATGTGCCTGGACCAGTGTCCCTGTGCAGCATTGCAAAACTCGAAGGAAGAAGGTGGGATTTTTGTCTCTGGCTTGCTGGCACAGGGAGGGTGGGATCTCCCAGGTTGTGGTCCGTTGTCCCTGAGCCATGTGAATGAAACCCCTGTGTAATCCATTTTTACACATGGAGAAAAGCAGACACCTTGGTTAGACAGACATGCTTAGGTGAGGGTATCAGTTGGAAATGTGTCCCACTTGGCTGAGATTTGTCTTTTCCTCCATTTCAGCCCCTCCCCTCTGTGGAAAGTGGCTGTCATAGAAGGAAAGGAGTCTCTCCCCTCATGGGGTAGCAGGTGGGTTGTGGTTTGCCATTGCTTATAAATTGGAAGCACAAATCTGCCTTTAGACCAGAGAGTTTTGGCAGAAAGATCTCCCTTTAACAATGCTGGCACCCCAGGCAGCTATGCTGGAATGGCCTTTTACAGTTTATCATGTTCATTTCAGTTGCAGGTTGATCTCAACTTCTTTGTAGCAGTTGGATGAAATGCTTTGAAACCTATTAAAAACCCCACATGTGCACAAGACATTTCACTGACTTGGCCCTATTTTAGTAATGAATCAGAAATGGATTCTTCAGAAATACTAAAACCCAAGTCTGGCTTTTGAAGTGGAACCTGCAGCTCGACTCAGAAAGGTAGATGCCCCCTCTTTAAGCTGAATACAGCAGTTTGCCTAAGGTTTAACGTAACCATATGCGAGACAAAGATTTGAAGGTTTTAGAAAGAAATTGTGCTTCTATTTTGAAATATACTGTTGGGGTAGGAGAAAGAGTAAGCATACCCGATAAGTCAGGCTTACTCTCAGTGGAGCACGCCAGAAGAATTAGACTCAGCACTGATATTATGCCAAAGCTAAGGGAATTAACTTTGCTTATTTTATTCCAGTGCAGACTTAACATGACAAAACTGTGAAGTTTCTATTTTTGTTCAAACCTAAACAGTTTAGCAAGTTGTATTGCCTCACTTGGTATTTCATTTATATTGGCTGACAGACATTCATACAATGCATCTCTACCAGCCAAATACTTTCACTTCTTTCCAGTCCTTCTCCACAGCTGTCTCATACTCCGGAGACCTTCCCTGCTCAGCTGGACCCTGGTTTCTTCAGCAGCTATCCACAAAATGCTGTGTCCTCCCGGTTTTGCATAGCTTCCACTCTTTCAAGACCTGTTTTTTGCATTCTGTAGTGCTGCAGCTGCATCTCTGAGCACTGCATCCCCCCGGCCCAGTAGAGCAGGCAGTGAGCCGTGCGCTTATCAAATGACTTTTCCATCTGGTTGGAGAACTCAGCACAGACGTCAGTGATCTGAGAGGTGCTTGTGGCAGGTCTTCTCAGCTGAGGTTGTAGGTAGGTAGGTCACAGCATATCTGAGGATGTGGTCACCAGGTGTGTCTCTTGGGGAAGGCTCTGTTAAACCAAGGATGCGATGGGAGAAGACACTATCCAATCAGCAGGTACAAGTGACATGCTGGGTATCCAATTTGTGGTTGGGGATGTCGTAGATATATGATATGGCCTTCTTGTCTCCTATGGAACCTGAGTGCTCCAGGGCGGGGTGGGAGGTCAGTGTGGATCAGCCTGTGCAAGCACACAGGTCTTCAAGTCAATTTGCAGAGCTACAGCAAACCCTTGCAGGATCCACCGATCAGCATCAGTAGAAGGGGGTTCTCAGAGACTGCTACAGATGAGTAGAATCATAGAATGGTTTGGGTTGGAAGGGACCTTAAAGACCATCTAGTTCCAACTCCCCTGCTGTGGGTAGGGACATCCTCCACTAGACCAGGTTGCTCCAAGCCTCATCCAGCCTGGTCTTGAAGACTGCCAGGGATGGGGCATCCACAGCTTCTCTGGGCAACCTGTCCCAGAGCTCCCCACCCTCTCCATGGAGAATTTCTTCCTGATATCTAATCCAAATCTCCCTGCTTTCTGTCTAAACCCATTACCCCTTGTCCTGTCACTCCCTGCCCTATGAGTATTCCATCCAAAAGTAGATTTTTGAACGCCACACTTAATTCGGAGCCAATGGTGATTGGATTGAGCGGTGGCCAGGCTGGGGAGAGATATATACCCTGAAATCTGAAGTCAGCAGAGTCAGGTCTGTTAGTGACCTCTGTCACAACCACCTGGCTTTGCCTTTCAGTTACATGTTCAAGACATGGAATGTTCTCATCTTCAAGCAGCACAAATGTTACAGAACCCAGACTGCCTCTGTTCTGCACCCATCATGCTTCCTCTGCCATTTTTGAAAGTCTCATCATCCAGTGCCCAAACCCAGCGTTACCTTCCCAGGGGTGTAGCAGTCCCAGACTGTTGGCAGCATCTCTCTTCACACCGACACGCGGCTCACTGTGAAAGAACATCAGTGGACACCATTTGTAATTTCAGCCACAGCAAAGCACATTCACTGGAAACTGTAGTAAGAAAAGAGGTCGGGTGGCAGTGGAAAGAGGGGATCAGAACAGGGAGAGGCAAACTGAAAATGAGAGTCACTGTTACTTTTCTCTAGAAGGGTCTTAAGTCTTTACATGAGATGAATTTAGAGTCTGACCTACAACTCTCCTCGAACTCACATCCACAGTAGCCACGGGATCTGCTCAACAGTGGAAGACAAAGGGGAACCCCAAAGTATAGGCCACTGCTCAGAAGAGGGAAGAAAATCTCATTGTGGGCCGCAGGATTCCTAGTGCAAATATTTTAGGAAAGTTGAGAAGTCAGTCCAGCTCAGGGACCCTTTTCAAGATGCCTCTTGAAAGCCTCTTTATTAGATTGCCACCAATTTTCGTTATCTCTCCAGTGACTGTGGGCTCTGGAGCTAGATGGATGGTCTAGACAGCTGCCCCCCTTGCCCTCTCTCACTAATAAAGGACCCAGAAGAGCTTGTTCATTTGCTTGGTTATGGGAATGGGCCTTGTGGTTAGACCCCTAGTTTAGGCAGAACTGCACTGTCCATCTACACACCACCCTGTCAGGTAGAGAGGGCAGTGCAGAACCCCTGAGCAGGACCAGGGAAGAGGCAAACGGAGATGCTCTGTGAAAAAAAACTTTTCACAGTTTCCATTCCCTGCTGAGAGGCAGAACGATTTCATCAGAGGAGCTAGAGGCTGCACAAGAAAATCCTTCTTGATGCTAAGGACATCTCCCTCTCACATATTCCTCCCTCGCTCCGCTGTATGGCAGTGCCTATCAGACTGGAGACACGGTGCCCAAGGGGATCCCCAGCTTCTCATCACAGGCAGCTCTGAGGGCAAGCACTGGGCAGGAAGGGTACGTGACTGCTAATCAGCACATGAGCAAGAGTCTTCAGCTAGACACGCCAGCCTCACGCTGTGTCTTCCTCCCCTGACTTAAGCCTGAGACTTACCAGCTGCATAGCCCTGATAACTGCTACTTGTGCAGTTTATGCGTTCACCGGGGCTTGGGATTTTAATAAGCGTAAGTGGATTTAGGATGCTATATAAAGATATTATCTCAAAGTCAGGCATTAAGCTGGTAGGTACAACTAGCCTCTTTCGTGATGGTCAGGACAGAAGCTCTGCCTTGCTTCAGGCCGCATCCTGACTTCATGGCTGAGTCCCTAGTGATGTCTGAGGCTGTTTACACCACTGAAGGTGGACTTGGGCACCCCAGTGCCCATCAAAGACAAGTAATGGTTGAAGATTATGCCCACGTGGTATCTGTGGGATCTCGTGAGTGGTGCACAACTAGAATTACTAACAAAGCACAGCTTCTCAGGGGCTTGCTAAGAGGGTGGTGAGAATCCCACTGATGCTACAGCACCTACCTGCTTGCAGGTGCTGTCAGGGGTTATAAAACAGTTTCATTGCGTTGTGGGAGAGTTGTGATGCTCCAGAATAAATTTTAAGTTTGAGCTTTGCCTTGTGCTTCATCTTCAAGGCTAGGTAAAGATTTCGGTCAAAGGAGGACTTTTGCCTGTTAGGCTCTCTCCTCCCCACTCTCAGCAAGGAGTAGTAGAGACTCCATTGACCTAAATGTGTGTCTCGTTAGGACTATTCCCTTTCGGAAAGACTTTTTGGATTAGGCAGGGGATTAGTAACACATGCATTAAGGACTTGTGGTTGCCAAACAAGCAGACTTAATTAGGCAAAGATTAAAGCATGCTTTGTCGACACCGATCTCTTTCAGGATTCAAAGCATCAAGTTTTTTGTAGAATTTTATACACTTGGCAACGTTGCTCATTTAAGCACTTCGAAAGTAGTCATCTGGAGGATTCAAGGCAGCTTAGACATTTATAGTGCCATAAAACTTTAGGCCATAAATTGCACATGATTAGGGAGTGTGTCACCATCAGTATTTAGAGCCATTAAAAAAAACCCCAACCTGTCTTGTATTTATATCTTAAAAAAACCTCCAAAACTAGAAAATAAGTGCCATAAAACTACCTGAAAATTATCCTTGCATTCTAGGTAGTCAGCAAGCATTGGGCTGGATAATACGTGTGGTTCACAGCCACGACAGGAACTCTGCCAAGTGACACAATCAACTCATAAAGGTTTCAGAGCTCTTCCATGAGGCTTGCGAGATACCCAAGCTGGCCAGACTGCCGCTGTAAGCCTCAAGTGATGCATTTCCCAGCTGTTGCATAACCCAAGTCACTCCGCTCTTCCGTTCTCACTCCTTGCGCCTTCTACAAACAGTATAGCTGGGCCATGCTACTGTTTGGTCTTCGCCAGACAGCTGACCAATGTGAAAAGCCGGTTTGAACAATAGCGCAGCACCGTGTGTATTTTTACAATGCGTTCCAACTTTCAGAAGATGAAGGAAAACACGTTTTGCTTTTATATCTTCATAACGATCGTTTCCGCAGGCTTAATGACAACATTTATCGCTGTCAGAGATTTTGGACCGTTAGAAAAGCCCCGTGAACTGCAAGTCAATCACATATTAGCTTTGTCTGTGGCAAGGGGAAGCGCTTTTGCTCAAAACCTCTCCTTTGCACAGCTCAGCACAGAACAGGTCTCTAGCTACAGCATTACAACGCCCTTTTGACACTGCTATGCATTTGATTTCAGCACCTCCAGAACAATCGTTTTCCATAAGGGAGCAGGGATATGTGCAGGAATGAGAAGATCCCATGCAGCCAAGAACAGCCTGGACAATCAAATGTGTCTACCTATCTTTTCCAGTCACGCAACAGTTCTCTGTACACTGCACATTCAGATTAATCCCAATAATTCAAATTTAACCTCCGCACTGAAAACTAGTTCTTCCAAAACTCTTGATGCAATGCTTCAGTTTTCAACCCCACTAAAGGCAGGTGTCTGACATTCGATTAAAACAAAAACTTGCAAGGCTGGTAGTAGGGTCAGCTACTATGAGAGCAGAGAGCTGCTAGAATCCTCTGCAGAACCAGATAAAATCACTTTACTGGCAAAGAAAAAGACGCAGCTCAGTTTCCTCAAGAAATGCGCACACACATGTTCCTGACTGACGAAATGGTTTCAGCTTTGTGGACAGGGAAACGCGGGAGAGACATCACAAAGGAAAAAAATGGATATCGGGAAGATGGAAACAAGTCACGCAGCAAGAAGTTAGTTACTTGAAGTCCTGCTGAACAAATTGAAACTAAAACTGCCCGTGAGCTGACGCTAACGTTGGACAACGTTCAAGGGCACGAGACAAACTGATGGCAGGGAAATGCATTGAGGGTTATTGAGTATGTAGAAACCACATGCAGTTCGGAAAGTCCCTGAGCTGAATAAAAAATCAGAGGAGAGACTTCGGGGGATATGTTATACACATTTCCCCAGCCTTTTCCAAGCAGCTGCTTGTGGCCATAGCTGGGAGCAGGGCATCGGGGGGCAAACCTTTGCCTCACACGTTACAGCCACCCTGGAACTCATTAAAGCATGTAAGTCCATCTTTCTTCTTTAAGTTTCTTTAGAAGAAGCTTTGCCTTAAAGCATTTGCCTCGTTACTCCTAAGGCAATTGAAGGGAGAAGAATAGGAATAAACCTTCACAACTGGAGAATTAATAAAAATATATCCTTACGCACTCACTGTTGCTACAGCGTAGCCTCACCGCGGAGGAGCCCATACCCCACAGCTGGTTCCTATCTGCTTTAGGGAGCACAGAGGAGAAGCACAGCTGTGCAGACACAAATAAAGAGATGGTGCTTTCTCCACCCTCGATTACTGGAATAGCTTTGAGGCTGTGCTGGTTGGGGGAATTCTGCTGGAACTGTGTACTGCTGAAATATGCAGTTCCACTCCGATTGAGCTGTCTAGCAGAAAGGGATGGGTCTGCCAGGGTTTTATTTGGAAAGAAAAATGAGGGGACTTGGGGGAGAAGGTGGATTGTCAAAACATCCCATCCTGATAGCATTGAAATGAAGGTTTTCAGTTTTAATTGCTTTTGCTGTAACCTGTAACACTGGAAACCACGTAAGCAAAACACACAAAGTTGTCCCTGCTTGTGTCCTTCACGTGCACGAAGCCGAAAGGGCTGACACCGAGGCCAGGGAAGTAGCAGTATAAAACCAAACCGTGCATGGAGAGAAACACACACAGTGAAATACTAGAGATATGCAGGCTAATGCTTGGATAAATCATCTCTGGTTATCAGTAACAGATGCCTGAGCTGAGGTTGGGGCCTCACTGCATGATAGATAAAGGACAACCGCTATCAGGAGCAGCGCTTCAAAGTCAGCCCTGGCAAACCTAAATTAGGGTAACAGTGGCCTGAGGCCTCCCTACAAGGAGAAGCAGGGGTGTCCAGAGAACTAGTTGGCCCATCAATAAGTGTGTGCCCCTTAGGAGGGTCTTCATTTGCTCATCAGATGTGAGGCTGAAGGCCACATAGCAGAATTTGCAGGGCCAACATGTGATGGCCCACCAAGCTCCTGAGGGTCACAACAGCCTTGTGAGATATGTGCTCATGGCCAGCCGAGCTTTGGGAACTGCTGGCACAGGGCAAGTTCCACCCCTGTCAGAGGATTGTTAGTGGATAGCAGTGTTGAGTGGGACAAGCACAGGTTTCCCCAGGCCGCTGGGGAGTTCCCATTAATGATGCTAGTGGCTTTATGCCTCTGGAGGACAATGGAGGCAGATGGAGACCTGCTGGGGAATGGGATCTGGCAGTTCAGGCTAAAGTGGAGGATGGACTGTTGTTCTGCATATTTGGCCAGTGCTGAATTCACTTGAAAAGGCAACGACTGCCTTCGGGGGGGATAAGGGTGTGGAAAGTTGGCAGCTTGTAATCCCCAGAAAAAGGCATAATGAGAGCCAGTGGCTGGAAGCTGGTGCTAGGGAAATTCACATGTGAAACAGGGAGCAAATTTAACTAGGTGAACAATTAAACACGAGAGCAAACTATTTCTGAAATGACAGGTTTTGGAACTACATGAATTGCTATTTTCTCGGTTCAGCCAACAAACCAAAAATAACGAAAAATCCCATATTTGGCTCAGCCTGAAGCAAAGTGAGATTTTTTTCCCCACTTTTTCCTGCTTTGGCAACACCAAAAATTAATATTGAATTAAATAAATTAACACCAAATTAAATATTTTCTTTCCTCAGGGACAAAACCTTTTGACTCCTTGGGGGCTCCTCTAACAAAAGCAAGTGTCGGGTGTAAAAGGTGGCATTCTCCAAAGCAGAACAGCAGGAAGCTGCTGTTCCTCAGCAGCCTGGGGGGGATTCAAGTGCTTGACCAGAGCGTGACCACAGATCAGTTCTCCCCTCCATCTCAGGACACTTGGCGTGTTTTGAGACACCAACCACATCCTCCTGGGTAAGGATTTGCTGCGTGGAGGCAAACAGCAGCTGGTGTCAGAGCACATGGTGGGGACAGCAACAGGAAGATGAGGGTGAGCGAGGAGGCAATATTTAGGACTCAGGAGTGGGAAAAAGGCAGCAGCTGTGAGGTCTGGCTATAAAAAGGCTGGGAGCTGCCGCAACGGGTCCTCTGTAGGGGGGTGGTCTCTGTCTTCGTCGATGCCATTCTAAATATGTCGTGGAGCTGAGCTCGCAGCCAGTTTTTCTCTGTCACCACTGGACTATAGCACTTGTCTCTTGCTTTCCATTTCCCAAACCAGACAGAAATCAGCTTCAAAATTGTTTTGCTTGGGGTTGACCCAAAGCATATCATTTAGTAAATAAACACTTCATGCTCTAAACTGCCTGGGTTCCTCATTTTTTCTTTTTTCATTGAGGAACAGGTGCCTCTTGGAAAAAGAACATCTTGTCTGACCAGCAGGCTTAGTGCACGCATTTGGGGAATCTCTTGGTTTAGGCCAGAAATGAAGAGCTTCTCTATCCTCAGAGGCTACCTTTATTCCCAGCAGAGATTTGGAGGCTACAATGCTGACAGCAGTGTTTGCATGATGCTCTATCTAACAAAAGAACTCTGCCTGACCCAATTATGGCTGAATTCTCCCACTTTCAAAACAGGCATAGCTGTGTGCCCAACCTGCTTGGCTTGAATTCCCTAAATCCATGACATAGCCCTAAGCAGGAACAGGGTAATGCTCCCATCTGCCTGCAGAGGCAGAGGTTGGGCTGAATATGCTGGTGTAGGAAGCTATTCTATAGATACCTGCCTCTTCCATGTCAGCTCATCTCTTTGCCCATCAAGGCTGCAGGCTTGTCCCCGTGCTTGGCAGAGGTGTGGGGTGAATACCTCCCACGCTCCAGGCACCGCTGAGCCCATACACGATGAAAATAAATCTTCTCTAAAGAAATTTTACCCTTTGGCTGGGGATGTTCTTACATCAGGTTAGTTCATACAGGTCCTTGGAGAGAAGGTTAATTTTGCCTCCTAAAAATACCTTGAGGTTGACTTAAAACAGGTTGCTTGAGGACAGGTTCACAGATTCACAGTGTCAGGGGTTGGAAGGGACCTCTAGAGCTCATCTAGTCCAACACCCCCTGCCAGAGCAGGGTCACCCAGAGCAGATCACACACGAACAAGTCCAGGTGGCTTTGGAAAGTCTCCAGGGAAGGAGACTCCCCCTCTCTCTGGGCAGCCTGTCCCAGGGCTCTGTCACCCTCACGGTGAAGAATGCTCTGTCACCCTCACAGTGAAGTCTGGAATACATTCAAGGATGAAAATTCCCCCATCTTTACATTCCTGATGCAATGTCTGACTACCTTCATGGTGAGCCGAAAGGTCTCCCCTTCTCAAGGATGAACAAACCCTCTTACCCTGTCCGCCTATGTCCTGTACTCCAAATCTGACCAGCTCAGTGGTCTACGCTGGACTTGCTCCAGTATACTAATGTCTATCTTGTGTCTGGTCAGCTCAGACTGGACCCAGTAAGCAAAAAGGGTCTCACAGATGCTGAACGGAGGAAAAATTCCCTGACCTTGACTTCCTGGCTGTCCTTGTGCTGATACAGCCTGTGACATGGTTGTCTCCCCCAACACCTGAGCTGTCAACCTGTTTCAAGTATGGCTGAACCAAAGGAGGTTTGGGGACCTTTTACGGGAGAGGGAAGGGATAAATAAGGGAATTAGCGAACAGGTTACCACTAACCACTCTTGTCTACCTGCTGCTAATAACCACACAGGCACTACTGAGACTCAAGGGCAGATCCAGAGCAGGCTTAAAGATGTACATACCCATTTCCCAGATGGGGCCAAAACTGGCTCAGAGTTCTTAGATCAGCTCTTGTCAGGAGGGCAAAATGAACCCTTAACGGACGGCAGGTAAGGCAAACAGTGGGTCTGAGCCTGCACCTGAATGTCCCAGAAGTGCAAAAGTCAGCAGACTCCTCTGGAGGTCAGAGGGCACATGGAACAAGGACCAAAAATTGCGGGATTGTGTCTAAAAATAGGTAAGATACAGCATATCAGTGGCAGTGCTCTGAATAATGATAAGGGGAAGATTGTTTCTGCTGGATAAATTGAATCATATGGGGGCACACAAACTTCCCCAGAGCTTCCTTCTTTTCACCCAAACCCAAACTTTGGCATCTGCGTTTTTTTCTTTTCCTTCAGCTGAGGTTCTTGGGAAAAAAAAAACAAACCAAAAACCCAAAAAGTTCACATTGCACAGTACCCAGGGCTGTTCTATCACAGAAATCACACCAGCTAGAGACTAATAGATCATTTCATGCCTTACTGTTTCTAGGGATGCAAGGGAAAAGGAGCTCTGCTCCTTTAAGCTAGCAGAAAGCTTCTTTATATTCAGGTGGAGTCAAGCCTTCCTGGGCTATAAAGTTGCAGGGAGAGGCAGGGGCAGCAGCTGTTTTGCTTAGATCTTAGCAAGCCTCCAGTCTCATCATGGTAAGAGCATGCCTTGTATTTGTCTAAACTTAAAGTATAGATTGTGTATTTTCCAAGTGTTCTGAGCTAACCAGCTTGCTCGCTCTTTTCCTCTCCTTTCTCTTGGGGATGTTAATTCCAAACAGCTTTGTTTCGTTGCTGATTACCTTGTGGTTTATTGATTCAATGTTTGCTCCTTATAAGGGAAAAGTGAGGGACTTGGTTGGAGAAGAGTTATTTAGGTGGCCTCTTGCTGCTTTTCACTCTGAGTTTGCAGCTTCTGAGGTGGGGTCTGTACAGTTGCAAAGTTTTGGTCTCTTTAATGCAAGTTCAGTTTTACTTTTTTGGTGGGGGGGTGGGGAACTGATGAATCTTGATACACAACTATGTGAGAGACTAAAGTTTAAATTTTGACACTGCTGGCACTTTTCCCAAAGTTTAACACTTCAACCCTTGCACTGCTGTAAGGAGCTGGTGCAACTTGCAGAGACCTTTAGGAGGGTTTTTTTTTTTTTCCTTAGGAATGAGCTGCCATGTTGCCTTTGTCTGCTACAAACCCTTGGGATTAGATATTAAATGAATAAAGTCCCCCTTCCTTCTAGCTTTTTAATTGAATCTTTAAAGAGTTTGTGGCTGTGAAACTGAAGTGGGCTGGTCTGGTTACTAAAAAACCCTGGAACCCGAACAGTGCTGGCTGATGTAGCTAAAACTCTTTGTAAAGAGTAACACAACTGTCACCTTCTTGTGAATGCAAAAGAGTAACTTGTTGGAAAATCTGGTGGTGTCCCTTTGCGTGTTGCAAGTGGAAGAAAACTTCAAAGTAACTCCTAGGAGCCAGCTTTTGAACTCCTTTTTCCTTTTATCTACTGGCTTCTAAAGTCTGTTTTGGCTATAAAACAGTTAAACATTTACATGGTATTTCCAATGGGAAAATCAGCTGGACAACAATAGACTGCCTATAGCCAGAGTCTGTAAAATGCAGTTCATCTTGACACAAATATTGGAGATCTGGAATCTCAAAAAAACCCCTTCCTGACTTATTTGAGGGGCTGAAAACCTGCAGAAAAAAGCTGCACTTTCTGCCTTCCAGCAGGTCCCTTTTTTTTTTTTCCAAGTTTTTCTTTTTCCCTTTTTTTTTTTTCTTTGTTCCCATTCCCTGTGCTCTGGGCTGAAAATACCAGTGCTCCCTTGAAGCAGGTGCTGGGACCAGGGAGCTGGAAGAGGATAGTGAGTGGAGCAGCTGTCCCAGCTAGGGCTGGTGAAACGGCTGTGGCGCTGACCCTCGCAGACTGTGGCGAGGAGCTATTGCAACCATCTTGCTGAGAGGGATGGGCAAATGGCAGTCAGCATTTCCCACATAGTGCAAATATCAACTTGGAGAGGGAGGACTTAAACACAGCCTCCACATCCAGAAGAAGTGGTGGTCGTGACCCAGACACTGCAGTGTTTAGTCAGCTGGTGTCCCTCTGCGGTACCAGGAGTATTCATCCAGTTGGTGTCCAGCTTTATGGTGGGGGACCTGGGCATGTGGTGGCCACTGAAGTCACTTGAGGGCTGAGAAACCTCTTGGCATGTCCATGCTTGGAGACTAAGGGGTGAAGTTGCATTGCGTCCTTCCCCTGATGGCTACTGCTACAAGTGGTTGATGCCCAGGACTCTCAAGCATTACTTAGAGGGTAGTGATTTTTAAGGGACAGACCATCTGGCAGGATGGTCAGGCGTAGGGGTGTGCACACACTGCGTGTCCTCTTAGCCCTGACACAACTGGGCTCCTGGTGGCATTTGTCATGTGCTGCCCAAGGTGGGCTACTTGGGCCAGGGGAGCTGAGCTCATCTGTGGAGACCCCCAGCTCTGGGTAGGACTGGGGGTGATGGTGTGAAATGAGGTGAGACCTGAACCAAGCTGCCCATCAGTGCTTCAGATAATGGGATCTGCTGCACTGCTTGCTATCCCCAGTTGGGATCACCAGCTCCTTTCATGGTGATCCTGTGGGAAGAAGCCTTGCTCCATGCTGTGCATGGTGGTAATTTGGAGTCTCTGCTTGGGAGCTGGGACATGAGCCTCTGTCATCGCTGCAGCAGTGCTTTGATCTTGGGGTGGTGGAAACAGCAGAGGCCAATTATCCAGGGAAGCACACAACCATCAAAAGTCCCCAGAGAGTCTCCAGAAGACGCCAGTACCTCCAATACTGCCCTGGAGGTAGGTGGAGGCTCCTGGAGGGTGACCTGGTTAAATCAGGACTCCGAGCCTCTCCCCAGGTGTCAGCCTGCCCTTGTTCTGGCCCCAGGTGACTGCTGGTTTCTTCCAGCCTTGTTTCCTGTTATGACTCCCAGATTGGCTGCAGTTTTCCCAAGCTTGGCTGCTCCCTGCTTTTTTAGCTCAGGGAGCCTGGAGCTGTTGTCTGTGATGCCCCATTGCTTTGGGACCTGGGGGATTGACAGCTGCTCCACTCCATGGCAGGGCCAGTTGAGCACTAAGCAAGGAGCCAGCAAGGCTCTGTTCCTTCCTGCCTCAGCATGAAGCCCATCATCTCCTTCCTTCCTCCTCCCCTGAGCTAGGAGAGCCCTTCCTAGGGATGCTACATGTGTGGCTCGGCTGTGTCCAGCTGCCCAGCAGATCATGGTTTGATCCTCGCTCCAACTCTCGGTGGTGGGCGGAAGGCGCCTGTTTCCCTAATCATCTGCAGTAGCAAATGGCTCAAACAAGAACCGCGGGGGCTAGTGCTAAGTCACAGGATGTCTAAAAATCGCCTTAACAAGCCGTTTCCCCTTCCAGAGGGAGTGCATTTCCATCCACATTGGACAAGCTGGCGTGCAGATGGGCAATGCCTGCTGGGAGCTGTACTGCCTTGAGCATGGGATCCAGGCGGATGGGACCATTCCTGGTCCCAAGCAGGTGAAACCTGTGGAGCTGAAGTCTGAACAAGTGGATTCTTCTTTTGAGACCTTCTTCTGTGAGACGGCATCTGGGAAGCACGTACCCCGGGCAGTGTTCATAGACTTGGAGCCCACTGTCATCGGTAATAGTGGGGCCGTTGGGTGTTGTGGCATCTTTAACCAGGAATCCTGACCCTTCTTACTGGGGCCTCACGTTGCTGCCCAGCAGTTTTCACTCCTCTGCTCTAGTAAAATGTCTCCAACGTGATAAGGAGACAGAGTTTGCATTTCCAATTGGAGCTGGGAGTGACAAACCCATTACTCTTACTACACTGACTGGTCTTAGTTGATCCCTCCTTTTAAGAGACTTGCTGCCTTGAGCAGGATCCTCAGCAGTTGTAAAGTGGCGTGGGTTTATTAACCTCAGTGGCTCCAAACTGAATTACTCCATCCTATGACCTGATGTGGCACATCTGGTTTTAATGCTACCTGTGAAGCATCTTTGGGTGGAGGGGTGCTACACATTTCACATTTCTCTGTAATCTGGGTGTCTTGCTACTGCAAGCTTCCTACTTCCCCTTACAGCCCCAGCTCCTTTAGTGATCTCTGGGTGTTTGACTAAACTGTGACACTTTGATTTAGAGTACCTTCCTAGAAAACAAATTATTTTCTTGCTCAAGGAACTGGTGGAAATGACTCCCAACCACCTGCATCCATCTACCTGCTTCTGCCTTCCAGGCATCTCTGGAGTGGTTGCTCCTATCTTGCCATTTAGGATGTGTGACTCATTTCATCTAATGAAAGGAATGCAGACTTTTGTTTTGGCTCCACTTAATTTTTAGGAAACCTATTAAGGCAGTAAATTGAGAACCTAGTGAGAGAGCCAGTAGAAAATGAAATGTGTCCAATATTGAGACTGAGTGGGTTTAAACACCCTCTGGAGGTGTCTCCAACCTCATTGACTGCATGGAGCCAAGAGAAAGTGCTCCTAATGTCTGTCTTCATAAAGTGCCTGAAGCTGGGTGGACACATCCAGCAGAGATGTCAACACTGGAGGCACTCTGTCTCCTCTTCAGTGTGCTGTAGACCAGATGATGGAGGTAGTGCTTCCAGCCACTTCAAGATGCTTTGTAACCAGCAGAAACACAAGCTGTGTGTGGTAACTATAACCCTACAATAATGCTAGAAACATAGGCAGTGTTCTAACCCTTTAAGCCAAGTTACATTAGGATCTCAAAGTGGCTGCTGGGTGAAGATGGAGAGGATGTAGTAGGATCTTTACAAATTAGTCTGGGCAGGGTTATTCTTATCACTTCCCTTATTCCCGGTCTGAACTAACCGTGCCAAGATTGTCATCTCACATGGGCTCCTGGTAGACTTGCTGTATGTTTTACTGTGTCACACTAATGTCTAAAACCTGTAACCATGTGCTGCTCCCCATGACTTCTCCTTGCGTAGATGAGATCAGGACTGGGACCTACCATGCGCTCTTCCACCCAGAGCAGCTCATCAGTGGCAAGGAAGATGCTGCCAACAACTATGCCCGCGGTCACTACACCATAGGAAAGGAGATTATAGACACTGTCCTCAGCAGAATTCGTAAAATGGTAAGCAAAAAGACAGGCTTTCCCTTAAAATAACACAACATACAATTAAACTTTGGGTTTGGGGTGAAAGTCTTAGAAGAAAAAACCCTTAATGTGAGCTCAAGTGCTGCTGTGCTTAGGTCTGGGGCTCAGCAAAGCAAGGGCCACCTGACACTGTATTATCTGCCTCAAAAAGCAACTGTCATTGCATATTGTACGTGTGTGAAGTGATAGAACCCTAGACCTAAGAGGCAGAGAAGGACTTTTGACCACAGGGAAGCCACACCTGGGTTATGCAATTACAGAGATTAATTCTAAATGGCCAATTGGTAGCCAGGCTGGGAAGACCAAACTCCACATTTGATAGGAGTGAAGCAGGATTGTAACAACGTACTTAGAACCATTTCACTGACACGCTTCTGAGATGTCCAATAAGGGCCTAGGACCCACATGTTACTGCCCACCCCCTCTCAGGTGCTGAGGTGTGCATTGAGCTGATAATGGAGAAGTTTCCCGAGAGTGTTCCATCTGACCATGCAGAGCTACCTGTGGTATTTCCATGGAAATGCTGCAATTAGTTAAGGCCTGTATCCTTAAGATGCTCAGTAGTGTGATATACTAAGTGAATCCACTCTAGGTGTTGGGTGCACCCTGGCCAGTAAGAGCTCTAAATGGAATTTATTGCTATATTTTTGGTGATAGTTATTCCAGTCCTTAACTGAGTGATAAATATACATTATTCTGCTTCAGGCTGACCAGTGCAGTGGACTCCAAGGGTTCCTGGTCTTCCACAGCTTTGGGGGAGGCACAGGCTCCGGGTTCACCTCCCTCCTCATGGAGCGGCTCTCTGTGGAGTACAGCAAGAAGTCCAAGCTGGAGTTCTCTGTGTATCCAGCCCCACAGGTCTCCACAGCAGTGGTGGAGCCCTACAACTCCATCCTCACCACCCACACCACCCTGGAGCACTCAGACTGCTCCTTCATGGTGGACAATGAAGCCATCTATGACATCTGCAACCGCAATCTGGACATCGAGCGTCCCACCTACACCAACCTCAACAGGCTGATTGGGCAGATTGTCTCCTCAGTCACAGCCTCCTTGAGATTTAATGGTGCTTTGAATGTTGACCTGATTGAATTCCAGACCAACCTGGTGCCCTACCCACGGATACACTTCCCCCTCACAACCTATGCACCCATCATCTCAGCAGAGAAAGCCTACCATGAGCAGCTGTCGGTGCCAGAGATCACCAATGCTTGCTTTGAGTTCTCCAACCAGATGGTGAAGTGTGACCCACGCCGTGGCAAGTACATGGCCTGCTGCCTGCTGTACCGGGGAGATGTGGTGCCCAAGGATGTGAACGCAGCCATTGCAGCCATTAAAACACGCCGGTCGATCCAGTTTGTGGACTGGTGCCCCACTGGCTTCAAGGTGGGTATCAACTACCAGCCTCCCACAGTGGTGCCTGGGGGGGACCTGGCCAAGGTGCAGCGGGCTGTCTGCATGCTGAGCAACACCACAGCCATTGCGGAGGCGTGGGCCCGCCTGGACCACAAGTTTGACCTGATGTATGCCAAGCGGGCCTTTGTGCACTGGTACGTGGGGGAGGGCATGGAGGAGGGGGAGTTTTCGGAGGCCCGGGAGGACCTGGCTGCCCTGGAGAAGGATTATGAGGAGGTTGGAAGGGACTCAGCAGATGGTGAAGAAGATGAAGCTGATGAGGATGAGTATTAACAAACTGCAGCCTGTTCTTAATGAAGTCAAACCTCAGATGAAACACAAACCTTCTGTCATCAGGCTAAACTGGTCCTCAGTGCCTGGAGGTGCCAAAGGATCATCCTGAACCTCAACACTGCTGTTTGACGTATTATACCTTTTCTGCTTGCATAGTCTATGTGCTCATAGTGCACTTCTGTAGCATGGGTGTCTCGAGCTTTATCACAATGCTGTTTATCAATGAGTGAAGCTGAATAGGTGCCTGGCTTAGTGTTGGGGACACAGCCTGCCTGGGCAGAGGATCCTGGTTCCTAGTCCCGGGGAATGTTGCAAACTGCCTACTTTGGCTGAAATGGCAAACTCTTACTCTGGCTTTTACTGTAAAAGCACCTTTTAATTTGAAATGTACCTGTACACTTCTATGCAACTCTTTTGTATTTGAATAAAGACAATTTGTTTTTGCTTTGAGTTCTTGGGATTTAATCAGGTTGGTTGTGTGGATGTTGTCTTGGAGAACAGCAAATGCAGATAAGGATGTGCTCTGATAGGCCATCTGTGAGGATTGTTGACTGTAAGGTTTGCTGTGAGGGAAATATCCTATATCCTGCAGGGACCTGTCTGTCTGGAGCCAGATGCAGCTCTTCTCTCCCCCAAGAGCAACCTGGGGGAAGTGTGTCTGGGATCAGGCAGGGCCTCCCCAGTTTGCCATAATGGGGAGTGGTGCCTGGGTAAAGAGCACCTTTCTGGTGAGGTTTTTGCCTCCTCCCCATCCTTGGTGAAGTTTGTGTCCTGAGTGAGTCCTGGTTGCTGGGGCAGTGCTGTAGCTCTGGGCTGGGGTCTTGGTCAGGAGTCGGTGGGAGTCCTGCGTGCATGGACTTGGAGTTTGCCCTGGAAACTTGAGCCAGGTCCATGTGATGGGGTGACTCAGGAGGAAAAGTGATGAAATGTCCCTGATAAGATACAGACATGGAGTGTTGGTAAGCCAGAGGGACAGGAGAATGGCTGGCTCCATGCTGCACCGAGACACTAGGTACGCTGCTCATGCTTTGGGTTTGTGTATACCATAACTCCACATCCACCCTTTATTTCAGTTCTGGGATCTGCCTTTCCCCCAGACCTCCTCCATGCCCTGTAGCCACAGCTGCCCTCTCCCTTGATGGGGATGGGATTCCAGAGAGGTTCCCGAAGCGCTGCACTGTGAGGTCCAGAGAGGGATGGTTAGAGGGCTGGGGAGCTGTTGCTGTGCTCTATGCTTGGGAGATGGAGGTGGAAGGAGTCAGAGGTCACTGTTGGCTGCAGTTGGTCTAAAAACCTGGGATGCTGACAGCACAAATGGGTGGTAGGTGGACACCTAGGAAAATCCCTGTTGGGCTGTAGCATCCACTGTGCTCAACTCACTCAGACATTACCTGAGCTAAAGCATTAGGCATGTCCCCTTGCTCTCAGGGAGGCTGAGCATCAGCCTACTCTGAGGCTGGTCATTCTGGGGATGGTAACCCCCTACTGCCTCACCTGAGGGGTCCTCTCCATCTTCAGCTCTGCTAATGTGATGGATCTGGTTGAGACACCCCCAAAACTGGTCAGCCCGAAGACCTTGCAGCTGAGTGGGTTTCCTCTCACCCACCCTAGCTGGTCACTTTTCACCCCCTGATTCCTGGGGGATGGGGCCAACCCACCTCCTGTGTTTCCAGTTGGTTGTCCCCACACACCTAGCATTGACAATAACCTTCACAGGCAAATGGTAACTGCTCCATTTGCCAGAAATGGGACTGTTTAAGGCTCAAAGATGCTTTTTAAAAGAGCAAAGATGAGTTCTGTCTCTATGCCTACAAGCAAATGTGCTGGGAAGTTCCCAGACATGGCCAGTTTGGCTCCATTCCCTACAAACAGCTGGGGCTGGAAGCTGCTAGTTAAATCCTCACAAAAAAGTGTGACAGCAGGCTGATGTGGACATGGGACAAGCATCACTCCTGCTTGGAGCCATGAGCCAAGTCAGCATGTCTGAGCAAGGACAAGAGTGCAGCCACATGCACCTGCAGCTTGGAAAGCAATCAGCACAGCACCAGGGCTGGTGTAATTGGAACAGTTTATTACCAAAATCAATTACTCCAGTAATATCTGTAAGCATAGAGTTGCTCCTGCCCTCCCACAAACACAGGGAGGGAGGGAAAGGATTTTCCTGCAGGGGAAGGGCAATTCCATGGCTCTTACTGCATTGGCATCTCCAGCTCAATGGCCATTAGGCAATGCTCCACAAGAGCAGATCCTCCGGCCCCACACCCAAGAGCAGCACACACTTTGCACAGCTTCAGCTCTATTTTTCCTACCTGTGTGCTGAAATAGCAAAGCTGGTCATAAAAAAAGGCCACTGAGCAGCAACATGGAGCAGCCCTCAGGATCAGCATTTCCACCCTGTTGCTCCAGCCCATTCACCACCATTCATTCATTGCTTCCTTACTGCAATGAGGGTAGATCTCAGGTTTATCCACCATTGTCCTGCAAGGAGGAGGCTCATGGTGCCTGTAGACCTCTGCCACTGACTTCTCACAAGGTCCTGGGCAAGTTTCCTTTTCCTTGGGGCTATCCAGCAGCATCTGCTGCCTCTTCCTTCCATCCCACAGCCCACTGCAAACCAAGAGCTGTCTGGAGCTGCTGGGGAAGCTGCAATGAGGGGTTGTTCTTCAGCACAGGGGGACACAGTCCTCATCTGGCTGGGGGGGGACAAACTGTCTCACTCCATTTCTGGGCATCACACACAGATACGATAGAAAGGATCTTGCAGCCATCACAAGCAGATGAGCCTGAGCTCACGAGCATTCACAACAAAACACACCAAAGAAGCTGTAAGGGCAGAATATGTGGCTGCAGAGATGCACATGTCCTCAGCAGACCAACAGCCAGACTTTTCCTCCACTCCCAGCATGGGTAAGAGTTATGCACCAGCTCATACCGCACAGCTCTGCCTTCAAGAGCCATCAGGCACACCAGGAAGTTTAAACCAAGAAAAAAACCCCTTTTTCTGAGCAGGAGGTTGACCCTCCAAGAATGCAGAGTGTTTAACAGATCCATAGAGATTAAGCCTTTCCAGTGTCATGGAATCAGAAGGTCTAGCTGTGATCTCAGACTTGCTACAACCACCCTGGCTGCTGTGCCTCCCTCCTGCAGCCCTGCTCTATGAGCACTGCCTTGACAGTGGGCCACAATGATGGCAGATGACAAACCCCCAAACAGGATCCTATCCCAGAGCATCTCTGCTGGGCAGAGGAAAAGCTCAAAAAAACCACCCAAAACACAGGCAACCCTTCCTCAGCTCCTAGTCCAGTACACAGCAGGGGGAGGCAGAGCTGGCCTGGTACCTTCCTGAGCTACTTTGGATTTGTCCCCTCCATTTTTGGAGGGACATTTGAGGCATCATTTTGGGGTCTACACCAGCCCTGTGCAGAAAAGCATTTTCCAGCATGTCAAGCTGCATCTGCAGGTCCTGGAAGGCTCAAGAGAGGTACAGGAGAACTCCCTCCCTCCTCTGCAGTCACCACATTGCCAGCCCCACCAGTCCAAGCAGCCTTGCTCCCCCAGGCAGAGGGCAGCTGGAGGTGAGACAACCCCCAGGAGCTCCCATCTTGTTGACCTTGGGAGATTGCCACCCCCAGGAGCCCAGCAAGTGGAGACAGGCTTTAATAATAACCACCCCCCTCCACCCTTGCCTCAGGTGTTTTAAATCTTCCTCCAGTGCAACCCAGAGCCAACACCATCAGCCCTTCAATTATAGCCTGACTGCAGATCCAGCTTCCTCCCCTCTAACCCAGCCAACTCCTTTTCTTGGATCACTTACTGGGAGGAGAGTCCCCAGTGGAGAAATAACCAGCTCCAGTCCAAGGGAGCTGCAGAGATCCAGTTAAACCCCCTTTTTCAGCTCATAAGCCACAGGGGTTCTTGCATCATGGCTGGGGAACAGCCATCACCCAGCTCAAGTTGTCTGATTGCAGAAACAGCACCTTGCTTCAGAATTTAGAGCTGTGACATGGTTTGGGTGCTTTTGCAGGGGTCAGACAGACAGAAAAAAGGTATTTGAATTCTCATCTTCACTTCAGTTAAACTTCCAGGCAGGCCCAGCCCTGGCAGCTGGATGTGGATTCTTTAGCAGGGCTCTGCACAGCAGCTGAGAACCAGAGAAACCTGATCCTACTCCCTGGGATGCCTTGGAGCAGACTGCAGAACAGAAAACCCAGAGCCTCTCTAAGCACACAGAGAGGCCACAGGCAGCCAGTGCCAGAGCAGGATCATTGCCCCAATTTTCATCTCAACACAGCAGTTCCACCCCAGGGTAGATGGCTCATGTCACCCACCCCACTTCACAGGGCTCACCCCAGCATCAACAAGCAGGAAGGCCCTGGGGGTAGGACAGCAGTGACCAATGCAACACAGGAACCACCCTGCAGCCACCCACCCCAAACCCCCCTCCCTGAGACAGGTAGGTGACACAACAGGACAGGAGAAGATGTTTTGCTGGCCACCATTTATTCAGCTAATTTTCTGCTTACACAAGACTTGACCAAAGAGTTGCCTTTGGCCAAGTTTCCAAGTCACATTTCCTCAGATCCACAATTCCCTTCTCCAAAAGTAATTACAAGACTAAGATATGAAAAGCTACATCCAAGCTGCCTTCTCAAAGGTAAAAATATTATTCCTCATAATAAGCCTCTCCTTCTGCCGAGTCCCTTCCAACCTCCTCATAATCCTTTTCCAGGGCAGCCAGGTCCTCCCGGGCCTCCGAAAACTCCCCCTCCTCCATGCCCTCCCCCACGTACCAGTGCACAAAGGCCCGCTTGGCATACATCAGGTCAAACTTGTGGTCCAGGCGGGCCCACGCCTCCGCAATGGCTGTGGTGTTGCTCAGCATGCAGACAGCCCGCTGCACCTTGGCCAGGTCCCCCCCAGGCACCACTGTGGGAGGCTGGTAGTTGATACCCACCTTGAAGCCAGTGGGGCACCAGTCCACAAACTGGATCGACCGGCGTGTTTTAATGGCTGCAATGGCTGCGTTCACATCCTTGGGCACCACATCTCCCCGGTACAGCAGGCAGCAGGCCATGTACTTGCCACGGCGTGGGTCACACTTCACCATCTGGTTGGAGAACTCAAAGCAAGCATTGGTGATCTCTGGCACCGACAGCTGCTCATGGTAGGCTTTCTCTGCTGAGATGATGGGTGCATAGGTTGTGAGGGGGAAGTGTATCCGTGGGTAGGGCACCAGGTTGGTCTGGAATTCAGTCAGGTCAACATTCAAAGCACCATTAAATCTCAAGGAGGCTGTAACTGAGGAGACAATCTGCCCAATCAGCCTGTTGAGGTTGGTGTAGGTGGGACGCTCGATGTCCAGATTGCGGTTGCAGATGTCATAGATGGCTTCATTGTCCACCATGAAGGAGCAGTCTGAGTGCTCCAGGGTGGTGTGGGTGGTGAGGATGGAGTTGTAGGGCTCCACCACTGCTGTGGAGACCTGTGGGGCTGGATACACAGAGAACTCCAGCTTGGACTTCTTGCTGTACTCCACAGAGAGCCGCTCCATGAGGAGGGAGGTGAACCCGGAGCCTGTGCCTCCCCCAAAGCTGTGGAAGACCAGGAACCCTTGGAGTCCACTGCACTGCTCAGTCTGCAGCACCAGGGAAAGAAGCAGAAGGAGCAGGTTACTGGAGTTATTCTGGTCTCATTGGACTAATTGAGTACTATGTTCAACCATCAGATTTAAGGCTTAACTACTGCTTGCATACACCTTTCACTTTTAACAGTTTAGATGTTAGATGCAACAAATACATCTGCTTCTATGTTACCTCCTGTTTAGCAGGAAGAAAGGCCTGACCCAGAAGTGACATATTGGGCCCAAGAGACTCATGATAATAGCAGTCTGGAGAATAGGAGAAGTCTGAAGGCCACTAAGAGGTCCCACCTAAATCAAGAATATTTTGATGTTATCAAAGCACTTCTGAGCATCTACATGGGTGAAGCCTCCTACTGCAGAAGCTACCACACAAAGGAGAAGAGGCCCAAGAGGAGACAGTAGCCAGAACCTGTGCCCTGTGTGGGGGCACCTTTAGTCCCTTCTTTTCCCCTCAAGTCCCACCCAGCAAGACATACACCCACATACATGCCATCATGTTGTTCCAGTGGCATGGTCAAGTTGACCATGATTGGCTTCCCCCCCGCCTTGATAGCCATGGCAACAGCAACCAGAGTGCTAATGCAGAAGACCCTCCACAGGGTTGTTACCATTTTACGAGTCCTGTCAGCAACCGAGTCAATGATCTCCTTCCCAATGGTGTAGTGGCCCCGAGCATAGTTGTTGGCAGCATCTTCTTTGCCACTGATGAGCTGCTCCGGGTGGAAGAGCGTGCGGTAGGTCCCAGATCTGATCTCATCTGGAGGAAGTTGAGATCTCATGAGTACCACTGGCACAAGGGTCACTGTCTACCAAGTTACCTGCACCAACTTAGATGCAGTTTCACATTGAAGCTCTCAGTCTCACCAGGCATTTAGGTGGCCAACACTACACTTCAGATCAAAGTACTTCCTCCCACTCCCCAAGAGGTCTGGAGACCATGACTTACCAATGACAGTGGGCTCCAGGTCAACAAATATTGCTCTGGGCACATACTTCCCTGATCCTGTCTCACTGAAGAAGGTACTGAAAGAAGAATCTGTTTGCTCTGAGGATGCACTGGAGGAGATGATGCCATCTGGCTCGATCCCATGCTCCAAGCAATACAGTTCCCAACAGGAATTGCCCATCTGGACACCAGCCTGGCCAATGTGGACAGAAATACACTCCCTCTGCACGGGGATGGAAGAGAAGAGGTGGTTATCAACAGGCACCAAGAAATTACACTAAAGCTGGCACTTCTGGCTGTCTTACAGAGCACAAGGCCAACAACATAAGAACAAGAGGAGCACTAGTGCAGCTTGGTGGCAGCCAGGGTTATTTCTCCATGGCAGGCACCCAAGGGCTGCCAAACAAGCAACAACTAAGCATTAGCCTTCTAGAGAGATATTGCAATGCCCTAATCTTTGCATCTGCCTTGGTGGGATATTGCAGTACTTTGCATCCCAGCACTCTCATTACCCTGCTCAACATCCCCATTCCCAGGAGCAGGCCACCAAGCCTGAACCCACAGCATGTGATCGCTGTCAAATTCAACTGCTCATGGTTTCTCCTCTTTGCTATGCTGATCTTGCCTTTGGGCAGAAGGCAGGGTACAACCTTCCCAGCTACCTCACCTGGTGCTCTCAGCTAGGGAGGAGGGAATGACCCAGGCCAGCCAGCAGCTGGAACACTCCCCACCCCATAACCTTTCCCAGGCAGGTAGAGGCAAACCTCTCCCCACCCAAATGGGCAGCAGCAGAGGACCTCTGCCTCTCTCTGATGGAAGAAGCCCATGTGGTTGGCCTTCAAGTACTCTCAGAGCAGTTTTTCATTTCCATTTAGGCTAGACACAGCCATGCAGGATCATCTGGCTGGAAACAGGTAGGGAAGATCCAAGGAAGGCTGTGTAGGGACCAATTCTTTATTTTCTCCCTACAAGGCCAATAGTTGTCCCATGAAGCAACTGCTCCTCCTTGAATCCAAAAGAGGAGCCCCTGTGCAGAAAGGATGGCTGAGCTGTTGAACAATGACACAGGAGGCTGTTAAAACCAGGTTTTTGAGTTCAGAGAGACCACTAGAGACTTCCACTGAGGATATCTAGGGAAATAGAAAACCCAGCACACATCCAGTTCAGGAAGCCCTGATCTGCAAGACAGGAAGGAGTCTCAGATGGGCTTACCCAAGGCTTAGCCTGCCCTCACTACCTGATTTTAGCTATAACCTGGGCTGGAGACACAGCACAGCAACTCTCAAGTTACCTTCATGCAAGAAGCCTGGCACAGCAGGACCCCTACACCAAGGGCAGAAACAGGGCAACAGCATCCTACACTAGATAAGAGAGTCAATATATAGTGTAATCATCCCACAGCCACCACTGCATTTCTCTTCCTACACAGGCAGTCCCAGGACAGCCTTAGCCAACTCCCACACCAGGGCCAGAACAGGGATGCTGAGCCCATCTTCACAAGGGGAGACCTTCATTCCCTGCTCCAGGTCTGCCTCAGACCCACAGCAGCACCAGATGGGCAGCTGGATGAGCCTTGGATCAGATGCCACCAGCAAGACCAAAGTATCTCCAGGCAGGTCTGAAGGCATTTCAGCAGGGTGGTCCTTCCTAGGCCACAAAGTGGAGATAAACACCAGCCTTGCAAGGCCAACCCAGCTCTACAGACTCTTCTCCCCTAAGCATGACCTCTGCACTCCCATGAGCTCTATCTCCAGGGCTCACATGCTCTTCCACAGCCCACAACCACTATCACCCCCAAAAAAGCCCACAAACAGGAGCAAGACACCTTTCCCTAGCCAGAAAGAAAAACTACCTCCATCTCCATCCTCCAGCAGAGCTGGGAAGAACCAGCCATGGCTCCCAGAAAGCAAACCCAAGCTCCTCAGCTACTCACCATGGCTCTGAACTACCTGGGCTCCTCACCACAATCACAACCACCTCACCAACAGCACACCCTGCCTGACTCCCTCTTGGGCCTTTTATAGCAGGTAGAGCTGGGCTTTCTGCCAAAGGGCTCCCTCCTCCTGCCCCCTCCTCAGGCAGGCACCTGCTGGCAAAGGGTTCAGGTGTTTCTGCTCCGGGAGGGATAACCATTGGGGTAATCAAGGTGCTTTGAAGGACTTGCACCTGCAGATCCGTGGAGTTTGGAGTTTCTTTGGCTTTTCAATACTCATTCAGCATTGCTTTCCCCATGATGTCAAAGATCACTTTCCGTGAAATCAGGAGAAGAGTTTTGTATGACCCCATGGGTGTCAGCATGGGTACCCCTTCGACAGCAGGAGCGTGTTTTTGGCCAGACACTCAATACCCATTGAGTTACACTGCCTGAATGCCTTCCTCAGCTAGATGTGCATGGGGCCTCCTTGATCCCAAGATGAGGTTCAGGACTTGCTCTCTTTTGGGGTTGCCTAGGCACTGCAGCATCTCTGGTTTGCTCTGGTATGGGTGAAGAAGGCTTCGGAGCATTGGCATGTGATGGAGGTGAAGAATGACAAGGAGGTTTCTGGAGGCCAGGGAAGACCTGGCTTCCTGTGGGAAGGATTATGAAGAGACTGAAAGGGAACTAGCAGTAGTCCAACAAGGATATTTTGTCCAGAGTGTGCCTGCAATGGCTATGCACCACCTCCTGAACAAACCGCTCTTTTTGAGTGCAATACCGAGTTTGGGTTTCATCCCTGCATGAAATGGCAGGAAAGACTGAATCCTCACCTGGCTTTTACAAAACTGAACAGATCACCCCAAATAGCAACACTGTCCTTCCCAAAAACAGCGGCCTTGGCTACGAGTGCTCCCAGATCTGGGTGGGTGCTGAGGGAGATTTCACTGCTTCTATTTCCATTCAGCTTCCTTAGGTAATCTGGCTCCTCCAACTTCTGCCTGTGTCTCAGCCCCTCTGAGCAACCCCGGTCTCGCTTGGCAGAGGTTGAGAAGGAGGATTAATTTTGGAACGTTTTGTCCGAGCCAGTGCCGGGTGTGGGTGAGACTCCCCTGTGGGGATGCAGCTGGTGGGGGAGGATCTCTGCTTTCCCCATCACTCGCTATCAGCTGGTATCTGCTGTCCCCATCTCAGCTTTGCACATGCAAGCACAGCCTGGTGCCAGCAAACACCCTGTCTTGTCTGCTTCCATGCCGCTGCTTCCATGTTAATTGCCTTCGTTAAAGGGGAGCAGCAGAAGGACCCAGTGTGAGCCCCAGGGATGTGATGTTTTGATTTCCAGGCACTAGCACAGGGCTGAGATGTTCTCCTTGTCCAATCTGCTACTGGGAAAGGCCCCCAGGCAGGGCTGGTACAGATCTCCATGGCAGCTGATGGTGGGGAAAATCCTGTTCCCAACCTGGGCCAGAGCTTTACTGGAGCTTACTGGAGAGCATGGGAAAACCCCTTCAACTTTCTGCTCAAAGCAATGATTTCTCCCTCAGCTCGGAGCAAATCCCTCTGTTGCTCCTTGCTGTGCTCCTCTACACAGCCCGGTGCATCAGGAAGGCTGAGCCTGGACAACGTAGGGACACCTCTGGCCAAACCCACCAAGGGACAAGGGTGCGTCCAGCTGTGTGCCCTCCAGGTCTGACCTTGCTCTGTTCTGCTTTGCCTGACCACATGTGAGCCATCATGTGTGCCTCAGTTTCCCTGAGTGTAAAATGGGGACAGTGCCTATGTCCTGCTGAACAGGAGCTCATCCCCCAATGGGGGATGGATATGCAGGGTGTTGGGCTGTAAAAATGTAGAAGCTATATACAGTGTCCATGATGGGCCATATAGTCCAAGGCTGCAGCAGATTGCGATAAGGAAAGACCTCACCTGTACACCCTGGGAGCCGAGGCAGGAGGAGGTCGTTGCACAGAGGCGCTGTGGGCGTGTTGGTGTGTTGTCTGCTAGAGACGTGTGCTACGGGGCTGAATTCGGCTGTGCTGCCTCCTCTGGGTACCCAGTGGGACAGAGAGGAGATGCCTCCAGCTATATCTCTGCCGATGACTGGTAGGCCCATCTGTCTACCCTTCAACTGGAGACCTGTCTCCTCTCAATATCCCACCTGGAGTGCTCCCTGTGGCCAAGCCATGGATGGGGTTTGTGGGAGCTGCTTTGCTGCTTGTGGCAAACGCCTCCTGGGGAAGGAAGGTCAAATTTGGTACGGGCCAAAACCCATGCCTGCTACATGCAAGGTTGGAAGCCAAGAGATGGAGTTTCCTCTTGGCACTGGGAGCAGAAGAGAAAGGGATATTCAGAGGAAGGGATAAATAGTCCAAGGTGAAGGTGTGGGAGCTTGGTGAGCTGCGGCTCAGTGGAGGGTGGAAAAGAGCAGGGTGAATAGGGACAGCTATTTTGGGGGCCCAAACTCACCTGAGGCCATGGGGTGGCCCTGACCAAGGCCAACCCATGGCCTGTAGGCACTCATGAAAGGCCATGGGGATGGGGAGGGTGATGCTGTCCTATCTGCAACTGCTGAAAGTGCTGTTGGGGAAAGGGATGGCTGAAAGACAATCCTAAAACCTAGAGAACCCCTGGGAGGAGAAACTGGGAAACCCCTCTTGAGGTCCCTTGACCAGTCTGGCTTATCCCTTCCCAATGCAATGATGACTGTGTGTAGGGACAGCTAGTGTCTTCGACTTGGGAAAGATGAGGTCTGGGAGTAGGATCTGGACTCTGGGGGAACAGGGCCATCAGGTTAAGCTGGAGAAAGGCTTTTGGAAATCCTTTGAAAGACTTTTTGGAAAGGCTATGGGCCCCAACAGACCCAACCAACCACCTGGGGGAGGCGATAGGAGAACAAAGCATTGAAAACTCAAGAGATTGTAGCTTTAATTAGGGACCTTCCCGAGATGTCCCCTTGCCCCATTGTGGGCACAAGCCTCTTCCCCGCGCATGGAAATGTCCAGAAGGAGGGATGGAGGAGATTGGGAAGGAGAGAAGGAGGGAGATATGAAAGTTAGGTAGCTCTATGGGTCAAAAATATACAACACTGATATCATACACGGCTGTCAGTCCCCTCTGGCCAGCATACCAGGGCCAGGTGGTGACCCCGTGCAGCCAGCCCTTCTCCGAGTCCCCCCTTCCCCACAGGGGGTCACTTCCGCCGCCCGATTTGGGCCATGAGGTGCGCATTGGCAGCAGCCTTTGCCCGCAAGTTCTTGGCTTTGGCGATATTGAAGAGGATGTTCATGATGTTGGTGGGGACGTCAAGGGAGAGGGTGACCTTGGTGCGACGGTCGCTTTTGGCCCGATTCTGGTACGTCTTCCCCTTCACCTGCGCCTGGGAGACATATTTGTAATGGCCTTCCCCAGGGAACGTCCTTTTCCCCATCTCTTCATCCACCGCCTCCTCCCCCTCCTCCTCCTCAGATGCCTCCTCGGGCAGGGTGGACTCGAAGCTGCGTTTGTCCAAGATGGCGTTTTCCTCCGGGTGGCTCTTCTGGGCTTCAGCAAGGGCCGCGTTGAGGCAGCTGAAGATGGAGGCGGCATTGTAGAGGCGGAGAGCCCGGCCGGTCTCAGCAGCGCAGAGGAGGGTGAGGAGGAGCAGCAGCCTGGTGTGGGGCATTGTGGTGGCCTGCCTGGTGGAGAGAGTGAGGGGAGGGCAGAGTTGGGCATGAGCACCATCATCCCCTCATCCTCCCAAATCCCATGGTTCACCTCCCAGGTTCCCCACAGGCCCCATCTAATGGTTAGGGCAGGTGGGATTGAGTTACCCTGGGGCTTCCTCCTCCAGGGTGCAACCCCTCAGCCCTTGGTTTTAGGGTGCTGAGCTGGAGGTGGGATGTCCAAGGTGCTTCACAAGGCTGCTGCCTTGCAGAGGAGGGTTTGGCCATCCCTTTGCTGGAACACAAGTGCCTGCTGCAGGAGAGCTGGTTTACACCATGACCCCTTCCTGCAGCAATCTTATTGTAGTCGCCAGGCAGCCCTCTCCACCTTGCTAACACCTCCATGGAGTAACCGTGGGTACCACCAGCTGCTGTAAGGGTGGGCTTTCCTTTCAGGTCCTGTCTGGTCAGCCTGAAGATACCAGACATGTTTTTGTGCTCTATGAAGTTGGCACTTGCTCATGTCACCCAGCTTGGTCTGAAAAGGGCATGAAGAGTTGAGTACAACTGGCCCCATGTCCCCTCTCCAGCCCTGGCCTCAGGTGCTCCAGGGTTGCCCATTACCCCATGGCCCCAAACCGAGGACCCTGACCACCACGGTTGCAGGACAGGCTGCCCCATCTGATAACACTTTTGGGGCACATTCCCCACTGTGGACAGCCCTGTCTGGGGACCTGTAGGCACCTCCAAAATCACAGCACAGCAGCATCACTCCCTGCTAGACATATGGTCATTTTTGGGTCTCAGGCAGGTTGAAAACCTCAGGATAACCCTCCTGCTCTGCAAAACCTCCTCATCTCTGAGTCCTCCCTCTCTGAGAAGTGACCCATCTCGCTGTGTACACACCAAACTGCTCAAAAAGGCCATCTAGAAGGCCACAAAGGATCTCCCAGTGGGGGTCTTTGCCCTTGTCGAGGTCAGACACGTGTCCCCGAGGGCATACACGCTCTCCAAGTGCCTGGAGGCACGATGGCATTCCCAATCTTCGGGCCCCATCTTGTGGCAATCGCATCACAAGGCAAGCGCTTGCTGGGGGACAGTCCCCAGTGGTGCGGGGACCTTGCCTGGGGCTGGGGTTTCACTGCTGGTTTGGGGCTGTGAGCTGCTAAGTTATTTCCCATGGGGATGGGAGTGTGGAGGGGCCAAGGAAGCTGGGGGAAGCCTCTGGGAAGATCTTGCGGAGTGGGATGGCTCCTGCGAGTCTCCCTGGATGTCTGTGTCTTGGGGTCACTGTCGGAAGGGATGCTGTGCCTCGCTGCAGGAGGGACTGCTGGGTGAGGGAGATGTCCTCAAAACAAATATACAAAATCAAAGCACTGTCACCCTGGATCTGCTCTTCGGCTGCTGAGCCACAGCCCTGAAACTCCTGTCACCTTAAGTCTGCCCTTCGCTGTCCTGTGACAGGGAGATTTGGGCAGGTTTGTCCCCTTGACTCTGCCCTTTGCCATCCCTCAGAGGAAGAGATTGGGGCAGGTCTATCCCCCTAACTCTGCTCTGTGCCGTCCCTTGGAGGGAACGATTGCGGCATGTCTTAAAGGCAGAATTTGGGGGAGTCACTGAATTTCCACTTGCCTCACTTACCCCTGCAGAGAACCCCACAGAGCTCCCCCAGACAACAACCATCCCCTTAACTCTGCCCTGTGTCCAGACGAGAGGGGAGGGATGTGCCACAGCCGTGGCACAATCCAGGCAGCACCAGCAAAGCTGTCCCTGTAGGATGGGGGAGGAAAACCCGTCCCAGGCACACAACCTTCATGCAAGAGCAGCTCGGGGCCCAAAACGCTCCCTCCTTCAGCCCCAAATCAGGCATTTAAGTCCTGGGACTTAGTTTTTGCTTGCAAAAGCTTAACAGGACAAACATGTTTCACCCCAAAGCCTCCCTCTTCGCAGCTGCATTTCAGCTCCAGATGAAGTAGACCCCCACAGCAAACTCCTAGCAGCCCCTTCTAGCAGGAGGTGGGACTCGGGGTATGAATTTACACCAAGTTTCTCACCCCTGCCTGCAGCCCCTGCTCTCCCCAGGAGACGTTTCGGTCGGGAGCTGCTGGATGGAGAATGGGAACGTCTCTGAAAGCCCTTGCAGAGCCAGCACAGCTGCTGGGAGAGGACTGAGCTGGTTTGAGCTGCCGCTGCCCTCTCCAGAGCTGCGGAGCAGCATCTCCACCTCGTTTCTCCCCGACAACTATTTCATGAATGTCTGAAACAGGCAGCTTGGACCCATGGCCAGCTCGGGCTTTTTCCACTCGGCAAAACTCTTTGGAGACCTCAGCCAAGCTGGGGAAAAGGCAGAGGAAGGGGAAACACGGCTGAAAAGCCTCTGCATCCAGCAACTGTTTTCCCAGTCCTTGGCTGTGGGGTGGATATCCTGACAAAAAAAAGCAAAAATCAAGGCAAAGCAGCAAAAAAATGCAGTGTCTGGCTGAGCTGGTCGGACAGCAAAAGCTGATATACTAGTAGGGCTATTTTTTTTGCGTGGGGGTTTTGTGCATTGGCATGCCAGAAAGGCTTTTTGGACCAGAAAGCAAGCTGGAATTGGGTTTTCCTACCCCACAAACAAAGCAGGAAAAGAAGGAAAACCACCTGCGGTGGATCTGAGGAAGTCGGAGTTAAATCTGCCACTGCCGGAGGGTGACTTGCGGGTGCTGTTCTCTGCAGGTGGATGTTGCCGGGATGCCCGTGAGCAGTTTACGGGCATTATATTGAGATGGTGCTGACAGCCGTGGCAGGACCATTTGTATCGGCTGAAGATCTGCCTCTCCGCACTGGATTAAGCTAATTTTTCCCCTATCACAAAGTAAGTTTGGAATAAAACAATACTGTGAATGAGACCTGTAGACTTTTTAAACTCTGCCTGATGTTGCGTCTTGCCTAATGAATCTCTCCTGATGGTGCTGATTCCCAGGGCTCCAAAATTCAAGCTGAGCCGGCGGGGACGGGGACTGTGCCCTCCTCTCTTCCCCATCCCTTTAACCACAGCAGTGATTTGTCTCCCCACTTTTTGATTTCCCAAGAGTTGCAAACCCTCCCTGTGCTGCCCAACCTGATCTGCTTCCAAAAATGGTTATAATAATAAAAAAGAGTCTTTATTTTAATTTCTTTGGTTAGGAAGGAGGATGGGGGTAGTCTTTTAACATAATATATTGAATTGCTTTTCCTTATCCTGCCCTTTTTTTTCCTTACAGGAAAACGTGGGACCTGATCTCTCAAGGAAAGCACTGAAATATTTAAAGTTTGTGCAAATGAAGCTGGCTGCTGGTTAATAAATGAAATCCAGGGACTCACCTGGTAGTCCTCGGCGGTCAGGATGGGAAGGGGTTGCTGCGGTCTCACTCAGAGGAGAGAGGCATCAGGCGCGTTCCCCTGAACTTCTGCACCCTCGCTTTTCTTTTATTGTTATTAAGAGGGCTGTGATAGTTTTTCTCTCTATGGAAACGCTTTTCCCCTCCCTCGTGTATATATAAAAATGAGCGATCACGGGGTTTGGGTCGTAACTCCAGACGTGGAGCCTTCATTTGGGCATGATTTCATTAAAATGAAATCAGAGGGAGCTGGCAACGTCATGGGGCTGTGGTGCCTCTCCCCATTCAGAATAAAAAAATTGGGCGGGGGGGCGGGGCGGGGGAAGATGTCTGAACCTGATAACAGACTGATGAGAATCATCCAAAACTGTGTCTGTGACCAACTTTGGGACTTTGCAGGAGCATGCAGATGCGCTTTTCCCCTGCTCCTCCAGGTAGCCAGACACCTGGTGCAAGTGTATTTTAAATGCAAAGGTTTTTGTGGCCCTTAAGGATGTCTCTCGGGGTTTTCAGCATCAATTAACAGTGTTATCCCAATTAATGTGCTTCCCTTCGAAGAGGGGTGCTGGTGCAGCACCTTGGTAGGGTTTTGTGCTGGGGCAATGCTCATAACCCCATCTGCAGCTGCTACAGACTTCCCTGCTCACACTGCTCTGCCCTCTGCCTGGTTTTCCATCTCTGGGTTTTTTTCTCATTTCATGCAGGCATGGAAACCTGTGGAAGATTGAAATTTTGGGAAAGTTCTTCCAGAATGTGGTAGCATGGTCACAGGTACATCATGGAGGTAGGGATAATGTATGTCTTGAAAAAACACCCTCAAACTCCCCAAAGGCACCGAGGTCCAGCAGAATTAACTCAGATTGTCCCAAGACGGAATCCAGGCAGGAAAACCTCCCTGTCTGGGGTCTCAGGACCACTCTGGTCCTGGTGTGGTCAGGCAGAGGTCTCCTGCAATGCCAGATGGCACTGGTTTGTGAGCAAAAGTGCTTTGTGCTACAGAGAGGATGGGGATGGAGATCTCCCTGCTGTAAAAATGGAACTGTGTGATCCTGGGCTGAGACACCCCAAGGACTCAGGTCTATGAGAGAGGGTCCTTCCAATGGCCACTGCAGATTTGTGTGGCCCCGGGACCCTGCTCAACCCTGTCTGCTTATCAAAACTCTCTGAAACTTGCTTTGAAATGCCATGGCCACCTTCTTCTAGCAAAGGGCTGGTGTGGTGTAGCTGTCCCTGAGAAGGGACAAATCCTACCAAAAGTGGGGAAAACTCTCTGAGCAACCCCACAAAAGGTAACAGCAGCCAGTAGTGACCCTGCATGGGCTCTGAGTTAGGATGGGAGGATATTCTCACTACTGGACCACACACACCAGCGATGGTCACAGCTGCTCCTTTGGAGAAAAGGAGCATGCTTGTGGATATTCGTGGATGAGCAGCTTTGAACTTCTCACTGAGCCCCAGCAGATGCTGTCCATTGTTTGACAGGCAGTAACTGGTAAGGCTGAAAAGTTTCCTTTGGCTTCAATCCTGGGTAGGGTGTTTTCCACTTAATCCCCTCCAGCTGTTGGCTGAGAAACATCAGGATCCACCTCTCCAGCAATTCACTCCTCTCTCATTTTCATTATCTCCTGGACTGACCTTTTCCTTCTCTGAGACCTGGAAGGATGTTTGGTTATCCAAATCTTTGGAGACTTCGGTAGTGTTTTTGGGCAAGCAAACCCACTTGCAGACTTCAGTGCAAAGAGCTGTGTGGGAAACTCCATTAGAGGGACTTCTTCCTAGCAAGAGAAGGGGAAGTCACCACCTGTCTCACAGTCCTCTCCCTCTGGCAAATGTTGGTGGGCCCACTTATTGCAGTGGGACAAGCTTTCTATAAGGGCTATGTGGTCCCTGGAGCTGATGAAATCCTTCGTGCTCTATAGTGAGGAAGCAGTGATAGAAAAGACCTATTTCCAACTCATCTGCCACTGTGGAGGTCCATTAAAAATTATTCCCCCTTGTGCTCTTTGCAGATGTGTGAGTGTCAATTCTCAGCAACCTCTGGCTTCTCCCCGCTTGGCTTGTGTCCTGCCTTTCCTCAAATTCCATGGGGTAAGAAAGGTTTAGGTCAGCACCACTACCCGAGAGCTTAATTGGTGTTGGTGGACCAGGTGACATCACAGGACAAGACCTGAAGCTTGGCTTGAGGTATCTAACTAGCTTTTTGAAATATATGCAATTCCTTGGATGGTGCTAAGATTCACCCAGGTTTGACAACCCATGGAATCACAGAATCATAGAATGGTGCCCCAAACCAGGTGCAGGACCTTGCACCTGGCCTTGTTGAACTCCATGAGGCTGGCACGGTCCCACCTCTCCAGCCTGTCCAGGTCCCTCTGGATGCCATCCCTTCCCTCCAGCATGTCGACTGCACCACACAGCTTGCTGTCATCGGTAAACTTGCCGAGGGTGCACTCGATCCCACCGTCCATGTCGCTGATAAAGATGATAAACTGTACTGGTCCCAACCCCGATCCCTGAGGAATGATGCTCATTACTGGTCTCCACTCAGACATCAAGCTGTTGACCACCACTCTCTGAGTGTGATCATCCAGCCAGTTTTTTATCCATCGAGTGGTCCCTCCATCAAATCCATGCCTCTCCAATTTAGAGACAAGGATGTCATGCGGGACGGTGTCGAAGGCTTTGCACAAGTCCAGGTAGATGACATGGGCTGCCTGTTGCTACACTAGACAAGGTAGCTCCAAGCCTCATCCAGCCTGGCCTTGGACACTTCCAGGGATGGGGCATCCACAGCTTCTCTGGGCAACCTGTCCCAGCGCCCCCCACCCTCTCTGTGAAGAATTTCTTCCTGATATCCAATCTCAATCTCCCTATTTCCGTCTAAACCCATTACCCCTTGTCCTGTCACTACAGGATCTTGTAAAAAACCCACACCTCCAGCTTTCTTGTCAGGCGCTTCAGGTACTGTAAGGGGCTCTAAGATCTCCCCGAAGCCTTCTCTTCTCCAGGCTGAACCCCCCAACTCCCCCAGCCTGGCCCCATGGCAGAGGGGCTCCAGCCCTCAGAGCATCTTCGTGGCCTCCTCTGGCCTCGCTCCAACTGCTCCGTGTCCTTCTGCTGTTGGGGGCCCCAGAGCTGGAGGCAGAACTGCAGGGGGGGTCTCCTGAGAGCAGAGTAGTGGGGAGAATCCCCTTCCTTGCCCTGCTGGCCACACCGGTCTTAGGGAACCAGGGTATAAGAGCAGGCTGAAAGGCAGGGAGTGTCTCACTGCTTAATAAAAAGTTTTTGTGGGCAGCCAGGCTTGAGACACATCACCTCCATGACCTCAAAAGCAAATTGCAATCAAACCAACCATAAAGACACACTACATTTGAAGGTATGGGGTATATAAATGGTTCCCCCTCAAAAGTCAATCCTGCTGCCAGAATGACCCATGTATATGTGAGTTTACTTACTTTTTTCCTGCAGAAGACAGAAACCACTGGAGGGAGAAGCTGGAGCATGGAGGTGAAAGCGTTTCCCGTCATTCAGCAAGTCATCTCTGGCATCAGGTGGTGAAACCCATCTCCATCTTCTGAGCAGATACTAGGGTATATTTCTGTTTTATACCCATAAAGTCCTTTGTTGTTGGAAAGGGTCAGTGCAGGAGAATGTCCTCGCAAGAGGCAAATCCAGACACCAGACATGGAGTCTTCACGGTGATTTTATTAGGGGAAAATAGGAAAGAAGGCAGTGCCTAAGAAGGAAAGATGAAAGAAATCGAACTGCCTGGTTCATCCCAATCAGTCTGTTTTAAAAGCAAACCGGACTGTTTTAGCTGTCATTGGCTACTGCGGCTTGCAGATCCCTGCTTCGGTCTTTGCTTTTGCAGGGGATGCGAGAGGAGATTTTGCTGCCAAACTGAAAATGTCATTGCATGAAAATAACCCCACCTGACCCTGGGGAAGGAGGGACCTGCCTTACAAACAGCCTGGGGCAGCCATGGGAGCTGGATGGTGGCAGACGGGACTCAAACTCCCTAAAGTTTCTCTGAAAATTACCAAACTTAGGAAAAATGGAGGCTTTGTCACAAGCATCTTCACACGTCTCCCTCGTGCGTCTGTCTTTTCAGGAGCAGGACACCTTCCCACCTCTCCGCAGCCTCTCTCGCTCTCGCTGAGCTCAATTTCCTTCTGTGAATCATTGTTTAAAGCCCAAATGTGGGCAGCCGAAGAGGATCTTATTAAAGTTTCATCACTACAACCATTCTGCTACTGGGAAAAATAAGACACAGTGACTCGTGGTCATATCACACCAGAAGCCCTGAAAGCAAAAAGTATGCCCCAAATACCAGCATGGAAGTTTTGCCTGGCCCGGGGAGGCAAAGCAATGCGATATGAGGACCTGTTTACTGCTTCCAGCACCGGAACTGCAGAGATGAGTTGGACACGGATATGCTGCAGGTCCATAGAGAGGAAGAAGGGAGTTTTCTGGTTTGCTTTGTCCTTCCTTTAATAATGTCTAAGACTCAAGTTGCATTTTCAAGGCTGTAGGGGGAGGAAGACCTCCCTGTGATATAAGATTGCCCATCTCCCACCTCTTTAACCCTACAGCAAATGGCCCTTTCTCTCACCTGAGGCTGATTTTTGGTGGATTTCTCTTCCCCGTAACCCCATTCTGGGGGTGATTTTCACTCCTTCCAACACTTCAGCAACAGCAAGTCCCTGAATGTAAATAAAATACCTTGGAGAGGTGACTATATAGTGAGCGCTGAGGGTTTGGAAAGCTCCTCTTTGGAGGAGAGGTGCTGGGATCATGGAGTTTGTTAGTTTTTCAGGGGTTGAATTGTTGTTTTACCTTTCTTGCCCTTCTTTCACCTTCTTGAGGCCCGAGTCTCCTGCTGCTGCTGCACGGTCACAGGGGATTTACAGCTCTGGTTGTACGCAAAGCACTTGGCTGCCTGTAACGAGCAGTTACCCACCCCAACTTCAATGTTTTATATTCCTGGCAATTAATTAGCTCTGCTTTGAGCTTTTGATGCAAATGTAAATATCAGAAAGGCTCTTTGGGATAAAAGGGGCTGGGAGTATTTTGCAGGTTGCTACTACATATGCTTCTCCAAGAACCGCGTGGGCCAAACCCGAAGACCAACTTCAGCCCTGACAGCCTTCAGGCATGAAATAAAGCTTGGTTCTTGATGTTTCCTTCCAAAGGAAGAAAAGGAAAAAGCAATGGAAAAGAAAAAATAATATGAAATCCTCCAAATTGTCTTCCCCAAGTGTTTGCTGCAATGTTTTTATCTTCTATCTCTGTTGCACCTCCCCCTTCTCCAAAGAGGTGTTTGTACCTACCTGTACACATGGTATGTACCTGCAGCTACATGGAAATCGTGTCTCCATTTGGAGGGAAACATCTAAAATCAAGAAAAAAGTGTAAAGGGAGGCAGCAGGAACCTGGATCCACGAGCAGGAGCGGCACTGGCCTTGAGGTGTTTATCCTGACAGTGGGTCTGCACATAAAACCTATTTATACCCTATGGAGTGAAGTATAAAAAGAGCTGCTTCTCCTTTTTCCAGCCTCCGTAAGCAGGGATCACTCCCACTGGTGAGGTTGTAACAGCTGGAAGAGGTGGGTGGGAGAGCCATTGCACAAGAAATGCGATGGCTGCTTCTCTACAGATGGGTTATATTGTTCCTCCGGCATTTCTTTGACACTGGGATCATGGCTGTGGGTTGGCCCCTTGATTTCACGATCCATGGGGAGGTGCTTGAGGTCATTTCAGGGGCAGGGTGAGACACATCTAGGGGGTATAGGGCCCACTGGTGGGGCTCTGGGTGCTGGGCTAAGGGATGCGCATGACAGAGGATGGGCAAGGAGACATCCAGAGGAAGCCTGAGGGATCAAATGGGGCTTACTGGTGGAATTTGGGGGGCAAAATGAGGGAGCACAGACATCCTGAGGCAGCTCCTGCTAGAGCATCAGGTCCCGGTTGGGGAAGAGTTTCTCCTTGGTTTTCTTCCTAACCCACATGGCAATGATGTCAGGGCAAATCCATCCCCATTTTCGCTCCTGCTTGTTCCAGCTCAGATGGGCAGAGCTGCCTTCCTGGCACAGGTTTTCCAAGCTTTAGGAACATCTCCCCTCCCTCCCAATGGTGCTGTGACTGTTGGGTTGCAATTCCACCCTTGTGCTGGGCAGGGGACAGTGTTCACCCGGAGCCTCCCAGCGACGCTGGCAAGAGACTATACAATACAGTGATGTAGCGATTACTGTTGCTCTGGAAAGCGATGGATATCACCCAAAAGGCCTGAGGATGGCATGCCAACCTCCACCACCTCCCACAGAGCCTGAGCATGGAGGATATGGTGGACGGGTTTGCAAGATGGACTTACCGGTGCTCAGGTCCAGCCCTGCATTAACTCATGGCCATTTGCCTCCGCGCTCCCTCCAGAGCTTAAATTACTCCTGCTCTAAAAATACCGTGTAATTAATTAACCTCGCTGAGCGCAATTCAGGCTGGTGACATGGCGATGAACTTTTTTGTTGCTTTTGACTTCGGCAGGAGCAAAGACAGGGGTTTTTGTCATCTCCCTCCCAAACAGCCTGTCTGCTCCAATCTGCCGGGCGCAGCCAGAGGACGTTGGATGATGCTCGGGGCCCGGCTGTCAGCGCTGCCGGCCATTTCAGGGACTGTATCATTATCAAATTACTAAATTACGCCGGCCCAGCCTCTTAATCTCTCGTGATCCATTTTCTTTTGTCAGGGTTGCTAAGGAACTGCCGGCGGACATCGGATGCCGCGATGAGGCGAGTTTTCCTCTCCGCACCTCCTTGCAAGACTTCGCTGGCTGGATGCACAAGAAACCCATTCCTGCAAAGGGTCTGAGCATGCTGAAGCTATAGGTGCGCGTGTATTCGTAGATACAGACCCATGGACTCAGCTCTGGAGCTGCGTAACCCCTACGAAACAAGTGGTTGGGTCACTCGTGCTCCAAAATTGACCTCCACATTGCAAACTCCACGAGGATTTGTGAAGCTGATTCTATGTGTATTAAATCACATGCTCAGGGCTGACCGCTCATAGCAATGCTCATTGCTTTCTAAGGCCATTCTCCAGTGTCTGTTAAGGAATCTTCTGGCTTCGCCCTGTTTGGAGCAGCCCCAGATCCCTGCGCCTGGAAAGCAGTTTGGCTCGCCAGAAAATTGCTCAGCTCTAAAAGTCCCCCCCACCCTGCAATCAAATAATTTCAAGAAACTCAATTAGAGTGACATGACATTTCCAAGGAAACACCGAGGATGCATTCCGGTAATATTTTGGCCCTGCCAAAGTGGTTCAGATGGCAAATCAATAGTAAACATTTAATGCTAGATGTACTAAAAAAAAAAATCAAGTTATCAATTACCCATTAGGTCTAAACTCCCAGAGCACTGATGGGAAATTCAAGCTGCCTTTAATACACCTAGCAGAGAACCGAACAGCCTCATCTTATATACTTGCCTACAATATTGGTTTTCACTTCCCAAGTCTTCCAGCTGCTTCTAAAATCTGAATTAAGTCACCTGGCTCCCTGGTGAGCTTCTGATTTAACTTGTGCAATAAGCATGGTTTATGGTGAAGGGTTTTGAGCCAAATCACCGCCCGCTGAGGGACTCTGCCCCTTGACCATGAAACCAAGTGGCCAAATTCATCCCCCAGACTTGGCTTTGGGATAGATGCACTCCTTGCCAAGCTTGGAGCCAAATGCTGCCAAGAAATTCTGCACGTGGTGAGGTGAACCCCTATTTTAAATGATGGTACTGGACTTAAAAGGAAAAATGAAGGTGGTGTCCCATTTGTTTGGCATCTGGGAATAACCAGGCAGAAATTCCTCAGGTTCTCTGGGAGGTCCCAGCTCCATTTGCCTGCCAAGGGATTCACCAGCTCACAGCAATTCACCCTCCTCTAAAGCCCTGGTGCAGTTGGCAGAGGAGAACAGTGAAATGCAGTGCTGGGGTCACTGGGAAAGCAACCACAGGATGGAGTAAAGCTCTCTCCCCTGGGTTTTGTTACATAAGTGCCACTTTGAGTTACTCACGAGCTGTCTGGGGAGAACAGTCTCCAGGAGGGATGCTGTTCCACCCTGAATTGGAGAAAGGCTCCTGGGAGCATCTCTGTTGTCTTGGTGGAAACCCAACATTGCAGCACACAGGGAAAGCAGAGTTGGGACGGGGGGGGGGGACGGGGGGACGGGGGGACGGGGGGGAAGATTCCCAAGAGGAGATGCTCTGGGAGAGTTTGGGGAGCCAAAGGAGACAGGGGGAGTGTGCACTCTGCAGGGTACTGCAATGAGAGCCCAGCTGCAGGGTAGGGACAGGCCACCCAGTGATCCTGAGCCTGGGACATGGGGTGATTCGCACACCAAATCCACACAAGCGGCTGGTCTGTAGGATGGAGATACACTTCATACATCACTGTATCACCAGAGATGGTGCAGCCACATGTGGACTGGCTTGGTAGGATGAAGCAGGAATGAGCAGTCCATCATTTCCTCTAATGGCCAACCCAAAGCCTTTCTTCTCAAATTCCCTTCCTTGGGAAAAACCTCCCTACCTTGCTGGGCCAAAACCCACAGCCCTGGGCAGGGCTGGCCAAATGCTGGATCCTGGGCCACATGTGGTCTTGGGCAGCCAAAGAGGAGCCAAAGGCAGGGAGACTGGTCTGTGGGGACATGCAGAACTGGTTCAGAATAGAGCTGGTCCAAAGCTACTGCAGTCCCATATATATATATATTTATTTATTTTTGGCCATTGCTAGCAAAACACCGCAGGCTTTGCACTGACCCGACACCCTGGGTCAAGCAGTGGTGGCCACTTGGGTATGACAACCCCATGTATCTGCTGGAGGCCACCGGTGCCTTTGCTGGAGGGATGCTGGCAGGTTGAGCACTGCACCAGGGAGAATTAGGATGGTAGGAGAGTCTTTTACTTGTAATAATATTATCCATGAGCTTTTCCTGTATTAATTGCATAGTGAGAACTGTTTATAGTGGGTCCCCTTTTGCCCATGCAGGTTGTTTTGCTCCAGTCCAGCCATGGACTGGTTTGCACCAGGAAGGATCATTTGGGGAATGTGGGTTTGCAAGTGGAGATGTCCAAAACCAGATCAGTCTGGGTGAACCTTTGTGGAGGAGCATCCCCAGCCCTTCATATGTCTGAGTTCCTTTCCTCCCTCCCCCCACCTTTTGAGGCTCTGAAATGTTCCTTCTGTGTAATTGTGGAAGTTTGATGAACTGTGCCCCTTGTCAAAGTCCCACCTAAATAAAGATTTTCATACCAGGGTTCCAAATAAACCTGTGCATGCCCTTAGGCGTCTGTATTCTAGTGCACAGTGATTATTTTTGTTGATGCAATTTAGGATTGAAGGGTTTTTTTCCTCCTAATTGCAAACGCTTTGCTCACCTGGGTGGTCTCAACTCTCCTGGGCTGATGACAGAGCTGGATTTCAAGTCATTTCAGTCTCCTGGGCTGTGGGGACCAGAGGCACCCTGTGAGCCCTCCAGCCTGGCCAGGGCTCTGCAGACGTCGCATCCTGCAGCCTTCCACGCAAAGTGCCCCCCGTCACCACAGAAATACGAAAATGCGCGGCGTTTCTCAGAAAAAGAATTGTTTTTTGACACTATGGCCTCACCTGGAAACGGAGCAATGCTTTCTTTTTGGGTGACGCTGTGCCTGCTGCTCTGCTTGTCTGGGAACATTTTGTTTCGTCTCTGAGGGAATATTTTTCTTGCCATGATACAATACCTGAGTGTTTTTCTTGCTGAAGTACATTTTGATACAGAACATCATTTCAAGAGGAGAGGCTGGAAATGTCAGTCTGAAAATGGTACTTGTCTCATTGCCAACATTTACCAAATTCTTTTTTGTTTTGAGTAAAAGAGGTTTTAGCTGGGGTGGGAATAAAAATCCCCAAAAGCTCTGCTGGTCCCTCTTCGGTGCCTGGGACATTGTGCGTAAGGGGAATTATTCTTCCACATATGCTACCAGTAGCAAAGAAGCAACCTTGAATCCAGGGAAATCTGAGCTCAAGCTTACTAATGTGTGCAGAAAACTTTTAATAAACCCACTGATTTCCTAACCATCTCCCCAGCAATCCCAAATCCAAGGCCAGGCTGGATGAGGCTTGGAGCAACCTGGTCTAGTGGAGGGTGTCCCTGCCCATGGCAGGAGATTGGAACTAGATGGTCTTTAAGGTCCCTTCCAACCCAAACCATTCTATGGTTCTATGATTTAGCTGTTATGTTCCCACCAAGGACATTTAGAGGAGGGAAGGCAATTCCCAGTGCAATCCTTGAAAACGTAATGCAATGTACTTTATTTAACGAAAACATTTTTTGTCTATATGGGGCAGAAGAGTGATGGTTTATAGCAGTCTCAGGCCTGTTATGGTGAGAGGAATTGTGACTTGAACCTGTGGATGCTCCCACTGCCAGGGCACAGCTGGGCTTCCCAGGAAAAGGAATGGGAGCCCAAACGCCAGCACCAAAATTTGGGGAGAGCTCTGCCAAGCTGGTAGCATGCACAGCAATGGCACGGTCAACTGACACACACCACATCTGAGAAAGTGTCATTTTTAGACACCGTATTTCCTACCTGGTTGCAACATGACATCAATTTGCCTCACACCTGGAGAAGGCACAGCCTTTTGCTTCTGCTGTTTCTTTGGGAGGTTGCAAATATTTTAAAGGCCAGGAGAGACTTTCATGCCATCAGAGCTGCTGTGACCCTTCCCAGCGGCTGGCATGCTGTCCCATGATGTGCGCTTGGAGGAGATGTTATCGGGTAGGACCCCTCTCAGCTGGGTGCATGTGGCCACCAAAACCCAGAGGCTTAGCCTCCCACTTGCTGGTTTTCCATACCTCTCCAGGCACCAGCTCCAAATGCCTCGAGGCCCTGGAGGTGGCATTTTGCAGGAAGAAGCCTGGGTTTGAACCCTGTTTTCTTCTTACTGTAGAGTTTGGGGTGTCTCCTCTTCACTGGTCCAGGGAATGGTGAGTGAAGGAGAAGGTGGGACTTGATAAAGGCCATGGAGAGTTTAGGGTCAGGCTGAAAGGCCATGGGAGGGGGCTCAACCTGTGCACCCGGTCTGACATGGGGAAATAGAAATTCCCACCTTTCTCTCTGCCTTTCTTAAGGGGTTACAGCTTCCAGGTACGTTATGAACTAGAATTATACATGGCAGCATTAATACACTTTTATTTTACAAAAATAAACTCAGGGCTATGTGTCGCCTGGTTTTGCACAGCAGTCCTACGGGGCAAGGGGCACAGTCGTGAGTCTCCGGACATCTCTGCTTTCCTGAGCAATCAGATGTTTCCCTCTCCTCAGATCACCTCATTTCCTGCTCATAATTACAGTTTTCCAACATCTATTTTTGCAAACAATCCTTTTACCTCTTCACAAGAACTGATTTGTCTTGCTTGTCCAGTCTCCAAAGATGTCCTGGAGATACTTCTTGCAGCTCCGTTTCCTTTTTATGTAAACATGGTAATTGCAGCCGATCACCTCCCTCTGACTAGTTTTCGAAAGCAAGGAAAGAGAAAACAAAGGGGATGTTGGAAATTGGGTACAGCTGGGCCTTCTTCTTGGACCTCCCATGCTCAGAATGGCTTGAAAGGTCCCTGACACAATGGGATTGTCTATGTCAGGTCATGTCACGACACGTCAGACATCTGTAAAGCGAATGTCCTGAGCTGGGCCAACTCCAGGGAACACTTAGGGTCAGACAGGAGAGATGGGCACGTAGAGGACACGTAGAGCTGGCTTGATTTTAGATGATTCCCAGTGCCCAGTGGTTGCTTCTCCCCACACAGGGAGCACAGACACAGTGCTGGAGGTATCTACAGCTGTGCTGGGAAGCCTACACTGTCTCTCAATGTTTGTGTTCTGGGGTAAAGCCTTGGCTGGGGAGAGTTTCACATATTACCTGGTGCTGCTGGGAATGGATTGAAAACACTGAGTGGCTTCCCCTCACACAGCACATTCCAAAGAAGCAGGGCACCAAATGTGGGCACGGATCAGGCTAGATGGGCCAACAGGTCTACCTTGACTGCCCTTAGGGTCAACAAACAAGGATGTGCTCCCCAAGAAGTGATGCTAACCCTTGCGGTGGGGGCAGACAGAAGGCTGCACCAGGCAGCAAATCAGTCCTGGCTGGTCAATACATACTCCTTCGCCCCAAAAAGCACTAAGCTCTCCAGGATGGCATTGCCTGTTCTAAACCGGACTTAGAGAATGAATATTTGCACTGCCTTCTTCCTTGAAGAACAGGAAGCCTGGGCTGTGCAAAGTCCATTCCACATCAGAAAGATTTAAGTGGATGATACCAGCCTAGGCAATGGTCCTGATTTTATGCATAATAAGTGCCCATCTGTAAACCAACAATATACAGACCACTTGAAAACTCTGAGATGAACCTGAAATTATAAATCTCCACCTTTAATTTCTTTCTCTCTTTTTTTTTTTTTTTTTTTTTTTTTTAACATGCCTTCAAAACCAGAGAAGATGAACCTTACCAGAGTTTTTTTTAATGTATCGTAGAGAACTAATGCATTTCTCCTGATGTCCAGAGGGGTGTCTCCATGCAGAGGAAAGGCTGAGAGAAGCATCTTTCTAGGAAGGCTGGTTTTCAGCCACAGCTTGAGCACTGCTCGGCAGCAGTAGCATTTGCATTACTGTCAGGGCCGGCAGGAGACCATTTCCCCTGCGTTGAGTTACCACATCCCTGGACATGAGGAAGAGCCACCAGGCTGATTCCACAAACCCTAGACCTGGCAACAGGAGCCCAGCTGGCCTTCCAGGAGCAAGTTTTTCCCACTGAACCCCTGGATGAGGTGTGACCTCAATGCAGCAGCATTTGGGACTGCTCATGAGCTGGTCTAGATTAGGGCAGCTCTACCAGTTTTAGGCTCTGCCCAGCATCCTTGGTGACTGGAGATACCAGACAGCTGCTTGGATTGAGCAGTCCAGGGTTCAGAGGGCACCAGATCCTAAATTCCTGCAAACCTCAGCCCTCAGAAGGCACAATGTGGCTGAGCTTGAGGTGGGCAAACTATTAAGACCCAGTGCTGGTGCCCAGATGAACCCTCCTCATCACACACAGGTCCACCCGGATCCCATCAGTGGATGTGGCCCAAGGGAGGAGATGACCAGGAGCTGCCTTAGGAAGGTCTGGGGCAGACCAAAGTGAGCTGAGAAGAGTGAGCTGGAAGTGGGAGGGGAATGAGATCTTGCAAACTAGAGGCACTCCTCCAATTCCTCTCTTGATCCTGGAGGGGCACCATAAAGCAATGGAGGTAGGCAGATCATAGGTGGGTTGTCCTGCTTTGACCTCAAGTCCTGGTGGGAGGAAGAGGAGGGTTGGAAGGCTCAGGGGCTATCTTACCTGCTGAAGTTTTGCACTGGCGCTCACACTTCCACTTGGTTTCGAAGCGGTTGCTGTTCCCTCGGCACCCCCCGAAGATGAAGGGCCGGCAGGCGTTGGCCTCTGCATGGTAATACCAGAGTAGGGTGTAGTGCTGGCAGGAGCCCTCATCCATCGGCTGCAGGCAGCGGGCTGCAGGGAAACATGGCCCCACCACGGGTGTGTTGGACCCAGGTGGGAAGAGCCCACATTGCCACCCCCATTTGTCCCTGGGCAAAAATGGGGCTGGCCCAGGCACTTCCACTGCCCCACAGTCAGCACCTTAACCCAAAGTGATGGGGTTGGCAGAGCAAAGGGGGAAGCAAGGACCAAGGGTGGGCACCCGGTGCAGGTTTCATAGTGGGACAAGCACAAGGCTACTTGTTGCTCCATGGCACCATCCGCCCCTGTGGTACCCATCATAGTGGTCTCTGACCTTTGCACGGGGGCAATTAACCCCTGGGGCCTGGAGGGGGGAGTGTCTTTGCAGGGGTGGTTGCATTCAGGGTCTTGTCTGGGCATCTCTCACTGGACAACACAGGGTAGGGATTGGGTGAAAACACCTTCCAGTTTATTCACCACCAGTTTGGGGCTAAAGCACCTGCTTTAAGCCAAGTCCAAAACTGAGCTTTGCACATTTGTTTGCTGGCACGTGTAACTCTTTCAGTGCCAAAAAGAACTTCCCACCTGGGAAGTGACTTCCCTAAATGTCACTTTATTAGTGCATTTCACCTGGTAATTGACTGTGGGCTTCTTGGCGCTTGTGCGGAGAGGGACCTGTTATCTGCTGCGCACGGGGAGCTGCTGGGGAAGCAAATGGAAATCACAGGTAACGAGGGCACGCAAACAAATTAGCCACCATTTAAATATAGATCATTAGAGCCTTACATGGCTTTCCGCTGGCTAACAAGTTCTCTTAATAAATGTCACAGAGCAATTGGCGAAGGGAGGGAGAAACCGGCGGCAATAAAATTCTTAATGGTGTTAAACAACTCAGTCAGAAAGGTTGGGTGTTAGTCAGAGAAAATGAAAGTATTTGTGGTTGTTTGCAGGAGATAAATGTCAGGATGGAGTTTTGTATATCTGCGAGCTTTGAAAAGCCAGGAGCGATTGTAATCTGGCAGTAATAACCCTCCGATTGCAGAATCCTGTTAACATTTAGAGCACCCATCCTCACTCATCACTTAGCAGAGTGATTTATGAGCCCTCCTGCCTCAGAACTGGGCTTTAATGGGATTGTCGGCTGGCGACGGCTGCAGCTGTGATTCAATAACATGTGGTACGCCCCATCGATCTGATACCGCCCAGATCCCAAATGCTGCCTTCATACAAAGTGCGTTTAAACCCAGATGGATAATGTCTTTGATGTATGACACAGACACCAGGACAGCACTTGGGGGTGAGCCGGAGGAAGGTGCAATGGTTGAGGCTGGTTCCAGCTTTAGCTGGATTTGGGGGATTTTTTTGGTCCTTAGAAGACTACACAGGGGAAAAATGGAGGTCATCATCAACGGGTTTGACTTAAAACTCTTCCCAAAGCTGAGGGAAAGGGACATCATGAGTAATCATAGAATCACAGCATGGTTTGGAAGAGACCTTAAACACCATCTAGGTCCAAACCCCCTGCCATGGACAGGGACACCCTCCACTAGACCAGGTTGCTCCAAGCCTCATCCAGCCTGGCTTTGGACACTCCTAGGGATGGGGCATCCACAACTTCTCTGGGCAACCTGAGAGGTCAATGCATATAATAAAGGTCAATGTGTATAAACCATAGGACAAGAACTTGTAGAGGTTACGACCTGTTTTGGGATGTAAAAGTATGTAACATTGGGATGTTTTCCTCAGTATGAAAATGCAATGTGATTTTTTAAAAATTATTCCTAGAGGAGATGGACTGGTTAGTCAACCCATGTGCTGATTGGCCAACCAATGAGCTGACTGGTCAGCTTTGGTGTGATTGGCTGCTCAGTTGCTGCGTGGTCAGTCTGTAGAAAGCTTTGCCCCATAGATGCTGGTGGACCAGAGTTTGTGCAGGAGTGTTGTACAGGCATGGGATGTTGCATTTCAGATGGTTCCCTTTTGCTGAGCTTCATCTTGCCCTGAATGTAGCTATTTCTCTGAGCTGAAACACTGATGTGGTCCCCCTGCCTGTGTCAATGGCAGCTCTATCAATGCTACCCAACCCTCCTCTTCCTGGTGACAAAATCTGAGCTGCTACATCCTAATTTCTGACTTGCTGAATTGCAAGAAATGAGTCTGAACTCTTCCTCCTTTTGAGTCCTGCCCTGTCTTGCAGTGTGTTTGAGCACCAAGGGCAGAAAGCCCTCCACAAGCAAGCCCATAATACCCTATTCCTCCCTATCAGCCCTTCTGCATCATGTTTTCACTCTGTGTCTTCCATAAATCAAGATTAAAAGCCAAGCCCTGATGAGGAATGTTCATGGATTTGAAGACGTGATGGACCTGGAGAAGCGTTGATCTGCCCAAGAAGGCAGATCAGTCCAAGATGGGCTGAGGCCACTGTGTGAGGGACAACAAGGCCAAGTACCTGGTCCTGCTCTTGGGCCACAACAACCCCTGGCAACGCTACAGGCTTGGGGACAAGGGGCTGAGAAGCTGCCTGGAGGGAAAGGATCTGGGGGCATTGGTTGAGAGCAGCTGAGTATGAACCAGCATGTGTCCAGGTGGCCAAGAAGCCAACGGCATCCTGGCCAGCATCAGGGACACTGTGGCCAGCAGGACCAGGGCTGGGATTGTCCCCCTGTGCTGGGCACTGGGGAGGCCAAACCTTGAATCCTATGTTCAGTTTTGGGCCCCTCACTGCAAGAAAGGCACTGAGGGGCTGGGGTGTGTCCAGAGAAGGGAACGGAGCTGGGGAAGGGTCTGGAGCACAATTCCTGTGAGGAGTGGCGAAGGGAGCTGGGGGTGTTCAGCCTGGAGAAGAGGAGGCTCAGGGGAGACCTTAGCGCTCTCTACAACCCCCTGAAAGGAGGGTGCAGAGAGGAGGTGTCAGTCTCTTGTCCAAATTGACAAGTGACAGGACAAGGGGAATTAGCCTCAAGTTGTTCCAGGGGAGGTTTAGGTTGGATATTAGGAAGAATTCCTTCACTGAAAGGGTTATCAGGCACTGAAACAGGCTGCCCAGGGAGGTGGTGGGGTCGCCATCCCTGGAGGGATTGAAGAGATGTGTGGACGAGGTGTTCAGGGACATGGTTTAGTGGTGAATTTGGCAGTGTTGGGTTGGATCTTACAGGTCTTTTCCAACCTAAAAGATTATATGATTCTGTGATTCTATGAGGAGGAAGCTCATATGGGTCCTTGTAGCTGAAGGCCATTTCTAGTTTGCTGCTAAAATTTAGGGGAGAGCTACCCAAACCCACTCAAGCTACTTGTGTGAAAGGCTGCTTGTTGCCTCCATCAGCATCCCAGGGGAGGGGCAGGCCCATAAGACCTGGAAAAGCCACCCAGAAGCCATTATCCCAATGGGACAGGAGAAGGAGGATATCTGACCGGTAGCTCTTCTGTGTCAAGGGAACCGTGTTGGTCATCAGGTCTGCGTGAAGCTGGACCAAGCACTCTCTCATCATAATGCTCACTACAGTGGTTCACGGTCAGAAGAAAGGGTAGATGATCTGAAATGCAGCTGAAACTGCCCCATCCTGTCCTCTCCCTGCAAAGATGTCTGTTCTCAGCTAGGCACTAATGGATTTCTCTGTATCAATCGGGCTCGTCTCCTGGGCTTTTCCACCAGGACACTGTGTCTCAATGCATCTCAAGGTGGTCCTGGAGCCTCTTGGGGAACCACCCCATCAGCTGTGCCTACAGAGTGGGCCATCAACCCCCCTCCAGCCAATGGGCAAGTAGCAGGACATAGTTCACCTCCCTGTGGCTGAGCAGCCTTCATCCCCTAAAATGATGGTTGCACCTTGGCTGCCTAGAACTGCTCAAAATCCTACTGGGGAGCTTGGAAATACCTAAAAGCATGGCCAGTCTTGGATCATGCTCTTGCCCTGTCTGGTGGCCTAGTGTAGAGGTAGGTGCAGTGTGAGGAGATGCCACAAACCCACTGGTGTTCGTGTACAGTCAGGTCTGTGTTGCATTTGTCCTGACCTTGGCCCTTCTCTCTTCCCATCTCTCGTGGGCAACACAAAGGGACAGAAATAGAGCTGGTTGTTTCCTCATTTGCTGTAATCAGTAGGTTTACCCATTAAAGGGTTCATGAGGCCCTGGGCAGAAATAGTCTGTAACAGCTCAAGTGTTTGGTCTCAGAGATGTAATTTTTGGCTTGTAGGAAGCTTTACTAGCAGTTGCAAAGGACCTGGTAGGGAGAATGGAATAAAATCAGCCTGAAAATGGCTGCTCCTTCCCAGTCTTTAAAAATGCACATTTTGGAGGTAGTGTTCATCACTGAGACCACACATATTTGGCTTTTCCCTTACCCACCACCCCTTCCAGGGGCATTGGCTCACTTCATCTCTGAGCCAGTGACCAGCCCTTTTCAGCATGGCAGCGTGGGAACCCTCACTGGAAATCCCATCACTACCTTCCCAGTCCCAGGGAAGATGATTTAGGTCTGGGTTCATGGGGATGCTCCAGAAGACACTGGCTGTCATGTTTGGAAAGATGGAAAGCATGCGGCCATGCAGCTGCACTTACCTGCAATAAGTGAAGGTGGCTCCATGAAGGGCTTCACTGATGTCACCAACGTGGTCATGCTCTGAGTTTTGTTGAGCGTTTCTTCCTGGCTTTCATCATCCCTTCTGGTGTATTCTCGAGGCTGAAAATACCCTTGGAGCTGCCTGTTGATTTCAGCTGCCTCCAGACCTGTGGGTTTAATTGCAGTGAAGATGAAATCTGGTGCCACAGTTTGAAAGCCACCATGCTTCAATAAATGGTTGTAGCTCACAAAATTACTGCCACAGCGCAACACAGAGTGGGAGACAAGTCACAACACAATGTTTTGTTGGTCAAAGCCTACAGACCCCTGGGGTCCTGAAAGAACTGGCGGATGAGGCTGTGAAACCTCTATCCATCATATTCAAAAAGTCATGGCAGACTGGTGAAGTTCCCACTGACTGGAAAAGGGGAAACATAACTCCCATCTTTAAAAAGGGAAAAAAGGAGGACCCGGGAAACTACAAGCCAGTCATTCTCACCTCTGTGCCTGGCAAGATCATGGAGCAGATCCTCCTGGAAATCATGCTAAGGCACATGGAGAATGAGGAGGTGATTGGCGACAGCCAACATGGCTTCACCAAGGGCAGATCATGCCTGACAAATATGGTGGCCTTCTGTGATGGGGTCACGACCTTGGTGGATAGAGGACAGGCAACAGATGTCATCTACCTGGACTTGTGCAAAGCCTTTGATACCGTACCACATGACATCCTCGTCTCTAAACTGGAGAGACATGGATTTGACGGATGGACCGCTCAATGGATAAAGAACTGGCTGGCTGGCTGCACTCAGAGAGTGGTGGTCAATGGGTCAATGTCTGAGTGGAGACCAGTGATGAGCAGCGTTCCACAGGGGTCGGTGTTGGGACCGGTCCTGTTTAACATCTTGGTCAGTGACATGGACGATGGCATTGAGTGCACCCTCAGCAAGTTTACTGATGACAGCAAGCTGTGTGGTGCGGTCGACATGCTGGAGGGAAGGGATGGCATCCAGAGGGACCTGGACAGGCTGGAGAGGTGGGAACATGCCAACCTCAGGAAGTTCAACAAGGCCAAGTGCAAGGTCCTGCACCAGGGTCAGGGCAATCCCAAATACAAGTACAGGCTGGGTGGAGAATGGATCGAGAGCAGCCCTGAGGAGAAGGACCTGGGGGTACTGGTGGATGAGAAGCTGAACATGAGCTGGCTGTGTGTACTGGCAGCCCAGAAAGCCAACTGGATCCTGGGCTGTATCAGGAGAAGTGTGGCCAGCAGGGTGAGGGAGGGGATTCTCCCCCTCTACTCTGCTCTTGTGAGGCCCCACCTGGAGTACTGTAGCCAGCTCTGGAGACCTCAGCATAGGAAGGATATCGACCAGTTGGAACGAGTCCAGAGGAGGCCACGAAGATGTTCCGAGGGCTGGAGCCCCTCTGCTATGGGGACAGGCTGAGAGAATTGGGCTTGTTCAGCCTGGAGAAGGGAAGGCTTCGGGGAGACCTTATAGCACCTTCCAGTGCCTGAAGGGGGCCTACAAGGAAGCTGGGGGGGGGACTTTTTACAAGGGCTTGTAGTGACAGGACAAGGGGTGATGGGTTTAAACTGAAAGCAGGGAGATTTAGGTTAGATATCAGGAAGGAATTCTTTCCGGAGAGGGTGGTGAAGCACTGGGACAGGTTGCCCAGAGAAGCTGTGGATGCCCCATCCCTGGAAGTGTCAAAGGCCAGGCTGGATGAGGCTTGGAGCAACCTGGTCTAGTGGAGGGTGTCCCTGCCCATGGCAGGGGGGTTGGAACTCAATGGTCTTTAAGGTCTCTTCCAACTCAAACCATTCTATGATTCTATGATTCTAAGTCCTTCCTGACACACAGAGGATAAACCCCTGAATGTGGGGCTCTACCTTGGGATTGGTTGACTGGCCCTTCAGATTCCATGGAACATATGGATTAGACCTCCACAACACGAGCTTAAATGATGAATAGACACCTGCACTGTAGGCACCTCACTGGAGCTTATAATTCTTTTGATTTGGGATGGTGGAGCAACAGGATCTGATTCATGGTCAGGGAGAGGAGTTCTTGTGGGTGCAAGCTTTTAAAGCTGGGTGTCAGGAAGAGCATTGATCCTGTCTTGCAGTAGAGGGTGGAAGCAGGAGACTTCTTGGTGTCCCTCTCAACCCTGTTTTCTCAGATTCCTCTCAAGAAATACTACCCCCCGAGTCAGGGTCTAAAAGCAGTCCGTGATCCAGGGCCGTTTTCTGCACTGAATCACAGAAAAAAAGGACTTAACCTCTTTTCACTTCCAGTTTCAGGCTGTTTTGGGGCAAGGAGAACATCCTTGACTTTACTGCATGAAGTCACATGCACTTCCATGTAGTTATTAGCAGCCTTACCCCTTTCTATGAGCATCCTTCCCAACTCACCTCCACAACCTGCAAACATAAGACAGACAGGGCATAGTTTTTCTTTTTTCCTTATGTAAATAAGATTTTTCAACAAAATTATTATTTTTACAGGCAGCACATGCTTTCATGGACTATATTTCATCCTTTTTTACCCCTCTTCAAAGCATTCAAATGTTCCATTTCATCTCTAGGCAGAAACAAGTGCGACTCCAGCTTAACAGCTGAAGCATCTTAGCGGCTGTGAACGCAAACCCTCCTTGGCCATAGGTAGACCCCAGAGAGTGGGGCAGGAATGGGGCATCCCTCTTCTGGCCATCAAGTAGATGGACTTCTGCAGGGCAAGGAAAGAAAAGCCCCCAAACCTGACACCCCTGTGATGTTGGGATTCTGTGGTAAAACCATCCCCAAATGCTGTGGGGTTTGTTACTCTTGTGGCTCTGGTTGGCAGTTACACACCAAGGTCTGTGTGTCAAGAAGTGCTATGAAGTAGACAGGAACTAAAAGGTTGTTATTAGGCAAAATGCAGCTCCAAACTTTCCCCCGTGACCCAGCACCTGTTGTCAATCAGTGGGGAAATGGAGATGACCAGGAAGGAAAGCTTTGCTGACAAAACCACAGGAGAAGAAATGGGAAGAGAGAGGGTTTAAAGGGAAAAAATTAAGAGTTTGAGTAGGAGGTCAGGACTATGGCAGAGACCTTGCGGCCCAGGAGCCTGCACTTATCTCCAAGCATAGAGAGGTGACGCGTCTCCACTTGCTGCTAATGTGGTGACATTTGCTCTGCCGAGCCAGCATGTGCCGGCACACAAATTGCTCCAATTTAGTTGCTGGCAGGTGTCGGAGCGGCGGCCCCGTGCGTGGCTCGCGAGCCGACTTACCGCATCGGCCTCTCATTTCGCTCCTGACCACCTCCTTCACCTCTTCTTCCTGTGCCATGGGGGAAAAACAGGTTAGCTGTGATTTTCTACCTTGGCATCATCTCCCTCCACTCTGTGCCCTGTACCAACTCTGCTTGTCCCACTAGAGGTGGCCTCTGGAGAAACCATCACAGCTTGGGTATGGCTGAGATGAGAGATGTACCTTTGCTGTCACAGGGACATCAGTTGAAGATTTGTGTCTCATCAGGGAAACTATTCCCTTTGCAAATTCATGGCTATCCTGTAGCCAGCTCCTCTTGGATGAAAAGCTGGAACCCCCAGCCCAGTGTAAGGACCATGGCACACCTCAAGCCCAGGCTGGCTTTCCAATGAGTCTCTCCACTCTTTTGGCACTGTCCCTGAAGCCATGGTCTCTCAGATGTCCCTTACCTCTGAGTATCTTCATCAAGCCACCTGCATCCATGTAAAGGGTCTACTCAAATTATACGGCAGGCTTGACCCATGGAAATGGGCTGTAGCACTAGATTTAGATGAGATGTAGCTGCACTTCATTTTGTTCTTCTCTGCCTCTTTACCAGCTAATGCCATTTCCCACAGAACTAGACATCTTGTTCTCCTGGATTTTGAGCCTATCCTTCACCCTTGGGCCAGGAGAGTGCCACTGTTTTAGTTAGGCATCTTCCATGTGTGATAGCGTCCTACTATGCTTCATGTGGTCACCACCTCTTATCCTTTACATGGATGACAAGTCTTGGGGCACTTTCTATGTAGGTAGCTGGTGTCTTTAGCAGCCCACACATAGGGCACCCTTGCCCATAACACCTGTGTTAAAACTAATCCTGCCTGGCCTTCACACACTGGAAAGATGAAAGTACAGCATTGTATCAGCCAAGTGGCACAAAACACATTTGCATAGGCAACAGGATGGAGACCTTAATGTTAGGGGAGCTACAACAGGGATTTTGCCCCGACCCATGTGAGACAACCACTCCTTCTTCTTCAGATTTTATAAACCCAGAGCATCAGCTTTTGCAGTAATGCCAGCTCCTCAATCGCTTTGAAAATGGCGCACATTTCTCTCTCCTGCTCTTTGTATTTGATCAGTCGTGGGGCATTGGCACTGATCCTATCTGCCAAGTTGGAAACATCCTGGGCAGAATGGGAGAGGGGAAATATGCCTTGGGCTCTGGGTTGTTGTTTGGGCTTGGCATCTGACAGCCCAGCGCTGCTCCCACCCCAGCCTGTGCATGTCTGACGTCTCTGGGTAATGGCCAACACTCTCATTTCCCAGATATTCTCTGAATTAATCTGTTTCTCAGCACTTCCCTCCTCTCCTACACCTCTTAGGGACAGTTTGCCCTATTTTCTCTATTCAGGCCTGTGTAATAGGATGTGATCTTGGGCTAAAGTACTCACAGAAAGACCAGGATCTCCCTTTTCTCCTTTCTGGCCAGCCGGACCATTTTCACCCTGTTAAAAACACTTAAGTCATTATAAAGCTCAGTAGACCATTAAATGCTCCAAGAATAAGTGTACCTTAGAGAGGAAAGGATATGCTAGGAAGGGAGATGGGGAAAAAGGCTCACATGTTTTCCTATAAATTTTAGGGATATCTGTGATTAGCTCACGGAGCACAAAGGAACGGACTCATCCATATGCAAGGAAGCAAGAACAGAAGTGTTTATCAGACAGGTAGGTACAGGCTCCTGGATTTTTTTAATCTCTGCTCTATGCAAACAATAGGGATGTTAACAGCTACATTTTAAGCCAGGTTTCTTTGCAATTTGTAAGGGACCACAAAGGCAGAGGTGGAGGCGTGGAGAGGATCTGGCCTCCAGAGAACCTCTGGGAACAAGGCCAGGCAGAAGATTGCAACTGGGATTGCAGTCCCAGTGCTGAAAAGATGAAAGATGGGGAGATGCTGAGGTTTGCCAACAGGGTTTTCTGCCTCCCAGGAGAAAATACCTTGAAAAATTTTCCACTCAGAACAGGTGAAAACTGGATTTGTTGATTAAAAATACTTAAAAATATTCAAAGGAGAACAGGAAGAATAATCTAAATTAAAGCTTCCCAAAGAAGTCTTTTATAAAACAACTGGCAGCCCACAGGGCTCACAGCAGTTGTCCCAGCTGGAGATGCCTTCAGGCAGAAGTGCAGGCAGCATTGCCTGTGTCCAGTGCCTGGCACTTGGGAGTAAAACGCTCTCTGTGCTTTTGTTGTTGCAAAACTTGGAGAGCCAAGAAATGCAACCTGGAACTGCCAGGGTTCATCCAGTCCCGGTGCAGAGCTCTGTATTGCTGCAGGGTGGTGAGGAACCTCACTGGGAGGAGAGGCTGGCTCATCCCCATACTGACCATTTCTCCTTTTCGCCCTTCCATGCCTGGGTGTCCCCTGGGGCAGAGCTGAGGTCTCCCTCTTCTCCCTCGTGGACCCTAGAAAGGAAGAGGAGAGCTCAGTTTGCAGTACCTAGGCACCCTCCAGAGGTATCCCACACCACTTGTGGTTTTCCCACTAAAGCCCAACCTGGACATCAGCAGGAGAAGATACTCAGAGCCCTCTGGATCTCAGATGCTTCCCCAGACAGATCAGATGCGATGGGTCAAGGCCCTGGGCTTTGCCCCCTCTGCCCTGGGCAACAGGGCTTTTCCTGCAGTTCCTCCCTGCAGAAAGGATGGATGCTGCAGGGGCAGAAGGCAGGTTTCTCTCTCTGACACTCTGTCTGTCCTGACTAATTTAAGAAACAGAGTCTCAGCAGGATAAGGGCTTGCAGATGGAGATAATACCCTCCCACATTAGAAATGAGGGTGGCATCGCTGCTGCAGTTCAGACCCAGGGACTTTCTCTTCTAATTTAGGGAAAAGACGAGTAGCAGTGTGGGTGTATAAAGTGGCATCTCACAGTCTCTCTTTAATCAGTGTCCAAACAAAAGCCATTCATTATCTCATACATGCCTTTCTGAGCATGCAGTGCTTGTAACTGCTAATATAAAACTCCAGTCTTTTTAAACATACATGAGGGGATCTCATACTTTCAACTCCTTCCTCCCTTCTGTGATTCTTTTGATACATTTTTCATGGCAAGGTACAGCCTGGGGAGCAAGGGAAAGAAGAATAATGTTGCTGCTGTGGTCTGAAGTTGGATCTAGTCCATTTTTTATTGTTCTGTAAGGGTCTTTCTACACCTGCACCCCTTTAGGGGAAGGGTCAGGGGCAGTCCTTCCTACAATCACCCTGTCAGTGGTGAAGCGCTGGGTGGGATTCAGCTGTAGCTATAGGCTGTCAAACAATCCTGGAGTCCCAGAGCATCCTCTGTACCCTTGTATCATACAATCATCATAGAATCATGGAATGGCTTGGGTTGGAAGGGACCTTAAAGATCATCCAGTTCCAGCCCCCCTGCCATGGGCAGGGACACCCTCCACTAGACCAGGTTGCTCCAAGCCTCATCCAGCCTGGCCTTGGACACTCCCAGGGATGGGGCAGCCACAGCTTCTCTGGGCAACCTGTCCCAGTGCCTCCCCACCCTCTCTGGGAAGAACTTCTTCCCAATATATAATCTAAATCTCCCTGCTTTCAGTTTAAACCCATTACCCCTTGTCCTGTCACTACAGGCCCTTGTAAAAAGTCCCCCCCCAGCTTCCTTGTAGCCCCTTCAGGTACTGGAAGGCTGCAATAAGCTCTCCCCAGAGCCTTCTCTTCTCCAGGCTGAGCAAACCCAATTGTACCATGCAGTAGATTGCTCTAGGTCAAGCCGTTCTTTGATGTTGTCTCAGGACACCATACAGCTATTCAGTTTGACCATCAGTGCACTGTGGACCTTGCTGCACCACCTTCATTTTCCTTCCTTAATAATTTCTTCCCTAAGACTTAACACCCAGTGTTGGGTATTTTTTGTTTTGGGGATCCAAAGAGCAGGGTATAGACTTATCCAACATGTGATGCTCTTCTTCTGTATGGGGGAAAACCAGGTTAAGAATCACCGAAGCCCACGTGTACACCTTTGTACCACCCAAGTCAGAAGTCCTGCAAGGGGTTCTAGGACAGGGAGATCTCTGAGACCCAGGAGAGCTGATTTACTAAGGTCCAGAGTCATTCAGACTTTCAAACAAAATTGGGTTTGAATTGTCCCAACTTCTACCTTCAGAAGTCAAAGCAATTTTCACAAGTGCATCTTTACCAGCACAGTCCTGAACTGTCAGATGCAGCTACACACCAGCTACATTCTCCATGCTATTGAATGTGCTTCTCACTAAGTGAAGAATAATCACAGGTGACCGGAATTTGGATTATTTGGCTAAAATAATTCAGCAGGACCTTAACAGATTAAAGAAGGAAAAATCCTGTCAGAGTCTCTACCTCCTTACTTTGTTTTCAAATCAGCAGTGCAATCTACTTTCCATCTGGCAGGAAACTCATTTATTTTACAAACCATATGTGTGTATATGCGTACAAGCAGTCTCTACACACACGTATATACACACACACGGGTGAGGATGAAATTCTTATGCATACTTATGTAAGGATACATCACTGAAGGGTGAAACGTGGAACAGCAAATAGACTCACAGGCTGGCAGGAGTTAAAACAGGGCTATCCCTGGGACAGCTTACGGGAATCAGTTGGTCTTTCAGGTAGTTACCCAACTTCAGCTTTTCTTTTGTTCTTGAATATTTCATATTAATTGATGTATTCCCTTGTCCAAGCCTGCAACGCAGTCAGTCCCACCCGCACAACTGAGAAAGGGTATTTTCATTTCCAGTCTTCTTTCACTTGAAAAGTTCTCCGTTACTTAATGGATGCTGTCTAAGGGCGAGTGATTAGCATTAATCTCTAGCATCGTCCCTCCGCATTGTGTTGGCAGCAGCAAGACACTCTTCATTACCATAGAATCTGGGGGCAGCATGTTCCTGGTCATAAACAGTATTAGCACGTCTCATTTCCAAGTCTTTTTGTTACATTTCAAAAGGTGCCCAGCATGTCTTGCATGCAAAGACACTTATTAAGTATGGCCCACAAATGGGGTCTGAAAGCCACCAACTCCTCCCAAAACCTTGGCATCCTGCTCCCCAGATAATTAGCAACAGGAGGGGTGCACTTGATGCCTTGCTAACTTGAAATTACCCGCCTTCCTTTCTACACTGAGAGGCTGCATCTTACACTGCAGATAGGAAAAGAAGAGAGGAAAGGGGGAAAAAAAAAATCTCTGGTGATAACTGCACCAAGAGATGAAGTTGACCAAGATCCCACAGAAAGACAGCAGATTTTGCAGTCATCAGCTCTCAACATGAAAGGCCAGTTTGTCCACTGTATGTATATGTGTACATGGTGACATGTGGTGACACATCTGGGGTGCTATGTCACACAAGGGTGTGAGGTGCAACCACTTTGGGGGCAGTTGAGGAAGAGAATTCTAGCAGAGCTTCCCTGGGAAGGTAAATCTGTGAGGTCTAGGGCACCATCGTACCTACTCTTGTTCTTGGAGGAGCATGACTGTGGATGAGTCCTCACTTGGGCTGCCCCAGCGTAAGACTTTCTAGAGAGTGGAGGGGCCATGATGGTGTTTGCCCATGTAGGAGGTCCAGGCCTGACTGCGAGTGAGTAGGAGGAGAGGATTTTTTCTTATTGATGTATGATATGACTAAAACGGTAAGATGAAAACTAGATCCCCTGGAATCCAGCTTATTAGGGTTTACTATTCATGCCCTCCTCACACCAGATCTCACCAGGGCCTAGGATTTGCTACGGTCCACTTGCTGCTCACCTGTGGTCCTGCTTCTCCCTGTGGCCCTTGAGGTCCCGCTAGTCCAGCGACTCCAGTCTTCCCAGGCCATCCCGTTTGTCCTTTGAAGCCTCTCAAACCAGGAACTCCCTTGGCTCCCTGAGAATAATCGACAGGGCAGTTCAGAGCTTTTACCAAGCATGAATGGTTTCAGAGATGGGCCAGTCAAACGCTACCCAAATAATTTCATGGCATTGGCAGTAAGGGGAGAATTTTTACTTCCTACTTTGTCTGCTGTTGTGTTATTTACAGAACATCAGTAGAATGGCAGACATTACTTCAGCTTTGTTCTCCACCTTCACTTGTCCAGAAGGCACCTCAGTGCTTGGTGACATGGATGTCCCCATCCCTAGGATGATGCCTGATAATTTCTCATGATCAAATCTCCCTCTATCTTTGTTGGCAACATGGACAGTGGAATCGAGTGCACCCTCAGCAAGTTTGCTGATGACACCAGGCTGTGTGGTGCGGTCGACACGCTGGAGGGAAGGGATGCCATCCAGAGGGACCTGGACAGGCTGGAGAGGTGGGCCTGTGCAAAGTTCTGCACATGGGTTGGGGCAATCCCAACACAAGTACAGGCTGGGTGGAGAATGGATTGAGAGTAGCCCTGAGGAGGATTTGGAGGTGTCGGTTGATGAGAAGCTCAACACGACCCGGCAAAGTGTGCTTGCAGTCCAGAAGGCCAAGTGTATTCTGGCTGCATCAAAAGAAACATGACCAGCAGGTCAAGAGAAGTGATTCTCCCCCTCTACTCAGCTCTCATGAGACCCCCCACTGCAGGTCTGCAGCCAGGTCTGGGGCCCCCAACAGCAGGAGGACACGGAGCTGTTGGAGCGAGGCCAGAGGAGGCCATGGAGACGCTCCAAGGGCTGGAGCCCCTCTGCCATGGGGACCGGCTGGGAGAGTTGGGGGTGTTCAGCCTGAAGAAGAGAAGGCTTCGGGGAGACCTTAGAGCCCCTTCCAGTGCCTGGGGGGTGGGCTACAAGAAAGCTGGGGGGCAGGGGTGGGGCACTTTTCCCAAGGGCAGGGAGTGACAGGACAAGGGGCAATGGGTTTAAACTGAAAGAGGGTAGATTTAGATTAGCTATAAGGAAGGAATTCTTCTCGGAGAGAGTGAGGAGGCACTGGGACAGGTTGCCCAGAGAAGCTGTAGATGCCCCATCCCTGGAGGGCTGGATGAGACTTTGAGCAACCTGGTCTAGTGGAAGGAAGAAACTGGATGATCTTTAAGGTCCCTTCCAACACAAACCATTCTATGACCCTACATATATGTAAACATAGTCCTTTAGTCTGTAACCCTGCAGTGACTCCTGAAGAGGAAAAAGGGAGTTACCAAGAACTGGCCTATAAATTTCCTACTTATCTGCACTGTTGAGCTTTCTCCTGGAGGTGCTGTGAACAGAAAAGGCTCCCATTAAACACAGCAGAAGGAAAGACCTCCAGTCAGCCCAACACCCCACCTTCAGCAGTGGCTGAAAGCACACGTTTGTGGGAGAGGAGGAGAACAGGAGAGGAAGGGAGTGATATTTCCCCTGAAATAATCTACCCGTCTCCAACCATTCACAGCTCAAAGACTTAGTGAGCCAGAGGTGTTGCTTTACAAGAGAAGAGCCCTCAGCATTTGACACAGAAGACTATCAGGGGATGAGGACCAGAAGAGTTGTTATCAATAAAAGCATCAATTTCTTTAAGATCCCAAATCAGCTGGAGACCAGATGGTGGAGCTGAGTGCGAGAAGGGCCTGATGGGCTGGAAAATGCCAAAAGACTTGATGGAGGCTGCTAGGATTATTGTGTGTTCTTCTTTTGTTTAATACAGCTACTATTTTAACTGAAACACCATTTTTTCCCTCCATAGAAAGGTACAAATTTTGGACTTGTTCTCGTAGGGAAGAAAATGGAAAATTGAGCAATGCAGAGAAGGGAGATCAGTGTGGCGTGATCAAGGTGAGGACTCCTCAAGGACCTGAGCAGAGCTCGGGAGCCGGTCACCTTGGAGACCTTTCCCACTCCTGTGGCCAACGTGCCCAGAAGGCAGCAGCGTTATCCACTTTCTCTGTCCTACAGGATCCCAGGCACCCTTTACCCTGGGCATGGTGGTGTTGAATAAACTCTGACAACTAATCACACTTCAAGGGTTTGGATAGCTTTTCCTCATACTAAGCACACACCCTCCTGGGGTTTTGTACATTGTCAGAGAGAATTTAAGGAGACCTCCCTCTCCTGCCCTTTCCAACTGCAGTCGCAGCCTTAATGCTCCAGACAGTTGACATTTTCCCACTGGAAAGGGTACCTATGATGTAGAGAGTGTATAATTTTGTTAACTTGACCTGATGGATGTGGGATTTATTCTTTTATAAATGGCAGCTCGATGCAGCCTGGCAAGTACTAACCTTTTCTCCTTTCTCCCCAGGAATCCCCGAGGCACCATCATCTCCTGATGCTCCCTGTTCACCCTGGAGGGAGCCAAGATAAAGTCATGGCCAAGGTGGACTTGGCAAGGTTACAGTTTGCTGAATGAACCTTCTCTTTTTCAGATTGTAATATCATTTACTGAGTGCGACCCAGCAGGGTCTCTCAGCCTGCACATTGGTGGCACTCAAGGAGACTGAAAGAAACGTAATTAAAAAGCCCCATTACTTGACACACACAATAGTGCTTGTGGAGCATCAGGGCTGAGGTGGATGAACCCGGCTGTGTCTTGCAGAGGTGAATGAAGAGGTCCCCACCCCAGATGTCCAAGCATCTTCACCCAGATCTACGCTGGAGTATAGGAACAGATTCAGAATAACTCCATTTGTGCCCTTTGAAAAAATGAATCGTGTTGCAGAGGTGGATTTGCAGCATCTGCAAAGTTTTTAGGAAACCTCCTACTTGTAGGCAGGTGCATAACTTAGATATTCACCTTTGGTCCACATGGTCCATCTGATCCTGGGATTCCTGGTTTTCCAGGACTGCCAATTTCTCCCTGTGGATGAAAAAGCAGTGGATGGGCGGTAAGCCCACACAACCCCTAAAACGTTGGGAAAAGTGGCACCGAAATGGCAAGGTAAGTGGTAGTTGAGGGGGAACGTGATGACACTCCTGGTAACAGCAAGACTAAATATAGGCAAAGTCCTACTTCAGACCAGTATAAATTTTAGACTGCCCTGGCTCCAAGCCCACCCACATGAAAGTACTTGGGAAATTCACTGAACAGTGCTTCATTTACCCAATAGGCCAGGCTGATGAAGGAAAATATTAATAACGACAACAACAATAACAACATATCCCATTGGCTCAGCTATCAACAGCTCCCTTACTTCTTATCAAGCTTTGCAAAACCGTCATAAAAAGAACATTAAGGGTCATTATCCCTGCTTATAGAGGGAGGACCAACGGTGCTGACAATTGGAGCAATGTGCCCAGCAGCAATTGCTAATTAAGTCCAAACAGTTGCTAAGCCACCAACCAGGAGGGGATTTGGGCAGGGTCTGGTTTTGTGTTTTGTTTGTTTTTTTTTAACTCCAGATTATCAAAAAGTTCTCTGCAACACTTAAAACCTGCCCATCGTGTCTCCCTGCTCTGCATGGCCGTGATCCCCTGTGCTGCAGCGTGCAGCCTCACGTCACCGAGAGGGACTTCTGCCAGAGTTAGGGTGGCTTCTTCATGCATGATGCTGTCCTGGGAGTGACTGGGAAACACAGCTGGAAACGGGCAGCTAGAGCAGGGTGGAAAGCTGGTCTGAGCTCACCTTGATGCCCTCGGCTCCGGGAGCACCGATGCGTCCTGGGAGCCCTCGTAAGCCCTGAGGATAAAGGAGATGATAGGTATTAATGATAAAACAAGGTGAGGGCAAGTGGGAAGAATGCTCTCTGTGCACAGGGCTAGCCCTGATGTAGTACTACAAGTTCTTTCCTTTCCTGCAGCATCTTTCCCCATCAGCCCCACTACAGCCTGGAGCTTGAGCTCTCTGTTCTGTTGGTCCCAAACTTTATTTCACAGACTCACGGGGTGTTTCAGGTAGGAAGGGAAATCTAGAAGTCATCTTGTCTAACTCACCTGGCAAAGCAGTGCCACCTAAAGCTGGTTGACCTACAACCATGTCCAGACAGCTTTTGAATATCTTCAAGGATGGAGATTTCATAGGATCTCACCCATTTCCTACCTTTGTTCCTTTCTGCCCAATGTTGCCAGTGGTCCCAGGATCACCTTTCCCTCCCTGCATCAAAAAAAAAGATAGAGAAACATATCACGCACAGCCTGAAAGGTTAAGAATACAGCTCTGGTGATAGCACCTTGCATTTATGTTGTGCTTTTAACAACCAGAGGCTCCTTGAAAATTTGCAGATCATGGTCACCTTGCTGCTAGAACTGCAGCCAGCTCTGAGGTGGGACAGGGAATGACCTTGCAGAAGATGGGTGACCGTGAGAGGGCTGCTAGAGAAGTGGGACAAAATGCTGTGATGAATCCCCAGAGTGTGCATCTTACACTGGGCAATGTTTGGAAAATAACCCTTGAGGACCTGTGCGTTTGAGTGAACGTAACTGAGGTTTGGGAGATAATGGAGTGGCAATAATCACAAGGACCAGCACTGTGGCAATGTTAGATGATGTCCTTCAGCTCTTGTGTTGGTCGCTGTCCCTAGAAATTGAGTCTGTCATTCAAAGTCTGGATCCTCCAGGTACTACCTCAACAATTTGGAGGATGTTCATTAGTTTCAGTGAGGTCTTCCTGTCCTGTTCCCTCCCAAAAACTTCTACTGTTTGTTTTTTTCTCTCATGGGAAAACAAATGAGGAAAACCACCAGCATAGTTCAGCTTGTTTCCAGAAAATAAAGTGGAGATCTGTTCCCACCAAGCATCACTTTGGAGATGCATTTACAGTAATAAGGGGCCAAAGCCCCACTCGTGTGCAGAAATTCTTCGGGGGCAAGGAAGGCATCATGTCGTGACAGAAAACCAGCTTGTCCCAGGAAAGCAAGGTATATAAGGGCTTCAGCAAATGGCTGCTTTCTTCCCTGCTCTCTCCATCAGGTAGGTCAGCACTGAGGAGAACTGGACTTGGTACATGAAAGAACTTGAAATTTGGGCCTTGGTAAGTAACAAAGGAAAACTCATGCTGAAAAACATGGGAAAACTTAAAAGTCTATTGCTAGGGCCATGAACAGATTCTCTGCTGGCATCCAGAAACTGTCACCTCCTAAAAATCAGGCCAGGATGTGCATTAGAGACTTCTCCAGGAGGTTTAGGAACCAATTTCATCTCATCTCTCTTTTGGAGATGCTCACCCTGAGCAAGAACCTGCCTCCAGTAATGAGGCACGTATGGTGTGGGAGCAGAAATTAGGTTAGGGTTGAGAAAGGCTCAGAGCCAAACAAACCGTGTCCTTTCCCACTACTCACCGGATTCCCCTTCTGCCCCTGGAGACCTCTGTCGCCTTTGGCGCCCTTGTTTCCATTCTTCCCATTGAGACCTGCCGCACCCTGCCAGAAAGAGGAGAAAAATGAATTTCTGTGTCAGGTCTTGCAGGGAGGTGGCTGAGGAAGGTCGTCATGATGGAAACCCAATAGTAAGAGCCCAGAATAGCGAAAGGTCAGAAGCTACCCTGACACTAGCACTGAGACCTCAGGCTGGGATTAGCACCCGTTCCTCGTGGGCTTGCAAGCCACTAGCAAATGCGACCTGTGAATTGATTTATTTATAATTACAGCACAGGAAATAGGAGCACACAGCAGCTAAAGAGTAGTCCTGGGCCAAGAACATCAAGGTGGTGATGGCTGTGGTTGAAAATAGGAGCAAGGACGCTAAGCAAGCAGTGACTCACATCACGAGGGCAATGCTGCACAGGGGTGCTCCTCCAAGAAGACACCCTTTTGCCACACTCCGAAGGTTCTCAGCTTGTAGAGCCACTTTGCAGCTCAGTTTATTGTGGGACATAAGAGCCACCTCCAGCATCGAGGCCAGTTTGCGTGGGGTCTCCCAGGGTTTCAATAGGAAACTAAAAGTTACTGAAAATGCCCTTTTTGTTTTGTTTTGTTTTTGCAAGGCTGCCACAGTCTACTCATCTGTTCTGGCCAATTTCAACCGTGGTTTTCAGAACGTGTATGTGAGATGAAATTGGATTTATCCCCACTTGAGATACTGATTGCACAGGGCTCAGCTCACTCAGATGAGAATGAATTGGCTGTTTAAGCAGATCAGAAGATGAACAAGTGGCATTCTCTACTTGGAATTAATTTGCAGTAGGTTGTTGAAAGGAAACACATTTAAGATAATATAAAAAAATCAGGCACCAGATTTGTATGCCAAGCAGACTCATCACCCCTCCAGTTGCTCCTCCTCTCAGTGACAAACAGACACTTGAAACACAACCATGGTGACAAGCAAATATCCCAGAGACACACGGGTGGGATGGTACTGTCCCTGACTGTGGGTCAGACTGCAAGGATAGACCCATTAACATTTAGTTCCCTGATATAAAAATTCAGCTTCTCCTCTGGGAAACGTGTTGCTTCTTCAAACCCCTCCCCAGGCCTCAACATATTTTACATTTCAGAGTAAGAGGAGTATTTGAGAGCCAACCAAGTGCTCCTCCATGGCACTGCTGGTCACGTCTGGATCAGGTAAAGTCCATGTTCCTCAAGCACTGCCTACACTATCAGGCACAAACATCTCGTGCAAGCTCTGTATTTACTAGTCACTATTTACTGACACAATCAATATAATGTTCCGTCTGAGGCAGTAAACGGACCATAAAACCCCCAGCTAACTAGACTTTTTTTGTTTGCTAGGACAGACTGCTTCCTTGGAGGGTAATAAAACTTTTGGTTTGATGGTTAAGTCCCACAAGCCCAGGTTACCTTCTAGTGCCTGGCCTTTTTGAGATAGCTTGACCTGGGTACAGATCCATCTGGCCAGGGATTTACACACCTGTATCCAAGGGGATGGGTTAAAAAGCTTATTCTTGAGCACTACCTGATCCTGAAGAAAACCGACACTAATTAGAGATTTCTCAACTAGCTTTAATATTTCTCTTAGTTGTCCTTAGTGTCTCCTGTGTCAAGGAGAGACCTTTCCTTGTTTTCCTGTGCTTTCCCACTTGTCCGTGTCCAACTCTCATCTCTTCTGTCTGCTTTAGACCATGAGATGCTTCTTGCCTGCTCTTGTCCTGAAAGGAGCCCAGATGGCTTTAGGAAGGGTTAAGCTCACACTATGTGCTGAAAGGTAGTTGGGCCTAAGCCATGGCCTACTTGGTGCAGTAAACATAAACAAGTTTTTGACCTGGGTATTATCTCACTGTAGGTGGACTCCTACTCATCATGGGCTGGAGAGACTTTGTCGTATGGACTAAAAGATTTATAAGTCTTGGACATGACAGTAGGTCCATCCTTTCTCCAGCAGAGGGGGGAAGAAGGTCAGAGGGGTGATGTTTTCAATACCATCTCTACCCAGGACAAGAAAAAGATGGTATAGGATTAAAAAATAAAAAGGGAGAGAGGAAGAGGAAAACGTTTGAGCACTAAGCAAGGGAAAGAATATGAATGGAAATTTGTTTCCTCAGATTTACATTCCGTGTTCTGCCAGGTGAATAACAGCTAGGCAATAAAAGCTAGTGAAATGGCAGTTTAAAGGCAATTACTGGTGAAGTACTGGAAATGGCTCTTGTTATTTGGCTCTGTTATTAAAGTGTTACTCGAACAGGCTTCATTTAACTGCAAAGACACCAGGTACCATGAAGGCACAGCAACGCAAAAGCTTAGTCATAAGTCCTGAGCGCTGGCTGTGACGCAAAAACATCTTTGAGCAGCCAAGGATCTCCGCTTCCAGGCACAAATTCCCGCGAAGCTTTGGGCTGGAGCCAGGAAGGAGCCTGCCTTGTCTCATCTCAGAGGAATGAGCTGGGGAATTAGCTGGGTCACCCTGGGAAAGCGTGAAACTCATTAGCAGAAACACTGCCCCAACAGCTCACCCAAAAGGATCAATCTGTTTGAAGATGCACATCAAAGGGCTAATGCATTTCCAATCCATGGTGTAGGCTGCCACCTCTGCTAAAAGGTTTCCCACCTCCTGGGCTTCAGTGCTCAATATTTGATGGGATGATGCATATGAAGTAGCTGGGAGTTTCAATCTCAGAGTTTCATCTTTGTTTTTATCCTTTCGCTGCTGTGTCTTCTGTCTGGGCTGCCACAGTCCTGAGCATCCACTCCCCAAAAAATCTTTCCTTGATGCTGGAGCTGCCGCTGGTCCATACAGCTGTAATAAGCATTCGTTCTCAGGCACTACATCTCAGAGATGGGTCAGCCTGATACCCTGCTGCAAAGATTCCAAGGCATCCTGGACAGAGATTTCCACTTGCGGCTGACTTAACTTCCCTCTGACCAGCCTGGACTTAACAGAAGTGCTCAGGACACATCAAGACACCCTCCGAGGACAAGAACTTCTGAGGAGATAGCTTTTTCCACTCTGAGTGGCCAAGGGTACCTCTTGTCAAGCTCAGGGCAGACATCCACACGCCACCTTTCCTCTCCTCTGGCTTGAAACGGCCCACTGCTCAGCAGGCAGAACCAGGATGCCACATGGGCTCACCTAGGTCCCCATGCAGCTGGTGGAGGGAGGTAGGGCTTCCTTGTTAGTATCTCTTCACAGTTGTCTACCTGCCACTCTTATATGTATCAAGAGCTCTTATGCTTTTAATATGGTAAAGTCAAATTCCTGCTCATAACTATCCTCACACCTCCCAAACTCTGGGTTATAGGGCTTTGATTATCACTTAGTTTTCAGACCCTGCAGAGTGCTGTCTGGGTTTGGCCATAGCACTGTAGTGCGTAACAGTGGCAAAAGACTGTCCTGTAGATTTCTGGTAGCCTTCCTGGACTGGCCATATTTGGCATCTGATTGTCCCAGTGTTCACCAGAATCCCCTGACTTGCTCTCACTTCTTGCTTTGTCTTGGGGTGTAGGACTTTGCTTTCACATCTTGCAAACTCCATTGCTTTTAGTGATCAGTGTGGAGTGAAAATCCTGGATTTCTCCCATTCTTCCCCCCACTCACATGCCGGTGGCTCTACTCCAACACGGGCTTTGGCAGATGTGTGCTCTGGCACATCAGAAATGGTTCTGAGAGCAAAAACAGAAGGTCCAAGGAGCTGGTGGGTCTCCTACCCTCCAAGCAAGGTGCAGCAGGACACCCTGGGAATAAATGCATGGCTGTGTGGATGGTGTTACCATGCAGACTCTGGCTTCCTCCGTTACAGGGCAAGGATCCACAGGCTGCTGGCCAAATATAGAGCCCAGCTCACAAGAGGAGGTGAAGAGCTCCAGCTAGTGAGGAGGACTGCAAACCAGGGTGGAGAGGACCAAGGAACACTGGTAACTGTAGACCCTGAGACCCCAACACAGGGAATAATGGCAAGAGAGGGGAAGAGGGATATTCATAATAGAGCTTTAGGGAGTCTAATGGGTTAATCTGCCAGTGTATTAGTGCATAAAGCATGGGAAATAAAGAAGAGGTGGTGGAAACCTTAATACATGGTCAAGATGACAACTTAATAGACATAACAGACTGCAGTATTAATATAAAAGGGTGAAGCATGGAAGGAATATCAATGTAAAAAACTGCGGTGCTTTTAGAAAAGAGGAAGAAGGAGAAGGAAGTGTCTGGAATATTAAGAATGCACCAATTTGCCTTGAGGTCCAGTTGTAAAGTCAACTAGATCCATTGAAATTCTCTGGGCAATTATAGGGAGAAGACACAAATGCTGTCAGCTTGGCTGGGAACTCCTGTAGGTCACCAAATCAAGCTGGTAAATGGATGAGACTTTTTACAAGCTCGTTAAATTACTCAGAGTGAATTCAGCAGGACAGAAAGGGACCAGCAAAGGTTTGCAATGAGTTGGTGGCAATTTGTGGTTATGAAAGATGGAATTATAGGGAGCTGAAGGAAAATGGGAACCACTAGCTATAACCTTTAAGACTTTGCATAGGACAGATTGGGGACAGGTAGACTGGACCAAGTAGTGTCTGCCTTCAAGAAAAGGGGAGAAGAGGGCTTGGGGAATGATACAGGAGACAGCCTTGCCTACCTCTCCAGAATAACTTGGGGAAAAAATAGTCCAAGTATCTGTGAGCACTTCGAAGATAAAGTGAGTCCTGAGTTTGTGAAGAACAAGTCATGTCAGGATGTTGCATCTTAACGCAGATGTCTGAAATAGATAATGTGAATTGTGCTCTAAGAGCACCCTAAAGCTGCCAGTAAAACAAGCCTGAGTGTGGTTTGCTTCAATGTGGAAAGTGAACATGGCAGACATCTAACCCGAGGTCGGAGGAGTTACATCCACGATGTTGTATATCATGGCTCTTCCAACAAGGCCCCAGCCCTAATCTGACTTTTGCAATTTCAGAAATTTAACCAAGAACCAAAACCAAGCTCTATTATCTCAATCTAATCCCAAGTCTAATCCCAAGCACAGCACAAATAGCATTAACTTGCGCCAGCAGAATCTCTAATATTTTGAAAAGAAGGATTACTTAGCTTTCCTCAGATATTGATGGACCAGATACCACTTTCTGGTAGTTAACTGTATGATGTGCCAACCCCTGTGAGCGCTAGTAGAAAACAGTACATCACCTAGCCTTGACTGGATGGTCGCTGGCCAGGATGGGGGAGTTCAACTGTGCTTCCTTTGCACTCAGCATCCTCAACAAACCTCTTCGCTCTGCTTCTGCACTACTACTGGTTGTCAGCTATGGATTCAGGTGTTCACTACAAAGCAATTCAAAAAATGCACTCGATCCAACGCCTATGTGCGCTGCCCACGGATGCTGAGGTCTTACAGCATGTCACAGCCTCATCGCCTAGGCAAAGTGCTCAGAAGGTTGTTTACAATTAGGCAGGGATTGAAATACTTAATTGAAAGAGAGCCTTTTTCTCAGCGAGCCATTACCAGTCTGGATTATAGGCTTGTAAATAGTTACACATCCGTGACCAGTAAACAGCGAGCAGCACTGAATGGCTGTGGAGCTTTCACAGCAACAGACAGTTGTTCCCACTCACACACAGAGAGGCATAATTGGCTTAAAAAATACTGATATTTCTTATTGCGATAAAACAATTGAACACACTTGTATTTCCATGACCTGAGAAAAAGGCCCAGTCACCTTTTGGTGTTCCCTCTCCTCCTATTCCTTCCTGTCCCAGATGAAAAAAAATCATCAGGGACTTTTCTTCCCTTTGGACAACCTTCAAGACCATTTTTTCACTTGGGGTTTCTTCCAGGTGAAACGGTAAAGTTCAAAGGCATGTAAAAACTTTTACAAACCAAAACCGCTTTTCTTTTTTTTTTCCCTTCCCCCCCCCCCCCCCCCCCCCCCCCCAAATTGCAGTTTGTTAGGAAACAAGGTGAACTCAGGGATTATCCAGATCCTCCAGCATAACTGCTTTGCCTCTGACCAGCAACACGCACACACTGAGCACAAACAATAGCCGCTTGTAGTCCAGTCTCAAATATATATATAAATTTTTCATGGGATATACAAGTTATAGTCACAATTTTTAAGGTACTTGAACATGAAACATCATCTGTTCATGTCTGGCACTGCCCCCTAATACATTAAAGGCATTAAAAAATAACAAAAAAATGCATATTTCACATTTTCCTTAATGCAGAATACAACATCCTATTAAAACATGCCTCTGGCTGTTGTCACCCATGCCCACTGCTGGTTTTCCAGCAAAAGCTCTTCAGCACCAAGCCAGCATCACCTCATCCCACCCCGTAACCCACACACGGGAGAGGACCAGCAGTGCAAGCCCAGCTCCGCACCCAAGACTTGCAAAGGCAGAGAAACATGCTCCAACTCACGGCAGAGCCCAGCAAGCCTGGTTCTCCTGGCTCCCCCTGCAAGGAAAGCAGCGATGAGTTACCACGGCAAAGAGCTCCATTTTCTCTGGAAATGGGTATTGCTGCAGGAGATGCCTTCCTCTGTGGAAGTGGAGACAAAGGGATCTTTGGGGACCCCTCTGCAGCAGCAGCTGGAGGGGGCAGGTGGGATAACCCAGACATCTCAGCTGGGCAACTGAATGGAACTCTACATCTCCATTGCCTGTAACTGGAGCTTAGACAGCAGTTCATGCCTGAATATTGACATTTCAGTGAGTCATTATTGGCCATTTTAGCCTAGGAAAGAGGCCAGAGCACTCTGTTGCTTTACAAAACAGGAGAAATTTTTAGGACTCTCCTGGAAAAGCGCAGAAACTTCCGCTCCATGGTAGCCCCATAACATTTCAATCAGTAATTTCGAAGGGAATGCAGAATTAAATTCTGTGAGAAAACTGTGACAGGATTTTGCAAATCAGTTCTTGCAGGGGATGCCTTAGCATAGGTGATCACTGTATCATAGAATCACAGAGTCGTTTAGGTTGGAAGGGACCCTAAAGCCCACCCAGTCCCACCCCCTGCCATGGGCAGGGACACCCTCCACTAGACCAGGTTGCTCCCAGCCTCTTCCAGCCTGGCCTTGAACACTTCCAGGGATGGGGCATCCACAGCTTCTCTGGGAACCTGTCCCAGTGCCTCACCTTCCAGTGTACTCACCTTCTGTCCTACCAGTCCTCTTGTTCCAAAAAGCCCCATCACTCCTTTGGAGCCAGCTTCACCTTTGACTCCCTAAAATTTTAAAATCCCTGTCAAATAAATTTTGATGCCTACCCCAAGAGAGGCCAGTAGAAGAAACTATAGAGATGGCAGAGAGGATGACAAAACCCACCATTTCTATAGCAGCCTTTGGCCCCAGGGACCCCAAAGGTCTGTATGGCCAGTGGAGGGAAGAAATCCACCAGCTGCAGAACAGCCTGGCAGAAACCTCAGTGAATTGTCCTGTAAAAGAACTAGTGCCCAGTGATGGGGACTGAAGGAAAAGAAAGAGAAAAGCATCTCCAAGCCTCTGGATGAGCTGCCTCCTTGCAAACACTCAAGCACAAGACCCTGCTGGACTTAGTGGTGGTGTAGATACCACTCTGTGGCTCTGTCCCAAGTCTCTCAGATATTGGGCCAGGAGGTGTTCTTGCTTTAGGAAATGCTTATGTATTAATATTTTTTATTAGAAATCAATCTGACAGATATATGGGCTTTCATCTGACTTAAAAACCAGGTACCACTCATGGGAGCATCTCCGTGGGTTTCCTTTACAGTCACTGGGGACCTAACCAGTGCAGTTTTGGTAAGGACATGATTTGCTTCTTCGCAAGGGAGATGCCCACAGTGGATCAGGCAATTCCCACACTGAACTGCGCTGATTATACAGGTCCCCATGGGAAATAGCAAGAGCTGGATAAATAACAGGATGGACATAGTAAATAAACAAATGTAATAATAATAAATGTAATAAATAATGGAAATAACAGGAGCTCAGACAGCATGCTGCTATTGTAGATACTTATATTTATTCATCAGAGTCCCCGTCCTGGGTCAGACTTCTGGAGCAAAAAGCATTAACACAATATGAAAACAGGTACGATTAGTACATGGAGATTTAATCTGTGACTTAGGCTGAGAGTGGGAGAGTTATGTGATTCCTCCCAGGGCAGTGGTGATGGGTTGAGACCTGAGACCTCCACAGGGTGCTCTCAAAGGGCAAAGGCAGACGGAGGAGCAGGTGACACGCTCTGCCACCACCCAGGGGACAGCCCCGTGTGAAGAACAGGAACAGAGGAGCCAACCAAGCCTTAACAAGAATGTCACAAGAGCTGCAGGGCTTGAAGTAGTAGGGACAGCTCTTGGAGGGAGAGGGAGTGGGGGATTCTTACAGTGCTGCAGTAACTGAATGGTCACTTTTCCCAGAGAGATCCTGCCCCAGAACTACAGACTTAACACCTGGTGAAGTAGATGTGTATCACATTCCCAAGCCGCAGCATCCTCCTCTCCCTTTCTGTGCTAAGAGCTTGGCAAGTGTGTCCTTACACCATCTTTTCCAGCAGGCATGTGGGAAAGGAGGATGCAGAGAATTCATTCCCTTCCTCATACAAGCAGTGACCTTCTGCTGTCTCTCTCAGTCACATCTTGAGGTTCGTACCTTATCTCCTACAGGTCCATCCTCTCCCTTTTCGCCTTTGTCTCCATCAAAACCTGGCAGGCCCTGTTCACCCTGAAAGGTAAACCAGAAATTAGTGGATGGTACCTCTGTCCTGGAAGGAACCAGTGCTCAGCCACTGGCTCTGAACCAAAGTGCTGGTTCTCAGTGTTTATAGCAAGTTGCACTCAGTGCCGATGCCACCAACAGTGGGGAAGGGACAGCTTTAAAAGTCAGTAAGAGTTACACTTACGGGATCTCCTTTACTGCCTTTATAGCCCTGGGGTCCAAAAGTAGTTCTGGGCTCACCCTAGAGAAAGGAGACACACAGTGATATAGACATCCAGTGATACATGAACTCATGGGTCCCACTGGATGGAACTGCACTCGCTATGATGGGCAAACTGGTAATTCACATGGCTACAATGAATGTAAGCCTTTCCCAAACTGTGGTTCATATGAAGACAGGGTGAGAGAGTTGGGGTGTTCAGCCTGGAGAAGAGAAGGCTCCAGGGAGACCTTATAGAACCTTGCAGTACTTGGGGCAGGTTACAAGAAAGCTGGAGGAGGACTTTTTACAAGAGTCTGTAGTGACAGGACAAGGGGTAGCAGGTTTTAATTGAAAGAGGCTAGATTTAGATTAACTTTAAGGAAGGAATTCTTCCCAGAGAGGGTGGGGAGGCACTGGGACAGGTTGCCCAGAGAAGCTGTGGATGCCCCATCCCTGGAAGTGTCCAAGGCCAGGCTGGATGAGGCTGGGAGCAACCTGGTCTAGTGGAGGGTGTCCCTGCCCATGGCAGGGGGGTGGAACTCGATGGTCTTTAAGGTCCCTTCCAATCCAAACCATGCATTGATTCTATGATTCTGTATGCCAGGGAAGGCACATATCCTCCACATCACAATATTAATTGTTAAGATTGTCCTTAACTAAAAGCTGGATAACATACATGCACAGAAAACTACAAGATGTCCTGGGGTTTGACAGTGACCTCTTACTCTAGAAAATATTGGGGCCCACCGTCATTACTGTAGTCTAGATGCCATGGCTGGAAATAGAGCTAAGCATGGCATAACCCTAAGGTTCAATTCCTGATCCGAGGCTGTCAGTGGTGGGGCAGATTCATATCTGACCTGGTGGCTTGGCTCCTTTGTCACTGTATGTCACTCAGGATGTCAAAGTTTGCATCTCTTCCCAGGTGTGGGAGCTGGCCACAGGCAGGATGGTGAATGGGTCTACTCATCGTGTCCTAAGCTATGCACACAGAGTTGGAGCTAAGGAAGGGGAGTGGCACTTCGGGTACCCCTCAGAGATAGTTTTGGAGGGTCAGACCCCTAAACTGTCATCCTGAGAGAGACAGTAGATACAGGCATGCAGTAACCCCATAGACACAGTTGTGACAAGTCTGTTTATCAGCTCAGCAGCTGAGGAGGGACATTTTGCTCCTCAGAGAGTGAAGAAGCTGTGACAAGGCTATTCTCATGCAAGTAATGTCTCTGCTCTGGCAAACTGATGGTTGTCTCCAAAGTTGAGATGCTATCCATAGTTTGGAGGGAAGAGGGCTGAAGACACCTTCTAATGGCAACTGTAGCCCACTTGAAAAGGACTCCCTTTACACCAGCGCTCTTCAGTGTTGCCAGCATCACTGTTGAGGGTGACTGTGCCTTGATGCAGGCGTCTTAACAACCATATAATTGATATTCCCAAACTTTGAGGGTTTTTTGCAGTTTATCCAACCATGACCATCACCATAGGACCCTGATCAAATTCTGGCTTAATATACCCTCCTGCTTCCCTGCTCTGGAGGGTCTCTAACAGAGATGGGATGGGGCTCAAGCAATTCTGGGGACAAAGCAGAGAATAAATATACTGTAGCTTAATCCAATACATAGCACAGGCCCTGGGATTCAAGCAGTTACTCCTGCATTGACCAAGGGAGAGTTAGAAAGTTAAGTTGCAATCGTGGAACAAAATCAGGACAATTATTCCTGCCCCCTCCTGTTTTATCTCACACTCCACCTTATATTTTATTAAGGTATTCTTTGGAAAATGCATTACACATTCCTTCAGCCTGGAAAGTGCTTTGGGGCCTCTTCAAGAAGCAGATTAAGAATTGATTCATCTCTGGAGCAAGTCTCCTTTGAAAGTAGCTTCCTCAGATACAAATCGGCCTTAATCATTTAATACTGCATGACTCAAAGGCAGAATCATCATGTAGGTTTTCTAAAATTCATTTTCTAACAAGCCATTTCAGCCAGGAAGGAAGTTAACAAAACACTGGGCAGAAGTTCAGCGTTTTCTGTGCATTTTCCAGAAGCGCTCAGGGAGTTATTTTCGCATTACCTGCTGTGAGCCAGCTCAGTCTTTTCAAGATTGTAGTATGCTTTGGCGTGAGCTGGTTATACCAAAATCAGTAGAAATTTTGTTCCTCCCTTAAATCACAGGAGGCATTTTTGTGTCCCAGCAAATAGTCGCCAAAATGACTTCTTTGTTGTTGTTTTGTAGGATGCCGTAGAAACTATCACAAAAGCTCAACCTGGAGCAGTGTGTCCAGTGTGAGGGTGGCATCAACCAAGTTCAAGTAGATTGAACCTGTGGAGACCCCTGAGAAGGAGAGGGGCATCTACGTGTTGTCTTCCTCTACCTACATGTGTGTACAATGTAAAAAGGATGGATCCTGGCTCTTCTGGGAGGCACACAGTTGCAACAAGGGAAACTCCTATTAGACAGAGGGAAAAACATCTTCACCCTGGGGGTGGCCAGATGCCTGAGCAGGGACACAGAGAAGCGCACACAAGACCCTGAGCCTCACATCCTGAAGATTTCATTGGCAATAGGATCTTGATCCAGGCACACGGATGGCACTGCACACAACACCATGAATCTAAAGTAGGATTTAAAGTCCTTGTCAGTGAAAGTCATTTACACCCCACCATCTGGGAACCTTGCTCTGTGCTCCACACTGTTATGCTCACCCACACGCAATTATATGAATCCTATAAGATCATTAAGACCCCAGATATTTGAAAACACATATCAATATTTTTTACCATTTATGCCACTACCTTGTAAGTCTATTCATTTAAATAATGGTGCATCTGCTCACTGGTAACTATAAAATTCTGAAAACCTTTTACCCCATCTGCCCCTGAAAAGCACAATCTGGAATGCCCTTACTCTTTCTCCCTTTGGTCCTGGAAGTCCCCGATCACCCTGAACACAGGAAAGAAAAAAAGACAGTGAGTGATTCCCTTTATACTCACTCTTCTTGTGTTTCTCAGTCCACTGATTCACACTCCAAGCCACTAAGATCTATCACAGCTGGAAGACAGTTCCTCTGGGCACTCTGCAAAATGATTAGCTTACCGCAAGAGATTGTGTACAACTAGAATTTATTGCATTGACAAAAAATAAAGACCCAGAGGACTGAAGTGGTTTGTCTGACTCCATGCTCAGCATATCCCCTATACGGAGCTATTGCTGGATTTCCAGCTCCCAATGGGATGTAGCATTTCCATGCTGCAGGGATGTGCCTACACTATATCTAGGGTGGGATGGCATCTTATTTAATACAGGATTTCCCAAATTTCAACCTCAAATCTGGCATGCTTTACTGAGAGAGTATGAAATAATAGCTGTTCCTGGAAGCCTTTTGTAATGGGCATGGTACAGGAGGCTGAAGGGTAGGACTCATCCCTGATGGCAGCTGCTAACCTTCTCCAGTGTTCAAGACTGGTTTGGTGACAGCAGAAGAAGGCTGCAAGACCATGTGGGGACAGGAGAGTGGATACAGGCTTTAAAACTGCACTTGAACTTCTGAGTGGCAGAGCTGTATGCAGGTCTCTCCCCTGACGTCTCATTGCACAGCCCTTACATTTGGGATGCTGTTCTCAGTACTGTGCTTTCCAAGGGTTGTAAGTGGGATGTAGCAGAAGGAGACTGAGGGAACTCCTGCTGACCAGTGCAAAGGGAAGGGTATGCATTGCCTGATGGGCACTCATTGTCCTGCTGATGCTGCATGACATCTGCTCCCTAGCCCTCTTCCCCCAATCCTGCACATCTGGGGATCAACCAGAGCATAACAGGGATCCCTTTCTGTCCAAACTCGCAGATTTCCTGCCAAAAAGGCCTAGGTATACATAAAGGCAGCAAGCACTCTCAGCCCAGCCACTACAGGGGGCTGCTAATGCCACTTCACAATTCCACACACTGATCAAGGACCCCTCCCAGACCACCCCCAGAAGATGCTGGGATTATCCCCACTGTTTCAACAAGGGCATCAGCAGTGTGGGCTGCTGCAGAGAAAGACTCCCCACAACAGTGCCTTCCTCCAAGGCACATTGTAGATAAAATGACTGTTGCTTACTCTTTCGCCTTTCACACCGGGGAAGCCTTTTAGACCCTGCAAGAACATAAAACAACACGTGAAGATAAATACTAGACTGAGGGAGAAGGTGTTAGGAAAGGGCAGCCTTCACTCAAAGGCAGAGCTGCCTCCAAGGACTGGCTCTACCGTGGAGAAGCTGCTGGTAGGACTGTCACAGGAGCCTCTACTCTCTTTTCCTTCCACCTGAGAGCAATTTGAGAAGTGAATCACACTGGTGAAAAGAGAAAATTTAGTCTTAAGCTTCTGCCCACCACTGGGTCTTGGACCCAATTCAGGATCTCTTGGCAGATGTATAAATTTAGTCAACCTCCCCCACTTTTCAAGCCACGTACTGGGATTTTTGTACCTTTAACAGTAAGGAGAGGCAGCTCCCACCTCTCAGAGAGCAGGAGGGGAAGGGTTGTTCCCAGAGGTGGAGGTGATGGGGCTCCCCAGATTTCCCCCAGGACAGCTCAGAGCCCCTGGAGACACAGCCAGGATGTGAACCACACCTGGATAGCTGAAAAGCCATGGTGGTCACCCCAGGTGTAACCCATTTGCAAAACTGGGGACCCCTGATCTCCCATGAATATGCAGAGGGATGGTGCCCTCCACCTGCAAAACTTGCAGTTCATCACAGGAGTGGACTTGGACAGAATGGAAAAGGAGGAGACAGAGCACAGACATTTCCCAAAGGGCACAAAACCTGGGTTTTGTTACTTCCCAGTGCCCTGTGCTGCTGCTCTCACCACTGGGATACAGCATCTTGCAAGACCTTGTGGTGTAAGAGCCAGTCTGGCTGAGAATCAGCCCTTCAGGGATGAGATCCCAGGGTGAAACCTGGTACTGCAACCACCTTTGGCCTTCTGAGGAACTTCATAAATGCCCATTCTGCTCGTAATAACAGATTCATCCCATTAGAGATAACAGCCTAATAAATAAGAAGGTGTTTGTCAAAATACCGGCTGTGATCTGCGTCTCCCCTGACTCATTCCCATATCAGTGAAAAGGGAACTTACAACAGAACAAGACCCTGAAATTCATGCAGGCAAGCAGACCTGACAAAGAAGAACAAAGAGGATGTGATATTTCAGGTAGTCTTCAAAAGGAGCCTGTGGATGAGTCAGCCAAATGGACAAGAGCATAAAGCAATTGTGCTCTGCATGACACCTTATGTCTCACAGCTTCCTACAGGATTTACACTCACTCATCCCAATACAACACTGGAATTCATGTTCCCAAAGTCTCTCATTTCCCACTGAAAGCATCAACTCATTTTAGTTTTTTATTGCTCATGAGGATTTTGCCATCCCTGGGCTCACTGTTGTCCATGCCGTAAAATCAGCCTGCTGTGCTATTTTAACACTCACCATTGTGCCACTGGGGCCCCGGACTCCCATGATGCCCTCATCACCCTGTTAGGATGCAGAAGGGTAGTGATGGCCATCAGCAAAGAGAAATGCAACATGCACAGTCCCAACTCTGCAAACCATCCCCCTGGGGACAACAGGAATTAAGCATGCAGCAGCCCAGATCCTCGAAGGAGTTGTCCAACCTCTTCACTTATACCTCCATCAGGATTAGGTACCTTAATGCTCCTATGGATCTGGATCAAAGAACCTAAAGGGCTTGAGATCATCCACATGTCCACTGCAGGTAGACACTCATAATAATGCTTCAGTTAGGTTGAAGCTTCAGCTTCTCCTCAATGTGAGATGATTTGCATCTGATTTAGCATGATATGAATCACTCTAAAAAGGTATCTCTTCCTCTCTGTTGATATTGATAGGGCCTGGTAGAACTAACTCAGAAGCAGCCATCTGAGGCTGGATGACCTGGCATGTCCCTCCCTAAGATGTACTTACACCCTAAAAAGTCATATGCAACAAGGGACAGAGATCTGAGATGTTCCTGGGTCAGAGAGATTTCTTCCCCCTGATTAGAGGGTTCAGTAGCTTTTCTGCACATTCATAACTCACCGCTGAACATGATTTCAGCAGGACTCATCACAACAAATAAGGCAGCCAGGAATTCACCTGGAACTCATACCATTGACTTTCAGAAGGAAGAGGCCACCAGTCAACTGCTCAGCAGTAACTCATGCCTTTGGAGACCAATGTGACACCTACCTTCATGCCCAGCTGTGGTTTCCAGATGCTGCAGACCTTCTGAGCCTCTGTTTAAGTGTGCTGTTGGCTCCTTATAAACCTTGCTACAAGGGATAGCTCTGCTGGTGGGTCTGTGAAGTCCTTTTATAACCTCCCTAGATAGATCCTACAAGACTTACCTGTCTGTAAGATGCCTAGACTTAGGCATCATCCTGTGAGGCCAAATTTAGATCTCTCATATAAAGCAAATGTACCCTGAGATTCTGTGATTCACTCCAGATTTATGCCGGAGTCAGAAGAGCAGAAACATTATTTCATCATTTCCTTCAGATAATGAAGCTTGAGCGAGGTTTACCCCAGACCTTTCACAGCTGTTGACATTCTCATTAAGTATTTTGTCTCAGGGGCCTCATTGAACAGTTCTGCTGGCAGATGGGGAGTTTGTCTAAATGGATTGCAGCATAAAATCAGTTTATTCGTGGAACAGCCACAGAAGGAGCAAATTGAAACATGGCCTCTGACTACAACTCAAAAGGGTCTCCCTGGGGTCTTTGCCAGAAGGAGACCAAAACTTCTTAGCAGCATAAGCAAAAGTGAATGTTGCTGCTCAAGGGTAATGGGAGCTGGTTTACTTCTGCCAGGACAACAGGAGGGAAGAGGGGAATGAGGATAAAATAGCTGGAGGCAGATTTTTGAAGGAACTAGCTTGCAGGTAGCACCCCCAAAGCATACAGGTGGTTCACTGAGCTGCTAGGATTAAAACACACATGTAGGGGTGTAGATATTGCCTTCAATACTCTCATCCAGTCAGTGAAAGCACAGCCAACACAATCAGTGAGGCAGGATTCACATGGCCATGCAGTTGACCAGTGCAATCTGTAATGCTTGAGGGTGTCTAATTACAGAAGAGATGCTAATTGCAACCTGTGGACAGATTCTGGTCAGTGCCTGCTCCATCTGGGCATGGCAGTGTCCATCACCTCCAAATCTGGCTGGTGAAAAATCAAGGAGGACTCTGAAATCAGACCTTTAGGCATCTTCCAAAATGGGTGAGTGGGAGGTGATGGTATGTCTGCCTCCAACAGAGCATAGACTGCAAGAAGCCAAGGCAGAAACACTTATGGAGGGACTTACCTGAGGGCCAGGCAGTCCACGGGGACCTCTTGGGCCAGCTGCTCCAATGCCGATTTCTCCCTGAGGAACAGAGAATCCTGGAGATCTATCTCATTTGGAGCAAGGACACCACATCACATGATTGCTGATTAGTTTGACCAAAGTCACAGGAGGAGTCAGAAGACCCACTTCCATTGATTTCCTGCTGCTCTCTCTGGAGGGTGCTCCAGCAACCATAGGGTGAAAGAGGGAAGAAGTGCCTGGGGGGGCCAGGGATAGCAAGCCTGAGGAGGGCAGTGGGCTGTCCTTTGACACCCCAGGATCTCAGCTGCTTGTGATGTGCCTGGCAGGTTGACACTGACCTTGTTGCCTTTGGGTCCAGGAGTCCCGGGAATCCCCTATAAGGTGAGGAAAACAAAACTGAAGGGAGGACTTTGCTTTGCACGTCCTCAATGCTCTCCTGTCCCACTGTGCTCCAAGATGGTGAAAGCACACCCACCCCAGACACCAGGCCCCCAGCCTTTCTTCCCAGCCATCCCTCTGCTGCTCAGAAGACACTGGTGTGATGTACAGAAGTCACCTCTTTTCCTGGGGATCCTGATGGTCCTGCAGGCCCAGCAAATCCATTCCGTCCTCTCTTCCCACGTTCCCCCTTGAAAACAAAAGCCTTTAAGGAGGAGCACACCCTAATGGAAATGTCCTGCTTTCCCCCATCCAGCTGGAAAGCAGGAGCTGGTGCTCCTCGGTGTTCCCTGCACTGGCTCTTGTATTTGGTTTGCTTGGCAAGGCTTTAGTAGAGATGGGGACTACAGGGGTGGCTTTGGTGATAAGCTGCCAGAAGATTCCCCCATGTCTGACAGAGCCAATTCCAGACCGCTCCAAGATGGACCTGCCACTGGCCAATGCTAAGCCCATGAGCAACAGTGGTAGCACCTCTGGGATAACATGTTTAAAAAGGGTAAAAAAAAAAAAAAAAATCCCTGGGCAAGAGCAATTGCAGCCAGGGAGAGGAATGAGAATATGTGAAAGAAACAACCCAGCAGACCCTCCAGGTCAGTGGAGAAGTGGGGGGAGGAGATGCTCCAGGTGCCAGAGCAGAGATTCCCTGACAGCCCGTGGTGCAGACCATGGTGAGGCTGGCTGTGTCCTGCAGCCATGGAGGGTCACAGGGGGCACAGACTCCCCTGCAGCCCGGGGAGGACCCCATGCTGGAGCAGAAGGATGTCTGAAGGAGGTTATGACTCCCCCTGCACTGCAGCATGCTCCTGGCAGGAGCTGTGTCCCATGGAGGGAGGAGTGCAGGCTGGAAGAGATTTGCTGGCAGGACTTGTGACCCCGCAGGCATACTCATCCCAGAGCAGGGGCAGAGCATGAGTACCTTCCCCTGAGGATGAAGGAGCAGCAGAGACAACGTGTGATGAACTGGCCACAACCCCCATTCCCTGTCCCCCTGTGCTGCTTGCAGGGGGGAGGGTAAGAAATGGGGAGGAAAGCTGAGCCCAGGAAGAAGGGAGGGGATGGAGTGGCTTTGGTGGGCACTGGGCCTCCAGCCAGGGTCAGCCCAGCACAGCTGCAAGCAGGAGGAATAGCCAGTGGGGTGCTCCTTGTGTGGGACTCTTGTTGAGGAGAAGGGACTCCAGCTACACTGACACTCTGAGTTTATGCACATTTCTGTCCCCCACCCCACCTCCAGATAAGCCTCCTTGTCCCTGCAGTGAGACTTATCCATTGTTTCCTCTGTTTCCAGGGGCTAATGACCCCCAAACCCCTTGCTCACATCCCTTCTGCTATCACCACCCCTTCTCTGACAATGTATAGGGTCAGGGTGTGGAGAGGTGGGGCCTTGAACCACAGTGAACACCTGGTGTAGGCACTCTCAGTTGGACTATCATTGTTCCTACCTTGAGGTGGCTAACTCAACACATCCAGTCTCCCCACAGCACAACACCTACCTTCTGTCCTGGCATCCCAGGCAGACCTGGAGCCCCTCTGTCTCCCTGTGACCCAGGGGTGCCAGGGTTGCCGCGAATGCCCTGGATGCCCTGAGCTCCTGGAGGTCCTGGGGCCCCTGGCTCACCCTGTTGAGGCAATCACATGAATTTGGATCTTAGGTGAGATTAACTGCCCCTCCTAAACGTCTTGTAGAAAGCCTGAGGTGTTGCCTTGAATTTACGTGATCAGCACACAGAACTGGGGACACCCCTTCCCGTCCTGGTCCATGAGAAAGGTCCTAAGCCTGAAGAAAGGGATATACCATGGCTGCTAAGTGAGAAGACTTTACCTGAAGACATTTAGAGCTCTCCAGTGAATTCAAACTCTGCAGACCTGAAACATCGGAAGGGTTCACAGAAGCACGTCTCTGCTGAGATCACAATTCCCTGAATTTTTTTCACAGCCATATTTCACAGTCTGATCTGGTTGAAGATGTCCCTGCTCATTGCAGGAGGGTTGGACTAGATGGCCTTTAAAGGTCCCTTCCAACCCAAACCACTCTATGTTTCTACAGTTCTATGATATTTATCCTGTGGCCCTCATCTGCTTTGAAATGGCCCTTTGGAGGACATAGAGCAATCCATCTGTCTCAGATGTGTAATGGTGTTCCTGCCCTCCCAGGCTGGGATTGGCTTTGGTTCTTTATCTTGGTAGCCCCAGCCACTTCTGTGCTCCACACCCAGGAGTGGAAAGCAAGGACTACAAAGAGAAAGACACAGAAAAACACAAGTGAGATTCTACCTAGAAGAGAAGAAAGGCTTACCTTAAATCCAGGTGGCCCAGCCTGACCAACAGGACCTCTGAACCCAATTCCTGGTTCCCCCTGTGAAGAGAAAAAGGTCAGGAAGAATCAAGATCACTCCCTTCCACTGTGAGCCCGTTAAAATGAGACCTTGCTTCATGCTACTCCCTGGAAACCCAGCTGAAATCCCTCAGAGCTGATCCTACATTGAGGGTTTGTACAGAGCCCCCACTGACCATCACATCTCCTCTAAATGATGGGAAGTCGTATCTGACCTGGATGGACAAAGCTGCTGAGAACATTTAAACAGCTTTAGAAAAGAAAGATCTGAGTTGCTGGAATATTACCAGAGATGGTGTCAGAAGACTCTGGGTGAGACTCGTCTTCTGACATGACTCTTTGATAAGATGGGTGTCCTGTCTGTGTGAGCTACCTGGAATCCCTCCCCAGTCAACAGAGAGACACTGGGTCCCCAGTGAACGATGGGCCACACTGACCCTATGTCTCAGGAGGTTACCTGGACACCTCTCCCTGAGCTGGGGAGGTTAAGTATGGCAAAAGGAGGATGGAAGCTCTCACAGTGTAAGAAGAGACACCCCTGACTGTGTTACCAATGTTGTTTACCTTCTGACCATTTTCGCCTCTGTCTCCTTTGGTGCCCTACGAAATGAAGAGAGAGTTACCAAGCCTGTGCAGGAGGTCATGAAAAGTATCACCTCAGTGCAACCCTGAGCAAGAGCAAAGGTTTCCAGTTCATGCTCACAGCCTATGGCAGCATGGAGCAACTGGTTCCTCTGACCTCCACCTCTTTTCCCCAGAGGAGGTGGGCAGTGGCAGCATGACCAGGGAAGAGCCAAATGCCCTAACACAGACCCAGCTCCAGGAGATGGAGCACTGAGCTGACCCAGCAGATTTTGACTTTCCTATGGCAATCTCCAGTGCTGGATTTGGGCCACTTAGCTGGTAACGCTGTCCTGCTCCAGCTGCTGATACCATCTCCACAGCTCACCTTTTCTCCAGGTTCCCCCATCTCCCCAGGCTGCCCCTGCAAAAGAAAAACCATCCACCTTCCAGGTACCTCCCCTCCCTCCTTTCCTTCTCATGCCTGTGTCCCCAGGATGCTGCACATCTGCTGTCCCCATATCTGGGTCCCACCACCCTGGAACCACCATTTGGTCCCTAAAAGTCTTTGCTGTCAAAAGTATTAATGAAATGGTGTTTTGTGTGGCCCTTCTTCCATCCCTGTCCCCACACCAGGGCTGATTTTGCTTGTCTGTCACCTGGTTTTGTTCCCTGATCCAGCAGAAAATGAGTATCAGGAAAATCCCCTGATTTCTTGTATTTACTTCTGAGCCCGTGGCAGATGCATGTTAGCACTGCTGGAAGGGAGGGAACAGAAACACGCAGCCAGGTTCAGGGATAAAGGTAGGACTGTGGCGATCCCAATTTACATAGGCACAGTCTCCCGTAGACCCTAAATGTCCTCTCCATCAGCACGTCCCCAGCTGCCTCTCCCTTTCCAGACCCTCTTAGCACAGAGAACCTTCTCCTGGTCTCAGGGGCTCAGACCAGAAAAATGCTATTGTTACCTTTTCTCCTTTGTCTCCACGGACTCCTGGAGCTCCCATTTCTCCCTGGAAAACAACAGGCAAGCCCTTCAATTGCAAGTATGCATTGCAATGAGAAATTTTTCCTTCCCTCTTTGGACCAGCAGGGTGCTGCCCTTGTTCCTGCATCAACTTTTGGCAAACATCTGTGGAGGAACCCCTCATTTCCACCACTTGCATTCCCAACCAGACTGGGGATGTCCCTGATCCCCATCCCTTCTATCCTGTGCAGTGGAAATGCGGGGAGAGAAGACAAATTGAAGAGTAAGGGTCAGATATGAGTGGTAAGATGAGGGTTGTCCAGGATACTACAGATGTTAAAGAATACCGAGAGTATGGGGGATACAGAAATCCACAGAGAACAAAACTATTGAGGATCCCCAAAACACAAACCCCATGTTTGGATCAACTGTGGAAGGTTCAAGCCTGGAATCTTTGCTCATTACCAATGACCAAAACTGTTGACTACTACCTCTTGCACCTTCTGGCCTGGCCAATTTTCACCCGCGATTCCTCAGCCTCCAGATGAGACTGCTCTGGGAGATGGATCACTACTCTGACTTGCCCCAGTTGCCGTTGAAACAAAAGCACTGACCTTTTGGCCATGAGAGGGTGGATCCGCTGGGCCAGATTCCTCTTTCTGTAAGAATAAAAATGCACATACAGAACAAGGGTGGGAAGCGATGTGATGGGAGAAAGGACCAGCTTCATCCTCGCCATGCACAGCTGCGATAAGAGGAATACAACATGAACACTGTACCTTAATTCTCCTTGGGTGATGAGGGCCCGGGTACGCCTTGAATCAAAAAAGAAAAGAAGAAAATGTGATAGTAGTTGGAGAAATTTTTGCCATTGAGCCATGGAAAAGACGTCTCTGAGCAGGGGGGTGGCTGGAGGCATTTCAGAGGGAAGCCATGTGTTACCAGCGATCATGAGAACCCCACTGGAGGGCTCCTGGTTGGATATGGGGTGGCTTCCAGGTTTATTCTGATCTGCTCCAGCATGGATAGGACATTGGAGAACTGGTGCTATCTGTTGCATACGGCTGCCAGGGTCCATGAACCAAGAAATGCCTCGGTGCCAGGCTTTTGGCAGTGGCACAGATGACCCACCTTAACCCTGGCCCTTTATGGAGAGATATGAGTTGTGTTTTCTTGTGGTGTGGATGAGCTCAACTCAGTGCTGCCATTCTTCCTGGGAATGCAGGGAAAGGGCCATTCACTGCTTTCAAAGAAATAAATTCAATCTTAGGGGAAATCAGTTGTTCAAGATTTTTAATCCTTAACTCTTGGAAATAGGTTTTTCTCTCTTAAATTTTGCAGAAATCAACTCTTCGCACTTTCTGTTTCTGCCATATTATGTTAAAGCCAACAGTTCTGCAGGTGTGTCAGAGATATGCGTGTTTATAAGCCTACATATCTATTTACACATTTAAACACACATACAAATACCTTTTGAACTCCCAGGGCACCCTTTGGTAATGTTGCTTTCCCCACCAACCAGCTTATTACGTTCCCTCATCGATTAAGTTTCATTTTCCCTACTTTTGTTTTCCGAGCATTGTGTTTCCCTTGCCAGGTACAGGGAGAACAATCTGCTCTGCCAAGCTGGATGGCTTCTGCAGCAGCTGTTTCTTGCTTTATTTATCAATATTTATCACTAACCTTTCCCCCCCCCCACACCTCTACGTTCATCGTGACTTTGCACAAGTGGACAATTGGGGTTCCCTTTGCAACTGTGCATTTGAAAACGTCCTTGTACGGCGTATTCACTCACTGCGGATCCGGACGGGGATTTCCGAGCTCCTGGGGCACTGGGAGGATGAACCTGTGATGGAGCCAGCAAGGAAGGGTCACTCTTTCCTCCTGGATCACATGGATGGCTCTGCTCCTGCACACAGGCCAGTCCAAAGCTGCCGTGGTGAAATGGGGTCTTTGCATGTGGTCTCCTGTGCTCGGCAGATCTCCTGGATCTGACGTGCCTTGGGAGCACAGAGCCATCGTCTGAATTCACATTCTCCTGTGGGAAAGGAAACAGCATCTTGCTGAGCACCTAATATCATGTATTTTACAATAATTATGTACATACATTATTTAGCACTGTGCAATTAATTTACTGCTATCTCAAGGAAATAAAAACCACCTAAAATATTGCAACTTTGTACTTTAAATGCCTCCCTGCACCAGCCATGCCCAAGTAACACCCCTGCTATGCACTTAATGTACCCAGTGTATCTGATTGGAATAAAACAACTATTAATGCCTATTAATGTCTACATGTTAATCTGCCACTTGGTGATGTTTGCAGTGCTCATGGTTTTGACTGATATATGTTTAAGGCACACACAGTAAAGCTTGTACAAATAGTTACTGGCCTGGCTCATAAATTGTTATTTTCCATATTAGCAGCTGTATATTATCTACTTGCTGTTCTTAAAATTATAATAATGCTAGCTGCTGGATATCTCGGTGTACAGCAATTATTCCCTGAACCACACGGTGGAAGGACTGCAGTGTAGCTTTGGTGAGTATTTTGATATGAACACAAAAGAGCAGTGCATTTATTTATAACGAAAGGAAGCTGGCCACCTCCTTGCACCCAAACCCCAACCCTGAGGCCTGCCAGAAGCACATGAAAGGAAGGGAAAAATCAGGATGGGGTGTGGTTATTTAGCACTATTCCCACATATTTTCGTTGCAGATACAAAGACATCGCAATTAATTTCACCTCGAAGTATGTGCGGAGACTTTTAGATGGTTGAAGTTAAGGGAAAGTAAATTCTAAGTAAAGGACTTCCAAGAAATACTGGTTAGTCCAGCCCAGAACATTCCGCTGTCAGGTTTGGAGGGATGATAGTCCTGTTTTGCTGGATTTTAACTAGCTGGATGATAATTTCACCTAGTGGCTAATGAAGCCAGGAAGTTTCTGACTCACCAAAATACATAAGGGGAAAAAATAAAATCATTTTGGTCCAATTAAAGTTGAAATTCTTTACTGAAAGATGGCAAAGATGAGAAAAGGAGGAATAAGACAGGTCAGAGATGGCACAGGCTGCTCAGGGGAGTGCCCATCTAGGGTTGTTTTCATGGGACAAGCTAGAGAATCATCTCCCAGGCTTATGCAGAGGTGATCTGGGTGGGTCAGACGGCACCATCAGATGAGATGATGGGAATGTTCCCATCCATCCTGCACCGGGTCACAGCTCATCTGCGTGCCGACTGTCTGTAAAATGCTGCTGCTCTTTCGCACGGGTCCACGTCCAATTTTCAGATGTTCGAATATCATCGCAAGGCAGCAGCAAGACCATGGGTTGCCAAGACCTCACAGAGGTTTTGAAGGTGACCCATCTGCATGCAGTCTCATAAAGCTGCCATTTACTGGGGTGGTGGGAAATTGCAGGGGGTAATAACATCCTTCATTCTGCAATTCCTTTGCAATTTTAGCAGTTTCCTGATCTGAGATGCCAGCAATAAGACACCTCAAAGAAAAGCAGAGAGGCTGCTGCTTTCTAAAGGAATGATTTACTGGAGGCAGATGGGAGTGTAAGAAATGAAAAGAGAGAAGGGAGAAAAGGAGAAAGGGAACAGATAAAATTAGGACAGGAAAGAGAAAAATGGAAATGAAAGGGGGAGTGAGAAAAATGGAAATGAAAGTGGGAGTAAAAAAAATATTCTTGCAAAGAAAAAGGTACACGAAAGAGAGAAATAGAAAAGGCCAAGAAGATATCAGATACGAAAATTAAGTGACTATGGGTTTATCCATACGGTAACAACCAGGCACATTTATGTGAATTTACTCTGAAAACGAGTAAGCTTAACTGCAGGGGAGGTGTGAGATGGACGAGGCAGGAATTGGCTGGTACGGTCCCATAACACCAAATAAGCGGCTCATCCGTGGAAAGAGTAACCAGCCACCACTTCTCGCATGGGCATGTGTACCTGGGCTCATCCTGCTTCTTTATATCAGTTAATTTGCTTCCCCTATTAACTCCTGCCAGCCAGAAATTGCACCTCCGAGATGAAGCTCTTGGGCTATTACAGGCTGCTTCTCTCTTGGGCCCCATGAACCTTTTAACAGGTAAAATTCGTGATTACAGTTGATGCTGACGGGAAAACAACTGGCTCCATTTCACCTCCTTAGTATCACCCTCCTCTGAGTTCAGTTCAGCTGTGGGAGCTGCCAGAGATGAGAGGATGCAGGAAGAGAGAGGCTGCTGCTGTTTCCCAGCCTTTGGACCACATTTTTTCCTCCTCCTGAGGATAAAGGGGATTTTACACCAACTGCAACTGAAGAAAACACCCTTGGGATGCAGATCTTATCTTGCTTGGGGGAGTTGAAATGTCCTAAAAAACTTGTGGCAGCTGTTCCACTTTTACAAACATCCTTACCAAAATGGGGATCATTGGACACAAGAGCAGGAAGGGTGGTTCTACCTGCCCATCTTTCAAACAACTCCACATTTGATGGGGAATCCTCTGAGCTGGGATTCAGGAAAAGGTGTCTGGTTGCAGGATTACACCATTAATTATTGTCAAACACCTAGATGCAGCATCGCTGCTGGATGGTGCTGATATTGCGTGCACTAACCTACAGGGCTCTTGAACACCAGCCCAAACAGGGCAGAAGATCGTCTCTGTAAACCCAACGTGCAAACTTTCCCCTCCCCAAGATGCCTGTGCTTTGCTCCTGACTAAGCTGTGACAGACAGGGAATCACCTTCTTGTCCCACCTCCCTCCAGCCTGGTCCTGGGGTTTGTCAACTTGAGCTCTAACTTCCCGTTTGGGTTATAAGTCTTGGGTTTCCTCCCTCTGGTTCTTCACCTCAAGATTAAAGAGCCCTTTAACATTTGGTATCTCCTCCTTACAAAAAGTCTTATGATGAAGAAATCAAGTCACCTCAGGCACCCTGAACTTGGCTAAAAAATTACTAGTGTCGGGTCTCTCGTGATAAACGAGCCTGCAGGCCACCTACAAATCAGCTTTGTGGCTCTGCTCTGCACTTCCCATTTGACTTTAAAAAACCAGAAGAGGCATCCCAAACAAGACACAGAGATTGCTTTTGGTCCTTGGGATGCAGGGATTAAATTAATCGCTTACACCTTGGTGACTGAGGACAGTTCTTTCTGCCCAAATGTCACATTTGGCATGGCCACATGGTCACTTTTCCTTCCTGGTGTCATGGGCACAGTGTCTGGGCGCAAGGATGCACTTAGGTCCTGGACACTGGACAAACAGGGGTCATTTCCGTTACATCGAGGAAGAAGATGCTGCTGTGTCTGTGATGGGTCTGATTTATTAAATGACTCCACACAGGGGCATGTGTGAACCTTTGAGGACTCTGCTTACAAAAAGCACCCAGTATGGCTAAATTCCACAATTTCAAATGGAGCCACATGATCAGGATTCCCCCCAGTTTCATGGTCTCCAGGTGCAGGTCCATAGGATCTAAGCTCTACTGGCTTTCAAGAGCAGGACACCAAAAAGCTCCCACCTCAGCCAGCCCAATCCCACAAGAAATGAGGGGTTTTGGACTACATCCTCTGTGCTTCCAGGTCTCTCTCCAGATTAACCATTCCCAGACAGGGGAAATGGTGCATCCAGGAGAAGAAGCAAAGCTGGTGGATGCTCATGGCACAGGCCACATCTCCAGAGCGGCAGCTTGCAGACATACACGTGTGTGTGTGTGTGTGTGTGTGTGTGTTTGTGTGTGTGTTTGTGCCGGGAGCCCTCTCGTGGCTGCTGCAACATCTTCTGTTCCCAGCTTCGTGATTCAGTGTGGTGTTAACTTGCAGAGACGGCTGAAGCCTTGTGAGCAGTCTGAGTGTTCAGCAGACTACCTAAACCAGAGTGAGATTTCCTCCAACAGGGTCTCCCCAGTTTGAGCAACCCCCTCATTGCTATTCCTAGAAATATCCTTGCTCATGCTCTTCCCAGCAGTAACCGTGCCCCTGTAGCTGCAAGCAAACTTCCAAGGGACTTTTTAGTTGGCCTTTTAGAGACAGGATGCCAACAGCCTTATTTCCAAAGAAAGCATTCCTTCCATCACACAGGAGCACATCAGTATGTTATAACAGCGCTGGATGAAGGCATTTTTCCTCTCTCCATCACTCAGCTGGTGTCAGTGAGTAGTGATGGGTCTTCCAGATGGGATGGACTGTGTACTTATGGTCACAACCATGATCAAACTGGAGGGTGCTGGGTTTGGTACATGCTGGTGGAGCATGGCCTGAGCTCTCAGAAGAAAATGGGAATAAAAAAAAGTGAAATGGGATGGTTAGGGCTCAGACAACCACACTGCAGCAACACCACAATTTATGGCCCATCAGCTGAGCTGTGGTAACTGCTGCTGCCAGCCTGAACGCATCCCCCAGTTTTGCTGAAAATGACATATCATGTCTTAAGAAGGTACATACACATGTGCTTGTAAGAAGAAGAAACATCTGCTTTCCTACTGTCCTTCAGCTGAAGTGCAGTAACATACCACTTCAACTTTTTAAGAGGCAGGTGACCTTGAAGAAGAGGTAAAGTGAGTCAGCCTGCATCATGTTTCTTCTGGAACAGTCACCTTATCTCAGCTGATCCACGAAGACTTGTTAAATTACAATTTGCTCTTGTTGGTGAGTCCTTAAAAAGGAGAAATTCCCCAAATTTCTACTGAGAACCCCAAAATCCTCTTCTTTAAGGGAGTCAGACTCTGCACCCCAGAGCTGGGCTCAGGAGGGTGCATGCCAAGGTCTAAAAGACTCCACTGTGCAGGAAAGCCTGAGGGTCTGTGGACTATTCTGAGACAGCTGTGGAAAGTAAGAAGGAAAAAGAAATATCTTGTCAGAGGCATATCTTAAATTCACTGTCTGGGGTACGCTCTGTCCCTGGAGTATTACAAGGCTGATTGAATAGCTGATGATTCTCAATATTTGTTTTTAGTCAACCAAGCCTAAATAACAGGATGGATGCTGAGGCCAGATAGGTTCAATTAGAAAGCGATTGTCCTTTTTTTCCCCTCCAAAAAAGTGGTCAATTAACCTCAAAACATTTGCCAAAGGCTCTGGGGGGTTCCCACTTCCCTGCCTGTATGGCCTGTACGTAAAGGACGAGGTTGGCCATCAGCCTCGTGCCCAGGTCCCATGCCTGAGCAGTGGTATCTTCTGGGGATGTGTGGAGAGCTGCTCCAGGCCTCAGAGCACTGGGTGAGAGATGTGCACCCCCAGTCCCTTCCAGTCTATCACTTATCTCCACACTGGTCTACTGCCCAGAACTGACAGGAAAGTCATACATGGCTGGTGTCCTGCTGTGGTTGTCCTTTCACCCTCTCCACCAAGGAATCGAGAAGCTCCATGGACTGGTTTCCTTGCAGATCACCTCCTGGGTATGGTGGGGGCACAGCCAAGCTCTGCAGAGGGTGATGGATAAACGACAACACAGTCTCACTAATCACCAGAGCAGAATATGGAAAGCAAGACACTTTTACAGGCTCTGACACTGTTTCATGCAAAGATCCTTATCCTTTCTCTAACTCAGCTTTTTACTGCAGTAAAGCTCAAAGAATTGCAATGATTTGTCTAATCAGTCTCTGAGAAATGTAACTCCTTTGCATCTATTAAATCAGCACAGAAGGAAAAGTAATTAAAAGCCACAGAACAGGCATTTACATACACTGCTGAGGGAAGTGTTTGTCCCCCTAGAGTCTCTCTCCTTCCTTCTTTCCTCGGATGTTTTCTCCAAGGACTCAGGAGGGTTTTCTAGGGAGTGGTACTCAGGTTCAGAACCATCAGCAGAGGGATCCTGTGGAGACCAAAGACACTCACTGCTTTTTCTAAGTCAAGACATCATCCACAATACACTGCTTTATCAACACTGCTATTAATTCAAATGCATGCTCAGAGACAGCAGGACAAGGCTGGAGAGCTGAGGTGCCAAGACCTCCCTTGCACCTTGGGAACTGCCAACAAGGATGGGCTGGGGCAAAATGCAAGGATCCCCTGTGGGCCAGAGGGCTGCTGTGATCCCTTTTGCTCTCTGAAGTCCAGCCTATATTGGCCAGCCCAGATAAGCAGAGAGGTCCCCCAAGCCTTTCTACCAGATTCGGTTGGGCTCCCAAAGTCCAACTCAGACATCTTTGGTGTCTCTGTACCCAAAATCCCAGCATTGCTGGCTCCAGGGTTGCTGGCTCACATCCAGTTTGGCACAACCACTCGTGAGCACTTCACCCCCTCTCAAGCACCTGAAATGGTATCATCCAGGTTGCAATGATCTGGAAAAGAAACATGTCTCACCTGAGATCAGAGCAGGAGCCTGGAGCCGAGAGGGGATGAGCTTGTCTCACCCTAAGTGCCTGAACCACTGCGTCATCACTGAACCAACCACAGAAGAAGATAAAATCATCAGGAGCTGGCTCCAAAGCCCCAGAGCTCTTGTACTCCAGTTAGAGACAACATTTCCTGCCTACAAGGGTTTATGGAGAGTGAGTCTGCTCTTGGCTAACATCAAAAGAGGATGGGAAAAGCCCCACTGCAGCTGCAGGAACTATTTCCTGGACTTTCTTTTATCAGGACTGTCTAGTATGGGCAAATGAAGAACCATGATTCCTCCAGCAGCTATGAGAATTGACCTGGATAAAACCCTCTGATGTTATTCTTGGAGGTGTGCTGGAACTTGGGTCCAGCATGGAGATTAAGCCTTAATAAATTCCTAATTCCCATAAACACAATTTATCTGTTACTTACAACTGCAAAGGACAGAGGTGACTAGATTACCTTCAGCAATTAACCTGATGCACAGGCAAACAGGGGCTGTGGAGCCATGGCAGGGACTGCTTTCTTGGGCAATCCCAATTCAACCTGGCAGCAGGATTGGATCCATCCCTGCCGGGGCAGTACAGACACACCTAGATTACAGCTCCCGAGTGAGAAGTTTCAAGGCAAGTTCAACAGATAACCAGCACCAGAATGGCTTGAAACCAGCTCAACCTGTGCTGGTTTTTTGCTCAGGACTTGTGGTTGGGTGGAAAGGAAGGGAGGATGAGGATCAGCAGGAGGCATCACTGGAGCATGGACTGGGATCTCACAGGCAGCCAGACCACATTTGATGTTCAGTCTCTTATTATTCTGTGATTATTGCTGCAGCTGATGAGATGGACAGGAGCACAGATCTACCTAACTACACTTCATCTGCCCTGCTCTTTATTTTCACCTTAGGGAGTCCTCCAGACACCGGCACCCTCAGCTGAGCCTCCACCTCCAGGCTCTGTGTTTCTTCTGTCACCTCGGTGTTGGCCAGGGCATCATGAGAAGTATCAAACATCAGTGGATCCTGCAACATCAAAAAAGGTGGGTTGGTGTGGCAATGACAAACTTGAGCTCCCAGGACTCACTCGTGTGACGAGTTGAATCCTGACAGGTTATTCCTGCCCTCTATCCCACCTGGTAGCCTTTCTGAACCAGGATGGAGTGAGTGGTCAGCAATTCCTTGCTGGCCACCTCCAAGCCTTCCTTCCAAGCTAGTCCTACCTCCCTGGGACCCTTCTTGCTTTTGAGATCACCCTCATGATCGCTTCTTGTGCTTTCAGCTGCTTTGCTCCCCTCACACCCCCACCACTCCAACAATGCTGAGCCCTCAAAGTACACAAGGAGATTAATGGCTTTGGGGGATGGCTTCTAGCTACCACCATCGACAACAAGGGTTGACTGATTCCTTTATTTCCACTGAAAAGGGCTTTGAAACCCCATCAGTTTAATCTGAAGATCCAAGATCCTGGTGCAAGCCATTATCCTCTTCCAGCTTAACCGTTTCTTAGAGTGGCTGCAAGTCACCATAATCTGTGTGATGACAGAGGTGACCCTGAAACCTTCAATGATGCATTTCCATATCTCTGCCATTCCTTTTGAGGTCTCTCTGCCCCCTGAGGATGTCAGATGACAATACTCACGCCATGCATGGTGGCATGCAGAGCTACCTGCTTTCTTCTGGAGGTCTTGCTTGGCCTGGAGCCACCCAGCTGCCGCAATAGCCCATCCAGCCCGTCCCGCAGGAGTGCATTGGAGAGGTCCTTCAGCAGTGCCAGCTGCAACCAGTGGAGACCGTTAAAGCAGTAGCCTAGTGCCACCCTACTGTTCCTGACACGATAGTGCAAGTGCAGTCACTCCAAACAATGACCAATGCATTTCCCGTGGGGGTCACAGGGCACCTGGTGAAGCGATGTGACCCGACAGGAACGGCTGAATTAAATACAGGTGTCTAGTTTTGGGCAGCTAGGAGATCATCAATGGTGCTACATGATGGCTCTCCCCCTCCTAAATAAAGCCTTCACTTTTGACCAGATCAGTCAGACCCTCTCCTCTCTTGGTCACATCTCCAGAGCTTACCAAAAGGAGCTGAAGGTAACAAGGACAACTGTAAGTAGCTGTCTGGTAGATTCTAAAAGCTGAGCCTCATCACACTTCCTGAGCTTGATGCCAACCTTGAGAGTGAAGAGGGAGGCCACCAGTCCAGCACTGCTGTACTGCACAGTAATCACTGTGATTATTCACCATTATTTGTGTTACAAGCTAAGGAACAACCCAAACTGGACTTTGTGCTAAAGAGGACACACAGCATGGCCAGACCACCCGGCGGTCCGCGTGCGCCTCCTCTTGCTGGCTGTGCAGACCCGGTGCTAAAGTACAAGCTGACTCAAGTGGTAGCACCAAGCTCTGAATTTGCCAAGTCTCAATGTCACATGGGCCCCAAAGCCACCATCCACCTCATAACTGTGGGAGATTTCTTCCGGGAGAACGGACACGTCGGCGAACAAAGCTACATAGAGCTGGAGCAGGCCGCAAACAGCACGACCTTAAAATGTACGTGAGAACGATAAAGGAAGAAATAAAGTGGTCAGCACATTCTTGAGGAGAAACTTGGCAGAGAAAAGCAAAATATGGGTGGTGGTGAAGTTGGAGTCAGATAGCCAATCACGTGTTAGCCTAGGGCGCTGTCTGAGCTATATATTGATGTAATGGGGAACAAATAAACGGCTTCACTTTATAATTCTCATAGAGGTGTGGAAGTCCATTCTTCTCCCGCACGTAACATGGCAGCAGAAAAGCTGTCCAAGAAGCATTTAAATATATATGGTAAGCTGTAAAAGAAACTGTAATAACCCTGCATTTTTTTGAGTGTCAGTGCTCAACCTGGGAGAGCACACATAGCCTCCAGAAAGCCAGAGGGAACAGATGAAAAAACTTAATTACAATCACCTTGTCAGAAGGAAGATCAAATTGCTACTAACCTTGATACCATTTGCTTCAAAAAGCCTCTCCAGATCCTACAAAAGAAAAGAAGGGTCAGTACTTCTCCTCTCTCCTCTGGCCCAGGGAGCTGGTCCTGCAGGTGGCTGTGGCGAAGCCTCGGGACACTTATGGGGTCACCTCTGCCACACCAACCCCAGGCAGAGAGAGGTGTTCCTAACATTAATATGCTCTGTAATTTTTATTTTTTTACCTTCATTTCCACTCCTTTGCCTGGTGGTCCAGGTTCTCCCTTCAAAGGAAAAAGAACAATTAATTAATTAAGGCATTATCCCAATGAGCAGCAAGAAGATGAACTTGTGGCGGGGGGGGGTGGGGCAAGAGTGACAGATTTGGCCCTCGCTCTGCTACCAGCCCTCTCAGTGACCTCAGGCAAATTCCTGTTGTCTCAGAGAGGTGGGTTGAATCCCACCCTGCTCAATGGGCTTCTCCATTGGACACAGCTGTTGGCTGCATTTTGTAGGGCAGACCTGCACCAGAGCCAGACACGAGCACCACCAAAGTGGGATTTGGTCCAGAGCTTTGCACCATCCCCTTCTCCATTTCTTGGCAATGCACAGTGTGTAAAGAAGCAAAGGTTTTTGAGGACCACTCAGGGCCACCAATGCTGTCACTGTTGTGGCAGCTGTGCAGAGGCAGCAGCAAGGAGGAGGATGGCCAAGTTGCCCCCATGGTTGGCGGTCCCTTCTGGAGGTGGCTATGGTCCTGATGGCCTTCTGTACTGCCATGTAGTCCGGGTCAAATATCTCCAATGGGTTGGACTCCCAACGGCAAGTCCCGTGGATGGACTGTCTGTCTCTTCTTGCCCAGCAAGTTGTGGCTCTCAGGTGAGCGATCCCTGTCCACTGTTGTGGATGAAATAACAGATGAGCTGCAACAGCTTGGGAAGTCCAGTGGTGGGGTGAGGAACTTCTGCTGAAGCAGGGGATGACCTGCCCCTCTGATGGGCTTCATTTCACTGAAATCTGGTTGCTGTATAGACAGATTCCGGTGGAATGAAGGGCACCAGGAAGGCCCTGACGGTGCTGCATCTCCATGCCAAGGCGTGCCAGGGCGAAGGAGCCACGCTATGGGGGTGCACTAGCTGAACTGGGTACTTCTGAGGCATAACCCATACATGTCACCTGGGTCAGTCCTTGCCTTTGCAAGGATCTGGATCTTGTGCCGATCAGGACATCTCTCTGTACCTGCTGATGCTGCCATCTGCGGCAATTTCCTCTCCATTAAGCAAAGGAGTTGGTCTCACCTCTAAAAATCTCTAGATGTGTGTAGTATCAGAAATCCTTTATCCTTCCATCACTTTCTGATGTGATCTTCAACTTGCAGGGGGAAAAGAAAGGAAGGAAACACCCCTAAACATTTTAGAAATTTATCCCATCTGGCTCCTGAACATCTTCCTGCCTAAATATTGTGTATCTGCTTAATCAAGCTGTAGGACTAGAGCATCGCTGTGACCACAAGTTTAATGAGCCCAGTTTAGAAACTCTGGTTTGAAAACTCAATATTTTGGGGGAGTCAAAAGAGACCTGGATGGGTGCTCTTCCCCCCTGGCCAACCCAACACGAAGATGCCTTCATTGGGACATACCTTTGGGCCTGGAGGACCTCTTTCACCCTTCAGGCCATCCATTCCGCGATCCCCCTGTAAGCCAGCAGCAACAGGTTAGTTCTTCATCCCCTCTAAAATGCCCAGTGGAGATGCTCATTTCATCATGCATTTTGGTATTTCCAACACACTGCCCCCAGACTAACAACCTTTTCCACATGGACCAACCAGCCTTTTCTTGTACTTCTCTCATGGATTCACATAATTAAGTTAAATTTGGAGCAACTCTGCTCTTCACCTGAAACATGCTTCTTAAATAATCACGTATTCAGCTTCAACATGCATCTTCTCCAGGAAGGAGGAGATCTTACCTTGTCACCTTTCAGAGTGATGGTGTTCTCAAGAGAAGACATCTGCAAAAAATGAAAGAAGCCACAAAGGGAATGATGATGTCTTTGATACAAGCTCTTGCTTCTATGTGTCTTTTATCCCTGTTAGCCCTTTTCCATGGGCACAGAATCAGCTGCTTTCTCCGACATCAGCCAGCAACCTAAACCTGCTACGTTTGGAATCAAACCAACAGGAGCCAGTGCAGCATCTCTCCTCTCACAGGAAACAGATTCAGGATGGCTGTGATGTTGCTGTCAATATCTACATTTTCAATGAAGTCCCTCTCAAAGGGAACTGGGGTTGCACAGACAACACTCGCCTACTGCTCAGGACATTGCTTGGGTCCATCGCTGACATGGGAATTTAGTGGGATATTTGAGTAGCTGGTTGGGTAACTGCATGAGTGAGAACACGCCTTTTGAACCCTAAGACCTGTTTGAGTGATGGAGTGAGACGGTTATGCATTAGCAAAGGAGGATCTTGCAATACTCTGGGGCAATAAGGCTTTTCCCAGTTTTGAAGGGAACAGGGTGTGCTTGATATCCCCATGTCCCACTCCCAAATACACAAGAGTCCAGTAGTACAGAACACACAAGAGACAAGTGAACGGGAGCCCTGGTATAAAACAACATCTGAAAATGAGGCTGGAACCACAAAATGGGGTAGTTTCAAAGGGCACATTGGTAGGGTTGGGAGCAGAGAGCTGCGATATATGGAGAGAAGCATCCATCACTAGAAGGCAATGACTCCTTTGCTCCTGGCTTGTCCTGAGTTCTGAAGTTGGCAGAAACCACTGTTTCATACAGGAATAATACTGCTGAAAGTGGTTGGTAGCATTCTGACCACCTTGATGCAGCCTCTTACTCAGATCCTGCCAATGCCTCATCCCTAGGGATGGAGGATAAAACAGCACAGCTCTTCCAAGGGGCTGTGTCTCCCAGTCCTAAGGCAGTGGTTTGGTTTTGCACTGGGGTGGCTTTACCTCCACGGAAGCCAATGGTGTGAAAAAATACCTCCTTGCACATTCATCTACTGAAACTCCTTCCTGATCATCTAAATGACATTTCAAAATCTCTTCCAGCCTTATTTTTGATGAACCTAGATCAAATCGCTCGCTTTTCATCTGGCCCAACTTGATGTTAGGCCTCTTACCCAAAGGAAAACTCCATGCAAAGGCACAGGAGAGTCCTGACCATGAGTCACCCCACGTGCGTAAGCACCTGCCCTAGCACGCATCCATTTGTCTGTCTTGATTATAGGAGCCCAGATACCTTGATTACACAACAGGTAGTGATCAAAGGTATCAGATGGGTTCATAGGTAGCTTTTAGTCTCTTCTGTGGCACAGTCGTCTTGAATCATCAATAACAAGCTAATTGGCATGCGATTCATGCATATATCTGGAACTGGTTGCACCGTTTTGCACCTTTGATAAGACTAGGAGGGAAACCCACTCTACAACACACACTGTTGCAAGCAATAAGTTTTGGCAATGTGTCTTCTGTGGTACTCAGGATTCATAACAAATCCAAATATATCTCTTCCTCCAAAAAATGTGTAACACAGCAGAATGAGGCATTACTCACAATGTTTCCAGGAGTCCCAGGCAGCCCAGGCTCACCCTATGAAGATAAAACACACCATTCCCCAACCCCACAAAAAAATAGTGAGTGGTGCAATGCAACATTTTAGTCCCCAAACAGACTCTCTCTCATGCAAGGTTATAAAGGGAAATGTGCAAACCTACAGATTCACCCTTGTCTCCCTTCTCTCCAGTGATTCCCTAGGAGGTGGAAAGAGAGGCAGGTTGAGAACAAGACATGGTAGGGGGTCTCAGCAGTCTCCTCTCTTCTTGCCAGCTCAGCATCCAATGGACTAACAAGCCCATGTTCGAGCAGCTGAGCTAATGAAGTATGGATTTCAACATCTCTCCTGTGGAGGAGTTCTCTGATATTTAATGAGGGGTGAGATTATTAGCCTCTTCCTCAGTGGGTAGGCTCATTAGGGACTTCCCCTAGTCAGCTGCTCAGTTTCACAAAGTTTGTAGAAACACCGTGTCTTTGAGACCTCTGACAATGCAGCTGATCTTAGCCAGCGCTTTCCAAAGCTACTAGAGGGAGATCAGACAGGGCGTTAAGTGCATCATTTTCCATCATTCCTCAGCAGACTGAGACAGTGTTAAGCATTTCATTTCCAGCAGTGTGGGGCTGGGAAAGTCTTCCACACTCAGAACCCCCCAGTGCAGAGTCTTGTTAATCCTGTGCTCTAGCTAATCTAACAAGAAAGGAGAAACAGCCTTAATCCTCCCTTTGAAGAGGAGACCCCCTCCCCAGGAGAGAGGGATGGAGCTTTCTATGCCTCACAGACTGTAAGGCAGAAAAAAAATATGGTTGTGCCTTTGATTGGCATTGCACTATGTCTCTTTCAACTGCTGCTTTAGGGATTGCCTTACATCCTTTCCAGGTTGTCCTGTATCGCCTTTTATCCCCTGCTCTCCAGGCCGTCCTGGGAGTCCAGGCGGCCCCTGCAAGAAATTATTTGGAGATGCAATCAGAAACAGAGCACATCCAGCAGCTCAAAAAATAAAAAAAGATTACGACCCTATGATTTTTCACCCAGGAAAGAAATATTTCTCATAGAGGTTTCTAAGCGGGGACACTTGTTGGGGTGGAGAAGGAAGTCCTCTCCTCCTGCACAGACCAGGCATGCCTGGGCAGCAGCAGAGCAACCTTCCCCTCATGCCCCACAACTCACCTGGGCAGAAAATTATAATAATAGCAGTTATTACCCTGATTCCTCTCTCTCCTGGTTCTCCAGGGACACCAGCTTCTCCCTAAAAGAGAGTAGGAGCTTTTAAAGGCTTGCTTCCATCAGGTTGAGCCTTCATTAATGATACTAATTTTACTGCACTTACACCTGGAGGAAACAGTTTAAAGGAAGATAATCAACTCCACCTACCATTCCAGTGGCTCTAGCGGAGGTAAGATCTCTTTGGCACGGCATAACACTTGGGAAGCCAGTACAAAGACATCCTTATGGTCATCTGAGATGTCTTAAATTAGGGATGGTATTTTAGAACAGTCCCATAAATGAAGTAAATGGGACAGAAGGGGTGTGGTGACAGTATTCATATTTAGGAGAAAAATAAGGTTATTTCCACCAAACCCCACTATTATTTGTGGCAATCTGTTTTCTGCATCTGCTGCAGAGCATGAAGAATGATCTCTCAAAGAAACCACAATTTAGTTGTTTTCTGGCCTTTCTTTTTCAGTCTCTATCTTTGGAAGATGAAACCAAAGCTAAAATAAGAGAAAGGAAAGCCAAGGGCAAGATGAAGATAATTCTTTGTAGTCTTGTTTAACACAAGGACAAGTCATCAGGAAATAAAATGAGCCAGGCTCAGCTTCAAAACAAATCAAAGGGGGTGTTTTTCCAGCTGCTACTTAACTTACATGTGCAATGCCTTGCCCAGTGATTAAAGGGGTGTTTAAGTGTGGGGTGACTAAATTCGTGGCAGCAAAATCTACCAAGAGCTATCAAACTCCTAAGACATCACCTCTCACACAGGACATCCTGCTTTTTGCATTGGTCCCAGAACCTCCAGGCAAGCTGGTCACTCTTGGAGCAATCTTGGAGGTGAGGTGCTGGGATGGACAGACCTTCACCCTAACTCAGTGCAGCCCTTCTCCTGCACTGCGGTGCCCAGACCTCCAGCAGTGAGTGAGCCTGCTGTGTTGGGTACCCCGCTGATGACCTTGGTCCCAGAGGTGCCCTTCTCCCTACAATGCAGCACAGAAGTGCTACGTTACATTCCCACCCATGACCAAGTTTTTTACTCTGATTTCCTACTTGAGTTAAGAGCTCTTATTCCAAAACCATCGGTGACTCTGAAGTCACGGGTGTTGGGCAGCAGTGCCTTGGGATCAGAAACACAGCTGCTTCTTTTTTTTTTCCAAGCCTTCCCCTGGTGATCCTATTCCACATGATGTTCAGGGATCAACGCAGCTCTTTGAACTGAAGAAAGATCTTCACTGACTGTGGTTAGGAGAGTCTTTCCAGAAGCCAGTTATGATACTTTTGTGAGGGGCCACCTTGTTTGCACGAGGGAACTACTACTCCCTAAAACCAAAACTAAGCCCTTCTAGACTGTTGTAGCTGCACACTGTGCTAGTTCCCTGCACAACAGAACAATGTGACTCAAGGACCAAAAAACATGATGTTGAATAAGAAGAAATGCTGTGCCCAGGCACTGTAACACAAACACCATGGTGCCACATACCACGGACCAAGGGTAAAGAGACTCTACCCTGAAACGTAGCCTAAAGCACGCCCTAATGGCAATCTGCAAAGGATCTACCTCCTCACTTGTAATGAAAGAGCAGACAGAGCAAATGAGACATTAGATCCCTTGATGAGCAAACCATCCTGCTTAATTAAAGGTAGTTTTTCCAGTCTTGTCTGTTGACCACTGTCATGCTGAGACCTGATTCTTCCCCAGCCAGGCCTGTATAACATGCATGTTGCTGACTGGTCACATCTTGTCACTTGTTCCTACTTGCTATTGCAAGGGCATAACCTGTGGTTGTTAGCGTGGTGCAGAGTGGCGTACCAAGGGGTTCAGCATGACCATCTGACTGGATTGTTAGCTTCTACTTACATCTTTACCTCTTAGTCCGGTCTCGCCTGGTTTCCCAGATAATCCCGGTTCACCTTTCTCTCCCTTCAGACCTATATCCCCCTAAAGAAAATGAGACTGTTACATTTCTCTTCTGGATTCCATCGTCCTCACACTTTAGACACTGTGGGGCAGATTCAGACAGCATGCCAGGCCCCATGGTAAAGCAATTGCTTCCACACTCCTGGTTTAAGCTTGGGCTCAGGGTGCCTACCCCGTGCTTATAGTATTTGCTTAGCAGGCTAGGTTGGAAAGCATTTATCTCTAACGCAGTCCATCCAGACTCCACAAACAGCCTTGGAAGACACTGCAGGACCAGACTCTTCCAAGGTTTTCCACCTCCACGAAGCTTTGCAGTTCAAACGAGGTGACCTGTTAGAGGAGACCTAGGAGATGGGTCTGGACTTGAGAGAGTGGTGCAGACACAGGGTGAGTTCCCTCTCCATACTTTAACTTCTATTCCCATGTAAAATCAGTTGAGCTCTCATCGATGGATACTTATGCATCTACTCTGCTTAAGGATTTTACAACAGAGACTTTTCTCATCCCTCAACCATGTCACCATGCCTTCTCCCAACCCAAAATAACTCTTGCTGCATTCTCTACTTTGCAACTGCATTAACACAACTTGTTAACACATCCTGTCTTGGATTCATCTAATTTATCTCTTTTGACATCCGATTTCTCCATGCCCATGAAGCTGATCCAACCTAAATATTCCATTCACTGGATTATGTATCATGCTGTAACATTTCCCAAATCCATATGCTCCTTCATCCAAGCTCAGGGAGCAACAGTGTAAACAGCAAGACAAATTCACTGATCATTTGGGAAGTTTTCCAGACCTCTCTTGACCAGTTTTGAAACTTTACTAGGAGGAATCCTACAAGCCAGGATTTGCAGACTTTTAAAGGCCTATTAAAGAGTCAAGATCATCTTTTCATTGTTTTTCTATGCAGGGCTCTGCGTGTCATATGGAGACTCCAGCAAAGCAAGATTTGTTTGGATTTTTCAGCTTTTGAACACTCCCCACATTTTGACACTAGCCCCATGGCAAAGACAAAACCCCAGTGACGCAAGTTGCTTTGGGTGACACTGGCATCACTCATGAGATGATGGTTTATGTGGTGCAATCACTGCATAGACTCACCTTCTGACCTCGTTTGCCAGACAAACCTACGTTTCCCTGCAGGAATACAGACCGTTAGTCACAAGAAACGAATGATACAGGTACAATAATTTCAGGTGAGGGTCCTCTGTTGTATCTAAAGGGTTTAAACATCAGGCTCAATGCTGCAAAGCTGCTCTTTGATTGCAGGTATTATAACAGCTGAAATAGCGTAGTAAAATGCAGAGAAGGAGAAAACAGATGTTGTCCTAAGAGGGGCTGCAGTAAGCACACACTGTCTAAAAGCATCTGTCTTCCCCACTTTGCAACCACTAGTGATTTGATAACTATCTTTGATAGAGGGCTGGGAACCTCAAAGATGTCCTTTTTTGCAAGTTATTGCTGTTTTAAAATGAAAGAGGCTATCAATATCCCCATAGGAGAGAATTCCAAGGCATTAACCCAACCCTTAACAGACATCAGTGAACTCACGTGGGAGCCACCAGAAGCTTGTACCTTGGAACAGTCAGGAAGATAAAGGTCAAGTTCACCTTCAGCACACAAAGCCATTGGGAATGGGGCTTCCTTGGCTTTGCTGTTCACAGAATTACCAATTGAGCATTGACCGTATGTGTTTTCTTCCAAGTAATCCTCTCTCCATTTTGGAGGACAACCACCCCAACACCTTAGCACTGTCTTCCACAGTCAGATGCAAACCACCCCATCGCACAAGACCGCCATGGGATCACCAAGCACAGGGTGACAGCCCAGTTCCTGGTCACCATCCCAGTACTAATTTCCCAATGACAGGCTTCAGGGTCGAAGGCCAGAAAATTCATGTGTATGGAGGTGACAGATTGTCTTTGAACCTTCTGATTTGCCTTCTTAGCCCACCCCTTTCCAGAACCAGTGTGTTGCCCCACTCACCCTGTCACCTGGGTCTCCCTTCAGCCCGGGTTGACCAGGAATGCCAAAACCTGGGCTTCCCTGCAAAAATTAAGGATGGTGTGTGTCTCAGTGCAATGTTTGGAAAGCTTTTCCTCCTTTCACCTCTACATATGCCAGAGAGACAGCTAGGACTAAACCCTGAGCTGGTGCCATCTCTCAGCTTGTCCTTATGGCTGCCACATGGTCCTCTCCCCTGCTAACCACGCTCCTTGCCACCTTCAAGAGATGCAGTTGTGGAGAGCCAACTTTCAGTAGAGCACTATTTGGGGAACCCAGCATATGCCTCAGTTTCCCCATCCCAATCTTGCAGATCTTGGCTGCAATTCTTCCACTGACATGCACAGGCTGTGGTGGCATCACCTTGCTCCACTCAATAGCTCACTCTTGGGATCATGTCCTGTGCCATGCTCACAGTTAGCGGTCTTCACTACCCTCTTGCACCCCCTCAAGGGTTAGCCTGCTCCCCGTCCTTGCTATAACTGCTGGCAGTTAGTTGCCGGTGCTGTGTTTGGTGCTAAGCAAGAGGCAGAGGAGACACAGTGTCTTCCCAGAGCAGCTTCCAAGCTCAGGACACAAATCTCCACATCTGAAGCTAGCAGGAAAGAACAGAGCAGATCCCAGGCACTTTCGTCTTCCATGGGCAGCTGGGTGAGCTGAGCATTGGTAACTGCATCTCTCTCTCACTTCCTTTCAAACTGGTTTTGACTTCTCCATGTGACAAGCCTCCCCTTGGCCTTCAGCACATGGGAGCTCCTTGTTAGCATGACTTGGGAAGGAATTCCATCTGCCGCAGAGTTCCCTTTGTGGACACTAACAAAATAAACCCTTCTACCCATAAAGGATGCACCGAGAAAAGCAAGTGCATTACCTTCTCTCCTTTGTCTCCTTGTATTCCTTTATCTCCTTGTGGTCCCAGGGGCCCCGTTGGTCCAATATCTCCCTGTGAATAAAAGACATTCCCAAAGTTAATAATATCATGCAGGAAGCCAAGCCCTGTTCACGTGGCTCCCTAGAGCTGCATTTTGCACTTCTAATAGACTCTGAAAACCATTCCCTTGCCAAACCCACCCACACATCCATCTTTGGGTTCACACTGAAGCTTTTTCTGCAGCACCTGGGCTTCTGCCATACAAAACCCATCACAGCAGTTACACCCTCTCCAGCCATGCAAGCGTTATACTGTAAAGCACAATGCGTGCATTTATAGTGGTATAAGCAGGATAAAAATCACTCCCAAGCCACTACCTAAAGGCAGCCAGCCTGAAAGTAGACAGATATTTTTGCTAACCGAGGTTAAGCAGTCTGGACAAGAAGACCAGTGAAGGGAGGTGGAAGCCCAGGGAGTAGGACAAAGCTAATTCTCGCTAAGGGGTGAGGAAGGTATGAAGCACATCCCTAAAGATGTGGGGAAATCTGCATCCATGGAGATGCGCAGCACACAAGGTGCTGAGCAACCTGACCTAGCTTTGAAGTTGGCCCTGTTTTGAGCAGGAGGTGGAACCAGAGACCTCCAGAAGTGCCTTCCAGCCTTGGCTGTGCTTTGATTTTATGTCCATTCCTCCCTTGGCTAGGAAATAGCTTCTGAGAGTGGGCCTGATCTGCACTTCAGTGATCTCTCCCTTCTAAAACTACCACATGAAAATCCCAAATTTCCCCACAGACTACGGCTAGAAAGAGAATGACAGGTATAAAATGTTAATAAAAGCAAAAGAAATATCAGCAGGACAAGACTATTACTACTTTTTCAGCCTCTCCTCTCCAGTTAATCACAAGGGAGATATGATTCAGATGGTGAAACGTGGTACAGCCTTCACTTTGATGTGAAGATCCCATCTAAGTTACAAGCAGTGCTAATTAATGGACTTACTCTGATGCCTTTCTTGCCTGGAGGTCCCAAAACCTGAGGATAAAAAGAAATCACAGAAATGCACTCTTATTTGGGAAAAAGGATCTCCCTTTCCAGGGAGGGTCTAGTCATGTTACCTTTTCCAAAGCAAGAGAATCTTAGCCTTGTTATAGGATAGGAAACCCATGGCCTGCACTGATGGCTAGAAAGGGTTATAAGCCAGAAAAGAATACAAGCCAAATACCAAACCCAGTGAAGCTTGTGAAGAATCCCACCAACTCCAGTAGGTTTTGGCTCTGAATGAACATGCAAGGTGTTATCAGCAAATAGCTGCTGTAGCCTTCGCTAACACGCACCCAGGACCGACCTTCAGACAGCAAAGTCCCTGCTCATTCAAACATCCTCCAGGTCACATCAGGCTGTCTTCGAGGTGGGTCTCAGTCCTTAATTCAATCTCCAACTGCTCCCACAGCCCTTTCAGCAATGCCATGGGGCATGCAGAGGTGGCCACCATCAAGGTTTCTCCTTAAAGCTGCCCTAGCATTTGCAGGGACATGGGTAGCAGTGCCTATTCAGCAGGGACTGGAGCAGCCCCATTGTGACTGAGCAGGGGGACAGGCCTGGAGCACAGGGCTTCAGTACTGGGGAGGCTTTATCCTTATGTTTCCTGCAGAGCAGTGAAGCTTTTTTGAGGAGACAGTGGACAACTGTGATGCAGGGCTGGGAATACAAGAAGTGGAGCAAGGTAACAGAAGATATATTTTGCTGGAGGGTCAGGGAAAAGGTCCATTAGTTCTTCCTGCAGTTCAGTGGGACACATCTCTCTCGGTCCTTGGCCTACTGGCACTGCTGGTGGTGATGCTGCATAGCTATGGCACAAGAAGTGCTGTAATCCACTCATAGTTACCCCCACAGCTGGAGCACCTGGAAATCCTGGGTTCCCCTACAAGGCAAAAGGACATTAAATGAACAAACCGAGGCAATGAAAAATCTCTGGTAATTGCTTTCCCCCATCTGTTCCTCAAAACAGCTCAAAACTCTTCTCAGAAGCACAAGAGCAAAACACAGAGGAGACCCTGATCTCGAGTCCATCCCTGCTGGCTTCATCTCTGTGTAAGCCCCACATAAACACACTCAACTGCACTTGTAAGAGCTGCACACATGGAACAAACTGGGGAAAGGTGGGATACTTTCACCCGAGCTAGGCAAACATGTTTTTTTCTTACTGTTTGACTTACTTGGTCTCCCTTCTGCCCTGGAGGTCCTGGGAGTCCCTGTAAGACATCAAAAGAGAATTTCCACTGGACTGAAAAGAGATTCAGCACTTTTGGTCCCTGCTGTAGTGAGAAGCTCCCTCTCAACGGGATGGAGCTTCTCTTCAGCCCAATTTTTCAGTAACGACAACTCTGCCAAACAGCTATAAGGGCTCTTGGGTGAGAGATGGGAATCCCCACGCCTATATCTAGCACCCCTGGTTGCCATCTGTCAGGAGACCACGTGTAAGCTATCATCCCAGGTAAATCTATCAAAGACGGTCCTTTGCAAGCAGGAAAAAGTATGGAGACAGCCATGAGATGCATTGGAGCTACCAGATGAGGTCAGTACTTTGTCTAACCCAGCCCCAGGACTCTGCTCAGAGCTGGAAGCTTCAGGTACATGTACCTGCTGAGCTTGCAGGGCCTTTCTACTGCACTGGCTCGAGGAAGACTGACAGCCTATTCCCATTTTTCACTACTGTAGCTATTCTGAGGAAAAAATGCTGTCTCTTTTGATCTTTGAGGTTATAATTAAATGCATGTGCAGAACAAGTGCAGCCGGGGGAGCTGTAAAAACAGCAAACCTGAAATACAACTCAATAAAAGCAACCTGTGAATACTCAGTATAGACTGGCAGAGAGTATTCAGAGTTTGTTTGCCAGTGTTTGCTAGCTGCAGATTGTCCTGGGGATTTACTTTTGGTGCAAGCTCTATCCCATGCACGACAGCATCTTCAGCAGCAGTGAGCTCCTAAACCTTGCAGTTACGTGGCATATAGCTACCTGCCCCAGGTACATTTGGCCAGACTGGGAGAAGCCTTTGCAAATTCCCTCCCTCTGGATCTCAAACCAGATACCTCAACTGCTCTGTCCTGAGCCGAAAACACAGCCAGTGCTTCTTTCCTTCCTACTCTGTGCCCCAGTGCTGGCCAGTCTCACCTTTTCCCCTTTAACACCACCTTGCCCTTTGTTACCCTGGAAAACAAAAGATGCTTTAGTTAAGACAAGGCTTCACTGGCAGAGCAGGATGAACCTGGAGGCTTGCACGCTGCAGAAGAGCATGCTGAGCATGTTCCTTCCACTGGAGATTATGGAAGCGGGGGGGGGGAAAGTAAATTAAAAAAAAAAAAGATTTTTTACGTATGTCATATGTACAGTATATAGTATATGTTATAGATATAGTCCCTGCGTTTAGATATTGTATACTGCATATTAATTACCTGTACAGTATCTATAATGTATTAAGATATCTTGCATAGTCAAACATATTACTATATATACTTAATTTGCATGCATATTATATAGTTACTATATCATTGTAATAATCATCTAGTATATAATACAGTATACATATATTACTATATTGTATTTATGGACTACCCTGAGCTTGATCAGACTGTTTCCTCCCAAGGAGCTTGGAAGATGAAGATGAGACAGTCTCTTGGAAAAGTTGGGGGTTTACAGCACAGATCAAGTGCAGGTCTGGGGTTGCAGGATAGTTCCAGGCTTAGATCTGAGGCTGAGCATAACCAAGAGGAGCAAGGTGAGATATTGGTCCAGGGCCCAATTAATGTGGCTTTTATATTTATGTATTTTATTTTTATCTTAATCTTTAAAACTTCATTCTGACTTGATTAATTCAGAGGCACACCATCTGCCCAATTGTTTCTTCTGGTCCTGGTTCACCCTAAATGAAAATGACCCTCCTGCACCTGATGTCAACTCAAATTGCTCATGAGCAACATCAACAGTTACCTCACCAGTGAGCACCCTGCCAAATTTTGGTCTTACTCCCCGCTGCTTTGCATGGGCAGTCCATGAAACACCCAGCCACAGACCCGTACTGGCGTGGGTCAGGACTGAGCAATTCAAGGAGATCTTTGTCCTTGTCAAGAGCAAGACATGAACAGCAAACTGGCCGTTAGCACTTGCGAAGTCTACAGATTTAAGATCCTCTTCTGTTTTATGAAATAAAAAGCACCACTGCAAAGGGAAGCAAACCACGTTGGTTTAAGATGAATTGAACATTTCCTTGGCTACTATTTTTTCCTTCATTTTCCACCTCTATTTGAGGTATGAAAAGAATTTATTTTGGACTCAACATGGACATTTTTTAAGCTTAAAGGATGTGAAATAAATCAGTGACTCGGATCCATTTGGCCACCAGCAGTAACTCAAAGAATACATCTTGAGTTATCTGGAGATGGGGGCATGAAGAGAAATATACAACCCAATCCTAAGTGGTTGCTCTTCCAAGAGCCGTAACAACCTGGGACCATGCTGAGTTGCCTTACATGCCACTTAAACCCATGTCTGGCACTCCCCATAGCAGGAAAAATTCAGATTTCCTGAGTCTCCGGTGTCAAACTTCAACACGAGCTCAAGCCAGTTGCTTCAGGAAGAGGTAAACATCCACTCAAACTTGAATTATGAGGCATTTCTCCTGGCTCAGGAGAAAGTCTACTTCATCCTACAGCAATTATCCCTATACATGCCAAGATCAGGTGATTCCTCCTGCACCTGCAGTTTTCCAGGAATTCTGTCAAATGGAGAAGCTGTGGAGTTGAACTCCCACATCTCCATGAGGAGTGAGAGCTGGGAGATAGTCTGCAGGTAAATCTTTCTGCCTGCCTTGACTCCCTTCCTTACCAGTCCTTGCCATGCATCGTCCTTCACATCGTTCATGGCATAGTTGCCAGATTTGGACTGGAGCTACATTTGTCCAGTTCCTTTCTTCTGGCAGCAGCAGGACAACAAAATCATTCCTTCCCATGACCCCAGGATCTTAAGCAAGGTGAGATAATTGGTCGAGTCAAGGTTTCCTTTTCCCCCAACAGTTGGAAAAAGATGGGCACTTCCAGAAGGAAACTCAAACTTCAGGATGGGCAGTATGACTTCTCATGGGGCTAGACTTGCTCCACTGGAAACGTGGGAATGAATCTGGGCCTGGATGGTTCAGAGGAAGGTGTCCAAAATGCAGATGTGGGACAATATGTTCCTTACATCTTCCTCCCAAAACACACTCAGCGTGAGGTACTGCGATCTGCAGCATCACACTGGGCACAAAACTGCCATTTATTATTTTATAAGAATAACGCATCTTGCTATCTTTCCAAGTTTCTGTAGCCCCCTGCAGCAATGACTTCCACAGGTCAGTGACTGCTGTATGTAAAATAATTCCTTTATATTGCTTTTGAAGAAGGACTCAACATTCCCAACATTCCCATGACGGTTAGAGCTAGGTGCCGTCTTTGGTACCTGAGCATCAAGCACAGGAACTCAGGGTTAGCATTTCAGTACCCACCTTTGGTCCTGGTACTCCTGGAGGTCCCATCAACCCCTGAAAAAAACAGAAGAAACAGTGAAAGTTCAGATTTTAAAACCACCTATCTTCCTTTCTCTGCCCCTTTCCATTTGTAATCACAAATGCACTTTCCAAGGAAAACCCAGAAAAGAGGTATTGGAAGAGACTTTAGAGACACTGAGCCTTCCAAGGGGTCTTTAACTGCAAATCTCACTGCAAAATTGCCAACTCACCTGCTCTCCTTCTTCCCCCTTTGGGCCAACAGTACCAGGAATGCCGGTTCCTGCCATCCCCTGCAAAGTAAGGACAGCTTTGCACTCAAGAAATGAAGAGCATGATCACAGAATGATTTGGGTTGGAAGGGACCTTAAAAATCATCTAGTTCCAACTCCCCTGCCATGGGCAGGGACACCCTCCACTAGACCAGGTTGCTCCCAGCCTCATCCAGCTTGGCCTTGAAGACAGCCAGGGATGGGGCATCCACAGCTTCTCTGGGCAACCTGTCCCAGTGCTCCCCACCCTCTCCAGGAAGAATTTCCTCCTTACATCCAACCTAAATCTATCCTTTTTCAATGATATGTTCTACCCAGAGCTCTGCTCTTAGCCATCCTGCAAAGCAGGAGGGGAAAAACTTGCTCTGTAACCATTCGGCTCAGACATATTGTGAATATGTGAATATGTCTAGCCAGCGACCTTCAGGCAAGGTGCAAACAATGACTTGGTGAAGAGAATTAAAAACAGGGGGCTGTGCGTGTTTTAAGTGACCATTTGAAGAAGGATGAGGGATTCAGTGAAGCTTCCCCATCTGTTGGGCTGTGCTTGGCAGAAAACACTGTTCTTGACAGCAGGAACTGTAGGGATCTTCCACTGGGTGGAAACACGAGGACTGTGAGAAAAACGACGGCTTGGATGGAGATGGAGCATCTCTTCTACCATGCACAAACTCAAACCTGTACAAGCAGGGAGTGGAGGGGAATGGGACAAAATCCCAGTATGCCTCCACTTTGTTTGCACTGTCTACCTTGTTATTATTGTGTCTCAGCTATTCTCAGCCTCCCCTTGATCTGACGAATCCTGCAAGCATCTGATAGGAATAATGACCTTTTCTCCCCTTGGTCCAGATGGTCCAGGCAGTCCAGGAACACCATCTAGCCCTACAGCGCCTGGCAAGCCAGGTTTCCCCTGAAAAGGAAAATACATCATCAATTATTTTTCTTCTAAACTGTTTGTTACCAATCATAGTAAAGAAAAAGCTTATTTTTAAGTCTGTGAAAACACATGCAGAGAAATGTATCTCCTGACGTGCCCAGCACCTTTGCAACTGAGGATTTCTAGAGGTAGGTATGTATCCCCAATTTTAATTTTTCCCCACAAATAAGCTATGGACCACCTTACTCTGTAAGGGAAAATAAGATGTGTTTGTTTGTTACGTGGGAAGACTGAGGCTGGGTACCCATGTTGATTTGGCAGTGGCTGCCTTCTCCAGTGGCCCTTCGTGGCTGTGTTGCTGTGACCATAGTAATGCTGCTGGCGTAGAAATGAAGACTGACATATGGAAATGGCCGGTCTATGGAATATAGCTCTGCACCCAACAAACCCACCCATCTGTAAGGATGGACAGTAAAAGGCACCTTGGGAAGGATGGAAGAACAGGGCATATATGCAGTCCCTGAGTAATCTTTCAGGTTTGAGTCATTTGTAATGCAGGGATGTCCAAACCAAACATGGTTTCACTCCTAATAGCCCTGAACGGACATTTTTCTTCTCTTATCTCCCCTTGAACTCAAATATCCTACACCACAAACATCCTTGTGGGACCTCTGTGAAGAACCACCTCCTTTTGTTTGTCTTGAATCTGCTGCCCTCTCAGTGCCTTTGCTGTCCCACACTTTTGATCCACCTTCTTGCCCTCCTCTAGACCTGCCCCGGTTCTCCTCTACCCTCCTGTAACCATGGAGTGGAATGTAGGAAGGAGCAGGGTCACACTCATCTGCTCCATGGGTGGTGGAGACAGTGCGGACTCAAGGGTGAATCATTGTCGCTTTTGGAGTAGCCTTCTTCAGGTCACACTTGATACAATCTGCCAACATGATTGACTACCCTACAGAGTTTATCATCGTGGTGAGCACAGTGATGGATGCACTTCTCACAGCTTTGCTCTGTGCCAGGTGGAAGAGCATGTCCTTGCTTTTGGCAAAATGAAAGGCTGATATCTCATGCCTTTACTGGGTTTCTAACATTTCCCTTTTGGCAATTTCTGAGTGATGGGTCAACAGGATGAAGCTGACGAAGTGAGAAATGCTTAATTGGCCCAGCTTAATCTGCCAGCCCTCATCAGTGGAGGAAAACATCCCAAAGTGGTGACTGATGAGAACTGGCAGTAGACACTGTCTTTCTACAACCATCTCCGGTGGCAGGGGGCATTCTGAGACCAACAGCCCCTTCCCACTGTGGCTAGCAGCAATTCCTTAGCAACTGGCCATGGGTGGACCACTCACCGGCTCTCCCATGCCTCCTCTGTCACCCTTGAGACCATTCCTCCCACGAGGGCCCTGCATGAAGCACAGGACAGTCTTACTGTGTGTCCCAGCAGTCCTTTTGTGTCTTGATGGGTATCTGACAAGTATTGAAGCCAGAGCCTATTGGGCAGCTTAGAAATAATGAAAACCAAGGCTTGTCATCACATGCAAAAGTGAAAGCCAATCTCAACTACTTACCCTGATACCTGAATCCCCTGGTTCGCCCTGAAACACAAAATACAAGGATAATTACCATGGGGTGGTAATTTAGAGAGGAGGTCCTCTCTAAACTTAGTCCCAGCAAAAAGCTCCTGCAGGCTGGCAAGCCCAGAGACCAAAATTCCCACTCCCAAGGGAAGACAGAGCTTTAGTAGAGGTATCTGTTATCTTGCATGTTCCAGACACCTCAACCAGAAAAATCTGATGACAAACCTCCCTTAGAGTAGAGGAGGGGAGTTTAGGTCTTGTAATCTTTAGGACTTTTCTACCCACCCTCAGTGCAAGGGGACTTTTGGTGACAACCATCAGTCCAGTTTTGGCTGTCCACAACACAAGTGATCCTGGGTATTTTTCTCCAGCCACCAACCTTACTAGGGACCTGGAGCTGGAAAAGTCTTAGTGGCCACTGAATCTGGTCCCATGTCAGACAAGGTTGACTGTAACCTTTTCAAGCTCCATCACAGATTCTCGCTCTGTTGAACAGCAGGGCCCTGATGACGCGAATGTTTTGCAGAGTTCCTCCTTTTATGCCTCAATGGGAGAATCCCATGATGGAGAGAAGAAATGTGTGCTCCCAGGGCCTTTGAATGAACAGCATCCAAGGGCCCCTGGCTATGCTGGGTCTCCTCTTTCTGTGGTACAACATCACAGAACCATGCTTCTCAGATAACCATGCTCACCTTGATGGAGATCCCTGGTGGTCCCTGTGGCCCTGGTAATCCTGGTAAGCCTGGTGGTCCTGCTACCCCAGGAACACCTGGCTGCCCTTTCTGTCCCTGCAGCAACAAAACCCAGGAGAGGGAGTGACATAGGCTCTCTCCCAGCTCCCTTCACTTCTCTGCCAGCACTTGAGAGGCTGAAGGGTCCATCACACCTGGGGTATGATACTCACAGCGGGACCAGGCTGCCCCTTACGGCCAGGAATCACCTCCACTCCTCCCAGGACATAGCCTGGTTCACCCTGCACACAAGAGGAGGAAGACAGATGCTTAACTGCATTGGGAGGTCCAGGTGCAATCAGGCAGTTTCATAATTAAGGGGCAATTTAATGACCAGAGGATGTGATTTTAAAACCAGACAGCCCCTCCCTGCACTGCAAACCCAAACCACCTGCTTGCAGCAACTCTTTTGCAGAGGTACCAAAACCCACATGTGTATGACATCAGCTCTGCTTACTGGCATGGAAGAAAATTAATGCCAAGGCTAAAAAAAGGAGGATGTCTTTCATCAGGATCCACCCCCTTATCTGAAGCCATACAGACAGCTCAGGTGGGTGCAAAGAAAGAGGAGGAATGTGTATTGGGGGATAGGGGAAGGACAGGTCATCTGCTCCTGGGATCTTCCCACAACTGGTCTTCAAGTCTTAGATTTTGTGTCCTAAATGTATGGAAACAGGCTTGTTCATAGTGGAAACTCAGAAATGCAGAATGACCCAAACAAGTAATACCTCCTTCTGCACATAACCAGCTGAAACGTGCCAAGGGCCTGTGATAAAGACCAAGAACTTTTCTCCATTGAGACATTGGATTCCTCCTAGAAAAGCTGAAGGACAACTCCCCAAGGTGAAGACTAGCAGTGTAGGGCTAGTTACATATAGCTCAGAGGTTCATATTCACCAAAGGTCATTATACAAATGCTTAGAAATTAGAAATCAGAACAATACAATAGCTTTACCCCAGTGAAATCCAGGAATAAAACTCACTCTTTCTCCTTTTGGCCCCACTGGTCCAGGATAGCCAGGAGATCCCTGGAATTAAAAAATAAATCTTGCGGCTTTAAACAGCAAAGCATCTACAAGACCATCACTGCGGGATGCTCAGATTATAGACCTGTTCTTTTAAAGCCATCATGAAAATTGGTTCCAAGAAGTGGATTTTGATCCCAACATTGGTGAGAAATATATGTCTCATATTGCTTTGGAAATCCCAGGGCATCTCAAATGACCTGGGCAACCTGGTACCAGCCCCTTGCCAATACAGCCCTTGGAGCCAAGAGTGATTTAGCTGGTCAAACACAGTCGTCCACTAATAGAGCCCTGGTAAAAGCAGGGGAGGGACATTTGTGACTCGTGTGCAAAGCTGTGCCTTCACCACATCAACAGCATGGAGCAATTAGCACAGCAAAAACAATGACTGAAGGCAGAGTTCAGAGTCCTTGGGCCTCTTTCTGGATAGCTCTGGTTCATAGAGGGTGACTTGGCTAGAAATGTGCCCGTGCTGTGTTGCATTATTTGCCAGATCTCTGAACAGAAGGAAACCTATTGGGAGCTATCCAGTGACAGCAATAGCACCTCATAAAGGCAAAATTAGTCACTTGGTTCTCCTGTCCTGCTCAGAGCAACTGGCCTTTGAAAGGGTTGAAAACCAAAGTTTTAGGGTCTCACTGTATTGATGATCTTGGCTGCATTTAAAATACTTACAATATCACCTTGGATGCCAGGGAGACCCTGCAAAACAGGGGAGAGAGAGAGATATTTGAGACCCATGCTCACTTTTCTGTTAAAAGGCACTTTTACAGGGTTTGTTAAAACAAATACATACCATGAGTCCAGGGGGACCGGGAGGACCTATCCGGCCTGGTCTGCCCGGCAGCCCAGGAATGCCATCCTTCCCAGGTAGACCCTAAACATACGGAAGGTAACAGCACGCAGGTCATGGCCCCAGACCTGCAAACCCAAACAGCTCCATGCAGCACTAGCCTTCTGTACCATGTCAGGGAATCCCCAATTGCCAGCACACACACGTGTCAGTTCCTTTTGGCCTGATTTTCAAAGCAAACATGGAGCAGGATATATCAAAACACCCTCATGAAAGATCTGAAGATGATTCTTTGATAAATCTCTTCCTTGGTTCTAATAATTTAGTTGCATGTTAATTAACTGAGTGGACAGTTCATGCTGGTGGACTCACCCTCTCTCCTTTCTCTCCCTTTGTAGTAAAGCTGTATGGGTCATAGCCTCCATGACCTGGTGAGCCCCTGAAGCTCTTGAAAAAGAAAACAGAACAAATGATAATTAAATTATTATCTGCCAAAGGATGGCAAACAAACCCAAACCAGAATAACTATGAAATGCAGGCTAGCACACTCCTTGGCTTATGCAACAAAAGAAAGGTGCAAGGTTGACCATCCAGGAGACCTGTTCACATCCTCAGACTACTTAAAGCCCTTTGGAGGTCAGACATTCTTTATCGTGTCTCAGGTTTGTGTCTTGGAGATGGGAGAACAGGACGGAGAACACAGAGTTGTGTGAGGACAAAATGCACCAAGAGGCATATCAATGCCACATGAAGTCTTAGCTCATGTTACACCTACAGTTCAGGATCTTCCTTTTGGCTCTAAAGATTCTTGGATACATATCTGCAAGAATTTTGGGTAGTGTCAATGCAATTCTTCCTCCCCATGGAAGAAACTGTTGAAAGGAGTTTGGCAGAGAGGAAATAAAGACCCTGATTCTATGGACAGCATTCATCTCACCTAATTTTAGATTGCCATAGCATAAACATCACCTATTCTGCCAGTGTGGACACCCACCTATGAATTGAAGCATGACCAGACTTTGCTGACCACACTAGCTGTCCACCAGCTGCTATGGAGGCTCTCATTTTCTCCAGTGAAGTTAACATAGACTGTTCAGACTTGCAGGCTACAGCCACATCAGCAAACTCACCAGACCAGCACATGGGCTCTGGCGTTATCCTACTGTTCTTCATGTCCTCTGCTTGGTAGGAAGGGTGGGTAGACTTGCCTCTGAACATTTTTATTTCTGAAGTAAGAAGCAGTGGCAGCTTGGCAGTCTGTTCAGTGGCTCACGTGGAGTCTAGATCTAGCTGAGATGCCACAGAACATCTGGGACATCTGCATGGGGGTGGCATATATGAAGCAGGATCTGCATTTTGTTGGTTTGCTGGGAAGGAGCGCAGGAGGCTGCTGCATTTCCCATGCTGAAATGGCAGCTTCTACAATGCTCTCCCCAAAGTTGGACATGGTTTCCAAAGTTAAAGGTCTTGACACTGCTACAACTCCACTGCACACCACACAGGTAGGAGAAGTGACCTGATCAGAGCAGTGATCAATATGTTACTTTGAAATATAATCCCCTGAGCAGACATCAGTGAACGAATTCTCACCTTTAAACACCAGGGACCACAAGCCTGCTCTTCTTTTTGGATATGTGATTCAGCTGATGATAAATCAGGGATGTGTGGCTTGCTTTCAGTGTCACCAGATGGCCATTGCTTGTCGGCTTCATGTCTGGCAACCTGCAGCGTGGAGTCTGGCTTAGATTAGTTGTCCTCCAGATTTTGGAACTAGACATCAAACAGCAACATTCAACAGGTCTCAAGAGCTCATTGCACTTTTATATCACCAACATTTTCATTGAAACAGCCATAAAATATCACTGTTGGAGTTACTCTTCAGATGAACTCACATTCATATCAATGACCCATCGATCAGAGTTAGAAGAAGGTAATGAATTTATAATACATTCAAGTGCTCTGCCCCTGCAGGTCAGACCCCTGTCAAAGGGTCTGTGAAGCAGCTCACCTCCCCCAACGGTATCTGGCCCCCTGAAGGCTGAGGGTCAGAACAAATGACTTCTATCAGTTCTCGCAGGATCTGTGGGAAGTCGTCGAAAGTGCTAACGTAGAAAAAGTTCTGGAGGTTCTGCTGAAGCAAGATGCTGTTGAGCTCAACAGGGTCAGCTCCTGAGACACCCACAGCAATGATGCGGATCCCTGAAACACATCGCTCACTCAACGGAAGCAAAAATGTTTGAGATCAGAGTTTCCAAGTACCTCATCACAATCTTCCTGTTAATAACCTCTGTTGGGGTTAGGTACTTCAGGAGCCACGCGAGAACTCATCTGGAGCGGCATATATGAGTTATAGCAGACCAAGACACTCAAGATAGGAACAGAAAGAAGAAAGGATGAAGGAGTGAAGAAAGTCAGCTCAAAAGTCAGACATCACATAACATACCACCCTCAACCCCCCTGGAAATTCACAGACAACCAAGGCCTTAGGGAAACACAACAGGACAACTCTTACCCAAAGCATGGGCTACTCTGGCTGATGGCAACACATCATCCTGAGATCGCCCATCAGTCACGAGGACCAGGACATGAGGGAAATCTGGTCTCATTCCTCTGGAGGACTGAAATATCTCCTTTAGCATGTAAGCTAAACCACGACCTGCGCAAACATGGAGAGGGATGGTGTAAATCTACCTGTTAGGTCTGTGGGAGTCCTTTCACAAAGGGAGGAAAAAGGGCATTCAGTGTGGCCCCATAAATGGATAGTAGCCCCTAGCAGGGGGCAATGTTCTTTGAAGGAAGAGAGCAGTAAATCAGATTGGCTAAAATGGTTCAGGTTGAATTGAGCAGATAGTTAAAGTTAAAACTAACAAGACAGAAGTTAAAACTAACTAGCTTCAATTTAATATTACAGCTCGTGTACCTTCAGGGAACCAGGTATACCCTACTGTCCTGCTGGGAGTGAGTAGGTAGAAAGTGCTGTCTGTCTCTGAGCTTTTCAACTACATAAGAAAAGTGCCTGAATTTCCAAGATGCTGAGCTAATGAAGATCTGTGTGAGGTGAACAAAGGACATTCACATGATGACATACCATGAAAAATAGGACGGGGCACATTGTTTTGTTGTTAGGGTAACAAGGCAATAATTGTTGGAATCTGCTGGTTAAAATGTGCGTTCAGTGGGCAGTAAGGATGCTTCAGCATCAATTATCCTTACCTAATGTTTATGGACTTTGTCTCCTAGCCAGGTATAAAAAACTCCCTCAAGTGCAGGCAAGTTTATAAAATAATGAAAAGAAACCCAGTAGTAAAACTAGGGCATGGATAAAGGACACCAGGCTGGTTGGAAAGACCACCCCTGGAAATAAAACTAAATTCAATCCTCCGTTCTCCAATTTTGTAGAACTTTGGGCCATAACTTTCTAACCAGGTAAATGGGTTCAAAACACTCAGACAATAGCTGTTGCTGGTCTCCAGCCTCTGTCTTGGTCCAGAAGGTCCGTCCCATGTGTGCAGCTCACCCATACACACCAGTTTTTGTGTTGCCTCCAGCATAGCGCAGTCCCTTGATGGCTTTCAGAGCGCTGTTGCGGTCGCGGTGCTGGTTGAAGTGGAAGGCTGTCCTGGGCTCCTCGCTGTATTGAGCAACAGCAACCTGCCAAAGAAAAGGGGGTTAAAAACACATAGAGGGCTCAGGTACACAGCAAATGTGCCATCACTCAATAAACTGCCTTCAGTTAGGTAATACAACTAGTTGCGGTGCAACAGGAGTGGAAAGAAGTTGTGTTTCTCGCAGACTGAAACAGGCACAAAAAACGGTTGTCAGGCTGGCAGGCACACAGAGCACAATCCATATGCGTACGTATGGGCAAGGTATCATTTCAGACTTTTTAGGGCATCAGAGATTTCTGCACAGGCTGGTGGATAGACCACGGGACTGATGGGAGACCGGCGCACTTCAGACATCTCATGGCTGTGTGGGAACATCTCCCTCTGCAGCAGCTCCCACCGCAGCACCCACCCCTCCTGAATTAAACTCTTGATCTCTATTGAGTGCAAAAGGATGCCAACTACTCAGCTCATACTATATCCACCTAAATCTAAATGTCTTTGTTTCCCCAGAATGATTTGTTACCCCAGGGTAACTTCATCATGTGCCTACACCTTCAAGACTACCGGTAAGTGAAGAGTGCAAGAAACTCCCCATTTCCTCATCAACTGAAAGAAAGCTATGCAGGTCTCTCTTTCAAAGGGCTAGTTCAGATACTATATTAATTAATCAATCAATCACTAATGACCCAAAGTAATCTACTGAGTCTTTCAGTTGGTTTTGCTGTTTTGTTGCTTAATGCTGCAGGCTTCATTTGCCCTTGAGGTGTTTCACAGCCTGGCCTGGGGATTTGGTCCTCTACTTGTTTGGAGGATGCAGCTGCTGCTATGTGCTGCATCTCCCATCTAGGCCCCTACCTGGTTGTCCACCCATTAGCAGTCTGGATATGGCCAGAAATAGGGTACTAGAGAGGGACCTGCACATGACACATCCCTGGGCTCCATAATCTAGACAGTGTTTCCGTTGATCTGGGATTTGCTTTATTCCCAATGACTCGCTCTTAGAAAAATAACCAAGAAAAGGAAATACATCCAAATGAGTAGGCTGAGATTTAGGAGACTTATCCATGTCTTCGTTGGACATACACATGTCTTTAGGCAAAGCACTTAGTCTTCTGGAGCAACAAGAAGTGAGTGAGCACACTGCTGTCATCACAGGGGTGGGCAAAAGGTGAACACTTGGCAGGGAAACACCTTTAGGAAATAGAACAACAAAATCTTGCCTGTGTCCCTTCAGGCCCAATCTTAGGGAAATAGGAAATGATCCGGAAGAGGAAATCCTTCACTTTATTGAAATTGCTCTGGCCAATACTCGAGGACTCATCCACCAGGAACCCAATGTCTGCTTTGAACTTGCCACAGACTGCAAAGGGAAGAGAGGATCTCCGTAAGATGGGGGGTCCTAAAGCACAAACATTTATTTGTGTTCAGAGCAACAAAACAAACCCAAGCACAAATACCTCTTGCGATGCCAAGTGTTGGTGAGGGAGCAGGCAGCACCTTCACCCCTCAGGGGAGTGCTGAGAGCTTCCCTGCATTTTATGGGGTTTCTGTTTTCCCCTTTTCTGACATTTTCCACTCTCCCTACTCAACGAATAAAGACTGGTTTGGGCTCCTGATGTCAGAAAAGATCATGGTCCCTGGTAGTTTTGACCTACTGCTACATCGTCATCAAATCACACGTGGATACACACTCACTTGGTCCAGGGACAGTTGTCAGCAGTGCAGACACTACAGTGGTCAATAGTGGGGTCTCTGGGGTTGGTGGTAGCTGTGTGGTGGTGGCCAGTGGAAGAGGAGTGGTCCCTACATTGATAGGAGATATGGATGGGGATCTCTTCGTATCCAGTTTTTCAGAAGTCACTGGAGGGATTGGCACAAGTGAATCTCTGTGAGGTCCCACTGCAGGAAGCAAACAAAAAATGTGCTTGTTAAACCCCTTTTTGTTACTTAGTAAAGCTTCAGAAGGGTAGAGAAGCCAAGAAATTAGCCTGAGTATCAATTACCTGGGTAAAATTGCAATATAAGACTCCAACATTCATACCTGTTTGCCAAAGGAGTCTTGTCTCTGGTCCCTCCGTATCTCCGAAGACTGGTCTTACAGAAAATAAATACATTTCTTTGGTGTTCAGTCCTGTCACTCGATATGATCGAGAAGCTGCTGATAACAGCTCCTGGGAAAGATCAGAAGCTGTGAAAAAAGAAGAAACATGCATTGACTGTGAGCCAGAGAAACTCCAAATAACACCTATGTCTGAAGCATCCCATCTTCCAACGACACCACCTTTGGCAAACAGGAGCTTGGGGACGAGACGAGTCCTGGGCTTCAGAGGGGAGGCTCTTGGAAAGATGTGTTTGTAAACTGAGAAGGTCCTAAACTAGATGAAATGAGGTTGTTTGTATCTGGCAAGGGAGTTTTTGAGTACATGAACAAGAAAAGAAAATGGGAATTTGTACAAGTGCTTGGAGAGGCCATTTTGTCCAGGTCTTATCTGAGGCTGAGCTCTGTGGTAGACCAATGGCTTGCAGCGGTTAGCATGTATAGAAACAGATTTTTATTTTGTTAATGAATGGAAAACTTGTTGAAAAGTAGAATCAGAGTTACTTGAGAAATTTGGTCGTACACAATAGACAGTTTAGAGTTAAAATAATGATAGGAAAAATCTGGGAAAATGTCTTAATGTTTTGACATTTTAAAAGTGTCTTATTTTGCAAATACTGAATGATGAGTTTTGACACTGTTCAAAGTGAAACTTGCACCTTTTCATTCTGAAATAGCATTTTACTTTTAAAAAAGAATAAAAAAAGTTTAGTTTTTACAGAAATAAATGAAAAAGGTATAAATAATCTATTTTATTTTCATTAGTTCTTCTCAATTACCCTCAAAAATTTTGGAAGGGAGGTTTTAGTCCTTAAAAAAAAAAAATATCCCTCTTGCAGTTTGACTCAAACGCTTCTGCTCTTGTCCTTTTGTTTAAGCAAGTCAAAATAATACGAATAAGAACAGTAAGCTTAGATGCCATGCTATCTTGTCTGAAGAGATACACTGTAGGAAATACAAGCTGACAGCTGTGCTGAAACACAGATCTATGGCAGCCCACCACCCACCCTGCCTGCCTAGACCCCCAAACAGGCAAGTTTAGCTACGTTTCCTTTTGCAGCTATGCCATTGTGTAGCACTAAACCCCTTTGTTTCACATAACGGGTCTTTCACACAATGAGAAATAGCACTTAGTTACCACCCAGCGCACTCGTGCTCTGGGACAGAAAGAAGACTTTGATGGTGGAATGAGTGTCGTGAAGGAGAGCCGTTGACAAAGACTGGGACTAGGAGTGGATCCAGCCATCTCTGAGAGGGAATTTAGAAAGCAAGGGGGTCCACTCTGAACCTCATGACTCAACAGGAGGGACTTCCTTACCCTTTTTCCCTAATCCCTATATAAACCACACCAACCTGTTTCTGACTCGATTTTCCTGACCCTATGTAAATCATTTATCTCGAACCGTGTGTGAAACATTCTAACCCAGTGCTAGTTTGAGTTCATTTTTGTATGCTTTTTCCATGCTGAATAAGTAACAGAGTGGACCTTGCCATCAAATTATATTAAGTTGCACTTTGCACAAACTCATATTAAAATCACTTTTCCTTCCATTACCAGTGATGTTGGTCTTCTAAGCAGCCTAAACCACTCTCCTTGGCGACACTGAGGTAAGAGGTACCTGGATCATACCCAGGGAGGGGTGCCCAGCACGAGGCTGGCAAGCACATGCAGGAAGAAATCGACAATTTTTGGAGAAGGAAGTTGATCTTTGCTGGGGACAATTTTCTACAAAGAATGAAGCCGAAGTTTTGCAAGGGGCAAGAGACTGTGAGGCTCAAGGTGTAAATGCAAGATTAAACGAGGTTCTGTTGATTAGGTGGATAATAAAACCATTACTTTGGTGCTCCAAGGGCAGTCAAGAGAAAGTAGAAAGAAGAGAGAGGAGGGCAATGTACAGCCGAACTTCTCTAAGGTTCTTTCTGTCGCATGGGGGAGGAAGGCTGGCTCTTGTTGGAGTCCCACTGACATACATGGATTTGGTTTTGTGTTACACTGGACAGAGGAGGTCTACAGCTGGGACAACCTCAAGCTGTGTAAAAGGGGGCCCAATCTTTTATAAGGCAGGTTGGCTAAAGTCAGCTGTCAGGGAGGAGGGCATTAAATGCGCTTAAAAGGGGGGTGAGGGAAGTGGGTAATGAATGACTACTCATTTAGAAAAAAAATCAAGTTGCAGAGAAGAAAATTAATCAAGGCACCAAGAGACAAATCAAGAAAGGACAAAATTCTTAATTGCCTTTATACACTAATACTGGCAGTTTGGATAATTAAACAAGAAAAATTGGAATTACTCACTTATGAGCATAAATTTGATCTCGTTGATACTATTGAAATGTGGTGGCAAGATTCATCTGATTGGAATGTTAAATCAATAGTTATAAACCTATTTCAGAAGTATTGATCGAACGAGGGCACAGGGAGACTGTCAGACATGGTATTATCCATTTCTGAGCCCCTGACAACTCTGAAACCAATGATTTTTGAATACTCACAGATCAATATTTTAACAGCATGGCACGGGAGGGGAACAGTTGCATTAGATCACTTAAATCACCCCAGAGAACTGAATGTTCAGTTCCTTAATCACTTATCCATAATATGTAGAGAAAAAAAAATGATGCTGCCACAGGAGACTTCATCCTGAGTGACATATGCTGCAAGTCTTAAGCTGCCAATACCAAAATGTCCTTGGAATTAAAAAAAATTAAAGCTGATGACCTGGTAACTCAAAAAGCACTGCAGGGAGCACAGGGGAATTGTGTCAGATCCGTTTTCTTTATTGACTTGTGAAGATGAACTGTTCCCTAGCAAAAAGTTAGTGGTTGGAGCAACAATGACAGGAAACTTGTTGTATTCATAAAGGTTTCAGCCCACTCCAGGAAAAAAATAATATAGCTGGTGCTTTAAAAGGGCAAACCCTGCAAGGCCAATTCAATTGGAAAAAGAAATATGCAGCAAAAATTGTGAGCCATTATTAAGAAAGTTTTAAAAGCTATTACTATGCAGCAAACCTTTTAACAAATAAGAATTACATTTGTATGGATGACAAAACACAGTCTTCTTTTTTTTGTTCACTGCAGCTATCCCTGATGGACAGGTGGTGACTGGAGGAAAACATGCTCATAATGTCAACCAGCAGGCTTTTTTTATAAGCAATTTTCACGTCTCCTTTTTCTTCCCCCAAGGATTTTGCAATGGCCAAATGGGTCATCTTGTGAGCTTCCTCAGTGGGCCATCCTCCATTTTTTTCCCTTTCACCCAAATGAAGAAGTTGAGATGAAGGGGCATGATGTATGGAAGCCCCCAGGGCAACCCTCTGTTCTGCTAAACAGTGTCCACATGGGTTCAAGAGAAGGAACAGTGCTGGTACCATCAGTGATAGCCTAGAATCATAGCATGGTTTGGGTTGAAGGGACCTTAAAATCATCTAGTTCCAGGCCCCCTGCCATGGGCAGGGACACCTTCCACTAGACCAGGTTGCTCCAAGCCTCATCCAGCCTGGCCTTGAAGACATCCAGGGATGGGGCATCCACAACTTCTCTGGGCAGCCTGTCCCAGTGCCTCTCCACCCTCTCTGGGAAGAACCTCTTCCTGATACCCAATCTAAATCTACCTGTTTTCAATTTAAACCCCTTGTCCTGCATCATTCACCCCAGGTCAGACTGGATGGCACTTGGAGACATAAGTCATGACACTTGTAGAAAACAGCAGCCACTTAAGGCTGGTGGTGAAAATAAACTTCCCCTTTAATAACTGCCACTTGGATCTTCTACAGCATCATCTGGGTCTAAGACCAGTTACTGAATCAAACAGACCACAGGGCAAGCCAGATATGTCCATGCTCTATCCTCAAATCCTCTTGAGTGACAAGGCAGCTCACACAGAAGGAGACCAAATAACAAACCATCCTTCCTTCCCCCACCAAAAAAAACATTACCTGAGGACAAGCGCCATGTTAATAGGTAGGTGGATGCCCCAGGAACAGCCATCCAAGTCAGCAAAACACTGGTCTCTGCAGCCTCCTGCACTGTGAACTCAGTCACTTTGGGTAAATCCACTGTTGGAGAAGACAGAAACAAAGCTTAGGGTGGGTAGAAGCTACCATGGAGAGTTTGCCTGAGCTGGAAGGAAGCTGATGTATCCTTTGTGAGGCTCAAATTTTGCATCCTTTGGAAGGCTTGGACAGAGAAGTTGTGGATGCCCCATCCCTGGCTGTCTTCAAGGCCAGGCTAGATGAGGCTTGGAGCAACCTGGTCTAGTGGAAGGTGTCCCTGCCCATGGCAGGGAGTGGAACTAGATGATATTTAAGGTCCCTTCCAACCTAAACCATTCTATGCTTCTGTGAAATCCTGGCCCCTCTGAAATCAAAAGTCAAAAAGTCCGGGTAGAAATGATGAGCATGAAGCACATCCTGCTACACTAGTGCAGAGCTCCAGCTGCTGGCAAATCTCCCAGATGATATCTACCCCAGGGTGCAAAGATATGTGTGCCAGAAAACACACCTTAGCCTGCAACCAGCTTTGGAGACCTTCTGCCTCCCTAAATACCATGTGTCTGGTGAGAGGAAGGAGTCCCTGCAGCACTTTAAGGGTTTTCCAAAAGGCTGAGTCAGATCAGATCCCCAGTTGGTGGGAATTGGTGGAGTACTAGCAAATAACTGTTGGCAGATCTTCAGCCTGGACTGCTGGGAGTTTCTCTCAATTGATTGTGAAATTTGAGCTGTTGAGATGGGCAGTAAAGTTTTTGCCTGCTCACTTGTGCCAGATGCTAGTGCTCCCTGAAACCACAGTGCTGGCTCCACACCCCTGATCTTCTCCACCACTTGATATCCCAATCTGCCTATACTGCAGCATCAATCAAATCACATGATGTCAGAGAGTCACGAGTGATGTTTGCCTTTATCTACTGGAAATGGTCAAGATATTGTAACTAAAGAGGTAGTTCCAAGATAATATATCACAAAAATAGCACAGTGTTCAATTGGCAGAAGAAGACAGGCAAAGCCCCAACGTTCCTCAGCAATAAGAAGAAAGGACCAATGCATGTCCATGCTGGCTGGTGGGACCTGAGAAGCAGTGAGGTGTCTAACAGTCAATATTCCTCTTTTTCTATCCTCACCTCCCATCACAGTCCCTAGGAAGAGACAGCCCCCAGCACTAATGTGGAGATATTCTTGTCCCCACTTAGTGGCCCTGTACTCACAGGTTTTGGCTGTGAGGAGTGTGGGGCTTCCCTCCCGTCCCCCGATCATTGCAGACATGCAGATGGTGTAGGTGGTGCTCTCCTTCAGTTTGGGGATTGTGAAGGAGGTCGTCTCTGCTGCAACCAGCTGGGAGGTTTCCAAGCCACCTAAGAGGAGCCATTCAAAAACCCACAGTGTACAGAGAAGGGGCAAGGCAATTGCTATCAACAATCATTGTTACAGCAGCTTCTTCATACAGATCTTACGGGACCTGGCCATGGAGGAGTGTTATGAGCTCATTCTGCATACAGGGAAACTGAGGCACAGGCAGGTGAGAGACCTGGTCACAAAGGCATCATAGACGCTGCTGGAAGGGAATCACTTCTTTGACTTCCCAAATCCCAATTATGCCTATATCCAATGGATAACTTTGTTAGAGACTAAACCCTGGCTCAGTTACGGGACTTTTACCTGCCCCCATAGACATTACAGTCCCCATCTACCCCCATGATCTGTGGGAAAAGGGATGAGCTGAGCTAAGCTCCCATTTTTGTGCTCTGTCCCCATACTGCATCTGACTAAAAGACCAGGTTGCTTACCATTGAATGGCACCCAGGATATCTTATAGTGAGTTACTCCAGGAAGCCTCCTCCAAGACAGTTTCAAACTATTTATGCCAGTGTCAGTAATCCTCAGATCCTGGATGGTCTGGATGGGGTTGGAGTCTGAAAAAGATGCTGCAAAAATGAATCAGAGTAAGATGTCTGAAGTAACAGCTCAAGTTACACAGCACCAGGCTCATGGCTCTAAGCTGTAGCACTGAAGAACGATTTGGGTGTTCATGTGTCTATTTTCCAGACATTATCCAGGGATGCCAGGCTGCATTTCCTAATGAAGCCATGGGGAGGAGCACTGCGCTGTTGAGGGATCTCATCCACATCTTTTACCACCTGCATCAAACTCTAGTGTCATGAACAGGGACATGAGGAGGATGCTAAGAGAGAAGAGATCATCCGGATGCATCTTCAAACACCATGGGGAACTGCGATTCAGAGGAAATCATGTGAAAAAGACACGGTAAGGACCCAGAACCCCAAGTCTGAAGAGGCAGAGCCACAAATGAAGGAATGGCAAACCTCGAGTGCATACCGGTGAGCTGACCCTGAGTAGTGCCTGCAGAGAGGCTCCAGTATTCCTGAGATGGCTGTGGATAAATAAGACTGGGGAGTGTGTTAATACATCCAGGGTTGCCTACCTATGCTAAGGCTGATTAACAAGCCAGAAGGATGTTTCCACTCCCACCTGTGGGAACATCGATGGATTAATGCTACCAGACACCAGGGCTGCTCGTATTACTCCACCATCAACATGCAATGCACAAGACCATGAATCCAGACTTTTCATCCCAACACAAAGAGCGTTGTTCCACCAGTACATACCTGTGCGGTGAGTCAGAGTCACCTCCGGCCCCTCTGTCTTGCCGAAGACTGCCCGAATGCTGACTTTATACAGGGTGTCAGGCAGCAAGTGCATGATGCGGTAAGCCAACACTCTACTGCCCAGGTACTGAGTCTTGGCAACCCCTTTTTCTGGTAAAAAAAAAAAAAAGGGTTACTTCAGAGACCGTAGCTCAGCAGTGAGGCTGGTGGCATCCCCTCCAAATAGCCATTCCTTGCTGTACTATTGTTTCAGAGCTTTGGGGATTATTTTAATAAGTAGAAGAGCATGAATATAAAGAGAGAAGGAGCCATCACCAATGGGTTCAGGCTCAGGACCTTGCTTCTCAATAGTCAAATCTCCTTCCTACCCCAGGTAGTAGATCAGGAATTTGGAAAGGTGCCTTCCATGGCCACATACATTGGCCTGTGCCAGGAACGAGTATGTGCACCCTTTCTCCACTCACCTTTGCCTGCTCCCACAGGGCTCCAGGTGACTTTGAATTTGGTGACAGCTGCTGTGGCACTCCACACCATAGACAGGCTTGTGCTGGTGTAGGACATCACCTTGAAATTGGAGACGTAGCCAAGAGGAGCTGCAAGGTGAGGACAGCATTAGTGCCCTGACTACCATCCAACTGGGCTCCTCATTGGCAGTATGAGGCAAAAATTATATAAAATGGTTAAAAGTGGTATCTTTTCTTATCCTCGGTGTCTTATTACCCTGAGAGACTCCAGGGTCTGTTTGAGGTCTAGGCTGTGCATGTACATCCTACCTCCCTTAGCACCAAGGAGCATACTCTGCTCTAGATCCAGGTGGGACCACTTCTGCAAGACCAGGACAGGGAGTACAGGGATCCACGGAGTTATGAGATCCAGATCCCAGTGGCTCCACAATGCCTGCAGGACGAAACATCCACCCAGAGCTCCCACGGGTGCTGAGCATCAGTGTTTGCCTGTGCTCTTCTCCACAAGGGCCAGCCCATTTTCTCCATGCTGTATTCCAGCGTGGCCAGTTACCTTCTGCCCCTTTCAAACATCTCCAGGGATACATCTGGTACTGTGCAAATCTCATCTCTGCTTTCTGATCATCACACTCAGCATTGCTGCCTTCCCCCTCCCAAGATGCAGCAACCTCAAAGTTTGCTATGGGAAGACATGCTCTGACCACCAACTAAACCACTGCCTTTCCCTATTTTACACAAAGGATTTGCATCTGCTGCTTCCTGTCCAGGAAACCTGATCTTCCAGCACAGTTCTTCTGTGTCCCCCATCCTTTGAGGCGGGGGACAGCCCTTGTCACCAGACAGAAAGGACCGCATTAGGATGTTCCTCTCCCTTTATCTCCCTATGGATCCCTACAGCAGAATTTACCCAGTTTTCATCTCTTTTCCAGCTGGACTCTGACAATGTTGAAGACTTTGGCCATTGGCCTGGATTTCAGGATGCTGGAAGCTCAGTTTGTGCAGATTGGGCAGTTCATATCTAAAGCTCTGCCCAAGCCCATGGCACATGAACAGGTCCACTGCAGAGCACATTAGCTCCAGTTTGCACCTGAAAAATCCCAGGCAGAAAACTCAAGAGCCTTTGGGATTCAGGGTCTCAGCTACCAGGCACAGCAGGTCAGTGGGGCAAAGGACCACCACCATGGTGCCCCTGACATGAGATGAGGGGAGTGAGATGCAGGAGGCATGGTGTAAGGGCTTTGTAGGGATACACAAGGTTGAAATAGTCACACAAAGGTTGTATGCTATCGTAGCTCCTGGAACCTGTACTCACATGTCCTGGCTGAGGTTGTGATCCCTGGTCCCTCCACCGAGCCAAAGAGCACATAGAGGGAAATCACATACTCTGTGTCATGGGCCAGGTTGCGGAGCTGGTAGGCTGTGACTGACTTGTTGAGGGCCAGCTGGCGAGGACGGTCTTTGCCAAAGAACTCTTTGGGAGAGAGAAAATAAAGTAGAAGAGGATAAAGACGGAAGAGTCTGGAGAGTAGCTCTGTTGCATATTGGAAAAGACACGATGTTTTCCCCAGCCATCCACCAACCGACCCAGAAGAACCTCTGTTATAGGACACCCATATGTGTCTTGGGGCAAGAGAGAGGAACTGAAGCAACCAAACCAGCTTTCACAACCAGGGCCCACAGTAACCTGGTGCAGTCCAGGGTTGTATCCAACCTGTGTTCTGCCCCTCCCCAGCATCTCTAGGGTGTTGCAAAAGCCCTGTGTTGGATCACCAGGCAGGGTGGTGTAGGACTCTTCCATCCACTGGGACATAGGTTGGGTTGGGGTCTGGCTGAATGTAGTTGTTGCAGGGAGCCTGCCTTCTGGCATTTTGAGTCAGGTCCAGAAATAATTTCTAGTTTCAGTTCATGCCCTGAAGTTGTGGGGTAGGCTGCTCAGAGCAGTTAATGAGCTGGACCTGCCCCTACACCCACCACCTCTGAAGTTCCCAGTGCCTTATTTCCCAAGCTAGAGAAGGACATAGAGGTGATGCAGGCTGGAGGAGAGTGGGATTTTACCTGGTGTTGGACCCCAAGCCACACGGTACCCAGTGGCCCCAGCAACCGAGTCCCAGGAGACCAGAGCACTGTTGATGGAGATCTCACTCACTTTCAGCATCTGGACAGTGCTCGATGCCACTGCAAGAAAGCAAAGGTGACCAATTTCATCAAGGCCCCAAAAGCTTCCCAGTGGTCCCCAAAAGCTGCAATGAACCAGACTGCTTTCTGCACCAGACAACAGGCAGGGCAGTGACTACAAATGGCACCACCTCTGTGCTGTCAGTACAGCCTGACCCCCATTCTCATCTCTTGGGCTGCCTCCCACCCCTGTTGCAGGGCACTCACCTGTTGTTGCTTTACTGCTCACCACTGGCCCCTCGACATCCCCAAAGATGGGGTTGATGGTGATGGTGTACTCTGTGCCAGGCTGCAACCCCTGGATCATGTAGTAGCTGTAGGTGTTGCTGAGGTTCACATCTTGGATGTTGCCCTCTGAAAAGGGAAATGATGTCTGGGTTCCTTTGGGTCAAACCAAGGAGGATGACCCTCCTTGGGCCTCCTTGTCTGGAAGGGTGTCAAGCAATTGTGCAAACAACCACTTGAGAACTACACAGTGCATGAGATTGAATAGCATTTCATCCTCCTGGTTTGCACATGTGCTGGCAAGATCCTCAAGCCAAAGATGGTCGGGATAAAGCTTGGGGAAATCTTGGATGAGGAGCTAATGTATATGCAGGTAGAAACAACCTACAGCTGCTCGGGAAGACCTCAGTGATCACCAAAGATGAAGGAAACACATGGCTTTGCAGGCAAAAGAAAATAAAACAGGGAGCAACACACAAATGGCCACACATGGGGCTGTGAGCAGCCCTGTAAGGGAGTCTGCACTCAGCCCAGCCCTGGGTGACCCTGTGCTGGAGTTGTCCTGCTCTGAAGGACACTGGAGCCAGCTGATGACACAAAAGACATTTCCTCATTTCTGTGTCCCTGTTGTGGACAGGAAACCGCTCAGCTAAACCTCTCGACATCGCTCTATAGGGAGGCATGGCAGGAGAAGGGTTAAAACCTAATTTCTGGGGATCACACCCCGTTTCAAAGGGGCAGAGAGGCACAGACAGTAGCACATTGGAGTTCTGGAGGTGGGGGGAAGCTGCCATTTGCAGTTTGGTCACTGGAGGGTGCCATGTCCCCATCTTCTGCTCCACCAGCACTCTCACCCCCATCCCCCTCCCTTTCCCACCCCTCATGCCATGAACCTTCTCTCCACATCAGTTTAGGTTTATTTATTCTCTGTCTTAGCAGTCAGAGAAGAAAAATCAAACACCTCCAGTGCCTGGGATGGCTGCATGGGGATGGGCTGAAGGTGTCTTGATCCCAGTGCTACTGCATGTCCCCAGGATGGGATGGAACGTGGGAGGATGACACCACAGGGCCTAGGTGCAAGGCTGGGCTCCCACTTGGGATTTTTGCCAGCCTTAGATTTAGGGTGAAATGGTATCAGGTGAAAGAGCTGCTCGGAAAGAGAAAACCTGGAGCTGAGGTGACGTGCCCTTGTCACTTCATCTGAAGATGTCCCGCATTGTCCCCTCTAGAAAGGGTGTCCTAGCTCCAAAGGGGTGGCAGGCTAATCATGCGTGTGCTCTATTTCTAGCTGGTGTATGGAGCAAGGACTGGGTAACCAGATGATTTTTGGGGTGTGCTGTAATTTTTTCTGCAGAGACATTCATTACAAAGCAATAAAACCAGTTTTTATATCTACCCTATAAAGATTTTTGCCTTCTGATGGCCTTTGGAGCTGTTCTCCAACAAACACCCCCTCCCCCTCCTACCCTTCCCTGGTGGGAGATGTCTCCTTATTTCATAACTAGGGGAACTGAGCCAGAGGAGAGCATGCTATTTATGCAAAGCCTGTGATAGAGCCCAGGTGTCCTGACATCCCATCTCATCTTTGAATCACACAAATATCCATCTCCCAAGGCCAAAATATGCCATCAAACCTGAATTTCTAACTTCTGCTCCCCCATGCCAGCAATGAAAATATGTTTGGGTTCAGGGCAGGGGAGAGGCTCCAGCTGCAAATGCAGATGTGTCTTCAAACACCAAAATCTGCCCAAGAATGAGGATACATTATGGGATGCTGGGGCATGAAGCCAGGTCTTAGTGCTGCAGAGAGAAAAGCAACAAGCAGAGGCACTTCCATTCTGTAACGTGTTGCCCCAAAAAGGGGGTAACCTCAGATGCTCAGAGGCTGTGTGATGTGCGGCTCTGTGTGCAGTGGTTTACCAGCTTCTCTCCAGTCATTAACCCTTTCCAAGGCAACTCATGTCCAGTAAATCTGGCACTAATCCCATCTTAACAAGGCTGGATACCTGTTAGCCTGCTTTATACAGAGTCAGAACAGGTGTTTTCACATCCATGGTGGAGTTTACCATCAACACCCGCGGTATGGCTGTCTGATGCAAGATGCTGATTTGTCACAGAATTATTTGGGTGGGAAGGCACCTCAAAGCCCACTCAGTGCCACCCCCTGCCATGGGCAGGGACACCTTCCACTAGACCAGGTTGCTCCCAGCCTCATCCAGCCTGGCCTTGGACAATCCCAGGGATGGGGCAGCCACAGCTTCTCTGGGAACCTGTTCCAGCACCTCCCCACCCTCTCTGAGAAGAATTTTTCCCTGATGTTCAATCTCAACCTCCCCTCTCTCAGTTTAAACATGTTACCCCCTTGTCCTGTCACTCCCTGTCCTTGTAAAAAGTCCACACACACACACACACCGGCTTTCTTGTAACCCCTCCAGGTACTGGAAGGTCGCCCCAGACCCCCATGTGTGGAAAACTCCGCCATTCACAGACCCATAAACCCTGTTTCCCTACCGCTTCTTGTTGTATGTCTGGACACAGAAGGCGTCAGCGCACCCAATGCCTTGGGGACCTCACGGCTCCTGTCTCTCTGTGTCCCTGCTCAGTGATGCATGCACCCCATTCCTGAGTCTCTACCTGCTGACGTCCAGGTGAGTCTGTACCCCGTTGCTCCCCGGACAGAGCTCCACCTTGCCTGGACTGTGTCAGTGGTCTCGTTCTGCAGTAAGAGGGTTTTCACAGGCAGGAGCTTCACTGGAAGGACAGAGAACAAACCTTTCAGGGCACCGACTTGCCAGTGGAGGACTTTGCTGGATGTCTGCCCTGCATCACTGTTCCTGGCTGCCAACAGGAGAGGGATTTACAAGGGCTCCTGCCCTCCCCTGGCCGACTGAAGGCATTTCATAAAACCAGTGGTCAAACACCCGTATCTGTCACCATTTTTTCCCAGGACCAATGCCTCTAATGCACCAACCTCGCTTGCTTTATACAGTGCAGTTGCAAAACAGGAGGGCAAGTGAGGCTCTGGCAGATCTCCCACCCTTCCTCCCAAGCTGTGTGATGGTGTTTGAGGGTGTTTTGTCCATGCATGTGATGAGGGAAGAGCAGGGCTCAAGGTTGGAGGTAGGAAGGACCTGTTGAATGCTGTCCCTTTGATGCATCTGTAGCTGCAACACCCACCAACTGCCAGGTGGGTATTTCAACAGCAAAGGGTGTGAACACAGCACCCAGAGCAAGAAGGGACCAGCCACAGAGTCAAACCTCTTACATGTTCTTCCCACAGCAGCCACAGGCTGGCTTGGCCCCTGCGGGTAGACTGCGTAGATGCTGATGCTGTATTCTTTGTCCTCCTGCAAGTTATCCAGCACGTGGGAAGAGACATCGCTCCGCACAACCTGTTCGTAGGTCATTCCGGGTCTGTTGGCTGCAAAATCGAGGAGAAGAGTGATAGTGAAACCTTCCCAGCGCCTGAGGTTTACATCCCATGGCGATGTCTTCACAACACAGTGAAGCGCGTGCGTAGGAGTTGGGTCAAATGCATGGTTGAAGCCCTCCAACCCACGTGATGGTGCTGAGGGTTACATCTGTAGCTATGGCTTGACATATCCGTGCTGTCCCCAGCGCCCCAGGTCACACAGAGGTGACTGTGAGCCCATACCAAAGGCCTGAGCGCACCCCACATTCACACCAAAACAGGCACTTGAGTATGAAAAACATCCACAGTAGGTCTGGACATGACAGTGAAAGTGGGTCCAAGGCATCCACAGCATCATCCTCATCTCGTTCTTCTGAAGAAAGTCCTTTGAAGGACTCTCCTCTGCCCTGGAGGAACCAAATTTTCAGGAAGACGTTAACCTGGCCTCCTTCCAGAGCAATGCCAACAGTTCTGTGGTGCATTGTTCCTTGGACAAAATGGCACCTTTCACTGCTCCTTTTAAAGCAAACTCAAAAAAAAAAAAAAATTAATAAAATCTGAACTCACCCCTGGGGATGTAGATCTTGTAGCCCTTCAGCTTCCCCAGTGGAGGTGTCCAAGCCACCTTCAAGCTAAAAAGTCCTTCTTCTATCACACGGAAATTAGTGACTGGAGGCACAGGTGCTTTGGGGGACAAAAATATTGCAGAAATTGATGTGACAGTGCTGTAATAAAGTGCCATGGCAGAGATTCTTGGAAAAATCTTTCATCTTCAAGGACAAAGAGACTCAAAGGTGAGCAGCACCAATTCTCCCTATTCTCTCAACTGAAGCCTCAGAAGTAACCAACTCTACCAGACCCTGGTCTGCTTGAAAAGCAAGCTGAAACCCCCCAAGGCAGAGTGATTGTGAGCTTCCTCTTTGAATGGTGTTAGGAACAGTGAAATATGGGCCCACAAGGCATTTCCTCCTGAGCAGAGAAAACTCCACAGTGGTTTCATGCAGGCTGAGCAAGGACACATGAATCAAATGCTACTTGTTCCTATAGATGCAACTCCTAGAAAGAGAAGCCCATTTTGGTCCAGCCAGCCATGGCAGACAGATTTATAGCTTCTGCCTCTGGCTTCATGTTGGGGATAATAAGAGAAGAGATCAAATTACTTTATTTCCACCCATAAAGACATTCTATCTTATTCCTGGCAAGTACATATGAGTCAACCTCATTGAGGCACTTTATTTATTCATCCTGTTGCAGATCTTCCCTCAAGAAGACAAACAATTTAAGATATTGCAGGGGGTAGGGGAAGAAACAAAAGACAAGGAAGAAAGGAATAATTATTTTCAAAACCCCTTGGGCAAAGCAGATTTGGCACACCCCTTAAACCCTTGAAACCCCTTGAAGTAGTGCAGAGACTTCTGGGACAAAACCTGCTCCATCCATCACATCTGACCCAATGTCTTGCACTCCAGGGTTTGGGCAAGAATGAATTTGCTCCTTTGTTTCCAAGAACCTCGTCATTACAGACAACCATGTGACAGCAAGGGAATTTGGCATGGCAGGTTGCAATCCAGAGGAAGCCTAAATCACTTAATGGGACCAGAGATCACTTCTTGGGTCATTTCTGAAACGCCATGGTCATACCCATCTTGGTGTTCACCTTGAGTGAAATGAAGCCCCAAAGGCATGCGTAGTGCCAACCCAAACCTTTTGGACCACCCGCTTCCAAAACCAGGTGTTTAGAAAATACATCTCTCCTCATGTCTGTATTCCTGGACCCATGGTCTCCAAAAGCTTTCTAATCCCAATATGTGGGTGTTACGTTAACTGAAACCCAGCCTAGCTTGGTTAAATCCGGCTGATTATTAAACCAGATGATGTGAGCTATTCAGCAGGCTGCACCCTCTGCTTTCAAGTGGGTTAAGCACATGGATTACTCTGCACCCACTCACAACCCTGCACGCCACACCATGCCCATTTGCACACATGTTCCTCCTACCCATCCATCCCTCACGCCTCACACATACGGTCCTGGGGTGGGTTTTTTCCTGTGCCCACACAGCCAAGGAACACATGGGGATGGCTGCAGAAGAGACACTCACTTGTTTTCCCCTTGACAGCTGCTGACTCCCCAAGGGCACCTGCATAGACGGCCCTCACCGTGAAGACATACTTGGTGTTGGATTTCAGATCAGTCACCAGCACGGTGCTTTTGTCACCATCTACCACAATCTGTCACACAGGGGGACAAAGGACATCGTTACACCTCCATGACAGTAGAATACACCCATGTTTGCAAGAGGTTAGGAGCATGAGGCTTCACATCTGATGCAAGGTGACTTCCGTGAGCAGAAGGCTCTTAAAACGCACTGCCTCAGAACACTGCGATCCTCAAATGATACCCAGGTTCACACTGGACAGAGCACCAACAGTGCCAAGGGTGGCTTTCATGGGATAGCCCAGAAAAACCTCCATGAAGACCAGGGGGGGCATAAGGGCAGTGTCCAATCCCCTTGAAAAAAAAATGGAGGAAAAGCAACCATCTTCGACAAAGAAAGTTTCTTTTGAGCTCTTAGAGGGAGATTTCAATGTAACCTGAGGGCAAGACTGGTGGAAACAACTTCTGTGTTTTCACTATGTTCTTATGAGTCTGAAGCAGCCAAGCATGATCATTCTTGTTAAATACAATCTTAATAATTAATGCAATTAATAAGCTTAACCTCAATAATTCATGCTTTCATAGCTTTGTTCTATTATTAGCAATCAAAGCTTTTGGGCCTACAACTTCTATCCTTCCTTCTTGCCCTCAAACTTTGTACAGTGATCAAGCTGAACCAAAGTGAGCATGGCATCATCCTTCCCACAAGGACAAGGGAAATCCAAAACCTAAACGCACGGAGATCTTACCAAGATTAACAATCCTGGCAGCAAGAGGAATGGGGAATGCTGCTAGGGAAGCTGGATGGGCTTATTTGTGAGGTGGTATCACAGAGGTAAGGAGAGAAAGAGTGCTTCCTGTTGACCTGTTCTTACCATCCCAATGGAGTTCGTGCCAGTTCATGCCACATCCTTCCTCCACCCTACCTTCCCCCTTGTCACCCACCGAAACTCCATCTCACCACAACAGCAATGCCAAAATTAGAATGAGCGACTGACACGCCTGCAAATCCGATGGTCTATCCATAGACCTTCACTCCAAGCTTCAGGAATTTATGCCAATGCACTGGGCTGTGCCCGGGATGGCTGAGGGACATGGTGCCATCTCCTAACCAGGCTATGCCATCAGAAGCCTCAGCAGAGGACTAACCCCTAACAGTGGGACCTGCAACTGGTGCTCTGCAAAATGGGAATGCAACTCCAACCTGCCGCTGGTCGTCCAAAACTGGCTTCCCTGAAGGTCGCAAGGGATGCAGATGGACATGGTACTCCGTCACCCTCCCTGTAGCTGGCATCCATGTGAGCCGCAGTGAGCTATGGCTGTGCTCACTGACCTGTAAATCCAGAGGGCCAATGATCTTCTCAGCTGCAAAAACAGGAAGGAAGGGCCTTTGTTTTGGACCACGGTGGTATCAGTGCTGTACACATGCAAGGACAAGGAGAAATGGCTTTAAACTCAAAGAGGGGAGACTTAGATGGGACATGAGGAAGAAATTCTTCCCGAATAGGGTGGGGAGGCACTGGCACAGGTTGCCCAGAGAAGCTGTGGCTGCCCCATCCCTGGAAGTGTCCAAGGCCAGGCTGGATGAGGGTGGGAGCAACCTGGTCTAGTGGAGGGTGTCCCTGCCCATGGCAGGGGGGTTGGAACTAGAGGGGCTTTGAGGTCCCTTCCCACCCAAACCATTTTGTGATTCTAAGATGTTCATTGATGGAGTCAGCATATTCATTACAGAAAAAGCCTTGGGTATAGATGGCACTCACTTAGGTTGAGAGCGTGGGGGCAGCTGGGGTCTGTTTTCAGGCCAGAGCCATGCAAGCAGGTTTTCATTTGGCAAACTTCTGGGCAGCAAAGGAAGGGAAAACAAAACTGGTTCTGGCTGCATTTCCCCTGTGAACACCTGCTTAATGCATATGGCATCAGCTCCTTCCTGCCCTTCTCTTTACTGCCACCAGAGAATGGTGTGCCAAAAAGCTTGAGCTCTCCATCAAATGTCACAGGAAGCCCTGAAGTGCTACAGAACCACAGAGAAAGAAAGAGAGACCCTTTAAGGACATGGATGAAGTTCTCCCAGGCTCTGCCCCAAGTTGTTAACTCATCTTCTCATCAGTTTGTGTGCCAAGAATCCATTGCCATGACCTCTGGATTCACTGCAACACCAGTATCTCTTTGTGGAGAGATCTAGATCCCTTTGACTTCTCTTTTCATCTTCTGCAATGAATGAAGTTCTTTCTGAGACCCTGAGCTGTGCTGCTGGAGTTTACCATGACAGGACTGTGATTAAAGCCCTCAAGGGGCAGAAGTGCTGCCCCAGCCCACTGCTGCTCCATTTGTTTGAACTGGCAGCAAGTCTTTCAGGAACCGGTATCACCAGACAAACCATGGAGATCCAGACACAAGCAAAATACACTGGACAACTGACCCCCAGACAATAGATTCTCCATGGACTGGCTGGTTTCTAGGGTCATCCAACTCCTAAAGCTCCCTTGTGATGAGCAGAGGGGATGTGGAAGGTCCATCTCTGTGGTGTGGCTGGCATGTTTGTGGACTGGTTCAAGCAGATGGAAAGCAGGATGAAGGGAGAGCCCTTACACACCTTGCACAGCCTGCTTGATGGGCCGTGGTGGCTCTGAGGCAGTGAAACAGAGCCTTCGAGAGAGTTTGGGGGCCACGTTGTGGAGCAGGTGAAAATCTTCAACATAAAGCACATGCTCTGCCGTGGGCTCCGAAGCTATTTTGTTCAGTTCATTCTTGTCAGCATCCTTAATTCCTAGAAGAAGAAAGAAGAGAAAAACAGGACATCAAACACAATCCCTGGGGCAAGCCAGGCATTGGCAAAGGCTGTCAAGAGCAAGTGGCAGCAACATGCTGGAGTTTTACACCAGCTTTGCAGTCATGCTGCCCACAGAAAAGGATAAGGAATGGATGCTCAAGGTGGATGGACAGTGTTGGAGCAGATGAAGCCCCTTCCATAAAATCAAGGTTTTCTCCATAGGCATGTTGGAGATCGCCCCAGGGCATTCAGCTGCGAAGGGGTCAAGAGGTGGAAAGGTCTCTTGGGGTGGAGAGTGAAAAGGAGCGGGGTGGGATCTGGCCTCATTCTTGCCATTGGATACAGGGACATTTCTACCCTTCTGATGGATCGGCAGACAATGGGACTCTGGGAGGCCGTGTGAAAATTGCAAGGTTGAATTAAAAAAAAGAGGTGAAAACAATGCCAAAACCTTACCCTCCCTAATTTTCACTTCACATTTGTCCAAATAGATTTGGTTGCTTTCTAATGAAACACCACCATCCCCTTCTTCGCCCCTGAAATGTTTGGTAAAGGGAATGATTTGATTTATAATAAATGTCTGTGTTTAGCTCTTGGGAGTGGGGGGTAACGGAAACCTTTCTTGCCCATGGAATTATTGTGATGGACATTTTTAACATAGCTGAAGTTGGTCTCTGAACCCCATTAACAGAATCCTTCAAAAGTAAAAACATTTCATTTTTGAAAATGTCACATCAAAACATTTTGACTTTTATGGAACTATTTATTGAACTCCTCCTGAATTCGCAAGTAGTTTTGACAGATGCAAACCCGCAGATTTTCACTGAATAAATCAGCTATCTACAACAACAAAACATACCCAAGCACAGCACAGATGTGATTTTCCTGTACTTGCAGTAGTTGCTAGTGTCTGAGCCTGGGGGTGGGTGCAGTTTTTAGAGGTTTGTGCGTCAGGAATCTTCCCCAGTGCATCGATTGCGTGTTGTTGTACACACAGTATTCGGTGGTGGTGCTCCATGCAACAGCATGTCCATACTTACCTACAGCAAACACTGTCACCCCCCCATCCTGCAGGACCCGGGCTTCATCTTCAACTGGGTCGCCAGATTTCCCATCCGTGATCAAAACTACCACCTACACGAATTGGTGTAAGAGACAGAATGAAAGAGCACAGCGTGAGGAGGTCACAGAGATAGTTGCAGGGACAAACGAGAACTTGAATGAAGTTCATGACTCTAAAGGGATGGGCACTTGAAAATAATTCCTGTGATAACCCATCCTCTGGGGTTACTCACATGAAATCAACTTGCATGAGCTGGGAAGGAAGCAGAGCATGGATGCTGCTGCTCAAGTCAGCATCTTCTCTGCATGTCTTCTCCTGCCTGGCTGTATCTCACCTCTGCTTGGGGCAGTAACTTTGGGTTCAGGAGGAGATTAATGCCAGCACAGAAAGAGGATTCACCCCTACAAGTCCACAAGAGCATCTCTTAAAGGAGGATTCAGCTGCACGCTGGACACCACACTAGGCCACTGGCACATGGATGGTGTTATTAGGTGGTAAGAAATTCTATCAGCCACAGCCTGGGTTTAAATTGCACTCAACTCAGGAACCCCTGACTTTTCAAGCTTTTTGGGCATGTACTAGGAGATATGGCTGGCGCACGGGATGCTATAATGAAGACACACTGTCCTGCACCACCTTTAGGCAAGTAGTTGAGGTGGGTAGCACATCCCATCACGTTTTCCCTCCTGCTCTGTGACACAGACCAGGCCTCATTGACCACAATGATCACACAGATCACATCTGGCATGCAGGATCACGGAGCAAAGGAGAAGGCACAGCACCAAGCTGCAGATGTGGGAGGAACATGGGAGGAGAAAGCTGTCTCTGACAGCTTCAGGCTCAGTTCATGGGGTTTATCGCTCCTTATGTGTCTGCCTCCTTCTTGATTTCAAGACCATTTACCAGCAGAGTGAACTGTTCCATTACAGCCTGCAGAGCAAACCAGAATGCAGCACCTTCTTGTAGTGTTTACGGACATGGTTTAGGGTAGACTTGGCAGTGCTAGGTTGACAGTTGGACTTGATGATCTTAAAGGTCTTTTCCAACCAAAACAATTCTATTATTCTGATTGTCTTAGCATTCTCATCATACTCAGAGCCCCTTGGAAATTATGAACAAAATAAACATGATCTGAAGAAACCAATGACCCAGAACTGGTGTCTGAAAGGTAGAGACTGCAACGTGTCTACATTTTGAGTACAATGCTAATTGTACTGCCAGTCTCTGTAACCGGAGTGGATATGTGCAGACTACTACAGCTACCTGCACTGACACCACAACTTGTCTCCTTGTCTTAATCATACCTTGGGCGTGTTCAGTTAGCTTATGCTGTAAGTGCCCCAGATTTGGGTACTTATCTGGAGGGATTTAAGACTAGAGCGTTGGGTCCCTCTGCAACCTGTGGGGAAACATGAGCATTTTGAAAAAGTGAATCAGTCCTTTGGAAATCTGGAGGTGTCTGTCTCCTGCTATCACCAATAAAGTTACCTGAAGTTGAATAAGCTCTTAAATGAGGTACCTCAACTGCTAGCCAAAAATCAGATGGGATGAATAAAACCAAACCAGCTCAATTCATGCCTTCAAGAAAAGAAGTTAGAGGTCTGGGTCCCTACCAGGATGACACCAGGGAAGTCATCACAGAACATCGCCTACCTTTGCTGCATCCTCTCGCAGTGTGTCCAGGCGAGACATGGCGTGAGCTGCAAATGCCAGAGCAGAGCCCGTTTTTAAGCTGCCACCTTTGAGGGAGAGATCCTGAATTGCCACCAGCATTTCTTCGACAGTCACGTAATCTGTGAGCTCAATACTCATCCTGGGAATGAGAAATGGGGGACTATGGGTGAATAAGGAGCAAGAAAATACAGTTGTTACAACAAGGATACATTGCTAATACTGATGACCAGTAATAATGTTGATATTTAGCTGGCCACACTTGCCTCGTATGTAGGCAAGGAGTCCTCTTCACAGTGGTCAAGGGAGTCCAGGGTATGAGCCCCTAAGCCCTGTTACCATAAAATGCCATCTAAACTTGGATGACAGGGAATTTCTTGTGGCTGCATTAAATGCCAGCCTCCCTGCCCTGAAAGAGTTCCCCAGGGCCAAGCACTTCTAGATTCTGGGGACTCTGCTGGGGGTTGAACTCTTGCTCTGATCTTGCAATATTTCAGCAGAGCAGCAAGAGGTCTTGAACTATGGGGACATGGTTGCCCATCTAGAGCTATAGGGCTATAGAAACCCAGGTGCTGGTGCTAGAGGATTGACTGACCCACCTTGCTTTCTCCCTGTAGAGTGCCACCGCCAGCCGGATGCCTCCTTTGCCCATCACCACATTCTCAAAGGAACGGGCCATGCTGCTGATGAAGTCCTTGACCAGCTGGGAGCTCTCCCTCCCTGCGCCCCGTGACTGCCCCACGAGGAACAAAATGTCAGCCACCTCCGCCATCCTGCATGCTGAGGGAAAAGAGGGGCAGGAAGGCTCATCCCACACCATGCAATGAGCCAGCCAGGAGATAAACCCCTCTGAGTCATGTGAACCCCCAAGATATTGCAGCAAAGGAAGAGACACCATGCTTAGGCCCAATGAAGTGGCTAATCATGGGCTTCCCAGAGAAACAGACTGCTTTGTTCTCTTTAATTTCCTTTTAATCACCCATTTTTTCATTTTCACCCAGGGCAATTTTCTCATGTGAAGCACAAACACTGAGACCCAGATCCATCAAGGCATCCAGGTCTGTAGGACACGCTGGAAGCAAGGGAATGCCTGGGTGTTTCATATACTCAGAGGCTGACATCAACACCTGAGCCACACACAACTGAATTTTAGGAATGTGGTAGCTCTGCTACCCCACCAACCATCCTGGGCTTCTTGCATTAGGGTCTCCAGAGCCAATGTGAGATATTCATGCAGACATGGGGTCACGTGGCCATCCACACTTCACCAGCCCTAAAACAACCAAGTCTTCCAGTCTTGCACTTCAGATGCACCGTGCATTCAGCTCAGCAGCTTGGCAAGAGGGGAGTCTTGCAAGCAGCCCCAAGTATGAAAAGTATCTTGGGCAAAGAAGAACAATTTGAGCAGTTTTTCTGTAGAAGCCAGAGCTATATGATGACAGCTGGCAGGGAAGGGACAAGTGTACAGGGAAATTGGTTTAATGAACATCAAGGCATATTTCATTTTACAGTGTTCAGTCTCAACTGAATTTAATTTTCTTTAGGCATCCAATAAATATATTTCATGGACAGAAACCTGATGACTTTTAGGGATGCTTAAATTAATGAAGGCTCTACAAGGGAAGTTCAAAATTTCTATGTTCTTTGGTGATTCTCCCCCTTGCAGATAGATGCTGAATTATTACTGTAGAGCAGTTAAAAAGTAGACCACACTTACTGCTAGAAGAGACTTTTTTGTATTGCATTATTGCTCACCAGGACTGGGCTCAACTTGTTTGGGTTTTTGGTTTGGTTTTTTCCTTCGTTTTGTGTCACTACTGCTTTGGACCTGCAGGTCTGGAAATCAGCTGGCACCCAACACAGCTGCAGCATTGTTCTGGTTTGCTGGGGAGATATGCTAGGTGGGTTTCTCATGCTTCCACTGCAACAGAAACCCTGTTTTAGCTTGGCCTCTTCAATTTACCAGACTTTCACCCCATTTCCATAAGCAAGCTCCCCAGAAGGCTTGGGAAGATGCAGGTTTTGTGCTCTCCTTCATTGCTGTGTCCCTGATCAATCCCCTTTGGCCACACAGCAGGACAGAGGATCATTTGCCAGATGCAGATGGATGGGAGTTCAAGGGTCTCTGTTATCCAAGGCTTTTGGTTTCTTATCTTTCTTTGTGCCTCCTGACACCAAGCTCTTCATTAGTTAACAGTTCTGTTTACTGTAGAAAAAAAAATGACTGGCTTTTTTTTAACTCATACCCAGCTGGGAATATAAAGCACTTTGCCTTGACAAAAATGGAAGACAATTATTTGAATTCTCCTTCCTGGAGCTCTCTGTTGAGAACTCCCTTCCCTTCTCAATCCACTGTAAGTGCTTTCAGATGAGATGTCAGGGGTGTCTTGGAGGGAGGAAGCTCAGCTGCTAATAGCAGATCACCATAAGCTCTTTCCCAGCTGCTGCTTCTGTTTTGGATCTACCCCTTATCCCAGCTCAGACTTTGATGTCCCTCTTCCCCCAGCTGCACTTGGAGGGAATGCAATGCCAGTCTTTGGTTCTGACCTCAGAAATGATGGAAATTATTCAACAGCTTCCCAGGGTAATCACAACCTGTATTACCATAAGAAAATCCCAGTGACAGTTCCACAAGATAAAGACCACCATCCACCAGCTCTCCCAGTATCACCCACCTCTTGGAGCTGCTCAAGACAGTACAGACACCTTTTCCTGGGAGACCTCAGTTTTTGGCCCTGATCTAGAAAACATACTCAAAATGCCATTGGTATCAGAGAGACCTTTGCTACCTCCCTCTCCATATCCCACATCCTGCTCACCCTGCACAGTTCTCCTGCCCTCGTTTGCATCCAGGGATAACGATGACAAAGACAACAAGCAAGAACTCCAAGGGATTAAAAAGGGCAGGATGGTGCCCCTTTCTCTATAAGGGAGAAACCAGAGCCCATTCTGTGAGATGCTGAGCCAAGAGCTCAGCACCTTTCCAGAGGGGCCCAGCCTGGCAATAAAAACCAAGCGTGTTTGTGGTGCTTGGATCAGGTACCTGAAGCTGTCATTAGAAACATGTGATGTTAAGCATATTTGGATTGGTACCTTTTGGAGAAAATACCAACACAGACAGCTATATTAATCACAGGGGGATATGATTTTATTTGAAATTTTCCATGCACCTCCAAAATTACCACATTTCATCAATCACAGGTTTGCCAGAGACATCTGTAAACATTGATTTATTGCACTGTTCCCAGCTTTGAATTAAATAGCATTATAGTAAAGTATATTGCCTTAATTGATGGACAGGAACTTAATCAAGTTAATTTTGTAGCTGATGCCAAAGCTTCCATTAACTCATTGTTGAATTTAGTGGATTTATTCCAGGTGAATTTACACCTTCAAAACCTGGGGTCTTGTTGCTGCAGAACAATTTGAAGAGGGAGGACTCACTGGTGCATTCCCAGCTCCAGGCCTGGGAGCTCTGGATTAGCTTTGTAGGATGCTCACAAGGAGCCTCCCCCTCCCAGAAAGACCCTGAGGCTAGAGAGACATGACATGGATTGTGCTGTAACTCCATGAGTCTCTTCTCTGGGATCCTTTTGTCTCCTGCCTTTTGGTTCTGACCCCTTCTCCCCAAAAGCTCTTTGTGGGCTTGCACAGGCAATGGGGAGTCAGGGAGGAGTTGAGCCCTTGTTCCATCTCGACTCTCTAAACAGTACTAGGATGCTTTAAAGCTTCTTTGAGGTCTTTTCTCCCATATCCTCCGGTGGTGGTTTGTACCAGCTCTTGGAGATCAGAAGAGGAATCGGGAAGGGATACATTTTCACTTTCTTGCCACCTTCCTCTGGAAGCAGGACACTGAGCAGAGCCCTGATTTTCCCCATAAACTCTCATGCAGGAAGTCATGTCCTGCCTGCCTTTTGGGGGCCAGCTGAGATGGTCTGTTAGCCAGGTGATCCCAACCAAAAAGGACCCTATGCAGAAGTCAAAGGCATCATCACTACAGCTCCACCATGGCAGCATCGCTGTGTGTATCTCTGACACTTGCAGAAACAGCTGCTTGGAAAAGGACTTTTTCTCCCTGATGTGTCTCAGCATCACATCACCCCCAGCTGCTGCATTCATGGCAGCCCACTTGTCACATACCTTCATGAACACTCACGGCTCTGTACTGCACCACAGCCACTGCCAGGGCAAGGATCTGGGCATACAACATTTTCCTTTTCCTTTGGAAGAAGCTCCTTCTTGGTTCCTAGAGTCAGCACACAGCCTGGAGAGCCATTCATCTGCAGGAGGAGAGAGGCTTTAATGCATGCCCTCTGAGTATGATGCTCCCACTTGCCCACAGTGGCAAGGGAAGCTTGTCTCCAGCTACAAAGGCTCATCTTGGCTTGGGAAATTGGCACTGAAGTCCATAAATCCACTAATTCCTCCAACTATTTGCTGATGCTGGTTACAGGGGAGAGCTCAGCTTTGCTCCCCCAGCACCTTTCACTAACAGAAACATTCTTCAGGCAGCAACAATCTTAGGCAATTAAGCCTAAATGTGAATATCAGGGGTGTGATGAAAGAGAGAAGCATCTGCTGCCTCAATCACACTAGAACACTGCAGACAACAATCACCTGCACTTAAGTTTTTATTAGCCTGTTTTGGGACTAACCCTCAGGTTTCTGAATCCAGGATCATGTGTCTTGCACATGCCAAACTTGGAGATCCAGCCCACTATTGTGGAGTAGCCAAAAGGGGCTGAAGCTCTGGACACTGCCTATGGATGGTTTAGTGACTCCCCCAAATTGCCACAGAAGTCTCAGTCTGTGAAGCAGGGGTTTCTCTCTACGAAGCAACAACTGTAGCAGAAGTGGGATTGCCAGAAGGGGTTTTATTATTTTGTAATGGGTAATAAAAGGTTATTTTCCTATTCTGAGCCTCACCTGCTCATCTCAGACTGAGCAGATTTCACAGGGAAACACGAAATACTTCCAGGGTAGAAGTGACAGACATGGGGGAAAATGAGCTTGAGGACTTCATCCGGCCTAGCTCTTTTCCAGGGCTGGACTGCTCTTTCCTGTTAATCTGAAAATCACATTGCATTATAGATCACATCTTGTTTGGAAAACAAGGCTGAGTTCCTGTGCACGGCCTGGGCTAACCCTGCCTAAACGGATCCTCAAACAAGCAAGATGAATGTCAAGTGCCTGGAGCAGCCTGGTGTGCATCTAGACTGCAGGGCACTGGGGCTGTGGCCACCTTGCCCATCACACAGCTACACCCATCTGAGACCCTCAGGATTTAAGTCACCTTAATGTGTTCTATTTCTTACTTTCCATCTCTATTCTAATTTCTGGGTTTACTTGCATGTAATCTAGATCTCTGCTGTGCAGAGTTCTTCCACCACAACTCCTGTCAAGACCTCTGTATGGTGCTGCCATGGCAATGGTTTCAAAGCATAAACACCAAAGCAAGAAAATACAAGTCTTTAACTACAGGACCAAGCAAGCTTCTAGAAAATGAAGTAATGGAGGAGAAGTGTAGAGCTGAGACCTAAGAAAACTAGGTTTCCCCCCCATTTCTTTTGCAAGAGTTGTGTTACCAGCTTTGGCAAGATCAACCCATTGCCCCTCAGCTCCCAGCACCATTCTTGCAATGACAACCTGGCAGCATCTCCTTCTCCCTTCCCATTTAATCCTCAGCTCCAAAGGGCAGGGTCTGTCCTGGACTGTAACAAACCTTCATGGACCAGGAAGGCAACAAAACCCTTGACTTGGTTTCTAAGCTCTGTGTTAATACTAAAAAACCTATGTCCCTCCAGAAATATTCCTGCAGACATCCTAATGTCTATGTTTTTCCAAAAGTGCCTCTTTCCACCCTCTCTTCTTCCTCCCATCATTCACATCTCTTCCTCCTGCCCAAAATACGGTCCAAATGAAGAATAATTTAGCTTGTAAATAACACACTGTTCTAAGAATTTCCAAATCTAAAATAACACCAGAAATGCAACATAATATGTACTGAGAAAGCTAATGTAGACCTTTTGAGAGCATGCTTTTTGCAGACAAATATTTGACATGTAATTCTTCTTTCTTTCCAGCTCTGATATTGTTTAACGCTTCAGCACGGAACAAATACAGTAAAAAATGCACAATAACATGGCAATAGAAAAATAGTCATATAAGGAATAAATCCTCTGCAGAGGCAAAGAAAAAGCACAGTGAGCCCCAGGCCTCGGGTGAGTAAATGTTAACATCCATAAATGCAAAAACCCGGCAGGTGTAGAAAGGCTCAAGCTAAGAACAATCACACCTTAAATTCACATCGCAAAGGTGAGGAAAAGGATGCAAAAGGGTTTCATAACCTGGGTGCCACAAACTGAAGACATTTCCTGGCAGACTGTAATTCATATATGCACATATGCATACACGTTGAACATTTACATGTTAAATTTTTGAACACATTGAATATTTCTGATTTTTATTACATAAATTTTTAAAATTTTAGTTAAAGCTATGCTCTGCCTTCTAGCAGTGAGCCACAGATGCTCACCCAGGGTGAAAACCCACCCAATTCCTACTGCTGCATTGCCAGCCTGGGTCCTTGATGGATGACTGCAGCACATCCAGATTACAGACGATCCCCAATTCAAGGGCCTTATTCTCTAACTTTGAAAGGAAAAGGAGTCATTTGCTCTCATTTCTTCCCTATCTGATTCCTTCCAAAATCTCACTGCATTTAACAGTTCAGCTGGGTATGAAGTACCAGACCTAGGTGAGAAAAGGCAGGGTGCGCCATTTATATTAGGGTGAAGAGCTGCTTCCAGACACTTGGTCCATCACCTCCCTCCATCCCCAGCCCAGCAGCAGGCCAAGATCATACCTGGGTTAGCTCCTTCCATGTGCTCCACCCTTCAGGATATGATATTTTGGGTGACAAGACTGACGGATGACCATTCACTTAGAGCCACCAGCTGACTTAGGTGCCACCACGATGCTCATTGTATCCATTACAGATCAGAAAACTTAAATCCAGCAAGTCTTAGCTGACCTTTGCAGCCACTGGCTCCCATCAGTCTCCATCAAACACCTCCTAAACTGCTACAGAGAGCTTTAGAGAAAGCTGGTAGGGTCAGGGAAACAACCCCATAAACTTCAGGGGTTTGCAAGGAATCCCAGCAATTTCCTTCATCTTTTTCTGCCCCCTGGTCAATAATTTATAGGTGCAACTTCTCCAGGTTTTACAGTTCCTTGAACAAATTGCCTCTAAACCCCATAAAATTGATGGACCAGGTTCTTCCTTTACCTCACCTGGATCAGATGACAGAGTTGTGGGAAGCCTGGCAAGATGCAAGAGGGTAAGAGAGGAAAAAAAAAAGCAGGTCTTACACACTTGCAGTAGTGCCAGAGGCTGGGCCGTTCCCCTCCACTTATTCTTCCTGTGTATATGTTTGCAATAAATGCTTCTTCCTGTCTTTTTCCAACAAATTTTGTGATAAATAAATAATGCCTGTCAGCAAGGTCTGTCTAAAAGGGATGAGACCCAGTGGATTTGCACCCTCATCTGGCTGGTGCCTGCCTCCCATTTGCCTGTGGCTCCAGCTGGCTCTCACATCTCCTGCCCCAGGATCACCCATGCCAGATGCTGCTAACTCCATCCACCAAAAAACTATCCCTGTTGCCTACAGACATATAACTACATTACAGAGATGCATCTGGGCACACATAACCTTCCCAGGGGTTCCGTGCAGATCCATGTTCTAACACCCACCCCTGTGCCATAGCCTGCATCACACAAGCAGACAGACCCTCTACCTCACAACTCAGCAAAATCTTGACAATTTCAGCCAAATCTCACAGAGGGAAGCAGGTCTCAAATGTTTTCATACAAGCTTCCTGAAAACAGCCAGCTGGACAGAGGAAAGATATCCTATTTACAGCTCCCTCTGAAAGACTGCAGGCTGAGCACAACCTGATATTACCCAGCAGAGAATCCACAGAGGCACCTCGTACTGAAAGCTCTAAGGCTTCAGCTACATTTTGCCTTACTAGACATCACTGTACGCAGCCCAGCATCCCAGGGCTGCTGTTCATGGAGCACTGCCAGGCACATCACGAAATCAGATTAAATATAAGACTGGATATAAGGAAGAAAGCTTTTATAATGAGTGGTGAGGCACTAGAACAGGTTGCCCAGAGAAGCTGTGGATGCCCCATCCCTGGAAACATTCAAGGTCAAGTTGGATGAGGCTTTGAGCAACCTGGTCTAGTGGAGGGTGTCTCTGCCCATGGCAGGGGGTTTGGAACTAGGTGGTCTCTAAGGTCCCTTCCAACCCAAACTATTCTATGATTTTGTGGAGGCCGAGATTAAGCCCGGTTTTGCCACACGCCACTCAAATCCATAGGATTCTTTGATAAATCCTACAGAGCAAGATCCCAGCAGCCCCACAAATAGATCATAGTGAGATGTGTAATTGAAATATAGAGATTGGCTTGAATGGACAATTAATGAGAACTTCAGGGTGTGGGAGTACCAGAGAGACTGGCAGGAGAAGGGTATGGAGGTGGTCCAAGTATTGATGGTACCAGCATGAACACTGATGGCACATCTACATGTAATTTTGCACAATATTTGCATTAGGAAAAACAAGGCACAGACTGCACCGACTAAAGCAAAGGACAGATTCCAGCCATTGGATTTTGGTGGCAAGATGAAAGATAAAAAAAAAGGGCTCAAGGCTTAAGCCACCAGCAAAGAGGCAAAGGATGGAGTAAATCCTAACAGCTCACAGAGGTGGAGAGCAAAGGTGACATCCACTGTCAGCTCCAAAATGATACCAACAGCTCATCCAAAAGCGGCATGTTGTCACCAGTGTAAGGAAAACTCAGGAGACAGGATGAAGGTGCAAGAGCAGGTGCCAGTTAGAGGGTGTGTCAATTCTACAAGCAAATTTGTTCATGATTTGTTGCTGGGGAAACGTCAGTTCACTCCTTCGGCTTTGAAATGTTCACATGGAAAAAACCTGGTTGGGGCATTTCTGCAGCTCCTCTCCTGTGATTAGGCACTGTTTGCTGCAGGGGAGTTAAAGACATTTGCAAACCTCCGGGAAAATGGTAAATTTGGACAGCAGGAAAAATCTGGTTAAACACGGGTTGTTCCTCACTTGACAGAAATAAGCCTCAGGGGGTCAAAAGTTTACAGTCTCTTTTTTAATGGAGTTAATAGATTTTTATGGTAATTGATTTCTCTCTAATCCCTTGAATACAGAATTTGAGCTGTTTTCGTAAAGAACTATGAACACATTGACTGGAGGAACGCTCCCGAAATGCGTGGGACTCTCCAGGAGCAGCCGGAGGGGTTGATCGACAGGGAGAAGACGCTCCCTTTGCAAGCAGAGGGGCAAAATGATGCCAAAACCCAGAGCATAATTCAAGTCCAAAGGGACTGGGATTGTCCCCAGTCTTTTTGAAAGTCCCTTGGACACCTTCTTTCAGGCTAAACTAGGATTATGCTAACACAGTCCAAACTGTTCAGAATTCATCACATGGACCAGGAGCACTAACTCTGGCTGAAGATACTCGGGTCCTTCAGCTGGTGTGAGCTGGGCATGGCCATGTCCATCCATTTCATTCTGTTTCCCTTGTGAGGGTATTCACACCCCTTTGTGATCGTTTTCATGTGAGATTTTCCATTTTCTGGAAGAACTCTTTCACTACAGTGAAGTTTTGTCCACATGACTAGGAAAGGAAAAATGGGACTTCTTAAAATTATCGATAACTGATATCAAAACAACAAGACCGTGCATCCAAACCAGGGGCCAGCCAGCAGTCCTGCGGTCAGCAGAGATTTTAGTATCTCCTAGGTAGGTGTATAAATGTGTCTTGTCCTTCCTGTCTGCCCAGTGATGCTTCGGGGTCTACATCCCTATCATTGAGTCAGTTGACTCAGCCCTGCGCTCATAAGCAACTTTACAACACTGTGAAAAGCAGCTACCATCTCATGCAACTCTCATACAAACAGATAGCTGTAGATAACGCTTTGTGTAATTCAAGCTTCATCTCCAGGGCATGTTTGTATCTACACCTTCACCAGTTCTCCTGGAATGACACAGCAATGCAGGTTGGATCCAAGAATCTACTTCATTTCAGCTAAGAGAGGGACTCAGGCATCCTCAATGCACTAAGAAGAGCATTTTGCATAGCCCTCGTGGTTTCTGTCCCATATTGCTGTACCATCTGGGCAACACACAGCCCAGTTCTGCCCATTACCAGTTTGCCTACGGCTAGTAGGTTGGGCAGAAGAGGGGAAGGAAGCTGAGCTCCCCAAAAAGACATGCTGTGCCCCTGGTATTCAGCCATCATGCAGATTTGATGGAGAAAGTGCAATAGCCCCCACACAGCAAAGATGACCACAACCCCCAACCTCACTTCTGACTGCAGTTCCCTCCAGGAAGGGCTAAATGAAGTTTTGTCACCTGACAGCCTGACACCCCAGATGACTGCACTTAGCCACATGCTTTTTAGACCAAAGCTTGAATTCTGATCCAGCACCATCCTGGGTCAAGGAGTGCCCAAAATGAACATCCCAGAAGGAAACCAGAAGAGCCAGGAGGAAGCTAGAGGAGCACGGGTCAGGTGGTCCCTCATTCAGGCACCCACATGGCAGAAGCTGTTGGTGGGGGTGCGGTGATGGTGTTGGAGGAAAGGGGAGACAGTGCTGGTGGCCAACAGACCTCCTTGGAGGCCCAGCAAACACAACATCCTCAGAGCTGTAGTTCAGCTCTGCATCGATTCACCTTGCTCTCCTGGAGGACCTCTCTCTTGGCAATTCTGCCACAAAACACAAGGATTTTAAAGCAAGGAAGCCTTTTCTGCGGAGCATTCTGACCCACAAGCTGCAGCACAGAGCCTGTTTAAACAGCAGCATCAGCAATCATGAGAAACTGCTGCTCCTTGCAGAACGGGTAAATGGCTCCCCTCCCTCTCTTGGAGCAAGAGCTTTGAGAAAAGTGTTTTGTTGGGTCTTTTTTTTTTTTAATAAATACCATTGATTTCCTGATCTAAAGGGGTTGCACTGTATAGTAATGTTTAACAGAGATGACGGGGCGAGAAGGGGGGTAAATCTTGTGAGGCTGCTCAATAAAAGAAGATGAAGTGGAGCTGGAGGAAGCCTATTTTCTGCTTCGGCACCCAGATGAACGTGCCTGGTTTGTTCAAAGGCAGTGACCCACAAGGGCTGCTGGCCTCCCAGCCCCACCAACTCAAGATTTAGACCCCAGAGTTGTTGTTTCTACAGGAAACATGTTGGGGAGACAGGGGCCACATATAAAAGCAGCTGGATTAACATCTCAATAGGTTTCCTGAGAGGATGGCAAGGGTTGGCTAAGACTCTCCTCTGGAGTGGGAGACATGGCATGAGGAGGTTTCTGCCCCATCCTCTCCTCATCCATCAGGCTCCAGCACAGCTCTGATCTACGCAACTCTTGCAGTTGTTCACATCAGAACCACACGGAGCACAGCACAGATTAGGGTTTGCTCAAATCTGACAGAAACAGTCAGTTAAGGGCAAAACTTTGTGTAGGAGACACCTCCTTGGGTTTTTAGCCATGCCCCACTGCTGAGAGGGTAGCAAGGCTGGTGGAAAGGTGACCATTAGCTAGAGATAACTGGCAGGTGTTGCCTTTTCCCCTGGCATGGGACAGCTTGCAAAGTCCTGTCCAACTAGGGCTGGTTTTGCCATCTTCCACCTCCTGCAAGAACTATCCAAGCAGTATCCAGGAGCATTGTATAGAGCATTTCAGCTTAGAAGCACCAAGGAGAAGCACAGAATACCTTATGAGTCCTGGAAATGAAAGTTAGACCCTCCTCTCCTTTCCTCCACACCATGGTGACTCCCCACACATCAGGTTTTCACATTAACAATAGTAAAAATACCTTCTTAGCTAAACTTAGAAACCTTTCCAAGCAGAAAGTTACAGTCAGGTGGTGGTTGTGAAGACTGTCTCCAAGCCAGTCTCTTTCTTCCTCTCCAGGAGACCCAGTTTGGGGGAGATTGATTTTTTTTTTTTCCTTAACTGTTGCAAACAGCAAACAAGGGTTTTCTGCCCACCTCCAGCTCTCCTTGCAAGAAATGCCAAGAGCACAGTGAAGGTTTGAGGCAGATAACGCTGAAGGGAGGCTTTGCTGGAGATCAGTGCTCATCGGAGGTCTATGTGATACAACTGTCTCCCCTGCACCCCCAGCAGCCTCCCCACTGGGCTTCTGATCCAAATACAACCTTTGATAGTATCACCTGGGCATGCACCAGCTGAGAAGCATCACAAAGTGAATCCTACTTAAAAAATTAATAATACGCTTGAGAGGGAAAAAGCTGAATGAGAGGCAAGTAATAACAGTCAAACAGTCCTTGGGTACGTTCCTAGAAGGAGGGAACACCTTGAAACCAACTTCCACTTCTTTCTGCCACCTCCATCTGGTTTGATGCTCAGATTTGGAATGAGCCACCCTGCTTCTGGCTGTGACAAGGGGGGATCTCTCACCACATGTGGCTCATGAGCTGCCTTCCCTGGACAGGTATCACTGTTTTAAGGATATTTGCAGTTTTTTCACCCTATTGCCTTCTAGACCATTCATGAGACAATACTCGTTAATCTTGTCTTCACATGAAGGAGGCAAAAGGTCTGCCCCACAGGATTATATATCATCCGAGTCAAAGGCAATATTTCCAGGTGGATGCTACAGATGAGGAGATCAATAGATGGGGGGGTGGAAAAAAAAGGGTTAGGAAGTCAATTTTGATCAACAGATTGACTGCTTGGCTGGCAGCCAGGTCTGCATTTCTCAGGTTACTCACACTCCAAGGTTGGATCTTTTCCAGGAGGTTATTTACATTGCAAAGTGCTCCTTAGCATGACTGAGGGGACTGGGAGCCTGGACAATGAAAACAAAGATCCCAGTTTGAGGTCCCTGCATCCCCTGGGAGCCTCTTGGTTTTGTGGCAGGATAAATTCTCCCAGCAGATCTCTGCTGCCTCTGGGCTGATGCCATCTCTCTGCCTGCAGCCAATTCCTTCCTTTTGCTGGAAGAAGGGCCACAGCTGAGCAAGGCGGGAGCAAGCAAGGAAAGAAGGGCATGTGCATGGGACTTCCACATCCTCATCTCCTGCTTGGGACCCTCTGTGGGCAGCCTGACCCTGCCAATCTACTCCTCCATCCCTGTGACACTCCACAGAGACCCCTCTCAAGGCTATGCCCTCTGCCTTGGTCAGGATTCACCCTCAGTAGGGCACCACAAGCCCAACATAAAAGATAGCCCCTAGAGATTATGCTTGTACAAAGCCTCCTGCGATGAGGATGAGGCCTGAATCTCCCCTGTAGCCTCTTGACATGATCATGATGCAAATATCAGCTTCTCCCCTGTGTTGAGAATCTCAGCTGAAAGGGATGGAGCCACCATAAATCTCAGCTTCAATTTCTATTAAGCAAGTGAAACACTTCCCAGATATACCTTCCCATTTTTCCCTGGCATTTTCATGCTGCTGAGATGGTGCAACTGGATAGGCATTGATTTGGACTATTTTTGATTGGTTGAGTTGCTGGGACATTGAAGCAAGTGTGTTGTGACAGACAGAGATCTCCCTGGACAGACAGCACCAGCATAATTTGTCATTTTAATATATCTCTACAAACTTGCCATCTGGTGCAATCATATTTTACACCCACCATAAACTGGTGTTACTGGTTAAGAAACAGAGGACTAGCTTCCCATATCCATCTAGGCAGGCTTTTATGGACCCACTGTACGAAATCAGTTGAGGTGCTGAGGGGTACGCTCTTGTACAAAGGAGGGATCAGGCCATGGCAGCAGTGAAATGTGCCCAGAAAGTGGCACTAGGTCCCACTTATCCATGGCACTAGGTCACAATTCGTCCCTCACCACCAGGATGTCTTGGCAACTCCAGCTCACTTGCATCATTCACTCCTCCAGGGCACTGCAGGATGTTCCCACTGAAACTCCCATAGATGCAGCTAAACCTATTTTGGATGGTTTTGTCTGTTCCTTGCACTCACCCAGAAACTGCTGCTGTGTCTGGGCTCCCACAAAACACAGGGGAAAGAGCATTTATGGGCAGAGAATTGGAGAGGCTGAGACAGAGGCACCCACTCCCCTGCCAAGGCAAAAGCATCTTCCCCCAGGCAGGGCAAGAGCACCCAGTCCCTGAGCTGGAGCCCTCAGCAGCAAACCAATGGGAAGATTTGAACCCAAATCTCTCACTTTCCACATGAATTTTTGTATTGCCTCACTTGAAGGTGAGGCCTGAAATGAACGCATGAGTCACCTTTCACCACCCCCCGCACTGCCTCCCAGGCACTGCGGCAAGCCCAAAACATCACTCATCTCAGCAAACAGTCACTCTCTGCAGCTACGCTCATCCATCCTTCCCCCGCTCCCCTGACAGGCTTTCCCATTTACGCAGCCCTGCACTGCCTGTCTGAGCAGCCACGGTCCCTGCCAGATACGAAATGGTGTTCCCAGGGGAAGTCCTTTTCCAACGCACAGACCCAAAATGTCCCCAAATTACAGCTTTGTTCTGGCTCCCTCTGGCAGCGGTTCCAGGTCTGTTCCCCACCATGGCTGCAAAGCCTTGGGTGGTGGCAGGGTGACCTTCCTTATAGACAAGGGGACATCATGCCTGTGTCATTGCCTGGGGCAGGGATCCACATGGCCAGACAAGGGAATCGGAGACTTCCTGCTGCATTTCTCCTCTTTCACTTGTCCACTATCCAAAATGCGCAGAGTCTGAGGAACAAACCTGGTGGGGAGGCACTATTTGGGCAGGAAGATCTTGGAACAGCTAAGCCATGAGACAAGGCATGCTTGGAAAAGCTAGGTGGAAAAAGCAGACAAACTTTCATACACGTACACTCTTTCAGCCACAAGCCCCAGTGCACCAGTATTTAAGATCAGGGGGAGCTGATGGAGCCGCTCCAGTGAGAAACCCCTGAATGGCTGCTGGCCTCTGGAGAGGAAATATCACCCCAACCATTCTCAGTCCCACACATCTTACCCTCAGCCACGCTGAGGACAGTGCCAGGACTTGCAAGTGAGGACACGTCCCCATATTCATGTGTCAACCCTTCAAACACAACCCCAAGCACCTCCTGACCCAACACATCTCCCCATGCACAGCCTGACTTGAGGCTACGTGGGGCTCCAGAGAAGAAAAGTCTGCAGGAGGGGCGTTGGGGGATCCCAAAGAGCATCATCCATCCCTTCTCTGCTCCTCCTGACACACGCAATAATGTGATGCACAGAGTAGTTTCTGCAGACTCCATCCTACCACCCTCTTTGTTAGAGCCACAAAGACTTCTCAGACACCCCATGAATCATCTGCTCGGTGGCTAATTTCCTTCTCTCCCCAGAAGAAAGGCACTTTCTTGTGATTCTTGATTGCAAGCATGAATCACATTATTTTGGTCCAAATGATGGATAGCAGCCAAACAAAATTGTTAATCACCACAGTTCCCCTGCGAGACATCATTTCAGCATCTACAGGGGGAGGTGGGAATGGGTGGGTTGATGCCAAAGTATCTCAGTCACCATAACCCCTGGTGCTACTGAGGCAGGAAAATCTGGGTTGTGCGACTTGTTGCTGGGTCTGGAAAGGAACAGACTCACAACTCCGAGCTGCACACACGTGGTTTACACTCGAGTAGTCACCGTACTCATTGCAATGGTACGACCTTCGCATACCCAGTCTGTCCCAGCTGTAGGGAAGCAGAACTTCACCCAGAAATACGCAACTTCAGCCCTCAAAATCACACAACTTCCCCAGTCAGGAATGGCCCCAGACCAACCCTTTCTGCTGCTCCTCCCATAACCTGCTGAAATATTCACTTTGTCAGGAGTTATAGCCAGTCCCAGGAAGTCTGTTCCATTGTTGTTATAGCTTTGATCCAGGACTTGCTTGCTGCACTTGCTATTTTTACCAGCATCCACCTCTCACAATCCAACTGAACAAGATTAGAGAAAAAATATAGCTTCTTATTCCACTGGTGGGAAGTTTACTGGGACCAGCTTCTGCCCATTGCAATGCTCGGACCTCCTGGATGCAAAGGAGGTAAACAGGAACTTGCTTCCCTCCCAGAAAGGCTCAAAATCCCCCAAAACAACCCACCATGTGCTGCACAACAGCACTTTTTCACAACCTCTCCCTGTCTCCAAGACCAGCTGATGCCTCTGAGTCACCTTCCGTCAAAGAAAGCACAGTGTCACCCCAAAAATTCAGATTTCAGACAGGTTTGGAACATCTCAGGCACTTCTGAGACAGCAGCAAGGGTTTTGCTTGTGCAATGCACCGGGAACCTGTGAGGCAATTTCCATCCCCAGGGGTTACTGCCTCTTCATCCTCCCCAAAGCCCCCAGCCTGCTCTCACGCCTTTCACACCGCGGTTCATTTAACTGCAACCCGAGAATGGCAAGCATGGAAAAAACACAACGGAGAGTATAAAACCCGATACCTGGACAGACAGACAGCTACAGGCGGCTGGTGCCGCTTACCTGGGTGAAGCTGCTGCGCGTTGGCTTCTCCCCACAGGCAAGAGAGTCCGACAGCCCCAAAAACAGGAGTCCGCAACAGCCAGGCTGCAGTGAAACTCCCTGCACGCTTGGAAGAAGTTATGAAGCGGGAGGAGGGGCTGCTCCAGGCATCTCCCCCCCTCCACCTCCGTCTCCTTCTCTGTGGGCCAGCAGCTGGGACCGGGGCAGCGGCAGAGAGGCTGGGACATGGGATGCCACCCCACACATTTTCAGCAGGAATGTGGGAGTGAAGAGGGGGAAGGAAAAATAAATCTTTACCTCGTGGGCACAAAATAATAAAATAACTGGGATGTTTGCAAAGAAGGGGCCAGTTTAGGGAAAGGATTGGGAGGGGCAGAGAAAATTTGTTTCCAGGGGCCAAAGGGTTTGGACTGGTTATCAGCCCCTGAAGAGGATGGCAAACACCAGAAGTGGGGTGCAAAACTAATTTATGGTTCAAATACAGGGGTTTGACACTGTTGTGTGGATGCTGGGATGGTACGGCGGGGCCCAAGTCAAGACACCTCCAACAAAATTGTGATTGCACTTTTGTCTCACCTCACAACACCAGGAGCTGGGCTCCTGGATGAAGGACATTAGCACAGATATTAACAGACATCAAGAAACTGAGTCACAGGGCAGTGAAGGGAACATGTGTTTGGTGGGCAATTCACAGGTCCTAAACTACCCTTTTGGGGGTCATTTCCCAGACAAATGCCACACTTGTCTCATTGGTGTGGGGATGGTAAGGGCACCAAGAAGCTCTGGGTGAGATGGGTCTGGGAACGGGTGAGACACTGGAGGATGAGGCCCTCTGCTGCTAGGAGGGAGATCAGTCCCAAACAGGGTTGCAGAAGCACATGTGACATCCCACCCTCACGGGGACCCCCAGCTCCAACCACCTCCTGCACTCATCAGAGCTAGAGGATCTGCAACCCATGGCAGCCCAGCAGCAGGGCAAATCCCCCCTCCAGCTGCCTCTAGAGCGTACACCACACAGAGAGGGTATTTCAGCTCAAAATATCAGAGGAAGAACCAGGCATCCTACATGCCAAACAACAAACAATTTTGCTGCTCAGAGTAGGGGATCACCTGGGTTTCCTCCCCAGACTGCCAGTTAATTCTGCAGGTCCTGGAAACTTCAGACACAAAAGCATTTTCCAGAGGCTATGATTAAGATCAAGTCTAACTGTTAACACAGTTAAGAACAGGTCTCACCATGCTAGGTCCTAACTGGGTCCTCTAGCCAAGAGATAAACAGGTCAAAAAAGTCAAAGACAAAAGGAAGAGTGAAAGACAGGGGGCTCCAGGGTGAACAGGAGCACACTGGATTGAGTTACAAAGCGCAAGTGAATCCCAGCCCAATCCTGACCCTAAAGGTCCAGGTGAAGCCAAAAGGGATGGGGGAGTGAACAGGACATGCAAAGTGTCCCCAAGGCTCCACATTTTATTGCTTCTTATGGGACCATCACAGCCACATTAGTAAGAGTAGTCTCAAACCCTGCTAAGAGATGTTAAAATGATTAATCAGCCCCTGCTTCCAGGTGTTTAGGCACAGGTTTAGAAGTAAGGATAGGCGCAATGCAGCTCTTCCCAACCCTCCCCAACAGCTTGAGCCTGCAGGGAAAACACTTAGGCTGACACCTCCCCACTCCAGCAAAACATCCCAGGAATTAACTGCTTTGTGTCCATAGTTACTCACAATTTCCCCCCACTTCGACCATTCCTGCCTGAAAACATCACCCAAAGCTCTCCAGGATTCCACCTGCAGTTTTAAGTAGTAGGATTGCCTGCAGATCGCAGACTTCAGAGGAGCACTCCATAAGGCTCAGGCTTAACAATTGCATCTAATTGAACCATATAAAACTCCTAAATCCCTGAATGCCTCGTTATCGGGATGAATAGGCTTAATTGCAATTGTATTGCATTCACCAATTAAATCTATTCACAACCCCGGAGTGGGGCAATCAGGAGATGTTTGTGCCACACGGCTCAAATGCATTTCCAGCACGAGCAGGGCTCCCATTGCCATTTGGAGGTGCCCAAAGTGATGGACACTGAGTTGTTTTAATCCAGGTCCATCAGGGTTTGTCCTGTGCATATCTTGCTTCTCTCTGCTCAGTAGAAATGCAAGGAGGAACCCAAGACTCTCTCACCCTTTGTTGCCTCAAGGATGACTAATGATGCAGCAGTTTGCAGCATGATGGAGGCGAGTCTCATCTACAGCCTGCAACAAGAGTCACAGTGCTGGTGAGGACTGCTGACCCCTGTGTCCAGACCTCATGGTCAGCTTCTCAGTTGTCTAGTAGAGTGAACACACAGTGCAATGTTGTATTGCACCATACACAGCAGCCTCCTTTTCAATATGCAAAGTGTTGAGCTTTCCCTCAGTTAGGGGATTTTTCTCCTCAAACTCAGCCAACTTATTGTCTCAAAACCATACAAGTACGAATTTTCTTAGATACCACCACACCTACTTGACCCAATCAACCTTATTCCTTCAGGCAACCAGAGACCTCCCAGCCAAAATAACCAACCAGGCTGTGACAGTAGGGATCAAGAGGAGTGACAATTAGGTGGCATATTTAAACTCATTTAATTGTGATGCCTCAAAAAAGACCTGGTTAAGCACTTTGGATACACAAGTCTGCACTCAACACAGGAGCAGAGTCATAACTCTCATGTGTCTTATGCTGGCTTTAAGTAGTATGCTTGGTGTTCAAGCATGACAAGGCTAAGGAACGAGAGCAGAGCTGCAAAGGATTTGGGGGTACTGGTGGATGAAAAGCTGGACATGAGCTGGACATAGGTGCTGGCAGCCCAGAAAACCAACTGGATCCTGGGCTGGATCCAAAGCAGCATGGCCAGCAGGGCAAGGGAGGGGATTCTCCCCTTCTGCTCTGCTTTTTGGGAGAACCTCCCTGCAGTTCTGCCTCCAGCTCTGGGCCCCCAACAGCAGAAGGACATGGAGCTGTTGGAGTGAGTCCCGAGGAGGCCATGGAGATGCTCTGAGGGCTGGAGCCCCTCTGCCATGGGGACAGGCTGAGAGAGTTGGAGTTGTTCAGCCATCCTAATCTAGTGGAAGGTGTCCTGCTCATTGCAGGGGACTTGGAACTAGATGACCTTTAAAGGTTTCTTCCAACCCAAAACAGTCTATGATTCTATGATAAACCTATAACACCTGATTGATCTATGTGGTCCATATAGGTGCTGGCTGAGGTGGGGTTAGTATCCTCAGCACAACTGAAATTTTCCATTCTCAAGCCTAATTTGTCTGGCACTGACTCAGCGATCTCCACAGGCACCTGCATCATGTCCATGTTCAGGTCCTCTGTCCTAATCCACAAATATTACCACCAAGAGCAATGAGAAGAAGCCACAGATATCCAGCATCTCCAGCTCAGTTCTAGGGCTGAGATGAAGTTCATTATCCCATAACCTGTTTGTGTGATGGACCGCCTTTCCTCATGGAACTGGCCTCAGGACACATGGTAATCTCATGTTAGGTTGTTGATCAGTAGATGGGTGTGATGTGAACACCTGGGCTGTATGCTGTTACCAAACCCTAGAGACAAACAGCCTCCATCAAAAGGATAGGGCAGGGGTGAAGAATGAAATTGGTTCTTTAATTATAAAAAAAAAAAAAAAAGAGGGAGGAAAAATCAAACCCTGGCCAAATGCAAATCATAAAAATAAACTGCGCTGAAGCATATTTGGTAGGTTTCCAAGAGAGGCTTCTCAGCTACTCAAGCAATCAGCAATATTTTACAGCAATCAACTGAGAGTAAGGAAAGGCAAACAAAGAGGATCATTCATGTGCAATCGTCACTTGCCTTAATGCCAACCTTCCTGGAGAGGAAAGTGTTTCCTTTTTCTAAAGTTCAGGCTTAATATTTAGCAAAACGTCTCCGCACCTTCACATCATTCATCAGATAAAAGCCAGGAAAGGTTCAGCAGTGTTTTCTGATTCCCAGCCACCTCTACCTTGAAAAGCCTATAGAAAGGAAACCAGCCCTTGTTTCTCATGCCCTTAGTCCTTCATTAGCCAGAGGCCTAGAAATCAGCAAAGGGGCCAGTGCAGACATAGCAGGGCCCTCATGGGGCTGAGAGCTTGGACATGGTCCCCAGAAGCAAACAACAACTTGAATAATGATGCTATGTGAGGTCTTATTCAGACCAGTTGTGCCTTGAGGATTTATAGTTCCCAGGATGGTTCTTATCACTCCCACTTCAAGATAAATGCTCTCATTTGAAAACCCAGCCCCAAAAATCACTGGAGTAGCTTTTTCTCTTGAACAAAATTAGCCTCCCAATTGTTTTTCTTGCTGAGCTTTCCCACTTTGCCACCATCCCTTGCAGATCTCCCCCCTCCATTCCTGTTTATCCACCACTTCACCCTTCTTGCATGAAGGTCCTTAGCAGGTTCAGTTCTTTGACCTTCCCTTCTCTAACTACCTTTCCCCAACTCCCTAGGGCACCTCAACACCTCCATCCAACTGCACAGTCCTCCACAAAGGCACACCATAGTCTAGCCTGATCCTACGTCCATTGAGCTCAGCAGGAGAAGTCCCCAGGACAAGGACACTGATGGTATGTCATAGCTCCAAAGGAGAAAAACAGCTGCAAACACCGAGATTTGCTCCACAGGCTTCACTTGTTTAAGAGTCATGCATACCAAGCTTATTTCAAATGAAAGCACACAGGCATCTTGTGACACCTGAGATGCCATTAGCTACCTGGGACATTGACTTGGTCACTTCTTTCATGGTTCTTTGTACGTCTGCAAAGCCAGACTTTTTGAGAAGCACCTGGACAAAAAGAAACCTTTTTGTTATTTCATCCTCAACTCCTCTCTCCAGAATGGCCAATAAAGACTAGCAAAGAAGGACATAAAAATGGAGAAAATCTGACCTTGCAGAGAATAAGCTGCTCCTTTCTGGACAAAGCCTTGTGGGAGCACCTCCAAAGCTTGAGATTACCCAAAACATCAGAAAGAGAGACACTAAATGTCCCACAGACACTGAAAACCCAAAGAGAAGGTTATAGTCCTTTTATAGTGACCACGCCCGGGCTAGCTTCATCTCACTTCCCAACCAGCACCTGGGAGAGCTGTTATCTTCAATCACTTCCAGCTGCTTTCACCAGTCCTGTTTGTCCTCCCCAGCCTCTTAGAGGAGCTACTATATGAGTAAATTTTAAGCCTTTTCAATCAAAACCAGCCTGGGCAGCAAAACCCCTATTATTTAAGCTTACTAGAAGCGATAATCTCACTGTCAGCACAGGCAGATACTCACAGCTGGGCAGATGTGGGTGGTAAAGATGGGGCAGCTCTACAGACCTTTGATGAATGATGATGGTGGTGGCTTTCCTAAATCCCTTTTCAGCTTCGGAGAGCCACGGGCAGGGGCTCAAAGGCAAAGAATGTGAGGTGCTATAGGGAGAGGGATAGGGGTTAGACTGACTTTTGGTGTGGGGTGAAGGGGTTGTTGGGTGGAGAAGAAGGAAAGCACCAATTCCTCTTTGTGCCCATCTCCTGCTGGGTCACAACAGCCATGGATTTTGGAACCAGTTGGGTGCCTGCTCCACTGGTACATAGCAAGGAGATGGAGGGAAATGCTAGGAAACAGCAGATCCCCCTTTACCTCCCTGTCTCAGCTTGGGCAAACCAGCTCATTTTGCTGCACCTTGATTTCCAGGGGTGGAACAAGCATGATTTAGCTTCCTTTGGGTGCACATCAAGGTCTCTTAAAAACACAGGGCAGAAACATGGAGCAGAGAACAAAATGCACACACATACAGGTGTAAATGGGATTGCATGAAGAGGGTCCTCCTGACCACTGCAGTTTTAACTGGTTCTCCCTGCAGACACATTCCACCCTTTCATTTATTTATTACCATAATAAAATTTGCTCATTTTGCAAAGAAAAATGCAAGTAGCAACACAGAAGATTGAACCAGCACCCAGGGCGACAACAGCAGTGCCCCTCAAAGCAGTGATGTGGTTTTGTAGAAGGGGATTGTTTCAATTCTTTGATAAGTAATTAAAGAATGAGAAGATGACCAAAACTATTTCCCTGCTCAGTTGGCAGTAATGAGCCGCATTTGATCTCCAGTGTGAAACCAAGCGCAGCCACTCACCACAGGATATCAGGGTAAGCGTGCACAGACAGAACAGTTAAAGGAGGCCGAGGTTTGGTATGTGACACTGGGACTTACCAAAGCATGACCCTCATTCTGTGCCCTGTACAGGATATATTGCAAACAACTTTAAATGTTCCCACTCTATTATTCATCAGCTTGAAAAAAAAAAAAAAGAAAGAAAAATCATGCAAACCATCTCCCTTTGACCATTAGTACCTTTTAGGTTTCCTAGAGGACATAAATCTCACAGGAAAAGTGGTTTTTCTTTTTAAAAAACAGAGAAATAGCTGTTACAGCATGTCACTGGGATCCTTTAAACATGCATGTCCAGGAAAATAAAGGTAAACCTATGTCACACCATGAAGAACTAGAGGACAAATCTCCTGGTAGCTCTGAACCAGTGGGTACATCACAGTGTAACATCTAGAGACACCGGCTCCACAAACATCTGCATCACTAATTGCCAGGTTGGGATGTGTTGCTGCCAGTCCCAGAGCTAACTGGGGATACTGGTGCAGAGTTGCCTTGCAATTTAGAGATATGGTCCAAGTAGCATGGTGGGCAGTTGGCAAAAATATTGCAGGGGGATGAGAAAGTGTCCTCATTTTTGCTAACTGAGCACAGGAGGAGACTGAGCTCCAGATTTGCAATCCAACAGTCATGCCCTCTTCTCTCAACTATGCAATGCTTTTTAGACCAAGAGGTCCTGGCCTGTATCCTCCCAGTGGAGTCCTCCTAGCAAAGATGGCTCCTATGGGTAGCAAAATGCCAAAAACAGACAGTTCAAGAAAATTCGTGCTCTTGAGACAGCTATGCCTCGTGATTGCAGAAACCATCGATGCATCCAGACAGAGGTGAGGACTCATCCCATTTCAATGAGGAGTCCAGTTCAGGAGCCTAGATACTGCCAGGACTGCGTTCAGTTTGGGTCACTCCATCATGGGAGTAGGACAAATCTGGGCAAAATTCTGCTGTTTAAAAAAATGTAACTTTGGCTGGAGAAAAAAAAATCAGAATAGTTAAAATATTAAAGGTTTTATACACATGATAAATTTCCACTTGCCATTTCAAAGCACATTTTTGAGTCCAGAACAGGGAAATTGATCATTTGTAGATGTTCCCATGCTGAAACCAACAAGATACCAGTCCCTGAAAACATCCTCCAGCAGCACAGCAACACCCAGCAGAGAAGCTGTTAATACAGCACTATTTGCAAGTGGTACCTTTGCCCCTCGCTGTTGTACAAAGGTCTTCCTTGCAGAGTTAAGCAACTGAGGCTGATTACTTTCCTGCTCAGTTTGGAGATGAAGACCATTTTCCCAACTCTTCTCAAAGTTGTTTTCTCAGGCTGCTTTTCTCTATGAGCTCATTTTAGTCTGGCACACAGAGCCAGATAGTATTACGCACCAGGAACGGATATGATTTGCAATTCAGTGCATTAGAGACCACGGTAATTGCAGAGCAGGGTGACCCTTTGCTTACAATTCAACAGCAATTTTGCCTGTCCTGCTTTTGTAATAGAATAAAGTCACATGTGGCCGCTTATTTCAAGCCATTTGCAGTTAGTTAAAAACGTGTTCAAAATTTGTCTCTTCCCTTTGTACCATTTACTGAATAAAAGAGGAAATAAACCAAAGAAAAGCGTTCAAAGAACTCAAATGTGGTTAAGCCCATAAGTACCTATAAGTTAAGCCTATAAGTACCAGACAGCACAGAGACCCAGCCAAAAATTTCCCCTTGACTCTGCCCATGTTTACGCAAGCACTGCAATATTATCTGCTTTAAATATGCAGAAATGTTATGTATTTTAAGCATAATAACATTAAATAGATATATGTTGTACAGATGGAGAGATCAAGGGCTTAGATCCATAAGCAAATTACCGTGGTTTAACAAAACACAATGCACCAGCAGAGAGGAAGCCTTTCAGTAAGAAAACGCTCCTAGGCCAGTATAAATGCAAAATGTTATTTTTTAGGCAGAGAGGAAGAGGTATGAGCTCATCTGCTTTAAATCATACTGGCCATAGGCAGTGCAGAATCATGCACACAGGAATACACAGTTATCGAGGCTTGGCTGATGTCCAACAACTTGTTAAGACACAGTGGGTTTGGTGTCTTTACCTAAAACCAGGCATTTAGTGCCATAAGAGGTGCCACTGGGCAGTAGAGATGTGCCCACGGCTTGTAGTTATGTCTAAGGAATTGGGGGAGACCTCCTGCACACTTGCAGAAGCTTTTGGAGGCATGGAGAGAGAATCCACAACCTGAAAATACAGTAAATATTTACATGTTCAGGCCACTTGAACCCATCCCCATGTCTGGCCCCTGCGGCGCTGGGATCACTGACAGCTAATCCTCCAGTCTGGCATTTCCTACGTCACCGCAACAGGATGGATCACAGGTGTCTGCCGTGTTGCTGCAGGCACTACTTGCCTTTAATTCATTAAAATAAAACCAGACAAGTCAATGTTTCCAAAAGGTCCTTACCACTGGATGATGTACGTTAATGACAGAGCACCAGTGGCAAGGACCGTCCCGCGGAGATGCGGCTGCTGCGACATGCGACAGCTCCTGCAGAACGCAGCAAGCCACCAGCGAAGCACTGGTGTCCCCACACGTGTCCGTGTGTCATGCAGGAGCAGTGTCCACAGCCCCGTTATCTAGTGGTATCCCACCATGTTCCCTGGGAAGATTTCAAATTCTGAGCCATTTCAAAATTTCCCCTCCTGCAAACCAGAGTTTTCCAAAATAAATGTATATGGAGCACAGCTTGAAACACTTCAGATTTTCGTAAAGAACACCATCCAGTAAATTCTCCTATCTGATAAAATACTTCAAATTTAAGTAATTTTAAAGCAAATAAATCAAAATATCCTTTCAGAGAACAAGCATGATTTTAAAGATAATCTCATCATTTCTGGTGACCTGAGTTACAATTTCGGATGCCTGGGAGGTGATGAGACTCAGTTATAGGGCAGAGAGGGATGGCTTTTTCCCAGGACACTGAATATGCTGGGCATCCTGTTATGCTCCATTAGCACAAGTCGCCCAAGGAGTCGTTGGGAGGGAAGACAGACACACAGCTTGTCTTCTGCACGGAGTCCTGCGAGCTCAGCGTTTGCTCTGATGGGCAACACGGCACAGCTGAAGGACTGATCAGACACCATTGAATTATAAAACCACAGTTTGGATTCAATAAGGAGCCCCAGAGGACCACTTGTCTGATCTCTTCTCCAAGCTGACTGGTCTCAAATCTCCAAGCATCTCCTTGTATGTCACCTTTTCCATCCCCCAGCCATCTCAGTGACCTCCACTGGACTCACTCTAGTATATCACAGAATCACAGAATGGTTGGGGTTGGAAGGGAACCTTACAGATCATCCACTTCCAACCTCCCTGCCATGGGCAGGGACACCTTCCACTAGACCAGGTTGCTCCAAGCCTCATCCAGCCCGGCCTTGGACACTTCCAGGGATGGGGCATCCACAGCTTCTCTGGGAAACCTGTCCCAGTGCTCCCCACCCTCTCTGGGAAGAATTTCTTCCTGATATCTAATCTCAGTCTCCCTCTTTCCATTTACACATGTTACTCCTTGTCCTGTAACTCCCTGCCCTTGGGAAAAGTCCCCCCCAGCTTCCTTGTAGCCCTGCAGGCACTGGAAAGTGCTATAAGGTCTCCCCAGAGCCTTCTCTTCTCCAGGCTGAAAAAGCCCAACTCTCCCAGCCTTTCTTCACAGGAGAGGTGCTATCAACAGGAGAGGTGCTATATCAATAACCTTCCTGTACTAGGGAGCCTGAAACTGGACATCGCATTCCGAATGCCATCTCTCAAGTGCCAGAAAGAAAGGATCTCTTCCCTGGACTTGCTGGCTTCACTCTTACTAACGCAGCCCAAGATGCAATTAGCTTCAAGCAATTATTTGCTACAAGGACACCCTACTAAGCAGTGTCCACCCTCCTTGCTCATTCTGCAGGGTGTTTTTCTCAACCTTTTTTATGTGCATTTCTTGGAAAGGAGGCGTGTGCTGGTGTGTTATACCTCAGCCCAGGGGTCCCCATTCACAGACCTCACATTTTACAGCAGCTCCTTCCCCCTTGAGCAACAGACGCTGCCTGTACTTGACAACCTTTCCATCCATACCTGTCCCACGCCAGCTCAAAATTACAGCTTTGAAACTCAATTTGAAGATACAGAGAGAAACAGGAGAGCTCCTGGTCTTTTATATTTAATGTTGCTCAGCAAATCCATTTATCTTCCCTGTCAACCTACACATTTCAGTAGCACGCAGACCGTGCCATTCCCTCGCCCGAAAGGAAAGTATTAAGCACCTGATCCCCCCAAGACCTCAGAGCCTCCTCTTGTTCTAGGACGTATGGATGGAGCAGTGGGAAGTGGGAAATCTCCCTGTCTTCACATATACCCAGGAAAAGGGCTGGGAAGTGGCTCACCAAGAAGCCAGTCCTTGTGGGATGGGGAGGGCGGCTGTGTTTGCCCTCAAATTTGTGCAATGAATGCACACTCAGTCCAGCACCGACAGCCTGGTACATCCTGAGTGCAACCAAGACTTGTTAAGGTTTCACCAGGTGAGGGTACGGTCCCCATAGGAAGCATCTGAGCAACCCCCCTGCCCTGCAACTCACATCAGGTTCAACTGCTCATGTCCCACTGTTATCAAGGCCAAAAAGTCTAGCATTCCTCTGCCAAGTTTCATGGAAATCCCTGCCCAGAGCTCTGCTTTGGAGGGAGAGAAGGCTGGAGGCACAGGATGTTGAAATCCCAGCCAACCCCGCCTCAGGCCAACGCACCACGTCTTCCAGTCCACAGCAACACTGTACAGCAGGGGAGGTGAGTCAAGATGACGACTGAAAGCAGAAGAACGAAACCCAGCAAAAATGTAAGGTTCAACATTTTAATCTCTCACATCTTCCCCGTGCATTGTTTGGAGCACATGAACCGAATCAACCACTTCCAGCCTGTGCCAGGTCACAGGCCAGCTGAGATGTTTTCAACAGGCAGCGATCAAAACACAGCCCGTACGTACTTCATTCTCCTAACGTTTCTGCTTAGGCTCAGGCTATTAAAGCAACTGTAGCGTGCCGAGGGGTTTTGAAATACCTCCTCTCTGGAGTTCCAGCTCACCTCTGCTCACAACTGAAATCCATTAGTATCTATCACCTATTTGATGGCCCATGCAAGGGGAATCCAGTGCCTAAGATATCGCCTGCACATTGGTGATGGACCAAGAAGGAATGGTCCCCAAATACCTGACAGGAGGGACACTCAAAGGGAAAGAGAGGTCACCCCGCTATTCCTTCCAAATGCTGCCTGGACACGGATGGGCTGTGCAGCACCTTGTGAAGAGCCAAAAGCATTATCACATCAGTAGAGTGACCGCTGGGTCAAACCAGATCATCATAAAACACCAGTGACTGACCCTCTGAAGTGAGGGTCACCTCTGAAAACAGGCTAACACCATGCAGCACAGATCTTTTTTCTGTCTAAAACACAGTGTTTTGATGTTTTTGTGGGTAGACCTCACATACAAACTTTCTTTCTTTGGAGCATATCAGGTTCATAGGATCATAGAATCTTTAGGTTGGAAAAGACCTTTGAGATCATCAAGTCTAACCATTAACCCAACACTGCAAAGCCCACCACCAAAACATGTCCCTGAGCAACTCGTACACACATCTCTTAAATCCCTCCAGGGATAGTGACTCCCCCCTCCCTGGGCAGACTGTTCCAATGCCTGATAGCCTTTTCCTTGAAGAAATTTTCCTTAATATTTAATCTAAACCTCCCCTGGCACAACTTGAGGCTGTTTCCTCTTCTCCTGTCATTTGTCACTTAGGAGAAGAGACCAACCCTCCCTCTCTACACCCTCCTTTCACGAGTTGTAGAGAGCAATGAGGTCCCTAACCCAGATTGGCATATGGACCCCCCGGAGGTACCCACATGGTGCCTGGAAGCCAGCAGGGTGCTCTATAGCTCCTATCCCAGCATGATCCGCACTTTCCCACAGGGAACCTTGCACTCCCCTCCCCATCCCAGCCATGCTCTCTCAATCCCTGTCCCTTCTCTTGCAGTATGACCTGGAGCTGAAGGGACTGGCCCTTTGCTTTGTCTGTTAAACACACTTATAAAAACATCTTCATATATCTCATCCACCCTTTTCTGCTGTTGCTAAAGGGCCACAAGTCTTTCCTCAGTACCACAACCTTTGAAAACACACTTAGCATGATTTGCCTGTGGGAACAAAGCAAATATGGTCAGCCCATCTGTACATCTATAACTTTGAGGTTTTGCTATCTTACCTACAAAATTCCAAACCAAATATATCAGAAATCAAGAGGCAGAGAAGAGTCTGTGTCTTGGTCTAAACATCCCAGCTACAGGAAAAATCAGCATGTAGGTCCCAGAGAAACCAGACAGAAGAGGAAACTCAACAGCGAAGGCAACGTCACTTGGGACACCATGGAGGGGGAATACCCCTTATTAAATTCCAGATTAATTAGGAGCCACTTGTTCAGTTAAATCCCACAATGTGGAAGGCACATGTGCCTACGCTGACTGGAGAAAATGCCTTGAGATGAAAACCAAGAAAGTCCTCTAAAGAATAAGTTACTAAATAAAATGAAATTAAGCTCGAACAGAAGAAACAGAGACCTCCCCCATGCTTACCCCTTGGAAATAATACAGAACACATTTCACTGACTGTAGATGAATGCTCTGCAGGAGGTACAGGGAAATACTCTGCTGGGATATATTCCCTTGCTATCAGGATACGACAGCAAAACAGGACTGGGAATCTGGGCTGGAGTCTCTGTTGTACTGGTCACACACATTTCAATTATTGTCACCACTTGGGAGCCCACTTCACTCTCACATCAGGCAATTGTACACATGGCAGATGTTAGGAATTGGAAACACATCAGTGAAGAGGTGGTAAGTTCCAAGACTACGCAGGGACAGCTATGCAGGGAGCATAACACGATATTTCCTCATGTGCTGGCAGCATTTTTTTCATAGAATCATAGAGTCACAGAATGGTTTGGGGTTGGAAGGGACCTTACAGATCATCCACTTCCAACCCCCCTGCCATGGGCAGGGACACCTTCCACTAGACCAGGTTGCTCCCAGCCTCATCCAGCCTGGCCTTGGACACTCCCAGGGATGGGGCACTCGCAGCTTCTCTGGGCAACCTGTCCCAGTGCCTCCCCACCCTCTCCGGGAAGAATTTTTTCCAAATATCTAATCTAAATCTCCCTGTTTTCAGTTTAAACCTGTTATCCCTTGTCCTGTCACTCCCTGCCCTTGAGAAAAGTCCCCCCCAGCTTTCTTGCCGCCACCCCCTCCAGGCACTGGAAGAGGCTCTAAGGTCTCCCCAGAGCCTTCTCTTTTCCAGGCTGAACACCCCTAACTCTCCCAGCCTGTCTCCATGGCAGAGGGGCTCCAGCCCTGGTGTTGTGCTCTCCGTTAAGGACATCTAATCCAAAGCAGTTGGGTGGTTTTCACTAGGTGAGGATGTGGTTATGTCATGCACTTTGTCCACCCAGACTTTAACAAGGCAGTGTGGACACAGCTGGTAGAAGCAGAAGTAAGACCTTCTCCAACTCAGTTACAAATGCTTGTCCCAATCTTGCAAGATGCTTCAAGTGTAGAAAGTCACTGTCTTTCAATTCCCAGCAGTCATCACCCCCAAATCTCCATGGGACTTTTAAAAATGACAGCAACTGGCAGATCAGAAGAGTAGGAGGTAAAATACACAGTAGACGATGGCTTGCCTGGGAACTACTTTCCTTAGTTCACTGAACACAAAGAAACAACTTCTAAAGATCTTCAGCCAGATATGGACCAATTACCAAGACCACCAAATTCCCACTAAATTGTAGCGTGGGCTCTGATGGTTTGACCTTATCCATCAAGATCTCAAAATGAATGGTGGTTGAAGGAGTCCCCGTTTCTACTATGAACAGACATTGAAAAGAATGTAGCATGACTCGCCACTCAAAAATGGACCTGTCAGCTTAAAATTAACTATCATCAGTCCAAGGATGGGAGGCAGCATGATGCACTCCAAGTTGCCTCAGACAAAAGTTGTGTAATTTGGTCATATTTTTTATTCTTTAGAGCAGACTTCTTAAGAATTCTGTGCCTCAGCTGAATTATAGGTGAGTTCCAGAAGTTTATGCAATTTTGGGAACAGGTGTAGAAGAAATGAGCATCTTTTTCATCTGAAGGGGGACATGGATCAGAACCTCTTACCCTGCAGAAGTGTTGCATTGGGAATCACTGGGCTAAATACAATCCCAGAAATTGGTAATTAGCATCCTTGCAATTAGTGTCCTTGTTCTTGCGCACAATACCCACTGAACTTGTACTGACTGCAGACTTAGGTCACAGTAGGAAGCATCAAGCCCCTTTCACCACAGCTGGTTAGGGTGGGTGATGGTTTAGGCTGGGCTTAACTACCCATGAATCGTCAGTATGGCATACTGCTTGGAGAGTTCTAACCTGGTAGCAATGACAAGAAAGCAGGATAAAACACTACATTTCTGGGCTAAGGAGCGTCATTCCCAGACCATTAGGCACTGTGATGCTAATGTCCTTCGCAGGCAAAGCATGAAAGAAGGATTTTCTGTCCGTAGTCTGACAAACAAAGGTGGATTTTGTGTCCTCAGCAGGAAGCTCCTTGCCTCTGTATTGGGAGTGTTCAAGAGCTGTGTCTGCAGGGCAGCAGTTCCCACACCGTGCCTTGAGTCTGGAAGCACAAATGGATGTGGGATCACAAACACAGCAGTGGGATCACAGAGGGAAAAGTGTGGGCAGCAGGAGTCTACAAGGTCCTCGTAGGAGTGAGTGTACAGGGCAGTGCTGTACAGTCCCTTGTATTCTAGAAAGCAAGCAAAGACCTACCCAAAATTCATCATCATTTTTTTTTCTCAGATGAGAGTACCTACAAGTTACAAAGCAAGAAAAGGAAAAGCTTTTTAGTGCATCCCAACAGCAACACAGACACTTGTGTTTCTGCAAAGTGAGCAAAGAGGACCCTTCAGTGCTCAGCCTGACAAGGTGTAACCAGTGAAAGGATGCCAGTTTGGGTACCTCTGCTCAGCACTATTCATTTTTCCAGGAGCAAAAGGGATCCTCAAAGCACAGCAGATTCCTGTCATAGTTGCATTCAGTCAAGATGCCCCTCAGAAGGAGCAAATCCTCACCTTTCACCTGGGCTCGCATTTATATTTCACACTTGCACGTACATGCCTGCAACCCCACGATCCTGTGGAAGCCCTTAAAGGTAACAGTAAACCCAGAGTGGTTGATCTACAGATAATATACCTTGACAAAGAGGGCTACAAGTCAGCTGTCAAATTTACTGACAGATACTGCACTCCCTTATGCAGGAGTGAATGCCTTTCCTGGATACTGGCATGTCTACAGCATCAAGAAACCAAAGTATTAGGAGCAAAGGTAGTGGTGCCTTAATGTAGAGATTGATGAGGACGTGCTGTGAAAGGACTCCAAAACCCATCAGCCAAACTAATGTTCCCTCCAACCTGCATATGGTCAAATGCCACTTTATTCTGCATCATATGAAGTTGGGAGGGAAAAGAATAAATGGCTTCTTGCCTTCTTTTCTATGTTTCTTGAACAGAGGGAGTGTCCTCTGTTATCAACCCTTTGTGGGGTCACCGCATGGTTCCTGGTGTCCTCTACCATGCAAAGAAGTGGTTGTGGCTGTGCTACGGGGAATTAAATGGACAGCAGAGGTGAAAAGAGGGATAAAAGCCATTTATGTCATGAAACACCATCAGGCTGAGATTGCTATTTTAGAAGAGAAAGAAATGGGTCAAGATAAAACTGTGTGCCACATATCAAACTCTCCACAAGGTCAAGAGCTGTTTGGCCACATACCTTGCATGGCTTAATTGTGGGAGATGGCAACGTCTTCCCTGGCTTCTCACCACTTCTCAGCAGAGCACAGGCAGACTGGGCATGCCGAATGGCTCCAGGGCAGACTGGTGGGTTTGGCTTGCTACTCCCCACAGCTGAATGACAGCCACCTAACACAAGGTTAGTACAGGACCCCAACTGCCAGCCAGGAGCAGCTGAGAGCTGTACATAGACTGCAATTCCGACTTACGCAAATAGAAAGAATAGCCAGTGATCATTAAAAATTATTATAGACACTCTTACACATGAGATTTTAAGCCTCCACTTCAGATTTTATCTGTCCTGTAAATATCAGGATGCAGAATTAGATTTAATGCCAGGAGTGGAGAGCTCGGGCAAATTATCCTTAAATGTGCGTTATACCCAGCACCCATCTCCTGAATCTGAGCGTCCTAAATTATATTTAGGGGACCTCACAGCCCTCCTTTTTTTTTTTTTTTTTCCTTTTCCAAATATGTTTTGCTAAAAGCAGGATTAACAAAACTGAAAATTCATTAGAAGGTCACAGTATAAAACTCCAGCACAGAGACAATAACACGATACAGAATAGCCCTCACTTTCCCCCTTTGCAATATTTTTTTCAGTTGTCTGAATCAAAATGAGAGTCACGTTATCTCCTTTCTTTGGACTGTGACCCACAGTGACTACAATATAGCTCTTCCATTTTCACTTACCTTGTCCATAAGAGACAAAACGAAAGGGGAGCATCTGAAATTCAGCAACCCACGCACCTGTAGTGCATTTCAGGCTGCTTCTTCCTCTGAAGCCTCGCCAAAGACTGAGATGAAGCTGGAAAAGGGAAGATGAAAACTCCAGCCTCTCTGGAGGACACACTGAAAATACTGCAGACTCTGGGAAAACTAAGATAGTTGAGAGTCAACCCTGCTGACTCTCATTCTGCCAGAGAGCTGCAGCTGGTGCCAGTGAAATATTTATGCAAAGACAGCAGATGTTATGAGCTAAAGTATGAAGAAAGACATGAGAGCTGCTGCATTAGGTCGGGGCATCCAGTGCAGTGTTTGCTTGCCACAATATCCAACATCAGATGGTTAACAAGAGCATGAGAGCAGGTCAAGGACATGGAGACACCTCCATCTTTCCAGACTCCAGTGACCTATAGCTCAGAGACTTTCTAAGGCTCAGACCACATCTTGTAAACCTCTTTGCTTTCAATACCCTGCATGAACTTTTCTTCTATGAATCTTCTTACTTCGGAAACTATTTAAATTCTTAGCATCCCCAATGTCCTGTGGCAAGGAGTTCCACCGGTTTACTACACGCTGCATGAAAATGTTATGTCCTTTCAGTAGTCTTCAACCTCCATCCTACTTGATTCATTTGTTGCCACTCAATTCTTGTATAAGAAGAAATGCTAAAAGTTCCTAATATCCAGGAGAAACATTGCCTATTTCTTTCTTATCACTGCTGCCATCTCTAAGGCTTGGTGACATTTCTCTCTGAATCAACAGAAAGATCAGAAATAACATTTAAGCACCAACAGTGCAACCTGGATAGTACTGAAGTGCCTGTGCTCATGGAGAGACTGAAGAAACCTGGAAGATCCACATGACCATCTCAACACAGAGGGCAGCTCTGTTCAACCCAGACTTTGGCCCAGCAATAAATGCAAATGTGATTTTGATGCAGCAATAAATGCAAATATTTAGAGCCCCTGGAAATTTCCAGTGTCTACCTGGCATAAGCTTCTTAGAGACCTTGCAGCTGAGAAAAGTCCACAAGAGCACAGGTGCCCCATGAGAGCTGAGCTTAGCTCCGTCCCATATGGGTCAGAGAAGATGGTTAGGGCACAAGTATTCAGGTGGCCAGCAAACAGGTTTCCCTTGTGGTTGAACTTCAGGAAAGCTTTACCATGAGCCCAGGAGACAAGGGGCAAACTGTAATTCATGTACAACTGGAGAGGAGACTAAGAGCTCTGTGTTAGGAGCAAGCACAGCCCTGCTGAGAAACTCCCACCAGCTTTCCCATTGCCTTCAAATTGTTCTCCCAGTTCTCCACCCCTCCTCTTGAGGCAAACAAGGATCATCCATCCTCACCAGCACAAAAGACCTACCATAACTGCCCTGTACAAAAGAAGAAATACATCTCAAATTGTTCATTTCAGTAAAAAAAAAGGTACAAGGGAGCTGCTGTACTGCTCGCTGAAGGGTTAAACGCTGTGCTACCCAGAGATAGCTCCTTTCCTAGCTCATCTCCCAGCTGCTGGGCCCGGGCCTGTTTAATGAAGATTGATTGCCTTCAGGAGGCCACCTCTGTCTAGACTATCTGTGGCCCCTTTTTATTACCCCCACCCACGCAAGTGAACTCAGGACCCAGGCACGGAAAAATTCCAGGCTATGGAGCAGCGAGAAAATGAACTGAGTTTTCTCAGAGCTAACAGAGCCAGGTGTTCCCCAGACCTTTCTCTCAGGCATGGATTCTCTTGGGACTAATAACAGATGAGACACCGACATTGTTTTGTCAATGGGTACCAGAGAACATTTCATTTTTCTACCCTGACTTGTATTCATGAAGTTTGCATTAATCTACTGCCTCCGAGGCCTCTTGATTTTAGGTTATGACAAGACTAGGAAACGTGTCCTCACTGCAGCAGCCTTGCTGAATTATTGTTCAACATCTTTGTCAGTGACATGGACGGTGGGATCGAGTTCACCCTCAGCAAGTTTGCTGATGACACCAAGCTGTGTGGTGCAGTCGACACACTGGAGGGAAGGGATGGCATCCAGAGGGACCTGGACAGGCTGGAGAGGTGGGACTGTGCCAACCTCATGAAGTTCAACAAAGCCAAGTGCAAGGTCCTGCACCTGGGTCGGGGAAATCCCAACTACAAGTACGGGCTGGGTGGAAAATGGATTGGGAACAGCCATGAGGAGAAGGACTTGGGGGTACTGGTGGATGAAAAGCTGGACATGAGCCAGCTGTGTGCACTGGCAGCCCAGAAAGCCAACCCTATCCTGGGCTGTATCAGGAAAAGTGTGGCCAGCAGGGAGAGGGAGGGGATTCTCCCCCTCTGCTCCACTCTGGAGACACCCCCCCTGCAGTTCTGCCTCCAGCTCTGGGGCCACAACAGCAAAAGGACACGGAGCTGTTGGAGCGAGTCCAGAGGAGGCCATGAAGATACTCCAAGGGCTGGAGTCCCTCTGCCATGGGGACAGGCTGAGGGAGTTGGGAGGTTCAGCCTGGAGAAGAGAAGGCTCTGGGGAGACCTTAGATCCTCTTCCAGTGTCTGGGGGGGCTATAAGAAAGCTGGGGCGGGACTTTTTCCAAGGGCAGGGAGTGACAGGACAAGGGGTAATGGGTTGAAACTGAAAGAGGGAGATTTAGATTAGATATCAGGAAGGAATTCTTCCCCGAGAGGGTGGGGAGCACTGGGACAGGTTGCCCAGAGAAGCTGTGGATGCCCCATCCCTGGAAGTGTCCAAGGCCAGGCTGGATGAGGCTTGGAGCAACCTGGTCTAGTGGAGGGTGTCCCTGCCCATGGCAGGGAGGTCAGAACTGGATGGTCTGTAAGGTCCCTTCCAATCCCAACCATTCTATGATTCTGTGAATCTATGATTCTATTACAGCCCCTGACCCTCAGCCTGCGCGCACCAGCCTGCAGAATGGCTAAATGTGTACTGGGTATGTGTCATAGTTTAGCCCCAGTAAGAAACCAGGTACCACACAGCCACTTACGCACCTCCTTCTGCCCCCTCTCCCCCTTGTAGGATGGGGGAGAGAATTGGAGGAAAAAGGTAGAGAACTTGTGGGTTGAGATAAGAAGAGTTCAGTAGTTGAAAGTTAGTAAAATAAAATAATTATACTAATAATACTAAAACTAACAATAATATGTAATGAAATACTACTAATAATACTAATGATAATAATAGGTACTCAAAAAAGGAAAAAAAGTGAGGAAAACAAAACCATACAACTGCTCATCACCGGCCAAACAATGCTCAGTCAGTTCCAGAGCAGCGATTTCCCCTCCTGGCCAACTCCCCCAACTTATATACTGAGTTTGATGTTTGATGGCATGAAATGTCCCTTGGGTCAGTCTGGATCAACTATCCTGGCTGTGTCCCCTCTGTGCTGGTTTTAGGTGTGATAGAGTTAATTTTCTTCACAGTAGCTAGTATGAGGCTATCATCAGCCCCAGTCCTGTGGTATGATATGTCACCGATCTCCATAACAGGAGTGAACAGAACTCATAGCTGGAATAATATGTAAGGTGGACCTAGACACCATGTCTGTTCTCTGAACGCACTCTTGGAGACAGGAAAAGCAAAGAAGTGGAACTAGGAGCATTGCATAGGAAAAGATGGATGAAAACCAGGCATGGGTATATTTTATGTGGAAAAAAATGTTTAGGATAGTGGAAGGTTTCTAGCCCTCTCAGAAAGGATCTTGAAGCCACTTCCCAAAACCTTGTTGGAGCCCACGTGAAGTCGTGTCAAGTTACTCTGGGAGTGCTGTGGTTTCAAAGGCTATTGACCACGAGACTTATTCCAAATACACAAGTAGGTGCAATTTTCAAAATCCCACATGTGGTGTCCCTGCCCACGGCAGGGGGTTTGGAACTAGATGGTCTTTAAGGTCCCTTCCAACCCAAACCATTCTATGATTCTACGTCCTGCAGTGCACTGAAACCAAAGCTTAGTGCCACATGGTCAAGAAGAACCCTAATTCCCATGATGTGGGAGCCAGAAGCAATACAGGTTGGAGAAACATTAATAATGGGCACACCACCTATGTAAAAACATGTTAGCGATGGTTTTCCTGGCTGTTACTGAGAGAAAAGTGAATTTGGGTTGAAAATTTACAACACGCTGAATCTAAACCTGGGTGTTGAACAAAGGAAGGTCTGGAAGGTGGCCTGTGATGCTGCAGCTTGCAAAACTCTTTAATACCTAAATATGTACTCCCTTTCAATTTCTTTGTCACCAGAGGCTTTTAAAGCAACAAACTCTACCTGGGGTGAATGCACAGTTTAGATGTTTAATGATAACGAATCCCTGATGCCTTGAGGGTAAGGTGAATTAGTGCATTAGTTCTTCATCTTGAGGCACAAGGGGGGCCAAACCCAATCTTAAATCATAGAAAATACGGAAAGATTTGCAAGGAAGGTGTGTTGGCACGGCTTAGCAGGGCGGATGAGCTGAGCTCACTGGAGTGTGGCTTTCCAGGGGCAAGGTGTATCAGGACTGAGCATACAGTGGGAAGACAGTTAAATGTGAGCCTCCAAAGGAGAGGAAAACATGCCTGTGTTTTGATACAGATAACTGACTCACTTTCTGGAGAAGAATAAAAACAGAAGGAGAAAAAAATTATCTCTTTTCCTCCTCTTTGCGTGTGTTTAAGTTATTTTAACTAAAAGAGCATTTCTATGAGAACCCATCAATCACCTCTGGAAAGTCATGCTCGCTTGCCTAGAGCATGGAGAGACATGGCCAATGCAGGAAGATTCTCAGAAGGGAAAAGCGCTTCAGGTTGAAGTTCTTCCAGCTCATTTAAAGAGACGTCAAGTTTAACGATCTTAAGGAATGAGGAGGAGGAAGGGGGAGAGGGCTAAAAAAAAAAAAAAAGAAAAAAAAGTGAAGCTATTTCCAATTTCCTGGAGTTTTTAGCCTTTACCATTTTTGACAAGTAGCAACACACATAGTCTGTTCTAGCACCAGCACTGCTTGATCAGGGAGTTCTGCCTTGGAAATCACCCAAATAAAACTTGGCAGAGAAAAAATAAAAGGAAAAAAAAAGGGGGAGTTTAAAAAGTGACAAAGAGGAGAAAGGAGGCTAGATACAGAGCAGGGCAGTTTCCTACATCTCTTCTTCTTCGTGGGAGCCCTGCTGCTTTACACTAGCAAGGGACAGGCTCTGAGCACGCCAGAGGAATGTTTGTAGGTGAGAAAACCAGCTGGTGTACCTCCCAGAAAATGAAATGTTGGAGACAGCAGGAATGTCTCCTGCTCCATCCAGAGAAACAGCGATTCCTTCTGAAATGCTAAGCTGAGAATGTACAAGCTGCTAAAATGTGATGCATTTAGCAAATAACTGAGAAAATATCTACTGAGGAGGGAGTAGGAGGAATATTTGGGAGAACCAGTAGGTTTTGATGGAACACATTATCCCAAAATGTGACAATTTAAGGAGAGGAGGGAAACTTACCCCTTCCAACATACCCAAAAATACATCAGTGATTTATATTAGTCATTTTTAAAGTGACATGATATCATTAAAAAATAGACATTTAAAGCTGAATACTACAAAATACTTTCCAACAGAGAAGAAAAAGACCCCTCCTCCAGCCAAAGCTGCAAAAGTCCAGCAGCTGAGGGCATTTCAAACAAAGCTGGTGAAAGTGGAGTAGCACTTCTTGAATTTCTATTGCTGCACGTTGCCAAAAGAAAGGTGAAGGGGTTGAGAAGGAAATTTTGGGGGAGCTGCACAGCAACAAGACGGCCGCTGGCTGAGCAGACTGTTTTAGGACATGAGTTGGCTCTCCCAACTGTACTCATTGACACCTGGGTTAGATGAATTTAGGTTTCAGGCATACAAAAAGGACCTTTCTTACCATTGCACAAATATACACCCACCGTGGAGACACGTATTATTGGAGAGGAGAAATCAAAATCCCGGGATCCCTTCATTTGCCCTGACTGAAGTGACCTGGTCTCTGCCTGTGTCTGCAGCTTAACTGCACTGTCACATTATAAAATGAGATTAACAATAACAATCTGTTAAGGAAAAGCACTGTCAAGGCCTAAGGACTGTGAATGAGGAGTTCACATTGGAAAAGCTAGGGCAGGTGAGAAGTCTCCATCCTCAATTTCATGTTTTCACCAACACAGTTTGAATGCTCCTAGTTCGTCTGAGTGAGCCTACAGCTAATCCTCACCTACATAGGTTAAGCTACAAGGGTTTGCACTTTGGGAGGACCTCAGAGGAATAGTAATGGTATCTTGGCCATGGGATGACGATATTTCCTCCAGGGTGCTGAAGAGATGAGGGCAATCATTCCCCTAACAGTTAAAGCCTAACCCTCAGTTGTGGACTTCAAGTCCCACAACTGGTTGCTGTGCCACTAAATTCCAGTGTGCCCTTCCTCTTTTGTCCACACTCTATTTCACAGAGCAGGCTTGTGATGAAAAACAGTGGAAATAAACCCAAGAGTTTGTCCTCCGTGTATCCCTTCCCAACTTGTCAGAACTGTCATTGGTTCAAAATCTCTTCTTTACCTTGCAGGGAATTCAGCTACAGGGAACAACTGGCTGGAAGAGAAAACGAGTCCAGTCTTGACTGCACAGCCAAATACCACAGGAGTTCTTCATCCTTGAGCAGGAGAAGCAGCAGGATTGGATCCAGACATGAGCAGGGTCACAAATGGAAAGAAGAGGAGCCAGATGAGGTCTCTCACCTCAGAGGGAACCTTGCAGGGCTTTCAGGTCATCATTTACAGGTGTTTGTCTGTTTTGAATGGCTACTTACTGCGTTATTCAACCCCTGTACAACCAAAGCCTTAAACCTGGCACGTGCCTCCCACATTTTGGATCTTCAAGGTGCTCACAAACTTATCAATGATCAGGAGTCACATTTTCACAACTCTCAAGAAAACTGCAGAGAGAGAAAATACAGTCCAGGTCACATCAGATGCCAGTTAAAAGGCAGGGAAGCCATCACCATTGCCTAACACTCAATATTCTATCACTTTACCAGTTTTCCCATTCTTTGGAAATGCCCTAAACAGAGAAACGCAAGTCTGTGTTGACTGGAGTGTGCACCTTGCCCGTTCTGAATCCCTTCTCTGCAGTGTTCACCACGAAAAATGTCATTATTATTGTCGTAATGACATTGTTATTGGAGGTGACACATTTCACATTTCACATCTCCATTTCAGCAGAGACTCCACGGCTGGTGGGAGAAGAGAGGTTTGACTGAACAGTGAAATGGAAAGACCGAAGACGCTGTTAAACAAAGGAAGGTCAAAGTGGAGCTCAGATGTGTTAAAACTTGTTAATGTCTCCACTTGCAGTAACTCTAACAATTGGCTTCTCTTTACCTGTGGCAATTCCGTCTGACCACAAACTCAGAGGTGACCTAGTCTAAGGTGAAGCCAAAGGTGAAATCCAAGGGCAAACCTAAGGTGAAGCCATGAGTTATTTGTAAGTGGTAGTTTATGTAGTTCGGAATCAGGCATTTCGTTACCTTGCTCTGTTTGCATCTTTCAGAATCTTCCAGGGCTGCAGAATTCAGTGTCTCAGAGCTGCTTAAATTAAACGTGCTACCTTGGCAGATCTACTTCAGAGATAGTCACACAATACCTGTGTGACAGCTCTGCCACCACTGATACCCTGCGGTTTCAATAGGCATTTGCAGCACTAAAATTACAAGCAGTTTCGGCTGGAGACAAAGGTCAATAACTCACAGATTCACATCCTCTGTGGATCAGGCAGGGCAGAAGCCCTACAGCCTCTGTGTCCTGGTTTCAGCTCTAATTGGGACAAAATAATGGTTAAACCACAACACAGTGTTTATGTCAGAACTACCTTCCTTTTCCTGGCATGCGTCGCGTATGTATTGATTGATGAAAACAGGTAAAATTGGTTTGATTGATTTGCTTCCCGTGCATTAAGAACATGATTGGATTATTTCTCAGAAAAAGCCACGTTAGAAAACAAGAAAGGAAGAAAGACTTTCTGGGAAAGCTCAACTTGGAGAAACAAGATTTTGCCATTGTCAAAACGCCAAAGTCCCTGGTGTTTTGTCAGATTTTGCCACACCTAACAGGCTCAAAAAAAAAAAAAAATGTTTTTCTGGAAATGAAACATGAGAACTTTTCATGCAGGAGCTTACAGCTCTGCCTGGTTTCCCCCATCACTGTATTTGTTCCCAAAGCAAAGACCAAAAATCTACGATCCTTTGGGTAGGGACCTTAAAGCCCCCCCAGTCCCACCCCCTGCCACGGGCAGAGACACCTTCCATAGCATAGAGTGCTCCAAGCCCCATCCAGCCTGGCCCTGGACACTCCCAGGGATGGGGGCAAACACCCTGTTCTCAATTTTTCACTGGCACGTGGAAGATCGCTCACAGTGAGGTTCTCGGGCAGAGCTGAAGGAAGGATTTCTGATGTACTCAGGAAGTCAACACAGAGCCCTTCACCCAGCACACGGAGAGTCCACAATTTGGCTTTGAACTGCACCTCAGGAACTCAAAATGCTGCCAGGGCTTATTCAAACCTCGAAGTGCTACAGATTTGTACTAGAGAAGACACCCCCCACCCTTCCCCAGCCTGCTTTTTGGGCAGAAACAGACTCCCCGGTGTTTCTATGATGTGAAAACATGTTTTATTTTATTTCAGCCAAAGAAAATCAAAATCACACTGGAAGAAGCGAGATGATGTTTGTAGGTAGAAGTAATATCTTTTATTAGAGCATCTGCTGCTGTTGGAAAAAACAGATAAGCCCTGGGCAGTAAAGAAAAGCTTTTGTCCTATAGCTGAAAGCTTGTTTAATTTTCCAGCTATATTATTTCAACCTACAAACTTCATCCTGTCTGTGTCCTTAGACCATCCTGACTGCACGAACATGGCCTCAGGAGCATCGCTGTCCTTTCACAGTGTGCAAGACAACTCGGCTGCACAGCCAAAACATTAGTATTCAACTCCTGGTAGAGAGACAGGGCTGAGAAATCACTCTTGCTCATCAGATGCTTACACTGACATCACTGGGTGTCCGCCTTTTGATGCAGTGAAGGTGAACTGATTTTTAAATTACTTTTGAAATGCTATTTTTAAAATATTACCATAAATTATTTTATTCTATTTTCTGGCATTATTTCATCATTCATTTCCATATCGTAGAATTGATGTGAAGTGGATTTTGAATGGATTTAATTTTTATTTTAATGGGAGTGAATTATACTCTCAGATCTTAGATCTGTGACCGGGAGCACTTGTGAAGAATACACCAACCTGCAAACCAGGAGCTCGGTACGCCAGTCCAGCATCACAGCTGGGATGAACCCGTCTCACTCCACGCAAAGCAAAGAGGGCAAGTCCAGCAACAACACCTCCAGCCACATACTGAGGTGACGTGGAAGTTTTTGCAGTGATCCGAGCCCCCATTCCCTAGGAATTAGACCATGAACTCCACAGACTGAGAACCCTCCTCAGTCAGACAATCAATCCCAGGACCTACCTCGTAGTTACAACATTAGAAAGGATGTTAAATACCGACTAGTCCAGACACGGCTGCCCTCCCAGAAGTGCCAGGCTACAATGAAGAGCTCAAAATGCTTTATGAGGTGACATTTTGGTTTTACTGTTAGGCTGGAGCAGTTCAAAAGAAGCAATTTGTTCCGTGGCTTAATGCATTTAGGAACCAAGGTGCGGCACATTTGTTGTGGCAGGAAAAACACCTCAGCCCCCCCCTCTCCCTTTGAAGCACAAAGAAAGTGAATTAAAGGCAAAGAAGTGAGCACCCAAGGTAGCAAAAGCTTATTAGTGAAGGGAACAGAAAAAAAATCGATCATTCTGTGCTGTGCAGCAGCTGAGGAGGTGGAAGCAGGAAACCCTGGAGACGTTACGAAGTGCCAGCAAGCCTGAGCAATCATCTTTGTTTGTTGCTAATGAGCCATGGTGCTTTTCATTAATATATAAACCATTTAAAAGGACTTGATGGGAAGACTGAGCAAGTCAGTCGAAGCGTTTCTACTCAGAAAACACTGAAATGTCCTGTGAAATGGGCAAACCATGAACTCCTGCCAAATACAGAGCAAGAGCACAGCAAAACTGAGGTTCTCAAGGGGCGTCTCAGACACTTGGACCCCCCAAGCGTTATTTTCTAGCAGACCAGCCTCCTAGAGCGTACACCCCAAGCCAAAATTCCTGGAAACATTGCAAGGGAGGCCTCAGATTCCTTGGATCTGTGGTGCTTTTTTCAAGAGACTACAGGGTTTCTATCTGTAGGTGAAGCCCACAAGGTATCCAAGGATTCCTGGGTGTCCTTGCCATAGCTTCCAGGTAAGCCCTGAGGTTACATGCTCCAACCACCCTGGGTTTCCAGCCCCCAGGTACACAGTCTGGACGCCCTGGAACTTCCAGCTTGGAGTCAGCCTAGAAACTCTCACAGTGAGCAAAAGAAGCGGGCAATCCTGGCAGTTTCGCCCCTGTCATTAGCTGCTTTTGGCAGGAGAGAAACTGCCAAGGCTGTCACATTCCCTAAAGAGCTGGAAATAGTAAAAAGGAATACTTTATTTTTGGACTGGCCACAGTTCTTTGCAATGTGTTCAAGGGACTTCACACATGTTGTATTTAAAGGGAAAAAAAAAAATTCGGTCTGATTCAGATCAAAACTTTGTTAAAACCAAAATGAAACATCTACAGCATGAAAATCCCACCTTTTGATCAACCTGGCTTCCTTTGATCGCAGGGGGTTTTGACAGATGCTTAGCAGGGCACTCCACACAGCTTCAGAAAAGAAGATGCTTCACCCCTGACTGATACACAGCTACGTTAGCAGCAGAAAACACGAACTGCTCCAACTGCAAGAATGCAAAAACATGCTCTAGGACACGGTGATAAGGAGTAACAGGGAAAACACTCAACCTAATAGGGACAAAATAAAACTGCAGGTGCCACAGACGCTTGTATTAAGCCCTGTGGGATGTCCTCGTGAGACTGGAGAGTCCACATCTCAGGGCTGGATCTCTGGAGTGGTCTTGCTGTTTTAATTCATGATTTCACTATGACTGACGAGGCACTGTCTTCATCCTGATGAGAGAATCCAAAGTACCCAGTCACGAAGGCAAATTAATACATAGATCGCTGCAGTGGGTATTGGCGCAGCACCTCCGGGTGCAGCGTGTCCCCGCACCGGTAACCCTCTTACCCTAACGGTCTCCAGCATGGCAGTGCCCTTCTCTCCCACCTTGACGTGTGCAGTGTCACGGCCAGAAACACCAATTGCCCATCACTCCGAGTGGGTTGTTTTTCATCCATCTGCCCCCTGTGAAGGTGGTGCTGGACCCACACAGTCCCCAGGCCAAACACCACCCTACCCCCCCACCCCCCCCCCCCCCCTCCAGTTTGTACAACTTTTCCTCCCTTCAGACCCAATTTGGCTGCCCCAGAATCCGGCGTTTCCAATGCCAACCATGGCGACAGTGACACGGGTGTCAGTGGGGCTTCCCTGTGGCCCCGAGAGCACGGGATGACCGCCCAGGAGCCTCCCCCACAGGCCTCAGGCAAGATCGAGTTCACATCGCAGCCATAAGGTCATTATTTAGACCCCAAAACCAACAAGCAGCTGCTGTTCCTCGGCAGGGACGCGGCGTTCGAGCTGCCCTCCCCCGCCTTCCCCTCACACCACCTCCGCGCCGCCATTACCGCCCGCCCCTCCCGGCGGGACTACAACCCCCATCATGCCCCGCGGGCGGCACTGCCTGAGGGCTGTGGCGGGAGGGCGGCGCGGGGGCCGCTGGGAGTTGTAGTCCAGCCGTGCTGGCCCGGCGGTAGCGGTGAACGGGCGGCGGGCGGGGAGCGAACTACCGGCTCCCGGGAGGAAGCGGGGGCGGCGGGGCCGGGGCCGGGAGCGTGGCCGTGGCCCGGGAGCGGGATGCGGTGGCTGCCCGGGACGCCGCTTCGCTTTTTGGGGTGACACCATGCACCCGGCCTTAGCGGTGGGGCTGGTGTTCGGCGGCTGCTGCAGCAACGTGGTGTTCCTGGAGCTGTTGGCCAGGTGCGGGGCCGGGGAGAGGCTTTGGGGGCCGGGGAGAGGCTTACGGGCAGGAATGGGATCGGGGGTCGGGTGAGGGTCCCAGGGCTGGGGGCCGCTGGGTCTCTCCACCGTCTTGTGAGGGGAGGAGGCGGCAGCCGTGCCCATGGGGGGTCTTCAGGAGGGTGTGTGTGTGTGTGTGTGAGAGGATTTGGGTTGGTGGTGGGGCTTCCGAGAGGCAGCCGGGGCTGGCCCCCAGCCTGGGGCTGTCCCTGAAGGTGTCTGCGGCCCCGGCGGGGTGGCTGGCCCACCTCACAGCTTGGGGGGCAGCCCAGGCCCCGGGGGTCCTCATCAAGGTGCCCAGAGGATCCCGGGTGTGGATTGCCAGACCCTGGCCTTGTTGTGTCACCGTCTGATGTGGGTTTTGGGGTTTTTTTGGGCAGTCCCCCTTGGCTTGGGCCCAGTCTGGTCCCTTGGTATCCTGCCCAGGCTCTGGGGATCTCCCGTCTCTGCTGACACAGGGACCACCGCATCGGTCTGGCCCTAAAGCATCCCCACCACCCCTGCTCTCTGATCCCAGCGCCTCGTACAAGTAACAGCTGAAATCCCAAGGACAGAACGTGCAGGAGCTGGCTAGGGGTCCCCTGGGACAGCAGGCAGGGCCGAGGGAACACTGTCCATTTGGAAATGTGATCTTCGGCAGCGTCACGCGGCTGCAGGGCCAACGTGGTGAGGGCAAGGAGTCCTTTGTGGCACTCGAGCGAAGTTGCCAGGTTGCAGAGAGAGGAGGGCTGACATTTGGGGTACGTCCGAGTGCTGTGTCACCTTCCTCACCTAGACGGAGGAAGGTTGGCATGGCTTGGAAAAGGTGATGGTCTGTTGGATTTGTTTTCAGGGCTGGTCAGCAAGCTGTGAATGTGAAAGTGCTAGACCAGACTTGAAAAAAAGCAATGATTGAAGTGGTTCAGCGTCCACAGTCACGTGTGGAGCTGCATCCCCTGACCATCCAGTGCTATGTTCACTTCTGTCATGCCCAGGCTTTTGAATCTGGTGGTTGAAACCTGCCCTTACTTCCTCCCCACCCATCATCACCCCAGGTGATTAAAAGGGAGTGCAAAAGAGAGCCTGTCTCTGTAAGCCAGCAGTGGGGATATTGGCTTCAAAGTGGGAGGCCAGGATGCAGGTACCTTAACACGAGGTTGCAAAATCACTCGGCAGTCGCTGGATAAATCAAGAAGCAGTTCCTGGAGGAAGAGACCTTGTGTGACGAGTTGTCTTTCCTCGCAGGGATTGCTCTAACCTCTGCCTTTCCTGCCTGGCTGGTGCTGTAATATCAGTGAGGGAGGAGGAATGGGCCCCTTTGAGGAGAAGAATGCTTTGGATCTGGCTTCTTGCATTTGCTTGCAAGACACACTAGGCTTGTGTGTCCTCCAGCCAGACCTTAAACCAACAGTGAGCAATTTGGTCCTACTCAAAGGCTGCATTAGGTGTCTCAACTCCAGGAGGGATTTTGAGCAGCAAATCCTAGAAGTCCAACTGCAGATGTCTAGGAAAAGCTGCTTTTCACACACAGGCTTCTCCTAAGCATTGACTCCCATCCACTTTAGAAATTCCCCTGTTCCTACCAGCTCAGTTCCCGTGCCCCTCACTTGCCCTGTTCACCTTTAGTCTCTAAATTGGGGTAACACTGGTTATTTCTTTGGGTCTTGTTATTATCTGGAGGGAAAAGAGCTTCCTGGAGATGAATCTTCCCATAACAAGCAAAGTCCTGGAATAGGATCACAGGAAAAGCCAGTGACCAGACTGACAATCTAGTGAGGAATAACAGGTGATTGGAAGAAATTTGCTCAGAATATATGAGGAAAGAGTAAAGGAATGAGAACTGTTTAGTCTGGAGATGCCTGAAGGCAGACAAAAGACTTAAAATGGGTGGACAATGGCTGTAGAGAAGAAGAAATAAATTTGTCTGGTGGGCTCTGGAGGCAGAACAGGAAATAAGGAGCTTGAATTGCTATGAATCAGATCTAAAGCAAGCCAAAAACCAGGTTTGCTCCCCCTCAGTGTAGTGAAGGAGGTGTGTAAGAGAGACAGAGACCCTCCTTCTTGGAGGTTTGCAAGAGCAAGTTAAATAAGCTCCTGTCCAAATAACAGAAGGAGGCCTGGACAGGGCAAAAACCTCCATACAGTTCATCCTGTTTCCCATGTCTGGAGCATCCCAGCCCATTCTGCTGGTGTCCTTTCCTAGCTGACCCCGGGGGATGTCTATTTGAGTGGTTATGCCAAAGCTCCGTGTGCGATGAACGTACAGGCCTGGTTAGAAAGGCTGTGATCTGCTCGTCACCTTCTGAAGCTGTATCCTGAGGAGGTGCCTTGTCTGTGAAAACAGTTGAGACTCTGCATGGTGGATATCAATGGGGTTTTTTTTGGTTTGTTTGTCTTTTTTATTATCAATCAACACATAACCCTGTGTCAACAGTTTACTGATAACTGAAGGTCATACGTACAGCAAGTGACTGAATGCAAGAGTCTGTGAACTGGGAGGAAACAAAGTCTAGTGCAAGGAAACCGCCCTGGTTTATTCCTAGTTTACACTTGGCTTTCTATTCCCCTGCAGAGATAAGGTTTGCAGTCGAGGAGCCTGGCCTCTGCCTCCGGTTCAGTATCTCTTTTCTTCCCTGTAGTAACTTTTGAACTTCTTAACCTCACTGCACAGCAGAGATTGAGGTCTCATGGCCAGTTAAGGTTTGAAAAATGTGAAAGTTGGCAGGTGAGTAGAGGGGAGGGGCTCAGGCTAGTGTGTGCCTTGTGAAAATGCAGGGAGAAGGTGGCCTTTCCAGGTGCTGTTCGGTGGCAGCCACGTGCCAGCTCTGCATTACGCAGAGCACTGCTGCTTCTCTGAGAATTCCGGAGGGTGAGAGGAGGGATTTTGGAGGAGACAAGGCCTTCGGCTCAGCTATCCATTGGTTATTCCTGTTCTCCAGTGCATCTCTCAGCTTGCATTCTGCAAAACTGTGTCTAGACCCAGCCTCTGACTACTTGTGACCGCACATTGCCTTAGCAAGCTGCGTGCTCGTGCAGTGGGGTGGGGATCGGGACTCAGCGCCCTGCAGCTTCTCCATTCAGTCCTTGGCCTTGGTTTCTGTCTTGCACCAGGGAAAGGGGAAATACTTGCTCAAATTCCTGCAAGCAGCAGGGAGCTTTCTGATTATCATCGGACATGTCACGGCCTCCTCTGAGCCCACGGCTGACTGTGTGCCTCCCAGGAAATCCTCTCCCGCTCCCTGTAAGCTTCTTAGGGAGGAGGCAGAGGCTGCAGCAGGCGTGTGTGCTAGGAATGGGTGAGCAGCGTGCAAGGGAGTGTTTAATATCAGGCTGTTATGGGCCGTCTTGTCCTTGCATGTGATTCCTCTTCCCTCAGAAAAACACACACACAGGGTTGATTTGCTTAATAGTGCTCAGAAATTTTGCTCGGCTCCGCTACCGAGGTGATAACTGCCGTGCCTGGGTCTCTGGGAGGACACATGCTCAGCTAGGAGGGTCGTTTTTTTGAGGTCAGACACTGTTTTGGGGCTTTTGATACCTTGTGAAGTTTGAAAACTTTCGTGCAAAGCACGTGTCACGTTAGCAAGCTCCCTGACTTGCCTATCACGTGGCATTTAATGCTACGGCCTTTTTGGGCTCCCATGATGACCAGTTGTTGGCTCCTTCTGGAATCTACAACTAACCTTTTGGTTTTACAAAGATCTGTAGTGACAGGAGAAGGGGCAATGGCTTTAAACTGAAAGTGGGGAGATTTAGATTAGATATCAGGAAGGAATTCTTCCCAGAGAGGGTGGGGAGCACTGGGACAGGTTGCCCAGAGAAGCTGTGGATGCCCCATCCCTGGGAGTGTCCAAGGCCAGGCTGGATGAGGCTTGGAGCAACCTGGTCTAGTGGAGGGTGTCCCTGCCCATGGCAGGGGGGTTGGACCTAGATGGTCTTTAAGGTCCCTTCCAACCCGAACCATTCTATGATTCTATGATTCAGATCCTGTACCCTGTTGGGATGTTACACAGACCAGTGAGATGCGACCAATTTCCTCTTTCACTTACCCATTTCACCACGTGCCCCATGATGGGAATGGCTGCTCTCATCCTCTTGGGAAACGTTTGGGGAAGGGATTGCTGTACATGTATCTACAAGTTCAGGTGAATAAATTCCTTCTGGGAAGTGTTCAGCAAAGGCGAGTGAGAACCTGGACAGATAAACCAGTAAAGCTGCTCTGGGTTGATACCCACTCTGGGATTATGAGCTGTTAGCCTGTTTTTACTGGAGCCCAATGCAGTGTTTGTTCTCAGTGGTGTTCCCCTTAACGTTTGTCTTTCTTCTCCATGCCTGCAGGCAATTTCCAGGATGTGGGAACATAGTGACATTCTCCCAGTTCCTTTTTATCGCGGTGGAAGGCTTTATCTTCGAAGCCAACTTTGGGAGGAAGAGACCGGCCATACCAATGAGGTACAGTTGATCTGAATGCTTTTGCTACGCATAAATTGACTGGCTATCTATTATCTCAAGAAGTGTTTAATAAAATGGCTTATCCGTTTATCCTGTCTAAATCCCATCCATTCTGCAGCATTTGTGAAGCCCCATTGAGAACCTGTCATGCCTGATAAAATATGAACTTCTCGTTTATCGAGAATTCTTGATAGGAAATTGCCATCAGATACTCTCCTGTCCAAGAAACAGGGCAGTGTTTTGCACAGTTAAGAGTCTGCAGTGTTTGAAGAGCTGGCTATCTCTGGGGCTTGGTGCAGTGGGCGTGGGAGGAAGAGGTTTACTGGAAACCTGGCCAAATCCTCTTTTGCATTTCTCCATCAGGGCTGATCTTGTCCGGGCAATGGCCTGGCATGTTCGTGCCCTGGCACTCAGTGGCAGAAGTGAGGTTTTGTGGGCTTCCTTAGCAGGCTGCCTAGCTTGTGGAGAAACAGCTCACTGTGCTGAGTGCCCGGGACAGAGATTCTCATGACAGAAAGTTCAGGGCATGTTTAGTGCCGTTCATGGTTGTGTCACAGCGAGGAACTTCATTTTGTGGAGGCTCTCTAGCTTGGGTGTAGGACCATGGAGGTGTTCAGCAACAGTGTGCCCTCATGGCCAGGAAGGCCAGTGGCATCCTGGGGTTTATTAAGAGCGTGTCCAGTGTGTCGAGAGAAATTCTCCTCCCCCTCCACTCTGCGCTGGGGAGGCCTCCCCTGGAGTGCTGTGTCCAGTTCTGGGCTCCTCAGCTCCAGAGGGACAAGGAGCTGCTAGAGAGGGTCCAGCGCAGGGACACTGCAATGGGGAAGGGCCTGGAGCACCTTCCATGTGAGGAAAGGCTGAGAGAGCTGGGGCTGTTCAGCTGGGAGAAGAGGAGGCTGAGGGGGGATCTTATCAATATCTAAAGGGGGGTGTCAGGGGGTTGGGGCCAGGCTCTGCTCAGGGGTGTCCAGTGACAGGACGAGGGGCCATGGCCATCAACTGACAAACAGAAGGTTCACCCTGAACCTGAGGAAACCCTTCTGCCCTGTGAGGGTGACAGAGCCCTGGGACAGGCTGCCCAGAGAGGGGGGAGTCTCCTTCCCTGGAAACTTTCCAAAGCCGCCTGGACTTGTTCGTGTGTGATCTGCTCTGGGGGATCCTGCTCTGGCAGGGGGGTTGGGCTAGATGATCTCTAGAGGGCCCTTCCAACCCCTGACACTCTGTGAACCTGTGATTTGAATAGTTTCTCCTTCCACTTGGGGTAGCGATGCCTGCTGGCAAAAATTGAATCCCCTCAAATCAAGCCTTGTCTTAGGCCACAGACCTTAGGAAAGAGGGGTTTCCATGCACTAAAAAATCCCAGCTGGGCTATCCTTGGTTCCCCTCTGCTTCTGGGATTAGCACAAGCTGAGCCAGTGCATGTCAGCCTGCTTTCCATTCTAGAGACTTCTCTGCTGCATCCAAACTGGATTGATCTCCTTGATAGCCCTTGTCACAGACCCAAGAGCTGAGGGGGCTCCTGGTCAGCTCCAGAGCTTGCTTTGTGCCACTTACTCTGTTCCCAAGGTGCATCTCAGCGTCCCAGGGAGGTACATGCACAGCCGTCACCTGGGGTTTTTTGTGTGTGTGTTTCAGGTACTATTTCATCATGGTGGCCATGTTCTTCACTGTCAGTGTGGTGAACAACTACGCCTTGAACTTAAATATCGCCATGCCGCTGCACATGATCTTCAGATCAGTGAGTACCGCCATGCTGTCCTTTCTCACCTCCTGTGACATCTCTTCCCATCATCTCTCCAAGCACTGTCCCTGGTGCACGTGTTCTCCCACCTTCCCTTTCCCTGATGACACCAAAATCCTGTGCAAATAAACTCCAGTTAACCCCTGTGGAGGCTCAGCTCCAACTCTCACTTTGACAGTCTTGATCATTAAATTTCGACTTAATGGACAGATGAGGAAACAGGCTCAAACAGGCTTCATATTTCCAAAATATCAATGACAAAACCAAGCCCAGACTCTGGTTATCAGCCCTGGATGGGCTGAACTGGTGGTCAAAGGGACCCAGCTTTCCCTTCCACCACCAGCCAAACCAAGTGGTTCATGTCCTGGTGTAGCTCTCTTGGTTCAGTGCCCCAGTCAGAGAGGATGGATTTGGCCTAATTCCACCTGGGCTTTTCCTGTACAGGCCTCTGCTTTGGAAGATGCTATTAAAATGCATCTTCACTTCAGTGTAGAGGAGTGTCAGGCTAAAGCATCTGTTAAAACCAAAGAAAATGGAGCCCCAGCTGTTGGGAATAACGGAGTCTGCTGGGTGGGGGCTGTTCTCCCACCACACATTATGGGGTTGAGATACCGAAAGTCAGGAGAGATTAAAAAGAAGAAAACCAGTCAACACTAGGAGACCTGTCCCGCATTAACCAGGAGGGATGGTTCCTGTATAGCAGCCCTGCAGTCCATCTGCAGAGCCATACTCTTGTCCTGAATTAAAATACACACTGATTTGGCCATGTTCTGGTCTGTAGCACACACTGAGTGTCACGAGTGGGCCAGAAAAGGGGGAGGCCTTCTGCCCAGAAGATGCTAGTAGGCTGTTTGCCCCAGCCTCCCTGTTCCCAAGTCACCCGGATCAACATCTCCTCTCCTCCTAGCTGAAGCGAGACTCATAGAAGTTGGAGAAGACCTTTAAGATCATCAAGTCCAACTGTTCCCTGAGCAGGGCCAAGGCCACCACTAACCCATGTCCCTAAGCAGCTCGTCCACATGCCTCTTAAACCCCTCTCGGGATGGTGACTCCACCACCCCCCTGGGCAGCCCGTTCCAACCCTGACAGCCCTTTCAGTGAAGAATTTTTCCTAATATCCAGTCTCCCCTGGCACAACTTCAGGCTGTTTCCTCTCGTCCACCCTGTCAACCTCCCTGATCCTGTTCTGGCATTTCTGTCGGTGTTTTGGCATTAGTTGTACTGAATTTGCTGTGTTTCTCTGGGGCGGGTGTCCCACTCCGGAGAATTCTGTCATGCTGACCTTCTATTTTGTTTTTCTCCTCTCTCTCTCCTTTCCCAGGGTTCTCTCATAGCAAGCATGGCTCTAGGTATCGTCATTTTGAAGAAAAGGTAAATCACAAGCCTCTTTCTTGTATCACCAGGGGATGCTCTGCCACTGACTTTATCCTGACTGGTGCTCAGTGCCTCCCCTTTCCAGTTGTTTTACTGGTCAGGAAACTGGGACACAAAGGTGTGCCTGGACTAGAGGGTGGAATAGTTCCCTCTTCTGCATTTCCGCTACCCCTCACTCCTTCATTTAAGGCAAGCATGGACTGAAAAGAGAGATTTTACGCGACTGCAGCCTTTTGTGTTACCTCTTTTCTTTCCTCTTACCTCTGTGAGGCCAGTACCGCTCCTCTGAGCTGCGATAGAAACCAGGTTGAGGAAGAAGGGGGCTGGGGGGAGTTGTCTTCCATGCTTGTGGGAGGTGTTGGGCGATTGCTTGTGCATTGTTTTGTTGGGATTGTCCCCCCCTCTCACCTATTAAGCTCTTTAGCTCAACCCACGAGTCTTCTCGTTCTTGCTCTTCTAGTTCTCTCCCATCCCACGAGGTTGGGGCAATGAGCGAGCGGCTCTGTGGGTGCTTCGGCTGTTGGCTGGGGTCAACCCACCACAGTGGGCAAAGACACCAGGACAGGAGGGTCCTTCCAGCCGCTTGGGGTCTGGCTGTGTGACCAGCGCGGACACATCCCCTGCCGCTCCATCGCGATGCGGAGATCGGCCCTGGCACTGATCCGAGAGGGATCCTTTGCCACGGGCAAGGGAATCTTAGTCCAAATGCGTCTTCTTTGTTGCAGTTGGAGTAAGTTGGCCTTGGCCAGTGATGTCCAGCGTTAAGTAATGGGTATGTGCCCATTACCCCAATTCACATCGGTGTAATGGAGCAAAATGCAGTGCAAGAGAGCAGTAGGTGAACAGCGGGAGGCTGGGCTGGATCACTGACATCTGTCTTCTCCTCTGTGCAGATACAGCGTATCTAAATACACGTCCATAGCCCTGGTGTCCCTGGGGATCTTTACCTGCACTTTCATGTCTGCGAAGCAAGTGGTAAGGTTTGGAAAGGGCCTGAGGTCATAGCTGTGAACTTTACTGACAGGAGGAGCTGCTGTCAGCACCTTTGTCAGTAATTCCCTTTGCCTGACTATTCATGGAGAGACGTCTCCCAGCTCTAGAGCTGCTCCCTCAAAGCTCTTGCTCCTGATGGTTTGGAGAGAAGGGAGGCACACACACGCATGTAGTTTCACTTCATTTCAGGTGCCCATTATCCTGTGGTGTTCAGGTTGCCTTTTGCTGAGAATAAACCACTTTTTTGCCACTGAGATAACAGCCAGAAGCTGTTTTCTTTTGCCCTTACTGTGATGTGTTGCAGTTAGCAGCAGGTGAATCTTAAACAAAACTCGGCCGTCTGAAGTCTTTGCTCTTTGTATCCCAGAAGAGATTGTCAGTTTTCAGGCTAGCTTTTTCCAGACCTGTTGTCAGCCAGCGTGACTTTCTGTGACCCTGGAAATGAAGTGCACGTATGTGGAGAACAGGAGGGAGGGAAGAAAATCCATGTGTAACACCACTTTGGGCTTTTCCTGGGTCAGCACCCACAGCCTGATCTTGTCAACTGAAGGCAGAAAAATGGCATGAAGTGGTGGTCAAGTGCAAATTGGTTGCACTTAATCCAGCTCCGAGAGATTGGGAATGAAACAGGGCTGTCAAACCTCCAAGTCTCCTGTCACTTAATAGCTATTAGTACTCCTACGGTGTCCGAGGAGGGTCTGTGCTCTGCAGCCTTGCTCCACATAAACTCTCAGCAGGCATGGGGTTTTGGTATGGTACGGACAGCAGTGGCAAAGGTGAGCAATCTAATTTGCCCTAAATCACAGTGAAAGGGAGTTGAGCCAAGTCCTGCTACCTAGAGTTTCACCCTGGGCTAACAGCATCTACAGGCCTGGTTTCTGCAGTATCTTGACTGCAAGCCAGAGGCCTGGTTTTAGTACATGACCGGGGCTTGGTTCTTGTTCTTTCCTGCATACGCACCTCAGATGGGGATGCAGGACCCTGCCAGTGGGCTGTCTGTGGAGCTTTCTAAGGGGCACTGGTTATTTTTGTGGTTGAAGAGCTGAGTCTCTGGCCAAGCCAGGGCATTTCTTTCCGAAAAGCTATGTTCTTGATCAGATGTTTACACTTTTTGGCTGGTGCATTCTCTGAAGCAGAGTGAAAAGCAAAGGATGCTGTAGTTGGTACCACCTGCGTTCAGCCAGGGAAGTGACTCTGGAGAATGTGAGATCTCGGGTGGCCTTTGTTTTATGGGCTTGGAGCACGACACGCACACCACAAGTCAGGTAGAGGCAGGCCCAAATGAGCTGCAGGGACATGGTGGCTCATGGTGACTGTCTTGTGTCTCCTTCCACCAGGCATCTGACTCCAGCATAAATGAAGAGGACGGTCTCCAGGTTTTCTTGTGGTGGCTGCTAGGTATGTGAGTGCCATGACCTCGCTGGGACACTGCCAAGACTCATCTCCCTGACGTCCTTGGCCGTGCGGGTTGTGCAGATTGTGGTGGGGTTGTCCCTGTGCTGGGGTTGAGTTGTGCCGAGCATCTGGTGGGGTGTTGATTTGCAAAGAACAGGATTTTGTGGCGCTTATTGGCAGCTCTGTGTGAGGAGATGCTCTGTGTTGGGCCAACAAGTTAAACACGGCACCTCAGGGCTTTCTGCAAGGGAGTGGCTTAGTGACAGAATGACGTCGTTCACGTCTGTGCGTACCTTCTTGATTTCTCTGCAAAAGCAGCCCTGCCTGACATACCTGATGCTGTGACCTACGCTGCAGGGAGGGGCTGTAGCTCTTTCACGTGTTCGCTCAGCACAGTATTTTGTGGAGGAGTCTCTAAGTCTGGCACTTGAGTATTTTGGTACCCCCGACCTACATTTATTGGTGGCTCTTCAGGGAACCTGGGATTGATGGATTGTCAGTAGTGGCAAATGGCTGTATCCCTGGTATCCCACCAACTCTTCTTGCCGGGGCTGAGCCTCTTAAAATAAGAGATGATCTTTTGAAAAGTCTCTCAGCCTTTGGAATAAGACACCCCTGTCCCCAAGGCCATTATTAGTTTTCTTATCAAGTCTGGATGCTTTGGCTTTTTTCACTGAAAGCCAGACTGTGGGAGTCCTCAAGCTGGTTGACTTTAGCAGTGCCGTGCCTGAGCAGAGTGGCAAGGCTGTGCTTCTGTTCCAGGTATCGCTGCACTCACCTTCGCCCTCCTCATGTCTGCCAGGATGGGGATTTTCCAGGAGATGCTGTACAAGGAGTTTGGGAAGCACTCCAAAGAGGCCCTTTTTTACAATGTAAGTCACCATGCCTTTTCTGGGGTAGACAGAGCAGCTAAGAGAGTCCCTTCCCCTCCCACCCTGTACTCGGCACAGATCCAAAGGATCGCAGGGCTGGAGCAGTGAAGAGTGTGCTCTCATCCAGGTGTGTGAGCCTGGTTTCCCAGGATGAGAACTGGGATGGGTTCGCATAATCTGTTAACATCATGTCTTCACTTTTCTCTCCAGCACGCGTTACCACTCCCTGGCTTTCTCCTTCTTGCCCCAAACATCTACCAACATGCAGTCCTCTTCAGCCAGTCTGGTGAGTGTAGCACAGATGAATCCTTGCTCTTGCACCTTTCTGTCCTCTGGAAAATGCTGTAGGAAGCTTTCAGGCCAGCAGTTGTGCACGTCAGACTGTCGTCTTGGGATATTCACCCCCTTTGATTTTCAGGTTCAATAGAAAGCCAAAAGCCCCCCCAAACCCTCCTACACTGTCTTGGGGACGTTGTCTGACCTCCTCCCCATGGTGGGCATGGATTCCCATGGGAATCCAGGCATGCTGGCATGCCTGGAGAGGTGGTGATTGCCGAGAGCCTGGCCGTGGGCAGCTGTCTGTTCGGCTGGTGCCACAGCCGCTTGCAGAGCTCAGCCGTGGGTTACTGTGACACAAGAAAGCAAGACAGAGCTTTTCTTTTAATGTCTTTTTGTCCTTAGCCTACTTCTTCCACTCTTCCCTACAGAAGTCCAAGCAGAAATCTCTGCAAACTCTGTTGTATTTGTCATTTATCGCAGTAAGAATGAGATAACTCTCCATGTGGAGCAAAATCAAACTCTGCCCACACCTCAGTCTGCCTAATGCAGCAATGGCCTCCTGAAGCTGCAGCCTGTCCCGGAGCATGGTCAGTCCTGGGCAGGAGAGAGACCCCTCTCCTTGCATCTTCTTCAGGCAGTAGCAGGGCAGTGACCTTGCTCCATCCTTCCTCCTCGCAGAGCCGTTCCAGGTCCCAGTGATCGGGCTGACCCTGCCAATCATGTGGTTCTACCTCCTCATGAACGTCATCACCCAGTATCCTTTCAAAGCTCAGCGTGAGACGTGCCGCAGAGCTGGGAGAGGAGGAGTGGGGTGGGTGTGCTGCGTCCCTGGGAGTCTTCCCTGCATTTAGGAGCTGATTTTTGTGTAACTCTTGGAAATTTAACCTGGGGCTTGTGTTATTTCCAGGGGGGCTGGAATCTGCCACCACCTCCCCAGGGACAGGCTGGCTGGTGTAAACTCGTGGTGGTTCTGCTTAGCCCGGCTCTAGGTAGGAAGTGAGTGCTGAGCCCTGTTGCTGCTCACGCTCCCCCATGAACCCCCCATCCTTTAATCTGCCTTTCCCATGCCCGCTCAGGTGGGAAAGGAGACTTCCACTGGCCGTAAACGGAGAAGCCTGATTTCAGCCCCCCTTGGCTCCACGGCGGGGACTGTAAATGCTGTGCCCCATTAACCTTTTGACGATACATCAGCCCCAGCTGCTCCAGTGGGGTAGTTTTGTTGGCCCAGAGCAAGCCTGGGGGATTCTGGGAGATTTGGGGTGTCCCTGGGGTTTGTAGTGAAGCTGTCCATAGAAACGCTGAGCTGAGAAGGAGGGAATTTTATCCCATCTATAACCAAGCTGGGACAATCCTGCCCAGTCCTTTTCATTCCCAAAGGCCTCCCCAGGTGACCCTCCCTCTTCAGCCCCGACGTCCCCTTACCTCCACCTGCCCAGATACGTCTGCATCCGCGGCGTCTTCATCCTCACCACGGAGTGCACCTCCCTCACCGTCACGCTGGTGGTGACGCTGCGCAAGTTCGTCAGCCTCATCTTCTCCATCCTCTACTTCCGCAACCCCTTCACGGCCTGGCACTGGCTGGGCACCGCGTTCGTCTTCGTGGGGACTCTCATGTACACGGAGGTGTGGAACAGCCTCGGGCCCTTCCTGGCCCGCTGGAGGAAGAGGGCGAAGGAGGAGTAATGGCTGGGGACTCTCTGCAGGGACCTTTTTATTGTTTTATAGAGCAGAGCAGCAGGGAATCCCCCCGAGGGGGGATTGTTTTTATTACACGGGGGAGGCGTTGGCTGTGCCAAGCTCCTGGGAAACGTGGAGTCTCCGCTGGGAACCTACCCAAAATGGATCATGGAGAGACAATACGGTTATTTTTACAAGGTTGCATTTTTTTTATGCAACCCCTTTAGCTTCCAGCCCTCCCCACTCTGTTTTTTGTGTTTTAATGACCCTTTTAAGCGATGCAAATGCTGATACGGTTCTCTGTTAGAGCCCAACCTAGTTGTGGTGCTGTTGTCCACTCCTCCTGGCTCTAATGAGCTGGACCCTGAGTCAGTTTGGTGCCACCCTGTAGTGTCCAGGTGCCTGAGGCGGGTGGCCGACCCCCAGGGCACCGCTGCCTGTACAGCAGGTTGTTGGTCACACTGGAAATGCCAGGCCTGACTGTTAACCTGAGTCCTTGTTGCCTGATCCTACTGCCTGGGCTGGGAGGGTGTCGGATGCACCTGGAGCTGGAGCTTTCCAGTCTGCCCAGTAGATTCTCCACTGGGGAATGGCTCAGGGGGCCGATTCCCAAGCCATTGAATCCCCGTCCCAGCAGGGTCTGCTTGGGAGCCTGAGAAAACCAAAAAGGGATGACGCTAAGGGGACAGAAAGTGCCCCTGTGTCACCTTTGTGGCCTTCTCAGGGAGGTGGTGAAGTGCTGTTGAGGCTTCTGAGTCCTTCTGAGACATTGATACGTCACCAGCCAGAGGGTGTCGTGGGTTCCTCCCGCTTCGGGTAGGTCACTCCTCAGGTGCCTCCTGCTCTCAGCACAGGCGTGTTCAGTGGGCATTGTCACCAACAGTCACTGCAGCGGCCTGTGCTGAGCCCCCGACGCGCCGGTGGCGTGTCCCCGCATCCGGCCCGTCCTCAGGGTTCAAATGATGCCAAGAAACGTACGCAGGACCGGTACAGCTGAGCTTATTCATCCTGCCGGGGGGGCTGGTTTTACCCGCCCTTCACCCACTTCGGCCCTTTTCTCCCACCCCTCAGGCACCAGCCTCGCTCGTGGCATTTCTGTGCACCACAGCAGCCTCCGCCTGGTGCCGGACCGCTTGTCCCTTAGCGTCACCTCTCACCTGGGGCAGGAGTGGCCTCCAAGCGCTTTGGGCGCGCGTCCCCGTGCAGCGCAGGCAGCGCGCGTCCCGCAGCTCCCCGAGGAGCTGCTCGCTGGTGGGCAGAGCAGGGCTCAGCGTGGGGGTTGGTCTCGGAGCAGCGTGTTTTCATTGCCGTGATACTGTCCCCACTCAGCCCTGGTAGCTGGGGCACCCAGCAATGTCGAGTGAGTCACATCGAGCTTGGCTGAGTAAGGATTTTGCTCCGTTATCCTCCAGCCAACATCCCGATGGTTGCCAGCCTTGGTGTTTCCAGCCCCTCCAGCGTTAAACCTGCTTCTGTGCTTGTGGTGGATTAACCCCGGCCGGCAGCGAAGCAGGAGGGGCGGGAGGGAATAGGAAGGGCAAAGCCAAGAAAAGTTGGGAGTAGAGATAAAGGTGGTTTAATAGGCAAAAGAGGAAGGGGGGGTGGGGGTGGGGAACCCACAAGTGATGCAAAGGTAACCCCTCACCACCTCCCACCGTTAAAACTGCCCACCCAGGTCCCCAGGCAGTGGTCACCTTCCCAAAAATCCCCTCCCTTCCGTTTTTAGTGCTGATTTTTATCCATGTCGGTCCTGGCTGTGCCCCCTCCCAGCGTTGTGCCCACCCGTGGCCTGATGACTGGTGAAGGGGCAAAATGGGGCAAAAAGGGGTAGGCACGATGCTGTGCAAGCGCTGAAATTGTGGTGTCAACCCCGGTTTAGCCGCAAATCCAAGGTGAGCCCAGCACTCAGCGGGCTGCGGTGGGGAGGGTTAACTCCATCCCGACTGGCCAGCACGACGCTGCCGGGACCCGCAGCTCCCTCCTGAGATGCTGAAGAGTTTTTCCCTTCTGGTTTTGATTTTTCCTGAGCCTGAAAACCCCCCTTGTGTTTTGAGTGGGATGTTTTCCAAGGATTTTTGTAGCTGGTGAGACTGTTCCCCGACAGCTGCCCCAGCACCTAGTGCGGGTCAGCTTACGCTTCCAGCTGTTGGCGCAGGCTCCTGGCGGGACCCAGAGGGAGGCAAAACCTTCGTCGCTCAGCTTGATCTTCAGAGCTACTTACGTGGAGCTTCAGCCGAGCCGGCGAGGTAGGGGAGGGCAACACAAACTCGGTGCTGAAGCTGGTGGGTAACTGGTGGGGTTCATCCGAGCCTAAAAAGCGGGTGTAACAGTGGGCTGAGGGCAGAATCCGCGTTCAGGGTTGGGCAGCAGGAGCTGTAACTCCCGGTACCTGGCCGTGGCGGGGGATGCTGTCGGGTTTTGGCCAAGTGACAGCTGAGGAGGTGCTGAGTGTAACGTACCATACGTAGACTCCTCGCTGGGTCGCCCGTTCTGCGGTGCAATTGCATGTTGTCCCCAGTTCCTGTGCGATGCCGGTAGGTTTGGGGTTCTCCCTTTTTAACCGCGTGTCGTACTCGGTCTTCACTCGATCCAGGTGTCAACAATAGGTTCTTATTTGTTGTTGTCGGGGTATTTTTTTGTAACTCATCTGTGTGTTTCTGGTTATTTATAATTGTTGCGGTGTCGCAGAAGGGGCAGCGATTCCCTTCCTGCTGTAGGATGTCACCCTCACGAGGGTGCGCTTGTCCGGTTGTGAGAGGGAGGAAAGGTCCGTGCAGAAAGGGCCCGTCAGCCAAAACTGGTATTTGAATGCAGGGCTCCCCTGCAGAATGGGGCTACTGACGTGTTTGGCTTTAATGGTTGCCGTAGAGATGATATAGACAATTGTTTTAGCAGAGACTGGAAAAGTGAGGGAGCCAAAATACTTCTTGACCAGCGTCCTGGATTTGCAGAGCTTTTGGGTTGGCTGATTGGGTTTAGGGTGGTATTTTTGTTGGGTTTTTTTAAAAAAACCCAAAATAAATATGTATCCTCTTCCAAGCATGTTGGTGGTCTTGTTTCTCCTTTCACGCTTGGCGACTGGCAAGCAGCTGCTGGTGACTGGCAAATCAACGGGGCTCTGAAACCAGTAATTTCTCCTGCCCTAATATGGGAGGAGGTTGGAAAGACTCAGCCTTGCTGGGGTGTGAGGGAAGGACCCAGCCAGCCCAGCGCCGACGTTACCCTCCAGCTGCTGCCGCGAGGTGAGAAGCTGCTTTTCTCACATCCCACGTGCCCCGCTCCTCCTCGTTCGTCGTGCACGAGGTGAGTGAGCTAAACCAGTGAGGAGCTGCAGACGCACCGGGAGGGCTCGTTCCCTCCCGCTCCACACCCCTGAGCCGGGACATCCCGCCTCGTCTGGCCCTGACAGCTGGGGTTTCTGCTGGGGGGAATCGAACCACGATCTGGGGAAGGGGGTGAGGTGGAGGGAGGCGAGAGAAGCAGAGAGTGTCCTGGGGGAGGCTCCTTTTTAATGGCACCGGTAATTAATTCCATTCATGAACGTGCTGCTCGTGGTGGCTGCGGCACCCGCGGGGGTGAGGTGGGCAGCCAGGTCTCCGGCGCGTTGGGGGGTCCCGAACAGTTGGTTTAGGTCTCCAGGCACCCTGTCTGCAGCACAGAGCGTCCCTTCGCTTGCCAGGGTGTTACCCCGGAGGGGTGGGAACGGTGAATGAAGCCTGGCAGCGGCGCTTAGCCATCGCCTCAGCTGAGCGGCCCAGCTCCCCGCACGGGGCCTGGTTTATGAAAAACCAGCAAGAAACGGAGCGTTTACTGTGGGCTTTCCAGCTGCCGGTGACATCCCCATCCCTGCAAAACCAGCGATGTGGCATTAAAACCCCGGCCATCGCTTTTAACACACCTTTAAACCCTCCCCAGCGCGGAGCTTTGTGGGGCGCGCTCGGTTCTCCCGCAGTCACCCAGTACGTGTATTTCTAATTTAACAAACCGTCTTTCCCCAGACCCTGGCAGCCGCTCCTTTAATAAATCCTCATCGGCCGCGCTCCGCTTTCACCGGCTCGGAGATTTCTGCTCAAAATCTTTTGCCTTTCATTAAATCTGGGCCGGTGTTTATTAGCGCTCTCGATCTTCCCCCCGGCACGCTGCAGCCTGGCTCGCCACGGTGGGTCGGAGAGAAACAAAGGATGTAGGTTTTTTATTAAAACGAGAAGGAAAGCCTTGAATTCCTTCGGGAAACGCGATGAAATCCTTGTCGCTTCCAAGGTGTAAAAAACTTGCTCCCGCCACTAAATGAAATGAGCAGGGCAGGAAAGGGATAAAGATGTCTCTGTAAATCACCTGGAGCCGCACAGTTCGTCTCTGTTCAGCGTCTTTCATTAAAGCAATCATAAATCAGCAGCTGGAGCCCAAGAGGGCAAGAAGGTGAGATTTATTGGCAGGGGAAATTTGGGAGGGGAGGAGCTCAGAGGATACAGAACCATTTTTTTTTTTGCCTCCAGCATGGCCCAGGCTCACAGGTCTCCGCTGGCACACTTCCTTTTTCTAAAACTCTCCAAAGGTTGCTGGAAATCTAATTTACTGTTATTTTTCCACTTCCACGCAGTTATAACAGCTGGCTTTCACCCTTCGCCTCCCCCGCTCTCCCTGAGCAGCTGGAAGATGGATGCACAGACCCTGCGATGACCAAAGGACATCAGCACAGGGCAAGGGGACAATTTATTATTTACCCCTTTCCACCCTGAGAGGGAGGAGGCAAAGCAGGAGCATCCAATAGAGCCACACAGCCCCGTTCCCATGGAGGAGGTGCTGGGGACCGGCCAGGGAAAAGGCAGGTGACACCATCTCTGCTGGGAAGATGCCTGTAGTTGTGCAAGCCAAGACAAGGGGTTAAACCTGCTTTGGGCCACCAGAGAGACCCTGGATGGTAAAACCTGTATGTGTGGACGTAGCCCTGGGCTGGTAGTTTGGTCATAGAAGCACAGAATGGTTTGGGTTGAGAGGGACCTTAAAGCCCCCTCAGTGCCACCCCCTGCCATGGGCAGGGACACCCTCCACAGCCCAGGGTGCTCCCAGCCTCATCCAGCCTGGCCTTGGACACTCCCAGGGATGGGGCATCCACAGCTTCTCTGGGCAACCTGTCCCAGTGCCCCCCACCCTCTCCAGGGAGGAATTCCTTCCTGATGTCCCATCTCCATCTCCCTCTTTCCATTTAAACCCGTTACCCCTTGTCCTGTAACTCCCTGCCCTTGGGAACAGCCCCCCCAGCTTCCTTGTAGGTCCCCTCTTTGGAGGGCAAAAAGCAGACGCTGCCCAAAGCGTGACACAGCGGTGATGCTTGAACCGCTGGGGCATTGCAGAGGGACCTAAAAAAAGCAGAGGTGACTTCCATCAGGACAGGAGGGGGGGAAGCAGTCCCGGGAGCATCAGGGGAATGGAGATGGGGGTGTCATCCAGACATCCTCCCTGGCAGGACCCGCTGCATGGGGGATTTCTCACTGTGGAGCCTTCATGACTCCGTGATGGACGTTGATTTATACCTTCATGCTGCTACTTGCTCTGAGGTATGAGCAGGGAAAAGCACGAATGATAAAAATGTGGGAGCCGCCTCCTCCTCAAAATTCAGCCCCAGCTACAAGGGTTCCTCTCCCTCCGCCTTACAGGACCTAGAAGAAAATATCTCAGAAGCTTGAAATATTTGGTTGGGGTTACCGAAAGGGTATGATGCGCAAGAAGGAAGTGCAGAGCTTAGGCAGGGTCTGCGGTACGGAGCACCTCAAGGGCTGAGCGCTGGGGCTGCAGGCCTGACTCCGTACCGAGGGGCGCGTGCTTGAGCTCCAACCCCACAGACCATGGGGAGAGGGTATGTGACTCCAAACGCAGCTGGTGGTGGAAGTAACGTCTGGAAAGTGGATGGGGGGACCCAAAGTTGTTTGCAGGGTTGGAGTTGTTGAAGCTGCACTGTAGAAGTGTGGGGTGAGACCAGGAAAAGACCCGATGGGTCTCATCCAGCCCTTCCTCTCCCTTGAGTCAGGGATGTAGAGGAACACAGGCAGTTGTAATCACACCAAGCGTCAGCTCTCCTTGCCCCCACCGCAGTACTGTTAAATCATAATTCATTTTGACAGCTGCCAAATTATCAGCATATTCAATGAGACAAGCTCCTGAGGGAGCAGGCAGAGGTAGGGGGCAGCCAGACGCTGCTGGGATACGGCATGGTGCTTCAGGAAGGTGGGTTTAGAAATGGATATGCATGCTTTGCAGAGAAATCACAGACTCCTAGAAATTTTAGGTGGGAAAAGACCTTTAAGATCTTAAAGTACAACCATTAACCCAGCACGGCCGAGCCCACCACTACTAAGCACCTCATCCACATGTCCCTTAAGCCCCTCCTGGGATGGTGACCCCCGCCCACTCCCTCAGCAGCCCATTCCAATGCCTGACAGCCCTTTCCAGGAAGAAATTTTCCCTAATATCCAATCTAAACTTCCCCTGGCACAACCTGAGGCCGTTTCCTCTTGTCCCATCAGCCCTTTGGTCAACACCTAGGCTTAGGCCTACAAGGAAGCTGGGGGGGGGGGGGCTTTTTACAAGGATCTGTAGCGACAGGACAAGGGGTAACAGGTTTAAACTGAAAGCAGGGAGATTTAGATTAGATATCAGGAAAAAATTCTTCGCGCAGAGGGTGGGGAGGCACTGGGACAGGTTCCCAGAGAAGCTGTGGATGCCCCATCCCTGGAAGTGCCCAAGGCCAGGCTGGATGAGGCTGGGAGCAACCTGGTCTAGTGGAGGGTGTCCCTGCCCATGGCAGGGGGGTTGGAACTGGATGGTCTTTAAGGTCCCTTCTAACCCAAACCATTCTGTGATTTAGGATTCTATACTGGAAACTACTCCCCATCTGTTTCCAGAACATGCTTGAAAAATGAAAACAACAAGGTGCAGCGCGGGACGCGCAGTGGTCTCACCGGCAGGTCAAGCTCTACCAGTGGTTTCTAGCTTCTAGTGTTTCCAGGACCCGTATCAGTGGGGTTAGTGGAGGATGGAGGCATGGAGATGAAAGTCAGAGTATCAAACCAAACCATTTTTCAACCATCTTTTTTAAAATACAGCTCCCAGTTTGGGGATTGGGTGCTGGAGAATCCGAGCCGCCACAGATCTCCTGCTCATCTTCCACCAAGCCCGCAGCAGTTGCCCTGGCTGCCCACGTGCTCTGTGATCGTCCGTGGAGGCTCCTGGCCTCCAGCACTTTACACGCTCAGCAGATTTGCAGGAGCAGCTATTTATGGAGCTATTCTGCAGCCCCTGGACGTGCACCAAACTTTTAGCTAGCCAGCTTCGTATCCTCTCCTTCAGGCACAGGTCTGTATTAAACCATCCCCTTATGTCTAGCAAACCCGTCATTCCTGAATTCAGCAGCTCCTTGTTTTGCATCTGTGTTGCTACTGGCCTGGGGCAGGAATCAGGATGAAACAGCTGCCCGTGACTTCCCAAAACACTTGGGCATGAGCACAGGCTTCTCTGCTTCACCTCAAACACCAGATATTTGAGCAGAGACACAGGATTCTGACCGAATTCCTGTATTAAAAAACCCCTTATAATACAAATCATTGGAATTTTCTCTGCCTTGACTTACCCATTTACACATGGCTGTGGCAAAGCACGTGTGATAAGCGTGTGGCTACATCCTCGGGCTGGTAAAGCCATTTGTATTCATAAGGCAGCAACCACAGTTACTGATTTTTATTGAATGTTGAATGTTTAATTTAAAAAAGGGAAATTAAACAGCTTGTTATACTCCCCCCTGTAAAACTCAAGGCTCAGAGACTTGTTTGACTGTGACTAACTCAAGGTGTTACTCTGCTGTAATCCAAACACGCTTCCTGCCAATAAAAACAGAGTTCCCTGAAACAGCCCCGCTTTTATCTGCCAGTCTATAAATACACAGGCACCAAGTTACAAGTTCTGTACTTTCAGCCAAAAATAAATGCTCTAAACTAAAACCGACAAACTGCAAAAACTTCACAATCTGCTAAATGAAACGTAAATATTACGTGTCTTCAATCCAACGGCCCTTCTGCCTTCAAGCTCGGCCAGATGTTCCACGCTTCAGGGCGCTGTAGGCAAAGGGCGGGTCGGCGTTGTGCAGGGTTCTCCGGGAACCTCACGGTTTGGGTGAGCCATTCGGTCGGTGGTCTGCGGGGGAGGGGGAAGAGAGCAAGCGAGAGCGCGTGGCAGCACGAGCTTAGGGAGGGAAGAAAGGAGTATTTTGCCGAATTGACTTCAGCGCGTTTCTAACCTAAGCTCCTCCCTGGTATTTTAAAAACCTCATGTCCTACTTCCACGCAAGGTCCTTGTGCCCTGGGCTGGGTGTGTAACCCCACCGAACGTGCCACGTTGGGAAGTATTACTAGATGATCTTTGAGGTCCCTTCCAACCCTAACCATTCTATGATTCTATCTGAAAGCTCAGCACTAAAGAACTGATTGCAAAAGGGGAGATTCTCTTCAAGCATCGTTGTCTGATACAAGTGCCAGTAAGTGAACCAATCCCCGATCACAGGAGAACAAATGATTTCTTTTTACAACTGGGAAATAAGAATAACATGTTTATACTCCAGCTTTATGCCTATCTCTGTGTATCAAAATAGAGACACAATTCCTGCACTGGAGAGCTTAACATTTAAGAGTGTTCCTGTAAATACGAGCAGTTGAATTGCTGTGCTTACGCTCTCAAGATGTACAAGGCATTTGCAGGATCCAAGCGGAGAAAATTCAGCGCAATTCAGGGATAACTTGGCATGTTTTGGTCTAAAGGGAGTAGCTGCTCCAAGGGAAGAGTGGAGGGCTGGGGCTGAACGTGGAAGCGGTCTTGGCTGGGGAGAACTGAGCAAGAGGAGACACTGACGTGACTGGGGTAGCACCCAACACCCACTGCCCTTATTTTCCAGACATACGCACGTACCCAGCTGGCAGTGCAGAGCAGTACATGGGTTCCTGCATCACTGTCCAGGAGAAAACTGATTGATCTGCACTGACTGTACCACCTTCCCAGTGTAAGCGAGGAGGTGCGATCACCCCTGGCCCTGCTGTGCACGAACCGTGAGGTACCTTGTACGTATTCATTAGCCACGACACTGGCAAAGCTACCATCACCTGTAAAACAGCAAAAACTGATACACCCATCAGCATCCACGTCAATCAGCCGTGCAGCCAGCCATAAGAGCCAGGCCGACCTCTGCAAAGGCATTTATAGAGGCAGAGCGGCTGTGAAGAGCCCCGTGGGATTTGCTGAAGAACCTGGGGAGGTCGAGTAGTACTTCAGTGACAGACAGGTACCCACCGTGCTGAACTGCCCTGGCAAACAACCCTCTAAGGTTGAAACTGCAGCTCCGGCTGCCTGAACTCCTTCTGAACCCAGAAGCAGCCTCGTTGCTTTTCGGTCTGTCAAAATCAATGATTAAAAACCGGTGCCCCGGAAGAGCTGTTGTTCTTCAGCTTGTGGATACAGCCAGCTGCTTTGTGGAGAGGAAAGTGCTCAATAAAAAGCTGAGTTGTTTACAGGCTTCATTGGAATTTAAGGTCAGGTTATCCGAATCTATCCATTAGTTACCATGAGCCGCGTTGCTTCGTTCAGTTCATCCTATTTAAACAAGGAAATCCCATCATGAACCTGCGTGGTGAAGTAAAACAGAGCTCTTCCGTGGACATGACTCTGTGGCCACTTCTGTGCATGCAAAGACCTCAAAGACTCATGCTGTAACATGGATAGCAAACACCCCTCGTTGGGGGAAGCTGCTTGGGCAAAGGGGCCCCACTATCTGTTCTGTAAGAAGATGGTAATGAAAATTAATCAGGACAAACATTAACTCAAGAGTTTTATTTACTTGTCAGCGCTCTGCTCCACATACAGAAAACCAAATCTTCACATACTACTTACCAGTTCAGCTAGTTCTCAAAAATTCTAGTATCTTCTTCTGATGACTCCTTACTATGTTCCTTGAGTGCACCTTCAGATGAAGGAATTCTGTCTCATCCCTTCAAACCACCCCCTGCCCCGTTTTATTAAAAAAAAAAAGATTTGGAACTAGTTTTCACTCCCAACTTAACTCTGAACATTTCACCAGATCCCTGTTCAAAATAACTCACTAGTACTACAATACAGACAATATTATCAGAGGCCCCGATGCCTCCACACCTCAATTAAGTCTATAATATAGGAGGGGGAGGAAGGAGAGAAATTAATGGAAGCTATGGTCACGTGGCTCTTAGGAACAAATCCATGCCTTTTCCCAGCTGAGAGTGCCTGGGGAAATAATTTCTAGCATTGGGAAATACAGAAATTACTTCTTAATAAAGTTATAAATAAATAACTTTTTTTTGGAGAGTTAATCAGAAATGGATTTGGAAATAATATTTGATTGACTTTGCTGAAGACAAATATATCAAAATCAGTATTCCTGTTAGACAAAGATTTGGTGCAGAATCAAGATTCAAGAGAAGACTTGGCTAGTAGTGGCCATCAAGGGTTGGTCCTCTTCCGCCCAGTTGGGATTGGAGGTAGGACAGGTTTGGAGTGGGAGCCTGGCCAGTTGTTGAGCTGAGGCACATGAGAAGAACCAGGCTTGGACTTGCTGTATTTTCTCTGAAGGTTGTCACTAAGGAGCTCAGTCTCTGCAGGAATTATAAGTAAGTGAAGAAGCACTAAGAGAGCATTTTTTTCAATGGAAAGTCAAAATCCACCACAAAGCATGTCCCCAGATGAAAACTCAGTGTTTTGGGGGGTGGGGAAGAATGGGGGGTGACATTTCCAGGTAGTCTAGTGAATCATGAAGCTGCCCTCTCACCCAAACAAAGCTACTGTCATTACAGTAACACGGCCCGAGCAACTCTGTCACTTTGGAGTATGGTTCAAACCTTTCAATCTGTCCCCTCCCTCTGCAGCTCCTCTTGGATCTTGATGCTGAACTTTGACTTCTTCAGTGAGACAGGCATGGGGAACAGGGGACCGAGCCGTCAGACCTTCAGCAGCAAGTCCACCAGCTGAGGTGAGAAACTGTCCACTAGCAGGACCAGGCTCTCTGCAGCCGAGAGGGAGAAATGATTCTTGCTTAAAAAACAGCAATTAAAAAGCGTATGCACTAGGTCTGAGAGTCGCTGATGTTGCAGTCGCACAACTCAATCCAAACTCAGAGACAAATCCAAGTACTTATCAGTTACACAAAGCTTTGTCACACATTACAACTCCCTCAAAACTTCCAGTGCTCGCAAACACAACTACTACCCCTCTTCATGTTCATTCATTGGCTTAATCAATCGCACGGAAAGGTACAATAAAGAGGTTCATGCCACACAGTGAATCAGCTTCAGCTCTGGGATCAGAGCTCCTTGTTTCCAAAGCTGTGATTCAGCTCTGCGGATGATGTCCTTCCTCAGTGAGTAAAAGAAAACAGGAATTGCCATGAAAAGAAGCGTTTCTGTAGTACACGGACCATGAGTAGCCATTTACCAGTGGGTGGTACCCAAGGCATCTCTGACCTGTTGTGTCTCTTGCAGGAAATCTAGTCAAGCCCAAATCTGAGTGGTCTGAGACGCTGGCAATGATGACGACAGTGTTATAGCTTGTTCTGATAAAGGTTTTCCATTTCCATCTATACACTATCAATTTACTTCAAGAAAAGTAAGGGAAAGGACTCGATTGAGATGGAGAGATCAATAACTACCTATTTAATGCAAAACCATAATACATATCTGCAGCAATGCTTAAGACATTTCATGATGTCTCTTCACAGAGAAAGGACCGTTCTGGGCTCAGTGGGAGAAAATGAGTCATAGATTTATGAACCTGGGAGAAAGCTCAAAGATTTTCCACTCTGACCTTATCTGTGGTGCAGGCCAAAAGAATTTAATCCTCTAATTCTTGCAAGAAGCATTTTAGACTGTGAGAATACTGTGATTACACTGTTCTGGGGAATAGAAAGATAATATTTCAATAGTATTTTCACAAATCCATACAATAAAAAGAAGGGATCATGAATAACGAGATAAACCAGTGTGGTACTCCCATAAGAAACAGGTAATCATCTTCTCACTGGATGTACTCTGGAAGCATATGAGAATTTTGCCATTGCCTTCAAGGTAAAGGAATATTACAGGCTGTAACGTACGGAGAGCATGTGTCTTCCTCTGAGGTCCACTGCATCCAAGGATGAGCATCCAACACTGAATGCTCTAGCCAAATGCTTAACCCTAGTCATAATCTCATTTGAGCTGCCTGTAATACGCCTCACGCCTAACTGTGATAGGGATAAGAAACTACCAGGAGGAATAAATCCAGGCTCAGTATGAACAGCACTTTGGACTCCACAACATCTATTCCAATTTCAACTCCTCTACCCGTTTCTAAAAGGCTGACTACTGCTTTTGCTGCAGAGAACACAGTAACACCTTTACCTACAAATGAAGGCTAAAAATAGGTATCATACCTACTCTGCTCTTGTGAGACCCCACCTGGAGTGCTGTGTCCAGCTGTGGAGCCCTCAGCATAAGAAGGGCATAGACCGGTTGGAGCCAGTCCAGAGGAGGACACAAAGATGCGCCGAGGGCTGGAGCCCCTCTGCTATGAAGAAAGGCTGAGAGAGTTGGGCTTGTTCAGCCTGGAGAAGAGAAGGCTCTGGGGAGAGCTTACAGCACCTTCCAGTACCTGAAGGGGCCTACAAGGAAGCTGGGGGGGACTTTTTACAAGGGTCTGTAGTGATAGGACAAGGGGTAACAGGTTTAAATTGAAAGTGGGGAGATTTAGATTAGATATCAGGAAGGAATTCTTCCCATAGAGGGTGGGGGGCACTGGGACAGGTTGCCCAGAGAAGCTGTGGATGCCCCATCCCTGGGAGTGCCCAAGGCCAGGCTGGATGATGCTGGGAGCAACCTGGTCTGGTGGAGGGTGTCCCTGCCCATGGCAGGGGGGTTGGAACTGGATGGTCTTTAAGGTCCCTCCCAACCCAAACCTTTCATTGATTCTACAATATAGTTAGAATTAAGACCCTGTGTATCTCTAGCTGCAACTACAAGAACACACTGTGTTAAAATTCAGCATCCTAAAGTGTTCAGCAAAATTTTCATTGCCTTTTTCCCCAGCTGTCTGTTTCTTAAAGGGCAGAAGACAAGGTAAACTGTGGGAAATAATTTACATGCCACTTGTCTGGGAGTAAAGGGGAGGCAGGTACTCAGGCTTTTCTTGCACAAGTGTCATAGGAAACAATTTAGTGAAGGTTTCTTGTAAAACTACTCAATGAGAATAACAAGTGGGAAAACTAGAGCTTACGAGGTGTCTGCTGTCTAGGTGTCCGAGGTATTTGGGAGTGGTGGGGTAGAGGAGCTGAGAACCTACATCTCCTTTGTGCTTTTGCCAGGTGAATGAATTTGGATAACCTATCCTTAGTCCTTCCCTGACAGCCTCAGCACAGAAAAGGGAACTCATAGGTGATATATATATATAAGGCATGTGTTCCCTCTAGTAAAATTTCCTAGCCAGATAAATGTAATAGAAATGAAAAATAGGAAGCTTAAAACCCCCCCAGTATTACCCCATGGAGTAATGAGATAAACGGATTCTGTGTGCTCTAAATACAAATATGTTAGTAATGAGTTGAGGAGTAAAGCACTGGGCTGCTATAGATTCTGTTTAGATTAGGGTTGCACTGGACTGCCAAACCCTAACATATATCACTGCACATGATGTCATAATATTTCAGTTGATGGATATTTTCCATTCAATTGTGTCTGGCAGGAATGGGGACGTGCAATTAATTATTTGAGACATTTCCTTGTTAAATGCAGTGGTTGGTAGTAGGTGAGGTTCTGACTCCACCCTCAAGCTCTCAAATAATGAAGGTGTAGTAACAGATTAAGAAGTTGAGTTTCTACTCTCCAACTCGCTGTATTTTGCTCCTCCTCTCCTCTCCTCTCGTCTCCTTGTTATGCTGTAACCAGATCATTTCACTATCCTTACAAACAGCTCTACTGGCAAAACTGAGTAATGAAATACAGCGGACAGGGACCTAAAGAATTTATCATTGCCTGTGGTGAGTAGCAGTCCTTTAAAGTACAGTTGTAAGCTCTATTGCCCTAAAGGATTGCTACTCACCACAGGCAATGATAAATTGCTTAAGCCTGTGAGTGAAAACAAATGGAACCTCAGGCAAAAAAATCCACACTTTGATGTGTGGGAGATTTCAGGTTCCAGCAGAGGACTCCAAAAAATCCCTGGGAAGTGGCATGGTGTTTTCTTTTGTGAAATCAGGAAAGACTAGGTCATCGTAGGTTACATCCAAGGAAAAGAGCACAGCTATGGTCTTAGCAGTGAAAAGAAGCTATGGATGTCATTAGAAACTGTCCTGCTGGAAAGTGCAGGTCAGGAGGCAGACATCCAAACCAACCCTGTAACACTTTACACTCTTGAGTAAATGCAATCAGGATGATCTGTTTTACTTGTAGAGCAGAAGTAACAGAACAACTGCAGTGAATCCAACAAGTGTTAGTGACCTGAAGCTTAGTGATGCCACTGCCACCCCAGCTCAACTGCCAGATTTGAGAAATGATGCAAAAAAAAAAAAAAAAAAGGGAACTGGACACAGTGTTGCTCAGTGAGATATCAGACTAATCTGCAGTCCCTCATCTTCGAAAAGAGTATTTCCTGCCTTGTGCCTGGAGGTCAATACATTGATTCTCTTACCCCTTGATGGCTTTTTTTAGTTTACTCTTTCTTCTATTCCAAATGTTGAAAGCATAAAATTGGAGAGAAAGAAAAAGAAAATATTAAACCACCTCAATATTCAAACAAAATCACTGCAGGCTTCACTACAATACTTGAGCAATGTGGGATTTTTCTCACCAGTATTTCCAATGCATCTACACAACAGCATTTCCATCAGTCCCGCCTATAAGCAAATTTCTTCCAAACTTTCCATATTTCCTTTGCAAAAGGATTTGACAACATGACTCTATACGATTTTGCTGTAGGCCATGATGCATGCACGGAAAATGAATCAGATTAGCAGTTTGCTTTTTCTCTCCTCGCAGTTGTTTTTCCACTGTGTCATTAACAGTGTTAAATGAAAACACTGCTAAAGGCAAAACACCAAAATGTGGTGGAGTGGAAAGACATATTTATTCCCATATGCGAAGGGTAAGACCTTTACAACTCATCACAGCTTCGCACTCATTTGAGTTATAGGTCTTGCCTCTTACTGGTAAGGACGGATGATGCATAATCCCCCTGCAACCCATTACACACTCAGTTTCTTCCACACGCTCACTCTGTTCCCCTTCAGCACGCTCCACCATGGCACAAATACTCAGGACAAATGAATCTGCAGGGGCCCACGGATTCAACCTTTTTACAGCATGCTAATTAGCTACTTGTAATTACAGTGGCAGGTAGTATATCACACAGAGGGAAGTGGCAATCTCGCTAGGATATAAAAGGAACACTGAGATTTTGGTTTTTTCCACAGCAAGTTTAGTTAGGAATTCTGCTAACCGATGAGGAATAGAGTGAACGGGTTGAAATCTTATAAAGATGCTCAGCATTTCTCATTGGACTAACTTAAGGAGAAAAGCTGCTTAATATGTGTTTAGGAAGGTCTTTAACAGTGATTTTTAAAAGATGTGAGAACCATTAGGTTAAAAATACACTGTATGGTATGCTTAAATATAGCAGGAAAGGTACCTTGGTTTGTATGGAGTGAGAACAAGACATCAGACATGGGATTGGACCCACGGTCAAACTGAAGTTTACCAACAGCCATACGGCACAGACATCAGCGCGCTCTTAGTGTGAGATGAGCTTGGTGATAGGTTCCAAAGAGTGAGAAGAACGGGCTACAAGCACACACCTATATCCTAGCGTCGCTGGGGGATCTGGTGTGTTACATACCCATCACTAGGTCATGCTGTGTGGCATCCGACTGCTTCTCTGTATCCCATCTGGGCATGAGATTACAACAGATGGCCAGAGGAGGGGAAAAAAGGCTGATCCAGAATACTGCACAGAAAGGCCGCAACGTCACTTGTCACAACAGCAGACAGGCTTGTGGGCAGCCAGGGCTCAGGTGCACTTGCAGCCCAGAAAGTCAACTGTATCCTGGGCTGCATCAAAAGCAGCGTGACCAGGGCCGCAAGGCAAGGGAGGTGATCCTCCCCCTCTACTCTGCTCTCATGACATCTCACCTGCAGGTCTGCATCCAGCTCTGGGGCCCCCAACAGCAGAACACACGGAGCTGTTGGAGCGAGGACAGAGGAGGCCACGGAGATGCTCCGAGGGCTGGTGCCCCTCTGCCATGGGGACAGGCTGGGAGAGTTGGGATGTTCAGCCTGGAGAAGAGAAGGCTCTGGGGAGACTTTATAGCACCTTCCAGTGCCTGGGGAGGGGGCTACAAGAAAGCTGGGGGGAACTTTTTACAAGGGCCCGTAGTGACAGGACAAGGGGTAATGGGTTTAAATTGAAAGCAGGGAGATTTAGATTAGATATCAGGAAGAAATTCTTCCCAGAGAGGGTGGTGAGGCACTGGGACAGGTTTCCCAGAGAAGCTGTGGATGCCCCATCCCTGGAAGTGTCCAAGGCCAGGCTGGATGAGGCTTGGAGCAACCTGGTCTAGTGGAGGGTGTCCCTGCCCATGGCAGGGGGGTTGGAACTGGATAATCTGTAAAGTCCCTTCCACCCCAAACCGTCCTGTGATTCTATGGTTCCATACTTATGTAAAAGGACCATTAGAGGAAGCCACAGCTGTCTTGTTAGAGGCAGAGCAAGTCAGGAAAATATATCCCACTTCATAGCTGAATGCCTAAAAGACACTGAAGATGTAGCTTCTTCAAATCTCCTTCCATCCTCATCTCTATAGAGCTTTAAATGGGATAGGAGTTGTGTCCCTCTCATACCTCAGAACGTGTTTAGCTGTGGTACAAATAATTGAGGATGTTGGACAAGATATGAAGCATAGAAACCATGGCTGAGATGGTAAGGGAAGGTAAAGGCACTACAGAGCTCAGTGTATCCTGGTGGGGTCTGCTGTTACCACAGATGAGAGATGAATTTGAAGATCATGGTATCACCCAGACCCTCCCAAATGGTATGCAACAGTAACTATGGTAATCCTCTAAAGAGAGGATAAGAACAAATTTTGATAGCAATATCTGCTAAATTTGTTTAAAAACTGTGTTTTTCACTCAAGTTCTGTTTGTCTATACCTGGATCAAGTTCTTTTCAGCATCTTTTTCCCTTCAAAAGCTCTTGAAATTCCCTTTCTGTGTACGTGAATTATGGTGTTTAAATGAAACCATTCCCATGAATGACAAGACTTTGTTTTATGCTGCAGCGACACCTGTTTAATAAGGCTGTTGATGTAACGGATGAGACAACTGCATTAGCTTGGGAAATGGTTTTAGATCTTGCAGATTGCAGCATTAACCTTCATTCCACCCAGCAATGATCTGCTGTCTCAGAAACTGAACTCACCGGCTCTCTGGGTTAGTCGGGGGGAAGCTCTGGTCTTGGGTGACATTCCTTCCATCTGGGGGCAGAGAAGCATGTATGGTTGGTTCCATTAATTGTTGATGGGTGCTGCTGAGTGCAGGAGTGACTGCCAGGTCCCTAAAAAGATACAAAAAGAAAATAAAGGGCTTTGTTACATGCATTTATATACTGTGATAGCAGAATTTGTGCTTAGTGAGTTCAGAAGGCCTGTTCAGATGGAGAAGAGTGTTATCTCCAGTGGCACAGAAGCAGCAATAAGCAGTCAGGGGTAGTAACCCAGGCTCTGTTTATACCTGATAGAGAGGCACAGCCACAGCTACAGTATGAGTTGAGTCCTTAAACTCGACTTTAAACAGGTACCTAGAGCAGGTTGGATGAATCATTCTCCACTGAGACAGAGCAATGTAGGGCAACTCGTTCAGATAGAGACATTTTTATTAAAGGCACGCAAAATTGGGTGAGATTAATCCCACCCCTTGTGACTAACTCACAGTTGAGAAGTTGAGAAGGAACAGGTTACTTTTTAAGGGTAATGAGCCTATGTAACTTTTGTGTGTGCCATTTTCTAGTCTCCCTAGGAAGCTCGTCAAGAACATTTTTAACTGCAGTAGCAACTGCTGAGTGCTTGCTCCATGGGAGAAGCTATGTTTTTAAGGAGAGTTAATATATTTTGTGAGGGCTCATGGCTACAGTTTGGAAAAAAACCCCAAACCTGTTAAGCTCTGCACCAAGACCTTAATCACACCCTATAGGCCATTAAGGCAACAAGTATACCACTGCCACTTTCCCGCAGGAAACCGAGAGGCTGGCGTCTCAAACTGTCTTTTCATGCCTCTTCATCTGGCCAAAGCAAACCTGTCCCTCCCTGTGGGTCTTCTGGTGCTTCATCGATGAGGCTTTCCCCACTCCTCCTCAGAAACCAGTCTCTAGCCCAATTCACTGTGCGTTGCAAGCAAGGATCTTCTACTCTTCATCTTCAAATTTTCCTTTCTTTAGTTTCTTCTTATTATTAATACCTATAAATAAAGCTTCCCTAGTGTAAGGCTTCAAGCTGTTATTGTTTCACTGTCAAGCAACTGCTGGCTGGTAATGGTGTTTGTTCGCTATCAGCTCAGATCAAGATCTAAGCCAATTACAGAGGAGAAAGGGTCTGATTCCATTAACGGTCCTCAGAGCTGCGTGCTTTCAGAAATCACTTCTTGGAAACCCACATCACGGGTGGGCAGAAAAAAAAGAATAAAAGAAAACCTCTCAGCAAAGAACTCTGTTCAATCTACAGCACAGAAATACACAGCCTAACAATGGAGGTTGTGAGAGTCAAAGCAGAAATCTGAAGACAGCATTCAAGCCCACCCCTCTAAGGACCGGGACACCCCAGGAAAATGAACTATTTCCTGGAGCAAAGCTTTGGATTCAGAACCTGCAACCCACTCTCAGAAGTTCCATCTCAGTTGATAAATAAACTTAAACCAACACACCCAACAGCTAAGAGAAATATGCATGTACAAAGGTGTTATAGGGATGTTTTTTCACCTTCGATCTCTGCGCTAAATGTCTTCTTTACACTGCCCCTCAGCACTGTCCTTACAGGTGTTTAGGCTCAGAGTGTAATTCAAACCGCCTCAGCTCCCCCCCAAAAAAAAAAGGGAACACAGGTTGGAGAAATTAAATAGCACCGTGTGGAAGGCATATCCATGTAGTTACGAACGATGCCCTAGTTTTGTCATTAAAAGGGGCATGGAAATAATACTGAAGAGCAAAATTACATTTAAGTCAAGGTTGACTAGACATGGTCTGCAAGGAATGTACGCAACCACGTGCATGCAAATCTTATGCTCACAGCAAGCAAATCCGGCCTGAAGAGAGTGTCTCAGCCATGGGTACACCATGGACCTTCTCTCTTCCCAGTTCTAGCAAGGAGCTCCAGTGAAACTAAAGCGTACGAATTTCTTCCGACTCAGAAAAGCAAGATTGCATGTTATAAATACTCCTCTGGGTGATGCCTGCTCTTGCTTACTCCAGTTCTTTCAGCAACATTTAGATGAAATCGAGAAGTTAATCATTAGCTACAGGCCTGATCTGAATGAGACTTCAATCCAACCCCTTATTTATTACCTTCAAACACACAGACAACTAGTGAAATTATTCAGGCCAAACCACCGACTGCAGCCTGTACATTATATTAGGCAATGAGACATCAAAATGACTTTAATTACACCTGCACACAGCCACAGGCAAAAAAGAAAGAGGCCAGGGTTTCAGTAACTTGGATTTAAGAATCTAAATTTATGTAGATAACCCTGCAGGGCTGCAATAAATAAAATAGGTTAGATTCTTGTGTGACACCACTTTTAAAATTTTCTAACACCACAGTCAGGAAAATTGAGCAAGATATTTCAGTTTTGATTAAAATGTGTAACGATGAGATTAAGCATTAAATAATATTTTAATACTTACAGATACGTAAGAAATTCAAAACATCTAGTACCTTACGAACTTTTTTTTGCATATATCATTTTGGGAATCAGTTTCACATCTTTGATAGACCTTAGATTCACTCCTAACTGAAGTAGGGTTCTCATTCTCTGCAGCAGCGCTGCTCAAAAGCAAGCTGAGCTGCTTCTCCCTCTATTATTTCTGGTCCACAGCCACCTATTTACACTCCCGGTCCTCCCTCAGCATGGTGCCAGCACAAGTGGTTCTTCGGAGAATGAAGGAAATTGATCTGGTTGAAAAAAATATAACCTTCTTTTTTTTGGCAAAACCTCATCTGAAACTTTATCCAATTAATCACTAAGGTGTATGGCACTGGAGCCAGTGGCAGCTCAGAGTGGAAGAAAAGGAAGGGGCAGGTGTGTATGAGCCAGCACTGCTGCTGAAGAAGTACTAAAGTTACTGAATTCTTCCTCATCATGTGACAAAATACATCTGGACCCAAAAAAGTTTACTTTGCACTGACAGACCTTTTCAACCACAGAAATCAGGATACAAGTCCTCAAACAACACACCGCTTTAATGGAGCTACTCGTATGGTTTATACAGTTAAAATCTAGCACAACAGCTACAGAAAATACCTTCAGTTCAAGCAAGACATTGTAGAAACTTCCAGCTAATCATACTGGTATTTCTACGTGTAAAATATATAGAATCAATTACCCACATATTTCATAAATTTGTTATTTTCAAATTACAATCACCTGCTTTTTAAAGTACTTGTCTCATTTTGCCGCAGGCTACCGGCAATGCCCTCAGAACAAAGTTTCATTCTGTACCAACTCCACCCAGTGTAGTAAACACCGACCTTCCTCTTGTATTTCCCAATACAATTGCAATTTCTCAATACAATTCCCAACACAATGCAATTGCATTTCCCAATTTGAAATTAACCCGCTTTAATGAACTTCTTTCTCTCTATCTGCCCCACTTTGCTCCAAGGTGTCACCTCCCCACGGGTAGAACAGACAGGACAAGTGCATGCTCGCGTCTCCCAGCGACAAGCCCAAACCTTCAGTCAGTTCCACCTCCCCTGGAAGTTCAGGGTAAAACCGAGGCTTTGAGTGACCGAAGCAGGGGTGCATATTCCTTCTCTCTTTGCCTCTCTAGAGGAGCAGTATTCCTCAGCAAGGAGTTCTATGGCAGCAAGCTTACTGCATCAAGATTCATCAGCTGAAACCCTGTATAAGGCTAGATGCGTTAGCGGTGAAAGAAATCATATTTTTACATAAACAGCAGACTAAGTGGCCAAAGTACATTCACGGACTGCTGTTGACACTGAAAATAAAGAAAAGGTATATCATGTTCTAGATAAAAATTCATCAGGACAAAGCTGATAAGGTTAAAGCAAAGATGGACAGCAAGAGCTTTTTAAAACTGGATTTTAAAGAGACGTGACCTAATCTACCTATGTAGCCAAGTAAAAAGGGAGGCAAAACCCTCCAACTAAAACACAGACTGAAAGAAAAGAACTTAAAACATGGATATTCCATAGGAGAGAGAAATCTGGGAAGCACTAAAGACGAGACGGATCTAGACATAACAATGAGATGAGATGCTGAACCTGGATATCTACTGCAATAACAGCTGCAGAAAAAGGTCGGTGTAATTTTTGAGCAACACGTGCAGAGACAATGAAGTATGGTGCCTCAGAGGCAGCCTACAGTGTCGTCTTCGTCAGCACTTGTTGTAGGGACACTTGAAATTGTTGTAGGGACAATTGAAATTGTTGTAGGGACAATTGAAATTGTTGTAGGGACAATTGAAATTGAAAGCAGGGAGATTTAGATTAGATATCAGGAAGAAATTCTTCCCAGAGAGGGTGGGGAGCACTGGGACAGGTTGCCCAGAGAAGCTGTGGATGCCCCATCCCTGGGAGTGTCCAAGGCCAGGCTGGATGAGGCTTGGAGCAACCTGGGCTAGTGGAGGGTGTCCCTGCCCATGGCAGGGGGTGGGACTGGATGGTCTTTAAGGTCCCTTCCAACCCAAACCATTCCATGATTCTATGATGATGATTCTGTGAAATACTCCAGACTGATCAATTCTGAGAGTTAATTAACAAATTAGAGAGACTTTATAGTAACCCTACCGAATTTACTAAGTACAGACTTACAGAGAAAGATGAAAAGGCATTACAATACATATAGTTTTAGTAAGAACCACCGAAAAGTATAAAACAACAGTCTATCTACCCCAAAATTATTTGGATGCTGCTACTAATATTCCTACAAATAATGACTCAATGAATTACCTTGTGTCATCTCAGTCACACAATCCTTGTATGCATTTGTTGCATAGGGCTGGATAAAAGCTAAAGCAAGCCACATCACCTACATTTCTGACAGGCTCAGAGTGTGCACAAAGACGGTTACCACAGCTAAGGCGACATGCAATAACCTTTTAAGCTACTCATGACCCAGGTGCATAGTTATGTATTGAAAGAAAGATCCATCAAACCCTAGGTGAGCTGTGCCAAGGGGAAAGCCGGTCTCTTACAGATATTTAAAACTTGACTCAATTCTGTATAAACCAACATGCTCAGTAGAACAACCCTACACTGGCTGCTGGACTGGACTGCATGACATACTGGGTTCTCCGCTACCTAATTCTGCATTCCAGGATTCCGATTCTCTCTCAGAATTTCAACCATTTTATAGCATTCATATTTATGGCACCTCTTGACTAAACCTCCTGCACGGAATGGGGTGTTGTCTACTCTTGCCTCCAATTCTGCTGAGCGTACCTATCCCTTGAGGCCTGGTAATTGCAAATGCTGATTGGGGGTGAGAGGATTTTCTCTCACCTGCCTGACAGCTCTGCCAAAGCAGTCTGATACTTCACTCCAAACCCAGCTTCCAGTGAATGGGTATCGTGGAATAAAGGGAGCAAATGGCACCAAACTAAGGCAGACTCAGATGAACAGTTCACGCTGCAGCACTAAATCAAACCCAAAATGTCTAGCAACAGAAAAACACCAATTTCCATTTTTCTTCTCATTTAAACATACTTTAAAATGAATGAACCAGCCACTTAAAAAAAACCTTTTCTGTAAGTAAAGCTTTGGAAAATGCATCATAATTATGCATCTCTGCCTGGAAGCTTCTGCCACAGGTTTTCTAGAAACACTTCAAGGGTTTTTTATCTTTTTTTTTTTAAATACTCAATCTCCAGACTTTGTCATTGGAATGTTCATCAACAAGTCTGGTATGTACAACCGGTGACTGCATTTGTGCAGGCCTGAAATGAGCTGAAAGGTGTGAACTTTTCCATTCGTTCTGATCATTGCTGATTTAGAGGCCTATGTGATACTTGAAATGTCAACACTGTGAGCCTTTTCACGGCAGGTAGTAAAAGTAAGCAAAGAAGAATTCAGATTAGGAAGATTTACACCAGGGGAAGGCAGGAGTGCCAGAAAAGGTCAATCAACGAAGATACATTGAGTTTTAAAGACTTTTAACACCATTTTTGCAGGGCTGTGGCTATGAGGAAAAAGGAGGAGAGACAGTTAAGAAAGGATCAATTTTCTAAAATAAATAAGTAAATCAATATATTAGGAAGTGAAGTCAGCTTTCAGAAATTCCGCTCTAAACAGAGAGATCCACTGAAGATGTACTGCAGCGAACAACCCTGTGCTGAGCACGGCTGTGACTTTCCAAAACTAATTACTAGTCATGCTAAAACACATGCCAGAGACTGTGAGCTGCCAGAAAAAATGATCCTTTTCTGGCCTCTCAGAGAAGAAGCATATAATAATTTCATAGTTTTAGACAAGTTACTTGTGAATGGCTCTGTCTCATATATTTTCAGTTTGGGACTGCTGCACTCCCAAGTCAAAAGACAGATGGTGTGTGATGTGTTTGTTGGTCTAGATTTAAAAGTGATAGAGAGTTGTCTATGAGGTTTGCAATCCCTGACAGTTTCTAATCATTCATCCTTAAGAGCAGTAGAGAAGAAATCTTAAACAGGCATTTTTCACTTTAGTGCAAAGGACTTGGCTGAAACCACCCTGTATTACCTTTGAAACAGCTGGACGTATGCACTAGGTGCCTTCTCTGACAGAGCCTGATGCGCCGCAGAACGTCGTCTTTGGAGAGAAGCTTCTTCCTGGTGAAGAAACAGGACCAACTTTAGACAGCAACTTACAAGTGTATATGGTAACCTCAGTGCCTGTGATGTTCCTCTCTTTTGCCAAGACTCTGGAGCGTATGCATTTATTGATTGTGGGAAAATAGCCGAACTCTCTGATAACTAACAAGGTGCTAAATAAGATTCACCGATCAACACAAACCAAATTTGGGTCTGAAACCTTACTGGCTTTGAAAAATGAAGACCTTCACCTCTGGTGAAGCTCTGTTTCTTCACAGCAGTCGAAATGCTCTCGGATGTATCAGGAAGGCGTATCTGCAGAGAACCACTTTTGACACATTCCAACCTCCCTATAGGTTAGAGCAGGGATAACTATAGTGATGCTGTTGTCTTAAGCTTCTTTTCACCAGCAAGGGGCTGAATACAGAATAATTTGCCTCCACTACATCTTAAATACACTGTCTCCTTGCTCCGGCAATGCAGAAAACCTGCCTTACCGACCTCGTATCCACCAACAATCCCCCCTTCAAAGCAGGAATTGCCTTTTGCAAATTTCACTTAGTTAAAGTGACTGTGAACCCGTTATGATCTCAGCAAAGTGGAAAATGTCCTGAGTTTTGAGTTGAATCAACGTGTGCTGTAGGACAATGTAATTCCTCAGGTCAAAGGCAGTGCCACAGTGTGCTTACAAAATAAAATGTAAATCACAGAGCAAAGGGATGAAATTCTGAACTAGCAACTGATACCCGTTGATAGTTACCAATTAATAGCTAAATCCCATGTCTGTAACAGAGCTGTTTTGTCACGGTATGAGCAATGAAGGAGAATATATTTAACCTGCTGAATGCTCACACTATGACTCCTGTGAATTCCTTCCCCTTCCTTCACTCTTTGTGCTAAGTGAGGCTCTGCTCAGATGCTGAACTGTGTTTTGTTTTGCTTTCTTTTGATAAAGATACAATTCTGACCCTTTTTTCTGTGTGGATTACAGGCACCTTTCTGTTCATACCTTGCACGGTTAATTACAGCCGTACAAAGTTAGTGCAGGGTTGGCATGCTCACATGGGATAAGGCCGCAAGGAATCAGCCCAGGTGTCTTTCCCTGAGCAGCAGACCCTGCGTCTTACTTTGCTTGTGGATAATTCACATTAATTTCTTAAATTTTATCTTTTATTAAATATTAATTTTTTAATTTATTTTCCAGCTCTATATGATCGGGATGGAACGTGGTTACTGCACTGATAGCACATTATTTGGGTGCCAAAAGCACAAAAATAATTTTCAGTCCCAAATGTAACAGTTTAGGAAAGATTTTACTTTAAGGCCACAGACATATTTATATTCCTCTCATTAAATATGGTCTGAGGCACCTGTGTTTCACCGTGAATGTTTTACTATGTTGACACTTCAGCTAATGCTGTAAAGCTTCCTCTGCATGTAAAAATATATTGGAAACTTAGTGTAGTAAATAACACAAAGGCATTACCAGCACTGAACAAGGAGACTAATAAGAAAGAGAGCCTTGCGGCCACTATGTTAAAGCCAAGGTAAATGATGGCCTCCTTCATCATAAACCACTTCTCCCTGACTTGACAAAATGTAAACTTTCAAAATAAAAATAAAAAAATATTAAATTAAAAATGAGAAAAATAAATTGCTGGGGTAGGAGTGATGGCAGAGTTCCACCAAGGTAAGAAATATTCTGGCTGCTCTCTCACATTAAAATAACAAACCTTTGGATGAAGGGAACATGAAAATAAACAACACTTGGGACATTTTTAAAATTCTGCATGGCTTGAGAAGAGGTATTTCATTTCAGAAGACTGAAAGATAGGAGGTTCCTTATTTATGTCAGCCATTTTACAGCCATACCTTTCTCCACACCTAAGAGAGTCTTTTTTAAAGCCTGGGAAATGGGGGCGGGGGGCAGCCTGTTACTTTGCTCCATCTACAGCACTAATTCTAAACATCAGAGGCAGCTATAAATACAGAGATAGTGGCAAAATTGTACAGCAAGTCATGCCTGCCAAGCCATCATTCATCATAATGACATCATCACACTGGAATGGAACAAAGTTTAAAGCTTTCATTTTTCTTTTTCTCTTTCTCCTGTCATTGTCGTATAAAAAGACCATTAGACACATCTGCTTCATAGCTCCTAACTCCCCCACTGCCTGCAAGGAGAATGAATGCCTTTAGGGAAAGGACTATTAAGGAGAAGTAAAAAAAAAGAGAGAGAGAAATGAAGCTGAAGTTGCAAAAGGTTATTTGAAATCCAAGCACATTGTTGAGTCTGTTGATTGAAAAAGTAAAAGCAGGTGAAAAATGTGCTTAAATTTGATCTCTGGCAGTTATCACTAGCGTACACTCTAAAAGGCTTGGCTGAACGAGTTTTTCCACTGCCACAGGATGGCGTTCATAGGTAATTTTCATTGTCCTGTTAACGGCATTTAACTATTTCCTCTGGATAGGATAGTTTCATATTTTGTTGTAGAACTGAGCAATGATATTCCACTCCCTTACACCAGTACATTACTGGATGAAATCAATTACAATCAACAGATGTATTCTGGTTCAAAATTGAGCAGACAGCCTATTTTATCTGAGCTTACCTGCCTCGTTCTCATCAACCTGCCTTTAACTCTGGGGAACTGCTAAATATTGTTGAAATGAAAGACAGACAGAGAACAAGAGCCAGTTTTCTCTGGGGAAAGAAAGGTCTAACCCGTATTTTTTGCATACAGCTTATTAAATCTGTCTAAGGTTAGAGTAAATGCTCCTTACCACAGAGCTCAGTGGTGCACGTTTGTCTGCGACGCCTCCTGGATAGTTTTTGGCAGAAGAGTCCAAGAACTCATTGACAGATGAAGACCAAGTAGTTCTAGTAATTACTTTGCTCAGCGACAATCTTTGCTCTTGTAAGAGCCGTATTCTTGAACCTGGTGTGGAAAAGACACTCCTCAACAAAGATATTCTGAACACTTTGCTTGCAGCAGGCAGAAAGAAACGAGTCATGTGCACCTACCATCAGCTGGCTTTTGGCACAGTCCTGGATTTGCAAAAGATAACTGTGGAAGTTATGAAGGGTATAAACTACGCAGTTCCCCAAAAGCTTTTAAACCTTTCCAAGTACTTCACCGATATAACAGATTTATCCCCCATGAATAGTTAGGCAAATGAAAGTTATGAAAAGATTAAAAAAACCCACCCTTACATTAATGGACTAGGAAGAGGTGCTCAACCATGTGTAAATGAGCTCATTTTGTTATGGATGCTCTGATACGCACCACTGTTACACCTCTAGTTAATTACAGGCTACCTACTTTGAAGATTTAACTTTCTCAGAGCTCTTGGAACATGATGGGGAGTTGGAGCAGGGCACCTTTTCTTCTATTATTTTACTGAATTTCTGTGAGTAAAAATCCAAAGACTTGCACCACTGCTGGAATCAAACAGGAAGATGAGCCAGAAAGCTGGCGACACAACTAACTCCCTTTATCAAAACCCAGGTTTTTCAAAGTCAAAAAACCCCCTGTAAACTGGGATTTATCCTGTCTATAAAACGGTATCTAAATGCGAAATTAAGTCATAGAAAAATTCTTGTAAATATTTGTACATGACAGTCTTTGCAGAAATCCAGTCACAAGGTTTAATTGTATTGTGTAGCATATTTAAGCACAACAACTCACAACCTAAGAAGTCAGATACAAAGGCAGTGGGCGAGAGGCAGAGACATCCCATCCATACGCATGTTCATTGTATTGGCAGGTTTTGGTAGCTGGGAGGGGGCTACAGAGATGGCTCCTCTGAGAAGCTGCTAGAAGATGCCCTGACTCCAAGTCAGACTCATCTCTGGCCATGGCTGAGCCAATTAGCACCTCCATGGTTAACATATTTAAGAGGGAAAACCAAGAAAATCTGCAGAGGAGAGAGAGGAATGGGATGGGATGAGAGAAAGACACCAAGGCAGACACCAAGGTCAGTGCAGAAGGGAGGGGAGGAGGTGGATGGAGCAGAGGTTCCCCTGCAGCCCATGGTGAGAGGGCAGGCTGTGCCCCTGCCCCCATGGAGGGTCACGGGGGGTGGGGGGTGGGTGGGTGGGTGGGCAGAGACCTGCCTGCAGCCCGGGGAGGACCACATGCTGGAGCAGGCAGCTGGAACTAAAGAGCTGTGGTACGCCCAGGCTGGAGCAGGCTGCTCCTGGAGGACAGCACACACTACAGAAGGGACCCACGCTGGAGCAGTTTGGGAAGAACTGCAGCCTGTGGGAAGAACTCACATTGGAGAAGTTGATGGAGTCATCTCTGGTGGGGGAGACCCCATGCCAGAGCAGGGGCAGAGTGTGAGGATGCTCCCCTGAGGAGGAAGGCGTGGCAGAGACAGCATGTGATGGACTGACCACAACCCCCATTCCCATCCCCCTGCATCACTCGGGGGGAGGAGTTAGAGAAATGGGGAACAAAGCTTAGCCTGGGAGGAAAAGATGGGTGGGAGGAAGGCTTTAAAGATCTGGGTTTACCTTTCATTGCCCTACTCTGATTTGATTGATTTTTATTCCCCAAGTCCAGTCTGTTTGCCCATGACCGTAACAGGTGAGTGATCCCTCCCTGTCCTTGTCTCGAACCACCAGCCTTTCCTTATATTTTCTCCTCCTCATCCCACTGCGTCGAGGAGTGAGGAAACAGCTACATGGTGCTTGGTTGCCGGCTGGGCTCAAATCAGAACATCATAACCTAAGTAGGGTTATTTTTCTTAGCATATGCCTTTATTTAAAAGTTTCAAGAGTCATCAGATTACTCTCAGCCTACCCATACTGCTCATTTGTAGCTGCCAGATCTGGTGTTAAGAACAGAGGAGATGAGATTTAGAATCATAGAATAGTTTAGGTTGGAAGGGATCTTAAAGATCATCTAGTTCCAACCCCCCTGCCATGGGCAGGGACACCCTCCACTAGACCAGGTTGCTCCAAGCCTCATCCAGCCTGGCCTTGGACACTCCCAGGGATGGGGCATCCACAGCTTCTCTGGGCAACCTGTCCCAGTGCCTCACCACCCTCTGCGGGAAGAATTTCTTCCTGATATCTAATCTAAATCTCCCTGCTTTCAGATTAAACCCATTACCCCTTCTCCTGTCACTACAGGCCCTTGTAAAAAGCCCTCCCAGCTTCCTTGTAGTCCCCCTTCAGGTACTGGAAGGCTGCGATAAGGTCTCCCCGGAGCCTTCCCTTCTCCAGGCTGAACAAACCCAACTCTCCCAGCCTGTCCCCATGGCAGAGGTGCTCCAGCCCTCTGAGCATCTTTGTGGCCTCCTCTGGACTCGTTCGAACGGGTCTATATCCTTCTTATGCTGAGGGCTCCACAGCTGGACACAGCACTCCAGGTGGGGTCTCACGAGAGCAGAGTAGAGGGGGAGAATCCCCTCCCTCGCCCTGCTGGCCACACTTCTCTTGATGCAGCCCAGGATCCGGTTGGCTTTCTGGGCTGCCAGCGCACACGGCCGGCTCATGTTCAGCTTCTCATCCACCAGTACCCTCAGGTCCTTCTCCTCAGGGATGCTCTGTTTAAGGTTGGTGGGTTCTGTTTCAGGCACAGTAAACTACTCGCTTTGACAGTGAGTAATTAGTAGAGCCTAGCCTTCAGAGGTGCAAAGCTTCACACTGCCATAACTTCAGTGGGATTTCTGGTGCCCAGCATCACAAATAATCAGTCGTTGGCATAAATGTCTATTTCTTCATTTGTAAAATACAAATAGTAACACATACTCCACAGGACTGCAGTGAGATATAATTAATAGCTGTAGTGTACTGAGTTCCATGGATGAAAGCTGCTAATGCAAGTAGACAGTGTTACCAGCTCTGAAATGTATTATACCTCTGCTATAAAAAGTTTCTTAAAAGAGGAACTTATCTATTTTCTCCCAGTATTTTTACTCTGTACGTGAGCAAAAGATCTTGCACAGCAGTTCATTAAAAAAAGAATTAACAACGTATCATAATCTCACACAACCAATCTTCCCCCTGCTACTATCTTACTAAAAATGTCCATATTAAAGACAACCTTGGGGCAAGTTTTTTAAAATAAATTATTTCACACAGTCCATAAGAAGAGATGATCTCTAGAAATAGGATAGTTAAATTTATTTAAACACCTATAAATGAAGCTCTAAATGAATTTAATGGTGCATAGTAAATTTAAAAGTTACTTTATGGAGAGCAGAATTACCAAAATCTAGTACTATTAATGAAGTTTCCGTAACTAGTGACAAGTCATTCACTGGAAGAACTCAGAACTGCTGAGGAATACAAAGTCCTTTAAAGGAACTTCAGATACATACATATATATCTTAAAAAATACCGTGATTATAGAAATCTTTTATCTTTAATCCTCCCCCTTTTTCTTCTTTCCTGATAGTCTAGTTAGGGTTTGGTGGATTTTTTTGCCTCCCAGGACAAAACATCTCCAGTGCTTTATAAGACAACAAGCAACAACATTATAGCAAATAAGGCAAGGAAGTCTTCGTTCTCACTTCAAGCAAACATGGAAGCTCTGGAAATGAAAATAAAATCTATAGAGTTTAAGATTAAATAAGATTCTTCAGAAATCTTATTTAGATTTCTGAAGTCTCACTGCTGTAGCACTGAGATGCCACAATATGTGCAGAAGCTGTTTTTCTTGCCCACTGGGAAATTAGTATTTATTAATTCTTTCAGGATACAAAATTACTTGAAATGATGAACTGATAAATTTTACACTATCCTTCATTAACATTTTCAGACATTTTTGCCCTCCCTTCAGCAACTTTTATTTGCAGCCTTCTAAGCCACGCAGGTCACGAATATTGGCTCTGTGTTACTCAGGAAACTCATTAACCCTCCTGTTGTAATGAGTTTAACCAAGGCAACCATAAACCATGGAGGCTCTTGGACTTAGAGGAAAGAGTTCACATAAATGAGCTTCTTGTTAGTCCATGTTGTGCAACATCTTACTACCGTAACGTCTCTCTCTTACTTCTTTTTCTCCAGTATTTTAGAGGTCCTATTCTGCTTTCATCCCAGCTGGTAACCTGCTCTGTCTGGAATAAACTCAAGGGTTACAGCTGAGTTCTCACAATATGTTAAACTGATCCTAGTTATGCTGCCTCTGACAAGAGTAGTCCTCCTTTCTTCCACCACAGGCAGCCATGAAGCTCTTCTCCTGCATCCTTCTCTCCTTGAGCTGATTCTACAGCTGCATGACGAGTTTGATCAAGGAATCGATCTGTCTGAAAGTTGGATTTTGTTTTTGCCTAGGTTACTTTTTGGATGGAACCATCCCCTGATCCAGATTACACAAGACTGCACAATCAGAGAAATAAGAGCAAGGAGCACGCTAGAAATGCACAGTCGGGAGAGGTGAGTTGGGCATGACCACTTTCTGCAGAGTATGCGCTTGGATTCGCTGGAAGTGATCGTGAGGCTCCAGCCTTTGTTGCTCAAGGGCTAAAAAGCTTCTGTTAAATACATTATTGATCATTTGGGTTTAGCCCACAGTGGGTAGACCCAAAAGCACTTGGAGTGAATTTATAAGTTGCCTTCACTCATCATACTATCCCAGTTTTCATATACCTTTTTGTGCTTCTGGCTATTCTGGGGAAGAGAGTAAAGTGAGGTCTCAGTGCCATGCCATTTCCTTGTTGCTCAACAGTTTGATAGGCACAAAGCTCTTAGCCACGGACACACCTCGCTTGTGATTCATCGGGAACGAGAGATCCTCAGACCAAAAGCAAACTCAAAGGAGCAAGACAACTCACCTTCTGCGTATGATTGCCTCAGGGCACACAGTGCTGTAAAGTACCTGGAAAGATCTCCATTACAGATTCCGATCCCAGGGAGGAATCAGCCCTGGAGGCCCATTACAGACACAAGCAGTCTCACACCTTGCATCATTCACCAATTTCAATTCCTGTGACAGGTAAGTAGGACTACTCTACTGATAAAAAGCAGTAGTAGCATGTGCCCACACACAGTACCTGCTCCTGCTCTGCCATTCGAGTCCTGACTGCTATCGAAAACTGGGGGTGGCCCCAAATCCAGGTATGCCTTTACGAGGAAACTCAGCTCTGTGAATGCCTCATCCAATTCATCTGCAGAAAGAGATATGCATTTAATAGGGGTAGAGAAAGGATACATGAAAAAACCAAGTTTTCATCAGTATGAAGTTACAAATCACAGTTTGACTCAGAAACGCATTCTTAACTCATCCAGCTCATGTCTTTGGGAGAAAAATCTTCATGTTCATAAACAGCACATTCAAGAAAATAATCTGAAATTCATCTCAGTTTCTGCATTCACCTAAGTATTCTCTTCCTGCAATTTGGTTTACTGTTTAGTTCCTTCAGTGCTATATTTAAATTGCAAGTTCCCTATCCTTGACAATAAGGACAAATACAATATTTCACCATCACAGTGGTGAACCACAAAAATCACCTCCACGAGAAGCTAGACACAGAACTAGAAATGGATCCTTCTCTACCACCTGCTATCCTCTACTCCCAAATATCGAGACACAAACATTTATTTTAATGAAACATCTACCACCCTCGCGCTCCTTGTTTCAGGCTGGGGGACTTGAGCAAGTTACTAAGCAGAAGAGTCCTGCCAGGAAAAGCTTTGCAGCAACCTCTTCTTTACAGTGAGACGTTGCCAGACTGCACATCAGCTGTCATTTCAGCACTTGAAAAAAAGTCTATCCTGCCCAAAGATAATTAGGTCTGTTAGATCAAAAGCACCTCTGAACCCTGCCCAGAAAACTACAGACAATTAGCAGAGATCAGTTTAATATTCTCACAGGAGTCAACACTTAGCAGGTGTGCTGCTGAGTTCAATAGTTGGTTCGCTTTCAAATGGGATTAAAGCACAACTTGGACCTAGCAGAGTAATTCTGTCCTGACAGACCTCCAGAGCTTTTCTATTCCTGGGACAAGAATTAACTGGAAAAATGAATTAAGGGATAGTTTAAATGGTTATGTTGAACACAAACCATTTTTCATCCTTAATTTAGTATTTGCCAGTGGCTTGGTTTGCATAGTAGTTTCAATCCACCTAGTGGTGTGACATTAGAAGTCAGACTTATAGCGTGAAAGAGATGAACTTACCGGTGTTGACTACTGCATCAAAGTATCCTGGAAAATCCTGACTTATTTTGGTGTACATGTCCACTCTGGAGACTGCCTCTTCAATCTCTGGCCTGCTGAACAATCCTTTCCTCCGCAGATGTCCCTCATATTTTTCTTTGTTCATTGGTACTAACAGGATGTATCTGGGTTGAAAGTAGGTATTTTTCAAGCTACGTACACCCTTTAAAATTAAGCAGAGAAACGCAAAGTTTTGTTCCTGAAACTGTGTGCCTATTCAACTTGTAGCCGAGTTTAGGAAAACTGTATTTATCACAAATTGCTGTGAAAGCAGTACTGGAAAACTGTATCCAACCTATAGGTCTCAAGAACTAGCATCCAGCTTTACAAAAGGTGAAGTGCCCTAAAGTCACACGTGGAAAGCGTTATAGAATAGTATCACTTTATTCTAAACACACTTCTGAAGGCATCCTTGTAGTCAAATTCCACAGTGATTTAAAGGATTATACTTCTCATACCCACCAGTTCACAGCTTTTCCTTGTTTTCCATCCTTTCTGTTACATCAGGACCTAGTTCTAAACGTGCGTACGCTGACTCACACTGTTGTACTGACACGCAATGCAACATATCTGAATACCCACCCTGGCCCTTAGCTTTCCATTATGCACAAACTGACAACTTTCTCCTCAGCTGGTATATTTTTATAAGTGAAAGTGTGCAACTTCATCAAGATACAGACACATTTCATTTGCTGGAGCAGCTTGCAGCGTTACCCCCTCCCAAAACTGGGTATAACCACAACTCCACGGCAGAGGTACGATGTGCATATTCTTCATCGGTTACACTCCAGTCAGCCATCTCAACTTGAACCATTTTTTTCAGCAATAAACTATCTCAAATAGGACTTTCAGTAGAGCAGACTAGGAAATATTTACATGTACCTTCCAACAACTCTGCTGTAAGGACAATGACTCCGGTCAGCACTTATTGACAGCTGAGGGCTGTAAACAACTATAATCATTTCAGCTAGATCTGGAAAGGGAGACCTGTCTGGATGCTAAGACTTAAGGTCTTCTTAAATGAATGCAGGTAATGGTGCCAATCCTGATTTTCCAACAGCTCTCCCGTTCTCCAGCAACTCATACTTTGAAGAATCTTGTCTCTCTCACTCTACATATAGACCAGAATATCGTAACCATGTAGCCCTGCAATACTATTGCTGTAAGATTTATACCGAGGTTTCAAGACCTGAGGACTGAGGCTTGTCCTGCTCACTCTGAACTTCTCCTGACCTGGCTGTAACTTTGTGTTACCCAGTTAGCTGTGACAGCAATATCTCTTGTTGCCCAGGTATCTGTATCTCATTTTACTTTTGCTTATCTTTGTGTGGTACAACCGTAGTTTTGTATGGATAGCAGATGTTCCAGGTAGAATGAGATGTTTATGACTCAACATAATAATGTAGTGTGGATAAATACAGGCCTGGCATCACAGAAAAGACCTTGAGAAGTGGACACAGTGTAGAGGACTACAGGCATGGGATGATAAGAGATGGGTCACAGTCTTGGGTCTAGACACCTCACAGCTACAAACATCTCAGTAATGGTCAGTTAAAAAAAAAAGGCCTGGAGCTCAAAAAAGCTGGGTTTAGGGGCAACAAGAATAGTATCTACCACATGTAAAGGGCATCACGTATCATGTATTCTTATAACAGGAACAGTGTGGCCAGCAGGACCAGGGCAGGGATCGTCCCCCTGTGCTGGGCACTGAGGAGGCCACAACACGAATCCTGGGGTCAGTTTGGGCCCCTCACTGCAAGAAAGACACTGACAGGCTGGAGCGTGTCCAGAGAAGGGAACGGAGCTGGGGAAGGGTCTGGAACACAATTCCTGTGGGGAGCAGCTGAGGGAGCTGGGGGGGTTCAGCCTAAAGAAGAGGAGGCTCAGGGGAGACCTAATTGCTCCCTAAAACTCCCTGAAAGGAGGGCACAGAGAGGGTGGTTGGTGTCTTCTCCCAAGTGACAAGTGATGGGACAAGAGGAAATGGCCTCAAGTTGTGACAGGGGAGGTTTAGGTTGGATATTAGGAAAAATTCCTTCACTGAAAGGGTTATCAGTCACTGGAACGGGCTGCCCAGGGAGGTGGTGGTGTCACCATCCCTGGAGGGATTTAAGAGGCATGCGGACGAGGTGCTCGGGGACGTGGGTTAATGGTGGTATTACCAGTGTTAGGTTAACGGTTGGACTTGAAGATCTCAAAGTTGTTTTTTTTTCTAAAAATTCGAGGGAGTGATTCTGGGGAAAATACCAGAATTTTGGTGAAAAAAAAAAAAATTTCACCATTTTGGTGAAAACTAAAAGGGAGAATTTGGGGCACAGAAATCTTTGCATCCAGCTTTATGACCATCTACTTTTAGCTAGGCCTTTAATTATTCAGAGTCTGGAAAACCAGCAAAAACCAGACCCACATTCCAGCCTAGTAACACCCTCCTCATCTGAAGTTGCACCACCAATGAATTCTCCTTCTGATAAGAAATAAAATAACAAACGATTTGTCTGTCCCAGAACCATGTAGGAATAGGAAGGCAGCCCATCAATAGTCTGGGATGAGCGGGCATGAGAGAAAAGGAAGAGATACAGAAAGCTTCTGATGTGCCCAATAAATCTGTTGTACAGAGGCAATAGCTTGAGTGACTGTCTAACATGAAATAAAGGGAGTATAAGGAAAGTGACCTTAAAATAAAGAATGGGAGAATACAGGAGTTGACAGTTTGAAACCTAAGAGACGTATTTGGAAAATAAAAAAAGGAGTAAAATTTGAGTTTCCTGAATTTGCATATGAGGTCAAGCAAGATCGAAGGACTACCTGAGTTGAAGACGTCCATTCATTTCATACAGCTAAAGCACCTCCATTTTTTCAGTTAACAGCGTGAGGTTCTAGAAAAGATGTGACTGGTTTAATGTCCTACTTCCTTTAACTCCCCAGCCCGAATGACTGGATAACCAGCAACAAGTACAACAGTGAGCAGCCTTTGGCAGGAGACAAAGTGTACGTGCATAACGAGACACGTTAGCCACTCTGCCACTACATCCTTGGTTGAAAAGTTCAACTCCTTCCATTCCTATGCAGGTATTGGTGGCTACACAAGTAAAGGGAAGGCGCTGCAAACATGCTTACTCCAGCACGTAGCTGTGTGTCAGAACTGCAGCACCTTCACAAACTGAAAGTGTAGACTCGGCAAGATTTAACTTTTAAATTTTGTGTCAGTCTCCTTTATCAGTGAAAGATATACTCTAGATTAAAGGGAATGAACAGCTCTACATTTTTAGTCTCAGCCCACAGACCATAATTAAAATTTCTTTTAATAGTGCTAAATCACTTTTGTTATGAGCCTCGCAGAAGATAATGGACTTCGATAACTTCTATTCAGATACATAACTCACTGTTATTGTTTCTCCTCTGCTAGCAGAGTCCACAGTGATACAAGGCTCTGCATAATTACTATGTGATCTTGAAACTTCAGTGACAAAGGAGTTTCTTAGCTGTCTGTCCATGGCAGAAGCTCCAGTAATACCCAGAACAAGTTATGGTCACTGCCTGTGTCATTGGTTTAACCTCCTTATGAATAAACATGATATTCCACTAAGTCCTTTCTCCTAAATTATTTGATAACACATCTACTTTGTGAAGAATTGACAGCTTTAAAAGGCACCCCATTCCATCATATTTAATCTCCTATTTTTCTTCCTTTGTGAATTTAGGGTCTGTCTGGCAGGACAACAAACACACACAATGCCGATTGCAATCTGTGGAGGCTGAGGGTGAATCACAGTTCTCACAAGGAAAAAGAGGAAATAGAACTACAGAGATGAAGTTATTAATTTGCTGTTTCATATCAGTCAAGTAACAGGCACTTAAGAGCAGGATTGCAGCATTAAATTGTGAATCATTTGAGCAAGAAGCTACTAATATTTTTGCCCTGACACGCTGCTATTCTGTTATTTGTAGGTTTATATGCAAGCCCGTACATTTCTACAGATTTATTTGGGCCAAAGGGGACTAAAACTCCTTATGAACACTAAGGATCATAACCCAAAAGTAGCTTTTCGATCATGAGTTTCACAAACAAAATAATCATCTTAAAATTAATTAAATTTAGTATCAATTTTTGCTCAAGTCACTCCCCTACCTCTGGATGTGCAATGTAGGATGCCATGTTAGCACTGCAGTCTCCTACATTTTGTTTTTGATATTTATTATTGTTTTCCTCATCTATCATGGGGTGTAATCGTGTCTGTTAACCTGTAGTAATCCCCCAGAGGTAGAGCTGAGCCCTACAAACACAGTGAAACCCAGCAACACTCAGTATCACCTGCTGGGCACTCTGCATGGTCTCTCAGTTTGAAAGCTTGTATAGATGGAATTTATTTTGTAGAAAAAATTTGGAAGGAAACATAGCATGCCTCTCCTTTTTGTCACCTCACCCCCTAGCTAGTAATCCTTGATATAAGATAATGAGAAGTACCTAATTAGAAAATTAGCTAAAAATTTATTCTTTTGAGATTCCAATAGATAGGTTTTAACACTTCGTTTGTGACCTAGTTTCTTAACGCAGCAAGATGTCTGAGATTCTGCCATCCGTGCATGTGCACCTGACAAATCTCAGAGAGGGTACAGGAATCCCTCAAAGAGATTGCATCTTTTAATAGCTCTGCCCAAAATATTGCCTTATTGCAAACATCCTCCATCGATTCATCAGCAAAGGAGAATCACGACATTCTTTTAGGGGTGACCTGTGGGTGTGCAGCTCTAGACTAGCCCCTGGAAGCTGCAGATGGGTGGAAAGCACATGGTTAAAAGCTGAGGATACTGTAGTGGAAGGTGTACTGGTGATGTAGTGGGGACATGAGGCTGCTGAAGACTGAAAATATAGGCCAGGAGATTTTAAGAAGCCAGCAGAAGGATCCGTCTGACTAAATGTGGGTATCTCATGAGACCCCACCTGGAGTGCTGTGTCCAGCTCTGGACCCCTCAACATAAGAAGGATACTGACCGGTTGGAGCTAGTCCAGAGGAGCCCACAGAGATGCTCTGAGGGCTGGAGCCCCTCTGCTATGAAGAAAGGCTGAGAGAACAGGGATGTTCAGCCTGGAGAAAAGAAGGCTCCGGGGAGACCTTTAGAGTCCTTTCCAGTGCCTGGGGGGGCTACAAGAAAGCTAGGGCGGACTTTTTCCAAGGGCCTGTAGTGATAGAACAAGGGGTAAAAGGTTTAAACAGAAAGAGGGGAGATTTAGATTAGATATCAGGAAGAAATTCTTCCCAGAAAGGGTGGTGAGGCACTGGGACAGGTTGCCCAGAGAAGCTGTGGATGCCCCATCCCTGGAAGTGTCCAAGGCCAGGCTGGATGAGGCTTGGAGCAACCTGGTCTAGTGGAAGGTGTCCCTGCCCATGACAGGGGTGTTGAAACTGGATGATCTTTATGGTCCCTTCCAACCCAAACCATTCTGTGAGTCTATGATCTATAAAGGGAGTGGTTTACCTGTAGACAATGGGGAGCTACTTGATAGAGGCAGTGGAGTTAAAAATTCAGTTCATCTGACCAAACAACTATATCTCCAGTGGGTGTATTGCAGCCCACACAACTAGTTCAAACCAACTAGCAGCTGGGGGCTGGGCAGAGGGCCACAGGATATCTCTTGTGTCACTAAGTGGCTATGGCTAGGCAGCAGAAACAAACCTTAGTCAAACTGCGTGAAACCCTCTCCAGGACAGTTCTCACAGAATGACTCATTAAAAAAGGTTAGGCAACACATAATCCTTACCTCCATTTCTAAGTGAACACATGTTGCAAGACCCTCTCTGGCAATTGATTCTACAGTGTCTCTTCCAAGTCCATAGTAATAGCCACTGTATTTAAAGGTTGCTATAAACTTCCCCTGAAATTCAAAACAGCAAGTATAACGACAAAGGAAATTTTAAAGGAAACAATTTTCTTAAAGGAGCATAATCATTTGGACTTCCTTGCTTTCTCTCCCTGCAAAAATCATCAGTGATAATGAGGCCAATTGGAAGAGCACATAGCCAGTCCTGCAGGGTACGGGCTTGTGTATAGCTCCTGGATCATAAAACACCAGCGTATTGAAAACAAGCTGCTGACAGGTTACAGCTTTCATTTGTTACTCATTCACACTGTAAAGAAAGCAAGATCCAAAGCAAGGGGCATCCTTCTTTTGACATTACATCAAACCATATGGCCATGCCATATAAAATAGAAGATGTCAAATAAAAGAGAGGATGGAAACAAATCTGCAAGGAGAACGTATAACTGGCCAAGAAATTTCAAAGTTAAAACCTGACAGCTGAAACTTTGGTTCCCAGTAGTAAGTCTAGAGAGATGTAAGCAGATTATGTTCTTTTAAAATTAAATTCCTTGATTACTGAGACTTATCATTAAGGACCAGATCAGTTGCTTAAGACTGTGCTGGCTCCCCTGCTTGTGTATGTACAAACAATCAGCTCTGTCGTGGCTTTTCAATCCAAAGTTTTATGGCAGGCAGCAAAAGGCATCAGAAACAGTAGCTGGAGGCACACTGCCTTCAGAGAGAAACACAGTGCCTTTAGGGTGAATTTGCCACACTTCAAAAGACTGCATTCCCTGCAGAGTTGCTGCAAGATTTTGGAAAAAAGAAAAAACCCCTAAAGGTGAAAAAAAAAGAGCTATTTCAAGAGGTTTTCTTTCCTACATACACAGTAGATGTTTGCATATGGAAATAAGTTTATTTCTATGTTATACTACTGTTTAAAGATTCCTCCTGACCATTATCCTCATTTAATGGCTTCTATATCTGTGTACAGAGGAAAAGATGGCATAAATATACAACAAACGTGTAGTTTCTGTGTATCGACATGCCTACGTAACTGTGAGTGAACAAGGATGCACACACAGACACAAACTTAATATGAAAAAAAAATAAATACTATAAGCCCTGGACAGAAAAGTTGAGTTCACTCTGGGTGTAGGAAATAGGCCCACTAGGATACTAGTCAGGTACTTACTGTGTTCACCATTTTGTCAAATGCTTCTTGAGAAACGAAATAGTAATCGAGTCTGTTTTCTTCACCAAAATAAGCTGCCCTGGTTGTGTGACAGGGACTGGAAGATATATGGTATAATAAAGAAATAACCTGTTTTCAATCATAGAAGCAGCTATGGAATAGGAGGAGGGGGGAAGGGTGAATACTACAAATCATTTTATTTTTAAGAAAAAAAGAAATACGAGAAATATAAAGAGGTGCAAATCATACCACTAATGCTGCATATTTGAAAGATTAACCCATAAATACAAAAAACCAGTTTAAATGTAACATTACATTTTGGCTATAAATCCCCCCCGACCCAGGATAGCTTGAACAGAAGCTGTCACAGCACCCTGTAATAGAGAAATGATGAAACCATTTTTTCCCAGTTATGTCAGCTTGTGGATGATATAAAGTAGAATCCTAAATATGGAAAAGGAGACCAGGAGTTAGGCTGAACTGTGAGGTTAAGAAAGGCATATAAAGACCAATTTTTAAATAGACCCCTAATAGTAACGGGAGAAACAATCCTGAAACTAGGGAGATAAGTGGAATGCAAGGCAGGAAAAGTAATTGCCTGCCACCACATAAGGACAATAGGATAAACCTCAGAGACGTGAGTTTACTTACAGGATGAAATACTAAAAAAAAAAAACCCCAAACCAAACACAAACAAACCCCAAAACCCCAGCTAAGTCAATGCATATACCAATTTTAGATTAAAGTATGCAGTGGTTCATGTTCTATTTTGGGAAATTACATTATTTTAGGAAATTACACTGGGACCGGTACTGTTTAGCGTCTTCGGCAGGGACACGAATGATGGCATCGAGTGCACCCTCAGCAAGTTTGCTGACGACAGCAAGCTGTGTGGTGCGGACCACACGCTGGAGGGAAGGGATGGCATCCAGAGGGACCTGGACAGGCTGGACAGGTGGGACTGTGTCAGCCTCATGGAGTTCAACAAGGCCAAGTGCAAGGTCCTGCACCTGGGTCGGGGAAATCCCAACTACAAGTACGGGATGGGTGGAGAATGGATCGAGAGCAGCCCTGAGGAGAAGGACTTGGGGTGAGGGGCTGAACATAAGCTGGCAGTGTACACTGGCAGCCCAGAAAGCCAATCATATCCTGGGCTGTATCAGAAATGTGGCCAGCAGGGAGAGGGAGGGGATTCTCCCCCTCTACTCTGCTCTCGTGAGACCCCACCTGGAGTGCTGTGTCCAGCTCTGGAGCCCTCAGCATAAGAAGGATACAGACCAGTTGGAACGAGTGCAAAGGAGGCCACGAAGATGCTCAGAGGGCTGGAGCCCCTCTGCTATGAAGAAAGGTTGAGAGAGTTGGGCTTGTTCAGCCTGGAGAAGAGAAGGCTCTGGGGAGACCTTACAGCCCCTTCCAGTACCTGAAGGGGGCCTACAAGGAAGCTGGGGGGGACTTTTTACAAGAACAGGGAGTGACAGGACAAGGGATAACGGGTTTAAACTGAAAAAAGGGAGATTTAGATTAGATATCAGGGAGAAATTCTTCCTGGAGAGGGTGGTGAGGCACTGGGACAGGTTCCCAGAGAAGCTGTGGGTGCCCATCCCTGGAAGTGTCCAAGGCCAGGCTGGATGAGGCTGGGAGCAACCTGGTCTAGTGGAGGGTGTCCCTGCCCATGGCAGGGGGGTGGAACTGGATGATCTTTATGGTCCCTTCTAACCCAAACCATTCTATGATTCTGTGATTTTCTGCTTTGGTTCTGTTTTTAATTTTTACACTGTAGGATAACAGAAACAAAAGCAGGATATAGAGCTTTGGCCTTGATACACACCTACAACATTTTAACTCTGACTTTTGTTGGATTGTCCTGGAAAATATGGCGAAAAATATACCACCTAGCAGTATACCACCAACCAGACCATTTCTGTTGATTTATTCAAGGTAGCTGAATTATAAACCACTAAGAAGTTCAGTCTATAACGCAGAGCTTGACAGATCTTAACTGTCACAGCATTAGAGGGTGACACTGTGTTTTTTTATCAGCAGGCTGTGGCAAATGAGAACAGTGTGCTACACACAGACTCTGTAAAATTTCACTTCAAAGGCCTGATTTTCTTAAAGATATTATGAACTCATCTAGCATTAAAGGTCATTCCTGTGCACTAGCCAGATGGTTTGAGGGTCCAATTTCACTTTATTTTTTGAAACACTTTTAAACATTACAACCTTTTTTAATTGTAAGGCCATGTCTACATTCAAACTGCCAGGGTATCTTGCATGAAATACATTTTTAATGAGTGGAATGTTTGAAATATAAAAGTGTAAGCCATAAAATTGCTTAAATCTCCACTGAATAATTAAAATACAACTTTGCTTTATGGTTGCAATTTTCTGCTCTGTTAAGATTCTGTCTCTCTCCCTTTTTCCCCCCCTGTCATGTGTAAAACTTTAAGGAAATAAAATACACAGTATAAAAACAATGCTGTTAAAAAAAGCCCACACAGTGCTTGGAAAATTTCAATTGGTATTCAATTAGTTTGTAATTTCCCATCTAGAATTTCAAAAAAGTTCCTTTAAAGAAAGGCAAAAAGTAATTTTTTCCAGCCACATAACCTTTGCAGATCATCTCTTAAAATGTCTTTTCAACTTGCCAGTTTAATGATCTAATCCAGCAAGTGGCTGTAATTGGAGTACAGAACCAGAAACACATCCTTCTCTGTGGTGTATTGGGTTGGGAGAAGGTGGCTACTACTAGACATGACATTGACATGCAGTGCATGGTCCTGGGATGCTAAGAACTCTGAGGAATCATCCTCACATATGCCTGTACCCATGGTCACTTTCTTACAACTCACCACTTTTAGTACCTAAGAGGGCACCAATACAGGCCCAAGTCCTGTTGGGGCAATCATAGAATGGTTTGGGTTGGAAGGGACCTTAAAGATCATCCAGTTCCAACCCCCCTGCCATGGGCAGGGACACCCTCCACTAGACCAGGTTGCTGCAAGCCTCATCCAGCCTGGCCTTGGACACTTCCAGGGATGGGGCATCCACAGCTTCTCTGGGCAACCTGTCCCAGTGCTCCCCACCCTCTCGGGGAAGAATTCCTTCCTGATATCTAATCTAAATCCCCCTGCTTCAGTTTAAACCCGTTACCCCTTGTCCTGTCGCTACAGGCCCTTGTAAAAAGCACCTCCCTCCAGCTTCCTTGTAGGCCCCAACCAGTATGCATGTGAAACTGAGGCCCAAGTCTGGTTAAAAATGAATGGATACATTTGCACAATAAAAAGATTGAGAAAATAGAGGAGAGACAATATAACAGGAGTACTAACCAGGGCTGAATAGCATGTGCTATATGACTTATAAAAAGTTAGGTACTGTGAAGAATGAAATGGGTGGGCAGCAGAAACTGCTTGTACCTCCTAATTTTAGGTAACAGATAGCAGTGACTTAGCCAGACTTCCTATCTACTGCACACTGCAAATAGATAGATATCTCAGGGAAGTGATTCACAAAGGCTGAATCTCCTCTGGAAAGAGATAGTTTCTCTCCACTAAATACACAGGGAGCTCAAGGTGGTAAGGATCATAATTCAGGCTTTTCAGATAAGGAGAATTAGTCGTCCCAGCAGGTGGTGAAGGCTGAAAGGTGCCATTTGCTTTGATAACACTACTCGGAGAATAATAAACTGGTCCAGCAATTGCACTTGCTTCATCTCCTAGCTTCTGGATGCAGTCTGCACATGCATGCTAATGCGTTCATATGCACGTACATGACAAAACTTTAGAGAAATGCATACATATCTAAACAGATGCTTAGGCTGAGGTGCATTAGTGAGCATAGATAGAACAGATCAATAAAAGGAGCACCAAATGACACTTTTCTGCTTGTTTGTCTGCTCTTCACCTTTGAAAAGAACATGATAATTTAAATAGCTTTTCTTTTAATGAAGTATTTGATGACTTCAGGCAATCAAGCCCTGAGAGGAGATAAAAAGCATAGCAATGAACATTTATTGGTTGTCTTTAACTTTTAACTTCTTAAAAAAAAAAAGAAAAACACACCAGCAGCTATTCTAGCCTTGATCACTTGGTGTTCTTTTAAACTTACGGAGCAAACTTACCCGTATCTGAAGAAATTGTTGAACTGTCTGCAGATCTTATGAGTGAGCTCCCTCTTGCCACAGGCTAGAGGGCCAGCTAACACCAGCATGGGGTAGGGAGCATCAAGGCTAGGTAAAGTGCTACAAGAAAGGAAAACAAGGAGCCATTACATAACCTACACAGGAAGTCTTCAGCAACTTTGTATAAAGCTCCTGCAGAGACTTTATCACCGCTTAACTAACCTCATCTATCACAGTATTCACATTGTTCACAGTGTAGACAAAAATCAAGAGAAGCGTGTGTAGAGTTTGATATAAACATAAAAATAGCACAAAATACTGCATTAAAGACCCCTGGGTCTCTTTTGCAAAAGGAATAATGTTATGTCTACTATAATCTTTTCAGATTTATAGCCTTTTCTAAAGCTCCCTCTGCAGTTACGGTGTTGCTGGGATTTGTTTAACAGTTTTCCAAGTCTATTGCTGAGATGGTAATATTTTAATGAACAGGATAATAAACCTAGCATGAACCTGGACCCAGTCCTACAAAGCTTTACGCACTCCTGCATGTCATCTTGCTGACTTCCACGGCCTTGCCAGATGAAGGTGGAAATTTGTAAAGAACTCTTCAATTCAATACAATGAAAAACACTAAGATCCTTAAACTCCACTGAACACAAATAACACTACCATAAAAGAACCCAAAGTGCTGCAAAAATACTAAGAAGTCCTTCATTTTATCCATGCTGAGCAGATGGTTAGACCCTCAGATTTCCACTTCCAGCTGCAAATACTAGAATGAAGAGCATTTCTACACTTTTGAGTGTCCAGCAATTCATTTTGCCAGCTCAAAATGGAATGCAACTTTGGACTCTTATTTTTAAATCTCCACTAGATTTTAAGATTATGGCACTTGAAAATATGTCAGAAAAAGCTGAAATTTTTTCAGAATAAGTGGGTTTGAAATTATAAATAGCTTTAAATTCAAATTCTAAAGTGGAAGAAAAACATCAATGTGTGTTAAGCTTCTATTTAATGTGATTTAAAACAGGTGAACACAAATTCCTGAAAACAGATTATGATTCTTTTACCTTTTCTCTTATAAGTAACTAACTCTGTGAGAACTAATGATAGCTACCCAATACAAGCATGGAGGAATAGGATTTCAGAGTAATGGCTTCACTCTTATTTTAGGTTCAGTAAAGCACCTCTGTTTTCTACCAGATTATATGTACATAATGGGACTTGATGTTTCAGAAGCACTAAAATAATAATGCAATTCAGTATCCTAATTCTCCTATGGAGTACTACTCGCACAGAAGAAATAACACATACACCTAATAAATGAAGAGGCTGGCTTGGGTCTGTACATATGTGCCGTTATTAAACTGTGAAATGAACCCAGATCTTGTTTCAGTGTTCCAACCACTAGACTAGTTTAAAGCAAGACACTAGCAGAACCCTGGGAGATTTCAGGATTTTTCACTTACTGTGCTGATTGGTGACATTTACAAAACATTAGCACAATAAGCTTATTAGCACAATATATTAAAAATATATTTATTTTTACCTGGAGAAGGTAAAAACACATTTTAAAAACCCTCATCTGAATCTGTTCGGTTGCAATATTCTGTTCAAGAAATACCTTCCTCCTCTCTTGATTATTTGAGCTGTACAGACTGTCTTTCCTTTTTCTGACATTTGTGGTAAGGAAAAGGCCAGTTTACAACAACATGATCCCAGGAGGTATTAGGGTCAGTTGTGGATACAAGTGTATTATTATAAATGAACCATTTCAAAGATGGGAATTCCACAAAACACGCTTAGTGACTAGACATTCAGAATTTATCAAGACGTAGCAGATAGATTCTTACTCTTGCCTAAGGCCGTGCCCTTCATGAGTAATGATGTCAAGCCAGGTCTATGAAGACAGAACCCTTATCTTCAACACAATTTTAATATATTTCTCCACGCACAGAACCTGTTACATGCTCGCAAATTGCAGAATTTCTCTGTAATCTCTCCTTTTACAAGGAAGTGTTATATCCAGTAATGATACATCATTACTTGACATGATTATATTCAGAATCCAAATTCCCTTAAATAAATTTCCATTTCTCAAATTCCTCATTTGCTCAAATTCTCTGGATTTATTATTTCATCAGAAGAACATGGTGAATAGTTCCATAATACTATCTTTCATTACATCACCACTTACCGGTCCTCAAAAGATAAACTAAAAGTTCTGGGCTTCCTACAACTTGTGAGCAGTATCTGGTCAAGAGTTCTGGGCTCATTTCGTGTGCATCTTTCAATTTTCTTTGTCTGTGGCGAGTACAGTAATACACTGCTCTGCAAGAAGGGACTACTGTGATCATCTGCTCAGACTCCCTCATCACACTGGCAACTGCATTTCCCCGAGTCAGTTCTTGTTTCAAGCATGATACCTGAGGTTCCGTTAGAGCATATTTTAATTAAAAACGTTCCAGTTGTGGAGAATTCTTGGTACCCTTGGTAAATTGTTCTAATGGTTAATTACTTTCATTGTTAAAAATAATCATGCTCTATTTCTTCTCTGAATGAATTTATCCTCAACAGCCAGATACCAAGTCTCATCATGTACTTGCCCAATAGACTGAAGAGCCCTCTGTTACTAAATTTCTGCTCCCCACGTAGCAGTTATAACGATGACCAAGCTACCTTTTTAAATGCCACATGCATTTATAGTAGGGGGAAAGTACACAAAATATTGTTCAGTGGTGTGTTACCGTGTAATTAAAGACAGACTCACACGGCACGCAGAGAGAGAATAGCGTAAGAAACTTAATGCTAATGGTTTCTGACTGGAAAGTACGCAACAATATAACCTTTTGCTTTGTTTTCTGGTTTTATTCTTAATAGAGATATTACTAAAGCAGAATTAATTATAATCTCATCTATAAATATAGATGCAAATGAACTACACCAGTCTGGTTCCAATAAGCCTTTTATAGTGTAGAAGACTGTAACGCATCATCATTAGGAAGATTTCATTAATGACTGTGTTGTGTGCTTTCCAGCTGAGCATGGGCAAACATTCAAAGCATCATTAACAATTTTGGTCCGTACCATAAATGCTGGTCTGCTTGTTTGTATGTCTGTGTATACAACACCTTTGACAGAAGACAGAATTGTTTCTTCCAGCAATGAAGATGCACACACACAATCCAATAAACAAATATTTAAATAAAGACTATGTCAGCACTGGAAAAAATCCATGCCTTTAGGTAAAACTATTGTGCTTTTGGAAAATAGTAAATAAATCTTCAGGTTTTCTCTAAATAGGCTGTTAAAAATTCTCAGAGGTATCATCCTCTCTGGGATGGTTACTGTCTTTCATTGACAATCGCAGAAAACAGAAGACTCGCAGTAAAGACATTCTAAAAATTAAAATTTCTGACTTACTACATGATGGATCTTACATCAGGTTAGTCATTATAAACTGAGATGTCTAAAACGGTGCTAAAGCAGGGTGTGGGGCACAGAAGTTGATTTCAGTGCCCACTGTAGCCAAGACAATAAGAAACCACATGTATTGCACAGTAACTTCCATCAGAGTGCATCAAAGCTTTTTCCAAGGACTTCCCTAAGTACAAACTTGAAAATTTCCCCTTATAAATATAAAATGTGCCCCAAAGCCAGAAAAATAAAACTGGTTTGCTCACAATGGGATGCCAGTAGTGTGAAGAGGAGGAGTAAGCAGAATAGGGGGAAGTTATGTTTTACCCTCTCTTCTCCCTTTAGAGATTTTTAAATTGCCTTTGGGTATGGATAGAAATGGTGCATCTTGCATTTATGGTGAAAATGGCCATCTGTTTCAACAGATTGTTTAAAAGAAACGGAGGTGTGGACAATCTGTCTCAGACTTTAGAGGTGAATGACTAACTTAATTTCATAATCAATTTCAACCAAATAAAATTTGCCTAATTTCCAGACTGCTACCAGAGTATCTTGGAATGTCTCTTCTTCCTTAGATTAATTTAGAGTTGGGAGAGGGACACAAAAATGTCCCTCTAACTATGACAACATATTCTGCTTTACTTGAGTGCCACCCTCAGGAGCTGATGGGAAGTGGAGGTAAGCTTACCTGTCAAAGATTCTCTGGGGCTGCAGCACACCATACATAACATGAGTCATATGATCTTTAGCAGCAACAACTTCTGGAGGAGGATCATATTTATTCACAGCAGCAACCTGTTTCCACAGTTTAGGGGCAAAAAGAAAAGAGGAACAGTGATGTAACTGTTTCCAGCCGCAATATGCTTCGCAGATCACTATGAATAATGATGGTTTAGTATTTATGAGGGTCAGTCTTTGTATTTGGGTTGTCTGTGAGCGCTCAGCTACATAAATCTTTTCAGGGGATTTAAGCACATTTTGATAGATGGATGGAAGGCGGCCAGACGTAGCTCACTATCTTTAATATATTCAACCTTTTACTGGAAAGAAAACAGGATGCCACATAAGATGCATAGTAATTTTGCTTAGGTTTTAATTATCCATTAATTTGCATCCTCTCAGTGCTGGTGAAAGATGCCAAACCAAAATCCTTAGGGACCGAAGCCATTTATTTATTCGTCAGAAGAGGAACAGAATGGGCATTAACAAAATAAGCAAACTGCAGTTTTCTCCTGACGATGCATTTCAGTCTTTCCTGGGAGGAAAAGCACTCAAACGCCAAGGATTCTCTCCATTCTGCTGAAAGCTCTACTGATGATACTGACCGCTAACGAGTTGTATATTTTTTTGGTATTATTAACGCTACCCACTCAGAAACAGGTTAAGAACTACTGAGCCATTTCATGTAATCCATCAAATACCTTTAAAGGATCTTTAAAGCAAAACATTCAGTAGTCAGGACCCAATGACCACACTATCTGGGGGGGGTGGGAGGGGTGGGGGAAGGGAGCTCATTTCACTCTGGCTGTAGTTTGGTCCTTTAGTCTGTGTTAGTGGTTAGAAGCACCTTAAGTGCATCCTGGTGCACATCATCTGGTTAAGGTCAGTCCAAAAGAAGTCTAGTTCATATGTTGCAAGACATTTAAATTGAAAACAGGGAGATTTAGATTGGATATCAGGAAGAAATTCTTCCCAGAGAGGGTGGGGAGGCACTGGGACAGGTGGCCCAGAGAAGCTGTGGGTGCCCCATCCCTGGGAGTGTCCAAGGCCAGGCTGGATGAGGCTTGGAGCAACCTGGTCTAGTGGAGGGTGTCCCTGCCCACGGCAGGGGGTGGGTCTGGGTGGGCTTTAAGGTTCCTTTCCACCCAAACCATTCTACGAATGAGAATCAAGCATGGCAAGTTGGGCAAGTGGGAGTTTCACTTCAAAATTACTTCTGATCTAAACTACAACTTTTCTGCATATCCATTTTGTGTGTTAGTGAGACAGAAGAGTTGCTGCCTCCAAATTCAGTTTGACAAGAGAGTTTATGAGGTTAGAGTAGATGTCCTAAAATAACCTGCAGTGAGGATTTTCTGAAATAACTTCAATCATACAAAAGTGAAGTGCTAGTCTAAGCCAGTCATCCAGGCTCACCTGTACAGTCTGTAGAGAAGGAAAAATTTCTTTAATATATTCAAAATTTTATTGGAAGGAAAACAGTTTGCCACATAAGACAAAGAGTAAGATCAACATCTCGGGTAGGTTGGGTAAACTACTCAGGTATCAGTCCTTCTCTATGTTCATGACAGAGAGTGCCTGGCATTAAATAAGAACCCTAATATTTATGTGGCTAAAAAGTTAGGAGTGATTAATTTCTTGCAAGGATCATTTTTAAAGGATAATTCCCTGAAATCCAACCCCAATTGGCAAATGTTAATCCTAACAGTTCCAGTGTGTGTTGGGCCAAATATTCCATGCAGCAAGCAAATCACAGTGAAAGTGGCCCAAGAGGGAAAGGTTTCTATTACTATAAAGTTACTGTAAGCAGCCTGAGCAGGGTTTTTCTGGGAGAAGATTTTCCACTGAAAGCTGTACGGAGTAGAACAGGAAACAAGCATCATTCATTACAACTTTCAGAGTTCACTTTGCTTTACATGACACTAAAAAATCCCAACAACAGTATTTTAGAAGTAGCACAGTGGTTACCACTTCAGAGTATTTAATAAATGTCATTGCCTGTTTAGATTCACGAGCTGAGTAACAGTGGCTGCTAAGTAAATTTCTTTCCTGAACAAAGCTTTTAGGTAAGCTTTGCATTTTTACATACTGCTCCAGAAATGCTGTAGAGATGTATCTGGATATAAAAGCAGTGTCTGAATTTGTACCTTATCTCAGGAGCTGAGACATGGGAGATTTGTCACACTCAAATGCTATAAAGCTACATTTGCATGCATAGCTTTTTATATTCTTTATTTGGAAAAATTCCAGAATGATATGATGTTTACTTACCTTTTCTTCTACTGAAATCTTCTTGAGATCCAGTTCTGTTAGTTGGAGCAACATGAAAATCACCAAGAGCCAATAATCTGTTTGCTCCTAACGGACAAAGTTTCCACTTTGACATAAAGTACTTAACTACATCAATCTAATATTTCATTTCAATCAGAGGAAATCAAATTGGCCTTAATACACTGCAACATAAAAAGCTTTTTACCCTGAGGGATGTCAATGCACTGTACAGACTGACCCCTCACCATAAGCTTAGCTTCTGCAACAGATGCTGATAATTATTCAAAAGTCTGTGATGTTGTTCAAAAGGTCAGGATGGGAATTTAGAACTGCCACCATACCCACTAGAACACCAAGAAAGACTGTTGGAGAACCAAAAGCGTTATCTATGCTGGGATTATGTAATAAACTATGGTTAATACTTCTAACACTAGTAGTACTGTAGGAACTTTAAAAGAGAATTCGCATTATAAATTTGTCATCACGTATGCTTTTATTTCTGAGGCAATAAAAAGAACAATTACAAATAAAAAGCTGACACTGACAAAAGTATTGGTAAAGTCCTGTTAAAACCACTGAGATGCAGAGAGCTGACTTAAGATGATTGTTGCACGCATTAGTTATCAAAACAGTAACCGAAAGGAGTATGATCAGGCTTTGCTTAGGGAAAGGACACCTAAACAGAAAAAGGATTTCAGATTACACAGGACCAGGGGCAGCCTATTTCGGGTATTTGTTCATGCTGATTTCATTGTGTGCCATGACAGATCATTCTCCCAGAAGCCAATAAAAAAACTGGCATTTACAGGAAGGAGAAGTTAAACCCTGAAGATTTTTCTTCTCTCTGACATTGGAAATCACTTTAAAATTCAAACATAATTTAGAAATCACAAAAGTCAGGATAGAATCATCCTTGATCACTCAGGACAAATTACATATGCAGAGTCAAAGTCAGAATTTCTGATATTTTGCCAATGTTATTGCTGTTTATAAAATGGATGTTTAATTCATTAATTGAGGAATGCTATGAGAGCCGTAAATGAGAATTGAGTAAATCCTAAAGAAGAAAAGAGACAAGTGTCCAGACATACATGATTTTAAAAGGGTTACTATTAATTTCCTTTGAGCTTTCCCCAGGAACAAGTGAGTACAGACCTTCAAAGTAAACAAAAATCATGGCATACTGTGCATACAAATGTATCAATGGACTCACAAACGGAATTAACAAAATTTGTGGACTTACTACGTGGATATTAAACATCATGATTCATACGCAGCTTTGGGTCAGACAAAATTCCCAGGCAAGGATGGGTAGCCTTGCCAGGGAAACCATCACTCATTGTTTCTTGTACTGATTCCCTGAAATGACCTGGACACTCTCAGAGACAGAAACTGAGGCTAAATGGATTCTGGTGTGATGCAAACCAGCAGTTCAAAGTTCTTATTTTTCACTTTCTAGTTCTTTCTTACCTGTACAGGGTTTTTTAAAAGATTTAAAACTCTGAGGAGAGGCAGATCTTCAATACATTCAAGTTCACGCAGATCAGCAATCTAATTAGTGAGAGAAACAGAGCATAAATCAGCAGCAAGAGAATCCATGATAACGGGGCGGGGGGAGGAGGGGAAGTATTCTAATCCCTGCTCTTAAAATCTGGACATAAAAAAAATTCATTATACTCACAAAGTGGGTATACATGTTAACTGCATTCAATAAGGCACTTCTAGTCACAAAAGGCAGACAACTTGGATGTTAGCTGGAGAAGCAGCATAATATCGACAGCAATTTCAAACCACCTGCATTTTTCCAGTTCTTTCAAATGTCAAGCCCTAACACATTTAGCTTTTATGTGGCTGATGTGCTTAAGTGAGGCAATTCTGCAGTTAGATTTGCTTTTCAGTTGACTAGCAAAAAAAAAAAAATCCCCTCTAATGAGAGGGTTTTTTCCCCTGAAGCTCAAGTTCATCCCACCTCACTTGCAGCACTTGGCTGAAAAGCATCAGCAAAGTTGTCCTTGGCTGCCTGTGTCCAGAATGTGATGCATTCCACTTAAGGTCTCATCTGTCCCAAAAGGGAACCTGGCTTGGCTGTGCTCAGGCACATCAGATAAGCCCTAAAATTTCTGTGGGATTAATCAAAGTTTGCGTACCCAAAGCAAAGTCACACCAGAAGTACTGGTGCTAGACCCTGAGCAAACAGTTGTAAGGCTCTCCACTGAAACAACATGGGTCAAATGGAATTCACATTGCCTCATTTTAGCCACCTGTTAAGTTAGCCCACGTCAGTTGCTTAACCTCACTTCATAATCAATGGAGAGAGGCAGTTCCAGAGGTCATCTGATCCATGGTAGGCTGGGATGAATTGCCTTGTAAGGATACCTGCTTTTCCTCCACTGCTGAGAGACTGAACCTAGAAGACTTTGGGTTCTATTCCTAACTTAGCTTATGTAAAGTGTCTAAAAATATAAAAGTCAATCATAGCCTATTCAATATTCATTTTGAGATAACAAGAATCATGGAATCTTTTAGGCTGGAAAAAACCTTTGAGATCATCATGTCCAACCGTTAACCTAACACTGGTAATACCACCATTAACCCACGTCCCCGAGCACCTCGTTCACGTCTCTTAAATCCCTCCAGGGATGGTGACACCACCACCTCCCTGGGCAGCCTGTTCCAGTGCCTGATAACTCTTTCAGTGAAGGAATTTTTCCTAATATCCAATCTGAACCTCCCCTGGCACAACTTGAGGCCGTTTCCTCTTGTCCTATCACTTGTCACTTGGGAGAAGAGACCAACACCCCCCTCTCTGTGCCCTCCTTTCAGGGAGTTTTCGGGAGCAATAAGGTCTCTTCTCTAGGCTGAACCCCCCCAGCTCCCTCAGCCGCTCCCCACAGGAATTGTGCTCCAGACCCTTCCCCAGCTCCGTTCCCTTCTCCGGACATGCTCCAGCCCCTCAGGGTCTTTCTTGCAGTGAGGGGCCCAAATTGACCCCAGGATTTGAAGTTTGGCCTCACCAGTGCCCAGCAGAGGGGGACAATCCCTGCCCTGGTCCTACTGGCCACACTGTCCCTGATGCAGGCCAGGATGCCCTTGGCTTCTTGGCCACCTGGGCACACGCCAGCTCATATTTGTCCACTGTCGACCAACACCCCCAAAGTCCTTTTCTACTGGGCAGCTTTCCAGCCCCTCGTCCCCAAGCCTGTACTGTTGCTGGGTTGTGGCCCAAGTGCAGGACCCAGCACTTGGCCTTGTTGAACCTCACACAGTGTCCTTGGCCCATGGAACCAGCCTGTCCAGATCCCTCAGAAGAGCCTTCCTGCCCTCAGGCAGATCAGTACCCCCACTCAGCTTGGTGTCACCTGCAAACTGACTGAGGGTGGAACAGTTTTGACCAAGTTAAATGTCATTCGGGTGGATTTCCTAAATAAATCATAGAATGCCAACCGTCCACATTTGCAAATCTCTGAACACGTGTATGAGTGACATGGTTTGCAGATAAACCTATCCTGCCCATTTTTGAAAAATCAAGCATTTAAGATTATTCTGGGTGGTAGTGAGCTGAAGTAACACAGACCTTTCTCTGTTAATTAATTAAAATTCTCTTTAAATTATTCTTCAGAATGAAATGTTCAAAAAAATGGTGACTCATTAAACAGTTTCAGTAACATCATTAAAAGAGTCAAATTTTGATGAGGTAAAATTAATAGCTTTTGCGTGCCGTAAAGAACAGTGGAAACTATATGAGGCAATGGAAATGGTGTTATTAATGCTAATAGCAACCATACTATTAGTTAGCTTCCTGTCTTGTGCAATTGATGTACCTTTAAATGTCAACCTGAAGACAGGGGGAAAAAAGGAATTCATAGTGTCTTGAATTAAACCCTGTAAATGTATCTTGCAAGTGGAGAAAAATGAGAGACAATAATCAATTTGTGGTTTACGCTGTTATTTCTTATTTTCTTAGGGTTTTTTTCATGTGCAGATCTGCCTTTGATGTTAAAATGATTCCTGAATTGACTGTCTTTTCAGTTAAGGACCCTGGAAGATGAATATCAAAAGTATTATGTGTATATGGCTTGGGTTTCCAAATTCAAATACAAATGCATTGGATTGTATATTGTACTTCCAGTGAAAATTCTGCTGCATAACAAAAGCCACTTTATAATGGAGTACACACAGTTCTGCCTTACAGGAGGTTTCCAGCTGAGAGCTCACAAGAATCTGTGGTCATAAAATTGGGCTGAGAGATATTAGCAAACTCTCCTGAGGCCTGGCAGTAGAAAAGCTGTGATGTAAGTAAAGATCCTCAAGAATAATCAAGCTGAAAAAGCTGCACACTCATCCCTATCTTATCCACTCAAGGGAGCACTGTTAGTTCTTGAGGTAGGTGAGTGCTAAATACCAGAGAAGTGATACCTACATAAAGATAAACACATCTAGAGATATTAAATAAGGCCTGAGGAGTGCACTATCAATCAACATGTGAAACAGTACTGGAGTGAAACACCAAAGGAAAAAATATCAACTTTTCTAATATTAATTTCTTGCAGCGTTGTAAGATTTTTTGATAAAGTCTTAAATGGATTGAATTTCAGGGAAAAAAAAATCATGCATTCGTAGAAAAAGTTGAGATCAATATTAAGTATGCTACCTGGTTATCCTCTAGGTTGATCATCTCCAGTAGATCATGTTCCTCCAAGCCTTCTAGATTAGTTATTTTATTGCTAGATAGGTCCAGCTTCTGTAGAGTTTTCAAGCTGTTCAACCCAGTTATCTTCACAATCTGGTTAGAGCTCTAAGAAGAAATGAAGGTATATAAACTGTTGATAAAGTTCTACAACAGAAAACAACATTCCTGAGGAAGAACAGAGTTCACTTTGTTATTGAGAATCCTTTTATGGATGCCTTTTATGCATTAGCCCCATCTTCATCTTGAGATGACATATTACAACTTTCCATTCTGTTGAAGGAAAAATAATCATCTTCTGATTAACTTATCTTCAACTCACCTTGAAGAGCAGCGAGTGTCAACAACAATAAAAAAAGCTCTAGCATTCTTTTAAAGCTGATACTGGCTGAAGAATACTCCTGTCACCATCCACCTCAATATTTAGGAAATAGATATGCATGTAAAGATATAGAATATATGTACATAAATACATAGAATTTCCCTCCGTAATCATGATTATATTTACACTTGTGATTACAGAATAAATTATAAAAATACTAAGGTAGAAGAATACAGTACTGTCTTTTTTGGACTACAGGCAGCCTATAAATCACCTGTAGGATACACAAATTCATCTTAATTCACACTGAGTGAAGGCAGACTTGATTTACTGTCAGTGACAGCATGCACAGAAATGCTAAAGCAAAAAAACCAAACCCACCTTGCTATAAGTTCATCTAGACTCTAACACAAAAAATGACCCAAGCTACTGAGAACTCATAACCAACTATCATTGTTTTACATTCCTTCTGAAGTACAAGATAGAAGACCTACATTTATCACTGGACACCAGATGGCTTCACTCCTCACAGCCTCACAAAGGATATACTTGTTTCTGCTATGAACTCTAAATAGGTATAACATGCTAGGCTCTGTACTCATCTTTGTCTCAGTGGCCACACGTACCCAGATGGCCTCTCAACATGATTCCTGCTGTATAACCTTGCAAGTTATATTTCCTCATCAGCATCACCTTGTGCTGAAAGCTTAGAAGCCTCATATTCTATTAATAAATATTTAGGAACTATTGGAATAAATAAGCCACCTGACTCTAATGTTAATCCAGTTGTCTGTCCTTGACATTTTTCCTGACTTTTAAATGTTTAATTAGGTTATTAATAGCATGGAGGCTCTCTCTTCTCTTCCTCTTCTTCGTTAGACCTCTGTTTAATAGGATACAGCTTAGAGCTCTAGTTGCAAAATGCTATGCAAGAGGTGCACATAAAATTCTGAGAACAAAAGGGATTTGTGTAGAGATCCTTTTTTTGCAAAGCAGAAAATTCCTAAGAGTCCAGTTCATTAAAGCTGCACTTCTTATTTTTTGCAAACCTAAGCAGAATAAAGGCTTTTTTGGTATAGCTAGGCAGTATTTACAGTTTTTGAAGCCTTTCTTCCAAACTTCAGACCTTCCTACTCTTTCAACCTAAAAAGCTCAAGGGAAAATGGAAAAGAAAGCTGAATCAATGGGAAGAAAAAGGATGACTGCTCCCATGAAAAAAAGAACTGCCTTTTATTCTAATTAGTAAAAGAGAATGCTATGCTAAAATCTGTCTATTTACATAATTTCCACATGACTATCTACTTTGCTAATTAAAAAAGACAAGCAGTTGTATAAATAATCGTATCAGCATGTAAGAACCAAACCCAAAGAACATGTTCATATTAATAAGGCTTAGCTGTTAACACAACCTCCAAAACATTTTACAGAGCAGATAACCATTACTAACAGAATTATTATTAGCCTTTTAACAGATGAGGAAATCAGTGCACACAATGGTTGAGAGACTTACTGTAGCTCTCCCTGAAGAAAGCATTTAAAGATCTTCCTGTCAGCTCAGACTGTCATACTCCTATAGTTCATTTCAGAACTTTCAGACATGATTTTGCCAAGCTGAGTTAATCTTATCCATTGAAAATGAGAAAAAATTCAGTTTTATTGCCACTGGGGGCATAACTGGAAGCTACTGAAGGCATTATATATCTGAAATATATTAAAAATACGTTACTGAACACTATTTGAATGTATTATTCAAAACATACTACTGTCCACTTTTGAACGTGAACAGCTTTCCTGAACATTGAAGCAGTAATAAGTGCAAGGGCCATTCAGGACTTGATGGGTACAGACTTTAGTTACTCTTTTCTGTATCAATTACTACAGAACAGAAGAAAAATCTTTAAAGTTTTAGAAGGATTGGAAAAGAATATTTCTATTCTAGGGATTCATTCTCTTTACCTAAAATATTTATGTAGGTGCTTAAAACTAATGTAGCAAATATGACCATATTTCGAAGAATCATAGAATAGAAGGGAGCTTAAAGCCCACCCAGTCCCACCCCCTGCCATGGGCAGGGACACCTTCCACCAGACCAGGTTGCTCCCAGCCTCATCCAGCCTGGCCTTGGACACTTCCAGGGATGGGGCATCCACAGCTTCTCTGGGCAGCCTGTGCCAGTGCCTCACCACCCTCTCCAGGAAGAATTCCTTCCTGATATCTAATCTAAATCTCCTCGCTTTCAATTTAAACCTGTTACCCCTTGCCCTGTCACTACAGGCCCTTGGAAGAAGTCATGCCCCAGCTCTCTTGTAGCCACCCCAGGCACTGGAGGGTGGCTCTAAGGTCTCCCCGGAGCCTTCCCTTCTCCAGGCTGAACAAGCCCAACTCTCCCAGCCTGGGCCCATGGCAGAGGGGCTCCAGCCCTCTGAGCATCTTCGTGGCCTCCTCTGGACTCACTCCAACTGGTTGATATCCTTCTTATGCTGAGGGCTCCACAGCTGGACACAGCACTCCAGGTGGGGTCTCACGAGAGCAGAGTAGGGGGAGAATCCCCTCCCTCGCCCTGCTGGCCACACTTCTCCTGATACAGCCCAGGATATGGTTGGCTTTCTGGGCTGTCAGTGCACACGGCCAGCTCATGTTCATCTTCTCATCCACAAGTATCCCCAAGTCGTCCTCCTCAGGGCTGTTCTTGATCCATTCTCTGCCCAGCCTGTCCCTGTGCTAGGACTGCCCCGACCCAGGTGCAGGACCTTGCCCTTGGCCTTGTTGAACTCCATGCAGTTGGCACAGTCCCACCTCTCCAGCCTGTCCAGGTACCTCTGGATGCCATCCCTTCCCTCCAGCATGTCACCGCACCAGACAGCTTGGTGTCATCGGCAAAGTTGCTGAGGGTGCACCTGACCCCACTGTCCATGTTGCTAAGATGTTAAACAGCACTGGTCCCAGTCCCGACCCCTGAGGAATGCCACTCGTCACTAGTTTGGATATTGAGCCATTGACCACAACTCTTTGAGTAGGACCATCCAGTGAGTTCCTTATCCACCGAGCAGTCCAACTGTCAAATCCATGCCATTCCAATGTAGAGACAAGGATGTTGTGTGGGACAGTGTCAAATATTTCGCTCGTGCTGAGGTAGATGATGTCAGCTGCTCTTACCTTATCCACCAATGCTGTAACTCCATTGTAGAAAGCCACCATATTCATCAGGAATGATCTGCCCTTGGTGAAGCCATGTTGGCTGTCAGCAATCACCTCCTTATTTTCCATATGCCTTAGCACTGTTTCCAGGACGATCTGCTTCATGGTCTTGCCAGGCACAGAGGTGAGACTGACTGGCCTGTAGTTCCCTAGGTCTTCTTTTTTAGCCTTTTTGAAAATGGATGTAATGTTTCCCCTTTTCCTGTCAGTGGGAACTTCGATGTACTGCCACAATTTCTCATACAGTGACTTAGCAACTTCATCCACCAGTTCCCTCTGGACCCATGGATGCATCTCATCAGGTCCCATGGACCTGTGCACCTTCAGCTTCCTTAGATAGACCCAAACCTGGTCTTGTGGCTGGTTCTTCATTCTCCCAGTCCCTGCCTTTGCCTTCTTTGACCTGGGCAGTGTGGCTTGAGCACTTGCCGGTGAAGACTGAGGCAAAAAAAGTCACTGAGTGCCCCAGCCTTCTCCATATCCTGGGTAACAAGGTCTTCCATTTCCTTATGAATGTTTTCTCTAGTCTTTCGTTTATCACCAACATACCTATAGAAGCCCTTCTTGTTGCCCTTGATGTCCCTGGCCAGGTTTAATTCTACCAGGGCTTTGGTTTTCCTGGCTTCTTGGACAATTTCTCTGTATTCCTCCCAAGCTACCTGTCCTTGTTTCCAACCCCTGTAGACTTACTTTTTGTGTTTGAGTTTGGTTTTCTATGTATAGTCTTTGGTACTCATTTTTAAAATCCCATTAAATACTTTAAAAATTATTATTACACATTAAAACCTATTCAGAAGCAGCCTGTTGTATTTTATAGCAACCGACTTGCATTGAAAATAGTTTCTGCTTGTGCTTCCGCGCACCTTCTGTACTGACTGCTCTTCCTATTAAGTATCATGAAATTATTTAGAAGAAAACATTCAGATTATTAAGGACATTTTACAAACATGGAACTGAGGAACACCGAGAAAAATGCCTTTCCAAGACCTGTCAAAGAGCAAGATGCATGCAAACAAGTGTAGGCCTTGGCAGAAAGAGTTCTATATCTGGGCGAGTTGTCCTTGGCTATCTTCGTAATCAATGGAGAGAAACAGATGATACTTCCAAGGCCTGATGCATCTTGTGTTAATGTAGATGTCAATGGCTGGATCTGAAAAAATGTAGTATTTTAAAGTGTCCATTTCTCTCCACTGACTTTTGAGGCAGCAGAGAACAACTAGCTCGTGCAGTTGTCTACACTGCAGAAATCTGAAGCCAGACAATGTAAATCCCACTAAGGCATCTAGAAATACAACATAGAAATGTTGTATTTAAACAAATATACCCTAGATATCCTGATGCAAAGCTGGCAATATAAAGCTTCCAATCTCATTAGAAAATCCTTAAAAATTAAACAAAGATCCTTTAATAATTTATCAGATTTGCATACTAAACTTGCCTTGTTTTCTAAAATGAATGCAGGCTTCTCAGTCCTCGCTTTTCCCCCTGCTGGCCTAGCTCACTGCTATCATGAACACAACTTTATGAGGAAGCATACTTAAAAAAAACCCCCAAATCTTAACAGTGTGTACTGTGGGACTTGCACAGTATGTAACTTCTTACACATCATCTAAGCAACAACAAAACCTGCCCAGAGCAAATGCGAAATACTTTTGGAGAAATTCAAAACCCAGCTGGACAAGGTGCTGAGCAACCTTCCCTGACGATGCCCCTGCTTTGGGATCAGCTGACCTTCACCGTTCCCTTCTAACCTATATTATTCTATGATCCTGTATTAACAAAAAACGTGTCTGGTATTACACACATCTCTGCAAATTTGTTATGTGATTACCTTCACATTTAATAAGGCATTAATATACTGATAAAAGACAGGCAGGAAAAAAAGAATTACTTCCTTCTTACCAGATTGAGTATTTTGACAGGTAAGTTCTCAAGGCCACCGACTGCAACGAGTCTGTTGTGTGACAAACTAAGATGAGTCAGGCTGTGACACTTCTCCAGTCCTCTTATCTCCTCTATGTTGTTAACTACGGAGAGGTTTTTGCATTTAAGGAAAACAACTGAGCACAAAACCTTAGCAATAATTAGTAGCTAAATTAGCCAATGGAGCTGGATTTTATGGTATGGGGAGACAGATATCAAATGCTTCATGTTAAGGAGTTTAAAATCCCAGCTGCTCACCTTCCTATTCTGGAACTTACCGCCTCCTTGTTTGACTGACATAGCTTTTTACAGTTACGAAGTACTTAACATGGCACCAAAATGACCTTGACCTCCAAGCGTTATACACATCATCCATGTAATAACAGCTGACAGTCCTATATGGGGCTATCTCACTCTAAATCATACCTGTTCTATACAGCCCATCTGTACTAAAAGGGGAAAGCGTATTGTAAATTAACATTAAACTCCAAAGCAGCAGTAAAAGTAGTTAGGGATTCCTCCCAGCAAACTCCAGCATAAACATAACTACCCAGATTCCTTAAATGAAGCATGTTTCCTTTGACAACAAGCTATCTCAGACTGCGCTCTTACCACCGGCCGAACTGCAGAGGTACCTGACTGTATCGCTCCACTGTACCGAAATCAGGTAACTCTCATCCAGGCATCTAATTGTTTGGTGACTGAAGGTAGGCAAGAAGAATGGCACTCGTAAACGTCCACGCTGGAACGAATTACATAAAAAAACCCAAGCAATATAACTGAAAAGATAGCCAGAATATGCAGGACACAGAAATTCCTTTAGGCAATCACAGAAGAAAACGTTTTTAACTGACTTGAGAGAATGAACTCTGCCTGCAAACAGGGGCAAGTGAGTTTTAATTCGTGTTTCTAGACTTACCAGGCAGTGGAGAAATGGTTGGGTTTTTTCCTCTCAGTCTGAATGATGTTGTAACCAAACAAAACATAAGCTTAGCCAGGGGTAATAGAATACACTTTAAAAACTCTGACCTAACTTTGTTTTTTCGGAACTGTGTCCTTACACAGGGACTTAACTGTGCGCTACCCGAGTTCTACACCCGCAGGCCTAGATGGGGAAGGAGGGGGGAGAAAAGAGCCAGCAAGCACAGATCTTTTCGTAGGATCTCATACTAGGCTCTCTCTATCATTTTAGGAAAGAAACCAAAACCACCCACAGGCACTGATATTTATCAGCTATTAATTGATTCGCATACAAAGTGGGACTGCTTCTCTTTCAGCTGAGGAGGAAAAGTTTTGGCGAGAAAAAAATACTGTTTAAGCCATAACCACCAATACAAGGCAGCAAATTCCTCAGCACTAAAAACTAAGACAATCAGGTTTAGTCCTTTAATGACTCATTATAATGCTCTGTCAGATGTTGTTGCCCAAGCTCTCCTTTTCTGGTTTGGGCAGTTTCCTCCTTGAAAACTCATTTATAAACCCGTCAGGTGTGCTCGTGTGTGCATCTGTCAGAAAAAAATAGTGATAACGACCTTACCATCTGCATCATAATTCACTTAAATATGGTAAGAAATGCTTAGTTATTGTCAATGGGAAATGCACGCCAAACATTTCTGCGACTGCATGATATTTAAAATAGTATTTTCATTTACGAATATAAAGAACAGCTTGTTTTGTCTGCCATGTCTCCAGCAAGGAGTGCTTGACATGGGTTAGGAACAGTGCCACTTTGCTATTTTAAATTTTGCACTTCTAAATTCTGCACTCAATTTTCCTCTATTTCAGAGGGTCCCATCGCAACTGTATGCATGAAACAGGTTTTCTCCCCACTTCAATGGCATCTTCACTGACAAATGAAGAAATTGAAGACAGCACGCTGCTGCATTGAAACCAAATGAAAAAATACCGAATCAGATCCACAATACAAATCTCTGATCCTTTTTTCCTTTTCATTTTGCCATATGGTTTTTGCTCTGTGATGGAAAATTAGAATTGCAAAGGGATAGCGTCTCAATGCCATTTTCTGACAAGAACATGTCACCTGCACACCTTGTAAAACGTGTGAATAATGTAACCTGGGCGCCCTGCAAATGCTTTATCTGCTCCTACATGAAAAAGGCATTGTATTAATATCGTTTGGTAATGGGCTACTTCAAGCACAAGAGACAGAGAAAAAATTGCAACAGCCTGCTGTCTTCTCCTTTTCAGAGAGCAGAACATCAAGATGCAATTTATGAGGGAAAGAGGCAAGGTTCAGAAGCCCTTGGGAAGCAACTGTAGGTGAGGCAGCATGTCAACACGGAACTCCGGAATCAGAAAAGCACAGGAGAATCTTTAGGGAGACGAAGGGTACTATGGACAGACTTGGAGAAGTAAACAATGAAGAAACTTCATCTGCAGGTTTGTACTGATCGGATTTCTGCCAGCACAGTGTTTCTAATCCCACAAACTGGGTGCCACAGTGAGCGTGGAAGGTGCGTAGCGGAACACATTCACGCTGTGTACTTCCCTCAGCACACTCCAGGAAGTTTCCTCTCACTCAAAGGTTCTCCACATTATCATTAGATGGCCTTGTCCTCCTCAAAGCCTCCATAGTCCCGGTGTAATTAGCTACGTCTAAGATTAAACAACATGCACGTTTTTCATTTAAGGGAGCTTAGTGCTCCAAGCTGATCTCCTATTACCCTTTCTTATATAAAAAATACTGGGATTACTTCTTACCTCTGCCATGCCAAGACAGCGTGATGTGTCACCTTTTCAGCTGTACACGATGCAAAGTGGGGGTTTTTGTGTTCCTCTAGCAGGCTAATATCGTACACGTATACACAAACATCTTTAACACCACACACGTAAGTAAATTAAGATCAGTTTCACTGCCAGAATTATAGTGTTTAATCTTGCTTCTAAAGACAAAAGTGACATGAAGGAAAAATACAGAGGAAACAAGTATCTATTCGAAGCAAACAGCTGTTCAGACAGCAAACAAGGAACTTTTCCTCCATTCCAGTTTCCATAAAGGATACAATCCAGCAGGAGTTTAGTAAGTGACTGGTATGCTGATAAATCTTGCATTTTAGTTATTTGATTGTATGAAAAATCTGCCTCCTAAGGAAAAAAGGAGACAAGAAGTTAATTTTTTTTCTTCAGCACTTACAGCTGTCTTGTGAAACTAAATGGCTGTTACATTAGTCTTGCAATCAAGGGTGTGGAAGAAATGAGATGATCATTAATGCCAATATTGGGACATAAAGAGAAAGGCTCATTTTTATGACATGTAGAATTCATATTTTAGTAACTTCCAAAACTATACTTTCTCCCAAGAAGATGATCATGAATACATATTAAAAAAAACCTAACAGAGAAGGTGTATTTTAAAACAACCTCCTGCTTTTTATAACCCAGCATGGGCTACAAGAAAACAGCAGCAAAGGGAAGGCACAGCTACACTTTCAGTGCATGTTTCACAATCACGACTGCCACCAGACAATTTGAAAGGCAGGAACTGATCTTACTAAAGGTCTGATGGAATCAACAAGCAAGGAAAAAGTTTTGGCTATCTTTACCTTTGGCTAGAAGAGCGACCTGCACAGTACACCTTCCCATGGACGCCAGGGTTCAGAGTGTGCAAGAAAATAAATGACTGAAGCGTGCAGTGTAAAACACCCAAGGATTTGGGAAAGCTATTAAAATGTCAGATGAGGTAAGAAAGAAGAGTAAGACAGGCATAAAAAGATGCTTTTGCACAAAGAATCATGGAATGGTTTGGGTTTGAAGGGACCTTAAAGACCATCTAGTTCCAAACCCCTGCCATGTCCAAACACAACGCCTAAATGAGATTTAGAAAACCATTTTGAATTTAAACCTATAAAATTCATTTTCTTTGCAACTTACCTTGAGATTTTTAGGCGGTTTAAAACCAAAACATGTAGTCAGTTCATTGTTGGAAGCATTCAGTTCTAATAAGTGAGGCATGTGACTGATGCAAGAAAGATCTAGTAACAAAACAAAATGTCAAAACCTGTGCGTGAATGCACAAGTAAATGCAGAGATCATCATATCAAAATGGGATAATTAGGTCCAATAGCAATTAAGAATCAATTTCTAGTTACACATTCAGAAAGCGATGTTTGAAATGCACAGATCAGGTATATTAACACCTTCCAGATCAGGTGTATTAACACCTTCTACTAGAAAAAAAATGGTTTCTAAATCACAAGGAATAAATATTCAAGTTCTACGTTATTCAAGTTCTACATAATTTCCATTATGTCAACTGATTTGTCTATAATCCAGAATATAGTTTTATATTCTAGCTACCTCCACAATGACAGAGACACTACCTCTGTCCTACATCATTAATTAGTGGTGAAGAGTATTTAGGCCACTGCTGAAGACTGAATGACTAGTTGCTATGGAAAAATCTCTGCTCTGTTCAGAGCTAGCCTTCAGGGTCAAACTGTTAGTAAAATGAACGCGGAGAAGCACCACCTTACAAAAGTGCTGCTATTATAGGACTCCAGCACCTCAAGTGAAATGAATTTGAAAGACATAACGCAACAGGTTGCCCAACACAGCTTATCCCTTTTGATGTTAAATTAAGAAAATGAGTTGGGGAGTATGAGGGAGAGGGAAGGAGTGGAAGGTGATGGAGTTTACCCCAGTCTGTATTTGTGACCTTTCTAAATCCAGGATGTATTTTTTTTATTTTGTCACCAATGAGAAACCCTGAGAAAGGCAAGCCCAAGGCTGGGAAAACTGTACCAGGCATAACTTAAAATATGACAACATCTGCACGTGTAAAATGTCAACCTTAACCTTGTACTGACATGCTCGCTTGCATTTTATATTTGGACAATAAACTGGACAATAATCTTCATGTTCCCTCTGATAAACATATGCTGGTGCAGCTGTCTGAATGGTCCATAAGTCACTCTCGATGATCTAGCCATCGCCTCGTTCTGTAGAGCTGGAGCAGTTACACCGTTAAAACTAGGCCAGGCTTTGCGATATTAAAGCTACATGGTACAGTGCATTTCTCATCTTAAATGATTTCACAACCCACGAACTTACTAGTGTATTTACTACATACCATTAATTTTATTATATGAAAGTTCCAGCTTCTGTAGGTGAACATATCTGGAGAGAATGTTAACGTCACTTAACTCACGACCCTGGAAAAATAAACGGAAGAAACTTTAATAACTAGCTGTATAACCTCAGCTGCTCTCCCAAGAGATACAGGGTAGCAGGAGAGATTGAAGAGGTGCCCCAAGGTCCCTCCAGCTGTGTCAGAACAGGACGACACAGACAGAAAGTGATGTTAGACCAGCCATGAGCGGAGAAAACGTCAAAAGAAGACTTTAAAACACAACCAGGAGAGAGAGCTGTAGCTAGGAAAGATGCCAGAAAAACAAGGCTGCACAGACAAGGGAGCGGCAGCAATTGATCTTTAAAAAGCCATTTTAACTTCCTGAAGGGACAATGAGCACAGCATTCCCAGGTGTTTAGCATGTTCCCCTATTTTTTTCCTCCAGATGACTGAACCAGGAAGATACATATTCACACCAAGGAAAAAAATCTTACTGCTGTTGCTACAAAGTGGAAGAAACAACACCCATATGGCAGTTGTCAGCAGGAGCCACGCTGTGTCTTGTCAGAAGTCCCATGTACAAGAAACAGCATTGACAGGCAGAGACAAAAATCTGCCTCTTGAAATTGTTTTACTCGACCAACAATTTGCTGTTAAAAAAGGGAAACCTTTGTGGGAGAAGCACTTTACAATGATGTTCTTTGCTTATACTTACTGAAAGCGACAGATTGAGATAAACGTACTCAATACCAGGGGCTGAGCGCCCCAGTTTGTGGAGTCCCTCAGCCACAGTGTCTTCATCCAACACTCCATCAAACTGACCCTACAAAACACCAAAAAGGGGAGGGCAGGGAGAGGAATGGATTAAGGGGAGATTTATGAAAAGAAATTCCATGCTCGGGAGAATCTGGGGCCTGCTTCGGATGTAAGCGGGAACCGAGTTTAACAGAAGTCCTCAATCAAACACCTCTTTCGGTGCTCCATCACCCTACTAAGGCACTATGCATTAGGAAAAATGATGACTAAATCCCTCAAAACAGATAAATAGAAACACGTCACCTACTAGCACTATACATTTAAAAACAGCTTTCTGTTAGGATTTTTATTTTACCTTCTCGTTTAAATGCACAGCTCTAAACAGGACCTCTTCCCAGAGATGCTGAGCCACGGAGCTCACATTGATTACAGAGGTTAACATCTCAGCAAATCAGCACTAACATAACCCCAGTGTTATACCCCAATATGCACGTTATCGGAGGCCCTTGACATTCGTTCAGCACGAGCAGCTAGGTCTGCTCTTCAGAGAACAATCTTCAGCAAAGAGGGCGCTTGACAGATGGCACTAATGAACCACTGCATAGGTTTAATGAGAAAATAAGCCAATGGCTTGTGAAATTCCTACAAGCTTGGAGAAATCACACAACAACTGCTAACCTAGGGACCAAGATAAATAATGTTTCAGGTGGTAATCACCTAAATTATAGCACCTACATGTTGCAGCAGTAGAGACTGTAGATGCATTTTCACTAGTTAAATATACGAGGTGACAGTGCTGTAGCAGTGGACACTTTAGAGCCCAGCAGAGCAGGGAGAAAGAAAAAAATCACTTGGTTCCAGGGACTTACTGAATCTCAGAGCTGGGCCTATAAACAGGAAAAGGGTTTAATTTGGCCATCCATATGCCAGCTTATCTTTAGTCTTTGTATAGCAAGGAGGGAGAAGGGCAAGCCACAACTATCCTGGACATCATGGGGATGGAAGGGACCCTAAAAAAAAGGCAGAAATGAGAGACGAGGGGAAACAGATGAACCCAGCCTCTCCCCTGTTTGGGGAAATGAGAAATCACTACCTGGTGCCCCCCACCGACTCCCCCTTCTTTCCCCAAAGCTGTGCCATGAGGGGGAAAGGACTCAGCCCTCACTAGCCCCACCCTCCCCAAACAGCTGGTGGGCACTGAGCTGCACCTCTGTGTGCTGTGACTCCTCTTCCTCTTCGTCTCCGGCCTCCTGCTTGTCTTCTTGGTGAGGCAGGTTGGCCTGCGGCTGCAGGAGCCTGGGCCCGTCCCGGGGCAGCTGCGCGGGGATCCCCTGGGACAGGTGCTGCGGGGGCCCACGCGAAAGGGGAAGCAGCTCACCAAGGCCGCCCTCTCCCCGTTTCTCCTCGTCCCCCGCCATGAAGTGTAATAAGAAGGGAGGACGCGGAGGGAGCTGCGCTATCGGCGCTTCGCACCCCGTCACGCCCCCGAACAGGCCGCCGCCATCTTGTTTGCGCTCCTGTTGTCGTGGAGACGGGCGCCGCGGGGGGAGGGACTTGGCGCCAGCCCGAGAGCCAGCCAATAGAAAAGCGGCGGGTGGCGCGGTGCAGGATGGGGGTTGTAGTTCTCGGGGGGGGCGCCGTGCCGCAGGGCATGACGGGAGCCGTGGTCCGCCTCACGGGCGGTCGCTTCAGGCCCGGCTCGCGGAGCCGCTCGTGTGGCTGAAAGGCAACGCAGCCGCCCTCCCACCCCCCCCCACCTCTTTCACAGCAGTGCTGTGCCTCCATTTGTGTGTTCCAGACCTGGACACAAAGTCAGTACTCTCCGAGGACCAATCTTCAGGGTACCGTTACTCGGGCGCAAAGCCCGGGGCCAACATGGGCCCTGTGCAACACGGCAGCTTTGCTCAGGGCACCGGAACGCAAATGAGGTGCGTGCAGAGTCTGGGGCCCTGGATTGCAGTCGGCTGTGTTACTCCGAGGCCAATCTGGGTTATTCTCGGTCTTGTCTGGGAGGACTGGTGGCGCTGATAATTCGCACGGGGGCTCTGGGGCCGTTTGAAGCAGCGATGTGCGTCCTTGAGAAACAAGTACAATTTCAGCACTGCTGGGAAAAAATCTACACAGCTTTGGGAGACATCTGGGGAGACCTTAGAGTCCCTTCCAGTGCCTGAAGGAGCTACAAGGAAGCTGGGGGGGGCTTTTTACAAGGGTCTGTAGTGACAGGACAAGGGGTAACGGGTTAAAACTGAAAGCACAGAGATTTATATTAGATATTAGGACGGAATTCTTCCCAGAGAGGGTGGGGAGCACTGGGACGGGTTGCCCAGAGAAGCTGTGGATGCTCCATCCCTGGCAGTGTCCAAGGCCAGGCTGGATGAGGCTTGGAGCACCCTGGGCTAGTGGAGGGTGTCCCTGCCCATGGCAGGGGGTGGGACTGGGTGGTCTTTAAGGTCCTTTCCAACCCAAACCATTCTATGATTCTATGAAATAATGAGCGATCAGACTGTCGCAGCAAGGGAAGTAAAATGAGAGCTCTTGCAATATCTTTGCTTGTTGTCTCATTTTTTTAATCACCTTTTTCTGTGTTTTTGCGATCGATTCGGGTTCAGGGGTGCGTGGACCCATCCTGGTGCACAGTGCACCCATGGGTGATGGGTGGTAGAGTGGGCACCAGTGCTGCGAACTCTCTGGGGTGACAGATTGGTTCAGCCCTGTCAATCACTGCTGCACTCTGCTAAAAATTACTGTTTTTCTAGCATTCCTCGTTGAGGAAACAGAAAGGTTGTCACACCGTGTTTTGGAGGAAGAAATAAAACCCCCTAATTGTAGCAAACAACAAGCTTCAGGCCACAAAAAAATGCCTTACAGGTACCAATCCACGCTTAATATAAGTCTGAAGCAAAGATGCTACAGTTTTGTGCAAGTGTGTTTCCTGGCAAGTTGGGTTGTGCACAGGGACCGCTTGGCTCCAGTTGTGCCCTGTTGCAGTGGGTTTCACAAGTTTGTTAGTGCAGAGAAAATAAAAGTTATTTGTTTTCCCTCATTTTAGGCCTCCGCTGTTCTCGGTCCACCATCTACCCTTCTTGTTACATTGCAGAGGAGGGTAAAATGGGAAAGTAAAGCCAGAAAATAAAGGAGGGGAGGAAAAGATGATCTGCCAGGCCGTCGCCAAATATAGGTCCCTCTGGCATAAACATGAGGAAAGCTCTGCTCCTCATGGTAAACCAATGAGGAGCTGGGGACAAAGGATTCCTGTCAACTGCAGCGGGTCTCCAACACGGGTCATGACAGCCAGGTGAACCTTGAGAGTCTTGTAATTCTGGGTTTCAACATCTCAACATTTTACTGTGTTCGTAAAATGACACTCGTCTTTGCAATGGCTATTGCTTAAAAAAAGATGAAAAGAGGAAGATATAAAAACTCCTTATGGACATTATCCACTGACTTTTATCTTTGTGCTTCAGGGAAACATTATGATAACTGCAATAAAGCTCCCCCAAATTACCTTCCTTCATTATCTCGCTGGCCATAAATGTTAAAACCCTTAATGAGATTTACTCTTTTTCCACGAAGCACGCTGTGCCTCGTCCCACAGCCCTCTGGGCACAGAGGCTGCCCTGCAAAGGCTCTTCTCCAGATGGTGTGTGTTTAGGACTGTGTTCAGGGATGAGCCGCAAAGACTGTGGCTGGAGAGCTCAGAAAAAGATGGAAAATCCTGAAAAAGAAGGAGGGATCCTATTTGGGAGGATGTTTTGGGAGGCTTTTGGATTTGTTGTGATCTAGAAGAATAATTTCTGAATCATCAGTGCTACAAAACCAAGTAGGAGCTGCTTGAGAACAGCAGCTATAGGGCTGCTGCAGCTGTTTGGGGCTTTCATGATGTCTAGGATACTCTCTTTCTCAAAACCTCACCCACAACTGGCATAGGGGTTTTCTCACTGTGCCCTCCACATTTTAAAACAGAGGTTAATTAGGTCACCCCTAAGGAGATGGGACACCTTTTACCCAACTTAATTGTGGAAGCATCTATCTTCAGCTGGAGCTCGTTCAACGGACTGTTAAAGGGCTCCAGGCAATCTGCACTCTGGGGAAACTTTGTGCTGTGGAAAAGTTGTGAGGTTTTAGAGGGGAAAGAAACTGCAGAGAACCTTTTATTCTAGATCACAACTGTGGCTGAGTCTGACATCCTGTGACCACACAAGGAGGAGCATGCTGCCTAGCGAGGTGGTTGCTCCTGCAGCTAGAAACACCTGCAGCAGCAGAGCCCTACCAGCACCTGGTCCTGCTCATCTGGCTTTCCTGTCACTCAGCTGACGGATGTCAGACTCGGAGCAGAAGGGTCTGACTTGGACCCTTCCATTGCTCTGGAGGCTCCATCATCTGTGGTAGGTGGCAGTGACAGCCACCAAGTGCAGATTCAGCCTGGCAAAGCCCCCTGCCCACCCCTGTTTTTGGGTTGCATGGGTGATGTGGTAGGACAGAGAACATCTCTGCTGCTCCTGGAAAGCACAGTAGTAATATTTGGCTGTGGTTGAGATTAAATTGCTTTGCAGGCATGTACTTACATACTTCTTTCTTTTTTTTTTTTGTCCAGTGCTCTGCCTCTGAAACCTGGGAACCAGCCAAATACTTCACTCTTCCCCAGACTCCGCACGGGCAGGTTAGCATCAAAGGACTGGTGAGCAGATGGGTGGCGTGAAGGCAGCTGAGATGCTTGGATTAGCGTGCAGTAGGTTTACAGGAAGATACTTACCCAAGCTTTAAGCTCTCCAAGAGGCAAAGGCCACAAGTAATCAAATTAATAGCTAGCTGGGCAGCCTGTCCGTGTAAGACGAGGCTGGAGATTTCATGGGAGCAGCTGACAGAAAAAGGGCAGGTCCAAATACAGTTTACATGGACTGCCATCGAGCTTGGAGCAAAGCCAGCAGGGCTAATGAGTTCTCAGCGTGGAAGTGTCCCAGAGTTTATTTCCTACCATCTGGAAAATGCCTGCCCTTCCACTGGGATTTGTGATGATTCAGACAGGAGAAGGGATTATTAAAACCTCAGAAACACACTTGTCCTCCCTCCCTGTCTCCCTCCACCCCATCTGTTTGGCTTGGCAGAGCAGGGACCAGCTGCCTGCTCACGCGCTCCGAGAGGAAACGGCTCCTTTAAGACCTCGCTCCATGGGTGATGGAGACTGGAGTGAAATTAGCCTTATGAATTTTGGGCTAGAGACAGATTGTTCCTGAATGGTGCCGTTAAAAAACAAAGCAGACTTGGGGCAACAAAATGCCTGGGTGGTACTGCTAATTTTGGTGAACACAGAAAATAGTTGAGGTGGTGGGAAATGTCACCCCCAGACCTCCTCCCTCCAGTGCCACATCCCTGGTCCAGCACAGCACATCCAGCCAGGAGATTACTCAGGACATGTTCTCTTTCTTTAGCAGAAAGGGTGAAAAATTAAGCTTTTTCCTCCATAAATCACATAGTGCAAATTGCATGCTGAAAGCTAAGCATGGCCATCCCAAGGGGTCAAACGCTGTCTGTCCACCTTCCTCCGGCAGCCGCATCTATTTTTATTCCTTCTCAAGGATTTGTGCTCTTCCCTCTGCCTCCTCTTCATCCCTCTGTGCCCCCAGGAGCTGTCATCACATCGTAGCTCCAGCTTCTCCATGGTCCTGGGTGGGTACCATTTCCTGGCAGGGTTTGGTGTTCCCACTCCCAAATCTCTTCATACCATCACGCCTGTGGCATTGAGGGGGTGGTAGGTGCTGGAATACACGGTGGTCTCAGCCTCCAGGGAAAGGGGCCGTGCTTACGTCTTCATGCAGCTCATCTACAAGCGGTTTGATTCCTTTGGTGCCTGTCCTGTTTGGAGAGCTCTGTACCAGCCTGCCCTGCTCCTCTGCATCTATTTGCATCCAGCTCTCCCAGCATCACCTAGTCAAAATGTGGGGAGGCAAATTTGCAGCACAGCCACACAAGGAGCCATTCTGTTGGGATGAGAAGGCACAGATGGCCTGGGGGAGGAATGTGGCAGAAAAGCCAGAGCACCGTGACTTCATGGACTCCCAAAGTCCATCTCTGAACATGACGGTCTGCAGGGCGTGGGGCTTCACAGCCTAACACGGCAACTTTTGTCCTGGCATCAGGAGCCCTTACGCACCTGAACAGCCACTCTGGCCACAATAGTACTGATTGCCTTGTTGTGGCCACTGGATCTATGGAGGGGAGGGAGCATCTGCCCATGTTGCTGCAGAAGATCTGTCAGGTCCCATGTCACCACCTGCCTCCATATTTGATCAGTCATCTGTAAGGCATTCCATTTGAATCATCTGTAAGGCATCCTCTCCAGTTCCATGTTGCCATCTCTGTGCCCAGACCACTCTTATTCAATCTTTTCCTCCTCCACGTCCTCCACATGGCAGAGGTGACCATGGGATTTGGTGGATGTGTGCTCAAGGATGTCTTGCTGTCCTCCCACCCAACCTCTCTGCATTCAGTTATGTAGATTCTCTTGATCCACTGAAGGGAGGGGGGAGGATGGCACAAGAGGTTGTCTCTGGTGGCCCAGAGCTTTTGGGATAATCTACTCACGTTTAAGGAATCATTAAAAACACAGGAGCTGTTCAAAGAGTGTCCTTCTTCTGTAATCAGCTGGGAAAGAGCTAATCATGCAGATGAGGGACTTTTACAGTTCCCCTAAACGCCTGGGCTTCTCTTCCGAGTGATTAATGAGCAACCGCTCAGTATGCGGGCTCAGTCACTCACAGCCTCATCTGACACCTTCCTGCTCTTCATGTGAGAAGGGGGATTTCTGGATGCACCAAGGAGAGAGAAATCTAGGCCAACGTCCTACCAGGGCAAGGAGAATGGCTGTCTGGTAGCCAGGAGGGTAAGAGAAGGGGCAACCCACATCATGGCCAGTGAAAATCAGTGGTTTGAGGTAGACTCAGTCCCAAAAACGTGCCCGGAAGAGCCCTCACTCCACTCAGTTTCTTAAGTCAAAAGCTTAAAGAAGGGGCTGGAGTAGCGCAGGCAGGGGAGAGGTGGCTCCAGCTGTGCTAATGACAGAAAACTCGTTCATCTGCTGCTCCCTCATTGCCAAAGGGGCTGATGTGGCAGAGAGGGCAAGAAACATTTCCCCAAACAGTCAGTCTCATATCACATTTCAAATGGTGCTTGGCTGTGGTGTGAAATGTTCCCCAAATTCTCCTGGCTCTTCAACAGCAGACACCGAACAGGGCATTAAAAAACCCCACCAAAACCAGAACTGAAGCTCTAAATCAGCAGTTATTATCCTAATAAAACCTTCCCACTATTGACAGAGGGAGCATTTCGTACTCCGAAGTGTTAACAGCAAACGCTGGCCTTAAACACGTTGATTTACTATTCAATTATAAAAACAATCAGCTCCCAAATAGGTGCCACATGCAAAGCAGATTTATAGGCAGCCCTAGCACTCAGATAGCTCCTTGCACTTGCAAAAGCCCCATGCAAATTCCCCCTGTGATTCACCAAGAAGCACCAGGCAATAAAAGGACCCGGCTGCATGTAGGGAGGAAGGGAAAGCCTGAAATGCTGTCGTAGTGCTCCTGAGTAGAAAGAGAAGCAAGGCGTAAAGCAGGCAGCTTGCGTGCTGCTTAAATCACGCTTAACCCAGCTTTGCAGGGCCTATTTTTCATGGTGACGGGGCAGAGGTGTGACTCTACCTCCCCTACAGCTTGTTCCCATGGCTGTGTTATCGGTAGTCAGACTGTTGGGAGCACAGCTCCTTACACCAGTTCCCTGCAGCCAGGGGCTTGGGTTTACTCAATTCCCCTTGAACCTCTCGTGGTTCTTGCTGCGCCTCCCTGTGCTTTTCCGCTGGGGAGTTGCATGGGGAGTGTGTGTGTGTGTCACGTCAGAGCTGGCTGCCTTGAATCTGGAGAAGTCCCCATGTGGGGACACCTGCCAGCACCCTGCATGAGCCAAGTAATAGTCTTAAAAGTCTTGGATGAGGGGCAGAGGTTTGGGGAAGCTCAGGTCCCTCTCTCTAGGAGCTCCCTGTCTGACAGTCTGAGCCTGCTGGGGACTTTGCCCGTGAGGGCAAAGTGACAGCGGACCCCCCTCCTACTGTCTGTCCCAACAAGGACCATAGATCTCCCTTACTTGAGTCCAACGCCCTGTCTGCACCCAGACCCTCATATCCCAGGAACTCCGCTCTCCTCCGGTCCCTTGGTGGTGGTGGAGGGATGTGCCACCCGTTAGGGGACAAACAAGGCACTGCGGTGGACCAGAGATGTCTTGAAGGCTGTCCCTCTGTCTTGGGACAAAGACTCTGACAGCCACTCCTGCCGGAGAAGCACCGTAGGTACCACGAGAGAGCTGATGTCTGGCTATTACAGAGCAGATGGGGTTGGCTGTATTCACCGTCGCGAAGCCACTGCAATGTCGTGGGTCACTGCTTGTCGTTGCAAGGTGTCTTCCCTGTCCTACTGCAGGACGGAGAGACCTATGGAGAGGTATTTAATTTCTAGGCTGGTTCCTCTTGCATCTTCCCCTTGTCAGCCAGGAAAACATGAGCTGTTTAATACAAATATCACGGGTTCTCCCTCGGTCCCTTCTCTTGCGCGTCCCCTGGATTTTAGTCCCTGTACTGCTCAGCTCAGGCCTGGCCGGATTGTGCTTGTCAGATGGAGCGGGGACTTCGCCAGGAGCGAGAGCAGCAGCTTTGCCTCAGCTGGGTGGCAGAGGCATGAAAAATAACCGTGACATTCATTTAAGTCACCGCAGGCCTTTAAAGCGCTCAGCACCAGGGTCGGGATTCAGGCTGCTTTCTATTTCTCTTTTCTATTCCCCAGACCTGCTTTCACCTCTCCAATTGTCAGAGCCACAACGATGGCTGGGCGCCACCGGATGAGCACACACTGAGCTGTAGCAGCGGAGGGAGTGATTTGTCTGTGCCAAATACATTTCATGCTGCAACTCGGTAGAGGAAATTACAAACACTGAAGTCCAAGGCCCTAACAGTCCAATTTTCTCCACTGATTGCCACTGTGCCTAAGCCTAACAGAGTAAATAATGAACACCGATGCAATGAACTTCCCAATAAATTGCTCATGATGAATTTCACACAGGTCATCCAAAAGCAAATTTAATGATTATATGCTGGCCGTAGCTACCTCTTTTTTTTTTTTTCCTGGCTCAGTTGTTAGATCCAATCAGCAAAGGAAGGAATAGAAAATAAAATAAAATGCTTCATTTCTGAGCACGCTCCCTATACACTGCAAAAAGCCAAAACATGAACTGCGGGGCACAGGCAGCTCCAGCTCGGATTGACAAGACTGCTTTGCCCAGTAATGAGAGAGCAGGGTTAGTACACTAGGGACCATGGCCTGGAGAGCAACATTTAACTCCCCTGCATCTCCCTTTCCTTTCGAGTTTATCATCCATCACGCCTGTTTGGAGTGCAAACTCTTCGGGGCAGAACATTCCCTGCTACGCACAAACACAGCGGTGGACATCCAGCCTTGCCCGAGGCTCAAGTTGCTCCTGCGATATAATTGACGTGGGTCACTGGGTATTTAAAGTGCGGTACGGTGAATCCTTGGGGAATAAATTCCTGAAATTGGAGCACAGTCAGATTTGTGGCCAAGGTCTGCAGTGATGGACGGGCCTTGCGTATCATAGTATGGGAATTAATCTGCAGGAATAAGGATCAGTGCACAAGTGGCCATTCATGTGACTTCTCCATGTCTCGGCTCACTAAAATGACTCTCTTCCCTCCAAAAAAACCTCCCCACTTGTCTAAGAGCAATAGAATCAACATTACTGCAGTGCTGATTGATTTCCTCTTGGCAGCTCTCCCCCGCCCCCTGTCTGAGTGCCCTCCCCTTTATCGCTATCTACCACATTCAAAAAGAAATTTGCAATTATGACTCAGGCTAATAAAATCAAAATGCAGCCAATAAAAGGCAAAAAGCGAGTCTCGGTGGAACGACTCCTCAGCAAACCTTTCCAGGCGGTGCTGTTGCTGAACGGCCACGCTCATCCCATCGACGTCAGCTTGTGAGGTTGGGGGGACCCACACCATGATATCCCAGGGGGTTATCTATCTATCTATCTATCTATCTATCTATCTATCTATCTATCTATCTATCTAATCTATCTATCATCTATCTATCCATCTATCTATCTATGCCTGCCTGCCTGCCTATGCACGTGTGTGTATACACATGGGTTTATATGTGTATCTGTCACGCAGGCAAGTTTATATCATCCTTAATCCCTTCTCAAGAGGGAGGAGGCACTTGGGAGAGGACGAGCTGGCGACTGATACCCAGTGGTGACAGAAACCACAACAATTTGCTTTACCTTCCACTTCTGCTATTGTGTCTGGCACAGGCTTCAAAATAGTGTGATAATTAAAACCCAGTAAAGATTACGAGGCTGTAAAGAGGAAATTGTGAAACCCTCATGAACTTTTACAGCCCCCATGAAAATATTACGTTTGGCAGTCTGGAGAAGTATTTCCTTGTCTCTTTAAGCACCAAAGGGCCACATCCATGTGACGATTACTCTCTAAGCGCTGACAGAACAGACAGCAATTCATGTTGCTTTTACAAACCCAAACCCCTGGGCCTTGTCCATAAAGCACTGTGTCCTGCAGGGTCATGGCAGGACTGCAAAACCACCGTAGGCGGGAAGTGGTGCCGAGCACAGGACCACGGACGTTGTCTGTTGCCTTGTAAGAAGGTACCAGACTGAGGGCTGGGTCCCTCCTCCAGGGCGGAAGTGGGGCAAGTCGTGCTGTGTGTAGCTCAGATCTAAGATAAAGGGGGATTCTGGGTCTTTGCACAGTTTGCAATACCCTCAAGGGGTTTGTTCCCTTTGGGAAGTCATCTTCCACTGTGAATGTGTTGTCAATCCCCATCTGTGTGACCAGGCTCCAGAGGCTGGGATGGAGAACTCGTGACCGGAGAACTCGTGACTGGAGAATATCACACCAAAGAAAGGAAAAATCAGTGCTGGCAAGGTGGTGTCCGAAAGTTTCCCAAGGACTGATCCTCTCAGGAGACTTCTAAGAGCTGATAAACTCAGGACAGCCAGAGCCTGCTGAACCTGCACGAGACCATGAGCACACAGGAGCGCCAACGAGGCTGTGTGCCTCGGAGCAAACCCAGGCGGTGGTGGCTGCTGCGTGGAGATGAAGGGAACAGGATCACACGGACGCCTGCTCTCGAGGGACTTCCCAAACACCTACATAGAAGCCACTGGTGTGTCAGTACCACCCTCTTCCTTCAACCACCTTTGGGGCTGGCATCCCAGATGGCGCCAGATGGGTGCTTACGAGCGTGTGTGTGTGTGGACATCGTGAGTGGGTAAGCCAACGTGTTGTCTGAATAGTTATTTGCTGTGAAATAGAACAGCTTGACTCTACCCACAAGAACAGCTTAATGAACAAAAGATGTTCCCAAAAGATCTCTCCCCCACCCACTCGATCCCCTACTAACGAGAGAGGATTTCCAACAAACACCAACGCACGAGCCAGACCCCTCGCAAGGGGACTCTCTCTCACAGGCGGGCCCGGTGCCAGAGTAGCCCCCTCATTGCTCATATTGCCCAGGTGCTTCGTAGCAAGCGGGCTGCTGCCGTGCCATTAGCGCTGGCTGGAAACACATGGGCAGCGGGAAACTTACTGGGAGATGGTTTAGCAAAGCGTAACTGCGCTTGGAAAGCTGCAGGGAGAGTGGGTGATATAAAACCGACACACGGAGAACAAGTCCTGGGGGGAGCAGCTGAGAGAGCTGGGGGGGTTCAGCCTGGAGAAGAGAAAGCTCAGGGGAGAACTTATCCCTCCCTACAACTCCCTGAAAAGAGGATGCAGAGGGGGGGGGATTGGTCTCTTCTCCCAAGTGACAGAACAAGAGGAAACAGCCTCAAGTTGTGCCAGGAGAGTTTTAGGTTGGATATTAGGAAAATTTCCTCATGGAAAGGGCTGTTAGTCACTAGAACAGGCTGCTCAGGGAGGGGGGAGTCACCATCCCTGGAGGGGATTCAGAGCCGTGTGGCCGAGGTGCTCAGGGCCATGGGTCAGTGGTGGCCTTGGCCCTGCTGGGGGAACGGCTGGACTTGAGGATCTTAAAAATCTTTCCCAACCTAAAGATTCTGTGATTCTATGGTTCTATCTGGAGCCTTTATGCTTCAAAATCATAATCTTCGCTGTGTGTGTCGTACTTCTGAAACACCTGTTGGCAAGAAAACACAGCGCGTTCAAAGCTACCGTTCTGGGAGATGTATTCAGTAAGGATTTGCCAAGGCTGATGAGGATTCGTTCTGGCAGCATCTTCTCGTGACGCAGCAACAAACCTTGTGCAGAGTTTGTATGTGCTGCTCATGCCTTTGTGCCCTCTGGCACCCCTCACTCCCTTTGTGCCCTTGGTGAGACCACTCTAAAATACGGAGAGTATATTAACTTCCCTTGGGAATGTTCTGAGAGTCTGAACGCTTGAGCACAGAGTTGCAAGCTAATTATATATATATATATATTAATCACCTCAATTGCAAAACTGGTTGAGGTGAGTCCAGAGGAGGCCACAAAGATGCTTAGAGGGCTGGAGCCCCTCTGCTATGAAGAAAGGCTGAGAGAGTTGGGACTGTTCAGCCTGGAGAAGGGAAGGCTCTGGGGAGACCTTATTGCAGCCTTCCAGTGCCTGAAGGGGGCCTACAAGGAAGCTGGGGGGGACTTTTTACAAGGGCCTGTAGTGACAGGACAAGGGGTAATGGGTTTAAATTGAAAGCAGGGAGATTTAGATTGGGTATCAGGAAGAAATTCTTCCCAGAGAGGGTGGGGAGCACTGGGACAGGTTGCCCAGAGAAGCTGTGGATGCCCCATCCCTGGGAGTGTCCAAGGCCAGGCTGGATGAGGCTTGGAGCAACCTGGTCTAGTGGAGGGTGTCCCTGCCCATGGCAGGGGGTTGGACCTAGATGATCTTTAAGGACCCTTTCAACCCAAACCGTTCTGTGATTCTATGAAAAGGTTTTCTTTTCTCCACGGCAGGTTCTAGGGAAGTCCCTGTATGTCACTGCCTCCCTTCCCTCCACGGCCATGCCATGGTGCTGTGGTGCCGCGCAATCCACAAGTGCCTTCTCACACCTCAGGCCAGTACACAGAGATGGGTGAGGGCTTTGTATTTCCATCTTGTGGTGGTGTGATGGACAACGTGAGGTGCAGTTCAAAGAAGAATCTTTCAAATAACTTGTTTTGGAAGCAAATCTACTCCCAGATTTGCAATGTTCTTGATTTCATGCAATCTGCCATGGCACCCGCCAGTACAGCTGCTCGGTAGGCGGAAAACGTGGACTGCAAAGCTTGCAATCAGCCATGTGAAGACGAGGCAGAGCCTCGGATTATTAAGCAATTAAAGACAAAAGGAATAAAAAATAGTCTGACATTAGGTCACAGCAGCCCAGCCTGAATTAAGAGCTCCTCACACGCCACTTCTGTACCTCAAAGGGTCTGAAATGTCCCACGCATATCAAGCAGCTTCTTCACCTTCCTCCCAAGTCTGGATACCGAGCAGCCTGCTTTCCTCTGCCTACACTGCGGCACACCGCGGTGTCTGAGCAGGTGGATACAGATCTCACGTTACTGCAGAATGACCCCCACATCACCACACCTGTTACCATGGTGGTGCTCTTCACCCTCCCTCATGCCGACTGATCAAGGAAAGGAAGGAACTCTCGTAGTTAATGGCCAATATCACCATAAGAGAAACAGGGTTGCTGACCAGAAGGCGGCTCCTAACAGCTGGAACTAGTGGGTTCTGCTTTTAACATGGAGGCTGAGGAGCTGCTTCTCCAGTTGGCCTGTGGCAGCTGGGGCTTAGACTGAGTGATTCAGAAAAGCACTTCCACGCTGATGTGACCTCGGAGGACACCATTTGAATTCAGACCTGGAAGGGAATCTTAAATGCCACAAAAATAACAGTTCTTAAAAAACACCCAGACAAAGCACCAGAGCCTTTGCGGAGTCTTTAAACATCCTTTAATTCTGCATTTTCAGGACTGACACACAAGCAGTTACACAGCTCAGAGAGAACCTCTCTCAGGACGTGAAACTCGGCTGGGCTGACAATTTACTTGACAGATACAAGTGCGATGTATTCTCGGTTTGGAGGGGTGGTACAAACTCCTCAGCCCCAGTGAATAAGGAACTTTCTACGTGGCTTTACGTGGTCAAGGCAGGGCAGAAGTGGTGACCTGAGCGCACCTCCGACTGCAGAGCTGGGATCTGCCCTCCTCCTGCCCTTGCTGATGGCTGGTGCTGAGCTACAGAAGCCTGCGTGTCCTTCCAGTACACCAAATGACGATTACAATGCCTTTGGAGCTGGGGAGACTGACAAGATATATTTGGAAAAAGATAATTAAGTTTTGCTATTACCTTATATTGGCAATTTTCTCCTACATCCACCATCATCCAGTGCTGTATGCGCTGCAGAAACTGATGCCATATGGCTCTGTGATAATGAAAAAGTAGAAGTGGAAACAAATGGTCCCATGTTACCTCCCACTACGAGAACTGGCTTCTCACTATGCGAAGGAACAAGCAACTAGATCTCTTCGCAGTGGAAACAGCAGAAAGCTTAATGCATCTACACCTGTCATCGAGAATAGTACTGGCAGAGCTGAAACAGGCTCCACGCAGCAACGCTGTTGGAATGGCCTCAAACCCATCAAGAACCAAGTCACCAAGAGTTCTCCGCTTGACTGTCGGTGCCGTTTACTTTAGCGTGGTCTGAGCTTCCGCTGAAGACTCCGACCTAACCCAGTGTGAAATCTCTTTTCCCACCCCGCCAGATAGCGGCTTGCCTTACATCTCAAGGCAAAGCAGCAGCAACAGAGCAAAGCCAAATACCCCACCCGAATCTCTGCCAGGATGCCTGTTCCTGCCGTGCAATCACTCTTGGGAGAACACATTAAGGAAGCATTATGTGATTGCACATCAAAATCCCCCAAACAACCCCAAACCCGAATGTCACACGGCATTTCCCTCCTCGCTAGCACGATGCTGCCCGGAAGATACGCGCTTTCTCCTTTGTTTATAACAGAAACGCAGAGGCTTGGACTTGCAACCCGACAGCCCCCGCTGCTCAGTTAACACGAGCGACAGAGCAGATTACACGGTGGTGATTTTCTTGTCCTTGGTGGCCTGTTTGATAGCAGCCTGCTCACAAATGATCTCCTTCAACCGCTGCAACCTCATGTTCTGGGTGGTCTGGTCTCCCACACCCGTCTGGCTCCGGTGCAGTAAGTTCAGGGCATAGATGTATTCCAGCTCCGTGTACTTCACCCCCTGATCCACCACGAGGTTTAAGAGCTCGTCTGCTGTGTTGTAGAGCATCTCGTAATACTGCCTGAAAAGCAAACAAACAAAAATAAACCCCACTCTGGTGAACAGTGATACTTGATGCTCCAGACCTTTATTTCTGTAGAATACCACCAACCGTTACGGTTATTCAGCAGCGCCACGGTCTGGTGTCCACCGCGTCGAAAGCAGTATACAGATATAGGTGCATGAAGAGACGCATATACAGAGATATGTATAGATGTATATCTGTACAGGGTGATGTACAGATGTGTATCCAGTCTAAGTCAGCAAGAACAGGAGCCTTCTAGAAAGGAATCACAGGGGTAGGGAAGTGGAGTTTTTGTCCCTAACGAAGCCCTCTTGCCGAGAGAGGCTAATACAGAGCATGGGAAGAGCTCCAAGCTCAAAACTCCAGAGACCTCCAGTGCTACCAAGACTCACGGTTTGAGAGAAAAGATATTAAATAATGCAAAATAAAATTTGAGCCAGGAGCCGAGGTGCCTCTTTTAATAAGTAAAAGATCATCTGAAGAGAAGGCATAATAGAGAGGCTGCAGTGCAGGCTGGTTTAAATTAATGTAAAGTGGCGGTAGTGAAAGAATGGATTTCTGAGGAAAGGAATTTAAACAAGTACTTACTGGAAGGGAAAATGTGTCATGGGCTGGGGAAGCAGTGGGGCGATTCTGACAGCTGCCAATCCAACCACCGCAGAAAAAATGGGCTGGGAATGGACGTGGGACTGGATTATTCGCCCTGACTCCACCGCCCAGGTGGAAGAGGTAAAGCTCCCGAGAGCTGCTGGAGTCCTCTGAGACCTCTTCTTTCCCTCCTTCCTTTAGAGCACAAAGTGATTAAGGTTTGAAAGCGGGAGAAGAGCGTTTGACTCTTGGGAAGCACGGCCTGGAGGTCACAGAGCGGAAGAGGAATTAAGACTCTGGTGCCCCTCATACAGACCTTTTGTGAATTCCTGCCACGGCCTTCCCAATTCACGCAGCTGCACTCTGTGCCTCAGTTTCCCCATCTGTACCAAGGGGTACGATCTGGTGTCAGGGGTCTGTGGTCTAGATGTCACCAAGACAAATCATCCTGTCTAGAGGGAGCTGTAAAAACAGAAGGCTTTACAAAGCTTCTTCAGGCAGAGGGGTTCCCAGTCCTGGGCAGACCCCTGCAGGTCAGGGATAAAGGGACGGTTCTCATGACTCCACTGCAGGAAGCTCCATCACGTGACGAACCTTGGCTGCGGGTTTAGGTCTGTTTGACCCATCAAAACCAAAAAATGTGGTGTGTGGATGGAAAGGACCCCTTTTTCTAGAGGAATTGGTTAACTTTATAGCTTCCTGCAGCTGTTACACACCTTCAGAAAGAAACAAGGATCTGAAAAGCTCAGGGAAGTGAAAAGATTCCCATCTGTCTGCATGCATCACATGGCAGCGAGGACTGGTTTCAGCCAGACACCCAGCACTTTGGCTGAAGAGCAAAGCAAGGCAGAAGTGGGCTGGGGCAGCTGAAGAGGAGGTCCCTGCATGACTCCCCCACGCTTCTGCAGGAGGACAAGGGCAAGCTGCAGTCTAATCCTTAGGTCTTGATGGAATAAATTATTTAAAACCCAAGAGCCGGGGCTCCAGGAAAAGTTATCACCTCCCTCCCTTTCTTCTCCTCTTTGAATGCATTAAAATAGCAATCAGGGCAAACATGGCAAAGCTGCATATTAAATTTCTCCTGTTCTTTACTCTGCAGGCGCACAGGTCTGGCTTAGCTGTGCCTTCGCAGAGCATCCAGCATGCCGCCAGACTGCAAATCACTGCAGCAGTGACTCTAACCGGCTGCAGCAAAGCCACGGTTGGGGTGTCTCAGGCCTAGAGAAACCAAGCCACCGTGCCTCGGAGCTCTGCGTTGTTATCTCCTCCGTCTCCTTCAAGCCATCACCTGCTGCTGTGACCTGAGAATCAGCTCCTGAGGTTGAAGGTCTGCACCTACACGACTGCTGGCAGCGGCCAGCTGAGATCAGGTGGGAGGAAGAGCTCGTGCCTAGAGGATGAGGACTCCAAAATCGTTGATTCAGAGAACAAGGACTGACAGGAGTTGGGTCAAAAGAAGGGAGTGTGAGTGAGTGGATGAGGTTACATGTAGAAGGCACATGACAAATGAAAAATAGCTTCTGGGGATGAATGATAAGCTGGAAAAATAATCGAGCTGTTAGGCTCCACATATCTGAGATACAAGCTGTGATGCTCCCGGAGCTGACAGAGGGAGCAGTTCACCACCATCCTGCCCAAGGGGACTGGGGTGGGCTCGGCTACAAGGACACACCGTTCCCTTAGAAGCAGGGGGTAAAGGGGGCAGAAAATGCCTCAATGAGAATATTTCCCTTAGAAAAGAAAGGGAAATGTGGTCCCCTGCAGAGCCACAGCATCAAATCTTAGCTTTTGATAAAACATCAATAGCAGAAGCCACAGAACCTTGGGAGGATATTTCTCAGTACTGGATTCGAGGAGGGGGATACTGAACCAAACCTCATCTCCACTCACGGTAACAGATTTAGCAGGTGAATTGCTAACGATGCTAACGCTGTAATCCTGGCACAATGACAAAGCCCCAGCCCTCTCCAGAGACACGCACGGAAAACTCCCTTAGAACCTCTTGGTAGGGAAAAACAAGCCTGGGCTCAGGAGCCCATCAGTAAGGCCTGCATGTCCAATCCACCTCCTGCCACGCTGATGGATATTCTGTGAATCTTGGCTCCTCTTGCAGGCAGACACATAACAAACAAAAGCCAGCAGATCTCACGCAGTTCCAGAGCAGCAGCAATGCAGTGGTGGGTGACAAAGGCACAGCAACTCACCCTCCTCAGTAACACTGACCCGACTGTAAACGCTCTCCCAGCCGGAAAAACACAGCTTGTTCTTCAGCTAAAGCAGTTAAGGGACATCTAGTTACAGGCAGGGGCTGGTAAAGTCCTGTGGGTCAGTAATCTAAGGATGGGTCCCCTGAGTTTTAATTTCAGCTCCCTTCTTTAGCTAGAATTAGTCCTGGACCTTTCAGAAACTAGGATCCCAAATCTGAATGGCAACTACCTACCAGTTGCCTCACCAGCATCCTTCTGCCACCTGGATGTGTGGCTCATTCACTGAGAGCCCAGAAGCTGCTGTGAGCCTTAATATTTTAGAATATTGGAGTATTTATTGAGAAGCTTCAATGCACAGTCAGAAAGCTGACGTAAGGTTAACTTTGAGAGTATTGGCAATATCTCAGGTCCAGTTATACACACAGCGTGTGGAAAAAACAGTCAGGTTGCCAAGGTAGACTCAAAGATTTAAGAAACACTGATCACCTTCAGGGAATTCCAGTACCTGAAGGGGCCTACAAGGAAACTGGGGGGGGGGGGGGGGGGGGGGGGGGAGCTTTTTACAAGGGCCTGTAGTGACAGGAGAAGGGGTAACAGGTTTAAATTGAAAGCAAGGAGATTTAGATTAGATATCAGGAAGGAATTCTTCCTGGAGAGGGTGGTGAAGCACTGGCACGGGCTGCCCAGAGAAGCTGTGGATGCCCCATCCCTGGAAGTGTCCAAGGCCAGGCTGGATGAGGCTGGGAGCAACCTGGTCTAGTGGAGGGTGTCCCTGCCCATGGCAGGGGGTTGGAACTGGATGATCTTTAAGGTCTCTTCCCATCCAAACCGTTCTGTGATTCTGTGATTCTATGAAACGAGATTGTTACCTTTGCCAGCTCTGGCTGGGTTCTGAACAAACTGACAGAGACGGTATCTTGGGTGGGGCGATCTCGCTCAGAGATGGCAAGTCTTTGCTCCAGAGCGCAGGACTCGTGGCCTTCCCAAGGTGACCAGGCACCTCAGGAGAACAAAAGCTGCTACGTCTGCGGCCCAGAGCGATCACCGGACAAGCTCAGCAATGCAAGCCCGTCCTTACCCCACGTCCTTACAGCCGCCTTCCTTTGTAGCCTGTCCCAAACCTTGGATTACTGAAGGATTCTGCACCTAATAAACACAGGATTCATCTGTCACTCTTTTCAGGATCAGATTATTTTTTAATTAAAAATTTCCTACAAAATAAAAGAAGAGAGCGAGCGAGACAGTACGAGTGAGCGAAAGGTATGCATTTTTAATTGGGTGCAATTAAAAAACTGCCGCTTTGGCATGGCATTGCCTTCGGCCAAACCCTATTTGCATGAGTAATTATTCACTCCATTACGAAGTCTGCTCAACTTTGCCTCCCTTGTCTTTGAAAGTATTAATAAATATTGATCAGACACACTCCTGTTTGCCTTCGCCCAAGCAGCTCTGACGGACTCATCTTCTGATGTTATCAAATAATGAAATATGAAAGAGCGAGTGGGATGAGCCTCTTGTTCTGTGATTTTTTATTTAGGCTCTTCATTTTGCTTTCAGAAGTGTATTTGTCCCTGCCATTATAAATGTTCTTTTGATTATCAAGAGGAGAAAACCAAGTTAGTAAGGGACGGGGGAAATAAACGGACGACAGGTGAGGGAAATCTCTATCCGGTGAAACGCTGACAACCGGCTTTGTTTTTTTCAAAGTTGAGATTTAAAACCAGAGAGAAGAATGAATATTTATCAAAAGCTGATTCCATCATTTGACAAATAGGTTAATAAATAATAATAGCGGATTAGCATACCTAACCAAAAAGCAAATTTAGCTCCCCAAGCCTTTCATGTGAGCACAGCTAAGCACGTGTAAGTGATTCGCCCTGCCCACGTCATCAGCCTGGCAGTAAGATCCTCCGCGCGCTCAGCAGCGAGATGTTTGGGGTAGGAAGAGAACGATCGAAGCTGATCTCACGGATCTTGACACACCTGAGTATGAAGCCAAGAATGTGACTGATGGGCGCAGAGTGACCTGGGTGACTCGCCGTGGCTGGGAAATCCGTTTGTATGCTTACTCGCCCAGTTATGATTTGTTTGTGTTATGCTGAAAAGCATAGATGGGACTCGTTGAGTTCAGCTGATACGACAGATTTTATACACATAAATGAGGTACAGGCTCTTACAGAGCATCTCTCCCGATTTGTTACTGACATACCAGTGACTGCTGTTTCACAAGGGGAAGGCACCATTAATCTGGCTCCAAGCTTTTACCTCTTTAGGGTGGTAAATACCTGGCCAAACTCTCCACTTACGTTCAGTGTTGATGGCCACATACTGGGGGAGCAAGGAGTGAAGGACTGTCTAAGGTGTCCAAAGCCCTTACTGTCCCACTCTTACAGGACAATGGACTAGTTTTGGTGGCTTGAATGACAATGATTTGTCATTTTTTAAGAAGTAAAACCCATCCTCACAGTGCTCCTTCGTGTGATTATCTCACACCCCAGCAAGTCAACCAACCTAGACGTCTGTTCTTACTGGCAGTGGGATTGGGTTCACAGTTTCTGCACCAACCCTTGAATTCTCTGGGCATCTTTTTAGGACAAACACATGCCTTAGAGCAAGTATTGGCCAATCCAACGCCCAAACACAACTTCACTCTTTCTGCTGAGTTCAGCAGGCTGGAATTGGCCCAGGAAGCCCTACCATCATACGCTCTCGTACTAAGAGCAGATGGGGGAGGTTAAATATCACTGGTGGAAATGGTTCCCAGGTGCAAGTAAAAACACCCCACGGGCAAATGCAAACTGAAGAACTCAACTGACACACAAACCACTTTGTTTTGTTGTTTCTTAAACGGCCGTTTTAAAATAAAACATCAAGTTGCCAACAATGAACCCATTTTGCAAGGATGCATTTTGAGTGTACAGACATCAAAAAAGATGGTCTCTTGAACTCTATTCTTGGAGAAAGAAAAAAAAAATTAAGAGGCTTTCTCATTTAGAAAAAAAAAATCTCCGGGAAGGCAATCAGGATGAGACAAGCTCCTCTGAGGGCTATTAATACCGTTCCCCATTTAAATGCTAATGTTCACCTATAACCCAAGGCCTGCACACAAAAAAGTTTCTCAAAAGATGGCCAGGTGAATTCAAAATTAAATTCTGATTTCCCTGAGAATGACTTGATCTCTTCTTAAGAGGAAGACCTTCAATCGAACAGCGTGATGTTTCACAATAAAGGACCTTACTTTAATTATTCCTTCATTCCATAGCTGGGTGCCTACTCTGCAGCAGCGCAGAGACAGACTGACAAGGCAGGAACTCAGATCTGGGTGCTGACACACCCAAAGGGAACAAACCCACGTCATTCTCTACCTTATCGCCCTCTCTTTTTGGGGACCAGGCAGACACCTTTATAGCACCCAGAATATCTTAGGTACTCTAATACTAAAGAAAGTAAACCAGGTAAAGTACGAAGGACTCACAGGCTAAATCTAGACAAAAACTGGAAGAGGATGGATTCACACTAGAGATAAGGAAGAAATCTTTCACGATGAGGGTGGTGAAACCCTGGCACAGGTTGCCTAGAGGTGGCAGATGCCCCATCCCTGGAAACTCTCAAGATCAGGTTGGACGGGGCTCTGATCCAGCTGAAGATGTTCCTGCTCGTTGCAGTGGGGTTGGACTAGATGATTTTTAAGGGTGCCTTCCAACCCAAACCATTCTGCGAAAAACCACAAGACAGAGCAACGAGCATGCAAGTGAAGAGGAAAAACCACCAAAGCTGCAGTTATGCACTCAGTTTTGATACCTGCAGGTCTTGGAGGAACCACTGCGCTTAAAGACGTGGGGGAGGCGAGTGAGTGAGTGCAGAAAGGGAAAATACAGCAAGAAATCAGGTGACTTCACATCATGCAGAAGAAATAGATTTTCAGGACAGGCTTGACCAACAAGAGAAGCCCGCGAGGCATTGAGGTGGGAAAGGAGAAGAGGGTGGTGGTTACAGGGCACTGGAGATGGGGCAGGAGCGATGAGCTCTAGCGTGCAGGATTTCGCAAAGCGAGTTCTGAAAACGTGAAATACCAAGCAAAGGAAAATCCACATAAACCAGCAATTACAGTAATTTCTACACCTCATGAAGACTGCGCTGATGTTTGCATACACGCGTCAGTGATCAGCATTTTAAAGCAAGAGACTGCAAATACGGATGCTGGTTCTTCCTCTATCTCGGGAACTTAGGATAGCAAAACAGAAACCAGTGGTGGAAGGTATCTGCTACGTCATGCACCTGCTCTCTAACCACCACTTGTCTTAAACTCCATCCTTCAAGTCCTCTATGCACTTACAGCCCTAAAACATACAAGGGAGTATCTCCCACACAACATTCTCATCTCTAAACTGGAGAGAAATGGATTGGATGGATGGACCGCTTGATGGATAAAGAACTGGCTGGATGGCTGCACTCAGAGAGTGGGGGTCAACGGCTCCATGTCTGAGTGGAGACCAGTGACGAGCAGCGTTCCACAGGGGTTGGTGTTGGGACCAGTGCTGTTTAACATCTTGGTCAGTGACGTGGATGATGGCATCGAGTGCACCCTCAGCAATTTGCCGATGACACCGAGCTGTGTGTGGGGTGACACACTGGAGGGAAGGGATGGCATCCAGAGGGACCTGGACAGGCTGGAGAGGTGGGACTGTGCCAACCTCATGGAGTTCAACAAGGCCAGGTGCAAGGTCCTGCACAGGGGTTGGGGCAATCCCAAATACAAGTACAGGCTGGGTGGAGAATGGATTGGGAACAGCCATGAGGAGAAGGACTGGGGGTACTGGTGGATGAGAAGCTGAACATGAGCCGGCTGTGTGCACTGGCAGCCCAGAAAGTCAACCAGATCCTGGGCTGCATCAAGAGCAGCGTGGCCAGCAGGGCAAGGGAGGGGATTCGCCCCCTCTACTCTGCTCTCGTGAGACCCCACCTGGAGTGCTGTGTCCAGCTGTAGAGCCCTCAGTATCAGAAGGATATTGACTAGTTGGAACGAGTCCAGAGGAGGCCACGAAGATGCTCAGAGGGCTGGAGCACCTCTGCCATGGGGCCAGGCTGGGAGAGTTTGGCTTGTTCAGCCTGGAGAAGGGAAGGCTCTGGGGAGACCTTATCGCAGCCTTCTAGCACCTGAAGGGGGCCTATAAGAAAGCTGGGCAGGTGGGGGGGAGCTTTTTACAAGGGCCCGTAGTGACAGGACAAGGGGTAATGGGTTTAATCTGAAAGCGGGGAGATTTAGATTAGATATCAGGAAGGAATTCTTCCCAGAGAGGGTGGGAAGTCTCTGGGACAGGTTGCCCAGAACAGCTGTGGATGCCCCTGGAAGTGTCCAAGGCCAGGCTGGATGAGGCTTGGAGCAACCTGGTCTAGTGGAGGGTGTCCCTGCCCATGGCAGGGGGGTTGGAACTAGATGGTCTTTAAGGTCCCTTCCAACCCAAACCATTCTGTGATTCCATCGTAACCCTCAGGACACTATTCCACAGGGGAACATATATCCTGATGATAAATTCTTAAGATTTCTTTCTTGATTTTTGATTAACCTGGAGCAGTTCTGGGGATAACAACAGTGGTGCCCATTCGCCTCCAGACGAACCCCAGAATGCTCTGGGGGAATTCACACAGCTTTAGACGTCCACACCAGAGGCGTTCTTGCTGTGCTAGTCAACCTCAGCTCCTCTTACAAACTACACCAAGAAATGGACCCCCCTCACGTCTGCCGCGGCTGAGATGAACTGTGGCCACGAAGCACCTATTTGCCTCCATGGACTGTAGAGGGATCCCAGAATGAGGCTAGATCAGCCAAAAATGTCTGCTTGCTACTGATCCACATCTCCTCTTGTTGCACCCCAGCCCACCTGAGTGGTAGCCTCTCGAAGCCCCGTCACCACACACAACACCACGCGGCACAACGCGGGGCAGGACGCACGGGTGGCCGTGAGCTGTGTTATTACAGGAGGAGAGCGTCGAGAAAGTAAAAAGCACTGAGAAAAGTTAAAATTCGCAGACACCCAAGATGTGAAATGGTTTGCGAAAGAAAATACAACATGAGTGGAAGAAATAAAAGTGAATTAATAATACAACGGTGCCTCACGCTCCTGTGCTACCTCCGCAAATCACAGCCCTTAATCAATAATCCAGGCTGGGGTGGAAGGACGGTATTAGCTTTTTTCTTTTTACAGCTGGAAGAACGGAGATAAAAATTAAGTAATTTGTCCAAGGTAGAAAACAGTAACAGACACGGCAAGCCCTCGCACCTTGATCGGCACCGCGCCCGCTTCTGGGTCTGCAGCGCACGGAACTCTGAACCGGGCATACAGCCAGGCAGGAGAAGTTGGTGTATTTATTGAAGAGGGTGTAAGTACAGTCTTCTAACTAAAGACAAACAAAGTATAGAACCCAATTACTTTCCTTTTTAATACAAAAAACGCGCAGACACTGTACAAAACACTAAAGACAGAGCAGCACACCTATTCGTTGGCTTCTCTACAGATTAATCAGCTTTGTTTTAATGGCTGGTTTTGGAAAAAACGCTGCCAGCCACCACCTTTGGGTGCTACGTGCAGCTCCCTGTCACTAAAGCACTTGGTTTTCTACGACTGCAAATCTTTCTGTAACACACCGATGATAAATCACCTGTAAAACGCGGAGCTAATCAGCAAAGGCACAGACAAGGCACGTGCAGAACACTGCTTTTCCAACAGATCTCTGCTTCTCTCTTCTTTTCACCCTGGCACCTGCTGAGCTCTACCTCATCTACTGCGTTCTTATTCGTATTTCCTCCTTATTTCCCTCTCCCGTCCTCCCGCAGTTCGTCACTCATGACTCGGACCACGGTGCCCTGCTGGGAACACGTGCTGCGTGGGGATCCCCGCATCAGGCGGCGTCATCACGGAGGGGAAACGCGTGCGTGTAGCATTGCAAAACCCCTCCCCGAACAACTCCAACCACCCTCGTGCTGTGCAGCGATACTCGGTAATTACACGGCTTTTCAAAGGAAGGATAAATCCATTAAACCCCATTAAATAATTTTTCAAAAACAATGTCTCAGACACTCCTTGTAGCTCCATACTGGCTGATACAATGGAAGATGGAATTTCTCACTCTCCAAATGCAACTTTATAGGGTATTAAATAAGCACCCTCAGCACTTATCTAAATCTTTAATTAGTTCTATAATATACTGATGATATCAAGGCTAATTAAATTTATACAGATAAAGAGCAATGAAATTCAAACCAAGTGAGCTGGAAAGTACGTATTAAATAGTAAATTTAATGGTTCCAGCAGATAAATGCGATTTTATATAAAAAAATTAAATTCAATTTACATGTTGTATTAAAATTGATTTTGAGTGTGCAAATGATTGGGAAAAATCTTTTTAATAGATCAGTAAAAGTGCTAATCTGGCCTGTTTAAGTATCAGTTATTAATGCCAGCATTTGCAAATACGCCACACACATTTGCATTTTTACTGCATATAGTAAAAGGAAAAAATTATCTATACCATATGCCAGTTTATAAAGAATATTAAGCAATTTTTCCCCTTGCCTCATGCATAAATGAGAGGAAACGTGGAAATGAATGTAGCCCGAAAGAAGAGAGAGTCAGCAGTTCGATGGAAAGTGCTGCTAAGATTGCTCCAGTCAGCAAAAAATAATATAATTTTAGCTACCCTTTGGGAACAACAATTACTGTGGTAAAAAAAAAAAAAAAAACAGCCTTATTTAGGATCAAGTGGCTTGGAACCGGATGCAAAAAACCCCGACGCTGTTATCGGGGAGATGCTCAGTGGTGCAAGGTTGCTGATTTTTAATAAAGCCAGGCACGTTTGGTGGCTACCGACGGGTGAAGGACACATCTGATGGGCTCTGCTTGCCAACGGGCAGGACAGGCTGCAGCACGTGAACTACGGTGGGGAATGGGAAGGTCCATCTAGTCAGAGTCTGCCTGTGGTAGGTTGTGGTTTGGCCTCGGTGCTTCCAAGGATGTTGGAACCCCTCGCTGGAGTCAGGCAAACAGCCCAACCGTCTTGAAAACTCCAGTTGACAGTTCCTTCTGGCCACCTTTGTTCGTTTGGTTTGACCGCTGCAGTGGCTTCAGAAATGCGGGAACTGAGATTTTTCCGTGGACATGCTGACACCAAAATCGGTTTGTCATATTTTTTTTGTGGAACATGTTGCTGTTTCTCATGGAAGAGCCCTTTATTGGATTCACCTGCCTCATGGCACCACTGTTTCTGCTCCTGGTAGCACTGTCCACCATCATTACCCTCCTCCAGCCGAGAGACCGGGGAAGTGACCTAGAGAGCCCGGCTTGTTCAGTACTGCGCACAGACCTCTCCAAACCAAAATGGTCCAGCACCCTCAAACCCTACCCACTGGCTCATCATCACCAGTAACCACCACGCCCAAGACCTCAAGGGGATTGATTGCCACGATCTCTTACCTATGAATGGAGAAGAATTGGAAGTCAATTCATGCTACACCAAAATAGATATTTATATTGAGCTGAAGTGCCCTGTGGAGGTTGTTCATTAGAACCAGGCAGCCAGGATGGATTTGATGCCAGATTTTCAGATGGACAAAGGTAGGTGACATGAACATAGAACTATGGGTCTCCAGGATGAAGGAATTTATGCTTAAGAGCTTCAACACTCTTCTCCATGCATTCTGCGTTGGCCACTGGCCAGATGAACACTTCAGCACGCCTAGTATGCCAGTTCTCAATAGCTTTCCTGATGTTTGGAAACCTTCAGTTTTGCAGGCTGGAGGTATTTATGGCCAGCCGCTACTCATTTACCCTTGCAGCAATATTTCTGGTTGAAACTGCTTTACCCTCTCGACCATACCTAGGGCAAAAGACCTATTTACAGAGGGAAGCCACCGCGTCTCTAAGGTATTGTTGTAGTAGGCAAAGCAAAAAGCTGCTTTTAATCGTTCCTTTTGAAAAATACCGCTCCTGAAAGAGCATTCACCTAAGCCAGAGCAAGCACCAACACCGCTGTGCAGTACAGCTGTGGCCTCTTCCGGCCAGTCCTGCCGAAATTCTAGCTCCAGTGTTCTCAGCTTTTTGAGCCAACAGATCTGCTCTACAGCATTCTTTTTGACAGACGGCATAAACTCTCAGCATTTAAAATAAAAACATTGTCAAGGCACCATCAGTGCAGCCAAGACCCGCAGCCATAGGTGTGGTTGCTATCTCCATTGTCCACTGCATGGAAAAAACCGGGTGAGCTTGTCTTACTGATGGGAGTATCTCAGAGATGCACCCCTTTGCTCAGCACTCCTTACGTACAGGCGGCGAACCCCAGGCAGAGTCCGCTGCAGTGCGGCAGTGGCTCCTTGGAAACGAACCTCGTCCCTGCACAGTGAGAAGAGAATCCCAGCACGGCTTCTAAACTGATGGAGTAGCTCACAGCCATCAGAAGTAGAGAAATTGCTCTCAACGGCTATTTTTATCCTTCCGGAAACGCAACTTCTAACTGTAAAAAACTATCAAAAGAACTCTGCTGTGAGAACGGAACCTGTAGTTTTGTGTGTTATTAACCCCCTCTCTCAATCCCCATTTATACCTCCCAAAGCGCTTCAGAGACGCCACGTATGGAAATCCTCCGTTTCCCCAAAAGGCTGCTTTGCGGTTGAGAAAAATGAAGATCCGTGGAGCTTAAGGGGTGAGAGTGAAGTACTTTGTGCGTGAAACAGGATGGCTACAACCCAGGAACAGCCACCCCCATGCTGATGCTCCCTGAGTAACCTCCCAGGGCCAGCTTCCCCACTGGTGTCCACCCTTGAACCCCCTTCCAGGGACAAAAAGCCCATTTTCCTGATGATTCTCAGAATCTGCACGTTGGCATGCCGCAAGTGAAGGGAAGGATGGATTTCACACAGCGCACCAAACAGTTAACAGATGGCAAAAAAATTACAATCATTTACCAAGTTGCGTTGGGCTGAAGAAAACAACCTGGAACACGACGGCACTGAATCTTATTAAAAAAGGCGTATTTTACATATTGCTTCTTCATAATACAAGCTGTTCTTCGTGAAAGCATAAAACTTGCTATTATCTGCGCTTCTCCTTCCCTTTGTTTTTGCACACACGACAACGTGGAATAACATATCTGATCTATGACTTCTGCGTGCACTTGAGAGACCGACTTCGGCGTCCGATGTTAACGCGCTTCGGTGACGTGAGATGTCATCTGAGTTTTATATCTTTTCTATATTGTTTGATTTCCAATCTGGAATACAAATTGTGAAATGCGAGGCAAGCTTTACAGCCTTCAATAAAATCCGAGTAAGAGATTACACACTGCAGACCATTCCCTGAAAGCAACGCGTATCTCTATACATTGACATCGTACGCGTATATCCAAACGCCACGGTCTGGATGCAATTATTTTAATATCTTCCTAAAATACAAGGATCGAGGGTTCTGGTCTTTACCTGAGCGTATGGATTTCTCTTGGCTACGAAGCCCAGGTTCATTACGGGACAGATTTAATTGCTACATCAGAGTTTGTGTGTTGATATTCTACATCTGATGCGCGAAAGTTCAGGGACGCCAATCAGGCACGGTGCAGATGCCACTCTGCAAAATGTTCTCAGACAGTCTCCATCTGTCAGATATGGTAATATTCGCGCTCCATCAATAATTCACCTTCTTAACTCCATGTTTCCTGCCTTTGAGTCGGAATTTTTAATGTCAGCCTCAGCAGAGGATCCACCTTGGACAGACAGGAATCGCCTGATCTGCATTCCCCATTCAGGCTGTGCGTTTTTGTGCCCTGGAGCCAGCTGCCTTCTGCAGCTGAAGAATCATCTCTCAGTTCGCTCAGTTTTTTACTGATTTAACTGCAAAAATAACAGCTTCCCTTTTGGGGCAGCATTTGCATCTCATTCAGGGTTGGAAGTCAGAGGGTAATTACGATAATCACACCTTAGCATCCAAAATCCAGCTCAGATGGACCACACCTTTTCTGGGAAAGCTCATGGTGAAAAACAAGGCTATCTGATACCCAAACCAGGATGCTACTGCTAAGCTTGAAGAGGGAAGAAAGGGGAGCAGGGAGGGCAAGAAGATGATGTGGAGCTGTTCCTCCATGGGTCAGAATCTGCTGAATGGCAGCTTGTCCCCATGTGAAGCAGCTGGGTCCACGGAGCCTGCAAGAATTTGGTTAGATGCCAGAGCCAGGAGATGGGCTCATCGGTGGTCTCCTCCCTGTGGGACACACCTCTGGGTACCGGTCAGTGATCCCTTGCTCTGGAGGAAGGCAGTGTGGAAATCCATAGGAAATCAGCTGGAGGTGAGAATATTCCCTGGCATGAGGGCAAATTACTGCCCTAAACATCAGTGCTTCAGCACCAGTAAGAAAGGAAGGTCCCCAGGTGCCCCAGTTAGCAAAGACCTTGTGTCAGTCCCAGCTCCCAGCCTTTGAAACGTGAAACAACAACCCCTGAACTTTCTTCGGCCAACTCAGACACAGCATGTGACACAGGAAAAGAAATCCTGCTGATACCATGCAATAGCTACGAGTTTCACAGATCCCATCGGCCAAGAATGACCCCTCAGGTCACGGAATGACGTGCACATCCTCAGGCACCAGACCTCACCACATGGAACGAAACTATGGGCTGCACAATGCAGCTGGTGGAAATCCTTCCATAGGGACACCCATGAGGGCATGCGGCTTGGCAAAAGGACTCACTACGAGCCCTGAGTTGGCCAAAAACTCCAAACCAGACCAAAAGTGAATGAACTGAAGATCTTGCTGGTTAAAGAGTAATTAACTGTAGAGGGAAATGGAGGAATGTAGCTCAATCTGCCTAAACACGTGCCTAGTGCAACCATTTCAGCTGGGGTCTGGGAGTCCTGTAACCCTGTGTCACACCTGCCAGCCCCGCTCACATTCCTGTGCTATCCAAGGGTCTTCCAAACGGCACTAATTAGACAAGTGACTCACGTCCTTGGCAAGTCCGTGGTAAATCTGCCCAGAGAGGAGCAGGTCAGTGATGTTTCTCTAGATCACCCTCCCAGCTGCTGGGGACTCGCTGAACCAGACAGGTGCCTCTGAGCTACCCTGAGCAGTGCTCTTACCTCTATGGGTACGTGCTAAGCATCTTGGGGCTCCTGGTTGTGGAGAGATTTCTGTAATCGACCTAAAAAAGCTGGAAAATTGGCTGGCTCTGCTGTACGGTTCCTGGGCTACACCTGTCCTTGACCCCTACTGTCAAGATACCTTGCTCTGCCCTAACGCTATGTCATGGCTTGACACGGCCTGACCCTGTTGGTCTTCTTAGTTGTGCAATTTCTCTCTTTTGCTCATTTTCCCTATTCCCTCTCGCAGTCTAGCGGGAACTGGCCCCGGACCACTGCGAGCCCCTGCTCCTCTTTCCCATCCTCATCCGTGACCCTGAAAGTACCATTCCCAAAACTGGCCACGTCCCCACCTTGTGTCCTGTCACTGGTATTTTACACCCTACCAGCCATGCCCTGCCTGCTCATACACTTCCCACGTGGAACATTCCTGATCCCTGGATGCCATCACATCAGCAGGTTGAAATGCTCCGCTCCCCGGCTCAATCTAATTAAGAGCGAGACCTCTGCGAAGGTGCACAGAAAAGTGATGAGCAGCGACTCTTAAAAACTTATCACACAGCACTGATATCTGCTATTTCCTAGCAGATTCCTGGGGATGAAACATTGTGGTTTCTAACGAGATCTGACTGACAGGGTAAACCAATCTGCTACTTAAGGACTTGCATGTGTCTTTCTATCTGTGTGCTAGAAAGATGCAGCCTACTGTGAAAAAAGCAGGACATTTTTCTAATTGCTTCCATTTGCAGGCTGGAGCCAGGCAATAGAGATGCATTTCAAGCTGACAATCCAATATTTACCTTTATTTCAGCTGCAGACAAATGCCTGGGATGGTGGTTGTTCACACACTGCTGGTTCCCCCTCTTTGCCATATTTTTTTAGTGTCACACCGATTTCCCTTCTTAAAAAATCTGTCCTTCCACTAACAGCTTTGTTTACTGTGCATTTCAGCAGAAGCTCCCAGCAGGCTACCACACCTTCAGCACACGAACGCGCCGCAGGCAGAGCTCACGTTTAAGCACGGGAGCAGAAAGCAAGTTCCAGATCAAACGGGAGCTCCAAGCAGGTTATGTGAGAGCTCAGACATCGAGTTTGTGTTCACATACGCTCACAGGGGTATCTATTCCCGTGGGATGGCTCTGGATGTTTGCGCAGGCTCAATCTGGGGTATGGGGCTAAATTCTGACCTTGTTTGCACAGTGTCAATCAGGCAGTCCGAGGCTGGACGACAGAGACACCTGAAACCAGAACCATCTTCATGATTTAAACTGAAAGTGGGGAGATTTAGATTAGATATCAGGACGGAATTCTTCCCGGACAGGGTGGGGAGCACTGGGACAGGTTCCCAGAGAAGCTGTGGGTGCCCCATCCCTGGGAGTGTCCAAGGCCAGGCTGGATGAGGCTTGGAGCAACCTGGTCTAGTGGAGGGTGTCCCTGCCCATGGCAGGGGGGTTGGACCTAGATGATCTTTAAGGTCCCTTCCAACCCTAACCGTTACGTGATTCTATGATTTATTTGACCCTTTAGGAAGTATAAGATGTAACTGGAGATTTGCTTGTTGCATCCCCATCTGTTTGGCAAATTAGACAGCGTTTATATGGGCATCCTTCTCCCATCCCTTCCACCTTCCCTGTAACACCAGGCAGCTCATGGATGAGCACAGAGGACCGTGCTCCAGACAGCAGATGATCCAGTGGATCCTTGTGCTGGTATGTGCCACTCTTTGTGACTGTAGAGGAAAATAAGACCCCTTAGCTAAAAGCAAAACCAACTGAGTTCCCTCTTCTTTCTCGCTTCTCCCTGGACCACAATCACTTGTAAAACTGTAATGATCACAAAAAATGATTAAAGACTGAATTGCAATTTAAACACATAAAGAAATCCATCTAGAGATGTTATTGCACATCCATGGGCTCAAAAACATGCTTGTGGCCTCCCACGAGGACAGAGAGAACCTCAAACGCTCCTCTCCTCGAGCTCTGCATGGTACACAGGCCCTGGGGTAAAACATCCCTCTCCATCCCTCTTCCGGGCTCTTTCTAACACGGAAATCTCTGCCACAACTCTCCTGACCTTTGCTGGCCCACTGAATACTTGGAGGGAGAGCTGCAGGCAAAGCTCGACATGCCCACCCCTCCTTTTTGGCCATTCTGCTTGTTTTTTGGGTTAGAAACCAGCCCACGCTTGCTCTGCAGGAGAGCCGAGCCGCAGAGGTGACAGCCGCACCGACTGAACGACAGGCGCTCACCACCCACGCGCGAGTCAGGACGCCACGGGTGTCACGCGGAGACAGCAGGGAGATGTGCCGCGGTGCTGCAGGAACAGAGAGGCTGTGACCCTTAACGGGGGGTGGACGAGGACATTGCTCTCCCTTTCAGCACCATTCTGCCTTTCCAAAATCAGTTTTAGCCCCTTGGCATCATGAAGCACAGGACGAACGTTGCTGCCTTAGTGTCTCCGGTGCAGCCACGGCTGCAGCCCAACACCTCGTGTGATGCTTGATGGGATTTCCACAGCCTGAAGCTGTGGAAGTGCAGGAGACCGAGGGAAGGCAGGAGGGGAAGGTCCTTGGACGTGACTGATAGGAGTGCTAAAGCATTCCTGTGGCGTTTTTAAAGGAAGCAAACAGCACTGCTCTCCATGCACACAAAAGCCTTCCTAGCCCCTCCACGGCTAAAAACAGTGGTGTACCCCATGTGTTTTATGCTTTACACAGACCTGGAAATAAGCTTTCGCATTCATCTTTGTATTTCTAGGGGATAAACAGGCCGTTTTAACTGAGGCAGTTTCGGGGCACTGTGGTAGGGCTGTGGTTTTGGTCTCCTGATCCAGACAGACCTTGTTTGCAGACTGTGCAGCCTGTGGGAAAGCCCTGTGGCCTCTTTCCAGCCCACCGATTTCATGTTTCATGCAAAGCCGAAGTGCAGGGAGAGGCTGAAGCCCCCTCCCGGCTGGGATGGACACCCAAGACCAGAAACCATGCAGGACTCCTCGGCCCACCCACTGAGCCACAGACACCGTTTGCTATGCTGGTTTCCCAGGGACCCAAGAGCACGTGGTGAACGCTCACCACGCCACTGCTGACAGTGGACAACTTGGTTTTGTACCGTATTTTTGCTGTGATCACCCACATATCAAATTCTGCGTAGTCAAATAAAGCCAATGTTGACGTGCCGTCTTGCAAATCGCGTGCTGTGATTTGCCAGAACCACAATACCAGAACTCACACCCGCAGGACGTGTTTTCAAAACCTGTTCTGGAAAGAAAACCAACGCCCACCCTACGTACTGCAGACCTGGACAAGCAAAATTCCAGCTGGACAGCCGGAGTTTCCTAAACTTAGACCTTATATTAAAGCAACTGCAGTTCTACAAGTAACTGGTCAGTGGCTGAGTATCACCATGGAGGCCAAAGTCACTAAAGGTAGAAATTAAGAAGAAAAACTTCTAACAAGAAAAATCCCTTCCCTTTAATTACCATTAGCAATGCAGCATGACACAGAGAGATAAACACACATGCACCTACACAAATAAGGAGCTTGGGAACACAAAGTAATTACTTGGATTTTTTTTTTTCCCCACCAACATTCAAAACTTATTAGTCTCGAGAAAGCAGATATCAGCAAAAGACTGTCACCTCAGGGATAAATGAGGAATTTGTTTGTAATTCATTTCCAGGAGAATATATCCTGATGTTGTTAAGGCAGAGTGAGAACGTGCTCTGGCCAAGTCTAACAGCCAAAACCACTTCTTAAAACTGTTTATTCACATCTTCCTGAGCTTGTGTCCCTGGAAATGCGAACGCTGGTTTCTGCTGGCTGAGAAGTTCACCTCCATTGATTGTTTCACTAACACACCAAGAACCAAGCGAAGAAAGTCAATGAAGCCTCTCAGTTTTTCAGTCCATTTCCAGTTTAGGAAAATTGAATTAATCTCTTTACTCAGAGCAACTCAGACATCCACATTCAGGCAATGAAAATCATTACAGAGGCCACTAAAACCTGTATCTTTAAAGGTTACAGCGTGAAGATTAAAAGCGCCTCCGGGAAAAACTGAAATGGCTGATCAAAATAAAACCGTTGAGTCAACAGTGGAAAGCCGGGGCAGGACTGTCGCCTTCCAGTACCAATTAGTATTTTAAGATGCTTCCTCTGCTATACGGAGCGACACCGGGGAAGAGCGGACGCTATGTGATTTCACACATCACAACGCGTTCGGACATTTGGGATGTAGAAACTGCCAGAAGAATTCAGTCCCATAATCCAGTTAAAACGGGGCTGCTACTGGGTGTAAAAACCTACTGAGGGCACTTAGGGATTGATCTGTCCACCTGCAAATCACCTCCCGACCCCAGACAGCCAAGGAGGGGTTCATCTTCACCAGCGACAGACGTCTGCCGTGGATAATTCCACCCAAGCAGGTCACCTCTGCTCCCCGACCCTCGTGAGAAAGCAACAGGCACTCCAAGGAGGCCCTTCATCTCATTTCAGAGGAAATTTAAACCAATTCAGAAAATCACACTCTAATCATGCTCACTTCTCGCTACTTGCGGTGAAGGGAACCGAGGGCAACCAGCTCCGACGGAGACGTGACTGTGGCGGACCTGTAGTTACAGAGCAAGTGTTCACCGGTTCAACGGGTCAACACATGTATCTGAAAGTTAAACCCAGGCTTAAATGCTTGGTTGGGCTCGAGTGTGCGTTCTTCCGGCTGCCTGAGACCGCGCATCTGTGAAATGCCTGGTGTGTGTTTTAATTACAAAGCCAGCAAAATCCCCTCCTTGAGGAATTTATAATCCGTACAGTCACCAAAGGAAGAGGAGTGACGTGCTGTCATTACCCGGTGGTTCAGCCACTTTTCTTTCCGTCTTCAGGCGCTCAAGTGCTCTCATTACGCAAAAATTACTTAAGGACAAACACGAGAAATGTCATCCCCCAAGAGTCTTGCTCTTTGCTTCCGAACATCTGGTTTATCACCATTAGGGCATTTTGGAGGGTTTCCTTAATGTGGAGAATGAGCAGCAGGCAAGGCATTTCCCAGACATACGCAATGAATAAGAAACCTGCTTCTCGGCAAACCTGAGAACCAAGTTGTCCATCCTTAGGCTGGAGTGAGGCCAAATGGCCCAAAGAAGGTGCAGGATGAACAGTGTCTTCTGCACAAGGACACGTTCACTCCTCCTGCCTCCCCTCTGCTCCTACCTTGAGCAATTCCCTTCTCCACCCCCGATGGCTTATCCTAATTTAAGACAAAGTTCCATTTTCAGGAACATTATCATTTCAGAGCCTTACAGCTCATTTCCTTGTTTGTTCCTTCTCCTTCAGTTGTGCCAGCACAGCTGTTTGCAAGGCCTGCTGTGAGCCAGACCAGGGAGCTGATCCTGCCAAAAAACCCAAGGAAAAGCCGATGCAAAAAACAAAACACAGCCCTTCCCCCTCAGCTGGACCGTCTCCCCGCTCACATTTACTGCGTCGCATCAGGGCCCGCTGTTCAAAGGATGAGAAGAGGGCGATGGTCTTTGCCGAGGCGTCGGCATGGCGGGGTGTACGCAAGCTCAACCACAAATTCTCACCGAGCCTTCGGAGCTGGATGCTGCTCTCCTCCTGTACGACGGTGCGCTGTGAAGAGCGGCTCATCTTTCCTTCTGCACTGGCTATGCATCTTGCATAGCAAATAAAACACAGCACGTTTTGGAGGTAGTTTTCCAGATGAGGCAGATAAAGCATCAAGTGCTGTCCTGGGGAGGAGTATTTTAGAACTGCACAAGCCAGGGGCAGTTAGATCGACTCCCATCCGATGTCCGTTGGGATGCTCCAAGGTGGGAGAAACAAATCCCTTCCGGCAGCTGGTTTAACGGATCTACTTTGGGTGTAATGACCCCGCAGAAGGGGACAGGGCTGAAAGGACCCAGGTGACAGAAGAGTGGCCAGAGCACAACCCTAACACAGACTATCCCGGGAATAAATTCGCCATCTGCAGTCAGTGGCAGTGAATTAAAAGGAATTTTAACCCTTCGGATTTCAGGAAAGAGACTTCAGCCGGAGACAGCATAAAGACCCCATCTCCAAATGGATCAGGACACATCTGTTGTAACAAGGAAGTTTGGTTTTGTGGCAAAGAGGAAATACCTGGAGGAGATGGCCATGGTTTAACAAGAAGAGTGCACTTCCCTTGGGAAGGCTTCCCGTCCCAAAAAGACAATCCTGGGACAGCAAGAGATGGCTTCTGAGTCCTGGGAGATCATGGGATTCGGAGCATGGGTCCCTCTCACTCTGGCAAGATGACCTGAGAACCATTTTCAAGCTTCAGGACAGGGGTGTTGCCTTTCCTGTACATCCTGGTACTACGACCTGCTGATTCAAAGATGAAGACTGGCCAAACTCCTCTCCCAAACATTCACAGAACCATGGAATGGTTTGGGTTGGACCTTAATGACCATCTAGTTCCACCCCCTGCCATGGGCAGAGACACCTCTCATTAGACCAGGTTGCTTCCTGCCTCATCCAGCCTGGCCTTGGACACTTCATGGACGTAAAGCTGAGATCTGAACTTCACCAACATCTTATCCTGGAGAACTGGGGAAGGGAGAAGGAGAGTCTTTTGTTTCCCGACACTGCAGGGAGATTGGGTGCATGTGTGAGAGTGAAAACAGCCAATTTTGGCACAGAAATGCTAAGTAGAAACGCCTGACCCACAGTGAACTGGGACCCACCTGCGATCTCTGGTTTTGGGCATCAAGGTGAGCTATCTGGGAATACCGCATTTTCCAGCGTTGTCTCCATGAATGCCCATAAAGCTTCTGAGCTGGTCAGAGGAACCGAGTCCTTTTCCAACACACGAGTGGTTGGTGGGGCTTGGTGTGGGGTACGCTGATCTCTAACGTGTCGAGTGGGTATCCTGACAGCAGACACGGTTCTCAGCACTGCTCCTACTTCACCAGCCCAACGAGCTCTTGGTTTCTTTGCTCTGCTGTGACCGATGGGAAGAATGGCGCAGCCAACTATGCGGTACTTCCACCGAGGAGAGCAGGCCGGTGATTTGGCATTCCCCCGACCAGTCACGTCTTCCAAAGCCCCTCTCGTTTCTGTGCTGAGGAGCTGGGCAGCTCCAGCAAAGGACATGCCTGTGCCATGGTTTCCAGAAGCTCACGCAGGACTGCAGAAGCTGAAAGTTTGGGAAGTCTCGAGCAGGCACCTTGCTGTAAATGCACTGCAACGCAGAGAGCAGTGAGAAACCCCAGGAAGCGCCCTATGAAATGTCGTGGAGGCATAAATTGGTGTCCTACTCAAACTCAAAGCAGCTGCAGGTTTAACTGGAAATTAAACTACACGGATGGGTGATCTGTTCCAGCGTCGTTTTAATGAGCCCGTAACAGGGCAGCTGTTCGGGATGCACGGGGCATCACCCAGCAGCACCCGTCTGGTGAAGGACCGTACGGGGACACAGTCTCTGATCCCCCAGGGCACACCGGGGAAGAAAAAGGAGGGGCAAGCATCAAGCTGAAGGGTGATTTTAATCCTCTGTGGTTGGGATTTTTGGTTAATGCAGTGAAACCACTAATTACAGCTAATTAAACCTGCACTGAGATCAAAGCTCAGTGGAAACTACAGGGGGGAGAAAACAAGAGAGAAAAGAAAGGAAAAGAAAATACGGATTTTGTTGTAACCAAGTCCTTAATTGAAAACTAAAGCAGCTTTGTTAATTAAAAGCAGCAAAAACAAAATGAGGGCATGCTCCACAGACACACAACATGGGTCCAGCATCATGATGGAGATAACACGTCTTTCCCACGCTGTCTGCAAAGAGAAGCTTTTCTTCCAGAGCCTGTTCTGCTTCTGGCTCCTCTACAGGGAAGGGTCTTCCCGGGATCCCTATTGCAAAGACTTTTACTTTCCATAGCAGCCAGCTCCTCGGGCTGTAGAGCGGGGCGAGAGGAATTCCTCCAGACTAACACATTTACAGCTCTTATGAACAAGAAGGAGTTTTTCCCACCAACCCCAAGTCAAGAGGAGATGGGTCAGTGACCAGCATGTCTACACCAAAAAACCCCACTGGTAGCAAAAGAAGGGGTTCAATCCATAGGGTTGCCTGGCCTTGGCAAGACGTTATAGGATATATAGGTGACAGCCATCTGCTGTCCCTGCCATGCAGAGAACATTGCGTACGTGTTGAAATTTCACCCCCAGTCCTGATACCCAGCAATAGCGACCGAACATCTGCGAGACTGTCACGGCAGTGTCACCATGGAAGTGGCTCTGTTGCACCTGGGAACCAAAAATCCTCACACCTGACCTGCAGGAGAGGTAAGGAGTGAGGTCAACAGGGACCCAAGATTCATCCAACAGCCGCTCCTGCTTCCACCACCGGGGCAGAAGGATGTGGCTTTCAGGCAGGGAAACTTGGAAGTAGCAGGACTATTGTGTTGCCAGTTGTTCCAGCAACAGGGAGGGAAGACAGAACAGAACTGCAGCACACTCAACCCCAGCTCAAGCTCAGTTCTACATGGAGTAGAAAGATACTACCTGCAGCATCCTTTCCAGTGGTCTGCTCTGTTTGCTTTTGAATCTCCTAAGTGCTGTGCAGGATACGAGATACAGTGCCTGGTACCCAAATTACCTACTTAACTAACGTGGGTTTTACTCAAACTGAAAGATCTTAAATCCCTCAAATTTTCTCCCAGCTTAAGTGCAGCCCCAAGGGAGACCATCTGAGATCCCCTTTACATCCCGATCTGAACCACAAGTGAAGACAGGCACCAGAGGAGCATCGCAGGAGCATTGCAGAGGCACCTGAGAGCAGAAGAGCAGTTTGCCACGTAAGGAAGGCAATCCAGGTGAGGATCCGTTGGACATGGGGTTCAACGTGCACAAGTCAAGCATCAAGAGTGTCTCTCGAAGGAAGCCTCCCTCGACCAGGCAACCTGAGCACCCAGACAGCAAACACAGCCTGTATTTATCAAGAATAAAATCAGAAAGAGAAGTAATATTTGGCCATGAAAAAGACTTCTTTCAGAGCACTGGGATGTCTAAGGGATCTCCAGTGCACGCTGGCTTCCCCTCTCCTCTGCAGCACCCAGTAGATGGCAGCAACTTATTGCTTATTCCTCCTGTGTGGGACAGCCGTGCGCATTAGGCAAGAGGCACAAATCTCTCCTGCCCTTCTATAATCAAACAAAAAAATCACCTGCCTGCCAGTCGTCGCAGGAGAGGAGCCCCAAATGCCGAGTATTCGAACCAGAACTGCCTTCTGAAATAAAGCACCCTCTGAAATCCTGCTGCCGCAGTCTGGAGATTGTTCCCGTGGTTTTCCAACTCTCCCCATGCTGGATGGGACAACCCTGCCGCCTCCGTGTTTGTGCTGAAAGCAACAGGCCTGTTCGCACTGAGAAACTGTAGCATAAGGTCACCTCTGCCTCTTGTCACCGACTGGCCTACTCCCCAAACCTGGAGGGTCTATATCCACTCTGCTGCTGTGATTCATTCAAACTTAGGAGTGAAAATAGAGTGTTTATCAGGCGCTGGAGCAGAGCTGAGGCAGATCTGCTGCTTCCCAAACCCACGCTAGTCCCTTCCCATCACAGCGTGTGGCCCCACGCACACATCTCAGCACCCTGACTTTGGTACCCAACCAATGCCACAGCACTTTGACACTGGTGTGAAAGAAAGCTCGTGCTCCAGTTGCATCCTCCTTCATCTACACTCCCTTACCCATCCCAACCAAATAAAGACAGATTTTGGGTAAAGGGTGTGTTTCCAGGACCCATCTTGGGTAACTGGTGTTAACTGTAACTGCTTCCTACAAATGCCTTGGCAGTTCCTTTGAAACCAGTACGAGAACTGGTGCCGTTCTCGCCTGCCTCTCTGCAGCTGGCTGTATGGGTGGAGGGAAGATGTTGGCCCTGAGAATATAAGAATACAAGCAAGTACACGTACATCGCAGCCTCACGGGTGTCACCGGGAGAGCACAGACGCAGAGGAGCAAGGTCAGAGCAGCAGCCGCAGCTGTATTTTGCTGGGGAGCAGAAGCAAAGGTCATTTGCTTTTGTGAACGATAAAAATTCAAGCAGCCCTTGCATATCGACAGCCACATTTGATGACACGCAGCTGAACTACATTTCAAGGGCTTATTCATGGCCAACCTACGAACAACCGTCTGGCATGCTGACGGCTTCTCCCCATGCCTCCTCACTGGGGACTTCTCCAGCGGGGCTGGGATCCGCCGGCAGCGACAACGTAGGTGCCACATCTACTATAAAGACATGGTCAGAGCCAAAGGCCCTGGTAATGTCTTTAGCAGCAGGAAAAGATTCCTGGTCCCTGCGGATGGATGGCCATAGCAACTGCTAACTGGAATGGCAGCAGCAGGGAAACCTCGGATCTAACTCTTAGGTGTACAGACACCTCCGGCTCACTATGCTGCAAACCATTTAAGGGATGAAGGACACTTTCAGATCCAGTAGCGATGAGTAGCGCCACTCAAAAACCTTTATCTCAGAGGTCAAAATGACACCGTGTTGTATGAAATGTTCACATTTCATCACTGGTCTCTCCCTTCCCCTTGCAACCACCTCAATTAACTTTCAAGAATGGGGCAATTTTATCACTGCTGTATGTCTGAAAAAGGTTTTTTTTTCCAATGAAGAATGAACAGCTAAGAGTGGAACGATATTTTATAGGAGGCTAAGTCTGAAGCAGAAACCTAACCCTTTTTGACTATCTCCAATGGAAATGCTGCATAAACATGTGAGTGTAGGTTTCGGTGGGGACAGAGAGGGAGTATGAAAGAGGGCACAAGGGAAAAGACCTGAACTGGAATCCAAATTTGAAGCTGAATTTTATCCCTCTAATCTAATTCTATCTAATAGATAGAAAAATCTAATTCTGGGTCTGAAACTCCTAAAATTGGGAGTTATTTGGAACTCCTGCTCAGTCCCTGACTTTGCAGTATATGCCTAGGTATTACACATGGGAAGAAAATACTGCTTTTCCTTTAATACAGTACCAGATGCCCTAATCACTGACTGCATTTCTGCTGGCCTAGATACTGAACACACATATAAGGGAAAAACCTATTAATATTTGCAGGAAATTTAGCAAATGCTACAAATCCTTTTGTGACACCTCAGCAGTCAGAACCAGCCTGTTTTGCCCTTTCTCCTGTCAGAGGAGAAACTCCTTGCTAGAGCTCGCAGAACTTGGCAATTTATTTTTTTCAATGGAAACGTGCTCTGGCTCTGCTTCGTGATGCTCTGCAGAGAGTTACCTACCCTGCTCTACCCTGAACTGAGGATCTCCAAGCAAAACTCATTTGAAACAAATTTTCCCCCTGCCACGGTACTACTCCCCAAGCAGCAAAAGCTGCTGTTGTCATCTGCAGGTTACAGATTTTTTGAAAAATGTGGTTTAAACAGCAAGAATCTCACCAGAACCAGCATGTGTTACATGGGTTAAGATTCTGCTGTGAATACTCTACATGATCTTGGCTTCAGAGGAGAAAGAACTTCCCCCTCCAGCTTCCCGGGTTGGGGTTTCTACTGCCTACGGCACCAGCTAAGAGGAGAACGGGGATGCCCAGTGCTCTTTGGGGCTATAGGAAATCTTGAAGAATATATATAAAAGGTGAAAAGTAAAACCAAAAGGAAACCCAAAATCAAAACCGTTGACACCCAGGAAAATCTGGAATGTCTTCTGGCCCTTTCTCAAACGGGCCGGTCTTTCCTGTAAACTTGGGCGCATCAGGCTTCAAATGCATTCCCACAGGACCTGTTCCAGAGTTAAAACCTAACGTATGAAGGGTGATCGTGCGAAGGGTGACGTACTGATCGTTCATTTTGGCTGACTGCTTCTCGAACCTTGAGTGTCACACTCTCACGGGCAAAGAATCATGAAGAGGGCAAGGGCAGCGAACTGACTGTCCAGGGGAAGCACGAGCCAGTCGGCTTCAGATGAGGCGTAGATCCAACGTGGAGGGCAAAGAGCTCCGTAACTGCCTCGGAAAATGTATTTTTCTGTGTGTGTGAAAAAAGCACTAAATCCCTATTATGCCTTTCCCTGATCAAAGGAGCCCGTGACTTCTAATCAATCTTCTTAAAGAAATGGGGGGCAATGTTGAATTATTTTGCACAAGGGCAAATGCAAAGACCAGAGATGGGGTACTGACCCCCAACCTGCATTACACCCACTTCGGAAATCTTCTCTCCCATTCAGTAAGGATCAAGCAGTTCCCTGGAAAAGGGAAGCAGGGAGGGAATGTACTCCAGTTACCAGGAGGTGCAGGGGGGGAGGAAGAACAGGTGAATGGGTATCTCCTCATCAGCTCCGCCACTGCTCCCATACATGAAATAACCGCTTGCTCTTTGTTTCTCACCTTGAAAGAGGCAAAACTGATAGTTAGCTACTACGCAAAGCATTTACAGATTCCTATATGAGCCATATCACAGAAGTACAAATCACTTTTATCCTACACTGATGTTATTTTATGCTTTCTGAGGGTGAAGTGTTCCATGTATTTTATAGTTTGAACAGACCTCAGTAACCGGAGTCCCTGGGGTAACATGAGAACCTGCTCGGGTAATTGTAAATTCAGGTGAGCAGGGCACGGTTCAGATACACGAGATGCCTTGTTTATGTAAGAGGAGAATCTGGATAATAAGCATTCAGGAGTCATCTGAAGAACGAAAGAATAAAACATACTCTTTAGATCACAGAAATCTGCTGCAAAAGAAAGAGGGAAGTGATGTACTCCTGAAACCTAAGAAGAAATGTTGTTGAATTAATATTACGGGAAGAAATCTGCGTCAGAGGTACCACAGAACAGCTGATGCTACTGTGCAGAAAGCTCAGGCATCCTTTCTGAGCTCCACAGCTGTCCATGATGGTACCCAGCAGCTCCAATGGCGTAGGAGAAGGTGCATTTGTCACGTAACTCATACACGAAGAAGGCTGGTATGGGTTTGATGTGAAAACTCCTGGTCTGGCATATCACCCATCAAGCAAGATCAGGAGGGGTGAACACGTTCCCTCCTCGCCCTTCCCTTCAAACTCCGTATCAAATTACGCAGCACTATGAGTCAGAGCTCTCTGGCTATTCAACCTTTACCGCAAAGACCTCTCCAAAAAACGGCCAGCCTTGCCGTGCCAGCCTCCAGCAGCACTTGGTCAGCATTATTTGGGTGCCAGCTGCTGTCAGCACATGCTCAAGCTCTGTTCTGCCTGCCAAAAAACTGGGCTAATTTATTTAACATTTCAACAGATCAGGAGAAAAAAAATCATTTAAAAAAGGAAAGATTGAATTTGGGAACTCTATTCCCTGGAGAGTTACTAATGGATCTTTCTCTCTCCCCCTCCTCCAGGCCTCAGCATTTATAACTTCTCCATGTCAATGTTATTATGAAGAAACTAATTCAATAATGAGATCATTCCCCAAATGAGAGCCCAAGTAAATGAAGCACTCGGTCATACCCACTGTCCCTCATCTGCGGGAGTCACGCTTTTCTCGTAATTCCACCTCCAAGAGCAACTGCCAAATGATGACGCCACCTACTTCCAGTGTTTGTGGTGGGTCACATCCGAGTGTCACAGACCCCTCTGCCTTAATCTGCAAGTTCCAGACTCTTCCTCTGGCTATTTCTTGGGCTCAGCTGCCTGATGCTGAACCAGCTGCTACCACAGAGGAGCAGCCAATACAGTGGTAGTCAGCACCCCAGGTCCATGTGCAAACTACGCACTGTTTAGTGTTTGCTTGCTCCTCAAATGATTCCACTTCAGTGAATAAAGCAGGTGAGAAACCTGCAGGGGATCTATCATGTCCGGTTTTGTTGTTATTTTGCTATTACTACTATTTTAAGAGCAACAGAACTTGAAGGAAGACAGCATCTGGCATTCCTGAGGTGCACACACACTGTTCCTCTGAGCTGATAAAAGTTTAAGCCTTCAACAAACCAAAGTGTCATTTATCTGGGCATGAATTCAGGCCCCAGATTCATCCAGATCCACCCAAGACCTGTGCCAAGGAGCTTTTCCTTGCCTGGGGTTTGGTCTTAGGGGAAGCACACCAACAGGAAGACCCAGGCACAGACGCGTTGGTGGCACCTCCTCTCCGAGCTCATCCTGAGCTCAAGTGGTCCACGATGCTCTGAATGTCGCTCAACAAGAGGAAAAGCGAATATTCCGATTACCGCCCCTACGGGTTTAACTTGATACCCATCCAGTCGCACGCACGAGTGGTGAAACGTTTGGAAGGAGCCACCTCTGTACACGTGGCCATCACAACAGCAACAGACACAACGTGGGGCTCTCTGCTCACCTCGCGAAGTCCAGGTCAGCCTCGCGTGACATGGTGATGTTCGTCAGGTTTTGCTGGAGGATGAAGATGTTCCTACACATTTTCTTGATGCCAGATTCGCTGATGCGCTTGAAGTAGTGGGCGCCGTTGATAAGAATGCAGGAAATGAGGTGGCCCAAACCTGCAAGGGTGAGGAGGGAAGCAATAAAATCACAGGAGGAAGATTTGCAACTAGATGATCTTTAAGGTCGCTTCCAGCACAAACCATTCTGTGATTCTATGATTTAGCAGTAATATCTCATCGGAAAACCCATGATTCAGGACTGTTACGTACCATGCGAACTGGAACAGGAGATACACTGGCCTGTACGTGGAAACAGCCCTCGGTATCTTCCCTGTGCATTTCAGGGGGATGTTCCTCAAGGTTTCCTTCTTCGGTAAAAATACAAAACCACTCCCAAACACTAAAAGACCTCAAAGTTGTATTATTGTAGCCATTGATAATTCCAGAGCACTTCCAGATTTATAATCAGGCTTTGCATAATGTCCCTTTCAGCCCCTCTCTGTCTGGGCAGAGCTGGACCACTACTGCTCCTATAACATGACGGTGTTTTATTTTGTTACCAAGGGTGGTATTTTCCCCTGGCAAAATCACAGTCCACAGGAGCAAAAATGGTCTGTGTTTCAAGGTACTTGATGTGCAACCACTCTCTGATCAGTCCTGAGCGGTGTCTGAATGATGTCTCCTTCTTGCCTCTGGGGCTGAAGGACATAGGCAGCAGCTCTAAGTCACAGCCACCCCCAAAAGATGCATCCATTCATGCTGCATTCCAAACAGAAGAAAATCCAGCCTAATTCACACAGTACACAGGTCTGTACAAGACTGGACATCAACTAACAGTCTGAATTAATATGTTCATGTACAGGCAACCAGCACAGGGTACACGTAAATCCCCAAACTGGGCGTAAGAGGTGCCTACCTTTCATTAAAACCATGTGTACGAATTTCAACCTTATGGCTTAGCGAGATGCCAACGGTCCCCATGTCTCTGTCTGGAGCCATTTCATTGTCTCCTCAAACAGGCACGGTAGACCTGAGCTGTAAGAGGAGCTTTACAATGCGCTGGTGATGACTCAGTTTGCCACCGATTCATACAGCTCAGAAAACATCTGACTGAAAAATGCTCCATCAGTGGGTACATGGGGAAAGTACACAGATATGGAAAGCCTTCTCCAGGACCAGTAAGCAGTGGCTAAAATAAGGCTAGCCAGGCTTGCAAAGCCTTCACCCTGCTGACATACTGCGTAATGGGTGCACTGCCACTCCCTACCTTCTCCTGACTGTGAACAACAACCACATAAAAGGACATGTATCCTGGCGTGCAGGCAAGAGAACTGTGCGTCAGCGCCACAAATAAATACAGGCGAGATGAACCAAGACATGATTTATATTCTCCAAGGTAATCACAACAGATGAGACATCAGAAGAGCTAATGTTCTCTAAATTTAATTTTAGAAATGGAATGGCTACACTTCGGATAGGAACTGCGCCATAATAGAGCTGTGCCTGAAATATAGACACATGCCCTACAGCTTCCCGAGGAAGAACTGTCCTGCACGTACATCAACGTACTGCTTTCCTACTCAGCATGGGCCCGTCTCCCCCATTCAGCCAGAAAGGGTATGGAGGCAACAGAGTTTTTGAGTGCCTGGTGTTCGCACAGGTCTCACTTATCTATCTGTATAGGTGGCAACAGCAGCACAGGCTGCCTTACCCCCAGAAGAAATACTGTTGAGCTCTGGGATGAGAATGAAAAAGCATTTCGTAAGAACCAAACTCTTCAGGTAAATGCCTGACCTTCAAAGATGTACTGGAACTTGTGCTGCTGGAGGCTGGCGCTCATGGCTTCCTCGATAGCACTGATGTCCTTGTTGAGCCGGACGACGAGAGGGTCATAGTCCATACTCTCCACGTTGGCAACAATGGCGTAGTTCCCTTGTTTAGCCAGCGGGATCAGGTAGTGGAAGCAATGAACTCTGTGAGACAGAAGAGAGAGCTGTTACAACAACCCCAACGTTAAAATATGGGTGGATATGCACAGTGCTGTCTTCTTATTTTCCTTCCAATGTTGAAGCAAGTAAAAAATAATAGTAATTTTAAGAAATGGGTGGTTATGTCTGCATTAAAGACATCCTGCTCTTGACATGGCACTGTCCCATCTTAAGAGGTGAATACAAAAGACCCTCATTAACAGATCTGACCTGTATCATCCCAGTGAAGGGACCAAGTGTCTTTTCACCAGGTTCTCCAACTTCACACATGCCATTTCAGCAGCACTTCCATACTCATGCTTAAACAAGAATCCCTTCAATGTACCTTAAAGACCTACTAACAGTTGTAACTGGCAGAAAGAATGAGCCAGGGGACATGAAATGGTAATTAGCAGGCCAAGGTTGTGCCCATTCCCAAGCATTTAACACCATTGCAACTTTTTTCTATCTACCTGCCTGGTAGGCAACGTGCCCAACCATCATCCCTCCATCGAAGGAGAAATTCTGTGCATTCAAATTGAAAGGCTGAGAGAGTTGCGCTTGTTCAACCCGGAGAAGTCTCTGGGGAGACCTTATAGCACCTTCCAGTGCCTGGGGGGCCTACAAGGAAGCTGGGGGGGACTTTTTCCAAGGGCCTCTAGTGACAGGACAAGGGGTAATGGGTTTAAACTGAAAGAGGGAGATTGAGATTGGACATCAGGAAGAAGTTCTTCCCGGAGAGGGCGGGGAGCACTGGGACAGGTTGCCCAGAGAAGCTGTGGCTGCCCCATCCCTGGGAGTGTCCAAGGCCAGGCTGGATGAGGCTTGGAGCAACCTGGTCTAGTGGAGGGTGTCCCTGCCCATGGCAGGGGGGATGGAACTGGATGGTCTTTAAGGTCTCTTCCCACCCAAACCATTCTGTGATTCTATGATTCTATGAAATTAGCTATTAGGGTTCTGCAAAAACACTGTAAGTAATTTCCCTTGAACCTATAGAGGAAAGTGCTATGTCCAGCAAAATTGATAGCAAAACTCCTACTTTTGTAATTGTTGAGTTTCACCCACATCACTCAATGGGGACAGGAGGTTGGTTGGGTTCTTCTGAATTTCATCTCTCAGGGAAACACAGCCAAACCACAGCCTGGGTGAAATATCCCTTGCATTCGCAACATAACTCAGCGTCAGCACGCTGAGACAGTAAGTTCACACCAGACTGGCCCAAACAGTGGGGAATTGTGTTGGGGTGGGAGAAGCTGTGGCGGGTATGTCGTGGCTTTCATGTCCCCCATTCCCCTGGAAAACATCCTTGAGGTGGACATCACAAGCAAGTTCAATTTAGGGCAATTCCAAGAGTGAAAACATCTGTTTGTACTCCTTAGTGCCTGCTCCTCTATAATTCTATATAGGGCTTTTTATAGGAAAATACTGTTAAAGACATTAAGTAATCTAACCCTCCATGGTTATTGTAACAAAACACATGGTTAATGATCTAAATCTGCCAACAGATCTCCCGTAAGGAAGCAGATACAAATCCAAGGAGCAGGAGCTCAGTGACCACTGTCCTCAGGTCATGCCCACATGGTACTGGAGAAGGAGAAGCCAACGCCGGGCTGAGGCCGACCGGCATCTGGCTGTGAATGACCCGAGCGTCCTAAGAGAGGAGAAATCCAAGGGGATAATTGTGTTGTCTCAAATCTGCTCTGCTGTTTGCTGGTGTTTTCTCAGACTGCACCTGCAAGAGGATGGATAAATACCCAGGCTCTTCATGAACGTGCCTTGAGTGCCTGTTTAAAGCACAGGGTTTCTGTGAATGAATACACCTTGTACTATGCACCTCGGCAATGGCGCAGATCTGGGGAGCTGGCGTAGGAATCTCAAAGCAACCTAGTAGTAACAGCCACCAGAGAGACTTGGATTTTTCTCTGTGACTGCTGGTGGTTGCAAACACAGCGTGATGAAGATGGGGAAGCTCCCACCCCGCTGGGGATTTCCCTGGTTGTTAGCATCTCCTTTTCTCAATCTATTCCACCCCTGGCACAGAGTAACATGCTTTGGTGTATTACAGTAACAACCTGGGGCGCCTGTTAGAAGCACTAGAGGAGGTGGGCAATGGTCTGCTCTAAAACAACAGCAACATTTTTTTCCTGAATTACGTTTGCATTTATTTCTGCTTAACCCAAGCGTGACGGAAAGCCTCAGAGGACCGAGGCCAGAAACCCATTCAGGCTGGTGCCCATACCACGAGTCCGGGATAACTTGGGCATCACCTCGCATTACATCGCAGCTGGAAAGCTGCTCCATTTCTACACCTTAACAGTCTTTTCCTCGAATCCTTCAAACCCCAGCTCATCTGTGATGCCTGCAATCAAGTGGCCAGCACATGATGGATAGCAGGTTGAAGGGCTGCTGACAATAACTAATGCGTATATTTTTTTTAAGCTACGTACTGACTCCACCAGAGCTCTGCCTATGTACACAAGGACACAATATGGCTCAGGATATGTCATGGCAGAACAAACTGACGGTCCATCAAGTCTCATTGCCTGTCTCTGACATCCGCTTCTATTTGATGCTTCAGAGAGAAGGGAAGCAATGAAAATACACCTGGCCAACACAATGCATAAGGGAAAAATGTCTTCCCAGCCCCAGAGTGGGCAGCTGGCAGCCCGAAGAAAGGGATCTGCTGCCTTTGATCTTTGCATGTGAAGTCAGAGACTTCATAAAATTATCTATCCCTTTAAAAAAATCCAGCTGGCTTCCCAGTTTCTGTTACTAGTTGAAAAAGTAGTAAGAAAAGCTCTTATTTGCAATCCAAAGCACAGTGGCTAATAAATGTGCAGACACCTGTCAGAGGATTAAAAGGATGTAATTTTCTAAGGACAAAGTCCCCCAAAAGCCGCATTTTTTCTAGTCTCTGACACATAAGACACAGACGTCCCTCAGAAATCCCACTTTTGGTATCCCGCCTCCGTCCCACATTTGGCCATCCATGGTGATGGCATTTCTGGACTGACCTTTGATGCTACAGCAGGCAAGTATACCTGTCTCAGATGCCGTAATACGTACTCTGGACACAATCTTAACCTATAGCCTCCCAAACTCACCCACAATACCCGAATTCAGGGCTTTTACCTGACTTCCAAATGCAGAACCAGCAGGCAGCGGTCAGCCATCTCTTGAAAAGACCTGGCCAGCTCGCTCAGGGTTTGCAGGATCTGTTCGGATGCAGGAAGGTGTTCCATACTGGCATGGCTGTCCTGGCCAGGAGACACGGCTACAAGAGAAGACAGCATAATTTTGTGACATACTTCATCGATACGGCTCAGCTTTAGCAACCACAGCATCTTGCTTCCATCCTAAATAAGCGTGTTCTCTCCCACCTTTGGCTGAGCAACAGCGTCAATAATTTGGGAGTGTATGAAGCAACAAACTGTTTCTGCAATTGATTAAACTCCAAAGTGAATCTGAGGGGTTTAATCAACCACCAGAATACATTTGCTTGGGAAGATATTGCCCTGTGATGAGTATTTCTGTAGCTGCAGAATCCAGGAACATTCATCTTGCTCGGCTCCGGTAAGAAAAGAGCTGGGGAGTAAAAACATGGCACTGACAGGCAAGATGGTCCTTTTTGGTCACCACAGACTTCCCCACATAATTTCAGGAGAGTCTTTGCCTGCCCCCACCCCTTCAGAGGCATCTGGGAGGCTTTCTTCGTTCTTGTTAATAAAACACAGCTCTTAGTAAAGCAATTAAAAAGCAGGCAGTAGGTATGAGTTGGTCACAGACCAACACCTCGAGTTTATCCCAACCACGAGAGCATCATCTCCCTTGGAGAGGTGTCAAAGCAGCTCTAACTCTGCATCCTTCATCCCTTATATTTTATCACCGTGCCTGAACCCTGGACCTTCTCCCCTGCAACACAAATCGCTGCCACTTGAGCTAAAGAAGTAGCTTCACTAACAAGAGTAACACGCTGTTATCATATATTCCGCCCTAATTAGAGGAAGCGTATCCCAAATATTGGAGTTCAAGTCCTTGTTCAAGCAGCACTTCAGAAATTACTTCCTGCATAGGGTGATTAGCAATGTTTGAAATCAGGCAGCCCCACTTACACAACTTCCACTTGAATTAAATAATGGGACTGCAAGGGATCTCCTGGATCATCAAGTCCAGTCCAACAAGCCCTGTGTCCCACGGCCTTGAGTATAAAATTGTGTGTCACACTGAGGTTGTTCAGAATTCTACCCTTGCCGGTGCCTTCAAACATCATTTCTCCAACAGCAAAGTTAAAAGTGTGGGATCTAACTCCCAGTCTAAACTTATTCACTGATGTTTTATATTTTGCTCTTCATGTGCCAACATTATTCTTTGCTTTACGGAGTTCTCCATCCCTGGAAACCCTCTTCATAGAATCATAGCATCATTTAGGTTGGAAAAGACTTTAAAGATCATCATGTCCAACTATAAACCTGACAAGTCCACCGCTAAACCATGTACCTGTGTGCCACATCTACGCATCTTCTAAATCCCTCCAGGGATGGTGACTCCACCGCTTCCCTGAGCAGCCCGTTACAACGCTGGACAAAAGCAAGCCTCTGCACCCCTTCTAGTTTCAATTAATTTGTCCTGAACAGGGGTATGTATGCTGTATCTGAGGTGTAACTGGTGCCACAATGGGACCAGAGCTTTCCCATCTCCCCTGGCAATACTCTTTTGCTCTGCCATATCTGCTTTTCTCATGGCTGCTTCACATTTTCAGCTCATAGTCGTTCTGTGATCAACGTTGAGTAATGGAGGTGTGCTACCTGCTGGCTTTAAGAAACATCTTCTCTCTTCTTTTGCACTAATGATACTCAGCCAGACATCATCGCAACTCTGGACAGAATGGATCTGCACATCACCACAGAACTGTTGATAATAAACTTCCATTTTGGCAGAGAACGATTGGGTAAATGTCACTTGCCACTGTTTGTACAGCCAAAGACCTGCTCTGAAAGATCCAGTCTGGGAAAAAAAAAACAACCCCAAAATGAGGAGATAAAAAGCCCCAATCTGTTTTGTGCAAGCCAAATCAAAACAGAGGTAAACAGACGAGACAGAACTGTACAATTAAAGGAGCGCGACAAAGCGAAAGACTGCACACAGCGAAGTGTCTAATTGTGCATCTAAATGTACTGTGAATTACACTGGGGAAAAGGGTGAAGCCATGTGAAACACGGCTCCTGGAAGTAGCCTCCTTCAGCAACTCCTGCACTCACAGCAACGTTTATGCTTTTTTTTTTTTTTTTTAACCACGGTAGAGAAATTCATAGCCTGGCAAATACTGCTGAAAATAAGTAACTGACCCAGAGAAATAAAGAGCGAAATGAGAGTGACAATCCACCCAAGGTGATTGCGAACAGCAGGGGTGCCCCCTCCTCGCACACCCCGACACTCCTCCAAGCCTCTCTCTGCTCACTCAGGCCTCTCCCACAAAGAAAATGGTATTATCAGCGAAGGGGTGATGGGCTTATTTACACAGCTTCCAATTTCCAGATAAACAGTGTTAAGAGATGACTCTCGGAAGGTGCTTTGGAAGAGCTGTTTGTCCAGCTGCCACCCACCTTTCAGCTGTGAGGACCTTCAAGTGACATTTGCTTACCTGCAGGACTTTCGGCTCAGGAGCAGGTCTAGGGGTGCCTATTTAGTCACAATAGGAAACCTCACCTTTATTATGGGGGGAAAAACCCATTTATTTTTAGTCAAAAATCCTACATTTGGAGAAGTTTCTATCAGCCTCGCTCCTGGAGATGGACCCACTGCAGGAATCATTTCTCTTTAGGAGTTCAGGGACTGCAGCCTCTGGTTTGATCGTTCCAGGCTGATCCAGCGATGCCTCCCTGCAAGCAGCGGAGATGGATGGACCCATCATCCGAAACGCAGGAGTCAGCTAATTTCTCCAGTGGAGAGAGACACGCGCAATTTTTCTACTCTCCAGAATTAATTTACAGCAATTTAAGTGAAGCTGTAATTATATTTGTCAGTGGAGATAAGAGGAGGAGGGAGATGGGGACCATCTGCTCCTTATTTAAAGCCAGAGCACTGAAATCCTTCTGGGTGTTCAGAGCCCCCACGGCAGGGAGAAGGGTCAGGTGCTGGCTTGGGGGATGCATACCGATTTCTCCCATGCACAATGAGGACACTGAAGTGTTCTTTTTGCTTTCCAAGATCAGAGAAAGTCTTTCAGAGAACATCAGTTTTCCTTTCTCCTTCTCTGGACGTCCAGAAAGGACCATTTCACAGCTGATGAGAAAATCCCATTTCTTATCAAGTTTCACTGTAGATAGTTTTACTGCATCATCCTTGGCAACATGAACCCACAGAAGGAGCTGTACCAGCAAAAAATAATCACAGACTAAATTATTAAGGGGTCTACAATAAAAATTGTAATTTGGAGCTGACTTTGGAGTTGGCCAGTTCTTTGGGCAACGGGTGACCCTGCATTGCATGGACATTCAACCCACCAGCGCCCACTGAGCTTTCTGCTTAAAGAGAGAGATATCTCCAAGTGAAATGCTGGAAAAACTAAACAGCAGATCAGCAGTCATCCTCTTCTTTCTCTTCTCCTCCTTCAGAATCCATTTACACTAAGTTGATCATGAGCCCTCCTGGCCAATACAATACCCAGCGTTTGGGTAAGCAGTGGCCAACGCCTTGCTCCACTGGTCCTTACTGTCGTGCAGCCTAAACAGATGCATTTGTCTTAAGTGACTTTCCCATGATCAAAGAATCACAGGATGGTTTGGGTTGGAAGGGACCTTAAAGACCATCCAGTTCCAACCCCCCTGCCATGGGCAGGGACACCCTCCATAGACCAGGTTGCTCCAAGCCTCATCCAGCCTGGCCTTGGACACTTCCAGTGATGCCGGATAACAGTTACAGTTTTGCTTGGGATTTCTTCTAGCCTGCTGTAAGCACAGCCAAGATACCTTACTCCAAGGAGAAGAAACATTTCATTCCAACAAACCAGAGAAAAATAAACTTAACACACTTGTTGTCACCAATGATTTCAATCATTTTGCAATTCAATGTGACGCCGGTGCCTCTTGACAGATTGTGCCTTGTAAATCAATGGATGTAAATTGCCAGACCTCTGGAATATTAAACAAAACCCGCCGCGTCGCCCATAAACAAGCCTCTGTAACCAATCAAGGCCTACAATAGCGCGTCCTGCCCGCTCCCTGCTTGAGCAGAGTGACTGCTAACAGATTTGAATGATTTAATAGCGCAAGGGGAAAAATCAATCTAAGGTTACAGGCTCTGCCTCGGCTGCGGTGCAATCTGAACCTGACAAATAAACCTCCAACATGCTCAGGCTTTACACAGCACCACACGCATTTGCTTTACAGGGGAAAGGGAAAAGGCTCACAGTGAAATTTTACAACTCTGTTGGGGAAAAAGAACCCTCTTATTTGGAAAAGAGATGCAGTATAAAAAGCTTGCTCTGTCCCACAGGTAACATTAGGGACCAGTTCACAGCTTTTTAAATTTTGATTTCTTCCTCCCTTCCTCTCCAGAAGAGAAAACTCCAAAATAATTGCAAATACACACATGGAAAAGTAAATTTATTATGGGTTACGTGCTGGACTATGCCTTTAGAGACTCAGGGTTAACTCTTCTCTCTGCTGGAGACTTTACTGGGGATCTCGTGCACCGCTTTCTCTTTCTATGCTTTAGCTCCCAGTGTGTAAAACCTGGATAATGTGTTTTTATCCTTCACTGCCATTCAAGCTGACTCTGAGTTTTTCACGTCTCCTGCTCCTACAGCTTTTAGCATCACGAAGTGACGATGACACTGGCAGACAAAATCGCTACTCTAACACCAACAAGAAAGAAAAGTATCTGGTTATTTAAAGGAAAAAAGCATTAGGTGAAGTTGGGGAGAATTAAATATGTGATTATGTGGGGTTTTTTTAAAGGAGATCGAGTATGGCAGTACAGTGTGCACATCAGATGGAACGTCAAGGACTTATTTCGGCAAGATTTCTGAAGGAAGACACATGCCAGGAGACCTCTGTCTTCTGAAGCCAAACAGCAGGAGGAAACTTATTTTTTTAAATATGGCACCATTATAAAACCCCTCTCTTTCTTTTAAGGCACGGTCTGTCAAGCTGGGCCAGAGCTGAGTAAAGGAAAGCTGCTGCTGTGGGGTGACAGGAACGCTGCCAAGATGCCCACAGCCCCACCAAAAGGTGACACAAGTGGCATGGGTCACTGCCTACACGTAGCTGCATGGAGGTGTCAGCGTTCGGCTGCAGGAGCTGGGAGATACCTTAGAACTTGCTGGAGATTAAAAAGCCTAAATAACCAAAGAGAACCAGACAAAGCAAATCAACTCAAATGATTTTCTCTCTGTGGGAATAAATACCAGGACCCTGCTCTCAAGCCGCTTTTCTTTTTGTGGTTACACATCTTTTTTCCCCCTTTGATCTCTTATCACTCTTGAGATGCCATCTCGATCTAATTTAGAGTGTAAGATCTCCGAGGAGCAGGGGCCTTCTCTTTTTATCCTCTTGCAAAGCACTCTGCACACCTGTGGTGCTTGAGAAATAATGAACAACAACAACTATATGCAACCCATATGGCCACTTGGACCGGTTTCTGGCTGCAGGAGTATTATTTGAAGCTCTAAGGCATAGATCACTCACTGCTTACCTCTAAATTGGTCTGTTTGGGGATCTCAGAGCTGCAGCATTATAGGAAAGGACTGGAATGAGCCATAAAATCTGGAACTGGATTTTGATTCTCCCAAAGTTCATGAGATTAATTTCAGAGCTACAGGAATTCAGGAACCAAAGCTAGATTTTGGGTTTGACATCGACATCCTCCCCCTTCCTTGTTAGAAGTGTGAAAATTTGGGGTTTAGATATGGCTGAATACTTAAAATATCTAAGCAGATATTGCTGCACTGCTCCTTTTTACCTGTACTGTTCTCTTTATAGATTTTAAATATGAAGGAAAAAAGTCAGTAAGAGCAATGACATCTCCCAAGACTTCCAAGATCACAGCATCAGAGAATGGTTTGGGTTGGAAGGACCTTTAAAGGTCAAATAGTCCAACCTCCAACATATCTGGCATCTAACACTTTGAGTTTTGATGTCATCTGCCTTTTCCACATAGGCTCCAAACCGACAGGCAGATCCCTAGCCCATGCAGCTGGCAAGGACGGTCACCCTGCACATCCGTGCTCCGACCTTTCCTTCCTCAACGATGGGTAAGAGTAACTCTTGACTCTAAGACAAGCTTGCCTCTACAGACACTTGCCTCTACAGACAAGTGCGGGAGTCGACGAGCAGAGGTGACGACAGTCAGCACCTACCTAAGCCAAGCACCGAGTCTCCCACGCATCAGCCACAAACCCTCCTCCTGACCCTGACCCTGGCAAAGCTCTGAGAGATGGAGAACACTTACCATGCACATGTGGGCTGAGGGCACAGCTGACCATATCGACTGAGAAAGGAACGGAGGAGAGAACAGGGATTCTTGTTAAAACAAAACAAACACCAAGAAAGGACATACTTTAAGAGGTCGGGACCTGTCAAACAAGAGATAGGAGGATGGAATTGTGTGAATACTCAGCACTGGTCCAGCTCATCTTTTACTGGGATCAATGGCAAAACCACTCACTGGTGCTGAAGAGGCAAAGTTATTCCAACACTTAAAGGACAAGCAGAAGTAAAGAGAAAGGAAGCTCAGGGAGAGCTTCTCATTAATACTACTCATAGCAAATTCCTACTAATGAATCTTGTCCTCTAACAAAGGCAACCAGAATCATATGGAAGAGTCTCCGGGAAGGGATTTTCCCTTGCAAATCTTCTTCAGGTTCTGACGAGGATGGAGAAGGAAGGAGAACTCGTGCCCAAAACCCATGAAAAGCAAGACAAACATGAAGGCTGGCATTGAGAGTTCTCTTCCATGCCTCTCTGCCTTTCACTCCATGTTAAAATTCAAGTGCGGGAGGGGGGACAAGGCAGCCATGCAGCAAAATAAGCATCACGACCCCTTTTGCGATGAGTGGTGATAAGCAGGCTGGGCTGCGGTCCCCATCAGTTCAGTAAACAGTAATGATGAGGAAAGCACAGACTGTCACTGGTGATAAAGAACAGGCTAAACACTCTATTAGTTTTTCATTTTGTGAATTAATGTTTTTTATGGCGTGTGTACACTCGCTAGTTAATGAATTGTCTCGTTAGAGCTGCCTGTGGAGCTCCATGTCTGCCTCTGCTGGCAGGCATAAATTTCACAAGGAAATTAGCACTTTTAAAAAGGCAATAACTCCTCTAAAAGTGGTTTGGTTTCCATTACTTTCTGCAAGTGTGCAGCCTTGGGAAAGCAATTGTCAGGGGGAAAAATCAAGGTGTCTCTGAGCTAGAGAGGTAGGGCAGATAGTGTGGTGGGAGGTTCTAGCTCCATCGTACAACCCACTGGGAGGTTTGGTTGCTCAACACTTTAAATACTTCGCATTCAAGTCTGGAAAAGGCTTGAAAAAAATTACAAACCCTCTTGGTTCGTTTACAAAACTCTGAATAGCAGGTTTTTTTCACTGAAGGAAGAGAAATTGTGCAGGTGCAGCTAAGAGCAGGAGAGCTATCACAGTCAAAGGCTTTCAGTATGGAAGGATCTCTTTGGAAAGTCCAGAGTTTGCCATTCCAGTGCTCCTCAACTATGAAAATTCCTTTATGTGAAATTTTTCTGTTTTCAGTCATTTATAGTGCAACTTTCCCCTTCTCTCCCCCTCTCAGAAATATTATTCCTTCTGCTGAATTCTATTAGCTCAGAAGTGACTTGATTTAGAAACCTCAGTAAAAACCCATTCGTCTGCTTTTGAGTTATGGGAAGTATTTTTTGCCTGTTCAGGGTTTCCCACCTTTCTCTGTTCTTGGTTAGCCAAAAGCAGCCCTGTGATTTGCCTAATTTTCATTAAACACAGGGCAAAAATCACAGTTCCAGTAAAGTCAACGGACACACTTCCATCAATCTACACAGAGCCGAAAATTCACCCTCAAACTAGTTTCTTTACCCATTTATCACTGTTTTCAATAGGTCGAGAAGACCTTTTGAAAAATGTCAACGTTTGTGAATCAACCAGCAAAAGTGAGTGGAAGGAAAACAGAAAACCTCAAGGCCAACTGCTTTTCAGAAGGAAAAGCACTGTGTGCTTAGGGCTGATGGAGATAAGTTTAGCTCAACTGTTATTAAAGAAAGCTCTGCAGCATTCAGAATAAACACAATGTACGTATCACCAAATTAACACATTTCTGTGGTATCTGGCTCAGAGCATGTCAGCTCTGCTGCTAACTCACTGGTGAGCATCGGGCTGGAACGCTGGCCATTTGTGAAAATCACAGAATCACAGAATGGTTTGGGTTGGAAGGGACCACAAAGACCATCTAGTTCCAACCCCCTGCCATGGGCAGGGACACCTTCCACTAGACCACGTTGCTTCCAGCCTCATCCAGCCTGACCTTGAACATTTCCAGGGATGGGGCATCCACAGCTTCTCTGGGCAACCTGTCCCAGGGCCTCCTCCCCTCTACAGGAAGAATTTCTTCCTTACATCCAACCTAAATCTCCCCTTTTTCAAATTAAACCCGTTACCCCTTGTCCTGTCACTCCCTGCCCTTGTAAAAGGAAAAATCCACATCATGTGAATCGAGGCAGAGGGCAGCAACAGACACTTATGCACCAACTTCATGGAAGACTCTCCACACCGCTGTTAGGATGTGCCCTATATGAACTGGAAGGATTAAGTTTTTGGAAGCTAAAAGAATAAGAAAGTTAAGCTTTGGCCATGCACCTGGGTTAATATAAAAATCTACCTCAAACTTATAAAGAGCTGTCAACCTGTGTGTAGGGCTTCCTCGGAATCAGTAAAGTAAAAAACAGTGAGTGGCGTTAAGACACTCATAGAGCAGCAAAACTGAGCCTTGAACTGAAAACTGAGGGCCCAAGACATTTTGCTATGGGACTGGTCAACTGGGGCAGGAAAAGGGGTGATGCTCACAGATTCACAGAGTGTTAGGGGTTGGAAGGGCCCTCTAGAGATCATCTAGTCCAACCCCCCTGCCAGAGCAGGATCCCCTAGAGCAGATCACACAGGAACAAGTCCAGGGGCTTTGGAAAGTCTCCAGGGAAGGAGACTCCCCCCTCTCTGGGCAGCCTGTCCCAGGGCTCTGTCACCCTCACAGGGCAGAAGGGTTTCCTCATGGTCAGGGTGAACCTTCTGTTTTCAATCTGAGTTCACTTAACTTCCCTTGCAAATACAAGCATAAATTTAACCTTTTCCTTTCTTTCCTCAGTCCTCCATGACACTGAGCTGCATCTTGCCAGCAAATGCCCCCCAAACTGCTACTGCATTATTTATCAGTGTCCTGATGCCCAAGAGCTCTTCTTTGCAAGAGGCAGGCACAAGGTGAGGAAAGTGTAAAGAAAATAACTGTTGTTAAGTAGATTCCTTACAGATCCTTTCTTGAGTGTTAACAATTATAGATACAAGTGTTTTGGGGGCTGCTTGTTTTTAATAGATTGGTTTGCAAAACAAGAGGAGGAGCAGCAGGGAGGTCTGTGCTGGAAGAGTAACGAGAATGAATGAGTCTTGCCCAGGAGGATACAGAGGAAGGTGTGAATCTGAATATCCATGGGAAACAGAAAGGGTTTTCAAACGTAGGTGGAACAATGGGTAAGACACAGAATCCACTCGCAGGAAAGGAGACCAGCAAAAGACAACCTTAACATCAGCAGGAACATTATTATTTATGTTTTGCAGCAGCTGCAGCAGGCTCCTAGTCTGACTTCTCCCCAGATCCTGCTTATTTAGGAGTCATTTCCCTCATGTCCCACATGAATATAAACGCTGGTTAGATCAGACCCATCTTATAGCCCGCGCATCGTGGCAAAGTGACTCATGGGTGAGGCCAACAGTTGACCACAGTTTTGAGCCTGGTCACCCAGTGCTGGAAATGATTTTGACCCCTCCACACCACAGCAAGCTGTCACCTCTAACAAGCCAAGGAGAAGCAGATGGACTCACTGCTATTAATCTTTGACACGGGTGAGTCATTTCCCTCAGAAGAGATGGGCAGATCCTAACGCACTGAACCAACTGGAGTGGACAGCAGGCTCTTCGGAGTTATTTCCACAAAAAGCTTGATCTGCTGGTATTACTCATGAGGGATCCTCATTGTAAAATGGTTTGAAAGCACTGCTAATTAGGTCACTTATTTACATGACAATCCCCTGTGTTTAAGGCTGGTGGGTGGGAGGAAAGAAAGATGGAACAAGAGTAATTAGTGTAATCATGACGGTAAGCTAAGTGCTGACCCCACACCACCAGATCAATACCGGGACTGCATCACGGTGGTGTGCCTATTGTGTGAGATAAAGAACCATAAAAGCTGAGCATCCAGGTCAGAAAAACAGCGTCTCATTTTCTAACCATTAAATATTTGATATAAAGCATTGAGGCTGGGGAAAGCAGCAACCACCAATCCGTAAGAACAGCTTCACTGCAGACATTCAAGGAAAAAAATATCACTGAAAGGCACCAGGAGATCACTTTGACAGGAAAACAAGAGCTTTCTGTGACTGATGACAGTGTGGTTTCATTCCTTGAGATCCAGCAAAGCAGACCTGTATTTCAACTATGAAATTTTTTCACCAAAGTTACAAACTAAACCAAAATTATCTATTAGTGCTCAGGCTTTACTGAAACAGCCACTGTGTCACAGAACCCAAGAATTGTTTAGGCTGGAAAGGACCCTTAAGATCACCAAGTCCAACCATTAACCCAGCACTGCCAAGCCCACCACGAAATCATGTCCCCAGGCACCTTGTCCACATGGTTCTTAAATCCCTCCTGAGATGGTGACTCCCCCCTCCCTGGGCAGCCCCTTCCAATGCCTGATAGCCCTTTCTGGGAAGAAATATTTCCTAAAAAAGTCTTCACAAGGTCAGTAGCTCCCTCCTGGTCTTACCACTTTGCTGTCCCAGACAAATTTTCTGTGGTTTTATTCCTCCGAAAGTCAACTCAGCTAAGATGGTACCAGCTGGAGACATGTCCACTGCCTTGGTCAGGCTTCAGCTGGTGTTCAGAGACCAACAGACACAGCTCTGCTTTAGGATCCAAGATGATTTTGCTGAATTGGCACTTACAGGGGAAAAAATAATCCCATTTTGCTATGTTAAATCAATCCATTCAATCTGGAGGGTCTCTGAGAGAAAACACATCCATAGCGTTGCTGATGGCTCTTGGAGTCATTGATACAAGGGCCATAAAATGCTCTAAGTCTTTATTAAAGCGACAAATGGTGATTACTTAGCAGATGATCACAGATGGTTTGGTTTGGACTTGATAGATCCACATCTTATGGTACCCGAGAATGGCAAAGCTCTCCTGTCCTTGCTCCAGGGGAGTCCCACCTTGGGAAACCCATGACTCAGGGCAGGTATCTCACTTCTTGCTTAAATACCAGCCCCAAGCATGCTGTGGACAAGGGTGGGGTTTGCCGCAGCCAGGAGATGGCACTGATCATCTCTCCAGCATCCCAGAGATGTCAGTACAGGAACAGGCTGAGCTGTGGGATTGATCAGAGGGAGCTGTGTGGATCTGAGCCATGGTGATGCAGATAAGATGCCCAAGAAGATCTTTTCCTTTTGGCTTCCTCTGGTTCTCGGCAGAACCAACTAGACGTGAATGAAGACATCCAACAGCATTTTGATGCAGCCGTTCCCAGGCCAAATGAACACACTCTACCCAGGCGCAGGGCTCGACATCTTGATCTGATTGCAGGACTACCCACCTTCTTGTAACTTGTGGTCAGCTCGGGGCAGGGACAGAGTGAACTTGTGCTTGTCTGTAAAACACCCCGGAGACGGAAATGGAGTTAAGATGATCCTGATCAAACAGTTTGAAGGGCAGAGGTGGAATGGGATCACCCCAGGACACTGGATCTCTATTCAGAGGATGTGTGCACAGCTATGAGAGTGAAGAAAGCATTATGGATGATCCTACTATGAAGGTTCAGAGCACCTGAGAAGGGGATCTGACCATGTTTTCAGCATCTACAGAAGAGCACCAACTGTTCAGCTAGTGGAACAGAAAAAAATGGATTGGAAAATGAGACTGCCTAAGAAACTGAAATGGAAAGCTGTCATTTAGACTAAGTTATACTGAAACAACAGATATTCATCAAACAGTACACGCACTCAAGGTTTATCTTTTTAAGTTAATGGCAGATGTTTTGCATTTGTTAGAAATTTGCAGCTTTTCCTGTTTCAGAAAGACATTTACTTTCGCTGCAATAATAAAGCAACAGCATTCACCAAGTCCTTCTCCTGCATGAGGTCAGGCACGTGTTGATCATCTTTAATCTGGCTTTTAAATAAGGTTCACTATTAATAGATCTTTACAAAAAATTTCCCCACGAGCAATCAATACAGCAAGATGTGTTACAAGTTCAGTGACAGGGAAAAAGAAAAAAAAAGCTCCAACTTGAGAGAAATATAGCCTCATTTAAGAGCTGAATTCAGTTCATTAGAAACACTGGGGTTAAACACAAAGACCCGTCTGAGTTCACCACCGCTGTGTGGCCTGACTACGAAATGAAAGGCATCAATTTTACCACCGCATCGGGCCTGATTTTCATTTGTACTGAGACCCCTTTACACCACTCTGTCAGCAGAAAGGGGCCTTAAAGTGACTGTAAATTATAGCTCCTTTACTCTGGCAGAGTGGTATAAAGGGGCTCCGCCATCAATTTTAAAAGGCATCACTTCCTCGAGTGTTGCAGGATGCTTTCTATTAGCCATCAAAGCCGATTTCAGCACGAGGAGGCTCACAGAGCCAGGCAAAAGAGGAGGCTGACCCTCTGGGTGCAAAGTGGTCCAGGATAGTCTTGATCCTGTAATGGCCTCCACTAACCTTTTCAAAGTATTTTGAGATCTATGGCTGGAAAATGCGATGCAAATGCTCAGTATTATCATTAACACGAGCCAGCCGGTGACAGATAGCTGCACTATTTGGTAAAAAGCTGTAGCACAAACCCTTTTTCACCCCCGCCTCGCATTTGGATGAAGCTGTAGCTCACCCAAACTGCTGTCAATCTGGAGATGAAGTTCAGCTCAACTGCAGAAGTGCTGAAGGCATCTTCCACACACACTGCCCTTTGATTTTGGGGTGAATGCACCTCTGAACAAAGGAAAATAACCTGCTTTGGAAGCATCCTGGATACAGAAGTTAAGAGGTGGAATGCCCTTTTGGATACTTCAGAAGGGCTAAACTGTGTCCTTGCACATCCTGCAATTCCCCTAAATAAATCTCCTCATTTTATAACACCTTAAAAAGACATTACCAGACCAAATTGCATCCGGACGGTGTTTGTGACCAGACCCAGCTGCCAGGAAAGAGCCATGCTCCTTTTGTCACCTAAATAGGTGAAGCCAATGACACCTAAAGCTTTATTGTTGGTGGCCTCATTGTGATTTCACTTCTCAGCATTGCTGTAAATCATGGAATCACAGAATGGTTTGGGTTGGAAGGGACCTTAAAGACCATCCAGTTCCAACCCCCCTGCCATGGGCTGGGACACCTTCCACAGCCCAGGTTGCTCCAAGCCTCATCCAGCCTGGCCTTGGACACTTCCAGGGATGGGGCATCCACAGCTTCTCTGGGCAACCTGTCCCAGTGCTCCCCACCCTCTCCGGGAAGAATTCCTTCCTGATGGCCAATCTCAATCTCCCTCTTTTTGTTTCAACCCGCTATGCCTTGTCCTGTCACTCCCTGCCCTGATAAAAAGTCCTCCCCCCCCCCCCCCCCAGCTTTCTTGTAGCCCCCCAGGCCCTGGAAGGGGCTCTAAGGTCTCCCCGGAGCCTTCCCTTCTCCAGGCTGAACCCCCCAACCCCCCCAGCCTGGCCCCATGGCAGAGGGGCTCCAGCCCTCGCAGCATCTCCGGGGCCTCCTCTGGCCTCACTCCAACAGCTCCGTGTCCTTCTGCTGTTGGAGGCCCCCGAGCTGGAGGCAGAACTGCAGGGGGGGTCTCCCCAGAGCGGAGCAGAGGGGCAGAATCCCCTCCCTCGCCCCCCTGGCCACGCTGCTCTGGATCCAGCCCAGGATCCTGTTGGCTTTCTGGGCTGCCAGCACACACATAAATAAATCTGGCTGGTTCATGACCCCGTGCAAGATTGAGACCCCTAATTTGGAATCCATAGGATTACAGTGCAGTGTGGTGGTGGGAATTAAGGATGGTACATGAATACTGTTGCATTCCCGGACTCTGGCACTGGCTTTTTGTATGGTGCAAGGTACGAATTCAATCGCTCAGAGGAGTGAAAAAACAAGAGATAAGAATCCAATGGGAAAGGACAAGAGGGATTTATCTCCGGATCTGCATATTGGCATCTGCATCACTCTGACATATCGACATCACTTAAACACCCTGCTTACAGCTGTCACGGTGGGACTGATGGCAGAGGTGGGGCAGGGGAGTTGGGCCTCTCCACCCCCCTACATATGGCTCGTGGGAAATGGGAAGGGAGAGCTGGAAAGCCACGTTCTCCCAACAGTCTGTGCAAACTTCCCCTTTGGAAGTGATGTTTCCATATTTCTCATCAAACCTGCATGGGTTAAACCAGCTGGCTTAACCAAACACATTAATTAGCTCCGTGTCTAATGCAAATCGCTGGAGCAGAGACCCAGCTCTGCCAGTGAGGAACTGCAATTCCTGGCTGTGGAGTGAGAAGCAGATAGCGGAGAAACGGCTTTGTTCTGTTTGTTCTGCCGCAGGTACAGCTTTGCTGAGAGCAGCAGGGTTAAGATGTTCTCAAGGGCACGGAGTGAGCCCTTGGAGAAGGTTTCCCATGCATCTCCTCTAACACTGGGGTGCTTCCCCCATAGGTAGGCAGAGTTGAGCTGCAAAGGTTAATTCAAAATATGTACTCATATTTTTCCTCAGTTATTGAGGAAATATGAGGCTTGGAGCAACCTGGTCTAGTGGAGGGTGTCCCTGCCCATGGCAGGAGGGTTGGAACTGGATGATCTTTAAGGTCCCTTCCAACCCAAACCATTCCTTGATTCTATGATTCTATGGAGTTTGCCTTCTAGTTTCTCCCATGGCAGAAACAGCGTCAGCCTGATGTTGATTTGAAGCCACATTTGTGTCACTTTGTATCTGCTTTTTAAGGATTATTTACTCCAGTGCCAACTTCCAAGGGTCACTAGGAGACAGGGAGGACCTGGTATTGAAAGTCAAGAGCTTTGACAATTGTCAAAGAAATTACTGGTTTATGTCTGGTTTTATAAAACAGCATGTTTTGAGTCCTTCATGCTTCTGAAGCTTTTCTCCAAGAGAAAGGATAAGTGTGCATGTATGTGTGTGTTTTTCAAATACAGTAAAATCCTCACCCAACTGCATGAATCCAAGACCCGGGGTGCTACATAAAGCCAATAAACAGTCCATAATAAAACCAGAGTTTTTTCCCATTTCTGTCTTGATTTCAGTACCCTCCTGACCCAATGCTTCCTCTCAGGAGGAAGGGTGTGTGTGTGTTCCCTGATGCACCTTCCTACTTTGACTAAATATTGGGCCTCTGGATCCATTTTTAAAGAGATTTTTATTGTGGAGAAGGTAATGACAGCAGAGGAGGTATCTGTCTTGAGACTCCTGGCAGAGTCCTGTTCTCCTAGATAAAACCGCTAAGGGCCTAAAATGGTATTATTCTTCATTAGGGACAAGAAAGAGAAAGCAGAGGCAGAAAGTGAATGATACACCGAATGGATCCTTGGGTGGAGGCAGGAGTATCTACTGCTCTAGAAACACATGGTACGCATGCAAAAACTCTGCTTCCAACAAGCAACTAGAAGAGAAAGATAATTCTGTGTTTCTCCACGAGAAAGTCGTTTCAAACTCCACGTTTACGCCAGTCAGTCGTTAACTGCTGACTACAAGGATCTGAAGTCACGAGACGCCAACAGCCGGCTGAATTTAAAAGGGTAGCTGCAACTCAGTAAGCTAATGGCTAAACTTTCATCTTCCTACCTACACACAGCATGCAACCATCTTAAAAAATGTAGATTGTCCCAACTCCTTCATCGTGCATAATAATTCCTTCTTTGTAAAATATTCAGAGGGCTTCAGAAGGCTGAAGCTCCGGCAAGGGAAAAGGATGAGCGTGTGCTGTATCTGCATATGACAAGGCAGAGAAGCAGGAGAGGAAGAGGAGAGGAAACCCTACTTCCATTTTCATCTAAAACCTATTTAAAATTGACTCGACTTCCTCAGTTAATTCGTCTTCTTCCAGCAACTTTAATCCTTAAATGGTTATTGTTAAAAAGAAGTGTGTATTCCCTCAAAAGACAAGAGCAAAAGAAAATGACTTTGTCATATCTGACTGGTTCGAAAAATATAAAATCCAATTCTGAAGGAGTGCAGATAAGGGGAGAGCTATGGAAGAGCCATCAGCTTAGCAAACACTAAATAATGAAGAACACAGAGACTGCCCAGCATGATAAAACACCCCATTAGCAAGACCGTTTTTAAATGAGTGATAATTGTGGCACATTCACAGTGAAAGGTTATTGAATTTTTATCTCTAGGAAGGGGCCTTCTGACAGCCTAACCAAAAAGCCACCAACAGGTAGCCCCCTTTACTGGATTTCCCAAAACACGTCCACACGTGACCAACCCCGCCTTGTGGTTTCTGAATACTTAGAGCCATCTATAAGTTGCCCAACTGCAGCTAAGGAAGCTTTGCTGGAAAGGCTACTGACTTTCTAGGGAGAAGGAATACGGGGCCACCAGCACCATGTCATGGACTTATTGGAGATTACGGTATTTCTCGCATTGTATCAAAATTTCTAGTCCCAGTCACTCACTGAGCGCTCTGATGATGCCCTGAATGGGACTGAGATTTAATCTCAAGTCACTGGGACAGCAAAGAGCGGCGATCAAAGAGCAGGACGTGTGTTCTCATCATGCATTAGCCCCATCTGTGGTAAGCACGGGAGATAAAACCCCACCACTGCTACCAGTTAATGAGATTACTGCTCTTGTTCAAGCATAGACACTTCAGTGTAGCATTTAGTCCCAGGAGAAGGATAAAGCAGAAGACAGAGTTGCTCAAAGGAATGTAACACCTGCCATCTGCCCAAAGCTACCAACCAAGAGAGCTGGGTGACTAACGGCCCGTTGACTCGCATATAACGACCCACAGACTCCGGTTGTGTTGAACTGGAATGTTTGGGTTTCCCGAGGGCATGTCTGAAAGTTAAAGTTAACGATGTCGAAATGACAAAACTGGCTGCACTAACTGCAATCTGAGTCTGAATTTGGTGAGCTTCGGCGCGTGGCAGAAAACCCCTTTACTTAGCTTTATTTTTGGTCAGTTATCTCCCTCCCCCTGATGCTCATAAATATGCTGTGGCTTCCAGCAATGTGATGCTCAGAAATTCAGATGATCAAACCACGACAGGAAAGAACAGAGTAACTCGTATGACAGCTGAGCGTTATGGCATTAACATTGTATGAACCTCTGAAACAACAGATAGTTTAATTTTGCCTCTTTCCAGCCCAGTCCAAGCACAATTGCATCGCTGTTCTCCTCCTGCCCAGGTGGGATGGAAAGAGACATCTTATTTCATTTTTCCGCTGTTGTTTATTCTTTGTATTCCTCCTCAAAAGAATTGTACTCCCCTGTACATCACCGCAGCTTGCTGGATTTGTAAATACATCTGACTGACACCACCACCTCTGCCCCACGGCATCACTTTTTACTTCTCCCATACAGATTGCAGTCAGCTCCATTGATGTTCCATTTATGAGATATACTCCACCAGGTTTCATTTATAACCATGAGGTCAACAGCCTCTATCGTCTCCTAACACTGCTCATTCTTCCTCTTGTTTCAGATACTCCTGGCATTTGTGTACAGATGCTTTAGTGCATTGGTATAAAGTTATTACAAAGGAAGATGAATTTTTATTGTCAGGAGGACGCTGCCAAGTGAAATATTACACTTTGTACTTTTATGTTTATTCACTGCGGCGTGTAATGTCCTCTCAGAAGCCTGAAAGTCACGCTCATGCCCTTTTATGTTTGGAAAATATTGATTTATTAAAAAATTTGAGTTTCAACTAGAACTGAAATTATAAATGATGTTTTTATTTTTCACAGCTTTGACTGTCAGAGCACAGCTCCTCAGCCACAAGAACTTTCCCAGTAACTAAAGTTTTAAGAATAAATAATTGGCTATTGAACAATGATGGCATTTTCTACTGGTTTTTGTTTTCTTTTTTTTAATAATCTTCTGAAGTACAACCTGTGAGAGCACAGCAATTCTTCCTGTCACTCATGTATCGAGAACTCAAAGTATGGGTTATAGGAATATTAAAGCTACCCATAGTATTTTGGGGTTTTGTTAGTGATTGTATAATCTTAATTATCCTCCTGGATCGCAGCAAACCGATCGCAGACAGATGGAGAAAGGGGTTTAAAGGTCCTGCTCTAGAGCAGTTATAAAGCATAGGAAGGACTGTCAGTCAACCAGAGGTTCTCTGCTGCCGAGGGACAATCATTTTAACAGAGATATAATCACAGAATCATAGGATGGTTTGGGTTGGAAAGGACCTTAAAGACCATCCAGTTTCAATCCCCTGCCATGGGCAGGGACACCCTCCACTAGACCAGGTTGCTCCAAGCCTCATCCAGCCTGGCCTTGGACACTCCCAGGGATGGGGCACCCACAGCTTCTCTGGGCAACCTGTCCCAGTGCCTCCCCACCCTCTTCGGGAAGAATTTCTTCCTGATACTAACACTGTATCTCTGGGAATATAGCACCAGCGAGTATCCCCCATCACTCCCCCCCCAAAAATAAGGCCGAGGAGATTTTTAACGCCAAATTCCCACAGGAGCTCAGAAGACCTGGCTGCCCACAGTCCTGCTCCTCAGTGGGTGCCTTCCCCCAGAACCCTGCTCCATATCTGCATGACAAACCGCAGAAATGACACGTATCCTCACTACGTCCCGTGTCCTGGGATCCAGCCAAGCTGTCTGGGTTTTTGTACGCATCGCTTTTCTTCTCCCCTGCTCCTCACCTATGGTGCAGTGTAGATGCCTCCTTCCACACCCGAGGCAGCTGCACTTAATATAACTCCTAGGCAACAAGGGATGTGCAATATTTGTAAACCACACAGTATTTCGTTGTGGGGCTCTAGGGCAATATGAAGTGCTCTAACAACTGCACGGCCGCCTTCCCAGGGTCAACCCGTGACACAGGACAGCTACTGGGAATGTCTCGGTACGTAGGTAAGACCCAAATCCCTGGTTTTAGGAAAAGCTTCACCTCGTCTCAGCTGAGCTACAGGTGACTTCTTGTGAGTTAGAAACAGTGGAAAGGCATTGGCGGAGAGCAGCAGAGCTGAGGTCTGTTTGTGCCGAGCTTTAATTCTGGGGCACAACCACAACCCTCTGAACGTGACCCCGTGCAGACAACGCCAGTGACAGCGGTAGGAAGAGAAGCAACACTAATCACGTCTCCAGCGCTTTCCAGACAGAAAAAAATCACTATTCCCCAGGAAAGGAGCAAAAACTGAAGCACAGAGAAGTGAAACGATCTCACAAAGGCAGTGTGGGCAATTCTTGACAGCCAGGAGCAGAACTGGTGTCTCCAGGCTCCCCTGACTCTGCCCTCCCAGCACCTCGGTTCACCAGGGGTCGCTTCTGCCTTTGCAGGCTGAGCATCAGTGTCCCGGTGACACGCACATCGGGGCATCCCTCATTAAGAGCTGTTAAATTTCTCTGTTGAATTTATAATACACATTTTTTTAAATATTCAACTATCTAGCAATGCTTTAAAGAAAATGAAACCTGTCTCGGCACTGATACCTGCTCCTATGCAATGTGATTAGCAGGGACTGCTGAAAAGCTCAACCCTCCAGGGCTTGTGCTAGAAGTGATGCTCCTGGCACCCTCACGTGGTGCCCGTGACAGCCTGAGCAGATGTCACACCACAGCATTCACTCAGCAGAAAGAGATGGCGCCGCTTTGCTTTCTACTTCCCTCTGAAATAAACCCGCTTTGAAATCAAGAACAAAAGATGCCCACTCCTGCTAAAATCACACATTTATGCTGGTTTCTGTTTCTTAGACAAAGCTGTGGGAGCTACTTACCCTGGGCAGCTGAGAGGCTGGAGAAGGCTGCCTTGGTGCGACCTGCTAACCACTCCAGGCTCTCGTGCATGTTGGCCAAGGCCTTCAGATCGCTGACGTCCCGCAGGATCTCCTGTTGAGGGATGAGTTTATCTCCCAGGTTGCCGATGAGGACTTCTGACTCTTTCCCAAAAGCAGCCCTGAAATGCAAACCAAAGCCATGCTCAGAAACGCAGCACCAGGGCAGCAAGGGGGTGACACCTGTTACACCATGAGAAGGTCAAAACAGCCAGTGTAGAAATGTCCCAGCATAGGGTCCCAAGAACACTGTCTGGTGGAGTTTCTGAAGTCTCATTAGAGCAAATGAAATATTCTGCAGTTCATGACAACTCTGTTTCAGGGAAGTTGCTCTCTATCCTTCTGCCTGAATTTAAAATCTCTGAACTTCATCTCATTCCCCATAGTTACAAACTTCATCCCAATCAAATCCCACACCTCTTCCCTCTGGCATCTACACCCTGCTCAGACACGTAGGCACTCTCCATGTCTCCCTGGGTTATGTACAAATAACACACAGGCAGTACTTTTAGTATTTCCTAGTAAACCAGCTTTTCCAATTCCCGCTTCACTTTTTTTCACACATCTGCCTGAAGAAATCTGGAACCTGATGGCTTATCATGACCAAATGACAAACAAATGACTTTGAATATCAGCCCCTGCACTATTTTACTTGCACAGAGATAACACATGGTGAAAAATGATGACCAAGACAAATGTGTTTACCCCCAAAATGATGAAAAAGCCAGGGGGGGAAACTTTTTACAATGGCCTGTAGTGGCAGGACAAGGGGTAATGGGTTTAAACTGCAAGTGGGGAGATTGAGATTGGGCATCAGGAAGAAATTCTTCTTGGAGAGGGTGGTGAGGCACTGGGACAGGTGGCCCAGAGAAGCTGTGGATGCCCCATCCCTGGAAGTGTCCAAGGCCAGGCTGGATGAGGCTTGCAGCAACCTGGTCTAGTGGAGGGTGTCCCTGCCCATGGCAGGGGGGTTGGAACTGGATGGTCTTTAAGGACCCTTCCAACCCAAACCACTCTGTGATTCTGTGATTTGAAAAGTTCTTTCAAGGTGTGTAACCGCTCACTCCACTGCCACGTTCCAGCTTTTGCATTCCGATTTAGCTTTCCCAATATTTGTCTCCACGAAGAGCTTGTTTGGTTATATCCCAGAATTATCTGCATGGCAAATACTCTCGTCGCTTTTTTAGATAAAGGAGCTTTCCTCCGGCATGGCTTTTTGTGTACCATCAGAATGGAGAAAATCGGGACACTGTTCCTACATCTAATTACAACAGGTCCTGGCTGAAACCAAGCACATTTCATTGAAAGACGTTGGGTGACGGCACATTTACCCTGGTCCTCAGAACACTCTTCCCACCATTAGTTGCTCTTTTTGTTATGAATTTGTATTCCACTTCCATTCAACTTTGCAAATCTCCACTTCCTGTCATTAGCTCTTTTATGAAGTTACAATGAGGAATCATGCTGCGGAGCATAATAGCTGCAACGAGCTGCAGCAAAATAATCCCATCAGTGGCATTTTATATACTATCTAAGCAATTTTATTGCCAGCGTCTCCCTAGATTTGTGGGACTTCGCTGTCACTTGAGCACAAAAAAAAAAACCCAAAACCCCAGCACTGAAATGGTTTTAAATTGCTCAGTTGAATTCATTAAAGGCAAAAAATAAAAATAGCCTTCATTAACAAAATCTCTTCAAGGATTTTCTGCTGCTTGACAATAAAAAATATGCTGCCTTAGGCTGTATCCCACACACTATGGTCTGGGAGGAGTCCTTATCTGTTGGCTGTCTGAGGACTGAAACACAGGAACATCTCCAGCTCCAGTGGACTATGGCAGTGGAAATTCAGCTGTCCTTCTTTTCCGCAGGATGGGGTTAACTTCGCTCTGGCTATCGGAAATATATTAAATCCTTTCTGAACTTCACGAAAGCCCTTAACGAGCTTCCCTGATCAGGTTATTTCTTAGACAGTCGTAAGAAGCCACAAAGCTCTGGGGAGTGAGGACAGCTGAGCAACTCATCCGAAGACCAAATGGGCATTTGAAGGGGAATACAGGGTTGAACAGGGTAGACGAGCTCACAGCCAGGCCTGACCGTTTCTTTCTTCAGTAAAGCACTGAATTCATTCAATTAAAGCAGGTTACTGACTTCTACAGCAAACGTGAAACACCTCACTTAGCTCTACCCACCTACACACACTCAGATACCCTCATCTGTTCCTGTGGAGCAGAAGATATTTCATAGATATACTTTTTCCCCTCCAACCAACCCACTCTTGTTGACTTAGACTACCAAATCCCACTGGCAACTGCATCAATCACTTGGAAAAGTAGGAAATGAAACATTTGGTGAATTTCTACCTTCATTAACACAGCTTTCCGATACAAAATGCTGCGAAGAAGCACTTTTTTGGGAACCACAATTTGAGAGCTGTTAAATGAGGAGTCACTGCCACGCCGCTGCCCACAGCCGCGATTACAAATTCAGTTTTATCGCAGGGACAACTCTTTTGCCTTCCCACATGCAAAGAGAAACGGTTTTGGCACCACTTCGGATCGATAGCCTGCGCATGAATAATACAGTGCTTCCAGTCAGGCTGGGGGAAGTCTATATAATACAAAGCAGGGCATATTTTCTATTTTTACTCCTGGGAGGAATACAAATAAGCTCTACGGGAAGCTGTACTCTAAAACGCTGTTGGGATCAATGTGATTGTGCCACTCGCTCTAAAAAAACACAAGCTCCTATCTAATTGTTTCCTTTAATACATATCCTTCACTGCAGAACCCCAGTTCACTCTTTTGCACCAACTGAAACCTGTAATAGAGACAACCTTCAGCAAGGTAACTCCCTTCTAGAAGATAACTTGAAAGAGTTTTGGTGGATTCTTGTAATTTCAATCGAAACCTGCTGTTAGCAAACATCTCCCCGAAGCAAATTTGCACTAGTGTTCTGGATGGCTGCTTGTGAGAATATTCACTGCATGCCTGCCTTTGCCTGTTTAAAATTTGCAGGGCCAAACACTGAATGGTAAAGCTATAAACCCCCAAAGAAACTAAATGACCAACATTAATTCTGCTCTTCTGAATCCCTGCATTAAAACAGCACCTCCAGACCTTTCATTCCCATACCGTTTCTCAGCCAGTACTGTCACATTTGTATCTGTAAGTGTGTGCTGAAGGCAGAGCCAGCACGTACAAAGAGATCTGCCACAACCTCCCGTGTTTCATCCACATGTTTTTGATGGTTCAGTGGATATCCTTGCTTTGAATTACCACAATTTTGGAAATTCAAATCCCATCCTACTTTACTGACAAGGTTTGCTTTGGAGGTTGCCAAAGCTGCCGCGAACAATAAAACATCCTGCAACTTCTGGTGAGCACCTGAAGATGGAAATTTCCAGCCACGGAGGTGATATATTTCAGAAAGGGGGAAAACTGCGTAACCACGTGGTTCCTAACAGTGTTTTACAGAACTGTAACAAAAAGCAACGTTCCAGTCTCCTGTGATTAATTCAGCCGTGCATTTACCCACGCTCAAGAGGGAGATTAATACTGCATATCCACTACACTGCGAATAAAGCAAATTCAGGGGCCTTTCTTCACTGTCCAGCTGTTTCTTTGTGGGAGCTCCCTCTTCCTTATACCAGTATCTGATGCTGGTGCCACACCGCTTCACTGCCCTTTAGTCCCGATTCCCCTGGGATTTGTGTGTGCTGCAATAGGCTTCACTCTTTGTCAGAGGTCGGCTGCGCCAGCTTAATCCTCGGATTAACTAAGCACCTCCTTTTGTTTCCCTTTGCTAAAACAATCTCAATTTCTCTACTTTTTTCACTTTCCAAACACAGTGACCAGCGATGCATCAGCTTTACATCCACCCTGTTCTCCTGGTTACTGTGTAGGATGCATAGCGCATCCTTGGCATGGTAACAGCAGGGATGGGGAGAAGTCGGTGGCCTGGTTCCCAAAGACGCCTTCTGCAGGCAGACTGGCTTCTCCCTCCTCTGCTCCAGCAACCAAGAGCAATAGTGATGTTTTTAAGGGATCAGCTTTTAATAAAATTAAACAACCTATTGAGCTAAACTGCCTGGAAACAGAGGGACTGACGACAATATACAAGGCTTCCCCTCATCCAGATTTCAGCATGTACACGAGAGGACGGGAAACTCGTATGTGAGGGAAGAAAGGCTGGGGAAGAGCGTGTGTGATAAATCAAGATGACCTGTGCTACATTTAAGGCACGGTGACTGTGCCAGAGCAGGGCTGAAAAGCAGCCAAGTGTCCACATCGATACTGCAAAACGAGGAAGGAGGTCTCTAATGTGCCCTTGGCAGCAGTTTTACGTTCACTTACTGCTCCTCTTCCTTTTCTCTGCCAAGAAATTAGTGTCAATTATCCCTTCAGCAAAGAACACTGAAGAAAAAGCTCGCTGGGAGGGTGCGTGGAGCTGTAGGAAATAGGGGGACACCAAGCAACCTCCTTGGGAGCCCCCCAGGAACACAATGACCCAACGAGGTTTCTCACACCCTCTCGACGGCAGACCTCAGTGGGATGCATTCAACTGAGCGTTGGATGCTTGCAGAAGAGGAGCAACCAAATGAATTTAAACCGCAGCTAAGAGCAGCGGGAAGAGCTGTGGCTGTAGAGGAAATACCCTAAAAATATCTATTAAAGTGTGAACAGAACACAGATGCAAATGCTCTGGAAGAGCTGGCAACACAAGGGTTACTGCTTTGTGTTATACCAAACCCCCATTATATTGAACATCCATGAAAACGTTAGTGAAAACAATTACTGGGTAGAAAGCTTGCCATATAACAACTCAATATGCTACCTGATATAAAGCACTTAAAGTACATACGTTATAGACAGTCTCAAAACATGGTACACATTACAATGGAAAGATTATAATGACAGTATTTGCATCAGTTTCGTTGCACCTTTGCGGCTTCTTTTAGTTCAGTAGATTTTTCTATGTATTTATGTCATATAGAAATTTCTAGAACCCGTTTGTTTTCTACTCCTGCACTTGAGCCAGAGTCGGCCTGGAGACTGAGCTTAAAGACTGTACAGAGAAACTACCCAGACAGGCAGACTTCCCCTTGACAAATTCAAAGAAATTCCTATTATGTTCTTATTTATAAAGAAAGAGAGAAAAGGTGGTTTGTTGCTTCATCTTACACCAGCACTTGTTCAACAATCATAACGGACTTGTGCCAAGCACCAAAGCAATTAACCCACGTGGGCTTTTTCTGCAAAGGGAAGCCCTCCAAAATGATTTTCTGCCACAAGAACAATAAAACCCAGCCCAGCCATCTTCCCGCCGAAGACGCCGTTTCATTTCTTTCAAAGATTCAGCACCTGAAGGTATTTTAAAAATTCAGCACATGAGGACACTTTCTGCAGCACATCCAAACAGCACTGTACTCCTGATGAAAAGCTGCTGCGAAGGATCCTCAGTGGATAAAAATTCATCCTGCCAACCTGAGGTATTCGGCTTTAAAGGAGGGAAGATCTTGCCCATCCTAAAAACGACCCAGATTTGAGGTTCATGGGGATTTGCAAAGCCTCAACAACAATTTGTGCATCTCTATTAGGGACCGGCGCGATCGGCGCCCGCGCTCCCCGGCAGCTCCAGATCTCTGCTGAGAGGTCGCAGCACTGTCAAAAAGCAGACATCACTAATTGACAGTTTTAAGCCGTAACATCACATGCCATCTTCTCGCTTAAATTTATTTGAATATTCTGGTCTTGTTAAGTTTATATTATACAATTTATCACAGCAGACAAGGAAGTGTCTTGGGGTATATTGTGTAGCTCTAATGATGTGATTTAGTGATACAGATACCTTGTTAAAGCAGGAGCTGTTATTAAATCTTTGTGGAGAAGCTGAATCTCCACGGTTCCGCTCTGCCTTCCCCCTCCAGCCCTGCCACACAGTTTAGGGGCACATATTGCCCAAAAAAAGGTACGTTGGAAGAGCTGGGCAGTGCTGCACTCATTTCAAGAGACAATGCAATTTATAGGCAATGAACATGAAGCTGGGAGATTCTTCCTGGATTCAGTTTCAGAATAGAATAGATGTTGTTCTCAAAAAACCCTAAATCGAGCCCAAATCCTCCAAAACTTCTTTGCCTTCAAAAGACAAGCAAAGACAGAAGGAAACGTCTTGGACACGGAAGTGTTCTGTGAAGATGCAGGTGCTCGCTCAATTTTACACCTCTCAGATGAGACTCCTGATAGCAATAGGGTTTAGTATCCACTGTGCTGATGATGAAGCACATTTTCCCATAGGATCCAAGAACGAGATCTAGAAACCCATTTCACATAAAGGAGCAGACTGTCATCAAATGGAAATGACTCACACCGATGGTACGCTCAGATTCACAGTCCCAGTAGAGGGAAGAAAGGTCTACAGTCTGCTGCCAATCTTCCAAAATCATCCTCTCACCCTTTAAAAGTACTGTGAATGTAACAAATAGAGCCTGAGAAATTGGAGGGGGAGATCTTTTATTCTTGAGAGAAAAAGAAACAAGGAAAGAGAGACAGAAAAGCATCAACTGAGAACGGGAGGGAGAGCTGAGAGGTAAGAAAGAGGAAAAACCTTCCATAAAACATCAAGGTTTCAGAAAAGGACCATGTGGCACATGAAGACAGCAAAAGAGAGTAAAAACAGTGGAAGGCTCCAAACCCAATACTACAAGAAACACCCACCAGACAGCAGATGCACCAACCTGGGATTCAGCTTTTGATGAAAACCTTGGCCAGTGCCTTCTGGCTGCCCAGAGAGGTGGAACAAGGGAAGACAACCCTACCTCAAGGTAGGACCTTCTGCCATCAGGACTCCCTTCACTCCAACGGAAGGACTTAAAGGTCCCATACAAATTGTCCCAGTTCACTCCCAATCCTGCTTTCCGGGTTTGCACAGACTGTTAACTCACATGATGGGAAGTTTACAGCATGTTGATCCCTTTGGAACCAGCTGAAGTAATTCAAGCTGTGACCAGTCCTAGGACCTCTGCACCAACCGCCTGAGTTTACTGTCCTCAAGCACCTTCTGGGGAGGAGCTCATGGGAGCCTTTTTAATTCACTGCGGTGCAAGATCAGACCACCACCTCCTTTAACTCTGCATCTTGCTGCCAGGGCTAACCACAGCTTTGCATTTGGAGTAGAGATGTGCTTGATCGCCCACCATCAGCTGTGCGCGTCCTGCCCCATGAAGAGGAGAGGAGATTTCAGTCTCTGGAGGGTAAGCTTTGGGTGCAGTTGGATGGATGATGTGCTCTCCCAGGGCACAGGAGGGGTGTGTTTTGTGCCCCAAGGGAGCTGGGGTGAGTTAGTGGTTCCCAAGACATCATCCCAATATATATCCAAAACTGTAGGGTACCTTTCTCGCTCCCATCATGCTCTCTGGATGGACAACCCATCCCTGCTCACTTCTTTCAGCCTGACATTTTTGTCCTGTCCAACAGTGACACATTTCCAAAGCAGACCCACAGACCCGCACGCTCCAGTTTGATGTTGGAAATAGAGTCAGAGGATCAGCACCCACTAAACCGAGGGAAGAGATCCCAATAAGCAGCAGGGATAATGTAACTGTCCTGACTGATGCCACTGGGGACGATTTGGTGAAGGAACTGCTGTTGCACAGGTATCCTTCCACACTGCCCGAATATCCCCTCTCCTTTTGGTGCAGAACAAGTGATGATGAGCGTCGCAAGTTAATAAGAGATGCCTGGGAGGAAGCGGCAGGCAGCTGGAGCACCCTGCAGTCAGGGTTATCCTCATTAAAAGAACAAAAGCAATTAAAGGAAAAGTCACATAAAATGCTAAGAAGTGGTGGTTTTATTGCTCCATTAACTTTAGCCCAACAATCTGATCCAAAGTTTGGTATTCAGGAGCTTGTTGGAGTCAAAAGGTGAGAGGGAAATCACCGTCCCCCTCCTAACAGAGCTTTGGTATCTCAGATCTGCAACCAGAACAATCTGCACTGTGGTGTGAGCTTCAGACCAGCGGGGGAACTGCCAGCACGCCTTCCTCAGCACCCCAAAGACGTGGTTTCCCTCGGGTGCACAGGGCCCCTTGCCACCCCTTCTGCTGCAGAGCTGCACCAAACCCCAGGAATTTGTGCTCTAACTCGAGCGTGACCAGATCTGAAGCTCTTTTTACATTGCTTTTCCTCGTCAAAGGCAAACCTGGAAATGATACAACTTTGGGTTTTATCACCAACGTATCTGATTCAGTAATGAACTGAAGGCTAACCTTTATAAAGCGATAAGGGCAGCATATTTCACACTCGCCCCAGTGCCAAATAGCCTTCAGAGCTTTAAAAACTAATTATACGAATAGAGGCATGACTTTTCTTTCCTTTTTCCCCTTGCCAAGTTCTGAGCTACTATAATATGCTCAATCAGGTCCCTTTGTCTGGCCAACCACACCAGAATATTAATGGAGAGATTCTGCTAGTATCTTACCCTGCCTTTTGACATCTATTCGCGAAAGAGATAGTGGTGGGTTAAGACAACAAAATCAATCACTGTCAACACAGATATGCATGAGGCTTTTTTTTTTTTTTTTTTTTTTGCAGTGACATTGCGTTTGGATTCTTCTTTTTAATTAAACAAATGAGTTACAGGAAAACTGGGGAGGTGGAGGGAAAGAAAACTGTGCACTGATATATCTCTTCCTGCCACAGTACAAAAACTGGTGGTAAACTTTCAGGATGTATTTAATTTAGCAGCATTCATAAAGGGATGCTGCCGAGTAGTTCAAGCACTGCTGTCAGCCTTGTTTTATGTCCAAAAAGAACATGTTCCCATGTTTCATCAAGCTTAAACGTTCCATTCCAGGAGGATGCTTAGTGTCTGCTACCCAAGTGGAGCCCATGAACACGGGGGGGTATCTGTATATCAAGGTTTAAAATATCTTGGACAGTTACAGTGAGAATGAAATGAGCTCTCTCAGGCACTCTCATCACAGTCATGACCCTAAAAACGAAGGTATCTGCAGGACCCATCTCCCTTTGGCTCCACTGCAGTGTTCAGGCAGTGATGACTATGGCAGAATTATTCCCAATCCATCAGCAGTGCCAAGATGAAGAGAAAGAAGCAGCAGCAGCGAAGAAATCATGTTCCTTTGTATTAGGAGAAAGTCTGAAAAAAACTTGCTTAAATGGAAAGAAGATGACAAAAAATTGGACAAGCAATTAATTTTATTTTGAAGCTTTCAGGAGAGAGCTATTCAACCATGCACAGATTCTTGAGGAAGTTTATAAACCATGTCGCTTACCATCAATGGCTAAAACTGGCCCAGACCAATTATTATCATTTAAATGAATGCTACAGGAGCATTCACACAGCACTTTGAAGAACTAGGGCTTCAGACATGAAGCTCTGTACAAACAGATACCAAGAAAAGATCTTTGTCCTAACATCTAGGCTAAAGAACCAAGACAGTACAGGAGCTTTTCCCAGTGAATTCAGTGTAGATGACCTAATAGGCTTTCCATTCTAACACCCCTGATACAATTTCACAAAATACTCCAATTAAGGAATAGTAAAATGACAGTATTGGAATAAAATGTACGTTAGGATCAAAATGTTGCTACTGCTAGCCTCAGACCAAGTCTGGCCATCACATTCAGCCTGGCCAGGAATAACACTAGTAGGTTATGCTCAGCCAGTGCTCAACATCGCATCCACAGGAGCTCTGGTGTCCCACGCTGACGGCTCAGAAATCACAGTAAGAGTCAGGAAGGCATCCCAGCACCTTTCTGTGCCCAGAAACAAAGGGTAAATGTGAAGGCAAAGATGGAGGCTAGGACTGAATCCACGAATCTCACAGAATCTTAGAATGGTTTGGGGTTTAAGGGACCTTAAACACCATCTAGTTCCAACCCCCCTGCCATGGGCAGGGACACCCTCCACTAGACCAGGTTGCTGCAAGCCTCATCCAGCCTGGCCTTGGACACTTCCAGGGATGGGGCAGCCACAGCTTCTCAAAATCTCAAAAAACTCAGCCACTGTACAAAGACCTCAAGGGCTCGGCATCCTCTCTCTTCCAGTATCACTGAAGATCCTTTAAAGCACTGACATAGCTGATTATCCCCACTGCAGTATGAGCAAACATTTCTGTGACTAGACATATTTTATACTTTTTGTCGTTCCTCTCTAGACTGCATCATCTTTATGTTATTGTGCTTGCATTCAGTGAATAAGTAAAATGACAATCTGGGCAAATTAGACTTGTAATTTTCAACAGCTTCACTTACTCCTACAGTTTTATAGCCAAATGCCAATCAAGGAAGTGATGAATAGTGATGGGAATGTGCAGACAAGCTTTTTGACTTGCTGGAATGACAAAGAGGACCCGTTTCTTCAGGATGTATCAACAATTCAGAGACGAAGCCATTTACAGTGTGCAGGGAAAGGCAATCTGCCTACTTACAGGCTTTCACTTGCCTGAGAAGGTACAAACAATCTGGTTTGGACACAGTAAGTTGCCTCTGAAAGAATCCCCTCTGGAGGTACCAATATATTTCATTTAACTCTCCTTACATAACTCCTGGGGTTGGGAGGAGGAGAAACACCACCAGGTCATGGCTCAAATGCAGGACAGCTTTGGTGACAATGTCAGTTTTGGTAATTCCTGCCCAGTACAACCACTTGGCCCTTCCATTAGGTCGCAGACTGCTGCTCTCCTCATTGCATGGGTGATTAGAGTAGCATTGTCAACCAGGACAAGGATCTTCCTGAATTAAAAGCAACCCTTTCTTTCCCTCCCCAATCCCAGCCACTTTCCTGACTCAGTTCACGTTTAAATATCCCTGTTTGAACAACAGAGTGAGCAGAATTGCGCAATACGGGCAGGAAAGCAGCACGCTGGCACTGCTGATGAAGCTCTTGACTGAACTACAGCTTCCATCTCTTCTGCCCTTGTTGCATGTGAGGAGAAGCTCTGCTTTCTCCTTTCTCTTGAAGGATAAAGAGCTTCAGGATAGTTTATTTACCAATCCATCATAAATCTGATAAGCAAAGCTCAGAAAAAATCCCCCAAACAGATATTTCCTTAATAATTTTTCGATACCATCAACAAAACCAAATCCAGGCAACGCACAGGAAGTTCTCAGTCCAGCAAAGCTGGTGCCTGGCTTTAAATTCACGCAGTGCAATGGCTCGTGGAATCAAATTTCATTACTCCGCTTGAGGAAAGATCACATCTCAACCTCTTTGCATACCTGGGGCCACAACAGCTACGCAAACACCATAATTAATTCCTTACCAGCAGGCTTTACCATTGTTGCTACTCTCCTTGAAAACATTTTACAACTTCATAGAATATTTTACCTTATAAAGTCTTCCTCCTCCTCCCTCTTGGGTCTCAGTTGCTTGGGCTGAGCCATGTTGCTCCAGTTGGGCAGAGACTTCAGGAGCCTGCTAATATCATCGTCTTTAGCCCAAGATGCGCTGATCACCAGCTTTTCATCCGACTGCACGATGCTCCTATGGGGAAAGCAGCAACAATCACATTAGTGCGAAGCAAATTGTAGTTTTCACGCAATTCCACACATACTCATTAAAATCCCTATCTCATACAAGTGTGAATTAAGGAAGGGGTCCAAGGAAGAATTCAACCAAGCGCTCAGCATGGCAACATGGGTGGACAGGATATAAAATTCTCTTAAGCTCAAAACTCCTGATGTACCTTTGACAAAGTTCTTTAAGGGAAAAAGGGCCTTATTCTCCCCACCCTTGAAACCATTCAACTTGTAATCATTTATGCAACTGAAGGAGGTCATTCTGTACTGGAAGAGAGAGAAGGTAGTTTCTCCATGGCTCATTTGTTCTCTGCAATCTCAATTGAGCTCACCAGCCGCTGCTGATGGTGTTGTGACTGCAGCATGGAAACCTGCCCAGGAAGACCTGGGTGAAAGCCACCAGCTCACCGCACACCAGCTGGCCCAGCCTGGGGATCTGGTCTGAAGCAATGAAAGGAAATGAAGGGTCCAGGATCTTCACTCCAGTCAGCCAAACCATCTAATAATAAGAGATTTCAGCTAAATCGCACGTACGTGTTAAATCGAACCAAAGACCACGGCATATTCCAATTACGAAGACTTTCCTTGTTTAATATTTTTGACAAAGAATCCGAATTCCTCACTGGCAATTGCAGGAGACAAGCAGGATGCTGTATTTGGAGGGGTTGATTAGCTGCCTATTTTTTGTGTGGGGATTGCTCGTGAACAACCATCAGCATAGTCCTGTCAGTGTTTGGTACTTCACTGGCACACCGCGACTACAGAGAGGAAAGTCCTCTCTTGTTCTTGGATTGCTCAGTAGACAGCAAGGATCTGGGAGGTGTTTTTCTCTCCCATGGAAAAGGCAAGCGGGAGTTCTGAGTGCTGGTGTTTCCTCCTAGATACTATCACTGTTTTCCTTCTCTGGTGAGCACCTGGAAGGCTCTTCTTCTAGGAAGTCCTCGCATGGTGACCAGTTGGACTGCTTCACCAGCCCAAGAAGAAACGTGCGACCTGTACACATCACTCAAAGCAAAAGCACGGTGGTGACCTCTCCAATGGGCAGCAGCAGGATTTTTTTCTGCCCTCTGTAATGGGAACATGGCAAACCAACTGAACAACCCGCACAGTGTGACTTGAGAAAGGAAGCATCTGAAAAGACAAGGTCTCGGAGGTCCAGTTCCTATGGAGAGGCTTAGCTGCAGGTTAACAACAGAATCAAGATCCCCCTTGTGCGTCAAGAGACTGAGCACCTTCTACTAGGCAAAAATGCAGAAAAGGGTCTGTGAAAAGGACCTATGCTTCCCCTCAAACACCCACCACCGCTTGCTCACAAGGCTACAAGACACCAAGAAATAATGTATGTTTGCTGTGTCCAACAATGCAAGGGGTTGAAGAAATGTAAAGGCCAGAGAGAGCTTTTTCTACTACAGTCCCCCAGAAAAAATGGCTTCTCCAACACGGATAGGAACTTTGTGCATCAAAAAGATGCAGAGATTCCACACCAGATCTGTCAACCAAGAACTAGAGCTGCTGGGTGCTGCAGTATGGATGTACCTGTGCTGGCTCAGACCAAGTCAGCTCAGTGTGGGTCTTGCAGAGCCATTTACTCAGCTGCACACTTCTGGATCTACGTTGCACGGGGCAAACAGATGCTCAGAGCTGTCACTAGTGTTCAGGTGGCGATTTTGGGAAGGGTCATGCAAGATCACCATAAAGACAGGTCTTGTTTTAAGTTTCCTGAAAGGTATGTTTTGGTCAATAAATAGAAATAAAAGTAACAACACACTGAGTGTCTGTGTTTTGAAAAGGAAAACAGTGAAAAAGGCATTGAGGTAGGAGCCAATGCTGATCTATCTTGAAACAGAGCAGGTTACTTCTTCTCCCACAAGCACGGAGCAACCTACTGCTCCTTTCACCTACCACTAAGAAAACAACCTCTGCTCAGTAAGTACACACGATTTGTGAAAATGAATTTGTCACATGCACTTACATACAAATTTTCCTTCCCTTTAAATTTCTTGTTCAATCTGCCACAGACAAAAGAATGAATTTTGCTTCCAGTCACAGAAGACCTTGGCATCAAAATTTCAATTTGGCCTTCTGCTGCTGTTAGGAACTTGGTGTTTTTCCACTTATTAAAAAGGTCTTTTTTTTTTCCACCCAGGTGAAAACTGAGGGGGAAAATCCAAAAAGTTCCACCACAATCTCTGACATCCGAGATGGAAAAACTGAATTTGATGCTATCTGACCATTTCTTTGCCAAGGTAAGACAACTGTTCCATTGAATATATTAGCCAGTCCTTTGTCCTCTCCAGATTTAAATGACTAACGCAACAGTCTCCTTCCCTTGGAAGTCTATTTCACAGTTGAACACATCTAACTCTTGGATTAAAAAAAAATCCTGATACTGTACTCATGCTTTATTTTACTCAATTTCATCCCATTACTCCCCGTTATTTCCCCTTACAGCAGCCTCAGCTCTCATCACTTTCCCTATTTACTCTCGTCAATTATTTACAGCCTTATCATAGCCCTTCAGATGTCTACGGACACAAGTCATCTTTGGGAGTCTCCTGATGGAGTTATACAGGGGACAGATCTACCTCTCTGTTTTATGATCCTTATTATCTCCTGTCCTCAAAACTCCTATTGCTTTTTGGAGTGGGTGTTGGGGGAGGAGAGAGCAGAGGATGTTTGGCTGCTATAGCAAGTTGCAAACTGAGCTTGGTGACCTTGCTTCTCCAGGGTCAGTGTTTTCTCGAGAGTGTAACCCACATGACTCCTGGTTTTCTCACCTTTCAGCGATGTGGTACTGCTGGGTTCCTGTGCCACTGGACCCCTAAGCCAAATTCTTCACTGAAATCGATAGGAAGCTTATCAAATTAATTGATGCTGGGACACTGCCACCACTACGTGGGTCCCTTGGAAAGATGTCCCCATTCTTTCACATGATTGCAACACCTCCTAATTTTTATTGACAGGTTGGTTGTACTCCAACCACCCCCTCATTAAGGAAGATGTTAAATAGGGTGGTACACGCCCCAATCTCCAGCAGACACCCAGCTTTACCCATCAATTACAAACTCCTTTACCCCCACCTTTTCTTTCGAGCATCTCAGCCAGTTTCCAACCTCCGTAACTTCTATCAGTGTCAATCTAATTCAGGTCCTGGAGTAAATTATCGCAAGACAGGATGACATGTTTTAGTACAGCTCAAAACGCTTCCTTTCAAACACTCCCCCTTCTCCCAAGCTCCTATGTAATTATTCCTGCTGCTGTAATAGGGTTACTTGCTACCACCAGTGCCATAATCAACTAATTAATTCACAGCTCAACGGGCCAAGGCAAATGCCATCTGTTTGTACCCAACTCCCCGGAGCGGGTAGGGAAGAGGTGTAACACTTACACAGGTGATGGCACATGAGCGAGGGGGGTTCGCCCCTCCACAGCTTGGTGGGTTTTATCCAAAAAAACATCCACTGGTGATAATGGTCCCTCCGCTACCCCAAACTGGGAGCAGAGTGATGAGGAACATCCCCAGACACAGCTGGGGGGCCATGGCTTTTCATTAGGAAAACATCTGGGGGCCACAGGGCTAATTGGACTCTGTTGCCTTGTGCCAAATGCATTTTTGAATGATTTTTCTTCTCTCCCCAGGGCCGAGATGATGTTTCCATGCTGAGCACAGCTCACACTGCTGAGTTTAAAAGCAGCGTGCTCAGCATGTGCCAGGTACCTAACAGCCTGAGGGAGTCAGAAGCCTGCCCAAAAAGCAAAAAGGACAACTTAAAACCCCTAAAGTTAATGCAAGAAGAGTAAGAAGCCAGTAAGAAGTAGTAAACTAAGTGGCAAGTGCACTTCCTACGGACTCGAGAAATCCCATTTGACTGCAGACCCCCCATCTCGGATGAATTCATCTGCTCTAAAAAGGGGCTTACTTTTATTTTCCCTGGCTGGAAAGCAGGAACTGTGATTTTTTTTCCTCCATAACATTTGGAGACATGTAGGCCCAGTTATTTCCCACCTAATCTTACAGATTTAGCTGAGACAGTTCGTCCAGGAGGCTGGTCACTGTAAACTGCCTTCAGAGTCGATGGAGAGAGCTGGGCACCTCCAGAGTCTAGGCACATTTTAATTAAGGCAAATCACTCTTCGGAGGTGTCCATCTCTTTAGAGACTCAAGAGGGCCATTTGGGTGCCTGGTGCCTTTACTCAGACTCTTCAGATAGGTTGAAAAATGTGCAAGAGGATGGTTGTTCAAGGGAGAGAGGATGAAGACTGATAAGGAGGTGGACACACAGGATAGAGCTTAAGCTTGGGCAACAAAAGAAAAATGTGTAGTTTCAACGAGAATGTAACAAAACGTGGGGCCAGTTTCTGTAGGAAGACATGGAAAGAGATTAGTTTTAGCGCTCAAGACAGCAAAAATTGTCCCATAAGGTTGTGGGCAAGAGAATAAAAGACTCATCTTAAGGGTAGCTACCCTGAACTGGTCAGGTTTTTCCCTGTCCTTGTGATTCCTTCTATGGCCTTTTATTATTTCCCAAAACCTTATAAAAATAGTTTAACTCTACAGGCTTAACTCATGAGTAGAGCTGCTTTCACTGCAGTTTGCTGAAGAAACAGCTACATGTGGGCTGGACAAGACTTAAGCAAAGCACTGCCAACGCAGTGGGAGATTTCGTGGCTCTAGCTCCCATTTCTGTTTTCATTTTAATCCTCAGTCCCTCATAAACCAGTCAGAAAACACAACACATCTGTAAACAGTTTGCGTCAAACTGCAACTGCACTTCTTACAAACATGTAATTTGCAGGAGACACCTCACCTAGATCAGATTAAATATGCTTCCGAAATGCGTCACCAATTAAAACAAGAAAATCCGTACTTGCTACTTATGTAAGTGTCCAATCCATTCATATCCAGCCCCGTTAGGTTTTCTTTGCATTCACTAGAAAATCAGAGCCAAATGGAAATCAAACACGAAAAATCTCAGCTGTGCATTTCTTCGCGCCGACGTCCTGACAGAGCTATCTGTTCTGCAAAGGATTCTGAATAAAACAGTCTTGCTTTGAGGAGCCTGTATTTGAATACATTTCATCCGCGTTTGCTCATACTCCTCTTCAAGAAACACATGCACATGAGGAATGAACAAATGCCATGTGCAAATCTTGCATAAACCATCTCTCCGGCTTCCTGAATTCTCACTATCTTGACATCTCAAGAACCGACACCGCCCCCCCTTGCTCCGATACCTTTGCCTGATCATATTAATTCACAGCTCTGAGGAGTTTATTCTGATTTTAAGCAGCTATAAACGATCCTTCCTCCACTAACTTTATCAACATGAGGATTTACCCACGTCAACCCCCCAAGGAAAGCCCTGGTCCAAAGGGCGAGGCTGCGCGGAGCCGTACCGATGCGAGATCCCTGCAGAGGGCATAACATCCCTGCGGATCAAACCGCTCACCCCCCAGTAAAGCCCCGTAGCTGCTACGTTCCTCTGCATCATTTGAAATGTATATAGATTTCTATTTCAGTCAGTCATTTGCTAGCAGCAAAACTAGAACGTTTCCTGTTTTTCCTCCTGCTGCAATCAGGATATTGCCAAATTAGGGCTGTCCTAATTACTCCTCAGCGGGTGCCAAATCCAGGAATGGTATCAGCAAAGGAAGGAAGGAAGGACCTTTAAGTTCAAGCCACAGAAATTACATCTATTGTTTGGCTCCAATCAGTGAAATTTCATATAAAATATGAGTGTTTTGGACAACAGCACAGAAGCAGCTAGCAATTTACACGAGCACTCAGACCAAGTTTAGCCCACCTATGTGCTACCTGCTATCGTTGGTGTTATTAATAATAATAGTAGTAGTAGTAGTAGTAATAATAATAATAATAATAATAATCCCATACACAGCTGCTTGGCAGATGAAGCTTCTCCTGAATGAAATCAGGCAATAGCAAATAATTTCTTAACGTTCTTGGTCAGAAAACACCAGGGGCTTTTTCAGCTTCTCCTGCTATCGCCAGCCTCAATTAGCCATTAGAGGACATTATGTAAAGCAGCTATTAAAGCCCACGCTGCCGCAGCATCTTCAGTGTCTTTCAATGCAAGTATTTATCCCCGTGGTGTGGGGCATGCTCCTGGTCCCCCTCTCCAGGGAGGCCCATTTTACAGATGGGCAACTGGGATGTACAGAGAATAAGTCACTTATTGACGGTTACCCAGGAAACCAGTGATGAAGCAAGTACCCAAAGGACTTAAACCAAATTACCCAGCATGATAACCCTGTGACCAGTTGGACCATGCTGTGTTTAGCTTCCTTGGGGAAGCAGTTAGAAATGGATCACCCAAAAATGTCAGTGAACAAAGACAACCCAGGAGAGAGCATTTGATGACCACCTGAAAGAATAAGTTTACAGAAAGGTTTTGGGAAAGTTTCACAAAAACCCAGTGTGGGTATATATGGTGTGTTGTGGTTACTCATTGGCACATTGCCACGAGATCTGAATACCTAAAGCTCAATACAGAATCACAGAAAGGTTTGGGTTGGAAGGGACCTTAAAGACCATCCAGTTCCAACCCCGCTGCCATGGGCAGGGACACCCTCCACTAGACCAGGTTGCTCCAAGCCTCATCCAGCCTGGCCTTGGGCACTGCCAGGGATGGGGCATCCACAGCTTTGCTGGGCAACCTGTCCCAGTGCCTCCCCACCCGCTCCAGGAAGAATTCTGTCCTGATAGCCAACGTAAATCTACCCCCTTACAAATTGAAGTATAGCTGAATCTGTTGTGAACACTCCAATGGAGCGGACTTTTACAAGAAAGCAATAGCTATGTACAGCAATTTACGTTAAAGATCATCGAATCTTTAGGTTGGGAAAGACAATTAAGACCATTGAGTCCAACCATTAACCAAACACTGCCAACACCACCGCCAAACCATGTCCCTGAGCACCTCATCCACAAGGCTCTTAAGCCCTTCCCAGGACGGTGACTCCCCCCTCCCTGGGCAGTTGGTTCCAATGCCTGACAGCCCTTTCCAGAAAGACTTTCCCTAATATCCCACCTAAACCTCCCCTGTCACAACTTGAGGCTGTTTCCTCTTGTCCTATCACTTGACACTTGGCAGAAGAGGTCAAAATCCTCCCTTCTCTGCACCCTCCTTTCAGGGTGTTGTAGGGAGTGATAAGGTCTCCCCTGAGCCTCCTCTTCTCCAGGCTGAACACCCCCAGCTCCCTCAGCCGCTCTTCACAGGAATTGTGCTCCAGACCCTTCCCTTCTCTGGACACACTCCCGCCCCTCAGGGTCTTTCTTGCAGTGAGGGGCCCAAACTGACCCCAGGATTTGAGGCACAGCCTCACCAGTGCCCAGCACAGGGGGACGATCCCTGCCCTGGTCCTGCTGGCCACACTGTCCCTGATGCCGGCCAGGATGCCCTTGGCTTTCTTGGCCACCTGGGCACACACTGGCTCATATTCAGCCACTGTTGACCAACATCCCCAGGTCCTTTTCCCCAGGCAGCTTTCCAGCCCCTCATCTCCAAGCCTGGAGCATTTCAGGGGGTTGTTGTGGCCCAAGTGCAGGACCCAGCACTTGGCCATGCTGAAACTAATGATGATGCCTTACACTCTACAACTCCAACCTAAGGTCACCTTTTGGCCGATTCACAGACAACCTGTGGGGTTTTTCTAAGCTCTACCACCACTGTCATCCATGTTTAAAAAGCTTAAACCACAGTGTGATATGGATGAAGTCACTGGGAAGCCAAGGCTCTTTATATGGCAGTGATGATTATTTCAGATTTTTTTCTCCACCTAAAAGGAAATATCCTTGACTATCCCAGCAGAGATGACTTTTGGAGTAACTCCTGCCTACTCGTGGCAAAACAGCAAAAGCCAAAAAGCAGTATCTCCAGCACACTGGTTTCCAAGCCCGCCTGTACCTGTAGGCAAGGGTGCAGGTGTCCTTGTACTCCTGGAGTTTCACACACACCATGTTGAGGAACTGATCTGAATAGGCACTCAAGTCGTGCATCAGGTTCATCAGGTCTTGAACAGTCTTCTCCACAATTACCGTGCTCTGGAAAAGAAAGAAAAGCTGGAATATGACTAGCAGTTCAGTGTGTATCTTAATTTCAGCCTGCTAATATTTTGCTCATTAGCATCACTGATGCAACTGTACAGCTGATGCTCCCCAACACTGAGCAGATGCTGGAGCAGTCCGGGCCACCAAGTGATGTACAGCAGAATGAATGAGGAAAAGAAGAAACCATGCAAGAGGTGAAGAGGGGTGGCGTAGGGGTTAGAGTATCAAGTCTGAAAGTTCGGATTTCTGAGCCCATTGCCGAGGACCAGCGGAGTTCACCAGGTCTTTCCTTCATTAGCTGAAACCTCAAAATACAGAAGTGTGATTATGGGAGGAACCAGGTACGCACAGCTTCAGTGAGCTCTGCTTGGACTTGTAAATCTCAACCGTTTCAGCTGGACCAGTAACTCGGGACTCAGAGACTTCAGACTATCCTAAAGATTTCATCCATCAGTCTCATCCATACAAGGTGCCTGTGTAGAGACAAGCTTTCTGCTGGCAGCTGAGGTTTAAGTAGCACCTTGCAATCCTTTTGTTACCCCAAGCAGCGTATTACAATCACGGGAACAACAGGGCAAACATACAAACCAAAAATGCTCCTCCACATCCTATAGATGAGCAAGTTTGGACAGCCTGCAGAAGGAGGTACTGTAGTATCTGATAACATCCGAGCTTTAAAGAGTTCTGGATGATTTTTGGAATTTCTGAGGCAGCCCAAGGTGACTTGGTGCGGTTTGTATTTATAACATTGCCAGCTGTGTTTAATTTGGTTGCTATAAACAAGACAGAAGGAAGGTTATCAAAATCCCAGGTTGATATAAATTGAATTGATATTAGACTTGGCAGAGTGAAGGGTTATTCCTCAGCTACGTGCAGAGGGAAGGGAGACCGAAACATTTGGGAGCCCTGGTTCATTGGAGAAATTCCGGACCGAGATTATATGGGGGGACCCCAGGGACTTTGACAGAGCTGCATCAAGGCTGAATTTAGCCCTTTCTCTGTGTTCATCAGGATGTGGAGAGGAGTTAGCGACTCAGTTGTTTGCAGAGCAAAATCTCATCAAACTCCAAATCATCGTCTCTGCCACATCTCCACAAGCCCAACTTCCGTCTCTCTATTGATTTCCAGATTAAAGTGCGGCAGCATCGCCCTGATCCATAATCCTGCTCCTCCAGAGCAACCCTGTGAGTGACAGGAATTGATTCTGCTCCGCTACCTGTCGCTGATTTGGTAAAAAAGCATCTGCAAACCTCATCCCCATTCAGAGCACACATCACTTCTTAGCATGTGGGGCTTTCAGTGAAGGCTTAGTCACCGCCTATGCTGTTCCTGATATGTCCTTGGCTCACAACTGTACTTGGAGGAAAAAACCCTTCTCTTTGGCTGCTCTTGTATCTTATTAAGCTTGCTCTTAAGCAAATCACAGGAATTAACCCATCTTTCATATCGTAATTAGCAACAATTTGGGATTATTTTGTCCAAATAAAAATGTAGTGTGGTGTAGCTGCCTCTCGGATGCTCTTGTTTACGCTGCTTCTCCTGTTATTACACATGTTTTAATAAACATTCAATCCCACCCTGGGCTTGATGTGCGTGGAGGAGAACAACCAACCCTAAAGGCCTTGCAACCCGGAGTCATGGCAAGGAAATGAAGCAGACAACTGCGTAGAGAGGTCGCAGCAGCCACAGATGCTGTTTTCATACCGATGGGCTCCGAGACGTGAGCACAGCTTGTTAGCTGCAGGATTCAGGCGTCGCCCAAGCTCTTTGCTATCCCTACTCAGCTGCTAGCAAGGGCAAAAGCAGCATTTTAAGAATCCACCCAAATCCCACTAAAATGGGAGGCCACTCTGGCACCTTGAGAGTAAACTCAAACCCACGTGCGTTGGACCGATAAATGCAGTGGGAAAATTACCTAGTGATTTGGGGAAATCAGATCCATCAGATCCACTGGGTAGAGGTAGGGCATAATCACGCTGTTGTTGCCTTTGGGCTGGTTAAGGGACTGCTGTCCTTCAACCACCAACGACCATGATCAATGCACCCACCTTGCACCTTCAACCACCTTGCACCTTCAAGCACTAACGACCACAATCAGTGCAAGGTAGTTCAGCTTCACTCTGCATGTAGATGGCTTCAAGGTGCACCCATGGGCAGGGTCTGTCTGTCAGCAAAGGTCCAACCTGTCACAAGAACATCTCCAACTGCACAAATGGAAAACACTGAAGGTGCTGTGCAGCTTCAATCCAAATCCAAGTCATCAGCTGGGGGCTGATCCTGATCCTTCAGGGTGAGGCATTATGGTGAACATTTATACATTGGGAAAAAAAGAATAAAATCCTTCCTAAACCCTGTAGTAAGCTGGAAGACAAAAGCAATTTTTCTCCTCTTTGCATGGATAATCATATTTTTCATTTTCCACTGGTATCTCCCTGGTGAGAGATGGGTGGGATTTTCAGCAGATCCGTATCTTAACTGATCTCTCTTAGTTTACAAGGGGAAGGATCTGTCCTTCCACATGCCCTTGTGTGATAGCAAACTTTATGGCTTGGATGTGCAACCCCACAAAGAGGAATCAAACCTGGTCTTGACCTGCCCCGTTTCTATTTCTTTCTGTAAGTCAACATTTGAGCAAACAACTTCAAAACCCGAAGACTGTATGTTAAAGGAGAAGGTATTGCTGGTTTCTACGTAGTTTCTCCCACTTCCTTTCTCCTCTCTACGGCATTAAAATCACAGCTCAGCTCCTGCCAATATCTTTATTTTAGAATAACATCTTTTGATTTAAAGGAAATACAAAGCTACTTGCATGATTTAAAAAAAAGAAAAAAGGGATTACCATATGAAAGAAGACAGTCCCAGATAAGTAATGGCTATTTCTCTGTAACATTTTAACCTTTTCCAAAGCAATCCTGACACATCTGCATGTGTCTCCAGGGATGCTATGTATTAGGATGCATTAGGCCACGTTAATATAGCTGGATTCGTTAGCTGGGCCAGTGCAGGATCTTCTGAAACTCGGTGTGAGAAAATGAAAGGCAGCGCACATATTATCAGAGAGTTACAATCCAGTTGCCTCTAACCCATCTGGATTCATTAACAGCAAATGGATATGATCAAAGCATAATTTTATGGCAAGACACTTCAATGAAGCCTTTTAAAAAAACCCACACTAACAAGGAAACTCATCCACAGAACAATATTCATCTCCTCGCACCTGAAAACGCTGCGTGGTGCTGAATCCTAACATCACGCCAAGGGTATGATTCATTACTCCTACAGCACATGGGGGTGAAGGTTTTGAAAGAGTCTTAAGGCTACTAAAAATAAAAAGAAATTCCTTCTTATGACCTCCTGTCCACTAGCTACTGTGGAGGTAATAGGACAAAGCAGAGCGGCACCACTTGTTATTAACACCGTGAGTTGTATCTTTAATGTATTTTGCAAATATTTATCATTATTCCTAGATACGACCCTTATTTTCACTTGTGCTGAACCTTCAGACAACGTAAAGGGCAGGTATAATTTACATTCTGACCGTAGGGCTTTCACCAGCTCAGAGGGATGGAGAAGAATAATCAGACCCAGAGGTATTATCCCAATAATCCCTTTGGGATTACTGTCTTGTGCAACCTCACCTAAGTTTTTAAAAGGACTGAATTCCTCTACAGCAAGAGGGCACTTGATGTAAAACGATGCAGCTGGAGCAGTGTTTTCAAAGATGCCCTAAAATGCAGTTTCAGTACAATAAAGCTGGTTGGTTCCCCGATGATTCCCCGACACACACAAGTTCAAAACAACAGGTCAAGCCTACGCAGACCTTCAGGTTTTCAATCTGTCATTTTGTTTTCTCTAACTTCTTGGTGAGGAGCACTAGATTAGAGGAACAACCTCCACTCTGCATATTTTTTTCGGCAGAAATCACAGCTTCTCCCATGACCATTCACTTGCTTCGTTTTCTTGAGGGAAGAAGGCAAAGATGGGAATGTACCTGTGCAGGGATGTGTTCACCACGTAACGGGCTCTTGAAAACACAGCAGATGGAGGAAAAGACCTTGGCATTGGACAGGTTGTCAATTATTAGCTTATTATTGCCCATCTCTTAAAAATCTCCTCGAGATGCTTTGGCAGAGGAAGGCACCAGATGCGTGCAGGACGTGGCTGCCTTAAAGGAAAAAATAAATAAAGCCTAATCTAATATTTAAGATGGAGTACAGCTAACATCCCATGATTTAAAAAGTGCCACATGGAGCACAGCTGTAATTAGAAGCAGGACAGGAGGAAGAAAAGGTTTTTCAAACCTCTTCAAGCTCAGTGCTGACCCACAGCTCTGGGTTTGGGACCGTTTCCAAAGGACGCCAATGGTTATGTCTCACACTAACACCTTGACGTGGAACATTTCTGGGTGTATTTTCTTACAGGGTTTTTTATTTTAAATTACGCTTCTCAGCTGCCCTCAAAAATGTTAAATTCGCAGCATCTGCCTTTCCAAAACCTTATTCATCCTCCTTTCGTGGCACTGAGAAGGTGTGTTCAGCAGAGGGCTCCAATGACCCACGCTAGGATGCTACTCTTCAGGGAAGAGCTGCAAATATATAAATCACCATGTCAGAGGAGGAAGACTTTGCCTGGCCCAGCAGGAATGCACCATCCATACAGATTTGTTCCGCTCGATGCAGCTTCACCTGTCTCGGGTGCCGTCTGCCGTGTCATCATCCATTATGGTGACGAACTTCCCCACGAATTGCTCTGGTTCCTCCCATGGAGGTGGGATGCAGAGGTGGGATGCAGAGCTGGGGGCCGCACTTGGAAACCAGGTGGTTGTGGTTTAGGAGATCGTGGAGTGTCTCCTTTCCTGCTGGGAAAGCTGCTGTTGCTTTCCTGTAGTACGTGTGGGTGTTAGGCTGATCCCTTACTCTGTGATGAGACACAGAAATGAACTTGCGGAGGTTTCTGGACAGGTTGGGATGGAGGCAATTAAGCTGATGGGCACACAGTGGAAGCTGGCTCTGCATCCATCTGAATGCCAACAAAGCATGGGGTGATGTCCCGGCATCTCTCCACTGGGTTCACGCATCTCACGAAGGGTCGCGAGGGTGGGGAGCTCTGGGACAGGTTGCCCAGAGAAGCTGTGGATGCCCCATCCCTGGAAGTGTCCAAGGCCAGGCTGGATGAGGCTGGGAGCAACCTGGTCTAGTGGAGGGTGTCCCTGCCCATGGCAGGGGGGGTGGAACTAGATGGTCTTTAAGGTCCCTTCCAAACCAAACCATTCCATGATTCTATGACGGGTCACGGACAGATGCTCTGGCTCCAGTGCAGTTCCTGGTGCCATCCCTGCCCCATAGCATGCGCTGGGGAAAGCCGAACACCAGGAAAGTGCCGCTCTAACCAAGATCCCGAGGAAACAGTATCCAGCAAGGATCCCTTGCAGTTTCTTTTATCTTCATTCTTCTTCATTCCCCTCTGGTTCCACTCTCCGTATTTCAGCGTTGGCCATTCCCATCCCACCTCTCCAAATCTCTTTGCAGGCAGCTGCCAAAGCTGCTGCCCGTGCTGTGCTCAACACAAGTATTCAAATAACAGATGAGATTTACGCAAAATGCTCCCACCAGTCCCAGGTGGGATGTTGTTTGTTTTTTTTTCTCTGTCTTTCTGTGCAGCAGCTCCATCTCATCTGCTTCCCGGTTGGAAGCTGCTTGGCCTGAAACGGGGCCAGAGGTTGCCCAGTGTTTCTCTCAGCACAGCAATGCCCACAGGAATAACAAAGGGGATGGAAAATTTCAAAGCCTGGCTCAGCACTGCCGCTGTCAGGTACCACACCAGCATAATGCCACCGGATGCAGTAAGATATAATGGGGTTGAGGAGAGAGGACTGAGCTCAATGTGCCCTGAGATATGGGCCTGGCATACAGAAATCTGCACTAAAATGTGTGATTCCCCAAATATTTTACAGGATCCAGTGTCTAGGATCCAGGATCTGGGGTTAATTTTATTTTGACATTATCCAGTACTTAAAAGGCAGCTACAAAGAGGGCAGAGAGTCTCTCTTCACAAGAAGCTACATGGAGAAGACAAGGGGTAATGGTTAAAAATTCCATGGGGAGAGGTTTCACCTTGACATAAGAAATATATTTTTTTACAGTGAGAAGAATCGTTTTTGGAGCAATCTCCATAGTAGAATTCCCCATCGCTGGAGAGTTTCAAGATATAACTGGAGAGGGTACTGGATCATGGCAGCTCAGCTCCCTTTTCCATAAGTGTTTGGATAGATGATCTCTTGAGGTCCCTTCCAACCTGGGCTGTTCTATTCTGTGATTCATTAATATTATGATTAATTTTATTAGCAGATTTACTGAGATGAATGGGGGTTACAGCAGCCATGGGAGCTTTGCCAAAATCACACCCAAGGCAATCAGCTCTAAAATAGGAAACCCATCCCGCCTGAGCTGCTTCCCCACCTGCCATCCTGCCTCCCCACCTGCCATCCTGCCTCCCCCCGCGCTCTGACCCGCGATGCTCCGCAGCATTAGGCTGCCAGTTGCAATTTGGTTATTGTGCTGTCAATTAATAACGGTGTGTTACTCGGCAGGCGGGTGAAACGGAGCTCTGAAGCAATCTCCCAGCATGTGTTTTGCTTTAACGGTGCTTGGCTTTACCAGTTGAGCTGCTTAAATACCTGGACAGGCTCCTGTGGGCTGATAAACATCAAGTGCTGTCAGTGCCTTGAAGGGTAACAGGAGATGGAGATAAAAACCACAAATGTATTTACTCCCTTTGCCCAAATTCCAGCAGTTTAACAAATATCTTGCGAGGCCACTGAAGGAACTATTCTGTCATCTCATTAGATGATATTACATGTTGGTAGAGCAGAGTTAGAGATGGAAATGACTCAAAACTGAAAACCAGGAGCGAGTCAATCAGTTTCCCCTGAATATTGAGATAAACTGTCTGTTTAAACCTACTTGATGTCTAAAAAATAGCCAACATAAGCCCTGTGGCTGGACAAGCAGGCACGGGCGGGGCAGGAGAGCTGAGTGCTGGCCCAGTTCCATCACTGCTGTGGGGAGCCAAACTGCACCCCTATTTAAGTCTATCCGTACTGTGCTTACCCTCACTAAAAGAGAAGGAAAAACCCCAACTCTGAACCAACTAAAATAAATTATTTTAGCCAACAGAGGAAAGATGATAGTCTAAATTGTGTGTTTTACTGATTAGTGGTTATTTCATCCTGAGCGATAAGGGGGCTTTTCAATTTGGTTTTTTCTGTGGTACACCCAGGGTTTACAAAGGGCTGGAGTTTTTAGTATGTATCAATTCAAATACATGTTTAAATGCAAAAACTCTTCTTATGGTCTCACAATCTGATAGCCTGCTTTTCTCATACAAGAAATTTTTCAGCAAAATTCATTATTCCAGTATCAGTTCTGCCGAATCCTGCACGTTACTATGGTTATAATACATCCTACTACAACTTTGCTTGTCACATGCTCCTAACTCTGAGGGATTTTTTTTTTTTTAAACTATAACTCTGCCTGTTTCACCCCAGGTGATATTTTTCTTTTTATGGGCTTTATTCTGAGAGGTCCTGAGTGTCTTCATCCCCACAGATATGAATGGGAGCATGATACGTTGTGTTTCTCTCTCACCTTTAAACGTGATGCTGCAGTAGCCAAGAGTGCACAAAAAGAGATCTTGGATAGCTCTTATCTACCTGGCACTGAGTGATCCAGAAAACATTTGCTTCAGTGAAGTAGAATATTGATGAAGAATAAAATATGCATTTGGGTATGGCTGGATGGGATTTGTCATCATATTCTGTGTCCAAACCTGAGACAGGCTTTTGCTCCAGATTGTGCTTCACAGCAAGAAGTTTTCTTAGAAAGGTTCCCCCAAATTTCTGTTTACACCACGTCCCTTCTTACAGCGTCACAGGTCAGAAACGGCCAACACCTACCTTCATGCTTTCTCACGTCACGTAGGACATTGACTTAACATCTGGGTTGCAATTCTGCTCTTTACTCTCCTAAGTGACCACTCTAGACTGACGCTCACTCCCATGCGAGAGTTCATTGCTTCAGTTCACTTCTCCCACCAGAAAACAATTTTGCCACCATCAAGACAGAAAGACGTGACTAGATAACTACATATGAAAAGCTTTTTGCAGCGAGAAATGCTCTGCTCCACTGCCTGCTCTACATGGCCCAGACGAACCAGACCTGATGGTTATCCTGACACCTGTTCAGACGTTTCCAGAGAAAAAGAAGAAACCTCCACATTTTTTTGACCTCCTGGATTCCTACAACATCGGGATAATTTTTTCAATCTCCTTATTTATTTTATTTAAACCTTCTAAACCAGCCATAACAAGATCCAGCAGATGGGAGCTGAAGCTGGACCATACCAGAGCAAAACCAAGCTACCTGCTTTTTGACAGTGAGAGTCATTAACCACATGAAAAGCTCGTGATTGCATGTGCTGGATTCTCTGTGAGCTCTAAATCAAGCACAGGTGCTTCTCTGAAAGATAAGTTACATTCAAACCAGAGTTAGGCACTTGATGCAGAAATAAGTGGGTGAACTTCTATGGCTGCTTATAATGGAGATGAGATGCATTTATTCTGATTTTGAGCTCAAATACATGCCATGGCAAAAGGTGCCCAAGGTATTGTTAAAAACAACCAGCCACACAAAACTACCTTGCTATCCCAGAAGCTCTGACACAGAAATATGTAAAATCAGTGGCATTTTCTTCTCCAGAACTAGCAATGCAAATATGTTCCCGAGAAAGGCACCATAACTATCCAGATCTCCCAAATTCCCCAGAAAATGGGAATTCCTCAGCACATCACCTCTTAGCCAGTGTCCAAGAGTTTGCCAGCTTGACAAAAAAGGGGATCAGATTCCGTTGGTCCATCCTGCTGCAGATGCTCCAACCGCAGAAGGCACCGAGCATCCCCTGCCAAGGTGGTTCTCCCCTCCGGAAACACGTCACCGTGAGTCCCAGCCACGGGACTGGAAGCATCTGCTTGACGAGATGTCTTTCAACAGTCTTCAAACCAAGAAACATGCACCCCTGATACCAAGCAGGTTAACTCAGCATTGTTACAAGCTTAAAAAGCAGGAAAGATGAAACTTAACACTTGGATAAGGATTTTCCTTCATTTATTCCCATTGCTCGTCCACGTGTACCGCGTAGGAGGTGAGCAGAGGAAAAACTGGGTTGCACACAAGGGGAAGTTTGTGACAGTCCGATCTTGCAGCCTTTGGGTTATTCTCCTCCCATCAGAGGCACTGGCACTTGAGACATTTAAATCTTCACCGAATGATACAGTGGTAACTGTATAATAAGGAATACCGCTGCCTTGGCAGGGAGATGGACTGGATAACTTAATAGGTCTTTTGTATCTCTCACTTCTCTGATCCTGCTGAGATCTGTAGCTATTATTAAAGGCATTTTTTAAGGTATTTTAATTTACTTCTCTAAATGGATTTCCATTCATTCACTCCCACCAAGTGAATGTTGTCAGGGACATTAGCAGCATGATAAAATAGCTGTAGCTTCATGCTGGTTTTAATGTGTTACATACACAAGAAAAGTCATTAGCTCTTACCCTTTAATATACCCTCTTTACTGCTGCATAACTGTTTATCACTCAAAAGTGCCAGGCACAGGCCATGCTCTTCCTTTATTAATCAATATACATTTGCGCAAGGCTGCATTGAAAAGGAATAACATCCAGTTATTTCAAGCACGGTTTGTACTGCAGGAGCTGAAAAGCTCGTCCCTGACATTTTCAGGCCCCCTGAATATTCCCAGAAGTGGCTCTTCTTAGGATTTTACACAACTCTCCCAATTACAGGTAAACTCACGGCAAGGTGACGATTTATTTCCCATGTACTGAGTGACAGGTTTCTTTCTCCTTTGTAATATCTGCTCTAGAAGACCATTAGCAGCCTGCAACATGATACAAATTGAATGTGGAGCATTACATTAATGACGCTCAGAAGAGGGCCATCAATTTTGGAAGCAGAGTGAATCTCGTTTTTTAATACATGTTTTCATATGGCTAGCCCAGTTTGGACAATGAGACCCATCTGTATTATTTTTATGAATACTCCATGTGCTTAGAGGTCTATTTGCTCCAGTCTCAGAGCCTCAGCATTTAAAGCACACTTATTTATTAAAAATTTCTTGCTAGGGAGAGGGTGTAGGCATGCTCCATGTGGAGCAGAGGTTCTCCTAGAAAGACACAGTGACCACACCAAGGGCAGTTGGCTGATGAAAAAACAAAAGCAACCGGAAAAAATATATGGAAATGGCTTAGCAGGACTGAGGCTGTGAAATAAAACAATATTGCTCCCCTGGATTGATGGTGTCCCTGGGGACACCAATGCAAAGACTGTAACTGTGATCTAAATTCAACAGTCATTAATAAAAATGCAAAAGATCAGTAGAAACAAAATGGCCAAATAAATACATGAACCACACGTAAAGGCTTGACAGTTAACCCAGGCTGAGCTCTAAGAGCTAACCCAGGGTCAGCTTCTGGGATAAGCAAGAGGCCAATTCCACTGAAATTACAAGACCATTTGTCAGATTTTGTAGTAAGCATCTAAAAGTCTCATTTATAGGGTTAAATGACAACATAGAGTGACAAGACCAATGTCACTAGTGGGTTTCTACAAGGCAACACTGAATATGGGGGGGAATCCTGAAAGACACAGGTCACTCAAACCTCAGAGCACTGCAATTCACATTTCTGTCTCACTCTTCATTATCCCAACTATAAATAATGTGATTAAGAAGTTTGTATTTTCCAAAGCAATCTCTGGGAAACATGGGGAAAGGGCAGAGGCCGTACAAGAGGGTCCAGGTAGCCACATGCAATGGATTCAATTCCTACTCAGACATCTAAAAGTACATGAAAATTGGCAGTTCATAGAATCAGAGAATGGTTTGGGTTGGAAGGGACCTTAAAGACCATCCAGTTCCAACCCCCTGCCATGGGCAGGGACACCCTCCACTAGACCAGGGTGCTCCAAGCCTCATCCAGCCTGGCCTTGGGCACTTCCAGGGATGGGGCATCCACAGCTCCTCTGGGCAACCTGTCCCAGTGCCTCACCAACCTCTCCGGGAAGAATTTCTTCCTGATATCTAATCTATAACTTATTGTATTGTTTTCTGTGGCTTGACTTTATCAACCAGCATAGATGAAAATGTCGTCAAATCACAGGGACGATGTATCTTTCTTTTCTCCAGAGGCAGTTGTAAAAAACAGTTGACCAACTCAGCCTTGTTGCAGCATCCTCAACTAGTTAAAAAAGCCTTTTTTCCTTTTATTTTCCCTAAACAATAGCTTGGGCTTTATCTGTAGATGGTTATTTTCTAAATGTAGGAATTTAGAAATAGAAATATTCCAAAATGCTTTTAAAGGCCACCTACCACAAGTAACTTGAGACAGATTTCTGCAACTCAGTGGCCGTATTTTTGCTAAAACCCTTAGTATTTTCGTTTCACTGAGAACGTGTGGCCACATGTAACATCGCCCTGTGCACGAAGGGCTGGACATTACCAGTGACAGATACGATTGATGGGCAACATCAACAGCCACCAGCTCCCAGAGAACTGCCCTCAAGTTGGAGCTACAGGAGTTTGCTGGGTTAAGGTTAGCTTTCATTTTAAATAATAATAAAAAAGTATTTATAAGGGGAAGTTATACCCCGATGCACACAAAGGTGACCAGAAGATGACAACTTGGATTCAGTGCAACTTCCGATGTTCCTAATTTAAGCCACCATGAACAGACTGGGCAAAATCAAGACCTTTTCCACATTTCCATTAGAACAGGTCCGTGCTGAAACGCATATTTATAGACAAAACTGATCTCTGCCTGTCTCAGTGGTTAGGAAATCAGTAGGAAGGAATGAAATTTTTCTCCTAGACCTTCAATCAGTAGAAGGACTTGAACTTAGATTTCTTATTGCACAGGCCAATGTTCTAACCATTAGATTGTCCAGAACAAGAGAGATGCTGGACTCCCCAGCCCCTACTTCCTTTCTTCCAAAGGATTTCAACCAAATGCATTGCTGGTATGGAGAAATCCCAATACCAGTCAGCGAGAAAATACCTTCCAGCCACCTCCAGACATAACCTTAGTAGAGCTGAGGTCTCCTCAGAAGAACAGCTTCCCCTGCTCCTCCTCCCAGGTACAAATTAGTAAGTAAAATCAAAGCCACTAGGTAATGAGATGCAAGGTACTCAAGGTAAAAAGTCACACACATTTATATACAACAGACAAAAAGAATCCAAATATCTGTAATCTTGCAAAAACTTAATTTTACAAAACCTTTGGCATTATGCAGAACTTCCTAAGTTGGAAACCACGAAAGGATCAGATGTCTTTTCTCCTGCCAAAGGAAGCAGTGGAATTAAAAGCTCTATAATTTCACTTATTCCCTTTGATTACTTTTCTGCATTACTCTTGGGTCATGAGCAAGGGCTGAGTTGACCAATTTTAGGGCAACTCAGGGTGCCTTTGCACAGCTCTGGAGTCCAGCACCAGCCCAAGGGAAGATGGAGTGTTAACTGCTCTGCCCAAAAAGCAGGGAAAGGAGAAAACTAAGTTGCACGTGATGGTATCGCTTGTGATTTATTCAATAAATTAAGCCTTGTGTTCTACACATCAAAGACTAAGAAGATCACAGTTCTGTTCCTGGATTTCCCCAAAGGATTGTTTTGAAATTCCTCATGCATGGAGATTGCGAGCAGCTCGCTCCAAGTATCCGACAGCTTGTATTAACAGTGCATTAATCAAAACTGAATGACCACTTAAAACCCCTGAAGACTCAGGTCTGACAAACTCTTCTGTTCAGGAGCTGGGAGAACAGACAACGCCAGCCTTTGATTCTCGCAGAGAGAAGTAGCAATTACAATGAGACCCGCAGGCTGGGTGCAAAATTTAAACACTATTAAACCACTATTTTCTCCTGCTTGAACAAAGTTACGTGCCTCTGCTCGACTCAGACACCGCCTGATGACAGGTCCAACTGTGGGACCACTTCTGAAGTAGGAGAGAGCACAATTCCTGTGAGGAGCAGCTGAGGGAGCTGGGGGGGTTCAGCCTGGAGAAAAGGAGGCTCAGGGGAGACCTTATCGATTCCTACAACACCCTGAAAGGAGGGTGCAGAGAGGGGCGTTGGTCTCTTCTCCCAAGTGACAAGTGATGCGACAAGAGGAAACAGCCTCAAGTTGTGCCAGAGGAGGTTTAGATGGGATATTAGCGAAATTCCTTCCTGGAAAGGGCTGTCAGGCACTAGAAGGGGCTGCCCAGGGAGGTGGGAGTCACCATCCTGTGAGGGGTTTAAAAGACATGTGGATACGGCACGTAGGGACATGGCTTGGTGGTGGTATTAGCAGTGTTGGGTTAATGGCTGGACTTGATGATATTAAGGGTCTTTTCCAACCTAAAGATTCGAGGCTTCCGAGTGGAAGGCATGGTGTGAGGGTGGAAACTGAGAAAGCCGTATGCACATACCACACTTCGGGGGAAGCAGTGATAAATTTGGAAAACGCCGTTAGCCTGCAGGCCACTTTCCCTTTCAGACTGACCATCTCCACCAGGAAAGGTTGGCCAAACCAGCTGAAAACAGTGTGAAAATGGGATCACTCAGATGTTTACAGAGACTCTCATGGAAAGGGCACAGCTACCATCAAAGCAACTTTTACCATGCCATTCTCATGAAGAGGGATGGAAAGAGGAAACCTCTCACAGAGCTCCATCTAACACCTTCCATCGTAAAACAAGGTCTGGATGGGCGCCAAGGTCTGTGACAAGGACTTGTGTTAGGAGCCAGCTTCACTGTTTGCCCGGCACTGTAAAGTTAACTGTCGTGCGCTGAGGAACACTCCTATAGATAAACCCTGAATGACACACATCAGGGGAACCCTTCCTTCATCTAACTCTGCCCTCTGCTCCTTTCACAACCAAAATACCCAGGCTGACAGTTACACTGCTATGATATTTCATCAAAATCTGCCCAAAGGCCTGGATATTAATCCAAAAAAACCAAACCAAACTCAAAGAAGCAAATAAGTATTGAGTTGCACTTTGCAGTTTCCCACACTACATGATGGATATTTCCACTCCTTTGAGTTCCCTGCAAGGAGTAAAAGGAACTAAATGAACTACTCAGCAGTTTAACAACCATCTGCTCATAATTCAGGATTTCCAACGTAGCAGTGAAACGCAAACCCTTCCGCAACTGCAAAATCCCACTTCCAAAACACAGTGTTTTGGGGCAGTGTGAAACAGAAGTTGTCTTTTCCCCCCAAAGCACATTCTAGGAGGCAAAAACAACAACAACAAAAAGATCAAATTGGGAAATGAAAGACCCACCGGGTCAGCTCATTACGAGAGATGTCTAATAACAGTAGAGATGCCATTGTTCAATTCCCAGCCAGAGCGGGCAGAGCAGTAATGAGGAATCCCGCTCAGCAAATGGTCTGGATGATACTATAGATCTTCTCTTCCCATCTCTAACGTGTGTATCATTTCCTGACAGTCCCATCTCCCCTTCCGAGCAGATGGCTCCCTACAGTACATCTTTAAGAGACCTCCCAGGCAGTTACGGATGGCAGAGAATGAGCATTTTGTTTTATCGCTTGCTCATACATTATTTTCCCCATGCTAATGACAGTCAAGTTATTGTCCTGTGAATAAATCCATTTAGGCCTCGCAGTGTTGGCTGCAAGCGAGAAGGCGAGGGAGCAGAGGAAGCCAAACTTGGCACCAGCAGAGCACAGATACAGTCATCCACAAAACATTCATCTATTAACCAAACAGCAGCATTTCCAAACCCAGCAGGGTCACAGCGAAGCCCTGCTGGGAAACAGAAATTAACTCTGAATGGAGATAATTTGTCTCTTGAATGTTGTCATATTTGCAAGATCTCTCTGGCAATGCCGTGCTGCTAAGAGGAGTGATATTCCCGACAAGTGCACCAGATGAAACGCAAGCGTTATCGGGAAGCCAGGTGGCACTCAAGATCGCTCGTGCCGTCCTTCTGCCTCTGGCAGTAGAGCTTTGAATGCGAACAAAGCAGAGGAGAAATTTGTCTCCGACGTCAAGACGTTGTGATTACAGGCAGCAGATTTGATCCAGATCCATGTAGAAGGAGCAAACTAAGTAGCTCAGTTACTACTGGGCTACTACTCAGTTACTGCTTGCTTGGGGTTTTGTTTTTTTATTTTTTTGTTTCATTCCTTTGTAGGAGAAACATTTTTCTTCTTATCCAGAAAAAGCATGGTCGGGCCTGGTGGGGAACATGCCGAGGCAGCGAAAGCATTAAAGAAACGGCATAGTCATCCCATTTGGAGCTTGCACAGGGCAGGAAGCAGTTAGACATGCTGGGATTGCCACTGGGCAAAAAAACCCATGGAAATTTTATAGCGGGGAGTAATTTTAAATATCAAATGCTTAACAGAGGAGATGTGTTACTGCAACACAGGGTGGATCCGTATTTATGCATCATGAAGCGGGCCTGATGAATGTGGCTACATAATCTCTCCAAAAGGAATTTCCTTTACCCTCCCCAAAGTGAAAAGCAGGCTAAATACCCACGAGAAATGCTTTTCTTTTTGCCCAAACTGCATTCACAAGCTTTCTTCTCCCAGTAGAATCACTGCCTATTGCTGCAGAGCACCCTGTCTGAAAAAGGGAAGACATTTTCCAAAAACGTCCAATTGTAAGAGCAGTCAGGCCAAACCCTGTTTGCCAAGAAACCAACCCCAAAACCACACTGGCAAATTTTGCAAATTCAATGTCAATAAAAGCCAAAAAGTGGAAGATTCGACCCAGATGGCGCCAAGTATGAAATCTTTTAGTCTAAGACTTCTGCTCCTAAATATCACCAGTGTGGCCCTTATGGGCTGCAACGATGCTCTTCCGATTGCCCTTCTGCGGTGAAGGGTGCTCTGATGCTGGACCAAACTGTAAAACATAGGTAAAAAATAATTCCATTGCCCCATTTCAGACATCTTGAGAACCCCTATGCCCTGTGTTAATTCAGCATCTTGATGGACAACTGTGAATCGAATCAATTAACGCAAGTGACACAGCAAGGACTTCTGTTGTCCTGCCTGTCGGTTTTATTGTCCACGATTAGGGGGTGTCATACCTTATCTACCTGTCTTTTCTCTCTTTTATTTGTGAACAGGGCGAGCCGAGAGCTGGGTCAGCGTCGATGACAAAGCCCATGAAGTGCTGCCTAACCACAACTGTCAGCAAAAGCAGAGGAGAACATGCACAGCACATCCATCGCCCCACGTCAGAGGAATCTCTTCCTCACTCCCGTGTCCCATTCACCCACGAGTCACCTCACTCACCAACACACCTTCAGCTTCAGGCTTCCTGATGGACCCCAAGGAACAAAAGTAGCTGAGGTCAAGTGTTCCTGGTAATCATCAGTCGTTCAGTTATCACAAAAATAAAGCTTTCCTTACTACTGAACCTGGAATTCTTTCCAAATCATGGTTGCTAAGTCCACACTTTTTGAACAAGAAGTTGGAAATGGCTCATTTTAAGTCTGAGTCCTTTGAAAAACAGCTCAACTTTCTGATAAATAAATGTAGGTCTCTGGAAAGGTTCCCTTGGTCTATTCCTTAAGAAAAAAAATACTGAAATTAAGTCCCAGAGCAAGAGGCAAAGTTTTGGGTGAAAAACTGGCCAAGAGGCAGCCAACAATACTGCCACTGAACATGGCCCGTTTGCTATCGAGGAAGACTGTCTCAAGTCACTGTATCAACTCTTGTGTTGTTTAATTTAATCACTACGGAGCTGCAGAAAGGCTGAGTAGCTCTGAGCAGACACATTTGCAGAGGACTCCGAGTTACCTACACCACTGCAGCCCCAAGGAAGATGCGTTGTCGTTCAGGTGGAACAAACTCAGCAGCCTGTATGAGCAGGCACTGACAAACAGCCTTGAGTAATAATACTGCTTGGAATTAGAGGAATAGCAAAGCACTGAAGCAGTATGACTCCACATTCCCTTCAACAGGAGTTACGGGGAATGAAAGAAAGCCTGGCTGCTTTGGAGACAGACTTAATATGTTTATGAGAAGTGGATTATACAGTGCTGGGCATCTGATGGCAGGGACCAGGACTTCATGACCCAAGAGGTCCCTCTTAGCACTGTGCTTCTAAATCCATCCTAGAGGGAAAATATCAGACCTATTTTCACACCTTGCTGGACTCTAAATTAATTCCTGGCAATTCAAAATTGAAACAAGCACATAGTTTTTATTTGGCATGTAATGAGAGCTTAGAATTCACTTACACGGGTGCGCGTGCCTAGATTCGGTGACCAGAGGTATCAGGGAGGGCGGGTTTCAGCGGCATGCCCAACGGAGCTGACGGTTTACACATCTATCACAGCAATCCAGAGCTGTCAGCCTTAATGTGATTTGGAAAGGACATTGCATGCAGCGTTTACGGATCGAGCTGAACTATCAGGGACCACGAGGAAGCCTGATGAATAGGGAAGATTTCTGCAGTCTATTTTATGTATTTTTTTTACAGCAGGCTCCAACAGCACTTCTTGCTGACCGTTCCCAAGATGGAAGGGAAGTCTTTTTATGGTACCTCTTACGTTCCCCAAATTTCCACTTCTAAAACAGACTAGGAGTGTACACAGCATCTTTAAAGCACGTCTGCCACACCAATGCACTTGCTATCCAAGCCTTGGGGACAGATTTCAAGATCATCCCTTAAAAAATTCAGAGGCTGAAGAGGAGCGAACAGGAGGACCCAAACCTGACAACCTTCAACACGGGATATACGACAGCCCTGCTTGTCTGAGGAGCCGAGTGTCCTGCTCTCGCCAATGCCACGCAGGAGTGCAGATCGTCTCAAAACCTTCAGGGGCTCTGAGGGATGAGATGGTGGGTTAAAATCTGACGGCCAAGCCATCACCTCCACTCCACTCAATAGGATATCTCACTTATCAATGAATCTGCCCCCAAACCTTCACAGCACTTCAAATATTAAGGTCAGCTGAGATCAGGGTGTGTCTGCTTGAAAATATCATGAAAACTAGAGGTATCCAGCAACTGATTCACAAGTGGAGCAGATACCCTCACCTTTCCAGCAACAACCATCAAAAGGATGGGGCAGATGGCTGGGGGCAGTAACTCGTTCAGCCATGTAATTTTAATTTGCTGCCGCATGTTTATTAGAGACACTACCCAAGCTGCACTGTCATAAGTGATACTGAATTTTAAAATTCACAGGAGGTAATAGAAGAGAACATAAAGCACGTTTTTTCTGAATAACATCAGTATGATAGAAAAGGTGAGAATCACCACAAGGAAGCTCTGCTGCATTAAGATTACACTGGGTAGACATCACTGCTGTGGGAAACACCCTGGTCAAGTAGGCTTTCTAAAAGATGAAGAAAGGAAGGAGAAAAAAGCCCTTAATATAATTACAGCTTGCCAGATTCCTTTTAACCTTTCTGATTACACCATGTCGGTGGGGGGCATGGAGCCAGGCAGGCAGGTGGGTGATTTCATCCCTAGGGCACAGTCCTGCACCAGCCAGGCTCTCGGCCAGCTTCTCAGCAATACTTAATCTGCTCCAATAAGCCAGAACATTGTTTTGTGGAACCCAAAGTCCCCCTGAATATACACCGAAGACACGGTGGGTGATACTGGGTACCCCTGGGAGATGAGTGGTTATCCTACCCCCAGTGAGAACTCCTGGTGCCTTCTTCTGCTGGATTATTTGAACCATGCAGCAGGGCAACAAGCACTCTTGGGGAATGCAAACAGAACCCACATCAGATGCTTTTTAAAAATACTTGGTTTCTAATAAAATTAGAACTGAAAACAAAACATTACCTCGTCTCACACAAACCCAACAACAGTTGCATAAAATGTTTTCTAACAGCTGCACCTAAGTTTCATCAGCGTTAATGAACACATGAAATAATAATCACTCTGAATGACACAATTCTGAAAACCCACCTCTGTCACTCTGTATTCACCCAAAATGTGGCCTCAGTAACTACAATGTATTCAATCTTCTTTTGCTGACATGTTTGACTGAAAGGTGAAGGATGTACAGGAAACACAGAAACCTCATTATCCCTGCGTTAAATGAATGTGGAAGCAAGTCCTATTGAAAATATTACTTACAGATATGCTTTGGGCAAACCTCTGCTTGGCATGCACTACCAGACTCATTCTCCTTCGTCTGCCAACACCCCTTAGTCCTGAACTACAGATCTTCAATCATTCGAGCCTTAAGCTGCCCCAAAACACATCAATTCAGAGTTGAAGCACTGCATCTTCCCTAGCAGGGTACCAGCACCCAGCCCTAAGCGCCCCCAGCACAATCTGCTGATGGGTTTTTAAAACTGTAATTTAATAACCGCCTGAAAGTAGATGTCAATTATGGCACTAGAAGATTTATTTTTGCTTAAAATCACTTTTTTTGGGAAATCTTCAACATGAAGGTTTTTGAGTCATTCCGGGAATTTCCTTATCGTAGGGAAGACCCAAATGGCATCATCATGAACTGGGCTGCAACTGGCACTTTATAGAACTATGCAGTCCCTTCTCTCTCCCCTAACCTGAAACCATGTTGTTTAAGCCTTTTTCTCTGTCCCAAGAACTGGATAGCCCTGTGGCCCCCACCAGCACCCACTTCCCATTTCCCGATGCTCGTGATACACAAAGCTGCTTGTGACTGCTGGAAATGGGACAAATCCCGACGTTTTGCTTTCGCCGACCTCTTTAGCTAAAGAAAACTCAGTGAGCAATTGTGGAGTAAACTCTGAATAAAGGAAGTGAGGGTTTTATGACCCCCACGTATCTCGCCCAGAACCGATTTATGAAAGTCACCCAAGAAAAATGGTGCTAATCCATTTACAGCAAAATACACAAAAGGTCCCAAAAGGGTCAGTGGAAAGCCTGCTTTTATTGACCAATTTCCATTGGCCTTACCTAAATATTCCCACCATCTGTTTAATAATTCGCTGCACCAAAGGTATCTACGTTAGAAGACACAAGAGATTTCCTGCAGTAAGTTAGAAACATAAACATATTTTTAAATGCTCTTGTATTTTGTTCCTACAGCAGGACTCTTAAAATTGATCGAAAAAGCAATTACAGTATTCAAGTTTTCTCTGCTCCTTCTATTTTCATTTTCCTTTCCTAAGAGCGTGGAACACAAAAATAAACCAGGAAGGATGCTGGAGGTTTCATGCCATCGTAAACCGATGGCAAAGCTAAGAGAGAGCAGATATGGACAGTTATCTGATTGAAAAGAACAGACCATAAAAGTGAAAAATACTTTAAATTGTGACTTGCCTGCTATTTTTACCATGATGAAGGTGCTTAAAAATTGACTGCTCCTCCTTTACTATGCAATTAAGCAAAAAAAAAAAAAAAAGAAACTGGGGGCATGAACTAACACTCACAGTACATGGCCATAATGTTTCATTACTGGAAAGATAAAGTGTCCAGCAAGCACTTGTGAACTTACTGTTGTCTGACATGTTCAGTGAGGTGGGAGATGAGGCAGGGAAGAGGCCTTGGATAGCTAATGGCATGTTCTGGAGGTGATATGTCATTGCAAGTCCACCTGCAGAAGGCTGTCAGTTCCCAAATACTGCCTTTCTCCACTTCTGCCCCTGGAAATTTTCCTCTATTCCTCTCCATAGCCTGTGGATGTCAGTCTCCAACAGTGAAGATTTAAGGATAGATCCACAAACTCCCGCCACAACTTTTCTTCACGTGGTAGACCTTGTCTACGCTGAACTGCTCCATGAAGGCACCATCAGCATATCACAGAATCACAGAATGGTTTGAGTTGGAAGGGACTTCAAAGGTCATCTGGTTCCCACACCCTGCCATGGGCAGGGACACCTTCCACTAGACCAGGTTGCTCAAAGCCTCATCTAAACTAAATCAACCAAACTAAAATCAGCTCATTCTTCTCAGCAAAGCATGCAACCCGAAGTCAAGCACCTTGAATTAGATGCCAAAATTAAAAAACCAAATAACCCCAGACAAGTTGATTTTGACCAGGCCTGTATGACAAGCACAGTTGTCATAGGCTGCTCTGTAAATAGCTGCTCCTTGCCTGTGCTGACCTGAACTTGCCCACTGGCTCTTTCCCAAGTTCCCTGTAATTTCTCCAGAGTCCAGTACAAAACCAGAAAGGATGACCTCACATCTTGGACCTGGAGGTGAGTTTTAGTAGCCTCTTAATAAAGGTGAATGCACAGAATAAATCAAAGGTAGGGATGGGAACTGAACAGCTTCCCTGGCCAGACGTGCTCTGCTCCCTCCCAACTACTACACCGCTGCCTGGTTTTGTGTTATGTCCTCCTCTGGTATCAACACTAATCTTGAATGTGTCATTTACCCATCTCCAGCATAATTACTTCAGGATTTTGATGATTTCTTAGGCGTGGAAAGTCCTCCACTGGCTCACCAGGTCATCCCCACCTTCATTGGAATCTCACTTGAACCCTTGTTCTACCACCACGTCTGCAAGAAATGATGCAACTAAAGAAGGCAAGTACGGAATTTTCTATAAAAAACATTGAATTATGGCACAGCTACAAATTATAACCAGTCACTGGGGATGTAGGGAAGGAAAAGGGAAAGGGAAGAGGCAGTGATGTTTACCACCTCCTGCAAAAGCAAGCGGTCAAGCACAGATTTTGTACTGGTAGCTGAGGTTGGTGTGAATGGTACTGGCTAGTGGAGATAGACTGGACTGAAAGAGGCCACCCTTGGGGCCACCCTATACCTTCAAGAGCTGTTAGATTATTAAAAGCAAAGCCAAAGAGCAAGTGCAAGGGAATAAACCCAGAAGAAAACCCCAAAGCCTGTCAGAAGCCACAACAGTAAACTCACGGGGAGATGCTCCCCTGTCATTATTTCATTACATCAATTTCAACACTTGCTAACCTATTCAAAGAACAACATTTAAAATAATTCTCCTCATCAGAGGGAAAACAACCTCTCTCATTACCTAAATATGGATCCGTGCCAAACAACACAGGGTGGAAAAGCAATTTAAATGGGAAAAGCCAAGCAGATACCCACGTAAAAATACTGCAAGAAGAGTTCAGAGGAATCGCCCGGGAGAAAGGCACATGGCGTGGAAGCGAGGGTGGCTCAAAGGAGCCGGGGTTCTGTCTGCGCGAACAACACCAACACTGAGTATTTGAGAAGAAGATCTCAAGGGGGTTCAAACCCTCACGTCTACTCCAACAACAACCTCCCAGTACTGTCAGCACACACTGGCCCTCTTCCTTCCTCCACCCTTCACAGCTCAGTGCCTCGGGGCTCAAGCTCAAGCTGTCATAAATAAATAAGATAAAATATATAGATATATGAATTCTAGACCATTTGTGGAAGGCTTTATGTTGCTGCAGATCTGGCATCATTGTCTGTGTCCTGCGCAAAACTTTTCCCTTCTGATTCACGTACAGAGGAGTTGGAACACTAACCTAGCTGCAGATTATCAAGAGATTTTGCTTTCTTGGCATCTTCCCAGACACCCAAACATACCTGCCTGAGCAGACCAACTCCTGGGGTTAAACTCTTTGCATTAGCTCACTGTCAAATCAACATTTTCCTTTGACAACTCTTTTTCTCCTTTTCAAAACTTCAACCGTCTCTTATCCAAATCTCCAGTGCTATGGTCATGGTGAATTATTAATGTAAAAATTAGCAGGAGAACTTGTTACCCCTCACTTGAAATCTGACTTGATGGAAAGCAGCTTTTCTGGCCGCTCTTCAGCCCAGCTGTGAAATGCAATGCCGAATGCAATTAAGAGATGCTCAGCCCCTATTACCGGTTTGAGGCTGCGATACAGAAACTTCAATATGCATTTATGTACACACAGGCAATTCATTTCAATTAAACGAGATTTTGTTGGCTTGACAAACCATGCAAGTGTTGCCAAATTATTTTTAAGAACCTAAAAGACCAAGTAAGCCCTGACACCCTCCAGCTAGTTGCTGGTTTACACTCAGTAGCGAGTAGATCCTTCTTGCCTGAGTCCATTTGTCATGGATATTCCTCCTTGATCTAACAGCACATTCTTATTTTCAGAGCATCAGCTGCTTAATCTTAACCTCTTCCCACTTTTTTGGTTGGGTTTTTTTGATAGAATCAGACTACAGGCTCTGCTTTGCAGCGTGGCGATTGCTTAAAGTCCCGTTCCTTATCCCTTCCAGTGGTTATTGGCAGATGGTTCATAGGACGGGCTAAAAAGCTCCATCATGGCCAGAAGCATTTGATGTTGCTCTGAGCAGGGACATTCTTAAACGTAGCGGGGACCACTCATTTGAAGAGACAATGATAATTAGGAAGGCACAGGCACACTCCCAGCTCTGTTGATCACACCTTGGTTAACTCTTTAAGGAACCCATCCAACACCCACGCTTTGCTATGGTATAAACTCTTCTCTCTGCAAAAGCAAGAAAATTCACCTATCTCTTTAAAGCCTGTGACTACTCCCCAAACCCTGCCAACGTAACAAATACTATTATTTTTATTATTCGCTTCGCCACTCTGCCTTGAGTTCAGACGAAGCACTAGAGGTGAAACCTGGATGATGCCCTGGCTGCCCCCATGCTCACTCCTGCAGGTTGTGATTTCCTTTACAAACCAGAAAACAAGCATGTCTCTTACATGAATTCATCAGGAAGAAGCAGGAAATAAATAAAAATCCCCAAATACCAAGCAATATCAAAAGGAATGAATCTGAATGTCAAAGCATTGCTTTTAACACAGTGGGAATCCAAGGTGCAAAATGGGCAGGGTTGGCTCTACCTGAAAATTAAGAAAAAGGGCTTTAAATGGAGAAGCAAGTGAGGGCAGAAGAGACACCAGTCAGATGGAGCTTTATTTCAAGAGGGTTTCTACAAGGAGGCATCTTGGGCTAATCACAGAATCACAGCATGGTTTGGGTTGGAAGGGACCTTAGAGACCACCTAGTTCCAACCCCCCTGCCATGGGCAGGGACACCCTCCACTAGACCAGGTTGCTCCAAGCCTCATCCAGCCTGGCCTTGAACACAGCATCCACAGTTTCTCTGAGAATGGAGTTCTCCAAACATTCCTTCCAAACCTATGTCCCTCCAAGCCTGCAAGTGCAGCTATTACACCACAGCACCAGTTTCCTACATCACCCACTGGGATTGCCTGAGGGGTTGCAGACTACACTCTCTTGTATCAGTGGCAACGCAACAGCAAACCCAAAGTGCTTCTACTTAGAGGATGGGAAACTTCTTCAAGTAACTCCAGGAAGACCCAAACCACACAAAGCTTTGTTTTCAGAGGGATGATTTGACTAGTGTCTGCATAAGAGCTCGAACGTACCAGTTCGTGTACCTTTTGCAGCTAATTCCTCTAGGCAAACGGGTCATCTTCACTATTTGTGTCTAACTAGGAGAATAGTGATTAATCAAGTTTTTAATTTTGTGGACACCAAAGTTCCATGGAAAACAACAGAAATTAAATATGAATACTACATTAAAACCGAAGAGTGATGTTCCACATGCCATCAATCTGCCCCTAATGCAGTTTCTGACGCCACTCTTGAAAGAGAAAATATACAGTTAAGCAGAGAAATCGCTGTGTCTCTTGCTGGAATTGCCTTGGAGCTCCCTTGGAGTCTTGAATGTTTGGTTTGCTTTATTTTCAAGCTAGTTTTGCTTTTAATTGAATAGGACTCAAGAAGTTATTGAGGCTGATACTGCCCATGCAAACAGGACTCGGATGCAGCTGAATGACCATATCTTTTTCTGTCCTTTAATGTTAAAATGACTGACTACAGACATTATTTAGAGCTAATGGGATAGATCTCATCTCACTTGCAGTGGAAGAAATCTGGTGTGAGTCCATCGACCTCGAGGTCAGCCGAGATCGGAATCTAGGATACTATCTTCACAAATTCAATGCTTTTCAATTCTCTCCCGTCTTTACCTTTTCCAGCAGCTATAATCAGCACCTAATTAATTAAAATAGAACACAGCCCGGGGCAGGGCTCTCCCATAGAGTTGTATCATTTTACTCTATTTTCACTCCATGTGGCAGTTTGCTTTACAGAGACATAAGGTCGCTGAATTTTTTAATTAAAAAGCCCATCCCAATGGTATAAATTCCCCAGCAAATCCTGGATCAGGCCCATAATGACCAGAACTAGGACTGCAAAACCTGGTACCACCCAACAGAGCACGCATGGAAAGGGAAAAGCTTTCACCCTCTGTACGGTGAAGATCACCTAAGTAAAACTCACAGCACAAAACCAGATCATCTGCAAAAAAAAATTACCATTCCGACAGCTTTGTGTGCAGGAGCGAAACTATTATTTTATATTACTTCTTTTGAAATGGAAAGGGTCTATTTACAGATTAGTACCAAGAGGGGAAAGTTTTAATTTACTGCCTTCTGTCAATTCTTTCAGATGTAATTTAGAGTGCTATTAACCTTTAAACTGCTAGCAAAGTTTATACACTCTAGCAAGAACCTTCCTCCGTGCCAGGGGAGGGGGGGAGGGGAAACCCGCCGTATCAGAAGGAATACTCTGATCGCAGCATCTCTGCATCTGTTTTTCATTTTTTAATTCTCCTGTTGACAAGTCCCTTCCTCCAAAATCACAGCTACTTCTCTGCAATCCTCCCACTGAACGCTGCTTGTCAGGGAGGGGCAGCCACTGACGGAAAAAAAATAGACCTTCTTTGCCTTTCCTTTTAACAATAGATTAATCTCTCTTTTGTTCTCTATGAGAACTAGGTGTCATATTTCAAAATGCACTTATAAAACAGGTATAATTAAACCTCTGCAAAAGGAGAGAGGCAGAGAAATTAGCAGCAGAAGTAGTAATAAAGGTGTTTTAGAGCCTGTGAGAGCTGGAAGGTGCTTCATCCCTCCCCCTGCACAGCTACAATTACACTGTGCAGTGGAAAATAAAAAAAGTAATTATAAAAATGAACTTTTCTTCAAAAAATGAGCACGTTGTGAAAGGATTAATCCTTTGAACATCTGAGCACTTCAAAAGCAGGATGAATTAGTGCTGACAACTCAATAAAGTAGCCATCAATTATTTAAAATGCAATGGCTCTTCTCATACAGCACTTCTGATTAGGAAAACATTTCAAAAAACTACAAATTAGAGTTATTCTTCCTAAACGAAACGGACCCAGGCTTCAAATGCAAGGGAGAAAAAGCCAAGAATGTGACTTTCAATGAGCCTGGCAAGAACACAGGAAAGTTTCTTCTCTTGCAGCCATCTATAAAGTGCATTGCATAAGACTGCGTTACAGACTGGATGCACAAAGCAAACCAAGCAGAGGGAAGGTATAAAATAATCTGCGCTGCTGTGACAGAGACACAACCTTGAGCTAATGGGTGCACAGAGTCAAAAAAAGCCCAACTAAGACCCCAAACTCTACACTACTCTGCTGTGTTTCGCAAAAGCGAGTAATTAACAGTCAGACTTGATGATTTTAAAGGTCTTTTCCAACCTAAATGATTCTATGATTCTAAACTTTCCTAGTGAAAAGATACTTTTGAAAGAAACTCCTGGAGGGCTGTTGGAGATAGAGCAATACGGATCTCCTTTACGTGTTGTTCATCAGACTTTGCCTTTGTAGGTAGTCACAAGTGGATGCTAAGAGCCTCCTGGACGCTGCAGATCTGGTCATCCATCACAGAAACAACCCTAGCAAAGTCAAAACACCAGTTTAAAACTGAAGAAACACCCAGGAAAAAGTACGGCTTGAGGGAAAGAAGGAAAGCTGGGTGAAACGTCGCTTCTGTGGCTGCTGCATCTGAGATTTCATGCTTGCTTTTCGGAAGCACCCCTGGGTTAACGAGAAGTCCAGCTCTTCCTCCACATCCCAGGGACGTGCTCTCCTGCCAGGGATGCTTAATGAGAAATGTGCAGCTTAAGCTTTAAACAAACAGGAGGGTGGCCAAGCTAAGTGGCTTCTCCTCTGGACAGAAAGATAAGAGGGGCTGTTTCTGACACCAGCCATGTGGGCTCAGCCATGTGAGGCAAAATGAGGATTTATGAACACAATACTGCTGCTGAAGGAGCCCGTCTGGGCTGTTTTGGTAATTAAAATAATCAATCAAGTCCTGTGACCGAGGCTGGGGCAGATCCATGTGGTTTACTCCCAACTTCTGGAAGAAAAAAAAAAAAAGACTGCAAGAAGTAAAATATTAAAAATAAAATAACTTACAGGGAAGTTATAGTGGTTTTACCAGTGCAGTGACAGCTCGATGAACTGCCACTGAAAACCAGCCACACAGTCCAGGGTGAGGGAGAACACTGTAAATGCCATGACAACAAAGTTCCCTTAAAATGGTTAATCCTGCAAGACACGAATGCTTCTCTGCATCTCACCGACCGCAACAGGAGCTGCTGGGCCCAGCATCTCGGGGTAATCCCAGCACCATGCTGGTGCATCTCCCACAGCCTCTCTACGTGAATTGTTGCATGCGCCCGTTGCCTGCTGGTCAAGCCAGAAATCGTTGTATGCATGATGATTGCAGGATTTTCAAATAAAATCCTATCAAAAAGAGTGGCAAAGAATGAAGCAGACTGCGCATGTAGTTTCTCCCATCACCCTGAAACCTCATATTAATTCAGGAGCAAAAGAAAAGGGATAAAAGCCCTACCAGCTCAACAGATACTGCATCTACGGAGACAGGATTAATCCAAAAGCTGTACAGGGAATTGCAATGACACAGACAGGACTTGCTAGTGAGATGTCAATCTCCAAGACTGAGAAGACAGTGACAGCTGTTTTTTCTTTCTCTTACTTTTTTCTTTTTGCCAGGCCATCTCTAGCATGCAAGGACTGGAGTATGTTTCTCCTTTTCCACTTTGGTCCCACTAATGAGACTAACAACCAGAAAAAACAGAGAGAGAGACAGCAAATGCACAGAGGCAAAGCCGACCTCTCCTCGCACCCATTCCAGCTCCCACGGGGGACCCTGGGGGCTTAACGCCCCTTCTGCTCCCTTAGAGCAGCTGATGCCTGCGGATCTGCGTTGGTCAGGCAGCTCTCCGCCTCCCCCTCGACTGACTGTTGCTCTTCCCATACAGGCCAAAACCTGAGGATGCCCTTGATAGCCAGTGAAGTCGAACAGGTCTCAAAAAAGGCAGCTCTTAGAAGATGGGATTGACAGGGTGCTAACGCAGTTCAGTCTCTGTCAGCAGATGTGTCAGAAACCATTACTTCTCTCCTGCTTGTCCCCCAAAAACTCTTGCTGCAGGAAGATCAAAAGAGACAGCAGCCAGTCTGCACCCTCCAACCTGCCCTGAAAACACATGGTTTGACCCCGTTCCAGCTAGGATTCTCAGCACCAGCAGCTCAGGAGGTTGTGCTTTTCCAACCTGAAGCTTGTGGTTCTCAAACCAGAGAGGTATATTTATATACCGGAATAACTTAAACTAGAGATCAGTCATAACAAAATACAACCACAGGTAGAAGTGTGAAGGCCATTGGATAAGTGTTTCTGCTTCACACCTAATGTGCCTTCCACTGATGCAAGAGCTACACTGCGTGTAGGCTTCACGTTTCCACAAGTAAAAATAATACGTGACTTAAATGAAGACTCCTGGTCTGTTCTGTATATCACACATGTGACATAATAAGGGACAGCAGCCAAAAAATTGTGGCTAGGAAAAAGCTTTCCAGTAGGAGAGTAACGTAGAATCGTTGCCCAGAGGATCTACATCTCTGGAATTCTTCAGGACTCACTGAGACAAAGTCGCGGCTGACCCAGTCTGGTGTTTGTCAGACTTTGGTTCTGAGCCAGAGGTTCAGGCAGATCAGACCAACTTCCAAAGGCCCTTTCCAACTAACATCATTACAATCCTGTAATACTGGGAACGTAAATACTAAAAAAATGGTTATCAAAGATCTGGAAATAAGAGTAACCCATTATTTATGAAGTTCAAATCCAGTCGGGGTTGGTATGGGCCAAAAGCTGCTGTCCCATGACAGATACTTGTTGAGGTGAACATAAAAAGTTGGTGGTCTTAGGTATGACCATGATCAAAGATATTTTGCAGCCAACTCTCACTGGTTTCCATCAAGACTTAGGTTTTTATACTTCTCTATGGTGCTAATTTCTACTAGAGCATGTTCCAGGTAGAGCAGCCGTGATTTTACCAGCTCTCCAAAGATTTGTTTAAATGGAAGAGTGGTCTTCACATGTTCTCGATAAAAACCACATGGCCAAGAGCAGATCGGTGTTGAGCTTCCGGTCATGATAGATGTGGAATATTAACCTGCATTCAGCACTGAACAAACAAGCTTTATACGGATTCTAGCTGACTCCAACACAAGGTTGCACCTACCTATGGAAGAGATACCCAACGTTTGCAGGGATTAATACGCTACAGAGACCTCAAACATGTGACTGTTTCCTTCAGGTCAAATGTGAGTCGCATCCATGGGATGGCTTTGTGAAACCTGACTTTGCTTTTCCAGATCTGGAAAGGAAGAAGATAATTCTGCCTGCAAGGCGCCCTGCTTCAGTACATCCACGTGTAACTTAAAGCCATCTCCTACCTAGGCTTTACTGAAAGCGCGTGTTAAACTTGATTTTTAAAATAAATTGAAGCACTGCCATAACAGTTTGCCTAAAGCTAGCAATTGCTTTTATACAGCTTACAGCTCCACGATCAGCCTCAGTGCAGAATTTACACAACTGCAGATGACTTACACAGCAGCCTTGTAAAATCTTGCGCAGAAGACAGCAACCACACTAAATGTTCCCCCCAGAGGAAAAATTATCCAAAGAAATATTGAAAGCAATAGGGAGATTCAGACTCCCACGGAGAGATAATTTTGCCTCTCATGTCAAACTGAAAAAGAGGATTCAGCTGGAAATTCTGCCATAGACTCGGTGGGTCTTAACCTCTTGACATTTTGGCTGTGCAGTGGAAACCCATACACGACACGAGATGAAAACATCTTCAAAGCACTTCATACTGTTTTAGGCATCAGACCGCTGCAAAAAATAAATATTAGAATCAGAACCACAGGTGCTGCCTCAAAAGTCACACTTGTCCTTGAAGGGGAAAAGCCCAATTGCTTGGCCATGCCTGCTCCTTAATGGGTTTTGATCGTTGGAAGCCAGCCTGAAAAGACAACTAATTTGTTTACACTAATAAATAATAACATCCACTCGCTATCAAAGCATGCACCCATCACTACTGCTGAGCCATTTAAATGCCACTCACTGGGACCATTCTTCTTCTTAATAACCAGTAATTTGATGGGATGAAAACATGCCAAAGCTCCCAGTGATGTCTCCTTGGAAAGTCACAAGTGAGTGACTTAGTGCGTAGCAGTGTGGGCAACGGGGTAATTAGCTCCAGCAACTCATTATCCTGCAAACAGCTGCACACTCTGTCTTTTGATGGAGTTTTTTTTGCTGGATTTTCAGCCACTGGAGCTTGGCCAGACAACTATCACGCCCACCATCAACACAATGCTGCTATTAGAAACAACGATCGCACGGACGCTTTAAAGGAAAAATCCCACTATGCTGCTACAGAGTGGAAAGATCAAAGAAACTTGCACTTTTTTTGTTGGATGGAGACAGGGCAACACATTTTTAAGGGCAGTATTAGTAGTGACCAGCTAGCTGGAAAGATTTATCACCTCGACATGAACCGTACAAGAACAGGCTCTAAGAAACTGTCGAGCTGCTTGTAGCCTAATTTAGTATTGATTTAAACAATTACAGCGTGAAGTTTAACGCAGAATAATTCTGAGACAAATTAGTTTCATGGTTATTCAGTCACTCTTAAAAGGAAAGGGATTTACAATATTTTACTTTTAAGGATGGGAGAACGGCAAACAAGACCATCCTCCTACTCAAATGTAATATTTACAAAGGACAGCTGCAATTTTTTTTTAAAAGCACAATCTTTACAGAAATGGATAATTCATCTGTGAGGACATGATGGCACAGGATGCTAGAAAACCTCTTATCTATAAGCTAATTCAGTTCAAACATGTGCTGATAGTTATCGAAAAGCAGCTATTATCAGCCTGTGCAGTGGGAACTGATAAATTCTTGAGTCGTGTTCAAATCACAGCGCCGGCTCCTGCCGCAGAAGCTTCAGAAAGATCTTCGGGATAGAAAGGAGTGGGATGGTTGAACCGTGAACCCCTCCATGAATGACACAAGGCAGGAAAAAGTAACACAGCGCTGGGAGAGAGGTGCAAGGCTTATACACGCTGCACACTGTATTTTCATCGTACCCATGAGGTGATGAGGGCAAAGATTTCAGGCTCCAGCACTGTCAATGCAGAAATAGCCCTTTTTTTCCTTTTAATGTAAAATCAATAAAATTATTTTAGGGAGCTATTTGGTTGACTTGGTTCAAAGAGGCAGCAATTTTTCTTCTCTTTCACAAAATTACCCTTCTATAATGTCGGGAACAGGCAGACCTTCTGACCATGTACATTTTGACCAAGAATAATTCCAGTTCAAAATGATTTCCATCCATCATGAGAAATAAATTATAGGAACGGGCCGAGAAAATTCCAAGCCATTCTGACTCTTCAACCCCAAATGAACTTTAAGAAAATGTATTGATATTATAGAACACATTTTCACGGCTACAGATGAAGCCACCATCCACAAAAACACATTACCGCATTAGGAATCTAAAATAAATATGTAAGGTTAACGACCTCCGTGGTTCTGCTCCAAAGTTTGCGTGTTAATGTTACCATAAAGTATTTTCAGCTCTCCATAAGGTCAGATGCCTGCGCAGGCTGGGTTTGGGTTCTCCCTCGGTTTAATTCTCGTAAGAGAAAACAAAAGAAAGGCAAACAATACAAAACGCAACACAGAATATACCTATTTCTTTCCAGATCTCTCAAAACAAACTTCAAGTAACACTGTCAACAGACTCCCCAGACCGTGAGTAGAAGTTTGCTTTCTATCGTAACTGGTAGTTCCAATCTGCAGATATTTTCCCTGTTGTCGAAGCCAAAATTGACCTAAAATATTTCTGAAAATCAAGTCTTGGAAGACTTCTACGTGTGTCACAGATTTCACATATTTCTTTCTACCTAGGCACTCGCAACGGTGAGGAACGACCAGCACTGCAGGTAACTGCAACATGAGGTTGTACTTTCTAATTTCTTCCCCAGCGCAGCCCCTCTCTGCGGAGCTCCTGCCATCCCCACTCAGTCAACGTCTTTGAGTTCTACAAGCCCCCTTCTGCTCTTGTTAAAGTTGTTTTGAATACCCTGCTCTTGTTTCACGACCATTCCTGCTGCGTTTTTGCTACTACACCTTACACCTGATCGGCACTACTTCTGCAACGCCAACGGAAGCAAAATAGACAAGTGCCATCCCATCCACCTTCAGCTCACGAAAGGGCTCAACACGAGATATCCAGAGATAACCTGCCCTTGGGGCAATGCCCCGTTCTCATCTTACATCGTGCATGCTCTGTGAATATTGAGGCTGAAACAATTTTATGTTGATAATTATTGTCAATGGGCTGTACTCTTCCACATTTCACTTCTGACAAACCGAGTTTCTGAGAAGGAAGGTAAAGCTCTACCTTGGGAAGGAAGTAGTTCAGGGATGCTGTGCTGCTCCAAAACATCATTTTCACTCTTGGAGATTTTCTAAACCTTATAAAGAAACTTTAGTCCCTCTTCTAAGGAAGCTGCTCCCCTCTAAAGACTTCTCAAAACTCTCTGCTGGAATTTAATTTTGCTTTGCCTCTGAACGAACTTGCAGCACCAGACAGGCCCAGTGTCAGTGACCATTCATACATGCACAAATCCTAGCGATTTCCCCCAAATAATAACAATAATAATAGCTATTATTATTATATATCATTATAATATGCACACTTTAAAGTTATAACCTAAGACAGAAAGTGGCCAGCTAAACCTTGGGCGATGCATGCCACTGCCTAAGAACTTCGCAAATATTAGTCAACTCTGAAGAGGTGATTTTACGGATAAGAGGGAATAATTGAAAAGGATTAAAAGAGCATGACCCAAAACACAGCAGGACTCAGAGCTGACACTCAGTTCATTCCTTTCAGTCCCATGCAACACATATAAATCAGAATTTTTGGTCGGGCTTCCATACTGTCCTGTTACCCACATGGTTGGGATCAGAACTCTGCTTGTTGGTATTATCAATACCACATTAGAGTCCAGAAAAGCTGTTTCAAAAGAGACTTTCCATATAAACACTCTAACTTCAAAATCCCAATCTCTCAAATCTCTTGTATCTGGCTGAGGAAGCAATACAGCCGCCTCGCTGCAACAGCATCACATCAATCACATGGGAGGCAGCACACCTCATCTTTGCTCCTCCTGGTAGTTTGGCACGTGTATTTAGGCCGATCACACCGCTTTATGATTTGCAAGTGTCCCCAGAACTTCTAAGGGACCTATTATTGAAAACCCTGAAAATAAACTTCGATGGTAGCAGTTTAAGAAAAGCTGGTAATTTGCTGTGATTTCAGAAAAGCTGGTAGTTTGTTGTGATGGCTACAAGGTGTTTTAAAAATGGCATGTGCCAGGCAAGATGCTTGACATATGTAGCAAGAGAGACATCGCCTCTGGCACAAGCAAAACGTAGGAGTCCGTGAATACCTACACACCCGCACAGAGACGTCAGAAGAGGAAAGATTGTACTAGTAGTGACACTGGAACAGGTCGTAGTTACAGACTCATTGTTGAGACAAATTTTGTGGGTCCCAGCATGCCAGAGTCACAGTATGGTTTGGGTTGGAAGGGATCTTAAAAATCATCTAGTTCCAACCCTCCTACCATGGGCAGGGACACCCTCCACTAGACCAGGTTGCTCCAAGCCTCATCCAGCCTGACCTTGGACACTCCCAGGGATGGGGCACCCACAGCTTCCCTGAGTAACCTGTCCCAGTGCCTCCCCACCCTCTCCGGGAAGAATTTCTTCCTTATATCCAATCTCAATCTCCCTGCTTTCAATTTAAACCCATTACCCCTTGTCCTGTCACTAGAGGACCTTGTAAAAAGCCCCCCCCCCAGCTTCCTTGTAGCCCCTTCAGGCACTGGAAGGCTGCAATAAGCTCTCCCCAGAGCCTTCTCTTCTCTGGGCTGAACAAGCCCAACTCTCTCAGCCTTTCTTCATAGGAGAGGTGCTCCAGCCCTTGGAGCACCTTTGTGGCCTCCTCTGGACCTGCTTGAGCAGGGCCATGACTCTCCTCATTGGATATATAGCCAGGTCATGGCTAGATACGCACAACAGGGGATGCACTGGCAGTTCATTCAGCTCCTACCTGCAGAAGGGGCCGCTGTACACCTAGGATCTTCATGGTATCCGCATTAGCCAATATTTTCAGGGGATCAGATGCCTTTGTGACGCCTTCAATCTCTTTATTGATCTCAGCCAGGACTTGATTGAGGAAGATGTTCTTGATGTACATGGTGAGGAACTCGCGGAGCGGACACTGCTTGGTTGGGCCAAGCTCCATGGCGTGCTCTATCTCCTGGATAAATCTGGAAAACAGAAGAGGAAGAATGCGATGTAGTTAAACCATGTAGGTACTCCAAATGTGTTAGCGTTGCCTTTGCCATTGCTACATCTCAGTGCCAAGCACCAGCGGTGGAAGATTGACTATAGACTCCACCGACATGAGGCTTCAAAAGCAGAGAAGGTCTATAAGGTAGCCTTCAAAAAAATACATTAAATGCCAACACCTGGTGAGACAAAGATTCAACGGCTGGAGATAAATAGACAGAATGGGGAACTGGTGAAAATTCACAGCCCAGGCAGGATTTGTGTTCATCTGTCCAAAAGTCACAGACTGCTCTACTGGAGACATACTAGAGAGAGAACATTTTAGAATAAAACCCCCATAAAGAAATTCAGGATGCCAGAAATCCTTTTTAAAAGGCAAACTTCCTTCTGGGGTTGGGCACTCGATTCCCACAGGTGGGTTTCCCATCTCTAAACTGAACAGCAGCATATTCCTGCTCAAAGACTAGAGATGTCACTGAAAAAAACAATGCATATGTATTGTGCTGATATCATACTGCATTATGTATGTCTGTATTATGCTGTATTTTTTATTATGCGTTATTGTTTCATCCTAGGATGCCATTCCAGCGTACGCAGAACGGCATGCCGATTCCGGGAATATTTTAACACAAAATGTTTGCCATCTCCTCCTGCAAAATATCTTTATTTCAGCGATGCCATCTGTTTGACACATAGGAGTTTCTTCTAGAAATTACCTCGCCATTTCTTTAACTTACCTCCAAGGCAATGAAATTAGTCTTCCTTTCAAAAGAGCTGGGTTGCATGGGGCTTTGAGCAACCTGGTCTAGTGGAGGGTGTCCCTGCCCATGGCAGGGGGTTGGAACTGGATGATCTTTAAGGTCCCTTCCAACCCAAACCATTCTGTGATTCTGTGAATTGTATGTATCAAAATAATTCGGAATTGAGTACCGTGAGTCATAATGGATTGAGACATGCTGTCCAAAAGGGAGAAAGGTGTATGGTTTTTACACAGCCCTCATCATCGATGTACGCAAGTGCCTTGTTTATATTTTTATCCCACTCCTGGATGGGCTGGGATTGTTGTTATCTTTGTTTTACACAGAAACAAGTGTTCGACCTTGAACCTCCCAATATATGTGGCAGGACCCTCTGCACCCTGAAAGCCACCTCTTCTTCACTAGAAAAGACATTTTGCATGAGACATCTCTAACAGTTCCAGCACGGTTAGCATTTATTAGACATGCCTAACCACCAACCGTTTTCCCAAATGCTTCAACAAGGTCGGCCTAATTTTCCATAATTTTCTACCTCCACATTTATCACTCCAGAGGAGGCAGATTCCCTTCAGACGACTGACTCGGGGCCTCCTGCCAATTTTAGTAGCATGATTTCTTCCGAATCTGAACAATGTGCTCCCTAAAGCCTCTGCGGTGTTGACTCCATCAGTCTAGAGCGACACATTCGGGCCGATGCTGCTATTGCTTCCGTGGGGGGACCCATTCGCAGTTAGGTTTGAAGATTGCCTCTCCAAAGAGAGATGCTGCATGGAGAGAAGTGTGAAGGATGACAGTTTTATTCCCTGGCTTTCACAGATCGATAATGTGAATCGGTTTGAACAAACAGGGAAACAGCAGAGTCACCCGGGAAGAGAGCAGAGAGACCACCACCAAGCTTATCTGTGAAATAACAGGGCTAATGTCACCAGTTTCGAGTGACAGCTGCTGATGTCCTTAAGGGAACGTTGTCAAGGTTGATGGGACCATATTAAACTAACTTACTGTATCTTTCCTTATCTACCAATAAATTTGCCACTCTTTCTGTACAAGCTTAGTTACGCAGCACTTTTGATGCATAGAGCTCACTAAAAAAAGTGAATTAACTCTTACAATACTTGCACCATGCAGCCAAACACCATTACACCTCTTTCAGATGGGAAAGGAGAGACAGAGCAACTTGAATTTGAAACACGCAGCTTTCAGTGAAGTGAACAACTTCTAAACGCTTACGAGATCCAGTAACTGTTTAAAAATGGCTAACCAACACAAATGGAAGAAAACATTCAGAGGGAGAACGGCCAGGTACAAACTAGCAACAAACCATTAGAACTCAGACGTGCTGACCTACGGCAACTCCTTATCCCACAACAGCTTGACAGTGTTTTTGAGTGTTTCCGGAAGCAGAGACTAAATTGCTTGTGGGAGGCGGTAGGAAAGGTCAGTGCTAGCAAAAGGTGTAATCAAGAATTTTTGATTCCCAGTACCTGGCGTTAATCAACATTTTCTATCTCTCCTAAAGACCCATGCCTTAATCTCCAGCAAACTACCTTGATTACAGAACTCAGTCCTGGTGCTTGACATGCTCTAAGAGACTCCAATTTACTGGAATACACAAGACAACACTGCTACGCTTAATACTGGTCAGGATCAAAAATATATACCTATTTTAGTTGATACAACCCATAAAGTAATCAAAAGATTACAAGAAAACTGCTAGATAACAATGACTCTGTGAGAGGGCGTTTTATGAGTGCTCAGCAACACTTGTGATAAAGAACAAATGGTCAAGAGCTTAGGAAAGCAGATTTAAACTTGATATCAGGAAAATGTTATTAAGAATGAAACTGCAAGGCATGGAGGACTAGAGGGTATGGATGAGAGAACTTAGGTTTGAATGTTCAAGGATAGCTTGATTAAATGATAACGGTAATGAAAAACAGACAATTTCTGAAGTCTTCATTAGTCAAAAGATCTCTACCAAAGCAAACGGAAGAAGAAAAAAGGTGAAGAAAAATGGGTGTCAGAGCATCTCTTAGAGTAGGGAACAGCCCTAAGAGTTCAGGAATTTGATAATCCAATGGTACCAGTACATTACCACTTAGTACAGCCTAAAAGAAGGATGGCTGGGATACTATTTGCTACGATCTGCTGTGGTTCAAGGATGATCTCATCATGTCTTCACCACTCAGGATAAGTCCCACATCTGCTCTGCAAATGGAGCACCTGAGGCAGCCACTGTGCAGCTCCAAACCTCAACCCACCAAGAGGAAAACCCCACTGAGCGCACGACTCGGGTGCCCAAGCAAGCATCGCAAGACACCAGGTACAGATGCATGGCAGATTTGCTCCAAGAATCCTTCTAGCACTTTACATTGTGAAGTGATGCACCCTATGTGTTCCGTGTTGGCAAGATTATTCAGAATGCCATTAAGAACGCCATTAAGAACAGATTAACCTAATGGAAAACATTAATTTTATGTATTTCTTAGGAGAATTAAGGATGCAAAGTCAAACTCTGACAAGTCTGGAAAAGCAAGGATTGGAGTCACTTGGGTCACCTTAACTTGGTCTGTTGTGCATGACACTGCAGTATAATTTTTAATTACACAATGGCACACTATTGCTCTCATCAGCAGATCCTTGTCTTGTCGAAGGAACAGGCTGGTCGGTGTTTGGACAGCAAATGTCACAGTGCTGGGACTTTGCAACTCTCTGCCGCGTAACCGGAGTAACACGCGCCCGCAGCCAATTGTCATCTGCATGAGTCACTGTGACACTGAGAGAGACACTTCTGTCACGAGGTCCCACGGGGCTGTCTGCACCACTTCCAAGATTCATTCCTCCTGCCTTCTCATTTCTTCATATGACTCGTTTGTAGGAAATTGGCCAGCAGTTCTCTTGTTTTCCTTGGTTCCCAATCTCACTTGTTCACCCTACGTTTCTCCTCTCTTCTTGGCAGTTACATCAGGAAGCATCCTCCTCCAGGCAGCTGGAGCCCAGGTATGGGGGAGCCCAAAATATGTTGTGAGGGGAGGCAGTCCTTGGATAGGGGACCAACACCTCTGCAAGGTCCTTGCATTGGCTTGGTCCTGGATAGCTACAGGTGGAATTGTGTCCATCAGGATCTTCAGCTGCTATGAAACAGAAACCTCTTATGAGAGTGTGAGCACTGCACATCTTCAGTGTGTGTAACTAAACCGAACTTTGGTCTATTTTCAGAGGAATGGCAGAAGGCACACCCTTTTCACAACAGTTCTTCTTACAGAGAAAGGGGAAGGTGCAAATTCCCAGATAAAGAAAAGGTCACCAGAATTTGCCAACATGTACAATGTATTTCTTCTTCTCAATCTCAGAAAAAACAAGTATTTTAGACAGATTTTTCTAAAAAAATACCTAGCTCCAGTTGGCAATTAGAGACCAGCCAAACTACAAGAAACTAAAAATGAAGTTTTTGAAATGGGAAGTACTGGGTGGCATGAAAGACCTAACAGATATTCTCTATTTTCTGCCTGGCAGACACATACATTCACAGTCACAAGCTGTGCTATTTATTTATTTAAATTTCAAATATTGCTGGTTAACTCATTCAAACATAATTCTGTCTTTATAAAGAAAAATATGTTTCACAGCATCTGAAAAAATATTCGAAGAGTATTTTCCCAAACCGTTCCCGTGTTACTCGTCCAGGCTACCCATGCAGCTATTAAGATGTCAGAAAAGCAATCTGACCCACGGCTATGCCAGAGATCAACGTTTATGTCTCTGTGTGAACCGCTGTACATGATAAGAAATCATATTTTGGTCAACTACATGCTTGTATAAAATATGTAAAAATCAAAGTAGCGAGAACCTTTTGGCATTTGAATAAAGCAGAGCACCAGGGAAGGCAGGGCTGGACATGATAATATTTAAATGAGTTTTGGATCTACCCGCCGGTGCGTAACACAAAATGACTACAAAAACTTGATCTGAAAACACTGCAATGGCAGAAGGCTCTGTCACTGAGCCCTTTTATACCCCACTATTTTCTTTCTGCTCTCCAAAGAGTGAAATTTGAGATATAGCTCACTGTAAAAAGGGGCCATAAAGAAGGCCTTGGAGGAACAGCTTTGATTCACTTTCCATTTGCTTCGATTACTCTACTCAAAAAAGAACCATTCAGTAGTAATTTAGTAGGGTTTCTGACACACTATCAACAACCACATTCAAAATCATCTCTCACCGGCACACAAAACCCCAAGAAAAACCTGTAAAGGTTAACATGCCGTGGGGTGTATTCTCAAAATACGAGAGACTGAGACAGGCAGAACATTCAGGTTAGAAAATTCCCCAAACAACGAGCAATTACACTTATTTAACCCAACCGCCATATATGTCAGACCTGTAAAATGCAAAAATGCTTTCTCTGAATAAAAACATGGAGCGAGGTTGTGTCACCAGTTTGTGGATAATGTCGACAGCCCTGGCAATTGGCTGAAATCCAAAAAAAGGCTCCTAAGGGTTTTACAGCTCTGAAGGACACTTTGATGAGATGTCTGGCCAGGATGGACAGACATCTCATCAGAGATGAGATGCAGAGATGATCTGCAGAGTGCAGATGGGGAAAAAAAATAAATCTGCATCTTATCCTGAATTCAGAACCTGCGTGTTCAAAATGATGCACAATTTTTAACTTCTTTTATCCTCCTGTGAAAGCATTTGAGGTGATTTGCGGCTGCAATTAAGCATTCCCCTTAGACAGAAAAGCACTTGCAGTAAAATGAAGTATCTTTTTGTAAATGACAGTCATTTGGATTAAAAAAAAGAAAAAAAAAAAGGCAAACCATTTCAGAAACTTTAATTCATTCTAACTTGCTACTTAATTGGCTACGAGGACTGTCTTACCTAGGCTGAAGGGGAGCAATGAAAACCACAAAACTTAAAAAAGCTATGTGGACTGATTTAGAAAGCTACAACTCTCACCTTCCCTAGGCTTTCTTCTGTCTTCTTCTTATCAGTTATCTTCTAAAATATCGTTAAATGACACTGAAGACATGCCATTGAAAGTGCATAACACTGACTACTTTTCTTAATGATGCTGACAATATTATCTGAAATTCCCTCCTCAAACGAATGACAGCAAAAAACACCCAAACTCCAAAATCTTATTAAGAAAATTTTTACAGACATTCAGTCCAAATTTACATTTCAGCTTGTTGCATTTTCGTATGATCCTAACCTGCTCTTTTCCCTCCCAGTCATAATACTTCCAAGTACTGAACCTTTTGGAAAGCAAGGAAATGTGAAGGAAACATCAGAAATCCTTTGAACTGGATACTGGTTATTGACAGGATGGCAAATCCCAAACTGGTTGTTCAGACTCAAGAAAATCAGAGAGAAAATATCCAAGACCGTAGGTTCTTGGAGGTTTGAAGACACATACAAACCAAGAGACACCTGGAAGATCCCAGATTGTCCATTACCCATCCAGAAAGCCTTCCCACCTCCACAGTGGGTGTTCTGGTCAACAAAAGGGACAGCCAAAGATGACGTTCTCCTGCCAAACTCTTTGATAACCAACAAGGCACAGCTCTGATTCCTAATTTATCACCCTTGTGATAATGTGGCCAGGCAAAGAGGCTATTTCAAGAACTGTGTGCCACCAAACTGGTTTATATTTGAGTACATTTATATCCCATAATGAACTAGTTGGAATAAAACCTACTTCGCAGCCATCCCGCAGTCTGGTCCATCCTCTGACTCCTCTCTCCTCTGCCAAAGCGAGACCTACCGATGCTCCCATACCAACAGGTACAGACCATTACATACATACACAACACAGTACAGCTACATTAAAAAATTCACTGCAGCACGCAGACCAGAGATCGTTCGTTACCTAAGACCAATGAAACAGGCACTAAAATAACAGAAAACACATTATTTTGCAGAAAAACTTGACTACTGAGAATAATTTTGGTTGCATTATCAGTTATCCCAGGATTCATATTTCACTGAGGAGCTCATCGCTGATAAATACTGTGGCTATGTGCAAGATAACAGAGCTGCTTCTGTCTGAAGTAACTCCAAAAGGAGTTGTATGCAGGGGACAACAGCAGGAATAAAGGTTTAAGCTCTTCTCCAGGTGACCCAAAAATATGATCATAATTAGCATTAAAAAAACTGTAAACAGGTCTGGGACAGTCAATGGAGATTTACTACATTAAGTGCACTTAAAAACTTAGCAAATATCAGACAAAAAGAATCACTTTTCTCCTATTTTGAACTACTTTATAGCATTAAAACCATCCAGGAGGGTAACAACTAAGGAAAATGAGGCTGTTAACAGAAAAGAAACAAATTCAGGGCATTTTTCACTAAAATATTAAAGTTTCAGCCTACCACAAGTAACTGGCAGTACCAGCCAGACTGGTGTCCACAACACCAAGCTGAGTTTGACGGGCTGTTTTGGGCAAATGGCAAGATTATACTGTCAGTCCCCATCACTTCAGTCCCTTCCCTATCCAAACAGAAATCCCCAATCAAAAAACGCTTCACTACTTCATATAACTCTTGGTTAGCGTAAAGGCTTCTGGGTATGTCCCCACAGAGCTGAAAGCTTTAGCCCTTGAAGACGAAAGAGTCCAGAACTTCTGTTTTTTAACAGGAGCCAAAAAATATGAGCTTTAAAGAATTTATGTCTGTGTTCTAGCTGCTCATTTGCACGACCGAGGTAAGAAATACCTCTTCCCCATGCAGGTGTAATATAAAAATGAGTATTTTGTTGCTTCTGAGATAATACAAACACTGCACACACTCAGAAGAAAATTAAACTACAATTTATCTATCACCTTCTTCTAGAAATACTGCTATTTAATGCTCACCTATCACCTGAAGAACACAACTTTCTGACAGTGCAACTATCTCACAACAGACCAGGTGCAATTTCTGCTGCTATCTCCAGAGAGGAATATTGGCTGGTATTTGGACCACAAGATGCAGAGCCAGAAGTAATCAGATCTAAAGCTTCACAGTGTATAGAAATGAGTATCACATACCCTACGATCAGATGCCTCTCACTGAGCCAGAACCATAAGCAGCATCCACAGAACCACAGTGGGATTTTGTTGGGGAGGTCGAACCTCAGAGGCAAATTTTAACGTGCTAATTACAACCTTTTCAACTACATAATCTGAAGAGCATCCCACATTTCCATTGCCCTCCTCAAAACTGCTTTCATTTGGTTTTGGGGTTGCTGTTGTAGCTGAACATCTTCATTAACACCCACCAGCACAGGCATGGATGAAAACATCCTTCTGCTCCGATTCAGCTGAGCAGAGGTGATGTGGGTGCACCCCTGCAAAGCCTCTTCCTTGCTTCTCATTTTCACCTTGTCAGAGGTAAATCTCATCTACAAGGAGTAATGATTTCCTCAACAAAGCTGGCACAAGCTAATTCATGCTTCGCAAATATTAGCAAGAGCCCACCAGATCGAAGGTTTCTGGCATGGCGGTTGGACTGATGCTCGCATCTCATGGTCTCTATCCTTTCTTGCAAGGGCATGGGCAAGCTCCAGGAAGCGGCTGCATTTCCTGCCGCTGCCAAACCTCAGCTAATAGCGAGGCATGATTTTTCCAAAGGTGATAAATCTGAACTAGGAGCAGCTTGGAGTTTTGTGAGTCTCTCGGAGGATATTGAGTTTCAAAAGGAACAAAATGGCATAACTCAGTGTCATTACTGTGAAATGAAGGCTATGAAATGTGTATCAGCGTCACAGTCCTGGGCAAAACAAGGGAAAATATATTGTACAGATCACTGGAATGGGGCTACGTTACTTGAGAAATAGAAACTGGGTAGATTTTGAGCCTAGTTGTAAATTTGTAAACGCGTTAGTCTGCAGAGTTAAAAAAATAACCATCGGGCTGTGGATTTACAGCAGAGAAAATGTAACTTTATTCCTCTTCTATCTCTAGACACCATTCTTGCAAAGATGTTGTTTCCGTTTCTGCAGATGAAACAGAGCAATTACCAGCGTCACAAATCTGCAAATAGCATTTATACATCTGGAAAACCCAGGAGCAGCTCCCTCTGCGAGCAGATGTGGTACAGCTGCTCCTCTGTGAAGGCAGGCAAAGGAAGCGTAACTCAAGTGTGAATCACATCAGCTCGTTCTGTTAACGTGGATGCACCTGAAATAGGAATCCTGAGTGCTACAGGGAGAGCAACCCAAGCTGGAGCTATGGCAGCAGTCGCTGGTGGAGATTTGGGGATTTACCCCTCTCTCCATGAGCACTGGGCAGTACCTTGTACATGATTCAACTGGTCTGCTTTAGACCAAGGTGGACAAAATGACTTCCATCTGCTTGGTATGGAGAGATCATCTCCAACGTTGAGGTATGGCTTATCCGCCAACCAGCAGTAAGTGGTTGGACTTACCCCTGTTTGACCTGGAATTAAAGCATGGCCCGTGGTTTCCTTGGCAACCGTAAAGGGCCAGGAACATGCGGTTGGTGGGCACTAAGTCATCGTGACTTGGTTGTGCAAGCACACGCCCAGTTACAGGATTCACTGTCAGCTCTCTCCTCACCCTCCCCTGTGCTGATGGTCCTCGATGTGTTTTCCATACCATTTTTCCATGTTGCCTCTCTGCTTAAGAAGTGATCAGTAACTTTGCTTCAGCAATGCATCATCTTTTATTACCGAGGCAGAATGGCTGCTTGACATTTTGATTGCTCACAATAACCAGCAAGCAAGAACCCAAACTGTGGGTGAAACCATGGGACACGGCTGAATTCTGACGTGACTTTCAGCCCCAACCTAAAAAACACCCAAAGGAGCACATTTTAAGCAGCAAGTATTACAAAATGCTTACTAACAAACACTGAGTAAAGAGCAGACTTGCCTGTCTTATACAACCAAAACGCAGCTGTGGTTTGGCCTCTTCACTTCCTTCTCAATTCCCAGCCCCTAAAAACGCTGGAAGGATTTGGGGCTTTGGAGCAATTTATTTAACCTACAAGGCATACATCTCATCAGAGAAATCACACCTTCTCCCTGTGAGCACCTTGGTATAAAGCTCAGAACGGTGGCTCCAGTACATACAGCACAGTATGGGATGTAAAAGCAACATACGGTCTGTGGCTCCTTGCAAGAGCCGTCCCTTGGCACTGACCTTTCATCCCCCTACAGCAGACAAATTCAGTTTGCTCCACGTCTTCGCAGAGGTCTTTTAGATCAAACCTGAAAAACCAGAGCGTTGTTCAGATCCTCAAGACCCTCCGCAGCATACTTGTTAAGAGACAGGTTTTCCCCTTCAGCACCGAGACAAAAACCTCTTCAGACGTCACTGTCGAGCAGCGGGTTATGTTTGCTCCCCTCCACGAGGCTGCGTTTCGGCGGAGCTGCGTGCGTGTCCGTGCGTGTGCAGCGACACACGCCAGCGTGTAACGCGCTCTTGTACCAACCCAACCTACACGAGCGCTTTTGAGAGTCGACTTCCACTTTTGTTCTGCTCACCCCCTACAGACTCCTAACTACTCTATGGGGCCTCGGAGTTCATTTTGAGAACAAATATAAAGTAGCTTTCTTCCCTGTATGCCGTGAACCTCCTTTTAATCCTTTTGAGCAGGTATAGGTTCTTTACAATGTGAGGCTGGAAGCAGAAAACCTGTGGTCAAATGGTTTTGTCTCTTCGTAATTTACTGAGAAAACTTTTGGAGTTGTTCGGGTATAAAGAGCCTCAGTTTTGCGATTATCACAAGCAAGGAATGTTTGCAGAGCAAGAGATCCTTAAAACTGCAGGAGGGTATGGGATCATAAAGATGCTGACAATGCCCATCTGTGCCCATCCAGGTAAGGGGAAAATGTAAAATCATAGAATCACAGAATCTTTAGGTTGGAAAAGACCTTTAAGATCATCAAGTCCAACCGTTCACACAACACTGCCAAGGCCACCGCTAAACCACATCCCTGAGCACCTCGTCCACATGTCTCTTAAATCCCTCCTGGGATGGTGACTGCCCTCCTCCCTGGACAGCCCATTCCAATGCCTGACAGCCCTTTCCCTGAAGACATTCTCCCTAATATCCAACCTAAACCTTCTTTGGTACAAATTGAGGCCATTTCCTCTTCTTCCATCACTTGTCACTTGGGAGACCGACCCCCACCTCTCTGCACCCTCCTTTCAAGGAGTTTTAGGGAACGATAAAGTCTCCCCTGAGCCTCCTCTTCTCCAGGCTGAACAAACCCAGCTCCCTCAGCCTCTCCTCACAGGAATTGTGCTCCAGACCCTTCCCCAGCTCCATTCCCTTCTCCAGACATGCTCCAGCCCGTCAGTGTCTTTCTTGCAGTGAGGGGCCCAAACTGACCCCAGGATTCGAGGTGTGGCCTCCCCAGTGCCCAGCACAGGGGGACAATCCCTGCCCTGGTCCTGCTGGCCACACTGTCCCTGATGCCAGCCAGGATGCCACTGGCTTCTTGGCCACCTGGGCACACACTGGCTCATATTCAGCCGCTGTTGACCAACACCCCCAGGTCCTTTTGTGCTGGGCAGCTTTCCAGCCCCTCATCCCCCATATGCTGCAGCTCCAGCCAATGGGGACAGCAGAGCTGTGATGTGCAGCTCAGCAGCCACGGCAACGTGTTTCACCTTCAGACTCAAACAACAACTTTGGTGAGCAACTACCTTAGCACTGGTCACTGAAAAAATAAATAGATATTATTTTATGGGTTTTAAGTTTATAATCAAATTGAGGAAACACAGGTCCTATAACCAGCCAACCCCTGCACCATCAGATCTCTCCTCTCTGGTCCCTGAAACCACAGGCTTCTAGCCCAAAACTAGACTGACGGTCAGCAAGAGCCTGCCACTTGCCTCAAAGATACAAGATTGCTTGATGATGGAGATGATAATCCAAAATGACCACTGAACTAAATTACCCACTATCGATCCATTTGTAATTTAAATCCAATCCTGCAGAAGCCAGAAGATAAACGTACTAACCATGGTCAATCAACCTCTCTATAGAACTTCTGCGATGTGTTTGTTTTACGTGAACCCAGGGAATGTCTGGGCTTAGAGGCACTTTCTGCCCATAAGCTGAAGTCAAGCCTGTAGTGTCCCACTATTTCTTCTGCTTCCAACTTACTACAAGAGTAATGGCAGTGCTTTATGACACTACCGCAGGTCACGTGATTTCACTACTACTGATGTGTTCGATGCTGTGCAAGGTGGAAAACACACACAGCTTTGTAATTTCAAACAATCTTGACAGTCAGTTCTAAAAGAATTCCTGCCTATCACGTAGAAGTATTGTGGGGTTTCATTAAATGTGCATAAAGCACTTTAGCATCACGTGTCGATATAGATGTTAAGAGAACCACCCTGTAACGTCATCCCATCACACACGCTGATCTGAAAGATGAACTTCACTAACTTCAGCTTTTTGTATTATTAAATCCTATTTCCTTTTATGCCATATTACATTCAGTGTGTTGAACACCACTGAAATGTAATGATACCCTCCTCCCCCCTCCCCTCCCAACTTCACATTCTCTCCTGAGCACAACAGCTTTGTAAAAATTAACTTATTATTCATATTATTTTAAAATCTGATCTGGTGGCACATTTTTCGTGCTCAAACCCCACAGCTCTCAATCTGGCCCCTGTAAAAAGTAACATATGCTGACTATAAATCTTTAAAATGACTCTATTAATAGAGTAGCTGTGGTGACAGCTTTATAAATGGGCACCATCTTTATGCAAACTGTTTTTCTGTTAGATTGCATTATAATGATTTGTAATATGAATGCAAGGATGGCTTTGGAGCGGACGGCAGCGAGGAACAACTCCAACCAGCCAGGCACGGCTTTCAAAGCCCGTGAATTCGGTGTGGCAGACTGCGTGCACTTACAACAGACACTATCAGATTAGCTTTTCTATCCCTCTCTGCTCCTCTGCTGTTCCCAGACAGATAGCAAACAGCCTAATAACTGGCTCTGTGTCTGTCAGTCCAATTACTTCCTATTTGCTATGTGCTGACACTCCACTAAATAAGCAGACACGTGGCGCGATCTTTCATTATCAGCCAACTGACTGAGCAGTCTCCGGTGTGCCGATGGGGGTACGGCCAATCAGTTAAATCAGGGGTTACTCCAAAAACACACCGGGGCAAATGAAAAGCCCAAACCAAGAGACTGTAACTCCAGCGTTCCCCTAGGGATGTCCTGGAATATCAGGGCTTGACGGAGCTACTGCCTCCAGGAGCACATAGGGCCAAGTTCAGACGTCCTGCTATAGACACTGAATGGCGGTGGGTTGACCCTGGCTGGAGGCCAAGTGCCCACCAAAGCTGCTCTATCATTCCTCATCCCAGAAGGTTCAGTTCAACTACCAGTTGTAGGATGGTAACATCCCACAGGCCTGTGTCCTTGTAAGTCCATGAACAGCCCTGTCACAAAGTGCCAAATTCACTGGTGGTGAAAATCCACTCGCACATCACAGAACATTCATGGAAGTAAAAGAGGCGAATTTTATAAGTAAGGAAACTGAGGCAAAGAGTAGCCATGGCTGAACACCCAGAACAGCATGTATGTGTGCAACAGGCCTAGAAACAAGAACATAAAGGCCTTCTTAAGGTCACAGCATCTCTGTAGCCAAGCCATGGGCAGATCCAAAAGACACACAGACTGCCCTACGGTCAATTCTGTCAATGAGGGAATCAGCCAGACCCATGCTAGAATGACTTGGGTTCCTCTTCTGCCTTCCTCATCACTGATGATAACGACTTAGTTTGGTAGGTTCTTGAGACTCTCTGCCATGCTGGTATGAACAGCAATGCCCAGAAGGTTCCAGGACCCATAAACACAGGGTTGGAGCAAACAGGGGGGTGACTTCCCCAGAAGGAGGGAAGCATTAATGTGCTGAGCCACTTTAAGCAGGCAACTGTAGCTCTTTAATGAGGATAAAAATTTTATGGTCTTGGCTTGAGGAAAACAACATGGTCATTGAGTACATCATCATTTTTTCTAAATTATTCTGTTCCTTAGTGATTAGGAAGTAACTATGCTGTGCAGTAAGCTCATCTCTGCCTATTCTTTCCATCTTCTTAGGACAAACACGATAAGCCTAGGGCAATATCAAAATTAGGAGCAACAAGTAAATAAATACGAAGCCTCCTTTGAAGATTCTTGTTGCTTATCAGCCTATCGTAATGAATACCTGTTGCTCTGCAAACGGAATTGAGAAAGGGGGAAAGACGTTGGTTTGAGAGCCCCAGGGAGAGAATTAACATATTGACCTCCAATAAAAAGATACGCTAGCACCTCCGGTACTTTTCCGTCTGACCCAGAGGGACCTCCGAGGCCCAGAGGGACCTCCGAGGAGATTTCAGTTACCGCAGCTAATTCAGCTTCTGACGTTTGTCAATTAAGGGATCAAATAATGCACGTCAATGATATTTTTTTCCGCATGTGTGCGAGCAGCCTACAATAAACAGAATGATCCCGACGGATTTTCATGTGGAGCACGGAGCTGACCTGGCTGGGGTCTTAATCTCAATCGCATGAACATTATGAGACAAGAGTATGCACAATACAAATCACTCTAAGACACCCAGGTAAACTATCCCACACACACACTGAGTGCAATCTGAGCACAATTAACTTTTCTTTCTCACTAACCTTGGTCATGCAACACCACAGAGGAAACCTTGGCAGCTCTCAGGCCGTGGATCTCGCACCCGGCGTAACAGTGTCCGTGCTGCTGAGTTATGGCTATTTGCACAGGAACGATCCTGTATATAAATAGCTGCCAGTGTAAAGATACTGCACTTCTGAGATCGAGATTACAAATCAAGCCAGGCAACATTAAGCTACACACAGTTTCAATCTAATCACATTCATTAGTAAGTTGGCAGAAAAACTTAACTCAATTGGGACACGCTAATATCGCTATTTAGGAAGGCAAGAAAACGTGATCAAAGAACCAGCTGTGCTCCAGGCTCTAGTCATTAATAAGTGCACACCTTCCCTACAGAGCCAGAGCTGCAGAAAAAGAAAGGATGGAAAGTTTACCATACGCCCTTGGAGAGATTTACGGCAGGGAAATTACACCACAGTTTCAGTACCCACCGCTATTTCTCTGAAGGGCTGAGATGAGGCTCAGTTGGCCCGTTTTACAAGGAGAGAAGCTTGCAGTGTTTGGGGAAAAGAGAAACGGCTTCCAGAGTAAACACAAATGAAAAGCAGGTACCTGAATTGCCTCTGATCATCCACCTCATTTGGCATTCAGGGTCTGGTCCAAGCTAATGAGGAAAATGGATTTGCATCATAACAGACCCGAGCAACAATGCTGTGCCACCGGAGGCAGCGAATTTGGACAAATTGGATGCTGTACCTCCATTAAGGATCTCATTCCTCTTCCCCAAAGAGTGAGGGTATTTGCTTCAATGTCCTCAATTTCTGACACCAAGAATTGCATCCTTCCAAATTAAACTCATTTAACTACTTAAACTAATTCCCTGTGTAGTTCCATTTGTATGTGACATTTTTTTTCAACTCCTGATCTTGAAAACTGATGTGAGGAATCACTGACAGACGATGTCTCCTGCCCAGACAGTTGGTTTCTGTCCACAGATTGATCCTTATAAAACACACATAATTCATTAGCCTAATAAAGCGAGTGAAGTTGCTGTAAAACACAGCATAAACATATAAGGGCTGTGCTGCCACTGGGAAAACTATTTTCTGACCCTGGTACACGTCATTTTATGTTCGTATGTGTGTCAGTTTTATTATCCTATAATTACTTTGCACAGATGATATGCAGTACATTAGGAGCAGCATCAGTTCTGTAAACATAATTGCATTAAATGGGGCTGTAAGAACAGTCTAAGGCACACTACGACTCTTGATTACAGACTATCAGATCCAAGGACCCATGTTTTAACGAAAGACAAAGTTATCTTTAGACACAGGTGCAGAACAGGAGAACTGAATGCAGCCTATCAACCAGAAACACTCCGCATCAGGCTGGAAGAGGCCAGGAAGACGTTACTGAGGTTGTAGAGCCTTTCTATCCCACAGTGTGGGACACAAACTGCCTGGTAGCGCTAATGGTGACACTGCTGACGACTTCTTCTCCCACTGCCGAAAATCAATGCTTGGAAACGCACAGGTTAAATCATTTTTGGTGGTATAGGTTGCTGTGAACTGCGCTTCCCTGCATCTATGCGGTCTCCTGCGATGTTATGCTTTGAAAGAGGAACTCTCCTCTGAAACACGCCTAAAATTACAGCAAGGACGGGGAAACTCCCATTTATGAGTGCATGGGAATTACACTAATTAAGGATATGTAACAGATGGGCTGATATAACAGGCTTTCATTCATGGTGATCCCACCCTGCCCTGCCAGCCAGCACCACTCCAGTTGAAATGGGATGGCAGCTTTCTGGTATCTTATCCTCGCAGCTAGAAAGTGTACGGTGATGGGCCGTGGTGTTACACTACAAATCTTATTGTTTGCCAGAGACACACCACGTGCACAGAGAAAGGGAGCTGTTAGCCTAATTAACTCGATCAAAATACAGCAAAGAGTTTTTATTAGTCCAGTTACAATAACACTAACACAGGGTCAACACAAAGCTCGTGGCCGCCTGCTAGGGATGGCAAGCCCCACACATGTATTGGGCTACGAGGATATTTCCTACCGCAACAGGGGCAGTTGTTCTCCCAGTCTGAATTGGAGAGTCACCCTGTAAATTAAACCTAATGTTTGTGTTTATATTCCTCCAAGGCATGGCAAACCTCAGAGCAAGTCCTGTGAGCTTGGGAAGATTCACACAGGTTCACAGAGTGGTCGGGGTTGGAAGGGCCCTCTAGAGATCATCTAGTCCAACCCCCCTGCCAGAGCAGGATCGCCTAGAGCAGATCACACAGGAACAAGTCCAGGTGGCTTTGGAAAGTCTCCAGGGAAGGAGACTCCCCCCTCTCTGGGCCCTGTCCCAGGGCTCTGTCACCCCCACAGGGAAGATGGAATAGATAGTAATAAATACTGAGAACCATGAAGATACCATTCAGCAGCAATCTTACAAAATATAGCTCTGTGTTTCTGATATAAAATCCAACCTTTGTAGCTACCTGCACTGTAAACTGTGCTCAGTTTCTTCACATTCTCTTCTCTCACAAGTCTCAATTGTTTCTAGTTACCAAAAATAGGAAAAAAATATCTGCACAACTATGGGAAATGTAGCAATGCAGATTCTGCGGCTTCACAGACAGGATGGATGTTGCAGCAGTTTTATTTTGGATTTTCTCCATGAATTTTATTTTGCTGCATTGTAAAAACTGCACCAGGAATGGGGATCCTAATACTTGTCCTACCTCAGCCAGATTGTGTGAATTCTTTTTGTCTTCTGCGTTTCAACTTTTTTCTCTAACTAATAGTGTGAATAGTGCCTGAACACTGTGAACAATTTACTATTATGCCAAATTTATTATTATACCACATTTATTCTTGTGAAGAAATAAAATATTTACCGATTGTAGGTGTCATGTACAAAACAACTTAAAGGAGCCCTAACATTAGAAAGTACCAAAAATTTGCTTTTTGAGAATGAAGATTTCTGCACAAAACATCATCATGCAAAATGCCACAAATCATCATTTGCATCTGAAAATACATATGTTGAAGCACTGTAATGGTGAAATCGTGACATAAAATCACAGAATTTTTGGTTGGAGAAGACCTTTAAGACCATGGAGTCCAACTGTTAACCCAGCACTGCCAAGGCCACCACTAAATCTTGTCCCTGAGCACCTCATCCACACTGCTCTTAAACCCCTACAGGGATGGTGACTCCCCCCTCTCTGGGCAGCCCATTCCAGTGCCTGACAGCCCTTTCTAGTAAGACATTTTCCCTAATATCCCATCTAAACCTCCCCTGGCACAACCTGAGGCTGTTTCCTCTTGTCCTGTCACTTGTCACTTGGAAGAAAAGACCAAATGCCACCTCTCTGCACCCTCCTTTCAGGGAGTTGTAGGGAGCGATAAGGTCTCCCCTTCAGCCTCCTCTTCTCCAGGCTGAACACCCCCAGCTCCCTCAGCCGCTCCTCACAGGAATTGTGCTCCAGACCCTGGTCATGGAAAGCTCTATTTGAAAACAGGGCATTTGGACTTCATCCTCTGCAGCTGCATGTCTCATCATACTGGAAAAATACCCAGGAATTTACACTTGTAAACCGAAGAGCCAGATTATCAGCATCGATAATTAGGCTCCTCTTCATCCTTGTACAGCTGTAAAGATGTGAAACTTTCCCTACTTTCCTGTGCCAGCACACATCAGCTGTGACCTCAAGAGGACACCTTTTGGGTTAACATCTATTTCAGTCTCCAGGAATATTCAGTTCATGGCCCTCCCTGCTAAAACTCTCCACTGGAGGCAGTTGTAGTCTCAGAGGTGCCTTAAGCCAAGCCTTTCTTTTGTGCTTCTCCAACGAAGCCTTGATTGCATTCCTTATATCCACACTGGAAGACACATTTCTTCTGCTTGGGAGTCTTGCTTTCCACTCCCGCAGTAATGGCCAAGCACACTTGGCCGAAGTTGCTTGCTTTAGCACCACACAGCAGCCAGCGTGGGATGCTCTCACTGCCACAGAGCAGGATCGGATTTAAGAGCTGCGTTAGCGAAGCACACGTTATGGAGCCAGCTGGCCAAGATCCCTGGTGACAGGTGAAGTCTGGTGGTGCCGGTGCTTCAGCAAGTGGAGAGACAGTGAAGAAGGAAGGAATGGAGTAGAGGACAGGATCTTGTGTTAGAAGCTATATGCTACCTGAAGCATTAACTTAACACTTAAATACTCATGTCGACACAGAAAGAGAGATCACAGAATCACAGAATGGTTTGGGTTGGAAGGGACCTTTAAAGATCATCTAGTTCCACCCCCGCCCTGCTGTGGTCAGGGACATCAGAGGAGGGCTGTCCCTGTGCCAGTGCTACTCCAGATCTCTCAGAAGGTCAAGGCATCTAGCTCTCCTGGAATGTGATCAGGGATCACCACCCCTTCACTGCATCCATCCTCCCACTTCCTTGCTGAAGCCTTAGCTTCCAAGCAGGACTCAGTTACTCACAACTTGCTCCTGAGACATCCTGGACTTAGAATGGCACTGATGTAAAATGCTAATTGCAGAGAGGTTTTCAGGACTCTGTTCCTTATGAATACAGAGAATTTTATGCAGAGCTAAGCTCAAGGATGCCTTTTTTATCACTCCACTGACATGAGTTAATCCAGGCCACGGTGTGTGGAGGGGTCAAGCCTTGGGATGTTTTTTCTCATCATTTCATTTCAGCTTAGCAGAACCACTTCAGTCACCCAAAGGGGATGTGTCTGTGCACTAAATTAATTTTTTCCTTTAAAAAAAAAGAATGACATCTCCCAAGTGAAACAACTGAATGATGTTCGGTCTGTGTGAAGTAGCACAGACCCAAAACAGACAGGTAGGTCTTGGCCCACACCGAAGTCCACTAGTAGAGAACAACTGCAGTGGCAGCATCATCTATAACATGATCTACTGTTACCAACCCTACTATTTTCCTAGGCAAAGCCACCAAAAATCCTGGGAGAATACACTTCTGCAGTCTGCCACATCTTCTACAGGCTCTCCCTTGGACAGGAGTCACACCAAAAATAAACCCATTCAATCCCTCCCGCTACTGAAAGAAGAAGAGATGGGGTTTAGACCATGCATGGCTAGCAAGAAAAAAACCCCAGCAATGGTCTGTGGTATCATGATTTGTTCCTTCAATTTTTACCCTAAAATAAATGTTGCTATTAGGTTTATGTACACAGCACCATAGTTGGACTTGACAACTCTAGAGATGTACAATACGGTCACTCATAAACATGAAAGAATGAGTTGGACTCAAACAAAATTGATCTAAAAATTGTAAAAATTAAAAAATAGGCTTCTTTCTTTTCCACTTGCTTTTTTATTCATGAGCCTTTAGGGTTCATCTCAGTTATGGTTTCAAGATGACTTCCACAGACATAAAGACTAGAAAAAACCCCAAGAAGACACAAACCATCCCTCTCCCTCCCAGATTCCTAGATGATGAGTTGGTGGTGTTGATGCAAATCTGTACCACAACGCCTGTGAGCAGAAGACATCACCTGGCTCATATCGTGGAAAAAACCCTGCCTCGTGCCTTTTTTTCATCACGATTTCCAATTTGGCAATATTTTTTTCTAGTGGAAGCCTGTGCTTCACCGTACACACAGCCCTTTCTGGGTTGGCACTGCCTGCTCCAAAGAACCGAAGCTCTGAGTGACAGTCTGCCCTCTGAATTTCCCAAAGGTTTTATCAGACCGTGCCTTTTAAATGAGTGTGTCTTTGCCACAAGCGTGCTCGATGCCCAGACAGCCAGAACACGAGAGCCCATACCCACGCTTAACGAGCTGATTACTCCTTTCTGCTGAAAATAAGGACAACCATATCTGTTTGCATCTTTGCAGCTTCTGGGCTCTCTTAGCTTTTGGATCCTGTTTCTTTTCTTTTCCCCTTCTTTTTTAAAATGAGTTATAAAGGATAATTTCCCCAGCGAATCCACACAGAGCATCTGATCTATTTTTGCGCGTAAAGCCGATGATGTCCACGCTAAAGCTTAACTTAAATCTTTACTTAACGCTGTACAAAGCAGATTAAGGTATCTCTTGATCTGCAGTCTCCTCTCCCACAACCGCAGGTCACCACTGCTTATCTGCACATAAACTGCAGTCGTCTTGCCTAAAGTCACTCTTCCTGCAGCTGGACGGCGCGGTGCATCGTACCATCACAACGTGCACGTGGAGGGGAAGGGCGAGCTCACAAAACCTTGGGCCATGGCAGACTACGATGCATCAAGCAGCAGAAGAAAAACAGTTTAGTAAGGGAAGTATCTTAGGAAGTGAGTAACCGGAGAGAAGGAGTATGTGATTAAATATTTCAGAATAGTACAGCTGTGTACACGGTTATTGAACATATTTTTGATGTCCTTATCATCTATTTACTGTAGCGGTGTGTCTCTAGGATGCCAGGTAAAATGGACATCACAGAAAATGGGAAGAAATATGCCAACTTGGGCTAAGGTAAAGCTTTAAGTGCTTCAAACCTGAAGTGCAGTTACAGGCAGAAATCCTCCTGCATGAAGAAGAAGCACCATCCACTCAGCAGATTTGTTTTTATCTTACAAGTCCATAAACCTGCTCGATCTTTGAAAAGAAACTTTAATTTTTATCTGCCCAGATCCAGAATGGTTAGAAAATGCAGCCTGTATCTTCCAATTAGAGTAGCTTAGAAATTACAACTGTAGCATCAATAATCCTGATGGCTAAAAAGTTAGAGAGAGAGAGAGAATGAAAACTTCATTCTCAGGTGACGCAGGTACTTTTGAAGCACCAGAAGTTAACCCCCCCACACTTTTTACATGGAAATTAGGGTGCTTTGGCAGATCATCTTTCCAATAGGATTAATGAATTTGATAGTCCATGTTGTAAGGTGGGGTTTTTTTGCACATAATTTTTTCATTTATCAGTCTAGGAGGTATCATCAGCTTGAAAGCAATGTACTTTTAAAATACATTTCCCTAGTTCTGCTTCTGATGTCAACAAAGATGACTCAAGAAAAGAGAGAGAAAGAGAGAAAATACCTTATTACTTATCACCACTGCATAGCGCTTATTTCTGCTTCTCAGGCTTTGTAATGAAAACACATCTAATAACTTCAACTTTTATTTCCCTGCAGTTTCAACCTGTAGCACTGACGCATAAACAATTATTCACTTTGGACCACTGCCCAAACAATATACACAGACTACTTACCCCCCCGCCACGCGCTGCTTAAATAAGCATGCGGAGATGACAGACAGACACGCGGACATCCACATATCTACACACAGCTACATCTCCCCGACTGCAACCGGCTTCTTTTAAAACTACATTTTGGGTCTTAAGAACTTGAACCAGTAACACACTTACCAGCCTACAACTCTTCCTACAATGAACCATGCTCAAGCAGGTTTAAAACAGCTTTCCTGGAGCAGTTCCACCCTTGAGCTTCTCTAACACTCGGAAACATTCTCCTCCCTTTAATGGGATGTTTTAGCCTTCTGACTTTTACAGCAGATGCATTTAAGACTCCGTGATGTCATTTAATTACAGACTTAGGGGAGAAGGCTGAAAGCTTTATTATAAGCAGCCTGTGCTGTCAGCTCTCCAGATGGAGTCACAAACTATGCCATATTGCTCACACCGAAACTGCGATGAGCGGAACGGGGGGACTGGAAAGAGGAATCCAACAGCTCACTTCTCCTTGGATTTTTCCCTTTTAACATTAGCATGCAGCGTTCAGCCCCTGATGAAATAATAGCTGAAGATTAGTCTCTTCTCAGTTCCTCTCTCTCGATACATATATTTACACACACATGCACTTATCGATATAATCATAATTGCACAGATAGCAAAGCAGAAGTAGACGTGCAGCAGCAGACAGGCCTGCGTAAAACTTTAAATAAACGCAAGATTCTGCCAATTTTATGTATTCACTGATTTATACATATTTTTTGTACCGCGAACCGACGTTATTTGAGATAGGCTCTACCTAAGTAGCTACAGATCAGCTTATCTTTAAAAACCGAGCGTATGATTTGGGAGCCACGCAGTTTTCAGTAAGAGTATTACATGGAAGCAAAAGTGGAAAGAAACAGGGCAGAAAGTGATGAAAAAGGAGAAATAACAGAATGACAATTTAACGTTAACTTGCTGGTAGTGACTATGGAGAAAAAACTAGTAAGAGGGAGAAAGGGCTTGCTGAAGAGACATAGGTATTCAGTGCCTTTGTCTCTCCCAATAGATCCATCGCCTGTGAGAGGTATCCCTGAATTTGTCCCTGGTGCCACTGTACAATAATATGAATGGGAGAAAGAAACAACCCATTAATCATCGGAAGTCTCCATCCTGCAGTGAGCAAAAAACACAGTCCAGCAGAGTGGGCATTAAACCAACAGAGATGTTACAGGGCCATGATGTTGGACCTACGAGAAGGGGACTGAGGAGACAGAATACAAAACACAGAATGTAACAAAGCAATAGAGTAACAATGCAGTGAGAAGCAAATTCTCAACTTCTCCTACCCCTCCACATGTGTACACCAGTATTTAGTAAAACCCGCAGAAAACTGAAGACATGCATAGCTCAAGGATGCTCCAATAAAAAAAGAGGATGCAGAAATTTAAGACCCAGCAAAGGAAATCAGCCTAAATCATGAATCCTGGAGCTGTGGCAAACTCTTCCCTAAGAAAAAAATTCGGATTTGCTTTGAATTTTTGGATTAAAGCAATAAAACTGAAAACTTTCTGCATTTCTTTAACCATTTCATTCATCCCTACGTTAGGATTGGGCTTGTTCAGCCTGGAGAAGAGAAGGCTCCGGGGAGACCTTATCGCAGCCTTCCAGTGCCTGAAGGGGTTATAAGGAAGCTGGGGGGGGGGACTTTTTACAAGGGCCTGTAGTGACAGGACAAAGGGTAATGGGTTTAAATTGAAAGAGGGAGATTTAGATTAGATATCAGGAAGAAATTCTTCCCGGAGAGGGTGGGGAGGCACTGGGACAGGTTGCTCAGAGAAGCTGTGGGTGCCCCATCCCTGGGAGTGTCCAAGGCCAGGCTGGATGAGGCTGGGAGCAACCTGGTCTAGTGGAGGGTGTCCCTGCCCATGGCAGGGGGGTTGGAACTGGATGGTCTTTAAGGTCCCTTCCAACCCAAACCATTCTATGATTCTGTGATCACAGTATGGTATACCGAAAGGTAATGGATTTATAGCTCAACAGAAGAGGCATTCAACATTAGCGAGGCACTGACACTTGATCTCAATCCAAAAAATTCCTCATCACTCCTTGGATTTACAAAGGCTTGTGCTGACAGTGGCACAGCGCCTAAATGAAGCCAAGAAAAGTTATCTAAAAAATAGTAACGTTCCTCTTATTTTACTCCCCTTGCTGCTCTCTTCTTTCACCTCCGTCTTTTTCTATGACCTTAAAGAACTGAGGACCCAAAAATTAAGTTAATGAGAAAAAAGGATAATGAAAGCCATACAATAAAAGGCGCGCTCAGGAAAAAAGCTGTTTCCTTCCATTATTCCATCCTCTGAACCAAAAGCGATCATACGATTAATTCTTCCTTGCTGATGAGAGCTGACACACATCGCAAAACACAAAAATGTTTTCTCAGCACTTGGCCAAATCTCAAATCTGATTTGAAAAGCTATTTGATAAAGATGGAAAGAAAAGGACTGCAGCATATGCCTACTTGTGGGAGACTCAATCTCCACTCCCACCCCAGGGCTCCCGCGCATGGTGCAGCCAGAGCAGCGAGGTCACCCCTTCACACCCGGGCTCTGGAAATCAATCCATGAGAGTCTGCCTAAAGACTGGAGACAATAATCATGAGAAAACTACTTCAGTTAGTTTGTTGTGATGTGTTGCACAGCTGCTTTTCACCAAAAATGTTCTTCCACCACAACTCAAGCAAGCAGGACTGGGACACTGCGGGATGTGTTTCCAGCAGGTGCCAGCATCGTTTCCAGTTCACACAGGGAGATAGAAGCCTTGGAAACAGAAATTAAGGGGAAACTCAAAAAACATGTATTTAAATCCAGCTGGGAGTGTGGTTTGCTATTAAGATTTGTAAATCTAGCTGAATTTCAAAGTACCCACATAAAGCTGGTTATATCCTAAGTTTAACTATACTCTAATTACTACGTTGCCTTCTATTTCCAAACTCTCATCAAGATATGAAACACAGGAGAATAACAAAACCTAGGTAGATACCAATAAATATTATTTCAATAAAGGGAAAACCTGTTTATTGCTTGGAGAGCCATTGTAGCAGTAGTACCTGCTCCCTGCTGACTCCAGGGACGGGTCTACCTGTGCACGATGTTCTGTATTAGGCCACTCCTGAAAGCAGCTGACCTACAACTATTTACGATGCCTCAGCGCACATGCATACCCTGTTACTGCCTGAGATGTAAGGAAGACTCTGTCTTAAAAAGGTTGCATCAAAACCCCAGTATTCTTCCCAGCAGTTCCCAGTACTATTCCCTCAATCCAAACACTTCCCACCCCCAACACCGTAACTGTACGAAGTGGCCTAGTTTTAACCACCGGATCATCATCTTTTCTGATTACAAAACCAGAGAAGACCATCCTGAGCAAAACCCAGTAGCAAGTGTTTAAGCTCCTTCATGACAATCAAGGACATCAACCAACTACACAGTTTAGTTTCCCTTCCATTATGAAAAAATGCTTAGATAGCACGTGGTTTCCACAGACAGATTTAACAAGAACTTCAGAACGTAATTCCAGACACACGCCGTCAGGTCTGACTGAACAAAGTCCTCCTGAACTTCTACGGAGATGCAGAGAATACATCTGTTTCACAAACAGGGTTTCTCCAGCAGATAAAGACTTTTATGAACACCAAACCACCATGAATTCAACGAAGCAGAAGGAAAAATCCAGACCCTTGAACCTGCCCCTGACCTTCGCTGCGGTACTACACGACTTGACTGAATTGTTGGGTGGGTCTCCCTGGTTGTAAAACGTGGCTATTAGTTACCTGCTTTCCAAAACGTCTTATGCTGTTAGAAAAACTATTGAATGGATGGAACCCAGAGACTGATCCCACACTGCACAGATGCTCAGCACTGCCCAAAACATGAAAAAAAAGCAAAGACAGAAGCATGGAAGACCCAGCACTCACCCTTTATAACACTACACGTGCCCAATAACGGGCACCGCGCTAGCAGGGTGCCGCCACTGGAAGTCTTGGTTCCTTAGAAATGCATAAACCCTCATCCTTCTCCCAAACTTTTACCTTTTGGTGTCCACACTTGTGACTGAACACACTTACCTCCAGCACGCTGCACGCCCTGTGTAAGAAACTGCAGTTCAAAGCCAGATAATCATCCCTACAAGGATAATGGGTTTGATAGCAAACTCAACCCAGAGTTAGATGATGGACAGGAATGACCTGCAGACCCGCAGGTCTCTAGGCCAGAGACTCCCTTTGAGTTTGGAAATGACATCTAGGCACACTTTCACACGAGGCCAGATGACAGACAAACCCTGAAGTACACCACAGCACTCATGTTCATACCAGTTCTTGAGAGCAAAAAGTAAGGCTGAGATTTCTAGCATTATTTTACACTTTTTTTTTTTTAATAAGTCCCAAGTGAATGATGATGAAAAAGTACACAAGGACGAGAGGACGGTGAACAGTCCCCAGAAAATCAATTTCCAGCTGATGCTGTCATTATTTAGATTTAAGAAAAACCCACACACACGCAGGGCTGTAAGTTTGAGCTATTGAAAAACCAGAGACAAAACATAAAAGTCAGCAGCATTGAGTAAACTATTAAAAAATATCAATTTATAGACTGGGACATTAAATATTTTGTATTTAAGCTTTTGCTTGTACAGGAAAAATGGCAACTGGATATAAATTTCACAGTCTTGAAAAAGCAGAAGCTTGTAGCCTACAAAAACGAAATTATAATGCAACTTTGGAATGGAAATTTAAACTCCAAAGGTAATTTTCCATTGATGGTGCTCACTGATGCATGAATTATACTCTCAGGGATGCGTAAATAGGATTTGTTTGATTGCTTTATCATCCCTCCATTATATCAAATCTTCTAAAGCAGTGGGAGACATCATAGGGCTGTTTGTAGATTCCTTGTTTGAAGACACAGTGGGGGCAAAATTGTATCACTCCTATTGAGGAACAGGACCTGACCATGAAATCATAATTAATGCCATAACAATCTACTTATAAGTCTCTGAAGCAGCCAGGATGGTGATAAATTAGAAGCAAAATATTGTTAGCATTTTATTTAAATTAAATTAAAAAAAATCTGACATGACAGGAACCATATTACAGGCTAATAAGGGATTAGACGAAGCAATTACAGCAGAGGGTTGGGTTTTTTTCCCAGATGATGCAAAAAGACACAAGCTTTGTCGACATCACTGCTTTGAAACTGTAATTCCAAATTTTCTGGAGTAGCACGACACATGCCAACAGTTGTGGTTTCCTAGAGTGTCCCAATTTTGAAATCCGACCAGGTGAACTATCCTGCCCTAAACCCCAAAATTCCTCGCAGAGACTTTTCAGCACCTTGCAGATCCAGAGACGATTTCCTCCTCGTCACTTCTGAATCAGCACAGAAAAGGGTCAATATAGGAAAGAAGGGTTGGCAAAACAACCAAGATGACAAAACATTTTGCAGCTGCCTGTGTACCATGGTAATAAAAGAGACACAATTAAGCATCTGCCATGAGCTTGGCAAGGGGAAAGTCAGACAGGATGGCAGAGAGGACTGCTCTCACCTGGAAAAAGCAAACTATTTAACTGGCTTTACTGGGAGTGGTTTTATTCAGTAATGATTGAAAAAAACCCCAAACAAACCATCAACACCCTCACCCCCCAACTCTAGGATTCCTCCACTTAGGCTGTGTGACACGACTGAGGGTGAGGAGTCACCCTGGGCTTCACTGCAAGAACTGAAGGCCATGCTGGTGCCTTCCAAACTTCAACTGAAGGTAACTTCTGCCCCACCAAACCTTTATCATCAGTCCTAGCGAACAAACCAGATGAAGAACTTGTATGCCTCAGCTCAAATAAGACAAGGAGGGAAAAAGATATACATAACCTAAACCCAAGGCAAACTCTTAAATGATGGACTTTCAACAAGATACTTCATTTTAAAGCGAGGACTTCCAAACATAGTGGGTCAATTGGTCCATACATCAACAATTAGGTGACCAATCTAGAAACCAAGGTGATGCTGATGATCTTCAGACTCTGAGAAGAGTCTTTTTTTGCTCAGTTTCTCAGATAATGAGTTATTCTGGTACGCAGGTCCTTGGTCTTGCCTGCTCAGCTGATGAGCAGAACAGTGCCTCAGCAACAGGGCTTCCAAATCCCATGGGGGCACATGGTGCCTCCTGCTCTACTGGCAAAGGCCAGAGATACACGAGCAAAGAGGATGGAGGCTTGGTGTCTTAGTGTGATGCTTTCAAAGCTCCTGAAGGCCGACATGGATGGCTCATAGCTCCTGAACATTGATATCTACTGTCTTTGCACTCTGGCCAGAACAAGTGAGGTTTGTCCAACGTGTTGTGCTACATGGGAATATCAAATCGAGACGTGGTGCAACTGTCCATGTACAGTCCCAGCAATCTGGAGCTCTAACCCAGATGCAAATGCTTCTCTTCCAGTGTTGCTGGAACTCAACTGATTTGCAACTGGTTCTCCATCAGTAAAATGAGAATGACACTTAGCTATCTCCATGAATCCTGCCAGATCAGTTAGTTGGTTTCTGTTCTTCACACGTCCCAAGAGTATCTAAATATCCACAATATTTATCCTCAAACCAACCTGTGATCTATGGAAACACCCTCACTTTACATACCAGGGATTGAAGGACATGTGCACGAACAGAAAGAGTGGAAGGAGGAATGCAGAAAGAGGTGGGAAGAGAGAACTTGGACCTGTTACAGCTACTCTGAAGCCAATTATCCTGAAGCATCACAGAGAGCACCAGAAATAGTTGGGAATCGGGATTTTTTTGAATTATATAAAAGCTCACATGAGTGACAACAGGATTACCTCCTTCTAAGAGCTTGACCCACATCTTCTAAGATAATGACTACCCAATGGTGCAGGAGGAGAGGAGCACCACTGGAGGAGACCTGCAGGATTAAACACCTCTTGAATGTTGTAAGGCTTCCTGCCAAGTAATCTTTGAGAAAGGCTGGAGATGGAGGAGCTGGGAAATGTTCCTCTGCGCCACCAGAATACCACATTCCTTTCACTTTGCTGCAGTACCCACACACATACAGGTAGAGCACAGAAGGAGTTACAGACCTGCTTCATGGCATGCGGGGAGAGGCTACGTTAACTGTCAAACTACCGTCTCATATATTCGTAGTTAATTCTGGCAACCGATTTCAATTAGGGCAAGGAGGGGGGAGGAAGTTCTTCTGTCCTTCACATTACTAGACACGTATTAGGAATGACAGCCTATGATTGCTGCAGACAGCATCTAATTAACTGTCATTATAAAACACATGTCAAAGCCCGGGGCCTATGCTGGATCTGCTGTCTAATTTAGCTCCAGAATATTAAAAATCCCCTTGAAACAAGCTGGTGAATGAATTTTGTTGTCTTATTAAACATTCCTTACCCCCCCCCCCCCCCCCCCGGTTCCTAAACCCTCCTTCCTCCTTTGGTACTCAGTATTTGGAATAAATGATGGATTAAAACTGTTTCTTTTCTTCTTCCTTACTGTAGTCAGCCTTAAAGAGAAGGATTAGAACACAAATATGACATGAAAGTGGAAGCTGTCTGCAGAACTATTAGATGACTAATGGAACAATTACATCTAAACAACCACAACAATTACTTGTGGAGCTTATTTTTTCCTCAGTGCACAGTGAGACCTTAGTTCTCTTTTTTATTATTAATTAGAGCAAATATAAATTAAGTCATCTTTGTTTCTGCAAGCATTACATGCATAGGGAAGCACTGAGGAAGAGCTGGATGGAAACCTCTTCATTAAATTCCTGGTGACATCTACCCCTTGGCTGCACAAAGTCACCCAGCAACGGTCAGCGTGGAGCCAGGCGTGCATTCAGTGGGGTAAAAGGGAAGGGACAGGGGCCAGCTAAGGGGGTTTTAATTCCTCCTTTAGCACAATTTAACACAAGCAATTTACTGTGGATTGGTATGCGAGCAACCTGCTATCCCTGTCCAATTCTGGAGACAATGCCAAGACTGCAATGACTCCAGTGACGTAACGCTGCAGTACGTGACCTAATGCAATCTCATGCTTTAAGAGCAGCCAGACTTGGTCTGGACAAAAACTTACAAGTGGCATTTCTTGATTCAACTGGGAAGTGCATTTTGATGTTGGAGTCCACCTTAGTGATAATGGCACAACGTGCTTGGTGAAACATAGGTATTTATGGAATATTACTCCCAGAATCCCAGGCAAATTACTATTCCAGAATTGTATTCTATCTACTTCATTTTTCTAGAGAAACCACTCATTTTCCCTGAAGGCTGTACAGTGTAGACCTTTCTTTTCCCATCACAGATTACAGCCACCAGAAGAAACAAAGAGCTGGTTATTCCCAGTAATAATATCTAAAAGGCTAGGAAATCACCTTCACTGTGAGGGCAGTCCAATTTTGGAATAAGATGCTCCAAACCCCACAATCCATGAATATTTCACAATTTAGCCTTCTTTCTCTTTCCCAGAGGTAAAAATTGACCAGCGAGAACAGTGTCGTTAGAGGATGTTATGATAATGCGGCAAAAAGTGTGCAGAAAATAGCTCCGAGTATTGAAGTCTTATTGTCATCGTCTAAAGGGTTTGTATGAACACTGCCTCAAAGAACTAGATTTTCTCTAACTCTGCTTAAGTAGCTGTAACACGCATTACCCGGGACAAATATGATAATGAACCCAAAAAAGTAGCTATTTTATCACTGTGTCTTCCCCTCCAGGAAAGACTGAGCTTTTGCCATATGGAAATGCATGGAAACCATCCAAGCACACTTTCTGTACAGAAATGTTCAATACTTGCCCTGATCCACAGGATGGTGTAATGCACCTTAGCAGAGCATCTCAGGTGTTTGCAGCCCAGTTTCAGAAACGGAATGAAATTCAGACACAGCCTCCAGGCAGAAAGGAAGATCCAATCTATGAAAAATACCAACTCAGGGGATATCAGAGAGTCCATTAATCATTAAAGCAGGAAGTTCCCTTGCTCCATATCTCTGTCTGGTGTTTGTAAACACAGTACCTTGCTATAGTTAAAGCTTAATATAAAAAGCAGCTGCAGTGCCCCAAGGGCTGATACCGAAGAGCTTGATATCCTAGATCCAACCTACCAGCAGTCTCTCAAGCTTAGCACTTGCTCCAAACAGCATTATGACAGACAATATCCTTGGGCATCTGGCCTTGCCAAAGAGCCTTGCAAACTCCCTGTGCCCAAGGCAGAAGCCCAGAGATACTTTACAGTTTCCAGAGCTGTGATTTAAATGTACCTCTATTTCCTTCAGCGTGTTAAAGATGCTACATAAAGGATGGTCCTGTTATGGGACCAACCCGAGATGTCAGCGACCTGGGTTCAAGTATCTCATCTATGCAGCTACCAGTAGGCAGGATATTAATTTAGAGGTCTATGTGTAAAACAGGGCCAAGAATACAGCAAATGAGGGTGCTGGAAGTGCTGTACATAGGGTAGTGTGTCTACAGCCTTCATGTTAATTAGCCTCTCTTCAAAAGCTGAGTTCTTTCCATGATGAACTGTTTTTTTAACGCCATGTCAACGAAAGGAAGGAAAGTAATATTTAGACAAAGCATGAAAAGTAAAAAGGCATTTACAAAAATGATATTCCTGGAAGAAAGTTTTAGGCTTTAAAAATACAACCAGGAAGTTTAGTCCCAAGACAGGTAAAGAATTAACAGTCTCATTGGGAATTTTTAATTTCTGGAAACTAGCAGATAATAGGGGGATTTATCTGCTTTTTGGTTTCTGTTCTCTGAAAAGAAACACATCTCTCTACTTCTACTTCAGAAAGCCTGACTTGTGTTGCCTCGCTCATACACCTCACTTTATATTTGACATACATTTATTTATTTTCACCCATATATTTAACTTTATTCTCATTTGCTGTTACCAAATTAGCAAAAATCTCCGAGTCTAAAACATTTCCACTCCTTTGTGAAGCACAAGCCATCAGACGTGAACCCTCCTCAGTGCAAATCAAAGACTTCACACAAAAGCCATCGACCTACCCAAGCCGACTGGGTTTTGGCAACGAACTTCAGCAGAAGGAGGACTTAAAACTATAAAATCAGGTTCTTAACCCCAATTCTGCTCACATGCAGTGCCACTAGTAGCTGTAATCTTTATCCTGACTTGGATAAAAAAGTAAACTTCAACCCTCTTGAGCGCGTTGTGAGGTGCCAAGGGTAGGTGGGATGTCTACTTCAGCAATTCAGTCAGCAGGCATACAGGCTCGCGATGGATGTGGGAAGTTTTGACCTGGTTACTACCTGCTCTGGGACTTGTCTGCAGTCACTGCCTTGGGCGGGTAATGTCAGCAAGTCTCCACATAAAAAGTGTCTATCCTCTTTATTTAACTTTCCCTTCCTGCTGACATAGTGAAACATTCTCACCCCTTTTTCCGGGTGGACAACAGAAGCGCACAGAGACTCAGCGGACGATCTGATGTTTTTCACACAACCTGTGTGAGAAAAAGCGTTGCTGTAAAGCAGAATCCTCTGATGAATCAAGTCGGCCTTGGAGAACTGGGTTCATTTCTCTGAGATGCTGCTTGTGCAGGAAGGCTACGGTACTGCCTTACGATTGGAAATGATTCCCACAACAGTGCTGCCCAGAGCCACTAACAGGCATTTTCAGCAGGTCTCATTAATGTTACTATTGATTCTTCCACTTCTCTGTTCTTCCATCCTGTGATTCTTCAATTTCCATATTTTTTTTTCCCTGTGATTTTTCAATTACAATATCTAACAGCAGGCTTGTGCCCTTCACTGCGTATGGAGGAGTAAATCACTCATTTCTTTAAAATGCTTATTTCCCAGTAGATTAACAACAGTGATTATTAACAGGAAAGATGCACTTTAACTACTCTGGAAAAAATGTACTGATGTTCAGCAAAGCATTTAAGCACACGGCACAGAAACACTTTGCAATTCTTACCGGTTTTACTACTCCATTCCCAGGGTATCTCAGTCACAGGCCAGCATTCAAATGAACAATTAAAAACGCTGCCATTGGATGGACTGGCATGAGCCGAGTTCTGCATTCGCGTTTAAAAAAATAATCTTTCTGTTGATTTTGTGGCCCAGGTAAAACTGAGCAACTATAATCAGTGAGTACTGAAGAACTGCTATGGCTCCCGTGTAATCTGCGGGAAGACCTCAGGAGTGTTTGTATTATCTGCCCAGTTTCATTTCAGTGATTACGAAGACACTGAAGAGCCTTGTAGGCTCACCACACTCATTAATATTCTGCTCCTCCACTGATAAAGTTCTCATTCAATGGCACATTTCTTCTTGAAAAATGCACAGAAACATTCCTAACCCTTCTTGGAATGAGAACAAATCCTCTCTATCTTGCTACATAATCCTGGCCATGTTTATATTTTCCTTCAGAAGAATTATTTCTTCCATCTGCTCCTACCACATTAGTCTATGGAGTTGCTTCTTTCTTACCGCTTTCCTGAGGTTCTCAGCTCAAATACATTAATATACTGCGGTTCAGTGCTCCCCCAGTACTAAACACAGTTCGCAGTATTGATCAGCAGCTCACTGCTCAAATGAGAAACAACCTACAGAAGTCAATGCTATAAAGATAGAACAGTAAATTTGCCAGATACATAGAGAGACGATACAGATGGGTGTGGGTGTATGTACATACACAGACTCTACCCATGTTGTGTAGCATCTAGTCATCGAGCTGCAGAAACAATTAGATACTTGGTTATTAGTTTCCTTATTGAACATGATTAAAGATATGTAGGTTATCACCTTCCTTTCAATTTTAGGGACTACATATAAATTCACAGATCAAAATTAAAGCTGATGGGCATAGTATAAAAAAACCAAGTAGGTCCCTGGCTGTTTAATATGTTTATAGTGATCTACATTTTAAAAAGTAATTAAGGGCTTGGTAAAAGGTCAGAAGTTCCACCGGGTTACATTTTTCTAGCATGAGAAAGTAGTTTCCTTCCAAAGCTTCACGACAAACAAGACAAATGTACTTTTTCTCTGTCAAATGGAAAAAGGTCTTGGTGGGTGATAAATAGCAGAACCATCCAATTTTGTAATCCAGTAAGAAAAAATATACATCTTTGTGCTGAGGTACAAATCAAACCAGTTTTTCCTCTCTTTGCTTAATCACCAATTAAAAATGTAATATATTATTTTAAATTTTAGTCTAAATTGAATTTCATTCACATTAAAGAATGCAACCTATCATTTGACAAAAAGGCAGCAACCATTCTTTCCAAAAGCACACTAAATCAGTAATTTAATTTAACTAGAAAATGTGCTGCTTTTCTGAAAAGAATTACACTGTTGATTGTGCTAAACAAATAATAATTAATGCAAGTACATACAGCTCTAATTAGCAAGGAATTTAATTAAACAAATATGCCAACATAACAAGATGCGTAACAAAGTAATTGTACTACATCCTGCCGATGTAGCCTTCATGACTTCTAAGTTTTTACATGGTGATTATAAAGCAATTTTGAACGACTGGGTACACAAGAGTGGCAAACCAGGCCCTACGCAGCCCCGCTGAAACACTCAGACCCCACAAAGCCAAAAAACGGCAGAAATGATTGCACCGTCTGCTGAACAGCCTGTGTAGCTCCATGGCCGCGCCTATTTTCTGAATTACAGGAGGATTAGACACACAGGATTACAAAGGAGAACTCCTGTTTCCCTAAATTAACAAAACACAAAAGCCAAACTTGTTGTCACTGACCTCTTACTTTGTTTTGACAGCCTGGAAAATACAGAGTGATATCAAATCAGAGGGTTGACGTTGGAGGATTGTCCAATTTAATCCCTGCTCAAGCAGGGACAACTAGCGCAGGCTGCCCATGACTCTGTCCAGCTGAGTTTTGGATCTCTTCAAGGATGGAGACTCCACAACCTCTCTGGGCAACCTGCTCCAGTGTTTGACTCCCTCACGATAAAAAAGTGTTATGTTGAAGTGGAATGTCCTGTATCTCAATCACTGGTACTTTCAGGCCCTCAGGTGCAAGGTCTGTAGAACCATACTTGGAGCAACTTGAATTTTCCCAGAATTTTCCTCCTGAAAGTCCAATAAGCCTGCAAGAGGATTCTGTAATCCTCCTTCCAATACAGTGTGGCTGACACAGTGCTCTTCTCAAGGTACTACTAGTGCTTTACCCAAAAGTCTCTCTAACCAGCCCTAAATCCTTTGACAGTTTCCCCCACCATGATCAACTGGAAGTAGCTTATTCCACAAGAAATAACAGAATCTCCTTCAAAACCTGCCTCTAATTTTGTTACATGAAATATCCAGAAATCCCTGTAGTCAAGAATAGGTTTTTCAATGACTCCAGTTCCCTTTACATCAGTTTGCAAGTGCCTACTATTGCCCTACTATCCAGCTCTACACTTCCACCAAGACGAGGGTTTTCTAGTATAACCACCATTGCATTTGTGAAGAGAAGGACAGTGGTCAAAATTGATCAGCATACCCTGAAACAAAGCTCTTGTGCCTGTGGAATGAACTTCAGTGAGCTTAGCACTCCTGGTAGGTCACCAGGAGTCTGAAGTAAGATGCCTTCTGCTCCCAACATTCACTTCTAATTGGGTGGACATCTTTGCCGTCAACACAGACGCTGCTCCTCCACAAAGGAGAAAAAAATCCTTGGGTAGTAAAATCCTGTTTTCTCCACACCAGTTTAATCCTCAATTTTTTAATGCGTGGTACAGAGCGACAGGGCTGTAATTTTCTCCTGAATTATTTCTACAAGCTACATCATGGGAAAGAAGGATTTTGCCTCTGTCCCCCTTAAGCATTTCCAGCTACTGTACAGACATTTTTAATCAGTATGAACAGAAAATTGAGGGGAAAAAGAATACAAGGAAATGACATGCTTTGCAGAGCTCTTTATGACCTAGGAAGTAGGGAAGAGTCATGGGCATCTTTGAAACAAATATGCAATACCCAGACTGCATCAGTTAATATTTTTTATGAATCTGTTTCAAAAGCTGCTGCAGAAGTGATATTATACAGCCTAATTAAATCAATTCATCTGTGTAACGTTGCAATGGTTGGCCTTTTTCCAGAAGGGCTCCTTGGAGCATCCTTTGTTCATTCTCTCTCTCTCTCTTCCTAAATTTCTGAGGTAAACAACAACAAAAATGCTGATTTCCTTCCTGACACTATACAACCAATGAAGGTTGAAGCCCCAAAGGACTTTTTCTTGATGTTAAACTCTCTGCTTATCAATCTCATTCTCAGCCTAAAGCTGAACGCCACTATTCTGCACTTTATTATTTCTTAATTTATTATTTGTATTACTGTAGTGCCTGCAGGCTTTGAAGTGCACTGATTTAGTGGTGGGTTTTAATTTCCTTTTTTTTTTTTTTTTCATTCCTTGAAGATAAACTGAAAGATCAGGCTTCCTATTGGCATAAAATTCATTGAACAAGGACCCTAGAAACTCGGCGTGTAATTTGCTATCACAGGCACCAGGCTTTTCTCAAGGTACTAGTAGTGTTTTACCACAACAGGAAGTTTCCTATTACCATGTGTCACAACGCAAGCACTTGCTTGTCAAAGATACTGACATCTGCAGCAAGAAAGCTGCTGGTACTTACTTTGAAACTTGTTTTTCATGTTTTGATTGCCACATGTATCATGTCAGCATCTACTTTTGTGATTAAAAGAATCAGAGAATCTGTAGGCAATTTAATGAAATGTAGAAAGCTGCTGACATTAAGGGCTACTGTACATGGCTATAAGCATGCTGAGTTACAACACACCAGAGAACCAAAGCAAGAGATAGACATTTATCCGAAAGCCAAAGACTCTGGAAATTGTTGTTTTAGTTGTGTTGTGTTGCGTGTTACATCTACAGAATCCCAATAAGGCTGGGTCTTAACACTTCATCACCAGGAAACAACGGTCCTAAAGAATTTGGTCTTAAGGTGGTTGGATTCAGAAATGTTACTGAGAGGCAAATGAAATCACAGGATCAACTACTGCCTGGTAACTGGCAATGTAGATTTACAGCCTTGCAAACTTACCTCTCCCTGGCAATGAGGTCAGCGGCCATGCACTTACCAATGCGTACAAGCAGAGGAGCTGATCTGCTCCAAGTTCATACTCCCCTACGCTGAGCAGCCCACACTCAGACAAGTAGAGGAAAAGAGCAGTAGAAGTATATCATAGAATGGTTTGGGTTGGAAGGGATCTTTCAAGGCCATCTAGTCCAACCCCCTAACATCTTCACCTGGATCAGGTTGCTCAAAGTCCCACCCAGCCTGACCTTGAAGGTTTTCAGGGATGGGGCATCTACCACCTCTCTGGCCTGGTCCAGTGGTTCACCACACTCATCATAAAGAAATTTCTTACTTATGTCTGCTCAGAATCCACCCTCTTTCAGTTTAAAACCATTACCCCTTGTACTATCTCTATAGGCTCTGCTCCAAGTCTATATCCACCTTTCTCATAAGCCTGTTGTAAGTATTAAAGGGCTGCTATAAGGTCTCCCAGAAACTTCTCCAGGATGAACAAGCTCAACTCTCCTAGCCTGCCCCCATAGCAGAGGGGGTCCAAGCCCCCAGAGCATTTCTGTGGCCCTCTCTGGACCCGCTCCAACATGTTTTTTGCTGAATTGAGTCAGTAAAGAAACTTAAAATGGAAAAAATCTCAAACAAGTAAACAAAAAATCCCAATCTGGATCCTCAAAGTCCCATCTCATAACAAGATCCTCCCGTCCATGCGTTACTCTTGTGTCTTTACAACTAGATGCAGTCACTGAGTACGGGTATCTTGTAACCCACATACTCAAGCCACTGTCTACTTTTAATCCTCCATTTGTTTCACTGCAAAATGTTCTCAGAATTTGATAGTGATGCATATTTCAAAAGCAAAAAAAGGGATGAGCTGTGACAGAGAGTTTCTGATGAAGGAAAGCTTAAAGGAATCTGGTCTGGGGCAAGAAAGAAGTCTTGCAAATAAATCCCTTAGAGTAATGAGGTATTAAAAAACAGTGAAAGGTTTGATTTTATTTGATGTATGCAGACCTTCTCAAGACCAGACACAGGTTTGACAATATAAATGCAGGTGCAGCCATTTAATCAATGCTGTCTTATAGGGAAACTTCTCCAATTAAAACAGGAGCAGAAATATAATATAAAACTCCTTTATCCTTTTTCAGCTCCACCAGATATGATATTAGAAAGTCCAAGTAGGCTACTTAGCATTAACATTAGACCAAGATTCACCCTCTATCCAATCCGATGGAAATATAACCTTTGGAACATGTTTTCTTTCCCCACCTTAATCCTATCCTGTAGAGCTTAAAAGGCTAAGCAGAACTTAAGATCATTACACATAATATTTATTCAGAAATCCATACTGAATCAATATTCAAACATGAGTCTGGCTTGGGCAAAGGTTCAGATGGACCCTAATTTCAATTTTGTTGACCGTGTTAAAAAATTGTGGCACATAACCCAACCCTGGAGAGCAATTTGCACATTTTGGGCACTACGAACAGTATTGGCAACCAGCGTGCAGAGAGGGGTGTCTCTATCTGGTTCTTGGCCTGGATTTGTCCCCTCCAGGTTCTGGCTGGAGACTGCAGCTTGCAGAGATCTGTCCCCTCCACGCCAGTCTCCGCTAACAGAAACCAGCCAACCATTTTTTTACCCTCCTCCTGCAGAAGAGATTTCTGCCCCTGTTAACAGCTTCTCCTTTGTACCACTTCTGAAGATGGGTAATCAGAATCAGTCACAGTTATCATAGGGAGAGTTTCAAATGTGCCCAGTGTAACAGTATTAACACTTCTCATTAATACTTCATTAATTTCGTAATGAAAATGTTGCCTAGATGGCATTTGCCTTTTTCACAGCTGTACCACCCCGGCAGCTCAGTGTCACCTTGTCTAACACACGCCACGTCTCTCCCATCCTCCGTGGTTTCCACCTCAGCCACATCTTTCGTAACACCCTTTTCTTCTCGCTTCTCCTTCCTTCAAAGCCACCGCAAGAAATTTTAAGCTGCTTAAGCAAAGCAATAAAATGTTATTACGTTCAATAACTTACAGCAGAATCAAATCTTTTCTTGGAAATCATCTAATTTGAAGCCAGGATCCTCTACCTTTCCTGGGAAAGCATGATGTATTGGAAGAAAGACCAATCTCAGCCACACTAAACCATGGTGTTAACGTTTGTTTCCCATCTCGCTCACACTGGGAGAAATCTCTGATAGGCACTTTAACATGGGTACATTCAAGAAAACACACAAAAGATTTCTGGGAATGCATTTAGCCTTTTGTTTTACCAACTGTAAGTAAAGACATGATCACGGAATGGGATAAATGGCTTTTTCTCTGGGTAAAGCGTGCTTTCTGGGGTAATGCAATAGATGTGATCAGAGGGAACACAGCTACACCAGTGTGAAAGGTTTCACTTAATAGATTAGTAAAAACCTTAATGCATTATAAACACACAGCAACGCAGTTTGCTGTTCAGCTTGCACAGCAGTTTTTAACAAAAGCATGGAGAGAAACATTATCAAGGAAATGCCATAGTGGCATGATGGGTAAAACAGAAATAACTTTGGTTTTGTAGTATTTCACTATTCACAATCTCACTAAACAAGATCTGACCAGGATATCGTAAGGACAATAGAAATTTGTGGGACATTCTGCGTAACAAGCATGGTGATACCTAAAAATCTATGCAAATGCATGCAATTATCCTAGTACCTATTTTCAGTGACCCAAGCCCTCACCCAGGTGGGACAGAAAGCCCATCTGCAATCTCTCATGCATCTCCTCTTCATTTTGAGGAAATTATCACTCAGCGTCTTCACAAGGTGCGATGGAGAGCAGTACGGTATAGCACTGCACAGAGCCATTACCATGATCGTAAAGTGTGTTAAAGAACAAGTGTATTATATAGCTCCAGAAGGCAGTTCCTTTTTATATCCTCTTCAGACAGCAGCAAACCACCCTGCGGGCTTTGGGTGACCCGTTTTCAACACACAGCCCTCAAACACAGGTATCTTTTTAGAAGACAGGGTCCCAAGTTGAGTGCCTTGCTAAGAGAGAAGAGGCAGGCTGAAGGGAAGGGGCCATCCCCAAAGCACGTGGTGCCTTGGAATTGCCAGTGCTGTGTCAACCCTCCTCTCTCAGTACCCTGACCACTCCCTGGTCTGAAGTTTGTAAATGGCATGTGAACACCATTCTATCTGTCAGTGTCAGGAGAGGAGAGAAGGAGTAAGTCAGGCTTTACCATCAGGTAACAATCATGGTTGTCACAGAATCACAGAGTGGTTTGGGTTGGAAAGGACCTTAAAGACCATCCAGTTCCAACCCCCCTGCCAGGGGCAGGGACACCCTCCGCTAGACCAGGTTGCTCCAAGCCTCATCCAGCCTGGCCTTGGACACTTCCAGGGATGGGGCATCCACAGCTTCTCTGGGCAACCTGTCCCAGTGCCTCCCCACCCTCTCCAGGAAGAATTCTTTCCTGATATCCAATCTAAATCTCCCTCTTTCAATTTAAACCCGTTACCCCTTGTCCTGTCACTCCCTGCACTTGTAAAAATTCTCCCCCAGCTTTCTTGTAGGACCCCTTCAGGTATGGGAAGGTGTTTAAGGTCTCCCTGGAGCCTTCTCTTCTCCAGGCTGAACCTCCCAACTCCCCCAGCCTGTTCCCATAGCAGAGGGGCTCCAGCCCTTGGAGCAACTCTGGGGCCTCCTCTGGACTCACTCCAACAGCTCCGTGTCCTTCTGCTGTTGGAGGCTCCACAGCTGGACGCAGAACTGCAGGGGGGTCTCCCCAGAGCTGAGCAGAAGGGGAAAATCACTTCCTTCGATCTCCCAAGGTGTATACAGAAAATCGTGCCAGAATGACAAAGCCAGCACTTGACCGCTGAATCCAACGTCAGCACTGGCCTCATCCCAGCCCTGTAGACCTAGACATAACTATTTCCAGTGTTCTTAGCCAAAAACCATTTCACTGCCCACTGATCCTCTACAGGGTGTCAAGAAAAAGGCAACCCAGGTTTCCGTGGCGTACTCTGCCTGTGCCAGGAACCCACCCCTTCTGCACTGGGGGGAGGAAGATTTAGCAGACAAGACTGTAAAGATGTTTCAGGATGTTTCCCTCCTCGTGCAACTAATGAGGATGGAAAATGGCATCCAGGCAGATCAGAGGCAGGAAAGCCGCAGCCTATTCGAGGACTCTTGTTTGCTTGGGTCTTTCACCCTCACTGCATCCCAGACACTTACCTAATTGGAGCGGCATATTTCCAGCATGTTTTCAACTGTAATTTGGTGCAGCTGTTTCAGACTGTAACTACAATCTGAAATGGTTTAATTATAACATGAAGGCATCAGGAACAGCAGTGAAATTAGAAATAACAACCATACAAATGCTAATAAATGCCATTTTGTTGGGATGGAGAAAAGCAAGAAAATACTTCAGGGGAGTAATTAAAGGGGTTTTTGTGAGCAGGAAACTCAATTGGCCTTCAAAACATTCTGATGGTTTCATTTGCAGATGAGGCAAAGTTCAGTTGAACAACTTGGGGGGGGAGAACAAACCTATCACCCGGTAAAGTTGCAAGAAGGCATAGGTGCTTGGGAAGAAATGCAAACAAATGAACAACAGAAAACCCTTGTTGCACAGCAGCATCAGGATCAGCACGTTTTTAACAGCTTCAAATGCAGGCAGGCCCCTTTGAAATGCAAGGTGTTGGAGGAACTCCGTATTTCCTGCACACACCGAGGGCAGATTTTGCAGAACGAACCCCTCTGGTTCTGACACTGATCAGATCCAGTGTCCATCCTGCAACCCCCTTTCAGTTACTCCCACTGAAATATCAGCAGTGTCTGAGAGCAGAGCAACCCCTATCCCATGTAAGTCCAATCCCTCACGTTACTCTGATTTCCCACCAGGTTTCTACAGCCCCAACAGGAATGAAAGCCGAGGCGTTAGAGATGCTGTGGTGCTTGCACACAGAAGCAGCAATAAGCTGCATCCTGCACAAAATCTGAGTTAACCGCGGTTTGCGTGGTGAGCATTTCCCTTGCTGTTCCAAGGCAGTGCAACAGCCTCTGACACCGGCTCTGAGTGGTTTGGATGATGGTCTGAACAGGGAGGAGACGCTTCCTGGAAATATGACGTTCTAGCCTACATTCCTGCAACTTTTCACACATCGTCTAGTTTTGGACATTTATTTCCAAAGCACCCACAGAACCTTCAGCGGGAAAGCAATGTATAAAACGTATTACAGCATTTACCATATAATACTATACAAAGGATTGGCCTGGCATCGAATCACAGTATTCTCGGCGCCTTCACAAGCCGAAGCTAAGGATCTCCTTTAGCTTTGCTCACAGCATCACTCCTCCTTCGCCTCCACGGAGAAAAGGTATGTCTCCCTGGGTAAAAGTGACACGGTATGCAGGCAGAGGGGAGAAGTTCACCCTCGGTAAACGCGTTCTGAAATCCCACGTTTTGTTACTGCCATGTGCGACTCCGGTAAAAGCCTTCGTGGCGTGTGATTTGCAAAATGTTATAATGCAGAGTTATAGCTGCGATTCAGTTGGCTGGAAAGGTAAACATGACAAGGGAGCAACACTTTCACAAACCTCTTTACACATCAAAGGGGAATCACTGGAGATGAGCTTAAAAGGGGCGTCATCTATGTCCTCACTAATGCAAAGAGCACAACAAAGCTGCAGTTGAGTATGTCCACTAGATTAAGAGGGAAACTGCAGGATCTTGACGGGCTTTGAAACCTGATTTGCATCAGATAGCCACTCCAAAGGGAGGTAAATGTTGAAAGGCAGTAATAAAGACAAAGTGTCTGCATTAGCATTGCACCCTTTTGAAGTGAATCCCTCACTGTCCCCCTTTCCCTCGTGGGTCCTGCTCACAGAGCCACGTGGGTGTGCACAAACAAGACTCCTTTTGGTTGAAACCAACCTGTAAGATTTGCACCAAACAAACTCGGGCAGCTAATGAGATATTCCGTCACTGCTGCTTGGTCCTTCAGACATCCACAAAGCACAACCATGTCATAGGAAAGTTTAACACGTGAGAGCAGGTTAAATAGTCCAGAACAAAGCTCTCAAACCCCATGCAGCATAGCAGTGAGCCTTGGCTCCAAATGCTTTAACCTACTGACCTGTCCCAGTCAGGATTAATTCCTTGTGGGAACTGAGATGGATGTAGTCAGAAAAGCAAAAGGAATTACTGAGTTCTGCCCTGAAGACCTTTAACAATGCCTGAGAGTGTGATCTCATCTGATTTGCTCCTTTTGTCATTGCATAATTGAGAATTTAGCCCAGGAACTCCTTTACCTGAAGTAAGATTTACCTCCAGATTCAGACACATTAATCTGGGTGTCTACATAAGAGCTAGAAGCTCTGCTCAGTTGCCAACTAGCACTATTTGAGATGCCTTCAGGTCCCTTTGCTTGGGCCTCCAGATCCCACTCTAGACTGGCACAGGTCTCCTGTGGGTCCTGCATCATGTCTCCTAGTCCATGTGAACACACACCTGCTAGCAATAGGAGAACAAAATGAAATACGGTGTTTTCCAGAGGAAGGAACATGCCATCTGCAAAGTTCTGATTCACCCAGGCCAGGCTGGATGAGGCTGGCCTAGTGGAGGGTGTCCCTGCCCATGGCAGGGGTGTTGGAACTAGATGATCTTTAAGGTCCCTCCCAACCCAAACCATTCTGTGGTTCTATGATGTTTTATCTAATGGATATAAACTTGTGTCATTTCATTGGGTTTTTATCACGTGTGTTCTCAAAAACATGTATAGATAAAACTCTGGCATTCCTCTGCCTGTAGATGAAATAACTCCAAGTCAGGGCAACACAGAAGAAACCCCTTAAAGACACCAAGTGTCTAAAACTGACTGTTGAATTAGAGAAAGCAGATAATTTCCTAATAACCAGCATTAATCAGCTTAAGGGCTGTAAAGAAACATTCACGTGCCTGGAAGTATGTTTGCTTGGGGAGATCCAAACTAGCTTCCAAAACAAGCAGGGGAGAGATGCCCCATCAGGTCTTCATACCTGCCAATCGTCACCATCACGAACCGAAGTAGTTCACAAGCCTCTACCATATGATAGTTCTATCCAAGGCAAGACAACTAGAAAACCCCTATGACCTGGACTGATCACTGGAAATGATGGTGGACCTGTCTTACCATCTTTAAACTAGCAGGGCTCCCTCACCCCAAGGAAACCAGGGTTAGTCCTGCTTGGCTGCAGTCCATCTCCCAGAGCAAACCTAAAGGGTGTTTTTATAAATGCACATCCCTTTACATAAATTCACAGACTGAGGCCCGTAGCGACAACTACAACCATCAAGCCTGACCTCCCGTGTACTCAAGCCACAATATTTTCCCAGAAGCTGAATTAAGCGTACCTTTTTAAAAGACAGCCGTAACTAATCTCCATTACCTGACAGCTTTTATCTTCCCAGTGGCTCATCTACTACAGGGTAATGTGATTATGCACAGTCAAAACACCAGGTTTCACGGTCAGTGGGAAAGCTACCTGCTCCTCTGGCTTAACAGCAAAACTTGTGATCCTTTTTCAGCTTAATATAGGTTGAAAGATTACCTTCAGATTGGCTCCATCTCCCAACTGGCTTTAAATCCCAAACAAGCCTCGGTCCTGTTTTGTCTGGGTCAAATGATACTCTGCCATCTTGCACAACTTTTATTCCTCCGCTCCACTCTCTGTGCTCTGATGTTAATGGAAGTAAAGGGAAGCCAATTCAAATGGATGTACGACCTCCTAAAATTAGGAGTGATTTGATTTTGATAATACCCTTGGCTATCACTAGTGTCATATTACATGTTCAATATATCTAAATTGATTAAGTTCATTAAAGTTGTGATTACCTAGAATACTGACAGAGATGCCAAAAAACAAACATGTAGAATTCTCAGAGCATTACTAAATCCTACCAGAAGCGGAAGGGATCCCTCAAGGCTGGCCATCTAGTCTCAGGTATTTAAAATACAACCAAATCTGTATTTAAACTAGACATTCATCCAGGCAGATCTGCTAGGTCTACAGGTATTCACTAAATCAGCTGTTTTATGAGTAGTTTCTTCATCTCAAGCCTCTTGCACCTTCAGGTCTCCTACCTGAAATCCAATCTCTCAGCAAGGAAACTCAGAGTAACTTTTCTTTCTTAGCACAAAATCTGATGTTGCCTTTTATTTTGGTTCTAAAATGGACCAATTCCAATTGGTCTTGGCAATAGCACCGGGCAACAAGTGCTCTTCAGAGGATAATGATCTTTAAACTTGTGGTCAACAGCAAGGAAAGATGATGTTAAAGGGAACTGGGAGAATCTTTATAGGATCTTGAGTGCAGTGGCTACAATACTAAAAAATATTGACCCAATATTTCATTGTATGGCTCACACAGGTCATCAGTATCCAAGTATTTGTCAACATTTGTCTTAAAACACATATATCTAAGCTAATAAAGTTTGGGAGAAGGGACCATCTTTCTTCATTCATCAGCATCTGCATGCACCGAAGCTTGACTGATCGATAAGGCTTCCAGATTCCAAAATAAATTAGAAGGAGAAAAGACTGAGGCAGGCAATTATGTGAGGATCTTACAAATCACACTGAACAACTCTAACATCTTGAATCCCACCTTTGAAGCGTTCAGTCTGTTAATGGTCTATGCCTTGGCTAGTGCACCAGAAGGGTGAAAGGGGGCTACGGCTTGGATACGGTTATTGCGACTCAGCGATTTCGCCTCCTTTCCACGAAGCCGCAGTGTAACAAGACTGACAGTAAGCAGGGAAGCCTGGGTCACCACCATATGGCAGCACAGCAAGAACAGACCACTAGAACGTGGAAAACTGAGATTTTAAAAAGCTGCCTTGAATCTTGAGAAATGACAAAAAGCTTCTGTACATTTGGAGAAAGGAAAAAAAAAAACCTAAAAAAATCTTGCATTTCTCCACAGAGAGCCAAACTCTGACAGCTCTTTGGGGGCTTTTGCAGGTCCTAGTGCTTTTACAGCTGTGTCTACCAGTATTCCTCACTAACACTTTCAAATTAATTCCAACACTTCCCACAAAAAACAAGAACTTTTGGAAACAGGGGTAAAAGAAAGCATGATGGATTCAGCTATTAAGAAAAAAAGACCCAACCTGCTCCTTTCTCCCTTTTTAAATGACTGTGGTGGATAAGAACATGCTGCTCAGGGCTAAACCAGAATTCTGTGGGACTTATTCCAGTCCCTCTGGATGCAAGAATAATACAGAGGAGACTCCATTTCCATGGCTTTGAAATCATGGAGAGGAAGGATGAAAAGAGCTCTGCATCCCTTTTGAATTAGTACAGGTATCACTCTGCTCCTCTCCAGCACGGCGTTGCTCTTACCGCACAGCTTGCTTGGAAAATGAGATTCATGGGACACGAGACCCTGTTTTGAACTCTGGAGTAACAAGTCAATTTATGTAGAAGCGAAGAGAGTGCAGGATAATGAAACATATTTTCTTTTTCTCTGCGTGACTACAAAGGTGTGTGTTTAAGGTAGAAAGCCTTAACCAGTCTCACCAGGGAAGGACCACTACGTGCCCTTCACACACGGACGCCGAGAAGCAACAACGTGGTCTCTAACTGATGGATTTTCTCCGTCTAAAAGGATGGAGAAAATGCCCAGCAGACAGGAGGATCCCAGGTTTCACGCTATGTTAAGACATTATTGGACTAGCTATTGCACAGCGAAGCCAGTGTGTATGCAAAGACCCTCCAACGCTTCACCAAAGATGAAACAGACCTTTTTTAGGGGAGATCAGTGTGATGCTCTGTGATGTCTTTTACTCACACAAATGGGCTTTCCCTTGTGCACTGATATTTGTACATACACATGGCACACACGTTCAGTTTGTGCCATTTTTACCGTAAATGATCATCAGGTCTAAAAACAGCCACAGTGGAGCTTGGAGGATTCCCCCTCCCACCTTCAACACTGAGTTTAACATCACCATGGCATGTCTTCAAGCCATCCAGAGTATTCCTACTTCCCAGTTGCGTGTTCTCCTTCCAAGTGACGGAGGATCGTGGTGCGAAAGGGTGCACTTGAGGTTTTTACCTCTTGCGAAAGGCACCCCCATCATGGTCTGACCTCAGCCCTCACCTCTGCCGTTTCAGAAAACCTCTGTTGACCCAGTGATGAAGATCTCATTCCCTTGTCCATCACGATGGATTCGAGCCTGCTTGAGCAAAGGGAGTTATCAGTCAATGACAGAAAGTGACGTGGCACAGTTTTAATGGAGACATGGCTGATTATTCAGTGCTGAAACAGATGGGTTTATGTCATTTTTCCCTCCCATCTGCAGCCCAAACAGCAGTGCTATCACCAGAAACTCTCATGGACAAACCATAAGCTCCCTCTTCACCTCTGGATCTCAGAATACAACTGTAGGAAATCAGCGGGCTCAGAAATACATGGCTGTGACAAAGCCAAGGAGAAGTGAGGAACACATTCCTCAAAACTCGTTGTCTTCCTCCAGGTGGTACATCTCCCCAGAGCCCTTCCCAGAAATACAAGCCCCTGGGTTACTGCCAGGGGAGCTAATGTTACAGGGCATGAAAAGGAGGAGAAACAGGTAAGAGAGAATGGCACAGCTGCTAGCTGGCACCATCTAAAAATCAAGACTATTCTTTCCCTGCCTCCCTGTGAAGCCCCCTTCATGTGCTGAAACAAAAAGCGTTAATTTGACATCCCGCTTGGCTTTGTTGAATTTTGACATGTCCTCAGTCAAGCAAGATCGCCTCCTTCAATCAGACACCATTTTCTTGAGACGTTAGAAAAGGAGGAAGCTAAAGTAATTATTGAAAACTCATAAGCAGCAGCTTTAGCCTAATTACCATGACTCCTTTTTAATTTTTTTTATTGATTGCCTCCCGTGAATACACAAGTATTGACTGAACTCGCAGAGTCTTGCGCTGCTGCGATAAGAACAGCAGTCAGTGAAAAACAAAATGCAATTAGGTGACCCAATATCCTGCTGAACATTTGGGATTAGAAAAAGGAAAGAAAGAAGGAAAAATAAAGCCTGGAAGAAAACACACATCTGTGTGTCTTTCATAGTCTGCCACAGACTTGCTCTCTGTGCTTGGGAACAATGTCCTTGTCAAAGGAAAGCGAGTGTTTTATTTCCTACACTGCCAACGTGGTGGTATTTCATTCCATCCTGCCAGGGCTTGACCCAACGCCCAAGTCTGGATGACCCACCAGCTGCAATGATCTTCAGCGGAGGGGACTGGCCATCCCTCAGTGTCACACCTAGCCAAGTCTGCCTTGAAAGGTCGCAATCCCCACAACGCCTTGCTGCACAGAGTCCTTCAAAACCAGCCAACCAACCTGCACCACAACCAAAATCCCCAAGCAGTTATCTTGCAAAACCAGAGCGCAGAACTCGGCAGTTCTCGATGTGCAACACATCACATGCATTGTAACACGGTCCTGTTTGTTGTGCTGTTTAATTTCTTCGCTGGCCTTCTTGGCGCTATGTTTTCCCACACTGACCCAGATCCATTCAAACTATGTTGCGGCCAAATTAATCCTTGTGGGTTTTTTTGTTTGTTTTATTGCTTTTATCCTCCCCCTGGATCTACCTAGTTCTTTCTCCTGCCCAGCTTAATTTCAACCACTAAACCAAAATGAAACTTGTTCTTATTTTCAGATGCTGAACGGACATCTAGTTGGGTTCTGTCCTGACCAAATATTTTTTTAAAAGCTGCTTCAATTGGTACAATTTAGTGAGTAATTTTTATCGCCCCCATTCAGTGGAAAAAAATCTCTTTATTCCACAGCAGCATCCGTTAAGTATAGCAGAAGAAAAAATTTATATCCTGACCCCCGAGATTCATATGCTTTCAAACAGACAAGGCAGCTTCCATTAGGCTCACATTGATAAGCGCTGTTTTGACGTGGCTAGGTATTGCAGGAATTGATTTCTTAGTTTTTTTCAGATATGATAAGCATAAGCAGTGGAGAAGAACTACTGAGTTAGCAGATACTGCTCTCTTCATCACCATTCCATTCCAGCTGGCAATGATTTGTTTTAAAGAAAATAAAACCACACATTAATTCTGAGCAGTTAAAACTAATATTATGTTTCGAATTCAGACCACTAGAGCTACTCTGGCTTTTGAACCATGTGGCTCCTTGACTAGACATTATTCAAAAATACACTTGACAGCAGGTCAAAGATAAAGAAGATATTTTCATATTTTCAAAGCCCTTCACTTAATGTGAATTCTATTAAGCTATAAAGTGCTGTTACAAGCAAAACAACGGTTCTCTACAATTAATTCTGAATGCATCCACGTACAGCACTATTACAAACAGCTCACTGACACCCCCAAATACACTGAGTTAGTATCTGCAGGTTTTCTTCTCTCTCTCTCCTTTTCTGGCCATCTAAGGGCAGTGTAATATCAACAACCAGGGAAATGAAAACATGTGTCAGTGAGACTCTGGTCAGAGAATGATGAAAAACAACCGGGATTCAACGATTTCATTTCCACGGGACAGAAACGGCACATTGTTGCCGAGCAGACAGCTGGTGGGTGGATCCAGGTGCTAACCAGGCACCAAAGATCGACACAGGCCAAGGAACGATCTCGGCGATGTTAAATACATGAGATATAGGTAAGGTTCCTCCCACTCAAGAATGACTTCAAGCCAACTAAAGAGAGTTCCCAGTTTGCTTCAAGGAAGACTTTCATGCTCTCATTCTGGGTCAGGATTCTGCTAATCAGTTCTGGGGTATGACCAATGAAAAAGAGGGAAAGATCACCCTTCATTAACTTAAGTGTCTCATCTTTCTACCCCCTGCAGTCAAAAGGAACTTAAGATACCTTCACCCTTGGATAAAGCCAGAAGTTGAAGACAGAACTGTGCATGGAGCGTTCCAAGTGCACACACAGGCAGAAAGGCCAGTAAATTATTATCAAGAAAAGTCCATCCAAAGACCTCATGTAAAAGGTGCCAGTTCTTGTTTAAACCTACTGGAAGATTCAACCTATAAAATGCCCTCCTCTCACCTAACACAGTAACGACCACGGAAGATGGAAGACGGTTCAGTCTCTTCTTTCTTTGGAAACCTGTAAGTGACCTGTAAGGATGGATGGAGAGTTGGGGAAGGGTTTCAGGGACCGTCTGAGCAGCTGATGGGACTCGTTCTGGAACCACAGTTCAGTTCACCTAATACAAAAGTAAAAATAAAAATATCGTCCTTCTTCCCCCTCCCTCCCCACACACTCATCTTCAATCAGCCAAAGGGAGAGAGCCACCAGCACCTGGTAAATGCTTTGGATAAAAATCCCTACACTGAATTCAGAGAAATGATAGAAAACGCAAGTTCTGACACAACACTGATTACGGGGTTTGCAAAACAGCCCTTTCTTATTTTTAGGGTTTGAAAGTTGTTAACTTTGGCCATTTCCAAGATCAGATGGAATTACATTTCAGTATCTCATTCCAACCTCCTAGGACTGTATTTAGTGAATGAACGCAAAACCACCTTGGTGGAAGGAGAAAATCACACATAATACTGCAAGATAGGGAGTTATCTGGGGGTCTGACTGCTTTTAAGAGAATGATCCCCCACCCTGGCTGTCTTCAAGGCCAGGCTGAATGAGGCTTGGAGCAACCTGGTCTAGTGGAGGGTGTCCCTGCCCATGGCAGGGGGTTGGAACTGGATGGTCTTTAAGGTCCCTTCCAACCCAAACCATTCCATGATTCTACGACCCTAAACTACCAAAAATATACACACACTTACAGGTTCCTCTGTCACACACATGCACCTGCACTGCAGCCACTCTTCTTGAAAGCAAAAATTCACACCACTTCCACACTAATTTAATATCTTTTGAATAATAGACTTTTTTGTGCCATGGAGGAAAGGCACTCCAAAATTCTCTTACATCACTGAAGATAAAAAAAAGCATCATTTTTAATAATTAAGGGGTGACTGTAACTGAGACTACTCCTTTCAAGCAACGAGATTTGTTAAATGGATCGTTAATGACAGAGAATGGTCTGGGTATGGAAACAGCGGTGAAAAACTCGCAACGTGGCCACTAGTTACATGCCACCGTATAAAATGTAATACTTTGCCAGACTTATTCTACTGCTTTTCTATTTCTTTAAAAAAAAAAAAAAAAAAGAAATCATGAAAAAAAAAAAGTGGAATCGTGAGAAACAACATCTGTCCTTGCCCAAACAGCTACGTGGTCACTGTTGGGTTGCTAAACCAGGCCAGAAAAGGACAATGAATCCAAGCACTTTAGATCTTCTTAGGTCCCAACCACCACCACGTATCGCCTGGGACTCTGAGTGCCTATTAACGAGGCAAAGATCCTCATTTATGATTATCATTCACACAACACTTAATACTCTCATTCAAAGCGTTAAGTGGTAATATCAAGTTCACATACTATCAACATCTCCTACAGAGGTATTTAAGAACATACAGTGTTTTGTATTACAGAATAAATTAGCATTTTCCCCCACTTCAGCATCCAGGGACGGGAGAGCAGTGCCACGGCGAGTATGGCACAGGTCACATAAACTAATGAACAAACGCTAATGAGATATAGATAACAAACAATAGAATATTAAGACACTTTTAGTGCACTATTCCCAACCGTTTTTTCAGGGGAACAAATCAGCTTCACAACAAAACACACTTTTAATATGAAAAAATTCTTCCAAGAAGATTCCTCCCCTCTGTTTCACAAAATATTGACCTGCTCTCTCCGGTTATAAAACCAAACTAAAATTAAATTTAATTCAAGTATTAACTTATATTTTAAAGTGAAACCAGACAAGGAAAGTGGACAGTCAATGAAAGATTTTTTGCCTGCAAAAAATCCCCAGCCCTTCTACACAAGCTCAATACAATGTCACCCTCTGCAAATATGCTGGAAAATGAAGTCCTACGGTTGTTTCACAGTCCACCACAAAAGACTGGAATTTGTGTTAGCTGAGCAAACACGACTGAACGCTGCAAAACTACAGCCACAACTGAAGTAAAGAGCACGTCAACACTGCAACTCGGGCAGAGTTTACGTATGTTGCTCTTGCTCAAAGTGTACTGAGCATTTTAGTTTAAAAAGGTGAATTTTGCCAGCATTTCTAAATGGACAGACAGAATCACTAATATCAGAGTATTTCCAAATGCTAAATATAGACAACCATTTAGCACTGGTTGAAAAGGAGTGATATCCCATTTATACCATAACAGATATATTTTTTAAGTCATCTTCCATCTTAGCTGATGAGCAGACCCAGTTCTGCCCAACTGGCAACCTCAGAGAAGATCTCAGTTCTGCACAGGATGGAGAAAGACATGGTGCTGCAGCACATCAGGCTACAAAATGGATTTTACTTCTCCTCCATATGGCTTTTCCAATAACAGTACAGTTGGGTGATGAGTTTTTAGCCAAGAACGCTACAGATATTCCTTTTCTCGGTCTAACATTGAAGGATTATTTATGTTATCCTTGGGAGCTGCTTTTAGAAACACAGTCCCACCTTAACTCTTCCTAGCAGATCTCTTGGTTGTGGCATGAGAAGCAGCTGGTCTTGGATTTCCGTTCCTGGAAGGTTGGTTTAGGTACTGGGAATGCAAAGACCATCTGCACCTTAACAGTGGTTTTGTTTCAATGTACTGCTCTGTTTTGCAGAACTCCACAATCCTACATGCAAAGCAGCTAGATTTGGGTTTACTTTTTTATAAATGGTCTTAAAGGAAATGAAACAGATTGTGAAACAGGAAAAATTTCTTAACCAAAAGGTTTGTCATGCTTGATCCCCTGGTCATAGAAGGAGATCAGGTTTGTCAAGCAGGACCTGCCTTTCTTAAACCCACACTGACTGGGCCTGATCGCCTGGTTGTTCTTGAGTCACCATCCCTGGAGGTATTTAAAAGTTGTGTAGGTGAAGCGCTTAGGGACACAGTTTAGCAGTGGACTTGGGAGTGTTGGGTTAATGACTGGACTTGATGATCTTAAGGGTCTTTTCCAACTTAAATGATTCTGTGACTTTGTGGTTAAAACTTTCAAACATGGGCATGGTTCATTTTCTTTCTAAAGCCTGGCTTGGTCTGAAGTGTACGCCCTAAGTCTGCAGCATTTATACTCTTGCTCTGGTACACAGGGACCATTTGGAAGAGCTGTCGCACATTGCAGGAACTCACCCAGGCTCCACTACACACCTCACCTATTTGCAATAAGGAATACACACCTTAGGTCTAGGCTGATAGCGGAACCTTGGTATCAACACAGAATCACAGAATGGTTTGGGTTGGAAGGGACCTTAAAGACCATCCAGTTCCAACCCCCCTGCCATGGGCAGGGACACCCTCCACTAGACCAGATTGCTCCAAGCCTCATCCAGCCTGGCCTGGAACACTTCCAGGGAAGGGGATGTGTTAGCATGTATAAACAAAGATATTTAAAATATGAAAATTCAGTCAGATTTCAATCATGGCACTCAACTCCTGCCCATTCTATAAATATCCTCCATATCGAGACAGTCGTACTTTGTAGGGCTTTTTTTCTCCACTTACAGATACAATTGCTATGACTGTAAGTGGGATGTGTAACTCCATGGGGAAACACTCCCAAATGCTAATTTCAGACCAGAGAGCCTCATTGCCCTGGACTCCCCTTGTGTTAGAGTTTTGAACTGCCCCTGAAGAAGATTTTTCTCCACAGCACTATACAGGCTTGAGCCTGCTGGACACAATGAATTAGTAACAACTATGTGACACTTCAGATCAATTATTGTCTCCTGTTGACACACAGCATTTCTAAAACATGGATGGTTCCCACCCAAGAGGCCCGTGCTGCTGCAGCGGTCAGTCTGTCCCATCACCTACTCCCAGATATCCTCACAAACCAACCGGTGTTTGTCCTTTCAGAAAATTACCCTGGAAAAAAACCTGAATGCAAACAAGTACCTGAAGGTAATCAGCACAAGTTTAAAACTAATCCCAATTCAAAGAGTAATTTTTCCTTGTTATTTCCCAAGGCTGCAGCAACTTTCTCCCAAGTCCCACACGAGACCCTGGAAGTTGGCACAGTCTAAAAGTGTAACTGTGCCCTTGTACAGTAAAATCCCAGTGCTGAACCAAGGCCTTCTCTGCATAGGAAAGGGAGAAGAGCCCAAATGATGTTCCATAGGCCTCAGTTCTGGACTTTCACTATTAAATACAAAATAATGAAAATAATGGTTATGACAAAGAGTCATCAGCACCACAGGCAGAGGTTGACTGACTGGAGATTCCACTCCAAATTTCCAAGCTGCAAATTAACCCTCAAAAAAGCTACACAACTACTTCACACATGTAGTTAATGTGTCTGTCTATGCATTATTGTGCTTTCCTGCTTGTGTGGTAGCAAATTCTTTCCCTACAACATAAAATTTATTTTCCTCAGGCTACACCTGAAGCACTAATGACTACTGAATAACAGCTACGGAATGAAAATGCAGCTTCTCCTGCACATCCTCCCTTTTCCAAAACCTAAAAGGCAAATGGCACAATAAGAGCATCACAGATCTTCCCACATCCCCTGGTTTTTGAAATTTATTTGGAAGAAATCTTTGAAACTAGACCAAAGGTGAAGACAAAGGGAATGAGTCTCTCCCGCTCGTATACCCACACGCGCACGCTCCTTCCACTTCCACGTGAGCACACGTACCGTAGCCCTGTAGGAACAAACCTGGGGCTGATCATTTTTGTGCAAAAATGAATGAATTGCTTCTCCTTGCAGTAAAGTCTGCAAACTGTTATCTAAAGATTGACTGAAGCACTGCCCCCTCTGCTGTGTCCTTCCTTCCCGAATCTTAAACAATACATTTTTAATGTAAGGTTTAAAGGTTTGATGAAAAAGTTATAAGTATTGACTTTTGCTCCAGCTCATTCCTGCTCAGCCCTGCTCTGCTGATGAACATGAAATGTGGTTCTTCAGAGCACTTCAAAACGGGCTATTTGGGGACCTCCTAAAATCATGGAAAGGAGAAGTAGAAGATCCCAAGGAGCAGTCTAAGGTACAGTGGAGGACAGCTGGTTAGGAGCCTCGATTTCCAGCTCTGTTACTTCCAACTCTTTATTTCCGGTTGCATTTGTGTTCTGCTCTTCATTTCTTCTTTTGTCATCCTACAGCAAGGGGCACAGCAGAGTGAGTAAGTACAGGGGTTTTGTGACAGAGAAAGACCTGATCAGTAAACACAAAGAGAAGGAACAACTTGTTCCTTATAAACCACCCAAGGAGGTTTCCTTAAGCTCTTGGATCTCTCAGTGCACACTGGGCACCTTTCATGCAGCAAAATCACTAGAATCACAGAATGGTTTGGGCTGGAAGGGACCTTAAAGCTCATCCAGTTCCAACCCCCCTGCCACGGGCAGGGACACCCTCCACTAGACCAGGTTGCTCCAAGCCTCATCCAGCCTGGCCCTGGACACTCCCAGGGATGGGGCATCCACAGCTTCTCTGGGAACCTGTCCCAGTGCTCTCTACCCTCTCTGAGAAGAACTTCTTCCTGATTCACAGATTCACAGAGTGTCAGGGGTTGGAAGGGACCTCTAGAGATCATCTAGTCCAACCCCCCTACCAGAGCAGGATCCCCTAGAGTAGATCATGCCCAATCTCAATCTCTCTCTTTCAGTTTAAACCCATTACCCCTTGTCCTGTTACTCCCTGCCCTTGGGAAAGTCCCCCCCCCAGCTTTCTTTTAGCCCCTTCACGCACTAGCAGGGGCTCTGAGGTCTCCCGGAGCCTTCCCTTCTCCAGGCTGAACACCTCAACCCCCCCAGCCTGGCCCCATGGCAGAGGGGCTCCAGCCCTCGCAGCATCTCCGGGGCCTCCTCTGGCCTCGCTCCAACAGCTCCGTGTCCTTCTTATGTTGCAGACCCCAGAGCTGGAGGCAGAACTGCAGTGGGGGATCTTTCCAGAGCGGAGCAGAGGGACAGAACGGTAACTCATGCATTCATAAACACCTGAGTTATTAATTACAATTAACATCTTTGCTAAAATAACATTTTTTGCAAAGCTGCTGCTCAAGAAGAAAGCAACCTTCGACTTTGAGAAATATTAAATATAGAGCAACCTGCAAGGAGATGCTGATTGACAGAGGGAGAGGCAAAGAGCAATGCTTAAATAATACATGTAAACCTGTAATTCAGCCTGACACAAATTCATTTTTCTTGCTATGACACACAGATGTAATCCAATCAATGAGACAGTCTCTGTGGCAAAGCCATTATTTAAACAAAGCTGGCTTGGCTTAAAAATGCAATCATTTGGGACAATTTAGGACTGTGATATTATGTGCCATTTTGCATTGTGATGTACTGAGAGTTCCTACATTGATCTTGAAATACAAAGCCAGCAACATTTTGATAGTTCATAGATTTCCCCCTTTTCTCTTTGACTCCAGAATTCCCAAATGTGTCAAACAGTCCAGCAGCTATCACCTCTGCTTACCGCACCGGGTTTATTATAAATAAAAGCCAAATTGGAGAGCAGTCTTAAAAGGCACACTAGCAATAAGGACACATAACTACTTAAATGCAGCTTTAACAATAGTGCTCTCTCCCTTTTGAAATAAGCATCCTTTTTTCAAAATGTATTTGATGGCTGCTTCCAAACACATTACCAAAGCTGTACAAAACAGCAGAGAACATTGGAAAAAATCCTCTTTCTTGAGTTGGCGGATGGGTTTGTACTTAAAGCATAGAATGGGGACTTGGGAAACTTCGGTTCAACTCCTGCTTCCACCCGTAAAGCACCAGGGCTACTCCTGTAATTACAGATCAGCAGATGCTCAAGCTATTTGCTAGATGAAGGCCAGAAGAGTGTGAAGCTCTACATGATCAAGCCCTTAATCTTCCCCGGTCTTCACTCCCCATCTGTAAAATGGGAATAATAATCCTTCTCTTCTCTTGTCCCTTGTTTGCCCTGTTTGCTTACATTATGCCCTCTTCCATTCCATCTACATGCTGCTGGGTGCCCAGTTCAGGTTGAAGGACAGATTCATTCCCATAATGCGCATAACAAACAGCACTTTCGCACCGGTTGGATAATCTAATATGCTTTCTTCACCTCTGGCTTTTGTAGTTTCCCTAATCAGAGGAAGCACTGAATTATCTCAATTTAACAGATGTTGCTGTGCCACCTACTACTGGTTAAAGGCTACAGTGACTGTGCAATGAGCAGACAGGAGTAGAGGCTACACAATACAGCCCTAAAAGTGTAATCTGATGTAAAATTTCCAACTAAAGGAAAAAGACTAAATTTTATTGATTTACAATGGAATTTCAGCACTGCAGTTTCAATGGAAAGAAGGATGAATTGTCTCCACAGATGCAGTTTGACTCTAAACGTCTCCGGAAAGACAGCACGCGCTTGCCAACAGCTAATCGTCGCAAGGTGAAATCCATTTCTCATATGCTACTTTGTTTTCAGAGATTCAAATCAAAGTCCTGGGGGTTTATTGCTCTGCGAATCAGCAATTGCAAATGTACAGCAAAACAATGCCAACCCAAAATCTGACAGCTCTGGAACAACTATAATGCAGAAGGGATTTGGGAGTTTACCCTGTAAAGCACTGAAAGAGACATTCCAAAGTCAAAAGAAGCTTTTGAGGACTCTTGTCTTCAGAAACTCTTCCTGTTCTGAAGTGTCAGTGCTGCCTCATGTCAAATAATCAAAAGGAACAGCCAAAATTATGCTTTTTACTGTCGTGATGTAACCGAGTGCAGGTCTCCCCGTGCTGGTTTTGTGTGAGAGCTGTAACACCACGCGGTGCACAGAACAGATCTAGCAGTAACTCAACAGGAGGTAGATCCTTGCTACTCCTGGCAACCCTGTGTGATGGTTTTGGCAGTGCTCAAAAGTGGATAAAAGCTATTTAGTAAATCTGGAGCACTGTTCCCTCAGCAGACGGCCCTGTGCCTCCCCAAGACTTAAAGGAATCCGCTGCTACAGACTAATAAATAAAAATCTCTCCAAACCCTCCATATCCTCTCTTCCACTGCTCCAGCTGAACACTGCTCCTCTTGCACAGCTACCACCAGCCTCCAACAGACACAGCCTGCCTGGCAACAGCACAGTTAGGGAGTACGAAGAAGCTCTAAGTGCCTCAACGCTGCCAGAAGAAGGGCACCCGTATGGGCTCCACCTGCTGAGCTGTACCTGGATGAGGTCTGCAGCTGTGTGAAACCAGAAGAGATGCAACGACACCCCTGCACCAACCCTCGGCTGCAGGCAGGAATGGGCAACGGGATATTGTTTCCTGGCCAGCATCAGGTACAGTGTGGCCAGCAGGACCAGGGCAGGGATTGTCCCCCTGTGCTGGGCACTGGGGAGGCCACACCTCGAATCCTGGGGTCAGTTTGGGCCCCTCACTGCAAGAAAGGCACTGAGGGGCTGGAGCGTGTCCGGAGAAGGGAACGGAGCTGGGGAAGGGTCTGGAGCACAATTCCTGTGAGGAGCGGCTGAGGGAGCTGGGTTTGTTCAGCCTGGAGAAGAGGAGGCTCAGGGGAGACCTCGTCGCTCCCTACAACTCCCTGAAAGGAGGGCGCAGAGAAGGAGGGTCAGTCTCTTCTCCCAAGTGACAAGTGATGGGACAAGAGGAAATGGCCTCAAGTTGCGCCAGGGGAGATTTAGGTTGGATATTAGGGATAATTTTCTTCACAGAAAGTGTTGTCAGGCATTGGAAGAGGATGCACAGGGAGGGGGAGAGTCACCATCCTGGGCGGGATTTAAAACATGTGGATGTGGTGCTTAGCGACATGGCTTAGCAGCGCTGGGTTAACGGTTGGACTTGATGACCTTAAAGGTTTTTTCTGACCTAAAAGGTGCTACGAAATGAGGCCAAAGCTGTCAATTATTATAAAACTTTCTTCAAGTTTGCATAGAGTGATGTATCAAGAGAAGAGCGTTAAGCATGGCTGTATGACATCACATCTCAAAATCATGATGTAATGATGCAGAAGGAATCCTTAAAATAGTCTGGCTAATCCTGACAGGCTTAGCTGAGCTCTCCTTGCCAACCCGGCACAGACAGGGGGTGGCAGCAGAAGCAACGCTTCGCCTGTGGGAGGGGGCTGCATCGAGTCTGGTCCGTGCAGAGACAGGAACACCTTGTTCGTACAGGAGGAAACTGAAACCACTACTGCTACTGCAAATGCAATCAGGTAAGAACAGCATGAAAGGAAGGGTCAAGAGAAGACAGGAAAGTGGAGCTCATGAAGGAAAGTGTTTCTAACAAATTGCATTGAGAGAGAATGTGCCACCAGGATGAGATTCTTCCCTTCGACCGAGGTCAGGAGTTGGAGGCTCCTGTTGCTGCTCCAGTTATTTAGCAATGGCTGTTGATGATGACCCAAAACACAGCTAACTCTGAGCAAACCTCTGAGAGTTAGTGATTTCAAACAAGCCCAAAACACAGACCTGGAGCAGGAAAGGGCAGTGCTAAGGATCTTAGGAGAGGCTAGACTTTAATACTAATCCATTCCTCTCCTAAGGGAGCGTAATAGCTTTTCATGATCAGGAAGAAAGTTAATGACAAACACTGCTATTATTAAACCAGATTAAATTTGGAATCACCATCCTTGACAAGTAGCCCTTTAAGGTGCAATTTGAGAATCACAGCAGGTGAAAATAAAAATATAAATAAAATGCCTGGCCTCAGTCATATTGAAAAGCTGGGTTATAATAAGCTCCCTGAGCTGAGGGAAACAGCAAATTGCAGGGTGAGAGAGCAGAAGATAAAGGCACAAAGTGAGGGTGTCTCTCTTAATCAGGATCAAGGCAGCCGGGCTGTGGGCAAGCTGCCCGCACCCCATCGTAGGGCTACACCATTAATTCTGTGATAGGGAGAATGGGTTTCATGCATTACTCATCCTCTACATCCTCCGTTTTCCCTTTAATTGGAGCCACTTGCAAGACAAAGCCTGCAGAAAGCATGGGAAGAAGCAGCAGCAAGATGTTCTGAGTTTCGATCTGGTTTGCTCTTTTGATGGTTTATTTACCTTGAAAATAATGGGTGCTCCGTATTTGTTAGGGATGTTTCTATTCCTCATTTACCAAATCCGCTGTAGCACTGGGAAACTCAACGCAGAACACTTTTGTCTGAGTTTAAAAAGCTTGTCATGCCAGGCAGGTAGGATGTCTCAATGAATGGGGGGGTGCCAAAATGAGAGGAGTGCCCTGACTTCCCCCAAGTCTTCCCCCAAGTCGCTCTAAACTTCCTTCTTCTGGTCATCATATTTGAAGCAAATGCTTGTTTTCAGAAAGGAAGCATTAAGTTTCATGCTTATTCAAAATTAACCCAAGGCAGCATGAAATGTTGTGGGAGAGGACAGGGAGTGCACATGGTCCCTTCAGACGTACGGCATTGCCCATTACCCACAACTGCCAATACTACCTTGAATTGTGCCTTTGTTTTTTTAACTCATTACGTTTTTAAGACAGTAAAAGGCTGCAAATTTAAAAAATCCTACCACATGACTGTCCTACATGGCTACTACTCAAACTCTTGTGAAAACTCCTTACCCTGTATCTTCCCCAGTTTGAAGTGCAAGACAACACTGGTCTGCTCGACAGGGTAAGCTGGAAGAACAGCTCTGCACTTCTTTGGGGTCTAAAGTTTAGAAGGACTTAAAGAGTGAAATGCCTTATTTGTTTTTATCATAACCATTCAGAAAACCCAAGGTGTAGATTCTGACCCAAATTAGGAAGGAGCAGCTCATACCCTCAAAATCCCTCTGAAAGGACTCACTGGTTGATGTTGTTGGGCTTGGAAGAGTTGCTACTTCTGGAGGTCTCATTTTTGTTGAAGGTAAAGAAGTTACGCAGAAAAAAACTAACAAGAATCTAATATGATCAAATACAAAAGGACATGAAGACTTCAAAAACAGAATAGCGAGGCAGAACAGGATTTGGAGAGATTTCCCTCTCTGCAGTCCTCATGGGAATGGCTGGGTAAAGTTGCAGAGCAGGATCTCCAAGTGCTTTAAGTACAGGTCCGTCACGTCCATCACTTCCAAACCAAGCTCTCACCAAAATTCAAACGTTTCCAATCAGAACAAAAGTGACAGGGGCTTTCTGATACAGGAATGCGACCACTTGATATGAAGAACCAGAAGTCAGGCTGTTTCTTAGGAAGGACACTACATGAACCAAAAGACAACCACCCCTTCATTTAGCAGGTTTCTTTTCCATCTCACACCTTTCACAGTGATGCTAGGTTGGTTTTCTTTCTTTCTTTTAAAGATTAAGTTCTGCCATCTAAAAACAACAAAACGTTCTTCAGTGTTCAGAGCAATCACCATCCAATAATTACAGATCATCACCTTGAAATTGCAGCTAAAGTTGTCTTGTTGACTGCACCGCACCGCGTTAGCCATACAGTACAGGCACGGCTATGGGTAAGCCCGGCTGGTTTGAGGTACCGGCTGGTCAGTTCTGATTCTCAGATAATTAATCATTGTCTTAGATATTGTTTTTCACCCCAAAATGTTGAAACTGGGATTGCGCAACAAGCCAAATGGAGCTACTCACTTAACAAGACAAATGGATTTTATTGACTTAATCAAGAAGAGTAACAACTCAATATCTCATTTCTTCATAGCCAGCTAGAACAAACTCTGGGGGCATGAGGAGGAGATGTAAACCCCAGTCTATAAATTATGAGACTTTATTAAAGAAGTGCCAATGGAAACTGCTTCAGAATTGAGTGTCCGCGTTCTGCAAGACTTCCACCGCAAGTGGGCAAAATATTGACTTATAACAAATGAGGCAAGCAATCTACAGATAATATATATCAGAGGAAAGTCCATAATTTTTCTCCTTCAACTGATGAGATTATTCTACTGCACTGTATTTGATGGGATAGGAAACAAAAGGTTATCACATTTTTCGTTGCTGCTGTTCACATGACAGCTTGTTTTTGTCACAGCGCCTTTCCACACAACTGCTGTGGCTCTGCTTCCCCAAATTAGAACCTGAGCTCAGGTTTGCCAAACTTGGGCCATAACACTGATGGCTCTGAGGATTATTCCTCCGAGACCTCTAGATAGCCTCAGGAGTAGAGGGAGCCTGTTCGCACCCATCAATCTGCCTAAAACCTGAGCGATCACCTTCGCACCCAGGCCTCCGTGACGTGCTGCCGTATTTGCAGGAGATGGGGTCTTCACAGGGATCGCCCTCCTTCAGCTAGAAGGATGAGGAATTAACGAACGTGATGGTAGGGGTAAGCATATAAATCAAATTGTTCAAGAGGGATGGTAGAGGCCCTCCTGGCAGCACAGCTCCTGACCTCGGCTGCAATGTGGACTCTGGGTGCAAAGCTCTGGACACCGCTTCTGGGGTGCTGTCCAAAGCCACAGGCAAAGAAAGACAAGGAAGCCCCAGTGTCTGCTTTCTGCAGAAAGGGGCAGAAACCTTCCTATGAAATCTCTGCTGTCAATGTCTCCTGGGAAGAGAAAACCACAGAAAAGCCCTCAATGGCTACATCCAGAATGGGGCAAACGCTCAGAGGCGACTGGATGAGTGAAAATCCTGGGAGACAGCCTCTCCACCACATTACTGAGGTGCACAAATCCACAGGAGAGACACTGGGCGAGATCGGTGAAAGAGGATAAAGCGACTAAGTACAAACTGTTCAAGTACCAATTGCACCCGCTAACTTAGCAACAAGCCTCCAAATTACTGAGACCGAAACAGCTTCTTTGAGATAACTTAATGCCTGCATTCAAAGCTAAAAGTTTTAAATCTGAACCACAGAGCTATTATATTGATTTGTACGCACTGAGCTACAGGAATACGAAATAAATGAGAAAAAAAGAAAAGCAAAGGAAGAAAAAAGAAAATGTTTCTAACAATTTCATCTATTCCTCTCGGGGGTCTACAGTGATCAAGGTAGAGAAACTTCTGTTCAAAGAGGGAATGTTTCCAGAAAAATACAAACAAGACTCTTTTTCTTTTTACTAACTGATGAAATTTCTAAACAGAGGCAGACCCTGAAGAGGACTTGCACATGCTAGCTTGAATATTTACTGTTTCTAATGGGCCAAATTACACTGCTGGTGATTTAAGACTCTAGCCTCGAAGGACTGGCTGTGTCTCAGCTTGATAATGAATGAGCTTTTAACACACCAAGCCCTTAATCTCTAGGACCCTGGGCTGGATCCAAATTGAAGCTAATGGGGTCAGTTACACGGTCAGTGTTAGCTGATCACCTTTAGCTATTTTTAGCCCATTTTACGATAGGCTGGGCTACAATCTGGCCATGCACCCTGCAGTACGTGGGAGCATTGCATGACTGCTGCTTTTGCTTTACTGACATGGATTTCTGCTTTGAACAGGTTTTTCTGACGGCAGTCAGAGCTTCTGCATGGTGATCAGAGGAGAAGCAACTGAAAACAGTATTTTCCAACAGCTTTGAAAAGATGATATCAAGACTATCCTCACTCACCTCTCCTTAGCCTCACTTCTTTGCCTCTCGGCTGTTGCTGCTGCCTTTAGAGCACGACATTGCCTCGAGGACTTAGGACAGCATCTCACGGATAGCAGCCAAAGCAGTTTCCAATCCATCCCATTGTCCATGTAAAATAGTCACATTTTGAAAGAAAACTTGTTTCTGGGTTCCCAAAAGTGCCTGAGAAATTAAGGAGCAGAGCCCAGCGGACAGAGAAAGTTCCTGTTAACAGTTTCACATTCAAAGCTAATTATAAAGGTCACCTCTTGGACAAAGAACCGGGTAATGGACTGCATTCCCTCGTACACACTCTATAAACTAACAAATTATTTCTTATTGCTGCAATTGTTTTCAAAGGCTTGAGAAGCCATCAGATCCACAGCAATGGAGAAGGTTTAGAGAGGTGAGATGGAGGGAACAGGCACCAGGAGAGGAGAGCTTTACTTCTCACCGTGCCAGGTTATTCATCGCTTCTCCTACACCTCTGCTTTTCCATTCACAAAAAAAAAAAAAAAAAGGGACAATGAATCCTTCCAAATGCACAACTTGCCAGGTGTTTCACCACCTTCAGAGAGAAGCTGCCTCAGAAATAGGCTGTCCTCTTTTGAATGCCAGCAGACTAGCCAGCTGAGATGCAAATGCTCAGAATTATTAGCAAGGGATTAAGAGGACATCCAGTGTGTTTCCAGTTTTAGGATGAACCAAGTGAACATGAGTACGAGACACTGAATGAACAGCCTACACCAAGCTCTTCCAAGTACACCAAGTCCATAAATAAAGTTCTGCCAAGCTGTGAAATCAAACTTTACAAACTGAAAGGGAGCTTCAGGTTAACATGGATTTAGACATCCACACAATGCAAAAGTGCTTATCAATACCCACTGAGAATATTCTTACAAACACCATCCACTCGCTTTGTGTCATGCACCGTTAGGATACACGGTCTTGTCAGAGGATTTGTGTGTGCAATGCCTTCCGCAAAGCCTCTGCTTTCAGCCTCACCCAAAATCATCTCTCTCATTTTAGCCCAAGCATTTCAATACAACTCTACAGGTAGCAAATTGAAATGTTCAGTCCTCCATTGCGGGGAGATTGAATCTGAAAAGCAAGCGGCAATAAGAATGAAGCAAGGCATCAATAGCACACCCTAATGCTCTCACTGACGACAGCAATGATGTCGGATGAATGATTGAGCATTTGTTAAACTTCTACCATTGTGAAAGCAACCTATTATTTTCCTGGTTGTGCTCTGAAATGCCTCAATCACTGACAGAACAAGTGAGTGAGAAATAATACAGTTCATTTTCGATTGCTTTTGTTCAATAGATACATTGCTGTGTACCGTATCTCCCATTGTTTCATCAACAACATACCTAATATTTTTTTCTCATCCCCTTTTCTGATATCATGTCGTTAGACTGATGACTTCTCCAACTGCGTACGTCTTTAAAAGTCACCAATAACATCCTGTAACACAACGTGGTGTTCAATTCGGGACTGTTTTTGTAAAGAAAAACGTGATGCTACAGCACTCATGTGAAGGCTATACGCATCAGGTAGTGCAAGAAAGCAGCTTCCCCATCACTGGGCTTAGCCACAGGACACGTTCCAATGTCTAAACTCCTGTCACAGCAGCTTACCTGAGAAAGGCTTTGCTGTTTCACATGCTCAAGAAGTGGGGACATGTGAACCTCATGGAGTTCAACAAGGCCAAGGGCAAGGTCCTGCACCGGGGACAATCCCAAGTACAAGTACAGGCTGGGCGGAGAATAGATTGAGAGCAGCCCTGAAGAGAAGGACTTGGGGGTGATGGGGGGCAAGGAGCTGAACATGAGCCGGCCGTGTGCGCTGGCAGCCCAGAAAGCCAACCGGATCCTGGGCTGGATCCAGAGCAGCATGGCCAACAGGGTGAGGGAGGGCATTCTCCCCCTCTACTCTGCTCTGGGAAGACCCCCCTTGCAGTTCTGCCTCCAGCTCTGGGGCCCTCAACAGCAGAAGGACATGGAGCTGTTGGAGTGAGTCAGGATGCTCTGAGGGCTGGAGCCCCTCTGCCACGGGGACAGGCTGGGGGAGTTGGGGTGTGCAACCAGGAGAAGAGAAGGCTCCGGGGACACCTTATTGTGCACCTTCAGTACTTACAAGGGGCTTATAAGAATAACGGGGACAGACTTTTTATCAGGGCCTGTTGTGATAGGGCAAGGGGTAATGGTTTTAAACAAAAAGAGGGTGGATTCAGACTAGAGCTAAGGAAGAAATTTTTTACAATGAGGGTGGTGAATCCCTGGCACAGGTTGCCCAGAGGTGGTAGATGCCCCCTCCTGGAAACACTCAAGGTCAGGTTGGAGAGGGCTCTGAGCAATCTGAAGCAGTTGATGATGTTCCTGCCCATTGCAGGGGGGGTTGGACCAGATGGCTTTTGGAGGTCCCTTCCAACCCTGCCTATTCTATGATTTTGTAGCCTCAGATTTCAATCCCTCCCAGTGTCCTAGGCCACCGTTAATGTGGCCTTGCATGCACGCTTTGGAACAAGTTTTTAATCCAGGTCTGTGAAACAGCGAGAGGTGTTTCTACAGAATGCGGTAGCAGCAGCACCACTATCAATATACACTTCCGGACATGCAGGCTGGCAAACAAAACTACTTAGGGGAAGGTAGAGAGCATCCTAGAAGAAAAGCAATGATCATAATCTCAAAATTTTGTTTTAATAACCAAATGTAACATGAGCTGATGCGGGACACTGCAGAACATGGTGGGGCTGGAGGGAAGGTCACTTGGGTTCTTCTGCATTGCAGGCGTCTCCTTAGTTTGGACCAAGCTAATGCACATCACCATGAACAATGAACTGGAGCCCTGGGGTGCTGGCAGGTTACAATTTCTATTCAGAAGAAAACAGAAAGGAAAAGAACAAATTACCTGTAAAAACAAGAGGCTGAAATCCGAAGAGAAGAGGTGTTGGTACTGAGTGCCACAGCAGAGGTCAGTACACTGCAAAAAGTCCCCCAGTTCTGGACATCTCTGCTAAGCCCTTTAGCATCAAATAACCTTTCAGTCACATGTTTCTCCCCAGAAGGAAAAGCACCATGCAAAGTTTCCCCCCAAACCCAACTTTTCTCTAAAGTCCCTTTTGAATTCGTGGCTTGTGACTGTGCCAGGGTTCAAATTAAAAGCCACCGTCTGCTTGGTAGCACATGTACAGGGCAGCTTCCCAGAAACACACACACCCACCCCCAATATATGGATCTTGGAGTAACATGGCACTTTTATTAAGAAAAAAGACCACAAAAACGATGCGCTTGGGACTGCCCTGAGCAAAGTGTTTGGATGCCAAACACTGGAACTTGTACACAAGCAGAAATAATCTTTTCCTGTCCAGTCCTCACATTTGCTACGGACATCCAGCATCTCTAGACATCTCAATCCACTGAGATCCATCGTCCTGTGATGTGCAGATACCAAAGGCCCAGGACCAAACATTACAGGGATCAAATGAGAACCCTCATTTGATGGATTCAGGGAACAGAAGGATTTGGGGAAAGGATGAGATTCCAGTATACTGGTTCCTTATTAGGAATATAAACTACAGCTCATGAAGCATAAACCTCCTGTGCAGCCAAAGGGTTTTGTTCGTCTTCCCAGCTGCCTTTTGAGAGACAACAGTGAGAAGTTCGGGGCTCAAGTCCCCCTCCTGTTGTAACTGCAGAAAGAAGACAAAAGTTGAGCAGCTGAAGTCTTTTGTCACTTTTTCAGTCACCTGTGAAAAAGTGTGAATGCATGCCTTCTATTTTGACTGAAAAACCTGCCTGGGAAAATTAGTTGTCTCCTGCGAACTCCCAGCCCACAGCCCAGCTGGGTGGCAGTGGGCCACAAGTGTCCACCTCCATGACCTATAAAGTCATTAGGAACAATCATTTCCTCTTCTCCCAGGATTTTAACACCATTCCCGACGACAACAAATATTTTCCTCCGAGCCTGCACTGAAAAATACCGGCTTTTGTTTCCTTCTCCATGTCAGCACGAGCCTGATGGCAGCAGGGCTAGGAAGCCTGGTGGGAACGCTGCCGTACAATAGCTGGCTGATGTGCACTCCAGGCACCGCTTCGCCTCTGCACGGCGAGAAGAAAGAAGAACTGAGATTTATCCACCCGGAGGTGTCCTCATGTATTCAACAAGATAACGAGGTAGAATTAAGACAACAAAACAGACGCAGGTTTGATTGTCAAAGCTGCAGAGTCCTTCAGTTCCCTCTTGACCCCATTCTTCAAGATTTCTTCTATCACTGGGATGGTGCATGGATAAGTCTGGACAACAGGACTTGTTTAACTCAGAAAAGATGTAGTTGCACAGAGCCGCCCCTTGTGTGCCCCTGAAAACACAACCCCAGCTCCTAACAGGGGACTTAGAACAGACACACGAGGAGGAAAACTGGCTTAATATTATGCCATTGCCACGTATAAACCTTTAGGAGGGAAATGAGTGCAGAGCTGGCATGAAGAGGAACGAGGGAAAAGGGAATGGAGGTTAGAATGGGAAATTTAAGCACATTGAGAGCAATTCAGCCAGTGAGTGAGAAAAGCTGGCATGGCTAAGCCAGAATGTGGGTTTCCACTGTGGCTGGGCTAAATAAAACCATGAAAAAAGAAAGCTAGCAGCTTCTTGCAGAATGCTACAGATACTCATGGCCCTACAGATAGGATTTCATGTTGCCTTCAGAGGGCAATAAGCCACCACAAAAGGTGTTCAAACTGTTTGGAAAGAGCAGCTCAGGAATACACTGTGGTTTTGTGCAAACCACAAAGAGTGATGATTCCTTAGCCGTGCAGCAGCAGAAGTTGGTTTTGGAGTCTGAAAGGCATTGACCTTTGGGGATATACCCAAAGTGAATTAAAGACGAGTGTACAACCTCCCTAATAAAGGAAGTAAATAAACCAGAATTTATATTTCTGTCTCATTTAGTTGTCATGAAAATAAATTGCTATTGTCTCTTTGCAATGATTCACTGAGATTCATTATCTCTTTCTGGGGGATCACATTAGCTTTGGCCTTCCTACGTGTTAGGTCCTGAATCCCTCCTAGTCCAATCTGCCTGTAGTAAGGCACCAGCCTGTGATCAAAGCGTGGCAGAAGGATCCATATGTCCCGCTGCAGCTGCCTTTCACACGTAGCGGCTGCAGCCATACTCCAAGTTTGCGTTGAGGAAACACAGTTTCCTTAAAAAGGCAAAGGGCTACCTTTCTAAGAATAAAAAGATCTCGAGTCAGCCCACTGCAGTCCGCAGAATCATTCTAAATATAGACTGATACCATACCCCAGCCCTTAGCTCTAAGGTTTCTGCGGAGCAGAGCAATGGGTGCAGCAACTCAAAATCACGGGTAGTGTAGAAAAAACAGTTATAAGAAAGTGGAAATTTCTGTGATTACAGACAAAGAAGCCATAAACTGGAGTACACGCAGAAAATAACTGCTGCACTGGTCTTATCTTTTTTATTTTTAATAGCCTATTTTGTCTCCATCAGCACAGAGCTGCTCTAAAATAACTGCTGTAAATGACTTTTTGAAGGCACATCTCTATTTGAAAACCTCATCAAGTTACATGTTAGATGAGTCCCAAATCTTCACTTCTTAATTTACAGTAAGAATGAACAAACAGAAGGAACTTAATGCAGTAATTACCGTTAGCACGGCTCAGAGAGAGGTGAGTTACTGGCCCTCTTGCTATTACCAACGTTCAGAGAGCTACTAATCTCCCCCAGTTCTGGTTTTGGCTAGGGTTTAGAGAATCCAGGTAAGGGTACCAGCTCAGTAACTACCAATGCATCTGAGAGCATCCCTCAACAAACAGCATCAACTTGTGAGATCCCAAAACCTGTAGTTTCTTCTCAACAGTGTTCACCAAGGGTTATTAAAGCCAATAACAACCCAATTGCACTAATGCTCAGCTCAAGCCCAGTGAACAAGTACAATCGTATTAGATGGACCTTAGAACCAAACCCCTGTTCATCCTAGATGCCAGTGTAAGCTAGCACAGGTTTTGAAAGTGCTCCTGAACCAGTAATGCACAGGACAACAGGCTGAATCATCCCAGGACATGAATAAAGATGAGAGCAATTAACACCAAACCAGACTTTTTACCACTTAACTGCACCACAGATAAGAGTCAGATCACAAGTGTTTAATCCTTTCCTGATGTAGCTTGGCATATAGCGCATTGTAAAAACCAAGAGAAAGATTTTAACCGCAACCATGTATTTTGTCACCTGCAGCAAGCAAAAAATAAACTTTAAGAGTTAAAAGATTTAATAGAGCAATGATTCTCTTTAAGTACATGCTAGAACAGAAAGCAAAATATAGAGTGCTCATTCTAACTTCAGCCACTGTTTAACACAAATGGAGAATACATTTCACTTCCATATCCTTACGTGCTGCAGAATCTCAGTTTAGAAATCACCTTAGAAAGGCACTGGAAAGAATTTGCAAGCATTTCCCATTTTATCTTTTAATACAACCTTCTCAACCCTACAAAAGTTGGTAAATAAAGACAGGCTGCCTTCCAGGATGCCAACCCCACTGACATTCCTGAAAAAATGACGGGGGTTGAAGTGTACTTGAAGAGCTGCATTACTTGGGTCTCTACAAACACGCGTCTGAGTTGGGTTTTCCTACTTTATGTACGTGAGCCTCAATTTGTTCTTACGAAATAAACACCCCTGCTCCAGGATTTGTAAACTCACTCTACGTTTAGTGAGATCTGACACCCCGCAGATAAGGTCTTGAAAAAATATAATTCACGATGGAAACACCAATCTGCACGCCGAGCATGGGCATTGCCCGGATCTGCCCAAGTACACCCAGAGCGCTCTCAATTACACCGTCTTCATATCTGCGTTTTCATCGAGCTGGCATGCCTGGCGGGTCCCTGCAAGCTGTTGGCAGCTCGCCCCACAGTGTGGGGCAAAAGGAGCTGGCGTAGTTTCAACGGGCTCCTTCACAGCTTTTTGATTGACGGCTAATGTCATCAACCTGAAGAGACCTAGAAAAACAATCAAATCCAGCCCCTCATTAGGCTTCGCTGATGGGATTGGGAATACGGCCATAGACTTTGCAGTTGATGATGGATCACATAAGCAAGGAGGTTGAGAGCTTTTGCAAAGAACAGAGCTCCTTTGCTCTAAATACTCTTTAACTGTTGAATTAATATTCATGAATTTTCAAGTACAGAACTTAAAGAACTTCTTTCCAGTTCAGAGGGACAAGAAAGCTCAATGGTAGCTTCAAAATCCAGAGGGCAGGGGAACATTTTACAGAACGGGAAAAAAACATATTAATTTTTAAATCGGTTCATAAATTACCCAGAAAACCTTAAAAATGTGCCAGTGACAGCAACTCTCTTGCTCTCCCTTTTGTCCACCAGCAAGTACAGCCTGAACATAAATTGCAAACATCACAGTTTTACATCTCAAGTTGAGATTCTGGAGCTCTGACTGTACCAGAATTTTACCTTCTATTTAATTACAGCAAAAGACATGCTCAATGTGGCCCAGAAGAAACGAGCACTAAGAGATCTGCTCTGCCTTTAAAGAGGTCAACATACACGTGTTGGTTTCTAGGAGCCCGATGATGAGCATTGGGGACCAAGCACACCCAATCCACCTCAGATAGTGGAGAAGCACTGGTGCTCAACACATCTCGCCCTGCCCTCCAGACTCACTGCATAATGCCAGCGTCCTTCCCCACAGGCAAATTCTGGAAGTAAAGCCGTGCAGCTTGACTGAAAATCCTGCTAAAAGGGAGAAGGAGAGAGGAGAGGGGATGCAACTTGAAGATCCAGTGAGAAAAGCAGATACATTTGGGCTTGTTCAGCCTGAAGAAGAGAAGGCTTCAGGGAGATCTTACCGTAGCCTTCCAGTACCTGAAGGGGGCCTACAGGGAAGCTGGGGGGGGGGGGGGGGAAGGAGTGGGGGGTGTGTGTGTGTGTGTGTGCGCTTTTTACAAAGGACTGTAGCGACAGGACAAGGGGTAATGAGTTTAAATTGAAAGCAGGGAGATTCAGATTAGATGTCAGGAAGAAATTCTTCCCGGAGAGGGTGGAGAGGCACTGGGACAGGTTGCCCAGAGAAGCTGTGGGTGCCCCATCCCTGGGAGTGTCCAAGGCCAGGTTGGATGAGGCTTGGAGCAACCTGGTCTAGTGGAGGGTGTCCCTGCCCATGGCAGGGGGTTGGAACTGGATGATCTTTAAGGTCCCTTCCAACTTAAACCATTCTAGGATTCTATGATTAAAAAGAGATGATGCTTGAATCAAGAATGAAAGTGTGACTCTATCCCAGGGAAGGGAAGTACTGAGTGGGGGTGTCTCAGATGTCTTTTATAGGGATTATTCTTACCTCACTAGAAAGAATATTTAGCATATCTAGCAAGCATACTTAGCCAGTTGATCACCATAGCCCCAGCCATGGGAAGCCCTGTTTAGGGAAGCAAAAGACCTTACCGCTCTTTTTTGGCTGAAGGTTGTTACGCAGTGGCTTAAATAACAAATTCCTGCCAATGATGGTGATGAAGAATGTATTATTAAAATTCAGTAGGGTTCTACATACCTATGCCTTCTTCACCTCACAGCATCACAGATCCATAGGATGGATTATGGCCCTAGCTCTCCTTTCTTGAAGCATAAAAAGTTTGGTATCCTGCAGACTACACTGTTCTACTGCAAACATACAACAACTGTGCCAAGCCAAAACCTGGCCAGTCTCCTCCAAACCAAGCACCCTTCTGTAAGGTGTGGGCAGGTGCCCTTTTTCTAACAGTTCAGGAATTTCTCAGACTTCATGCAACACGCTACGGGAGTCACAACCACATTCACACACCTATGTCAACATAAATCAACAACTTCGCAGACCTAACGGCACTGAGAGCTTGACAAAAATTATGTTGTTGCGTAGTCAAGCATGAATGAAGCCACAAATTATGTTACAGTTCAACCCTGGTCCTAGAAATCATCCTTTTCTTGTGAAAGATAACATAAACCTGAAGTCATGCTACCATATTACCCAAATGATAACAGAACTTTCTGCTTTTAACTGAGATATATATTATGAAATTGGTGAGGTACAAAGCTTTTTTCCCCTCAATTCACCACAATGTGAACTACTACTTTTCCAGATAAATATAACTATATAAATTAGAAACTTCATGAACCCCCTTCATTAGCCGATATTTCACTAATCAACAGACACTCAGGTTTCCTGCTCATTCAGAGATGTCCTGCTGACAGCCAACAGGTCATAGCTCACCAACCTTGCTGCTGTTTTACCATCTGATCTCAAGATTTAGACATTTTGTCTCACTTTGTTTACCCACAACATGGTCTACTTACAAAAACCTGTGCCAGTGAGTTCTTATTAGTAGTTGTAAAGTTTTGCCACATCTGAGATGAATTACTAATTATTTATAAACCATGAGGAGAATAATCAAGCAACACAACTGTATAATGATATGGGGGGCAGAGGGGGAAACGATGGAATTAAGACCATGAAACCTGCTTTCCATACAAAGACAAAAAAGGAAAGACAAGTCTTGAGGAACTCTCTCTCAGAGGTGGGGAAAAGGTTACTCTGGTTTGCTTAAGGAAAGAGGATCATTATCAGCTTTCTGAAGAAGTCCATTCTCAAAAACGACTATTTCTCCATCACTTCAGTTTATATAAAGGGGAGAGAACAAGGCCAGAAATCTGTCAGGGAGGAAAACATCCCCTAGCACAATGCAATTAAGAGTTATCTTACATAAAATTTCAATAAAGCTAATAGAAGGGAAAGTAAACATTTTTCCATCAAACTGCAAAAAGCTAGCACAGCCAACGCACATTTTCAACTGAGTGAAAAATACAAAGGAACTTTCAGACACCTTGGAACAAAGCTTTCATTTTAACCACCCCATCTCCCGCTTCCTACAACTTTATTAGCTTAAAAACACCGCTCAACTCTGCCCTTTGGCTCCGCAGTCACTGTGCCACTTAGCGCAGAGAATAATAATGAGCGAGAGAATGGAGCACCATCTCTACCCCTGCCCGTCTCTAGGGAAGAGTAATCATCTCTCTGCTGTCATTGCTAATGCAAAGGACTCTCGCTAATCCACTGGGACTCCGAGTAAAACACACAGCGAGACTGTTTTGCTGTTGCCCACCCTTTCTTCTTTCCCTTTTCAAAATCCATCTCTCCAGCCTGTGAGACATTATTAAGCCCACCAACACCGCAACATGAAAGGAATGAGGCAGACAGATAAACACAGCCTGATTTCTCTGCAAAACCTCTCGTGAAGGTTAACCACGGCGCAGCCCTAACGCAAGCCTACTTTGTTGAGCGCTATTATTAAATTGCAGTTGCCTCAAGACGCCGCTATTGTATTATGTGCCTTGATTCACAGATTGAATTCCAAGCCATGAAAGTGTGAACAGAGTGCAAATGGTTTTATCCCGTTCATACTCACCACAAACATTCGTTAATACGGCAAAATGAATGACATTTTGCAAGAACCTTATTTTTTTTAAGCTGCACAAAGTAAAGTGCTAAAACAAACAAGATTTGATTTCTCTTTTTTCTGCTAATAAGCAGGGTTCCAGTAATGACACATAAACAGAGACACCCGCAGCACAGATCATCTTGCTTTGAACAGCCAAGGCCTGAGCTGTAATGTCTTTGTTTTCCACTAATCAGGCACACACATTTTATGATGATTATTCCACTACAGACAAAGAGCAGAGCTGGTTTGAACTTCTATCAAAAAAGTTACACTCAAAACTTTTAAATTCAATTTAAAAGGCAAGTTCTTGGCCTTTAGGGTAAGGTCAAGGGACGCGCATTCAAACACCTGCAGTGAAGACACAGAAACAACCACCGGAGAGTGTCAAAAAGGGGAAATGCAGTAAGTCTATAAAATAACACGGTGGAAACGTCTCAGTGGCATCTCCCAGCCCTGAGGATGGATCCGTGATGGACTGCCAGCATTACCTGGAAGAGTTAGAAAAGAATCACAAGCCAAGCCAGTGCTGACAGAGCTCCCCTGCCAAAATTCCAAATATCTGCCTTGAGTGTTCTAAGGATTTTCTTACCCCGTTTTGCCCAGAAAGACCATCTATTAAAACCCCAACTGATGCAAGGTTTGGGGAAAAAAGGAGAAAAAAACTAACACCAATTCCTCTCTCCTCTTTCTTCCAAATCAGAACTCGGCTAGTTAAACCCACACAAATTCAAACTCGGGCTTAGCTGCAACGTTGATATTGATCGATCTGACTGGTTCTGAGCAATCTAAGAGCGTGATCATCAGGAACAAACCTGTTGACCCAGAAGAATTTGCACCAGTTCCCCCCTGAATCTTAGTCCTCTAATCTGTCTGATAACACTAACAAAAGGTGTCAGCCCGAATGAGGCAGCTGGAGGAGGAGGAGGAGGAGGAGGAGGAGGAGGGGGGAAGGCTCACAAAGGACGAAAGGGGAGCTCAGAAGAGAGGAGATCCACAAGGGAAAGGAGCAGAGAGAGAAAGGCTTTACAATCAGCAAAGAGCAGATGACATTCAAGGGGGTCATGGTGTACAGAAAATGAACCAGGAGATTGAAAGGTTTTGGTGGAAGTGCTGACTTTGAAAACATCCCTTGATCTATTTTTCTTCATGGCAGTGTTTTCTTCACAAGGCCCAAACATGTAAAGGATAAACTGCATCCACCTGCTGAAAATGAAGGAATGTGCATTTGAAAATGGTATCAGCTATTTCTTCTCCCACGAGCCTCCAATTTGATGGCATATTCATGTGTTTCCATCCTGTTCTGCATGAGGAAAACGAGGCATGAGGTACAAAGCCAGCCTGGTATAACCTCTTCTCTTGAACTCAACCACACTACACATTTCTTTTTCATTATAATGCAACTCAGAACCTGATCCAACACGCAGCCTCTTACACTCCCCCAGGCCAAATCGTCCGCTGGTTTAAATTTGTTTAATACCATGGAAGTACATTTATTTTAACTAAATGAGGATCTGACTCCAAGTTCATTCTACTGTGAGTTAGTAAATAGGAGGCAATGTTGAAATCCTAATTCATTCAAACAGTAGCCAAAGGCAACTCTGGACATCAAAACTCGTTTTAAATTAGGAAGAAACAGTCTTGGATTAATTACTAGCGTTAAGGGATCTTTAGCATCACGTGGACAGTGCCACCGAAGACGTTTCCACTTGTGTTTCTGGCGTGCCATGCAGTGCTCCCATCTAGGGATGGAAACACACAGATGGAAGGTCTTGATTTCCCAGGCTAAAAAGCAGCACTATTACCAATAAACCCAGGAAGAACAGTGAAAAAAAAAGAACTAATTTCATACTCGTCCCGAAACTGCAGTTTCATCCAAGCACAGCGTGCACGCCTGCAGTTCATCCCCTTCTTGGTTGGAAAAGTAAGGTTACACTCCATTCCTGACCCCGAATATCACCACAGATTTTACCCTATTTTGAGTTCTTCATAGAGCCTCCGTTTCAGAAATGATGCCTGAGCAGCTGCAGCTGAAGCCCTGCTACCACAAAGATTATTTCTCTTTATGAGCAGTCTGCAGAGGCAGTTCATGGGTAAGTTTCCAAAACTAAGAAGGAGGAAGCTGATGCCAGCATACTTTTTCATAGGAGGGTCTTAATGTAGCTCTCATCCTCCTCTTTATCCATCAGAACCACTTTAATTTACCTACAGGGAAGATTTCAAGGCTCAGCTCTTCATTCTGGATTTTGCTTCAGGAAAGAAGAGTTTGGCACGCTTCAACAAATAAAACTCCTCATTTTCTCTTCCATGGAATATTAGAGCATACCCAAAAGGGGAGGAAAACATCTACAAGCAATCTGAACCTCAATGCTATGTGAGTCAAAACAGTTACACTCCCCCAGCAGCAACATTTAAATGTCTTACGGTGGTAAAAGCACCTTCTTGATTCATACTAATGGGGTTGATTCACATTTGTATCATCACAGTTTCACTCTGTTCTCATCACACTGACACCGAAGTGCACAAATAGAAGAGGGGAAAAAACAATGCTGAAGCAAGGGCCGGTATCACCGACTAACAGCAGTTAAAATCAGACCGTCGTAACGCACGTTGGGAACTGCTGCTGGTAGCTACACTCGTACGTGCTCCTAAGTACTGAAGGATTTGATCCAGCTCCCCTGTACACCCACAGGTTGGGAAGAGTTTCATATCAGGCCAAAAGAAATTACAATTTGTCCAACTGAGTGAAATATTTCAGAAAATAAAGTTCTATAAAATCGATAGCATACAATGATTTTTCTATAGGTGGCAGATTATTCAGTTAACATCAGTCATCACGGGGGGAAGGTGTAAGCAAGATGCATGCAGGAGCTCAAGAGATCGATTTTGAAACTGGAAAGCACTCAGAGGTCCCATGGCATATTAGAAACAACATCACCCAAGAAGGCACCAGCCCTGGAATTATTCGAATTTAAACTTAAACAAAGGGGTAAAAAGCATGAAACCGTTTAATTTATGAAGACACAGTAATAGGTGACTTAGTCAAAATCTGCACAACTAAAGAGAAGCAGACATCTTCGCACAAAGAGGATTCAACTGCTCCTTTCTGAGACCTGCCATGCCCTGCTCACCCTCCTCAGCTACAGCACACGGTTTGTACAGAGCTCACGGCCCTCAACCTGTAGTAAAACAATATTAAGCTTGTTAATCTGTACATGTTTCAACACATGTACAAATGTAAAATGCTCGGATGCCTCACTGATCAGACAATTAGAAGGATGTTACAGCAAATACCAGAAGGTTTTAAGGATTATATTACCACTGACAAGGATTATTACTACTGCAGTAATACTCATCAAATATCTCTACACCGTCTATAAAGCTTTTGTATAAAAAAAAAATTGTAGAAGGTGACCTAATTCTCAGACTAAATAATTCTTACCTAATGCTTTAAAGTCTGCAGTACATTGGATGCTTCTCCCCCAAAGTACTTTGGTTTCTACTACAGCCCATTACATCCCACACACGCGCCTCTCGTAATGTGATGTTCACAGAGAGGCTGACGGGATGCTTTCCCCATAATTCTAGACAAACGTTTTTTTCGCCCTAGCATAGGAGCATAAAGGTGATCCCAGCGAAGTCCTGAAAGCATCTCGTTCTTCTGAAGAGCGTGCATTAAAACCAATGACTTTGCCCCAGAAAACATGTAGATTATTAAACCGGATGACTAGGAATCACCCTGCGCTATGTAAGCGGTCGCAGAGAAGAGCTCACTCCATATGGAAGACTCGAGACTCAAGGGATTAAATGAAAAGCAATTTGTAGATTTGGACAGACTTCAGGTCAAACTCCTAAATATTCTCCTTGAATCACCCCAAAAGCATCTGCAAACGTAGCTGCAGACACATTCATCTTCACACAGAACCCAATTCTCCAAGCCAATGAGATGTTTTCTGCCCATGGAAAGACACCAGGTGATATTATGAAAAGCAAGTAGCAAAGCCTCAGTTTTCCCATCATGGTTCACTGGTCACGGCCAGATTTTTCCATGTTTCTTGCCAGTAGCAGAGAGAAAAAGGTGCAATTCAGCCAAGTTGTTAAAAGGAAAGTTTTCCTTCGCTTTGTAGTTTTATTTCTAGGAGGTCTACAATCCAACTCCAGTAATAAACAGCATTATTAAAGAAGAGAGAAACTAACTTTCAGGAGCAGGTGAAAGCAGAAAATTGTGTAAAGGCCAAAATTGTTTCCCCTTCTCTGACATCAATCTTTGACCTTCAACGTATTTCCAGCTTGTCAAGATGTGAGCAGAAAAAGCTGGAAAATTAAACCGATTTCTCCTCCGTGAGAATAGCCCAGGTCTTGCTGCTCCCTGTTTCTATTTTTCTGAAGTCTGCAGAGCACACTCCACACACACTTCTCACTTGTGGCCCCAATTACAGTAGCAAGAGCTAAACACAGAGTTAACCCTGAACCGATAAACACCCAACCAGCCAGGCTCTCCTTTAGTGCACAACTGCAAAAGGCCAGAATAAAAACCCTTATTTTTTGGGGGTTTAATTGGGATTCAAAGAGAAATGAAAACAATATGGACTTTGGAGGACTATCAGAAATACCTAATAGCAAATTGAAATGAGAAGGACTGAGAAAAAAGGGTCCTTATCGCTCACAAGATTCACCCTTTCTCTCTAAGAAAATTAATAAAACCAGAATTGGTTCAGCACAAGGAACCTTCTTTCACAAAATCATAGAATGGTTTGGGTGGGAAGGGACCTTAAAGATCATCTAGCTCCAACCCCCTGCCATAGGCAGGGACACCCTCCACTAGACCAGGTTGCTCCAAGCCTCATCCAGCCTGGCCTTGGACACTTCCAGGGTTGGGGCATCCACAGCTTCTCTGGGCAACCTGGCCCAGTGCCTCACCACCCCCTCCACAAATAATTTCTTCCTGCTATCCAATCTCAATATCTCTTTTTCAGTTAAAACCCGTTACCCCTTGTCCCGTCACTACAGGCCCTTGTAAAAGGCCCCCCCGTCCAGCTTCCTTGTAGCCCCTTCAGACACTGGAAGGCTGCTATAATGTCTCCCCAGAGCCTTCTTTGTTGCCCACAACGGCGTATGACCTTCCAAGGAAGACCCTGCACACTCAAGACTTCCCAGACACCCAAGAATGGACCATTTATGGCAGCATCCCACACTCACCAATCCATTTCCAGGTTCACCGTTATTTCATTCTTGTTTCCAGATCGGCAACCTCACCTGTGATGGCAAATAACCTTCTTGCCTCCCCCAACCTTCTGCTTCTCAAACAAAAAACAGTAAGGAACTTCTTCCAAAGCCAAGGTGGCTGGAAATAGGAGCATTTCCTTCAACCAACTCTGGATCAGGGTTTTGGTGTCGAAGCAAGCAAGTTATCTTTACTAGATTCACACTCTTTGCCCTACCTAGAAGACAACACCGCAGTAGAGAGTGATCCCATAAATGAGGATGAGGCAGATGCAGACACACAGAAATCAGCCTCGTTCCCAAGGAGCAATTAGTTTGCTCACTCCTGTACCTCCCAAAACATCCAGCATAGATAAACATGCCATGAGGGAAGCCTGCAATGGCCCTGAACTAATTTATTTAGTCCAGCAGTTGATTCCCCTCTGCCCCCTCCTCTTCTCCAAACAATTCTTGTAGTAGAGGTTTTCTGCAGAGAAAAGAGAACAAATTTCGGCCAGGAAGGTGGAAATCTTGGCAAAAGCATCCCTGTGACTGTAATCAGCCTGTGCGGGGTTTCCAATTTCTCTTTTCATTAGGCAGCAACTGGCTTCTTTTATTCAGAGATGTGTGTACAGTGGCAGAAGAGATCTCTCTAGTGGTTTTGCTGATGCCATCCTCCCCCTCCTAAAAATAACCAATTGAGGCTATTCCTGCAAGATGCCTTTCATGCGCTGCATGAATAGCTTATGTGAAATAGCTCCTGCATACCGAAGCATACAGAAAGCTTTATTCTCCTGCAAGGAAAAGGATTTATTTAACCAGAATGAAAAGGAAACTGAACAGAAGACACACATCCTCCTATACAACTGGGAATTCCAACCGTCTGAATGATATGTAAATTATATTCGTTTTTAATGTGTGGGCCTAGTTGGAAGAGGGCCGAGTCCAAAACAGCCCTTTTCTCCTTCAGCCCATCTGCTGTGCGTGCGTGCGTGCATGTGTAGTCAACTCGGTGAGACGACCAAGGGTGGTCACAAACCATCTCAAAATTTTTCCTGGAATTAATTTTCCTACTTTTGTTCGCATTAGAAGAATCCATTTTCTCCATGAGAAAGAAGCTGATATTTTGCTGAAAAAAAATGCACACACCTGGAAACAGCAACATTTCAAGCAACTGGAAATTCAGTCAACACACCTTGTTTTTTACTACTTCTAATTCTCTGGTATGTCTCCAGACATGCTGTCTTCTGTGACATGCTAAGATCCCATCTAGCACATCCTTCTAGGATGCTTCCTGGTGGCTCAGGCGCAGGGCAGAAAGTTTTAGCATCTTAGCAACTCCACTCCTGACATCGGGAGCACATTTGGAGTCTGTACCATGACCTCTTAGCCTGAAAGAGTCAAAACCACTGAAAGACAAAGCTAAGCTCTGTTTTCTCTTCTGTTCCAGCCCAGGATTACTTCCCCCGACTGAATATACCCACTGACTTGGACTAGACTGAAAGGTGTCACTGATGAACTGATGGAAACACAAAGTTATCGGAACAGGAACAACCAGGGACAGGATCGTTTGCTGCTGGAGGGGACGGAGAGCAGCAAACTCCAGGAGGAGTTACCCTGCAAAACCCATGATTACAAAAAAACCCAATTTATTTTTAATATACAGGGTGCGCTGGATTATTGACAGCTTAAAAAGCACATGAAAATTGAAATACAAATCAGTCCATTATCATTTTACCTTCTTATTCTGTTTTTCATGCTTGTGCTTTTCAAATGCTTCATCAAGAAACAGGGAGAAGAGTCTCCAGACAGGTCGCTATTACTTTTATGCCCAAAGTATGACTGCCTAGACTACACCAACAGTATCTGAATTGCAATTTTTAAAAATTATTTGCAAAATCTCATATACATATTTTTTTTCTTAAGGCTTCCTGGGTGTATAAACTAAATCGGGTGTAAAATTTGTAAATGTTTCCCTTTGAGTAGAAAATTGTTCTGAAAAGTAAGTGTAAAGACAGAAGAGTAACCTGGTAATCTGTGCCATTCTTGGTCTCTCCAAGCATACCATGATCAACACTCCCAACTTTGTCAGGAGAACAGGGACCAGCCTTTCTAGCAAAGCTACTTTTTGTCACCCCGCCCCTAAAATTCAAATCGTGTGTCAGACCTGGATGAACACAGGGATAGAATCCACCAAATTTCTTTAAAAATAAACCCAAAGAACACCAAGCAATCAGTTGCCAGTCCTGTGGAATTTTATCATTTAAGTATCGACCAGCTCTACAACCGTCACGTACACTCGTAACCACCACAGTTCTGCACTATGTTCAGGTAGAAAATCCAAACACATTTTGAGAAGTTTAAAATCTAGGCCCCAAAATGCCCTTCAAGCAGAATACTTCAGACACAGAGGAGAACGCTTGCCCTGGCCTGGATTTTGCTAGCCCGCGAAGAAGCAAGCACAGGTATCCCGAGAATCAGCAAATCCCACACTGATGGGGCGTCAGATTGGTCGCAACTCTCACCGTCTGCACCTCCGATGTGACGCCTCAGATTTAGCTAATACAGCTGTACATTCCTCACTGCCGGTCTCATTACATTCAGATCCCAGTGCTAAGCACGTTGTTAAGCATTGTAATTCTTTCTTTATTAGATTCAGGTATATAAATGGCATCCCAGGGAGCACTGTGAATTTTGATCATTATTTCTTTACTCGAGCTGTGTTCATCTGCCTGCTGAGAGGCTGATCACCAACTTATCCCACGCCCCTGTGGGACCCATTATTTATCTTATTACATTTTACAGTTTGGAGTAAATAAATAGCATTAAAGTGCTAAATTTATTCATCGAAATGGGTTGCATTCGCATACTGGAGCCATTTCTTAAATCAAGGAAATGCTGTTAATAGTCACTCTATGAAGACGTGCAAAACATCCATTTTAATATGGCTGTAATAAAGGAAGGCTGCTCTAAACTGATGATGACATTTCACATGTGTGGAGAAGGACAGTGACACTTTAATATCTCCACTTCCTCAGATCACTTCCATCACGTACAGCCCAAGAGGGCTGTATTAATTATTTTGGTGTCACTTCGAAGAAATTAATTTCAGTCATTATTAGAACATGCGTATTAAACAACGATTGCTTGGCTGCAATCGAGATGGCCTCGGAAAATCCTACATGCTGGGAGGAAATAAAAGCAAGGTGAAAACCAGGCCGTGACGCAACCATTTCCATCTCAAAACATTTTACAGTCATTACACAATCAGTCGCTGTGGAACCACAGCAGAACCAGGTAGGACGCGACACAATCCTCACCGAGCAGAGAGGCAGAGCAGAGGCAGCAAAGCTGTTTTGTGCTGAAGGTGCACATGGCATCAGTGGGAGATCTGTAATTAGCACCTGGGAGGAACAGGGTCCCATTTTTTCAATTAAAGCAAACCAATCGACATCAAGTGTGTACCTTACTTAAAATATGTTCTGATGAAGAAAAAATAAACTTCATTTCCCAAACCCAAAACGGGTCCAAAGCAACAATCACAGAATCACTGAGGTTGGAAAAGACCGATAAGACCACCCAGTTCAACCATCAACCCAACACTGCCATACCCACTAGTCCATGTCCTCAAGCGCCACATCTACATGTGCCTTGAACACCTCCAGGGATGGTGACCCCACCGCTTCCCTGGGCAGCCTGTTCCAGGGCCTGAACACTCTTTCAGTGAAGAAGTTTTTCCTGATATCTAATCTAAACCTCCCCTGACACAACTTGAGGCCATTTCCTCTTGTCCGAAATGCAGAGTAATGATATATTTGTAGATAGCAACATCATCTCCCCACTTCAGACATAGTTCTTCTCAACGGAAATCAGCGGAGGAGTCAAGAAGTGAGATTTTGAGTTTGCCGCTACTGAGCCACACGTGTACTGAGTGGGCTCTTGCTCTGTATTTATCCTGGGGAAGAGGACTTCAGCTTATAGTCAAAACACAGTCAAGATGAGTAGGATCATCCTACGCCCCACCAGGTACCTTGGTCAGAAGGTGGCTGCTCCAGGAAAACCCAGGGGTTGAAATGATGAAGACTTCTGCCCAAGTACACCAAAAATCAACCACTGTCTACAGGAGATTTACCTTCAATCTGTATTAGGTGGCGGCCGCAAAAAGTAGATAATATCATAAAAAGCAGTTTATTAAAGCTTATCTGCAAAGACCAGCAAGTATAGGCAAAATAAATGTGAAAGGGTAGATGAGAGGAGGATAGCCAGCTTCAGGCTGAAAAAGGAGGTGTTGTTAATACGTTGTAACACAAGTGAGTGAAGCATTGCCATTACAGAAGCATTCCTCCTGTCTGGTTGAAACAATTCCTCTCAACATGACACAGTAAAACAAAATTTGTAAATGTTAATAAAGTTTTTTAAAGGTCAGGTCAGTCTTTTCCGTAACATGTGTCGTGGGGAACCAAATACATCTCAGCATCAGGTCACCACGGGACAGCACTGACATTAAAGAGAGGAGGAAGTGCAACTCTTCTAGAAGAGAATTAGTTGTTGAAATAAGGTTTGAGTCCCCCTCCCTTTTGCTCTGGTCACTGTGATGTGGCAGCAAAGTAATAGGAAGTTTAGAAAAACTAATCCTCAGTACAGTTGTGATGCTGATCTGGGCCAAAATGGTCAGAAAAGCTGTAGTTCTTAAAAAAAGTAAGCCAAAAGTGGTGTGAAATTTCCCTGATTTATGCATGATGCACAATGGCAGAGAAGTCAGGGAAGGAAAGGACTTCTTATTAAAGCGTGTTCCAAGTCAAGGATCAGGCTGCCCTACTCTTTGAAGCTTGGCTACAAAAAAGGGACAAGTAGCAGGGATTTCGAGATTTGTCACCGCGCGCACACATCACAGGCTGAAAGGCTGTGATTGCGACGTTCACCCTTCAACGGCTTTGATTCGTCTTCAGCGAGGGAGTTATTTTTGTTGATCACTCGGTGATTGTGGCAGGGTGAAGATGACATGTACTGTCAACGGAGAGTGTCCAAGTGGTTAAACCTGAGGATCAGAGTTTGCAAGGCAAAAAAAAAAAATAGATGGTGCAGATCTCACTGACACCTTAAAGGCTTCAGACACTCAAATCCATTACGGGAGGGGCAGAAACAGTGCTGTCATTTCAGTTGATTTTGACAATAGTTTAATCTTTTCAAAGCAAATGTTGTACCAGACTTAAATAGCTACACAGAATTTGATTTCAAACTTAAAATCCTTTGTCCCCCCATCTTCTGTTACAAGTTTTGCAGGGAATGATTCAAATGTCGGGGAAACCGCAATATGAGGATGCGTTTCATCCAGACTTAGAGTCACCGGTGTCTCTGCCCTACCGAGCTTGACAGCCCGCTCTTCCCAGACACAGCCTTGTTTTAATCAATTGTTGCGAGGTGCAGCCAAGGGAAATAAAAATTGTCCATCCTCACCGTAATATGCAAGTTAAGACATATTTATTTAAGCATAAAAATAATCAGAATAATTATTCTAATAATAAATTATCCTCACATTTTGAACAGAGTCACTCAGCGTCTTTGGCTACTTTAATACTTTGCCTAGAGAAGCCAAAGGGATAGCTGTAAACTCAACATGAATACTGCCAGTTCTTACTCCACAGACACACACATTGCAGTATATTTAAATATACTTAAATGCCTTATGAAGAAATTAATAGGCACTGAACGTAAGAATCTTCAATGCAGTCTTGAAAGAAGACCGTCGGTTCCATCAAAACTAGACATACCACCCTATGCCATGACAAACCCAAACAAAACAAAGCAAAACTGCTTCTATTTTCAAGGGTATTGAAAATTCTATGATGTAATAAAATTAATGGCAACTGTCCATTTCCCTGCATGATGTCTACTGCACTAATCCTCTGATGCGCTTATAAACAGCAAATCATAACCCAAGCATGTCAGATCTATATAAACAACAAACTCATGAAGCGAAGGAATACACGTAAATAAAACGCATATGATCTAAAGACAACATAAATATTATTAGAACCATTAAATATCAAGCCTCCTCCAAATTCCTACACATTTTCAAAGCTCCTTTGCCTATAATCAACGTTTCAGTTTATAATGTCCAGCCCTTTGCAGACCAGCTCCTCAAAATGCTTTATTTTTTGCCCTTGAGATACAAGCATCAACGGAGTGTTGAGGCAAGAAAGGAAGTGACAGAATGAGAAATGGTATCAAGAAGTTTGAGGTAAATGCAAAATACCTATTAATGATTCAGCTGGGACGGTAAACCTTGGGACTGACACAGTCTGAGCTTAACCAAAGAGGGGGTTTGGATTTATCAATATCAGAATCTTTCATTCTTTACCCAGGAGACATTATTTGCACGTCACCTCATAATTATAATACACATACGTACTTCCTCGCCCTCTTCAGTGAATACTGAAATTATGAAAATTCTAGGATCAATGACAAAAATCAGTGGTTTTGAAAAACACCCACAAAGCTGAAAGACTTCATGTAGATGGAAAACTGGAAGCAAGATAATTAGGTCATGTCCTTTCTGACATCTGTTTTAGCAAGCAGAGAACCACATCGTGCTCTCTTTTATATGCAAGGCAGAAGGTGAGAAAGTATATTAACAGAATCATAGAATTGTAGCATGGTTTGAGCTGGAAGGGACCTTAAAGATCATCTAGCTCCAACCCCCTGCCATGGGCAGGGACACCCTCCACTAGACCAGGTTTCTCCAAGCCTCATCCAGCCTGGCCTTGGACACTTCCAGGGATGGGGCATCCACAGCTTCTCTGGGCAACCTGGCCCAGTGCCTCACCACCCCCTCCACAAATAATTTCTTCCTGCTATCCAATCTCAATATCCGTTTTTCAGTTTAAACCCATTACCCCTTGCCCTGTCACTACAGGCCCTTGTAAACCACGCTCCCACCCCACCCACTCCAGCTTCCTTGTAGCCCCCTTCAGGTACTGGAAGGCTGCGATAAGATCTCCCCAAAGCCTTCTCTTCTCCAGGCTGAACAAGCCCAACTCTCCCAGCCTGTCCCCATGGCAGAGGTGCTCCAGCCCTCTGAGCATCTTCATGGCCTCCTCTCGACTCAGTCCAACTGGTCGATATCCTTCTTATGCTGAGGGCTCCACAGCTCACACTGTACTTCCCCACAGATGGAGTTTAACTGTGGGAATAGATATTCCAACCTATTTGACATGTAAATCAAGAGCAGATTTCTCACCATGGTTATAAATATCCTAAAGGAGAATGTGCAGAATCCATTATCAGTAGAGCTTTGTCTTTGTGTATGAGATGAGGATGCAACTATCCAGTAAATTGCCCAATGAGCCCTTGCTAAGGCTCATAGCTAGAGACACATGCTCCTCACTACTTCTGGTTTACTTCAGATTCTGGACCCTAATCTACGTAACAGGTGCAGAATGAACAGGGTGTGATGGCAAGTTCAATCAGAAAGCAGGTGGCTAAAAAACCCAATGAAAGCAGCATTGCAAAGTTGTAGTCGACTGCTTCCTGAGGGTGAACATGGCTTGTTTTGTGGATATTTAAACAAAACTGCCCTTGCCATGAACCTGAACTGACACTTTATCCATCCTTTTAAGAAACAACACACATGCCAATGAGGTTTTTCCTGCTAACGTGCCATGGAATTCACAAGCAAAGCTCCATGGCACCAAAAATTGATGTGGATTGGGAAACAAATTCCCTAGAACATCAACAATCAGGTCTTATAGGCTACAAATTAGACAGGAACTGAAATTCTGTGTCTTACTTTGTGATCTGTAATGTTAAAAACATTGGTAACATCCCAAGGGGAGTAGAGAGAGTAGAACCAGCCCTCAGATGGACTCTGTCCTTGCAGCTGTGAAACGGGCAGATCTTCCCCCCATTCACTCCTTCAGACCCAACTTTTTGTGGTGGCTTTTGCTGAGCTGTTTTACTGCTCCAGTTCGACAGCAGCACTGGAATGGAGGAGAACCTCAGTGCTCTGCATCTGTTGGGTGATGCCCTCACTGAAACTATCCACATCTTCTAACTACTCCTCAAATATTCCCAGAGGACTGACGACACGGTCAAAAGGACCTTTTGTATTACAGCATTGCTGTCTGAGGAAAAGGTTGGTTTGAATCTGACACTGAGAAAGCTCAGCACCTCCTCGTAACCCATGAACATAATGTCTTTTTAACTCCTCTTGCTCTGGATTTCCAGTAAGACAGACCAGACTATCAGCACTTAGTCGCTGCAGTGACTTGTGTTATAATAAGAAGATCTGAGAGTTGTTATGTTGTGTTTCACTTAATGGTGCCCTCAGTGCAACTGAGAAATTCTCCTAGAGAAATACACAACACAGGGACAGTAGCATGTGAGAACAGGGGGTACCTTTTGGGTCTACACGTTGCTGTGCTGTTTGTTACACAGCAAACAGCTAAACAAAGGAAAAAACCCCACCGAGCGCGGAAGTTGAAGTACAGTAAATTGCAAAAGGCAGTGATTTTCCAGCTGAGGAACGCTGACCATCTCTGCTGGCACCACAGGGAAGCTGCGATAATGCAAAGGCCTGAGGACACCATCTCTACATATCCATCCCCCCGCGCGCCGGGTGCACTCCAGCATGAGCCAACCCCAGCTCCTGCCCTGGAAGGCTCCCTTGAAGCACGCAGGCTTCATCTATCTCCATAAACCAACATTCCCTATTAAAACCAAAGTGACACTGAAGTCACGCACCCCTTGCCAACAACTGGGTCCAAGTCCCTTCTGGGCCAATAGTGTTTTCGAGATGCTGCACGAGAGACAACCCTTGGGCTTGAAAATTCACTTCTTGCTATCCCCCTTGGCCACCTCTATACCCCTCCTAGATACATCTGGACAGAGATGAACAAAGGAAAAAGCCACATTATGCTTTGGAATGATGAACATTAATGGTCTGTGACACAACTGCTCTCTCTGGGGTGGCCTGTCACACAAGGTGGGAAATTTACTCCCAACTTTGTAATGACATGGATATCAAAAATGTCAAAAGATTTAGTGTAAGAAGCACCTCTGGGCCAAGTTTAAGGTCATGCTTTCCATGCTCTTGCTCTGCTTTTTTTTTCCCCTCAATACATTTTGCTTCTAAAGAGGGATAGTCCACACACAATTATAAAACTAATAGTTGCAAGGGAAGGACTCATACGCCCTAACCACTCCGCTGCTCACAGCACCAGCACGTTCCTTGTTCTCAGCACACATGCAGCTGCACTGTGGTTCTCTCTCTTTTTTTCTTGAGGATAAACCTACTGGTTCTGTATCTTTCAAAAATTATACTGTATTTCTTATCATGTAATTATTTTTCAAAAGTTACATATCAGTTTTAAAAAAGAGCAACGAAAGGACAAGACACAAGAGATGAAAGAATTCAAACATATGCTTTGAATGTCACAAGCAGCAAAGATCGGTACAGTAAAAGCCATCAGAAACTAGCAAAAACTGTAGAACTGCTAAATATAATTAGGTATTTAATTAGGGCACTAAAGCATTACTAATATATCCTTTAAAATTTTGGAAATCAAAGCATATAAACTAAACCAAAACCTTTCTATTTCTGTATGACTATGTGCAAAAACATAATCTACAAAAATAACTCCTTATGAACCACAGTTTCAACACCCTTGGGTAGCAGCATCGCTTTGTATCTGAGAGTTTGGGAAAAAACCTTCTAAATAAGGCTCCCAAAATCAACCTCTCATAGAAAAAAGAACAGAAGAGGAATATATTAAAAATATCTCCCTCAGACTTTTGCTTTACTCATTTCGTTGGAGCAGCAAAAATCCTGGTGGAGAGGGTGGGGAGGCACTGGGACAGGTTGCCCAGAGAAGCTGTGGATGCCCCATCCCTGGAAGTGTTCAAGGCCAGGCTGGATGAGGCTTGGAGCAACCTGGTCTTGTGGAGGGTGTCCCTGCCCATGGCAGGGGGGTTGGAACTGGATGATCTTTAATGGTCCCTTCCAACCCAAACCATTCTATGATTTTATGATTGTATGATTCTATGGAATTAGACCGTTATTGCAGCAGAGCCTCAACATGGACCTTGAGCAGAAGGCAGGATGGAAGGAGATCTTTGCCACTGACTGTGGCTCTGGAAGGATTTTGCTACAAAGACCGAATGGGAAAGGTAAGGAAAGTGCACGTGTTGACATGGCTTGCAGAAGAAACCTTTCAGGCTAGACCATACTGTCATGCTCTACGAGACAGCGAGTGATAAGGACTCCTAACTGGATAGTTCTGGTTGACACACTACATGACAAACCCCACACCACAAGCTACATCTTATTAACATCCTACTCAGTCAGTCTCCTCTTTCCTTTGTCAAATTGCACCAATTAACAATTAAGAAGTACCTAATCAGAAACTAAGGAATAAATTGGTAGAAAGTGCCATCATTTACAAAACAGAAGCAAACAGCATCATTTAGCACCAACTTGTTTAGTTTCACAAAGAACAATGGAAACAGGGTAACTACAGTTCTTTCTTAGGCAATTAATTTAAAATGCGGCTTTACTAAAATAGCAACTGTTTGGGGACTACCTGGGAAAAAAAAACCTAGAGGTTAAACAACGCAGAAACACAAAGAATTACGTGGTCTGACGTGCTGAAGTTGGTACGTCCTAAATCAATGTTTCAGCAAAGCTTACCTACCCATGCCCCAAAGGGCTGCATCTCATGAAATCAGGCTTCAAAATGTATCCCTGAGGATTTGGGAATAAAGAGACTTACTAGAAGTAGCAAAGGTTCTGGCACAGTATGGAGCTGAACCTCCAACTTCTAAAGTTCACCATTTCACTGCTGCCGCAACCAAAAAACTATGAATGGGTTAAATCCCAGCAGTTTTGTCCAACATCTGATTGTCCTACTTACTTGAAAAAGAAAAAAAAGAATAAAAAAATCATTCCACGGAAATTCCAAAGGGGGAACTCCAGTGTGAAGGTCTATGAAGTGACAACCACTAATGACTTCTGACAATTTGACTTTTTTCTGTGTTGAGCTGCTGGGACTTGCCACCAAACACAGGGAAGCCACAGGAAATGCCCGTTAGCGACACTGACATCGTCTTCTCTCGAGCCGGGCTCTTCACGTCTGAGACTAATTCCATCCAGAGAGATTTACGCCTATTAAGCTCTATAAAAAAATCTACTGTCATCCCTGGTTATCCCAGTTTGATTTTGTATGAAAAGGAGAGGAAACAACGTATTTAAAATTGCCTTTAAGATTCAGCAGGCTACCTGAACACACAACATGTCTCTGACCACATCCACTGAGCTTCAGGAATTTGGAAGAATTCTAAGAAAGATTTCATTACATCTTCTTTTTTAGAAGAAAAATGTCACTATTGTCACACCGTTGGTCATCTCATCTTTCTTTTTTTGGTAATATATGTTAAATTAGAGGAACAATCATTTCTAAAATACCATGGGCTAGTGGAAATTCTGGGTCATGATTTCAGAGGGTCTGTGATGGTATGAAACCCATCACGAGACTGCACACGTACACGTGCTTCCCTGCAGAAAACCAGATGCAATCAATTTAAGCCTCTTAATCAAAAATCTAGGCTAAAAATGCAGAATATAGAAACGATGTTTCAATTCATCTTTCATTTGATACTTTGCTACCTAAATAAATTTCGGATCTGAATAGGTGTGAAGTTCGACTAATCAGTGCCGGAAACTTCTCTTACATTAGGCTTTGCAACACCAAGGATGGAAAGAATATGAAAAGGTGACAGTTCACTGGTGTTAATCCTTATGAATGAGAATATTGCCATGAATTATAATTAATTTCTGCAGCAGTAATGGGCCTGTGGCACGTGGTTTCATCAAAATTCAAATTTGCTGATTAAACATCTTCAGGAATTTGGTTGTTCTACATCAAAATTATAACAGCAGGTAAAGGTCATTGGGATCCACACTTCTATTCATTAGACTTGCGATTTTTTTTTTCCTCTCCCTCCCGCTTTCTTTGCCAGACTAAGCACACGACCGAAGCAACTAAGCATACAAATTTGGTAGTTCAGCCTCCCATGCTTCATTTGCATCTGTTGATTCATTTGTGCGGGTAGATAAGGTCAATGCAAATTAAAACCTCTGCCTTTTTAAAAAACTTTGCCCCATCTACCATTTAGCACGATCATTTCTCACACAAAATTAGGGGCAACGCTACCTAAGAGGGGGTGTGTGTGTGTGTTCTCTCCTACTATAGCAAAGCCAAAATGAATAGTAATCCCTTTGGGTCTGAACACAAAGAGGCTTTCCGGAGAGCGCTTTATGCAAGGCGCACAATACTTTTCAAACCGGGCATGTGTGCAGGGAACTCTGAAATAGCTTTTATTTATCAGCCCTCCAGGCATGTTGCTTATTCTGCCAAGCTTCTGGGAAGGTTTAAGGGCACAGGAAGAATTTATGAGGGGAAAAAAGCCCACCACCTTCATTTGGTTTACCTAACTGACTTGACTGACATTTTTAAATGATATCGTACTCCCAATAGCTATTGCCTTCAATTCGAAGAACTTAGCTACATTACTTCAAAGATCGTATTTTTAACATTGTAAAACGCTTGGTGGTTGGTAATTACAACACATTATCAGAATAACTCTAATACTGCATATTCTAAATTACAAATGACAACCAGCAATTAAACTCATTACTGCCTTTCATTCAACTAACCAGAGAAAAACCACTTAACTACTGGTCTGGGCGGATCTAAAACTGGTAGTAAGTACCCATTCGGCTTACTCAAACAATAGGTCTCCGTCCTTGACAACTTCTATTTGTTTTTTTTTTTTTTTTTAATATGGAAGAGGTGCCAAACATTTTCTTTAGGTGGGGGGTTGAGGGATGCACGTGGGCAGATCTCCTCCCATCACACAACGAAGAGGGTGTATTTCACATGATGGAATGGATGCACATCTTGTGTGACCGGACACATGCCAGCGGTGGGGATTTGGGGAAAAGGCAGGTAAGATGGAGGAACTGCTTTATCAGCAGATCATGCAGTGACAAGTTTGGGCCCTGTTACATAGAAGAAAGATTGACCCAGATGAATGGGAAGCAGAAAATACTCCCAAATCCTTGAAGTGTCATGAAGAACTAGGAAGAGTGCTGCCTGGAAAGGAGATGAAGCAGTAATTTAGGAGCCAGGCAATGGAGAGAGAGAAAAATGCCAATGTTAAGAAAAGATAGCAACTAGCAATCTAGAGATTCCTTGCAATTAATTAACTTCTATTATTTTTAACCACAATTTGCTTTCAGTTCAGATTAATGATTTACACATGGTGCAGGCCCTGTCCGATTTTCCGAGTGGACTGTAAGACCCATTTTCATTAAAAGCAAATATACAGTGTGTATCAAGAGGAATGACTTTCACACTGAGGAACGGATTGCAGTGATAGACTGCACAACCCTGTAAAACAAAATTAAGAATGATTCTAGACTAAAAAACGTGTCCACACCTACCGTGAAAATGTAGCAAAAGGGGATGGTTTTATTTCCTCCCTGTAGTACTGTAAAACTTCAGAGCATTTACATTTTCCTACTCCCTGTAGCAGCTGGGATTCTCTGTGCTGTGATCTCTCCACGGCCTGGCCATCCATCACACCACAGTTCTCCCTGGCTGACACATCCTCCTCCAAAAGCAACAGAACAGTGACTTTGTTCTGAGAGCTCTGCAGACCTATTAGAAGAGAACCCAATCTGACACCTCCCAGTATTTCTCCCTTCCTGTTTTATTTACTGTTATTTCTAGAAGGTCTCCAATTTGTGTTCAGAACAACTACATGCCCACTGAACCTGGCTTGGGACTAGAAATTATCAACTCGGGTATCCCGAAGTCAAGGAACAGATTATTTTTGAGGGGCCTGCACTTATTTAGCAATGTTATCTGACCTTACAGCATGTAAACATTTTTTATTTTATTCTGAAAACACTCACTCTCTTGCTGTTTCTGCAGAGATAATGAGTTAACTGCAAAAAATCACAGAAAATTATTAAAGCCACTGAGAGCTTCAGTCAGAACCTGATCATCATTCTATTTTACAGTGTTCACAGCACTGCTAGTACCCTGGCTTCTCCACAGTCTTTTCATCCTATGATAAATCAGCCAGGGCAGCCAAAATAAAACCTAAGTAAAAAGAAGTGCTTTTGTGTTCAGAGGCATTATCACATCATTTAGCATCCCTGGTACCCCCACTCCATTAGTTTTAAGTATTATTGCAAGGAGCGGTTCTTAAGTCACAATAAAGGCTTGGGAAGAAAGAGAGGCTGTTAGTTTCTCCTACTTGTAATATTTGTTTTGGTATTTCTACAGCAAAGAAACCTACCAGAAACCAACTGATCTCAAGGTACAGGACTACGGTGATGGCCTCAACTGGTCCTACTGGGCTCCTGAAATACCAAGTTGCCACTATCGTGAGTGGTAGCTGTATCTAAAGCTCCGTTTCAAAAATTAAATTCTGGTGATATGTCACTATCTGGATTATCTCCAGATATAAAACTATTTACTGGTGTCCATACACTCATATAAACATCCATAACACTTAAGACAAGCTGTGATCCACTGGAGCTTACCTCGACAAAAACAGCTTCATACTCTCCTGCCCCGACATGAGCAACCCAAAACGAAGAGAACTCCAACACCAAAGGATCTACCCTTAGCTTAGACAAGATAACAATGGCGTAAAATAATAATAATACTCAAAAAACAAACCACCTTTCTTTCAGATGAGGAAATGGGAGTACAAAAAGCACCTTCATTCTGACCCTTCTATCTTTGCTTTTAGCAGCAAATACAAAATACAGGAATCACCTTTTTTATCCTCATCAAGCAACAGCTCTCCTGCATTTCAATCAAACAATCATAAAGCTTTACGAAAGGAACTGCGGGCACTCTCCACACTTTTTCAGGGTAATAATATTGTAACTCCAGCCGCACTAGGTTTTCATCCATCTCTCCTCCACTGTACTCAGGGAAAGCCCTCACTAATGTATTTTCAAACAGCTTTCAGAGACAAACTTAGACTTTGCCAACGTTTTTTTTTCCCCTTTTCTTCCACAATGAAAACGAAGGATGCTTTCCTATTTCTGCCTTGAGAGTTTTTCCTGTTGCTTCGCAGATTTATTTTTTTTTTTGCAGCCTCAGAGTAGAACTCGCTATATTTGAAACGAACGCTGGTGCTATTAAAGCATGTTTTAGCTGCTGTGGAAGTTCATTCCCCAATGCCAATGGACTTGCTAGAAAGGCAACAGCTCCTCTGTGGGAGAATCTCACCTTGTGACTGGAGAGATTCATAGTGTCTGTTAAGGCAAAGCATTAAATGTGGATCTCGGTGTGTAACTCAAGCTCCTTAAAACATTCTAAGAATAACCCATTTCATACTTAAGAAGGTTAAATTGGGGGGGGGTGGGGGGGGGGGTGTAGGTGGGTAGGGAGGCACTGGGACAGGTTGCCCAGAGAAGCTGTGGATGCCCCATCCCTGGAAGTGTCCAAGGCCAGGCTGGATGAGCCTGGGAGCAACCTGGTCTATGGAAGGGGTCCCTGCCCATGGCAGGGGGTGGTGCTGGAGGGGCTTTAAGGTCCCTTCCCACCCAAACCATTCTATGACTTTATGACAATACTCATGCTTCTGGTGGGGGAACAGGGAGAAAAAAACCAAACAAAAACCAACCAAAATACCAAACACACAAAACATGAACAGGAAAAAGAAAAAAAAGAAAAACTAGAAACTGCAATGCACGTAAGACCCATTTAAATCATATTTAATCTCTCATTTCCTGAATATAACACCTACAAACATTTGCAGAATGTTCTGTATAACAGATTATCATGTAACTAGTAAAATTTTTTTAAAAAAGTGTGATTTTTGGTCCTTGCTTCTCCTACACCAGCTCCTTTCCCTCAGTCTCGGTTGCAATCTGGAAAGACGACCCCCTGCTAACACAGGAAGGTTGCTCACCATCTCTAACCAACTTCTTGCCCCTGTCCTGCTAACAAGGTGCCATCAGGCGATGATAATTTACAGCCAGTTTGAATTCACACAAGATTCAAGTTTCTTTTGAAAGCAAGCTACGTATTTTTACAAGTCCCGTCTCACCTCGCCTGCCCCCGCTACGATAATTCCAACCAATCATTTGTCTGCCTGGGTAAAGCACGGGCAGCAAAGCAAGGCACTGCCACTGCCTGCAAGTTTGTGTTGGAGAAGTGTGGATTAATGGAAAAATCCCAAACCCAATTCTCTTTTCCCTACATCTTTCCTTTTAATTCTGCCAAACAAATTTGCAGCCATTGTATGAGCACTTAGAGAAGACACTTAACTGAGCACATCCTTGTAAAAATGTACAATTAGCTGGATTTTAGCAAACAAACAGTTTTACGTGGAAACAGCTAGAAAAAAGCCAAAGATTTTCAGGCATATTACATTATTTTTTTAAAAAACCACATATTTAGATTTTCAGGGCTTTTTAAAACGTTTAGGCCTAGAAAATGTGCCAGTGGGATTCACTTTCAGAGGCCTTGGCTACCTGGCTGATGGGTAATGAAACACTTTGCCCTAAAATTTGTAGTTCCCGTGATGTGGTGTGAGAAATGAGAGGAATTTTGAAGGCTACTTACTCACTAAAATGAATTTCCTCACATTTATCCTCTTCTTTCTTAAGATTCCAACAAAGATTTGCTGGCAACTGTAAGACCCTGGGGAAGACCTGCATGGCCTGTTGTGGTGGGTTGACCTTGGCTGGCTGTTAGACCCCTGCCCAGCTGCTCTCCCACTCCCCCTCTTCAAGCAGCCAGGGGATAGGAAAGAAGATAGAAAAGCTCATGGGTCAAGAAGAAGACATGGAGCTCATTTACCATCATGGGCAGAACAGACTCGGCTATTTTATTTTTTAGTTAAAATGTTAAAGAAAACTAGGAGTAACTTGAAAATCTGGTCTATAAATCCAGATTTTTATAATTATTGTAATTTCACTATAAGTGTACTACTAATAATTATTCTATTTTGTAAAAATAGACTAGTAAACCACCACTTAGATTAACAATAAATTCACAGACCCTTATACAAGATGTGTTGGCTCTTGCCCAGGTTAAAATCTTGTGTAACACTACGGCAAGCTTGAAAAATCAAAAATAACCCTTTTCCAGTCCAACATCAGCTCCTCTAATTGCAGAAACCCCCACAATTCTTCTTTGCACCATATGAAATCAGCACTTGCTGCAAACTCCTTAACCAACATCCGCCAACAACCACGCTCACCATGTCTGGGAAGGAACCAGATGGCAAGGTCTACACAAGGTTTGCGGGTGTATCTCAGGACTTGCTGTCATTCCCGCTGGTGTGGCCTCACCTTGAATACTGTGTGCAGTTTTGGGGCCCACTATTTAAGAAGGATGTAAAGGTCCTTGAATGCATCTAGAGGAGGGCAACAAAGACGGTGAAAGGGCTGGAAGGAGCATCCTATGAGGAGCAGCTACGGACTTTGGGTTTGTCCAGTTTGGAGAAGAGGAGGTTGAGGGGAGACCCCCTTGCTCTCTGTAGCTTCCTGAGGAGGGGAAGCAGAGAGAGAAGTGCTGATCTCTTCTCCCTTGGTGGCATCCAGTGATAGGATACATGGGAATGGTTCAAAGCTGCACCAGGGCAAGTCTAGACTGGACATTAGGAAGCATTTTGTTACCAAGTGGGTGGCCAAACACTGGAATAGGCTTCCTAGAGAGGTGGTCGACGCCCCAAGCCTGTCAGTACTTGAGAGAAATTTGGACAATGTCCTTAATACCCTGATTTAACCTTCAGTCAGTGCTGAAGGGATCAGGCAGTTGGACCTGATGGAATCTGTAGGTCCCTTCCAATTGGAACCATTCTAAGACACAGCTTGGGTCTTGTGACGTACTATTTGAAAGGAATAAGTCACTGAAAACTCCTATGACATCATAAAAGCCTACTTAGACTGTAATAAAAACAGTGTTCAGCAATACAGGGAACCTTAATCCTCTTCCATGAGGAGATGAGGTAAATGCTAGAACTAAACTTAAGCAGCGCTTCCATTAAGAAATGAGCTCAAACTACTTTGCTGGCTTGACAAACATAATAAGGGTTAGAAGTAATTCATTATCATGGAATTGAATTAACACAGTTCTCAGCTATTCAGTGTAAGTTCTTGCAAATGTCAAAATTTCTACGTTCCTTCAGGTTGTATTTCCTCCGAAGGAAAAGGAGGAGCTGGAGACATGTGAAATTTCTGACAGGCTGTTGATTTCCCATATGGATGAAGCATGTTTGAAAACTCAAAACTTGACTGATCTGCTGCAGCACATTCTCTGACAGACAATATAAAATCAATGCTTCACATATTAAGAGTTTTTTTGGCGTATAAGAGTTTTTGTTTGTGTGGGAGGTGGGGGGGGGGGATTGCTTTATTTTCTGTCATTGAAAATGAACAGCCTTACCTTAAGGTTTTTATAAACTGTCATCTTTAATCAGACACACACAGTAAGACTGTCAGTTCTCATAAAGCATCGGGGAAAAAGAAAGCACAAAATGTGAAGCTGTTCCCCCCTCCCTTTCCCGTGCATGTGCCCCGTTTCCACGGTGGCCTCAGTCAGAACGAAACCTTTTCTTAGCAGTGTCACAACAACAAGCTTTTCTGAAACGTGTCTTTATAATTCGGTGACGCAGACTTTATGAGGGCTTGTCAAAGAGAAAAGAGTTAGGATGCGCCTGCAAGAAACATTCATTCCCGCTGTTGACAGATATAAAGTACTAAATGTCAGCAGCGAGGGACTCGTCAACTAAATGTCTTCTAAACACTCATTAAACCAGGGGGAGAAAAAAACTTCAGTAGGTGGGTGTCAAATTGCTCCCTTAAGATTCCGATTCAGGTCAACTGAAGCAAACAGCGAGTGTATGAAAAGTTGCATCAAGCATCTGTCACACTCGAGGACGAGTATTAACGATTCCAAAATAAAGATGGGGAATATGAAGCATCGTGGTGACTATCGGTACGGTAACGGGAAGCAGGAGTGGAGATCTCCTGATCTGAGCCCCGTTCATCTCGCCGCAATGCCGAGCCTGCGGAGAGGCACCATCTCCCTGCCTCGCAGCCTCCCCCTCTCAAGGGAAGATACTGCCTACCCTGCAGAAGCGAGATTTAGATAACTAAGTGATGTTTTTCCCCTCTCTTTGAAGATAAGGGATATGTCTGAATGGAAGACTTAAAAACCAGAATTCATGAAATCTGGATGGTTATACTTTTAAGGGGTCACTGACTTTAGAAGTTTGCAAATAATGTTTTCCTGTGTACACAGCAGCATCTCAGACTTCAATCTTTCTTTTTTTTACTTAACCCTTTTTCCTCTGAGAATTATTCCATCTGAAAGACATGCTTTAAGCAGTCAATATTACAAGTTCCCTCTCCCAGGCTGAGTCGGTTTTATTGATTTCTCTAAAATCAAGTATTTTCAGTTTGATTTCCAAAAGGTAAAAACCATCAGCTCTCATTATTTAACAATATCTGCAGCCTAGGATTATCTGACATTTCCCATTTACTTCAATAATAACATAGAGCCCTCAGACTGATAAAATAGCACGTTTTTCTTCACAACCTCGGTATCATTTAACATAGTATAAACATACTAAATGTAACTAACAAACTCGTTTTCACACTCCTTTTGCTTCCCAAATAACACATTCCACGTATTATCAAATCTTCATTTTATAGTACACAACTACAAGATATTACAGCATATTTTAAAATAAAATCAGATGTTTATTAATATAGCTGTAAAAATATATTAATAGAAGCGATTATCAGCAAGGTGCATGCAAGTTCAATACAGAGTTTTGTATTAATTACAGTTATAGTTATGAGCACTGCTCAGCTGCAGCAGGAGTTGTTGCTCACAAAGACCCAAGGACTTCAACGCCCCATAGCAACTGAGCACGACTTTTCCATCCCCTCCCACCATTGTCAAAATAAACAGAGGATTTAAATTCTGCATACAGTACCTTTCATCTTGACATATCCTGAATTAAACAGAAGCTTGATATGATTATTCCCAAAGCATGGAAAGCTAAACCATCACTGCTAATACATATGTACCTGCGTCTACGTACATATTCTGTACGTTGTGCACCTCCCTCCCAAGGACAGGTTACCACCAGAGTCTCGAATTTGACCTTCAGCAGTTCAGAGCTGATTGCCACCAGAGGGTGAGGAACATGCTGATATCAACAGGCAGCAAAAGTAAATTACTATCCTCCTTGATTAGTCCCTAAAGCATTTATTTTATTTATTAAGAGAGCAATCACACTTTTATTAGCATTAACATAACTGGAAGAAACAGGAAATTCCAAAAATGCTATCCGGTAAAAAGCTACTGCTTTAAATCACGGGTTCCAGTACACATTAACATAATAATGTAAATGTTAAATTAAAATGTCAAATTGTTACCCGCTCTTTTCCCCCTCACTCCCACCAACCTGACACATTGCAGTGCCCTGGACCACACGCTCACCCGACTTTAGTCTCACACAGGATCAGAGGAGTCAAACCAGGAATTCTGCCTTCCCTTTATTTTTTCTGTACTCTAATAAATCAACATGCTGGTTTTCACTTTCTTACTCTCCAGACTTTGAAATCCAAATGATTTCAATTAGACCATCACTGACATGCTGCAGTTCTTCCCATCTGGTGGAAGGGGAGATCCCTCAAGGCAGACACTGCCCATCCCATGGAGAGGTACAGGCGGCCAAGTCGACGTGGCCTCTCCTGTCCACTTCTGCACAAGGACACAATCTTGCTTAGAAGCGACTGCTTCTTCCGAACCAATGAACACTTTGCTTCCTCTTCCATCCCACAACCCTTTTAATTGCTGCTTGATCTTAATGAAGTGTGGCTGATATTAATGAACGGATACCCTCACGGCCTTCATGCCCCATATCCAAACAACGTTCAACTGAGTTAGCATCAGCGGTGCCTTCACGACTGAAAACGCCATCATCCTCTCCATCTCCGGTCCCTCCTGTCCCTCCCCCTCAAGCCTCAAGACTGCAGACATCTGTTCTTCAATTGTCTGGTAATAAACATACTCTATAAAGCATATGTAAAATGATTATTACCCTGAAGAGCCAAGTGCCTTTCAAATGCCAGCTGAAACAAATAAACAACAACAACAAAAAAAAAAATCCCCACCAAACAAATGTTACAACAGACATCACTCAGGCTGTTCAATATTCCACAACGTAAGGGCTTCAGCAACGGTCCCGCACGTTTCCTTCCTCCAACGGGAGACGTTAGTCCGCAGACCAGTAACGCCAGCGTATTCACGATCCAAGCGGATGCTGGTTAGCAGCGAAGGATGAAGAAAGCAACTGGACTCTTTAGGTAACTTTTATACTTTTGACACCTCCCGCAATATGTAATTAAGGAAATCAGATGTGTATTCCTCTTCAATTTGTAAGTGCAATTAGTTTTCATATGTAGTTAGCAAAATCTATTCCCAGGAATCATCTCCACCAGAATACCCACTTGTCTTCCAAAAATTCACTATTCATTCATTACGTGTGTGGTGGTGTCATTAAGTCCTGGTAATTAATCTGGGCCTTGGTGCATCTCAATTGTCCTAGTGCAAATTAGGGACTCGCATCCCAAACGACATCGCATCTCACTTCCCAACGCTGGGTCCTTGCTCTAAATGAATTCGAGGGAAGGAGACTTTGAAAGCCATTTGTGTGTATTTGCCCTTGTGCTCTCCATGGTTATAAGTTAAGAGTTTCTCTAAACAAACTTTCCTTAGGGGAGAGAAGGGGGTTAATTTACAGCCCCCGAAAGCCTGCTGACTGTAGGCTTCAAAAATATCTGAATTATAGAATCATAGAATGGTTTGGGTTGCGAGGGACCTTAAAGACCATCCAGTTCCAACCCCCCTGCCATGGGCAGGGACACCTTCCACAATCTCCATTTGTAAATAAAAAAGGGTCTAAGAAAAAGGCCGTTACAACCAGTAACTTAAAACTATGATTGTGCAACTCCCTGATGGGATAGACAGTGACACTTTTCATATCAGTAGTGCAAAAGAGGAATTCAGACTGATGAATATGAACGCCCTCGTTACAGCTCTCCCCCCCAACATCACAGTGCTGAATTACACTTTAAAGCCATCCCTCAATGTGATGCTCAGGCGTTAAATCGTCACACCAGCATCTGGTTTCGCAGTGCTCCAGTTAGCTTCATACTTTCAGAAGCACTCAGCTTCCTAATACAATCAGCTGGCCCATTCAGCGCTAAAACTTCTCTGCCAAAATATTTATGTGGATTTGATCAAAATGAGAAAAAAATTACCCAAACCAACCTTCTAAATAAAATATTGATCATTTTGAATTCAAAATAGATTCATTTTAAGGCTGTACAAGTGACATCGAGGAAAGATGATTGAGGCAGGCCATAGAAGCTTGGCAACAAATGGAAAATAAAGTGAAAGCTTCACATCTCTGCAGCAATTACCTCCTCAAGAGCTTGACACATAATACAATATCATCTAGAAAAGGGTAACAAAGATCTAACCAACCAGGAATGCACACATAAGAACGCGATAGAAATTACCGCAAATGTCAATAATTTAGCAAATCCACCATATTCAGCATTTTACAACCACAGCCAGCATCTTATACCCAATTTTACCAGGAGGCAATGGTTAAGCCAGTTTTCTGGTAGGACAGGTCATTGCTATCGACTCCCATCAGGGACAGAATTCCCTGCAGGAAATGAATACGAGCAAAAGAAACACAGCCCTATGGTCATCCCAGATACGCTGCACCCTGTGCACCACACACATGCCAAAGCTGAGTATCACGAGTCAAAACTAGAAGCACAAGGACTCATGTCAAATATTTACTCTGTCGATCACTAAGGCAGGTAAAAATCACATTTTAGAAGTTTCTACAGTCTTCATTGTATTTGGTCATTTCCTTCCTACCTGTAAGTACAGGCTGGGTGGAGAGTAGATAGAGAGCAGCCCTGAGGAGAAGGACTCGGGGTACTGGTGGACAAAAACCTGGACATGAGGTAGCAGAGTGTGCTGGCAGCCCAGAAAGCCAATGATATCCTGGGCTGTATCAGAAGTGTGGCCAGCAGGGTGAGGGAGGGGATTCTCCCCCTCTACTCTGCTCTCATGACACCCCACCTGGAGTGCTGTGTCCAGCTGTGGAGCCCTCAGCATAAGAAGGGCATAGACCGGTTGGAACGAGTCCAGAGAAGGCCACGGAGATGCTCATAGGGCTGGAGCACCTCTGCTATGAAGAAAGGCTGAGAGAATTGGGCTTGTTCAGCCTGGAGAAGAGAAGGCTCTGGGGAGACCTTATAGCACCTTCCAGTGCCTGAAAGGGGGACTACAAGAAAGCTGGGGGGGGCGACTTTTTACAAGGGCCTGTAGTGACAGGACAAGGGGTAGCAGGTTTAAACTGAAAGCGGGGAGATTTAGATTAGATATCAGGAAGAAATTCTTCCCAGAGAGGGTGGGGAGCACTGGAACAGGTTGCCCAGAGAAGCTGTGGATGCCCCATCCCTGGAAGTGTCCAAGGCCAGGCTGGATGAGGCTTGGAGCAACCTGGTCTGGTGGAGGGTGTCCCTGCCCATGGCAGGGGGTGGAACTAGATGATCTTTAAGGTCCCTTCCAACCCAAACCATTCTACGATTCTATGATTCACCGACACCCAAACTCACCCACTCTGCAGTGAGAAAAGGGCAAGTCGGGTCACGGAGCATTTTCTTTCTCTTCATTCAGTTATTGATGAACTACTCAGCGCAAGGAAGTTAAGATGTTGCAGATGGTTGGCATGAAAAATACATTGTACGCAGATACCTTAATCTTGATGTAATTATTTTTTATGAAGCAAATTATTTCTACTGCCGATCTTGCAAGCTGGTAATGAAAGTGAAGTGTTTGTGAGAAGCACTATTTAAAGCAGAGCACTCATGTTTGACTCGGATGGCAAGAAAGGGGGAAAAATTAAAGCAGGAAGGCAAATAGAAAAACAGAAGTATTTCCACCAGTTTCTAAATCAATGTGAAGTACCTCAAGAATAAAAATAAGAGCATCACCACCCCCGTCTGCGCTTGAAAGAAGCCTGTAAATTCATTAAAGATAGAGAATGAAGGCCCTGTCATAGTGGTCACATCTTGAACAGCATATTGCATCTTAACCATTGTCCATCTTTTCTCATAATCAAATGGCTGAAAGCTATAAATCACAGTCTGTCACATTTATTTTTAGCACACGACTTCCGTTCTGAAAAAAGAGCGGTTGAAACAAAAGGTGCTGATGAAATCACCTATTTCATTCTGGGCACTTAGCAATGAACGCTTAGGGTACAACATGCACAACCCTTCTCTCAAGGAAAAAAATCTGAAAAAACGTAACAAAACTTAAAATGTCCTCACAACAGGCGTTGTTCTCAAGATTACTCCGGTACGTAGCGTCATCAGATATTTAAACTTGGAGGAATTGACTCGCCCTCTGCATTTTTAAGTCCTGCGAGGTCACAAATGACCGCGGTTCTCAGCTAGTGAGATGGCAGTCACAACATTCCCTCATCTGGGGATCAGACTCCAATTGCTTTTTATTACTATTTTATCACTGCTTGTTTTTAGCACCAGAGAAACATGCCCTGTTGCCTAAGTGACTCACGATAGTGAGTAATACAAACGGAGCCAAGGAGGGACATGCTCTCGAAAGGAGCTAGCACTGAATAGGAAAGGACAAGTCTGATGATAAAGGAAAACCCTGCAAGGAAAGAGCAGAGGTGGAAGATTGACATTAACTGAGAAAAACATCCTATTATTTAATTCCAGCAAAACCAAGATGATGAACTCTGAGACTGCCAAGTAAAAAGAGCAAAATTAAAGTATCAGAGGTGAGTGACTTGGTGAGATGAGGCTTATTACAGACTTGCTCTGTTTTGAAGTTCCAGCAGTCCTTGATGAGGCGTGAATTTCTAAGATTTTAGTAATTGGCACGGCGCTTTAGATCAGGCATTTAATTTGCAGTCCACAGACCATACTTGCTTTATCAAAGAACGAACTTACCTTGCAGATCATAAAGTATCCTTCTGACTTTTTAATAAGCATCACAGACAGGCAGCGATAAACAATTTGCGACAGCCTGCAACCAAACTTTTCCCAGCTTGGGTCAATAAAAAAAAAAATCACCCTGTTCAATGAAATGGGCTCACCCAGGTAAGCAACCCCACTTGATAGGCTAGTTAATTGTGAAAAAGATTCAAGAGCATCGGCAACAAGCTCAACGAGCGATTACTTTTTACACGAGCGCACATCAACAACGGTACAGCAAGCCCTGTGCTGGGATGTTCCCTCAGAAGTGGCAATGTGGCCATAAGGAGGGAGGTCAATTCTAGTTATTCCAATTATTTGCATCTGTAGAAATATGTAGAGAAGTTTTACTTACCTGAGGAGGGGATGAAAGATGATAGTAATGTTTCTGGCTCCTGGTTTGCAGACAAACTTGGATCCGCCGCCTTCAATTAAGTTATCATCTGGTCCTCCTGGAAAATAACACAAAACAAGTTGTCTACCAGATCTGAACACAGCAAGTAATAATTAAACATTTAGGTCTGTCTGTAAATGCTTCGTTCCTGGTGAAAGATCAGTAATTAACGTGAAGATACGCTCTTTCTGTCCTCTCTTTGCACTCCTAACGCAACAGGAGCAATACAGATAGTATTCATACACTACATCAGGCTCCTCTTGCCATAGTTAGTGACAGTATTGCAGAATGATGGGTAAGCAGGTCTCCTACAGCACAAAACCCAGCTGCAACTGCAGAAGAGTTCCGCAGCCCCATCAGACAACTTTATCAGCTGGGCTCCAGTCCAGTGTGCTGCCCAGGAGGAGCTAACACGACTCACCACACAGATGAGAGATGCCCAGAAGAGACTTGAGCCTCATGGTTCTTCAAAGCATCATCCCACTGACAGATGGGGAATCTCCAGCCTGAAGTTTCCGTAACTCCAGCAGCTATTGGAATAGCTCCAAACCCAATACACGTCCCTTAATTTGTATGTGAGCAAACACTTCAGTCATTCTTTCTCAAAAGCACAAAGGCCTTCACTTTGTGTAATAAACAACCCAGGTCTTGTCCATGTGGCTAAGATATTGAAGCATACGAGGCATGGAAATGGTTTTAAGAGCAGCACTTCACTGAGTAGTGCTGTGTGGAAGGCTCCCACACCTCTGACTGATGATGCCACCATTAATCCCTTAGAAGGTAGCTTGGCTTTGATTGCTGCTGACACGACATTTTAACTCATTTATTATACCTAATACTACTGGGTCTCTCAGGAGTCCATGTCCTACACCGAGTTTTGTCATTCCTAAGCAGAAGTGGCTGTTGCCCGAGTTTCAGCCACATACAAACAGGCTCTCCGTTACTCCGTGGTAGTAAAACAAAAGCTCCGAGAGGATTATTTGTGCTTCAGACCCAGACTGCAGGACCTCAAGTGGCATGAAAACACCCACCTGCAAGTCATAGAATCCTTTAGGTTGGAAAAAAGCTTTAAGATCATCAAGTCCAACCATACATTAAATCCAAACCCAAAAGTACTTCCATAGGCAGCACCTAAGACCAAAATATTTTAAATTGACGGAGAGAAAAGAGGTGGGAGAGTAAATCTCAATTTCCTGAAACCCTTGCATTTCCTGACAGAAGCGAATTCCACGTGTTACCCTTCCAGAAGTAAACACTTTTCAGAGAACAGGCTGGATGGCCCACACATATGCAAATGACATCATCATAACAAATATTCATTCTGAAATTAGCAGCAATTCAGCAGATAATCACTTCTATTTTGGTCATGCTCTCCTGTCACTAACCACAGACCATCATCTTGGGGTTACTTCTGAGATGGTAACAGCATCAGCTGTGGGATTGGGCTAAAAACCTCAAACAACCCCAAATATGAACTTGAGCAAAGTCTGTATATTCCAAATATTATCAAGTACTTTTCGTTTTGCATGTAAACTCTCCTTAATGATTGAATAGTAATAAATACAGAACCTAATCACATTATTATGATAGCTTTGTAGGCAGGAAAATGACAAAGTACTTGAAATCAAAACAACCACCAGCAGATTATTGAATTTTTTGACCCTGACATCTGTCTGCCTCAAAACAAGAAGAGTATCTCCAAACTGGGAAGAGGAGGAACATAACCCATGAGTAAGTGACTCTGATCTGCTTTTCAAAGTGAAGTTTATATGGTTTAGGCCATTACCTGCAACCAATCTACAAAAAAAGCTCTTCGGTGACTTGTTTTAATTGACCTTCTTGCTAGCAACCTCACAGCAACGTCCAAGGACGAGGCAGGTCACTGACGCCAGTTCTTTCATACCCTAAAAGGTCCCCCCAGGTCTGGAGTGTTTCACACAAGAATTCACATCACTGCTGTAGACTCAAAGATGCTGTTGTGTCCTGCGGAGTGGGAAATCCACGCAAACTCTGAACCCCTGCAGTGGCAGTAGTTCCACGAGCTGACTCAGCTCCCCACAAGCACTGTCAGGACGTGAAGCTCCTCGATAAATCCCGCACTAACAGAAGGACTCCCTAAGCACAAAGCAGCAGCTGAGGACAGAGTTTATAACGCTTTCCTAACTGCAATTAGAAAGAGGTAGCTGTTAAAAGTTTCTGAGTTTCTATGAATTTCATTTTGCATTTTAAAGAGTTAACTTGCACAATGTGACAGTTTAATCCTGGGAGAAAGAGGTGCAACTTCTAGGAAAGGAAAATTATTTATTTCCCTTATTCATGTCAGACTGCAGTTTCCAGAGGGGTCTGTGTCTTAACTGACTTATTGAAGAATTCATCCAAGCACGAACTACTGAGGCATGAACTAGGAAATACAGGCTCAAATTAAGAAAGTGGTGTTATTCTTGTTACATCAAGTCACCCTGCACTAATCAATATTATTGACTGGGATGAACTCCACAGCACGGAATAAACCAATCTGTCTTATCTGCTTGGCCGGATCATGCGAGATTTGAGAGGAACAGAATGCCGGCACTGAGAGGAAAATATGCTTTTCATCTGCTCCGCTCTCAGCTTTCAATTAATAATAATGAATGCTCTGCATGTAGGTGTAAAGCATGAGGAAAAGTAATTTTGTTTGTATTTAAATATTTTACCTTGAAAAATACACTGAGATTTAAATCTTATTCCTGATGACTCTCTGTACATACCAATAACAACCCAGCACTGCAACAGCTCTTGCTGATGCCCGCAGCCTGCACTGCACCTTTTACCTGTACCTCTCTCGATGCTGCCGTCTCTGCAGACCCCGAAATAAGCCACCGCAGCCTGACATCAGCACAGCTCCGTTTGTGCACGGTCACAGCGTACAGAAGCCAATGCTGCCGTTTACCACACTTCACAACGTGGCAGTTGTGTCATGAAAACCACTGGGGAAATTCCAAACTGGAGCAGGAGAGAGCTTATGCTGCCTTTGCCTGGATATTCAAGGGGAAATCTCTAGTGGGGACTCTCCCTGACTACATCAAGGTTTGAAACGTGCATGTACAGTGACCAGGCAACATGATACCTTCACTGCAGACAATGCCCTGTGCTGGAGAGCCAACAGGCATAAAGTACCCCATGAATATCCCTTCTTCCTTATTGATTCCTCCCCAAGAGCATCTCTCGCTGGGAGGTGAAAGATGGTTCATCCAACCTACAAAGACACCAATACGACACAGCTCCAGAGAAAACACAGAGGAGATGAAGGAAGAGTGGGAAAATGCCTGTTGTTGTGTTGTTTGGGTTCTTTTTTTCTCCCCATCAAGGTGATTATTAGAAAGGCAGTTTGCACAGTCTCCCAAACAAGAGCTCAGCATGCAAATACTGTACTGCTGGGCTGACCTAAACACACGCCACATACACGAGCAGACTCAAAGACAAAAACTATCCACCTCATTAGGGAAAACGAGCTGTAAAACCTAATTCCCAGCGAGCATTAAAGATTTCCAACTGTATGTAAGCACCCAACTTTATTGCCATGACAGTTCACAATCAGCACCAGCTACAGGACTAACCATCCCTGCTCACTGATGTACAACATCACGATGTACACAGCACTCCAAAAACCATCTGGGCCGACTACACATCATTGCTTCAGCAATGCCACACTACAGAAATCTTTCATTTGGTCGCAGAGTTCGGGGTTTGTTTTTTAGTGTAAGGCAAGAAATTCCAATAGTCACATTTCATAGGCACAACAAAGAAAATCAAACTGTTTCTCAGCTGTCACGACGTACCATTGTTGTACCAGTTCCTTCTTTAAAAGCCCCAGCTTGCTGATCTAATCTGCCTAGTAATAAATTATGACACTAATAAAAACAAAAAAAAAGAAAAACTTTGGAGGTGAAGTGAAATTTGTCATATAGCTAATGATATCCTCACGCTGTGCTAGCAATGAAGTGTGCCCACCTGAATATCACTGCGAGGGGGAGTCAGGCGGGTCCATTAGTAACGCATTCTGAAATGGAGCCTAAAATGTCATGCTTCAATATGAAAAAAGCATTAGATTACCAAGAAAGCTAGAATGTCTGCACACATTTAAAGTCTGAACGAACATTAAGAGTGCTCCAAGTTTTCCATTCCATCCAGTATTTTAAAAATTTCAATAGTCATTATGGATCTGGGGTCCCCAACAGCAGAAGGATATCAACCAGTTGGAGCAAGCCCAGAGGAGGCCACGAAGATGCTCCAAGGACTGAAGCCCTTCTCCGATGGGGACAGGCTAGGAGAGTTGGGCTTGTTCAGTCTGGAGAAGGCTCCGGGGACACCTTATAGCACCTTCCAGTACCAGGGGGGCTACAAGGAAGCTGGGGGGGACTTTTCCCAAGGGCATGGAGTGACAGGACAAGGGGTAATGGGTTTAAATTGAAAGAGGGAGATTGAGATTGGACATCAGGAAGAAATTCTTCCCAGAGAGGGCAGGGAGGCCCTGGACAGGTTGCCCAGAGAAGCTGTGGATGCCCCATCCCTGGGAGTGTTCAAGGCCAGGTTGGATGAGGCTTGGAGCAACCTGGTCTAGTGGAGGGTGTCCCTGCCCATGGCAGGCGGTGACACAGGGTGGTCTTTAAGGTCCCTTCCAATCCAAACCATTCTGTGATATCCCAGCTCATACCCTGCTATCTATATAGTCTCAGAAGGATGATGGCAAGATTTCTTGCCCCAGAAGGGAACTTCCAGAAAAACTGGGAGTTCCTTCTGCCACGAAGTTACTCAAGTACGAAGTTGCCCACCACAATTTGAGGTGTACCCAGATTTATCTAATTTACTCTGTATGGAAACCATACTGAAGCTTAGGAGAGAAATGCTAAGCATTAGCAATCCTCAGAAAGCGTCTGAGGGTGCTTTGCAAATGAATAAAAATTCTTCTCAGTATTCCTATGTCTATTTTGTGTACTGAAAAAGTACTGAAGGCAAACCTTAAGTTAGATACACCCCATCATACAAACCATGGCTCCTCATTTAAAGACAAAATGCTGGAACACGCTGCAAGGAGTTTCCTGAGCCATAATTTTGCAATTAATGCCATGCTGGTTACCTTCCGTAACCAGGGACCGCCATGTCTACAAAACACAGCTTGACCCCGAGCTGCAAAAAAAGATCACACTGAGACTGAGGCTTAGCCTGAGATTTCCTCATTTATCAAGGTAACTTTTCTACCACTAAACTAAAAATGAACAACAACAAAAACCCCATGCCAAACCAAAAAAATAAAAAATAAAAAAAACACAAAACACCCAAACCCAGCCACAAATTCACAAACCCCAGAGAAGATGAAGGTGTTTACATTGCCTTTTCCTAGGGTTTTTGGTAGGGTTTTTTTTGTTTCATCGAAGCAATTTTCTCCATAAAGGTCCAAGATTTCTATGGAAGCTTTTCCTCTTCAACAACATGTTTGAAGAGGAATCACACACTACTCCCTCTCCTGATCTGTTCCTTGAAGGACGTGAGACATCAGAGAGGAGGCAGCTCAGCATCTTGTCAGCAGCTCCCTGCACCTTTTAAAATCATAGTAAGTAATAAAGTAATTTCTTTTCAACAACAATGCAAGGAAAGCTCTCTCTCTCTCTAATAAGAGCACTTTTAAAAGGTGAGATTTCTTACACTGTCATTTCAGAGCGCCAAAACACATTACCTAATTGTTTCAGAGCTCTGTCTGTCTTAATGCATTTCATCCTCAGCTCAGATACACTTCAAATCCTGTCAGACACCAGAGTGTTTCAGACACAAAGATGTTTGGCTAATAAGTAAATGCCTTTCCACAACGTCCAGGAATACTCATTTCATCTCAACGGAAACAGCACCTTCACTTCCAGACAGACCCTGAGGGGCTGGAGAAGGGAACGGAGCTGGGGGGGTTCGGTCTGGAGAAGAGGAGGCTCAAGGGAGACCTTATCGCTCCCTACAACTCCCTGAAAGGAGGGGACAGGGGTGGGTCTCTTCTCCCAAGTGATGGGACAAAAGGAGAGGGCCTCAAATTGTGCCAGGGGAGGTTTAGATGGGGTATCAGGGAAATTCCTTCTTGGAAAGGGCTGTCAGGCACTGGAAGGGGCCACACAGGGAGGGGGGAGTCACCATCCCAGGAAGAGTTTAAGAGCCACGAGGACGAGGTGCGCAGAGACATGGGTCAGTGGTGGCCTTGGCAGTGTTATGTTAACAGTCGGACTTGAGGATCTTAAAAGATCTTTTCCAACCTAAAAGATTATGTGATTCCAACTTCATTAATCTCTCCGCAACTGCAAACCTTCCAGCTAAACAGTCCCCAGGCACGTAGTGAACAATTCTTCAGCACCTCTCTGTGATCAAAGCGCCTTTCCTTGTGAGCCACTTCACGTTAATCTAGGCGACCATAAAAGAATAAAGGAAGAGGCTTTGAAGCCCCAACAATCAAGCAATCAACACAGCTTGCAAATCAATGCCACCTCCTCCCTCTGAGCGTAACAGCAAACTTATAGGGGACAAGCAACCAGTTTAGATGTTATGGTCCTTCCCAGAAGTTCTTGATTATGTGGAGAGCAACAGCATAGCTGTTACCTGTATACCATCTTCAAGGTATGGAAAAACAGATTTTCATTCAGCATGAAAGGGAAGAAAGCAAAATCCGCCCAAAGAGAGCGAGGCAGATGGTTATAAAGCAGAGCTCAATAGAAAAGAGTGATTGATCTGGGTTATTACGGGACGATAACTATGGGGTTGTACAATGAAAGTCCCCTGCTTTTTCGTATTTGGGTACATTAGGACTCTGCAGTCTTACAGCTACACCTCCTTAAAAAAAGGCATGCACGACAAGCATTGAGCTCTGCTTTTACCGTACTGATTCGCAGCAGTGCTTCAATGTATGGGCATGCACATTTCAGTTCTTTTTATAAGGAAACAGACATAACTGATCTCTAAAATTCTTTTCCATGTCGTGAGTCATCAAGCTTAACTGCATTTAGGCCATTTTTCAAATCTCTCTAAGGTATCTGCTTTACTAGAGCACACACGGTGGGATTGCTTGAACTAAGGGCTCGGCAACCAGCTGCCCCGGCGTGTGCTCCCTTACACATCAAAAAACAAGGCAGCAAACTTTCCTACACCATCATACCTCAGCAGGGAAGAGAAAAGGATGGGGGAGTATCTGGTCAATTCTCCACACTGCACTCCACTGGGGAACACAATACACGGGGAATCCAGCTTCCTGAGCCTTGATGTTGGACAGGCAGTCCTACAAGCAGTGTGACAGAACCCGGGTAGGTCCTAGCTGAAGCTGAGTAGGTTTATCCAAGTGAACAAACACAACAGAATCCCTAGAAGTGCCCAGCCCCATGTTCCAACCAGCCTGTGCTGTTGGGCCAACTCCCCAGAAAATCATAAAATCACAGAATGGTTTGGGTTGGAGAGGACCTTAAAGATCATCCAGTTCCAACCCCCCTGCCATGGGCAGGGACACCCTCCACTAGACCAGGTTGCTCCCAGCCTCATCCAGCCTGGCCTTGGACACTCCCAGGGATGGGGCAGCCACAGTTTCTCTGGGCAACCTGTCCCAGTGCTCCCCACCCCCTCTGGGAAGAATTTCTTCCTGATGTCTAATCTGAATCTCCCCTCTTTCAATTTAAACCCATTACCCCTTGTCCTGTCACTACAGGCCTTTGTAAAAAATCCTTTTCCAGCTTCCTTGTAAGGCCCTCTCCAGGCGCTGGAAGGCTGCAATAAGGTCTCCCCGGAGCCTTCCCTTCTCCAGGCTGAACAAGCCCAGTTCTCTCAACTTTTCTTCATATCAGAGGGGCTCCAGCCCTCTGAGTATCTCTGTGGCCTCCTCTGTACTTGTTCGAACGGGTCTATATCCTTCTTAAGCTGAGGGTTCCACAGCTGGACACAGAACTCCAGGTGGGGTCTCCCTAGAGCAGAGTAGAGGGAGAGAATCCCCTCCCTCGCCCTGCTGGCCACACTTCTCCTGATGCAGCCCAGGATACTGCCTTTCTGGGCTGCCAGCATTAAACTTCCAAATCCACAGATCTTTCCTTCTGACCAAACACCATCTTTGAAGACTTACACTTTCATTAAGAACGCTGTTTGGCAGACAGCCTTGAAACACTCTGCTTTCCTGGTGGCGTAGGTCAACTCCAGGTTAATGATTTTTTTGTTTCTGAGCCATGTTCTCTTCCCTTCTTACTGGGCTGCTATGAACCATGAGCGGTAGCTGTTACGGGTCCACCAATGCAGCTGGAACTGAAACTCAGCACTCCAAGCAAAGATTTTTTATGAGTGAATGATGCAAAATTATTCTAGTAAGCCCTTCAAACACCAAACACTTTAGGAGTCCGTGGACTAGATCAGAGAGATCTCATCTTCTAGTGTCATATCAGCTATTACTGTAGGCAGACTATTCTGTCTACTCTTATGTAGAGTGTTCCCTCTGTCCTCTTCATCCACAAACTGCAGGAGAGAGAGCACAGCACAGATGCTGTTTCTGGCAGCAACCCACTGACACGGCACGTGGGGCTGATATTCCCAACTCTTGCAATGGGAGGGAGGGGAGACACACCAGACAACAGCAACAACAACAAATCCACGCGTTATCAAGACAGACAGGAATAAGCTCTGGCCGATACTTGATAACTTCCTTGCTTGAGGGGAGAAGCAATTTAGCAAAGGTTTCTTACAGAGGCAAGATTGCAGTTCTTGTTGGTTTCTCTTAATCACACACTCTGTTTTTCAATCATGGCAGAAGAGAATTTATAGACCAGACCATCAGGAGTATGAGACTGATGTTTAAAAAAAACACAAGTACCCCTACCTTCTCCCAAAATTAACAGAGATCAGAGAGATGATGACATTGACACTACAAGAGACCTGAAAATCAATGGGAATTATGTAGCTAACTACTTGTAAAATACTGACTGTCAGTCCCTGGGGCAAAAGCTCTAGGAAGGGAGCTCTGAGATGATTAACTGTCTCAAAGACCGTTCCCAGCTTCCAGGCTGTCCATCACTTGTCACTGGCACTGAACCCTGCTCAGGAAATACCAACACTGCGGCAGCCATAGGCACAGCCTAAATCTACGTGGACTTCGAGCTGTTCGCTTAGTTTGTCGATACTTTTCAACAGGAAGGTGGGGTGGGAATTAAGACCAAAAAGTGAGAAAAAGGAAGCTGACCTTTAAGGTTATAAAGTACCTCACTAAAGTGATTTCCAAAAGCAGGAGAGGCAATACTGCAACAAATTGCCTCTGTGCTGAAAGGGAGCACAAGCACCATGATGACAGCAGCACGGCTTTTTGTAGAGGTACAGAGCTCCCAGCCATGAGAATACACATTGCTATCAAAACCTTACAGATCAGTCCAGAAACCAGCAGGCAGCTGATGCAGATCATGCAACCCAGACTTCATAGAAGAGCTTTTGCTAGCGCTCAGCTGCCGATCTGCATTCAAGTCATAGGTCTAATATGGCCTCTACGACCTTGATCAGGTTTCTGTGTTTCAGTTTCCCAAAAGGGGAATTGAAATAGTGACTCCAACCTTCCCTTCGTAAAGCTATTTTTGAGAAATGCAGCAGACAAAAAGGAACGAAGGTTTTAGTCACTGTTCTTAAATTCACGTTTAGACTTCAGCTGTCCATTCACCACAGAATACAGCTCCAACTTACCAAACTGACTGCACCACCTACCCCCATCACTGCCTGGAATTTCTGCCCCAAACCAGCTTCTCCTGCTGGCTTTTGACCAACTGTCCTTACCTCTCATGTACTCAAGCCCTGCTGCGTAGCAAAAGAAGCTGATTTGGATGCAGTGAGCTGGTGCACAGACACACTGTTCTGCTGATGTTCCCATGTCCAATCCTTTTACGCTCTCCTCCGTCTTGTCTAAGATCCAACACCATATGCATTTAAGTAAGTTGCTCTTTAATGTTTCAAAACCTGATTTATTAGTTGCTCACACTCCATCTGCCTTGAAAAACTGCAGCGTGCCTTCACTTTCACAGGCTGCACAAAAGGTTGAGGTTCAATTTGACTCCACTTTATCATTTGATCAGTGTGTCAGCCACATATGTAAAGTCTCCTTTCACCTACAGAATTTGTTTAAAATGCATACTTTTCTTCCTCCTCTTTTTTTTTTTTATTTTCCAGGCCCTGGGACTCAGCAGCAGGCACTGTGATTAATGTATTTGTCAGCTTGCATATTTACTATTTTGCTGCTTTCCCTAAAACTACTGTGTACAGATGTAAGCTCTTCCAAAGCATGGCTGCAGCATAAATCCTCATCCGAAGCCAGAAAACATGCTAGAGCTAATGAACTGTGATTACTTACACACTGCATTTACTTTTCAACTATTTTCTTCTCAAAGCCTTCTTTATCTTATCTCCTGTAGTGGCAAATGGCTCTTACCTGAATTTTTTACATTCCTGATGTGTCTTCTATTCAGTTTTAAGTCAGAAGAAAAACAAAGAGCAGCCAAGAGAGAAAGCAAGTGAAGTAAGACAAAAATATTTCTTGACATACAGTCACTTATTGTTTTATATTCCTAGAAACTGTTTAACTCTAAAACCTCCCACATTTCATCTTCCTGTTCAGTACTCAAAATCCCACAGCCATTTCACACAAAGGAATCGGTCGCTACAGCAAGAGACAGCTGGCGAAGCCGAAGGCTCGTGGGATGACTTTGGGCAAGGCCGCATCTCCATTAACCCACTTCTGAGATGGGGCAGGTTTGCTATAACCTCTCTTATGTGCCTGGTATGAGAAATAATGGCATAAATGGTGTAAAACGTTGTGCAGCCTTCTAGAAGGAGTATACATCTACAGAAAGACTTCAATTTTTAACACAAGCACACAGGAAGGAAACAGAGGATTTATCATAGAATCGTGGAATGGTTTGGGTTGGAAGAGACATTAAAGATCATCCAGTTCCAACCCCCTGCCATGGACAGGGACACCCTCCACTAGACCAGGTTGCTCCAAGCCTCATCCAGCCTGGCCTTGGACACTCCCAGGGATGGGGCAGCCACAGCTTCTCTGGGCAGCCTGTCCCAGTGCCTCCCCACCCTCTCTGGGAAGAATTCCTTCCTGATATCCAATCTAAATCTCCCCGCTTTCAGTTTAAACCCATTACCCCTTGTCCTGGCACTACAGGCCTTTGTAAAAAATCCTGTCCAGCTTCCTTGTAGACCCCCTTCAGGCACTGGAAGGTGCTGTAAGGTCTCCCTGAAGCCTTCTCTTCTCCAGGCTGAACAAGCCCAACTCTCTCAGCCTTTCTTCATAGGTGAGGTGCTCCAAACTGTACACAACTGGGATAACAGTAACTTAGAAAAATTAGTCAAATTTAGAATTTGAGAAACTGTACACAGCTGGGACAACAGTAAGTGTCATGCTGCCCAAGAAAGCTGTCATAGACTTGTTTTCCACGTATTAATGAATGCATCAGTTCTAATGAAGATAAATTTGCCAATCTTTTGACAAGTCTTGAAAATGTTACAAATCTGGCACGTAATACAAGACAAAATAAATCCCACTTGGTTATTCAACACTGCGATGCCTTTATAACTCTATAACAACAAAAGAACATCCTTACCCCTCATCTGTGCACACACTGGTGTGAATTAATTCATTTTCCGGCAATATGCAGAATGATCCCTACTAATAACATGGGTTTTCCCCAAGGGAACCGAAATGGATTGTCCAGGCCAGTGCACAAAACGTACAAAACAACTCGCTGCGCCAGCAGAAATTATCAGATTGCTCAGAGTACGACCTGTCAGGCAGCATTTTTCAACCTGTTCATCCATAATCTCTTTTAGATGGGTTTCCCCACCTCCTTATCCTCCTTGCTTTGTTTTGCCTGAAATTCAATCAAAGATGAATTAGACTTTAGAAAACAACCAACACCACGGCTATTAAGTCGCACTGGATATTCTAGACCCTGTGTTAATTTTGCTACAGCTTTTACTTCTTGCATTTTAATGCAAAACTGCTTCCCCCGGGAGACCGTCACCGATATTGGCACAAAATCGCACGGGGCTGTAATAGAATTCAAGCGCCAATAAAAAGGAGGGTAGCTCAACCCTCAGCAGACATCAGCAATTGTAGGAAAACAGCCAGAACTTTAATCACAATTCTTTCAAATGCAGCCAGGGATTTAGAAATGCTGTTATTCTAGGATATGACCTTAATACAGTGCTTAATCAAAGCCATTCTAGCACAAGAATAACCTGACGACTTTAATAAAAGACAATTGCAAAGGAACCACTATGTCAGAATCACGCTGCATCCAATATAGCAAACTCTAGGAAGAATGACCAGTCCTTTCCATACGTGTTTCTGTACATTTCTACAGGCAGGAAACTCAAGATTTCTCCTAAGCAATGACCAAGAACTGTGAGCTGTGTTTTACAGAAAGGTCTTAAGAGAGCTCTTTGTTTTTACGTGTTGCTACTGCTGTGCAGGTATCAAGGATAAGAAAAGCTCAAAAGGCAGATGTTGAAAAAGATATTCAAGTACTAACAATTTTCTATTTTCAGTTTTACTTAAAAGCATTCAACAGTCAAGGGCTAAAGAAGCCAAGATTTGAATGTCTCAGAGTCATCAGAAAAAAAATTAAAGTGTGGATTCTGCTGATTCAGCAGGTTCTATCACCAGTTAACTCTCTCAGCAGTCTTACCTACACCTTGGAATGCTTTGTATTATAATTTCACAATTAAATGAAACGCATGCTCTTTAGTTCAGCCACAAGAAGTGCACACACTAGTACAGAGTAACTAGTAACGGCAATAGCAAAAATTATACTTGGCACCAAGTGCGCACGCTGTAACCAGGGCAGTGAGAGCAGCAGGGCAAGGCAGGGGATTCTCCCCCTCTGCTCTCGTGAGACCCCCCCCTGCAGTTCTGCAGCCAGCTCTGCGGCCCCCAACAGCAGAAGGATATCGACCAGCTGGTGCAAGCCCAGAGGAGGCCATGGAGATGCTCAGAGGGCTGGAGTCCCTCTGCCATGGGGCCAGGTTGGGAGAGTTGGGGTGTTCAGCCTGGAGAAGGGAAGGCTCCAGGGAGACCTTATTGCACCTTCCAGTGCCTGGGGGCTCAAGAAAGCTGGGGGGTGACTTTTTCCAAAGGCCTGTAGTGACAGGACAAGGGGTAATGGGTTTAAATTGAAAGCGGGGAGATTTAGATTGGACATCAGGAAGGAATTCTTCCTGGAGAGGGTGGGGAGCACTGGGACAGGTTGCCCAGAGAAGCTGTGGATGCCCCATCCCTGGGAGTGTCCAAGGCCAGGCTGGATGGCGCTGGGAGCAACCTGGTGCATTGGAGGGTGTCCCTGCCCATGGCAGGGGGGTTGGAACTAGATGGTCTTTAAGGACCCTTCCAACCCAAACCATTCTATGATTTAAAAGGCGGCAGAGGAATGGGCACAACCCAAAGTTATGCCTATGCCTTGGTGTATATTCCCTAAGCATAGAAGCTGCTTCTTGCAGTAACACTGAAAAGTCTGGACAATGCTTTCTCCAAGCTGGGCTGTGCCACCTGTAACTGCAGTCTGCAAATCCATCTTTCTTTCTCTCTTTAAAAATAGATGTAAGCCATTCTGCATCTGAAAGGAGTACTGAGTTCAGAGGTCCCCCTCTGCTGTGGTCCTAACCTTTCAGCTTCAAACAGCCACAAAACTTACTTTGAAAACTACTGTTCATCAAGAAAAATCAGAAGCAGAAGCAGCCTTATCTGATGGAGGGAGTATTCAGAGAGCACTTCCCTCTTCCAGTTTTCCCCTACAAGGGCTACTTACAACTGAGGAAAGCAGCCAAACTACAACACGGGCAGAGAGTTGTGTTATTCGGAGCGACGCTCAGTAATACAAAGGGTCCCACAACACAGGAGAAGCCGTAGATCTAAAAGGTTTCCCACCTCCCACTGAATTTTGAGACCTGTGTCATACTCCTGTGGCAAGGCACTGTGTTGAGGGGCATCGAGAAGGAAGTTAGCGGCTGGTTCCGAGCAGCGGGCAGGCACCAGTCTCGGCGTAGGCTGCACCCCAGCAGCCGACACCAAGCAAAGGAGCCCAACAAGCACGTCCTTGGCAATCCCAATGACCACCTAGGAAATTAGATATGAATTAAAGCAATAAGAGTATCAGCAAAAAGTTGTTTGCTACTTCTTATGGAGAAATTTGTACCCTTCTTACTAATGGGAATTTGTTTTGTAGGGCTGATGCTTGGCTCAGTTTTCCAGGATTTCTTTCAGAACAGTGGAAATCAAAGGATTTGGGCATCAAGATGACTCTGTGCCTCTTGATGTCATCTCAAGATGATGGCACAGAGTCATCTTGATGCCTAAATCCTTTGATTTCACCTGATGGTGAGAAGGTTTTCCCTCCACTGCATAAAAAATTCTGCCTTACTTGACCAGATGAAATATTAGGAGGAATCAGAATAAGGCTGGGTACCACCTGGTCTCAAACAATGACCTCTGTCTTATGTAAAACAGCCTCACACCACTGAAGCAAAGCAAGCCATGCAACCACTGGTTAAAGCTTTGCCTGCAGAGCTGCGTTACGGCGGGGACTTTGGTTGCAGAGGACAAGAGTCCCTAACATCCCTAACTGACACCGCTGTGCCGGCAGAAAGCTGTGAATGGCCGTGATGCCGTAAACTCTGCCAGAAGACTGTTGCCCATTACCAGAACGTAACGTGACATGCCTTTCATGGGATCATGCCAGATGAAGGTGGAAAAATCTCCGCTCTGTTCCCCTGCGAATAAATGACAAAGCCTTCCAGCGCATTAGATGAGCTGGCTTGCCATGCTACCACTTAACTCAAAGGCTGCAGAAAAGAACGGTGAAGAGAAGCCGCTGAAATCAGAAAAACATCGTACAAGCATCCGTTATTCTTAAAATAATGGGCTCCAGGAACAAAATTGTCTCAGGTGCTACTTCTGACATACTTAACACACCTTAAGCCAGACCTCTGGGTAACCCACTACTATTTTTACATCTCTCTACCACGTAACATCCTTTCCTAATGACAGTTTTAAACGTACCCATGTTCAAGGGACTTCATTTTTTTTTTTTTTTCAATCGATCACGTGGTCCAGTGCTACACACTTTACACACCGTAGCACAGCCTCCTTTTCCAGCCATCTGCTTGTTGAACTAATTCAAACTATTACCAGTTTTACCTACAAGAAAAGACACTCCAAGCTTCAAGGAGACAGCTAGTTTCACCAGGGTAAAGGGGGGAAAAAAGGCAGCACAAAGAAGTTAATCTAACAATGAGAAAAATGTCAAGAAATAGAAATGTCAAATCCCTTAGGGTGGGGAGAAAAAAAAATTCCAACTCCAGTTCATCTCTAAGCGCTGTATTTTGTAATGAAATTACACTCTATAGTCTTCCCTCAGGGAAAACCTGCTCCAACTAATCAGATTGTTGGTTTTTTAAAGTTCAAAACAAATGCAAGAATATCTATGCAGCATTCATGCCCTGGCTGTCAAGTACCGCGTTTAACTCTTTGCAAGCAAATAGTTCCGAATCCTGCCACCAAAACCTGCAAAATGCCTCGATATGGAAATAGTTCAAAATATCTCAGTGTTCTGCTCGACGCTTACCACCTACAGCATCATCCCCTGCCTTTGCAATCACTCTTCAGAAACTCCCCAGCGGTTTGTGTGGCAAATCAAAAGGCTCTCCTGAATCCTTCAAAGGCCTTTGCGGTGGCATTTTGGATAGTGTCCCTCATATCCTCAGCAGTGCCACCTCATGTCTCTGATAGGTTTTATTTTTTAAAAAGCTAAAACCTCACACTTATTTACACCTGGGGCAAGTGGACACTGATTTCCAGCTGTGATATCGAGGTGGTGATGTAAAACACAAGTATGCAGTAGTTGCTTCCCATCCCTCAAAACACATCAGATGCCAACTGCAGGATCACAATATCACAGAACGGTTTGGGTTGGAAGGGACCTTAAACACCATCCAGTTCCAACCACCCTGCCATGGGGGCAGGGACACCTTCCCCTAGACCAGGTTGCTCAAAGTCCTGTCCAACCTGGCACACACAAAAAAAGTAAAACAGAGGAGACATCTCAAGTACTCTCAGGAACAAAATCTTCTGCTATCGCAGTGTTTCACACCATCTAGATGTACATCAGAAACCAGAAAACCATAAAAATCCCAAATTCTCTTAAGAATGGCAAGCACTGGCTCATTAGCCAGTTCATTTATACAAAATGCCACAGTTTTCAGTCACCTCGTGCAATGAAATGCTTATAAAAGGCAAGATACTGGAGAAGTTGGTGTTGACTCAACTGAAACGTATTTCTTTATGGGCATATCTACGTGGATGAGTTCCTACTCATTGCAGGAGGAAGAGGGTTATTAGCTCAGGCACAGAAGTGGGCTAGGCAGTAATGTGACCTCTAGTACGGAGCTGGCGTTGCCTCCAGCTACTCAGAGCTTGGGTAGAGCAGACACCATCATCCACTTGCATCCATAGAGACATGTCTCTATCTTCCCACATACACTCTTAAGAAAGGGGGATTTAACAAGAGCAAGAACACTCCTTTTTAGACAAGTCTAGAACTTGTTTATGAAATTGGGTCTGTACAGAACAATGACCATAAAGCTTCCAGAGTTCAATGTCCCTCTTCTATGACCAGGTGAGAAAACTGATCTCATTATTAGACATGGAATCTTCCTTGCCCAGGCAGAAAGTCAGGACTTTCTGCCTGGCAGCACTAGCAAACCAGTATAATTCAAATAAGGAAAATTTTGTTTCACTAGCTTTGTCAGTGGTACATGCCTGTACAACAGATAATCACAGAATCACTAAGGTTGGAAATGACCGATAAGATCATCCAGTCCAACCATCAACCCAACACTCTCATACCCACTAGACCATGTCCTCAAGCGCCACATCTACGTGTGCCTTGAGCACCTCCAGGGATGGTGACTCCACCACTTCCCTGGGCAGCGTGTTCCAGGGCCTGACCACTCTTTCAGTAAAGCTTTTCCTAATACCTAATCTAAACCTCAACTCATACAACTGGTAATTTCCTTGAAGACATTAAGGTCACCAATGAGCCTTTGAACTAACTTCAAATTGACCCTCTGCAGATGCTGTAGCAGACCCAAATCTGTTGCCTTTGGGGCCAGAAGAGTCTCTCTCCTGCCTTCCCAGCCAAGCTCTCAGATGTCTGCTTTTACCTGAAAGAGAGCCACAGTCTCCAACTTAAACAGAAAAGAGCACCATTTCTGTTATTTCTACAGTATGCTTAGCTACACACAAAATAACAGCCAAAAGGCTTGTATCCACTCAGTTAATTGTTCACCCTGAACAGTTTAATTATTTTTGTTCATGTAAATGAAACGTAGGCCCTCCTCCCTGCTGATAAATACAATAATGCCACATCTCTCAGGTTGTTCTTAAGAAATTGCTCTTTATTAGCAAAATCAGGTGTAAGGGTCAGTTGAATACTTCTGGAGCAACCATTCCTTATGTTTTACTGTATTAAGAATTTTGTTCTCTCCTTTAAAACTATCGACAAGCTGGAAGTATTTACTGCCTGCCTGCGACTGGATACATCAGCTGCTGATGAAATATTCAAATTCCTTAATTTAAAGCCAGCAGGAGGGTTTAACTCAATTTTTTTGGATGACACCAAGCATGCTCATTGTAATGACACTGGAGAAGCAGAATGAGTACAGTTGAAGATACTGCAGACCATCAAAACAAGCCAAGAGCTGCAAGAATCACAGAATGGTTTGGGTTGAAAGGGACCTTATAGATCATTCACTTCCAACCCCCCTGCCATGGGCAGGGACACCCTCCACTAGACCAGGTTGCTCCAAGCCTCATCCAGCCTGGCCTTGGGCACTCCCAGGGATGGGGCATCCACAGCTTCTCTGGGCAACCTGTCCCAGTGCCTCACCACCCTCTGCAGGAAGAATTTCTCCCTAATGTCCAATCTCAATCTCCCCTCTTTCAGTAAACCTGCTACCCCTTGTCCTGTCACTACATAACAGAAAAAACTGTCTCACACAGATCATCATAGGCAGAGACAGCAACATGCACCTCCAGACTGCAAATGCAAACACAGCATCACTGCTGTGTGTTTGATGGTGGTTTCAGGTCAGCATTTAAGGGTAAATCAATCTCCCCACGTCCTCAGCAAGGCCATGGGATGCTGTTGCCGCAGCAAGCAGCTACAGCCAGACGCAGGGCACAGCAGTAGTACCTACAAGACTCCTTTCAAAAACCAGCATGGAGCTAAGGCAGAGCACATAAAGTCCTTCTGCCTTCAAGGAGAACACCAGCCTCTCTGCAACCTGAAACAAAAAGGCAGTTCCTTTTTGACCTCCACTCTTCCTTGCATTTATATAAAACTGTTTATGGGTGTTTGGAGACCTAAAAACCAAAGTCTCAGTCTGCCATTAATATTTTAATTGAAGACATGAATATTCATGATCATTATGTTTCTTTAGAGGACAAGATAGACAATTAAATAATTCCAATATGTAAATGTGTTCCTGTCATGACACCTTGCCTTCATCTACATTACAAAATCAAGGCATTTTTAGCTCTTTCATTATTTATGTCATCCTGGTTCTTTCAGTCTTGTTTTTCCTTCTAGATTAACTAGAGCTCTTCAAGGAAGACAACACTTTCTCGGTTCAAGGCTCAGTAATTAGGGACTATTTCAACGTCATCTGCTTCTCTTGACTTCGGCCGTTTTGGAGGAACTTTATCTGGGAGCTGTTTTGGTATGATGCATCTTCTGTTTCCCAGCTAATTTCCACAGCACTGCGAACACCTGTTATTCGCCAGAAGCCCAGGAGAATGCAGGCAAGCACGAAGTTATTAAAGATTTCATCATTTCTCAGACTTCAAGAACACTTCAGTAGCAAGAAAAACGTATTAGTTTCTACGAGAGACAACAGCAGTGGCTGTTTTCTAAAATAAATACAGCATTTCTTTCATTTGCAGCTATAACCAACAACAGGAAACTCAGGATGATTCCAGTCTCCCCCGTGATTGCTTTGAAATCGTCTCATTTAAATACAAACTGAACTAAAAACCTGAAGCATGTCAAATGAGGACAAAAGGCTGGAACAGATTTCCAGGGTCATTAAGTTCTCCCTTCAGCTCCTTAGAACACAACCTCCTGCATCTCTCCTTTCATACCTATCTCAAGCTCAATCCAAGTTTCTGGCCTTCCCTGTTCAGACCTCACTTCTCTAGGTGTTGGAAACCTTTTTCCAATTTCCAGATTACATTTCATTTTGCCCAGTTTATTCCTATCTGTGGCAAGACCATTCTTCAGCCAAACACCCTTTACCACCCCTTTGAGGTATCTGCTGCCTTGGTATGCAATTGTATTGCCTTTCAGACTACTTTCCTCCAGCACGAAATAGTCTTTTTTCCTCCAATATAAGCAGCCAGAAACTGCATCCAATATTTCAGACGACTTCTAATCAGACACTTGTACAGTGACATTAATATTTTCCAGTCTCTGCTGGAAATAGCCTGCTTGGTTGGCGTTTGCCTTTTTCCGAGCAGCATCGGTTGGCAGCTCACAGTCGTTCTGTAATCAGATAGTACCAGTTCTTGTCCTCCATCATTTCCAATTGATTAGCTCCTAGTTTAGAGCTGAAATTTCTGTTCTCAATCCCCAAGTGCATGACCCTGCATTTAGTGCTACTGAATTTCATCCCCTTTCTTTTACTGCGGTTCCTAAGGTCATCCAGCTTCTGTAGGTTATTTCATCATCGCCACCACGGTGCCATTGTTATAAGGAATAAGAGTCATTAAAACATCTCCTAAAACTGGCAGAGTCCTGGAGGTCAGTGAGAGACATCAGGTAACAGACTGCCAATTAAATACTAACATCATTCGAGAACAGTATTTGACACAACTTCCACTAATTTTGCATAACGTGATCTCTTACAGCATTGGAGACTCCAAACAACGCAGCAAAGAGGAGGACAACTTGGCCCCTTCAGACAGGAGAGGGCAGTTGCTGATGAAGGAAAGCATTCCAAAAAATACACTACCACTACATAAAGCTCAACTTGAAAAGTACTTCTGGGTTTAAAACCAAGTAAGTTTGGTAACAACAAATCCTGCAACAAAAGCTGGTACTGCTGCAAAAAGAGCACCTACTCCATCCCAGGACATCGCTCAGAGTATTTTCTACTCTATTCATACTACGTGGAGTATTTTCTACGTAAAACCACTTAGCCACCGAGATATAAAATACCCACGGCAGTTGCTATGCATCTGATGCACTCGACCTTTAGCTTTGGTCTGACGTTATCGGACTTTCCTGATGTGCGTTGAGCATGGCAGCCTTTGACAGTGTTGATGTCCTGCTAGGTAAACCAGATGGGTACATTCTTTCCTTCTCCTTGGCTTTATTTGGTCCATTTCAATAGAGAATGGGACAAAAAAGCAACTTTCAAAAGTAATTAATCTCTCGTATTATCTTAGGAAACAAAGAGCAGCACGCTGAAACAGAGCAACCTTTGCTGCAAGTATGACTTCACCGCAGAGTCATCATTCCCAAGACTGACTATCCAAACCAGCAGATCATCATCTGGAGCAGCTATGCTGGGGAAGAAAAGAGCATCGCAAGCACTTGAGGCAGTAAGACCACTGAGGGTTTTCCCAGTGGTGTTCAGAGAGCTTTCACATCTCCTCCAATACAAAGATGCTTAGCACAGATACCATGGAAAGGAGCCAACAACTGCTGCATATTCATGCCGTCGTGCCAGTGCCTGCGATCGTTGCTGAAGCTGGCACACTCAGACCTTTCCTGGTGAGCTTCATCGTGGCTGGTTTGGCTTTCCTAATCGGTACCACAATAACAGTTCCCTCCTGGCACATATCGAACAAGCATTGGTTTCAACACCTGCACAGGGTTTATTCAAAATGAGCATTTTTATACATCGCTTTTTCCCTCGAAGGAAGGCGAATCTCATCTTTGATAATCCCAGCACACATACGAGTCTCAGCCGAAGCAATGACAAGTCTTTCCAGTTACTCCGACTTTTAGCAAAGGAGCTTGTGCAAAAGCGGGTTACGGTGTGCCTGTACTACTGAAGTCAGCTGGGATGCCCAAAAAGGTACTGAACAAGCTGCATCTTCAGGAAAGAAGCAGGATGGTCGTATCCAGTCCACACTGTTCTCCAGATCCACCCGTGAGCTAAGCAAGGTTGTCTCTGCCTGGCTGTGCTGTGCCACGCCAATGTGCCAGTCCACATGTGTCTAAACAGCACACTTCATTCCCTATCATGGGAAAGCCCTAACGCTTTTAACTGTTCTGATCAAAAACCAGCTGTGAAAGACAAGGAACACAAAAATATCTCCCAGCCACGGATGCATTTTAATGTGTTTAATTCCAGGTTGGCAACAGCAAGATTTCCTTCAGGTGACACAACTGTTGCTGATTCAAGTATCCAGTTCTGGACTGAAGCATTCATTGACACTCTGAAAATTCAGCCCTTAACTTCCCAAAATTAACTGCGACAAATTTATCCATCCTCTGGCCTGTTTCCCTCATGTATCTCAAGTGATCCCATAGTCCAGCCACATTGGATTATTCCTCCAAATACATACATATACACACACACCAGCTCCTTTTTTCCCCCCTAATTAAATCCAGCAGACTACGCAACCATAACAAGATGTTGATTAATTTACTGATTTGATTTAAATGTATCCTAGCTGCGTCAATCTCCTCCCTCTAGATCTTCAGAACAACCTTCACTCTTTCAAATAAGGCTGAGGATGTCATAATTTCCTTCTCCTTTTCGCATATGCAGATAGGACAATTATCCAGACATCCATCAGAATGGCTTGCAACAGCAAGAAACTCATTTGAAGCCAGTTTGCCACATACACTAGCTGAATACACAAATCTGATCCAATGTGATAAAACTTCCTGAGGATTGCTACAGCACTCGCTGAGATGCTCAAGGAATAGAAATCTGAGACAGCAGCAAGATGATTTGTCCATCCTGGTCCATACCCGTTGGCTGACACTCCCTCTTCTGCAACAGACGCTACGCCAGAACCGGTATGTGTTTTGAAAGACGGACAGAAGCTTCTTACAAACATAAAACACATTACTGACACATAAGAATGCTTCAAGAATCCACTTGTACATGGACAGAAACGTGCCATAAAATCTCATTGTCTCATCAGAACAAGAGAGGGATGAAGGAATCTGCTATTTTGCTGTCAGGGATTGTGGGACTGAAAAGCTACCTAGAGAAGACAATGGTATCAAATGCTTCAAAGCAAGAAAAAATTAGAATGAAGCATATGTTTTCCTTACAAATTGGTTTTACCAGTCTTACAAAAAACGATGCACTGTGCAGGAGAAAGAGTATCAAACTTACAACCCTGCAGGTCTGCCAACCCATCCTAAACCAAGGTCTGCAGGTAACCTGTGGTCCGTGAAATGCAGATCGATCACATAAGTCAACTTCTCGTTTGCAGCTACTAAACTGCAATAAAGGGATGCTATAAATAAACTGGCTACTCTCCCACCACCTCTTTTTTGCAACTCCAGAGCTGTCAGAGGACTGTTCAATGATTGAAGACCATCACTTCGGAAAAAACTTGAGAAGTCTTTCCGGCAATACAAATAAAAATGAAATTTATGACTGACCCAAACGCTGTTTCTTCAAAGACAATATCTGCCAGCCTTCACAAAGACTACAGACCCTAATATTTCCGCTCTGGGCCATATGTGCCATTCTCAGGCAAAAATAAATTTGTTAACAAGTCTGCAAGAGCAGTTGGCACTTACTTATGCCAGTCTGTACTAACATCTTGAGACTTGCTTTAATAAGAAATAAATTAAAAAAAGAGAATGTTTCAGGAAAGTACAAACCCAGCAAAACATGCCAAAGTGGTAGGGGAAAAAAAATAGTAATTCAAGGAAATATTTTAAATTCTTCTGCTAATAGACAACAGGAATGTTGGCAAAGTTTGTTGTTCATAAGCTCAGGGATCATCCAGGGGTCCCGAACATTTTAAACATTCAGTGTGACCATCTGTCACTGACAGAGTCACCGAACAGAACGAGCAATTACTGAAGCCCTTCTCAGACATAATCTGTCAACCACATCCACTCAGGCTGCCAAGAGAAATCAAGCTGAGGACTAGGAAAGCAGATTGCCCTTATGGGGGATGGGACCGCTCCACCTGAGAAGGTGAGCATTGGCTGGGAAGCAACTGGCACCCAAAAATCTTGCGATGCTCCCCCAGGACTCATCAGGTTGTGCAGCACGTTTCTGTACAGGCTGGTGTCTCCTGCTCCATCCCGTTCCACACAGAGAGGAAAAGCAAACCAGGCAGAATCAAAAGGCGAGGCTAAAGGCCATTTTTAGGATGGTGGCAATAAGGACTTGGTCAGGGTTTACAAAGGTCTTGGTCACACCCAGGAGCAGCAAAAGCAGCTGAACACTCAGTTCAGCGCTCAACTTGTCTTACAGACTTTAAGAAATGACCCGTCAGAATTATGTCCAGACAAACTCCTCCTCTTCCTCACCTTCAGCACAGCTACAGATGCATAGAGACACTTTGTAACTGCGGAGAACTGTCAAATCTTCTAATAAGAAGAATAAGCACTGCTGACATTCCTAATTACTTTTAATTTTTATCTCACCAGCCTGAGCTTCAGCACAGCAGGAGGAAAAAAAAAATGCAGCAGACTACAGAATAATCCATTTAAATAACTCCCACACCCCTATAAAACAAAAATCCCAAACATTTCCTAATGGAAATTCATGAACCTCAATGTATTTGTGGAGCTTAGGGCTGCGATGGATCAATAGAACATAGAATGAATCATAGAATGGTTTGGGTTGGAAGGGACCTTAAAGACCATCCAGTTCCAACACCCTAAAACTAGGGGGTTTCTTCACAGCAGAGGTGCTCCAGTCCTCTGAGCATCTTCGTGGTCTCCTCTGGACTTGTTCCAACCAGTCTATATCCTTCTTAAACTGAGGGCTCCAGAGCTGGACACAGTACTCCAGGTGGGGTCTCACGAGAGCAGAGTAGAGGGGGAGAATCCCCTCCCTTGCCCTGCTGGCCACGCTTCTCCTGATACAGCCCAGGATCCGGTTGGCTTTCATTTGCACTGGCTTCTAACAGGTAAGAGTCCATTCAGGTTTACCCTATAGCTTGTTTTTAACTAGAGTCTAGGTAGCATCTAGAGATGATTCAGCCAGCCGGAGAACCCGCCTCCCCCTTTACAACTCTGCTGTAGTGCTACGTCAGCTCACGTTTTAAGACTGCATCCAGTTTCAATATCTCACTGTAGCTTTGAGCTACTGTTTTTCTTACATCTTTGTGCACCAAAGAAGCAGTCCTTCAGCACTCAGTATTTTTTCCCTTTGAAAACACTTCATTTTCTTTTTTTTTTTTCACCCTGGAGACAGCAGAGACTGTATTTTCTGTATCCTTTAACAACAATCAGCTCTCCTCTGTACCTGTCCAATTTTTCACTATTATCTGAGAGCACAGGGAGCAGTCTAGGCAATGGGTCGGGATGACCATTTAAGTCTTCTTCAGAGTTGCTGCTTTCAGGAAAGAGTGGGTTACTCTCCGCCCTTCCCCATGTAAAATTTTGTTATCGGTTGCACAAAACCAGTGTCAAGATAGACAGTTCACAATGGAGCCAAATCATTCTGCATAATACTGCAGCCATCTCCCACTCTGTAAATCTTAATACCCACTGCAAATTTATATCAGTAGTCAGCTTATACTCCACAAAGATACAAAAGTAAATAGAAAATTGCTTAAGTACACTTGTTAATCATTGGGTATTTATACAGAAGCTTCAATACCTCAATAACCCACACTAAAATTCTTAATCAGAGAGCCTAGGAGGTTATGCTAGCACAAACTATCCACCCACACAGAAAAGCTTTCCCTGGTGATCACTTGAACCCAATCCTAGATTTTATTGAATGGTTTATCAGGGATTTTCAGAAACTCTTCCTCCTGCAAGATGCATAAAACCAAGCTTGAAAGAGAACTTCAAAACTGTGCTCTCCCTATATATGACCCTTCTCAGGCATAAGGATGAGAGGCGAGGTTACAAGCTGCAGGAAGGGAAATTCTGACTGAATATTGAGGCAGGAATCTCAGATTCCAGGGTGGGGAATCTCAGAGTGGTAAAGCGCTGGAACCTCCATCCTTGGAGATCTTAGAAATTCAACTGGACAAAGTCAGAGCAACCTAATTGCCCCTGAACACTGACCCTATGGTGAGGTGCAGGACCAAAGACATCTGGATTTCCCCTCCAACACAAATAACAGAAAAAAGGCTGATCACACTCCTAAGAACAGCCATACTGAACCAAGACAAGAGGTCCATGGGGTACCAAGGATGCTCGGGACATGTTGGTGAACTTGGCTATAGCTAATTTTTACCTATTTAGTCAGCTGAGGGAGCATCTCTGTGCTGACTAGCCGTATAAGTGCAGTAGACAAAGGACTAAAAATGTAAATCCTACAATACAGGTGTCCAGGTTGAGTAACCCTAAAACCTGGAAAGGAACTGTAAACCAACTGCTTTTATTTGGCTCAAAGTCCCTGTGTAACAACAGTGGAAAGTGGCATTGCTGCTTGTTTCAGCCCAGCAATGACCAGATATGACCAAGCTCATATTCTTTGACAAGTATTATGATACGTCAGCTAGAAGTATCAGCCATCAAAATATTGTCAGGAGCTTGGCAAATACTACATAAGAAATACTGGGGTTTAATTAAGTAATTAAAAACTGCAGTATCAATATCTAGGAGTCTAGATGTTGACCAGAACATTGGTGTGCTCACCACTGCATAATGACAAAAAAACACGTGATTCCCACGGAGTTTACAATGGAAATATAATTTCAGGCGAGAACAGATGGATGCATAGTAGAAAGGATGAATATGGTAACTCTCAACTGCTTAGCATGATAGGTGGGAGGTCTCAGAACAACACAGATCTAGCAATTTCCAATGACTTTTTTTTTTTTGTGGCACCCAATACATCTTCTAAATTGGCTCATTTATTACAGAATCGACTTTAAAACAACTTTCAAACTCTTCTTTTTCTCCAAAGAGACTTGCATTTTCTCACTGCTAATCTGCCTTATGGAACTTGGATTTTCACTGAAAAGTACATCAGTAAATTGGCATCCCCTACTGAGAGAGATAAGAGCTTCAGTCACTGAATAAAGATGCTGAAACAGTGACAGGTATTTCTGAAAGCTCTTTTGAAAATTCCTTTATAAACAGTATTTATTTGGCTAAAACACCTGATCAGTGCAGCACTTTGCTAATAGGAGTGTTTGCAAAGTGCTTTAGTTCTTTAGATACAAGGTGCTACAGCACTATTAGTATCATCTGGAGACCTAGTTTCCACATACATGTCAAAGGCATTGGTCCCCAGCAAGGTCTAATTTCCTGGCATTTGGGCTTATTTGGAAATCTTTATTCTTCAGTTACCCAGGTACGAGAGGCACATGTGAAAAACGCATTAGGTTGGGAGCAAGTCTCCAAAGCAACAGAAAAAATACCTTTTCAACAGAGAAGTCGATGCCACTAACTGCATTTGCACGGACCTGTTGACAACGAGACCGAGAGTTTATCAGAAGAAAAGCACTGCACAGGTACACAAATAATTCCCTCTCCTGAGTGTGCCATCATCCACCCAGTCTTGTTACCAGGCTATTTACAGCCGTGCTCATTCTGCAAAGCAGCTTCCACCAGATCATGTTTCTCCTACCAGAGGCTCAGCATTTCACCTATTAAAGAGTTAACAAGTCTTCACCAAATAATATCTCTGCAGGTGTCAACTCCTTGGAAGCAGATAGGTCCAAAGGGCAGACACATCGTTATAATGAGAGAAAGATTAAGAGGGGGAGAGAAAAGGAGCCAGCATGAGGCATAAGAAGTGCTTTGATGAATGATATAGCCCAGCATTAATGAGATCTGGTAATTTTACATTTCCAGAAAGCTGTGGTCGTTAGGACTATGAGGATCATCGTTTTATTCAGCTGGAACAGAGAAAAGTTTAGGACAAAAGCCAGCTCATCAAGAAATCTGTCTCCTCCTTTGAGTTAACACAGCTGTGATTTGCAACATTCCCCATCCCTGCCAGTACCCAGCATTTGTTTAGCTTCTCTTTTCAAAATACGCTAGCTGCTGTTACTGCTGCCCTCAACAGAGCAAATACAGGTTAGCTAATAGCTGTCCAAGCAGATTTTGCCTCTTTCAAAAAGAAAAGAAAAAAAAATAAATAAAACCACACAGATAAGTTCTCATCCTCCCTGGCTGGAAAACTGCCTCAGAGCATCTCTCCCTCAGCCAAACTCCGCAGCCTTTTGCTCCTCGCCAGGAGCTCCCCACTTCCAAAACTCGGATCCTCAATCATTCCAAGGTACAAGGGGTAAGAGCTCAACATCAGTTGTTTTTTGCTTTCTAAAATCTCAGTGCAATTTGATTTCCAGTTCCGCAGCTTACTCCAGTAAAACCTGTGCGGTAAACCACTGCAAGCACACAGGAGCAGATGTGACACATCTGTGTCAAGTCCTACAAACCCACATAAAGATGAATTTAAAGGTTTGGGGAAGTTGTGACAACGCGTTTGCTGGTTTTTCAGCAGCAAACCCAAAATCTATGGTTATAAAGTGATTTATGTGATTAACAACCTCCAAACAGTCTGACACGTTTTATGGTTCTTAAAAAAACCTGCAGGACTTCAGTAGCAGCCAAGAGCTTAACAAGACCCTTCTGCCCCCACAGCTGGGAAAACCATGTAGGCTGCATGCCTAGACCTAATGCCAGAAAGGTTGCATTTGGGAAAACATATAGGACAGTAAGACTTCTACACAAAAAACGAGCCAAGATCAAAATCCAGTTCATTTCCTTGAATTCCCTTTTCTGCCTGTTTTCACCCCCAACAAAACTATTTTTTTCTTCCTCAGCCATGACACTATACAACAAACCAGCCCGATGCCCTCAACATAAGGAGGACATAGACCAGTTGGAGTGAGTCCAGAGGAGGCCACAAAGATGCTCAGAGGGCTGGAGCCCCTCTGCCATGGGGACAGGCTGAAGGAGTTGGGCTTGTTCAGCCTGGAGAAGAGAAGGCTCCGGGGAGAGCTTATTGCAGCCTTCCAGTGCCTGAAGGGGCTACAGGGAAGCTGGAGGGGGGACTTTGTACAAGGGCCTGTAGTGACAGGACAAGAGGTAATGGGTTTAAATTGAAAACGGGGAGATTTAGGTTAGATATCAGGAAGAAATTCTTCCCGCAGAGGGTGGGGAGCACTGGGACAGGTTGCCCAGAGAAGCTGTGGATGCCCCATCCCTGGGAGTGTCCAAGGCCAGGCTGGATGAGGCTTGGAGCAACCTGGTCTAGTGGAAGGTGTCGCTGCCCATGGCAGGGGGGTTGGAACTGGATGGTCTTTAAGGTCCCTTCCAACGCAAACCTTTCTATCATTCTATGATCAATTTGAAAGCCACTCTTCCAGACTTTTTTATTTTCTCCCCATTCAAGACAGCACCAAGCTGAAGATCTGCACACTGGAGTAGCTCAAGCCATTTGCCTCCCTCGCACGTCTTCACAGAAGTGACGCTACAACACTTGGTATGAAACCACACGTAGTCACACACACCAAAATAAAGCCCTCTGCCAAACCCTGATGCTTTTTTCCCTGCCCTCACTCATTTCAAACAAAATTCATTCTGAATGATCCACCTTTTTATGTATTTAAATCATCTTGAACGAATCTTGGTGTTTTGATTGACACAAAGCCTTCTGAGATGGCTCTGCTGCCTCTCTAGCACTGTTCCTCCTCATACATATTTATACACAATTTTCAGATCTTAACGAATTCCAAATATTCATACTTATTTTAGGGGAGGCTTCCCCATATCTTTAAAAAGATTGTAAACTAATTTTATTGCTTAACATGTTTGTTTTGCTGTATCACACAGATGGTGATGGTCACTGCTATGGAAGCACGCTGGATAGGAGTCCTCCACACCACCAGTCACCTACCAGGGACGTGCTCCTACACCTCCCACACTCTGCAGCTAACAAACAAACCATACTTTAGAACATGTTAAAATAAAATACAGCAAGAGCAGATACTTTCAAAAAACAAGCCAGTTAAAATCATTCCTTACATATTTTTATGTTGCTCTCTCCCAGTGCTTCAGCATCCTGAAGTTACAATTTTTGCTTTGGCAATTGTTCTAAACCCAAGAAAAATCTAATTATTACAAAAGGATTAAGTGGGTTTCTGTTTCTCACAGGCTGGCTCAGCTCCCAGCCCACATTTCACACTTTCAATGTGGTCTGTTCGGAGTTCAGCCAGATTTCAGAAATCTGCAACATCTGATCACCTGCTCTGCTTTATCCTTCCTTTTCTGTACATTCTTCTTCCTCCTTCCTTAAGAATTGTTCTTTCTCTGACACTTCTTCCACCACCCTCCCTTAACAAGGTCAAGCCAAATCACTTGTAGGATGATTTGCTAAATATAAACCTCACCCTTTTTGTTCTTTTACCTTCTTTCCCAAAACTCTCCATCTTCTCCTGACGCTGAGAGCATTCATGGCCAGTGTGTGACAAACATCTGCCTATATTAACACACATTTAGAGCCTCTCCTCTCCAGGCTGCACTTCTGCATGACTTTCATCCCCTTGACATCATCCCACAGTCATCCCTTTCAAATTTATTTCGCAAGCCTTCACCACTGACTGCTTTCACAACAGCCACTCCACAGTACTTTTACTTACTCTGCTTTCACCTTAGAGGAAATGCTTGGCCATAAAAAGGCCAAACACTGACCAAATCTCAACTTCTTTCATTTTCCCTGTGTGTTTTTTTTTAAATTTCTAATGGTTTTACCTACCTAATCTGCCACGCTTCAAAGATGTAAATATCCACTGGACCATTCTGGCCACCTAATTAGATGCTACGCCAACCGCCCTCCTATCAACACCATCTGCAACTAACCCAAATGCCCCCAAATTAAGCATGAACCTCCATCGCACAGGGGAACGGCTTAGGAGATCGCAGTGACCCAGGCTGCTAGAGGGGTCACTTCTGTCCCACCTCAGTGAATATCTACCACTTAGACCAGCAGTCTTCCAGCACATCGGACTTACTAATCCAATGCCTTCCAACCGCTTCCTCCACTGAAGTAATGCCAGCTTCCCCTCGATTTAGGTTTATCTACTCCAGGCTGTATCATCACCTGCCGGTTCCAAAGAAAAGCACCAGCTGTTCTTCATCCCTCCTCCAAACAGCTTAATCCTTCCTGGCAGAAGAACAAGCTGGTAGTATAACTGGTCATTAACAAGTTTCAGCTGGAAATTAGAAAACAGCTTCTTCCCATCGGGAGCAGCAAGGATCCACATCACCCTTCCAGTTGAATAGGGAGGACAAACATCCCAGTTGCCCCTGACAACATTTGACAAGTTTATGAGCAGAATTGAAAGATTTTGCCACCTAAAACACGTGTGGGAGCCGGATCCAGTGACACAGCCCTCCAAAGCCTGTAATCCTAATTGGAGATATCAATCTCTAGGAGAGAAGCCAGTGAATAATATTTCTATTTTCTATAAGAATACATTCTACTCTGTCATGCCACTATATTCCAAGCCCTGAAACACACAGAAGTTCGTTTTCATTTTATAACAGTAAATATTTTGGCAAAACAATGCCACACACATTGCCAGATGTTCCATCAAATGTTACTAAGTTTTCCAGGCTCTTTTTTTTTTTTAATATTATATGTAAATATATATTTGGCTTCCTCTCAGCACAGCTTTTCCCCCAGCTTTTTCTCTCCACCAATCCTCTCTAAAAATATTATTTCTCATAGTTATAGGTGCTTCTTGCCGAGTATTCCCAATTTAGGTTTTGCAGAATCCAGGGCAGATGATATGATTTTTAAAATGTTAATATATGTTGATATATCTAGCTCTTCTCTAATAAAAAGTGCACCTTCACCTTGAAAAATATGCTAAAAATGTAAGTCTGCAGAGCCAGTTTTAATGTTTTAAGTTCAACAAATGGTGAAAACAGTTAGTGAATAGGTACGAGGAAGAATGACCAGGGGCTTTGGGGAGAACATAAAAACAATATTAAAAAAAAAAAAAAAAAAAGAAGTTGGGCCATTCAGCAGGTTTTGTATTTTGAAATCACAAGTCTTTAGCAGGTCAATTTGAGGCCACAGTCGCATCTTGTACCATCCTTTTGTCATCTAATTCTGCTCTCTCTGCCACCAGACAATATTGAGGCCATAAGGAAATGACAACCAAACTCATTCTTTGTATTATTTCTAAGCGACTGTGAGGAGAGTAGTAGTAACCCACTGTTACATTCACCTCTTAGCCAGACAAAGGAAAAGTCAGCTGAAAAGAGTTTGTCCTTTCCCTTCTCAATTTTCAAAGCTGACGTCCACTATATAAACCATCCAACACTGTCTGCTAATGGATTAAAAAAAAAAAAAAAAAGAAAAATACTGAAAAGAGTCTGAAAATGGGGAAAAACCACAATGTAGAGCAAACAAATCTAATAAACCAAGTTCCCAAACACCTTTCACACCCAGCCTCCATCCCTGCACGCAGCTGGAACCCATTGATGCTCAGGCAGTAAGAGTTGCCTACAAAAGGATGCTCTACCAGATAGGCCCACTTCTCTTCAGGGCTCTTTGAAGAGGAAGTGTACGTGTTGTTATTTACTTTTTGACATGCAAGGCGAAAAAAAAAAAGGGAAAAAAAAGAACAAATGACACCAGGAAACCTTAGGGAAAAGGAAATGAGATCCTGAGTAAAAGGAGAAAAAAATCCCCCCAAAGCTACAATCAGAGCCAGCCGTAGGCCAATTAAACTCAACAGTTTACAGATGTTCACAGGAGAATACTCATTCACAATTTAACTAAATTGATCCACTTTCTTCAAAACTCTTGGGACTCAGTACAGAGAGCTTACTTTTCTTTAGGGCTCTCAAAATAAAGTTTATAGCCCCTTTTATTCTAATGTATGGCAGCAAAACACTCCCTGGAAAAGAGGAGATCAAATTCCATGTTTAACCCTTCCCTGGTGGCACCTCTGGGATTCCTCTTCCATCGCTTCAGGTCAGAGTATTGAGAAGTTGAGCTGAAAATTCAGAAATCATTTCATTTTTGTTCAGACAATTCTCTCCCAGCAGAAAAAACACACCTCACTAATGATTCTTTCTATTATTAAATTTAATTAGGAAGGTATTTTTTTAGGCCACAGGGGGCCAACAAGTAAAAAAGAAAAAAAAAAAAAGAGGGATAAGTCAAGGAATTAAAGTTAAAAAAAGTTTAAAACCCCTATTAAGAGCCGTAACAATAATGGCATGCTAACCTTTTATTTTTCTCCTGGACTCCTAAAGCTGTTAGATCATATGAGAACGGAGATGCGGCATAACTTGCACTATCTGAACTACCTGCTATAAACACAGCTATTCCTTCCCAGGATTTCTCCTGCTTTAACTGACTTACCCAGGATTATCTCAGTTTAACCCAGGAATTGCGTTGATTTTTTTTTTCCTTCCTCTTAAGACTCTTTTACAGAAGTGCTACAAGCAAGACCAACATTTTCATTCATGTAAGAAAGAGCCATTATTAATAAATATCACACTACAGAGCATTTTCCATGATTTCTCAGTATTAACTAATCAGTCTTCACAATCTGAGAAGTCTTACAAGTCATTAGCCCCATTATTTCCTCTTTCACAGATATGGAAATCATGGCGCAGGATACTTGAGCAGTTTCTCTCAAAGGACAGAGAGACAAGGCAGACGTGAAAGGTCAGCAACCGCCAAGCCCACGCGTATTCCAGCAGACAAGGTTAGGCTTTAAATACCACAGTAGTCTACATTCAACTTGCTTTAAGTCATACTGTCTAATGAGGGGTGTCAAGTCAAAGCTGATGATCCTTAAAATATTCCCCATGCTGCAGCTTTTGTTTGCCTGATGGTTTATGTAGCCAAAGCTTTTTGCTGCTGTTATAAATCCATGTAACATTTGCAAAGGACTCATCCTCCTCCAGTTGGAACATGGGACAGGTGAGTGCCCAATGCAGCACTCTACCAACACCTCGGAGAAAACACCGCAGCTATTTCTGCGAGGCCTCTTATTGATTGCCAACAGGAAGGGGGCAGATGAGCTAAATACTGCACACAGAGTCAAGGTGGAGGTGGAAGAACTCCTAGGAGGACTGAGGTCATGCCTAAACCATATTAAACAAATACCTATTACTCACATTTACGCAGCCAGCAAGACACAATCTAGTTTAATGCCTCTCACCTGAGCTAATTAACCTCAGTACCATGCTGTGCTAATTCACACAACTTTGGTCTTGCCCATCCTCCGTGTTAAGCTCTGCTCAAAGGAAAAAGCCAGTCTTACAACTGTCTACGCAATACTCCAGAGATGTTCATGCCAGGGCACCAGCAGTGTTAGAAGTCCTTGGGATGCTCCTGTCCTTTGAGGAACGCCAGCAAGCTGTGCCACCTCAGCAACCTCCGGGGTGTTCATGTTCAGCTTCTTGAAATCAAGACATCTGATTCTCCAGAAGCAAGAGTGAATTTTCATGTGCATGTACAGGCTAGTGAGAAATCACAGATCCAGGGTGAGGGAAAGAAATGTGCATGAGAGACAATAAAGTTCCGCTGTGTTCAGGCATGCTGAACACTTCCACTGCTTGCTTTGAGTCTGCTTTGAACAGAGAGGATGTTGAACACATCAAGCCCAAAGTCTATTATAAAGATGCCTTGTGGTAACTACACATTACTTTAGTTTCCAGTTCCACAAGCCATTAAAGGATCAACACTTGGAGAAACAGATGTGTCTCCTTTGTCCCTTCAGCTTCCCACACTGCAATATCCACACGTTCCCTACAACATTTGCCCAGGAGACACCATCAAACATTGGCGGTTTGAAGCTCTGTCTCATCCCTGGCCAGTAGCTTCTGCTAACTGGAGCGGCCAAGATTTACCTGCTTTTCCCTCCCTGATTTTCTCCTGTGCCGTTGCCAACACTCACTTTTTCTTTTCTCCCTCCCCCCAGGAATTGTGTACATCTCTTTACCTTCTGCTTCTTTCAGATCTGGCTGATATCAATCACATTAGTGGGGAGGGACAGACAGAACAATCATGAAGGACTCATTTCCTTTACGATAGAACTCATTTCCTAGAAAATCAAGCTAAAACCATAATATAGCTGCTATCAACTGAATTTTAAATCTACATTCATCTCCTGGTAAGATAACATTCATTCCACTCACTTCTAAAAAGACAGGGTTATTTTTTCCCAAATCAAGAGGATATTGAAGAAATTATCATTGATATACTGGTGATAAAATACCTGAAAGCACAGCCACGATCAAGATATCAATTTTTGCCTTCTATCAGTCATCTTTCCTGTAGCAGAAAATCATCACTTCAGCAGCACTTTGAGAGGGATGAGCATTTCAGAAAAACCATACAGTAAACTGTGTATTTATGAAACAACAGCATTCAAGAATACAAAATAATAAAGGAAAAAAACTTGTATGCCCTCAAGTCCCACCATAAAGGCACATTCCTCCGGTTCCTTGCATGAGAGATTAAAGTCACATCACTTAATGCTTTCCTGGATATTCACACACTGCAGAGACAAGGATTATTTGGAAAAGAGAGTCAAGGAGAAAAGGAAACCAATCACACGTATACTAACCTGCAGTGCTGGGAGAATGGTTTCCCTTAAACTACTCCTTAATTTCATAAATATTGAAGATGTACAAAATTCAGCATCAATATGAAACAGATTGATAGCGGAAAACTTTCCTCATGCTAAAATTTACACGATGTAAAACGTCATTACACTTTCACAGCTTTACACTATATAGATAAAAGAGTATTTTCTCTCCCTTTTTCAGAGCCCCACTAAGTGTATCCACCAAAGCACCACTGCACAGTGCAGAAAGCATATGAACTAGCCATGTGATTAGTTTTACTTGCCTCCTCCTGCTGGCCACGCTGTCCCTGATGCCGGCCAGGATGCCCGTTTGGCCTTCTTGGCCACCTGGGCACACACTGGCTCATATTCAGCTGCCTTCGACCAACATCCCCAGGTCCTTTTCCAGTCCCTCATCCCCAAGCCTGGAGAAGAGAAGGCTGAGAGCAGACCTGATCGCTCTGTACAGCTCCCTGAAAGGAGGGTGCAGGGAGGGAGGGATTGGTCTGTTCTCCGGGGTAACTGGTGACAGGACAAGAGGAAATGGCCTCAAGTTGTGTCAGGGGAGGTTTAGATTAGACATGATGAAAAACTTCTTCACTGAAAGAGTGTTCAGGCCCTGGAACAGGCTGCCCAGGGAATCGGTGGGGTCACCATCCCTGGAGGTGTTCAAGGAACATTTAGATGTGGCGCTTGAGGACGTGGTCTAGTGGGTCTGGGAGTGTTGGGTTGATGGTTGCACTGGATGATCTTACCGGTCTTTTCCAACCTTAGTGATTCTGTGTGACCCGTACAGACTGGGAAGAGGTTCTGCACATGCTGCAACGGCAATTATTTTGCACGAGTCTCCTTTCCAGTGGATCTCAGGTGAATCACTCTGCTCCCAAGGAGCAGACCAAGCGTGCACCTATGCAGGGTACATAGGGACCAGAAGAAGATAAACCGGATTCCATGAAGTCTGCGTATGTCTGATGAAGTTTAATGGAAAGGCAGTAATCTTTTCAGGTATCAAATAGCTTTAGACACCTGAAGCAAGAGTCTGTCTTCATTTCTGTAACACACACTTGCAAATCCATAGTAAATTTAGATGTCTAAATGAATTTCTTAGACATGTCAGATGACAAGAGTCCCATTAGGACTAATGTGGGAAAAAATTAGTATAGCCTAGAGCAGATTTTTTCCCCTGCAAGCTGTTTAAATTACTTGCTATAAACATGAAGATTTTAAAAAATAATAATTCTAAATTATTTCCATGTTAGTTCTCAGAGGCCTTGATCCCACCAACAATTAGGCATACGGACATGCGGTTAGTCAAAATGACTTCCATACATTTAGTGACACTTCTACAGTATGTGGACATATGGCAATATTAGGAGATCAAAATCTGTCAATATTTCTAATACAAACTTGTCCCTGAGAAACGGAGGGAGAAAAGACCTCGAAGGTTTTGATTACCGCATACAGCTAATACTGAACATTTAAATAAGTGATTAGCCCTTTTGAAACCCAGCGACTTTTTATTCTTTCATATTCTATCACTTTTCTCCTTAAGGGCACTTTTAAGGTCAAAATGAACATAGTCAGGATTTTCTAATGACACCAGTTTGTGATACTTCCAGATAAAAGTTGACATTATTTTACCTGTGTATCTTCCCATGATAAATCACCAGCTTTCTTCCCTTTTTCCCCTGTGTGATGTCAATATCCAAGCAGATTGGTCACTGTATGTAAAACACCTATTTTCTGTTGTTGCTAAAAAGGTACACAGTAAGAAAGCTCAGAGCACAAGTATACCACGTGCAGAGAAAAGACCTGCTAGGAGATTGCTTGTAAGGAAAATGCAGTTGCAGCAACTACATAATACATAACACATCCTCCTCTTCAGAAAGAGGGTGCAGAGGTAGAAGGAGAAATCTCCTTTGGACGTCAGAAGAACCAGCTCCAGACACATATGGAAATTCCATTTAGGATAAGAATCAGTGACAGGAAACAGCCAGGAGGGACTATTTGTACTGAAATACAAGCCATTAACTTCAGCCAAGCTAACAGCAAATGACTGCACTGGCAACTGCTGGCTGCAGATAATTAGTTTAGGACCTATTTTAACATGAATATTTTATCATGCAGCACAAAACTCGTTATGGAGAAGAATTAGAGAGCCAGGACGTCTGGAAGCACTGGAGAGGTGATCTGTCAGGTCCCTGTAAAGAGCCATCCTGGCGAAAGCAAGTTTAGTGATTCGATGGGACTGGATTTCATTAAGGCTACAACAATCCATTAGGAACATGTCTGGGGCAGGCTCAGGAGTGCGGGGAACTGTGTTAGAATGACTTTATGTGCTGCTGTACACACACAGAGCAGCATTTACAGAATCACACCAGCCAGTACCTTCCTCCGAGATGTGGTGCTCATTCTCACCATGAGCAGTAAAGTAAATATTTCCTGGGAAACGTAACAATTCGCTCCTTCTCTGCACTGAAGCTGCACTTCTTGGTAGTGAAAGCCAGATGGGCACATTACAGCCTGCCCTCTAGACACACGGTAAGGACACTGGGCGAGGGGAACATTGAGAAGGTGGCTGGACAACATGTTTGGTACATTGGTTGGAAAGAGATCTAAAAAGTTAATTTCATGGGACTTCTCTTTTTTCCCCAGCAAAGAGAAAGATAAATACAAATCTCCAAGACCTTAAGTATGCTCCATCCTGAAGCATGTCCTGATTAGCTGAAGAAAAACGTATTTTCAGTATGTAACTGAACCTGTTCTAGCTGCAGCTGAAGAGCAAAAGCCGAATAACAAAATAAAGTAAGAGGTAACAAAGTAAATGCATATGTCTGAATTTTTCCATTCCACATGCAGTTACTCCGGAGGAAAGGCCCTCGGAAAATAATGGTGTAGACACAGCAAAAGCAAATCTCTTCTGATTTGTCCTGAAGCCGTTACCTATTCCGTTCAACTCCTTAAACTGCATGCATCATTTAGAGCCTGAGCACCATCCAATATACATTAAAAACCATCTTATCCAGACGAGTATCGCACGTAGTCAGCACCTGTGGCATGACTTAACCATCAGGCACAAGCAGTCCGGGAAAGCAGAGACCAGAACTTCAGACGTTCATCGCTGCCTTTCCTTGGGTTATCAAATACTGCACACCTCTGACTCGTTGCAGTCCCAACACCAGAACAAAACCAAAGAAACATAATACAGTGTCAAAACTATAGATTATTGCAAAAGCACTTATGATATTACTTGAAAAAGAAACAGTTAAAAATTAGATACGGGATACATTAAAAAAAATCATTACTGAGGCAGGAACCAGATCACATCCCCGTGTTGTTGTTCTCATACTAGTGTAACCTGTGTTGTGAAAGCACCAGTGCAGAGAACCTAACTGCTGGTGTTAGCAGACGACACATATTTGCTGCCCTGAGGATCTATGGATGCTCCATCCCTGGGAGTGTCCAAGGCCAGACTGGATGAGGCTCTGAGCTGGTCTAGTGGAGGGTGTCCCTGCTCACAGCAGGGGGTGGGACTGGATGGTCTTTAAGGTCCCTTCCAACCCAAACCATTCTGTGATTTGGCCAAAAGTGGCCAATGTTTTACCTCTGCTTGTTTCAAAGATCTTCCAGATCAAAGCTTCCTTTGGGTGCCAGGATAAGGACTTGGGCGGGCTCTTATTCCAGTCAAGGTAACCTGTCGATCCCAATTCTAAACCTGCTTCCAGAAAGGAAAATCCATTCGGACAAGAAACAAAACAGATCTATAAAAGAACTAGATTCCAAAAAAAACCCTGAGGTTTGGTGCTACTCAGTTCAGTAACAGATGATACAAATGCACCTCAACATCTCCACCCATGACAGCTACTGGCAGAACATGCTTAGATCCATTTTACTCTACACATTACACTTCAATGAACAAAAATACAGTTTCTCACAGCTTCTGCACTTAAGCTGACTCACAAATTTTATATCCTCCATTGAGGAAAGACACCAAATAAAAATTTAAAAGAAGGTAACAGAAAAGAAGCACCACAGGAGACGGTGGGTGATCACTAGAATAGATTTTTAGTTACCAGTGTAAATAGCTGTGATGATGAAGATGGAGGAACTCTCCTAGGGAACATATGAAGCAAAGAACTTATATCCTACTCAGAACATCAGTCTCTTTCCCTGGAGCACCTAAATATGTTGCGGGATCTAGCGACTGGGGTGTAAATGCAAGGGTTTGCACTCACAGCCTCTTTATTTCAGAACCCAAATAATCACTTTCTCTGCTAGTGAGAAGCAAAGAGGATGGCTGGAAGTTCTACCAAGATTCGTTTAAGTCAGTCACATCAAACTCATACTTGTGTGGAAGATACAATTTCTGCACACATTAAAAGACACCGGGGAGACATGAGAGTTAGAGATACTTCATCCGGAGGTTTACATCTACCTGGCTTTGGTCTTGCCTACAAGAGACCTCAGCTGCATTAATCGAGGAAAGTTCCCATTCAAAAGTCCCTACCAACATGTCACCAAAGCTTTACAGTTATCACAGCTGTCTGTGAGAACGTAAGTCCTGCTCCCCACTGTACAGCACCTTGGAGCATCACTCAAAACAATCAAGGTCACCAACTGCACAATAATTTTACCAGAAGCTGGTGAAATTCCTTCTGGCTATATGAGTGTGGAAAGGTAAATATGGCAAGAGTACCTAAAGATGCTTAAAATACTTTCTATTAAGGCAGCGCATTGCTTACCCTGAGGTATGGGTAAGCAGTTTTGGGCAGGATCTAAAATTGAGTAGGTAGATGTGTAGTTGAAACAAAAATGACAAACATGGAAGGATTTTTGCAAACCTCAATGGCACCATTAGCACCAGCTCCGAATGGAATAATTTAAAAAGAGATCCCTAAAAACATAAACCGGCTCTGCTATCCCCATAATATCACAAGAATAACCCTTACGGATGAGAAAAGTAACCTATGGAAAGGAGCATGAGACAGAGCAGTACGATGGTAACAGAATGAAAGAGAGGAGGCATCTGCATGTCCTCCTAAAGCAGATGCGTGAGCACCAGAAAACATAGCTGACTGAAGAAAGGCAGCCCCAGATTGTATCCTTTGACTCTGAACTTTAAGGACTGGGGGTTGTGCCAGCCAAAATTACACGCTGTGCATCTGCACCACGGGCCAGCCTATACCTAAGTTAGATCTGACTCCACAGCAGTGAGGCAGGCCCCAAACCTAGAAGGAATCCATCCTACAGGAATTGCAGAACATTTTATTTACCTACAGACACTGGGTTGGCCAAAACTGTCCAAAAGATGCGATGAACCAGCACTGGCCTCATGTATTGCCAACCGTATCCTGGACTATATTCAGAGCAGCGTGGCCAGCAGGGCAAGGGAGGGGATTCCCCATCTCTGCTCCACTCTGGGGAGACCTCCCCTGCAGTTCTGCCTCCAGCTCTGCGGCCCCCAACAGCAGAAGGATGCCCCATCCCTGGAAGTGTCCAAGGCCAGGCTGGATGAGGCTTGGAGCAACCTGGTCTAGTGGAGGGTGTCCCTGCCCATGGCAGGGGGGTTGGAACTAGATGGTCTTTAAGGTCCCTCCCAACCCAAATCATTCTAGGATTTGCTTATTGATGTCTGGAGGCACAAACTAGCACCGGAGTGTTTTGACATTACTCCCTCTTTACTCAACACTGCCAATAACAATTAGCATATCAGGGAGACAGACCAAGCCCAGTAAAACGTAACGAGGGTGTTCACTTACTCCATCACCCTGCTGTAGCGCTAGGCATTCCTACAATTAACCGTAATGGTTTACATCATCTAAAGCAGTAACACAACCGACTGAAAACAAGATTAAAATCACATTAAATATATACATCTACATAGGTGATTTTATGTATTATATTTATATTTTAAGGAAACCCTCCTTAGCAGAACAGACTTAGAGAAAATCAATCATGGAACGTATTTTCCTTGCTTTTTCATCATTCAAAACAATGTTATTTCTCACAGCATTATGTCAGAACCATGAAGACACATTTAAACCAGTTAGCGGTATTTCTTTTCAAGACATCCAACCTGCTTCAATTCCATCTACGTACAGAACCTGAATCAAAACAAAAATTATTTTGTCTCTTTGGAGACAGGGAAGCGTATGGAGCCCACCGCACCCCGACTAATGAGGTGTTGGAAACACTTGTTCCTGGATTACTGACATGCTCATTAAATCCATTTGTTTATTTTTTTCTTGCTCTTCTAGTAATTACTGTAACAACAGTAAGTCGCATGAAACTTCAAGCTTTACCACTGCAGTCTTATTTCACTGCTGTACTACTTCTGCTTTATCTCTTGGGCAAATTCAGTGACTGAAAAATCAGCTTGACTACAGGTGGTAGAAAACCAGAAAGAGTCACCATATGGAGATCCATATGCTTTGGCACTGTATCAGCGTGTGACAGGATACTGCGATGAGATCCCAGAACAACCACGGGACGCTGCACTACTTCTTCCTCCAACTGACCCTGAGTATTTGAATTTGAATCTCATGCTAGAGAAGGCATTCAAAATACCACATGAGACATCAAGTGCAGAGGAGCCAGGTTTTCCTCTTTCACTAACGTGAAAGCACCGCAGTTGGAATGACAGAGCCAAACCATGGAGGATTTTAACATGCCCTTAGCAGCAAGCACTTAGACAGCCCCTCTGCAACAGTCCTACACAGACACCAGCTCCCAGACCTTGCCGCTATGAACAGTCACTGTAAAGTCACCACAATTCACAAAACGGGTCCAAATCTGCAAGCTCCCACCTGGCTCTTACGCGGCAGCTAAGAAGAATACGACTAGGCAGAAGAGTTGGCGCAGTGCTCGGGCAAAGATCCTGCACAAAGTATTTGTGCCTAAGCGTAATACAACACATTAAACTCAAAATAGGAACTCAACTCGCCTGCTTGGGCTTAACACCTTAATGGTGCTCATGCATCTCACTTTAATCTCAAAGAGGTGTTTAACAGGAACCTTTTTCACAGCTAAAAACTTTCAGACAAAGCTCAGCTTCAGATCCCCTCGCTTTTATCACTGATACAAGGCAGAATAAGAAAGCACAGAACGAACCACAAGATTTATCCCCCTAATAACCTAAATCTGATCTCCATGTTCCTTCATACCGCTAAACGCAAAGATAACTACAACATGCTCCTCCAGAAAAATAAACTGGGAAGATAACAGAGCATTTATTATTTTTTTTTAACGTCTGCAACCCAGCGGATCAATATCCTGTTGCTTAAGAAAAAGAATGTAAAAAAGACGGGGCTTTAATTTCCATTTCAAGAACGGGGTTCAACATCACCTACCATTCAGCAACAGCTAAAGTGCTTTTTAATTTTGTTCTCGTGCCAAAGCATTCAGAGAACAACAACCAAAAGGACAAAGCCAAAGTTCAAAGATTCAAGACACAAAGCAGAGCTGAAGCTCTTGTGCAGATGGGACACCGAGCTGTAACCTCATTTAATTTGTTGCAAGATGTATTCAGAAATTCCTATAAAAGGCAAAGAAAAAACGAAAAACGAAACAGGCACTCAGAAACCAAGATGTTGGAATCGGAGAATTTAGGGAAATGGCTCTCACACAAAAGGGGTAACGAGCGTCGGGCGGAAATCACTAAGATAGGTCATTGTGCCAAAAAGTGTTTTGCAAGAAATCCATTTATGCCCACGTTGAAAGGATTACAGAGGCTGGGGCGAAACAAGAGAAAAGAAGGAGGCTCTGTTTTTTTCAGGTCACTCGAGATTTAAGAAATTGCCAGTGGTCCTGAAATGAATAGTTGGTATCATCCTATATTCTTACCTGGCCAGAGATATGAGTTTGTGCTCAGCTTTTCCCCAAGTACCACATTTGAGACAACAGAACAGAAACGAAGAAAAGCTCTCACAGCGGCTGACTTTTCCTACATGGCTGCTCTTCGTAGCTATATATAAAACAGCTCCTAGATTACTGCTGGGTAGTATCATTTCATTCTTTCAAGGCAGCAATACCAAATATAGGTCACAAACCCACTGAATCCTTTGGGAAAGGTTTCAAAGGGAATTCAAGAAATTGTGTGCTGAGCTAGGGGAGTCCGTCCCTTCGCATCCATCCACTGCCTGTCGGATCAGATATACCCTGGGATCTCCCTCCAGCAGTGGAGGGTGCGTTACGAGTGGCACTGTGCTATCCTCCTCTTCCTCCTCCTCCCTCTGCTACTAACCTGGGGTACTGGTTAATCCTTGCCTGGCAAACTCAGATCCTAGATAAATGGCAAAATGCTGGACCAAGAGAGAGGAACGCTGCAAGGTGGAATGAAGAGAGACAACAGAGTCTTCCCTCAGTTCAATCCTCTCCCACTGTTCAGGAAAAAGCCTGCAATGGAAGACACAGTTTTGCAAGATCCACCAGGAATTCTGGACAAGAGACTTGGATAATGTGGATCAGGACATAGCCAAGACAGCTAAAAGAGTCAGGGTATGGAATACAGCCTTTGCAACTGCACATAAATGAAGGAAAACCGCTCTCTGCTCCTTCTGCTATTACTCTGTAAAACCGACTTAACATGAAGGCACTTTACACAAGGCTTACGCTAATTAGGAGTATTTCTATAACACTTCAAAAGTCCTTGTATGAGGATAGTATTGAAGAGGAAAGTGTTTTGTTAACTTTCAGTTTTGTTTACTTCTAAAGCTGTAAATGGTCTAGAGAAAAGAGGGATAGTTAGCATAATATATGGGAACTCGGAGACTAAATGAGTTTAAGAAGAGAGATGAGAAAAACAGCGTATAACCAGGAGGATGAAAATAGGTAACTAAATCGTGCCTGTGTTAAGGAGATTGTACTGTTTGCAAAAAGCCTTGGGAATTTTCCGTAATGAACACAACTTCAGCTCAGCAATTAAAAAAAGTGTTTATAAAAATAAAGCTGTTCTTAAACTTACAATGTTCCTCCAACAGTTTCCTTCGGGAGCAGAGATGTAATTGTGTATAAACAGCTGAAATTACTCTTGTTTGTAAATCATGCCATTGCTTTTCATTTCCCCTGGGTGGCGGTTCTACGAAAAACCTCAGCAACAATTCATTGACAAATAATACATCCCAAACCACGGAATTTTTTCCACCATAGGTGGATATCATAAGGACGTGGTAACGTTGGTTTTGTCTGGTGTTTTTTTTTTTTTTTGTCTATAAGCGTGATATATCTTTCAAAAAAGAAGTGTATCAGGACACCACTTCTTTATGACTTAGAAAACTTACATACAAATTCTGGGCTCAATTAAGGCTTAGAGAAACAGATGTCAACACACTGTTTGTCCTCAAAGAACAACCTTCCTTTGGTAGCAGCGATTTCCACACAACAACCACCCCATAACACATCACAACATGAAAGAGACAAAATACATGCCGGGAAAGGAAAACACTATACATCTGTCCTTGGGTGATCCCCCTGATCTCAGAGTTACACTCATCTTTGAGCTTTCCAGACTCCACTACAGCTTTAAAACTGCTGGTCAGCAGTGGCTAAACCCAAACCTACGCTGATTTTAGAGCCAGACCTGAACGTGCCTTTGTCTCTGTTGAGCTCCAATATGAAGTTTCCACCTGCAGATGTTGCTATGGCTGTTTGGAAGACACTCCTGAATTACAAAGTCCATTCAGTTTTGCAAGTAGCTTCTGCAATTCACCTTCTCCAGGGATCTTGAGACCAAAGGCTTTCCATGCCACCAGAGACTTCAGAGGATAAATAAGGCTCTGCCACCCTTGTATACTTCATGTTCCATTTAGTCCACCTCTGTGTTAAGCACGGCAAGTTTTCAAATGCAACGTCTCCCTCCACCACCCCTTTTCTCATTTTCTTCCAGCTGTCCAATGCTGCTAAGCCAGAGCTTCATCTGCGTCTTCAGATGGAAGAATTCAGAGGCAGGAGAAACTGAAAACTGACAAGCCCCATCCCAGGTAAGTACACTATATGAATATACTCTACAAATCGACCCAAAAAAAGAGAGAAGCACAGAGGGAAACAGGGGACTGAGCTTATTCCTAAAGAGTGGTTTCTCTGACAAGCGACTAAGTCAGCACGGGAAGCAAGACACCAGGGTAATAAAGCCACCAGGGCTTTTTGGTTTAAGGACTCTAATTAAATCCAGGACTCACTAATGAAGACTGCACGCAGGAATTGGTTGTTTCCAACACGTGTCGTACTTGGCTGTTTTTGCTTTCTCTGGTTTTTTATTGTCTTCTGAGGGTACGGCTAGGACATCAGACCATGGGTCAGGTGGGCTCTCAGGAACACAACAGTGCCCTGGCAGGACCCTGGTGCCAGAAGCAAGATGTTAACCTTTAGCCAGGTCTGATGACAGCTAAAGAGGATGGAAGCACCTTTTAGCTGCCATCATAACTGGTTAAAGGTTAACTGTAACTCTCCCCGACAGAGCAGATCTGCCACTGACAAATACCATATGACAGTCTTCCTCCTTCACTTGAACAAGTCTTGCATGGTCTGTCATTAATTAAGTCTAATGGCAGTGAAGTCTATGGCAGTATTGCCTCAATTATAACACTAAAAGTTGGGCAGAAACTCTTGAGAACACACTGCACGCAGAAGCGGAGGGAGGGATTTGGGAAAAGATCCCTTTGCAACTCAGCAAGGCCGTGCCCAGCTTGCTTCAGCAACAGTCTGGTGTATAGCGCAGAAAAGGCATTACAAAACCCTTTGCTCGTTCGATCACTGAGTCTTAAATGCACACACATATTGAGTATCTTTGCATATCATTCTACCATAAATATGCTTTTCTCAGTGTACAGAAATTCAGAGGTTTACACAAGCGTTTAATTCGGTGCCTGGCTGGATGCATTCTGTCACTGCTGACTCCTGTTACACTACTGGGCAATGCTGCTGGTTAACTTCCAATTTCAGCAAATTACTAATAAATTATCAAAATGCTCTTTACACTGGACTGGAAGGTTTTGTGCCATTTGGGAAAAAGCAAATTATTCTCTAAAAGACGCATGATGGGCCCACAGGTAGGAAAGTGTCTGCTCTGATGTCAACAGGGCACTGAATGATTTGACAAATAACAGCAGTCGCAAGATTTTGTGATAATACCTTGCACTTCTTGTAATCTAACAAAAAAAAAAAATCAGTTTCTTATTCTGTACACTGTTATGTCCAAGGACATGCACTATCATAGGTAAGGGGAAACGTTTGATCGGTACATGCACCGAGCCACAAACAACTTTTGACAAAGAAATTCAAGGCACAGGCTGTGATTACGTGAGCACATAGAATCACAGAATGGTTTGGGTCGGAAGGGACCTTAAAGATCATCCAGTTCCAACCCCCCTGCCATGGGCAGGGACACTCTCCAATGCACCAGGTTGCTCCCAGCATCATCCAGCCTGGCCTTGGACACTCCCAGGGATGGAGCAGGACCTGTTAGTTGAAGACTTTTGGAGCAACCATTCCTTACATCGTACTACAGTAAGAATTTCGTTCTCTTCTTTAAAACTATCGACAAGCTGGAGGTGCTTACTAGCTGCCCGCAACTGGATACATGTAGTTGCTGATGAAATATTCAAATTCCTTAATTTAAAGCCAGCAGGAGGGTTTAATTTAATTTTTTTTGATGACACCAAGCATGCTCATTGTAATGACACTGGAGAAGCAGAATGAGGAGTTGAAGATACTGCAGACCATCAAAACAAGCCAAGAGCTGCAAGAATCACAGAATGGTTCGGGTTGGAAGGGACCTTATAGATCATTCACTTCCAACTCCCCTGCCATAGGCAGGGACACCCTCCACTAGACCAGGTTGCTCCAAGCCTCATCCAGCCTGGCCTTGGACACTGCCAGGGATGGGGCATCCACAGCTTCTCTGGACAACCTGTCCCAGTGCCTTCCCACCCTCTCTGTGAAGAATTTCTCCCTAATGTCCAATCTAAATGTCCCTCTTTCCATTTAACCCCATTACCCCTTCCTCCTGTCACTACATGCATGGTTGGAGACATCAGTGTTGGGTTGCAGAGCCAGGGTCTCTCACTCAGTTCTGCACCCACCCGAGCATCGATTGCGCTTCTGAAATCACATCCCACAGTTGCTCCTGTCAAAATATCATTTCTGCGGAATTGTGGAAGCTTTTGTCTGTCCTCTGCTTCCACAGAAGTTAACAACGGGAAGGCTGGAGTAGACACCCAAAAGCTTTCCCTTGGACCTTCAGTGCAAAGTGTTAATCCCCCTGAAACAAATGCATGTATAACCTATGTTTGTACATGTAACCGGAGTGCTTGTTCGGGTCCAAACTAGCACAAGACTTGGTGGAAGCAAGGAAGGTAGAGATGCAGGTGGAGAGCACATTGAAAAGGGAAGAAACGGAGGCAACAGTCAAGTGAAACCCAGGTTAATGATGCAGTGAAGACTCATCCAAGGGATAAAACAGACAGTGCTCTGACACATGCGTCTCTGTACTAAGCACTGTTCATACTCCCTCCCTCCTTAATGATTCCCCACCTTCCCAATCTTCACAGTCTTAAAAGCCAATTCTTAAACACTTTGTCTCGTTACCATTGAGGGCCCTAGATGTTAACATGAGCAATGCTTCAGTCTAAAGCCAGGTTTCTGCTCCAGTCCTGACAGTGTGTGTCAAACAAAACCAGGGAATACGTGCACGTGTTGATGCAATTCAATAGCACGAGGATAAAAACCAGCAGAGAGAACAGCTACAAGCCCTTGATTAAGGCCTGCATTAAACTAGCAGGCCCCATCAAAAACCCCACTGATGAGCAGCTATTTGGCCACACACAGAACTGTGATTTCCATCCACTTTAATAATCAGGGAGTTCGGATTTACTGTTAATGTGACATTGATGAACAGGAGTGACACTAATGTGACGTTGATGAACCGGAATGACAGTTCGGGCTTGATTAAAATTAGCCATAGCTCTTCAGCACAGGACAAACCAGAAGGACTTGGCATAAAACTCACAGCTCAGATACTTCTGAAGCAAAAATAAAGAGGGTGAGGCACAGGACAACGTGGAGGAACGCAGCAGAATGTTGCCAAAGAAAGCCAACGAAAGACATTCTCTGATTAAATCCAGGGTCTTTTAACGAGGCTTATCATCTCAAAAGTCCTTTCCATTGCTCAGTTCATCTATTTTTGATTCATCCGCATGCTCCTACAAAAAAAATAAGCCATTCCACATATTCTCCTTTTAAATCTGCTTTCCAAAAGAGCAAGGGAATTCCCCCAGCTTGGTCCCACCTGCCAGATGTTGCTTCTCCTCTGCTCTCTACCCAATTCTCCAGCTGGCATGCCACCTAGATGGGATGCAAGAAGCTCCTTACACGATGTCTTCTATCCATTTGAAGGTCTCTCACCTCAGAACACATCTCAACTAGTGCAAATTTTTTAAAAAGGTACAGTTAAAGTGCTAACATAGAAGACAGAAGGTGGGTACCTACGCACACACTGCTTCGCACCCACATTCGCAGCTCCTAGGGACTTCACTGGGCAGCAGCACTTAGCTTTAGGACCCAGAGACTGAAAGAACAAGGCATGAAGACCTATCAGAAGCTCCAAGACAAGCCAGCACTAAATCTGGAAAAAGGACAGAGCAGTTCTGCCCGAGGTATAGAAAAATAAAATTGCGAATAGGCCAACCTCACTGCTTCAAAATCAGACTACTAACAGTAAACCCTGTTTCAGAAGGGAAACACTGGCTCACCAAAGTTGCCTGAAGGACATTCACAAGAATACTAAAGAAAAATGTAAGGAAAAATATTAAAACACACAATTACTCAGGCCTGGATTCACTAAAACATGTCCATAAGGTTTAAATTCAGTACAGCCACTCATGTGCTCTCATCATGTGAGTGAGTCCAGAAGAGGCCACAAAGATGCTCTGAGGGCTGGAGCCCCTCTGCTATGAAGAAAGGCTGAGAGAGTTGCGACTGTTCAGCCTGGAGAAGAGAAGGCTTCGGGGAGAGCTTATTGCAGCCTTCCAGTGCCTGAAGGGGTTATAAGGAAGCTGGGGGGGGACTTTTTACAAGGGCACGGACATGGAGTAATGGGTTTAAACTGTAAGTGGGTGGATTTAGATCGGATATCAGGAAGAAGTTCTTCCCAGAGAGGGTGGGGAGCACTGGGACAGGTTGCCCAGAGAAGCTGTGGGTGCCCCCTCCCTGGAAGTGTCCAAGGCCAGGCTGGATGAGGCTGGGAGCAACCTGGTCTAGTGGAGGGTGTCCCTGCCCATGGCAGGGGGGTTGGAACTAGATGATCTTTAAGGTCCCTTCCAACCCAAACCATTCCATGATTCTATCATAAAGTTCATCTCCAAACACCAACCCCGTTCACAGAGAAGTTCTGTGAACAATGCAGCTACTTATTCACCGGGTAAAGTGTTGTTAAAACCCAGTGCTAACATCTCAGAACATACAGCATTTACATGGCAGTCAAAAGCCATCTCCCGGATTTCCTTCCCAGCTGTGAATTAGTTGAAATGGCCCTAACCTTCTGTAGTTACATTACTTATTTCTTTTATAAACAAAATATTCTTTCATTCATGATATAATTTCCTAGATTATCCATTATTAAAATTCCCCTCTCAAAAATGAATTTACATCTGAATTATCTCATTACTTCTGAACAAGCCAATTATTGCCTCTAGTGAACAAAATAATTAGACTTGTGCTCACTGCATTCGAGATCTTCTCACGCAGTCCCAGTGTAATCACAGTCCCAGAACACAGAAGTACATAATGCACAAGATACAAACACATAGAACAAGTAAATGGAGCAGCTTTTTTCTCCTGAATATTGTTTACCAGATGAATAGGTTAATTTTTTATACATATACACTCAGATACAGAGTGCACAATGTAGCCCAGAAATTTAAACTCTACTCATCAGTCAAGACTGATAGCAGCAAAGAAATTAATCTGATTTTTTCCCCCACAACGGAGTCAGAAGCTTTCTCTCTCCTTCGACATTTTTCCTCTGTTATCACAAATACCCTCAAACACTGCCAGAAGATGGGAACTGCTTCCTAGAGGTTGGTGATGGGACTGATTTGCAGTGAACTGAATTTTAAGCTATACTTACAGTAGAGAACACAATTTGCAACGTTTAAAAGTTCCTTCTAACTAATATCCTGATACATTCTCTTCCCCCGAACAGCCAGCACTGTCAGCAAGCCCTTAAGTATCTGTTTTCACTACAGTATTCATACAAATGCTTCAGTGCAGGATTGCTATTTCCATGCTTTGCACCACAATGACATACAACTGCAGCTTTCCCTTGCTAGAATACCCCTTACAAACACAGAACTAGATCTGAAGCTCACAGGAGCTTGTTAAGTGGAGATACTGAACACAGCATCTGCCTGCCCAGGCGGCTGGAGAAGCTCCAAGCTCTAGCATTCACCCGCTCTGCCCATGCTGAAAGTTGGTCCAAGGTACGAGGGGTAGGGGGCTACTCGTACTTAGGCTGAAGTCCTGACACTTAAGTCAGTCCTCACCCTTCAGCTCAACGTGAAACCAGCATCAGCGGGAAGCAGAATCAGTCCTCCAATGCAATGTTTCACCTGAGCAACCAGCTTTCGCACTCTGACAACACTCTGGCATTCTTTCTCACATTATTTGCCACATAGATATAAAATATTATTTTAAAATAAGATAATACTCTATGTATTTTGATTTTTTTTCCAAATGTCATGTTTTCAGGAGTCCTGCATTCTTTGGGTCTTAAAAAAAAATAAAACAGAGGATGCCATGGTAACCTGAACACAAACCAACACAACATGGGTGTCACCTACCTCTTTCCAATTGTTTTTCTACTATTAGCTCTGAAAACCTCTCAATAAGCCCCCGAATGTTGCTGTTTGAAAGTCAGTGGATACCCCAGCTATGAAATATGATCAGACTATCACACTGATTCCTTTCTTACCTTCCTTCCCCTACACTCCAGCTCTAGCACGCTTCAGAGCTAATACATCACAAACCTGTAGGGTTAGAGGCTGATGCTTCATAATATGTGCAAACAGGGTTTCTCAGCTGCTTTCAGGTGTATAAATCACCGATCCCAAGCTCTAGCGGTTCTTGCAGTAGCCGTTACTAAAAGCAGGCCAGAATGGACATGGGGGGAGCAGAGTCAAACTGGCAATTAGTGACGAACGTATTTACGGTCCCAGTTCATGACATACCTGGGACAGAAAACCCGTGGCACACACACCAGAGCTGTTTCTTTGCACTGAACATCGTCCTTGGAAAAACAACCCCCGAGGTCCCTCCAGTGTTCACTGCTGTAAGAGTCTACACTTCTGAACACGCCTTTTGGTAAGCTTCAAGCTACGTAAACAGTATCTTTTAAGGCCAATTTGACTAACACTGGACTCCACAAGTCCTTTTTGACAAAGGAGCTGAAGTCACATCTTTGTACCTGTCACAGCCATTGACTTGAGAATAAATGGAAGCAGGAACTTGAAAAGCAAAGCAGATGGAGAAGAACATGACTGGAAGCTCAGCGTCTAAGAACTGTTATACCCTGCGACCCACAGCCACGTTATGAAGAGGTGAGCAAGGTGAACCAAAAGACAAATATTCAAAGGTGGATGGAACAAGATTTTACCAATGGACAGGTTGATATTCTTTTGAATTTACTGTGATACAAAACTTAGCAGACCTTGTGCACTTCCTTTTCCTTTTTTTTTTTTTTTTTTTAAAAAAAAGGGGTGTGGGAGGCTGGGAGGCAACTTACAGGTAATAAAGAACTGAAGGCAAAATGACAGGTATGTAGTTGTTTTCTAGATCTGCAAAAACAAAGCTTACCCTGCTGCAATACCAACAGCGTCATGAAAATGAGCTCAAAGCAGAGAACTTCCACAGGCTGCAAAACTCATCTGGAAACAGTCGAAATGAGGCCGTGCTGAGGTCTGTATTATCAGTACTTGATGACTACCAGTTCCTTCATTTAAGCAATATTAGCACTGCTAGAATGGTCACATTATCTGTGCTCACCCATTTTTCCATCTGTAGAGCAGGGATAACGTCACCTTGGCTTTGCAAATCTTTGTGGTGCACTTTACTGAAAATTATCACCTAATTCATAGGACAGATAATTGAATATCGAGAGCAAAAGTGAAGATGACTGTGAGAAGCTCTAGTTTATCTGAACTGGGCTTAGCACGTGGGTTACCAGAATGAGGTAACTGCTAAAGGGACAAGAACAGAAGTGGTAGAGAAATACATGACAGGACTTGCCACAAAAACGCATGTCCAGCACCCATCTGAATACTAGGAGAGAAATATAACACATCTCCTGTCTGACGGAGCATCCTTGTCCCAGATGAGGACACAAGGAACCAACTTTCATGCTCAGTTCCCTTGTAAGTGGCCCTGAAGGAGTAAGATGAGGGATGCTGGAGGAGCCAGGCTCACAATTTCAGTAATGATCTGCACAGCCTCTCTCCCAGCTGTCAGAATGCACACACAGCTTTAACCTCAAGAATTTCTGAAGCAAAACCACTCATTTTTTATCTTTTGTATATAAGTTAACAAGCAGAGAAAATCAAATACCTCACATCTGCTTCTGGGGCCTCCTGGATACTTCAATGATTCCCTGCATTAGCTACAGCAGGAATTTCTCCTGCCACTAAGCATTAACAGCAGAGTAGACAACATATTGGAGTATAATAAAAACAATGCAGCCCTCATTTATCAGCTGGATGAGAAGCTGTCAAGGCAATCAGCTGAGTAAGATGACCCATCAGGAAGGTCTGAGAAACAGAAGATGAAGAGGTTTGGGGTTTTTGTCCTTCAGTTAGAAATGATTCACTGCTCAGGCTACTGCACAGATGATTATAAGTGAAGTGGAAGGAAAGCTTCACCTCCCCTTCCTTTCCCGTCTCCCCAGCACTATTTATGCAGAGTGTTTGACAGGACTTCATGGTCTTGCTCCTCTGCCGGGCGAGGTTTGAACTTCTCTCGCTCACTGCTGCAGTAGCCCTGCCCTGCTCCATACGATCCAAGCTACACTGCACATGCAAGCTAACGTATTATGCTTCTCCATATATATTTTAATTGATGAGCTATTTCAAATGGAAGATGAAAAGCGAAGTCCCCTTACTTTTCGGAAGGGCGATACAGTAACACTGACAGTACCAGATGGCTGTCTCCTGAGAAAGCCAGACAAAGCAAATGCATCCATAAATGTCCAGAATGTCAGATGCAGGCATCAAACAGAAGCACTCCGAGCAAACACACGGCTATTGCTTCTCAGGAACCAGGAACATTTGCTAGTCCTGTCAAAGAACAATTTTTTTCTTTTTCCCTCTCCAATACTCTGAAATTTCCAGGCAGAGCAGAAAACACTGAGGTGTTTTGGTCTCACCAGGGAAATAATTTTCCACAGCTGATTTGATCTGTGAAAACATTAACCCAACAGCAGCTGCTGTGCTCAAAAAGCAAAGGACTCCTCTGAAATAGCACAGCACCAATCGTCTTGCAGGCAAGTCCTCTTAGAAAGCCTACAAAACCCAAATCACTGTTAATTCCGTGCGTGGAGAAAAGCAAAGATCATGGTCAACCAGTGACTCAAAGCGTCAGTTCTGGGGTATCTACTGGGAGAAGAAAAGAGCATGGTTGAAACACATCGAGTTTCCTCCCCAGCACCTACACGGATTAGGTTATTTCAAAGGCTTTGGTTAAGGTGTTCCTGACAGAACACAGCACTAGCTGAAATAATTACAGGCCGAGGCTGGAGCCTGCATCACTGCTTTCTAAACCATATTTGCCCTGCGGTTTACTTTGGCATGAATATATGTATTTTTCTGGTACGTTTTCCTGAATAATCCCTAACAGCAATATCAGATCAGTTTAGTTCAAAACCACCTCATTGGAAGAAAACTGGTTCTGCCTGTGTCTAAGGTAATTTCTTTGAGAATCATAGAATCCTAGAATGTCTTGGGTTGGAAGGGACCTTATAGATCATCTAGGTCCAAGCCCCCTGCCGTGGGCTGGGACACCTTCCACTAGACCAGGTTGCTCCAAGCTTCATCTAGCCTGACCTTGAAGAAGAGCAGAACAGACCCCAGAAGATGTGAGAGGCTTCACAGCACTTGTGCTTAACGACCAACCAGCTCAGCAGACAGCCTGATTCCACACCAACCCAGCCACAGCAGCCCCCTCTCCTCCTCCCTCACCCTAGAACACCCATTTCTTTTTTTAATTCACTTCTCTCCTGGCAAAAACTTAAGTAAATGCATATTTATGTATTTTATATAAAACTTGTTAATTAAGAGCCATGACATCTTCAGCTGAATTTCAAAGGAAAGCAAGGTTGTGTTTGTTGGGGCACCCCAGTCTCCTAACCCCTGCAGTACCCCCCCCCCCCCCCCAGTCCCCAATGAATTTTGGGCCCTCAAAAAACGCAGCAGAGATGGAGAGGCCTCTCCAGGATATGAAGTTGCTAGAAGTTTCATGAAAGACTGGAAGATGGAGGCAAGAGACCTCAGATGAACATCCCAGCTAAAGGAAAAACGCAACTCATGTCCTTCTTCCCAAGAGGGAAGGTGGGGTATTTCTATTGATTTGCTAAAGACAGAATTACAGAGCTTTGCTCTAAGCCAGTGCTGAGCAGCTGTTGGTGACAAGCAGTAGATTTATCAGTTAAAGCCTCACACAACCCCCAGTTAACTCAAAACGTCATAGTTGTATCCTGTATATTCCTTAAGAAGATGCCCCTCCTCAGTATCCTAGGAGAGTACGCTCTATTTACCTCTACAGTCCTCAGTCCTGATGCACCTGAGTTGGCACATGTGCGTTACAAAGTCAGGTGAAAATTATTTAACTCTTCACTTTTGCTTTAGCACTGGGTGAATACTCAGTGAAATTCAGACTGCACCTGTATTTCTTACAAGATCAGGTGCCACAACTGGAGGAAAGCTATTTTCCCCTCATTTCTACAGCAACTCAGGCCTCAGCCTGAACACAAACATCACAGCATAAGAGGTGTTTTGTGACATTTCCAATACTCTGAGGAAAAATGGAATTATTTTAAAGTAAAATAGGTCAGCTGAGTGACTTCGAAAGTCAGGTTCCACTTTCAAAAAAAGGACAAAAAGCCAAAAACACATCCATACTTACAGGACTCATTCACTTTCTCCAAGCAATGATTTTCAAAGCCTTGGAAAGAAGTTCTCAACCAGGGACCGGCTGATCAAAAAACTAAGGAAAAAAAAAAGGTGACAGAAAATATCTCTGTGACAGACTAACTATTAAAGGGAAGTTGCATTTTGTCCTAATGCACGATGTTCTTTGAAGACACTTTCCTTTGCTCGCAATGTGCTATCTGCTGTGTCCATCCATCTGTTCTGCTGATGAACCTCAAGAGACCAACCTTCCTGGCTGCTCTCCCAAAGACAGCAACAGTGCAAGTCACCCAGCCAAGGAGCTAACGGGGACTAAGTGGTGATAATGGGAGCACATGGCTCCAGACCTGTTTCTTGTTGGCATCAGGTGAATCAGACACACAAAGCACTAAACAAACATCAGAGAAGCTGCATCCCATCCCCCTACCCCCAAAGCCACAACCCATATTCTAGCAGGTTTGTTAAAGACAATTTTCCACCTGCCATCAGAGTAAGGAAAAGCACAACTCCACATCCAAATAAACACTACTATTTGGTATTTTTAATCCTTGACACCCAGCAGTTTGTCTTGTTATTAAAACAGGTATTTACACTCTTCTCAAAGGACCGTCTTTGCAGACAGTCATTAAAGAGGTCTAGCCTGCACAGCACCGCAACTGTGTTACAACAGTGATTCCAATCTGCTTATTTAACCTGCATTAAGGGAAGTAGAAAGCTGTCTAGAGTTACTGTTTTCTGCCTGTATCCTGTGCTCATTATGTTTTCATTTGTTCACACTACCATTTGAATTTACAAAGATTATAGGTCACTTAAGTTTCAACCATGGCCCAAGTTTCCTTAGAAGTTACCTATCACTCTTGAACCAGTCTTCAACCAGTGGCCTAAAAACAACAGACTTAAATCCACTTTCCCTATTTTTGTTCATACCACGAGCTATTGCATAATAAAAGGAACAGCACTAAGAAATTAATAAAATATCTGTATCGATATTCAGAAATGAAGAAATTACAAGCAGCATCTGCAAGCGCCATTTCTTTACATTATGAACAGCAGAAACCATCCAGACAATGCTCTTAAGAATATTCAGAACTGCATCTTGCTACGGAGACAAGTGAGGAAGTAAACCAAACCAGAATCTATGATGTGCAGTAATTTCAAAACAATTAAAATGAATAGGCAGCTTAATAGCAGGTGAACATTAAGGATACTTAAAGTTGGAGATAACAGAAGTGTGTTTTAAACACAGAATCAGAGTCACAGAATCATAAAAATTTTAGGGTTGGAGGGGACCTTAAAGATCATCCAGTTCCAACCTCCCTGCCATGGGCAGGGACACCTTCCACTAGACCAGGTTGCTCCAAGCCTCATCCAGCCTGGCCTTGGACACTTCCAGGGATGGGGCACCCACAGCTTCTCTGGGAACCTGTCCCAGTGCCTCCCCACCCTCCGTGGGAAGAATTTCTGCCTGATGTCCAATCTCAATCTCCTTTCTTTCAGCTTAAACCCATTACCCCTTGTCCTGTCACTACAGCCCCTTGTAAAAAGTCCTCCTGACCCAGCCTCCTTGTAGGCCCCTTCAGGTACTGGAAGGTGCTGTAAAGTCCCCCAAAGCCTTCTCTGCTCCAGGCTGAACAAGCCCAACTCTCTCAGCCTTTCTTCATAGCAGAGGGGCATCTCCGTGGCCTCCTCTGGACTCGTTCCAACTGGTTGATATCCTTCTTATGCTGAGGGCTCCACAGGTGGATGCAGTACTCCAGAAATGAACTGCTTTTCAGTCCTGTCAACTTCCCAAATAAGCTAAGGAGAGCAGATGATGGGAAGATGACATCTCATTTGCCCAAACCTCCAGGGAAACTGGCTGTTTTCTGACATGCTGTCTCTCCACGTAATATGAATGAAAAACATTTTCAATATCAAGGTCTACCCTGAGAAGTACTTCTGCAAAGTTGGCCAAGCTCTAGCATTCCTGTTCTTTGGTAAACTCTGATTCCTACTGATGTTGCCTACAAACACTGACGTACCGTCACTGGTTTTGTCACTTAGCCATGCTGAGCCAGTTCAGCTAAGGGAAGATGAGACTATTTATTCCTTCTGAACACCAACACAAGCCCCTATTAACTCCCAATCTGTTTTACCTGGGCAGATCTGCCAAAAGCCATGGAGCTGTGCAGGTAGCACTGACAGCGTAAGCAGAAAGCAATGGGCTTCCAGGGGTTTGGTTAACAGGATTGTTCCCACAATCAGGCATGACAAATGTTAAAAATTTCTGCTTTAACTCACATGCCATCCTAACAAAAAAATCTTTCATTGCTTCAGTATCAATGGTAGAGCTCAATAAACTACACCAGCATCTAATTGAAGGTTCAAGCAGGATCAACCCAGCCTCGTTCTTTTACTCACAGTCACATCCCAGGATGCAGTGAAGGTTAACCAGTTGGTACTAACCGAGGAGGGCATGTAGGGAGGGCTAATACCTAGGAGGCAAGACAGAAATCTCTCTGCTGACTTCATCTTATGCTGATACATGGAGTCCTGCAAACTTTGCTGGTTACCAAAACAGAAAAAGGAAAATAAAAGCTTAGTAACAAATGTAATATGCAAAACCACACTGGAAAGCAGTTTGAAGATCAAGCACAGCAATTTTCTCAAGGTAAATCTTGCAGATGATATCCCCGCTATGCTCTTCATGGGGACATCAACAACCGGGCACTAAGTGCACCATATATGGCTATTTTCCAATCTAAAAAATTCAATTTTTTCTAAGAAGAAAGAGGGGAAAAGAGTGAAGCTAAAACACTTCCATCCCTTGGTTTTCTGCATAAGCACGATCAGAAAGCATTAAGTGGGTTAAACACATTAGATAACTGTAATAATCTGCACTCAGAGTGCAGAGTAATGGAGTCTTGCATCAAGGCCTAGAATTAACCTGCTTAATTTCACTGATATTACATCCACCACATCCATCTCCTCATTCTGCTTCGTAACTGCGTCATTAACTTCCTATATAGACAAGCCAACCTATCACTCCAGCTTGCCACTTCTTCATCAAAATGTATTATAATTTGCTTATCCACTGCCATTTGCATCAACTTCCTATTAAGATGGAGAGAAAGGAGGTTTCAATCTTCTTTCCCCATATTTAATTCAATTGTATGGCATTACTTAGTTTTAATGACTCTTCCTGGTGCATAAGACATGGTTTATGCTTGTTTTAGACTAATGCAGAAGTTCCAGCAGCCAGTAAGGAAAAAGAGACTGAAAAAAAAGAAAAAACAAAGCTTTTTCTGTACTGTGAATAAGGTACCTACAAACAACTGATTTCCTGCAATCTGAGAAATAACTGGAAGGTGCACCCTCCAACACCTAAAACCAACAGCCCTTTGCTCATAATATTTCACAGATTCACAGAGGGGTAGGGGTTGGAAGGGACTTCTACAGACCATCTAGTCAAACCGCCCTGCCATGGGCCCGGACACCTTCCACTAGACCAGGTTGCTCCAAGCCTCATCCAATAAGCTCTCCCCAAAGCCTTCTCTTCTCCAGGCTGAACAAGCCCAATTCTCTCAGCCTTTCTTCACAGCAGAGGGGCTCCAGCCCTCCGAGCATCTTCGTGGCCGTTGAATTCATTCATACGCTCCTTCTGTGACTTAATAATATGTGATTTCCTGGATGTATGAAATTTAAAGTTAACAGTCACCATCAAAAAGCCCCAGTACAATCAACTGTGGGTTTCACCCAAAGCTGATTCTGCGCAGCCCAGCGAGATCATCAGCTTTGTGTTACTAAACCAACTCGCAAAGTGAGGCTGCTACTGATTTCTAGTAATTAAAAGGCAGTAAGCCAAGTGCCTCCTGGATAAAATAGAGTAACTAAGATATCTTTTACGGTGATAGGGATTGGGATGTTGTTATAGTCTACAATCAGGGAATGCAAAAACCTGAAAGAAATTGTCAACTAAAACCTCCAGCTTCTCTTTTCTTTAGTCCTCCGTTAGAGGATCCACAGTGCTCTCAGAATACCTCTAGCTAACATACATATTTAACAAAGCAAGGTGTGTAATTAAGGTTTTTCCAGCTTTGCACTGTACTTCCCAACTTAGAAGAAGATGGAGAACCACATCTGCACCAGGGTAACCCACAATTTCTAAAATTACATCAAGATTATTGGGGCTTTTGAGCAACCTGGTCTAGTGGAAGGTGTCCCTGCCCATGGGTTGGAATCAGATGATCTTTAAGGTCCTTTCCAACCCAAACCATTCCACGTTTCCACACGAGCCTGAGAGTCAACTGACTCCATGCAGCAGTCTGACAGCAACTTCTTGCTGGTTTTTTTTTTTTCTTTTTACATGTGCCAGTTAATTCAGTCTCCCTGTGAAATACAAAGTGAACAGCAGTTCTCTTACCATTTCCTAGGCTTTTCAGGACCACGTAAAAGCAGTGTTTTCTGCCCTATTCTAAGTATGTAATTATAAAGCTTTGTCATTAATGCAGGCAGATCATTATTATATCAAAAAAGGGCCCAAAGTAGATACATTTGTGTAGACGGATGATGAGAGCAGCACATGTCTTGAAGGTACTTCAAGGAGAGCATCGTTTAGTCGAGCTACATAAGAGAAAAAATAGACTTACGGGATTAATAACAAGTAAATAAGGTCATACTAGAAGAGCAGGTTAGCAACCACGCCCATGTGGCAGATATTTATGAGAGTCTGGTCTAAAGAACGGCAACGTGGAAACCGGACGTAAAGGAATAGTTCTTACACAAGTGCCAAGACCAGTAACTGCAATGGAAGACAGAGTATTAAAGAGAAGGAGAGAAAGAGAGAGAAGGCTTCAGGGAGACCTTATTGCAGCCTTCCAGTACCTGAAGGGGGCCTACAGGGAAGCTGGGGGGGGCGAGTTTTTACAAGGGCCTGTAGCAACAGGACAAGAGGTAACGGGTTTAAACTGAAAGCAGGGAGATTTAGATTAGATATCAGGAAGAAATTCTTCCTGGAGAGGGTGGGGAGCACTGGGACAGGTTCCCAGAGAAACTGGGGATGCCCCATCCCTGGGAGTGTCCAAGGCCAGGCTGGACGAGGCTTGGAGCAACCTGGTCTAGTGAAGGGTGTCCCTGCCTATGGCAGGGGGGTTGGAACTGGATGATCTTTAAGGTCCCTTCCAACCCAAACCATTCTGTGATTCTATGAAACCAGAAAAACATCCTATTCAAACTGACTTTCGTTATCACTTCTGCCTGAGGAGAAGGTGTATAAACTCTGTAACATAGTGAAACAAGAGGTATCAGTACTGGTACCTTGGGAATGATGGCGAAGGCCGTACCCACCACACTCCACAACTGCTTCCATCTCCTTCAGCAGTCCAGGCAGGACTCTGTCCATATATTACAAAGTCCTTCCCTTTAATGCTTTGCTGCATACACAGACCAAATGCTATCTAGGACAGCATATACGATTTTAAACAGTCAATCACCAACTGTTCTATGACCACGTGTATTAGCAGACATTACCTATTCCACAACGAGTTTTAGATGTTCTGACTACTACAAATCATTAACAGAACACCAGGTTTTCTGTGCAAGGACTCTAGTTCTCCAAAGGAGTAAAACAAGTGGTAGAGAAGGACACAATTCAGAGATCTGGTGATCCTCCATCTACTTTTTGTAGCAACTTTTGACTGGGAATAGGGCATCTATTAGGTATCAGTTCTTCCCACAGAGGGTAGGGAGGCACTGGGACAGGTTGCCCAGAGAAGCTGTGGATGCCCCATCCCTGAAGTATCCAAGGCCAGGCTGGATGAGGCTTGGAGCAACTTGGTCTAGTGGAAGGTGTCCCTACCCATGGCAGGGGGGTTGGAACTAGATGATTTTTGAGGTCCCTTCCAAGCCTAACCATTCTGTGATACTATGATCCGCTCTTCTAGCTCCCAGAGAAGAGATGTTGCAATTTTTTCGGGCCTCAAGCAGATGTATCTCTTTATTTCAGATCTCTATCCCCACTCAACAGGAGAAAATAAAATTATTCTCCACTTTTTTCTTTGTAGTTGCAGCACCTGAAATAGGATAAGCACCTTTTGTCAGACAAAGGTAAAGGCCAAGCTACAGTGGGCGACTTTTTGTTAAATTCTTAAATTGGATCCTCTAGTTACAAAAATGGTCTTCAAAATAAAGCCTGTCACTAGACAAATGATTCTTACCTGCAGGATACCAAATGAAACTAAGGTGCACAGATGGCACAGCTCCATTTACACACAGCTCTGTATCGCAGGTTACCCCTGCCCCAAGCTCCACGTGTCAGCGCAAACACAAAGCCCCTTGGGCTGAAGCTCAATAGTTCAGACACACAAACGTATGAACCGGTCATTATTTCTGGATGAAAAACGTAGGCTATGAGAAAGGATCAAGGTCCTGATGATTATTAATAAGAAAGAATATATAGCATTTAACTAGAGCACAAAGCAAGATAAGCCCTAAAGGAATTATATGAACTTTTATAGGTGAAACAAGTTCCTAAAACAACAAGAGGGAGAAAAAAGAGCTGTAAATATTTGCAGTAAAAACCACCATGGCTTTTATCTTTAATACGCTATTCTATATTCCAGACAGGCTCTAAGAGAATATACCGTAGTAAGGCACTGTGTAATTACAGACACAACGTAACAGCAGAGATAAGTGCTCAATCTGGTATGGTTAATGCAATAATGCCAAACCCGTCTATTGAAGCTAAAAATTATAACCTGACATCTGTGTTTGCAATAGGAACGCAACCGGGTATTCAGGCACAGCGCACCTCCTTATCGCACCTCTAAATAAACATTTGACTTCCTGCCGTTATCAAGGAAGCTGACAAAGTAAGGAGAGGCTTTTTGTCGAGCTGCTTTTCCCTCCAGAAATGCCCAACACGGCACCGAGCTCCTCAGTGAGGGATAACGGACACGCAGTAACGCCACCAGAATCGTCAGGTGTTTACACGGAAGCGTATCTTGCAATACATCGTCCCCTCTTTACATACACATGCGCCAGCTATTACCACTAATAGAGTCCTAAGTGCTTCTCTTCCAGGGAGCTAATTAGAAAGCAAAAGGTTGCAAGAAATACCCTGGTATCCGGATTCTGAGGTGAGAGCTGCGCTTGCCTCAACCATTAGGTATTTCTTGGTCGGAGAAGGGAATAATTTAAGGTTGCTGTTGGTGAATTATTTAATTTGTGCTTTCTATATCTCAATATTTCGCCTACAAATTAACTAATAAGATAAATAAAGATAGAAACAATGCACAGAATGATACAGCTTCTTATTCCAGCAACAGGAGGTTGCTTCCTGTACGCTGCAGGCTAATTTAGGTGTTGGAAGATTTTTTTCTCCCTCTTCTCCTCAATACCAATAAATCTCACAATTAAGGAATTTCTCTTTTGCTTATAAACCCTGATCTCCAAAAAGCCTGCTTTAGGTACTTCAATATTAAGAGCACAGACATCAAAACCAAGCTGCAGGCACAATTTCATATTCAATACAGAGGCTCCTGATGAGGTTTCTCGAGACATGCTCTATTATAAGCCCAGTTTCAGCACACCTAAAGCCTTCTGGAAGATGTTTCAAAGGGCACTTTATGCTGATGCTATGACCAGTTTTACCGTGTTAACAGGACCATTTGCCCAACGAAGGGACATCCAAATGACCCAAGGGCACAGCATGTTTCTTGGCTGGGACATTTAGTTTACAAGACTGAGCACTGTCTTCCCTAACTCAATCTTGCATACTCATCTTTCCAGCTGTAAAATTTCCCATGTGCCCAATACCGTAACAGTGTGGATTTTCCAAATGCTAGTTTTACTCAAATACGACTCTATTTTAGGATTCTGCAAGGTCAGCGAGAAACTGCATGGTCCTCCTGGGGTGAAATACTGAACACAGATGAAAAACAGGGACATTTCCAGATGAAGTGGGTTTGTATTGCTTTTTGCAACGTAATTATCTTTAAAATGCAGTAACGCCCTTCTGGGCACAGGCACCCCAAGAACTATTGAACAACATGGTCCCTGAGCTATCATAGGCTAGATTTCACCAAATATCTGGTGAAGATAACTAGAGGTAAATTCTTACATTTCCACAGCAGCTAAAAAGGCGCTGAGGCTTATTTCCCATGGCTGGCAACTGAGCCCAGGCATGATGATATCCTATAGCCACACACTGGGCACGTGCTTCTTCTGTACTTAACCTGGGGTCGTGCCAAATTGGCATCTTACCTTGCTGAGGGAAAAGCACTGCGTGCACTATAAACCAATTATTACTGGAATTACAGCTTTTCCACATAATATCAACATATCTCCCATTATGAAAGAAATACATAGTTAGAGTCTAGGGAAGAGGCCATTTGAAATCACTTACATATTCATTAAGCAGACAAAGAAAGTGCCATTTGTTACATTTGTTCACACATTTCTAGATGCCATTGAGGTACAGTGAATACAGTACTTATGCAAGGGATCTCATCCAATAACTACTGATGACAATTAAGTCAAACACAACCACATGATCAGTGCAATTAAAATTCCCAAAGAGGAGCACAGATGCACTCTAAGCCCCCAATCACTTAGAATATTTTTGATATTATGTAAAAGAATCCAGCTACTGAGCATCAAGTCTTTGCTATTATACTATTAAGTAATTACAATGAAATATGAAAACACTAATGAGATCTTCAGTGAGTATTTGCTGTACCCAGTATTTAGAGAAAAAAGAATCAGCCTGGGTTTCTCCAGCAAACCTGGAAAAACCTCCTTCAAGCAGCTGCAGAAGTTTTATAGGGAGAAAAACCATAGTAAAATCTGGTTTGAACAAGTTGTCCCCATTTGTGGTGACTGCATGGCTCCAGAGACTGGCAATGGAAGCGTGACAATTTGGGAAACCGATCTATAGGGCACAAATTTAAATTCAGACATCAGTATGCATATGCAAGTAAGTAACCGCAAACGCCACTTGGAACACGGAGCTTGGTTACCTTCCCCGTCCTCTTCTCCTTACAAAATTAGATACACGTGTGGCATATTAGTAACTAAAGAGTGGCCAATCTTTGTTCGGTGTATTCAAATGATGAGTTCTCGGGAAAGAAAGCTTCACGTGCGCACTCCTCTCCCAAAACCAGCCAACTGATCCGATCCCAATCACCACTGGAGAGGCAAAACCAAGAGGATCCTGGGAGAGTATTAGACATTTGCTGAAACTGGGAACCCACTGATGAAAAGGGACCAGTTGTCATAAGGAAAAAGGCATCTCAAAGTTTAGGAGGAGTTTGGGTAGGAACTGAAAAGTATCCACAGAATAGACACCACCTGCAGAGACCAGTCCTGGGACTCCTGAAAAATCCTAACACCAAGTACTCCAGGGAATAGTGATGTAAAGAAATGTGTCTCATTTTGCCTAAAAGCTTATTCTTTGGTGATGGTTAATATGGAAAGAACAGACTTTAAACCCTTCTGAAGCACCTTTCTTGCTGCTTCAACTACCCTGTGCCCTTACAGAAACAGCTTGCAAGCTCAGATCATTCAAGTATCTAAAATACCAGTGAAAGGACTGAGGCAATGCTACTGGCAAATTTACAGGGTTCAGAAGTAACCTTTGTGGCCTGGGACCCCACAGTCCAACCTTCACCTTTGTATAATGAAACAGCCTTACCCAGGACACGTCCCAGAGAAATGCCATCACAACTGACGACATGGGTCACCCCACGGAGCCTGTGCACATCACACCATCATTACCTGGCCAGAGAGATACTCGGGTACAGTTTGAGGGGAAGGTACAGTTTTCTCAGTGTTATTTTGCTCATTGCATCATTTTTCCATGAATGCATCCAAGTTCAGACCTCTGAAGTCAGGTAAACTGGGCAAACAACCAAACAAGCTCCTGTTAAAGATGTATCCAACATGCACACCATGTCCTCCTACGACTTCTTCATCTGATGGACATGTAACAGAATTAAAACAATGAGGTTCCTCTCCTGTACTCCAAAAATGCCACCACCTCACCTCTCTAGTCACCTGAAAGAACATGGGCACAACAAGGAAGAGAGAAAGCAGAATTTCTCCTATCCTAAGGCGATGAGGTTCATTTGCATTTGGTGCACTGGCCAGACCCTTACAGGTCATACTGGCCTTGATCCGGCGAGCTGCTATGGAAAGAAAAAGGCCAAACAAGAAGTGAAAGGGGGCGGGTACAAGAGTCCAGATTTTGAGTCAATCAACAGCAGAACAGGGACATTTCTACACGAGTTATCGGTGCCAGGTCTCTGCACCGTAACACGTGTAAAAGCAGCCGTCAACCTGCTGTCCCAAACCATTCACTGCCATACACACAGGCAGCCACGCACTCCGGAACGGACAGCTCTGTTCAAGCTCCAAAAACAACAACAAAGACCCCAGAGATTAGAGATTTAAAGGCCCATTGACAGGAGGCTTCAATGCTCCAGTGCTTCTCATGGGCATTCCCTTTCGCCATCTCCAGCTTCCATAAAAATACCCTTTTCCCTATCCATCTCCTCACATTATTACTGGATGCAAAACCTTCGTCCGTGATACTCTCCTCACCTGAAGAACACCCATATCTCTGTTTTCTATTAATAAAATATTCTAATACCGTACATGATCTATTAAGAAAAAACTTCAAACGACAATTTATGCACTTAGCCCAAAGAGCCCTTCAGAAACTGTTAGCCTTTGTGTCTTCAGGACTCTAAATCACATCACTTGATTGATTAAAGTTACGTCTTTATTCGGCAGAAGGGAATCGCCTTCTCAGCACACATTTCTCTCTCTAGAAAAGGCAGGGTATCATGGATATACGAAAGCTGTTGCCATTTCTTTCTGCAGCTATTTCATACACAAACATACAGGAGAGCGACCCCACACCTTCAATTCATATGTCGGACAAAATGATTAGCAGCTAACAAAATCGAATGTGTAATATTTTAATCCTTTAATTAGGTAAGAATTACTTTCTTCCCAACAGTTCTTCCTTATTAGGAAAAACTCAAGACATCTACAGATCCTCCAACTGTTATTCAAACTCTAAGCCACTAAAGTCTTTCAAGCATCTGGCGTGCTTTATGCTCTGTGGCAGTTCCGTTAGCTTCGAATTGAATGATTTATTACCATATAACCTAAGCCTCTGATGAGATTATGCTGCCAATTTGTGCCTTCTTTGCGAAGAGAGGTCTCCTCAAACCTGGGCTTTGGACTGAACGTGGTGAATCTCAATTAAAGGGTGACCTTTACAAGACAAGGGAAATGTTAATTCATGCTCACCTAAATGGCTTTAACCCTACTTGAAAGCAGGGCTTTCTAAAGCTGCCCACTACTCTGTCACTGTAAAGTTTCATTTCAACAATATCAAGATAAAAAAACTCTTCAGTGTAAAAAAATATATATATCCATCCGTCAAAGCCAAAGGAGAAAATCCCAATGCTAATACAGCTGTCCCTGGAGCATTTTTTACACTACTTGAAAAACAATGAATTCGCATTTTTAAGGGACTTCAAATACAGATTAGAGGCATTCGAATGACAGGGCCAGAGATCAAACACTTCTTTACCCACAGAACAGGTACAAGACAAGGCAAGAGCAACAGCTACTGCCTCCACGCTCACCCTTAAAAAAAAAAAAAAGCAATGTTTCAGCATCCTATTTAGGGTCTTGCTAATTAAGTTGGTGAAAACAATGAAATTGCAGACAAGGAAACAAGAATTTGACCTGTATTAATGGATCTGGACAAATTTCAATATGAAAAGTAAGAACTTGCTGAAAAATCCAAATGTCAGCAAGATTTCAACATAAAACGTAAGTACCTAGGAGCATCTTCGGACCCTACACATTTAACAGGCCAGATTTTAAAATAAATAATAGATACGCATACACAGTGTCATCACAGTAATTTTAAGGTAAAGTGATCATACTAGAAAATACATATTTTGTATAAATCTCTTTCAAGAAGCATATATGCTCTTGAGGGATATGTATTGCAGTTTTGGCTAACCTGGTCACTACAAATCCCAAAAAAACCCAGGATTAACTGTCTAACCTTTGCCAGGTTCAATTCTGACCCGGCTAACTGTCTTCAGCTAATCCACACCCCCACTGGAGGGTTTTAGTCTTCGTTTTACAACCCAATATGGTGTTACTTGGCAACTGCCCAACCCCAGTTCAAATGGCTGTAAGTTATTGTCATTAACAGAAGTGAAGGAATCCAAACCCGGGGTACCAAAGGCACACTGGAATGCCCTGGTAGAAACCAAAAACCCAATGTGGCAGTAACCTAAAAGCATTCCTTAAAAAGGTCAAGGAACTGTCTGCAGTAAATAACATCCTAAGGCGAGCCAGAGCTCAAAAATAGGATTTTGGCCTCAGGCAATTAAAATTTTAGAAGAGATAATGGCAGTGCTGTCCACTTGTGCTGGGTTCAGTCAGGAAAGGGCTAACTCCCTTTACCCTGGTTGCCAGGGAACTCTGTTGCTGGACAGTAAGTGAAAACATTGATAAGGCCTCAGCTGGTGCTGGGGATGGCCTGTACTGAACTCAAGGTCTTTTGTCTGCTTCGGATACTGTAGCTGACCCAGACTAACCAAGGAAGTATTTCATCCCATAGTACGTCATGTTCCGGTCTCTTTGGGTGGGGAAGGGGGTCCGGTAGCCATTACTCTCCCTTCTCTCTCTCTCCCTTACTCGTCTCTCCAGGCACTTGCTAATCCTCCCGCGTTAGCTGCTTTGCCAACTCCTGTGCTGGCTCGTTCGTGTGGGAGCTGGTGGATTGTTTTGGGTTTTCTGGCCGTGCTATCAGTGATAAGGTTTGCTCGGAATCTGCTGCGTAGGCTCCCGGGCTCCGGCCTTCAGGCCGCGGCTCTCGGGCTGCGATCGCTCTCAGGCTGGGGGTCTCGGGCTCTTGGGGTCTGATTTTCATCCCTCAACATCTGGGTGTGCATTGGTCAGTGGATGGTGGGAAATTGTATCATATTGTATCATACTGTATATATTGTACTATATGTTTCATTTTCTACTATTTTAAGTATTTAGTATTAGTAGTACCTGTATGTATTGATTTAGATTTAATTAGTAAATAGTTCTTATCTCAATTTTACGGGCTCCCTTATTTCTTTTTCCTCTGATTCTTCCCCTCCACTGGAGGAGGAGAGGGGGATTTGTGAGAGCAGCTTCGTGGTATTTTGCTAGCCGGAGTTAAACCACGACACCACTTAATACCCTACAGACCCTTTTCCACTCTTTCAGGTGGTAGCAGCCCACTTCACTTCCACCAGTGCAGCAATGAACATTCCTCAAAGCAAAGCAGATTGTCAGAAACCAGACCTGCTCTCACCAAACTGAGAGAATCCTGAACAGCAAGACAGAACAGTTTTAAATAAGTGGTTTACTAGTGAACTTGACACAAAAGCAGAAATTCCAGGAGAGTGTGAAGCTCTCCTACAGAGGGAAAGGAGGAGCACATTATTTCAGACCACAGTTCAACTGTATCACAGTAATTTTATTGCTGGCTCTACTGATGAAATGTTTCCACTGTCCTTCTGCAAAGCAAAGAATGATTTATCTGTTCCAGCCTGGGACACATCTTATGCGCTGCCGTAGCGCGGTCGGCTGCCCGGCACAGCTCAGCCCAGCCAGCTTTGCACTGGAGGATACAAGGGAAAAAGGAGAGGAGATGCTCTCCAGGTCAGGTAAGTCCCATTACAGAGATGCTTCCTTTTATTCACATCACAATGGTCACTTAGGTTAGGTTACACTCAACTAGAAATTAAACATATGAAAACATACAGAGTGATTTTAATCCATACCAGGACTTGTACATCTCGCTGAACCAAGCTGAGATGGCTCAGTACCTCTGACAGCCTAGTCCTCCTGAAAAAAACCTCAAGGAATTGATACAAAACAGGATATTAGAGTTCACAGGCATAAGCATTTCCTACCTATTCTGTTTTAATGTGCATAATACGAGATAATTCCACAACGTCTGTGTAAATAATTCACCACAAAGCCCTCAAATTCTTTAATAATCCAAAACTCAAAGCTGAAAAAAAGTTGTAAATAAGTACCTTGAAAAAAATCAACAATTGCTTTCCCAACAAGGAAGCAGACAGATTGTTTTCCCAACAGAAAACCTGAGAATCTCTTTGCCCAGAACTGTGACAACACAACCCAGACTTGGCTGGAGCAGCCTCCCAGCAATATCAGTAAGACTGAAGCATCCACCTGGGGGTATTTTACAAACTGAGTACTTTTTTCAGCATCCTTACTCATACCAACAGGGGAGCCAAGCTTGACACTAGTAGTAGAGTCATGAAGATGGAAAACCCAAGCTGATGACCGAACTCATAACTGATTCCATCATCTTTCATTTTCAGTCTCTATTTGAGAAGCTCCTACTGATACACCACTTTGATGCCCTGTTATTTTGGGGGTTTGTATGAAAAAAGGAACCAAGTGGCATCTGTCAATCTGTCTAGTAGATTACTAGAGGTGCTTGGGATCTGAAGTGAGGAGAACAGTGTGTGGGGCCAAAGACTAAAGCAAGAGGAGCTTGAAGGCAAGACCAAGGCCTTATTCAGAAGCCCTGAACAGAGTCCCAATACCGAATACCGAAGGTTGCCATGGCTGAAGGCTGCAGTGCATTGCCAAGGCCACCTCAGGGAGCAAAGCACAACTTGGCAAAGCTGCCAAGCTTGCGTGAGGTCCAACCTGTGAAGATAAATTGAAGCTGCAAGCTAGGAGTGAGCTGCCTTAAAAAAGGATGCTTCCAAAAAGGATGCAATAGCCATCAAGAACGCAGCTAACGTGGGTGCGAGCAACAATTACCTCCACAACATTTGCTTTCATGAACAATTCTGCCCACAAATAAGAAGTAATAAGAAGAATTGTACGGCCATTTCAAAAAGCAGCCAGATGATGGCTGATTTCCCACCCTCTGGCGGAGATGGTAACTGGCACTCGTGGTAGTCAGCAAGTTCCGATTGGCTATCACAAATGACTCGCACTGCCTTAGCCTGCTCCAAGGCCCCGACACAAGCCAACAAAGATATTTCACAGCCCAAGCCTGACTTGCAACACCTTACATCTCCCTGAGAAGAGTTAAGTGGGAGATATAAACCGCCTCCAAACCCTTAAGTGTTCTCCAGAAGCGACAGAGATGCCCTGCTTCTTTTTCACAGACCCCAAAGGTGGTCAAGGTCAGGCTTTGATAAGCACTAATATACGGTCTCGGACATCAGCAACGGACCACAGAAAATACGTTCAAAAACACACGTGCCACACACTCGTTTAAAAGAAGTGAGGCAAAGTGGTGTGTCTTAAAATGATTGCATTGCCTCCTTCCCCCGAATATAAATATTTTGAATATTAAAAAGCAGTGTTTTGAGAATCCTGCATCGACTGGAAAACGCAGAGTAACCCCGTGAAAGCCATGAAAACCTGTTGCTGTAAACCAATTCCAAAGCGTGCTCTAACGCCAAGAGGAGGAAAGCTCTCTGCACAGCGAGGAGGCCACTAACAAAGCAAATGATCTCTCCTGTTTCCATTTTTAGGTATCTCCCTCCTCTTTTTGCCTCCCTCTGAATTCAACGTAGCTTTAATAACAATCTCAGAGGCAAAATCAAGAAACAAATTATTTTCTTACACATAATCCCCCTTTCGCTGTCAAGTGCCTGACCCCAGTTTGATAATCTCATTTCCTGAGAATCAAAATGCTGGAAATTTAAGCTTCCTAGAGTGTTAATTGCGGCCCTGCTCCATTGCTAATCAAAAAATTGGATGTTTTGCATGAAAATGCTGCTCTAATTAATTCTCAGTCATAAAGCGCCCCGGTTTTAATAACCCCTCCTTGATTGGATAGCCTTTGAAGAGACAGTGCAGCTAATCCGCTAAACCAGAAAAAACACACGCAGAGGAAATAATAAGTGGGCTTACAAGGTCTGAACGAGATGATTGCATTAATACTGTCAAACCACAAAAAAGCGATTCTCTCCCCTCTCCTCCCTCCCCAAGCTCAAAGCAAGCTGTGATCCTGCGCATCACAGGGAGACAAAAGCAGCTGCGTGACAGGAGGTTCATAACATCAAATCTTCTCCCCCTCCTTAGCGTAACCAACTTGCTGATTCTTCAACGGGTTATTCCCCATCCGTTTCTAGCGGGTGTTTTTAACCAGGACTGTCCACTTGTCACAACGTCTCCTTTAACCAGACAAGAATTATATTGCTTCCCGCCCCCCCATTGCCTCTGACTGACAACATATTATCATACACATCTCTAAGAGGTGCTGAACCGAATTTTCATTATCCAAAACGTCAAGATTCGTTTTTGTCACTGGCAAACACAGCTGGCTCCCTCCGGCAGCTCTTTGGTGAATCCAAATGGAACAAGGCACCTACAAATAACTGCATTTTCCCCAGACCTGGCCTTACATTGTGCCCTTGTCATATCAGATACCAATTGCCTCCGCTGCTATTTCTTGGCATCAAAATCTTAATTAGCAGAGTTTGTCTTTGATTTCCTTAATTACTTAAAACCGTATGGTATGCAATTTTCAGGCTTGGACTGAGAATAGATGAACAGCATAAAGGCGAGTAACCCAAAAGCCACTCCCAAATCTTAAATTTGTATTGTAGGGACATTTGATACTTTATCACCTGGACAACAAGAAAACACTCCTCAGACGATCTACTTTAAAGAAATAAGGTTAAAAAAAAATCCAGTATCTACAGTCTCATTAGAGTAGACCTTTGTTTCACCATCAGATTTGCCAGAGCTGGACACGATACACCTTTAGTTTTGTAGTTCTCCTACCGAGGACCGTGCTCGAACCTTTAAACATGCAGAAGTTGGTTTACTCTAGGCACCATCAGTTATGCCTGAGCCATTCAGCCAAGATCCAAACTTCTGGTGACACCCGCTGTGACCCAGGAGACGAACACACGCCCGATACTGAGACATCCAGCTATGAAAGATGTTGCACATGGTAGCTGGCAAAAAGAAAATCTTATGCATGATATATATAGCTGAACTACTGGCCAACTTTGAGATATTTGAGTCTTGCATATTTAAAATCCATAAGAGACTCTTTCATTAGATTTTTTCTTTCATTTTGGAGTTTAAAAATTAAATTTATATAATGCTCTGATACTCCCACCATGAGAAAAGTTTCTGTGAAGGAGTCCTGGGTATTTAAAATCACCTCTGACAAATTAAACATTAAGAAAAATGAATCAAAGGGAATTTTCTTAAAAAGCAAACCGAAGTGTCCTGCATCACAGGGATGTTCTGGACTAAAACTGCTCAAATAACTTCCTAAAGAAATATGGAATTTTTGCTGTTTCAGTTCAGCACACAAAATGTGCCTGCTAGTTGGGGAAATACTGCTTTGGGGCACGTATTTCAGTATCTGTCCTACTAAGGACATTCACTGTGAAGGCACTTTTTTTTACCCTGTTTGTACACAAGCACTGCCCTACCTCCCAGCGACAGTAAGGGCACCGACTCATCTGCAAGAGGCCCAAGTAGCAGAACCAAAGAAAAAAATATTCTCAGAAAGAAAAACAATGAAAATAAAACCCCCTCAAAGGCACAACTGACAACACAAGGGTATTTTCATTCTTCTTACACAACACAGAAGTACTTGGGGGCAGCGATTCCCCAAGGGGCACCACACAGCAGCATCCTCCTGAGCTCCCGCTGCCTCAGGGCTGCAAAGCCACCTTGCCCCAGCACGGCAGTACCCAAGCCCCTGTTTATACGAATATACATTAATACCACAACCTATTCAGACCCAACCAGCACAATCTAACAGAAAACTGAAGGGTGACTAGGATTCTGACTAATTCTGCTTCCATCGTCCTCCCCGGAACGACACATCCCACAGCTTCACAGCTACAATCCACATAAAATCCTACTCCGCAAAGACATGGAGAAGTTTAATTAATGCCGAAGTGCACTGAGCTTTCAGGGTGAAAGAAACAACTAGCCCAAATTTTAAGAGGTGCTGAGCAGCTGTGGAGTCCATTAACATCCCTGGGAACAGCAGCTGTTCGGGAGCACTTAGCATTTCATTCTTAAAAATGGCCCAGATGTACAACACCAGCCAAGCTGACCTTGGTATGAACCACCAGCGCCTGCACGCAGGCAGATAACGGAGGAGCCGGATGCTATTTTCCATGCTGATCAGCACCCTTGAGGCTCTTCAGATTTTCACAGCGTATAAAAATGTCTTTTCCCATTTCTACTGATAAACTAAACGGAGGCCACTGTTACCGTGAGCATAATATATGGCTACGTGAACTCCCCACGGCCACGGGACTTTGAAACAATACCCGACGTATCTAGAAGGAGCCTACAACCAACACCACCTTTGACAAAGTAATGCTGTGCTCGAAATGGCCAGCAGGTCGAGGGAGGGGATTGTCCCACTCTGCTCTGCTCTCATGAGACTTCACCTGCAGTTCTGCGTCCAGCTCTGGGGTTCCCAACATAAGAAGGATATAGACCGGTTGGAGCGAGTCCAGAGGAGGCCAAGAAGATGCCTCTGGGGAGGCACTGGGACAGGTTGCCCAGGGAAGCTGTGGATGCCCCATCCCTGGGAGTGTCCAAGGCCAGGCTGGATGAGGCTTGAAGCAACCTGGTCTAGTGGAGGGTGTCCCTGCCCATGGCAGGGTGTTGGAACTGGGTGGTCTTTAAAGTCCCTTCAACCCAAACCATTCTATGATTCTATGAAATTATCAGTCAAGAGCGAGCAGCACGGGGCACGGCTGCTGGCGAGACATCCCGTGCCCTTGGAGCTCTCCTGCGCTGGGCCTTCCGAATCCTATGCCCTATCCACAAGTAAGAAAGAACACCAGGTCAGATTAAGCACCTTCTGAAATAAAGATTATATCCCCTAAGATTTCCATTTTCAGTTATGGCTCCTTTCACTTCTGTTGTTGGCTTGCATTTATTTGTTTTCTCCATTTTTTTAATTGACTCGCATCTCCAGAATCCAGCTCCTGCCACTGCCCCTTCGCCCCAGCCCCACACAACATAGACAGCTAAACCCCCTGGAAGACAGGTTTCTAGACACTCGTGCAAGGCAACTGGGCTGGCGAAGGCTGCCAGGTCACGTGAAAACTAATGCTTCCAGGTGTATACAATGCACGTACCATGGATGTCCCATGCTGAATACAATGAAATTAAACCCTTGGTTAGTGCTTTTGAAAAGCAGCACCAGAATACGCAATCAGAGGTGCACACATACTATCCAGAACTGTAGTGGTCTTTCTCTTTATTTTTACTTGTAGCCATGTTTTCCAGGTACCAATTACATTCAATTTAGTGAAAAAAAACCCTCCACAAGGCCCCTGTAGACCATCTCCTGCTGTACCATGCAGCCCTAGTGACACCCTCCTACCATCTACTGTCCCCTCCTGCAGCCCTTGACCTCCCTCAGCAGCAGGAAACCACATTTTAATTCTAGTCCCAAGAAATCACTGGTCATTGAAGGCAGCAACGCAGTGAAATAAGGTGCGCACATGGGATTCATTCCACCAGTCAGCAACAAGCAACCACCTCTGCAGTGAAGTACAGCAATAATTTAGCCTAGTTTTTGATAAAAATAAGAGTTATCTGACCTTCTGTCTGTCCAGCCAGCTGTCCCGTCCTCCCAACGACTGACCTGGGGAGTCAATCCCTGCCAAACGTGGCAGAGGCACAGATCTGAAAAGCAGCACGTTCTTAGAGGTTTTGGAAAACAGACAGCCGTGCAGACGAGAGCAGGATAAACGTGTGCCTCCACGGAAGGAAAAGCTGCAGTGAGGATGTGTTAGCTCTCCCGCCAGCAGGTTTCCTCCCATGGCACGGGGCTGGTTGTATGGTACGTAATTCTCTTGATCCAGCCACGGTGCATCCTGCTTTTTGCTTCATGCATGGTCTGGGGACATAGGCAGGCACTGGTGGGTGTCAGGAAGAGAGAAGTGAGGGAGTTCTACCTAGATTTACGTCTATTAGTCTATGTCTCAAACTATAAAATGGACTTTTATTCCCCATCTCACAGTATTCTGTGGGGAAAGCAATTATTGTCCTTACTTTTCACATGGGGATATGGAGGAGTAAGGAACAAAGTAACTTGCTCCAAAGCACTGTTTTGGCAAATTTGGACCTCCCAGTCCTGCTTTACTGTCCAGCACAAGCACCCCCTAATTCACATTGTGGTGTACTGTACGGACTAATTCTGACCACCTTGCAAGGCTGACCTTGGGGTCAGCTAAGGATACAAATTCCAACAGCTAAAGCTGAAATTTTATTCTGGGAGGCACCTGCTGCACGGCTTATCAAAGGTTGTATGGAGTAGCTGCCTGAACCTTGAATGCTCAGAGGGTTAGGAAGGAGAAATTCCCTACAGCTCCCAAATTTCAGGTCTCTTCCCATACCTGCATGTCAAGGTTGACAGGAATTCAAACTGGAGAAACTATACCAACTTTTTCTTCCACAACTGCACAAGCAACTGTGTGGTGGTCTCAGCCTTCAGAATACTCAGGGATTAATCTGAATCAAAACCAAAGAGCTGGAATGCTGAAGGATATGACTGAATATTTTTTGAGAAAGCTGAATATTTCTGGAGGAAAATTATAGCACGCGAAGCCCCCAAAGCACAACACTCCCTCCTGACGCGCAGCATACCCTGGAGGTATTTAAGAGACAAGTCGACATGGTGCTCAGGGACATGGTTTGGGGTAGTCTTGGCAGTGCTGGGTTGACAGTTGGACTGGACGACCTTAAACATCTTTTTCAACCAAAGCAATTTAAGGTTATAATTTATGAAATGAAGTAGGTTTACAGACACGGTGAGAAGTGTGGCTAGCTAAGGAAGGGCGTTAAGGGCAAAAAGGAGACACATCTGAGGTGAACACAAGGCTTCACTCATTCAGCTGCTCAGAGAATAAATTTACCTGGGTTTAAAATATAACTCCATTATTTAAGACAGTCTATAAAAAGAACATCATATTTGACTAACAGCAGGAGGGTTCCAATGAGGAAAACACATTCCCCAGCCAGCACAGGGCCAAGACACATTCTGGGGGAAAACATGCCCTCTAGACTAACATACATGTGGTGCTCTGGGGTGCTGCTGGAAGTACAATGTCAGAAGTGGTTTCTTCTGTACAAAACAAGTAATGATGGTCAGTAAGTTTCTTGTTTGTTGGGGTTGTTCTGTTTGTGGGTTTGGCATTGAGGTTTTTCTTATCACAGAATGGTTTGGGTTGGAAGGGCCCTTGAAGATCATAGAGTTCCAACCCCCCTGCCATGGGCAGCAACCACCTCTGACATTGCACTTCCAACAACCACCCAGGGCACCACATGTATGTTAGTCTAGAAGGGATATTTCAGTTATATACTTGCTTCCCCTGCCTCCTTTTTAATGACAATTGTGAAACAACTTGTGTGTCTAACTTCAAGGGAAAAATACACGGCTGAAGTCTTCCTCCACCAGCTTCAGCAGAATAAGACACAAGAATTAATCCTTCCATCCCTAAATCACTTACAGCAGGTCCCTTTCTCTCACTGCGGGATAATGTGTGCCTTACGCACCGCGCTATTTCTGTCCAAATGAAAGAGGTTAATGACAAAGCATCACTCTGATCTTCACACATTTTACGGCTATTTAAATTAAATTCTTATTTCAAAAAGTTAGCATGAGCCAAACTTTTATAAGTTCTTTTTTTTTTTTTTTTTTTTTTTAATGCACATGTTTCTTTGAAGACCTTTTCAGGAAAAAGAATTCCTAACAAGCCACCCTCCCCCTGCTGCCACTGAAAAATCATCCCTGTGGATAAGGCTGTCAGGGAGAGAAACTGTGTGGCATTCACAGAAGTGTGTCACATGCCTGCCTTCCAGTAACCTGACTGAACAATTAAATTGTATCCTCTCTTTAAAAGGGGTAAAAAAGAAAAAAAATCAAAATGCAGATCTTGCTGTGGTCTGGGATTCAGGAAGATTAATGAGCTACCTAAAAGGGAACAGCAGCTTATAATAGAAAGAGAGGACAGTACATTTTTAACATAAAGTTCAAAGGGAAACTTTTCTTGATGGTTAAACTGCAAAGATTTCTCAGCAAAGTCATCTCGTCTATTGTCCCTATTGACTCCCTACATTGACTTTTTGTCACCTATTGCATCACGTTCAAGCTCTTCCACTTCATCCAGGAAGGGCAACATAATCTTGTCCCTACCCACACTAATTCCTACATTTTGTCCTTTACTTCTTTGTCAGCTCGTAGGCTTTGTTCTTTCCAACCCTGCGCTAGCTCGGCAGCTGGAAGTCTGCACAGCTCTTTTGCATCCTCCTCTCCTGAAAACGCTCACAACCTCCCGCTCACGACAAGTGTTGCCTCCAGATTTGTCTTCTATCAATAAGGAGTTGCTCTTTCATGAAATCTGGCTGTGAGTAACGAGTTCTGAACCCAGGAAAGTGGCTATTTAGAAACAAATCCTCGGTTTAGTCTAACAGCAATGGTAACCACAAAAATACCCACATCTCAGTCACAACTGCTACAAAGAGGACGCAGACGTGGAGAGAGTCATTACTCTTCTCTACTGTGTTTTTAAAGCCACAAGGAGAACTGACCAGGTCGGGTTGTGGAGGCACCTGGGAACAACAGAAGGCACCAGGACTCTTTGGGATGAGACTTGCATTTTTTTTGAGGCAAGCGTTGCAGGCTTCCTGATGGCCCCATCCCTGCTCCAAACTCAGTGCTCTCAATAGCTTCCAAATTTTTCGCTTTGAACCCACCTTTGTCCCATAGAGCTACAAAACGTGTGGAGAAGTAACTAATTAAATCCTACTGCCCACTGGTGTAAAAAAATGATGGTGCAATGTAACAGCTTACACTTCACAACATCCCGCTGAACCAGGGCTGATCCCAGGCACAACAGCACATGACAGATCTTGAAGGTCAGAACCTGAGTCTCAAAAGGTAAAGAGCTCCAAGTTAAACACCTTCCAAGTGTGGATAAATTGTGATGTCATATTTTAAAAGGCAGGTGTCTTATTCCTATACACTGTCAGATCATAGTGTGGGCAACTGTCAACTTCAGCGCATCTTTATCTCAGATTCTTCCTTCACAGCCCATCCAAAAGTATCGGAACATTCACCCTAGAGCACACCATTAGATCTTTAATTGTCAATACTAGTATCTTTGTAGAGTCCACTGAGGGAAGCAATGGGTCCACAAGAGCACTGCATGCCTTCCGAGGTTACTATTCACACCGTTGTGGGTTTAACTTGTCACTGAGGACAACTAAGTTATAAAAGGAGGAAGGGAACACAAAGTCACCCAAAGTTCCTCTTGTAAATTATAAAACATCCTCAATTAAAAGCTAACTGAAAATTATCATGAGTAGGATTTCAAGGAGAAGTTCTAACCTTGTCCATAACCATAATATTTCAAGAGTATGTATCACTTTTTGTTATGATTAGCCCAGTAAGAAACGAGAATAGATACAAAATCATTTAGTCCTGCTATACGTTATCATGACAGCAGTAAGATCTGCCCTTGATTTTTCCTCAAAACAACACCACTTTTCCTGAACGGTCTAATTCACAAAACAAACATGAAACAATGCCATGCTCAGAGGAGAGCACACTTCCCTGCGCATATACAGCACTTGCCACAAGTAATAGAAACCAGCCAGAGTAGACAAACTCTTCAAATTCACCATTTCCAAACACTCTGCAACTCTTCATCATCAAGGGTTGGACAAAAGACACAGAATTGGTTACTTTAGTCCTGCAGCTTCAAATGTGAGCTGAGCTTATCTCCCAGAGCAACCCAGGGTAAGTACCACATTCAGCGTATGATGTAACAAATAAACAGCAGTTAAGGAAGCAGACAGAGGCCCCAAGTATCCCAAAGCAGTGCTTATGGTGAGACTCTGCATGTCACCCACTGTCTTCTGAGTACCTTTTAAGACATGGACCTCTACCTGAAAACGCAGAGTGAATCAAGAGAAACCCTGCTGCCTCAAAACACGATAGGAATGAAAAAACAGAGCTTAAAAACTGAAGAGATTTAGTCAGCCTGTGCAAAGAGCTATTAATACTCTGCCTTAGCATGGGAAAAAGAGAATTATCCAAACCATCAAGTTATCTATTTCCCCACCTTGAAGTTCTCCACTTCTGCTGTACAGTTCCCTTCTCTGCTCACGCAAATAGGCGCTCATGCTGATAGCATGGGAGGAGGACTCAAACCTGTAATTAAAAGAATAAATCCAGTCAGTTGGCCATCCACAGAAACATCCTTCTTGTAAGGAAGTCAGCTGTAAACAAAAAAGGCAACCCTGCATTCTGAGGCAAAATTACCAAGGCAGGCAAAAGCCCATTTTTCCTGTAAAACTCCATCACTGATTGTCATGGTTTAACCGCAGCCGTCAACTAAGCACCACACAGCCGCGCTCTCACTCCCCCACAGTGGGATGGGGGAGAGAATCAGAACAGTAAAAGAGAGAAAACTCGTGAGTTAAGACAGTTTAACAGGTAAAGCACAAGCTGTGCACACAAGCAAAGCAAAAGGAATCCATTCACCACTTGACATCATTCAGCCATCTCCAGGAAAGCAGGGCTCCATCACAGGTAAAGGTGACTTGGGAAGACAAATGCCATCCCTTCAAACGTCCCCCCCAGCTCTATATGCTGAGCATGACGCCATGTGTTATGGAATATCCTTTTGGTCAGCTGGGGTCAGCTGTCCCAGCTGTGTCCCCTTCCAACTTCTTGTGTACCCCCAGCCTGCTCGCTGGTGGGTGGGGTGAGGAGCAGAAAAGGCCTTGACTCTGTGTCAGCACTGCTCAGCATCAGCTAAAACATCTGTTATCAACCCTGCTTTCAGCACAAATCCAAAACACAGCCCCACACCAGCACCTGTGAAGAAAATTAACTCTATCCCAGCCAAAACCAGATCACTGATGCACCACCACAGTCTGCCATCATTGATCAACACAGCTCTACCAGCAACCACCCGTGACACAGACCTGCTCACACACCAGAGATGCTCCTCCACTCTGCCAGCTGGGAACACACAGACATTTAAGTAGGAATGGCTCCCAAAACCGGTAAAATCCAAACCAAAGCCATAGGCTACCACCAACTAAATTGCTAACTGATCTATACATAGAAATTTAAAACTAACATTCTCCTGGAAACAAGGGAGCAATAAATTATTAAATATTTATTGTATGGCTCTTATACTCCACAAGTGCCGGAGAGGCAGACCCTAATATTTTCTAACTACTGTAGCCCCATAAACATGATATTTGCCATTGACAGTGCCCAGTCTGTGGCCTTTTACTGACCTGGCAACACAGCATCTCAGGCCATCTCTGAGCTTGCCATGACCTGAGCTACGTGTCCCTGTGATCACAAGTGTCCCATGTCCAAGGACTTGTGCCTGACCTGCCTCAGCTCAGTGCTAGGGACACCCTGCATGGCCAAGGGCTGCTGCCCCGGGCAGGCACTGCCCAGCAAACACCAGCCCTTTGTGTGCCTGGGCTGGGCACTGGGCAGCTCTGCCGCCAGTGCTGGGGACCAGGGAGAAGGGAGCAGCAGGGCCAAAGCATCTTCAAATAGCCAAAGTGGACACAAGACTTGGATGGAAGACATCTTTCATGAACAGCAAACTCCTCAAGGTGAAGACCTCCAGGCGGTTTGCTGTAACACCCCTCCCCAACCCTCCCTGCCAAGGAAGACTGAACCAGTCTTAGTCCAGTGTCCCTCTGGGCAGCAAACATGAGCATCACACCAGAGAAGAGGGACAAGCATTTGTAAGCTTTTTTGTGCAACAGTGTTGTTATTACTATTAATGAGGCTTTTCTGCTTTAATTTGGACTGTGTTAGCATTATTGCAACTGAACTAATAACGATGTATCAAAATACAACAAACACTTAAGACTTTAATTAAATGAACAGTAAATTCTTGTCTCTGTATTTATGTGCTTCCTTTTGCCCCTGGTGAGATATTAAGCGTAACATTATCACCATGACCCAGAGGTCTTCTCCAGGCATTGAAACCAGAAGCTTCAGGTCATGGCAAACTAAACCTCAGTCCCCTCCTTGAGACAGCGACTCAGATTATTCCTCAGAGCCCTGCACCAGCTTTTCTGCAGCATCTCAACACATTCACTTCTTTCCCACAGCCATCCAGTTTCTCTCCCCTATTTCCCCTCCTCTGCTGTTTCCTTGATCTGCCCTTCTCCCACGTCACTCCTTACCCCTGTAACGCCTTTTCCCATGCTGATCCTCCCACTGCAAAGCTTTCAAAATATTTTTGATTTAGATAGAATTACCCCTAATTGCAGCCAAGTCTGAGACTAATGCATTGGGTGTTCAACATCTGCTTGTACAGATCATTCCTTTCCCACCGATGCCCAATTTTCATCTGGCAAATCTGATCTGGAGGGAGATGGCAACCTAAACGTGCACTTGGCTACCTTTTCGAACAGGCTTATGATGGCATGAGCTGAATTCCAAAAGTAACCCTCATCTGAAGTTTTCTTTTCCAAGCCAATATTAAACAACTAAATATATTATGATGGGGTTTTTCTCTTTTTTGGGGGTTGTTTTTTTTAAGTTATACTCATTTTGCAGATAGGAAAACAATGATTCAAAGTCTTTTCCAAATGGTAGCTACTGATTTCCAGACAGCAGGACATAATTGAGGAGTTATTATTCCCCCTCTTGCTAGAACACACAGCTAGCAAAAATATTTAGTCTCTAAGAATTGGCTTACACCAAGCCATCACAGGACATGGCACAAACACGTGCATCCATCTGTGAGCAAAACACGAGGTGGAGCCCTGCCCCAAGAAACTTCTGAAGTGAGGAATTAAACTCAGATCTTCTGATGACAAATGGAAGGCTCCTCTGATTTAGAGGGAGCTAATGGGAAGGCAAGAAAGAGCCTCACAGCCTGGTACGACAAACACTGAAGATGGGAGAGGAGACAAGAATAACATTCCATCAAATATGTACATCCCTCAGTGGACTGAGAAATTCCATTTCAACAGAGATTTCCATAGATACAGCGACAGCTGACAGAAGACAGATAACTAAATAAGAGATCCCAATAAGTGCTGCTGTCACTGCGGTGCCAGCAATGACTTGGTGACAAGACCGTGAGTGGTAAGAGACATTCTGCTCCTATGAGGTTACACACCTTCACTTAAAACAATTATACCCACCTTTGCTCTCTGCTGACAAACTAATACACAGCCTTCAACTGCTGTAGGTGAATAGAGCATCCTTATTCCTCAACTTAAGACAGTCCAGCTACACCCAACAACAGACACCATATGAAAAGGTGAGCAGCCCTATTCTGCTCCAATATACATCAGCAACTCAGACTAAATTTAAAGAGTGTAGTTCTCCACCCAAACAGCCATGGGAGTGTTAAAAACGAAAGCGGGGAGGGGCAGGGAATAACCATGGGTTGACAGGGGCAGAAGGCACCTCTGAAATGCTCCAGGCAACAGTTAACTTCGTAACAGAAGATTACACGGACTGCTCATCCTGTGAGAGGGAGAGAAGGCACTGCAGAAGACTTCAATCTCCAACGGCGCCCTTAGGTACTATGAGAATACAGCCACCAGATACACATGCCCATGGGGCAACACACAGGGAGCTCTGGATAAGCTAGAAATAGGTTTTAGTGAAAAAAATAAAAACTGACCAGCAATCTGTGAAGAGGATGCACAACACAAAGCCCCCCTCCCACTTGCCCGAAAGACACAAAGACTCTCAGCCTTTCCCATTTCTCAAGTTCCTGAATTACTGGCAGGAACAAACGCACCTTGCAGTGTGCTCAGGTGGCCAAGAAGCCAAGGGCATCCTGGTCAGCAGCAGGAACAGTGTGGCCAGCAGGACCAGGGCAGGGATTGTCCCCCTGTGCTGGGCACTGGGGAGACCACACCTCAAATCCTGGGGTCAGTTTGGGCCCCTCACTGTTAAAAAGACCCTGAGGGGCTGGAGTGTGTCTGGAGAAAGGAACGGAGCTGGGGAAGGGTCTGGAGCACAATTCCTGTGGGGAGCAGCTGAGGGAGCTGGGGGGTGTTCAGCCTGGAGAAGAGGAGTCTCAGGGGAGACATTATCGCTCCCTACAACTTCCTAAAAGAAGGGTGCAGAGAGGGGGGTTGGTTTCTTCTCCCAAAGGACAAGTGATAGGACAAGAGGAAACCTCCTCAAATTGCACCACAGGAGGTTTAGATTGGATATTAGGGAAAATGTCTTCCCAGAAAGGGCTGTCAGGCACTGGAACTGACTGCCCAAGGAGGAGGGAGTCGCCAGCCCTGGAGGGATAAGAGACACGTGGACAAGGTGCTCAGGGACATGGGTTAGTGAAAAAACACTCAGACATCACAAATTCTCTACTTCAGCAAACGAGGGGTGAAAACATCAGCTCATTTTCAATCACTGCCTCTCCAGCAGATATGCCACCGTTATTTTTTTAACCTTGGACGCTCAACTCTGGAGACCAAAGTCCCATAAGGCCGGGCACCCCTCAGTTGGGTAGTGAAGCCAGCCAAGCCCTGCAGCAGCTTATAGCACTGAGGACCCATCAGATGCACTGCTGCAGCTGAGCGTGGCTGAAAGGTTAATGCCTCAAGCTGCTTGTACTCCCCACCGCCATTCCCTCAAACCTATGTGAAACCTGCTCATTCCCTCACCCACTGTTTTTGAACAATCTCAGTGTTTTTAAAAAAACATCATTCCAAAGGCCCCCTCAGCAGTACTGCATTCGGGAGCAGCAACCCTCCCCCAGTTACGCTGGCAGAGCTGAGGAAGCTGCGACCTTAGAAGCTAGAGCACTCGCTGCCAAACAGCACGTCTTGGTATCCCTCAAAATACGAGGCCAAAGGGAATGAGCAGCAGATGTAGTTGTGGGAAGAGATGAACATTCAGCACAGCTTCCCTGAATCTAGGTGCAATAACAAGACCGTCTCTCCTCTCCTTACAGGGCTGCTCACCAACAACTCCTCGTTCCTTATTCTTGCACACCAAATGTGTCCCCCCAAATCCTTCCCTCGGCCACCTAGTCTCTCATCCTCTCTCTTACACTCTCCTCCCAACCACTTAATTCTTTCCACTCTGAACTCCGTATTAAAGAAGTTAGCAATGGGATTAACCACTCAGCCTATCCAGTAATTACACAGTTATCTTAATTCTCTTTGTCCAGCCTCCGTTATCGTGTTCTTTAACAGGTTCTGAATTTACCGTGGACAAAGACAGGCATAATGGACCACTGCAGGCTTTGCAGCAGCTTGTGTAACGGGATCTCAGTCCCGAGATGAGCCCTGGAAAGAGCTACGCTTTAAAAACCAGCGATGAATCCGTAACAGAGATCTTCCAGAGGCTTCAGCTTTGGGCACTGAATCTCCATCTCGAAACTTCCACTCCTCTCACACTGTGAAACCACGATTAGCAGTCGGTGCCGTGCGAAACTCAAGGCACCAAAGACCGCTTAGGCACAGCTTTAACACCGTCCCAGCACTTACTTGAACAAAGGGTTTTTAGGTCTCTGCGGTTTCTTCTTTGCGAAGAACGCTGCAAATTCTCTCCCAGAGCTGGCGTAGCTGAGCTGGGCTGACGGCTCCGAGGCAGTGCGGGTGTTCTTCATATCCAGGTACTCTGTCAGCAGCATCTGCGAACAGAAGGAAGGGGAACTCAGCGTCTGAAGTAAGACAGTGTTAGAATCTAACCTGAACGTCTAGGAGCTTTAGGTACTCTTCAAGATGGGAAAACTAATAAAGTTCTCAAACATACTAATTAACAGAAATGTAGCTTTGTTTTCAGAATGCCATACTGGTCACTTACATGCCACCACCACTAATTTGGTAAAAGCATGGTCTACATTACTTCACCAACTCAATCTGCTACAAAACCCTGATGGTACTAAAGGTGAAACAAGTCCCCACTCCTCCCAAAACTGACCCTAGCAGCAACAGGGAGATGGTGTGTGGGCTGTTGGCCTGCCTGTACAGACGGATTACATACCACAGCTCTTAAACCCCTAACGGTTAGCACCACTGGTCTGTTCAGATACAAAAGCATACTTTATATATGTGCATGTATGCCCATCTATGTTCTATACATTTATTTGTACAAACCTAAAACATCCCCGCGTGTGTTCAGGTGCATGTGCTGCAGGTCATGTCTGCTGTTGGAAAACAATCCTGAGAATGCTGCAAAAACTGCCCTTGAACAGCTCCCAAACCAACCGTGCTGCTTTACCACTGACAATGTAACTCCCAGTGTAGTCGAGGATTGATTTTCCTCTCACCCGGGATGCTCAGAAAGGGGCTGGGAGTCCATTTTAGCGCCCAGGGTTCTGTTCGCCAAACCCTTAATGCCCTGAGTGGTCGACTGATATTTGATGCTGTTTCAATATTGCAGAAGCAGAAAGAGTTTCCAAGTCATTCACTTTTAATTTCGTTATGTCTGAAGATGGAAAAAGAACCCTTAAAAATTAACTTTTGTCACTGCATTCAGAAAGCCTCTATTTACTTTCAGACAACTCTACCTACTCGGAGGCTATTAGTAATGTGTTCATTTTAGTAATTAGTTAGTCAAAAGCCCATCAAAGAGAGTTGTCTGTAATGAAAGGAATACATCAGTACAGTGCTGTCTAAGTTTAAACAAATTACATGGGAATAAATATCTAGGCAAATGGTATCATGCCCCTAATTAGAAACAATTCCGGATAGCTTGAGAAAAAATAAAAATACAAGCACAAAGAAAATCCAACTCCTAAAACACCTCAATTAAAACTTTACCTGAGCACAAGCTTTTAAAATGCAGGCTTATTGTTAAGAGTAAAAATAATCACTGTGCTAATTTTTACCAGTAATTTACAAAATCCATTTATATTTGCATATTTATATTTCATCTTCTCTACTTAACAACTCTAAAATCGCCACAAAAATGTAATTAAACCCTCAAACTTAATCAAGTTTTAAAAAATAAAAAGAAAAACACTCAGCAATTTGTTCTCCCACTATGGATGAAACCATAAACAGGTGTAATAAATAACAGATTCCACAACTCCAGTGTCACTCTGTGTCCAGGAGTAGGAACACAGAGCATGTAGTAGCTCTACTCTGCTCTCTTGAGACCCCACCTGGAGTTCTGCATCCAGCTGTGGAGCCCTCAACATAAGAAAGATATCAACCAGTTGGAACGAGTCCAGAGGAGGCCACAAAGATGCTCAGAGGGCTGGAGCCCCTCTGCTATGAAGAAAGGCTGAGAAAATTGGGCTTGTTCAGCCTGAAGAAGAGAAGGCTCCAGGCAGACCTTACTGCAGCCTTCCAGTGCCTGAAGGGGGCTACAAGGAAGCTGGGGGGGACTTTTTACAAGGGCAGGGAGTGACAGGACAAGGGGTAATGGGTTTAAATTGAAAGAGGGGAGATTTAGATTGGATATCAAGAAAAAGGTCTTCCCGGAGAGGGTGGGGAGGCACTGGGACAGGTTGCCCAGAGAAGCTGTGGATGCCCCATCCCTGGGAGTGTCCAAGGCCAGGCTGGATGAGGCTTGGAGCAACCTGGTCTAGTGGAGGGTGTCCCTGCCCATGGCAGGGGGTTGGAACTGGACAGTCTTTAAGGTCCCTTCCAACCCAAACCATTCTGTGATTCTAGTATAGCACCTGGCTCCAAGATTAGAACAAGCTGATAGAAGTTTCAGCTGGGAACATAACAAAATATCGCTGTTGGTTAAAAAAAAATTCAATAGAGAAACAAAAGATGAGTTGGTGGTTAGACATTCAGAACAGTTTTGAAAGTGCTGCAGATTAGGGGAAAAAAAAAAAAAAAGAAAACTGTTAATTTCTGGTATGTCTAGATAGTCAGGGCAGGATGGTCAGATGCAAGACTAAAAAAGTAAAAAGCCGTAAAAAGTGAAAACAGCTCGTTTGGTTAACTATTGTCAGAGTTCATCTTTAAGTTATAAAATTCAGGCATAGAAGAACCGGTGCTAGACAGATCAAAGCTCTTTCTGCTCCAGTGCCCTGTATTTAACAGCTACACAAATACTTCAGAAGGAAGTAATTAAGTGTAAGCATGGCTGAGCAGTTACAATACACAGCCAAGTGGGAGAAGGGAAGACAGGAGAGATGTTCAACGCGCAGTACATTTGCCTTATAACTGCAGCACGAAGATTAAAACCCTTATAATATTTAAGCAGTACCATTAACACATCGGCCAGTCTGCAAACTTTGGCAGCTACTTGCCTCAAAAAACAGCCTCAAGTTTTCATTTCTCACTGTGTTGCGCAACGTGTGACCTTCACCCCATGTCATTAGCCTCGATTTATTCCCTATATCTAGACAGCTCACGTTATCTCAGAATCATAGAATGATTTGGGTTGGAAGGGACATTAAAGATCATCTAGTTCCAACCCCCCTGCCATGGGCAGGGACACCTTCCACTTGACCAGGTTGCTCCAAGCCTCATCCAGCCTGGCCTTGGACACTTCCAGGGATGGGGCACCCACAGCTTCTCTGGGCAACCTGTCCCAGTGCCTCCCCACCCTCTCCGGGAAGACCTTTTTCTTGATATCTAATCTAAATATCTCCTCTTTCAATTTAAACCCATTACCCCTTGTCCTGTCACTACAGGCCCTTGTAAAAAGTTCCCCCCAGCTTCCTTGTAGCCCCCTTCAGGCACTGGAAGGCTGCAGTAAGGTCTCCCCAGAGCCTTCTCTTCTGCAGGCTGAACAAACCCAATTCTCTCAACCTTTCTTCATAGCAGAGGGGCTTCAGCCCTCTGAGCATCTTCGTACCCTCCTCTCGTCTCGCTGCAACCAGTCTATATCCTTCTTAAGCTGAGGGCTCCACAGTGGGACACAGAACTCCAGGTAGGGTCTCAGGAGAGCAGAGTAGAGGGGGAGAATCACCTCCCTTGACCTACTTGCCAAACTTCTGATATAGCCCAGGATATCGTTGGCTTTGTGGGCTGCCAGCTCACATTCAGCTTCTCATCCCCCAGTACCCCCAAGTCCTTCTCCTCAGGGCTGCTCTCGATCCATTCTCCACCCAGCCCGTACTTGTAGTTGGGATTGCCCTGACCCAGGTGCATGACCTTGCACTTGGCCTTGTTGAACTCCATGTGGTTGGCACAGTCCCACCTCTCCAGTCTGTCCAGGTCCCTCTGGATGCCATCCCTTCCCTCCAGCGTGTCACCACACAGCTTCCTGTCGTCAGCAAACTTGCTGAGGGTGCACTCAATGCCATCATCCACATCACTAATGAAGATGCTAAACAGTACCGGTCCCTACACCGACCCCTGAGGAACGTCGCTCTTTACTGGTCTCCACTCAGGCACTGAACCATTGACCACAACTCTATCCAGTTGTTCTGCTCACATAAGCCCAGTAGAGCATTTTAATAAGTCTCATATTTCAGTGTCAGAAATTGTGGCCTGGCCGTGTGCTTATTAAAAGCCACAGCAAGCTAGAACTTCAAAATCCACTGAAAAGAAAAACCAGACCTTTCCCTACTCATCTACGTGAACAAGAGCTTGCCTTAACCAACCAAGTGAGGGATTTCATGCTTTGGTCCCCTAACACCTGATTAGTAGTTGCTAAGCCATCAGTCAAAAACCTTGTTAGACATAAATCACATGGACGTACAGCGAGATTTATGAGTGACTGTAAAGTTTGCAACATCCCATTCATCTATAACAAGGACTTTTGACTTTCTGTTCAGTGGTTGAATTTTGTCACCCATGTACTATATTTACATCAATGTCAAACAAATAAAGCCGAACGTAACGCAAGAGAACAAAGCTCCCTTTCTCCAACTGCTCGCCGGAAATGAAAATTAATATAAAACGTTTTCTTAAACAAGCTATATATACAGATTTTGAGGCTTAATTAAATTCTCAAATTTCCAAAGGTCGTATCAGTGTCTGCAGCCTGCCTGTCACGTCGATCTGATAACAGCTTGCACTACGCTGTCTCTCTGAACAGCAACGGGGCAAGAACTAATTTGCTTCTGTGTCCGACTGCTGCTTGCACTTGCTGCAACGCTACAGATCCACCTTGTAATTCGCTGGCTGAGCCCCACGAGAAGTTGTGTAAGTCGTTATGTCTTATTATGCTCAAGATTGACCTATGAACAAAGCACGGGCAATAAAACATGCCTGGCCACAGGGCGACAGCTAAATGAATTCATTATTTGTACCTCTTGTGCGGGTTGAGACAGGAGACCGGAGCTCTGAATAAGCTCCATTCCATCAATTAAAAGCTGCAACAGGCATTTCACGTCCTTATATACTCTGAATTAAGACAGATGTTGCAGTGTGAACAGTTGGCTCCATCAGATAATCCTGACAGTTTCAAACTTTGCACCGCACCACTGATTTTCATCTTGCCTTCATAGATTTGGGGGGTCCAGAAAATCTAATGAAAACTAACACCGTACCATGAATTTTGCAAGGGTAAATGGGATGACCAGGTAATTACTGCCCTCTCCACCTCCTATTGATCAGGGACAAAATCACAGAACAGATGATAGAAGACTCTATTAAAAAAGAATTAGGAAAGAATAATAGAATTCATGTCCTGCAACATGGATTTACAGAACTCAGATCTTGGCTAACCAGTATTCTTACAATGATGACAAATTTGGCTTTAAATAGAGAGGGAAAGTTATATTTCCACCAAGAATCTGACAAAAGCCAAAATACTAGAAGTCAACACAGCATCTCCTAAAAGGAAAAGGGGGAGGCACACAACAAGATCCTTAACATACAGCAGGAAATTAGGAAACCACCAATGACAGGGTTTGTAAGGTCACAGGAATCTTCATTCCTCTTTTCCTTCTGATGTCAGTATTCCAAGGGAAATAAAAGACTATACAGAACCCCTCTCTTTTGTTGGATAGAAATTTTCTCATTTCCAGCTTAAGTTTGGCCCGTCTTCATTTTTAAAACAACAGTAATTAGAAGCTTAATCAGACAGTGAAAGCTCATGCAAGAGTGGCTGCAGCAACTCCTTTGGATAAACGGACCAGAACATTTCCCCACTTCAAATTCCTATGAAAATAACGGCTGTGGCACATTTGTAAATGATAATGTTTTGGGGAAAAATGGTAAAGAATAAAGTGAACAGAGAATTAACTGAATATTACTTTCTTATTATTATTGTTCTTCATCATATAATCAATCTACTGTGAGAATTTCAGGGTTAGAGTTAAATCTCTACACCTAGAGAGAAAAAGGGTCATAATCCATAGAATTATTGTGTAAAGCTGTGACTCCAGCAAATTTGAGAATACTGAAGATATTCAACAGCATAGAAGGTCCCACTGTGACAACAGGTATTAATCAGCTAATTGGAAATGGCTATATAAAGCAGAGAGCTTTGTCAGAAGTAAAAGTTCACAGCGTCACTCTGTATGTGTCTGACATCTGGAATGCTGAATGAAACCCCTGGCATTCATAAACAGATGAGGAAAAAAGGTGCACAGGAGCAGGCTGGAAGGTATTAAAAGGCTGGAAGGCATGACTTACAGCAAAGAGCGAGAAGCCATGAGCGGAGTCTTGTTAGCTTAGTGACGAGACGGCTAAGAGGTTACTGGATCAGCCTGCAAGCATGCAAACCAGGGCACAGAGCTGCTGGAAAACAGCTTCACTAATGAATTTTTTTTATAAAATCCAAAGGCTGGAAAGTTGAAGCTGGACAGGCTTTGATGAACGGTTCAGCATACATTTCCAGAGCGTAATTAACCACTTACATCAAAGGTTACACTTCGCTGTCTGTCCCTGACGGGGGGTTTCGTTGCCCCCAGACAAGAGTGGGTGCCTTTCTAAAGCACATGCTCTCTTTCAAACAGGAATTAATTCAAGAAAGTACCACAGCTTGTGCTGTGCAGAGGTCAGATGAGAAGATCACAACAGCTCCTTGTAATCTGGGCATCTTAATAAAGCCGCCACACCATTCCGCACCAGCTCTCAGGCTCTTGCATGAAGGAACCATTAGTGTCCCAAGTGCTACTGCTACACAGCACCTTGAGTTCCCATTCTGAGTTATTACAGGGAATACAAACAGCTACTGGTTGATGTTTGTCTTGTCTTGTGTTAGCAGGTTTGTGCTAGAGGAAATTTCTCACCCAGGCCCACCTTTGGCTGCCACTGGGCAAGAAGCTACTACCGAAGGCTACCTTGCTTGGACTCTGGGGTAACTGTTAAGTCAAAGAAAACCCCAGAAATACCCAGAATACTCAGCATCTGAGAATGTCCCTAGTGTGCTTATACAGTGCTGGCAAATGAAAACAGGATTTCTTTTCAGCTTCTTGCTCTGACACACTCAGCACCTGCAGAAATGTTGGCAGAGGGCTGTAGTACCCAGGTGGGGGGCTACAAGAAAGCTGGGGGGGCACTTTTTACAAGGAACTATAGCAACAGGACAAGTGGTAACAGGTTTAAACTGAAAGAGGGAGATTTAGATTAGATGTCAGGAAGAAATTCTTCCTGGAGAGGGTGGGGAAGCACTGGGACAGGTTGCCCAGAGAAGCTGTGGGTGCCCCATCCCTGGGAGTGTCCAAGGCCAGGCTGGATGAGGCTTGGAGCAACCTGGTCTAGTGGAGGGTGTCCCTGCCCATGGCAGGGGGTTGGAACTAGATGGTCTTTAAGGTCCCTTCCAACCCAAACCATTCTGTGATTCTATGATTTTAGTTAGACCTAGCAGGAGGAATCAGAAGGTGAGATTGCAAAGCATAAGAGAGATTTCCTAACGGGATTTCAACAAGGAAAGTTGCTTAAAAAAAGAACCGCAGATTCAAGTTCTCCCACATCCTTTATTTCAAGGGGGATGCAAAGAGATGCCCAGGGACAGCAAGCCACGGTGCATGCATGAAGGAAAGGCACAGCATTCCTGAGAGATGATGATATCCAGCTGTAGGTGATTTCAGGGGCAATGAGAGCAACTGGAAATGAATCCTGAGGAAAAAAGAAAAAAAAGCTGGAATTTGAACTAGGATGCATTACTGACATGCACTCAGTTCTTCGTAAACATATGAAATGAGGCATCATCCTTGAAGCTTTGGAGACAGGAGGTAAATGCCAGCAAAGTGCCAGAATCAGGAAAGAATAGCAGTGGCACTCTATGTGAGACAGTGGTCTATAGCTAATTACCCAGTAATTTGCTGTATCAAAATTCTTAATAATTAAAATGCTGCAGTAATTGTGGAATCTAACAAAAAAAAGAAGTAACAGTTAATTGAATTCTACGAGCGCTGAGCTGTCTGCGTCAGTTGTACCACGTCGTGAACAGGGGCTGAGTACACACGTGGCAAACACGACAAAGCAGTAAGGTAAGTCCGAAAGAACAAAACCAATTTTTAGGTGCTGTGAATACTGTTTAATGCCGCACAACCTGCTTCATCTAATCCTCTTGTTGCCCATGAAATTAATTTAACTGAAACATAATAATAAAAACCCTTCCAGAACTAATTCTCTCAAGGCATCACCCAATTCCATTATTGTACAAGAAGCAAGAATTCCTTTTGTTTTTCATTTTTGGGAAAAAATAACCTCAGAACTCTTTAGATAATACTATCACTGCCAGTGCTACTACATTCATTATCAATGCTAATTGTCAATTAGCTCAACTATTACTGCAGACCTGTGAATGCACATCTACCTCCAGGGATGAAGGGAGGGAGGGAGGGAACAAACCTCATAACTACTTTAAAAACACAACTTCTAAAAAGCTGGTTTAATTGGCAAGGAGCCATACACCTGCTCGGATTGCTTTGGAGAGTTGAAACCAGAATCGGCTCCGTCGATAACACACGCATGGATGCTATAACCTAGGAGCACAGGCTCTGCCTCTGCTTGGCGCAGGGATGAGCTGAAGTCATTTGGGATGTATATACTAATACAATGGGGTTTGGAGGTGCTAGCACAGCAAAAGGAGGAACTGCTATGCGCTCTCACAGCCATCAACATCAAGGCTGCAGGATCCTCAAACCTAAAGCCAGGGCTGGCCAGCACTCACCTCATTTTCCCACTCTTTACGCAAGCTGCCACACTGCCTTACACATCTATCACAAAAGGGACTGTGGTTCAGTAACAAATGCCCAGCATAACGATTTACACAGCGGTGCTTTCCACAAGCATTCACTAATTAAACCCCTGATGCACCAACACCTGTGTGACATATCATTGTCCCATTGTACAGAGTTAAAGTGAAACCCTGGTCCCATTACAAGCGCCGAGACAAACATCGTTGACTTGTACAGGGCAAGGTTGGCACCCGCTGACTTTCTCAACCGCTAAGAGCGTGACAGATTGGGTCTTACCGCTGACAAACACACAAGATAAAAGGCTCTTACCATTACTAACTTCACCCCACTCCCCTGTACCCCATCAATATCAGAAGTTTCATCTTAACTTATACTTGTGGCACATAAAACAAGCAGCAAAAAGGAAAAGCTGCTGAGACTACAGCAGGTAACCTCATCTTCTGCAAGGGGTGAGCAGGCACGTGATGCTGAAAGAGGGCTGCCTCTCTTCCAAGTCCTCAAGGGGGTCTTTGCAACTGCCTTCTAACTTTAGCAGCTTTAATATCCATAAAACCAACAAAGCTGGAGGGCATCTTCTTCCAAGGGCCTGTAGTGACAGGACAAGGGGTAATGGGTTTAAACGGAAAGAGGGAGATGGAGATGGGACATCAAGAAGAAATTCTTCCCAGAGAGGGTGGGGAGGCACTGGGACAGGTTGCCCAGAGAAGCTGTGGATGCCCCATCCCTGGAAGTGTCCAAGGCCAGGCTGGATGAGGCTTGGAGCAACCTGGGCTAGTGGAGGGTGTCCCTGCCCATGGCAGGGGGGTTGGAACTAGCCTTAAGGCCCCTTCCAACTCAAACCATTCCATGATTCTATGATTCTGCTGGTTTATTTATTTTAATAGAAGAGGAACAAATACAGATGACAAATTTATTTAAGCTACCAATAGTCAACTTGAGTAACTGGGTCATAAAATAAACGGACAGAATTTAATTCTCTCCAGGCACGTCAGCTGTTCCGCAAACACAGATTACACCATCAGAAAATATGTAACAAGGCCACTTTCTCACTTGAGCGCCAGCCCTTACCACCAAAATAAAACACAAAAAAGCCCCAGAATGAAGGTGGGTGGCACAGGGAGTCAGTCAGGATTATTCATTTCCTCCAAAGAATATCCACATTCCGATGCGTGTTTCCGTAGTAAAGCAGGTATTTCATCAGTGCAATGACAACTGGAAACAGCAAGACCCACACACTTACACAGCTCGGAGGGTTTGGGTTGAATATTGCACCATGCTTCGGGAAAAAAAAAAAAAAAAAGAATCCTCTGTCAAATGTCTGACAAGTAAATCCAATTGGCCTCTGGGCAGGACCCTGTAATTGCTGTTTGATGACTACAGAGAAAAAATCTGTGCGGGTATAAATGCGTGTATGTATTTTTTACATATATATTCCTATAGACACATATATGTATCTTTAACATATGGTTCTTCTAATATGATTGATGAGAACTTATAAAATACATATGGTCCAGTAGGATCCAGAGGATGGATAATCAGCCAACTGTATTCTAAAATGGACCAAAAAGCAATGAACTTCATCAGAAAAGCGTAATTATCACCTGCTTCAGAGACAGCACAACGTGAAGTATTTTCCTGCAAGATTAAAACATGCTGTCTTTCAGTTTGACTGGACTTTCTTTTGTTCATGTAGCATATAAAAAGGTCAAGGAAGAGTGTAAGAGTTGAACAGGTAATTGAGTGCAGATTTCTGCACTGCAATTATAATTTAGCCAAGCTTCACTGGGTCTGCACATTTTGGAGGTGGGGAGGATACAGTCAGAAACTTATGTTGATAACTAAAGGAAATCTAAACATGTTTAAACCACAACGAAAGAGGATATATTCACTCGCATTTAGTGTCTTGCCATACACCCACTTTTCAGAGCAGCCTCTGTCTTAGGGAGGAAACATGCAATTCCGACGCACAGGAGAGACAGCACTACTCTTAACCCAACTGATGGGAGCTTCTGCTACTCAAACTGGCACATACAACACAGCAGCAGCAAAGAGAGGAAAAGGCAGCATGCTGTTTAAATACCAACCATGTTAACTCATGGATAATACAGCACACTCCATGTATTTCATGCCTTCAACTAATTGCTTAAGACATCCTGCTATAGTGTAGATGGTAACAGTAGTGTGCCCTCAGTCTTCATTAAATGCCAGCTCTTAATAACAGACTCCAAAAGGGCTTTAATTGCATTTACTCGCAGCTCCTGAACTTTAAAAGTTGTTAATCAGATTTCTATGTAAATGGAATGACGATTAAAGGTTAAGTACAGGTTTCTGAAATTTCAGCAGTTGAAGACGCATTGCCCTTAACAGGAAAGAGAAACTACCAGCCTTGACAGGAACTAAACATCTTAATTAAATGCTCAGAAGTACAGTACTTATTTCTGCGTGAAGTTCTATTTTCAAATGTCAAACTTAATCAGGCACTTGACAAAAACGTGCAATATCCCTACAGCACAGAAGAACAAAAATGCCTTGGAATTCTTTCCTGAGGAAACACCTGTACATCTCCTGGTCCTCAGCTCCTCAGCAAATTCAAGTTCTCCAAGCCACTTGTCCCAAACAACACAGAGGAAAGTTTTATGGCTCTAAAGCTGCAGGAGTCCAGTTGAGGAACAGGATACAACATTTTTCAACATGTCAGCTTTTCTCCTGTTCGCTCAGTTTATCCCTGTAAGAAGCGTCATGCTGCCAAATAAACATAAGGGTCCTCATAAATCTGACTTGCAGAGATTTATTTCCCTTGAGGGTAGAGCCCATCAATTATCACCAGTCAAAAGTAAAACTTGGTCATCAGGAGTGAATTTAGTGTCTCTATGGTGCTCTCCGAGCAGCTCAGTGTTCTGGTGCCCATTATTCCTGACAGCATCCAGGCGTGCTGCTTTCTACTCCCAAACGTGAACCCTGAGCTACCCAGGACATTCCCACTGAGTGAGCCGTTCTGTGCCTCCTCCCTCGAGCTGCTGCTGGTCACTGATCTAACCCGCGTGTTCATAACCTGCGGCGTCATTACAACAAGTGCAAAAAGCAAATTCGTCAGTCAGAAGTCCGAGCCCCATGTGAAACCTGACCTGCGATTTATTCCAATTAACGAGGATTCCAGTCTTCAATTTCAATTCATTTGCAGGGATACAGGAATTTTGTTCCACGTGCATAGAGGGCTGTACAGCATTCACAGACGGACCTAAGTGATAGGATCCATGATAGGATGCTTTATGCCAAAACATCACAAAAACAGTATTTCAGGCAACTGGGAGTTCAAATCCTGATCTGAGTGAACAGCAAGTGCACCTGGGATTATCTCAGAGACTGAAGAAGGGACCCCAGGAGCAGAGACCTTTGCCTTGGTCATACGGACACTGGCAGCAGCTGCCAGAGAGACCGACCCTTCTATTTCACAGATGTGATAACTGGACTATACAGCAAAGAAATCAGCATACATCTTCATACACTGTCATGCATGTTAATACAAAAAAATAGAAGGACCTGAATATTTCTGTAACTATAACCCATTTCTTATTTTAATACTTCAAACTGGATTTTAAGTCCGAGTTGTTTTTCATGAGAAACTAGATCTGACCCCAGGAGAACGTATTTTTCTAGTAAGCTACACAGCAACTATAGCAACTGCTAGCCCACTGCAGCAGTGCTGCATGGGAGAGAAAAACAGCCAAGAAAAAAAATGTGCACAGTGGAGGTGACTATTACACTTACAGTTGAAAGCATGAAAGAAATGTAGCAGTGAAAGCTGCAGGGGCAGACTCTGCCTCTAAGCAATATGAAATAGTGGGAAAGAAATGGTGTAAGGAACAATGAAAGCTAATTAAAGTGAGTAACAGAACTGCATAGCCACCAGTTGCTTCATCTTTTTCCAGATCAATTAAAAACTTCATCGCAGCGACTCGAAAAACAGGAGGATGAGCAAGGAAACTTCCACCCACCTCTTTGTAATGCACTGCAGGAATAGGAGGCATTGCCCACACAAGCCATTTACCAACTAGTGGCAGGCGTATGAAGGAGTAAAAGGGGATTAAAAAAGGAAATCTGCTATAGTTAAACCCAGCATTGTTGCTTCGTGATATATAAAAGGCTTTTAAGCAGATCTTGCAGGAACAGCTATGACATTGCGTTTAAAAACGCCTACGCTTTGTAAATTCACGTGTAATCACTGCAATTGTCCAAATTAACTTGAGGACTTTCAGATCTCAGGCCTTTCAGACTGTCTCAGTTAGAAGGCAGCGCCCTGTTTAACAAGCGCCAGACTCACAAAACTGTTTCCCCCGAGTCTTTCGACACACGTTGGCATTTTCTAATGGACCAAATCCTTGAAGATCCAACCACATCTGAATCTACAACTGTGGCCCGGAGGCAAAGCACCAAACAGAGAGAAACGGCCCATAAAATTAGTTGCGTGAAGGTTTTTTTTTTTTTACAAAGGAAGAGTTAAATACTAAGGCAGCAAACGTAGGCTTCTGTAGGAACACGCCTAGTGACTCCAAGACATTGATAAAAGGGCACGTTCCCCTTTGACACCAACCCAGCAGCCACCATTTCAAGCCCAGCTTATAAGGCCGCTGACATCTTTGAAATGACAGCAGAACTAGAGACCCTCTTTGTCCAACTTACAATAAGTGTGGTTTTCTATTCCTCCCATTCCCAAACGGCTGGAAGCACGTAGCAGCGCAGTGCTGTCAGCAGTCTGGGTTTGGAGGCTTAATATCACACTTCAGCAAAAAAAAAGAGTCCTGACCTTATCCCAGAAATACGTATTTCCGTGACGCTTCAGGGTCTGCGATGTTAAATACAAATAGCCTGATGCCAGAGGGGGGAGCTCACAGCATAGACAAGATTCCCATTTTCAGGCTTGGGGGGAAAAAAAAAAAAAAAACAATCAAAATTTCAAATTGTTCAAGTCTCTCGTGCACACGCTGCTCCAGCCTTTGAAAGTACCCGTCAGGATCGCTATCCCTTCTGCCTTTTATGCTGCTCTACAAAGGGTGCAGCACCGGGCCACCAAAATGCCAGTGTTAAGCAGATTATAACATTTCTGAACATGTTCCATTCCAGTAGATACTTGAATGCCTTTCTGCATCAGGGAGCCTTTTCCTCCCCCTTTCATCAGCTTATCAAATGAAGCTAAACAGTAACGCTTGCATCTAATGATACCAGAGACCCTGTAATGGGATTAGGAAAAACACCATCATTAGTTTCAAGGAGGAATGTGACCTTCAAGACATTTCTTACTCCGTGCTTTAAAGGGGTACAGTAGGAACAACAAAATTAATTCCCACATAAGGATGAGGAATGGGCAGGGAGAAGCAAGGGGATTTCAATTCCCAGGTAGATACTGCCTTTCCTCCTGTGTTAATGGCAGGTGAAAAAGCAAAGTGATCAGCAGGATGAAATCTGGAACAGAGAAGGAAAAGATAGTCCTTTCATATAAAGCCAGTCCAAAAGGCTCTTGGCTCGACAAAAGCAGATTTTAACCAAGCATCCAACTTCAAACCTGTAGGTGCAGAGGCCAGTATCACACTGCGGTTTGTTCCCCGACACCTAATTACCTGACCCCCAGTTAGATCTGCGAGTGGCACCGCACAAAGCACCAAAGGTCCTGCTGGGACACAGCACCGGGGCTGTGAGCACACCAACAGCAGTGCCAGCTGAGCTCTGCTTTTTCCACAGCCCTGACAGGCTGGGTCATTCAACCTTCAGTAAGGGCTCTGCCGGTTCGGGCCGGCTCACCTGCAATCCCACCTTGGGCTGGACAGTGCTGAGCCCCCAGCTTCATTTCTGAAGTCTTTCTCGGCCCTGAGAATACTCTGCAGCCTGTATAAACACATTCGATTTGGCAAGTGTTCAAATTATTTTAGCTAAACTTTCTCCAGCAAGACCTGCAACCGCTGCTTGTGTTTACTCTGAGACGTGAAAGCGCTTCTGGAATCACTATGTGGCTTCCAATATCCAAACCAACCATGCATGTCATTGTTTCCTTCAGTAAAAACATTTCTTTAGATTGCCAAAAGGAAGTGTAAAAGCAGTAGCAACAAGAATCCATGTTAAAGCTAAGAGCCTGACAAAAAAAAAAAAAAAGGAATACACTCAGTGTTTTTATAGGATCTAAAGCAAACAATACCTCGGTATTGTTTCTCAGAAAGGGGCCCCTCCTGAACAGCACCACGACCTCTCCAGCCAGCCTTTTACTACCTTCTTTCCCTTCTCTGGGATGGAGGATGTGAATTCATCCATATTTTCCCCAGCAGGAATCCCAGAGCCTGGACCTTTCTACTGAAATTCTAGCTCACGTGAACATCCTCAGGCTACTGCCATACAGCCAATTTTTAATGATAATATTCTTCAGTAGCACTGTAATTTCAAGATAGAGGCAGGGATTTGTTTTGAAAACTGAAAGAAAACCAGAGCAATATATGAGTTCAGCAAGCAAACCATTCCAGAGGGTTGGATATTTGGATTCAGGCTCCAGCTCTAGCTCCAATCTCTCAGAATATTCATTTTACTGGCACATGGGTTTAAACAGCAACGATAGGGACCAGGAGAGATGAAGTCCAAAATAAAAGCTACGCTGTCTGGGACACGAGGAAGAAGGCAAGTGTGTTTTTGTACACCACCTTAACCCTTACAAAAGCCAACACTCAATCCTGTACCAACATAAAATCCTAGGATCACAGAGCAACGTGCGTGAAGCTGGCAGGGGATGCCACTGGGTGGAGCCAGGATAAAGCAGATGGCTGCAACACAAATGTCAGCGCTCTGCCAATTTTGCTACCATTTCAGTGCTGGCTTTCTCAAAAGAAAAGCTGCTGCAACCATGGCAAATTTTGTCCTTTGAGATTCGACCAAACCTGCTGCACCAACTCCCCCCTGCTCCTAAATCTCAGAGATTAAAAGTGAGTTTATTTACCCAGGATGCTGCAGACACCAGCCATTGCTTCACACTTCTGTAATAATTAAAACAACCTTCCTGCATCCCCTGTAACACGACGAATAAACAGAGGACTGTCGAATTCAACTCGGCCAACGGAGGGACTACTTACCATTTCAAGCTGCAGGGCAGTGATTTTAACACCTCTCCTGTTGTAACCTGCAAAGCCCATCCTTCGTGCACACGGCTGCAGTCAGACACGCAAACCCGACTCAGTAATGCTGTGGCAGATCGGTCTGTGTCTATTTACGCCATGGCACATTCCACACACACAGAACGTTGGTACTGCATGGTTTCTAACCGTGAACAAGAGTTAGGAGAAACGGAGAGATAAAACATGCATTAACTTGTCTCCATTTCAGATAATTACTTGGGAGTTTTTTTTAAGACATTTGTGACTCACAAGGGAGTCTGTAAATTTACTGTCTTCTGCAGCCTAATAATGTTGGCAGGCATGAGAGTTACCTATTTATTGATGTGTGACACCAATCTCTCTTCAATGGATTAAAAAAGCTGTTAGTTGAAGTGTTCTCCCCTTTTTAGCATGCACAGCTTCTAGAGAACAGGATTTTTTCTTTTCTAAAAGGAAAGTTAAAAAACCCCAAAGCAACAGGTCACAGAAGTTGACAGAAGAAATGATGGAAGAAGTTACGTTACTCAGTTGGACAACACGGCAGGGAGATTTGTCACTTATTTACAGCTGATAAAGTGGGGAGGCTTAGGAGAGACCACATGGGATGGAACAAAGCTACTGGTCCAGGAATCAAAGGGATCCAGAGCACGTTTTCAGTTTGTAGCACAACCGTCATTTCTTCTCTTCCTCGAGTCACCTTCTTTGTCTCAAGCAACACGTAACAGAATTTTTGCTGAACGTCTGCTCAGTGACAGATATACTAGGGGTCTGATCCTTGCTGGAGTCTCTTAATGTTACTGAGATGCCAATAAAAACGGCATTGAGAACAGATGCATCTCTAGTGTGGCTCCACAGAAGGGCAAAAACTCTGTGCCCCCTACAATTGTACCCCTGTACAAACGCAGACCCTCCCTAGGTAAGGGACAGGTAGGTGAGAACAGGTCACAGTCAAAGACAAAGCAATGGGCACACTTTAAATTACACTGTGTACGTTAAAACCTACAGACATACAAATCACTGTCAAGTATAAGCCAGCAGCTCCCAAGTGCTTCCTTATTCCCTTCCATTAGCCTGCTGCTTTTCCCCCCTCATCCTATCAGTCATAAATGCAGGACTAATATACACCTTTATTTTCAAAAAGTTCAAATGCATCACAGTCCAAGTGTAAATAATTTATAAATCAAGGCAAGTAAGACTCTGGCAGATGGCTGAAATGAGGATAAAGCTTTTAAGAGGAGGAAGATGCATGCACACCCATATAAACACACACGCAGTTTGCCACCGCCAAGGAAGACTTCACAAGGAAACCACCTCTCCCCCTCCCTCCTCCTTCAGATTCCCTTGATTTTAATATTGGTCCTTCAACCCAAAGCTCATTACTAATCCAATCTTAATGTCACTTGAATTCTTACAAATAAGGAGACCACACAGGGAGCTGATGATTTTAATTCTGACACTTAAATCAGAAGTGTGAAGTTAAATGCAACGCATACCCTCCCCCTTTCGTTAATACTACATTTAATTGCAATGTCTTGTTCTTCCAAATCCCAACTTGCAAGGCAGTATTTAGAACTAAATCAAACAGGCAAAGTTTCCAGGCTTTGATAACCAGCGAGCTGGTGGATTGGCTCCCTAGCATTTCATCCGTCATTGTGGATGGCAGGACTGTAATAATCCCAGTGATTTTCCTGGAATCACAGAAAATTGGAAGCAACCTCAAGAGATCACCTAGTCCATCCCCACGCCCCAAAGAACCAGTTACGTTGTCACGCCTGACAGATGCTTGGAAGTTTTTAAGGATGCTACACAAGAATATAACATCCCTAAATCATTCACTGCTTACATACACTAGCCATTACGTTAGACATAAAGACAAGGAATATTCAAGGCTCCCTTGCCAGTCTTCAAGCTCAGTACTTCCCACCCGATCCCATGCTGGAAAACATGATTCCCCTCTTTTCAACTCTCTTGATACATTTAAAAGCAGAGGCCTCTCTCCACCCCTTAGTCTTCTCATCTATAAGTAAATGGATCCATCCTTTTTAATTTTTTCCTAAATTTCTGATCAAGCTGCTTGATCTCCTTTGAATTCCCCCCTAATCTTTTGACTTCTTCCTTGAGATCACAGTCAAAGAGGACCTGGGACCACACCTGAGAACTTTTCAATGACTGCAACAGGATTATTTCCAGGCATCTTGCAGGCCACGCTCCTCTGGTACTCATCAAGGCAATACTTGCCTGTTTTTTGGTGGTGTGTTGATTCACATCCCACTTGTAATCCCCTGTACCACACAATTCCGTGGTCAAAGATGAGACATACCCAACTCGTCACATTCATACGCAGTAATAGTCAAATGCATACCTCTCCTTTTAAGATCTTGGTTTTAATGGATGGACCACTCAGTGGATAAGGAACTGGCTGGATGGTCACACTCAGAGTGGTGGTCAACAGCTCAAAGTTTGAGTGGACACCAGTAACGAGCAACGTTCCTCAGGGGTCCATGTTGGGACCGGTACTGTTTAACATCTATGTTAGTAATATGGATGATGGCATTGAGTGCACCCTCAGCAAATTTGCTGATGACACCAAGCTGTGTGGTGCAGTGACACCCTGGAGGGAAGGGGTAGTATCCAGAGGGACCTGGACAGGCTGGAGAGGTAGGACTGTGCCAACTGCATGGAGTTCAACAAGGCCAAGGGCAAGGTCCTGCAGATGGGTCTGGGCAATCCCAAATACAAGTACAGGCTGGGTGGAGAATGGATCGAGAGCAGCCCTGAGGAGAAGGACCTGGGTAATGGTGGACGAGAAGCTGAACATGAGCTGGCTGTGTGTGCTGGCAGCCCAGAAAGCCAACCATATCCTGGGCTGTATCAGGAGAAGTGTGGCCAGCAGGGTGAGGGAGGGGATTCTCCCCCTCTACCTTGCTCTCCTGAGACCCCACCCGGAGTGCTGTCTCCAGCTGTTAAACCCTCAGCTTAAGAAGTGTATCGAGCAGTTGGAGTGAGTCCAGAGGAGGCCACAGAGATGCTCATAGGGCTGGAGCCCCTCTGCCATTGGGACAGGCTGAGAGAGTTGGGCTTATTCTGCCTGGAGAAGGGAAGGCTCCAGGGAGAGCTTACAGCACCTTCCAGTACCTGAAGGGACCTACAAGGAAGCTGGGTCAGGGGGGCAGTTTTTACAAGGGCCTGTAGTGACAGGACAAGGGGTAACAGGTTTAAACTGAAAGAGGGAGATTTAGATTAGATATCAGGAAGAAATTCTTCCCAGAGAGGGTGGGGAGGCACTGGGACAGATTGCCCAGAGAAGCTGTGGATGCCCCATCCCTGGGAGTGTCCAAGGCCAGGCTGGATGAGGCTTGGAGCAACCTGGTCTAGTGGAGGGTGTCCCTGCCCATGGCAGGGGGGTTGGAACTGGATGATCTTTAAGGTCCCTTCCAACCCAAACCATCCCATGATTCTATGATCTTCCACATTCTAGTAATTTTTCAACATGCTTCCAAGCCCTGCCTTCCAGTTTGGTATTTGCACGTTACGATTCTCTCCTGCATTATTCAACACATTAACAAAAATATCAAATAGCACCATGCCCCAGACAGAGCACTCAAAAGAGCCCTTAGATAAATGTCATAAAAAGCCCTTCATAACTTCTCCTTGGACAGCCAGTTGTTTTATCTCACCTCATTTCAGTTTTATTTACACCATAGTTCCCCAAGTCTGTCATGAGAGAAAGCGTATGAAACACTAGAAGGCCTACTGTCACCAGGACATAGGCCACTCACTGCTCCTCCGTCCTCCAAAATCCCTTCCACCAGCTCTCGGAAAGAAATTAAATCAGCTGACAGCCTTTGCTTGACACACAGCAACAGTAATTCTTCCTCTGATTTTATATATGACTTAGTTTATGGGTTTCTATATTTTTTTGAGAAGTTAGAGTTAAGACAACTGCTTTAGAAGTCCCTGGATTCTCCCCCTGCTTCCTGTTTTAAAGGCTATCTCCAGATTGTCCTTTTTATGGTTTCCCAGAATCTCCTGAGATTTGAAAGATGTTATTCTCCTTGCATGAGAGTGTTGCTTATGCTACGATTATCACCGAACAGAAGGGAGAATAACGATGATGACCAAGGGCAGGTTAGAGGGGGAAAAAAAAGAGGAAAAAAGAGACAGAGATAAAAATAAATTGAAATACCACAAGTCCTCTAACACCCTCATTTAAACCCAGCAGGGTTCTTCAAGGGAAAGGGAGACCAGACAAGACCAGTAAAGTCTTGCTGCAACTCAGTCCTTGGCTAGACCTTGTAGAATAGGAGTCGTAGTCAGTGTGTAACAAAGGAAGGAGAGAAAGCAAAGAAGAAATACATGCACATACTGAAAGAATACATCAGTGAATTGTGGAAGCACTGTATCTTTTCATGTCATAAAACATAATCCGCCTTTAAACTACTGAATTGCAGGAAAAAGTTATCCTATAATTGCTACACATTTTGCCTAGGATTTGTATCCGAGGCTCCTCTCATTGTCGTTCCTGAGCAGCACGACAAATTCTTACACTTTTCTGACAATACACAATTCATTTCTCTTTCAGCTGCTTAGCAGATGGCGTGCGAGAAGCCTGGTTTTCTGTGGCACTGGTTCTCACTGTTGATCAGTCTCATGTATATCACAAAACATAACGTCTGCCTTCAGCATCTCTCACGGTGAGGTGATGCCCAGTACCATTCTCCTCTGCAGGTTTCTATGCATTAGATGAGTCCTTCACTCACTAACCGGTTCACAAACTACACCAAACCTGGAGAAATGCCCAAAGCTAAATTTTAATCTGTCAGGTCAAATGCGATTTATCAAGGGCTTCAAGATTTTAGAGAACGAAACTCAGACAACACAGTATGTTCTCATGGACAATCAGGCTAAAGCTGACACCACATCACGGAATCACTGAGGTTGGAAAAGACTGGTAAGTCCAACCATCAACCCAACACTCTCATACCCACTAGACCATGTCCTCAAGTGCCACATCTACACGTTCCTTGAACACCTCCAGGGACGGTGACTCCACCACTTCCCTGGGCAGCCTGTTCCAGGGCTTTTCCTCATGTCCTGGCTAAACCTCCCCTGATGCAACTTGAAGCCATTTCCTCTTGTCCTGTCACCAGTTACCCCGGAGAACAGACCAACCCCACCCTCCCTACACAGTCCTTTCAGGGAGCTGTACAGAGCGATCAGGTGTGCCCTCAGCCTCCTTTTCTCCAGGCTGAACACCCCCAGCTCCCTCAGCCATTCCTCATCAGACTTGTTCTCCAGACCCTTCCCCACCTTGGTCACCCTTCTCTGGACACCTCAACTGCTACTTTCCCTATTCTCAGCAGGTTTCAACATTTTCTTTTACTTTAAGATTTGGTCTTTAGTTTCTCTGAACGGTCCAGATTCATTTCACTCAGCATTAACCTTCCAGAATGAAGATAAGAGGACAATATCCTCCCCACACATTAACCTATCTTTAATGACACTCAACAGGTCCAAACTGAGTAATGGCGTATGCAAAAAAAAAAACCAAAAACAACATCAAAAACATTTTATCATTAAGTTACAGGGGTCTTGCACCTCTGAATTTCACATTTTCTCCAGATTTGTCCAACTTTTCAGTCAAGTATCAATTTCCCCAGGCTTGAACTGATTTATGGTATTGAAGAAGGTGGGATAGTAGGACAACAGCTAGTCCAGACTTGGATTAAATTCTCTGCAAGCAGAAAATGGAACACACAGAGAAACACTTAACACACATGGACTTGTTTTCACTATTTAAATTTGACATTTGTTAGGTAGAGCAGACAAGGGGTTTCATTCATTTCCTTTACTTGTATATCTGCCCATAACAAGCTTGTGGGAAACACAGACTGTTGCAGCATATTTTATGTCCAAAGATCTACCCAAGTGCCCGCATTCTGCCATCCATTTCTCCTTATCAATTTTAAACTTGTAAAGAGATAATAAATTAAGAATATCATGGATGTTGGTAGAATGAGTTTTGGCTCAAGCAGCAATTCCTCAGTTGAACTGTAGTCACATGAAAAAACTACCACTTTTTACCCATTACTTACCTCTCTTACCACTGACGACCCTTGTTTCATGTTCTTGGTGCAGGAAGAAACAGGAACTGTCACCTACCCTTCTCATACCAATATTTTACCATGTTTCTCCTTATTTATTTTGTTCCTAATGGAAGCAAACTCAACTTTTCAACCTCTCTCCAGTTTTTATGTGCACCATGAGCATTCCTGAACCTCTCCTAATCCCTTCTTGTTCTGCAGTATCCTTCAAGATGAGCGCTGATAACTCAGGGGAGACACTTACAAAGGAAGCTGGCAGCATTCACTGCTATAACAGCAATATAAAATCTAGTTTCATATCCATCCTTTACACACCTCAGCATCTTCCAGGTTGGACCACTGCTGTACATTAAGGATAAACTGCCACTGAGCTTTCCAGAAAAGACACACACCTTCGTGTCTTTGGCTAATTTAGAAGTAAGGACACTCAACAAAATTTTATTTCCCTCCTCAGCACACACTTGCTAACTTGCTTAAACATCTCACAGATCCATCAGTCTCTTCTCGTCCCAAGTAACTCCAAAGAGTTTGTGGCAGGTGTCAACATCTGCTGTCCTCCTGCACACATCTTTTTGAAGACCACCAATAAGCCTGGTAACTTTTTCTGATGACCCTCATGGAGGTTAAATTTGGTCCTTTCCATTACGATACTTTCACTGATCGTTACTTCAGATCTGCCTAGAGAAGCTGTGGATGCCCCATCCCTGAGAGTGTCCAAGGCCAGGCTGGATGAGGCTGGGAGCAACCTGGTCTAGTGGAGGGTGTCCCTGCCCATGGCAGGGGGTTGGAACTGGATGATCTTTAAGGTCCCTCCCAACCCAAACCATTCTGTGATTCCATGCTATACTGGGGTTTTTTCATCAATTAAACAAAAGCAACCAACAAAAAACCACTGCATTTCAACAACTTTGATTCGTTGGAAAGTTCTCTATGCCCTGCAAGTGCACCAAGTGAACTTACTAAAAGAAAAAACCTTAAAACTCACAAGAGCTAATTTTTACCCCACAGAAATAATTCCTAGAATCTTATGTACATGTAAATAGAACACTTCTGCTTCTCCTCCAATTCTCAGCTGAAGGCTGCTTATCTTTTCTGACATCTCAGTGACTTCATACTTCCCCTTCCTAAAAAAGTTCTCTTACATACGGGCTTTGAGCCTAAATTTCAAAGTTCCTTCTAAAGCCTCTAGCTCTGCCTGAACATCTTTACTATCAGAAGAGCTGCCGAGTAGCTTCCTTGTCTACACTCTCAAAACTAACAAAAGGTTTCAGAGAAATCATTTCACTTTCCTGTAATACTTTTTTTAAAACACAATCTTGTACAATTCAACAAAACCACGATGTCTTATGCAGGCATCCTGCTTTTAACATTCTAAAGATATATCACATATATTTGATCCCTAAAACCCACAGCAGTTGTCTTCACTTCCTTCCCACTGCCTACTCTAAGAAAGTATTTCAGCTTATTAGCTTTCCTGGGGCTTGAGTTCTAAATTTTAAGTCATTTGCGCCAAACAAACACACCTCCAACCTTGGCAGCCATGCTGTTTATCTATTTGCTGGTTTTCTTTCTGTTCAAAGGAACATCATTCCAAGACTGGAAAGTTAAAACCAGGAGCCAACTGGGAGTTTCGCTTTCTTTGCCTGTTTACAACTTTGCAATTTAGCCTTTTACTTTACCTTCTTTTCTCTCCATTTTATTATTTGATACTCAGCCTGCTCCTCTAGATGCTTAACGTAATTATACACTAGAAGCTACTACTACTACACACCTCAAATTATTCATTTTGAGCCAGCCATGGTACATTATGTCAGACAAGCAATCCAAGATTTAAAATAAAAAAAAAAAACCACTTCTCTCCTCCCGTGGGCTCCTGAACCAGCCATTCCAAGAACCAGTCAAAGACAACTCCATCAACAGGTTCTGACTTTTCCGAACATCAGGAATAGAGTATGGCAGCCACCACCATGCTGTTAAGAAATGTTGGTCTCTGATCTTTCTAAATTAATTTTTTGTAAAATTACACTCCATTTCCACAGACTAATAAAAACTGTTAATACACTTCACTTTTTACAGCATAGTATTTCTGGCCCTATATGTGGCCCTTTCTACTCTGAATTTTTATCTCACTAGACACAGGAATTCTTTAAATAAAGCCATGTTCCTCCACCTCCTACAAAAAGTCTGTCTCCCATGCACGGTCTGCAAACAGCTTTACAGATTTCCACTGACATTTGTCATCTCACCACCTTTGCATAACTCACTCTACAATTTGGTTCTTTCGATCACAAGGGAATCCAAATGCCTAATTCTTATTTAACTTGGTTTTTAGTTTTATTTGATATCTGTTTTCATTCAGTTGCTTCTTCTTTAATTTTTATGTAATTTCTTGCATCCTCCTTCTTGCAATATGTTGTTGTTTGCCAGTGATTTGTTCACTGATGGGGACAGTTTGAGAGCAAATATTTACTTTACTACAGAAGACAAATATTTGACATCCATCACCACCCAATTTCCATACAGATAAGAAAATAGTCCCTCTTATATTATCATGACAACTAGATGCACTGGCGTAATATCCCGTTCATCCACCCTTGACAGAAGAACCGTCACGTATTTTAGACATTTCCATTTGTAATGAAACAGAGAGAGGCTATTTCAGATTTCGGTTTTCTTTGTCACTGCCTGACTATCTTTAAGATCACATATTCAAGTTATACTTGCTGAAAGGGCCCATTATTCCTTTTTTCCTCTTAAATAAAAACTTGTGCTCTCAATAATAATAAGCAAAAAAACCCCTTCACTGCGTGCCCTTAATCTGTCAGGTCACTCAAAAAACCTGTCTTACATTCTATTAGAAAGATGTCTCATGTCTTCTTTAATTGCTACTTGTGTTCTAGCACAAATTCACTGCACGATGCTCCATTTCAATCCAATTGCCTCAACCTATACCATGCTCCAAGTCAGCTTTTTAAGCTGAGTACTTCTGAAGTGCCCTAAACATGAATGTCATAGAAGCTGAATAACCTTTGGGTTCAGAAAGTCTCTCTTTTTTCAGGGACAGCCCACTAGTTTGGAGAATTGGGCTGTATTATAAAAAAAAAAAAAAAACCCAAAACAAAAAAACCACAACCAAACCCCAAACTCTTCTACATTTTCCACAAAGTTCTTCCACATCATTTTAGTACTTGCTGTACATCAACTTGCTACCTTCACTTCCTATTCTTTCTCATCTATTTAGGTTTCAGGTTGGACTGTGATTTCTTGGAAACTTGTTCAGCAGGACAGGAATTCAATTTCAGTGGGAGCTTCCCAACACGTCTGTGCAGACAGCCCGGCTTTTGATGAGGATAATGCATGACCACAGAACACTCAAATACTTGGAGCAATTAGATACACATGTCTTAAAAATCAATTCCCCATTTTCACTGCATACTAATACTGATAAGGCTGCAAGCATAGGAGAAAATCTTGTTATTCCTTCACATATGGAAACAATACAGCAGTGACACAGGTGCCTGGCTCCCATTAGTACACCCAGCCCCTTCACTTTCTGAGGAATGACATTTTTAATCCCCAACATGACAGATTTTGTTAAACAGATAATGAACTGTTATCCACAGATTACCCCATTTGCAAGCTGACAAATAGCAGAATATAAATGACAACTTTATTCATTATCCTCATAGTCCAGAAGTGATGGAGCTATTCAATAAACACACAAAACTCCCTTGAGCTACTCAAGCTTGGAGATTCAGGTTGGGCTATTTCCCAGTGAAGATACGGAAATCAGCTTCCACCACCTTCGGAAAAAGGTTATAACAAAACTGTTGCCTTCCTCCTGCAAGGTGCTGGGCACTCTGGCCGTAAGCCAGCAAAGCACTTCAGTACACACACAACTTACCACACACAAACAGTCCCAATCACACCATACATCTAATTGCTTTTCTGGATTAGGGCCAAAGCACTCGACACACTGTAGATCGAGACCTCGAGGACAACACTGATATCCCCATCCATGCAAATCTGAGACACACAGAAATCCAGCAGCATCCTTGAAGCCTGTTCCCAACTGCCACTCTCAGTCTAACCACCAGATAGTAACAGATAATTTCTGAACTATTAGTTCTATCCTCAGAATGAAACGTTTCACAAGAACCCATTCAAATTCTGACAGATTACAGCACATGGATTAATCACTTATCTCTGCAACTCAGAATTTACAGGTCAACATTCACAAATAAATCTCACCTCAAAAGGCTCCTTTTTCTTTCAAGTCTGCACGAGGTTTTCACTGAGCAGACAATGACTGAACTGAACCTTTTGATGTTCTGCTTTCAATAACTGGTTTGTAGAAGAAACCCAAAATGTAATACTACATTTAATTCATAACAGAAGATTTTTTTCTGAACAAAACAGCATTTCGCACCGTGCTGAAAACAAAGACTACCAAAGAGACGGGAACGCGCGAAGCGACCTTAATAAAATGACAGCTCAATAAACAAGAATATCAAACCTCTCCAAATCAGGTTACAGAAAAGATTTTAAATGGTTCTCTAGATCTCAGAAAGCACAAAACCTTCTCTGACCAAATTACTTTCAATTCTTCACAACTGTGTTCAGAAGAGGAAATCATCACCAACACCGAAAATCAATAGGAAGTGTTCCAGACAACAATGCAGCCGTAAGGAAGGACCAGAACAGTACATTCAGGGAAGACAGGAGTTTGGGGAATGAAGAAAGCAAGGGAGCTAAATAACAAAACAGCTACTGAACAGCCCCTGCACCCACACGACACTCAGAAATAACATGGCCAGTCATTTCATCAGCTGGTGGACAAGAAGCTGAACAACGGCCATCAGTGTGCGCTGGCGGCCCAGAAAGCCAACCATATCCTGGGCTGTATCAGGAGAAGCGTGGCCAGTAGGGTGAGGGAGGGGATTCTCCCCCTCTACTCTGCTCTCCTGAGACCCCACCTGGAGTACTGTGTCCAGCTGTGGAGCCCTCAGCATGAGAAGGATACAGACTGGTTGAAATGAGGCCAGAGGTGGCCACGAAGATGCTCAGAGGGCTGGAGCCCCTCTGCCATGGGGCCAGGCTGGGAGAGTTGGGCTTGTTCAGCCTGGAGAAGGGAAGGCTTTGGGGAGAGCTTATTGCAGCCTCCCAGTGCCTGAAGGGGGTCTACAAGAAAGCTGGGCAGGGGGGGATGGGACATTTTACAAGGGCCTGTAGTGACAGGACAACGGGTAATGAGTTTTAATTGAAAGAGAGAGATTTAGATTAGATATCAGGAAGAAGTTCTTCCCAGAGGGGGTGGGGAGGCACTGGGAGAGGTTGCCCAGAGAAGCTGTGGATGCCCCATCCCTGGGAGTGTCCAAGGCCAGGCTGGATGAGGCTGGGAGCAACCTGGTCTAGTGGAGGGTGTCCCTGCCCATGGCAGGGGGGTTGGAACTGGATGATCTTTAAGGTCCCTTCCAACCCAAACCATTCTATGATTCATCAACCAGATAGTGTGAGAATAAAGATCTAAAAGGGTATTACATGAGCAAATTCCCCAGAGGAAAGAAAGGTTCTGTGCAAACAACATACAGGAGAATTTAAACACTAAGCCTTTACATTGCCTTTCACAGCCTTTGGTTTAGCACATGTTATTGTGCTAAATAATAATTACCCAACTTACTTCATATGAGCAACCTCCTCAGGGTTGTACAGAAAAAAAAATGCAGGATCAGACCAACTCCCCCTGTTCTCCAACCTAATTCACATCCCTCTTCAGACAAGAGGGGTCTAAAAACCACTGATTAACACCTTGGAAAAACAGGCAATTTACAGGCATAACCATTTAGATTTAAATACAAGATTTTCTCATTCTGTGCAAGAAAGCAACAACAGCAAGTTGCTCATCACTGTGTATATCGAGCATGTGCGAGTATTTATAACTAGAGCATGACCTTCCCCTACAGCACTATACAACACAGAGCATATAACAGAGAGTAACAGCACTACAAGCATGAACAGATTAACTGAACCAAGGATGTCTCCTTTCCTTGGAGACACTCAGAATCTGTCTGGACACAGGCCTGGACAACCCGCTCTGTGTGGCCCTGCTTGAGCAGGAAGGTTGGGCCTGATGACCTTCAGAGCTCCCTGCCAACCTCAGCCGTGTTGTGATACTGTGAAAAGTCACAGAATGAGACAGATACGGGCAGGGAAGCGTTTTAAACCCAAAGGCTCCTTTAAAACAAATGTAACTACCTGGGGCCACTCTACAGGTGATCGAAACAAGAAAGTCAGCTCTGTTTAAAAGAAACTGTAATTTGGACCCAACTTCTTTTGTCCAAAGGGATGGCCAGTCTCCCATCAATTAATGAGCCATTTTCAAGACTGCAAAAATAAGCTGAGGCTCAGCAAATACTTCGTGGAAATCATTTCAGATTCATTAGGTACACAAAGTCAGCTTTATTCTGCTAAGCCAGCACATAATTTAAGTGAAGTCTCACAGGCAGGCTTGCTGGCCTTACTTGCAAAACCAAATTAAGCAGGTGCATAAATGCCAGCATCATCAGGATCTTACTGAGGTGCTGGGACTGGTATTATCTTCAACCATCAGATTCTTTAGTAAGGCAAAAAAGGGTACCTATAAACTCAGAGCCCGGCGTATCTAAAAAAAGTTCACATTCACCCCAAAACGATTCATCTTTTCCCCCTGAATCGAGCTGCCACTGCTTTTTTTCCTTCCCTAGCACCACACAGAGACAACGCCTCCAAAAAAACCAAATTTGGCACTCCGAAGCTCCAAAGTACCACCAATCCCTGCAACCATTGTCAGTGCAACATAAGCATTTCCACTGGGCTACTGCAGCTCCTTCAGTAACATACAGAGCCTTTTCAAGCAGATAATGACATAAAACAAGCTCAGCTCCTAAAGTTTCGATTCTGTGCTCATAACGGTATTTTAAATACTCTACATACCCTCAAGAACTTTTTCCAATATCTTAGCTGGGACTACAGTGAAAAGATAAAGACATTTTCAGCAGGTGGAATGCATGGACGGACGATGACAGGAAAGCTGTGGGTGTGAAAGAGCCCTGTTCACCGCTGAAAGGAATTGGAAAGCGGAGAAGTAGAGGAGCTCTTCAAAAGATCTTTTGTCCATAAGACAGCAAAAATTGTACATCATTTTTCAAAAAAAAAAGTTTGCTTCTCCACTCCCATTCCACTAGGGAAGGTTTCACAGAATTGGGATTATGATTATCCCACTGTTCAATTACCCCTGCATTGAGCTGGAGGAGTTGCAAACAGTACCATACATATCTGATTAAACTATTCAGCACTAAAGAGGTTATTCTAAGAGTAAAAGCACAAAAAAACCCACTAAAATACCACCTGCTCCCTTGTTCTTCCCTTGCCAAACATGCACATACCTTCAGCAGTCTATCCCCGGCTCTCAGTTGCATCTGTGTCACAGACTGCTGTGCAGATACAGGAGTTATTTGAGTGTTGATATATCAGGACTACATTGAGCAGATAGACTGACCCCGCTCATCTCAAGCTGGCTCTGGAATATCCGTCCTGCAAAGTACCTGATGTTACAGGGGCCATTTGATGGATCATTCATTACAGCCTCTTTTAATGAGGAAAAAAACCCCAGACAAGCTCAGTTTTAAAGGTAATGTTTTGTCTTCAGTTTAGGCTACAAAAGCCACATGCTAATCTCTGCCCCCCCAGCCAGAATAAATAACTAGATCTACAGTAATAAGTTTCCCCTAAAGTTCACTGTTTTGCTCTACCCTGAAAGTAGTTCTCACTGCATTACTGTTGTTGTCCAGCACTTACCCTGTTAGCAGCCACTGAGTTACAACCCAGAGGGTTGCAGCTGAGATAGAACCATAGAATGGTTTGGGTTAAAGGGACCTTAAAGACCATCCAGTCCCATTCCCTGCCATAGGCAGGGACACCCTCCACTAGACCAGGTTGCTCCCAGCCCCATCCAGCCTGACCTTGGACACTTCCAGGGATGGGGCATCCACAGCTTCTCTGGGCAACCTGTCCCAGTGCCTCCCAACCTCTCCATGAAGAACTTCTTCCTGATATCTAATCTAAATCTATCCACTTCCAATTTAAATTTTCAATTTAGTTGTTAAAGGGATTCACATTCCTTCCACACAACCTTCTAGAATGTAGCCAAAACCTCTCAGGGGCATTAATGCAGCACAGTGTTGGGCATCCAGAAGAATACGTCGCTAATAGATGACGCAATAATCTTACACAAACCACACAGAACTATGATAACTTGTGCACAAGACTCTCTACACCATCAATTAATACATGAACCTTTAACTCGATCTTTGAGGAGATTGTTAATTATATAGCTCAGAGCAATACTCAATGTGAAAGAGAAGAATGTTTAACAGAACCTTCAACCTGAACCCCTGGCCTTAAAAATGCACTAACAAAATACATGGCTAGCACTTGCCTCTAATCACAGGAGGCTCAACTGTTGGGAACGCACCAGTTACAGCACACAATGAACCATCCACACCACGTTACAATAAAGACTTCTCCAAAGGTATTTTTGTGACCTTGGAGATAAGTCTCATAATCTTGTTCTCATCTGCACCTGCAGATCCCTTCACTCAGGTATTTGATGTTTGGATTTTCGTTCAAATGACTTTGCAGAGAATGTCAATACATGTTTAGGTGGACTGTAAGAACGAGGAAATCATTTGGCTCCTGCTGGTGTTTCACTACAGAACACATTTAAGCGTGTCAATGCAAAAATTCAGATTAACATCTAGCTAGTTTTCAGCAAACGCAGTGTATATAAAGGGGAAATAGGCCTAACAGTAGATGTGAAGCACAAGTAACAAAAACCTTTCTCGGTGAGCCAAAGAACATTATGCTGAAAGAACCATTGTTAAGACAGAGAAGCAGGATCTGGGAATACAAGGACCAAATCCTAACCTGCTTTATACAACCTGCAACCTCAGAGGAGTTATAGGAACCACGCAGGTTGCCATTAAGGGAAGACCGACTTCTAAGTCGCTGTACTGATTTCTAGAAACCCCACCCTCTGATCTGCATATACTCAGATGCATTAAAGTAGGTGTTGCACAGGCAGGCAGAAGCTTTATTCATTCTTCCGAACAACTCTGAGCTACTGAGATTTGAAAACCACAAATCAACAATTAGTATAAGCATAAAGAGAGACCCAAGTTCTACACCGAGCAAAGCGCTAACCCGTTTCTGGTATGACAGCCCTGTGTCGAACCACACCACATGAGGTTAGTGACAGAATTCTCTCTCCTTCAGTACTATTGGCCACTACAAAGCTCAGTCTGAAGGATGTTCAAATTTAGACTGCAACGTGACCTTTTGCAGGGTCTTGGCCTATTCCCACCCTAAAAGCAGAATTAAAACCTGACCATACACTGAAAACTACTTTCACAATTTGACCATTGATACAGCATCCCATCCCCTGAAACCCTTACTACTCTGAGTATTCCTGAGCACAAAGGCAAAAGTGCAGATTATCTGAAATGTACTTAACAAATCTGTTTTCTAATTGGCCAAGCACTGAAGAACTGCAAGGCATGCAGGACACAAAACATGAGTGTGCACTTCGCATACATGAAAGCCTCAAAAATACTGCACCTTATAACTGGTCCCATTGTAAAGAGAAGTGTCCGGTACAAAAGGTTATCCAGCTGCAATCATCCTGCAATGCTGAAGGAAGTTGAAGCTTCTAGAGGGAAAATATGGCTAACTTGGGAAAAAACATCTACAACTGCTTCTCGTACACAATACTGAAGAGGTACAAGCTACATAGTTTTCAGCACATACCAATACAAACACACTGTTGCTTTCCATGGCTAGAATTGCAATCATAGACTCACAGACTGCTTTGGGTTGGAAGGGACCTTCTTAAAGACCATCCAGTTCCAACCCCCCTGCCACAGACAGGGACACCCTCCACTAGACCAGGTTACTCCCAGACTCATCCAGCCTGGCCTTGGACACTTCCAGGGATGGGGCATCCACAGCTTCTCTGAGACACCTGAGAACTGCAATAGTTGAACTGTGTCTCATACCAAACTGAAGGACATCACAAGCTTTAATCGCTAGCCAAACGCAAGGATCTGTACATATTAACAGAGAGGTCTGAGCAACTCTCGGACTGAGATATTACCACAGTTTTCAGAACACTCTCCACCACAGTTGTCACACCAACAGATTTTTGGTAACATCTTAAGCTTTCCACAATAGGACCAAGATGGGCTCTGAAGGAAAGACACACTCTGGAATTAAGACAAATTGTGAGGAGAGGTAAGCATGAGAGAAAAATTCAAAGGCACCATCAGTTATCACTTTTGCCAGGTAATGTGGCTGGGAAATACAGTATTTCCTAACAGGGCACCAGGCATGTGACACACTACACAACAAGGGAATATAGCACTGAATCACTGTAATAAAGTGACATCATCCTTTTACTGTGTCCTAGATAGTCACGTGCAAATCTACTCGTTTATTTCATCATCCTTTGTGAGTAAAAAGGGAAAGATTTCTGATATTATGCATAAGGGACCACTGTGATTCATCTATTTACTGACCCACTGGGAGGTGTAACTGATCAGGATTATTCTCCCTGTCATATGCAGCAACTTCCCACTGCTTAAGCCTAGGAGAGAAAATTAATGACACAATTACCCTTTCTGCAACTGGAATGCATCTACCTAGTGGCAGACAGGAGTCCTGTTCACGCTTTCATCTTGGGTATTGCACAAGGCCAGAGGTCAGCCCTTGGAAGAGACTGCAACCACCCTTCGTCCTCCACCCTTCCATCTGACCTCCTGCTCCAAAGCCTTTTCCAAAGGAGGTTCCACACAAGACACTCAGCCATCAGCGTGGCAAGGTAACCAGTTCCCCTGTCTATTAAAAAAATAAGTTATGCAAAGTGTTATTTTTCTTGGAAGTTTATTCCCCTCTAAAAATCATGTTATTATAATGCAAAATTAGATCTGGGAATTTCAGAAGAATCTAAAGTAATTAGTTGCCAAATTCCCACTGGATTGCCCAAGGAGTTAGATCCTAAAAGCTTTTGGCTCTTTTGGAAAACCCCATCCATCACAGAAATTCATAGATGGCTCAGTAAAAACTACAGAAAAACAAGTACTGCGTTGAGCACAGTTTCAGAGTTATTTTTACAGCACTCGACAGGGCTGCTCAGCCACTACTACACTGAGAACAGGAGATGCCACCACCAAGTTTGCCACCAAAAAAGCTTTGGGAAACAACATTTCACCCGAAGAAACCACGGTAAAAAGTGATCAGTGACATTAACATTGCCCTGTAATACTAAAACTGAAAGTCAATGCTCCAGTAAATGAAAGCACCAGAACCACATCACTCAAACCCACAGCACCTCAGCTAAGCACACATCTATTTTTCATTCTCTTCTCCTAGTGCTGCTCTTTGATGTTTTTTCAAGCAAATGCAAAGCAGAGGGAGTCCAGCTTTTTATTACTGGAAAGAATGAATTAACAATGCAACACATTTTATTATTATTTTAATCAGTTTCCAGCTCACAGCTTCACCGAGAGTACACCAACAATCACACATTTCTTAGGCCTTTTCCAGTAAATGAGGACCCCAAAGAGCTTTACAAGGCATTTAATTACATACTAAGAGTAGAATGACTGTATACAGGCCACATTTAATTAACCGATTCCCTCATCTCTCCCTTTGCTCAGGTGAAAATGGGTTTCCATGGTTCCTAGCAGGGCCACAGTTACTGTCTTTTCCAGTCATTTGCTTACAGGCAACAATTAACATGTTGATTCTAGAACAAAGCTGCTATTTCTGCATACATATTCAGTATTTTGATAGATGTGGTCATTGCTGTTCTTCAGGTGGACCTTCACCAGTCACATTTCAAACTATATACAGGGCAGTGCTGAAGACCCGAATTCAAGGAACAGGAAACAATAAAGGGCTTGTGTGTACAGACCAGCTACGAGCAGCCTCCCGGCACACTGCCACCACTCGTATTTGGTGCACGAAATAAGAAGCTTCAACATCCAGACAGCTTTGATCATTGACTGATCAATCGTAAATATGGCAAAATAATCATGTAACCTGGAACTGAAGAGCAGTCTCGTCAAGCTTGGAATCTCAGGCTGGATGGTCACAGCAGAACAAATACGTGCATGAAATCGATGTGAGGTTCGCATTAAGAATGGGCTTTACAAACAAGCTGGGGGGAAGGCACTTTTTCCAAGGGCATGTGGCAACAGGACAAGGGGTAACGGGTTTAAGATGAAAGAAAGGAGATTGAGATTGGGCATCAGGCAGAAATTCTTCCTGGAGAGGGTGGGGGGCACTGGGACAGGTTGCCCAGAGAAGCTGTGGGTGCCCCATCCCTGGGAGTGTCCAAGGCCAGGCTGGATGAGGCTTGGAGCAACCTGGTCTAGTGGAGGGTGTCGCTGCCCATGGCAGAGGGTTGGAACTAGATGGTCTTTAAGGTCCCTTCCAACCCAAACCATTCTGTGGTTCTATCATCTCTCTGAAGTTTAGCCATCAAGACAAGAGGAACACTGGGAAAGGAGGAAAGGGAAAGACTTCAAGAAATGCAAACCTAGCAAAACCAAAACTTTTTCAAGTTGGTCCTCCTCACGGACACAAGGTATTCACTATGGGCAGAAGACAGAATGACCACAAAAATAAAGTGCCAACAACATTAGTAACATCATTTTGGGGAAAATGGGGTGGTTACAGAAGATACCTCAGCTGTCATTTTAATGGTTCCTAATGATCAGCTTTTGAAGAAACCCTCAGAAGCTATTCTTTAAACAGAGGGAACGCATACTTCAGTAGTAAAATTTTACTCTTAAATTGTAAAACCCACTTTACTTTTCTCCCAGTCCATGTTGCTCCAGTGTACCAGACTGGCCAGCACCAGGCAAATTGAGAATTAAAATAATCACGAACCTTGAAACAAAGCAGTACTGACTAAATCAATTCCCTTTTCCTGCTTCCACCAGATCAGGATTTGGGCTCTTGTGTTATCATCAAGCTCATTTTCTCCTGATCTCTCTAAATCCAATTTTGGTGGCCATGTTTGGTGAGGGCATATGGCTTGGGAGTTTCACAGGGAGCAGCCTGCCAGGGAAGAAGGGGCTGCAGAAACACCATACAGTTATTTGTAATTTATATAAATCTCTATGTGAAGCTCCATTACCTAGTGCTGGCTCTTGGCCAGTCAAAACACACAGATGTACATGCTAAGTGGCTAGAGAAATACCTGGTAAATTATGATGCAAATCAGTATCCTACTTGAAAGGACAAAGAAGTGCATACTTCACGTTTAAAGCTTGATTTTTGGTGTGGCAGACAGCAAAAGGGTCCAATCAGCAGGCCCATCATACCTTTACCTATCAAGAGCTAAAACCAGTTACTTATCAGTAAACCTTCCTAAAGACTCTAAAAGCATGTAAAGCCAACGAGAAATATAATTAGGTCATTAACTACATGAAATGAAATTAAACTTTGATTGAAGTTCGGACTTGTTAATTTAAAAAATTAAATCAAAATAAATTATAACAGGTAAATAAAAATCAGCCCATTTCAAAGTCTATGTCACACTGGTGCTCTTGAAGCATACAACATTGGCACTTCCCACAAAGAAGCAAGTCAGAACAGAGGTATGAAGTGCAATTCTCATTTTCCATCTCAGCCACCAGAACTGAGAGAAAGCAGGTTCTCCCAGGTTTATTTCTGACGAGTCAATAGGAATTTTCTTGGGTTTTTTTCAATTCATGTTTAGATGTCAAAAAATGCTGAGTTACAATGTCATTACCAGAACACAGCCAAGCCTAACAGGAGGATCTGGGGGCAGAGGAGCGTTGTTTGTTCTCACCGTAAGTTGGGAGTTTGTTATTTCCTGCAAAGCAAGCATGCTTCAAGCACTTCAGCCTCTCAGTCCAGAGATCACCAGTGAATCATCAGCCACTTGCTGGGGGTTTGTACATACACGGTTGCACAATATATATAGAAGCAGAGCCTGTGTGCTCTTGCTGCTGAGCACTTTGGCTAAAACTTGGTGAAAGCTTGCTACAGCAGAAATTTCTTAATAAATGCAAAGTGAGTGAGTCAGAAAATCTATTGAGGCTGATTCTGTGCCTAAATACTTTCTAACCCTGCCCCGCCAGTCACATACCCTCAAGCATCACAGGCCAACCACTTCAGACACAAGCCATCATCTCTATAACCAGAGTTCACGCTACCCACTGAAACACCAAGATACAAACCCAATGACATACTACTCAAAAATCACTGAGAGCTATTTGCAGGGTTCCTCAATAAAGCCACTTCAAAGGCAGCTGGTCAGCGCAACCATAAAAAGTATAAAGAAAATTTCGGAGCCTGCACACCATCAGCACAGCCATCTCCACTTTTTCTTGGGTGCTTTGCATATTCATGTCCTGATTCCCAGCGGCAAAGAACATCCATAATGTCAAAAGAGCCAAACAAAATAAAAAGTCTTAGAAACTCTTACTAAAACAAAAACCCTCACACAACTTACTCCCTCCTTCTACAGTATCCAACCAGGCTCACCAGAAATAACAGAAACACTTCTAAACCTTTCAGTTTGTTTCACTCAAACCTTAACTCCCCCATCTGTAAAATACAGAACGGCTTCACCCTGGTGAGAGCAGATGACTAAGTCACTTTGATGATGAGAAGCACGCTGTGAAGTAGATGTTAACATGTTTTACGTACGCTACCAGCGATACACAACACGTTTTAAAGTGGTGCCTATGTGTCCAGAGGTGCAGCAGCAACAGCCTCCATGTGCTTACACGCAGATTTGTGGTTTTCGTGTGAGAAGGAGTTGCTGTTGTCCTAACTACAGTGTAGGGTCCTCACATCCATAGATGCTGCAGCTTCTCCTCTTGGTCAGGCTCTGGAGCAAGGCTGAGAGAGGGCGAGATGTTGGTGAAGAAAGAGAAATGGGTGGGGAGATATAAAGGGATGCGTGCGTGTGAAAGGAACGCAGCAAGAGGCAAGGAGCATGGCTTGAATGACGAATGAGGAGGAAAAAGAGAAGTTAGTATCCTTGCAGCCCCTTCTGAATTTAATGGATTAGCTTGACAAGTCTCTAACTGAGCACGGCTGAGCTTCTTGATGCACAAGGCCTCAGTCCCAGGAGACCACTGCTATGGGCTCACCTGCAAACACACTGTCTGAGCAAAAAAAACCAAGGAAAATAAGATAAAGTGAAATTTTCAGAAGGATTTTTGATAATGCCATTCTGTAGTTTCCTACATCACAAATAATTACTGAAAAATGCACGCAGGCCCCCGAAACAAAGTTGAGATTTCATATCTGGAAAGAAACAGTGAGGTTGGTAAACTTCAGGAAAAAAAAAAAAATAGATTCTACCTTACAGATTTGTAAATGTCACATGTGGCAACACAACAAGCATGCAGCACAGGAGCAGAAAGGCTTTTAAGCAAAAGAGTTTCCAAACATCTCCCTCGGATATCAGCTACTCTCTAACATTAGCAGGGATTTGCCGGCATGAATCCCTCACACACTGCTGTCAGATGAGACGTCTTGCCGTGAGGACATGATGAGCATTTGGCCTTTTCCCGTTCGCAGTATTTTTATGATGCTACTGAGAGTACAACTCGCTGCCTTTAAAGCCAATCACACAAAGAAGTGTGAATAAGCTCAGCACATCAAAAGAGATGTGGTTTTATAGTCCTATAAAACATGTCTACAAATGCTGATGAACTGCTTGTAGTGTCTCCTAATTCTAGCTGACAGCAGGAATAAAGTGCAGCGGACATTGATGGTAACCAGAAAAAAAAAAGCACATCAAACCTAACTGTTGGAGCCAGGGAAATGGTTAAAATGGGAGATGGTTGCAGACCTACGCAGCCAAGTTTCCATTTCTTCTACAGCATCCCATTAATCAACAATTCCGAGAAGATAAAGGCTAACGAGCAGTCAACAGGCTGGGAATTTTCTATGTTTTACTCAGAAAACCCACATTCCTGTTGGCAATTTGAAGCACAGACTTCTCCTCAGGTGGGTCGGCCACTTCCCAAACTTCCAGCTCGCAAAGGAAAAGCTTCCAAACAACATCACCGGAACAAAGGCTGCAGATAAATCTGTGCTACTGAGCTGTATAAATTAGGAAGCATTTAACAACAGCCCAGGATTCAAACTCACAGGTTTCACGCCAACTGCCAAATACCGAAGTCAGGAGTATGTCGTTCCCCATTCCGTATTCCTAGCCTTTTCCTCAGCGCAGACTTGCTCTCAGCCTAAGACCCAGCAGAGGTGACTTCTACTGTCACAGCTACACTGAACAGCTTTTTGAAACTGTTTACTGATGGGCTCTTTACACAAACTTGTGCACCTTTGTCCTCCTTCCGAAGACACTAAGTATATGCTTCTATCTCACATGGATTTAGCTATTCTAAATATTTAGGTATGAACTCCTAAACCCCTTTAACTTTGCAATGACGCTAAACTATGGAAAGGGAAAAGCACCTGAAACAAAGAGCTCTTCGAGTACAGAGCAGCTTGATGCTCCACGGCGTGGACAAAAAAGGATGAGTGTTTTCCTTGCCCACATACCTGCCAGCATGTCATCCCACAAGCTAATCATTTTGAAAATGTCCCAAACCATAAGCTCAGTGACCTCTTCGGCACTAAACCGCACAGGAGACTGCACACTGTTCAAACAATTCAGTCTTACCCAGGGCTTTATCCCTTTGAACTTTAAACATTAGTGTTTATGAAATATATTGGATCAACAGCTCCAGGATACAAATGACTCTGGAAACAAAAGCTGTTAGCACAGTGGAATTCACACAAAGTTCCACTGTGTCCCCGTGCTAATACAACCGTTCCGTTAACGAGGACCATTCCTGGGAAAGACAATAATCCAACGTTCATACCCAGCTCGGCTCTGGACCTTTTCCAGGCACCTCTTACCAAAGCCATTCAGTTAGTTTTAAACACACTTGACTTTAGCCAAAATCATCCAGTTACAGAGAAAACGGATCGATTTTGTGCATTTCTACTTCATATGCTTTGTTCTTCAAACGACAATGTGCCCCTGCGATCTCCTCCTTTGCCCTTCTAGCTGCATAATACATCCCAGTGCTATGAAATCTCTCTGCACTCGCTGACACACTTTTTCACCTTCATCAAGGCAACTTCCACCATCCCAAATTCCAAGTGCATCTTTGTAAAAGCTTGAGAAAGGTAACAAATTACTTGGTTTTAAAACGTAAGGAGAAGACTTGAATTAAGATGGAGCAAATCTAGAAAACATTTTAACAGAGAGGGGAGGCAGGACATCACACGCCCTCTTAGCAAAACCAAATCGAAATAAATACCTTCTTGCAGAAGGATCTTTTCCCTTCCTGGGCTGACACTATTCCTGGACCACAAACTTTCACAGAACTTCTCACGCTCTTAGTAGTACGTATTTGCAGGAAAAAAAAAAAGCAGGGTCACACTCACTGTGCTGGATTTCTTAATACACACTCTGAGTTTGCTTCACATAAATGGGGGGGGAAGAGGCATCAAGTGACCCACTCTAATTCTCTAAATTCCATTTTTAAACATAAGCATCCTGCAGAGTAGAATGTTCTCTCTCTCCCACCTTCACACACCCAAGACTGACTGAAAATTTCTCAAAAGCTGCAGTCAAATCACTTTAATGGCCACCATCCTCTCAGCTAACTAAGAGATGAGCATTAATGAGACAAACCCGTCTGCAGGCCAACAGCATCAGTTCCACACATTTAAGTCCATTTAAACTGAACCAGAAATACTGTCAGGCACATTACTTTGAGGAGAAGCACAAAACCACTAAAATTCTGTAGTGAGATTTTCTGAAAAATAACGCTACTTTAGGATCCAGGTATCACCTGCTGAACTTCCCAAATGCAACAGCCACTTCATATATTGCCCTGACATTTCAATCAGCATTTACGGCCTATTAACACTAACACCTTTCCTCCAAGAACCTTACTTTACAAGCATTATCTCTGTCACAAATAGTTCATTCATCCTTTAAATGCAAAGGTTCAAAGGAGATTGTTACCTATTCCAGGACACACATTTAGCTGAAGAGTCAGGCAGCATCACTGCAGAGTCAGAGCTCACAGCTGGACATCGCCCCTAAGCTCCTACCCTCAGAACATTTTAGGAGGTGTTTTGCACAGCTGTGAGACCTGTGCTGAGCCACCAGGGATAAAAGCAAAACCCACCTTGTTTTTGCATGAGTGGGTGCCTTGAGATGCTGCTCCACACGGCGGCTTAGGCTGATGAAAGCCACAGTTGCCAGGATAAACCCTTCGCTTCCCTTCTTCACAGTGCATTCCCTCTCGCTCACTCCTTTGCCAACACTGACACAGTTCAAGCACCTGAGCAAGCAGAAAACTCAGCCAGCAGAAAACCCTTGGCCAAATCAACTCCCTTAAATTAGATCACTGTTGGGAAAATGAGTAACACTGCCAGAGCAAGGAAAGCATCCTGGGCTGTGGAAAAGAAATGGGATCACAGCACAGCTGGCTTAGATCTGTGTAGTCTGGCATGGAACTGAAACCTCTGCACCTTTTCCATGATGATGCAGTGGACTAAACTGAGTATGACAACTGCTGAACTCCACTGTCTTCCCCCTGCTCACCTGTGTGCTTAAGAGTATCAATAACTTTTGCCATTAATTCACTTACAAAATCCCAGAGTGGCTCAGCTTAGAGCAGCAGAGCTGGGAAATCTATCTCCGAGTGCTCTAGCAGTACTCTCAGAGAAGTATGGCTTAGCAAACACAATTGAACTGCAGCTTTTCTGCGAGATCAATCAGGTTACTGACTACCAGTCCTAGGTGTGTACTGCGGAACGGCTCCATCTCCCTGCTCCAATTCTGCACTCACGTGCCATTCCTCTTTATAAGGAAGGATGTGTCACAGCCCCTGGATGGAGGAACATCATAGAATGGTTTGGGTTGGAAGGGACCTGAAAGATCATCTAGTTCCAATCCCCCTGCCATGGGCAGGGACACCCTCCACTAGACCAGGTTGCTCCAAGCCTCATCCAGCCTGGCCTTGGACACTCCCAGGGATGGGGCATCCACAGCTTCTCTGGGCAACCTGTCCCAGTGCCTCCCCACCCTCTCCGAGAAGAATTTCTGCCTGATGCCCACTCTCAATCTCCCTTTTTCTGTATAAACCCACTACCCCTTGTCCTGTCACTCCCTGCCCTTGTAAAAAGTCCCCCCCACCTTTCTTGTAGCCCCTCAGGCACTGGAAGGCTGCAGTAAGGTCTCCCTGGAGCCTTCTCTTCTCCAGGCTGAACAAGCCCAATTCTTTCAGAGTTTCTTCACATCAGAGGTGCTCGAGCCCTCTGAGCATCTTCATGGCCTCCTCTGGACTTGTTTCAACTGGTCAACATCCTGCTTATGTTGATGGCCCCAGAGCTGGATGCAGAACTGCAAGGGAGATCTCCCTGGAGTTGGATACAGACCAGGATACAGTTGGCTTTCTGGACTGCCAGCACACAAGGCCGGCTCATGCCCAGCTTTTCATCCACCTGTACCTGCAGGTCCCTCTCCTCTGGGCTGCTCTCGATCCACTCTCCACCCAGCCTGTACTTGTGATTGCCCCAAACCATGTGCAGGACTTTGCACTTGCCCTGGTTGAACTCCATGTGGTTGGCACGGTCCCACCTCTCCAGCCTGTCCAGGTCCCTCTCAACGCCACCCCTTCCCTCCAGCACATCACTGCACCACACAGCTTGGTGTCATGGGCAAACTTGCTGAGGGTGCCCTCGATCCCACCATCCATGTTTTTGACAAAGATGTCAGTCACGTGCAAAGAGAGAGGCTTTCTCAATCAACACTTTCTGAAATCTCCAGCTCTGCAGTAGCAGAACAGTAGTGTGTGGGCAGAGAGTAGGCTCCCATTTCTCTTACTCCAGTTTCCTTATGGTGTTTCAGCAATGTTTATGCTGCTAAATCACACCATTTTTGGAAAACACCCAAAGGCATTAGACAGAAGACCCCTAAAAAGGAAAGCAGTAATTGCCAGTGTCTTCTCAGTAGACAGACCACCAGACAACCTGCTAAGGATACGATATATGTCCCGAAGCATATATGCAGCTCTCTCTCTTCTACAGAAACAGGTAAATAGATTCAGATCACTCAAAAAACCGAGATCCATCAACTACAACTACTAGCACTAGAAAAGGAGAGATTGCCCTCTTCCTTGGAGGCAAACAGAACCACAAAATAATAGAATGGTTTGAGTTGGAAGGGACCTTAAAGATCATCCAGTCCCACTCCCTGCCATGGGCAGGGACACCTTCCACTAAACCAGATTGTTCAAAGCCTCATGCAGCCCAGCCTCGAAGGCATCCAGGGATCAATAGCACCAGCCTAAGCTGATAACAGGATTCTGAGCACGTGGAGATGTCTTTAGTATGGTCTCCAGCAGCAGGGTACTGCACTGACAGGAAACAGCTGACAGCGTGATCATCTCATCACTAGAAAGGTGACATCTCCAAAGAAGCTGAATGAACACTGGTATTATTCAGCAGGGACATGTGTCTCTCACTGAGGTATTAAAAGACAGCACCAAAAAGAGGCAAAGAAATCCTGTGAAAATTTCATGCTATAGTTAACAGCAAGGAAAATCCCTCACACCAAGTACGAGTGACTGCAATAGCAGGTCCCTCGACACTAACACAACAGGACCGAAAAGCCCTTACCTCCTTACCAAAGGAGATTTGGCCTAGACTGAAAATGTATCACAACACCAAAAGACTACGCTGCACCCAGACCTCCTGCGTCCTGTACGTACACCACACTGCCTTTCACGGAGCATAGCCATCACCAATTGGGATGGGCTGATTGAGCAGACAGAATGAATTCTTCCAGAAGAACTCAGAACTCACTATTGCATTGTCCCAAAGCAACTATTCGTGCCAGTACATGGCTAACTGCCCCTGTAACACAGCTTAAGGTTCTCTCCAACTGAGTACTTGCTCCTACAGTAATTACGCTCTTCAGAAGGATATTCCACCCACTCCTGCGCTGAAGGGCTAAATTAGCTCCATGCACAAAACGCCAAGTTAAAATTTAAACAAGTTTCACATCTCTCCTGTTGGTACAGCAATACAACTACAGGCTACACTGGCTCCGGCACAAGTAAGTGACTTCAGATGGGCTTTTCCAGAACAAGGCTGCTCTAATATTTCGACAAACTCATTTGTTTGTTTGCTTTTTAGCATTCTGGTACCCAACCCCAAAAGGTCACGATGTCTTCCCCCTGAAAAGTTCAGTATTATTCCTCCATTCTCAGAGAAAGTCAAAAATATATACTATCTGCATGTTCAGTATCTAAACATTTCACAACCTCGTGCCACCCAATACTACACCACAGTGCTTGGTGCAATCATTAGGAAGCATTCAGAAATCCAGCTACAAAAACAGGCTGCTGAAAACAACCCTCACTTCTCACTGAAAAGGACAATTTACAGCCCACCACGAGCACACATTATTACTTTTGTACAGAATTATAAAGAGATAACCTTGCTGCAACACATTTCACATGCAGAGATGCACAAAGTACACGTGCAAAAGATTATCCATGTGAATTGCAGTCATGTGATACTGTTCCAGCATGATGAATAAATTTCATTCAGCACGAGCGGCAGGAATTGCATGGTTTCCCTGATGCACCCCACCACGAACCCACTTCCTCCAAATTTTCATCCTCCCCCAACAGCAGGCACATTGGAATAAACACTTTTAAAACGGAGTTCTCTGCTCTCCCTGCTGCAAGCACAACATCTCCTCTTGAAAAATTATCCTTATTTGGTAAAATCCAGGATAGAAAATAATTTAGTCTTGGGATCAAAGGTTTTCACACGCTATAAAGTAAAAAAGTTTTAATCCACAACAATGAAACCAACGTACAAAAACCCCACCAGAATTTGTCCAGAGAAATGGAAGATTTCCTCCTTTGCCCATCAGTTGATGCTCATCTCTTACCCTAAACCAGTAAGAGATTATGGATCTTAAAGTGCTGCTGCTATGCACCGAAAAGGCTCTTTTAGAAGCTCTTCTGACCTCCTCTGACACCTGAGCCATAAAGGTCTCATTGCTGTTGGTCTTACAAGTGGGCTGTTATATCAGCCCCATCCCTGGCTGTCTTCAAGACCAGGCTGGATGAGGCTTGGAGCAACCTGGTCTAGTGGAGGGTGTCCCTGCCCCTGGCAGGGGGGTTGGAACTAGAGGGTCTATAAGGTCCTTTCCCACCCAAACTATTTCATGATTCCATGATCTTTCTTGACACACATTTCATAGAAAGCTTGGTCAAGTATTTTCTTCCAAGCATGGAAAGAACATTCACCCTATACGTGCAGAGCTACGCTTGCTGCTGTAGAGATGTCCTATCAAGGTTGTTTTGGAACAGCCAGTATAATTCTCTCCCAGTTTCACCACTCACAGGGAGTGAAGCCATTAACAACCCTCACTGATAATGGGGAATTACCAGCCTTGCCATTTGCTTCCCTGAAGGTAAACTCTGGGAGGATTCTTACTCCCAGGGCTTTGTCCTCCTGATGTCTGCAGAACTCAAATCTCAGTTTTTCTAGACCTCATGGATGACTGTGAGATGCTGCAGATACCCCATGCCAAGCCCTTTCCTCGTGTCCTTAAGCTGAACTCTTCGCTTTCATGGAGTAAGACAGCTTCAGTTTTGTGACATTCTTTTACTTAGAAAACCCATCAGTAACCTCTGGCTGGACATTTCCTATCAAAGTTTTGCAAGAACACAACTGAAGAGACATGAAAGTTTGTATCATGATGAAAAGTGATCAAGCTTTCTTTAATAAAAATATTAACTCCTCTAGAAAGACAACAAAGTGGGTAAGGAGACAGCAGTCATGACCAAGGACCCACACTTAATATGGCCAAGAAGTATCTAAATTCAGACAGTTGGCTGTATTTGTGTAAGCAAAAAAAACCCACACCACTTTGTGCATCACTGCACAGTCAAACAAGCCTTTAGAGCAACACCTGTGCCCCACGGTGAAAAACTGTGGAAGAGCAGGAGACAGAGAGCACTTTTCCTGAACAGACCAGTGGGGGAATGACCATCATAAATCTTGCCACCTCTTGTAAATAATGCCAGGCTCGTTCCTTTGACCTCCTCTATCAAAACCCACATACGGTGTACCTCTGTGCACTATATATAAAGGCAATTCCAAAATAAATAAATAAAAAACGGAAATGCACATGTTAGCCTCACGGCAAGAATGAGAGAATAGACATGTGACAGACAATAGCTCTGTTGCTTGCAAGTCTCAGATCCTGAGGTGATAGGCATGGTACCAGAATAAAGACTGAGCAAGGTACAGCTTTAGTGTGCTACAGTGAAGAGTAAGAATCAACTAAGAATTCCCTGAAAACATGCTGGCAGCGGTGTCTCAGCTGACTATAACCAAGCCATAATGACAGGAGAAGACAAGCGATTAGAGCTGTGACACTTCATAAGACAGGCATGACATGGTAACACAGAACAAAAATGTCACTGTTTGAAAGCTTCTGATAAATCCCTTGGTAGGCAAAAGAAAATCAACCTTTCCATACACCATAAGGATGAACCCACAGACATTTTTTTGCTGATATTTAAGCTCTCTGGAGTTTAACAGTCTGTTATAGATGTGGCCACTTACCAAAATTCGAGTCAAATTCCAGCACAGCTGTCTGTTAAGCATGACACATATTCAGGTTATAAAAGCTGTTTCAAGCTGGAAATATGCCCATCTGAAGTACTCTTACCTGCAAGACATCTTGGATCTTCACCCACACATCAACCATGTCATAGAGCTTGATGTCACCATCATACTGGCTGCAGGGTGAGGCCACTGTTTGCTGAAGGTGTCCAAGGACGACAGAGTGTGCAGCAGCTACAGCATTGAATTTGTCAAAAAGAAGCTCTAGCAGCTCCAGCAGTAACCTGTAAACCAGCAAGACAACAGCCACTCAGTTTCCAGAAGACACCATAGGCAGGCTGCCATGCAGCACATATCAAAAACTGACACCATACCCTATTTTGCACAGATGCTGCGTGTGAGCAGAGAGGTCACCCAGCTCCAAACCCTCTCCAAGCTTCAAGTGACTGACTTCACAGAATCACAGAATAGTTTGGGCTGGAAGGGACCTTAAAGACCATCTAGTTCCAACCCCCCTGCCAGGGGCAGGGACACCCTCCACTAGCAACTTCCAGGTTGCTCCAAGCCTCATCCAGCCTGGCTTTGGACACTTCCAGGGATGGGGCATCCACAGCTTCTCTGGGCAACCTGTCTCAGCACCTCACCACACTCTCCAGCAAGATTTTCTCCCTGACACTCATTTTCAATCTCCCCACTATCAGTTTAAACCTGCTACCCCTCATCCTGTCACTCCCTGCCCTTCAGCTGTTAGCAGCTCAGATTTGGGACCTAAATACTTCTGTGGACCTTCCTTTCCACTCCACCCTCCATACCAGAGTTGCTCACCTTTAATGTCTTCTACTTGGGGGTATAGGAAAGATAAATGCTTCAGTAATTACACAGTAACTACACTTCAGTACCATATTAGAGAACACTGTTTCCAGACAGAGCTGCAGACAGGGAGGGAGACTGCCTGCTTTCTCCTCAGAACTAAGAATTCAAATTCAATAAAAACTGAATTACCCATACAAATACAAGATAGTTATTTTGTTTTATGAAATGAGTAATATGGAAGGTTTTAAACAACACAAGATGAGAAACCTAAAACATCAAGCCTCATCAACTGTGTCAGTTATCGAGATTCTACTACTATATGGAAGGCGATGCAGTTATAACCTCATCTAAATGTACTACACTTTACCTGCTGCTATGGTTTCCTTACTGGCCAATTATAGTAATTAATGTACCTTTGCAAAGCCCTAACTGTTTTGTGATAAGGCAATGACTCATCACATTTTTTATTATTGGGGAAAAAAAACCCTGATCAAGTTCACTTTGGTTTAATGAGCAATTCCACTACACATGTAACCGCAACAAAACGTGAGGATAACACTTCCCAAATCCATATGTTAGGCACTGTCTAGCTCTGACAGACAGTCTCCATCACATTTGGCTGCAGCAGCTTCAGAGCTAGCACACACTTTCTGTGCCTGCCCACCACAAGTTGCTGTCCCCAGAGCAGGGCAGATCTGCAGCAGAGTCAGAGCTGCACCCGCTCCTTACCCACCACACTTCAGGCTCCTGTGTTTGTTAATCACTAATAAGGCACGTTCATGCCTTGGTCACCGTTTCGGAGTGCTGAATAGCTGCATACATCCACCTCCAAGAGCTGTTCAAGCCATATCTGGATAGTTAACTGGAGTAAGAAGCTGTTGCACATTTGCCTCTGTTACCAACACAGAGTAAGAGTGGGCTGGCACGGTGTTGTGCTTAAAACCTCGGCTTACAGCAATCCTAGACTGAACTGGTCTGCAAAGGAGAGAAGCTAGCTATTGCTTAAAATAAAATGACTATCAGACAGTCTCTCATTCATATACTACAGTTTACATGTATAGATGTATATGCAAGCACTATACAGCAATCTCTCGGGTATCTCCCATGGGCCATTCCCCTACCAATGGTGTAAACTACACAGCTCATATGGTTAAGCAGAAGAGCACCTTGACCCAATAGACAGAGGCATCAGCTAAGTCTGGGAAGGTAGCAAGGCATAGCAGAACAGATCAAGTGGCCAGATGCATGTAATTAAAAATACAGATGTGTTTAAGAATCATGGTACTCCTAACAAATACAGGCTCCTTAATATTGCCATACCCGAAGTGACTATAGAACATTCATAGTAAGCGATCCAAAAGAACTGATGTGTAGATCAATTTTCTCCATATTTGATAGCAACAAACGCCTGAAGTGTTGTCAGTGCTAAGACAGAAAACACTGCTCTAGCACAGGTCTTTACAAACTTAAATAGGACCCTGGCAGGTGACAAACAGAAGTATACAAGACATGATGGCAAAGACAGAACCAGGAAAGACAGCTATTTTCAGTATTAACAGTATTACACGTTCAATAGGGGAAAATCCAGCACAGAACTAAAAAGCCTCCTCCCTTTAGACTTTGTATAAAGCTTAATAACTATCCTGTCCAAGTGAAACCAAGAAGCTTATCAATATTACTGTTGTATATCAGGCAGAAATTCTTCTGGGGGGGGTGGCGGGGAGGCACTGGGACAGGTTGCCCAGAGAAGCTGTGGATGCCCCATCCCTGGCAGTGTCCAAGGCCAGGCTGGATGAGGCTGGGAGCAACCTGGTCTAGTGAAGGGTGTCCCTGCCCATGGCAGGGGGCTTGGAACTAGAGGGTCTTTAAGGTCCCTTCCAGCCCAAACTATTCTGTGATAAGTTGCTAGTGTGGAAAGACTTACACATCCTCCTGCTTTCCTAACTGCTGCTGCCCCATCACCACACTGTGATCAGTGAAGGATACTGGACAATCTGCCTGAAAAACATCCTCCATCGTTGTTAAGCGAGTATCTTCTCCAACCAGCTCTAAGACATGGGAGAGGCAAACGCGTGCTTTGACAGTCCTTAAGAGATCTCTAGAACTTCTCACAGCAAGTGACAGAGGCAACTGAGGCAAGTGGCTGGTCAGCCAGAAAGCAGACAAAAGTAGGAGGAAAACCACATGTAGAAGAATTTGGATAGACAAGGAATTTCATGTTGGAAGTACTTAGATACAGCCTTGGTTGAAATGTCAGAAATTCCTCAGTGCAAGCCCAACTTCTGCTAACAGCCCATTAGAAAGGAAAATTTGGTTATCTATACACCACCTTGTTTCCCTTGGAAAGTACAATTTCGCAGAACGGAACTAGCTGGATAGTTTGACAAACTCATTCATGTACAAGTGAGTTTGACCTCACATTATCAATTTGTTTATGGAGCCATTACTAACCTAATACTATGCTGAACAAAATTATTTGGTTTAAAATTCCAGTGTCTTCCTAGTCTCATGTTACAGACTGACAGACATGAAATCTCACCAGTCACGTTCTTCAGTGCTAACTACCAGCCCATTACATTCTCCATTCTCAACTAACATCCTATTTCCACATCTCCCTGTTTTTTCAATTAGCCAGCACCTCTTAATTTTCTTTACTCTAAAAGTCTTTTAAATCTGTCAGGACATTTTTGAAACAAGGTGACCCAAGAGAGACACGGACACAGTCTGTGTCAGACAGCCAACAAGACAAAACAGCATAAAATAATATGGCCTAGATTTTATGCATATGGGGTTACAGCTCCAAGTGACCTCAGCAGAACACATACAGAGAATGACAGAAGCCTGGCTCGGGCGATTTGTCAAAGCCATCTCATCACCCGTTCACTGAGAAATATGGTAAATAGGTTGAGAGACAGTGACACACACCCGGAAGCAACTCGTATTGTCTGGGCAATAATAGAGAATGAATTGATGCAGAGTGACTGCTGACACCTGAATTGGGTTGGTAATGACAATTCATGCATTTTAGCAGCAATAATGTCCTTTGTCTGGTCAGAGTGTTGGTGTGTATATAATTTCTGTTATTTATTTTAAAGCCTCAAGATGAGGAAAAAAGCCAGAAGTGTGTTATGAACACACAGAGAAAAGTGAACTGAATCCAATCGATAGGATTTAGTAGCAAAATTGCCAATATACCATCTCCTCCTGGACCGGATTTTTAATGTATTCCTACCAAATTTATTTGTCCCATAAATCTGGCCCTCTGGTAGGCACGTGTCCAGGTTACTATTATTCTAAAGTCAACACACTTCCACAATTCAGAAGAGACCCACAGGTTCACGTATCAGTACCCCAAGCTAAAGCGACATGGCCTTCTCTGTGAGCCTCTAATTAAGGACAACATTGCATGCTTTAGGAAACTTGCCATGCAAGTCTTACCTTTCTGACCCAAGGGGTGAAAAATATACTTCTGCCATTATATGGAGGTCCTTAGCAGGGCTAGTGTGGTCTTTAATAAGCGGTGCTTTCCAGTTTCACACCAACTCTAGTCAGCTAGACTGTGGAGTTCTCAAACCAAAGGACAAGGACAATGCATTCATAACAGAATGGGCCACACTATCACCTCTGCAATCACTGCTCACTCTTGTGCACGTGCTTCTTAACCAGCCTGGTACACAACATCTAGTACAGCACAGACAAGACTTGCTCCTGGCAGGCTTACAGGGGCTACAGGAATTTCATGTGAGTCAATAGACTTCATGAAGCTCTGAGGAGCTGACCCAAGAGCCCACTGCCTGTTGGCTCCATGAAGAGAGCACTCAGAGGTGCATGAGACATCATTACTCTCTGGGAGCTAGCTGCTTTACAGCAAACACAAAACAAACAAATCTGTATCTTAAAAATTGAGGTTCAACAAGATCAAGCACTAGGTCCTGCCCTTGGGCCACAACAACCCCCTGCAATGTTACAGGATTGGGGACGAGGGGCTGGAAAGCTGCCTGGCAGAAAAGGACCTGGGAGTATCAGTCAACAGCAGCTGAATATGAGCCAGTGTGTGCTCAGGTGGCCAAGGTGGCCAACAGCATCCTGGCCAGCATCAGGGACAGTGTGGCCAGCAGGACCAGAGCAGGGATCGTCCCCCTGTGCTGGGCACTGGGGAGGCCACACCTTGAATCCTGGGGTCAGTTTGGGCTCCTCCTGGCAAGAAAGGCACTGAGGGGCTGGAGCATGTCTGGAGAAGGGAACAGAGCTGGGGAAGGGTCTGGAGCACAATTCCTGTGAGGAGCGGCTGAGGGAGCTGGGGGGTTCAGCCTGGAGAAGAGGAGGCTCAGGGGAGACATTATCACTTCCTACAACTCCCTGAAAGGAGGGTGCAGAGAAGGGGTGTCAGTCTCTTTTCCCAAGTGATAGGACAAGAGGAAACAGCCTCAAGTTGTGCCAGGGGAGGTTTAGATGGGATATTAGGGAAATTCCTTCCCGGAAAGGGCTGTCAGGCACTGGAACTGACTGCCCAGGGATGGGGGAGTCACCATCCCAGGAGGGATTTAAGACGTGTGTGGCCAAGGTGCTCAGGGACATGGTTTAGTGGTGGCCCTGGCAGTGCTGGGTTAACGGTTGGACTCGATGATCTGAACGGTCTTTTCCAACCTAAAAGGTTCTGTAATTCTATTCTCTGATTACCTCCATCTTACAAAGAGACAAAGCAAATCAGAAGAAAACACCAGATCACAGATACCTAGTTCTGTGAATACTGAACAAGACACAGGGAACTCATCCAGCAGAAGGTTCCAACCTCCAGCCTCAGACCCTGCAGGCCTCTCAGTCATCTGATTTGCCACAAGTGAGAATTTCATGGATGCCATTTAAAGTACAGTAGCTGAACACAGGCACTGAGCTCAGTGGTAGAGACTAAAAGGCATCCACGTGTGACTAGTTTTAAGGTGAAAAGAACATTTTACTCACAGTGATTTTACTCACTGAAACCTGTGGTCACATAAGCATGGTGACTGACAGCCTAATGAATACGAAAGCATTTTTGAGCACTGCATCACACTCAAATTTGGGGTCTTACAGAGCTCTCTTGAAATAGTAGGACCTTGTTGTTCAGATTTATTTTTTTCTGTGACAGCAGGAAAGTTGCTGAGTTTTGATTTAAAACTGTAGCTAATTTCAGAGTCAGTATACCTTCCCATACTATAATTTATTCTTTTAAGTATAAATGAATTCACCTGGTTGCTGTGAACTTCACAGGGGATTCAGGTTTAGAATCAGTTCTAATTATCTTCTTATTCAACCAGAATTCAAGACACTTTCCATAGCTCTAGAATATAAGCCTCTTAAAGGCTCACAAACTCCTATTAAACACATGTCAAAACCCATTAAACTATTTTGTACCTTACAACCCCCTGGCAGGTTCATGTCATTAAAATATGACCTGATCCAATTTATCATTTTCAATGGCCAAACAGCAGCAATACAACCTCTCAAGACTGATCATGAAAAAAGTATCAAAACACATGCTATGCTCCTTCTTGGAATCAGAAACTAAAATTCTGCCTTCTGACCAAAAAAAGCTTGTTGTAATTTCACCAAGTTATCAGCACCATAACTCCGCGAATTCTCCAAAACATAATTGTTTCCACTGCAATGACAATTACAGGAATTTAAAAAGAATTATTTATCAAGCTAAAGTTTTCTTTGGGAGTGATTTTCCACTACAAATACTACACATAATCATCACAGAATAGTTTGGGTCAGAAGGGACTTTAAAGCTCCAACCCCCCTGCCATGGGGACACCTCCCACTAGACCAGGTTGATCAAAGTCCAGTCCAACCTGGCCTTGAACACTTCCAGGGAGGAAAATACACATTATTGTTTTCATTTTTTCTTTTCCACCACTAATTCCCTTTGTCACGTGACCATTACAATGTGCAGTATCACAAGTTAGTGTTTCAGCCAGAAGCAACAGCTAGCCCTCATGAAGCCCTATTTTCCACAGAGCAGCTCTAGTGAATCCTGAAGAAAGGCAGAAACCTAGTTCTCGGTTGGCTTCCACACCTTGCTATCAATGTAAATGGGGCTGCAAACCAATTAAAAACTTGGCCATATATTTACTGATATAATTAGTTCCATACATGATTTCAAAGCTTTGCACCTGCATCAGCTTAATTGGACCCTGCTACTCTTGAAATAACTGAGCTGAATCTTCTTTCAAGTCATATGACATAGGAACTTGAAAATTTCTTTGGCATCAGCACCAGGGTGAAGCCGTGATTCAGTGCAACACAAGATAGTATTTGTTTTGGCACCAAGTGTTCTTTACACCACACATACCAGCAATCTGAGACAGCATTACAATCCAATCTGTTGTAAAGCCGCTTAAAACAAAAGGTTAGGTTAAAAAAAATAACAGAAATTAAGTGCTTGACATTATGCACCTCTTGGTAAATAATGCTGGCTTCTACTGTTCCTCCACTTTCAAATCTGCACTTCAAACATCTGTTTAGATTCTCTTCTACGGCCAAGCACAGAAGGAAGCGTCTCCCCTTCCCACATCCCTAGCTGAGAAGGAACAATGCCTCCCCTTTCTGAATACATTGCTTAAATTCCCCTTTCAGTGAGACACAGGCATTTCTGAAAATTTGACCATTTCAGACCTCTCCTACTGCAAAGACATTACTGTCATTCCTTCAAACAGCAACGAACAGATATGACACCCTTCTCCAGACTTTTGGCAGCAATCGAGGTTCAGTGATTGAAACAGCCTTACCTAGGCTGATTTTCCTGTGAAAGATTCTCCGCTCTCTGGTACCCATTGTCCGCCACCTGAGTTGTGGACCGCTTAACAATCTGCTTGAGTTCCTGTTCTAAGCGATCCTGGATGGCTTTCACCGTTTCAGGGATTTTTTTCAGCTTGGCCAGCCCTTTGATGAGTATGCCCATGAAGACAGTGCTGTTCTCCTCTGGGTCCAGCTCCGTATCTTCTTTAATTTCCAGAAGGCTTGTTTCCCGCACTGAAATAGATTTTAAAAGGCGAAATTCAAGATTGAAACTGTTAAAAACAAGACTTAACACCATGCAGAATAAACATTTAAACTCCTTTGCCTTCACAGAACTCCCACCACTTTGAGCAACCAAGGAATAAACAAGGAAACCAGGAACACTCCAATTTTGACAGGAAGCAGTGGGTATTTCTGATTGACTGGGGGGTTCCCTATACACAGACACAACAGCCTGCACATTTGATTGATTTGGAAACAGAGATCATGGTCTAAGTTACATATTAGTTCAGAAACAGAGGAAGCCTGGTGTAATTAAGATATTCGTAAATGAGAAGATATTATACCACTACAAATCCCTTGAATGTGTTTCAAGGAGCTAAAAGCCCTAAATTCCAAACCCAGCTGTTTTTCTTCACAAGGGGGAATTTTCATTATAAACACTATCAAGCTTAACAGACTTGTGATGAATTCGGCAAAGTTTACACTGCCAGAGTGAATGATTGTTTGATGTTATCCTGTTCTGCTTTATTACGTCTGTCAAGGGGCTGATGAAGTTGCTCAGATCTTTTAGCAAGGCTTCTAGAAAGGAAAAGTGAGAAGAGTTAGAGAGGATGTTGTGGATACAGTTCTCCTGAAGTAGCAGGGATTGCACAGGGAGAAAATCTGTTGCTAAGCGACAAGGGAGAGAAAGGCAAGAGGTAGGATGCTTGTTCTAAGTATGTTCATTAATCAACATTTCTTAATTTACAGATAATGCCCAGCGACAACAAAAGGATGTCTCTGTTAAAGGCTGGATGAAACATTTAATAAATATAGTCAAACAATTATGTGAACGAAGTGTCTTCAAAGCAAACTCAACTAAAGCATCTTGGAAAACGTACAGTCATGGGGCTTGTTAACAGCTGGAGTGGCAGTACAGGGGGAAACACCGCTGAAGTACACGGCTGAAGCTGTGCCATCCACCCTCCCAGATCCTTGTGTAGAAATTAAAACCTCACGGCTGTTTCATCTCCCTCGTACTGAACTCCAGTAAGGGCTGTTGGATGACAGATGACTCCCGTGGTTTCTACTGCTCAACAGATTTTTTACTTACATCAAAACTTATCCAAGAACCTAAATAAACGTCAAAAGATCCACCAGAAGGATTTAAATGACATGGCAGAAATGAAAAATGGCATGTCAGAAGTGGCGTGCAGCCCTGTAGCTGTCTGAAGCTCTGACACTCTGAAAAGAAGAGCACCAGCACCGTGTAAGTGAGCCCAGGATCAAGAAAACAATATCCCAAAGAGTCCATATGGTGCCACTTCATAAATAGCATCACAATAAGCAGATAACACCTACTTCAGTGTCAGCTTACACCACCGTCCACAGCAGAGATCATTTCTTTCTGTCAGTGCAATCCCAAACACAGCCTCTATAGCTCAAACCAAACTCACCCTTCACACACTCTTCCATTCCAACCTAGAACACCAGCAACACTGCCAGGCCAGCCCGAGGTAAGAACGGACCTTGTGAGGCCATCACACGTCATGGTGCAGAACAATGTCGGGTTTTAGGTAAACAACACCAGGGAGATCAAATAGTGCTGGTTTTCCCTCTCTCACACACTTTTTTTTTTTTAATTAATGTCTATTTAATCTTGTAATTTGGGCAAGTTACGGGGCAGGCTCCTAGAAACACCCAGAGTGCATTAATTATAAAAAGCAAGGATAATACAGCAGACACCTCAAAAACATCTAAGCCATAAAACCAGTTAGAAGTTGGATGCACACATATTTCTGCTCAAAGCTCTCCTATCACACACCTTTCAACCCACACAGCTGCAAAGCACTTTGTGTGCTGTGTGCGCGGCCTACCCACTTTGTTAATGCTATTTGTTATTCTCAAAAAACCATGGCGTGACAGGCAAACACACAGCAAATGAGCTCCTCAGAACAAGAGCTGTGGAAAAGACAACACTGGAAATGCTGGAGAAAAGGGTTTTAGTTTATCAGTTAAAAAAAACCTCCAAGTATCTTCTTGCTCTGAGTTTAATGCAAAGGTTTCACAGCCTAAACCTTTTAGGGGACAGGTCCTTGTCATTACGTTGCCGTCCCTTTATAAGCAGGCTGCAAATTATTCTTAATATCACACAATGAGAACCCAAGAGGGAGGAAATACTGCTGTATCCAAATGTGAAGACAGCATTTAAGACCACTAAAGGCAGCAATCTTGCCGAGAACTCTGCCAGCACACTAAGATGAACGCTCTTCCATTTTCAAAAGAGGAAACCAATTTTGAACACCCTCAAATAGTCAGGACATTGATTTACATCTCTTACAAACACGAGCAAAGCGAATGGTTCAATATCTAGTAGCTACACACTAGTATCTAAGTTTTGTTAGATCTGGTCTTTTGATAAGACAGTAGGGACCATGTTTCCAGCACAATGTACCTATTAAACAGGTATCCTGGGTAGCTTTGGGGTCCCACTTATCTGTAAGATCTGACAAGATCCCAACCCCAGGTGACCGAAGATGATGTTCTTTTCCTGTGTCTTCTTCAAACATCCTCTTCTGCCATTTAATGTCATCAAGGGGTTATTTGACCACAAAGCTTTGGCCCAGGATTGAGTCCCTCTTTCCTCCTACCTCTTCGAAATAAGGCATGAAAGTAGACAGGCATGTATAAAGAAGTCCACCTTTAAAACTGTCATCCCACAGGCTGTTCTCTGTGGGCAGAGGAGTTCCACGAGTGAAGGAAGATGTCCCTACAGGTTAGCTCTCAGAAGTGAAAGCTTTGCCTCTACTCCTAAACCAAGAATATGAATAACTTGGCTACTTATTTGTACCCTTCTCCAACGTAGTAAAGCCTTAAAACTTCAGTTTGTAGTGTCATGCTAAAAAGAAACCAGCTTCACCATGCTGCTGCATTGTCCCAACTCTTGGACATCACACCACACAAACCGACAGAAACACTTGGATTGCACGGGGCCTGATGAAGGGTTTTCCAGACCAGTTTGACACAACCTGAAATGTTTCTAGCTACAGTGACCTCTCTGGAAAGCTAAATTTCAGTATAACTTCTGATTTCAAGTGGTTTTCATGGTTTAATTCCATTCGAAGACAACACCAAATTACAGAACCAAACAACACAGCTGAGGCTGGCAGGGAGCTCTGGAGGTTATCTGGTACAAGCTCCCTGCCCAAGCAGAACCTCCCAGAGCCAGCTGTCCAGGCCCGTGTTCAGACAGGTTTTGAGTATCTCCAAGGATGAAGATGCTACAACTTCCCTGGGCAGCCTGTGCCAGGGCTCGGTCACCCTTGCGGTAAAAACTCGCAAGTGTTTCCTGATGTTCAGAGGGAACCTCCTGTGTTTCAGTTTGTTCCCATCGTCTCTGGACCTGGGACTGGGCACCACTGAGCAGAGCCTGGCCCCATCTCCACACCCTCCCTTCAGGTATTCCTACACATTGCTAAGAGCCTTCTCTTAGCAGGCTGAACATTCCCAGCTCCCTCTGCCTTTCCTCCTAGGACAGATGCTCCAAACCCTTCATCGCCTTTGTGACCCTTTGCTGAACTCTCTCCTGTATGTCCACATCTCTCCTGTACTGAGAGCCCAGCACTGGAGACAGCACTCCAGGTGTAGCCTCACCAGTGCTGAGCAGAGGGGAAGGATCACCTCCCTCAACCTGCTGGAAACACCTTCTGTAATGCAGCCCAAGATACCTTCAGCCTTCTTTGGACAAAGATACAGTGCTGGTTGCTCATATTCAGTGTGGTTCAGAGGTCCCCCAGGACCTTTTCTGCCAAGCTGCATTCCAGCTCAGTGATCCCCTACATGTCCCACGGCCTGGGGTTGTTCCTCTACTCAGCAGTTCCTCTGGCTGAACTTCAAGAGGTTCCTGTCAGTCCATTTTTCCAGCCTCTCCAGGTCCCCATGGATGGCAGCATGACCCTCTTGCACATCAGCCACTTCTCCCAGGCTGGTGTCACCTGCACACTTGCTGAGGGTGTGCTCCGCCCATCATCCAGATCAGTAATTAAGATGTTGAAGAGGACTGAACCCAGTAGGACACTCAGGTGTACCCTGGGGTACATGGCTAGTTACCGACCTCCAACTAGTCTTTGTGCCACTGATCAGCCTCCGCACCTGCCCACTAAGCCAGTTTCCATACCAGCTCGCTGTCTGCTCGTCCAGCCTGTACATCAATCATTTCTCTGTCAGGATCCTACGGAAGACAGTATCAAAGACCCTACTGAAGGGCAGGTAGACAATATTCACTGCTCTCCTCTGGTCTACCAGGCCGGTCATTTCATCCTTTAAGTTCCTCAAGTTGGCAAAGCACAAATTCCCATGGGTGAAGCCGTGCTGACTACTCCTGACAGTTTTCTTGTTCTAATGAGCTCTGAAAGCCCAACATTTAAATACAGTTTCTCAAAAGCCTCCCAAGACAACAACCTAAAGGAGTGATGATTTTGCCACGTTCTCTAATGAAATATGGAGCATTTTCACAAATTTTTCATCACGGAAGCAGCACATCCGAAAACGCAGAACTCCGTGTTTAAGCAACCAAAAAAGCTACCCTCGGTTTAAATCACTAGAGGAGTTGAATCGTGCAGCATTGATTCACCACCTCCATAATTACAAAGGTGGAAGCTTCCCGGTTTGACGATGCCCTATAAAACAGTCTGTTCCAATTGATGATACCCTCATTCTTACAGTTCTGCCATTTCACAAGAAAGAACCTGCCGCAAGAATCATTTTAACAGCTCTGGTCGGATCCCCAGAAAAGCCAATGTTGATAACTCATTTAAGTAAAGCAGCTAAAGAAAAGACTCTTGGGTCTTGTTTTTCATTCCAACGAATGGTCAAAATTTGCTGCTACTCATTACTGAAGATTTCATTAGCTGTGTGCTTTTATGGGCAACTAGTAAAATTTAATGTACTATTTTCCATGATTTACGTCCTTTCTGATTATAACTTTTCTGCCTCCAATTCTCTGAGAGAAAGGATGCAAGTTCACAGTGCCCCAAAGGCATAATTTAAGATCTGAAGAAATGTCACCTGCTAATTCCTGGTGTGGAATCCTTGTTCTGACCCATGCATGGAGACAATCAGCAACAAACAGACAGTTACTTTAGAAATGGGTCCCCTTGAAGATTTTGGTCATTTTCTGCTCTGTCTTACTGCCATCCCAGAACAAAATGGGTCTCAGATCAATAACCTCAAAGCCTCAAGGCAAACCGCCTCTTTGTAAAACTGTTGTTCACACAGTTCCATCTACAGTTTTAAGGATGTTAGTATTTCAAAAACAGAGGCGTTTTAATTTGACAAGGCCACTCTTTCAAGTCCTTTGTAACAACATTTCATTCTGAGAAAACAGTACAAAGCAACTCTGTGAGCCACATTTAAAATACTTCTAACACACACAAGCAAGAAAACAGAGCCTCCAAAAGAGAAAATAAGTGCACAGTAGTCAAATATCTTACACTGGGACCACACAGAAGAACAACTAATGAAATTATACAGGAAGAGTGACTAAGCATTACCCTTCTGGCTTTCATCACAAGGACGTAAAGCTTACTCAATTTTCCCTTCCATTCCCCAAATACACACAGATTACACGCATCAGTGCTTAGCATCAAGTCAGAACATGAACCATTAGCGAGGATCAGTGAGAGAAACCGTGGTCCTGCAAAAACAGGCATACAAATAGTTACTTCACAGGCCTTCATGGTCATTGTGAGGTTGCAAATCCTACTGCAACTGCAGGAACAGATTTCCTCTTAAACATCCCAGGCACAAAAATTTACCCTGAGATAAGAACAAACTCTGCTATGTGCAGCACAGCAATGAGAGCGGGAGAGAATCAGACTTGCCACTGGATTCCCATCACTTTCCAATCAAATCCTCAGTTGGATTTGTGCAAATGCAAAACAGCTAAAACAGGAAAACTCTGGTTCAGTGAGGGGATCATTTCATTTTTAGTACAAATGATAGAGAAAAATTACAAGGCTGGTGTCAGATCCTCAGGTGAGGTTATAATACGGGAAAAAGAAATCTTTGATGTATGCTGAGCATGTGTGGAGGGTAAGCAACTCTGACAGCCGTGCCACAAGGGCAATTTTAGAGCCACCTTTAAAAACGGATCTTCTGCAGGTATTTTGCAGGGCCAGGTTGACAGGTCTCCACATGTTTTTACATACACAGAAGTACTTATTTGTTTGAGCAACCTGGTCTAGTGGAGGGTGTCCCTGCCCATGGCAGGGGGTTGGAACTAGATGGTCTTTAAGGTCCCTTCCAACCCAAATCATGCTGTGATTCCATATGCACTTGCATTCTTTAAGAAGCAGATCCAGGAACACAAACTAGACTTGACCTTACCACACTGTTTGGATCTAGGAGCTACATTTTTCTCTTAGAGCTGAGAAGTATGGGTCACTGAGTTTTATTGTCTGTTCAGAAGAAAAATTACATATGCCATCAATAGCAATATTAATTGTTACCACCTCAGCTCAGCTTCTGTTGGATTTCTTGGGAGTTTTTCAGGAAAGACCCCTCTTGGGTTTGCTGTGTTCTGGGTAAGCACATTTTATGGTTCCAGGAAGAGCCTGGCAATGCAGGAACCTTTGTAAATACTCTTCAGAGTACAAAAGGTTCAAGCAGAGAAATATAATTTGAAAGTGAATTTATTTCTGTGAACTGGCATGAAGGGAAAATGTTACTGGTGAACTGCCGTATCTACAATCCTCAGGTGAACATTTCTGAAGGTTTTGTTTGTTTTTAAGTGCTGCAGGAACAACTTTAATTTCCTTATAAAGATTCTACAGCACAAGGTAACATCTCCTTTGGGAAGCGAACGCAGGAAGGACTCAAAATTTAGGCATCTTAGCTGAGGTGGGTTGAACGAGTCAGTGCGTTACAATGACAAACATTAATATGCACGGCCACTTTGTTTCATCAATAAAAAGCCAAAGAACTTAAATGACTAAAGGCAGAAACAGCTTTCGTTATGCATACACATCAGTTTTAAATTCTCTGGTAGTTCTGCAGTCCTGGAAAAGGCTACTTTTAAATAAAATTATGTGGAAAAAATATACATAAGTACATTGTGCACTTGAAGCAAAACCATATGCATACTTCATGCTGATCAAATGTTTTCTATTACAATCTACATCTTTCCCAGGCTGAGGGACACTTGCCCAGTGTCGTAGTTTCACGACTAGCCGATTCTACCACTCCGCCCCACCCCCACCCCCCCACCTTCTCCTGGTGAGGAAGGGTCAGAGGAACAAACCAAGGAAAAGCCCGTAGGACTTGAGATGAGAACTATTTAATTATATAAATGAAACTTAGGGAGTTACTAACAATGCTAGTGCTAATGAGTAATTTAAGGAACGGAGGAAGAGGGTGGAACAAATGATACAGGATCCCACCCCGAGAAGGGAAAAAAGGAAAGAAAACCCACCCCAAGGGAGCAAACCCCTCATGAAACCACCCAGGGGCTGTGAGAGTAAGAAAGAAAAAAAAAAACTTTCAAACCCTGACTCCTAGACCGATCTGCCCGGCAAGATGCTGGCTCTGCCCGGAACACCAACCACTCGCCACGAGGTCCCACCACAAACAAACCCCCAGCCCCCTCGGCCGGAAGCCCCTCAGACCCTTCCCCTTCCCAGGGTCGTGTCCAACCACAAGCCTTTCCACCCATATCCCCACCCCCTCCCCACCGGTCCTGCAGTGTGGTGGGCCCCGGGCTGGCACCACCTATGCAGCTTGATGTGTTATGGGGTGAAGCAAAACGCAGGCTGGCTGGTGCAAAGCTACGACACCCAGCGCTTCACTGAATGATAATGAGTGTAATGAGGAACCAGTAAGAGATTTTCTGGTGTGTTGGGCATGAAAAGCAAGAACAGGTCTGCAGAAACAAGAACCATTAAGGCATATACTCAACTGACCTACACAGACTTATTAGAGCTGAGGATGACACCATCATAGCCTTTGTTTTCAAGCATTTGGTGGGAGAGCAGTGATGCCATATTATGTTCACAAACAACTTATTTTTCAAGAACGCTACTGTGGTTCTTACATGATGCTTGTACCCACCCCAGGACCTTCCACCAAATACAGTACGAACTAGCTGTTTCTCAGGGCATGTTCGGACAAACCATATCCTGGGCTGGATCTAGAGCAGTGTGGCCAGCAGGGTGAGGGAGGGGATTCTCCCCCTCTGCCCCACTCTGGGGAAAACCCCCCTGCAGTTCTGCCTCCAGCTCTGGGGCCACCAACAGCAGAAGGAGACGAAGCTGTTCAAGCGAGGCCAGAGGAGGCCACAGAGATGCTCCAAGGGCTGGAGCCCCCCTGCCATGGGGACAGGCTGGGAGAGTTGGGCTTGTTCAGCCTGGAGAAGAGAAGGCTTCGGGGAGACCTTAGAGCCCCTTCCAGTGCCTGGGGGGACTACAAGAAAGCTGGGGGGGCGGGGTGGTTTGGACTTTTTCCAAGGGCAGAGAATGACAGGACAAGGGGTAATGAGTTTAAACAGAAAGAGGGAGATTGAGATTGGACATCAGGAAGGAATTTTTCCTGGAGAGGGTGGGGAGCACTGGGACAGGTTGCCCAGAGAAGCTGTGGATGCCCCATCCCTGGAAGTGTCCAAGGCCAGGCTGGATGAGGCTGGGAGCAACCTGGTCTAGTGGAGGGTGTCCCTGCCCATGGCAGGAGGGTTGGAACTAGATGGTCTTTAAGGTCCCTTCCAACCCAGAACATTTTATGACTCTATGTGTGATTTTTAAGACTGCTAACATTGCATCAAGCAAATAAAATTAGAACCTAACTGATTTTTAGAAGTCTCAAATAAGTCAGAAAATACTTATCTAGCTATACTCCAGCAATGCTAGTGCCACTTCTCGTTCTGCTATCCCAGTGGTTGGTAACACATCTTTCTCTTCTTACTCATGTGAACTTTGCCTAGTAAACTGTGTGGGGAACCACCAATCAAAAAAAAAACCAAATAACCTAATAAGATTTTTTTATTTGAGAAAACAGTCTCACTAAGAAGAAACATCTGAATGACCCAGGTAAGCAAACCCCAAACCTCCATATTCTAACTGGAGCTAATACAGTAGATAGGGGTCCCATGTCTTATTCTAAGTAAAAAAGGGTGGAAGAGAGTCTTGGCCTCATCTCTGCCAAAATATGGAGTCAAACTAAACACCTTGCACTTTGCTCCTTCCTTACAAAGGCGGCATCCCTCACATGTTGGTTTACCCTTCCATCTCAATACACATCACACACGCTTTGTAGAAGGTATCTTATGAAAGTTCATAAACATCACGGGCCAATGGAAAACCCAGGCTTACATGCAATTCATTCAGGAGAAGATTTGTCAAAATCCAGAATTTAGGTTTAGTTCCAACTTCAGCAAGATAAACAGTTTTATTACTTCAAAACTCAAGTTGGTTATTTTTGGTTTTGCTACTCAGAAGATTTCCATAACTAACAACTATGAGTCTACATCCTGGATGGCACTGTTTATTCCAATATAGCCTTGTTATTGTAAAAAAACATACCCATGGTGGGCAAGGCTGGCATGCATGATCACAGTCAGTTCACTACAGGAACTATGCCCTGAAAATCAGCGCAGCAAACCTGAACCAGACTCTCTTCAAGGAAAAGGGCTGCACATAAATGGGCACACTGGGGACACCATTCATGGAGCCCTTGGCTCTGAAAAAGCAGGATGCCTTTGGGACTTTGCTTTGCAGATAGAGTGCATGAACACTAAAACTGCATTTATCCCCACAAACAGGGTTACGCTGGTTACAGCTAGGAAAAAACTTCTTGGCCAGGTCTGGATAACAACAAACTCCTTACCCATCTCAGCAAACGTGACAAATGGCTAGGCCCTATAAGTCTTCAAAAGACAAAATAGTGACAAGAAAATTCTTTTCAGAACATATTTAAGATTAATATTGCACTACAGATAAAAAAAACCACAAACCACCACCAACTCAGGAAGACACTAACAGTACTGAAAGGATAGGATTTCCATTCTTCAGTAGGTGCACCTCCTGCTGTCTATTCCCCATCATAGGGCATGATGGGAGAGCCTTACCAGCCCCATAACTTTGGACTTTCTTTTTCTTCATAGAATCACAGATTCATTCAGGCAGGAAAAGACCTCTCAGATCATCAAGACCAACATTAACTCAACACTGCCAAGTCCACCACTAAACCATGTCCCTGAGCACCTCATCTATACATCTCAAACTCTTCCTGGGATGGTGACTCCCCCCTTCCCTGGGCAGCCCATTCCAATGCCTCACAGCACTTTCCAAGAAGGAATTTCCCTAATATTCCATCTAAACCTCCCCGGCACAACTTGAGGCAATTTTCTCTTGTCCCCTCACTTGTCACTTGAGAGAAGAGACCAACCCCCCTCTCTTTGCACACCCCTTGCAGGGAGCTGTAGGGAGCGATGAGGTCTCCCCTGAGCCTCCTCTTCTCCAGACTGAATCCCCCGGCTCACTCAGCTGCTCCCCACAGGAATTGTGCTCCAGATCATTCACTATTTTCTTACTACACAAAGAACTAATATTTTAGGTGGGAAAAAGAGACAGACACTATACAACCAGCTCAATGACAAGGAGGTAGGTCAACATTTACAGTGGTGAGGCTGGGACATTGTTTTTTGTGGTTTATTTCCTCAGCTCCCCAAAATCATACAATCTTCAGCAAGAAACCAAACTTCTCACTGATCACAAGGCAAAGCAGGAATTCTTAAGGGTTCCCCCCAATTTTCACATCGTTCTTCTCTCCCAAGTTCCCACAAGTAAGCTGCAGTTTCCAGCACTGAAAGTTTCTGCCGGGTGTCACTAACCTCAACCATGTAAAATGACAGCCTTGGGCTCTGAGACACTAGCTCACCCTACAGGAGCAGGGCTAAATAATGGAAAGCCCTACAAGGGGAAAAGATAAGAATGATCAAACAGAAAAGGCAAGCATGGCCATAAAACAAAGAAACAAGCAGTCAAATATAAGGACAAAAGAATTAGTAAGGATGAGAAGGAAAGGTTCTCTTTACTTGAGGAACACTGGAACAGTCCATTTTTGAAAGGAAGGGGAGGAGAGATGTAGGTCAGTTCTGTATTACTCACTTTTATTTGTTAAACAAGGGATACCCTACTTAATCTCCTGAAACAATATCAGGATTAATTCCCCATCTGTGCAGCACTTTCAAAGCCTCATGCAAAAGCATCAACAAAACTCTGTTTTGCTCAGTATTTGTTGTAGTAAGAGGTACACAGAGATCACCACCAGATTATTCCTGTGCACAGACAGAATTCTAGTCAAAGTTACAAAGTTCCCACATGGAAAAGCTTTGATCTTTTGACTCCAACAGAGCAAAAACCTTCTGCAACATCTACGCACACCTGCCTGCCTACACTAAATAATGTAGAGGAGACATCGACACAAACTGAACTGACTGCAAATCTCCCTTCTGCCCAAGATGTCAAGAACACAATCAAGATCAGAACAGGTACAGAAAACTAAGCGTATTTAATTGAAGCTGATGGTGGGGTGGTGGGGAGGGAGGGAAGAAAGGATGACTTGCCAAGAGAAACACAAATATGGCCAAGTTGTGCCCCTGGACACACCACTCATTTGATGACATGGCACAAATCACTTCTTAACTTTTCATCTCAAGACATCCCAACAGCAGCCAACCATGAGGGGATGATATACCTACTACTACTCCTGTAAAATCAGTGGAAGATCTATGAATTAGTTCTGTGAGGAATGCATGTGACAAATACTCACTGCTGGTGCTTCCAGGAGTACTGAACTGGGAAGATTCAAGGAACTTGCGAGGTGTAGACAAGTTAGTAACATCCATAAGAGGTACAGAAGAGGCATCTTTCACAAGTGAACTGTGCAAGTGGAAAGAATTAAAGCACACAGGTTACTATTACTCACCATTTTAGTTCACAACAAATAATCCATTGATTCCTCACATTTGTAAGCCTAAAGCAACAGATACACGTAAACACACAATTATGATACAAGAGGTTTACGAAACCTAATTTACACAGATCCACAGAGTGGAAGGGCCCTCTAGAGATCATCTAGTCCAACCCCCCTGCCAGAGCAGGATCCCCCAGAGCAGATCACACAGGAACAAGTCCAGGCGGCTTTGGGAAGTCTCCAGGGAAGGAGACTCCCCCCTCTCTGGGCAGCCTGTCCCAGGGCTCTGTCACCCTCACAGGGCAGAAGGGTTTCCTCATGTTCGGCAGAAGTCCACAGATGACTACAAGTGTGTGTGTGTATACACACATTTGAGTCACAAGGGAAAAAACCAAAAAAGCAATGATGAGGGAACACTGCCATATCAAAGACAAAATTTGGTATCTTACAGCCTCTGTGAATTCAATAACACTTTAGACTTGTCTGACTGGTCACAGGCCCATGATCAGGACATGGGCACATCGAAGTTTGCCTTAGGACATGATGATTTCCAAACAGACATACTCACTTCCAGCACAATGAAATACTGCTGGCATGATAAATTAATTTGGAATTGTTGTCTGGAAATACATATATTTAAGAGAAGAGATGCTCCCATTGCCATGGCTTCTGCCCTACGCAAGCTTTTCTAGTTCCAACTCGAAACCTCCACCCTTTCTCCTTCCCTTCAAATTCCTGTTCTGTGTACACCTACATGCATCCCTCTCCAAACCAAGCTTCTTACTCAGAAGAGAAACACTTCCTGTTTGGGCATTTTTATAATAAATTCACATAGTATTATCTGCCAAAAATGTGCCATCCTGTCCCAGCTGCATAATGAAAAGCATGAAGCATGTTCTCTTAGAGGTCAAAATACTTACTGAAATCTCCAAAGACAAGGGCTAAACTTACTACCCTGCATAAATCCACCTATAGTTGCTATACATCTACTTACATATGTACTTATGCATAGTCACATGGAGTAGCTATGCATTCCAGCTCAGCACTGTTAGAACACAATTAAAACCAACACCAGAAGTAAGTACAAACATCACTGCATCCTGGTCAACAGCCAGTTTAGGGCAGCACACTAACAAAGCAACAAGCCTGTCCTTGATGCAAGAGTTCATGTTATCAAATATCAATTATGTGCAACAGGGAACGTGAGAAAAGATAGAAAACAAGAAAGAGATAAGGGTCCCTGTACCAGTCGTACAAAACCGCAGTTAATTAGCAGTCACATACACAAAGCTTTGGTGTACCCAGAGTCTGTTTTTAATTAACAAGATGAGTAAGGAAGAGACTGAAGACTTGCTAGAAACCCTCCTTCCTAGAAATTTTCATTTCTTTAATTTCAATCAATCCTTTGTTTCATAAATTCATGTAATTCAACTTACTAGCCTCTTATTTTTGGTAAGCTTTTTTAATTCCTTCTCATAATAAAATGCTCATTTATCTTTTCTCTGCATCTTTATCACACACTGGCTCCCCTCCCCTTGGCTCCCACCCTTTATTACCTCTCCTGCTCTACAGAGGTCATCTTCTAATACTGCATCTCTCTTTTAGACACTATCTTTCTTCCTTCCCTCCCAACATCTCTGTTGCCCTCAAACTTAGAATTTGCAAATTAAGGAAAAATTGCTCAGGGTTAAGCTGAGTTTCCACCAATCAGAGGCACCAACCAGGTAAGAACATCTTAAAAACACCTTAAAACACAACAGGTCAAAGACACTGCTCAGGCACTTCACTAGTGCAGCATCCAACCAGTAATCTTACAGTTACCTGGAAGCCTTCTAAACCTTGGATGTCTGCTAGAAAAGACATGCAATTTTTCCTTGTGTTCTTCCCTTTGCCTGACCTGACCCTCAGGATCAGGACATTTGTAGGAAAAGTATACACGTGAGAGAAAGAAAAAGAATGCTGAATTGACCTCATCGTAATCCTGTGGGAAGCAGCAAAAACCCAACAGAATCACTAAGCAAAAGTGAAAGAACAGGAACAGACTGTTCACAGGCTCCAAGGTGCATCAACATATTGAGAGTTTTTCTGCTCTCTACAGCCATAAGCACGAGACATTTGCTTGCCAAAAATGAAAGCTTGAGGTGTAAGTCGATGGCACTCTCCCAAAGAAGTTTCTACTTATGAAAGGGAGAATGCTGTCCTCTTCCCTCCCAGACCCGTTGGCCCTCAGTTCATCACGCCAAACCCACCTTATTCTCCCTCTCTCCTTGCTGCGTTGTCCTACTCGGTTAGTAGACTTGATGTAAAGATGACGGTGTAATTCATCTATCAGGACTAAGTGCATGTTCATCTTCTTACTGTGGAGCTCCAGTCTCAGGTCACTCAACCCCTCCACCTGAAGAAGGGGACCCTCCAAGGAGTCCACCGCTGACACCTGGCAGGAAAACACATGTCACAGCTTTTCAAGGTCAATTCATCCATCTCTCAGGACTTCTCTTGGATTAGGGGAGTGTCTGAATACCATGAGCATTCTATCCATAAACCCTTTTAAAGCAGAAAAAGTTTAAGTAATATGTCTATTTCTATTCCTAAAAGAAAATGCAATATACACAAAGAGGTCCAATATCCAAACAATTCAGATTTAATGAGCAGTCTTCAAATATTTCAAGCAAATGTATAAAACAAGTCAGTTAAAACACAGTTCATTAAATAAGAATCAAAGCCCCGTTTATCACAAAATAAGAGGATTACCAAGTAGAAAAGTGTTAGAAAAAGATACTGACAACGATGTTTGAATGTCTCTATTCTTTTCATTGCAGGAACATCAACAAAACGTTATTCCCAATTCTGCAAATGGGGAGCAAATGGCTTAAAATTTACTTACCTGATGTCATGACATAGCTGAAAAAGCTTAGGTGGCCTCATCTTCTAGCTTAGAATCATAGAATAGTTTGGGTTGGAAGGGACCTTGAAAATCATCTAGTTCCAACCCCCCTGCCATGGGCAGGGACACCCTCCACTAGACCAGGTTGCTCCAAGCCTCATCCAGCCTGGCCTTGGACACTTCCAGGGATGGGGCACCCACAGCTTCTCTGGGCAACCTGTCCCAGTGCCTCCCCACCCTCTCCAGGAAGCATTTCTTCCTGATATCTAATCTAAATCTCCCTGCTTTCAGTTTAAACCCATTACCCCTTGTCCTGTCACTACGGGCCCTTGTAAATAGTTCCCCCCAGCTTCCTTCCAGGCCTTGCTAGAGAGATGCTATGTATGTAACTACACTGTTTAAATAAAGGTAGCCAACAGATTCATGAAAATTATGGCTCATTCAAAAGGTACTTCTCAACTCTAAAGAGCGTGGAGATTTTTTTAATGTTCGATTATTAAGGCTCAGATTAAGAAAAAGAACTTCATACAAAGACCAGAGTAACAGACAGGGATGTAGACCTGCAGGGATGTAAACAGGCCCCAGGCAACGTTTCTCTGCTGATGCACTTGAAGAGTGACCAGCTGATATCCAGTGGGCACTAGGCTGAGAAACCTAATTGGTATTTATATCCCAAAAAAAGACACCAACAAAAGCCACCAGGAGTGACGAATCGGTGCATAAAAGCAACACTATCAATCTGCATCTGTTTGTTTCTCTACCTATTTAACAAAGCACTTCCGCAGTTGCTAAAAATATGGAATTACAAAAGTCAGCCCTCTGCAATTTTCAAAATCTCAGTGCTGCTGTCGTAAGAAACTCAAAATAGCGTAGTATGTTCTCCATAGAGAGAAGCATAGATTTAAAATTGAGAGGGGGGAAAGAAAAAAAAAATCATCCCCCAATAACTGAAGTTACTACTAGTGGAATAAGACATTTATTTGCACTTCAAAATTTAAGTTTATAGCAAACCTGTCAGATAAACATTAAAAATGAAAAGCAGAGGTGCAGTAAGCAGACAGCCAAGCTGGGGTCTGGCCCCATAATACCAGTAAATATTAAATATACTAAAAGAACATCTATCAACAATGTATTACTTAGCCTGCCTCCAAGTCAAGAATGACCCTGAAATAGCTTGGGGGCAGTCAGACTTTTTAAATTAAGAGCAGTTTCTGAAAGGAACCTGCACTTTTTCCTTCCTCCTGAAAAAATTTTGCCAAGTCCCTAAATACGAAATTCTTTTCTCCACACAGCTGATGAGAGCATGCACTTGCTGCCAGTCTTTAGGCTAGAGCTCAGTCTTAAGAAAGAACCTGCCTCAGAGGACTAAAGAAGCTCCTCCTAAGCCACCAACACTGCAACTTCACCAGGGTTCCTAGCACTCGTCACAAAGCACTACTCACAGACCAGTTTGGGTTGGGAGGGACCATAAGGACCATCTAGTTCCAAACCCCCTGCCATGGGCAGGGACACCTTCCACTAGACCAGGTTGCTCCAAGCCTCATCCAGCCTGGCCTTGGACACTCCCAGGGATGGGGCATCCACAGCTTCTCTGGGCAACCTGTCCCAGTGCCTCCCACCCTCTCCGGGAAGAATTTCAGCCCAATATCCAATCTAAATCTCTCCACTTTCAATTTAAATCCGTTACACCTTATCCTATCACTACAGGTCGTATTCATCCTCTTTCTTCCCAGGATCTATTTGTGAACAGTTATGGAAGTTTGGCCATCACAAAACCACAGCACAGATGAAGCAAAACACCAAATTTCCTTCTCCCCAAAACACTGACATGCCAGAGCACATACAAAGAGGGAAGGCTCAGCAGGCATGCAGACACAGCCAGACACCCTTGGCAGACATGTGTTAATTTTTATATTCTTCCTCGGGCAGTTAAGAAATGCACCCCAAATTTCCCAATTCCAAAGGCGCTTTAACCCCCCCCAGCCACTTGAGGGGAGCTGCAGGCATTCATCACTGCCCAGAAAGCTGTCAGCACTTTCACCAAAGCAAGAACAGGATCAGGAAAAACATTTGTCAAACTGAGAAGCTGAGAGATGAAAATGCAGTGACGAAAGAACTGAAAACAAGCAGGAAAATGCTATTAAAAAGGTTCCAAGACATTCAGGAAAATTATTATCTAAAATACAAGCTACAGAAATTTAAAGCTTTCCTCTCAGATCACTCAACTCTATTTTTATCTTCCCAGTTCCTAATTATTAGTTTTGAGAATAACAAACTCTCTAAGACCAACATACAGCTCTCAAACACATCTTTTAAGAAACAAATGGACCAGTCAATCATTTATTATACTTTAAAAAAAAAAATTAACCAACCAAAAACAGACCCAACCCTCCCCCACACACACTGTTAAGCACTGAACTTTCTGCTTCTGGAAAAATCTGCTTTGCTTGTTGTTTTTTTTCGTGCATGTGTGTGTTTTTGATGGCCTTTTGGACATTTCCTATTTGCAGTCACGCAAGCTAGGAGTTATGTTCTTGATAAATGTCACTTTCCCAGGGACTGAACTCTACAGGTAAATAACACAGGCAACTTCCAACCTTACACACACTTGGAGCCTTTTAACTCACAGCAGCCCCACTCCACTAATGCCTCACTTCAACATATTCCGTTTCCCATTACTGCCATTATCAAGCCAGAGCAAAACAGAAAAGCTTTACCATTCACAACAGTCTGCGTCTGGAGAGTAGCTAGAGGTTCAATCCAAGCCCATGGAAGTTAAGGTAAGGTCCCCGACTGGTTTAGGTGGCAACACGTATGAATCATAGAATCAGAGTGGTTTGGGTTGGAAGGGACCTTAAAGCCCACCCAGTCCCACGCCTTGCCATGGGCAGGGACACCCTCCACTAGACCAGGTTGCTCCAAGCCTCATCCAGCCTGGCCTTGGACACTTCCAGGGATGGGGCATCCACAGCTTCTCTGGGCAACCTGTCCCAGTGCCTCCCCACCCTCTCTGGGAAGAATTTCTTCCTGATGTCTAATCTAAATTTCCCTGCTTTCAGTTTAAACCCGTTACCCCTTGTCCTGTCACTACAGGCCCTTGGGAAAAGTCCCTCCAGCTTTCTTGTAGCCTCCCAGGCACTGGAAGGGGCTCTGAGATCTCCCCGGAGCCTTCCCTGCTCCAGGCTGAACACCTCCAACTCTCCCAGCCTGTCCCCATGGCAGAGGGGCTCCAGCCCTTGGAGCATCTCCGTGGCCTCCTCTGGCCTCGCTTGAACAGCTTCGTCTCCTTCTGCTGTTGGGGGCCCCAGAGCTGGAGGCAGAACTGCAAGGGGGGGGGGGGGTGTCTCCCAAGAGCAGAGCAGAGGAAAAGCCCCTCCCTCGCCATGCTGGCCACACTGCTCTGGATCCAGCCCAGGATAAGATAAATGTTATGTTTAAAAAAAAAAAAAACCACACACACACAACACCAAACCTTTTTCCCTTCCATCATTCTACTTACCAAAAGACGAGTTAATTTGAGATGCATTAATAATGAGATGCCAGTTAATTTCTGGTAACAAGCAAGTTATAAAAGTAGCATCTCAGAACATAACATGAGATTAAAACATTCATCTAATTTGTGTGTTGATAAACTACCACATAACAGCAGCAACTAAAATGATGCAAAGATGTCTACAAAGAATGCACAAAGTTAAAAACACAATACAGCTAGATCTAACAATGGAACTGATACAAGAAAAACCTTGACAAGCTTGTGTTTCACCCTACTATCCTGGGAAAGATCAGTTCCTAAAACTCATTTTCAGCAAATAACCACACTGTCATCAAAGGCTGTGTTCTCCAGACACAGGAAGAGTAGGAGTTACAGAGACAGATGGAAAAGAAAGGGAAGCAGCAAGTGAATAGGAAGAGCAGTAATAAAGGCAACAGCTCTGTTGACTACTTGGAGACACAAGCAGAAGTATTTAAATAAAGTGCAACTATCCACCTGGGCTGTGTTAACAGGATAACCAACCATCTCGAGGAACAGCAAGGTTACAAAGGGACTTGGAAAATCATCATGGCGTGTTAGGCAATCCCACGAGCAGCCAAGAAAAACAAGGTGAGCACCAAGAGCAAGACTAGAAAGAAATAAAACTTTTAACTGAATTCCTATGACTATCACTGGCAAAATTTAAATCAAGATTATAATGTTATGCCCCCACCCAGCTAGTAAGGCACCATCACTTGTATTATGCAAGAGACCCAAAAGTATGATGAAAATACTTGCAACTTTGAAGTTAGAGATTTACAGGCTGGGTAGAGAATGGATCCAGAGCAGCCCTGAGAAGGACTTGGGAGTACTGGTGGGCAAAAAGTCGGACATGAGCCAGCCGTGTGTGCTGGCAGCCCAGAAAGCCAACCGGATCCTGGGCTGTATCAGGATGATATGAGGGAGGGGATTCTCTCCCTCTACTCTGCTCTTGTGAGACCCCACCTGGAGTGCTGTGTCCAGCCGTGGAACCCTCAGCTTAAGAAGGATATCGACCAGTTGGAACAAGTCCAGAGGAGGCCACGGAGATTCTCTGAGGGCTGGAGCCCCTCTCCTATGAAGAAAGGCTGAGAGAGTTGGGACTGTTCAGCCTGGAGAAGAGAAGGCTCCAGGGAGACCCTATAGCACCTTCCAGTGCCTGAAGGGGCTACAAGAAAGCGGGGGGGGGGGGGGGGGGGGGGGGTGGTGTGTGGTACTTTTTCCAAGGGCCTGTAGTGACAGGACAAGGAGTAATGGGTTTAAATAGAAAGCAGGGAGATTGAGATGGGCCATCAGGAAGAAATTCTTCCCAGAGAGGGTGGGGAGGCACTGGGACAGGTTGCCCAGAGAAGCTGTGGGTGCCCCATCCCTGGGAGTGTCCAAGACCAGGCTGGATGAGGCTTGGAGCAACCTGGTCTAGTGGAGGGTGTCCCTGCCCATGGCAGCGGGGTTGGAACTGGATGGTGTTTAAGGTCCCTTCCAACCCAAACCATGCTGTGATTCTATGATTTACTGTTGTATCATCAACTTATCCCTCAGATTGGGCACACCATTCCAACTAGCTGGTCTGAACCTTTCCTCATTTCAAACCCTGATACGCAGAAGGAGCTAGATGAGTGGGAGCCTGGCTGCAGATCAGGTCAGAGTACAACACAAATACTGCGCTGTAAAAAGGTATTGCTGTTCCTCAAGCTGATAGTGACTCCTCCAGTTAGAGAACTTAATGCAGGACAAAACCCCTTCTTTTTGGGTATCTATTTTTTATTGCAGATGCTGCTCCTCTGCTTATGGTATAAAGAACAAACCAAGAAAAAGGTACATTCTAGAAAGAAATCCAAGTATTGGGGGTTGAATTTATTTATATTGCTAGCGCCACTCCTAAACATAAAAAGCTTTCCACATTTTAAAAGGCAACTGTCTCCCTCCCCCTTGAATACTGAACTTAAAAAAAATAGGGATTCTATATTTAAATTGTATCAATTATTTTTCCACCCATTTATTACAAAGTTATCTGGACTCCTCAGACAGACAAAAGCCCTTCACTTATTATTTGTATCACTTAGTAGGTTTTTTATTTTATTTCTTTGAACAATTCAGGAGAGAAAACATACAAGCTATAGCATTTCCACATGGATTTTAATGTTTTCAGTACATTATAGCAAGTTTGCACTTTTCCAGTTCACCAGCAGCTTCTTTAAAAAGCAGCAGTGCTGGGAAATTTAACCACTTTACATCTATAAACCACCCTCTTGCCCGTTGCTAGAATGACCCAGCTTCCCTGGTTGCTAACTTCTACCCTATCCAGCTCTCCTCTTGTTGTACATCAAAATTAAAAGGTGTCTGAGCACCTGCCATTAAGGCCAGCGGTGAGGCCAAGGCTATCCGCACCCACCAAAGAGCAACCTCAACTGCACAACCCACCTACACTACAATGAGAAATAACCGTAGCAGCTCAGAAAGCTGCTGTGGTCACTGCATAAACATGGATGTGTAACGGCAGCAAGCACAGACATTTTCTGTCGGAGCCAGTCGAAGAAAACCTTGTTTTCCTTAAGACTTTGCCACCCTGCACATACACTGAGCCAAGGATGTAATTAATACTCTGTCCCTGTTTTTTGCTCTTTATCCCTGCTGTGGTAGGCATATTGCATCATGAAGATTACAGGTGGTATAAAACATGCAATGGTATCACATTTAATTAGCTTTTCTCCTCTTTCTCCCCTCAGCTTAAACTAGATTTCCCAAGTAGTTACCTGGTTTTCAGTACTCCCATTACCTACTGTGTGCTATTCATACTAACAAAAGGACTAATAGATGTAGAATTGCACATAGAGGGGAAGAGTTATCACTGCAAGACTCTGCTTAAGACTGATAATGGAATAACAGCCTTATTCAGAGAACCTGAAAATTAGATGTACAGAAGAGAACCACAAGTGGTTCAAGGGTCCAGAACAAGCACCCAAGGGTCCTTCAAGCCTCTTTCTTCCACCTGCCTGGCTTAGCTAAATGGGAATAAGAGGGTTTGGGAAGTTGGGGGTAGATGGCAGCACTGTGTTTGAGTATCTGGACATAAAGGTAATTATAGATAAGAGCTCCCCAGCATTCTTCTTTTGGCAGGGGTTGGGGTGCAGAGAGGAGCTACAGCAAAAGAAAACAGCTAGAAGGTGAATCGACAAACATCTTGTTATTCTTTAAAAAGCTGATTTACCATGAGCAAACAGCCCCAAAAGGAATGTTAAGTAATCCCACCAGCACTGGGTTTTTTCCGTTTTTAAACTCTGAAAGAAGTCTAAAGCCATACTTTAAATGCAAAATTAATTTATATATCACAATAATAAAAATATTGGCTTGGATTACACAGAATTTGGTTTAGATAATCTGACAGTTATCTCTGATGTTAAAATCTACTTATTATCTACAGCAGTAAGTAGTGACTCTGTAGAAAATAAGGATCAATGAAGTAAGCCTGAAAAAAGAGCTGTGCTATGTATGAGCTAAAAATGCACGTCTGTAGAAAATAACTGTGGCACCAGAACCATTATGCAGCTTGTTTAAAGGTCACAGTCAGTTTATAGCAGGGCTTAATTGCCTTAAAAATTTAGCTAAACATTTGCCTATCATAACATCCAATTTGGAAGGTTTTAATTTAGCATTTTACAACAAACCAGAACCTACGTACTAGCAAGGTATTTGTCAAAATTGCTCTCTTTCCTGACTTCGGCCAAAGTTTTCCAATCTGCTTACAGTTAAACCTACATATTGCCTTAGAAGGCTTTTTGACTGGATTTTAATTTTCCAAAATGCATTGTAAAATAGATGTGAAAAAAGGAAATTTTGGGTTTAATAATTCTACATGTACCCAATCCTAGAAGCCTATGAATAGAGATAAAATGAAAGCCTTAACTAAGTGCTTCTTCAGGAAAAAAACCCAAAATAACAGCTGTTCAAACTAGAAAACTAGATGTTTTTTATCTGGGATACCAGCCTATTCTGAGTCCAGACAACAGCTATGAAAACATAAACAAACTACTGGGAAAGGTTAAAAGAAAACAATGTGGTAGGCCACAATCTGAAGGAAAGAAAGTTATACATAAAGACAGTATGACAAAAGGAAAAAAGCTGAACCCGCTGAATAAAACAGCAAATAAACAGCAGCAACCTAAAAGGTGTCAGCCACCTTGCTGGATGAATAAAGACAATGCTGGCATTTAAAAGGAGGAGAATTGATCTGCTTCTACAAGGAACTCTTTCAAAAGGTACAGGAAAATGACTAAAAAGCAGCTTAAATGTGTGTAGCCAAATCTAAACAAGCAGTTCACTGAATCCAATTTACACCTGACTTGCCTGAGGTAAGGATCTAACTTGAGAAGTTGGCTTCAGAAACAGGAGGGTACCCACACTCCAGCTGCTGACATTTCGCACCAGGCAAAAAGGCAGAGTACCCCCAGCTGATGGTCTCTGTTCAAAGACTTTAACACAGGATACATTTAAGAGCAGATGATGCATTAAAGAAGTGAAGCTCCCACCTTGTACCACCACGTATATATGTAAGGGATGATGAATTACGTGACAGGAGTATTCCACTGAGTCATTTTTGTTTGAGGTGGCATGTAGCACCCCTGTTCCAACATATGTAAAGAAACCAGGAATTGTAACCAGCTGAAGACACTCTTGGAGGGGGAACCACTGTCATGGTTTAACATCGGCTAGCCATAAAGTACCACACAGCCACTCACTCACCTCCAGTGGAGGCAGCGAATCAGAAGGCAAGACAAGGTAGCTCGGGGATTGAGATAAGAACTATTTAATGATTGTATATATAGATAATATTATAGTGATGTTAATAATATTAACAATATTAGTAATAATTAAAATAACAGAAAAGAAAAATTATACAATTGCTCACCACCCACCAACCAATGCACAGCCAGATCCCGAGTAGAAAGAGTCAGAGTTGGAACCCGAGAGCGATCGCAGCAGAGTCCAAGCAATAGCACAACCGGGAAAGCCAGCTGACCCCCAAGCTCACTAACGGATGAAAAAGAATGAACAAGCAAATGAGCTTACAAGCAAGCTATGGCCCCTCAGCCCACATACTGAGCATGCCATTCTATGGCATGAAATCCCCTTTTGGTCAGTCTGGGTCAGCTGTCTGAACTGTGTCCCCCCACACTGCCTGTAGCAAGAAAGTTGGGAACGCAGCTGAAGTATCAGAAGCTGAGAGAGACCTTGAATTGGTGCAAGCACTCCTCAGCACCAACTAGCAAACACCTTATCAGCACTCTTCTCAGGGCAAATCCAAAACCAGCCTCATATCAGCTACTGTGAGGAAATTCAACTCTGTCCTGACTAAAACCAGCACACCGCTCTGAGGGACCGTGCCATGGGGTGACCCATGCTGGAGCAGGGACACAAAGCAACTGCAATTTGCAGGTGACTCACGTGGCAGCAGGCACCCCAAGGAAAAGGGTAGCAGAGGAAAACCTGAAGATCCAAAGTGTTGTGGAGGAAGCCACTAAGAGGCAGAGCAGCAGAAGGAAACCCTTACAGATGACACCATCTGTCTGCACCACCCATTCTCTCAGAGGAGCTGCAACAGCTTGAGCATAAGTCATGGGAAAAAGGTAAAGGTGTTGGACTTAACTTGCAGCTGGAACACAGTGAGAAAACATGTTTTAGTTTTTGATTGTATTCCTTTTTTGTCCCACCTCAAAACCCAAATCACTGATGAGAAGTTTGTGTTAACTATCAATAAATTGGGCTAGAGTTCCCAAAGTTTAGGCTGTTCTGCCTGAATAATTCCCATGTTTTCCATGGACAATAGACACAATCACAGAATGGCCAAGGTTGGAAGGGGAGGTCAGTAGGTCCAATCTCCCTGCTCAAGCAGGGCCCATCCTAAGATGGTTGCCCAGGCCAGTGTCCAGACAGATTTTGAATAGCTTCAAGGATGGAGACTCCACAGCCTTCCTGAGCAGCCTGTGCCAGCGCTCCATCACCCTCACAGTAAAAGTGTTTCCTGATGTTCAGAGGGAACCTCCTGTGTTTCAGATTGTGCCCATCGCCTCTGGTCCCGGCATTGGGCACCACTGAGCAGAGCCTGGCCCCATCTCCACACCCTCCCTTCAGGTATTCCTTCGCATTGCTGAGATCCCCCATGAGCCTTCCCTTCTCCAGGCTGAACAGTCTCAGCTCCCTCTGCCTTTCCTCGTAGGACAGATGTTCCAGTCCCTTCATCATCCCCGTGGAAGGGGCTAACATCCAGAAAGCAAAAGTGTTGCATACTTTGAGCCTCCACTGCTGGAAACACATAATGAGTAACTGATTAAGCCTGCTTTTAAACTGCATTTATATTTTTTAATTAGAAGCTTGACGTAAGTCTTATCAAGTAAGCCTGTAATGCATCTGTGAATTTGTACACTATTTTGGTCACAAGGTGAATTAGAATGAAGCTCAGAAGTTACTGCCTTTGAGGGCGGGACATCCAAATAACAGAACACATGGAAAACTTGCACCCAAGCTGCATTTACAAAATCCAAAGATTGGGAAATGTCTGCTACCAAATTGCCACAGACCAGTGTACAGCACAGTGTGAACTGGTATCAAGACAAACCAGTGAACAGGAGCTAAGATGACCCTGTACTTAAAGAATACCCAGATGGTCCTACTGCAGGGAGCCCTCAGCTAAAAAGTATGGAAAATATGAAAAGTGCACAGATCCAAGACAGTTATTCCTGACTGTCACTGCCTCCTCCTTCTTAAAAACAGGAAAAGGAAAGGTACACAGGATGTGAGGATTAATGAGTAAAACACTGATGAACAGTACAAAGTACTGATTAACATACAGGATATTAAGTTGAGGGAAGAAATTGCTACCGATTCTGTTCGTCTTTAAACAGTCTTGTAAGAATTAACAAGCTAAAAGCAAACAAAAAGCTATAAAAGACTGAGGTCTAAAGAAGATTCCTTCACAATATTTTGGAAATAGCTAAGGTCATTCTCCTGCAGAGAAAAGGATTTGCTGACCAAATGATGCAGAAAGGGAGAGTGACACAGATGACTGATGCAGAAAAGGGAGAAGTTTGAAAGATTCTGAGCTACACACACACAAAGTGCTCAGGTTGCAAGAAAACAGCTCATCCTAAGATAAGTAGTCAGTGTAAGCTTTTCGTGGGCGAAGGACAGGGAAAACATACATATAAAAGGGTAAAAGGGTCACTTCTTGTTTGTGGGGGTTGTTTTCCCTTGAACATAGGACTGTACATTAAGATTCCAGCCAGCAGAGTCATCAGCATCATCAAAACGCAACCGCTTCAGGCAACAAGTAGCTGGCATACAGCACAGTGCCCAAGAGTACGGAAGTACATAAGAAGGCTAAGGAGTAACACCAATTCTTTAATGCCTTAACAGAGCAGAAGAGTGATTTCCAGAGAACTGAATGCCAAACTCCACCATTTTGCTAAATCAATCATCACATCTAGTCTTATGTTTTTATTTTTTCCCCACCCATGACAAATTTCAACATCACAGTTACAAGTACAGCGGTCTATTAGATGACACAACCATTTCCCTACCACTATAGTACTGCCTTAATTATGTTACAGTTAAAGTCACTTTTATCTCTCTTGTTGATAAAGTAGGAGTGGTTGTTTTATGAAAACAAAGCAAATCTGTTATAAACACATTAACACAATGCACAAATGTCTTTTTTTTTCGTGTTTAAATGGCAATGACCCATCCCAACATACTGTTTTCCTCTACAAACCTTAAAGTATTTATGAAACCATGTTCCTCACTTGCTGTCCTTTACTCCAGCGACATAAATTTAATTCTTTCGAATTTGCCTTAGTCCTGTCCCCCATCAATCATTCCACTTCCTCCTCCACTCGCTGTAATTCATCAATGTCTTTCTAGTAATAAAGTGCTGAAACCAAAAGCAGTGCTCAAGGAACAGAGGGACTAAAAACCACAAAAAAGGATTATCCGGCTGCTCACTTGGACTTTAACACAAAACACGAGCAATTTCAACAAATGTATGGTCAAATGACTTCCCCAAAATGAGAAAGTCAGAGTTTCTATTGGCATCAGAGAACTGCCCGAGACTTTTTCCATTACAGCAACAACTCCATGGAGGCGAGACACGTACGGCCCCAGTACCTGCGACCGTTGTGTACCTCAAACCACCAGTAGCTCCTGGGCAGTAAAATGAAATTAGGAAATCCGTATCATCTCCAAGCAACACATCAGCCAGGTCACTCACTGCCAAAGTACAGCATTGAAGCCAAAAAACTTAAACTGGTGCCAAAAAACTTTAAACATGACAGGGACAAATTCAAGGAAGCAACATCTATTGAGTGGTGTTCAACACAAAAAATCCCATCAAAAGTCACATATTGCCAACTGCTGGAAGCTCAGTGTTTCGCGGAAGGATTGTTAGTGCTTGCTCCATCCTCACTCCCCCTCTAAGCATCCTCTGCATTAGACAGTACTGGCCTAAGACCACCTTTGGTCTGACCCTGTACAGACATCTATATTAAATCTCACTGAAGCACTGCATGGACTAGCAATACAGTTGTAGGTATTGAGAAGGCAGCAAAAATAATAAAGGCTTTTCTTTTCACTTTTCATTTCCACACTTCTTTGGCTCTTGATTTAATGCATCCTCATTTAGTCTTAATTGCCATTAAGTGTGTTGTTTCAGGAACACCTCTGTCCAAAAAAGTCTCTCTACATGAATGATGGAGAGAACAATGAGATCCTAATGCATTAAAACATCAGGATTTTCCTTTCAACGCAAACCTGCAGTTTCCCAAATTGATTCTCTTGCTGTCTTCAAGATGACATTTCAAATTTTTTTACATTCCCTGTGACTAATATGCTATTAAAGGCATCTTTAACTCTTTTCAATTAGCTCCTCACCTATTAATTTATTACTTTTTCTTATTATAGAGTCCATACATTCACAAAAGGTAGTATTAAAGTGTGCTGTAAGACAACCATTGCCTCCTTGTTAACCAGGCACACTATCCACACATCCTCATTTATTCCTAGAGGAAGGCTTATGCTGACGAAGACTCAGCATAAGCCTTCCTCTAGGTCCACAGGACAATGTGTCTTTTATCACACCATTCCCCAGGTTACTTGGCAGCATTGCATCAACTTTACCAGACAGAAGTCAGTTCACTTCAGTGGAAAACTTCCAGGTTAAATTCACCCCAAATGTTGTTTGAAAGGCTTTACTAAAAACTAAACATATTACATTCTCACCCACCATTCACTGACTTCACAGTTGCATTTTTAAAAGTGCAACCAGGTTTATCTAGATTATTGTATATTTTCCCATAACCCAATCAATCTTCATCAATTACACTTGGTGTTTGTTCCAGTATTTTACTATGAACAGAATTCTGTCTGTACAATCCCGAGTTTAAAAGAGATTTCACAGAAAGACCAGTGATTACTGGAAAAACATCAGCTGTATTCAAAGATGAAGCAATAAAAATAAGTATCTCACAGAATGAAGCCTATAGTATACCTTAATAATCAATATTACCAACAGCATAAATAGCAAGAGAAACATAAACCTGAAGGTTGCTGGGTTCATGAGTTAAAAAGGAAACAAATGTAAACGAAGCCACAGAACTCTCAAGCTCTTCAGAGAGCACTCCCCAGAAAGGACACACCATTCAATGGCAGGAGCAATTGCCTTGAGCAAAGAACTTCATCACTGCATCTACACTATAACCAGGAAGGATTCAATTTAACATTCAGAAATGCCCATTCCCAAAAGCATACATCGTAACATTACAGATCGCTCTCCCTTTCACTCAGGGTCTTGTCGCTGCAGCTTACTTTTACCATAAGGAGCTGCTAGACACCTCTTCTCTACCCTCATTACAGCATGTTTTCTTATTTAATAAACTTTCATCAGCTTAAATGAATGGTTGTCATTAGTAGAGCTAACAGCCACATGATAATACTCCAGAGATATCAACGCCTGTTGGTGCATTAACTGAGAACAGAGGGGCTGAGGTCAAGCACGTGTCAACGCAAATGAAACAGTATTAGGCACTAACAGTTTAATGCAACAGACTGTCTCAGATAATGGAAATGACAGGATGAAAACAATGAGATAAAGTTATTGATAAGTATACTAAGGGAAAAAATTATAAGATATTCCAAAGGGAAAGAAACTCTCCAGGTTCTAATGTCTTTAAACCTAGCCTAGCAAGTTTATTTAAAAAAAATCAAAAGCAGAATTTAGAGAGAAAAAAAGGATACAAAAAAGAGGTGAAAAATCTAACACCTAGCACCAATGCATGTCATAAGGAACTTAAAGTTTGGTAGAATACTTAAAGTAATTAAGCTTGAAGAGCTCCTTGGAGGCAGGCACATACTACTAATAAAACTTAGCATCCAAGTAGAGGTGCAGTATTTTAAATGAATGAGCAGCAGACAAAAGAAAGCCCATGATTTCATGTTTATGTGTGAATCACCAGAAAATATCCTATACATACATCAACTTAGTAAAAACAAAGCAGTTCTTTTCCATACCTCAAGCACACAGCTAACAGAAATCACAACGTTTGCCAATCATTAAAACCTACTACAGAACAATTCCTTTAAGCGTAAACACTTCCACACCTCAGTAGGTGATGTGAAATGAGATACAACCCTCCAGACATCAGCGTCTCAATTCTGCTTTCTGAAAGGCTTCTCTGTAATCAATAAGGTCAACAGTGACAAGACACAATGTTAGTTGAGGAAAGGCAAGAAGTACTGGGAAAATAAAATTCTTTCTTCTGAGTTACAAAAATAGTTATAAGTATGGCTAACATTTAAATTTAATAAATTCATTTCTATAGGATCCTGAACCAACAAAAGTTTCCTATTTCCACTTGCAGCATTAATACCAAAATATTAAACTGTTCCACAGCAGTAGCTGAACCCCAGCTCTGCCATAAGAAATGCAGAAACACAATGAAAGACTTGTTATTGATTTTTATTGTTCCAGCTGAAAGGCAGACAGTAAATAAAATGCATACTAAGAGCTGTGTTGCCTTTTTTTTTAATATATTATTCCAGACTACTTAAGAGTTTAAGGCAGCTGCCCACTGCACCATATTTTAATTCAAAGACTCTTCTCATACTGTACTGAGGAAAACCACAGGTAGCAGCTACATACAAGTAACCAAAATTAAAACTCTCCTCAGCAACTGTGCCTAGGGCTAGAAACATCCAGTGTTTCCTGAGAAGATGTTAATCACTCCAAATACCTTTGCAGAGGATTAAAATGAACTGCATAGAAAGGTAGGGGACACTGTTCGAGCAAGGCACGTTCATTAGGGGATGAGCAGGAAAAGGCTAAATGCAGGCATGTGTAGACACCCAGAGCAAAGTCTTGCTCCTGAGAAAGTATTTCAATATTTTAAGCTCTTGGTTTGACCCCCCACTTCCCAGAGCAAACCAGGTTCCTTGTCCTCATGCACTGTTCTCCAGAGCACCTGCACATGATCAGTCACCCCTATTTGCTTTTCCTAGGCCACCTCTCCCTTCTGCCTGTCTCAGTAGCTTTACATTCATTTTGCACAGCATTTTCACTTATTAAAATGTCTTCAACTTCTGACCATGTTTTCACCCACTAAGTAGCCCAGTTGTGCTGCAGTTAAAAAAAACAAACCTTCTCGTAAAAGGCTTTGGCATGCAGAGAGCAGACCTGCTCAGCATCTCTAGGCTGGTGTGTTTCTGATATAAGGGTTAGATTTCTCAACAAAGCAATGCTCTTCAAGAAATTAACCCAATACAGATCTTAGCACCATAGGCTGAGCAAAGTCACTTTTAATGCATGCTAAGGATGTTGGTGGTGACCTCAGCATGCTTTAACTACACTGCATCAGCACAACTGAAAATGACCTCATTTACCTGCAAACCAAGCTCCCCTCCCACACAGCTGGATGGCACGCCAAGTATTGGCACAACAATAACCACCACGAGCTCCGCTGGAGAGCAAACCGGCACCAATGCAAATCTGCAGTCAGAACGTGGTCAGCTCTGAGAAAAGCCTGATGCGACTATTCACTTCAGAAAGCAGAGCAGGAGACATATTATTCCTTCCCTGACACAAGGAAACTGAAAGTCCTTAACTTTGGAAAGAAAAGTAGGTGTTGGAGCATTCCCTGGCCTACTTCTTGAGAAACAAATTACTGTCACTTCAGCTTTGCATTTCTTGGGACAAAGACACGCAGGCTCAAGAAGAAGGACGTGCTCATGAGTAAAACACACGCATCAGTTCCTAGAGCTGTAACGCGAGGAAGAGTGAAGTTCTGTTTAAGGGAAGGTTAGTCAGAGGGCTCCGTACTTCCTTCCTTCCACCTTTGGTCTTTCTTCTTGGCGTCCTCCTAACAAGAAAAATTCCCTCACTCCTATCCTATAAATATACTTCTGCAGGTTCATGGTGTTTTGTAGCCTGACACATTCCCACCCCGAAGGAACTGTAACCCTGCACTTATAAATCAAGTTCAGAGTAAGTGTTTCATGGCCTATTGGAATTTAAAATTATTTTTTTAACTCTATACACTTTGGCAAAGTGGTATTAGTTGATTAAAATTGCAGCGCTAGACACACAAAAGCCAGTAGCCTAAGCAACTTTCATTTGATAGTATTATGATACGACCTTTAATTACTTAATTCAACAACATTTCTTCCTTCAACTGTTTTGAGCATTTTATCTCTTAGATTATTTAAACAAATGGAAAATACTAATTTCTCCCTATGGGTACCTCATGGGCCAACAGTACAGCCAAACAATTAGATCAACCCCACGGACCTCTCCAATACTTGAGTTAATTAAGGAACTGCAAGGCAGAGCATACTGCCCTTCACTACACAGCCCAGTGATGGCAAGACTAGACATGGAACTGCTTCCTCCAAGCATGAATCCTTCTGTCCCTGCTCACTGGTGCGCAGCCCGCTGGGCACTCTCTGCTTCAAGTTTGGCTTGGTCCTACTGTTGTGTGGCACATCTAAAACACCTCTTCTAGAAGAATTTGGATGCCTACCTTCCAGCAACCAAGCTCATGTTTCCAAGCCAAGTGCAAGCTATACCCCTAGCTCCAACTCTGCCACCAGCTCTCCACTTTCTGCTTTGGAGACTGCCCACTGTCTTTTCTTGGGAAGCACCTTCTGTGTCAGAATCCCCTTCTCGGCACCTGATCATATGATCATTTAGGTTGGAAAAGACTTTTAAGACCATCAAGTCCAACTGTTAACCAGCACTGCCAAGGCCACCACTAAACCATGTCCCTAAGCACCACATTCACGTGTCTCAAATCCACCACTGTCCTGGGCAGCCCATTCCAAAGCCTGACAGCCCTTTCTGGCAAGACATTTTCCCTAATTTCCAATCTACCCCTTCCCTGGTGCAACTTGAGGCCATTTCCTCTTGTCCCATCACTTGCCACCTGGGAGAAGAGACCCATAACTGAAATGTAATCAAACATGAGTTCTATCTGTTCCAGACACTGATTTCTTCAAAGCATCACAATTCAAATGAGGTTGGAATGGGGTTCTTTTAACAAAGCCTGTGTAAGGTGCAATTGCAGAACAGCAAACCTGATCCTACCAGTTCTGCTCACTGGAGTATGTATTATCAAGATACTGGAGGAACATGGAATGTGGTAAACGTGGTATGTGAAGCTCATCTGTGCTGCTCTAGATTGACAGAGAATCAGAAACAAAAAGAGCTGCCACTTAAAATTTTTAACTTCATACAAATGTAAGTTGTCACGAAATACCTCCGCATTGTGTTCATACCACTGGGAAAAGCTGCCATTCTTGCGTTAACAATTCTTCCCAGCATTACGCAGTCATTGCCCATTAGAACCAGCAGCTCGAGAGTTTTGAGTGATAATGAAACCTGTAACAAGCCGTCTTCAGCCGTCTTTTCCAAACAATAAGGGAATTAAAATTTCAATTTAAATGCAGAGGTTTGAAACACGCTTCAGTGGCAAAATTACTTCAATTAATGTGAGTGGAATACAAAGAACAGACTGCAGAAATGTGATGCAGCAACCAGAAATTATGCCATTAGAGTGCTTGCATCAACCTAACACGACGACTGCAAAGGTCTAATTTCGACTGTACGTATCACAAGGCTACAGGCAACAATATTAATCAGTGCTCCAATTTCAGTATGAGGGATACAAGCTCCTTCTTGGATCACTTTGGGCTTTTTATAAGCCTTGAGCATCTGTTTACCTTGAGAAATGAAACAAAAGGACAGAGATCTATATACATGCTGCATCCCTGACAGCCTCGTAATTATTTTACATAATATTCATATCATATAAAAAGGAGAACGGGATGATCCTGCAGCCAGTCAGTAATTACAACATCACTGTGTTGCAGAGAGAGTGTTAACAGGAGATGACAAAAGCCAATGAGCCTACAGCAATTTCTGCCTACGAAAAAGCTCCAACTGCAGGTAGGTTACTATTTCATTATTACAGGTACACTTCTCCAAGTGAGAATTGCAAGTGTCAATGAATGGCTGAAATAGTGTATTGTTTTCAGCTGAGGTTTCTCTGCATTCCTGACATTAAAAAAACACCTAACAGCTTTTTATATCATTATCATTTGATTTCTTCAAAAAGATGCTCTATTCTGGAAAAGAAACAACAGCATGGTACACTACAGAACTCTGTATTTCAGAGAGGTCTAACATTGGCTCTCTCTCACAGCCTTGGGCAACCTACAAACACACGTATGTGTGTATGTGTACATAAACTGCACACAATATATTGCAAACCCATAAGATCTCACAAATACATATATTGCAAAGTGTTTCTAGAGCATATTATATTATAAATATAGTAACGAAAAAAATCTGGGGAAAAGAAAGCTCTGGGGAGACCTTGGAACCCCTTCTAGTACCTGAACAAGCTCACAAGTTGCAGGAGGACATTTTACAAGGATCTGTAGTGACAGGACAAGGGGTAATGGGTTTTTAAGTTGAAAGTGGGAGGATTGAGATTGAACATCAGGGAGTTCTTCCCAGAGAGGGTGGTGAGGCACTGGGACAGGTTCCCAGAGAAGCTGGGGATGCCCCATCCCTGGCAGTGTCCAAGGCCAGGCTGGATGAGGCTGGGAGCAACCTGGTCTAGTGGAAGGCGTCCCTGCCCATGGTCTTTACAGTCCCTTCCAACCCATTCTGGTCATCATTTTCCCTTTTTCCCCCCTTTGTAAAAGGGGGAAAGGGACCCTTGTAAAAGGGTTTCAGGAACCCTCATGTTGTTCTCCTTGGAGTCTCACTGTCCTTTTAACATGAACTATTGTCTTATATTCCCTTCTACTCTGCTATTCCCCCTCTACTCTGTTCTTGTGACACCCTACCTGCAGTTCTGCCTCCAGCTATGGAGCCCCCAGTATAAGGAGGATATTGACCAGCTGGAACAAGGCCAGAGGAGGACATGGAGATGCTCCAAGGGCTGGAGCACCTCTGCTATGAAGAAAGGCTGAGAACTGTGCTTGTTCAGACTGAAGAAGGGAAGGCTTCGGGGAGACCTTTCACACCACACCAGGTGTGGCACAAAGCCAGACCGTGAACAACAGAAAACAACAGTAAGGTGACAGCAGAGGGAAATCAGACAAGAGGATGTGACAGCAACAACCCAATCCAGGTAGGGTTACACATGCCATCAGAGAGAGGGATGAGGAGACTGACATCAAACTGCTGAAAATGTTTCAGAGGGAACAAGGTAAGTTTCAGAAAGTCATATTTAAGGTAAAACGAGATAAAACAGAAAGAAGGAAATTAAAGTTCAAGTCTGGGCTCTGGGAATACGAGGTGACAACACTGAGATCTCCAGCTCTTTAGTCTGTTATAATGACTTATTAAAAATAAGAAGCAGCACAGCTAAGAGCAATACAAAGGACAGTGAAGTTGAAAAAAACAACAACAGAAGAAGGCAATGAAAAGATTTCCTTAAAGACATTCTCTGGCAAACATAAAGAGGAATTATGAACAGATATACTTCTTTTGCCTTCACTTTTGAATCCCAGACTGCTTCAGGTTCGAAAGGGCCTCCAGAGAACATCTAATTCACCCCCCTGGTCAAGTATGGTCACCTAGAGACAGTTAACCAGGACCCCATTCTGTCTGGTTTCGAAAATTTGCCATGGATGGAAACTCCACCACCTATAGCCAACCTGGTCCAGTGTTCAACCATCTTTATTTCCAAATGTCAGAAACATTTTACTGTATTTTCCTGTGGCTCAATCTGGGACAACTGCTTCTTCTCCTGTTACTGGACACACCACTGAGAAGTCTGGCTCTGTTTTCTTTGCATCCTCCCATCAGGTATTTATGACCACCACCATCATCTCCCTGAGGTTTCCCTTCTGCAAGTGAAGCAGTCCCAGCTCCCTCAGCCTCTCCTTACATGTGAGCTGCTCCTGTCCCTTAACCATCTTTCTGGTTTTTCACTGGAATGGATCCAGTAACTACATCACTTGACTGTAGAGCCCAAAACTGGACTCAGCACTCCACGTGTCAGGACCGAGGAGAGGGGAAAGACCACCTGCCCTCATGTTTTTAATTACTGGTAGAAGACAGTTCTGGGTAAAAAAGGACTGCAACCTAGCGAGGAAGCATGCTTAAGTTCAGAAACAAGGGGAAGAAAAAAGGAAAGATTGTTATTAGAGAAATTCAGAAAACTTCTGCCTTCACCACCAGACTGGAACTGAAAGGTACGCTTATAAAACAGATGAAACTGAAAAGGAAAAACACTTCCAGGGAGGGAGAAAAAAAAAAGCTGGAAATAAGTAGAAAGGATTAAGAGTCCTGGTAAGAGACCTAGAGAAAGACAATGAGAGGCAAACACATCTAAATGATAAAAGACAATCTTCCCTCCCTTTGAATAATGACCAAAGTTGTGAGTGCATTCTGGCAGATGAACTAGGAGACACGCAGAATAGTTCTGTCATAACAAAAATGGTTTAGAAAGAATTGATAAGATAAAGAAGATGACACAGGCAGGTGTCTGGGAAATTAATTTTAAAATAAAGCACCAGGTTGAAACAGTCGAAGGAAGTCCTGTGTGCAGACCAAATGGGTAAAGAACTAAATGGTTACAAAAATCATCAGGATCAGGACACAAACATGTAAAGCGAGCTCTGAAAGACAACCAGATGGGATGATACCCATGACCTTAAGTCCAGTAAGAAGGATCAAAACAAAACCAAACAAATTCCAGTACAAGAACGCAGCAAATGACAGAAGAAGAAACCAAGCAGCTAAAAAAGGCAAGTAGTAACATAGACAATGGATGACCAGACAGCTGACCAGTGTGCTTCTGGTGGGTACTGGCCCAGCACAAGGTACAACATCTTACCAGCATGTCTGTCGCATTGAGATAGTGCTTGCTGGCCATGCACTGTTCCAGCTTCTGAGGGACCTGCTTGATGTTCTCTATCTCATCCAGCAGATTCAGGACATGTTTGTGCTCGATCCCCTCAATCCACAGCTTGCGCAACTCATCCCGCTTGCAGTGCAGCAGCATCTTGCATGACAGCAGATTCTCCTTCACCTACATGGAATATGTCAAAAGATTAATTACATCTGTACCTGTAATTGGTGTATCTAACACAGATCAACCCTTTCCCACGTTTATTTTTTTTAATTCCTAATAAAGTATCACACTGGTGTAGTCTCAGGGGTGTCCAGTGACAGGGCTAAGGGCCATGGGCATAAACTGGAAAACAGAAGGTTCAACCTGAACATGAGGAAACCCTTCTGCCCTGTGAGGATGCCAGAGCCCTGGGACAGGCTGCCCAGAGAGGGGGGAGTCTCCTTCCCTGGAGACTTTCCAAAGCCGCCTGGACTTGTTCCTGTGGGATCTGCTCTAGGGGATCCTGCTCTGGTAGGGGGGTTGGACTAGATGATCTCTAGAGATCCCTTTCAAACCCGACCACTCTGAATTACAAGACTATAACCAAATCCAAGTTCCTTAAAATACCTGGTTATTCCTTTGTATGTACATACAAACCAGAGCTCCTTTCATAGGCAATTGGGTTTTTAGTGCAAGCTTCGTACCACTAGTGAAAATGTCACTGAACTATCGTAACGTGAACAAACACAGGATCCTATTCACCACTACCAAACACTTATTTGCACGTTATCCAACAATCAATTCAGTATTTTGGCATACAGCAAGAATCTCATTTTCAGTGAAAGCAAATAAGCCACTACTAATTTTCCTGCTGTAAACATTTTCCATCTGTCTATTAAATCTTTTGGCACATCTCCTCCTCTCTTCAAGTGTGGGGTCCATTTCTTGAAATCTGACTATCTGAGAGTACAGACATTTCCTAACACCTCAAGCAATAACCAATCTTTCTAAGATATATGGTTTTATCGGAACAAAGAGCAGTGAAGATACAGTTCAATTCAGCATTTCCATTATCAAGGCCATTACATCACTTAAATACCTCAGTGTTTGCCATTCAGCTTGTTTCCAAGCCTCATGCCATCCTCCAGGTGGCAAAGTCTCTACTACCCTACCCCATTCGGGAAAGGTCAGTTTTTCTTCCCCATTCTTTCTGCTCAAACACAGCCTGCATTCTCTGCTTTCAGGTTCTCCCGACACCCTCTGGTAAGGTCAGTATAACCTTGCTTTTCTTGCATAATGCAAATCAATAATACATATTAAAATGTGGAAGCAATTAACAACACAGCTTCACACATTGCTTTCACACGACTCTTGTTTTTGTGATAAGTTATGAATACTTAGGGTCCAACCTTTTCTCAGGCTGAACTCACACTGAATTACACATGAAGAGAGACCCCTCAGAAGCAGACCCTTCAATTTATTTTTAAATAGTGAGCCTTCAAATGCCTCCAAAAATCCCACTTTGGCTGCATATTCCCCTACATTGTTCATCTAAAGGCGGTTTAAAAAAAAATACATGCGAAGCACATAGATGGACCAAAATACAGACAACCGGTAAATAACAACAGCTACATAAAACAGCCTCCATCCAGAGTCACAAGAGACTCCGGTTTCCATACAGTACCCCTGCACTCCGAAATGTCCTTCTGAAAAGAGTAACATAGAAAAACCCTCAGCCAACAGAAAACCTCATGTCAGAGTGCCGTAACTCGCTGCAAAAGCAGAGGCAAACTAAAACGCATACGGAGTTCATTTCAGACGTAATCCCTGTTCGATGCCTTAATTTAAATTTCTTCACTGACCCAGCACACCATCATCAGTGGACTGCTGTTACACAGAGCCAAATTAGGTCAGCAAAGGAATCGTGGGGCTAGAAAGAATCTCACAAGACATTGCTACTCCTTGTCCTTGCAAGAAAGATGATCAGCTCTGTCTACCTGTGGGAGCAGGGGAAAGAATGAACAGACAGTCTTTAAGAATGAACCTCCCCTTGGTAGGCCAAATTCTTTCCACTTTATAATTCAATTTTACAGTGGTAACACCTCTAAAGCTAGATTCAAAACTAGGCCTTTCCCAACAGGAATTCATGAAGAATTGACTACCAAAAGCTGATACACAGAGGGATCTGGACTATCCATCACTTCCACAATTCCTAACGCAAGTAAACATTGGTGTGATGATCCACCTTCCACAAGAGAAACATCAGAAAAGTCTGATGGTGTAACACAGATTGATGACAAACCAGATCTGGGCCTCCAGTGAGATTAGGTCAGAACTACTTCAATACATATTGACCAAAACTAATAAGAAAACTTAAATATCAAAAGGTCCTTCACCCTCACAGTCATTCTTCTAGAGAGGACCAAAAGGTCACACCCCTATATGTTTGTTTTGACCTCTGCAAAGCCTAGCACACTGTCTGAAAACAGGCCACTGGCTACAGTTTATTTCAAATTTAGCACAATTGATCTCTGCTTTCAAAGCGCTGAGCCTTGTACATAAATCCTAGAATGAACTCTTACCCTTGGAAAGCATCAAAATGTTCTCATTTTCTTTGAAAATGCTAAATGAATTTTCAAACCCAGAAGGGTCAGTACATGGCCCCAGAAGGGTAAAAGCCTACTGCTCGGAAAGGTTTTCAGCTGAGACCTCCAAAAGTCAGGAAAAAAGAAAACTGAATAAATTCAGTGCCCAGTTTGCCAAGTTTAGGCATAGCAAACAACACAGGGGTAAAAGATAGGACAGGAGATTAAAGAACTAATCTGTAGCTGAAGGGAGAGAGCAGATGGAACAAGTCCACAACAAAGAGTGCTGGAGTTATTTACTGGCACGATACCGAAGCGTGAGCACTCAAAATACAGAAAGATACAGGGGCACAGAGTTCACGTACATTCACACAACAGAACTGAGTTTGGAAATAGCACCAAAATTCATATTCTCTGAGCGAAAAGCAAGCTGATGAATCACCCAGACTATTCAGGAGGTGATTGGAGGCCAACATATCAAAACATGAACAGATTAGATGGGAAGGTGTTAGCTTAGCTGCCCTTAGACTTCAGAAGCCTGATAGCAACATGCCCAGACAATAAATGAACAGGGGGCACAGCACAACTTTGCACTTCATATCCACCTCTCCTTTTGCTTCTTAATTACTTGTGTTCTCAGACAACAGGGAGAGATCCTACAGGAAACATGTTAGTAAGACACAGTTTGCGACCACTGCATCAGGACTGGACAGTTTGCTCGTAGCCATGTCACAGAGTGACTTGGAATTTGGAATTAGTGGGTAAAAGTGCTTTCTCAATTCAATTTTTAGTTCAGTTCAGAATGATGGCAAGTAGCTGGGAAAAGAGAAAGAAATAAAAGGTCAAAATGGGAACTTACAGCATTACACTACCAATAAGAGGACAGGACACAGGAAAAAACTGCAGAGATTTGTACCCAGAGCACACACTCTCAAGCGGATACAAACACAGAAGCACATGCAGAGCTAGACTTCACCTGTTTGATCTTATTGCGCGAGTTTGTGATGCGCTCTGTGATGCTCTGGTACGTGCGGATCGCGGTGGTGAGCTCGGTGTAGTGCTGGACAATGAGTTCATCCAAATCCCGGTCACGCTTCTCATAAGCTTCTTCCAGGCGGCCTTTCTCAGTCTCTCGGTCCTCAACGTCATCGCTGGTAGATAAAGTCCTAAAACATTACAAAAAGAGGGATATGTTGAAATTATCTACAAGGACAGGATGTCTTGGCCTAAAAGAAAATGCATTACCTACTGCAAACCAGTCACTCTTATTAGTCTATACACTTCACTGAGCACAGTTTGTTTCTGGTAACGTGTCTGTCTAGTGTTCAGTAGAGAACAATGTGCTTCAAGAAAATAAAAACCCATAAATATTGTGGTTTGTTACTTTCCCAATTTTTAGACGCTTCGGAGCTTTTTTTACTACAGTACAGGATTTATGAAAAGGGAAAATTATCTATTAGTTATACTTCCAGAGAGTCATTAATATGCGCACAGTATAACATATGGAATATATCCTGATTTATTACTTCAAGAACTATAAAGAAGAAATTCTGCTTTAGACTCAGGGACCAGCACAACTGTTTGGTAGGAGTGCTGCAGTTACTACTACTTACCTCTCCAAAGTACACTAGGGATAACACAGCTACATAGAGAAACTGGTCAAAATGCTACTCACGCCTTTCAACAGCCCATCTCTTTTCAAACTTACACCAGTACAGCAAAGAAGTGTCATGGGCCCTTATATCCCCCCTTGTTTATTTTAACCTCCAAGTAACAACATCAGGTAAGGTTAATTGGAGTTTTTTGTTATAAATCAATGAAGTTTGAGATTGCAACAAAACTGTTGAAAATGTAATGAAACAGACACAGGAGACAAAAGTTTGTCACTCCCAATTTCAGAGATTTACTTAAGAATCAACATTATCTTTACTTTCCCCCTCCTCTCTTTCCACCCTGTTCTCTCCCTCCAGACCCATCCTGCCACCAGATGCAGATCCCACACCTGGAATGACTCGATCACATTACCAGAAAGACCCAGGACACTGCAATAGCCAGAGACTAATGTCTCCTACAGTAGGTAGCACTCACAAAGTCAGTTTTGGAAAAAAAAAGTCATCCTGAATTTTCTGTTTCCTTTATCCTTGGAAGGGGAGCTATGGTGCATACAGGTGTGTTTTAAATCAGCAGTACCAACACTGAAAACCATATACTTCATGGTAAAAAAAAAAGATAGATGTTATACCAGTGTTAAGGCTGTGATGTAGTTATGACCTAAAAAACCAAAATGGATGAGTTCTATAGCCCTACTGACAACTTCTGACCACTTCAAACAAATTCTGATGAGAGAAGCAAAAACAGATTTTGTGGGGTTTTTTAAATTGTTACATATAAACTGTTAAGGATCACATGCCTGAACATCATATGGCCAGCAGGTAGAGGGAGGTAATTCTCCCCCTCTGCTCTGCTCTTGTGAGGCCCCACCTGCAGTTCGGTCTCCAGCTCTGGGCCCCCAACACATGAAGGATATCGATCAGTTGAAACAAGTCCAGAGGAGGCCACGAAGATGCTCAGAGGGCTGGAGCACCTCTGCTATGAAGAAAGGTTGAGAGAATTGGGCTTGTTCAGCCTGGAGAAGAGAAGGCTCTGGGGAGAACTTAGAGCCCCTTCCAGTACCTGAAGGGGAACTACAGGGAAGCTGGGAGGGACATTCTACAAGGGCCTGTAGTGACAGGACAAGGGGTAACAGGTTTAAATTCAAAGCAGGAAATTTAGATTAGATATCAGGAAGAAATTCTTCCTGGAGAGGGTGGGGAACACCGGGACAGGTTGCCCAGAGAAGCTGTGAATGCCCCATCCCTGGAAGTGTCCAAGGCCAGGCTGGATGAGGCTTGGAGCAACCTGGGCTAGTGGAGGGTGTCCCTGCCCATGGCAGGGGGGTTGGAACTGGATGGTCTTTAAGGTCCTTTCCAACCCAAACCACTCTGTGATTCTATGATCATGAAACAATCACAACTTTCAAAGAAATCTGCACCATCTACTTGCTGAAAGTGAGATACCTTTAAAAATCCAATCAGTAGAGCATGAACATGTGCAGACTATTTCATTTAAATCACAGCAGTTCAGGTCTGATGGTACGCATCCTGCACTTAAAAGAGTATAGAAATAGTCAGAGACAAGAACAGCCACTGCTTCCAACCCAAAAAGACTGAACAAAACACAGCACCAGGAGTAAAAGAGAACTTGAGGTTTTTCTGGATTTCTTAAGCTACTTGTGTGGACAAGGTCAAATAGTTGAAAGGAGACCAAACAAAACCCATGGTTGAATGCTGCTGCTGCTCTCTGCTACCATAAAGGCTTTCACTTTGGATTTGCTAAAGCAATGAGGTCTAGTCAAACTAAACCCAGCCTCCTGTTGCATGTCCTGCTGTCAAGTAAGAAAGAAAATATCAATTTTTCCTGTAATAACAGTCTCATGTCCTCTACTGTAGAAGTTCGAAGATAAGCAAGAACTGCTTGCACATCACTGAAAAATAACAAAGTAGAGAAACCTATTTCCTCATGGTTTATTTAAGAGTATCTTCAACAACAACAAGAAGGACACAAGAAGGGTTAGTATCTTATGGATTTTTCTGAGTTCTTCAATACCATTAGGAAAGCAGTAGGAACTCCAGTGCAAACAAAGAATTTAAACATACAAGAAATGTCCTCTCCCTCTCAAAGTCAACAGAGACATACCCATAACTTCCAGTTCGCTGCTCTTTCTTCCCTTCAAAGAAAAACAACAGGCTGTACCACCTACTCAGTGACTCCATCTTTAAGAAGTAAAAAAAAAAGGCATATCACAGGGGATCACGATCCCAGAAAGAGCAGCTAAGAAAACTCAAGTGAGCAAAAATCTGTACTACCATATGGAACAAGGCACAAGAGGAGGACAGGAGCACATGCACACTTGTCCTATTCAACTACCCAGGAGGACAAGGGAATTACAGCCAAAATATGTCCTACAACACCCTAAAAGAAGACAATGTACCCAAGCGACGTGTTTTATTTTAGACTGTTTTAACACTCCGTTTCACTTTCAGATGGCAGAGGCAGAAGGCCATAGCAGATACCACATGGAAATGGGAAGAGATCCTCTTTCTTTTGTTATGCCTCCAACTATCAGTTTGGGTGCTTCACACCCTGCTCCCAAACACCAAGAGCTGTATGTTTTACAGGGGATGCGGGTGCACATCTCCTCTTGCACAAACACTGAGATTAGAATCCCCCTCTCTCGTTTCACTGACAGCGTAGCTTCTTCAAATAAAACTTGTCTGTGTAGCATTTCAAATACCATGCTTCATGATAGCTGCACAACAGGAATGCCTTCTGATGTTATTACAGTAATATTCCACTCCCAAGCAATCTTAGTTGTGTCTTAAATCACATCTTCACCAAAAGTTTCTCTTCATTTATGCCCTACACTTCACTACCATGCAAAAAGGACCTGGAAAGTAAGACCAGTAGTACAGTGGTTAGAAAACAAGTGTGGAATTTGGCAATCTCTTACAGCCTCTGCTCTACCACAGACCTCTGACACTACGCTGGCCGCACCCTCACACTGCAGACTACATTTTGACACTAGAGTGTGAGCTGCACACAGCTCTTACCTGCTCCAGACAAATACCTGCATTCCGGTGGAACGCGCTGAGCAGGCAGATCTGTCCTTGTGGCCCAGTTTCTCTCTCTCACCTGAGGGACACACAGCATTGGTTCCTCAAACAAGCGAGCTGTGACTACATGCGCTGAGTACTACTGAAACACTCCTTGCTGTTAGCAGCGGTCACGTAAACACTTCAACAAAGCGATGTATGAAGATGTGCTGCTAGAAGGCAGAGCTGTTAATGCAACGCTGTTAAACATACAGTACTTGTGAGGCACAGCAAAGTTTGGGTTCGTGTTATAACAGGTGAATAGAAAGCATGTGCAAGGACGTACTTGGCAGTAAATCTTCCTCCATTCAGAGCTCCTGCAGATGAATATGCTTTCTTTGTGAAGAAGTGCTTATTTTTGCTAGAACAATGTTCTTCAGCATGATTACACCAGACACCAACACACAGCCTTTTTAGGAGTTGATATATTGCTTGATTTTGAGGCTGAAGGATATTGCTTGTCTTGGTAGCTAATGAAAACATCGATTCTCTCTAACCTGCCTTACAGATGGCAGGAGTCGTGGATTGCTACAGACAACGTACGATACAGGCCAGTTCGGGTCTGCTACTAGACTAGAAGAGTTTTTAATTAAGCCAAACAGTTTCCAAATTCCTGATTTGCCAAAGCTGTTCAAGTTTTGGTTTGAATCCCCCTGTAATGCCAGTGGTTTGTTACAACAGCTAAAGATCTTTCTCCAAGGCTACGACTGTGTCACTAATGTCAGAGCACATTGGAAGCCTCTTCTGCTGCTTCAGCAAGCTCCTGCCCAACTTAGGCTTCCTGAAAATACGGATGTGATTGGGGGTTAAGTAGATTCAAACTGTGCTGCCCAGCTGGTTTTGGCCTTGTAATTTAGTTTAACTTACACTCTGTAGGAAAAACATTTTTTGCTAAAATCACTACAGATTTGCACAGCCAAAATAGATGTTTATGAAGCCTGAGAGAGAGGTCACAACTGGACCCGGATCTGAAAAACACAAGACATGCAAGAACGGCAAAGCTAGTATAGCTGGAAATCAGAAGCCTTTGTGAAATACTACCAGCTTACTCCTACTGAAATGATATAATGACCACGTCTGACTAAAAGTATCAATTTCAGTTGTCATTTTGTTGCCTGCTTAGATATATAATATACATTTGCTGCCACCTTCAGCAGAATCAAGATGCTTTAGGAGGTGAAAAGACAGCCCATCTGGCTGAGCACCACACACCTTCTCACGTCATTTACACCCACAACACAGCCAGTAGCAGCATGAAAATACTGTCAACTCATATTCAAAAGAACAGTAACAGCGATACAGCAGTCTTGCAGCTCCAGTCCATCCAACCTGACTTCAGGAACTTCAGCAGCACACGCTGGGAACATAGCTGCCAATTAAGTCCTTTTCCTCACTTACAGTTCTCTGAAAAATGAGCTTAATATGCAGCAGCAGCCCAGAATCCAACAAGATGAAAGCAAGACAAAGGAATCACTCTGCTGCTGTATAAAACCTTACTAGGTCTGTACTTGGAGTGATGTGTGCAGTTCTGGTCTCCTAATACCTTTGCTGTCCTTGGAAGGGCAACTAAAACAACAGACAGGATGAAGTAGCTGTTCTCTGCAGAGACACTAAAGCCAAGACTCTTCAGTTCAGAACAGAAAAGGCTGAAAGGAGGTATGACTGAGGTCTGCAGAAGTCAGAAACAAGATGAATAACATAAATGCAGAACAGTTTTCACAAGAATTTTCACAAGAAGTGCGTGTGACCCACTCCGCAGTTGTGTGCCGAAGAACCAAAGAGCACTTAGAGACAAGCAAACCCATTCTTTAATGGATGTGAATAGCCACATAGAAATAAGAGGAAGTGAAGCTGGTTTAAGCCAAAATATCAGAAGTGAGTGTGCTGTAAAAAAAGCATTGGGGTTTTTTTTTTAATGACATTAAGCCTATTCCCAGACATTTCCATTTTTGTCCACTGTCACATTAAATAACATTTTTGTCCACCACAGCTGTAATACATTAATTTCTGCAACATATTCAAAAGCAGCACAAGTGCTTACAACTGCTTACGGCCACCAGCAAGGCCCTTCTGCTCCTGTTCTTCTCAAGTGACTGTATCAATTAGATGAGCCCTCACTTTACCCACTTTAACCAAAATTAACTCACCACCCTCTCTCTACTCTAGTAATTCATTACCATGTATTTTCCTTCAAAACCACAACTTTAAATCCTTGAAGTCTAGCAGCACCTGTAACTACAGAAAGGACCAATGTCACTTTGAATCTGAAACATCACCGTGTACACCTGAATTTCCTACCTAAGCCCCTTGGTACGGGAGCCATTTCTTTTTCTTGCTCTGCACACAAAAAAAAGTAAAGCAAGGAATACTTAATATTCTTGAGATTATATACGTTCCTGCTAACACTGCAGAAAAGTAAGCCAAGGGCATCTTTACTTGTTTCAGTTCTATTAAAATGTGTGGCAAGGAAGAAAAGTCAACACACTGTTTGCCAAATAGAAAGGATCAAAATTGTTTGGGAAAGGAACTTTGCAGAAAGAACTTTGAAGGGAGAATTACAAAACAGGACAGGATTATGAAACAATGATAAATATACATTAGCTTTTTAGAACTCCATGAAAAACAAAAGCATTCAAAACATGAGACAAACAGAAGGAATATCAATTTAGATACCGAGTACGCGCAGGTTAGGAACTCAGAGGGGATCTCCAGTGGTGTTCCCTGATCAGTTCACTTATTTCTTCATTTTCATTTTTCTAAATGAGAATCCGCCTCCCCTGTAAGATACCTGTAATTTGTACTTGGCAGCTGGATGGCTGCATATGCCTGTCTCATTAGCAAGAGCTCAATAGGATTAGAATAATTCCAACTGGATGTTAGTCTGTTAAGAGACATTTTTATGCTACAGTGAAACAAAAATTCATTGAGCCAAATCTCATTGACTTTTGATTTTACATAGTTAAAAATACAGATTACACAAAAGCAAAATGCTTAATTCGCTGGAGTCACTTACACCTACGGAAGACAGAATAGAAGTGAAGATGATCAGACACAACCGTGAAATGTTTTTATCATGGGATAATACAGCATATTTCATACAAGAAAAAAAATTAACCTTGCTATTTCCCCTGAGGTCAGTGAACTTACACTGAAATTAGATTAATAAAAGCAGTCCATTGGGACTATCCATTTTGGTAGAATTTGATCTGTAGATCACAAGCATTTTTCATCTGTTTCCCAGCATCCAACTCAAAACACCAGCACAGGGAGTAAGTAGGTGGAAACAGTTCTACAAGAGTCCTGAAGCACTGTCATTCTGCAGGATGCCTGAAGCCCTAACCTGCTTGCTACAATAGTTCCCAAACACAGCAATATCTAATTTCCAAAGGTAAATACACAAGAAAATGTATTCACATTGATCAAATATAATTGCCATCTCAGCCATTTCTGCATGAGCCTGTACCTTTCTAGAGACCTGAACGAACTCTGCAGCCCCAGATGAGTCCTCCCTCCTCAGCACCGCAGATGGAGGAACAAAGCATCTCAGATATGTCGGAGTTACTGGGACCCAAAAGTACATTTGAATCCACCCTCACCTGTAGCTTTACAGAAGTTCAGACTGCAGCCACCAAAAGCTCAAGAGTAATTCAAAACACTGGCAAGCATGATTTCTGACTTATGGTTGCTTACCTGTAAATGCTCAACACCGTGTTTGGAAGCAGTTGCAAAACCCACTTGAGTCGTTACAACTTTTTTCTCTCCGCAGACCCAAGTCTCAGCATTTTCCTGAGCTGCAGAATGAGATGCTTCTCTCACTAAAACCCTAAGGAGCTTTGGAGGAAGTCACACAATGACTCATTTTTATAAGGCAGAAAATGCTACAGACTATGGCTACTATTTACCATAGTAAATATATACAATGCTTTGAAAACACAATACATTAAGTAGGGATAAATGAGACTTGTCTCTAAGAACTGACGTAATTAATCTCTTCCCAGTAACAACTAACACCAGCAGACTCCACATATGTGTAACAAGTTAATCTCACACTATGGACTTGGTGTTGGCCATTGCTTTGTGTTTTGACAAATCAATGGGTTTTGTAGACCTATCCAAGCTCTGCAGGTGCCCAGAATGCAGGGCTACCACACAATCTCATCTCCTCCAGAAATTTACTTCTACAGTGAGATGCATTAATCTGGGGAGGAAGGGAGGGAAAAAAAAAGTGCAAACTCTCCAGCATTCAAACAACACAAGAAAAACAACAGTACAGAAAACAAGCCATAACTTCTTCACAAGCTAATAAATTTCTTTCATTGTTGTGAACTGAAAGAACATGTTTACCAAGTTCTTCAATAGCAGAAGAAAACAAACACCATTGTACTACACATTGTGCAGCACAACAGCTACAGGAGTACAGAAATGCTATGCAGATGATCAGCTGCAGAACTATGAAGCAGTTCACCTCCCTTAGTGTTTCTGAGCTTCAAATGCACTCCAGCCCCTAAACTGAATTTAACACCACAGCTCCCAGCACCACAGAGAGCACACCACACAGACTGATCTTCATTCTGCGTAACACCCATGTTCTACTTTATTTCCCTCTCTCTTTTTTTTTAATAAAGAGGCCAATAACATAGGTATTAGGGCAATAAATAAATTTGAGTGAGACAAATCCATGAATTTCTGAAATTTTCCAAATGCCCACAGTCCAACCCCATTTTGCCCTGCAGCGTGCTGAACGCTCTTACGCCGCCCAAGCTCTCCGTCTTTCGAACCTGAATTTGGGGTGCGATCCACACCACTCCTGCTTCACCTAGTGCCCTGGCACTGCATTACTTTCTCTCAAGTGGGTTTTTCCCACCAAATCCTGCATTTAGTTCTCCCCCTCTCCCCGTTTTGCACTATGACAAAGGGATGTTAACCACCACCTTTAAGATTATGCATTTACACGCACCAACTTCAACTTTACAGTTCCAGCAAGAATCAGATTGGAGACTCAAGAAAAACTTGTTTACATTGACAAGTTATTTCCCCACACAGCCTGTATTATCAAGGGCTTTAGCCTGTTTTCCACGGCAGATGAGTAATTTCTTTTGCCAGCCTACTGTTAGCTTCCTACCTACCCAGTAAAACACCAAGAGAATTAGATTAAGTGTCAATTTTAAGAGAAAACTGTTAATGAATAATAAATGTTTCATTTCTGAAAATTTGCTTTTTTCGATGCCCCAAGCTAGGTTGGGTGGATAACTGCCTGCCTATTTTACCCAGCCTAAGGCCAGCCCTGCTAAGTATGATTACTGCTAAGCTAGGGACAGTAAACGGAGTCTTAATTATCAATTTCTTGACTAGAAAATTTGTTTCACAGAAAGAACATTGTAGTAACAGTATGTGGGCATTACGCTTCTGTGGATTTTATTATTAGACAAAAGTGAAAGAACAGATACTGCTTGCAAAATGCAAATCTGTGCCTTAGAAAATTAATGTTATGTTAGCGCCTGCAACACCTAGACAATTCTTACAGGCGAGGAGTCCTCAAGTCCCCACTGCTTTTGACCACTGCCATAGGTGTTCAGCATCTGTGTGTCCCTGTAGAGCCCCGCTTCCTCTGCTCCACAATATCAGAGCAGAAATACGCCAATATTTGTGATTAAAGGCAGAAAAGAGTATGACATGATGCACAGGTGCAGCTTGGAAATCCAGGAAGAATCTTCCATTACTTTGGGATCAGGTTTCTTTAAGCATGCATTCACTCGGTGTCACTTACTCAAATGAAAACACTCATTAAAGACAGTGGGAAACACCAACAAAAAAAAAGGCCAGCCCATCAACTCCCAATATTTCTCATCTCATCAAGAAAATGAACATTTTAGTGCAGTGTAATTGAACAGAGCACTGAATCACTGTGGGTATGAAACAAAGCTCCAATTTTAATACCAATCCACAATAAACTTTGTGCCACCTGTTTTTACACTGCTCTGCACTGTATCATATGCCTTGTTAAGCCCCCAAATTCCCAGCTTTAGTAAGACGGACAGCTTGAGCTATCAACTGCACACAACGGCCTGGCTTAAAGCTTGTCTTGGTGAAAGCTTAAGACTACGTTGAGCAGCATGGCCACCTTACAGGACTCACGTTGTAATCTTTTTCTCCAGTAAAAAGAACACCAGAAATCTGTTCAACAGAAGAAGCTTCTTAAGTCCATGCTGCAGCTTTGGGCAAAACCCAAAGTTTAAGGGATACACTATGATCCATCCCTTCCCAGGAAATCGGGTGAGGTTTTCATGGCATGGATAAGAGCTAAACAGCAATTCTTACTGTCAGTCTTTGAAATCTGCAGATAACAAGTGCTGGGTACATGCCATCAGCATTATCAAAACTCCCCTGAACACATTTAACAACACAACATATATACCTGCATCACCCTGGACAAGAAAATTAACAGTACAACACTACGATTATCAAAATTACCCTTCAGGAAGGGAAATTAGAGAATGGGGTTTTGTTTATTTATTCTCCATGGACCTAAAACACAGACCAGAGTACAACAAGCCTCTGAAAGGTACGGGGCAGGGGGGGGAATAAATCAGAGCATGGCCTTAGCCAACACAGACAATTTTTGACCAACAAAGGATTTCTGTAGTTAAATGAAGAAAGCAGTTGCTAGAAGCAACAAATAATCATTTAAGCAGAGCACAGCCAATGTCTGGAAAGACCAGTCTCCTCTCCGCAGGAAACAGCTGCAGTGTGCCAAGGAGACTTCAGTATTAAAAAGGAGGGGGGAAAAAAGCAGAGTAAAAAAAAAAAAAAAAACCATTAGAATCTAGTTACTTTTCACAAGGCACCTCTTGCTGATGACCGTGGCCACACAGCAATTACAGCCTTGGCTTTCTCATTTCAGTTTAAACCGCTGTGATCATTACCAGGCGTTTATAGTGCACTAACACCCGAAGGCCAACCGCACAGCCACCCACCGAGACAGACACCCAGGGCCGACAGCGCAAGCTCTTTGCAGCAGGAAATCTAATAGACAAGAAACAACAACAGGTGAATAAAAGATAAGAGGTCAGGATGCGAGGGAAAGGGAACAAAATCACCCAGATGAAAGCATCTGCCCGCATCTCAGCTGCCCAGCAGAAGCGACCACAACCAGACGGTTACCCAGACACCGTCAGGTCGCAAATTACCACAGAGACTGCGGCAGCGTGACTTAAGTGCAAGTTGTTGGGAGGAACAAGTGTTGACTTCATGGAAGATGCATGTAATGCTCTAGAAGAACTATTGTATGATAAAATGCACTAATTTCTTAGCATCTTTCCCTCACCAAAAAGCTGTAGAGGGAAACAGAACATGACACAATGGGTCTGATCTCGATAATTTCAAGGACTGAGCCTTGTAGTGAGAATGCCAAGCAACACCACCCAAGATAAAACCTGCATTTTGAAAATGATTATCGGAGGCACTTCACTATTATCTAAGCCTCTAAGTTAATTAGAATAAAAAGCATAAGTGAATAAACGTAAACTGGTCCTTTCTGAAAAATCAAAGTTTGGTTGGTTGGGGTTTTTTCTCCCCAAAGCTTTATTCTCATGGGTATAAAAAATCCAGTATGGGATTTTTGCCTGTCCAGAGCAGTGCAGCACATTTTCTTCCTCCCCACTGCTGTGCCAGTCTGCATGCCAGCCTGCGATACCGTACAAGCAGCTTTATTTCAACAGAGCACAAGGAAAAGGCTTTGTAAAGCACCCTGGGACAAGAACAACTGTACTTCAGCCCTGCCTACACTGCTCCACAGATTTCCAGAGGTTCATTAAACTAAATGGACTTATTTGAATTTTATAATTGAAAACTGTTGTCTTAAAGACAAGTCCCAAATGGGGTGATCTACAGCTTCCAGCACTATTTAACCTCAAAGCATATAATCTGATAATACATATTTTGAAACCTCTGCAGAGTCCTCAGAACCACTGTAAAAGTTGGTTCCTTATGCAACAAAGCCAGCCAGAAGAAAAAAAATCCAAAAGGCAGTTAATAATTTAACTCAGTAGCAACATGCTGAATGCTTTCTCATTATTCCCACAAATTAGTTGATTGTTCCTATGAAATTCTGTATTTGAGGAAATAAAGTGTTCAGGAGACAAACTACTCCCTTCAGGGAGACAATTTGGTGCTGGATTGAAGGTAGTCAAAACTAACAGTTAATAGGCATGGAAAAATGGGATATCATGTAAGCTGACAATAAAAAATTATAAAGCATCTTTCACATAAACATAGAAAGTGAAATCCTGAGGCCAGCACACTCCCTCCTCATCCAGGGAATACAAGGTACCCAGCCGGCAGGAAACTACATCTCCACTGTGCAAACAAAGACCTCACTCACTCCTTCACGACAAGAAGCTGCAGAACAACTCTCTTCAAAATGCTGTTAAACACACAAAGTAAACAGAGCACTATAAACCGTCTTCTTCCTCTACTTACATTCCATTAATCTTTCATGCTCCTTACACAGTTGGTTAGAGCATTTTCAACAGAAGTTGATGATCTTTTTCTCATTGAGGGCTTGCAGAGGTATGCACGGTAACTGCAGTGGAAAGGCTGAGCAGCCTACAGCCGTCTAAATAAACATCATCAGAGAATTCTTTATTTTGCTAAATTAACCAACTCTTAATCAAACGTCACCACACCTGAACAAACAATGCAGATGTAGCTAGCGATCAGCCCATTTCCAAGACAAAGACTGGCATGCAGTCATTTAAGATGATGACTTCAAAAGTATTCACAACCCTTCACTCCTCCCCAACACCAGCACCATTTGCCATCTCAGAAGACAGATGCAGACAGCAAACAGACCCACAAGATACCAGTTACATTGCCACACACAAACCAAGTGACTCAACTACCTCCATGATATGAGAACCTGTCCAGGATGATTTCCACGTACAGGAGATGACAGGTACCAATGCCCTACCTTTATTTTCTAATGAACTTTAGATCCAAAAAGCTGAACACAGCTATTACATGAATTACCATATTCCCAGGAGAAAAGTGAAGCTGTAAGGATCAGTATTTTCAAATCTGCAAGACCAGAGGCTGGACAACCACAGAATCCCAGATCAGTTTGTGTTGAAGGGACCTTAAAGACCAACCAGTGCCACCCCCTGCCATGGGCAGGGACACCTTCTACTAGACCAGGGTGCTCCAAGCCTCATCCAGCCTGGCCTTGGACACTCCCAGGGATGGGGCATCCCCAGCTTCTCTGGGCAACCTGTCCCAGGGCCTCCCCACCCTCCACGGGAAGAATTCCTTCCTGGTGTCCAATCCCAATCTCTCACTTTCCATTTAAACCCATTACCCCTTGTCCTGTCACTACAGGCCCCTGTAAGAAGTCCCCCCGCCAGCTTTCTTGGAGCCCCTCCAGGCACTGGAAGGGGCTCTAAGGTCTTCCTGGAGCCTTCCCCTCTCCAGGCTGTACCCCCAACTCTCTCAGCCTGTCCCCATGGCAGAGGGGCTCCAGCCCTTGGAGCATCTCCATGGCCCGCTCTGGACCCACTCCAACAGGTCCATGTCTGCCTTATGCTGGGGGCCCCAGAGCTTCACAAAGTACTGCAGGTCTCAAGAGCAGTGTAAAGGCTACTTAGACTTGCCACCTGAATGATTAAGAGTATTGAAGGAGCCATTGGCCACTTCATGCTATGAAGCCAGAGGCTTCGGAACACTCATTAACCTGAAGGTTTCAATAGGGCACTGGAATGAAGAGCTGTTGGAGGCAATGTCTTCAAAGAGGTTGAACCCACAGAACTTGTAGCCATTTATTAACAAAACTATTTCCGCTTCCTAGTTTTATAAGGGTAAGCTAAACTCCATCTCTGCACAGTGCACTGCTAAAACCAAAAATAAGAGCTGAAAAATAAAGTACCTTGGGCTTTTAACGAGGGAGGGACACACATTGTCCTTTCGCATATGGTTGTGTAGGCACATATACACCTCACTTGTTGCTATTAACTGTTAACCAAGGATCTGTATCAAGCTACAGCCCAACACTTGCCAAATACACATACATTTTATACAAGTGCCTCAAGATCATTTCAGGAAAATTTATAGTTTAAAGCCATACTCTGCCATATACAATTTATTCAATGAATTTCTGAGCTACTTCTCTTGTAGAAGAACTGCTACCTTTATAACACTGGAAAACACCATTAGCAATAAAAGTGGTTTGAAGAGACCATTACAGGATACGCAAATCAGAATAACTAGGCTTTATTTCTTGTAGCAGCTATTTCCCAAATGTAACTACGAGGGCAAGAGCTATACATCCATCTTTCTCCCTCTACATCACCAACTGGGATATCAGTTCTATTGCCTTAGACAGAAAGAGAAGACCAAATGCCAGGTCATTAGTAAGAATCCATTTAACAAAGTTCACTGTAAATGTAACAAAAATAATGGCCTAAAAGCATTAAAAAGAAAAAGAATCCCACTTGTGAAAAATAAAATATGTTCAAGCTTTTTTTTCCTGTAATTTCAACTTTCACAGACATGAAAGTAGGAAACGCACTATATCTTGTCCCACTTTAAGTTCTCCTTGACATCTGTCATGCTCGCCTGTGTAAAAGCTTAGCACAAAGATTTCAATAAGGTCTTATGGAGTCACTGCTAAAGTTTGTTTTCTCCCAGTTAAAACAGCTATTAAAGGCCAGTTTTAAAAAATAGCAACCCTTAATTGGAAAGAAAAACGCCTAACAATAAATAAAGGAAGGCACATTCACCAATTAAAAATCTGACAAGGTCTCTCAAAAAACCAGCATTTGCTAAATGCCAGGTTGCTTGTTTCAGACTACAAAAGCTGCTTCAACCAGCTACCAACAAAACAAAAGGTTAAGAAAAATCAATATACATACAGGTGTTTGTCTTCTGAAAGATTAAAAAAATATTCCCCAAGTTGTCCTCCAGCAAATGAGCAGAATTTTCTCCATCCTTTGCGCTATTTTTACAAAGACATTGCCAAAGCCCATATGATGAGCATTAGACTTCTACAGCAAAAGCTCCTGGTGTCCAATAACACCATTTTGACCTTACAAAATACCTTTTTTTTAACGAACTTGAAGGACCTCTCTCATATGTGAAGTAATTAGCACATTTTTAAAGCGAGGCATGAGTGCAAGCACTGTTTTCGACCATCCAGAAGCCTGGGGACAGAAGCTGTAAAGCCCTGATACCCAATATCCTACTCTAGAAGTCACAATCACAGGAGCTGCATCTTCTTGTAGCAAATAATGGTCATTTCTTGTCAGCAACGAGAGGACAAGGGCAAATTGAAGATGCTTTTATATCCCCTAAAGGCACAGGGAAAAGAAGAAAGGCTCCCTTGAGCCCCAACAAAGGTGGGGATTTTAATAGCAGACTTTGCAAACATTCATCAAGTTTCCCAACCACTATTTCTAGAAGATTCATTGTTATGAACCCAGCTACCCTCCAAAACCTGTCTCTCCTTTAGAAGGACCAAGAGGGTATGACTACACTACCTCATAACTCGGCTCCCCCGGCAGCTCCCAGCTCTTTTCAAACAGATCAGTCCCATCCCAGGCCAGCACTGCACATCGTTCACTACTGACAGCATTCCTACAGGCAGGACAGACCAGCCCCAGGTACCGCTCCATCCACCGAAGATGGGTTGTTAACATCCCGGGAGGGTTGGTGCCCTCGTGGCTCCTGTAACGCTGCGCAGGAAACACAACAGCGTAAGGCTGCAAAACGTAATACCTGCAGGCTGCGAGACAGGTTTTATGATGGTAAACAATCTGAAGTGCTGTTCATAGCTATCTACAGGTTTTGGAACCAAGAAGGTACCACAGGGATCCCACAAGGGTGGCTTGCTATGTGGATACAGCCCGAGCGCTGAAGTTGGGGCTACATGGCCCCAGACATCTGCACCACGGGGCTTGAGAGCCGGAAATCGCCCCTCTGAGCCAGAGCACCTTCACAGGGTTATCGTCCCCCAACAGAGCCGAGTTCAGCTCGAACACCAGGACTTTATTTTCCGTTTTATACTCTAACTACGTAGCAGCAAGTCTCCTCCTGCTTGGGGACAACTTCCAAATCAGTTCATACTTGAGGCTGCCTTTATTGTCTATTCTTGGCAAACCCCGGAAAACCAAGGTGAAGTCGGTCAGTACATGATTCCTCCTGCAGGAAACAACTCTCAGAGAACAAATACGTTCCACAACACAACAGGAAAAACTGACACTTCGTAGGAACAGAAAAAGAGGTCAAAAGTGGGAAGGACTTTCCTGTTGGGTTCATCTCAGTTTTCTGCATTCAGAGCTGCTGAAAAGCAATACCAAAGACAAGGGATGACCCAAAATTTCCAAACTGTCTCACGACTACAATGAATGACTGATGAAACCTACCCCACTACAGACACTTCTGCAACCAACTTCCTTGAAGCAGCACCACCCAGGTTTTAGACCAGAGCCTCAGCTTCCATCAAACACCATTTCTCACTTGATGTCACCGCTGCCATAACAAGATGAAACTTTGTCCAGAATCTGGCCCCAAATACTCTCCCTAAAAGTGAGACACTTTCTCCTGGGAAGTGAAATAAGTACAAGAATCCCTAAATCTGGTATCAGAGGAAAGTAAATTATTCAGTCTATTGCAACAGAACACATACCAAAAATTACCCCTTCATTAATCAAATAATTTATATTTATAAAAGGCCTTTCAGCTTCATATTTCAAAGCATTTCATAGACAATCACACTAAATAGATTCTGCAGACCTAAATTATATTTCTTTTTGAAAGACTTAACCGTTTTTGCTGTAAACAAGTAAGATATCACAACACTTGAAGAAGCTACTCTGGTTTTGATGGTTTACAGCAGAAGAATGTAGTCAGTTTTGCCACTTTTCATACACTGTCTCCTTTTATGGGCCTTTCACACAGCAACAAGAGGGAAATAAATAGCCTTCTAAACAAGCAGGGAAATGCAAGTGTAAAACCACAAGGATCAGCAGAAGACTGTACATAAATGTTTTGGAAATAAAGCTATCAGAATAAGAAAACTCTACTACATTTCAAACCAACAGTCTACCCTTAATATTTTTCTGAAAGATACATTTAACACACCCAGGTATAAATGTGTTCCCAACAGTATTTTATGAGCATACAAACCAGCAAAATATTTCACCCATTGTTTAGCAAGTTCATCTCACCTGAGCACAGAAAAAACATACAGAAGTTGTTTAAACTCCCTTCCATGTCATTTTTCTTTGTACTTGGTTAACCCCAAGAAACATGGTATGAACACAACACTTTTTGCTTCCTTTGCCTTCAGTGCAACTTTCAGGTTTTCACGGTCTGGCTCAACGTGACGCTTCAAGCTCTGCAAAGAATCTCTACCTCCAAACCAAGCCCTAATGAAAGTATGGAAGTTCAGTTACCAGGCTGTTCTACTGAATAATTTTAATTTCAGGAAGTCGATAACCTCAATGTTGTGTCTAAAAACTGGACCTAAACTAACCGAGGTATCAATGCCTGGAAGCCAAAGACAGACAGACTTGATTTCTCACTTGGAGAACACCGTCATAATATGCCACTGTCATAATATGAGTGAAACACCAAGTCCAGGTTTATTAAAACAGAGATACAAAGAAGGCCCTTAAAACAGAATCACAGAATGGTATGGATTGGAAGGGACCTTAAAGACCATCTAGTTCCAAGCCCCTGCCATGGGCAGGGACACCCTCCACTAGACCAGGTTGCTCCCAGCCTCATCCAGCCTGGCCTTGGACACTCCCAGGGATGGGGTATCCACAGCTCCTCTGGGCAACCTGTCCCAGTGCCTCCCCGCCCTCTCCGGGAAGAACTTGATACTCTTGGAAATAATAAGAAACAAACAAAAAAGGAAGATTACTTCAAGAAATGCTGCAGCAATCAATGCTCGTATATTATTCATGCTTCCAATCTCTACAAATTACTGTATTTTCTGCAAGTAAAGGTTATCTAGCCACAACTTACCACGTTTGGCTCTACAACTTATTCAAACCCGAGGCTGATGATAAAGATGCACTAAACACAACACGCTTTAAATCCACATTATTTATCCCCTTCCCAGTACAAGGTCTAAGTGCCCAGTAAGAAACTCAAGATCCAGGTGAGAAGCCTGATCTTTTCAGGTTTTCACACTTATTTACATATTTACTATGCAAATAGTCCATGTGAGCTCACAAACAGTTGCCCCTATAAGTGTTTGTAGGCCTGGATACAAAATTAGCAGGAACACCACCTATTTTAATAGTCACATGTTTGGGTATTAACTCCCCATTCCTTTCTCTCTCAAGATCTATTATTTATAAAATAAAGTCACCAAAGTACACTACTACAGCTGTCATACCTCATGTTTATATGAGGCCATATCAACCTATACCTTTCTCCACCTGCAGAGACGCATACACGTAACTCCAACCTAAACGAGGCTGGGTTTATAACCGTTTCTCTTACAAAACTAATGAATCACATACACTTGAAATTGAAAAATCAGGTGTCACAGTCTGTGTTAAGCCTCACCTTTCATTCATTGTTCAGTGTAATGCTTTGTTACCTATTACCACACAATTCAGAGACCGCTGTCATGACCCCGGAAAGGCAAAGCAATTCTGTGAACCCACTGCTTATCTCAGAGTCACCATCTACCTCCAGTTTTGCAAGATCTGAAAGATCAGTTTTCAGAATAATGAAGAACAGAATCTTGCCTTAAACATTGTCCTACACAGAGGACTTAAGAATCAGACCATAACACGTCCCAGACACAGAACAACTGCTACAGTCATCTTTCCCAAGTAACAGAACGACTGTAGTTTCTGGCAAAGACATTGAAGTAGGAACCAAAGTTGGAAAGTCCATTACAACTCACACTATCGCAGCTGGATGACTGCTGGCTGCCCACACCCACTTCAGTGGGTGTGCACAAGGCCAATATTTAGGAGATCCATTATGAGAAGTCAGCTGCCAACCTACTAAGCAGCACAGAAGAGATTTACAAGCAGTTGAAAAAGGCACAGAGGGAAACCAGTAAAGCGAATTCATACAATTTTCTCTCTTCTCAATTCAAGTCCTTGCTTGCCTCCAAGCACATCACAGAATCACCCTCTAGCAGAGGAGAGAAGAGTGCAGGAATGAGGGCAGGTGAAAATCAATAACCTGAACGTGACTAGATGCAACTGCTTTCTTTTCATCCCCTGCAAGACTATTAGGCTCAGAAGAAGTAGTACTTTTCCCACTATCACACCCTAAAGCAGGATGGACTTTGCACACAGGACTCCCTAGTCCTACAGCTTTTCCAACCAGCCGTATTTTACTCACTGCTGCTGTGTGCTTGTGGATGGGGGAAATCTACAGACTCTACAGCAATAAGAAGACGCCCTGAGCCTTCCTGTATGGCATTAGGCTGTGTATACTGCAGGGCTTGCTCCTCTGACCCAGGCAAAGTAAGGGGAACAGAAGGGGGCGAGCAGGGCAGGGTGGGAGGACGGCGCGACACCCCTCAGGAGAACTGCTCCAGCACTGAGGCCTCCCCACCGCTGCCGGGGCCCTGGCAGGACCCAACGTTCCAGAGGCTCGGCCCGGGAAGGGCCCCACAGCACGGCCGGGCCCACACACGCCCCTGGGTCAACCCCAGGAACCCACGCAGGGCCCAGGGGCGGCCCTGCGGGCGGGACGTGGAGGCTGCGGAGCGGGGCCGCGCCGCCCCTACCTGATCACAGAGATGAGCAGCCCCGAGGGGTCCTTGCTCTTGCTCATGGTGCTCCGGTAGCGCCCCGCCGCCTCGCCCGCCGCCATCTTGCGCCCCACTCAAGCCCCGGGCAGCCACCCTGCTGGCGCGTCTCAGCCAATAAGAAAAGAGAAGGCGGGCAGATGCGGGGCCGTCACCCAATAGAAGGCGAAGGGGGCGGGACGCGCGGCATCAAGCTGCTGTGCAGCGTACGGCGCCGCCGCGAGGCCTTCTGGGAGTTGTGGTTTTAATGGCGGCGCCTCCGGCCTGCTCCGGCCTCGGTCTGGGGTTGATAGGAACGCGCCGTCGACGCTACAATCCCCCCAGCGAAAGGTGGTTAAAATTGATTCACGGGTTAAAAAATTACCGCCCAAACAAGATACATCTGCAGAGAGGGCTGTGCCCAGAGGTCATCATCATCATTCACTCTGGAAACTGCAGACAAAGGGGTGGGAGCATGAGGGACCAAATCAGAGAGTCACTGAGGTTGGAAAAGACCCATAAGATTCAGTCCAACCATCAACCCAACACTGCCATACTCACTAGACCACATCCTCAAGCGTCATGTCTGCACGTTCCTTGAATACCTCCAGGGATGGTGACTCCACCACTTCCCTGGGCAGCCTGTTCCAGGGCCTGACCACTCTTTCATTGAAGAAGTTTTCCCTAATATTCCAACTAAACCTCCCCTGACACAACTTGAGGCCATTTCCTCTTGTCCTATCACCAGTTTCCCTGGAGAACAGACCAGCACCATGCTCTCTGCACCCTCCCTTCAGGGAGTTGTAGAGAGCAATAAGGTCTCCCCTGAGCCTCCTCTTCTCTAGACTGAACACCCCCAGCTCCCTCAGCCGCTCCCCACAGGAATTGTGCTCCAGACCCCACAGGAATTGTGCTCCAGACCCTCCCCCAGCTCCGTTCCCTTCTCTGGACATGCTCCAGCCTCTCAGGGTCTGTCTTGATGTGAAAAATTCCAATTCTACTCCCCATCCCACTGAAGGAGTGGGAAGGTGAGCGAGTTTCTGTCTGAGGTTAAACCATGACATTGCCACAGCTTGGGCAGATTCTGAGGGCAAGCAGGTCTACAAGGGGCTGCTGAAGTGTAACTTCAATTAATAACTTTAAGTTACAATGTTTTTAAAAATAGTTTTCCCCAGGTTTCCCTGGGAAATGGTGAGGTGACTCAAGGTGAAACAGCCCAGGTGATCTTTGAAGTCACCTTTGAAAGTAAACCTGAGCTAGCCAGCATTTTGCATTTCAGTTGTGGTTTTTGCACAGCTGGACATGAGAAATCAGAGTCACTTCACAAACTGGCTGGGAAGTGGCAGATTTCTGACACCAAATGCCTACTGAGGGTCAACCTACTTGCCCACAGTCCTTGCTTTACCATTGATGCACTCCATCTCTTGCCACAGGATCATAGAATCATAGAATGGTTTGGGTTGGAAGTGACCTCAAAAATCACCCACTCCCACTCCCTGCCATGGGCCGGGACACCTTCCACTAGAACGGGTTGCTCCAAGCCTCATCCAGCCTGGTCTTGAACACTTCCAGGCATGGGTCCTTCACCCTCTTTAGGAAAAGAAAGTTGTATGCCACAACGTTCAGGGTTGGAAAACAAAAGGTTGTCTTTCACCAGCTTGCTAATTAACATCAAACCAGTCATCTTACAAATGCAGCTTTGCTTTCTCATTTGCAGATGAGGGATAAAGACACCTCTCCCATCAAGTCCTTTGAGAGCTTGTGTTAGAAGCACCACGCAAGACCCAGGTTTGTTATTGCAGAGGCAGGAATTCCTCAGCAAGGGCACTCACAGTCAGGTACTAATAGCTGCTGGGTGTTTTCTAAACCAGGTTCATTCCATCATGTCAAAGACGCTACTGCTATCTGCTATTCTGGAGCTGTTTCTGCAGCCCAAAGCTGCACATTAACAATTTTAATTGCATGAAAATTGCTGAAATCTGTAGGTAAGTTAACAGTATCCATTTATACGAACCGTATTTGAAATACAAGGTAATTGGAAGTGTGGTATTCCTAAGGCTTATTTACAAGGGGGAGATTTCCACAGTAGCTACTATGGAAGAATCTCTATTATAATCAATGACTGTGCCTATTCTCATTAGCAGAATGGCAGAATAAGCGCTTGGGCACTTTAATTCTGAAATAAAAGATACTTTATTCCTGAATAACCAATGTGTTTTCAGAACAGAATAATCACTCCAAAGCAAAGTGATTTCTATCTGCAGATAGGGTGTGCACTCGAAGTGTGTTCCTGTATAGCTGTTCTGCTCCATTTCCCCCATGCAGACAGGATCTCAGCACTGCAATTTGCTATTCAGCTACGCCAAAAAAGCTCATCTTCGTTTATTTTCTGGACAGCTTTGCTAATGCCTTTGCTCGAGAATGGTGATTTGAATGGCAGGAGTTTTATGCACTGGCTGGAGGGAGTTTTTTTCTCAAACTGCCGACTTGCCAATATTGTTTTTTTGTTAATTGGCAATTCATATTGACTGCTCTGTACCAGCACGTCCTGGAGATTGCAGTGGGGATGAAATCAATGTGTCCTACCTTTTCTTTCCTGACAGCTACAATAATGACCTCATTTAGGAAGAACTTCATCAGGACAAACAACAGCAAATCTCCCTCAGAACTGTAACCTTGCTGACTTTCAATCCTGGGCTCTAATTGCTAAACCACCGCCTTGTTTCATTTACAAGCCTTTTCCCTTCACTCCTGACCAAAGCAGAGCTATAGGTGTGAATTTATGTTGTCTTTAAACAAAAGAAGCAAAATCAGCATAGTAGGGACTGATGCAGGACACGAACACTGGGGTCTTTCCTCATTAATTATATTTGATACAATGAGGAGGAAGGGTTATGAGAACAGCATTTTCCCTATAAACAGCTTCAGAGAAAGGATCTCAGCCTGAAAATTGATGGATTGGAAATCATGGGACAGAAATGTACTTTTCCTTTTCACATTTCTTTCACATAGCGTTTTAGTACCATGAAGTTTGTCTAGTAAAATGTATGGTTTCTTAGCTACTCAAACAAGTAAACTGACCAAAAAAATTTCTTGATGATGCATTAATCACTGTCACAACTTGTCTGTAAACATTAGAGGGGCTCCATCAAGGATCCTCCCCAGACCAGAAGGGACTGGGAAGCACAGATGGTTTCACTCCTCCTCCCCATCCTCCCTTCATAAGGAAAGGAAAGGGCTCGGTGCGGAGGCGAGCACGCACTCTACAGTTTCTCATCGCCAGTTGCCCGTGGGACCACCGCGGCGGCAGAGAACTATGCCAAAAAGAAGCCTAAATAGACACAGGCAGAGCAGTTCTTTTGCCAATATGGTTTACTCCCTTGGGGAGGCCTTTGCAAACTCCATTGGCAAAAGAGCTTCTTTCCCATCTGACTCATGTTACATTAGGGGATCACTTTGCCCCTCTCCTGCAATCCTTTTCCACAATTTATCCACTGGTGTTTTCTAGGTGTAACATGGGAATTCCTAAATCCAGCACATTTATCAATGCTCAGTGCTGGTGTACACACAGGTCTCTCATCCACAGTTTTAACATTTTAAAAGATGCCACATTTTCCTTCCTTATTTAATTTCAAACATTAGCAGAAATGTCAGAGAAGAGGGTTCAGCTCACACCAATGTCTTACAGGTGTAATTGCCTTGTCCATAATGCGTTTAGATTAGTTATAATGAAATTACCTTTGACTTGCATCAGCGTAAATGGGAGCAGAGTGAAGGCCAGAGTTTCCATCTAAGACTGTAGGAGCAATTTTGCTTATATAAAGCAAGCATAACTCAGTTGGCATATATCAGTCAGTTTAATAAAATATATTACCTCTTCTTACAAAGCTTGTCACCCTGACATCAGCTGCATTATGCTGAAATTGGTCCATAGTCGAAGAATCGGGCCTCAGGCCCCCAATTCTTGCAATAGACTTAATTCTGTTTTTCTTACGAAGCTTTATCAGGCTTCACCAATCTGCCTGACTAAGAATTGACTAAAAGTGTGCTGAAACATCAGGATTTGTCCCTGTGGTTACTCACTCATCTGGATGACCTTGTTATTCCTATTTACCATTATATAAGCCTGTGCTAAAGGTTTTAGGTTGTTTTCTTGGATTTCTTGCATGACAATACTCAGTATCTCTTCCCAGCATGTAGCTGCCATCAATTCTTTCTGTCTCAGCTTATGAATAAGAAGCAAGCAACCCATGGGGCATAAGAAGAAGTTGCCTGGCTTAATGCTGGGAATCAAGGCAGAGATATGATTCAAATGCCTCCTTATTGTTTTTTTGCCTCCTGACATTTCCCAAGTTGCACTGTGTACTGCTGCCAAAGAAAAAATAGTAACTAAGATTAAGCTAAGTGGAAAAGTACTGCTGCTTTTCCAATGTCAAAGCCACAGAACCTATGGTAATGCAAGCCCTGAAGGAAATCAGAGTACAAGTGTGAGGTGTTTCTCTTCACCATGCAGGTAAAACACTGTGAAAGAAGATGAGCTGTTCCCCTTCTGTAAATCATTTAAAAAACAGATTGCTGGGGTTTATTTCTTCCCCTTTATTTTACTTATCTTTACCAAGAGAATGTTGGCTTTGCAATCATGCAATCCATAACAATACAGAGGGGTGAGACTGAACCGACAGTCTGTTCAGGCAGCTGGTGTCTTGATTCAGACCCGGCCAGAATGACACACATCATGAAAAGGGACAGAGAACCCGTAATTGATCCCATGGAATAACCTTTTGTCATGGCTTGTTTTGTTAATTGATCTCATTCCCTGGGAAATAGTAAATTGCAAGGTGATAGTGCAGTTTTTAAATCTACAGGTTTACAGAGTCACCTCAGGCTTGAGCCCCAGAGCCTGCATTCACTTTCCACCAGCTTGAACACTCTGTAGCTTTCTCAGCAAAGCCTGTCTACACTTCTGCATGAGGGATTTGTTCAAATGGAGGATTTTATGGTAGTAACAATAAATATAGAAGGAATATCAGCTTTTTCATCATTACTGGGTATGGTATATACACCAAACTTTGGGCTTAGGAAGACTAAACATGACTTACCAAGGACGCTTTCCATCTTTTGGCTAAGACAAACCTCCCATTTGATATCTGTCACCCACTTGTCCTCAGATATCTTCTAAATTCTCAGCCTGTCTCTCCTCATCTGGTTCAGGTGAACGGCTGAAGGCTGCATGTTGTCTGGTTGAAATCAAAATCTTTAAGCCTTATCTTCATTTGGAGCCATGGAAAACCTGAGATATGTAAAGAATATAAAAAAACCCGCTCACATCCTGACTCTCATGCTTGGTTATGCTTCCTCCCCAGTCCTTCTATAAGGACTTCTTAATCCTATCCACAAGCTTCTCATTTGAACCCAGCTCCTTTAAGTTCTCCATGCCTAGCTGAGCATCAGTCTCCATGTAAGCACTGGTGGATGTGTTGGGCAGCAACACTTGCCCCAGGTGAGCCAGTAAGTTCCTACACTTTGGGGTAAAGAGGTGGCTGGGTAGAAAAGAAAGTCCCAGATTCCTAATGGCATCAAGGAGGTGGTGAAACCCCTTGGCTGGTTTATTCCAGCAAATTCACATGGGAGGGAGAGGTAATGAATACCTCAACCCCAGGAAAACCCCCTAGATCAGAATGTCACCTTATTAAATTGTAGACAGCCAAGCATGACATACAAACCCATTGGAGATAAGACTTCAGAAATTCCACTGCTCGCAGAAGTATTTCATCCTACTGAATACAGCTTTGGATATTTTCTGTTTTGTGTAACTAGCAGCTTCGGGCAAGAGAAACAACAAAAACTTGAACTGAAGTACGTAAAACTCCCAGTACCAGCAACACCCCCTTGTATTTTCAAGAAAAGCAGCAGTGGTATCCATCCTTCCAAAATGAGACATCAGACATCCAATTTTGAGGCTTCCCTTGCAGAAAATGGGGCATAAGTTTCAGCAGCTGAACAATCCTTTTGGCCTCAAATTTAATTTACTATGAAGTGATATAAAAGAAGGATAATATGACAGTTGTTGCACTTCGATAGCACTTTTGACAAAGTAAATCTATCACCAGCAAACATCAAACCCCCCGTTTTACAGGAGAAACTGTGACCTCGTGATACTAAAATCAAGCACACAACAACAAACCCCACTTACAGTCTCCAAGTTTTGCTGCCAAGAAGGAGAAGAAACTGGAATGATCTATACTCAGCCCGCAGTTCAATGCATTTGAAGGACAGCCACTTTGAAGGACATCACAGAACGGCAGTGAGAGGGCTTGAAAGCCCTGGAGAAGTGGTCACTGGCCTGAGTCTCAGGCTGGACATCTAAAATCTCTGGACACACCCACCAGGGAGCCTGAAAGTTCAGATTGGAAACTGTTCAATAGGAACCAGTCTGCAAGATGTCAGTGATGGTAACTCCCAAACATGTGGTGCCGTGAATTGTTTGTGGGTAGTCAAAGAGTGAGGATGCTCAGAGAGCTATAGGCACTGCAGCTTTTAAAGCATTGTGATAAAGAGCTATGTGTAGCACCAAATCTACAGGAACAGGCTTAAATCAACTTTATTGTACAGCAGTGTTATGTGGGCACTGCATAACGCTGAAGATAGATGTCTTTAATTTTTTCTGTTATTGTCAGGAAGAAGGACAAAATCAGCAAGACAGATACTTGCAGATGAACCCCACAACTCCATCACCACTAGTGCAGGGTTTGAGACAGACACGGTAGGATGGACGATTGCTGCATTTTGTACTGTGTCATCAATGATCTGGCACTCACCAGAAGACCTGACAGTGGATTAAGAGGTGCCAGTGGAGCAGAGCCAGTTCATTGTAATAACCTTACAAAAGCGGGGTCCAGGTGGCCTTTGAATCACAAGAAGGATGGGTCTCTTGGAGATTTGTTTTATCATGTAGCAGGAATTCAAGCTGCCAGTGCACCCAAAAAGTTTCTAGAGATGGTTGTGTAACCAAGTAATTTCCAAATGATGCAGCAGAGGTTTTCCAATTCCCATATAAAATCTGGTAAATTGATAAATACTCAGTAAGACAATGAAGTGAAATCTGCTGTATATCTACAAAATTAAATGTAATACAATAAAATTAACTAAAAGGTCTTACCATCTCTAGTATAAAGATGGCATTGCTGAGACTGGTGTTGCTTTTAAACAATTCTCCTTCAGGAAAGGCAAGCCCTACATCCATGCAATATCTTTTTTTCCCTATGATCATAGATCATTAAATCACAGAATGGTTTGGGTTGGAAGGGTCCTTAAAGATCATCCAGTTCCAACCCCCCTGCCATGGGCAGGGACACCCTCCACTGGACCAGGTTGCTCCAAGCCTCATCCGGCCTGGCCTTGGACACTCCCAGGGATGGGGCAGCCACAGCTTCTCTGGGCAACCTGTCCCAGTGCCTCAACACCCTGTCCAAGAAGTACTTTTTCCTGATATCCAATCTCAATCTCTCTCTTTCAATTTAAACCCATTACCCCTGGTCCTGTCACTACAGGCCCTTGTAAAAACTGCCCTCCCACCCCCCCACCCCCCCAGCTTTCTTGTAGGTTCTTGTGTAGATCTTTGTGGGTTTGGAGAAGAAAAGCATTTCAGTGAGTATCCAGCTCCAGGGATCCAGTGAAAAATTAGATCAGAACAACAAACAGTTATGTGACACAAACTAACGGATACCAGTCACAGCAAGTGCTGAAGACGACCATTCAGCTGCTGCTTTTGCTGTCTTTCATCTCCCTATTCACTACTACCCTCCATTCCCCATTCTCCCCAGTTCATCTCCTGCTTCTCCATCATGTCCTTTCTTCCTTCATCTTTACATTTTACTAATCCCTTCTACTAAACACTATTGATATTTTTAAAATTATGACACAGCTTAAAGTTAAAAATCATCGTGTGGCTGGTTTCGGCATTATACCCTTTTCCTTCTTAAATTCATGTGTCTCATCCATTTAAATTATAAACTCATCAGGGCAGAGGCCACGATTTAACCTGAGCACAGTGGAGATTTATGTCGCATAATTAAGCAGGGTAATAAAATACACCTCAGTGAAGGTTGAAATGTAAGTTGTGGAATTTACATTGGTTTCATTGCTCCAAAGGTGAGAGGTGAACACTGTGAGGACTTGGTCTACACCAGGAGACCTCATGCAGTGAGTCCTGCAGAAACCTACCCCGCAGAAAGCCCTGCTGATGGGCTACTCACCCAAGTCCCATCATGGCCTGTTCCAACAGAGGTTTGTCCTTCCCACTGATATGGTGCCCTGTGTGCCCTGTTCTAATTTGTCTGGCCCAAGCCTTCAGCCATTTGATCTTACACAAGATCTCCAGGCCTCTCAACCTGCATCTGTCCCAGTGCCACCGACTCCTTCATACAACTGTGCAATCTGAGGCTGTGTGATATAGAATCCAATCCAAGACAATACAATACAATCTTTTAGGTTGGAAAAGACCTTTAGGATCATCAAGTCCAACCATTAACCCAACGCTGCCAAGTCCATCACTAAACCATGTCTTTAAACGCCTCATCCACAGTCTCTTAAATCCCTCCTGGGATGATGACTCCACCTCCCTGGGCAGCCCCTTCCAATGCCTGACAGCCCTTTCCAAGAGAGAATTACCCTAATATCCAATCTAATCCTCCCCTGGAACAACCTGAGGCCGTTTCCTCTTGTTCTATCACTTGTCTCCTGGGAGAAGAGACGGACCTCCCCCTCTCTGCACCCTCCTTTCAGGGAGTTGTAGGGAGTGATAAGGTCTCCCCTGAGCCTCCTCCAGTCTGAACACCCCCAGCTCCCTCAGCCGCTTCTCACAGGAATTGTGTTCCAGACCTTTCCCTCCCAGCTCCCTTGCCCTTCTCAATCTCTTTCTTGCAGTGAGAGGCCCAAAACCTAATACAGTTGTGAAGAACATCTCAGACTAAACAAATGGTTAATCCATTTCAGGGCCCTCATATTAGGTATGACACTTCCCCAGCAGCCAACAACCTTTTCTGGTGTCCCAGATAATCTCAGAAAATTGGGGACTAGTGCTACAGCTGCATGAAATATAAACTTGGCTTTGCAGGAACAGGGTGCAGGAGGAAAACCCTTTACATCTCATAACCAATGCATGTCACTTGACAAATCTGGTGCTGAGTCTCTCTGAGCTTTCCCTACATGTCCAGCACCTGCATGTCTTGCTGCGAAGCATGATGATGAGAACAAATATTCATGATAGACTTGTGCTCTTCTGAAATTCTCTTTATGAGTAGCAAGATGCCCCCATGGGTTACTGTGGGACACCATTCCAGTGAGCAGACTGGCTCCACCACAACCACGCACATGGGCACGCAGGGGTTTAAATGAGCCAGACCATGGATTTGGGCATACGATACGAGTTGAAGAGTGCAGAAGTGAACAGCCTTTGTTGCTGTGCTTTTCTTACTGAGGTAAACAGGAACCAGAGAAGATATAATACACACTCTCATTTTTCCAAGGGAAAAAGCAATAATTGCGTAGCCTTGGGTTATGAACATCTTGATCGCTCAATCACAGTCTCAGTGACTGGCTGCAGTCATTACAAGCTCAGTAAATTTTGGAACCTTTGGAAAACTGCTGCTGCCTTTTCAGTAAGAAACCATTTGTCTCAAGTGGTTTTAATTCAGTGGGTCCAGAAGTTGCTGAGATGTGATGGCAGGAAAAGCCACGAGGGTAGATATATTCCTCAGTCTATTTCTGCCTTCAGCCCTTACGAAGACACCTCTCCCCTGCTGCGATGGAGGTAGGAAGGGGCTAGAATATCTACGAGCATTTTCTACCCACCACAGCTTGAAATATGAATCAACATGCTGCAGAATGACACAAAATCCAGAGGTTTTTTCTTTGTTTGGCTTCACTCTTTCCCTGTGTTTCCACACTGCTCCCAGATGCTCAGCTCTCCCTGAGATGAGGCAGAGCCATGCATACAGAAATCAGGCTGGAGCCACTGAGGATCACCAGGCAAGCAGCACAGTAAATCAGGCAGGGAGGCTGGAGCACACCTTAAACCCCTGATAATACAGGTCCAGCTCGCTCCTCTTTGTGGTCAACCTGTGTGACTTCAAGCATGAGAGTGAACCTTGAAGATGCAGCAAAATTCTCTTCTTCAGAATCCCTGCAGAGCCTCTAAGTGCCTACATTTTCACCTGTAACCATCCCTTCATACATAAAGTTTTCGTTTTGCAACTCAGAAGCATCTTTACTCCAGAAGAATTCCTCGCTGCCTTTGTTCTCACCCAAAATGAAGCAATTTGCTGTCTCTCACTTAAAAAAGTCTGATGTTGCTATCCTTTACCCATCCAGTGCACCCTAGATGAACTTAAGTGTTGTCTGCTCACCCCCCTGTCAAAGGAAGAAGTGGCTGCCTGCAGCAGCACAGGGGTTAGAGCACTCATCCCTGCCCTGCCTCGAGCTGTGCTTCAAACCCCACACTGAAGTCTGCAAGGGCTCAGGAGCGGGAAAGGTGTTTTCTCCAGTCCTAGGCTGAAGTTCTTCCTCGAACTTCAAAACCCACCCCAGAAGCTGATTTAGTGCTCAGGGCAGTAGCTTCCACTGAGCGACTTTGGGCTGTCAGCAGCTGAGCTAACTCGCTGCAAGATAATTCTGGTCTGCACACACAGCAGCAAGTGAGATGTTGGGGTTCAGGAAAGGACTAATGCTATCCACATTATTAAGGAACAACAGGGAAAGGACATGAGCATGCCTTGTTACACACATCAGCTTTTCCTTTACAATAGCTTCCTAATATTTAAATTTGCTATTTTTTGAAAAAAAACCCCAAATATTTTTTCTTCTGCAGTGAAATACGGCAGGTTGACATCCCTGGTAGTGAAGCTCCTATGCTGCCTGTGCTAATTGGGAGAGCAGAAAGACAGTAGCATATACTTTCACTAGGGTCTTGTGTCAAAATGAGCAAAACAAGTTTAAAAAAACCCCAAGATCTGGTATGTAAAATGCCAGTGCTCCTAACTCATGCAGGTATCAAAGGAAAAGAAAGAAAATTCAGGCAGAGAACGAGGGACGAAGAAAGCCTTGATTAGGAAAGTGGCACTGGGGGCCTGACGAGGGAATGAGAACATTGGCAGTGCACGAGAGAGCTCTGAGTTAAACACCAAGACCCAGCTATCAAAATACAGGCAGGAGAAATTACAATTCGACGAAACCCAAGAACAGAATAATATTCTGCTGGGGATTGTTTCACGGTGCTGCAAGGTGCGAATTTCAGATTGTCTCTGCTTCAAAATCCTTTACGCAAAGAAGACCTTTGGCAACTCAAATCTGGATTTGGCATAACAAAACAACACTAATCCTCAGGGATCGCAGAACTCTTTTTAGACTACCCTCCTCCTGCCACATGGAAAGAGACAGGAGGAGGAGAGGTTTTTGGGATACGTCTCCAAGGCTTGTCTTATAATGGAAGCGTTTATGCTGCAATCAGAGAGTGGCTATAGACCATGTAGATCCACCTGGGAGAGCTTTAAATAGCTGTCTGGGGGGGGGGGCAGAGAGCAGGGCAGCATCCACAATGTGATGCTCAGTGCCAGTTGCAAACCTTGACTGAGACACAGCAGAAATGCCAGAGTGTGTAGCACACAGTATCCCTCCGATCAGTGCTAGTGCTAATTGGCTCTAAAGGGTAAAACAAGAGCCCTTCAGCTTGCTTTCTTTGAAGATCTTGATCCAAAAATCAGCTGACAGAAGATGGTAGGGTCCTTAGCTGGAGGTATCCATGTGTGGCTGCACCACAGAGGACAGATGGGCCCATGTCAGGTCCTGGAGCTGCAGCAAGCAGCCAGCAGTGTGGAAACATTTGGAGAAGAGATGGACTCCCAAAAAAAGCCAGGATTAGGCAAGTAAGATAGTAGCTTGTCTGATTTTACAAGGAATGAGGAAGAATGCCATGTGAGGGAAAGACACAGCCTGGATTCTGGAAGTGGTCCGTGGATCACTCCCTGCTGTGTTGAGGGAAGGAGCCAGCAGACCCCCTGATGATCTAACCTTCGCTGGTTTAGGAGCTTGGTTCAGCCTCCTCCCAGCAACTGGCCAACAGCCAACAGGGCTGGGAAAGGGGCTCTGTGGGGCAGAGTTGGAGAGTGAGATTTCATAGGATAGGTCGAGTCACTTAGGAGCATGCCCGGTGCTGGTCAAGCGGACGTGGGCCTCTCCCACCTTCGCTCCAACCCCTTCTAGATTAGTCCCTGACAGTTCAAGAAATTCCTCTGTTTCTCCACTGAATCAGTGTAAGCATGACTGGCTGATAAAGTTTCCTGGAGCATATTGCCCAGCACAAAAATCCCAAAATTACTTTGGCCAGAAGGTAGAATTCAAGATTATAATGAAATATCAGATCCTGAGGTAGTAGACAGCTCTACCAGCAGCAAATCGTACATGTTGTCCCATTCCATGGTGCAGGGTCCCGCTCAAGGGAGACAAATCTCAGTACTGACACACCGCTCACTTCTGCTAGAGGAGTAAAGTAGTTTCCTGCTGAGAATAATGAATGGCCTGAGCCAAATCGTGGCCAGATGGTCCCAATCAGTGGTTGTTTATGTCAGGACCTCAGAGAGCAGGCCAGCCAAGCCCCCTGACCCTAATATTGTCTGTAGAAAAAGAATCAATTTACAAGGCCAGGATGACTGACCTGTTAGTCCTGTTTGTTGATCCAAGACATAATGGCTCAATAACTTTAATTATTAAAGCCAGCAGAGACAACCATTGATCCTCCCACTTAGTGCCATCTCTCTAGCCCGGATCCCAGGTGTTTAGACCAAGGGCATTTGCAGGGAAAGAGAGAAAACCAACCACTTAGAATGGCTGATCCACTGGCATCACCTCAGTTTTGCATCCCAGTAGTAAAAGTCCAGCTTCCTTCAGCCCATTCCTTACCCCTTCTCAGAGCCATCAAGTGATGACCCTTCCCTGCAAATACAAGTTCCTCCTTTTCAGCTAACAAGACACTGAAAAGACCATTTATAGAGTTGACCCAGATCATCTTTTCTCTCCAACAGTTCAAAAAGCAAACGGCGTAAAGGACATTAATCGAGTTGGCGCCAAGAGGTAATTGAAGACAGTAATTACTCAGTTTTTATAGAGCTGGAAATGTAATAAGGATTTTAAGAAAGTAATAACTGAAGATTTCTGCAGAGAGATCCCCTGGTGCACACAGTTTAGCTAAGGGCCTATCTTTTTGAAAATACATTTTCTTGTAGTTATTACATCACTGTCTTGCTGGGACATCTCTCCTGAGCCTTTGTAAATGTAATGGGCTTTGCTAAATCTGAATACGCTGTCTCTCTGCATTCTGAGTTACTGTGTCAGATTGACACATCTAATGCGGCAATAATGCAGGAAACAGGAAACACCCACATTTATATGCTTTGCCTTCTCCCAGCTCCTCGCTTCCCTGTTCAAACCTGGCAGATTTCTGTCAGTCACCCAATTTTCCTTTCTGCTTTGGAAGCCATGACATAAAGGATCTGATTAAATTTCCCAAAGGCACATTCAACTCACATGGCAGCTCCCAGGCTTTGTGGTCAAAAGTTGATGCAGGTATTCCCAGCAGGCTCAAAGGGCATTTCATTTTGCTGTGCATTCACTTGCTGAAATCACAAGATGCTGCAATAGATGAAATGGCAAATTTATCTTCGCTTAAACCTGATGGAATTTGGCAAAAGCTCCCTCTTTATGCAGAGTACTCTGAGTTCAGCTGAGGTGCTGATCCACTTACCCCTGCTTCCTGGGACATATTCAAGATCCATCCCACGTCGCCTCAAGTGCAGGACTCTGGGATCCTCTGCATTACTTGGGTACTGATGCCTTATGGGCTCTGAAGCAAGCACCTATATTGCCACAAGCATTTGTTTCTCCACCCTTACTTTTGCCTGAACTACCTATTTACTTCTTTGGAAATGGACTTCTCTCTTACTGTGGACCAGTACTGCACCAGTCAATAACTAGCTTGGATTGGTGAGTTGTTCCTCCGCGTCACTGTTGAAAGAGCAAAAAAGACAATCTGGCTTCCCTCATGCAACCTGGACTGTAAGTTTTTGCGGGGCAGAACTCCCTTTCCACTGATGTGGTCCGGTCAGACAGATGGATATGCTTGAGGACCATCGTGATGACAAGAATGTATGCCCAAGTGAAGTGAATGTTTGCTCCTGTCTCTCTTACTCTCACGGATTCACAGATTCACAGAGTGTTAGGGGTTGGAAGGGACCTCTGGAGATCATCTAGTCCAACCCCCCTGCCAGAGCAGGACAAATATCTCTCTCGGCAACATTTTACCCCCTGTAAAATCACTTATCTAGTAAAATGTTGTGGCTTAGATGAGTTCCTTGAAAGGAGAAGGTCCAAAAGCAGAATGTTTTTAAACCCAATATAAGCCTCAAACTGAAAACTTAAATTTTCAGAGTACCTACCCAAACAATAAATGCTTCAGAGGTTCAACAGTTTCTTAGTTATGACCCATTTGGCACATTTGTTGTGTATTTACACAGTGCTGAAAGTTTAGTATGGGTGTGCCCTAGTCCATAACTATTGTCTGCACTGAAAGTAATAAAACCCGTAACTACTCCTTTAGGTCTTTCAGCCTGATTTCAAAACAACAAAAACACTGTTGGCAGCTAGAAATATTGAGTGGAAACCAGCTGTAGCAAGAGTCAGACTCAAGGTGTCAGGGATGGGGTGTGACAAGAGAAACATTGCGTTTAATAGCACCTTCAAAAAGTCCAGATTTGTCCCTAGTGGAGACCGTAAACTCTTCAAGGCAAGTGGCAAACGTGTTGAGTTTGCACAGTGCTCTGCACAATGGCACTGATACAACTCAGCACTGCTGTAAGGGGAAGAAGCACCGGTCTTGGCTGAGTTATCTACAGCCGGTGGGAGTAAGTAGGGGGTGGTGGTGAAAAGATGGCGTGATGCCCCAGGCTCACACACCCAATCTCATCATTGGTTATATTCCTGTACTGTACTCTCGCTACAAACATTTTGTAGAAGAGCTTTGATGAACCCTTACACTGTGTGGGCTGTGGGATCCACAGAGTTTTACTGCCTAACGCAAACTGCCGAGGGCTGAGGGGCATGCGTCACGCCAGTCTTCCAGGACTGCTACAGGGGTGATGGAGCTGGCATCTGATGGTGTAAAAAAAAAAACAACACTGGGCAGCATTCTCTTCTCTGATTCTCAAGGATCCAACTGAAAACTTCACCTTCACCCATCCTCTCTGCTCACACACAGGACCTAATTCCTACCTTGTATGATGGCATCAGAATTTTTCTCTACCATTGACACACAGCAGCTTCTTTCAGAATCACAGAGTGGTTTCGGTTGAAGGGATCTCAAAGCCCACGCAGTCCCACCCCCTCCCACGGGCAGGGACACCCTCCACTAGAGCAGGTTGCTCCAAGCCTCATCCAGCCTGGCCTTGGACACTTCCAGGGATGGGGCATCCACAGCTTCTCTGGGCAACCTGTCCCAGTGCCTCAACACCCTGTCCAAGAAGTACTTTTTCCTGATATCCAATCTCAATCTCTCTCTTTCAATTTAAACCCATTACCCCTTTTCCTGTCACTACAGGCCCTTGTATAAAGTCCCCCCTCCAGCTTTCTTGTAGGCCCCTTCAGGTGCTGGAAGGGGCTATGAGGTCTCCCCGAAGCCTTCTCTTCTCCAGGCTGAACCAACCCAAAAACATTCTACAAATATTTTAATATATGTTCCAGCTACATCTGCATCCAAATGTTCTGGGCTGGGAGGACACAATCCATCTTGCTGGGAAGTAGCTGCAAGAGGAAGCTGCTGACATCTTTTGGGTTATGTCTGGTTCTGGCTCTCCTCCAAGCGCAGACAGCTCAATACTGGCAAAGGACTTCTGTCCTGCAGGGTTCGGTGGCTTTCTGGCTCAGGTTTTTGATGAAAATTTATCTCATGACAGGTCTATCCCCATTACTTTCTTCCTAACCAGGATCATTCCCTCCAGAGAGAAAAAACTTCCATGCTCTTTGCTAGGATGGGGCCTATGTGGATTATTTAAATGGCTCTGCTTCTCTTTTTTCCCTGCCACACAGCCAGCAAAGTTCTGTGGAGCTCCTGGAAGAGAAAACTGCATTTCAATAATCGCCTCTGGTTCCAGATGCAGAGCTTCCCAGTGTTTTCTGCGTCATGTAACTCGTCTCTGCATTCACTTGTTATATCTCATTAGTTTTGATTAAAATTTGGTGGGGGATTCTAAGACCTTCTATTGACCCATTCTGTTGTATGCTGGAAATTTATTCAGGTCAATTAGACATCTGCCGGTCTCATATTCACAGGCCATGACATATGTTTGCTCAACAGGATACAGCAACAAGGAGAAACTGAATTTGCATCCTGAGCAAGGTGGCACAACAGTGTATCAATATCGGTTTTTAATGAGATTTGCTGGCTTTTGCAGACTTGAAAAAGTGTAAATTTATGCTAAAATGTCAACAAATGCCATTCAAATAAAGTTCTGTATCATGCCTGAATGCAAAAGGCACAGAGGGATACAGCGAGTCATTTCATCAGCGTGTTAACTCCAAGAATTACATCGACTTCTGCTTGGCTACACTTGCCTGACCTGAAGCCCCTTTCTGCTACTCTGTCAATACTTTGGCCACTCTGGAGGGAACTGTTCTAGCTTTGGGAGACCCATTTCCCCCATATACACCATTTTCATGCCAGTCCACATTCTTTGACGATGTGAGCTTCAAGTGGACCACTCAAAATATTTATGGTTGAACCTGATGACCTTAAAGATCTTTTCCAACCTAAAAGATTCCATGATTCTGTAAAATCTGCAAGACATCAGTGAAATACGTTGGTACCCAGAATGCACTATTGTTTGTATAATAGCAGTGTGTTTGGGTAAGATGCCGTGCAGGCAGGTAAGCATAACTTAACTTTGAATAACCTATCTCTGTGCAGCTAATTAGGGTTAACAGCTGACCGTGCTGAACCAAGGCAGCTCTCCTTGCTCTGGTTTCATAAGGGCCCACTGCAGTACCATCGTACAATGCTGTGCTAATATCCCCTCAATAAAGACGCATGCCCGGCCCTGAACAGCTGATAATCTAAATGGAACATACTCCTGGGGCAGCAGAAGCACGAAACACCACAATGACTTTGCCAAGTTTGGGGCACAGAGTGGTGGCAGAGCCAGGAGGAGAAACCAGAATTCCCGAGGGCCCGACGACACCAGACTAACAGGTCCTGTTGTGCTGGTTTTGGCTGGGATAGAGTTGATTTTCTTCACAGGTGCTGGTGTGGGGCTGTGTTTTGGATTTGTGCTGAAAGCAGGGTTGATAACAGATGTTTTAGCTGATGCTGAGCAGTGTTGACACAGAGTCAAGGCCTTTTCTCCTCCTCACCCCACGCCACCAGCGAGTGGGCTGGGGGTGCACAAGAAGTTGGGAGGGAACCAACCAAAGGGATATTCCACACCATGTGTTGCTGTGCTCAGGAATAAAACTAGGAGAAAGAAGGAAGAGGGGGACGTTTAGAGTGATGCCGTTTGTCTTCCCTATTAACCATTACGCGTGATGGAGCCCTGCTGCCCTGGAGGTGACTGAATACCTGCCTGCGATGGGAAGTGGTGATTAGATCCTTGTTTTGCTTTGCTTGTGTGCATGGCTTTAGCTTTACCTGTTAAACTGTCTTTATCTCAATCCTTGAGTTTTCTCACTTTTTTGATTCTCTCCCCCATCCCATTGGTGTGGGGTGGAACGAGTGAGCAGCTCTGTGGCGCTTAGCTGCTGGCTGGGGTTAAACCACAACACCCATTTACTTACACGTACAAAATAAGTGCAAACATATAGACAATCTATAGCTATGCATGTCAAAAATGTAAAATATAGAGCATATTAACCCACCCCCCTTGAAAACACATTGGCCTTTGCTTTCATTAGGATATTGGACAGAGGTCACTGTCAAGTTGATTTGAATGTTTCCAGGATTTCTAATTCATTTGGTCTAAAAAGCTGCTTTTTCACCAGTTTAGCTGAGTAGTCCTTCTTTGCAGTTGTCCCGAACAGAGAGCATTGTACACATTTTATATAATTAGCTAATTTAACCAGCTAATTTAACATTAATAGCAAATCTGTGAGTTGAATGCCAGCAAATGAACTCATTACAGAGAAAAGAACTACTGCTTTCTCCTTTCTTTTTTTTTTTTTTCCTTGAGTTTTGCACTCTTAGCAAGATGCTCTGGGGAAATCAGGATTTCAGGGAAATTCAGATGATCAAATAAATAGCATTTTATTGATGAATTAAGAAGGATGCATGAGAATATCAAAAAGCTTTTACAGAAAGATGCCAGCCTCATCTGTCCTGTTTGGAAGGACCCAAGGCTACAGGACCCCACACAGGTCATTTTTAATTTATTCTCGTTTGTGCTATGAGGGTCTCAGTCTCCTCAAGCGCCCTGCACCTGAAGTTACTTTTCCAGCCCTGAAGCACGCTGTGAACACTGATTATTTGAGGACATCAGCATGACAGCAGCATCAGCCGTTGCATCTCATCTCTCTGGCCTGTTTTGCCCCTGTCTTATCGGCTGAACTGATAAGCTGCCCAGCTTTTGGTGCTCAGATGGAGCAGGATTCTTGCCAGGGGGGAGCTCTGCTCCACCATACAACTCCTTTCCAGCTCCAAGAATAGCCCTTTCAGGTAGTAGTACACGTCTCACTTTCTCACACACGCTTCTCTCACATCCCAGCTTACATTTTGCCCACTTCTATGCTATGGAGACAGCAAGGGGGCATAAGGGAATCTGGATGATGGGAAACACACTAAATAAGGGTATTTCAGGAAGAAAAAGGATGGAGAGCAAGAGTTTGGGGGTGTAAGTAAGCAGGGACACTCCTTGAGGAGCCATGGGGGAGGATGATGGGAAGAACCTCCATTTGTTTTCATAATTCATCGTTAATAAGCCACTTGTTATAAAATTAAGCATTGTGCAGCCTTTTAGAGGCGTTCACATTATTGTGACTAAGGACACAGGGATGTAATCATCTGCTCAGCCACAGCTTTCCAATAATACTTCATTACTTCAGATACTGGGGTTGATCAGATGACATCCGGAGCTCCCTTCCAGCCTCAACCATTCTGTGATTCGGTTCATGAGATGGAGGTAATGACAAAATAGACTCATAGAACCTTTTAGGTTGGAAAAGACCTTTAGGATCATCAAGTCCAACCGTTAACCCAGCACTGCCAAGTTCATCACTAAACCATGTCCCTGAGCACCTCATCCACACATGTCTTAAATTCCTCCTGGGATGATGACACCACCACCTCCCTGGGCAGCCCCTTCCAATGCCTGACAGCCCTTTCCAAGAGGAAATTTCCCTAATATCCAATCTAAACCTCCCCTGGCACAACTTCAGGCCGTTTCCTCTTGTCCCATCACTTGTCACTTAGAAGAAGAGACCGATCCCACCCTCTGTGCACCCTCCTTTCAGGGAGCTGTAGGGACCAACAAGGTCTCCCCTGAGCCTCCTCTTCTCTAGGCTGAACACCCCCAGCTCCCTCAGCTGCTCCCCACAGGAATTGTGCTCCAGACCCTTTCCCAGCTCCGTTCCCTTCTCTGGACACACTCCAGCCCCTCAGTGTCTTTCTTGCAGTGAGGGGCCCAAACTGACCCCAGGATTTGAGGTGTGGCCTCACCAGTGCCCAGCACAGGGGGACGATCCCTGCTCTGGTCCTGCTGGCCACACTGTTCCTGATGCAGCCCAGGATGCCATTGGCTTCTTGGCAAACTGAGCACACACTGGCACATATTCAGCTGCTTTTGACCAACACCCCCAGGTCCTTTCCTGCCGGGCAGCTTTCCAACCCTTTGTCCCCAAGCCTGGAGCGTTGCTGGGGGTTGTTGTGGCCCAAATGCAGGACTCGGCACTTGGCCTTGTTGAACCTCACACAGTGGCCTTGGTCCATGGACGCAGCCTGTCCAGATCCCTCTGCAGAACCTTCCTACTTCCAGGTAGATAAAAAATAATACAGGGACTGGTATGAGTAGCTGGGTTAAACATTGAGATGCTCAAGGACACCAGTTACAGAGTGTGAAAAACCTCTCTGTTATCTCTAGGTATGAGCTCTGCACCTGGAATGTGTCTGGATGGACACAGTGCAGTTGTGTTGGCGTGAAGATTTGCTGCTTCGAAGGGATTAAGGCACTCCTGAAGGTGCCTTGGGTAAGAAAACATGAAAAAGGTTCAGGGATCTCAGGAGGAGATGCATGAACGGAGGGTTGGAAGGAGAGGGCAGCTCTCCAATCTCTCTCCTAACAGAGCGCAGACAGCACACTCACCCCAATGGCTTCTCAGGATGGTTATCCAGCGGGATGTGGCACCTGGCAGACATCACACTTTGCTTCTCTCAAAAGCAGACCCCAGTCATACCCTGTTACTTCAGCTGGTGAGTCCTCTCTTGCTTAGAATAGTATTGGAATATCCTTGTCAAACTTTGAAGCTAAATTAATCCTTGGTTCTCTGTGTGTGTGTGTATGAATAATAGATTTTCTGTGTTAAAACTATCAAAGGCTCTGGCAGGCAGCTGCTCGGCTCCCTTGGGCAAATATCCTAGAAAGGAGCTGCAGCACCAGACCAGATTTGCATGTTTGATGCATTGCTGTGTCTCAGCTGAAAAAGAGGCAATCTGTTGGGTCTTAGTTCACTGCATGCCTGCTGAAGGACTGCAGCACAGTAGCAAGGGTGGATTTTGTTTGAGACATAGGGAAATTTTTCTCTCCCAGGATGGCAATTTATATCTTGATTAATGTAAAAGTTTGGGGGTTTTTTTTGCCAAGGGGTGCAGGGGGGGGATTTTTTAAGAAGCGTGGGTAAGAGTAAAGGAAGGCATCTGCTGGAATTGCTTTCATACTGGAAAATCAGCTATGCTGTAGGCAAATGCTGTGCCTCAGTGGAGCAGAGACAATTTCAGGTAATTAATGTTCTTCCTTTGCCAGCACTGGGAAAATCACGGACTTTAGCAGAAGATTTATACAACTTCATGTCAAAGCTTCAAGCAGCTGAGGAAAGGGGGTGATTCATAAGGGAAAGTTCAGAATCTGAACTCAGGAGCTAAGCCCCGAGTCAAGGATGCTGAGTTGTAGCTGATGAGGTTTAAGCCATTTCCTTCCACAGGTAGTGAGTTGTTCCAGCCATTTTTCTTATTCTGACTCAGACATGCTGCTAACAAACCCAGGTTTGGCAAATAGCTGCAGTAAATCCCTCACATACCCAAATAGTAGGGAAGTGAATCCAGCTTTTCAGCTCCAAAATCACATGCCTTCCCTCGCTGGCAACAGTGGACATAATAGATTTTTTGTCATCTCTATGGACAGCTTGATCAGCCAAGAAAGTTTCATCATGGAGGTTGCAAAGTACGACCTGCCAAAAGTCAAGCTGAGATAGATCCATTCATGGAAATGAAACCAAATATTACAAAGTCCCTATGAAGTGGACTTGCTGTGACAGAAGGATGAGGACTTAGATTAAATGTAAACAAGATTTCCCCACCCGCTCCAAACACACAGACTAAGGCAATAGTTTGCCTGAGGAAAAAAAGATCTCAAAAATCATAGGATCACAGAATCATGGAATGGTTTGGGTTGGAAGGGACCTCAAAGATCATCCAGTTTCAACCCCCCTGCCATGGGCAGGGACACCCTCCACTAGACCAGGTTGCTCCAAGCCTCATCCAGCCTGGCCTTGGACACTTCCAGGGATGGGGCATCCACAGCTTCTCTGGGCAACCTGTTCCATCACAAAGTCCTCTTTCAGCCAGCCTGTCCCAGGGATACAGAAATTGCTCCATCTCACTTGCCACCACAACTCACCCTGGGTGTTTTACACTGCTTTCACCTCAGAACATCCTACCCAGCCCCTCTCCCAGGCACACAAGTGCCATGATTTGGCTCTGTTCAAGCATGTGGTAGACTGACCTTTGCACCTTTGCTCATCCTTTGTGCTGTCTCAGTGCAAACTCTTTGGTCTTGCAAAGTCCCTGGTCCTGCAGAGGATGCTCCAGAGTTGCTGGAAATGCAAAACTAGGGCAGTAAAAGTTAATATTGTGGTTTCTACAGCTTCACTTGTGTGAATCCACTGTTCTTGACAAGAATACTGTTAGATGAGTGTCTCCAGAGTTCGGTCTGAGAACAGGAATGATTCTTTCACGGCTTGTTATACTGGGGCCAGAGGGCTGGCTGAGGAAGAGGCAAATGGACCCTGTACCTGTTCTAGGACTAACCTGACAGTGTCAATGGTTACGACTGACTGACACGCTTTCCATTTTTACAGATGCAAAGTTTACAACCAACTTTTCAAAAATATATTTGTGTTTATCCTTAAAAAAAGGAGAAAAAGAAAATATTTACTTTTGTAGCTCATGTTATATCATTAGCTGCAAGACCTGTGAAGGTGCCTCGTGATACTCAGAGGTTACTTCCTCTACTATTAAAAGCATCACCGTTCTGTAGGAAACCTCTTCCTCTGGACTACAGCTCCACTTCCAGCTTGTCTGACCTTTATATCTGCAGCTTGATGAGCTAAATCGGTGTCACAGCCCATGGAGTTGTGAGGTTACTTTGACAGAAGCACAGAGACACTGTCAGTTCTGGTTTTCATGCCTGAGGATCTCACCGCTCCTGTAAGATACAATTTGCACTCCCTTCACTTGCAACACCTCAGAGCGGCGGGGAGCGCACACAGGGGGGATTTGGCTCTCCAAGGGGCACAGGGAATTGTTTTGTATGAGGTGCAATGCTATGGGTGGCAAAAGGGTGCACCAAAAGACCAGGCAGAGTCTTCTTTTCACCTCTACCACCTGCGATTTATAAAGCCATTGCTGGGGGCAGCTAGCAAGACCCAAACAAATCCCAAGTGCCCTCCAAACAAAAGGCTAATTTAATTTAGAATTGATTTGTACTCTTGGTACAAGACACTTGAGTTTGTAACATTCAGCAGTAGCATAAAAATAAAAAGAGCATCTAACACTGATTAACGTCTGAGTCATGGATTGCTGGGGTATGTTACGCCAGCTGAATTTAGCTATTCAGCTGGCACGGTAACTCCTCTACAGTATTAAACTTTCCTGGTGTAATTTACCGCTCCTTCATTCATTTGTGCGGATGCTTGGCACATGGTCCCAAAGCCTGCATGATGATTTTGCCGTATATAAAAGGCACACTGACTTTTCATCAATAAGATGCGCATTGTTATTTGACAAGAACAATGTGCTCAAAGAACAGGCTCACAATAGCTTCTATCAATCAAGCACTCTGTGGAAAATCAAAAATGACAATGAAACCTACAGCATTAAATAACCCACGGTGCTGGAAATTAATCAGGAATCTGGTGTGCTTGAAAAACAAATGTGTTTTTAATAAATTGGATTTGAGTATCACTTATAAGCCACGGATTACCAGCTGAGTGGAGACTGTTTTGATTTGCACTGATAAACTCCAGGGGAGCTTGCCCATATATTCAAGCCCTTGATGTCACCGTAAACCTGCTGGGCTTGGTGACATTTAAGCAATGTGGACACGACCCTTTTTTTTACATACAAACTATATGCTTATGAAAAAAACCCAAAAAATCCAAATCTCTAACCCTGCTCCCAACTATTTCCAAACAATATAAGGGTTAATAATAACCTCTGAAAAGAAAATACTTCCCAATACATAAATGTTCACCCCTAGAGGAAAAGATGAGAAGGAATGAAAAGCATACGACATAAATGAGCTCTGTCACCGGCTGTCTGAGTGGAAGAAATTTGGGCGTGACATGAAAAGTGAGGGATAAGACTTCTCCACGTGGAGACCAATGACAAGTGACATTCCTCAGGGATCAGCGTTGGGGCCGGTGCTATTTAACATCTTTGTCAGTAACACGGACGCTGGGATCATGTGCACCCTCAGCAAGTTTGCCAGTGACACCAAGCTGTCTGGTGAAGTGAGATGCTGGAGAGAAGGGATGTCATCCAGAGCGACCTGGACAGGCTGGAGAGGTGGGACCATGCCAACCACATGGAGTTCAACATGGCCAAGGGCAAGGTCCTGCACATGGGTCGGGGAAATCCCAACTACAAGTACAGGCTGGGTGGAGAATGGATCGAGAGCAGCCCAGAGGAGAAGGACTGGGGGTACTGGTGGATGAGAAGCTGAACATGAGCTGGCTGTGTGCGCTGGCAGCCCAGAAAGCCAACCGGATCCTGGGCTGTATCCAGAGCAGTGTGGCCAGCAGGGTGAGGGAGGGGATTCTCCCCCTCTACTCTGCTCTGGGAAAACCCCCCTTGCAGTTCTGCATCCAGCTCTGGGATCCTCAACATCAGAAGGACACGGAGCTGTTGGGGCAAGTCCAGAGGAGGCCATGGAGATGTTGCGAGGGCTGGAACCCAACTCCTGTGAATAAAGTCTGAGAGAGTTGGGCTTGTTCAGCCTGGAGAAAAGAAGGTTCTGGGGAGACCTTACAGCACCTTCCAGTACCTGAAGGAACCTACAAGAAGCTGGGGGGGGGGAACTTTATAAAAGGGCCTGTAGTGACAGGACAAAGGGTAACAGGTTTAATCTGAAAGCGTGGAGATTTAGGTTGGATATCAGGAAGAAATTCTTCCTGGAGAGGGTGGGGAGCACTGGAACAGGTTGCCCAGAGAAGCTGTGGATGCCCCATCCCTGGGAGTGTCCAAGGCCAGGCTGGATGAGGCTTGGAGCAACCTGGTCTAGTGGAGGGTGTCCCTGCCCATGGCAGGGGGGTTGGAACTGGATGGTCTTTGAGGTCCCTTCCAACACAAATCATTCTGCGATTCTGTGAGAAATATCACTAAATGTAAATGACTCCGCTATTTTTAAATGCTCACTTTAAAGGTACTATTAACTCATTCCTTTGAGCAAGAGGAGGATAAGAAATCACTGTTTTAGTTGCTTTTCCTTCTTGCTTCAAAATTTCTAAATCCCAAAATGAGAAAAAAATTGTTCATTCCATTAATTTCCATCAAGTTTGCTATCTACCTGCAGCAAACCCTCTTCACCCTTTCCTCCATCCTCTCATTCCAATAAAAAGCAGAGTATTTCAGAGAGTCCCTTGGTTTCCAGACTAAGGACTGAAACCCCTCCCACCATATTCTTGCTAAACAGAAGACTCGCTGAGGTCAGGAGAACACTGAATGTCATTCCCAGGATTGGGCTTTCAAAACCGGCACCTGTGAGAAGAATTTCAGCTACTGAGGACTAGAACAGCACAAAACATAGGAAGGTAGCTTGTTATCTGGGGAAGTCTTGGGGGTTTGTCTATTCCATTGAGTGACGTCTCCTCCTAAGTGACTAAAAATGCAGAAAACAACAGTACCTCAGATTTATAGGCTATGTAATAATGACAGAAATACGCAGAAAAACAACAAGGCTATGGAGAGCAGGGTGAGATTTCCAGGTGTTTCCCATCCCATGAGGGTAGGGGGACACAACAGAGAGGCAACAAATTCAAAGTTGAGGGGAAAAATGTATTTTATCAAGGATTTCTTAGTTGATCTGCAAGACCTGTTGCCACAAGATAGCATTAAATATTGGAGATTCTAAGGACTCAAACCAAAGATGCAGATCCTGTTTTGTGAAATTAAAATAGGCAGTTGCCATAAATGCATTTTACCAAAAGATCTCAAGCCTCAAGATGTAAAGCACAGCCTGACTCTCAGAGGCTGGGAATAAACTTGTCCCAAGACATATAACAGGTCACAGCTGAGCCACCTGGGAGTCAAGTGGCACTGGCTGTCATAGAATCATAGAATCATGGAATAGTTTGGGTTGGAAGGCACCTAAAAGACCAACCAGTTCCAACCCCCCTGCCATGGGCAGGGACACCTTCCACTAGACCAGGTTGCTTCAAGCCTCATCCAGCCTGGCCTTGGACCCTTCCAGGGATGGGGCATCCACAGCTTCTCTGGGCAACCTGTTCCAGTGTTTCAAGTCCTCAAAGACAGCATCAGGAATTACACAGCCCACCAGTCAGGTCATCCTTGAATGTCCCCATGCGCCTATCAAAGCCTTCTGGTTTGAATAGGGAGCTCATTCTTTTTCAGGGGGGTCGCCTCCAGCATCATTAGTTGCTGAAGTAGGTATATTATATGTGTCGTGCTCATTTGTAACAAAACACCCATTGACTTTAGTGGGAAATATCACTCTAGTCCACACAGGATTAGCAAACTTCAAAAAAAAACCCAAGGCACAATCTTGAGCATTTAAATCCCACTGATCTCAGCCGGAGCTGCGAGCATATCAAAAGAGGAATAGCTGGACCCCTAGCTTCTGTGGCTTCTTGTCCAGCCCAGCCAATCTCATGCATCCTGGGCTTTGCTCTTCTCTACAATTATACTGATAATTAAGAAATAACAGCATAATATAAATGGATAGTTGCTGGCTAGCACCGTTAACATCAGGGATAAATTGAGCAGTGATCTGCAAAGGATGTTATTGCTATTATAAAAATAAAGATCTGTCTCCCCAGCCAATCAATTCAGCAGATATATACCAACAATCAAATTGTTAAAAATGACTTCTATAAATTACCCAGTCTTCCATCTAATGGAGCTAGAAACAGCTGTGAGACAATTTAGAGCTGATATAACCATACGTCGGGAGCGCTTTTTCATCCTGATGCCTTTCCATTCTCTTCAAAGCTGTTGTACTGTAGCAGGCATCTTTGTTTAATGCACCCATGTGAAAACAGACTGTATTTCACACCATGGGTTAGCAAAGTAATTTTGGCAGAAATGCTCAAGAATATATGCATTTAATATGGGTGGAATAATTCAATTTCCTCCCTATTATTTCAGCTATGCAGTTACAATCTCCTTAATTCTTCATTAAACCCTCTGGGCTTGAGGGATGTTGCCGTGTTTTATGATGTGCCATACTTCTTTCAAACGAACATGGAAAGACACACAGAGGAGCAGTTATAATCATGTATTTTTTAGTCAGATATACTAGTGATTTCAGCTAAATCAGAGCAATTTAGCACCTTGCTTTGGTCATGGCAGCGCTAGCTACGTGGCACGTTCACGCTGCTGATTGCTGGTGCTTGGGCTTAATCACAGAGCGTCTAATGGGATTTACGGGTGACATGCTCTTCCTTTTGAATCTTCATCCCAGACATGTCCCAGTCGAGACTGCTCCAGTTGCAAGCCAGCAAGTGGCACTTCTCTGCCTGCAAGTTGCTACCAGGGTATAATTTTTGGAAGGAACGGGGTGAAATGAATACTGTCCATGCTGGCTGTTGCACTGAGTCTTTACTGAAACAGTCCTTACCATTGGACTCGATGGTCTTAAGGGTCTTTTCGCACCTCAGTGATCCTGTGATGCTATTGCAAATAAGGAAAATCCTGGCTGGGGAGGGTACAGTCCTTGCCGCTGTGCATTTGGAGCAGCTGTAGGGTCAGGGCTCACATCTCGAGCAATCAGCTCCTGTGAGTTGCAGGCAAAAAGAGCTGGTGGCCACTGGGGGCTTTTCTCAGTCCCTGGAAAGCACCTTGACTGTTGTCTTCCCAGAAGCGCTCATTAACCTCTGCTTTGGATCAGACATTAAATCCATACCTGGCTTCTCAAGGCCCTGGTGATATTGCTTCTTGCTGCTTTTTGATGCTGGCAGAAGCGGAGAACTAACTTTTCTGCCTGGGCACAACATACAATAATCTAGGCTCTCTAAATGAATTCTGGACTGTGGTTTAAGTACAGAGAGACTCGGAAAGACCCACAGCTGCCAGCGAGTAGACGTTGCCACCGTCAGCTTACAGCAGAATGGACAGCAGGTGGGAATAAAGCTGAAACCAGTTTGGCCTAAAATCTCATCTGTGTGCAAATATGGCTTTTCCTAATTCTTCAAATAGGATGAGCGCAAATGGGACGTGCTCTTTCTGCTGCTGTGCAACCCTCGTGTTGGTTTAAATTAACTTTGCGTGAACCTCACTTTCAAATCTTAAAATTAACTCCAGCTTCCCTGTCTCTCGTCTGCTCTACAAACATTTTCTTTCCCCTTGCCTACTTTAATTCCACTTTCAAAACCACTCTTGCCTTCACAAAAACCACTTTCCTGGATTTGTCTGCCTTTCCAGCTATTGCCTCATGTCTCTTCACTTCCTTTAATCTATTTACCTCTCCTGCATCCATTTTTTCCCCTCCCCATTTACCCACTCCCATCCAGTATCCTCTGTCTCCATGGAAACCACTGTGGAATGATTCCTACCTGAGCAAATGGCCAAAACTTTGCTTCATTTTTATCCCCCATCATGATCTTTCCCTTTCAGTTCTTGCTTTCTCTTGCCTTCTGTGACTTAGTGTCACTGTCCCCTCCCTGGGTGCTCTCTGAGTATTTCTCTCTCTGCAGCTATCCCCTTCTTCCTTCCACTTCTTCCTATATTTTGGAATACTCTGTTTTGTTTTGTTTTGTTTTGGTTTGGTTTGGTTTGGTTTGGTTTGGTTTGGTTTGGTTTGGTTTGGTTTTTAACCCATCAACTGGTATTTTGGTCTAAGGCAGGTTCAAATGTGTCCTGCACATCAATGGATTGAAGGGATCTGTCTTTTGTCCTCCAGTCCAAATTTTCTGACTTGCATCTTCCACCACCTTCCTGAGGTCTCTGTTTGCACTTTAGTTCCTCTGCGGAGCCCAGGGACTTACTTGGCTGCTTTGGCAGACCTCATTTCATGCTCAGGGCCATGTTTATTCCATCATTCATTTTCACCTTTCACTCATCTGCAGTTGTTTACAACTTTATTTGAATTTCCACTGGGGCACTTCAGAAACCACAGAATTCAGATCGAGCTTCCCAAAGGACCCCGTTCCCTCTAAAACCCTTCTATTACTTCTGTTAACTATACACTTAATAACACCATTCTTTTTCTCGCGTTCTGGCTGATTAAACTGAAGATCGTGTTTGACTTCCCTTTTCTCCCCTATTCTACTTAATGCTGCAGAAATCCACCCCTCCCTTATTTGTCCTGACAGCTAAATTACCTTCCCACCTTTCCTAAATCAATATGCCACCGTCTATCTTGGCTTCATCAATCCCTAAAATTTTGCTATCGCAGCACTGATGACAAGGTACCTGCTATTCCTGGATTGAAGTACGTAGAGATACGCGACCAACGCTGAGCAACTGACCAGTTATAAGCATCCTGATCTATGTCCTGTATTGCCCAGACCCTCTAGACATGCTGAGATGCTTCACTTGCTTTTCCTGACTCCTGAGGAGGTCAAAGGCTCCAGAGCAGGTTACAACGAGCTTAATTTTCTGGTTCTGCTTAGTATTCTCAGCCAGGGAAAAGCAATCCTGTAATGGATTGCTGATTTCATTCAAAGTGTCCCAGGTGCATCTATTTTGGGCAAGGTACATCGTTTTTCTGCAAAACGCTCAGTAACTTGTTTTATGACTAGGAGAGTGACAAATAGTAGTAATAATTTCAAATGTCAACTGGCAGAAAGCAGTAGCTCCTACATGCACTCAATCCAGATACAGTCAGTTATCTCTGAGTGTAGGAGGTGTTTCATGCTTAATTCCACCTGGACCACGTTGTTCCCAGGACTGTATTTGCTTCTTGCACAAGTGGGTAATTTAAGTGATAATGATGTAACCTAGACAATCTGCTTGCGACCGTTTTAGTCTGTGTTTCTGCCTCTTTTGGTTTTTTTGGGGATCAACTTTTCTAACATGTCTACCCCTCAGAGACGTCTTTCTCGGAGGCACGCCAAGAACAGCTGGGGTGGACCAGGAGTGTCAGTGGTACCCTGCTGCCATTAGGCCAGCACAGCGGGTGTACTCTACATGGACATGCTTGAAACAGCAAAACAGCAGGTGCACTGTACATCAACATCGCCTTAACTTTCAGTAACCGAGCAGTTAAGATACCCAGAATAAGAGTGATATAATAAATGAGATTAAATGAGCAGAGGGAGGAGGAAGACCAACAGCATTCCTGTTTGTTGCACCAATACTGAGCCTGGCAATAGTGGTTTAGATATCATGTTTGATGATATTGAGGGTAATAGTGGTTTAGATATCATATTTGATGATATAATTCTGCAATGTATATCCAGATGCTGAAAAGCCCACCGCTGTGAGTATTTACATTGGCTGCCTTGTCTCTATGGGCAGCAGGGAGAGTCTGGCTTCTCCCAGGGTGTAAGTGAGCAAAAGCTTAAGTTAGATGAAACGAGAAAACCCCTCTTCCGCAGCAGAAACCAAAGATTTGCTTCCCATGCTGTCTGGTTTAATGTGGAGATGTGGATGTATCACCGGGAATCCTTGTTGATAGCACAACCACTGTAAGCGTGGTCTGGTCTAAGTGGAGACGTGTCTGTGTGCAAAGTTAAGTGCCCCAGTGTATAATGAATGCTCTGTGTCACAACATGTCACGTTAGATACCATTACGACCTAGGCTGATGTGATCCAACTTAACGGGCTGTGTTACCCTAATGTTACGTGCTGGGAACACGTGGCGATATGTCAGGGCACTTAGTCAGGCAAGAGAGCAGAATAAACAAAATAAAATGCAGCTCTTCCCTTAGCAGCTATTTCTGCGTTTGCAGTTGCAATTGGGGAGCAACTAATTCGCTGAGAACAAAGTGGACATCCCCAGAATGGATGCACAGCTGCTAAATTTCATGTCCTGTTACCACCGTTTGCTTTCAAAACCCAAACTGAAACACCAAGTAAAATCGTCTTTGGGAGGAAAAGACAAACGGAGCGTTTCGTAGACGGTGAAACATGTTACACCAAGAAACTGAGGTCTGCATCAAATGTGCCATGGCAATCCCCGTTTGGAAGCCATCCCAGTGGTCCTGTTACTCCAACTGATGCTGTGAATTGTGACTTTTGCTTTGATATGAAATGTATCTCAATCGCCAGGTCTTTCTCTTAAAGCAGCTGCAGAAAAATGGGGAAAATTGGGTCATTTCACTGAAAAAAAAATGGTTGGGCTTGACCTCTTCCTACTCATTTAAGGACCTGAAATTTGCATGTGCACAGACAGGAACATTATATCCCAACTCAAACTCAAGGTGGTTCTTGCTCAGTATCCTGCTTCTGAGAGTAAGCACCCAGAGAGACTTTCTTGGTATGCTCTCCCAGGCTCTAGAAACTCGCAGATAATGAATTTGTGAGTCTTAATTGGCATATTAGTGATCAATAATGTGTGGTGGGTTTTATCCAATCATGCTTTTCTGTGCTCCTGGAATATTTCGGCACCCACATCTTGCAGCACTGAGCCCTGCAGTTTAACCGTGCCCTACGTGAAGCATTTCCCTCTCGGCTCTGAACTAGCCACCTCCTCCTTTCATTGATGTCCCCCAGTTTTTGGCTTAACAGAACCAGTGAACAACTGTTTCCTATTCACCTTCTCTGTGACCTTCATCTTTTTACAGATCTCTGTTATGTTTCTCCCCTCCCCTTATTTTTTGCCTGTTTCTCAAACACAGCGACTGCGTATCCCCTTCCTGCCGTGGAAGCCAGCCCATGGCTTGTCACCCTTCCCTTAACCTTTTCTAGCTCCAGTGTACCCTTCCCAAGACCAGGAATCCAGTGCTGTATGCAGTATTCCTGGCCCACTGGGGGTATCTTCAGCAACACTATGATGCTCCGCTCTGTTTTCACTCCTGCTGTAGGGAGAGCGTACATTGGCACTGTGCAAGTGGAAAGGCCAAAGCAAGAGCCAGGAGCTACACCAGCTCCTATGTGCTCGGTGGCGGCAGGGGCCTTGTTTATACTGGGGTCTGGGGCAATAGCACGATCAGAGAGGTTAAGTTCATGACTGCTGGCACATATTAAGTTAGATAATACTGGCAATTAGTAAGAGAATGTAAAGATATCAACAACAAATCCATGGCTGAGGGAACTAAGGACAATAAGATGTCTTAATAATAAGGCTAATGTAAAAATAACAGGAACAAATGAAACCTTTAGGATATGCATGATACCAAATAAGGTTAATAAAATTGGTGGTTGTGATTGAGAAAAAAAAAAAAAAAAGAAGTTTCAGAAATATTCTTTTTTACCTAGATTTTGTATTCATATCTTAGAGTAGGGAGGAAATACGTTTGATTTTAAGAGCAACTAGGAAGGATATTAAACAGCAACTATTAAAGCTGAACATACACTGACCATGTAACTAGCTCCTAAGTGTATTTTAAAAGTGGCTGAAAAGCTCACTAATCCATTAAATATTGATTTTTCATAACTCTTGCAGTACTGAGGAGGTTCTAGAGGACTGGTAAGATTTTATCTTGCACCAATGCACTACAGGATAAAGAGGGTGGTCTCGAAACCCCCTGCTCAGCCTGACTTCAGCAGGGGATACAATTATAGAAAGGCTGATGTGGACTGCAATCAGTGCAGGCTTTTAGGGAGGCGGGATAATTACGACAATCGATGGGCCTGTGTGGAAAACAGCTCTCATCAAACAAACTTAATTTTTTTACTGGTCTACAGGTTGTGAAAGAGGTCTGTGTTGGCATAAGGGATTTGCACAAGGCTTTGATAGACAGGCACTAGAGCTTGCCACTTTGCTGTGGCAATTTAGGACCTGGCCCCTCTCGGATGCCTGTTTCCCTCCTCTCTGCAAAGGTTGCTGCCCCAGAGCTGAGCTAGTGAAGGCAACGTGCGTGAATGGTGCCGTCCCTGTTCAGCCTCTGTATCAGGAATCTGGTAGAAAAAGCAAAACAACTCCTGGTCTCATTTGCAGATGAGTCTGAAATTGAATAAGTCAATAATGACCAAGCTGGAGTGACCTGGTGAGGCAGGTTGTCTCGCGTCTGCCTGGGAAAGGAGGCACCGCAAGGTTCTGCCTCCAGCTCTGAAGAGCGCAGGCCATGCTGACAAGAGGGAGACAACCTGTAAGATGCATCCGGCTGGGGACAACAACAGAAACTCGCCTGAAGATGCGTGATGTGTAGCTCAGAGAGAGGTTTGACCCCTGAGTACACCACCAGGGAGCAGGAATGGAAGAAAGGCAATGTTCCCTCTGCACAGGGCATTTGCAGGGCCGTTACTGAATATCTGCACCCAGTTCCGCACTTTGCCAAGGGTGTTACAAGATGATAAGGGTAAAGAAAAGCACAAGAATGCAAGAAATCTGCCTTACAATGAGGCATTTGAGAAGCATATTCTAATTCATGTCTGCAAACCGTGTCCCTGCATGAACTCCCCGTTAGCTTTGTAAGTGTTGCATTACATTTTGTCTTCAAGAGATGGGTCACGGGAACACAGCAGGCTCTCTCCCCATCCTTCCTATTTCTGTGCTCCTTTTTGAATATTGACTTCAACTTGGTCGAGAGCCTTGAAATGTTTTTAGGAGCTTGATGCTTTACAATTTGCTGTATATCTCTGTGGTTCAGTGAAGAATTCACAATGGAGAGCCCAATATACACTCGTGAAGTGCAGTTCTGAAAAGCCACACTTCTGGTGCTTGACCTGCGAAGCCCATAGCTAGCTTGTACCTCTCTCCTGTATTGGCCATACTGGAAAGTAATGACAGCAAAATTATTCCTCTGCTTGGCTCCTGGCTTCACACATTTGAAGTATGTCTGAGTAAGAAACTCCTCTGCTGCGGCTGACTTTTGTTTCTTTACTCACTTGTTGCTCACAAGGGGTGAAATTGGAAAAACAGAGCTGCTTCAGGATGCTGCAGAATAATGGGGAGAATTTGGACCAAACTGTCAGACAGCAACGGGTCAAGAAAGGCATCAGGCTGAAGTGCAGCACCGGGGCTGTGTTTGCTAATTCAACAGAGAATAGCACTGTCAAGTCTCAACTGAGCCAGAGGGTGTCAGGGTGTACAGCCACCATATCAGGTTCAATTGCTTCTTTCGGAAAGGGAGGTGGGTCAAATTCTCACAAGATTCTCCCCCTCTACTCTGCTCTTATGAGACCTCACCTGGAGTACTGTAGCCAGCTCTGGAGCCCCCAGCATAAGAATCATATAAAGAATCATCAAGAAGGGTATCGACTGGTTGGAGCAAGCCCAGAGGAGGCCATGGAGATGCTCTGAGGGCTGGAGCCCCTCTGCCATGGGGCCAGGCTGGGAGAGTTGGGCTTGTTCAGCCTGGAGAAGGGAAGGCTCCGGGGAGACCTTATAGCACCTTCCAGTGCCTGAAGGGGCTACAAGGAAGCTGGGGGTGGGGGGTGGGGGCTTTTTACAAGGGCCTGTAGTGACAGGACAAGGGGTAATGGGTTTAAATTCAAAGTGGGAAATTTAGATTAGGTATCAGGAAGAAATCCTTCCCAGAGAGGGTGGTGAAGCACTGGGACAGGTTGCCCAGAGAAGCTGTGGATGCCCCATCCCTGGGAGTGTCCAAGGCCAGGCTGGATGAGGCTTGGAGCAACTTGGTCTAGTGGAGGGTGTCCCTGCCCATGGCAGGGGGGTTGGAACTAGATGGTCGTTAAGGTCCCTTCCAACCCAAACCATTCCATGATTCTGTGATTCTAAGATTAAGACGTCTTGATCACCATTTACAGGTGGGTTACCTTTTCTCTAGCAGGTAAAGGGAGAGTGGAAACAAGGAGCTGTAAGGTGGGAATTCTTCCACAGGACTCATGAAGGAGATGGACAGTGGATCTCAGTGTTTTTCTTCCATACTTTTATTCTGGGTAGGAAACTGCTGTTACTTTCCTTTACGTAGCAAATATAATTGCAGACCTCACCCCAGAATAGCGAATGGTTGTTCCAAAGCTGCAAATGGCCTGAAGGTTTAAGCCCCCTCCCAAGCTTTATTATATAGGGTTAGAGCTGTTTTCATATCAATATCAGAAAAACGATTCTGATGTTTTATGGATCGCATGGCCTCAGGACACTGAGCTGCACTTCAGATTCATCTCCAACACTTCCCAGAGGCTGAGAATATTTTTTATTTGTTTGTTTGAACCAGTCACCGCACATGAAGAAACACTGGTCTCAGAGCAACTTCCATTCCTAATGCATAAACCTTCTGCAGGCAGAAGCGTCAGAGATACATCTTAGGTGTGTTGAGCTGCTGTGATTGTCTAAGTGTAAGAGATAGGCCAAGGGAGAGGGAAGGATGATAAATGTATTAGGTAAACTGAGGAAGAGAAAAGGTCTGGGGGTCCCCAGCACTCCTGGAGATCATGCAGAGTCATAAAGAAGCAGCTATGTGTCCAAAAGTTTGTTTCCTACGGATGAAACAGTTGTTCTGATTAAGGCTATTGCTTCGCTTTGCCACATCTCTTGTCTTGGTATAAATTAGGATGTCTCTGGTGATGTCGGTAAAGGTATGAAAACTTTTAGCAGCTGAGCATCGGGCTCATTCATTTGCAAAATGTTCAGGGATTACTAGAGGTTGAGCATACTCTATAAATGTCAGATGTCGACAGCATTACATTCAGTGATAATAAACTTCAAGCAGAAGAAATTTCCCTTAAAATATCAACCTTTCACCCAGCAGGGCTCATTTAAGAGTTTAAAAGATGCTGCACATTACTGGCCCATAAATAATAGTAATGAAAAGGTCAAGCAACCTGTTAGGAAAACCGTACTGTTCAGGGAATGAGCTTGCTGAATCAGAGCTGGTATGAAAACTCGGTATTAGAGCTCTGCTTCATTTGTGTCCAGCCCGTCCCAATTCATGCTGGAAAATGTGTTGAAAACTGTTCTTGGCTGAAATCTGAAATGATCTCGAGCCTACGGTGACTGCACAACGTGCCAGAGTTGGGTCAGGCAAAACTCTGCGACTGTGTTTACCGATGAGGTTAGCAATGTCCTCAATAAGAATGCTCTGCTCTCTGGAAAAGTGCCACATCTCTTCCTCTCAGGGAAAATTTTCTGGAAACTTTCGAAACAAAGATTTTGTTGCAGCCAAGAAAGGAAAAAAGCTACAGTAGAGACAAAAATATGGAACTGGCCACCAAAAATAGAATGAAAACCTGGGGGAAAATACTGGCTTAAAATTTACACAGGAAAGACTAGATTGTTTTGATTTCTTCATTTCTCCATTGAAAGCAGCATTTTGAGAGTAGGATTAAAGAAAAACAGTGTAAAAAATACAGAACTGGGAGCAAACCTTGTAGGATCCCCAAAGGTCTGAGATTTCTCCATGGGTTCTATGGTTCTCACAGTTTGGCCCCCACACAACCACTTGTTTGTTTAAATCCACCTCTCATCCACCTCCATCGATCTCCTCACTCCTCTCTTCCCTCTCATCTCACACTTTGCTGTAGCTATTCTGGTAATTACATCCCCAAGCCTATCACCAGCGCAGGTCGCTGCTGGACGAGGCTCTCCGATAGATATTTATTAGATCTTGCAGGAGGCTGTTAAGATGTTTGGTTTTAAACAGGTTTAAATAAAATAAGAAGCTGAACCCCGATCCTTAAAAATCTTCCACTGTGTGTTTAAAAGCTGAACTAAAGGTGAAAGATTCAAAAGTTGCCTGCACGCTAAAACTGGGAAACTGTACTCGGTTTTACTGCACCAAGAATATTTCTTTAATTAGTTTTATTTTCCTTTTATATTTTGAATGAAGTTATATAAGACATTTTCTGACAGAATCAATATATTCTAAACATTTTTGAAGGCTCAACAATGCGTTTATTTAGGCTGTTTCATTGAAGCTGTGATGATAAAATCTGCGTCAGAACCATTAATGCACCTGACCCGAGTGTGTTCACAAAGATTTAGGTACGCCACATCCACTTGTGGTTTTGAGCACATGGAGCGTACCCCACCTTCTTCTCCTCCCTCCTCTAGAGTCCAGCTGTAAATCATATGCTTCCCAAAGCTGGGAAGGGAAGACAGGACTCACCCCTCCTAATCTCCTTCTAACCGCCAGACCACTTCACTAAAAACATATTTGTTCATACGGTTGATCCAATATATTTTTTTGCTGATCATGCCTGAAAGCAGGGTCTCTTTTTTTTTTTTTTTCCCCCTTTTTTAATGTTGTTTCCAAAACCTGAATATCTATGGGAAATAAAAAGTGAGTAAGAATTTACAGCAGAGTTTTTTATTTTCGCTGTTAGATTGCAATAAAGATTAGGTAGGTCAGTGCTGTGCTATTCAAAAGTTTATTTACTTCACACTGTGATTTCTCCTTGAAAGAGTAAGGGCAAAGTAACCTTTGGATCTTCAAAAGCTCTGGCGCTGCTGTGATTACTCCAAGAGAAATTTGTATATTGTTAGGTTGGCAGCAAGCCGTTCAGTCCCACAAGAGATTCAGCTAATAGCTCAGGTGAGCTGAGAAGAGCTACGGTTACTTGGATGTTTCTATACTGCATATCATTAATTAATCTACTACAGCTAGCTCTTTCTGAACCATTGTATATTCCCTGCTTATACAGTCTTATCGACCTGACCCTGGGGAAAATCAATTCTTGTAATCTATCTTATTACATTTAAATGTATGTACAGGACTTGATATAGTACAACAGCAGTGGGGCTTGAAAGAGGCAAGGAAAAATGTCTGGGAAGGAGGAGAAAAAGGAGGGAAAGCAGATAACGCATTGATACATTGGGGTAAGCCCTGCAGACCTGCCCTAATTTAGTTTTTCCAAATTCACACCGTTATAAACTAAGAGCTGGGTCTGAGGCAAAAGGGTCATACGCACCTCATATACCACGTGGTGCAAGCAGAACCTGGGGCCATGCGTGTGCAGGTGTGAAATTCTTGGCACATCTGACCATGTTATGGCCTCATCTAAAGATCCTTAACTCATACAGAAGTTTTTAACTCTCAATGGACCTGCTGTTCTGGCCAAAATATGTCTTTAAAAGCAAATCCCTGTTTCTTTATCAGTCCTTAACAACACTGTGTTGTTACCCTGCTTCTATTGTTGTTAAGATCTGTTCTCCTATTTAAATGGAACTTGATAGATAAGGTGACCTAAATTTCCACAAAGATTAGGATGGCAAGAAATATAAAAGGCCAAAAGGATGCCCTAGAGACATACAGGATGCCCAGACACTCTTTGGTCTTTGGGAAAATCATGGTGTGACTCTTACTGGAACATGTTTCTGGGCACAGGATGGAGAACATGGGAACCGGGAAGGGTTGGTATGGATTTACCAAGCATAAATCATGCCTGACCAATTTAACCAGACTCTCTATGGTGATGCATTGTAGGAAGACCAGAGACAGTGGACACTGAAGTAGAAGTTCCACCTGGAAACAAGAAAAAACTTTGTCATGATGAGATCAATTGGGCATTGGAAGAGGTTTCCCAGCGAGGCTGTGCAGTCTCCATTCTTGGAGGCTTTCAAGGTGCAGATGGACAAACCCCTGAGCACCCTGGTCTGATCTCAAGGGTGACCTTGCCTTGAGCAGGAGGTTGGAGTACAGACCGCCTGAGGCCCCTCCCAGCCTGAACGGTTCTGTGAATCAGCAGCTCTACAGGATTGTAGACAAAGTTGTTGCCACTAAGAGGATGGCAGCAGCTCCATTTCCAATAGGCACCCACACCAAACATCAGCATCACTCTGTTCTGACTTGCATGGAGATGGGGAGCCAGATGGTGGCAACCAAAATTTGCTGGTGTGTGAGCAGGCATTGCATGGGATGATACTCTGGACAATGCTCTTAGTTACATTTTGGGCAGTCCTGTGAGGAGCAGGGACTTGGACTCGATGATCCTTATGGGTCCCTTCCAACTTGAGATCTTTGATTCGAAACTGCAAAGAAAACTTATTTTGATTATTTCTGGTAAACTTGTCCCTGTACCAGAGGATCATGTGTAGAAACCTGAAAGTAGGAATTATATTGCATCCAAAGGGGAGATAACTAATTCTCTAGTCATTATTTTTACTTTCATGAAGTGTGAGGAGTAATGAAACAGACCCATGGAGAGATTAGGGTTGATGTGCACAGGCATCACAAAAAATCTCTAAAGACAGAGGGCGGATGCGGAGAGGCTAAACAGATGTAATTGTTGATATGAGCTGATTTTTTGTTTAAAATCAGTGAATTCCTTAAAAATCGCCAGTAAAAGCCTTGGAGACTAGCCATCTAGGTAAAGGCAGCGCAGAGCGCTCGTGCCTGGTGTGGTCCCCTTTTCAGCTATGCCTTCACTTGAGGTGGAAAAGGGGTGAGGTTATCACAGCAAGCTGAATCCAGCAAAGCCTTCCTATGACCCAGAACCATACTGGGGTAGACTGAAGCGGGCGCAAGTGCTCGGGATTAGGCTAGTGTACACCCCAACGACGTGAAAACACAATTTTATAATAAGAATCTGCACAGGCAATGAAGATGTGTCAGATATAGGTGCCTTTCAGCCTTCCCCTCGAAGAGCTTTGCCCCTCTCTTGTTTTCTCTTCATAAGCTAACTTTAGAGAGAAGGGATAGGAAGATCTGAAAGCCTTGCCTTGGCTTCCTTCCCTCCGACAATAGAAGCAATGACAAATCCAAGATGCTGCCAGCCCTCCTTCAAGGGCTGGATTGATGTCCCTGCTTCGTGGTTAGACCCAGCTGGGAGAAGGGGAATTAGGCCTTGTCTTTCAATTACTGCTGTTTTGCTCAGGGCCGCACATTGAAGCCTCCCAGCGGAGAAGTCCTTCTTACCACTTATAATCTCTGAATTGTATTTGAAAATAAATCTTTTAATTAAAACCGGCATTTCTCAGCTTCCCACTGGCAGCTGACATCTGCCTGCAAAGACATATCCTTTGTGACACTTGCAGTACAGAAGCCCAGTGTTAAAGAGAGTGAACTAATTCCCCCCTCTCCTGCCATCAGATGAGATGTGAAAGACAAGCTCCTCAACACTTACGTCCATTAAAGATCTCACGGCATTTCACAACAGCAAGGGGGTTAACCACAGTGACCTGGCCAGATTCCAGCTCAAGTAATATCTGTCTCAAATCCCCCCCCACACACACACATTTTCTTACACGATATAATCTCCTTCACTTCCCGCGCTCTATCCTTGCTGGAAGCCGTTGATGAGAAGAGTTAAATGGCTGCTCGGTTGGCTCAAAGGTGACAGTATTTCATAGGTAGGTCCTTCCACGTGCACCCAAAAATAATGTGGTGGCATCTTTTTCCAATTCCAGCATGTTGCCCCTGATCTGAAGATAAACCTTGCAAAAAATTTGATGCCCAAAGCAATATTTAGGCAGAGTCTGTAGCAGCTGACAGGGACCATTTCAAATGCTGTAGCATAACTGTTTCCATAATGCTGCTTGTATTATCTCACTTAATTAACATTCAAGGATGTAGAGAGTCTTAACAGTATTGGCAAAGTTCTTTAAGGACTTCAATTGCACAATAATACAATTGAATCCTCTTATGACATCTTTTAAATCTGATGGGAGTATTTTTGTGTTTTAAGTGAGGATCTTGACATGTAAATTAATTTTATTATGCCTGTTTCTCCAGGGGTCCTGAGGGCAAGGTTTTTTTCCTCCGCTCACAGTGGTGTATTCTGACGTGGGCTAATCGTCAGGCTCGTCCTGCTCCCCGCAGGAGCCTGCACTTCAGGCATTCTATGTACCAAATCTGTCATGTGCAGCATAATCCTGGTGAGGGGGAGTGGGGAGAGGGCAGATTGGAACCACTCATAGACAAGATGTCTGGTAGAAATGTTAGAGGTCTATGCTCTGAGTTTTACAAGAAGTTTCATGAAGTCCTGGAATTCCATCAGCCAAAGAGGACCAAGTGGGAAATGGTAAGGATTCAGCACCAGAAGATAAAAAATCAAATCCACTTATCCTCCAGCACTGGCAATCCCAAAGTGTCATGAAAGCCGAGGAAAACAATAAGTAGAAAACAAACGTGGCCTCAGGAGTTTGTTGATAAATTCATATGGCAACAGAACTGCGTGTTCTCAAAAATGAAATAGCTTCAAATAAGATATTCAAACTCAGAATCATCTCTGCTAATGTAACATTTCTGTCTAATACAATCGAGATCACCCAGTAGATATTTTATGTTTTTAGCAGCTTTTTTCCTCCCATCATTAAATATTTAATAGTTCTAATTTATCACTTTAATATTGAGTTGTTTTGACTTAGATGTTTGGGCCATGAACTGAATTGCGCAGACGAGAGGAAGCTGAGCATGTTTATCAGTTACATACTGAAGAAGGACACGGTGTGCTTACGTCTCCAATGCCTTGTACCATACACGATCACTTACGCCAAGGGAAAGCGCGCTCAGGACCCCTCCTGTGAGCTAGTACCACTGGGCACCAGCTCCGCGCATTACCGCTATTTATATTCCCCAAATATTTATAACTGCTGTGGGCGTGCCAGCTGCCATACAGACACAAAGAATGGACAGAGCATCTCAAAATATGAATGGGCAGATGGTGTAAAGAGGGAACGTGCCCCAGCATCTCAGGCCCTGTTCGATGCCCTGCGTGTTGCTCTGTTCCGCTTTGCTACTAACATACGATACAAGGCAGCTAAGGCTGATGAGTGCCCTGTAGTGGGATTTATCTGCCCAAACGTTAGGTACCCAAATGTTACATGTCTACACCTAAGCTAGTCACACCAGGTTCCCCTTATCATCAGTGGAAAGCAATGGGCCTGTCCAGGGGACATTGTATCACATCTTACAAAGTTTACAACGGGTTAGATGAGTTTCTCAGTGCAGACGTCTATTCCCGCTGTTGTCTTTTGTGGTGCAGCATGGAGACCGAGCGCTCAACCCATTTCTGCATGTCTTTTTTGTTATCTGAGCAAAGATAACCCATCTGTCTTCTGTATCACAACACAGCCTCTGCCAACAGCCAAGCTCTGTCTCTGCTGCATGACCCCATAACCCAGAAAAAAATCATTAGGAGTCATTCCTGCCTCAGTTTTACTGGTCACATTTGTGCAGAAAGCCCCATACTTTTGTCTGGGGGGCTTAACTTTCTGTTAAGACACTTCCTGTAAAGTTCAGTGTTGAGATGGTGACTGTGACGGATTTACAGCACTTTTAAACCAGCCAACTTTGCTGTCCTCAAAGAAAGATGGCAGTGTAGTAGATCTATTCTGGACCTCACAGCACATTGAGGTGCAACACCAGGACAGGGAGACTTAGATGCATCAGAAGCTGGGGATGTTAACTCATAGCCATCAACGATCACATGATCTGCCAAGGAAACACTGCCAAGGAGGAAACGCAAGAACATCATCATCCCAGAAATACCTAAACCTCTGAAATCAGATTACAGATATGTGAAACAGCATAAGGAACCACTCCGTGATGCGTTTAGCAAACTACTTTCACCTTCATCCTCAGAGGAGGTCATCGTGACGATGTCCGCACTTCACCTGGCTGTGAGTGCTGGTGCTAAATATTGTCTGAGTTATGGTCTCAGTGGCTCTCAGCGGTTCGGATGCAAATCATTAATTTTGAGGTGAACTCCTGGAAGGTTAGCTAGGGATCTGATGTGCCTGTTCAGATCCCAAACCAGCACCTCCAAGTAGACCTTTACAGCCAACTGTACGAGAGTGAAAAACAACATTTCAAGGGTGAAGCAGTATCATATCTTCTTGGTTTCCTTCTTGGGTCTCTGCACATCAGTCAATGCACACAGGTAAAAGCAGTATAAACTGATCCTATCCAGGCAGGGGATCAAATATATCAATAAAAGCAGGAAAACTTGGAAAAGATTTGACCACCTCTTCCAGTGATACCTCCTACTGAGTGGACACATCTGCATAAAGAAGTTGTTCCTATGTGTTCAGCCGTAGCAAAATGTGGCCTGTGGCCTATTCTGGGATTAAAAATGTCTCTGATTTGTGCACTTCTCAAAAGGAGCTGAGTGAGAGAAAGAAGAATTGTATTCTCCGCAGGCTCTTTTGAAAAATCTTCCCCTTAAAGTGTTTTGAGGTCCCCGAAGAGCAAATGTGATAGAAGTGGACATTTCCCCATGGGATCTGATGCTTCAGGCCTTTGCTTTCTTTCAGTGAGGGTCATTTAATTAATTCAGCCCCGCTCTGCAACTGTCAGGATGTTCTGCATTCAGAACAGGGCTCTGCCATGGCTGCTCTATGCATATTCTAGACAACAATTAAAAGATAAGAACTGTAATCCAAATTTGTATAAAGATTTGAATAGATGGGATCTAAGTTGCATGGAGGAAATAAAGGTACTATCAGCATTTGTACTACCAACCACAACATAGTCATGGGGTCTAAATCTTTCCACAAGCGCAGTTGTCTGTGACCCCAGCCACAATTCACTTCTGCAAGTTCCCTGTGATAGACTGGCAGTGAAAATCAGAAAGGACAACTGTCCTCAGACTGTTCTGTGAGACAGAAAAAGAATGTTTGAGCACCAGTGGCCAAATACCTTGGTTACCAAGGAGTATGAACAAGTCGGTCTTATATTTCTTCCCATTTATATGTAGAAAATCTCTGCATAGCTCATTGCAGAAAAAGTGTTCTTACAGACTGGATTGAAAAGTGAACTGAGACCTGAAGCAGATTCTAGATCTTCTTCAAACTTCACATTTTTTAGTTTAAAACTCAATGTTCAGATCCAAACCTCCCAGAGCTCTAGAGGCTGGGTTGAAACTGTAACCTGGTAAAGATAATTTTGCTCGTCACTCATGAAACACTGCATGGTCTCAGCACGTCTCTGGGCTTGCCGTGCCCTGAGCTGGGTGTCCCTGTGATCACAAGGGTCCCATGGCCAAGGACTTGTGCCTGACCTGCCTCAGCTCAGTGCTGGGGACACCCTGCATGGCCAAGGGCTGCTGCCCCGGGCAAGAACTGCCCAGCAAACACCAGCCCTTTGTGTGCCTGGGCTGGGTGCTGGGCAGCTCTGCTGCCAGTGCTGGGGACCAGGGAGAAGGGAGCAGGTGTTGGGAGAGGGGGGGTGAAGATACCCCTGGGGGGGGGACCCAAGAGTGAGGAGGAAGAAACACACCATGGGGACATCACACTCCTGTCAGGGAAGACCTGCAGATGGAGTTGACTTGTAGGCTTCTCCCTGATTGCGCTTGATGGAGACTGATCCTGTGACTGCTGGGATGCAGAGGGACAGTGGCAGGGTGAGCATCACACCAGAGATAAGGGGTAGAGTCTAGGAAGGGGTTTTGTATAAAAAATTAAATTGCATTACCGATGAGACTTTAAAAATTAATTAGGAATTTTGGATTATTAGACTTTCAAAATACTAATTGGACTAACAAATTCTTGGCTCCATTTATATTCCCTTTTTCCACGCCCCCCCCCCCCCCCCCCCCCCCACTTAATAATGGTTTGGAAGGAGAATAAGGTATTCTGGGGTTTCATCATCTTTGGGCTGAGATCTCATGAAGCTCCTTCCATTTTGCCTTGGAGCATAATTTCCAGCTCTGAGTTGGCTTTGAGTTTAGCCAGGTACAGATCCAAGGGTGTCTTAAAGCATCTGTCTTTGACTTGGCTTAATCAGTAATATGAGCCCCTCATCTTGCTGAGCAAAATTTTCTACTACAACAACAACGGTATTAAGAAAGTGTTCACCATCTGATTTTACAAAGGGAATTAAACACCTCTCTCACCCCTTTTACATCTAAGCATCACGCCAGGCTGAACAGATGCAGGGATTTTCTGGCCTCTGGGAACAATCTTTCCCGGAGAACAAAACCCCACAAACTATAATTTGGCTACCAATGTCATCTCCAGCATAATCAAGTATTGAATTAATTAGAAAACCTTTTAAGTGATGCATAGGGAGAAAACCACATTTTTTTTCAAAGTATTCCTCATTTATAATTATTATTTCACTTGTGAATCTTCCACACTCCATTGAAAATGCCATATGGAAAACAAATTAGTTTGCTACAGTGACTAATGTTTACTGCCACTTCTGCTCTGAAGTTTTGGGCCAAGTTTTTAAATCATCCGTCCTTTCTCTGGCAAAAGTGCAATGAAATGGGTCTGTATGACCGAAGTCTGGATGGAAGTAGAAGCAATACTATAGGAAATGGCAGTACAACCCACCTGGTCACTAAGAGTAATCCAGGAACATAATAGCAAGCAGTTAGTTATTTAAGCAGTTGCCTAAAAATGTTGCATATGCTAAAGATGATGGAATGGAAATTATGCTGCTTTTGTTGAGAGAGGGACAGTATTTCCTGGCTGCATCGTGTGGCTGATTGTGGGGAGCTTCACGATCTGTTATGAGCTTCACAGCCTTGCAAGTCATTTACACCTCTCTTTAGCTCAGTCTCTCCCCTTGGAATAATATAACGTAATACTTAGTCCTGAAATATGATTTGCTTAATTATACTCTTGTACTGCACCTGTCACTCCGGTGTCATGTATTTCCCCTTCGCTTGGCTGTTCCCTGATCCTCCAGGATAATGCCGAGTGCATTTTTTTCTCACAGTGTTCTTCCCCTTCATTTCTCTGAGTGTAGGCGTTGCTTTTACAGAATGGTGACTTTCAGGCTTATCCTCCTTCCTTTTTTGAAGGCTGGCCTTAAGTTGGATTCCCTCCCACCTTCTGCTGCTTTCTCAGTGTACTGTGTACTGTTTCCAAACAGTCAGTAGTACAAGGAATGGATTTGTTGTGAGCGATTGGCCTTATACCGCGCACGTTTCCTCAGGTAGAAGTCACTGGCTTGCCGTCCAGCCGTGTCCAGAAGGTTATCGCAGTAACCGTAAAAGATGGGATTTCACTTGTCCTTTCAAATGAACACTTGAATTCTGTGGAATCGGAAGGGACCATCTGGATACAAGTGCGTAAAGTCGGGGAGAGTTTTTGGCTCCTCTGCTCTGGGAATTTAATGGAAGTTTTGATTAAAGTTCCTGTGGCTGAGTCCTGCATGAGCAAGTTCTGTTTCTAATGGCCATATGGAATTCCCATTGGTGAGAGCTCATCTGGAGAATGCCAATAGGATCTGTATTAAAAAAATAGTGATTGGTAATGCAGATCAGAGAGAAGGACTTGGCTCGGTGCAGCAAAACACTTAGTCATCAAAGATATGAGCACAAAGTATTGAAGAGTGTGGGAGTTGCTTAGGACTAAGGACTTCAGGGTTTGGACTGTTTGTATCATTATTAGGTATTATTTATTAATAATAATATATCTAATCACTACTTGGAGGACAGGACAGTTGGCAATAGTAACTCTATTAGCCAAAATTATGAGTGTTTCAAAACACCATCTGTTGACGGTTACCTCTAAGCAATGAAAATAGAACCCAAATTTACATACTGGTTGGCTGGGGAGCAGCTCTAGGACTGGCTGAGGGCACAGTGCTGGGCACAGGCAACTGCCTCTGACTGTTCCCATTCATTTCTGCATGGACCTCCTGGCTTCTTCTTCTGCAGTGTCAAATAGACTCCAACACTCAGCTACTGCATCTCTGTAGTATGTAATCACTTATTTACTAACCCTAAATAGAAATATAGGACAGAAACATTCCCAATTATCACAGGCAACTGCATCATATGGAGTGGAATGTACCCTTCTAGCACTACCTCAGCAATCTTTGAAATCAAAGGAGATGTATAAGTTTAAGCTTTCCAGCCAGGACTAGAATCCCGCACTACAAATATAGGAGACAACACATCTTTTTAACAGAAAACACTGTTAATGTTGCAAAGTAAAGCACTTGAAAATTAGGGAATGCCAGATTGATTGTTGCCATGGAGAAGTCCTTGAGAGCATTAATCACTACCTTGAGAGCTGGGTTTGAAGAGTGTGCGGAGAATAAAGCACGGGGCCACACAGGGAACCACAATGTGAAAACAAAACATCGTGTAGCTGCTCGTTAGATGAACACCATTATCTGGAGCACTGAAGGTAGGTGTCCTGCAGAAACAGTACGGGATCACGTAATTAACATTCTACCGTCATGCATATGCACAGCAAATGATCTGGGAGCTGGCCAACATGTCTGAAGTTCTGAGTGCTTGACTATGTAACGTCCTTCTTTCATGTGAATTGTTTGAAAGCAAACTTTGCGTTTGTTTTTCCTAGGAAAGAAGTGAATCGACAGAAGATATGTCACAGGTCATACTACTTCGTTTCTCCTAGGTCGTACTACTTTGTTTCAGTCCCAGGCTCCTCATTTCCAGTGTAAGGGGGGCAGTGCTCAGGATTCAGAACACAGGCTTAAGAGCCTGGAGACTTGGCTCCTTGCCAGCCATGTCTTCACTGTAAGGCCACCAGTTGTGGTCCCCTTTAGGGTAGGAGACCTGGAGAAGCACACAACAGAGCTAGAAAGCATGGAGTAGGGACAGGATGAGGGTGTGCAACAGAGTGGATGTCCAGGATGCTCCACAGAGCGCAACTCCACAGAGTGGCTCTGCCACGAGTGTGAGGTGTGATATTCAGCAAGACACACTACTGCTCTGTGCCTCACCTTTTCTATCTGTTAAACAGGGATAATGGTCCTTAACTTTTCAAATGCCTTTCTTTGTGAGCAATGAGCAAAAGGATATTGAAGCTTAAAATGTTATATGGATGTATTTCTCGATGTTAATTAAAGCTTTTTCAAAATATAACCTGCATCATGGATGGCCATCTCTGTTTCTCTCCCTGCTTTGCTACCTACCCCCCATTTCAACCGATTAAAAAAATTCTTGCTCTTTCACTGCTTTTTTATGTGAGCATTGGCTGCCCTTTACTCACCACTCAGGTTTAATATTCCCAAATTTTATTAACCAGTTATTTACAAACTGCCAAATCAAACAGATTAGCAAGCAAGACTCAAAACAAGACAAAAGATCCTTTGTTAGTCTCTCACTGAGTAAATAATCTGTTTAGGTCATGTATAATTAATCAATCTGCTATTTCACAGAGGACTAAGCCATTCTTGTCCACTCTGGAAAATAATACACTATTCTGTATTTTGCTGATTGTCTTTGTTGCACGTGCAAGCAGGTGACTGCATGCTTCCTTCTAGAAAGGAAAAAAGCAAGTATCATTTAACAGAATGATACTCTGGAGAGCTGGAGACTTTGCCACACAAACCTGAGAACACTGGGGTGCATGAGTGGTACATCAGAGATAAAAGCATTCCCCAAAGCAGATCAAATATCTGCAGAAACATGGTATGATCAAGCATTCCCCAGTACATGGCCACAACAGCTACTAAGGAATCCTAGAATGGTTTGGGTTGGAAGGGACCTTAAAGATCATCCAGTTCCAACCCCCCTGCCATGGGCAGGGACACCCTCCACTAGACCAGGTTGCTCCAAGCCTCATCCAGCCTGGCCTTGGACACTCCCAGGGATGGGGCATCCACGGCTTCTCTGGGAACCTGTCCCAGTGCTCCCCACCCTCTCTGGGAAGAACTTCTTCCGGATGTCCAATCTCAGACTCCACTCTTTTAGTTTAAACCCATTACCCTTTGTCCTGTCACCCCCTGCCCTTGGAAAAAGTCCCTCCCAGCTTTCTTGTTGGCCCCTTCAGGTACTGGAAGGGAGTCTAAGGTCTTCCTGGAGCCTTCTCTTCTCCAGGCTGAACCCCCCAACTCTCCCAGCCTGGCCCCATGGCAGAGGGGCTACAGCCCTTGAAGCATCTCTGTGGCCTCCTCTGGCCTCGCTCCAACAGCTCCGTGTCCTCCTGCTGTTGGAGAACCCAGAGCTGGAGGCAGAACTGCAGGGGGGGTCTCTCCAGAGCAAAGTAGGGGGAAAAGATTACCTCCCTCCATCTGCTGGTCAAGCTGCTTTTAATGCAGCCCGGGATATGGTTGGCTTTCATTCATTGGCTTTGCATGCACAGAAACATTCATTTTAAGTTGGTTTATTATATCTTAATAAGAACTTGATTAAGAAAATCATTTAAGCATATGCTTTGCTTTAAGCACGTGGCTAGATCTGTTGATGTAGCAAATGGCATGACCAGCAAATGCAAGTAGTCCTTTTCAAGGTTATGCCAAAGAAGGAGACTATCAAAATTCTTTTCCGTTTTAAATCCTATAATCTTGTTTTATGCTCTTTTCCTATTTAAGGTCTTCATGGAAAGGCCAGTATGTGACTACTGTTCCCTCTCTGTTAGACTGGGTCAAACTGAGCAATGGACCAAAGATACCGTACTGGCAACCGCTCACGCTGAATGCTCTGGCCTCCGGCTGAAGGAATAAGACTTGACAGAAATTGGTGTGACAGGTTGCTTTGAGGCATCTGAGGTTCAGCCAGCTAGCATTTCTGGAAATCACAGTTTCAGCATAAACTGGCTGAGGTGTTTAATGCAAGCAGTGAGATAGTACAGTTCTAATTACACCCTGTTGTTTCCATAGGATGCTCCCAATGATATCTGAGCAGATACCTGACTTCTCAAAGCAGTATGAGAGTCTGTTCCTTGTTTTGATCTTCCATGTGCCCATGATATGCAGATTAGTTGGCGATTATTAAGTCCTAGACAGCTACAAGTATAGGGTTTTGTTAACAGCAATGGAAGTCATTAGATAATCTACTTTGACCTCCTGCTGTGAAGGATCATTCACTTATCAATAACTTTGGCCTGTCTGAAGGAGACCCTGCATTGGCACCCAGGCAGGAAACAGAGCATTTACCTGTTCCTTTGAGTTTGTCCCGGTGGCCTTGCTGATCTGTCTTGTAAATTGAATTTCTCTTCTTTAACACCCATCCTCTGGTACCACTTCTACAATTAGATTGAAAAGCTCCAATGTTTTCTCTTTGTGAAAGTGCTTAAGCACTATAATCACATAACCCATCAGTCGTCTTTTTGTCAAGAGAGAAAGACTGATCTCTCTGACTCACTCTCGAGCTTTATTTTAACCACTGCATTGTTTCCCAGGCTCTTATCTGCGCTGCATCTACCTCTAGAATACTTTACATTTTGGGGCAGAATGCCATTGCTGGTGTCAGTCATGCTGTATTCAGAGGTAAATTCACCTCCTTAAATTAGTTGCTGTTCTCCTGAATTGTTTAATCTCCTGTTTAATTATTATGGCACTTTAGCAACTTAGCTGACAGCCTCTTCGAAAATTTACCGTTGGAAAAGCAGACAGTGCAAATGGAATACCCTGGATGGCAAATAGAGGACTTTTCCCCATTGATTCCCACAGACTATGCCTTGTTTAAAGCTACCATAATGAGATAGAAGAAATACAGGCACATTTCAATTAAAGAACTATGACCTCCTTGGGGAAAACTCTTCAAGGAAATTGTGTAAAGAAACAATCTGACTGCTACTTCATGTTGCTTTTGGATACATGAAATTAAGGTCTCTTCATAAAAACGAAATAGTTCTTGCTTTAGGCAATTGATAGCAAAGTTACGTTGATCCTTTTGCTTCCATAAAGCTTAGGCCATTAGATTTGACCAAAGGTCTACCTTTCTCCCAAAGATCAACTCTAAGATTGAGACTAATTCACATGGCATGAATTTCTCTGTGGAAATGACCATAGGAAGGTTTTCAGTGAAGTGAATATCCAGGGTTGCTAAGTATTGCTTTTTCTTTTGAAGGGCAAGCTACCAATAGTGACCTTCCTACACCATTTTCAAGTTGCATCCTACACCATTGTTAACTTTCCTACTTAGATTATGAGAATGCCATTTCACACTATGTTGGCCAACGTAGCACATACTATACAATCTGTATTATAAGAAAAAAAGTCCCTTTTCGTAACACTGGAGGGGATGTCCCAGCATGTAATGACTCCTCTCTGGAAGGACTGGGGATGGGATTCAGGACAACAGTAGTGTGGGAGTAGAAGGATCTCCCCATGTTACTAATACGTAAAGAGATAGGGCACAGTAAAACTTTGATTACAGAACGCTGAAGGCTGTTAGTATTGGTATCCAAGCACCCTGAATTTTATCTGACCCCCTTTGCTTTCTTGCTGGGAGATAGTAAACAACCGTCCCATCCTGTATGACCTCTGAGTTTTTTCTCCACATGCTGCCTCAAGGTGGTCCCAGCTTGAGCAGTAGAAAAGTAATTGTCCTGGCTTATCTCCAGCCAGCAACAAAGCACCACAGAGCTGCTCACTCACTCCCCAGCAGTGGAATGGGGGGGACAATCAGAAGGATTGAAGTGAGAAAACTCGAGGGCCGAGATAAAGATAGGTTAACAAGTAAAGCAAAAGTCACATGTGCAAGCAAAGCAAACAAGGTATTCATTGACCATTTCCCATGGGCAGGCCATGCCCAGGAAAGCAGGGATCCATCACACATAACAATTTCTTGGAAAGACAAACGCCATTGCTCCAAATGTCCTTCTTCCCCCAGCTTTATATACTGAGCATGACGTCATACGGTATGGAATATCCCTTTGGTCAGTGGGGGTCACCTGTCCCACCTGTGTCCCCTCCCAGTGTCTTGTACATCCCCAGGCCACTTACTGGTGGGGTGGTGTGAGGAGCAGAAAAGGCCTTGACTCAGTGAGAGCACTGCTCAGCAGTAACAAAAACATCCCTGTGTTACCAACACCGTTTTCAGCACAAATCCAAAACACAGCCCCATACCAGCTACTCTGAAGAAATTTAACTCTATCCCAGCCCAAACCAGCAATGTAGTTTCTGTTCTAATCTTTTCTCTCTCTTCTTCCTGTCTTGTGCCTTTTTCATGCTGGCTAGACCACCTCCAGGCTGAGGCTGAGCTCTTCAGCAGTAAAGGGTTTACATGTCACTCGGGATGTAGCCCTACAGCTGTCTGGAGAAGCAGTCTCCAGGTCCCTATGGACAGCCTATTCCTCCATGTCTGTGCTCCTGCATGTTTTTATGAAGCTCACCGCAACCACACTGTTGTTTCCCATTTGCCCACTGACCACTCTGCCCACTGACCACTCTGCACGCTGTGAATGGTTTTCCCAGGCGCTGGAGAAGCACAAGCAATAAAGAGAAGTATCCGATTATAGTTTTCTGGAGAGGAATTATACATTCCACCTAAGAAAAGTTGGGAGAAGGAGTGAGGTGTCTAATGATGCAGTGGAAGAAGAAGCGAATATTAACTGAGATTACTTCAAATCTCTCTCTCACTTCAGACAGAGCAGAAAGGATAGATAATGATCAAAACCCTGCTTCTGAAAATGCAGCTCCCAGCCCTTGTGACTCAGGCACTAGTGGAGCGAGGCCAGAGAGACTATCAATGCTAAGTCCCCGAGTCCTTGATGCTCTCCGCAGGAGGCACTTGAATGTGTCCAAGATGATGCTACAGCCCAGCCAAGTTTTCTGATGAATAACTCCATAGGGGGCAGAGGCCTGTTGAAGGTCATGAAACATTTCTGCTGACATTGATGTTAAATACTAAATCCTTTTGCTTTTGTACAGAAGCAGCGGGAACCCAGCTATGTGCTGCAGTCCCTGCCACTCGTGTATTTACGATGGCAACTGCAATGAAGACAGGCACAGAAGACCACCTCTGACAGGCAACCCCCTGTCTTCAATGATCACCAAAATCCATGGATCTCTGCGGCATCCAGTACAATCTGTCTAACACTCTGTTGTAAACCTCTACTAAGGAATTAATTTTTGCAGTCCCTTCGACCTTTCTGTATATTAGAGACAAGTTCTAGAAAAAAATAATATCAAAGTGGGAACAAAAATCTTCCTTTTTACCCTGTATTACCAGAAGCATCTTAATTTATTAAAACCAGATAAAACTGAATATTCATTGTTTCTACAGGCTTTTAGAAATTGAAGTGGGGTTCTGCCCTATGCTGTGCCTGATTCAAAGACTACTCTGTATGTCCAAACACATTTGGTTCTTCCAAGAATTTTAGCTAATCTAATTTTTCATCCTATGACCTTCTCACATTTATACTACAACATGATTTTTGCCACCAGTAGCAAAAGGCCATTGCAGTGATCTGATGCCTCAGGCCCTCAGGACATCTCTGAGCTTGCCATGACCTGAGCTGGGTGTCCCTGTGATCACAAGGGTCCTGTGGCCAAGGGCTCGTGCCTGACCTGCCTGAGCTCAGTGCTGGGGACACCCTGCATGGCCAAGGGCTGCTGCCCCGGGCAAGAACTGCCCAGCAAACACCAGCCCTTTGTGTGCCTGGGCTGGGCACTGGGCAGCTCTGCCGCCAGTGCTGGGGACCAGGGAGAAGGGAGCAGGTGTTGGGAGGGGGGGGTGAAGATACCCCTGGGGAGGGGGACCCAAGAGTGAGGAGGAAGAAACACACCATGGGGACATCACACTCCTGTCAGGGAAGACCTGCAGATGGAGTTGACTTGTAGCCTTCTCCCTGATTGTGCTTGAGGGAGACTGATCCTGTGACCGCTGGGATGCAGAGGGACAGTGGCAGGGTGAGCATCACACCAGAGATAAGGGGTAGAGTCTAGGAAGGGGTTTTGTATAAAAAATTAAATTGCATTACCGATGAGACTTTAAAAATGTTAATTAGTTTGGAGTACTCGACTGTTACTATTGATCCAGACTCACAATAAATTCTCAGCTCTGCTCATGAGGTGTGTTCTACTATTGCTCCTAACATGAATTTCAGTGTAACAGCAGCCTCAGCCTGTCATTACCACAGCAAGCGATTCGGTTTTTCCTCATAGTTGTCTTCACAGAAGGTGTCAGGACCGCAGGCTTGCTGAGCGCGTTGCCGCAAGTACCTGAGCTGCCGGGAGGGACTGAGCCTGATTGCTTCAGCCTAGACATTCGCTTGACTGACCACACGGTCCGGTAGCAGCAGAAGGCTGTTAGACCACTTAGTTTCAGGCTCATAACTGAGATGTCTTCTTTAGCAATGTAGTTGCCCTGGGTTGCCTCTGTAACTGATGACAAGTCATCTCTAAAGGTACTTCAGGTTTTGGGTGCCTGAATTACTGAAGCTTGAGTTTAAGACTAGAGGACCATCCTCTAGAGGGAGATGTGAGCTGTGCTCGGGCCCCGACAGGAGCTTTCTGTGTAGCAGAAACATCATTCAAAACAGAGAGCCTCCAGCCAGTTGTAGTGTGACTTTGGTAATGTTCTCATAAACTGATCTCCTGCAAAGTCTGAACACTAGCAGTCTTCTGGGCTGTACCGGAGACACCTCACGCGTGGCTAGAGGAGTAATTCTGTTAGCTAGAAACTGTAGTAGGTTGTTATAAACCGGATGAAGCACTTTGCAGAGAGACCACAGGCTTTGAACTGTGTATCTCTATTGGAATAATTTGAAAAAAACCCCACTTGCACGAGATATGACAGACACTTTGAAATGTTCTCAGATGTTCTCTAACTGGAAAAGATATTTACATGGCCCATAAAACTGAGAATGTAACCTAGGTACAGAAACCCTTTCATGTGACCCATTTGCGCAGGCACAGTGGGAAGAATGAATGCAGAGAACAGCCTGAAAGCAAACCATGGCCTAACAAGTGTAATGCCGAAGCGTGGGTTCAGCTCTCGTACACCCAGTTGTGCCTGGATTGCTGATGTTCCCCCCTAACAAATGTTCTAATAATAAGTTCTACAAGTGATAATTCATTTTTTTTCTGGCCGGTAGTGGGTTCCCTTTAGTAGTATACCTGTGATGTGCTACAGAGAGAGGGAAAGCAGGAAAATATTCCTATCTTATCTCTCTATTGGCATAAGTCTTGCACGCTCCAGCTCAGAAACTCCTAAGGCAGCACAGGGCAAGGGATGCGTGTGGCACAGGGCTGGCACCTTTGAAAGGCAAGGCTGAATTCTTGCCAATATTCAACAATAGCCTTTACATGCATAAGTGTGTTCAAGGTAGAACCCTTCCTGGAACCACTTCTCCCGGCAGGGATGTAAGACGAACCCTCTCCAGGGTCCGCAGGAGACTGTTTGGGACGTTACCTTGTTCTTTTGCCGTATCAGTGCTTAGCACGACGACGCTTCTGGTTTTCAGCTTCATCCATCAGTGTATACAGAAAGCCAAGAAAATATTTTTGCTGTGCCTTTGTGCTTGCAGGCCTTTTTGTAGTGTGTGGGAATTTCAGAATTATTCACAAAGTCATTGCTTGGAATTGATCAAATCAGGTGCTTTTTTTTAATCCATTCAGCCAGTAAGGAAGGCTGAGTTCATCACCTGAGCAGGCAACCCAGATAAGACAGGTTTAGGAAAGAATTTTTATTGTTTCAAAGATTTAGTGTTCCGACATTACAGACTTGAGTAAATTCTAATTGTGGTTCTAACTCTACATTTAATAAATGGACCATGGAGAAGGGAAAAAACAAAAAGGGCTGTGAGCAGTGGGAGGAAAACTAGGAAATGAGACCATGAATCAAATCTGGTCTTGGAGATGACAGTCAGGCTGGCTACAAATTCTGCAGCTGAGTTGCTACTGATGTGAACCACACCGGTCAGATAAAAGCATATCAATATAAATAATCACATATTAATATGACATAATATTAATATATTATATTTGAAGCCCATAGGCAAATCTGAGGGTCCTGAACTGCGTGATATGCATTAACTAAATAAGATTTGAAATAGCTTCCTGTGGCTAGTGCTGCAAGGCATGGAATCCAGGCTCTCCCCTGTGGAAAATGCAGGGATCTCTGGGGTGATATATACAGTCATAATCAAATATGCAGTGCTTAGTAGCCAATAGAGAAATAAAGACTAATAAAATATCCCAGATACCCTAAAACTGATCTCCAGGAAGCTGTGGTGGTGTGCAGATAGCACACATCACATGGAGACATCTCAAACACCAAGTAGAAGTCCAGCCTCTCTTCTGCAATGAATATGAGTTGAACTCACTTTTTTTTTTTTCTAAGAAAAAGAAGAATAATTCATCATTATTCATTGCTCAGGTTGTTAACCCACCAACCCATGCAGACATGTGTGTTAGCAAGTGGTAACTGCTGCTGCTAAGGTGCCACTGAGCATGTGGCAGAATTCAAGCACGCACATTCTTGTCTTGAAGCAATGAGAATAAACACAGACTGCAAAAAGTGAAGCGATGATTGAAGCATCGATTCTGAGATGAGCCATGAACCTTCAGCTTCCACAGGAGCTGAACTGGAACAGAAAGGAAGGTCTTCTGCCCTCTATATAACCCAGCCTTCAAATATGTTTGAAAAGCTCATTTAGAGGAATTTGATGGTTTAGCTTAATCTGCCCTGCAGTTGTAACAGGCACTGAAACCTGTGCCAGTAGCACCAGCAGACGCAGGATTTGGCACACCAGGAATGTACTGAAGATACATCATTTACTCAAGAAAACTGGTCTTATGGCAGAGGGGACTGCAGACTTGCATCCAACAGGAGAGAGGAATTTCCAGATTTGAGAACTTGCAGACTTTGTTATAATGGTCATTGCCAATAAGGAGGGACCTAGGTACTATCAAAGTCCTTCCATGCTGAACATTTCTAAGGAATAGATCACCCTCAAGGGATAACCAGGTAAAGTCATACGCTACAACATGCACACCATGGCAGTGACCGAGCAAGATGATCCTCCACAGAATAAAACCTCACAGCAGGTGTGCAATGAGCCTTTATATGTCACCTCACCTATCAAGTGTTGCATGGCATTTTTAAAGTCTTGAGACAAGAGTCTGAAATGTAATAGTAACTTGTGCCTGGGCTCATTAGGATTTATTTGTTCGTGAATGTCTGGCAATGCTGTCCTTCACTACTCTTTCTTTGCTAAACATTGCAGCGAGCAATTTGAGTGGTAAGTGCTACAAGAAATAGTTCTGCCACAAAGGACTATGTCCGGGCAAAGACAAACCAGACTTGACAACAGCACTGCTGTTTCACAAAGGATCGAGCATTTATAATCTGGCCACAGAAATGTGTGGGGCATGTGGCAAAGGACAGAGCACCACAAGAAGTGAATGTTTTTAACCTAATAAGATATTTTTTGTTTTTCACATACACAATGAAATACATAAAGTTTACCAGTTTGAGATAGATTTTCTGCTTACATAATAGAGGAATGGGTTCAGATCAAACAAAAATCAGAAACAGTTAGGAGGTTTGTATTGATTGTACACACTCTCATACATGAAGACAGGCTGAGAGAATTTGGCTTGTTCAACCTGGAGAAGAGAAGGCTTGGGGAGACCTTATAGCACCTTCCAGTGCCTGAAGAGGGCTACAGGGAAGCTGGGCTGGGGGAATTTTTAAAAGCTCATGTAGTGACAGGACAAGGGGTAACGGGTTTAAACTGAAAGAGGGTAGATCTAGATTGGATATCAGGAAGAAATTCTTCCCGGACAGGGTGGGGAGTCACTGGGACAGGTTCCCAGAGAAGCTATGGATGCCCCATCCCTGGAAGTGTCCAAGGCCAGGCTGGATGAGGCTTGGAGCAACCTGATCTAGTGGAGGGTGTCCCTGCCCATGGCAGGGGGTTGGAACTGGATGATCTTTAAGGTCCCTTCCAACCCTAACCATTCCGTGATTCTATGATTTTTATATGTCATTCTGCTCTTGTATTATCATTTTTCTTGGTAGAAGTGTACTCCATAGTACCTACTGTAGAGAACTGGTATGAAAGACCAGTGTCCTGCTCCTTGGCACTGAATGACCTTGGGCATGTCACTTCATCATCTGTATCTTTTACTCTGACTAGAGTGGGACACAGGTATTTGAAGTAACATATATCAGAAGCTCCTGGTTTGGCTGCACAGAGCTCTTAAAGACTTATTAACACTAGTGAGTAGTAACAAATTATTCTATGCTGAACTCTGTTTTGATGCTTTGATTATTGCTGTTGCCTGCGCTAGTTAGCTTAATCTAGGTTGTGTTTTTCTGCATCACACAGCAGTCAAATCTGTCAACCACATTGGTAGACACTACTCTTAAACTCAGTGTATTATTTATGAGAACATATAAATTGTTCTCAGTTACACACAGAACAACTTTTTCTGTTTGCAGATTGCTTGTGAGAGTTGTGAACTAGACCTGAGTTTATTTGCCAGTCATTAACGAATGATTTTTGGACTGCAAATTTGTTGTAGCCTTTCCTAACATTAATTTCTAATATTTTTTTCATCTAGCAATGTCCTTGAAATAGCACTCAAATATGTTTGACAGTCCACAGAGAAAAGCTTCTGACATATAGATAGCTCTGGCTGGCAGCAAACAGTCTTTCATTTCCACCTATTATAAGGGAGCTACAAATTCTGAAGTACCTCAGTCCTGGTCTTTCTACAGTGAGTGAACCTTATGGACACATCAAAATGACCCCAAGCAATTTTAAGACATAATTCTGCCCATTTGTTCTTTTCTCCCTCCTGAAATCTATGCATATGTTACCGTTCTGTAATTTCAAGTAATACAAAACAATCATAAAAACCCCTGGTAGAAAAAAGCTGTTGTTAAAAACCTTAATTCCTAAGTATAAATCCTTCTGTTCAGCAAGCCAAGAGCATTTTCACAGAACGCTCCCAACAGAAGACAAATATATTAGAAGAGCTGCTTCTGATTTGGAGATGGGCATTTCCACAGCAGTTATGTCACCAACAGAATAAATAGATTTTGACCCCCTGAAAACATTCCTGGTGTAGAACGATAAAAGAAAACTAACTACCCTCAGTGTGTTGGTGCTCACAGTGTATCAAGACAGATCGATGCACAGTCCATTTATTCCCTTAAAAACATACAGTTAGCAGGTTGTTGAATTCATTATAGTGCCCCCTCATAGAAACTGGTTTAACATCTATAAAAACAGGCATAAACATCACGTCACATACCTCAAGAGAACGGCTCATATGTCCTTGATATATTTTCAAGCAATTTTTGTTTGGTAGTAAAGTGGCTATCAGCCAATGCTTCAGCAATATCTGAAGCGCCAAGGAAGGCAGATACTGCTGAAATGTTGGCTGATAGACACTTTACATCCAAATAAAAAATGCTTGAAAATATATCAAGGACGTGAGCAGCTCTGTTGATGCAACCGACATGATGTTTGCGTCGCTTCAGAGAAATGAAACCTGTCGGTTGACACAGGCTGCAATAATCCATTGTGATCTTTGTGAAAACACTCTGGGACAAATTTCTTGCAAGGGGAGTTACAGGTTTCACTGTCACTTCGGTACAAATGGGCTAGCCTTCCTTGAGCCAAGCAGATGAAGCACTTGGAATGGGGGGGGGGAAAGAAATGGTATGTTTCCCAAATATCATGTTTATTATTATTTGTATATTGCAAGTGTCATGAAGTGAAGAAGTGGTAGTGTTGGGTTGATGGTTGGACTGGATGATCTTATAGGTCTTTTCCAATCTCAGTGATTCTGTGAAGTCCCAGCAAAAGACTGGGAAAACTTGAAGAGGCCAGATGGTAGGAGAGACAAAACAATGCACGTTCATATATTGCAGCCTTGTAAAGCTGTGTCTTGCCTCACACCTGAGTGAAATTCAAAGGTGTGCCAGCACCACTGGCACCCAGAATGTAACACTATTCCTGATAAAGAACATCTTTTTCTCCTTTCAGATGTCTCCCCAGCACGCTTCTCCGTAATTGCGGCCATCGAGGTAGGCCACTGGATCTACAGGCGGGGATTTTACTCACAGAACAGCCAGATTCAGCTGCGGTTTATACTGTGGGCTGAAAAGAAAATGTATGATGTGTCATTAACATTATTCATCTCTTGGAAAGAAAATTACATGCCCAAAGGGGCTACGCTCGTGGCAATTTTACGCCGATATGATGTGGAAAATGGGATGAGGATCAGCTCAGGCGCAGAGCGCCCGCAGAAGCCTGGGACACCCCCCTCACACCAGGCTGCCCTGAGGCGCCACCAGCGCAGCCCCTACGGGAGAACAGCAGCACACCCCCCTCCGCGCCAGCGGGACAGGCAGAGCCGGGGGCACCCAGAAAGTCTCCTCAGAGGGGCCGTGCCCCGGGACACCCCCGGGGGGGCCATGAGGGACGGCACTTCCCCGCGCTCAGCGCAGCGAGGACCGAGGCGCCGCGCCAGGCCGGCGGGAACCACACTACCCCGCGGGCACCGCGGCAGCGCCCCGCCCCCTGGCGCTAAACATCATGGGACTCGCAGTCTGCGCGCCCGTGAAGTTCGGACCCCAAAAAGTTCCCTCACCCTTTCCGGGTACCGCGCCGCGCTTCGGCGGGGCGTGCGCGGTTTCCATGGCTACAGCCCCGCAGCCAATAAAAAACAGGGTTCTACGCGCGGCGGGCGGGCTGCGGCGAGCGGCGGACCAATGGAGGGCGGTGTTGTTGCGTAGCGCGCTGGCAGCGGGGACGGCGAGTCTCCTTGGGGCCGTCCCTGGCCGCGGCCTGGTGGCGCCGGGCGAAGATGGGCGGCGGGAGCAGCACCCGGCGCGTCACCTTCGAGGCGGACGAGAATGAGAACATCACGGTGGTGAAAGGCGTGCGGGTGAGAGCGGGGCTCCCCCCGGGGCTCCCTCGGGCCTGGGGTTCTCGCCGGGACCCGCAGGGGGCCTGGCTCGTCCCGGTCCCTCTCGTCTTACTCAGCCTGGGCGCTGCTGGCTCCTGTCCCTGCAGCTCCGTCCCCTCGGGCCCCGCAGTTGGTCCCCTCCGTCTCCCCCCCGCTCTCCCGCAGTGACCTCCAGCCCTTTCCTGCCGCCGCTCTGCGTTTGCAGTCGGGTCTCTCAGGCGGCCGGCGGGAGCCGAGGTGCTCAGGTGCGGTCTGGAGGCGTCTGGCGTGGCACGAAGCACGCCGTGGGTAGGAGGTTGTCGCCGGGGAGCCTCGTCCCCAGCCTGGTCTCTAAAGACGGGTGGCAGAACAGTTGAGAGATGTCTTAACTAGAAGAGCTTGTTTTGCCTTTGCCTGACCTCTACACATGGGAGCTCCTCCCTTTCCCGTTCGCTGCTCTGCTACATGCTGTGTGTCCGCCTACCTGCAGCAACGTTCCCCTTCCTTCCCTATTTATGGCATGCTGCTGCCTATAATATACCAGGAAATAGTTTGGGACACAAGACACCTTGAGAAATCTCGCAGCTTAGAAATTTTCCAGTGGAAGACACTGTACAGTTCACACCAGGAATGATAAATCAGCTGCCTTTTATTCTTCATTGCTGCTCATAGGGAGGAGTGTGGCGGGATGGACCGTGACAGTGACTGCTGCCTGTTGCAGCATACTAATATTTTTCCAGTTCTGGTCATTTAATGCTCTCAGGGAAATAGGTGACAGGAATGTAAAGTGTTCACAGCAGTGTTCATCTGCTCTGAAACCTGCTTAAGTACTGGGAAGTGCTGCTAAAATATCTAAAGTATCCTGGATCCTGAAATATTGGGAATAAAGACTGAATGACATTAAAGCTACTAGGAGGATCTTGCTTCATTAAATAAATAATGTTAGTTAATAGGATATCCAAAAGTGAATCTGTTAACATAAATAAAACTTACTGCGAAGTTGGGAGTTTTAGGACTGGGTTAATAAATCTTATGCTGAAGGAATTTTATGCTTTCAGTTGTGTTTTAGATCACAAATTTTAGCAAAACATTTGTAACACAGATTCTGCCGGTGAGAGGGTTTAGTAAAGAATTTGCTCATTAAAATTAATTCTCATGGGCAGTCAATAGTGTTTTGATAAGAGGTGGTATTCGAGGAAACCAATAGAAAGTTGGAAAGCAAAGCTTTTGTGTTACTGCTTCTAACTGTTATTTTTTTTCCGTGGGCTGCAGCAGATCTGAAACTGGGCATTACTCTTATTCTCCGTTTCACTCTGCAAAATTTGTAGTAGTATTTTTGTGTGTGTGCATGTGTCAACATTAGAATTAACTTAATGGCTGGCTACGCTTGCTGTGACCACTTGTGTTGCACAAGTGTTTTGAGGGCTTTAGCAGGAGGAAGCTCCTCTTGGGTTAAGTGCTCAGCACCTGTGGTATTTGACTGTCATCCAAATAACTGAGAAAGGCAAAAAGGCTGATTAATTACAAGCAGCGTGTCAAAGAGCGTTGTTTCCTTTACCGCTCCCTGTATCCTATATTTTGTCATATCTGTTTCTTGTGTTCTGTGAGAGCCAAAATAATCTCGTTCAGTCTAATTGTTTGCACTCAGAGGTGTGCACTCACCCCACAAATAATGCGAAACAGAAAGCTTATTTTCCATTGTGGATAGAATTTTAGCAGCTGTTGTATCTTATTTTGGTGTTCTGTGCTCTTTTTATGAAGTTTTATTTCATTTTTGGGGGAACAGAGGAGTAGTGGGGATGAAGGAGGAGATGCAGTCTGACTCTGCGTTGGGGTTATATTTTTCAGCTCTCTGATAGTGTCATTGATCGTATGAAGGAACCGTCTTCACCCAGCGGAAGACCACAGTCTCAGCACCGATCAGCATCTGGTGCAGGTATGCCCACGTTTTCTGTTTTTTAATGAAAGAAAGAAAATCAAATGTGCCTTTTGGAGCATTGCAGTGAACTCACTGCTATTTCATAGAGATGGATTTTAGACATTAACTTTTTTGGTCATCTCCTTTGAAGAAGGGAGGAGTTTGTAGGCTTTTCGTGGAGTTATATTACTCTATTTTCTTCTAACTGACATTAAAATGTAAAACAGAACTGTTTATTAGACTTGGTTTTATCCGTTGTTAAGGACTTTTTTTAAACAGAAAAAGTAAATATCCATTCCAAATATGGATTGAGTTCTGAAGTGAAAATTCTTGCATACTTAATCAACGCTGAATTTTAGTATAGTGAGCTTCTGTTGAAGTATAATTAAGCAAACATTAACACAAGAAGATGCTATTTTCCTATCATGGAATAGTGGAAATAAGTTGCATACAGCTTATACAGATTGATGGCTCAAAATGATGGCTTTCTTAATATTTTAAATTTCATTATTGAGGCCTGTTCGGATGCATCCAACAGGCTTTGTGCCAGGCAGCCTGTACTGTGATTTAAAATACTTCAGCACCGTGAACATGGTGTAGCTACCGAAGGAGTGAAAGTGAGTGGCAGAGATTGGAGCATGTGATTTTGTTTGTTCACTGAGTGAAATATATAAGGTTCAAGTACGGCTTCTTATCAGTGTTGCAGAAATAGTAATGAGATCAGTATTCCCTAAAGGCCTTTTGCCTTGATACTTAGGAAAACCAAAAATCTCACCAAAACTCAACACTGATTAAAAACAAGTCCTGTGGCAGTAGTGGGCCTTGCGGCAAGACTGAAACGAACAGAACGTGGCACCTTTCTTTCGTCGGAAGCACTGAAAGTTGGTTTCTTGTTGTTTAATTCAAGGTGTGTGTATCCGAGCTGGGCTCCCTCTGTAGTTGGTAGAAAGAAAATGATGTTTCAGGGGACAACTCATCAGGTTTATTTCAGAATTCTAATCAAGGATGAGATGAATTTCCTTCCAGGAATACCAGCGTGAAGAGGTCGGATGTAAGAGTCTACTGATGTCAGGTGTATACATCACAGGATGTTTTACAAAAATCTGGGCTCCCAAATGATGCTGGTTTAGGGGTTTGTTTTTCCATTTCATGAAGAGGAAGACTGGCATAGTGAAGGCAAGGAAAGTATCAGTGCTGAAAATCACTTAAACTGTCACCTGGCATGTGAAATGTAGTTTGCCCAATAAAATGGCTTAGAATTTAATACGTCCTTAAGTAGAGGTTGAATGGAGTTGGGCTGTACTTTCACGCATGGGCTGCCTGATTGTCCATATTATTGCGTTTTAAATAGTAGCCTTCTCATTGTGTATTTGTGTGTTACTGTGGTGAAGAAGTTATTCTAGGTAAAGGATTTGTGTGAAATAATCCTTGCACATTCTACCTACTTTCCTGGTGGTGCTTGTTGCTTTTTCATCCTTAAACCTGAATTATGGAAGGAGTCTTGTGAATAAGCATCTGTGATTTTTGGGACGAGGTGTCTAGAGATAGAGGCTGTAATATCCCAGTAATTCTTTGCTAACTCACAGCATGTACGTGGCTGATTCTTTACTTTGTTTCTCTCTGTGTATTGCAAGTAGGGCTTTTTTAAAAAAAGATATGTATTTATTGAAAGAGTTACTGATTTGCTTGACCCTTCGCAAGCTTGAGAAACCTTATGTGTTTGTTTTTTTCTTTAAGAGTAGTGATTTAGGTGAAGTGCTTGTATTTCCCCAGGAAGGTATAATCAGTGTTATACCTCAGTTGCTAAAATGTATTTAAAAGGCTTAAATTATGCTTAAGTATATGTTACCATACCATCCATTCCTCTTTCAGTGAATGATTTTGACTAAGAATTGCCAACTCTTTAATTTCTTGGATGCTGTAAGAACAGTCAAGGGATTTGTTTGGTTTGTAGCTACATCTAACGTGTCAGAGTCTGCATTTGTCTGATAGGGCGTCATTACAGGAAGGGCGCTCGCCCCCAAGCTAGGCCGTGTCGAACGGCTCTGTGTTAACGGCTGTGGGGGCTGGATCCCACACCTGGGCATCTTCCTTCTGGGATGCAGCGGTGCTGGGGTTTGGTTTCTTGGTGAAGCCTCTTGCACTGTAAATGTAAATCTCTCTCCAGGCAGCAGCTCCTGTCCTGCTTTTGAATCTGGTGACAGTGACTTGTTTCTCTGTCAGAGTGCTGCTTTTAAAGAGAGTTTGCCAAGGATGGTGGTGTTTGGAGGCTGGCTCTGGCTTTTGGATTGCCAGCTGGGCAACTTTGGAACTTGACAGTTTCTTAGCCTGCATTTATATCTTTATTTTTATAGAGAAGTGCTATTTGTCTGGAATATATAAAGAAGATGTCTAGAGGAAGAAACATTAGAGCTATTAAAAACAGCCCTTTCTTGAAGTCAAGTCTTTGATAGCTTTTGGTGGAGGAATAATGGATTAGATTACATGAAAGAATGTGTATCTTGTTGCTTGCCAATATATGATGCATTTATTGACTTCAGTTTGGGGTCGGAAAATGAAATTACATACACTTACAATGAAATCTGACATCTAAATACTACATCTTAAAGCATCGTAGCTTGCTTGGATCACTTTCTGACTTCTGAGTAATACGAAATGCACTAAAATATTTAACTAGTGTAAAATCTTTAAAGCATGTCTGTAATTCCTAAAGCAATATTGATGAAAGGTAATTTGGTCAGACAACGAGTACTTTTTTTTTTTCCTGAGTGTGTATTATACCTAAAGCTTTAGTCATAACAGACGAAGGGAATGGTTTAATTCATTTTAGCTTAGTGGGTATCTAAAAAGCTAATAGTCTATTATGGAAAAGAAAAAAAAAGAAAGAACAAATGCTTAAATTATCAGGAGTCTCTAGATCTCAGACAGCCATTTTTTTCCTTTTGCAGAAAGTGATTACACTGAGGATAGAGAGGATTTTTTTCCCATTTATTTATTTTTTTTAAACTATATTCTTTATTGTTACTATACTGTCCTCATGAAAACAAATCAGTAAAGAACCTGTCTCATGAAGCACTATGTATTGTGTAGGCGTGTAATAAAGTGAGCCTGCTGTAGCCTCCTCAGAAATTGGGGTAGACCTGGCGTGTTTCTAATAGAGAAAAATACATTTCTTGGCCTTTTTCATTTGTGTGGAATAATGTCTTTTAATTGTGTACTCTGCTGCGTTGGTGTTGGTCTTTTGGAAGAGTTTCAGTGCCCCGGGGCGTCTTGGCTCAGTTGGAAACATACAAGTAAGTATTGTTGAGATGTAGAGGAACAAGTATTTGAAGAATTAGGTTCTGGTTGAAGATGCAAGCAGGATTGAACTAGATTTTAGGAGAGCAAACTTCAGCTTACAAAGAGAGCTTGTTGGAGGTAGCTCTGAGGGATAAGCTCAGCAGAGGTGTGAGGTGTTTAAGGACAACCTCTTCCTAGTGCAAGAACGGCCCATTACAGTGCTCAGGAAAATTAATAGATGTTGGGAGGCTGGTCTGGTTAAATGGGGAGAATATGGTAGAACCTGAGTACTTAAATGAGTACTTAAACAGGAGATAAAAGCAGAGACAGACTACAAAATGAGTGGATTTGTGAATGAGGGGAGGGCAGTAGGTATCATTTACCTCCGCTTCAGTAAAGTGTTCAACACGGTCTCTCCCAGTATTCTTGTATCTGAGTTAGGATGTTGTAGTGTGGATAGCTGGATGACAAGTTGGGTTAAAAAAACCTAGTTGGACGGTCAGGATCAGAGGGTTGCGGTTAATGGGTTGCACTCTATCTGGACACTAGTGTTATGTGGGGTTCTACAGGAGTTGTTCTGTTTTACAGCTTTATCAATGTCCTGGAGGTGGAGTATGTGCTCTTCAACGGAGATGGCTGCAAACTGGAGGGACAAATCATAGAATCATAGAATGATTTGAGTTGGAAGGGACCATACAGATCATCCAGTTCCAACCCCCCTGCCATAGGCAGGGACACCCTCCACTAGACCAGGTGGCTCCAAGCCTCATCCAGCCTGGCCTTGGACACTTCCAGGGATGGGGCATCCACAGCTTCTCTGGGCAACCGGTTCCAGTACTTCACCGCCCTCTCTGTGAAGAAGAGTCACCCTTTGTCCTGGAGGGCTGCTATCCTGAGGGACCTAGACTGGCTGGAGGAATAAGCTGACAGGAACCGCATGAAATTCACTGAGGACAAATGCAAAGTCCTGCACTAGGGAAGGAGCAATCCCCTTGCCACAGGGAGTAACGCTGCTGAAAAGGAGCTGAGAGCCTTGTCAGGCAGCATGCTGCATGTGAGCCTGCCTTGTGCCCAGGCAGCAAGAAGGCTAAGAGCATCCTGGGCTGTATGGACAGGAGCGTGTCCAGTAAACAGAGGGAAGTGATTATCCTCTTCTGTTCAGCACTTTACAGATCATATCTGGAATACTGCAACCAGTTTTAGGCACACCGGTAGAAGCTGTTGATCACCTGGAACAAGTTCAGCAAAGGTCAGGGGCTGGAGTGCCTCCCCTGGGAGGAGAGGCTGAGGAAACTTGGCTGTTCAGGGTTGAACAGAGAAGGCTTATTGAGAACCTGGCAACAGGCTCTTCTCCCAAGTGACAAGGGATAGGACAAGAGGAAATGGCCTCAAGTTGTGCAAGGGAAGGTTTAGGTTGGATATTAGGGAAATTCCTTCCCAGAAAGTGATGTCAGGCATTGGAACAGGCTGCCCAGGGAGGTGGTGGAGTCACCATTCTGGGAGGTATTTAGGACATGTGTAGATGTTGGTGTTTAGGGACATGGTTCAGTGGTGGTATGGGCAGTGTTGGGTTAATGGTTGGACTTGATGATCTTAGAAGTATTTTTGGACCTAAATTACTCTGTGTTAATTTGAAGAACTGCAGAACTGAGGAACCAACAGTACTGATGGTACCTGTAATTATTGATAGTCAGATGCTGCATGAAAAAAATTACAACTGGAATACATCATGGTAAATGTGCAAGGCTCTGCATTATTGCTTATAACTTGGAATTGTGTTTTTAATAACATACTTGTGGGTTTGGTTTGATTTCCCTCTGACTTCTAGGGGAAGGGAATAAAAAAATGTTTTTCAAAGGGATGCTGAGATATTTTTGGGAAATACTATTGACTTGTGATGGTCTGAAAATCTTGGAAGCCTCTAATGTAGCCAACTTGGCAAGAATACATTCTAAAGAGTATTTGGCAGTTTTGTTGGGTAAGGTTCATCCTAGTGCTCTTGAGGAAGGAAGCAGATACAGGGTGTAATACGTTGACGTGTAGAGGAAGGGTGGCTTCATGAGAACATAATTCTTTATGAAACCCAGGCAATAGCCTGCTCAGGGTATATACTTCTTTGATGGTGTGATCTGAATTTAGGCAAAGCTGTGTTGGTATTCTTGCATATGTGATGGGGCAGTGCTCACTCCTGCTTTCATGTGGCTTGCTGTATTGCCACTTAGTTGTCACTGAGTTTCTTGGAGGTAACTATTTTCAGTGATGTATATTGATATTCTTTGGGTTAAAGGTTCACTATTGATGGAGGTATTTTATTATCAAAAGGTGAAACATCTTCTAACTCAGTAGACTGCTAAAGATGCCATACTTTTAATGCTGTCACTGTAACAGCGAATCTTTCGTTGAGCCTGACATTCATGTCACTGGACTGCAGGAGCATAGGGAAGATGGAATTATACATGGGAGATGAAGCAAGTGTTGCATAAATTGAAGTTCTTGCTGTCTCTGTGACATGTAAGGTGTTCTGTAAATGTTTTCTGGTGTCTGGGTATGTCCTTGTAAAATGATACTGAAATTAGTTGCAAATAATGCAACTTGTACGTACGCTTTTTCTTGAAGTTCCTAGGAGCTTGGAGATGTGGAGGGCTTAGTTCACTCTGTGTTCTCAAAGTACAGTATTAACCTCATCAAAAAGATGGTGTGTACTTAATGGAGAGTGGGGTAGAGATGATGAGAATGTTAGAGATGGCAAAAAGCCCCAATTTAATAGTTTAAAAGACTTGGAATGTTTATGGAAAAGGTACATAATTGTGTAAGAGGAACATCTAGAACCTTTGAATGCTTGTGCTTATGAGCAGAAATCTTTCAAGGTATGAATGAAAAAACCCGGATGTGCCTGGGGTGCTCTCTTTTACTGTATTCCCAACATTTATCCAGTTCAAAAATAGTCTTTTGGTTCTTCACTGAAATAGTGTCTTTGAGATGTCATCAAGATAGCGCCTTTGCGCTGCCCACTTTAATTGCAGTTTGAGTGCTGATAGATCCTGTGGAATAACAGACACTTTAAATGTCCAGCGGGAGGACAAGATCGAATGGGAGAAGGTGTTGGAAGCTCTAATGCACGTCATGTATTTAAAGCTCTTGTCTGATGTCACAACTAACGGTCTCATGTCTGAGGTCTGTCCCTGTAAAAAAACTGGTATGCAGTGATCTGAGCATTCTAGAAACACCCTACAAGGAGTTTTGTACCAGCTTGGGTCCCTTGGTTGAGCCTCGTGTGTTCAGAGAAGGGAAGCAGGAGCATGGAGAGCTACAGTGTCACTTTTCCGCTTTGGTGACGAGCCCCTTTGGGAAGAGCTTTGCAGATTATGTCAAACTGAATTTTTGATTTCCTGAATCAGCTGCTTAAGAGACTTCACCACCGGTCATAGAAGTGCCAGTGCTAGTGGAAGGGAGTGAGCCCAGTATGCAGGTACGGGAGCTGGAGAGCGCAGGCACGGCTCGAGTGGTCTGGACTGTATCTTTAGTAGAAAAGTGGTGTGAGGTTATAGACTCATAGAATCTTTTAGGCTGGAAAAGACCTTTCAGATCATCAAATCCAACCATTAACCCAGCACTGCCCATAGCACCACTTGAACCATGTACTTGACCACGTTGTCCTCACGTGTCTTAAATCCTTCCTGGGATGGTGACTCCCCCATCCCTGGGCAGCCCCTTCCAGTGCCTGACAGCCCTTTCCGGGAAGGCATTTCCCTGATATTCCATCTAAACCTCCCCTGGCACAACTTCAGACCGTTTCCTCATGTCCCATCACTTGTCACTTGGGAGAAGAGACGGACCCTCCTTCTCTGCACCCTCCATTCAGGGAGTTGTAGAGAGTGATAATGTCTCCCCTGAGCCTCCTCTTCTCCAGGCTGAACCCCCCATCTCCAGCTCCCTCAGCCACTCCTCACAGGTGCTCCAGACCCTTCCCCAGCTCCGTCCCCTTCTCTGGACACACTCCAGCCCCTCAGGGTCTTTCTTGTCTTGAGGGCCCCAAACTGACCCCAGGATTCGAGGTGTGGCCTCCCCAGTGCCCAGCACAGGGGGACGATCCCTGCCCTGGTCCTGCTGGCTACACTGTCCCTGATGCTGGCCAGGATGCCATTGGCCTTCTTGACTACCTGAGCACACACTGGCTCATATTCAGCTGGTGTCAATCAGCATCCTCCAGGTCCTTTTCTGCCAGGCAGCTTTCCAGCCCCTCATTCCCAGGCCTGTAGCGTTGCAGGGGGTTGTTGTGGCCCAAGTGCAGGACCCGGCACTTGGGCCTGTTGGACCAATCCTCAAGATTTCATAGACTAGGTTTATTTTTTTTTTTTTTCATTAATACTGAAACAGTATTTTATGCTGTTCAAGGAAGAATTAACTTTTTTTTCCTTAAACAAAAAAGTTTTACAGAGAAGATTTTAATAACAATTACAAGAAGCCAAGCAGCACACTGAAATACCTTGGTAATAGCTCAGTACAGTAGTGGACAGCATGGAATACATACATTGAAATAGACTCCAAGGCGTTTGTACTGATGTTAACCAAGAGTTTGGCATGATCCAAGTGTGGGGTCAGTTTGGTTGTGCAGTTGGAAGGTTGGGCCAGACATGGAAGAGGTTTCTCTGTCTCTGCTTCCCTCCCTCTTACTCTTTTCATCGTAGTGAAATGATCATGTGTAACTTTGTATGAAAAAAGTGGCCCATGTGTGGGAAGCATTTAAAGCTGGAATTGCAGTAATTGATTCCCATCCCCCCTCTCTCCTGCTCCCGCTTTTTCTTTATTTGTTGTTATTCAGTGTTGTAAAGGGAACTAAAGACATGAGTTCTGAGGCTTTCAAGGGTTCTGCAAATGGTGGAACACATTTTGTGAGAGGCGGTGGGACCGAGTCATGGTTTGGTTGGTTTCACCTTTTTTTCCCCTAGCCCCCTTCCCTGAGGGTCAGGGCGAGAAAGCCAATATATCCCCTGAATGTTGTCAAATATTAGCTGGATGTTTGACTGATTTATTTAGGGGTTCCCGTTTTGCAACCGGTGGAGAACCTAGGTATTCCAACTGAAATTTAAAGAAAGAGCAGTGCATCAGGTCCTGTCTGACTTGTACACCTAAGTAACCAAGTCTCTGGCCAAGGTAGATTAATTGTGATGGCAGTCAGCTGCTTTTGTGGGTGGGTTTTTTTCTCTTACAAATGTTTTTTTTCTGTGTGTGGCTTTTTGCAGATAGGCAGAATTTATCTTCCAATTGCATTCATTTAGAAGTGTCATTTTTGTTTCTGTGTACTCTTAGAAACAGGTGATTCTTATGTACCACATACTATGTGCTTTTGGGTCTCTAGTGGATTTGTCGAAATTAAATTTCATGCTATTCTGCTTAAGGCTGCATGTGCTCTATTAGGGTTTACTGAGTGCAGGCGTTTGTTCTAAAAATCTTTAGGGGTAGTTGTGCAGTACACATACAAAGCAATCTTTGTCGTAACTGCTATAACAAGCACGTCCAAAGTATCTGCTTCGGAATGGTTTGCAAGTTCAGAGTTAGAACCACCTGCTTTTTGATGTGGAAGCACGAGATTTGTGCATGCTAAAACATAATCTTCCAGTAGTTAGCAGAAACTCATGTGGAAAAGCAACTGTTGGTGGCTGGCATGTGGTTCTTGTATTAATTTCTGGTGCTGCAGTAAGCTTGATTAAGAAAGCTAAGGAAACGGTCTCTAAAAACACCAAGGAAGAAAAAAATAACCTGGGAAAAAGAGATTGTGCACAGTTCATGGAGCCCTTTGCAAAGCAGCATGTAATAATGAGTTCTAAGGGCAAAGTGGTTACGCATTTATGCGTGGAATTGGTACTGATGCCTTTAACTAGTTGGGAGTACAGAATTGTTTCATACCTAAATCCCAGCATAGTTTTCGACCTCTGAGCATAGACAGTCGGAGCCTGGCCTTAGGCCGAACTTCCTGGAAATGCAGCCAGAGGTTATTAAATGTTTATGAGGCAGACTCGTGGAAAGACAGTGTGGGGTGTGTTGGTTTGTTTTTTGTTTTTTTTTTTTCTGGGTTTTGGGATATTTTTGTGCCTTTTTGTTCTTGTTGTTTTGGGATTTTTTTTTCCCATGTTAGGGTTAAATAAAAATCTATCTGTCAACATGTTTATGGTGGGTTTTTTTTCCTTCCTTTTTTTTCTTTAATTTTTTCTTAACTTCATGGACATGACCCATTAGACATCAGAGTTTGACATAAGACGATTCCTGTTTTGGACACATTTGTTGCAGTCCTTGTTGGAAATCCCCTATGTATGTTCTTGCAGAAGTCAGTGTTGTGTCTGCTCAAGTGTTTGGTTCATATTGAGAGTTAAATGTCCTGAAGATTGCCAGTAGTAAACAATGAAGTATTTAGTATTGTCTCTGAAATTTCAGCCTTTGTATTCTCTAGTCTGTGCTGTGTCTGACATCAGAATAAAGCCCAGATCTTTCTCCTCTGTCCTTCAGAGACCTTTCTGGGATTATAGGTCAAAAAAGACCAGATAACTGGGGAAGATAAAAGGGTATGTAATTTAAAGGATTGCTAGAATATAAGTCAATTGGAGCAGGTTGAATGATTTTTGTGATCTCAAAGAATAAAATAAAAAAATATCGATCGTTTTAATGAAATAAAACCAATGACTAAATTAGAAATGTTTGTTTACACTGGTATTAGTATTGAAAGCACTATGCAAGGAAATTGCCATTCTGCTGTATAACATTCTCTCAGGTTTTATAGTAAAATGTATTCTTAACCAAATTATTTCTCCACTGACTACAACTGTCAATAAAATGAAAGCAAGTGAATCAAACAAAATCTCCCCAGGTATAAGGGGAGAATGTATCAAAATATTTCTAAACCAAGTCTCCAATGAACTGGTAAGAGATTGCTGTGCAGGACAAGGAGATCTCCAAGTAATAAAACCTTGTAGTTTGAATAGTAAATGCTCCTTTTCTTTCCATCACAATTTGTTTACCGGTTAGAGAATCTTCAGTGCGATGTTATAGAATACTTTACATGTATGGTTTATCACATGAAGATGAAAAGAAAAGCTTTGTTTTACTCTTTCATCTTCAGGCTGCAGTGAAGTGTTACTAAAACCCTTCATCACTTGTCAGATCAGGCAGGTTAAGTATATTGTATAGTGCTGCTTCTTGGAAGCTTCGTACTAGTTGTTTTTTAGTTAAACAGGAGGTAACCACTTAGAGACTTACTTTCTTCTGCCTCGGGGGAATAGTATGCAGTTTCAGCTACTGCTACAATTTCTTTTCCAAGACTGGGTTGATGTGTACTGAACCTGCTTTTCAGTGATCTCATGCTGAGATATATTACTGAAGTTTTGGAGAACACCAGACTGAAAATTGCATTATTCAGATGCATTTCTGGAAAGAGGTAGCAATAAATTTAAGCAGTAGGAAGGACAGTCTTTCTTTCCTTTGCTTGCAAGGTTTGTTGTGTACCTCTGACAATACTTCATGAAGCCAATTTATCTGATTCTCATTTTTAGCTTCATTAACTGTGTTAGATTTCATCTAACGTTAATCATCTGAAAAATAAGCATCTAATCTGAGATAGTCCTTTAGGCTAGTGGTGAGATATGGTGGTGCATCCCATCCTGTGAAAAGCTTCTATTTCTCTTTAATCTCTGGGGCTTTATACAGAAAGAGCTGAGACGGGTGGTTCATCCAAGATACTTGACTTTTTTTTTTCCTTTTTTTGGTGAGAGGGAAGGAGCTTATAAGAGAAAGGACTCTTTCATCCCTAATGTTACCAAGTGACAGCAAGATCATAAAATCATTTTGGTTGAAGAAGACCTTTAAGACCATTGAGTCCAACCATTAACCCAGCACTGCCAAGGCCACCACTGAACCATGTCCCTGAGCACCTTGTCCACACATCTCTTAAATCCCTCCTGAGATGGTGACTCTCCCCTCCCTGGGCAGTCAGTTCCAGTGCCTGACAGGCCTTTCTGGGAAGACATTTTCCTTAATATCCAATCTAAATCTCCTCTGGTGTTGCTTGAGGCTGTTTTCTCTTGTCCTGTCACTTGTCCCTTGGGAGAAGAGACCAACCACCCCCCCTTTCTGTACCCTCCTTTCAGGGAGTTGTAGGGAGTGATAAGGTCTCCCTGAACCTCCTCGTCTCCAGGCTGATCCCCCCCAGCTCCCTCAGCCGCTCCCCACAGGAATTGTGCTCCAGACCCTTCCCCAGCTCCAGTCCCTTCTCTGGACATGCTCCAACCCCTCAGTGTCTTTCTTGCAGTGAGAGGCCCAAACTGACCCCAGTATTCAAGGTGCAGCCTCACTAGTGCCAGTGAGAGGGCACTGAGTGTTCTGAAATTTAAGCCAAAAAAATAGTATTTGTAGACATTGGTAGAAAAAATTAATACAGGCACTGATTATATAGAAGAATGACTTCAGTGATAATCAGAAACTTAAGGAAACTGTAATTCTTGGAGACACAGCACATCACATCACGTCACTTAGTTGACAAAGTTTTGACTGAGGACTGTTCTGTTTCTGTGCCAATCTGCTGAAGAGATAGCTGAACACACTGGCTCCTTCTAATCTGCTGTCATTTGCAGAAGGGACAATGCTATACTTGAAGAAAAAGTGACCCTCATATTTCTGAACTACCTGGAAGTATCTTTGCTGACAGGTTACTCTTTCTCCTTAGGATACTCATATCTGACCTCTTGCCAGCTGGAACAGCTTCTTCCTTCCCCCCATAACTTTTATTAAATACCTGAATTCATTTTCTAGGACTTGAGATTCTACTAGCTCTTACATTTGCTTGTTCATGCTGTGTTAACATGCTACTTGGTGACTACTTCAGTTGGTTTATTCATAGAATGGAGTCATTCTGATTGGTTTTGGCTATACTGCTGCTTGTCACATCCTCCTTTTAGCGTCTTATTTTTCTTACTGCTAACAATGTGTAACACTGAAAAGCTGTCAGTGGTGGAGAAGGTGTAAGTATTGTATCAGTTTAGAGACCAGTCAGTTGACAAAGTTGGTTGTGTTAGCAGATCTTATTACTAATCGTTAAAATTTTGGGTGTTAGGTTATTGCTGTTGCAAGGATTTCAACAGTTCAGCATTTGTCCTTTATATAATTTGTGGTTAATGAACATAGTCATAAACATCATGGTTTCATATTTAAAATCAGTTTTCAGTTATAATTAAAAGCACTAATACAGTGCTAAATATTGGGCTGAAAAAACTTCAGTTGCCACATTTCAAAGTCGACAATACTGTGACTGTCTGCTGGCATTTAAATTAAAATTAAATTAAACTGCAGCTGGTTTTGCTGCAGTTGAAGGAAGACACGTTGCGATACTTTGTAAGTCACGTCCACTTTCCTCAGCAGAAGCATCCATCCTTCCTCCTGTGCAAGGAGTGCAAGTGCCATTGATACTCTTGAGGTAGATATACCGGAAATGTGTACATTGGCTATTTCTAATCAGACTTCTTGTGTCCTGCATTGATATTATGTAAAATAAGTGTTCTGTCACTTTGGTACTAAAACTTGTCTTTCAGATTACTCTCTAGAATAAACATGCTGCTGTATGGGATGTGGGAATCATTCCTCTCAAGACATAGCAAAGTACTTACAGATTCTCCTGCACTTCTCTTTCTAAGTCAGTGATTCTCATTCACAGGACCTTCTTACAGGTGCTGTTTAAAGGTTTTCATACTTGTGACTCGAAATTCAATTCTTTGCCTTGTGTCCTTCTCGAGTCAGCAGCGATGAGACTGAATGTGCTGTAGTTTGCATCTGAGCTGGATAAACAAATTCTGGAATTACTGTTTCGTCTGCACTGATACAAAACATCCATGTATCAGCCTGTTGTTATAACTTGAATGAATGAACAGGAGATTAGATTTGAGCGTGCCACAGCAGCTGTTAAAGATCCACTTGTTTATCACTGTAGGCTTCTTTGTACCCAATTTTAGGTGAAATTACTGCTTTCAGAATTTGTGCAGTTTCAGTGCTCATGTCATTAATAAATAAAATCATGACTTTATGTGGAAACAGTTACACTTTTTTGCTGAGCAGACAACTTCTACTGGAAAATTTTTACTCCCTGTAAAATTTAGAGCTAAGTTTTTCAATTGCTTTAAATCTACGACGTAGAAGATTGGCATCTTGAGTTATCTTTCCATGCACCTCCACCTACTGAGAGATCTGGTTAATGGGATCAGCAGATGTAGTGATGAGTGTTATCTTTGGGTCAAACACTTCATCTTCTTTTCTTTCATTAATCTTTACCTGTAAAGACACACTTTCACTGTTTTGTTTGGTTTTTTTCCACAGTATCATGGCATTATGGCCTCATGTAGTTTCATAGAATCATAGAATGGTTTGGGTTGGAAGGGACCTTAAAGCTCATCCAGTTCCAACCCCGCTGCCATGGGCAGGGACACCCTCCACTAGCCCAGGTTGCTCCAAGCCTCATCCAGCCTGGCCTTGGACACTTCCAGGGATGGGGCATCCACAGCTTCTCTGGGAACCTGTCCCAGGGCCTCCCCACCCTCTCTGTGAAGAACTTCCTGATATCTAATCTGAATTTATTTCTATCGTCCCTCTTTCCCAGAATAACTTTAATGTTATTAACCAGTTTTATCCAGACTAGTCAGAGACAAGGATAATCAATTTATTTACATGTTTTCAGGAAAATTTGCAAAGGGATTGGTGATGATGGTGCTATTGCAGTGGTTCCTGATATGATTATTGGCCAGATTTATGTATGATAGATTATCTTCACACTGTTGAAGTGATTTGCAAAGTGAAAATAACTACTGCTGTATCCTGCTGAGCATGTTGCAATTTACTTTATTTCACCATTAAGACTTCCATTGCACTCCTAGATATTTACTCAAAAGGATGTGATCAGGATGGATGGGGGGAAGTTCTTTACTGGATGTGGATTTGCTGCAGAATGGGTACAAAGGTCTCTAAACAGCAAGCACCCATGCCTTTTCCATCATTATCGTCTTTTCCTACTTTAACTGTGGATTTGCCCCGCTGCATGCCATGTCCTTCCCCTTCCACCCTATCAATGCTTTGAAATGTCTGTATTCATCTTGCCATCCTCCTTCTTACAGGATTTCTTCGCCAGTCCCTTCCCTTCAGAAGGGCTGGTCTGCTTGGCCAGGAAGGGAATGGAACCTCTTGCTGAGTCTGTTTGTGCGTAACCCTATCTGGAAAAAATTCGGAGTGCTACTGGTGAGAAAGGATGGACAGTTTGATGATAGGGTTGTGCTTGGAGGAGATAACAGTACGTGGAGACTCACAGCAAGAGCTTCCACAGCTGTACCTGATGCATACAGAATCATTTAGGTTTGAAAAGACCTGTGAGATTATTGAGTCTAACTGTAGAAAGGCAAAGGCAGGGGAATCCTGGGGACCTACAGGGATCTGGAAAAGCCTATCAGTGAGTCTGGGGGGATTTGGGAGAGCTTGGGTCAATAGGAAGCAGGCAGATGCTTTGGGGCAACACGTGGAAATAGTCCAGACTAGGCTTTAGAAGGCCCTGGAGCTAGGGATACCAGAACAGGATGGTGATTTGGAACCACAGTTTTACGGCATTTACCTCCTCTGTGAGCCCTCAGGAGGCTGGGAGACGTGCAAATTAGGCGCTACTACAGAACAGGTAGGCAAAACTCTCCTGTAGTACATCATGCTGCTGCTCAGTCAGTACTCATGAGCTGGTGGGCAGTGACTGTGTGCATAACACTGGGCCAGCCCTAAAAGTCACCTTCTTTGTTCAAATATACCATGACATGAGAAAAGGTAGGGTTATTGTGCAGGTGACAGGAATAGAACCTAAATCCACAAGAAGCCAGGTTATCATTAGTGTAGTGTATCATAACAAAAAAAATATCATTGGGTTTAAATTTCACAGAGCAGAGAGAATTTCCTCTGGCATTTGGAGCGGTGAGTGTGCAGCTGGCTTTGGATGTATCATAAGCAATAGTGAAGGGGTGGAATGTCAGAAGGCTGATGAAGCATCATTGTCATGAAGTTATATATCCTCCAGCAAATAGCAGTCTTTGGCTATCCTTCTGTATGTTTATTTGCCTTGCCTCTTTCTCCTGTTTGATTGTTCAGGTTGGTTTGCTACAGAAGGAAACCAACCTATCATAGGGCATGGTAAGATAATTTAAAGTTACCAGTAGGTGAGTGTGAATGGAAGACACAGGTTCAGTTTAGGTTGAAAAGTTAGGTAAATAGAAATACATGTTTCACAAATAACTATTTATAAAAAAGAAGGGGGGAAGAAAAGGGGAGGGTGGAGATTGTTCCTTATAAGTATGTGCAGTCATTTGCACTGTATGTATAGAATGCACATATCATAAAATGACGTTATTCTTTATCTCATTACCTATGCTCGCTAACTCATCCACTTCAGCCACTCATTGGAAGTCTTCGCTTACCTTCTTTTGATAGCAAGGCCCATTCCCTATGCTTTGAACCACATTTATGTAAAAGCAGGTCCCTCTGCCCCAGAAACAGTTGGCACATGGATGTTTGATAATAAAATTCAATGCCTAAAGCTACTCTGAGCTTGTACTCTCACCAATGGAAAGGTATGTGAGAAATCCTCAGCCGAGATTGAGAGTGATGAGCACTGTAATCCAGACCTGTAGTTGGGTAAAACTGGCTTTTCAGTGCCACTGATACTGTGCAATCACAGCTGGAGAATCCTCTTTAAAGGTGATGGTAAAAGATGAACTGAAGATCAAAATTTGTTATGTATGTAGCCTTGACAGTACGGAGAGTCCCATGGGGGAGTGCTGGCCTGTGCAATAGTAATTAGTAATTCTTTGCAATTAGTGATTACTTTTAAATGTCAAAGTAAGGAGATGTTTTAGTTTGTAAACCTTTTTACCTAGCTATTAGGTGTAGAAATACATGATTATTGCACTGTCCTCTGTAGTGGTATGTGACATTCATTAAAATACACGTGGCAAAAGAATTTAGAAATTACTTCTTCCAAGAAAATAAAAGGGATACCAGTAAATTTCCCCATACTGTCAGATAAAATAGCTTTACAATAAACTTATGAACCATAAGATCAGAAACTGGGCAACTTAAATTTCCCTGAAAGAATACTGCATGCTTAATCCTATTGAAATCAGAATCATAAAATCCTTCTCATCATGGTTTATGATACAAATTTTTTTTTTTTTACATTTTAAATTATGGAATCCCAATGCTTTCATCTATTTTATTCAGCAAGTAGAGCCTCACGGTGTATGTGTAGTAGGAATTACCAGCACATGTAGCTGAAATAACGAGTGACTTTTGTATTCAATCCAAGGGTATTCTGCCAGTGAACGCCTTGTAAAGGGATATGACACTTATGTTTCATTATAATTATTTCTTAATTATTTAAAATTAACAGGATGGCAAAATGACTTATGGCTACATAGCTGCTGAAATAAGTTATTTAATGTATATACACATATATTACGGAGGTGGGTGAGAAGGATGGCTTAAGAAGGTTGGGTTGTAATGATTCACAACCTTCTAAGGGTGTGAGAACAATTTTAGAAGTTCCAATGAAACTTCATGTAGTCATGTGGCTGGCACAGCAGGAATTCCTAGAGCAAATAAAAATGAGGTAATTTTTATGTTAACTGGCTTCTTTTACCACTAATAAAGTCAGTCGTTAATCTACTTATTAGCTGTCACGTTTCAAGATATGTTGCCCATATTTCATGTTTCTTCTCTTGCAGTGCTTCCTTCTATCTGTCACCTGTTAGCTCTAACTTAATTCCTCTGAGACAGGGTGTTTCTTCTGTCTCAAGTGTGCGTGTTTTTTGTAACAGTCATCTCTCTCTGTTCTGCCACCGGGATTGTCGTGACTCGGGGACCGCTCGCCCTGCCCTGCCTTCAGGGCTGACAGTCTGAGCTGAGCCTGAATGGGGCAGACGTTGATGTGTTTTATAGGCGATATGAAAACCCAGACTGAGTATTGTGTAAGATTTAGTGGTGGAAGTGCTCCACGTTTATTGTTAAGCCATCAGTGACTGGAAGGGCTGGTCATGGAGGATAGGTTTCTTGGTGCAGCAGGATGGCCTTGTCCTGCGCAGACCTTTGCTCATGCCATTGCGTCTCGACTCCTGCCGCTTTATTCTCCTTTCTTCCATTTCTTGTTTGTGTATCGATTAAAAGATCTAAGTTTAGCCTCAGAATTTTGTATTTTTAAATTTTCTGTCTTTCTGTAGATTGTATACACCCATTTCTGTTTACTTGATTTTTCAGTTAGCTGATGCGAATATAACCTTGGACATGCTAGGGAGTAATGGAAATTCTCTGCTTTTCTCATTTAAGTGTGGATCTTAGAAATGAGTTATTCTTGTTAAATACAGCTGTTACGCACAGGCACATAGAACCAATTCAAAGAATTACATGGAAAACCTTGTAATCCTGCTCTCCCTTGTTTTTTCCAGCCCCCCTCATCAGTTTGTTTTTGAGATTTACTGCTAAAGTTACAGCGTTAATGGGATACTGAAAAGAAGATGATCCAAATATAATAGGAACTAACTTCGCTTTATTATTACTAGATCATGCATCATGTTGTTTCTAATTTAATTTAGAATAAATTGTTTGATATCCACATTTGCATTGTAGAATAGATAATGTAATATATGCAAGAGCACCTTTGGAAACTAAAATATTAAATATTTTTAAATTATGCATACTTAACTGCATTGTTTTCATATTTAATTATCCTATGAGCTTGTTTAAGTATTGCTGCACATTACCAATATTTAATACTTAATACAGATTTCTGTCCTTGGAGGTGCGTATTATGTTTGTACTGATTCCATGATTGTAGGAAGTGCCTGTAATTCTGAACTTAAATGGAAAAGTTGCTGTATGTGTTGGTAATTAAATTTGTATGAGCCTGAAAATAGCCTTTATTCTTAAGAATGCTATTCTTAAAAAGTAATAATTAAATGAAAACAAACCCCAGTTTGAATGTTGGCCATGCCATGATCCATTGATCGTAATAGATAAACTTGGGCAGTGTGTAATAAGGTCGCTCATGAAAGCGACTGTTCTGACACACAGAGATACTGGTTTCTGATAGCTCATTTGTACATACACCAGTAAACTTCCTGAGGGTTTCTAAGGGATTCCTTTGTTGTCAAAAAAGTCAGGGAGAGAAACAGATGCTTTGGTCTTTAAAGCAAATAACTCATTTCTGGGGTTTTTTTATTTAGTGCTGGTGGAAGGAAGGATGGCTCATTATGTTTTCCATTGAGCGTAAGGCTAATTTGGAGTGTTTATAGGGTTAAAGACGAGATACAAGGGTGTTTGAAAGCCATTATATGTTTTAAATGCTGTATGCCAAGAATACTGATGTACTAAACCTTACACTTCCTTGTTTCCTCTTACATGCTGTTACCAGCAAATCCAGGCTCTCTCAAAAATAATAATTAAAGAAGGAAGAGTAAATTTCGTAGTGTCATGGAATGGTTTGGGTTGGAAGGGACCTTAAAGACCATCCAGTTCCAACCCCCCTGCCATGGGCAGGGACACCCTCCACTAGACCAGGTTGCTCCAAGCCTCATCCAGCCTGGCCTTGGACACTCCCAGGGATGGGGCATCCACATCTCCTCTGGGCAACCTGTCCCAGTGCCTCACCACCCTCTTCGAGAAGAATTTCTTCCTAATGTCTAATCTCAATCTCCTCGCTTGCCATTTAAATCCGCTACCCCTTGTCCTGTCACTCCCTGCCCTTGTAAAAAGTTCCCCCCAGCTTTCCTGTAGTCCCCCCCAGGCACTGGAAGGGGCTCTAAGGTCTCCCCGGAGCCTTCTCTTCTCCAGGCTGAACACCCTGAACTATCCCAGCCTTTCTTCATAGGAAATGGTGTCATTGACTTACCACCTAATTTAAGCACACGAAATCTGTTTTCTATGCCTTGAATTGACATTAAAATCATATGGTTTGATTTCAAAACTAGAAGTCTGTTTTCTTTAGCGTGCAATGAATTTTTATATGACTTTCTCAAAAATTATGTTTTTAGGAGTCCAGGATAAGAGTTCCTTGAAAGTGTTACTGATATCCAAAGCAAACTACAGTATGTAATTCTACCAGCGAATTTTTTGCTCGTAAGAGTTACCTGATTGACAGCTCTGATGAGCTGAAGCTTCTGCGTATGCACAGCCGGCACGCCGCGCGGGTCGGCGTAGATGGACTGTCTCACATTGATTTACCAGTGCACTTTAACCTGGACCTCAAGTAACCTGTTTCAGGGTGAGACAAACTTTGTTTCCATGGTTAGCTGGTTGAGACAACTTGGAGAATGTCAGAACAGGTAACAATATTTTCTTGTTTAATGAAATAAGAAACAAAGTGTATATTTTCCCTGGTCTAGTGGAAATTAGCTACTCCAGTGCCTGTCACTTCTATAGTTAGCTACTCTTTCTAAATTAAGAGGAATGGATTTGACTTTTTGCCTTTTCTCTCGTGTTCAGTGTTTTGTGTGATGTATGGAATTTAGATATGGACCAAACTGTAGTGTTTATTAAGTGGAAGGAATAAATTACAGGTATTTGCATATTATAATACTTGCATATTATGCATGTTAAATTGGAACATGGGTGGGAAACGTGGAAGACCCATATTATGTTTATAAACCCATAGCTTGATGCCATGAAGGTACCAGGTTGCCGACGCGTTCCGATTTACTATTTATGACTGCGAGTCGCAGTTCTGAATTTTCCTTGTGACATCTTCATTAACTTTAATGCCTACAAAGCTGCCGTTGCCCTGCCAGCTACTGAGACAGATGATGGGTTTGAAGACAGCCCTAAGGTACGTTGTCCCAGGCGAGCTGCTTAATGTTCATACTTAATGTGCACAGGGACAGGAGAACTGCCTTGTTGGATCAGATCGATGGTTTGAATGCCCTGATGCTCTGTTGTCAATACCAGAGGCTACAGAGGTGAAGGCAAGAAATTCTGCACAAAGTAATGCTGAAATAGTTCTTTCCAGCTAAAAAGTAGTATTCCTGTTTCTGGCAATGGTTGGTACATGCCTTGAAGCACTTTATGTATTATGTAGCCTGTTGATGTTCTTCAGCTTTTCCTCTCCCCCTCTTGATTTCACTTGCATTTGGCTTCAGGAAAAAGAGTTGACAATATATTGTCCACTCTGCATTTCAAATATTACAAAAATAAAAACCTTTTAAATGCTGCCCTATCAGCTTTGTTTTGAGCTTTTTCAGCAATGTGTTGTGCAAGAATGAATAGAAGCCCAGAACTGCTTATTTTATGTTATTATATTCTATACTATGTCCCTTCTCCGTGAGACGTTTCAGGTTTTCTTTCCATTATTTCCCTGTGCTTTCCCAAAGGAGAATGGTTGTGTGGTGGTGCCTTCTGATAAGTTCTGAATGTATTACTCAGTTTCAGCCAAATCTAACTAAGGGGGGGCTGAAAGACTCCAGGCCCTGATATTTCTATAGGTTTGGATAAATCGACGCCTAGGTAGAAAAAAGACAAACAAATTTCTTTAGGGAGGGAAAGTTTTCAGCTGCCTGGGCTGTTTTGCCAGTGGTTTCGCGCTCCCCAGATATGCAGTGGCTGGCAGATTGACTCCTGTTCTGCAAAAGCAATTACAGCCTGTGTCACCAAGCAAGGAAACAGGAGAGAGAGATCAAGTGCGGAGACTGGAGAAGTGGTCAAGGAAAGCACTGTCCCAGGGATGAGAGAGATCAGCTTGGCTTAATGTTAGGGGACAGAAATGCACAGTGTGGATCTGTGAGAAACCAGTCTATGTTAGTGCTTCTGTAGTGCTTCTGATGGAAAAAAACACAACAAACACAACCTCCCCACCTTCAGAAAAAAACCCCAAAAACTGAAAAAAACCTGAGTGGAACTGAAATAGATCTCACCAAAGCGTATCCTTGGCTTTAGCTGTCATGTGGAAAGACTGATAAAACACCGCTCTAGGAAGTGTGGAGGTGCATCATCTTGTATCTGAGGTCCTGCACATTGGTTGGAGCAATCTCAAGCACCGACACAGGCTGGATGGAGAATGGGTTGAGGGCAGCCCTCAGGACAAGGACCTGGGGCTGTTGGTTGATATAGGGCTGGCTGTATGCGCTGGCAGCCCAGAAAGCCAACCGTATGCTCTGCTGTATCCAGAGCAGTGTGGCCAGCAGGGCGAGGGAGGGGATTCTCCCCCTCTGCTCCACTCTGGGGCAACCCCCTCTGTAGTTCTGCCCCCAGCTCTGGGGTCCCCAACAGCAGGAGGACGCAGAGCTGTTGGAATGAGTCCAAAGGAGGCCACGGAGATTCTCTGAGGGCTGGAGCCCCCCTGCCACGGGGACAGGCTGGGAGAGTTGGGGTGTTCAGCCTGGAGAAGGGAAGGCTCTGGGGAGACCTTAGAGCCCCTTCCAGTGCCTGTGGTGGCTACAAGAAAGCTGGAGGGGGGACATTTTAGCAGAGCAGGGAGTGACAGGACAAGAGGTAACGGGTTTAAATTGAAAGAGGAGAGATTGAGATTGGATATCAGGAAGAAGTTTTTCACAAAGAGGGTGGGGAGCACTGGGACAGGTTGCCCAGGGAAGCTGTGGATGCCCCATCCCTGGAAGTGTTCCAGGCAAGGCTGGATGACGCTTGGAGCAACCTGATCTAGTGGAGGGTGTCCCTGCCCATGGCAGGGGGGTTGGAACTGGATGGGCTTTAAGGTCCCTTCCAACCTAAACTGTTCTATGATTCTGTTTTTAATAGTCTCCTTCTAGTTCTTTGTATGCTGTAGTTATGTTGGATTTTCTTTCCCCCTTCTACCTTCTTCCCTGTCATGTCCAGCTGGACATTAAACAAATTTCATTTGTGGGAGACTCGAGTGTTATGTTTTGCTTGGTTTTTAAATTAGCCATTATCACATATAAGATAAAATACCATTATGCTTTCTAGTGTGTGTGACTTCATTTTTCAATACTGAATCTGTATAACGTTCTGCACCTCTGCTTGCTTGGCCTTATTTTCTCCCTTTTAAAGTTTTCCAGTCTTACAGAGTCTTGATTGAAATGATTTAGACTATTGATGTGTGGCGTTTAAAGTGTTTGTTTGGTTTTCCCATTGCTAGTGCTTTCTGTCCTCTGTTTTGTCTTAGGCTGTTTCTAGCCCATGACAGTAATTTACCACTCATTTTACAACTGCGCTTTCCTAACCATCTCTAGCGAGTGCCCATGTTTGCAGTCCTGTTGCATTCAGACACTAATTTGAAGATTGTTCATGGTTTTGTGTATCTTATCCCTCTGTTAGTCCTCTGGATTGCATCAGAGCCGTGTACTTCATTTAAATGGCCTGGGTTGCCCTTCCTTATGACTTGTTTATGTGGAGGATGTATGAGGCTTGGAGCAACCTGGTCTAGTGGAGGGTATCCCTGCCCATGGCAGGGGGGTTGGAACTGGATGATCTTTAAGGTCCCTTCCAACCCAAACCATTCTGTGATGCTGTGAAGGCAGAAGTAGCCCGTATATCCCTCAAAAGCGTTACAGAGCTCCTTGGGTGAAGGAGTGGTGGTCTGAAACTCAGGAGGAGAAGCTAAGGGAGCTGGACTTGTTAGACTTGGAAGAGCCTTTTCAGAAAGGAAGTTTTTTGGAAGACAGAACCAGTCTCTTTGTGGCGGTGCATGGCATGAAGACAAGAAATAAGAGGTGTGTATTGAAACTAGTGCTTTTGAGCTGTGAGGAGAAGGTTTTTCGCCATCAGGTCAGTCAGGCATTGAAACATCTTGCCCAGGGGGGCTGTGCTGTTTCCATCCTTGGAGGTGTTTTTTGTAAAAGCAAATTTTTATCTGTTTAAGGAAGCTGGTCATGTGGCCTGGGGAACATCTGTATGATCATGTTCTGGTCTTGGAGAAGTTGCTCTCTTAAAGGCATCCTGTTCACTGGATTTTTTTTTTTTTTAAATTTTAAATTAGCAAAGCTGAATGCAAAGGAAAAGTAGAACTGGTTTACTTTCCCTCTTTAAAATAAATTCATTTTCTGAGTATTACTTAGCTAAGTATTTTCTAAAAGATGTTTGAGTGTATCAAACCTAAGTGTGTCTTCATTAATTACTTAATGCACCTGCCCTTTCAAGAGGATTTAGTTGAGGTGCCTGATAATAAATGCACTTTCCATTAATGATTTTTTTGAAAATGCAAGACTAATGGGTAGATTCCCAGCTCTGCAGGATATTTAATTTCTCCGTATTGTATTCCTGGTTTCTCAGTCAAACCTTTTTGAGGCTGCAGGTTTCTGCTTTACCTAATGTGTGTTGTTTGCAGCTTTCTTGTTGTAATCTTAGTGTCGTGCTGAATGTTTTTTCTATGAAGCAACTGCTTGAGAGTGAGAAGAAAAGGTATGGACTTACACCTTGTGACTAGCAAGGGCAGAGGAGTTGGTGACAAATATTGTGAGAGTAGCTGAGTTGCACATACCTTTATGTACCAACCTGCAGTAGGTGTAGGAGATTAAAATTGCAGATTGCTTCTCAAGAATTGTCATCATGGGAAGCTCTTGGCTTGGCTCTGATACTGCTAGTGGGTGGCTTTTGAAGTTTGGAGATGAAGCGCGTATTGTATATCTGAACCCTCTGTAACTGTACCCTTAGCTCCACTGTCCTCGTCAGCTGTCCCTGCAATTATTTAAAGTTTTTTTCACCCTGCTGAACATATCAGGTATAAGTTGTTTTTTCATCTGGTTTTGAAGCATAGTACTAAGGTTAAGCAAGTGGCTTTTCATACTCTTTTTGTTTATTTTTTTTTAATAGAATTTAGGTTAGTCTTTACCTGGACTACAGAAAACAGTGTCTATCGCTACAACTGTCTCCCCAAACCATTTTCATAGGTTTTGTGACATTTAAAAAAAAATGGCAGAATAAATTCCCCTTGGGTTTTCAAAAGGTGGTGGGATGGGTAGGAATTTTGGAGTGGCTTCCTTGTCTAAGAAAAGCTGAACGGAGAAGTGTTGAAACGTGGCCACACAGAGGATACTCTTACATGCCCATAACTGCCAGCCGGCTCTGCGTTTTCTTCAAAATAAAGCCCTGTCCTGGTGAGAGGTACTGTCACCCTCTTTCACACCCTTCCACTCCACACATCTGTCTGAAGGTATAAAGTCATCTGGAATGATTTGGCAGAAAACTGGAGTAACTGTGCTGTAACTTCTATTCTGGAAGTTGCCTTTCTCCCATTACTGGATATGGTGACAGAGTTTGGCCAAGAGACGTGGATTGGATGTAACTTAGTTTCTTCAGATCTCATCTTTGGTTCTCTTGTCCTCTGTTTTCTGTGCTCTTAAAGTTTTGTTGTAAATGTGGATGAAGCTGAATTTAATCTTTGTGTGTGTGCGTATGGGGAAGGGAAGTTTAACTTGAACCAAATACATATATTGTGTCTGAAAATGGCTTAAATAATAATAGGTTAATTTATTCATACTTTCTTTAGAGTTAACATCTATGCATGAAGGGGAGGAAGTAGTACATCATGCATTTGCACTGTAATATTAGGCACAAATGACCTATGTCTTTCAAACCTTTTCAAAAGAAGAGGTGGACAAATAAGAAATATCAGGTTACTGCATCCCGGAGGCCATCAAGATGGCAAAATGTCCTTGTCCATTGACAGTCACTGTTGGTCTGCTAAGATCCAGGCAAAAGCTTTGTGGTTTTTATCATACAGTGGTATTCTGTGTCTGCGGAGGTGTTACATGGAGCAGTTTGGTCACTCTCTTAAGTATTGTGCAACCTGCTGCTTGATCTGAGCAGGGTAATGAGCTCATTTGCAATGCCACTGGAGGTGTGCTCCATTTCCATTATCCTGAAGAGAATACTGCTTATCAGACACCTGTCAGCATCGGCCCTTCACATGCTAAAAGGACAGAGAAGAGTTATTTCTGGCTATAACACTATGGCTTTTTGCGTAGCATTCCCATTACTGACCATCTGTCTGAATTGTCTTGTGCTGGGAGCTGTGCATTAACGCATTCAGACTTGGGAAATGGTGGAGCTGCATTCATTTAACGTTCTTGTAGGAGCATAAGAAAGCACTGGGATGCAAGACTGACCTGCCTAAATGTACTTGCCTGAAAATCTTCCAAATTTCTCTGCTTGGGGATGCACTGACACTGATTTCGGAATCCTGAAGAACTTGCAGTACGAAAGAGGGTGGTGATGGGACTGGCTACATAATTTTGGGGAAGGGCTGTATACTTACTGTCCCCGCATCATGCTTATTTTAGCAGTCTTGCACCCACCAGGTTCTGTTACTCTCCAGTAGTTTAATGCCGAGCTGTCTGGTTTTAATGCCCCGAAGGCTGAGCACAGGTTGCCGTCAGGGAGAAATGTTATTGCTTTTATTTAGAAGTAGTTCACTTTTTCTTCTGATTCTCTTTCTAATAAATTAACTTTTTGTCTTTTTAAATGCTCATTCCCCTAGAACCAAATCCCTCCTACTTGTGCAACTGCGGTTTTTTACCGAAACATCATAAATGTCCCATTTGGGAGCCACTCAATTATATCTTACAATAATTCTATTGAATGATCTACAGCTCCACTTTTATTCCCTATTAGTATTTGGCTGATCGATGGGTAACCTAATTGATTGTTAAGGTCAAATGTCTTTATTGGCTGATGCCAGAATCTTTTCTCATTACGACTTAAAAAACCAGTTCTATTGTCTGTTAGATTTCTTGTACTCTTTTTTTGCACACCAGAACAATAAACTTCATGGTGTAGATGCTGGTGAACGAAATACTTATGCAATGCTTTGTGTATTCTCAGGTCCAGTATTAAATGGATCTTGAGGTATCTGGGTTGAGCAGAACTGCAGTAAGAAACCCTTGATCATGGAGAATAGAGATGAAGGCTCCAGGGCAACCTTGAAGTCCCTTCCAGTACCTGGAGGGGCTACAAGAAAGCTGGGGTTGGCCTGTTTCGAAGGGCAGGGAGTGACAGGACAATGGGTAATGGGTTTAAATGGAAAGAGGAAGTTTGAGATTGGACATCAGGAAGGAATTATTCCTGGAGAGGGTGGGGAGGCACTGGGACAGGCTGGATGAGGCATGGAGCAACCTGGTCTAGTGGGGGGTGTCCCTGCCCATGGCAGGGGGGTTGGAACTAGATGATCTTTAAGTTCCATTCCAACCCAAACCATTCTGTGGTTCTGTGGGTTTTTAGGTTTTTCTGTCAATAAGCTAGCTGTAATGTGAAATGAATTATTTGCTTTTATGACAGTGTAATCATTTCTAACTGTACAAATGCAGATCCTTAACTGCCGTCATCTTGGCTTGTGATGCTTACTGAGGTGTGGGGAAGATTAATGTGTGGTGCAGTACAGAAACAGAATCCTTGTGATTGCCTGATATTTTGCTGAACTTCTATTCTGGTGTTACAGTTCACTGTGATTAGTTGATCTTTGTTTGGGAAGGTACAGCCATGCTGCAACAACTCAGTATCTTCTCAATGGAGAGTATCCTCACAGAGCCTCGGGAGAAAATAGTGGAGCAGTGTCAAGAATCAGCAGAGCATCCCAACGAAATAGGGGTGTGCTTTTCCACCTGAGGTTTGAGATAGTGATCTGTTACAAGCTTCACGTTTACCTCTGATTTTTCATATACGTTAATGTATTTTTAGGCTGGTGTCTCACTTGTCGTTCACAAGTGTCCCTCTGCTTTTCCCCATTGCAACTGTTTCTGTCATCTAAGCATTTGCTGCATCTGGCAGGATGAATATTGATTCATTCTGCTTTACTTAAGATGCTTATAACTGCGTTACTTGGCCAAGACTCCCATATAGTTGATGAAGCTGCTTAATTCATTCCTAAAATTCCCTCTTTTAAACGTCTACTTTAGGATAAGCAGAATTGCACAGTGGACTCTATTAGCTATAATGAGACTGTGGGCTAATGATGCTGGATAGTATTTGTGGATAAAGCTAACTCCTGGGTGATGAGGTCACTGAGATGTGGCTATTTGTCACTGGCTTTTTTGTGTGTGTCTCTCTGTTTTTTTAAAAATCTGATTGCTGCCTAATGTAAAAAAACCAAACACCCAATAACTGGTTCCACAAAGGGGGCACTAGAACTGGAGGCTGTTCCAGTTTTGTTTCCTAATCCCTACACGCCCTCTAAGGCACGTTTTCTTTATCTTTGTGTCTTATATTGCCTGAAAACGTAGTTCTCTGGATTTTAGCTCCCTAAGCAAGTGGTTTTCTTACTGCTTCTGAGGGCAGATGAGTGGGGTTGTATCACCTTCTTGAATTTAACTTCTGTATTATGCTCACGGGATAGGCATATTGGAGTGAGATTATGTCTTTTAGCTCTGGGTTCCACAGAGTGGAATCTGAGCCAGATGCTGCATGTATCTAAGGGAATTACCCACATGCCTGTACTGGAATACGAGAGTATTGCAGAGTTACCAAAGTACAACTAGTGTAGGTATACCTTTACTTGGGACAAGCAGGTCTAGATTAAGATTTATATTGGAATAACCCTGGATATAATGGTCTGATTTTTAATCTCTTTTTAGAGCTGTACTTTATACTAGTTCTCTTTTCCTCCTCTAGGAATACGCACTCTTGCTGACTGCTATAAATGAACATTTTATGCAAAGTTAACGGCTGCTCTACTGAAGTCAGTATAACTTCTGGTTACCAAGCTATTACATTTTCCCAAATGGGAAATGTAATTTTCCATGGGAAATGTACATTTTTCCCAAATGGAAAATGTGGCTTTTTCTTACTAGATGACTGGGTATCTTAATTGGTGGGTTTTTTTTCCTTTCTCAAATCCTGCTGTGTATGTGTCAAGCTGTATGTGGATAGAGATAACACATACAAAACTATCTCCAAGGTTTTCTTCTTATTTTTAGATTGAAACAACCTTTTCAGTATGGTTTCTCCTGGAAGTCCATCGAACTATGTTTTATTGCCACAGCTTGTATTAAAGGAAGTAACAACAGACTACTCCTGATCTCCTCGGGTCAGATTGTTCACAAATATGCAGTCCTTTACAGCTGGGAAGATAGTTAATACTGAACTGTATCAGGGCAGTAGCTTGCATGAGCCCTTGAATATCAAGGAGTTGGGAATGGGCCTGTTTTCTGTTTCAGAACCTTATTGAAGGGATTTTGGTAGTCTTATAGCTGTCTTTTAAGCTTGTAAGATTAATGGCTCTCACACTTTTCTACTTCTGTGTGGAAAAGTTTATTCATAGACTTGAAGAAAGTGTCTCCCTGCCTTTCAGTTCACAACCAGCCTGGCAAATAATTCATCTGACTTAATCTAAAAGAAGAAGGTATTATTTTCACAGCTGCTTGTTTAAACAAAATACAGAGAAATTGAGGCAAAATCTTTCTAATGATAGAATCTATAGTAGTATGCATATCTAGGATGTTGTAAATGCTTTGTTGGGTAAACTGTGCATCTGAAAACGCTTGATTCATTACAAGGGGAGGATGTTTCCCTTAGTTCCATATGAATAAACCCCAGGATGTCATGACTTTACTCATTAGGTGTCAGTCCCATTCCCTTCTTCTTTCCCCTCCCCATTTTACTTTATAAAGGCGTATTCCTTTAGAAAAATGCATTTATTGTATACTGTATGTGTGTTAATTTTCAAAAGATTCCACTAATTGAAAAGTTGTTTAATAAGACTCATTTTTAAAGGTGCTCTAGTGTTCTGTGCTAATATTTGAAAGATGGTTAAACCACAAGAAAGCACTCAAACTGCTTTATAGAAAAAAAAAAGAAAATAAACTAGAGCACTGCATTATGCAGTTGGCTCAGTAATTAGGAATATGTTGTGTTCTGTTAACATTTAATTTTGTTTTCCTTTAATTGTAGTTAATGATGAAGAACTAAAGAAAAGAATAGCTGAAGAACTGGCATTAGAACGAGCCAGGAGAGACTCTGAAGCTCAAAAGAGAAGGTTGGTTTGTTAATAACTATTTAAAACAAACATGTACTTAATGCTTTTATTACTGTGATTTATCTACTTGCTATGAAGAGTTGCATTTTGTGCCCCAAGACAAAATGGTAAGTAAACTTTTGGCTGATACCATGTATTTAATATCAAAATTTACTGTAAAACAACAAGAAATTAACTGCTATTTCCTTGTAAGAGCTGATATAAAATGTTGATCTCAATCCCCTTTGACCTCTTAAGCTTGACTCTTTCTTGTAGTCTTTTGAGCTCAATTTTTGTTGATTTCTCCTGAGTCCAAACACTCGCTTTGTGGTGAGTGGTAGAAATAGCTTGAGAGCAGTGCAGAGGTGGGTTACTTGTAACCCCTCTGTTTGATCAGAAGGTAAATTTTAACGGCAGTAGAAATAGTAATTCTTGCTATTTCTGTGAATTCTAGATATTTCTGTGGGCTGCAGTATGTTTAGAATTGCTTTCACAGTTAGTACAGCGCAGTGCTTTGAAGATACAGAGCAGTGTATTAAAACAGTTTACCAGTAGACAACCCTTTTGATATCCTTTGTGTGTATTGAAACATGACTTTCTTATGCACATCCTCACAGAGATTGTAACGACAATGAAAGACTGAGTAGAGTCATACAGAATGCGGCGGCAGACTTTCGATGCAGCAATATAAAAATATGCTCTGCAATGTTTCGTATGGTCCTGTGGGATTATTAGCAAAAATATTCCTGTTGGTGTTTGAAATCGTGTTTGGCTGTATGGTGAACTTGGTGGACTTTTGTGTTAATTTGTACTTGCAGTGATTTTTCCTAAATAGATAATATGACACACTGAATATAAATAGTAATCTACGCGTTGTCCTGCAATCTGAGAATGGGAAGAAAGGCTCATTATGATAGATTAAAAAAATTAGTCTGTAATTGGTACTACTTAAACTGTCTGCATATATATCAGTTGTTTCCTGCACATTATTATATTGTTATTTAATTGAGTTAGGTTGATGGAGTATATAATTAGATAGGACTATGTAAATGTTCCAGGGGAAAAAAAAGGGCTTATTTTTTTTGACTCGGCAACAGAGGAAATCAATATACCACAGTGAAATCTCTCCTGTTTTGAACGGGGCTTTGACAAGGAAACTTGTGTTACATTTGGGCTTAATGTTGACTGCTCAAGGGTTCAGCTAAACGTGATTACGGTATGGAAATGTTTGGTTTGTATCTTCAGTATTTTGTCATTTAACACTTTTCATTTATTTTCATCAAGTATTCCATCATTCGGTTTTCACCGGTTGTGCATCGATCTGTGAAAGGTAGGGAGCAGATTGGCTTGCCGTATACCTGACTGTATATTTTGTAGGGAATAATGCTGGCAGTCTTCCCTTTATTTGGCTAAGAATTAGTGAGGAAGATGTTACATATTAAAAGGATCCTGTAATATCTTTTTGTTATCTTAAAATTAGGTTGAAGGGTCTGTGCTTTTGAAACGGGAACTATAAAAATAAAATGACAAATATCAAGTCTTGTTAGCAGCTTTAATCCTTTCCTCGTTTGATTTTTTTTAGTAATAAGCACAGATTTCTTATTATGCTTTCTACACATTATAAAAATATTTTAACTGGATTGTAGAAGCTCTTTTCACATTGGGTGAAACAACTTTAAAAGATGCAGATGCTTACTTAACTATTGCTTGAGGTCTTTGCGGGCTGAATTCTGGCTGAGGTTTTAGAAATGTTCAAGAAGCACTGTAGCAACTATGGACCTGTTCTCCAGATCATATTCTTTAGAGAACAAAGTGAATTCTGCACTGTTGATTGCTTTAAGAACAGATATATGTTGCTCAGATTGGGCAAAGCTAACCATCCTGTTTTATTCTAGTTCAGAAAGCATTCTCCCCACAATGCAGTGGCAGGAGAGATGTTTGTGCAATGTTCTTTTTCAATTCAGGCTCCACACTTTTAGGCCAAAAATACCACAATGCAGTCTTCTGTAGAACGTCCTGCACCAGTCTTCTGGACACTCATGCACTCAGAGTTGGTATAATTTGTTGGTATAATTACTGGACTTCAGTTTTCAAGTACCTACTTAAGAGCTAGAAGCACATTGTTCAGATAAAGTATTTTGTCTTGTGTCTCTGTCCAGTTCAGAGTGTTCTATAAACATGAAAAGATTAATCTGGGCTGTAGTTATTTGTAATAAACATATAAAAACACTGATGCAGCATTGGAAAACAGAACAAAACACGAGTTCCCAGCTATACTGTGCTTAAAACGTGTAACAGTGTAAGGCAAGCTTTTTGACTTCGGTGGAGGGATGCAGCATACAGAGGCACGGGTGCTGTTTAAAGCCACTTGGACTGAAGTGATGGTGTCTTTAGTCTCTTGTGAGTAGAAATGTGCTCTCACTGGCTCTCTTGGCACCCATGTCAGGCCCTTTAATAGGAAAATGAGTATAATGAGGCCTGACCCCCTGAACATAAGATTTGCAACTTTCATCTAGGAAAAACAAGCTGGACTTCTAAAGGGAAGAGGTATGGTAGGGGCATAAGCCTGTCATTAGTGAATTTAACTGGTATCCTAGTTTAACTTCTAATCTACATTCTGACCTCCTGATTCAAATTAACAATTTAATTCGATAACCCACTACTTTTCTTGTTTGAACATCTTTTATGACACATGCTGATGGTATGTGACATGACACTAAAGATCTTATTTCTGCATTCATGCTGTGAGGTTTCTTACCATAGATGGTCCATTTTGCATGTGTACATCTTCATTGTATTCTCAAAAACATTGTGTTTTTTCCAATCTTTAAGTGAAACACCATTTACAAATAAATAACTGAAACTTGCAACGATTTGTTGTGCCTGATTCCAACTGTCTAATAGCTAATTTCAGTGCCGTTTCTGTATGCAGTGTATGACCACATTTTGATCTGATATGTATTTTACTCATTTCAGACTGTGAAGAAAACTTTAAAATTAACTTTCTATATAATTTATTTATTCACACATGCTTACGCAGTACAGATGGACTACTCTTACTGTATAAAGTTAAGAGCAGTGCTTATTTCTGGAATTAGAGCTAAAGACTGACTCTTCAAATTGTACTTTAATGCTGGCAATGCACTAACAATACATGAGTTACACAGCATTTGTTTAAGGTGACTTTGAACAGTTATGTATAAAGTAGTGATTTAGACACAGCCTTAGAACATGTGTCCAAAATGCAATGCTCACTGGTCTTTTGCATTATTCTGGAGCAGAACATCTTGACAGCGTTCACATGGCACGTACAGGACAACCAGGGGATCAGGCCCGGTCAGTGTGGGTTTACGAAAGGCAGGTTCTGCTTGACAAACCTGATCTCCTTTTGTTGCAAGGTGACCTGCTTAGTGGATGACGGGAAGGCTGTGGGTGTTGTCTACCTCGACTTTACTGAAGCCTTTGACACCATTTCCCACAATAGTCTCCTGGAGAAAGTGGCTGCTCATGGCTTGGATGGGTGCACTCTTCACTGGGTAAAAATCTGGCTGGATGGCCAGGCCCAAAGAGTTGTGGGGAATGGTGTTAAATCCAGTCAGCGGCTGGTTACCAGTGGAGTTTATTCCTCAGGGATCAGTATTGGTGCCAGTTCTGTTTAGTGTCTTTGTCAATGACCTGGATGGGGGGATTGAGTGCACCCTCAGTCACTTTGGGGATGACGCCAGGGTGGGTGGGAGTGTTGATTTCCCTGTGAGTGTGTACCATAGTGGTTCAGCAAACCATGCACATATCAGTACTTTTAGCATCTTTGAAAGGCTTTCTGAATGTGATTTTTGGTATGTCTCTGGTATGTATTATCCCTTCAGACCTACTGAAGGAGCAGGCTTTTGCGCCATGTGAAATAGAGGCCAAAGTTGCTGTTTCACAACTCTGTAAGAAAAGACTCTAAAAAATGAGAGAATAGGTGCAAGAACTGCAAGAACATCCAGGCTGGATGAGGCTTGGAGCAACCTGGTCTAGTGGAGGGTGTCTCTGCCCATGGCAGGGGGTTGGAACTAGATGGTCTTTAAGGTTCCTTCCAACCCAAATCATTCTGTGATTCTATGAACTTGAGTTACGTGGTAGTGACAGGTAATAAATGACAATTGTTGATGTAGTTTCTCTTTCTTAACTTCATTTCCAGTGTCATAATAGAGGGTGTTGTGGATTTCATGAAACTAGTTATTTGCCATGACATGAAATGATACAAAATAAGACTATGAAACTTCTGAATCCTTTCCTTCAGGAGGAAATCCAAACAGCTGTAGTCTTAACCAGTGCAGATCATTGCACAATGTCTTGTCACAGCTCTTGAATTCCTTTTATTTTAATTGTTTTTTTGATGTTGGTGATGTGAGAGTGTGACGTTGCTGTTCCTACTGAAATAATTGGAAGCGTTTCGTCTGATGGCACGGAGGTGGCCTGCGCCATACCAGATGGTGCCACGGCTCATGAACTCCAGCAGTGCGAAACTGCTTCTGGTCAGCAAGATGCATCTGCTCCATGGGGTCCTGCAGAGAAATCTGCACAACTCAGTGGAGCAGTAGGTGTGTTCTGGGACAGTACAGTGGCAGTAAACCAGCACTAGGGATGACAAAATGCACATTTGGAGTACAGAGAAGTGATATTGGCTGAAGGGATTTATTGCTGAGAATAAATTTTATCAGCTACAATTTTTTCTGCTTTGAACTCTTGTGTCTCAATGTCTGGTTTGCACTAGTGTGCTTCTTACTGCCAGAACATGGTGCTGGAACTGTTGTACTGGCTCTGTTGACCTAGGTTACTGATGTAAATATGTAGTAATATCTTGACTTTTTCCTTTGTTCTGGACAAGCAGAGCAAATATTTAATATTTTTGCTAATTTCCCAAGAAGTCAGTGAGTAAAGGTTTTTCATTTCATGGCTCTGGAGAACAGGCATGGGAGAATTAGATTCCCTTCTCCTCCCATGTTTACTGTCTTGGTTGAGCATAGATTTGTTTACTACATACACTAACTTTGTTCTTGAATATAAAACTATTCATTTGTTAGTCCATGATACTGTACTGATGATGATCGATAAATATTTTTGTCTATAAAGAGTTTGCATTATGAAATGCACGTATAGAATAAAAGATATCTTGAAAAAGCAAAAGTGAACAACAACTTTTATCTTCAGCAGAATGGTAACATTTTAGCTACTGTTAACCTTGTTGGGCTACTGGATTCCTCCACTAAAACGCACACAAAATAATTCTTACACAGAGGCAAATGAAAGATGTGATTTCCCCTAGAAACTGAACATTCATGACTGATTACTTACCTTTTTTCCCCCTGAAAATCAGGCAAACTTCAGTCTTAATTATTTTGCTAATCATTTAGCTTAGGCTAATTTGTAGATTTTCAGTCTTTTTTACTCAACAAATGTTTCCAGCTTCCACTCTTTTTACAATGACTTGGCACATGGCAAATATTAATTGTATGTAGATGAGGTGCTTTTACAAAATACTGTGGGTGACAGTCCTTTCAGTGTGGCAGAATGTTTACTTTGGCCGTGTCTTCAATATATACATGCATGTAACTTGGTTAGCATGCCAGCTATCTGTCCCTTTGCAGTTTGCTGATGTAGGACTGTCCCAAGAAACCCAGGTAAAAAACCAGCACATGATCCTATGATGCCTTTTGAGAACTCCGAGATTTTGCTGTGTTTTGACTATCTGGTCGCCGTGGACAACTTTGGTAACTTTTGTCTTGAAAGCTACATGGAAAAATGCCTTTCTTAAGTAATACAGATGATAGATTTTCAAACATGCCCTGGTAATGATTTGCTGGAGTCTGTTCTGCTTGGCTAGTTGGGCTCCATATGGTGTGGCATTTTATCTGTCATTAGCTGGATAACTTATTGCAACCTCTGTATTTCTAAACATCATCATCTGTTTAAAGAAAATCTTTCTAAGCTCTAAATCAGCTTTTAAAAACATGTACACACTGGTGCACGAAGGTGGCTCTCAGTGGTAGGTTATTAGATTGCAGCCATTAGCTTCTTTATGTGGGGTTTTTTGTTGTCGTGCTCAGGGTAGGGTCCCTATATAACTGTAATTCACTTTACGGTTTAATTGATATTCTGATGCGTCTGAGTGCTTCCCCCCAACCTTGTTTTGTCATGTCTCAGCAGTACGTGGCATATATGACAAGCTCTTAGGAAACTTCTTGGAGTAGGCAGTTTTTGCAGAAGAGAACAACAAATTCACCAACAAAAAAATGAAGTGAAAGAAGAATGAAGCACAATATTAGAGAAGAACCCTTTGGGAAACTACACACCAAATGTTATATTAAAATCAATACTGGGGCTTGACCTTTTTGTGCTACTCTGTATTTTAAAGCTTATTATTGATTTCTGCTTTAATAACATGTTTATTCTGGTTTACTGGCATAGGTCTGGAGAACATAAATAAAAAAAATCATGGTATGGTTAGGGTTGGAAGAGACTTCAAAGACCATCTAGTTCCAACCCCCTGCCATGGGCAGGGACACCCTCCACTAGCCCAGGTTGCTCCCAGGCTCATCCAGCCTGGCCTTGGACACTCCCAGGGATGGGGCATCCACAGCTTCTCTGGGCAACCTGTCCCAGTGCTCCCCACCCTCTCTGGGAAGAATTTCTTCCTGATGTTCAATGTCAATCTCCCTCTTTCAGTTTAAAGCCATTACCCCTTGTCCTGTCACTATAGGCCCTTGTAAGAAGCAACCCCCCAGCTTTCTTGTAGTCCCTCCCAGGCACTGGAAGGTGCTCTAAGGTCTCCCCAGAGCCTTCCCTTCTCCAGGCTGAACCCCCCAACTCTCCCAGCTATGGAGTCCCCATAGCAGAGGGGCTCCAGCCCTCGGAGCATCTCCATGGCCTCCTCTGGCCTCGCTCCAACAGCTCCGTGTCCTCCTGCTGTTGGCCCCCGAGCTGGAGGCAGAACTGCAGGGGGGGGTCTCCCCAGAGTGGAGCAGAGGGGGAGAATCCCCTCCCTTGCCCTGCTGGCCACGCTGCTCTGGATCCAGCCCAGGATCCAGTTGGCTTTCTGGGCTGCCAGCACACGCGGACAGCTCATGTTGAGCTTCTCATCAAGCAACAGCCCCAGGTCCTTGTCCTGAGTGCTGCTCTCAACCTATTCTAAATCAAGAAAATGATTTATTTACAATATTCGTTCTATATTTTACTAATGTGAATTTATGAAAAGCTTTTTAATGTATCTTCGGTTCATCTGGGTGGTGAACTAAATAGGTGAAAACTTGTTTGAAGTAGACTTTTTTTCCTACATATTTCTGTTTTCCCAGGTAATTACTTATGTCAAATTATTAGGCTGGCTTTTTCTTGAGGTACTTTTCTGGTGGGGGACAAAAAGCTACTTTGTTTGTTGTAATGTAGTGTTCTGGCTCAGAGACTTCTTGATAGTGTTTAATTTGAAGTGTGACAGCAGTCAGGAAAATTCTGTCTTCTGCACTGCTGACAGTAGGATTGAAAGCTGCCAATACTTCCACAAAGTAGTGAAAGTGTTTATAATTATTTTGACCTGTGATAGGTCAAGAATAGGAGTGTAATAGCTTCTGGCATGAGTGACTATACTGTTTTTAAGAGACAACTAGAGATATTAACCAGTTGATAATCACAATTAGGAATGCAACACGCACCAAAGCTTGCCTCTCTGTTGATGCTTTCTCTGACAAGGTTTCTATGCAGAGAGAGATTCAAACAGTGTTTAAAAATATAATTGAGAGAAACTGTTTTTAGAGGGAAGTTTCTTCATTACCATTGTCATTCCTGGGGGTGTGTTGGTAGGGAAGTTACTTAGGCGTGAAAAGGTAAAGTAAATGTGGCAGTACTGCCAACAGAGCTTTATGAAGCCTATGGATAACTATTCTCTCTTTTCATAAGGCTTTATACAGTTTGACTTGTCTTACACAAATGCTGGGAAGCTTAACCTTTTTCTAGTGTGACATTCAGTGTATCAGAAACAAAATGGCTATTGATTTGAGAGAGCAAAACTTGGATGTTTTATAGTGATAAACAGGACTTTGGAAGATGTCATAAGTTGCATATAAACTGGAAAAAAACGCTGATGTGACATCTGATAAGGACCTCCTGTCTCTGAATGTGATGTGACTACTTCTGTGTCTCAAGATGTACAGTTGGCAGGGAGAGGGCTCAAAGTAGGAAGTGGGTAAGATTGTAGAGTAGGCTGTTCTGGAGTGTAACATCAGATGAGGCCGGGCGGTGGTGAGGGCTGTTCATTTACCAAGACAAAACATTCACGTTTGGTGTGTATAACTGATTTTATAAAAATAATAAAAAAGTAAACCCTATTTATTTCCTTTAGTGAGTGTTTAAAAGGCCACTTCAGCCTTGGACCTGGGAAACATGCCTGGAGACAGGGTCAAGTTTTGGTATTGCTTCCTTAGGTTGACTTTGCCCTATTCCCCCTTCCTAGTTATGCCATCTCAAACGTTTCTTTCCTCTTCTCACAGCGGAAGTTTCCCTTGTCTGATCTCACACTCAGCAAAAGTCTCAGAAGTGAATTTATTCTCCAACAGCCACAACATTACTGATGTCTGGAGGATTATGCGATAATACTGCTCTGTCACAGGGAAAGAGGGAATGAGGAGGGTCAGGCTGGGTCAAGACTGCCTTTGTGGGTGAGGGAAGAAGCCAAGATAAGTGTGAAGACATTTCAGGTTCAAGCAGGGCTTTTCCTATAAAACGAGTACTGTGATCAGGTGAGCTGGTGTAGCGGATGCCTCTTCGGACAGCCATCTCTTGAAAAGAAATTCTGTTATGGAAGCGTAAGTCACCTTCTGACTGGCACTGCGTCGTACCTTTGGCTTTTTAAAACCAGCAAAGCTGAGTGCCTGATCTTACCTACAGAATGCCAAGGAAACACAAACATATTTGCAGCCGTGCTGCTTAGGAGGTTGAGAGTTTGGAAATGTCTTACGGAACTTTCCATATTGTTCTCTGGGAGGAAAAGTATTGGAAAATAGAAATTGGAAAATAGAAAAAAGAAATCGTATTTGGCAATGGTAAAGTTACTCTCCAAGATTTCTGTTACTGGTCTGCCTCTCCATTGATACCATTATGTCTAGTTCTCGGTACACACAGAGATGAATCGTAGAGACAGGAAGTGGAAATTGGAGAAAGCAGGGCTATATTTCACTCCCACCTTTATAACCCCAATTTTCAACGGATTATTTTTCACTTTGATTTTAAAACTTGGCATCTCAACTGACAACTTGTATACCAAGCTTCATCTTGATAAGTTTATTTCTAGGAGGGATGGGAAAATGACTTGAAGCCAGTGAGTTTATTTGGGGAGAGCATCAACAAAAATAATACCGCTTCATAGTTTTAGGTTCAAGTAGGGAGGACAGAAACTATCCCCCCCTGGCAATTTTAAATAAACCTTTGCTTTCAAGCCACTGAACGTTTTCATTTTGAGAAGCAGAAAATGAGTAGACATAGCAGAGAAACACTTGAATTCTTTTATTATTATTATTTTTAACTGTCACTTCATTTTAACACATAATTAACGTTGTTGTAATTTCATGACTGCCTTTGCAGATCCCAAGAGGGGGGATATTAAGTTCGAAAGTAATTTCAAGTGGAGTTATGTGGCTATCAGGGAAAATTCTCAGCTAAATACATATACAAATTATGTAAAACAGTTTTACTATTCTGGCTTAGGTTCTCTGTATGCCTCTGGCATAAAGGTAGAAATTTGTTCATCTATTCTGTCTTTATATAATACTGATTTATATGCACATATTTTAGAAACACTGGCTTTAAGAAGTATAATTACAAAACCCCCTCAAACAACCTTCCCTCCTACTCACCCTCCTTCCTCTCAACATCCCTCCACCAAAAAACCCCAACCCCATGCACCTTAATCAAAGTCAACTCAACCATCACTTGTAGGCTGTGAGAAGCCATCAGACTGACAAGAGCCTGTGTCCATATGCAGTAGGTATTAACAAGCTGTCCGTGGAAGTATTGTTGATAAATTGAAGAGTTGTATGTAATTATGACTTCTGAAATTAGTGTCCTCAATCTTTTCATCAAGGACTGGCATATAAAATAGCATGGCCATTAGCAAAGATTTGTCGATTGGCTGATGTTACTCTGAGACTGAAACGCAGCTGGAAAGAGGAAATGAATGACTGTGTTCGAGGGAATGTTATTGGACTCATTATGGTCGATTTGAGAAGTATAGCACTGGGGGGGAGGTAATTGAGAGAGCGGAAAGGAATGGTGCAGTGGGGCAAGGTGGAACATAGTCTTAACCAAGGTATTTTGTATTAAATTCAGTGCTTTCTTGGGTTGGATAACAGACCTCAAAGAAGGAGTAAAGCAAATCAGTTGGTATCACGCCCTCCTTGTTCAAATTGTTTTCCATTATATTAATCTGTAAGTTCTAGCGATGCTGTTTGCTCTTATCAGAGGACACAAGGACCTTCCTAACCTGCATCCTGAGCGTGTAACTCAGCCTCTCTCTTTTCCTGTTCCTCCTTCTCATTTATTCCTTTATTTTAACTTCACTCTGAGCTGTCGGAGGTTTCCTGACTTCCTTGATATAGCTGTGGCAAGTCATCTGGGATGAGTTCCGTGGGGCTGGCAAGTGCCTGGTAATGCTTTGCTTATGTAGAAAGGGGGGAAGCCAGTCACTAGGTCTGGAGTGCATCAGGTTAGATTTGAGGGCTCTCTTCTGCAGTCTGCTGGTGAAGAGGGCAAGTTGTGTTACTCAGAAGTGTTTGTTTGGACACGGATTGCAAGCATTATACATACTTTTGATCTCTTCTCTCATCCTGCATGCACAATAGTTATGAGAGCTCTTGATTATGTGTAGTGAGTTTGTCAAAGAATTTTGGTTGTGTATGTTGTGGTCTATAAAGTGGATAGCGACTTGGATCCACGTAGTCACATTTGAATGGTTCTGTATTAAGCACTCACGACATAATTGCAAATCTAGGTTTGATGACCTGCACATTCCATTTTAGACTTTATATTCCCATGTTTTTAAGCTTTTAAGATTTTTTTTGTTTGCCTTGCTTCTTTTCTATTAGAATCATAGTATAATTTAGGTTGAAAAACACTATTAAGATCATCAAGTCCAACTGTTAACCAAAGGCTGCCAAGTCCAGCAGCCTCATCTACACATCTTTTAAACCACCACCTCCCTGGGCAACCCGTTCCAATGCCTGACAGCCCTTTCCCTGAAGACATTTTCCCTGATATCCCATCTAAACCTCCCCTTGTGCAACTTGAGGCAGTTTCCTCTTGTTCCATCACTTGTCACTTGGGAGAAGAGACCAAAATCCCTCTCTGCACCCTTCTTTCAGGGAGTTGTAGGGTGTGATAAGTTCTTGCCTGAGCCTTCCTCTTCTCTAGGATGAACCCCCCCAGCTCCCTCAGCCGGTCCCCACAGGAACTGAGTTCCAGCACCTTCCCCAGCTCCGTTCTCTTCTCCAGACACGCTCCAGCCCCTCAGGGTCTTTCTTGCAGTGCGGGGCCCAAACTGACCCCAGGATTCGAGGTATGGTCTCCCCAGTGCCCAGCACAGGGGGACGATCCCTGCTCTGGTCCTGCTGGCCATGCTGGCCAGGATGCTGTTGGCCTTCTTGGCCACCTGGGCACACACTGGCTCATATTCAGCTGCTGTTGACTGATACTCCCAGGTCCTTTTCTGCCAGGCAGCTTTCCAGCCCCTTGTCCCCAAGTCTGTAACATTGCTGGGGGTTGTTGTGGCCCAAGTGCAGGACCCGGCACTTGGCCTTGTTGCACAGTGGCCTTGATCCATCAATCCTTCTTCCAGATCCCTCTGCAGAGCCTTCCTGCCCTCAGGGAAATGAACATTCCTGCCCAACTTGGTGTCATCTGCAAACTGACTGAGGGTTCACTCAGTACCCTTTTCCATAACATTGATGAAGACAAGAGAACTCTTCCGAGCACTGAGCCCTGGGGAACAGACACCACTGGTGACCAGTCACCAACTGGATTTAACTCCACTCACTCGCCACTGCTCTCTGTACCTGGCCATCCAGACAGTTTTTTACCCCGTGAAGAGTGTGCGTGTCCAGGCCATGAGCAGCCAGTTTCTCCAGGAGAATTCTCTGGGAAATGGTCCTTTCACCAGCCCTAATTCTTTTGTATTAATGAGAGATTTGTTCGGTAAGTAGATACCTCAGAAACCACTTGAGTAGAACAGAAGTTCAGAAAAGATCTATTCCAATCTTAAATTTATTAAACTTTTCTGCACTCCCTTAGATGTTTTCAGTAATCTTTTGAGTTCTCTCTCTGACCCTCACCCAGCTCAGTGTGTTGTTTAAAATACAATTCTTCTAAAATTATTCTAAAAGAGCAAAATCAATTAAAGAAAAAAAAAATCTATTTAGGACTTGGCAACGTGAGTGCAAAAATGTTGAATGTATAGTGTGGCCTTTTTACACCATGACTTTACGGTGCAGAACAATGATTCTTTTGTGTGAACATTGGCATAATCTGAAATTCTGAATTTGGAAATTGTAGGAAAGATTTTTAAAGAAGGTGATTGCTACTAATCTTAGGAATAGCCCCCGTCACCGGTGGTACGTAAAGTCTTAGGTGAATAGAGAATAATTCTTGTAATGGGTAAATAGTGTTAGGAAATCACTTTAGAAGAACTTTTTTTTGTGTTGTCATTCTGAGGCTTTTTAAAGAAAAAGACGTTGTATTTCAGGCGATTTGTTCGTGTAGCTCAGTCCTTAACTGCGCTTTGGGGAGGCAGATGAACTTTAGATAATTTATCTGACTTTGCAGTCAGGTGAGTAATCGGTTACTAGAAATTGAGGAGGAGAAATATCCATTTCACACTTCTCAGAGCTCAGTTCAGGTTAAAGTTGTTTTCCTGATGTCTCTTGAATCTTTTCAACTCCCCTGTCAGCTACAGTGATTTTCAACCACAGCTTTCTGTGGCACATTCTGCATGCACTCATTAAATATTGAAACTCAGTACTCAGAAACATTATTCATTCATTAATATTGCATTGTGGCCTAAACTGCATTGTTCAAAACATTTTTGGCTGTTACGCAAGCCTGTCAGAATGCATTAACAAACTTGCTCGTGTCAAACTAAGCAAAAAACCTGATGAACAGTTTCTACTGTAAACACATCGTACTCTTTTTTTTTGAGTCAGTGTAAGCTTTTTGAATTGAGGGGGTAGCATATAGAAATGGAAGTGTTCAGAGATGAAAGATGGTGGAAGCCGGGTAAAATTAACATCAACGAAACACTCGTAAGAAAACATGCAGATTTTTTTTAAAATACTGAAATATTTTAGTTTTAAGTCTTCTTACATGGAGTTCATTCTTAAGGATCATTTCTAACTTTGAAGACTAATACTTCTTTAGATTTTTCTACGTCTTATAGAGGAGAGGCTGATTTTCCTGATACTGGACTTGGAAACAGGAAATACTTTGATTTTTGGTCGTTTGGAGGTAATGAAAAATGACACAGCTCATGCTTTGGAGTTGAATGAGTTTATCTTGAATCACCACAGATCCATCAGGTTGTGTAGCTCGAAGACGGTAATAAAGATATAACAACTGGCAAGTAATCATTTTTCTGAAAAGTAACGGAAAGAAAATATTTAATCTTTGATAGTGTCATAAATTTTCAATATCCTTAATAAGAGCTGAAAATGATATATCACTATATTTGCTTTTAATATGGTATTGTTTACCAATTTTAGATTTCCTATGGATTCTGGATTAATTTAGAATAAAATGTGTAGTGGCCATCGAAGCACAAAACTAAATTTTTTAAACAATTTTAAGTGTGTTGCTGTTGTCTGTGAATTAAAAGGTGCTTTTTTCTTAATGATAATTTTCAGTATCTGCAGGTGTTTTTCAAGCATGACAGAAAATGATACTTTGAAGTAAACAATAGGGTGAAGTAATCTGGATTGAGAATTAAATTATTCATCTTGTTAGTGTGGCTAACATGTTTTGTGCTGTGCAGGGTTAAAGTGCCATGTCGTAAATTCACACTGTAAAGTGAACAATTTTCTTCTCCTGAACTCATTTAAAAAATGGATCTGAAGAGCATGGAAATCTTTTTACCAAAGTCCAGTGAAGTTTTATCTTGTTTGTTTGTTGGTTTGCTTTAGTATTTTTGCATTTCTTAAGAGATGCAGAAAACAAACGACCTGTGCCATCAGAGACACTTTCTTTTTTGTTTCCTAAATTTCTAATTCTGCTGGTCAGTAATGGGAGAGAGGAGCTAGCTGTGAGTTTTGACTTATTATGTTAGACCCTATACAATAGTTGCCAGTTTATAATTTTACATCATTAAGTAACTGATGAATTTTTTTGTTGTAATTATTTTTTGTAGTATTTTTATGTTATTATTGAATACTAGTTTCATTTGAATAGAATCCATGGGCCCTGGTGGGATGCACCCACAGGTGCTGAGGGAGCGGGCAGATATTATTGCAAAGCCACTCTCCATCGTATTTGAAAGGTTGAGGAGAACAGGAGGGGTGCCTGAGGAGTGTAGGAAAGTTAGTGTCACACTAGTCTTCAAAAAGGGCAGGAAGGAAGACCTGGGAAACTAGAGGCTGGTCGGCCTCACCCCCATCCCTGGAAAGGAGTGTATGGCCATACAGCCATACCTGGGCAAGCTGGAGAGTTGGGCAGAGAGGAACCTAATGAAGTTCAACAGGGAATTGTAGGGTCCTGCACCTGGGGAGGAACAACCCCATGTGCCAGTACAGGTTTGGAGTTGGCCTGCTGGAATGCAGCTCTGTAGAGAGGGACCTGGGAGTCCTGGGGGACAGTCAGTTGACCATGAGCCAGCAGTGTGCCATGTGGCCAAAAAGGCCGATGGTATCCAGATAGGCATTAAAGAGAATGTGGCCAGCAGGTTGAGGGAGGTCATGCTTCCCCTCTACTCTGTCCTAGTGAAGCCACATCTGGAGTACTGTGTCCAGTCTGGGCTCTCCAGGTCCAAAAAACCAGGGAAGTATTGGAGACAGTCCAGCAGAGGGTCTGAAGATGATCAAGAGCATGGAGTACCTCTGAGGAAGGATTGAGAGCTGGGTCTGTTCAGCTTGGAGAAGACTGAGAGGGGATCTTATCAATGCTTATCAATATGTTAAGGGCAGGTGTCAAGTGGATGGGACCAGGCTCTTTTCAGTGGTGCCCAGCGAGAAGACAAGGGGCAATGGGCACTAACTAGTATGCAGAAAATTCCTTCTCAACATGAGGAAAAGCTTTTTCACTTTGAGAGTGCCAGAACACTGGAACAAGCTGCCCAGAGGGGTTGTGGAGTCTCCTTCTCTGGAGATACTCAAAACCCACCTGGAAGCATTCCTGTCCAACCTGCTTGAGACGAACCTGCTTTGGATCAGATAGTCTCTGAAGGTCCCTTCCAACCCCCACTGTTCTCCATAGCTGCAGAGAAAGAGGTTTTCCTCCCAGAGATGTAGGGCTAAGTGTTTCGGGCTGTCTTGGATAACGCTCTGGAATGTTTGGTGTATTCACTCAGATTCTCTTTGTCTTCATCTTGCATGAAGTATGTTTATAGCTAGTTCAAAAACTATATAATGCAAACTGCCACCTAGAATCTCACATTTACTACTTTTATAGAAAAAAAGAAATAGGCAGAAGCAAAAAAGTTGTTCTGCTGAAATCAGATACTCCTCCTTTGGCTTTGGTCTGACGAACTACTTCAGGGAATAGTTGGGACAGATGTTTTCATCACGTGTATAAGTTACTTTGATTTTTGTCTCCAGTGGTCTTGCCCACCCCTCAGAGAGTCTAGATCTAAGAACAAACTGACTTATATAAGAGAGAGCATCTTTCAGAGTTCTTTTTGTCTCTCTGCTGGTGCGAGATTGCTCCTTGAGAATAATGTGGTAGGTTTTGTGTTCAGTTTTAACAGGATCTGATTTAGCTGAAGTCTACTGCAAACATTATTTTGATTAAAGTGACTTCAGGAGTAAAACGGTCCAAAATTCGTCTTATAGAGGAACATAAATATGATAATATGATAACAAAAATATCCAAATTCTTGTTATGCCTCTGTTTGTTCTGAGATCCATAAATCTTTTGTGATTGGTGTATCAGGATTTGCTTAGCCTTTTGCTGTTTCCTCCAGGATTTTTTTTTCATTTGGTGACAGCATCGTTCAATCACACTTCTTGTTGTTTTTGTGGAGGAAAACTTAATATATTTAGGTCTGCTTTTTGTGTTCTGTAATTTTACTGCATGTGATGGTGTTCTGCTTTGAGTGACTCCAAGGGGTTGCTGTCCCCAGTGAGATGGGCATTACTTGAATCTAGGAATTTTCTTGAGAGGCATCTGGAGTCAAGCTTTTCATTCAAACAGGTAAACTTCATAACTGTCAAAGTATTAATTTACAAAAGAAATATATTATTTCCTTCTCTAGCTAAGCTCCTAAATCCAGTCTTTAAAGGCAGTAAGAGCCCTGGGCAGAGCATTTTTATTCTGTTTTAAGATAAGCAGGATGTTTGCAATGCCGTGAAGGCTGTTGGTACAAAGGTGTGTCTGGTTTTAGCCAGTGCAGCTTCTTTTCATCTGACAAAAGCTTGTTTTCCCCCCATAATTTAATGCCCAAATATTGTCTATGTGTGTAATGTCTGTGTTCAGGAGATGACCTAGTTTTCTACTTGGAAAGCATGCTTTTATTAAAACATATATAACACATGAATCTACATCTTGGCACAAAAAACCTCGGGAAGTTTTCTAGGTATTCACAGATACGTTTTTCAGTTTGAATATTCACAAGTTTGGGTTGTACTGAGAGCAGATCTCCAGGACAAGGATGGGAGCTGATATGAGCTTGTTTCGAAGCATTATAATTAGACGTGTGTCCGGTAGGTTAATTATGTCAGTCATTGACTGCAAGGAAGCACTCTTGCTTCCAAGATAAAACCAGGTTGAAGGACCACTGAACAAGCTAAAAATTGAACTTTGTCTGTACTAGATTGTTCAAAGAAAAATTTCAGAAAGGTATACACACTGCCTTCAGTCTGTAAACTGTGTTCACATAAATGGCGAAATTGGAGTGTTGTTTGTTCTTTTTGCTATTGCTTTACTCTGACTACTTAATTACTTCTAGTTATCTATCAGCAAATAGATCTACAGCTAGCTGGATAGGGATGTCTGTCTGTTTAGATCCAAATACCAGAGTATAGTGGTAAAATCAACAGTACAAGGAAGACTAGGGAAACTGTGGACCCACTGCTAAATGGAGCAGCGCCCCTGGAGTGGGATTGAGGAAGTAGAGAATGTGGCAGTACACTAATGCTGCCTCCTCTGCCTTTACTGGTAAGGCCAGCTTTCAGGAATTGCAGGACCCTGAGACCAGAGGGTGGGTCTGGAGCACAGAAGACATAACCCATAGTGAAGCAGGATCAGATGAGGAGCACTGAAACAAACGGGACATAGAGCAGTTCCTTGGGGACTGATGAGTTGCAGCCATGAGTGCTGAGGGAGCTGGCCCATGTCATTGCGAGGCCACTCTTGATTGTCTTGGAAAGGTCGTGGTGATCAGAAGAGGTTCCTGAAGATGGTGAGAAAGCGCATGTCATTCTCATCTGAAAGGTAAGCAGGGATCTGGCAGTTAGGAAAGAAGCAATGAACACCAACAGAAACATGCAGAATTCCACCTGAACACATGAAATCACTGCGAAGGTGGTCACACACTGAATCAGACTGCCCTAAGAGGTTGTGAAGTCTCCGTCTGTGGAGATATTAAAAACCCAGCTGGACACGGTCCTGGGCAACCTGCTGACGCTGCTTGAGCAGAGTTTGAGCCAGATGATCCCATGAGGTCCCTCCCAGCCTAAAGAATTGCATGATTCTGTGAGAGTTGTGGACTACACTCTCTCCATAATGAAGTAAGAGACAATCATCAGGCATTTAAAGGGTGGGTGAAAGAAGTCATGATGTAGAATTCAAGAGTGCCAGAGCTTAGGCGTAATAAAAGGGTTAGGTGACTTGATCATTGGGTATTTACTAAATTGCCAAAAGGAAAAGAGTCATGCAAGAACAAATTTTCCTCATATCCTCAACTCAAAGTCCTACAAAACAGTGCTGTAGAAAGGCAGGAGTTGTGGTAATTGTGTATGATTGTATGCTATAAAACAGCTGAGGGCATGAAATACTGTGAAGTGTTAATTCCAACTTCAGTAGTAGAGGTTCTGTTACTGCTTTGTGTATATCTCCAAACAGTGCTATGGAAAAGTGATAGCATTGCATACTTTATTTCATTAAATCAGCTGCTGTAACTAAATAGGTATACACTTCTAGAAACAGTATTTCATAATTATTTAGAAGTATTTTATTCAAACTATCAACTGTGTAGAAGAAATGTATAGCCAGCATCCTTCACTGCTGTTTCAGCACCTTTTTTTAAAGCACTTCCTTTCTTTCTGTATAAATGATCAGTGTATCGCTTAATATCTCTTGTCTGTTAACTAGAGCTTTGTGCTTAAACGTGGGAATCATTATAGTGAGCCTTTGTATTTGTTGTAATTAAAAATGTCAATTTAAGTGGTCTATTTATATGGAATTCTTGGAGTAGTGGACTGTACTGACAAGTTGTGCTATTTAAATACTTATAAATTGCAGTTGTGTACCCATCTATATATTTTTTTCTCTTGGCTAGATAATAATATAATTTATTACTGTAGATTTAGCTGATGTTTGCCTTTATTCAGCAGCAGTATGTGCTGAATGCCAGTAAAATGAATTTGTAATGTCAAAGAAGAAAACTACTGTAAGTTGATGCAAGCAAATGTTTGAGATCAGCACGTATCCGCCTGGTGTTTGTTTCATTAAGCTCCTACAAGCCACCCAATTAGGCAACTCAAATAAATGAAAATTACTTCAAAATCCTACTCCTTTTGTTAAAACTCTGATGAATTTAAATCAGTTGAGATGGGTATTGAGGAGGTTTTTGTGAATAAAAGTTACCCTAACTGAAGAAGTCTAGAGGGTGCTTCAGTAAGTTAACTACTTAGGTTTTGTTCTGTAGGTATGACGGGATACATTCCTGATCACAGAAATGAGGATTAGTAGAAGGGAAAGACTTTTAAATTTTTGCTTTAAGGTGCTGCTGTAAGCAACGCAGTCATGGATGTATTTGAAGAACATAAAACAAATGCTGTTTTGGCCTAAATTGTATAGAATTTGATCATGAAACAGTATAAATTTCTTTTATGATAGAATGCCAGGCAAGGAAATAAAAAATAAGTTAAATGTTTGCTGTACAGCTTTGACTGAAGTGACTTGAGTGTCTGGATCTGGAATTTTACTAAAACTACTCCTACAAATGAATTGGCAGTGCTGGATACACAGACATTGCCAAACCTTTGAGCTTATGGACACAGCAAGGCAGGGATCTACTTTCACTAGAGGCTGACTGCAAGTCGAGGAGCAAGCTTTTTCTTCTGGAGATGAGTGCCTGAATTGCAGAATTGCATTGTGACGTCAGCAGGTATGCCTTGACCATAGGAGTCATCTACTTAAGCCAATTAAAATGAAGAGCTGATAGACACTTCCTGTGGAGGATAGGAGGAGGAATGTAGAGGAGAGTTGGAAATTGAAAGACACAGAATTGTAAAGACAAATCCATGGGAACTCTCCAGGATTCTCAGAGCTAGACAAGAAGAAAAGTTATGCAGGAAAGAGCTCCAGATGTTGCTGTTTGAATAGCTGTTTTCAGAAAGGATTGGAGTTGATCAAAAGGTCCACAGGACGGAACCAAAGGAAGCCAAGAGGCCAATATGAGAATTCCTGAAAGTCAAGTTGAAGTTTTCATTTTCTGTACTTTGTGTTTTAAACTACAAAGATGGGCTGGATTGTTTGGGATTTTTTCACTTAAGCAGTAGAAGGCAATGTACAAGTGCACATTGCTGTGTCATGTTTTGGTTCTCATCAACCAACAGCCCTAACTCCTCCTCAGGGCTGCTCTCAAACCTTTCTCTGCCCAGCCTGTCCTTGTTCTGGGATTGCCCCAACCCAGGTGCAGGACCTTGCCCTTGGCCTTGTTGAACTCCATGCGGTTGACACAGTCCCACTTCTCCAGCCTGTCCAGGTCCCTCTGGATGCCATCCCTTCCCTCCAGCGTGTCACGGCACCACACAACTTGGTGTTGTCAGCAAACTTACTGAGGGTGCACTCGATCCCATCATCCATGTCACTGACCAAGACGTTAAACAGCGCCAGTCCCAGTACTGACCCCTAAGGAACGCTGCTCGTCACTGGTCTCCCCCTGGACATCGAGCCATCGAATGCAACTGCTTTGAGTGCGACCATCCAGCGAGTTCCTTATGCACTGAGTGGTTGGCCCATCAAATCCATAGTTGATCAATTTATGCAAAGCGTCACTGCTTAGCTGCAACACCATTAACTACGTGATGACCTGGTAAATTCTTAGTTTTATGTTTGGATATATTTACTGACTTTTATACCATGATAAGTGCATTTTTAAGACATCGAAAAATCATACTTGATGGGAAAAAGGCAGTCAGTAACTAAGAAAACTACATTTGTTATGAACAAACTAGATAAGATCTTTCCATTTTTGATGTAGATACATCACAGCATCGTTATTGGTATCAATGAGCTAGCTGGCATTAAATACTGTGTTTCATTTTCAGACATTGGGAAAGAATACATCGCTTAGCTGTTTAGTATCAATCAAAAAATATCATTTTGCATGTGGAATGGGGAAAAGGAGGTGGGTGGATAGTAATTTTTTAAAAGCATTGTTACCAAACGTGGAAGCTGGAAGTGAGAGTCCCTGCACTCCCATCAGCACATCCCACCCCATTGCGGTGGAAGTTCCATTGTGGATTGGTCTGGCAACGACAGTGAGATGCGATTGCCAGCAAAGACTGGTGCAGAATCCTTTTTCTGGGATTTTTATCATGTGGTGTGCTTGGAAATTATCAGCTCAAGCGTGGGTTTATATAACTTTGGTGGTCATTTTCTGGGTGCCAGTTTTGGGTGTCCTGTTCCTATCCTTGCCTCTTGCTATGGTAGGCTATAGCTGTCATGGCCAAGAAGATAATTAGAACTGGAACAGCTACAAGGTAGTATCAAGATGCATTGAGCAATTAAAATGGGCTGGTTAAAGCTGTAATAGCAGGTCTTGCCTTGAGTTCTCTGCTTGTGGGAAACCAGCTTTATATAGCCATCGCTTCTGTCACTGGTGTGGCCATACCCACAGCTGTGTCATTGTCTGTTAATTCTGTGGGATGTTGGAGCTTCTCATGAAAAGCTTTTCAACTGCTTCGCTGTAGGGTGGGGAGTCAGATGACTCGTGTATGTAGATGAGATTCTGGGTCATCATCTCGTAGCAAGTTTGCAGCAAAGGACACACGGACTTTTGGCAAAAATAGAAAAGAACATCCCATCCCTCTGTAGTGTACTTAGCAGGGAAGCTGAATGTGACAGCAGCCAGGTGAAGCCATCAAAGGGTTTAGTTTGACATTAACAGCCCGTTATTTTTCAGTGTTAGGAAAAGTGACTTTCTTCTTCACGCAAGAGAGGTTGAGAGGAGACCTCGTGGAGGTTCATAATTCCAGGGGCAAGAAGTAGGAGACTCAAGAACACTGAGCTTGTGTCAAATATGGGAATAATTTGCCAAGAATGAGGTGTAAACATCCGAGTATTTTCTTAATTTTAGACAGTTTGTAATGTAGAAACTTTTGGCAACCTTTTTCAGGTATTATTTGATTTCGTATACATAAATTGCTCCATTGGGTACATTGTGCATAAAGAAGAGACATTTCAAGGGGAAAATCACCAGAGAAATCCAGAAAGGATGAGGAAGGAGCTTACTTCAGTCTCTGGAAATGCTAAGTGCTTTCTTTGCTGTCTCTCACAAGAAAAAGCTGCTGAGACTTCTATTTTGACACTTTTTTTGCTTTTTTAGACAAAACATGATTTTTCCAATCGAAAAGACAACCAGCGTGTTTTGACTGCACCATTGATTGTGTGAAGGATTTGTTATATCAATGCTGCTGGAATAATTTGGGGGACCTTGGGAAATCACTTAATGGAATTTGGTCCATGTCTGCATAATCTGACTTTTTTTTGCTGGGGTAATTGAAGATGCTGCTTAATAAACTTTTTATAAAGATTCCCAGTTGGTTGCTGCGTTTCAGGGGGTTGTGTCTGAGCACAGAAGTAATATGTCTTGTAATTGTCTTTTTTCCTCCCCACCTCACTTAAATATTTTCCCCAGGGAAGAATCTAATGTACTGTAATGCTAGTACCTTTTACAAAGTGACCCTACTCATTATGATTTGTTCTCTGAAGCTCCCTTGACGATGGATAAATGCACTGAGAATACTTAAGCTTCCTCTACATCACTCTTTCAAAAATCTATTTGAAAACCGGTGTTTGATACTGCCGTTACTATTCTGAGTTCTGGAATGCTGACTCGGTGTTCAGTGTCACAACATACATGCAACAGATAAGTTTTATTAGCTAAGCAATCTATATCGATGTATTTTCATGAAAATTAGATACAGTGTGCTTATACCGGGTTCTGTAGTGAAGATTTCAAATATATTTATTGTTCATGACATAAAAATATTGAGAATTTTCTGGGACTGGAGTTGCCTGTATTAACACTGCAAAAATTCAATAGCTGTTTTCATCTCATCCTCTCAAGTGGCTGGGAAAGGATTATTACGGTTGTTTGATCTTTTTGCAACTTGGTAAATAGATCCAGTATTTAGGTTTATGGTATGTCCAGAGATAGGAAAGCATTATCTCATCGCAGAAAAGAATGAAGCTTTTAGCTGGAAATAGGGTGCCCACCGGCTGGTGGGGAGAAGAATCTTCCTGGGAAAAAAAGAGGTCTTTAAAACCAGAACAGAACCAGCCAATCAACAAAGCTTTGTGCATATTCTTGTTACTTTTCATACATTTTCATAAAGCTCTTGAATTAGTTGTATTTTTTAGAATTTAATGAATAGTGATACTGAGGCTTACGGCTTTTGTGTATTCTAGTTTTGACACATAAATCTGAAATAACCTTCTGGATCTTTTAGTGAATATCCATATTTAGGTGTCTCAGGAAGCTGATGATAATGTATGACACTGGCCGCTTTTCTAAATTTCCCTCCACCTTTGCAGACTGAAACAAGAACAAATGTATGTACGAGATGAGTTTGGCAAACTTCTGGAACGAGAAAGGATTTCTTCAAACGAACATTTGACTCGAGCCATTCTTCGAGAGAGAGCTGTGACAGAAGAGGAGCGTCAGAAGGCACAGCGATTTGTAAGTTCGGAAACTTTTGTCAGTGTCTCAGAATTTTCTAACAGCTGTGTCTTCAGACTTGTTTCAAACATGGTAGAAGAGGAAAGCAGTTCTCTTTTTTTTTTTAATTACTAGTTAGTATTATGTAATTTTATTTCATTTTTGTCAAATATTCCTGTCTTAAGAACAGCTGATTAGAAAGAGCCTAACCTTTCTGAAGGTTGCAGGTATGATAAGTCATCTTGTGTGTGGATATTACTGTCTTTTGTTTAGAGGGTGGAAGAATATTATGGTAGTCTAGGTCCATTTACTAAATTTGGTTATTCTATGTTAAGAAGTTATAAATTCTAGAAATTAATTATGTCATATTTCTAAGTATTTCTGGGCTAGAAATCTGGCTAATGTAAGAATTTAAAAAAAATCTCACTTTTGAAATCTCGTTTGCTAGAAAACAAGAACGAAAAGTCTACCTTTTGATGATTGTCTCAAACCTTGGAACCAGCTCAGTGAAAAATTCTGCATCAAAGAATTGTATTTCATTAGAGCCCATGTATAAAAACTTCCTGACAAGGAAGTTGTAAAATATGGCTGCCTGTTTTCCTCTGAAAACTGACACTATATATTTCAGTCCATTTCAAAAGTCTGATGGATTTATAACTTGCTGTGTATCTACCAGTTGCTTGCTACATTGTGTTGGTATTGACTTTTCTTTGTAACAATAATCAATATTCTCTGCGTATGAATATACCTTTTAATTATGTGAGTATAAAGAGTAAATAAATTGATACTTTCAAGAACAAAAATTAAATTACAGGTGTGAACATCGCTGGTAAAATAAATGGGATTATTTAGGTTAGCATGTATATAAATATTGTTTTCACCCTCTCCATTTGAAAAAAAAAATCAAAACTTTCTAAGGTTTATTGGTTGGTAACATAGTAAACCAATCACTTCAATAACCAATTATGTATGCGGTGTAAGTAAAATCTATTGCCCATGTTATTTTTCCAAATCGCAATTTAAACCAAACAAATTTCACCTACGTACCCCTGAGTATGTATATAATTGTTTAGTATCTTTATCCATGACCTGGACGGAGGGCATCAAGGGCACCCTCAGTCAGTTTGAGATGACAGCAAGTTGGATGGGGGTGTTGATTTCCCTGAGGGCAGGACAGCTCTGCAGAGGGATCTGGACAGGCTGGACCCATGGGCTGAGGCCACTGTGTGAGGGGCAACAAGACCAAGTGCCAGATCCTGCCCTTGGGCCACAACAGCCCCCAGCAACGCTACAGACTTGGGGCCGAGGGGCTGGAAAGCTGCCTGGTGGGAAATGACCTGGGAGTATCAGTTGACAGCAGCTGAATATGAGCCAGTGTGTGTCCAGGTGGCCAAGAAGGCCAATGGCATCCTGGCCAGCATCAGGGACAGTGTGGCCAGCAGGACCAGAGCAGGGATCGTCCCCCTGTGCTGGGCACTGGGGAGACCGTACCTCGAATCCTGGAGTCATTTTGGGCCCCTCACTGCAAGAAAGACCCTGAGGGGCTGGAGTGTGTCTGGAGAAGGGAACAGAGCTGGGGAAGGGTCTGGAGCACAATTCCTGTGAGGAGTGGCTGAGGGAGCTGGGGGGGTTCAGCCTGGAGAAGAGGAGGCTCAGGGGAGACATTATCACTCCCTACAACTCCCTGAATGGAGGGTGCAGAGAATGGGGGGTTGGTCTTTTCTCCCAAGTGACAAATGATGGGACAAGAAGAAATGGCCTCAAGTTGTGCCAGGGGAGGTTTAGATGGGATATTAGGGAAAATGTCTTCAGGGAAAGGGCTGTCAGGCATTGGAAGGGGCTGCCCAGGGAAGCGGGGGATTCACCATCCCGGGTGGGATTTCAAGGATGTTTAGATAAGGCACTTTGGGGACATGGTTTAGCACTGTGGAGTTAATGCTTGGACTTGATCTTAAAGTTCTTTTCTAACCTAGAAGATCTTTTGCACATGTTTCCCTAAGCTTTCCACCTTTATGGTTATGTTATTCTTGAAGAATAATTACCGTACGGTAAAGAAATGTTTAATATTTTGTTATTTTAAAACATGGGAACAAAGGAAAATGGACAAGAATTAACACCAAGGCACAGCCTTAGTCTTAAGCCTTAAACCCTTGGATTCTTAATTCTGTACAAGATAGACAAGGGTTTTGTGGCCTCAACCTAATGAGGAGCTGAAGATTTATAATGGGGAATACTATTTGCATAATGACCGGGGGGTTTGCATCTTTCACTTACTACTGTAGTTAGCAGTGTGCTTTTGAGAAGCACATGATACATATCTCATCAGCCAAACGCTTGAGAGATTTCTTATTATGGATATCAAACTGGTTTATTTAGCCATTATGTCAATTTTATTGTTAATTTTACTTACTCTAGAATATTTAAGCTAGCACTGCATACGTGAAGCAGTTGGGAATTGCTCTTGACTAATTTTGAACCTTATGAGCCTGGGGAGTGGTGATGCAAGGTGTCTCCACATGTTGAGCAGGAAGAAGAACATACAAATGGTACTAGTGAAATGTATCCAACCTGAATTATTAAAATCTGAAACACTGGGGATATAGCTGTGTGTACCATTTGTCAGGCAGATGAGTAATTCCATGATCTAGTAAACTGCTACGGTAGGTTTATATTTTACGTGGTCTGGATTTGATCTGGTCTGCCAGATTGTTTGTGCAGAAAAAAGAGTGTTTCTGAAATGTCAGTAGCATTATCTACTAAATTAATTGCTTTGCTGCTGCTAAATTGTTTAAGTAGTGCACAGGAAAGGAAGTCATGCTTAGAAAGGAAAAATTGTATTTTTTTGTATTAAAGCTGCTAATTTAGTTTCAATAAATAGACATAAAGTTGTTAGACTGAGGTAGTATTTTCCATTTTTAAACAATGCTGCTGCTTATAGTATCAGGGAAGAAATATTCAAGTGTTAACAGCCCAACAGTTATCATTAACTCTTTATACGAACAAAAAAGATTGATAAAATGAAGCTAAAAAAGACAGCAGAGAAGTAAAAAGCTTTTTAGGTGCCATGAACTACAGGTGCACGTCATTTGTCTCTTTAAGTGGAAATATTCCACTTCTCAAAAAAAGAAACCTAAAAGAAGTCAGCAGCTTGGACAGGAAGGTAAGGCCAAGAAGGAGAGAGTCCTTAAATCAAATCGGAAGTAATTTTTAATTGTGCAGAATGAGGAGGTTCCTGACATTTGTTAGGCTACATGTTAAACTCCACCCCCCAAATATACATTGTGACAAAAATGATTTTAAAGAACAATTAACATGTTGTATAAAAGCTGACATGTACAGATGTATGTACACCCCCTCACACCCACTCACCCTGGAACAGGCATCCTACCAACGACTGCAGACCCAGGACAGAGCTGGGGGTACGAGCAGCACGCAGAAGAGATGAGGCCATAGCAGCAAAACACCCTGAATTAATTATTTTCATGTCTCATGTGGAGGAACCTTTGAAAGTTCTTATTCCAAAACATTTCCTTGCAGAGATCTCCTCGACCAAGGTAGAGATCTGAATCTTCAGTGGCAGATGCTAAGGGAAGTGGACAGTTCTACCAATAACAGCTCTTCAGGCCCGAGTGCTATTCATAAAAACTCCAAAAGAAACTCGGCAATGATAGATGAGCTAATGATAGCTGAACTACTTATGTGCTGTGTAAGCTGTGAGGGAAAGCTCCCTCAGTACAAGTGGACTGGAAAGTGCCTGATGGGATGTCAGCTTCTTCAGAAACAATTTTGGGGGAGATCCAGGGGTTTACAAACCAGTAATTCTGATGTTTGTACCAACCGAGGTAGAAATTACAATTTAGAGTGGAATTTCCAGACTCTGACCAAAGCCTTAGAAATCCCTCGTGCAGTCAGTGTGAGGATTTGTTGAACTGTTGATGCTTAATTCAGCAGAAATAAATCCAGCTGCTGTTGATGCCTTTAGTAATGCCTTCAGATGTCACTGACTTTGAGGAGTATTTCAGACCTAGCCTAACTTCCCTTATCCCGCAGCGCTTGGGGCTGGTCTTGAAAAAGTAATGCTAATGAGACTCGGTGTGCCATCTCCTCTGGCTTCTCGCCCCTCTCTGGCTGTGTGATCCCGCTGTCTCCAGCGCAGTGGGGCTGATCCTTGATGTTGAAACGAGGTGACTTGGGAGAAGTTCATTCTCTTTTTTTTTTCGAATTCCTTTTTTTTTTTTTTCTCCCTTCTGGCCAGCGATGTGGACCAGCGTATTTTGAAGGGTCAGATGTACATCAGTGTTAGATGTAAGGGATGCTTTGCTGATGAAGAATTTCTTTACCTCCTTTTGTCCCCATTCCCATCTCTGCACTGCAGGTCACCTCCTTTTCTGTTGCGTGAGTGCAGATGCTGTGGACTGAAGCAAAGGCGTTACAAATCTGTCCTGGAGGCCTTTTTCAATTGCAGACGTGCCCACAGTCTGCTTTATAGCTTGCCTACAAAAAAATAGCTGAATTGAGAAAATTGCAAACTGTATATGGAGGGCAAGTTGTTGGGGGAAGAAAATGAATACTTCTTGAACTGGCCTTGCCACCGAAGAGTGGTTTTGTGCCTTTAGCTTTACTTACAGTCGGGTTTGAGATATGATATTAGCAAAGTATCTCTGAGTGTTTTCACCAAAGGACAAAGTGCACTGTGTGCTTGAAGTCATACTTGAGAACTGCCTGTAGCAGTGTAGCTGATAAAAATAGTTCTTTCTTCCATACCCTCAGCATGTATATGATATTTTCTCTGCCCGTCCTTCTTGAATGAGAACTTCATAATAAATCCTTTTATTTAAGTCTAGCCATAAAGTATTTCAGTACTGATGTGGTCCTCTTTAGCAAAGACAGGTACAGTTGAAAGCCCCATGCTTCTGACCGCTCCAAGAATACTTGTGTTATGTTTTACTCACACAGGCAGCTGACACATCCTCCTTTGCAGTATTTACTACTGGAGATGTTTACAGCACATCTAAAAACTGTGGGTAGTTGAGTTGGGTATAGTCTTGTTGAGTGGCTTTAAATGTGGTAGCTTTGCCATAAATAGTTTATTGATGTTCCATCACTTGAGTCATTATGCTAGTCAGGGTGAGACGTAGAGAATATGGAGTAAAAAAAATCAATAGTTATCCAAAGTGCAGAGGACCTGTTGTATTTCCATCTCCTTATAATGAGCTGGAGTTTACTGTTAACATATTTGCTTCACTGTCTGGGCTGAAACAAGCTACCATTAAGACCCTATATGTTAGAAAATGGCTTTATTGAGCTGCCAGTGACATTAAAGTCTCATTTCCCTTGAAGAGGCACAGAAATATTGTTCTGTTCATTTGCTGTAGCCATAACATTAAAATTTGATTATTGCTATCATTAGAAATCTGTATCTATACTAATACAATTATAGATATTTCCCCACGTATTGTTTCAGGCTTTCATTGAAGTACCTGTTAGAGAATGAAATCTGTAGTTGCTGAGGTATTTTGTTTTGCAAACTATTTCCTACACAAGAAGGTCTATTAATCAATTTTGTGTTCAAAAAAATCAATGGGGTAGAAGTATCCTTATATTAAAAACTACTTTTTGCACCTTGGGTGATTGTGGCAATTAGGTTATTGGGTATTTTTGTCCTAGCAAAATCATGTTTGGGATGTATAATTCTTCTTTTACTTTTCTGAGCACTGAAATCAATAGACGAAATACATTCCTTGATGTATTAGAGCTGAAGCGTGTTGAGTTATGTTAGGAGTGAATTTGACCTATTGTCATAATTGAATACGTATTGTTAAAATAGAGTGTTTCACTTTTCTGTGTCTCAACTGTTTAGATGTTTTCCCGATCATCCCTGGGTGGCTGCTCCGTCACTATGTACGTGTGCTATGCAATGACCTTTGCTTTAGTGTTGCATTTATTTTTCCTGTCCTCAATTCATTAGCTTTGTCAAGAATAGGTCCCCTGTTTTCCATAAGCAGATTATATCCTGACCCTTCCTGCTCTTTCCAAACAGTCCTGTGCTAACCATATTTTAAGGATGACTTCACTAGAAAATACCAGGGGGAAGAACTACGAAATGAGTTAAGGCATTAGTTCTCAAGAGAAAAGAAGTCTGTTTACAAACCTGCAGTATTTATTACATACCTCATTTAGCTCATTCATCATTTTAATAGAAAAATGAATCTTTTTAGATGATTCTGAAATAATTTGAGGTAAACTACATAGCCTGAGGCAAAACATGATTCTTTACTGTAGGGATAGCCAAGTGGTTTCTGAAAAGTACAGTATTCTTGGTGACAATAACTTACAATTTATGATAGTAAAAATATTTAAGGCTATTTGAAAATGAGACTTAAGGTTTGGAAAGCACATCATGCAAAATTAAATCCAGTGACGGTTGTTTTGCTCTTCAGTTTTATAGTTTAGAAAGTAGGTATTTCTCTTGAAATCTCCTTGGAAATAAGTATTGTTTGAGGTGTACTCACAAGTTTCATTCAGGTTTATGTACATGGTTCTTTTTTGCCATGCACTGTTGTTACTGCTATTCAGAAACAGCGGTTTTGTTGCAGTGAATAGTATTTTTGCGTTAGTACTCTCGTGATGTGGACAGAAGTGATTTGTTTAGTTTTGAGTTTCTCCTGTTGTAGAAGACAAGAATGGAGGAAACTTTGTTGAACAGTGAGGATGTGATCTGTCTTGTTTTGAGAGACGGGAGTTTGCTTGGTTTTTTTAGAGAAGGAAGTGGGATACCATGAAGAAGTAATTTACATTGTGAAAACGTTAAACTCCACTGCACTGTACATGCTCACCTTTGTTTGAATAAACATAGTATCACGGATATGGCTGGTGTCTCTCCTGGCACACGTTTCTTCTCTCACTGACTGACTCTCCTTCACTTTTTGGCACATTGCTACTGCAGTGGTAAGGTGTTTGGGATAGTAATCTGGCTTTCTGTCTTGTCTGGGATGTTAAATAGATGATGTGAAACTCTACTGTACGGCAAAGAAGCTGCTGCCATGCAAATAGAGACTAATAATGTTTTTTTCCAGCAATGCAAGAGATGGGACTTGCTACCCAATATTTGTGAATCATGAATGGTTTTCTTATCTGGACAAATACATGTGCCTTGAAAAATGGTAGAGAGCCACTTGTATGTCTAAAATTATTTTATTAATAAGAGTGAACAATTTCCTTGCCATGATAGGGTTACACAGTAAAAATAATTTAAAATTGCCTGTGGGTGATAGTACTCTTGGTGCTTAGGTTGCAATCCCAGTATGATCTCTGTCATGTGAACTGTTAAGGAAATGTTTTATTTCACCTCTGAAACTGCCATTAAGTGCCTGTGAATTAGAACAAGAGGCTGCTTACCTGTACCTCTCTTCTGTCCCTTTACAAAGTCCGTTCTGACATTTAAAATATTTGTCAAGGAAACAATAAATATGATTTTCCTCTCCCATCAGTTTTTCACTTGGCAACATGGTATAGAATTTCTATATATATAATACATATATATAAATTTTATATGTAATGGTTAATTGTTTTTATTTCTCTATGTCAAAGTTTGATAGATAAGAAAAACCACAATAAACCCAGAAAAATGTGAAGGCAAGTAAGATACATACAGTGAGGATTTATTATCTTTAAATATTTCTTTTTTAATGGTGAAAGGAATGTGTTTTGTTAGTCAAACTGCATTGCTATGTTTTTAATTCTTATATAGCAAACCCCAAGATATTTGACAGAAGCAAAATTAATCACTGTGTTATCTGAGCATCCAGATGAAGATCTAGTGCTTTAGAAAGCCCGCTGCTCCATCAATTTGTTCTTTTGGTTGAATTCAAATTGAGTTCATTTTTATAGATTCACTGCATAATACTCTCCTTTCTCCTCCCTCATTCATTAACCAATTTGTTCTTGCTACTCCCTTTTTATTGAACGGCTAACGGAATTGCCATGCTATCTTTTCAAATGAATATCATCATTCCTTGTCATGCATGGGCAAAAAGTAAGCATATTAATCCTTTTTACATGTATCTTCCCTCCTTCCAGAGAGAAGACCCATTTCTGCCCTCAACATATCTTGAAAAGAATATTTTAAATGAAGTTCTCTTGAAGCTTTGAGCACAATGCTTGTAGATAGATATTCCTACCCAGACTCCGTTTGATTACTTCTGGCCCTTTGGAGCATGTACACCCTGCCAGTTGTATGACACAACAAAAGCCAAATCAAAGGGTTGTTGAGACTTGTCCTTGTACACGACATGGTACAAATACATGCAGTGGATAAAAACGTGTTCGTTAGACACACGTCTTGAAACAAAATGCAGACAGTCGTCTCCATTTCAACAGAACAATTTGCTGGGTCTTGAGATGCCCTTCGTGAATTTCATTTAATATTTGTTTACTCTCAGTTTAGGTTAATTTTGGATAAATATTCCCCTTGACTCTCCTTTAGAGTACTCTAGTTATCTTCCTTCCTTTGGTTTCAATTGGAAGGCGTACGAGAAAGAAGCTTGTTTGCGGGGCAGGGAGATGTGGAAATTAGGAGCAATTTGTTTTACTAATGATCACCTGGACAATTAATGATAATTCCTTGTTTCATGATATCTGTAACTTATCTGAAGACTCTTCACTGTGGCATGTGGGTATTTTATTTAAGAACACCAACGGAAAGAAAGGGACTAAGCTATTGAAGGAGGAAGGTTTGGAAAGGATCTAGCTCCCTGTATATTCAAAATAAAAGAAGTCACTCTTCATTAAAAAGCCACTGTGTTGATTACTGGTCTTGATGGTGCTGTTTTATGATACCCACCCTATGTACTGTTGTAGTATTTTCTATAATCAGGACTCTGCTTATCCTGTTGCAGGCAAGTTCTGAGATAAGGGCCCCTCCTTTTGAAGTATCAAGCTGAAAAAAAAACGAACAAGGATTTGTTGTGAGTAGCAGTAAGATGATAGTGGTAGATACCATGTTCCCTATGGGTTAATTTGGTAGTTTTATTTTATAGACATCCCTCTTACTTTTGTATTCCCCTTAACTTTGTATGCCTCTCCTTTTATTGAGAATCTGGATACTGAGATTTGGCAAAGCCCATTTGGGAGTGAGTGGGATATGTCCTTCTTACACCTCAGAAATCCTGGAATAATGGAAATTTCCTTTCCGATGGGAGACATGCTTCTCTGTTATCCAGACAGTTTTGTGGTGGCAGTATTCTTTGGGAATGGGAGAAGTGGAGGGAGGAGAAGGAGGAGAGGAAGCAATCTTAAACTCTCTTGTAACTAAGCGGGTGAATAGACTCTACCCCACCAACTTTTATATCCACCACTATGCCCAACATTGAGTTTTAAACTTGAGGGTAGTTAAGAGTGAAACACTGTGGGTAAGTAGTTAATTACATGTACATTGCCTCATTTAGGCGGCACTGACTCTCACGGCATTCTTGGGGAACTCAAAGTTCAGTGATGGGTGTCCATTTTCATCTTCAATTTACTACTTGAAGCTCTTTTGCATCCTGGAGTCCCATTGCCACCCAATTTTACATCTCTTTCCCATTTAGAAAATTATCGTCTTGACTGTAAGGACTAAAGCTCTTTATTTTCCTTTTTTTTTTTTTTTTTTTCATTGAGTGCTTATTTTGTGGTACCCTTAATTAGGGAATTAACCCTGTACCAGTTTCCTCTGCACTGAGTGCTGTGAGGCATGAAGTGACTTTCCACCAAGGCAATGTAAACAAAGTATTTTTCCTTATGTGTTTCTCAAAGCGTAAGTCTATTGCTGTGTGTGTCGGAGGGAGAGAGAATGTACACTTTAAGAAAGCTCTGTTAAACATCTTCAAACAAACAAAAAAGTACTTGGACTTCAGTGTTGGCGAGGCCAACACCAGTGGCAGGATCATTGACGTTATCAGTATTCGCAGCAATGACGTCATATTCTGCTTTAACCAAAACACAAAAGTAAGTGATGCCCGAGACATTTTTATTGGTTTTGTGGTTTAATACTTTTTCTTCTCTTTGTGCACGATGACATATTCTTTATTTATTGGTATAAAATTGGAAGGCTTGTGTTTCTGCTCTGAGTTATTGAAATAATGTCTCCATGGGAGAACTAAATAATGTCTGGGAAATACCGCTGCATGCGTTTCCCTCTCCCCCTCCTCCTCCCCGGTTCAAATGCAGTTTATAAGCTTGAGAAGATCTGTTGCCTCTCCTTGTCAGCAAGTTCCCGGTGTTGGTTACCACGTTTGGTTAGCAAAGAGCCAATAACAGGTAATGGAGGGCGTAACAGTTGTCTTGGGGAAGAATGATTTAACCTTCACCGAAGATAATGGTTCTTGAGAATTTGTGCATCACAATTTGGTATGAAAGGTGGTCAAAAAGCACCATCTTACACAATTACTATTAGTGTTCTCATAATCATTGCCACAGGTTCATTTGCACAGTGTCACAAAATATGCTGGATGGTTTAAGGTACTTGAAGTAGGCTAATACTGAATGCTGGTAGAGTCGATGATCTGCAAAGGCATACTGATATAGTTTTTTGGGAAAAAGAGAGAGAAGTGGCAAATTAAAAAAAAAAAAAATTCTCAGGGTCTGATGGAATTTCAAGTTTCTGTGTCTTTTCATATCAGGGTCCCACTGGATGTATGGAATATGTTCAGATGCTTAAGTGTTATATTGATGTGTGCCAGTGTATCTAAAGCAGGTGTATACAGATCTCATAAAAAAGGATATTTCAAAGTGATTGGGAGGGAAGAAAATGGGATGTCAAGGTTAAGCCTGTGGGGGTTTTTTTATATATATGTTAAGAATTTTTTTTGGTCCTGTGATGTATTGCTTGTATGATATATTCTGTGGTAGGCATGCCAGTGTACTCATGGAGGAAAAAACAGTCTGCCTCCTTTTTTGAGGAGGTAACAGTTTAAATTGAAAGGGTTAATAAATTGGGAATGTTAATATACCATTTTATTTCAGTAATAAAAATTATTCTCTTGATAGTCCAATCCTCTGAAGACTGAGGGCTGTTTAATTTCACTGTTCCCAGTAGCACGGTATGCCATCTCAGTCCTGTGAAGTGCAGTGGAGTTTGTAGGTGGAAATTCAGTCTCCTTCCAAGAAATGTAGTGATGGTAGCCTTTGTATGTAGAATTGTGTGTGTGTGCTAGCCCCTTTCTGAGGTTCTGTAGTTGGGGAGCCTGACATATGGGTGGCTGTGTTGGTCCTAATAAAAAAAAACCTAACTTTTGATTTATACAAATAATGTAGAGATCTGAAGCCAAGCCATTTTCTTTTCAGGAGATACCTTCCCCTTCGAAAGATGCTGATTTAAAGATATAGCCTACAAAGGTTTGGGGTTTTCTTCTTTATAATTAATTTTGAAAGCAGAAACTGCTTTCAGCTGTCGAGTCTGCTGTTGAAAACATTTCATAGGAAGGATATGGGAGAAGTTGTTCAACATTCATTTTTGACAAGCCATGGCAAAAGAAGATGGTAATATGTGCTTGCCATGTTAGTTCTTGGTCAGTATGGCTGATACTTACAGTTTAGTTTTGTGAACTTGTAATAGTCAGTCTGTTCGCAGGCTAAGATACTGCATTGTCTTTTCTGTAGATGGTTGAATTCAAATCACGTCTGCAAATAAATAAATAAATAAAAATTCATTACTTCCCATTTTCCTAATTATCATGCAGATAAACAGTGGGAATCATGACATTAGGATAAGTAAGTGGCTTATGATTTTGCCTCGGAGAAAGAAACGCTTGCTGTTCCCCCTTTTCCCTCCTTGGGCTATGCAGCAGTAATAAATGAACAAGTCCGGAGTACTTTGATAGATGGTTAATGGTGCTGTGCCTAAGCCAACAGGCTTGTTTCCGCAGCAGCTGTCACAATTCATAGTCATTAACACACCTTTAATGGTTGCGTTTCAAAATAATATCTACTAGGGCGTTTAGCATATGTGAAGGAAAAAAGGCATGACATTGAAAAAGGAGCTCTCTGTGTAGGTGAATGGGTTTGGCTGAGTGTGATGTTGGGATGTGCACGCATGGAGGGTGTAAGCGTGAGTTGAAGATTATCAAAGCAATTTTAGAGGTAAATACCGGTTGACTTTCAAAATCTGTTTGTGAACATGTGTCTATCTGTAATCCTGTGATTAACCCAAGAAAGCCTTCTGCACCATTTTGTTGAGAGGTTCTTGTAGTTAGAGCACAGAAAGACTGCTCTGAAATCCTGTACAATCACAGAATGGTTTGGGTTGGAAGGGACCTTAAAGCCCATCCAGTTCCAACCCCCCTGCCATGGGCAGGGACACACTCCACTAGACCAGGTTGCTCCAAGCCTCATCCAGCCTGGCCTTGGACACTTCCAGGGATGGGGCATCCACAGTTTCTCTGGGCAACCTGTCCCAGTGCCTCAGCACCCTCTCTGGGAAGAATTTCTTCCTGATGTCTAATCTAAATCTCCCTGCTTTCAGTTTAAACCCATTACCCCTTGTCCTGTCACTCCCTGCCCTTGTATAAAGTCCCCCCAGCTTCCTTGTAGCCCCCCCAGGCACTGGAAGGGGCTCTAAGATGTCCCCAGAGCTTTTTCTTCTCCAGGCTGAATGACCCCCAACTCTCCCAGCCTGTCCCCATGGCAGAGGGGCTCCGGCCCTCAGAGCATCTCCATGGCCCATCTTCTTGTAGGGAGGAGAATTACCGTGTGCAGCAGGGATAGCAAGTCATTTCCAGCATGTAAGGCAACTGAAGGCATAACAAATATTCAAGTCATGAAAGCAGGCTCATAACGATGCCTTATGTACCTGCTATTTTGGTGCAAGGGAAGAAATACTTCTGTAGAATATCTATCAGATTTAATGCCTCTGAAGGTAGGCAAGTGGGACGTTAGAAGGCAGGATAATGAGAGGGTGTTGTTTCTGTCTTACTAAAGGGAGACCTTCTGAGAAGTATTCAGATAAGTAGGTTAGTTGGATCTTTGTTTTACATTGTATAACTCATGTAATATTTTAATTTTTCTACTCGCTTTTATCTGCCTGTTTGAAGTGTGAGGGGAAAAAAATCATAGTTATTTCTTTTGAAAGTAATGATTTTGGAAGATATTGAACTTGAGAAAAATCATTCTTTGAACATTCTACCTACAAGTGAGCTATTGTACAGCAGAAAAATAGTGCCTGTTGTTTTGTCTTGTGGTTTGCTATGTCTTAAAAATTCATTTTACATTTTTATATGAACAGACTTTGACCTTAAGGAAAAGAAGGGGATATTGAGGTGAGCCTTCATTTATTGTGAGCGTATTTTCTTATAGCTTATGTTGTTTTCCACTGCTGCTAGTTTTATTCCCATATTCCTGTTTGTTTTGGAGGCTTATGGAAAAATTAAGCTGTCCTTTCTTGACAAGTAACTTTGTCTTCCTGAAGTAGACCAGTAGAAAACTGGTGGTCAGGATCCGTCAAGTATAAAGGCAGTTTAGTAGCTGCAGCAAGAGAAGAGGGTGACCGCATAATTACCACGTGTCAGTATGGCAGGGGTGCGCGTTCACCTTACACTGAGAGATAGGTCACAAACCTTGAAAGATCTTCCAGAGCCTGTCAAATGTTGGACATCCTTATTTTGTTGATTTTTTTTCTGTTTTTCTGATGGTCAGTCCTGGTACATTGCTCCTGGAGGAGTAAGAGGTGTTCTGCTGGAAGATGAGCATGAAGCGTCTTGACGAGACTGAAATCTGTATTGACACAGATGGATCATGTGCCAATGCTGGTCAGCATTTGCATTCATGTTTCATTGGACAAAACAGACTCTAAAAAAACTTCAGTGCCTTTTATGAACAGTGGCTGAATAGTTGAGTGGATTCTATGAATTTCTATCTTGTCCTTATTGCCCAGTTTGAAAATTTGCTGATTGCAGCGTGCTGAGCTGCTTGATAACTTTTGACTACTTGAATTTTGCAGAGCTATAGTATATTTTTTCATGTGCAACAGCTTGTTGGCTGTCCCAACAAGTATATCTGTCAGTCTGTGAGGAGTATGAAGATCGCAACATCTCCTAGAGGGGAGGTGGTGTTACTTTGGGAGAGGGAAAAAAGGTTACATAGGTGGGGATGTCATATGAATCATTAACTTACCTGAAAGCACTATGATTTTATTTTTTTCATTCAATATTACATTTTGGTTGGTATGTTTAATTTTAGAGGCCTGTAGCATCTGTTGAACGTGCAATATAATGGAAGAAGCCGTGTGTAATTATGTATTTGGAGAGTGCTGACAGTCTGGTGCCCAAGAAAGGGTAAAAGTGATAAATATGATAGAGACATGGTTTAGTGGTCGACTTGGCAGTGCCAGGTTAACGGTTGGACGTGATGATCTTAGAGGTCTTTTCCAACACAAACAATTCTATGATTCTATGTTAGGTTTAAGGGTTGCATAAACACAGAGTTTGGAGCTGAAGTTCAACAGCTAAGAAATACCAGATAAAATAACTTCTGAAATCATGATTTTGCTATGTTGCTGTTGTTTTGATGTAGCTTGCTTGACTCTAATTTTCTCTATCTTGAAAAACAAACCTTCTTCCCTCTCCTCCTGATCTTTCCAAAGTCCCATGAAAGGAAAGATGTTTAGGTTAATGTAAGATTTGAGACACTGAGGAGTGTGATATAACAGTTATTGCATGTGAACTGCTGGACAAACCCAGGATGTTCATCTTGTCCTGACAGTTGGGAATTGTGAGTCAATCCATATTTTATACAGGATCATATTAGAGTTTGAATTATTCTTTTTTTAAATGTGGGTATTTCTTGCCCTAATTGTTAAATTGTTTTCTTAGATATCTGGTGCTATCTAACCCTTTCCCAATACCTCACTTCTTTCTCAGGTTTTCTGCTTCTTTCCACCTCTCTGAACCCCTGTAGCTCCGTTCTGCCCTTTTTCACCCTATTCTTCATGTTTATGTACTTCTTTTTCTTCCCCTCTCTTTTTCTTCCTGCAAAAGATCCACCAAGTCCTTCTCTTCATATCTTCAGGACAAACTGCTGCTCCTTGTCTGTGATGCCTGGGAGTAAATTGTCATCTCTGCTTATCTTACCTGATGCTACAGTGCCTTGGAGCTGGTGGAAGGAGTAATGGCAGGAGGATCCGCTGTAACCTCCTAGTCCTGGGAGAATGCATGTTCAGCAAAGCTGTGGAGGTAGCTGGGCTGGAAGAACGGGCCCATGGGAGCTCTCAGCAGTGGAGCATCCTTATGGCAGAGGAAATGAATGAACAACACTATTGCCAGGCTCTGACAAAAATTTACTGAGTCTGAGCTGTGGTTTGGTTTGGTTTGTTTTTGTCCAGAAGCGTATAAATATGGCTAAGTTTAATTTGATTGTATTGGAAGTAGAAGGAGATGCCCTGAAATTGATGTCATCATTAACATCTTTAACTCTTTCTCTCATTTCTGACACTCTGTAGCTTGAGGTTCTATGGAGTTGAAAATGAAGGGCAAGTAATTCTATTTTATGGCGAGGATGGCACAAGGCTTTTGTACAGCCACTGAAACAGTAAGAACTTCTTTTCCCAGCTTTCAGTGCAAGTCTGATCAGTAAGTTGGAGGAAAAATACAGTTCATTCACAGTTGTTATTGTAATAAGCTTTACTGTGACTTTAGGTTTTACTTCCAAGCTTGTAATGGCTAATTATGCAGAGGATGAGGAAATCTAAATAGGTGCATCTCCAGTCTATGCAGTCTTAAAAGCTTGGTGTTTAGATTTTCTGATGTGTAGTGGTCTTGTTGTCAGCTTTTATCCAAAGTATAACTGCACAGTTCATTTGCAAGCAGAGGTGCCTTTTCTCTGCCAACATTTTCAGCTAGTTACAGGCCTAATCAGCTGTGCCAGAACTTTGCACCCTACAATGTCTTTATAATTGAGGAGAACTAGGTGATTTTAGGATGTGATTCCAATCTGTTTCACATGTTAACTTTTTGATGAAGTAGATTTCCTTATAGAAGTGTCCATTTCTTTGTATATGACTGTCTGGGCTTGAGGGTCTCTAGCTGAAATGTGGTTGTCTTATTGTGTAGACATCTTAATCAAGGTGGTTTTCACCCAAAACCCATCCGACATTAAATGTGATATATAATAATGGGGCCTGCATCTGTGTCACACCAAATATACTGATAATAAATTAGAAAATTACTCATAATGAAGAGTAACATAACACATTTTGTTATGAAGAGTCTTCCTTGTCCTTATGTTTTTCTTAGAAAACTTTGCCTAATGCAAACAGAGAGTTTGGGTTGTTCAGCCCAGGGAAGAGAAGGCTCCTGGGAGACCTTATTGTGGCCTGTTATACGGTGAGGGTAGTAAGGCACTGGAACAGGTTGCCCAGAGAAGCTGTGGATGCACCATCAATGGATGTTGTTCAGGGTTGGGTTGGACAAGGTTTTGAACAACCTGATCTAGTGAAAGATGTTCCTGCCCATGGCAGGAGGGTTGGACTAGATGGTCTTCAGAGGTTCCTTCCACCCAAACCACTCTGATTTTACATCAGAGCGTATTTACTCTTTGTGTTCATTTATGGAGAATTGGTGGGAGTTAGTGGTTTTATAATTGTTTCCTTTTTCCTTTGTGATGCATAGTTCTTTCTGTTCTGTAGTTCTAGCTTGTTAAGTTTTTAACTATTTAGTGTTAAAATCTCTTTGGTACAAGGGTAATCACAAATTTCTACTCGTTCACACATTCCCCAAGATTGGAGCATGTTCTTCAAGTTTATGGAGTGGTTGTGGCCACAGGGCGAAATGCAAGTTGGTCTTAGTGCCTCTTCCCACAACGGTGATTTTGATGTTAAAGCGTCACACTGTATGCAGGTTTGATACAAGGTTTTTCCTAAATTTCTGGGGGAAGTGACAACAGCCCTGTGATTTACTTGAATTTCATGCAGTTCAGCAGTTCTCTGCAGGATGCTATGATAGCGCTTTAAGGAAATAATAGGTGGTATAAGTAATTCCTTTAAGTTCGAGTTTATATGGAATAATTTTTACAATTGTTGCATCTGTCATAATTGTAAACGGGTAGAGTACATTTCTGAGTGTGGAGCTGACAACAAAACCATCAGAACTTGTGCTACTAGTGAGAAGAAAAAAAGCTATTTTATACTCCATTAAACTGTTACACATCATAAATAATTTATGCTCAGCTTGCTCTGTTCTGTAGCAAAGATGATAAACTAGTCATTTTTGGAGAATGTTAATGAATATAATAGTTTTCCTGCCTTTCTCTGTAACAGAAACCTCGTTCCTTCAGTATTCCCCTGGCCATTATATGTATGTAACTGGGTTAAATTAGTACATTTAAAAGTGAGTCTTTGAGTCCTACTTTATGAATTGCACAGGTATTGAGGAATGGATTGAAAACATACATAGTTTTGTTCATTGTACTTAATATATTAAGTTTAATTGGTTATTTCTGTCATTATCAAAAGTGTGTAAGCACCTTATGTAATATTATGATGATATCTGTATTCCCAGACTGGAATATTCATAATTTTTTCCTGTTTATACTAAACTTTTAGCTAATACATACATTTTCTCGGTCAAGCGTAGAGAGGTTTTTAGACTAATGGTTGATTTAATGGTCCCTAACCATTCTATGATTTGTGTTTTTAAATATGTCCTTTGCTTTGTAGTGAAAATTTCTTACTTTTCCATTAATTTAAAGAAACCCAAGCAAAATAGCATGGTAAAAATTGAAATTGCTTGGAGATTTAAAAAAATAATCTTTTGGACTACAGCATTTTTAAAATACAGACTTTTAAAGTTGAGTTTGAGCCAGATTTTCAGAATTATAGATAACTAGCTCTATATTCAGACATTTGCCTTGATCTTGTGTAGTGGTTGGTGCTTCTGAGCACATCACTTGTGTATTTTACTGAAATGTGCTACAAGTTCTGGCAATCTAAATGGCTGGGATTGTACTTCACTTAGAGTTGCCTCATTTGCTCATGATAATGAAGGTATAAAATGTGATATTCCTAACAGGTGACAATCTATCCAGATGAGTGATTCAGTAGAAGAGCCTGGGACACATATTTCACTTTCAGTAACACCGCTGGATTTCAGCGTGAATCCAGAGTGTCGTTAATAGAAATTACAGTTCAGGTTAAAGTTTTAATAGTGTGAGTTCATCCTTAAACTTATAATTGAAATATTGTCAACTTTTTCTCTCTCTTTCTGTGATGAACTGAAATATTTTTGGAAGGAATTTTCTTTCTGACAATTAGTTTTCTTGTTTATCCTCCTACGCAAAATACAACGCCTGGCACTTCGCTGATACCACTGAGGAACAATTGATATGTCTGTTAAATACCATTTTAGTGTGTTTACTGCTGAATTTAAAATGATGTCATCGATTTTTTGTTGTTATTTAATATGTTTTTGAATAGGGATTAGTGCGTTATAGCATTATATCACCTTAAACTTATTTAACCTTAAAAGCATAGTCGAGTAGTTTTAGGTCTCTTTGGGCGTGAATGGGTGTGTAATTATCTTTAAAATTTCTTTTTTGTTATTAGCTGCTCCTTTAAAACATTTTAAACTTCGCAGATTGGATAAAATATTGCAGAAAATAGTTGATAATGAAATTCATGGTACTCTGCCAGGAGATTACTTTGACTAGGAACTGTCCTCTGACAAATTAGTGATCGTTCCCTTTATGTAGTACATTGCAGAAACAGCAACCGCCATATTAAATCTTAATCAATAACAATGTTTCACTAATTACAGGAGCGAGTTTATATATTGGATAAATTGGTGTTTGTAAATGTTGTATTATATTAACTAAAACAGCTAATTACCAGCAGCAGAATAAACATAAGGTTTGCTAAAAGCTCCCATCCGTAGCTGGGAGCAGTCGCTGCTGCCTAATATTTCAGTCAATGTGGAAAATAAGGTAATGACATTATAAATACATTTATAATGCAGGACAATTTCTTCTAAAATGCATGTAAGTATTATTGCTTTGCTATGAAATATGATTTATTTAATGCATTTCAGCCCCCATAATATTAAGATATAATTGAGATGGGGGAAAAAAATTGCATGCAGTCAGAGTCTGCATGAAAGTGAATCATGGTCTAAATTGCTTGTAATTTTAAAGGCACTTAGGGGAATCGTGAAATTTATATAATGTAGTCTTTGATTTAAAAAATGTGAAGAAAACAGTCGTCCAGTCTTTCAAGTTTTATTTGACTTCAAATATGTTTTTGTATGCTAATGAAAGCCTGGCTCAGAATGAATAAACAGAAATGCTGAAATTTTGCACCCGTATCGTGATCAAGAAATGGATCCAGATCTGTTGAGAGATGGACATTTATAGTGAATATTCACTAAAATAGCAGACAGTAGTGTACAGCTGGAATAAAGCCACTAATAGAGGCATGTGAAGAGAATGAATGATAACACGAATGATGCTGGTGATTCTGGATGGGAATCATTTAAATGGTGCTGGGAATTCTGGTCATTATTGCTTTCAAAAGACTGAAAATCACAGGTCTTGGCTCTGTGGTTTAATTACCTGCTAAACAATTGCTCGTGATTTCACTAAATCACAATGCTCCCAAACAAGTAACACCCGTAACTGCAGCTATGCCTGAGCAATTCCAATTTTCTTGATAATGGCCACCAAACTGTGTTTAGCCCAACGTAAACCATGAGTTTGAAAGAAAGTGGTAGTGTATGTTATCTTTGAGTGTGTATTGTGGTCCAAAGATGTAATGCAGAATTCTTAGTAACCCATACTTCTGTGCAAGATTCACTATATCTCGGTAGATAATAAAATTAGTGCTAGTAAAATAACGCTTTTTAAAAATTATATGTAATAATTAAACTTCTTTTGAACAAATGATTTAATGCTTTTAAGACATCTGTAATTTCTTGTATCAAATATATTAATAATCCTGTAGAATATAAATCACATACCATTGCACATAATTTCAGTTGGCAGCCAGAACATCACAGGGCTGAAGCTGAAATGCAAAGCCCATAGATCAATAGACATCTCATCATTTACTGCATGGGTAGACTCCAGTCTCTTTGGTGAGCATCTTCTAGATCCAGTGTATTGCTGAAGAAAGAGGCTTCAGCAGCTCCTCACCGTTTTCTCTTGCTAGAGGTGAGTGTCCCTCACCACCTGGCCTAGTAGCAATTCGTGCAAATGCTTCCCTAATTTGCTTTGGGCAAAATCTATTTGCTGGAATAGTTTAAATGAGTGATGTGAGCTAAACTGATTCCCCTGCTGCTAGATTCACATGAACGGCTCCGTAGGCACGTCAGTGGGATCAGTAACCTTTTCAGTGGGAGCAGCTGCACCTGGAAGATGATGTTGAGTCTCATTTGACCCAAATTAATTTAAATCTCTTTGAATGATTAGTTACTTTGTTAGTAGTATGGGCTGGAAAATTCTATGAACCTTTCTAGCATTAACTCCAGATTACTGAATGTAATCACTTTTTTAATAAAGGCGAACTTTGAGGCTGGCAAACCACATTGGTTTTGTTTTGTTTGATTAATTAAAAAGCATCGTAAGGATGAATAATAAACATAAAGAATTGGTAGCTTGACTGAAACGCCGCGACTCCCTTGCCTCTGTATACTTTCTGTACGCTGCTGCCAAGAGATTTTGTGAAGATTGATTAAAATAGTTTGAAATAAGGCACTGTCTATAGAAGTTCAAAGTAATTGGTATAAATACTTTTATTAATAAAAAGAGCTTCCATGGAATGAATTCTATCTTGGGGGCTCTCAAAGGGCTTTCACAAGTTAAATATATAATTAAGTATATTATCTCACGCTATTCACAGAAATATTTTTTTCTGTGGTAGAACACAGTAGCAATTTATGGCGTGAAGATCCACTATGTGAGATTTTGCTGTTAAATGAGAACAGTACAGTACTAGTATTGTTGAAATTCGGCGTACTAAGATGGCTCAGTGCTAGATAGAACAGAAAGGGGAAGACCAGTATAAGCTCAGCCTAAAATGAATCAACAGCATGAGTTTAGACAGGCAAGTATTGCTTTCAGAACAGAGGACACTGCATTAACATCCATTATAGTCTGCAATTATGGGCAGAGCTTTAATGACCTCTAGTCAGGGCCTTAACTGTATCTAGATGTACTAATTACAAGCCTATTGCTTTTTAACACAATGCTGCACTGGGTAGCCATATTTTTAGTTTATGTCTGATCCAATTTAAAGGTAACTATTTCTGACCAGCTTTGTGTAGAAGCACTATACTGAGCAGAGTCCTGGTGTAGCCACAAAATTCTTAACATTGAGTTAGTGGAAACAGCAGCAGCAGCAGAACACGATGGAGGATGCAGTGGAATCTGGGGCTACTTCTGGCAGTAAGCTGAGGTTGCATCAGCGGAACTGGAAAGTGAAGTCCCCCTCAAAAACCACGTTGCTCTGGCTTGAAATGTTCAGGAAAGGTAGGGTTGTTCAAGGCTGATAGGCAGATGGGCCACAAAGGTGCATGTTTTTTAGTCTGTGTGTGGCAAAACACAAAAAGGATTGTCTTTAGTAGCTTTATACAAGTAATGTTTCGTTGAAAGTAATAACGAGGTTTTTTGAATAGGTTCTTCTATAGTCTCTCTTTGTTCTGATACAGTAGGGGCTTTTCCCTCTTCCATCATCCTGGCAATCCCAGATTCTTTGGTAAAGACCAGAAGTGATGGCCTTTGGCTACTCCTCTCACCACCTGTCTTCCAGCCTTGCTAGCACCTCTCAGTCCTCCTTATGAAATCTCTGCGATACACTTGATGACCTCATGACGCTTGCCTGCCTGCTGGCCAGTCAGGCTCCTGCAATAGAAGTGACCTCACGGCTGATGTCACCTGTGTCACTTTTATCTGTTTCTTCCTCCTCCCCGCACGCTGCTGTAGCATTTGTTGGGACAGTCCAGGTACGGCAGCAGGTTTCTTTCTCTTTCTTGTTGAGCAGCAGATGCTACAGGAGAAATGGTTGATGCCAAGGCTGTTTTTCTTGGAAATCACCGAACATTGATAGCCTATTTAGAAGAAAATTATTTCATTGTAGTTCAGTGTCTTCAATTTTCTTGGGAATTATTTCTAATCTTAAGGCTTTTTTTCTGTAGCTCAGAGATTTTTGCACTCTTCAGGCCTTCAGCTGGTGTCTGTCGTGACTCCGTGCGTCGTCGGAAAAGGGCTTCTTTTCTCACAACACCTACTCGCTCAGTAGGAGTCTCGTTTTGAAACGTATGAATGTGGTTTAACGTGGTGTGCCTTAGTGTGTGAGTGTCTATATTTGAGCTTCTCACTTTGTCATCATTGATGCAATACCCGAGCACGCTGTGGGCCGGAGGAAAATCCAGATTTCTCTTCACTAGATGAATTCTGTTGCGCTGGTTGAAATCGGTTTCTAAAAACAGGAGGTAGTTCTTACGCTGCGTAGCCAAGTGCTGAGTTGTTACTACAGATAACTTACTGTATTATGCTGAGGCTTGGAACTGAAATCCTGTTTAAAATCACGCTTATGGAAGTGCAATTTTTTTTTTTTATCAGCGTCCTTCAGAAAGATCCACTTCCAAATTGGAAATATAGTAAAATAAATGGCCATTGATGTTTAAAGACGAAAAAATCGTGGTTTTATCAATGTCTTCTATCACCTTGTGCAATAAATGATTCTGAATGTTGCTGTTTAATTTATTAGATTGTCTTTTTTTCTTTGTGAGAAGCTGCAACCTGCATGCGAGGTGCTGCTGAAGTTGCAATGGAAGTTAAAGGAATTGGGCGCACAAAAAGTATGAATTAGTACCCAAATTATTGGCACTAATGGCAGCTAAAGAGGAAACCTGTTTCTCCTACCACCCTCACATATATAGTGGATAGTATAGCCAAACATATATAGCAGTATAGTGAAACAAAATTTCATTTGCTTAGACTGGGATTTCTGAAACTTAGTTTAGACCCCGGACTTATTGCTAGATGTGAATAAATGTGAGTTCTTGGAATGATGCTGACAGTGCTAGGTATGAGGTACAAAGTTCATGCATGTGTTTGTGTGTGAGGGGTGTATTTATATGTCCACTGTAAAAAATTACACACATTTCTGCTAAATAGAAAAGATTAAAATACTGAAAATAGATAAAATTATCGATTTTTAACTTCTACTGCCAGAAGCAATATGGAAACATAGGTCTACCTTCAGAGGGGTAAAAACCCCCCTTTAGTTTTCTGGAGCAGAAGGTTAATGAGCAATGCATAGGACATCTGTATAGATGCATATAGTTTGTCCTGCCATTTAAAAAAGTAAAGACTGCATTTCCTACCTTTCCATGTCACGATCTCCCGGCTTTTTTCCCCCCACCGTCTTTCTGTATAATTCCCATCAGTTTGGAATCCCCCATGTGGCAATTCCCTGCAGTGCAACAACCTTCCTGCTGTAATTTTCAGAATTCATCATTAATCTATTTTGTCAGAAATAGTAATGAGAAGGGATTGAGGGGATATAAACTGACAGGCTTTATTTTGAGAGAAAAAGCAAATGGAGAATGTTTTGTCTGTTCCCTGTTAGTAGAGTTTTTTTATTTCTTTTTCTGCTTAGGGGGTAGATTATTTTCAAGCTGGAGGGTGTGTTAATATGCAAAATACCAACCCCATATATTTAGCTATAATAAATATTCACAAATAGAGCTATTTCAGCTATTCTTTATTTTTTAAATACGTATTTTTCCTTTAGGAATTCAGGTTGGGTGTAATAAGAACAGAGTGGAATTGACTTAGACTGCTAATATCTTGCAATTCAGAAGAAAAGAGTATTTTTAAATGATAAAAAGTAATTTTGTCTAGCACTATGGACAACTGAGACACGGACATGACATTCAGTTTAGCAATTTCAGGCCTGCGCTAACAGCTCTGTAAACCACTTCTTTCCTCAGCACAAGTATTTCATTTTTGTTTTATTTTTTTATCATGCCCATGAAGAACTCTACATGAATGGAGGTTTCTTTCTCATAGTGCTTCTCATACAGTACATAGAAATGAGCAGAATTACCTGGAAGTGACTTTTTCAGGCTTGTTGACTCAGTGGTTGAGGATGATGTTTTGTACTCAGAACTTCTAGCATTTTCTTTTTATTTTCCAGTATTACATGTAATGACAACTTAATTTCAAAAGATAGTTCTGTTTTGATCAGCTGTTTTCCATCTTGTTTATTGGCTCAGCAAAATTAAGGGCTGCACTTAATAATAAAAATTTCTTTGAGGAAACCAGACTGTAACCTTAACCTGGTGAGTGCAGATGATAGCTCAGATAGGGAGTAATTTCAGAGACTAAGCTTCAGCAAACTGAGCCTTCCTTCCATAATCACCGCTCCTGTATTTAATTTCCCTTTACATGACCTTCCGTTATCATTTGGTGTAATCCGTGTAGCAGTTGTCCATGTGGTAGATAATCATCTACCACCAGTGTCTGTATTTTGGAATAAAAAGAGATAAATCACCAAGTGTGGGTCCCCCCCATGGGGTGCTGTCCTGGGGGAGCAGTCTGCTCCAGCCTAGGTCCCCCCAGGGTCACAAGTCCTGCCAGCAGACCTGCTCCAGCCTGGGCTCCTCTCTCTGTGGGCCCACAGCTCCTGCCAGGAGCCTACTCTGGCACTGGGAGTCACAGCCTCCTTCGGTCATCCACCTGCTCCGGTGTGGGGTCCGCTCTGGACTGCAGGTGGGTCTGTGCCCCACCATGACCCTCCATGGCTGCAGGGCACAGCCGGCCTCACCATGGGCTGCACCACGGGCTGTCAGGGAATCTCTGCTCCGGAGCCTCAAGCACCTCCTCTCCTCCTTCTCCACTGGCCTGGGAGTCTGCTGGGCAGTTTCTCTCACAGATTCTCACACCTGTCTCTGGCTGCTGTTCCATAGCAGTTTTTTCCCCCCGTTCTCAAATGTGTTATCTCAGAGCTGCTACCACTGTCTCTGATGGACTTGGCCTTGACCAGCGGTGGGTCCGTCTTGGAGCCAGCTGGAATTGGTTCCTTTGGACGTGGGGGAAGCTTCTGGCAGTTTCTCACAGAAGCCATCCCTGTATCCCCCCCATATACCAAAAACATGGCATGCACACCCAGTACAGCCACAAAAGGTAATTAAAAAGCCCATAGAATATGTAACCCCTGTGAAATGTTGTTTCATCTGGAAACCTGCAAACTGCTGTCTCTGGCCTGCCACATACACATGAGAATTTTCTAATGTTATAGATGAAGAACAGCTATGTTATGGTATAAGTCTATGCTGTCATTTAGACCTCAAGAAACAGGTGTTTTGTTCTCCCTTTCGTTGTTTCAGCCTCTTGATATATCAAGGTGAATATTGATAGTGGAGCTAAGGGAAGAATATTTATTAGGAACCTACCAAACTGATAATGATGAACCAAATCTTAATGGTCTGTGGTCTGATATGGCTTGTTGACTGTCTTAGTTGAACTGATTTGTTGACTTCTTCCTGCAAGGATGAGCACATTCGTGATGTTTTCTGCTAGAGAAGGTGTTCCAGAATTGGGCAATAGTGGTGAAATCCAGACAAAGATGTAAGCTTCCATAAATAGTTAAAATTAAAACTTGGTAGACTTATAAAAGCCAAGCAGCTTCTCTTGATGATACTAATCTTTAGCAGCTCTGAGTACAGGTTATTTCTCACAGTGCTTGGGTTGCACTTGTGATTTTTGAGTTCTGTAATACTTGCAGGACTCGATCCAAGTGCTTACATTGCATTTTGGTGTGGGTGGAGAAACAGCTGGTGATTTAAGTGCTTTAGCTCCTTGACTGCTCAGAGTGAATAATTTTTGAAGAGGGATACTTTTCCAGGGCTGGCTACTGAAGCAGATAACCCCAAATTACCAATTACTTTGTTTCTCAATAAATGAGCCATGAACTTGAGGTTCAGGGTGTTTAGCACGGCTTGATGCATGCAGCCTCCTACACGTTACCGGAGCAAATGGAAAAATTGAAAATTCTGCAAATATTTTTGCAACATAATTTAAACAGGTCTTATGTGCAAGTATTAAAACTGAAATTATCTGCCATTTGACTGTAGCACATATGAGTTTTAAAACTCTGTCCTGTTAGAGAAGCAGCTGATAAATTGCTCTTCTGCAGAAACAGGTAGTTTGGCAGCTAACAGTCACTGCACCCAAAGCTGTGCTGGTATTTCCAAAGGGTAAATAATGAACAAAGCAGTATATACAGGGCAGTCCTGAGAACTTCAGATGTGCCAGAAAAGGATAAAATGGGAGTGGTAAAACTGCTAGCTTCTAGCAGTTAATAGTTATTCAGAAAGGTAACAAAAAATATTTTCATAGAGCCACACAATAGTTGAGGTTGGATGGGACCTCTGAGGGTAATCCACTCCAGCCCCCTGCTTAAAACCGGCTCAGCTAGAGCAGGTTGCTTCCTTTCTCAGAATTTACTTTTAGCAATACTTCTAAGAAGATTAAAAAGGTCAAAAACATAGTCCTGGGGAAAACCAAACCAACCAAACAAAACAAACCCCAACGAGAAACCAACAAAAAAAAAAGCCTCCCAAAACCACCTAGGTTTGGATTTACTGTATTGTCATTGGTTTATGATAGAGATCTTAAGGTAATCATCACTAAGATACTTCTTGGAGCACACACAACTGAGTAGAAATGGGTATTGAAAACACAAACTGTAAGGTTCCCCGAGGTGAAATTGTTAATATATTTTAATTTTAATGTGTGTCACATTACCTCGGTTGTATATGAGTGAGTGTTGCTTTGCATTCGTAGCATCCTTTTGTAGTCGCCTGTCAAATACACGATTAAAATAGTCAATCGTCATTTTGTCTTCCTAGAAATAGACTGAAATATGGAGAAATGAATTTGAGTTCTCCCTGCTGCATTAATTGGTGGAAAAATGAAGCTCTCGTCCTTCCAATTTTTAATTTTACAACATAAAAGTTCATGCTTCTGTTTCTAGTTTGATTTTCTTGTTTAATCACTGGTACGTTTGAGTCACCTGCAGAATTGCGTATTAAGTACAACCAGTATTTTAATGTGCACTTTCCTTCTCTGTGGTTTTCATATATGTAGTCACTAAAAGTGATTTTGGAAGGCAGGAGCTTATATTCAGGAAAAGAACCTGTGATGGGGGAAGAGGACTGGAGGAAATTGTAATTTTTATTTATTTTTCACCCTCTGACTCTCCTAAACACATTTAGTCCTTGGAGTGCTCAGCCCTGCTTTCATCTATTATAAATGATTTTCATTTGAGCATATCATTTTGCTTTTCCTCTGACAATGAAAATCAAAGTGACACAGGTTCACCACAAGCCTTCAGCAGCTCTTTTCAGTCCTGGACCTTAAAGTAATAGGATTAAGTTAATTTGTTCTTGTCTTAGATCTCTCTCAAAGCATGTAGCACTTGGATGGTTGGATATTGCTGCACGTTGAGTGCTTTGCTGTTTTTAAATTTATAAATACAAATACAGTCTGTGGTTCTATAAAAAATGTTTGTAATTTGTTTAAAGCAGAAAACACAGTTATGCTAACAAGAATCACTCAAAACTACTAAATAAGGAGTATTTGTAACTCAATCCTTTGACATAATTTTCTTTCTTCGTGAAGGTTGTGAGGAGTTTTGGGTCCACCACCAACGATTTCAGAAAGGAAGATGCCTTCACAGCTTTGTCTCTTAAGCCACAGTCCTGAAGCGGTGTGGGAGGTCTCCTGTTTCCAAATGTAGGCGATGGTGGCATGTAGATTACTTTCTCCTGCGGATTTATAAATAGATTAGCATCTTGGGGAGAAAGTAGTAGGGCAGAGTGGAGTCAGGTTTTATGATAATGAGTTTTATTGATTCACTGCCAGAATATGTTATTGCAAAGGGTGTTTGCATTAAGCCACGAGGACTAGTAGTGGGTATATTTTAAAAATAAATGAGGAGATTGCCTTACTCTCCACTGTGTTTCTGATATGATTTTGTTAATAAGCAGATCATTAATTTTTTAAAAAAATAATATTTAGAACAGTGGGTAAGGCGGTAGACATAATTTCTCTTTTAAATCTGAATTTCCTTGCCATTATGGTTTTACGACTGTATAAACCTTAGTGATAAGATAATACAAATTATTAACCTATTCCATTTAACTTAGTCTCTTAGATGTTTTTATTCCTTTTTATCCAGAGTTTTTTGTAATACCAAGGAAATCTTTGAATTGCTTACAAGAGTAATTATGAATTTCTGAACATTTCATATCTTTTTTTCTTAGCTCTGAAAATATTAGGAATAATTTTACTTCAGACATCAGGAGGAAAATAGCAGTATGATTGTATCTTTCACTTCTTCATGCTCTGGGTGCATCTTAATTTAAGAAAATCCATCAATATCTCACACCCAAAAAATCCACCAGAAAACAAGACATCTCCCAAGAGGCCTGCCCTTCCAATTGCAATTCAGACGCAGAAGTGTGCTTTGATAAATCATGGGTTGGTATTTTGTGACCGATGACCTTTGACGGTGTCCAGCCTCCTCTAGTGCCACCAGCCACCCTCAGAGCCTCCGCTGAAACTTTTCTGCTGGCACTATCATCATCTCTGCTTGATTTGCACTTTTTTGGTAGTTCTCCCTGATGGCATATCATAAATCTCATCTGTAGAGCTTGCGTATACTGACAAAGTTTCTGTTCTCAGCTGTATGCAGCCCTTGAAGTGGGGGGTAGTTCCTGGTGAAGAAGTGGAAGAGGGGGTTGTCTTCTGGCCCACCCCCTTACCTTGTCCAGTTCGTGAGCTGCGTTACCATTCACAATTCATTTAACTTTATAAAATGGTGTTCTGCTTCCTTCCCCTTGGCCAGCCCATGTTCAAAGGTGAGTGTTTAGCCAAGCTAAGGCAGAGATGGAGAAGGCTCTTGCCAGTGTGCCAGATCCCACCAGGATGCAGAGCTTGCATGATGCTTGGCCTGTCGCTAAGGCAGGGCTTGGGCGTCAAGCCTGTCGGAATGGAGAGAAAATCATCTTCCTCACTTATAGCACGTACCCCAGCAGTGATGGCCAACAGTAGTCGGACACCAGCCTCGGTTTTTTCTCTGACTTGCTTTTGGAGGAGTCTGTCTTCTACTTCCTCACCCCTATTCCAGGCCATTTCATGAAACTTTAAGATCTCTCGTAGCCCTCAGGGCAGGGGTTATATCAGCCCTCCACATTTTGCTGCAGCATCTGTTATTTCCCATTTTGCCCTTAAATACTTCCATATTTCTTGTTTTTCTGTGTCTTCATAATTTATGACAGTTTTGATCTGGGGCTAACATCTGAGGAGGTTCTGGTAGCCTGGAGCAGATCAGCTGTGGCGGCAGTTTTACCCAAGCCATCTCTGGTACTCAGCCTTAGATGAATGGCTTTTTGCTTGGGAAGCCTACGTATGTCTATAAGCATACAGAGGAATACCGTATTTGTCGGAATTATTCCTCCCATAAATATTAGACAGAAAAGCTAAGTTACATTCAGGGAATATGATGATAAATTTATTGCTCTTATGCCACTCAGAGACCCTGAGCGTTCCTGGGCTTGCACGCCCTGGCCTGTTGATAGTGCACGTACACGTAGTACAAACTTTTTTGAGCCTGTGACTGCTAGGCCAGATCTTCGTCTGTCTGTCTTCTCATTTGTTGTGCAAAAAAAGCCTTTAAAATAGATCCTGTTGCCACTGTTTAGCAATTTGGGAATGCTTGGGTTAAGGCTTAGAAATTTTTTTTAAGACCTGAACAAAGAAAAGATTAGTGAAATAATCGGTGTGTTTGATACTCCCTGTTACATCAAAACCAGACAAAAAGGTATCTAGGTCTGCTTTTGGTCCCACTAAATTTGCTGGTAGATTTGTAGTTAAGTGTTTTCATAAAAATGCTGATCCTTTTGAAAGTTTTGTCCCTTGTTAGTTACACACACAGTTCTCTCCCTACTGATCCTCTGTCTGTATTTCGATGCACATGCATCCTGGTATTATTTGGAAGCCTTTTACATGGATAAAACTGAAAAAAATTTCAGGCTTCAAAAAGAAACTGCTTTTCAAGAAAGTGTCGATTAGAATTTTTCACATATTTTACAGAAATGTTTTACTTTTCTCCTAATACTTTGAGAATTAACATGTAAAGTCTCCACTGGATATTGTAATTTTTGAGATCAATGTGTAAAGGAGAAGATTTTTTTGTATATATATGTACATAAAAATGTATGAATATGTGGATACACACAAATATGTGGGAAGTACTGTACTTGGGGTGGGGGAAGAACCCAACTATATGCCTAAAGCAGGTGTATTTGCTTTCAGGCTGTAGCTTTTGAGGTAATGAAATAGTCCAAATCCCTGCCTGCATTTCTTATGTCACTTAGCCACAGTTACACTATTAACTACTTTAATTTGGGCATTCTGAACATTAAATACTTCCAACACTCCCTGAAAATGTTCACTACTAGACTGTTTATTTTGAAGTACAAATACCTTGTCTAGACTATTTCTCAAGTTCTCAGAGGAAGATAGCCTTTGGCAGCAGTCAAGGTCCTAAAGGGTGTGAGACTTGTTTGTGTAGGAAAGTGCAAAATTTGCAGAGAGCAGCTACTCCTGAGGACTTTTTCCAAGTCCTGTATTCAGAACCAAAGCTGTGGTTTAGGAGAAAACACTTTTTTACAGGGACACTGAGAAGATGTCATCCAGCCTATTCTTCCTGGAGTGAGCTGATGGTCAGGGGTGTGGATAATTACTGCCCTGGTGCTGTGATTCTGTGGGAGGCCAGGCTGGAGCTGCACTCCAGGCTGGAGGAGGTGACCTAACCAGGTGCTGGTTCCATTCCCGTCCTGGAACCCACGGCACGCTGGGCTGTTTGGGAGTGAGTGCGTGCAGGGGAGAAGGAGGGATGGAGACCACAGGTGCAGAAGACGAGACTAGCAGCAGAACTACCTGAACTACCAGGGCTGCAGCTTAGTTTAAAAAACTAAGTAGTGAATCAAAGGTTGTCTGTCTGGTTTGAATAGCCAGGTCCACTCTGATAATTGCTCTCTTTATTGTATCTCCAATTTGGGGGGGTTTTTAGTCTTGACTGATGAGGCAGCTCTGTTAATGTGGTCCACGGACCATGTGTGTTTGGGTCTTATTGTTACAGAATTGAAAAAGTCCTGCAGGTTTATTTTAATTTTTTATTTGTTTCCCCTACTGTAGTAAATCCTTACAGCTTAAATTTCAGGGGAAACTGCTTTGGCCTTTTTTTTTATTGACTCCAGTTAAGTAAGAGGAGATATGAGGCTATTTGCCCATCATTAAAAAAAATACTGCTCCCTGTGTGTTACAGATTAAGGTTTCATAAAAGCAAAGAAGACTCTCTTTAATTTTAGTTTATAGGAGCTGAATTTATGCATCTGTGGTGATATTCTGCATAATGTAGATTCATGCTTCCATCTCTCCTTTGGAGTGCGTCTGGGCACGGCTCAGACTGTATGTCACCGGCAGTAATAACACAAGTTACCTTGTCAGTATTTCAGTGCCCAAACACATTTTACCTTCTGCATGTGAATATATTGCTTCCTCCACCTATAAATTGAGGCTGTGAAAGCAGAATGTGGCAGACGTCTAATAGTGCTCAACAGCATAAAGAAGTGAAAAAACGTTGTTGTTGGACACTGCCTGTTGAGTTTGGAAAGGCAGATTACAGTTAACAGAGCTGAAATTCGTTTAGGGGAATGGGTGAACCCAATTTTTACAGGAGGACTTTAGACATGTTGCTGTCAGGTGGTTATGACACTGCTATTATGTCCCATTTGAAAACAGTCTGGCGTTTCTTTCGCACCTGGTTGTACCGATGGAGTACCAAATTAAATTTAACTGTACCAGTTGCTACAGTGGTCAACATAGGCTTTGCTGTGCTGTCTCACTTTAATTAAACCTCATCTCCTTAAGTCATTGAAATTTAGCAGGATGATACTGCTTAGATACAAGGAAGAAGTTCTTCCCGGAGAGGGTGGGAGGCACTGGGACAGGTTGCCCAGAGAAGCTGTGGATGCCTCATCCCTGGGAGTGTCCAAGGCCAGGCTGGATGAGGCTTGGAGCAACCTGGGCTAGTGGAGGGTGTCCCTGCCTATGGCAGGGGGGTGGAACTAGATGGTCTTTAAGGTCCCTTCCAACCCAAACCATTCCATGATTCTGTGATTCTGTTCATGGTGATAAATGTACCAGAGAACGCCTGTGAGTATTTTTTCACATATAAATAATTTATATGTAGTTTTAGGTCATCAGAGATTGCTACACAATGAGGTCTATTGTAAGAAAAATGTGATTTCTGTTGGAAATTCAGTTCTTAATCCTCTCTATCCCTGGGCATGTGTATCAGTGTTTAATAAAGGTAGAATATCAGATAAGCGTGAATTGCAGATAGATGTGTTATCTTGAAGATAACAGCAAGATAATTAAATGTAGTTATGTATTTTAATATACATATACAATAAATATCTTATTTCTTGTTTTCCGCAGTGCAGTAATATTTTTCTTCTTTTGAAATTTCCTTTTAAAGTCTCTTAACCTTATACTGTATGTATTACTCCTCTGGACCTAAAATTATAGAAAAGGTTAATCTCTTTGGTGTCTTTAGGTGCTTGCACTCATGAATAAAGTAGAATTTTAAAAATATTTCAAGAAAAACACATAGAAAGTCAGTTATAATTTTCTTTTCTGCTGTTTGTCTCTGAAATCTGGCTTACCTTACAATTCACAAGACAGTGTGGGGTGGGGGGGTTGGGGGGAGTGGGTAAGTCAAGAGTTCATCCCTTTCCTGACATTTTCAGTCAATCTTCCTTGATCATGTCACCTTGATCTGTATTTATCTGGCACCAGACCAGGGCACTTGGAAGACAAGGGGAAGCCCTTCAATCCCTAGTCCAGGTTTTCTTCTCATTTCATTGCACAGTCGTATCATATTTAATAACCTGAAACCTCAACAGGGTGTCATGTACTCTGTATTATGAGGGATGAATAAACATTTATTAGGTCTTTTTGCCTGTTTATGATCAGTCATGTTTTGTTCTGCAGAATGATTTTCTTTTTCATCCTCTTTAAGGACAGAGAAAAGTTGTTACTCTTCTACCATTTCTGAATTAATCTGATTTTAACAATTCTTTGCTATTCTCAATTTCATGCAAAACCCAGTGATATTAGTTCTGCAAGTAGTTGGTATGTCTCTCCACGTTTATAAAATTAAGCACTAATTCTCACTGTGGGCTAGAACAGTCTGTATTGCATGACAAAAGGTTTAAGCATGCAGTAAAGAAACCCCCAAAAACAATAATTCACGAATTGAGAGAAGAGCTTTGCTTTCTAGCACTGAAAATGCTGGGCAGTGTACAAAAAGATTGGGTAAAATTGACATGTTTTAGCAACTCCCAAAATGTAAGAGGATGGGGGTTTTTTTCCATTATTATAAAATTACGTGGCAGCTTCTATTTTCCTGAAGCATTCTATTGACTGGGATGAAACCACTTTTCTATAAAGTACCTGTAAGTGCTTGCTTTCACTTGCAGACTTTCTCACCCACAACATAAAATGGGTATGTTAAAATAATAGTTTTATTTTATAAAATGTATGGATTGCAGATTCTCCAAGCACGGCACAGACTCCTTCCAAACATCACCGACACTCTGAAAAAGGAAAACTAAAGGAAAGAAATAGTTTCTGAGGTTGCAGAAGCAGTTGGACTGAGGGCGCGATTCAGGCTTCTGCACCCCAGGACTGTGCTTACTCCATAGGGGCACGTTGTTCGAGATGCGGTGAGGACACTACGTTGGACTTTCTGGATAGGGAATGCCCTTGCACCGGATGCTGTTTGCATTGGAGCCCTAATTCTCTTCTGCTTAAAACTATAAACAAACAAAAAGCAGTGAATATCAGGATAGTCCTGATGGCTGATAACATTTACATTTCTGGAAGTTACAATAACAGGTAGCACAAGTTTAGCTTATTTCTTACTGTGCCTTCTACTACTCACACTCTCTAAGAATGGAACAGTTCCCGAAATATGGCTTATTTGATGTTGTTGTCTGTGGTCTTTTTCTTACCTTTTTATCTCTTGAATACATATTAGTGGATGAAAAGAGGGCTGGAGGCCCTCTGCTATGAAGAAAGGCTGAGAGAATTAGGCTTGTTCAGCCTGGAGAAGAGAAGGCTCCGGGGAGACCTTATTGCAGCCTTCTAATGCCTGAAGGGGGGCTTACAAGGAAGCTGGGTGGGAGCTTTTTACAAGAGCCTGTAGTGACAGGACAAGGGGTAATGGGTTTAAACTGAAAGCAGGGAGATTTAGATTAGATATCAGGAAGAAGAATTTCTTCCTGGAGAAGGTGGTGAGGCACTGGGACAGGTTGCCCAGAGAAGCTGTGGTTGCCCCATCCCTGGGAGTGTCCAAGGCCAGGCTGGATGAGGCTTGGAGCAACCTGGTCTGGTGGAGGGTGTCCCTGCCCATGGCAGGGGGGTTGGAACTAGATGATCTTTAAGGTCCCTTCCCAAACCATTCTGTGGTTACGTTAAATCTCGCAGATGTTCCTCTATCCGCATATTGCCTTTGTGCAGCATGAGCACTGCTGAACCCTAATCCCAGTCTAAGGTTGAGCTGCTTTCCTTGTGATACAGCAATGAACAATAAGAAAATCCAACACATAAATTAATAGTTTTTCTAGGGGTGGATCATAGTGGGACATTCTCATCCATTTCTACCCAGCCCCTTAGAGTGGTAATATTTGATTTTCAAGTGATTGACTTCTTACTACTTAGGCTGAAATTACAGCCCTAATTTGTATTTACCTTGATAGGTGTTTAAGCTGAAGTGTCAAAGCAAAATGTTAAGTTGTAGCTGTGACAGTTTTGCTGTTTTTGTGGTTGGTTTTGGAAGGTGAAGGGAGGAGAGGGAGAGCAGCAGTGGGAAGGAAGAGGAGCCATCGGTACTGGTTTGCTTTGGTAAACCCAGAGGATGGATTCACTGTCCTTGTCTGCAATGTGCTTCTCAGCACTTTTTTTCTTCTTCAGGCTAAAAAATGCTTCTTAGCTGCATGGATTTCTCTGTCTGAAGAACAATAAGGCTAATGGTAGGAAATTTGCTGAACAGTGAAACTCTGCAGTCTTTCTTTCTGCAGAAGTCATTTGAACCAGTTTGGTGTCCTGGTTTCTGTCTCAGCAGTATTTAAATTTACTTGTTAGCTATTTTTGCCCCTGCTGATTAGTTTGTTTTGTTTTATACCTTGAGTTTCAGTTAACATGGGTTCCTTACACTATTTAGCTGTTACCAACACACAATGGAGAGGCAGTTCTGCAAGAAGACTGCTTGAAGCTTTCTGTATGGATCTGTGTAATCCCTGTATAAATTGTCATCTTGATTGCAACAGAAAAAAGTTGCCAAGACCTATTTAGGACTTCTTTTCCTTTTGTGGTTATGTAAATACAGCATCAGAGCAGCTGACTGGAAGTGGCTGAAGTTTTGGACTCAATGGTTTCTGTCATATGCCACAAGAAACAAAGTCGTTTTCTGGAGGCACTTTGGAACATGCTGGTGGTACAAACAGGACAGGGAGTTTCCTCCTAATCTCTTCTAATTCATGCGTGACGGACTTCAGTATTTTTAATTGTTGTCAGAATGATGAGGTGAGCAGTCCCCTAAGGAATCTAGAGTCTCAGCTACCTTATAGATATAACTGGATGTTTTCAGGTTAATGCAAACATCTAAACTTTTTCGGATTTTGCTAAGGGATTGGCTTCACTGATAACTTGTGGCAATGAGTTCTGCAGGTTAATTATGCATTTAATTGGTTTCAAATTTGTTGCTTTTCAATTTCACTGTTCACTGAATATCTCCTTGGTCTTGCATTATGAGAAGGAGTAAATAAGAGAGTCTGACTCACCTCTGAACATTTGATTATTTTGTATACCTCTCATGTACCCTTCTACGAAATAAAGCACTTCTGATGGTTTTGGTCTTTATGTATCTCCAGCTTCTTGCTCCTCTGAAGCTTTTGGGTGTAGTGGCCAGAGCTCTGGGAGGATCTGGTGTTTTATTTAACTCTGTCAAATAATGTGATCTCAGTCTGGTGCGGTCCTCCCTTTCCCCTTTTCTTCATAAATCTCTGTTTTACTTGGCTATTGCTACGCACAAGACAAGTTTTTATTAGCTTGCCTGCAGGAATATAAAGTCTTTCTCTGGCGCTTTACGGTCAGAATAAAAATGCTTCACGTGGCTGGTGCAGGCTTTTGCTTGCGCTCTGTATCGTTTTCCAGTAGTCCGCACTGGATCCTGCCTGTCTTCAGGCTATCTGAGCCTTGTACCTTAAATAGCTCCTTGTGATGCTCAGTATGGTCTTCACGAATGAAGATGATCTCCGGTTGTGATATCTTCGACTTACATGTTTTTCTAGGTGACTGAAGTAATCTAAATTGTAAACTGAAACATGGGACATTGACCACGTAATCTTCTCAGGTTTGATCTATTTGGCCATTCCTATCCAGTAATTTTTATTAAACCTTTGAGCAAGTAATTGGATTTTATGATTATTTGATTTTCATTTTCCTTTGTGTAAGATATTGTTGAATTTTTCTTACATATCTCATTAGACAATTGTTTCACTCTTTCCTATTGCAAAAAAAATTTACAGGAAAATGTAGTACCTGTAACAGCTAGTCTCTACCCTGCTATGTAAATCACTAGATGTTCTGTCAACAATTCACATGACAAGGATGTCAGAGTAAGGAATAGAAATGTTATCATCTGGCCCCCTCAAATATATTTCTTGCCTTCAATTAGTAATTGATGGTTTTAAGTTTGGACGGTGTTTTTTGGTTGCTTGGTCCCAGATTACTACACCCTCAGACATGTACCATTTGAACTGGACAGGGCTTTGAAAACAAGCTTTAAAATTATTTTAATATCTTTTTCCAGCATGGTCTTTATGAAAATCAAGTGTTTATCTCCTTATTCTCTTACGTTGTCTGCTTATTTCCATCAGTTTTATATATTTTTATATATTTTCTGTGCTTAGAATATTATTTATTTCTGTTAGAATAATACAAACACCAGCAGAGCTTGAAGTATAATTATGTTAAACATTGCACAGATGTGTAGTGAGTTCCAGGCTCTGCCCTAGAGACTTCGCAATCAAATGAGAAGAGAAATAAAAGTGCAGTGAAGGGAAGTTGGACACGGAAATTCAATGACATGTGTTACAGAATTATACAAAAGGAAGATGCTCACCGATAATCAATACATAAATCAATCCCTCCTCCTTTCAGAGGTACTCTGCTCAAGGCAGTAATTCTCTTGTGGGTTCATTTCAGAAGAAGTTGCTAAAACTTTAAAGAAAATTATGATAGACCAGCACTGTAATTTGCTAATTAAACTACATAGACCATTAAATCTTGCTGGATCCCAACACACGCTTCCTGCCGTTCCCCCCTGCTTTCCCAAGGCTTTCCTTTCTAGCTCTGCTGGATCTTAGTTTGTATTTAATAATTTAAACGGGTACAGTAACTTTCCTTACCACACTGGATTTTCACACTTAGTTAGAGATACAATGAAACAGGTCTATTATTTGCTTGAATTGAGTTTTCAAAGTGCTGTAAAGAATGAAACAGAAGAGCTAAAAAGCAATGACTTATTCATTGGGGTAGATTTTGTATAGCCTTGATATATATGGTGTACCAATTAGCTGTACATATTTTTTTACCGTGTGAATTTTTTGTGTGTCTTGATGGGAGAAAGCCTTTTTTGAAAGCTGTAGCATTCCCAAAACTGACTAAAATGGTACTCCTTTGGCAATGCTGAGGATAAATACCTAAATATTTCACTGTTTAAGTCATATGCCCCATTTAAAAGATCAACTTGTTTCTGAGTTCCAACTTCTGTCTTCAATTATCTATTTGCAGTTCTTTTATTATCAAGCTGATTAGGAAAAGCTTTCGGTTTTGGAACAATGGTAAACAGTATGGCTGCTTTATTTGAGAGAAAGTCAATGAGTTTTGATGGTTTGTTTATTACTGAAGAGTTGAATCTAAAAAGATCTAATTTAAAAAAAAATTACATATAATCTATTGTCTGAAAGACATTTGTACGTAGTGCCTTCTGGAACATCAAAAAATGTAGGTATTGCTTATATTGTATCTTTCAAATTGAGAAACACCTGATGTAGTTACAAGTGATTCAGTTTTCTGTCTTAAGCAGAAATCAATAACTTGAACAGCAGAGAAGAAATAAATGTACTCTTATTTTGTATTCAAAAGTTGATTTACCTACCTGCACATCATTATTTTTTGTCTTCAATGGAAATTGGTTACCAGGATAACGGATCGAGCAGCCAATTCCAATGATGCACCATCTCTTGGAAGGAAATTATATCAATTCATGTATAGTTTTCATCATTTGATACAAGAATAAGGATACTTGCAGATGGAAAATAACACTGGAGAACGTGCAGTCCCTGACGCTGCCTAGACCTCTAATAAACAGCGGATAGAGTAAGTTTTGTATGGGATTTCAGATGAGATTGACTTTGAAGTGGGCTTCAATGAGATGTTGAGTTTTCATTGCTTATATTAGTGCAGCGTCTACAAGAATGATTTCACTGTTTACTTTCTGTCTCCTGAATCTTCAGTTTATAAGGCAAAAGAAATAAAGAAATAAGCTATGGCTTTTAGAAATATAACAATATAAATTCAAAGTGTTGACAAAATATGCTGGATTCCTGAAGCAAGAATAAGATTTCCTAGATGGAAAGCTTGGAAGATTTAAAATTTTTCTCTAGTCTGAATATTTAGATATTAGGCAACTGAGGTGCAAGTTTCTTCTTACTGACTTGGTTTTGTACTTCAGGAGTGTTCTGGAATGAGAATACCTTCTGGAAGGGTGGTGGTTCCTTATAGCTTACTTTGTCTTACTTGATGTATTGTTTTAAAGTACATCCAATGTGGGCTCACGTTGCTTTTCTTTCTGTTGTTCATTTGTTCTGTTGTTCATTCATCCAGGAATTTCAATGAACTTCTGTAAAATTATAATTTGATCAATTCTGAACACACTAGAAAAAGACACAAATATCTATGACTTACTAGGATAGTGGTATAGCAACAAAGGTGGAAGCAGAACCTAATCCTAAATCTGTTTGCTAGCAGGTTTTTTTCCTGAATTTTATGGGATAATAGTTCTCTTGCTCAGTTTTTATGTATAGAAATCCACTTTGGCTCATATGGAGCAGTCTATGACTGCTTCTTTAAGATTAGTGGAACACTGTACATATTTGACATATGACTGAAACATCAGAAACTGTCAGAAATGGTTATAGACATTATTTGAATTGCTACAAATACCTGGCAGCAGTACAGATAGTCTTGAAAACGTTTGATCTTTTTGGACTGCGGTAGTTAAATGAAAAGCATGTATGCAGTTCCAGAAATAAGTCATGCCTGCCTTTTATTCCTGTTGACATGCATATATGTAATACAGATTTGTTTAGCATCTCTTTTTTTCTTTGAACTATGGTTGCATGGAAACAAAAGTCTTTTCTGCATATTGCTAATGAATAGAATAGTCATGAATGTATTTTAATTTTTACTTTCAAGAGAATAAAATCTTCAAAATGTGTTGATATCGTACTGAACAAACCAGATGGTTCACCCAGTGAGGAACAGAGTTTGGTGATGAGTCCAGCTTTTCTTTAGTACTCTTATTGCTCATTTCATGGTAGCTTGGTAGAACTGTGTGATTGTTCTGCCCTTTGGTAGATAGGATCATAAAACAGAATTATTGAATCATTTTTGTTGGAAATGACCTTTAAGACCATGGAGTCCAACTGTCAGCCTTACACTGTTAAGTCTATCACTAAACCATGTCCCTGAGCACCACATCTACACATCTTTTAAATCCCTCCCAGGATGGTGACTCCACCACCTCCCTGGGCAGCCCATTCCAATGCCTGACAGCACTTTCCAGAAAGACATTTTCCCTAAAATCCAGTCTAAACCTCCCCTGGCACAACTTGAGGCCATTTCCTCTTGTCCTATCACATGTCATTTGGGAGAAGAGACCAACCTCCCCCTCTCTGCACCCCCCTTTCAGGGAGTTGTAGGGAGTGATAAGGTCTCCCCTGAGCCTCCTCTTCTCTAGGCTGAACACCCCCAGCTCCCTCAGCCGCTCCTCACAGGAATTGTGCTCCAAACCCTCCCCCAGCTTCAGGTGAAATAATTCAGGATGGAAGGAACCTGAAGTCCTCTCAAGTCATTGGTGACTCGGTACTTACCTCCTGCTGTTGGGAATTCTCATCCTTCAACCCTGTCTCTACACACAGAGTCTGGGAGATGTTGCTGATGAAGGTGGTGTGGTAGAGGTTGTTCAGTCTCCATGCTTGGAGGTTTTCAAAACCCAGCTGAGTACAGACTTGAGGTACTAGGTCTGACCTCATAGTTTACCCTTTGGAGCAAGAACTACATGACCTTCTGAGGTCCCACTGAGTACTCAGCTATATGTGTTGACTTTCTCTAAATCATCCACCTCATTCAGCAGAGGTCCCACCTTTTCCTTGTTCAGCTTTATACTTCTAACTTCTATAGTGATAGAAGTTGTTCTTGTTGGGACAAGAACATTAATTGAACTTCTGTCTTGATGAATAGCAATGTGCCTCTGGATTTCAGATGCACGTCCCTGTGGTGTACATTAGAAACTCAAATCTGTAACTGTCGTTTGACACAGTGTTCGTTTGTTTATTTTCTTCTTTGGTCTATAACTAGATTTAGTAAATGAAGCTTAATGTCACATGGTGTGTGTAGACTAGATCCTAACTTGTTTGTAAAGTCAATTTTTAAATTTTCTCCATTAGCCTCTCAATGTGATGGTTTTTATCTGCGCTGCTCATTCTTTTAGGACTTCATTATTTTTAGAAAATGTACTGTAGCACATTTACTGGTAATTACAAAAGCTTGTTTTAATTACAGATGTCAGAGAATCTGTTTTATGATGCATTATTGCTGCTGCTGTTTCTAATTCATAAATATTGTCTACCTTTACAAGTGGAAATTAACTTAGGTTTTTCTAAGTGATGTGTCTGGATCATTTTTTGTTGTGAGGAATAATTTTGGGAATAGGGATAGCTTCAGAAAGAAAATTTTTCTTTTGGGGGAGTGGAGGAGGAAGGAAAACATATTTCCTAGGAGTATCCCTAAGTTAGTTATATTGCCCATTCAGCATGGTGCGCATGTATGTGTTGAACTGGAAGGTTAAAATTGAAAACTGTTGTAATCCAACGTATATTGAATGTGGAAACCGAGAATCATTTTTTGGGGGACACTATTCAGTGAATAAAGATCGTAGTTTTGCTGACGTTAATAATATTTATGAGTTAGGCAACTTTAACATCTTAGATTTTATCAGCATGCAGATGTGAATACCCAAGGCTGTACGTGATGGCTGAATGTTGTCCACTGCAAAAGAGTTTCTGGGCAGAGCGATATAGTGGATGTCAGAGGCTAAATAACCGTTTCACTGTACATAGTCTGTGCCTGAGTGACGTGTCAACCAGCCCGTGATTTCACACCCTGCTTACACCTAGGCATACGTTCCTCCAGCAAACCTCAAGTTGCAAACCAGAAAATCTCCAGCAACATAACGGTGTAAGACCATTTTTTGGGATCTGCTGTCTTGGGGTACTGGTCCGTCACGTTCAGCCTGTCCTGTCCGTGGATCTCCTGCGAGATGGTCACGCTCCTGGAGCTGCTGAAGGCCAACCTCTGCCGCAGTTTTCTTTCGCTAATTAATCAGTTAACTTTTTCTTCAGAGTATGTGGGCTTGCCTGAAGGCCTGTAGATACTTCATGTGACCTTTCCCATGAGGAAAGCCCTCGCTGCTGTCGTTAGCATTTTGTTGGGCAAATCCCCTTAGTTTTGTAAACCCGTTGTGACAGGGTGCTTTTCCAGCCCCCGGACCCAATGCCTGGTGTCGCTTCCAGCCTTGAATGTGGCTTGGGAGACCTGTTCCCTTGGTTGTCCTCTGACGTTCTTGGTGAGGTGATGAGGAACTGACCGTGAGGCAGCTTGGCAAGACTGAGGCAGAGCAGTTTCAGGTGACTGACGATGCTTTATAAATTTAGTGTAAAACTGGACTCTTTAGTGTAAAAAGGACAAAATTAATCTGTATTTGCCGTAGCCAGCGTGGGAAGGGTTCAGCTTCATCACAGGACTGCTCTGCAGTGTCCCTGCAGCCGCGTACGAGGCGATGCACGGGCACTTCTTGTAGACGTCCGTTTCTCCAGTGATGGAAACTCATCCCAGCGCTGTGCTAAATCCAGGCGCTGCTTCTGAAAATGGAACTCAGGTTGGCCTTTAAATCTTGGTCCAACTTCCTAGCGATTCTGAAGGACCCGTGTTTAATATTAGCGATCTATTTTTGGACTTCAATTTTGGGTTGTTTTGGGAAGATGGGCTGCTTCTCAAAGGTGACCTTCTGAAGCTGTTTTCCAAGTAACACCCAAGCAGACGCTTTGTTTATTAGAGTTACTTTGTGAAGAAGCAATGAACCCGTTCCAGTATCTCATTTACAACTAAAGTGCAGCATTCAGCTAATTGAATACATGGCTACTGTTAATTATTTTGTTACGGCTAATTGATATTCACTGGAATCATGTTGCTGCGGCCCCATAAATACAATATTACCTTACAGGTTTTTATTTCTGCAGTGAATTCTCCTCTGTTGGCATATTTATATTGTCTCCTGGATAAATGAATAATTATTTCTTTTAAGCTTCGCTGTGTCTGCGTTACTGTACAAATGCTGGGGGTGGTAGCTCTGCAGAAGAAACTTTTTTCCTGAGTTTCTTACTGGCCTACCAAAACTTCCAGTTACTTTCACAACATAGGGAAACAAACCTTTGGATAAATGTATCATTTAGTATTCTTATAATGTAATATTTCTATTTTATCAGTGACAGAAAAGCTTTGATAGGATCAGGGCAATAAGCAGTGACTATAATTCCCTGCTTGGCCCCCATATCTTTAATGAAGTAAAATTCAGCTGTTTGGATCATTAATTATCTTGGGGGAGAGGCAGGAAACCAAAGCCCAGAAATCTAACAAACTTTCCAGGGCAAAAATTTGCATTCAGATGAATATACTTGGAATAAATGTAGTTTGCATTGCCCTGCTCACATGATTTTTCATCTGTGTAAATGTATTGATCTGATACCGTTCCGTAAATCCATTTCTCTTTTTTTGAATGGTATTTGATCAGCAAGCTGACACAGATGAAAAGAATTTAAACTTGGAGGCACATGCAGGTGTCCTGGAAAGTTTTGCCAACATAAAACTGTCTCAGGATTAATTATGTCTGTGGAAGGTACAAATGCGGATGAGTAGATGTGAATCTCAAAAGCAGTATTTTCTAACAGAATTGTATTTTTTACCAATCTGTGCTCAGATTTTTTGTATTAATGTGGACGTTTCATGCCAGTAAATCTCTTTAATCCAAGATTTTAACATTTCTTGCTTTATTTATGCTGGCCCATGTAGGTGGATAATACCAGGCATAGGCCTAGCAGATGCAGTGTCTGAAATGATCCAGTTTAGTCAAAATCAACATTCTAGAAGCTTTGAAGTTGTTAATTCTTTACATTAATATTTTCTGTTTGAGTTCCTTCATTATAGGGGTGTTCTGAGCAATACACCGTGTGATTTGGGACCCGTTGGTTACATTTTATTGTTCAGCTTTCTTGTCTTTCATGCTCTAATTTCTGGTTTATGAATTATTGGCAGCCTGTGATGTCCTGTAAATGGAGGTTTGCGGCATTATTATAGTAATATTGTTATTTTCCTAGTCATCAGTCATTGAGAGTGTATCTTGATCCAGCTGAAATTTCTTTAATGATTTCAAACACTTTCAGAGCTCACTTCCAAGCCAGCTCTAGTTTACCTGTAAAGGGTTTTAATTTAAAAAAAAACCAGCCAGATATCCACATTTTTAAATTTTATTTTATATGAACTAGATGTGAATGTGTCCTGGTCAATTTTTATAATTAAAAACAACAGTAGCAACAAGAGTGTTGAACATTAAACTGTGGTTGATGTGGATGGAGCCAGTGTGATGTGAGTTTTTATGATGAATGGGTCTTAAATCCCTCAGCACTGTAAGGCACAGAATGTTGGAAATTGTTGAAAATAAAAGCATAGCTATATATGTGACGGTACTAATAGCCATGTAACGTTCCAAAAATGTAATTCTGTGTTTATAAAAGATAAACTATGCAGAGGAGCAGCAAATTTTTGTAGGAATTGGAAATATAGCTGTAGTGTGGTGTAGTCTTCAGCTGTGTAGCATGGTAAACAAAAGAGGTGTTTTTAGCGTTGTATGACAAGTTTGGTAAAGGATTTTTGGGTTGAACCTCAGGGGATTTGTTATCTGCATAAAATGGTTTGCTGCAGTTGCAAAGATTGACTCGTTCTTTCACTCCTTATTTTCATCTAAGAGAAGAAGGAACAGTTATTCTCCTGCTAATGTTTATGCCTGTGAAATGGAGAGAATTGATGCTATGTGACCCGCTGGACCTGGAGGAGAGGATGAGTTTTGTCTCCTCCACCATTAGTGTGCCCTTGACCTGTTGTGTTTGTACACCCTGAAAATTTCTGCCCTTGTGAATCAGCGGTAATGGGGCGAGTGAATTAAGTCACGATGCTCTCGCGTGGGTTTCATTGTCTCTTACTGGCTTTCCAAAGTCAGATTTGCTGCTTGGTTTCAGGTCATCGATAGAATGGTGTGAAACGCTATTAAATTATAAGAACTAAAACTTACCCGAGTTCTCATGAGCATTGTGGAACATTAATTTTACATTTTCTTTGTCACTGTCCTTTTTAACTCCACTTGCACAAAAGGAATGTTCTTCGGTTCACAGATATTTCAGGGATTGTGAGGTGCTTATACGTAAAACATTCATTTATGGGCAACTGTAATAATGCATTGAAGTCTTGTGTTAGATGTTTGGGAGAGGATGGTTTGGGGAGGCACACCCTGCAATGGAGTTTTAGCTGTTTCTACAAGAGGCGGGCTTGAGAGGTGCTGATACAGGGATTATCTAGAAAAAGCAAACCCACGATCAATACAAAACATGGTAGTTAGGCTTTAGATTACTTAGTGTAATCAGCTTTGCAAAAACCTGTAATTAGTTTCCTGTAGTGAATAAAGGGTGATTTAAGTGGTGTGGGATGGGGCTGTAGCATGTGCTCTACAGCACTATACTGAAGATGGGATGGTTGACAGAGAGCACGGTTTGGTTCATCCAGGTAGAATTAAAATTTGGTTGTGTGCCTTTGGTAGAGAGGGAATATTTTTGATGAGGATTCATTAAAAAACCCCAACTTTCAAGTACTTTTCTGCATTGCTCTAAATTACAGATATCACTGACATACATGCATTTTTTGGCATTATTTCTATATACTATTAAATAATACATTTAATTTGACTTTCTGATTTTTTTACATGCTTCAGGATATAGAAAAAAAGGTAGGTAGTTAACTAAGGAACAGCCAACAATCCAAAGTTACTACTTTATTCTTTGTCTGTCTGCCAAAAAAGTGCAAAACTTGACAAAGAGAATTGAATCTGCTATCTACAGAACAAGTGCAGCAGAATGTACGGTGTGAGTTTTCTGATGTGCTTCTGTGAGCATGACCCGGAGATACCGTGTTAAGTAGTAAGAGTCCAAGATTTTACCATTTTACACAATACTGCTAAAATAGGACTTTTTGCAGTTGGCTTTGTAGTGTCAGTACCTGGGTGAAAATAGCGTGTTAGAGGTAAATGACTAATATTGAATAGGCAGTTGTGGTAATGACCACGGATAGTTAATTATTAGTCACTAAATATGTTTTATTATTAAAACATTGTGAGCCTGGAATGAATCTGGGCTGATAATTTAGGCATTAAATCCTTCATAGCTTGTTAAAAATCACTTGTCTAGCATCTTCTCTGGAGCATTTGTAGCTTTGTATGTATTCTGTGTGCTTGTGTGCTCCCTTATTGTAATTCAGAATTCTTAATGAGTCCCCTTAATCCTACATATTAGAACGTACTACAGGTGAAAAGCCAAAATAATGTCATCTTGCTGAGTAATGCTGGAAGCAGTGACTCTGAAATGAATACTCAAGTCATTAGTATTCAAGATAGATGTTCAAAATTCTGATGTATTAAAAAGTTACTGGACATGGGAGCGATCCTACCGTAAAGGGTTTCAGCTTACTTAGTTGGATACTTCAGCCGATCCAGGAGTTTCCAGAGGAATGATTATTCCTTAAAGAGGACAGCAGAGTTTTAGATGTACATTTTAGATATGCTTTTGCAAATACGTACGCTTGGTTCTTTCCCAACATTGATGAGTTTAGAATTAAGCACACGCTAAATACATTCCCGAACTGGAGGGGGAGGGGTTAGAGGGAAAAAAAAACCTTCAAAAGCATTCTTTTTACTACTGCCTACAAATGTAGAGATGCAAGTTCAGCTACTCTTATGTCAAAATGTCCACTCAGTAACAGTTAAAATAAGTTAAATATTCAAGCTCTGCATGTATTTTGTTCAATAGCTTGAGCAAGTTTCCCTAAGTTCAGGAGTGATCTGCAAAGTTAATTTAAAACAACCCCAAAATCTCAGCAGGGTATGCTTGGTCCATCTTCATGATGTTTCCAAGTACACTTGGACGAACTATGGCACAGCTGTTGAGGAGGAAGGAAAAAGCCCAGTACAATAGACAATCTCTTCACATTTTCAATGCAGCAATCATCATCTTATTAATGGCCTCTTTGGCAGAAACTAATAGGCAGCAGTTCTCAGTCGCTGTGTATTCCTTACTGGTACAATTTATAGTAGATGTTTTGCTTTGCGAGTGAGGCTCTTTCTTGATCCAGTTTTATCTTTCTATTTCTTTTTTTAGGCCAAGCAGCTGGAAGAGAAAGACAGAGAACTGAGGAAGCATGATGCCTACTACAAAGAGCAGCTGGCTCGACTGGAAGAAAGAGTAAGCCTTCTCTCCCTTTCTATTAAGAGTTCTCTGTTCGTTACCGTTAAACAAGATGACTTTTCTAAGGAGATAAAGATTAAAACTGTGGCCAGAGGGTGTTTTTTCGGTATTAACTGCTACTTTTTCTGGCTTAATATTGACAAGATGGAGGGTCTAGTGCTGAGAATATTGTTTCCTTTCCTAACCAAGTTCTCACGTTCGCAATGAGATTTAGAGAATACAGAGAAATAATCCTAACAAGGTTAGTTTTATACGAGCCTTGATGAGGAGCCAGTGTAAGTGAGTGAGGATCACCAAGTAATCTTCAAATTGCATGTGAAGTGTGAAGATATATACTGAATTTCTGCTTAATGCAGCCCACAGTTGCTTTCTTTGGGTGGAGTTAGTGGTTCCTCTAAAAGCCAGCAGTATGTGGAGAGTTGAATGTTAATTGCAAGTTGTTTAGGCCATGTTTAAAAAGCAATTTTGTGTCTTTCTTTTCCACAGTAGACTTGAAAGTAAACTGTATAGAACAGTTTGGTAAACTGCATGAAGAGTTTACAGTGTTTCAACATATTGCCATGAACATTCTTATTCTTTATAGGGTATTATTTTATACCATGTTAATTTCAAATAATTACTGCTGTCGTAATTTTCTACATCCCCGGTTCGTTGTAACCATCTTCCTGAGTACATTTGCATCCTTTCCCCTTCTACCTTCTTCTTGAGCCTACTTGTTGTTGATTAATTTGGATTTTTTTTAGTTAGTTTTGAAAACGATACGAACAAGATACATATTCATTTATGCAACTTAGCAGGATAGAAGAAAGCCCCTTGTTTTTATGGATTAGGAAGATGAGCATGTTGCATGAATTATCAGTGTGTATAATTGGTCTTAATGAATATTTTAAATAGAGGGCATATCAGATACTGTCTCAGTGTTTTGTCCTACCTTTTTGAAGATGACATTAATGAAGTCATGTTCTTGGCAGAGAAAAATAGTTTGAAAGGATGAGGGTAAATTAGTTTAATGATTCTAAAACTGCATTATTTAAATAGTTACAAATAAGATCCTTCACAAAAAAAAAAAAAAAAAGCAAATCACAAAATACCTGTCTTATTCTGAAATAGCTGGCTGGTGCTAGAGGAAAAGGCATCTGCAGAATCTCATCCAAGCTGGTCATGGCAAAGGGTGTTTGATAAACCATATTTCTTTATTTGAAAACTTTTGTTTTACCTTTCTAAGGTGATATGCAGAAATAAGGTTTTATTCTTAATCATTTTTGATGTTAAATTAGGTTACTGATACAGTTGCTCGCTCATGTTACATGAAGACTTCCAATGTGGAATCACATGTTAACATGCATGTGAATATATCATTGTTGTGCAAGTGAGAGAATGAACTTTAAATAGCTGCACTGGAGTACGACTGAAGCGTCATCCCCCAAGCGATATGATGTAGGTGATCTTTGTCATCTCCTGCACTCTCTTCTTGGACTCGAGAGTCTCCAGTACTGCAGCAGGCAGCTTGGAATTGACTGTCTTGCGACATGGATGATGTTTGCTCTGCCTTCAGAGTGGAGCTCTCAGGATATTAAGGCTTGTCTTTTCCTTCTGACTTTTTTATTTGTAAGCTAAGGAACCTGTGCCTCGCCAAGTTGTCATCCAGTTTGTTTTCAAAGTACAGGCGCCTCTCTCTTGTACACAAAAAGAGTTGTTCGAGCTCTGAAAGGAGGTGAACTCTGTGCTCCAAATCTGCCTTGGAACTTTTTCAGAGATGTGGAGATTACAGAATGAAAGCCTGCAAAAGCAGAGAGGTCATGTCTCCTGCAATCCCAGCCTCACTGAGGCTGGTGCCTGCAGCCGTTATTAAGGTCATTTCTGAGATTCTGTGTTGGTGATTTTTGAGCATTGGGATGGAAATAGAGCTTTAAGAAAAAAGGAAGGTCTGGAAAGGCCTAACGTTTTGGAAATTACAGAGCACAATAATAGGCTGCTTATTTGTTCCTAAACTCATCCTGATATCAGTGAAAGGGTACACAAAGTCAGATATGGGCTGTTCAACAGAGAAGAGATCAGAACGGGAGGGAAGGTGGGAGCGGAGCAAGCGAAGCTCAGAGGAGTAATGGCAGCATGAAGAAATGTGCAATGGGAGCCCGTCACCTGTGACAAAGAATGCTAATTACAGTCTCAGATCATTCTTACATCAAACAAGCACGTTTTAAAAATCCTTCAGTTATGCGTATGTGGTATTTCTGTCTGTTGCATCATTGAGTGTCAGAGCTCATCTGTATGATTAATTGGCTTTTTGATTACTTAGCTTTTTCAATTAGAAGCTTCATATTTGTGTTCTTCAGTGTTGCTGAAAAAACAATGCAGACGTTGATAATAAAGGGAGACGACAACAAAACAGATTAGTGTCAGCACAGTGTGCTCCTTATGGAGAAAATTATTATACATATTCAGTGCCAGATGAAGTCTGTCAATTATAAAATATTTCACTGACTGAGTGAAGATGCTCAACCTTTTCAGGGGTTTAATACAGGACAAAATAACTGTGTGCCAGTGACAGCTGTGATACTAAAACATAAACAATTCTATTCTCCAGGGCAGTATCTGTTCATAAATTTGGTTTATGTGCTAAAAACCTTTTGATACTTTCCAAAAACCCAGCGATTCCCCTAACAGCTGCCAGTGTTTCTAGGTCAAAGATAGCACATAAGCTGTGAGTTATTACATGCTCCACAGCAGCAAAGCAAAATGAGATAGTTTAACAAAGGAGTTAAGGAATAACCTTCTCGTACTGTATATCTGACTAGCCCGTAAAGCTGTTATTTAAGAGTTTGCACATTAAGCTTTGAGAAAAATTTGTCGGTGTTTTTCATTGTTGACAGGCTAATGGTGCTTCTTGACTACAGCAAAAAATAACACATAGCAGCATTCCAGTCATTGGCTTATGTGTACCCCACACTGTCTGAATTATTTACTATAATAAAGTGGCATTAGTGGTATTTTAAACCATTTGATTTTTCTTTTAAAATAGTTTTCCTTTTTCTTGCTCTGCTAACACCCCATAGATCAGTACAGGTTGGGGGCTGCTCTGTTGGAGGGCAGCTCTGGGGAAAGGAACCTTGGAGTCCTGGTGGACAACAGGAAGACCATGAGCCAACAGCGTGCCCTCACGGCCAAGAAGGCCAATGGCATCCTGGGATGCATTAGAAAGAGCGTGGCCAGCAGGTCAAGGGAAGCTATCCTCCCACTCTACCCTGCACTGGAGAGGCCTCCCCTGGAGTACTGTGTCCAGTTCTGGGCTCCTCAGCTCCAGGAGGACAAGGAGCTACTGGAGAGGGTCCAGCGCAGGGACACTGCGATGGGGAAGGGCCTGGAGCATCTTCTATATGAGGAAGGGCTGAGAGAGCTGGGTCTGTTCAGCTGGGAGAAGAGGAGGCTGAGGGGGGAACTTATCAATATCTAAAGGGTGGGTGTCAGGAGGATGGGGCCAGGCTCTTCTCAGTGGTGTCCAGTGACCGGACTAGGGGCAATGGCTATAAACTGGCAAACAGAAGGTTCAGCCTGAACATGAGGAAACCCTTCTTCCCTGTGAGGGTGACAGAGCCCTGGGACAGGCTGCCCGGAGAGGGGGGAGTCTCCTTCCCTGGAGACTTTCAAAAGCCACACACACAGACCTGCTTCTGTCCTGCTGTATTCACCGTTGTCTGTTCAGCTCCTCCACGTCCATCATCCTTCCGTTGTGCCGCTGGTTTCAATGTCCATTCCAAGCCATAGTGGCTGTAGACTTTGTAACCCTCTTTACATCTCTGATGTCACCGAGATACGTGAGTTCTGGTCAACATCTACAGTTGCATTAATTTTGTCTACAGAGTAGCTGCTGCCCTGTCGTTCCTTCACCCAGTTGCTTTCCCCTTAGGTGGTCTTCGCTCCCCCTTATGCCTGTAGTTTTGGTGTCATGCATTCACAGTGAGGTGTGTCTCTGCGTGCTCCCATCGCTTCAAGAACCATTCAGCTCTCCCTAGTTCAAATTTTCTTCAGCAAATCCCACTATTTTCATGTTACACTGCTTTATAATACTATTATGCATCATTACAAGAATCATGCCCCTAGTCATAGGAGCAGAAGGAAATTAATTTGAATACACTGCTGTGTGACACAACTACTTAGTTTATCAGTGTGAATGAGCAAGATATGTATCCCAATATTAATCAGGGTATTTCTTGCCTGAGCTAAGTTTCTGTGCTTGTGCGTTTCCTAGAAATACTTTCAACAAGTGTTGAGTAGCATGCATGTGAATATGCATACAGAGTAAGGTAATACATTCATTTTGTTAGCATTTGGAGGTTTCAGCAATATGTTAGATACGCTACAGATTTAGCAGTCAACAGGTTGCTGCCCTGATTCTTCCTTGACGAATCTAAACCTCCCGTGCATGTCCGGGCTGACTTCAGTGGCCTTTGTGCAGCGAGACTCCTGCACCACACAGGTCTTACTGCCAAATCAGAGCCTGAGAATATAGACATAAGTTCTGGAAATGTGATCCTCTTATCTGCATCCATTTTTTCATGAGTTAAATTTTGAGGAAGGATTTGCAAATCATAGGTTCGGCACTTAATTTGGGGATTCTACTTACCATGTAGGCTGTCAAGGAGCATTAACCTTAAGGTAAGATGAGCACACAGAGCACAAAGCTGTGAGCTGATGGCACATACTATACCAGGTGTTAAATAGTATTATCCATCCTGCTTGCTACAGTAAATAGGATTTTGCTATTATGATGTGTCAGGATTTTCAGAGAAATCAAATTTACTAGACACTAAACTGCCATCCTCACTGCTGAGCAGCTTTATTCTGGGATCTTGTGTTCATACTAATCCTGTTGGTAGGGAATGCTTATACCAATTGTGTGGGGAAATTATAATTTAATGATCTCTTCCTTTTTCTATTCAAGGCTTAGAATGGACCAACATGCTTTGCAGTGATAGCCCCACTGCTCAGAAAAGGAGATGATACACACTTCAGCTTCACAGCCAAGTATGGGCTTTTTGTAGGTGTTTATAATGAGCATCAGTGTTAAGATGCAAACAGTGCGAGTTCCACATTTGTTCAGATGCTTCAGAGTCGTGTTTACCTTTTCAGATCTCAACAACTAAATAATCAGAATCTGTTTACTATGGTTTTTGTAAACTGTAGTTTGCAAGATGTGGATAACAGAGGGGGACTATTATAAAGCAGTATAATAGCTACAAACATTTTTATTCCCTACAATGTATTTTACCAGTTGAAACATTTTTGTTTCTATTTGTTTTAGGTTATCAGTCTGTTTACTTTCTTTGATCTTGCATGACTGTATCAGCAAGAATTTCATAACCAGAGGAGGATTCTGCTCTCACCTCTTGTATTTAAAAGTTTGTATTTGCTAGAGCAAACATGTTTACTCTCCGCACATTTGTACTGCATTCTCTCATGTCTTTCAGAATCGAATAGTAGTGATATCAGTACAGTGTTTTAAGACTTCAGGCTGGATCCAGCAAAGTAGGAAGTGGTTTTGGCTGCTGAAACTATGTACGGAGCGCTTAGGGGAGATGTGGGCAAAACTCAGCAAACCTTTTGTCATTGTTTCCATGAAGACATGGAACTAGCTCTAGCAGAGAGCTGACAGACGTGCTAAGTTGTACTTGTTGACCAAGTGCAGTGGGTGCTTCCCTTACTGGACACACATAATCCTGGCAGGTTTTTCCAAATTGTCCATTGCAATACAAAATACTGCTGAAATAGATTTCTGTTCTAAACGTAAAGTATAGCAGCAGGAATAATCACTGTGTTCTATATTTGCTTTATATTTTGCATCTTTCTCACCGTAGATAAGTAAAGCACCCTTTTGGTAGCAGCTTTAATGTGTACTGCCAACACCTTTATCGAGAAAATGTTCTGTAAAGAAACAGAATCACAGAATGGTTTGGGTTGGAAGGGACTTTAAAGACCATTTGGTTCCAACTCCCCTGCCATGGGCAGGGACATCTTCCACTAGACCCGGTTGTTCCAAGCCTCATCCAGCCTGGCCTTGGACACTTCCAGGGATGGGGCATCCACAGCTTCTCTGGGCAACCTGTCCCAGTGCCTCCCCACCCTCTCCGGGAAGAATTTCTTAAATCTAGTGTGGATCTACCCTCTTTTAACTGAAAACCATTACCCCATGTCCTATCACTACAGGCCCTACTAAAAAGTCTGTTCCCATCTTTATTATAAGTCCCCTTTAAGTACTGAAAGGTGACAAGGTGTCCCTGGAGCCTTCTCCAGGCTTAAACAACCCCAACTCTCCCAGTCTGTCCCCATGGTAGAGGTGCTCCAGCCCTCTGGTCATCTTCGTGGCCTCCTCTGGACTTGCTCCAACCAGTCGATATCCTTCTGCTCTTGGGGGGCCCCAGAGCTGGAGGCACAACTGCAGGTGGATTCTCCCCAGAGTGGAGCAGAGAGGGAGAATCCTGTCCCTCACCCTGCTGGCCATACTGCTCTGGATCCAGCCCAGAATATAGTTGCCTTTCTGGGCGGCCAATGCACACAGCCGGCTCATGGCCAGCTTTTTATCCACCAGCACCCACAAGTCCTTCTCCTCAGGGCTGCTCTCAATCCATTCTTCACTCCTCCTGTACTTGTGCTGGGATTGCCCTGACCCAGGTGCAGGATCTTGCACTTGGCCTTGTTGTGAACCTCATGAGATTCACATGGGCCCACTTCTCCAGCTTGTCCAGGTCCCTCCAGATGGCATCCCATCCTCAGACATGTCAAACGCACCACTCAGCTTGGTGTCACTTGCAAACTTGCTGAGGGTGCACTTGATCCCAGTGCCTATGTCATTGATGAAGATATGAAGCAGTACTGGTCCCAACCTGGGCCCTTGAGGGACACCACTCATCGCTGGTCTCTGTCTGGACATCGAGCTGTTGACCACTATGATCTCTGGACATTGAATCTCTTAAAACTTCCTCATCTTTCTGAGTTTCTCCAGTTTGCCTCTATGGAGATGCTTCATAGCCCTCTGTCCAGGGAGATGAATTGGGTAAATGTGGTACAGCTGAAAATGCTTGTTCTTTTTCTTTCCTCTGCTCTGCTATTTAAACTGATGCTTCGGGTAATGCCTGAGTTTTCTTTGACCTAAACAAACTTCTGTATTTCAGAAAACACTTGCTTTAAATTTGGAAAGTGAGTATGCCTGTGTTGTATTACTTAAATGTGATTTTGAATTTTAACCAGTCAGTATAGCAGCATGTTGTAAATATCCATGGTTTGAAAGAAAACGTTGCCACTGTTCTTACCCCCCTTCCATCTTTATGAGATGTACTCAGGTTTTTTTCCTAGTTTCTGTCTATTTGTCTGGCTATTTCTCTCTCTCTCTCCTTCCCTATATCAAATATAATTTTAGATATGTATTCACTCATCCCTGTATATCAATACATAACCCTGTTTCCAAACACTTTTCAGATAGAAGCAATAAAAGACATTATGGCTTCCGTCTGACGAATTCTACTGCATATCATATCATTATTACTGAATTGTATTATTTCTCTGAAGTTATTGGTGGTTTTCTTTTTTAAATGAATATTCAGCTGCGACAGCAGGTTCTTGCAGGTTTCCCCAGATTGGTGCAGCAGGGAGACATGAGTATAAAATCAAGTTGTATTAATTTCTCAGTTTGTACTTGGGCCAGGAGACTTGTGTTGCCTGAGCTCATACGCTGCACCCAAGAGATAAAAGCAGGAGTTCATCAGAGTTTCCCAGTGCTTTGTATTTCCATACTGCTCATGAAAACCGCCCTTTTCGGTGCTGACCAGAGCGTAATGTTTTTGTCAGTTTAGCATAATAAAGCTGTCAACCCAACCTGTGATCATGCTTCATGTTGCCAATATTAGAAAATTTCTCTCTTCAAATTTCATTATATTTTGGGGATAGAGCTTTTGTTGAATGCTTCTTGCCTGGCAGGTTGAGATTAGGAAACTTGCTACCCATTACAATATCTGAAACCTCAACCTGATTGACAAAGACAGACTGAGCTGGAGCCTTCTGACTGGAGTGCTGCATTAATGACCTACCTCTGTATCTTTCTGAGCCACAATTGTTATTCTGAACAATTGTTTTTAAACCTCTATTTTATATTTTTTTCTGCTCATTGTCTTTTATTTACCATTTTCTGAATAAATAGCTAATATGCTAGTTATTAAATACCTCACCAATATATTTTTTTTTCCCTGAGCCCACCAAAAATGCATGGCATTTTCTTCTGAGACATTTTCCCATTAAAAAATACCCGTTTCGGTATCATTTTTCACTATCAAATATCCGATCAATAGCAATGCTGAAATGCTGCTTAATAACAAAATAAGGAGTTGTTCCACACTGAATAGTAGGTATTGATGTTTCTCTAAATGTTTGTTTATAGATTATTTTTCCATTCTGTATGTTTGTCTTTATATAAATGGAGACACAAAAAGGCTGCTATAACTAGTGTTCCAGGCTTTTTTCCCTGTGCCCCAAGGCGCTTGATAACTTCTAACATCTAACCAGTAGTGTCATATGGGTTGTTTGCAATCCTTTTTTTCACTTAGCCAATATGTGCAAAACCACGGTTTGGGATGGGTTTTGATTTATGGTAGTTTTAGTTTGGGAGAAAAGATGGATAATTCCATGTTTTGTTTTGTAAGGATTTGCAGAAGACCTAGGGATAATGGTATATGGGATGCAAACTAATAAATTAGAGCTGGAGCGGCAGGGCTGCATTTATGTGGTCTCTCAAGACTTTTCAAATATGCTGTGCTTTTTGTAACATGGTTATGGGCTGTGTTTTTCCTTTCTTTTATCTCCATAAGTATAACTTTCTAACCCCCCATCATTCTTACAACTTGGCTTTCCTGGGGAGCTTCTGGGTTACTGCATTTTTCTTGCGTCACTGGAAAGAACTGACTGATATTTTCCCTCCACTCTTCCTGCTGTATTTCATTATGCTTTTTGGCCCAAAATGATGTTTTAAATGCATCCTGAAGTCTCTTTCTTAGCCTGTAGGATGCCCCGGTGTCGTTTCCTACAGAATTCTGTCACTGACGTCTACGCAGGTATGGGGGAAGCCAGGTTTTTTGAGGTTGCACTGTCTGCGTTACGCAGTGATGCGCTCAGAGAGGTGGGATAGACTTTGATTGGAAATGTCAATGCTCAAAACCTCTAAAATTCACACTTTTAGGTTTCGGTAGTAAGTAGGGGATTTATTGACCCAAGAAACAGGGAAATAATATTTTTCAAGAATCGACTATGTAGTGCTTTGTGTTTATCCGACTACCGTGTAGCTTTGTAAAGATTATTTCTTTCATAAACCCATTCTGTTCCTGCAGCTTTTAAGTCCTCACTGCTTGAATTGCCTTCCCCCCCCCCCCCCCCCGCCCCAACTTTTCCTGGGTTATACAATTATCACTGCTCTGGATCTCGGCATTTACTGACCTCCTACTGTACTTTAAGAACATAAGGAATTTATTTATGGTCCCATGATAACTGGTCGTCACTAATCATTAGTTTTCTCTGGGAGTGTTTCAGATGTGTTAAAGTCACTTGAATCTTGGTGCCTGTGAAGTCTGAACACATATATGTGTTCTTCCTATGAATAAAACATACAGATGAGGGTAAACCGGGGTGGGAGTGGGAACATATGGGGCAACGCTAAAACAAAGCAGTCAAAAAGCAGCATGTTGGGCAACTCCTTCGTTCTCCCTATTCTTTATTGCCGTGTCTGAAATCATGTTGTCAGGAGAGCGGGATAACACCTTTCCTCTGCCATTACTTGCCTCATCTGATGGAAGGACTGGAAATCGCAGCCAGGGGGACCTGACTGCGTGCGGTGTGGGAGCGAGCGCGTGTCTCCCGTGGGACGCCTGTCCCGCAAAAGCACGTGCCGGATCCTAATGAGGCTAAGCAGGTTGTTCATCCAGCACCGCTCACTTTTATGCATACAAATTAGTGGATGCATACAGTTAAACATAAACACGTCAGCGCTGCCTAAGTCACCCTCAGTGAGTGTGTCTGCATCTGTTTTCGTTTAGCGTTTCAGCTGCGCTTTTCCCCTTCCCCTTTTTGAGGAGCAAATTAAAATACCACGAGAAAGAACATTTTTTTTTAATATGCAGAATGGAACAAACCGAAGAAATTTGTCATTTGAATGTTAAAAGGCAGTGTTTATCGTTTTTCATAGGGTATAGCAAAATGTTTGAACATATGGGTAGTTAATGAATAAGCAGCTTTCGTTTCACCCAGGTCTGTTCCCTCCTCCCACCCTCTTTCCTTTACAGAAGTTGAAGTTTGGGAACAAATAACATACTAAGTTAACACTATATTTAAACAACTCTCAGTAGAGCGTTTGCTTGGATTTCTTTGTCAAGGTAAGATGTGTAGAAAATACTGCAACTCTAGATTGAACCACCTGACGAGTAAAATACTGAATTTTTAGGATTCCTTCTAACGGTATTACTGCTTATATGATATTTCGAATAATCCCACAGGAATAATCCTTTAGTCTCTTTTCGGTTTCCTAGGATTCTGGCAGAAATATTTTCCCTTAAACATATTTATCTTTTAATGTCTTTTTTTTTAATTGCCCAGTAATTTTACTTTTGGGCAAGCTGAGCATGGGATCTAAAAAAGAGGAATACAGACCGGTCCCTGTTTTCACTTGGTTTCTGTTCTTTGTCTATTGTGTAGTTGCACTGAAAACCCAAGAAGAACCTAATTTAAGTATACTTCCCATTTAAGCAAGTATCAAGGACATTATGTGCATTAAAGCAATCTCTGAGCGCCCTTTTCTCTTTAAAGCAGTCCCTTTTTCTCCCTAAGCAGTAGTTAGTAATTTTTCTCATTATAAAGCAATAATGTTTATGTGAAATGTTGCCACGCTTCTTTTTGTAAATAGTCTTGTAAACCTAAAAGGCTGAAATAGCCTTCCCAAGCACATACCGACTTCATTTTCACTGCTGTCAGTCTGAGTGATATTTTAATTTTTTCTGCCCCTAAAAATACTTCAGTCCCGTAACCGATAGATAAATGAGAGAATCCCCAGGAAATGCTGCAGAATGTTTCTATTTGCCAGCACAATAAATGCAGCAGCTAATAAATGTCCTCTTACATCAGGAGGAGGCGTATAATGAGTAAATGATGGGAAAAGGAATTTGGGAAATAAATGATCAATCCAATCTAAGTCGACAAACAATTTCTTAATAACTTGGCCTTCGGTGGGAGAGAGGGCTCTGTTCAGCTCCGAGGAGCTGCTGAAACGCGGCGCTAGGGACGGGCCATTTACATCTGCCAGCTGATGGGTTCTGTCAGGCTGGTTTAGGGTGGCTGAACAATAAGCTGCGATGCAGACATGATCTTTTCCATGTGAGGTTTTGATGGTTCACCATTCATGTGTATGTGCGCTTAGGGAAAAGGGACAGCGGATTTAATCCTCGTTTCTGTTTCTATAGAGTAAGCACAGAGGATGCTGGATTTTTGGGGAAGCTTTGTGTAAAAAAACACAGCTCCCCCCATGCTCGAGGAAACCAGTGCTCTGCATTGCGTCCTCCTCCTGGTATAGCCGTATCATCTTCCTCTTCTCATTTTATTGTGCAAGATATCGAGTCCTGCCCAGGAGCTGTTGGTCTAGTGATGATATCCTTAACATCAGGGGGAGACCAGCCGCAGTAGGAGCTGAACCAACACCTTAGGATGCAGCCACATATTAACCGCACTGCAAACAGAGGGGGTAGGACAGATGTACTAGTTTTTGTATAAGATTAATTGTGGCCCAGATCTCAGCTTTGGCCAGGCTTTGCTGCAGAAGCAGTGAAAGGTTAAGTGAAGTTTTTTTCTGTGTTGGGAATTGAATACAGAAACTCAAAATTCCATAATTTTCTGAATTGTGTGAAACATCTCATAAACTAAAATACAAACTTTTAGGGTGACAGAAGGAACTCAAATTCAAGATGACCAGGAGGGCTGAAGGGAGAAAACTGGGGAAAATAGAAGGGGAGAAAATCACAATAATGGACTTGGTGACAAGCCAAGTGGCAACTTCTGTTCAGCCAAGTTTTTGCTTTGCAGAGAGCAAAACCAATTTGTCTTGGGCATTTCTCAGATTCCTTTAAAATCCCTGACTCCCCATTCCTTCAAAAGGGATGAAATAGATGGCTTTGAGTTTATGTATTTGTGAGATCCTTCCTGGAACAATAATGTGTTGTTTTCACACTAATATTTCCGAGGTGAAGGTTTCGTTTCTCGTATTCTGGTTTAACTGTTTTCAGGCTGTTCACGGGTTCTGTGTCTGCTAACCCGCTCGGTACGAAATGGGTCCGGTTCAGCTGCGAAGGGGCTCGTCCTTGCTCTTGTCCTTTTTAACTGTATATATCGACAGAGTTTAGCAGAGTGGCAGTGAACCCTCAGTATGAGGAGAGGGGACAGAAATGATAATGCCAGGCTGGTGGCGTGTTCAGCTCTCTTTAAGCGTGTCAGAGAGAATTGAAAGTTCCCCCATCTTATGCCTTTCTAACTGAAAAGCATTATAACTGAGAGCTGAGACTTTTCAATATGTTTCTATTCACATGCATATTTCTATGCCTCAAAAGGCCTTTCTTTTTGAAATATGGAAAGATAATCATGTGTTTGAAATGAGTAGATACTCTCCTGCCACTTTTGAAATCTTTATTTTTTTTCCCCATGTCAGAGAGTTTAACCGTTTGCGTTACCGTGGGCCATAATCACATAGGAATATGTATTTATGCACACTAAAACACAAAAACAGAGCTGCAGTAATTAGGAAGCAAATTCAAATGAACCATAGCAGAGGAGTTCAAACATATGTCTAATTCTCAGAGAATTATAATTTTTTAAAATGCCTTACCTTAATAACATTTCACTGTTTTCCATACCGGGTACCGCAGCAATCCAGTTAAAGATTTTCTTTCTTTCCTACAACAAAATGCATTGCTTGTTTCTCTTTAACAAATACAAAGCCCAAAGATGCTATTCCTTGTTCTCAGTGGACTGCGACAATAATACAGAATATTTTTTTGTGTTCGATACCATATGTATTTTTAAAAGCATCGCAGATAATTGTTGCTGCATGCCAGCTCAAATGTCTGTTCGTGCCAAGCTTGCTACTCATTTCAGTAGTTAATCCTCGCTAGCCTACGGTTTTCCAAAGGAGAAGCATAGTAGTGCTTGGCAGTGGTTAACATGATATAAACGATAATTACTGCTTTCTACAGGTGTAAATATTTGCATTTTGACCCATGTTATAGAAAGTGTCCCTGGTTTGTGAATAAATGGCAATTTTGCCTTTGAGTAAATGTTGAACAGAAAATGTGATAATCCTTTTTCTGTTTCATACCTTGGAAAATTCACCATTTTTTCACTGCCTCAGTTTCTCCAAACAAGGGGAGAACAATACAATCATCAAAATATCATACTAAGAGTCAATTCTCAGATATATTCTACAGAAGAAGATATCACTCAATTTATTGTCTAGTGACATGCGCGAGTTAAAATCCGCAATCTTTAGTGTTAAGCATTTTATTCCGCAAATTGTCTAGCAGTGTTGAACGCATGATTTTAAGTTACCTCTTATTCTTTTCTTGCTTGACTTGTCTAACAGGCATTTAAAGTGTGCACCATCGTTGCATTTTTGAACTGAATTCATTTTTAAGATAGCACATTGGTATTTTTCATATCAGGTGATTGTAGCATTGTGTGTGCACTGCTGTTCAGCGCATCGAAACAGCGTAAAGCCAGTTACAAAAGTGTGTATTAAAGACTCTTCTAGATTGTAGTGGATGATACCTCATGCATTATTTTCCAGCAAACCTTACTTTGTGGGATTTACAGTAGAGTTAGGTGTTGGATGTATGCATGGATTTTGTGATTACAATAGTAATATGGAGATTTTCACTTTTTTCTAATCCCCACCTCCCACTGGGTTTCCGTTGCAGAAGCTTTGTATTCAGCAGGTAACGTTGGAAGTGAACACAACAGGCCAAAATGATCTTTTATAGGAGCTACATATTGTTCAGTTAAAGCATAAAAAGCAAAGGTGATTTGAGGTAAGAGAAAAGCCATAGTCTTAAATTACAACTCCAGAAGCTACTATTTCAGGGGGTGCCATTCCTACCCCATGTGCCGGGTACTCAGGAGCTCTGTCAGCCCCTACATAAGACACCTTGATATAGTTTCCTGTAGTTGAAGCTGTTCAGTTGGGTGTGTTTGTAAGAAAAGCTGTTCTGGTCGCAGGAGTCAAGTGTACATTAAACAAATTTGCCGATAATACTAAACCAGGAGGAGCAGTGGATGCCCTCAAGGGTAGAGAAGCCTTACGGAGAGATCTGGATAGGCTGGAGAGCTGGGCAATCACCAACCATACTAAATTTAACAAGAGCAAGTGCCAGATTCTCCACCTGGGATGGAGTAATCCTGGTTGTATGTACAAACTGGGGGGCAAGAGGCTGGAGAGCAGCCCTGAAGAAAGAGATCTGGGGCGTTTAGGTTGATGGCAAGTTGAATATGAGTCAACAGCATGCGCTGGCAGCCAGAAGGGCCAACCACATCTGGGGGTGCATCAAGCACTGCATAGCTAGCTGGTTGAGGGAGCTGCTTGACCCACTACAGTGGTGCGGCCCCACCTCGAGTACTGTGCACCTCAGTAGAAGAACGTCAAACCATTAGAGCGTGTCCAGAGGAGAGTGACCAAGGTGGTGAAAGCCCTTGGGGGCAAGACTTAGGTGGAGCAGCTGAGGTCACTTGGTTTGTTCAGCTTGGAGAAGAGAAGGATGTGGGGTGACCTCATTGCTGATGGGTGACCTGATCACATTCTACACCTTCCTCAAGGGGAGCAGTGGAGGGGAAGGTGCTGATCTTCTCTCTCTGGTGACCAGCAATAGGAAACAAGGAAAGGGAACAAAGCTGCCTCAGGGGAAGGTTAGGTTGGACATGGGGAAAAGGTTCATCACTGAGAGGGTGGTTGGTCACTGGAACAGGCTCCCCAGGGAAGTGGTTATGGCACCAAGCCTGTCAGAGTTCAAGGACCATCTGGACAATGCTCTTAGTAATACAGTTAAGTTTTAGGTAGTTCTGTGAGGAGCAGGGAGTTGGACTCAAGGATCATTGTGGGTCCCTTGCAACTGGGGATATTCTGTGAGCCTATTCTATCTCACTGTCTTGTCCTCTTTAATACCAGTGAATAGCTACACTGGTTTTTGACTTAACGCTATCAAATAATGCACTGCCAGTGTAGGACGCCCTGTCAAATGAATACAGACCATATTGTATTCATTACACATTTCAAACAGCTTTCATAATCTTCCTTCCTTCTTAAGAATATACTGCTGCTACTGTCACTTTTTTTTTTAACTTTCTTTAATTATATGTTTAAAATAACGTGCAGAATGCTGAAGACTTGAGAATCTCTTGTGGTTGAGCAGGCAGTATTATTTCTGTAGGCTTTCAACTGAGCAAAACAAAATATTGCTGTTTATTGGTAAGATGAATTGTTGGATAACACTGGAGGTTGGGCTTCCTTTTGTTAGAAAATATGAAGAAGTTTGGTTTGGTTTTTTTTTAAATTGCTTTTTCAAAAGCAGAAAATGACCCTTTTAAATTCAGAAAGCTACAATGATTTTTTTTTTCATTGAGATGTTGTTATGAACGGACAAGAGATGATTCCAGGTACTTGTCAAATTGAAAGACTTCATAAAAACCTGAAAAATCCTTACAAGACCTGTGCTTTTATATTGGAAAACCAAGTGTAAAATGTTTGTACCATACTATGTGTGGAATGTTTTTGATGTGGGAGTTTTACCAGTGGTTAACAGAAAAAGGATTGATGAACAACATTTGAAGGGTTGGATGATGTCTTTTGGTTTGACTAGCTGATGTAATTACAACCTATTTTCATGTGATTCTGAGTTTACTGGCAGTATTTTACTTCTCTGCTTATTCAGGCTTTAAGAAATGCTATGAAAGGAGAGAGAGAATAAATAGAAAGTTTCTGTGTGAATATTCATGTAGAATAAATACAATTCCTGGTGGCATGATCCATAGGACACAGTTCTAACACAAATGGCAGATCATTCTCGGAGGTGTTCAAGACGCAACTGGACAAGGTCCTGAGCAACCTTGTCTAGCTGGAACTGCTTTGAGCTTGGGGGCTTTGAATAGGGGACCTCTGAAGGTGCCTCCTAAGTTATTCTGAGTTGGTACTATAAAATGAACCTTGCTGATTCAGAGAATTTACCTTGCCACTTGTTATTTCTGGAGAATGACTAAATAATTACAATACTACATGCAGCATTGCAAAATGCTGCTGCAGTGTTCAGTGAACTTACGATGCTGTAGATCAAGACATTGCCAGATCTCATAAAAACAAAATGTTTTTCACATAGTGGGTTTAAGGTAGCTGACTAAATCAAAGATATGGGGGCTCTTTTTTGAGTAGCTTCAGTACTATGGAGGGAAAAAGAGGAGAGAAAAATATGGACTATATCAAGTGCATTCTGAATTCTCCCACACATTTTGTAGATATAATGTGTTATGTAGAAGAAAATGCAAAAATCAAAACTTGCAAATGCGTCCATATATATTTTTCAGACAACTTGGTTAATTGATGTCAAGGTATAATTTATCTAGCTAGACCTGCTGCTGTAAGGAATGAAGGAAAATTATATATGACTGTTTGGGTTTCTGGTATTTTGAAAATAACTACAATGTGTAACTCTTCCCTCAGTAGTTATGTATTATTTTCCTGTTTTATTGGCATACTACAAGTGTGTAACAGACAATTTGCCACAGAGAGAAGTTGGTCTAAATTACAGTATCTTTGTATATCCTCTTCGGTGAGATTTTGTGGGACTGATACATTTTCTCTAATTTAGCTTTAAGTGGAAACCTCTAGTCTGCATTAAATATCTGGGTTAACTGTAGTTGCTGGTGAGAGACAGATGTCACTGAAAGCTGATTGATCCATCCCATCTATTTGGCTGTTGATTATTGAGGAAGCGTAGGGTAAGCATCTGTCTGCAGGTAGCTGAGGTTAGGTGTGATGAGTCCCATCCTAAGAGACCAATGCTGTGGGCCAGTGCCAGCATGGGTAGAGGGATTAGGGATGAGCAGATCTACCTCATAACAGCAGCAGTGACCTACACAGGCAACTTTTGAGTTCCCAACACTTTCCAAAATAAATGAGCATGGTGGGGAGGACTATGTATCTAGTGCGTTCTCAACAAGCAACTAAAAATGTGTTGAGAGTCATGAGGAAGAGGTGTCTGCAAAAGGCTGTGGATGTCTAGAGAAATACAGGTGTGCAACACAAGTGATCACTTCGTATGGAAAGAAAAATAAAGACACCAGTGGGAGAATATACATATGTAGGGCAGAGCATACAGTAAATACCGGCAGGAAGGTTGAAAGGCAGAATAACAGCTCTGGCTTGAAAGATGCACAGAGCTCTGCAGGAGGGAGAATCGAAATGGGTAGTTAGGAATAAACAGAACCTGCGAAGAACACAGGAAAAATAATCCCAGTAAATAGTGGAAATCATCTTTAGAGGTCACAAAACATAGGTATAAATTATGCATGTTTTTAGAGGTCTGCATTTGGATTGTCGGCCTGGCGTATCACCCAGCTGTAGGAGTTTAGAGGAGTGTTGCCCTGTTACTTGAGAGCAACAGAACCACCTTTTTAACTTCCAAAGCAATGTATTTGGTGCTAATGATTGTGCTGTGGCGTGCTGAGACACTTAATCGGTTTCTTTTTCATAGAATTTTTTATTTAGTGGGCTTTTGAGTGAGAAGGCCACCTGCCTTAGTTTTGGCTGCATTTCTTTCGGAAAGCTGTTTCCGAACAGAATGGGTCTGCTGGGATACACTGTTGTAAGAGCATTGAAAAACTCTCACATTAGTTTGATTTAAACATGCTCGGAGCTTGTTTCATTTCTTGCCTCACTAAATGTGAGCATAGTTCTCAATCTGGACTAAGTGCAAAACATCGTTTTCTTGGATTCAGCTGCTTATCAGTCATCAAAACAAATACATACTACGTATTTCATCAGGTGGTTTTTATATCCTCTATGATTCTTGTTGTACTAGTTCCGGTATTTCCTCACTGCTCACACATGGTGTTCAAAAGCAGCTGCAAAAGACCATCCTTGAGGTACATTGGTCACTTCATAATCACCAAAACCTGTTATTGATACGTAGTTTTTTACGGTCTTGCTTAGTTCTTGTTGTACAGCATCAGCTCTCAGTCAGTTGGTATTTTGTGATTGAAGGACTTTTCTGCCTTGACACCTCGTAGATGGTTTGACAAGGATCATGAACTTTGCACAGCAGAAGGATGGTCTCTCTGTATTCACCTCCTCGTTACTGACTTGCTGATCCTGACATCATCAAAATCTTTTCACCCAACAGTGAAAACAGCCGGATACCAACACTTAGAATATTTCTGCCAGCAATATCCAGAAAGGTCTGTTGGTCTGACCAAATGCAAATATTAAACCAGTCCTGAGTAATAAACTCATCCTACTTGGATACTGCAGGGTGTAATTCCACTCTAGGAGAGCTTTGGTTGTACCAGTTAAACTTGTTCTTGAGCCTCAGTGTAGTGTCAGCATTCACTGTGCTGAGACAGTTGCCTGAGCAAAGTTACCACAACCCGATATCAGTTCAGTAGAACAAAGACAAAACTTTTTGAAGCTGTGATACAGGACAGGAACAAGCCTGTGAGGTGACACTGTTGCCAGGGCTGTTGGATTGAGAGAGACGGAATATTTTAGAATTTCTTTCAAGAACTTTATTCTTGATCTCTTGAGGGTTGGTGCATAAGCATTATTTGTGCCAGCATCGTGTTTTTCAAAAAATGGTAATCTTGCACTCATTATGCCCTTAGGCAACCAATCTCAGTGAGCAGTGATAGTGGTAGATCTAATAAACAAAGCTAAACCCAGCTACTTTCCATTTATTTGAAAGAAGATATAGCTAATCTGTGATTCTTTATGTTGGGCTTCTGCCACAAGATAAATTTCACATACAGCTGCAGAGCAGATTGCTCATCTACAAGCCAAAATAGATTTTCATTCCGATACCAGATATATCACTGAGTGTAAGCATACATATTCATGGAATTATTTGGATTGGAAGGGGCCTTGGGACGTCCAACCTGCTGCTCAAAGCAGGATCAACACTGAGGACGGATGAGGTTGTTCAGTTCTTTGTCCAGTCAGATCTTTGACAACTTCCAAGGCTGGAGATACCACAACCTCTTTAGATCCCTGTCCCTCTGCTTAATTATCCTTGGGAAGAAATTTTTTTTCCTTATATCTATTTGGAATGCCTGTTTGATTTCATAGAGTCACGGTTTAGGTTGGAAGAGACCTTGAAGATCATCTAGTTCCACACCCCCTGCCATGGGCAGGGACACCTTCCACTAGACCAGGTTGCTCCAAGCCTCATCCAGCCTGGCCTTGAACACTTTTTTTTGTTTGTTTTACAACAGTTCTCCCACTGGACTTCAGTAAAGAGCCTGTCTCCATCTTGCTAACTTTCTCTTAGAGCTTTTAAAGCTGCTGTTAGGTCCCCCAGATATGCCTCTTTTCCCAGTTAAACAAGTGATGTTCCCTTGGTCTCTCGTCACAGGGCATGTTCCCCCAGTCTGGTGTCACCTGCGAATTTGGCGAGCATGCACTCCATCTCTGGGCCATTGATAAAGATGTTAAACATCTTTAATGTTGGGATGGCAGTGGTATAGACCTCTGAGGAACTCTACGTGTAGCTGGCCTCCAAGTAGAGCTTGATAATCCAGCTAAATTTTCACCCATAATTCACTGAAGCGATTTTCTCTTATTCTTTTGATGACTCTAATGGGATATCTGTCTGCCTCTGAAAGCTGACCAAAATGAGTTTGAAACAGGTGGTGTTTAAAGTGATTTTCCCAGATCATTCCTGTGACTGCAGAGGATGAGCAACATGACCTTAAAATTATGGCTGCTGTAGTCTATAGAAAGGGCTACCGGGAACTCAGACCTCTGTGTTACCAGTCTGCAGCAAGACCTGAGTAAGCTCAGATTGTCTTCCCTTGAGTCTCTAATGCCAGGGGGCTTTGCAAGAGTTATTCATGCAGCAGATGAGCTGCAACTATGCATGAATGAAATAGAAGACGTAAGATGACTTTCTGCTGCTGTAGCAAAAATGTGAGGTTTTTTCAATGAGGTACAGTTGCGTACATTGAAATAAACGGTTGGGGTATCCTTGTCACCCACAGACTGTCATTCAAGATTCATGCTGATCCTGGTTTGCTTGTGAGCTGATGCAGTTTCCTATGGTGTGGCTTTTGCTATGCAAAAGTGGCCCACTGAATCTGTGTTTAAGCATTAATTCCATAAAGCCAACCAACAATTTCAAATCCTTATGAACGTGCTGTTCTACAGCTGCAGACTGTACCCAATGCCACTGGGAAAAGGGATTCCTCAACGTACATTTCCTGAGCATCACCTCTGGCAGCAGCCATACCCATTCCTGTATGCCTCAAAGACAGCACTTGGCAACTTGGGGTGTTTGTATGCCATTTTTGGGGGGAAAGTCTGCTTTAGGATATGGAGAAATAATACCCATTGATACCTTAGGGAGAATGTAAATTATAATGTATCACAGTGACAGGGATGAGACTGAGAAGGAAAGTTGTAAATAGGAATCATTTAGATGAGGCATCTTGTCATCAATGGGAGACATAAATATAGTTGTGCATTTACACGTGCATCTCTAGGATTGAGAACATTTGTATTAAAGACTGTACTAAAATTACATGCAGATTAGATGCTTGGCTGAATAGCTGTAAGAACTTTGAATAGATTTGTCCTTTTCACAAAGGTTTTCATTTTCTTTGGCAGCTCCGAGTGTTAACAAATTAGAGATCAATGTTCTACTAGGGCAGAAGAGTGAAGTGAAGCATATCTTGGGAAAAACTTTGGAGACATTAATAGTTGCAGTTAAAGGTATTAGTTAGTGGTGCCTGAACAACACGATTGGAAATTCAAAAGAAAAGGTCAAAGAATACACTGTTTTCCCCATTTTCTGCTGATAATGGATTTAAGTACTTTGCCCCACTTGCTGCACGCTGAATGTATACTCTTTGACAAACACATGTCATGATATCAAACAAATGATGCTGGGAAGTGAATTGTCTTCTGGCAAAGCATTTGCCAGGATGCAGCATGTGTTTCTCCTTTGTTTCCTTTCTTTCGGTAGGTCATAGTACTGTCTCTTTCTCTGGAGTCTTCAGCACGATTTTGATGCTTGTTTGCCTTTTCATCTGATCCCTGTAGAAACAAGGATATGGTGGCATGGGTGTCCAAAGTCCACCCTACAGTCTAATAATTCAGACATCTGTTCTGTCAGAGAGGCGCTCTGGTCCAGAAACGTCTTCCAGGACATAGAGAGGTGACCGTAGAGGTTCTGTAAAGGTTTGGGAAAGAGGGAATTGCACTTGAATTTCAACCAACATGGGAAGCATGTAGCTAAAGGCAAACTCCATCAAAATCCTGAAAATGTCTTAGCCTTTACTTCCTATCATCCAGATGTCCTCCTTAGGTTTGGTCCAGGATCCCAGATCATTACCTTAGCTTGTTTTTTTCATGATGAGGCTTCTCTTTCAGTTTGTCTTCTCTCTCCCTGCCCTGCAGCTACTTTTCCCCCTTCTCAAACATAAAAAGTTATACTCTGCTATGAAAGCATTTTCCCAGATCTGTCCATGCATCTTTTGTCTCTGACTTGTTTCTGGGTTGTCCTGAACCTGTGATGTGGCTCAAGTCTCTCATCAAGGGATCTGTTGAGCGCTTCTTTGGAGGTTTCCTTTGTGCGGCAGTTCAGTACTGGAAAACTGGTTTACTTGGAGTGGCAGCCATTCTTTTATGGAAAGGTGCTCCACTTGAATAGAGTTTCATAAAAGCTAAATGTCTTATTTTAGGCATGTGACAGGTACAGAGAACGTTATGGTCCATCCAGTGAGTTCTTACCTTCTGATGAAGTCAAAACAATACCAAAGGCAATCAGTCCCCTCCTTCAAAAAGGAATTCATAATGGCATGTAAAAACCCTGACAATAGCAGAAGTCCTAAGCGGTCTGTAACTTCCCAAAGTGCGGGGTTGGACTCTTGTGTTTCATCTCTGGAGTACAAAAATGCGACAGTTGGCTGAATAGTGCAGCTGGACCAGATGAGAGAAGTCATAACTTGTATAGAAAATAACTTATCTAAAAATACGAGCAAAGGCCTGATCTGACGACATTTCAGAAGAAATTACTTCATTCATATATCATTTTAATAGCATTCGAGGTGGAATAAAGATGCACTATTGCTTGGGAATCTATATGATGTTATATGCTTGGTTTTCCATAGCTTATTAAAATCAATTCAGAGACAAATAGAGGGTTTTAATTCAAATAAAGATGCCATAAAAATGGTCATGTATTTATGAGGCTGTAATTTAATTTGGAACTGGGATGTATGCACACTGCAGTAGGTAGTCTTACTCTATTTTTGTTATTTCCCTTTCCCCGATTCTTCCTCCTCTCGCTCATGTGTTGCTTTTAGTAGCAGCTTCCTAGAGCAAGCATGACTGTTTTAAGGCCACTTCTTCTAACAGTTAATCTTGCCTTTTTCTTTGTAATCCACATAGTCTACTTTCTAGATTGCATAACACTGGGGCATGATCTAGTGGTCATACACCTTTAACAGTGCATCCCCCCATACCCAAAACACACACGTGTGGTTTTCCTTTGCACATCTGCTCTAATAAGTCTCTACGGACAGCGGTGGTTGTGCCTGGCTTCTTGTCCCTACTTTGCAGCCCCAGAACACAATGGGGATTGTGGCAGTGTTGAGGCTGGATTAAATCGGTGAAGCAACTCTATAGGCTTAAGAGGTATCCCTTCTTTCTGACTTTGGAAATCTCTTTTAAGGCCGTACAGATCTCAGGCTGTGTGTCAACAGAATGAATAAACCAAAATGCTTCATATTGTCCCCAAATGGGTTTGTAAAAGAGCCTGAGATGAAATGACCAGAAGTTCAATTAAGGGATAAAAGAAAGCTTAACTTCAGCAGAAATGGATTAAAAAGAGGCAAAGAAAACTTTTCAATTTGCCATTCAGGGAACATGATAATCTTTGCCTGCCGATGCTTTGAGTCCTTCCATGGGGGAGGATGACAAGGAAAAAGAAGTCTTTAAATTAAAAATTCTCCCCTGATTCTCAAAGGTGCCAAACAGCCCAAGCTCTTCATTCCTTTGGTGGGTGGAGCAGGTGCTGAGCTGCTCTGAAGTCAAGCTGTGCTCATTTTTGTCTTTCACAGCGCCAACTTGAAGCAAAGGCCAGATATGTCTCTTTTGTATGGAAGTCACACATCTTTTTCTTTGTCAAATAAACTGTTAACTACATAACTATTAAATTAAAAAAAAAAATTAAATAGGTTGCATGAATGTTACTCTCATATTGAATCTGTTCAGAGCTTTAAGAACCAAGGGGCTTAAAAGAAAAATTTCAGTGTCAAAAAGAAGTCACGGTATGTCTGTAGTAAAAACAGTTTCAGCACATTTGTAATAAAATAGTGCATATAGGTGATGGATCTTTAGTGAAATTAAATGAGGGCTCTCAAGTTCTCCTGGTTCTTTTGATAACCTTTTATCAGCTTGGATGACACAAGATCTTTCAGAACTTTATCTGGCTGAAAATCTGAAGATTTTCAGGCAAGAGTAAAACACGCACTTTTGCTTTGAGGTGCCACATGCAGACAAAACAGCTGACCTTCTGAGGTTTGGACGGAGTTTATTTTCTTATACAGACCTTTGAAACCAAAGCCATCTAGCAAAATAATTCTTCTCCTATTCCTCCACAATATGTTCTTTAAGAAGCTTCTGCTCCTACTTTGTTCAGAGAAGATTTTTTCAGGGGCAAACATGGTGAAAATACTTTTGCCCATGGTCAGATCTCATTTTTCACTACTCAAATTATAGCATTATTTATACTTCTTATGGTTCTGTGTATTTACCAGGGGACATTGGATGGATTTAAAATTTAAGTTCATGTCCTCTTTTCTTTAGTTTCTCTTCCACAATGCTACCTTACACTTCTCTCTGTCCCCTTTTTTGAAGAATCACGATCCTTCTTTTCAAAGAAGTGAAAGACATAAAGTACTACTTGTGACTCAATTTGCTCCCATTCTATGTGTTATCTGTGGCCATAAACACCCAAGTAAGTAACCTAACGTGGTGGTCCTGTTCAGGTCAACTAGATTGAAGTCACATGTGAAATTAGTCAGTTGACTGAATGCTACGAGTTTTGAAGTTTTTTTCAACAAAACTCCTTTGAACGGCTTACTGCCTTTGTGGCACCTGACTCAGCGTTAGAATATTTTTTAAAATGTTCATAGAATCATGGGATGGTTAAGGTTACAAAGGACCTTAAAGATCATCTAGTTCCAACCCCCTGCCATGGGCAGGGACACCCTCCACTAGACCAGGTTGCTCCAAGCCTCATCCAGCCTGGCCTTGGACACTTCCAGGGATGGGGCATCCACAGCTTCTCTGGGAACCTGTCCCAGTGCTTCACCACCCTCTCTGGGAAGAATTTCTTCCTGATATCTAATCTAAATCTCCCTGCTTTCAATTTAAACCCGTTACCCCTTGTCCTGTCACTACAGGCCCTTGTAAAAAGTTCCCCCCAGCTTCTTTGTAGGCCCTGGAAGGTGCTGTAAAGTCTCCCTGGAGCCTTCTCTTCTCCAGGCTGAACAAGCCCAATTCTCTCAGCCTTTCTTCATAGCAGAGGTGTTCCAGTCCTCTGAGCATCTTTGTGGCCTCCTCTAGACTCGGTCCACCTGGTCTATATCCTTCTTATGCTGAGGGCTCCACAGCTGGATGCAGAACTCCAGGTGGGGTGTCACAAGAGCAGACTAGAGAGGGAGAATCCCCTCCCTTGCCCCCCTGGCCACACTCCTCCTGATACAGCCCAGGATACGAATGTTGAATATATAATTTTGACATTTTAAGAATTTTCTTTAAGTAAGCTAAAATTGAGCATAGTTGGGATACTTTGCTTTCTGGATTTTGCCATTCCTGGGAAAATGTGCCTGAGCTTGTCCTACTCCAGTCCAGTAGGACAGTTGATATTCCTTTAAAAATAACAATTAGCACATTTATTAAAACAGTGGACTCCCTCCTCTGGGTCAAATTTTGCTTATCGTACCAGAACCCTTCTGTTATACAGATTCAGGTGGGTATTAATTGAAAAATAGTGTTTCCTACAGCGTATCTCCTTGGTGCTGCTGCCCAGGTGCTAGCGAATGTTGAGGATGACTTCCTCCTTGGACACTGTCACTCTTCGACTGTCAGAGTACATGCTGGCCACTGCAAAGCCCACTGCCAGAAGAACAGCCCAAGTACAGTGTACTGTGCCAATGTTGTAGACTGAGAGGGATAAGAGACTTAAGCTGAGGACATCAGAGGCGCAGCCTGAAAGGGAAGGACTGGGTATAGAAAATTAAAGAGGCTGTGAGAAGGCAGGAGTCGGTTAATGGGAGAGTGTCCTCTTTTGGAGATCCAGGGTAGGAAGTACAGTTACCTAATGAAAGATAAGTTCTCTGGACTGAGGGAACGGAGCAGAGATCGATAGCTCTTGGGAATGTTGGCACCTGTAAGAGAGCTTGGCCAGCAAAAGTCCATGCTACCGACTGCTTTATTATTTCAGGACTTCAGGATAATATATATTTTTATAGAAGAGGACTGTATTGAGGATCTTTAACATGATAATTTTCCAGGTGATGCAAGATCAGTGTCATGATTTTACATCACAGCATTTCTAGCATTTGGTGGATTTTTTTCTCTATTGCAGTTTGCTCTTCACCTTTTTTTTGTTTCTTTTAGCTTTCTCTGCTGAAAGAACAACTAAGTGCTAAACTCAAATACTTGCAAGTTGGCAGCATAGAAGGCAATGGGCATCTTTATTTAGTGTGCACCTCTTATGTGTCAGCACACCTGCTCATGTAATTGTTGGGGTGCCCCTGTATGACCCTACTTACTCAATGTACTTCTCAGCGTGCACGACATCCATTATTTATTTCACAGCATTCAAACTTTGAAAAATTGCTAGTTTCTCATAGACCTTTCTGTGTTCCCATTCCATTAATGAATGACAATAAATTCCCTAATTCTTGTGAAAGGTAATTAAGGCTAAAGTTCTTTGTGCATGAAGGAAGCATGGTGACTAATGATCACAAGTACCTTGTGTGCTCAGTAAGAGGTAGGTACAACATGATGTCTTGGAATCCTCAGCTTTTTTTTGCCATTTGGTGCATTGGAAATGGAAATCTCACTTGCTGATTACGGCTGTTGAACCGTTCAGATCTGGCATGCTGGCTTCGCTCCTGCTGACAGTCATGGTGCAGTTTGGGCCATGGCTCTAGAACTAGATTTTAGTCATTGTTTGTCCTGGAGAGTCACCTAGCGTTGCCATGTGCCTTTTCTGCTCCTTATCCTACACGTGTGCTGTCAGTACTTACCAGAGTCCTGAGCTGGATGAGTGTTTGGTCTGGTTCAGTACATCAGTCCAAGGTGGACAGTGTTTCTTCAGTCAAGCAGATGGCAAATGAGGAGTGTACACACAAGTGGGTTAATTTCTCCCAAATTTAGCAGCCTTAATCACCTGTTTTGAGTTAGTTACTGAGGCCGCCTTTGTGTTGGCAGCAACAGAGTAATTCGTGTCATTTTGAATACTCTGTGAGGAGGTTGGGATCTGCTAGCCAGCAGCCTCTGATTCAGGAGCACACCTCAGTGATGAGTTTAGACTAGCTACTTGACTTTGAAGAAGCTAAGGTTTACTCATCAAGAACCAAATTTGTCACTTTAGTTTGATATTCAAGTCAAGCAACGTGCCCACAAGAACTCCATGACAGACACAGAAATAACATCTTCTGCATAATCTGAGATGATGATTAATTGCCATAACCCTGACACTTCTGTTCCCTCGTAACACTGCCAAAACCAACCTTTTTTTTGTTATACAGCAACAGAGAAGCTTTTAAAGAAGGGAAGATGCTGTGTAATTCTGTAAGTGAAGACTGCTTTATAATGCATGTGCCTGAGGGACTCAAATCAAAGATACAAGGGATCTTGGTTGTAGTATTTGCTATCATTTCAGTGCCTTGCTTAGTTAAGAGAATCCTAGGAATACGTAGAGAGAGTATATATGTCTGGAATGTAATAAAAATAGCTGAGGTTTGTATGTTCATGCACACAGTGCCTGATACAGAATGGTAGGTGGTATTGCATTTCTGTTCCCTTTCCTCCCTCCTCCCTGCCTGTGCACTCTTTAGGGAGAAAACAGCTGTATCTGGAATATCTGCAGGAACTCATGAAGGTCCACAGGCCTGACCCAGAGCTGCTCTTGGTAGTTTGCTACTGCTGCTAACCTCAGAGTTGGACTGTAGCTTTTTTCCTCCTCTTTGACTTGAAAAGTACATGAATACGATATATACAACATAAATACTTATATGTATTTTTCAGGAGACCAAGGAAATTATTTATGTTAACGGTTCTGTGTTATAGCACCATTTTTTTTTTTCTGTATTTAGAGAAATGACCACTGCATTCTTATCTTGAGGATTAGGGAGGACTTCTAAAATGAAACTTCATCTCTGGATTATAGAGAATATATCTCTAAAAGAGAACCTGAATTTCAAAGGAAAATCTGATCCAAGAAACACAGCACACTTTATCTAAGATAACAAATGTTTTCTTGATAGCTTGAGGCTACTGTAGGATTAAAACTTCTTGGCATGGATAGAAGCTCAGTTGATCACTTCAACGGCAATTAAAAAGTAGAACAAGTACACTCAGAATATTGTTTTTGTGTCAGAAATGCTCCTTCATGCTTGAAAATGATAAAAAATTGCAATCGATCCTTACAACTGTTGTGTTCATCTTTATTGATCAGGTGAAAGAAAGATAAATCGCAGCCCAAATAAGATTATAGTAAATGTTAGCATCGTAGGGGACTGTACGGTGATAGAGAGCTATTCATCATCTCAAATAGTGACCTGTCCGCACTCGCTCCATAGTCAGTCTGCTGTCTAATCACATACCTATTGATCTCAAGGAACCTGGATGTGACTGTCATTGGGCAGCTGAGATTGCTAAGTGCAAAGGGGTCACTGGTGTGAGGAGAATTTCATTTTCATTTTCTTACTGGCCAACAATGATTTATGAAAAAATAAATGACCCCAAGTCACATGCGTGGAAACCTTGATTCCAGTACAAATGAATTATTAGGTCTGAATCTCAGAGGCAAGAGTGCAGTAGACCACCGTGCTCTTTGTGATCAGTGCCTGACCTTTGACTGCACTGCATGTTATGCAATTTGTTATAATTTGTGGTAAAATATTAGACTTGCAGTACATTTTTACCCGTGTTCCAAGTCGGTATTCTTTTTCAGTGATTTCTCTACATTTCAAGATTCTGATTCACAACCTCAGGAGATCCTCAAATGTAAAAGAAAAATGTTTTTTCTTTTTATTTTTTTGTAGATTATTCTGCCTCTTTTGGGGGATTTCTGTTGTGTTTTTACCGTAGTGGGTTAACTTACTTGCATTCCTCAACATAATTTGTCACAGATAAATGTTGCTCAGGACATGTTTACTAACCCAGTGATCAAGGAGACCGTGTCATCTTTGACTTCTACAAAAGAGTGATCTCTCCAGTTACAGGGGTTTTAATTTTTTTTTTTTTTTTCCTGACAGTCTTTTTTAGGCATATTGCTTTTTCATACATCAATGTCTAAAACTGCTTACTTGACCCAAAGCAGGATTGGAATGATGTTTTGCATGGACTGCATTGTTCCATCCATGTATGTTAAACGTGTTAAAGATGCAAAGTCGTGTTGTGGCCTGAGCAGCCTTAAACCATGATATTAATAGTTAGATTGTTAAAATAAGGGTCCAGAACGTGTTTTATGTAATCATGCAGCGTGTGATTGTACGCGTTTTGTTGCCATGTTAACGTGACTCCCTGGGAATCCAGATGACTCGAGCTGCGGAGCTATGGAAGAGTTCTAGCACGCGCCAACAAAACGCTTCTCCATCTCCACGACCTGTGTGCCCCACCATTCAGAGAAAAATGGTTTTAGAGAACTTTCGAACTGCTTTAACTTTTCTTTATCCCTCCAACTGTGAAGCCAGGTGCCTCAGTTATTACATCTTAAGTCCAACTGTGCTAAGGCTATAAAAACCGTTAAAAATACCAAGTATATATTATCTAGACATGAAGCATCACAACATTATAGTGATTTGTCTTTGAATATCCTACATCCCACTGAGAAACTTTGCCATTTTTAAGTATAGAGAAGTTTTATTTCTTGATGATTCAATCTTGTCTTGCCTGCATTTTGGAAATTAATGATTTGGTGGAACAGAATGAAAGGCATTCCTGGGTTTAGGAGAGATGAAAATATCTTCTGAAGCCGCCTGATTTTAAAAATTAAAATTAGCAACCGATTGAAGCGACCTGGAAGTTTGGAATATTAAAATAACTCCCTGTGAGAGGCATTATCAAGGCAAAGAGCAAAAGAGAAAGTCAAGCCATAGTTAATTTATTGTGCAACTTTGAAGTTTGACTCGATTATCACCTGCAAACTAGATGGGGATATATGTGTAAGTAACACAGACTGGGACATGCAAAGACGTAAGGATTTAGTTTGGGGGTTTGTTTCTTCTATTTTTTCTAATGGAGAAGCTTCAAAGGCTCCAGCAGCACCTAGTGCTAACTATGTGATTCTTACCCCGTGTTTCTCCACAGTTTCGTCCCTAAGAGCCATTTCCTTTGCATAACCTTCTGGAACCAAGAAGATACTTTTTTTTTTTTTTTTTTTAAATAAGTGTAATCTCTGAATCTGTACAGAATACTTGATTTGAGGGTTAAGTTTGGGGGGTTTTGGAGCAACTTAAATGGTTAAAATATCCAAATTAACATTATCTACTAGATATCAGATGCATATAAATGATATTATATGAAATCTGTATTTTTTTTTCAACTTTCCAGAGTGCCCAGTTCTACAAAGTTACTACAGAGCAATACCAAAAAGCTGCCGATGAAGTGTCAGCTCGGTTCAAGTAAGTCTTTTCTACTGTTGTTTTTGAGCCTGGCAGCTAGATGAGTTCTTATCCACATTAAAATTCACAATAATTCCCCTTCCCCCTACCATAGATCCTATCAGTCTGCACTGCTTATTGAAATGAGGGAATTCTGAAGAATTTGTAAGCCAGTGCATAGTAACCATAAGCTGCACAGAAATTGGATGTGCAGTTAGTAATGTACTAATTAATTTATATTTTATAAGGTGCACGAAATATTCTAAAAATATGTTCCTCAACATTTTTTCTTGTATGGAGCACCAAAACTGTAGTTCCAACTTTGCCTTACAATAGTATTCATCCTGTGCCTGCACGATGTGAAAAGATTTAAATTAGCAACTTCGCTTTGCCCGTAACAGTGAAGGTCAAATTAAGTAATTTTTATTAGTCCTGAGGATGGTTAAATAAAGATACAGTAATTGATGGATCAAAGTGACTCTGACCCTTAGCCTTGGACTCTTCCCTTTCTGCTGGTTCATGCCTTAGGCAGAAGGTTCTATATAACATTTTAGTAAGGATACTGTGAGAACTTTTTACAACCTTTTACTGTCATCAGTAATCAAGAAATGCTGTATAAAATGAATTATTCTGTGACAATTTTTAGATTTGTGGAGGGATTTTCTTTTGTTTTGCGTTTTGTTTTGGTTTTTGATGAGCAAGAAGAGAAAAGGCCTTTTGGAGCTGCTGATAATGATGTAAGTAAAGTTCTTAACTGTAAGAGAAAAATCATTTTATCTCTTAATATCATGAATTGTTAAATGTTCTCTAGTGTATATATCAAATCTTCGTACTGGTTAATGGTGCAGAGTATATTGAGGACTGAATTCATCTGTCCCTTAAACAAGAGGGACAGGATGACTCAAGGTCTGATTTAAACATAATTTGGAGCGTTTCCCATTGTGCATGGGAAGCCTGGTATGTTGTTATTCATTCTTATTTTTTTCATCTGTGATAGGTTTCCCATCAAGTGGGTATTTCCAATCCCTTTGTTACAGTGGGGTATTTTCAGGTTTTGAAATCTAATTATTGCCTAATCTGACTTGCATTCTTTCAAAACAAGCTTGTATTGTGAGTTGAAGTGCTAGTTGATAGCTTGAGGCGGTTATTGTGGCCAGAGGTAGGAAACAGCTTTGGGTTTGGGTTTTTTCCCCTAATATATAAATATTTCCCGAGTAAATCAAATGCTTTTGGGATCCTTTCTGCACAAATGGAGCTGGTAGATACAGCAGACACCGGATCTTGCAGCATCAGGCAATATCTAAGAATTTTAAGAAAACCATTTTGAAGGATGTTTCAGTCTATCTGCATAAATCAAAAAGTATTTAATGAAAAGGGATTTGGAGAGGGAATCAGAGATTCCCAACACTTGATGAGATTGGTCTTTTCTTAATTTTCTAGAGACTAAAGATGTAAATAGAAATCACCTGTCTGACTAGTCTTCACTGTAAGGCTGTTACTGAAATTGCTGTGCTTGCTTTGCACTTGAAGCCAAATTTTCTGAAACACTTTTTGATTAGTGGATCCAACTTTGGTCCATTGCTTTACAAAACAAAAGGAAAACATGGTGAAAAGAAAGGTATCTGACGTATGTGCATAAATTGCAGTAGATTTGAAGAAGTGCATGAAATATCAATATCACTTTATAATTTAAAAGTTTTCCATCTATGAAATCCTTCTAAACGCCATGCCTTTTTATTGAAGGTTTAAATTCAGCAGCTGTTATTGTATCGCTGCCTTTTGTAGGTAACTTGATGGATAAATTATGAATGATTTAGTGAAACCTAAAGATGATGCTGTTTTGGTGTCACCAGGCACTTCTCATGTTCGGTTTAATTGCATGTGAGGATTGAGGACAGAGTTTCAAGCAGTGGTGTTTAAAGAGCTTGTTTAATTGGCTGTAAAAGAGGAATTAAACAGGGTTGAACTGCTAAATTTTGTTAATGCGAAAACCGATGTGCTGCATGTCAGCGTGATTTCAGGTTCTAAGTGCAAGATTAATAGTTCTAATTGTGGTATTATTACAAAATAGTCTCACTTTATTTTAAGCATGTCTAGAATTAGTTACCAAGTTTTATTGAGACAACCTGCATTTCTTCACCTTTTTTAAGCTACCTCTCTTTCAAGAGCAAAGGGAAGTGGATAATTACTTAAATATTTCCTGGATTTTCCTTTTCCTTCCTCCATCTAGTCCCTGAAATTACATCAGCTGTGGCTTCATCAGTCTTTAGGGATAATTTGCCCCATTAAAAGGGAACAAACCCAAATGTGGCATACAGACTTGTGTCAGAGAACTGGCAGGTCTTCTGTACTTTGTCTGCAGTCCTTATTGATGCCTGCTTATTACTTTCTCCAACGCTGCCTGGATTAGTCTGGTATTCCAAATGCTCATGATAAATGTTTTATCTCTGTGAGGTCCTGATTCACATTGATCAAATTCTGAATTATCAAATGGTTCATCTCTTTAAGACACTAATTCACATTGATCAAATCCTGAATGACCAGGTTCAGTCAGTTCCTGCAGTACACAAATTACATTAAAACGACATTACTAGAGCATGCTGCCTTTTCTAATGTAGGAGTTATGTTACCCGCAGTTACATTATAACCAGAATTATTATATTATGAAGATGTCTCTGTTCTAATGAGAAGTTTACACAAGAAGAAAAGAATGCAGTATTACAGGAAGAGCTGGGCTTTGGGCAAAGATTTGAACTTTAACTAATCAAATTGTACATTTGTATTGTGGGTTTTTTCCTTAATTTGAAGGGCTGGTAGCGGGAAATTTGGCAGCTGCGGTGGTGACATTTTATTCCCCCGTGGTGTCTAGAGCCAAGGAACGTCTTGATTATTCATTTAGGAATAACATAAGCGGATGGGGCAAATTCTGCCTAAACCAAATGGGTTTACTTTATCTTCTGTGGGTTTTGATTCCTTGTGTTAGAAAATAGACTTCAGAGCTGTGGACCAGTGCTTCTTCCAAAATGTTTTGCCGTTCCTCTCCTGCTTCACTGCTGTCTCGTAGACAGCGTGGAATTGTTTCTTGTTGCTGGTTTCTTGGAAAAAACATAGCCCCCAGCCAGCCTGACTGATAGACAATCCAGGTGCTTGTGGGGGATCAGCTGGTCGCTTTGGTGATGTTTGTGCAAAGCAAAGCAAGGTGAGGTTCCCCTCGGTACCTTGGCGCGTCACTTCCAAACTCCTGTGTCGGCAGCGAGGCCGAATTCTGGATCTTGTTCGTCACGGCGCAGGGTTTCTATGTGTTTGTGTATTGATAGACTCCTGGATGAAATTATCCAGCACGGAGTTTTAATCATGGAGGGTTCTTTTCATCATCTGGAAGCTTGGGTGTTTGTTCTGAATTACAGATTTTGATGGCTTTATTCCCTTTCTATGAGACTTTTGATCATGAACCTTGCCATCAGGAGGAATGCCTCCTGGAAACCGGGGGAGCTCGTTTAATCAAACCCAGAAAGGTTTGAGATTTGCTCAGGCTGCTTCACACGGTACAATCTTTGAGATGTTTTAAAAACAGTTTTACAAACCAAATCAATACGTTTCACGTGATCCTCGATCATTTCCATTGCTCTGATCGCTGATGGAAGGGAGGGCTTGGTGATAGCCAGGCAACAGGCTATTACAACCTTGGAAATACGTTCACCAGGGGGTTTGATTCAGAATAGAGTGAATGGGAATAAATGACAAAACATCAATACCTTGTCTTCCTTTAATTGGTGATTTCTGTGTCATAAAGCTTAGTTTATTAATGCTTACTGAAAATAAAATTTAAAGCACAGTTATGTTTGATGTTTACCTGTGAATACACAGAAACATTAAAAGTATTTCCTTTACGTTGTGGTTTAGCTAATATTCTTTTGAAGTGGGAAGTGAAGCTGCGGAAGTTTGTAAGGAAGCCACGTTAAGTGTGTAACAGCAACACTTCGATCTGCAAAGACAATTGTCTCACAAAGCAGGGATGCCAATTTTCTGGACATTGAAAAAAATGCCGTATAGAGAGAAAATAAGCTTTTTAACAACAACATTGGACTGAGAACATGGAATTATGGGTTCATTTCACTGCTCTCGTTACCCTTCTGCGGTTGGGCACATATGGTGACTTTGAAGGGACTTTTCTGCACTATCCGTAAATTAGGAATATTGGTAGTTTATAGTTTAGTTAAGCTCTAAGTCCAAACATCCTGAATTAATCTTTTCTCTTACAAATATAGCATGTATATGTAGTGCTGTGTCATGAAACAATCGTTTCAGTGTTGTTTGCCCTGATGATGGCTGGATGAGGCTTGGAGCAACCTGGTCTAGTGGAGGGTGTCCCTGCCCATGGCAGGGGGTTGGAACTAGATGGTCTGTAAGGTCCCTTCCAACCCAAACCCTTCTGTGATTTTATGCTTCTATGACACAGTTGCTGGTAGTATTCTTGAATTCTTTTTTCACGTGTTACAGCTGGGGTTGATGGTCCCACGTTGCCCACGACATCTCGCAGATGAGCGTAGGACGGGTTTGTAAATTTGTTTGTAAATTATGCTAGAAGTAGTGCATAGTGTTAAATACCGTCAACTCAGCTTGAACCGTGGAGTTTTTCATAGCAGCAGAGGTACTCAAATCATAGTCTTATTTGTTTCTTTCTACTCTTCCACCCCATCCCCTTTTTGTCCCCCAAGGCTGCTTCGCTGTCGAGCTGCATGAACAGTTGTGCTGACACCGTGCAGGGGGTGGCATAGCAGTGAGTGTTGCTTATGCTGTTGATTTAACCAGTGCGGCATTACACTTAACGAGCGAAGTGTAAATGGTGTTTTGCCGACTGGATGCGATACTGTCACCCCTCTTAGGTTTAAACCAGTCCAGATTCGGAACATGTAGAGCTGCTTCAGATGGGAAAAGAAATGGAGGAAGAGATTACAGATCTTTTCAGTCTCGGGTATTGCTCTTGTACATCCAAAATCCTTTGCCTTTTGAATGCAAAAGGAATAAACCAGAATCTGTTTGCTTTGCTCCCACATTTCAGCCAGTACTTGGTCCTCATAGACCTACCCGAGGGCTGCCGTGGCAGAGCTCATTCAAGCAACATGTTTGGCTTTCTACTACTACTTTGCATAAGTGATTTTGCTCTGACACAGCGTTTCCTCAGCTAGCAAAACCCTTTACACCATGCACGGCTTATGCAGGCCTTTGAATCGGATCAAGGAAGCAGGAATTATGTATTTCTGCCTTTTGGATAGAGCTGCCTATTGCTTCAGCAGCTTGGCTTGATGGAGGAACTTTGGTGGTCAGTAGTTGCCCCGTCTCAATTGCTCTCCAACCTATAAAACATATATAAGAGGATATCCTTCAACCAGTTTTAGATTATCAAAATTCAATAAGCTCTTTATTCAGTACATTTCCCAATGAAATGACGATCACTCCATAAATGACAAGTTTAGTTTTCCCTACAGCAAGAGAGATGTTTAACTTTCTTCCTTTGATCAATACAGTCCATTAGGAATGAGAGTACTCAACAGAGCCAGATGAAATATTAATTGTGCACTTTTTAGCTAGATGCAGATTCATCCTGAATGCAGTGGGAGCAGGGGATTCTGGCGTAATAGCTGTGTGTTTTTCTGTTAAGCCCAGAATCCTAAGTTTGTTTACATGGGGATGTATTTTTTCGCTGAATTATTTGAGCTGTAATGTGAACTTCAAATGCGCTTATTTGGTCAGGACGTAGGTTTGAAGCATTGAAAGTGTTTTCTGAGCATTTTAAATCCATTATTCAAAATTCAGAGGGCACGTTAATTAAGAGGGCCAAGCCAATTCTTCCATGTTTGCCATAATCCTTCTCCCCCTTTTGTTTCCTTTCTGGAGATTGTGGGTACATTCATTAAAGCTCCCCTCAGGCTATCACCAATTTTTCACACACTTAGATACTTTACAGTGTGGAACCGAGAAAGCAGTCTTAAAATTAATTTTAGTAAAGCACAAAGTCATAACTAGGAAATTTTTTGTTTGATATTAATTAGTACTTAACAAAAGTTTTTCTCGAAGGTAGGGTAGTTATAGTAGGATATAGTTATATATAGCAGGATAACCATGTGGGCAAACATGGCTCTTCATCTGAATGTCCCTTTCTTCTGCAGGTGAGTCTGGTTGATGTGTTTGAAGGGGAAAGCACGTGCTCGTGTTCCCGCAAACAACAGGTTTTCTGTGTTTGCTCACATAGTTAAATAATTTTATGGACTTTCTTATGAAAGCAAGTGAGTGAAACTCTTCCTTCATGCATCAGTGGCCAACAGTTAAATTGGCGTGTTCCCTAGTTTTGTGTGCTGGTAATCAACCAAGTCCCCTGAAAATTGATGGATGCTCTCATTAAGGGCAGTTCTTGCTGCTGGCTGCAGTTTCATGAGCCACTCACGAACGAGGACTGACTCTTTGTGGCGTAGTTGGCATGTAACGCTCTGCAGCGGTACAGCTGGCTTCGTGCTGCCTTTCAAGGACTAAAGCCTCTTGTTTTAATACCTTAAGCATCCTTTGTTGGGATTTTGTATAAACACAAATAAATGATTTCCCAGTTACAGTATTAAACCAAGGAAGGTTAAAACACAGTCTCTTCTTTTTATTATTAATTTGTTCTGTATTGTGTAATCTGCTGTTGTTGAGGTTTACCAATACCTTTTCTAAGGATGTTTTTTATGAGTCCATCTGTAGGATCAAAGCCTACAAATCTCACAGCTCCCACTTCAGAGCACACAGCAGCAAGCCTCTCTTTCTGGAAGGGAACATGTTTTGCAGAGTTGATGGTGCAGGGTTTTTTTAAGAAGCATACACCTGTTTCTGGTTGCAGGGTGAAGAATGAAGTGCCAATTACCTCTACATGTTAGAACATGACATTTTGTATTGCAGGAGCTTGTGCTGTCTGTTTAGTTAAGGCCCCCAACTATGTAACCATCCGTTTGGAAATCATGGGGTGGAAAGACGGCAATCCTTGATCAGTCGCTAATATTTGTGCGTGTGCAAGCTGCGGGAAGGGAGGTCAGTGCCACCGACCTTTGTTTTCCCATCAGAGCTCTTGAACAAGATGAAGTGATCAAAGCAGGATGCCAGTACATCGGCACGATCTCATTACTTTGCAAGCTGCATGCACAGATGCTGCTGTTGCTGCATCAGGCATCACTGATTTACATTCATAACACCTCCATTACAGCTCATTTGCTGCTACTTGTAATTAACCAGTTCTTCCATTTTTCCCCCTCCTTTCCAGTAGTGTTGGGCTAAATCAGGGAAAAAATAGACTGCAGTCAGTCTGCTTAGACTCCATCTAAGTGAAATCACAATTATAAAGCCAAAGTATACTTTAAACATTTTGGGAAATAATATTAAGTCATTGGGAAATATTATTAAATCATATGCTTTGTTGGAAGGTGCTGTCATACCCAGAAAATAGGGTTTGTAAAAATAGTCTTAAGACACCTTATAAAATGGTTAAGCTGTCTTGTTGCCTCCTAGTTCACATGAGATTAGTTCAAAAGAAAAACTTTAATTGCCGGGAGTAAAATTATTGCTGGACTTGAAAATCATGGCATGTGGTGGGTATATTGCACCTACTTAACTCTGTAGCTCTGAAAGGCTCAACGGTATCAAAAATATTTCTGCTATGGGAAGTTGGTAAGATGTTAGGCATGTGGAGAACAGGTATGCGCCTTCTCTGAGCAGAGCTGCACTTTTAGTTGCAGTTTATCTTCCAGTATTGCCTTTTATCTTCCTCTTTGCTTAGACAGTACAAACTGAGATGAATCTCAGAGTGTCAAGAGTACCATGGAGATTTGGACCTTCATTAGCAGTCAGGGCTTCAGCATAATGTGTCTGTCAGGCCTGGAGCATTCCACAAGCTTCTCCATACCTTCCAGTGCTCACCCAGCAACCCGTTGCTGGTTCATTTACATTTTCAAAACATTAAAAAAACCCAAACCATCAATCTCAGAACATCAGAACGACAGAAATGCTGCTGGTACTGGAGCGAGATTGCATTTCTTTTGTGCCGGCCCCCCCTGTTTGAGTCTCAGCACATTGCAGATACCGGCAGTGCAGAGGGCAGAGCTACAGCTGGCAACATCTGCAGAAGGGGCGGCTGCAGTTGTTGACATCTGGGAAGGTGGTACCTGGGATGTGGCATGGGATTATTGTGTCGCGGGTGTCACTCCTCTGTTTTGATAAAGGAGGTTCATTCCTTTGCTGTCGTTCTGTGCTGCTAGCTGGCTCAGACAAATAAATATAGTTGTGCCAGGTTGCACTTGATTATCTCTAATTTTTGTGTTGAATAGAGCAAAATTGTGCAGCAGGCAGTTGGCAACAGGTATGCTGCATGGATGTTGGATTGGGAAGAAGCCTTTGTAGCTCTGTGTATGATTTATGTTTCTTTTATGTATTAGAGTGCCTAACAAATTGCCTGCCTAATGTAAATTTGGCTTTAATTAGTCCATCTAGGTACTACTGTAAGCAAAATAATGAAAGGACCTGTATAGATGTGATGTAAGTGCATAACCTTATTCCTTAAAGTTAGGGGGCTTGACTGAGGTCAGTGGGTAATACGTGCCCAATCTGAGTCTAGAACTAAGAGGTCAGTGATTGCCATTTTTTACACCAACTTTATAGGCTGTTCTTCCTCATACAGTAATATTTTTTTCAGTGACTTTATTGGTTTGGGTCTCACTTAGAGGTAAGAGGTTAGTGTGGTCCCTGAACATTTGTTTCCTGTCTTAACTAGCATCAAGCAATGATATTTTGGCTTTTTCTATTCATCCTGTCACTAGCACTTCCAGCACAAGATAATTTGGCGTTTTTTAAATATAATTTTGATTCTTAAGCAGTTCCGTTCTCTAGGAGTTGACCAGGGCACCAAAATGTACATTTTCATATAGCTTTGAGCAGCAGAGTGGCATGAATCCTGTTCTCATGAACATTAGTATTCTTCCTACCTCAGAACCAGTTTATTGTATCAGTTACTCTCCTTTGATCAGAGAATATCTGACATTTTGATAACTGAATTCTAGACAGTAGTTGCCTTTTATGAATATGACCACTTTGACATTATTTCCCAGAAGATACGAGTCTTAAAATTATGTCTTTTTTTAGTTTGAAATTTCCAGCAAGCTTCCCCAGTCAACATCTCTCTAAACACAACTGTGTAAGTCAATTAACTGATCAGAAAGTAGCTCTGCAACTACTCACAGACCAACTGCTGTGACTGCACACACACTTTGCACGGAGTATTACACCCGCCTTGTTGTAGGAGACCAAAGCTCAGATCCATAGACTGCAAAATACTAATTGTAACAGGCCTTTCCATCTAATGCCTTGAAGGAAATGAGCCCGATGCCTTTAGGCACTTCATAGTGCATCACTCTGCTGTGGTAGCCACGGGCCGAAGAGTTAGCCCTGTTAGTTGGCACTGCTCAGGTCCAACAAGATAGTCTATCTCCTAGCAGAGAATTCAAGTTTTGTTCATGTGCCTTAAAATATTATTCTGCTATTATTTAATGCATGTGCTTTACAAGAATTTTTTTCTCCTGATGTTCTGCCTGTGTTTTCTTTAAAATTTGCCATTATTCTTATTACTCCTTAACACAAAATGCTGAATTACTTTCTGAACGTGCTTTTCGATTCTTTCGGTGGTAATCACTGCAGTTTTAAAGCACGAGTCCTGACATCTGAAGGACAAAGCGCATATATTGGTAATGAAATGTCCTAACCAATTTTGAAAGGCTTTTACAGTATCTAATGAATGCATTTTCAGGTTTTCTTGAACAGGAGCTTCATTCTTAAGCAAATAAAAACTCTTTTCCTGCTGTTTTTGAAGAGGAAGTTTCCTAAATACTTTTGGTTTCCTTTGGCATTTTTAAACATCTTGGCTTGTAAAGATGTGAGCTGACATTTATGTTCCATGTTGCACACTTAGAAGCATGAAAAGCATGCCACCTTCTAACCAGCACAGGGCCACTAAGATGATTAAGGACCTGGAGCACCTTGCATATGAGGAAAGGCTTGAGAGAGCTGGGTCTGTTCAGCTGGGAGAAGAGGGGGCTGAGGGGGATCTTATCAATACTTATCAGTATCTAAAGGGGTGGGTGTCAGGAGGATGGCGCCAGGTTCTTCTCAGTGGTGTCCAGTGACAGGACGAGGGGCCATGGCCATCAACTGGAAAACAGAAGGTTCAGCCTGAACATGAGGAAACCCTTCTGCCCTGTGAGGGTGACAGAGCCCTGGGACAGGCTGCCCAGAGAGGGGGGAGTCTCCTTCCCTGGAGACTTTCCAAAGCCGCCTGGACTTGTTCCTGTGTGATCTGCTCTGGGTGATCCTGCTCTGGCAGGGGGGTTGGACTAGATGATCTCTAGAGGTCCCTTCCAACCCCTACCGCTCTGTGAATCTGTAACCCTAAAAACATAAGAAGACGCAAAGTTGCTCACCAGGAGAAATATTTCCCCATTACTGTTCATGGAGCAGCGAAGTGTTAGTGTGTTTGTCAGTTCAAGTGCCATGTGCCTCTGCAGAGGATCTATAACTGAAATTGGTAAACTTGTCAATGTTTAAAAGAAAATAATCATAAAGTTGCAGTCTCACTGTCCTCTGCCTTCCCATTCATCTGCCTGCAGTGTAAAGGCATAGTCCTGAAACATTTAAAGCACACATTTAAGCCTGGGGAAAGGAAGTGAACAAAACAGATAAAACTAATATGTGTATCTTGAAGGAGACCACTCAAGTGCCATGTCTGTGGCTATAAACTCTATAAAGATGGACTCCCCTGTCAAGGGTGTGTTAGGATGGATAATATTCCCTAGCAAATGCTGCACTGTGCCGTATGCATTACTGGAAGCACGAGGAGATCAGGATCGAAAGGTTTTGCGAGACAGGCTTTATAGATCCATGTGTAATAGGCTACCTCTCCGTCTACACTGCTTTACTGTTCGTGAAATCTTGCTTTTGCGCTGATGACATGCAGTCCCTTTTCTTCCCTCACATATATTCATCTCTCTCTGCCTTGACTAGACACAGTACTTTGGCAAAAAAATTGTTACAGCCCTCAATAAAAAGATGCAGTCAGAGTGGTCAACGTAGATTTTAAAAACACGTTCTTTATAGATAAATTTGGTGTCAAGTGAATCCAGTTCACCAGCCTTTCTCTAAATATTTTGGCTCCTTTAGGTCGAGAAATTGAAGATATTCTTCTGGACAGCCTACAAAAAGATATTTTGATGGGTTTTTTGAGATAATTGGTTGATAAAGCTAATTTATGTAGTGGCTTTATACCGAATCCTCTTTATTTTAAACCTGGAGACTTGTTACTCCTCTCTGGTTGCATAGCATCACACTGCATGGGGCAGACATAGTCTTCAAGTTCCTCTAGTACCTGGTAAACCTCAGGTTTAGGCAGGTAAAGTTGCTGCTTTTTGGATCCTTGCAATACGGATGTGTGAACATCAAACTTCACCGTCAACCTCTTGTTCTGGATATGCGCTGTAAACTAATTGTTTTCAGACAATATCCAATTTAATACAGATCAAGCATTACCTCTTCTCCTTAACTGGATGTGTGTACTACCGAAAAAAGTTTGCTAATTCTGTCAGAATTTGAGTTCAGTGCTTGAGGACTGGCTTTTTATCAGGGTCTGTTGTGACAGGGCAAGGGTTAATGGTTTTAAATTAAAAGAGAATGGATTCACACTAGATATAAGTAATAAATTTTTTACTATGAGGGTGGTGAGGCACTGGGACAGGTTGCCCAGAGAAGCTGTGGATGCCCCATCCCTGGAAGTGTCCAAGGCCAGGCTGGATGAGGCTGGGAGCAACCTGGTCTAGTGGAGGGTGTCCCTGCCCATGGCAGGGGGGTTGGAACTGGATGGGCTTTAAGGTCCCTTCCAACCCAAACCATTCTATGAATATAAAACATCCTTGGTCAAATAGATCTCTGCTCAAAGGAACTACTAAAATGCTTGTAATTTGCACTTCTCATAGTTTCCTGAACATGATATGCACATTCCTGAGGTGTCTATTTTGTGCGTGAAAATTCCTGTTGTATTAGAACATACATTTCTTGAGCTAGACCCACTGTGAAATGTAATCATTTTATCATACATTGAAAGAAACGAGAAAAGCAGTTATCTCTTTAAAACTTTCCTTAGCACTTAACATGAGTCCCAGTTTCAAGCCATTTAGGAGATCCATTAAGGCACTGGGCTGCTCCTGTGCATGCATTAGTAACAGACTCAGTGTAATATGGAAGAGGCTTGCTATATCATGGACACATTTATGAAGATTGATAACAGCCAGGGTTCAATGTTAACTTTTATTGTCAAACAGGCTGCAGGAGAAACTGCCTAGTATTGCTTTTGCTTTGATTTATGAAAAGGTTGCTGCATGAAACAGACATCACATAAAATAGCTCTGCTGGCAGTAGCATTATAAAATAGGGCCATAAGTAGACCAAACAATAGCTAACTATAATTATGTTCATTATTGTCTCTCTCAGCTCTCCGTACCTTTGGTAGGGTGCTTGCACTCGCTACCGCGGTAGCTTTAAAGTGGACTCACCTTTCCCATGAAGTGGGATGAGCATGATAAAATCGTGCTGGTTTATATAGGCAGTACCCCCAAAGGAGACCTTTTTTCTTTGTGCCACGAAATGAAAGAGGTCATTTAGATTTTACGTACTTGTAGAAATAATAGGAGGAGGGGGAGGAGGAAAGGTCTTTAGAAGAAATAGCTGTTTCTGTTACAATTTCCATCACTGAGGTATTTTTCCCTAAATTATTATTGTTCTTCTGTAATCTTCAGATGGTGTTATATTTAGACCCCGTAAAAACAAAACCATAAACCCCAGCGTGATGACAAAGATCACCAGTTTTCATGTGTAGATGGCAAAAAGAATTACTTTCTTTGTCTTAGCCTCTCCCATCCTTTGTAATGAAATGTGCTGCAGCAGGAGCAAGTTGAATTCTTCAGTTAGCAGCGATTAGTAGTAGAACTTGAGTGAGAACCAGTTGAAATCAAGGGGCGTGACCTAACTGGGAAAAAATATAGTGGTTGTTCTAAAGATTTTCAAACTTGAGGTACTTTAAAAAGCATTCCACTACCAAACTACTGGAAGACCTTGGCATAAAAAATAGCAGCTTAAAAGTCATACTTGGTGAGGTTATAAAACATAACGCATCAGAACCACTTTCTTCAATCAGACTGAAGTTCCATTAAATAATCCAGGGTCTAATTAATGCTGCCAGCACACAGCAAATGGAGAGACCTTTGTAACATCTCTGTGAGTTGGCAATGATGTTTCCCTGCAACACCCTTTGCCTTCTGGTGTTAAACTGCTTTCCAGGGACCATCACATCTTATAATAGTCTCAGGGAAACATCCACAAGGAGGCAGTGAAAAAATAATGAAGTGAAAAATAAGGAAAAAATAATGAAAATAATGAAAAACCCGTGATTGGTGTGCTTTACAACTCAACTCTCTAAGTTCACTTCATGATTTGTTCACGGTGAGAGGTGTGTTTTCCCTACTAGGATGCTGAAATGGATGTTGAGGTCATTATGTTTCAATATTTCTATAACTCATTGTACAAGCACATTATAACAAAGATATATTAGAGCAAGGTCCGGTACCCACTTATTATGAGCATGTTTGCATGGGGATTATTACTCTTTGTGTGTGTTTGCTAACACAGTATTGTTGTTGCAGACCAACTGATCATATTTCATGAAAAGGGTGGCTCGCCCGGTGCAGGACCCAGAGATGTGCACATAGTCTTTGTAGCTTTTCAGGGTGATCCAAGCCTTTTTGGTTAAATAACTTCATGCTCAAATGAAAAATTGGCATTTATTCTATTATCTCTTAAGATTGCAACCTTCAGTTCCCTCAAGTAACCGTCACCCACGGGAGCAGTGATGCTTGAAGTGTTTAACTGTTGATTGCTTTTTATGTACGCTACTTCTACTCATAATCTCTTATTTCTGTGGTCAGTAACAGGCTTTTGGGCCTCTTACGGCTGAAGAAAACAGTTAAACATATATTGCTCTAGAGAGTAATATTTGGATAATAATGTGCCACGAGTTAGTGTCTTGCGGTGCTTCGCATTGAATGCAGTAGTTGACCTTTGCTATAGATGAAAAACACGTCTCCTTATTAGAACACATTATATAGCATCTATATAAAGGGAAAACTGGTTTTTTAGTGTAGTAGTATAAGGTGCTGTGAAGATTTTATTACCACAATTTTGGGATGATCATGTTACTCGCGAGTTTACAAAGCCTGAAGTGAGTTGTATAGCTCTTGGGAAATAACTGGCAGTAATAAATCTACAACATGATATGCTGTCATGTATTTGGTTTATGCTGCTCATCGGGGGTTTTGGCCTTTGTTTAGGTGTGTCTATAGTCTTTTGTCTGTGTGTGTGTGCTCTACACACACTCAATAATGTAATGTGGAAAATTTAGCATAGGGACAAGAATAAAATTAAAATGGATAAAATATCAATGGAAGTGGATAAAATTATTTATTTTTGCCACCTTCATATAGAAGCAGGTTTCAAACTGTTGCAAAATTAATTTTTCCTTTAAAAATTAGAAATAGTCTGTTGTATTTCTACGTAGTATGTAATGCTAATTAATATACCCAAGTAGTCCTGGAACAGCAATGATGCAAACCAATGACACCAAACCAATGGTGTCAGCCATAAGAAATGCCGTCCAAAGCATCAGTTACATTTCCCAAAAACTAGATCTACCTTATCATGGCCTCCCGCTAGATCTGAAGAGAGTGGTAATTCCCTTGCTGCTTGCTGCAGCCTAAACCTCCGTAGTGCCAAAAAGTCCCCCAAAAGTCCTAATAGCAAGAAATGGCACCAACTGGTGCTGCTTGCTGTGGTGGTCTTTGACTTGTCTGCTCACAAACAGCTGGGCAAGTGAAATCTTGCATTCTTCATTAAATAATGTTTTGGGTGGAGTAATGAGACAGAGCTCAAGTGATGACACATGCAAACTCTAAAAATAATTTGTGACTTGAATTTACATTCTGAGGCTCGAAATGCAAGCGTTGATATGCCAGTAACGTGTGTGTGGAAATGGGGGGCTTTGCTCAATTCGGTCTGAGCAGATTTGACTCTTGGGATGGGATTAGTTTGGGGTTTGTTCTGCCAAATGGTTGGACAGACTTACCTATGTCTGAGATTATCGTCCTTCCTCTCTCATCTTGGCAAAGGGAGGAACTGGTTTTGATCAGTTCAAGAAGCTTTTTTTATGGTATATATCGCATATAGGTACATTACGTAGATACGGTGTATTCCATGTAAATAAAACTGCTCCTTCCAGAGTTTCTTCTGATTAAAGACTGTAATTACTGCATCAGCTTTTCTACACTGTAAAGGCATGCATGCCCCTGCTAGAAGTCTAAAATTTGTATCATTATCATCCATGTGGTTGTTTATTTCAGTATCCTGGTATTCAATGAAAGTAATTACTTAAGCTAAAAAAAATGTGCATCCTAAATTTGGGTAATTCCAACATGTGGTTCCCTTTACAGCTGCAAGGACCAGCTGCGTGTAAGGTACATTTGTATAATAATATGTTGGTGTACTTTGTATTTTAAGGGGATTTTTGGTTCTTTTTTTCAAGGAGAGGAATTTTATAAAAAACAGTGGTTTGGGATAATAAAAGTCAATTAATACCAATTTAAATAAAAGTATTCAATCTAATTTTGCCTGTTGGGGTTGATGGGAGTCTTGTATTCATTTGATGACTTGCTCGTCGAGCTAGTTGGAGTATAAGCAGTCACAGCAGGTCAGATCAGAGGCTCCCCCTAGCTTTTTGGGCAACGGCTAGAAGTGGGTATTGAAGGACCGCTATAAAAATAGAGAAGTATGCAGTGATACTGTTTTACCTTCAAACAAGTAGTGGGGTGGGACTTTCATGAGTCAAACATTGTATTTTTGCTTGTAATCTCTTGGTGGACTTTTCTTACATTACTGTATAATTATCTTTTAAACCCAAATGTGCTTATGGTGATGCCAGTATCCTCTAGTAGTGAGTACCAGCTTTTCATTACATGTTGTTTGGAAAAGGCTTGGATTCTTTTTTTGCTGTAAATCTACTGCTAGTAAACCTCACTGGCTGCCCGTCTTCTGTATCCCTTCGATATTTTCATAGATCCATCTCATGCTGGCTTGCAATTCTTTCTCTAGGCTGAAAAGATCTAGTCCTAATGTAATGTCCTACGAGTCTGAACACTTCCCTTAGCAACTACTTCATGGGTTTAATTAGGATTCATAACCAGGAAATCTTTTCTGATCTTATCCTAATGTCTTCCTGGTGTAAGTCCCAGCCCAACAAGAGGTTTAAGAATGTGCATAACTTTGCACATGCAAATGTGGAATTACTCACTTCTTGACATTCTGCTCATATTTATGTGCTTTGCCAGATTTGAGACCGTAAATTCTCTCTGTTAATCTTAGAGATGCTCGCCCCCCCCCACCCCATATGCAATAAATAAATTTGCGATACAAGGAATGGTTTTCACTTTCCTTATGCTAAAAGCTGATATCCTATCGACATACCAGGTGTTTTACCAGGTGGGAAACATTCACAAGGTGAAAAAAAGGCATCTACAAAGGTCAGTAGTACTATCTGCCGGTCTTCGTTGTTAAACCAGGTTTTTGTCAACATATTGAGCTTGACTTAATACTCTCTAGACATAATTAAATGTCTCTTCAAGCTGTGTGTGTGAATACGCTGGAATGTGTCTTTCCTTCTCATCTCTGTCCCTAAATTTCAAAGGTCAGAATGTTTGAAATAGATTTTTATTTGCTTTTAAGAAGGCTGGGTGAGAGATGAAATGAAAGAGAGGATGACAAACATTTGCCTGTGGTTTTGTCAGTGCCGGGATTTTAGGCGAAAGAGTCTAAAATTAGCACAGGCAATATTAACACTGGAGCTGGTCACTAGTGGCACAGAAGATACTTGTATCAGCAGGCAGAATAAGTTGTATTCCGGCTTCTGCGTAAGTAATTTATTTAGTATTACTACACATAATTAGCATTCTCAACTGTAGCGGAGCAGAAACAACTGTGGGTCTCTTCCACCATTTCATCATAGATTCGTTAGGCAAATTCTTTCTTTTACACCTTTTGGAAAAGCCACACTATGCAGTCAAGTGTAAATAAAAGCAAGAATCAACTCTACAGTACTTGATCTTTTGCTGGCAGCACTTCCCACACGGTAATTCTGAGGGCTCTGTGTGGGCACAGTTTGATTATGGACTGCTTCAGAAAATCAGTTGTAGATTTTCAGACATCAGATCTGTGGTATTACTTAAAAATGATTTTTAGTAGAACATAAGCATTTGGTTTGTGCTTTACATGTTTCATAACGTACTTTCAAGTCATCACCTACTTAATGTGCGAAGACAATTTTTAAAAATAATTTAATATAAAGAGTAAATTAATTTAAAAACTAAAAATAATGATGCAGCTGTAAAGACCTTCATTACCATATGACCTTTTGGCTTTTTTTTTTTTTCCTTGTTACTGTTTTGCAACTATTTTCTATACTATAAACAAGTCCTGCTAATTCACTCAGCAGAGACCATGTTGGAAGGGGATCTTTTTGGATGAGGTAATCTTAAAAAAAGAATAACCCACGACCATCACCTTTTTGTGTCATGATGGAAAATACCACTGTCTTGCTGCTGTTTCAGACTTGTCACCTACCCTTGATCTGTGAGCTGACCTTCTCTCCAGGTCTTCTCAGCTGGGCTCATGGCTTGCTCCTGCTGACTCTTTGTGGAAAATATCTGAAACATGGCCTTTCTGTCCATCTGCTCAGTTAAATCCATCACAACTCAGGCTCCCAGTTACTCTATCATTTTTTTTATTCTTATTTTTGTCTGCCTTCTGCCCATGAGAAGTGAAATCTTGGCCTGGTGATGTCTGTTGAAAGCAGAGCTGCAGATAATTTCCTACCCTGTATTCACATCATCTCCTTACACCTTGCTGCTGGCTTCCTCTTCAGTTGCATCATTGACATTTTACAAGGGCAGGACAAGGGGTAATGAGTTTAAACTGAAAGCAGGGAGTTTTAGATTAGATATCAGGAAGAAATTCTTCCCAGAGATGGTGGGGAGGCCCTGGGACAGGTTGCCCAGAGAAGCTGTGGGTGCCCCATCCCTGGGAGTGTCCAAGGCCAGGCTGGATGAGGCTTGGAGCAACCTGGTCTAGTGGAGGGTGTCCCTGCCCATGGCAGGGGGGTTGGAACTAGGTGGGCTTTAAGGTCCCTTTCAACCCAGACAATTCTGTGATTCTGTTTACGATTATGCACAAGTTGTGTGTCTTTGGTTTTGATGCCCTGTATATCCCAGTTCTGCTTCACCACTATTTCCAACTCCCTACATACTTTCTGTCTGAACCACTCGTGTTGCCACCTTCCATCCCACACTCATCTGGTTTTCAAACAAGCACCGAGTTTCGCATGTTCTCAGAAGGAATTTCTGCTAGACACAGACAATGTTAATTGATTAACTTCCCACAAATTCCTCTAAAAATTCTCTCTGTTGCTTATAAAGAACTTGAATACAATTAGGCCATTGCTATACTTAGTGGGCTGCTTATCGCAAGAGTACAGATTACCTCAGTTTCCTTATTTCACCATCCCTTTGTTGTTTCTTATTTCATGTGCATTATAAGCACATTGAGAAAAGAAATGTTCTCCTTCTCTGTTTTTTCTTTGTGTGCTACCAAGGGCCGTTGGGGTCTGGTCACAGTATGGCTCCTCTCCTACATCAGTAGGAGTAAATAAATAGTAACACACATTGTCTCTTGCCCCATGGTTACTTTTTTTCATACTATGAAATACAAGTAAATAAACTCTCCTACATCAGTAGGAATAAATAAAACAGGTCAGGACTTCGTCTCCAGCGCTCTGCTGCGCTGGTGCATTGGGTCTGTTTGGCAGCACATGGCATTTCTAGGTGTTTGTTTTGGAGCTAACGCTTCCCTGGGCAACACCGAGCGTGTCTGAGGGAGCAGCACATGCTGGGGACCATCCCCAGTTTGCAGTTGGGATGTGGATGTGCCGAGCTGCTTGTTTGAAGGGAAAGGCAAGATTTTACACTGAAGAGATGCAGGTTGTGCTGTATTGTGCTGTTTGGCCTCACACCCAGAGGATCATCTTTGGTCTGTTTTATTTAGTAGTACAGAAGTAGCCTTAGATGCCAAGGGCTACACAAATAAAAACAGATGCTTTTGATAGGTGTCAGCATTTTAATGAGGAATAAAATTAATCCCTGGATACTTCTGGCCACCTAATGGCACTATTTTTTGTAATGCGTGCTGGTTTTTTGTTGCTATTTTTTCCCCATATTTTATGACAATTGCCTCAAGTCCTGATCTGGTGGGATTATGCCAGATACCTGCACAGCTGGAAACTCATCAGCGATTCAGATTCCTTCAGTCAGAATGTCAGTTTTATCACAAAACTTGTAAAGCTTACCGTGGTGATTTCAAATTTCCTCTTTAGTAGACATTTTGTTTGAATGCCATGAAGGGGCTCCTTTCTCGGAGCCCCCAGGAGTACAATAAGCTATGCTCTTTGAGAGAGGCTAGATGAGTACAAAGTTACCTTCATTAAATTTTCTCTTCATGCTTTAGCATAGAATATTTCTTTTTAAAACTCTCTCTCATTTTCTTTTGTGTCTTCATCCTATTACCGTTACGAGATTGCGGTGCATCAGCTTGATGGAAAAGGTGGGTGCGCGGCTCCCTCGGAAGTTTATTCCAGCACAGAAATATTCTGCTAGCATGTGAGGTGCTTGAGGAGCAGCTGGGAAAGCGAAAGCAGATCAAGTAATTGTAAACTTAATAAAAACACGTCGTTACTAGAGTGCCATGTGGTGCGCGGTGCAGATCAGACTGCTGTTCATATTGACTTTTGCTAAGAAAGGCATTTTAGATTTCATGTGTGTTGATTCTGTAGTTATTGAGTTGCACCGAATGGAGGTGGAGATCTGTCAGGATTCCCTGACAGTCCTTGTTCACTACTACGTTGTGTATTTTTCCTTCGGTTTAGTTGTGAAATTCCCAAGTGATTAACAACACTGGGACACTTGCCTTGCCATGTGTCCCAAAATACAGATCTCTCTCTCAGGACACAGGATAGTTCAGGGAAGGGACCTCCTGCTGAAAGCAGGGTCAGCTCTGGGACAATACCAGGTTCCTTTTTCCATTCAGGTATTTAAAACCTCCACATTTTTACTAAAAATTCCACATAGTTATTGATTTTTTGTTATCTAGCTTTTCTTACAATCTATTTCTTCAGTCAAGCCCCACAGACCCTTAAATGCTTCTGTAAAACCACCCTTATTCATAAGAAGATTAGAGAAGTTCTGGTTTAAAGAGATATTTCGTTTCCCTTTTGAGGGGTTTCCTTGCTGTTGGCTGTTTCTGACCATCCATCTGAGAGTTCTGTCATCCATCACCGAACAGAAATCAATCACAGACCCTTCGGTGGGGTTACCATAATGCACATTGCAACCTTCTTTCCTGAACAGGAGATCCTGCAGCACGTGGTTTATGGCCATCTAATGTTAGACAGTAATCTCATTTAGCCTTTTCCCAAAAGTGCAAATAGTGCATTAGGGTAGCGTAAGAAGCACAGCAGATCGATACGGAGACGGTGCTCTCCTTCAGCAGATTAATCCAAGAAAATGGACTTTGTTGACTTGAAGGAAGCAGCCCTGTTCGCATTGACCTGCAGTGGGTCTGCAGTGCTTGGAAGAACAGGCAATGCTTTGAAAAATCACCAGTGAAAAGTCATAGTATGAAAACAAATAACAGTGGGGCAGGAGATGACGTGTGTTACAGGACTCCGATAAGGTTGGCAACGTAAAGAGTCCATTGAAGCATTGAAATAAGGCATAAGACGTGGACTTTGAAGGGTCACTAATGGCATGGCTCAGGGAAAAAAGCAATCAAAAAAGCTCCTTAATGTGGGTTAGAGTACCCCTGTTGAAATGGCTTTAAATACACTTACAGAATTTATGTAGTGAGTGTATAGCAGCCCATTTCCTGCACTCTTCACCTTTATATAAGAAGTCACTTTAAAATCACTTGTGAACAAAGGCACAGCTAGGTTTCCTGTATGTATTTTTTGTTAACTCATGGTCTATTGTATTGGTTTATCAATCCAGACCTGTGTTTGAGGCATTTACAACAAGCTCTGGTTTAGTTGGACCTAAATCATCACTGCTGTGAGTCTTACGTCTACGAAGGGCATACATGGTGAATCCTCTCGTACTCCATCCTGATACAGACCTTGCCATAGCCAGTCGGTGCACAGCAGTTTATGGCCGTACATTTTGATGCGTAACATGCTTTTCAAGTGCTTGCTGATATCAGCAGAGGGAGGATTAAGGGAAAATCGTCATCCGTAAGAGCCTACAGAAGTTTGAACTTTCAGATCATAAAGTGTGTAAGCACCTGGGACTGCTTTTAAATTCTGTTTTAGGCATTTCACAGATGTATGGTAATGAATGAAAAGAGTAAGAGGGATGTTTTATAGAGGTATATACTGTAAAATCAAGGTGACTTAACATTCCCTTTTTTTTGGTACTACATCTTGAGTGATTGCCAAGAAGGCAATTCCTCTAAGGAACAGCGTTGTGCTTTACGTTTCACTTTCTTACTGAAGTAAAATAGGGATCTGCCTTGGCCAATCAGCAAAATAAGAAGGAACAGAATATTCATCTGAGGATACTGTGGCTGATGACTCTCATTTCCTTTACAACCTCACTGAACTAAAAATAACGTGGGCTGGAATGGATGTTAGAGCAGCCACTGTCAGGATTCCCTGGTAGAGTAAACGCGAAGGTGTGTTACGAATACGGCTCGCACGCGTAAAGCGAATGGTAGTTTCCAAGGCATATGAACTGTAAATGCTTTTCTGAATTTTCATGTGCTTTTTCTTCTACCACTGAAATCTTATCTTTGATGTGGAGATTAACTGTTATTTGATTGTCTCTTACAGAAATGTAAATGACTTTATAAAGTTCATGATCAGTTAGCTTAAAATTTCAATGGACATTTCATCTCTGAAATACTTTGCCAAATCCCTTACTTTTGAAATAGGAAACTATTGTATTCCCATTTTAATTCTGTGGCACTATTAGTGCACATAACATTTTATAGATTAACGGAAATGACGAGATTTTTGTCCAAAAGAGGTTGGATTTTACAGGCCAGACTGAAGAAGCTTCCACTCCTTTAGCTCCTGTCGGAGGCAAAAAGTGTATTGCCTCAGCCAAAAAGAAGGCAAGAGTAATGAATCCATACAGTAAAGAAAGTAGACAAAATACCTAAATAACTGCACATCTGGCATCAGGATTAGGACTGTGGTGTTGGGAAGAAGGATGCTCCAAAAATAGAGGCTATCATCAGCTCAGCAGAAGTAGGTTGTGTAATTTGCTGATGGTAGCATAGGTTTTATATGCTCGAGGTCAGCCCAGTGGGTGATTTCACATTTATGCAGGGGCAATATTTAATAAGTAGCAAGATGGTATGGTCATAGGGCTATACAGCGATGAAGATTTCCTGTGGTTCTGTTCTTCTAATATAGGTGAGGTCGGATGTGCTTCGTCATTGCTGGGGTGTTCAGTTAAAGATGTGTGCTCATAGGAAGTTGGATGTTAATTTTCTCTGTCAGCTGGATCAGGACACCTGTGGTCCTCGTAGCCAAGCTTCTGCATCTCACCTTGATCTTTGTGTCTGATTTTACCCACTTTATAGCCCAAGTAGCTCTAGAAATAGCCTTTGATTATAGCTTTAAAGTGTTCTATTATTTCGTTTACTTCTATAAAAACAAAAATAGTTGCATCTTTCCTGAAATCTTTTTGGGAAGGAAACCAAAATGTTCTTTTCTCTTTCCCCAGGCGATATGAGTCTCATCCAATCTGCGCTGATCTGCAGGATAAAATCCTACAGTGTTATCGGCAACACGCTCAGGAGACCCTCAGCTGCTCTGCCCTGGCTAGCCAGTACCTGCGTTGTGTCAATCATGCCAAACAGGTGGGTGTGGAAATATTGCCACTGAATTAACGATGGAATGAAAAAGAGAAGACTACTATCGGATTATCCGATTAGTCCTTCTTGCATGCTAAAGCACTGCTGTTCCCAGTGCGTATGTTCTCACTAGCTCTGTGGAGCCCACTTTCAGTGTATTTAAATGCTAGGGTTTACGTCTTTTCCCTCAGGAAGCTCTTGTTTAGTGCAGTAGCTATCGTTGTTGGCAGATGTTTCCTGGTATCTGCAGTTTTGGCAGTAAAACAAGGGGATTAAACCACGTGGTAGTATTTGTCATAAATATGACCACTTTCAGTGAGAAATGAATGGATGTCTCAAAGTAGGTTGTTCACCAGTTGGAAGTCTTGATTTCTCTTAGGCTGTGTACTCTGAGAGTCTAATGCCACTGTTTACCTGGTCTTGTTCTCCTCCTGTCTGGTTTGCTGGAATATCAGCTGTTACTGTAGATTATAAACTTCAGTGCTTTATTAGCGCAGCATAAGGGAAAATCATAGTAGCATGTACATTTTTCAGTTAAAAGAACCTAAAATTTCTAAACATCATTCTTCTTCAACAGCTTACATCTTTCAAATGTAGAAATGCATCAGTTGACCTCAGCTGTGTTCTTAAAGAAGCCAGTTACAAATGTGTTTATAGGCCATATATGTAGTGTATGTGAAAAGTGCTTAAATAAGTCTGTTGGTCTTTATTGCTGCTAAAATCTATGAGTTAATATTTGAATATGCGAAAACGCATGCCCTGATGTGTTAGCAGAGACCCCGCAAGCACATCTAGTATTTGATAATGATAATAATTTTCACTCGAGTGAATTCTGTCTGTACAGAAAGTAGTAAGACTGACTATACTCATTCACCATGACCTTTTTGCGGTTCCACTGGTGCAGTCTTGCTCTGGTATTACTGAAGTTCCTGCTGGAGCTAACACTGCTCGTAGTCTAGTGCTATGTAGAACATGGTAGGAACCAACAGTGACGTGGCAATGCTAGAGCTGTTCCTCAGTCCGCGGCACTTAATACATTTGTGCAGTGCTATTATTACTATTTCTTTACTTATCTGGTTAGTCATGCTCCTTTTGCACAGGCAGCCTGGCTGGATTGGCAGTGCTGGAAGACAGACTCGGCAAACAGCTGTAGTCTGGTTGTTCTCTGAACAGCGCAGGATGAGGACAATTTGTGTGGCTTTCCAGGCAGCTCTAAAATCTCCTAATGATATCAAATGTTATCATCAGTGAAAACTTTAAAGAGGATCCATGTGATGAAATACAGAAGTCAGTGAGATCACCCTGTCCCTTTCAAAGTCACCTCCTTCATTATATCCTTTAGTGTTTCTCCTGGCCACTTGTTAATGCACCAAGATCCTGAGCTCCTTCATTTCATAGAATCACAGAATGGTTGGGGTTGGAAGGAACCCTAAAGATCATCTAGTTCCAACCCCCTTGCCATGGACAGGGACACCCTCCACTAGACCAGGTTGCTCATCCAGCCTGGCCTTAGACACTGCCAGGGATGGGGCATCCACAGCTTCCCTGGGCAACCTGTCCCAGGGCTCCCCACCCTCTTCATGAAGAACTTCTTCCTGATATCCAGTCTAACTCTACAGCCTAGCACATCTGCCTGCTCATGATTTGTTTTCCTGATGTCCTAGCCCGAGGTTGTCTTTCATAAAGTTGCTGACACTTTCTTAATCTTGGAAAGATGGTTGCACCGTGCTCAGACACCCAAGCATGAGAAGTGCAACCAGCTTTGTCCAGGTGCCTGCTGTGAGAACATGAGCTTCTCTGGCTCCAGCCAGCAAATTTTGCTCATTCCCTTCATCCCTAAGCTGTCCAGTTCTCCGTGAGCTTTTGAACTGGATTGTTTTTCTTTCAGTTGAATTGCCAGGGTTTTTTAGTTAATTCCTACTGTGGCAATCAGTAGCTGGTGTGTATATTTATTTTTTCTTGGTTTTCCTTAGTGTGATTTTTGTGTTCCAGAATCCAATCTGAGGTTACTGGACCACGGGTGTTTCTGAGACATTTTAGAGAAAAGGCCATTGTATAATATTCAGTGGTTATGTAGTGGACTAGGTTTTCACCGCAGCTTGCATCATCTGCAACACTAATTTACTGTATTTATCATTCTACATTATTTTTTAAGGTAACTAGAAAATGTAATTACTTACACATGTTTAAGCTATAACTAAAGTTTGTATCTGATAGGAATTTCTTCGGAAGTCTGTGATGAGGATGAATTAATTCATGTTCAGAAGGTGCAGGAATCGAAAGTTGCATAAATATGAGTGTTAGGTTTTTGAACCCATTTAAACACCTCTTTTGGTGAAGATCTTCACCCAAGTCTGTCAAGTAGTTAAAAGTATTTCCTAAATGTTTCTTACTCTCACACATGCTTCAAGATGAGAATTCAGAGAGGTTTCTCTCTTATGATAACAGAGAAGGAGAAGCCTTTTATAATGGAAATATTAGTAAGCAGGAACAATTGTCTTTCATAATGAACATCAGTCCTCTGTAGCTCATCCTCCGTGTGTTGCAGCTGTAGTTGTAATTATTTTTACTCGCTGATTGCCCAGAAGTCCAGACAAACAGTCACTTTGAAATAATTGCTAGACGCTGTTATAAAATACTGCAAAATTACCTACTATGTGTGCTTGGTTGGAAGGCAGAGGAGTGGGATAAATAGCACATTCAGAAATGAAAAAGTTAACTGACACTGGCTACAAGAAACAAACAAAGAAGAAAATTTGCTAGAGGGAATAGACCGAGATATTGAAAACCAAATAAGTTAACTAATCCGATTTCCTGGCAGTGAGTCTGGGCACTTGTGCTCAGGCTGAGCACACTCTGTGCTTTTCATAAATTGAATTTATTGACTCCTCTTTCTTTCCTATCTTGCTTATAATTATCTCGCCCTCTCTTCTGTATGCTCCTTATTTCTCATCCTGTCTGTAATCTCATGTCTCTATCTGTCCTTTTCTCCCCTTGTTAGAAAGGCCCAGAGAGCTGTTAATTCAGAGGAGTTTGACACGTTGTATCTTCACCTTAAATCTTTTCCCAAAGTCATGAGAAGCTAGTGAGATAAATTAAACTCTATTATTAATGTTTGCATTTTATAATAAGAGTAACAGAGAGAAAAACCTGCTTAATGGAGCCATTAAGGGGAAGGTATTAGGATTGTCTGTGGCATGTATTTGTGCTCCCACTGCAGAAGTAACTCCAGCCAGACCAGTCACTGCACTAATACAGACCATCCAGTGGCATTTTTATCACTTATCCTAACCTGTTGTCCACTGACAGGGGCAACGTAGCCGCTAAATTACCTTTTTTTTTTTTTAATTTCCTTTTTTTTTTTTCTTTCTTCTTTTTCCTTTCCCCTGGGCTACAGGGAGACCTAATTCCTATATGGAAACAGAACTAGACTATAGCTTAATGAAGTCTGTGCAATAGTTTCCTATTAGACCATTGAATTTCACAGGGATGCGAGTCTCTGCAGGCAGGTTAGATTTGAATGTACTTCAAAGAATGATGCCAACAGCTGCTGGTGTCTGACAGCCTGGCTACAAAATGTTATTCTTCAGCCTCTTTATAACCAGCATTTTAATTTGTAGGATAGAGTGGTCCTTAATCATGCGTCCTAGTCAGAATAAAACTATTATTTTAGTCTCATCCTCCAGTATTGTTACTAGATACCATCTTCCAGTCTCGTAGAAAAATATGTAAACTAAGCGTAGCTGGAAAGACTGAACTGAAACGCAATAAAAAGACATTGTCTTTTATGGCCGTTGTTTCACACGTCCTGGATTGAAGGAAGTTTATTGTGGAAGAGTCAGACCAGGTTCCTTTCACGCCTACGCTGGTGTCATGAAAAAACACCAGGAAAATATTTTAAATACATTTATTCCTTAGGTGATGTTAAATGGCAAGAGTCAGTAAGGAACACCAGAAAAAAAACCAAAAATGTAGACAAAACCAAAGCAAGCTCTGGAACACTTCCAGTTGTCTGAAGATTAAATTTTATGGGCAGGAATACGCGTATGGTGAATAAATACCTGCAATTTCTTTCCTTAGGACACTATATAAAAGTAACACAATTTTTCTCAGATCTTTTGGGAATTTCCTGTGTTAACTTATGCAGCGTTAAATCTACGCAAAGTTAATATTCAGCCCAGTGATGGCTTCAAGCAAGTTTCTGTAATACCACTGCAAAAAGAGTCTTCCAGTTAAAGTAGCCTTCATCAGTTTTACAGAAATCTCTGTGGGGATGCTGTCAAACTGAGATGGGAGATTTTGTTAACTAATAAAAGTGTCCCTTATTTTTCTCTGTAATTGCACCTAGGGAGCATAAAACTGACTCCTTTTATTTTGTCAGCATGCACTTCTCTACCACGGATTCTGGACAATATTTGTGGTCACAAGGACATTTACCATCTTCTCGTGCACACTGTCCTGCTCCTTGGCACACCTCTCAATCCTTGCAGAAACACCGGTTGATGTAGTTGAGTAGTTCACCAGGTTATTTTTAGAAATATGAGGATTTGGTTGAAGACATACATGACAACAGGTTTTTCATTCCTATTATTTTTCATCTTCCCGAGCCCTAACTTCTGTGACAATGCGGTCAGGCTCACAAGACAATGTGCCCTGTCTGGCCAGACACTGCGGCTGAAATACTTGAATCAGCCGTTTGTAGTTCTCCTGTAAGATTTCAAGGTTTACATTTGAGCTTGCTCCTTACATACGCCCTAAAAACTATCAAGTCCCTTCATACTGTTTCTTACACAGAGACTCATAATTGCTTTCTTTCCTATTTTCTGTATTCTGAAGGCAAGATTGCCTTGGTCAGCGTCATAGTCCTCCAGGGACCATAGATGCAGCCAGCATGCTTTTACTGCCTAGCCTGTCACTGTCCCATTAGATCCCTCTTTTCTGTTCTCCTTACCGATCTGGACAAGTGGTATCCAGACATGTGCCCATTGCAGACCCTTTATTCTGATATCCTGACAGCAGGAAGTTCTTAGTAGAACCCTACATACTGTCCTTGCAAGTATTTTCATCACAGAGGCCAGGACTTCTCTGAAGAGTCAAGACCTTGATGGCAGAGCTCTCTGGTGTGGCAGGAGGAATAACTCCTGACTACCTGACAGATCTATACTTTTAGCTCTTGGTGCCCTGACTGCACAGGAGGTGATTAATGAAGCGCAAGGTCAGTGCAGCATGTTCAGACTGCTGAGATTTTGATGGTGACTCAGAACGCAGGAAGGAGGTAGGTAGGGGAGATACTTAGAGTTGGATGACTTCAGGATATATTTCTCAAGTCTGTAATTGCTGGGAACAGGATTTATCTTCTGGTAAGGTCAGATGTTTTCCTTTCCTCAATAGCTACAGCAAGACTAGAACCATGATAGCATTAGGATGGATGAAAGGGAATCATTCCTGCAGCTCTTCAAGCTTCCGACTGGCTGGCTTGTTGGGTCCTCAGATAGCTTCATTCTGCCGCTGTGATGATGTGTATGTTGACAGTGTTTCTTTCTCTTTATTTTAATTCAAAAAATTGCAATTCCTAAGAAGGAACTGTAGCCAAACTTTTCTGGAATAACTTTGAGTTAGTGAAATATGTGTTTCTCCTTTCCCCTTCCCCCGACCACTTTCTTAGCAGAGCATGCTTGGGAGAGGAGGATAAAGGCATTGTCCAAATCAAGCACAAGACCATCAACTCTAATTTCAGCAGAAGAGCATTTTTTCCCCAAGAATGATATGACAGCCCATTTACAGGGCAGACCAATAAAGAGAAGAACTGGAAGAGCCGTTTCAAGAGCAGCCATCACAGCTCAATCAGTGTGACCATTTGAAAAGCCAAGACCTGTATCTTATTACATCAGAAATCATACATCCGAAGATACTGCTCAGTCTTAGTAAAATCCACTTATTGGTGATTGAAGGAAGGAAAAGAAAAGAACCTTTCACTGACCTCAGAAAGGGGAAATATCCTTCAAATGCTGCTATTTCGTTGTAGAATCTCCTGAAAAACTTCTCCCTGTCTAAGGCACTGGTATGTAACACTTGGTGTGCTGGGATGTGGCAGTACTTTGTGAGCCAGTCAGCTGCTGCTCCTCACCGTACAGCCTGTATTTGTTGCTCGTATTAAAGTTTTCCTTACAATGTATAATGACATAAATTGTGCTTTAACTTATTTCACAAATTACGTAACTTAATGAAGTCTCTCTGCAGGCCTTCTGCTGGAATGATGTTAATGATCCAATACTTAAGATGTAACATGGCCTTTATTTACGTGAAATGATGCTGTTGTGCTCCTCACTCCTAACCAACACTGACGAATATGCCTCACTCTGTACCAACAATAAATACATTTTATGCACAAGATCGATGTTTCAGCCTGTCTCTCTTTCCACTTCTCCGAGGTGGATGGTGTTCCCTCTGCTGTGTCAATCATGTTTTTCCAGCAGATGTTCTTGCTGAAGCTTTAAAGCATAGACTTTTATGCATAACCAACCTTGATTTCAGGAACAGTACTTACATCTAACTGTTTTCCATCACAGCAGCCTAAAAGGATCCCACATGATTGTGTGCTGTGATTCATGCACCACCAGAGTTTCCTTTCTTGGAAAACACTTCTGAATGAAAGGGCATACAGTGCCCAAAACTGCAACCCATCTCTATGCAAGTACCCAGTTTCATTTAATTGTTTTTATTCAGGTAACAACTGCCGCATTAATCTTATCAGGCAATCTCAGAGAAGGTTTTTACACAATAGTAATAGTAGCAGTGTCAAATGAGCGATGTCTCTAGAGCCTTCTGCTATTTATTTACCTGTTCTGTTGTTCTAATTGGCTACGTTTGAACTGCATCCGACTGTACAACTGCGAGTGCACCTGCGGATCTCATTTATATTCAAAATATTGCCAGTGACTCTCCTATTCTAATTATCAAGATGCTTTGTGAGTACCGTTTAATTAAGGATTATTTTTTTTAAAAGCTACAAAAAGAAGCTGGGCTTTTTCACGTGTGAAGCAACTGTAATGTCAGTAGGAGAGGAAGATACTGGAGTTCAGCGGCAGGTGCCAGGTAAACTGCTTGAGAGAAATAATAGGGACATAAGTGACATGTTTACATGGTGACTTGCTGTAGTGTTTACAAATCAGCTAACTCTCAAATTCTCCTTTACAATGTTCTCTTTTGTAACAGAGAGCCAAGAAGTTGGCAGATCCATCCTTGCCAGACTTAGAATTGGCAGCAAAATGCAGCATAGAGGAAAAGCAGACGTTTTTAAGGCCAGATGATTCTGTAAAATCAGAAGAGCTATGTCGGGAAGGAAGGTCTCTGTTATTGCCAAATGTTTATTGGTTTCCCATCCTGACAGCCTTGAGCAATGGGAGTCAGTCTTGCTTGCTTTGTTCCAACTGTGTTTCAGGCTTCATTTGAGAAGATGTGTTCTTTAAACATCTTATGTATCATAAGTGGTGGCATCTCTAGCGTGTATTGCTTGAGCTTGGGGGCTGCTGATTGCGGCAAACGGTACAGCCTTTAAAACTGTCCATGTTGTGGACAACTTTAAAGTAGAGCAGCAGTTCTGAATCTTTCTGGAGTGAGCTTCGGTGTGCCACCTCTCTGCCTTCGCCACCCCTCCTTCTGCGTACCTGCATCCCGGTCCTTCTGCCTTTGAAGTCTTTGACTTCCTTCTCCCCGCTTGCTGGTATGGACGTCAAGCAGGACACGCTTCTTTTGCAAACAGAGTTGAGAGGTGACGTTGGGCATTTCTGCTCAAGGAAGCAGTAGGTCTGCTTAGGATAGAGACAATTTCCATCTGGTTTGAATCTGGATTTATGATTCTTTTTTTAAAAAAGCAAGGTTCAGAGGATCTGAAGAAGCAAGAGGAGTGAGTATCTGCAGCTTACTGTTTGTGGTACTGGGGGATGGAGAAAGAATACTGGGTCTAGGCTGTTCTGGACAATGTTCTTCCAGCCAAGGCTTACCTTGTAGTTGCATTTCAAGACTGAAAATCTTTGAATTTTCCCATTTTACTCTTTTTCAGAATGGAAAACCAGGGCAGGGGGAGGGTGTCTTCTTCCTGCTCAGAAATAACCAGATGTCTCTAACTTTGCTTACTGCCAGACTGAGAATGTCAACTCAGCTTAATGGATCCTGATCTCAAAAGGGATGATAGGGGTGATATTCTCCAGGGATGATAGACGAAGGCATGACACTGCCCATGGTAGAGAATAATTTCAGATGGTCTTGTTGGTCATTCACAAGCTCTGGTCAAGTGTAACCAAAGAGCAATTTTACCTAGGGTTTTAAATGGAAAAGCAGTATGGTAACAGCTAAATCAAAGCTTTTCATTGTTCTTTGCTCAGTGTCTGTGGAACAAATCACAAGTCTTTCGGTGGTGTCAAAATAATCACTGCTATCCTAGTCTCATGTAATATAGCAGTGTTAGACTCTTTCAAATACTAGACTTCCTTTCCTCAAGAGTCATGTGTGTCTGAGATGACATAACCTTGCAGAGCTGGTCTGGTTTTTGCTTTTTCACCTGTTAGCATATGCCTGCGTTACAGTTTTAAGCAAATATTTGGCATTAGCTTTCATATGGAGATGGCTACAGGTGGCGATAAATTTTACAGCTCAGGTGGCCACTGGTTTGTTCTCTTTTAGATCCTGCGCCCTCTTGAAAGAATCTGAAGAGGGGAATGGAGTTTCAGGTGCACTCCATCTGGTGGAGTTACATGTCCTCTCCCAAGCTGAAGAAGCACCAGGAGGAGGGAGTCTTTCCCTTTTCTATCCTGTTTATTTTCCTTTCCAAAATAACATAAATTCTAGACAATATTCTCTGCAGGCTATTCCAAGATCTTCTCCTCAGCTGCGAATGCTGATCAGGTTTGGGCAAGGCAAACTGATTAGTTCTGGTGTTTTCTTTATACACCTCTTTCTACACTATGAGCACCTAGAGGTCCCTAAGCAAAACCAGCAAAAACAGTAGGCACCGCTGGGGCAGAGCCTTGCTTCCCAAATAGCAGGGACAGGGTGCCAGGTCATTTGCCCTGTGTGCCAAATCTCGTTTGCAGGACCCAGAAATTGCCAGTCCCATGCCAGTTGTTAACACATTGCAGCTCACCTGCCCATAGTAAATCCTGTTTGATCAAGAGGTGAGTGTTGCCATGTAAAATCCAGTAGGGATTTAGTTGTGGATGTCTTCTCACCTGCGGGCAAATGGCTGCAGAAGTGAATTTTGTAAGTTTGTCAGTTCAGAACCTGCAAAGGTTTGTGTGGACCTGTCACTGCGTTTCGGGAGTTGGCTGAAGATGAGAGGGAACTGTGGAAGGAGAGAGCAAGAGAGATGCTGCAGCCATGAGAGTCCTTTCTGTGTCAGGCTCTAACATCTCTTCATACAAAATCATCCACAGGTCACAGTCAGCATTAATGAAACGGTTTGTGTTCATGCTTGAAGAAGGATGATTCTTCCTTCAAGAGCTGGGGGCTGTTTTCAGGGCTAAGCACCGACTGTCACACTGACATTCAGGAGAGCAGCGAGTGACTATCAGACCCTGGCTCTTAAGAGACTGAGGCAAGATTCAAGCAGAAGTCTGGAAATCAAAGAGGAAGTAAGCTTGGGGAGGGGAGGCACGTCAACGGTGATGCCCACGTTGGGTTTTTCTGTCTGGACACCCTGCCGTTTTCAACTCTGAGAGGATCGTCTGTCATCTCAAGTCACCTTCCAGTTTGCTCTCAGCTGCTGTTCTCATCAGAGGGAGCAGGATCAAGTAGGGCCTGGAGGAAAGTGCCTTTCTAGTTGGGTCATCAGTGGGATAGTGATCCCACAGCACCATGCCAAGGATATTCCCACCAAGGAAACCTATGTGCACAAAGGTACTGTGTCCTTCCAGAGTCCACCTGGCAGCAGCGGTCACTGCAATGCAAACTCGTGGTCACCAGCCAAGGAGCTTGATCAGCATCCGCCCCTCCCTAAGGAAGAGGGAGACATCCTCAATATGGTGTGAGGAGAACCGGGATGTGAAGAGGGCCTGGGTCTTCAAGTCCTTGTGAAAGAGCCAGGCAGGTTCCCAGAGAGCATGGGGCGCAGAGCCAGGGCTCCTCTGCAAGAATGTCAGCTCCATGTGAACAAAGAGGCTTGGTAATTAGAGAGGTAATTAGTTTGGTAATTAGAGAGGTAATTAGTTTGATTCTCTCTCAAGCCAGTAACTGCTGGGAAGAGAACACTCAGCCATTGTGCTGGAGGGAGCACCTTGAATTGCAGTGGTGCAGCAAACCCCGCCCCCCCCTCGGGTTAACCCTTCTCCCTCCTGTATGGGAAGCAGCTTCTGACATTGCTGTGAAGGGGATGGTTTGGAGGAAAAATGACCCTAAAAGGTCTGCTTGTCAGAGGCCTTGTGCCCAACAACTTTTGAGCCACCTTCCAATGACATCCAAAAGTGCTTGTGGCACAGTCAGGGAGGACCTAAGGCAGCAGATAGCCCAGTGGTGATGTGGGCTTTATTACAGAGTTTTTATACACCGTTAAGACTGCTGGGGACCCCCTTTGGGTACCCATTTCAATGTGTCCCCATGGCATCTCTGCCTTTGGGAGATGAGGGTTGTTCCACAGCTCCTTGTATTAGATGCTGCACATCCCTTCCTCCATGGGCGGCTTTGCTGGTTCAGTGGAGGCATTTCTGCCATCTTGGGGTGCAAATCGACAACCGGGGGTGAGTTTGTTCCGTTCAGCTGTCATATGAAACCGCAGTTATTTTCTGACCACCCTACGCAGGAAAACCCTCCCTGCTTCCTTCGCAAGTCCGGCGGGTGGCCGGGGGCAGAGCAGCTGTCCCCGTTATCCCAAAGCGAGGGTGGCTGCACAGATCAAACTGCAGATCCTCATTTGGGAGATGGCATTGGAGCAGCAAGAAGTGTATCAAATTCCCAAGTAAACTGCAAGCTCAGCGGGCTCTTCTTCGTGTTCATCTGTTGCTCATATAGAAACAGCAGGGCTGGAAGGGATTTGGTTGGCGTCCACTTCTCCACTCCTCCATAAAACCCGATACCAAGGAATTGTTCTCACATTCCTTAAACCGTGTCATCTTCTCCTTGCAGAGTTGTTTGGAGCTTGGTTTGATTGTGGTGTAGTTCTGCAAAGGGTTTAGGGGGAGAAGTATAGCAGGGGGCAAGGAGATGAGGTACTGAAAGACCAATTAAGGGACAGGAACAATTTCACTAGACTGCCCGTGAGAATTTACTGGATCTCTCTCCTCTTCCTTATGTCAGATAGCGAAGATATTTTTCCCTCTCAGTTTTAATATTATTAACACTTGGGCTGTTTGTAAAGGTCAGAGTCAGCTTGAATGTCTTTTAATCTGACTCTTCTTAAAAACAAGCAAACAAGAAACCTGTATTCCACCGTAGCTGCCTTTAAATAGTGTTACAGTGTCCTGATGTGTTATAAAGGAGCTGTTTGCAGAGGTAAGTGGGGTCTGACTGAGAGCAAGTGCTTATGCGTAGGGAAAGGTCTCGTGATCTTTTAATTTTTAAGGTTCTCGCTCCTGGAATCAGACGGACAAATGAAAATCTCTGCTTTTGCGTGAAAAAAATGAGCTGTGCAGAGAGAATTCTGTGAGCAGGATCCAGATGCAGCTGCAGGACCACAGAAATGGCAAAAGGAACGCAGCACGTAGGTATTGAGTGTTTTTACACCTTAGAACCTGATTCTGTCGCTGTTATTAAGACTGATGTGAAGTGCTGGAGAAATCATAGAATCACAGAATGGTTTGGGTTGGAAGGGACCTTAAAGATCATCTAGATCCAACCCCCTGCCATGGGCAGAGACACCCTCCACTAGACCAGGTTGCTCCAAGCCTCATCCAGCCTGGCCTTGGACACTTCCAGGGATGGGGCATCCACAGCTTCTCTGGGCAACCTGTCCCAGTGCCTCCCCACCCTCTCTGGGAAGAATTTCTTCCTGATATCTAATCTAAATCTCCCTGCTTTCAGTTTAAACCCATTACCCCTTGTCCAAATGCTGAGCATGGGATGTGTGAGCTGAGGCTGGAGCAGATAGATGGTAACAGACCAGCTCAGGGGGCAATATCCTTCTTGGGATAGGAAACAGGAAAGAAATCTCCCAGCTTGGGTTCTTGGGTCCCAATTTGCCATCTTGAGGGAGCGGTGCAGCAAATGATGTGCATTATTTGTTGGTGCAGGTTTGGGGGAAAGCTGAGGGGGAGAGGCAGGGTGTCAACAGCAAGAGAATATTAAATAGCCTGCAGTAAAACAAGAGATGGTTGGGAATCCACTTCAGGCTCTCAAGAGCGGGTAATGTGCGGCGGCCGCTAATGTTACCGTAAGCGGTGTGTGTTCTGGGATCTGCCTATCGACCCGAGCGCGCTGCCTTTGTGGCACAGAGTCCAGCAGCATCATTCACTCGATGCCCCGTGCGTTTTCCTTGAATGGAGAGTGCACCCATTAGGGAGCCTGTAAAACAGCGTCATTATGAATCACTATCAAGTCTAGCCTCGTCGTTGTTTTTTTTTTTTTCTTTAAATGGAAGCTTTTTAATCTGACGACGTGGTGCTTTTGGGGGTTTAGAACGAAGCTGATTGCTGCCGCTGCAGCTTGGTCTGCTGTTACCAAGAAACCAAATAGCATAATAAACCCGTGTGTATCAAACCTTGGTGACTCAGGGTTCCCTGGAGAGACAATGCTTTTTGCAGTATCGCCCCTCCTGCTCTCTGGGGCCAGCCTTTTGGAGTCAGTGGCCGTCGTGTCTTCTTCCTTGTACCATCCAGCTAGGTTTGAGGTTCCTACAGATCCAAGGGGACCCTGTGCACAAGCTGAGATAATGGCTCTCCACAAAAGGGGCCTCAAAGGTGGTCTCGCTCACCTTGCTTCCCCAGGAGGCCATGAGCTGAACCAACCAGAGCATCATTTTGGGTCCACACAAGGGATGCCAAGTGCTCCACGGTGGTCACCGAGGCATCAGGGTATGCTGTTTCTGTTTTGGGTATTACTGGGTGCATCATTCAGCTTTTTCATGTCTCCATTTCCCCAGCATGGGGGAAATAACTATGTTCAGCTGGAAAATGCTCTGTAGGCACTGGAGGAGAGACCATGTGGGCATGCAAGTTTTAATCTACCCACCAAGAATGGACTCTGTGTGCGTGTCTGTTACTCTCCTTTTTCTGAGTTTTGCTTTTCACAGGCTGAACTAAAGGACTGTGTTTGATCTGCCCGGGAGGCACAAGGTGTGTGGTTACTGTCTTCTCCCCGGACACCCATTGGGAAGCTGAAGTGGCTCAGCAGCTCTGAGCTTGGCAGGTGTGAAACAGCAGCGCCCGAATAATCACCTTCCCCAGCTCAATTTACAAATACCAAAACACCCCCAGTGCCCAGTGGGACCATGGGCTACTCTCTTCGTTTTCTTGCATCTCAGCCTGTCGGGATGCAGTGTACCTACTCAAGATTGCGAGGTGCTGAGAGCAGGTGAAGGGGTTCCCCAAAAGTTGGCCGTGGGAAGTTCGTGTCCATCAAGAAGAGCCAACCTTTTATTAAATGTGTTTAATGTAGTGGGGTTGGGGGGTTATTTGGCTTTTCCCTCTTTTTTTTTTTTTTTTTTTAATGGAGGGTGAACAACGTGGCAGGCTTGACATCCAACAATTCAAAAACCAACAGCAGAAATGCCAAACTGAGATTCTATCCCTGGATGTATCTTCAGCCCTTCCATGTAATTCGCCCCTTGACTCTGCCTCCGGTTCTTAAGCCATCCCTTCCCCCCGACACAATGTACTCACCACTTGATTTAGGGGATTACAGAGACTCATTTTGCCGAGGTCTGTCTCGGCTGTCTCTGGGGAGGCTCACTTCCTCCCCAGTGCAGGAGAGGGGGGAAAAGGAGAGGGCTCTGGACCCTGAGGCAGGTTCTACATGGGCTCCTTCATTTTTAAATCAGGTTGCTGCTCAGAGGTTAATAATTTCAGCCCTTAAAAGTGGTGATTAATCCTTGGCACATGTATTAGACGCATGTACAAAAAATACCAACATGGCACTGGGCATTTTTTCCCCCAATAATGAGAGCTATTCATAACCCAGCATCCTTTAAAGATTCCAGTTACTGTGCAGAAGACAGCATTGTTCATAAAAACAATTCAAAGGTGTTTTGTTCCCCAGTTTCTGATGGGGAAAAAGTCTTCAGAGGAAAGTAATTGTTGGCTTAAAACTTCAGCCTGCATTCAGCAGCAATCCATCACCTCCATGTGTGTTTTGAAGCTGGGGATACTCAATATTCAGGCTGGGAATACTCTGTAGGAATGAACAGACTAGGGGCAGCATGAAATATTGCCGGCAAAATTCTCTCTAACCTGCTTTCATTTCATGCCCTTCTCTTTGCTGAGGGACTCAGTGGAGGGAAAAGGAGCAAAATCAACATTCTACTTTATGTTCCTGTCCTAGGAAAAGCAGTAGAAAAGTGGGGACCCACAGTCCAGCTCCCCGATGGCCCCGTGGGATGCCAAAATGTCCCCCATCCCTGCAGTGTTTGTAATTCTGCAAGAAGGAGCAAAATGGCCTCGATGTTACGGCAGGAAGCATCGGAGCAGTTTTTGAGGGGAAAGAGTTCTTCATTCCCAGCCTTCTGGGAAAATATCATTTCTGTGCTCTGCCTTTGAGGCCAATGCCAAGGGGCAGCTCCGACACACTCAGGAGACCGAGGCTCATTAGCTAAGTACATAATTACAAGCTCTGCTGGTCTCAGCTGCCCTGTCCGAGGGCTCTCCCAGCCCCGTGTCACGATCACCTCGGACTCTTTAGTTTGCCCAGCGGTTTCTGACACCCTTGAAAGCATTTGCAAAAGCTGGGTTTGCCACTGCAGCGAACGCACTGCAGACAAGTGCCTGCGTGGGAAGAGGGATGTGGACAGGAGGAAGAGGAGGTCACATCCTAGAACCGTGTGCATAAACTTGACCTTTCTTTTTTCTCCATAACTTAAAAAAACACTACAAACCACGTTTTTCCACCTTGCATGTGAAAGAATGAGTGTGCAAGACCAGGGACGAGGGCTCCGCAGCATCGTGCAGGTGCAGCAGCCCCTGTGGCTCTCCCTTCACTGAAGGGAAGGGGAGGTGGTTCTACCCACAACACCTTTCGCTTCGCTTCTCCGCTGCTCAGACTGCAGGACACCTGGGATCCCTGTGGTCTGATCCCTTATCCAAGCTGGGGGGTCATCTTGGCAATGCTGGGTAACCAAAAGTCCCACATCTGTGAGCCTGTGCTGGGTTTAGTCGGGATAGAGTTAATTTTCCTCACAGTAGCAGGTATGAGGCTGTGTTTAGTGCTCAAGGCCAGGCTGGATGAGGCTTGGAGCAACCTGGTCTAGTGGAGGGTGTCCCTGCCCATGGCAGGGGGGTTGGAACTGGATGGTCTTTAGGGTCCCTTCCTACCTGAACTGTTCTGTGAAATTGGAGCAGAGATTTCCAGCCCAAGCCCTGAGCACACTCTGTTCAACAGACCTAGCCTGTAGTTTCAGATGACCATCAGCATCCTCAGCAAGCGTCAATAGAAACGTGACTGACAGCGGCTTTGTCCCCACGTCTAGGAAATCTCCTGTTAAAATAGACTCGGAATGAAGCCAACAGAAAGTAAAATGCTAAAGAAGGAAACACAAAAGGTTGCCGGTACTTAATATAAATTTACATCATAAAGGCCATTTCAGGCCCCTCTCAGAGACGTGCCTTCATTTGGGACTGACTTCAGTTTCATGTTAATTTGCTGTAGTTACAGCTACCTAAGGGGATGTGCAATGCCAAGCCTTTCATTCCTTGATGATAATTTTTAAAAGCTATTATTGATCCGTTTGGTTTGAAAGCTTGCTGCAGCATGAGGAAGTCGGGGAGATGTCTGCTCTGCAGCACAGACAGGATAGAAGTGGTTTTTAAAGCCATTTTGACCTTTCCTAGGCACAGTAAGTGTGAGGATAAAACAGCCAAATCTCATGCCTTTTTGGGTCTGAATCTTCACATTATCTGAAAGTGGAGGACGATGTTTGTTCCTGGAGTTTGTTCCTCTCCTTCTCCTCTACCTGTTTCTTGATTGCCATTTTCCATCCCATAGGGGAAAAACAAAGCATGTCCTGACTAACGGAAAGGACGTATTTCCTTATTTTTATGCTGGCAAAATCTGAAATCTGTTTCTGTCCATCCTTACCTGTTTTTTCTGAGCTCAGGGTCTGGAGAGACGCAGAGATAAGTGACTCACTGGCTGGAAGAGGAGTAAAACTCCTTCAAAGTGTGTGTTTGATGGGACACACGGAGAGTTGGAGTAAGAAACAGCATTGACTCAAGGGCTCCCAGCTATAGGTGATAAGAGAGGGTGCTACAACCATAAAATAAAGTTATCCTGATGTTTCCTTTTCCCAGATTTTTCTCAACCATCTCTCAAAAGCCTGGTGTGACCACAGCAGCTGACAGATGATGGCAACTTGGGGTTATTGAGTGATCTTCCCTCAAATCACAGAATGGTTTGGGTGGGAAGGGACCTTAAAGATCATCCAGTTCCAACTCCCCTGCCATGGGCAGGGACACCCTTCACTAGACCAGGTTGCTCCCAGCCTCATCCAGCCTGGCCTTGGACACTCCCAGGGATGGGGCATCCACAGCTTCTCTGGGCAACCTGTCCCAGTGCTCCCCACCCTCCCTGGGAAGAACTTTCCTCCTGATATCTAATCTAAATCTCCCTGCTTTCAATTTAAACCCATCACCCCTGGTCCTGTCACTACAGGCCCTTGGAAAAAGTCCCCCCAGCTTCCTTGTCAGCCCCTTCAGGTACTGGAAGGGGCTCTAAGGTCTCCCCGAAGCCTTCTCTTCTCCAGGCTGAACAAGCCAAACTCCTTCAGCCTGGCCCCATGGCAGAGGTGCTCCGGCCCTCGAAGCATCTCCGTGGCCTCCTCTGGACTCACTCCAACTGGTCTATATCCTTCTTAAGCTGAGGGCTCCAGAGCTGGGCACAGCACTCCAGGTGGGGTCTCAGGAGAGCAGAGTAGAGGGGGAGAATCCCCTCCCTCACCCTGCTGGCCACGCTTCTCCTGATACAGCCCAGGATATGGTTGGCTTTCTGGGCTGCCAGCACACACGGCCGGCTCATGTTCAGCTTCTCATCCACCATTACCCAGGTCCTTCTCCTCAGGGCTGCTCTCGATCCATTCTTCACCCAGCCTGTCGTTGTGCTGGGGTTGGCCCGACCCAGGTGCAGGACCTTGCCCTTGGCCTTGTTGAACTCCATGCGGTTGGCACGATCCCACCTCTCCAGCCTGTCCAGGTCCCTCTGGATGCCAACCCTTCCCTCCAGGGTGTCTACTGCACAATTATGCAGCTGATGATGGATTGAAATGCAAATGCAGCCATTCCATTGCTCTGTTTTCCTCCTTCCTCTCCAGATAGCATAGGCACCTCGCTCTTCTCTCTGCTGGTAGATGCTGAGGGTGATGGGACCCTGTCACCGTGTCCCTTGGGAACTGCATATGCCTGTGTATGGGTCCACACATGTCCATGCTGTCTGTCTCCTCTTTTCTCGCCAGCCAAGTGGGGATTGGCATCGCAGGCTGCTGCAGCCTGAGCCAGATAATTGATCAATAATCTGTGGCATAAAGCTGGCCTGTAAATCTGAGTTATAGGATGGATCACAGAGCAGAGTGATTGAACAGGTTGTCACTTGGGGCATTATAACGTTTTATGTCTGGTAATATCTTGTAGAATAAAAATAAAATCTGACATAACATCCTGAATTATCATCTGATAGAGAACAGGATTCTTGGCTGGATGAAGTCTGATACGCAGTGATGTCCACGCCGTTACTATTGGCCATAATTAGCTCCCTTGTTGGCAGTCTCAGAAAAGAGGCTGAGCATTGAATCGCTTTTGGATATTCAACTACTCTTTTTCCTTAAGCAACAGGATCAAGACATGCAGAACAGGATGTTTCCAGCACAGGCAGAAAGTTACCTTCTAGTGCTGTTAATTCAAACCCTCTCGTCAGGATTAAATAGCAACAACAAAAGTTTTGCTCAGCTCTTTTTGGAATGGAAGGGAAGGAACAAAGCAGCATTTCTTACACCCCCACAAATTGTTTATTGGATTAGATTGGTGCTTCTGGGAACAACCTGTTTGCATATCAGCTAAACTCTAGTCTTGCTAAACATCTTCATTAATTAACTCCATCTGGCTTGCCTGCTTTTAGATATAAAAGATATATTGCTTTGATCATTTGTTGTTTACATATTTCTTGCAGTTTGGTAAAACACAGCAGCAAACACACAATAAATACTGTGCAGAACAAAACAAACAGATAAACTGAAACATGTTGGGAAGACTGCCTAACACCTACGAAATGTGAATCCTACTCAAGTGTGGGCTCAGTTTCCCTTGAGGACTACTGAGTATCAGTCTAAAACCACGTGCGTGTTTAAGGTGGGGTTTGCCACCTCCAAGCATTTCTGCAGCACCTCCAAGAGACAGTGGTGCTGCCCATCTATCAGCCGGTTGAGGTGGGGGAGGGGAGAGAGACGTGGGATCTGGACCATGGGCCCATCCTTCCTTCACCACCTTCCTGGGAGACAGAAGAAGGGAATTTGTACTGCTCCCTCTGAACAACCTTTGGGGTTTGGGTTTTTTCTGTGCCCCGACCAGTGTTGGCTCGAGTGTGGGGTGGTCAGAAGAGACCAGTTGCCCTCAGAAGAGCACCGTGATGGGCAGATGCGTGAGGACAGCTGATATAGATATGAATAATGCAGTGCCAAGCAGGATATTTTATCTGGATATTTGAATTATACTGCTTGCCTTGCCTCCACCCCTGTGCTGGTTGACCTGAGCCAGCAGGACTCCTGGTCATCTGCCTCCAGGAGTAGATACCCCATGATGGGTAACTCCAGAGTAAATGACCAAAGGGAGATTTGTTCTGACCTTTTAACAGTTGGCATCAACGCTGGCTGACACCCTTCCACCTCCTGTCTCCCAAGATGCCCTTGCAGGGTCTTCAGAGGCTGCCCAGCCTTGCTGCCTAGTGCCAGGGCTAACACAGGGCTCGGCTTGCAATTCCCAACGGCTGAGGTGTGCAGAGCCTGATCCTGCCCCATTTGCAGATCCCTGAGGGCCAGGGCCACCCCTTCTCTGCTGCTCCTGCCCCATCCCTCCCCAGAGGCTGGTCCTCTCCTGGGCATCTATGGCCACACCGTAATGTGAGCTGTACCCCCCCACCAGCTGGGATGCTGAGGAAGGGGTTTCCATGGCAACAGGCAGCACACTGAAAATCTCTCAGCACACTCTTTTTCCCCAGTCTGGCCAGCTTGGGTGGCAGGAGGAGATACACAAGAGCCAGGATATCCCCCAGCTCCCCACACACATGCCCCATCCAGCCCACTGTGTGGGCTGCCAGGCAGCTGTCCTCCTCAGAGATATCCCGTGTCACCCTGCTTCCTCAGAAAACATTACACCAAAATCCCCTGCGTGTTGCTCGCTGCTTTGCTTTCCAAGTGCCAGCTTGCCCTCTGCGGGGCCGCCCTCATGCCTGCTTACAGACACAGCCCTCTTGGCTCACTGTCTCCTCCACCCCGCAGCCAGGGGCAGCATGCACGTGGGGCCTCTTGTTTCTCTCCATCCCTTCTCTCCCCAGTGCTCCTTCTCGTGCTTTTGTGCACTGTGCACATCCCACGGGCAAACGCAGCTCGCAGGAGACGAGTCCGGCGGTTCACAAGGATGCAACGCAGGCGACCATCAGAGGCAGGTATGAGGCTGTGTGTTGGATCACCCAGTCCCTTCGGTCCGGCAGCATTTTGATGACATGGAGGACAGTGGCCAACCACAGACATGCCACGCTGGGCGCCTCTCACTGTGCTTTTCCCTTTCTCCAGCCCCAGTGTGTCCACATCCCATGGTGGATGAGCAGAGCCATCACGGCAATGCTCTCTGCTACCCCGCTCCATGAGGAGACCTCCTCTCCCTTCCCCTGCGAAGAGACTCTGAACGGTTTGTGCAAACACGCCAGGTGCTGCAGATGGCAAGGTGTTGGTTTGGCGTGCAGGGAGACGGGTGAGGGAGGTTTGTTACAGCTTTCCAAAACTGTCCTGAGGGTGAGAAGGCTTTGCCCTCAGCCAGGAGCTGTGCAGCCACTGCCTGATCTCTGGTGTGCTGGTTTAGTCAGGAAAGAGTTAGCTGCCTTCACAGTGGCTGGTATGAAGCCCTGTTTCTGATTTACCCTGAGAAAAGCACTGATAAGGTGCCTTTTTAGCTGGTGCTGGGGAGTGCTTGCACCAAATTCAAGGTCTCAGCTTCTGATACTGCAGCTGCGTTCCCAACTTCCTCACTACAGGCAGTGTGGGGGACACACAGCTCAGACCACCAACCCAAACTGACCGAAGGAGTGTTTCATTCCGTAGCACGGCACACTTGGTACTTAAGCAGGGAGTAGGCTGGGGGGCCATAACTCTTTTACTCCTTTACCCTAGCTCCTTTGTTAGCTCCTTTGCTAACTCCTTACCTTGCTCACTCCTTAAGGAGTTGGTGGGTTGGTTGCCTTTCCTGGTCATGCTGTCACTGATAGGGCTCACTCAGACTCTGCTGTGGTCGTTCTCGGGCTCTGGCTTTTGGGCTCTCTGGCTCTGACTCTCACTACTCAGGACCTGGCTGTGTATCAGTTGGTGAGTGGTGAGTAATTGTATCATATGTTTTATTTTCTAGTATTTTAATTACTTAATAGTAGTATTGTTAGTATTATTATTATATTAGTATGATATTAATTTATATTCAATTATTAAATAGTTCTTATCTCAATTTTACAAGCTTTTTTGTATTTTCCTCCAATTCTCCTCCACTGGAGGAGGGGAGTGAGTGGCTGCGTGGTACTTTACTGCTAGCCGAGGTTACACCACGACATCTGGTCAGAGCAGTAGTATGGCCCTCAAAGGGCCACGCTCTCGTCAGCTGCTAGAGCTCATGGTGCACAGCCTGAATGTCTGCTTTCTATATGGAATGCAGCATTCCTCCTTCTACCCTCTCTGCCCCCTTCTCTGTTTGTTACAAATGCAGTTGGATGACTTCCACCCTTGGTGATGCCCTGGGGTGACGTGAACTCTACAGTGAGGTGGCATTGTCAAAGGAGAGGTTGCAGAAGAGTCCAGGGTTGTTTGGCCGTGTCACTGTAAGTAACACGGGACAGTAATGTGGCCCTGACACACAGCGTGGCATCGTGGTGTTCCCATGCTTAAATTTTCTTGTTCTCCAAAACAGGGTGACCAAACCCAGTCTGTGTTCTGGGATGGGTCCTTTGGCCTGTGTAGACCTCCGAGGTCTGGCCAGTGTCTGGGAGGCTGCTCATCGTGGTCCGACTGTGACAGATAGTCCACCAGTAGCTTAAAAGTATGCGTAATTGTGTGCTGGAGTTTGATCCTGTGCCCTGACCTTGTCTAGTTTGCTATAATAGATGTAGCTTTGTGTGTCTGCTCCTGTCAGGGCGGCGGTGGGTCACGGTGGTGAATGACAATAGGGTTTGGATTGACCTAAGGACAAATCTGTTCACAGCCGCTGGGCTCTCCCCAGCGGTGAATCCTCGTGTGTGCTCTTATTAAAAAGGCAAACATTTGTTCTGGTTGCTTCCTAAGTATTCTGGGGGGTTAAAAGGATTAAACACTTAAAGATTTATATAAATTGTGATATTGGGGTCTTCTATAATGAAGGTGTGGAGCAAGGGAAGTCTGGGGTTATAGTGATCAGGGATCAGGACTCGTTTTGAGGTGGGGTGGGCAGCATGGGGTGCTCAGAGAGAGTTTTGAGGTAGCAGAGCCTGGTAACTGGTGTGCACTGGTTTTCATCTCCTTCCTAACTGACTCCATGTTGGTGTAAATGGAATATCAGCAGATGGACCTCGTCATGGTTGGGAGAGATGCTGCTTTGGGTGCATGTTTGTGTGAGAATGACATGGAATCAAATTACCATTTTACGTATCACAATGCTTCCTGCAATTTCAGAGTCTGGTAGAATCACCAAGTAGTCTTTTCTCTGTGTTCAGAGCTATTGGGCATTAACTTGCAATGCCTGGGCATGAGTGCATCTTCTGTGGAGGATGGAGCACTGTCAGTCCAGACCGGACACGGACACCCCTTGTCCTGGGAGCTAGTGAGGGAGAGGCTTCAGGAGCCGTTGCAGAAAAGGCGTTGGGCTTTTGGGATGAAGATCCTGTGTGCTTCCAGAGGGGTCCAGAAGGGATGCCACATCCTTTCGCACCCTGGGGCAGGATGAACTCCACCTCACCCTTTCCTGACAAATGTCTAGCCATTGCACAAACTCTAATTTTTCCCATTAAAGGCGAATTATTTGCAATCATCGAAGCATCTCTGGTCACGCCTTTGTGGTTAGTACCATATGGACTGGCACAAAATGTGCTCCCTGTGTCCAAGAGTTTACAGTCCTACCAGTGTCCTTGATGATTCCATCTTCCAAACCTTCTGTCTTCTCATCAGGATTAGTTAAAAAATCCTGCACTACGCACGCGGGTATTGCCATGAATCAGACACAAAGGGGAATTGCCTGAATTGGTCTTAGCACCCTGAAAGCACCCTGCATGCATGGATGCATGGATGGATGGATGGATGGATAGATAGATAGATAGATAGATAGATGGATGGATGGATGGATGGATGGATGGATGGATGGATGGATGGATGGATGGATGGATGGATGGATGGATGGATGGAGAGACAAGCGCACCCTTCTATTTATATTTGCAGATGCTCTCCCTGACACCTACCATCCTGCTGAAAGGAACAACTCATACTGACTCTTATACCACTTGATTGTTACTGGTCCAAGACCTTGCAGTGGATCAGAGTTGAAGGTCAATCAATGATGAGTTCCGACCCCAACAGCAGAGGAGAAGGAGGGGGAAGGCTTGAAATAGCCCGGTCCTGACTGTCATATATGTTGTCCTCTGCAAACAGAGTAATGCCTTCAAATTGCTCTGAGGTGTACAGCAGCAGGAAGCCAGTGCTCCCCATAACGAGTCTCCTGGTCCTCGCAGGGATCACAGGAGTGCTCATGCGGCTAACTTCAAGATTTTTCATTTTGCTGGTTCTCACAGGCATTGGAAGGGTTCCTGCTCCAGCTTTTCTGTGCCCCATGAGCTTGGGGAATGACCTGAAAGTGCTGCAGGATTAAAAATGAGTTTGCAGTTTTAAATCTTGACTTTAACTCTGAGCACCTCCTGGTCTCCTCATGTGACCCCGGTGAGCCTCAGGGATGCCTGAGAGCCTGTTTCTTACTGATTTCAGTGGGTCTTTGCATTAGAGTTTCTGGCCAAGATTCAGAGCAGCTACACTGGGACCTGGAGGCTGGTCCAGGTGCCTTCCTCTCCAGCATCACCCAAATCCAAATGTGCACTTCTGCACTATTCCAGGCCAAGGCAGGTTGAAACCATGGTGAAGTATGAGCAATTCAAAAGTGCCCACCAGGGTCTGCAGACAACCCAAAACAAGTGCTCTTTGAGAGGCCTAATGCCTTCTGCAAGGTGGGAAAGTCTCACTAGAGAACTTACACATCAGGGAGGTGTTTTGCAGGGTTAAGTACCTCCTCCTTAAATCTATTTTGGATAAATGTATTCCTTGTACTTACGCTATTCGAAATGCTTTGAGCTGTTGGATAGCCATGGTCTTAATAAGCTTACTAAACTGGTGCAACAGTTGTTTCTTAGGATGGATTATTTGTGAATTTTCAGTAAGGAGGGGATGAACTAGCAGTCTGTAAAACAGCCTCATGTTTCAGACAGCTGGGTTGGGGAGAAGACAACCACCTCCCTCTGTAGTGAAAAAGTGCCCAGTAACAGGTAAAACTGAACAAAATCAGCCTCTGTCAAATCCAGCCAATGCTTAATTTGTATGCTCAAAAAAAAAGCCCAAACGGTGCTAATCACTGAACAGAACGGCACAAAAAGAGGTGACGGAGTCTCCTTCTCTGGAGACTTTCCAAAGCCACCTGAACTTCTTCCTGTGTGATCTGCTCTAGGGGATCCTGCTCTGGCAGGGGGGTTGGACTAGATGATCTCTAGAGGTCCCTTCCAACCCCGACCACTCTGTGAATCTGTAAAAAAGAATCAATGTTAAACAGAGCTTAATGAGCCTAAGACACATTAACAGACACTTGCACTTCAGTGCAGTCCACCTCTTCACTGAGTCAGTGACACCGAAAGATGGACAGAAGGTCCCTGAGAGTCTCTTCTGTACCCCGTCAGAGCTGGAAATAAAGCGAGGATATAAGGTTACCAGTGGGCAGGCTTATTATGCGCTCTCCATCCCCATCTATAAGGGAACATTTGGAAGCTGGGGGTGGCCCAGAAATGCTCCGTTTCCTTCTCTGGTGTGACCATCTTTGCTAGAACTGGATCCCAGGGAACACGCTGGGACAAGACCCCACGTAGCAGCCAAGTGTAGAGCTCACGTCGGGCAGAATTTGGTGTAACCTTCTGCTGTTTCATCTATCCTGTAGTGTTGTTTTCTTTTTTTTTTTTTTTTTCTCTGTGAAATGCTCAGCTTTTTACTTCAATAGTTTAACCTGGACTTACTCTTCCTCCTCGAAGCTCAGCTATAGGGTAGTACTTATCCCCTCAGAGTCCCTTCCTTAAAGTGGGGGTAAATCCTTTCCTTTAAGATGCACTGGGAGAGTTTGTGTGTCCCAGTGATGATACTCAAGGCAGCTGGGAAATATTTGCCTCTAAGGGAAGGGAGAGGGACCTCGTGTCCCGTTCCATGTATATCCCAGTTTGTATTAATCCAGCTGCCATTGATAAAAATTGCTGCCAGCATTTGGACTCAAAAGGACGTGTGTCTGAGTGTGATAGATGTGTTGATTTTTTTTCTTTCTGGAGTTCAAACACTCTGCATTGATTTGTGTCTTCGTTTGTATATCGTATGAGAGGCTCAGGCTGAAGGCAGCTCTGCCTGTCGTCCATCAAAACCTCAAAGTGCTTTATCTTCATTTCGACTTGGCTGCTCCTTCGCGGGCTTGTGGCCGGGCTTTTGCCAGACAGTGGTGGGTCTAAATCTGCTGCTGGGAACACTTCACCGCAGGCTCACACAACAGGGACAAAAACATGGCATTAAAACAACGCCCCTGCTTGCTGCGCTGGCTGCTGAGCAAAGCCCATCGTCTGGGGATCCAGAAGTGCTCGTCTTCCATGGAGATTGGTGGGTGAGCTCCCTGGGATGCTCACCCTGGGACCAGCTCCCTGGGTGAGCTCCATGGAGAGATTCATCTCTTCCTTCTTCAGTTCTGCTGTGTCACTGCAGCTTGTGATCCCTGTTTGTCCCCTTCTCCATGAAACATGGCACAGAAGCAAGGCGAGCATTGGTGTTTGTGCTACAAGTACCTCTCCTTAACATCCTGGAAGTACCAGCTACTAGGGTGAGAAATTTCTTGGGCAAACAAGCCCATCCTCAGCTTCCTTGCTGATACCTGGTCTTTGATGAATACAGAGTTTTCTTCCATGAGGTTGGTTTTGGGGTTCTTTTTCTTCATCCTGCCCAGAAGCTGGGCAGGGAGAACCTGGAGCACTTGGTGCTTATTGGATGCTGGGTTGTTTCTGTCCCAGCAACTTTCTGGGTTAGGCGAGTATTTCACCCTAAACAAATACTTTATTGCTCTGGAAACTGAAGTTGTTGTCGATTCTCCCTTCTTTGGTAGAAGGTGTACATTGTCCATCATGTGTCCCACAACCTCTTCAGACTCTGTGTCCAGTTTAGGACATCCATATCCAATACTGTCTTTAAATGGGCTACGAACACTGTTGCTTTCCACGTCTGTTGCACATAAAACAGGCTTTATATTCAGCCCAGACACATTTCTCAAGTTGCTGTTCTGTGGTTTGAGAAGGGGTGCCCAGGACAGGAATGCCATAGGACAAGGTCCCCTGGGACCTTCTAGCACCTGTGACTGCTCCCCGCACTGTCTGGCACAAGCAGGAGCCTTGACCCCACTCCAGGCCATGGATGCTGTATTAAAAAATCATATTTAGAAGCAAATCTCACTGCAGCCACACCAGAGCATGTGCATGCATGTGCTTGGACACCACCACTCAGCACCAGTCCTCGTCAAACACAGTAAGTGCTATTCAAACACCGTCACTCATCTGCGTACAAAAGCCTGCAGAGGTTTTGATGGTGCTCTTCACTCTGGATCCAGACGGGTTTGTGCAGAGTCACTAATTGCTCCCAGTGTTGGTAGCCACGGCAGAAGATCCAGGAGTCCAGTTACACAGGAAAGCTGGTTCTCCTTCCCGCACGGAGAAGCACCGAGGCTCTCTGTGGTCTGTGCTAATGTTGCTCTGGAGACAGAAAACACTTGCTGTAAAGCCCCATAACATGAAAAGGATCTCCAGTGAGAAATACCCCAAAAATCCTGTTTGGAGGCACTAAGATAAAACTTCCCCAGTCAGGCTAATACAACATCCCTTCCTTGGTCACAAGGCAGTCCAAGCCCTGGTCTTGAAAGCACCTACCAAGAGATGGTATGGCTTTATGTAGCATTAACACCACCAATTTCCAGAAAACAATTTACATGGGGTGCTGGGGTGAGGGAGGATCTTCTCAGGCTGCAGCTGGCAATATCTTGGGCTGTCTGCCTTGGTTCATGCTCTGCTAATGCCTGGAAGGTGTCTGTAGCGTGGGTGATGTGACCGGGGGGCCACACGTGTCTGCACTGGCCAGGCCATAACCAGCATGAGCTAAACAAAAGGTCAGATTTGTGAGCTGAAGATTGAGGCTCTCAGAGTGGAGTTACTGGAAGGAGAATCAATCCTACCATGATAATGATAATTTTGAGCTGTCTCTTTCCCTCCTGTTGCCTAGGAAGTTTTATAAAGAGTATTGATTAGCCTTTATTCGTTAAGTAGCAGTGGTGGGGAAAAAAGAAGTCCAGAAGAGCCCCCACTGTAAGAAACCTGCAAGCAAAGCACCCATGGGTCTACCCCAGTGTTGGTGGGCTCCGCACCACGACCTTTGGGGAGACACTGGGTGAGGGTGGGAGGTGAAGGGTCCCAGCTCAGCTGTACTGCACATTGCATCTGTTCTGGGTGTGGTTCTTATTTGCTTTGCTTGAAATTTTGTTGCTTGTTAGGGCTATTTGGCTGTTTTTTTTAAGGTGAAAGGCTTTGATGGTTGAGGGGTTTTCCACGTTAAAATATTTCCTTTTCTGTTTTAATTTCAAGAGATGTGTTTGAAGCTTTAGAGGGGCTGGGTTTTACATAACAGCATTTGATTTTGTTTTTACAGCAAGGGCTAAGCTCTTTAAAGCCCTCGTCGTCTTAAAAGACACATGTTCAAGTATCCTTGCCTGCTTTCTCACACTGCCCATTCCCAGGGTAACACTGGCTTTAAGCCCCAGCAGCGTGATGCAGCAGCCAGCGTTTGCAATCTCGATGGTGCTGCGAGCAGCATGTACCAGGGCTCACCCACCCCCACACAACCCCCTTTCCTCACCCCACGGATTAGGGACCCCATCTTGCACGTCTCTGCGTTCACCATTGCCTCAATCAGCCCCGTGTAGCTTAGCAACGGTCAAATCCTTGTTTGCCAACATTTACAGTCCACAGAGGAGATGGGGGTGGCTCAGCATCCCTCTGACTCCATTGAAGCTCCAGCAAGTGCGTGGGTGCTGAACTGCCCTGGATGCGTCCCTGGGGGTTTGGGGCTTTGCTGGATGGGTTTCAGCCAGAAGAGCAAATTCCAGCCTCTCCATCCCTAGTGATAAAATTTTGGAGACAAGCAACCCAGGTAAGCTGGTAGCCACAGGCAAGTGTGCAAGTGGATGCTCATCCTGCAGTACATGCAGGGAAATCCCACGTTCAGCTTCCCGGAATACAATGGAGGGTTTTTGCAGCACAAGAAAAAAAAAAATAAGAATCCCAGAACCCTGGGGAGAAACAAGATCTGACCTATTTTTACCTCATGAACCTACTACAGAAGAAGATGATTCCCCAGAGAAAAGCAAGTTTTCCAGGCCAAGTGTGACATGTCACGTGAGGGAGGACATGGTTTTCCATGCTGAAGTGTATAACACAGATCCCTCTCCAACTGCATCCAGTTGAAGTGGTGATTGAACAAGAGTAAACTTCAAAATTCAGACCCAAGGCCAAACTGAACGGATGTGGACTGGCTTAGTCTGGCTTTAAATTGTCCCGCGCTGCCTAATGTGATGAATATCTGGGTGGGCAAGCTCAGGACATTGTGTCTGTTGTTTGTGGCACTGGGCAGCGAGCTGATGGCCATAAATGGATATAAAATGAGGTGGAATACTTTGGTAATGTAACACAGTGATGGCACAGAATAAGGAAGTAGAAAGCGACTGTTAAAAGCATGTAGTTCGTCTGGAGTAACATCAGGGTAATCAATGCTCATGCGTGAGGGTCTCCTCTAATCACAGGGGCCAGGAGGAAATCGTCCTTTCCAGACAGGCATTGCTGCCCTGGTTGATGTTTTTCTTAGCCTTTGGAAACACCGCCAGCCCCAGCCTTGTCTGGGAGGGTGTGCAGGTGGAGGGGTTGGTGCTCAGTTCCCTAACTTGGTTTTGATGCATGTCCACCGAGCCCTTGGTGAGGACCTGATTGGGTCAATCCACATCACTTTGGGTTCCTTACAGAGAGCTGCAGGATCAGAGCAGATCTCTTATTCTGTGAGATAACTCTTCCTCTTGCCAGCTGGAATGAGATCTGGTCATGATAAGCCTTGAACTTGCATCTTTCCAATCCCACTTTAGCCAGCGTTCCTCCTCCTGGCCCTGAGGTCGTTTGAGGTGGTGGCAGGTGTCTCTATTCCCCATGCGAACTGCGAGCGAGAGGGGGCTGCTCGGTGATGGGTGAGCAAGCACTACTGATGCGGTATTTCCCATTATCACCTCAACACACTACATTATAAATTGCATTCACATCGCCCTGACGGTGGCTACGATCATCTCTCATGGTTCTGCCTAAGCTCAGACCGGGGCTTGCTTCTGCCTTGTGAAAAACTGCCTTCGGCTTTGCAAGGACCTGACATGCTAAAGTTTTCCCTGGTTTTCCTTTACTCAGGTAGGATGGGAAAAGCAGCAAAAGCAGCGCAGGGGTCAGAGATTATTTCTACCACTCCCCTGCAGCTCAGCCTGTGCTCCTGTGCTCCTCCTCTCCCATGCACCTGTAAGTCCACCCCGACATCTGCTGCATCCCTACATCTACAATACTTCCATGCTGCTGGGCATTTTCACCAAGGGTTTGAGCAATTGGCTCAATCAGAGTTTTATTTAGCCACACGCTTAAATTTGTGAACTGTTTTATCCTCGCAAGAACTGTACTCTGACCTCTAATGACCCTCCTAACGATACGGGAGAAAAGAAAGGAAGACGAGCTACTGAGGCTTCGTCCGTATTTTAAAGTGTTTTGGGATTCCTGAGAAGGAAGAGGGCGAGTGAGGAGAAATGTGGAGTTCCTTTGGTTTTGACTTTGTCTATTTATTAAGCCTTTTTTTTTTTTTTCTTTAAAAGCAAACGAACAGATGAGAGGTACCATCATGTATCTCAAGTACTGAAGTGCTCTATACCAGGAAAACGACAAAGGTATTTATTACTTGACTGGGTACGAAAGTTTTTAAGCACACAGAGATTTCCTGGGCACATATCAAAGCAAAATAGCACAAAGGAGCAGTGGGAAGGGCAAGGACAAAAGGAGGAGGCAGGGAGGAGGGTACAAATTTCTTTCATACCTTTCATCTGGATCTCACAAGAGTACTTTGGTCAACCAGAAATTACTCAGTGTGACTTGAACGTGCACCTTCCTTTAGAAACCAGGTCCCCTAGTCAAGTTGACATACCTCTTGGGAGGGTTTTCCAACACAGCAGACCCCTCTTGCAACCCACAGCACTCCCGTTGGCCCTCCACTTTCATGTGCCTCTCACCCCTGTTTGATGGATGCAATAGCATCCAGCCTACTGCAGACCTCCGGGATCGTGCTGTGATACCAAAGCAGGAGCTTGGAATAAACGGCACGGCCAAAATATACGTACAAAGACAGCTCTCCAGAGGCTGCTTTTGTAGCCATCACTTGGGGTGGGGAGACCACAGCTTTGATTTCATGTAGGGTTTTGGGTGGCTGATGCACCCTAATGTTGTTCTTTCTGTTGTTTTGCAAGATACAGACAACAGTCCAATGGCATATCTTTAATTGCTTTATTCCACTGTGGGTGAGGTATTTGCTGTTGGTTCTTTATGCCATCCATGCCTCATTACACTCAGATTAACTCTTTGGTGGGCCATTAGGAAATGACACAGCAAAGCAAGTGATCTGGAATGGGAGGGATTCTGACTGAGAACCTTTCCTGGCTAAACTCCGGAGTCAAGAGATGAAGACTTTGAATGCTCATTTATTGGCAGCACATCCTGATGTGTATTGCAGTTTGGCAGATGTAAATGCTAGGGTTTGTAATTGCTGGCTATATGAAAACTGGATCATATTTAATCTTTTTTTCTTTTCCAAGTTGTGGCTCAGGATTCCCGTGAATGGAGAAGTTGGCTGGAGTATGGACTGGCAAAGTAAACAGGTCAAGATCAGACAGCCTAGGTAGATAGCAGAGAATAGGTCTTCTGGGAACCACCTGTAGCCTGCACCTAAAAATGAGTGCAGGTGAAAAAATAGTCCTTACAGGTATTTCCTCTGTGTTTGTTCTCTGATGTCTTATATCCACACGGTGGCTTCAGTCAGTCAACATAATGTTTTTGTGTTCTTTCCTCAGATTTGGAAATCTAAACTCTGGTAGTTCAATTGACAGCTGAAGCTGCTCAAGGAAGATACCAGGTGTTCTTTGTCCCCCACTATTTGCATTTAATTAATTAATTTAGAAAACTAGCTCTGAGTATCTTCGGTCATGCATCAAACATTTGGAAGTTCTTTTTCATTAGACCAAAACCAAAGTCTTTTAATCACCTCTTTTTTTTTTCTTTTTCTTCTTATAAATGGAATATCAGACTGTGACCATGAGCAAGATGAAAAGCAAAGCGCAGGAAGATGGGGCCGGAAATAACTAATTGCCCTCCAGTTAAAGTATTTGGCAGGAATGTGCCCAGCAATGGATAATTGGCTATTCTTGAGCGAATATAGCTTTGGATGCTGAACACAAAGATATGAAAGTTCCTGCTGAAAGTTTCAAAAAAACCCCTTCCTCTAAAACCCGTTTGTTTTGAAATACTGGCATTTTGCAGTGAATAACAATGTCACTGAAAAAGTCGTATTAGAATATTTGCAATGAAGTCCCCTGAGCCTGTGCATTAATCCAGGTAGCATGTTCATTTTTATCAAGTTTATTCTTCCCTGGAGGCTGAGCCAAAGAGCTTCCAATTTACCCAGGTCATTAGTGATTTATATGATAATAGGATCTAAGTTGATTTTAACTATTTGCTTTAAATCTCTGGGGATTTGTATTCTTAGACATTTTAATGCCATTGGAAATTTTACTGATTAAGCAAAGCCAAGTATATGTACTTAATTAGTCCTGAAACCAATTAGTCCTTTGTCAGTGAAATTAATCTTGTATCTGGATCTTTAAATGAATTCTAATAATTTGGGTATTGACCTTTGTGGGCTCGAGAGTGGAGTCTGACCATTGCTTACATCCAGCCCGGGGGACAGCACATCCACCCAGGCCGGGGCTGTGAGCAGCTCAGTCTTCCCTTGCTCTTTCTGCCAGTGAATGGTCTGAAATGTGGTTGTGGGCATCTCAGTGGAAAGGTGCCTATGGAGCTTATGATGAAGCATTGGTCCCTTGAAGGCAGGAAGGCAATGGCCACAGCAAACTGCGCCATAGAGTCTTCCTGCCCTAATTGCAGTGCCCAAAAGGCTCTTTTTAGGGCTAGGACAGACTCACAAGATCCATAGGTTCCCTGTGGTTGTCTGACCGAAGCCTGGATGTAGTGGATGTGACCTTCTTTTCATGCGTAATGCAATTTAATACCTTTCTCCAGTCTTCTATAGTAGGATTGGATAAATCATAGAATCACAGAATGGTTTGGGTTGGAAGGGACCTTTAAAGGTCATCTAGTCCAACCCCCTGCCATGGGCAGGGACATCTTCAATTAAATCAGGTTTCTCAGAACCCCAACTCCAACCTGACCTTGAGTGTTTCCAGGGATGGGGCATCTAGCACCTCTGGGCAACCTGTGCCAGTGTTTCACCACCCTCATGGTAAAAAACATTTCTTCCTTATATCTAGTCTGAATCTACTTTCTTTTAGTTTAAAACCAATATCCCTTGTCCTATTGCTATAGGCCCTGCTAAAAATTCCATCCCCATACTTCTTAGAAGTGCCCTTTAAGTATTGCAAGACCTTTTCCCTGAAGCTTTCTCCTCTCCAGGCTGAACAACCCCAACTTCCCTCACAGGAGAGGTGCATCCTTCCCATCCCTGCAGGGCCTCCTCAGGATGGCGATGATGCGCCATGACGACCCTACCTTTCTGCTGAGGTGACTGGTGCCTTTGACCATGGGACCCAGAAGGATTCTGCCATGGTGAACATCACACAGCCACTAGTAACACATTTATTTGTTTCCTGAATTTGGTGTGATCCATTTTTGCCCACAACAAGATTTTGAGAGTTACACCCAGACTATCAGAAAGGGTTGTCTGTGGACCAGGAGGCTGTGTCTAGATTGGGTTTTGAAGTCTGAAGCTTAAGAACTGCCAAAATTTTGGATCTTTTATTTTTACTTTTGGTTTGAGTCTAATTTTCCTAGTTCTCAATTTCAAATTTCTTTCCCAGCTGTGCATTTAGTTTGTTTTAGCTTGTTCAGGGTGGCATCTGTATCTCTTGAGTTTGACGTGGGTTTTCTAGTGTTTCTTTTGGACCTTTGAGGTGTGCTGAGAGCAAACCTGGTAGCTGTGGCTCCTCTTTGTTTGATTTTGATAAAGGTGCCAGAAGAGACTCCCAACATTTTTCTTCAATCCTTCTTTCCTTCCCTCATAGCACTTTGCAATCCTGTCTCCTGAGAGATGTTTTCACTCCTTTTTACCCTAAAGTATTTGAGGGGTTTGTTGTCCGTAGTCTCATGAAGGCCTCCAGCTGATCATCGCAGAAAGCTATAGTACTGGAGCCCTCAGGAGTTACTTGTGAACCCTCCATGACAGCAGAGGAGTGTCCCCCTCTGTCTGGGAGAAGTTTAGGTTGACTTTCTTACCATTTGAATGAGGTTACAAGTATTTACAAGAGAATTTTCTAACTCTGTTCATTGATAATATGCTGAAAAAGCAATTTCCATGAAGGAGAGAAACACTGCAGGGAGTAGGACTAGTAAATCTCTTTAGGTAATGGGCTTGGAGCTGGTATCTGGGGTGATATTATTTGTATGTTTCGTGAGGGGGCTCACACAGGCCTCTTGGGTTATACAGGTTAATACACCTGCGTATTGTGTGATGCTCACTGTCACAGATCCAGCCAGGGTCATTTATTGTGAGTCATGAACGGGAGCGTTCAGCATTGGCATGGCTCTAGGGATTACAAATGTTCCCACCCAGCCCTGCTCCAGCGTGAGCCAACTGTATGAGTTTCCCATCACACCGTTACGCCAGCTCTTTCTTCTAAAGGTATTGAATCCTTCCCCTTCCCTCCGTTTTAATGGATTATTAACTTGTGCCTGCTCTAGGAGACACAATTAGTAGTAATGGAAACATTGATTGTAAAGGCAAAGCAGTACCTTGACATTCTGTAAGAGGGTTCCTCCAGAGACTGGGACAAGGGGAGGAATCCGGGTCTTTGGGACAGCCCAGACCTGGAGAGGGCAAGAGGTGGAGAGAATGTGGGACTTGCTACCTCTTTAGAAATGGACTAGATTTGCTTCTTAATCCTCAGATGTCAGGACAGGAAAGGGAGCAGGGAAAGACGGAGAGCAGCTGGAGGTTGGGAGGTGGACAAGAGATGGGCAAACATGGTGGCAGGATTGAGGTGTGCAGAAGCAATTGATGGAGGGACATCAGTGAGACCAATGTCCTCAGAGATGAGGAGGAAGGTGCAGTTGTCCCATCTGGATTTAACCTGCGAGGAGGAGGAGGAGGCTGTGCTGTGGTGTGGTGTGATGATGAAGAAGGTATGGTAGTAAAGCTGCAAAGTTTCTCTTGTTTCCTCCCAGTCCCTGGCCATCTGAGATTCTGGAAAGCCAGAACTGGATTGTAGTCTCAAGCACAGAAATACAAACTGCAGCCAAATTGCCTCCTCCACCCTTTGATCTCGCTACTGCTAAGAGCACTTCCAGTGGATATCCACCACAGCAGGGTACGACCCCGTGCAGCCCAGGAATGGACAGAGTAAGTTGTTTTGCTGAGGATCGGGGAGGAAGTCTGTGACAGACCCAAGAATAGAACCCCACTCCCTTCAGCTTGTGGTCGCGTGCTGCCTCTCCTCTGCTGTTCTTCCTCCCGGCAAGCGGCAAGACAAATAGCCAGACACATCAAATCCACTGAGATCAGGAGCTGAGTCAAAGGTCAGTGCTTGGGCACAAAGATGCTTCTATTTACAAGGCACTAATCTGGGCTGCCGCTGAGCATAAAAGTTGGTTTCGCCATACAGATGAGGTCCGGGGTGGGAGGTCGTGGCAGCATGATGATTAGCTGCTCTGGGGAAAAGAAACTTAGAGAGATAGGAGCGTGCAAGGATGAACGGTTGGAGATCGGGCAAGATACAGCTCTATCGATGGGGCAGCCCGTCCCACTGCCATGCTCGCCAGGAGAAGTGACGGGTGGCTCAAGTCTCCCTTCTAACCCTGACTCTTGGTGTACCCTTACACCACCTGAGCAATGTGGACCTGCCCCCCACAACCCAAGCTTTCATCCCTGTAGATCTCTACACCACAATTCCCATTATTTTCAGGAGAGGGCTTTGTCATGGAGCAACCCTGTGGTCTAACTGCCCTTGCTGGTCCAGCACTACCATTCACCCTCACCCTTCCTTGGTAACTAGGGGTCTTTGCCTTTGAGGAGATGCACAGGATTGTCCTTCTGAGCAGGGAAGTATTAGAGGGTCCGTTGCAGTTAGTATAATCATTTTTGGAAGATGAAGGGGGTAGCAGCCTGGTGTAGATCCACCAGAGGGAAGTAGGGAGGGCAGACAGGGGAAGGAAGCAGAACCAACTCCGTTGGCACTGAAGTTCAAGGCAGGTTCTCTCTCTGTAGCACCTCTTTAGTTAGCCCATGCACTGGTGCAGCACTGCTTGCTAGCCTTCACACTGGGTTTTCCCCATCTTGGTGTGTTACCTCCATAAAGGGCTTTGTGGGGGTTGTTGGAGGCCAGACTTACAGGCCTGTGCTGAAGGACTGCCTGCAGCAGCATGGTTTTTTGATCCCCTCTTCATCATTTGGAACCTTTTACTCACTACACAGAGGATGACCTGGAGCGCCAAATCACACCTTCAGACTTCAGCAGTTATTGCCTGTATGGGCTTAGGTAGCTTTTAACCACTGAAAGGATTTAAAACACATATGTGTAAATATATGACCCTTCTTACTCCCCCCCTCATAACCATCCCCACCCTTCAGGTCAGGAGAACAGGGATCCTGCCTTCCTTTCGTTCCTGCAGCCCCACCTCCTTCCGCAGCCAAATCGCACACCCTCCTGCATGAGGCTGTGGACTCCCTGTTCACTTAGAGGACAGAATTTGACAGGTCCTGTCTGCCCAGGGGTTTCTGTAACTGAATGGTGACACCCCTCCCCTCCTTAGCACAAGCCTTCTGCAGGCTCGACACCCGCAGCGAGACAGCTCCGCCTGTTACAGAAGTGGTGGTGGAGGAGCATGGACCAGTCGGCTGAAGCGCCAGCTGCACCATCCACAGCAGTTACAGCTGGAAGCGCGGGTCGGATGTACTCTTGCAGACTGTGCCTGTCGTCGGTCAGCGCGCAAGGAGCCAAATCATGAAACGCAGCCTGCGAATACATTACCCAGCGCGCAGCCTCCTGTCCTCCGTCCAGCTGGAGAGGAGCCGTCTGCAGTGAGCTTGGGTTTAATTCACTCCCGAGTCTGGATGTATCGTCTGCTCCCGCATGCCGGTTGCCATTAGAAGCCCTCTTCTAGGATGTCTGTGAGCTGTCATTTATTATACATAGGAAACTATAAGATGAAATCCATAGCTGCAGCTTCAGTGAAGGATAATTCACAAGGGCTTGCCTGGTGGAGCCGGGAGCTAATGCTGTTAAAATGTGACTCTTCCTGCAAAAAGCAACCCTTTAATGACTCTCAAATGCAGCTTATACAACAACCATACCACTTACATCCGCTCCAAAGATCCGGACTCTGCTAAATGGATTAACTGCTTAGTGAACGCTCCCAATGTGGTGGCCAAGCTCTGACCTTATAATGGACCATTTAAAAGGTCATCCTTACTTATGGGTGCAGCTTCCTTGCATGAGAGCATCCACACTCCCATCTGGCACTGCAGGCCACCAAAGGCAAATCCTGACATTAGAATGTGTTAATAACGGAGCAATAGATTAGTTTTTAGGATTCCTCTCTGTGCTTTCTGGAAGGCACCAAAGAGTTAACAGGAGAGATGCTTGCAAAGCTGGGAAGCACCGGCAGCAATAAAACCTTGTTGTCAAGGCTTTATCACTAACAAAACTCTTTCCATGGGGGGAGATGCCTTGTCACCTGGTCTGGCACTGAGCAGAGGAGGCTGGATTCGCACCGGGCAGCTCCTGCACCCACCAAGCTGGTGCCGCCCTTTGGCTTGTCAGCTAGAAAAGACATTTCATGTGGTTCTGGAGCAGCACGAAGCAAACAAGCCCCCATCAAGCCTTACCCATGGAGATTATTACAGCCTGGTCCTGACCCAGCTCTCAATGGGAAGGTTCCCAAGTCCTTGCATGTGTGGTATTCCTCAGTCCATGGTTAGATCTTGATGTCTACTGGCAGGAGAGCACCAGGCATTCTGCTGTGTTACAGTTCTTTATACCAAGCCACCCAGATGGCTGATTTCAGGGACGCCTGTTTTCCTCCAGGCTGTTTAAAGAAACCCTGCTGAGGATGAGGGATGAAACCTTTCCCTTAGGAGGACTCTCCCATCCTCTTTTTGTTGTTGTTGTTTCTTTGGCAAGCAGCAGCAGGGGGTGGGGGGTAATTCCTAGCAGAAACATTGCAATCCTTCTGCTGTCACCTGCTTGTCCGGTCCCTAACCTTGAATGATGCATCCTGGCATCCCAAGGGACCTCCTCTGATTGATTGATCCCTATCTAAGTTGGCGGATGAGGGAGGATATTTACTACGCAGTGGAGAGCCCTTCAGAAAGATGTTTTATTAAGGCTGCTCACAAAACAGGAAATGCAATAAAGCACCAAGAGACAAACGAAGAGCGGTAAATATACCATCCTGCCTATCAGGCCAGCCTAACAGCTATAATATACCGGCCGGCACACTCACATAGGTCACTCTTTGGCCATCACCTGAAGAAAGGAATGGCTTCTGTTTTCCAGCTGATGTATTGACCCAATAAAAGGTATTATTACATTGCCTATCACCGCTGACTACAGGAGAGTGTTTTGAAGAGAGTGATGGCTCCCTTTGCAGAGTCACAGAGGAGGAGTAAGTGTCTATGGATGCGAGCATGTCAGCGAGAGAGAGATTCCTCTGTCTGGAGGGAGCAGGGCGCCCCAGAGACATTTGACTGGGCTGCTTTTACTGCAGTGTAACAGGAACAATTTCTCTTTTCTGGGGTGGATTTTGGAGAAAGAGGAACAAGGCTTTTTTGCCTTTATCATTGAGGTGCGATCTGTTAACAGCAGAGCAAGTTTAGATCCCAAGGACAGATGTTCATCGCTCCTGAGTGTTTCAGTGATGCAGCTCTGTTTCTATCAGCAGATGTACTCCTGCAGATGTTGTGGGATGAGCCACTGGGTCAGAAGTGCGCTCTTTGCCAAGCACAGGCATGCATGTGTACACACACGCACAAGCACACGCATGCTCCCGCTCTCCTTTCCCTGCACAGTGTACACTTCTTCTATAGGAAGGAGGGAATTTAAGAGCTTCTGAGATTGCTCCTGGGTTTTGCTGTTTGTTTGATCCAGTGGCTTTGTATGTGAAATGCATGAGCAGCCCATACTCCCCTACAGCTCCTCTCCCTCCCCTGGGGTACTCTGAGCACAAGGCTACAGCCTCAGCGGCCCCATCTTTCCTTCCCCCCAGTCCTGCAACTCTCAGTGTAGCAGCCTGGCACCATTTGTGGCACAGAAAAGTGATTTCACCTCCTAGGCAGCATAAAAAGTGGTGGTTAAGACCTTTTCTCAAGTGGTGGAGGAGATGGCAATCGTGTGGGTGGGATGCACTACCCATGTTGTCCCGTCTGCAGGACGCAGGGCTCTGGGGCTCGGGGCAGTGGGTGCTTTCCCACAAGGATTCTGCATTGCTGGTCAATAGGGTCACCTCTGTACCAGCAGTATAGAGACCCGAGTGTGCCAAATGGCTCGCTGCTGCACAGCCTCACTCCTGGAGTTCATTACCTGGAATTATGCATAACGAGGTCCTGGTTGATGTAAGAGCAGAGCTGTATGTCTGGTCTTGACAGCATAATCCTTCCCGCTTCCTCTCCTGCCATAGGGCCCATGCGACATGCTTCAAGGCATGACCCAAGGGGATTAGCTGGACTTGGCTTTGTTCCCTTCGCTGGACGTGTATGGATTACACGAGGGGCTCGTGGCCGATTAGTCAGCGCTGATTATCTCATTCACAAAAATATTTCTTTGAAACTTCAAATGGCGCTTCTGAGCTTTGTGATGCAAGGAAGAGTCACAGGGAGACAGGGAGGGATGCTAAACAATTCAATTCAGAGCTTTGGTGGCCAAATGCACTGGAAATGCTACGGTAATTATAAAGCTTGCTGCACATTTCCAGCACTTTGTGCCTGCAAGGCTTGCAAACACCCTTCCCCTCCCTTTTTTATTATGTTTTATAAGGGTTTGTATTATATATATATATATTTTTTTTTTTTTTATATACATGCAGACACATGCCCAGTGAAAGAAGCTAATAGCAGTTTTAAATTCCAAATGGATTTTCCCTTCCCATAAATCACAGAATAAATATGGTATAACAGCCCAGAACTACCTCCCCACCCCACTGTGTTGCTGGCTGGAGGGAGAAGCAGGCGGGGTATATGGCTCACACTGCTCAGCCAGGACTCCACCATCAGTCACCATTCCCCCAGACCATTTGCAGCAGAGGTCAGAGCTGGTGCAGCAGCAGCCCGAGGTAATTCCAGTCGAGGGGTTGGCCATAACCTAAAGGTAAAATAAAAAAGGAGAGGAGCTGGCAGGGAGGGAGTGTTAATGGAAGTTTTTCCACTGTTTGAGTTCTGGCTGAAGGCTCCTGGTGGTCTTTAGTTACCTCTAACAAGTCCTTGTGTTACTGGATATAAAAGTAAGTGCCAAGTGGGTGTTACAAATGCATGGCCTGTGCTTGGGGCCCGATGCCCTCCCAACACATATGATCATGCTGAGCACTCGCTTTTCCTCCTTCTCCCCTTATTTTTCACTCTCATCCATTCTCACCCCACGCTGTCTCTCCAGTTCTGTCCCTCCTTTTTCCATGGGAGCTGGGAAGAGGCAGAGCAGCACCCACTCCCTCAGCGCTGGTCCAGGGCATGGTGGTACCAGGGATGGGGCACAAGACAAGCCAGAGAAAACCCATCCCCTGCCAATGCCCTCATGCAAACATCCTGCGGTGAAACTAACCTCTCACTTTTCACATATCCAGCCTGCAGGAGCCAAGCTCTACTTCACCATTCTCCATCCAGGCGCCTCTCCACGTGGGGGGTCCTCCTTTTAGAATGCAGGTCACAATGAGCTTGTCCTGCCTTTGGCTGGGATAGAGTTAATTTTCCTCAAGTAGCTGGTATCGTGCTGTGTTTTGGCTTTAGCATGAGAATAATGTGATAACGCACTGATGTTTTAGTTTCTGAGCAGTGCTTACACAAAGTCAAGGCCTTTTCTGCTCCTGACATCACACCACCAGCAAGTGGGCTATGGGGGCACAAGAAGTTGGGAGGGGACACAGCTGGGACAGCTGACCCCAACTGACCAAAGGGATATTCCACACCACATGACGTGCTGCTCAGCATATAAAACTAGAGGGAAGAAGAAGGAAGGGGGGGACATTCAGAGTTATGGTGTTTGTATTCCCAAGTCACCATTATGTGTGATGGAGTCCTGCTTTCCTGGACCTGCCTGCCCATGGGAAGTGGTGAATGGATTTCTTGTTTTGCTTTGCTTGCATGCACAGCTTTTGCTTTACCTATGAAATCATCTTTATCTCAACCCGTGAGTTTTCTCATTTTCACTCTTCTGATTCTCTCCCCCATCCCACCCAGGGGTAGTGAGCAAGCAGCTGTGTGGTGCTTAGTTGCCAGCTGGGGTTAAATCATGACAGAAGTTTTAGAAGCTTTTTGGTCTTTGCTGCATTGGGATTGTGCCTCTCCCTCCATGCACCAAACGTGGAAGGATGGAAAGTAGCTGGAACATCAGGATGTTCATCATGCGCCTTTCTGACCACGTTAGGGTGAGTCATATATCTTAAAGGCATGACCACATGATGGGTGCTGGTATACCTAAGCTAATTTTCTGGGGTCCTCAGAGGCACTGGTTCATGCAAACATGCATGTTTGCCAGATGGGCTGAGGACTGCTGAGCCATGCATACATCATAGTTTTGATACTGTGGACCATCAGAAGGGAGTCGCCTTTTGTTGAAGCACTGGGTGTCTTTCCACAAGACCAAAAAGATCTGAGGTCTGTTTCCATGCCTTTCAGTGGGAGTTGGAACTAGATGATCGTTAGGGTCCCTTCCAACCCAAACCGTTCTATGATATGATTCTGTGAGTATTCATGAGGGCAGCTGGGCTATTCTGGGTAGCTGTGCATCATCAACTAGACATTAAGGATTCATATCCTACGACCTGGACCCCTGGAACACTCCGGGCTTTAAGGTTTTCTCTGTTTTGCCTTTCTCCTCTTTGCTTTGCTCCTGAGCTTGTTTCTGTAGTTTTGTTCTTTGCTCACTGGTCTGACTTTCCTGCCTGAGCATAACTTTCTCCGACGTGGCTCAGCTGGCACAGAGCCCACAGCCCCAGCAGCAAGTGATCGGAGCAGCTGGACGCCAAGAAGAAAAACTCTGAACCAGCACAGTTTGCAGGTGTTTGGGAAATGTGGGCAGGAAGAAGAGCCTTGGACTCTGCTCCGCTCATCCTCTGCCACTCTTCGTCCCTGGAAAATCCTCCCTTGGCCAAATTCCCCTACAGACAGAGGGCAACGATGATATCAAAAGCAGAGCTGTGAAACAGTAGAACTATGAGGAGAGGCTGAAATTAATTCATGCAATGGAAACTGGTAGAAACCAAAATGAAATGCACCACAGAGCTGCAAAGCGTCAGAGCACCTTCATGTAGAAATGGGACGAGCATGCCTCTACCTTTAGCCTGTCATGCCATCACTGGGTTTACTGGCGGGTCACCCGCAATATTTTCTGGTGTGGTGTATAACGAGCAGTGCTGGCCACGGATGAAAGAGGCTGTGAGGCAGGGCGTGGCACTATGAAAGCTCCCCAACCTTTGCTGTCCATCCAGTGATGCCCGCATCAGCAGCTCTCTGCTCTCAGACTGCACTGAGCCAACACAGCGTCTTGGTGCTGCTGGACCAGGCATTTTTCTGACAGTGAAAGGTCCCAACAGCACATGGTTATTACAGATCCCATGCTACTTTCAAAAAGTACTTTTAAATTTTAATCTTGTCTCACTTTCCTTTCCAGGTGCTTTTTTTCCTTAGAGGAAATCCCCCATCTCCTCTAAAGTATCAATTGCATCTGGCATTTGCTCTTAAACTCTGCCACATGGTACCTCTGAGGAAGCCATTTCAATAATGACATATCAGTGCCCATAAGTACTCTAAAGTGTTTTAAAAACCAGCCCTAAGTGCTTGATTTACCTTAAGGCACCCCATGCATGCCCCCAACAGATTAGAGATTCTTGTCTTTCTCTTCTAGTTCCCCAACAATTAAAATTGTCCTGTACTTTTTGCCCATAATGCCCAGCATGATTAAAAAGCCTTTTTTTTTTTGTAGTGGCTTGATGATTTATAGACAATGAGATTTTTATCAGTAGAGCACCACATTAAGAAAATGCTTGTTAATTATCTGCTGGTTAATATGATAATTTAGCAAAAAAACAACACCTATTAAGAGCTTCTCATTAGGTGAAATGCTTCTCATTTTTAACACACAAAGTGTCCAAGTTAATGAGGTTCACCTTCGATTTGTAGCTTGCTCAGAGATTAAAAGCTCCCTCCATTTATAACTCTTCACATCGCTCCATCTGTAAAAGCCGACACAAGCCAAGCTTGAACACCTGACGGCTGCACTGTCTCTTCAAAGACGAGACGACAAAAACCCGTCTCCCGTCATGAAAGCCTTTCCAGCCCAACGCACCTCTCCGTCACTCCCCCGCTGCTTCTGGTTTTGTGGAGCTGACGCTACTGAGGTGGAAGTTAGACAGAACCAGAAGTGAACCAGATGCCCACGGTGTTAGGGACGATTTGAGGACTACTCTGCCAGCTCTGTGTCACCGAGACCAACCTCTGATCTCACTGACATCAGTGCAAGCCCGACTAAGTCCACTGAAACTGGTGGAGTTTGTCACTTCCAGAAAAATCAAACTTTGGCTACATGGATTCCTTCATTTTCCATTTGAGAAAAAACTGGGTTTGGGGGGGATAAATCTGGTATATGCAACAGTGTGGGGAAGTTCTGCCTTAGGGACTGTGGTAGGGAGGAGGTTGTTTAGAATGTCTTGCATTCTGGAAAACTGGCCACTTCATGAGCAGTGTGTTTGAAAATCTCAAGCCCTGCAGGAGGTTTCAGATGCAGTTTCATCCTTTTCTCCCCTTTTCAGGCACTTTCTCCTGGATAAAGGCATGTGCCTGTGCTGTTGCTTTTTTCCTGCAGGACCACATAGTTTTCATGGAGTTTGAGAGCCTGACCTTTACAGGTGGTGGTGATAAGCAGCTGCTGCTCTTCAGGAGTCATTTTGCAATTCAGAGCTACCCCGCCGTGGCAGGAGGGTTGGAACTAGATGATCTTTAAGGTCCTTTCCAACCCAAACCATTCTATGATTCTATGATCTTATCCACTTTGTCCAGCTGGAGAATGCTTTCAATTCTCAGTAAATATTCTTAAATTCCACTCTGTTTCTTCCTTTCTCATTTTGGAGCAGATCGATAGCAAATTCCATCTGCATGTTAAAAGCAAACACCCGTCCAGTGTTTGCATGTGAACAAACATTACAAAGATTTAGGGGAAATATTTGCAATCAAACTCCTTTTCCCTAAATTAAGACTTCCTGTTGCTGTGGGTTTTTCCCCCTCATCACTCCTTACAAACTTTGCCACCCACAATGAATATTCGGGCTGACTTAGTAAAAACCAAGTGATGAAAAGAAATTCCTTCATCTTCCCCTTTTACACCCTTCCGTTTCATCCTTCAGCTATTCAACTCTTGCCTCCATCCGAACAGATCAGCCCGTTTAATTTCATAGCGGCCCGTGGATTAAAGATTGTATCATCAAGCCTGTGAAATGACTGTGATAATCAGATCGAGAGGGCCCACATTTATCTCACTTGGCAAGTAGCAGCTTAGATAAGCTCCACACAGAAGAGACCGGCTCTTTTTGTTTTGGTTTGGGTTTTTTTTTCCTATCAGTCTTGCAAACTCATCCTGAAATCCGAGACACAAGTTGGGTCCTCTCTGTCTTACAACACGTCACTAGTAATCAAGGCTCAGCAGTCCAAATGAAGAACTTCTTGACAGCTCTGTAAAATATACTGTCTTCAGATTATGCCTTTGGGGACCTGTCTCCCACCTCGTTGCTGTCAAGAGGCTGGTGAACATGTAGCTGCCTGGAAATGAGTCAACAATTTGAGCGGGCAACTGGAAGGAGTAAAACCCAGTGCATGCTGTATTTGATTAATGCCAAGGCGATGAGAAAGAAAAGAAAGAAGAACTTCCTTTTGTCACTGCAGTTAACAAATCTGTCTCTGAATACAGACAGCAGCTGCAGCAGGCAGGAAGAGGGCACTTTATGCATTGCCCTTTTTTAGGACAGATCACTTTAAATACTTTAGTCACGCTGCTTTAATCATCTTCTGCAAAGCCTGAGTAATCGCAGTCTTCTCACGCAACCCTTGTAAGCGAGACCCTCTAGGCTGCGCGGTCATGTAAATAAATAATTACATCGAAAATTCTACATTAAAAGGACATTAAGGCTACAAAGACGAGCCCTTAAAAGTTGGGGAAGGGCAGGATGTTGGTCGCTGGTGCCCACGTGGGTACACGCATCAGGATAAAGGCTCTAGTTGCATAGCAGTGAGGGACAGGAGGCTATCATCTAGGCTGCCTCTCATGAGATGATCCCATGGCCTGGCAGATCACCTTCCTCATACATCTGGCTGGTTACACGCTCGGTACTTGTTCCTTTGGCATTACATTATATTGAACATACTAATGAATGCAATTAAAGGGTTCTAGTTTAGACAGGGTCTGTGAAGTTCTTGAGAGCGAGCAGGAAACATGGTTTGCAGTTATTCCACCTGAAAAATAAAGCAGGATTGGTAACAGTTCATAAATCTCTGACCTTTATTGTAACAGGGCAATGGATGGAGACATGCATGCCTTATAGATGAGATGTGGACAAGGCAATTTATTGCCCTGTGGCAATAGGACATACTTACAGTCAGGAACCTCCTGAGAAGCAAGAGCAGACCCCCCAGAGACAAGTGTCTGCCCATGGCTGGTGAGTTTTCCAAGGGAAATCCCTGGATTACTTCTCTGCTAACCTCATCTATATTCAAAGCTAGATCTAACTTTGGAGTTGGCCTTGTTTTGAGTGGGGAGCTGGACCAGAGACCTTCAGAGGTCCCTTCCAGCCCAAGTTATTCTGTGATTCTGTATTGTTACTTGTTGACTGTGTTGCATTTTTGCCTAAAACTTTAGGGTTTACCAAATCTCCATTTTTCTTGGCCTATTAAGGGAAGAAAAACATTTAAAGAGACCCCATTTTCTTAAATGGATGCATTCTCCTCTCCTGCAGAGGAGTTGTGAAGGCTGTAGTTTGCAACAGGGGTCCACTGCACAGCAGTGTCACCAGGTGGAAGGCATGAAGTTGGTGAGAGATGGGAGAAAAGCCTATGCTGAGATTTAAGCAAGGAAACGTAGAGCTGATTTGAAATTTTGTCCTCAGATGTTTTCCTGATGGAAAAGTGTGATTGAGCAGGAAGGCTTATGATGATTAGGACATGGTTTTAAGTGACAGATAGCTAAATTTGGACACTTATTTGAAGATGAGAAACTCCAGAAGTTCAAAGCTGTGTGACTGTCCCATTAATTGCACTCAGAGGGTTGTGGTCAATGGCTCCATGTCTGAGTGGAGACCAGTAATGAACGGCGTTCCTCAGGGATCGTTGTTGGGACTGGTCCTGTTTAACATCTTGGTCAGTGACATGCACGATGGCATCAAGTGTACCCTCAGCAAGTTTGCTGATGACACCGAGCTGTGTGGTGCGGTCGACATGCTGGAGGGAAGGGATGGCATCCAGAGGGACCTTGACAGACTGGAGAGCTGGGACTGTGTCAACCTCATGGAGTTCAACAAGGCCAAGGGCAAGGTCCTGCACATGGGTCAGGGCAATCCCAACCACAAGTGCAGGCTGTGTGGAGCATGTATCAAGTGCAGTTCAGAGGAGAAGGACTTGGGGGTACTGGTGGATGAGAAGCTGAACATGAGCTGGCTGTGTGCGCTGGCGGCCCAGAAAGCCAACCGTATCCTGGGCTGTATCAGGAGAAGCGTGGCCAGCAGGTCGAGGGAGGGGATTCTCCCCCTCTACTCTGCTCTCCTGAGACCCCACCTGGAGTGCTGTGCCCAGCTCTGGAGCCCTCAGCTTAAGAAGGATATCGACCAGTTGGAGCAAGTCCAGAGGAGGCCACAGAGATGCTTCGAGGGCTGGAGCACCTCTGCCATGGGGCCAGGCTGAAGGAGTTTGGCTTGTTCAGCCTGGAGAAGAGAAGGCTTCGGGGAGACCTTATAGCACCTTCCAGTACCTGAAGGGGGCCTACAAGGAAGCTGGGTGTGTGTGTGTGTGTGTGTGTGCACTTTTTACAAGGGCCTGTACTGACAGAACAAGGGGTAACGGGTTAAAACTGAAAGCAGGGAGATTTAGATTAGATATCAGGAAGAAATTCTTCCCAGAGAGGGTGGTGAAGCACTGGAACAGGTTGCCCAAAGAAGCTGTGGATGCCCCATCCCTGGATGTCTTCAAGGCCAGGCTGGATGAGGCTTGGAGCAACCTGGTCTAGTGGAGGGTGTCCCTGCCCATGGCAGGGCGGTTGGAACTGGATGATCTTTAAGGTCCCTTCCAACCCAAACCATTCTGTGATTCTATGATTAATCTGCCTCTTACCTTGTGAATATTTCAGTAATTGAGCTTTTGCTAAAACTTGAAACAATTTCAGAAGAGTATGATTCTGTTTGATTCAAAACAGGGACTAAAGTTTGGTCTAAGCTCATTCCAGAAATACAACCTAACCATGACTATATTTCTTTCTGCCCTCTTGACCACTGCAGACGATCTCAGATTCATGAAAATATTTTTAAAAGGGAATCTTTATTATTCATTTATCACCATTCAAAAGAGATTTTTTTGGTTTGTGGCCAGCCCTATTTCAGCCCTGACTCTACCACAAAAGTCCTTTCGTCATGCACACACAGAAGGTAATTTAGACTAAAATCTTCTTTGTTGACCATTCATTGAAACCAAGCAGTCTACTTTGTAAAAATGTTGAATAGTTAAAATTGCAGTTAAAATGAATGGCACATTAGAGAGCTAACAAAGAAAGCTCTAAAATAGGCTAACCTTTTGGAAAAAATGGGTCACGGCAAGCTCAAATCAAACAGTCATAATGGATATATGTTTTTTTTATCTCTGTGTCTCAGCTCCTAGCATTTACTGTGAGGATCCTACTACAGCTTCGTCTCAGGAGAGTGTTTTGAAGGTAAATTCATTCATACTAGTGAAACTACTGACATGGGGGAGCAGCAAAGAAAAGTATTTGAAATTTGAGCAAGGCTCATATACTGTGCAGAAAAATAAGGGATGGGGTTATCCACTGACTGACAGGGAGAAGCCTGGTGCCTGACTCAATAAGCACGCTGTATCCTGTGAGCCAAGTTCTGGAGACAAAACCCATGCAACCATGTAATTAAGATTATAATACAATGAGTATATATGAAAGGGCTTGAATTAAAGTATGTACACTGGGAATTTTGGCATTTCCTAGCTTTGATTTTAAAACTCCAATATTCTATTGTCTCAGGGTTATAAATAACTTCCTCTTCTTTCTTTTCTCTCTCTCTTTTTTTTTTTTTTAAGGAAAAAGGCTACATTTCCATGAATTCCTCCTTCTTGCCCGCTCGGTTGGTTGTCACTAGGATTCATCTCTCAGATTCAGCCTGCAGAGCTGCTTTGCTTGTGCTAACCCTGATGGGATGACAGTGTGCTCTGTGTTGATCAGCATGCGAGGAGTATAAAAGTCTCATTTACATCTGCTGACAGCGGGAAAAGTGTGAGGTGGGAGCATCAGGCTACATCTGTGCTGACTAACACAGACCAGGGCTTGGGCTGACAGCACCAACATGTGGTCAGCCAAGCTGTGAGCATGATTCTTGGTGAGGTTTTGGTCCAAGCCCACTAGTACAGTCCCAAAATGATGCCTTGTCATGGTTTGGGTCTGTCACATCACTCCAGATACTCTCAACCAACAACTGCTTGTGTCAAGGTCGTCTTCTATCTCATTCCTTTGTTGCTGTTTACTCTTTCTAGTGAAAGAGCTGGAAGGAATGTCCTATGAGGAGCAGTGAAGGACTTCGGGCTTGTCCAGTTTGGAGAACAGGAGGCTGAGGGGTGACCTCATCACTCTCTGCAGCTTCCTGAGGAGTGGAAGCAGAGAGGAAGGTGCTGATCCCTTCTCTCTGGTATCCAGTGATAGGATGCATGGGAATAGTTCAAAGCTGCACCAAGGCAGGTCTAGACTGGACATTAAGAAGCATTTCTTTACCTAGAGAGGGGTCAAACATTGGAACAGGCTTCCTAGAGAGGTGGTTGATGCCCCAAGCCTGTCAGTGCTTGAGAGGAATTTGGACAATGTCCTTAATAACATACTTTAACTTTTGGTCAGCCCTCAATCAGTCAGGCACTTGGACTAGATGGTCCTTGCAGGTCCCTTCCAATGGAATTATTCTATTCTATTCTATTCTATTCTATTCTATTCTATTCTATTCTATTCTATTCTATTCTATTCTATTCTATTCTATTTCTTCAGTCATTGCCTGGAAAGCCAATAGGGGCCTTAATGAGTTTATGAAGAAAAGTTTCATTGCTCCAAATTCTTATCCTAAATCAGAGGGGGCTGTTGCGAGGAAAGTCTCAAGTTGCTCTTGCTGTGGTGGGCTAGCAAATCTCAAGTATCCCCAGTTTACTCAGCTGCTTTTCTGGATGGGTGAGGGGAAGAAGCATGGTCAGTGCCCACAAATGGTTCAGGATGTAGTCATCATGTAGTAACATCCTTTCTTGAGTAACTGGAAAGCTGAAGTTTGTGGAGGTTTTTTAATTTTAACATGAACCCCCAGGGAGCGGCAAAAGCCATTCCCAGGTATCAGAATGACTTCATCTATCTTTTCTCACGTCAAACCCCTATTCTAAAGCAGGGAAGACACAGCGCTGCTCCCTCTAGAAAGCTGTAAGAATCTTTTTTAATGGGTTGTTCGATGCATTTTGACTTGGAATGAGTTGCACTCATTTCTTATTGAAACCTGAGTTTCCTCCCCTCCTCCCTGCTTCCACCTCCTCTGGCAAATAATAACACAAATAACTAACCAGCCTGCAGCAGACACCCAGCTTGAGAAGCATCAGCTGGGCCAATTAAACTTTGGCAAAGTAATAAAGATCAGAAAACAGGGTGTGAGCAGCTCGAGTTGCCTGACAGCTTTAAGTAGCAGCTGAGAATGGTGCTTGGCATCAGGAGAAAGTGGAGCAAATGAGTCTCCTTCTAACTACCTTATCGGTCATTAGCTGATCCTGCTGTTGCCCTCACCTGCTTCTCCTGCTGACCTCCTGGGGAGGCCTGACCCTGAGACATTATATTACATCACCGTACAATGACAGTAAATGTTGATTCTGTCAGTTAAATCTAACTCCTTTGTGTTACTAATTCAGCATCATTTAAAATGCTGAATGAATCATTTAAAATGCTTAGCTCAGAGCCTGCTCTTACTCCCATGCACCACTTCACACTCAGCCACATTAAATTTCATATTCTACTTCTGTGCCTGTTCACCTTCCTATTAAGATCAGCCTGCAAAATGGTTACGTCCTTCTGAGTCCTAACCACTGCCCTTATTTCATTTTCTCCAGCAAATTCAATGATCTCCCATGTCTGATTCATTAATAAAAACATTACAGAATACCAGCCCAAATGAAGATCAGTGTGACTCTTTTTGAGCTCTGCAGAACAAACATGGTTCCAAACCACCTTTGTACAAGACCAGATAAAAAAAAAAAAAAGAAAAAAAATATTAATACAGTCTTGCCTGCGTTAGTTTCCTTCTATATCGATGCACAACGCTGCACAAAAGCCTCTTCACTTGCTGGCCAAAGCAATGGTCTTCTCATCACAGGGTGTTGCCGCCATGGAGGGTTATTTCAACCATAAGCTTTTATCTAGGACTGACATATGGTTTTGGCCACAACTGTTCATGGTGTTGGGCTGGCATCAGGTGTTACGGTTTCTGTTTATGGGTCCCAAATGAGGTCAGAAGTATTGTTTTAACCTCTACAAATCTAGACTGAGTGATCACCTGTGACCCAAAGAGAGACAGTGCTGATCCCATCTTACTTGATGACACGTTGTCAGGCCAGTGTCTTGCTTTAAGTTGACCCAACTTTGCCAAGGCTTGAGCTCAATGTGTGACATGCTGGTGCCACCTTGTCCATGTATCTGCAAGGTGTCTGCACTGCAGGTCAGTAACTGGGAAAGTGGTGGCACATATTCTGGGTGGAAAGCACTATTCTCTCCAATCACCTTCAACTAAGAGTAATTTCCTCTGATGTAGTTACCTCCGAAGGACCGCAGTGCTAGTGTTGGTAAGCTGGCACAATATTAACTTGTATGTCTGTGACAAACCATAGTGATTCAGGAGAGAGCAGTGAGAGGGTCAAGGAGCAGATGTGCAGTTTCACTAGGCCATGAGAGGTAGGAACACGTCCTAAGAAACTAAAGATCCCTGAAGTGTGTAAAAACCAGAGAGGGAGAAAAAAACATGTCGTGCAATCAACTGGATTATGACCAGGAGGGAATAATACCTCAGGGTAAATATCAGAGATACCAGTTCCTGATGATCAGGGTGCAGGACAGTCTCCAAGAAAAATGACAGACTCTCCAGCACTTGGAGTATTTAAACTTACTACTAACAGGACAGTCCCACTGTGCTGTAGGGATCCTGCCTCTGGCTGGAGACAACAGTGGTATTCTCAGCCCTGCATCTAATTTCCAATATAATCTTGGAAAGTCAGCTCACCTCCCTATGTCTCTTGTTCCCTTTACAGATTGTCTTGACTATTTGAATTTTAAGCTCTACAGAGCAGAGACGATCTACTTAATCGTGTTGTGTCTAGCATAAGGCAGCCTTGATTTTTGGTACTACTGGGATAAAAACTGTGTTTTTAAAGATTCTCCGTGGAGCAGACCTGCCACAGGGAGAGAGGCTGCTTGAGAGGAGAGTTGATTTTATGAATACAATATAAAGTTTGCCCTTGGGATCCTTCTGTCTGTTGTTGCTAATGATCAGTGATTTTCCTGTTCATCCAGTATCGAAAGCAACAGGGAAAAGCGGTGAACAGCCCAGCTGCATTATGAATGAGATGGACACGCAGCTGGGATTGAGATGGGTTGCCCTGTGTCACTAAGATGTCCCCCTGTCTGCTTGCCCACCCCAGGAAGTCGGATCGGTCACTGCTCCCGTGGCAGCCGTCCCTTCTTAGTAATTGGCTCTGTAGATGTGGTGGCTGTTTGCTGGCTTGAATGCTGAATGTGCAGCCCCTGGGTCCTCCTCTGATGGCAGACCCTCCGGGAGGGGTGGTGAATCAGGGCTGGAAGAAAGGCTGCCCATCATCAGAGGGAGTAAAGGCAGCCTTGAGGCTTGGTTTGACTGCAGGGAAAGGCGTATTTGTGGAGGTTTGAAGCTTCATTATTGATCAGCACCTAAAAGGATCTAAGAAACAAAGGCTTCCTTCTCTTTAAAGTTCACTTGCAGAAAATGGCATCACTTGTTCCTTGGGAGTCTGCTTCCCAGGGAAAGGTTGATGTGCTGCGTGTTCCCACTTTGCACAGGCCATAGGAGGGTGGGAACAACACTTTGTAGCGTGGAGGAGGAAGCACTTGAAAAAGAGAAATATTTCTCTCTTCAGACCTTTTCTCCACCTGAATTGAGAGGGAGGGCCAGGGCTGGTCTGAGAGTGAGAGATTATTTCTGTCTAATCAACTCCACTGAGCATCTGCCACGGAAATCCTCCACGGTGGTGAAGGCTTCCTTCACAGAGACTCTCTATGGGTAAGTCACTTGGCCGACTTGCATTTAGTTTCTTTGGTGCGAACTCATCATTCTTTTGCCAGGTTGCTATCAGATTACGCATTCAGTGTAGAAGTAAGGTTAGAAATGCAAATACTGTGGTGAAACAGGACACATACATAGATTTTCTGTCATGATGTGGGAAGGCAAACTAGCTCTTCTCCAAACAGGAGATGGTGTTGGAGGTCCCCAAATCATGAGTGTTGCTACCTAAAGGGCAAGCAGTGGTCTGACTAGAGTTGGATGGAAGGTTAGAAAACTGTGGAGATAGCATGCACCAAAATCAAGGATCAGGGAAGGGCAAAAGTTGGCAGCAGGCACCACAAAAAGGTCTGGGAAAGCAGCAGGCACAGCTGAATCAGGTTCAAGTGATGGGTCAGGAATAGAGACCAGGAGCAACAAAGGGCTGAATTGGTGAGAAAGAGATATGGACTGGGGTGGATTCAGAGCAATGATTTAGGGTACAGGACAGGGCTTCAGCACTGTCCCCTACATCACAGAGATGTTTTTCACAAGCACCTGCTTGGTGGCTGGCTGCTGACTGTAAATCTGGTGGGATCTGTTCTGGGTTTAGCTGGCAAGCAGCAGTGGTCTGCCTGCCAAAGGACTTGTCCCCATATTACAGTTTCTCACTATATTATTTAAGCACCAAAGAAGCAGCTGGTGTGATACGGGACAGATCCTGCCCCAGAAAGTTTCAGTACCATTGTTTCTCTGCCGGGCACCGTAGCTGCTCACAACTTGGCAGAGATGAAATTCCCAACTCTTCTATCCCAACAGCTCTGCAGTTTGAGCTATAGGAAAGCTTGTTTGCTGATTGCTATACGGGCTGTGATAAAGCTGTATCGTTACACAGTTTGGATTCCATCTCCTAGTGGGGTTTTAGTGCTTATTTTTCAGAGCTGGTTTGTTAGAGTGCTGTGGCCATTTCATTTTTGGAAGTTGTTGATGATTTTTCATAATTTACTGTGCCTCTGCTGAGCGTCTCTCTAGGATTTCTGTGTGGTTTAAGAGAGGATTTTTCTCCATAACAACCCCTTTTCCCCTTCTGCCACTGATCGTGGGGTTTCCCTCAATGGGTTTAATAAAAATGCTCTTCAGGCTTTTTATCAACCGAGAAAAATGACCCAGCCTGCCTTGCTGTGGCTCTGTAAACTTCCAGCTGATTTAGTGACACTGTGACCAATTCTGTTCTAACACCCTGTGACGTTGGAAGCGCATCTTTGAATTCGCTGCGTGCTGAGAGCGAACGGGAGATGGAGGGAAAGTTCCCATGTAGATCCTCATAATCGCACAGCGGATGCACAAATAAAACGCAAGTGTGGCATTGTGCAAGCTGGCTGGAGCAGATGGAGTCCCCACCGGCTTCTGCTGGACTGAGCTGAAACTGCTCCAAAGTGCGCTGCGTGTCCTATACCGATGACTTCTGATGGATTTTTCCTTTAGCCCAGATAACAGGTCCATAATTCTGTGTCTGAGCTTCTGCTCGAGGGAACAGCACACAGTGAGCTGTGGATTTGCTGGGGGGTTTTTTCTATAAACTGATCTTGTTCCAGAATTTGCCCTTGAGGTGCACAGTTTTCCTGATAACTGTATTTTCTGTTTTAGCAAGTTTTAGAAATGGATTTGATGATGTGGCTCCACTAACTGAAGACAAGTTGATGGTTTGGTCCCAGAAAGTATACTGGAGAAGTCAGTCCCCATGTGGACAGTGTCCATCGTCTTGGGGAAATTCCCCTTGAGTGGGCAGCCAGGCTGGACGAGGCTTTGAGCAACCTGGTCTAGTGGAGGGTGTCCCTGCCCATGGTAGGGGATTGGAACTGGATGATCTTTAAGGTCCCTTCCAACCCAAACCATTCTGTGATTCTATGACAGAGATGCTCAGTGGCATGACTGCTAGCAGCCATGGACTTTTTGGTGAGGTGACTGCCTGGAGAGGGAATGGTTGATGTGCCAACCTTACTTCCACCTAGACCCTTAGGAAATTTCAGTTCTCTGCCAGTGTCCCATAACTCCTCAGCTGAACTGGTTTTGCTTCACCTCAAGCTGCAGCATCCAGTATGTTGTCTCTGCCATGGTATATCAGCCAGCATGATGGTGCTTGGGGTCTCCTTGCCCCATTTCCCATCAGTGCTCTGCAAGTTCTCAGGTAAGTCAGTAATACTAACAAACCTGGGATCGGCATGAAGGGAAGGACTCGGAACTGATTTGGGGAACTTTCAGCTCTTTGAGACCTAACCGTAGCTGCAGCAGAATTGCATGCTCATAGACTGGTTGCCAGGGGAGGAACATGAAACACCCACTGAACAGCAGGTTACACCGAGATGGGGAATGAGGTTGCTGGTGGAGCAAGGACTGCAAGACTTGTTCGAGAGCCAAACCCATTTCCTCCTACCAGGTCTCCAGTCCTGTGCAGCTCCAGCTGTGACAGTGACATGCAGTCATGACCACTGAATCCTCTCCGCTAATGACAGCCGCTCGGCAGTGCGTCTCACCCTGAGCTGAACTGAGTTAACAATCTGTTCCCAGTGAGCCAAGATGTGCCTGCTTATTTACCAGACTTCGAGCCTCTGGCAAGCTGCCTGCTCAACATGTAGATGGGAGCTATGTTAACTCCATCATTACCATCAATGGGGTGTACAAGTAGTGCTAGGAAATGCCCTGCATCCTCCTGGACTCCTCTATGGCTATGGCTTTTCCTAAATGCCTGAGGTTTGTTCTGGTGGGTTGAGAGTACTTTACAGCTGTGGAGTGGGGACAGTGACTTTTGTTTGTCTAAAATTCCCTCAAATGAAGGTCCTATCCACATTATGATTTCCAAGAAGGACCTAGGTACCAGTTGTAGTACACAGCAGGCTTCCCCATAGTGATGGGCAGCTCAGATTGTGTGTTGCATAAGACAACCACATCTAGGTTCCCCATAGCTGGAGGAGGGTGGTAGGCTTCATGTCAGGAATATGTGCAATAAGGGGGTTGCTCAGACACCCTGCCCACCTCTACATAGACAGTAGGAGATGAGGGTGTAACAGCCTTGTATAGCAGAAAGTCAGAATCACTCTTCCCTTGAACGAAAACACCATGGTACAGCCCTAAATTAAACCAACATGCCATGGTAAGCAGCTTAAATACAGTCTGGCATGTCCATCACCATCACCTTGTGGCTGAGTGGTCTCCACAACCAGGTGGTTGTCTCCACACCTACCAAGGCAATAAATGGCAGGACCTCTGCACCTCCCAGATTAGAGGAACAAAGTGATTTAATACGTTGGTTGTTCTACCTTCCAAGGTGTCTCCTTAGCCCATTGAATCTTTGTTTTAAACTAGTTACTCTATAATGTGGGGAAAATTATTACATCTGAATTTCAGGCTGTATCTGTTTGATTCTTTCTCCTTGAATGTATGGTATTTTCTGCTTGTCCTACATTGCCAGTTATGCAGTGCTTTCTCCCCACACTGCCATCTCCTCCACTCTCTCCAGATTACCTTGTGTCCCACCTGTAACTGAATGATTTAGCCTAAAGGCTTCCTCTAAAGATAATGGTGTAGGAGTCATGCTTGTGTTGATACTAAACAAGGATTTTTACAGCAGGGTGCCTTGTTTCATTCCCTAAACTGCACCCAGCTCCTAAGCAAATCAGTGTACCCTACTGGCAGGGTAGCAGTGGCCCCAAGGCCCATGGAAATCCCACCCAGATCAGGAAGAAATGATCCTGCAGGATCATGCAATGGATATATCTCAGTAAACCAGACCAAGGTCTTTAGTCATGAGACCAGGTGTCCCAGCACAGATCACATTCACATATCTAAACTGTGTTCTCCTGTAAAACAGGATGGCACCATCCAAAAAGTCTGCTGGAGACATCCTTTGGCATGAACTTTCCTCCAAAAGGAGCCTGGGTATTGTCCTCACACAAAAGACATCTTTCATCCCCTTAAAACTTGAGTCTAGTATCTAAACTTGAGGTTTCTGAAAGTACTGGGCCAGTGCTGAAGGGCAGAGTCTTGGATTCCAGTCCTGTGCTCTTTGGATGGGAAGAGAATTCAGGATCCGAATTGCCTGATCATGCTTTGCTCCTGGGAATGTCACTCAGGCAAATGCTCGCTGCTGTCCATTTTTTACAGCAGCAGTGAGCTGAACTGCTCGCTAACAGCACTTCTCCTGCCTCTCTGAGCTGGGAACTCAGGAGCAGCGGCAGCAGGGTGTTAAACCACTTGCAAATAGCAATTCCTCCCTGAGAGCCCAAGACTGGGACAAGCACCGAGTGAAATTGTAATTAATGCAGTTCCACATCGCTTGACTCCATGCTCTGCAACAGCATGTTGCAAACCCTGATTCTCCTCCCCAGTAGGAAGTTACTTGTTTGAGGATACATCATACGTATTTGTGTATACATATTATATATATATTGTAATATACATTTGATCCCTTCTGATCTTTAAGGCTAAGAACCAACGTATGAATGTCTGTCTTATGGTTTCTGGCCATATGAAGGTTTTAGTAGAAGCTTCTAAGGTTTTATCTTTCCCTTTTAAGGCTATGCAGATAATGTCTTTTGTATATACTTTAACATTCCCCTGGTCAAAAGTGAATGTAGCAATCCTAATGTGAAAGTAAAGCCAAAAGGGGATCTTCTTTGATGGTTCATCCCTGACAAATCAAAAGGCAGTGTACCTGGCACTCCCATTCTATGCAAATCTTTCCTCATTTTTCTCTCTGTTTAAGAAAGAAGTGTATTACCATGTAAACCCCACTTGAGACTAACAGCAGACCCTCCCATGGTCTGGCTGATTATTTTCCAGTGGGGAGCAGTATTTCGTATGTGTATATCCTCCAGATGAAGCTGGTTACTGCCCTCCTTCATTACAGGATCAAACTTGCTCTTCTCTGGCATGAGCTTCTTATTCCTCTGAGCGTGCTGAATTTGTCTTTCATCTCATCTGTGCTTTCAAGAACTAAGACTAATGCTGTTCTTAGGCTTATAAAGCTCTGTCCATACAGCAAAGCACTAGCTAAAAGAGCATGGCTTTTCTGTATGACATGCAGGTGATCCCTTTGCATATGCCTAAGACAACGACTGTCTGAAATACGGCACTGAAGTGTATTCATCCACAGAGGCAGAGCTTGGGTAGGAAATGAAGAGATGTCCCATTAAAGCTGCAATATGAATTTTGGCAGTAAAATATGTAGTGATTTCTTGGATAGGAGTCTGTCAGCCTGATACCCATACTTTTACCATTCCCTTTAGTGAACACAGAATCATAGAATCATTTTAGAAAAGACCTTTAAGATCATCGCCTCTAACTGTTAACCTAAGACTGCCAAGTCCACCACTAAACTATGTCCCTACATGGCACATCTATATATATTTTTTATGTCTACACATCTCTTAAATACCTGCAGGGATGGTGATTCCACCACCTGCCTGGGCAGCCCGTTCCAGTGCCTGACAGCCCTTTGTGGGAAGAAATTTTTCCTAATATCCAATCTAAACCGCCCCTGGGGTAACTTGAGGCTGTTTCCTCTTCTCCTATCACTTGTCAATTGGGAGAAGAGACCAACACCCCACACGCCTACACACACCCTCCTTTCAGGGAATTGTAGGGAGCGATAAGGTCTCTCCTGAGCCTTCTCTTCTCCAGGCTGAACACCCCCAGCTCCCTCAGCCGCTCCTCACAGGAATTGTGCTCCAGACCCTTCCCCAGCTCCGTTGCCCTTCTCTGGACACGCTCCAGCCTCTCAGTGTCTTTCTTGCAGACTAAACACAGTGCTGTCCAGCTGAAGGATGACCACATAGCAAATGGATTGGGCACCCCCTGACATCATCTGGATGCTGGTCCTAGACTGACAGGCCTACAGAGTGTCAGCAGGACTGAGCACCTCTGACTTCACCCTGTGCTAGATGGAAATGGTCCAGCTCCCACAAGCTGGCGGCCATTGGGCCATCACTGTGCTGATCGGGTATGATCCACCTTCCTCATACGGCTCTTATGATGGTGGAGCCACAAGGGCTTGTGTCTGACCTGCTGGGCAGAGAGTTACTGGACCTCTGGTCAGTCTGCTTCCACCTGTGCCCTTGGAGGCTGAGCACTACCTGTGGAAGGACAATGCAAAGAGAGGGAGATGCTTCTTATATTGGTAGTTCTTCTCCCCTCCCCCTGGAAGAGCAACTATTTCCAGTAAGTGAGCAGGAAGACTAGCCCCTGCCACCAGAGAGTATTTAGAAGTAATTGAATCACTGGATTAGCTAATGCAGCATCCATTAGGAGTCCATGCCATTCCCAGAGGACTCTGCAGCCATAAAGGAGCTCAAGGAAGCCCTGAGTATTTCATGAATGTACATAAAACTCCTGCTTCCGGGCTATAACTTGCTTCCCGGATGACATCACGAAGGTGCTGCTGGCCCTCCTCCACTTCCCTTAGCACAAGGTCTGAGGTTGTCCAGATGGCCCTGAAAGGTAAAAAGAAGCCAAGGCAGTTGCTCGCTCCAGCTACAGCTGATGTGGGGGTAGGGGAAATGACAGCAGAGCTCCCAACTTGGCTCTGATCTGGGTTGAGAAGAGCAGTTGGAGGGTGCAGAAGCACTTGGGCATATCTGGGCTAGGGAGGCTTGTGCGGGGAGAAGCAGCCGGCACCAGACTTGGCCCGGGGCATGGCGCGCCTGGCAGATGGCAGGAAGGAGTGGGCGTGCAATGTGATGAAAGATTTAAACACAGAAGGCCAAGTCCTCAGCCAGGGGAAATGTGGCTTGCCAGGGATCCACCAACAGCTATTTCCACTCGGTGGACGAAACTTGTGCTAGCCACAGTGTTATTTCAGCTGGCTTCTGGCACTGAATCCATGGTGGGGATTTTCTGTGTTTTGAGCTGGTTCTCTTACTCAAGGATCAGCACCACGCTCCAGATGCTGCAAACTTAGCCTGTGCTTTGAGTTCTGGTGGAGGAAAAAGGAGGAGCCAGCTTGAGCAATAAGGCAGAGATTTGAATGCCATAGCTGGGTCTGAGGCTTCACCTGCTTCCAGATGGGCCCACTGGATTCAGAGAGGGTAAATTTTCTTTAAACTCTGTAGCCTTCCTGTTGATACCATAATTTCCAAAAAGAGCAGTGCAAATCCAGCTACATGAGAGGCTTAAATCTCAGCAAAACATACATGTGACTGCTAATCCCAATTCAGTTACACGAACTGCTCTATCCTTTCTGCCGCTTTCAAGCATCCTCATTTAACTAGCCAAACAGCTAAAAGTTTGCATGACTGAGTCTTTTCCAAACTGAGAGCCTGCGAGCCATTTCTCTGTCTCACTCGCTTTCATGGTGACCAGTTCACATGTGCAATGATGGGTTGCCTTGTGTTGCTGTGGGGAGGCCCTGTGGCGATCTAAATATAGATACACATAAGGAAACAAATGCCACCCTTGTAAATTTTGCCATCAGCAGCTGTGGTGGGACACACTATTGCTTAGTAGGAGATTAGTTTTGTAGGTTCTGTGTGTCTAAAGGGAGAATCATCTATTGTTTGCCATTTAAGATTTATTGCATCTCCGTTTAGACTGAATAATTTATCCTGAATGAGCCCTGAAACCCTTTGCCAGTTAAAGGGAGAAAAACACTCCCCAGAAAAAAGCTTCACCCTAATAGGGAAAAATCAGCAGGCAACAGACAGAGCGGAGGGGGTAGGTGATGGGTGGCGGCTGGTTGCACTGTTGGAGACCTCGGTGGTTATGTATCTTTTGTCATTACTTTATAATGATGAACTCTGTTGTTAGGAGCCATTCATTACCGCTTAGCCTGTATGATCTGATGCTGATTTGATAGGATCCAATTTAGTATTTCAATCTGGGCTCCATTCCATAGTCATTTGGGTTTGGATGTAAAATGCAGTTTGATGCCGCCTTGATAGTGTTTTAAACTGCCGTAAAAAATGCTGGTGTGGCAGTTCAATAGTCATCTGACTCGGGGTGACATCGCGGGCTGGCACGGTGAGGCAGCTGCTTTTCTTTGTCCGAAGGCTCAGGCTCAGAGAGGGTGGGGAGTAGCTTGTGCCTGGTTTTGGATCATTGACGGGGTGAAGTACTCGGGCAGGCACTGCAAGGAAGAGGGTGCACTGGTGTCCAGGGCTCAACCAAATAGAGGAAACTTCAGAGTCAAAACTGCAGGAGACTGTTCTCCACCACTGAGATGTGTGTGTGGGCATGGCTTCTAGTAGAGAAAAAGTCTAAAATTTCCTGGTTTTGGGGAAAAAATGATTAGAGGTTCAAGGCCTATCTCAATCATTTCCCCTTTCTTGGTAACTCTTGAGATCAAGATGTTTCCGCTGCTGAATCACTGGGACTGCGTCTCTGGATTTGAATAGAGCAAGACTTGCCTTAAACTCCGCCATCAAACTGGCTTTGGGTTTTTTTCTTTTTTTCCTCCCTTCGTTACCTGAATTTAATATTGCTTTTGAACTTTCTGTTTCTTGGAGCAAATGTGGCAAAGCACTCCTGCTTCCATCCAAGTGGGATTGAGGATAGGAAAGATTCTCCTATGAACTCAGAGTCACCAGACACGTGGACCCAAACATTTGAGGGCAGCCTTTCCCTAGACCACCCTTTGAACCTCCTTTGAGTGACCTCAGTCCAAAAGAAGTGTTTAAAGACAATTGAGCTTTCTAAATAATGGGTACTGTTCAAGACAGTAGTACTGCTCAAGGCAGCTGCCCATTGTTGGAAGTAGGCTAGTGGGCTGGAGGAGGGACCTTTGGAGTGACCTAATGCAGACAGGTTTATTTTCTTTTAGTATGAGGGATAATAGGAAGAGTTGTGGATAAGGAAGACCAGTTTGGGGCTCCCTCTCTGTCATCTTAAGCTGATCTTGTGGTCTTATATGGGACCAGACTGGAATCAGACACGTTCTGCATAAAGGCATGGTTAGAAGTATGCTTTCCCAGCTCCTGCCAAATGCAGCATGCAAGACCCATGAAAGGTGTGATGGGTCACCAGCATCATGTACAGTAGAATGCGGATGAAGGTACTAGGTTGCTCTCTTCTTTCTTGGTAACCATAGTAAGCATCTGCTATGTAATGCAAGGCATGACCAAGTGGTAAGAATGAAAACCAATGAGAGCACCATTGTTCTGCAGTTTAGAGGTGAGTCCACCTCAGACCAGAAAGTAAGGCAATTGCACCAAAGGAAACAGATGATCCAAGGGACTAAGGGCTAGAAATTAGAGACAGACCTAATGGATTATCTCATGACCAGTACAAGAGTGGTTTTGTGCTTGCTGAGGGTAACACAGTTTCAAATTATTCTAGTGACCAGGGTATTTACCCATCCTTTGAAAAAAATATGTCGGTATAAAGCTCTTATTTTCCTTTACTTAGTTCCATCCAAACACATTATCTTCAGAGCTATTCTCAATAGACTTAGTGGCTCCTTGGTGTTCAGGACTCAAAATACTTGTGAATGTTCTTTGATATCCACTAATAATTTTCCTGTGACCGTGTCCTACAAGTTCCTTTGGCTTGACCACAATTAGTAACGGAATACCAAAGGCTTTCACCTCCAGGTCACTGGCTCACAAGTCAATCCAGACTAGACCAATGGCCATCTAAAGGATATTACCGTTCGACTGTTGGATGGGTTACATGACAGAGACTGCTGTCCAGGTCAGATGGTCACTTGTCCAAGGCAGATTGGATTTCTTTTCAACTGCTTGAGCAGAGGTGAGCAGAAATGACAGAGCAAAAAGAGGAGAAATTGCATTGCTGAAATCATCCTGTATCTTTTCTGTCATTCAAAGACAGGATCCCAAGTTCCCTTCACAAGACCTAACTCTAAAGAAAGTGGGAAGGACAGTAGGAAAAAGTTGTGTTTTGTTTGTTGTGGTTGGTTGGTTTGTTTGTTTGTCTGACTGTTTGTTTTAAAATGAATACCATTGCAGTTACAGCCAGCTGAAGAAGTTTCTATCTCTACCTCCTTACATGTTTTTAGGAGGAGTTCAGTGGAAATATTAATTTGGGGAGAAAGGCTGGAAAATGGGAAACATTGGCTCCAATGTCCCACTCTCTGCTGCCTAAAGAGATTTGCTCCATTTTTTCTAGACTTTCTTGTTAGACCAAATGTTCCTGTGTCATCACAGTCTCCCTGAAAAAAAGTTGGTGGTACATTGTTAGAGATTTTTCCAGGCAGGGAATCTCACACTGTGGGAGACTGGGGCTAAAGGCAAGTGAGCAATACTCCCATCAAACATTCCAGATTTGGGGCACTGAGCTGCTGGTTTTGGTGTTGAGGATCCTGTTGGAAAAACAGTGTATCCTGGGAAAAAAAGTGATCTCTTTGAGAAATAATTTGTGATGGAAAATTTTCAATTATTCCTAAATGCACTGCTGGAAAAAGAACAAGCAGTATGTAACAGTTATATCCCCAAGGACCTCATCAGAAGAAGACACTGGAAAGGCATAGAGAGGGTTCAGAAGGTGACAGTACAAGGGCTGGATATGCCATAAATCCCCATGCCATAAATCCCCATAACACTTGGATTAAATTATGGTACAGGATTTCCAAAGAATTCAGATTTTCAAAAGTGCCTGACCTGTGAGAGCTCCCACATTTTCAGAACAGCTCAGTACCCAGCCTGCTGACCGGTCCTCAAAATTTGGCTTCTCTTGCAAAACCTCTCTAGAAAATCTAGTGAGTGTCTTCCCAGATAGTGTGATGTGGTGTTATGTCAACAGTTTACCTAGGAAACATGGTAGCACAAATTTAATCCATGGTCAAGCACAAGAGAGTGTGGTGGGAGGAACACGGTCCATGTAAACGACGGTCTGCAGGTACAAAGGGGATCCTCCAGAGACACGGAGATGATGTTAACTGGAAGTTGATTTGGGAAGTGAATTTCTGCTAGTTTTTGTTCCCACTTGAGCTTAGCTTTCGTGTGAAACAGTGAGGCTGTGGTTACGACATGTAAGACACCACATGTGGAAGGCCCTTCTAACACGTACACTGTGGATGAGCTCGTGGCCAAGAAATGCCAGCCTCCAGCCAACCCTACCTTCAAAACTCCATGTTATTTTTGTTCCCAAACATTGTCTGCTTTATTTACTTTATAAAAGTTGTGTGCAAGTACAACACCATGCGCTATAGAGTCTGCATCAAAGCTGAAAGCAGTAGTCACTTGCAATACCAACAAAAACCTGTGTGAAGGCATGGACCCCACTTGGGGATAACAAAGCATTGTGCTGGGGATGGAAAGAAGGGTTGTGGCTTCTTGGAGGCCTACTCTCAGCTGTTTCAGTGTCAGAATGGCAACTTGTTGGAGTGCTGCAGAGTTGTCATGTCACCAATCTAACATGGGGAAACTGAGAGCATTTTGAAGGGCTGTGTAGGACGGTTATTTGTGGAGTGCAATAGCTGTCACCAGTGCAGGCTGCTTTGCAAGCAAAGGTGTTAGGGACCAAAATCAAACCCTACAGGGATTGAGGGAGAGCACTGGAGGTTATCTGGGCTTTTATCTATCACTTTTACTAGGTGGTAGTTTAACCATTTGAGGAAAGATTTTTCTGTCATCAGACTATCTCCCAGCTTCTGCAGGTTCCGAGTCCCTGGGAACATCAACATAAGTGTGAGCCAAAGCAGTGCATCCGCTGCTGGAATTTACCAAGGAGAGATTTGTCCAGTGAATTAGTCCTGTTCCAGCCCAGGCATATAACTGTATGGACAAAAATGGGGAAGAAAATATTCTTTTTGTTTGTTCGGCAGGGGATTTCTGTTTAATCAGCAGTTGTTTTCAAAACCAAACACTGGCTGCCATGAGCCAAGGTCCAGGAACATAAATATCTGGGCGCTCTTCCAGGGCTGTGGCTGAGCTCCAAACTGTTTGGGAGGAGGGAGGAGTTGGGAAAGTGGTTCCCGATGCTCCACAGTTGGCACAACCGATACTTGCAGCAGCACGGTGACAGTATTCATCTTCTCTGACCCATGGTGTAGGATTAGGGTTGTTTTGAAAAGCAATTGTTACTTCTTCATGATGGAGCCCCTACATCGGTCACCCAAAAGCAGACCATGGCGTCTTACATCCCAAGGAGAGGACCAAGTGTAAAGAGTCCAGAGAGTTTTGTTTGAGTCCCTACATGAAGCCAGGAACAGTTTCTGGTGGGTGTAGTTTTCCTGGTACAAACGGGGGCTACCACAGGCTGAGCACTTTGGGAAATCTGAACTCACTTGGATGCTTAGTCAGGAGCCCTAGAGTTTTTTCCATATGAGGTTCTTGGATTTGTTTGCTTAATTTCTGTTCCTGTTGCTATTTAAAAAAAAAAAAAAAAAAAAAAAAAGTTCTCTGAAAGTGCACATTTTTCATACAAAATAATTTGGAACAAAAAAAAAGCATGAGTTTTCCTTAAAAATATGTCATTTCCAAATGTCTGCTTTTTGAAAAAAATCTCAACATGTTTTACAGGAGGAACAGATAAACAAATAAAATTCTTTTGCAGCTAGCTCAGGAGCTGGATTCTTTGGGATAATCTAACTGTAAGCAAGTGGTCACGTTCAAAAAGTACCCACAGTGGCGCCACGGTTGATGTCTATACTTTCTGAGCTGCTGACGAATGTAGTAACCAAAAGACTCTTACCACTCATCGGTTTTTAGCTTCTGTCATGCTCTACATGCTCGTGTAACAGCAGAAATGAAGTAACTCCACGGAAGTAGAATAAAGTCTTTGTAACTGGATATCTTGAGAGACTTACTCCATTCCACATGAAATACTAATGGCTTTTCTCCCATCTGTGCTTATTCCAGTAGTCCAGGCATCATCATCCTCCTTCTTTCCATCCAGGCTTAGCAGGTGACTTGAGAATCCACCAGTTTTGGAGGATTTTGTTTCCTTTTCCAGGTCTTTTAATAGGAAAAATAATACTTTTGTCCCATTGTTTATGTTCTACTTTTGGTGACAGCAGTGATGAGGCCTGAGAGGTCCTTTGGTATCAACCCGAAGGGTGCAGGACTGGGAAGTCTTTTTATCCCAGCTGCAGAAAGGCAACTGAAGCATCAATCGTGTTGGCCCACCTTTTCCAGTCCAGTTGACTGCAGATTTTAGCATGGCTAATGGCAATGAAGCAAACAGGCATATGTTTGGGGGAAAAAATTTCTGGTGGCTTACCCAAGGTTAGTCAGAAAATCAGTAGCAGAGGCAGTGATGAAACTGAAGTTCAGATAAGCTTTTTTTATGACACGCTCATCCCATCCACACTTTGGAGCTGCATTTGTTCAGCCAAGCTGAGATTGAAAACAGGTGAGGAAGAAGGTGAGGAACCACTATAGGCCCTGCTAGGAGCCAGAGGCTGGCCAGGAGCCAGCTGGGCAAACAGCCATGTTCAAAACTATTTGTAGGGCAAATGAAGGTGAGAGAGAATAGGAAAATTGCATTTGTGTATTCTCTGTTTTCCCCACCTTCATTCCTTTGCATCTCAGCTAGTAGGAGAGGATCGAAGCCAGAGAAATTTGCTTTGGATCGACTGACACTTTATTTAAATTAAAATAAAAAATCTGTTCTGTTTTGTTTTTCCTCCAGATGAATATTAAAAGGTGGCATAACTGACAATCCAGCCCACTAACACTTCGCCTCCTGTTCAGAGCTAAAATGGAACAAATTTAAGTCATTTTCTTACTGTGGGCATAAAAGGGACTTTGGGCTTCTAATCACTGCCTGTGGGTTTGACTCAGCCATCCATAAACTGCAATATCCACTCATTTATTCCTTTTCATTCAATTGCCTCCAAATTGCTTCAAACAAGCTCCATGGCTGCTGGGGAAGGAGAAACTCTCCCTGCTTCTCATTAGAGTGGACAGGAGCAAGGAGGAGTGAGACAGGAGCTCGGAGCCGTCTGTCTGTGTCCTTCCTTCCTCCCTTTCCTTTGCTCCACAGAGCAAGGGTGATTGAGGAGACTTCCGCTGGGCATGCAAAGCTGGTGATAACCAACCGTTTGTTGCTCAGGGCCTGGCACAAGCCATTAAGCACATCACTGCTGAGCAGACCTGAGGGTTGTGTGAGGTGTAAAGCTGCTTTCTGTGCCTCTGGACGAGGAGCACAGCAGGAGCAGGGTACTTCTACCCTGGGACAAAGCCCTGTACATTTGGCTGGAAGGTGTGAGCAGTTGCAGTGTGAGGGATGGAGGCAAGTTCCTACACAAAGGCTGGAAACCACAGCACAGTTTATGTGTTTTCCTAATTCCAATCCATACACAAAACACAGTAGGGCTGGATTTCTGTCAGAAGTGGTTGCAACAGCAATCTGTGGGGTTTTTTCCAAGGGTTGCACAAGATTTTTGGGGTTTCAGCCTCTGCCTAGATAGCCAAAGGGGTCACCTACACTGTCTGCTTGGCTTCCTGGGTAGCTCCTATTCCCTGGTCCCCACATGGTGCAGGTTTATTAGTTCACCTAACACTTCATGGTCAGTATGATCCCCAAAGGCACAAATCCCCTTGCGCTTTTGAGACAAAGCCTGAACCCTTTTGGGGGGGGATAACTTTTATATTTCAGGCCTTTTAGATAATAAAATCCACAAAAACATAATTACTATGTCTTAGGGCCATGGACAAGCCACAAGTCCAGTGTTCTGCCGTGGACATGGCCAATGCACCACAAAGGAGCTAGCCATGAGGCAGTGCACACAGGCCTTTCCTTATCACCAGCCAGCAAAAATCTGAATTTACCCAGCTGTTTTTTCTCCATCCTAGATGTGACAAATTATGCACTACTGGTGTCTTCTTTAATCCCTCTCCACATCAGCTGACACAAGGAGAAACATCTCAAGATGTTTTCTGAGGGTCAGGCTGGTGCTCTGGACACAAACTCCCCCCAAAATGGGCTCCCCACTGGACAAATTACTGGTCGTTTCCCAGCCTGGACTTTGCTAAGAGCAGACAGCGGAACAGGGGTATAAAAGGTCGTCTTCATGCTCCTGCTCTTTCACTGGGCTAAGCATGAACCTACCAAAGAGGGGAACAGTAGCTGCATGCAGGGAAGCTTTGCAAAGCAACCCCCTCATTTTCTCCAGCACTCACAGGGCTCCAGTGAGCGAGGCAGCTAGAGCAGAAAATACTGCATTGCACCAAAGGCACAAAGAGAAGTTGAGAGAGAGAGAGAGAAATCCCACAGACTGACAGGCAAAGGCTGTGACTGTCCCACTCCTGACAGGCTGCGGTGCAGTGGAGGAAGGTGGAAAGCATTGCACGGTGCTCAGAAAAGCACTGCTCTGGCCCTGCGAATGTTTATTGTAGTGCATTTCATGATGAGCTGCCCTGAAAGCTTCTGTCTCGGCTCAGGCGCCTTTGGCATCTGCAAACAGGGAGGGAAATATTTCCAGCTTGCTGCCTGGAAATGAAAACTGTGATATTGGCTCAGCAGAGGGAAAGGGTCAGCGGAGACAATGACAGCCCATTTTCTACAAGGAGTTTCTCTGCTGAGCTTTCCCATTTCTGTCCCGTTGGCTCTACCATGGCCATGATACCCCTTTGCTCTCTGCCCTTGGCACCTTACAATGAGCTGGGTCAGTCGCACCACCTCCATCTACCACTGAGAAAGGTTTTTAGGTTGGGATACAAGTAGCTAACCCAAAGTAGTTTGAATATCCAGGCACCCTCCAACTAGGGAATGTAGGCAAGAAGGAATCATAGAATCATAGAATGGTTTGGGTTGGAAAGGACATTAAAGACAATCCAGTTGCAACTCCCCGCCATGGGCAGGGACACCTTCCACTAGACCAGGTTGCTCCAAGCCTCATCCAGCCTGGCCTTGGACACTTCCAGGGATGGAGCATCCACAGCTTCTCTGGGCAACCTGTCCCAGTGCCTCCCCACCCTCTCCGTGAAGAATTTCTTCCTAATGTCCAATCTATCCTCTGACCATCTTTGTGGCCTCCTCTGGGCTCGTTTCAACCAGTCTTATGTTGGGGACCCCAGAGATGGACGCGGAACTTCAGGTGAGGTGTCACAAGAGTGGAATAGAGGGGGAACATCTCCTTCCTTGACCTGCTGGTTTTGCTTCTTTTGAAGCTGCCCAGGATAGGGTTGCCTTTCTGAGCTGCAAGAGTACATTGTCAGATAATGTTGAGCTTCTCATCAACCAACAGCCCCAAGTCCTTCTCCTCAGGGCTGCTCCCCACCCATTTTTCACCCAGGATGTACTTGGGATTGCCCCGACCCATGTGCAGGACTTGCACTTGGCCTGGTTGAACTTCATGACGTTGGCAGTGGCCCACCTCTCCAGCCTGTCCAGGTCCCTCTGGATGCCATCCCTTCCCTCCAGTGTGTCACCGCACCACACAGCTTACTGTCATCAGCAAACTTGCTGAGGGTGCACTCGATCCCACCATTCATGTCACTGACAAAGATGTTAAACAGTACAGGTCCCAGTACCGATCCCTGAGGAACGCCACTCATTACTGGTGTCCACTCAGACATTGAGCCATTGACCACAACCCTCTGAGTGTATCCAGCCAGCCAGTTCCTTATCCACCAAGTGGTCCATCCATCACATGCATGTCTTCCCAATTTAGAGACAGGGATGTAATGTGGGACAGTGTCAAAACCTGGACTGACAAGTCCAGCTAGATGATGTCAGTTGTTCTTCCTTTATCCACCAATGCCATAAACCCATCATAGAAGGCCACCAAATTTGTCAGGCGTGATTTGCCCTTAGCGAAACAATGTTGGCTGTCACCAATCACCTCCTTATATTCCATATGTCTTAGCATAGTTTCCAGGAGGATCAGCTCCAGGATCTTGCTGGGCACAGAGGTGAGACTGACTGGCCTGTAGTTCCCCAGGTGTTCCTTTTTTCCCCTTTTAAAATGGGGGTTATGTTTCCCCTTTTCCAGTTAATGGGAAGGTTGGAGATGGAGAGAGACAAACAAACAGAAAAAAAATCGTGAATTTGAGCTGTGAGAGGCAATAATATCTTCTGTAGAGAGAGTAAACAGAGATGAGCTGTTTCCAACAAGTACCCAGTAACAGATTCTTGAATCAGTGAAAGCTCAGAGTAAGCAGGAGGAGGGAGGCAGGAGTACAAAATGTATCCTATTAACAGAGAAAATTAAGTGACTCTTTTTCTTCCTATCTTCTTCGTTGCCATTGTTCATCTGAAAATCAAAATCACATTATATTGTGTTTCTCAGGAAAGACAAGTCCCAGTGCCAGCAGAAAATGGGGTGGGAGGAGCATTCAGAATCTCCCTGTGGATGGATTCTCGAGGTAAGCAGCAAGGGTTCAGTCCTGCACAGGTGTAGGATGGCAGCGAATTTGTGGTACTCTGGATGGGTGCTGGGTGTGTGTACAACTGTCAGGCCTTGCCCAAAGTACTCAGAGAGATAGGAATAGAACGAATACAGTGTAATAAGGAGCGGTCACAATATACCAGAAAACCGGATCATCTGATGGCTGCCCATTGACTTTGGAGAAATGCTTCAAAGCATTTGGAGCTGACAGAGAACCAGAGAGCTGCCCAGTTAAACCTGTAAGGCCATGATGCAGGAGACCACTCTTGCTCTGTGCAAACTCATTTGAGACACTCTCAGTCATTCTTTGGATTTTCCTCCTGCTTTCCTTTTGAAAATGCGGGAGATAATTCTAGCCCACTTTGTGTAGGGCGCAGAGACATTTGTCCTTAACCTGTTACAACACCTCAGCTTGAAACACCTTGGAAAAGATCAGGCCTTAGGGATGATGGTACATATGGAAGAAACAAGGGTAGACTGGAGTACAGAGCACCTTCTGAGGGAATTTGGAGGATTTAATATTTAGGTGGCCTGTAGGAAACATTTCAGAGGGATTTGACATCCCGAGCTTGTGCTTTCTGAAATTCCATTCCCTTTAAGGTACACGAAATTGGCCCTGTGAAAAGGAAGCACCCAAAAATCCCTAGTTACTTTTGATAATTAGAGAACTCTTTTGTCAAGAAAAGGTCAAAGACAGAAGATAGAATGCATTATGTTTTCCTGCCTAGAAAAGAAAGAAATTCCCACGACGACTCCTCCACCTGTGTGGAGACTTCACATTGCAACCAGTAGTGGGCTTCTCTTTCATCACTGTTGGTACCTCTCTGCTTTATTGATCATCGTATCATCATCTCTACCTCTCTTCTTCATTGTTTGAGCAACCTGGCCTAGTGGAAGGTGTCCCTGACCGTGGCAGGGGGGTTAGAACTAGATGATCTTTAAGGTGCTTTCCAACCATTCTATGATTCTATATTGCATCAGAGCTAATCAACCTTATTTCCCTTTCTAGCCAATGGAGAAAGACACGCTTTTCCAGGGCTCAGGTTGATTGATCTATTTACCATATTTTAACATGAGTTGCATTTATCTGTGATTATTTGTCTTGAGGGAGCACCAGGTGATCAGTGTGTATGGGGCTGGTGGGATGGAAACCCACCGTTAGCTTCCGTGGATTGAAAGGGCAACTAACATGGGGCTGCACCAACAGTGACTTTAAACTTGCTCAGCTCTTGAGGAGGCAGATGCTGCATGGGGAAACTTGCAGTTGTTCTTAGGCTTGTCTGAGGGCAGACAATGATAATGGGTTAATACGGAGATGCTCTCGTGTGTGTATGTTGTTAATTGTGAATGGCTGGCTGGAGACTTGAGTTTTGAACCTTGCCGTCAGCAGAAGGGTTGGGTCAGCAGTGCAGCAATGTCCTTGCTCTTTCATGCAGACCCTGGAGATTTATGCTTCCAGCATAGGAGCACCAGGTTCAAATCCCTCCATCAGCCAGACAAGGGGCAATTATATTTGAAAGGCAAGTGTCAGGTACCAGTAGCTTCCCCACATTTTCTGCCGCCTTCCCTCACAGCCCATTAATATCTGTGCTGTGTTATCCATCTTCCACAAACTTCCTGGGGCTGGGACCTTGCTTGTCTGTGTCAGTGCCTCTGGATAAATCAGCCAGAGGTGTCCAACCTTTCCAGCCCGAGGGCTGAGCAGAGTTTTTCACAAAGGCCACAGGGTCATTGTTGATGCTGTAACTAAGCCAAGGCTCCGCCAGCTGAGCTCTAGCCCTTCTCTCCCTGAGGTCTGTTAGTCCTGCTGGGAGTGGTGACATGCAAACCTGCCCCCATCCTCATCATGTCACAGTCTGCCACCTTGCAGAGGCATGGATCAGGACTCCTCCCAGGACATACGAAGACAGGATCTTCTTTCTCCCTGTCCCAGTGTGGGATGCTAAAGTTCAAGTCCAGCAGTGTGCACTGGTAGCCCAGAAAGCCAACCATATCCTGGGCCAGAGAAGCGTGGCCAGCAGACTGAGGGAGGGATTCTCTCCCTCTACTCTGCTCTCGTGAGACCCCTACCTGGAGTACTGCGTCCAGCTCTGGGGCCCTCAACATAAGGAGGACTCAGACCTGTCGGAGTGAGTCCAGAGGAGGCCGTGAAGATGATTTGAGGGCTGGAGCCCCTCTGCCATGGGGACAGGCTGGGAGAGTTGGGCTTCAGCCTGGAAAAGGGAAGGCTCTGGGGAGACCTTAGAGCACCTTCTAGTGCCTGGGGGGCTACAAGAAAGCTGCAGGGGGACATTTACCAAGGACAGGGAGTGACAGGACAAGGGATAACAGGTTCAGACTGACAGAGGTGAGATTGAGATTAGACAGGAAAATATTCTTCCCGGAGAGGGTGTTGAGGCATGGGGACAGGTTGCCCAGAGAAACTGTGGATGACCCATCCCTGGAAATGTCCAAGGCCAGGCTGGATGAGGCTTGGAGCAACCTGGTCTAGTGGAGGGTGTCCCTGCCCATGGCAGGGGGTTGGAACTGGATGGTCTTTAAGGTCCCTTCCAACCCAAACCACTCCATGATTCCATGAAGCTGAGGCTCTGACACCTGCACTGCCCGTAAGTCAGGTCAATACCATTATCGGTGTGAGTGGAGATGCCCTGCACAGCTCGCTCTCTGCTCTCAGCTCCTCCACAGCCACCTGTCCTTCCTGAGTTGTTCAGAGCAGCTGAGCTGAGGGAGAGGGCGGGAGAAGTTTGGAGTCAAATGTGAGAAGGAAAATGCCTGCCAGCCTCGTCAGTGCTGTTCGCTGAAGCTGAGTGCGTCTGAGCATCCGTCAGCGTCTGAGCAGCATATCTGATGCACCGTGCACCGCGCGGGTGGACCCTGCAGTGCATATTCAGTGGGTTGGTCTGTGCATACCCAGGGATCGGTGGTGAGAGGTGTCTACATGCCGAGAAGTTGTCTCCATATCTGCTGAACTGCTCTGCACCTAATCGCTGTGCATCTCTGAGCGTGGTGTTGCTGTGCTAACTGCTGTTTACAACCGTTCTGTGTGAGTTCACCCTGTTTTCCTGCAGGAATTAGTTGCCTTGGTAGTGAGTAAAGGAAACTCAAAATGCTTTAAAGAAAGATGAATGTGAATGTGTGATGTGGTTACCATAAACCAGCCTTTAGCTGACTCCCACTCAAATACATTCATTGAGCAGGCACTGTTCTCAGCTCCTTTTTTGCACCTTTCTCCCTACCCCCAATTCCCCATCATCCTTTAAATCCCACGCCTGCATTTTTCCACACAGCCAAAGGACAGATGTGTTTATTTGCACGGTGCCAGGCTGTGATTCCTGACTCTTTTGCTGACTTTTTGAAGCACCGGGCAAGTTATTTGCCCGACACTCTGTACGTCAAGTCCTGCTCCTGCAAAACAAGCAGGCAATGATGCTGGGAAAATAAATATGGCGCTGACTGGCTGTACATAAAAATAGCGGTGATGGGGGGGAAGTTTAAGCACCAAGTTGTGTGCTTGTTTTGCTAAGGACTTCCAATGAATTTTGCTTATTTCATTCAGATTCTGTGAAGCTTTGTGGGAAATCATCCCGGGGCTATCGTCATCCATCCTGGGGCTATCGACATCCATCCTGGCCTTTAGAAAGGCATCAAGTTACGCTGCTTTATATCAGCTGAGGAAATACTCCACTGTTAAAGCAGATTTTCATTCCTTCACAAGCTACCGATAGCTGGGAGAACACAGGATAACCCCGTCCTACGGACAGAGAGCGCTGCTATCAAGAGTCTTCACACATCATTAGTTCAAGAGCTGTAATTGCAATCAGGGGTCCCCTCTCACCATGCTCTGCAGAGGAAACCTGGCTTTCATTCTCTCCCAGCACAGGGAAAAATGAAGGGAGAAGAAGTGAAGGTTGCAAGAAGGATTGGCTGTGGGAACTGAAATCGCTTTGAAAGCTGGGTAAGGAAAAAACCAGAGCTAGGCCTGCAGGAAGAAGGAGGGAGATAGCTGCAGCTGCCTTCTGTCCCCCCAGTGCCTCTTGACATTATTTAGGAGGCAACCGAGGTAAAGCCTCAGATGTGTATGAACCCTCTCACAAATACATGCGGTCCCCCCGGCCTTGCTTCTGACCACTGCTATAAACAAGGTTTTCTCCCCATTTCTCCCTCTGAGTGATCTGAAAAGAGCAGTATGAGCCAGTCCTAAATCAAGGCTCTCTCTGGGTGCTTAGGGGGGTGTGGGTGTTTTCTCAGCAGGGTGGGGATGGAAGGGATGCTCTCCTGAGACCTATTCCTGGCCTCATCAGTAACACCACAGGCATTGCTCACAGGTTTTGGAGAGGGATGTTGCACAGTCAGGGCAGATCCCTTTTTCTTGCTGTCACTAGTAATTTTTATAACCTCTCTGGGACTGCAGGGGCTGATCTGGGAGTAAAAGAATAAGGGAGAGCAGCTGTCCCCACCTTAGGAGGGAAGGGCAGATAATGCTCTGTCACAAGCTTGATTTTTGGAGCAGGGATGATTTTGGAAATCTGATAAAAAACCTCTGTTGAAAATAACCCTTACATGCCCACTCCCCCTTCCAAAAAAGCACCCACAACCTCTGGAAGTTTCCCTTTGCCCAGATGTTTCAGTGACATGGTTTTCCATGTGGTCCCACAAGCAGCTCTCCTGGCCTACTTTGTGGATGTGGGAAGAGGAAGCTGGACAGTGAGGCAGAGATTTCCTAAACCGGCTTTGCAGCAGGAAATGGGATTTTGTAAAGTTTCCCTGTAAGCAAGGTGTACAAACCAAGAGCTGCTATATTGAGTACAGGAAAGCCCTGGAAAGCTGTAAACTTGAAATCTTTCATTGCAAGGCAATACTTTGCTTTGTGCTTCAAAAGCATCCTCAAGATTTGTGTATGATTCAAGAGAGTAAAAAAAAGAAAAAATGAACCTCATCCCAACGCAAGGTGCTTCTCTAGGGCCCACAGACCCACGTATCTGCGGGGCACCACGTAGTGAGGAAGAGGTGGCTGGTGCCGCCGAAAAGCTGGACTCATGGGACAGTCCCCTTCAGGGAACTAGACCCATCTGTGGAGCAGCCAGCATTTGGGATGGTGCCATTAGAGATCATAAATAAAAGGGGACATGTGGACCTCTAGGGAAATAAACCCCGGTCCCGAGCACAATGCAAAAAGACAGCCGCTTTCCTTTTATTTATAACAATGCCGCGTGCCCACCTGACCCCTGCTCACACATGCACACACACGCTGATGCATGTACGCTCTTTCAGGGCAGATTTTCACTTCCAGCAATGGGAAATATACAACAAGTTCAAAGCAGCAAGAACCGAACACATTTTTTTTTTCTTGAGAAACCACTGACCTCAAGCCATTCCAGACCTTATAATATATATGGAGAGGTGTGGAACCATCCCTTTTCTACAAAACTGGAGGCATACGTACTATATTCAGGTTATCTTTTACAAGCAAAGGAGAAAACCCCTCCTGACTTGAGTATTTCCTCTAAGCAATTCCTTCAGAGAACCCAGGAAATCTGATCTGCAGTCTCCCAAAATCTGCAGGCAGCCCAAGAGAAAATTCACCTCTTTTTTACATTTTCTCACTATGAAATGTAGACTTTCATTCCCAGCACTGCAGAGTCATTGCAGCAACATCACTGTCTGTCTGTCTGTCTCAATCTTTGCAGCCCCATTATTGCACAGACTCTCTCTGCTCTGCTTTTCTTGTACCTTTAACATTTCAGTATTGATATTTCCTTCCCACTTTTAGGTGGGATGATACCATAGCTGATAACTGCCACCTTAACCAAGCTTACGGTCAATAGCGATAGATCCAGCAGGCTCCAGCTGTCAATCTCTCTGCTGTCTGCTCTGTTTCATTTTCCATATTTTTCAAACCCCAAACAGAATGGGCAGCATTTCTTTTTTTGCACTTCACTAAGTGCAAAAAATGACTAAATGACCAGCAAAACGCTGGTATAAAGAGTTCCGTGGTGTCAGTGCCCCATCACTGCCAGAGGTGAGGTCTAAAGTGAGGTTCATCTCATCACCACACTGAGCTTATCCCCCCTGTACTCCCTCCTGCACCACTGAGAACCTTTCAGACATGAACCATCTCATCCAACGGAGACACCCATGCTTGGGCAGATGAACCTCATGCTGACAGTGCCTACTTCTGTCCCCTGACTGTGAAGGAAGTCGAGGAGGATCTGGTCAGCTAGAAATGCCTCCATGGCTGATTCTTGAACGTAGGTGGGATAGACTCCAGGTTTCTTACAGTGCCAGGTGGGAGCGCATCTTCCTGCCAGGAAACTGCGCCTGTGTAAGCTATGGGCCATAAGCAACTGCTTGCTGCTGGTGTCTACCTTAGCTATCAGCCCTAGCTCTCTGCACTGGCTATCTGTAGAGCCAAGGTCAGAATGCTCTGGTTTAGATGCCCGGTCAGTTATAGCACCTAAATTCGTCATTTCTATGGGGAGGCTTGGATACAACACCGCAACTCCTCCTGAGGCTGCACTCCCAAGAAAAACAGTGGTACTGATAACCACAACTCTTTCCTGCCATTTCCAAGGCAGTTCCCTCTTGGAAGGACAGTGTGAAAACAGAATAGCTAGCAAATGGAGCTGCAAAGACCTAGCTGAAGGGTGTCCACCCAGTCACTGCAGGACATCATGGTCTCACTTGTCCATCACCTTCTTTAGAGGTTCTTCATGAGTCTATTTCTCACAATCCCACAAACTATCATAGGTGAGAGCAGGTTCCTGTTTGTAGGCATGGCTGTGTAGTACCCAGGATTTGGGGGTAGCACGGACAGGCAGAGCAGCTGAGCTTGGAGTCTGCCTGAAACCACATACAGCATAAGTTCAAGGGGGGTTGGAACAAGATGATCTTTAAGGTCCCTTTCAACCCAAGTCATTCCATGATTCTGTGAAGAAACTTGGAAGGATTTGTTTGGCCAAAGCACCCACTTGAGGAGCCAAAGAAATACTTTTAAATATGAAAGTGCTGCAACCCAAGAAATCAGGAGCATAAATTTTGCCTCTATCACCAAATACATAAATCCATCAGCCTTCCCTTCTGTTTGGACTGGAGCTGTTTGTGGGAAAGCAAAAGAAAAATAGATCACAGACGTGTAATTCCTCTCATCAAATGTAGGCCTCTAAAGGTTGTGTGTCCAGGCTGAGCAAACCTCAGGTGTCCCTTCAGAGAAGCAGATTTTCATTCCAGCCTAAGAGTATCATCTGGGATGAAACAACATCATCCACTTTCTTGTCACTTTCTTTCCATCTTCTATCTGAGAAATTAATCAGAGTTTTTATTCAAATGAAACTGGGGGTTGCTGAGTTTAAAATCCTTTCAGTCTTTTTCTGGGAGCTCCCTTTGCAGGTCATTTCAAAGCCTTGGCAGGTTCATAGTCCTGTGATAACCTCCAGACTCAGGCAATATAATCCCTCCTAGACATCAGCCTAACCCCTGAGGACCTACCCAGAACCCAAGGAGGGTTCCCACAGCCCACGTGCCTCAGGCTGTTGAGACACCGAGAGCAGTTAGATTAAAACTTGATATTCCTTTCAGCAGTTGTGCTGGTGGGGAAAAGCATCACACAGGCTGAAGCGGCAGCATGCAGAAAAGCTTGATGAAAGAAAGTCTCAGGGCTCCTTGCTGAGAGAAGGTTTGTGCTCAGAGCAAGGGAACCCTCTCCAGTAGTTTGATTACTTTTGTAATCAGCAAAATAGGTTGAAGGAATTGTATTTCTTTATCCAAGAAAAGAGAAGCCAAGTGGAGATAGAATAATAGTCTTCCAGGAGACTAAAGATACTCGAAAAAGTGATGAGAGCAATTCTCCTAGTCCGCTGGGAGAAAAATAAGAAGAAATGAGCTTAATTTTCAGCAAAGAATTAGTTTGGACACTAGGGGAGACTGGAAGTCATGTTCACAACAAAAAGCTAAAAAGGCTTAACAAGGGAGGCTGTAAAATCTCCTTGATTAAGGGTGTTTTCACAAATAGTTTGGATAAACTTCTGCTGAGCATGATCTAGATGTCCCTGATTCAGCTTTGGTCCAAGGGACTCAACGGCATTTCTGTGATTCTGTGGCTGGATACATTCCTCGCAGAGAAAGATGATTACCTAAAAAAAACACTGATTCCACAGTTAATTTCTCTTCTTAGTAGGAGCCCTGGGGTTTTTGGCTAGCTGCTCGCAAGGGGTAACAGTAAAACGCTTCATTCTCCCTTAGTGTAATTTATCATCTCTGCACGTGCAGACTGCAGGACGATAAGGTTGACTTCAGGCTGAAACCCCCCGGTCTAGCACTATGCTCCAATTCTATCTCTGTGTCTCTATATGTTACCTCCTGTGGGCAAACTCAGCATTATTCTCTGCACTTCTCTTTCCCAGAGCTCCCTGAGTTGCCTTCCAAAGGCACTACCAGTCTCTGCTGGGAAAGGCTGTCAGATTTAGAAGCGATTCAGACCACCTTAATGTGCCCTTAAGTGCAAATAGTCTCCAAAGGGTAAAACTGGACTAGTCCTGCACGGGCTGACTTTGCTGATGGCAAAATGTTCTGGAGTCGGCTACCAACCTTGTGGCTCCCACTTCCATAATCATGTGTCTTTTTAATGACTTGGCTAGAGATGCTGCCTGCAAGGCAGTCTTGGGAATTCTTCCCTTTTTGAAAGGCCAGGTTAGGAAGATAAAGATATTCAATGATCAGGATATGCTAATGCTAAGCTATCACGTTACTGACAATTGTCAGGTTACTTCCCTTTAGACTGGTTGTATCTGCTGTTTCTGTACAGTGTATTATAGGCTAATTAATGCTGTTAATGATAATGGTTCTACAGCAAGAAGCCTGGAGTATTATATCTATCTATCTTCTTGTCACCTTCCTTTTATCAAACCATTAAAGGAAAGCAGGCTATCTAATGGAGCTATCAGCCCCTGGCACACTAATTCACTTATGTCCATATGGAAATAGAAAGCACTCTACAGATGTAGGATGGATGCTTACACTAATTGTGAAGACTACTCATTGGTCTTCTGGCTTTCATTGTATGCCTTTCCCTTGCACTCTGAGCCATGGTCCGACTCTTCTCAAAGTTGGAGGGCAATTTATCATCTGCAGTGCACATCTTCGACGGTTCAGATTTCAATCTGTCATCTTTAATATCAGTTGGAGACACATATATTGTACATTCTTCCAAACCACAAATCAGCAAAGCTGCTCCTTCTTTTTTCAATCTACCGTGAAGCAATTATAGTGGTTGGACACCATTCGTATTACTGGCACTGCAAAGAAGAGGGTAAGTGATATTTCATTTGGGGAAACTAATGCTCAATTGAGATGTTCTTTCCAGGTCAGTCACTACCCCCGAGTGAGAGAGCAGGAAATTCTCGACATTGGCTTCTTGACAAAAGGAAAAGGGGTCTTTTGTGTTTCAGTGGTGGTGGAAAGAGCCACAGACACCTTTCCCAGGGGAGAAATGATCACAGCAACAGAAATCCATTGGACAGATAAAAGCAAACCATCCTTATGCTCAAAAGCAGCCTAAATAGAAGCTGGGGAGGTCTGAGGCACATGCAGCAGAAAGAGCACCCTTCTGATACGTGTCTCTTCTCTGACAAAACAGCTTAATATTTTTCTCAAATGCAGGGTTGAAAGCAGACTTTGTAAGGGAAATGTTTAAATAGAGAGAGTTTGAAGAAGATGTAGGGATAATCTTCAGGGATCAGACATTATAGCAAGAAACTTTGGAGAACATAGGTACAATCCAGCCATTAATCTTAAAGTTGCCAATCCTAAGTGCAAAAAGAAAACAGTTTAAAAAGCATTGACATCTGGGGTCCTTCTGCAGCCCTCTGGTTTCACACCCTCGACGGCTCACGTGTCCTAGCTTTGCTCCTCAGTGACAACCGCACGACGCTTGCTTTTTAACATACAGTCCTTTCAGTGGTTCAAGATGCTACAAGACCTTGTGGGGCTGGTAGTAATGTCACAAATGCTGGCAGAGCGGCACTAGTGTCTCCCACCAGTTCTCTGAAAACTGTGAGCCTGTTATTATATTTTTTTTCCCCATACTTTTACACCTGGGGAGCTGTGATTCCTGCGGATTTCCTTCTGGCGAGAGCCAAATCTCATCTGTATGCGACACAGAGGATTCGCTTCATGCGACAGCAGTGAAAGACAGATGCATAACCCCAGTTCTCATCAGCTGATGGCAGGGAGTCAGGAACAGCAAAAGTGCTGTGAGACGTGAATCAACAGTGTAAAATAAATTTTTTTAAAAATCTAATTAAACTTAGTCATTATGAAGACGTGCAGTGCACTGAGGCACCCTCTTTGGATGTGTCTTCCCCAGTTATATAACGAGAATAGTTCCAGTCCATCTTGTGGAAGAGCTGTAAAAGTCCCAAAGCTTTCCCATGGCACTGTGCAGGGACTGCAAAGTTACAGAAAATTAAGAAGATGTTTCTCCTTTGACAGCAGGACTCCTCTGCTTGCCTTTTCCCTGCACCACCAGACTCAGCAGCAAGCAAAACATCTTATGCTTTTGCCTTGAGACACCAAACCCATAAGAAATTCATGATGTTTTTTTCCCCTTGTCCAGATATCAACTTGTGTGCTACGGAAAAAAAAGGAATTTCCCAAAGAATCGCTTATACCTGATAAAGCAAATAACATCAAAGCTCATCTGAAGATGAATGGACCAAGGAAAGTGCACAGACAGTGTGTTCCTGCTGTGTCTGAAACACCCAGCTCACATGATGACCCAATATGAATCCTTCCCCTGGCACAAAGCACCCAACCACTGGTTATTTTTTGAAAATTCTGAGTGGGACATAACTGTAGTGATGCCCATCAGATCCCAAACTAACGTTCCTCTTCAAGTAACAAAGCCTTGTTGAGATACCTATTGTAACTCAGAGACAGAAGAAAAATCATAGAATCATAGAATCATCACAGAATGGTTTGGGTTGGAAGGGACCTTAAAGACCATCCAGTTCCAACCCCCCTGCCATGGGCAGAGACACCTTCCACTAGACCAGGTTGCTCCAAGCCTCATCCAGCCTGGCCTTGGACACTTCCAGGGATGGGGCACCCACAGCTTCTCTGGGCAACCTGTCCCAGTGCTCCCCACCCTCTCCGGGAAGAATTTCTTCCTGATATCTAATCTAAATCTCCCTGCTTTCAATTTAAACCCGTTACCCCTTGTCCTGTCACTACAGGCCCTTGTAAAAAGCCCCCTCCCAACTTCCTTGCAGGCCCTCTTCAGTTACTGGAAGGCTGTGATAAGATCTCCCCAGAGCCTTCTCTTCTCCAGGCTGAACAAGCCCAATTCTCTCAGCCTTTTTTCATAGCAGAGGGGCTCCAGCCCTCTGAGCATCTTCATGGCCTCCTCTGGACTCGTTTCAACTGGTCTATCTCCTTCTTATGCTGAGGGCTCCACAGCTGGACACAGAACTCCAGGTGGGGTCTTACAAGAGCAGAGCAGAGGGGGAGAATCACCTCCCTCAAGGTACTAAAAACCTACAGATGATAGCCTGAAAATTTGACTTGAGAGCTCAAGGTTTTCAAAGCTTGCCTATGTTTGGCATGATTCAAATGATTCAAATCTAGTGCCAACAGCCTGGATGACAAAGAGGACGACGTGGCTGGTAGGTGTCTCCGCAGACCTGAAGCTGTGGGTCTGATTCAGGCTCCAGTTGCTCCATCTGTCACTCTGGATGTGCACAGATGTAAACATGCTCATGTCTAGGCCCATGGTTGAAGGGCTGCAATGCTGGTATCCTATATACACCGAAGATGTGAGAAATTGTTCTCATTAGTGAGTAGTTGTAAGATGATTGAAATAAAAAATATAAATCTGCACAGAACTTCCTACCCCTGAGGCTCTGAAAGTGCCAGACAAATGGTTCAGCTGCCTTCTAGATCTGGTTTTGGACGGCTGTAAATCGTCTTGAGTAATGTTTAATCTTCATTTCAGTCAAAACAACCCTGATCTGGCCACGGGTTTTGATGCAATCTGATTGAAGTGTGCCCATGAAATGATATGAAACATAAACACTAGGGATGGCAAAAATCATCTGAACATGCCTAGTCATCTATTTACACCTGAAAACATCCCTGGAGGTGACGTTGTTCCACAAATGAGGAATAATGAGAAAGAGAACATTGGCCAATGGCTGCCATTTTTTGCAAACACCATCCGTGGTCTCAATATTTCTCCCCATTTATTTCACAGAAGTTTTTCTTTCCCCGGACCTCACATAGCAGATCACTCTATTAACTCCCTCTGCTTTGCTGCTTGTTTGCTACAGCTCTGAAATGCAACAGTTTTTTCCCCATGGATGAAATGGCCTGGTGCAAAGGCTGTTGAAAACAGCAGAAGACTCTGATTTGGGATCTCCAGGAGACTTTGTGGTCATGCTGGTAGGAAAGGGATTGATGTCAGCACTCAACATTTAATTAATGCTTATAATAAAAATAATGACAGCAGTCAAATGCCAGGTAATGTTTACAGCCCCTTGCTGGATTATTGCATATACCCAGATGTGCTCCTAGGTAATCCATGCAATCTTCTCTCAATGCCTGCTACATGCCTGTCACCCGGTTCTCTCCTCCAGCTATCCATTCCTTTTCCCTGCTGAGTACACTGTACATTCTGGGATATACGTACATTGTGAGCAAGAGGCACTATTCCCACTATTGGGTGGGAATTCCAGAACTGGCCTTCTAGTTTTCTTGGTCTAGCATCACTGTCCTGCACCTTGATGCACGGAAGAGAAAGGGGCCCTGTGAACCAGCAGTGCTTGTCACTCCTTTTTTCCATCTTTATAACCATTTTATCCATTGGACTCTATGAAAACTTACGTCTCTGTTGTCAACAGCTGTGATGTGGTTAATTGGTACCAGCTGGTACCAGTTGATACAAGTTGGTGCCAGTTTGGTACCAGTGTGGTGGTGTAAATTGGTACAAGTCAGGAGTTGTCATGATGTCCAGCAAGTACACAAAGAAACCTTGAAAAGTGACGTATAGCATGTCCCTTGCTCACAATATCATCCAAAAGCAGGACAATGTACCCCCTGGCTCTCTTGTAAGGTGGATATGTGGCATATGGATGAGAAATGCCTAGCACAATGGTGTTGTAAACTTGGTGGTGTATCTACTTACAACCCCGCACACAAGTCGTAAAAAATAAGAATTGCATATTTGTCTAGTGTTCCACAAATCCAAAGAAACGTGGGTTTTGCATCAAGGATCTTTAAATCAGAACATTGAGGCTTCTCAGAGGAACGCCTACAGCCTTTAGGGACTGGAGAAATGGGGCAGATGCATAATGTAGGACCAGAGAGGAGCAGAGGGCGTCACAGAAAGTGCTCAGTAAAAGAACAAGAGAGGAAGGATTTGAGGAAAGGTGAGCTCAGAGGAAGGACAGAAAGGTGGACAAACCCTCTTTACTGAAAACACAAAGTGTCGGGTTTTGCATATTTTGAAACATACTTTCACACGAGACAAGATGAAGTTTCTTTGAATGGGTTATTTTTTTGTCTTCATGAACATGCAGGATTCGATTCTCATTTGTACAAAGGTCTCAAAACATCATTCACCCTGAACAAAGCAGTTTGATGTTATGTTCACCTTCCCTTAAAGCACCCCCTAAAAGGCTTTCGTGTAAGAATCAAGTCACTCTCTACAGTTCCCCCAATTCTTTAATTTCCCCTTTCACTCCCAAAAACTTCTCCAAGTTAATTCATTGGGAAGAAAAATAAGTTAAAGGACTATTTTAATGGAACATTAAATTATGATTTAAACCCACAAGAGCCAGAAAATGCAGAGTTAAGACTCCCAGAGCCTGGCATTATATTCTCAAGTAATGAAAGGCCCTACGTCCTAGCATAATGATTTGAAGAAGGGGTCAGAATTACAGTGGTCCAGGGAGTTTTTACTCTTCAGCCCTGAATCATCACCTGATCCTTGTACTAATGCACTTCTCCCCCACTTTCCAACACATTTTAAGCATTGTAAAGAGAAAATGATCCCAATCTCTAATATTCTAAATATATTATATGTGCTAAATACTACTCTGTTTAATACCACACACTTTGCTAATATTATACATTAGGTCTAATGGTCCAATTTGGAAAAAATATCCCAGAAAAGCACTTTCAGTGGACTGTCTCCATTCATCTGAAACTGATATAAACAGGTGTATGCAGGAAGGGAGAGGGAGACAGCGTTTAATGGGAGGATGGAAGGTTGTTTTTGAACCATGTCGTGCTGCTTCCAGAATGTTAGAAAAATTAGATTTTTAAAAGAAAAAGAGATGGGTGGGGAGAGACTGAGCATAAACTGGGAGCAGGGAGAACAGACCACATGCCTGTGGGTATTTCAGTCTGTAAGATTTTTAAGGTGTCTTTTAGGGTGATATTAGATCCTTCCTCTTATCATTGGGCCTGTAGTGATAGGACAAGGGCTAATGGGTTTAAACTGAAAGCAGGGAGATTTTGATTAGATAGCAGGAAGAAATTCTTCCCGGAGAGGGTGGGGAGGCACTGAAGCTGGCTGCCCAGAGAAGCTGTGTGTGCCCCATCCCTGGAAGTGTCCAAGGCCAGGCTGGATGAGGCTTGGAGCAACCTGGTCTAGTGGAAGGTGTCCCTGTCCATGGCAGGGGGGTTGAAACTGGATGATCTTTAAGGTCCCTTCCAACCCAAACCATTCTATGATTCTATGATTTGACGCACTTTTTTTCTTTTTGTCTTCTAAGATGAGGCTCCATTAGATCGAGCTCTTTTTAGGTTTTCCCCTTTGCCATTTCCCAGGGTCCTATCAAGCCCTGGAAAGCACCAGAGATTCCCTGCAGATGCTGTGGGATGCTGTGGGTGGTTGCAGGATGGAGTGCATTAGGTGAGGTGCAGGAAGCAGCAGCACTGGTTGATCATCAGGGCTGTATAGTGCCTTTATGAAGATTTTCCATGTAAGCCATAGAGGGTTTGAGCTGCCGGATGAAATCCTTGCTCTGCAGAAGACACTACAGGTTCTGCCTGTCACTTTAGCGGCACCAGTTCCCTTCCACCCCTGTATGCATACTCATACATGCACCATTCTATTCCAAGATCTATTCCCAAATCTGCAGCTGAAGCCATATAGCCTGTGATGTGTTATGTCTCTGCTGCCCTTGTCTTTCCCTCCATGCATGAAACAGAGCAAAAACTATTCCTCTATCCTCCCTGATGTGCTCTGAGATCCACCCCAACACCAAACTGCTGGTCCTGCTTTTAGACTCAGGTGAGCACTGGAGGCTGCAGGTTATGGATCCCACTGAACTGAGCTCACAAAGGGCCCCAAAATCATGAGGTTTCCTTTTAGCCCTAGGAAAGTAGCACCTGTAACTAGGTCCCTGTCCACATGCATTTCACTGCAAAGACAAATAAAAGGTGTAAACAATGGTTTCCCACTGAGATTCCTAAACTGGTGGCCCCATGCCATTGGTGGCATTGCAAGGTTACTTGGCACCTGCTGGTACATGCCTGCAGCAATTTCTGTAATGAGCTGCTTGTGACCCTGCTGCTTTAGATGCTGGACTGACATGAGGGAAGAGCAGGACATACTGCATTGTGTATTTCCTGGAGGAAACAGATGTCTCATGTCTGTCAGATGAAGGCTAAAAGGAATGATCACATCGCTGGGGATATTGTTGACTCTGGTGGGTCCTCACACTGCAGGACCAGTAGAACAACCCCTGTGAAGATAGAAAAACATAAGTTGGAGGGATGCTGGGTGTGGGAAAACCCAGACTGCTTCTTCCACAAATCATAGCTGTGCAGGGTCTCGCTTTTTTCATCAAAGGAGGATGAGAATATCAATTATCTTCCTGTCTCTGGGAGGTATGCTACCACTGAACAGCCCTACACAGTGGGGGTGATGCTTTCTGGCTTTCATTTTAATGGAGGGGACTCCACTGGTGCAAGAATAGTGATATTAAGGACATGGTTTAGTGCTGGACTTGGCAGTGTTAACGGTTGGACTTGATGATCCTAAGGGTTTTTATAACCTAAAAGATTCTATGATTCTCTGTCTGTTTTGGGAAGGCCCTTCTAAGGGAAACACTGGTGCTACCTGTTCAGGGATAAAGGGCTTTGGAGTGGTGTTAGCCAGGTACACCAGAAAGGCACGGCAACAACCTGCAGTTTTCCTAGGGCACGGAGGGGAAAAAGCACTGTACAAGAAAAGAGCAGAAGGACATGGGGCAGTAGCACCATGTAAGCAGACTGTTGCCTCCCAAATAAAAGCTTTTCCTCTCTGTCTTGACCCACAAAGCAGGTGTGATTTACTGATTCAGGCCAGTCTACATCTATCCAGCAAAAAAATCCCAGCATGGACAATACATACATCCAGTCTTTGGAACAGCTAGAAGCCTTTTGACCTACTACTGTCCGTGAAATCAGAATTAACCTATCTGGACTGCTCATTTCAAACCTTTGACCAATCCCATGCAGCACTATAGTAGTCCTATTGACCTTCGGCCAAGCACAATCTTACACGCTGCTTCTGCATCCCACTGTGACACTTGTTGACTGGCCTCATGATGTGAAAATATCCATCTGCCTGCCTCTCTCCCCTGTAAGAAAAGAGCTTGAATTACAGTACTGAGAAGGCAATGATCTTCATGAATTAATCCACCAACACATCACACAAATTTAGCCGTGTCCATAAAATTGGATTTCCTGATAGCTGGGGGGATTTGCACTGCACACAGCCCTGACTCAGGTATTACAGGCATTCAGCTGTGCAAACAGCAGAGATGACGGCACGCTACTGCCTGCAGAAAAAGCTCGAAGAAGACTCAAGTGCTGTGTATGTTCGGCACTGAGTAGTGACACTGGCCGGGCTTGCAGCAAGGGAAAGGGCCACGGGTCAAAAGCACAGCAAAAAATGTGTTGGTGGGAAGTTCCCATCTTCCTGACTTCTTTGACCCACAAAAGAACAGCAACAGGGTTAATGCTCCTTTCCACTTCTTTACAATATCAAAAATTATCTGAGAAGGTCTTTTTTGGCTGGGGTTTGTTATTTTTTTTTTTCCCTGCCTGCTTTTTAACTTGGAAATAGTAAAAACGTGAAGAAGCAGCGTGGTGAAGTCAGGGAGGTGTCTAAGGTGTGCGCTGGGGGGTTTCTTGCCCTTCATCACAGACATTAGTAAGTCACTAACAAAACTCTTTCCTCCTAACTCATTCCTTAGCAGTCAAGGTGAAATAGAGCTAAAAATGAAACAAATGTCAACTGGGAGATTAATTATAATTCCCATCCCTTTCTCAGTTATTCACTGTCCATATCTTTTGACAACCTGGCCCTTCTAACCACAGATTTGTCAGGTGGCTTTCTTTTTTTAAAAAAAACCAGTGGAAGTACTTCCCAAGAACAGTGTTTCTATAGCGCTATCCACCTTACCAGCACTTTGCAGCCATTAACTAACCGAGCTTCTAAATGCCATGAGATGGGGAAGCAGCCTGTGTTTGCACAGATGGGCAAAGGGAGGTGTGTGGGGAGGAGGCTGAGTTTACCACCCCTAACCCTGCGGGTGGGGTTCAGCCAGCTACAATAGAGGTGCCTCTGCAAGAGCTGGTGGATGAAGTCCCTTGACAGTCTACAGGAGTTATCTTCCCCTAAAGCAGTTATTTAGGTTTGGCTTGCAAAATACCTCAAGACATACTTAGGAGAGGTGAATTCTATGATTCTGGAGCTGTTTGGGGATTGTGCCTCTTCCCTGGCTGTCTTCAAGGCCAGGCTGGATGAAGTTTGGAGCAAACTGGTCTAGGGGAGGGTGTCCCTGCCCATGGCAGGGGGGTTGGAACTAGATCGGCTTTAAGGTCCCTTCCAACCCAAACCGTTCTGTGGTTCTGTGATCCAGCATTAAGTGGTTTGTAGAGGGCTGCAATGCAAGTTGCTGTCAGAGGCAAGGGTGGGCTGTAGCTTACTAGGAGCATGGTCATTGCAAAGGTAGTTTCTCCTATTTCCTTGCAAATTTTGCTCAGTCTGTGGCTTAGAGCCAGAAATGAGGTCCTGATAACACAATGTTACTACTTTAAAGAAGAGATGGCTGAGAGTAGATGCAGTAGACGTCTGTAAAACCCTAAGTGCCACTGAGGAATGAAGAGACAAAGCTCCTTCACCATCTCTTCTGATACAAGAACACAGAGGCATCAACTCTGCCAGGCAGACAGCACTTTGCAGAAAACAAGCTGAAAACAAACACAAGGACATCCTTCAGACGGCAAGTTGTTCTGCCGGCTGCCTTCTCATGGCAGACATTTACACAGGTTCAAAAAGCCATTGTATAAATTCCTGGAAGAAAAACAAAAATTCAGAATGCCTTCTAAATATAGAGGTCCCTCATCCCAGGCATCTACAGTGGGGTGTTGCCGGATAGGGCATTGTCGTGGTAATTCTGGGGTTTAGGTAAAGGCTAATGCTGGGTAACATCTCCATCCTGCCATCCATCCCTTCCTTCATCCGCCCACCCACCTATTGACCCATTCAGGACTTCTGGTGCTTTCAGATCCCATCTGAGGCTGGCAACCAGTTCTCAAACTCACTATGAGAGGCTGCAATGGCACCAGGGGGACACCTCTGAGCTGCATGCCTCCTGCAATGGATGCTTTGCTGGCTAGCAGCACGGGAGACGACTGATCTGCAGGAATGGGTTAACCTCATAGCAAGGCTTCGGACATGCACTTGTGAGGGAAGACTGCAAAAACCATTTCCCAGAATGCACCTGCTATGCGAGTAAATAAAGCTGCAATGGCCTGGCAGCTTTTGCAGCCACTAAACTTGCTTGTTATTTAGGTTTAATAGCAGAGGCAGAGCTGGATATCAAACCACAGAGAATGGATTTGGGCTCAGTCCCATCTATGAACTACCAAGCGTGATTTGCTGGAGAGCCAAGCCCTTAGACTGGAGAGACCTGTTGTGAAAGGAGAGCAGAGAGAGCAGTGTGGCAGCCACCTCTGCCATCCAGATGCAGACTGAGCACCCCTTAAAATACCTCATTGATAAACAAGAATACACCAGGTTTTTTCTCTTTTGAATATACCAGGATTTCTCTCTTTTGCTATTGTGGACTGTACATTAGCAAACACAAATCACACCCTGCCAAACTTCAACCAAACAGTCTTTATTTCTCAACGCACAGTTTTATGCAGTGTCAGGCACTGATTTGCCAAATGGGTTAAGGCTGCTTCAGCATCTACCCTGCATTAGCATCTTCACACTCCCCCCATCATGATGCTGGCAGCTCTTGAGCTCCAGTTGCTGTATTTTGCTGTCACATGCCTGCAGCTCCTGCAAAACCACAGAGAGAAGCAGCAGTGCAGCATGGCTCTCGGGCGTGTGTGTTTGCTCTAATATCTGTCCTCATCTCTTGTCTTTGCAGCCTCTTGCAAGAGGGCAGCCTGCATTGTGTGACTGAGATGAGAGAAGGATGCAGCCGCAAAGTGATCCTGGTTTGGTCTTTGGGGGTTGGTTTGGTGGTTTGTTTGTTTTTAGTGGAAGCATTTCTAAAGATCCTATTCCTTGAGTAATTACTCTGCACGCTGTTAATGCCTACTGCAGATTCCCTTTGTCCCTTCCTGCATACCTGGGTATCAGAGAGGACTAGAGGGGTCCAACAACCCTCTAAAGAGGTGAAATTGTGCCCTTTATGGTCCATTTCTATGGGAACAATCCGTTTTTTTTTTAGTTCACATCAGGTGGTGCCTTTTGCAGAAGGTCTGAATTGAACCCCTCGGACCAACACCCTTCCTTCTGCCAACACCGGACACATCCTGGGTCAGGAGGAGATAGTGGGAGTAGCAGGCCGTGATTGCAGCTCACGATGACACCAGGAACAGGTCTCAGAGCAGAGCAGGGAGCTGGTTTGTTCCAGGCTTCCCCTTGAAATGATATTTGGGGAGAAACTGTAGGTTTTGCAAAGCTGAAACTGTCAGAGATAATTTTTACTTTTAATCTTGTCTGCATTTCGCTTTGTACCTGGCATTAAGCATTGCCAGGATGAGGGCTGCCGTCGTGCCCCGGGGGAATGTCTCCTGGAGCTGCTGGGAGGGAAAGATGCTTCACACCTCCCTTCTCCGAGCTGAGCCCTCTGCTCCATGGCATGTCTGGCGGCACGGCGGCCTCCCATCTGCCCAAGCTCCTTGGGACACGGCAGGAGGGGTCTGACTACAAAGTGGCATCCCTAAGCAAAGCTGAAAATGGGGCTGCAGAATACGCTCTTAGCCATGCACACCCCCAGCTATTTCAGGCTTTGAAGGAAAAGACCAAGGCTCTGACCTGACTAAAGAGCTGGAGCATTACATGAAATAAATAATAATAATAGCAAAGTTATTCTTGTGTGACATGTGCCCTTTTGTATCTGATTAATGCTTCCCCAGGACACACAGCCTGGGGAAGCTGTGTGTAAGGTTGCACATCCCCTCCCCGTGCTCTCAGAGCAGACAATCCACTCCAGCATCACTCTCATGGTTACCATGATACTGTTATTGTTGCCTGCTTCTTCCCTCTCTGTCCCCATCGACTTTAGGCAGATTAGAGCAGAGAGATGATGGATGGCTGGATTAGATGCTGCACACCTACTTCAGGTTTATAAAGCAATATTTTTCTGTCCTATTTGGATGCATCTCTCCCATTGTGAGCACAAAACAGAGAATAACAATAACAGGGAACTATTGTTGCAGGGCAGCAACTCTGGTTTACACGTACAAGCAGCACGAATCCATTCATGGCTTTAAAAAAAAAAAAAAGAAAAGTAAGCTGACAAATACAATCAATTACAGCACGGCAGCTGCAAGGTGAAATGGAATAACCGTGTGCTTCACCATTCGAGGTTCAGTGAATGTCCCAGGCAGGGAAAAAGGAAAGATTGCTGTTGGCCTTTATGGAGAGCTGCTCTGCTCAAAGGCTGTCCCACATAATCCAATTTCACATCCTGCCTTTAAAATGTTATTGGATCTTCCTGGAATTGACAAATGTTGAAAATCCCACTGGGGGAACAACATGAACTAGCCAGAAGTCCAGGTCTCCAATCTGTATTTACAGGGCTGGGGTAATACAGGTGAACCCCTGTGCAGAGCTTGCAATTAAAGCTGTCCTCTCCAGGGCTGGATTTGCTGTTGAGAGGCTGTTCCGTTCTGCTGAGTTTCAAACAGAGCTGCTGGTTGCAGTGTGGAGGTCTTCAGGAATCCTTTGCTGTCTGTATGTCCCCCAGTGTCTGGAAGAGCCCAGGTGGATTGCCCCATTGACCTTCTCCTTTGCCTCTTTCCTGCGTCTCCAGTCACCACTGGAGAAGGCATGTCCCTGGGGCAAAATCAGGAGGAGGAGGATGGTTAGGTAACACAGCAGAGTCACTTCTTGCCACCGTCCTGCTTGGTGTGGGACCTGAACTGGTGGTCCCAATCCACATTGGAGCTGGGTCTAATGTCATCCTGGAACATAGAGCCCAGGGGAAAAACCCAAAATAGAAAGAATCATCAAACGGCACATATGATTCCCTGTTTTGGGGGACCAGTTTTGCACAGGAAGCATCAGCTGTGCTGGAGCTTTACAAAACTCTTGGTTGGGGCTGAAGCTACAGACAAGCAGCTGAGCCTCGCAGCTCACTGCACCGTGACGTGCCCACCCTTCGGTCCAGCATGAGTTACGGCACCTATAAACTGCTTATTTTATTGCTGAGGCTAATGAGCTTTGGGCCCTCTAGGTAGAGCTTTGTAATTACATGGCTTCTTGGGATGCTGATTTAGGGGTTGCGTGGAGTCTCTCCTCTCATCAGCCACTGCCTTAGCGCCTTCACTGACGAAGGCTGACCAAACCACCCAGGCGAGCTCTCAGTATCATCAGATTTTACCAATCTCTACCCTCCACCCCAAAATTTAAAATCACAAGTAACCAGAAAGACCTATCTGAACCATCAGAGACATGTTAGGAACCAGCTGGAGTGCCTGGTGTTTCCAGCACTGTTGTCACAGCAGGGAGAGGAGGGGGGATGAATATTTCTGAATTCCCAGCTGTTGCAGCAGCAGGATTTTGGTGGGGAGCATTTACGTGGAAATCCTACAGTGACTTCTTTTACAAATATAGGCCCAGGATTTCCAGGGAAGGAGCTGTATTAGGAGAGATCTGGCACACCCTAAGTAATAATCATTATTATTAGTATAATTATATTGATTACTGTAATTACAAGGAGGGCAAGACACTACAGGAATCACAGATGAGTGGGGTGCTATACAGATGCCAAGCGTTACTGGGTTTTCCCTTCCTCTTTGCAGTCTAAAGGCAGCTGCATTGCTTGCAAAGCAGGAGGAAACAGCTCCAGAAACACACACACGCACACGCTGCTTCTGTACGTGTGTGTCAAGATCAGAGTGTCAGGTAGAAAATGCCGCCAGAGCCTGGTAGGCAAAAATTGACAAGGGAATCCAGTGTTATCTGGAACTGCTCTCTCCAGAGAGGCTGAAAATCTTTGATAGGTTCACTCCAGGGGAAATAACTTCGGAGGATAAGAGGCATTGATGTGCGCCGAGCAAAAGGCAGCCCGTGTGCATGCCGGCGTGGCGGCGGGGTTGGAGCTGACATCCATGCTTTTCTTTCTCTCTCTCTTTTTTCCTCTGCTCCCTTTCCCTGTATTTTTTTCTTAATATTTTTTTTTATTTTTTCAAAGCAGCCCCAGGTCTCCCAGCGATGGTGAATGTTATAAAGAATCGAGTCACGCCGGTGCCTCCACAGAGTGGGGGAAGCGAAGAGCAGGAGACGGAGGGAAGGAGGGAGGGGGGAATGTCAATAGGCAAATCTGAAAAGCAAACCTGGGGAATGACTGTGTATCTAGCGTGTGTGTGTGTGTGCGTATGTGCCGGTGGAGCCTCCAATGGAGCAGAGGAAATATTTTCAGGAATTTTCCCGTGTTTTGGAAGGAGAAAAAGGTGGAGCCACTTGTCAGGAAAATCTGCAGCAATATTCTAGTCCTTTTGTAATTCAGTGGTCTGTCCTTGCATCTCTGAGAGTTCCTGTTCCTGGAACAGCTCACACCACCCCGGGAGGGTTCACAGCCTCTTCTATGCTGCTGCAAAAGCCAAACCCCAGTGAGCACAGCTCCTGCAGCACACTGCAGCCCCAAATTCTGGTCCCAAATTCTGGCACGGTGTATCAAAGCCAGGATTTGGAGCAGGACTTTTCCCTGGTCAGATAACTCGACCATGGCCAGGGACTAGTGCCGGTTTGAGGTCGGTGGGAACCACGCTGCCGAGACACGGTTCTCCCCGTGGGAGCTGTTTAGGGAAGCTGGCAGTTGTTTGTGGGTTATTTTGAGTGGGACTTTTCTCGGCTAACTGCAGCTTGCTGAGAGGTAGGCGGTTATGTCTGAGCTGCTTTATCGACACAACTTTGCTTTATGGTTGGGAAAGAGAGATGATTCCTTCTCGAGCACAATTCATCCCTCCCAGCTGGGCTGAATTGCAGCCGGGAAGTTCTCCTTTCTCTCCACAGACTATAAAAGGCATCTAGACAACTCGCTCAGATTTACGCATCCGAACTGATGACACATAAAGTTAGATGGATGAAACCCAGCCAGGCATCCCTCTTTCCCTTTCATAATATGAGGTTTTTCTCATCCTGCTCCAGTTTTTGTGCTCCTTCTGGGCAGAAAGATTTGGAGAAAACGATGCCATGTGGATCCAAACACCGTGGGGAAAGTGCTAACCCTTTGAAAAGAGAGGTGAGTAGGTACGGCATCGTCTCTAAACTACAAACATCCAAAAAAGCTCTGTGAAATGGCTGCAAACCTTTCCTTTTTGTATGAACCCACACAACCCTGAGCCCACAAATGGGCAAATAAAATGGTGGAAAAACAAAATGTCACTTACAGAATCATAGAATCCTAGAATGGTTTGGAAGGGACCTTAAAGATCATCTAGTTCTAACCCCCCTGCCTTGGGCAGGGACACCCTCCACTAGACCAGGTTGCTCCAAGCCTCATCCAGCCTGGCCTTGGACACTTCCAGGGATGGGGCATCCACAGCTTCTCTGGGCAACCTGTCCCAGTGCTTGGATATTACCTTTATTTTCCAGTTCTTACTATGACATAAACAACTCCAGGAGGGGGTTTCTTTTAATATCTTTTCATGGTCCTTGATTAAAAAATGGTTAAGAAACACCCATGTAAGGCTCTCTGACAGCCTGTCATAGGGCAGTTGCAGGTGGAGAGATGCAATCGCTGTGTTCATCTCTGGATTGGGGCTGCTGGAAAATGTGGGGAACTGCTCTTCGTGGACTGTGAGGCAATAGCCGGTGACCTCATGTGAACATATCGCACTGCTGCCAGAAAACTAAGGTTGGTGCAAACAGAGGCTGTGCCATGGTGAGCAGCACCAAGTCCCCTGGGGACGCTGGTACCTCCCTACTCACTGCTGTTGGGAACTCTTCCCTGGGATGTAGCAAGGTGATGGGAGCTGTGCTTGTGTTTTTTCCAGCTAACCAGGGTCACACATGCTCTGTGAGGAGGTAGGAGTTGCCAAACACCTTTTGGATAACTTCTTCAGAAAATTTATCTCCTTTCTCTGCATCACTTCTGAACCACTGCCCCAGTCGAGTGCGCTGAGAGGCGTGATGGGAGCAGAGCCTTCTGTGGGAATGCAATGAACTCAAAGCAATGTGTGATCATTGCAGCCTCCCCTCACACTGGCCAACACCCTAATCTCTCTCAGCTGGAGGCATTGCACCCCCACTGCCTTATTTCCTCTCTCAAAGTAGATCTGCCCTGAAAGATGAGCCAGCCTTATTTAAATCCCTGCTTCAAATCCAATTAAGATGGTCCATGGATGCCCACACAGGATCTTTACGTAACATCAAGGTGAGCAACCTTACCTAGCTGGGCATGCATGACTGCAAGGAGAAAGAATGGCCTTTCTTTGTCAGCCTTTCCATTTCTGAAAGATATTCAGAGATGAAAGAGAAGAGTTTGTTGTGATCAACGTGTACCTAACTGGTTTTGGATATTTCCAGTTCTTGCCGAGCCTGAGAAGAGTGAGTTTTGGTGAAATACACCCCGAACCATACTTATTTTCTTTTTGTTGTTTGTGTTTCAGCCACAGAGCTTAAAAAAGTAACTTTTTTCCTGGGATCAGTTCTGACAGTACAGCTGCAAATCCGTTTGGGGAGTACTCACAGCGCGTGCGAGTGGCCCCTGTCGAAGAGGACTCTGCAGATGCACACCACCATGGTGGGTAGCGTGGCCAGCCTCAGGAGCCCCAGCCCCAAGGCATAAAGGTTCAGTTAGAGCACTATGGCCTGTCTGAAATAACAGATAGGTCATGACTGTCAAAAGTCTGAAACAAACTGTGGGAGTAGGCGGACATAATAGGAGATGCCATGCAGTAACCTATACCAGGGGAAAGCCTCCTCCTTGGAGAGGCTGGGAAGAGCACAATCCAAAACAAGGCAGCCTGGGGTATGGGTTTTTTTCCTTTTTTTTTTTTTTTTTTTTTTTATTGAACATGTTTGCATAGTGTCATTAACATATTATCTGGCATTCATGAATATGCATCAGTGAGTTATTAGCTTCACTACACCACTAGCTTGGCACAGGCAAGCAGCACATGCAGGGAATGGAAAAGAGCAGGAGATAGAGGGAATTACAGACCTCCCTTGGATGCGGATTCCCTCAGATTGAGAAACAGCAGGGGAATCTGTCCTGGTCATCTTGACCTCCCAAAGGGAAGTGAGAGAGATTCACCCAGGAGGAAGACCTGATTGTCTTGAGGACTCTGGTGCAGTACAAGACAGGTACTTTGGTTCACAACAGGCTAAAATACAGGAAAAGACCATTTCCAGGTCCAAGGCACTCTGCTTCTTTAGCTCCCTATTTTCTTGCAGGCACCAATTCCCAGGCAGACTAAAGAAGCTGTAGCTTCACCTCATTTATGTGTTCCCAAGTCTACACAGTATCCTCAGCCATAGCCTGGCTAACTCAGTCCCCTGTGCTCTCTGTGTGTAAAACTCCACTTCTGCCAGAGATTTCCTGGTTCTACCAATCCCAGAAGGCTGAAGAAATAAAATAATTGCTATTATTCATTGTATTGCAGTAGATTTTACATGTGCCAAGCAGAATTTCCACTCCATCCTTCTGGGAGGTGTGCAAACATGACTGCCCTCCCTGCTCCTCAAAAAGTTTTAGGTCCAAATGCACAAAACCTGCAATTTGGTCTGCAGAGAGACTGCAATGGAAGGAATTGCTCTTCCAGTTGACATAAACCAGTGTTTTAACCACAAAGCCATCATCTATCTTTTCTGTGCCTCTTCCAGTCTGCTAGGATCTAGCATGATTATTCAGTGTGGCTGATTTATCCCCGGGAAGCTCTCATAAGGATAATGACCGCTGTATTTAAGGCCAACTGAATGACCACAGAGAACCTCTGCTAAATGTCCCATCAACATTTTTCTGACCTGGCTAAGTACAGTAAGCATCTTCACTAGGATTATAGAGGGATTTAAGAGCTTTAACAGCTGGGATGAGTATCCAAAATAGCTGCCTGTTGTTGGAAACTACCATGAACTTCAGTTCTAGTGTAGCTTTGACTCACTGGAGCAGCATTCCCTGTTCCTCTAAGTCACTCTGATACTGTTCACAAGGGGCAGGACAGAAACCTTATCGGAAGAATTTGTTAATTTGGCCAATCTGTCAGATGGAGCTCTCCCGGGACTGTGGTCTCCTCGTGTCAGAGCTGTGGAGATCCCCAGCAGGAGATAAGGGGCGTTTGCTGCGGTGGTACCAGCCCTGCGGCTTGTGTGGATATGTCCCAATTTCCTCAGCATGGCTGAATTGCCAGGATGTGAGTCTGCTGTTTTGGGGTATGAGGAGCTCAGGCAGACCTGTGGGTTTCAGGTAATGCAGCTTCTTTGGGGAAAGTGTCTGCAGCCTCAAAATTTGCAAGGAAGTCATCTGAAAGTGCACAAACCATAACTGGTTTAAGAGCCAGCTTGGAAGTCATATTTCTTTCCTGAGAGACGTATTCCAGATATAGAAAAAAATTAAAAATAAAAAAAAATCCTGCCTTGCCTTCGAAAAACTATCATAACCTCAAATATCTTCCCGGATTGACTTCTTAAAACAGTGTGGGTTATGTGAAACATTTCCTTCCAGCTATTGCAGAAGGAGGCAGATCGCAGAAGGAGACAGGCTGGAGTAGGAAAAGCCTTTCCCAGTATCACCCAGCTAACTTGTAGCGTCTGACTTCTTCCAATATCCAGGAATATTGGAGGTCCTGGATTCACGTTCAGGAGGCCACGTTTCCTCTGTGAATGAAGGAAATCAGGCTAGAAGCTTTTAGCCTGACATCCGTTGCCACCTGGAAGATGTGGGATTTGATTCAGAAAAATAGTTGGGCAACAGTTATTTACAAGCAAATGACTCCCAGTGAGGGATTGCACTGACCTTATAAACTGTGTGAGTGAACTCGCGGGCTCCTTCCCCCCCCACGATGGAATTAGCTCCATGCAATGTTTTGCAGTCCATTTCTTGTGGTCTGCATTTATACATATTTTAGTACATAAACATGCATTTAACGTCCCCTTTGAAATTATTTCCTGCCCATATTTAAAACTGCACATCATCCTAGGGCAGCAAATGGGATGAAAAATAATTGAAACCATTAAGATCAGCTTTTCTTTCAAGAAAAAAAAAAAAAGAGTCATTGCTGGAATGTGTCTTTTTCGAATTACACAGTCCCTGGGATGCCGCTGCCACTGGTGTGTTTTAATGCTGTAACAAAATTACAACCCACTGAGGTTTTCCAATGAGTTGTAATATTACATTTCTGATCACGTGGGGCCACAGAGACCCAGCAACACCTGACTTGCTGCTTTCGGCCCCAAGCAGGGACTTACATCCACGGGCTGCTTTCGGACATCAATTATGCTCCTATGTTTCCCTTAGAATTGCAATTGGATCTGGGACTCTTTCTCTCCGGTTTTCACCTCACCCAAGTGTAGCAATTATAGCCCCTTGCTGTTCCCGATTTAACATGAAAAAGATAGCTTCAAGTTGGCACTGGATGGAGTGAGGGCTGCGTGCTGATACCGAGTAAGTTTTGGCTAAGTTAGGTGGTTTCTTTTCCTTTTTAAAATAAGTTTATGAATCTGCTCAAGTCTGAATGAGATTTAACATACTTCTGTTGATATTTTCTATGGGTGTAACAGGTGTGATTAAAGAGGGGATTTTAAAAAATAAATCTATATAAATTTAAAAAAAAACCTATATAAATTTAAAAAATAAATAGTCCACGCTGATGTCAGATGTGCACATTCCCAAACATCATATTGTAATTGCTAATTATCTTCTGCTGGGGGTGTGTGAATTTACCTATACTGACAGAATACATTTATACTGGGGTAAATATCACATTTTTAGGGAGAGTTAACAGTGTGCAAGCGTGGCTTTTCCCTCCTTCCTCACTCCTGCCCTGAAAAACAGTGGTAAAATAGGATTGGAAAACTAAGGAGGCTGCTTGGCATTGGCTAACAATTTGGTTAATCCCATGAACAAAACACAACAGAAATCCTGACCGTGGCATTGTTAGCAACCCTTGGACCTCCCCTCCAGACCCATTCCTTGGGCAACACTTTCAAAAGGAGCGCATGTCCCTGTTGATGTGCATTTCTGCAACTCCCACCAGTTTTTTGTCCACGCTGAGAGACCTGGTGGTCTTTCCCTGATGCACCTCTGGCCTCCAGTTGTGCCAAAAATCGCCACGCTCAGCCGCGAGAGTGAACTCTTCCCCACAGCTCACTCCCGGCACTGCGGTTCGGTTTAATTACAGATGCTTCTGCTCCTTGTGAGCACGGATCCTAATTAGATGTAAGTGGCAAGAAAGAAAGCGTAAGAGCTGATGTGAGCTGCTGCTTGAGAAATATAGCTTGGAATAAAAGAAATTGGGGTCATCACCTGACTACACTTCTTTAATGCTGGTTGTTGATTAGCTTGTGTTTACATGAGTGGCTACAGCTCCTGCCTCCATGGGAGGTTTGCAGCTCCTCATCAACGACAGGCAGCAATGAGTGCCAGGCAGTGGGCATCTCCTTGATGTATTTATAAATTCACAGGTTTTAATTGTCTGGAGGGGTTTCAGGAATCTCGGTAGTGGAAGAAATACTGATGATTATAGCACGCTACCATATTGCTACAACCCTATGGGGAAAACTGAGGCATGGCTAGGGTGAAGCAGTAATAACAGCAGAGCCTAAATCAAATAAATGTGTGCTTTGGGTACAATGTGTTTCCCCCAGAATGATGGAGAGAGGGTTTTGATGCTCAGCTCAACTGAATTCCTTCATATGACAGGGTAATGCAGAAATATCTTTTACCTCCTGCAGCCACAATACCTGGTGGGCATTTCAGAATTGTGTCTGTCCTGCCCCATTGTTGCAGAATCTGATCATGAACCTGCTTCCCCTTGATTATTGCTGCTGCTGCATTAGAGTGAGACGCAAGGCTATGTCTAGGCTCCTTTGGCAGGTCACTTTGGAAGACCATGGCAGCAGAATGGCGTATGAGATAAAAATAGTCCTTGGTGACACAGGCAGGACATCTTGTCATAGAATGATAGAATGGTTTGGGTTGGAAGGGACCTTAAAGACCACCTAGTTCCAACCCCCCTGTCATGGGTAGGGACACCCTCCACTACACCAGGTTGCTCCCAGCCTCATCCAGCCTGGCCTTGTATACTGCCAGGGATGGGGCATCCACAGCTTCTCTGGGCAACCTGTCCCAGTGCCTCCCCACCCTCTCCAGGAAGAACTTCTTCCTGATATCCAATTTCAATTATTTCCCCTCTTTCTGTTTAAACCATTACCCATTGTCCTGTCACTAGTGACCCTTGTAAAAAGTACCCCTGAAGCTTCCTTGTCTTATGCCCAGATAAAAGGCTTCCTACTGTAGTTAGCCTGGAGATGCTCAGGGTCTGGAATTTATCAATCACTGGCAGTGCATTGTCACCAGAAAACATGAGATTGTGGAGGAAAGCACCAATGCAACTGTAATGGAGCTACTCCGTGACTTCTTTGTGGTGTAGGTATGACTCAAGATACCTGTGACAGTGCTGGGGACTGAACCCACTTCTCCAAATCTTGATTCAACAGGTATCATTGGGCAGTGACTTTCACTGATCACAACTTTCACTGAAGTCATAAGGCTTCCAGAGAGATGAGAGTCCAACGGAGAACAGCTTGCAAGAGGAAAGCTTTGATGAGAAACAGAGAATGAGCCAAGCTAACAAAGAATTAATTACTACTAGCACAAAAAAAACTCAAAAAACAAACCTAACAACAAAAACCAAACAAACAAACTAAAAAAGTCGGTTGAATCCTGTAGCTGAGGTTTGTGTACTGCCACAAGCTCAGGATGAGAATCATTGTTGCATACAGACATGGTCGTTGTGTGGGTTTCTATCTATGCAATAGTCATAAGTTTAAAAAATTTATTGATTTTATAATTAAGGAACTCTGCAATACATAAAGTTAAAAGCCAGGCAAACATATACACAGAGACCACATAAAGATAAACAAACATTTAGATTTAACACAGCATAAGTGCAATAATCACCCGTAAATGTAGTAATCACCAACTGTTTAATATAGATCAGTAGCAAACAAAAGAATAGATGGAATGGAAATTATTATTTGTACTAGAGAAGCTGAGGAGGCCACAACCAAGATCACGTCTTTGTTATGCCAGGCAGCACCCACATACATAATGAGAGGCAACCCTTGATGCAAACAGCTCCAAAACTAAGTCCAAAGATGAGAAGTAGTGGAAATAGAAACACACTCCCAACTCAAGGTCACCAGCCTGCCCAGGCAAAGCTGAGCCCTCCTGATGCCCAGATCCATCTCCATCACACAGCACATGACTGAGGTGAAACTGGCAGTTGCTTTTATTTCAGACATCTAGTGAAATTATCTGGAATGCAATTTCTTCCTGGGCTGTTCTGGCAATGGCAGAAGTTTTTTCAGCCTGTGACTGTGGGAGACCTGGGTTGACGGACCGCCCAGCTGCAGGGACACCAGTGTGAGGGGAGAGACCCTCCATCTTTCCTTCAATGCTTTTCTGCCCTTTAGAAATCACAAAATGTTCACTGAGCAGGAACTGTGAACAAGGTGTCCCAGCAAGAAGCTCACAGAGTCATTTTGCTTCTGCTACATAAATCACAGGTTAGGATTCGTCTCATTTAACTGGAGATGTTTATATTTAACATGTCCAGCTCAGAGCATTCTTAGATGCTCAACAGAAAAAAACAAACAAAACAAAACAAAAACAAAAACAAAACCAAAAACAAACCAGAAAAAAACCCAACCAAACAAACAAACAGAAGAGGTCCTTTTTAGCCTTTTGGTGGATATTCGGACATTTTATCCAAGGCACTCAGCCCCTGAGTGTTGGCTGAGGGATATCTGCAGCAAGGTTCTGCCTGGGCTGGGTACCAGGGATGACCGTCTTGTAGATGTCCCAAACCCTTTCTCTTCCCAGCCACAGCAGGGATTTGGAGAACGTTCTCTCCCCTGCCAAGGGAGCATCACAAGGGGCCGCAGGAGGGATGGGGAGTAGGACAGACTTGGCCTCGGTCACCATCTTCTTCATTTGACCCTTCTTTCTGCTGCATGGTGTGTCTTCTCTGCAAGATGCTGCCTGTTGCATCTTTAGCATGATCCTGTGATGAATCTTTCATGGCTTCTCAAGCTCCTTGAAAATAATGGCTGTTAATTTATCACCTGAAATTACTGCAGGATCTTACAGCCATAAGAAAAAGGTGTATTTTATTTCTCCTACTGCCCACCCTCTCTACCTCTGCTCTAGGGAGTGTTGTCATCTCAGGACGTGCTGAATGTATCAAGTTTCATCTTGCCTGATTCCCCCAACCACAGATAGATTTTTCAGAAATAAAGACAACTCCTGTAGCTTTTTAATTAAATGTTAAAAGCCCTTGATTAAAGAGCCATAAATCACTGAGAAGACTTTAAATTTCTATAATGTCTTATGGCCTGGCATGTACCGTTTGCAATCACATGCTTATTTGGCTGAAGTGGTGAGAGGCATGTACCTCCAAATATTGGCCATCAGCCGTTGATCTCCTACAAGGTGAAGGATAATAGGGAAGGAGTGAAAGCAACACTTAAATCAGGCTAATAAAAATGTACTGAACGGACAGCCGCTGAGGATTAGGGCTTGTGTCCTGGAGGAAATGGTATTTCTTTTGCTGTCCTGGTACAGCAAGTGTAGCATGGGGGAAGCTGTACAGGTTAATACCTATTTTTAGCTGTGTGTCTTTATCCTGACCCACTCTATGACTCCTGTGGTGGATGACCCTATACTCCTCTGGTATCTGCAGGGCCGGTGATGCTGCCCACAGTCCTGTGTGGTCCAGACTGGCTGCCCTAGAAAAGATCCTCATCAAATTCACTCTGCTGTGATACAGGAGTGATCTCCTGTACCAAAGTGCTTCCGGTCTCAGCAAGCACAGCTGACCCTGGACTGGAGCAGAGCATGGAGGGTAGGTCCATATTAAGTGAGGAACACACCTGAGGTTCCCCATGGCTTTGCATGTTTCAGCTAAGGCCCATCTGATGCTCTTTAACCTCTCCTGCTGATTTAGCCTGCCATGAGTTTATTCCTGATGTTCTGGGATGCAGGTGGGTGATGGCCAAACACGCACGCATCCTCTCTGGGCAGGGACTCACATATCTAGGATCTGATCCTGCTACATGCATGCAGCACATCTAACCTCTGCAAGAACACTGGGTCAGGGACATGCCAGTGAGGTGCTTGCAAAATATAGCCCTGTTTTGGACACCCCACCCCAAATCCTCATGCCTGCTCTATCAGAGCATCCACTCAAATGGATGAAGCAAGGGATCACTTCTTTCGCTGATCCTATGCTGCAGGCGAATTTAATACAATATCTCAAATTGTGGCAAGGAATTTAATTATTTAGAAATGATGTGAAGGAAGGGAGGGTCAAACCTACTGGATAATTTATTCATTACTAATATTTCCAGCGGCTGTAATTGAGGTGCTCTTTTAATTGTCCAAGCCACTCCAAAAAGCAGCTTTTCTAATAACGGCTTCGAAAGTAACTGTCATTCAGCTGTATAAACCTCTATCAAAGTTGGCTTTTGACTGGCTGATGGTATCACCCTCTGCCTTGACTTTATTTTAGCTTATTAAAATTGATCCTAAATAAACCTGATATGCCCCAAATTATTTTCCTTAAATTAATTTGAATGCAATTTGTTCTCAGCTAGATTCGCTGCCATGTTGAATCTCACAGTGCAAGCACAAGTTTGTTGGGTCACTCTAATTAATTTGATTTTGTATCTCAGCCCTCCTACCCATCACCAGCACTAAATGGAATTATTTAGAAATAGCAGAGATAATCCTGGCAAAATAATATGCCATGACAAGCCCAAGCTTTGCTTCTTTAGGAGAAAAATAAATAAATACACAACATGTTGAGGTGGTTTATTTTTGATTAAATGCTTCTGCTTTGCCTCAGCATTTATCTTTCAGAGACAGCTCCAGATCAGACAAAATGCATCACTCCATTAACATTATCGCTCTGTACGTTTGAGTGGGGCTCTCCAGATAACAAAGGGTTACAACATGCGTGGCCGGCTTACACCTCCAGCGGCTTTTATTTCTTCGGTGGGGGTTTGCACAAAAGGTGTTAGGAGGTGGAGAGGGGTGCGGGAGGGATGCTGCTCCCAAGTTGTTTGGGCAGGAAGTCAAATGGCTTCAAAGAGATGGAGTGGAGCTATTTAATTCAAAGACCCTAATGGAGACATCGGTGCCAGGCGCTGTACAAAATAACACGGGTTTAAAGAGATAATGTTGGGTCATTTTATTCAAAGGGCATTATTGTTGTGCTGAGCAACTTCACAGCACGAGATAGCCCCCGAATTCAGAGAGCGTCGTTTGGGTGGAAACAGAAATGGGAAAGAAATAGGTGTTGCAGATAATCAGAAACTTGGGAGGAATTTGGGATGAAGAGACTCACGAAAGGAGCATGTGATGGTTTGGGAAAGCAGTGGAAGACTACTGAAGTAATCAGGGGTGCAAGAAAGATCGGACGTGTCCCTTTTAGCTGCACTTGAATGAAGGAGATCTTCACATGAAGGTGGGAGGGAGCAAAGCTAAGAAGGTGTTTTCTTCCAGCTGATTCCCATGGAACCTCGGTAGCCTGCAGAGCTCGTTGCCAGAGAAAGCGGAGTGATGGAGATGTCAGTGTGATTTGAAAACAAAATAAATACTGGTGATGAGAACATCCATAGGAGTAACATGGAAATTCCAAGGGCGTTCCCCTATAGAGGGGGAACCTCTTGTCCCAGATTTTGCTCATGTGAGTGTGGGTGATGGCTCCAACCATCCGCAGTGGCTACAGTCAAAGGCTGAATTTCAGTCTTCATAGACCATTACCCTGATTTGCTTGGAAACTTGTATACTCAGAGGTGAAAGGAGGTCAAAACCCTTAGTTTTAGAAGAAAAAAGGTGAGGATTTGCACTTTTGAGGTGTTGCACCATCAGTTGACAGCACTGCAAAGGGCCCACAGCTCTTTGAAGCTTCCCTCCAGCACAGTCTGTTTTCACCACAGATGAATCCACCCAGTGCAGGATAACAGGAAAACTGTTTTGTATAGGTCCTACCAGTAAACAAAGCAGAGAAGGCAGCTGGACATATATTATATATATGTATATATACACGGACATAAATCTTTCTGCAGATTTTAGGAAGGGCTGGCTGAATACACCCCACTTCAGCGTTATGGAGAGGAACGCTTGTGAATATGGGAGATTTTTAAGGGGTGCTGCATTAAGGGCCCAGTGACATCGTTCTCTCTGTAAACCCAGGGTACCGGAGTGACCCCGCACCAACTATTTAACAAGTGATATTGTTCATGGGGTAAACGGATTTTGCTTCCCCTTCCTGTTTCTCTTTCTTCAGTCGCCCTGCTCCACTCCCCCCCCATTTTCTGTCATTTCTCTTTCTGTTCTTCCTTCCTGATACCATGGTGATGAAGCTGACATATAAGAATAGCTATTCTTCACTGGGGTTCCCGCAACATCCCTAGAAGAGCTTATGCTTCTCCCCTTCTCTGTCTCCCACGTTCACTAAGGGGGAAACTCTACATGTGCTGCCAACCCCACACACTAAAAAATATGGGCTAGCCAACCCCCTTCTCCCTCCCTCCTGTTTCCACACAATTGGCTTAAAAATCACGAGTTGCAACCAAAAAAAAATCACAAATGTTGGGTTTGGTTTGGGGTTTTTTCTGTTTTTTCTTTTAGGCTGGTGTTCTAACAAACCCAAACCCTTTGCCACCGTGCTATCTACAGGTGCCCACTGCTGATTTCAGCCACGCCTGACAGGCAGCGAGATGATCCTGTTCCTAAAAGTTTTGCAGAAGTAGGTGGCTGGGTAGGTGTTCTCCGAGTGAGGAAAATGCCAAAGCTACGTAGGGAAGAGGCTTTATAAATAACTCCTATTCAGAAGTAGCCACAATTGATATCTGCAATTAGATGTGAGATTTGGTAGGCTGTGAAGTATATTTTGCGTTTCCTTTTCCCGCTATCTGACAAAGGCAAACTTCCCCAAACACCTTTCCAGATTTATTACCAATTGCAAGAGCTGGGCAGTTCTGGGTCTTCCTGGGAAAATCACTGCAGGACCAGCCTAGTTCCCCTCCTCTCTCCTGCATTTGTGGTACCCACTGGAGCATCGCTCAGGAGCTGTATCACAGCAGTGAGTCTGACCGAGGCTCTCAAATCCCAAATTAAAGCCTTAATCTCTGGATTAGGCCCTTCCCCTCTTTAGGCTGTCCTATTTTCCTTTGGATTTCTTCTGATCTGAGCATTGCTTCAATTGAGCCAAATCCAACAGCCCCTTTCAATGCTGTGTGCCTCCAGCGTCAGCATCCAGCCTTCCCCTCTCTCCTTCCAGACACTCTGCAGCTCCTCCTGCATGTCCCTGGCCCGCTTTCCTCTGCCTCTCCACTCATTTCTCCATCTCATCCCTCCACCTCCAAAACCTCCCCTCTCCTTATCTCCCCCTGGTGCTCTCCAGCCCTCCTGAGCAGGGATTGATTGCTCTTTCCCACTTGCATTGTCCTCCGAAATGAAAAAACAATGAATTTGCCTGACTTTCTCTGGTTGTATCTTATCGCTCCACCTGCCTGCTTCCAACATTATTCCCTTTCACTTGTCTCCTGTGGTTTGAAGTAGCCCCTCTCAGGCATCCCCTCATTTAATTCGACAGCCCCAGTCTGTGTTTTATACTCTCCTTATCATTATGGCCTGACTGCTCCCCTGGCTCTCATTTCACCCAGGCTCCGTCCATCTGCCCCTCTTCCATGGCCATCCCCCTTCTGTTTTGTTTGGACAAATGACAGCCTGGGTGTGACCGGCAGCGATAATGGTCGACAAATATTTGAAGGGAGAAGGAGAAAAATTGTTCCCTGGGGAATTTCAAAGGAGGGGTAGGGGGTGAGTGGAGGGATGCCTCCTGGCTTAGCAGGGGGAGACTGGGATAGGGAGAGGGTGGATGGGTTGAGAAGACGTGCAGATGATGCTGTCAGCCTGAGTATATCCTAAATCCCCTCTGGGTGGACAGGGGATGTGGAATGAGCTTCTCTCTCATCTCTGGGTCTGCTTGGAAGGACAGGCTCTACCTGGCAGTGGCACTTTGCTGGCAAGGGAGAGACGGGGAGGGATGAATTGGCACAGGGGGCCAGAGAAGAGGGAATGGGAAGGGAGGCAAGAGTATTGAAATTACAACAAAGAGGGGAAATTTGGCCTGAAAAACTCTGGAAAGCTTCCTGAACTCAACCGGGGTTGGTGACCTAGTGTTTAAATCCAGATGCTAACACGGACTGGAGTATATACTGATGGGAAGAAGCCCTGGCAATAAAGCCAAGAGAGGGGACACACAGAACCTGCAGGTCTGTGGGTCCTGCCAGTTGCTGGGTTTGTTCCCTGGGACAGTGTGAAATGGGATTTTGCTTCCCTCAAAATACATCCAAACACGTGATAAAAAAGTGAGGGCAAGCCTCACCTCTGGATGACACAGCATCGTAGCTGCTGAAGGGCTCAGAGAAGGGGAAACATTAGATAACTAATACAAATGTTATTTAATAAATGTCCTACTAAGAAATCTGCAAAAAAAAGTACACCCACAGGGACTGGCAGGGAAGCTAAGGGAGTTGCCAAACGCTGTACAGCAAATCAGTGGCAGAGGAGAAAGGGCACCTCGCACAGCTCTGCTCCATGCCAGGACACCCTGGGTTTCCCAGCTAAACCAATGTCCAAACCCCCGAGACTCCAAAGACATGATGGACAAAGCACAAACGGAGGATGGCTTGGACAGACCCTCTCAAGGGCTTTTTCTCCACCCATCATTAGAAATTGGTTGCAACGAGGCTCCAACCAAAGTGGGAGGCAGTGGCTGGTGACTAAGGACAAAATCCTGCTCTTCCCTGCAAACAACTTCTTCTCTTGCAGGTTTGTTTTTGGGTTGGTTTTTTTTTTGTTTTTTTTTTTGGTAGCACTTTTGTCTCATTTTCTATCAACATGATCCTTCCTGAAGCTGGCAAAACTGCCAAAAAGCTGATAGTGTGACAACCCCAGCAGCCAGCGCCCAGACCCAAAACCACTCTGAGGGGCAGAGCTCATCCCATCCCTCCCTGGGGTGTCAGGCGTGACAACGCAGAGCCCTCGACGAGCTTTAAAACAGCTCACAATGAATTTTTCCATCCTCCAAAAGCATGATAAAGACATCCTTTGTCAGCGACGGGGACGGTGACAGCTACCCAGGAGACACCAATATTCATTTGGGTGTCAGCGGAGCGGGGCAAGTTGTTCAAACCTCCACGACTTGAAAGACCGGAGGGCAGACAGGGGTGAAAAAGAGACTTGGAGGAACAAGCTCATAAGGGAGCTGCCCTTCCCCCGGGTTGGATTTTAAGGATTTCGCCCAGTTTTAGGGGTTTCCCGGCTGCCACCAAGCGCGGTCGCTGCAGGTGGCGCTGCAATGTAGGTTTTTAGCGGTGCCGGCGCTCGGCACCAGCCCGGAGCTGTAACAGGCAGCTCCGGCTTTTAGCGACTTAAATACCATGTTGGTTTAACAAACTTGTAAAATGGCGGGGGAAAAAGAAAATAAACAACCCAAAAAACCCACACACAATTTTTTACAGTACCCTTTTCATTTATTTATTTTCTTTTGGTTCCCCTTTATTTATATTTTTTAATATGTTTTTATATTTGTCACTGGGGGCAGTTGAGTCTTAAAGCCTACAGAGGCACATCCTCAGAAAAATGGGTGTTTTCTGTTCTTTGGGTGTTGTTGGAAGTGATCCCAGTGTGTGGGTCGGGTAACAAGGCACAAAACCAAAGGATGCGGGTGCTCTTGGCCACCGTCCCGCTCTACGGGAGACGAGGAACCGCAGAGGGCTGTGGCAGTGCTGTCCAGGACTTCCCAAGGAATGGGGACCAAAGGGGTTATTTTGGGGCAGTGAGAGTGGAAATTAAGCATGGGAGGTCGTTTGGATGGAGATAGCAGGATTTTGCCTCTTCCCACATGATGCTGAGAGCAGCTCTGGGGCTAAGCCCTGATGGGTTTTACCCCGGAAGCGGGACAATGTGGGTGCCCAGCACCTCTCCGGAGGGACCCATGATCTCTGCTGTCACCGCGGCCGGGAGCAAAATATCCACTTGATGACAACAGGGTGAGCCTGAGCCTTCCTTGTCCTTGGGCCCTTTTACTGCAGCTATTCACAGGTCAGGGGAGGTCATTTGGGTTTTCTAGCTCTAACCCTTTTCCGCCCCCACTGCCTAGTTCATGAAAAGGCCTATAAATAAAGTCTCATTTGTCACTCACTCCTTTATGAACCCAAACAGCACAGGGATATATTGACTCACGCTATTGTCTTAAGAAGCAGAAAGAATTTGTATTTATTTCTTCCTCCCCACCAGATAATGGGAAGTAATCTCGGCGTATCCAGATTATCCCTTTTTAGCAGAACAGCCCAGTTTTAAATGCAAGACCAAATTTCCCGGAGATTTTCATATGTTTTATTAAATGGAGCTGCAAGCAAGACTGGACATTAAATAATTCCGTACTGCTCACAACAGCAGTGATCTTTAGAGGTTACTAACCTGCCATTGTATCTCAGATTTCCGTCTCGCTCTTCCGTTGTCATTTTGCTGTGTTATTACTCTTCAGGCTTCACATAGTATTCATTTCTCTGAATGAAAACAAATGACTCCTTGCAAGAGGCAGGAGATAAAGAATAATAAATACATTTTATGCACCACCTTAAAAAAGGGCTCTGAATCCCCATCCATCCATCAGGAAATGTAAACCAGAGCCCAGGCAAAACACACACGCGCGCACAGGCACGCGCCGGGGAGATAAAACTTGTTTTAAGGAAAACATGATATTGTTTAAAAATAAATATCTCGGAGGATGCAAATAGACAGCCCCCGGCCCCCATGTTTTGTGGCATAAATTTAAGATAATTAAAAATACAAAGCTTGGATTATGCCTGTTTTTCTGTGAATGGTCGAGGCTGTGGGGAGGAGGGGGAGTCCTGCTGTGCTTGATGCTGTACACCGTACCTCCTGGGAGGCAATCCCTGCCTCTGACCATGGCTACGACTCGCCGCGAGCGGTGGGACCACCTTTACCAGCTACCCCCTGCAGCCCTGCTGGATGCCTTCATCTTGTCTGGGGTAGGGGGAAGCTGTGGCAGCACTCCCAGGTATTTCCCCTCCCTGCCCTGATGTGAGCATGACCAACACCCCTAGAACCAAAGGAGATCTCCCCACTTGCTTCCCCTTTGCTTCTCCTCTTCCCTAGACCTTTGTGAGGTGCCCATCCTTGCGGCGTCAGGGCTCCCAGCCTCTACAGGGAGGCAGCCCTGTTGCTACGTGCCGCTATCAACACCCGGAGAGCATCGTTTTCCTTCCCACCATCTGCTGCCTGCTCTGCTTTCGGCTCGAGGGGAGCCCCGATATTACCTGCAGAGAGGAGTTCGGGTCTCTGCACGGGGGGAAGGAACTTGCAGAGCGGGCTGTGCTCCGTGGGGCAGGCCGGCAGCCTGCTGGACACCAAACTCGGGCAGTAAGCACTAACAGCTTTTAAAAAAGACTATTATTCTTGCGGCTGGCAGGAATTAAATGAAGACCCGGAGAGCAGAGCAGCTTGCAGCCGCTCTCTAGGATTACTGCTCACCCAAGCTGAGAGATTGATCTTCCTCTGAGCCCCCCTACGCCGGCTCTGATCGGCTCCCCTCCTCGTTTTGTCCTAGCCGGAGGAGAGCGGCTGGGCACACGCTGGAGAGGGAAAGGGGAAGGCAGATGCCAGCCAGAGCCGCGATGCTGAGAAGGGCTTTTCTGGGAAGCTGACGGAGGGAGCTAGCAAGATGCGCTTAATTCCTTCAGGGTTAGGTTTGGGGGGTTTTTTTCCCCTTTTTTTAAAAATTGTTTTTTGGGCAGCGACATTTCCCAATTAGTCCAATCAGGCTGGAGATCCTAGGTGTCAGTAGTGAGTAGGAGCGAGGGAAGGCACCGGGAGGAGAAATCGAGGCAGCCGGAGTTGCAACCGTGGGAGAGCGGCGGCGGCGGCGCTCGCAGCCCCCGGGCGCGCTCGGAGCCGGCGGCTCCGTCCCCGTCCCCATCCGCTGCAAACTTTGAGACGAGGAAAAGCGGCTTGGGGGTCCCCCTCCAGAGACAATCTGCGCCCTTCCGCCATCTCCCCTCTCCCAGAGGTGGGTGGGCTGGCGAAAGGAGGAGCAACTGGCCGCTGTCTCTGCAAAAAAAAAAAAAAAAAAAGAATGAAAGAGAAAAAGAATAGAAAGAGATTTTTATTATGGTTTTTATTTTTTTAATTATTATTATTATTATCCCTCCCTGGCGTGCTGGGCTGGCGTCGCCACCGCACTTCCACACCTCTCCGGCTATTTATTTTTTGGAAGAGAGGGGGGTGTGTGTGTCTGGGGGGTGTGTGTCTGTGCGTGCGTCTGTGTTTGCAAAAGAGCCTGGGTGTCAAAGCCCGCTCCGCAGCCACCATTGGAGAGGAGGGCTGGGGAGGAAGGGCTGGCGAGACAGCCGCAGTGCGAGCCCTCCCCGGCGGGCAGGCAGCGGCGCGGCGGCCGCGGAGCCGGGCGCGGAGTCGGGCGCGGAGCGGGGCGCGGAGCCGAGCGCGGAGCCGGGCATGGCTCCGTAGCGCATCCCCTGCCTGCACCCTGCCTGCCTGCTCGGCTGCCTGTCTCCCCCCCTCCTTGCTGATTTAGAGGCGGGGGGGGGGAAGGGCTGGGGGAGGGAGGGAAAGGGGTGATTTGGGGGGGGGGGGGAGTGAAAACTGGAGCTGCGTGTGTCCCCCCCCCAACTCTGGGCGAGCCAGACACGGTTTGCCCAGTGCAGAGAGAGGGGCTCCGTGTTCCGCCTCCGTGGAGTATTTGGGATTGGAGAGAGACACACACACGCACACACACACACACACACACAGAGACCATCTGCAGTGTCAATGCGGCGCCTGCTCTGAAGACTGAAGTGGGGGGAAAGGAGAGGAGGAAAAAAAATATTATATATATACCCAAACCCACCCAAAGCAAGCGAGGAGCTTTCCCAGGTAAGGAGCCCCCCGCCCCGCCCGGGCAGCGGGGGCCGGCGGGAAGATGCCCCGGAGGATGCCCCGGAGGATGCCCCGGGAGGGCCGGCGGGGCTGCAGCGGTACCTGCCCTCCACACCTGGCAGGAGTGGAGGGGAGGGTGGGGGCCTGGGAGGCGCCCCCCCATCCCCGCCGCTTCTCCCCACCTCCGGGTCGTGGGGATGGGGTCGGGGCTGGCGGGTAGAGACCCCCCGCGGGCTGAGCCGACGTGGCCGGGCACGGCCTCTCCGCCCCTCCCGGGTCGGCTTGGGAGGATGCTGGGGGGGATTTGCAGCGGGGAACCCCGGCATCCCTCCACCTCCCCAGCGCGGAGGGGACCCGGTGCCCGATGTGTGTGCCCCCCCCCCCCCCCCCGGGTCCGCGGTGGCTTTTTCCCCATGCACAAGGCTCAACTTTTCTCCCCGGAGGTAGCGGCTCCAGCGTCGCAGCCTGTCCCTCATCACCCCCGGCCATCCGCGGCTGCGGATTTTCCCCCGCGCGGTGGGTATTCCACCCACCCCTCGGTGCCCCAGAGCCTTCCTCGGGTAAGGGGCTGGAGGCATTTCCAAACTTTTCCTGCTCCCGATGAGGTTGCAGCTGGATGGGGCTGGAGGCTGAGCCCTTTTCCCGGGGAGGATCCGCGCATCCCGGGTGACCGGTGGATAGGGACAGGGGCCACCCCTGGCGGGGAACACCTAGGAGGGAAGGGGGCGGGCGGGAACGTCGTTTCCCTTCTTGCAAGGTGCTGGAGAGTTTGACTGCCCAAATCCCGGCTGCGGAGTCAGCGCTGATCAACCTCCCTCCATCCCTCCCTGCATGTGTGCGCTGCAACCGAAACCTGCGTATTGATGCTCCTCGTTTATCAGACATATGCCCTTAAATTATGTAGACAGAGAGAAGTGATCTAAACACCGAGCCGCACATGGTTTTGGTGGAAATATAATACTCCGGCAGCAGATGAGTTCCTCCCAGATAAACAAACCCACTTGCTCAGCCCCAGCAGGGCTAAGTGCTGTTTGGGTTTGTAGTGGCTGCATGTGGCTGCTACATACCCAGCCCAGAGGAAACCCTCCTCCTGGGGCCCCATCTGCTCCCCTTGCTGGGGAGGGCTGCAGCCTCTGCCGTGCTGGATTCGGGTGTAGGACCCGCAGGACTCTCCTTCATGGAAAGGACCGGCTGGAAAGCGTGTGGCCGTGCTCCTCTTCTGTAAAACTTCCACCCCGCGCCTGCTCCGCTTCGTTTTCCAGCCCTGCCACGGAGCTCGCTGGAAACGCACCTGATTTTTCATGGATTCCCTCCACCGCCGAGATGCGATGTCTGGGATGCGAGGTTTTGGGGAAAGCGAAGAGGGTCTGAGGCTTCCCGGGTCGCGGGGGTGAGTGGTGCAGAGAGGGTCAGGTTTGGACCGGGACCCCTGGGGATGCTCTCATTCCGGGGGAACAATGATGCTGTCAGGGGATTTTTACAGCCGATGCAACCGCTCGCAGCCTTCTAGGGACTTATCTTGAGCTTGCACCAGCCCTGCACAAATATTTTGGAAGGCATAAAGCGTGCTAAGTTATTTTCTTTATCTGTCCTCTGTTTCACCCGGGTCTTGTTTATAGAAGCTGGTTAAATCCGTGAGCGGGTGGGACCAGTGGAGCATGGGGTTGCTTTGCCTTCGCTGTCTCTGCGATTTTAATTACAGCTTGTGCCTCCCAGTGTGAGATTAGGTGCTTCCTCCCCCTGGCTAAGCCACTGTCTTAAGGTCTCGGGGATGCGAGCAGCGTTTTGTTTGTGGTTTAATTACCTCGGGAAGTGTGTGTTTGTTTGTTTGTGTGTGGGACCCTTCACCAGAGCCGGGTTTCCAGCGGTGCAACAGATGTGTGTTTGCTTTTCGCGTGCAGCCAGGTTTAAACATGCAACCCCAGCCCATGTCACAAAAGCCTGGGATTCTCTTCCCTCCTCTGCCCAGACCCATCCTCCATAGGGGTGTCTCCTTTCCAAAAGGACCAGTCCAAGGCTTTGCCTTTCTGTCCCATCTTAAATACGCGGTGCCCGGCGATATCAGTAAGATGCAACATAAATGACAGGCGCATGATCTAAGTGTTGTTTATGTCCAAGACGGGTGTTTTAAAATACAGGCTGATGATCAATCGTGGTGCTGTTGGGAAGCTTTTGCTTGATGATCGTAACTGCCTTGTAGGCGCTGAAGACTGGTGTTAAATCTGTTCAGCGTGCAATCCAGCACCTGGCTAGCAGAGGGATGAGTGCTATTGCAAATCCTAAGAGAGATGCTGAACTTCTCCACGGGGAGAGGAAATACTCGAGCCTTTCCTCATGCGTTTACCTGCCAGCATCCCTCTCTGCACCCGTAGAGAGCCTGGTGCTAGACAGCCTGTGCATGTGGCAAAGCAAAGGGCTCAGCACAGGCACGAGAGCGGCTGAGATCTGCCGCCTGGGAGGCAGAAACCGTCTTTGGCGGTTGGATTCCGGGGGCAGTGAGTGGCCGGAGCTGGTTTCGTGTTGACTCCTTTGCTTTTGCAGGGTGAGGAGGAATGTTGGAGCCCCATTTGTGTTGCATCGTTTTCCTTTTACTGAATTGCTTTGTCTCTGTCTCCCAGTTTCCTCAATGTTGAGCAGTTGCAATAAAACCTACCACCTTCCTGGAGTGCCAGGGTTTGATTTGCGCGCTCACACATCCCAGGGTGAAAAGCCCTGCAAGGTGTTACGATACGTGGGCATACTGAGGTTTAATGCCCTGTAGGAGTTGATTTATTGTTTGTAAGGGAGCTCTGAAAAGCTTCCTAAAAAGCTGAGAATGATGCTGGCATGGTAGGCTCATGCTCTGCATTGGGATCCTACGTGGGGAGGGTGCTGGAGTCTTTCGAGTTTTGGAGTTAGTGGTGCCACAGTTTGCAGCTTGGCTTTGCCTACAGGTGTTTTTGAGGAAAATGGCATGCTGTCCTGGGAGTCACTTGGCTCTTCTTGATTTATTATTCACAATACCCCTTTAACAGGAGGTCCCACATAGCTGAGACCGAGACCCAACGTCACCCCTTTGCAGCCATGGTGCTGGGACTCAAAAGTCTTATGTTCTGCCCATGAATCCCCCTCCCCAAGTAGAGATACATTTTGGATTATGACCGTTTCCCGTAGTAAAGCCCTCGAACTGTTTGATGCTCATATAAAAAGCCCTTTCTGGTCCCCACCAGTGTGATGAAAGGCTTCAGAGGGCTCTTTCTTACTCCTTCCTTCCTGCTTGCAAGACTCAGTTAATGGACACCAACGGCTCCAGGCGCCCAAGGCAATGAGACTTCCCGTCTGTGCTGAGAGTCTGGGCAACCCACTGACTTACTGCAGGATATCAGTGGTGAGCGTGCTTCCCTGCATGACTCTTCGGGTGAAAAGCACTTTATGTTCCTAGGGTTTGAGCTCTCAAGGACCCTGCAACAGCAAAAAAAATCAACTCAGAAAGATATGCATAGGGCTCCCAGGATGCTTCTCACTCAGACTCTTATTTTAAACCAGCAATAGTGTTCTTATTCCCCTGGTGCAGATTGGGAAACTGAGGCACAGAGAAGCAAAAGCCTCAGCCCTCATTTATTGATGGGAACCTCACTCACCACCCTGAAATGCAAACTGAACCCCAAGTGATACTTGGAGATGAGAGCAGTGAGCAGTCCCCTGCCCTTGAGCCTGTGCTTCAACAGCCGAGAGCAGTGCTTGGTCAGAACAGGACACTTTTGAAATTGATTTTTTTTCCAGTTAAAATGAGAAAACATCATCTTGGGTTAACACATTAGCCAGGGGGCAGCTGTGATCCTATGAATCTTTAAAACTGGGTACAGAATTATTTTAATCGCCTTTGGAAATGGAGGGATCATTAGGAAAATGAGATGTGTTGTGACACCGAGTCTGTGTGGCAATTTGCTGGAACTGATATTCCTCATAATTTTTTATGTTTTTACTCATCCCACTGAAACTCTTTGTACTTCACTGGTGCATGTGCTCTGCTATGTTTGCCTTGTCTTTGCTTGGTTGCATCTTGTAAGGTGCTGAGCAGCCACCCAGATAAGGGATGCAAAGTCTCTGCCCTGCATCCCCTGCAACGGGAGCCAGTGTAGTGTGTCATCTGTCCTGCAACCTTTTCCATTGCAAAAACCTGATCCCTTAGAGATGCTCTGAAAGCTTTGAACGGGTTTGGAAACCCAATGGTCATGTCATTTCAGACACCTCTAGTCCGTGCAGCTCGGTGCTCCCAGCTAATGTGGACCTTCCTGGGGACACGCACTCTTCAAAGGTGATTCCAGGAGCAAGGGAGGAAGCCAACTCTTTGCTGAAGTGTAATGTTCCCAGCTGCTTCTATCTGAAATACTAATTTCTGTAGAAGACACCAAGTTCTCAGGGCTGGAGGAGAGCCTGAAGACCCCAGCAGGATCAGTGATTGAGTGGAAACTTCCATCCACAATATGCTACCTATCAGCAGGTGGCTTTGACCTTAGGGGAGATTTCACTAGAGAGAGGTAATTTGTACACTATGTGACTTGCTTTTACTCCAGGTTTTGCTGCTGAGAAGGCTTACCTGTATTTTTTCAATACTGCATGCCATGAAACAGAAATCCAGACCCAAAAGTCAAGAGGCTGAGATTCACTGGCTTCTTTTGCGTAGGAATAAACAAAAACGGCCACTGAGCGTGGCTGGATTTGCACTGGTGACCCAGAAGGGAGACCTTCTGTCACCGCCTCTCTCAGCTTTCACGCCTGATCTCTGAGTTTCCTTCCAGCTATATTATCCATACGTGTAGTGGTCTGCCACGGCTTTCCCACCAAGCCATTGGCAATAAATTTACAGGAGCAGACTGGCACTTGAATTTGCCTTGTCCTTCTGACAGGACGAATGTGTGGATCTAATGCAGATAATATGGGATAGGTTTCCATTACCATCATTTGCATGATATATACTCACACACTTCCCCCTCCTCTGAGCTCGTGCAAGGGCCAGAGGAATAAATCTTGATGCTTGGTGAACCCTCGCAGTCAACGCTGCACCAAATGCATGTAAATGTTTGCAAAATGAGCCACCCCGACCTGCTCGTTGTTTCTCCTTGAGCATAAAACACTACATGCGGGAGGAAAAGTGAGCGTGGTGGAGTGTTTTAGTCGCAGTATTGTTTTCCTTTGAAACAGTGCAGTGATGCCGGTCTCGGGGACCGCGTGTAGAAGGTTAATATTTATGTACCTGTTGTTTCTTCTGAAGTCAGAAATGTGCACTTGCCACCAGCAGCCCCCCCCAGACGCTCATTCATGAAGAGCTGTGTCGGCAAGTGTCTCGGCGTTAAACTGTTTGGTGACTTGAGTTTAGAGTTATAGGAATCGGAGCGATGAATTAGCAGTAAATCAAAGCCGGGATGGCTCCGTACCCAACTGCGGCAAGATTTAAATTAAAAATATCTTGCCGAGATGAAGTACTCATAAGTCAAGCACTGGCGTTGTGTCAGTCTGGGCTTCAGCGGCGAGAGCTCAGCCACTTTGAAATAGAAACCACGAGGAGCCCACGTATTGATCCCCAGCTGAACTGGGAAATTGCCACTTCATTTCTTCCATTAAATGTTCTTTCTTTTCTTTCCTTTTTGCTGTTTTTCACCCCACAAAGGGAAGATGGTCGTGCTGGGAAGTTGGGAAAAGGTTTGCAGATTCACTGCACGTGCATGTGGCCCTGTTTGACTTGGTTAGAGCGTATTTGATTGTGAAAAGGGATTTATTTGTTTTTTGTGACCAGGGATTTGTCTATAATGTAGTGCTGGAAAGAAAACTCATTTAGAGACTAAGGAGGTGTATCCTGTTACAATTGCCTAGCGATGGAATAGCGAGTGCTTGGTGTGCAACACAGCTTTGTTTTACTTTAGGGAAACTGTTTCTGGGCTGCCAGAGGGAGACTTTTGTTTACCAGAGAGCTGCCCGATTGTCCTGAGCAAGTCCCTTGGCTTCTTGTTTCCTCATCTATCAAATGGGGGTGGTCTTGTAGAAGTAACTGTCCCTTTAGCCATCATCTAATAGTTGTTTTGCTCTAACGACCTTTACAAATGATTCACTTTTCATAAGTGAGATGATAAAACCAGGGAGGTTCTGGTTGAGAATTCACTCATCAGCCCAAGGAATGGCATCATGCGCATGCCTAATACCACTGAGGGCCACTGTCCTATCCCTGGACAGTGTCATCTTCTCCTGATGGCTGGGAAGGGGCTTTCAGTGATAGCGAGGGGCAGGAGGTTGATCTAAACTGGGGGAAAAGCTCTGTCCCCCCTGCCCTGCTGGGGAGCGGAGAGAGGAGGTGGGCTGGGAACACAACTGTGCCAGTGGTGGAGCTAGACAAAGGATTTTCTTTGGATTTTCTTTGAAGGGAAATTTAGAGGAAAAGCCCACCAAATCCACACCCAAATTAGGATGGGCACATCTGCTTGACCTGCTAGCTTAAAGAAAGTGAGTTTCTGAGCTCTTTTGGAAAACCCCTTTTATTTGTCAAGGTTTTGGTGCAAATTCATGGCTCTTGCTAAAAGAAGGACAGCTCGTGGAGTTTTGTAAGCTGTTACCCTGAGATGTGGATATGTTGGGGTGCTGGTATCTACATGGATAATTTTGGTCATTTCCCCTTTTTGGTTGTGTCTCAAGCTTTGCACTCTCCCCTTCGTGGTGTCCTCCTGGATGGAGGGGGTGTCACCCCCTGCCACAAGTCCCTTTTTCTTCCAGCCCTCCTGGAGCCTCAGGGTTCATTTGAAAGTTGCAATGACCTCGGTGCCTGGTACTATTGAGGCTGCATACCCCCATCACCCCTTGGACCCCAGGCTCCACCTCTACGGACCATCCAGCCCTCTCCCAGACAGCTCCCCTGGCGCTGGCAGTGCTCAGGGACAACCTGGAGGGTGAGCTGGTTTAAGTCCCAGCTCAGCCTCCACCGAAGCTACCTCCAGGAGAGCAATTGCCTCCTCACCCTGAAGACGGCAGGATCAGCTCTGAGTTTTTCTTCTGTGCTCAGCTGCTATGGTGATGAGTTGCTATAGAAACACATAGTTAGCATTATTATTTATTATTGAAAGGTGCTTCTTTTCATCTCTTAAATGCAGGGTTGTGCCAGGAAGAGCCCAATGCTGGGTGTGGGATACTGCCCACCCTGTCCACACAGCTTGGAGGGTTATGGAGAGCCGTGCTTTAGCCATGCTGGAGGCAGGCAACCGTGCTGTGCTGGCCCAGCGGGCTGATCTGGTTAAACAAATCCCCCCAGTATGTTCCCGTCACAGGTTCCTTCCTTCGTCAGATCCATCCTTTGGAGGGGGATTTGAGTGAAGCGTTTCATTATAATGAGCTTAGTTATTTCCAAACTAGTAATCGCATGTCACCATTTGGTGCAAAGGGTTTGCATTAAGTTCTGTAATAATATGTCTATTCATCCATCACAAATACTATATTCACAGGACCTTGTAGTGATTGCCTGGTAAATACCTTCTCTTATCTCTTTGCATGCGCCGCTCCTTGTTGTTTGCTCAAGTCCCCCCCTCTCTGCAAACCCATCCTTCTGCACTGGGAGACTGGGAAGCTCCGCCAGTGCTCCTGTCCCAGGCTCCTGCTCTGCCTGAGCCCCCCTGGAGCCGGGCACCCGGCCAGGCTGGCAGAGGAGCTGCAGGGCTGGCTGCAGCCAGCCAAGAGCCAGGAAGGGCAAGTGGTGCTGAGGGTATTACTCTGCCTGCTTTTCCAGCTGCTGTGGGTGGGACAAAGCCTGTTGAGGGGCTCCTCTTGCTCTGTGGGAAAGGGTTTGGGGGGTAGGAATAGGTATCTTCTGTAGTCTGGGTGCTGAGCAATGCTTTGACTGAGAGATGCTGCAAAGGGTCCTGCAAGAAGCCCCCTTATACAGCTCTCCGGACACATCCATTGGTTTTGGGAATGCACAGCTGGGGAATACAGCAGGGATGCAAAGCCAGGGTACCTGGGTCCCCTGCCTGCAGCCACTGGGTTCCAGGCTTCCCGTCGAAGCTGGCAGCACTGCAGTAGTGGCTCTGCAAGGAAACCTGCTGTCCTTCACACCCCGGCAGCCCTGAGGATGCTGCGGCCGCTGTGGAGGGGTGGCTCCGAGGGGCCGGGTGAACGGCTGGGAGGATGGAGGGATGCCTGGAGGCACTGGAAGGAGCTGGGCTGAGCTTTTGCTTTCTGCCTGGGGCAGGTGCAATGTAGCCTGGAGGTGGAGGGCTTGGCTTTGCTGGCAGCAGGGATTAGCTGTTCAATTCTTCTTCCCCTCCTAGCTCAAAAGGGCTCCCTGAAAAATGCCTGGTAGTGAAAAAGGAAAAAAAAAAAAAAAAAAGAGAGAAAGAAAAAAAAAAAAAAGGAGGGAAATTGAAATCAACACAGTTTTTCTTGATGCAGAATTATCAGCTTGGAGGTGAAGTTTCAGGGCTGGTCAGTGTAGCTGCAGGGGGGGTGGCTCAGCCTCTCCTCGTACCGTTGCTGCAGGCGCAGGGCTGGGCTCTCCATACAGCCGCTGCAGATGCTGCCCTGGGGGGATGAGCTGCAGGGTGTGGAGGGATGCAGGAATGGCTGGCCCACTGCAGGATGCTGCATATGGAGGGACTCGGGCGTGGTGAAATCTCTGCTGTTGCTTGCAGAGTGTGGTCCATGAAGTTCTCTGAATTCCTCCTGGTCTCCACCTTCCTGGTCTGCCAGACTGGGACCGGGAAACATCCTTCCCTGCCTTTGAGGAAACAAAAGGAGGCTCTTTAAAGCACCCCCTCGAGCAGGAATAAAACACCTTCCTTTGCAGAGCCTCCTTCATTGCTTGAAGTCAATCCCTTTGGGCTTTGTATTTTCCTTCTTGGAAGCTGTGCTCCCTGCGGAGAAGAGAAAAAACACACCTGGGGTGCAGGAGCAGTGCTCAGGGCAGGGGGGGGCTTTCCTGGGAAGTGTAGGTTGGAGGTGAAGGGGTGGATGGGGGGTCCACTGTGGGGGTCTAGAGCGCTGAATGCTCACCCCTCACTCTGCCATCTCTCAAGTGCAGTGTTGTTTGTGTAGGGTCGCATCCAGTCTGTCTCTGTTGTATCCATGTCTGGGAGCAACCTGCTGGGGTGGGAGATGATCCTGCATGTGGCAAGCCCTCCCCTGCTCCTGGTGCAATGAATCATAGCACTAAATGGAACCTTCCCTAAAGGGGGGAAGCTGGCTGAGGCAAATTAAAGCTTGCTATGTTTTGATGGGGTTGATGTGGGCCTGAAGGGATTGTGTTTTGCTCTTATGACCCCTTTTTCTTCACCCTGAGCCGCAGCCAGCTGCTTGGATGTGGGGTTGTGACACCGATGCATTTGGAGACCAGTCATCCAAGTGGTGACATGGGCTTGGGACTGGTGTGGGATGCCCCCTCAGATCCCACCAGCTGTGAGACCATCAAGTCTCAGGTTTCTCTCCAAATCCCCATTGAGAGCAGAGTCATTTTGGCCGCTTGACACAGAGCACCTTTGCAGCCTCTGCCTTATCCTGCCTTGCCTCTGTTGTGGCTCAAGGAGTCCAGAAGCTGCTCACCTTTGTCAAGGAAGGGCAGGAGGCATGAAGTATCCTTGGATCTGCAACTCTTTGCCTGGGTGAGGGATGGAGAAGAGCTGAGAGAGGTGAGCCCTGTGCAGCAGGAACTGGATGCTGCCTGTCAGAGCCATTCAGAAGAGGTTTTATCCTCCCTTTATAATAGAGTTGCTGCCCTTGCCTGCCTTAGCAAGGCAAACAGCTCAAAGGGATGCCTCTGAATGAAAGTAACAACTTTTAGGACAAATTTCTCTCTGCATAATATCTCAAAGAAAGCAGGAAAAGGAAATGGCAAGCAGGCATAATTAGGTAAGTATTACCCATTAGGAAGGGGAAGGAGCTATCAAGTTGATTTCCATTTCTTTCTTATTTTACATGCCTGATTTTTCCGCCTCTCCAGGAGGCGGTGTGTGAAGTAGATCTCTCCTTAGCTTGGAGAAGTAAATAATCAGAATATGATGCTCTCCGAAGCTCTTCCCAAAGCTTTCCAAATCTGAACTAAGCTGAGGATTTTTAGCATCTTCACAAGTCTGAGCTTTCCAGCATTTGTAAGACCTGGTAGGGACTTATTTCCCACTATCACACTGGGGAACCAAGGCGCAGGCAGGCAGCAGGGCTTACATCTTGGTGTGACCTGCTTGACTGTACATACTTCTCTCTGGGCTACCTATTCTGCATGGAAGTAGAGATAAATCCTTATCTCCTGGTTGCTTCTCAGTGTAAACCTGCATGTTCCCATGTCCTTCCAGCCACAGGACACCCTGCTTTGCTCCCGTGTACCCAAGGTTGCTCTCCCGGCTGTGCCCTCTTACCTCTTAGGATAACAACAGCATTGACTGCGATTACAGAGCCGTCAGCAGATGCCTATTACACATTTTGGCAAGGATGAGGGATGGCTTGTGCACCAGCCTGTAGAAGGGTTCTCCTCCCCCCCCCCCCCTCGCCTGTGCCCCTGCTCCGGAGTCTGTAAGTGGTGTTATTAAAGGCTGTCGGGAACTGCTGTCATTGGCACAGTCAATGGCTGACACAAGGCAGCCCTCAGACTTTGACTCATCTGCAGCTCACACACACACACACTCTCTGTTATGCATGAGCCAGAGAAAAGGCAGTTTCTCACATGCATCACCCTTTTTCCAGCTGTTTGGGCCTTTTTTTTTTTTTTTTTTTGCATTCATTGCAGAGAAGAAGTCATGATTGTCCTACAGTGTAAGAAAGAGATTTGGGTTGCATCATACTACCAGCACGTGCCCAGCTCTCTCACTGTTTTGTAAATGAAGTTGAGGTCCCTTTTTCCTTAAATACAACTACAGGCATACATCCATATATATATATATATATATATATGGGTGTGTGTATGTTTTATACATATACATAAAAATACATGTTTATATGCATAGCTCTACACACAAATGCAAAATATACATGGTTAGAAAACTGCCAATCTGTTCACCCTGCACTTTTCACAGATTGTTGCCAATTTTGCCCACAATTCAGGAAAGGTCTTGCAGGTCCAGGATGAGATTTCTGGAGAAGGAAGAGCAGCCTTGCTGCACAGCCAGAGTTAGGAGGGATTTAGGACAGGCCCTGTTCTTTTTCTTCTGACATCGCTTGATCAGGCACTGGTAGGAGAGTGTTTTTTTCTAGCTTATAGGGAGGAAAGGGAAGGGAGGAAAAAGCTTGAGGTTTTGCTCCAGCACAGGACTGGGAATAAATGGTGTAATCTTGGAAAAACCTTTGAGTCTGGGAATGTGGTTTCCTGTGAGCTTGGTTGCTTTAATGCTTTGCAGGAGGTGCTGGTCCAGGCTCTGCTGATTGCAAAGGGGTCACGGAGGGGCTGTCAGGAGTAGAGGAGGGAGGTTGTGCACCACTTCTCATCCCTCCAGGTGGCTTGGCTGGAGCTTGGCCATGAGCATTCAAGTGGGGCAGCACAAGGTGCCACAAGCCTGGAGGAGATACCAAGCAGATTGTGACTTGGTGACAATCTGCTTCCTCAGTCCTTGGTCATTCATACGCTCATGCTCATGCAGACATCTCCATGGTTCCCGTTGTGGTGTGCTGAGCTGCATTTTGCACCAGCAACAGCCTTACATGGCCATACAGGCTGCTTTCCTGCTCTGCCTCCCCTCCTTCTGGATATGTGTGTGTGTAGGATAATTTTGAGGCTTCTCCATACCTGCAGAAGGATTTGCAAAAGTTATAGTGTGATGCTTGAAGACTGTGCTCCTTAGACACAGGATCGTGAGTTGGAAGAGAAAAACACGGCCCTTTCCATGCAGTGGTTTCACTTGGTGGTTGTCTTCTCTCCTGTCTTGTTTTTCCTTCCCTAGTAACACAGGCAGCAGAATCAGCTTTATTTTATATAAAGCAGAAAGGTCTCCAGGTGCAGGTTTGTGCTCGCCTGTCTCTTCTCCACTGCTGCCTGCCAGTGGGTGACTTACTTTGCCATCCATAATTAGCCTCTTCCAAGGTCTCATTGTTGCTGGGCTGAGGTAGAAGGTTTTACAGCAACTGCCTATGTTCAAATAGAGAAAAAATAATCCCCTCCTCAGCTTCATGTTAAGAGGGAGTGGATTTTAAACTGGTTTATGTTGCTGCTGAAGCAGGGTGGTCAGCAGAAGGCACCTAAACTGGCCCGTGGCAATGCTGTTATGTGGTGGGGAAGGTGGACGGAGGAGTGGAGGATGTGTGTCAGCCTTCCCACACAGAGGAAGGAATCAAATATCTGCCCTATATCAAATACCATGCTCTATTCCTGTGGGACCGAGTTATTGGTAAGGAGAAAGCTGACCTTCTCCTGTATTTATGAACTGAATCTCCAGTTTGCTTTGGTTTTGATTTTTTTTCTCCCCCTCCTGTTACAGAGTGCAATACTTCATTTCACAGGAAATAACATTTTATTAATTTTCTCCTTCTGTGTGATTTTTCTAAAAAGCTGCTGAAGATGAACAGGATTTCTTCCCCTTAGCTTTTCCTGCGTTATACTTGGCTTGGCATGCTGGGAATGGATGTTGCTGCCCATGTCTGTGTGGGACCATTAGCTGTGCTGGAGCCTGGGGATATTCCCCTGCTACGGCTGCTGAGGGCAAACAAATTCTGGAGCTGGATGAACACATTATTATTTTAACAGTCACACCCCAGCAAGTTTGAGAATTAAAAGTGGTCAGCATTTCCCTTACTGCCACAGAGATGTATCCTTCTTCCTCCTGACTGTCTTATCTCCAGCCTTCCCCAGAACAGCTTTTTCTGCAAATCCTTTCCTGCAAGAGCTGGTCTTGAGCATCTTCAGAGCGGCAAGTCCTTCGGAGCTCCGTTGCCTTTTCCTTACTCTTCTGCCTGCAGAGAGCAGATTTTTGGAAGCTCAAGAGCTCTGTGTTTCCTGCACATAGGTCCCTTGGAGATATCTGAAGCTACTTTGCTGAAGTTCACAGGCGACTTTTGAAAACCTCGGCCATTACATTCATGTATATATATATATATAAAATATGTTCTCTCTTCCCTCCTGTTTTCTTTCTCTGTCAGGGATCCAGCTGTGCAACATGTGGCACTTGTAGGACTTGGAAGACAGGAAGATCAAGCAAACACAGAGCTTTCAGCAAGAAGAGATAAATTTCCAGAATAAATTCAAGCCACGTAGGCCCAGTCTGTTTTAGTTTTAAAGCCCTGCTGGTAGTGATGTGTGGGAGCTGTAGATATAAAGCCAGGGAGAGAAGAAGAGTTTATTTGTATTATTTCTGGCACCTTGGTAGAGAAACCTCTGTTCTGAGTTCATGGTGCTTGGCACAATGTTACTTTGCATGGACCGTACCAGAGAAACTGCCTGTTGAGCACTACCTTCGTGCGTGATTTGAAGGCAAAGGAAAAAAGGGGGTTATCTGCCCTGAATGAGAGAGAGTTGCAGCTGGAAAAGTGCAGGATTTGTGGGGGTGTATGGGATGCAGATGGCCGCAGAGGAGAAATACCTTGTTATTAATAACCCATTGAATGGCGATAGCATTTTTACACCTGTGCACACTTCTACCATTTTTATCCCTGCTCTCTGGCATTTGGCAGGACCACAGCTGGGAGCTGTGGGCTCCCTTCTGCAGGCAGCTGATGAGGATTTCCTATTTACCACAGGCAGAGGACAGGTTGGTGTTTGATGTATCCAGGGTACTGAGCCACGGACTTGCTGGAGCGTGGTTTGGTTCCCATGGCAAGTCCTAAGTTTCCTGAGCTTGTTTGCTGACACTGACCTAACAAGGGTCAGTCTGGCAGAGGGAGTTGTTAGATGGGCTTGCTGCTTTTTGGAGAAGTTTGTGTCTCTATTTAGCAGCATGCTTTTCTTCTACTAAGTTAAAAAAAAAAAAACAACAACCAAACAAAAAAAAACCAGAAAAGACACCTGGATGTGCTCCCAGGTCTGTCCCAATAAGCTCAGCAGTGCCCAGCACAAACTGATGCTGCATTCAGCTGAACACCACTGCTAACAACCCAAACTTCATTTCCCTTCCTCTCCCCACCCTGTCTTTTTCCTCCAGTCAAAGCAAAAGATTTACAGCCTCTAACTTTCGAAGTGAGGGCAAATTTCAGCCCAACCTCCCATCTGAGTTGATGCCTTGTGTCATTAAAATCCATCTGCAGCTACCCAAGCCTCCCCAGCCGGCACCAGGCTGCGTGTCCCAGCCATGCAGGAGCCAGGGCAAGACACTGCGTACTCCAGCCCCTTACCCAAGGCCCCCGGGGCTGGAACACTGATGATGCTCTCCCCAAGCAAGGTGGATGCTCCCACATTGAGTCGAAGCAGTTGTGACTGCATCCTCAAAGGACAGGGGTGCATGGGCAGAGGCTTGAGTACCTTTTACAGTATTTGAGACTTGTGCAGCACTCAGTGTGCTGCTGTGGGATTCTGTGGGGTGAGGGAAGGGAGCAGCAAGTCCTGTTTTGGTAAAAGGGATTAGTGGAGAGAATGAGGCTGTGGGAAAACAAGGGCAGGCTTGCCCTCTGCAGTGCAGCTCAGGGGGATGTTGGAGGGCATGTGGAAAATCCTCTGTGGATCTTACTCCTTCACCACCTGTGCATCTGTTTTGTAGTGTTTCTTCAGGTCTTACAGGCTGTGTTATCAAGGCCTCCATTTCTAATGAGCATGGTTTTATGAACAGAGATGACCTTCCCACACCCCCACGTTAAAAATGCCCCTTGTTTCAGACACAGGTGCCTTTCAGCTGCACAAGCAGAGATGAACAAAGCAGATGGTGTTTGGATCTGGATTAAATTAGAGTTTGGGGTGATGTTTTGCTTGCAGCTGACTCTAAGCAAACAAGTAACTTTCTTTGGGGTAGTACAACCCAGATCTGAAACCACTGGTTATTGCAAATCCATGAAATGTCTTTTGCAGACTGAATGGGCTCATATGCCTGTTTCTGGTGCTGGGTTTTCTCTGTAACACCTATCCTAACACAGCTAATGCTTTGTGATGATGGATCTGCAATTATGAGGCTGTGCAAATAGCTAAAACAATTGCATCACCCTCCCTGTGGCTGCTCTAGAGTGATTTGTTGATAGCACTAAGCATTTGTTCGTGCAAAGGAAGGGTAGATCCTGCAGAGCACTTGCAGCTTCCATCCATGTCTGAGTGTCTGGCCCAGGGAAGGTGGGCAAGGAGAAGGAAAGATTTTGCCTTTTGCAGGTGTGCTTTGCAGCAGTAGCAAGCTGTCTACAAAGTGCCATTGCTGATGGCAGCCTGACAGTGTTTCCTCTCGAGGTTTGTCAGTACGAGGAAGCGCACATATAAATTGCAGAAAGCTTTAGCACCAGAGTAGCGGGAGCAGACACCTCCTCCCCTCCTCGGTTCCACAGGCTGGGTGCCAGCAGCAGGACTCTGTGCTGTATCATTTCAAGATGCCCTGGATGCATCCCTGCAGACTCACAGCTGAACACGGTGACCACTGTACTATTTAAAGTAGCTTCAACAATCACACTCGAGTGTATAATGCACCTATTCTGCTGATGCTGGCAAAGTGCTGGTGGAGTGGATGGGTTTAAGACTGATAGGAGTTTACTGCTCGCGAGCCATTAGGGTGTGTGTCTTCCTAAAACATGCACCAAAGGAGATGATAATAGAGAAAATCAGATATAAAGGAGTTTTCCCTGGTGCTGCCATGTGTGGCTCTGCAGAATACTCGTCGCTGTGGCACTGAGCTGGGGATTAAACAAATGGGCTGTCTCAGCCACACTCGCTGTGTGACCTTGGCCAAGCCTTCACCTCCCTGGACCTCTGTCTCCCTGGGGTGTTTCTAGCCTGAAACTTCCGCAGGTGAGGACGTGCTCTTAGTAGAGACGTTTTGATCAGAGCTACTGGTTGCCCTTGCAAGCAGCAATGTGTGATTTTACTGGGGGGAGCTGGGAGGGTCCTTCTGGACAAGGTTCGATGTGCTGGTGTGAGCTATGGTGGGACAGTGAAATAACAGCAGCCTCATGTCATCAGGGTCTGCATCAACCCGTCCTCCCACGTTGTTGGTGTGGCTTTGACATAGGAATAGTCTGTAAATAAGGGCTGCTGCTCGTGGTTCTGTTAAGATTCACCATTTGGTAATGCACCCCAGGCTTGACGTTAGCTGTTGGTGCTGGGAAGGAATTGGAAGGCGATAGTGTTGTCCTTTGCTCAGGAAGACCTGCTGCGACATAGAAGGGTTAGGGAAGATGCTGGGTAAGGCTACAGTAGTTCAGCAGCTCCTTGCTCTTTTTTTCCTTCTTTTCTGCAGTGGCTTATTTTGTTTTGATACGCATTTTCTAAGCTCGAGCAAGACAAAAATGGAAATTTCTCCCCAGAACTTTCATCTTAAGTAACTGATTTAACCTCCAGATTTGTCAGCAGCTGGAGGAAACCCATCTTAGGGGAATCAGAAGACTCAGGAACCGTGGGATCAACATCCCATTCATGAGGAGAGGATGATTTAGTGGTTATAGAACTTGCAAATCTGCCCACATTTTCCAGTCCCTGGTATATCCCTTTTCCTAAGTTGTCTCTTCCCCTGTTTCTCCCCCTCCTCCACTTTTCCAGCCTTCCCTTCTTTGTGTCAGAGCATCCTTTGCTTTCCGACTGGGTTAATTAAGCTGAGCTGCAGTGTAAGTCCATCAGGGAGCACAGAAGAGTTTTCCTCAGCAGCAGTGCTTAGCACCACAACAGCCTCCAGCTGACACAGCAAATAAGCGTAGGGAAAACCTGCTTAGTCCCTTCATCCCTGATGTTGAGCATGTTTTACTTCTCCTGTGATGATAGCCCAAGCACTGTCTGATCCATCTTGGGAACAGTGGAAAAGGCAAAATCTTGCAATGTATGTATTAGTAGATGCTGTAACTTGGTCAGCTTCAGACAAACTCAGGCATGGCCAGAAGAACCCCAGGATGGCAGGAGAGGGACTTTCCAAATTTTTATTACCTTCTCCAAAGCATGGAAGATTTTTACTAAGACAGTGGAAAGAATATAATCAAGGTCAACACACACACACACAAATCAGCAAGAACTTGCAAAAACTTTTCTCCTAATTTAGTTCTCAGAATTGCCCAAGCCATTCTGAATGCAACTTTCTACGGCGATGTTAGCCTGAGGCAGACACCGAGCTGAAGAAATTGTCCCCTGAGCAGTTCAGGTCTGTCAGAGTAATGAGGACCTTAAAACCGAGCCTTAGTACAGAACATGTCAGACAACCTGAACTATAGGTGTTGCTGGTAATGCTCGGTGTAATTATGCATGCACACACTGCCCTGCACTGGGAGTACAGGAATTGCATAAATTTCTGCAAAAATAAATGTGTCTGTATGCTGTGCAGGATAGATTTGTGTATCTCCTTGCAAATGCAGCCTCTGTGTGTGTATACAACATCAGTTCTCTTTTAATCTTCATGTTAACAAACATGGCATGTGATTATCTTTTTACCCATATTAGCACAATTCTGTCTCCTGTTGGTATCTGATCCTGGCCATAGGTGTCCTGTCTAGCTCAGCACTATCATCTTGAGACTGTCAAGCATGATTTGGAGCTAGTTATCCTGCAGCAACAGCCGGGTAGGGCTCTAAGAATAACTTCCCATTGGCCTTTGTATGTGTTGGCAGCAGCTAGACTTGTCCTCTGCACTGTGGTGACAGTGTCAGTGGAAGAGAAAATTAGTAAGAAGTTAATAATAGTTTATCCAGGTATTTTTTGGGAAGGGGAAATTGAGTTTTGCTGCTGATTCTCTGCTGAGAGTGCCTGTTGTGGTCTTACTGCATCTTCTTCCCAGCATGTAAAACAGGGCATCATGGGAGTGTGGTGGTACTGACTTAAGGAATAGATGTCAGACTGCTTCCCCCCCGCCCCTCCAAAATGCTTTGCAAAGCCGCTGCTTATCAGGGCAGTGTCCACGCTGCCTCATTACAGCTGTTGGCACAGAGCAGTCAATCCCCTTTGCTGCTGCTGGGCTGGAAGCTGTGTCTCAGCTGGATGTCTCTGCTAGCCCAAGCATGGGGCTCTTCGTCAGAGTCCTGTCCCTTTGCCTTTTGGATCAGATGGCATCTCAACCGCCGTTCAGCCTGGCTGGAAAAAACCGTCCAAGTCAAGTGGGGAGAGAAGTTTTTAGCCAAAGCGCTCTGGAGGGGAAGTCCTCTGAAGAAGACACGTCTCGTTTGGGCTGATCTGGGGTATTTTTTCTCAGAGGGGAATCTTGTTCTGAACACAGCAGCTGCACTGAGCCCTGCTTCGTTTTGAACTTGACAAGAAGTACTTTTATGCCAGAATGGTTAAAATTTATAAACTAATTTAATGCTGTTTTTATTATATTTGTAAGGGAAAGCCAAGTAAGGCATGCAGCAGATTAGTATAGTTCAAAAAATGTTTATTATGTGCAGTATTGTTTCATTTGTAAAGAAGAGGTTGTGCTCTGTAGCAATGATATATCTGCAGAAGATGCCTGGAATTTGGGGTGGGTGAACTCTGGGACAGAAGTATGGACTGTCAGCCTTCTGACTTCTCTTAAAGATCTCTTTTCAAGCCTGTGGAGTCAGCAGAAATAGATTACTTCAGCCAACACATGCAAGTTCTGAACTAACCAGATTGCAGCCTAATCGCCCTAGGTGCTACAGAAACATGGAAAAGACTGTTCCTCGTCTGACCTGCTCAAGGGCTGAAAGACAGGGACCAGTTGGTGGAAGAGATGTCACATAAAAGGCAGTGATAAAATAAATGGCTGTGTCTGCCCAGAAGGTTCCTGCGTGCTAAAAAGCCACCCAGAAACATTTAGGGATTTGATCCAAGTAAGTGAAAAGAAAATGAAACAAGGAGATGTCCAATATATTTTTTCCCATAATCTCCAGTACAGATGTCACTACAAAAATATTGCTAATGCCTGCAGTAAACGGAAGCTTTCCTTCAGGTTTAGGAGAGCAAATGCCAGTCAGCACTACCTCTTCCTGCTAGTGATAATGTGTGTGTTGGACTGGAGATCTGGCGAAGATTTTAGATGGTCCAGCCACCCCTGTTTTATAGGACTGATCTCGCTCATCTGCTCTCCTTAGCCACTCATGTGGGAAGACAAAAATGAAGGATTTGCTGTGTCAGATCTTTTCGCTGGCCCTATCCCTAGCTAGTGGTTGCTGCTCCAAAACGGGTTGGATACCTGCCATAAATGAAAGGAGGAAATTTTATGCTGAATAAAGCATAAAGAGAGACTCCATTCTCGCCTCTGCTGCAAATCCTGCATCACTGAAGAGGAATCATCACACTTCTATCTGACTCTTTCCTCCCAGTAATATAGTATTGTTAATAGCATTTTCTTTATGTTCCTACTCCTGCTGTGTGTTCAGCTTATTTCCGAAGAGGTGTGGTATAGTTCCAGGATTGATGGTCCTTACTCTAGAGGATGCTGGATCTCTGTGAGTACACAGCAGTGCTCTGCATTAATCACATTGGGCTGGCCAGTTATACACTCCTCATTTGGGAAAACTTCCCATACTCTCTGAACCATCAAGTACTTGGTCCTGGTAGCTGAACCTCATCTGGTTGCAGATAGCCTGATCCTATCCACTGACTCTACATCCCTCTGAAGCTTTATTTCCAAAGCTTATTCCTCATTCTAGTATCATCTCTGATTTTCCCAGTCCTGTTGTTTTTACCCTGTGTCTCTCAGGCTGCTCTGCTCCAGCTGCCTTTTGAATATGTAGTGAAATCTCAGACTTTGAAGACGGGATTCTCTCCTGTCTTCTTTGCCAGGGATCCCCACCTCCAAATATAGATCTCAGTGCTCCAACAACCAGTAGATCAAGGTCTAAAGGTTTTGGTTTTTTCCTTTAAGTTCCATATTGTATCCTTGCTGGCATTTAATATAGATCTAGAGAGTGAAATAGCCAGTGATCACAAACTCGCTGTGAACATGGAGTTACTCTCTCTGCCAGGCTTTCTGGAGACAGCCGAAGTATGGTCTCTATCTTACGGGATTTGGCTCTCCATGGATTTATACAGTGCTAATTCAGCCTGTGAGAGAGGACTCGTGTCTCACAGATCTTCCTAAGATTGCAAAGCAGGAGGAAACATCCACCCACTGGCATTCAGTGCAACATAAACTCTGCGATCCGCCTCTGCCAACAAGAAAATAGCTGCCTGCTGACTCGTGGAGAAACCTGGGGTCAGAGCCCCTTCCTTGCTGTCTGAGGATCAAAGCAGTGTTTTAGGGCTCCCTTCTGGATCAGGTCCAGGCAATTTAAAGAATTCATTTGGGTACTCTTCAGAGCCCCCAAAGCCTTGAAGGGAATTTGTGAGTGTAAGCTTGACTTCTGAGGAACGAAAAGCCGTTTTCCTCAAAACTGTCCTAAAATGTTGTAATTGATATGCAAGCTGGGAAGACCTGCTGGGATGAGCCCCAGTTCATTTTCTTTTCAGTATTCATCATCCCATTAGGGGCAGGAGCTGTATTTATTCCTTTTCATGCCTAGAGCCACAGCCTGATCAGAGTCTCTTACCTGTGAAACACCTTTTAATTTCTTGGCCAACTGGGTACTGCCAACCCATGAGAGCTGCACTTCAGTGAAATATGGTAAAGAAACACTTTGTGGTGGAGGGAATAGAGTCACAGACGTGCACTATGACTTTGTTCGGGGACAAGAAAGAGACTTTGAAACAGAAATCAACCTGACACCCTGAGTTTTGCCAATTCTTCACTTTTCTCAGTGCTTTGGGCCTATACGGTCTCATACACAAGTTCCTCGAGGTAAGATCAACAAAGTTAGGCATTGTTGTGACATGGTTTGCTTAAAATCAATGACCTTGTGTGCTCTTGCATGCTCTTGCTCAGATAGTTTGTCTGGGGTTTTACATTTCCCCAGTTACTGTGATAAGGAATAATTTTAATAGATTTATCCTCCAGATACTTTCAGAAGACTGAGAAATACCGTTACCTGCATCGTGGAGGGTGGCACTCAGTCATGGAGACTCATAGGCGAGTCGGCTCCAGGAAAGAGAGTTTAACCCTAGTCTCTGGGTTTGTAGGTTATTTCCATGACCTCAAAACTCCATTCTTGTTTCAGTTGCACTGAATATTTGTGTTCTTTCCTCCAACTCTCTGTGGAGCAAATTCTGTTTCTCTAAGGAGAAACAGAAACCATTACAAACCTCTCTGCTCTCCTTCCCAAGCACAAAGGAGGACAGCTCTGATCTGCTTTTGCTTACAGGAAACCAAGTCTGAAATGCAGGCAGAGGCAGCATCCACATGCAGTTTTATCACACGGGGTAATCAGGAGAAAAGAAGAAAGCCCTACTTTTGGCAAGTATTAATCCCATCACTTAATACGCTTCTGGCAGATGCACAGGTAACAGGGTGATGGGCACCACCTGAGTGCCTGAATCGAATAATCCATGTGACAAGCGAAAGCCATGTTGTCCTGCCTTAGCTTCAGTGCCTTGCACTCCTGAAATTAATCTCTTTATTTGGGACAAGCTGCAGCTTGCGCTGGGATCTGTCCATTGTCGCGAGCTCCAAAGAAAAGATGGTCTGGCATAGGATGCCCTCAAAGAGAGACTTGCCTTCAGTTTCCGTCAGGCGTTGGACAGGTTGTAAGTTCGTGGAGGAAGGATTTAGCTGAAGTTAGAGGCTGGTCTTTGTTGGGGGAGCTGTTGACAATGTCTCTGTATGAGTTTTCTCGCCATGTCGGCTCTCAAAGAAAAGCTTCTATCCGTGGTAATCAGGGTTTATTAAAGGAAGCCAGGGGAAAAAAAAACATCTTTAGCTGAGATTAAAGGGATTGTGTAGCTGCACTTGGTGCTGAATTGCTGCGTGCTGGCTCCGTCGCTGGGCGTCTGCCTCGTCAGCATCTGTGCACAGCCACGCGCATCCTGGGAAATGCATAGCTGTGCCTGAGTAGAGCAAAAGTAAACAGAGGAGCGTGCCGTCTGATTAACGCTGGGCTTCATTAACCACCCAGTCTGTGCCGTTGGCGTTTCCAGGAGGCCTGGGCACTGTTGGCTTCCTCCGAGCCCTGTGCTGGCTAGTGGAGGACTGACTGAGCCCATCTCACCAGCCACCGAGACCCCAGATGAGGAGGAGGCGGTGGATTTGCTCCCCTCCCAGTACTGTTTTTCAGCACATTTTGGTCCTGTTCTAGATTTTAACGTGTACTTTTGCTCTGAGCCTGTGGCTGGAGCCAGACCCAGGGTGGGTTTGCTTCCACGGCTCCTTGCAGCCAGGGTCCTCGCTGCTGACCTTGCAGTGTCCCTGCTGTGGCAGGGGACTTGGTGGTTTGAATCCGTCTGCCACCTTTGATGGCAGGAGGGTTGTGTGTTTGTGAGCAAAATGGGGAGATGCTGTTGTCTCCCACGTTCACCCAGTGACACATTCCTTTCAGCAGCTCTCGTTGCAGTGCGGTTGGATTTGTGCCAGTATCCTGTACAGGGGCATGACCATGGCTTTTGTGAGTTTGTCAGTCAAAACCGAATGCTCCAGATCTCTCTTCTCTCCCTGTATACTTCTTCCCAAGTTTTCCCCTCCCTCTCAGTTCACTGACCAGTCCCTTGTGTCCTCTATTCCTGATTTATTCCTAATTCCTCAGCCACAGCGCATCCTTCTTGCCTTTCTCCCCTAGAAAGTTGCTGCATTTTGAGGATGTATTCAGCATTCCTTAGCTTTCCCAGCTAATAACAGCCACCGTCTGAATTAAAACAAGTTAAAGTTTCTTCCTCTTAGGCTTTTTTGCATCCAAACCTTTCGTGTCTAAGGCCCCGTCTCTTGACCATAGGGCTGCATATTGTAGAGTCTTGGGATCATTTCCTGGATAACCCAGAGCAGAACAAAACTGCATCCTCCAACTCAGTGGTCTCTAACCTTTGCAGGAAACGGTCAACAACAGTACCCAAGTAACCATGCTGTATGGTAGCATCATAACTTGCTGTCCTTCAGGAGGAAGTGAGTCCTTAAACCAAATTGTGTGAATCCAAGAAGGGTTCAAGGGACTATGTTATTTGAAAGTCCTAGAGAAGAGACCCTAAACTCTGAGTCTCTGCTACTTTATGGTCCCTACAGGCAGGATTGTGGTGTGAGACCTTATGTGGGAGCTGACTCTGAGTCCTTCCTTGGACCATCAATGCAGCCCTGTCCGAAACAGCTGGATTTGCGAGAAGCCTTCCTCTGCTCCAATTTCATGCCCAGGCTAGGTTCAAATCTGGTGTAGCTCTACATCTGGAAAAAAAAGAATGATACCTTCTTTTGGGATTGCTGCATGTCATGATTGTTACGTAACACCACAGCCTAATCAGAGAAGGAGGTCTCAGCTTTTTTATGGTGTGGGATGATGAAGAGACTCACCCAGGAGATCCAGTCTTGAAGAAAAGCTTCTAGAGTATTGTTATGACCTGTGGCATCCCCTCAGCACAGCCACTGCATATGAAGGGTGCAGCAGAGCAAAGGGGCAGTTGTTCCTGACTGAAGAAGATGGAGAAGGGCAGCTTCCTACCTAAAGGTCTTTCCCTACAGGTCCCTGGGACTGCAGTGGCTGTGTGACCTTTCCAGGAACCTTGAGTGGCTGTTGTGGCAGAAGCCACGTAGAGATGATGCTCAGAGGGACAGTCTAGTCTTATACAGGAGCCCTACATGCTGGGCCATGACCACATCTCTGGGGGGAAAGATGAGTGAACCTGGTCATTGTGGGAAGGCAGTTTGGGTTTGTTTTGGAAATACCCAGCTCAGAGCCTAAGCCCAGACCTCACTGCTGGCTCACTTTGGCCTTCTGTTTATTTGGCTTTTGTGTATACTGTAATTAGCCTCTTGCAAACCGAGCAGCCTGAGAGACTGGGTATGTCTACAGCACTGCATTATTTGTCTTTCCAGCTGATATGATTTCTGCTACCCAGACAAAGGTAATAAAAAGACATGCATAACCCCCTTCTCCTTGGTGCGTCCTCTAAGGGCTACTACAAACCCTGCTCTATTCTGCAAGCTAAACAACCAGTCCTCCTTGCCTCTGCCCTCTGCTGTTATTTATCAATTAAGGCAAATTATAAATTATAGCCGTTAGAGGCTCAAGTACTGATTGGGACTCCAGGACAGAAGGTACAGGGCAAACAATGTGAGCAGATGGGAGCGAAGGAGTGAGTGCCAGCAGTGTACAGAGAGAAAATCCTGCTCCTAGGGTCACTCAGCTGATGGAAGATTTCAAGATAGCCCCAGGCTCCTGCTCTCCCTGCTTTGTCCCAAAAGGCTGCTCCTGTGCTTGCTTGGTGGCTGTCGGTGCTGGTAGACTGTTGAGGCTCAAGCCTCTGCAGGGGAGCATCTTTCCCCCCTGAGGCTCACTGTTTTTGAAAAGCCCTTGTCTGCTGCAAAAGGGACTCCTCACCCAGCCTTCCTGGAGTTTCTCACTGGGGTGTCTCTGGTTTTCAGGCCAAATTTGCTGTTTTTTCCTGCAAGAAGGTTCCCCTTGCCACCCCCTCCCTCCACAAGTGACAGTCTCACCTCAGAGTCAATCATGACTCTCTCCTGCTTGGGTCTCAAAGATTTCATGTCTGGAGTGTTGTGTACACCGCTTGCTTTAATGGGCAGATTCCCCTGCTGTTGGAACTCTACTCCTGGGTGTTGTGGTGACTTCTGGGCAGATATCTCCTGTTGCAGAAAAGGGGTTGTTTCTTACCTCTTCAGTTTCTGGGTCATGGCAGTTCCCATTTCCCTGTCCTGCAGCTGTGCTGGTTCTGTAGAGCTAAGAGGAGTGAAATGCAGTAAATATAAGGGGTAAAATAGATATCTTTTTAGTATTTGAAAAGAATAATTTCTTCCTAGATCTGCCTAGTTTCTGATCAAACCAATGTCTGTTAGAAATATGGATCATAACTCATAAGTGACGGGAGCTGGTGTTCAGGGTCGACACGTTACATTTCTGAACACAGGACTCAAACAGGGACAGCTTCCCTCTTCTGCTGTTCTCTCAAGGATGGCCTCTTTTGAAAGAGGAATGGTTGTGCGGGGAGAGCTCATCCCATCGCTGCTCTATCTATCATAATAAAGGTTATTAAAAGCCTACGTGACCAGCCTGCGTATCCTTGCAGAGCGAATCCTCTCCTGCTCGTAAGACAGTCTTGCAAACTCTGCAGTATAAGCTTGATTTTATTAAATATTTGCTTGACCAGAAAGGCAAAGCAGAACAGGGTAAACACGCCTAAAGTAAATGTGAAATGACCTTTGTCCGTCATCTATCCAATGCCTGCGGCTGCTGCAGTAGGGAGGGCAGTGGGAGGTGAAGGTGATCATACAACAGCTTTGAAATTCTGGCTACTGTGAGAATTTTGAAATATTTGGGGTGGCATAAAAATGGTGGATGCTCTACAAGCCCAGCCTTACCCTTTCCACTATCAGATCTAATCAGTCTACAGGTCAAAAGAAGACAGGATTTATTTTCTTTATTATGTCTTGAAGTAAATCAGGTCCACTGGTGTTAGCAGAGTTGCACAGATTTGAAAAAGCTGTGAATCCAGACCTGTGTCACTGTCACATCTTCCTCCCTGCTGGGATCTGCAAACAGTGATTTTCCCTGGCCTGCTGCTTGTGCAGGGCTGGCTGTCATCACCTTTGCTCAGCTAGTTACACTCCTGATTTCAGCAAAGCCGCTCTGCCAGAGAGGTGATAGGACACTGGCCTGCAGGAGTGGAGCTGGAGTTTGGCTTGTGTCCTTCTTAAAGTCAGGAACAGTTGTGGGAAATTCTGACCTGGATGTTAAAGAGGGATGGAAGGATGAAAGACTTGTGTGCCTCAGCCTGGCCACCCGTTACAAGGGTTGTGTGGTCAGCACTCAGCAAGGAGCTTGGATGGTGAGATGTAAGCTGGTAGGACTCCATCTCCCACATACTCTGTGGGGCCATAAGGGCCAAAGCTGATCTTGGTACAGAAGCAGCCAGGAAAAAGTGAAGGAGCAGGGAGCAGGTGGATGTGTTGAATAGGAAGATGCACTGCGATGGCATGAGGATGGGGCTTGGTGACGTGCTGACCAAATTACAGAAGCTGTTCGAACTCCCTGTTGCTCCCACCACCCTGGGAGATTTTAAGAGACTGGGTAGTGCAAGGAAGCCTCCTTCCCTATCTCGGGAAAGTCACCAGGCTGTCCCTGGGTTTTTAATTTTCCTGTTTCATGGGCCTTTAAACTTAATTATGGCTAATAGACAACCCCTTTCTTCTCAGTCCTCTGAGCAGCCCAGGGGAACTGCATCTCTCTTTTAGACAATGTTTTCTTGGCTGTGCAGTGGGTGGAAGAGCAGTCTCGTGGTGAGATCCCGGGGAGGGGGGGAGACCTGGTGCTTAGTTTGCTCCATGCTTGGCTGCATGCCCTTTGTAGATGTGGTTGGGAAGGTTGGCACACCACAACTCCTATGTCTGTACTCCAAGCTGGACCAGCATGAGGCAGCTTTGATCTGAAAGCCACAGAGAACCTGTTCAAACAGGCCTGTTCTGGACTGAGGTCTCCCTGAAAGGATGTTAATGTCAGGTCAGAGCTGGTTTCTTCCTGGCAAACTTCAAGGGTTGGAACAGAGCTCAGCATCCATCTGGACCTGTCCCTGAAGGCAGGTCCCTGACCTTCTCTAAGCTTCAGTCCCTCATCCAGAAGAGGGATAATAATCCTTCTCCAGGCCTGTCTTCTTAGATAGCAAATACACAGTTGGGTCAAAGCTGGCAGTGCAAACAGCAATACTGCTTGGTGTTTCTACCATTAGTAACAGCAATACTGCTTGGTGTTTCTACCATTAGTCTTCCACACTGCTTTGGCTTCCAGTGAATTTTTGTGCTGCACTATGGGGCATGTGTGTGTGTAATGGAGAGTAAAAGGGTGCTGATTTATTATTCTGCTATGTGATTTCTGCTTTTTCAACCAGCATCTTTTCTTTCAGGAGGGCTCCCTTTGTGCTGGTTTTAAGTAGAGAGCTCAGAGACGAGAAAGGGAGGATTAGCAATTAAATACGCTCTGATGATGGCATGGTTGTGAAGGAGGGAGGAGGAAGGAATACTCCATAGTAATGTACTTTTGTTTTCTTTTTTCTTTGCTTGTAGGACAAAATCTGCCAGGGAATTGGTGATTTGAAGACTCTTACAGCTTTTAATCCTTGTTCCCTTGGGAATACAAACCTTTCTAATCATGTCGCCGGCCATGTGGAAATGGACTTGCCTGGTTTCTCACCTCCTGCTATCCACCACAGTGTCACCTCTTGGTAGGCAGCAGCCACTTCACCCAAAGAGGCCCTTCATCACTTTCACTGCAGACCAAGCAGAGGGGAACTTCAATCACTTGGTGGTTGATGAAAGAACTGGGCATATTTACTTGGGAGCTGTCAACAGGATCTACAAACTCTCCAGTGACCTTAAGGTCCTGGTGACCCACCAGACGGGTCCTGATGAAGATAATCCCAAGTGTTATCCTCCCAGGATAGTCCAAACCTGCAATGAACCCTTGACGCCCACTAACAACATAAACAAAATGCTCCTCATAGACTACAAGGAGAATCGATTGATAGCCTGTGGGAGTCTTTACCAGGGCATCTGCAAGCTTTTGAGGCTCGATGACCTCTTCAAGCTGGGAGAGCCCTTCCACAAGAAGGAGCATTATCTCTCTGGGGTGAATGAGAGTGGCTCTGTTTTTGGAGTCATTGTTTCTTACAGCAACATGGATGACAAGTTGTTCATTGCCACTGCTGTGGATGGCAAACCTGAGTATTTCCCCACTATTTCCAGCAGAAAGCTCACCAAGAACTCCGAAGCAGATGGGATGTTTGCGTATGTCTTTCATGATGAGTTTGTGGCCTCTATGATCAAGATCCCCTCAGACACTTTTACCATCATCCCTGACTTTGACATCTACTACATCTATGGCTTCAGCAGTGGTAACTTTGTCTATTTCCTAACTCTGCAGCCTGAGATGATCTCGCCACCTGGCTCCACCACGAAGGAGCAGGTTTATACCTCCAAGCTGGTCCGGCTTTGTAAAGAGGACACAGCCTTTAACTCCTATGTTGAGGTGCCCATTGGCTGTGAGAAGAACGGGGTGGAGTACCGGTTGCTTCAGGCAGCCTACTTGTCTAAGGCTGGAGCTATCTTAGCAAGGTCTTTGGGTGTTGGCCCTGAGGATGATATCCTCTTCACAGTCTTCTCCAAGGGGCAGAAAAGGAAGATGAAGTCCTTGGATGAGTCTGCTCTTTGCATCTTTGTCCTGAAGGAGATCAACGATCGCATCAAAGACAGGCTACAGTCCTGCTACAGGGGAGAGGGGACGTTAGATCTGGCCTGGCTCAAAGTCAAGGACATTCCCTGTAGCAGTGCGGTAAGTGAAGCCCCTAAACACCCAACTTAAACATCGTCATGTACTTACAGTTCTTAGAGCATTGGTCAACATATAGAACAGGGACCGAGGAACTGAGACTGCCTTGTCCCAGTCCTGGCTCTGCCTCCAGCTCACCTCATGACCTAATTTAACCAGTTCATGCCTCACTTTTTGCTCATGGACGAGCTGAGGAAGGTATCACTTTCTGACCTCTCTAAGCATGTTATGTTTACTCATGAACTAAGCCAAGGCATCTTGAAATCTTTGGGAGGAATTGGCCTGTTGTTGCTACTTCACTGTGCAGTTCATTAGGGGTGAAATCACACTTCCTTGTGCAGTCTTGGCTCAAACCTAAACCAAACCAGGGATAGTATCAATAACTGGTGCTGGTTTCTATGTCTGCTGGTGGAATTTTATTTCCCTGGGCTGGAGTTGGAGAAGGATTTGTTCAGGGAGCTTTGTGAAGCCATGGCTTTGTTTCTTCAAGGACTGAGAAGCACTGGTCATAAACCATCAAAGTCCCTCATCATCCAGTTTCTAGCCAGCTCTGTGTTGCCCCTGCACTGAAAAATTAAGGCCTGGCTACAGATCAAGGATTAAATGCCGAAAGGTTTAAGGGCAGGACTGGGGAAGAGGCTGGTCTACCTGACCTACAAATGATTTTAAGAAATTGTCTTAGTTTATTTTGTCAGTTCACTAAAGTGTCATTGCAGAAATCTGCGTCAGCTCCGCCAGCATACGGCTGGCTTTGATACCATGCACAGAAATCAGCATTACAGCCGGCACTGCACCCAGGCTGCTGTAATAGCTGCCTCTCTGGGCTTTGATTTCCTTCCTTAATTAGCTCTTTCAAGTGAGAGGCAAGTTCAAGTCTGAGCAAAGGGAATACAGAGAAACACCAGAGCGCTTTCCTGCCCCATAATCTCAAGGCAGAGTCAGGGCTTAGGATATGGGATTGCTCTGGCTTTCCTTTGTACTCAAGCCTCTTTGGCTGGGGGATCCCTGCTGTTGATCCTTCGCAGGACAAGGACGGACCAAGAGGAATGCAGATGGAAATTTCATTGCAGGGAGACTGATCCTGCCTCACCCTCCCCTAACTCCCCTTTACACCAGTGCCCTCGGCATCGTTGTGTGACCTTACACTGCTCTCACACCCCCATACCAAACGTGCACGGGGACGAGCCCTTCATTTCTGTGGGACCCCTGCAAAACTCCCTATGGAGTCTTGCACAGGGAGAAAGGCTGTGCCCAAATCTGGCTTTGATTTTTCTGTTTAGCCTCAAGGCCTCTTCACATTCAAAGAGCTGCCTTTAGATTTAAGCTGGGAGCATCCCACTGGAGTTACTTTCCTGGGCTGTTAAGCCTCTCCATGCATTTGCAAATCTGCACTGCTTGTGCTCCACGCTAATGCTTGCAATACTGGACCTCTCAAATCAGGAGGTTTGAAACCTGTCAGTCACCTGGCCTCTGTGGTTTTAGGCAAGAACAAAGAGGCAAACAGCTTTCTTGTATCCCTTGGGGTGAGTCTTGGACCAAGAAGACTGATACATCAGACCGAATTTGGAGGGAAAGGACTGCAAAGGCTGGGGAAGAGGACAAGGAGCCAGGGACTGGGTGACACATCAGGGAAAACTCGTAGAGCATATTTGTGATTGGATTTCTTCACAGTGAATCAAAGATGCTAATGCTTCCCAGCTGGAGAAAGAGCCTGGAAATCCTTGAAGAAAAAACAGGAGTCTGAAAAGTGTAACTAAGTGGGCTGTCCTCTCCTTAAATGAGTGTACTTAGAGCTGCTGGCAAGCCCTGTCTGAGATCAGCTGTGCTGCCCGAGGGAAGAGGTATTAGTGACTTGGCTGCTGTAAAGGTTGCAGAGTCCAGCCGCTAAGCTTGGAAAATATTTGATGGTTAGTGAAGTATTTTGGAGCCTGGATATATATGTCTGTGAGGGCCTCATCTCCTCTGCTGATGTCCTGCTTGCCAGCCATCCACCAGCCACTGCTGCTCTGCCTCTTAGCACATGTATTTGAAGCAGCTCTAAACCCAATTATGAAGCCGACAGTGAGACTTGCCCTGGTTTTGTGTAGATGTCAAATATTTCTCTGCTGGTGCAAATAGAAGCTTAACCTGCCTGCAGTCAAGGCTGGACCTGAACTTCAGCTCTGCTGCCCTGCCTCCAGCAGCCGAAAACCTGCATGTGAACAGACACAGCTGATGTTCCTGGCAGTGAGCAGATGAGTAGAGATGAGCTTTTGGAAACCCTTACTGGGCATTGCAGAGAAACACAGAAGACACATTCCAGCCCTTCTCTGTGGCATTAACTATAGAACCATGGATTATGGTGCTGGACTCACCACACTGTCCTTGCATCTTGCTGCGTGGTCAGGTCTGGGTTTTGGTAACAAGTATTTTTCTAACAGGGCAATAGCTGACTCAACCAGGATCCACATGCTAGAATGCTTCTGCCTTGGTGTAATGCTTGCTTAAGGCCACTTCTGGGCAAGAGAAGTCTCGTGGGGACCATTTCCAGCACAGCTCTCCTAACCTGCAATGTGCGCACGCATAATTACAGGGAGGTGAGGGAACGGTGCACTCGGCCAGAGCAGTACAGTGTAAAGTCTGCAGCTTCTCTGGTCAGGCAGCTTTGCTGGTGCAGCTGGAGCTTGGAAAGGTGAGGTCAGGACCTGGCAGCAAGCTGGGTCTGGACACACTGTCTCACGGTCAACATAAAGCGGGAAGCACTGGGTATCTAGATGTCCTGCAGAGTTGGATGTCATCAAGACTTGCCCTGGTCTGGTTTGCAAACCCAACGTGAAGGCAAAGGACTGAGACACGATGGTGCAATGAGCCAGTGCTTCTCTTGTGCCAATCGTGTGCATACTGCAGATTGCAGCAGCTTGACAGAGGAATTTCCAGAGTAGGAAATAGAAAATACCAGAGATAATGGAAGATCTTCAATGTTCATTCCCCCCCTGTGTCTGTTATATCTGTCCTACTATTAATCTTCAGCATAAATCAGGAAAAAATGATGGATTTTTATGTGTGGGCAGTTGATTTGCAAATTGGTGATGTTCATTCAGGTGATGAACAGTTCCAGGTAATACCTCTCTGGTTTTCCTCTCTGCAAATACAGGATAATAGCTTACATTTCAGCAGTACACTTGACCCCAGATGCTTAGAAATTCATATAATCAGAGAAAAATGAGGCTGGGAAAAAAAAAAGAAGAGTCTTAGGAGGTCATCTGATTTGCCCTTCTGCTGTATTTCTAACATTTCTGACAGATGTTTGTCTCACCTGTTCTTAACCTTCAGCGATGGAGATTCCTCTCTCTCCCTACATGATCTGTCTTTGCTGCTAGGAAGCTTTCCCTCATGTCTAATCTAAATCTCCTTTCCTGATACTGAAACCATTCCTACTTACATAGCCACAGAGAGCCCCTTCATCCCCTTGGGCTGTCTAGCAAGAGCGATGTGTGCCACCAAAACATGACCACTTCTGCGGTGTATCAATGTATGGAGCATGGAGAGCAAGGGAGGGTGTTGGCAGAAGGAAGGGCTATTCTGGAGGAAACCAAAGGCTTCTTAAAACAGAAACCAGTCTTCATGTTGGATAAAGAAGGCTGCGGTTTAAATATGCTTTGTAAACTTTGTGGTTAACTGTTGATATAGTTGGGAAACGCTGGATTTGGTAGGGGGTTTTGTGGTTTTGGTGGGGTTTTTTGTAAAGGCCCTTTTTTTTTTAAAGGGCCATTTTGGTACAAGACTTGATAATTGTTGATTTTCAGTAATATGGAATAGGATTAACAATAGGTGCATTTTGAAGTCCAGTGGCAATTGCACTACCAGGATGCTCAGTAGTGGAGGCAGGGAAGCCCTCCCCTCTGCCTTGGGGAGCAGACAAGTGAACTGCTGTATGGGACATGCAAGCATGGATAAAGAAGAGGAAGGTATTGGAGACTGACCCCAAAGCAGGATGAGGGTGCCAGGGCCTGCTTGGGAGATGTGAGAGGAGTGGAAATCCTTGCTGGAGCTTTGGCTTGCAGTGAAGTCCCAAATTTGGTGTGTTGTTGGCACATGACCCTGGCTGTCAGTTTACGAGCTGGTTGCAACCCCGGGCTGCTATCCCAGGAGATCCTGGTCTCATCAGCCTGGTCTGCCTCACAGCATCACCTGCCGCTCCGCAACCTAACAGGCTCCAGTCCCTGCAATGACAAGGTGTCACCTCCATCGCTGTAGCTTTTACCGGATACACAGAGCAAATATCTGTCCAAGATAATCAAAGTGTCTGTCCCCAACTATCGCCCGGCTTCTGCCTTTTGCCCGTATTTTCTTTTCCTTTTGGCAGGAAATGGAGTTTGACTGTTTAAATTACTGTATTCAATCTCTTCCTGTTTTTCATGGCAGTGCTGTCACTTGGGGGAGAAATGTTTTCAGAGCTGACCAGCCAACAAAAGGCCTTGTGTAAAGAGCAGGGCAATATTTTCCCAACACTTTTCTAACGGGGCAGGCGAGGTGGGTGTTTGAGACCCGAGTCATTGTCTGACGAGTGACTTGTCTATGAAGGCTTCCTGTGCTTCTCGTACTTCAAGGCACACCTAAGTAACTCCCCAGAACATCTTTCCAGTTGCCAGTGCCCAGATCCCTGAGAGTCCTGCATCTCCTCCATACATCTGTTCCTCAAGTGGACACAGCTCTCCTACTGCAGTGTACTGTGCTCTCCCTGCAACCCCCCGGCCCGTCCTGGATGCTTGATGCCCACCAAGGAAGCACTGCTGTACCCACGGGGTTTAGCTGGACGCAGGAGGGGGTTGTGGAATGCATATTTCCCATTACTCCTTCCACAGATGACTGTCGGGTTGCCATTTGGGTGCCCAGATGTTTTGCTTTGGCAGCAGGAGCGCCTCACCCAGAACGTGCACTGCTCGGACCGTGACGCTGACCCATGAGCTCCATGCCAGCAGGTTCGGAAGGGCCATTTCCAGCTCAAGCAGCAAAAGGGCTGTGTGTATGTTACGTGACAGTCAATCTGACTCCTGGCAAGGCCACTGTTGGTGATGGCGTGGCCACAATTTTCCTATAATCGGGCTGTTTCTTAAGCTGCTGAAAACTCGGGGCAGGGCGGGAACCCCAACCCCACCGGGCGGGAGGAGGGACCTGCTGACGAACGGCGGCTGTGACGCTGAGTGGGCGGGGCTAGGAGTGACGACGGCCAATCCCCGGCAGCCCCTAGGCGCGCTAGCGACTCAGAGCGCGGGAACAGAGCGTGTGGTACAGCAGTTCGCGCAGGCGTGGCAGGCAGGTCAGGCGCGTGGGCATGGCCTGGGCATGGCGGCCGCTCGGCCGAAAGCCGTCGCTAGGAAGAACGCGGCGACTCAGACGGTGTTCCTGCTCTCAGGGATGCTGCTGTCCGGGTGTCCGGCTGCAGGGAGTGCCTGAGCCTGTCACTCGTACCCGAGGGCAGCAGAGACGGCCCCTGTGTGCGGGGTGATCAGGTGGATGATCTGCTCAGCTGGTGGCAGAGCTGAAGGAGGAAATGGAAAGGCCCGGGAGTATCCTGGGGCCTGAGGAGAGAGGTTTTGCCCCCACCAGCCTACCACCCCTGAGGCAAAGGCAGATGGAGGTCCCACAGCCAGCTTTGGATTCCATATCCTCTTGCCATCAGGTAGATGGAAGGGGCTTGAGAGGGAGGGAATAGAAACAGGTCCCTGGTTGGGGAGGCAGCTGGACTCTGTCCTGCAAGGTGCTGGTGTGCGTCACTGCAATAGGAATGAGGGGTGCCTGGCAGCAGCCAGAAATGCTCCAGAATTGTTGGTTTAACCATTCTGCTGCCAGTAAATATTGGGAGATAATGGGCCAGGCATGTTGTCTGTGAAAAGGAGGATGGGTCAGAAAAAGAAAGCTCCTACAGCCTTTGATGTTGCATGCGACAGACAGCAGTGGTGTTGTAGAGACCTTAGCAGGGGTCTGCAGTGTGGCTGTTCTGTGCACCTGGTGAAGACAGACACAAGCCTTTTGACAGGACAAGGGGTAATGGGTTTAAATTGAAAGCGGGGAGGTTTAGATTGGATATCAGAAAGAAATTGTTCCCGAGGAGGGTGGGGAGGCACAGGGACAGGTTCCCAGAGAAGCTGTGGTTGCCCCATCCCTGACAGTGTCCAAGGCCAGGCTGGATGAGGCTTGGAGCAACCTGGTGTAGTGGAGGGTGTCCCTGCCCATGGCAGGGGGTTGGAACTGGATGGGTTTTAAGGTCCTTTCTAACCGAAACCATTCTATGACTTTGCTGTCCATCCCAGGGCTTGCATTTGTCATCACTGGTGTAAACAGCACACAGGTCTGACGGAGCACCTCTGAGACATCAAGATGGCATTACCCCTGTTTTAAAGGAGGGTTGGCTAAGGCTCAGTAAAACGTAACTTGTAGCACAGTTGCAGTTCCGGGACTTCTGGATCTTAGTGCTATGTTCCCATCTGTTGCAGGAAGAGGGAATATCATCCTTGCTGTTGTGTTCCTCTCTAGCATGTGGGGTGGCAAAACGGAGTCATTTAGAAGGCAGGACATGGGCTTGAATTGCTGGAAAGGGCATTTCGAGGGGAAAAAAATCTCTTTATCAAGTGAAAAGCAGGAATTGCCATAGCTCACTATCATTTTCCCTCAAAAGGGAAAAGTTGGTGTAAAGGGGAGTGTTAACTTTTGCTTAGCCCTTGGGAAAAGGAATGTGTGAAAAGAGGTCCATGCGATACTGCTGCTTTGACATTTTGTGCACGCAGTCCCTGCCCGTTTCTCCTGGCTGGGATGGCCGGTAAATGAGCCTGCTGCTTTCCCAGGGGAATGACTCACAGTCACAGGAACGAGCTATCGGTTTCATTAGACCTCGGTAGTGTCACTGCTTGCCACTCGGGCTATCCTAAGTAAATCTCTGCAGGGGTCAATGCCACTTGTGCTTGCACAATAGGGCTTTTTGTTCATCTCTACTGGATAGACCGTGCACAAGAGTTGTGTGTGCATGTCTTTACTCCAAATTATACAGGCTCATGTTTCTGCTCTGAAGGCCTCATGGTCAGTTGAGGTCAATTCTCGGTCGATTTTAAATAGTGCTTTCCTCTTCTTCCTCTGAAGATACAAGCAAGAGCAGGAATCAAAAAAATGACACAGTGCAGTCTGTGCAAAGGCAGTAGTCTCAGAAATACGGTAATGCCTCCCTGGGAATGCTCACTGGAGACTCGGAGACGGAGCAAACAGGCTTATTGCTGCCAGATCTGTATTTGTATAATTGGTCACAACAGTTTGTGTTGGACGGGAGTGTGTGTGCATGTGTGCGGAGCGTGTTGTCGGAGGGACTTGCTGAGGCCAGAAACTTTGATAAGAGGCGGCAGGTATCCTCTTGGCAACGCTGGGAGCTGGAGTGGATGGAGGGCTTTAGTGGGGAGGCAACACGGACAAAGGGTAGGGACAAGGCTTAGGATTTCTGCAGCTGAGCTCTGGTTTGCAAGTCTTCCCATGAGCACCTTTCCACTCCTTATTTCTCCATCTCCAGCCGGCCTGACCAGCATCTCCCCTACAAAGCTGGCTGTGCTCCAGGGTGAAAAGACACTTCACCCGAGTGAAATGTCATATTATCTTGCTCCGTGAGGCAGTTCAGATGTAAGTAAAGCAGGGACCTCTTGCCAGCTCTGTGGCTGGTATTTCTCATGATTGTTGTCAGTGGTGGAAGTGACCAGGGATGCCTGGGGCTGTGCTCCCCAGGCTAATGCAGAGCCACTGAGTTCAAATCTCCACTGCTTCGAGCAAGGTCCAGGCTTCTCTGCAAGTGGAATTAGGAAAGTCTTCCCAGCTCTTCCTGTGTGAGGTGAGCAGGAAGGCTTGTTAACTAATTAGCACTAATTAATTGATTAGCATGCCCTGTGTTCATGCCAGGGACACTGGGTCTCATGGGGTCTAATGGAGTTGCAGGAGCGAGACCCTCCTGGCTTTTCCATTGACACACATGACTACGGATGAGCAGTGCTGGGTGAGCACTACAGGCCTTCTCCACCATCTGCATGAACTCTCACAACCTGGGTATAGCTGTTGGCAACATCCCAGTCCTCTGGATATCTTCCAAAGCCCACCGCTTACTTAGGTGGGCATGCATAAGCTAACCTGGTGAGAGCTCATTTGTGAGGGCTTCTCAGGCACGTGAAGATGTGGGTTCATCTTCACTTCTTCCCACGTGTCACCTCTCTGCTTTCAGCCAGTGGGGGATAAGGCCACTTCCCTGCCTCTGTGAAGTGCTCTGCACTCCAGGCAGGAAAAGTGGTTTTGGAGGCCCCAGGGGAGAGAAAAACAAAAACTCTTAAGCACCTACATCAACTGAAGCTTGCACTTAAGGGCTGTAAACCAGGGCCTAATTGCACAGAGAGGATGATTGCATTTGAGGTATTTAATATGTTCGTGAGTATTTAACACCTGTCCTTAAAAGGATACTTCCAGATCAGTGTGCATACAGAAATAATGCTGACAGTAATTAATTGCCTTCTTATCACACCCCTACCCTCCAACCCCTCCTTCCAAAGTCATCGTTGTTTGTCCTGGAGAATGGGGGGGAAAAAGCGTGCTTTGGAACAGCCGCCTCCTCGAAACCATTTATTTACTTCCCAAGCATAAAGTATGAGGAAACCCTATGCCTTTAAGTGGCTGGGTGCCAAAACCATGCGTACAGTTCCGCTCTCTCCCTGCTCCTCATGTCTGGTTGACCCAGCTCACACAAAATGTTCATTGAGGATGGAGTAGGGCCCAAGCTGCTGTCGTGTCTGAGATATTTCAGGCGCAGCTCCCTCCCCCACCCTCTCTGGACCACGCTGGCTCTGCCTGATCAGCTTAGCATCTCTCAGCATCAGCCCCAGGATCTTGTGGGCCCCCAGTAGCTGCTTCTGCAGGTGAGTGAGATACCAGCATCTCCATCGCTGCTTGTGCCATGTGATTCTTGCCACATGGACAATAAGATTTGTTTCTGGGAATTGATCTTTGCTGCTTTCCCTGCCAGGAACCCAGGCTGTTTTCTTCTGTGGTTGAGCCCTGCGGTTGCCCGTGGCTCAGCCTTACATTTTCGGAGGGCTCCATATGATCTCCGTGCATTCTCTTCCATGCTGGGAGATCAACTACTTCACAAACCTGACCTCGTATTGCCTCTCCAGGAGGTTGCCTTGTGGGCCAAGGGAAATGCTTGTGCAATAGCTTTCTTTAAAAAAAGCAGCAAGCAAAACCCACCCATCCTGGAAGAGCCAGAAGCAGTGACTCCAGCTCCCTTCATGAACCCGATGCTATTTAAAGGACCTCCGGACTGGGGGCAGCTGAGCACGGGAGTTTGCACAATAACCATTCTGTTGAGTAGAGGGTCGAGGGTATGCTGGATTCAGCATTGCTTTCTGGGCCAAATGCTGCACAGACTCTTTCTCGTCTGCCTAAGTGTAGCTGTCGGGGTGAAAAACAGTGCAGGGTCTGTCTTAGTACTTGGAGAATCAGAGAAGATGTTTAGCCTTTGGGAACGAGCTGATGCACATGCCTGTATTTATTTTATATTTCAGCACACACGGAACATAGGATTTTTTTTCCCCCCTGAGTCAAGCATGTTTATTTATGCAAACTGCATGAAAACATGGGTCACCATTATACTAGGTAGGGTTAATACAGATACTGGGAGAGTCCACCCTGAACACTGGCTGGTGTGAAGATGGAGATCACAAGAGCTGTTGTGCATAGAGAGATGTCCTAGTCTCCTCTGACCACGTTTCTGCTCCAGACACTCCCAGCCTGGCATCTGCATGACTGCTAGTGTGAGATACGGTTTTGCTGTAAGTTTGTGTGAGAGGCATTTATTAGTGCTATCCCAGCTTTTGGGTAACGTAACAACAGCTTTGGGATGAAGCGTGGTGTTGGCAGAGCCAGTGTGAACCTGGCTGCGTAGATACGTCCAAGTTCAGGACGGAGCGGGGGACCTGCACACATCTACCTCTGAACCGTCCTTCTCTTCAGCTCTGCTTTGTTGCACAGATAAATATCCGTAAGCGGATGAATGTGGCTTGCTGAAATGCAGACCTTTGTTGCACCTTTCTCCTGCAGACAGCTACACAATACGTAGGACTTAACATCTTCCCTGTACCACCAGCACCCAGTTGTTTAAATTTTGTGAGCCAGTAAACATTGCAACCCCAATGTTTTCTGCTTTATGGGGCAGATTCTAATAATATTTAAAATATTTCAAGAAGTACTTGGAATGCAGGAAAGGCCATGCAGCCTGATATGCATGCAACTAAATGATAGCACCGCAGAAAGACAGAGACCTGTTTCCTCCCTGCAGTATTGGAGCTGGCGTAGATGATGGAGCATGTGGATGACATTAGATCAGTAGGAACAACATCGTATTTTCCCTGTTTCAATGTCATTACCCCGTCGTTGTCAGTGTTCCAAAATATAATAGGATTTGTTCAGCTGATTTATCCTGTAAACAAGCGATATTACCCAGGCGCGTATTTAGACACAGAGAAGGAGTGGGAGAGGCAGAGTGAGGGAGCGTGCAGAAGGGAATAATAAAAACGTGCTCCTCCTAATGAGGGAATGACCCAGCACTTATCAATGGGCTGGGGCGATCGGTTGGGATCCCTTGCCAAGAAACACAGGGCTGTAATTGTAACAGTGTCCCTGCTTCTGAGGGCCGGCTGCTGCCTTCCGCTTGCACAGTCCCGCTTTCAAATGCAGGAGGAGTTTGAGCTTAATGGCTTGAGTGAATTTATACTCGGCTGACACAAGTGCTCTGAATTCCTCAAGTACTGAGATCTGCACAGATAGAGGCAGCAAGGGGGAGATTTTTCTTTTCAGAGCTCGAGTGCTTTAGTTCATTGTTTAAACCAATAACCAGGCTCCTTTAAATTCATTTTCTGTGCGATGACAGGGCCAGACACAACTTGGTTCTCTCTGATGCAGATATGCAGGCCTGGAGCTTGGCACGGCTCTCTGGTATTTGGTGAGCAAGCCGGGGCTTCTCAGACCCAACCAAGCTCTTTTAATTTCCCCATGCTGAAGAGCAACTGCACATACATGTCGTTCATTACAACACTTAGATACCTTTGCAGGACCGCGGTGAGGCTTAATTAATGCTTTTAAGCGGCTCCGGTATCTCCAGGCGAAGGTGTTGTCCGCATGCAAAGCAGCGTTGTTGTTTAATTTATATAGCGTTGTTGGTGCACGTGGCACTTCGCAGCCCAAATGATAATTTTGTCTGCGTAACAAAATAATAATTACAGTAATTGTGATTCAGTGGAGAATCTCTAGTGGTGCCGGCATAGGGGGGGCAGCTGGACTCTATCCTGCAAGGTGCTGGTGTGCGTCAGTGCAATAGGAATGAGGGGTGCCTGGCAGCTGCCAGAAATGCTCCAGAATTGTTGGTTTAACCATTCTGCTGCCAGTAAATATTGGGAGATAATGGGCCAGGCATGTTGTCTGTGAAAAGGAGGACGGGTCAGAAAAAGAAAGCTCCTACAGCCTTTGATGTTGCATGCGACAGACAGCAGTGGTGTTGTAGAGACCTTAGCAGGGGTCTGCAGTGTGGCTGTTCTGTGCACCTGGTGAAGACAGACACAAGCCTTTTGACAGGACAAGGGGTAATGGGTTTAAATTGAAAGCGGGGAGGTTTAGATTGGATATCAGAAAGAAATTCTTCCTGAGGAGGGTGGGGAGGCACTGGGACAGGTTGCCCAGAGAAGCTGTGGATGCCCCATCCCTGGGAGTGCCCAAGGCCAGGCTGGATGAGTCTTGGAGCAACCTGGTGTAGTGGAGGGTGTCCCTGCCCATGGCAGGGGGTTGGAACTGGATGGTCTTTAAGGTCCTTTCTAACCCAAACCATTCTGTGATTCCATGACTTCGCAATTTGGGGAAGGAACCATCTCTTTGTTAGGTGTCTCTATTGAATGAACGTGCCTGAGAAAAACCTGTGTTACTGCAAGGGTGCTCAGGATTACAGGGCACAGCTGACAGGATAGAGCTCCAGTCTCTTCTTACACCTCTTTCACCACTGCAGTTGATGTTTCCTGGAATTTGTTATATAGACAACCTTTGGCTGATCGTGGAAAAGTAATGTCCTTTAAGATAAAATGCAGTAGCTGATGAACACTTCTTCTCTCAAAGGTGTCATTCTGCCTACACAGAAAACCTTTTTCATCTAAGGTTTTCTCTGTCTGGGGAAAATTATTCCCCATCTCAGCTACAGCATCAGGGGGGAAGTCAGTGTTACTGTGTTTCAGGTGCGTAACAGCTTTGCTGCTGGAATATGTTCTTACAGAAGAGCTCTAGCAGCTTATTTGATCAATACTTCCCTTTTGAAAAATCCCTAAATGCCTATTTACCCAATAGACCATGGTGGTTTCAAAGCCAGAGTCTCCACAGTCAATAATCTCTTTTTTTGGGGGTGTGAAAAATTTTAAGTGAATTTTTTTAAAGCTCATGGAAAGCACAGAGCTGAGAGCCACAGAGATCATATTCCTATGTTTATCCTTCAGTGCCTCATCCATTTGATCCTTCAGACTCTTAGCAGCACAAGGAAATTTATGGGACTGCAGAAGAACTCATCTTCCTTTTACAGTCACGTTTGCTGCTCTTCAGGTCCCATCCGTCCTTTTTGTTTGTAGGTACAGTTGCCACATTGTGAGGGGATGGACCTCAGTGCCCACACACCTTGGGGACCTGATTTTCAACCCAGCTACATGTCTTAGTGTGCTAACACTGGTATTTAGAATCTAACCATCAGTATTTTTTTGAGGAGGTGGAAATGACATGCAAAAGGGAGATTTGGCTGACACAGTGGTAATGTTTGGGATATGGATTGTGAAGACCTTCATAAATAAGTTTTTGTACTATCTTGGCCTGACACTCTGCATTGCTGCTAGAGGTAGTGTCCCCTTTCCCTGCCTGTGTCAGACCCTTGGGCTCTAACCAAGGCACTTGAAGTGTCACTTAAGTTACAATATCCAAACACAGAGAGTGTAAATATCCCACTGAAAAATATTCCCAGGTATCTGAGTCTGTTCTGCACCTTGCCTTGTTTATCTTCACATAGTGCGACTGTTATTCCTGGCAGACTCTTGGAGGTGAAGTTGACATAGGAGCACAAGGATATGGTGAAGCTGGTATCAGTACAACACCTGCCAGTAACAGATTCATTAACCTGCCGGTGTTTCAGGCTGGATCCTTAATTGCATCTTCACTTGTAGGAGTGTCTTCTAAACAAGTGACCACAAAACAAGTATGCTGCTTTGCTGAAGACTGTATTGCATGTGTGCTTCTTTGGATAGTCAGTCTTTGACTTGAGCATGAAGTGTTTCCTTCTGACAGCCCAGTGCTGCTTCCAGAGCAGAAATGCTGCTGCTGACCAGCCCCATGCCAGTAGGAAGGCAACATGCATAGCAAAAGTGGGAACGAGAGTTTGAGAACAAGCCGTGGGCTGAAAAACATTTGCAGTTGCTGCTCCCTAGCTATGTGGCAGTGACACAGAGTCAGCAGACCCTGAAAACTGGGGTCTGCATCCCAGGGCTCTGCATCAGGGAATTAGAAAAGCAAACTTACTGGCAGTATTGCTTAGATTCTGTACTATTGGGGTCTGGAAACTTTTTTGGGGTTCACTAACCGATGTACATTGTACACATCTTTTGGCACCCTAATTATTCATAAAATCAGGACTTAGAGGATGCTAAATTTATAGCAACAATTACTTCTTATGAATAATCAGCTAGCTCTGCTGAGCAAAAGGTCTGAAGACTAAAGAAACCTGTTGGTCTCTGTAAGAAAGGCAGCCTCCTCTTCAGGAAATTGCAAATTTTACGATGTGGAGGTACATGGTATAGACTGTTGGGAAGCCTTATGCTCACAATAAATGCAGGCATAAAAAGTCTGTACTACATTAAGATTCTGCAGCACTGTAGAAACTTGACACCAGTCCTTGAACTGATGTTTAAACTGCGGACCTAAAACCAAGCGCTTGTACCAGTTCTAGTCAATTTGAGTAACTTTCCCCCCCTGCCCCGTTCCTGAATTATATTTGAATGAAAACCTCTTAGCATAGTAGGTGTAATTTCCCTGTAATTGGTAAAGTTACTGTAACTGCACTGTCATTTGTATATGGTGACACGTAATTGCATGGTAACCACTGCTGTGGTTGCACAAGTGAAAAGCAGTGTGCAATTATAATGTATTTCCAAATGCTGGCTCTTTATCCAGCTTCCATTATATCACAGAGCACCCTGGGGAAATGGTACTGGATATTTTTGTATGTCATTAGACTGCAGGCTGACCGCTGAAGAGAGGGTTGGTTGGTGGCCCATGCCATCTGTGGTTGGTGGCCCAGGGTTCCCATCTTATTTCCATGTGGCTTTGAGTTACGGATGACAAAGGTCTACAGGCATTGATGCACACTGGGCTAGCCCGCAGCCTTTTCTTGACCCACTGTCAGGAATGCATGTGATGGGGAGGGCTGTAAGGCATCAAATTATGTGAGTGATGTGGCATGAGGTGAAAGTCAGAGGGGCTGTCTCCATCCTGCACTAGGACCTCATAACTAGGCACAGCCAGCAGGCTGAAACGTGATGGTTCTGCCCAAGTTCACAGCACAGATTGCGGGAAGGTGGTCAGATGAACCAAAGTCCACTGGTCTCAGGGGAGTCAGAAGAGACTTGAAGGCATCATGACCAGAAGTGGAGATACTGCAGAAGGTCAGAGGCAGAGCCAATACAGCTTAAGGAAGGCAGGGTACTAATGCCAGAGGTAAGGAAAACCAGTATCTAACCGGGAGTTAAACCAAACAGTGAAGCCCATACTGATTCCATCAAGAGCACTTATCAGACAGGAGAAGCACAAGCCTTGGGTAACATACTGCTGCTGTTGGAGTTTAAAGAGCTGTGGTTTGCAGGGAGATGGTTTCCATCATTTGCTGCTCCTCTGGATGGGGATTTATAGTTCACCATTGCACCAGTTGATCTAGACCCCAAATTTCCTAGCTTGTACCTCTTCAGGTACTGTGAAGTTCCCGGTGACAGATATTCCTAGGACTTCCATCTCTCTAGATTTTTAAATATCCTATGAGTAGGATACATGTCCACCTTCACCCACGCTCAGTCCTTGGGAGTCAGGAAAGAAAAAAGATCTTGCAGTCAGGTGATGGAAAAGACCTTGGATATCTCCTTGCAAAGACTCAAATGCATATTGCTGTTGATTTCTTATTGCTGTTGGCTCCCTGGGCCTGCTGGCAGCACAGACAGCCGTAATGTATGTGTTCCCTCCATCGTCTGGTGTAGCCAAGACTGAGATAACTAGAGTCAGAAGCCAAGTACCTGCCACCATATAAAGACAGGACTGTTAGGTATCGGTTGTAAATCAAAGGCGAAAGTTGGCCATTGGGACAGCCTTTATTCCCAGTGAGCCTGTGGAATTGCTTTGGAGCCTGCTGAGATATCTGGAAAAAGGCCCTGGTGCTTTGACTGGGGAGGAAGATTTCACTGAAGTGAAAGCAAGGAGGAAGGGGGATGGCTAATCCTTTATCGAAGCTTTTCCCAAAATATGGATTAGGCTGCATTTGATTTTCAGGGGCTGTTTCAGAGGCAAATAGCTAAAGCAGATGTTTAAGGGACAATTGCAGTTTATTATGAGCACTGTTTGTGCTGGCTTCCTAATATCTGGTGCTTCAGCCATTTGTGCAATGCCAAAGTGCTCGCTTCTGATGAGGAATCAGATGAGGATGAGGAAGGAGGTTTTGTAATCAGATCTCTAACCCTTCTGCTGAGTTTTGGGGTTTTTGGGTCTCAGCAAATCTGTAGGGGACTGAGCCAGCACCAGCCTTGCAAAACCATTCTCTCCAGGAGGGCTTGGATGTGTTACTTATTTATTTGATAGGCTTAATCCTGGAGAAGGCAGATGCTTGCCAGAATCCTCCTGTAAATCAGGCCCATTCTTTAGCACATCCTTCTTATTTCACTGCCACTTGGCCACGGTGTCATGGCTGCGGATGAACCCTCTGCTCATTGATACAGGGAGCCGTGGCAGGAGCAGACCACAGCCTCTCACCAGCTGGCTCCCCACACACAGCCCAAGATGGAGAGGCAGCTGGTGGGAACTGGGAGGGCATTTATACCCTGGGAGCTGCCAATCATTCTCACTTGAAGATATTATGGATATGTAGAGCACCTTGTCAGCCTGTGTTTAGCAGCTTTCCTGGGGTAGAGGGGTGGGGAGTAATATTCCCACTTTTCCAGGTGGGAACCTGGTGTGGGATGATGAACTGATTGACTCCAGTCCAGCATCTTCACTGCAAGGCCCTCTTGTCCCTTCCAAGTTACCTACAGACTGTGCTGTAGATTTCTGGGTTAGCTTTTAACTGCTCAGGATGCAAGAATTGCTGATCCTACTCCTGCTTCTTTAGATCTTCCCTTTGCCCCCTCCCTGATAGACCAGCTGGTGTGGCAGCAGTGTTGCAAGCAGAGTGAATTCACGTCCTCACCTCCACTTTCATTCTGGAAAGTCGTTAACGTGAAATTGCCAAGCAGAGAAGCTCCAGAGAGTTTAACGTGGCTACTTTATATTGCTGCTAGGAGTGTCTGGAATTGAAAATAAACCTGTGCTTGCAACTCCTGACCCTTTCATCATAAATCCCAACTTCCTTACGTGTTTCTCTTTGCTGAAGAAGATGACTGTATTGCTGTCCTTACAAAGGCGTGCGGCAGCTGAGAGATGCAGCTGCACAGAAGCTGGGTGATGTTTATTTGTAGGGTTTCGCTTTCTGGCATTTTTTGTAGATGATCCCCAGAAGAAATAACACAAATATGTTAAATGAAAGTAGTTTTCATGTGGCGTCTGCCTTGCTCCTATTCTTGGGGGAGAGTTGTCCACATTGCAAACCGCAACTCTGCTTCTCCAGCACCCACGCAACAGCATGTGTGTTAGCATCCTGGCCTTCTCTGCCCTCGCGCCACGTTGTGTGTCTCAGAGGCTTGGGTGTGCTGTGATGGTCCCAGATCTCATCTGAACTGTGTCAGGTAAGACAAAGTGCTGATTTTACTCTTCAACCTCGCCCTGGTGCTTGGATCATAGAATGGTTTGGGTTGGAAGGGGACTTTAAAGATCATCTAGTCCAACCCCCCTGCATTCTTCAACTCCATCAGGTTGCTCAGAGCACTGTCCAACCTGATGTTGAATGTTTGCAGGGATGGGGCATCTGCCATCTTTCCGGGCAACCTCTGTCAGTGTTTCACCCCTCTCACAGTGAAGAAATTCTTCCTTATCTCGTGTCTGAATCTCCCCTCTCATAGTTTAAAACCATTACCTCTTTTCTTATCCCTACTGAAAAGTCTGTCCCCATCTTTCTTACAAGGATGTGTCCTGTAAATAATCTCAGGGAAATATGATGAAATAAATGGGCTTAAATTCAGTTTCCTGTCTGTAGGGGGGACAACCGTGGTATCAGCCCCATTAAGGGTAGGTCTGAGTTCAGCTGGAGCTGGGACCAATCTGATGGAGGAGGAGGAGCTAACCTGTGGCAATTGGATTAAATATGTGTCAACAAGTTGGAGACGTGCTGCAAATCAGCCACAGGTTATTCTGCTTGGTGCTGGGTTCTCTGGGTCTATATCCTCTTAGAGTTTTGCAGGAGGATGGGAACTTACTCTGGTTTTGTGAGCTGAGCTATATATATCTCTACAGCAACATATACTCCAGCTAGTATGTTCTGGCTGTTGGTAGGGTGTTATAGCGGGCTCAGTGCTGTATCCTTACAGCTGTGTAGATGCAGACCTGCCTGTGGAGCAAGAAGAAGTAGCATGTATCTCTGCAAACAACACAGGCAGCTTCCGTGTGAGGTTTGAGGTCCTTGGTCATGAAGGAAGGCAGACCTGATACTTGCATGGGTCCTTTCTGGTCTCTAAGTGCTTCAGCCAGAGTAGTTGGTTTGGGATGTGCTGCAGGGAGGGGAGTGTGTGGGAGGCTGTGCTATCCCAGGAGACTGCATTGGACTGTGGCAGCTCTGCTTGACTGCTGTTGTTTCAGTGCTCGCTAGTGCAACTTCCTGGTGTTTGAGATGGAGCTTCATACTCTGCACCCTAGGTAGGACGTCTGCTGGCACTGTTAAGCTTTTCATCCTCTTGGTTGTAAAGAAAGCTGTTTCACATTTCTTGTTTTCCTTTAAAACCATGATAAAGCAGGACTTTCACCCCTTGTTGCTCCTTCTGCCATTTTGTAGAATGCTTGGGAATTTCTTGCTTTCAGTCTGAAATGATTCAGGCTGATATAAGGCTCCAGGGAGACCTTATAACTGCTTTGCAATACCTGAAGGGGGCCTACAAGAAAACTGGGAGGGGGAGGCACTTTTTACAAGGGCCTGTAGGGATAAGGGCTAGGGGTAACAGGTTTATATTGAAAGCAGGGAGATTTAGATTGGAGATCAGGAAGAAGTTCTTCCCAGAGAGGGTGATGGGGCACTGGGACAGGTTGCCCAGAGAAGCTGTGGATGCCCCATGGCAGGGAGTTGGAACTAGATGATCTTTAAGGTCCCTTTCAACCCAAACCGTTCTGTGATTCTTCTCTCAGCCTGCCAGGCCATCGGTTTGAGTGAGACACATACACAGTTTTATTACAGCCTTGAAACACAGATCATTTTCATTTGAGAGTTGAAGAGTTTCTGGTCAAACTGGGCCTGACTTCAAGACCTGGCATCTTCTCAGATCCTACTTCTGTAGGATGGTTCAGGTTGGAAGGGACCCTAAAAGGTCATAAAGTCCAGCCTCCTGCTCAAAGCATAGTATGTCTTAATGTTAGATGCTCAGGCTGAATGAATTGCCTGGAGCCCTTTTGTAATCAGTTGGCTCAATTAGATGACTGCTGTAGGCTACTTCTAAGATTTCGCATGGCTAAAGCCAGGGTGAGATGGATCCCACACCAGGCAATGTGTTGGGTAGTGAGTTGGTGAACAGAAGGCTTGTCACACTGTGTCAGACCAGCACACCGCTCCTCTCGTTAGCTCATCTCTGACAGTCAGTGTCTCATGTCTCGCAGAAAGATCCGTGTAGGATCGCTGCTTCAGACACTTTGTACTTTCTGAGTAATCAAGCTGCAGTTTTTCCATCCTGACCTACGTAAGGAAGCTGCGTGTGTTCTCATTATCCACAGAAACACTTGGCTCTTGCAAGTTGTGATGTCAGCAGGGGTGTCCTGCCTCTCTGAAGTGTGGTCATCAGCGTGGTGGTACCTGATCTCCGATGAAATTGGCCTTTGGATCTAGAATGCAGATTTGTATTAGACTTTGGCATTTGTAGACTAGCAACATCCTGCCTGCTGCCCATGGAGGCTGTTGATCTGATCTGTAATTGCTTTTTGAGCTGGTGTTTTAGCTCTGAAATGGCATTCCACAAACACTAATAACTCCTGCAGGCCAGAGCTCAGGCTAGCTGTTCCTTACTAATGGCTGTTTGAATTCCTCATAGGTTTTCTGTGTTTACAAATTCATCTAGGACACATTATCCTTCCATTCAGTAAAACCATCTGTAATTATTCCCTGTAATTGCTGGGTGAGGATAAAATGAATCAACTATCAGGCTTTTACTGCTCGTGAACTCAAGTAAGGAGACGTGCGTATTCTAGCCAATAAGAGGTCAGACAAAGAAAAGTGTCATGGTCCTTTATTACTGATGTATGAAAACCAGGCAACCTTCCTGTACAATTAATTATTGCATTTCAAGGCCTTAGTCCAGTGAAACATTTTAGGCGAATATTTAACTTCAAATCTGTTAGCAGTCCCAGTGAAGTTAATAAAATCTAACTGCTTTGGCACTTGTGTACTCTAATACCTGGAGCTCCATCTTTATCTGACTTAGTCTGTGGAGATCTTCATATTGGCAACCTGTATTGGCCTCACCTACTATGCAGATATGCCTGAAGGTAGAAGAGCTGTCTGTACTGTTCTGCTGCTGCACTTGTGTAACTCCCTGAAGCCCAGCAAAACACCCCCAGGGATAACTACACGCTCTGTGCATTCCTACGCAAGGATCCCAGTGGAGCATCTGTCCGATGACGAGCCCGTGGAGTTCAAATGCAATAGGTGTTAGAGCTTAGGCAGCAGCATTAATGAACAGGGCCTTTTCTCTGGTTTTAGGAGCTCATGGGTATTGCTAATAAATTCTGAAGAACTCCCATAAATGTGAAATGTCCCCTCCTCTGAACAGAACTTGGGTGAGTTACAGTACCCCAGTAAGATGGATAAATGTGGATAATCTCCATTTCATGGGAAAGAAATGAAGACCCAGGAGGATGAAGTGCCTAGGCCAAACAGTGTGAGAGAAGGACGCAGGATTCTATGATTAAACTAACCCCAGGAGTGAGGAGTGTGAGCAGTCGCTCTCTATGGTGTTTAGTCCTTACCATGGTCCCTACTGCGGATTTGGCCTAGGTTGACCAGCTCTCTCACAGACAGTGCCTGGGCTTGCCTTGGGGGACTATAATTTCCAAGATGAAGAATGAATGGTGCCAACAGGGTTTGGAGGTGGGAGGGGAGTGTTTATTTAGGTTTGATAGATGTGAGCTTTACTATTGTGTCTCAGGGTCAGAGGGCAGACCAGGGTCTATTTTATTTGCCAGTGCAGCTTTAGCTCAGTGGTTTTTATTCTGGATCCCATGGGAATGGTGTGCATACTTTTTTTGACAGAACTAGATACGTTTAAGACATTTTCAGCAGACTTTGATTTCTGGGCCTTGACTGGTAAAACTGACTGGTAAAGCAGTAGGAAAAAGGCTTAACGTAACGTATCCTGCTGGGCTGTCATTCAAGAGAAGAAAGTTTCCAGTTCTCTTTCTGTCTGTAACTCATCATGCAACTTTGGACAAATTTTTTTCCACCTCTGTGTTTCTCCAGTCCTGCCTTTGTCATTGATTTGTCAGCTTGCATAAATTACAGGCATGTTATGCAATGGAGTCCCTGCTTGGATGGATACTTCCCAAATGAGTAAAGAATCGGTGGCTCATGTTTTTTACTCTTTTTTTTTTTTGTTTATAGCTGTTAACAATTGATGACAATTTTTGTGGCCTGGATATGAATGCCCCCTTGGGAGTATCATCCATGGTACGAGGGCTCCCCATTTTCACTGAGGATGGAGACAGGATGACGTCCGTGATTGCCTACGTCTACAAGAACCACTCCCTGGCTTTTGTGGGCACCAAGAGTGGGAAGCTCAAAAAGGTAAGACCTAACATGATTCTCTAACTCAGATTTTCACATTCGTACGGAGATTTGCAGTGTTGCATTGAGTGTGAGCGCAGTCCTTATCCTAAGGTGCATCACCTATTTTGAGGATAGAAAATGTTTTGACTGGTAAAAAAACTGTGTTTCACCCTTGAGGGCTACAGCTGATGTAAGAAAGGGTAAAATCCTTCTTCTAAATTGTTGTTCATCAGCAAATGAATGTTTCTGAAGTCAAACCACAGACCCAGCCGTGGGCAGACTTGGTGGAGTTGACATCCAATGGATTTTTTTGTGTGTTCAGACCATCTCTAATTAAGTAGTTGATCACAGGGTATCTGTGCATGCTGGAGGAAAAACTGACTGTGGCTGTAGTTTGTTAAGAAACAGGATTTATGCTCTGGAGATCTTTCTTCAGAGCAACGTGACTGGACTGTGATTTCACCACAAGCCCAGCACGGGATTAGCCGTTGCTCTGTTTAGGTCAGGGTGGGTGCTTGTGCTGAAGGAAGAGCGTTTTCATGAAAAGAAAGCTGTGTCTTGAACGATAATGAGCATTATGTTTATAGTTGACACCACATAAATACACTCTTTATTGTATTTGGTTTTATGTTCCTCACTGTGCATTCTCACTAAAAATATGCCTGTTGCATGGCTGTAGCTCTGTAGTTTGCCATGTAAGGCAATAGTAGAGAGGCTTGAGAAGTGGAAGCTGCGAATCATCTACCTGTGGTTTTCTGAAAGCAAGAAGAGGTATTAGAAATTACCTTCTCATGCTACTGCTGGGCACTGCCTCTCTTTCAACCCCTGTGTGCCAGTCTGACAATGTTTGTCTGAATACTCAACCCTGGAGTGTTGCAAAATACTGTGTGAGCAAGAAGACTGTAGCTTTGCCATAATCATAGAGATGGGTGAGAAGCTGGGAAGGGATGTTGGGCAAAGCCTTGAGGATTAGGTTGGGTATTGATTCCTCTTTGAATTCCTTCTGCAAATAGAAGCTTCCAAGTTGGGGAGGGGAAGGTGATATGAAAAGTTGAGCCACTGTGGCTTGTGTATAGGATGGACAGAGCAGACAAGGGGAAGGGAGGGAGTAATTTAAACACTGGTGCTTAAGTGAGGTCTGAGATCTCTTGGTTTTGTTCCTCTACCTGTTTCTTAAAAAGAAAATCAGGGTTGTAAATTCAGATCGCGTTGCCCCCATGCTGAATGCGGTCTGAAAAGAGAACAGGATCCTGCCTGCTGGCAAATGTCTCTGGCTTTGTTCAAGAGGACAGGCTGCTGATGGTGTTGAAAAGAGTATGTTTTGGGGTTTTTTACCAGTCTATTCAGGCATGTGGAAAAGAAGCCAAATAGTTTTGTAAACAGTTGTAATAAAAATAATCTCTTCTGACTAACTAGGTTTTGCTTCCCTGTCATCTGTGAATCGTAATAAACTGTTTAGTTCTCCAGTCAGTCTCTTGGTGGGGTGGGGGGTGGGGGGAGTGGAGGAGGAATTGGGGTAGCTGAGCTCTGAATGGTAAATATTCGAAAGACCTAAACAGTTAAGAATGACTGCTGCTTCCCTGCACGCGCAAGCTTTTGGGTGGGTTTTTTTTTGGCTTCAGGAGAAGCAAACTCAGACACAGCTTTGTCTTTGCAGGTCACATTGCAGGATCCAAGATCTAATTCCTTTTAATAGAGGAAATTAGGAGAGGGTTTTACAGAGTGTGGTAGGAGCGAAGACAGCCTTATAGGGTAAAGAATGAGAAGAGGGGAGCTGAACTGGCTGATGTAATTTGAGAAAGCTTCATTTTATTCCCTTTTTCCTAATGTGCTGAATATTCTGCCTGCGGTAGATACTGCGTTGGGTCTGTGTGTTGGAGCAGAGTTAGAGTCTCAGGCCGAGATATTCCTTGGCTGAACGAGTGTCCACCAGAGAGGCAGAATGCAAAGCAAAATGGGGCTCCCTGAACACATGTGGTTGTTTCCATGGATTCACAGAATGGTGTCAGTTAGAAAGGACCTTAAAGATCATCCAGTTCCAACCCCCTGCTATGGGCAGGGACACCCTCCACTAGACCAGGTTGCTCCAAGCCTCATCCAGCCTGGGCTTGGACACTTCCAGGGATGGGGCATCCACAGCTTCTCTGGGCAACCTGTGCCAGTGCCTCCCCACCCTCTTTGTGAAAAACTTCTTCCTGATATCCAATCTAAATCTCCCTGCTTTCAATTTAAACCCATTACCCCTTGTCCTGTCACTACAGGCCCTTGTAAAAGCTTTATGTCGACGCCCCCAGGCACTGGAAGGTGCTATAAGGTCTCCCTGGAGCCTTCTCTTCTCCAGGCTGAACACCCCCATGTCTCCCAGCCTGTCCGCATAGCATAGGGGCTCCAGCCCTCGGAGCATCTTCGGGGCCTCCTCTGGACTCGCCCCAACCAGTCCATGTCCCCCTTATGTTGGAGACCCCAGAGCTGAATGCAGTACTGCAGGGGCGGGTCTCACTGAAGAGGAGTAAAGGGGGAGAATCACCTGGACCAGTTGATCCAGGCTTGTGGAAACCTTAAGTTCCTGCAGGTTGAGCCTTGTCCTTGCTATGACTGTTGCAATCATGGACTGTCCTCCATACACCACCCACGTCCAGGGCTTCTGAGGCATCTGAGTTCAGGACACCAGTCTGTTTTACCCATTGGGTGACACACAAGGTCAGTTTGACGCTCAGGATTTTTCACCTGACAATCTTTGGCTGCTGGTAAATCTTCGTGGGCCTTTTTAAGCTTTGTTTTCCATCTCGGTTCATCAATGAGGTGCTTTTGAATAGGAAGGAAGGTAGATGCTGCACTGGTATTGCAACTGCAGCATAATCTGTTATGTTAACAAGAAGTTTGATTTGTGTGGGTTTTTTTAAGAAACAGCCCATGGGTAAATTGAAATAAGCTTCGTAGGATTAGATGAAACTCCGTGTATCAGTGGACAAAGCCCACGAGGTGTTTTTTATTTCCTGTTTGCTGGGTCTTACTGTGCGTGGTGCGTACTTCTGTTTCTCCTGGTGCAGTGCAGCTGCTGGGTCAAGCTACAGTGGAGTATTTTGGATAGCATGAAGAGAGGAGTTCTGAGATTATCTTCAAGATAGCAGGATCTACCCAGTTGTTGGAAGTCTCACGGCAAGTAATTACGAGATGGTTTTGGAGAAACTTTCCTTATTTTTCCTGCTGTTTCAGTCTTTTTCTCTGTGTGTGTATTTTTATACTAAAGTGGCAGACTGTATATCAGATTTTGATGTATGCAATCCGCGAATACTCTGCAAAATACCCACAGTCATAAAGCAGTATCTGTTAGTTGATATACAAATGTCACATATGTCAAAGGAATTTATCCAGTGGCACGCACAACTGAAGTAAAATATTGTGCTTTACAGGAACATATCATTAAAATGAAAACTAGCAGCATATCAAGAATCTGCCCATGTAACCAAGACAACAAAGAGAGAAAGGAAAGGAAAAACCAAGATAGAGATAGTGTAGGAAAAGAGTGAGCGGAACAGAATGTCAAGGTTGGCCCCAGCTATTTCACTGCCCCAGGCAAAATACATTTTGCAACCCTCTCTCATTCACATAGCTATGTGTGCAGGCCGATGGGAAGGCACTGAATGGTGTGCTGTAGAAATACGCCCTCCAATTCCGCTGGCTTGTCCGCAGCTCAGCCTGGCCCTGCAGAATGAAGATATAAACAGGATAAAAATGCAGAGCTACAGAAAAGAATAAATTCCCTCTGTCCATTACTCATGTATGGAAACCAGCGCCCTGGGTTAAGGCCTGATGGGTGCTGGTGGCCTCTAGGGGATGGAGAAAGGTGGCCCAGGGATGAGTGGATTGGGAGACAGCTGGGTTCAGTTCTTTGCTCTACCAATAACTTCTGGTGTACTTTCATACCTCATTTTCTCTCCTGCAAAGGGCAGGAAATATTTTGCTTGCTGAAAGAGACGTTTGAGAAAATTAATGCACCAAAGGTTGTGAGGTGTGTGATCATATCAAACAGCTAAACTAGACAAATCAGACAGGATGGAAAACCAGCTCCTGACCACTTGTGGGCATTAAAGATCCTGTGGTATTCTTTAATGAGAAATTTTTCATCTTGCAGCGCTTTTGTCAGATCCCAGTGTCTGTAATTACCTCCCGTGCTGTCTGGCCCGTGGTGTTTGCTGTACTTCTGTACCACATTGGTAAGCGCTGCCACAGCTTTAGCGTACTGCGGGGTGCCTGGTGGGCTTCGTTGGCGGAGTGAGCTCCGATGTACGATGGGAAGTGCTTTGAACAAAACCTGTGGCTGAAAGTCAATTGGCACCCCTGTGAATTTGTAGTGATTGTTTTCGGGAGATAAGAAAGCCTCGCTCCAGTTTAACGAATGGCTGTTTTGTCTCTACAAACAACACAGTAAACCATCAGGAATGGGAGTTATTCCTAGGTATGTACTTCCTACAAACCACTTTGCTGTAGAACAGCCAGGTGCCAAAATCCACTGGCTTTTTTTTTTTTGTTCCCTCCTCTGCTCAACTCTCTCATTACACACTTTGCTCTTCCCTGCAGTGTCAGGGGAAGGTTAGAGACATACCTATGCAGATGCTTTGCGTGGTTTGGTATGCTTGTTTTTTCTTGTGTGTCTAGCCAAATTATATGCTACTATTACCTGTCATCACTAAAGGAACGTAGCAGTATTCAGTATTCCTTGTATTCCTTCCCTAGGCATTTAATTTATGGGTCATTGCTTTTGCACAGATAGTTTCCAGTCAAAGAAATACAACTTACCTGCAATTATTCTGTGTGTAGATGCAGGTGTAAAAGGTGATTTGAGTTTACAAATGTCAACCTGGGAACAGCCCTAGGAACTGCACTTCTAACAAAACAAAGCTCTTTGTCCATTTTGAAATGTTCATTTGAAAATGGAATAGTAGTAATTTACATTTATTTGAAACTTCCCCATAAGAAATAATTTTTTTTATTCCCTCAAAATACTTTACTCAAAGCCCTTTCTATGCTAAATTCCTTGCAGAGAAATAAATTTGGTTTAAAAAACAGTTCTTTCACTCTGTGGCCTGTATTTCATTTTTCATAAAATCCCATCAGTCTGGGGTCTTTGAAGGGCTTTTTAGATTTGGACTGCCCTTCGGGGTGAAGTTTTTCATTCAGATCAGACAGCTCTGAGAAGTGGCCAGCACTTCTCACCAGGTATGACCTCTGTTTAGTAGAAAATTCTGAGTATTGGCCAGTTTTGTGAACCACCGTCTGGATTACCCTGAACCCTCGAGACTCTGCTTTCTTTGGATCCAGAGACAAAACACCATAGGGAGATTTTTAGATCTGGGAGCTTGGATTTGCAGTTCTCACTTTGGCCCATCTCACAGTTGCACTGGGGAAGGCTGGCTTTCTCAGATTGATAATTGGACTGAAAAGGACATACAGTTCTGAGCTCCTGCTGGTTTTTGGCTGTATAGCTGTGGCTACCCTGTCCCATCCGCTGTCTGACAACTCTCCCAGTTGGATGCTACAGTGCTATTTACAACCCACCTGCCTCGGAGAGGGAGTGGGAACCACTGGTACCTATTGAAGGAGTCAGCCTGTGTCTTGGAGAAGATGCACCTTGGTCTGTGGTCGTGTCAGGACTGCTTCAGTAAGGTAACCCTGAAGGACACCCAAACCTGCAGCTCTGTTATCATCACTGATTGCTATGACAGGTCCTCTTGCTACAGTCATTGCACCCTCACGTGAGGGGCAAGATCCCTTCCCAGAGCAGGGTTCATCCTGTTTAGCAGGAAAGAGTATCTGAATCCTGGTGGGACTGGCAGCATGTCAGGTCCTTCCGCAAAGATGGATAGCTCTCAAGTGCCAGGAGTGTGCAACAGAGGAATGGAGTTTTTAATGGAAAAAACCCCAAAAAATCAAAAACATTGAGCAAGGTAAAAGGGTGCAAGAGATGTGCAAAGAGGCTGCCCAGAGAAGCTGTGGATACTGCATCCCTGGAAGTGTTCAAGGCCAGGCTGGATGAGGCTTAGAACAACCTGGTCTACTGGAGGGTGTTGGAACTAGATGGTCTTTAAGGTCCCTTCCAAACCATTCTATGATTTTATGTGCAGAGACCCACAGGTGATTGAGTTCTGGGTGGGTTGGTGGTACCATTACGTACCCACATGGAGGCAAAGGCAGAGATCCTCGCTGTTTCTCCAGACAAGGGGGTTTCTGAATACGCAGAAGATGAGAAACCCTGCTTGGTTTTGATATTCCCTGGAGGATATTCTGCTGCTGACAGTTCTGTGTGAGTGTCAGCAGGGAAACTCGGCTTCCTTCTCCTTCCCTCTGCTGCTTTGAAAGAGTCAGTTGTCTTTTTTTTTTTTAAGATTTTATTTCTTTCCCCCAACTGTTTGGCAAGTGGACTTGAGTGCTCTGAAAACATGCTGTAAAGGCTCTGGCTCATGCTGTGAAGCTGGTTGCTGCAAGAGGGGCTTGTTCTCCCTGGCTTCTCCTCATAGCTTCCTAAATCAGCAGGTGTCCGAGTGCTTCACTCACTTGTGATGGAGCGAAACTGCTTCCCATCTGTATTTGACGTTTGTGAAGGCTGCAGTTGTCTGTGTCCTACATTGATATACAGTCCCTCTTTGAGATGTCGTTGCCAGCTTAGATGCATGAAGAGTAGATCTGTTTTCTGACCGAAGTATTTGGAAAGCTGTGATTTTTGGTAGCTGTGGTATACTTGGCACTTGACGTTCCTGTTGAGTGTACCAGCAGGCAGCCCTGGATGGGGTGGTGATGGGAATCTGTGTAGACATTGGGCAGTGACACCCATTTGTACTGGGTCATGTAAAAGTCATTGGCTGGTGTTACTGGAGTCCAACATGACCTAAAAATGTTGGGTGATGGGGTACTATCTATGGGTGAAATCAAAGATGCAGGACTTGTGTATCCTGATTGTAGGCTGCTGTGCTGTCTCTCTTACCTTGCCTCTCTGAAGCCTGTGGATGGGCATCTTTCTCTTCCACTTCACCTTTTCCTTAGAGGTATGGGTAAGAGAAATTAGTTTATTCGGGCCTGGAAAGAGGAAACTGGGAGGGGATCCAGCAGCAGCATTCCCATGCCTACAAGGAGGTTATTGAGATGATGGAGACAGGCTCTTCACATTGGTGAATGGTGGGAGGATGTGGGGCAGCAGGCATAAGGTGACATGAGAGCACATCTAACTGGATATAAGAATAAGCTTTTTCCCGTGAGGACAAGCAAACATTGAAGCAGGTTGCCCATGGAGACTGTGCTGTTCCCATCCTTGGAGATTTTCAAAGTCTTAACCGACAAAACAACCTGGCCTGATCTCACAGCTGACCCTGCTTTGAACACAAGGTTGGAACAGAGACCTCATGAAGGTCCCTCCCAACCTGGGTTACCCTGTGATCCATCCTCTGCTGCGAAACCCCAGGCCCTAAGCCCCATCAGAGCCTGTATCCAGGCTCTGCTGTTGACCTGGTGCAGCTGACACTTGCTCTAAATACTCACTAATAGCTCCCTCGCTGCAGGTGGGTGTTCCTCCTCTCACACACCTCACTTTTGCTCTGGGGCTTCCAGCTACAACTTGTCAGTGTATAACTACTGCAGAAGGAAAACTCCTTTTTTCTTTTCCTGCTAGGAAGGTTGCTGTTCCCAGCAAGAGTTAGAGCTTGCTTTTTGGTAAAGAGCAATTAATTTTCTGTGTCTCTCCCTCAAGTACCCCTCTCTGTTTTCTGACTACTCAGCAATCTCTGTGCTGGTGTGCAGGGTTTGGCTAAGCTGTGCTTTTGCTGGGTGTCTTGCATACATGTGGTGAGTGCTGCCTTTCTATTTTTGGAGGTTCTGGTTTAACAGTGCCTCAGAGTCTTGTCAGAGATGGGATCTTGTGATTGTGCAATGAGATGTGCAAATGACTGTCTAATCCCTCCAGATGCAATCTGTACTTCAAAGTCCAGAGGTGCTCGATGGCTGCTGTCATGCATTCTGCATCGCCGGTGTTGGTACTGTGTGTTTTTATTTCCAACTCCAGGAGAAATACTGGGCTCCAGTGGGCCCTCTGAAGCAGGGAAGGCAGCAGGTCATACCATCATCTCGTCAAAATCTTCCTTTAGAAGCTGCAGCTTGAATTTGACAGATAGAGCGTCGAAAAGCAGCTGAGCTGGATTTCTCCACAGTGTGCTGAGGATGCACACTGTGCAGGTAGAGGGATGTTAGTGACAAAAGCAGATGCAAAGGGACAGATAACAATGACCTGCTCCAGGTTACCTTCTGAAACCCATGGGCCCTGCTGCAGCCTCCCAGGGGACAGTTTGAAGTGAGGCTGGTTGTCACTTGGCTTTTCACGGCAAGTGATTTTATGCATGGTGTGAGTGGCTCTGTGCAAGACGTGGAGTATTCAGGCTGCGGTACCTGATGTGGCTGTGCTGTTGATGGAAAACATGTAGGACTGGGATAGAAGGAAAAGCAGATACATTCCTGGTCTATGTGCACTTGCATCCCAGAAAGCTAACCGTATCCTGGGCTGTATCCAGAGCAGCGTGGCCAGCAGGTCAAGGGAGGGGATTCCCCCCCTCTACTCTGCTCTTGTGCGAGCCCACCTGCAGTTCTGTGTCCAGCTCTGGGGTCCCCAACCTAAGAAGGACATGGACCTGTTGGAGCGGGTGTGGAGAAGGCCATGAAGATGCTCAGAGGGCGGGAGCACCTCCCCATGGGGACAGGCTGGGAGAGTTGGGGTTCTTCAGCCTGGAGAAGAGAAGACTCCAGGGAGACCTTATAGGACCATCCAGTGCCTGGAGGCGCCTACAGGAAAGCTGGAGGGGGACTTTTTACAAGGGCAGGGAGTGACAGGACAAGAGGTACCGGGTTTAAACTGAGAGAGGGTAGATTTAGATGGGATATTGGGAAGAAATTCTTCCTGGAGAGGGTGGTGAGACAGTGGGACAGGTTCCCAGAGAAGCGGTGGATGCCCCATCCCTGGAAGTGCTCAAGGCCAGGCTGGATGAGGCTTGGAGCAACCTGGTCTAGTGGAGGGTGTCCCTGCCCATGGCAGGGGGAGTGGAACTAGATGGTCTTTAAAGTCCTTTCCAACCCAGACAATTCTATGATTCTGTGTATTTGCATTTGTCTTTGTCCCTCTGTTCTCTGAGAAGTGGTCTGGATGGATTATTATGTGGTCAGCTTTAGTCTTCACCTGCTACTTTTGCTCTCCAGGGTGACATGGAGAGACTCTTTAACTCCCCATACACTCCATCTAATGCCCGGATGGATGTCCAGCCAAAATGCTCTTGTCATTCCTTCCTCCTCGCTATCCCCTTCCCTTTTGACTGGGATAATGACTTTTCAGGGAGCCCTTGAAGTGCCTCCTGCATCTGCCTTTGATTTGAACGCCTCTTGCTTGCTGACCCTTCTTTCGGGAAGTCGGCTTAAGTGCGGTTCTCCTAATTAGTTTTGCTTTAATTTAATCTTTTGAAATAAATTTATCAAAAAGAGGAAACGTTCTACACACTCCTTCATTTTATCGGGTTGTTTTCATGCATGGTCTCTGGGTTTATTTCTCTATTTTTCTTGTCTCTAGATAGGACATCATTTGCATATTTGATTAAGCTCCATATGTTATCAAGGAGCCAGTTGAAGGAACAGCAAGTCCCTGATAAGGCACTGTGCATCCATCTTTTCCTTTCAGTGTCCTCCACTCTATCCCCCTCACCATCGTGCAGCCGTATCTGTGCCCCAAATCACTGCTGCGTTCTGTCTCACCTCCGCCTCCTCCAGTGGGCTGGATGACTGATCTCGGGTTCAGCCCCAGGCAGGCATTAATGTGGACAACACAATTTGACAGCTCCTGTCTTTAGGATGGAAGTGGAAAGGGTACAGAGGATGGGAACTGGGTGCTGGTGAAGATGTAAGCCATGACAACAAGGTCCAGAGAGAGTTCCCTGCTCTCTCTGAAGCCCTTCACAGGACCCCATTGTGTCTATGGGATGTGTTACCCAAAACCTGCTTGTTCCCACTGTTCGCTGGATATTTTCTGAGTGTGTTTACTGCAATCTGGACTGACACCTTTAGCTCATCTCCCAGGTGCTAGAAATGACTGCTGTGCAGGGACAACAGAGTGGGGTCAGAGTGTCTGGATACAGAATAGCCATGGATGAAGATCCATATTTTTTCCCTGAAATGTATTTTAGAATGTGTGTATCTGCATATGCATGCAAAAAATATTGCTTATAAGTTTAAACTCATGCCTTTCAGGCCTCGTTCTCTGGCTACTGCTCTGTGAAAACATTTTGCCTTAAATAGTTTTCCCAGCCCACCTCTAGGAACCCTTTAATTTAAAATAAATTGTGGATACCCCTGAGGAAACTTAGGGAAAAATGCTCAGTTTAACTAATTCTCCTCCCCAGTGCTGATGCTTAAACTGGAGGAAGTTTTGCTCAGCCTGTGACCCATAGCTGGGCATTTCTGGGCGTAATCAGAGGCCCAGTTCCTGGCCTGGTAAAGGCAGGGTGGGTTTGTAACAGCAAAAAGTAGTGTAATTAGCAGTGTTCCTGGATTTGGAGGAGGGACTGCAGCTTGTGTAAGGGGACTCTCAAAAAGAGCCTTTCCATCAACTGATATCTGAAGCATAGGAACAAGAGGCTTGATTTATGAGCCAGGTCTTAATTAAAAGGCAAAAAGGAATGTGCCCTCCCTTCATTTGTATAAGCAACTTTTGGTTTGAGCTAATTTGAAGAGCCTCTCTCCTGCCCTCACCCAGACTCCCCGGTGAGCGGCAGCCCCTCGGCATCAGGGTGCTGGTTGAGAAGCCCTGTTAGGGGGCTTCAACCCCATCTGCATATTCACTGATTATGAATGCTGCTGGTGGTGTTTGTGAAGCCAGTGAGAAGGAAAGCAGAAATAAAATCCTCCCCTGTTCCTCTCCAACTTGATCTCTTCCCCCTGGTGCTTCTTTCATTTTGGTTTAATGACTTTGGCTTGCTATGCTTCATCATCTCTCTCTCATTTTGTCTTGGTGGCAGCCTGGCTGGAGAGCAATCAAGCCTTGATGGATTGCTGGTTGTTAGACTCATGTGTGAAGCTTGGGGGGAAGCATGAGAGAGTTGTGCTGTTTTTTGTAGACCCCAACCCATATGGTGTCTGCGGGAGTGGAGATGTGTGTTGCTATGCAGGATTCAGGGATTTGTTCCTGCTTGGTCTGACACTTCTCTGTCTTTTTTTTTTTCTTCCCCTCAATCCTGTCAGTAGCCTTTCACCTCTCCTAAATGAAACCACATGGCAGAGCTGCATGTCCTTGGCCCTTTCTGAAATCAGAAAAGCCATCATAGCTGGGTGAGGGGTAGAAATACGACTGAAGGCTAGACCAGGACAGGTAATCACAGCTGTGTCTGCAGTAAAGTCCCCCTGGGATGCTGCACCGAGAGTGATGAGAAAGCATCTTGCTGGTTATGATAGCTGCAGCTAACCCTATAGATCTGACTGTAACCTGATAATGCCAGATCTGGGTTTGTGTCAATAATGCCTTTTTCCTGAACTTGATTCTGTCATTTCTTGGCTTTCTTCATGCTGGCCTGTGTTCTGCTAGATATATGATCCCAAGGATGATCATTCCTCTTCTAAATTTAAAGAGTTGGAGTGGTATTTCAATGCAAGACCCCAAAAGGAAATAGATGTACTATCTGGGTTGGCATCTGTACTTGACTAGAGACAGCAGGACTCTGTTAACGGAGATATTGCTTCCATGGGGATCACTCCTGGGAAGAGTTGTCCTTGTGTATCAGCAGCGTCACCAGGTGTGTGCCACTGCCTCCAAGCTGGGATCCCCCTAGGTGCAGTGAGCCTGGAAGTGTGTGCTGGAGACAGGTTGAGCACTTACAGGCTCCAGTATGAGATGGGTTGGACCTTGGGGGTGCCAAGAGAGTCTAGAGAGGAAAAGTTGGGAGCCAGTCATCTGTAGGTTTCAGCTCTGGTTACACTCTGTCGTGCTGAACATGTTCTGCTGATGATTCACAGGGCTGGGTCACTTTGGATAACAAAACACAAACTCCCAAGGGACTTTGGTGGGTTTTGGAAGCTTTGCTGATGGTTGATGATGTGGTACATTGGCGAAGGACCCCAGCACACTGTTCTATCTATGGCATCTTGGAAATGCAAACCGCTGTTCCTACTGCCAGCCACACTGGTATCCCACCCTGCTGGGATGTTCGTGGCTGTGGGCTGGAGTCATCTTTCCTTTTGACTTCTCGTAACTTATTTTTTTAACCGAGGCTGGCAATAAATTCCAGTGATGTCAGGGAAAGGGTTATCACTGAGACTGGCAGAGACCTTGTCATATTAATTTTTCAGAACTGTTCTGATGAAATCTAATTAAACATAGTGACTGGCATTGTGCAAATCTCCCTGTGTTTGCCTCATTTGTCATATGGTTGATTAAGGCTGGGTTATCGGGGGGAGTTTATGACTTGTGATATCTGCTGGGGTGAATGTGGTTTTGCACACTACAGGCGCTTTGATCTCTTCCCCACTGCTTACAAGTTTCTGTGGGTTTCTCTTGGATTTCATAGGCGATAGATTAATCTTCTTGGGGTCTGAGGAAACATATTGACGATAGAGCTAACCTGAGTGATAAGGACATGTAGTGCATGCTAATGCATTTTTCCTGCCCTTCAGACAGCATCTCTGTGTTGGTAAGTGATAGGACCTTGGCATCCTGTTCGGTTGGAGTATTTGCCTCGTACAATGAGAGTAACTAATTTTGTTGTTTTCTTACAGAACAGAGAAAATTGTACAAAAAGGATAAATAAAATAAACACAGACAAGTGCCAAATCAAAACTGATTGCTTCTCCCTCCTCTTTTTCAACAAAACAAACCAACCTTCAAAGCGCTGAAAGTTTTATGGTTTATGAATCAACTGCTTGTGGTTATTTGACCTCCCCACCTCCCCTATTCTTTTTTTTTTTTTTCAATTAGCTCTCTTCTTAAAGGTATTTCTACTGTGAGATGGAAAAGTCAAAATCTTGATGCTTTCAAGCCCCTTTTCCCCCTTGAGGTGATGTAAATTAATTCCCCAAATCCCACCTAAGTTCTGAATTTTTAGCTAACTTACTATTCATGGAGAAAAAGAAAATGTTTCCAAATTTGTATCGCTCTGTTTTGCTTGCACGTCTATCTTAGCATGCAGTGTATGGAGAGGTGCAGATCTTATGAGGCTGCTGCGTTTGGGCTCTTCGTTAAACTTCTGCTGGGTTAGCATTTTTGTCTGCTTGGAAGCTGGAGAGTCGAACTCACCTGGGAGTCCCAGTAGTGAAATAAATTAGCACAATATAGTGGGAGAAGAAAAGATTTTAGGATGGTGAGTACTGTGGGGCCACTCTGGTGCCGTACGTCTGTTCGTTTAGAGGTGTAATTTGGCTTTGGGACGTGTGACTGAGAGATTCTTATTTTGAGGGAAAGGGCAGCTCAGGCTGGGGGGAAGTGCAGGCAAATGCAGTCTCTAAATGCTGAAAGTCCCAAATGTACCCTGAAACTGTTAGTAACTGTAGCAGCAAGCTAAAGCTGAGCGTTGAGTATTCATTCATGATTTTTAAGCCAGTCTCTCATTTTTAGGGAAATCTGATGTTTTAGGGGACTGATGGTGCTACAAGGCAATGATGGGGGGCAAGAGAATAAAAGATGTGTTGCAATTAGTATTCCAATGCTATGCCTTTAAAAAAATTGTCAGCATAATGCATGTATGTGCAGATGCAGGACTGTTTAGCAAGGTGTTAGAGCACAGCAGGACATATAAAGGATTTGTCTTTAGGGGACCCTGCTAAGGGGGATCTGAGCTCTACCCATCCTGTAAAGGTCTGAGCAGTCCCAGGTTACGATGGGGCAATGGTCAACAGCACCTGAATAACCACAAACTCATTACACTACCATCTGCCAGTGCTTAGGATATCAGCATGGTTATTATGGTGAGTTTTTTTCTCCCCTGTTTTTTCATCTTGACCATACTTTGCAGCCCCTGCCTGTCTCCTGCTCTCTGATGTAGCCCAGGTTACCACTGTGCTGCTTTTCTTCCCTGTTAAGGAAATCTCAGGCGCTTCCCTCTTACAACTCGTGCTGACATTGTCATGGAAGTGCTGCCCTTCTCCTCACTGCAGAAGGCAAGCCCTGCTAGGAAAGATGATATCACTGGCACTAAATATACACCAGCCATCAGGCCCCTTGTCCGTGCCAGGGATGCTCTGGCAGACTGTGATGTGACTGATTTTCTATGTTTTGTCAATTCTGTCGGTGGCAGGTGATTTCATTAACCGCTCTTTAATTGCTTGCAGAGCCTAGCTATTATTTGTTTGTTTTCACTCTCCCGATGAAAACACGTGCTGGCAGCCTTCTTGCAGTTCCCTCCTCTGAGATGCACACATTGGTCTTGTCACCCCATTTCCAAACCTACTTCTGTATTGTTATTTTTATTTTTTTTTAAATAAGAGCTGCCAAGTTTGGAATTTGAGTGAAATTCCCAGAAAGTTTAGTTTCAGGGTATCCATCTAGTGAGCTGTGGTGGGATCTGCAGGCTCTCCATTATATTCCCTGTGTGCCACCAGCCCTCTGAGTGATCTTGGACTCATCTGTACATCTCCCTGTTTCTCCTACTGTAAAAGAAGGAGAGGTGAATGGGAAGAGGGTGTTCGGGAAAGGACCGAGCTCCTCATTGAACACTGTCTGGACTGGGGATGGGGTATCGGCAATGTTTGCTCCGTATACATTTGCAGGGATAGTCAGTGTGTGGTGCTTCTGGATCTTCCTCACATCTGCTGCATCTTGTGGGCAGCGTATGACCCCATTTCTCCTGCTGTCTTGTCATCTGGTTCCCTTCTTCCAATAGCTACCTTGCCTGACTGTCCTTTGACTTTGCTCTTTAGAGTATTCCAGGTTTCCCTGTTCGCTCTCCTTCATTCCTTACCCATAAGTAGCTTCCTTCAAACCTCCATGGATTTGTTACTGCTGGCTGGTCCTCTGGCCTTGTTCATCTTGGATGTCCATCTGCGGTTTGGTCAGGCTAAAACATAAGAAACCGGAGTTCAGTTTCCTGCTCTGCTACTTTTTATAAACGCACTTTTTGGTGGGTGGGGATTCATCTCATTAAATCTAGATTCTCCATCCACATGAAATATTGTCAACTCCCTTTCCAGTCCAGTGAGAGAAACGAGACCTTTTAGGAGCCCTCACATCCTGCAGGAGACTAAAATTGCCTCTTTTCAGTTAGATGAGTTGTGTCCTAAAAATGTCTCTCTCTCTCTCTGTTAACAATAAAGGGAGCTGAGGGCAACTTGTTCATATGTAAACATCCCTCATATCTCTGTTCCCTGTCTGTAAGTGACAGTAATGGTGTTCCCCAGCTTTGTCAGGGGTCTTGTGAACAATTAGTGGTTGCGAGGTGCTCCAGCATTATGATAATAGAAAGCTCAGTGCAAAGTTATCTTGATTTTCCTGCTGGAATTTGATTAACATGCTCAGATGGGGCCATTTCCTTTGGTGCTTGGTACTGTCCTGTGTTTTCTTTCTGATGTAGGTGACTATCCAACCTCTTCTATGAAGCCCAGATGCTCTTACCTGGCCAGCACTGGCCCATACACTACAGGGTACATAGAATATACAGAAGATGGCTTGAGAGAGGGAACACTGGGCTGCAACGTCAACTCATACGGCTTAGGAAACAAGAGGGGCTGCCAACAGACCCAGCACGTGTGCACCCCTAAGTGATTGATTCTTTTTGATGTTGTAACAAATGCTCCTCCCTAAACTGCTAAAAGCTTAGGAAAAAATAAATCGGGCTCATTTAAAAGGGAAAGGGAGCCTGTAGAATTTATGGCATCTGCAGTGACCGGGGGCACTGCCGGTAAATTCAGAGTTGTGAGTGGATGAGCAGGCCGGTCTCTCGTTGGGATGACATATCTCACAGTTGCAGCGATTCTGGGGCTGGCGCTGATGTTATCCTGGTGAATCCTGCTGCTGCGCATGGGCAGGGAATCGCATCACCCAGTGTATTTTGGAATGCCTGACATACTTCCATGTGATTTGGAGACTCAAGTTAGTAGGATGGGATGGATTAAAGAAAAAGGGAAGTATTTAGGCATGCAAAGAATCAGTGTACTTTCTAAAGTACTTAGGCATATGATTCTGGTTTCAGGAGGTCCTTATGCCCAGGAACTTGCATTCAGAAGGGCACAAGTGTAACTGGAGCAGGCAGACACCAAAAGGGGTAAGTGTGGAAAGGAGCAAGTTCCTTAGAAGGATCTGAATGAAGTGGAGCAGGTGGTGGATGGGAAAGGCCAGATCAGATCGAGGGCAATATTGAGAACATGAGGGCACAAAGCGTAGTCAGAAAAAACTTGGTATGACATAATGGCAGAGCAGGAACCCTTGATCTATTCCTGGCTCTGTTGCTGATTGCAGCATGACCTCAGGCAAAACGCTTTCCTTTCTACATGCCTCCTACGCTCTTCTCTACATAGCCTGCGAGTTCTTCAGGGAATGCACTGTCACTTGCAATGAGCATGTCCTGCGCCAAGCACAGTGGCACTTTGATTACATCTTGAGGCTTCACAGGCAACTGAACCGTTAGTTCAAAGCTGGATGTTGTTGGGGTTCAGCTGCTTTCAGTTGCAAAATTTCCACTTGCGAGACTTTGCTGATGCGGGTGCTGGCTCCTTCCACGTGACCCTGGCTCCTTCCGCATGATGCTCGTGCGAGGGCTTTGGCTGAGCTCTTTCAACACGCCACTTTTCCTAGACCCTTGTGCATCTCTGATTTCCCCGCCATGCAGTATGCAGGAATGCTGGTCTTTGGCCTCCCTGCCCCCTCCCAACAGGTTGATCATAAATTAGGTTCTGATGTGGGTATTGAATTTCACTCCAGCTGCTGGAGCTGTGGGACATCTGTGGTCCTCCTGTGGTTAATGGCTTCACAAAAATGAAGCAATAAAGGTTATGATGGCTGTGTTTTAACCTCATGGCCCTCATTCTGTTTGACAGGCATGTTTCTTGGGAACAGTTAAAACCCCACTGCTCTCATTTTAAATATCTCCCAGTGATGTGCCATCTTTGAGCACCTCTTATGAAGTGATTTTATTTTTGAAATTTAACAAAGCTGAAGTGATTTTTTTTCTTTTTTTTTTCTCCAAGAAAGATGAATTGATTCTCTAAGATAAACAAACCCATCTCTGAATTATGCCACGATTTTTAACATTTACATATGACAGAGAAGTTGGTGCAAAGCAAAAAGGGAAAACGGGGAAAAAAACCCCAAACATTTCAAGTTTGAAATCTTCCACTCTAAAGTCTGTAATGCTCTTCTAGGGGACACAGGCATGCACACAGTGGGGATGATTAAACTGTGAAGAGCAGTTCATAGCTCTGGTCACCAATAAGCCCTTTGAGGCAGAGTGCTTCCACTCTCACAAACCTAATGTCTGTTGTAAAAAGCCATGATCATGAAAACTGAGATGTGACTTTGGACACTGAGCTTTTACTGCCTCAGAAATGCTGGCATTTCAACAAGTGTGCATCCTTAGAAATTAAGCCCTTTTCAGATACCTTCTCCCAGTTCCTCTATCCCTAAGAATACCAGTTCTTTAAAAAGTCGTGGCTGTTTTAAAAGAGAAGTGAAGTCTTGGTGCTCCAAACCAGACTATGGTTGTCTCTGCTGGGTGTTGTGGATGCTTCTTAATGTGCCAGCACCCTGGCTGTCTCCAGGGCCAGGCTGGATGGGGCTTTGAGCAACCTGGTCAGTGGAGGGTGTCCCTGCCCATGGCAGGGGGGTTGGAACTGGATGATCTTTAAGGTCCCTTCCAACCCAAACCAATCTGTGATTCTGTGATTCACTCAGATTCTCCAGCTGTAGGATTTGGCTGCCCAGCAGATCAAATCAATAATGTATTTATCCTCCTAACTCTGCTGATAGGTATGGAAGTGGTACTGTCCCTGAGTTGCAGAGAGAGCAGAGCTATTCAGGCTGTGTGCTTGCATGCCTGAAGTGGATTTTCCTGGAAAAGAAGAGGTATATATTTTAAGTGGTCCAGATCACCGCCTAGCTAGGATGTCCTTGTGTCTATAGACAGCAGAGTTCAGAGCATCATATTTACCAGTCCCTGGAGACAGCTACCCATCTATTCTCTATACAAATAACTCAAATGCTTAAGGGGAGAGGCTTGAAATGGACTGCCTCTGCAGACATGCTGCAGGGATAAGTGACTGCTTGTGAGACATCGCAGCAGAAAGTCTGAACTTGCACAAGCTACACGAGTTGTAGCACAAGATGGGGTTGAGCCTCAAGGTCTCTAGGATGACAGCAGGATTACTCCCTTAATGAGTTATCCTGCTGCACGTGGGAAAGAAGGGCTTTTCTCTGACCCTGTTTCCACCCTGTATTTTGTTTTCCCCTTGGTACAGTTGTATGCAGATCCCACAGTCTTCAAAACTTGCTGATAGTGCTTGATGTGCCAGAATCTTGCGGAAGGGCAAGCAAAGCTAAAGTGTACTAGCCAGCCACTTGAGAAGTTGACCAAGCTCTCATTGATTTAACTCGCTATTAATTGCAAAGGATGACCTGTTGCTCATCTGTTATGAAGCATATTGACTTCCACTCTACAGGTCTTCCAAGAGATCTGCTGCATAAGCATGCTCGGCATAAATCCTGAGAGGGGCCTAGGGACGGTTTTTGAGCAACATGGGGTCTGGTGTTCGAGCTAATGAGCTTGTTATGAGACATACTCTGGTATCTCTAGCGGCCCTTTCCTTTGCCACTGTGTCCAGCCTGTCTGCAATTAGGAGCAAGGTCTGTGACATTGTGCTTTATACTAAATCTGCAATGAGACAAAAATGTCTGATTTTCACTGAACGTAGCAGAAACTCGTGATCCACAGAGTAAGTAAGAAAAAATTTTTCTTTTTTATGACTTGAATTCCTTAGAAGTCCCCAAGGACTGACTTTTTAAAACTGGAGTTTTTTTTTCTTTAATCAGAGCTGCTGCCCATTTTTCTAGGGATTTAGAAATCGGAATGGTGTTAGCCCAGGTAGTTGAAGCTATAACCCTGGACACAGTGCTTACAAGGGTGTGTTAAGTAATTGATATTGATATATTGACAGTGTAGAAGGCAAAAGAAGAGTGTTTAGATGGCTCTAGTAGATGGGGACATACCGATCTTGGCCCATGTTGCTACTTGTCCAAGATAACTCCTGCACTGTATCTGTAAGAAGTCAGAAGTGAAGCAGAGTGCAAATCCAAGATGCAAGACCACCCCTGCAACTGAGTCCCTCTTCTTTGCTCACGATGAGTTAAATCAGAGTATACAGGTATGGAAATGACCTCAAGAAGTCTTCCGATCCCCTCTGCCCCAAAGAAGAGCCACTGCATCTAAACCATTCATCTGGGTTGTTCAGGTTAACTTGGCCATCACTGTGTCTTGAGGGAGACCCCTGGCATCCAGTTCTCTCTGCTTGACTTGGACCATTTCTGATGGTTGGGTTTGCAGATTTTGCCCTTATTTTATTGAATGTCACCAGCAGGCGACAGCCAAAGATGTGTTCTTCTAGGGGATTGTCCAGCCGTTTTCAGACAGTTCATCTGAATTGCCCCATTCGGTAAAGTCCTATTCACTCCCTGCGATCCATTATTGTCACCTTGCTTCCCTACCATTAATATCATCCAAGCTGCTTGCTCTTTTTACACTGGAAACTTTAAATAGACAGATATGTTAATTGGTATCATTACAACAAACGGTCCTAGTCACACTGCAGTTCGGGCGAACATTTCATGTTGCCGTTTAAATGATGAGGTTTTTTCCTTCTTTCTTTTTTTTTTTCTAATGGCACTGACAGCTACTTGTGTTTAATTCATTTTGATTTTGTTAGGAGGGGGAAGTTATCAGGATTGCATCATTAAAAATGCATGCTTGGGTTATTCATGCATGTTTCATATATCCCTGTGTATGATCCATCATAATTCAGCATTAGCCAATGGGGATACCAAGTGGAAAGGGTCTGCTGAGCATACATATAATTCAATTACACCCATGACGTCACACTGATTGGATTCTTAATGACACCTCCAAGCCATGCCATGAACAGGGCTGGGCAAAGGTTTCCACTGAGGCTGCCTGTGCCTGGGAACACAAAGGTTGTGTTACTGCCCCAGATTTGCGGAAATTTGGATACGATAGGAACTGGGAAGCTGTTTGGAGCTGCTCAGCAGCCGGAGCTGGAGGCCAGATGTGAGTCAGCTTAGGCAGCAAGGCATGAACCTTGAGTGCTACATGGGCTGTGCTGCTTGGGCTGTAATAAAGAAATAAGATGTTTTCCCTGCTGTTTCCTGGTGGTGGTAAAGTGCTTTTACCAGTACACCGGTTCCCATGGCAGGAGGACAGCGTGTTCTGCTGCAATAAGTCCTAATCTGGTGTAACTGCTCACAGTGAGGCACAGGTTTGGTTAAAATCCCCTTCTTGTTGATGGGTGATTTTGGGGCAATGCATGGTGCTATCCCCTGCAGCTGAAAAGCGAAATGGGAGATGCAACTGGTGACACCTTTATCCTTTTCTCTTGTCACAAATCCTGATTTAGGACAAATCGACAATTCCACCTTCCTCCCCCCTCACCTTCACTATGGTCTTTCACCCCTTTAGTGAATTGAATCTCTCCTCTCCAGAGCCTGCCCGCAATATACATAATGAGAAAGTGCCGTTCCTGGGGGCCCAGGCAGCACGGGGCAGAGGTCAGGTAACAGTGCGAGGTCCATTATTTTAACAGCAGAGCTGGGCCTCCTCCCAGTGGATGTTCCTGATGCTCTGAGGGATATACCTCTGACAGCCAGCCACACTGCTCCTCCCTCTCTGAACCTTCAAGGTCATGCAGCAGCAAGAAGTGAGCAGGAAAAGGGTGGAGGGAGCGGGGCAAGAGGTTGAAATTTGCGTGTTGTTGGGTGAGAAGACCTGTGTTGGTCAGTGGAGCTGGAGAGGTTGGGATACGTGTTGGAGAAGGTAGCATGGACAGCCCCTTCTACCCACGTTGTTGTCAGCAGCTCTCCTTGGGAGCCAGCCTCATCCCCACAGGAATGACAAAGTCTGAGCTGTGTGTCTTGCACAGCACCTTGCACACTTGGATGCTGATTTCAGTTCGGGTGCCCTGGCACTGTTGCTTCTTGGTATTAGTCAAGTGGAGCAAAGATAGCTGATGCTGAATTTTCTTTGATGTTCCTTTAAAAAAAAACCACAACCAAACAAAAAAAACCCAAAAACCCCCCAAAACAAGCGTGAGGACTTGGCATCCCTCGCTGCCTCTTACTTCAATATATTTAATAATAACTTGCTCTCTGTGAGTGTGTCCCGTGCACCCATGTGCCTCAGCACTTTTTAAGCTCTAGTGAATTATAACCCATCAGTGGATTATCTTCATTTTATTGGTGCTGGATCACAAGCCCAGAGAACTCAAAAAATCAGATCAGGGCCAGGAGAAGAAATCACTCCTGCTTCTGGCTCCCAGACCGCTGCCTAAAGCACATGAGCATTCAAACTACCGATCCTATTGATTTTCAATTATGGCTGAGATGGAAGTGGTTGTAGCTTTGTGTTAACCCTCGGGACACTTTGCCTTGTCATCTCTAGTGAGGAGCCAGGGGAGAAATCCTGCATTGCCGTGCTGGCGTCGTGGCTGAAACTCACTCCTGGGCAGAAATGGGTTTCACTGCAGTTTTTTAAGAATAACAAAATCCCTTTTTATAGGGATGGGCATTCTTGGATCTGCTGCTGAGGGAAATACATGGGTGTGTGGCATGAAAAACTCATAGCTATAAATACAGTTATTGTGGCGTGGTAGAAAGTTATTGTTGGCATGAGCATGGGGTATGTTTAAATTGTGTGAGCAGACTTATTTTAAGTGGCAGCTGTGCTAAACCTTGCTGGCATGTTAGGGGGTAGTCCTGGCAGAACTGGGCTAGCAAACAGAAGGCAGATGAAAAGTTTGAAGCTGCAAAATTCACACCCTTCCTTTCCTGATTTCTAGGTTGGTCAGTGTTTGCCAGACAGTACTGTGGGCAGGTGGCCGTGAGCATGCACATGGTCTGTATTTCGCGGGTGCTTTTCTTTTTGGATATATCAGCTTTTTGCCAAAGCCAGGAAACGACGTGTCCATTCTCCTGGTTGGAGATACAAAGGAGTTAAATAATTTGTAGAGCCAGATTAAGATCGAGGCATGTTCCCTGCAGAAAAGAAATTAAAAAATGATAATTCTCAGCACTCTGGCCACGAGTTAGAACCAATTTCATGAGGTTTGGACTCATCTTGGACTTGGTCTGCCCTGAACTGTGTTTCTGTCTACGCATCCATCCCCTGCTTCCATTTCGATGTATGTGCTTGTTCCATCAGCTTTACGTGAGAGCTGCCGATTGTGTTATTTATAACAAATATCGCCTGCCTGCAGCCGGGCAGCTGGAGCCAGTGTTGGGTTACCATCACCTGCTCCCTTCCCGGTCCCCCTTTGCTGCATCGGAGGGGGCAGCAGGGCTGGATTTCAGGCTGGGGTGGGGTGGTGACCCTGCAGGGTGACTGCTCCTGGCCACGGGACACTGTCCTCATCCTCACCTTTCCCTCAGGGCAGAGCCTGCAGGGAATGAAATGCAGCAAGGCCCTCATCCTGTGGGATGCTCTCTGTGAGGACTAAGGGCAATAATCTCCAAGGCAGTTTAATGCCTTTACTTTTTGTGTCTACCTTAAACCAGAACCATTTATTGTTAATAATATTAAAAATATGCATCGTGTCTGGGCAGGAGCAGGGCCTCTTTGGGGTGGGCACTGTGTTGCCCTTTTGAACACCCAGCAGATCTTTTTCAGGGTGCTGCAAATAAGTGCTAAGTGTCCCCAAATGATAGGAGGAGGAGATCTTGGCTAAATGGAAACAGGGTCCTCGTGGTGAAGGTAGCAGGCAGCTCTGAGCTGGCAGGTTTATCTCACTTATCCTTCCTGGGGGGAGCAAGCGGTCCTACCTGCTTCTTTTCCATCTCTTATCAGCGGCATCTGGCATTATCACATTTGTTATATCTCCTCCTCACAGTGTTGACATGAGAGGACATCTCCCAGGGTTGTTGACAGGATAAAAAGTAGGAAATGAGCAAAGCCCCAAAGTGTGAGTCTCTGCGACTCTTTCCAGTCTGAACACCAGCCCCGTTGTGTCCTGGAGCTGTAAGAACAGCAAAGGTGACTGCATTCCTCTCTGTTGCATGAATATCTGCTTGTCTGGAGGATGCAAACTCCAACCACGTGCATGGGCGCTGCTGGCAATAACCAGAGGCCAGTGGTCGGATGAGTACGGAAAAACAGATGAACTTATACTGCAAGGGAGGTTGCTGAGGGCACGCTTCTTTCTTTGCAGCCTGAGTGTGCTTGTGAGGAGGGATGTGCAGGGGTAATGGAGATAGAAGGGCTGCTGCTTGATTACACGATCCCTTTCTGTGCTTGTCGAGTATCAAGCAAAAACAGCTCCCTGCAGTGGCTCTGCTTCAAACCCTCCTGCTTGTAGCTGACTCTGCATCCCGGTGGGAGGCCCTGACTTCCCAGAAGAGGCAGCAACAAGCTGGCCTGAGTTCATAACCTTCCCTCCCTGCCCCTTGCAACTCCCGGAGGTCTATCGCTCTCTGCAGGAGCAGTATTACTGCTGTGAACTCCCTCCTCCCTCCACCACGCTGGTGAAATGCTCCAAGCTTTTGTTTTTTGCATGAGCCGAGTTGGGGTGAACTTGGCGAGTCTGCCAGAACATCATGAATAATTTAGGGGGAAAGCTGTACTCTGTGCTCCGAGCATATGCAGGCAGAAAAAGCAGGCTTGGTGCTCAAACAGCCCTTTGAGTGCCTCCCCAGTGGCATTTCATACCCTCTTTACATGCCATGTTGGTTCAGAATTGGGCCTTTCATGTGGGTGTGGATCTTCACGGGTCTTCACCAGTCCTGTGTTTCTGTAGTCATGGCAGGGGTCAGGTGAGAGGCCTGCAAATCTCTCCCACATCACCTATGTGGTGGTCCATTTTGGTGGACCATCCTGACAGTCCAATGTCGAAGAGATCTCTGGCCTCAAACACAACATCCTCAACGCGGAGAGTTCATGACACAGTTCTGTGTCTCCTCAACGCTTCTGTCATCACGGCATCCCATTGCCCCAGGCTCCTCCTGGAGTCTCTGGTTCTCCCACTACAAGACAGGCATCTTTAAAGGTTAGAGTGGACAGTCTGGTCACTTCGTCTCAATGCCTGAACCCACACGATATGCATGGCCCTGTGACTCTTTCTGTTTCTGAAGAGTGGTGATTTTCCCAGGAGATGCAAAATCTGCAGGGTTGAGATTGAAACTTCCCTCTGTGCTCTTCCTAAAATCATCTTTGCAAAAGGATTTCTCAAACAAGGAGCCACCTTTCTTGTTACAGGAACACCTCTGCTCTCTTACTCATGTGTTTGTGCATTTTGATTTCTAAAGACCAAGCCTTCTTGGTCTCCAGGCTATTTCTGTGCTGATGGACATCCTTTTTGCAGTTTATCACTTCTCATGACTCCCCTATCCCACTCATTCCTGGATGTCACCATGATTTCATTCATGCTATCCCCAGAGGGTCATTGCCTGTCACCTCTCTGCAGTTATTTCTGCACAGTTTGGGCCTTGTAACGAAAACCAAAACTCTCTGCTTCGTTTCCAGAGCTGCTGGACTAGGTCTTGATTTCTCCCTTGGCTTAATTTCAAATCAGAGCAGGTCAAAGAAGAGGGTACATTGGTGTCCTTTGCAAAATTTGCCCTGCTCCACATCAGAATGGCATTTTTGACCCCACACTGCTACATCAGGACTTGTTGAAGGGCCAGAGAGCAGAGCTCTGCCATGCTGCAGAGAGGTGTAGGAGTGAAAGGAACGTCTTGGGTCAAATCCAAGCCCCTGGCATCGCACTGTTTGCAAGCTTTGCAAGCTCCATCCTCACCTTCATTTGCTGCTTCTACGTGCCCAGCCCCAGGTTGTGTCACTGCTGGTGGGACAGGCAGGATGATGATCCAGCAGGGCTATAGCTGGTGCATGGGAGAGACTGCGGCTGAGCTGATGCTAAACTGAGGACAGGGTTATCCCAGCGATGCCCCAGCTGAGCTAAGGACCAGCCTGAGGTGAACCCAGAAACGTGCCTCCTCCAGCAGCTTCTGTCCTTGCCGGAGCATAGAGGCGACATCCTAGAAGTTGTGCCAAAGGGACTTTTCTGCTCTGTATGGGAAGAGCAGGTCACCCTGAGGAAGCAAGCAGACCACGTTGCATCTCTCTGCACAAAGCTGGTGAGACCAGGGTCACTAAAGGCTGCTTTTTGCAGGGCATCTGGGTGATGCACTTGACTGTTCAACAGCAACGCAACCTCAGGGTGGGCTGCAGATAACAGTCCCAAACCCCAAAGGTCTGCTGTGGTGGGGAGGGACTCTGGCCTTGGAGTAACTTGTGACCGCCAGCGCTCACAAAGCAGCACGCCGCTAGCAGCGCTTAAAACCTGCCTCTCCTCTGCCCGCTCTGTAAAGAGCAGCGAAAACAGGGCATTAAGCATGTCTTGCCTATAAGTTCCTCCACTAGAAGTATCAGATAGAGACATATGCTCACCTCACACATATGCACCAACGAGACAAATTTGATGAAGGGATTAGTTAGCGGAGATGCTGCTATTTGTGCTCCTGCTGCTGCCTCCTCTGATTTTGTTCTGAGGCGAGGATTAGGTGTTTTGATTTTGTTTGGTTTGGTTTGTTCTTTAAGTGCCTTTCTGACGGCTGCTCTACGTTTTGCTCTGCATTACGGAGGAGCTGATTCAGCAGTTTAGCACCCAGCCACTGCTCAGAGGAATTTGCACTGGTTTTGTTTATTATTTTGAGTGCAGCCAGTTCTGCTTTGCTATTAATTGACAAGCAGGAAAATGTTTCTTGGAATTTTTAGATAGCCGAGTGCATTGCTGAGACCTTGCTGTCGAGGAGGGGAAGCTCATAGCAAACTTGCTTTTGAGTGATTAACAAACAGAGTGTGATTTCAGTGCAAATATCTCTTGATACTTGAGGTGTCAAATACTCTGAGTAATGATCATGTTTTAAATATAGTTTATAACTTTCTTCTCGTGCATATACCACCTACTGTATCCTCATTGTGGAATACACATACAGTGTGGCTGTGTATAAATGATGGAGCTGTATAATTACACCTACAGAGGAAGAGATCTGTCTGCATTTATTTTTAAATATTATATATGTGTGTGTATTTAAAGAAAGAGTATTACACAGATGGAATCTCTTAGGTCACATTTCAATAATAATTACAGTTTAATTATGCTGTGGCAATTTTATTTTATCTTATTTCATTTTAGCTACCTCTAATAACTGCTAATTTTCCAGCCAGAAGGGTCGTGGTCCAGATGTGTATAAACACGTCGTAAACTGAATGCGCTAAATAAATCCACTCTCCAGGAGCAGTGGTATTAAGCACAGTAAGGGTGCAAGGACTGGGAAAATGGTCTTGTCACTAATGTTCTGATTATGTGAATTAATGACAGTTGTGTAATGAAAGATCAGACCGCAGTACTTGTATCCAAGTGTCTTTGATGTGGGGTTAAATTCCTAGTAAGTGCAGAATAACTACAGGACCCTTTTTGTAAGGCAAGACCCACCATTATTCACTGATACTGCCTTGACCAGCTCTGCCCATGCCTTTAGCTTTGATTTGTAAGGCCGTATCATCTATTTCCATCCTTGTTACTGCTGTGTTTGGGTGTTATGTGTCTGCTGACATTTTCCTGAGCTCATTGGCCAGACCTGGGATGCACTGGAGGAGAAATCAATCTGCACTTAGCCTGCTCCTTGTGCCATAAAAACCCAGCTCTGATTTCTTTTGGAGACTGGAGACAAGCCTTGGATGGTCTTAGTATCACCAAAATCTTACCCTAAAACCTGTGACTAAGACAATTGCTGCAGTTTTATTTATTTAGGCTCTTGTTTGAAGAAAATTTGATAGGCCACAGGGGGCTGGAGCTGAGTGGCTGCTCAGTGTAAGGAAATTCAGGAAAAGTCTTTGACAAATATTGCCAGGGATAGAGCTTGTGAATGGGAAGGGGGGTGAGGCTGTAGAGGAGCTGATGGCTGTGCCAAGGATTAACTGGAGAGGAAAGGTAATCCCAAGCCAACAGGTGGGATAGCCTGAATTTGCAGGACAGGGAGCTGGTCTCAAAGTGAGGGATTTAGCTGCTGAGGTGCCAATACCTTCACGACAGAGCAGTTTGTTTTGGATGTGTGTCTGGGCTGTAGGTAGCAGTTGTATTTGAATGGATAAAATCCTGGTCCTGTCGAAACTGGTGTTAGAGTGAACAGTGCTGGGGATGTCTGCCAGCGTTAGGAGAGGAGTTGTTTGCAGGTTGTGACGGAGGAGTAAAGCATCTTTTTTTGGGAGAGTAGTTGTGGGAGGAGGGGTATGGATCTTTCTTTCTCACCTGCTTCCACCGTGCTTTCTGCACCACTGCTCACATCTCAGTTATCTCCACTATGGTGTTTTGGTGTTTTTTTTTTTCCTCTTCGAACTCCTCCCCACCAACTGTGCCAGTTCCCGAGGAAATAAAGCATGGCCTGACACATTTCTGTCTGCAGCTCTTCTCCTGCATGGCTGGGCTTCTCGCACCTACCTGCTGGGAAGAGCAGACGTGGGAACAGCTTTGCTTGCTGCTTGGCTGTCCGTGCTCGTGCAGTGTGATCCCGCTCTGGGCCCTCTGAGGTGGCATGTTGATGCGAGACAGGGAAGATACTTCTCATCGAGACAGGGTGATGGGACAGGAGGAGCCTGCTTGAACACCATTTTCAGCTGCTGGTCCATTGATGGTTAAGTGCTTCTGCAGGTCAGATACAGGACTGAGCCAGGGAAGCTCTGAGCTTGTCCTGCCCCACACCTCTGTGACCAATCTCTCAGCTGTGCTTGGACCTTCATTATTACCTGGTTGGGGTGATGGCATGGGTTGGGGTGGCTGGGTAGCACTTTGGACAACAGCAGCATTTTTCTGACTCGCATACAGCTGGTGTTATTTCAACCTTATATAAGCAGTACCTTAACACACAGTCTTAACAGACTTTTTGCATCCAAAGAACCTCCTGGACAGTGCTGGGGGATTTGAGCAGCATAACAGAAGCTCCTGAGGATCCCATCAAGGAAGCCCTTGGGTCCTGGCCCTTCCCTTCCTTTATATATCATTGTCTGAAAGCATTGGTGAGCGAGTTGCTGTGGCTGGCAGTGCTGTGCAAACACCCTGTTTTACACTGATATTTCATCCCAAGATCAGCATTTAAAATTAATTCAATTAAAGGGGCCTCATCATTCATTTATGAGGAAGGGAGGTTTATAAAGAGCTGTACACAAGGAACATCTTTGTGTGCGCTTGTGCTAAGGATGAGTTGGTTTCTAGTTGGGTACTGTGCTTGTGGTGTCTCCTGGGCCATGCTGGGGGCCTGGTCAGCTCCTGGGATGGGGAGGGCATCAGACTGGGGTGCTTGTTTAGTGGCAGTGTCGGCAAAGAAGCCTGACCAAACACTGAGCTCTGCTTTTAGCATGAGATGTGATGTTTCTGGATCAAAGCTTAATCACATTGTTAGGGCACTATAGGGTCCTTCATGGGTATGCACAAGCTTACCCATTTCTGGAATCACCAGTTCATCCCCTCTGTTGCATATGCACTTGAGTGATAGCCCCAAATTTTCTTTGTCTTTGTAGCTGGCTATGTGACCAAAGAAATGCTTTTTTTTGGTTTTACAGAACCATATTTTGTGTATCACAGATTTTAGCCGTCTGTCCCTGCTTGCCTCCCGCCCTTCAGTCCCCCAGTTCTCACAGAGAAGCTCCTTGGTGGGGCAATTTGCCTTGAGTTAGACAGCACTGCTGTGGTGGCCGCAGCTTTGGGCAGGGGTCCCGCGCTTGCTGGGTGGAGATATCCCTAATTGCTCTGTTTGGTTAGCTGGGATGGGCAAGCTTAGGACATACAGCAAGTGAAGGGAGAGATCTGGTCATACTCTCCATCCAAAGCAGAGAAGCACAGTAATCATCATCAGAAGAGCTCTCCTCTCTCTTCATCATCTGTGTCCACACTGAGTCTGTAGCATCCTGTCTGTTCTGTCATCAGGAAGAGATTTTTCCATGTTAGGATTTGGGTTCATAGCATTCAACCTGCTGGAACTTGGATCTTTAGCTTTCCACACATATGGTGAGGATTCTGGCCCACAGTCTTTCTCTCAGGTTGAGTTGGGTGATGGGGGAACTGCTCTGTTTCTGTACTTGGATGAGTTTGAATTTTCTGGCCTTGGGAAACTTGCCTGGCCATGCAAGGGTGAGCCTGTACCCCTGGTGCCTGGCAGCTGGGTAAATGTACGTGGTAAGGCAAAGTCCACCGGATGTCAACAGACAGATCCTATTACATCATGGGCAAAGCTACCCATGAAAAGAGTTTCTGGATGATTTGGCTTAAATGCTCTTCTCCCTTTTTTGTTGGCTGGGTGAGGTTCTCTGTTAACCTCCCTGGCTCCATGCCATCTCCAGGATAAAGGGTTTGAAGCACCTTGCTGAGCCCAGCAAACCCAGTTGGCAAGTGCTGGCCTTCCACGTTTCCTAGAACTGACTTGACAGTGAGCTGTTACTGGGCTCTGTCCTTTTCCTTCCTTATATCTGAGCCGAAACATATTTTGACAGGCCAGCGATGCAGAAAATAACTTGCTGCTCTCCAACTGTTGCATCCCTTGACCCCAATTAGAATGTGGTGCATGTAGAAGTGTCAGCTTACTGCTTTCTCTTTGCTCTCCATCCCCCTGACCAAAATTCCCATTATAAAGATGACACCTGAGTGCTTCACAGGGTGGAAATCATTGCTGACCAAATAGAGAGTCAGAGTGGATCCGCAGTCCAGCTCATCTGGTGTTTTTCTGGCCCTCATTTCAGAAGAAGGTGCAGGAAAGCTGTCAGAAAGCAGTTATGAGATGTTCCAACCTGTGGGAATACTTCCCCTTGGCCTGTCTACATAGGGTGGGCCCATCTATGTAGGGTTGGCTTATGTCTTGGAACACAAAGATGAGTGTCCCTTGCAGACACCCAGCTGGGTGTTAGAGTATTTCTTCTGAACAGTTAGTGTCCTCCTCGCTGAAGCTGTGGAGGATGTGTAAGGGAGACCATGGACTGGGACTGAGGCCATCCATGGAATGTTTTTATGGGATTCAGGACCATCCAAGACTGCACATGTTCCTCCTGCCCTTCATGCAGAGGACCCTTTGGTAGCTCACCTCCCTGGAAATGGCTGGATTGCAGTGTCCTTATTATTTTACCAGTGAGGCATAACGACTCATGAACTCGCTCAGGACAGGAGAGCAGCAAAGAGGGCAGGACTTGTGCCTGAGGTGTATCTGAATTTTCTTCCTGCTGCTGTGAATGTGGAATTGTTGGTACTGGACGTCAGGCACGTTTCAAGTCACAGCTGCCTTGTGCTCTCTGATGCACAGCCTCTCATCAGGTTATCTGTGTGTGATTCAACGGGATGAGAGGAGGACAGGGCTCCAGACTGTGACTCATTCAGTCTTTTCCCACTGCTGCTGTAATTCAAGTGGAAATCTCAGAAGATGGTAAAACCTTCAGGCGTGTTAAAGATGCCAGGCTTTAAGTGCATATGAATGAACCCAGAGCTCATTTTGAACTTGGAAAAACAGGGTAGGCTTGCTGCGATCTTATTGCCTCTGCCTGTTACAGAGTATCATTCTCCTCGAAAAAAGTGGCTGCATGGTGGTGGTATCCATGAACTTTTCTAAACCCCGAATGGTAGCGGGGGCTGTTGTATAGACAGCAGTGAGAAAAGCATCAGGCCTTCTAAAGGTAATTAATTAGCCCAAGGAAGAGTGCTTGAAGAATTTGGCAGGGTGCTTCTGTCTTTGTTGCCCTGTCACCTGAATTATATTATCATGGTTAAACTCAGGGCCAGCACGGGGAAACAAAACTGAGCATACAGACTGCAACAGTTTGTAAAAGCATTAGCCCTCGATGTGAGGTTTTTCTCCCCACAGGGTACCAGGGGACCTCATGTAATCACTGAGGATGACCCTGGCCATGACTCTCCCTCCCCATCAGGCCATTAGGATTCATACACATGCTCTGCACTCTCTGGACACTAATGCTGGATTCCTCTGGGCTCCCTCTGACATCCCCTCTGGTCTTATTAGGCAAGTGTTGGGTTGAAGGCAGAATATCCTCTTGCCATCAGATGATGGAGCTCCGTGCAACGGTCTTTGCACTCAGCACTGCAGTGTCTTTCGTGGATTCTGCTGGAGCTGGGTTTGTAATAGGGCTGGTCATCTTGACCTTCTCTGCGGTGTAGGGCACGTGGATGGCCCTTTATCCAAGCCTGGGTGTTGGCCGTCCTACACAGACGCTTGCTTGGAGGCAATGGTAGGGTTTCAGAAGCTCTCCAGTCGCTCAGGAGGGGAGGTCCCACTAGAAACTCAGTGAAGGATAATCCAAGCTGTGATCAGAAAGCTGTTACAATCAGTATTTTGATTTTAAATAACTGGAGATATAACTCATACAAAAACCCCCATTTTTCTGTCCTGTAACAGCAACAAATCTTACCCACTAAACACCAGCAACCACCACTGCTGCCATACGCCCCTTCCAAAGCAACCAAAAGAAATACAACCCTCTTTCTTTTGTTATTTCTGCGTGAGAAGCGTATGATGCCAAGGTGTTGTGCAGTCTCGGATCTGAGTAGGTCTTTAATGAATTAAGTGGGTAATAAGTGAGTGACAGGCGGCAGCATGACACTGATTGAGCTGTGTTGGCTTCTCGCAGAAGAAACTTCTGTCTCTGCAGTTGGAATGAGTGGCAGCTAAAGAGCTGCTTAATAATTTGTGCTATGAGAGAGGAAAAAATAGTATGGTAGGGTAGAGTGGAGCCCTCTGATCAGCTCAGTCTCTTTCTTCATTTTCTTCTGCACTCTATATTGGGATGCTACAGCTGTTCCTCTTGGAGGGACCATGCATGGCCAGCTGAGGAAGGATGCTAGTATGAAGAAGGTTGAGAAACTCTGCCTTTTTCTTACCATCTTCATCAGAGATCATAACCTGAAACAGAGAGAGGAAAGCTGTTCTTGCAAATACTGCTGTCAACAAAACCCTGCCTTTGCTGTCTGGCTGGAGGGCTTGGAACAGGGCAGCAGTGTTTATTTCACAGAAGATAAGCTCTAAGCTGATTTTTTTTTTCTTTTTGGCTGACAGTAATCAAGGAATTTTCTTCCTTAAATCAGAAAATAACTGCCCAATCTCCAGCTTCATTTTAACCTGAAAAATGTTGGTTGTTGACAATTGTTTGAAAAAGGATTTCTGGATGAAAACCTAATGAATGTCTCAAAAGTTGATTAAGAAGGAGGGGAGATGCTAAGTCAAAGTTTTCTAGCTGGAAATAGTGATTTATTATCCAGCTATCTTTGCAAATGACAAAATAACTAATTAGATACAATTAATCATCAGAACTTGAAGCTGCCACTGGAATAAGTTAGAAGACTTTATGAACAATTTTGTAGTCTCAAATTCTGATCTGAATGTAGCATAGGGTGCATTGAGAGTTAGTCAAACGCATCGAGACGCTGGGAAAGGCTTAATAAGGTTCTGAAATTCTGCCCCCCGTAGATTTTTTTTTTTTCTAATGAAGGATTTGAAAAGGGCATTTTAGAATGATGTTTTATACAGTAGCAGTCTTTTCCCATAAAACATCAGCTATAATAATTATTTTTATGCAGATCCTGAGGCACAGAGAGATTAAATGACTTTCTCAAGGTCAGACAGTGAGTCAGAGGCAGAACCAGTGAATGAATGCGAGTCTTGATTCAGGGGCTATGGCATACACAAATATCCTGCACCTCTGTGATCTCCAAGGCTAGATGCACTCAGTCTTTCTGGGTCCGATGTCCCAGCATCTCCTAACCCAGTTGTTTCTGTAGGAGGGGTGCAACCCTGGGAGTGGGTGACACGCTCCCAACCATTTCTGGTTGATCCTTGGAATCAGCATGACCTGCGTGAGGCTGCTGAGTACACTGTCCTTGATGGGTCAACTGCCAGGGGATGGTTGTGGTGATGAACAGCTTCTAATTGGCTGTGTTGTCACTCAGTATCCCAGGTGAAAGTTGTGGAAGGGGTCAGGCAGAGGATTTCCTGCATGGCTCTCCTGACTGCTGCTGAATTTTAAATACCCACTGCACGATTCTCCCTGCTTTCCTGGAGTCACCTGGAGATTAGGAGTCCTGCAGCCTTAAGTAGTGCAACATTTCTACCTGTAAGAACTTGTGTAGTGGTGAATCTTGCATTGGTGCTGCTTCTGGCCAGTACTGGGTTGGGATTTGCAGATTTTTCTGATTAGCCTAGTTCAGCCACACCAGGTCCAAGGGGACATATAAACTGTAGCAGTTATATGCTCGTTCGGTGAAGTTGGCTAAATCAACTGCATTCCTCTTTGGACATTGTTTATGCCTCCTGATATCTCCTCATGAATTATTAGCTATGGAAAAGACTTATTGCTAAGATACTGTAGCTAGTTTAGTCTCCTGGTCATTGCAGGTTTGCTTCCAAATATGTTTTGTTCTCTTTTACGTGGCTTGAATGCTGGTCCCTCCTGACATTTCCCCTGGGCCTCTCTCCTGCAGTCTGATAGATCTTGCTGTCAGGAAGTTATTCCTCATACTCGGGCTACTTCTTATCAGTCTGTCACTTTTTCAACTCATTGGGCTAATAGTTTTCCCATTACAAGAGCTGTCTCTCTGTGTCCTTTCGCTTCGGTCTTCCCAAGGGAACCTCTTCCTTCTTGCACAAAAAGAGGGTCAGACTAGATGACTTTACAGGTCTCTTTCTCCCCTCCTGCTCTAACTTCTTGGAGTCTGAGAGATTCTGCCTCTGACCTACAATGAACACTGCCAGAGTGTATAAAAGAATACATTTAATAAAATAAGCAATGAAGACATTGGTGTTCATAAATTCCACAGGTTTAGACATTCTCATCCATTTGAGAATTGTATCTGAGAAGGGGTGAAACAAGGTCTTTTCTGTCCTGAACGCGCATGACTTTTGGGGGTATAGGGAAAGACTGAGTTACTCTAGTGCTAAGAAATAGTTTCTCAGTTTTGCAGCAGAGTTTTCTAAGGATGAAAAGAGGCAGGAAAGAGAAGGCAGGAAAAACAAACAAGAAAGATCACTTCTGATGCTCGTCTGAGGAACCCAGAAAAGGCTGAAGGTCCTTTCTCCACACAGAGTCAATGCAGGACTGGGACATTGCTGAAATCTTCCACAAACCCTATCCATCCAAGGCTCATAAAGGCAGCTGTCATAAAGGCATCTAGGCTCCAGATGTGCACAGATGTTGTGTGGAGTTGTGCCCCACCGTGCACCAGCATTTGACATCATCAAGTGTCCTGCATTCCCAGTCTCCTCTCTGGAGGACACCTCACCAGTCAAGCAGCTGGGCTGGAGAGAACAGTAGTGCTCACTGCTGATTAAGCAATGATGAAATGAATAGCCTCTTAACGTTCTTACATTAGCAACAACGTTAGCGTGTCACTAAGTATTTACAATATAAGTTACACAAATGTCATTTTGGTACACTGAGCACTTCATATTTGCAATTCTCTGCCACAGCAATGAAATCGATCAGCCATTCGGAAGAGAAACACACCCAGGAAATAGCATTATTAATGGCACTGGGCCAGGCTTTCAAAGATCTGTATGGGAGGCAGATGAACAGAGAGAGGCTCACATTCCTGCTCTGAGATGCCCTCAGGTCTCGGTATGAGACCACTTTGAGTCCAGCTGAATTGGAGGCTCAGTTATCCGGTCGGCAAAGGGAGGACATTGGGAAGGCTTTGAGAACAAGTCAATCATCTCCTCTTCAAGACCTCATAGTAAGCACCAAATCATTGTGCTTTCTAGGGCTTTGCACAAATTGATGTTAAAGGTCTGAAATCATTTCACTTGTCTTGCAGAGATTGCTTCCTGCGATAGAACATCTCTCCTTGTGCTTCCTGCCTGCCACCCTGAATCCTAGGCATCTAAAGGCCCTTTTCTCCACCAGATGTCTTGATTCTGCACTGGTAGTGAGTGCAGATGGCCTGGATGCCCTGGTGCTTTGTTTTAAAGTCTGGATTAGTAGCTTGATTTGATCTTGGCATCCCTAATTGGTCATTTGCAAGAAGAGTTGATCTCTGACATTATGGTCCAGGTTCATAGGGTATGAAGACACTTAACTACTGAAGGTGCCCAAACCTCATTCTTCTAAGTCAGAATATGCTGAAGTGTCCTGAGAAACTAACAGCAGGATGCAGCTCCCACTGAAAGCAGTGGAAAAATCCCTGCTGGTTTCTGTGGGAGCTGTACAGATCCTGAATGAGCTTTTTATCCTGTTTTCTTCTCTAATGAGAAGGTAGTTAGACTTTGGAAAGTGCCACATTTACATGGATTGTTTTGTTGGCGTGGATCTCTGCAATCAGAGAGACCCTGCTATGCAACAGTGTGGGCAAATTACTTACTGCTGCTGTCCCTCTGTTTTCCACTGCAAGATCCTAAACCTCGCTACGGAAGCCAGATATGTCAGGATCCATGAATATTTGTCAAGGTGTGTGAGATCCATTAACATGGGTCTCTATGTGAGGAGAGAATATGACAGCATTTGAAAGTATTTTGTTGTGGTTTCAGATATAACAGCAGCCGTGGCAAATTCTCGTTTGTCCATTAAAAAGACAAAAACACATAGGAAAGAGAAAGAATCCCATCACTTGGAGGATTAAATAGAGCCTACAGCATAACAGGCTCTTTGAAGGTCTGGATGTGATAAAAACGCACATGCCCGTCTGACAGACAGCAAACATTGAAGTCAACAGAATTACATCAGGGATAGATTTGAATTTGGACCTTTGCTCCTCACTTTCCGCTGTCAAATTATGATTTCAAGGCAAAGCATTATAAATGATATATAGAATAGGGAAACGTGGGGACTGTGTAAACTAATACGGATGCCCGAGCTCCTGCAAGCTCTTGAGCCCTAGCAGAAGAACTGATGAGCAGGAGTGGTTTCAGCGAGAAATCTTAAAGGGTTCAAATCAACCAGAAGTGTCAGTCAAGTAGCCCGACAATGCTGGGAAATCAATGCTGAATTCTCAAAGAAGAGCGTGCAGGGAAAATGATACCATTTGTTTGCAATTCTAATACAACGAATCAACAGATCGCTTGCAAAATGCTCCTAATGAAAATGCGCATAATAGATGTGCAGAACCAAGAGGGAGAGAGACAAGGTATCTGGGCTGGTGAGGAGAGGGGGGATCTGAATCTGGGTTTTGCTGCTGAAATTTGAAAGGGTTCTGGTATATGTGGGATGGATCTGTCATCCATAAGGTCCTGGGAGAGCCTGGCAGTGAAAGATGTAAATTTTTGCCAGGGGAGAAGAGGTTTTGATAAAGAAGCAGTTGTTGCTATGGAGGGGTCAACTGTTTTGTAAAAATAGCAAGCCTGGAAGCATGGTATAAAGCCTGAATGGATTAAAGATGATCTGAAAACTGAGACAGGTCTTTGAATAGACAGCCCTGGTATTATTGCACTATTTTCTTTTCCTGGTGAGAAATCCAACTTCTAGCGCTATTTGATTTTTTTTTTTTTCTTTGGTTGGTCTTTGGTGGGTTCTTTTTATGGGTGGGGGGAGTAATTTCCATGGAAAGTGGATAGAGATCAATTGCTCATTGTCTTTTCCAATGTAAGAACTAGGGACTGTCTTGGGAACTAGCAGATGTCACGTTCAAAACAAATGGAAACTTGTTCTGGGGGAAAAAAGCCATTTCTCTGGTCACAAAAACTAATTGACTGGTAGAACTTCCTGCTGCAGGACATACTCTGGGTTCAAAAAAAGCAGTCAGAGAAATCTGTAGCAAAGTAGTCAGTGGAGGTTCGTTAACTGTAAAATTTCTGCATGTGGCTTGGAACATCCTTCAGCCTAAAAATCTTGGAAATAGTATTTTGGGCACATATTGCTGCATGTTTACCCTTTTCCTCTGCTCTTCTCTTGGCATCTGCTGTTGGCCATTGCCAGAGGCAGCTATTTGCTAGCTGAATCTCTGACTAGACCCAGTAAGGCCATTCATACTGTCCAAAAATCCAGGGTTGTCTTCTCCCTCCTCAGTAAAGGCTGTGTAAATAGACACTTGCTGCTTCTACTTAAATACAACAGGACTCTCCAGAGAGTATGACTGTAAGGAGTCTTTTTCAGGTTCAGGATGTTATCTGAATAGGCTTTCAAAAGCAATGAGAAAGGGGATGCTGCATTCCCACAAAATTAATCACACTTTTTCTATGAAGTTACAATCTAAGCCAAAGCTGATGTAAGTTGCTGGATTTGTCAGTCATTGGGTAGGGCTCAATCTCAGTTTTTCAGTCCCAAAAGATGGCTGTTGTCTGGAAAGGAGACAGATTGTCACCTCTGGATTATGAAAGAATGACATTTTTTATTATTTTCCAACTATTCATTTCTTAGTAATACCAAGAAGAAGTAAAACCTAGATCCTCCTCCAAATAAGAAAAATTAGGGTGCCTCAGGAGAACACGTGATGTAGGATGACCAGCTGGGGATCTGAATAAAACTTATGAGCCAGGTGACCCCAGGGGTTACCTGTGATTTGTGTTCATTCTTTGAAAGTGCTGTGGGCGAGGAGCAAGGTGGTTCTGAGCATTATGTTTGCTGGTGATCTGGTATCTGCCTCTTCTGGAGTCTCGTCTGTCTAGACCATGATGGAAGTTGCTCAATAATTGCTGTAATATGAGGTATGTCCTCAAGGAAGGATCCAAGTAAGGTGTTCCCTGTGAATGGAAAGGTGCTCATGTCCACAGTGGGAGTCTGCAAGTAACAGTGTAATAGGACAGAAGTCCTGCTGTGCAGTCTATCCAAGAACTGATGGGATAAATAGACCGGAATGATGTACCATCACAAGTCTACTCATTTTTACTCCACGTCCAGAAGGATGTCCATGGCTTTCTTCCTGAAAGTACCGTTGGGTAGCAGAGTAACAAACTCCTTGTGGAATTGGCCTAGGATATCTGTAGTCTTCCCTTTCCTCTAACATGCAAATGCGTATTCTGTCATTAAATATAGGTTGGGATGATGGGAAAACTTTGTGGTTAACTTCATATGCAATGTCAGAGAAGGTGGCTCTCTCCCCTTCCCATATGAGAGCCAGCTGCATTTTCTCTCAAAGCAAGTTTCATGGATTCCTGAATTTCTCCCAAGACTTTCATGCCTGGCTCAGAAAGAGAAAAAGCAGTGCTAGTTGCACTAAGCAGCTTTCTCCCAGGGCTCCCTCCAGCTTTCCCAGGCAATGACCAGCATGGACAGTGGAATGTTGTGTTTAGGGGTATGTGGGCACTGTGTGTCTCCACATCTGAACTTACACTCTGCTCCCTTGGCACTGGAAATCTCCACTGAAGTAGGGCAGGAAATTGGGTTCCCTGACCCTTCTTCTCTCCCTTTAGGGAAGCTGCGTAGAAGAGCGGCGCTAATTTGTGTCAGGGTAGGTTTCTACTAATTATATTGCTTCCCTTCCCCCCAGCTGTCATTTTTTCCTCTTCCCTCTTTATTCATCTCTCCCCTGTCCCCTCTATCTCCTTTTCCCAGTGCTTTCAGCTTCTTCCATTTTCTCTTTTCCCTGTTGCTTCCCTAAATGCACAAAACAACCTGTGTATTTCTAGCTTAGAAGTACTGGATATTAGGTTCAAGAGGAAAACAAAGACGGACTCCATGACAAAGAACAAGTATGGAAAAACACAGGGGAAAAGATGACAGCTCAGGAAGGCAAACTCTTGTGTATCAAGGGAATCCTGATCTCCCCTTTAGCTAGGCATTTCAGCTACACATGCTGTCCTGGGGATTTCCTCTGCTTACACTCACTGGAACTAAAAGCTTGGGGAACAAGCTCTGATTTCAGGCTAAAGTAAGCTGAACTTACGGTAAAGCACAGCTTTTCTTGTCTACACTGGAAGCTGTGTTGTTGCAGGTGCTTGGTGATGCTCATCAACTGGACCGAGACAAATTCAGCAACAACTAGCGTTGACTTTCGTCTCCACACAGTTGCTGTAAGTGCTGCCCATCCAGGTCAGTTTAAGACTAGTATAACCCACTGTGTATCCAAACAGTTGGCAGAAGCCTTGGGAAGGGTAAGAATATGGACCAGCTTAATTTTCCCAGCTTCCAATAGTGTGTGTTGTAGGGAAAAGTTTTGAGGGAATTTTAGACCTAGCTCATCAGGTTGGAGACCTGTCTTAGATCATTTATTTCCACAGTGGTTGTTTTTTTTTTTTTTTATGTGGTCCACACTGAAGGTTTTGTTCCTTCTTCTGAAATGCTTTTTTATGGTTTGGGGTGGATACCACATCATGGGACTGGTCCAGGGTGTTACGATAATTTTAGTGCAGTGGGGATGAACCACTTTGTGCAAAGTGCATTGCTAGCACTGCTTTTGGCAAAGCATCTTCCAATGCCTGTTAGCTTAAATCTGATTCTTATTCAGTGCAATCTTTGGTTCTTGCCTGGTTTTTTTCATGAGAGGCTGCTGTGGTTTCTTAGCATCCTTAGGTGCATGGAGGTGGCTGCTATCTCCTGGGAAGATGGAAGTGGGAAATGAAATCTTTTCCTTTCTCCATGCTTCCTTACATCATCCCTGGTACCAAGAAGGAGACATGCTGGCTCGGAGAGAACAAAAGCAGGGTGATGTGAGTGACTTCAGTAGGGCTATTTGGAGGGAAAATGGGAAAGCAGGGATTTGTGCTTATGGCAATGAATTGTTTCCACCTCTCATGTTTTGGAGAGCACCAGCAAAATAGATGGGCTGAAGCTGGATTCATTGCTGACTCTTCAAAATAAAACCCTTGACTGTTTCATGGGTTTATATGAAGGGTAAGTGCTACACTAAGCTATTTGACAGCAGGACATGGCTGTTGTTATCAACACTTGTCCTCCTACTTTAAATTTCCATTTTTATTTAAAGCTATTCTCTTCTCCCAGTAGATGAAACCTAGAGTTATCTCCAAGGTTATCACCGACTTGTCTCTTTCCAAGGTCTGTAACACAGGTAACTGGGGGAAAGTCAAGTAGCAGGGAGAATGAGAAGGAAGCTCAGAGTAGGCAACAAATAGCCTCGAATCTGAGTGGGAGGAGAGTTACGAGGCCTCCAGTAACCATGAGATGGAGCCTTGCCTTTGGAGAGTTACATGTAGGAGCAAAATAAACACGGCTCCTGAAGTCAAATCTCTTTTGCTCTTTCAGATAAAGCAAAAACGTATCAGCCATAGGAGAAAGGGACAGTGCAGGTTGCATTTAATACTCAGGATATGAGGAGGACACAAGGAGAAGGAAGAGCTGAAAATACCTGTTTCCCTATCAGCACTTGGTGAAAATCCATTACTGATGTCTCTGCTTGAATCTAGACTTGCAGGGGTAAAGGCTGGCCTGTCACAAACTCGCTGCAAGTTGTCAGCTCCCTCCTGTCTAGGTTACATGGCAGGTGAATAATCTCTTTCAAACAGTTGCTTGTATTCATAGGGATTGAAGCTTCCATTTGAAACATCAAATCCGATGATGAAATTATGGGTGGTGTGCATGGGAGAAATCATCCTTTCTGTCACTGCTGAATTGCTCAGAAGGGGAAAAAACCCAGCTCCCAGGAGCAGTTCAACTTTTGTGGAGGTTTGATAACACCATCCCTGCTTCTTGTTGGTTTTCATTTTCTTTCAGTGCTATTTAGCTGTAATAAAGGGAAAGGATTTCCACGGGCTGTTGCTAGCTAGAGTTCTGCTGGGGATGGCTTTGTACTCTGCCTGCCGTTTTCCCCTCTCCTCTGGCATGCCACGTGGCGCTTGCCTTCAAGCTGTCAGGTTTTTTCTTTTTTTTAAGAAGAGGGTTTTTTTTCTTCTACAGAGATAAACATGATGACTTTTTCATGAGCGTGGAAAAGCCAATATCTCAGAAGTACTTCCAAGGCCCAGCTTTTATTTGATAGTCCTTTGCACAAACAAGGGACAGTTAATAAATGTCCATGTAGGAGATATTTAATTGATTCTATGCAGTAGCATTGCAGGGAGCTGTGGTGGGGCTTTTTTTGTTGTTGTTTGGTTGGGTTGTTTGAATGAGCAGTATATAAAGGAGAATTACTTATTTCATTCTCCCAGAACTGTTACCGTATTAAACTTGTCTTCCACAGGTACGACTGTTTTCTGATCCAGTTGACGATCTCTTCAAGTGAAATTATTATCCTCCCGCATAGTACAAATTACACGTCAGTTCTCCTTTTAGGAAGTTTCAGGCTGGTTAGTTCAGAGACAGCACTGCAAAAAGGAGGCCAATTGTTTTTTATTGGGGGACAACTTTCTTTGCCGAGTCGGCCGTTGTGTATCATAATGTAATTTCCTATGCAGAGTCAAGTTTATGTGGTTTGACAGGCCCAGACAAATGTAATATCCCACCAGGAACCAAGGCAGCTTTTCTGTAGTGGTACTCACCTTTATTTACTTATTTATTCTATTTTGAAGTGAAGGTGGCTCTTACTTAATGAAAAGACCATACTGAGATCCCAGTGCTGTGCGATAGTAGAGGATTTATTCCTGTTTGGTACAGAAAGGAGCATCAGTCAACAGCAACGTACCAGTCACTCATGTGCTGCAATACGCATTTTCAGAAATCCTTCCCCTTCCACTCCTTTCAGTTATTTTTCCGTTGTGTGGGATTGAAAATAACCCTGGGTAGAGGGTTCACTCTGGATCTGACTGTTGTCCCACCCTGCACATGAAGACAAAAAGCTCCTTGCTCCTGGGAGCAGATGAGGTGACATGAGGATCACGTGAGATCCCACACCTCATGTGGACAGCACACAGATAATGGGATCAGGAGCTGGTTTTGGCCATCAGGAGATGGGAAGGGCAGAGGGGATAGGAGGTAGCAGAGCTGTACTTCTTGATCCTTTGCCAGTAGAGATTCAAGGCTGAGAGAGCAGGAAGGGGCTCGTGTTTGTCATGAATAAATCACACTGTAACAGCACTTGGGAACAAAGCAGTTTCTGCATGAACTGGTCTGCAAGAGGTGGGTCTTAGAAAGGTAAATAAAATGAAGAAATTCAGTGCACACCCTCTGGAGCTTTTGGACAAGTTCTGGGTTGAGTGCAGGGTCTGCTTCGGCGCAGAGCTTTGGAGAAAGGTGAACTGCCTCTTGGGTGGGTTCATGCATTCGGAGAGAAAGCATTCCTTTGTCCATTTTCACCAGGTCGTTTCCTCGAAGGATAAAGCAGGACCAATCCTAAAACCAGTCTGCGATGCCACCTCTTTCTTCCCAATGTGGGTCCAGCTAAGAGTGTGTCTGGTAGCCTGGTCTTGTGTCTTACTTTTACATTTCCCGGTGCCGACAACAGAGGTGTTCATGAAGACTTGAAAAGCCCATCAATTCTGTAATAGTGCTGAAAAGTGGATACGGGCAGATACCAGAGTTCAGAGTTCAGCCTCTGGGCACAAACCTGAACAAAGCCTGCAAATCAAATACTTTGGGGTGATGAGGAGCGTACAGATGGTGGGGAACTGCATCTTTTAAATAATAATTTATGCCTTTGTTTCTGCTCCTGGATTTTTCAGTCTTTCTTGTTGTTTCTCTCCCGCTAAAGAGCAGTGTCTTACTGCGGATGGGATAAGACCTGAGTTCAAAGACAAGCAAATAGCTGGAGATAGTGTTATTACCCAGCCCCGTTATGCAACTTACTGAATTTGGGAATTCATCTGCATGGTTGTAGGCCACATAATATTTCCTCTACTCTAACTGAGCACCTGAATCTTCATTTCTCACCAGCTGACAAAAGTCCAGCAGGAGCTGTAGTCCCCACATTGGAGGCCAGCAAACTTTCACAAAGGTCCATGGTACACGCAGCTGAGGGACGTTGCGTTTTCCAGAGCGGGGTGTGGGATGTAGGTGACAACACACTGGCCACGCCGTTACGACTTCAGGGTTTTATTTGTGTCCTAAACGGAAAATTAGCTCCGAAACCATCCTCAAACCACTTGACCTGGTGCTTAGGTTCATCTTTTTAGAAACTAAGACCGTTTGTTCTGTTAACATGCATGTCACAAAGAGGAAAGGCTGAGCTCTCCAGGATGGAATAGGAAGTCTGTATAGAAGGCATGGCTTTCCAACACTGACTAACACAATTTTGGTCTTTTTTGCTTGGTTTTGAGTTGAGGTTTTTTTTGGTTTCTGATGAATATGCTAGTCTCACCTTGCAGATGCAATCTAACCCGCTGACCGCTTGTACCCATGCATGAAATGTACCCTGTGCAATGGCAGAGTGATTATGCATGAAAGTTAACCCCCAGCTGGTGGACAGCGTGGTCTAGCATGTTGGGTGCCAGGGCATTGAGGGGAGGCAGAATTATTCTCTTCTACTGCTTACCTTGTGCATGATACTGCAGAAGAAAAACCCACCAAAACTTAGATTTTTGTACATTTTTTTTCCACCATTCCCAGAAATGCTTGCTTCAATGGAGGTTTTCCCAGCCAGGCACCACTTCCAACAGTGTACAGGGCCTGACACAATGGGACCCTGCTCTTGGTTATGACCTCTAAATGTTGCCATAATAATAATAATAGTATGTGGCTTTTGGCACATCACCTATTAATCACAGCAGCTGTCAGGCAAAGCATTAAATGGGAATAGCTCCCTGCAAGAAAAAACAAATCCAACAACACCCTGTGGCTTGTGGAGCATGAATCTACACTCTGGAGGGTGCCAGAGAAGGAAGGAAGGGCTAAGCTGTGACATTTCACTCAAATTTGTTAACCTTGGCTGGTGTTCAGATGCATGGTGTTCAGATGCACAGTGTTCAGCCGAGGCGGTGTTGAGGAGGGGGTCTCCGGAGAGAGCCAGCTTTGTTAAATATTTACAGTGAGCAGAAGCTGAAGTGAAGGTGCACAGAGGCATCAGGGACAGAGTTTGCCAGTGGGGAAGAGGCTTTCATGAGGGATGGTTTATATGCTGCTACTGCATTTAATGCCTGCGGTGAATTTTTCTTCCCCAAACCTGCCTGCGTGCTTTTCGAAGCCGTGCAGATCTTGAGCATCCAGGATGCCCTGAGGCAGGGAGCTTCATGGTTTGACAGCATGTTGTTGCAAAGAAATAGCCCCCATCATTTTAAGCCCACCACCCTTCAGCCCCCTTGGAAAAAGCGGTGAGCTCTGTCAGGTGCTTCGTTGCCAGCCTGTGAAATTTGGGCTGTGGTGGTCTGATGTGACAGACCACTTGTTTGTGCAGTATATCGTAGATACTTTCTAGAAGCAGGATGGGTAAATGTGTTCAAAATTCACTCTCCAGAGACAGTCCATGAAAATTGCTCCGTGTTTATGCTTGCAGAATTCCCTGCTGCTAAACTGGTCTGCCTGCAGAAAGCAAACTGGTCCATTAGAACATCTGCAGAAAGCAAACCCAAACAAAGTGAGATTACTGTCAATTTGTGTTTATTTGAATTACTGGAGGAGTCCTAGTCATGGATCAGGGCTAAACATGTACAAATAATTGATTTTAGGTTCACTGACTGAAAGCAAAGACACATTGAAAAAATCTTTTAGTTGACCTAAAACATTTTCTTCCAGTTTTCTGTTGAAATAAAGGGATTTTAAAAAGCAGCAGAATAATGTACCGTGTTAACACAGGGCACAGTTAAATGTTTGAAGCTTAATGACATATTTTTACCTTAGTTTGATATTTTCTAATCTTTCTGATTTTAAAATAAATTAAAAATTGATTCAAAGATAAAATCACAAGTTCTTTAATTTTAAAATTTTACAAAGAAACTTCTCAAACTTTTCAAAACTGTCAAGAAGTTGTTTTGCTGTGGGTAACGCTTATCCTGTGTTGATTGATGACAACTGTATACAAGTCAAAATCTCCGTCCAATTTTAGTCCAGACCCCGATGTGACAGATGCTGATAAATAGTGAGCATGAAGATTTTTAACAAAGATTTGTGACACTTTCTGCTTGAGGAATTCTTTTTAGGCTGCTTCAGATCTGAGGCCGAGGGCATTAGGCAGTGTTGATTGCTTGGGTTACACTATTTAAATTGTCATCACGAAGTCCCAGGGGAGGTGGAATGAACTTGAGCAGGGAGCTGATTTTAACCATCTAAACCAGACCTGCTGTTCTGGAGTTGAACCACAACTGAATTTAAACATTTTCTTCTTGGACTCCTTAGAAATAGCAACATTGCAGGCAGCATGAAAACTGCCATGAGGTATCATCTCACAATTTAGCACCTTGCAGGCTCCAGGTAGCGAAGAACAAAGTGCACTTGAACTAGACCAGTGGAAATAACTCTTTTGAAAAACCATGATCCCCTGTGTCCACTGTTGAGGATTGAGCTATTCACCTCCCCTGTGTGTCACCTCCCCACAGCCCCATTGACACATCCTGTGGACCACAGTGGCTGCCTCCACCATGGTTTGATGTATGCAGGCAGCACTGGCAGCTCATGATTTTGGGGGCAGCTTTGCAAGCCACCAAGGGCTAAGCTTGTTGACAGCAGGTAGAAGAGGTGGAAAATCCTAGAGATTTTCTAGGAGGGGAAGCAAGCGTAAGGATGGTTGCAGAGGTGTGCATGCCCAGAGCACTGCCTTGCACCCCCTCCATGGCATGTGGTAGGTGTCACGGCAGCTTGGCTCCAGCTATTGAAACCCCATGGGAAGGATAATCACCATCATTTCCCAAAGGTGTCCCCTGCCTCTGGGGATGCCTGGCCCCATCCATCCCAGTGCAGATACAGGGGAAGGAAGTGCAGACCCCAGCAGACTTCATTGGCAAATGCTGCCACTGATTAAAACAGGCTTGAGCTGCTGTAGGAATGAGAGGTTGCCATGGAAACAGTCTCTTGATGTGTCCAGGTTTTGAAACCATTTTTCCCTCTTCTCCCCCTCCTCAACACTTCTTTTTTTGCTGTTGTTTTGTTGGAGATTTGCTCTCCTGGGGCGATGTGGTGCAGACGGGCCCTTGGGACCAGAAAGGCACTGAGAGCAACTGCTCAGCTCAGGGAGGGCTGTTCAAGTGGGAGCCCCTCCCCCATGGTCCAGCAATAGGCCAGAGCTTGCAGGGATCCCAGCAGAATGGGGTCTGGATGGAGGTTTGGAGGGTCACAGTGTCGGCATGGTGCTGGTCACCATAGGGAACAGCGGAGGATAGCCCAGGGAAATCTTCCTCCCAGAGGCACCCAGCTGGAATGCTCTGGGCATCTGAAGGGCTCTGCACTAGGCGGGGGTCCCTCCCTGGGGCATCCATCTAATAGAATGACTCTGTCTCCATCACCTTGCTAAGCTTGGGAACAGTGACAGTGATGGGAAGCCATCTTTTGAACAATGCGAAATCAAGCACGTGCTTCCGAGAGACAAAAACGGACGTGGACTCCCTCCTCCTTCCCCCACTGCTCCCCAGGATCCCTGCCTGGGGAGAGGGGCTTTCATTTTACTCAAGTGCATGCAAAGAGCCCTGCCCCTGTGATAGTAGTTACTATGCAGCTGTGTTGAAGAGCTGTTGATGGCTTTGAGGAACATTTTTCTTATGGATCGTTCAGCCCACATTTCATACGTTATTTTAATTATTTTTACCATTTTCCTGGTTTGTTTTGTTTGGTGTTTTCTTTTCCATGACAGAGGCATATTCATAAACACGGACTCCTCCTGTTTGAGTGTTTCATTCACTTTTACTTTTGACTGCTGCCTGGAAAGTCCCCTGATTCTTTCCCAAACCATCCCAAGTGCTTTGAATTCTGCATGAGAAACCCCTCCCTACAAGGGCTTGTGTCTGTTACTGCATCTGGACTGGGCCTGGGGAACCCTAAACACAAAGTGTCCACTTAGTCCTGTTCTAAATATCTTTCTGTCAGCATCTCCAAACTTGTGTGAACACTCAAGCTTTGTTTCTGGATGGGAACGTAGCAAACCAGGCTGCTTAATGTCATCATTTCAAAGCAGAGTGTCCAGACTGAGTTGTTGTTTAGGCACTCTCTGAAATCCTCGATGATCTTCCATGGACTATCTAAAAAACATGGAGACGCTGATCCTTTTACTCGCCGAGTAATGCATCTTGTGTCCCAGTCCAGACCTACTCAGCTGGACTGGTCCCCTCCTAGTTAAACATGCTGCAATCCCTGTATATTGATCATAGCAACGGTTGACAACCACATCCTCAAAAACATAGTCCTACCTGATTTAGATGCCCGAGTGAGCTGCCTGGCTACCCGTGTGCTTTCGCTGGCAATGCAAAGCTCCTTAGTATGTCCAGGGGTGGTCTGTCTCTATCTTAGATCTGAATTGCTCTCCAAAGGTGCCACCTTCATCTCATTGCCTGATGCAGCAGCATCGGGTGACTGGCTTCCTACGTTACCTCAAATTTATGTGGTATGAGTCCAGGCTGAATACTCTGTGTGATGAATCGCAGATGAGTTAATTTAGAAATGTGTCACTTATCTGTGTAATTCCCCAGGCCTGGGTTGCACTGTCTGATTTATTGTAAATGATAGAATGGGTATTTTCGCACAAGGATCTCTTAATGCTTCACCCACCCAGAAAGACCTGGTAAGTGGGGAGCACAGGAGGCCATCGGCCAGGCTGGAGGAGGAACCTCCAAGAAGTCATTGCTCCAGCCCTATTGCTCCTATTCCAAGATGGTATAAATGTACATCCACACATTGTGCGTTATTTCCCATGCCTGATTTTCAAATTTCAAGCCCTCCTGCAAAGCTTGGACGGTTTCTCACTTTCATTGCATCTTAAAAGGGAACGGAGAAGCCCTAGAGTCCTTCTGCACGAACGTCTCAGTCAAAGGTGTCATGAAAGGGGGTTAATTTCAAAAGATCTGAATTACACCTAGATCCGAAGGACGTGGTAAATGGTGGATTTGCTGAGCTCAGGAGGTTAAGGAATGAAGGGGAATTCACAGTTAACGTCTGTGACACACTGAGTCAGGATGAGAGAGCATTTGTAGTCAGAGCAAATATCAAAGGCGTTTCCCAGATCTCATGCTTTTGGGAGATTTTTAATTACTCTGATGTTTGTTAAGAGTCGCTTACGGCCAAATAAGTGGATTCTTAAATTTGAAGATGCTTCTCTGCTCCCAGAAATAACGGCTGAGCAGCAAATTGACCCCGGCATGTATGGCAAGGAAGATGCAGTGAGCTTAGAGCTTCTCTGAAGCCAGATCAAATATCAGTTCACATAGCGGTCCCTGCCTCCAGCCACATGAGGATGATGGTAGGAGAATTGCTTTGAAATCCACCGAAGAAAAGCATTCAAGAGTGCTCTCCTGGGTAAACATCACCCTTCCTGGCATTGTGCTCTCTGGTAGCTCTAATACAAGAGATGGCAGGTGGTGAACCTATTGTACGGGGAGGGGTGAGGGAATCGGATAGGTGAAATTAGGCAGGTGTTTAGCAACGCAAGCAGCAGCCACTCAGCGCTGGGTTCCTGGCTTCACCTCCAAGCCACCTGGAGAAACTTGGACTCCAGTGTCACAGCAGGTAATTTGTAAAAACACTCAAATAGCGGGTGGCCTGGGCCACACAGGTGAAATGTCAAGCAGGTCTTTGATGGGAGGGATAGAGGTGTATAGCCTGTGTTAGCTACAGGTGCGTGCACCAACCAGAGCTGCAGCTCCCTGGGGCAAGGTTTGGTTGGAGGGACCAGGGTTTTGGTAGGGGAGTGCATGTAGTGTGGGCACGGATATGTTCCAGTGTGCGGAGCTGCTCTCGGTGTCTTCACTTGCTCACAGTTCCGTGATATCTTTCTGCTGGCACATTGGAGCCTCGCTTAGCTGGGGACTGTTGCATAAGCCTCACTGGGGACCTCGAGAGCAGATTAATTCCTTGAGCATCTTCCTTGCTGCGGGTGAAGTCGGCGGCTCAGATGTGATCCAGGGAGACAGCTGGGCAGGGCTGAGGCAGAAACCTCCCCCAGACAGATAAAGCAGGGGAGAAAGAAAGATATTGCTCTCTCCCAAGCCCAGGACAACTGCCTTTTTGGGTGAAACCCTTTCTTCTGGCAGCTTGCAGAGTCCAGCTGCAGAAGGGACCTCTCTCCAGGTATGTCGTGATGGTAAGACAGTCAAGGCAAAGACAGAGTGTGATTAAGTCCCTCTCCTTCCCTCAGGCAGAGCTCAGCCTGCAAAAATGCTTTGGATGCGGTGGCCTGTAATTATGTAATTCTTCCTCGTTATCTTTTCTAATTGTTCTCAGCGCTGTTTCCTAAACTGATTGGAAACAATGGCAGACGGGGATGAAGTGGGAGGCAGACGTGAGCATGGCAGGCTGCCAGCGTAGTACAACGCTTTCCAGAAAGGGGGAGAGAGAGAAGGAAAAAGAATAAAAAAAAAAAAAATCCACGGTGGAGACTTGGATGCCAGGGCCTGAATTGAGGGGACACCTGAACCACTGCCAGGCTGGGAGGTGCTGGCACGGGATGTCTCATTCAGGCTCATGCATATGTGATCTGTATTACATTCAAGATGTTTCAAGCCTTCCCCCATCCCCGGCACACCTCTCCTCCCCGAGAGCTTTGCTGTTTTCCTCTGTTCCAGTACTCGAATGACGCAGGTTGAACCCTCCCGGGGTGGGGCTTTGCCCATTGCCGGGAGACACTGTGGTCTTCTCCCCCTGGCATTGAGTTGTTTGTTTGCTTGCAGGGGGGGGAAGACATAAAAAGAAGGGGAAATTTGTCTTGTTGCTTTTGGGGGTGAGTGCGCAGGGCAGAAGGAGGGGCCTCGGGGTGAGATACTGCAATGACATTTCTTCATGTTTGGCAGCTGGTTTCAAGGGAACCGTGGGGTGCAGCTCCCAGAAGCCAGTTGTTGTTATGTTGAACCTCATTTTCTCTGCGAATGTCTGCTGTTCTTCACCCACTGCACTCTCTCCATGTGGGTGAGGGTTTTTTGCAATGATGTGCATTACAGAGGTATTTGGGAATCCGTCAGAGACATGGTCTAATAACCCTCTGCTCTTCTTTCCTCTTCTGCCAGTACAGCCCTCTTCTACCAGCACAGTGGGAAGGGGGGAGCACATGACTGCTGCTATTATTTTTGTCTAGAGAAGCCCAAACCAAGCCCTGATCTTCCAGGCATAAACTCTGAGCGTTGGTTTCTCGTGGCAGGGGAAGAAAACAGATGTCTGTGGGGTGATATGGCATCCCACAGGGTGGGACCCGCAAACGCAGCATCGTGACCCCTGTGATGAGCAGGGCTAGCTTATGGGACAGGAGGCATCCCTACAGAAAACAGACCTGTTCATCCATGTGGTACCAGTACCAGGCACTGGAGGAGGCTTTAGGTCACCCCTGGATGCTGGCACTGACTTGCTGTCCTCATCCCAGCCTCTGGTTGCTCAATCTCCATCTGGAGCCCCATGTCCCAACAGTACTGTCAGCTGGGAGCACGGCAGATCGCTGACTGAGCAGGGGCAGTCGAGGAGGGAGGAGGAATTTGTCAGAGCTGTCCTTCTCCAAACTCAGTGCTCTTGTGCTGTTTTTCCATCACCGCTGACTTCTCTGCACGCTTGCAGACTGTCGCTGCCAGCACCGTCCCAGCTGGCCAGCCTCTCTGGCTTCTGTATGAGGCTTCTCTGGGTGAAGGGGGGAAATGCTGCCTGAGAATTGCCCTCAGTATTGGATCAGGGGGTTCCTTGCTGCTGTGGGCTGAGTGGGGTTGGGGGGAATGGGGCTGTAAGGACTGGAGGCTGCAGGCAGGGTGGTTCATCTCTGGCTTGTGTAGGAATTTGAGGGTTTGGAGCTGTCGCGATCTGCAGCCACTTCTGTGCAGGAGTGTATGCGAAATAGCCAGAAGGAGCAGCTGGAAAGCAGTGGAACTTCAGAGATGAAAGACAGAAGTGTGGCCACCCACTTCTGGTTCCTCATGGTTCCTGGGAGAAATCATCTGGTTCCACGTCTGGAGGTAAATAGAGGCTGAGGGCTAGGAGGGGAGGCAAAGTGTGAAACCCTGTCGTGAGACGTTACACGAGGGGCAGGTCACTGCAGTGTTCTGTTTCCAAATGACAAAAGCAGTCTCCGTGGACAGAACTAGAAGGAAATACCTTGGAGTGATGGTTTGCAGCCCAGTGTTTCAGACCTGTCTGCCACTGTCCTCTTCTGCTGGAGGAGTCTGTACCCGTGATAACAAAGGGCAGAGGGGAAGAAAACCAAAAAACCCAGCTGTCATTGCATCGGCCAAACGATAGATATTAACGGCAGCGGACTCTTCAGTATACACCGATCTCCATCCGAGGTTGCAGACCTTACCCTGTTGCAGCCCTGCTTCCTTTGCAGCACTGTACAACTTAGTACATGCTTTCTGGCACACAGTGCCAGCAGTCATTGTCCCCACTGGCACACAGAGGGAGATGGGCTCTTCTGTGCTGGGAACACACCAAGAGTCAGGAGAAGTTTGGGAAAGATGGTGTCACATACAGACTGAGACTTAGTCCCATCTGAGAGCTATGCCATGTGTTAGGGAATGGTTTGATGGGTGATTTTCAGGCTGGATGTGGCCCCTGGCACAGTCCTCTCTACCCTTACCTCCTATAATCTCTGCAGCTCTGATGGTACCAGGGGTGGGGGAATGGCAAACAGATGAATCACAGCTCCTAGCGAATGCCTTCCTGTGTGCTGCTCTGCCAGATGTGCACCACCATGAGCTGCTGCTGTGGGTCTGCGCGAAGGATTTGCTTCCGCATAGACCTAAGGAGTGCAGCTCAGCTTTGTCAGAAGCTGAAGAAGTACCCTTTTCTCTCTCCTGAATATACCCTGGGTTTTCTCAGTGCTGACAGGCCCAAAACTACATGGCTGGCAGATATTTTGCACATAGGGTGGCCTGCTGGCTGTTCCCCCAGCAGTGGCTGTTGTTGTAGGCTGTATAAATACAGCAGCTTCTTCGTTTGGCTCTGTAGGCTCTTAGCCCCTAAAGTTCCCATGGTGATACAGCACAGGGGAAAAGCAGTTCCTTGTATCAGGTTTATATTTCACTGGTTTTAATTCCATTTTTCTTGTGGAATTGTCCTTTTTCTTGCGTTATGAGGCAGAAAGAACAAAAGAACCCTCTATCATTTTCTAATATACCTTTATCATCCCTTCACATTCATCTCCTTTCTGAAACATACAGTCTCAGAGCCCTTGCCAATCCCTCTTCATGAGCAAATTTTTGCCATGACCTTGATCAGTCTTGTCACAGTTCTCTGGACTGTCTGTAGGCAGCCCAATGCCTTTTGGGGTGAGTGGCAGTTCTGCGCACAGTGGCACGTCTGCGGTACTTCGCACACTGTCAGAAGGTCCCGTCTCAGACAAACAGAGAAGACCGCCTAAGGCTCTATTGCAGAAGACCATCCTCAAAGGAGTCATTGATGGACTAGAAAACATGATGCTAAAGGAGATATTTTCTCCTACAGCAATCATTAAGCCAGGGCAAATCCAGGACCTCAACACACATGGCAACGGGATGCAGGGTCTGGTGTCAACATGAGGACACTGAGAATCCTTTCCTGCCACAGCCGTGGAGGGGAGCTGGCGTGAATGGGGAGGAAATCTCAATTCCTGCAAACGCTAGCTCCAGGCACATGTACCTCATAAAGAGACAAATCATTCTTCCCCCATTTCCAGGATGGATGAATGGATGGATCTATCTGTCTGGAGGGGGGGTGTGAGGTATTTGCTTTGCTTTCATTACGTATTTGCATTACGTGCTTTTCTCTCCTGCGGAACGCAATCCAAGGGCTAGCTGCTGGGAAGTACAATCAGAGCAACTCATGTTATTTCAGTGTGTTTCACACAGTAGTTTTTCTGCTGTTATTAGTCCTTTTTTTTTTTTTTTTTGCCTTTCTCCTTTTTTTCTCAGACTAGAACAAATACAGTGAGACTGGCAGGAAATTGGCAGGCTTCAACAATCCAGAGGCAGTAATTTTTCTTCTAAGTAGCTTAATGGAGTCTATATTTTTTTATTGTTTTCTCAGCCTGCAGGTTGATCGAGTATTTAGAGAGAGAGAATTCAACAAGCTCTCTCCCTTCCTCCTCTTGTGAGCCTGTTTTAGGAAGTCCGTGGACCTATAGGAACTCTCCTGGGTCATCCACATTTCAGAGGTGCGCTGAATTGGTCACATGCGTTAATGCAGGAGGTTGAATTACACTCCAGACTCAGCCTTGAATAAGAAGATTTAAACAGAAACCAGCTCGCCTGTATCAGCACCCATGTTTAGGCACCCTTGCACCACTCTACTGGTCTGATCTCCTCCATCCATCTCCCTGCTTTTTGGCTGGCATCTCCTATGTCTTTCACAGTTAAAGCTCCCCCAGGTCCCTTGTCCCACTTCCTGCAGACCTGGTGCCCTTCTGCAGAAGGCAGCAGCACCAAAGCTGATCCCTCCTCCCGGTCTGCTCTGAGGACTGTTGCGTGTTGACTGCAAACAAACGGACCGTTTGAAGCCCAGGGCTGGAGCCCTCTAAATGATGCCCAAGTGCCTGTTCAGAGATGATGGCAAAGCTGCTGGGTCACGCTGCTTGGGAACAGCCTGGAGCTCCTCCTGCAGCTCCCCTGGTTCTGCTGGGCAGCTTGAGGGAGAGGAGGCAAGGTGATCCATTGTCTCACACAGCATTGACCTGCTCTCTCTTCTCTCCAGGTGATCCATGTGATGGCTGCTCAAAGCCTTTTTGTGCTCGTCCTTGGAAGTCTTCTCTGGACTTGGCTCTGGGTTTGCTTTGCTGCTCCCAGAGACACCCTCACTCTTCATTTTGCCTTGATTTGTTGTCTCTGGGGAAGTATCATTCTTGCTTTTCTGGCTCAGGTGATGAAGCGGTCTCTGGCCTGCAGCCATACCCCCTCCTACCATGATCTCCTCAGGTCCCCTGAGCTGAGCAGTCAAATGGAACTCATGGGTGCTGCGCAAGGAAGGTGTTAACGAGCTGACACTTGTTCCCTCTCTGCTGCAGAGCAGCCAATGGAGGCTACGGAGGATATGGGGAGAATCAGTCCTCAGTTGAGAGAGAGATCAGTGTCTCGACTTCTGCTCATAATAAAATACAGAGTAATTTTCTTCAGAGTTGGGAAATTCCAGCTTCTCTCTTCCATCCAGGTTCCTAAGTAGGACCTTGCTTTTGTTCTGTTTACCTGAATTCCCCACCTGTCTGGGGATTTGCAACTCATTTTACACGGTACGAATATTAATTTATTTTTTTTTTCAGGAGCAATGTTTTTATTTGTCTGCTTGTTTTAATGCTTTTCTCTTTAGGGAGTCTAAGTCAATGTGCTATTTTTTTGTGGTGTATAAGCTTTGCTGGCTCTGTTCGTCCTTGTGAAAGACTCTAACAACCTGCCAAATACTCTGTGCTTTGCTTCTGTGTCACCAGTCTGATTGCTAGTGGTCCTGCAACCCTCATAGGTTGCTCTCAACTCCATCCTGCAAATCCATATGGGGATTTCTTAGCCCATAGGGACCCCCTTCTATGTCTCTCCTGACCATGTCATTGAAACTCCTGGCAAACAGGTTGCAACCTTTAAAATGAGCATTCAGAGCTCTTTGTAGGTGTAAAGTAATGAGGCAATACATTCACCAGGGTTTGCCGTCTAGCCCCACTCCTCACTGGGGCAGAGTTAATTTTTGCATGTGCTGATAAGGAGTCTTGAGCCAACCCTGTGCTAGCTCAGTGATACCATCCCGTGTCTGAAGGACATCAGGAGAGCCTTGAGGAGGGCTCTCTACTCTGGAGTTGTCCAGATGGGATGTTCCATTTCTCCAGAGTCAAAAGGGATTTTGTCTGACATACTACAGTCCTTGGGGTGCACAGCCTTTTGTCTCATGATCCAAAATCTAGGGCAGTGAATGAGGCTCTTCTGTAAACGCTGGCATGAATGTCTTGATGCTCAGCTGTTGTCGTCTCACAGAAGTGCCTTAAGCATTAAGGTGTGGACAACAAGGAGCTCAAAAGGGAAATCCTTCATGTGATGAAGATGTATTGAACGCTAATTTAATTTAAAATGAGCGCTCAAAACCATCTTCCAGGAAGCTCTGTGCCAGTATTTCCAAGGAGCCTGAATTTTTCTGTCTTTAACTAGTCTGCACAGGTCAATACTACCACAAGCACTGAGATGGGCTGAGCTGTATCCGTGCTGTCAGATGCTAAGCACTAATGCAAAGCGATAGATTATTCAAGACTGTTGTCAGGCTGTCTGTGGCTAAGTGCTGCCTACCAGACCCCTGAATCAAACCATTCAGTTGCGTATTTCACGTATTGCAGAAACACAGATTGAATAGGCTGAGCTGATAGTCACATCTCCAGCAGACACTGCTGGTGCTCGTGCAAGTGCTGCCAAGGTCCATCACAACGTCTGCTCTTCTAGACCCATGTTAAACTCTGACACAAAGACCAGTAACCCTCATAACCTTCATCGCTTTGCAGTTTAAATGCATCTGACAGGACAAGGGGGAATGGATTTAAACTGAAAGAGGGTAGATTTAGATTGGCTATCAGGAAGAATTTCTTCACGGAGGGGGTGGGGAGGCACTGGGACAGGCTGCCCAGAGAAGCTGTGGGTGCCCCATCCCTGGGAGTGTCCAAGGCCAGGCTGGATGAGGCTTGGAGCAACCTGGTCTAGTGGAGGGTGTCCCTGCCCATGGCAGGGGGGTGGAACCAGATGATCTTTAAGGTCCCTTCCAGCTCAAACCATGCTGTGATTCTATGGTCTGATTCAGGTGTAGCTCATCAGGAAACCCACTCACATCTGATTGCTTAGGAAGCATTTGCAAGGCAGAAATGATGCAGTGAAAAATCCCAATGTGAGGTTAATTCCTAGGGTTTATTTTCAGAGTTTGAAAGTGACAACTTGTTGGCCTTGAAGATTTTTCACCAGTGCTGGAATAATCCGGAGGGAGAGATTTTCTTCTTCTTACTCAGACCATGGGATGATTAGCAAATTTTAATGACTGCTTGAGAAAGCTATCTAATTAGCTATTAAAAACACCCCCTCCACCTTACCCAGTCCCTAAATGAAAGCCACAATATAGCCAGTCATCTCTCTGACCGGATGCGTCTTAGAGATATTTTTCTTTACAAGCTAATTGTGACTGTTTGCTGTTTGCTGGGGAAAACTCTGATTGGGAATGCATTAGGATGAAAAATGGCCTATTCTGCTCCTGCATAAGTGTTAAACCACAGCCGGTTGCATGAATCATACAATCATTTAGGTTGGAATAGACCGTTAAGATCATTGAGTCCAACTGTTAACCTAGCACTACTACTGACTCTCTCATGATCAATCCATAGGTCTTTGTTGGCCCGTGGTGTCCCAAGGAGCCACCTTGGTTGATGTCCCTGGGTGCCCCAAGAGCCTGGTCCCTGCTACATGGATGCTGGTGTCATGTGGTCGCACCTTAGAGCCAGAGCGTTCGCTGCCATGACCACTGGTTTTCAGAGCCATATCCACGCTTTTTTAGTGACACCTCCTCAGCCAGGTTGCTCCGCCTGACCTATCTGTCCTTGGGGTGTCCTCTTTCTGTCCATGTTCAGGATTAAGGTTAACAGGGGACACAGCCAATGTGGTTTGTGCTTCCTACATGTGTCTGTCCTGCGTGACTGCGGACAAGTCAAGGAAGAGCCCTGGGTGCCTGCTGTCTTTGCTCGTGGAGCCAGTGACAACTCCTGCTTTTAACTCCAGTGGGGGTGGATAGATTTTCAGAACAAAATAGCTTCCCTCCCTCTGGCTATGAATGGTTATGATTTTTAGTTCAGCTTTTGGCATGTTCTCCTCTGTTCATCAGAGCTCCTTACCTCTTCTAGGGGGGCTGGTGACTGCTCTTGCTAGTATCTCTTCTCCCCTCTTCTCCCCAGTGGCAATGTAAAGCGGTTTCAAATCCTTGAATAGAGGGACAAAATGATAGCAGGAGAGAACCGAGGCCACTTCTGCTATGCAAGGTGACATCTTCTCCTGTCACTTACCATGCCCTTAAAGAGGATTGATACTCTGCAACCTGTTGAGCTGGGATGGACGCTCCTGTTCACGGCCTGTACGCCCTCCCTGCCTGTGTCCACCACAAATCTTGCCCTACCACTCCAGAGAAAGAGGCTCTTTTCTTCTTTCTGGAGGGATGCTGACCTGCTCTACCTTTTACGTAAGGATAATGGACTTCACCGTGACACAGATCAAAGCGTGTGCCTAATGTCAATGTGCGAAGAAAGGGCTTGATAAACAGCAGCCTTTGTTGATGGGCAGTCCATCTCCTCATTCAGCCCTGTCATCAGCTGCAGAAAGACTGCACATTCTCCCATTCCTTCATTAGGTGTTTGTGAGCACGAGCTGTGGTCTCTGTTGGGATATATTGGCGTAGCTCCAGCGACGTTTCCTGGGGTAGTTTAGGTGTTGCTTCTCCTGACAAGTCCCATCCATCACATAAGAAACACGTAGACGTTAAGACCATCTACCTGGCTGATTTCCTTTTCCAAGCCATCATCTGCAGCAATCTGATCTCAGTCTGTTGTTATGGAAATAATACAATTACAGTCATTGTGAATAAAGAGGAAATACAGTCTGCCAGAGGGAAGAGAAGGAGACCGGTATCCTGATGTTTTCTCAAGTATTTGGTGAGAGGAAGAGGGAGACAGGCAGGTACTACAGGGCAGGACTGTGTTGATTTCCAGCTGTAGCTCCTTTTTCCCAAAGCATTCATATCAGGTTTTGTTCTTCTGTAGACGATTGTCAAACCTTGGTCAGCGTATTCACTGGTGCTCTCCACTTGGCTAATTAGTTCTCCTTAATGAAGCCAGCAGAGGTGGACAGCTTTTCAAAACAAAATAGGTCCCCAGCCTACAGCTGTGGGCTCTGCTGCTTTTTTACTTTGACTCTTGACATACTTCTTCTCTTCATTAGTGTTCCCTCGATCTTCAGGGGGCTGCTGATATCTCCTGCCAGCATCCTTCCCTTCCACACGACTGCTTCCATGAGCTGTTCTCATGGAGACCTGTTCCTAAGTTGGCTCATGTCATGCATTTTCCAACTGTCCCCTCTTGCAAACCTCTGAAGTTTCTTCTCTTTCGGACCAGGAGACCAAACATGGTCATGGGATGAGGCTGTGCCTGAGCTCCTGCGGTGGAGGATTGATGGAGAAACCCTGCAGAGCCCAAACACGGCTTTAGCTTAGGAGGATGCCATGACCAGTTCACACTGAGGCCCCATGTACAGCTCTAATCTGGGCAGCAGGTCTAAGATCCGGCCAGCCAGGTGGATCCATCTGGTTGGACAGATGGGATCCATGGGATCCCAGACCTAAGGGAGTCTGCAAGTGATGCTGCAAGTGCAGGAGATACGAGTGCGACAGCGGAGCAAGGATCCGTGTGTGTATAGGCAGGGCATAGCCGCAGCACACGGCAGATAGCCAGAGGCACGCGGGTTGTTACCAGTCACTGTGTTGAATGTAAGGTTTGCATCCCTGCTTTTAGATGAGTGTCTTGCCTTTCCTCTTTAAGGACAAGTGTAAAGAACACGCCAGACGTGAGACTTGGAGCCACTGACCTTGCCAGGGCCAGCACATCGAACGTTTAGCGTGATTGCCCCTTTATAAAGACAGTGTAAAAAAGGACATGTGAAACACTGAGAGGTGGGGCAGAGTAGGAGATGGGGTTTCTATCTGAGTGTTGGTTACCAAGTCTGTGGGATTTAGGGGAAAACCTTTGTTTTCTGTGCCTTAGTGCAAGCAGTCTTTAAATGGGGAAGATGAAACTTTGGTTTTAACTGTCCCAGGGACAGGGAGTATTGCTGTCTCTGGAAGCATCTGACTTGGAGTTAAGACTGATTTCTCTGAAGAGGAAAATGTTCTTTTATTTAAGCTATTTGTTGTCAAGCAAGGACTTGAGTGCCTCTGGTTGCTCAGGCCTTGGGCAGTGACCCATTCCTGAGGCCGGTTTGCAAACGGCTGTGTACTGTTTGATCCGACAGCATTCGCTCCCCTCTCCTTCCACCCAAAAGATGCTTCAGGGAGAGAAAGGCACCGAGAAACGGAGTTCTCTGAAAGGGTTGTCTCAGTTCCCAGCAGTCACATTGTGCTCATCAAAGCCAGCCAAGTGGAACTGGTGACACTCACCAGAAGAGCCTGCTCTAAATTAAGCAAAACTGCAGAAACTTTGTAAACAAGCACTGGCTGCTCCAGACCGCAGGAGGTAGAAGTGGCAAATCTGGAGGAAACCAGTGAGGAGCACAGCCTTCTAAAATGGCTTTGCTGAGACCTGCTTTTAGGCACAGCATCGGTCTCCCAGTCCATCACTATATCTTGGAAAGGCAGATAGAGTCTGCCTGTCCAATCTCTGGACAGAGATTGACTGTCATCATATTTACATCTCTTTTATATCTGTTTGAGAGCACTGGGCAAAGTAAGAAGGCTTTAGTGTGAATCCAAGTCACTGTTTTCCCTGTCTGGTCTCATAGCTGACCAAAGTCAGGTGTGTTTGATGTCTGTCTGGCTATCTTCCTAAAAAAAGCTCTAGAGGTAGCAAGAGGCCAAATTTGCCAGGCAGGTTACATTGCCCTGTGGGCAGGGTACATTATATCTGCTTAAAATGATTTATCTTTGACTCATACATTTCCTCGAGGTACTGTGGAGCTACCTGGTGATTTGATCTGTAGGCACTGAGAGCAGGGAAGGGTAAGGCTGCACATCCTAGGCAAACAGCAGCCTCTTCTTGCTTGCTCTGCTTCCCCTCTTTGCAGCTATAAAATGATCTCTCTTAAATGCAGAGTTTATCATGCATTCACTGCATCCCATCCTGGAGAAAAGCACGTGCTGCTTGTGAGTTGGGGATCTTTCCAGATAAAAGAGCCCTGTAAGAAAGTGCTTTTACTGTGTAGCATTTCATTATAATTACAGGTTTTTTTTGAGTCGGGTCCTACAACAAGAATTTAATCTAATTTTGATTATCCAGAGGATTTAAACCTCTTCAGCTCCTGTTTCAGCTTCCATAAATTATACTCCTATCTCCCTTCACTCATATTCCGCAGCAAACCCTTTCGGAAAACAACCGCTTCTTCATTATATACCATTTCTAGAGCTGTTGGCAGGAAGGTGTTATGCAGAGTGTAACAAACCAAACATAGCAGTATGGCCAATTTTTTCTGCAAAGAAAAAGCCCTCAGAAGAGGGCTTTTTTGTGGGGAGAAGCACTGCTGTTCTGCTGATGTACAGCATTATTCAGGGTGCCACCTTTAATCCCTACAGATAGCTTAAAGGATGATCCCAAACAATGCCTATTAATAGAATCACAGAATGGTTTGTGTTGGAAGGGACCTTAAAGATCATCTGGTTCCAACCCCCTGCCATGGGCAGGGACACCTTCCACTAGACCAGGTTGCTCCAAGCCTCATCCAGCCTGGCCTTGGACACTTCCAGGGATGGGGCACCCACAGCTTCTCTGGGCAACCTGTCCCAGTGCCTCCCCACCCTCTCTGGGAAGAATTTCTTCCTGATCTCTAATCTAAATCTCCCCACTTTCAGTTTAAACCCATTACCCCTTGTCCTATCACTACAGGCCCTTGTTAAAAATTCCCCCCCCATCTCCCTTGTAGGTCTTTTCAGGTACTGGAAGGCTGCAATAACTTGTCCCTGGAGCCTTCTCTTCCCCAGGCTGAACACGTCCAATTTTCTCAGCCTTTCTTCATAGCAGAGTGGTTCCAGCCCTCTGAGCATCTTCGTGGCCTCCTCTGGACTCGCTCAAACCGGTCTATTCCTCCCTTAAGGGTCTCTTGCCAAGTTCAGTATAGTCCTAAGTATGCAGAAGTGGGATGGGAAAAGACAGGAAGGACCTCAGCCAGCTGCTGGTTTCCTTATTAACAATTAAAACTTGAGGCAGCATCAAAGAGGGATGTGGTTGTCTCTGTCTGAGTCAGAAAATAGCTCCTAGCTTCTGATGGATCCTGCCAGGCTTTGCCAAGGACAGGACTGCTGTGGCTTACCTAGAAAAAGTACTGCAGCCAGCATGCATCTCACCTGTATAAACGTTTGAGGTACATACAGCATCCAGACACTGAATGTGGAGGTGAAGGGTGAAGCTATCTGAGCTGGTCTGCTCGAGTACAGGACTGTCTTGACCTTCAGGGTTTGACTGTTTCACCAACAACCCTTCTGCCACAAGTGTTTGTGTTCAGTTTATTGGAAAATAACATTAATTTGCTGATACTGCTAATGAAACCCCTTTCCGTGCCCATCACTGACAAGTACTGTAAAATACCGAATGCAAGAATGATAATTATGTCTAATTTACTATTTAGTTGTGTCCACTTCCACTGTATACAGAACAAGAGAAAGACAAAAGTGGTGGGTGCAATAATAAGATATATAATCTCCTAAATGCCTAGTGTGGATTTAGCTGCGGTGATGTGCTCTTCAGACTGATGGAAGCATACGAGTGTGTCGGGTCTGCAAGAAGAGGTAAAATATCTTCTATTGAATCAACAGATAGAATTGAAAAGGAATGGGCACGCAGTTTTGTGTAGAAATCTCTTCATGAGATCTCGAAAGAAACAGTAAAATCCCAGTTAAATACTAGTTAGACACAATTATTGTTCTTCATTTAATCTAATTAAGCCTTCAATTTAGTGAGAAAAGCAATTAGCATCTGAAAAGCCGAGAAGGGTGGTAGAGATAGTGGAGGAGGCAGGTCCGTATCCATAGTGGGAGAGGGAGAAAAATGTTTTTAGTACCAGTGCAGAAGGGAGATGCCATCTGCGTAGCTGTAGATGGCCATAAACCCAACGGCTCTGTGCAGTCCATGGTCTTTAACTTCAGCGGAACCAGGGATTTTAGTGCCGCAAATTGGTGTTGAAGATATTTCATAAATTTATGGTAAGGTTCAGGAATGAAAAAGCAGAGAAGGATTATTTTCTGTGAAAAATGTTTTTCCCGTCAGCTCAGTTTGTGATCTGTTTTAGTTCATTTTGTGGTGGAGTTGTGGTTTTGTGCTAGCTGTGTAGTTTCCATGAGGACGTTTGGTTCTTTGGATGAAATGCAGTGTTTTGGAATGATCGTGTATAGGATCCAGGGGTTTGTATGAATATCTTGTAGAGCTGTTAGAGCAGATTTTGAGTTTTTTCCCAGTGAAACAAGGCAAAATGGAAAGTGCCAAGGTCTGGTTTCATTTGTCATTTCTTGGTGTGCAGAAAGTTTGATGGAAGAAGTGATCACTTTGGCTAGACTACCGGGCTGCTTGGAAGCTGGGGGCACAGATTGTGGGAACATTGCTTCCAAGGCAGCATCTTCAGTCAACACAGCCTTTAATTATTTAATATTCTCTGCATAAATTCCAGCATAAGATAACATTTGGTAGCGAGAAATGGAGAGATGCTAGATTTCTTTTGGTTACTGTAGTGTGGTTGTTCCAAGAAAATACAATTGCAGTCTCAGAAACTAGTAAAAAGAGTACGCAGTAAAGCCTGGGAAAGAAAAAATATTGGAGGGAGGGTTAAGAGGCAGACTAACTACACCTTGGAATATTATTGCAATGGTCCTAATTCAAGGACATAAATACAGTGATTCCAAAGACATACAGAGCAGATGTCACTGCGTAGGGATACTGTTGAGATCCCTGATCCAAACCTGTATTAGTTGCATCTGCAGAGAGATCTGACGTTATTCTAGCAACAGCCATGTCCGTGGGATGGCACTAAGGGATGTGTTGGCCAAGCAGCGAAGAGCTGCTGTACAGACTGCAGAGATGCAAGCACAGCTCAGCAATAAGAGGATACCAGCCTGGAAAGTGCTGGGATGGGATTATATCGAGTGCTTTCCACATACAAATGTATTTCCAAAAGTGTCACAAAAGTAATTGAAAAACATCAATAACCATTGATAAAAACACATAACTGGACACGCCTGGCGGAATCTCTGTCCGCAGGAAGCAATGAATGAAGATCCATAAAGAATTGAAATGAATTGTTAATCTCTTGCTACTTAAATGAGATTCACAAGAAAGTTGCTGATTTTTGCATGAAAAGATGACCTTGTCCTGAAACCAGATAAATCTTTAAAGTCTCTCTGCCCATTGGAATTGCGTTATTGGAGTTGTGCAAGGGATTTATTTGGTCCTCAGTCAAGCAGTTTTGCTGGAAGCAGTGTACTTAGCTGAAGTTAGGGATCCCAAAGCATTAATTTTGCTGTAACCTTGAAGCTAAGAGTGTTTGGACTAGGTTAGTGTTTGGACAGGAACCTTAAAACCCCAAAGTGGAAGAAGTTGAAGCTGTGCAAGAGCTGGGTGGATGGCATTTGCCTCTTAGAGAGAGGGGCAGTCTGGGTTGCACGAGTGTTTTGGCATGATGTCAAGCTAGCATTGTTAAAATATTAATCCTCACCTCTTTATGGTTGTTTTAAATCAACAGTGCCCCACAGCCCAAGCCAGCAGACTGAGGTTATGAACCTCAGCATCCTGGCCAAATCCAGCTTAGGCTTTCAAAACAACTTCAGTGGTATTAAGTGTTCTGTAGGCATTTTCAAAGTTCTTGGATTTATGAAACCTAACCATCTTCTCATTAGGAATGTCATACACACATTTTTCCATGTAGTACCTATGTATAAATTTGTCAGGTTTCTTGTGTGGCTATAGAAGCTGCTCATGGATCAGAAACTGAAAAACACTGTGTCATAACATTCTGCAGTGCTTCAGCAGTTGTCTACGGAGGAGTGTTAAGTAGAGCATATAGAGATGAGGTGAAGGGTATTGTGACCGCTCTGGATACCTCTTTGTAAGAATTTGGGTTTGTCTTCCTGTGAACCAGGGCTGTGATTCAGAATACTTTTAGGAGATTTAGACTAAGATCTTCACTAAATTACCCCTTTTCTCTGTTCCTGCACTTTAATATCCATGCATGAGAAGGGAAGAGATAGGACAACAGGGAGGAAAGGAGGGAAAGAGTGGAGATAAAAGCAACATATGCACAGTTGAATATAGTCTAGGTGTTCACTGTTTCCATATAATGTCAGTTCTGCTCCTGAGTCTTACTCCATGGAGACTTGCATGGACTTCCACAGGGTCTAGATCATTGTGGTGGGAAAGATTGCAGTAATAGTCACGCACTGTGATGGATGAACCTCGCTGTGTGTGGAGAGCGGTTGGCAGGTGGATTACCAGCACTTTTAGAGCAGACATTTGCAATGCCTGCAAGCAAAAAGTGAAAATCTGCTTGTGTGTAAAACTTGCCATGATGTGATAGATGCTCTCAGCGCCAGTTGGATATTTTGAGGTAGGATTCTGTGAGCTTTTGGACTTTCATTTCTAGAGGATCTAGCCCAGTGTTTGTTATCTGACATCATAATTTTGATTGACATATTGTCAGTGGCTCAAGATTGGGTTTTAATAATTTAAGAGGAGACACATAACCATCTTTGTTTCCCAAGTGGTACTGGAAGTTACGTGGACAGGCTGAAGGTTGGGAAGGCAGTAAGGGTTAAGGGATGCTGGACGACCAGTGTTGCTTCAGAGAGAAAACAGCTTTGTATTAGCAGCAGGAAAATAGATGCGGGGGTGTTACGGGAGGGGGAATGAAGGTGGTTGTTACACACGAGCATATGAAACAAGGAATCATCATAACATTAGTTTGTTGCAAGGGGCTGAGGGATGGAAATGGGGCATTAAACTTAGGGCAAAGCAAGCGAGGAGAGTCACTTAGATCCCATGGAGATGTGGTGCTGCAGAAGCCTTCATCCTTGGGTCAGGAGCTCTGGTAGGACTGGGCTTCATTGTCTTCCCATGTGTAACAAACCATTTCAGCTGTCTCTGGTACTGTACTGCTGATTTCCACCTGTATGAAATCCCTTTCTGATCACTGAATAACATTTTAAACACATGTTCCTGCCCTCAAGCTTTTCCTCATCAGGTTTGGGTTGACTTATTCAGCCTGTGTCCCATCATGTCCCAACATCTTTGGTGCCTGTCTGTTGTGTGGCCGTGGTTGCTGGTCCTGCCCTGGGCTCTGAGCTTTTCAGCTTAACCATCCCCCATCCCCCGTCCCAGGAATGAGTTGGTTGGGAGGGACAGGAGAAACCATGACACATGATAGGTATCCCAGGTCCGGTCTGTTCTCCCCAGCTCCTTGTGAGCAGCCTGATACGATGTCTGCATGGTGACCAGTCTAAGGCCAGCTAAAACTGAAGGACAACCTCCCTCTGACTTTCCATGCCTTAGGTCAAGTCCCTAGCCGAGGATTTCTTGTAGGAGTCCTCTCCAGAATGCCTCTGTTCTTGAAAGCCTTTCTTGGAGGATTTAACACAGAAGATCCCTCCATTGTGGCATAGTCCTGGTGGTCCCAGGAGGGACCCTGGTTCTGCTGAGCAGCTGGCTCTTGCTTTCACCTTGCGGTGCCACTGCTGTGCCAGGGAAGCCCAGCGTGAAGCGCCAGCCTCATTTAGGACACTGTGTCCTTTGCCACGCAGCCAAGAAGCTACTCCACAGTGTCTCTCGGTGCACTGCTGGGAGGAGGGTGCAAATCCAGCTGGTGAAGCAGCAGCTCTTTAAAAGGATCTCCAGTGCCTGGGTTATTATAAATCAGCTGGGTGCTAACAGTGAGGACCTAAGGCCTGGGGTGTTAGGGAGTTGGGAGGCTCATCCTCTGACCTTTACGTACCTCAGAGCTCCCTCCAGGGACTGAGTTGCAGAAGAGTTGAAATCCATTATCTTCTGCCAGGGACTAGTTTAATGGGTGGCATTTCTAAATCCAGCAGAAAATCCCAGACGACGTGAGCTAGGATAGTTAGATATGGGCCAAAAGAGGAAAGCCAGGCCTCTATTCATCCCACGTTAAGCAAATCGGGATGTGGGTGAGGATGCAACTGGAAATTCCCCATTTAGCTCAGTTTGGGTTGTGGGTGATGGTCCCACAGTGTCTCAGACCTCAGCAAATGAGAACTGCAAGTGGAACGGGAAGCGGATTGATGTGGCTTGCAAAAGCTATAACTTTGGGATGAAAAGGCAACACAGACGTGTAAATCCTCAGTAATACCGATGTGTGTATTGCCAAAGACAACCTGACCATCCCTGACCGCTATACTGTGAGCTAGGCTCAGGGAGGTATAATGAGATGAGGCTTCACCATGACTTGATGCCTGAGACAAACCCAGTTTATTTAAAGTCTGCCAAAGCTGTTGTGTCTCCGCTTCAGCTCCCTGATGGCAGATTCCTGCTGGTGCCATACGGAGGAGTCTTGCAGAATTACACAGCAAACTTTTCATTTTAACCATCTTCTGGCCTGAGGAGTTTCATACCTGCAGTGGAAGTCTCAGGGGATGTTAAAAAAGAACTAAATATAGCAACTCTGTGCAGAGGGGCTCTTCATCAGCTATGTCATCTGAGTGACACTCGGATGCATGCTTATAACCACCTGCTTTTGTCTCCGCTAAAGTCTGTAGGATGTTTCTGTATTGAACACTCACATTGCTGCTTCAAAATCTGCTTCTTATCCTCTGAAGTTCCAGTTTGTCAAGTTGGCTTTTTTTCCCCCCCCCCTCTACATTGTGAAGCAATCCCAGGCAGCTAGAGGGATAAGGAGGCTAAAGCTGGTGGCTTGGGACTTGATAAATATTTTCCCTCTGGAAGATTTAGTGTTTGCAGAAGGTATATGATTGATTTCGCTGGTCACTTAATTGAAGTAAAATGAAAAGCGAATTTCCAATAAACTAAACCATTATTCATCCAAGATCACAAATCTGTACCCAGGGAGCCCTCAGCAAATCTCTCTCCCTGTGTGCATTGTCAGTGCAAGGGACGAGAAGATCTCTCCCCTTCATTCGTATGCACCGGAGGTGACCGTGAGCGCCGGTGGTGCATCACAGCACGTAAGCACCGTTAAGGATTTTCATTGAGCTTTGGCGTGAATGGTGGTGTGCTGTAACACTCGGATATTGTAGTGACAGAAGATCAAATAAATATCTAGGTAGATGGATGGCTGGAGGGGAAAGTGGAGTTGGCATCTACTCACTCTTCCCTCTGTTCCTTGACAGCTTGGGGGAAGGTTTGCTTAAACCTGGTCAGAGTTTCACGGTTAACTTCACCAGAAATGGGGTTTAACTGCTGGGTTTCCAGCTCGGTGTAATGATAAGAAAGAGAAGCATGCCACTTAATTGCAGCTCTTCCTGGGACCAAATGTGTCAACCTTTAGACAGTGACATGAAACCGTACAACACAACACCCTGTGCAGATGCAGCCGTGATGGGTGTTACGTGCAGGCAGAAGCTGGCTGGCTTTACATTTCCATTTGTGGTGAGGCTGGAGTTGGGAAAGGCAGCAGGCAGCACACCCCGCATCTCTGCCAGGCACCCAGTGCCAAGTCTACCTGGCCAGCACCCAGTGGTGCTTCTCCTGAATTATATCATCAGAGAGGAGCTGATGATGGGAAAGGGTGACAAGAGCTTGCCAGAAATGTGGCAGGAGGTTTATGCAGCCAGGTAAAATGTTACTGAAGGGTTAGTGTTAATAGAGGGATGCTTTCTCTGCGTTTTGGAAGCGAGGGTGGGCTGGCTGCCTTGTGCTGCTCCGGTTTCATGTCAAAGCCCAGTGTATTCCTTTCAGAAGTCTTGCTGCATTGCATGAGTGCAGAGTGGTAACTTGTGAGGAAAACGATAGGAGTTTGGGGACTAAAATTTAATATATAACTCTTATAAAACATAGTCAGTGTTGTCACCACGTGTGCAAGCCAACCCCCACACATGGGTTGAATTAGAGCTGGGGGTGGGTGTAATGACCATCTTGGAGAAGCAGAGCACCTTCCGCCTTGAAGTCACGTCTCCTGAGCTAAAGATGTGACCCAAGCAGCCTTAAAAAATGGGATAGTCCTCTTGATGCAGAGCCAAGCCCAACTAAGAGATGCAGTCCTAAATCCTGATGCAGAGGTCACTGCAAAAGGGAAATAGTTGCATCGAATCAGGATCCCACAGTTAAAAAAACCAGCCTGATTGCAGTGTATTAGTGATGGTCTCTTACTGTGACAAATTGATTGTATAAAGAAATCGAAGCAAGTGTGAAGTCTGAGTTACTTGCTCACAGAATGAAGGCTGGTCTTTAGCACGGGACCAGATTTCTGAGACTGGCTTTTTGTCATACTTCTTTTGGCAACAATCCCTGCTCCCGTTTTGCTGTAGCACTTCAGGACAGACTGCCAGGACATCCCACCCCAGGCGAGCAGACTGTCTTGCTCAGACCTGCACCTTGCCAAGACCCTCTAACCAGAAGTTAGAGGAGCCCAAGAATCCGAGGTGCTGCAGCTCGGGGATGAGCTCTCTGCAGCTACAAGTCAGCTGGAACTAGGGGCTGCATGGCAGCAGCAATGAATGATTCTGGCTAATCCAATTAAGCACTCTCTGGTCACCAGTGCTCATCAGCTCCCCTCTATTAACAATGTAAAACCACACAATGGCAGGAGAACTTTTTTTTGAGGGGGATGGGGGAGGTGCTTAATTAAAATAAGTAGGCTCTGCAGTGAAAACATTTCTGCTCTGAGCTACTTCTGCTTCCAGAAATTCATCGAGACAGGTGACCTGCTCGAGTACTTTGACACACATGACACTGAGGGCTGTGTTTAGGGAACAGCACAGGTTTCTTACCTTGCTTCAAAGAGATGATCTTTTTTAGGGGGTTAGAACCTCAGGGAAGGAGCATGCACCCCGTGTGAGCGAGCATGCAGGTGCATGCACAGGCTGAGCATCTCTGCCCGGTGCAATCAGAGGGCGCAGGCTACACTATGTTGATGGTGTGTGTATTTATGCAAATATGTGTTTTCTGGCATCTGTAATGTGGTGACTCATTGTTTGAAATGAGGTGGGCTTGGCAGGGATACATCCTTGTTGATGTGTGCGGTGGCTTGGCGTATTGGTGTCTTCGGCAGCATGTGCTCTTGGTGGGTATACCTTGGTCTGAAGAGGAGCCCAAGTCCCCCAGCCCAAACCTAGGCTGCTCCAGCAGCCCTATCTCTCAGAGCCTGTCCACTCACCTGGCTCTGCTGGACTTTCTCCAGCAAGCCCACAGCCTGCTGAGGAAGGAGGGGAGTGAGTGATGGGAAAGTTAGTTATATTTTCCAGTGGCTTTCCCTTGGCGCCGCCACCATCGACCTTGGCTGAACCCGCTGCACTCACAAAAATGAGAACCATTTCTCATCACAAGCCTTGGCCCCGGGGCCTGTCATTTTTTTCAAGAGCAATTCTTAAATGCCTACCAGCCTCCACGTGCCGAGAGCGGCTGGAGAGCAGGTCCAGGGAGATCCAGTCGAGCTCCTGGGAATTTTCAGATGAAGCAGGAAAGGAACTGCCGTCGGGAGAACTGCTACTCTCAGCAAGGCCAAATGCCTTGTCCTTGCCTCCGAAATTTGCTCCAATAACCCACTGGATTTTTCTGCCTTGCCCCAGACAGCTCTAGGTTATAGATAAGGAAATAAAAAGCACATGTGTTTTTAACCAGTGCTGCCCGAGATGGAGGCTCTGTGTGCAGACAATGACCCAGGGAGTAAAGGGTGCCAGCTACATGCTACACCATGTAACGATGCTGCTGCTCGAGTTGCTGGGAGGGAGAAGCAGTGGCTGCCAGGGTCTCCTGAAGCACTGTCAGATACAAACCCAGCAACTTTCCTTCTTCCAGACACGTTGGGTCTGACAGCGTGGCCCACGTCCTCCAAAAGGCATCCAAACAAGTGGGGATCCCCTCTGGTGGAAACAGGCTGGTTCTGCTCCTGGTGTGGCTTGTCTCATGGTTGTATAGAGAGGTTATAAAACCTGAGGGGTGTTTGAGCAGCCTCTGCTCAGTGTGTTAGAGCAGGTATTGGGATGGCATAAAGTCATATCAAAGCCAGCTTTGCCTCACCCCCACGACCCTTGTCCCAGCCTCTCAGAGGGGCAGCAATCTCCGAACTCCACTTAGTTCCCTGGAGTCCCATCACAGCGAGGCCAGGCCTGCAGGGAACGGTAATTTAAGTCAATGCCAAGTTATTTCTTCACTGCAAGGTTATTTTGTCCACCCTGACTGTTCCTGCTGAGGGTAATGGAGTTTACCCTCTTCCTCCCCTCTTGGAGAGTGTTTCATGGTGTAATAGATGCTATTCTCGGTATATTTTCTGTAGATACCACTCAAGTTTCTTCCAGACATCCCACATGATAACCAGTCAATACCCTTCTGTAGAGTCATTTCATTCTCCTGTTTTCCACCTTTGCTACTTATCTGAGCTGAGCTCGGTAGCTGAGCCCTATTGAACTCCACACACCTTTTCCAATCTGTGCAAAGCTGGATTAGCTTTTCAGTAGCCTGGGTCATCTTGGGAGAAAAAAGGTATGTTAGAGGGCAACCAATTTATTTGCTTAATATTCTGAGAGCAGCAGCCTTTTGGTTCCCCAGTTGCATGTGCCTGTGTATAATAACTCTTCTGGGAAGCAGGGGTGGATAGATCGGGAAGTATCTTTAAAACAAGCATGCACTCTGCGTGGTGGATAGAGTCATTTGATTTGCTGTATGTACAGACCGCAGCAGAGTGCACGGAAAATTGCTCCTGCAGATCAAGAGGTCTGAGTTGTTTGGCAGCAAGTGCTGTGGAGGACAGAAAGTTGCCCTGCTCCCAGTGCTGCAGGTGAGAGGAAGCCTTGAAGGACGTTGCATCTCGTATTATTCAGCTGGTATCATATCGGCGTCTGTTGGCTGCACAGTTTGGTATCGCATCTAGGTCTCTTGAGACTCAGGCTGAGACCTGGACACCTGGAGCATCCTTCATCTTCAGTTAACAGGCTGAATTTGGCCTTTCCCTGTGACTGGCATGACAGCATATGATCCATACTGTTCCGTAGACACCTTTTCCTGAAAAGCCGGTGGAGTCTTGTTTTTAGCCCAGCAGTTGCCACTGTCTGTAAAGCATACTACAAGCTCTTTAGCTTAATACCCAAAAGGATGCAGCCCCACACCCCTCCAGTGGCACTAATAACATAATGTAAAATGAAATTAATCCATCTGCTAAACCTCAACATGTCATCAGATAATTATCAGCAACATACAATCTCCTCCAAGGAAGATCTTATTCTATTAAAGAGAAATTGGCCTACACTTTAGCTGCAAGAATGACAGTGTGCTCTTCATATGAGATTTCAAGTCTCAGAGTTAAAGCATACAGTGATTTTTGATAAGCAGCTTTTTGGCTAGAAAACTCCAATGCTTATTTTTAAATAGTACGATTATTATTATTTTAAATAATGATTGTTTTTCAAACTTGCATCTAGGTTTTAGATGCTGCTTAGTCTTGCATTGTGAAGAGTCCTTTAGAGGTCAGACCTTTCTACAGCTGTCAGAGCTCATGGAGTAACCACAGGGATGAGTGTCCGGACTAAGTCTGCAATACCGCTACAAGAGTTAAGTTGCAAATCTCACCTGGTCTGAGTAGTTAAGGGATCCATACCATACTCTCAGGGTGTATGAATCCAGAGGTTGCAGTGGCTTGTTAGGAAGGATATCATCGCCTAACGACTGAGCACTGTCCTGGGGCAATCCCTCGGCTTGCTTGGTGATGTTGGAAGGACCCTCCTTCTCTCACTTTTCCCGCTTTTGGCAATGAGGAACATTTTACTGTCCCTCTCTCCCAAGCACTGTGAGGGCCTCCAGTTGGTGAGGTCAGGTGTATGTACTAGTTTACAGTATTTATTGGCGTGGTGGTCACCACCCTGCTGCACTCCTGGCAGCCGGTACTGTGCTGTACTGTTTGCCGTGGGGTCAGCTTCAGCTCAGTCTCATTAAGAACCTTTAAATGAAATAAGCGTTTTTGCTTTTTACCAGACTCTGTGGTGCTGTCATGTGAGATCCATTGAGTAATGAAGCTTTTTACATCTCTGCTGCAGCCCTGACCTGCCTCTGTTAAATACTGTTTGTGTCCTTTGTGCTTTCATGCTGTGGGAACCAGGATCTTTGTGTTTCAGTGCCTGGGGTTTGGGCAATAAGAGGCACAAGAGACCCTTCTGGAGTTATGACAGAGGGTGTTGGTACCAAACTGAGGATTTGGTCCCACCTGATTTGGTTTCTGCTCTCAACATGAGACTGTATGTAGGTAGCTGATGTTAAAGATGTCCCTTTTCCCTGGGTGAGCCAGTTCTGCATCACACTGAGGACTCTCACCGTCTGTCTTCTCCTTGGATGACAAGGCTTACCAACCTCAGCTGGTCATCTGAAAGGCAGCTGAAATCTTACCCTCTTCTACTTCCCTGCAGAGCACAGACCAATTGGCCAGGTGTGGTATGTTTTGGTTGAGCTGCATTTTCCTAAAGCATCAGTGTTGAAGCCCTGCCAGAGGTATGATGTCTGGTGGAGAGAGCCTTGGTCCACCCTGGCTCCCAGCATCTCCCACCCCTCTGCCAGCAAAGTTTCCAGTGTTTGCATTCAGTGGAGCAGTGGCTGCTCTTCACATGAAGAGACACTGGGAAATCATCTCTATTTCACCCAGATCTTGGCAGGAGGGGAGTGGCTCCAAGGTTTTCAGTTCACGTGAGTTTTATGGAAGCAGGTGGCTGAGTACAAGAGGAGGGAGAGCCAAGGCGGTGCTGTCACTTAGGGCAAAGCTCAGCGTGAGCGCAGCTGCGTTACAGGACACCTGAGAGACTGCACGGCGTGGGCAGGAAAATGTGTGCTGAGTGAACGGCACAAGGATGCAGGCTTTATAAGCTAAGGTGGACACCAAGGTATTTGTTTAATACGTGTGGCCAGCTGTTTGTGCTTGGGAAGGCAGGGACCGAGAAATTCCCCTTGCACGTGCAGCAGGAGATGAGGTCTGCAAAGCCCTGGAATTAATGTGAGAGTTTATGAATCCTTCTCCAGAGACTCAGGAGAACTGATTTTAAATAGGGGTTTTTTTTGGTTTGTTTTTTAAATGAAAGTCTTGAGTATGGGGACTCCTGCTCTGTCTCAGCCCATGGGGTCTGGCTGTAGGGGAGCAATGCATGGACATCAACAGCTGAATCTGTCTCTCCAAAGATGGGATGGGATGTTGCTTCTTCCTTTATCCTGGCTGTCAGGAATGTTTCCTCCAGGATGCTACAACTCTTTTTTCCTTCTGGCAACATGGCAATGCAATGCCCGTTCCTACTGGGGCCAGTTTTACAATCAGAAAGTAAGGGGACTTGGAGGATGGTGTTAAGGGGACTCACAGTTTAATGGGATGTGCCAAGTGGTGGTATGGGGAATGGAGCATGAGCTGCACTGCAAATCTCCTGAGCTGTGCCTCAGTTTCCCTATGCTGCATTTGGCAGCGGTGCTGCCTGCGATTCACAGGGGGGCTTCATCTGCTCATGATTTTGCTCCACTTTGGGAACATTGGAGCTGAGCAATGCTGCTGATTTCTGGTTTCTGCAGACAGTGTAAGCAGAGCCTTTACTTTGAAATTGTAGCTCACAGGGAGCCAGAGCCCTCCAGTTCTGGAAAGACGCTCTGCTTGAGCTTACCTTTCCACCCTTGCAATGTGAATATCACTTCCCATGCCTGCCATGCTCCCTGCATCTTGGTGCAGCTTTGCAAGGGTTTTTAGGATTCCAAGGCTGAGACCAGCTGTGTTTGCTGGGAAGGGACCCAGGATGGGTGGCAGGTTTCAGGAGAACGACTGTGCTCATCCCATCTAGCACTTTCCAGTTGGCTTCCACAGAACACCTGTGGGAACCAAGCCACTGCAAACACCTGGAAATCTCTTGGCCTTGTGACTGTTCCTGCAGGGCTTTGATGTCCATGGAAAACACCTTGCCGAGCATTAACCTTGCTCTTAGAGCTCTGTCCGGGTAGGAAGCTTCCCCCGCTCTTGCCCTGCAAAAAGGAAGTCCCTAACATCTATCTGAAACATCACCCACAGCATGTGACATGGGACTGGGGGTTCAGGCAGGGTGGCCAGAGGAGGAAGCACATCCTTTTCTCTTCAAGGCAGGCAGAGCAGGAGCATAAAATTGATTTGTGAAGGTTGCAGCGCAGTGGATCAGGCTCCGACAGGCTTTCTGCCCGTCCCGGCAGGCCATGCACTGCAGCTAATCCCTTCCCGTGGCACAGCTCACCTCTCCGCTCTCCTCCTCCTCTCTGCCTTTCTCTTCAGCATCTGAGTTCACCCCCTTCCTTTCCTTTCCCCTCTGCAAATTTCACAGCCTCTTTTAAGTTAGCCTGGTGATTTCTTCTGCAATGGCAAATCGGCCCTGTAATTCTCCAGGTTTGCAGGTGACCTGGGCTGGGGGGAACAAATCCTGCTCGGCTGCTCGTATTGTACAACTGTGACGATGGGTAACCTACAGCTCCCGGATGGCAGTGTGGATGGGCACCCCTTTTCCAGGCCCTGCAGTGCGCTGATGAGCACTGCGATGCCTTGCACTTTGTGGAGGAGGGGACTTGATATTCATATACCGGGACCCCCACAGGTCACAGAAAAAATTAGATTTGATGGGTCTCTGGTGGACCTCCAGATCTAATCCCACAGAATTTCTCATCTGAAAGAGGTTTTTTTCAGTGTAAGGAAAGCAACAACAGCGAACAGAAAGGAGCATCCCATTTTCTCCTCCTCTTCTCCAAATAAAAGCGTCATCTAGGGAGAGGGAGACCCAAGCTGCTGTACCTTTGCTGGGTTTCCCACAGGACGCGGATAGCAGAGCTGAGAGTGACTGCTCCACAGTATTTTCAAACCCTTCTTTTAGCCTTGGGCACATGCTGGCGCTGTGTTTTGAAGCAGATCCATAATTTTCCAGTGGATTCTTTTTCGAAACAAGGCAACATGTTTCCATGTCAAAACTTTCTGCGAGGGCTTATTGATTTTGATGCGGGGCTTTCGTGCTAAAGAAGAGAAAGGTAGCAACTGCTTTGGCTTCAATCAGGATCATGTACTTCGATTTTTTAAATGAATTTTTGCCTTGAAAGGAGTATTTTTTCTGCCATGCTCATTTAAAAGAAAATCAAAGCGAAGCCTCCCTGCTGACACTAAACAAGCCTCCCAGTCTCACTCACAGGAAATTTCCAAATGTGACATTTTATCCAGCTGAGCAAACACAAGCAGAAGCCCAAATCTGTGGGATTTGCTGTGAATCAGAAGATGGGGTCCCACATAACTCTGATTTACGGCCGCAGAGGGCAGCAGCTCTGGGTTTCAGACTTAGGTGTTGCTGCAACTCAGATGGGATATGGGATTTCAGATTGGGTCCATCCTTGACAAAAAGATCCTGAGTTCTCAGGCAGAAACAAATCCAGTCCTGCTGGAGCCAGTTTTCCTTGAAAACTCAGCCTTTGTCAACGATACTTCTTCTCTTAGATTTTCCAGCCTCTTTGCTCCTTTTAGGCTGCAAAAAAACTAGAGGCCAGGCTTGAAGGCATACTGCAGGGAAGGATGCAGGTGTCTAAAACTCAATACTACATGAACGTGTCTTTTAGTGTCTGTTCCAAAATGCCTCCTCACGTGGATAGAAGTCTTCCCATCTCCTTCGGTGTGTTTCTGCTCGCGCATCTGATCAGGGCTCTGGTAATTATTCTCTGTTATCAACTGCTTGGTAACATTGCTGTATGTCATTATGTGAGTGTATTTGTTAGTCCAACGATGCAGCCAGCTGCTGTGCCCTACTCGCCATGTTGTCTTGCTCACCCGGCTCTCCCATGCAAAGCAGAGACTATAAAGGGACATGACAATCTGCTTAATAGAAGCAACACTGCTGCCCCAGGCCCTCTGGTCACCTCTGCAATTCAACCGTAACAAAGGCCAGTCCTGGCTGGGCAGAAGATCAAAGGCAGGTGCAAGGCCAGAGTCATTTCAGATGGGTGCTTGGTCTCCTAATTGGAGGTTGCTGATGGTTTGCTGAGGTCTCCTACCCATGCTGGTGTGGATAGATGTCGCAGCCACCTGCCTGGCTTGGCTTCCCAGGCTACATCAAGGACAGAAAGTCCACCAGGCACAAGCTCTGGCCCATGGCTGTCTCAGGAGTTTAATTCCCATCTCTCAGGTGATGCCCAGACAAGATTTGGGATAGCTTGGGCTGGAGTTTGTTCCCAGTAAGCAGTTTAGATGCAGCCCCCATGCTGGTAGGAGTGTGGATATGAGCTGGTATAGGGGGCAAGGGAATAAGCTCTGATCTGGTTTATTTGCTTGTCGACAGATGTAGCCACCCAGTCCTCATGAAAACACAGCATCAGAAGAGTCTAGAGCTGCCCTTCTCCCCACCAGCAACTGTTATTCAAGAATCTGCTGAGATCAGATGTAAAAAACCATAGGGTTTGGCCATTCTTGTGCAGTTTCTTCATCATCCGGATGTCCCTGTCATTAGTGAATGAAGTGTCCCCTCCCTACAGCCTTGTCTGAGACTTAACTCAGACTTGGCCAGAGGTCTGTTGCATGAACATTTTAAATAAAGCTTGCTCTACTGAGCCTCCCATTAAAGCATCTGTAATTATTTAAAAGACCAATAAAATAAGCTTCATAAGCCTTATGAAGCCTGGGAGGTCATTGAATTATTCAGAAAATGTAGGTGTTTACTGTGGAAAATTTTGTCCTTCTGTCCAAGACTTAAGATGGTTTTGTTTTGGTATGGTTTTTTGTTTGCTTGTTCTACTGTCAAAAATCAGATATATGGGGAAAATTGGGCTTTTTGCAAATGATTCATTCAAAATCCCTGTTCCCCATCCTAATAATGCTTGATGGGAAATTTTCAATTAGCCCTGATCATTATCAACATTTTGCAAATTAGGGAAACTCAGGCACAGAAGCGTAATCATTTGTTTATGGGCCTTCTGCATGTCAGAAAGCAGATTATGGCTGTCCCCTGGCAGTTCCTGATAGCCTGGCCGGTTGCACTGGGGCCTCTGGTTTTGCTGGAGCTACCGAGCTCCACGCAAACTTATTCTGAATGGGAAGAGGCTATTTTCTCAAGGCTTATTTTTAATTTTTTGTGTCTTTAAAGTGGCAACCCTAAAATAGATCCAGGAATCTAAGCTGTCCTTGTGTGAGCATCCTCTGGGCATTAAAGATATAGAGATTCTTCCAGGTCTGGCTGGTCTGGTCTCAAATCCAGGCAAGGTGGGAAGTATAAGGTGTTTGGCTTCAGCTTCCCAGTCAGACCTTCGTGCTATAGTTGAGGACCTTCCTGCAGTAGTAGAGGACCTGAGCATAGTTTGGTCTCCTAAATTTACACTCTGAAAATGAAAGAAAATGTGTAGTTAGCCCTGCTAGCTCACTCAGACTGGCCACAGCAGATCTCTGGCCATGTTGCTCTGTGTGGTCCTCTGCAGTTTGAGTAGCATTTTAGCTACATCCTCACAGCTGACAAACCTACCTTCCATCCCCAAATCACCTTCTTTTGCAGTTGATTCCCTTCCATCCATAAAGCTGTGTTTTGCACATTTCTGTTTGCGTCACATCGTTGATGTGTAAAAATAAGCGCTGGGTGCTTTGCACGTGCTGGTCACCATGGATCTCCGTGTCTGCTGGGGCAGCTCCTTCCAGCCAACGATTTAAGACCCTCATTCTGTCAGACCCTCTCTCATTTATCCATCTTGCCATCGCTTCCTTGTCCACAGTTTTCCTGGCCATTCGCAGCACAGTGTCCGAGTCGGTGACTGTTTCCAAGGCAGAGGAGAAAAACACAAAACCTGTATCTCCTTTATGGCTCATGCAGAACAGCTTTGATTAAACCATAACATTTGGCAGGTGATCAGTCCATCAAATATCCTAATCACTGGTAGAGTTTTAAATTGAACATGTAATGAGATCTTTTTTTCCTTCTTCATCCCTTTTTTTTTTAGTATCAGTTGCAGAAGGGATTTTTTTAGTGAATTAGGTGGGAAAGGGAAGAGCAAACTACGAACAACTAGGATGCAGTTACAGAGCTGGATTTGGCATTGTTTAGTGCCTGCTCATGCTTTATTAATTATGATAGCTTGGCTACCCCTCATAGGTGTCGAGCTGGCTCTGAGTCCCTGGGGAAGCTCATCTGTTAGTGTTTGCAAGGAGAGACATGGCAGGGTTGTTTGGACAGATCCTGAGATGCACTAATTAGAAGTTAAAGATCCACTTTCCAGCACGAGACAAGAATGCATTAGAGTGGGGAGCACTTTCCAATGCTTCGACTTTTTAAAGGCACACACCACATTAAAGCCCATGGTGTTTCTTTGATCCATGCCACCAAAATAATTCCAGGGACAAACACAAATGAGGGATAATAACTAATTTAACTGGAATTATTGGAGAGCGACACTGCAGAAGATTAGGATTTCCAGAGCAGACTGTAATTGCTGGGAGATTGGGGTCTGATGCCTGTTTATCTATTCTATTCATATCTCTCTGCATCTGTCCTTCTACTCGATCAGCTGCCCATTAGCCATCATTTACCTACTGTTCCTGCCTTTTCTGCCTTCAGTGTCTCACCCTTTCTATCTGCTTGTTAGCTACAACAGATGTAAGAAAATTGCATCCTGCACAGAAGGTAAATGTGAGCTCTAATGGGCCAGATTTTGATTTTGTATGTACTGGTGTAACTTTGCAGGAGTAAGAGAAACTCTTTGTGGTTTAGAATAGCACCACGGCGGCAAAACTGGGCCCTTATCCCTGATACACTGTTCACTACCTGTTTAAACCTTCTCTACAGGGTGTTGGTAGATGAGTGAGGTCTAAGGGCTAGGTTTTAAGACAACAGGATCATGATTGGGATGGTGTCCAGTTGTGGGGAAGCACCTTCACTCCTCTAGCTGTTTTCTTCTTTTTCTTTCCAGCCTCTTCTTGTGAGCCTGATCTGATGGTCAAGTGCCCTTCGTAGGGAAGTGTCGAGGGATGGAGAGCCAGGACAGGTCTAGGTTGCACACACTGAAATTGCTGTCAGTGTCCATTTTCCATCTGATGACCCATCCATCAACCGTCCATCTGTTGTGCCAAGCCTGTATGCCTCTTTCTATTACTGTGCCTCCGGGTGATCTCCCATCCCTCTCCCTGGTATCTGCCTGCTCTTCTCATCCACCCTGGACTGTTCATTTAGACTCCACTTACCTATTCACTGTTGATTTTGCATATTAAAATCTCTGCCCATCTTTGCTTAGCTAATGAGGATATTCATTGGATCTCATTTTGTAATAGGACATTAATTAGACTTTTATAATAGGATCCCTTTGGAATCGCACGTTGCATTCACAAGAGGCCTTAATACTTACCTTTTATTCCTGTGGAAATCAAAGGAATTAGACGTGTTCGCACTCTGGTCTTGAAGACTGACCGTCAAGCTCACAAAACACAAGATACACCTAATGAGAGGGGCAGTGTATCCTCTCTCGCTCATGAAGAATACTCCCTCAGGCCAGGCTAGGTGGAACATACATACTATACAGGAGGAATAATGAAATGAAATTAAGGAGATATATTGATGTGTCCATGTAAACTGAAGAAAACACGGGCCCCAGGGACCTCTGGGAATCTTGTGCTTGAGTATTCTTTAAGCTTCCATGGATTTTTGTCCACATGTTGAAAGTATTGTTAACCCCTGAGGAAATTTAGTGCCCAGGATCAATGAACATAACACGCAGATGCCTAATAATAGAAACGGGATTGACGTGTTGCTCTGGTAAAATCACCCCAGCAGTTAATTCTGCTGCCACAACAAGCATGTCAGTAAGGTTCCCCGCTGATTCATGGAAGGATCTGGGGATACAGCATGGCATTTGGGAAGACGGAAGGGTTGGTTTGTCTCAGCTGTGCAGTCCTAGGGATATTGTAGAAAGGTGGAAATTTAACTCCAGCAAGGAGTATGTGTTCCTCGGAATAGGTTTGGGCACTGATTCAGGGACAGCACGTGGCAGTGCATTGGTATCCCACTTCCAAATGGCTCTAAAATACTCACCAAAGGTCCCACCCCTTGTCTCCCTCCCAGCTATTCCTGGCTGCACTGATAGACTTTCTGATTGTTGGAAGACAAAGTTTTAACCGGATTTCAGTTCCCTCTGTATCTGACCTTGTAGTGATTTTGGAGTGTGAGCAAATCAATCCAGGGTTTCTTGTTTTTCAGGAATTACAGGCTCCGAGAAAGAATAAAAGGTGTTTTTCTTTGTCCGGACCCTTGTATGGTGGCACTGAGGCCATGTGTGAAAGGAAGAGAGATTAATTTTGTGGGAGGCAGCATTTGAGAGGCTCTCTGTTCTGCAGCAAAACATCCCAGATGACAGGACCTTTGGAAAATGAGATGGTGGCCCATCCAGTCTCAGCATATCATGGCCATCTCACTCCTGCTTAGAGCTGATCAAGTTGCCTGTGAGTTTCTTTTCAGGTGATGAATTATCTCGTACAGGTGCATGCTGCTGCACTGTAGGTGTCCCCTTCTTGCTGGCCAGGCCCCAGCTGGTTGGGCTGAGCTGGGATTTGCCTCCTGGATGTGTCTTGCACACCGAGTCATGAAGCAGGAGAGAGAGCAGGATTGTATCGGGCTGATGTAGCCCATCTTTGTGTCCTGTGCTCAAGGGAAGAACATAGGACCCATAGCTCCTTTTTCTCCATGCCACATGAGCAGTCAGTGGGGTTGGGATTGTGTTTGGGGAGAAAACATTTGGCCATCTTGACTTAAAGATGCTGGTCCTGTTTATCTCTGTGACAGCTCCGTCAGGGACATGTCCTTCCAGTGGTCTTGGCTGAACTCCATGCAGTTGGGCAACATTGTGTCTGATGATGCTGTGGGATCTGGTGCAGGCAATCCCGTTGCCCATGCACTTGTTTAAAACCATGTCGTTACCTCCCTGCCGTTCACTGGGAAGATTCTCTGAACGCCAAATGCTTGCAATGATTTCACTTGCCATGGATTGTGCTATGCATTTACTTGCGGAGAAAAGTCAGGCACCCCAGTTTGGGTCCAGGGCAGGAACCTTTACGTTTGAGTTACCAACCCAGCAGGAGCCTCAGGGTTGTTAACTCAAAGCCAGGAAAGGTAGAACTGCTGGAGTTTTCCAGGCGCTGCTCACCTGACCAGGGAGATTTTGTGCTGCTACATTTCATGGAATCATAGAATGGTTTGGGGTTGGAAGCGACCTTAAAGGCCATCTAGTCCAACCCCTCTGCAATAAGCAGGAACATCTTCAACTGGACCAGGTGCCCAGAGCCCTGTCCAAGCTGACCCTGAATGTTTCCAGGGATGGGGCATCTACCACCTCTCTGGGCAACCTGGGCCAGGGTTTCACCATCCTCATTGTGAAAAATTTGTTCCTTATGTCTAGGTTTCACGTGCCTGAGTTCTTCGGTGTTTGTTTGATGGTTGTCCTTGTTTTGAAGTTGATCCTCTTTTTTCTTCCTTAAGCTTCGAGCTCATCGAGGCAGTCAGCTGTTAGTTGCTAGGTTGCAGCAAGCCCATAGTGCGGGCACACAACATGCTGATGGAGCCGGGCTGCGTCTGAGATATTTGGGTCTGGATCCAAATTTCAGATGCTCACAGATTTCAGGGCAGTCTGGATCTGACTTTTCAGTTACTCCCCTTCATGGGAGGTGAATCTCTAATCTCTCTTCCTCAGCTCTTTCCAGACACAGGGATTTTGGGGTTGTGGATCAGACCCATCTCTGTGTCTCTAAATTACAATAAGGGGATTATCGTGCTTGGGGAGGTGGGAGGCGGAGGGAGGACTGGGCTCTGCAGGAGACTCTCTGGGACCCATATGTTGGGTAGATAGTTAATTTTTGCAGTCGGGTGGAGACCAGCAGTCTGCCTCGTGCCAAGGCTGTTAGGATGCTGTCTCACTGGATGGCCCAGATCCTGTCCTGCCCTTAGTTTATTAAGAATCAGGAAAGAAGTTATTGATGGTGCCTACTGCACTGAGGAGGGGGGAGGAATGGGTGTGTGTCTGTGCAAGTCTATTACATCTGGGCTTCTTTCCAGCAGGAATAAAAACGTTCTGTATGTCCGGAGTTATCAACATATTCTTTTTTATTCCTGTCAATTAATCTAATCTGAATGAGACGCTGCTGTTCCCAGAATAATAGCCTCGAATGTAAGGTCTTATTTCTCATCTGCTTTGTGTACTAGACTCTGGTGGTGTTGGTCCAGGAATCACGCTGTTGATTTACTCCAAACTGAATCAAGCCCTCTTAGAGCAAAGCACTGACAGCCTCGGTGGAGGAGCTCACCCCTGAGAGCAGGCAGTGTTGTTACAGGACTAGGTGAGAGCATGGTAGCCCCATGCTGGTTCAGATGCTGGCTCTCCTGCCCCTGCCTTAATCCCATCCTGGCTCTTGGCATCTCTTGCCCTTCTCCCCGTACTGTTTATTTTTCCTTCACACAGACGAAAGTCAGAGAAGCAAACCGCATGAACGCTATATTGTTCATGGCTTATTGAACAATTAGTTTCAGCTCAGGGTCTAATCTTCCGGCATTTCTTTACTTTCCTTTGTATGCCATGCGTGTCTCAGAAACTTGGCTGCAGGACTTGAGTAGCACCAATGGACGCACTCAGGACTTGACTCAGAGGGATGTTGTGCCCAGGGCAAAGCAGGTGGGAACTGCTCTGGCTGCTCAGAGAGGAGGATAATTGGGGACTGTAGACAAAACTGAAAAAAAAATTAAAAAAAAGGCTACAGAAAAGGTGATACACTGCCACGAGCCCTTGTTCACAGGGGCAGGAGAGGAGAGCTGGGCCTCTGCTCTTGCCCAGTGTCTTGCTCATCTGGGCTCTGCTCCTGTCTAACACCAACCTGCCATGTTCCCCATGTCCAGGGCTTGTGACACTGATGTTTGGGATTTTTCCAAGAGTTGTAGCAATTCCTGACCTCTCCCTGTGCAGGCTTGCACATGGACATATGAAACCTTCTCACACCCATTCATCCAGAGGTTTCACAGGCCTGTGCATTCACAGCAGAGCATTTTTCATGTATTTTTTCTTCTACATTTGCACTCCTCCTGCCCTCCCTTCTTGAGTTTAGCTATCTTGATACTGTTCACTACTCCGTACGAAGGTTTCAGTTCACGTGACTGCCCCATTAGCTGCTCTGACTAAAGCCTCGGGCAAATAGTCATTGAGGATTTATTTTTATTAAAAAAAAAAAAAAAGTAGGATTAAGTATTCTGATGAACAAAAATAACATTAGCAGCTGTGCCTGCTCAGCCGACATGATCCTGTCCCTCATATCATAAGCTGATTGCCTGTATGGGTCAGTAAGTTATCCCAGCAGCCCCTCTCTGATAATGTCTTGCACATTATTTTCATAGTGTACGAGATGCATGAGGTGTCTGGGGATGGCTGCAATAACTGGAGAGGCTTCATGGGTTCAGAAATCCATTCTTCAGACACCTTTGAGTATCAGATTGAACACACCTTAGGGCTGTGATTGCAAGAGACCACCTTGCAAAAGTCCTGTGCGTGGCCACTCTCATCTGCACAGCGCAGAAGCAAGCCCAGCCCTTCTGTTTGAAGTCCCTAGAGAGGATGATGGGGAGACTGGGGAACCTCAGCTCAGTTTCCTGGGGCTCTCTGCTTGTGGAACATGAAGATCTCCCATGTTCCACAAGCCTGGGGTGCCAAGCGCTGCCAGCCTGGGGAGCAAATCCCTTCCTCTGCCTCCAAAGCACCTGAATCAGGGCTGCTCCCTGTACAGGTTTCTTTCCCCTGGTGAGCAGTCCCTGGGCCCACGATCTCTGTGCTGGCTGGCAGCCGGGATTTGTGTTAGAACGTTGGTGTTAATGATATCAACAGTCACCTTAAATCCTGCTAATGCTAAACCCTGAGCTGGCATCGGGCTGGTGACTAGCTTCTGCTTCGCAAGGGCTTGCCAAACGCTGTGGGATGCCCTTTGAAGATGGAAAAGCGAGGGCCATAAAATTATGCAGCCTTATTAGTGGTATTATTATTTGTTCTCTGCAAACATCTGAGACTCTTCTTCGTCTGTGCCCACCCACCCCCCAACTTGCACGTTTGAAAACAATGGCAGCTTTCAGGAACCTGCAATCAGGGGCACCGTTCAGCAGCCCCAAACCACAGGTGAGCATCCCAGGGGATGCATTCTTCTCCCCTTCCAAGATACATCGCTCCAGGAGGTCAATGCCTGCATCAGAAGCCGCTGTGTCACATAGCTCTGGTGCCAAGAGATAAATCACAGCGTGGGCATGTTGGCTGGCAGAGGGGATCATCCCCACGGGATGCTGGGCCTTGGGAGCTGGATGATAGAGACAGAGGAGAAAACCCAATTTTCCAGGCCAACTGGAAAGCGATCCGTACCCTGCAGGTCCTGCCCTGAAGTGTGGGAAGGTGGATGAGGTCTTGCTGGCTTGCTGTGGTCCTTTGCTCTCTTGTTTCTGTTATTTAAGCGCTGGGTTTGCCAAGAAGGACACTTACCCGCTGGATGTGGGCACTGTGCCACAGAGCTCACATTGGCTGTCCAAAGGAGAGATCCCACATCAGCATCAACAGCTTCTAGCTGAAAATCTGGGGGGGGTTGGCTTTTGGAGGATTTTGTTAGTAATCTTTTACAGTGTATAAAGATATGACTCTGACTTCTGTCCATCTGCCTGTCTGGGCTTTTCTTTGTGGCTTACCCCCAGGATATCTTTCTTTTAGGACTTTGGTTTCAATGCTGCAGAGTAGAAAAATTACATTTTTTCTCTCTGAAATCTAACCATTTTTAGTGGATGCAGGATTTTCAGCTGTTTTCCCTCCATGGGGACGACACTGTCACAGGGACGAAGGGTCTATGTGTCTTCAAATGGTGAAGGGGGCAGTTGAAAGTGCTGTGTAAAGATGTTTCTCCCCGTTTGTCAGGTAGGACACCCTTTCTCCTGAGTAGAGAGGAGCAGCTGCTGTCCCAACAAAGCAGCACTTCTCTGGTGCTTCACGAGTTGTTCCACAAGCATCTTGGTCGTCTTGGTAACTTGTGACCAGGGCCCATGTAAGCATCATGATCTGTGAGCCCAGAGTTGATTAGACTTTAACAGGCAAACAGAGTAAGGAGAGGCTCTTCCACCTCAGGGCAAGTATCCCGTATCCAATGTGGTCAGTAGGAGATGCTTATGGGAATGGGTAAGAGCAGAGAGTGGACCTAGACCCTCAGCTTCCATCAAGAAGAAGATGAGGAATTCATGCAAGAAGCTGTGTTGGGACTGTCAAGCTGTGGGTGATCTCCCATGTGTTTAACCCCTTTTGGAATCCCTTCCTCTCCTTGGCCTCTCCAGATCTGTGCCATCTGCACCTAAGCTGCACCAGGGCAATACCTGTGCCATAGTCTGGTGTGTGAGAAAATTGGAAGGAAAAAAGTGGGCAGAAAAAAGCAAAAGTCCCACTTCTGACACGGAGATTAAATAATTAGCAAATGTGGCAGGAAAGACGATGGAAAACAAATGCAGTGATTCATGTTTTATGTCTCCTACTGTACAGAATGCTTTAAAGTGTCAGACAGCACGACAGTCACTCTTTAAAGCCAATTAAAGTTTTATAATAAACAGAAGCTTTTTTTTTTTAATCTCTCTCTCAGTGTGGTGGTGATGTAGGTCGCTGTACAGAGCCTGGTGATGCATTTGCTAGAAATCCACAAACAAATGGATACAGGGACCTGCCTTTCAAAAGCCTCTTTATCCCAATTATTTACCTTCCTTAAATTCAGCTCTGCTGGGGAAAGTAACCATAATAATACCATGTTTTTTCCCCTGTGCTTTTCATTCAAGGAGATTACAGCCAATAACCTGGAGAGGATAGGGAGAGGTGCGCTCTTTTAATGGTTGGGCAAGGGGATTTGGGAGCTCGAGCATCAGCAGGGCAGTATGTGAGCTGGGAGCAGATTTTGAGACCCTCATTGCCAGGTAATCCTTTTGGAGAACGCAGGTTGTTCTAAGCTCTGCAGGTGAAGGTGGGCTTGGAGGTTGGATGGTGGTCCAATTAAGTGAAGCAGGGTCGTTTTGGGGGCCAGGAGAGCAAAGGCTGCAGGATACAAGTGAGAATGAGCTGGAATCTATTTTCTTTGTGCATCATATCCCGCAGGGAGACTGATGGTTATTGACCTCTTGGACTGGCAATACTGGAAGATGCTGTAAATTGGAAGCAGCTGTGGTGAAGGCCGTTCTGCGGAGGCAATGGGGACTATGGTTATTGTAGCCCTTTTTCCTTCACCTCTGAGTTTCCCCATAGGTAGCAGGGGTGTGAGAAATGGAGCTGCTTGCACAGGACTCATTTAGCCAAACTCCTCTTTGGCTGCTTCACATCTCGTTGCTGTTTTGTCTTTGTATTAATGGTACTTTTTGAAGAAGAAGAGGGATTTCCCACTGCTCCAGACCATGGGGTAAGATCCGGTTCACAGCGTTGAATAGAGATCTTGCTTTCCCCAAGCCCAGGGAAGAAGCTGTGGATTTGACTGCTCTTTCAGCCACCACGGCCTCTTCATCCTCCTCTTTTTCTTTTTACTCTCCCATCAGCGGCGCTCATATTTATGCATCTTTATCTCACACATGCAAAAATACACCTCCAACCAATTGAAATTTTAATCCAATTAACATTAAAAGAAAATGAAAGGACACTGAAATTGGAGGTCCCCTTTGCCATAGCCACCAGTCCCCCTTGGCTGAAATATCTCTGTGTACCTCGTCAGACTGTAGCCCATGATTCCCCAAGCGGCATCACTTTTATGTTTTGGAGTGAGCACCTCAGATGCAGGAAAACAGCTTCTTTGTCAGATATCTCCTCGGCTTTATTCGGGAGGGTAATAAAATTATTCCACAGACTTCCTGCCAGAGGGGAGTTGGAGGAGTGGTGTTCCTGCTATTAAGCAAAGATCCCTTTTAATTGGACAGGGTGAATATTCACTCTTTAATAGCGACAGGGCTCTAATCCTTCCTTATGTGGCTGCAGTGCCCCTCCCGAATGGTTTTTAATGACCCGTTGTCTAGATCATTAATATCACAAGTGCTGACACTGGTAGGAAATACAACAATCAAAGGGAGACCCTGAGAGGTCCGGGAGCAACAGCAGTTCCCGTCTCCCCTTTGTTGTGGAAAACGCGGGCACGGGTGCCCTGGAAAACCAAATCGGCAGCAAGGTTTTGGCCTCCCGCGGTGGGCAAGGGGAGGGTTAACTCCGGCAAATTGCAGAAGCTCAATTAGTTCAATTAGGAGCTTGAAAACTAAAGCAGCTCTTCCTGAACACCCGTCTAGGACCGTAGGCTCTGCCTGCAGGCTCAGCAGCACTCCCACACTGCCCGTTCCCTGGGGCTCGCAGCTTTTGAGGGCAGCCTACGTTAAAGAGGGAGGGTCAGATTCCCACCGTCTTTACTCCATCCTGGGCTGGAGGCACTCTGTAGAAATCCATGACATTACTCCACCGTAGTTCTGGAGAAGAATCTGGTTCGGAGAGTCCCAGTTGGGGGAGATTTCACAAAAGGATCAGAAGGAAAATGGTAAAATCCCCTTTTCTCTTATTTTTTCAGCGTTCTTTTGAGTGCCTTCCCAATAGTGCATGAGCAATAAACACCAGTCACATCTATCCATCCCCAACTGTAGGTTTTGGTTTTTTACCTGTCTTTTGATAATCTCAGAAGGAGACAGGAGTATTAACATAAAAGATCTGCAGCTGTCTAGAGAGTACCATGTTGCTGGCGTGTCGCAGCTAGTCTGTGTTGAGTGCTACTGAGCTCCCAGTGCTCTAAAACCACCCTATGTGTTAAGACCTAATGAATTACTACCTGACAAACTAACCGGCTGTTGCAAGGAGCTGGTGTTGGCAGTGCCCTTTTCTGCCTTCCTCCTGTGGCATATTGCATTTTGCAGCTTTTAGCCTCATACTGTAGATCCTGGGAAACGCTTTGCGGTGACCAGGTGCGCGTAGGAGATGCTCTGCAGATCCCTTGCATTACAGGTGCCTGTGGTGACAGGGCACTGGATGTGACTAACATGATCTTTTCCGATGTGTTTAGGGTTGAAATGGAAGTTTTTGTTTGTGGTGGGAGTGGGTGGGGTGGTCTCTGGCTCTGCTGAGTCTACACCTGCAGCATTCCTGTGCCACTGCTCTGATTTTTTGTGTGGTCCGAGCAGCATGAACCAATACAGGAAAAACCTGATCCCAACCTCCTGGCCACTTGTTCTCACATCACTGAATCCCCCTTGTCCTGCTTGTACAGCCAGGTCACGGACGGGTGTGAAAAAACCACAAGGACTGAAATAATACACATATTTTTCACTAATTGATTTTCCAGCTGGATCAAGTTTGCTGCGTGGTACTGAGGGCACAGATTTGTGCTGACACAAGAGAAAAGTGGCAGGGGGACGGGAACGAACAAACAAGGCTGGGAAAGGGCACACGGGAGGACTTTGGTCTATCATACATTGCTACACCCGGGAGTAAAAAGATGCTTTTCCTGTAATGGGGTAACAGCCCCACAGTGCTCCTGACAGCTGTGGATGGGAAGAAGCAACTCATCTCTCTCGGTTGCATTAGATGAGTGAAAAGTGTTTGCCTAAGCTACAATTTAATGAGAAAATAGGGGTTAATAACCTCCAAGTCTCGGCTATTCTGGGAATATTAGCTTCAATTTTTCCATGCCTTCCCATCTAATTTACACCAGGGTGGGTATCCCTCACCGAGATGCCCTGGCTGCAGTCTCCCCCGATGCAGCACTCTGATCAGGCTCAGAGCTGTCATCTTCTTCCAGCAAGAATCAGGATGCCGCTCTGGGGAAAAAACATGTTTACTCCCAAGCTTTCTTTTTCTTTCTAAGCTTCCCCCCTGCCAAATGATTAACTTCCCAGTCCCCTCGCACTGCAGACAGTGTTTGTGCAGCTTTTATTACCTGAGCTGCTCTGGGAGAGGAGGATCCGAACCGTCAGTGAACCACATGTCTCTCCAGACCATCTCAAGTGGCTGTCTGTCTCTCTTTCCATGCTCACCCAGGCTGCCTCCTCGAGCCGCTGCAGGAAGAGAAGCAGACTCCTTCTGCAAACCCTGGAAAGACACGTTTCGCTCCCACCCCTATCAGTCCTTTCCAGATTCACATGGCTGGCACCACCGTGGTGCCCGTTGACGCAACCCCTTTTGTTGACCCGACATCCCACGCCGCTGCATTAGATGCCGTCTGGAGGCAGCCTACCCCAGCCTGACAGCGTGATGGATGGTGTCGTAGGTGACGCGATGTTGACACCTGCTTATCTTTGCATGCCCGGTTGCCCCAACCTTGACGCATTTATTAGATCGGCATCTGTTTGTAATAGCTTCTTGGCATCTGCTCTTGGTTTCCATGGCATGCTCTGAGGTGTGTGGACTGGCAGGGGTGGAAAAGCTGGGATATTGGAGGAGTTTAGGCTTATGTCTAACCGGGATGCTGGATTGATTTATAATTACACCAGTCTCCTCCCACAGGCTCTCTAGCCTTGAAGGAACTACTCTTATTAATGCAGTCATTTTCCTGGAAGGTGTAAACCTCCAGGCTGGGATTTTCTTTTGCTTTGTAAAATCAGGGATGCTTCAAGGTGGACTATGGGATAGTGGGGCTGTGATACTGTCCAGGGACAGCTCGATGCTCAGGCGCATTTCCCTTCTAAGCTGCAGGAAACAGGCTGTGCTAGTTGGGTTATCATCTGCTTTCAGGCTGCGCTTGTCCTTGCACACATTGTGTGGACATTATATTCTTGAAAACAAACGCACAGGAATTCACACATACCTTATTGTGGAACCCAGAATAACACAAGGGACCTTCTCTGTGCAGAGTTCAAGGGGCTGTTGAGCTGCAGCCTCTAAGGACCAACTCTTTCTCAGGGCAGAAATATGTCAAGACATTTGCATACAACTTTCATACACAGCATATGAAGGCATGTTCTTTCTTGCGTAGAGCTGGAGGCAGTCCTGCATTTGGCTCCTGGATTCTGGCAGGCTTCTCCACGATGAAAGGCTCCGACTGTGTCTACTTTGCAGGTGCCATACACTAACTGTCTGCAAGCACAGACTTCCCATCAAGGACTGTTGTATGGCCAAGAAACCCAGATGTCCACAGCGTATGCCCATGGCGGCTGCCCATGGCAGGCACAGTAAGTCAGATCCGCGTGTGTGCACAGGTTGCATGAATAACTCACAGCCACGCTGAGCATACGGGACGATAAGAAGTGAGTGACCCAGATCAGCCTAGAAAATGTATGTTCAGCCTGTGGTCAAAATGGGAATCTAGAAGTCCTGCTGGCTTGACAGATATGTTAATACTGGCATAAGAGTTGGAAATCCTAAGAAATGCCACTATGACTTGCTGTAATATCACAGCCTTTCTTGAACCCTGCCATCCATAGAATCATGGAATAGTTTGGGTTGGAAGGCACCTTTAAAGGTCATCTAGTCCAACCCCTTTGCAATGAGCAGGGACATCTTCAACTAGATCAGGTTGCCCAGAGCCCCGTCCAACCCAGCCCATCCCATGTTTCCAGGGATGGGCCATCTGCCACCTCTCTGGGCAACCTGTGCTAGTGTTTCACCACCCTCATTGTAAAACAACTTATTCCTTATGTCTAATTTAAAAAGCTCCTGCCTGTGTAGCTGTGCCTAAATACTCACTCTCTCCCCAGCCTGCAGGCATACAAAGGGGAACACATGCAAGTCCACAAACCCACCACCATGGTCCTTCTGGGACCCTGCTGCCCCACTCACATGCGGTGGGGTCTCTTCGGTAAAAGTATCTCAAAAACAGACCCTCTCTGGCAATATGATGAAAGAAGAGAATGGGACATGCCCTCCAAGAGCCTTTAGCAGAAAATCTGATCTTTGGGAGTAGTTGTAACTTTTTACAATACGTCAAGACTAATAAAAGACCCAACCACATGAACAGGAGCAGCTTTATGGGCCAGTGGAGGCTGTTTCTTGACTTATTTGCTTGATCTCCTGCAGGCTGGTCTCTCTTTTCTGCCTTTGATGGTACTTTAATCTTCTCACCTTTTTTGCCAGGCCGTGTTTAATCATGACCCATCAGTGACAGTGTTTGAAAAGCTTCTCAGTCCTGCCAGTGATTCTGTGCTGAGCATTGTGGCTGCTGGCAGTAATGTTCAAATGTGTTGGATGAAAGGGGTTCTGGGCGGTACCTGCTGAGCAAGGGTTAAATTGTACTGATGGGAGGGCATTAACAGACCATCAAGGGCATGTTCTGTGTCTGGAGCTGAGCACCTGGCCTGAAGTGTCTCCTTTGAGATACCAGTGCTGATGCTGTATAGATGAGACTGATGAAGTCCTAAGCAGTGGCCCAAATAATTACTGCAGACTAAACCCAGCTTCCCAATCTCCATGCACTGCTTTCCCCCTCTCAATGTATATGCTTTCTCCCAGCTCCCTCTGGTTAATCCACTTGATTATTTTTTAATTCACCTTCCCCCCTTTATATTCTGTGTCCCGTCTTCCACCATCCCCACCATCCTTCGCCTTTCCTTCTCTTCCCTTTGCACTCTGATTGTGCAACATGTGGCCATCCCTTCTCTGATGTTGATCCCGCTTTGTCTTCATTCATTCGTGTCTCCCTCCCACATCCTTCCCCCAGTCTGTTCAAGGCTCCGTTCCTGTTGCAGACACTATCTCAGCTATGGAACAGCACATGAAACTCCTGGCAGTCATTTTGAGCTTGGCTGCTGTCCCCAAGTTGTCTAAGGCTCTTCTGAGAATGATGAGAACCTGCTGTGTGCCTTCAAAGTCACAGCTAATTGCATTAGCTCCAGATCACGTAACTCCTGTAGATGAGAGCTGACAAATTTAGGAGCACTAGTGAGGTCTGTATAGAAGATGATGGGGTTGGGGTGCTGGATCAGCATAAAGGAAATCCTGGGTGGTTGGTTCTTCTATATTTTTAAGATGGTTATTCCTTCTTATTCCATCTCGGGGAGGGGGCTGTCTATATTATTGCCCATTCTCAAGCCCAGCTTTGCCCACCATCCCTGTTGAAAATGCACGGTACGTAGGCACATCAGCCTGAACGAAGTTTGCCAGAGCAGTGCACACAATACTTTCACATGGATCAAACTCGGTCTCTCCTGTTGCTGGATGAAGCATGTGCCTCCATATGGCACGGTGCAGGTGGCTCGTGACTGCACCTAGGAGGGCTTCCCAACGGCTGTCACACAGGGTTGTGGAGTACCTGGTGTACCTGTGCATGAATACAGCACCCTTGAGCTAAACACACCATGCAAGCTGCACGGCTTGCATGTCTTCATGCCGCTCTCAAACCCGCTTCATCTCACGGTGCAGATATATCTCATTGGTTTTGTTCTTCTCCCTGTTTTTCTGCTGGTATTTGAAAACAAATCACAGTTTCCAAACCATCTCAAAACCCAAACCACTTGCATCAGAGGCATCCTGGTGTCAGATACTGCCTCTGAGATCCTGCTTCGCTCACGTCCATCACGGTACTTTCATATTCCTGAATTTACAGAACTTAAGAGGAACAGGATGAAATTCATCCACCTTCACCAAAACCTCGAGGTGGTTGGGACTAATACCATTTCCCTCTCCCTGTTTCCTTGACACTGAAGGCATAGCTGGGAGCTTTTTTTCTGTAGCCGGTTTTACAGGATCAGCTGCTGGGTTTTCCTCCACTGCTGGAGGATATTAACGGTATCTGAACTTGGGGAGGTCACACAGTAAGGTTCACCTAAAGTGGTATCCTTTTTCTACAAGATCATTGATGATTCTTCTGTCTGGAGCATTCCTCTAACATGAGAGCAAAACAAGCATCCACAATGCAACAGGAGGTGGAGATCTAACCTGAGTTCTTGCAGTGCTGAAATAAAGCCTATGATCACCCAGTCCCTATAGCTAGAGGGCAAAAATGTCACAGCTGGAGTGATCAGGAGTAAGGCAGAATTTTATCTTATGAGATCTCACACAGCTCTGTTTCACTTTATCTCAGTACCAGATACCAATTCACACCCAAGTATTGCTAAATCTTGTGGTTTAATTTGGGCACAGAAGAGACATGAATATTAAGATACAAGAATTAAATATAGCTCTTGGCCATCTGATTGCATGGCTTCTATTATTCCCTGCACTCATATTACTTCCTTTGGAGGAGCCCAGAAGAGACCTTGTAGCTTGTTTACCTCTGGCCCCATGGGAGGACCCAGGACATCTGCTAAGTCTTGTGCACTGCCAGGTCACCTGAGGTTCCCAGGTCCTGCAAAGAAGGATGCTTGGTGTGAATGCATGTGAAGGGACATGCTGCTTTGGTGTTCACACCTCATTTCTGTTTACTGTGTTTGGACACCATCGCAAAAGATACTTTTCTGTAGGATGCAGCATTCCTACAGAGGATTTTTTTACAGATACCACAGTTAGTGTTCACTATTACCACGAGACTGGCCTCTGAAAGGTCAGTTAATCTGGTCAGACAGAGAAATTATAAGATGGGGACCATGCGTTCAAATAATTATTGCTGTGTGTGTAGCAGTTGCATCTGCTGGATGGTTGCATCTGCAATCTAGGCAGATTATGGTTGAGATATTCAAAGCCACCTAACAGATTTAAGAGAAATGGGGGGGAAAAAAAAATCAACCAAGCAAACCCCTCCTGCTAGTTTGAAGGAAAATTATTTTAAATCCCCTAATCGGCTCTGAGATGAACCTCTAAGCAACATGTTCAAGGTCACACGGGAAGCGTGTCAGAAGGGGGGAGTGCTAAGCTAGATCTGTGAGGCCCCAACCACACAGCATCCTCTGTTCACCTGGCTTAGGGAACAGGTAATCCCTCCCAGCCGTTCTCTCCCCAGCTCAGGAGGGACCATACCCACCCTCTTCCCAGCTAGCCTGCAGGGCCACCCCCTCTATGGAAATCATCGTCCAGGTGAGAATAAACCAAACATTTGAAGTAAAGACCCAAAGGACTAGATCCTAAGAAGGTGCATGGACGAATTTGCTCAGCTGTCCATGCAGAAGACGGGAGAAAGGCAGTGTCTGTCCTGTCAGGACTGAGCTGTTCGGTGGGGTGAATACCACTGTCATGCCTCCCACGTTTTCCAACCAGACGGTTCAAGTCTGTGTTAATCTCCCTTCCTTGCATAAGCCTTTCCAAATCCCTTGGTTCACAATCGCCGAGTGGCGAGCGATCACCCTTGTTAGAGATGGAAGAACCAAGGTGCAGATCTCGCAGGGCACAGATGCGAACTCTTTGCGGTATTTCCCTGGTGTTGTCGCTGAGATTGCACACCCAGGGCTCTCCAATCAATGATTGAAGGTGCAAGGTGTAAGTTACTGATTTCGGTTATGCAGAGGGGACCAGGGATATAAATAGCCCAGTAGATACAGTTGTGGAAACCAAGCTCGGGCTATGGGCTGGGGACAGGAATGCTTGGAGGGAACCGTTTCGAAGGTGACTCCCAGTTCTCCCGATGACTAACAGCTGCAAACTGATACAGCGGATTCTTCCCGGCATGAAGCAGACTGAGGGATGTCAGCAATGCTCAGAGGTGATGTGAGGGCATTTCATGCCAGGGGGGCTTCAATCAGTGCCTGCTGTACTGTCACATAGAGACAGAGCTGTTCAGCGTCGGTGCCAGGTGCTGGGAGGCGAAGCTTGTGCGCGAGATGCTGCCATGGTCTCGTGGTATGTGGCGAAGGTGAGGTAGTGTCGTTTACTCTGCATTAATCCTCTGGAGATGTAAGGGAGTCTGTTTACTGTGTTCTTTTTTCTTAAGGGTGCTCATGAATGTTTGAAAAGTGCCACGAGGTCCTTTTACATGGACTGAATCCTCCCGAGCTGGCACTGCCAGATGAATTGTAAACAGGGAGAGCGGAAAATTTAGTTTATAAGGGAGAGATTTTGAACGCAGTTTTAGAGAAGGGAGCTATGATGTGGTTTGGAGCCACAATGGGCAAATCTCAGAGGGTTCATTAAATGTTCAAGACTCGGCTCTTCTCTTGTGACACACAAACCTTTGGGATATTTGATGATGAACCGAATGTGCCCAGTTTGCTTCTGAGATTTTAAGGTCTCCCACTGAGCCAGATTTTACAGCTGAAAAGTCTTTCTCATGTGCTCAGATGGCTCAACTTCTGGCTGAGACGGAGCTGTGAAGAAACTGTGAAAGGAAAAGCAAGGTAATGAATCGGTTTAGGAACAGATGCACGAAGCAGAGGCAGTGTTGTGGAGAGGGAACGCTCAGTTTGCTTTTTGGGTGAGCTCTGATTTTACTTGTCATCATCTGGGCTTGGGCAGCCCCAGTAAAGACATCACTGTCTTAGCCTGGATGTGACTTGTTGATGTCTTGTGTCTTCCAGTGCCATCTGGACCACGTTTAGCTGAATACCTCCAGGGGTTTACAGCAAGCTAGAGATTGGTTGGGCAAAGCTTCAGAGAAATCCCATCTTGGTCTTTGGCGAGCTGTTCTGAGAAAGGAAATCCCACAGCTTGCAAAACCCTGATACCTTTTGAGAGTGCCACAGTCATGTCATGTGTGCAAGCTGGCAGACCTGCCTAGAATGCCTTGAATCTGCCCAGCCAACCTCTCTGGGTATGTGGAGCATCTCACATCCACAGGGGAGGAGGGAGGTTTAAAAAGAGAGAGACCAAAAAAAAATCTGAATGCTGCTGAGTGGAAGGTATGAAGCCTGGACCAGGAATGGATCAGGATTATGTGTCTTCTGTTGTGAGCTGAACTCTGCTTTAGACTCGCATGAACTTTAGAGAAGTCATAAGCAAAATGTAGACCCTTTTCCTAAACTCCAAGCCTGCCCTTTCTGTCTGTAGGAGGCTGCATCCAGTCTGGGGCCAATCTATTTACCTGACAGCCTTGAAGTCTAGGGTTGACTTGATCATTAAATTAAGACTATACCTATAGATGTAATACAAAGACAGGTTTATGCTTCACATCTGTAATTCCTCAGTATAATAAGATCCAAGCTTTGGAGAGACAACAGGCTCTGAGTCCTGAATTTCACTATCCCCCCTCTGTTCCTTTTGAATCTTTTTCAGTCTGGGAACCCCTTCCTGCCTCACTCAGACAGACACAGAGATTTCAGCACCGTGCCTCTTTCACAGTCAAAAAACAAGTTTAAAAATCTCTCTTGCTTCACTGCTGCAGCAGAACGGATGCTCAGGAGAGGCTGGGTTAGGCTGGGCTCACATCTGAAGCAGGAGACAGGCTGGAGGGAGCACTTGGTCCTACACGCTTCCTTGCCAACCTGCACCTGACTCTTCCCTCCCTCGCAGGGTTGTTCTAGTTGCCCTTTTCTCTCTTACTATGAGAGGTTTAAGGACAGATCTTAAACATGCAGCAGCGCTGACTGTTGGATTCCTTATGATCTGGGAAGGTGGTTAAGACAATGAATCTTCCCTGATTTCTTGTGTGCATCCCTCACACAGACTGGCCGCCTATTCCTCCAGGAGCTGCCATGTCTGCAGTCCTGTCTTTGGCTTGCAGACAGCATTGGCTGTTGTCCAAAGACTTGCACCCGGTCCGGCATCACTGGAACAAACTGCCAGAAACAATCCTCAGATGTCTGTGGTCTTAAGTTAATTCAGTGCTCTCAATGGATTAATTTCAGAGCTAAAGACAGATACGGAGAAGCGTAATTACCTCTCTCCCACACTTATCTGTTCCCTGAGACTGCACATGATTTTAGTGTTGCAGAAAGTTTCTCAGTGGCTAAACTCCTGCTGTGCTGCCTAATGAACTGAAAAAGAAAATGAAGGGAAAAAAAGAGAAAAAGAAAGAGCAAAAGAAACAAAGGGCAAAAAGAAAAAAAACCCCAACACCATAAACCCCTCAGAAAACAGGAAAAAAGGGAAAAAAAAGAAAAAAAGGACAAAGAAAAGAGGGAAAAAAGAAAGGAAGAGAGAAATGTTCAGTGCATCACTGTACAGACAAGGAATAAATCAAAATGGGGAGAGGACTTGCACCTAGTCCGTCAACTCCAGTTAGAACTTGCACCATAAAACCCCATTCCAGTTTGCTTATTTGTGTGCCTGGGCCCTCTGTTTCGATGTTTAGTGATTTAGTTGTTAATTTGGAGTATCCAGACACAGCCTGGGTGCCCCAACATGAGGCTTGAAGCCAGAAATTGAAGGAGACTTGATGGTATGAAGAGCTCCCAGTGTGGAGGGGACAAGAACGCTGCTTCCCCTTCAGCTTACCCTTGGGAATAACACCCTGCTTTGCTTTACTGAATGCCTCGTGGTCTGAATTCCTCTGCTGGTGTTGAGTTGGGGTACCAACCTCGCTGCTCACCATGGAACTGTGGTACATCCCCAGGTAGCGCTGCCGGCCTGACTCCAGGCTGCTTGGAGAGTGAGGTGCTGTTGCAAGTGACTCTCCTTCCAAGCACACATGCAGACGGCTGTTTTTAGAAGCAAGCAGATGATGTGCTAATTAGAAACAGGGCATGGGCCCATCCGGGTTGGTTTCAAGTGTCGTTCCTTTTATCAGGACTTGGAGGGTAAGGGAGCTCCCTGGCTGGAGAACAGAGCGTCTCTCTTTGTTGGGAGGAACAAAAGTCCCACAAATAGAGCTGGGAAAAGAGCATTGGGTCTGGGGGCAAATAAAGGCCACATCAGCTTTATCATCTCTCTGGGAGGAGGAGGAGAAAGCTGGAGTTAAGACTTCGGGGCTGATGGTGTAACCCCATGGGTAGCGAAAGTACAAGGTTGCACTGTGGGACTTGGCCCATTACATCAGCGTGTGAAACCTCCCTGGACTGGACAGTTGGATGTTTTTCTTTCACAGGACATGGTTTAGTGTTGGGATTGTTACTGTCAGGTTAACGGTTAGACTCGATGATCTGAAGGGTCTTTTCTAAGCTAAATGATTCTATGATTCTGTTCTGTGATTTGTAGCACCCATCACAGCTCATGCTGGTATCTAACATGGGTGGATGGTGCCGGGGTGTATGTGAATGTGAGGTTTGCCAAAGCTGTTATTCCATTCTGGGGAGGGGAAAGGCTTCCTGTGTGTTTTACATCTCAGTTTTGCCTGTTGAGTTTGACTCTGTCCTCCTGAATTGCTGATGCTACCCAAAGGCAAGCATAGAATAAGTCAGGGGAGGGAGAGGATCCAGACTTACCCCAGATCGTAAGCCTGGATCCTGTTAGTGGCTCCAGACTCACCTCTACTTCGTTTTCATGTTCTGTGGATAAACTGCACGTTTCCTTTCAAACTCATTATCCTGGTGCCTCTCCTAAGGAGTAAATCGTATCATGTAGGAACGGCCCGTCTGGGGAATCCCTCCATACTGCAAAAAGATGAGAAAAGATTTGCTCCCATTCCTGCAAGTTTCACTTGTCTGTCAGCACAGGGAAGTGAAAATCTCATTGTGAGCTTTGTCTACAGCCCTTTGAAGTCAGTGGGAAACTCCTGGTACTTCGGGAGACTCCAGGCAACACACAGAGTAATTTTCTTGCAGCAACACTGGGTGAGTTTTATTTTGATTTCGGAAAGCATCCCCTCCTCCTGCGAAGGCCGGCATCCACCCATCGCTCCCTCCTTCTCCCGCAGTGCTTTTCGCTCTCTCTTTCAGATTGGCCGTGTGAGTACTATTAAAGTCTCAAATTTCCCCCAGTGATACCTGCAGGGAGGGTTCCAAACACACAATTTTAAGCCTCGTGGTTGTTAAGAAATTTGTTGGCAGACCCCACAGAGGAAAACAGTGAGAAAGAAATTCAGCCCTTACACCCAGGTATTGTTGGTGAAGGGTTCAGCCCCTGGATGAGGAGAAGATGATGTTTCACATGGGCAGCTCTGGCAAGAAGGGAAGAGGAATAAAAAGTCTCTGGGGGCTGAACGGGGTTTGCTCCCCTTCAGAGTGTGAATGCATAGAATCACAGTATGGTTTGGGTTGGAAGGGACCTTAAAGATCATCTAGTTCCAAGCCCCTGCCATGGGCAGGGACACCCTCCACTAGACCAGGTTGCTCCAAGCCTCATCCAGCCTGGCCTTGGACACTCCCAGGGATGGGGCACCCACAGCTTCTCTGGGCAACCTGTTCCAGTGCCTCCCCGCCCTCTCTGTGAAGAATTTCTTCCTGATATCTAATCTAAATCTCCCTGCTTTCAATTTAAACCCATTACCCCTTGTCCTGTCACTACAAGCCCTTGTAAAAAGGCCCCTCCCCCAGCTTCCTTGTAGGCCCCTTATGCATGCAGAGGCCCTTAATTTATCATGTTCCTGATTAAAAAGCAGTTACATTTCCATGATGGACGCAGGTAGATGAATGACAAGCAGGTAAAGCAGCTTTCCCTTTGCAGCTCAGGACCATCAAGCCAGTACCTTTCACAAGCCCTTGGTTCGTTTTGCCCCAAACCATGTGGTGGTACGAAATCCATCTGCTCCCTTTCAGATGGGTCACTGGCTCCATCCCCTGTCCTCTCCCCCCGTGAGCTGCACCAACCCTTTCCCCTCCTTGCTTTAAATAGGTTCCTCTTGCTCTTTGGGGTAAGGACTTTTCACTCACTCCTGCAGCTGTGAGGTTTCTTGATGGAGAGTATAATAAGTATGTCTGCACTTTCAAAAAAAACCAAAACCCAACACAAAAGCAACCCAACCAAAAAAGAAAACACCAAAAGGAGATAAAAAAAGAAGTCTGCATTGGAGAGAAGTGAACTCAAGTTGTCCATGCAGAGCAGCAAGCAGCTCTGCAGCCTTTGCTCTGCCAGGGTAATCAGAAAGGCATTTCTTTTTTTTTTTTGTGAGGGAGTGCATATCAGCACTTAAAAAGGGAAAATAAATTATGAGGAGTGGAGCTGGAGGCAGGAATCATCTTCCAGCAAAGGGGGATGTTATGAGGAGTGGAGCTGGAGGCAGGAATCATCTTCTAGCAAAGGGGAATGAAGCCTGCAGCTCCATTTAGTTAATATGTTTTCACAAAGCGGGTGTGCTTGAGCGTTTTATATGCTCCTAAGCCGGCTGACACTGTTTCAGGGGGTTTCTAGAGGTGGTACCGCAGAGGGCAAGTCACTTGGAGAGCAGGTGTTATTTCTAAAACAAAGATTATGGTTTATGGTGTTGCAATTACAGAGTTCTTTCCAGCAATGTTATTGCTACTGCTGTTGGCTTCTGCATTCAGGCAATGTTTGGGTTTCATTTTGAAGGGGAAATTGATGATGCAGTTGTTATCCCTTTGATGAAATCCCACTCTCGTATAAAGGATGCATAAAGTTCTGTTCCCTGAGTATATCTGGTGATCGAACAACAGGAGTGAACTTGCTTGTGGTTCCTTTTTCTAGTTAGCACTTTGCCTGAAAACTTTCCCTCCACCCTTCCAGCTGTCTGTGGGGACCCCAGCCTGATTATGTTTGTCTCTGGGGCTTCATCGACCCCCCGGCATTTGAATCCATGTGCCTTGCAGTAGGGCTGTGCCCTTGGGGCTCCTATCCCTGGTTGACTCTGCACATGGACTTACTTTTGGGCGTTGCCTTCTGTTGCTTCTTCTCTTTTCCTCCCCTGCCTGGGTCCTGAGCAAAGAGCCGTCCTCAGGCTTGCCACATTTCATGAGGTTTCCCTCAACCCTCTGCGCATTATTATCTAGAGAGGCTTCCAGGAGGCAAACTCATAACTGATGTTCACCAGAGCAGATGTTCTTTAGAGAGAGTCATTGCATGCAGAGAGCATCTAAAATATGTTACCGTGAGGGAGATTTTAGGGTAGATGCTGGTTTTTATGGACGCAATCCTGCTGTCTCCATCCTTATCAGAGTAACTCTGTGCCTGCTGATCAGCTGGGGAAGGGAGGAAAACGCAGTTGGGCTTTGGTTGTTTCCAAACTGCAGCTGTTTGGAGAAAACAGATCTGATTCTTAGTGATTCTGAGTTTTTAGCCCACATCTGAGTAATTGCATCCAGCTGGGGTTTGGCAAGGCTGGGGTGGGGGATGGGAGTGGAAGGACAGGAGACATAGGTAAGAGCCCTGGCACCGCTGCTTGCTGAGAGCTTTGAGGAAGGAGCATTTAGGCAGGTCCCCATCTAGTTTTCTTGAAAAATCAAGTTACTAGAACTGGAACTTGAAGTGTACTGCAAATACTCAGGGAAGGACTGCTCCCGTCTGGCTGTGCCAGCACTGCAGGAGCTCTGTTGCCAGCAGTCAAATCCTCACAGCTTCCAGGAGGTTTGCCAGTTGTAGTATTCTCTTGCTTAATAGAGACCTGAAGGTGCCTGAGAAATCATAAGCAAAGCATGGTTCCTAATGGTCGATCATATTAGAAACACAGTTCCAGTTCAGCGGCACCAAACCTTTTACGGCTGATAATGGAGCTTCCTGATGCATTCGACTGGAAAAGTAGAAACCAGATTGAAATAAAGATGCTACCTGCCTCTGCCGTGCTGGGTGAGCTGGTTTGCTGCATCATGCACAGGGACACACAGCTTATCGTGGATGCATCTGGCCTCTGCTGCTGTTACTTCAGCGGAGCATGTCTGGCCAGAGATTAAATAGCTGGATACTGGGCTAATGCATGATGCTGGCTTCTAACTCTTATAGCTGCTGGCCTGTTTCTGAGTCTTAAGCAGTTCAAAAGGAAATAATTTCTGTGTGTGTATTCTTAACCCCAAATTAAGAAGATTGGCCACATCATATAACCAACCTGACTGCTTGATTTGATCTCAGTGGGATCAAGTGTGCAAGAGAAGCCTAAAACTGCCCACATATGTGAACGCAGAGTCAGACGCTGGATCCTTCCTTGAGGTTTAGGTAAGAGCCAGTCAAGCATTATCTGTCCAAAATAGCTGCATTCATTGTTATTATTGTTTTTAGCACAAATCCAACTTTTTTACTGAATGGGTTTATTTTCAAAAGAGTGTGGACTATGCAGATATTTCTGGTATTTCTATCAGAAGTAAAAAAGAAAGGAAGACAAAAAGAAGGACAAGAATACTGAAAAAGAGAAGATACCAGTGGACAGTAGTGATTGCTGTGCTTTGTCTGTGTGTCCTCTTCTGCTCCAGGAACAACAGTCACCAATGAACTCTTTCCCAGAGAATGACATGATGTGGTATTTCAGGAGTAAGTTCTTCCCGGAGAGGGCGGGGAGGCACTGGGACAGGTTCCCAGAGAAGCTGTGGATGCCCCATCCCTGGAGTATCCAAGGCCAGGCTGGATGAGGCTTGGAGCAACCTGGTGTAGTGGAGGGTGTCCCTGCCCATGGCAGGGGGGTTGGAACTAGATGGTCCCTTCCAAGCCAAAATGTACTGTGATTCTGTGATGATTTCCTGACACTCACTGTGATGTGTCATGAGGGACAGTGTTCATCTGGACACTAGGCTGCACAGGGGCATGGATACTTAGGGTATCTAAAATTGTAGCATTAAGCAATCTACTTTAGTAACGTGCCAGGATAAATGAAGCGTTTTGTTTGGGGGCCTTATCTAGACATTTGCCTCCCTACAATGTCTCTAGCATCTTTCAGCTTGCCGTACCTGAAATCTGTTCTTGCTGTGTGTTTTTCAGCAAATCCCTTTGCCTCACAGTGCTTTCACTAACACCCTTATAAAAATTGCACTGCCCTGGGAGAGGTCCCATAAGGGCTAGTTTGTCTCTAAAAGCATTGTGGTGTCTCCACAGGGCACGGTCATTCCACCCCTTTCCAGGGAGAGGAATGGGAATTTCTACACAGCAAACCATCTCATCCCAGTGCTGGCATCTCAAACAGCTCAGGTGGATGGTGCCCAGAGATTGCCCATTTACCTGATGCCTGTTGAGGGAGATGAGGCTGAGCAGCTCAGATGAAGCAACACACAGTGGAGTCTGCGATTCGTGTTGCTAGACATAGCTGAGAGGTCTGATGGGGTGACCGAGGGCTCTGGGACCAGCACACCAACTTGCTGATAAGGAGGAGGAGTTTTTTCTCAGGAAAAACTGAGAACGAACCAGCCTCACACTTTCCTGCTGGTGACACGAGGCCAGGAGACCATTTCCATTGACCCACCCCAAGCACAGCTCCACTTCCATTTCCCCTTCTGGCTGCATGGTCCCAAGCTGAGCTGCTGTCCTGAATTCCAGAGCCCCTGAGACATACACAGGCTTTGCACATAGAGACAAGGCAGACCCTGACACTGTCAAGGCTTTAGTGCTGGTGTTTTTCTCTGATTGCCTGCAGCCTGCATTCAGCCCTTCTGCCAGCCTAAAAAGACTTATATCCTCCGTGCCCCGATGACCTGGCCTTACCACCTTTCCTGTAAAAAGCATCCCAAGTATTGATCGGGAACATGATGAGGACACTTTCTGCCTGTCCGTCCGTGCGCACGACACGTACCCGCACACACATTGACATGCAGGATTTCCATTTCTGGTCTTAACCTAGGCATTTACAATTCCTCTCGCGCTCCTTGTGCTTTCTTCTTAAAGAAGGCAAATAAAAGTGTGAATAATCAATTTCCTAACTGGAATTAAAAACGGCTCCAGTTAAAATAAGGGAAAGCGTGAACCAGCATGTAAAGTAGGATAGAGAGGTTATCTGAGCTCCGATTAGTATCCTGCTCATGTAGGAGAACAATTAACGTGTGCATGAGAACGATTAAGCAGAAGGTAAATTACATGAAACGCAGCCATTCAGCAACGCAGGCCAGCTCGTGGACAGGGCTGGTGTGATAGTCTTTGTGGCTTACTTGAAAGAGGGCCACAACCGCCAGAAAGGAAGTGGTTTCTCAGTTTGCTAGGAGCTATGGGCCAAAATAGACTGATAAAGATCTAGTCTCATCCTGGGCTTTTATCGAAGGTGGAGCTGTTCCGTCCAAATAAAGGGAGAATTGGGAATGAGCTAGTGAGCTCTTACAAGGAAGCCACGAGTCTTGCTTCACATGAGCTCAGGTGGAGCGTGATGTGGCTGCTGGACCAGGAGCTGGGAATGGGGTTTTGTGGCTTGTGTGACCCAGTGATGGATGTTTCCTGGGGCAAATCCTTCCCTTTGATTCCTCTCCTGGGCAGAGCAATGAGGATAACGTCTCCTTGTCAGCTTAGGGTGTTCTTCGAAATATTCCTGTAAAAACTACTAGCCCGATGGGAAGCGTTATGGCAGCTCTGGCCCACCAGCTTGTCGTGGGAACTTGAGGGATGCAGAAAACTGGTTGCCCCCAAATTCTGTGCACAGCTGCTGCTACGGTGGGGAGCAAGCCCTGGGCTAGAGAGAGACAGATTATGAGAGCTGTAGGCTGCAAAGTGACCAATTTGAGGAAGGATCAGTCCAGTGGTTAAACAGAAAACAGTGCAAAAGGAGGTATTTGGGTGTTTCTCCGTGTGGAAGATTTCCAAGATCTCTCTAGTGAGACAGGATAATGGATTTTGAAGGTGATCTCAAAGGTAAGAGCAACTCCCCTCATTAAAGTCTCCATATCCAGTGTAGGAATTCACAGCAGACTCCTTCCAGGAGTTTTGACAACAGACATCAACCATCAACAAGGATAAAATAAGGACAAGTCAAGGCTAGTATTGATTCTAAGAGCATTCAAATTAAATCTTTGTTGGCTCTGCTGGTTTTGGCTGGGATAGAGTTAATTTTCTTCATAGTAGCTAATATGGGTCTGTGTTTTGGAATTGTGCTGAAAAGCAGGGTTGATAACAGAGTTGTTTTAGTTGATGCTGAGCAGTGCTGACACAGAGTCAAGACCTTGTCTGTTCCTCACCCCACCAGCGAGTGGGCTGGGGGGGCACAAGAAACTGGGAGGGAACACAGCTGGGACAGCTGACCGCAAGTGACCAAAGGGATGTTTCCTAACAGATGACGTCATGCTCAGTATGTAACTCTGGGGGAAGAAGGAAAGCGGGGGATGTTTGGAGTGATGGTGTTTGTCTTCCCAAGTAACTGTTACACGTGATGGAGCCCTGCTTTCCTGGAGCTGGCAGAATGTTGGCAAGTGGTGAATGGATTTCTAGTTTTGCTTCTCTTGTATACATGGCTTTTGCTGTACCTATTAAACTGTCTTTATCTCAATGCACAAGTTTTCCCACTTTTACTTTTCTGATTCTCTCCCCCATCCCACAGGGGAGAGAGCGAGCGGCTGTGTGGTGCTTAGTGCAGGCTGGGATTAGACCACGATATTGACCCATGCAGCACATGGAGCTAAGGCAAGTTTTTAAATGCCTTTTCTCTGTGGCTGTAAGGCTCATCCATATATATCCATTAAAAAAAAAGGGAGGGGCGAGAAAGGAAGAAAACAGTAGATTGACTTTTGCTGTAATCAATAAACAGAGGAAAGGAAATAGGAACAAAGGGGTAATGGGAGAAGTGTGTGTGTAGGGGGAGCCACTCCACTGATATTTGTGTGAAAAAGGGTTATAAATGAACAATAAAGAAGAGATTATTTTTACTAAAGAAACATTAAGAAGCGGTAATAAGCAAGAGCCTAATTCTTAAATGTAGAAGTTGTTCTAATGAGGGCTTTGTGTGCAGTGAAAATATTATCTCAGTGCTGTCAGATATCTTTAATGTAAACGGGATGATGTAAAGAAAAGTCATGGTTTTATAAAGTCTCCCAAGTCTTCTCCGCTTCTCTTTTTGTTATTTGAAATTAAAGTGTTGCCCTGCGCGTCTGGAAAACTCTCATGACAGCACAGCTCGGACCTATCAGAGTAAGACCCTGCAACCAGCTGCAATCGTCTGGTCTCCTATAGCTGTCCCTGCAGAACAAAGTAACTCAGTTCTAGCACTGCGGATGGGGTACATTCAGATGCAAAACTTGCAATTTCACAGCCTGATTGTTTGCAAATTTCTCATAATTTATAGCTCATTAGAATTATAGAATGGTTTGGGTTGGAAGGGACCTTAAAGATCATCCAGTTCCAAACCCCCTGCCAGGGGCAGGGACACCTTCCACTAGACCAGGTTGCTCCAAGCCTCATCCAGCCTGGCCTTGGACACTCCCAGGGATGGGGCACCCACAACTTCTTTGGGCAGCCTGTTCCAGGTTGTGTGTGTTGTGTGTGTGTGTTCCAGGTTAGAGTGAGATTCAGAGAGTGCCTTGTCCAGGTGATGTCCTCATCCAAGGATTGAACCTCAGCTATGTGTTCCCAGTCTCTGCATGTGAGATGTGTCCTTTTCCTCTTCCCAGAAATTGCTGTATCTCCTTTTCTTTTGCAGAGGTCTCTATGCAGATTCTGCCCATGTTTTCTCATGGGGGGGGTGGGGGGGTGGGTGGTGTTACTATATGATTGCCTTCATGTGGAAGGCTTTTATAATAATTTTATATGGGGTCACATGGCAATACAGAAGGCTGTGGACCATCAAACTCAGAGACCTTATGTAGTGACCTCTGTAATAAAACTCTACCCTTTCCCTTCTGAGAATCCCTGGGGAAGAGGAGGAAGAAATGAGGAAAGCAAAAAATGAGGAAAAAAAAAAAAAGGCAACCAGAAAGAGCTCTTTCAAATTTAATGCAAGAGGAAAAGTGAAGTTTTGTTGACATTCATGTTTGATGAAGAGCAAGTGCGCCGGCAGGACAAGTTACTCCGTAAGCAAACGCTGCTCTAGGCTGTATTCCACTCTTCCTGCTCAAATCAAGAGATATAATTAGCTCCTGGAAACGTCAGAGTTTGGGGTGCAATAGCAGGGGTACGAGAGGTGAGCTTCCTATTTACCAGGTGGGTAGCATTAGGCTGTGGGGAGAAACCTGAGATGACAGTGGAAGAATAGTGTCTTGGGGTAGCACTTGGCTTTGTGGGTGGGAGAGGAGGGGGGAAACGTAAGGTCTGTACAACCTGCTGCAGAATCAGAGAGCGGAAAGGAGTTCATTTCATCCTTTGCTATTCCCCTGTGAAGAATGAAAGGGCAGGGGTTGTTAAGTAGAGTCCGTTGAAACAGATTAAGGGAGATTAGCTCTTATGCTGTTGCTAGACTAGGAGATCGGTTGACCAGTTTTTACTAATTTTCCCTCTTGGGGTTCGGCGTTATCTGAGATTGATCAAAACCCTTGGAGCATTGTATTTGGAAGGCAACTGCCTCCTAGACCTCAGATCTAACCAGCGCAATTCTGAGTCTTGATGAGTTGCATCTTGCTCAACGCCCCTTTGGTTACAAAGCCAGTGTTCACTTGACACGGCTTGAAAGGTGCTCATTCAAAAAAGGCTTTCTTCTTGCAGGAGGTATTTTGAAACCAGAGCAAAGTCTGAATGAGTTGTTTCAGCAGGTTGATGGGTGATGCTGTGGGCTTGGGATACCCCATTGTGTCTATTGATCTAGGAAATGGAAAAAGGGATTTTAAGGTTGTCTTTATCTGATAAGATTTTTTTTTTAAAAAAAGCAGGGGAATAGAAAAGTGTTATCTTTAATCATTTTCCTTAGTTGTTGACACCTGAAAGTTCTTCCAGAGCATAACAGAAGGTGAATTTAGAGGGACTGAGTTTTTCCAGCGGACAAATCCTTAGGGCGGCAGTTTCCCCTGTTTTAGTATTGTTGAGCGCATTTGGGCTTTCACGCTTGGGACTGTTGTCCCCTATCTGTGGCACCAGATAGTCTTTCCCCCTTTGCACCTTTGCCCACTTGTTATCTTCAAAACACTAAGAGGTATAAGGTGGCCACAGTTGTTTGTTAAATCTGTGGTTCTGCTTTTGGAAATTACTGAAGAAGAGCGTTTAAGGCGTTGTTTTCTGCACCATTTGGGTTCCCTTTCTTGCAGTTGCATGGAGTGGCACACTGATAGAGGGGGTGGTTTTCTCCAGGATGGGAGGGAAGATGAGGGTGGGGAGGCACTGGGACAGGTTGCCCAGAGAAGCTGTGGTTGCCCCATCCCTGGAAGTGTTCAAGGCCAGGCTGGATGAGGCTTGGAGTAACCTGGTATAGGGGAGGGTGTCCCCGCTCATGGCAGGGGGTTGGAACTGGATGATCTTTAAGGTCCCTTCCAACCCAAACCATTCTGTGATGCTGTGATTCTCTGAGGAGCAAGCACCTGGAAGTAAGGAGCTTTAAAGTTGGCCTTGCTATTGAATGAGTCATTGGGGAAAACACCTTGAATTTCCAGTGGAGACCTGCTCCCTCCACAAGCCTCCGTACCTTATTGCATACTAACACTGAAAGCAGGAGCTTTGGAGTCCTCTACCAAAGACCCCAACAATCATTCTTTGCCTCATCTTCCCCACCTCCCCATGCAGGACAGGGTCTCATAGAATCATAGAATGGTTTGGGTTGGAAGGGACCTTAAAGATCATCCAGTTCCAACCCCCCTGCCATAGGCAGGGACACCCTCCACTAGACCAGGTTGCTCCAAGTCTCATCCAGCCTGGCCTTGAAGACAGCCAGAGATGGGACATCCACAGCTTCTCTGGGCAACCTGTTCCAGTGCCTCCCCACCCTCTCTGGGAAGATCTTCTGCCCGACATCTAATCTAAATCTCCCTGCTTTCAATTTAAACCCATTAAGTGGTCTTGCTGGCTTCATAGGGGAAGTTGAAGTTCTCTCAAGTTTGTCCAAGACTTTGTGGTCAGAGGAGATGGGGCCCAGCTGGGTGCTCAGGATTTCTCTCCTTCCTTTGAGCCTAAACCAACCTGCTTGGGTATTCCCTTTGTGCCCTTATTCATCAACCTGATTGGAATGTTCGCACACTAACCTTCCCCAGTGCACAGTCTGGGCTCTGGGTGAGTTCCTTGTCCATGTCTCAATCGGTCCTGGTCTGTAAGAAGTGATGGTGGCTGTTTTGACAGTGACTGGGGTGACCGGTCAATACAGATCCAGGAAGTCCTGCCAGTTAATCCTCGTCCTCTCTGACTGTGAGATCCTATATTTGGAAGCCTGCAGCTATGGACAGAAATTGCTAAATCGATGCTCAGCAAGGGCACCACAGATCCATTATGTCTTGTTTAACTGCCCCCTATGTTCCTCCTTCTGCAGCAACAACCTGACTATCCCTTCTGCAAATGCGTGGAGAAATAGCACAGGGCAGGAAATGCTGCAAATAAAGTAAGAAATTGGCTGGACTAATCTGTACAACCAGGACAAAAATTTGTTTTGGTGCTTCACCAGCTCTGGAAATGCCTCTTGATGCACTGATTTTAGGAATATGCGATTTAATGATGTACCTTTTTAATTAAAAAACAAGCAAACCAAAATGCTCAAGTGGAGCTGTTGTAGAGAATGTTTCTCTGTACTGAAATACATCCCATTTCAGGGATATTTCTTTTTTAAAGATCTGGTGAGTGATGCTGTGTGACAGAGGATCACCCTTAGAACTATAAGTGAAATCCACTTATGGAATTGTATGTGACAACAAAAATGAATTCGTCAGGACCAGTGATCCTAATGAACGTGATATCCCTGTCCTAATGAAAACCTTAAGGAGTTCTGCAGGGAATAGAGCTGGAGCGGTTTACAAAAACAGCCAGCCTTGCAAAATAAAAAATCCTTTTAAAAATCCAACCAAAACACACAAATCAACAATGTGCAAAATCTTGAAACTTTTTTTTAAATTTTAATTTCTTTGTTACTTCCAACAAAGAAAAGTGAGAGTTGATCATATTCCCTCCCTCCTTCCCCCCCCTTCATGGCTGCATGCATGTCTCTTTGATTTGGGCTGGCTGGATCATTAACTGAATATAGTAAGGTCTTTTCAGATCTTGGGGAGAAAAAAAAAAAACAAAACCAAAACAGAAAAGGAAGTGTTTTCCATTGCTGCTTATATTCCCCCATCCAGGGTCTGACAATCCACCCCGTCTGTTCCAGAGTGCCCAGACCACCTGAGTCTAAGTTTAGATCATATCCTGCTACATTAAACTCCACACATAATACGTTGGCCACATGGGAAAATTTAAGGAAAATGAGATTTTATTAAAACCAGGAGACCGCCTGGCTGCAGAGGGATATAATAACAGTGTTATGAGGTTCTTATCTCACATGAAAGTTTCACATTTCCCTGGTTTCCTTTCCTTTATGCTACTGTGGCTTCCCCCTCCCCCAGTTCCATATGGGCATCTAGTTATTTCATGCAACGGCTAAAAAGGCAACACAATTAATAACAAAATAATCCAAAATATTTTATTGTTTAATGAAGGTCTCTGTGGCTGTTTAAGTTATCACCACAGTGGCATCAAAGATTTCCATCACCTGATGGATCATGCAGTCCAGCTTCCAAGAGGGAAGAGGATGCCGTGTGGGAGAGCAAACTGGGTTTATATGTCAAGAATGGCTGATCTTCTGTGTTGTGCCTGAATTTCTTCCGCTTCCACCTGAAGATCTTGCTCAGTAAGACTTCTGCAGGTTTTGAGGGAGCCAGTGGGCAGCTGGGCTTTGTGGTCAGCCAGGCTCACTGTGCCCCTCAGCCGCTTTGCTCTGAAAGCACAACAGGAATCTTGCTGGTAGGCTGAGCAAGCCTCAAGTACAAGGGTGATGGAGCTGAAGGGGACATCCTCATCATGGTGAGAGCTTTAGAGTTCCACTCTTTCATAGCTGCATACAGTCAGACATTCATGTTCACAGCTAGTGTCCTGCTGTGTCCTGGCCAGACTGCCTGGGCACCTCCTTGCAGGAAGTCGTTGGGAGGTCAAGGGACCTCCTCCAAAAGGTGCTCACCTTGGACTCCAGCAGATTTTCTTTAGCTGATAGTGTGGTGGAATGGATCAGAAAGGGTGACAAAGCCAGTCTGGCACTGACCCTGTGGAAGGTTGCAGATGGAAGTGAAAAACTTCCTTAATACATCCCAAAAGCAAGACACAAACTTGCCTGGTGAACTTCCTTCCTGAAGCCTGAGGGGTTTTCTGTCACACCCCACACCCCCACCCCCACCCCCTCCCGGCTTTTATCTCCTTCACTCGTATAATTACAGAAGTCACCAGAATTCACTGAAAACCCTGTATGTGATCACTCCAGCCCTTGGAGCCCCCCCTCACCCTTCCCCAGAGAACATCCCTCCAGCGCTTTCCATAGGTGCTCAGATCGATGCGTCACTCTGCCCCGAGTCTGTTGCTTTAATGATACTCCTGAGATCCATGTGTTAGCAAGGAGCTGTATGAAGGCTCTCTGGAGACAGAGACAGGGAAACCCCTGGCATTCCCAGACACTATTTCAGATAGGTGAAGGCTGCAAGAGGGTTTGCTAATACATATTGTTCCTTATTTCTTCTGGTGAGGAAGGTTTTCGTAACGTTACTGGACTACGTCTACGCTGCTTCTTAGACCATTCCCAGGGCTTTGTCACTAACAGATTAGATAATAGATTTGGAATACTGAAGAAACTGTATGAAAACTAAGTGCTTTTGATGAGCTTTATGTTCAAAGCAATGCATTCAGGGCAGGGAACGTGCGTTGGCTGTACACTTTTCACAGATGTTATGTTTTATCAGTCCAAGTCACTTAGCGCCTAAACAATTTCTTTTATTCTTCTCTGGGTTATTCTGCTTTATCATTTTGCATGACCTGCTCAGATAATGTCTCAGGGACAAAATGCAAACTTCTAGGGCTTCGCTAGTCTCACCTTGAAGTTGGGGAGACCTTTTCTGGGTAGCCCATCTGGGGAGTCGTGGGTTGTCTTCTCTGGGGATCGCCTGTTTATAGAGTAAGCGAGGTATTTAATTATGTTTCTTGCACCCTGGTGGTTTGCTGGGAATTGTAATCAAAGAGGAGGCTTAGTGGAAAGCATAATATAGCCTGTGCAACTGATTTTTGCCTGAGGGGAAGATGAGAGTTGAAAGGAGCAGCAGTGGTCAGAAAAACAAACATACAACTGAAACTAATGAGACAGTTGCCTCTTCCTATGCTCCTTCCTGGGCTCCTTTAGAGACCCCAGTCCTCCCTTACATGGTCCGTAAGACCTTATTTTGTTGTAAGGTCATTTCCTTTTCCTTTCTACTGTACTTCCTAACTGCCCAGAGGTGAAAAGGTGGAGAGAATATATCACCATGCTTTTAGTGGATGTGTACTATTCTGAATACACCTCCCATGCCCCAGTCTCCTGAGCTGTTATCCAATGGCCCTTCTGTCCCTAAGAAAACACAAACAGATAGTGATGGACTCTTGGTGTTAGAGATGGATGCTGTGTTCTGGTGTATTTTCTTGTTTGCATCCCTTTCCCTGTGGAGGTTGGCTGGGTCTTCTTCAAAATATGACGACCAGAGTACAGGTTGGAAGAACCTGGGTTGCTGAGAGATGTCCAGGGATGAGACAGCAGACCATGCCTGCACACATCAGCAGGAGCTGCATGGAAGAAGGGAGTCACCTACTCCCTGTGCTCACTTTGGGTGGGATAAGAAATCAGAGACTCAAACTGCAGCAAAGGTGTACTTCAAGCAGTGGGAAGTGGCGTGGTGGCAGCGTGTGGGTGACGAGCTGTGGAAAGGCTCATAGAATGGCGGGTGACAAGTTTTTCATGATTTGGCCTGGTATGTCCTAAGCAATGAGAGTTTGGCTGGTTTTGGCCACCAGTGTACTGAACAGTCATGAATGTCAGAGGGCGTTTTACAAGGCAGGGCTCCCCGATGTGTCTTCTCTTTGTTCCATATGCTCATTTCAAAGCATAAATATGTAACAACCAAAATGCTAATGAATTCCTCCCACTGATGTCCCTCCCTCCGTATACGCACATTCAAACAATTCACAACCCACACGCAGACGTATTGCCCAGGCGTTACGCGAACACAGTGCCGTCGAGGAGGGGAAAATCACTACATCGTAATCCAAATTTTAATCGTTCCAGCCCTTCCAGTTCCAAGCCTGACAAGTACATGGGCCCCAGCAACACACAGTATTGCCATGTGTAAGCTGTGGTCCTGCTGTGAGCACTGTGGGGTCAACTTTGGGTAGGATAATCCATGTGTTGGGTTATTGACAGAAGTAAAAACCTAAGGACACCCTCTCTCCTTGTTTGTGGAGGTGGTGGCTGCTCTTTTAGACCCTTGATCATGTGAAGACAAACATGTCTGATAGGAAAAGAGGAAACAGCCTCAGATTGTGGCGGGGGAGGTTTAAATTGGATATCTGGAAAAATTTCTTCACCAAAAGGGCTGTCAGGCATTGGAACGGGCTGCCCAGGGAGGTGGTGGAGTCACCATCCTGGGCAGGATTTAACAGATGTGTGGATGAGGTGCTTAGAGACATGGGTTAGTGGTGAACTTGGCAGTGCTGGGTTAACGGTTGGACTTGATGATCTTCAAGGCCTTTTTCAACCTAAAACATTCTGTGATCCTATGTCAGAAGGTTGTGGTTCTGCTGCTGGGCATTGATGGATCACGAGGGGGTTGTGTCACTGGAGGATCCAGACCTGGGCAGGTGGTGTGGTGGGCTGTGAATAGTATGGGCCACCCTTCGTTCACTCTGTGGCCTGCAAGTGCAGTGGTCGTTGATGGAAGATGTGAATGTTTGGGGAAATACAGACTCTTATTCTGCTGCCGTGGTGTTTAGCTGTGCGTTTATGGTTGCTCATCTTCCTGAAATAGGAAGCCCAGACTCAGGAAGGTATTAGCCTGCAGCGCATGTTCACACAGCCCTGTGGATAGGCAGGTACGTTGGTGTATAAGAAGGTCCTTCCATCTGGATTTTACCATTCAATTTGTCGTTCAAATTTTAGACAAGAGGTGGATGTACTTACGGTCCATGTACCTCTAGAATTAGGATTGCTGGGTGGCTGAGAGACTCAGGGTAGCTACCAAGTATCTTGGGAGGGGAGCTCTGGAAGCAGGAGAGAGGAAAGATGACAGCAGCCATGGGAGGATGGGGTTGGGATGAAGGTTCACACCCATCCTCATGTTTGTCCCACCAGTGACTCGTGTTCCAGCACAACCTTGCTAGCAGGGCAGGGAGCCCTTATCAAACAGCAGGTGAATTGCAAGGAGTTAATATTGGTTGGACACCTTGGTTTTGAGAGGCCAATCTCACATGGGGACCTACAGTGCCACCCATCACTGTGCACTATGGGGAGTAAAGAGAGGGCTTTTGAAAGAAGAAGTGTTCCCTGCTTGTCTCTTTTTTTAGGGTTATGCAGCATGCGCGTTGGGTTTCTGAAGGTTTAATGAAGGAGAGTGGGTGTCACAGTCCCTACTTTATGGGTAGGGATATGTGGAGAAAGGTTGGACTTGTCCAACACGTGTGGTAGCAGAGCTGGGAATGCAGGTGGACTCGTGGCACCACACTTCTTCCATGTACACCAGGCAGTCTGAGATTGAAGCTTTACGTTCTGCATAGATTGCTTTGGTCTCCCACAGCAAATGCTCTTCTCTTACCAATAAATGAAGCTTCAGGGCTGCTCAGCGTATCCCTCTACCCTCTGTAAGCAGATAAAGTTTGCACTGGTCGCCACAACAGCTTGGCTGCGATGTGCTGGGGGGAGGGGTGTAAAGTCAGCCCAGTAATTTCATGTTACTGGAAATATTGCTTTTGCAATCCAGCATTTGGTTTTCATTTGGTGGCTGTGCTCAGTTCATTTCTGCTGGCGCTTCACTTCTGATCCAATTGAGTTATCGATGCAGGCACGGAGAAAGAAGCAAACGAGATTGGTGTCAATTTTTTTTTCGTGGCTTTCTGTTTTTTTCCCACCTCCCTCTTGCTTTTCTACTTTCAAAGATCAAAAGAGGACAAAATAAAACTTTATATATAATGAAACGCAGGCAGAGGAAAAATGGCAGCACACAAAATTGTTTTCAGTTGTCTTTTAAGGTTGCTCTTGGTATCTTTGATTTAGGCACCACAGCTTTAATCAGAGTGTTGGAGACGACACAAAAATTATTCATCTAACCAAGTTTCCCTCTCACTCTCTTTCCCTCTGTTTTTCTGTCTCTCTTTTTTATTAATGTGGATTTTAAAAAGATTCTCAAAATACAGTGCTGGCTCAATTTTGTTTTCCCAGTTAATAACCCAAAGCGGGATCAGCTATTTTGCAGCTGACAGATCTGTCTCTAAACTAGATTGTCTTTCCTGCTGAATTCATCCATCATGCATGGGGGAAAAAAAAAAAAAAGAAGAAAAAAAAAGAAAGAATAAAAATATATTTATTTTCCATGAGCTCATCACTCTACAGCATCAGTGACCTGAACTCATCCGTGCCATGACAAGCCTACTCCCAGCATGACATAACCAGTGTGTCCATTGCATAGGACGCTACGGCAGCAGCACACACTTTCTGGGGTTACTTTCACGCTTGGCTGCTGCATCCAGGGCAGAGCGGGGGCTCAGTGGGGCAGTTTGCTTGCCAGATATTTTCTAAGACATCTCCATGGAGCAACCAGTCCTTCTTATGCCTCAGAGTGAGAACTGGAGCAAACCTGGGCAGCAGGCTCGGTGTGGTCTCCCTGAATGCCTTGTGCTATCATTCTGTCCCTCTTACCATCTGCACCTTGTTCTGAAGAGGCCAAAACACGTGGCTGTTGAGCAGCTGATGTTCATAAACTGCACCATGTACTATGGTCCCTGGAGCAGTATCCTGGCTGGAAATCTAGATGCACATGGAAAACAGCATGTGCTGAGCAATCCTTGTCCTGAATATCCTCTGATCTTCCAGCAAATAGCGGTGTAGGGATTTCCCAAGGTGAAGGTTATATCCTGAATAGTGTTTAATAGCCCTTGATGGACCCATCCTCCTTCAAATCATCTGATTTTTTTTTGCTTCATTCATATTTTTGGCCTGCCTGACATCCTGCCCCGACCAGTTCTCTAATTTAATTATACACTGCATGAAAAAATACTTCCCTTCTTCTGTCTTCAACCTGCTGCCTGCCAGTGCCGCTGCCCGATCGCTTGCTGCTGTGTGCCGGGAAGCTCCCCCTGCTTTTCCAGTCTGTGGTTTTATAGACACCTCACCGCTTGTCTCTTCTTCAGTTTAAAAGCTACTGGTCCGCTGAGTGTCTCCTTTTCTGAAGCTGTTTCGTACTTCTGCCGCCCTTCTGCATAAATATAGGATATGTACCTGTTTGTGTTAGACCTTCCCTCACACTGAGTGTGGCACATCAATTATGTATGGTAACAACCTGGAGCTATCTGACGCGTGTTTTCTCCTACAAGGGACAGGCGTTATCCAGAGGGATATGAGTAGAAGGAAGGGGAGAAAATTAACAAAAGTTTCTGAAGAATCATATCAAAATATCCAGACAGCCGGGTCTGTTGGAGGCAAAAACATTCTTCTTGTAGGGTGGTAGGAGTCTGGTCACAGTCTTTAAGCCAAGTTTGTCAGATCTCTGCAGCAGTTGCTGTGCAGGTTGACACCAAGCAAGCAGGGAGGTAAGTTGATTTCTCCTTCTCTCTTAGGATGTACTTTTTTTCCTTGGTTCATTTCATAGGGAACTTTTTTTTTTCCCCTGTAATCTCTGCCTCTTGCCTTCCTAAAAGCCAGTCTGGACAGGACAAGAGAAAACCTTTTTTGGATAATCAATGAGAAATTGCATAACAGAGAGGAAACCCTCATAATTTGGTTGTAGCCGTGCATCACGAGGGGAACTCGGGACATGGTATCTTTAACTGCAGGCCCCCAAAGGGAATATATTTGTTAAACATTATAATTACCCTTCAGTGCTGAACTCTGTAGCAATTGAATCCACGGTGATGCACATTATCATTTCTGAAATGATGCTTTCATTTAGATAAGGCATGCAATTATACATCTTGATTAGGTCACTGTTCCCAGGAGCTTTAGGTTATTTATGGTGAGTTGCCCCTTCTTGTAAATTATGTGGCGAGGCTGTGGATAGAGACATTCGCTCCCTCTTCTTCCTTACCCCTTCCTGCTCTTCCACAGATCCTTTTGCTTCTCTTGTTCTTCCCTCATTGCACAACTTGCGCAGGCAAGATCAAAAATCAAGTAATTGGAGAGAGAAAAATGTCAGGTATATAGTGGAGACTTTGCCGTGAGAAGTCAGACCTGGGAGGTCTGCTCATCCCTTGGTTTCCTCGCAGGACCTGCTGGCTTTCATAGCGGGGGTATTAAGGCTGGGATTCCCATCCCCGCATTTTAGACCTCTAAAAACTGTCATCTTTTGCACAGCAGTAACCTCAGCCTTCTCTGTGATCGATGGCACTTCCTGAGGGTGATGTGCAATATCTCATCTTAAACGGTGCCCTGAAGACAAGGATTCCAGCTAGGCCCATGAGTCGTTGGTTCCCTACTGCTTTAATGACCATATTGGCAACAGACCTCACGTAGGACTCCCTTTCCTTCTTCACCCCTCCTGGGGGATAGTTTCATTGAACTACTCCCAGCTTCCATAAGACAAGTGGAAGTGAGGAATCTGCTCATGTTGCTTAACTGGGTACCATGTGAAGGGTTGATCGAGGCAGGGAGAGTGGATGTGAAAGCTCCTGCGGAAGGGAAGTGGTGGGGAAGGACCATAGCGACAGGAGGGAGATGATATTCTGGTCTGCTTCTGGAGCGAGTCTGAAGAATGTCTCCACGCTGGAAACTGAAGTCGCCTCTTGCCTTTGTAGGCAGTCCCAGTAAATCCAAGTTTAGGAAGAGGATTGAGGAAGCATAGTCAGGATGCAGCAAATCTGCTCCTGTTATATCATTTTGTAGAATAAGGATCCTATCCCGAAGTTTTTAATTTTGTCATTGCCAGTACCCAAATGAAGGAAATCCAGAGTGTATTGGTCAACTAGGTGTAGGAATCAGGAGTGTGACAAATTTGCCAGGCTCAGAAAATACCGAGCAGGACCTGTGCAGTCCTGAGAAGCAAGACTTTGCCAAGGATAATCCTACATGGTTGGGGGAGAGATGGGGCTGGGTTAGTGGCAGGATTTTAAACAGCTCTCGGTTGTCTTAACTGTTTCCATCTGCCACTTTCAAAAGATGCCTTGGGGCCAAAGTGGAGGTCTTATGAAAGACCCATCCCAGATGACCCAATGGGTCTTCCCTAACTGTCTCCTCTGCATCTGCAGTTCCTCAAAGGATACAGCGCATCCTAAGCAGGTGAATGTAACCTTGGCCTTCCTCTCCTGCAGATCCCTGACCCTTTCTCTTCCTCTGTGCATCACAGCAGCTTGTAAGCACCTGTCTGGGGCATCAAAAGGGGGTTTTTCACTTGGTGCAATTGGGCAACCCACTCTACCATCTCAATGCATAGAAGCAAAAGCGGGGAGAGGGGAGGTGCTGATACGTCAAACGGGACAGTGTTTCCCATCTGCAAATATTTATATGCAATAATTATCCCTTTTTGAGATTAAAAGTTATCCACGTGAAAAGCAAACTGTCTTATCTCTCTTTTTAAATAATATGTTTAGAAAGTTTGAGCATGAAAGTTCATCTTTCAATATTGCTACTTGTAATCCTATAAGAAATATTGACTGTGTTCTAATTGGTATCATTAAGCTTAGGTGATGTTATTAATATTACTAATTAAACTGTTATAAACCTAGTTTACAGTTACATAAACACATCATCTCCTGAACTGCCTGCCTACATGTTTTGGCATCGGGAGGGGGGTGGATAAAAGCAAATTCAAATGCAAATGATATGAACATACTTTAATCAGAGGATCAGAGAACTCAGACACAGAGAAGGCTTATTAGGTCTGTGCTGTTCTCCAGAGGCGGAGGGTGAGATTGACTCCCCATGGAGACTCCCAGGAGCTTTGGCCAGTCTAACTCTAAATGCCTCAAGCAACGGGACTTCTTATGTCCCGAGAGAGACCTACCCACAGACTGAGAGAGATGTGTCTCGATATTCAGCCTGTATTTTCTTGCTAAGGCAGATATCAGCTGCCTCAGAATAGTCTCGAGAAAGGCCTTGCGGTCATATTCAGGGGCTGAGGTGGTGAGAAACATGTTTGTAAGGCATTTCTAAAGCTGTCTGTTAGTGCAGCAGGACTGGGAAATCACCTCCTCCTCTTGGTTTAGCTTTCTGGCAGGACCGGAGCTGGCCTGGCACTGCTGGCAGTAAGTAGCTGTATGCAGCAGCAGAGCACTGGAGGAAGTTTAGTGCAGCTAAGCATCCAAAAGTTCAAATGTTTGACCTAGTTTCTCTACAGCTGGAAAATCCATCTTCTGTCTAGAATTTCCCTGACTTCGGCTACTTCAGAAATATCATGAGGACAGCATTTTCCCTGATCTGTCGGTATTTGGGTCCCATCTGGAGCCAGAAAGTGCAGCATCACGTGGGGCGTTTAAAACAGGAATGCCCTGAGGAGCCAGCTCCTGTTTGCTTCAGGTTTGGTGCTCTCTCTTCCTATTTTGATCACCTGTGGATGGAATGGGTTTGGGGGTGTCGGGGGCTGAGGCTGGAGGCAGAGCAGCCCTTTCGTGACAGTGTGTTTCCAAAACAGCCTGTGTCAGAGCGCAGATATTGCAGAAACTCCTTTAAAGCATTTCAGGTCCATTTGTTGGCCCATCTGTGGCTCATCTGCAGAGCTGCACTTGTCACCAATAACTCCTAAACCTCCCAAACAGGCTTTTCTCAGTCTGAATTGAAGGAAAAAGGGATACCTGCCACCACTGAGAAATACCTCTCCAGAGCAAGGTCACTGTTTCCATGATATCTGTGTTACAAAGATTGCTTTGTGGGTTGCAGTCAGGGTAAATGAACATGGGACATTTGCCCAGGGAGACCTTTAGGTCTCAGTTCACAGTCGTCACTCTCAGCCAGCAAAGCCAGCTTTACTCCTGACACTCAGCAGCACTTTGGGGTTCCCAGCTTTGTTTTTATTTCCCTTGGCTGTGCTCCCTCAGGGGCTGCACAATTAAGTCATCTGAGCTTTTCTAATGGATATGGTTAAATTGAAGGTTGAGATCTCTGAAAAATCAAAGTTATTTGTCTAGTTTCAGCTACTGGCCTGTAGCTTTCGCTGGTCACCGAGTCATCACTGCATGCCATCACTTCAGATGAGGCTGAGTGAGTGTCAGAGAGCCAGGACTGCATGGACAGACCATGCCCACGGAGGTCACTTGCGGGGGACATGGCAGCAGATCAACAGCACAAGGATGGGGCTGCTTGGAAGACACAGAGCATTGCTGGGGTACTTTGCTGCTCTGAATCCATTAACCCCCCCTGGCGTGTCTGAGGATTCTAGATACATCTTGAAGTACTCCCAAAACTACCAGGAAAGGACTAAAGTTCGTTTCATCAGATGAAAAATATCACTATCTTGGGCACCTAATTGTTGGTGCTAATGGCATGAAGCTGCAGGGCTGTGACGTAGCAGATCTCACACACACTCTTAGGTAGTGCACACATGTCACGCATGTTCACATGCACCTGTATGCGGAAAATGCCATACCAAAATTTCTGCTAAAGATCTACTTTTCAAAAACATCAATCCCCACTTGGGAGCATCCTTTGAAATTTCTTCTACTAATAACACCAAACTCCTTCCTTTTCTAAACATTCTCCTAATGGTGGCCATGTGTGTATGCTGAATACAGGAGCAGCTATGTTCAGAAGGGAAAGTTTGCATAGCATCCCCAAACTTAAGAAGCTGTAGGTTGGGAGGGAAATTACTCTGAAGCTTATCTGGGAGCTCAGTGACCTTGGAAGAAGAATGGTCCTTGAAGCATCTCAGGAAAACCATGAGCTTGGTTTAACTTACACTTAAATTGCTTTCCACTTGCAGGAGTTAGATTTAAGACTCCCCATCCCTGAAACAGCCAGACGTGAAGTGGTTGGTGTTGTAAGACAAGGGTTGTATTTCACTTGGTTGGTGTTGTAAGATGAGGGAAGAGTGGCTGGAAAGCTGCCCAGCAGAAAAGGACCTGAGGGTGTTGGTTGACAGCCGGATGAATTGAGTCACCCATGTGCCCAGGTTGCCAAGAAGCCAGTGGCATCCTGGCCTGCATCAGCAACAGTGTGGCCAGCAGGAGCAGGGCAGGGATTGTCCCCCTGTGCTGGGCACTGGTGAGGCCGCACCTCAAATCCTGGGGTCAGTTTGGGCCCCTCACTGCAAGAAAGATGCTGAGGGGCTGGAGCGTGTCCAGAGAAGGGAACGGAGCTGGGGGAGGGTCTGGAGCACAATTCCTGTGAGGAGCAGCTGAGGGAGCTGGGTTTGTTCAGCCTGGAGAAGAGGAGGCTCAGGGGAGACCTTATTGCTCCCTACAACTCCCTGAAAGAAGGGTGCAGAGAGGGGGGTCGGTCTCTTCTCCCAAGTGTTAAATGATGAGACAAGAGGAAACAGCCTCAAGTCCTGCCTTGGGGGGTTTAGATTGGATATTAGGGAAAAATTCTTCCCAGAAAGGGCTGTCAGGCATTGGAATGGGCTTCCCCGGGAGAGGGAGGGGGGAGTCACCATCCCGGGTCAGATTTAAGAGACATGTGGATGAGGTGCTGAAGGACATGGGTTAGTGGTGAACTTGACAGTGCTGGGTTAACAGTTGGACTTGATGGTCTTAAAGGTCCTTTCCAATCTAAAAGATTTTATGATTCTATGATTTGTATGACACAGTTGTCTCAAGACATCAGAGGGTGTGGACAAACTCGTAACATCAAGTAACACTGTACAAAGCAGTCTTTTGTGCTGTGGAAGGTTTCTTCATGTCTGTGGGGCTTCAGAAGAGCTCACATGCCTTTTGATAGAGCCTTATTACTGGAAGCCAGTCATGGCCCATTAGGAGCCAAACAAGGTCATCTCTTAAGGTGTAGAATGAATGATCACTCAATCTTTACTTTTATTAAACCTGAGGTGCAGAGTGTCCCGTTCAATATTTGTGGGTTTCGTTTTCTCCTTCTTGAGCTTCTGTATGTCACATGGGGTGAACAGGATTGGAGAAACACACACAAAAGCGTAGAACGTACCAGTTTCTGTAATAGCTCTCATTCTTCAGTGGAGAGTGACTGGAGGACTGATGAGCATAAAACCCAGTGCGTTTTACAGCGTCTCATGACATGAGTGCGAGAGGTGTCTGGGCACATTTCAGGGCTGGTCTCAGTTTCTCAGGGAAAGGAGGGATGGTCCTTGGCCATGCCACGGAGAGATCCCCTGAACTCCAAGCTCCTGAGAGCCTCCTGTGTCTAATCAGGGGATGCATGAAAAAAACCAGGTCGTATGAGTGCCTCCTGACTCGCATTTCCAGCACGGGAGGAGCAGCAGGGTCATCTCTTCATTATTGCCTGTGGCTCTGATGCTCTTGGCTCTTTGGGGGTTAAGTCAAGGTCTCGGCTTTGAGATTTTGTTTTTGTAACCTTTCACGGGCAAATACTTCATATGAAGTCTATCAGGCAGCTTGTGTCCAAGAAAATGCCATTTTTTGCCTGAGCTGCAAGTGAATCAGAGCTCTGGCCACAGCAGCAAGGCTTTGGCTAACAAGCAGCAGCGATTGCGCTGCGTTTTGGCAGCCAGCTTGCTTATCAGATTGATATAGGAGGCTGTAAGCAATTGCATCTGGATTTGAATGGGTTACCCAGCCTGCTCGGCTGCTTGGGATTCACGCCAAGGGAAAGCAGGGAGTTGTGAGGAGAATACCCAATTTCCCCCTGCGAGGACTGATTTTAGTTTAATGCAGCCTCCTCGCCCTTAAATCCAATTAAAGGCCTATATTATGTCAGTGGAAATTTATGCCAATCCTAATATAGTCTAATAAGCCTTAAAATAGCACTTTGCTAGTGAAAAGCCCTGTGGTTTAATTTGATTCTGAGCCTAATAACAGGCTTAATATGAGGGAATTGGCCCCTTTTTATTTTCTAACGGGGCTCCACATGCTTGCTCCCTTTTTAGGAACGGAAAGGTTTTCTCCAAAGCATGGACAGGAGACGGCTCACCTCAGCAGGTTGCCTCTTTTCCAGTTGCTTCGTTTATTGCCCGTGGGAAGTCTCTCTAAAGACATCCCAGGTTGGGATCTGTAATGCGAAGCAGTGAACACCTGCCTGCAAAGTGCCTGGTTGCTCTTTCAGGTTTTCTGTGCCTGATATTCCGTAGTCAGTGTGGACAACAACATTACCTTGATCATCACTGAGTCCCAGGGCAGGATTTGACCTTCTCCTATGATGCAGATGCATGCCAGCTATTTTGCAGATGCTTTCTGCTGACAGTTTCAGAGATGCAGCCTTTCCTATCTATCCACACACCTACAACTTCATTTCCCTTCTCTTCCTCTCTGTATCTCAATTACTCCACCATCCCCTTCATGATCCCTGAAAGCTGCAGCCTCGTGTTGCTCACGCATGGCAGCCCCAGGCTGTTGCCTCTCCCTTTCCATGGCTCTAGCTTTATGCTTCCCCTGTCCCATCCTCTTTTGGGGTTTCCGCTGCTGACCCTCACTGTGCTCTCCTCCTATTCCAGCATTGCAGTCTTGGTGAGCAGCCCACAGTGCCCTCTTCCATGGCTCCCTTGGAGGTTCTTCATGCATTCCCATAAATTTAGTATGTTTTCAAAAGTGTCTTTCAAACAACTGCATTATTGTCCCACAAATTGTTCTCTGAACTTGCTCTATGGGAAAACTATATAAATCCCTACGTCCTTTAGGCTTGCTCATGCTCGTCCAGCATTAACTCTTCCTTTCCTTGCATGGTGGCATCAGGCTATAAAGGCGGCAATGGTCAGCTTGGAAATGCTTTGCAGGGGCTGGTTTGGGCAGGGATCTGATTGTCTCCACGACATGTATCAGTACAGCGGGGGGCTGATCTGTTGGAGGGCAGCTCTGGGGAAAAGGACCTTGGAGTCCCAGTGGACAACAGGATGACCATGAGCCAACAGCGTGCCCTCACGGCCAAGAAGGCCGATGGCATCCTGGGATGCATTAAGAAGAGCATGGCCAGCAGGTCGAGGGAAGCTATCTTCCCCCTCTGCTCTGCACTGGTGAGGCCTCCCCTGGAATCCTGTGTCCAGTTCTGGGCTCCTCAGCTCCAGAAGGACAAGGAGCTACTGCGGAGGGTCCAGCGCAGAGCCACGGAGATGGTGAAGGGCCTGGAGCACCTTCCATGTGAGGGAAGGCTGGGAGAGCTGGGGCTGTTCAGCTGGGAGAAGAGGGGGCTGAGGGGGATCTTATCAATGCTTATCAGTATCTAAAGGGGGGGTGTCAGGAGGATGGGGCCAGGCTCTTCTCAGTGGTGTCCAGTGACAGGACGAGGGGTGATGGCCATCAATTGGCAAACAGAAGGGTCACCCTGAACATGAGGAAACCCTTCTGCCCTGTGAGGGTGACAGAGCCCTGGGACAGGCTGCCCAGAGAGGGGGGAGTCTCCTTCCCTGGAGACTTTCCAAAGCCGCCTGGACTTGTTCCTGTGTGATCTGCTCTGGGGGATCCTGCTCTGGCAGGGGGGTTGGACTAGGTGATCTCCAGAGGTTCCTTCCAACCCCTGACACTCTGGAAATCTGTGAATGAGCTGTGCAGACAGCACATGGATGTGTTGGGAAGGATGTGCTGCTGCCTGTGCCCATGAGCAAGGCTTGTGGTGGGCAGCAGCTGAGGTGTTCATGACCAGCTGAGGATGGATATCCCCTCAAAGCCCAGGAGTAAACCCTGGGCTCAGCCTGTAGTTGCAGGAACATTTTTTCAAGTTTCTAAACTCTTGGGCATGCTTCTTGCTGCAAAACTATTTGCTCAACCCATCTGCTATGAGGTAGCGTCCTGATTTGAAGGGGGGCTGTCAGCTTCAGCCGCACACACTGCTCTCCCTCACTCGCTCTCCTGAACTGCTGCTCGGCTTTATTGCAAACTGTTAAACAGCTGCTGCTCTGCAGTCCAGAGGTGACTGAATTTTGGTGGTGGGTGGAGTGATTTTCATATAGCACTTACTAAAATGTGTTGAGATAAAAGCCTCAGCAGAAACATAAAAGGCCCTTTGTACTTGAAAGTTGTTATTTTTTGATTAACAACAATAGTAAACAGAGGTCATCAAAGCTGCCTTCAGAAAAAAAGAGAAAAAAGACTGATCTAACGTTAAAATCAGAGAGACCACGGGTGTTTTTGAGTACCTGATATATTTAGGTGCCTAAGTCCTTTTCAGTCAAGCTGTCTGACACCCCAGCTGGCACAGCTCTGCTCTGTTGACTGAACTGGAGGCAGTAAACCCTCCCCACCAGGCCCGATTCATCCTTGGGTTACTCTCTTGGCATCAAATGGATTTACACTGGCAGGAAATTTGGCCCAGAGCCCTGACGAGCAACGCCGTGGCTCTGCACTCCCAGGCAGCAGTTGATGTCTCTGGGACTTCTCATTCGTGCTGCTTGTTTCGCAGTGGAGGGGGGAAGACGACTTCATGCTGGCGCCTCTTTATCCCCTTTGCTCCCCACCCCAGCCCAGTCCCCTGCCTACCTAGGGGCAGGCTGATCGGTTAAGGGAGCTTTGTTAATGCCGTAATCCTCACGTGTGCTCAGCCTCACAAAGCTGCCACTTTCTCGCCCCAGCCGCCCTCGCAGATCCGTAATGTCCCGTGTCCAATCGATTGCTGTGCTCGCTCCGGCTGCCGGCTTTGAGCGTTTTCTCCAGCAAGGGCCAGATTGCTCTGGCAAGCTCATCCATCCTTCGGGGATGGGGGGCAGAAGGCGAAGGGGTGGGGGATGGATGCCTGAGATTGGGCATTTGGGACTGGGGGGGAGGGGGAGGTGGCAGGCAGCAAGGAAAGAAAAGGCTGTAATGCAAGAGTGGCTGTGAGCAGTTAGCATCTTCTTCACCCCAAAGCCCAGTGCTCTTCCCTGCTGATGGTAACGCCAAGCTGCGTCTCAAGGAGCACACGGTATTGAATTGCACCGCTGTTCATGCCCGTTGAATGCTCAACTTTGTGATCCATCCCCCTGAACTCATTCTGACACCCCAAACTCTCGTGCATCCTCAGCAGCCAAGTACAGAGAAAACCAAAATCAATCTGCCAAAGGTAGTAGTTCCCCGCTCTGCCCCAAGTTTTCAGTTTCAACCTCATGCTAATCCCTTCCATAGCCCAGGACAGGCAGGTTTCCAAGTATTCTTGGGCCTAAAAATGACTTTAGATCCAGGGACATGAGGAGGTGGGGGAGTAGAAGTTCACCGATCCAAGGAACTGGGTCTGCATTAGAATGTGCCATATTTATTTCTAGTCCTGGAAGCACCTAAATGATAGATACAAAATTGCAGCTTTCTATGCACAGTGAAGCTGTTTGGGGTTATTTTCATAACCCCATATTTTTATGGCTCCTTCTGTGCTCTGCACATTTAAGCCCAGGGTGACTCAGTCATCTGGTTTCACAGAGGACAAGGATACTAGGCCCAGTAAATTGCTTTACAAACTTCCTGAACGGTTTCTAAAGTTTCTTATATGCTTCTGGCTTATAGAGGCAAGATAGAGGTATGGGAGAAGAGAGGGAGAAATGGCTTTACTTCCAAAGCAATCACTGAGAGCATCACGTCTTAGGGAAGTGCACTCTCATCCTCATGGCGTTAAAGCCTCGTGTAGCACCACTACTCGCATATTTGTGTGTGTGCACTTTCCCTGGCACTGCTGTTTTCCAGGCATGGGCTTTTGGGTACACTTTCTTGAGAAAGGCAATGTGTACCAGGGCATGGTTTGGGGTCTTTCCCTTCCACTTTACCCTGCCCTTTCCCTAGTTCTGATGCTGGGTATCTTCTCCATCCCTCATTTACCTGTTTTCCCTCCAGACCTGTCAATGCAGCCCGGCAGCAAAAGGCTGACCTGCTTGTGAAACACACGACAGTGCAAGCACCATGATCCCACTATTAAACAGGGCATTGTCTGGTACAGCCAAATATTTAGCTGATGTAAATCAGAAAAAACCCCACGTTGAAGCCAATGCATTGATTAATACCCACAAAGGGTCACAGTCTTCCAGTCTGGGGAGACTAAACCCGTGAGGAAACACCTCATTTGCTTTCCAGAAATGGGTGTTCACGTTGCATCCACCCTGGTTGGTTGCACTCTGAGCATTGTCTCAACTGCTGTATACAGCATCAACTTCCCCCCAAAGCACCGCTGTTCCTACAGCACTCATTGCATACTACTGCTCTCAGTTAAAGGCAGTCTGTCCCTTAGAGGATTTTGAAATGTAAATCATTTTCCTGCTGTTGTTTGCTCTCCTGTGGAACCAGGGCAACCCTTCCTAGGCTGAGGCAAGGTTGTCAGGAAGGTTTCCCGGGCAGACCCACGGCCGATGGACACCTGAGGGGTTACTCATTGTCTTCTGGAAATTACCTTTATAACCAAACACCACTTACCATCTCCTCCTCCTGGGGCACTTTATAACAGACACTGGCTGGCAAAGCAGAGTCCATGGTTAAGGCTGGATGTAGTTCAATCACCTTAAGCAGCCTGGAAAAACACTGCCTGGATCACCTGATTTGGTGCCTTTTTGTAGTTTTGGAGCTGTGAATATTTAACTGTGATCTAAATGTAGAAATTCTCGTACATTTTGGAGGGTTCTTTGAATCTAATTAGGATTTGGGGTTAAATTAGGTGAATAACAAATTCCTAACTTAATTTGTATGGTGTATCTTCAACCTCCAACATGATTTTAAGTGTAGCACTCTATCTGATAAAAATGGGTTTCCCCATAGACTTCGTATGTAATTTACCTGTGACATATATAAAATGAGGGGAATTAGGTACTTAGCCAATAGCATTTGCAGTTAGAATGGTCTCACAGGTAGAGTCATAGGGTGGTTTAGGTTGTAAGGGACATTTAGTCTAACCTCGTCGCAATAAGCAGGGACATCTTCAACTAGACCGAGTTGCTCAGAGCCCTGTCCAACCTGACGCTGAGTGTTTCCAGGATGGGGTACCACCTCTGGGCAACCTGTGCCAGTGTTTCACCACCCTCATTGTAAAAAATTTCTTCCTTACATACAGTCTGAATTTAGCCTCCCTTAGTTAAAACACATTACCCTTTGTCTTACCACAACAGGCCCTGATAAAAAGTTTGTCCCATCTTTCTTATAAGCCCCCTTTAAGTACTGGGCTTTAAGGTCTCTCCAGAGCCTTCTCTTCTCCAGGTTGAATAAAGTCAACTCTCCCAGCCTGTCCCCATGGCAGAGGTGTTCCAGCCCTCGGAGCATCTTCGTGGCCTCCTCTGGACTCGTTCCAGCAGGTCCATGTTCTTCTTATGTTGGGGGTCCCAGAGCTGGATGCAGTAGTCCAGGTGGGGTCTCACAAGAGCAGAGTAGAGGGAGAGTATCCCCTCCCTTGGCCTGCTGGCCATGCTGCTCTGGATACAGCCCAGGATACGGTTGCCTTTCTGGGCTGCCAGCGCACCACTCATCACTGATCTCCATCATAATATTTAGCCATTGACCACTCCTCTCTGGATGTGACCATCCAACCGATTCTTCATCCACACAACAGTCCACCACCAATAGGTCCAGCAACCTCTGGTAGGGCTGCCTATTACCTGGCTTAAGAAGTTATCCTTGATGCAATCCAGGAGTGTCCTGGATTGACTACAGCTTGCCGTGCTGCTTTTCCAGCACGTTTCGTTGGTTGAAGTCCCAGACCAGGATGAGAGCCTGTGAGAGTGGTGCCTCCTGTACCTGCAGTAAAAAGGTTTTGTCGGTTGATCGTGTGGCCTACAGTGGACACCAACCACAAGGTTCCCTTTGTTGCCTTGATCCCTAGTTCTTACCCATAAACTTTAAACCTGCTTGTGGCTGTTCTTCAGAGACAACTCTTCATACCCTATCCATTTCTTGATGTGGAGGGTAATGCCTCCGCCCCTCCTACCTCGCCTGTCCCTTCTGAGCCATCGATAGTCACACTCCAGTCATGGGATTTGTCCCACCAAGTTTCAGTAATGGCAGTCAGGTCATAGCTTTCTAGCAGCATGGTGGCTTCCAAATCCTCCTGTTTGTTGCCCACGCTGCGTGCCTTGGTGTAGTGGCACATCAACAGAGCTGTTGGCCTCACCTTCTGAGAGGAACACCCCTTAATTCCTTTGAGGTATTTCACTGGCGTTTCCCTGTTGGCTCCTATTACCTCAGGAGCCCCTGGCTCATCTCTGTGAGATATCTCTGTGAGACTCAGTGTAGCCAGCCCATCTGAGAGCAACAGGCTGAGAGCCCTTTCTAGCACCCCATCCCTCCATCCTTGTCATGTCGTCCCACAGCTTGTCATGGGCAAGCCTAATATTATCCCCTTCCCCCTTCAAGTCTAGTTTAAAACTGATGTATTTTAAATAAAATATTCTATTCTCATTATCAGAGAGAAAGGAAGTTGCTTTTCTTCCTTGGTGACTTAGGGATAATTTTCTGGTTGATAGGAGGGAAGCTATACACAGTGATGGTTGCCTCTATAAACATTTCATGGAATGATAAAGCAGCACTGAAAGCCAGTGGCTCTCTGGGGTCATCTGCTGTGAAACCCCTGAAGTTCATGATATCAGAAATCATGTATCAGGCATAAAACCCCAGCAGATTTAAGAAATAGTATAAATTTGGACTTTTTTGATTGTCTTATGGTTTCTCAGTGTTTAAGCCTGATTTCCAGCCCCTCTCCTTTATCTTGGTTTCTCCTTGTATTCTGACAAGACAGTGTTTTCTGTGTTTAGTAGCGTATATAAAAGGGGTGGCTGTTTCAAGACTGTCCCTCCTCATTTTAAAGTATGTGAGGTCATATTCTCAAGCTTTCCCTCACCCACCCAAAGACTCTGGACATCCTTTTACACTAATAAGCAAACGTTGGGATTCCAAGTTAATCACTTGGACACAGAAGCTGGAGATTTCTGAATAAATTCTAAGCTACTGTGAAGATCTCCCAGAAATCAGGAGAGTGGACAGGCACATGATGCAGTGCCTTGGACAAAGTCAAACTTGCTTGAAGGCTCCAGGTCAGTCCTTGCTCTGGTGATGGTTTAGTTACCATGGAGACAACCAGGTCTCACTTCATCCTCCAGCACTTGCGCTATTCACTGGCGACCCCTCCGGATTAAAGTTGGAGGGTTTTGGATCATTTTCTTTATTTTTATCAGCGGTGTAGCACACCGTCTAATCCTCGTACTTCTCATGAAGGAAAAAAAAAAAGACAGAAAAGCCAATGTCCTTCCCCCACGTTTGTTGTGTAGGCCAATTATCCGAAGTGGTGACAAGTAGAAAAATGAATTAACGGTAGCTTTGTAATGTCAGCGTTATTTATCGTGTATAAGCTTTGTCCAGCTCAGCTGTGGATCAGCAAAGGACTGCTTTTATTCTTCCCTCCTCTCTTTGATGCTGGGTTTTTTTTCTTTCCTTCCATCGTTCCTTCTCTTGATACAGGTCCTTTGCTCCACCACACCATCATTACAAAGTCTTTTTCTTCTGCTCTGAACAGGGAGGGTTTTCCAGATCAGATGAGGGGCCGTTGAGGAGATGCCCTGCAGGAGGTGAGGAAAGGGGTCTCCCGGCTCTCATCTTCCCCATCCTTACCCTCTACCCCTGTGATAACGACACCACGCTGTTGGGTTTATTTTCTCTGATCTCTAACTCACACAAAAAGTAGGTGCTGAGACTGGAAGTGGCCCCTGTTACATTTTCCGCCCCCCCTTCCTTTTCCCGTGCATAGTTTGCTGAGTCTGTTCCCTCTGTCACCTTCTGCAGTAGAGACTTTCAAAAGAAAAAGTGGAACTTGCTGGCAGGAGGCAGGAAAGCAAGGGACATTAAACTAGATCCAGTCTGAGAGCAACGCGCTGGCGAAAAGCCCACAAACACTTCAGATTTGAAGCACCAAGTCACAGAGCAAAGAGACAAAAAATGCATCCTTGTAAAGCCATAGTGAAGCTGCACCTGCTCAAAACTACTGTAGCCAGTACACTGTGACACTTCAAAGCTGCCAGGGAATCAGATACTGGAATCAGATACCCCTCACAGGGCGTAAAAGTAGCCAAATTTTGCACTGAGGCGGCTGGAGCACTGACTGATGTGGGGAGCAAGCCTGAAGGATAATACACGTATATCCCAATAACAGATGATGGGAGAAGAACCAAATTATCTTGCAGTTTGTTTGTCCCCGTGTAAGTGTTGCTGGCTTCCCTGTCTGGATTTTGAGAGCTTTTTCACGGCGTGAATGTCACCTTTCAGTGGCTGCAGCCTACAGAGGTACGAGGTCCTACAAATGCATTAGTAAATAAACCAGGCTCTTGGTTATAGCTGGGTTTGATGGCTCAGCTGGGCTAGTTTGATTTTACCTCTCTGGAGGTGTCTCGGTGGTGTAGGCTAGCCTGGCTCGGCTGGCACGTCAGGAGTTCTCCTGGAGAAGTGGGGAGCTGTACCAATGTGGGATGCAGACTGTCGACTGGCAGTAAATCTGTTTGAAGCTCTTTTGTTGTTCCAAGCGATTGCTGAATAACTTCTGTGAATTACTTCCAGTCGATATCTCTTATATGAAAAGCTCACAGAAAGCTTATTATGTTCCAAATTCGGAAGATACGGATTCTCACATGCTAAACATCCATTAGCAGTGAGATAAAGGCAGCTCTTGGGATCAGATTTCTGTAGGGGTAGCTTTTGGCAGACGTGCAGGTGAAGTTTGCCTTGTGCGAGTTGTCTCTGATGCATCCTTAAAATAATGGAAAATAGATTCTTGTTAATAAGATCTGGTAGTTGACATCACACATGAGATGGGCAGGACTGAAGACAGAGACAGAACATTATCAATGTTGTTAAATACTTTTGAATCTTTTGTAGGTGATTTTTAGGTCCACACTTCTAGGGTTAATTTTGAAGAGATCAGATACTTTAACAGTAAGAAGAATAGCCCTATCCTCCCTGCCTTGACACGCTCTCTGTGCACTCCTTGCCGTGAGACTGCTGAGCGGGCATTTCAGTGGATTTTTGTTTTAAATGTGATGCTATTGTTAATATGTTGGGTAAAATGTCACAGCAGCACTTTCAAAGGCAGCTAGCACAGCGTTGCCGCTATATAATTAGTGATACTGGGATACTGGGGAAGGCTGCATAGATCACCTCTCTAAGTCTACTTACAACATGACCCGCTCAAAAGCAGTATTGAACAGCTGCCCACAAACAGTTTCTCACTTTAGAAGGAACAAGAGACTGTACAGCTGGATCCCATGAAGATGAAATTATTGCCCTTCGCCCAGCTGCTCGAAATGCTTTTAAAATAACCAGTTAAGTCAATGCACCAATTACTCTGTGGTTACAACCTCCAGAAGGTAATTCAGATGTGAATTGCTCTGTAAAGGTGCCTGTCTTTTTTCTGATGACTAGATGGGAAGCCTAAGATGACTTCATTCACAGCTCAGCGCCACAGTAACCGTCTAAAGGTCAGTGGGGTGAAAGCAAGCCAACAACACTTTTTTCCCCTCCAAGATAAAAATGTGATTTCATTTTTCTATGAAAAAATGTTAGGATCATTTCTTGTTGAAAGCATGGTCAAATACCAGAAAAACAGTGAAGCTTAGAAAAGTAAAAATTCTTAATTTACAGAATTTTTCAGGGTCTCCTATCAGCACCAGCTTGTGTTTGAACCAAAGGTGTGTGTTGGTTTTGATACTAAATATGATGGATTCAAACCAGAGCCCCAGAATCTCCAGTCCTTCAGTTTTGAGGTGCTTTCAACCATGAACTAAATTATTTGTCTAGCTGCTGCAGGGCTGGTATCCCACACCAAAAACCATCATCCAAACTGCCGCCAATGGTGCCTGTGATTTGAACTTCCAGGTTTTAGTCCCTACTATTACGCTTCTTTGAGTTGCCAGCCCTTGAGATGGCTTCAGGCATATTCACATTGGAAGGGATGATTATTGTCATGAAAAGTTGAGTTTAGGTACAGTGAAGGGGGGCAGCAGTAGAGATCTCTGCCTGGACTGGGGGCTAGCATACGTGTGCAGGGACTCCCCAAGGTCTGTGCCCTGGAGGTCCAACCGGGCTGGTTGACCCATTGCTTTGACCTGCTCCAGCTATATGAAGGTTGCATCTTTGGCATCTTTTGCAGACACTTCTGGTGCCTCTCTGTTCATGCTCCAGGCCAACTGGACATCAACCTGCTACAAATTGGAATCCAGGGTGGTGGTTGCTTCATTTTCACCACGTTGCCGTCGATGCCACTGTGAGCCCAAAGTGTGGACAGTGGTAGCAGACACCAAGCGCTCAGCGGGGGCTGGGAAGCGATTTCACCCTTCCCTTTGAGGGACCTGGTGTGATATCCTGAATTAATTGGTGTGCCTCTGTGTGTGTTTATATGCCCATGTTTTAATTCATCCGGGGCGACAAGCTTAACTGAACTTACATTAACCCCTTGACCAGCTATCATAGATCACATCTGGGTAGTACGCACCTGCGCTGCTGCTGGCCATAACCTCCCGTGCTATCCATTTGGCTGTATTGGCAGAGAGATGGCAGTGGGAAGAGGCAGTGAATGAACCAGCGGGAAAAGAAATGAGTGGTGATTCGGGCCAGTAACATTTGGTATCGTCCAGGCTCTTTGCCAGTGGGGATTTACCCGGGGCTGATCTTCCCTACGCATTCAGCAGCTCAAGCGATTCAGCCAACAAAGCGTCCAAAATCTCAGCATCACCCCACGGACACGTTTTTATCCATCTCACTTCCTACATCTTCCCAGTCTCCTTTCATCATCCTTGGTGCTGGCAGAAGCGGGTGTGCAGACTGCCAAGCGGGCAGCAATTTCATGTCCAGGGGAATAAAAGGGATCTCTGAATACAGGATGCTCTGTGGCGCTTGTAGCCACGACTCCCCACTGCTTTGAGCCGGACGGTACCATACCTTGCAGGCAAAGGATCAAAAAACATTGTTGCCCTTGTCAGCGAGCTGTCACCAGGGTCCTGGGTGCAGCTGGGCATATGGGCAGGACGCTATTTATTTACTCATTGCTGAGCGTTCATTATCTCCAGACCCCATTCAGATGGTAGTTTCCAGGTCCCGGGGGGAAGCCAGTTCTGCATAGCAGATGAAACGATGCCCTGGGCAGGAGGTGGATGGCAGCATCCCTGACTGAGCATCGCACGCAGCGGAGAGGGAGAGCGAAGGGACAGGGGCTGAGCGTGCGCATGGATGAAGGAGCCAAAAGCATCAGCGGTGGTAGGGCTGGGAAAGCAAATCGCTCCAGTTTTCACAGCAAGTGTGCTGGTGAGGGTTGGAGTTCCTTGCCCAGAGTAAATGCCTGTATTTATCATTGTCGGGACGATTTATTGGCCAGCCACACTCTTTTGAGAGAGGGAGGCTGGCCCATTCCTGCTTTTCAATTATCACCACCTCCAGTGAGCAGGGCTGCCCAAGCCCCCACTGCCATGCTCCAGTGCTTACCAAAAGCAGCTCCCCCATTTCATCTGCTGCATGTGCATGCCTCTGATGTCCCTAAAAATGCCCCACTCCTGAGCCTTGGATGTTTGCGTCCTTAGTCTGGAGAAGGACCAAGCATCTGGGACCTGCTCTAGTTCAGGAGAAAGGGATCTGACATCCATTATTTACGTCTTCCCTTCCCTGGGCATGTGGGAATGTGTTTAACACATGTTATTTACTTGATGCATGTTTAAATACACCTGTTCTTCTTGACCCAGACATACCTTTGATGGTGTTCCTGTGGTTGTAGTAGGCTCAGTATGAAGACGTAGCTTTGCATACTTAACTTTCCCTGTGTTCACTGCTCATTTAGCCACCCTGGGAACATCTGTGAGACTTTCAGATGCTCAATAAACTTTCAATTGCTGTGGTGTCTCACCCCAGAATTAGGAGCATTTCTTCAGTGGATTAAGTTATTTTCTATCATTTCTAATTTACAGCAATCTTGATATTCTCAGATGTGTGCTTCGTTCTCCCCTCACTTAACTCTGCTATAAGTTGCGTGTGAACTTGGTATGCAAGAGGAATTGTCCCTGTATCCTTTCCTCTCTACCTGTCTCTATACAGTGCTTCAGCAGGAGGACACCAGTCTGTTATGCTGTTTAAAATTCTCATGTACCCATCTGACGTATAAACCTGGCCATATTGGTGCGTACTGGTTGATTCCTAGTGTTGTATGTACATTGGCTGTAAATCATAGAATCACCCTTTGGGTTGGAAGGGACCTTAAAGATCATCCAGTTTTAACCCCCCTGCCATGGGCAGGGACACCCTCCACTAGACCAGGTTGCTCCAAGCCTCATCCAGCCTGGCCTTGGACACTCCCAGGGATGGGGCACCCACAGCTTCTCTGGGCAACCTGTCCCAGTGCTCCCCATGCTTTCTGGGAAGAATTTCTTCCTGATATCTAATATAAATCTCCCCACTTTCAATTTAAACCCATTACCCCTTGTCCTGTCACTCCCTGCACTTGTAAAAAGTCCCCCTCACCTTTCTTGTAGGCCCCCTTCAGGTACTGGAAGTTGCTCTAAGGTCTCCCTGGAGCCTTCTCTTCTCCAGGCTGAACAAGCTCAACTCTCCCAGCCTTTCCCCATAGCAGAGGTGCTCCAGCCCTCTGAGCATCTTCGTGGCCTCCTCTGGACTCACTCCAACTAATCCTCCAAATCCACTGGAGGCACTTGGGATGAAAGTTACTTAAAAAAAAGACTGTGCTGTGTTATAGTTTGTATGTAAACAGGTGAAAACTACTGACTTTCTAGAAATAACCTCAGAGAGGCAGCAATTTTGAGTGTGTTGTATATTAGGGCAGCACAGTGCAAAGGAAATGGAAGAGTAGAGCCTCAAGGAGTTAAACGAATACTTTGGAGCTTAAGAACCTCCTGATGCTTCATGGGAAAATGGGAAAATATTCTATTTAGAGACCGTAGTGCTCACACATCAGATGTTTTCTCCAGTTCTCTCTCTCTGTAATTTTTTTTTAAATTATCATCGGGGGCAATTTGCATGAAAGGGATCTTTGTATCTGAAGTGCCCATCTGCTGTGCAGCTTACCTCCCCCCTGACGACATAACCATCTGCTTTTGACATCACCACCGTCTTCGCCACAACGCCACGCGGGCCTGCGGGCGAAGGACCAGTGACACTTTATTAACACCTTGCCTTGGTGTCGTCCTGCTATTTGAAAGGATTCCCAGGCACTTTCCTGCTGTGAGCGATTAGCTTGCACGCTCTAGACGGGGATGAGCTGGCGTGGGATGGCAGCGTGACCACGGCTGGGGTGGTGTGTGGGAGGTGGTGGTGACACTACGTGGCATGAAGCAGACTACAGGAGCTGTAAGCGGTTTTGAACAGGGACTGATTTTTGCTTTGCCTTTCTATGACACCTCATGTGAAGGAGGAGCCCCGTTGTCACTGCCGCCTGGGAATCAAATAATAATAATTACGAGGCTGATGATAACACTTACGAAGCAGTGTTTGATTAGCTTCACTTGCATCTGCTCAAGATGCCTCTAATTACATAGTGGTGTCCTGGTGTCATTCATTCCCCAAACTAAACGTGGTTTGTCCCTTGTAGCTCATCCCACCCCAGGCAGATGGTGATGCTCAGAACAAAACCCAGGAAGGAGAATGTCCACTAGAGACCTTGCTCTTTGCATCCGATTGATTTACCTAATCAGGGCTTAGATACTACGTGAGTAAACACAACAGATCCAGAAAAGTGTTTCCAACAGCCCAGATGGTGATGGCTCAGTGAAAACAGTGAAACACCTTCCCAAACGCCAGCTCTCCTCTCGCCGGGGCGTCAGCCGGCGGGTAACAGCACGAGCTGTCACAGTCGCTGCGCACATGGGTTTGCTGTCATGAATTGAGAGAGATGCCTTCAGGTTAGGGCTGTGATGCTTGTGGGCATCTATTTTCATTTGCCTACCTGCAAACGTTGTCCAGGTGGTATTTGAGGTTTGAGGTTTTCACGTGTGGTTTCTTCTTTATGTTTTTTCTCTGTATAAATCTGCCTTTGGTTTCTCTCCTTTGGGAGCGAGCAGAACCACTGCAGAGCATCCTTGGTCTGGCTGCCATCCACCCAGAAACCCTGGGCACCTCCAGGCACTTGTACAGATCAGCTGTGCAGCAACGCACTGTAAATCCGACTTGTCCGGATTGTCCAGTCCTACGGAGCGAGTCGGAGATCCCACTTCATTTCACAGAGCATGGGAGTGCTCCTGCAAGCTCTTTTGCCTCATTATTTTAGTCACCAAAAAATTCAGGATGATCCCAAGTGAAAAAATGTGTATCAAACTGAGGCCATTTTTTTTCAGTGAAAGCAATCTGCAAGCAAGACATGGGTAGGAATTTGGAAATTGGTTCACTTTTAGGGTTTTGAGATGAAACATCTTGAATCATAGAATCACAGAGTGGTTTGGGTTGGAAGGGACCTTAAAGACCATCTAGTTCCAACCCCCCTGCCATGGGCAGGGACACCCTCCACTACACCAGGTTGCTCCAAGCCTCATCCAGCCTGGCCTTGGACACTTCCAGGGATGGGGCACCCACAGCTTCTCTGGGCAACCTATCCCAGTGCCTCCCCACCCTCTCTGTGAAGAATTTCGTCCTGATATCTAATCGAAATCTCCCCACTTTCAATTTAAACCCATTACCCCTTGTCCTGTCACTCCCTGCCCTTGTAAAAAGCCCCCCCCAGCTTCCTTGTAGACCCCCTTCAGGCACTGGAAGTTGCTCTAAGGTCTCCCTGGAGCCTTCTCTTCTCCAGGCTGGAACCAAGCTTATCTTCAAAATTCACTCAAATAAAGCAATCAGCTGTGGTATTAAATACTATTGTCATGACTGTAACATTATTATTGGTTATAATAATAAAAAACCAATGCAAAGGGGGGAAAAAAAATTTTGTTTCAGGTCAAGCGAATAGTTTTGTTTTGTCTGACCCATTACCCTTTACAAATCTTTCAGGAAGGAAACAAGTGGTTTGGATTAACCCCAACTGAAATTAAGAGCATTAAGGGACATTTTGCTTTGCTTGCAACCAGGACACTTGCGCCTGGGAACGACCATGGCGTTCACGTACATACATGTGCTCACAGACAGGCTCCTCATCACACTTGGTCAAGGGCAGGAAGTTAAATACCAGAGTTAAGTGCTTGGGAGGAGGTTCCCAGCCTTTCCAGCTTCTCCTGCTTTGCATGGGAAATGCCGATGCACGGCCCCAAATTCCTCTTGAATTAATAAGATCTATTCTTCTCCCCCCACCCCCATAGCAGGGGGAATTGAAAGAAGCAGCAGGGCAAATTGTTCCCTGAAGTTTTCCTTGCCAGTCAGCAGGTTCATTAATCTCGTTGCAGAGCTGCTGTTGCGCCAGGTGCAGAGAGTATTACACTATTGCCAACCTCCCTGCCAGGAGAGATGGCAGAGGGAGGCTCGTCTTGGATGATAACGCTCATATAATCCACTTACTGGAGGTAGTTTTTCGGTTTAGTTTGAATACAGTTTCTCCCTCTGATCGTGTCCCTGTCAGTGCGGGCACCACTCTGAGCGACTGGAAATTCTTAATCCTTTGCAAGCATCTGTCAAATTGTTTTCCCATCTGGGACCCCTCTTCTCACGAGCCGGGAAGCCTGCGTTGAATTCAGCGGGAGATGAAAGCAAGCAGCACCTTGAAGGATCAAAGATGTGTTTGTGAACAGGATAGGAGGTACACGGATGCTCTGAAGGGTGCGGTGCCCAGTCCAGGGGGAGCGGGAAGCAGATCTGTCTTCCAAAATTTGTCTCGGAGGGCATCGCAACAGGAAGACACATCCACGAGCAGTCAAATGTTGCGGCATCCCCCCTCCTCGCCCTCTTTGGGCAAGCAAAGCCCCAGCAGCGATACGGCAAATTGGAGCGGTGGGCACGCCGTTACGGGTGGGAGCTGGCAGGATGCCGGGGGCTGCACGCGAGGCTGGGGGGGGGCTGGTGCCAACTGGGAGCCAAGCGGACTGGGAGCAGCTGTTGGAAAGTCAGAGGGGGTGGGTTTGTTTGCAAAGCGGGGGTGTGAGAGTGGGAGGCCAGGGAGGCCACTTAGGAAAGCAGACAGTCTCCCACCTCCCCCCCCCTCCGCAGGATGGTGTTGCATGGGGCTTTTCTTCATAGCCGCAGAGTTTTTTTCTCTGCCCCGTGAAACAGGCAAACGATGGGGTTATTCAAGTCTGTTGAAAGCAGCGCACAAAAGCTTCTCCAGGCTACAGACAAGCCACACAGCTTTACTTAGCGATGCAGGACACTACCCAACGGGCTAGGGGGTTTGGGAGTGTTTCTACCTTTCTGCTGGGATGTTTCTTTACCCGCCTTTGTGATCAGTCCCTTTGCATGCAGGGGTGACCCTCGCATCATTTTTTTCAGTTGGTCATATTAAATTGACTCTGGTTTATTGCTCTCTTAAACAACTGGTTATTGGAGCCGTTCGGTTAGCCTTAATGCCTTGATCTATTACTGGTCTTGTAATGTTTAAAACAGAAAACGTCTCAGTTATCCCTTTCTTCTCCTTGGGAAGTCCAAAGAAGTGAAGCTTCCCAGATTGTGGATGTCACAAAACATCATACATTTGTTTTCCCCCTTTCTAGCAATTTAACACATTTTGCTTTTGCAAAGGTTCAAAAGTTCGCTCAGCAACAGTTGGTTCTCTGAGCTTCTTGCAAAGGCCTGTGGGTAAACTAAAAAAAAAACAAAACCCCAACCAGCACCATTATGTGGCTGCAGGACATAACAGTAACAAGCTGCATTTAATGCCCTTAATATTACTAAAATTTTGGAAGAATACAAACACAACCCCCTGACACATACATGTTTTCCGCTCCTTTACCATATGTCAATATGCTCTGTGAGTAGTTAGGAGTAAAGCCTGACCTTTACGTCAGCCCCTTTCTGAATTTCTTTTAATTTGACCCAGCAGCTGGGATCAAAGCACTGGTACATGCAGACAGGCTAAAAATGTGAAAAATCCTGTTCGTCCTTCAACACGCTTTATTATGCTGTTGGAGGAGCGCTCTGGAGAACGGCTGGGTGAAGGGATGGATTAGCAGATGTTGCCCACATCACGTTGACAGCCCTGCGTTTATGATCGGTGCCACTTTCAGATCTGAAAGCCAAGTGTTGTGCACCGCTCTCTTAAATGCTTGCAGACGTTTTAAGCGGTGGTCTGACATATGGAAACCAAAATCGTGTGGAATGCACTCAAACAGCACAGTCATTGAGCAGACACCGCTGCTGGGGACAGGCACGGTCGGATGGATTGTATAGGTGGTTCACAAGTCACCTAGAGGCTGTAGAGAAATGGGGGATCCCCTCCTGACAGGAGAGGTGGACAATGTCCAGGGACCACCTCTGCTGCTGTGGGAGGCTTAATCCATTGCAAAACCTTGCCTGTTTGGTGGCTTGTTCCGTTGCAAAGTGTGGTGAGCCAAGAGCATCGAGAGATGCTTCAAGGAAATCACAAATATATTGGGTTTCACCTTGTTCTGAGGTAAGTCAGGAGTGGGCAGCAGCGATCTGGGCTGAACTGGGTTCCTCTGTCAGGTTCTGCCTTGGTGTTGGGAGAGCACCCAGCATGGTGGGGCCCAGGCTCTTCTTGGGGCTCCTAAGAGTGAGTATAATGCCCCTAAAGCATAATTATGATGGATCTGATGAACAGCGCTGAGTTCACTGACATGGCTAGGAGCAGGGTTTGATATGGATACCAGTGTGCCATGCATTTATCCATGGATTGTTGCACGCAGCAGTCCCTGGGTGCAGTTTCCCATCATCTGTTGTCCCAGTGTCGGTGGAGTTTTCCCTACAGGTCCCCTCTGTAGCTCCGGAGCATCCCAGCCAGGTTGCTGACACAGAGGCTGAGCTGCTCGCTCGACACGTGGTTCATGCTGTGTATCACCAGACCTGTCAGCAGCCCGCAGGAGCATTTTGCGCATAATGAAGGGAGGTGGCAGACTGTCAAAGTTTCATCTGTGCTTTACTGACTCCTCAGCCAGCTTCCAGAGAGGGTCTGCAGCATCTTTGGGCTGTCAGCCGTACGAGAGAGCTGGAAGTCTGTAGTATGTTTCTTGGCATTGCCTCTGGCTGCCGTGTCTCCTCCATCTCTGTTGCTGGAGCCAGGATGCTGTGTGCTGCTGCAGGCAGTTTGCAGGTTATGTCTGTGGTAGGATGCTAAATACCATCTCTGTCCCTTGAGTGACCATGCTGTTTCATTTCCAACACATTTGCCGATACGGTTTCAGCCTGAGCCAGTTTGTTGTGTCTCAAGATGAAGCCCAGACCTGTTTCAAGGGTTAACATCTACCAAGAACCGTCCTGGGGAAGCAGACTTGAGGCAGTCACCCTGGTTTGGTAGCAGGAGAGTATACAAGCATAAAACCAAGCTATGGCACATCATTCTGTGACAGCAAAAGTGTCTGTGGCTCATTTTATATGCTAGTTGAGAGGTAACAGAGGACCCAGGATTTGCAGTTTGACTTATTGCTTGACAGCGTAGCAGTGCTCCGGTGCTCCCGTGCCTCCATGCAGCACAGATCCCACCGAGCGTCTGCCCTCAAAAAAGAAAACTGGCAACACTCCCTCCCACCCCCCAGGAGATTTATGAGGCATGAGAGCTGACAACACAGCGCTTGGTCCTGCAAGGCACAAGCACGACCCCAGCCCTCGTTTCTTTCACTGCTGAGGGTCCCCTTAATGGTGATAAATGCCATGCGGCATGGGACTTCAAAGGCCGTCGGAGCTGACTTCTCCAGTCTGGGGCAACACGGCGCGTGAGACGCATGTCTGGGGCCACATGGGGAGGAGGGACCGGGGCTTGCGCAACAGATGCACGCACAGATGCGCAGTCACGGGACAGACGTGCCCCTCGGCAAGGGGCAGGGTAGCAGGAGAGGAGGTGCAGATCCTGACTGTTGGTTTTCTTTCCCCTGTGCCTACCTATAGGTTCACCCTATATTTTGCAGGAATTTTGCTGTGGCTGCAGTTTAGTGGCCCCGAGCGAAAGATGACCAATGCCTGATGTTGGCTGGAGCCTATTCGGGAGGTTCCCATCCTCTGGTTGGGTTTTTCATCATAGGGATTCGGCTCATGTGCTCCATGGTGTGACCTGATGTGCAACACATGGGGACATCTGTGTTTATATTGGTGTAGGTAGATCTTCAGGCCCCCAGCTTCAGTCCTCAGGATGCCATGGAAAGAAAAGGATTAAAATGGTGTGAAATAAATGCCACCAATTCCTCTTAAACGAGATTTCTTGTGCTGCCTGAGCCCTCTTGCAGCACTTTCTTTTCAGAGAGGTACACGTGCATGCGCTTATGTGCCCACACACACTGCTTCCTCCTGGGGTGTACTGTGACCTGCTAATACCACCTTGGAGGCGTTAAACTGCATCTCTACTAGGTGCTAAAAGGTGTTGTGTCCTGTTAACTGCATGGAATAAAAGAAAACATCCAAACAAAAAGCACTTATTTCTCCTGTCTTGCCAAGGTCTGTGCACTCTGTGTGGCTAGGCCATCTCCCTTGATGCTCTTGGCGTTTTCAAGACTTGTCATGTTGGAAAACACTGGAGAAGTTTGAATGTATATGGAATATGTAGTTGTAGCATTTGTAATTCCTTAACTGTAGCTGCATTTGGGTTTAATTGTCATTTCAGTCAATGCTGTCTCATTTGGGAACTTACCAGTGCATTTGCATTTGGTCAATTGGTCTGGCTCCTCTTGATTAGATCTGTACATCAATCATCACCTCTGCTCACCCCATCTGACCCCTCTGTCCAGATCTTGCTGTCAGTGAAAAAACTTTCTTACTGTGAAACTTTTTGTACTGTAAGGGTGATTGAACACTGGGGCAGGTTGACCAGAGTGTCTGTGGGTTCTCCATGGTTTGAGGTATTCAAACCAGACTGCACAACACCCTGGGCAACCTGCTTTAGTTGACCCTGCTGTGGGCAAGGGGTTGACTAGATGATCTCCAGAGATGCCTCCAACCCCACCTGCTCTGATTCTGTGGTGTGAGGAGGTCCCTACCCAGAAAACGTGCCGGCTCTAGGTGGTGACTTCCAGGGAGTGAATACTTACTGCTTGTTTTTTTGTGTTGTGAACCCCATCAGATCATACATCTGGATCAGATGAGGATGGCTTGAAAAGAAACCAGGTGTGAAGGGCTCTTTTGCACTGGTGCACACCCACAACCAAGAGGTTGCAATTAAGATCATACAATCGTGGAATGGTTTGGGTTGGAAAGGACCTTAAAGATCATCCAGTTCCAACCCCCCTGCCATGGGCAGGGACACCCTCCACTAGACCAGGTTGCTCCAAGCCTCATCCAGCCTGGCCTTGGACACTTCCAGGGATGGGGCATCCACAGCTTCTCTGGGCAACCTGTCCCAGTGCCTCCCCACCCTCTCCATGAAAAACTTCTTCCTGATACCCAATCTCAGTCTCTCCTCTTTCAATTTAAACCCATTACCCCTTGTCCTGTCACTACAGGCCCTTGTAAAAACCTCCCCCCCAGCTTTCTTGTCAGTCCCTTCAGGTGCTATAAGTTCTCTGCAGAGCCTTCTCTTCTCCAGGCTGAATAAGCCTAATTCCAAGATGTGCTACTGTAGCATCAAGGGGAGGTGAAGGCTCTTAGAGAACCCGCTGGTTTCACGCTGTACCAAGGTGATCTACTGCACAGCTAACCATAGCAGAGGGGAAGGCACTGTGGGTGTGAGAGCCTGGAGACTTGCATGTGAATTCAAGCATCTTTGGATATATTGTGGGCTGTTTCTGTGCCAGGTGTGGACAGACTGAAGGAGACATGGTCTGTGCTTCACCTGTGTGGGTAGAGCTGCCTTAGCGTTCAGTGGGCAAGGCAGGTAATACACATATGTGCTACGGTGGACAGGAGCAGCTGGAGAGAGACAAAACTTGAGATGTTTATATGCACGTCTGTAGCGCAACTTGGATGTAATTACACACCCTAGTGTTTGTAGGGAGTCCATGAAAACACGCTGTAGGTGTGGAGTGCACGCTATGTGCACGCTGGAGGTCAGAAGCAGCAGGATGCTAAGTGCAGTTGTGCGTGCGTGTGTAGTGTATGCTATTGCCATTCTTAATGTGTGAGTGTGCATGGGCACGGGGTGTAAACCTGTACCCTTGAGTTTGCTGCATTCAGTCTCGTTCATTTGTAAGCAGGAGTTTGTACGTGTGTATAGGCACAAGCTCACCCGTGGCTGCACACGGCAGTGAGTCTCTTGGTCCAGGCTGGGAAGAAGCTTTATTCTCCCTGTGCAGTCTCTTGTGTGTTTTCCTTATTTTGCCATTTAACTGAAAATCTCGGTGGAGCCGTGGGGACCTGACAGGAACGTTAATGCCACGTGCCCCGCAGCCATGCTGCTGCAGCTTTTCCATCGCGTATTATCCAGCGCTGCAATGTTGTGACTGCTGTGAGCTCTTACTAGAGTATCAAAGTGGAGGGTGAGAGGCAGATTTTCTTGCTGTACTCTCCCTGGTTATCTCCCGTGTGTGAGTAAACTACTTGCCACAGCCATAAGCAGGTATTCACCACCTTCCCTGGCTGCAGATCTTCTCGCTGCCTTCCCAACTTGTCCCCAGGACTGGGAGAACTGCTGCCTTTGCTCCTTGACCAGAGATCAGGCTGCCCAGGGCAAATCCTTGGAGCACTCCTAGGCAGGGCTGCTTCAGTCTTGGCAAATTTGAACAGGTCCAGAAGCAGCTCCTGCTGCTATACCCGGACTTGCAAACACCCAGGGAGGCAAATAACTATCATTCACAACAAAACAAAGCCATTAGCATTTTCCTTTATACTGCTAATGAAGCTAATTAAGCTGCATGCAAAGAAACAGAGGTTGAACTGGTAGGAAGGCATGGAGAGCAGAAGATCATTTCACCAGAACGTGGTTTTCTGGTTTTCCTTCATTAGCGAGTGCCTTTGATCCTCAAATGGGCTTTGGGGAAGGGGCTGACAGAGGGGAGCAGAGCTCAGCCAGGGTCCTGTGGGATGTACTACAGCTGCAACAGGTTGGGAGAGGCCTTTTTGGGGAGGGTGTGCACAGGGCTGTTCCTCCTCTCTGAAAAGAGTTTTGTCCAGAATCAGTTGAGCTGACTTTTTCTTTACTCTTGGTGGTCTCCTCCTGTCCTGACCCTGATGGCAGGGAAATTCTACTTATCCTTCCATTGGGACAGCAGTTTGCAGTTCCCACCACCACTGGCTCTGCATGTGGAAGGCCAGGGAGAACACGTTGTCCTGTCTGGGTTCCGTCCTGACCACCACTCTCCAGTCCCACTCAGGGTTTCCCCAAGCCTGGGGTGGTGTTGGAGCCCTGAGAGAGAAAGCTGGAGTCTCCAAGCCCACTTTTACTGGATACACAACCGCATGGCATCATGAAGCCATTTTCCCTTCAGCATCCCCTCCAATACCTCCCTAGTGCTCCAGGATGCCATAGGATCCTGTATCCCAAGGAGGTGGTTTGAGCTATGCTATGGTCTGAGGTTTAAGGTGTATTCAGGTGCAGGAAAGGTGGAGATACCTTTGCAGACTGGCACTATTATAAGCCTAAAGCCCAGCCCCTCTGTCCATCCACACCCTTGAATGGTGTGTTGCAGCCTTGGAAGCGGGTCCATGCACTTCTGTCACACCTGGCAGCCAAACCACCCTTTGGCTGGCCTCCGGGTTTGCTCTGCCTGAAGGATAGTTGTCATCCTCTGGTCTCTTGTACAACTGCACAGAAAAAGGGAGATGTGACTTATGTACCACAATGAAATCTCTCCTCCCCTCCAATAAAACACCCTCCCCCCCCAAACCACCAGCCCACCAGCCCACAGATAAATCAGCCTCCCGTTGGGATGGTGGCTGAGGGTGATGACTTGCACGCTGTGCCTCTCCGCCTGTGCAGGCCCAGGATGCTCGGAAATTCCCTGCTTGAGAGGCGCTTCCCCTCCCACAGGGTCCTCAAAAGCTCCCCCAGCAGTTGTGGGAGGAGGAGGAGGAGGCAGCTACTTTCAAGGCAAGATGTGCCAGTAGATCCTGGTTAGCAGAGGTGTCTGGCGCCTGAGAGCGATGGCTGTGAATGAACCGAGTTGTGCAGCTGCTGTCACAAGCTACAGATGAGGTGACTGCGCTTGTATTACCACACTTCTCACCCGAACCGGAGGATTTCTGTCCCAAATACGCAGGGCTGTGAAAGTGGAGCCGCCGCACAATGCGGCTGCTGCGGTCTCACCTCATTGTGGATTCCCAGGGAGTGCAGGATTGGGAGGGGGAGCAGGTGCATGCTTTGGAGGAGGTGGGACCAGCTATTATCAGCCTGAGCATTAATTGTTGAATTAACATCACACTGTGTAACACGAGTAAATAAGAATCGGCGGTTTGGATTTCTTGCAGAAACCTCCTGTTCCAAGGGCCTTGTGTCTGCTGCGCTGATCTTTCTTCTGCCTCACCTCGCAGACCCTGGCAGGAGTGGCTGTCTAAAATAAAACGGATGGCTTTTCCCTCTCCTGCACTGCCCCTTGCCATGCAAAGCAGGGAGCAATATGGGATGGACGTGCAAAACTGTCCCAGACATCGTTTCTGCAAAAGTGCTTCTATTAGCACAGCGCATTATCCTGGCTGCAGATTGGGTGGGGGTGACTCTCCATCATTTTGGCAATTTCTGGGGGTTTTCTGCTGGTCAAAGTTACGTGAAGCTGTTAAAAATCTGCTGTACATTCCACACTAAGAGGCAGCTGCATTTCAGGAGTGAAGTGATACTTCCAGCCAAACCACCCTTTTCTCCAGGCATCTTCATCTGTGAAGTACTGCAGGTCCTCTGGGGTGATTATAAGGTATTTATAGTTGAGGAGATGGATGACTTAGTCCTAACCGTATGAATGATACCGCAGCAATGGCAGCCTTAAACACAGACAGCTAGAGGTCACATTTGATTACATAAAGCCTGGATTTCAGCCGAAGCAGCTGGGAGAGACGTTCCTCCCTCCTTGAGAAATGACAAGTGTAAAAACATCCTTCCTGACTTGGGTTCCTGAGGCAGCCAAGCGCAGAGTGCCTCTGCATCTGAAACGGGGTAGGGTGCCAGTGGCTCTGTTATCCTTGGCAGGGAGAAGCGACTTGTTAGTGGTGGCAGCACAGCCCAGCTGGCAGGGTTGAGAGGCCACAGCAAGCAGAGTGTCCCCAGCATTTGTCTTCCTGTCCCCTTCCAGCGAGCGCATTAGGACGTATCTCATTCTGCACTGACTGTTCTCCTGTGCTATTAATTTGTGGCCATATAAACTCCTGCTGCTATTATATAGTTAAGTGATGCAGAACAAAGCTGCTTATTAACACGTGGAGGAGCACTGGATGCTTGTGGGGCAGCTCCTATCACCACATGTGGGAAGGGACTCGGGTCCCACCACTGCCTGCTGGGCAGCAGCTTGTCCCTCCAGAAGGAAGCCCCAAGGTTCAGGCATCTCCCATGCCTGGGGGTGGTGGGGTGAGTTATGGAGGTTGGCACGTTGCCCTCCACACCCCACAGTGAAAATTCTCCTGCGCTAAATGAACGTGTTGGCATCTTCTCCATGTTTGCATCCAGGTGGAGATGCTTCCATCCAGGAAGGCAAAGGCAGGTGTGATGATCTCTTGTTTATCACCATGTGGTTCCTTTCCCTGTCAATCTTTCTCACCACCCAACTCCTGCAGCCTGGGCCACATCTCAGCCTCTCCCTGTCTGCAGTCCTCCCGCCGTATGTGTGCTGCTCAGCCAGGCTTGGCTTTTCAAGGCAGCAGGACAAAGCTGCCTTTCCAGACCTCTTCCAGGTACACTGCAGCAGGATTTCCCACAGCCTTGGTGTCTGTGAGCAAGCCTGAGATGACAGGAGAGGGCTGTAGTCCTGCTCTTATGCCAGAGCTGAACTTCGTGGGGAAGGGATATCAGACCTGGCCGTGCAGGCAGAGCAAAGGTGTTGCTGTCTGCTGCCGAGTCGGTGGGCAGTGGGGAACATGTTGGCAGCAGCTCTTTTATGTCTTACTGCCCTCGAGCTGGAGGGGCAATGGCAGGCATGAAATATCACTGCCAGTCCTGTCAGCCTGATGGACAGAGTAGCCCCTTGCCCCCTCCTGAGGGTGTGCGGAGGCCAGGCAGAATGGAAACGGGTTGTACTCAGAGGGGAGAAGCAGCTTTGTGTCTGGGGTCCCTTCTGCAGCTGGTGCTGGGATTATCTTGCAAAGTTACATCACCGGTGTTGGACGCAACCTCAGTTCTTTGGGTTACAAGGTTCAACGGATATGAGTACTTGCGTGTCATATATGCCCTACGGATACAGACCCCAGAGAACAGCTACTCCAGGTTCATCATCGCCTTTCTAACAGTCACCATTGGTCTGTGAAGGCTGTACCTCTTTTTTCTACATCATCAGCAAAGCTGCCTGTGTTCCTGTCATGAGCACAACCAAATTCTCTGAGGTTTGGGAGAAACAATCAAAACCTGCTTAAAATGAGACTAGATGTGGTATGGTGGTCATATGCTGCATGTTTATGCAAATCTTGCTGTCACCTGTAGTAATACTGTGAAGCACAAGGTTTTAATCATAGTGATGTGAGTGACCTGGGACTTACCATCTGTACAGTTATCCAGCCCTCCAGCAGCAGTATTTGACCCATCAGAGGCAGGGAGACATGTAGCTATTGTTGTCAGGATATGTATAATTTCCAAGCTATCGTTCAGTTTAGGTTTATATCACTGAGTTGGTCCCCCACATGTGGAAAAGTGTGTATGGTGTGTCTTGATGGAGGCCCAGGTGATCCTGAGCTGATTGCCTCCAACTTTATGAATTAAACCAGAAACCCTGGTGCCTGAACGCAGGAGCCACCGCATTCACAAGCTGACATTCTCTGTCCTGACTCCTTGACTGTGGACATCTGCATCCCACTGGAAAAAGAGTGACATATTGAAAGGTACTGAGAGTTCCCAGCTTGGAGAAGCTGATGTCAAACAAAGGAGTGTGTACAGGGGTAGAGTCCCATGTTAACTGGTAACCAAACAGGCAGCAATGTCCCAAGGTAGGACCCGAGACATGAAACCCGTGGCCTGGTAATCCTTTGGTGTGCATTTTGACTGCCAGTGGTGCTGGGTAAGTGCCTCTGGCCTAAACTTCTGGCTGATATTTACATTCTCTTCCTGTGGATCTGGTGTCCAGTCAAGCTCCCGGCACTCGATTGCTCGTCTGAAGTGCTTGACTCTTGAGTCTGATGGTTTTGTTGCTTTGAGAAGCCATTCCCAACATAAGACTTTCTCAAATCGATCCTGCCAACCTTTCCCTGTTAACCAGCAGGAGAGTTCAGGCTGTGTTTCAGAATAATTATGCGCAAGGCACAGAGTCAAAAAAAAGGTGGAAGTTCCTTAAACACTCACGAATGTGCTCTACTATTCCTATCTGTGTCCTTGAGACATTTCATTACCTTCCAGAAAAAAGAAGTATGGGATGCCAGATGCTGGCTGCAGTGCCCTTCTCTCCTAGGTGCTGTTTCTCATGAGACTTAGGCTGCTACCCAGCTGGGAAGAGCACAGGGGTTATTCAAGGCCATTTGCTGTGGGATGTTGAGGTGATGCTGGGTCAGACTGTGGCACTGGAGCTGCAGGACAGACCCTCATGGGGTCAGTGCCAACCTTTTCCTGTAGGAAGACCATAGGCTGTCACACCTGTGCATGAGCGTGAACACGGACCAAGAGGATGCAAGGTCTTTGCAGTCCACCCAGGCGCACTGCAGGTCCCTCATGTCTCAGAGCCCCAAAATCCCTCTGTCTCTGCAGTGGCGGGGAGCTCTGCTGTTGAAGGTGAGCCACTGTGACCTTGGAACACTGGCTCCAAGACCATGTGGGGTGTGCAGTCAAGTGACAACCACAGATCTTTGGGTTGCCCTTACATCAGCTCTTTCTTCCTTTGCCTATCCTTTTATTGCCTTTATTATACATAAATTGTGTGTTCTAAGACACCTGGGAACCCGCTGACAGTATGCGCTGTTAGGTAGCATTCTGCTGCAGGCTGTACAGTCCAACTGAAATATGGGGAGTTTCTGATGGGACATTTCATGCCAGAGTAACCAGCTTTCTGTGCCTGTGATTATGGCACCCAGGATTTACTGTGCACATCTTGCCAAGATAGCTCATGCCTGTTTCTTCTGAAACTTCTGACCTTGTGCTAGATCTTTACTTAACCTCTTTTCTTGTGTAATCAAGAGCTGGTTCCGGGCAGGCCTTGGTAGGAACGCTCCCCCAGAGCCTGGCCTACCAAGCCTGCCAACTGGTAGCATCTCCCTGGGGTGAGTTAATTCTCCTTCCAGCCCATCTTCTGCTCCTTCCCTGTTATCACTCAGGGAAGGATCTTAGGGAAGGGCATGGACATCAGCTCAAACATTTTCCAGATCATGTTGACATCAGGCAGTGACAAAGGAATGAGCAGAGCTGTTTGTCTGGAGAATGACCCACGGGGAAGGGATTTGGCTCTCCATCATGCTCCCATGATCCAAGCCAGCAGCAGGGGTTGGTGGTCTCTGGGAGCCGCAAGCTAAGAGAGACTGGTGTAATTAGTGGCACCACATTGTGCTCAAAGTACTGCAGCCTAAGCCTAAATTTCCAGCACTGCGGCAGCCAGGGCTGTGTCCCCCTGGCACTGCTTTGCTGGGTGGGTCCATCTTCCCCCTCTGCTGATGGAGCCAGTACAAGACATGGAGCAGCTGAGCCAGAAGCGTCTTCCAGCAATGTTCTTCCTTGAGGCTGTAGGAGTTTAACACTCAAGCCTCATAATTCTCCAGGCTCAGGCTGTAAATACACCGAACAAAGACAGTCAAGATGCTTTTTGGGCTACTTATAAGTACAATGTATGTCAGTAACTGGTGTCTTGTCACTGGCCGAGGCTCTTTGGATGCTGAAAGCATCCCAGACGAGCTAAGTCGTGGGGATGCTAGACATAGGTTTAAGCCATATGTCAGTAGATGATCTATAGACCACTATATACTAATAGATCATAGAATCCGTTATGTTGGAAAAGATGTTTAAGATTATCAAGTCCAACCTTTAACCCAGCACTGCCAAGTCCACCCCTAAACCATGTCCCTATGTGCCTCATCCACACCTCTTTTAAAGACCTCCAGAGGTGGTGACTCATGGATGGTGACAGCTGCACCAGAGAGACCCATTTCAGTCCAGCCTATTCCCCTAACCCCTTGGTGACACACTCTTGGGTCTTTGGAGAGGGTGTTGGATCCTGCAGCTGGGATCGTCCTCTGGGATCAGGTAGAGGACAGTCACTATGCTCCATACCCTGCGCAGGGGTACCGGGGAGAGGAACGGTGCCTCCCTACTCTCAGGGTTTCCAGTTGTGCTCTGATGTCAGGGAGGTGGCTTTGCCAGGGAAATCACAAAAGCAGCCACAAGTGGGACTTAAAATAGCTCTTCATGCAAGGCGGAGGGAGGGGGGAGCGGCGGGGGACAGCTCTGCCTGCCACATTGACAACTTTCCGAGGAAGGGTGAACTCTCGCCTGTCAGTACTCTGCCTCTTCCCTAGCTGAAAATCCCAGAGGGAAAGAGGGATCTGGTGCCCCTTGGATGCTGCAAACCTTCCTGTCTAGCGGGAGATTTCCACTCAGCTGGGAGAAGGGAACAGAATCAAAGCGGCATCTTGGGGGAGGAACAGGGGCCAACCATTCCTCGGTTGGTGGCTGGGTTCATGCTGGAGCCAACTCTTTCTTCCCACGTTCTCCCTCTTCCTGCAGCATCCTGTGGCATCCCCTGAGATGACAAAGGCACCGACTCCGTGGTAGCCCAGCCAGGTTCATGCAGATGCCAAGGTTGGAGGCTTGGGGATGTATGAGGTGGCTCTTCAAGCAGGGAAAGTGGCCACCAGAGAACTCAGTGGCTGTTCAGTTGGGAGGCTTCATGCTTCCACGTGGTAGGAATATCTGACGGCAGCATGGGCTGTGCCTATGCTGATTTTCTTGGGAGAGGCTGGGCAGAGAAGTGAAACCATAGCTATGCAAGCCACATCCTGCCCCAAACGAGTTGGAGGTACGGTTTGAAGCTCCGCTGTGCCCCAGGGATGTCAGAGGGGATCACAGTTGGCTTCCTGAGCTTTGTGGGGCCATTTTCTACCCCAGCAGGTCACACTAGAGTTCTCCCATCCCATCATCTCTACAGGCGTGCTTCAAATCCAGTCCATTTTTCCCTCCCAGTGTGAACAGCCGTGGTGATGAGAAGCTCTGTGTGGAGACTGAGTTGGTTGGCCAGACTCCTTTTTCAGTCAGCAGGTGGTTCAAAAGTAGATGCACAGAGCTGATGGGACAAAACACCTTCAAGAGCTGCCTATCTCCATCGTACTGTATTGGGAGCCTAGAGAAGGCACTTTAACACTAATTTTCAGATGCGTGAAGTTAAACGCCAACACATCTCCCTTGTGTCTGAGTGGAGGAGACATCCTTTGGAGGGTCGCCAGCCTGGGGCCTCTCCTAACGCACACAGCTGTGGTAGCAGGAGCAGTTTATGGCTCATACGTGTACCACTAACTTCATGCCTTTTGGGGAACAGCCAGCAGATAAATAGACTTGCAGCTCCCTGGCTCTGATTGTCTTCTGCTCTTTGCAGGCTGGCAAATCCAGAACTGATATTCCATCCCCCATCCAAACATTTCTTTTCCCCTTTTCTTTTGCCAAGTTGCAACCTGTGTCTTGTAGGTGTGCTGATCCTTGTCTTACACTCATAAATATTCAGTGTCTGCTGTAGGAGCCTTTGGGCTGAAGCATGTCACATAGCAAGAATCCTGACTTTGCTGTGCACAGAGCGTTACAGGAGCTTCCTTGACCCACCTCCCAGGGGGATAATGCTCCAGGACTGCACGCCTGTGTCCTTAAAATCGAACGTTTCAGCCAGACAAACCTTTGACAGATCAGGGCTGAGGTGGTTTGCATCGGTGGCTGGCTGCAGAGGGAGGGCAGGCTTTAAAAACCCTTCTGATACAGAGGCATGATGAAGCACCTTGTCTTTATCAGCTCTGAGATATGGCCTCTACCTTCTACATGGCTCCATCAATGCACCTTGTCCTTCCCTACGCCACGGCTGCCCTAGACCCAAAGGTGCCCTCAGTCTGCACCATCTGGTTCATGTCTCTTGCACTCCCAGCAATGCCAAACTTGCCCCGGCTCTGCTAACCTGTTCCAGCCTTGCTGCTGGTTGCTTCTCTTTGGCAAAGTGGTTGAACACATTACTCATTGCAGTGGGACATGTGTACATGCTTAACTCAAACATGCTGTTCCAGTCTTTTGCCTATTTGGGGCCCTAATTTGGAGATTCCACACGCATCTGTTATTACCCCACAACTCTAAGCTCATGCTATGCTGCAGCCAACTTTCTGCTTTGGATTAAATTTACGGGGGGTTAAATAAGATCACTACTCTGCTACATCCCATGATCCAACCTGGGATTTGGAGAGATATATATATATTTGGAGAGCAACATAACTCTTAGGCTGCCTTCTCCTACCTATTCAACTTCTGTGACCTCTGGTCTAGTGATTATGTTGCCTGAATCATCCTCACCCAAATTCCCCCTCAAGTTTCCCATAAAATAGCACACTTTGGGGAAAGAGTTGGGAAAGAGCTTTTATAATGTGTGCCTGTATATGTGCGTGCTCAGATCTCACCCTAAGAGGGTGGCAGGTATTACTGTGAATGCCTCTTGGCTCTTGTTCCACCTCTGGGTAGCTACAGTCTCTTGCCAATTTATCATGAATTAAGTATCCCCGCCCCTGTGCTCTCCTTCACCCTCCGCTTGCCTTTCAGAGGAATGCACTGGCCTTGTGCCTCTGGGCTGCAATTTAACTGCAATTCGTGCTGCATCTGCAGATAAATACGCTGCACTGTGAAATACAGCATTGTTTTTTCTTCTGTGAGTGGCCCTGGGCAGAGCAGCTGTAGTGTAACTCACTGCCTCCGTGTAAGGTGTGTGTCCTCCAGCCCCGCGGTGGAGCGATGGATGGGGCTGGCTCCTTGGCATCTGGCTGTACAGAGCGTAAAGAAGAGCACAGAGTTGCTGCTGCAAAGGCAAGCCATCGATATGAGATAGCTTGTGTGGGGGGGTTCATGGGGAATAATGGGTTCAGAATTCAGAAACTGTTTTGCTCCTGATGCTGCTGCAGTCTGCTGGGGCTTGGTGTGGGCAAGTGTCTATTCCATGCTTAAGCATTCCTTGCAAAGTCCCACGTGTCCTCAACAACTGGCAGGGTCAGGCTGCATCCACATTCATGCTGTTAATGTTCAGGGTTACTAATATAATCTTCATTTCGCAGTCAGGATTGCCAATGATCAAGGAAGATTGATCCTAATTTCCTATCGTGCCCTCATTGCTTTTTCCTTGCCTATGGGAACAGCAGTTGTACTTCCAGCCTGCAGGAGCAAGCCATTTCCCGCTGCGTTAATTCCAAATCCCCTTGCAGACGGGAACTCAGGAATGGCTGTAGTGGCTAAATATAAGGTCCCTCATCCATGCTTGTGTCCTGTCTCTAGGAGTTGCCATCAACAGATGTGGATAGCATGTATAAACAGAGCAAGCACAGAGACATCCTCACTCGCATCACTCATCCAGCTGCAGGAATTTGTGTCTTCCTCAGCCAGTGAAACCAGTTGAATCTCCAGCATGTCCTGGGTGCATTTATTGGCACTTATTGGAATAATTTGGTTTGTATGTATGTGATGTCTTTGTTTTCTAGGAAGAAGGTGCATGTCAGCTGAGTCTCATGATGCACTAAATACATTAATTTGGTACATACTCAGGTGCATTGCTCCTTCATCTGAACACGTGCTCCTTTGTGTGCTGAGGGAGAGAAACTGCATGGGGATGCGTGTTGCTGTTGTCCTTGTACAATGATCAGAAGGAAATAACCACGAGGAGGAAAATAACTGTCAAAGACAACCAGTGCAACTGCTGTAGGAATGGTGTATTGCAGGACTGATCTGTTCAGGGTGGTTGCAGGCAGGTACACGGCCATTCAGCATGACTTGTATCACAGAATTCACAGATTCACAGAGTGGTCAGGGTTGGAAGGGACCTCTAGAGATCATCTAGTCCAACCCCCCTGCCAGAGCAGGATCCCCCAGAGCAGATCACACAGGAACAAGTCCAGGCAGCTTTGGAAAGTCTCCAGGGAAGGAGACTCCCCCCTCTCTGGGCAGCCTGTCCCAGGGCTCTGTCACCCTCACAGGGCAGAAGGGTTTCCTCATGTTCAGGTTGAACCTTCTGTTTGCCAACTGATGGCCATCGCCCCTAGTTCTGTCACTGGACACCACTGAGAAGAGCCTGGCCCCACCCTCCTGACACCCCCCCCCTTTAGATACTGATAAGATCCCCCTCAGCCTCCATTTCTCCCAGCTGAACAGACCCAGCTCTCTCAGCCTTTCCTCACATGGAAGGTGCCCCAGGAGCAAAGCTTGCTTTGGACAAACCCACTGTGCTTGTTACATGCCAGCTACTCCTCATACCCACCTGGAGTCAGGCCAGCTGGGTCCTACACCCAGGTATTGAGGTTCAAACCCCATTTTCCCTGTGCTGCTCCTTGGTTCTTCCATCTGCAGAAGATGCTGAGAGTGCTTCAGGTGAGCAGAGAAGCTGCCTCCACAATGCAAAACTTTCCTCCCTTCTCCCAGCTGAGGGAAAAGGGCCTGTGCAGGAAAATGCTCTGAGGATCAGGGCACACTTCCCTTTCTTCTTGGTCTAGCATCCCCCTTGGGTTGTCGTTGAGGTGTTTAGTGACCACAGGGTATGGGGAACAGCCTGTGTCCTCCAAGTCCTTGCAGGGCTTGCGGCCAGTGCCTAGAGAGGTAAGATGTGCTCTGACATGGACAACACATCTGACAGGACGCATTGCACAGCAAGGTGACCTCCATGGCATGCTTTAGAGTATGATCTTCACTTGCCTGAAGTCTTGGAATTCAGGCCTGCTCCCTCCAGGATGGGAGTTCAGGATTAACTAGTATTGTTTCTGTTTTCTTGACTGTCCAAGGAAGATAGGCTGAGGAGGTCTGCTCCTTTCTGACATTATCATCTGTGGCTGTAGTATCTCAAATGGTTAGTGTTCATCACCCCTTCCACACCCCCTCAGCTCACGTGGGAGAGAGATTTATTCTGGCTGGTTTATCATCCTTGAATCTCCTTGGTTGACTCCATTTTGCATTTTAACAAGAAACAAGCACTTTGTAATAACTGCAGAGATTAAACTCTGACAGACTCTCAAACCATTAACCTGAAGGAAATATAATAATAATAAATTAAACATATTAATGAAGCTGTGCCACTTCTGAATTTGTTTGGTAAATTGTACAGTTACTAACAATGAACCCAGCTCAACGTAATCCCTCACCAGAGAGGTTTGGGAGATGCAGGATGGGATAGGGCTTTCAGCAACCTGGTCTAGTGGAGGGTGTCCCTGCCCATGGCAGGGGGGTTGGAACTGGATGATCTTTGAGGTCCCTTCCAACCCAAACTATTCTGTGATTATGTGATGGATACCATCACTCTTTGTCCATCCTTCTGTCAGGACGGTGGTATGTCAAGGTTCTTGTATTGCTAACAAAAGGAGTCATCCTCCGATCAAGCATCTGATTTGAAATTTCACCGAGATAGATTCAACTTGTCTTCAGCCTGACCTAGGAGGACTTTTGTGACTGCCGTGTGGTGTTTGGGAGATGCTGAACCGTTCACAGGATGTTGTTGCACAGTCCCTGTAAAAGCAGCATGTGGTGGCAGGGCAGGCATCTCAAAAAGGCTGTTTTTGTAGTGGTGTTACCTTTTCCATTGTTTGTGCTGTCCTGGTCCTTGCTGGGAAAAGGGCCTGATGGTGGTATTTGCGATGGACTCTAGGGACTGGCCTCCAGTGCCTCACATCCTCCACCTGACTCACATCCCCTGTCACATGGAAAGATCCTTTGGTGATATTTAATCATGCCAGATACGTCGCAGATGGAAAAGGCTGAAGTAGAAATCTGTGACACCAAGCCCAAACCTGTGGCAATGTGACACACCCTCCAAAGCCTTGCCACATTTTGCCCCCACGTGCACAGGAAAGCACAACCATCATGTCCCACGGTGCCTGAGGAAAGAAGCAGTTAGTGTGTTCTTCATTTTGCTGCGACAGTAAGAACAACAGGGTGCACGCCTGGAGCAGTGGGATGCAGCACCGTGTACCAGGATGTGCAGCACGTGGGTGGATGGACTCATGAGAGCTGTGTCTCCTTGGCAGTGCAGGTGGCTGCTAATTTGAACAGTATCCACTATTTGAATGAAGCCAGCAGGGGTGAGGAATAGGGATTTGTCATTTCTAGGAGGTGGCTTTGGGTCCCTGCCAGCTCGGCGGGGTTGGGAGCAGCTCCTCTCGTCCAAAGCAGCAGCTGCAGAGCCAGTCCCAGCCAGTAACTCCCCTGTGCATGGGGATGCTCGCAATAAACAGTGGAAAATACGGTTGGGAGAAACCTAAGAGCTTGCCTAGCTCAACCCCCTGAAGGCAGGACCGACTCTACCTGTATCCCTGCCCCCGACAGAAGCTTCTTCAGCCTGTTCATCCAACTGCCAGGATCCCCACGGAAGCTGCCCCGTGGCTTCTTTATCCTGTGGCTAGAAAGTTTTTTCAGCGTCTAACTCCAGCCTCCCTGCTGTTACCCACCAGCTACCCACACCAGACGTGGAGAAAGGCATATTACATTCCCTTTTTCTCCTCCACCTTTGAAGATGATTATCCCACGTTCCCTCTCTAAACATCCCCTGTTCCTCCAGCCTTGCAGTGTAAGTTCAGGCTCCCCAGGCCCTCCATGGGTCTTGTTCTCTCCAGCTGACCTCCCAAAGAGCCCCACTCGTGCCCTCAGCAGTACTGTCAGGGCAGCTGGACCATGCCACGTGCTCACCACACACGTGCCCGTTGTCCCCGGCAGCAGGGGGGCTGTATCTCCTGCAGCAGACCAGCACTGTTGACTTAAGCACGTGGCGTAGGCTACCCCCCTTGCCTCAGTCCTGCAGTGCTGCTGAGCCCGTGCTCCCCTTCGCCTCTGCGCACGCCGTTATTGTCGCCTGAGAGCATTTTCCCTCCCTAAGTTCAATCCCATTCCTTTTTCTGAAGCGTTTCTTCAATTCATCCAGATCATTTTGTGTTCCAAGCTCTGCTCTCCTGCGGGCTCACTGCCTTTCCAGATTTAACAAGCTGCTTCTTTTATCCTGGTCATTCAGGGGGATATCGACTAGTGCTAGCCAAAGGGCTTGCATGTGTCTTCCCCCAGCTCCCAGTAGCTTGATGCACCCTACAAAAGCTTGGGCTGCCTTAGGTTGCTCTGGAGTAACCCTGGACCTAGTGCTCTGAAAATTAGGCATTGAATACCCAGAGATAGCAGTTGGGTGATATCTCTTGGAGATCTCTCACCTACGTATCCTTTCCACTGCATCTCTTAATGGGAAGGACTCCTCCTCTCACCACCAGCATCCTGTGGCATGCAGGACTCTGTCCAGAGCAGGCTGAATCCCGCACGACCAGGATCTGCCAGGCAGTGGAAAAGCATGGCAGGATGGTTTGGAGGCAGGCGAGTGGATCTGGGTCAGGGAATTCTCCTGTATGCTTGGTGCTGCAAAGCAATGGAGAGTTTTCCTCGGCAAGGTGCCAAACACCCTTTGAAGTGTCAATCACATCATTTGGCATTGATTTTTTTTTTAAGGTCTCCCCGCTGCTCCCCTCCCAAGAGCCAGGCTTTCTGCTGCCAGGCAGTCTTGCATGGGAATTTTGAGGCTGTGCAATGCGAAGTGCTGCGGAGACTTGCATGGGACTTGCGTTCCTGCAGATGGGGTGATCCCTGCTCCCCATATAAGCCTGTTGCCATACGCTGCTGCTGCACTGGCTATTAACTTTGCTTGTGTCCATGGCCCTGGGGGCATTTCTTGGCAGGGCATGGAGTTTAGCAGGTGATTTTGCCATCAGTGTCGGATGGGTCGAGCAAAGCTTTTACATGGCACAACAGTGGGATTTTCCCCATACCCTCAGGTGATTTTGGTTTTGGTATTTTTTTCTTGTTGTGACTAAGGTTTTGCTGGACTTAACAGCAAGTGTTTGTATCACCATCCTCGCCGAGATATATTTAAACTGCTCTCTTCACATCCTGTAGCAGGGATTCTACTTTTACTTAAGTGGTAGATGTCTCTGCATTTAAATCATTATGGTTTTTTTTCTGGGGCTGACAGCTGTGATGTGCTAGGTGGCTTCAGCTTTATAATTACCTCTGTCTGTCTTGTCTGTGTGTTCATGCATACACACACGTGCAGTTGTGCGCCAAGCTGAAGAGGAAGCAGCGAATGCAGGCAACAGCTGGATCCAGTATGTGACAAGTCGGGAGGAATTGTTTGTCTTTAAACATCTTTTTATCTCAGCGTTGCTCTTTCCGGCTGCAGCATCGCAAGAATGAATAACCCTGGAAATCCTCGGTCAGTTTGGGAAAAATGGAGGTTTGCTAAATACTGGTTCTGCCTGTACAAATTTGCCTTCTGCCTGGGGATCTTGTGTTGCAGCAGAGTTCTCCAGGGCTTGGGCTGATGGGACTCTGGGTCCTTTGAGTCAAACTTTCAGTCAAATTTTGTGGCAGGCAAGGCAGAACAGCGCTGGAGATGGCTGGGGCTGGGCGTTGGACCAAAAATGTGTTTGTTGCAGAAACCCTCTTCTTGCCACTTTATCCCTTGTGCTCCCTGCTCCATCCCACCTGTATTTCCTGATTTTGAAGTAAAATGTCCAAGTGTAGAGATGTATGCTGTCCAGAGAGACTTGATCATGGAACGGTTTGGGTTGGAAGGGACCTTAAAGATCATCTAGATCCAACCTGCCTGCCATGGGCAGGGACACCTTTTACTAGGCCAGGTTACTCCAAGCCTCATCCAGCCTGGCCTTGAAGACAGCCAGGGATGGGGCACCCACAGCTCCACAGCTTCTCTGGGAACCTGTCCCAGTGCTCCCCACCCTCTGCGGGAAGAATTTCTTCCTGATATCTAATCTAAATCTCCCGCTTTCAGTTTAAACCCGTTACCCCTTGTCCTGTCACTACAGGCCCTTGTAAAAAGTCCCCCCCAGCTTCCTTGTAGCCCCCTTCAGGTACTGTAAGGCTTCAATAAGGTCTCCCCAGAGACCACTGTCTGCGTGGGTTGGCATGAGCAGGGGAAGGAGGGGTGAGATTTTGTGAATGAGAGCTTTTACCATCAACCTGTGATCCCAGGGAAGAGCTGTGGTGAAGTTAGGTTTGGAGAGACCTCAGCTCATAGTCTGTTTCCTTTTCCTTTTTAATGTGTTTGCTCTCTAATGTGTGTTGACACAGTAAATACACATGTTTGTACAAACATCCCAGCAGAGGGTTGCTTTGAAAGCCCCTTGCAGGGGATGGGAAATGTGCACGGCAGATGTCGGAAGGCGACCCGCTGCCTGGTACGCGCTGCTTCTGCCAGTGATGTTGGAAATGGTCCTCATCAGGAGGAACTTGATGGGACAGGATGAAGCAGAGGACGCTTTTCTTGGATTTTTTGGACTGCTGTAGAGAGACAGGGGAGATCAGTGCCAGTTCGGGTTAGGTGCAGAAAAGTGTCCCATTGATGAGTGATGCATTGGGCATCCAAACTGTTACTGAGTATGTGCTGTTGGTGGGAAAATCACTGATGAAGGAGAAATAGTGTGGGTAGAGAGAACCCCAAGGGGAATTGGACAGAGCTCCCCTGAGTAAGACATGTAGGAGCAGCAGAAACTCATGGAAAATGATGGACAGACCCAATAATTTTTAAGAGATGCCACCAAAGCTCCCTTCTAACCAAGCACAGTGCAGCACTTGGTGTTGAGTGGGGCAGCAAGGAGCTTGGCCATTGCCAGGTTCTTCCAGCTTCCTTTGTAGCTGATTCACGTGCTTTTGCACCTAAAGCTATGCTTACGGTTGCCTGTAGAAACTTAATTCCAACCGTAAAATGCAGGAACCAGGGTCATGGGGCCCTGCAAATGGGTTTAAGTGTGTTAAAACTGACCCCATTGGGATTCAAAGACAAGCTACAGATAAGCCCATATGGCTTGACAGACCAAATTCCAACACTATGGAGCAGGCTACGTCCTTCATCATATATGAATGAATAAGATGCCTCAGTACTGGCCACAAGCTGCTTGTGGTTGAAGCTTAAGACAAACAAGGTGGAGGTGATTTCAGAGAGTATGGAGTATGTGACACAGCTGCTCTGGTTAAAGGCAAAACTCAACAGAGGTTTGTCTGAGCAGTCTATGAGCGCTCTTACTACTCCCAGTTGATTAGCAGACTCTTTTTACTCTTGATATACTGCAAATTGGCCACTTTCCTATAGTGCAGCAGTGTGATATGACTGGGAAACCATGAATTCATGGGAAGTTCCAGCTCAGACAAGGCATGTATGCGTGTAACGGCGATGGGTGTTTGCCAATCCTTTGTTTCCTATGGTCAGCTCTGCACTAATGGCAAGCTCTGTTAGCTGTTACCTGCAAACCGCCCAGTGGGCCATTTTCTGCTCATCTCAAAGAAGAGAGAGCTGTATGTCTGCAGCTCTTGTAGCTCTGCAGGAGGTGCTTCATAGTTGTGTCATAGCATAGCAACCCAGCATAGACAGAGACCAAGGTACAGTTCTCCAACCCTCTTCTTGTAATATGACATGTTGAGCAAACAAACCCTGCCCTCAAAATGAAGCTTTTCTGTAATAAATCATCCACACACCTTTTTCCTCATGGACAGCAAGGAAAGGGTGGGTGGCCCATCTGTGAGAGATGCCACAGTCACTCAGGATGAAATTTGTCTCCCCTAATGCTGGCCATCAGCATTGAACCAAAATGAGTTGCCATTTATAGATAATGGAGAGAGACTGGCATCTCCAGAAAGCAATTCACTCCATCTGCCTGAGACACCTATTTAGGATGGCACAAATCGCCCCGTGGTGAAACCTGTCTCTTTCCATTGACTAGAGGGGAAGTCTGCCTGACTCATTAGGCGAGATGTCTAATTTTCGGGAAGACGATGTTAAACAAGATGAATCCCACGTTTTGTGCATGCCTGGAAGGCACGCAGGTAACTGGTGACAGCAAGACATCTCTGGAGCCAGACAGAGCAGGGCTGCTCAGTCCTCATCCATTTGTTTTCAGGTTGGCTTAGTTTGCCCCTCCCCAGTCTCTGCATCCAAAAATTGATCTGGGTTACTAGAAGTGGCACCTCGTTTAGTCATGGTCTGGGGAGTAGATGGGAACACTGCTGTGAGACACACTGGATCTAAAGGGTTTCTGCCACTCTGTCGCTCCATCCTCAATGCAACTCCTTCTCTGCGGTGCTCAGACTTTGAAGGGTGGGAGGTTTCGCTGTTCCCATTTTACAGATGGGACACTCGAGGCACAAAATGGGATGAGCGACAGCAGAGGGCACTTGTGGGACTGGCACAGGACTTGAACCCCTGCGCCTCCTGATGCTGCTCTCAGACAACAGGGATTATGGTTGGCTGTGCCCATGGACTTGGGGCTTTTCACTGCTGCTTCGCCCCCTGAGTGAGGCTGGAAAGGTGAAGGGCACTTTTTAACTCACGGGTCGGGCATGGCAAAGCTATTTTTTGCTTGTTAGGAACACTAGGAACACTCAACTAATGTGCTAATGAGGCTAGTGTCTGGGGTCTGAATTGGCTGTTCCCAATCCCACTGAAATCCTATTGCTAATACTTCCTAGGAATTGACTTGACATCTTCAGAAACACAGGAATTTGGAAATCTAGCCCATCTCATTGTTTCCTCTGGGTTTTTTCCTCTCCCAGACCCCAATCTGCCCCTCAAAGCCCTTCTCTGCCAGGACATGCCACCAGCTTGTGGATCATTTTGGATCATCTCTCCACTGGGAAGAACTGACGTCGCCTGCCTTAAAACCCCCAAATTCCTGTGGCAGTGTGCTGGGGGCTTGGAGCAAGTCCTGGGCAGCAGCCTGTGGGACAAGGCTGTCCTTTGCTCATTGGAAACTCTGACAGGGAGGGAGACAGGGCAGGATGAGACCCACCCCAAAGCATTGCTCCAGCGCTGGGATGTCTTAGGGCGTGGGGATTCCTGTAAGGGACCCACTCCATATAGCTGCTGACACCCTGTGGCTGTCGGGAAGAAATGCAGTGACTTTCGCAGAAGGGTTGGGCAAATTTGGGTTTGAAAAGTGTGCTTCCAGGAAAAAGAAAAAAGCGACTGTTCTCGGAAAAAAAAAAAAAAGGAAAGAAATCCCCCAGACGCTTCCCAGCTGTGCTTTTTAGTGCTACCGCAGGGACAAAGGTGGCAGCTGGCTGGCTGGCAGCCTGCTTGTGACCGTCTCTGCTCCCAAGGCCATGGGCCGAGGGCAAGAAGCTTTGAAGGGCTCCCAGTTTGGGGGAAGGGTGGGGGAAGGCAACTGCAAACAAAGATATATAGGACACAGCCACCACAAAAAATGAACTCTTTCTCCTTCCTACTCCGTGTCTTTCCTCTCGTAGTTTGTTTGCCACCCTCTGCCGAGATGCTGCCGCACAGGATAATATTTCCCCTCTGTGTTTTCTTTCCTAACTTCCAAGAGATCGTGTGCAAACACAAGTTTCTCCCTTTTATAAGCAACCATCTAGTCCTCCTCCAAGAGAGCATAACAGAAGCAGAGAAAGAAAAAAAGTAGAAGGAGAGGCATGATCATCTCTCCTCTGCTCCTCAGCACAAAAGGGTTGGGGGGGAGATTTGTTGGCCCAGGACAAAATTGGCAGTGTAATAAGTTTTAGCTTCAGCCTTTGAAGATGAGAGAAGAAGCAGTCAATTGTCATAAAGGGAGCGGGAATGTCCCTTTAAACCACAAAGCCAGCAAAGATAGCCTGGAGTGCCAAAAATAAAGGCTTCACACTGCCTTCTCTGTCACTCCCGGACAGAAATAGTAGTCCAGTGGGAACCATTACATCCATGATGAGAAGCACCAGTCTTCTCTAATCAATGCAGCCAGGCCCAGAAGGGTGCAGGCAGTGAGAAGAGGTTGGATCCTGGCTCCTGGGGCAGCTGGTTGGGCTCTGGTCTCCATCACCCAGACTGGCATTGCCTGCAGAGGTGAGCCCTGCACTGGGGACATGGCTCATCCCTCCTGGTATGGAAATGGAGCACCTGAGCCAATGCAGGATTGCTCCCCACGGCCCGTTTTGTAGGCTGTCCTTTGTCTCACCGTATTTTAAATGTCCCGAGGAGGGCTGGAGGGCTCAGGCTGAGTTCACGGCTGTGAATGATGCCAGTGCCCTAGGAGGCACCAACGTAGGGATTTACGGCACATCCATATCTGGAAGATGGAGCTGTGCCTCCTGCATCCCTTGCGAATGTGTGTCCCCTCCTTGGGACAGGCTGGAGGCCTGCTTTCATCACCGTAAAATGCTAAAACCCAGTGCTGGGGCCTCCATGGTGCAGGACCCAGCTGAAAAAAGGGCAGGATGAGACCAGCGGCTAGTGAAGGGTGTCCCTTCAGATGGCCATGGGGCTGATGTGGGGACAGTGGGTGGCAGTGGAAACAGTGGGTGGCAGTGGGACAGCTACTGCAGCTGCGCCATCTGCTGCACACGTAGAGAAGTTCGGCCAAAAAGGAGCATTTTGGGCTAGTCCTTACCAAAAATAATTGACAGTCCATCCCATTCCCTTCTCCTTCCCCCTCCTTTTGCACTGGATGTGCAGGTGTGGCCGCTCACCTCCTCCACTTTCTTCATCATCTCCCATGGACCAAGAAAACTTAGATGCAACTTGATAAGGGTTGGTTAAGTAACTATTAAAAAGCCTTTTTTTCTCTCTTTCTGTTTTTTGAGGGAGATCTGTAGAGAGAGAAGAAAACAAATCAGCTCCAGACACTTGTAAATCTGTTCTCCCAAGGGCTCTGTAAGCACCCTCAAGGGAGTGTGAAGATCTACAAACCTGAGGTTACTGTGTTTTGTTTCAGTTTCATGAAACTGATATGATTTCACCACAACAGAACCTCGAAAGCATGGGAAGCTTTCCCTCAAAAGGATATCAGGCTTTGGGAAAGAGTAACCAAATGGTAATTCCAGTAAGGGGTCTGTTTTTCAGCAACTCCTCAATATTGTCGATATTTCAAGCTGTTGTTTGAATCAAGATCAGTGTCTACCTCAAAATGCACAGGGTTTTGCACAGTGTATCTCCCTGACTTGGAATTTCACTAAATAACACCCCAAACTTTGGGAATATGAAACACCAGCCCTAACCCACTCTGTCAGGACTTCAAGAGAAAGGAGTTAGTTGCTCCTACTTTGGAGGTTTGAGGTCCTGTTTCTTTTCTTGCAGTCACCAGTCCACATTAGTTCCTCTGGAGTCCCTGCTACTAGTGGTGTGTAAATCTGGGATAACCTTGTTGATTTACTCCAGCTCGAAGTTGGAGATGATCACAGAAATAGCTGGTTGCTCTTAGTAGAGATTTGCTGAAGCCTGAGCCATTGCTTTAGGGAAAGGGGGGGTCAAACTCTTAAATCCCTCATCATTCCATCATTACATCCTCATCATCCCTCATCATTCCACCATTCCAGTCCATCGTTACTGGACCACCACTTGTGCTGTGTGGCTGTGGAGGGATGCCTTGGCTAGTACCCTGCTCAGAGGCAACCTTTGCAGGGACAAAGCCAGGAGAGCCGTGTGAACCGAGGGGAAGAGCAGCACAGATGAAAGGAGGAGTAATTATGCATCTCAATACCCTCCCTCCCAAGCAGTGCTTGGCAGGTATATCTGATCCCCGAGTCTTTGTGTCATGCCTGGCACTCGCTGTATTGACGCTGAACTCCTGACCTTGCTTTGTCTTGAACCACGACCTTCTGTCAGAATGGCTTTGGGTAGAGTTTCACTGCCTGGGTTACCTCGAGGTCCCAAAGGAAAGTGATCCCTCGTCGCCCGTGAGTGACACGCTCTTGCCGTCTCTCGCTGGCCCACGGGGGATAGGTGGGGGCTGTGGAGACACAGGAAGGTCATGCCAGGGCTATTCTTCCATCACCATCCCATCACCAAAGGTTCAGCTGGATCTGCTGCCTGCTCCCTGCCTTGCCTGACTGTTCAAGATAGTGGGGAAAGATCCTGTTTGGGCACCCCAGGAACGCTCGCACTTTGTCCCCAGAAGTTTTCAGGCACGACCTGTTTATTGGTCTCCACTGGTATGTGGCCAGGTATGAGCCACTTGCACAAAGAGCTGTGCAGCTAAATAGCAGGCCACAGACCTTTAGAGGATGGAGGACTCCTGCAACTCATTATGGGATGCTACTTTTAGAGCTTAGACACAGTCTCACATAAGAAGAAAAGTAGCCGCCTTGCCTCAGACGGGACATTGCTCTGGTACTTACAAAAAGTAAATAAAGGGTCTGGGGGAAGATGTGGGGCACCAAGTAAGTTGCAGACCTGCAAGTTGGGCCTGTTGGAAGGACAGTGCCTCTTCTTAGTTCTGCTCTGACTTCCCTGCTGGGCTGTGGTCTTTGTGCATCGCTTGGCTCAGCCAAAGCATCCCTAGAGATGGTCCGTCAGGGCCTCCTTTGCACTCAGCTTTTCCAGGCTCTTTGCTTTCTGAATGTCGCTATGTTTCATATTTCACCTGCACATCGTCAGGTGAGAGGTTTTTGCACCAGTTCAATGCTACAGGATTGTGTTAGACTCATGAAAGCTCTTCTAACTGCTTTGATGGGGCAACTACTCCCCAGCAGCTTGATCTAGGATCTCATTCCCAGCTGAGCAGCCAGGCCCCAACCTGAACGGCTCAGGCAGCCTTTCTCCCCTCCCAGGAGCCCCCTGCCTCTGTCTAAGTGGGATAATATGTCAGTACTTGCCTGCTAAATCCCTCTGGCTCTCTTAATTCTCTCTTGATCATGCCTTGTGCCTTGCCCTCTGTGCCGTACAACCCTTTTAGGGCAGTTCCCAGCAGACCTCCTAATCCTTTTAAGTGCACACGGGGGGCTCTGTTTCCTCCATGGGGTGGTTAGCTTCGCTCCCACAGACCTGGGTTGATGCTCTGCAGAGGTTGGGGTGTGCTTGGCTGGGAGGAAAGCACTCCCTGCCATCCCCGACCACTGCGCTTCCACCTTATGTCTCATTGTATGGAGACTTTACGCTGCTGGTCCTGACTGGTGATTTACCAGCATTAAAAATGTACCTTACTGTACTGTTACTTTTAAATTAATTTGAATTACTTTTAAATAATTCAATCAAGGGCTTTGAATACACATTTGGCTAATTCTGATTGATGTATAAGGAACCCCTGTGATTAAGGGTCTGGAGATATGTGCTGTTGTTACGCTGTTGGAGGTAATAATGACTTCACTTCCACAATACTTTTCATTTTAAAATTTCCAATACCAATCAATTTATACTCTCTCCAGCCCTCTCTGGACGTGTCCCTAATAATGATCTGAGAACCATGGGTGTGTGATCGTACAGTATGCTGTTTTCCCCTGTGTCCCTCTCTGAGCTGAGGGATGCACAGTGATGCGTGCTACTTTCGTCGTATTTTTTGAGTCTATATTTCATATTTCAAGAACCTCAGTTTAACCTTTCCTGCAGCCACAGAAGCTCTTGTGTAAAAATCATCCAATCCACAAGTGTTTCAATGAAAAATGTGGAAACTGAAGCACTGACAGGGTAGATGACATCTGTAAAGTTATATGGCCAGTTTGTAGCTCATCTAAGGTTTAGGATTCTGATTTTTCTAACTCCTTTGCTCTAACCCTGGAGCCAAATAAGAGGATGAAGGAGAACAGAGAGCATTCGTTGTTACCAGCACAGGCTGGAGTAAGAGGCTGTGCAAAGGAGGGTGCTGGGAAGGAGGACTGTTGGTATTCCCTGATCCATATCCAGTGGGCTCTGATGTGTTTCACTGTGCCTGACTTGGGCCCATGTTTTCACCATGGGGGCCAGGGCTTGGGACCGTTTTCCTCTCTCTCATGGCATGTCTTCTCTATATACTACTTCCCTTCTTCCTCCTGCCCGAGGCTGAGAGCCGCTCTGCCCCCCTCTCTTTACTCTCTTAGCTGAGGTGGAGTGAGGACCATGGCTAATGCTTTCCTCCATCCTCGGAAGTGGCTGCATCCCTGTGAGGGCACAGCAGACCTTTCAGCGGAGGTGCCTGGATGTTTTGGGGATCCTAGGGGGACCTACTTGGTGAAGCCAAGTGGTTGCATAGAGCGTATGGGGCCATTTGGAAGCTGCTGCAATCTGAGGTTGTTGTTGGTCCTTTCAGGAAGGATTGAGGAGATGGAGAGGGAGGGTCTGAGCAGGGATGTGTTTGGTGTGGTCTTTTCTGCAGGTGTTTGGAGGGGCAGCTGTCTTTCCTTGTGATGGTGACTGGGAATATCTTGTAGCTCAGTGCTGGAGATTGCAGGTGAATCCAGCCCAGTGATCTTGGAGAGGACCAACAAATTCTCTGGTGCCCTTGGAAGAAAGAAAGCATGAGAGATAGCTTTGGATCACTAATGAGGGACTGGATGACGGGATATGGGAGGCAGCCTTGGCAAGGCGAAGGCCTTAGTGAGGCAGAGCTGAGCAGAGATGACTGCTGACAGATTTGGTCTTGGTGGTTGGCTGATGGAAGAAAAGGGTGGCTCTTTCTGGGCGCACTGCTACTCATTTGGGACTGGCTAGTGAGAACGGTGGTCTGTGCTGGGGCTGGCCTGCTGAGAGACGTCCCTTGGTCAGACATCAGAGACAGAAGCGGTGGATTGGTTGGTGGATTGGCAGATGAGAGCAGCCTTCAGTGGAGGATCAGTATGGGAGGTGAATGGAAGAGACCTCATCCACTGTTTCAGCACTGGATGGGTTTTCTGGCTGCTTTCATGAATGGGGAGAAAGGGCAAATGTGGACCTTTGTCCCCAGATGGTACTTCCCTTTTATCTGAGGCAATATTGGAAGATAAGTATTCACTCTTTCTCTTTTTTTTCCCTTTTTTTCCCCTGTGGATGATCATATGAAGGTTAGAAAGGCTTCAAGGGACGTTTTTTATCTGATATTAGTTCTTAATAGGTCACCTTGGCGTTGAGAAGCCCAGGAGCTGAAACGGTCAGCAATTGAATTGCAATAACCTTTGCAGAGCACAACCCTGTCAGTGGGGCTGGGCCCCAGAGATATGTGGGACCTCATTATCTCAACGTTAGCCCCAGGGATGTCAAATGGCAAAAAGTACTGGACAGAGACTCTGAGCTGGCTGATTTCCTTGGAGAGCTTCTCTTTCAGGGTCCTCTTTCCCCTGGCCTTGGAGATAACCTGTCCCCAGATTGCTGACAGGAATTGTTCCTCAGCCACCTCTCCATCCACCTACCCACCCAGCAAGGGAGTGAGCGAAGAGCTTTGGCCCTCGGACTTCTCTGGTTTTAGTTATGCATTCACAGCCCGTCACCCTCTGTAATCATTTAGCACCAGCACCTGACACAAGTATCAGTGCAAGAACAGAGAATCTTACTTGACCAGTGATACAAACTCTGGGATATGATTTTTGATTTGGATTTTTTTAGAAAAAATCTTACAGATTTAGAGAAAGTGGTGTAAGTATCCAAATCCTTCAGCAAAGCAGGAGTTTTGGTCTGCCTGTGATACACTGTAAAGGGAAATTGCAAATGCATCTGTATATCGCCAAGATTGAATGTGACAGGCTATGATTGAGCTTGTTGCCCTCACTGGTGCCTGGAGCTGCACAGGGCACTGTGCCACCCGAGGTGTGTGTAAATGCCTGTATTCAGATCAGATTCCCTGAGTTGTGTGCTACAGGGAGCAGGTCCTTTTGCAGGGATGCTGGTGCTGTCCAGGTCTGCTCCCACCCCAGGCTCTGCTGGGAACACTCGGTGCACACGTGTGCTCATCTTTACATCCCCCCATGGCCCCGTGCTTCTGACTGAGACCCCATGGTGCGTCAGTGAGAGCATCCTCAGTCCCGGCAGACGAGCTGTGGTGAGCAGGGTGTGTGCACACACGCGTGCACGTGTTGCTGTGTGCCTCCAGCCCCGTGCCCGTTTTGCCTCCTTGAATATTTCCGCCTCCTTGTGTGCTGCTGTGTTGACGTGTGCTCCGCTGCCTGTGCCCATCCATGTGCTGCTCGTGCTCTCCTGCCTGCATATCCATGTGGGTGCCTGGGTCTCTGCGTGTGTGCATGCCTCCCGTTTCCAAAGGGCAGTTGGCTTCCTCTCAAGTGACCCAGTGTCGTGAGGATCTGTGGGTGTCTCGAAGCTCACCCCGTCTGGCTGCAGTCAAAGGGCCCTTTGTGGTTCTGCTTTGCATCCCCCACCGCAGGGCTCCCAGCCCTCCGGGTCACTGCGTTCCCGGCACGTTGGGATGAGCTCATCTCTGTGAGGAATCTGGTCCCTCAGCCCCATGAACAGACACTTACAAAGGACTTGTATTCATGATCCATCCTATCTTGCCATCCAGCTGTCCTCATACCATCCCATATCACTGTCTACCTCAATTTCTGAGCAATCCCATGTAAGGATTCGTACTCCAGGCCAACTACGTTGACATCTTTGTCTCTGGTCAGTCCCACACACACGCTGTGCTTCTGTGTATTTCTGAACCAAACATGTGCAGGGCTTTGAGCCTTTCTGACAGTGCTACTCGTCTGAATTGTTTTTATCTGGTTTGACCCCTGCTTAATAGCTGACCAGAGTTAGGCAAGCATTTTGGGTTGTGCACCTCACGAGCTGCTACCCATACTCTTGTATGTAAAAGGTTTCAATTTTCATAGTTTTTATGGGTATTTTGCGTTTTTGCTGCCTTAATCTCAGTCAGAGCACACTCTCACTGAAAGCATCTATTTGCATTCTCTTCCTGAAGAACCAGGACTGGTGGCAGTAACAGAGTAAACACTTCAAAGCTAGCTGTCCCCTCCCCAGAATGCTGGCCATGTAAATGAAATTCTGCTGGTTTGGGAGAAACGGAAGTGCCTGCAGATCTGTGCCCTTCCTGCCATGGCCAGTGGCTTTATGTACATCTGAATTCCTTCACCCTGGAAAACTGGAACAACTCCATGATGTATCAGAAGACTTACAGAGCTAACAGGTCCCTTTCGGCTTCTCAATAGGATGTTGTGAGGGACAGGAGATGACTTCTTTGCTGTAGAGTAACCATCGGTGTGGGGCAGAGACACAGCTGCAGGACCCCTAAGCCCCAGCGCAGTGCACGTGAATGGAGTGGCACTAGGATGGCCTTCGAGATGATCCATTGGGATCATAAATATGAGCACCCAGGAACGGGACCCACTCTGTGAGCACTGAACTTCACCTCTGGTGATGTCAAATAGATGTCCCTATTTCTCCATGGAGGACCTGGAGGTGCTCTATATTGCACCCATGGTAGGATATGTGCCTGATAATGCAACCCATGGATGAAAAGACTCTGCTCTGTGGCCAGTGGGTCTGAAATCCTGCAGAGCTTGGGAAGCAGACACAGAATCTGTACAGGCTTCTCTGGAGAAGGAGCAGACTTATCCCATGCTCCTGCCCTTCCTTTACTCTGGCATGAAAGTGCCAGGTCTTTCCCTGATGTAGTTTCATTCTCCCAAAGTACTCACACAGCTGGGCAGAGCTTGTAAAAGCCTGAAGCCAAAAGTTCTGACATAAAATCTGGTGGCTAGAGTGTTCAGATGGCCTCTTCGTTTGGCCAAACACATGCCTGATGCAGACATTACCTCTTAGAGATGACACTGCTGTCAGCATGAATTTTCCTCGGACATATCTGCACGCCTATGCTTTGAGCGCCCTGCTTGTTTTCCACTGATAGGGGGCAAAGCACAGTTTTTCAGCCTCAAATGACTTTTATTTTAGGTTGCATAGCTGGGGTAAGTGGAGAACAAGTGCTCAAGGGCAGCGGAAGCACGTGTACCCCAGATGTCTGGGACCAAGGTGTTCACTGTTAGACAAGCCAGGGCAAGGTCCAGGAGCTGTAATGTCTCATGGAGAGGAAGGAGGAGGAATAGCAGGTTCAGGGCTCTTGCTCTTGCACCAAGCAACACATCCCAGTCCTTGGCGGCCCCTGGACAGCAAAGGCTTCAGCCCCATGCCATAGGTGAGTGCCAGCAGCCTGTTAATAGATCGCCTGGCAGGGCTTGTTGCTGAACGTTGATCACTTGGCAGGCCATTACCTTGAAAAATGAGCTCTGCCGAGCTTGCCTTGTGTTGTTACAAACTAATGATTTGCATTGATTAGCACGTGGCTCATGAGTGTCTAATTTATCAATCAGGGAGCGCCAGGGGAGCGTGTGTAAACCATGCTTTCAAAAATGATGTCATCTGTCAATTGGTTCATGAATGTGAAAGCTGCATACACCTGACATGCTTTCCCTGGTGAGGGAGAGAAAGGACCTGGTCACCTCCATCCCTTTCCCTCCGTGCCCAGCTGTGTAGCTGTTTGAATTTGGGGTGAGCCCTGCAGTCCAGGTACAGCCTGACTGGCCACACTTCAAGCTGTAATTATTATTTTTATGATGTTGGGAGCAGTGGTTATAAGCCCAATGTGTTAGGTGCTGTCCAAGCCCAGAATCAAAGGCTGGTCTTTTAATTATGTCTAATTTAGGTCATAAATCCGTTGCAGCCAGGAGTATCTCTTGCTATAAATGTTGGTATGGCACAGCAGTCACGTGCTGTGGACTTTGGAAGAAAGGGTCCTCTGTCAGCTAGAAGTTGGTCTTCTGGCTTGCAGGACACTCTGGCCCAAAGCAGAAGGTTCATAGAATCATAGAGTGGTTTGGATTGGAAGGGACCTTAAAGACCATCCAGTTCCAACCCCCCTGCCATGGGCAGGGACACCCTCCACTAGACCAGGTTGCTCCAAGCCTCATCCAGCCTGGTCTTGAACACTCCCAGGGATGGGGCATCCACAGCTTCTCTGGGAACCTGTCCCAGTGCTCCCCACCCTCTCCAGGAAGAATTTCTTCCTGATATCTAATGTAAATCTCGCTTCTTTCAATTTAAACCTGTTACCCCTTGTCCCGTCACTCCCTGCCCTTGTAAAAAGCCCCCCCCAGCTTTCTTGTAGGTCCTCTTCAGGTACTGGAAGGTGCTCTAAGGCCTTCTCTTCTCCAGGCTCAACAAGCCCATTTCTCTCAGCCTTCCATCATAGGAGAGCTATCATCATTACAGCATATCCCGGATCATTGCATGCTTGATCCATGGTGAGACACCGACCCACCATGAAATTGAAGCATCTATGCCATGAACCGAAAACAGCCAGCCATCCACGTCTTGCCCCATCTTTCTCCTGGCCCTGCCGAAGGAAGAAGAATCCTGTGTGCTTCACTTGCCCTGCGAGGGAGATCTCCTGTACAGCAGTCAGGCACGTCTCTGACCTAATTTTGCATCCTGGCTGGATTACACGAGAGGTCAGTGGGTGACTCCTCTGCAGGGATTAGACCCCGTGCCCCTGCCCAGTGCGGCCACCCACGCTCGCTGCCAGAACCTGGCCGAGGGCCTGTGGAGGAAGGATTACAGTGCAGTGCCTGCGGATGATGGGGATTAGCTGGTATTCTAGGGAAGCTGTTTTCTTGAAAACCTTGTGTTTTTGGCTTGGAAAAAAGGCCCTGGGAACTGTGTGGATGGAGAAGGGGGGAAGAACCATCCTCCTTGGCTGTTGCAGCGCAGTAGCAAATACGTCTTGCTTGCTTGCTAGCCATAAGATTTAAATCTCCTAGACAAAAGAAATGTAAACCAGGAACCTGAAGAGATTGCAAGACCATCTTACTTTGCTATTCCTCCTGTTGTGTGGAGCGGATGTGTGCACTCAGGTGTACATACGCATGTTTCTTCACCAAAAGGGCTGTCAGGCACTGGAATGGGCTGCCCGGGGAAGTGGTGGGGTCACAATCCCTGGAGGGATTTAAAAGACATGTAGATGTGTTGCTTAGGGACATGGTTTAGTCGTGGGCTTGGCAGTGCTGGGTTAATGGTTGGACCTGATGATCTTTTCCAACCTAAATGATTCTGTGGTTTTGTGGAGCAAGCATGCTGTGCCTGTAGATGCCTTCTGCACAAGTATTTTTGTGCGTACAGCTGTGGATATAATTGAAGGAGTGATCACACAGACACTGATAAGCTTGGGACAGAGTTTTAGAGGTGAACCTTGCCAGGATAAAAGCTGGAGGGCTCTTGCAATTTTAGGGTGTGGGTCTCCCTTGGAAACAAAGGGCTGGGGTTGGCTCTTCTCTCCAGATCAGCTAGCATCACCTCTGGTGACAGCAGCTGCTGTCATGACACACTGAGTCTGGACAGCGTTGAAAGCATGAGTGTTGAGAAGACTAAACACCTGTTTTTTCAGGATCCTGCTCTCCATATGGCTGAAGGTGCTCTGAGAACTGTGTTTGGATGGGCTGGCATGGGCCATGCAAGCAACACCTCAAAACATCTGTACAAGAGAAGAGAGAGGGCTGCTGGCTGCTGGCTATTAGGCATGAGAAAGAGATACCTCGCGCCTTGCTTTTTCAATCAGTGTTTCTAAAAGCCTTTTGGATCAGTAGATAGATGGGGCTATTGAAATGCCATGTTTTATTAGAAATTGATCTCCTGTTAATAGGCTTTAGGCAAATTAGAAAGGATTATTCAACTGGGAAACACACGCCAAAACAGAGGGAAATAGGAGGAGCGTGGAGTGTCATCAGCCCCCTCCCCATCTTTGCTGAGATCAATAGACCTACATCATGTAACCCAGATCAATGGAAAAGAAGAGATAGATGATCATCATAACGCTCTGACATTAGATCATACACTGTCTGCTCTGTCTTTGCTCCCTCGCCACGCCAGGAACAGCAGCCAGCAGTCCCAGTGTCCGCTGGGAAACATTACGTTCGTAAAACAGGGAGGAACTGATATTGGAAAAGCAATGAAGTATTAGAGGCCCCAGTGCAGCCATAAGGCTGTGGCTGGGCACTGCTGAGAGCAGCCTGGATTGATGTGTTGGGCTCCAGGGCTGCTTGGATCTCCTAGAAATGAGGTTTGCAGATCCTTAATCCAATAGCAAGAAATAATGATGGTGCTTTCAGTGCGAAGCCCTGGGAGAAGGAGAGACGGATAGGACAAAGAAGGGATGACTTGGGATATGGGAAGAACAGAGATTGTCCTGCCAGGTCTGGCTTTCCCTGCCCCAAAACATTTAACCTCCTTTCAGAGACAGTGCCACAGACGTGTTTGCTCCCTTGCACCCAGGAGGAGGCAGCAGGGATGGATTCTGAGACTGTGGGGCTTTGGCCTTTGAAATCCACCCTTGCAATCTTCCTGGCAGTCACTTAATCACCTCCCCTGGGGACCAGGGCAGTTTCATGGCCAAAATAAACCACCGACATGACTTGAGCAGGAGCTGCTGGAGTGCCGTCTGGAAGTGTTGTGGATGGTGGTGATGGATCCCTTTTAACTTTATCAGCCTGGGGGCTGCTGACATTGCACAAAAGCAGAGTGGCGGGGAGGGGCGGGTTGGCTGAGCAAGCCATGGTTCACCAGTTCCTCATCCTCTTAGTTATTCATTTAATTGTTTGTAATTGCTGTCATCCAACCAGTGTCTGCTTCTGCTGTCCGCCTGGCAGTGGCCAGCATGATCCTGCTCCTGACCACACTCTCGGGAATCCTGGATGGGTTTCAAATGCTTTATACAAAAGAGTTAATGGAGAGCGTCTTATTTAGACCCCAGTGGGCCAAGAATTATGGTCTGGGCAGGAGGTGATGATTTTAGAAGAGTAGGAAACAGCTGAGCTCAGTTGGCATGGTAGAAACAATCCCTTCTTTGCTGCCAGTGACCAGACCAAGCTGCTGGGACAACAAAATAGTGTTGAGGTAGTAGCACATTCCTGGTTCAGGATTGTGCTTTTGCAGTGAGTTTGAAGGTGGTTTTGAAGACAGTAAGTTGTCTGTGCTTGATTTGCTGTGATTCATATAGCAGAGGAATCTTAAAATGTATGAACTGGGGTTTTCTTGGATAAAAGAAAAGAAAGTGGATGATGTTAGTGTGCTCCAAACACTGATTCAGTCTATGGGATCAGGCTATGATGGGTCTGAAGTAAAACTCCTGAAGCACATCTAGTATGCATGCTGGATTTTAGCAGAAACAGTGTCCCTTGACAGATAACTCCTTTTACTCTGTGCTATTTGATAATATAAACAGCTTTTCCCACTGCTTCTGCTGGCATGGTCGGTCCCTCCACCACTTTCTTACCTAGCCTCCCCATCTTCACAATCAAGCTTTCCAAAAGAGACCATGCCCATCCAGCTTAGGGGAGGAATAGCATGCTAACAGAGGGACATGGTCCTCTCAGACCACGGGACAGGATCGATGCTCCGGTCTGTAAAGCAGGTGTTTTTGTTGCTCTGGTGAGCTTGAAGATGGCAGTTTTACCACGATCATGGTTTGTCTTCCAGCAAAGGAACTAAATGCTTGCTAGGACCAATTCCGTCTTTGTCTCCAACCCCACCACTCTTCTTTGGCACTTTTGAGTCCATACATATGATCTGAGAGGATTATTGTGTCCCTCTCTTCAATAACCATATGATCCCAACCTCTAAAACACATCTCACTCGTAGAAATGTGATTGAGGCATCTGCCACCAGCTTGCCTGGGAGACTGCTCAAGCATCACCCTCTTGTGAACCCCACAGCAGCTGGGGAGACCCAGATAACACTGAAAAGCACCAGTCGAGTGATGGAAGGTATCTTTTACCTTCTTTCATCTACCAGACCCGTGGGCTCCTTGCCAGGATGCCTGTAGGGCTAGCCATGGCCAGTGTGGGAGCTCAGGGAAGGCCAGAGCCTGTGTCTTTAAAGATTAATAGTGTTGTTTGCTCATTAAGGAGATCGTTTTGAAGCCAGCGCTAGCCAGAACATTCGAGTGCAAGCATCTGTTTGCTACTGGGAGAGGATATTTATTGTCTGATACTTCAATGGATGTAAATAAACAGCCAGACCTAGATAATGTTCAGACAAACAAACAAACAGCTGCCAGAATAGGTCCCCTGGTAATTGACCTTCGGGAAGCATCATGCTGATGTTTTAATAGCAGCCGGCTTTGCAGAACGAAGGCCAGCGAGCACAGCCTTCCGGGAAGCAGCATTAATGTACAGCCTGAGCACGCTGGTCCTGGGGAGCTCTGCACGTGTGTGTTGGGTTAAAGGAGGGCAGGGAAGCTTAGGGTGCCGAGTAGAGCATCTTGTGGTCCAAGGGGCACGTGCCTGTCCAGGACAGACGTGTAGGCGGTGGGAACAGGCCTTCCTGCGGTGGAGGTGGTAAACATGTTTGTGGAGTGTGCACATGTCTGGTAGTGGTGGTTGTGGTGAACTGAGCATTTTGGGACTCGTGTATGGTCCTGGAGTCCCTGCCTTCCGTTGCTTCTTGCTCCCTCCCCTCTTGCCTTGCAGAGATGCTCAGGCAGTTTCAAGGAGAAATCCCCACTGGACTGGCAGTCAGGCTCTAATCCCACAGCCTCACAAGAACATCTTGAATATAGGAATACTCATACCTCAGTCAGAAGAAAACTCTATCTACCCCAGCACCCCAGCTCCACGTGGGGTTTGCACAAGCAAAAAAGAGCAGGAACAGAGCAAACTGCTCATGCTCGCTTCAAATTCTCTGCAATTGGAAACTTGGGAACTTTCTGAGCAGAGATTGTGTCTGTGTCCCGGACTTTAGTGGTGATCACTTGCAGGCTTTGATGAGAATCTTCTCATTTCCCCTTCACAGGCTCTTTTGATTTTTTGCTAACCCAAATGCCTTGGTTCTAGTGGGTGCCTGGGAGCCGGGAATAAATCTCTCTTTAGGAGAAATTGCTGTTGGGTTGTTTGATGCTCTGGACTGAGAAGAATGTGCAGGGAAGGTGGAGTTCCTCTGGGCTCTGTGCCTGGGGTTGAACATACGAAAACCAGGGTTTAAGACAGGTAAAGGGATGGCTTGAGTTAAGGGTCAGGCTTCTGACTCGAAGGTGCGATAATCACCTCTTTGCTGGCGCAGAGTTTGCACGGTCTGTGCAGTGTGGGTGAATATCTGCCACACTTTCTGGCCTTCTGCATTTTCTTTTTCCTTAGTTTTAATGAGAGAGAGAGAGGTATCTGCACTTAAAGTCGTTTTGCTGCGTGTGCATGCGTGCACGTGTGTGTGTGTTTGCACATGTGCACTGGAATGAGCCCCTGTTGTTCTCTCCCTCCTTCCTTCCCCCCACTGCAAAATAATTTTGCAGGCAATTAGGCTAGCAATAGCTGTTAAATCGCTTCTGAGTATCTCTGTTTTCCTGGTGTGAAACCTCTGCAATCTTTTACCTGCACCAAATGCGTAGGGGAGGTCCCTGGGGGCTGTGCCTCCTGTCTGTGCGGTTTGTTAACTCCAGCCGACTGTTTCTCCAGCCTGCCTCTTCCATCTCTGAGCTCTTTCTCCTCTAATGGGGCCTGGCAAAGGCTGAGGACAGTGACTGAGCCCTGGGGTGATAATTGGCTGCTTACATATCTAGTGGCCTACAGATCTGACCCTGACGATGCTGAAAAATCAAGGTCAAAGCAGCAAAGACATAAGGTTTGTTTAGCAGGGTGATCAGCAGATCTTCTGCAGCCCTCTGACAGGGACGGGCAGCTGCAAGGGGCTGGGGAGGGCAGCAGAGCTGAAAGAGCAGACAGAGCTCAGCCGCTGCTCCCTGAGTGAGAACCTGGTGCAGGAATGTCTCCATGGGACACTGGAACGACTCCTGCTGTGACGGTGTTTGAGCTGCGCTGGGCAGAACCCTAACAGGGAAACCCTTGTGTTTCTCAACCTGCAGCCCTTTGTCCTGACTGTCCTAAGGGCAGTGACATCCTGAGCCCGTTGGTTGGCCTCTTTGCCCTTGACCTCATGGGTGAATCACCTCAGTGTCCACTTTCAAGACTCTGAGGAGCTGAATTCATCCATTAGGGGCCACAGACATGAGTGAGCCCTTCCCTCCCAGGCAGTCAGAGCCAGCGGGACACGCACGTGCTCGGGGCTGGGCTTCAGGCCCTGACCTCTTTGTGTGTCGATGCTGCTGAGTGTGTTGCTGTCATCACCAGATCCATCAAGATGACAAAGTAGCTGCAAATCCTCGGTGTCATTTGAGCCGCCCAACAGCCAATGCCTGCACGTGCACCCACAGCTGCAGAGGTTGATGGATAGGATGTGAGCATCCCTGAGCACCCTCCACACCCTTTGCTGTCACTGGGAGCCCCTCTACCTCCTCTCTGTCTCATTTCCCCTATCTTTCCTGGGGGAATACTTCTTTGTTGTCATACAACAGGTGGGGAGATCAAGGAATGATAAAGATAAGAATCTGTATATAATTTCTGCCCTTGGCTCATCTAGACTTTGCAGACCCTTTGCATTCCCTCCCTTCTTTTCTCTTTTCCATTCTAATACAGAAGATGATTCAGGCTCAGTTTCTTGGCTGAAAGGTTGATACAGAAGGAACAGGCTCATGGACTGTGCCAGGGAACAGTGGGGATGGGTCTTGATACCATAAGTTCTCCACAGCTTGTTATTTCCCTTGGGTGAGAAGGGGGCTTTTTGCTCAGCTATCAAAATGCAAAAGTGCAAACCAGGGACTGGTTTTTGTCAGGAAGGAATGGTGATCGTGATGTGGAGCACGAAGCGGATCTACTACAACTTTGATTCTTCTAGGGAAGGGTACGGGAATGTTTGTGTTGCTGCAGAAGTTTTTCTGAAAGAGAAAGGCAACACATGGAAAATATAACAAGGGAGATAAGGGATGTGGATGCATCTCTGAAACACATGGGGCTTGCTGAAGTACAGAGCCTCACAAGATCCAGAAGGAGCCGACACCGCTGTGGATAATTAGATTATCCTGAATTGTAATTGTAATATTGAAGGAGGTTACAAACTTTCTCTAGTGACTTTTAAGCTGAATCTTTAGAAACTGGCTTTGGACAGGTAAAGAAAACTCTGGTGTTTTGTGAACTTTCTTCTGTATCGCTGGGTCACTGTCAGGGATAGACTGGGACTGTGCATCCGGTTCCTTCTCATAATTCCAGTTATTGATGTTCCTAAGTGACACCCTGTTATGAGATGTGGCTGGAATCATAAGGTGCCATATTTGCGCAGGACTGATTTCAATATCTGATATATGTAATCAACAAGAGAAATAGTCTGTGTTGTATTGTCCGCTCTGCAATAATGTATCGCCCCACGGAATATTAGCAATAAGAACAATAATATTGTCTGACTAGCATTTGAGTGAGTCAGTCCTGCAGACTCTTGTGTGGTTTTTTATCTTTTGCTCACCATCACCATAAATTCTGCCCTTTGTGCCATCGTTTTCAGCTCGGTAGATTTGTCCAGGCAATGACAGTAACACGGTGACAGTGCCAGATAAAAGTGAGCAGGCTTTGGATTGTTCTTCTGCAGTGCTCTTGTGTTGATGGGACTAGCAGAAGCAGTTAAATCTGCTTTATCCTTTGAGTGAGGAGGCAGGGTAACAGTTCACTTTGCAATGGCAGTGGTTGTTGTCCAAAAGACCTGGACCACAATGCATTTCTTCAGTGATTATTCTACAGTCTCCGTGGAAGGAGGAAAAATACTCATGTTCTCTCTCTGCTTTTGTTTTTGGTATGCAGATCCGTGTGGACGGCATCACCAAGAACACACTGGAGTATGAGATTGTACAGGTGGTGGATACTGGCCCCATATTACGGGATATGGCCTTCTCAGTGGACCATGAACACCTCTATATCATGTCTGAGAAGCAGGTAAGACACTCCATCAGTCAATGGTGCTTTGAAAGCCTTTAGCTTGATCATGCTGTGGACATCAGAATTGCACATGGAGTTCTGACGGTGAGCTCAGTTGCTACAAAGAGGTGCTACTTTGCTGATGGGATTTTTCATGCTTAGAAATCATTGCACTTACACACTGATGCAATTTTTAAGGGGCCAGGTGCAGACAACTGAGGGGGCAGAAACCAGCCCACACATTGCTTTGAGCAGTACATGTCCTGCTGGCTACATCAGTGTTTCCCATGGCACTGCCCTGGAGAAACATGGCTTGGAAGGGTGTAGTCTTCACTAGGTAAAAATCTGGCTGGAAGGCTTGGCCCAGAGAGCTGTGGTGAATGGGGTTAAATCCAGATGGTGGCTGGTCACAGGCGGTGTTTGTTCCCCCGGGGCTCAGTGCTGGGGCCAGTTCTGTTGAGTATTTTTATCAGTGACCTGGATGAGGGGATCAACTGCACCCTCAGCAAGTTTGCACCAAGTTGAGTGGGAGTGTTGATCTACCTGAGGGCAGGACAGCTCTGCAGAGGGATCTGGACAGGCTGGATCAATGGGCCGAGACCACTGTGTGAGGGACAACAAGGCCAAGTGCTGAGTCCTGCGCTTGGGCCACAACAACCCTCAACATTGCTCCAGACTTGGGGATGAGGGGCTGGAAAGCTGCCCAGCAGTAAAGGACCTGGAGGTGTGTGTCAACAGCAGCTGAATATGTGCTGGCATGTGCCCAGGTGGCCAAGAAGGCCAGCGGCATCCTGGCCTACATCAGGAACAGTGTAGCCAGCAGGACCAGGGCAGGGATCATCCCCCTGTACTGGGCACTGGTGAAGCCACACTTCACTTCACCCTGGGGTCAGTTTGGGTCCCTCATGACAAGAAAGACACTGAGAGGCTGGAGCGTGTCCAGAGAAGAGAACGGAGCTGGGGAAGGGTCTGAAGCACAATTCCTGTGAGGAGGGGCTGAGGGAGCTGGGGGTGTTTATCCTGGAGAAGGGGAGGCTCAGGGGAGACAGAGAAGTGGTTGTTGGTCTCTCTTTCCCAAGTGACAAGTGATAGGACAAGAGGGACAAGAGGAAACAGCCTCAAGTTGCACCAGGGGAGGATAAGATTGGATATTAGGAATTATTTCTTTACTGAAGGGGCTGTCAGTCATTGGAAGGGGCTGCCCAGGGAGGTGGACAAGTCACCATCCTGGGAGCGGTTTAAGAGATGTGTGGCCAAGGCACATAGGGATATGGTTTAGTGGTGGACTTGGCACTGTTAACAGTTGTATGTGATGATCTTAAAGGTCTTTTCCAACCTAAATGATTTAATGCTTCTATGATTTTATGATTCTATGACAAGAGTTGCTAGTGCATCTGCTGCGTACCACATTGCTCTCCACCCCCATTCAAACTGTGGCTACATGTGCCACAGATAGGGATAAGTGTAACGCTGAATCATTTGGCTCCAACTGGAGTATTTGGAGAAGCTGTCGCCTCTTTGAGACACAGTGATCAAGAGTGTAGGCCTGTGCCTGCCAGGGCGCAGGACCAGTTAAGCTTGACGTTCCTGTTGTGCTGTTAGTATTATTATTGAAAATACTGCTAGCCAGATTCCAGGGAATAGCCAAGCTGGGTGTTCAACGTGGCAGACTGGCTGGTTTCGACTGAGTGCTTACCTTTACGAAGTTTGTGGCTTGGAGTGAGAGGAGGAATTAGTTTTGCATGAAGAAATTTGTTGTATATAATTAATCTTGTGGGCATGCAGGGTCTTGAAACTTTGAAACTGGTTGATTCCTGGGTGCTTGTGGGGAGCTTTAGAGCCCCAAACAAGAGGGAGTAATGAGGGGTATTGGTAGGATGATGGCAGGTGCCCTACAGTGCAGCTTCAGTGGAGGCCACCGGTCCAAGGGTGGCATGTTCACCCCTAACCTTAGTGTTCAGTGATTCATTGAGTAAATATTACCCACCTGACCTTGGATCATGTAAGTGGCACCAAACGTAAAACACCCACTTGATATGCTTCTTATTGCCTTCATTAATTGCCTGGAGGATGCCTACAAGTTCCAGTAGCTCTTTCAGAGCAGTGTGATTTCCTCTCAGTATCGCCCAAGATCCCCACCGATGTTGTGTCAGGCTGGCTATCCTTCTCCCCATGTAAAGTTTGTGGGTTATAGTTTCCAATCTGTGACTGTCATTTCTTCTGCTTGAATAATTTTATTTTAAATGTTTTGTGCCTGCGACGTCTCCTACCCTTTCCCTGAGCTATGGATATTTATATGTCACATTTGGAGTGGGGAGGGGAGAAACTGTACATTCACCTTTATTAAAGAAGCTGCAAGATGATGATAACTCAGGAGAAAGGACATGATGACAGAGCTGGGATTGCTTTCTCATCTGCTCCATGCTGGGCGAGGGGGGGAGGTCACCTACAGTGCTAAAGTGAAAACAGTCCCAGTGACCTGTTGGGGTGGGCTGGGAAGCTGGAGCTGGGTGATGCCTGTGAGCTCCTGCAAGACTTTGGTCAAGACACTGTTCCTCTTTCTCAACCTCTTACTCTTCTTTTTTGTTTGAGCAGAACATGGTCAAAGCCCTTGAGCATGATGATATGCCAACAATTAATCCACTGTTTTCAGATTTGCCCAGAGTGTCCTTTTGTGCAGGCAACAGGTCACCTCAGATACCACTGCTGTCTCTGTAGAGCCGTTTAGATTTACAGAGATAAGGTGTTTGGCTCACTTGGTCGGGTTGGTCTCGTAACACCCGGGAGCTGTCTTCATTCTCTCTAGCAGAGGTCAGTGGGACAGCACTGTTCATTCACTCACTCCCTTAAAAAATGAAATCTGGAACAAGAGGACCAATTTGGTTTTCCTCTAGAAAATTCCAAGAACATATTCTTGCCGGTGTGTTGACTACCTGCGCTTCCCTGACCATTGCTACATGAGAAGACTCATTTTGTGGTTGGCTATACTGAAGCACAAGTGTAGGCAGCTCTTCTATAGGGCCACAAGTTATTGGAGCCCCATAGAGAACCCAGGAGCCCTGAGTCCCCTGTGATTTATTCCATCATCCCCTCTCACCCATCTTTGAAGCTGAAGAGTGTCTGTATGAGAGAGGTTAGTGAAAAGGGCATGGACTGTTATTATTTAAAATCTGATCCAATGTCACGAAACAGCACTACAGAAGCCTTTGCCTGTCTCTGATTTTATCTGTGATGTAGCAAGCAATGTGAATGACAGCACTGCCGTCACGGCAGTACAGTCGCTATCTGTGCGCTCATGATATAACGCACTTCAAGTGCTCGAATAAATTAACATTTGTAGGGTCTCGGTGGCTGAGAGCGGGTGCAGGGCTTTGCCTTTGATCAGGCAGGACTATGAACGGTGCAGAGGAGTGCAGGCTGGCCTTGGGGAGAATATAGCCCATCCACTTCACAAGCCATGTCGTACAGTTCTTTTCATAAATGGATGAAGCTCTGATTTATCAGAGGCTTTCACTGCCCACAGAAATCCCCTGGTATTATGAGGTCTTTGGAGATGAGGGACAGGAGGGTGATTGCTTGACCTGACCTTTCCAAAGGCAGGCAGACACCAGGGCTGGTCCTGTCCCTGGGAAAAGAGGAGGTTTCTCCTCCCTCTGTCTATTGGGCTCAGCTCTGGTTGTGCCCCGCCGATAACAGTGTTTCTGTTGGGGGTGTAGCTGCTCCATTAAAAGCAGTTTTGTCAGGCTTGGCTCCATCCCTCACCTATGCTCAATGAGCCCCCGTGATAAAGCTAATTTCTCCAGCTTGTTCCAGTCCTGTGTGGCACTGGCAGTGCCAGCAAGTGTTGCTCTTGCTGTGCCCCAAACTGTTCTGCAGTGAGGTGTTAGGACTCAACTCAGCAAAGCATCCTTTATCTTGGAACACCTTCAAATAGCTATTGCAATAAACCTGACTGCAAGAAGTGGCTTTCTCATGCTGCCAAAAAAATACATCCCCTGGTCTTTTTAAGGTCAGCATCTGCATGAGGGCACTTTCCTCAGTGCTTCCTTGGGTTGCACATAGGGCTTTTCATCTTGAGCTGCACTCCCTGGGCTCCAAGGGGAGCTGGGAACCCAGCTCAGCCCTGTGGTCTGTGAAGCAGGTCCTCCCTTGCAGCTCCTGTGAATGTCGTGAGGTGACAAGAGGTACTTGTTGGTGCTATCAGATGTGCCGTGCTCTCAGGAGCAGGATGCAGCAGCTTTGCACCATCAGAAGGGCTCCATTGTATGTAAATATTTTATAGGAAGATTGGTCAAATGAGGGAGAGGGGAAGATTTGTCACCGAAACAAGGTATACAGAGGGCCCGTTATTTCACAGAGGTGCGGGTGTACGCGTGTTTCACGTGCAGACGTGTGTTTCAAGTCCCTGCCAATGGAGCGGGGAAGGATTGGTGCGTGCATGGGATCTGTCATGATTTATCAGGAGATCTGCCATTTAGCCCCAGCCTTCACAAAGGCTCCAAGTCGGTTACAAGCCGGACAGTGTTTCCCACTGAACAGAGGGTCCTGTGTAGTGGAGGCACGGAGAGGGCTACTCCGGTGTGTAATTTCCTCACTCACCTGTCTGAATGGCGCTTGTTCCTATATTGAGATGTTCCCTGGGGGCCAGGGGGATATCGGTGCATTGGAGGCTTGGGCTGTTTCTGTTTTCCTGTTTCTGGTTCACAGACACTGGAAAGTCCTCTGCCTCACACTGTGATCTAAGAGGGTGAGGAACAGATGGGAAATGCTGCTGGAGGAGCAGGGGAAGGTTTTCAGTGTCTCTGCATCTCCTCTGCTCCTCACCACACATGCACGTGCCTTCTCAAGTCCCTCTTCGTCCTCCAACACTCTCTCTGAATCTCTCCTCCCATATGAGAATCCTGAGCCTACAAGCCCCTTGGAGCTTTCTGCAGGGGTTAAGATGCTTCTTTCAACTCTTCATCACTATCTCTGCCTCTCTATCTCTCTGATCCCATCTCCTTGTGTCCCCGTCCTCTCATTTAGGGACTTGTACTTGCTCTTCTGTCACTCCTCCAGTTCTGGCATCCCTGTTCCTTTGCTTTCTCCTCTTCCAGTTGCCACCACACTGCTGGCTGACCATGCCTCCTCACCTCCTCGATGCTTAACTGCTGACATGCACATGCAGCCCACCCAGCTCTACGCGGCAGCAGATGCTGGATGCTCATTTTCCTGTTGTGGATTTGGACTAGTATTTGAAAGGTCACCTCCATCATCCCCTAAACATCTCTGTTTCAGCATGTTGGACTCCTGGGTCTCTCCCAGTGATGGGTGTGTTTTGCAAAGCTGACGCAGCACCTGGAATCAATTCCAACACATAAGAATCTCAGCTCCTCCCTATGATATAGAGGGATCAAAGAGAAAAGCTAGAAAAAAATGAATTTAAAGGCTCAAAAACTGGAAGGCAAACAGCAAGAGGGTCCAACTTTGTATTATTAAAATACCAAGGCTTTGAGCTGCCTCCTACTTGTGGTTTACTAATGGCTAGGAAAGACTATTCATGAGTAACCCTATGTTTGACTCAAAGGGAATTTGCTGTCCCTCTCTGTGCCGGCAGGTCTGTTTCATGCAGGTGAGTCAGCTTCACGCTCCAGCGGGAAGTTGTTCTTCTTCCCTGTAAACCAGGAGAAAGTCATCCCTGATGTGAGAATAAATCACATCTCTGCAGCACTATCATTCTCTAAAACCATTACAGGATGTCGAAGGTGAGATTGGTAGGGTCATGCGTAGCAGAAGCAGATAGGTATTTTGGGGTCTCTTTTTAAACTTTGCCAGTGAAATATCAAATAAATATGTACTTCAGCGAAAGCATGGCAGAAACCACATTTGGTAAAAATTAAATAACAGTATCACAAATCATGTTGACAGGGTCTTTTTGGCCTTTCTGTGTCTGTTTCTCATTAAAATGGGGAAAGCTTATACCTATTTGTCTCCTGAGGTTTATTCTTCTTCCCTCTGCGGCTGAATCACTATCTGCAACAGAATTATTGTGTGCAAATTATCTGCAAAGGGAGAGGTGGTGACTGGGTAGTTTACTGCTGATTTCATGACCAGTGATTAAAATCTTGTCTGCTGCTTATGTTATCATATCAATTAGTTAAAGAAATAATTAATAACTGTACTTAATTATACCTTAATTCCTTCGAATTCAGTCTTTGCACAAGATTTCAATTAGCATTAACTCCTAGGTTTGGAGTGACTGTTTCCAGGGGATTGTCAGTTTGAGACTGTCCCCAGAAACACTGGCTCAAGATCACAAGTTTTATAAATAACTCAAGAGTTCTTCCTTTTAATTTGCATTTGTTTGTTTTTGAGCCATCAGGTTGTGTGCAGAATATGTTTTTCATCATTGGTCCAGAACCAGCAAAGACAGAAATGATCTTCTTTGAAAAGGGAAAGTTGGGATTGTGTAATAAGCGTGACTTTTTGACCTGTGGATTTAGAAGCAGCAGACACACCCATAAACTGTAAAATTTGGCACTGCTGTTGTAGATTTCTGTCATTCGACTCTGCTGTTTTGTAGGGCCTTGCAGTACTGGCTGTCATCCTTGGAGGTGGTCAGGTCTTCTGCAGGACTCCACTGTTCAGCTCCTGAAAGCCAGGAAGAAAGGAAGGGTGTTGACAGTATAGTTAGTCTGTTCCTTGGAGAAATTCCAGTCCAGTTCTGGAGTCCAGTTCTGGGCTCCCCAGTTCAAGAAAGACAGAGATCTACTGGAGAGAGTCCAGAGGAGGGCTACAAAGATGATTAGAGGACTGGGACATCTCCCTTATGAGGAAAGGCCGAGAGACCTGGGTCTGTTTAGCCTGGAGAAGAGAAGACTGAGAGGGGATCTCATCAGTGCTTATAAATATCTAAAGGGTGGGTATCAAGAGGATAGGTCTAGACTCTTTTCAGTGTTGCCCAGCGACAGGGCAAGGGGCAATGGGCACAAACTAGAGCACAGGAAGTTCCACCTGTGCTTGAGGAAAAAATTCTTCACTGTGAGGGTGCCAGAGCACTGGAACAGGCTGCCCAGAGAGGTTGTGGAGTCTCCTTCTCTGGAGACTTTCAAAACCTGCCTGGACATGTTCCTGTGCAGTCTGCTGCAGCTGAACCTGCCTTGGCAGCGGGGTTGGACTAGATAATCTCCAGAGATCCCTTCCAACCCTGACTATTCTGTGATTCTGTAATTGGCTGCTCCTAGACCAGACCGACATCCTGGGTAAGATCAGGGTCATCAGAGCTTCTAAGCAGCCCACGTAACAGTTGAAATGCACGCTGTCTTTGCAAAGATGTGTCATGTTAGGCTCTCTCTAAATCCACAAGAGATGAGGCCTCCAAACTTCACATCCCATTGCCCATCTACCCTGCTCTTGGACAGACCTGCACAAAAAAGGGAAGAAGAGTTCCTCGAGTTCAATCAGTCTCTAGCAACCAGTGGGTATAATCCCAGTTGGAAGCAAAGGCAACTTTTGTTCTTTTTGACTGTTCTTTCCTGCCCACTCATCACCCTCAGCAATATCAGAGGCTGATCTTCGTTCTCCCTTACAGTTACTTTCACCTAATTAAGGGCCTGTTAAATAAGGTCAGATGCCTTCTGAGAAATGACTGCATGGATGGAAAATCCTGCATGGATGCTCAGCTAAGGGTGGAACTGTGTTTCTCAGCCAAGAATGATAAAAGCAATTTGGCCCACTGGCAAAACTGCAGCACTTTGTGCTGATGACTCTTTTGAAATAATTCTCTATCAGCAAAAGGCATATTATTGCAAAAAGTTGTAGTTTAGCTTGATTGTAACTCATTTGCTTCTAGCACATGAGTATCCTGGGAGTAAGCAGTTGTGGAATAGTTACGGGAGTTGAGAGTCCCTTAACCTCCTGCTGGGTCAGTTTTGTTTTCCAGGGGGGACGTAGATAACTCAGCAAGGTGGGGTGAGCAGGTGAGGAGCTGATTCAAGGTCTTGGAGGTGTCCCAAATGAGCCGTTTATGGCAAGGGAAGAAATTCCTCTGGTGGCTGTCTCATCCTGTGCCCTTCTCACAGAGTCTTGTCCAGCTGTGGGCAAACCCCTGAAACTGAATGTGTCTTGAAGGTACAGAAGATATTTCCAAGATCAGGAACTTTTTTTGAGCCCTCCACAATTCCTGCTGCTGGATATTGAAAACACCTGAGGCTGGTGTGCGTGCCCTGATGAGAGCTGGAAAGCTTTGCTGTATCCCAAAGTTGAGAGGTATTTTTGGTGCACTATCATCAGGTATCTAGTGAGAGCTCTGCTGCGTGTATGGGAGAGGGTAGTGTTTCTTGGGAGAATAATTGTTTTCCTCTTTGTAGCCATCCTGTAGATGACACTAAGTTGTAGCTTTCTCGATCCCATCTAGAGGGACAAGCCCAAGCTGTGTGGAAGGGACTAGCTGGGAGCAGTGGGACAGTCTTTCACTGGAGGGAAGGGTTTAACACAAAATGCAGGTCGGTATCCCTTTGCTTCATGTGTCGCCTTGCTTCTCTGTGCCAGAACTCTGTCTTTTCCAGACCAGCCCCATCCCAGAGAAATGACTTCTTTGCAAGTACATCGCATTAATCACTGGGATCCAGCTGGAGGGGAGTGTATCAGTGCAACTGCTCAAGTTCTTTGAATACTTGTATCTTAGCCATGGACAGAGTCTAAACCCTGTTTCTGGAAAGTCATTAATTCATTTCATTGACCTCTGGGTTGGAGCACTGCTGCTTCAAACTGGATTTGAAGGGGGAAAGGGATAAAACCAGGCTCACTAGAGATAAGCCTGGGGGCAGCCATCAATGTTTGAGGGATCTTGTGCTGGAGAAGTCCTTTGGTCTGCTGTCTTAGTGGAGGTAGGGGATGAAGATCCATGCGGTAGCAAAGAAGCAAGAGCTATTGATGTGTTAGAAACCATGGAAATGCCTGAAACGTCATGTAGGAATTAAGGCTTCTTCCCCCAAAAGGTGGCGGGATCAGTAGCCCATCTGAAGTGCATCTACACCAATGGATGCAGCATGGGCAACAAACAGGAGGAGCTGGAAACCGTTGCACAGTGGGAAAACTATGATATAATTACCATTATGGAAACACAGTGGGATGACTTGCACAACCAGAGTGCTGCAATGATGGCTATGAACTCTTCAGAAGGGACAGGCAAGGAAGGAGAGGCAGTGGAGTAGCCCTGTATGTTAGGGAGAGTTTTGATTGTCTGGATCTTAATGATGATGGCGATAGGGTTGAGTGTTTATGGTTAAGAACCAGGGGGAAGGCCAACAAGGCAGATACGGTGGGAGTCTGTTATAGACCACCCAACCAGGATGAAGAGACAGACAAAATATTCTATAAGCAGCTGAGAGAAGTCTCACAATTGCTAGCCCTTCTTTTTGAGGGGTCTTCAACTGACCAGACATCTGCTGGAAATACAGTACAGCAGAGAGGAAACATTCTAGGAGGTTCCTGGAGTTTGTGGAAAATAACTCCCTGACAGAGGTCTAGAGAAGGGCAGTGGAGCTGGGGAAGGGTCTGGAGCACAATTCCTGTAGGGAGCAGCTGAAGGAGCTGGGGGTGTTCAGCCTGGAGAAGAGGAGGCTGAAGGGGAGACCTTATCGCTCCCTACAACTCCCTGAAAGTGGGGTGCAGAGAGGTGAGTGCTGGTCTCTCTTTCCCAAGTGACAAGCGACAAGCCAAGAGGAAACGGCCTCAAGTTGTGCCAGGGAAGGTTCAGATTGGATATTTGGAAAAATTTCTTCCCGGAAAGGGCTGTCAGGCATTGGAAAGGGCTGCCTAGGCATGTGGTTGAGCCACCATCCCTGGAGGGATTTAAGAGATGTGTAGATGTGGTGTTTAGGGATAGGGTTCAGTGGTGGACTTGGCAATGTTGGGTTAACGTTAGACTTGATGATCTTAAAGGCCTTTTCCAACCTAAACAATTCTGTGATTCTGTGAGCAGAGGGAGATGAGTGATACATCCTTGGTCGTGCCAAATGCCCGTGACAGAGTAGTGCATCAGAGCTGACACTCCCAGTCACCCCGGGCCAGCGTTTGTGGTGCACTTGTGTCTGTACAGATACTTAAACAAGATTTAGTGCCTGATACAGTCTTTCTCATTAAAAGACCTATGTTCAGTCGTAGCAGTGCCATATTTGTGCCTGAACTCTACAGTTAATGCCCTCTTCTACATGTCCAGTGTTTGAGGGTAGAATTATGGCTTGCACATTGCCATCTGTGAATTTGCTTTTGGCTTGAACTGCAGCAATGCCTAATGTCAGCATTCATCTCTTAGATTGCCAGAGTCATCCCCATGCCAGGATGCTTCCTCACAGGCTGTTCAAAGAAGCAGCACAGGAGCTGAAGGATGCACGGAGGCTTTCAAAGTGCTGTGTCCCTGTACATGATGGTTTTGTTTGTCTTTGGGACTCCTTGCCGTGGACACAATGGACACAACTGTAGGGGGTTGTCTGGAGTCATGACATGAGGAATGAGATGGGTTATTCAGTCCAACCAGGTCTCCCTCCTCCTGTCCCCTGTGTTTTGAAGTGGGAACATTGGTCCTTTTAATTCATGGGGCTCTGCATTCATAAAGTAATCACAGAATCATAGAATGGTTTGGGTTGGAAGGGACCTTAAAGATCATCTAGTTCCAACCACCCTGCCATGGGCAGGGACACCCTCCACTAGACCAGGTTGCTCCAAGCCTCATCCAGCCTGGCCTTGGACACTTCCAGGGATGGGGCATCCACAGCTTCTCTGGACAACCTGTCCCAGTGCCTCCCCACCCTCTCCAAGAAGAATTTCTTCCTGATATCTAATCTAAATCTCCCCGCTTTCAATTTAAACCCCTTACCCCTTTCCCTGTCACTGCAGAACAGCTACCCCCTGCCTTGCACAGAGGACAAAAAATGAGTATGACTGGAGGAAAGCATGAGGAATGCCCATAAACGCAAAAAGCATTTGTAGAGTCATTCCCTGGGTGAGAAGCGTCAGGGACTATCGATCCTCAGGAGCGGGTGACGGGTGGGAAGCCATGCAGACGTGTCCCCTGGGGCACAGTACTGCCCAGCACATGGTGTGCAGGTCATCTGGCACTATTGATTGCGGTGCTGTTCCCCTGCGGTGTCAAATATGGACTGCTCAGTAGGGCTGCCGTGCTGTTTGGGGAAAAAGAGACGGATCCGTGGCGTTAAATGCATCGCTCCTCTTGTTTTAAACAAAAAATGTGCGCTCGTCTGAGTCCCACCAGACTGGTAGGCTGTGGTTTCAGCTAGGAATAGGTCAGAGTATTAAGGGCAGCTCAAGGAATTTAGCTGGAAATCTGAAAATCTCCATCCTCCCCTCCCCCTGACCCTGTAATAGACCCAGAAGAAGGGGAGAAGAAAGAGGAAACCTAAGAAGCTGGTGATTACATGTGAGGCCTGGCAGATCTGTAATCCTGGACTCTGTTAAACATCTGTCTCCTGCAATCTCCCTGACAGCCAGGTCTCCTCCTCTCCGCTGCCTCGCACAGATCTCACATTTGCAGGTCACTGGAAAGCACCAGTTGTTAATCACTCCCCCTCTTTGGTGTTCCGCTCCAGCTCAGCCTGAGCACCAGCGCTCCCAGGGAGAGACGATTTGGGCAGGACAGAAACCCTGGCTCAGAGGGGTAGGCACTTCCATACCTCTTGGGTTTAAGCTCTTAAATCTAACACACGCTTGAGTGCTTTCCCGGATCGGTGCCCGGTGGCTGCAGAGACCATTCTCTTAATTACTGCATTTTAAATACGCTTCAAAAGTTGTTTCCATTGCAGACTCATGTATCTTACTGCTTTCTCTGAAGCAAGTATTTGCTCTCTTGGGGCTTTTCTTACACCGTAAGTGCAGAGAGTTTTAATTTTCTACTGCCTTTTCTATTTTTCATGTGATACCTCCGAACTCCTAAGCATGCTCCTTGTTAGTGGGGATTAATAGGCGTTTCGTTGTCAGACACAGGGAGAACATTTGGAAGTGCACCAGGATTCGCTGTGTCTCCTGCACCCATGGCGTTGAGTCTTTCTTGCTTTAGGACCCTGCTAAGTATCTTTTATCACTTTATATTACTTGATGTAGTCATTAGCATCATGTATGTGTGTAGCAGGAACAGGAGAGTGAAATCCATTCCAGAACCTACCCTTGAATGGCAAACTGGCTTTTATGGTGGTTTTTTCTATCAAAAATCCCCAACTTTAAAGTCATACTGTGATGTTACAGTTTTTTCAGGGTTTGTTTGGGGGTTTTTCCCAGTTTTTGTGATTTTCCATTCATGATTGGAGGCAAGTGTACTCAACTACCCTGAAAATTATTTTCTTGTTTTGCTTCCTAACTGGATGAGGAAGTAATTGGAATCCTTAAGACCTAATATAGTTTGCCTTGCTTTGGTTTTTTACTTCAGAAATATATTTTGAACCAAAGATCCGAGCAGTTGGTCAATACTCTTGTTGTGTAGGGTACATCTGTGTTTTAGTTTGTGGAGTAGGCTTGGCCTGCTTAGATCACTTGCATAGATGGACAGTGCAGCCCAGGAAGACACCTAGTGCTGTAATGACATTCCCATGTCAAGGCACACACTTATGGTTGAGTCTATGTGATAAATGTAGCTAGGCCAGGGTTTTTGAGTGGTTGGGAAGATTTGGGGGGACAGAAGAATCAGTGCAGAAAGTCATGTGGATAGATCAGTGGGTGTTTGGCTGACCACTCGGTGCATGTTGTATGTGGACAGGACAATTTCTCTGCCAAATGCCCACTGTTTGCATGAATGAGAGTCAGGTTAAGGTAGGACTTTCTGAAATAATGGTGCTTGAACTCTTAGTTCTGCTGTATTGTTCCAGTCCCATCTCCGTGGCCTCCTCTGGACTTGCTCCAACTGGTCACTATCCTTCATATGTTGAGGACTCCAGAGCTGGACAGAGAACTCCAGGTGGGGTCTCACGAGAGCAGAGTAGAGGGGGAGAATCCCCTCCCTCGCCCTGCTGGCCACGCTTGAGACAAAAATCCTCTTTTGTCTTCCTCATGATATGAACTCATCTGCTGGCCATTGGATGGAGGAGAGGTGCGTAACTCCCTGATTGCTCTTTCCGTGTTCCCTGTAATTGTTTGAAAACAGTGTTAACATTTCAGCAGGGCTTTTCAGGCAGCTGCTGCTGCAAACACTGAGCACTTGGAACCTCCCTGTGTGCTCTGTTGGGGCTGAAGTTTTTCATGCTCCGCTACAGCCGGCTCTGAGTGAAATGCTGGTGAGGGACAGGACTTTCACCCATAGGGTGCAGTGTCGAAATGAGCCAAGAGAGACTTGAAAATGTTTTTTGTCTTCAAAACAGATGGGGAGATGTTTTTCTTTCCCTTCTGAAGGGAGCTGTGTGCTCTGTTTTCCAAGAATAGCCCTCCCAGGCTCTCCCTGGCTCTCTCCTCTCACAACCACCGCATCTATTGCTAGGCAAGGAGGGCTGAAGAACCAGGTAGCAGAGCTCATGGCACACTTCCGAGCAACTCGTGGGTTATGGCCTGTCAGTCCTTACCCTTAAACACCTTCGCTTTCATCGTGGCCTCAAATGACACCACTGAAACCAAATGGCATTTGGCAGCTGGGTCAGACATTGAAACCGGTGCAAAGGAAGGATTTTCTTGCTCTCTGTGAGCTGCTTGATCCACACAAAGATACCAGGATACCAGGAAAGGGTTGTGGGTTTGTGTGTCTGTGCCATAATCGCCTCCAAAGTGGCCTTTTCCATTGCAGCTTCACCTTTTTTTTCCGCTCTCTCTCTCCAAGAGCATTATCTATCCCCAAGACTTTCACCTCAGGCCATTAACTGGCAGGTTGGTCATTACAAACCACTTGGCAGTGACTGATTGTGGGGGTCTTTTTCACTACAGAAAATGTGGAACTGATTGTCTGGGTGACCCCATTTGACCTCGGGAATTCTGCATTTAACCTGGCTTTAGACATAATAAACTCCAGTAATTAGCAGAGAAATTCAGTGGTGACATGTCTAATTGATTGGAAATGCTAGTCCGCAATGAGATGCAAAGCTGCGCTGAGGGGAGCCCCCTGAAAGGCGGCAGCATGGGCTGTGAGGAGGTCCTTGGGATGCTGTCAGGAGACAGGAAAATGCAGGGAAGGAATGTGAAGTATGTTGTAGGTTTGCTTTTCTTTCCAGCTAAGAATGCTCCAGGTTTGCTTTTCTTTCCAGCTAATGGACTTGGTGAACATGCTATCCATCACTAATTACTTACCCCGATACTCAGCACTTTCCCAAGGTTGAGCTCGCACCTGTGGGAAAATCTACCTCATCTCTGCACAGTCCATCTTACCTGTGTGCTTGAAAAGAGAAAAACACCTTCCATGATAGTATCTGAAAATCCAGCAGTTTGTGCCCCACCAGGGAGGCAAGTATGGGCCCTGTTTGGGAGAACACAGTATTTTTCAGGTTGTGCGTTGATGATACCTTATCTCCCATGTCAGTATGGATCTGTGATATCCCTTCCCAGCATTTGTGCTTCTGGACTGATGACGGTTGAAAGAATAAAACATTTAAAATTACTTTCTTGTTTTGTGCGTAAAGCTGCTCAGTTTGCTGTCCTGATCCACAGCAGGACCTCACGACTACTTGTGCACACACCTTGGAGGATGGTGACAGTACTCTGTGACCTGGGATCAGGAATGACCTGGGAGTGGAGGAGGGATTACCTTCACCTTCTGTTCTACCTTTTTTTTCAGTCATGGCTTTCCTCACTCCTGCAAGCAGTGAACTGGTAGCCACATGGATTGTAGGTTACATCCGTACCAGTGCTAGGGAGCACGGCCAGGCACTGGAGGTTTGTCTCGTCCATTAAACTGGTATGATGGCGCTTGGCACATCCTCACCGTGGGGCCAACAAGCTGTCTCCCAGACAGTCTTGGGCATGGTTCAGGGATGACCATGGCCAGTGACTGTTTCTGAGAGGCAGTTTGGTTGCAGCTGCTCCATTTGCAGGCTAAGAGAGTTAATGATGTGTACATCTGCTATTCTATACTCACTGGCCCTAGGACCAGAGAGTAATGCAGGGCACATTAAATTTACCAGTGCAGATACAACTTTACAGAGTAGTACAAACACAGCATTAGGTGATTTGTGTAGGTAGGTTCAAAGCCTCCGTACTATTCCACAGGACAGGAGCTATTGCAAGCTGTCAGCTTGGGCATTTCATGCTTTTAGCTTGTACTCCTAATTAAACGCTTGAAATATTGATTAAGAACTGATGTCTCTCTCATAAACAGGGACATCGGAGTGGGTACATGTTTGGGGAAAGCTCACACAGCCCACTGGAGCAGACTTGCTGTGTGCAGTGGGGTTGCTGAGCTGGCAGCATCCTCTGGCTGCCTATGGATGCATGGGCATTCCTGGAGGTGTATGTCCGTGCTTCAGGGGTAGCTGCTTGTTAGCCACCTCGAGCACATGCCTGGCCACGAGGACCTCATGTTTGCAGGATGCGAGAAACGTCACTGTGCAACAAGAGGTCTGGGTGAGGCTGTGCTGTTCTCACTACGTGTCAGTGCTGCCCAAAGGTGGACACAGCCTCAGAGGGTAACAGCCTGTCTCAGCTCTCCCACCATGAAGGCTGTCCATTTGCTAATGCACTGGAAATCCACCTGTCAGTGGGGGTTCCCTGAGTTTCACAACCCAGCGGTGCCTCCTGCTGCTCTTTAGGTACCAGAAGTTCACCCACCTCTGCATCCAGCCTCCTTCAGGACTGGTTTGCTTGAGGTGTGCTACCTCCTCCCAGCAAAGGGGATCCTCCGAAAAACAATCCAGGACTTCAGGGACACTTTTATATCCTGGATCAGTAAATTAAAAAGGAAAAAGAAATACAGTGGCACCGCCATATGCACTGAAGCATCCTGCGGAGATTGCGGAGTCTCAAAACAAACATTAGATGTGTAAACAGTGTATCAGCACTCCTTCATGAGGGTAGCTGCAGATCCATTTATCGCCTTCTGATCATTTATTTTCAGTAATTTTTATAGCTAAACAGATAAAAGTGCTTGTGGCAAATATCACAGACTCTCCCTGCTCCCACACAAGCCAAACAGCCCCCCTTTCTCTTTTCTAGGCTTTCTTTTTGAACTGACAGTCAATCCACCTACTGCTAATAGTGGCACAGAGTTTACACAACGAACAGTCTGCACTGACTCCTTGCCCCTGTCTGCAGTGCTCAGACAGCTTTGGGGTGTTACGCTACTTAAAGGAACAGCAATAGTGGTTGTGGTGCAGAAAGATCTTTTAACTATTGAAGTATTTGTATTTGATGTACGTGTTTGAGTTTGTGTGTGTCTTTGCTTCCTCATGCAACCGTTTAGGAGAATTCACACATGATAAAAAACTGCAATTTTGAATCATTTTTTCTTAAGGCAGAGGAACTACTTGTAGGTTTTAGCATCGACAGTTTAGCCTCAGGGTCCTAGAAAAATAGCAAGCTTCCTTACTGGGCGGATGAAATTTTCTTGCTTAGCTGGGTCAGGTCCCTGGAAATATCCTCTGCATTTCAGTGGGACAATTCTATTCTTTTTTTGCTTGCTTTTTTTTTTTCCCCTTGCCTCTCCATGATATTAACTTCATTTTTTTATTTTGCCAAGTGAAAAGTCACCCTGAATTTAATGCTCTGTTTGTGGGAAAAAACATACTTGTTCGGGCTCTGTGATTTGCTCTTAGCCTGGGATGCTGCTCTTTTTCTTGTTGGCAGTGAGAATGGTCATGTGCAACACATACCTGATGTATGAGGCTTGGAGCAACCTGGTCAGTGGAGGGTGTCCCTGCCCATGGCAGGGGGGGTGGAACTGGATGATCTTTAAGGTCCCTTCCAACCCAAACCATTCTGTGATTCTATGATGTGGTTAGCTATTGGCTCCTTAGTGATTGCTTAAAAGATTTCGTAACAGGCTACAGAGTTTTCCTAGCTGACTGCCCTCTCTTTTGGGTCAAACTGGGAGCAAGCTGTGGGTAAATGAGTTGCTCTACTGGCAGGAGCCCCGTTCCATCTTTCCCCCATCATGCAACAGGTTTATTGTGAGACAATGTGGGTGATTGGAAGGATGATGCCAGAGTTCATCATATACAGGACACACAGAAAACCTGGACCTACTGCACAAATGTGGATCTGCTGTAAAGTCCATGCCATGTCACAGGGCAAGAGGAAAGCCATGTCACACAGACATTACCTGGCATTCCCCCGAGTTACGTCCCTCCTCCTCCAGCTTAAAAGAAAAGGTAGCACTGCATTAAGAAAGTCACCTCCTGCATGGGTTAGACAGATTTCTGCAAACCTCAGGGTACAAAAGACAGAAAGCAGGGAACCAGGCTTAGTTTTGTCCAGCTGTAAACATTCAAAAATGATAAAACATACAGCCTGTCATACGATGAATCAACATGAAGCATTTTGTAAATATATACCCAGGCTTATGTAGGACCTGAAATGGTGTTATAAAACCATGTGCCTTGTTCTGTAACCCCCCTGTGTGCTCAGAATCTTTGGAAGTGGCTGACAGCTTTGGATGCTCCAGTATATACTTTTATACATATACACATATATATATGTATATAAGACTCACCTAATCTGCCTGGGGAGCACATCTGGGATGGAAGGCAGCATGTGTTTGGCAGTGCACAGTACCATTACACTAATGCATCTGCAAATGTACCGGGAGGCTGGTGAGGGGCTATTTGGATAATGGAGTGGCTGGGCTAATAAAATTACCCTCACATTCACAGCCTGAGTGGGGAGGAGGGGAGCTGTCCCTTTCAGTCTTCCCAAGCATCTCCTGACATCTTATTCCCCCATGATAGCCCAGGAAGTGAAGCAGGAAAGGGAAGGTCTTAAAGCAGAGTGAAAATGTGCTTACTGCACTAACACTGTGCTGGTGCTTTCTGTCCTAGTGAACAAGAGAGCGGAAACCAAATCACTGGGCTGTGATCCCTTCACCTGGGTGAGATGTGTGAGCACAGACTCCAGGAGTCCTGAGCCACCGTCATGCTTCACAAACCCTCCTTCCCTCAAAAGGGGCAAGGATGGAAATGCATTTGTCACTTGAGCTCCAGACAGCAAACGATGCTGATTTAATTAACCCAGTGAGCCCTGCTGGGCTTGTCTACGAGAGCTCAGGACATCACGATGTGTGGGTGAGTGGAGGCAGAGTGCGGAATGAGAGGGGAAGAGGGCAAAGACGTGTGGCCATTGGACCATCAGAAGCCATCTCAAAGCATTTTGCTTCTCATAAGCAAAAGGCCTTTACAATTAGTCTTGATGTGATTTACATTTACTCTAAGGCATCTGCATAATGGGTTATAATGCACAGGGAACGCAGTCACGTGCTTCGGAAAGCTTTTGGGGGCTGACAATTTCCACAGAGCATGGAATCTCCCTTTTAGTGCAGTTGGAAGTGAGTCCAACCTTTACAGGGCTAAAATGCCAGAAGTCTACCTACCGATCTCTCTGACCTGTCAGCTGTATTTATAAAGTGCCCATCATCGTGGTGTCTGGACTTTTCCTTTCTTTTCCACCTTTCCTATGGATTTACTGGAACCTTGGACTTCCTACTTAGCCACCTCCCCCAGGCAGGGGGATTTTCATCCCTAGCAGAGCCATAGGTGAATGGATGCTGCTTTGCTGTCAGTCAGGGGAAGACCAGGCAGACTTGGTGGGCAGGTTTATTGTGAGAGAGATCACTCCTACTTGTGGAAAGTCACCTTGGCCAAGGGCCTGTGAAATTTTAATGCTTCCCACCAAATATTGACTCTCCCAGGGCGTCTGAGCAAACCTTTTGTGGAGAAGTCGATATCAGTCTGACGTTTCAGTGGATAATGTTGCTTTTCTCTGAATTTCCATTGGGTTCCGCTGGCCTCTCCCAATCTCATTGCACAGTATCAGAAGCAAGATAAAAACATGGGGCTCAAGGAAGTGTTGCTTTTGGAGGGTCATTAAGTGTTGTCTAGTTCTTAACGACACTTTCTGCTGAGTGCACCCCGCAGCTGAACGGCGCTTCCGTGCCCTGTACCTGAGCCTGGGTGTAACGACTTGCAGCATAGATCGGTCCTTTTCCATTTGGCTTTCCGTGACTCTGCTGAGGAATACGTACATCCAAAACTCAGGTGCTCAGGTACCGCCGATGATGAGTGCAGCAGAAACTTGGCAATAAATGCAAACATAGCAGCAATTTTGCATGACAAGTGGTGTTCTTCTTCCCACTGGAGATAATGGCAGAACAATCTTGTCACTCTGTCACTAGCTGACTGGAGTGGGTCTGCTCTGTCCCGCTAGGTAAAGAAGCTCCAGGTTAGATTTTACATAGGGCTGTAGCCATTTATTGTTAACAGAAGACACAAGTGTAGATTCCTTCCTATACTCAAGCTAATCAGTTAGATCCTGCAGAAAAGACTTCATTCTGCCCTTGTGTTATGATAATTCTGCCCGTTTGGGCCATTTAACATGTGTCCTGCACAGGTCTGAGATGCAGAAGAATCCTATTGGGGTGAAAGTGAATACATTACGTTTTGGGTAGCAAAATCATTGCTGCAGGTTAGATTTTGCCAGTTTTACCATCCATGTGGGACCCAGTCTAAGTGTACTGTGCCTCCTAAAGAAGACTAATACTGTAAACAATGTAGCGCTAATGCACTGAACAATTAAAGCAATTGTTTCTGATTGAAGTCAAATCTCATTATATTTCCATTTGCAAGGCAAGCCAGGCAGGTTTCAGAATAAGTGATAGAAAGAGCTAATTTATATTTCTGTTTGTGTTTGTAGGAGTTAGAAAACAAATCCAGGTGCACCAGAAGAGGTAGAAGCCTTTAATTTGAATGGCAGCTTGGGCGTTTGATAACTGTAGGAGTCTGGACTTAAAATAAATGCAAAGGAATTGTTTTCAGGAGTAAAAGGCACAGGACTTGTGGGCACATCTGCATTGCTGGTTTAAACTTATTCAGGTCAGGAGTGAAGTTCTGTAACAAATCTCCCAGTTGTCCCTAATACTGGCTTTTCTTTTCATCTCACAGTGTCTCAGGCTGTATGACCTGAACTCTTTTTGAACAGATTAAACCAGCAGATATGCTCCAGGACCACAGCCAGTGCTCGTACGTGTTCAGTCCAGGGGGCAAAGCTGGGTATAGCTTGAAGTAACCCTGAAACATATGCAGTGTGTACGTTGGGAACATCTGCAGTGTGCACACTGGGTCCCCAGCTCCTTTCTATCTACAGATCTGCTCCTGCTCCACCTTGCTACTTGCATATGTGCAGGTGGTCCTCACTCCTCACCTTCTGCTCTTAGTCCAGTGCTGATAGACGATGTCGTGGGCTGTTTGAGGCTGTTGGGACACACCTGGTGGATCCCTTTTGGATCTTCGCTCCCCAGCACTGATCTTGTCCCACCCAGATGCTTAGACTGCTGGTTGATGCCTTCACAGATCTGTGAAAGACACCCTTACGTGGGACTGAGTTTTTTGTGGTGGTCACCTCAGCAGTGGATACGCACCACCCAAGCAGGGCAGAACAGGACAGCCTGGTCTGGCAGCAGGTCTGTTCAATATTTGTCTGGCGAAGAAAGAGAGTGAGCGATGCTCTTACGAGCAGTGTCATATTTAAAAGGTGTCTCCACTTAACGGGAGGTCATACTGTATACTCTCCTTGAGTGGTGGCATCATTTCATAAAAAAGCTTTTTCATTAATTAAAACCTTGCATCATGCTCAGGGTTTGCTATAGAAGCTTAATTTTTCTGATCAATATATATTACCGTATTTCCTAGAAAGAAGCTTTCACCCCCTCGATTAGCAGATAAAATAATTGTGTGCATTTGAAAGCATTTTGTGCCTTTAATATCCATTAACTACACCAGAGTTGCAATTTTCCTCTTCTTATGGACTTTTGGCCCTATCTGTTACCCAGAGGAAAATAAAGCCTTGTTTGGTCTCATTCCAATGACATTTCAGTAAATGCCAGGGGGAAAATGAGGATTCTATACTGCCTTTCTTTGGTGGTTTTTTTTGTTTTTAAAGTTGAGAGAAAGGGGATAAACTAATGAAAATGCCTCAGCCCTTGTATCAGGACTTTCAGCACTGAGATTTCTACATGGTGTCTGTGTGATTCTGCACAGGTCACTAACAGCCACATAACAGCCCCTTGCAGCAGGGTCTAGCATTTATTCTTATGTAGCACCCTGGGCCACTGATTTTGATGAGGTTTCCAGGCAGGAACATGGTTATTAATTTATCCACAATATTAATGGAACCGGGCAGGAGGGGGGAAACTGTTTTATCTCAAACCCCTTCCCTCCCTTCCAACTTTCAACACTCTGGGAGGCTTTTAGACATCGTGGACACTCAGCTTCTGGGGGCAGAGCCCTGCAGGTGGACTCACATACCAGCCAAACTTCCCTCTCTCCTCCTGCTGGGCTGGAATTAATATTCTTGTTTCAATCCCTTTGTACTGACAACCTAAAAATTAATTGCCTGTGCACATGAGAGGTGAATGACCAGATGCCGAGGAAAGCACAACAGAATTATTGAGCAATTCTGCTTTAATTATGTGCACCAGAGAGCTGGGATTGGTAGGGCCCTGTGCTTGATGCCAGTAACATCATCGAGAGGATGGGAAGGGATGACTGATGCCAAGGGATAATGGAAGGTACACAAGGAATATAGAAAGCTATTTTAATGCTGGCTTCCTCTGACTAAGCTGGAGCGATAGCCAATAACCATAAAACTACTGGGGCAAATCTGCAAACACACATGGGGCATCCCTCAAGCACTTAGTGCTCTGAGAAGGTGGGGAGGCCTTTTATCAGTGGGAGGGGAGCACAACAGACCAGAGGCTGTGAATTCCCTGCCAAAAGGGCAGAAGGCAGCATTTTCAACCTCTACCTAAAGTTGTCACCATCCAAACCACCCAAGAGGCAGGGAGTTCGGGAGGTCCACTCAGATACCTCATCAGTCCAGCTCCCTGATGAGCCACTCATGTTCTAAGTTAGGTGAAACACTTAACCCTGCATGCCTTGGCTCCCAGGATGTGAAGGGTGGGACGAACTAGCCTCTCGCAGTAAGTGTTAAACAACCTTCCTTAATGCGTGGACTACGGTAGTGGCTACTGAAGGTTTCTTGCACAATCTTCTGCAGACCATGTCATGGTGGTTCCTGTCCTCACTCAGCAGAGCACAAGCCACCAGAGTCAAGCTCACCAAACTCATCTCTGGGTCTTATATGAATATTACGAGGAATTTGTTTACTCTAAGATGTCCATGCAACACCCAAATTTCCAAGTCTTCTTTTTTTTTTCTCACCTTCTCTCCTTGTAAAAAAGGAAACTCCATGGCCCAAGAAGTTTAGGAGCCCAGAGCTTTTGTTTCTGAAGAGCTTCAAGTCATATTAATGGAAGGTACTGTCCAAGAGGAAAGGTTTCCTCTTTGTTCTTGCTTGTCCTTCCCACCACTGGCTGGAAAGAGACTGAATGCAGTGCAGTCATCACTGCTGGTACCAAGCTGACAGAGCAGCTGGGACACTATGGCTTCCTGGTAATGCACCCATCCTTCTGGAATGGGGAGCTCGTCTCCTAATAACCTGTGTCTAGAGCAGAATAGCTGTCATTTAGGCAGATTCAGGTATTCATCTTAATTTACTGTAGCATGTTTGTCTGCATCTAGGTAAAGCATCCAGACACCTATTGTTGGTGGGAGAGAGGAGTTGGTCCGTTCAGGGTGAAGTACACTTGGCCTGCTGCAGATTCAGCTTTCAGATAGCATGAACTACCCCCAACAGTTGCTGCATCACTGCAGTGCTTACAAGGAAGTCCAAGCAGCTCATTTGCACTGTCTGTGAACAAAGATAATTCCTACTTTAGGTGTCTTTTATGCCACAGCTAAGGGATCTTGGCTTGTATCCAGTGCCCATGCTCTATTTTGCTCGGGATGTCTCTGTGATCCTTACGGAGATGCTTGGGACTCTGGCTGCTCTGCCACCAAGGAGCATCCTCAGATGTTTGTCCAAGATTCTCACCCAGAGACCAGGTTGTTCTCAAATGTTCCTGTCATTCTGTCACAGATCAACGCGTGACCTGCCTCCACCAGGCAATAAATACGGTTTCCCCCAAGGAAGTATTTGTCATCTCCTTGGGAAGGCGCAGCAATTTCCACTGCCCTTCGTTTCTGTTCCCAGCCTTCTTGCCTGGGTCATTGCTCTGTACATCTGAGGTGGGCTGAACAGAGATCATTTTGGGGATGGCTATGCAAAGAATGACCAGAAATGGATTCTAAGTCACATAATAATACCACTCCTTCAGCTTTACGTCTCAGTGCTTAGACTGAATACTCTAGCAAGCTCATGCTGTACTTTGCTTACAGCCATTGACAATTTCTTGTCACCCTGTTCTGTCATGGCTACACAACAGCTCCCAGCCACTCCATAAATGATGTAAATGAGACACCACACAGCTTCCAGGGACACAGATCATCTACGAGATCATCTACCTGGAGTTAGTAGCATGGCGCAGACCTCAAGCAGTGTCAGGATGACTACTGCTAATCCTCCAGTCAGTCAAGGCAGCTACAGTATTTTAGCCCTCACTTCAGAATCTCCAAAAATACCCTTCACATCACTGCTGTAGAAAATGTGGCTGGGGATCCCAGAGGCAAAAGTGCTGACAAAGAACTCCACAGGAATTAGAAAAATCAGTGATCCATGGCAAAGCCCTTCAATGCCATTTGTGGGGCTGTTTCTTAGCATCAAGCACATAGAGATGCAGTGCATTTGTGGAAATGACTCCCTGGATGAGCTGAGGTGTGGAAGCTCCTTGGTTTGGTTTTTATGGACAAATTGCAGAAGGGATTAGAACACTCCTCCTTAAGTTTCATTGGTCTCCTGGGCTATTTACATTCTCCTCTAGCCGGAGCAGCACATGGTGCAGCAGCTGTTGTTCACCTGGGACAGGTCTGTGTTACCATGATAGAAAATGTAAGCTGTAATATATCTGAAAGCCCAGTGACTACTTTTGGGCAGAATTTCAGGACAGACAGAAAAATCACTGGTATTACTAAAGGTTTAGCAAAGAACTGACTGTGCGACAAGAGTCTCTGCTGATCCTTAGATGTCAGAGGATGATCTGTTGAACCCTGGAGTTGTATTTCAATGTATAAAGCTGTTCTTCTGTGTAGCACGAAGATGAACTTAATACAGAGCCCCAGATCAAGTGCTAAGGATTTAAAAACAGTGGAGGATGGTCTTCAACTTTGATTATTGGCTGAAGAACAAGAAAATGCAGATTATCTATCTACTTGTATCATCATGACTGAAACCTCAAAGCTGCTGTCAAGTCTTGGTAGAGTTACAAGAGAAAGGCTGGGCATAGGCTTAATGGATTAATAAAGAACTGACAGAGAGCAGTAAAAAATGAAAAATAACTTCAAAACGGTGGAGATTTTGGCATATCCAGTGTGGTGTTGCTACAAATCAGCATGGAAGCACTGGAAGCTTTTTGGGCAGCATTAGGATTGTGGCCAGACTGCAGTAAAAAATGAAGAGCATCTAGGGGTCTTCACTGAAGCTGAGTGCATAGAGACCTTGCAGGACAGCCCTAATCCCAATATATCTGCGTTTGCTGTGGCAGTCCAGGGCAGTGGCCCAAGTCTAGCATGGTATCTCAGTGCCTGAAGGTATAGAAGTGATCATCTGGCAAAGATCAGCTCCAACCTAGTTAAGCGGAAAGTGAACAGCCATCTATAGCATCTAACTCAAACTATACCTAGGTCTTTTTATGTGCCCGCAAAGATACTGGATTTCTGCACTGCTCCTTTAATTTTTACAGCGTTCTGCTTATTTCTGTGGCGCACATAAACTTGCAGTCTGTTTGTAAAAATATAAGATCACAGCGTGGTCGGGTTTATATCTGTATATATACGCAGACACGCAATGTTTCTCCCAGCATGCAGAATGAATAAATTCTGGAGTAATTTTTCATTGTTGCCTTTATGAGCCTCAAGGAAAAAAAAAACCCCAACCTTAAAAACTAATAAATAATTTATTCCAATGAAATTGCTGTTTACTACGCATCATGCTGGAGCTCAGCTAGCCCAGTCAGCACGTGGGATCCTGGGCATCCTCTCTATGTTGTTTCTCACCTGTGTCTCTGTATGGATACCTGTGGGAGCGTGTGTACGTGAAGGCAAGAAACAGGACACCGTTTCTTTCTATTTGTACAGGCTTTCTGCATGTGTGTTAAAAAGACATCTCACCCTCTGGTTTAGATGTTCAGGCTCCCTTTATAATGCAACAGAGATGATGGATTCATGACACCTCTCTCAGAACAGGACACGTCACTGGTGGTCAGTATTGTTCCTGGGGAGCTTTTCTTCCTAAAAAGGCATTTAAAAGGCGCCAGATGAGCTGTGTCATCTGTATATACGCATGCATGCAGTATAAACGTGTGTCTTTTTTATGCAGTTGGCTGTAATAATGTGGTTTTGTGTGTTTGTATAATCAGCACATTACAGTTATGCTTACTGTGCACTTATAGGTGAGTATATGCGGTGCTGTATGTACACGTACGTGTCTGACCACAGGACACATGCCTATACTGGCATTATGTTACACAGCATAAGGCACTAGGGAAAAAATGTAAGGAAAGGAAGAAAGGATGAATCCGTGTCTCTCTTCTTGATGGTGTGTCTTAGAAGTACCAAAAAAGTGACATTTCCGGGTTATCTTCCCAACTTGCTGTAACTGCTGAGCAGCTGAGGTTACCTGGGTGCTAACATCTTGCTCCGTGTTACACGGTTTCAGCTGTAAGGCTCTGATCCACGTGGCCATAGCTAAAGGAGGCTTTTTGCCCTCTTCATGAAGCCCTACCCACGTCAGTGCTGATAAGGCTGTTGCAATGTTGGTGTTGGCATCCCGGTGCAGTTCCTGCCTGATGCTGGGACTTGGAAATGGTCCCACGGTCCCCAGCGGGATGACTTATGGGGCCGTGATTTACACACAGGAGCAGGAGATGCAGTGTGAGTACATACTCATCGGCAACCAGGCTTTCAGAACCGGGGCTTTGCTGCTGCCCCCTAGGTAAACAATTTCTATTTTTTCTTTTTGTTATTCTGATCTCTAGGAGATCAATGAATTTCATCTCCAATGCCTTCAAGCTCCTTTCTCCCTGCATTTTCTGCTGCTCTTGTCCATTTAGACTTGGACCAAAATGGCTTTTACTACTTGTCTGCAGCAGGGCACAACACAGTGGGATTCTTCTCTCAGCGGGGGACTCTTGCCATATAAATAAAATAGTACAGATAAATGATTGCTTTGCCACTGGGCTTGTTCAATGGCTGATGCTTAAATGAAACAACCCACACATTCACGCAGAGGCGCATGTAAAACAGCGAGTTGGGAAGAGCAATGCCTGAGCTCTTCCCTCGCTAATTCCAGCAGCTGGTTTGCATTAGTAAAGGCAGACTAAAACCTGAGAAAGGATCCTGAGATGTGACATCCCTGAAAGATCACGTCTTAGGGAGAGGAGACTACAGCTAGGGGAAAACAAAAGAGAGGGGAACAAACAGGGCTCTGGGCCACTGCTGCTCTAGATTATTGCTGCCAGTTGCTTAGGCACGCGCTATATGATTACCATTTCCAAGTGAGCCCGGATCTGTGTTTCCCTTAATGTGCTATGGCTGCTTCTCCTGACCTCTTTCACGCTGGCTATTACCTCAGCTCCACTTCCCCTCCTTTCTGATCGAATTACTAAAGCACACAGTGGAGTCTCTTGGCTCAACAAAATTTAATGACAGTGACAACAGAGGAGGATAATAAAGACAAATCAGCTGCTCCCAGGAAGGAAAGATGAAGTAACAACAGAGTGAGTTAGAAGGCTACACCATGAAGTGACCCTGGCAAGTGCATGGTCCTTGTCATCCCTTTCATCTCAGTGTATCTCTTCTGCTTTTTGGGGAATTAGGGAAGAGCAGAGAGGAGAGGGGACTGAGGCACTGGCGATTTCTGCCTTAAGCATGCACTTGCTGGGGATCTCGGGCACATCATTCCACCTCTTCAGTGTCTCCTCCCCGAGGCTGTAAGGGTAGAACAGACCTGGAGAAGACTTTCATTAGGCAAATGGTAAAGAACGTGTCAGCTGTGGGGTTTTCCTCTCATCTGCAGCCCTGTTTACTAATGTGGTCCACAGAGTTAGTAAAGGGAATTGGTGTTTGGAAAGGAGCTCCAATAACAACACCTTCTTTCTCAGTGCCTATAAATCCCTGGGCACACCAAATCAGTGGGTAGATTTAGGTTGTGTATCAGGAAAAAATTCTTCCCAGTGAGGGTGGGGAGGCACTGGGACAGGTTGCCCAGAGAAGCTGTGGATGCCCCATCCCTGGAAGTGTTCAAGGCCAGGCTGGATGAGGCTTGGAGCAACCTGGTCTAGTGGAGGGTGTCCCTGCCCATGGCAGGGGGGTTGGGACTAGATGGTCTTTAAGGTCCCTTCCAACCCAAACCATTCTGTGATTCTGTGATAATCCAGCTCTTTCTGATAAGCTGTTCTCATGGAATCCAGTGGAAGCAGGCTTATGTCTTTGGCAAAGAAACCATACTTGGCAGGAACGCTGTGGGAGGTTGGGGCTCATGACTAACCTTGCTCACCAGTAAGGTCAGATCAGGGATCCAGAGCTTCAGTGCACGGCATTCAGTGTGATGGGCACAGAGGTCATCTCATCCCCCACCTACAAGGGGAGAGGAGAGGTACTAATCAAACTGCATCTGAGCTTCACAGCTCACCCAGACCTCATCAAACGGGAAACCAGTTCCTGGGACTGTAGTAAATGTACCTACCACCTTCACCTCCCTCCTAAAGACAAGCAGGGACAGAGCCTGGAATGACTGTGCCTACTGCAATTGCTTTGCTGACATTCGCCATGTCTCCAGTTGCAGAGCATTTGCTGTTTCGTGATAACTCCTGAAAAAAACCCACCCTTCTAATTGCAATTACATTCCTCGCCTCTCCCCTCCCACCAGGTTGTTAAATTGTTAAATGTTTGCTGCATTGATCTAAAGAGCTGAGCACGAAACAGTGAGCTGTAGTTGAGACCTCCTGCAAGCTCAATAAACTTAATGGACATCCTCAAGAACTTTAACTGGGAAGATTTAGTTCCCGAAGAAGAAGGAAACAAACACCCAGAGCAGCTTTGTCTGCCTGTTGTCCCTCATTTTGCCAGAAACAGCTGTTCATGCTGGGATTAGCTCAGACGTTTGTACTGAGCAGAGGCTGACTCACAAGAACAAAATCAGATCATTACATCTCAGTGCAGGCTCCAACTGCTTCAGGCTGCACAGGGAGAGAGAAAATTAACTGGAGTAAGAGCCCAACATGCAGAAGTGCTGCACAACTTTCCTGCGGGAGAGAAGGGAGAACCTCGGCTCGGCAGGACCAGTGCTGCTGGTTTCGGGATGGGGGTCCAACCTGGGGGATGGAGGAGATGGATGCTGAGAAGACAGAGGTGGCTTGTCATACTGCTTGTCTCACTCTTGTGCCTTCCCTTAATGGAGCCCATTTGTTCAGGATTCATGTGAGACAAATGCTCAGAACAGGAGGAAGGAAATTGATTATTTTACAAAGACCCTAATTAGTCAGAAATTCCACATCCCTCCAGACACTGAGCGCATCATTTCTGGTGTGAGGAGCAAGCTGTCTCCCCATCCTATCGAAGGAGGTGGCAGAATCTTCACCCTCTGGTGCATTTCCCTTCTAAGCGTTAGGCTAGGGGCATTGGTTTGGTTGGTAGAATGGGAGGTCTGGGGTGGGAAAACGTGTTGGACTGACTGTATGAGCTGGTGAAACCCACGGGTGGAGAGCATGTGCAGAAACGCAAGACAGCATCAGATGAGCGCTCTTCATCCTCAGCTGCTCCTTGCCATACATAAGGAATGACCATCCCTCCACCCAACAGGACAATTTAATGTGAAATAGATGATCAAAGGCAAGAGAGCAGCTACTGATGTAGCAACAATACATGGCTCTGGGACAACTTGCTTTCTGACACTGAGGAAAGCTCTGGAGGGGAGGATAGGAGAGAAGGAGGTTAAAAGATTGCTTGGACAGTCTTTCACAGTAAAGCTGTGTTTGTAACTCAGGGGCTCCTCTCTACTCATCCTGGTCAGAGGATTGCTTGTGGTTGGAAACAGCTCTGCAGACTCCTCTTATAAGTTCAGAGTAGCCCACAGGGTTTCAGCACACAGGCTCTCACCCCCAGTTTAATGCTGATGTGAACTCAGGGTCACCTTTCTGTGTGTTTCTGTCTTTCAGGCTAGGACTTCCTACCCCCTTTAGCCCTGTAACATAATAAACAATGACCCGAAATGATCAGTAAGCCCATTCCCCCACGGGTAAGTCATCATTGCCTGAAACAGAGCAGTGTGCACTTCTATCATCTACTGGTGGCTGCTGCAAAGTCTTTCTTTCTCCTTTTTTTTTTTTTTCCCCCCTATTCATAACTCACTAGTGCCATGGCCCAGTAACTAAACCGCAGAGCACCAAAGCCCATAGGAAATCCCGACAGACAACACGACCTAGACTTGCTGCATCAAGGTTTAGGTACCTCTAAAGATGATGTTTATAAGCCATCCAAACTGACCCTGGGCCTTTTGCCGATGTGTCCACGATGCATGCAATTGAGGCTGCAGACAGGTTAAAATGCAGTCAACTCCAGGGAGGCTTGTTCAAAGCAGCCCCACGTGTGGGAACCAAAACCGAAGGACACAGGGTCTGGCTGCAACGGCAGAAGCAGGTTCAGCAGGGTGCAATGACGTTGCTATAATTAATGTTCCCAAAGTCCGTTTCATATTGGCCAATGACCTGGAGTTGTGTTTTACTACTCAGTGTCACCAGTTCTGCCTTGCAGGAATGGTATATGCGTACTGGTATATACATGTTGGCACCATCTCTTCTCCAGTGGGGAAACAGATGAAAGTTCACGTTTTCCCTGTGCTAGGTCACAAAGTGTTATTTTGGGCACCTTCCATAACTAATTCATTACTTGTCATCTTGCAGAGTGAGGACAACGTAAGGCTCTGCCACATGCCGTATTGATCCCTTGACTTGATTAGTCAGTGTATTGAATACCCCTGCTTTTCTAATCTAATTAATGCAAGATAAATACTCCGTCTTAGGGCTTGGAGTCACGTTCTGAGAGTAATCAGGGAGTGGGACTGATTAAAACCAGAAGGCTTCAGAGGTAATTTATGGACTACTTGACACTGCTGGCAGGTTGGGGTATTCTGGAGGGCTCCATGTGGTCTCTGGCTTGAAATTACGTCTTTGGCACTCTCTATGTGCAGATTCCTCCTCATCCCTCAGTATGATAACTTTCGGTTTGCAGGGATCTAATCTCTGGGGTGAGACCCAGTCATGGAGGTCAGGACATCTGTTTTCACATCCCACCAGCAGTGGCACACTGTGCCAGAAAGGCAGACAAAACACAGCATGTATGACCTTAAGGAAAACATCAAATGGCATGGTTTGATAAAAATATACAGCGCCAGACACATGAGGACTTTGCTCTTGTTTAGAAATCTGTAAGCAAATAGAAATAAATGACTGAAATGTAGTTTAACTCCAGTTCGTCCCTGTTTCAGTCCAGATCTTGGTGTTTCAAGACAAGTGAATGCTCTGGGTCAGTAGGTATAACTGGACTAGGGAAGGGGATGATATTAATTTGTGTCACATGCATGAATTAATTAACTCATCCCCACTGTGAGATAAGTAACACAACGACTGTTGTGATGAAGAGGGAAAAGAAGCAGGGGAAGTTTTCATGGCCAACTAAGGGGAGTGTTGTGGGGATGAGCTTAGTCCCAGTCACCTCCTGAGGTAAATATTTTCTCTTATGTCTGGGTGAACGGTCATAAGAGATTCATCTCCCCCCTGTTCTGTGTTGTCCTCCATCAGTGGGGGCTCTTATGACACCCTGGCCAGATGATGTTCATGCCCCCAAACCTTGATCATAGAGTCATGGAATGGTTTGGATTGGAAGGGACCTTAAAGATCACCTAGTTCCAACCCCCTGCCATGGGCAGGGACACCCTCCACTAGACCAGGTTGCTCAAAGCCTCATCCAACCTGGCCTTGGGATGGGGCATCCACAGCTTCTCTGTGGAATGCGGTCCAGTGCCTCACCAGCCTCACCAGTGCCTTGATGAACATCTGGGTGTGGGATCACCTCCTGCAGCCCCTCTCTGATCCTGGGAACATGTTGCAACAGAGAGTAGACATGCCATGGAGGAGAAGTGAGGAGTGGAAGGTGGAAGTCCAGTGCAGACTATGGTGAAAGTGGTCTTGAATGTGTCTGATTTTCACTGAAGGGTGGGTCAAGAGTCTTCTGCGAGTTGAGGAAAGGTGGTGGTGGGCAGTGAGGGTTGGGCCAAGGTCTGTCTTCCCTGATTGCAGTCACACTGTGCTTGGGGTGGCGTGGAAATTTTTCCAGGGAATTGGGAGCAGGGGCACAGGGTCACGATGGCAATGGCAGGGTCATTTATTCCAATTTCTTTCTTTTGCATATGAGTTTTCCCAGACAGGAGCACAGCATGTACGGCCAGGGGAAGGCAAGGGCAAGTTCAGCAGCCAGATGTAATTGCATTTTCCTCCACAATTGCCCCCGAGGCTGAGCCAAGGCCCTTCTGCACCTGTCTCTCTCCTCACAATGCATCATAGAGAATTGGTGTAAAATCCAGTTAAAAGGCCACTGTCGGGTCTCAGCTGCTGCGGCACAAATTGCGGATGAATTTTTCCTCTCCCATATACGCCTGACGGGTTTTTGTCATCCAGCCCCATATGGCTGGGTTGCATTTCTTCTCTCGGCTTGGTCACTGGTCTCTCATCACAGCTCTGCTAGCTGCTGGTGAGCTCTTTCCGAACAAGGCCGTACTTCAGGCTCCGTGTTTTACAGCACTGTCATTACAGAAAGATATCTCTTGCTACACGTGTAAAAGGGAGCCCAAGATTGATGGGGTGTTGGAGTGCGTCATCACAAATCCAGCTGCCCCGAGGTAGCTGTGAACAGAGATGGTGCAGGGCAGGGGGGAAAGGGTAGTGGGGCCTGAGGGAGCTTTGTAGGGTACATTTATCACACTGTTGGCGGAGAGACGCAATTTATACGGACGGAGCATAAATCCTGTTTGAGTTACACAAGGCTCCATCTGGGCAGCTGAGCACCTGGGTCTGCTGAGATGCTGGAAGCTGGGGCCTGAGGTGGTGCTGCTGTGATCATCCTGCCAGCTCTCCGGCTCTTCCCCTTGCCTTTTGTACACTGCCTCTTCCCTTTTGCCTTTTGGTAACCCCCATCCTCTGCCCACCTAAGAGCCAGCCCTTCTCGCAGGCTTGTGGTACTGGCTCTGTCGAGGGGAGTGCAGGTGAGCAGGAGAGGCATTTCCGTGTGCTCTGCTCACTGTGAGGCATTTCTGCTGGAGTTACTGAATCCGCTGGAAAACTTCTGCTTTCTCCTCACCAAGCTGTTCACCTTTTAAAAGACTCCATGGTTGGCAAGATCATAGAACCATAGAATCATAGAATGGTTGGGGTGGAAAGGACCTTAAAGACCATCCAGTTCCAATCCCCCTGCCATGGGCAGGGACACCCTCCACTAGACCAGGTTGCTCCAAGCCTCATCCAGCCTGGCCTTGGACATTTCCAGGGATGGGGCATCCACAGCTTTTCTGGGCAACCTGTCCCAGTGCCTCCCCACCCTCTCTGGGAAGAATTTCTTCCTGATATCCAATCTGAATCTCCCCGCTTTCAATTTAAACATGTTACCCCTTGTCTCGTCCTGTCCAGGCCCTTGTAAAAAGCACCCCCGCAGCTCCATTGTAGGCCCTTTCACATACTGGAAGCTGCTATAAGTTCTCCCCAGAGCCTTCCCTTCTCCAGGCTGAACAAGCCCAACTCTCTCAGCCTTTCTTCATAGCAGAGGGGCTCCGGCCCTCAGAGCATCTCCATGGCCCTTGGAAATTATGTTGGAAATGTTCTCATTTTGCTTATCCTCAGACCATGGAAGGCATCTCTTATCTCCTTGGCTGTGCCAGTGACAATCCCTCCATGCCATGCACCGTGGCGGTGAGTGCACATGTGCACCCTCCTTCTGCATCATCAGTGCTGGCCATGGGTCCACCTGCACTCAGCCTTTCATGCAGGGAGGAGGTAATCACATTTGCTGCACTTGGAAGTTGTCACTGTGCTTGTGTCACAAGCAGGTGGGGTCCTGTGGGCTGCTGGTTGCAGATGCACCCTCACGGGTCCCCACCCTGCCCTACCTCACCTACCCCCAAAGGCATTTCAGTGTATCACCATCACCATGCTGTGTGTTTCGTGCACAACGGTTGCTTTCAGGGATGCTTGGGCCCATTTGGATTGCGGTACAGCTGTTGTAAAGCATGGTACTGCCTGTCCAGGGATGGATTTAGTGGGGATAAGGATGCTGTCCTACTGGCTCTTGCTGGGTTACAGGCTGTACCTCCATATGCTTCCCAACAACGTATCCCCCCTGTATCTGTTAATCTTCCTCCTCACATCTTACGGGAAAGCTTGTCTGCTTTTTCATTACTCTGAAAAAAACCTCTTTTCCTTTTGGTATCATGTTTTGGAACATGGAATAGTAGTTTCTCCGTTATTTTGTCCCTGTCATTGTACAGTCACTCTTCCCTGGATTTAGGCCATCCTTTGTGCATCCCAGTTTCCACTTCCAATTTACAACTGCAGATTTGCTGTTTGGCGAGAGTCTGCAGACCCACACGCGGAGGGGATCCTAAGAACTTGGAATGAGCCTTGGAAATTAAATAATAAATAAAGGCACTCCTCCCTTCCCCACACATGCCACGTGTTGCTTCAGCAAATGTTGAATAAATCACCGAGCTGTGCGGTGATAAATCTTTCATGAGATTAGGACCATCTGAACTTCAGCGATTGTGTGGGGAATGTATAAATTTCACATGCAGATACAGTGTAAAAAAAAAATATCTTTAGATTAGTTATTAACTTTGGAAACACTTGATGAGTTTTGATTCATTAAGTGTTTCACAGTCTTGTTAATTTAATAAGTACCGATGAGGCTGTAATGTAAGACAACAATCAGTAATTTGGAGGGGGGAAGTAATAAAGTAGTCATTACACAGCAGAATGTTTAATCAAAGAATGTGGAAACTTACAGTTTCACATTAATTTGAAAAGGTTGGAGATTTAAAATTAATATTAGCTCTGACACAAGGAGGCTTTCTCTACAAGCAGATAGCTTATATAATTGCTTAGAACAGAATTAAAATGCCTGTAATTTTAATGGCTTCACCTCTTTAACTGGATCCCCAGGCTCCATAGGTGGAATAGAAACAGAGCTAAAGCAGTCGTGGTCCTTCAAATCCCCGAGTCAAACTCACCTGTGGAGACGTGGCTACCTGTAGCATTAGGGTGACAAATCACAGTGCAATTAGGCTCCCGTTGAGGAGAGCTCTTAAGCACCTGCTTAAATGTAAACAGGTACTGAAGTACCGCCCTGAATGGGAAAATCCGTAGGAAGGAAGTTAAGCATTTTATTGAACTTCAGAGCTCCAAACATGCTGACAATTCGCAGCCTCAGCAGGACTAATTGAAATGTTCAGGGGAAACGTGGGCATTGACTAATGCTCAGTGCTCCTGAACCTTGGCCTGGTTCTGGTTCCACCCAGCCTTATCGTAGGGTCACCTTGTGCCTCACGCAGCATCACTGCTTTCTCTTGCCTTCTGGTTGGTCTATACCTTAGTTTGGGTTAAACCTGTCAGTTTTAAGCAAGAGAAACTGAGATCGAAAACAGAGGTTTTGCATGACTCCTCTCTGGGTTATCCCTCAGTAATTTTGGGACTCGTGCCCAAATTTCAGTAAAATAAGGCACGGACCAGGATATGTGTGTTGTGGTGACTGGTGGTGGACAGCGTTCTCCGCTTGGGAAAGGGTTAAAAGCTCTTCACCCTAGGAGCAATATGGAGCATACGCACAGGTGAGGCACGTTGGAAACTTGCCTGCAGAACAACTTCCAAATGGCATGTTTGCTCAGCGTGTACCAAAGCCTCAAAACCCAACAGAAATTGTCAAAAATGTGGCACTGTTCCATAACCGAGCATCAGAAAGGCCAGGCCATGTGCAGATAGAGCTGTCAGAATTAGATGGGAAGAGCTGAAATGTCAGTCTTCATAGCTTTGTCACTGACCTCGCTCCACTGATTCTGTAGGTGTAAGTTGGTGTCTCAGAAGCCACGATGACACCCTCAGTGGGCAAGCGTGGGCTTACAAAAATGTTGTGATGGAGCTTCAGGAACCACAGGGATGTGGGAGCGTTGCTTTGACAGCAAGTTGCTTGGACATCTAGGTGATGTTCTGAGATATCTCCTCCAGATTCTTACTCAAGGCTTAACAGTAGTCAAAGAAATGACCAGTCATCCATGAATCCATCCCACATTTTGTTCAGAGCCTGCAACTGTGTAAGAAATTTGGGAATCTTGGCAGTGCTCTGCAAATGTCAGACTTTGATGTTCCTCTGGTGTCCCGTGCTTGAATGGAAAGAGCTCCCAGGAAACTGAGACATACCAAGCAAGACTCTACTAGCCTGTGTCCACCATGGAGACATCTCCATCTGACTTGTTACCTGAGACTCCACTGACAGTCGATGGAGAGACACAGTTAGTTTTGTGCTGTGGCCCATCTCACTTATTTAGGTGTCTATTCTAGGATTAGACTGTCTGTGCCTGTAAGTGGGTATTTGTCGCATGGAGAAGAAAAGGGCCAGGTGGATGTTGCTTCTGGGTGGCCAGCTCCAAGATGACAAAACCAAGTCATGGCATAAGGATTTCTGAAGCAAGGGCAGCTGGGTGCGTTCTTCTTAGAGCTGCTGATGCTTCACGTTTTCCTGGGCAAGCCTCATAATTCTACGACTGATTATAGTCACATTTCTCCTTATCCCGATGGGGTACAGTCTGCCCAGGACTCTTCATTTAGTGCAATTATGTGGAGGGCAGGGCAATGCTCTCCAGCTAAGGAGAGTGGGAATCATGGGCTGACAAGCAGCAGGAACAGGCAAATGTGATCTAATTTTTCCTCTGTCTGGACTTAGCTTAGGTAACTGGGACAAATCTGTCCAGCAACACTTTGTCACTTCTTCAGGTGGGCTGTCCAGACTTTCTCCCAGCCGAGGGCAGGGAGAGCAGAGCACGGTTGCCTCAGGAGGCCTAGTCGCTGGGAAAGCCAGCTTGTGATTCAGCTTGGAGAGCACCATTAGCAGGCAGAAAAGGTGGACTAATTAGATGGGTTTCAGGCCTGCGTGGGCTCAGTGTTTGCTTTGCTGCTGCTGCACGTGTCCTCTGGGACTCCCGAATATGGAAAAGAGCTAACTTTGATAAAACAAGAGCAGAAACACTGTCCAGTTTGCAATAGTCTTCCATCCTGCTTCCAGCATGCAAATCATCATCTCTGGTCTTTGGGTGAAAAAGGATTTTTACTCTGCCTTTTACTGCTCTTCCAGGGAAGGAGTGAAAATCCTCGTTGTATTCTGGAAAGAAAGCATCCCACACAAAGCATGGTTGGTCTCCTTAAAGGAGTCTGTTAATTTGGTAAGGAAGTGTGTATGTTTTTGTGGATCTCCACCACTTTGGAGAACAACTACCCTTTAAAGACAGCCAAGAGACCAATTAAAGGGTAATGCACACACTTAATCTTCTTGCAGTCTGTGATCACATTTATATTTTCTCCTCCATCAGACACGTACATGGATGACTGTGGCCAGCAAAATGTGTGCTGTGGCCTTTCAGCCCATCTACATGGGCTTAACATGAGCTGTAGGTTAGGGTCTCCTTAGTCTGGTCAAGGCCTTCAGACCCACTGTCCTCCGCCTTGGGTGCATATTTTATCTTGCAAGCTGTTGGGTAAAGGGCTGCTGTCTCTTCTCTCTAATATATAGCTGTTCATTTCTCTCCCTTCCAGGAGAATAAAATGAAATTATTTTTTTCTTTGCAGAACATTTGAACCATGTTCATTGTTTTAATGTCATTGTGGTAAGAGGAGGAAGAAACAACAAATATCTGAATTTCAGTTTGATCGCACTTGATGGGTATATTCCTTTATGGAGGACTGGCAGGCATAACAAGGGAAAAATTGTTAACTGTCAGCTTTTCTCCTAACTTTACTCCTGCACAGCTGCAACCTTCTCCTATTTTTTTACATTATTTTCTGTGCCCACTGAGCCCATTTGCTCTATATTTCGAATGCAGTTTTCATTGGTTGTACCCCTGGATTAATAGGTCATACTTTCAAATGATCTACGTTCTTCCAAATAAAGTTCTCACTAAGATTTTTTTTAATGGTTATTTTTATTATGTACTGTCATGGCATCAGGAGATGAATAACAATAAGGAGGCAAAGACACCCAATATTTATAAGGTGATTGCAAACTACCATGGGTTCTCAGGTGGTTATATGCTCAGCAAAGACACTTCTGTGGGGGTGAATAGTATTTTCCTAATATATTGGTGTGGGTGGATGGATGGATGGATAGATGGATGGATGGATAGATGGATGGATGGATGGATGGATGGATGGATGATTTGTAAGTTCTACTGATTTTGCTACAAAGAAGAAATCAGATTTTCCAACTAGACCTGCACACACTGCTCTGGTCCTGCTAGCTCTGCCAGGTTATGTACCAGTGGATATGGAGGAAACGGGAGGTCGTCTTGGAGAGGGACGAGATGAATTGCAATAAAATTTGTATCTTTTCTTTGGCAAAAGGCACACGATCTTCCGTGACAAAGGAGTGGGAATGAAAGGACTGGCTTTGAAGGGGAAAGTAGAGGTAGCAAAATGGCACAAAACCTGTAATGATTCTGTAGTGATCGTGGGAACAGGGAAAAATGTTGATGTAGATGAGGAAGGATGAAATTAATGATGGCTGACATGTGTTTGATCAGAAGAATGGCGCAGAAGAAACCTGGAGGGGACAGGGGTTTGGGTACCGGTGTGCACGCACATATTTGGGTGTTGGCATGTGTGTACAGACACCTGGTTAAGCAGCAAATTGTTACAACAGGTATGTAGAGGTAAGAATTGATAATCTAATTTATTCTTAGGCTTTTTTATTTTATTTTGAAAAAAATTAAAGAAGCCCAGCCTGCAACCAAAATTCTAAGCACAGGGTTTTCTCTATTCTGAAATGAAATTATTAGAGCCTCGTCTGTATAGCCAAATGGTCAGATCCAGAAAGGGAAAGCCTCAGATTTGAGGAACTGAGTCAAATGAAAGAAGGGAAGAAGGGTGTCTCCCTTTTGCTGATAACTTTCAGAGCAATGGGAAGTTTCCCAGGGCATGTCTGTATTGACTGTCGTGATGGCTTAGCCCATGCTGTGATTCAGGGAGTCCTCATAGTGGTGAAAGTAAGTAAACTTTCCACAAAGGTGGAAGGGGAGGGCTGGAAGCACTTGTATGTGGCTGGGTGTTAGATCTACAGGGAAATCTTGCATCTTGTCTAGAGGAAGGATGCTCTGACCTCAGACCACTGAGGGATTTATGCAGCACATGAAGTACCGGGCATAGCCAAGAGCTGTAAATAGCCAGGAGCTTTCAAATCCAGCATTTCCTTACCACCTTCCCAGGAGTGGTGGCCCAGACCACATTCAGTCTCAGACAGTCTGAGTGCAGGAGCAGGGCTGCATTTATCTCACACACCACACAGGCTTAGCTCTTTGACCCTTGGGGAAGCAGCCGTGAGGCGGTGGGGATGGGGGACAAGGACATCCTCAGCGCACCGTGCTTGGCCACACCATGGAGGAATCGGATGCTGCGATGAGTCAGTGCGTAACAGCAGTGCTACTGATCGGGACGGCTGTTCCTGAGAGTATTTGCAAAGCAGACGCTGGCCCGGAATTAACTCCATCTGTTTCAGAAGCAGGGAGTGTGCTGCCTGTGTTGTGTAATGCCAGAGATTTCACACCGAGCTGAGCAGTCCTGGTTCACTTTCCAACAAACTCTGCCTTCCACAAGTCATTGCATGACAGCTGTCCCAGGGAGAGCAGTCTGCTGTGCTGGACAGACGCACGGACCTGTCCAGGCTGGCAGACGGTTTTCTTGAACAAACCCTGCAGGAATTTCTCAAATCCCTCTGTAGCCCCAAACCATATTCCACATACCAACTGTGATAACTTTAAGGGGACAGTAAACAATCCAGCCTGCTGTTCTTCAGCACTGCCAGACCCCGGCTGTCTCTACAACCAGCAATGTGAGAATTGCCTTCAAACCACCTACTACATACGTGTGCTGAATATGTTTCATGGCTGTTTCTCTCCATTCACTGCACGGGGAGCCAAATCTGCCATTCTGGGGTAACAGGGCACCGAGCTGGATGTTAGGTACTTAACTGTGGCTCGGGCACCACAGTTGTTGGGCTGATGTCCTACAGTTGCTCCACCACCCTCTAAGATGATGCAGAGATGCCGTAGACTTACATCGCGGACTCTAAGATGCCATAAAACTGTAAGATGATCTTGTTTTAGTGAATGGAAATATCTATGACGTTCCTGGTGATATCCATGACTTAACTTCCCTGGCTGCATTGTCCCTGCTTACCAAACAAGGTGTATGAAACAATCCTCAGTCCTCAGTCACAGTTTTCTACTTCTCTCTATTTTTTCCCTCTCCTGGAATGCCTATTGGAACACAGGGATGTATGGTGACAGATCCTACAGAAGAGACCCCTGCTCTTGACCAGTAGCTTTTAAATGCCTGGAAAAGAGAAGGCTCCGGGGAGACCTAACAGCACCTTCCAGCACCTGAAGGGCCCACAAGGAATCTGAGGGGGGGACTTTTTACAAGGGCAGGGTGTGACAGGACAAGGGGTAATGGGTTTAATTTGAAAGCGGGGAGATTTAGTTTGGACATCAGGAAAAGGTTCTTCCCGGAGAGAGTGGGGAGGCACTGGGACAGGTTGCCCAGAGAAGCTGTGGGTGCCCCATCCCTGGAAGTGTCCAAGGTCAGGCTGGATGAGGCTTGGAACAACCTGGTCTAGTGGAGGGTGTCCCTGCCCATGGCAGGGGGGTTGGAACTAGATGGTCTTTAAGGTCCCTGCCAACCCAAACCATTCTGTGATTCTATGGTTCAATAGTTCTATGATTATAAACAACTAGTAGGTGAACCAGCACGTTCCTATATGGGCTACTCCATTTATGATTTGTCTTCGTCTTGGTAGCAGTATGTTGCCTGGAGCCACAGCCTTTACCTCAAATACCACCATGATGGGCTGCAGACAGAGGTGCAGCAGGTTTCTGAAAGGCACAAGGCTGAAGTGTTTGCAGTTGGTGCCATCAGCAGAGACATGTTCCCCATGCCCTCACCAGATCTTGTCAGGCTTAAAGAGGGGCAGTGAAATCACTGGTCCAACCCAAAACAGTGGCCTTAAGTTTGTCGATGCTGCATTTTTGAAAGGCTTTTAATTCTCCTACTGCTGGACAAGCCAGTCCTAACAGTACATGCTAAAATGCAATGTAGTACATTGCTAGAATGCAACGTAGCATGTGTTTACAGTTGATAATAATTAAGCAAACCAGAAAAAATAGCCTGTGCATCACAGGAAAGTGTCTGGGATTTTTTCTGTATCTGCAAGTCAGCTAATGTGTTTAGAGAAAATGAGTTTAATAGAAGCATCACCCTGTAGTAGATCTAATAATGAGCTAATGTGTCTGGAAAAGACAGGCATGCATTTAGAAAAGGAAACACTCTGGGTATTCAAGTCTGACCCAAAACTGTGCCTGATGTATTCAATTTTGAGTTGATCTAATGAAAGGTGGCAATTAGATCCATCCCGTTCTATTCTGTTAACATTTTATATGTAGAGACATGGATACAGAGGAGCAAGGAATGAGTTGGAACTGGTTGGTGGTCTCATCATTGAGATGGGAGCTGGGCCTACAGAGTCTGCATTTCCTTTGGTGTCCAGAACACTGCACTCTGTGCTGAAAACCTTAGTACTGTTTATGTGTAGTCACTCTAGGAAAAGATGACAATCAGGAGGTGAGAGATGAGATGGAAATGAGGCAACCTACATTTCCAGGGTGGGGTGACCACCCAGCAGTTCTGATCATGTTCACAACTGTATCTTCTGTTAGAAGGGGAACCATGATTTAATTTCATTTTTTCTATTTCTTTCATTCATGTTCATAATGGCATTAGAGGTTGTGGATGTCCCATCCCTGGAAACATTCAAGCTCAGGTTGGACGGGGCTCTGAACAACCTGATCTAGTTGAAGATGTCTCTGCTTATTTCAGCGGCTTGGACTAGATGATCTTTAAAGGTCCCTTCCAACACAAACCATTCCATGACTCTATTAGAACTTCCTCTTTTATCCATTTATTCGTCTTCCTCCCCGCATATTGCTCATAACATTTTTGGAAGGAGTGAGGCAGAGTGAAGGCTTAGTGAGTTTCATGCACTCAGAGCTTTCCAGACTGCTGTTTTTGCCATCTGCATCCTGGACATGAGAGGCAAGGTGGATCTTCCTGTCTCTGGCTTCTCTGACAAACGTCGTGTACAGCCATATTAATGATCTCTCCTCCAGGCAGTGGAAATGTCTCTGCTGGTGGCATGGGCATGTTTACACAGGGTACTTCTTACCAGACAGCATTTTAGGGAACTCTCTCCTATCAAGTACCCGTGTATCCTCCCACATTGGACACTGCGTGGGATCTGAAGCACATTGTGCATACATGGCGTGTCACAGTGTGGGATGCACAGTGCAATGAACACTGTTATTACAAAATTCATGTGATCTGGAGTGCACACCTTGATCTAGATTACAAATAGAGGACTTTTTACAAAGCCCTGTAGTGATGGGACAAGGGGTAATGGGTTTAAATTAAAAGCAGGGAGATTTAGGTTGGATGTCAGGAAGAAGTTCTTCACGGTGGTGAAGCACTGGGACAGGTTGCCCAGAGAAGTTGTGGATGCCCCATCCCTGGAAGTGTCCAAGGCCAGGCTGGATGAGGCTTGGAGCAACCTGGTGTAGTGGAGGGTGTCCCTGCTCATGGCAGGAGGGTGGAACTAGATAAGGTCCCTTCCAACCCAAACCATTCTGTGGTTCTGTGATGAGTGGATGACACAGGACACGTGCTCATAAAATACGTAGTACATAAGATCCCCAAAACACACAGCACACACAGGTTTGCACAATACAGTAGATGCAATACAAGCATCACGTTAATAGAGCTGTCTCTCACCAGGCATCACAAGGACAGTTTGCACCTCGTGACCGGTGTGTACACGCCTGCGTACATGGTCCACAGATGAACACCAACATCCTGTCTTCACACATATCCATGCACAGGGGGCTGAACGGAGATGCAACTTCTCGTAAATCTGACATTTGTTTGTATACACATAAATGTGCTTCATTACGTGACGGGAGAGACACATCACACGTGTGCATCAAACGCCCATAGTGCGTGTCTCACGCACTCGTACAGCATGTACGTTTAGAAAGCCATATCCATAACACATATTTTTACGGCAGGCGCACGAACAGATGCCCAATACATATGGATGTATATCACAAACACAACACACATGCAGAATGGGCACGTTAAGCTGGGCATAAGGAAAGCGCTGGCTCTTTTCCCCTATCTGCAGAGGAAGTGCCTTCTCAGCGTCAGCTTGGTTCTCTTTTATTAGTTTTCTGGGAAAGACCATGCATTACCGATGTCAGCTCATGTTGTATGGCACGTTCCCTGCCTTTTCTTAAATAACTGCCCCTAAAAAATTATTTGTCCTGGAGGTGTTTTTACGCACAACTGGAGATTAGAAGCCTGAAGGGGAACCCATAAGAATAAATTATAGGGCAAATGATGAATCATGCATTAAAATATGTTGGAAGTTAGGGTTTTTATCTTAGTAGCATGGTAACGTGCACATGCTAGTGTTTCCAGTGTGTCCCAAGATGCCTGACTTGTCCCAAGAATCATGTTGCTTTGCTTGTCTCTTCTGACACCCAGTCCTTTAAGCATAAGAGCACTGGCTTCCTCTCTTGATGCACAATATCCATTAGAAAATAGTCTAATGGCATACCATGATGCTGAACTTGGGCTCCTAGCCCCCTTCTTGCCATTGCTTGCGTAGGGAACCAGTGTCAGGCAGCTCTGGTTAAGAGTTGACTTGAGTCCTCCATCGTTTCCTAAAGAGAAGGTAGAGTAAGAGATGTTCAAACCCATCCTAGGTGCCACACTAAAATCTAGACATCCCCAGGCACTTAGACTGATTTATTTATTCCAGGGTGCATTTTTAAACCCGTGTTTATATCAGACCAACATTTTATGTGTGTGATCTCATATCTATATATTCATAGCTTGCATGTCTGCTTAATTGCTGTTGGATGATCCATCCAGAGTACTAGTTTAGCTTAAAAAAAAAAAAAAGTTAATTAGTTTAATTAAAATTCATGTAATTCTTGTGTGTAGAGAAATCCAAAGTATTGCAATTCAGCTTCTTCTGTGGACACATAAGATGGGCTCGTCAGTGTTTGTGCATAAGCATTATTACAGAATCACTGAGGTTGGAAAAGACCGATAAGACCACCCAGTCCAACCATCAACCCAACACTCCCAGACCCACTAGCACACGTCCTCAAGTGCCACGTCTACACGTTCCTTGAACACCTCCAGGGATGGTTACTCCAACACTTCCCTGGGCAGCCTGTTCCAGGGCCTGACCAACTATGTCACTGAACTCAAATAATTTACAGTGCTGAAGTTTTGTCCCATATTGTGTAAAGTCTGGTGGTGAAAGTTGTGTTTCTACCATGTTGTAAGAAGACAAACCAATGAAAATTGAGTTTTGAGATTCAGTGCATAGAAAAAAACCTTTTTTTTTGTTTGGATGGTTTATTATATTTTTATTAAACAGAATTCAGGATTAATAAGTGGAAACTAAAGGAAAGAACTGAAAAGTTTGTTGTAGGATGGGGGTTGGGGGCACTTCTGCAAATAGCATTTGCAAAATGTAACACGTGCGTTGGGGAATAAACAGCAGGATAGAATTAAACCAGGGATCTATATATATAACTCCAACGAAGGAACGTATGAGCTGTAACTTGTCAAGTGTTTTCTGTAATGAAGGTTGATCTCTGAGAAGTTAGCGCCGGGGAGGTCTGCAGACCAGATGCTCTAGCACATAGTCCAGGGCTGGGAGTTTTAACTCTCTGCTCCACCCGGTATCAGCTCTGTGTTTCCCAGACGTGTTCGGTGAAGTTCCCCGCAGCCTCCCACCACTGTGGATCTGCACTCGGCCCAGTCCAGGGCTGGACTGCACGTGCCTAATGTCTTGCTGATGTAGGGCTGGCCACTTCCCGGCATCCCACCTCCGTTTTAGCTTTGTGGTCAGCTTAGGTTCAGGTCAAATCAATCGTATTGGAAACGGCCTCCCATGAGCAAGATCAGATTTGTTATTCCTAGAGATCATTAAGAGATAGCTGTTTGTGGGGGAGGGCTGTTTAATAATCAGTGAGCACTGGAAATCAGCAGTAAGTGGAAGACAGTTAAAAACTCTCTTTCTCCCATGGCAGAAGGAAGTCTTCAGCTTTACTTAACACAGAAGAAAAAAACCCCAAAATCAAAAACCCTACTGTCAGTGAAACAGCCATGGCCTAGTTTCCCAGCGTGCTGAGCGACCTTGGTGGAAACACAGAAAACCAGGTCAATAGTTAATTTGCATCCTTGGCCCTCCCTACCTGTGACCTCCACATTGACCTCCTGGTCTTCAGGCCTTGCTATTACTGTCTTGATCTGTTTACCCTCCTCTGATGCTCATCTGTCTTCTTTCCTCTCTGCCTTCAGTGTTCCTTCTTCCCTTCCTCATTGTGTCACTGTTCCTGCCTCTGGTACCGGAAGGTTATCTGTATAACCCACACATGGCTCAGCACCGAGCAGTACACTACGCTTGGTCCTCTTGAGTTCCAGGATGGGATTAGCTGCACAGAAATGGATCCAGGAGAAGCTGGTATCCAGATATCTTTTCTAGGTATCATGTCGTAAGGTCCCATTCCTTTTCTCTCTAGCTGGCTTTGAGCAATTCCTTTCATTTGTGCACTTATTTCTCTTTAAGCTCTTCCTTGATGGCCTGATGGTTTTATTCTTTTTCAAGCAGACGAGGCATTTCTGGCTAAATGCTGGGGCCCTTGTTGCTTGGTATTTAGTGTAATTGCCTTTATAACCCAGGCAGTTACCCATTAGAGTATGAGCAAACTATGAAAATAATCAATGATGATGAATAACTGATGTGCAGCTAACAGGGAATCAGTTAATCAAGTAATAAATTGGTTAATGCCTAGGACTCCTGGAGTTCTTGCTGAGTTTGCCTCTGTGTTGAGACAGATCAACTCATGCCACCAACGGTGTCCTTGCCTGGCATGAAGCTGTGTCGTGTAGCAGGATCAGGATAAGGTGCATTTCATCAACTCCCTCTGCTGCCTTAGGAGCCGTTCCTTGCTGCACCCATATTCGTCTTCGAGACTTCGCTATTTATGGATGATGGGTTAAATTCTAGGTATCAAAATGAACAAATCCATATCAGTGAATGAAAAGAAGACCTATGTCTTTCTTTGGCAAGCAGTTCTCCTTCACTTAACTGAATTTGAACTGAAATCTCTGCCAGCTTATTTATGCAAAGTCATGTGAATATCTGGGCAGCATTTGCCCTTGGAAAATTACATTTGTTCACATTTGCTGTGCTTTTCCAGAAGTCCTCCAAAGATTTGTTTGGGAATATGAGTTGGGTCCAGATGAGCATGCTAAACAGATAAGGTTATATCAGGCAGCTGGGGTCCAGGAGTTCCACTCATTGTCCTCTGCCTCTGACCCCACTGTCACCCAGTACATGGAAATTGTGGTTATTTTCCATTCAGAGACAACTGGGAGAGTGTTCGGGAGGATACTCATCTACAAAACATGCAGGCTCCTGTGTACGTTGCCTGCCTACAGTCTCCATTCTCCATCTGCTGCACAGCCTCCCATTATGCAAATGAAGGAAGCTTGCTTAAAGTTTATTTCTTAATTTAATAAATGTAATTTAATAAATCTTAATGTAATACATTTCTAGTGAATGAAAGGAGAGCTCACTGCATAAAATAGCATCAGCTGTCAGACAGCTCGCTTTTTCACTGGCATCTCAGACTGCTGGAGGGATTGTTTTTTCAGAAGACAGGCATTGTTTTTTCAGAAGACAGGCACTGCTTTGCCAAATCAAATCTGTAGCCCAGCTATGCCTGTGTCTTGCTTTTGATCATGGCCAGAAGTAAAAATTAACTGACCTGTCACTAAAACGGGGCCGGGATAAGGACCAGTTGGCCGTAGTGCCATGCAAAAGAGAGGGAGGTGTGTGCAATGCGACACGAGATGTGGTTTTCTGGTTGGGACTGCAGTGTCATGTCTTGTTGATCTCCCCTCTCTGTCCCTACACAACAGATTTCATTTCAGTTATTTTCCCCCTGCTTGTCAGTAAAAGCAGAAGTGAGTGGGCATTGCATTTATCCACTTCTGCAGAATTAATTTCCTAGTGTATCTCACCGAGATGTGAATGTTCAGTATGCCAGAGAAAGGTGTTTGAAAGGACCTACTTTTTGGACACGAGTTGAAACAGCTTAGCTTCATGCTCCCTGTTTCCCAAGAAGATTCACATTATTGATGGGTTCTCATACTACAGCGTGAGAGCGGACTGTTGTAGTCACCTAATCACTTTGATCTCTTGCAAAAATAGCACAAATTAAATGAGGGATTTCCCTGATTTATCTCCTCTTTGAAAGAACAGAGGGCTAGGAGACTCCCAGATCTTTTCAATTACAGTGAAGTGTGTATCCATCGAATTGACACATTAACTGTTCATTTGGGGCTAGAAAACACTTACCTGAGGCTTGAAGGCCAGCACAGTTCTTGCCTTGATAGCCACGTCTTGGAGTGAAGTTTAAACTCTGAAGGCAAAGGCATCCTGGAGAGGATGGTCAGCATTTAAGAGGAGACCACTGCATGTTGCATCAAGGAACCTTAAACGAGTTTTAAGATTTCTTGCAGAGGGATCTTTAGTGACGCCACCAAAAATCGTGGCTGTTCAGACGTGGGTTTGGCCTGCGGCATAGTAAAACTTCCTGACATTTACAATATTTCTGTTACTTAGGAAAAGGTATAAAAATGGTAAAATATACCATCCATCAGAAAAGTTTCCCTAAAAAATAGCTAGGATATAGCCTTCAACTGAAGCAGGAAATCAAAATGGAAAATGAACTATTGAAACTTTGGCAAAAGCAAAGAGGAAAGAAGCAATTAGTTGGGACTCTCATTATTTGGACTCCATTCCTGCAATGATGACTATTCTGACCTGCCTGCAGCACACATGATGAAAACCTCACTCAGAAGGATGGAAGAGCTGACTTATGAGTCAAATATTTTTTTTTCCTATTTTTTTCTTTTTGCATCATTATCATTTAAAAAAAAATAAAAATAAACCAACCACCCTGCACTCATAATGAATCTTGAGGTCAAATGTTCAGCCACTTGAAAAATACGTACAGGAAAGCACATGTATGTGATGAGAAGGCAGTTGCTGGGTGATGAGTTACATATGCAAAGAACCAGCATACATATGCAAAAGGAGCCTGTGCAGGCATTTTGTATGAGGCGCCAACAACGACATATATTTTTGGTCACAGACACACTCGTACTGTTTTTACATCATTTGAACTTTTTCATGAATACATTCATCTTCTTATTAATATCAACATATTATTTATATACAAAAATTAACTGTCATTCTTTGGGGAAGACATTGAGAGCAGCTTTATGGCACCTTTATCTCTCTGTAAATTTACAAATTTACAGGTGTAAATTTGTTAAAGTAATAAGAAGAGAAAATACAAATTAGGTATTTTCTTTCTACCAAAGGAAAAAACCCCAATCTTTTTCTTTGTAAAAGCCAAACAAAGGTGCATTTTAAAAAAATAAAAGTGTGGAAAAAAATGTTTTCCCACCTAAAAACCTGGAAAAAGTATCACTTTTTGTCCCTGGCACTTACATATTCATCCTTGTTCATAGATAACTATGTTCACTGTTCAACAACATCATTGTTCATAGATCATGGAATCATAGAATGGTTTGGGTTGGAAGGGACCTTAAAGATCATCTAGTTCCAACCCCCCTGCCATGGGCAGGGACACCCTCCACTAGACCAGGTTGCTCCAAGCCTCATCCAGCCTGGCCTTGGACACTTCCAGGGATGGGGCATCCACAGCTTCTCTGGGCAACCTGTCCCAGTGCCTCCCCACTCTCTTTGGGAAGAACCTTTTCCTGATATCTAATCTAAATCTCCCCGCTTTCAATTTAAACCCATTACCCCTTGTCCTGTCACTACAGGCCCTTATAAAAAGTCCCCCCCAGCTTCCTTGTAGTCCCCCTTCAGGTACTGGAAGTTGCTCTAAGATCTCCCCAGAGCCTTCTCTTCTCCAGGCTGAACAAGCCCAACTCTCTCAGCCTTTCTTCATAACAGAGGTGCTCCAGCCCTCTGAGGATCTTCTTGGCCTCCTCTGGACTAATTCCAACTGATTGATATCCTTCTTATGCTGAGGGCTCCACAGCTGGACACAGAACTCCAGGTGGGGTCTCACGAGAGCAGAGGGGGGGAATCACCTCCCTTGACCTGCTGGCCACACACACTCAGCTCCATGGAGCAAAAGATTTGTCTCTGAAAGCCAAGAGTAAAAGTCAGCAGTTGTTGCCAGAGGATGTAGTCACAGGTAGGACCCATGAAACCCAGAATTACACCCCAGGCGGGTACCTTGAGTCCATACTGTGAAGGAGATGGTCAAGATACCACACTGGTGCTCAACTACCACCTTGCGTCTTCCACAAGGAAACTCTGTTATGAACCGGGTGTGTATAAATATGTCCCATTTAAGTATTTAACACCAAGTGTGGGCACAAGGCGTGTCTGCACCTACCCCCTCTCATGCTGTAGGCACTAATGCCAGCATACACCTACTCGAACCACACGTGGGCGTTTCAGCATGTTTTATTGGTGCAGTGATAGTTAGATGTGACTTCCTTGGTTGTATCTGAAAGATAATTTCATTTCCCCCCATCTCGTTCACTGGGGTGGGAGGTGGGCATTCAAAACAACCAGGAGAAATTACTTCACATCCCACCTGCCCACCCAGGCGAGCGCCTGCTCTTCGTTTCCTCAAACACAGGGCAAAAGACCCATTATTCTGCCTGCTGTTCCCTTGCTAGGTATTAGGGATATTAGAAAGATAAAAGAGAAAATTGCTCTCACTCCTGAGTGTGTGGGAGGAGTGTTTGAGAGCTCACATTTCTGGTCCAAAGCTCTTTTCAACAATCTAGCAAACCCTTTCCTTATGTCCTGCAGATGCCTACAACAAAACTTTCAAGGCAAACACGAGAAAGAAGTGCCCAGCTAATGTTAGCATCTTGGAAGGGCATTGAACATCCACTCTGTTCCTCTGGAAACCAGACCATGGCACTAGGGACCATCTGTGAAAGAGCAACGTTAGCATCCCTTTATCACTCTCACGCTGCAAATTCTCAGAAAAATCCTCCTTGTGTATCAGGCTAAAGTGTTAAGAGAGGACATGGTGGGGATGTGGGTGGGTGTAAAGTACAGAGACTTCCAACAGCTGGCAATCCTGCTCCCACCCACAACAGAAAGAGGACAGAATAGTCGTCTTTGAAAAAACACTGGTCCCACCAGAGATTGCATCACACCAAGAAAGCCCCTTGTCCTGCAGTCCAGCTTGTCTCCCAGTCGGGTCTTAGTGATAAGGGATGGGCTATTCCCTGTCCTCCTGGGGCTTCCTACAGGTTCTGGAAACTGCATCCACCACGAGATCAGCTGCATGTCGTAGATGCAGAATGAATAGGGGAAGACGCAGTGTGATTAGATGGCCTGTGAGGGGGAAGTTATCACCTCTGATAACTCCTGAGGATTTAGCACTAGGAGGAACTGCCAGAGCTCCAGCAAGGAGCTGTTATCACCTCCAGCGGGAAGGTCTGGCTTATCCCTTGCTGACCCTGTGTCTCTGGCAGCATCTCCTTGTATTCATCTGGGTGCTCATAATGTATCAGGGAGATACAAGAAGTATCTTTGCAAAAAATACTTCTGTTGACTGCCAAGGAAGCTCTTTTTTTTCACTGGCAATGGACATTGCATTGCTTTCCCCATCTGAGTCTGATTTTGGCTCACTCCCTCAGGTTTGGATGCAGTTACTGGGTCCAGGAGGGTGGATAGAGGAAGTCTCTGGGCTGTATCCTTTTCCCAAAGTCACCATCTCTCGTGTCTCTCATTTTGGAACTGCTCTATATGATTCTCCTGGATCTTTCCCCTTATGGGCAGTCAAAGGTAGGGGGTTACCAGTTACTTGCAAAAGCTGCTCGTTGGTACCCTGCTTGATATATTAACCAGAGAGGAATGAGAGCAAGGGAGAACAAGAGTGATGTATAAGACTGTGTGCATCTGCTCCAAGGTGCTTCTGAATAGCTCACTGAAGGCAATTTTTTACTTGTCTCTCACACTTGACTTTGCAAGACTTGGTCTAGTTTTGCAAGGGCCAAGATGCAGGAAGGTTCTATCATGTATTTAGGCAGGCTTGTTGCAATAGGAAGAATCATGCTCTGTGTAGTCTCCTTTCATTACGGTTGCAAAGGATTAGTTAACTTTCCAGGATGCAGTCTATTCAATCATCTACCCTGACAAAGGGGACATCATGAAAGGTTTTCCAGTCACTTTCCTCATCACTATCCTAAATATATGAAGTAAGAGCTCTTGTCAAGATGTCACTGAGAAATCAAGATTCAACAAATGCTGTTTGTTTAAAACTCTCTCCAGTTCCATTCATCTCCCTTTCGGGTCCTCAGTAATACAAAAGATAACGACGTTGATGACTATTGTCCAGTGAATGCAGGGAGGGGCCCGATGGGAAAATGAGCCATTATCTCTCCCTCCCTCCACTTCCAGGTGCAACCTTCTGTCTGTATCTCCAAGAGGTCCCCAGTGATTTATTGATATGGCAATCTGATTTCGGTAATTAAAATTGATTTTCAGCTTAAGCTTTGTAAATACACTGATCCATAACAAACTTGGGTCATGTTCTGGGAGGGTGGGAAGGGGGAATAAGGGAATGGGGATGCCAAGAGGAGTGCTGTGGATGACAGCCGCAGAGCTGGCGGAGGAGAGAGGCAGGATGAGATTAGGGCGGCCGGCCGTCTGCAGGCTGGAGCGGGGTCTGCAGGGCATCCAACAAAAGCCTTGCACGATGCCTGGGAACGCTGTTGATCCCCGACCCAGTCACCGTTGTTGTTGGACGGCAGCGGGGCCACAATGAACCCGGATTCCAACATTATCGGCTCTGGCAGCTCCAAGGGCAGCCAAGAAAAACAGCTGGAGCTGGGAGCAAAATGTTGCTTGCTACTGAGACACGATGTGGAAAAGAAACAGAAGAAGCAACTGGCTTCTTGGGAAAGATTCAGGGCCTGTCATATGAATCCGGCCACTCAGGTTTTCTCCTTAGCCTGCTTTTGATGTAAATCCACAGAAATCAGTCTGCTGGCTGCAGATGGGGGGCTGCAAGCCCAGCATCTGTGTGCTGGAGGGCTCTGTGCCTGCTGCCAGCACCCCATCTGCCCATTCAACGCACCCATCTCTCCAAAACCTCTCCCCTTTCCCTGTGAGGGTGACAAATTTAGGTGTTGTGCTGAGGCTGGCTGCGCTCACCTCCCCAAAAAAAAGTCCTCTGTGCTGAACGTGCTGTGTGGCAGCATGAGCCGGGGGTAAAGCCTGGCCCTGGAGGATCTGCACTCCTTTTGGTACTGATTTGGTTGAGATCAAGCACGTTTTCCTCTCTGCTTTTGCCTCAGTTTCCTCACTTGTTCAGTGGAAGCAAAGTTTTGTTTTCCTTCTGCAAGCAGCCTTACGGCTGGCAGATCACTCAGCCCGTGCAGCCGGGCTGCCTTTGAATCGTACCCATTTCTGCAAGAGGAGTGATCTCCCTGGCCTGTTCTCATCCTCGAGGCTAATAAACTGAGCTCTTGTGGGAGACGTGCACGCTGCGAGGGGCTGGGAGCTCTCTGAAATCTGAGCAGAAGAGATCTCCAAGCCTGAACCCCTCCACCTCCTTCTTCCCCAGGCCAAGCACTTAAATAACTCACTTTTGAGGTTGAGAACGAACATGGCAAGCCAACCCACGCACTGGCTGTTTTCTGCTTCCAAGCCATTTTTCTAAGCCAGCTCGCTTTTATAGCACGACTCCTTCCATTAGCCGATAATCTCACTGTACAACCTCACCAATTGCTTTTGGGAAATCTAAGTGCATAACATCTATTACATTTCCCTTGCCTACCTTGGCAGTAATACTGGAGCTTCAAAGAACTCCAACAAGTTAGTTAAGCAAAAGACCTCCTGCTTGTAAATCCATGCTGGCTGTCTCCTCTAATCCAATTATGCTTTACAAGGTGCTCCCTCACTAAATCCTGAAAAATTGTTTCTGATATTTTTACCCACAATTTATGTTAAGCTACTCGGTGTATAATTGCTTGTCTAATCGCATGCTCCTATTTTGGAATAATGGTGTTAGGTTTGACATTTTTGCAGTGCTCCTGTGTCATCTGAGAACTGCTAAAATATTATGACTTAAGACTTCACTCAGTTGCACACTCGTTACGTCCAAAGCTGGTGGAGATCAGCTAACTGCACCAAGTCTGCATCCGTGCTGTAGAAGGCTCTTCTTGCCTTTAATGCGCATTTGTCAGCTGAACCTTCTTTTTGATTAAGAATGGGTGAGAAATGGGGATGAAGTAGTACAAATCCTACGCACAATAGTAGTCCTGCTTCTTGTTTGAACATGAGAGGGAGAGACGGGACTTTAACTAGGGTATGGGGAGCCTTGAACAAAGGGGTTTGTGCTGAGGACCTTGCTGTCAGTAAGGAGGTATCAGGAACAAAGAAGTGGGTTTCTACACCCCAAAATTTGAGGGTCTTGCCACCAAAGTCTGGGTTTTTTTTCAGATTCAGTGGGTCCAAGACATAATACTCCGGAGCTGGGAAGGTGGGTGCAAATTCAGAGGACAGTAGCATGTAACAGGCAATATCAGAGGAGGGAGCAGCGTTGGCGGAAGTTTATTTGCTTGCCCTTTTTCTGTTTCCAAAGACAGTAGCAATTTCACATGCAAATGACTCCTGTCTCTGATGGTGGGATCAGTTGAGAATATTTTCACACAGTACTGGCAGGGAGATCTGTTGAGATGTCACATCGTCACATAACCAAGATTTAGTGAATAATCCGTGATGTTCAATCTAGCAACACGATGGTTTGGAGCCAGATGAAGAAAAGTGGCATCCTCTCGCTTGCAGCCAGGCAACAAAAGGGATGGAATTTAAGCGGGGACCAACATATGCTTTTGAACCTTAAATAGACTGGTCTTTTAAAACGAAGAGGAAGAGCAGTGATTCCTCATGCTGGAATCCTTCCTAGCCAAATATCACATTTGCAATCTTCAGCCTTTCTTTAAAGTTTAACTGGGGGGAAAAAAAAAGAGCAGAACAGCTTTTCTAGCAAATATATCCTCTCGAGGCCTAGGTTTTTAACCTCTAGAAAAGATTAAACAACACCTCCCCAAACCAGCCTTCATGTTAGAGAAACGAGTGTAGGATAGCCAAAGCCATTGTTTTGATTATTTTTGTGGGGTTTTTTTGTTTTTTGTTTTTTGTTTTTCTTTTGGTGGTGGTTTTTTTTGGTGGCTTTGTTGACGTTTTTCTTTGGGTATTTTTTTGTGTGGCTTTTTTTCTTTTTCTGTGTCTTTCCCAGCTACATGCAGTGTAAAATATTGAATTATGGCCTCCTGAAAATGAGGTTTATAATGGACACCAAGTGACCCTTTACTGTGACACAGAGAAGCGCATCTGCAGTGTTACTGGGGAAAAAGGCAAGCGCTGGAGGTGGAAGCCTGCTCTTGCTGAGTCCCCAGCCACACATCTTCAACAGAGAAATCTCCTCATGCCATTGTTTCCCCTTACCACGTAATGTTCGAGCTTCCCACTGAGATGGGACCATCTCAGGATGTGTCCAATCCTGCCTACCAAGGCGAGTTTACAATGCAAAGTTGCCTGGAAAATTAACTGTTTTCTCTAAACTCTTCTAATCCATCTTCAGTGCTGACTTTGATCTCCCTCCCCTCATCTCCCATCCCTCTCTGGTTAGTATGTCAGGCAGGGTACCGTCTCCCATCTCCCATCATTCTTCAGATTTACAGCTTCAGGAAGGGATGCTGCTGTTGGTCTGTTCCTTCTTCAGTGACACAGGGATGGACTAGATACACCTTGTCTTGCCCGGCTGCACTGATCAGACTGAGATGTCTCCAGCCCAGAAGACTTTTTCTAGTAAGGGTCAATGGTGAACATGTACTAGAGAGCTTTAAAAGAGACAGAAAACTGAGATTCACTCTATTCCCAGTAAGCTGTGGCTCAGGACTTCAGGAGGCAGAGATGGACTCCTTGCATGTCACATAAGCTACCCACCTCTGCTGTTTCATTTTCCTTGCCAGTCTGTTTATTCCCTTGACCAACCACCTATGCAGAAATTGGTTTATTCTCTTCTTGATGCTGCCTGTAAACTCAGGAGCCCCCAGGGGAACCGGAGAGAGGTGAGCATAGAGATTTTCTTTAGCCTCTCGAAGTTGTCAGTAGATAAAATCAGAGGTATTAGACTGCACAGTGCCTTCAGAGCATCGTTTGATAGACCCACCTCTTTCATACAGTCAAATCTCCTGTCCTTCCCAGCTCCTTCCTGCAGCTGAGCTGTTAAATCCTGCCCCTGAAACAGCCAGACACTTTTAATGGAAACGAATATGTCACTTGCCCCAGTGGCAACTGTGCCTTATTAACTTAGTGTTTGTGGCTGCGCTCTGTCCCTGGGAGAGGACCTTGTCCTCACTTTAGAGCAATAGGATATGCCAGAATGATGCTTTATAAGCAGGACTGGTTTGCAGGGTGGATGCGGTTAGCGTGTCCCCCAGCCTGAGCCCCCACAGATGAGGTGCGCTCCTGCAACACAAGCACCGCCGCGGAGGTGCGAGTTTCCAGTCCTGTCGGACAAAGAAATCGCGATTGCAGGGACCTGGGGAAAGCAAAGCAGAAAAGGTAAAAATGAAAACCAGTTTGTTAAAGGTAGAATTGCACTCCGACCCCATTCCTTTCCCAGTAGAATGTCTGTGGGTTTTGTCCTGTGCTTATCAACAGCCAGCAGCTAGAGGAGCTAAAGGGTGCTCTGGGAATTCAGGGTTTTTTACCAAGCTTGGGACTGCTTGTCTTACTGCCAGTAGATACTGTTTTAATTTCCTTCCCTTTGGTGGACAGCTTGAGGAGCATCTCTCAATCTCACCTGTCCTTCTCCTTGCCTTCTGAATTCATGAAGGGTGAAAATCAGTTGTCCTCGCTCACCACTTTTACCACTGAAAACGTGAAGCTGTCTTGGCTTTCAGTGGTCTGTTGTAATAGAGGGAATGATTTCCTGAGCAGGAACAGAATAGCTGGTGCTACAGATGATAGATCATAGAATCATAGAATGGTTTGGGTGGGAACGGACCTTAAAGATCATCCAGTTCCACCCCCCTGCCATGGGCAGGGACACCCTCCACTAGACCAGGTTGCTCCAAGCCTCATCCAGCCTGGCCTTGAAGGCAGCCAGGGATGGGGCATCCACAGCTTCTCTGGGCAACCTGTCCCAGTGCCTCCCCACCCTCTCTGGGAAGGATTTCTTCCTGATACCTAATCTAAATCTCCCCGCTTTCAATTTAAACCCATTACCCCTTGTCCTGTCACTACAGGCCCTTGGAAAATGTCCCCTCCAGCTTCCTTGTAGGCCCCCTTCAGGTACTGGAAAGCTGCAATAAGGTCTCCCTGGAGCCTTCTCTTCTCCAGGCTGAATACCCTCAACTCTCCCAGCCTGTCCCCATGGCAGAGGTGCTCCAGCCCTCGGAGCATCTCCATGACCTCCTCTGGACTCGTTCCAACCAGTCTATATCCTTCTTAAGCTGAGGGCTCCACAGCTGGGCACAGTACTCTCCACAGTATTCTCCAGAGTGAAGTAGAGGGGGAGAATCACCTCCCTCGACCTGCTGGCCAAGATCTCCCAGACTTCTGCTCATTAATGGATTATTAATTCTTGTCAGCAATATGTGTTTAACCAAACGATGATCTACCGAAGATTATTCCATCTCAGATGCTTCCTCTTCAGTGCTTTGGGTCTGAGTTCCTGCTCACGTCCTACCCCTGCAGCTCTCCCGGTTAAACTACCACAGGTATTTTGAGCATAACACCCAATCCTTTAATTCCTTTCTGGGGAAAGGTTTATTTGGAAAAGATTAGGTTTTCTTGCTCAAAACCAGCTCAGCATTTCTAATCTCAGGTACACAACTTGCAAATTACGGGAAGTTTTCTACTCCCTCTCTGATGTGCTGAGCCTAATAACAGCTCATTGCAGTCTGCCAGCGCTTGATGAACTGAATTCAGTTAACCAGCATCTCCCTACGGAGCCAGCTCCAACCATAACCTGTCCCACAGTTCAGTTCTTGCAGTGGGCACTGACAATGACTCGGCAGGTTCCTCACGGGAGAGAATTTCCCCAGGACAATAAATAAAAGGTGGGGGGGTTTTCCACCCTCAAGCTTTTGTTCTAGACAGCATCTGTGTAGATGCATTTGCAAGAAAAGAGAGGAAAGAAAAAAAAAAAGTCATTTTGGAGATTAGTGCTTTAACATGATTTTTAATTAAAAATATAAAATTACCTAGAAGTTTAGAAGAAATCTTAAACTGTAGTTCTTCAGATTAAAACCAGTCTCTAGGTATTAGGGAACAAAGATACCTAATACAAGGCCTTTTGGAGGATGCTTGCGCCTTTTAGGAAACATCTGGCTCAACTTGACAGCAGAAATAGGAGGCAGAGAGGGTTGTATATTAGGTTTTAAGTCTGTCAATTCGAAGTAATTACGGAAGCATTTTATACAAACCCAACTTCTAACTCATACTTTAATCGCAGTTATTTTGCCAGAATGGTTTCTTAGTGAGTCTTTATTCTTAAAAGCACCCTCGGGCATTTGCTACCCATCTGTGTGATGATGGGGTAGCTGGTGGCCTTTAGCTCTGCTTTTTGCTGTATCCATCACATCATTCAAAAAAATAAACCTTCTGATAAATGGCAATGTCAACAAAAAGGTTAATATTTTTAAAAGCTAGATAGATCTTTATTTAGGTGCCATTTTGTGGCAGTCATGCACTCATATTCGGAGGAGTTTGCCCGTTTCTGGGTTGAATAATTGGTCTCCACGCTATCCTTTTCCAGAAGAGCCATGCATCAACTTCTGCTTGACAAATTGTACGAAAAATAAAGAAAACAATCACAAACAAAGCCAAGGAAATGGAGAAGCTGATACTCAGCTATGACTAAATACTCTGTTGAAATGGAATTTTACTGAGATCAGACCCGTAAATCAGACCTATTACGAGTCATAGGAAGATTAGTTCTTTCGACTGTTTTATGAAAGGATTAGGATTTCTGCAGAAAACAGACATGACTGGGGGGACCTGTTGAGTCAATCTAACTTTTCATTCATTCAAAAAAAAATCTTGATAAATTTTAATGCGAATTAAAATCTAGGAATTCAGAAGAGGTCAGGTATTAGGAACTACCAGTGACAGTCTCACTGATACTACAGGACATTTAAATACAGAACCCCTTCCATAATTGCCTATGTAAGAATGCTTAGGATTCTTGTTAGTTGAGGAATTAGTAATGGAAAATGGCAAAATTTGCAATAATGAAAAAAAAAAGCAACAAAAAAAAAGGAAAGGAAACAACATGTAAACTAGGAAGGAGATCATGAATTCTTTGGCTTTCATTATCTTCCAGACCCCTAGGTATGATAGCTGGAAGCACAGGTGAGAATTGCTCTTATACTGTTCTCATTAACACACTGCACTTGGGGCAGCGGGGGATGTGACTTGGTTTTGGTTGTAAGAACTTGTGGGGATGATGATCAGAGCTGGGGTTTTTTTAAGATCAGTCCTCTGTTTGAAGCCTTGTTGACCGGTTCATTTTTGCATTCCCCGTGGCTTCTTTTATCTCTAAATATTACTCTTTTCCAGGACGTCTCTCCAACATCTTACAGCTAATCAGTAGGAGAGGATCAGGGTCTTCTCTCGAAGCCCTGCTACCTGGTCTCATCAGATAGGAATTCAGTTAACCTCACCTTGGTAAAAACCTCTTATACCACCAATCAACATTGTCTTCTGTCCCAGTGATGCAGCATCACAGATGCAATAAATTGGTAATATACTGCAAAACGGGAAAATTCTGATTCATGCACTAACGCTTGAGGGTGCTGGAATGGTCATTTCACTGTGAATTGTCTTAAAAACTTACATTGTCAATGGTTCACGAAACCTCCAATATAAACCTCAGGAAAAATATATGGAAAAGGGGTCCCTACCACATCAAACTCATTGCTGGAACATTCATGCATCAGCAGAAAACAAAATACATTTGAGGCAATGATAAACTTCGTCTCCCCTCTCTGCATGGCTAATCCAGAAGTAGCAATCTGTACGTGTCCTGCAAATATGGCAATTACTGGAGCAGACCCAGTACAGGCCTGGTCACTGGGTCAGGAAACGTCTTCTGAAATCTATATCCTGATAGAGGAAACGTCGTTTACAGCTGAGCAAGATGAAACCCATCTGCAATACTACTACTGCTGCTACTACTACTGCTACTAGTAATTATTTTCACTGCACAGAAGGTCTGTATGCCTAGCTAAGCTCTTTTCAGCCCAGGCTGACAATTATCACTGCCACTATTTGGCAACTACTTATAAATTCATAGATTTGAAAGCCAAAAGAGACCAGCGTGATTGTCTGATGCGATCTGCATAACTCAGGTCACAGGACTCCTCGGGGAGATTGCTCTGAGCCCCAGCGCAGCAATACTGCATATCTTGTAGGAAAACAAACCGTCTGAGCTAAACGTTTCCAGGGATTCGGTACATGCCTTTCTAAACATCTACCATTAGCGCCAGGCAATCCCCCTAGTCCCCGTGCTTCACAACATCCTTGTGAGCTGCAAATATGCTCTAACCCTTGCTGTGCTTGCGGGGAAAAAAGCGTGCTGCGGATTCATCCCCCCTCCCATATAGGCTGCCTTCATACCAACGGAGAGGAGTGGTCCTGGATGGTGTTTATGTCCCTTTCAGAGATGCTTTGGCTAGATGAAGTGAATTGGAGAGGGAATAACTCGTGCAGATGTGGGTCTCTGGTCAGAGAGGGACTTGAGCTGTGCTCCTACCTGGCTGGGTCAGAGCATCCTTCACAGGCTGTTTCTGTCTCCAGAGGTATAAATCAGATCTCCAAACAGAGAAGGATGTTTGGATCAATGGCTGAAATGAGAAATAAAAGAAATATAAAACATCACTTTTCCTTCACCCTCCTTGGGACCTTTAGATTCTGTGTGTCCTTTGGAGAAGATAAAGGAACAGGGGCACGAACTCTTGTGTGTTTCTAAATATGAGCCAAAAGAGTGATATTATAACTCACAAAGTTAAAGCAGGAGATGTACAGCTCTCCTCAGGTAGAATCCCAGGCAACTGGAAGGAAACTCTCCTCCTCACCTATTATTTTGGTGAGATTTGAAACTGATCCTCAGCTGTCCCCTGGTTTTATTATATGTTCCTAATTTCCTGCTCTCCATAAATGCTGAGAAAACCACTCTCCCGATTGTGCATGTGAGGGTTTTTCTCAATGCCTGCTGTTCGGTTAATAAACCAGGGGCAGGGATTGCTGTTTCTGGAAGAGGCAGGCTGTAATCCTGGGGAAGCAGAGATGATAGTGTTCCTTCAGGACGTGCATGATTGCTGCCACACTGCATGCGTGCGGATAGGTAAGAGACAGACGGATATCGCAGATCGGTAAAAGACGGAGAAAAGCTGTAGTTATAATTTTATGGTTCACTGTTGTGAAATGGAATCTGGGAAATAAAAAAACGCTCCCCACCGTCCCTTTCTGTACAGTATAAATCTGCCAGCACTTGCAGACGCCGTTAGCCGGGGTTGCATGTGCGCGTGCACGGGAGCGTGCACGTGTGTCGGCACGCACCAGAGGGAGCGTGGTGCTGGGTAATCCATACCTCTGGTCTCCTCTGCTGATCCTAGGGGTGCTATGAGCCTCTTGTGTCAGAAAGGAGGCCAGATCCACTGCACAGACCTCAGGAGAGGGGATTTCAGCTCCCTCAGCGTGACTCCACTTTGACCAGTCTATGCACTGGAGAGTCAACTTGTTCTTAGAGATGCACATGTATCCCAAGATACACGTGGCCACAGCAGTGTTTAGGTATTAACTAGATTGCTTTAATAAAACTGGTGTCAATTCTCATGCCAATAAAAGCATAAGTTTGTTTGACCTTGGAACAGCCACTTCAGTGCTGTGCCTGACTTCCTTCTAATCCCTGATGCTTTTTGTTCCCTGTCCCCTTCGTGAATGGCTCTGAGGACCGCACTACGAAGTAGTGCTGGCCCTTTTGTGCACGTGTTTGCATGAACTGAGAAAAGGAAGAGTAAAGAGGAGTGATGGGGCGGTCAGTGCTACTGCTACCGGGGCAGGGAAGTCACATCCACTGACCTCTGCAAGGAGGCTCCAAACCCTTTGAAGCCACTGGCTTCTTTTTGGGATGCCTCTTCCCGGAGAGGTTGGTGAGGCACTGGGACAGGTTGCCCAGAGAAGCTGTGGATGCCCCATCCCTGGAAGTGTCCAAGGCCAGGCTGGATGAGGCTTGGAGCAACCTGGTCTAGTGGAGGTTGTCCCTGCCCATGGCAGGGGAGTTGGAACTGGATGATCTTTAAGGTCCTTTCCAACCCAAACCAGTCTATGATTCTTCGATTCTATGATTTTGTGCTGGGTGAGACCTAGATAAAAGGGCCCAGGAGGAACAGCAGGGCCCTGCCAAGAGGCACGAGTGTCACCTGCAATGCCGGTGGTGTGCATGTGAGCCAGCCCTGCCGGGACGTGCTGGGGCTGCCCTGGGACTGAGGTGGCTTCACTGCCCGGCTGCTGGAGGTGGACAGGAGGAGCGAGTCCTTTCAGCTGCACGGCATGGCTTGCATTTCAGAGGAGCTCTCCAAGGGCCTGGCTCTGCTCCTTGCTCTCATTTCTTTCCTCTTGCATTATGCGCCAAACGGGCCTCCCTTCTTCTTTGTGGCCAGTGACAAAGGGTATTTTGGTGTTGGTATTCTTTTTGTTCTGGCATGGAGTGGTGTGCACTGTGAAATGCACCTGAGCAAATCCTCCAGTCCAAATCAGATTTCAGGCTTTTGTAAGGGATGCTCACAAGGGAGACAGGTGTAATGAGAGACGTGGAGCCAGTGCAGCTTTGATCTTTGAGGTGGAGGGCTCCTTTAAGACGCTTCAGTGGCTTAATCCAGTTCTCTTTCAAGATGCCAGTTTGGGAACCTCCTGGATGGAGTTGGCAAAGGCTTTATGGGGCCCCTTGGGTCTCTCTGCTTTATGCACAGGCCAGCTGGCAGTGTTCACCTTGCAGTCGTCCAAAACTGTACCACCCCCCCCGCCCTGGTCCTTGCCCCCCTGGCCAGTGCTCCTGCTCAGCAGCAGCTTTTCTGAGTTCAGTGCCTGGCAGCAAGGAGCTGAAATGAGATCCTGCTGTTTCATGCGGTACCGGGGAGTGTTAAGGGCCTTAAATCAGGTTTGAATCAGTTATCTACAGAGGCAAAAGTTCTGTTTCTCTACAGATCCTCATGCCAGCTGTTTTTCCCCAAGAAATCTGGGCGCCGTGTATGTCTTTCCATAAAAAGAAAGACACAGTGGGAGTCTCAGCCTTCTGCTTTGGCTGGAGAAAAATACGAAAAAAACTACACGAGTATGAGGGAAAGAGAAACTGATTGAAGGAGCGAAGCACCTTGTGTGCTGCTGCACATGCTCAGGTATCCATGCAAAAGCCTGAATTCAGAGTTATCATCACCAGGCAGGGGAAAGGTTGACCCATGAATGCTTTTGGATGCCAGTAAATATGGCTCTGTCAGTGCTGCTGCACCACCATGGTGCCTGAAGTCCCTGGGCAACCACAATTCTGGGGGTGATCTCAGCCTCAAAAGCCACGTCTCCTAACGGTCCAACAGGGTTCCAGTGCCCAGATTGACCCTATCTAACTTTGAGCTGTTCGCCGAGACATTTTAGACAGGTGTAAAGCTAAAATACACAGACACTGGACAGCATAGGGCCCCTCCGGGGGTGACTTGGCACACCTGAGACCTGAAATGCCCTATATCAAATATTCTAGGGAATATATTAATAATTGAGGTACATCAGTGAGACCCCTGCTTTAGTGATTCATGGTGGCTAGAAGAGGTCATATTAAGTGGTAAAGTCCTTGGATAAGTCTGAGGCTCCTGATGCTTGATCCTGAATTGGGCCAAATGGCAGTTGGGTAGCATCTTTTTATGAAAACCAAGACATTTTTCATTCTTTGAGGAAATAGGTCATTTGTTCTTTAAGGAAATAATGAAGTTGTGTTGTGTGGATGCCCTCTATTTACCTTTCTGTACAGCTCATGAGTCAACATCACAGCCTGTTCCCATTAAAAAAAAAAACAAAAGCTAAAAATAGCAAAATGCTGTCTCTGAAATGGCTTAATATTTGGCAGCTCCCAAAGAGCCTGAGGGTTTTCCTAGTAGTATTCTCCAGGGATCAATATTGGGTCCACAGCTATTGAAAATTTTCGTGAATGAGTGAGAAGTTGATACTAAATCCCGCGGTTAAAATATTCAGTGGTGCAGTGATCAGCTCAGCAGTAATGATGTTGGGACAGAGTGGTTGGGTGACTTTGGCTCCCTGAAACAAAACTAATGCAAACTTCTGTGTCTTGTTAGAAGGAATGTAGGTCAGGCTGGAAAGTGGGAGACATGTCCTAGAAAGCAATGACTGAAAGGGATGAGTGGGTCACGTCTTTACATCTTTGCAGAGGGTTTGTCCTCGTCCAGCCTGTAGCAGAAGCAGGCTGACACCATCCTGCATTGGAGAGCGAGGGCGTGGGTGAGTAGTAGTAATGCTCTGCAGTCAGCTCTGGAGTCTGCTTTTGTAAAAGAGCACTGGGAGATTGGAAAAGGAACACTAAAGATACACAAAAATAATTTCTAGGGAGTGGGAAGGTATGATTTCCTCAAAGGGATTGAAAGGATCTCAGTCTGTTAATTTACCAGAAGGAATATTGAGGAATGAATCGATTTACGTGTCTGAGCATCTTCAAGGGGTGAAACAGCACGTTTAAAAGGTTCTTCAATCTAGAGAAGAAAAATAGAATAAGAATCAGTGGCTGGAAGCCAAAGAGAGAGCAATTCACGTGAAAAGTAAGACATGTACAAGCTTTATGTGGTGTGAGTAATTAACCACTGGAACAACCTGTGAAATAGAGGATTCTCTATGTCTTGGTATCATCACATCGAAATGGGAGGTCTTCCTAGGCAACATGCTTTAGCTAAAACCGGATCATTTGGTTCAGTATAAGTGGGAGAAATTTAGTGGCCTGTGATGTACAGGAGGTGAGAACAGATGATCTAATGGTCCCTTCTGACCTTAAATGCTATGCATTTATATGATCCCTGAATTAAATGTCCTTGAACTTTCGTTTTATGGCAAGATGAATGTCTGAGAAAGCTGGGAAAACACGTGTAGTGCTTGCTGCACGAGGTTATGCACTTAATCCATTGAAATATGGGCACCGGGGGCTGCGACGGAGCAACCCTCATTGCACTCAGTAGGAATTCTCATTTCAGGCCCTCCAAGAATTAAAGTGCTGCAGAGAGGGAGCAGGGCTTTGCTTGGAAGTTCTTCTCACTTATTCTATCCTGAAATAAACAGTAGAGATATCTAAGGGCAAGTAGATGCCCCAAGATAGTTGCCTGTGTCTCTGCCTGGTTGGTGTCTTTTTGGCAGCACCCAAACTTTTAGAGTGCACCGAGCTCTCACAGGCATCAGCTGAGCAGCAAGCTCTCTCTGGGTTTCTCTCATTTAATGAACTGAGACATACACAGGACATGGGAAGACCCTGTTCCACATTTTCTCCGTCGATCTTGGTTAACTCTTGGCTGAAACGCTCAGTACACTGGTGGTGGTGAGTGCTGCGGAGGGTCAGCGGTGTTGCAATAACCCTGCAAGGTCCCAGTTTCGTGTTGGGTTAGTGTATGTTTGCTGCAGCTCAGGGTCAGCTGCAAGCAAAGGTTATCGTGGTTCTCCCTGCCTCAGATCTCAAGTTTTTGGCTTTCAGATTAACCGGGGTGACCTCATAACTCTTCAGCTGATGCTATCACTGCAATTGATGCTGCCTGTGGCAGGCTGCGGAGCTCGTGTCAGCCAGGATTTGATGGCACAGCATGGGGACTGACTTGGAGAGGAGGCGGTGATGAGAGGAGAGAGATTGAAGGGGGGAGGGTGGGTGTGAGGGTGTCTGGGGACAAAACAAATGCCCCTTTTCGTGGCAAGAAGTGTGTCCTCTGAGGAGCTCAGTCCCGCTGTATGCTCCCGTGGCTAGAAGCAGTCGAGTGCACACAGCTTTATGGGTACCCGCCGTTCTCTGAGCCTGTGATAAAGCAGTCTTAATCACGGTTTAAGCTGACGTGTTCGCTGTCGCAGCTGAGATGAGCCTGAAGGATATATACGGTCGTGTGCCTCAAGCTGAGGGGTGGCACCCTGTTAAAGGCAGTAGCTTAATCCGTTTTAGTGATGTGGTCAGTGCTGGAGAGTCCAGGGCAGAGAGGGGTGGAGAAGGCTATGAAGAGGTGACACAGGCTGCCAGGTAGCCTCTCCTTTTTCCCAGGGTTTGTCTAACAAGGATAAAAATGGTCAAAGGACAAAAGGAACCAGGATGATCAGGGGCATGAAGTGGTTTCCATGTGGGGTATGACTGAAGAAGCAGGAACTCCCCAGATTGGGAAGAGGTGGGCTGGGGCATATGGTTCAGGCTGGTGAAATTACGAATAGCAGAAGGGGATGGATAGGAAGTGACTGTTGACCACCTCTGCAAATACATGAATTACAGGGCATGAAATTAAACTGTTGAAAATCAAATTCTGAACAAATCAGAGGGGGTGATTCCTTCCAGCAGTGGGCTCTGGAACTGTGAAACTCCCTGCCAGAGCATACTGTGAAGGCAAAAAAGTCAATGTGATTTCAAGGATAAACCAGGAAATTAAAGAAAAATCTGTTCACATTACAAAATAAAGACACATAAGACTTGGAAGTTCCCCCAGATGAAAATAACCAAAGGCTGGGTGGGTACTGAGGACATCTCATATACACTTATCCTGTTCTCATGTTTTCCTTAGTGCTGTAGGGCTGTGGCTGATGACAAGGAACTGAGACATGTGGACTGTTGATCCCAACCAGTACAGCTGTTTTTCTGTACCATTACAGGGAATTTTAAGTCTGATCACAACAGAAGAAAAGGGCATTTTTCAAATTGTCTGTCTGCCACAATTTCTGCGGCTTGACAATGCTTGTGGTGGTCATTTAATCCTGCACAAGGGAATTACATCAACATGATCAATCCTTCATGAACTGCATGGCTTGGCAAGTGGTGGAGCTAGAAATCCAAGAGGGAGTGGCAAAGCCTCTCCAGAAACTGGGATGAAGACATCTCAACCCAGGGAGATGATGAGGGTATAAAGGTGGGATTTGGAGCAGTAATAGGACTCAATCAATGGGAGTTAACAAGGAAACACGACAGGCAATGTGAGAGGGCTGCTGAGGTGAATGAATCTGCAGGAAGATGCTCCTTGATAACTGAGAGTGAGGTTGGTAACATCTGGAAAGAACAAGGGAGTTAAGAGACTTGCATGGAAGGCAAGAGACCAGCATGGATGAGCCAAGACCTGCTGGTCACACTAAAGAGAAAGAAGGAAATGTATCCTGGGAAGAGGCTGTGAGGGGTGGGGGCAGGAAGGCCAAGGTGCACCTGGAGCTGAACTTGGCAAGTGAAGCAAAGAATATTAAGAAGGGCTTCTACAGGTATGTCAGACAGAAAAGGAAGGTCAAAGCAACACATCCTGATGATCACGACTGGCAAACTGATAACAATGCACAAGGAGAAGGCTGAGGTACTCAATAATTTTTTTGCCTCAGTCTTCACTGGCAGCCTTTCTGCCCACGCCTCTTGAGTGAATGGGGACTGGAGAAGCAAAGACCCACCTCCCATAAGGGAAAATCAAGTTTGTGACCACCTGAGGAACCTAAACATATGTAGGTCTATGGGACCTGATGAGACACATCCCAGGGTCCTGAGAGAATTGGCTGATATAGTTGCTAAGCCACTTTCATAGGATCATAGAATCATGATTTCCATGATATTTGAAAAGTCATGGCAGTCAGGTGAAGTCCCTGGTGACTGGAAAAGGGGAAACATTGCGCTCATTTTTAGAAAAGGTAGAAAGGAGGACCCTGGGAACTACCAGCCTCTCAGTCCAACCTGTGTGCCTGGGAAGATCATGGGACAGATCCTCCTAGAAGCTCTGCTGAGGTACATGGAGGACAGGGACATGATTTGAGACAGCCAGCATGGCTTCGCCAAGGGAAAGTCCTGACAGACCAACCGAGTGGCCTTCTATGATGGAGTGAACATCTGGGGACAAGGGAAGAGCTGTGGCGGTCATCTGTCTGGACTTGTGTAAGGCCTTTGACGGATGGCTGGAACACCTCTCCTGTGAAGCAGCCCTCTCTGTCAAGAGTTGGGCTTGTTCAGCCTGGAGAAGAGAAGGCTCCAGGGAGACCTTATAGCACCTTCCAGTGCCTGAAGGGGCAGACCAGAAAGATGGGGACAGACTTTTTAGCAGGGCCTGTTGCAACAGGACAAAGGGTAATGCTTTTAAACTAAAAGAGGATGGATTTAGACTACGTAGAAGGAAGAAATCTTTTATGATGAGACAAGTGGATCCCTGCCACAGGTTGCCCAGAGAGGTGGTAGATGCCCCATCCCTGGAAACACTCAAGGACAGGTTAGACATGGCTCTGAGGAACCTGATCTAGTTGAAGATGTCTCTGCCTATTGCAGGGGAGGTTAGACTAGATGACCTTTAAAGGTCCTTTCCAACCAAACTATTCTATTCCATGATTCTAAGGTGACCTTGAAAGTAGCCATCACCATTAGAAACAGCTATTCACTTCTCCCAGTGTGTTTTAACTGTTCACGCCTCCACCAGGAACCTTCAAGTGATGGTGGACTTTGAGAAAGCTCATTGCAGTGACATAAACTCCATTACAGGTCCCAATTAAGTCTATATGTAGTCTTTATAGAGCCTGGGTATCCTTTGCTCGTCAGGCATGCTTCAGTAAGCACACAGGCACCAGCTCTGCGCTGGCCCTGCGTTAATTGTGTCATGAGGTTCTCTATTTGGAAGGCTTTTGAATATAAACATTTAGCCAAACCTCATTTGTTTTACAGTTTACAGACTGAAATACTTGATTGTGGGATAAAGGTTTAGCAGTAAATAAAGCAGAGGGGGATCTGAAGGTACCTGGACTTGGCAGGGAGAAACAGAGATTGAATACTACCAGGGAGAGGAAGTTGTTCAGAGCTGATGGTTTGCAGGGAGGATAAGAAGGTGGCTGGATTCATCAGGCTTGGGTAAAATCACTTGACACTTCTACACCTCCAAGGTGGTGAACTGTGATTTTAACAAGGGGCAAGTATTCCTACTAAATTTCCTTTATAGAGTGCACATCAGCATGCTAGTGGGATGCACTGCTGCTATCCCAGCTGAGGAAGTGTTTGGCATTCTTGGTAAGAAAAACCAAAAAGCTGAGTGAGATTCAGTGCTGAAACCTCTGGACACACGATCTTGAGTCTCTGGGTTGCCAGCCGTACTCATAGCAGGAAGTCACATCCCTAGCTTCTCCTCGAGCATTGATGCTCTTGGGAAAAGAGTCATTATGGCATGGTAGAATTCTTTGAGGAAGGGACGGCACAGGGTGTAGGCTGACCAGTTGTGAAGGGGAACCTGGGCAGCTGCCAAGCCCTCGAGAAAAGAACTGGGATAATCTTTGTTATCCGAGTGTCCGTTTCTTTGTAAATAAAACCAGAACAGAGAGCAGGAATGAGCTTGGATGCAACAAAGCATGAGGGCTGTATTTACAGAGCAGATGGGGAAAGGCACTTGTTCAAACACAGTCCGTGTCATCACACAAGGTCTGTTGAGGTCCTGGAACAGTTTTCTAGCTATGCAACACAGTGGATTTCCTCTACCACTCTCCTAGTGATGAAAGAAAATGCATTCTGTATTGTGACTGGTTATTCTGAAGATACAGTTAGGAAGAGGGGAGAGTTTAGCATGTTTGGGGATTATTTGCAGTAGCGAGATTAGAGGAATAGAAGAAAATAAAGTATGGCATTGATGTGGGATTCACCTCAACCAGTGTTCACCGTCTACGTTGTAAATGTCTCCATCTGACCTGGCTGTCTAGACTCCTTTATATTCAGTGGATAGACATAGGCACAGACAGGGTGTGATTTATCTCATCCCTGGGTAGACATCTAAACCAGAGAGCAGACAAATCCTGCCCTGCAAAAGGTCTGTCCTTCAGCAGAGCCTGGGTGTCTGACTTAGACTCCCACGTTGCAGACAGACTTTTGTGAGAGGGAAAACCCCTTGGCTTTCCATACCTCCCGTGCTGGAGCTGTTTCCCACAAGCTGCAAGATTTACAGACTTGATGGATCAGAAATGAAGCCTTCTTGAAGTCCCCAGCTTGGCTTTTCTGAGCCCGCTGTAAAGCACGGTCCTGCAAAGGGAGGCGTGGAGAAGAGAATTGCACTGCGAGGGGTGCACGGACGGTTGCGCTGCAATTGCACCCATAGCAATGTCATCAGGAGAGCTTCCCATGGGAGCTGGCCCCTCTCAGCCTTACCCTAAGGGGTTCTGGGGCTCTTTCCACAGAGGCTGTGGGCATCAAATCTTTCTGTATCTCTCCTTGCTTTTCCTCTGTCGGCGTGAGTGGCGTGTGGGCTTTTCTCCAGCAATGCCAGAGTAAAGACGTCTCTCCCCGGAGATGCGCAGGACAGCTCAGGGCAGCAGAGAGGGGAGCAGAAGCAGCACGCACACAGCTGTAGGTAGGAAGTCCTTTGTGAACAAGTGTATTTGGACAGGTAATTTACCTTGCCACGCAGTGGGACATTGACCCCCAGTTTAATTATTGTGTCATTTGTCCTTGACAGCTACTGCTGCTTCCAATTAACTCTTCTTAATTAAAGCCTCCAGTTTTCCAAGTATGTAAGCGTGGATTTACTGGGCGGGAGTGCTACAATGAAGAGCTTGGGAGTGTCTGATGAGAAATGTCATTGCCTGTCCCACTGGGACCAGCAAGTTATTTACTTATCACGCTGGAATGGCAGACTGGAATCAAACACAGACCCTCATCTCTATCCCTGTAGGAGCATCTCCTCTCCCACCAGTTTTACAGCATCTACATGCATGAGTCCTGTTTCTCACCAGTATGAGTACTTCAGCTCCCTGGGCTTTTCTTTTCTGTGTTCCTGCTTTTTGCTGACTTTGCAGGTCAGGTGGACCTCAAAAAAGACAGAAGAATTCAAGGTCCCTTTGTCCATAATTCAGCCCAAATTAGATTTGGCATCCTGTGATGCCCTGCAGGTGATGGAACATTCTCACCAACTCTGTTAAGGGTGCAGAATCTGGTTCCAGCAGTGGTCTCTTAGGTGTTTTTTGCCTTGCTCTATTTAATAAACTGTATTATCATGAACACTCTATTGAAGGCTTTGAAATCAAATAAGCTCCTCTCTTAATCTTTCTGCACTTTCTCAGGGCTGGCTGAGTCTTGAAAGATAGCAGCATTCACAGAACCCACATGGCTTGACAGAGTCACTGTTCAGTGTTTTGGAAATGTATCTTTTGACTGTTGGGAAGGAAATTGGCTACTTAAGATGCCTTTTTGTACATTTAAATTAACTTAGTCCATCAGACTGAATAAATCCCGCCGCTGTATTAACATCCAATTATAACAACAGAGATTGAGCAATGATTCACGTTTTGACCAGAATGTTGGCAGTTTAAGGGGGAAAAAAAGTAATGTATATTGAAATAAAAAAGTCAAAAATGTGAGCCAGAAAATTATGACTGAGCACATAGCAGGAGCTTTTGTGGATATATAATGGCAGAAGCAGAAGCCAAATTTCTAACAGGATTAGCTGTTACTGTCTATCAGATCCAAAAACCTCGATCATTTTGTTTTAAATGACTTTCGGTAACTCATTCATACTAGAAATAGAGGGTGAGAGTGAGGCCTGGAGCTGGGGAAGCTGCAGTTTGGTATTTAGGCTGGATTAGAGGTGAGGACAGCCCCGGTGTTGCGTGAAAAGCCCTGAAGTCTTATGTAGCAGTTGAGCTCTGAACTGTACAGCAGTTTGCAGATCTTGCCAGATTTTTCAAGATGTCCTTGCGGGGCAGAAACTCATGAATGATTTCTTTGGGGACCTGTGAATGAATGTGTTGATGAAGTAAAATACCTCTTCAAATCCTGCTGCAGCTAGGGCAGCTGGACCTGCTCATCCTTTTCATGCTGCCCTTGAGAAGGACATCAGATTCACTTACCACTTGTCTGAACCTGGCTCTGGGATTTCATCCCCTGCTGGATAGCTGTGAGTAGGGGACAGTCTAGGTGGTGAAGCAGCTTGTGGGATGCAGGTCCTGACCCTTTGTTCTCCCCTGTTCAAGCCAGGTGCTAGTGGTGAGGCTCCTGGGTCTTTCACACTGCCAGCTGCACTGTAGTCATCTTGGAAATCCTGCGGTGGGCTGGATGCTCTGGAAATGCTGCCTACCTCAGAGATGACCAGAGATCCTATCATAGAATCTTAGAATGGTTTGGGTGGAAAGGACCTTAAAGATCATCTAGCTCCAACCCCCTGCCATGGGCAGGGATACCCTCCACTAGACCAGGTTGCTCCAAGCCTCATCCAGCCTGGCCTTGGACACTTCCAGGGATGGGGCATCCACAGCTTCTCTGGGCAACCTGTCCCAGTGCCTCCCCACCCTCTCTGGGAAGAATTTCTTCCTGATATCTAATCTAAATCTCTCCTCTTTCAATTTAAACCCATTACCCCTTGTCCTGTCACTACAGGCCCTTGTAAAAATTCCCCCCCAGCTTCCTTGTAGCCCCCTTCAGGTACTGCAAAGCTACAGTAAGGTCTCCCCAGAGCCTTCTCTTCTCCAGGCTGAACAAGCCCAATTCTCTCAGCCTTGAGAGAATCCTCTGTCCCACTGGTCTGCTGTGGACAGAGCCTTGGAAGCACAGAATGTCCTATATGTCCGTCAGGTGTGCGGACAGGGTTCCGTGAGAACCTTACCTTAATTTCTTCAATATTTCAATGAATAGAAAATCTAAATATTGTTTATTTAAAAACCTAGTTTTCAGTAATTAGCTCTTCCCTGGACTCCTGCATGAACTTGTTCAGACGCCTTAAGTCCACATCTTCAGAAAATATTTCTGTAGCACCCACTTCTTCTGCAGGAAACCTCACTTTCAGCCTCAGCTTTCATTGGTAAAACGAGGATATGTGCCTCATCGCATATGGGATATAAGCCCTTAAAACAACAGCAGTCCCTTCTCAGATCCATATATTGCCCTATCACAGCGAGGCCAAAATATCAGTTAAGCCGTGACCACTGGAGGAATATAAATGACTCTAACCTGGCTCATAGTGCCCCAGAATGAAGGCCACCTCGCTTTTGTTAATCCTCGGACTGCTGGTTAAATTTGCTGCGAAGGTTGACTCCAAGTTCCACCCCGATGAAAGTCCAGCGGCAGGGAGCCTCACCGAGGTGGGGAAATGACCTTGGAAAGGTTGTTAGACTATCCAAGGATGGAAAAGGGGTGGAAGGAGTAATCACAGCCTGGTTTACAATGGAGATCTCAACCTTTAGTGCTGTCTAGTCCCTTCATCGTTGTGAGTAATGGCAAGGCACCGTAAGTGGGAGGTTGGACTTTTCTTTTGCAGATATTTTAGGGGCAGCATGACAAGCTGACTGCTCCCAGGGGTGCACGGTCAGTTCTCAAAACTTTCCACTTGGAAAGCTGAGCTGAATTAATTACAGTTTATGTTCCAAAGGAAAATAAGACCTCTGATGTGCCTTATTTGCTTGATGTTCTTTCTCCTTTCGGCTGATGACCCCTAGGTGGCTTTCCTTTCAGTCACAGCTCCTTTGTTTTTTGTAGTTTCTTTCTTTATTAATTAGAAGGTCTGACACTTACAGCCCAAGACATTTATCAGCATGGTACAATTTTAATTAATCTTGCAATAAAGCTACTTGAGGTGAACTCGTAAAAGGTCTCATGTAGCAGGAATAACACGTAGCAATGTGAATGGTGACACGTGTGGGATGTGGCTTGATGTAAACTCAGGCTGCATAGCTGTGCTCTCTGGGACAGCATCACGAGGAAGGTGTGCTCCTCCACAACAGACCAACTACGTCCTATAGACCAAGTAAGACTATATCCTATAGTGTCTCCTAAATACACTGAGAAGGAAGCATGTCTGCAAAGATAAAGATCTGGATTCCCAATAGGTTCCTCCTGCCTCTGAGAGGAACTTGGGCATCCTTTGACAGCTAATTAAATAATAGTGAAACCTACAGAGACCACTTTTTATCTACTCTTCGTAGCAATTTGCAAAGAAATAGCAAATTCCAGTCCCCTAGGACATCTTTCTTGTGCATGTGTCATACTCGCAAGTGTATTTTGACTCTGAACGTTCAAACCCAACATCATTGGATGTTGCAAAAGTGCATGTTCTGATCTAAACTTCTTAACCAAGGCTCACTGCTATAAGACAGATGTAGACTAGCTCAGAATCCAAGGTTCAGAAAAACTATCCACAGCTAATGGGTAAATCAAGCTGCACCGTATGTTAAACTGAAGGTAGTTTGGACAGGAACTGCACTGCTAATCCCAACTGTGTTCACAAATTTCTAATCACAGTGTGGAGATTGCAGAGTCGATTGCATCTGGATTGAGGAAGGACAGATTTGCAGTCTTTCCAAACTGAATTATCTGCCTCTTCTGCAAGTATTCTTATGGTTGTAGTGCAGACACGGTCAAGCTAGAGGTGGTCAGGGAAAAGCAATTCACAATATATTTTCCTCAGGTGGAAACAAGAGGTAGGAATGGTGAACATAAGAAAGACCCCTTGATGTCTTCTGTAAAAAAGTGGAGGTCTCTTTGGAAGTAGGATACAACACAGATTGTTGGGTTCAACATAAGTCTAATTGGGTGAAATCCTGGGGGACACAATTGGTATTTGATGAACAGGTGATACCTTCTTGACCTGAAGCTTAAGGAAGGGGGAACAACTGAACTTATGGCCAAGCCATCTTACCTTTGAAACTTCTTGATACTCACAGAAGTCTGAATGACTCACTCCCTGGTTTAATACTCCCGTTTTCATTGCTGTCGTCAGTCCTGATGATGTTCTTATGCTCATGACAACAGATTCAATTTAAGAAAGGTGGTTTTGCTGTTTAGTTTTTTTTGCCATTCTCCCCTTTTCGTTTAAAGCTTTCAGTGACTTGACTCAGACAATGGTGCAATGGTAAATAAACCCCATCATATTTCCGTCTGCAGTTTTCTAAAGCTACTGCCACCTGCCAGAGGTAAAAATACGGATTTCCAGCTTTTGCTCATAGGCTGTCTGCTACCACGTGGGCTGTCTGTGTAGGGGATAGGAAGGCAATTTCTGATGCAAACAGAAAAGGTCTTCATAAACAGCTGGAATTTTGCCTGATATATATTTATATATAAAAGCCAATTCCTGGTTCATTTAACGATGCAATCAAAATGAATCTTAATCTAGCACTTCACAGCTCAAGCCCTCTTGAATGTTGCACCAAGTAAAAAATTGTCACTAGGATCCAGGTGTATTCTCTTGTCATTTGTCACAAGTAACTGTTCTGCAGTTTATCGTTGGCAGTTCTCAGTGGTGTTTCATCAGGATAATACCACAGTATATCATCTGAAGGAATAAACTCTCCCTGCTGACATGAGCTGGGGTGAAGGCACTGGCAATTGACTGTATATTATGTAAGCTCTCTGAAGCTTATTCAATGGAAAAGAGACTATCAGGTCATTGGGCCCAAATTGTATGTTTGGCTTCAAAAGAAGTAAGGGGCTTACAAAACCTAATAGGAATCAAAAGCCTCTGGTCTGTTAGACAGGAGGTCAGGCTAGGCAGTCCCTTCTGTCTTTGAAATCTCTGACTGAAATACTTTAATTAAAAAGGAAGAAAGTAAGAAAAAATAATAAAATGCAGTATTTTGGCAGCAGATGGGTGTTTCGGGTGCCCCTCTAATGCCTTCTGAGCTGCAACGTCAGGGTGACAGCAAACTCATTCAATAATTTATCCTTCTCCTGCTGGGAGCAGCCTCTCTGGGGATGGGACAACTGATGGTTGGAAAGATGCACGGGCAATGGGGAGTGGAGCTACTGCTCCCCTGGGACTGGTGGTGGTGCAGAGGGTCATGGGAGGGAGACAAAGGCATCATGAGACCTCTGTTCTCACAGGAAGCCAGACAGCTACAGGGTCCACAGCAAGTGTAGGAGAGCATTGAGATTCAGTGAGTTTGACTTGCTGCAGAACATCACACGTCGTCTAATTGCCTCAGGGTACCAGGTCACCACAGTGTGCGCACAGTTGGCCTGATTTGATGACTCCCTGTGAATCTGTGCAAGTGAGGTCATCTGTCAGTGACGTGTGAAGGGCCGTGGGGAAGAGGGGAAGGCCACAGGGGAGGTGCTGATCTCAACAGGGGTTGCCCCACGTTGAACTCTGGAGCAATCTACAGCCGCATCGCTCGGTCTGCCCCAGGCCACTGAGCTCTGCAGGGACGTCCCTTGGGGAGCTCAAGCGCCAGGAGAAGAGGACAGGGAGGGTGGCACCTCTCATTATGGGCATTGCAGAGCCCTGTGAAAAGCCTGACAGGTTGTTCCCTTTTCTCCTGCAGCTCACTCGGGTGCCCGTGGAGTCATGTAGCCAGTACCAGACCTGCAGCGAGTGCCTGGGCTCAGGAGACCCTCACTGTGGATGGTGTGTTCTTCACAACACGTAAGTACCAGCTGGTGTTTTCCGCTGTCCCAGCCCTGCTTTTTCCTCAGCGATCTTCCCTTAACGGCTGTGATAACACATGGCAGAGATGCAAAATGCTGTCTCAGCCCCTGTTTGAGGCAGGTGAGCCAATGAGCCAGGCAGGCAGCTCCAGTGAGGTCTCTGGGACTTGCTGGGGGGAGACTTTGTGTAAACAAGCAGTATTTTTTGGATTACAAGGGAAGAGAAGGGTGGTGGAGACTGGTCAGATCTCCTCAGCCACCTGATCCACAGTCTGCTGACTACACCAGGAAAGCAACAGTCCACCCTGGTGCACAACCCCTCCAGCAGCTCTTGTCTGGGTGACAATTACAGTCTTACTTCCATTGCTCAAGGCAGTTTGGCTCTGACTAGCAGCCTGGCTGAGACACTTGTCTCAATACCTCCAACTTTCCACTGCTGACCTGAACTTCTCTTTCAGATTTGTCACAATCTCCATTGCCCTTAGAGACAAAACAGGTCCCTGTAAGCATCATGGGGCCCACCCCAAGTTAAATTTCAAGGAGACCATATGGTTTGTTTGCTCACTGTGGGAAAAGGGACAGGTTAAGAAGGGACCTCAGTTCACCATTCCGTTATTCAACAGTACTGCCTTATCCAGTGCCTTGCAAGGAGCACTGGATCCTCGTGTCCTCAGGACTAGGAGATTAGTTCATTGGCTTTGCTTTCTGTAGGGTTTTTAATGATGCGATTGATCTTAAAGTTTCCTCTCAGCCGTCACTGCCAGTGATCTCCTCCTGCCGAGAGCACTCTGCTAAAGCTGTGGAGAGGGAGGTGTCAGGTTGGCCGAGGTCCTGGCTGTGAGTGGCAGGGTGGTCTCATTTGCCAGGAACCTCTCAGCAGAGACAGTGGCTGGAAAGTGCATTGGATGTGTCTAACCAAACATCTCCAGCTGAGTGTGGCTCTGTAGGGTGCCGTCACTCTGTCTCACAGCATCCTTGGCAGCGATGGAGGGTTTTTCTGATGGACCCTGCTATTGTAATGTGTCTATCTTCTCCCACTGGGTTCACCTCTCATTTCTTCCTGTTGCATTGCAAACTCTCTGGGTGGAGACAGTGATCCAGTTGAAGAGATCCTCTTTGCTACCTCTCCTTTCTGCTACAGAAGAGCAGGCTTCAAACCTGTACCGTATTCCAACCTTCTGTGGATGTTCATTAGCTTCCGTGACCCTCATCCAAAGCCATGAGAATCTGCTTAATTTCACATCTAGACGACCCATCCCAAACGTTGTCCAAAAACTTGACTCAGGTTCTGGAATTGTTCAAGGCAAACCAGCCCTGAGTTGTGGTCTGGTAGGTGTGAACCCATGAAACTTTCACCCTGCTGACCTGAGGATGTTTCCAGTTGATCTACAGGTTGATAGTATTTCCATCTCATCTTATCCTGCATCCATCCTCCAGAGCACTGTGTGTTTTGCTGTCAGTGGAGGGACAGAAAGACTAGCAAGTCAAGCAGTGTAGGAAAACATGAATTTGGCCATTGATTGTACCACAGCAATGCTAGATATTTTATCTCCTGCCATCCAGGGTCAGTGGCCACAAGAAATCAATACAGCCAGGAATAAATCCCCAAAAGGAGAGAAAAGGGATAGCAACAACTGCAGATTGCCCAGCAGCTCATTGTGAAAGACTTGGAAATGTGTGGTGGTGAGTGAGGGTACCAACATCGACTCGATTAGAACAAGAAACCCCCGTACAAACTCAGCCCTTCGATGGGAAGTTTGGCCTCGCAGCCTGGACCTGGTGTACAGCAGGATCCCCAAATCCTCCTCCCCCTGGTCACTTAACCTCTATTCTTTTTCTGAAAAAAGAGGCCCTTCTTATTTATGTACCTTGCAGAAGGGTCACTGAGATTAATTCCCTGTGGATTTTATTAAGCAGTTGAAAGGCAGATATTGTCAAATCCCACTCCAGTCTGTTCTTTCCCACTCTTTCCGACTGCAGTCAAAAGTCTGATTTCCTGTACTGGCTTGGAAGGGATTTTTGGTGCAGCCTCTGGTGTTCCTCTCAGGTTCTCAGTGTCCTCATCCTTTTAGGCAGCCCTGAGAGCAGAATAGCCAATTACATCCCATTCAATGAGGTTTGGCTGGGCAGGATATTCAGGGTAAGTGTACCATAATACTGAGTCCCTTACTAGCACGTGTTGTACATCAGAACCCCTCAAGATTCATTAACAGACTTTTCCTCAAGCGGGATGCATCGTCAGCAACTCCTGCACAAGGATCTCTGGGGAACAGTGCTGTAAGCATTTCCCTTTGTGAGTACTAACCCTTCCCTCTTCGCTCCCAGTCAGGAATCCCAGGGATTTCACAGTGCACGGCTGAATCCAGCCCTGCTGATGTTGGAGCTGTTTTCTGGAAGGGATGGGAGAGGCAGGCAGGCTGGGAACAACCTGGGTTAGAGTGGTACTGGAAACCAGATTGCCTGTGGGTAAAGCCATGCCTTTCGCTCATCTTTCTCCTCCAGTATAAACCATCAGGAGGACCACTGCTAGACTGGGAGACAGGTGAAAATTGCCAGATGGGATATAGCATCTAACTTTTTGTCTCTCTCTTGCGGATCTCTCTTATTTTGGGTTTGCACTTTTCCCCAGACCCCTGTTTCCAAGCTGTCCTCAGCTCCTGCCACGTGAGAGGTCTGGGGACGCCTGGGGATGACTCTCCATCCCTCCTCTCATGGCAGAGCTGGGCTGTCTGCACGGAGGGCGGTGTGCCAGGGCTCAGGAATTGATTTCCACAGCTCTGCTGTCCTAACCTTACACCGAGAAACTCGAGTCCGCTGAGAGAGAGAGACAGACAGACCCACAGACGGCTGCAGGAGAAAGGAGGGGGGTGGATTGATTGGCTCCTGCCCCGAGAAGAGGACAGCCGATATAGCGCAGGTCACCGGAGCTTTTCATCTCTGTATCTTTAGCCCCGATCTTGTCCCCCCCTCCCTTTCCCTGCTACAGCTCAGCTCCCCTCCTGGGCTCTGTTCAGGCCTCTTTAGGCAGCGATGAATCATTTAGTTGGTGTAAATTGAAAATGTGGTGCTCGGTTGCTGCATGGGTCTCCAAGGGAGGGCGAAGGGCTGGGGTGGGAGCTGGGGGGGAGGAACCTGGCTGAGAAGCTAATAGCTGGCACGGAGGCACTCGCTGCCTGGCTGCAAGGTCGCAGCAATGTCACCGGCCTGAACGGGGGACTGCAGGGAGGGATGAGAGCAGAGCAAAGTTTTCTCCAAGCCTGAAATTAATTGCAGCTTCCTCTTAGATGCAGCAGTGTCCAAAGACACCATCTAATAGCTGACCGCTCCTTTTAACCCCCTGGCAAGTTTATTCTGTCTCCATCCATATCCAGACTGTTTCCCTCCTCTGCCTCCTTTCCCCCTCACATGCAGAGGGGCAGAGATAGCTGAGGGGATAACCCTTCCTGCAGCTGAATGAGCTCTCGGCACTGATTCGTGTGCATGTGGTAACCACGCAAGTTTTCAGCCCTGCACAGTGTCTCTGGGTTGTGCTTAACACCCCAGCTGCCAGCAGAATTAATATGTGGGGCAGAAGAGCAGCAGCATCCCTATAGGGAGAGGCAACACTTCCTAAAGGGAAAATATGCTGACCTTGCTGGTACAGAAAGGACCTGTCCCAGGCTCTGTTACATTAGCTGCCACTCCTAGATTTTAGCTGTGCCGCCTCGTTTCCCCCTCATGTAGCCTCTGTCTGATTCTGGGATGAACAGTCAGACATGCACAAGCTGTCCTTAAGGGAGGATGCAGCCCCCAGGCACCAGCCTCCTTCTGCCTCTGGGATCTGCCCTTGCTGGTATGTGGAGTCCTTGGCCAGCAGGTCAGAAGTGGCAATCAGAGAGGCAAATAGTCCCATTTTCTAGGAGGACTTGTGATATTTCAAAACTTTCTTTCCTAGTTTGTAGTGGGCTAATTATTTTTTTTAATAAGAACTGTTCTTGAAAGCCATTTTAGAAGGGGCTCATACCATTTAGTAATTGGAAAACGATTCATTTGGTCTTCAGAAGTACTTATTTTGGGGTTTTATTTCAGGTTTTAGTGAATTGTGTAAAACTTCAACATAAAAAGTCATTCTGAAATGAAGCATTACTTTTTTTTCCTTTTTTTTTTTCATTAAAATGAATAATTTGGGCATATGTGATTTCCTTCTCCCCCAGAAGTCTTTACCAGCTCTAGAGACTGAGCAAAGAAGGTTATCAACAAATACTCTTGGTTTGGAGGAACTGACGTTTGCTGCAGAGGGAAGAGTTTGTTTAAGCACCCTCAGTCTGTCCTACTACAGAGGTAGCACAGCCAGGAATTGGCTGTGCTCTCTGGACTCCTCTGCTCTTCTATGAGGAGCTGCACAAAGACTTCTACCACCCAAGAACCTCACCTAGGGACCTGAGCTGGCTCCAGTTGCACCCCAGTTGAATCCCAGTTTGCAGAGCCTGTGCCAGGAGATGCTCCCCTACTCCATGGGAATAGGATTCAGTGTCTTCCCATAGATGTCCTAACCCCATCAGTTAAGCAGTGCTAGAGGGGTCTTAGATATGGGCCATACCAGCCACCTTCCTGGATCCTTCTGGTGGGCTCTGGGTTGGTCAAGGGATGACCAAAATCTGGTTTGCACAATTACTCAGTCTGAGCTGCAGCAGCAGAGATGGTGTTTATGAGACACTTGAGAAGCCATATGAGAGCTTTTTGGTTTCCCCACAAACAGACAGCCCTGTTCACAAGGGTTTTACATCGTCCTCTGGCAGCAGACAGCTACCCCAGTGTCTGGGAAATCGCTCTCCACATTCTCCTGCTCTCCAGCTCTTCCATCTGCCTTGTAGCTACAGGATACTTGTGTACCCAGAAATTACAGTTCTCATTTCTAACATGATATGGAGGAAAAAAAGGCACTTACACACGTTGTTTTCTAGGGAGTAAAGGATTAGTGTGGAGGGAGAGGGCGTGTGTTATCCATGCTCAGACTCATTGCCAGATCAGGGGGAAAAAAAAAAAGGAGAAAAGTTACAAAGTGCAGCTCCCGCTGTCTCGTCTCAGCAGGTAACCCGATGCGATGCTGCTCGCAGAGCCTCATTGATCGTCCCTGGCTTTAACTTTCTTGGTCAAAGTCTTCTGAATCACTAGAGAGTCTCGGGTAACCTAAGCCGCCTACAGATGCTACAATAAGACCTTTTTTTGAAGGGTCTTTTTCTTGCTTGACTTTCTGCCGTCTGAAAGACTGTGACTGTCTTTCAGGCTGAATTTTTTTCTTTCTTTTCCCCTTCACCTCCTCTTTTCCTTCCCTGTCTTTTCCTCCATTTGTGCAGGGTTGGGAGAATATCTCAAGGGCTGTGTAGGGAAGGGGCACTGGGAAGGGCTGTACGGATCGGGCTTCAGGGACCCAGAGGGCAGGAGGGTGCAAGATCACAACCCATCCTGTGCCACTCCGAGCTCCGACGGGTAGTGAGAAAGTGTGTTTTACTGATTCCTGCAGCATTTGTGATCCTATAGACCCTCATCTTCCACTACAAGAAACCAGGGCCTCAGCTTTGTGCTCCCCATGCTGTTACGTCCCATCCCGTCCCGTCCTGAGGTGCAAACCAGAGTCCCTTCAGTAAGGTAGCAATTTGCAGGTGTTTTGCATTTGCTTGGCATGATGAATAGGTCTTTGCAATCATGGCTGGGTTGTTCTTTTACAGGAGAAGCTTTCTGTATCCTTTCCTGCCTTAGCATTATCTTGCCATGGGTCAGCTCTTGGTGCCTTCAAATACCAGGTAAACCCTCTACACGTCAGAGGTACCTGACAATTGTCCTCATCTCCTGAAGGTGGATCAGCCACACAAAAGGTGCATCAGCTACATGAGGAGCAAAAGGCTTCCAGCTTAAATCCTGCATTGCCTTGGAAACCTGTAGCTGGCTGGGCTGACCTTACCCATCAGAGGGGAAGCTCAGAGCTATTGCAGTCGCTGTGGTCAATACCCCTGTGTGTGTGAGGTATTTGAGGGCGGTAGGACATGCAGTGACAGCAGGAGACTGCCAGATACATGCTGGTGGTACACAATGGCGAGAAAAACATAAATGATGGGGGTCAAAATAATCACCGGGATTTTGAAACTTTTCATTTGGTATGAAAATCTCCAATCAGTTGATTGGCAGTGTTGGCACTGCCGGTCAGTGGTGGCAGAGGTAAGGGTGAACCAGCTTTTGGGATGCTTCGTCTCCAAACAGTGCTTGGTTTGAGTCCTCAGGCAGCCATGCACATGGCCTGTGAACCTCTCCAACTGACAGCAAGGGAAAGTGGAGTCATCTTCCCACAATTGGCCTTGGCACAGAGTGATTCCCACTTCTTCTCAGGTAGTTATCGAAACTGGAGACGGCATTTCAGCCTTCACACAGAGGGAAGTGCACAGCAGGGGGGCTCTGTAGAGTGACATTAAGCATTCTGCATTGAGCCTAGATAATCTTTAATCTGTCTGCTGAGGTATAGCTAAAGTACCCGTCATTTCACACCTAGGCATTGCCTCTCCTTTGGAGCAGAGGAAATAGCCCCAAATGTGACAGCTCTCCAATGGCCTTTTGAAATGAGATCGGGGCTCTTAGTCCAGAGAGCAGGAGGAAATTCTTGGGAACATGCCTATTGATGGTGATAAAGCCCTGAGTGAAACAGAGGCTCCTGGGAATCCCATTTCAGTACAGATGGGTGATGACATTGAATAAACCGCTCTGAACCAGCCCTGTACCTTTGAGCAGAACAGCCGATCACGACTCCAGGACAGCTGACCCATTGCTGTACCTGCATGTTGTGTGTCCCGCAACGCTAATGTCCTTCCATTCCCTCAATGCCATCGCATCCCTTTTGGGAGCACTTTCCTGTCTACCCAGCAGTGCAGGGCAGAGCTGTGCCCTTCATAGGTTGATTATCTCCGTGGCCGTGCTTGCCTGAGGCGACTCGGGGCCAGCACTGGGCACTGTGGACTGTAAGACGCAGGCGTGTGGTAAATGTGTTTTGATAACAACCTTCTTCCTTGATTAGCTTATTTTGCTAGAGGGCAGTGGGGAGGGGCAGGAAGATAATTAGTTTGTGCAGTGGGTTCCAGCAGAAGCTTTTTCCTGATGCAGCCCTGTGAGTTAGGTGTCCTACTTGGGATTTCTGTCCATCACAGAAACATTGGCAGCTCAGGTTTAGCACTGCAAAAAGTTCAGCCTTTGCAGAGAAAGATCTCTGGGGTTTCTTCTTCTCTGACGTGAAACACAGCACACAGTCTGTCACAGGCTAGGAGGTGTGTCTCGTGGTAGGACATGGAATGACAAAGGGGTCACAGTTCCTAAGGGCCTTCTAGAGGACCTCCTGTATTCTGGTTCCCTGACAGGGGACACATACCTTAGTCAGATGTGCACTGCAAGTGAGATGCTGTATTGGGTTGATGTGACAAGGTTTTGGGGGGGCTACAGGGAGCCCTTGCTACAGGCAAGCCTTCTGTGAGAAGCTTCTGGAAGCCTCTCCGGTGTCCAATGCCAGCTAGCTCCTAGACAGACCTGCCGCTGGCCAAGGCCGAGCCCATCAGTGACAGTGGTAGGGTCTCTGGGAGAACATGTTTAAGAAGGGAAAAAAAAAGTAAAAAGAGAAAATTTCAGCAGAGAAGGAGAGCAAGATGTGAGAGAACCAACTCTGCAGACACCAAGGTCGATGGAGAAGGAGGGGAGGAGGTGCTTGAGGCTCCGGAGCAGAGATTCCCTGACAGCCCGTGGTGCAGCCCATGGTGAGGCCGGCTGTGCCCTGCAGCCATGGGGGGTCATGGTGGGGCACAGACCCCCCTGCAGTCCAGGGAGGACCCCAGGCCGGAGCAGGTGGATGACCGAAGGAGGCTGTGACCCTATGGGCAGCCCACACTGGAGCAAGCTCCTGGCAGGAGCTGTGGCCCCATGGAGAGAGGAGCCCAGTCTGGAGCAGGTTTGCTGGCAGGACTTGTGACCCTGGGGGGACCCAGGCTGGAGCAGGCTGCTCCTGCAGGCTGGCATCCCGTGGGAGGGACCCTCTGGAGCAGTTAATAGAAAACTGCAGCCTGTGGGAAGGACTTATGTTGAAGAAGTTGTTGGAGGACCGTCTCCTGTGGGAGAGACCCCACACTGGAGCAGGGACAGAGTGTGAGGATCCTCCCCTGAGGAGGAAGGGGCAGCAGAGACAGCGTGTGATGGACTGACCACAACCCCCATTCCCATCCCCCTGCATCACTCATGGTGAAGAGGTAGAGAAATGGGAAGCAGAGTGAGCCCGGGAAGAAGGGAGGGGTAGGGGGAAGGTCTTCTAAGATTTTGGTTTAGTTCTATTTCACTTGTGATTTGTTAGGTAATAAGTTAAACTAATTTCTGCAAGTCGAGTTGGTTTTGCCCATGATGTGAACTGGTGAGTGGTCCCTCCTTGTCCTTATCTTGACCCATAAACTTTCCATTATATTTTCTCTCCCCTGCCCAGCTGAGGAGGGCAGTGACAGAGCAGCTTTGGGGAGCACCTGCCCCCCAGCCAGGGTCAGCCCAGAACAGAGGCAGAGGGCTGCCACAGGGAAGGAGGTATCCTGACTTACATTATAAGGTAGAGGTTGACAGAGGCGTCAGGAGACCTAGTTATGGAGTGGCAACATAAGAACTTCATTCAGGTGCTTAAACACAGATATATGGAGAACATAAAGAGATTTTGAAATATGGTTTTATGCAAGGAACTCAATTAAGTTGCCCATCCATGTTGTCTACTGCAACTGGAGTGTCTGGGGTATCTGAGATGTTCACCTTGGGCTGGCAAATATGACACACAGTCTACTGGAGACCCATTTCTTCTGGAGGATAAGATTGGCACCAGCTGATGTCCTGAGGACATCTCAAGTGACTTTAGACCTCTGTGTGTGGGTAATAAAATAGAGCCCAACCCCAGCTTGGGATGTGCTATCCCCACGTATTCTCAGGATGGCCAAAACCCAGGTCTAGGTTTTGCAAGTTGTCCTCCTCCCATGAATTTTAAAGTCCTCCAAGGTCCTAATTTGCAATAAAGCAGGGCTAGGGTTTCCTGCAAGGTGGTGCCACTCAGTGAGTGTCATGATATACGGATGGTTCGGGAAACTGTCTCAGTTGCTGGGCTGTTTGCAGCTCTGCCTTGCTGTCAGATGCTCCCTAGTGCCTCTGCAGCCAATGATCTGCCAATGAGGGAAAATGGCACACCAAATGAGCTCTCCCAGGGCAGGGGTACATCTGCCTTCTGCTTTGACTGGTTTTGCTGTGACATTTCATCATCCTCGACCTGTGATAGATCTCAGAAGGGAATGGGGGGGGGGGGGGGGGAGGATCCGGAAGCTCTTCCTCCTAAAGAAAAGCACAGCAAACGTTTAAGGTATGTCTTTATGCAGACTCACCCTCTCCATGGATCTGCCCACACACACTCCTACCCATAAATACACGCTCTCACGTTCTCTTACACGCTCCCACATTCAGACACCTGCCGCCAAATACCCCTTTGTGCCACCAGCACGTGTGTCTCCAGCCCCTAATTCTGCCTATTGCTCCCACAGCCCTCTGCACTCAGCCCTCCAAGCAGAAGTGCAGAAGTAGATCCTTTCCCTGTTGGCCTCTGTATCAGGGAGATTTTTTCTCCCTTCCTTGTAGTACTGTGGTCCTGGAAGCAAGTTGTGTGAGTTCACAGCAGCTTCTGCGGTTAAAGCTAATTATCTCATCTTGCTGTGGGGATCCTTTTTGTGGGATCCTCCTTGCTTTGCTGCCAACATAGACTCTTCTTCCTATCCCCAGCAATATATATATTTTTTTAATTTGATGAGTGGATCTGAGCAACTCACTATCCTGTTTTTTTGAACATCTTGTTTTCCATAATTTCCCACTTCAGATCTGTCCTTCAGCAGCTTTTGAACAGCATACCATCAATAGCTGGAACCATCTACCAAGGCAGACGCAGATAGTTTAGCTCTGTGCCTACCTACTACTGTGATTACAGAAGCCATACAACAGCCTGATCTCTGGCCTTGTGGAGAGAGTTCGAAGTCCCTCTCACACGTTCAACACAACATTCAAATAAAACGTCTTGCAAATGAGCCTTCCCAGTTGCCCCAGTAGTGAAGAGCAAGCTCCGGGTGTCAGTGGGCTGCAGGTCTCCAGTGGGCTCACCAGCACAGGTCAGCCGAAGAGGAGAGCAGGGAAAACCAGCGCCTTGCCAGGACTGCTGTTATATGAGAGATGAGTGGCAGATCAGGACGTGAAGTAACATTTTTTGCCTCCTGTTCCAGCACCCAATAGGTTGGACTAAATTAATTTCTACCAGGGGTAACGGGTGAATTTTTAATAGAGTCTCATCCCTGGAGCCAGAGCTAGACAGGAGCGGCTAACAGCTGGATGCAAGAAACCAGGATATTCAAAGAAAACATGTTTTCTTGCCATCTTCCCGCACAAGAGGCCAAATCCAATTTCTTCTGCTGCTGGCTATGGGCTTCTTTGCATACTGTAGGGATATGGGGCAGCCCCACTGCAAGCAGGCATGTCTGCATCTTGTAATACAGCATGCACCAGCCTCTGCTAATGGAAGGAAGGCCAGTGTTCCAATTATATTCCTCCACTGTTTGTTTCCCTGCCCAGGGAAGTTGTGCCAGCACTTAGCATGCCTTTTTGCTGATTATCAAGAGAAAGTTGGGTCAGAGAAATACATTGAGGAGGAGCAGAAATGCTGAAGGGTCTGTTGGGATAGAGTGGAGGAGCTAGAGGATGATTCTGCCTAACCTAGCTAAAGGGATTTGGGGGGTTGTGAATAACATGAGGAAGTGGGAATTGGTATGGGCTGAAGGTCTGAGGCACTGTTGTAAGACAAGATCTGGGTCAGTCTCTTACTGGGAAAAACAAGCCCTGGACCCCTTGGTACATTTTGGAAGAGATGCCAGCATGATCCACTGGTTACAGAATTTTCCTTAGGCAAGCAAAAGCAGTATTAATTTCCCTGCTATGCTATAGATCGCTTTCATGATTTTGGACAAGTTACTTAGGATGGGATTTATCTCACCTACTCCTAGGTTTGTTGCCTCATCAGCCAGTGAAGAGAGGGACATTTTTCTGAGCACATTCATTGTAACCCAGAGGTGTTTAAGGCAGTGGTGGTAACTGTCCTCTGGAAGTGCCATAGTATCCTTTAGTAGCTATTGAGGAAACCTAAATGACTATATCAAACAATGCCCTACTTAAAATGATACCAATTCTTGATTTCCCTGTGCTTTGGCCCCTTGATGGTAGGAGAAGAGTAACAGTTCCTCACCTCACAGGCGGCTGTGAGGTCCAAAGCCTTAAAGTGATTTGGACAATGTGTGCCTTGAAAAAGTCCTGTAGGGAGCTGGTGTCGATGGCTGCAGGCTCCCAGACAGGACTGGCTACAAAGCATGATGATAACAATTTCATCTCACCAGTGACTAAGTTTTGGGTTTGTTTAATTAAAGCAGAAGGATCCTTAGTAGACATGGCAAGTTGCAAACACATGTGTAGTGCCTTGCTTAACCCAGTGAACATACCCAAATCGGCCTGTGCCCTTGTCTGGCTGTTAGAGCAGAGGTAGTACCAGAAGGGTTAAGGCAGGCAGGACAGGAGGGAACTAAGCAAGAGCCCCTGTGTCTTGCTTCTCCCTCCCATATCTCATTCCCAATGCCTCCTGCCCCTCTGGCCCCAGGCAGTGAGGGGGATCTACATTTTAATTGAGACATGTTAAGAAAATCATCTCAATCTAGCTCACACGTGCCTGGAAGGCTTCTCCCTTGTTAGCTTGGTGCAGATGCTAAATGCACATTTGGGGGGAGGGATGGGTGGGGGTGTTTGCTATATGGCTGTTTCTCTCCTGTTTCCATCCCTGCTGGATTCCTGGGTCTGGGGAGTGCAGGAGGCTGGAGCTGTCAGGAAAAAGTAGAGGAAAAAAACCCGACAGGATCTCATTTAGATCTCCGTCTCCTGCAAATAGGAGTGGCATGCAAAACCCAGCCACAAATACGCACCAAGACATGCAGTGCCGGGCCCTTGAGGACCCTGGAACCAGGTCCTGGCAAGAGGCTGTCCCCCACTTGCATCCCCACTCCCCTCCCTCCAACCCCCCCGAAGGAGTGGAAAGGAGGCCAAGATGCTCAAGATTTTTGAAACACAGCCTTGCCTGCAGTTGGATGGAGGAGGAAAAGGGGTGAAGTGAGGCCCTTTTAGTCTCCTGCTTGTATTAATGGGGCGTCAGTCCCATGGCTCTGGGTCAAGGTGGGGAGATGGCCACAAGAAAACCGGACTCGTTTTGTTGCAGACCCAGACCTTCCCCACAAAAAGGTGCAAGTTTTGTCTGCAGGCTTCCTCAGCTGCAGCAGAGAGGCAGGAGCCCCCATGAACTGTCCTTTCCCTTGGCACTCCAGGAGCTGGGAACAAGCGGCCAGACACGTCCTGCCTCCAGCACCCGCTTGGAAGGGATGCGTTTGCCGGCCAGCCCTGCCAAATGAGCACTGGATTATTTTGTGCAGGGCAAGGGGGCAGGATTTCAGTTCAGATAACACTTGCCTATTTTGCCTGTTCCTTGTCTTTTAGAGCTTGCCTGGCCTGATAAGGTGTTATCAGAGTGGACCATCTTTGTTGGAGCCACCACTGAGATGTGGCTGGGCCAGAGGTGGCTTTTCTGGACTCCTTGCAGGCTTCCCTGGCCATCTTCCACCCAGAGACTCTCATGAGCCAGGCGGTTAATAGTGGTAGGAGGATGAAGTTGGGGTGGTTGCCAAGGGCTTTTGCTCTGTGCTCTTCTCAGGGAGAAGAGAAACTGCAAGCATTGATGAGAGCAAATCAGCCCGGTCCCTCCCTTATTTTCACCCAGTCCCAAACCTGCAAACAAGCTGGCCAGTAACTTTGTGCATATGAGTAACCCAGAGTGTAGAATGATTTTTCCACCTTAAGGTTTTGTCTCTTAAAATTCATTTTCAGGTATGGATGTGAATTCTGCAGCCTCCCTGTGTAGGGTCTCAGTATAGCTAAGTATGAACGTGATTTTCTGCATGGTAGGGGCCTAATTCTTACTAGTACTGTCAGGGCAATAGTGAGACTGCTTTCTGTTCCCCTCTCTGCTCTCAAGGACCAAACGTGAAAAACTGACCTTGAGGATTCCCTCACGGCTTTAATTTATGCAGGATCTGGAGGGGTTGGCAAGAAGGGAAGGAGAGCAAACCCATAGCATAAGCTCATCTGGCCAATTGACAAAATATCATTCGTCTGCGTCTTGAGCTGCTCAGGAACACATCAGTCCAGTTATTGAGTGTTATACTTAATCCCCTGTCGATCGGGGTGAGTTGAAGAAGACAGCTTTCCTCATTACCCCCATTCCCAAATTAAAAACTAAGAGAGAAATAAATGCATTGACTTTTCACTCTGTCTGGATGTTTAGGGAATGTAGCATTCATTAAAAACAAACAAACAAAAAACCCAAACAAAAAGCCAACCACCTTTAAGAGTGAAAACATGCACAGAATGAGTTATAGCAAATTCAATTAATACTAACAGTATCTATTAAACATTGCACTCTGGAGCTTTACGGGAGTACGCTGCTGCTCGGATATGATCATGACATCATTAACATAATATAAAGAATCAAAAAATCAATAGCTTGCTGAAGCCCAAAATTAAGGCCAAGCAGTGTTATACCCTATCTTTAAATACCTGAAATAGCAACCTGTCTCTGTCATGTCAGAGCTATTTGCAGATGTAACGTGTCTCAGAAAGTGGATGGGAATTTGCTGGCCCGCCTGTCACTCCTGTAGCTGTCCCCTTGGGATGCTTGGCATGAAGGTTAGCTCACTTTTTCCAACAGTGTGGACACAAACAGAGCAGAAAATCTGATCAAGGTTATATTGGCATAATCCTGGAGGGACTCCAGAGCAGACACAGGGTCACTGCATTGGTAGACAGACAGGCGCTCTCTCTGTAGGATGGAAACGTGGATGAGGTGTCTTCCCCCATTGACTTGATGTACATTTCTTGGTGTTAATGGAGTGTCTTTTGCCTGTGGTACCAGACTAGGACATTGCAACTCTTCTGCCTGCATTGGAAAAAAAGAAATGGAGCCAGGAAAGGCTTTCAGAAAGGCTAGCAGAGCCCCTTGGGCAAGAAGAGACTGGCATGGGACTCAGTGAGTGTAGAAAACAAAGGTGGTCAGAGATAGGACTTCTGATTCTGTGGATTTAGGGATTAAATGCCTTGGAAAGAGAAAGGTTGTTTCATATGTGGATAGTCTTGCCCAAGAGGGAATGGATATAAAGTAGGCATTTAGTGTGTAAGGTAGAATAAGGTTTCTGGCTGGGAGGAGAATGAGTGTCTGAAGTAATCTTCCACTGGGATTAGTGAGTGCTAAAAATATAGCTGGTTTTATGATAAAGCTTGATAACATTTCTGTACAAGCTGATACGAAGGGGTTGCCTGCAGAAGCACTGAGTGAATCAGACGGTCCTTTCCACCTCTGTGCTTTGTGCGCAGGAGTGCTGGAGTCCTTTTTCAGCTCTTCTTAGGACTCTGACTGTGACCTGCCATGTCTGTGTATGCACATCTCCACAGGAGCTGGGTGCTGAGACCCCATTACAACCCAGGGAGATTCTGCTCCCGGTCATACAACCAGTGGAGTCTAAAGAGGGAGACACAGCTCACGCTTAAGATCATATGAGGCGCGCTTCAATTACTGAAGCATAGGCATTTGGTGGTGGTTTTTTTGTTTTGACCAAGTCTCCCATAGTTCCTGTCTCACAGTTGCCAACTTGAGGTTGCTGTCTTGGATGCCCTACATGTGGTCAACAGAAGAAAGCCCTTGGGTTAGAGAAGCTGAGTCAGTTCTCTGGGCTCTGCTAACTGTACTGAATAAATCCTTGTCTAGGGAGCTCAGGTGTCAGCTCACACACCTAAATTTAAAACCCTCAGTCTACCAGCTTCATCCCATCCCTGCTACCTTTTGACCTCAGATATTCCATCTGATATCACAATCCTAATACTCCTTTGGTTTGCCAAGTCTCTCGGTAGAGAGTGGGGCTTTGGGTCATGGCACAGAATCATGGAATGGTTTGGGTTGGAAGGGACCTTAAAGACTATCTAGTTCCAACCCTTTGCCATGGGCAGGGACACCCTCCACTAGACCAGGTTGCTCCAAGCCTCATCCAGCCTGGCCTTGGACACTCCCAGGGATGGGGCATCCACAGCTTCTCTGGGCAACCTGTCCCCACCCTCTCCATGAAGAACATCAGCTCTTCCACCAGGGACAGATAATATGTAGGTGCAAATTGTATTAGAAGCTCATGGTCCTTAGGAAGAAGTGTTGGTTTTTAGGATCGAGGTGGTCAGATTGGGAGACCTTGAGGTGACAGCGAAATTCAGTGATGAAACTTAGAGCAACATGACAGAGCATCAGGCTAGAGGGAGGGATGCTCCCTTAGGGCAGATTTAAGAGTGAGAAATGTCTTGTAACATGTGGTTATCAGTTGGAGAAAGGGTGGCGAACCACATAAATGAGCCCTCCCCATAGATGATATCCATGTAGCCCCTCACACCAAGGACATGTCTTCAGGGGCAGAGATGACAGGTGACACAGAAACAAGCTGAATGATAGGAGATTTGGTCAACAGATCAACATGTAGCTGTGTTTCTGAGGACAACAAGGAATGATCAGAGATTTGCCTGCAAAGTAGAGACAAGGCCGACTCCAATGGGAGGAATCCTGGGGTCATGGTCCCTATAATGTATATTTGTAGTAGTGAATAAAACAACTCTACAGAGTGTTGTTAGGCACTGGAAGACAACTACCTATGCTGCTTCTTAGAATATAGTTTGGCTTGAGCCAGCTGTCGCTCCTTCGAACAATTCCTGGACGTGTTTGGGAATTAAATGGGTCAGGGAGGATTTCCACTAGATGTTTTAGAAGTTAATAGAGTTTAATAGCATGAATGTGATAAGACCATGTCATTTGGCCCCAGGATCAGAAAATATTTCCTAGTATTGTTTAATATACTAATGGGATGTTGCCACAGCTCCCAGTTGCAAGGAGACAGTGGGAGGAAAATCCTGGAAGAAAGACACAAGCTGTTAAGATAACAGGCTAAAAATCAAGGCTTTTATAGAATCATTTCCTCAAATGCAAAACTAGACACAGAGACAGTGTTTCAACGCGTAGCTAAGAAAACAGAATAGGAAAAGTTCTTAAGGAATAAGGAAAGCTTTTCAAAGAGCAGGAGCTGACACAGGATGGAACCTGGCTATGGCCAGTTAAATAGAAATTAGGCAAGAAAGAGCTTTTGAAGGTTGAAACGCATTGTTTAAAAGTGAGGTCATAATATGCCTTTATCCTGGAAATGTGGTTGGATTGGAGCTTGATAACATTGAGTTAAGAAACAGCAAAAATCAATCCCAAGAAATGCCCCTTTTAATCAGGGCACATGAAAACAGACAATCAGACAAAATTAAATATGTACTAGCTCCTGTGCACGTGCTACTAGCTTGCTTTAAATGAAGATGCTAATAGGATACGCAGCCCAAAACCTTGCTGGAAGGAAGGTCATCAGTGGCATAAATCACACAGGAACAATAGAGGAGGCAAAAATGGTAAAGAAGGGGCTTTTATGTTAAAGAAAATGTAAAATCAAAGAAAGAAAATAGGGTCAATCTGTGCACAAGTGACAAGGCATCCTTAGGGAAGGGAATGGTGTTATGGCTGGTTTATTGACCACTTGAAGATGGTGAAAGTGACTGTGACATGCTGAGAGAAAGTCAAAAGGTTGGGAGGGCAGAGAATGCGGTAGTGAAAGACTTAAAGTGGCCTCGTATGCACCAAGCAAATGTCACAACACTCGGAGCTCATAACCATAAACCCACTATTAGAGAAATGTCTGGATTTCCTCTGAGGATTTACTTGCAGGACGTGCTGCAGGGCACAGCTATCGAGGCATTGCTCTGTAAGAGTGACCACATGGTACTCAAATTCAGTGTCCTGTAGGAGCACAATAAAATAAATAAATAAAAATTACAGCATAGTTCAACTTCAAAGTGGAAACAGCATAAAAGTGAGGAAGTTTGTTAAAAGGAGCAGCCACAAGGATAAAGTATGCTGGAGACTGCATAAAGGCATCATATGAGCGGCTTATTGTGAAGTTATATGACCTATGAAAAAAGACCTGAAAGACCAAAAGCAGATGAAAATAAAATTCTAAAATGCCTGCTTAAACAACAAGGTAAAGAGACACGATTCAAAACTGGAGGCTGTACTCAAAGGAAAAAAAATAATAAAAAGATCACTAACTCTACTGTGTGAATTGCAAAACAATCGTAAGGCGGCCCACTGCGGAAACACATTTCTAACCTCAAAAAAATGAATGATTAAAATTTAACAAGGTTCCCCCGGAAGTTTACTTTATAAAGGACACGAGCTGTCTGAAGTGTCTACCACTAAAGGCTTAGTCAAAATACTTTTAGAGCATAAAGGTGATGTTCACTGAAAAATCCATAAGAGAAACTCTGATATGAAATTCCCACATTATTGGATCTGTTGTACACCTCATTGCATGTATTGGCTATGATACTGGAGGGATGGAAGGTGGAAAATATATCAGCTTTTTTTTTTTTTTAACTTGGACTCATGGAGGGTCCAGGAACCGTAATCCAGAAATCTGACTTATCATAGAATCACAGCATGGTTTGGGTTGGAAGGGACCTTAAAGCCCATCTAGTTCCACCCCTCCTGCCATGGGCAGGGACACCCTCCACTAGACCAGGTTGCTCCAAGCCTCATCCAGCCTGGCCTTGGACACTCCCAGGGATGGGGCATCCACAGCTTCTCTGGGCAACCTGTGCCAGTGCCTCCCCACCCTCTCTGGGAAGAATTTCTTCCTAATATCTAATCTAAATCTCCCCACTTGTAATTTAAACCCATTACTCCTTGTCCTGTCCGTTCTTTTACATGTCAGTTTGGTTGATCCACAACTAAGAACAGATTGAAAAAAAAGCATATGAGAAGCTTGGGGAGGGGGTGGGTGTCACAAGTCAATTATTGTTCTTTAAATAAATCAAAGTCCATGTGATATGGATGATGTGGTTAATACAGAGGAATTAATACTTTTCCCACACGAAGAATTTAAACTATGCTGTCATGGGACAGGAAGAAGGGTCTTCTGATAGATTAGGAACCAGTTCAAAGATGGGAAGTAAAGATTAGGCAGAAAGGGTTATGATGGAGGGAAGGAATACCCAAGGGGGAATCCCATGGGAATCTCTGCTGAGGGTGTTTGTTATATTTATAAATGAGCTAAAAAGCAGAACAGGTAACGGGCGACAGAGGGTTTTTCAGGGTTGTGAGGAGTAAAAAAGTCTGGAAGGAGTTGTAGAAGGAATATCCACACTGTCAGAGTACCTGAAGGGGGTCTACAAGGAAGCTGGGGGGACACTTTTTACAAGGGGCTGTAGTGACAGGACAAGGGGTAATGGGTTTAAATTGAAAGCATGGAGATTTGGATTAGGTATCAGGAAGAAATTCTTCCTGGAGGGGGCGGTGAGGCACTGGGACAGGTTGCCCAGAGAAGCTGTGGATGCCCCATATGATTCTATGATAATAAAATAGCAAGTGTAGCTCAGTGCCGATGCGTGCTGGTTTAAATAGCTGAGGTAGCAGATAGCTGTACCTTGAGGTGTTCAGTGGCCAGCTGTAGGGAAGGAGGTGGTGAAGTCAGCCTGGGTAATTCCCCACAACCCTCAAACAATGCGCATAATGCGAGGCATGTTTTGGAAATGAATGGAGAACACAACAGAGAGTATCATTACGTGGCGATCCGCGGTGCTCTCCCAGGCTGCCTACAGTGGGCACTTTTGATCATGTCAAGTCAGAATGAGTGTAGTCGGACCGGGAAGGCAGTGGGAAGTGTGGGAAGCAGGAACACAGGTTTCTAATGATCTTTATACAAGGAGAGATTGTATGACTTGGCAATTTTCATCTTAAAAGAGAGATGACTGAGGGGGCTATAATACACCCAGACAATCATGAGTGTAATGAAGAAAGAGAATAGGGGATGATTACTCACCATTTCTCATAACACAAGATCCAGGGAACTTTATATGAGATTATCAAGTGGAATATTAAAACAAACAGAAGAAAGGACATTTTCATATAATGTATCATTCATCTGTGCAACATTGTGAAGCACATTACAGGGCCCAGAAATACAACTGACTGGAAAGCAATTAGACAAATTAATGAAAGACAGATCTGTTGAGAGCTGTTCAATACAATGACATCACTGGAGGCTCCAGGTCAGACAGTCCCCATGTCACTGATGGCTGGAAGCTGGGAGTTTCAACCGTGAGGAGTTTCACTCTATAATCTGTGTTATTATTTTTTCCACCTGAGTATCTGCTACTGGAGTCAGAGAAGGAATGCCTATATGTATGTCTGGGCTGAGTTGTTGCAGCCGCTTCTATGTGCTTGCATTTTCAAGCACCTCTCAAGCATCAGTTTGCACGTCTCTTGAATAGACCCCACCCTGATCTGTGGCCTTACCAGCACGACACTGAGTACAGTGCAGTTGATGTAGATGGGTATCTTAGCCATGCCCGTCCAGCCAGGATGTGTCTGGAAGCCCTTTGCAGACATGGAGTCACTAAACTGCTCCTCACCCTGCACAGCGTGCCTTGCAGTTGGCTTTGGCTCTGGTGTTGGCACGGTTGGCTGGTTGGGCTCTTTGGCATGGTCTCAGAGCAAGACAATGTTTGGCAGTTGCCCCGTGCTGCCTGGAGCTGGGGCTTCTCTTCCATTCAGCCACCCTGTGGTCCTGCTCGGAAAGTCCATCTCCCTCTCACCAGCTGTGGCTTTTGTTGGACAGCAGTCCAGCGCCAGGCTGCATTGTGTTTGATTAGCTCAGTACCTGCATGAAGGGGAAGCCAAGACCGTTGCAGAAGCCTTTCAGCAGCAACAGCGGGGAGTCCAAATACCCATTAAAATGTGTGCTCAGCTCATCTCGAGTCAGTCATTTTTGCTGTCTCCCTCGTCTGGTCCTTTGTTTTCTTGCCTTTGATTGCGGCTGATGAAGTTTGTATCAATGTTGTCATGGTGAGTCTGTTATGCAGTGGTCTTTTCCTTGGGGACCAGGCGTCAGGATCCTGGTTTCGGTTTAAAACTCTGCCACTGAGCCACAATGGGCAAGGGATCTTTCTCCCGTGGACCCCAGGTTCTCCATTTTGAAAAAAGGTGACTCCAAAATTATACTTCCCTTACGCATACAGGGGGGATGCGTGCTGGATTTATTGATTTCCTCTGGATGTGTGATGGGTGATGTTTTAAGGATGGATTTTGAACGACAGCTTTATCCGCTCATCTAAACGATTCCAGCGTGCGGTATGTCAATGTCACGGGCACAAGCTGGTCTAAAATCCAACCTGCCAGTCATTGTGACAAGGTCGTGAGAGATAGGAAGGTGGAGAAATCCCTGAGCTACAGCCAGTCTTTGGGGAATTACTGAATGGATCCTTCTGGACCTGAGACATACTTCCTCCTAGATTTGAGAGCTGTCTGAATGGGGATGTTAGTGTGTCTTACCTTGTCATGTGCCTATTGTGAGCTCTGGGATGGATAGAATGGTTGGGTTAGTGGGCATCCACTCTAATTGGACTGGGAACAGAGGAAGAGCTATTTTAACAAGAGGAGTTTCTTGAGCCAAAGAGGGATCTGTCTTGCTGCCGCTGCTGCTGGCTCCTCTTTCACAGCTACCTCCAGACATCGACTTCTTGGTACTGAGGATCCCCTTTCTTTGCGTGTGATAATTGCTAATGATCTGAATGTGAAAGTAAGGAAAGAAATCTATGAAGTAAACACAAACTGAGATTGAGCTGTGTCGAAGGGATGGAGGAAAGCTGGAAGAAAAAAACCCAACCCACCCTGGTAGCAGGATAGAAATAGGCACTGACTGCCTGCATCTCCCAGCACCCTGCAGTCCCTCTGACTGGTAGCACGGACCTTCATCCTGTATTACAAGTGAAGCTCCCTGGCTGCAGTGTGTTTCTCAGGATGCACCACAATAATTCCTCCAAAGGAGATTTTATTTATCTTTGAAGCACTCTGACTCTCTCTCCCCTGCCTCCACCCTGGTCTGTATATGTGTCATCGCAAACTGGCCCTATCATTCACCTGACGTAAGACTTCTACTCTGAATTTTGCAGCATGTGTGTCTTGTGCCTGGGGAAGGAACTAGGGCTGCCTGTGTCTGGCTGATTATAAGAGTTCATCTGTTTCTTCCTTTGCAAGGCCATGGACAGGAATCCCTAATACTTCCCTTTAAACATCAGTGTATCCATGAAATCAGAAGGAACAGTTCAAGGTTATTACAAAAACACTAGAAATACAACTTGTATTTCAGGGGCTGTTTGCAGACCAGAGAGTAGGATATTGCTGGGCGGGAATAGGGATTTGCTCTCTCACAAACCACTGGTCCAACTGATGCTTCTTTAGAGCAACACCAACAAATCACGACACGGGTGCTGCGCATACTTTAATTAGATATTGAATCACTGACTAGAATTGAGGCCTCCACATATATCTGAGGTCAGCGTCCCCCACCCGGTGTGCCTGAGCTGGCTGCTTCAGTGAAGGCAGAAGGTCTGTACCTGCCCGTGACCTTCTTCTAATTATTTGGAATCCATATTATGGACCTTTCTGCACAAGGCAGCCAATGCCAGGTGTTCAAATTAATAAGCTGAACCAGGTTTTCCGATCAGCGCTCTGGGCTCTTTGCCATTTCTTTCTCTCGACATCTGATAACATAACCCAGGGCTTTGGTCAAAGGTATTCTGCATGTATGCTATTGATAGCACTTTGGAAGTGTTTTGGTTTTTGTTTTCCTGCAGAGAAAGAAAAAAAGGATGGGGAAAACTGATAAGGTCAGGGGAAAAAACTAATAGGAAATTTGGTGTTTGGGGAAGATGGTTTCTAAAGTTGATGGCAAGCATGCACTGGAGTTCAAGATCTAACTTGCAGTAATGCTGGTAACTTGTAGTTCTAGTAAACTCAAAATAGGAGAAGATACAGTGCTACCAAGATTTTAATCCATAGTGGGACCCATGGGATGAGCAAGAACAACTCCCCAGCTACTAGCCATTTGGCCATGAATCTGATTGAAGTCCTACTTAAAAGTGCACTGTGCATGCAGGAACATGTCATAATTATGGCCAAAGTAGCTAAATCCACATACTGCAGGTAAAGCAGGTTATTGGAGAGAGGATCAGTGTGGTACAGGGATTCTGCAGTGTGGCTCATTGGAAGTGAACTGGCAAGAACCTGTCACCTGAGACTGCCATCAGGGAAATCCCTGACATGGAGATTTATTTGCTTGTGGAGTACTTTTTCTAATAGAAGAGGCAGAAACACATCAATAAGGCAGGTATGAGAGGACTGGGAAACAGACATGGAAGATGCTTGAAAAATATACACAGAATGGAGGAAGTGACTTGGGACATATGTCCCAATTCCAGATTTTCTGGTTGAATGAGTAAGAGGTGCCCATGGTGGTAGAGCTGTCTCCTACAGCCAAAACTTGTGGGCTGGACCTGTTGTGCCACTGATTTGCTGGTTTTATGGGGAGAGATAGTGGCTGTGTTCGCTGGGGTTGGAAGGGCTCTGGTGCCTTCAGCAGTGGTTTTTGGAATGGCTTGGCCACCTCCTCCCCCCAGTGGAAGGTCCCAGTTGCTCTCACCCTGCAGAGTCCCCCCCAGGGACCTTCCTTCCTCACCTTCTTCAGCAGAGGCTTGTTTCAGTGCTGTGGGTTGAAGATTTACTCACTTCTCTCTAAAAGATAGATAGATACCTGTGTATAAATTGTGCGCCTACATATGCAAACCTTACATATTAACTGTATTCAAGTGCTATGACAACTCTTACCCACATGCTTTGGCGCAAACAGGAGCTCGATGGATGATACCTTCTTCATACTGATCTCCGTCTCATGCACCCATGGCGTAGCTGGAGTCGCAGCCTCTTTATGGCTGTTGGCTCTCAGTTCAGTTGTTCTTGCTCCTTCGTGCTCACAGCACCCTCCTCATATACCCTTATTCTCCACTGCACAGCAATTTTTTTTTATTTAGGGCAGGGGACAATGACAAAAATAATATTCATCCCCTTCTTAAGAAGGTAATAGTTGGTTAATGTCTCTAAATTTCATGGAGACCTCCAGGGAAAGGTCCCAGTTGTCCTCACTCTGCAGAGACCCCCATGGGGGGGGGCTTTCCTTCCTCATCCTCTTCAACAAGGGCTTGTTTCTTATATCCAACAGCCTCTTTTTTGATCACTCTGACTGCTGCAAATGTGTTAAAAAGAGCAACCACAAAGATGACAGCCTTTCTTCTCGAGTTGAGAGAGGGGAAAGGTTCCCAGTTCCAGATAAAAGGCAGGCAGGGAATGAACCAGATCGTCTGCCTGTCTATCTATCCATCCATCCATCCATCCATCACATGGGTGTGTAATAATCCTTGCTGTAGAAGACACGTATCTCAAGGTATCTCTTCAGTCCTTTCCATCAGATTAGAAATTTATTCAGGACTGAGGGAGAGTTATTGGTGAGCTTGCTGTTGTGTGGATGCTCTAATAGATTTTTTATTGCGCTTTCCGTACAGAGATTGCAAAACCCCAGCCATCCTAACGCTGCATTTACTTCATCAATTCCTGTGACTGCTAATGCTGACTCTATACTGTTTGGCAGCCTCCATTAAGAATGGTTTGCCCCATGATATTAACAGGCAGTGAAGCTTTGTGCTGATGGATAAAGCGCAGTGTAAAACCTGATTGGAATCAATCAGAGTAATTGTCTGGATGTGTGGTGGTTAATAGGAAATGTCCTGCATATTATTGGCTGTTTTATATAGCAAACGGATTAGCTTTCTGCTGCCTTTTGTGGCTCACATCCTCTCCTGAGCGGCTGGGGGAGGTGATGGATCTGCTGGGAGGCTCAGGAGACACCGTGCTGGCATTGCATCCTGCATCAGTCTAGGAGACACCGAGCTTGGAGAAGAGCCCTGTATTTTATATTTGCCTCAGTGGCTATTCTGCATTTATGTCCATTGCTAACATTTGGGCAAAGGGCAACTGTCAGCCTGCTTCATGACCGATGCTAAGCCCAGGCCAGGACTTTGGGAAGCAATGTGCAGCAGGGACCAGGAGCAAGACTGAAGCAGAAGACCTTTGAGTCTGGTGTGTATGTTGGAAACTCCCACATCGGCAATTAAACACAGTCAAATCCACTCAGGTCAGCCTGATGTCCCCACAGCTGACCTACATGCCAGCCTGTGTTTGGAAGAAAGTCTGAAGAGAGATGCACCAAGAGCCCATCAAGCCTCAGCATCCGAGTGCCGGTCCCAGCTCACATGCAGCAGCAGCCTGGGCAGACAGAATGTGAGCAAGCCCATACACAGCACAATCTGATTCAGCCAGGGATCAGAACAACCCACCCTGAAACAGGCTTCACAGTCAATAGCAAGGCACTGTGAGATGCTACTCACACCCCAGGAGGACCTAGACAGCATCTGTCTGGGCAGACACTCTCATCAGTCAGACTAGAGCAGAGGTGAAACCACTGTGGTTGCAGAAAGCAAGTGGATCATAGCACCTGGTGTATCTACACATAAACTAGGAGCAGCCTTGTTTTCCAGCATCCTCTTCTTCTGGGAGAGGCTTAAAGCACATAAAGGTCACGGCTTCCTCATCAAAGCACCTGGCAGCTGTAGGTGCATCCTCTGCTTAGCAGAAGGAGGGCAACGTACCCCAAATGCTACTGAGGGTGTGCTTGGAGAGGGTCAGCGACTCGGCAAGCAGTTGGCTTGCTCAGGGCAGTTCTTCCTGGGCAGCCCCTGGTTGCTGAGGACTGTCAGCTTTCTCCCAAGGACTGGGCTTTTTTCCCTCTGTTTTGGTGCATTTATTGTTAGTAAGGATAATAAATCCCCACATAGCACAGGGAAATATTGCTTGTATTTCACGAGTAAGGGACTTACTCTTGCCCAAGGTCACTAGTAGTGCCTTTAATTTAAATTCAGCGCTAGAAAATTCTGAATCCCTGGGAAGAGATCTTTCTTGCAAACAGAGTTGCTGCTGCTGGCTGTGCAGGCGGAGGAGAGGGAGAGCAGGCTTTGGCTGGGAGAGGCCAGCTCCCCTTGGTGGTCGGAGCCCTGGGTACCATCTGAAGTGCAGCAGGCTGGGATCCTAATGAAAGAGCTTTTCAAGCACTCGTTTCTTTCCTCAGTGAGTAGAATACTATTAACCTTTAAGGCAAAATTATATTTCATGCCTCTGGGAAGCAGTAACATTTTACTGAGCTGCACTGGGGAATCAGGTAAGCAATTGTTAACTCCTTCCAGCCCCATTTCAAGGCCATTTCGGGGCGGCTGTGTGTGCATATGTGTTCAGATCCTGCCAAGTGGCTGAGCAAAGCTCAGTGCTCAGGAGCTCTTAACTGCTGGAGATCTGCTGTTCCCTGCTGCTTGCATGTCCCAACCTCTTTGTTTACTAACTGTTATTCAGCTCAACCCATGGTCCTGTCATCGTGGGGCCAAAAGCTCTGCATTGCTCTTTTGCCATTTCCCAGGTCCACACAGTTGTTGGGTAACAGATCTGGCTTTTGAAGGCTGCGGACGTGGTTTGTAGAGATCCAGGCCATAGGACACCCTTTATGAGCCTGCGCTGCGATCTCTCTCACAACTGGGGACAAAGCTGCTGTATGTGGCCCTGCTATTAAATAATGCCATGGAGGTGCCCCCTCTGAATACTCTGAATTGAGTACCCAACCGTGTTTAGAAGCTGCTTCATCCAACAAACTGCTTGTTGCAGCTTTGGCAGTCTAGAGGCTTTGACAAAGTCCTGTCTTGCCCTTGGACAGTGTGAGGGATCACAGTGTACCAGAGCTGTGCACATTTTGCTGTCAGGGTGAAACAGGCTGGTGCTGGCTGTGAACTCCACCAAGCACATGTGTGTGCTTTGCACAAGAGCTTCCTAACCTGTTGAGTGCTGGGATATATTCCTCAGAAACAAAACCTGAAGAGGACTAAAAAGTGAGATCTTTCCTTCCTTTCTTTCATCTTTCTTTCCCTTCTGTCTCTTCCCCAGTGCATTACTCCAGCTCCACCCTCACTTCCAGCCTGTGCTCTCCACTGGACCTTCCCAACACCTAGCACTGCGGGTTGGGCGGCCAGGGGTAGCGAGGGGGCTCTGAGCGGCTCGAGCCTTGGCAGAGAGAAAGCAGGAGCCACAATCCGAGGACAAAGTCAACACCTTGGGTGGAAAATTAAATCAATGAAGCAGCGTGAGCCAGAAAGCAAACGATGCAACGGCAGCAAAGCTGGCTTCCAAATTGAAATGTGTTTGCTGGGGATTGTCCATCGGCTTGGGGAGTTATTATTTCCATTTCTCTAGTTATGAATTAATTTCTGGAGAACTTAATCATCCCCTCCCTTCTCCTTTCCACAACCCCCTCTTCCCTTCTCCTTCTAATTTTCCACTTGACTGGGGATTCTCTGACAGTGAAAATTCAGGCTTAGAGGAGGTCCATGCAAGCTGCTCCATTAGACTGGATAATCTCATTGGAACCAGTGACTTGAATAATAACACCTTCACCTCATGCGCTGCACCAGATTCAAATGACACTTAACATCCCGGGCTGCGGGAACGGCTGTGGCAGGGCAAGGGATGGGTCAGATCCTTCACCAAGTGCCTTTGTCTCTTGGCTCTGCCAACCTTCCCACGCTCCCGAGGACACATCTGCAGTCTGAGATAAACGCTGGTCCAAGTCTCCTCCATGACGTCTGTACCATCAGGAGCAGAGGCAACCTGAGCTCAGCAGCTCTCTGCACAAGTGGAGCACAAACCCACACTGCATCTGAGCGATGAAGGATTTTGCTGTCTTGGTGGGTCAGGGATGGGTGAGGATGAACACGCTGCAGTCTGTCCCACCAGCTGATGTGATGACTTCTGCTTTCCCTCTGCAAGTTGTGGAGGTTGGAGCAGGATAACTGGGACTTAATGCACTTCAGCCTATTGCCAAGCCTGCCCTTTACCTTCACAGCGTAAGCACGTAACCTAGACCTTTCTATGCCACCATCTCAGAACATAGGCCTGACTCTAGATCCAACCAGGCTGTCTCAAAGGGTTCTTTCCCTGTTTTATAACCCATCCAAGAGCACAAATACACCACGGGCTCCACTTCTGCAGCCTGGCCTTTTCCCTAGTGCACAGTGCCAGACTATTGTCTCCCTTCCAGATGTAACTAAAACCCTGAGTCCTGCAACCAACCCATACGATGGATGTTTTGAATCCAGGATTCTGGATTGGACATTACAGGGTTGATCCTGAAGGACTCCAAGTCTAGCAGGACTCTCTTCCTCTTTGCAGATATAGTTGGGCTCTTCTCCAGTGTTCAAGGCCAGGCTGGATGAGGCTTTGAGCGACTGGTGTAGTGGAAGGTGTCCCTGCCCATGGCAGGGGGTTGGACCTAGATGATCTTTAAGGTCCCTTCCAACCTAAACCACCCTATGATTCATTCTATGACGTAACTCTATGTTGGGAGGTGAGTCTCATACAAGTGGATTGTGCGTGAGACCCAGCACCATGAAACTGCACTTGAACTCCCACTCCTTTCAGCATCCCCAGGTCTTTCCCACCACCAACCCACACTGGATCTACACTATCACAACTTTGCAGCCTACACTGGGGCATTGTTGTGCACTGTCAGAGGCGGAAGAAATAATGCCTTCTCATGGTGACTCCCATCACAGCCACCAGCACAGCCTGGCCATCCTGCACAGCCAGTGGTCTCAGCATTGCCCAGAGTGGAGCACCGTGAAAGTTTTCTCCAGAAATGACATGCTTTTGGAGGAAACTAGGAAAATCTGTGTGGGAGATGGACACCTGGAATGCATAATAAATGGCTCTATTGCCGTGCATCTGACAGCCCAGCCTGCCGGAGGTCATTCACGGTGCTGCAGCAATTTTTCAGCGTTTAACCCATCCCTTCCAGCCATGCACGGATGAGGGCAAATTAATACATCACATGCTGACAGCCTTTTGCTCGCAGCTGGAGCCTTAGCGGAGATCCTCAGCTAAGCCACAGGTCAGGGAGTGCTTTCAGTGCCTCGCAGTGTGAGGGGCAGGGTCAGTGGGGGCTGACAGACTGGACTAGGAGCTCCTTATGTATTTCAGTAGAATAGTGCCTGGGGACCTCTTTTTGACTGAATGGTTAAAGCAGCAGAGGGATGAGGTAGGGAACATTTCTAGGGTCATCTGAAGTCATGGTCCTTTTATTTTTTATGGGTTGGCTCTGGGTGGATGCTTGCTCAACTCCAAATCTCTCTCCAGTGCCAGTTTTCCTTCCTTTCTGGGAAAATAACCACTGTAGGGGGATGTCAGGATGCCTGATGTGGCCCTTGGTGTCCAGCAGGGAGAAAAAGCTTGGGAGGAGGGGAACTGAGCTAGTTCTCTGACTTTTTGTCTGGAGTAGGCTTTGACAGAGAAGTGCAGTGAGACTAAGATTAAAATCCTTCCTGCTCTATTTTTCCTCTTGTTCCTCTGCCCCCCAGCTTCCCTTTTCCTGGTGTGAAGGAGCTGAGCTGCAAAAGTCAGGATGAGGCGTACTTCCAGTGGGAGTTTTATTGTTAATTGTGTCAGATTTGGAGTGAAATGCTGATTTAGGAAGTTGGGAAGCTCTAGCTCTGACCAAAAGCCTGTGCATCAGTCATGTGAGGGCCTGAAAATGTTAGCACATTTTCTGCTTTATTTACGACCTGTGAGACTGTTCACCTGTTGGAGGCTGGGCATCCAGCTCAACCTGTGCTTTTGCCTTGCTCCAAAGAGACAAATGCCCTAGGGATGGATGGGGAACTTCAGACACAGTCCAAGTGGGGTTGGTGAGACTGCATGGGTGCCTGTCTTCAGGGAGCAAATCCCATCAGGGATTTCACACCACACAGAGAAAGCCAAGCCTGGACTAAGAGGTTCCTTGGCTTTTTTTCCCTGATGAAGTTTAACTCTCTGCGTGGAGTGCCTCTCCCCTCCAACCGGAGCCACAGGGCAGCCAGAGACCTTCCTTCCGAGGTCTGCATGGTAATGGGGGCTTGATGTAATTCTCTCTGTGCTACCCTGTGTTCTTTTCAGGCTTGTAATTGTACTGCTGCACAGCATGGGGAAAGTTTGGGCCCAGAGGGAAGAACTGTCTCTGCCAGCAGCAAATACCAGAGCTACAGCACACGTCATTGTCTGTTGGCTCTGCTGCCGGGGGACATGGGCAGATGGATGGATGCACCCGGGCAGGAGGAGGAGGGAAGGAGCTGAAGAGTGAAAAAGGAGATACTGATGAAGGTTGAAAGGAGCAGTGGGGAGGGAGAGTCTAGTTTGAGAAACTCTGTGAGGTCCCCTATGCCTTGCACCTTTCTGGGTAAAACTGGGGCAAGGGGTGTCTAGAGGTGAGGGATTTGGATAAACAGTTTTCAAGCCCGATCAGTCTATCCCTTGGAAATGTTTTCTCTCTTCTTGCGGTGCTTCCCCATTTCAGAACAGCAGATGCTAACAGCAAAAGAGCAATTAAATTACATGCTGGCTGAGTCTGGCAGTGATTCAGTATCTGTATAAGTGGGGGACACCTCACAGTGTACTACCCATGGTTCCCCAAACCCCCCTGCAAACCTTCTTGAACACGCATGCTGTGCTTCTCGTGTGCAGTTTTCCTGCCCTGTTTGTCCTTTAAGAGGTGAGGCTTAAGTGGCCCAAACGTCTCCCCACCCACCTTTTTGGACTCTTGGGTCTCACTGCAGTCTTGCAGTGATGCATGGGGAGGTCTGAGGACCGCTGATTTGGAACAGCTGTGATGTCTGAGCAACACACTCCGAATTTCACCTTGCTGGAGGTGTGGGCACCTCACGTTGTCTTCACCAACAGATACTTGGCGTTTGGGCCACAGTGATAGGGAAAAGGCCAAATACATTTCTCTGGAGTTACTCAAGAGAAGTTCCCTCAAAGATGATGTTCCCAAGCATCTGAATCGGGCCATGAACAAAGAGCTTCATCCCCTTTGAACAAAGTACTTGCATCAGCCTTTGCAGAGGAGACCATGTAGGAGGACGGGAGAGCGTAGGTGTTATCTACACAGGTTCTGGGGAAGACACTCGCAAATATTATTAGCACGAATAGGAAGCGCCATGATAGGATGCTCTCTGGGAAAAGTAATTTTGTTCATTAATTACTTGCCTTATCTAGCAACCTTGTTCCCTTTCTTCTTTTTTAATTTTCTTTAAAATGACTGCAAGTGAATTCAGTGCTGGGAAAGTTATGTTACTGTCTCCTCAGAGACAGGAGCTTGTATTACTCAGGTAGCCTTCAGCTGAATCTTCAGGGGCTTTTCCATCTTCATTTGAAGCCCAGTCTTTTATGGGCAGATGGCAAAAGACATTTCCAGGCAGATTCGTGTGATTTCTTTCTTGTGGACCACCTCAATGCTTTGGACTGACTGCAGTTCCTATGCGTGCCTTTGGCTTGAGTTCTGCCTGCTGCCTGTGATTTTGTGCTCTGAGATTCTCCTTCTGCTTTTACCTTCCAGGCTTGTGCTGTCCCTGGTTAGTTCAGCAACAACAGGAATCGGAGGGCTGTTATTTAAGGGACAGCACAGCAGAGACCCTGCAGCTTCAGAGATGCCCTTTTCTTGTGTCTTTGACCCTTGCAGGGGTTTGGAAAGGGTCAGTGGATGAAGGCAGATGATACGCATCCTCCCATATGTCAAACGTGTTGGCTTTTTTCAGACTGCTTTACACAGTGGGGAATAATTTTCTTCCAGGGACCTGTGTGTTTCCAGCACAATTGCTGCTAGTCACGGCAGCAAGTGAGCTTGCAGGGTCAGATGGGTGTCCTGAAATGCCACTGTTCATCAGGGCAGCCTAGTTTCATGGCACAGGTCTCACTGGAAACTGAAGACAGGGAAAGTAGAGTTGCCCAAGCTGAAACGTCACTGTCACCTGCAGCCTGAGACACACCTGGAGCCAACTCCTCACCCCGAAGCTGTTCAGTCCTGGAGGTTGGCTGATGCTAAAGAGCTTTTGGGGGCTTTTTGAGGTCTCTGTAATGCTGAGCAGGACCAGCTGAAGGGTGCATTTCCACACCACCTTCCACAGACCCCCTCCCTCATTTCCACACTCTCCTCCCCCTGTGCCCACAAACAATTTCCAATTCTTCATGTGACAAAGGTTCCAAGTTTCCAGGGATTTGCATGTGAAATGCTCCTGTTCATCTCAGGCTTGAATGAGCCATCAAAATGCTCATCAGGGATCTGCCTGCAGAGGCACACACACGTGTACACACAAATCACTTGTCCGTGGCTGCGCCCCAGCAGTGTGTGAGCTGGTGTGGTCCTTGGGCCACCTCTGAACCATTGTTCACAGGCCGGGGAGCAGGTTGCATTTGATGGGCCAACCCGGGACTCCCCAGGCAAGATTATCATGGACAAGACAATCTGCAGCTCAGGAAACTTGGGAAGGGGGGGGGGGGGGGGTGAGGAGAAGGAGAAGGGGCCTGAAATCCCCCAGAGCAGGAGGGAGGGATGCTGTTTATGGAATGTCTGGCTTTGTAGGGCGGGAGATGGAGAAGTAAATCCCTTGCACCCACGCCCCGCGGGGCTCCGGGGGTGGGCTTATTCATTTGCTTCCATAGAGGGAGGACCCCACCTGGGGACAGAGATAACAGGCGGGCGGTGGGATTGCTGTTCTGCAGCATAAACCGGGAGAGTTATCAGGGCAGAAACTCAGCTTCTATTACCATGCATTAGAATAGATTAGCAGGCAGAGCAATTAGCATCCTCACTCTATTTGGCGAAGTGACAGGGTCGGTGGCAGCGGGCAGGAGGCATGCAGGGAAGAGGTAGCTTTGGCGGGGTGGTGTTTCCCTTCCCAAGCTGCAGCCCAAGGATGGTCTTTCACCCCAGGGGATACTGCAAAGGGCAGGGGTGAGGGTGAGCTTTGGTTAGTGGTTTGAAACTTTTTGTGGGTTGTGGTCCCTGGAAAAGTGCCCTGGGGAGATGAAAAGCTCCAAACAATGAGAATCCACAGACCCCTGGGTTCCAAAATACCACTAGTTAAAAAAACCCCAACACTGATATGGCTTCCCCAGGCCACCCCAATTGCCCTTTTCCCATCTTTTGCCCAGGCTCATCTTTGATGCCCAAAGAGCTGTTTTTTCAGGTAGACAAGCCTGCTTGTGGTTAGACCCAAAGATGAAAACAAGGGTCCAACTCCTTCCTTAGATAAATATTAATTTTCTGAGGAAGCTTCCCCTCCCCTCACTGGCAGGACAGGTTTCCCAGGAATGATCCTGTGCATGATTTCAGCTTGGTTTTGTCCCTCTTTTCCTGCAGCATCTCATGCCTTTCTGTCCTGAATGGAATATCCCAAGCAGTGAATAGAATTTAACTCGTTCATGCCAGGGAGAGCTAAATTTCAGCTGTCCTCTGACAGGGATGGAGAGCAACCTGAAGGCCAGAAAGAGTAGGCAGGGAGGGATGCCTATTCACCACATCACCACATAGGGTTTGAGGTCAGTTATGTCTGCGTCTCGACATTTATGGCATTCCTATTCTTAGGACCCTGAGGGAACCTGGAAATGTCAAAACATTGCTAAAACTGACCTTAAACTTTACATGCGAGTGGGACTGAATCTCCTTTCTTTTCCTGACTCCAGCCAGAAAATTGCTTTGGCTCCAGCAGAGAGAAAGGCAAATTTCAGCTTCTCCCTCCTTCCCCTGCCTTGCGCTCCCCCTGTGATAAAGCCGTCTCAGGAGACACAAAGCCGGCTCTACACATTGGTCAGACTTTGGCTAAAACAAGCCTCTTACTACATCCACAGATCCCTTTAATTGCTCTGTTCCTGTCCTTCCAACTGGGAAACCAAAAACTTTTCCCCAGTAAAAAAATGAAGCTGTCATATTGCATCTCATCCTGAAAGAGGGGCCAGACTAATGAGTCTAATTCAGACCATCACAGCTTGCATCTTCCGAGCCTCCTGGAAATTAATGTCTCTCTGTATCCTGCAGACCCTTTCCCTGATTCCTCTCCCCAGCCCTGGCTGAAAATGCCATTAGGAGGGTTCGTGCTTGGCTTCCACTGAGCTCCCTCTGCTGACCACCTTACAAAAAGCATCACCCACCTACCTGGCCGGTATTCGAGTAGTCATCCCCTCCGGCCTCTGAGCAAGGGCTGGGCAGAGCAGGGGCAGGGACCCTTGGGCGATCCTCTGTGCAGTGTTTGTGCTGGGGGGGCAGGTAGGACACCAAGTGACCCTCTTCCAGAAGCTGCCTGGCTTTGTGTAGAGAAAGGAAAACCCAAGTGATGCAGTGATGCCACAAGCCTCCCTGTCACCTCCCAGGCTCTCTAGGCTGGCCCAACTTTGCCTGGGACACAAGTGGTACAAGACTGAAGACTCTGAGGAACGGCTGCCCTCCCTGCTATTTCATTCTGGAGGAAGTGCCCCTTCCCCTTGGGGCATGCCTGCACTCCCTGCTGGATTTTGGATTCCCAGTTTGTTGAGCTGTGCTGAGCTGGGGATGGGAGCCTCTCCAGTTTCACCCTTGCCAACCACCTGCAAGTGCAGCCTGCCTCGCCGTGGGCTTTTGCTGAGCTGGGAAATCTCAGATTTCCCCTTGGAGATGAAGAGATCTAAAATATGGAAAATCATTGTCTCTTGCCCTGCCTTGCCCCAGGACAGCTGGGACTATCTGGGCTTCTCAGGGACTTCAGACAGACCTAAATAAGATTTCCCTGACAGTTTCCCTTCATCCCCTCCACCATGGGAATTTTCCTGAACTTTCTCCTTGGGTGTATCTGCAAAGAGACCACTGGAGGTGGCAGAAAGGTCAGAGTGAAGCGTTGGGAAGGGGTGGGAGCGCTTGTGGTTGGGAACCTGGGGGTGTTCACAGCAACTCTGCACATTGCTGTGCTCACAGAGAGTCTGAGACTGGCTACTCTACCCTTTGTCTGCACCTTTCTCCCCTCTCCCCATGTCCCCATCCCTGCTCCACCCAGGGCCATGTTCTCTTTCCCCATATCTTCTCTTGGTTGGGCATGAGGAGTTTAGGAGACACATGGCAACCCTTGTGACAAGAGCCAAGGAGACAGACAGACAACCTGAGGAGAAGAGAAGAACGCAGGACCAAAAGACTGGGTGAATTTACGTTTGCCAGCACTGGTGGGAAGGTGTAAGGAAAGGGTAGCTGTAATTATTCTGTCAAAGGGTGAGTGAATTTGTCCCCTGCGGGAAATGTCACTGTTTGGAATCAGAAAGAAAAGCTGAAATGTCAAAACCTTTTGCAAAACAGTGATGCCCGCAAATTACCTGTTTGGAGGTGGTGGAAAGGTGTCATTTCCGTCTGCTGAGCTGACCCAAACCATTGAGCTGTCTCTCACGCTGCTTCCCCCCCACCTTTGGCATCAAATACAGATGTTTCATGTTCCTGTTCTTCCTGGCGAGCCCACCTCACTGACCACATTATGAGTCTTGCAACACAAAAGCAGTCAAAAGAAAACTGCTGTGCATCAAGTGGTGAGGCCTCTCCAAAAAGGATTAATTTGTTTGGATTTTATTTCGGGGAATTCTTTTTTTTTTTAATGCTAAGATTATTTTTTTTCTGAATAAAAAAATTGTGTAATGTGCTAATTGCCATTTGTAAAGAAAAAGCCCCTCTGTTCTGAGTAGCAATGTCTGATCAGATCCAATCACCACTCCTTTGTCTCGAAAATTGTTTTTAATTGACAAAATTGCAGATAAGACCTTTTCCATTGCCAAAAAACTGACAGGTTTTTTTGTCTCATATTAGAGAAGTTGGATATTTTAGTCTGCTTCAGGGAAAATGAAGGCGGAAAAAAAGAAAATAGAGAATCAAAACCCTCTCCTTTTTCAATAGCTATGGATCTAAAGAAGAAAGACGTGGTCAGGACGATATGCTGGTTTTTCTGACTGCACTATTTCCACCGCCCCACAGGAAAAAAAAAAGATGAAAAAAAGATTTACAGAAACTTTCTCCTTGGCTTTCTCCTCCCAGGACTATTTGTCTCTGTCTGGTTTGTTCACTCAGGGTATCAGTTAGTTTGGTCTCCAGCAGGGACCACCAGATCTGGCTAATGGTGTGAATTTAAGGCTCTCCCCGAAGCCTTGTGGCCCCAGGCCGTGGCATGGGTCTGTGGAACAGCTGAGCACCTGTGACCCTGCTAGTCCAAATTGTAAGAGAAACTCACTCCATGATATTATCAGGGTTCTGCATGTCTTAGCAGATAATTACCACTCCAACAGCCAGGCACAAGGGCCATTGTGCCTTTTAAATGCATTTAATTTGCCATCACAAGTGATACTAAGGGCTGCCTTGCTGGCAGATACGACTAAGGGAAAAGCCCACAGCTCACGGGACTGCAAAGTAGTTTGGCCAGAGAGAAGGTTGACGATCTGGGTATGTAGAACTCTCTGTACAATATGTGAATCCATCGTGGTGCAAGAAATGGGAGCTGCAGAGCTACAGGGATGCTCTGGCTCAGGTCCTAAGAGCATCTGCAGGTCTGCCAACCTGCAAGCACCCTGCTTGGGAGGGGAGAGCACACCAGCACCTTCTCTCCTTTTCCTTTGCTAAGAAATCAGGAGTCACCCGACGCAAACTCAGGCATTTCCGGCAGTGGTGGGATGGAGAAGTGGAAGGAGCAGAAAATTATCCCCCTTGGAGGCACTTGTCCCCCCTCACTGCTCTCATGAGGGATGGACTCAGTTAGCACTTACTTCTTGGCATTGCAACTCCCTTGCTCCCTGCCCTCTGCAAACAACATCTTTTCCCCAGTTTTCTCCCAGTCCCTAACCCCTACACAGTCAAAAGAGATCTTCCTGTTTCAGTCACCTGCAGCCTCCTGAACCGAGCTCCATCCGATGCTGTGATCACAGCCACTTTATCACCGAGAGTCCAGATCCCATGAGGTCTGGATGGCAAAGACCCAAGGTGGGAGGAAGGGGAGGTGCAATGCTCTAGGGAAGTACAAGAGCGACTCTTCAGGGTAAACCGATAGGATGGGGATGGGGGTCTGCAGGACTGTATGGTGAGCAGCAAAGGGCAGGACCCCGCTGTGTTGGACATGGAGGAAACAAAGATACAGCCAAAACCAGACAAGATGAAAAGTATAACTGTTTCTTGGCTTGTTGGGGTTTTTTGGGGGGGTGGGGGGTGGGGGTGGGGGGGTGTTGGGTGACAGTTTTGGGTTTTGTTTGTTTGTCTGTTTATTCTGCAACTTGATGGTGGAGATGTGTTTTCACCGAGGGTCAAAGGCAGGTGAAAGCATGCCACACATGCCTTCTGTTAGGTTGCCAACCAACAGGAGCAGGATCTGTTTTCCATGCTGTGCATAGGGAAAACAAAACCCTTGGAGGTGGAGGAGTACCCCACTTGACCCTTCTTGTGCCTGGTCTATCCTGGTCCATAAAGCTCTTGGGTCGGTGCTCAGCCTCTCCAAAGATTTATGGGCTTCAGATTACCCTCCTAACCTTGGACATTTAGGGACAAACCATGGAGGTGGTGGGGTCAACCTGGGCTTGGATTGACCAAGCCCTAGCAAGGCAGAAGACCCCTTAACATCTCATTGCAGGGGTGGAGTAGCACCTTGCCCCTCTGCAGCTGGTGTTTGCAGAATTTCACCCCAGCAGGTTGCTTTACATCCCAGATGGTAGACCTGGGATGTAACCATGATCCCTCGGGTCCCAAACCAGGGCCTTCATCCCATCCTCAGGAGACCTGGGCTTTGCTCTACTTTCTGACACATGTGTGTATATGCCTCCCTTTCTTGTCTCTACCTGGTAATGTTTCAACCTCACAGAGGTGTCGGGAAGTTTAATTAGCTCCAGGCAAAACCCTTTGAGATCCTCAGATGAGAGATGCTATAGAAGCACCAAGTATTAATTTAACATTATTAAAATAATTGGTTAGTGGATGGTGAACAGAGGGTTAGTGTTAGCGGTATTTATTCTTAATGGGAGATGAGGAGGAAATAACATTCCTCATGGTTCAGCGGTAGGACTGGTTTCTTAGTGTTTGTACTAATGGTTTGGACAGAAGCAGGACACTTGCAATTGTTAAAGATGCAGCTGATAATGAAATAGCAGGTGTTATTAAGACGTACAGAGAAGTGTCGTGTCTACACCATAATCTTATGCAAATAAGTTTGGGAGTGGAATACGCTCTTTTAGGTGTCTTGATGCCACTGGGTGGGAGTTATGCACCAGCTAATTATAGCATGAATAGCACTGAATTAGGTTATATGGCAGTGGAAAGTGATCTCGGCATATTGACAGACCCAGCACGTTAGAGTTACTGATATTTTATTAAAGGAAAAGAGTTATTCGCCATACAAGGGTTTTTTTTTCTGCAGAAGCCGCAATAGACACACCAGGTGAGAGCGCAGCAGAGTCACAGCAATCTGCCAGGGTCCAGAACACACGCTGACTCTCAGCAGAGACAGCAGCAATGATACGGTGGGGGTTGGGATGTTTCATTATCCCTTTCGCAGTCCAGCTGCCATGTGCAGGCAGCTGCCTTCCAGGTGACCGCTCTTCTAAGGCAGGCACTTGTGTCTGGAAGTACTTATTTATTAAAAGTCCTATTTGCCTTTATTTACAATTTGCTGAACTTACTTTCTGGGCTGCAGCGTGCCCTCTGGCAGCTGCCTGCAGAGGCGAGGTGCTTTGCCGCGTCTGCTTCTGCGTTTCAGCCAACACGTTTCAGGAATTCGCGAGGCTGATGCTGGAGGGTGATACTTTTGCCCTGCACATGCTGAAACAATTTTCTCTGCTGTTTCCCCCAGTTCCTGGGGGAGGGCAGAACATTTTTGGCAGTGAAGAGGAAGGCAGGGGGGAGAAGGTTACTTTATGACAGATCTGTACCTTTTTCTGCTTCCCTGAAAATCCACCACATTTTGCCTCTGAAGAATCGTAGAATCATTTAACGCTTTGGGTTGGAAGGGACCTTGAAGACCATCCAGTTCCAACCCCCCTGCCATGGGCAGGGACACCCTCCACTAGACCAGGTTGCTCCAAGCCTCATCCAGCCTGGCATTGGACACTGCCAGGGATGGGGCATCCACAGCTTCTCTGGGAACCTGTCCCAGTGCTCCCCACCCTCTCTGGGAAGAATTTCTTCCTTATATTTAACCTAAATCTCCCCGCTTTCAATTTACTCGCTTTTATGCAGCGGCTGGGATCAGTTACCTGGGATGAGTTCTGCTGCTAGCCCAAGGAAGGGGTCTGTGATGTTGATTTGAGAGCTGGAACCCTGCCAGTGACCCAGACCTCAGCTCTGTTTGGTTCACGTTGGCAGATGTCCCCCATCATCAGGCTGAAGCACCAGGCACAGTTGGGTGTTTCGGGGGTTTTTTCCCTGCTTTTGATTTAAATTGAGAAATTTCATTGAAAAAGCCAGACACTCAAAGTCAAAAGTTAGGAAGTGGCAGAATTGAGGTCACTCATGGAAAAAGGGAATAATAATGTGTGATCCTGTAATTAAAGGCTGGCTTGCAGTGTGTCAGTGCAGGGATTTAGGAGTGCAGAAGCTACTTTGAATCTGGCACTACCTAATTCCTGAGAGCCTGACACTGCAACCTTAACATTATATTAAAACCAGGCTTAGTTTGGTTTGGTTTTTCCTCATGTCGTTATTTGGATGACAACACACCTTTCAACAGATACAAAGGCTGCAAGACACATCAGTCTAATATAGAGTGAGTTTTTGGTCTGGTGAGTTACATGTTGACCAGTAAACAGCAAGATAAAATGCTGATTTTTATATTCCTTATATAGGAATTTTATATATATATATTTAATATATAGGTTTCCTTAGCTCACTGTTGGGGCTGGGAATGCAATCCAGGTTCCTAGATGCTTGATCTGTACCCATGTGCTGTCCTGTGCTGGATGTGTTTACGACCTACTGTGCTATTACACTTGAACTGAGCCTCGGTACCTACCCATTTAATTTTAGAAAATCCAGCTACTTCAGTCATGCTACAGCTGAAGGAAATAAATGGGAGGTAGCAGGAAGAAGAATTCGGGCACTTCTGTTTTGACACAGAGCCCAAAAGGGTTTCCTTCCAAGCTATTCTCAGGAGAGGGGTTCCCACGCCCTGCAGAGCTTTGATGGGATTGCCGTGTCTGTTTGTTTTATAGAAGCGCTCTCAAAAATCTCAGGTCAGCGTTTTGCTGTGGCTTTGATTCCACGATAGGGGACTTCTGGTTTGGGGAGAAGTTAATCGGCCATCCGACCAACCCTCTGGAGAATGCATGTTTCAAATGCCTGATCCAGTATGCGGCAGTGCTGAAGGAGACTTAATGGGATGAAGGCTCCTGGGGAACAGAGTGGGAGCTGCAGTGCTGCTCTTGCTCTCTCAAATCTGCACAGCAAAGCGAGAGCCTGCCTAGAACGGCAGAGATCTCCCTTCACGATTTGTGCCACTGGAAATACGAAACTTTACCACAAAGATGGAGAAATTTGAGTTTGAAATCGGGGTGTTCGTTTACCTAGTGTCAGCCACTAGAGAAAAGCCAAGCCCTCAAGTTCTAGGCCAGCCCCCCAAGCTTTTTAATACTCAGGCTCAGCCATATATTGGGTTTGCTTTTGCATGTGTTGCCTTAGATCCCATTCTGCACATCTCCGTGCCTGTAGGTGCCATCTCTGCTGCGGGGAGCAAGGACGTTGAGGGGTGATCTTGGAGCTAACCCTCCAGCAGCCCCTGCGTGCTCTCACGGCTACGACTCCGAAGTCTGGGAGTGGGTGAATAATTTAACATCCGCACTTAGTCTTTATAGCTGATTTTAATGGGGGGTAATAGCACCGCTAATAACAAAATCCATTGAAGACACCCTGTGCAAGTCCATAACATTAGCTTAATGGCAAAAGGTAATTGGCATGCAGTTGGAGCTGTCCTTTTGTATTAACCCTGTGGATTTCTAGGCAGACATCTTCCTTGAAGCGATGGCCTTGGCAGAGGATGTAGAGTAAAATACAGATGTGTTTTATGCTAAGCAAATGCAAATCTGGCTTAAAACAGGGCGCACTGCTACCAGTTCACATTGCTGGCTTGTGTTTACACTGGACAGAGGACACAGTGACAGTGCTGAAAGCACTGACAACAATTAGTGTGTGGTGTAAGCTTTGTGGGCTTGTGCAGCCTGGGTGCCATGCACCCACTGAAGTCACTGAACTCTCACTGGTTGGAAGCACCAGAATTTTAAAGGTTCAGACCCGGGGCACCTCTAGTGAGATACTTTCAAACCAGATGCCAAAAACCCCTCAAACTGCCTGGGACTACTTAGCAGTTACTGGGCAATGGATTGAAGGGCTGCCCCTTCCCAACTGAGAGGAACCAGGTGCCCAGAAGTACCACAGATTTGCAGTCTCATCAGCAGGGCCAAAGAGCATGGACACAGCTCAGCCACTCTAGAAGGACATCCCTTAGTAACATGTCCCGCTGCCCTTGGACAGGACAGTTTTCAGGGCTGCCAGGGGAAGGTTATGTGGTACCTGCTATGTGGGTAGAGAGACAGCATATCTAGAGCTGTGCGTTCTACCCAACAGATGGGGCTTTCACCCATCACCCTTCCTCCTTTCATGGTGTCCTTGCAACCCTCCAGCCTGCTGAGCAATCCCACAGCTGTTAGCCCTGGAGTCACAGTGCTACAGGGCATGAGTGTGGTTTTCCAGCTGGTACAGTCCCAAAGGGTATAGTGTTGACTTGCTACCCAAAATGATTGCTCCTCCCATGCCCCGGGGTTGTCCTCATCCTCCTCACCCAGCTTTGTGTTAACTCTGTCCCTCTCTGTCCCCTTTTGCTTAGGTGCACCAGGAAGGAGCGGTGTGAGCGCTCCAGCGAGCCTCGGAGGTTTGCCTCGGAGATGAAGCAGTGCGTCCGGCTTACCGTGCATCCTAACAACATCTCCGTCTCCCAGTACAACGTATTGGTGAGGAACGTTAATCCTTGTCCCCCTCGGGTTTAATCTGTCCATGCAGTCTGACAGTCCCGGGTATGAGTGGGAAGGACTGGCAGCTTCATGCAGGACGTTCTCTAGTGTCAGTTAATTTCCCCAGCAACTTTTATGGGACAGAGATAGATTTGCCATGGGAGTACATTTTAGCCTTTGTTATTCCCTGTCTAGAAGTGTGGAAGAGGCGTCCCTGTTTGCTGTGAGGAGCTGAGGGCATGTCTGAAGGGACTTTGTGCCCTGCAAGTGTTGTGTGCATACAGTCTAGGTTTTTATTTACTTGGGAGAGACTTTAGGCAAGGGACATCATGAAATAATGAAATTACCTTCTAGGATAATGACAAGTGAGGGACACTATGTGTTATTTCAAAAAGCTCCAATTTTCTGTCATCTTGGAGGCAAGAGTATCTTTCTTAAGCCACCAAGAACTCCACCCTGCTGCAGCTCCAGCACTGAGTAGGCAGAACAGGGAGGCAGGATGCTATGCAGAGGAAGCTAAGGCTGCCAAGGTTCATGCTGTCTTGTGATCTTCCTCAGCACAAAGTTCAGCCTTTATGGCCTCGAGCTACTCAAGTCAGCAGCCCATGAAGCCACACAATGAATGCTGGTGGAGCAGCAGATACTCCTGATCATTTTCTAGGCTTGAGGCAAGAAATCTCTGTTGAAGATCTAACCAGTCTGTGGTTCCTCTCCTGACTCATGACAGCAGTACCCTGTGTGGTGAGATCCCAACATCTCTGAGAAGGAGGCAGAGATCTATTTCATTCAGTCTACTAGGGCTCTGTCCTTTTGGCTGCACTAGTCTGCACTGGAATTGAGTTTATCACCCAGGCCCCAAAACCTCCGTCTCTGGATGAGTTGTTCACTATCTCCACAGCCTGAAAGGTCTAAAAGGTGTTGCTCAAGGTGCAGCTGCCAGGCATCTTCCAGGTGACAGGTTTTGGAGTGCTAGGGTTTCTTCAGTGATAATGAAATCAGCCTTTCAAAGCCTGCATGTCCAATCATTGCTGCTTTGTTTCAGGCTCTTAACTTGGCTGTGACTTTACTTTCCTAGGCTTCAAACAAAACTGATCTGAGACATCCTAAGTCCTTTGTTCTTCTGGGAGTTCAAGGTTTCTTTTTCTTATTCTCTCAGTAGTCGTAGAATTCTTTCATGTTGGAATAAATCCTGAGGGACTAGCTGGCTCAGGGCGATTGAAATTGATAACAGAATAAAAGACCTTTACCTCTAGGTTACTGTGGCAGGGCAAGGAAACACAGAGCTGCTGGGATCAGAAGTTGCCATTGTCTGACTGTTGCCCAATAATCTGCATGAACGTTTCCATGGGAAATGTTCAGCCCAGTCCCAGATAGACTGGTGTCCCAGCTTATCCACAGTCACCACAGAGAGTCTCTTGGCAAATCATGAGGGGAGCACCACCAAACGAGTGGCTGGTGGTGTCCTTACTGAGTCTCACTTGGGTTCTAGCAAAGGGTCACTGCTATTGAGTCCTTGCCCACAGAGGCAGAGAAGGTATCCGTGTGAACAGACAATCTGTTAGACTTTGGTCACTAACAGGGACTTGGAAAGTTGTATCTGAGACTGTTTCAGTCTGGGGATTCGGAAAATTGAGTCTACTTCAGTCCAAGGCTGCTGCTCTGGGATCTTTTCTAAGAGATCTTTGCTGGGCGAAGGCTCCGTTCTTCCCTCATCACAGCAGTTCCAGAGCAGGTGTGTGGGATGTAGGACTTCTTGTCTGTTCAGAGTGTACACTGGCTCATGGTGTTTGTTGCCAAGCACTACTAGTCTGTCCACTGGTGTCATCTTGTGCATGGCACACCTTCATTTTGCATTGCCCATGCTCAGAGAGAAGTATTTGTTAAGGAGAACAGTTTCCCCTTCTCCATTGCTAGCAGTGTATTAATGAGTGGGGAGAGTGAGTTTAGCTTGAGTGCTAAATCCACCCAACTAACCAAAGCTTTCTCCTACTCCCCATCAAGACAAAAAAATCGCCTTTCTCATTGCCATTCCCACTGCCCAGAAATGAACATACTCTCACAAAGCCTTTATGTCAGCCAGGGTAAGGCCTGTCTGCTCAGCCTGATGGTGCCTAGTGTGAAGAAATAGCTCCGAGCCTTCTCTAAGTGAGGAAAACACACTGAGGGAGAGCAGTAAGCATTATGTTATGTTATCATCCTCTCCTGCTTTGTCAGCTGGACTGAACTTTGTTCTTTGTGCTGGTAGAAACAACACTTCAGCATGCATTTGTGTCTCCTTTCAGTGGCTGTTACCTCAGACGGGGCCTCTGCTAGCTCATGGCGGGGGCAAGTGTGGAGAGCAGCTGCATTTGTGCCTGTGTCAAGTGGTTGGCTCTAGTGTTAGGTCACAAACCCATGGATTTTATACTAACTACTAGGTCATCAGCAGGTGCTAGAAGTACCCTGGGATGCCTGTGTTCAGACATGATCTGGTGGGTTGGGCGGGACCCTCAGTGGTGGAGAGCTGTGGTGCAGGATCTCAGTTGGTCCGGGAAGTTAGCAGCATGAGGGTCCTTCTCCGGGGAATGAACATGGTGGAAACGAGCCATGAGATTCCTGTTTTCATGACCATGAGCAGTGACATAACAATGCCAGTGGGTGTTGTGAACTCTAAAAACATGGGCAATTCCTCCTTCACCGCTTTTTTCATGTATGGACCCCCAGTACAGCATGTCCCCAGGGCCAGCTGCTTCTTTGGTGGGATGGGCAGGAGAAGTTTGCTGTGCCTCTAGGGACAGCGTTTTTTTGTGGTGGACTGAAGGCTGTAACTAGACTCTCCTTACACAGGAACTTGGTGACAGAGCGCTCCCCCATCTGCTGATGCTAGGAGAGCAGGCCGTAGAGAGTTAGACTGGAGCGCTACAGTTTCTCTGTAGTCTGCAGAGTGCCTCTTGTGAGTAGTAGTCACCTTCCTCAGAAACCGCGTGCCTTGGGCCACCAAAGCCCTGGTCTTCACGGCTGGCTCCAAAGACTCCCTGCCTAACCTTACACTTGCATGACAGATAGTGAGCACTCCCTCCCCTCCACTGACCCAGCCAGCACTGGGATGCAGTGCAGTTCTCCCTACGTAGCCACTTACCACTTGTGTTGGCATCAGCATCTCATCCCCTTCCCCCTCTGCACACACATCCCTCTCCTGAATTGCTGCTTTCTGTTGAAGGAGGATGCTCTCTCTAGCAAGAGGCTCTTTGTCCAACCTCTCCAGTGTAATTCTCTCCTGCTGACCCAACTCTGTTGTTTGGCTGAGTATTCTCTTTTCTGTTTTTTCTATCTCTTCTTCCCTCCCTCCATCTTTGCCTGCAGCTGGTCTTGGAGACCTACAATGTCCCCGAGCTGTCAGCAGGAGTCAATTGCACCTTCGAGGACCTTTCGGAGATGGATGGCTTGGTGGTGGGCAGCCAGATCCAGTGCATTTCTCCAGCTGCCAAAGAGGTGCCCCAGATCATCACAGAGAACGGTGGGTATCCCACAGCCCCTCTGTCTGCACCACTTCTCCCTCCCCCCACCCCCCTATGTCTCTCCTCCTTTCTCCCAAGGCAGAGTTTGGCTCATGGGAGCCTGAGGACGGGGTATACATGGCACACAGGGAGTAGGTGGGAGGCTGTGCTGGTGTTTGCTGGTGGAGCTGCACCGCAGCACAACGTTGCATGGGTTGTGTGAATGTGTGTGTGTTTGTGTGTGCACACGTGTGCAAGCATTGAGCTGCAACACCAGTAGCTGCATGAAGGTGTTTATGTGTTGATACTGTGTGTTTTCAGACTGCCACCGAGTGGCAGTTACATATATCTGGCAAAGACAAGAGGTGGATGTGAGCTGTTTGCCCCATTTTGCCGACTTTTGTTACACAACGCAGGCAATGAGGCTGTATGTGCTTTCAGGACATCCCATCCCACCCCGTGCACCAGCCATAAAGCCCTGCACACCTGAATGATCCTGTCTGTAATTTTATCCTGCTCCTCCCAGATGTAGATCTGTATGCTCAGTTCCTTGTCTCAGTCCCTGGCCTTTACTGCCTCCAGCTGTGCCAGGATTACTACTGTCTCACTCTCCCAGAGTGGTCCAGAACAGAAAAATACCTTATCTCCAAGGATGGTGTGTGTCCCCAAACTTCCTGCCCTTTTTTGTTTCCCTTTTCTAACAACTTTTCTAGGTACTTTCAAGAGCACCATTGGCTCTTTACAGGGACTTAAAATAAAAACCTTGACCCCATTGATCACCCCAAGAGATGCAGAGAGGATGCTGTCATTTTTGGCCTTGGTTTCTTGTGAAAATTTACTGTAAAGTTTGTCTCTGAGGATCCTCAGGCCACAGAAAACGAAGTGACACAAACTGTCACCATCATCTCTGCTCTCCCCAAGCTGCACACAGCTGCCTGTGCCCTCCATCGCGGTTCCATAACAAGCCCCCACGGGGCTGTTACCATTTTCAGGTCCCTCTGAGTTATCAGTTGTGTTTGCCTACCAAGGTAGCTGCCAGAAACTATTTCCTTGGTATGGACATCTGTCCCAGGCCAGGCTATAATCAACCAGCAAACAAAAATAACAGTGGAAGCTGGAGGCAGGACAAGAGAGAGAGATTTACGTGACGTGTGCTTTTCAGAGAAGCCGGGCACCTGCGGCTTGTATCAACTTCAGCAGCTGGTGCTCCGCACCTCTGCAAAGACCGAGTCCTCCATGCATAGTGCCAGAAGCTGGATTTGAACCAAAGGATGTGCAGCTCTGTAACACATCTGATCCCTGGGGCCATCCGATCCTCACATCCTCTTTTAAAATATATGCAAGAGGCTGGCAAAGTTGTTAAATACGAAGCGGTTAACAGAGCTGTCAAAGCCGGCGGCAGCAGATGGGCAGCGGAGTCGAGCACTGGCAGCAAAATGTGTTTAGTGAAGTGTGCGGGGTGTGCGTGCGCCTGTGTGCGTGGGTGGGTGAGTGTGCACGCGGGAGCACGCTGCGAAGAATTGTCAAGTTTGCTTTGGCCTGATTGATTAATGAATCTTTCAGGTGAGGAGGAAAATAATAGAGGTGAAAGGACCAGCCAGGTTGAAGTCTTGAATTAAACACGGGTCCCTTCCCCATCAAATTACTGCAATTACTGCACCCACTCGTTACCCACAGATGATGGGCTCTAAAAAGGGCTTCTGGCACTGTGGGAAGGGATAACAGTTGACTGCCCAGCATGGGAGCAGTGGGAAAGGGAATGCGGAGATGTGTAGGAGCGGAGGTGCAGGCTTTGCTGCAGATGGGCCTGCTATGGACATGGATGGGTCCTTCTGGGAGTGCAATGGCCTGTGGATGTCCCTCACACTGACCTGGCTTCTTTGCAGCCAAATGCGTGAGTGAGGGGACCTTGAGGTAAATGGGGTGAGTGAACTTGGAGGAACTGTTCACGTGGGAATCTCCTTGTTCATCAGCATTTCCCAGGCTGCAGATAGGGAGCCCCTACCCTGTCCTCACTGTTACGGCATCTATCCTTGCTCATTCCTCCATCCTGTTTTACCAAGGTATAACCTCTCTTTGTGGGCAGAACCTGGAGGTGGCCTTATTCAGGCATGGCTGTCCTGGATACTGGGCCCTAGTCAGAGATGTTAAATAATGAGGGTGAGGAGAAAGTAGATCTTTCTTTATTCCCTCAGGGAAGCAGGTATGTTTATCCTTCAGGCAGTGTATGCACTGGCCACCCATGTTTGGGTCCAGCAGTCAAATCTTCCACAGGCCCTTTCATCTGGGGACATCAAATGAACCAGCAGCAAGGTCCAACTTTAGAGACAGTTCTCCATTTTAACAGCCTTGTAATTCCAGACATCTGTATCCTGTCTTTGGGCTTAGCTTTCCTATGATGACTTCAGTAACCATATTTTTGAAACTAGTGAGGTATGGTCTAGACCTGTCATCATCATCCAGCCCAGACTCTACTCCCATCTACGATACTTTCCAGTGGTGAAGACATACCCCATCACGCCAGTGCTGTAAGAGTAGGGATGTACCTGTTAGAGAACCAGGCTCCAGAAGGATTTTCTTGCACTTCCTACAGCTGTTGAGGATAGACTAGCCAAGGTGCTGTGGGACAGCTCCAGGTTCAGACTGGCAGCATGGCCAACAGGGCTTTACTAGGCTAACAAAGCAGTCATACACTGATGTGTCTGTTTTTTCCCCAGGAGACCATCACATTGTCCAGCTCCAGCTCAAGTCCAAAGAAACGGGTATGACCTTTGCCAGCACCAGCTTCGTCTTCTACAACTGCAGCGTCCACAACTCGTATGTTCTTTCCTTTTGATAGCTGCTTTCCATTCCACCCCTGGCTCTGCCACAGAACCCACTGCTGGCTGAGGCAGATGTCCCTCAGGAAGCTGGTGAGGTGTGGAGGTGACCAGGTGTCAGGATGACACAGGGTGACTTGGGTGATGGTCAGCATGGTGGGGTCTTTCCTGGGAAGACCAGGAGTAGTATAGTGACCATTTGTGCTGCTGATGAGTGTCCTCTGCAGGAAGGCATTGCCTTGGGGAGTGATACATCCCCATGTGTCCTTCAGCCAGAGGAACATCACACAAGTGGGAGGTTGCCAGGGAAGGGAGTCAAAAGTGAGTCATGGCCTAAGCAAATAGCCCCCTTGTCTTCCTATTAAGCAGTTGTTTGTGGATGGATGGATCCTGCCCGCACCTCCAACCCCATTCCATGCTGTCAGTCCCACCAGGGGGAGCTTGCCCTGGGTGCTTGGCATGGTCTGGGCCCTCCAATCTGAAAAGGCAGGAGTTGCTGGTTCCTGCATGATGCAAGCTGAACAGGGAACACCCTGCTGATTCCCTCAAGACCATCTTTTCCATCCTGCAAGCTCCTTTCCTGCCCTGCACCCCATTCTTCTGGGGTTTAGTTGGCACCCAGGGCTGCTTAGGAGCTGCCCCACTGGAGCTTTCCTGCAGAAAGATGCTCTTCCAGCAGTTTGATCCACCCCTGTGTAAGGCTGAATGGCTCTGTCCCCACCACTGAGCCATCAGAAGTGCCAAAAGCAGATAATTACTGTGGCTCAGCAATTCACAAGGAAAGGCAAATCCCATTTCCGTGTTCCTGCTGCTTTGACAAACAGTGTCAGAACAGCAAGTGTTGGGGGGGAGAGCAGGAGAGATGGTGGTGTTAAATATTTATGGCATGTTTTGGTTTCTTACTTGACAAACTATAATACACTATCCATTTTTAATTTGATGTATCAGAGCAAGCACTCGTTACCAATTTGAAGAACAGCTCGCTGTACCAGAGCTGAAAGTGGATTGGAGTTGAGCGAGATTTCAGAGAGGCAGGGGAGAGGGTGTGCGTCTGCCTGTTGGGCTCAACCAAGCTCGACTGGAGGCAATTTTTTCACTCCTGCCCATTAAAATCCTGGTGACACATAAGGGCCAGGAAAATTTGTGCCCCCGCCCCTCCAAGTCCCCTCCAGGTACTTCAGATCCTGCAGCTGCACAAAGATCTCCAACAGTGTGAGTGACCAGGAGTTGCTACCATCCGCTGCTTGTTTTCTGCAGAGAGCTTGTTATGGCTCAGTTTGGTTGCTGGTGAGCAGACATCATATTAAATTAAAAACAATCAAAACCCAGTGTGATGTAAATACAAGTCAGTGCTGTAACACAGCCAGGAGAGGTGTTTGCAGCTCTTGCTTTACGGGGTCTGTGTGGCACAGGAGGGCAAAACCTTGGAAGATGGAGGGAACAGCTCTTTCCTACACCCTGAGTAGGTGACTTCCTAAATGTGCACTCTGCTTCCCAGGCAGCTGCTACAATAGTCCTCCCTTCTCTTCTGAGTCAAAGAAAAAAAGAACAGAATTAAGAGTTTGCAGGAGTCACATCACCCTGGGCAGATCTCACACTAATAAGCATGTGGGACACAGGGAGAGAAAATTCCCTGTTTCATCCTTGGCTTTCTCACCTTGGTGCATCCCAGTTTGTGTTCAGGCTCTGCAGCATGTGTGAGTGGTGGGATTTTGTTGCTGGGAGTGCTGGTGTGAGCCCCTCCCTTGGCCACCTTCCCAGGATGTGTTTGCAGCTCCCAGGGCACTGGTGCAGTTCAACATGGAGGCAGTGAGGCTGTAGCAGTTTCCACCCATCCCCTGATCTTGTACTTTTTGTTACGCTCAGGGTTTTGCTATGGGCAAAAAGAGGAAACGCCTCTTATGTATGAAGCCAAGAACCTCTTGATAGCTTCTTCTGTGATAGATTAAATTTATAACAGGGCAACCAAAATAAGACAACAATTATTATTGCTCCAGTTACAATGATATGAATGCAATATGAACTATCTAATTAATGAGACATGTGATCACCATGACAACCAGCTCAGGCTATGGGATGTCCAGCATCATCCTGAGATCTGACAGTGTTGGGTCCGTGCCAAGCCCGTGGTCTTCTGCTAGTGATGGCAAAACCAATGTTGCTGGGCTATGTTCCCCTCTGAGAAACGCTACCAGCATCAAGGTCTGTCCTTTTGGCTGATGGGGCCTGGCTGGCCAAGTTACTACTCTTTCTCTCCATCTCCAGGTGTCTGTCATGCGTGGAGAGCCCTTACCGGTGTCACTGGTGCAAGTACCGCCACGTCTGCACTCACGACCCCAGCTCCTGCTCCTTCCAGGAGGGACGAGTCAAGCTGCCCGAGGTAGGAGGGGCACAGGGCATGCGTTGTGGCCGTGGGCTGCTCAGGGCTGACGTCGCCTTTTGGCCAACAGTCCAGGAAGCCTTCTCTACCTACAGTTCCACTCTCGCCCTCTTCTGCTCACCCCCAGGAGACCCTCACCTTGCCCTCCACAGATAGTTCTTCTCCCCTCTGCTCTGCCAGACCCCCAGCAACCTGCCCTCTCCCTCCCATATATACAGGGAGTTCGTAGAATTCACTGCAAGCTCCCAGTGCCAAGGGCCTGGGAGGTATGGGGAACACTGGGCATGCTTCTCCTCCCAGTAAGAAGGAGGTTGCTCTGAGCAGATACCCCAGACTGCTGGGGTTTGGGGAGGATTTAGGGCTATGTGGATTTCAGCTGTGCTTTGAGCACCTCTGTGGCTTCGTGGGTGTGGTGCCTAATGGCCAGTGCATCAAACTGCCTCCAGACGAGGGTGGGGAATGCCTCATTGCCAGTTGCTGAGCTGAACTGGACCTGGAGGCTTAATACAGAACGGGTTGTTGTGCTGCAAATGCTGTCTGGCTTGAATTGTAACTAATGAGCACTCGCAGACAAGTGGGAGCTCAGGAGAATACAAATAGGAAACCAGTTAATTACTTCCTGGTCAGGAATGGTCTGAAAGAATCGTGGCCTGTCTGGTAAATGACCTGAGATGGCTCGTTGTTTGCCTGGCCCAAGGGACCAGTACCCATTAAGAGATCTGATAGCTGCTAAACCACCGGGCACACAGGCGGCTGCCAAAGTCTCCAGCAATGTGTGTCACATTCCAAGGATGAAATCTCCACTGCTCCCTGTTCTGCCTGCTGGGTCTCGTGTCTCTAACACATTTCCCAACCTGCCCTCAGTCCATGCCTCAGGCACAGCTGTTTGTTGGACCAAGTGACACAGGTGTAGTGGCTTCAAACTCCTATGGCATCCCCTTTTCCCTCCCACCCCTTCCTTATGAGCTGGTTGAGAGGTCGTGGAGCAGACACCATGAAGTGCTGTGGCATTGAGATAGGCCATAAATATTCACGAGCAGATAGGGTGCCAGTTTTTCATCTACCAGGATCCAGCATTTGCTGTAAACCTGCTGGAAAACTTGCTGAGGAACTGGAGAGCTTAACACCCTCGGCTCAGTGTGAAGTGGTGCAGGAAGGCAGCCCAGGGTTCAACCCCTCCGGTAGCCTATCCCAACCAGGCAGGCCCTATTCCCTCCCATGGAGCCTTGGCAGAGTTTGGCCAGTCCTGCTGGCCACAGGTCCCTGTGGCTTCCACTTCAGGAACTGGAGGGAAGTTCAACCTCTTGTTCAGGTGATGTTCCCTGCTGTCGTGGTTTAGCCCCAGTCAGCCACCAAATACCACACAGCTGCTCGCCTACCTCTCCCTCTCCCCCAGTGGGATGGGGGAGAGGATCAGAGGAAAAAGATAGGAGAACTTGTGAGTTAAGAACAGTTTAATAATTGAAAGTAAATGAAATAAAATAATGATACTACTAATACAAATATGAATACTATGTAATGAAAATACTACTACTACTGATGATAATAGTATGTAATTAAAAAAAAAAAGGAAAACAAAATGTTACAACTGCTCACCACCAGGTGACTGATGCTTAGTCCACCCCTGAGCAGCGATTTCCTTCCTGGCCAACTCTCTCAACTTATATACTAAGCATGATGTTTGATGGCATGAAACGTCCCTTTGGTCAGGTTGGGTCAGCTGTCCTGACTGTGTCCCCTCCCAGCTCCTTGTAGAGAAGAAGCTGGGAACACAGGTGCAGTATCAGAAGAAAAGTCCTTGACTTGATATAAACATTGCTTGGCAACAACTAAAACCAGTAGTGTGTTATCAATGCTCTTCTCAGCACATATTCAAAACACAGCCTCATACTAGCTACTGTGAGGAAAATAACTCTATCCCAGCTAAACCCAACCCACCTGGGATGCTTTGTCTCAGCTTCCTGCTGTGCAATGCCACCACCATTCATCTACTCTGACAGACTCCTCTGGTGTGTCTCATATACCAAGCACAGGACTCACCTTCCCAGTTCCCAGCTCCTCTTTCCTCCAGTCCCCTGCCCAAAGTGACACGCCTACACATCTCAGTGCATCTCCTCCTCCCTCAACCTCTTTTACATCACTGATATTTCTGACACTTGCTGCCATCAGAAAGGAGACCACATGAATGTCTGTGTCATCCCAGTTCCTTAGGGAAGGGACTGGGGATGGCACAGCCCCTGGTCCTTATCTCTGCTGCGGTCTTGGTCTGCAGAATGGGGGAGGAGGCGGTGGACTTACTGTCCTCTCCGTATCTGCCCATTTTATCACACCTTTTCCATCACTGCTTTATCACCTCTCACTAGTTTTGTTTCTGAGAGGTATCGAGACAGCCCCAGTCTGGGCGGCTTTCTCTGTCGGTAGACATTGCTTTTTCTCTCTTCTGTCCCCTTCAACAAAGGGTTTCCTGCTGAGCTTCAAATACTCCCCTCTGATTTTGCAAAGCTACTCTGTGCGACTTGCGTGGCAGCAGGGGGAGGCACAAACCTGATCTTAGAAGACGACTATTGGTCTACAAGGCAATGGTAGCATCATGCAACACACGTATGTTACGTTGCTAATGAGGGCTGCAGCCCGTTGGCTTCTGCAGCAAAACCATCTCTGGGCACAAACCTCTTTCTCATGGGAGACAACGTGTGGCAGTCAGCTGCTCAGCTCAGGAGCTGGTTTTGCTGCCCAGAAGAAACGCTTCTCAACACTGGCACAACTGGACTGTGTCTGCAAGGACAATGGCCTTGTAAAACCCCAAACTTTCAGAGACAGTTTTCTGCCTGGCAATGTGAGAAATGCCCGGCAGCTTCAAGGTCCTTCTCGTTGCTGTCTGTGTGTTGGTGGCTCTCTAGGACACTGGGACTGGGGAAGGATGTCATCCGTTCTGACAAACGTGGATTTACATTCACTCTGTGGCCAGAAAGGTTTTGTCAAATGGCACGTTGCACAAATGCTGCGTACATCTCCCACGCTTCTCTTAAGAAGCCATCTTCCCACTGACTCATCTCTCACTGAAATTTCCACTGTTTTTCACTTTCACCTTTAATTCTTTCCTTTTCTGTCCTGTACCCATGCCTATTCATTGAGTGGGTTCTTTGAACAGTGGAAACCATTTGGTATCTTGAAGCCAAGCCTGGCTCCTCATTGCCCATCCAGACCTCCACCCAGTTCCTGATGACATAACTTGATTCACAAGGTTGACAGGACTGAGGTCCATTTCCAGACTTCCCAATGCCATCTTCAGTAGTGCTCAAAATGTACTTGAGTGGGCCTTGAGTGGACCTATGTTTACTGGCCTTTCATCTCCATCTGCAATGCTCCTCACAATCCTTTCCTCTACAAGTACTTGGATCCCCAGAGGATGAGGAGGGGGATGTGTTTGCTACCATCTAGGCGTAAGTACCTGCTAAATCAGAAAGTCTTGAGGAGGTGGTGATGGGAAACGGTACTGCCAGCGTGGGATGGTTGGACCATTCCATTTGTAGTCCTTCCATCAGTCTGCTGAGCAGATTAGCATGGCCGGCTTCCAGGATCGTATGGTCTGATTGCATCAAGAAACTCCGTGCCAAGCAAACAAATATTGGTGTTACTCTGTATATGGACCGGTGCCAGAAACTCCTTCCCTCTGTAATCATCACTGAAGGCATGCCAAGCATGCTCCCCTCCCCCTTACTATGGTCTTCACCTTCTCTTGCTGGTACACCCACCTCCAGGTGATTGTTTTTCTCTCTTTACCCATAGAGCATCTTTCCATCATGTGGGAAGAGACTTCTCACTCTCCAGATGGCCTGGGCTGCAAATGAGGCGATAGGGCTGGTACCCATCACCCTGGACCAGCCTGGAGCACTTTGAAGGGAGGCTGCGACCTTGTGTACTTCTGACTCCATCATTTTCTTAGCACATCTCACAAGTTTCTGGATTCCCATGGGCTTACCTGCCCTTCTTTGGGGTCTTCTTCATGTGCTTTGAGAGGATCCTGGGTCTTTTTGCTCCCCTCACCCTTGTAGTATGAGTTGCTGGTTAATGCAGAGTGCAGGATGAATTTGAGACTGATCCAGTGGGACAGCAGAACGGCTTTGGCCATGACCCCCGCTGCCCAGAAGACAAGAAGCTCTTTCTGTCTGTATAGCCTGGGACCTAGCATCCAGGGGAGCCTTTGAATTGCCTGATGGATATCTGTGATCAGCCAGCCCCAGGCTGGGACAGGGCAGCTGTCCTCCCACCTCCTGCCAAAATTAAACCAGAGGTGGAGAAAGGACCAAAAAGGCACAACCCTCACTGTCAACAAGGAGCCATGACTTTCTTACCTGTCACTTGTCAGGTGCCTGGTGAATCAACTCTGCCCATAATAAAGCTGAATCCACTAGTTTGGGAGCCTTGGGAAAGCCCTTGTTTGCTCCTGGTGAAGAACTCCAGCATGGTCATAAAGCAAGAGTATTTATGATTATGGCACTGAACTCAATCAAATAGGGTTGATGATGTCTCCAGATGATTTGCGGCAGAAATACTTCACCTTGGCGTATAATTTCCCTTTACAGCAGGTTTTCGAAAGCCAAGTCCACTAACTTGAAATATACCGAGTGACTTCTTGCTTTATAAAGAGGAGCTGCTGTTATTGCTATTGAGGGCAGGAAGGGAAAAAATGAAAAAAAAAGAGACATTTTAACACCAAAGTGGATTGTTCTTGTTGTTTTTCGCTCAGTGAGCTGGTGGCAGAAGTGGAGAGAATTAGTCTCAGAGATACAGGGGAGCAGGCCAAGTTTCTGGTTTTTTCTTGGCCATCCTGTCTTTGGTTTTGACATTTGTTGTTGACCGTAGCTAAAGTCATAGTGCAGGCTCAGCGTTGCACCACAAAGCATTGCATTGCAGACTGACACCCTGTGAAATCAACCCTCACTTTCTTGACACAGTCACTGAGTAGGAGAGCTCAGTCATTTTCTTCTGTAAACAGCCAAGAGAGTCAACAAGTAGTGTAGGGAAGCAGAGGCAGTGGGGAGTGAAACAACTGATCTGAGGGTCTGCGCAGTGATAGAAGCTGCAGGAACAGCGCCTGTCTCTCCGGGTTTCTATTACCCAATACACCTGATTGCATCCTTCGTTTTGTCTTCATACACACCTGCTCTGATCCAGTGGGGTGGTTTTCATGTCAGTGTTTCACAGACATCTGTACAAGGATGGGTAAGCTGGGGTATCCTACTTGAGTTGATGGGATGAAGGATTAAGTCTTCTTTTGTGCCTTCTTCTCTGAGATGAACACTATCTTGTTTTGGGCCTTGCAAGGATTTTAGCTTTCTGTGGGGGAGAGACGGGGTGGGAGGGGGGGGAAGCAAAAGCCAAAAGCAAGCCTAGATAACAAATCTGTTATCTGCTGGGTTTAAAAGATACATAATCATTTAATTACCTTGAAGGAGGTTTTAATCTTTTCCTGCTCAGCTGATTTGCATGTGCATGTGTTTTTCTTCCTCCCCCAAACAAGCTTTTTATTAAAAGAATTTTCATCTGCTGCCTAAAAAGAGAACAGAAGAAAAGATCTCGCACCAAAGTGTTTTATGTCGAGTTGTACGTGCTAATGACAGTAAAGCCCACATAAAAGAAACAACTGCTTCAAATATTAATTTGTCAAAAGCGATAGAAAGCCATGTGAGCTGCATGCTGGCGAGCAGCTGCCGAGGAGCGGAACGCTGCTACGCCAAGCACTTGCCTGTGCCTTGTGCCAAACGAAGAGCTGTACCGGCAGCCTCTACAGTGGAGTGCACTGATTTAGCTCTGACCAGCCCCGCGTACTTCTTGGGGATGGGGTTTCTGGGAAACGGGAAAGAAAGGAAAGGAAAAAAGAAGGCATGGATTGATAATGACAGCTCAGCCTTCACTGACAGGTGATGCCTCACATCTAAGAGGCATCTGGACTCCCATTGTGCTTTAACTTTTGGTCAGACCTGAAGTGGTCAGGCGGTTGCATTAGATGGTCCCTTCCAACTGAATATTCTATCCTATCCTATCCTATCCTATCCTATCCTATCCTATCCTATCCTATCCTATCCTATCCTATCCTATCCTATCCTGCTCCAAATGATAATGTCCATATCTCCTCACCATGGACTTGGTCTGTAGTAAACTCAGCAGCACCCTTCCCAGCCTACAGGTGCAACACAGTCTGGGTCAGGGAGGGCTTTGCCTCAAGGTCTCAAAAAGCAGACAGGTTTTCAGGGCCCACAAATGCTCTGCTTTGTCCTCTTCTCAAGGTACAGAAGGAAGGCACGGTGCCCACCTCCTCCCAAAATACATCCTGGTGTAAATACCTGGGTGGCTGCAATGGGGAGGGGATAGAGGACCTGCTGGGCCATCAGGTGAGCATAGTCAACTCCTTGCTGCCTTACATGGCCAAACCTTCTGGTGATGCATCCTCAGCTGTTGCTGTGGCAACTGTTCAGTTTCCTTCCCACTCCTGTTTCCAGCCTCCCTTAACCCGGTCAAAGAGCTGACTGTTGGAAGCATCTGCACGGGGAGGAGAGAAAACCCATCACTGCTCAAATTATTGTATATCTCATTTCTCAGGCACTAAAATGACAGTTGAACAAGGCCAATACCAGAGCGCCGAGTCCTTCCCCGCTTGTCGATTATCCACTCACTTATCCTGGCACCTGTCTATCATTAAGGGGAGGGTGCGAGGTGTAGTTTCTATGGTAACTGCAGGCAGCCTGCTGCCTCCAAGTGCTGTTAGCAGGCAAGGGGACCAGCAGGAGAGGCGAGGGGATATGGAACGTCTCTAGACAGGCAGCTGCTGTGGGCAGCAGTAGCCACCCCATGCAGATGGGATCTGGCGTAGTGATCCATGCATTTCATGGCACCTGCTTCCAAACCAGCATGGGGGTTTGGTGTTTATTGTCTATTTGGCTCTTAGAAGTGTTTCCAAGCACGTGTGATGGAGTTCAGTCTTCTCAGCATCCTGTCCAGGGGGAGGCAGGCGTAATCTGGGAGGGGGTGTAGCTGATGGTTTGGATCCATCTGTGGCTCGGGGCTGCTGGTGGTTTGGCATTTCAGGCTGTGGCATTTCAACCCTCATTCAGCACTACAGTCCTTTCCAAGAAATGGAGATGTATCGTGTAGTGCGTACATCCTCTTGTGGAGGGATGCTTCAGATAATAATAAGAGGAAATAAAACATAGAAATTGCAGGCCAGGCAGAAAGCTTTCCCCTTGTTCATGGCATTCTGTTAGAGCATGAAAATGCTTCTCAGAGGCAGTACCAGGTAGCATACAAGGGCATGGATTTTGTTTCCGCAGATGAGAGTTTTATTCCTGGCTCTGAGTTGGCTTGGACACGTTCACCTTCCTGTGCTCCTGTTTCTCTCACACCCTGTTCTGATTTGGGTAAGCACTTTCTGTTAGTAGGTGCTTGTACAGTACTTAGTACCTGGAGCCATGATCTCACAGTGTGTGGCTGTTCGTAAGAAGCCTTTGAGCATGTACACACAAATTAGATAATTTGCTGTTGTCTGCAAGTCACACTGACTTGCACTGAAGTGAAGAAAAATACGGAAAGCCTGTGTGTGAAGTGGCTTCTTCTGCTATTTTTGCGTACCTTTGGTAATCTCTGAGGCTTTCTACCCTGCAGCCATCCAGCTGGCAGGTGAAAAGGCTGGTAAGTCATTCAATTGCCACAGCAACTTTTAGCGGGATTTCTGATGTGATGGTGGATCTGTAGGAAATCTGTCCTGTCTTCTTCTTGAGACCTCCAGCCAAATCAAAGCAGGAACTGAGAACTGATGGAAAAACGCCTTCCTGTGAGTGTTTCATCCTACCTTGCTACACACCTTGTTGTCTTAGAGCTTAGCTTCTCCAGCCACTATGTGAGTGAATAATCAAGGACCTGTCCATGTAATTTCTAGGAGCAACACAGGGAGAACAGTTTGAATGGAGATGCAAGAAGCATCTGACACTCCTTACCGTGTCCCTGCTAAATGTTACTCGTGTCCCTGCTAAATGTTACTCGTAACAGTTGTGCTGCTCACCTTTGTAATGTGGGATTATTTATCCTGCATGACAGAGTGATCTCAGAGTGCAACAGGGTAATATTCGCCTGTTTCCGCCAACACAGCACCCTTGAATTAGCACTGGGAAGAGCTTATGTTGTTGTGATAATGGCGTTCAGTGCAACTAGGACTGCTAGGATCGGTATGGCACCCTGCGGTTTGAGGGAGGAAAGACAATTCCCCATTCAGGCTTAGTCCAGGGTGATGGCCTGGCTCTGAAGCAGAAAGGTTTTGCTTTTCTCTGTTGTAGCATCAGCTGCATTCACTGATTTGGGACATGTGAGCTTTTGGGACCTGGCCAAGGAGAAACATTCTCAGGATATTGAAGCTGCAGATAAGAGCTGAGGCTGGAATGTGGCTCCTGCCCTGCTTGGGGCATCTCCAGGAGGTTGATCCCAGACCTTGTCTTTGAGCCTGAGTCCATTTACTTTGGCTTGGACATTATCTCATGCTGTCATGGATCTCGGTGAGGGGGAGGATGACAAGAGCCATGATATCATGGTCCCGACCTTCCCAGTGTGGAAGCCAAAGTATTACGACTCTCTGGGCTTCTGTCCTGGTATCTGAAGGAAACAGGATCACATCAACGTGGCCTGTGTGTGCACCTCCGGTCCATTTGTTACCCTGTCTCCTCTATTGACTTCTGAACTCATTGGCCAGTCTTGTCCTAGTTGGGCCAAAGTCTTGAGCTCTCAAAGACACCAAGTTCTTACTCTGTGAAAATGGGCAGCTTTAGAGGAGAAATAGCCTTTTGGTCCTGTGTTAGGAAGGAAGCGCTACAGCTTGGGCTCAACCCGTGTTAGACACCAGAAATACCCGTGTTGAGAGTGTTGTCATGAGACTCCCTGTCAATCCTGAGGGAGCCTTGGTTGGGGAATGTCCCTTATGCACACAAAACCTGTTTGTTGGCACAGATGTGTAGGAAACCTAACTTTGTAGGGGAGTGACATGTGGATGTCATCAGTACCTACATGGATGAGCAGCAAGGGGTATTATTGCAGTGCTCAGAATTTGCAGCCTCGTTGGGCTGCTGGGGTGCTGTGCATAGATGTACAGTGCTTTGATAGACATGAAAGGTCTTGTGAACTTCAGATGGAAGGCCTTACAGAAGGACAGAAGTCTGGCTAGGCAGAAGGATGCAGATTTATATAGTAATAATTAGAGAATACATTCATTACTGATGTATAAGCTGCCTGTGCTCTGCCCCATGCTTTCCTAGGCTTTGCACAATCCAATTTTGCTATGTGTGTTATTCTGAAGGGCTGTCTTACCTAACCAGGACTTTCCTTTAACAAGTAACAGGCTTTGTCCAAGTAAATACATGGTTATCTTGTCTCTCGCACATACACCACCCTCCTCAATGCACACATTCATATTTCTTACACGGTCAAAACCAGGCAGTTTCTCAGGAAACACCACAACCGAGACTGCTTGCACATCTCCAGCAGTGCCTCTCCTTTGAGCAGATGTACCTAATGACACGATCATCTACTGTTTTTGTCACTAGTCCACTCCCTTCATCCAGTGACCAGAAGGCTCCTGCTCTCCGGATCATTACTTTCCCTTCTGAGCATGTGTCAAAGCAGCAAAGGGCTGAAAGAAAGCTAACGTTGTGTCTCTGTTTAAAAAGGATAAATGTGGTGCTTGGATAATTATGGCAGCCTGACCTTGATCCTTGTGAAATAATGGACCAGATGAGAAAGACTCTATTAATAAAGAATTAAAGGAGAGTAAAATCATTAATGTTGATCAGCGGAGATGTGTGGAGCAACTTCAGAGACAGAACAGTCCTAGGTTGGGATCAAGCTCTCAGCAGACCTGGGTCATTTCCCAGCACTGCCTGTGTGGCCTTGGGGGAGTCATTTTGCTCCTGATCAACGAGATTCAGCAGTGAGCCGTGTGAGAGGACGTTAGTTATCTTCATTTAGCTCCTGCTTTTCGAGTATCCACTCTCTGGTGATCAGCATCGCTCATTGCTCTCTAGCCTTCGCAACCCTCAAGTCAGGGACCCAAGAAGCTGTGGCAGCTGAGCTAATGATCTGTTATTGATCTGTTGGTCTCCCTTCCTCCAGCAGCGGTATCTGTACACTAATTACGCAAGCCACCACTGAGGTATGGGACTGCTAGAGTGCACAGAGCTTCAACAGGGCCAAATCTCTTCCAAAGACCAAGCACCAGCATCCAGGGCAACCACCTCTTCCCAGGCACCAGAATCACTTGCAGTATCTGACAAAAGAGAGTAGATATTTGCTCCTGAGTGCATGGAAGACTCTTAACTAGAAAGGAGACACCAGAAGTGACAGCGATGCAAGGACTCAATTATTCCTTTGTTGTCTCTGCAGATGTTTACACTTCCCATAAATCCTGTTGCTTTCTCCTCATCATCTTCCTTTAAAGTTCTGAGCATTTTCTTCATGTATTATTACTTTTTCCGTGCCAATAAATAAGCACACCATCAATCAAACTAACAACATTGTAAACTTAGGAAGTGCAGATAAAATATATGGTGCATTAAAAAATTCTTTGACCGGGTGAGCTTTTTTGTAGCTGGTTTGATTGCTGCTGGTGCCGATGTAAATTTGGGGGAAGTATATCCAGAAATTTATGGAGCTTGGAATCCTGCCTACAAAGCATTGACCTGATTCCACTTTATAACCTAATAACGTTCCCCGGCACTGTTCGTGTAAATTTTAAATATAATTTTATGACGCTGAGAATTAGTGGTGTAATAATGTAAACACAATATGGACTGTAACTCACCCCTTCCCCTCCTGCACTGGGAATGCCAAGCTCCTCGCCGTTTCCTTCTCCAGATTATCCTGGGGCTGGGAAGTTTTGCAAGGGTTTAAAAGTGATTCATCGAAGGAACCAGCTTGTCAGCCCCGGTGCCCGAAGCCCTCTGTTTGCAGCAGTACAGGGTAGCAGCTAAACAAGCATCTGATTTTGCTCCGGTGGTGTCGCAGCCTTGACCTAGGTTGACTGTGCTGAGGTGTGAGAGAAAAGTTCAGGCAACATATTCCAGGCAGTCCCTGCTGCCTTTCATCTGCCAGCTTGCTGCTTTCCTGCTTTTCATCCAAGGGAAATCTGATTCCTCTAAAGTTAGTGGCAAAAAAAGGTCTTTTTTAATTGTTTGCCTCTTTTTACTCTTTTTTTCTCCTTCCTTCCCTTACTTCTTTTTCTCTTTCCCTGTTTCATTTTGGTTTTAAATATTTTTTTTTAATCTAACTAACAGAGCATCCAGATGCTGTGGTCTAGATAGCTGTATAAAACACTCAGTCCCTGTCTCTCAAATCTTACCCTCTTGACTTGATTACAGCAGAGAGTGGGAGGGTGAGAAAGTCGTAGGGGACAGAGGGAAAATGCTACACTGCATCTCAGCAGGGCAGATGAACAAAGGATGCGTTGTATTTTCATAGTATGTGAGTAAATAACAACCTGAGTACTCTTTCTTGTGGGGTCCCAAAGGGCTTGAGTACATTATGGTCCCTATTAGGTTCACATTGTGGTCATGTTCCTTCCAGATAAATGGCTTGGATAAGGTACAAAGATCGTTGGTGAATGAGAGGTATTGAAAAGAAAGTCTTAACCCCCCTCCTGAAGTTGAGGATGAAGAAATGGATTTTGATGGCAGGAGAAAAGGGGAACTGGATGGTTTGAGATGCGTAGGGCAGGAGTCAGTGGTGGTGGTTATGTCTGGTCCTGCATGGACATGACTCCTACTCTTCTGGGAAAGGAAGGGTGAAATCCATTGCCAAGAGTTGAGTTTGCCTCACCAAACATGCCTACAATGCAGTCAGCAAGAGGTGAGCTCTGGTTTCTTTCTGTAATAAGGGGGGATCCAGTCAATGCTACCAGGGAGCATGAGGGAGCAGTATGAAGGAAAAGTAGGAAAGATTGCCTCACCTGAATGCTTTGGATGACATGAGATGCACAGGGGAAGGCAAATGAACTGGGACAGCAACATAAGGCAGAGACTCTTGATAGGTGGATGGGTCATTGTATTAAACCTTCACAGATGTTTTACCTGTTCCCATATAGGATGCTTACCATTCCATGTAGATCAGATCCATTTTCTTTTGGAAAGCAGAAGACACTTTGATGAGACTCGGGCTCATGATCATGGCCATAAACAGTAACAGAGAATGAAACTGTACAAGTTAAGGTTAAAAGAAAACCCATAAAATATCACATGACTGTGAAAGATCCCTACATGCTTCATCCCTGAGAGAGCGCGATAACTCAGCGTATCTGGTCAGTCTCCAGCTTATACTGGAAAATAGCATGGTGAAATCTCCATGAAATCCTAACTATATAGGTATGAAGCACCATAAAGGAACCAAACTAATTAGTTCAGGGCTAAGACCACATAGCCCCAGAGAAGTTTCATTGCCCTCTTTAGCTGAATTCTCATGATGGCTCTCACTGGGGACTCACTCAGATATAGCTGTGATGAGGGCCATAACACATATGTGAGGGGAAAGGAGAGAAAGGGTTCTTACATTTCTGACACTTCATTATTTCTGCAAGCTACAGCAAAACACATTTGCAGGCATTCTATGAGGAGTTATAAATAAAGAAAATTAAACTACCATCGACCCAATGAGTACAGCCCATTTCATGCAGTTTTTTGCTGCAACAGCTCTCTGACTTGATAACTGGCAAAATTTGGTGATTTGAGGTGTGCATCGCTGCTGATAGGAGTAATTGGCAAGGGTGGAGGATATTATTTTAAAGAAAATTACTCATTTGAAAGCATTTAAGGAATAGAATGAAGCTACACACACAAAATGAATCAACAAGAGTCCGCTTTCAAATGTGTTGCCCTGGTACAGATTAAACTGGATTTTAGCTCCTCTGAAATCTGAACCAGCTCCCTTTAGAGTCAGGGGAAAGGCTTAAGTTATTATATACCAAAGACGAAAAGGACGAGATTGTGCCCTTCCTTGGTGCAGTTGTTGGCAGTGGATGGTTTTATTTCCCCTACACCATGTGAAAACTCTGCTTTTCCAACCTAGGTGATGTCCATTGCAGAGGAAGGGTGAAGAGAAACTGCTTCTGTTAGAAAATGCCCAAGACAACTCTTTCTTCAGGACCCTTCTGCGTGGTTCCTGCCGCAGGGTCTGCTCTGACCAGGCTGATGTTTTACCCTCAAAAATACAAACCTGACCAGGCACCCAAAGCTTGACACAGGCTGCAAAATGAATATTACATTTGAATTCGAACCCGGACCCTAGTCCTAGCTCTGAGGTTTTATGCAGTACATCACCCAATGAAATTGCCTTTTTTCCCCCCCTGTTTCAATTAGAAAGAACATTAGGTCAATCAGATAAAGCCACACTGGGAGGATTTCCTCTTTATGGAGCTTGCCTCTTCAATTATCTATAATGAACTTCCTCACAGCACTGCAAAGCTTTTTATATGCAAACGAATCCTGTTTTGGGGCTGCCGCAATCACTGCTTGTTAATGAACTTGAAACAAGTGTTATCACAAAGGTTACAGCACCAGTGGTGGAGGGGGACGGGATAAAGCCAGACAAGAAAGACCAGCCTGAAAGAGCTGGGATTGGCCTGCAGGTAGCATGGTGGACTATCTCCAACCCCCATCCTCCAGCCCCCATCAGAGGTTTCTCTATTTGACAGACATCAAGCAAAATTCCCACTCTTGGGAAATGGCTGCTCGGCGGCAGATAGGGCTCTCCCTTCCTCCTGTCCCACTGATTCATTCTGCCAATGCATCTCTCTCAACTGCTACATCTGGGGAAAAAAAAAAACGTTAAGATGATGTTGCCAAGGCCTTTTCTCATGCCAGGAGAGAGAGAGGGAGCTCATTCAGAGGCCCCCGGACATGTTGGGAAGGGGAAGGGTCAGGGAGTGCTGAAGCCATACATTCCCAAATGGTATTTGCATGTGGTATCTGCTGGCGTGATCAGAACTGGAAACTCTCTCTCTTGTTTTAATGTAGCCTGGACCACCTCCTTTCCTTGCCCTCTGGGATTTGATAGTCTGAGTCACCCAGGGTTAGATTATGCCTCATTTTCTCATGCTGAGTAGCTACTTAACCCTGCAGCTAACCTTAACGCTGGTGTGCCTTGATAGGGTATGATCATTGGACTTAATGTTGTAAGGACTTCCTAGACTGTCAAGCCTTGCCCTTTCGTTAAGACAAACACTTCTGTGACACTTCAACCATTGTGTTTCAGCATTAGTAGTTCCCTGGGGACATTTTGTTATGGGACCGGACAACAGCAAGAGCAGAGTGTCGGAATAGGGTGTAGCTTCTCAAGCACTCCTGGGGGTCAGAAACAGCCTCTTTCCACACTGGTTGTGTCTTATGCCTGATGAGATAGAAGGCAACTTCCACTGCCCATATACTCAGCTTGCTGGAGTCTCCTCACACGTGTCTGGTAGTTGAAGTGCTGCTCAGCACCAGGAAGCCCAAAGCAGCAGAGAATCACTGTGGGAAAGCTCATCACTGCCATGCAGTACCACATGGGTTTGCCATCTCAAATCCTTACACCACCCAGCCAGGTTAACATGATGGCCTGTTAAGCCTCAGCCCTTGATAAGCACTTATTAAGCTAGCAGGTTAGCCCAGACACCAGATCCAAGATGATTTACCTCCATCCAGCTCCAGTGACTCCATGCTTGACTGTCCTGGTTCTGGTGTTAGCCTGGGCAAAGCCTGTTGAAGTCCATCAGCAGCTGTCAAGTATTTAGCTCATTAGCATCACCCTGTAAATGCAGATGAGAAATCAGGTTGCTCCAAAGGGCTCTTCAGTCTGGCATCCCCACTAGGACAGACAGACCCTTTTCAGGGACTGAGGAGGGCTTCTGGATTTCACTGCAGCGACACGCTGGGTTGTTACTGGATTTTCTTCCTGCCCCTGGCCATGGATCGGCTCACACTCGCCGTGTGATGATTGATGGCTCTTGTAATTCTATTCCTGGTTGGTGTAACTGCAGATGTTACACGTCTAATCCATTTCTTTATCTTCCTAAGCTATTTGCTTCAGTAAGATGCTTCTACCATCTGCTCTAACAAGCTCCCAGGCTCTCATAAGCCATAAATTCCACTTTTGAGCCTTTCAGTCCCTTTCCTTACTTTCCATACCTGGGTCAGTCATTTTCCTCCTGTTGTTCCTTGTCTACACCTACAGATTAAGCTTGCACCTCTTATGTTCCCTGTCTCTGCCTTCACTGACTGGACCTGGCTTTGATGTTGGGCTGGACAGGCTGAAATGGTGTTGCTGTCTGGACTGGACAAGGTGGCTGCACCATCATGGTAGCATGGTGCTCCACAGAGAGCAAGCAGTGTGCCAAATACAGTGCAGAGAAGAAAAAGAAGGGAAAGGCTTTCTCTTGGCATCTAGGCATTGAAAAGACTTAAGAGGGGGGACAGCCAGGCACTCACAAGCGATCAGGACAGCATGGTCTGTGCATATGGCATGCTTATGTTTTGTAGACTGTTCTAGTGGGTTTTTTTTTTCAGGGATCCCATTTTATATCAAACTGCCTTGGATTATCCAGGCAAACGCTGCAGTAATTTCCTAAAGAGTTGATAGCTTCCTAGAATACGTGAATTTGACAGCTTGCAGTTGCCTAATTGCACTGTGAAGAAGCAGTGCGTTGCTACTCCAACTAAAGCTGTGCAAATTAATGAGACTTGGAATACAGCGTTCTGCATCACAGCTTTAGATGCCCAGACCTCTACCTGTGCGAGGGACCCACCAAGAGGCACTGCATTAGCGACATCCACTTAGCATCACTCTGTCCATGACATGGTGGTGGCAAGCCTTTCCAAGGAGTCACCACACACTCATTCTTGAGAGCTCGATTCCTCTGTAATAAATATTCTCCCCCCTTCTAAGACAAAGCAAAGTTTCTTTTTAACAGCCCAGATTCTGTGGTTCACAATGTGTCTTGCTGGAGCTGTGCCTGTTGGTACAGTGGTGCACTGGCTGCTGGGAAGTTAAGGAATTATGCTCAGATTTTGCTTTATTCACTTCTCATGTCATGGCATTGTGACCAGGCTAATCCCTGGAGGGGACATGATTGCTTTCCCATTACCTGATTAACGGAGCAGGTATTAAAAAGCACCAGAGGTAGCTCCCGTGAAGGTTGAAAGTCTGTAGTGTGAACAAGGGAAATAGGAAAGGATGGTCTGTAAAAGAAATCCTTCCTCACCTGTTTATCTGAGCCTTCCCAGTAATGCTCCTTCAATACCCTTGTAATAGGCTGAAGCCCGGGGAGATGCAAAGGCTTTGTAATCGGTTGAAGCGAAGCGTGAAGTGAGAAGGTTGAGAAGCATCAGCGGACTCTACCTGAGGCTGGGAAACCCATGTGCTGACTTGTCATGTTGTCTTCTCTCTCTCTAGGACTGTCCCCAGCTGCTGCAGGCAGAGAAGATCCTGGTGCCGGTGGAGGTCATCAAGCCGATCACACTGAAGGCCAAGAACCTGCCCCAGCCGCAGTCGGGCCAGCGAGGCTACGAGTGCATCTTGAACATCCAGGGCAATGAGCAGCGCGTGCCCGCCTTGAGGTTCAACAGCTCCAGTGTGCAGTGCCAGAACACTTCGGTGAGCAAGCCCTGTATGCTCGGGGGAGGTGCAGGGGTCAAGGAGGACCCGGAGTGCCTACAGCACTGTCCCAATGGGATCTGGGGTTGTGCTGCAGCCCTTTGCACCTTATTGCCTACCCAGCTCCTGGAACACTCAAGGAAAGGCTGGTTGATAGCTTGCCAACTGCCATTTCTACTCTTTAGGCTGGCTGGTGTCACCACACGGTAGTTGCTCTTGGATCCCAACATTTGGCCATCCTGGAGCACCTTAGCCATGACCCATAGCCATTATTATCAGCTTAACCTGCCCGTATCCTCACAGTGCCACATCCTTGTGTGCATTCGGAGGGTTTCCAAAGGGACAGTGTTCATGTCAGCACTGAGAGTTAAGGTTATTAGGTGGGGTTTTAGTGATGGTACATATAAAACCTCATACACACAGTCTGACGGATGCCGGCATGTAACGGGTCAAGAATGAGATGCTGAAGGCTTGAGTCAAACCTTCCTCCAGCCACTGACTCACCGTGTGACCTTTGGTTAGTCTCTTTGCCTCTGCCCACCTCTGCTTCCCTGTCTGCAGTGCAGGACCAGTAACTTCCTTCCCAGGGAGCCTGTGAGTTACGACAGTATTGTCACCTCAGTGATGCCACTGGCAGGGGCAAACACTGGCATCTGCCAGGAGCCGTGCATATGTGCAGTGGTGGTCTCCTAGCTCTGCTTCTCCAGAGGTTTTCTTCATGTCTCCCAGACATGCATTTGAGTCATTCTCATTCCTGCTACAACGAGACGATTTATTAGTCAAAGAGCTAATTACAGGCTTTAGCCACTTCACTGCAGCTCTGCCACTCCATGCCGGGCAGCGCTTGTTAAAATCCGTCATAACATATTCTGCTGCATTAAGCAGCGTGCTGAAGATTACAGGCAGTTCACACATTTTACAATCTGTTGCAAACAAGCAACTTCCCAGTGACACTCTCGTGTTTGTTCCTTTGGCTCCCTCCCTCCCCCTGATTTCCATTACCGGTTAGTGGCCTGTGAGCATCCAGGTTTGAGGTTTCACAGAAATGGATGGCTTGAGAAATTAAGAAAGCATAACACTTTGTAAAAATGATACTTTCTTTTACAATGGGGAAAGCCTGTGGCTGAAGAGGTATTATATGGACCTGGGCAGAGGCTACATAGCTGTCTGTAAAGTCTTAGCAGGGAAGAGAGCAACCACCCTTTCGAATCATGAATTCTCTGGAACATGTAGGCATCAGCGTGAATTATCTCAGGATAATTTTAAGCATAGTTGGGCTGAGTGGGAGACTGACTGCCTCAGCAGTCCTGGAGGATCCCTCTCAGCATCCGAGTTTGTGGTATCCAATAAAGGAGCCTGTTGCATGCTCCAAGAAGTTGCTAGTGGCTAGGACCAGAGAAGTTGTTTCAGTAAGTCCCCAGATGCGTTTTCTCATGGAATGCCTGAGTGCTGCAACAGCACCATGTTGATTTTAATGCTTATTTTGATACCAGAACACTCAGGGCTACTCCGGAGCTGCGCTGGGTGGCAAGGCTGAGTCTCAGGCTAAAGGCCAAGACACTCCACCATCTCACTGCTGTGCAGTGTCTGTAGGATGCCTGGCACATAGTTGGTGGTGGCTCAGGTGGGACCTTTCTCTTATCCAGGAAGAGAGGGTTATTTTGGGATAAACTCAACACTTTTCTGTCTAGTTTTCTGGCTGCTCTCTCCCTCTCCTGCTCCCTGTACCTCTCTTTCCCTCTCTTCCCTTCTCTTTCCTTCCCTTTTCTTCCTTTTCTTTTGAAGCCACTTTGACTCTGATTTGAGTTCCTTTTTTTTTTTTTTCCTGAGGAATATGATTTCATTGTTGCTCTGAATTTGCCAGACACTGAGAGAAAGAGATGTGGAAGAGAGAGACAGACAAAAGAAACATTCACACAGATACAAAAAGGGAACAGAGAAGCCCCAGCTCTGTTTGAGCAGGTGGCAGAGGACACAGACAATAGGGAAGGAGTGCTGTAGATATGTCTCCATCATGATTATTTCCTTCCCTGCCAGAATTAGCATTCAGTCTGGAGCCCCGGCGATACAATGAGCCTCTGCTCCGAGGGTCACCTGGCTTTAGAAACAGCCGTATGGGCTTGTTTGCAAATGGAATCGCCCCCCTTTGACAGAGCTTTTTACTCAGCAGAGTTGCTGGATGAGACATTGAATGTAACACCTGCATTGCAGGCTTGGAGAAGGTCCAAAGGAGGGTGGGAGGATGTGTTGTGATGGTGTGTCCCTGAAGGGATGCTATCCTGCCAGCAGATCTTTCTGTTGGTGATGCATGCTAGACTAAGCAATCAGTCTTGGCTTGTTTTCCTTCGTAAGCCTCAAGATCTACCCCTCCCATCATACACTAGGCACCGATGAGCTCAAATTCAGCTCTTGCAGAACAACTTACGCAAAATGCAGGAGTTTTCCTTCTTTCACACAGGATAGGATCAGGAAAAAGCCTTAACTCTTGCTCTCCACTGCATGGTCCCTCAGGATTTATACCAGGATAGCTGAGATCAGAACCATCTTAAGCAGGTGCTTTTCTAAGTGGATCCAACTTCAGTTAAGAGATGTTATAAGGACACCCAGGTGGCACCAGCCTATCTGACGGTCTGTCAGTAATGTCATATCCAGCACTGACGGTGCCTAGGTGCTCGGTCCAGTCAATAGCCAGCTCTGTCTCTCCCTCTGTCTTTCCTGGAGATATTTCATTTGTTAACAGCAATAAGTCACTGCAGGCAGCATGCTTCGGGACAATTATTGCTCTTGTCAAGTGGTTTGAGACTCAGCTCTGGGCTTTGTCCTCTATCACACCACCCAAGGCACACAATTATCACTCAGAGAGACCCTGCCTGCCATTCCTTATTGCACTTACGATAGCTCTGCCGACAGTCTGGACACAGAGTGATGGGAGGAAATGAAAAGGAGGAGAGCTAAGGAGGCATATAAATAAGTAAGTAAAAACATCAGCAGGAGTGGCTGAAATTGGTAGATCTATTAGGGCAGAGACCAATTTCCCAAGTGGGAAGCAGTGGGATCCCCAACACTTGCAATCAGCACAGTATTAGCAGCCTTTGGCATGAGGAACATGGAGACGGGCGAGAGATGACCCATTTGACCATGCCATGGTCATTGCCATTACCTGATTCGATAACTAAACCCACATTCTTGCTTGATGTCAGCCTGCTCACTGCCTGGCCTGGACACACGCAGGCAGCACACGCTGATATCTAGCAGCGAAATCCCTGCTGATCATTTGCCTCAAGTCCTTCACAGGTCCGTGTGTCGTGAGACCCGAGATGGTACAGCTGAAGGTGCTGTGTGACTTAGGGATAGGAAAAGCAAGTAAGTTATATTTATCACATCTTTGCACTTGAGCAAAAGATCTCAGAGGCATTTGACTCTGTCGTGTGGCTCACACAGTGGAGGGAGTGATAAACCCCCCCCCCAGAGCTGGGAAAAAATGAGGAGCTATTCACAGAAATCGTGGGAAAACATACTTATGGGTGGCCAAAGGAAGATAAGCATAAGACTGCGAGCTGTAAATACACTTCCCTATTATTATGATTCATTATAATTATTATTTATCCACATTCAAATATCACAGAGAAACCCCAATCGTGATGTAAGCCCTATTATCCTGGGTAATACCCAGACATAAAAATTAAATCCCAGCTCTGGGAAGAAAAGGAGTCCAAAGAAACAGGATGACTGTGGGTAAGAAGTTTTCTGCCTACAGTTTATGGCTGGAAAATTGATGCAAAGAGGGATTAAATGATTTGCACAGGATCACACAAGGAGTGGGTGACAGAGCCAGGTATAGGAATCAATCCCCAGGGCCAAGGTCTAATCACAAGGGTAGGATTTTTTGCTGTCAAGGAAAATAAACTAACACTAAAATACTACTCAAATGGTTTGTCTGCAGATGTTTCCCTGCTACTGAATATGACTGAGGTACAGGCGGGAAATAGCGTGTAACTGCTCTTGGTCTCTCTCTTAAGTGTGTCCGAGCCAAACTACCAAAGGGCTTTACCTGGTGATACAGCATCCCAACAGGATGCAGCAAGAGGTCAAACATGGCTATGGATTTGCAGAAACTGCATGGCTCAGGAGTCTGTGAAGCTGAGTTCCTCTAATTCAGGGTGCCCATGTCCCAAAGAGCCAGGAATGTGCAGATTTCTGAAATGAAGGCAGCTGATGTTTGCATAGCTGTTGTAGAACCGATGGCTGTGATTTTGCAGCCAATCTCTCAGATCAAGGATAGCGAACTTCCATGAGACAAACAGGCATTGTGTTTACAGTATCCTGTGTACAATATGTCAAACTACTAACCACATGGCAAAATGGCCAGGTGATGTGATGGGCTCAGCCAGTGTTGCAGGAATATCTGATACTAACAAAGAGTTTAAGAGACAGAGAGCTGGTATGTGAGAGTTCAAAACACACTGTGCTGTTCCTGTGAATTACAACAGCTCCTTCTAGCAGCTTTTTGGATTTCCTGATGAGAGCCAGTCTGCCTTTCTGAAAGGGCAGCTTCTCTTTCTCAGTTTGTGCCTCTAAATTGCCTGTAATTTTCTGCTTTGATTTGATTTGCATGGTGAGAATCCAGATTTTGCAGACTTAGAGGTCAGATTTACATCTTTTCAGCAGTTTTGCCTGTGCTGGAGAAAGTTGTGCAAGGCAGTGTATATATACAGGTCCTAATGGTGTGAATGCTCCTAGCAGGAGTGTCCGGGAAGCTCTGTCGTTAGTCCTGGGGATCGATACCTCATCCTTTTTTTCTTCTCTGAATCATATTTCCATCTTATTGTTACAGCTGAAAGAATCCTTTTCAAAGACTCCTGTTGAGTTCAGTGGGCTTTGAACAGGGGTCACAATGAGTTAGCAGCTCCTGTGGTCCAGAGAGGACGGAGCATTTACTTGCTGTTACTTTGCAAATTGCTCTGTTACACTGCCATACAGCCCACGAGCTGCCTGAGCAGGCCAGGCATGGCAGTGTGAGCATCCTCATTCCTGCCTCCAGCTGCCTTCATCCTTGGAGCACTTCCATGGGGATCCTGTTGTTTATTCCCTCGCATCCGTTTCCAGTTCTGGATCAAGTCTGCTGAGTTAACAAGTCTAATATTTGTTTGCCCCTGGTGCTGCAGACAGATAAGATCTAAAATCCCAGCTGGGCTCCTGCTGCTGGTGCTGGGATCCTCAGTGGGATGAAAGGCTCTGGGGGACTCCAGCTGCCTGTCCCTTGGTAGCCCTGTCTAGGCTCTGCTAACAGCTGAATCCCAACACACACATGAGGCTTTGCTGTGGCAGAAAGTAACGTTTTCTCAGGCACCTACAGACTCAACTTCTGACTTAGGGGTGACCAGTGGTTCTCTATATATGCTCTTTTCCATTTCCAATTAGCATTTGCAAAGTGCTGTGCAAAGCAGACGTTTGCAAAGGTCCTGAGTGGCAGAAGATTAATTATTCTCTACTTCTCAGGCGCTCTCCTTCCCACTCCTGTCTCCTCATCCTTGCTCCTAGCTCCAAAAAGCTGTGAAAAACCAGTGTTGTGAGTCCAAGCGGCTCTGCATCATCTTGCATCTTGCTGACAATGACACTGAGAAGTGTCATAAAAATGCTAATACTGAATGAGACTGGTGGGCACAGCCCTATTGCAGAGGACTCTGCTAACCTGCGGCTGCTCTTTACTTCCATGGTAACCACAAAGCTTATACCCATAAATACCCTACGACTAGATCATAATCACAGCGCCTTGCAGATTAGTGGCTAATTGTGTTTAGTTTGTCCAAAGAGAAATTACCGTGCAACTAGCACTCGCACTGCCGTAATGGACAGAAATCCCCATATACAATTTACTGCGCAATTATATGGCAATTAGCAGATACAGAAAAACCTACCTCTAAAGGCCCAGAGCTTTGGCATCTCTGTGGAAAACCACACTGAGACTTTAAGGGATGGGGAACACTTCAGTGGTCTCTAAGACATACCCAACCAAACCAGCCAGCTTATCGAATTGTATTTAATCTTCAGTGGGTAAAACGTCTTTTTCTTTAAAAGTGGAAGTTTGTGCGGTTATAGATCCTGGTGCAGCGGGAGATTCCAGACCGCAGGAGGATAAATCCTTATGTGCACCGTGGTCAGTAATAGTAACAGACATTAAATGTCTCTCCCCTTCTTGCCTTATTCCCAGGCTGTCCTTTAAGCAACCATGCCCTCGTCCATAATGGGGCTTTTTGCCTTTGGGGGAAGTGTTGGATGGAAGCTGTTGATGGCCGTGGGCAGTGGGATCTGATGGGCAACTGGGTGAACCCTGTGTGAACCGGCTTATGACAGACCAAAATCTAGCTGAACGAATACGCTAAGCACCATATATCGGAGAGCTGTCTGAGTGGAGCAGTCCTCCAGAGATCACCTTCCATTTCCTTCATTAAGGCCAGATCTGTGCATATAGACTGTGCCTGGCAAGTGTTTGTTTAAGTCTGTCCAATTCTCTCTGAAGGTTTTTATGGCCTTCTTAATACATATTTGCTGGAAACTGGATACCCCCTACTCCAGCTGAAGCCTTTCTGGTTCTAAGTAGGCAAAATAATTGCCTCCTGGGGTTCACATTTGTAATAAACGCTATCTAGTACATCCCCAAATGAGTTTTGCTTGTATTTTTGGCAGCAGGATGGCATTGTTGATTCACAATCTGTTTGTGATCTTCAGTAGTCCCCAGACCCTTTCCTGCAGCACTGACCAGTCACTCCAATTTCATATTTGTGTACGTTGATTTCTCCTACTGAAGAATACTCGGTACTTGCCTGTATTGAATTTCACTTTGTTGATTTTGGCCTGGTTCTACGATTTGTCAAGCTCGTTTTGAATTCTTAACCCTGCTTTTAGATGTTCTTGCACCCTCTCCCAGAGCAGCGTCATTCACGAAATCTGTGGTCTGTCATCCAAGTCAGTAGTGATAATACTGAATGATGCCAGACCCAGGACAATACTCCGTTTGAAATACCCTCCCAGTCTGACCCTGAATTATTTGACTTCCTTTTAATTCTTTTAGTAGCTTTTGGATATACCTTATGGTGGCTTCTTTCAGATTGTATTTCCCTAGTTTGTTTATGGGAATCTCCTGTAGGACAGTAGCAAATACTCTACTGAAATCAAGATAAATTGCATCTGCTGCCTCCCCTTTATCCACAAAGCCATTAAGCCTGTCAAAAAGGAAATTAGATTGGGTTGACACAATTTGTTCTTGACAAATCTATGCTGGCTGATTTTTATCACCTTATCATCTTGCAGGTGCTTATAAATTGATTGTTTAATAATTTGATGTACTTTCTTTCTGGGAAGCCAAGTTAGGCTGACAGGTCTATAATTACACAGACCTCCATTTTCCACTTTTTTAAGGTATTTCCATGATACGCCTGTTCCCTGGGCTCTGAGACCTCACTCAGCTTCCAAGAGTTCTTCAAAATATCACTAGTGTAGATAACCTTACATATGCGCTCAGCATCTATGGAGTACACAGCAGGGGTGTATGTGGGTGGCAGACCCACAGTGCATAACATACACCTTGGAGGTGCACGCAGGAGTTGGTACAATACGCTTCAGAGCTGCGTTCAACACCTATAAGGTAGATTTCCAAGATAACACCCATCACATGCAAATACACTTAAATCATGGAATATTCACCTAAGGGCTATTGAGAGAGTCACAGCTTGCTCTGTCAAGACCCATAACTTTGAGAGCATCCATGGCTTTGGGGAGATAGGAGACTGCTCTATTTTGCTTGTTCACAACTGCTGGCACCAACTCTTGCCCCTGTCTCATCCTGTCCCGTCCCCTCCCCACCTCTGGGCACCGTGTATATCTGGGTTTGTTTGGGTTTGTTTTTTTTCTTTCCCACTTCTAGTATTCGTATGAAGGAATGGAGATTAACAGCCTGCCGGTGGAGCTGACGGTCGTGTGGAACGGGAATTTTAACATTGACAACCCAGCACAGAACAAAGGTAAAGAGTTATTTCAACTTGTCCTTGGAAGCGGTAACCTTAGCAACGGGCCACATCGCTCCCTACACTTAACAAAGCCGCCACCATCTCCCCGTGCTGTCTGGTGCATACTTGTTCTCTGCACTCTGCAAATTACCAATTTTTTTGTGTGCTTTGTGTTCCTCCCCCCTCCCCGCTTCTCCCTTTGCACCTGAGAAATATGACTTTCCCTCCCACTTGTGTTGCTTTCCCTCTCCCTTCATCATCTTTACCTCCTGCTTCTCCTCACATTTTGGTTTTATGCCCCTCCTCCAGGTTTCTCTCCCTCTTTATTTCTGCAGTGATGCTCTTCAAGTTAACATGCCAGGAGAGCGGGCGCTCTCTGCTCAGAGGCAATGTAGTAATGAACAGGGGAAGGGAGAGGGGCAGGAGAAAGGCTGCAGCTTGCTGTGTGAAAAGTCTGAACAAAATAAAATGATAATGGCAAAGGACAGAAAACCACCACCTGCCCAGAGCCTGACTCTGTACAGCTACCACCGATGGCACAGGATTGATGTGCCCCTCACAGAGGGATGTTGTACTTCCAGTCACAACCCTGGGGCAGGCATTTTTGCTGGAGATGGACAGCCCATTCACATCTTCTTCCTTCTTGTTCATTATCCTCAGCCACCCTGAAGTCTTTCCCTCAGACAGCCTCTCCTCTTGGCTGCTCTGCAGACTCTCTCCTTCTCACATCTCCACCTCTCAGTTTCTCCCTCACGCGCTTTACCTTCTCTTGTCTTGGACACTCTTCACATCTTCTCCTACTCCATCTCTCCCCATGTCCCGTGCTCCTCACACCATTTCACACCCACCCTCATACTGAGGAGTGGTGTGTGAGGTTTCTAGATGAAAAGCAATACAGAAAGCAGCTCTTCTCCCCACGGCATGACCTCTTCCTGCCCTTTTCCCCCCGCACCCACCTCTGTGATGTCTTTCTCTGCTGGCTCAAGCAGAATCGTGGAATAATAGAATCATTTAGGTTGGAAAAGACCTTTAAGATCATCAAGTCCAACCATTAACCTAACACTGCTAATACTACCACTAACCCATGTCCCTAAGCACCTCATCCACACATCTCTTAAATGCCTCCGGGGTGGTGACTGCACCACCTCCCTGGGCAGCCCATTCCAATGCCTGACAATCTGTTCAGTGAATAAATTTATGAAACAGCCAGTGGGTTTGAATAGCCAGGCTGAATGCAAAGGGTTCTGCAACTTTCCTCCCCCAAACTGTGGCTCTTGGATGTTAAATCACCCAGTAAACACAACAGGCTGGAGACCCTTGTCTAGCCCTGACATCCAGCAGTGTGGCACAGCCCGTGTTCACACTGCCAACCTCTCTCCTGCTCTCCAAGCTGGGCCAAAGCAGTGCTAATTTTCAGGGGCCCAAACAGTGCTACAAACTGTTCGAGCCTTTAACAGTGTGTGTTGGAAGTCATGGTTTGTTCCAGACATCTGCCCTGGTCCTGCTTAGTTTTCTGCCACTGTTATAGCCTGAGCGTTTCTGATGCAACATGATCCACACCGTGTGAACCCTTTTTTTGGGCAGTACTGAGCTGTCCTAGGTGATGTAGGAGTAAAATCAATCTCATAATCATGATGATTGTGTCTTTAAGCACGCTTGTGTTGGTAACATAAACCAAACCAGGGGGTGAGCTCAGAAAACATCTGTGGTGCTTAGTCTTTAGTGCAGTCTCTTAGAAGTTCTTGGGTTGTTCAAACCCAAAAAGTTTTAAGTGATGACTAGGAAAAATGTAGGAAGTGACACTGGCTGGTGGCTATCCCAAATGAATAGTTTGGATGATACCATCATGTTTTGGGTCAGGAGGAGAGCTTAGGCATGTGCACATGGATATACCGCATGAAGACCTACCCCATGCTCTTGAGGACACAGAGAGCATTATTTAATAGCATAAATGTGGTGGCTACAAGCAAACACAAAACCCTGGCAGGGCTTCAGACAGTGCTGCCAACAGGTAGACCTTCTTTTCTGGAAAACTGAGAGGAGGAGACAGGCAGGATTAGTCCCAGTGCCTTTTCAAGTGCAGTTGCACTGGGGTACGGTGCATTCAAGCAACCAAGATGCCACCACTTTCATAGCCAGCATCACATGGGCTGGACCGGTAGGCTGAAAGGCTGAACTAAACCAAGCCTGCTGAAGGGCTTGCAGAGATACTCCGTGAAAGCATTGCAAGCAGAGCAACTCAGTAAATGTGAGGAAACCTAACAGAAAATCGAGGAAAGGGCTGTATCACAGGAAACCTGTAGCACACTGTGTTTGACAGCAGTTTTGCAAACTTTTCTTGCACCCACACTGGAGAAATAAAAAGTTTCTGAGGTTTTCCTTGCACTGGTCAACACTTGCTGACTTCTGGGGTGCAGGTATGAAAATACAGTCAGAGCTTTTCAGAACATGTACCCGAAGCCTTTGAGCTTTGGGATTGTGTATAGTAATAACCACAGACAAGACTTTAGTCACCTACAGACACATCAGAACAGAAGCACAAAGGGAAAATCCCCCATCTTATAAAGAATTCCACCAACATGACCATAAATACAGGAAAAAAGCAAACCTGAAAACCTCTATTCTGCCATCTTCAGGGAACAAACTTTTGCTATCAACCCCCTGTGCAACCCAGACCTCACTTTACACATCTTTAAAATAAGGATAAATAACACAGTTTTATTTCATAGGACTGCAACATTTTTAGGTTTTATTTGGAAAAAGCTTTAACTCTTTCTAATCACTTAGCATCCCAAGATGGAGCTAAGCATTAATCATTGCTGTCTGTATTAAAGGAAGATCAACTTAGTACTTCAAAATGTAATGCAGACTGAATTTCTGGAGCAGAAGGGAGAAAGGCTGATTGTGAATACCTGGATTCAGCCTCATAGTGAACCACTGTGGATTTACTATTATCGCTTAGGATTTCTGTAAAGGGGGAAGCCTGAGTGACATCACCTTAGCCCCCAGTCGTGAGTAGTTTCACACCAGACAAATCCTCAAGTTTAAGCTCTGGGTAGACCAGGTCTAGACCATCATTTTAGGGTGAAGAGCTGAGGCTGAGACTGGCTATAGGTGGCACTGTATGACATTCAGTCTCTGAAGAAGGAAGGGACTGAGGCCAAACACATTTTGCCCCAACCTTCTGCTGGTAGGCCCTCACCTTACTGAGGGCAGCATCCTTCCTTCTGCTCTGAACTTCCTAAAATATCATTCATAGAACCATGGGATCGTTTGGGTTGGAAGGGACCTTAGAGATTATCTGGTTCCAACCCCTCTGCCATGGGCAGGGACACCCTCCACTAGACCAGGTTGCTCCAAGCCTCATCCAGCCTGGCCTTGGACACTTCCAGGGATGGGGCATCCACAGCTTCTCTGGGCAACCTGTCCCAGGGCCTCCCCACCCTCTCTGGGAAGAATTTCTTCCTGATCTCTAATCTAAATCTCCCCACTTTCAGTTTAAACCCGTTACCCCTTGTCCTATCACTACAGGCCCTTGTAAAAAGTCCCCCTCCAGCTTTCTTGTTGGCCTCTTCAGGTACTGGAAGGTGCTGTAATATGAAATACATATATATCTCTCTCTCATGTAAGACAAACTCTGACTAGTGCCGTTTGTTTCAAGAAGGATGTAAACATCTTTTCCCCCATTATTTACCCCCATTGGAGAGCTCCCATCCTGCCTCTGGGATGAGGAGCCCAAAACACCTTCCCCTCTCTCGCTCCTCATTCTGCCCTGTGACATCCCACTGCTCTCCTGTGCTGTCTGCATCTCTTACATCCTCTCTGTTTTCCTGTCCCTGCAGTTCACCTGTACAAGTGCGGGGCCATGCGGGACAGCTGCGGACTGTGCCTGAAAGCCGACCTGGACTTCGAGTGTGGCTGGTGCGAGGGGCAGAACCAGTGCACACTGAAGCAGCACTGCCCAGCCCAGGACAGCCAGTGGCTGGAGTTGTCCAGCACCAAGGGCAAATGTACCAACCCCAAGATCACAGATGTAAGTCATGGATCTGCAAGAAGCGGGTGTATTCCCTCTTGTACCCTTTCCTTGGTTTATTTTCTTGATTTATGCTTGGGTTGGTGATGGGAAGGTCAGGGTTGAGCTCTCCTGGGTCAGACAAAGCCCCAGGAACCCCTGGGGATGGGAGGCCAAGGTGGTCTTTAAAGGCAGACACACAACTTTAGGTGTCTACAATACAGGGGTGAGCAGGGTGTCTGACTTTCCACCATAATCAATGTGGACATGAATCAGTTGGACAAACACTGTCTGATAGTGCGATCTGAGGAACCCAGGAGCATCTGACCTGCCAACACAGGGCTGGCAGATGTGGCCTGAAGCCTTTAGGAGCAACTGAAGGTGAGACAAGATGCTCTAGGACATTTCAAATGGACAGTAATCAGATGAGCCCCACTGTCTCCTGAAACCAGCCTGGTTGAGAAGGAGATGTTGAGTGTTCCTGAGTGTTTTGAGCTTTGCTGACAGGAGGTGAAGGAAGAAGGCAGGTTGTAGTGCATGCTTCCCAGCAGCATGACATGGACGAAGTCAATGTCCAGAAAAAACCCAAGACTCCACAGCAAAGTAACATTCTTCTGTTTGTCTGGCTGACTTTGCAAGGTGAAAGAAGTCCCCATAGAGCAAACAAAGTCTGTACAGTTGTCAGGTTTCCCCCTCTGAAGGCTCAAGGAGGAGACAGGATCAAGCCTAGACTAAATGAAACTTGGAACTGTCCCAAGTGATAAAGAGTGGATGAGGACAAGGTTGGGCGTAAGGACCTGCAGCATAAAGATGTTCTTTAGAAGTTTTCCTACTGAATGTGTTGACCGGGCCAAAGTAAGAGCTGGGCCAAAGGTATGAAAAGGACATAAGAGAATACAAAAACAATAGAGGGAGGGAGCAGAGGAAGGGAAAGAAGGCAATGAAAGGAAACCAGACCTCCAGTCTAAAGTGATTTTTTGTCTGCTGTCTTAGGATGCCTTTGCCATGATGATGGTCACCTTTTTCAGGGTCACAGGGTGGTCAGAAGGACAGATCTGAGCCTTAAAAATGAGGGCTCCATCCTTACCAACTGCCTTCTGCCTTAAGCATTTCTCAGTCACCATTCCTTAGTTAACATGAGGACTGTTTCAGGGTGACTAGGGTCTTATTCTGCAAATGAGAAAAATAAGGGGTAAAATGAGACAGAAAAGATAAAGGGAAATGCAGAGTAGAAAAATCCAGCCTCCACAGTTGTGGTTTAGTAAGAATAATTAACTGTGTTATTTTCCTAGAAAGCAAGAAAGATTTTTCAATTGTATTTGGTTAAGAATCAAAAAGTGTGGGTGTTACGGACAAGCTCTAAACCAACATCCATGTGTGAAAGTTTTGTGAAAGGGAATGCTGAGTAGAATCTATTTTTCTCAGATACCACTGAAAAGAATCCCTCTTACTGTGTTTTAATCTATCTTTCTGTCATTCATCAGTCCTCAAATTACTCACTCAGTTGGACTGCTGGAGTGCCAGGCTCATTCTGGTGTTTCCAAGGTGGAGGTCTCCACCGCACTTGGATTTATCTGGGGCTGGTAATTTTGAGCGCACCTGAACCTCCTGAAGCTGTGAAACCAAACCCAGACATCCAGAATGAGCAGCTTCATATGAAAGTTCAGCTTTCAATCATTGAAAATTACTGGGAGCTGGGGAAAAGTTTTTTCAAATCTTTTCAGATTCTCAAACCTTGGGAAAGATTCAGAAATTTTGCACAGCTTTATAGAGTTGACACTGGGAGGCTGACGGATGACCAACTGAAGCAGAAGTCCAAAACACAAGGACCTGACCATGCAATAGTATGATGTGCTGAAGGTCCATCCACATTTCTATGCCATGCTTTGACCCCAACACTGCATCTACAGTTTCTTTATGAAGGGCAAAACACTCACTCTCCACTAGGGTTGTACTTCTAATTCTGCTGGCATTTCCTCCAACAGCTCCCAGAGCTCAAACAGATCATTGCAATATTCGCTCATGAAATATTCCAACTGACTAGTGCAATCATAAGTAGCTCTTGGAAAGTCTTTTTCTGAGCCATTATCACGGAAGTAATCTCAAGTGACTGGCTATATATTGCAGTTAATGGTCGGTCTGGAGCGGTTGGTTGGAGTATGCGTATTCTGGCGAGGAGCCAGGGCAGTATCTGTGCAGGCAAAGGAGGAGAAACAACACGTGCACGCACATTTGCACAAGCACACACACCCAGCACAGAGCTTCCCATAACCTCGACGTACTTACTACCATTTACATCGCCACTCAGTGAAATTAAAGGGCTTGCAGACTCACTGAGCCACAAAACCTCCTGTACAAGGCTGATAGGAGCGGAGGGTGTAAATTGTGATGTGGTGTCTTAGGTCTTCAAGAGAAAGCTGAGGCTTCCTGGCAGCTTTGCTTTCTCTGCCTGCATTTTTCTCTCCAAAGCTGATAGGTCTCACTCTACATTTTTACACCTGTGTTAGAAACAGGGTCCTTCTCTCTGGCTGTGAAAACAATGTGGTAACACCTTCTTCTTGTATGCATCTGCGGGAGGGCAATGAATTGGGGTTAAAAAATCCCCCACATGCTCCTGGGAGAATCCCAGGCCCTCCTCTTTTAAGGAAATAAGTGGGTGTTGAAGCTGAGCTTTACAAATTAAAAATTACACAGGGAGGGGTTCAGAGGTGCCGTGCTGGCTTCACTCCAGGAAGTTTCCTGTTGGTGCTTTTTGTGTCATAGCAAGAATTTTTTTGGAATCTCGTGCTTTAGACAGAGATGGAAGGAATGTGATAATGTTTCCACTGAGTTTTTTATGACTTCTGTGGTGAAAGTTTTGTCTCAAACTCACCCCTACTTCTAAAGAAAAGGACTTTTCTTTGTCCTGGTATGAGGTGTACTGCCCGTGGTAGCAAGCTCTTTCAAGCATAGGTGAGCTCTAATTAACCACAGACCTGACTTGCTGGACACTTACCTTATTAGAAACGTTTGATGGCAAATTTAATACCACAAAACAGAACGACAATATTCCATGGGGAACTGAGTTCTCTTACAAAGTTGTGTAATAGGTAAAGAAGTAAAATAAAATATAGGAATTTTAGTTTATCTTTCATTTTTTTCATTTTGAGTCCATATGAAGTTGCATTTGGTATGGTGATATATTCTAGCTTTCCAGTATCTTTCATATAGTGTTTTATCAGGAGAGGATTAACTGATGTCAGCAAAATAAGTATTTCAAATAGAAAACTTTGCTTGAATAAATATTTATGAATGATTCACAATAAAAATATTTTGGAAATGTCATTTTTGGAAAATAGTTCAAGTTTTCATTATTGGGTCCCACCCAGACAATCAGTATTAGTTTCTCCTGGAGCAGAAAATTAATTTTCCTTCTCATTTTTTAAGATACTTTCCACATTTCCTGGAAAATAACCACAAATGTCTCTCTCTTCCTTTCTCTTTTCATCCATTTCTTACTTGTCTATCAATGTCATCACCACAGACCATCCAAAGGTCAAATCTCTAGCCAACCCAAATAATAATTTCAACTGTCAGATTTCTGAATGTTGTGATATTTTCTTTTTAGGACTTAAGTATCTTGTTGAATTTTGGAGCAGGAATAAGCCTGCCATGGCGCTGATTTTGTTGGCTCAAGTGTTATTTGGACCTGAGACCGGGCTCTTGTTATTCTGTGCTGCAGAAGTTGTGCCTATACCCTACAGGTCCATGCACTTGTCTGTGATCATCTGTGCTATTAATTTGTAAACCTCTATTGGTTCCCTGTATAGTCAGAGCAAAGACACACTCATTCTGGAGGTGGTTCACGGCATCAAAAATTAAATATCATGAAATATCCCCTAAAGGTGTCAGGATCTTTCTTCTTTTATTAAAGATGGACCTTCTAAAAATTGGCCTCTGGGTGGAAGTTAGGCTAGCCCTGGTGCCAGACTCAGCACTGGGAAGCAGTCAAGAGCAGCCCTGCTCCTGCCAGTGCCTCGACTTTCCCTGCCAGTCTGACTGCTATGCAAAGGTCTAGATGCCAGCCCTAGATTCCCAGTTGGCAGAGCCATCGGCCGGCGGGTGCGGACCTCAGACAGGGAATTCCCCCCTCCTCACTGCGGAGAGCGCCTTGCCAACGCTGGCAGATGGCAGCCACTGGAATCCTGAATGGACTGCGGGGAATACCCTTTGAAAGCAATGTTTGAAGCCCCTTTCAACCAGCCAGTTGTACGGCAAAGCATTCGGGCATGGTGAATAATTGCAAGGGCAGAACTGAGGTAATTAAGGGCCAGCCCCATGATTTCTGTGTTGTTTCAACGTTGAGGAGACAACTCCAATGCTAATTTCCACCTGGCTCTGAACAAGGGTGATGGATGCGATGCAGAATGCTTTTCCACGCACACATCCCCTTTACATGGGCCAGAAATACTGCAGAGAGGTGGACAGCCCTGAGTGCCGGCCCTGCAACGGGAGGGAGAGGTGAGCTCAGGAGTCCACCTGGTGCTTTGGCTCTGCTGCCCAACACAGCCACTACTGAGCAAGATGAAGCGATCTTACCCCTGCTAGGGTCTGGTGAGGATTCAGACTGGGGCACAAACCTCATGCCACCAGGACTGTTGGGATAGCCACTCGTGTCAAACTGAGGCTCAGTGGTTTCCTAGTAAAGAGTTCTCCATCCTACAAATATGCCGTCCATGCTCCCATGTCTGTCCTGCCCCGGGCCCCAGCTCTCCCATGAGGGCAGCTGGAGCTTGTTCAGAAATAGTTGGCACACAGCAACTGCTGCTATTGTCTCAGTTGCCATCCACCTACTCTGTACCTAATCTGACACGCTCTTTCTGTTGTGTCTTAGCTTTTTTTTTTCAGGTGGACATTTTCAGCTGAGTTTGTGATGCACGACCCATATCTACCTCCAGAATAGATCATCGACTCCATTGGATGTTGGAATTTCATTCCAACTTGGAATTTAGGATTTAAAGTGACTAGCTGAAACCATTTGTGTCCTCATTTGTGTCCTTTTCTTGTTTTTTCTCCCATTTCTTTGCACTGGCCCCACTCCTGCCTTTCCATGGCTCATGTCTATGAAGTGCAGAGCTTAGCTGCACCACCAGAACCCCCTGCTCCTACCTAGAAAACACTTCCTACTCATCTCTGGATGTTTTGCAAGTAGTCAAAAGAGATTAAAGAGATCTGGGGAAGAATTTTGGATACTCTGAGGTGGGGGCATGTGTGATATATAATGTATTTGCAGGGGGCTGGTTCTAGTGAGGTATCTGGAGTAAGGTTGTTCCCTCGTTGTTCAGCACTCAGAATTATGATAACCTTTCACAGAGACCTGCAATGCCTCTTCTTTCACCTGAGAGGATGCTGATGTCTTTACATAGATGATTTCATTATTTCCTTTTTCTTGGCTTGTTTCTGTAGATCAATCCAGTGACCGGACCCCGTGAAGGAGGGACCAAAGTGACCATCCGTGGAGAGAATCTGGGACTGGAATTCAGAGATATTGCGTCTCACGTCAAAGTGGCTGGAGTGGAATGCAAACCGCTGGTGGAAGGTTACATCCCAGCAGAGCAGTAAGTTGGGTGTGTGGCAGACAGTGGGCCACAGCACACCTAATAACAGTCATAGCTACCTGAAGGGTCTTCTAAGGAGTCCATTCCACCCGAGCTTGGATGTGAGGAATGGAAGATGCCATTCCTCACAGCTCAGGAGCTAATAATACAGTTATTACTGTATTTGGATTGTATATTTAGGTAATCCTCATGACACATACCGTAAAGTTACCTTTCATCTTTCACATAACAGCTGCCCTAAGGGTGTTCAATTCCAGTTTGTGGGGCAGCAGTCCTGAAAAGCAGCTTATCCCATGCAGGAGTGATCATTAAACCTTACAGCTGCAAAGCTGTCCACGATGCAAGGCTGGAGGACAAAAGGACCTCAGGAATCAGACCTCAGCCCAGCATTTGTCTGTATATTGAAGTGAAGCTATGTTGACTTTCAGCAGCTGGTCGTTTGCCCTACCGAGTGCCAACAGCCAAAAACCAACACTCTTTAAAGAATAACTTAGTCCACAATTTGATTCCTGGATTGGAAAGGAGAGAATGGGTTAAGTCTAGAGTCCACTTCCTAGCAATATGTGGGCTGTTTGCTCCAGTTCCATCAGACCACCAAATCATCCCTCAAACTTTGCTTCTTGGTTGGTATTTTCTCCACAGGATAGTATGTGAGATGGGGGAGGCCAAGCCCAGCCAGCATGCCGGATTCGTGGAAATCTGTGTGGCCGAATGCAAACCAGAGTTCATGGCCAGGTCTTCACAGCTCTACTACTTTATGGTAAGCTCCTGTGAGAAGTTGTCCTTGATCCTGAAGGTCCTTGGGCCCTGGTGCCCTTTGCCACATCTATCAATTGTCCTCGACCATATTCAGACTCTGAGCTCTTCACTGCTGTCCTGAGCACACCAAGTTGTTCCTTCCACTTCCTTTCAAAATCTTGTTATGAGCAAAAATAGCTTGCCTAATTAATGTTTTAACAATCTAATAATAGTAGTTCAAATAATATTCCAAACTATTACTCCAGTTTCAGTTCTATACAGCGATGGTCCAAATAAGTACAGAAAGTCTCCATTAATAGTTAAAAGTGCTCTAAAGGAAAGAAAAAAAGGAAAAAATAAGAATAAGAAAAAGGACAGAAAAACTTTCCTGGTATTTTACTTTTCCAGGGTGTGATGCTCACCTTACTAGCATCCCTCCATGCCCTACAGTTGAAGGCACCAGTGTCCTGCAGCAGAAACATGGAGGTTGCCTCTAGTCATTACCAACCTGAGGTCTTTTCTGGCAGGAGTGTGATGTCCATGGTGGGATTTCTTCCTCCTCACTCCTGGGTCCCCCCCAGGGATATCTTCACCCCCCCTCTCCCAACACTTGCTCCCTTCTCCCTGGTCCCCAGCACTGGCGGCAGAGCTGCCCAGTGCCCAGCCCAGGCACACAAAGAGCTGGTGTTTGCTGGGCAGTTCCTGCCTGGGTCAGCAGCCCTTGGCCATGCAGGGTGTCCCCAGCACTGAGCTCAGGCAGGTCAGGCACAAGTCCTTGACCACGGGACATTTGTGATCACAGGGACACCCAGCTCAGGGCACGGCAAGCCTGGAGCCATCCTGAGACTCTGAGGTGTTGCATCACTGCAAAACCCATGGCCTTCTGCTAGAGATGGCCAAAATTCCAAATTGCTGGGCCCCAGACAGTCACCATAGCAGCGGCACATGTTTCTGCAGGATGTAACAAGGGGTGTTTGCTTCAGAAGGTCTTCTGAGTGTCCAGGAGAAGATCAGGAGGGACCAGCCAGGCTGTGGGTGAGCTATGGAATATGACTGGGGCTCAGTGCAAGTGGGCAACTGTTTTGGGTGCTCCATGGTTCAAGTAAGCTTGAACTTGAGTTATCTCTTAAGGGTGATGCCTGCACACATGAGTAAGGGTGGGATCTCACCCCAGTGCTCCTGTTTGGAGGGATGGGCTCAGGACAGCAAATGTCTGCTCTCAGAGCTGTGGTTGGCACAGCCCAGGAGCTCTTGGGTTGTTACCCTCAGCATAGCCCAGGTCTCTTTCTCTTGAGCCACTGATACAAGCCAGACATAAGTACGAGATGTTCCTCTGAGTGCACAGGTCTCCATGGGATCAAATGCCATAAATAACAACACCCTCGTTTGTTTTAGGTATCTTCCTCCTGCCACTGCACATCATGCAGCTGGCAGTGGGAAGAGTACATGGTTTGGAGAGAGGACTTAGCCATGAGGAATTTGGAGATGAAGTGAAAACTCTGTAGAGATGAGCAGTGGGGTCACACTCACAACTTCCACTTGGTTCCCTGCAGCAGCCAGTACCCCTGAAACAGAGAGTTTCCGGCATCTCCAGCCCCAAACATTACATATGTCCAAAGAAGAAGAGGAAAGGGATTCGTACAGCAAGTGGCCACCCTTAGCAGGCTGTCTGGAGTCAGCCATGTGTGCTGGTGGCACTGGAGAGCAGCCACGCTCCTCTTTTTGGAGAGGCTGCGGGGGCTGGCAAATTGGCTTGCTACGCCGTCTGTCTGGGACACCAGCTTGCGAAGCAGTCAGTGGGCTCCGGGCCTGATTCTGCACTGCTGCTGGTGCAGGTTCAGCCTGAGACTGTTGCTTTGCTAAGGAAGAATGCTTATTCCCCTAAGGCCCCTTGCTGGGGACATGCAAGCGTTGCCTGGCCTTGATCTGTGCAGATCTATGCAGGTCTGAGATAAGAGGGTCACTTTGTTCCCATCAAAAGCTCTTGATTCCTGCAAGGGAGTGGGTCTGTTCTGAAATTGTTCACATGCCTGAGCATTAGTTTGTGGTGAAGGGAACCAGTAATGAATGCAAATATCTTAGATTTCCCTTCTGAGCTACAGAAATTTCTCTGTTCTCTGTATTTTCTGATGTCATTCAGGTGCTACAGTGGTGGGGGCAAAGAAACACCGTGAGAGCTAGCCCCCACTAGGCAGACAGAAGGGCTCTTTCCAGGACATTACACTTCAGTATGTCACCTTTGCTACTCTTGGAATTACTGGCCGATTTTGTTCATCCGTGTCCGTCTGTGACAGCTTTTCCCTCCACTTGCTGGCTTTCCGGCTGCCAGCTATCCCAGCCGTGCATGAGCGTGAAGTCAACAGGGTGTTTTCTGCTGAATACCTCAATACCTTTGTGCTAGACAGAAAAAAATAAGGATGCTCTCCAGCCTGCCCATCATCTGCCCTCTCCCGTGTCCAGTGCTTTCGTAGCAGGAGCTGTGTTTGTTGGCGCAGGTTGGCTTCCTCCGACACTTCTGCCAGGAGGGTAGAGATGTTATTGCAGGCGTCACGACATGCCTTGGCGTCCTGCAGCGGGGGGTGGCAGCTTTAAGGGAAGGAAGATGTTTGAACACTACGGAAGGACATTGCATGGGAGATAAATGTCTCTTTCTGACATATAAAATCCTCTGGAAATTTGCTTTTCAAAAGGTTTGGAGCAAAACAGGGTCAAATTGGACCAGTAGGTTCAGCCTTCCCCTCTCCTGCAAGAAATTATATTTGGAACTCAACAGAGTATTTCATTTCAGTGTTTAAAAAGTGGTATATTAGAGATGCTAGAACAGTTCTTCTCCCCATTTTTAACCAGAATTTTAAAATTCAAAACACTTCTAGTTTGTTTTAAACTCATCTGTGATCAAAAATGCAAATTGCATTAGAGAGTTCAATAAGCCAAAAGGGAAACAAAGCATTTGATTTCAGGCTCAAATGAAATTTATGATGATCTAAATGAAAATGTGGTTTTTTAAGCTATTCATTTTGTTGTTATGATTATTGCCATGGTCTTCCAATCAAAAAAAAAAATCCCTTCACTTTTCAGTTCACATGCTGAAGCAAGTTTGCCTTTATTCTGGCTTTGGATGAGAGTATTATGGCTCAGTGCAGGTGATATGGGCTATTTTGACTGCATCTCTTTTGGGTCTGCTCTTAAAATCCTTGTCCCAGGAGAGCATTTGCAACAGGTCTCCCTTCCATCTTTCCCCTCCTGCTGCTACTGTTGAACCTACAGAAAGGAAACCCAGATGCACAAGCTGTGTGTGAGTCATGTCTTGCTCTGCCCTTGTCCCCAGGAGGAATGAAATGCGGACCAAGGTCCTGACATGCACCATGAGGTCACTTTAGACACTGCTCTGATGGCAGTTTCTCTGTGGACAGCCTGTGTGGAGGAGGTACTGGAGGAAAGTAATGAGTTGAGGAGCAGAGCAAAGGAGACAAGCCCCTAGAAAGGTGCAGAAGATCTCCTGGCCTCTTTCCCGCTTTGTCACTGTCCTCTTCAGCCTCTTACAGATCCACTAGAACCCCTTGCATTTTCCATCACCCTTCCCCAGCAAGGAAATGGTGAACAGTCTGGATGGAGCTAGTCCAGAGGAGGCCACAGAGATGCTCCAAGGGCTGGAGCACCTCTGCTGTGAAGAAAGGCTGAGAGAATTGGACTTGTTCAGCCTGGAGAAGAGAAGGCTTCGGGGAGACCTTAGAGCCCGTTCCAGTACCTGAAGGGGCTGGCAAGGAAGCTGGGAGGGACTTTTTACAAGGGCCTGTAGTGACAGGACAAGGGGTAACGGGATTAAATTGAAAGTGGGGAGATTTAGATTAGATATCAGGAAGAAATTCTTCCCAGAGAGGGTGGGGAGGCACTGGGACAGGTTGCCCAGAAAAGCTGTGGATGCCCCATCCCTGGAAATGTCCAAGGCCAGGCTGGATGAGTCTTGGAGCAACCTGGTCTAGTGGAGGGTGTCCCTGCCCATGGCAGGGGGTTGGAACTGGATGATCTTTAAAGTCCTTTCCAACCCAAACCATTCCGTGATTCTATGATTCTACTGCAAGCATGCTGTGCAGTATGTGTGAGAAGAAGGCCACTGTCAATAAATAATGTTTTACCACAACTTTGAAAGCGTAGCCACAGTACCTTTTATAAGATCAGCACGAGACACAGCAACACTTTGACAAGGAGCATTGCTGATGTAGTTCTGGTCTCTGAGGATCTTTGAAAGGGCTTGGACAGATTATCTACCTCTGGGAGAAGGCAGGAAACCCACCCAGGAGTGGGACAAGGGCTTTGGGTCTTTAACTCAAGTGTTCCTCTATGGTTTGCAACACAGCTACTATTGCAGTGCTGTTGTGTAAGCTGTGTGCACCAAGCTGGCCATTCTCAACTCATTTTCTCCCAGGTGGGATGTCACCTTCGAGCAGCAGCTGTCACAGTCAGCAGTAATTTGCACTGATGGAGGTGGCCATCGATAAGGGCTTAAAGAGGAGTTTCCATCACATCATGAGGCAGTAGCCTAAAACCAGAGAAGCACTACACACTCAAGTGCATCTTTCGCATCTTCATACACTTCCTTAATCTTTTATCCCAATAATAGCTGTTAAAGAGTATTCCCAGAAAAATATAATGCCAGTTTCCAAACAATCATGTCAAAATCAGTCAAGTTTAAACACAGGAAGTATCCAGCTCTGACAACAGATTTTTCTACTGAGCTGTAGGTCCAATTTTCACTCTCAGCCCCTTCTCTAAGTGGCAGCTTCATTTTGAACAAAAGCAAAGTGGAAATCTTGCCACTGTTTTTCAAAATAATTAGCCAGAGGGGGACAGGGGCAGAGAGGGCTCTGTGCGAGTGAAAGAGGGAGCTGTGGTGCGTGTCAGGTGGTTGTATAAACACAGATTAATGGTCTCCAAAGCTCAATAAGGTGACTGCGTGATGTACCTGCTCGTTCAGAGTAGCTGAGGAGAGTTTCAAGCATTTTTGTCATCATTCTTAAAGAGAGGGGGAAAAAATAATCTTCATTTAAATGCATATAGTAGCTTTTCACTTGGGACTGAGTGGAAAGTTTTTCTATTAAAATGCAAATGAAAGAATAAAGTGTAACTCCAAATTTCTCCCTGAAAATGGATGTCTCCTCTCTGCATTGTGGTAACAGGGTGATCTGTGGCTTTAGAGTGCAAGTATTTTATCTTGATTTTGGGAAGAAGGGAGAGCAGGAGGCTAAGGAAAAGAAGTTTGAGATTTGGAGCCCCTAAAAGAATTGGCCCCCTTTTTGATATATTAACACAGCACTGTTGGAAAAGAGGCTTGGAAAATCAGCAGGAAAATGGAAAAAGGTGTTCATCTGGATGGTGCTCCTTTGGTGACGGTAGTATTTCGGAGTAAATCTCAGCATGAGCACCACTGTGCTGTATCCGTGCAGGACACTCGTGCAGTACTAGACTGTTTCAGCATCCAAGCATCTCATAAGAACGAGAGAAATATTTGGGGTCATGCAGTGGATGTGTGGGAGAGACAAGACACGAGCTCAGATGCTCTGCCGAACTACAGCTCTCCTCCTTCCCAGGGAAAATGCCCATGAGCACGGGGGCAGTTTTTAGGGATCCCTCTGGAGCTATACAGCAGGTTCTGCTCCCTGATCAATAGGATTTAATCTTTTCAAGACCTGAATGTTTTCATTACTTGTGAGCTCTGCGGTTTGGAGATGGAGAGTCCCCATTAAGATCCAATCAGCTAGTTCAAGAGCCAGGTTATCTTGCAGAGGTGGTGTTGCACAGTGGCAAAAAGGCACCTGAGCTGTGTCAGACCGGCAGTGGAGATGAGAGATCATGGGTCCAGCTGCTCCAAGTGTGGAAATTGCCTTTGGGAGCACAGAGTATTTCTGAGCAGGTACAAGGGTAGGCCAGATTTTGCAGGGGTGAGGAGACTAGAGTGGGGTTAGGTCTGAATTCATCCCACCAAACTTGGCATTCAAGCAGGGTGTCTGTGACAGTACTGGTGTCATCCTAGGGTCCTCTGTTGGCCAGAAGAAATGGTCATCTTCTTCTGAAGTCCAGCTAACACCTGATTAACCCCTGGGGGTGCCTACCTCTCTCCAGCACTAAAAAGAGAGGGGAGGGCCCCCTCTGCTCCTCTGCTGTTTTTTCAATGCGATCCTTTGCCTTCACAGACCCTGACACTCTCTGATCTCAAGCCAAAGCGGGGACCAGTGTCGGGTGGCACCCAGGTGACAATTACAGGCAACAACCTGAATGCTGGCAGCAATGTCATCGTGACCTTTGGGCGACAACCCTGCCTCTTCTACAGGTACAGATAACTCCTCCTTACTGTAGGTGCCCGAGTCTGAAGGATATGAGCAATTACAGTCAAGAGACTTCTCCTGCAGCCCAGACACCCTGTCCCTCAAGCGCTTTTTTGCCTGTGGCCACATCTATTCAGCAACGGGACTTTCGCATTCTGCACCATGGGCAACCTTACTGTGCATGTTTTGGGATGGGAGAATAGGATTTATTTCATTGTTTTGATTGGTATTTGATGTGCTCTTTTCCATGGCCCCTTGTCAAATTTCACTACAATTCTCCACGGTCCCATGCTTTGCTACTTGCTGTGGGAGTATGTCGTTTAAAAGATTCATTTTCATGTCCCTGCTTTAGCAGAGGTGACAAAGAAAATCTGACAACATCAGTTCTAAGTATTAAAACACCTCCCTTTTATCCCAGAATAGTCCTGTAGTGCTAAGAAATGGATGATTTGCAACATTTCAGCTCTGGGTTGGCTCCTGTTCAGTTGCAGTTCAGAGAGACTTAATGTCAGTGTTACCTGCTGAATGTTCCCTGATCCCTGTGAGAATGAGCCTGAATCCCATTCCCAGGAGCTCCTGCAGTTCAAAATTACCCAGTGAAACACATTTTGCTGCCAGTATCGGCGAAGGCTGAAGATAAAGTTGGCATGTTTCTCCCAGCCTCCTTGGCAGAAGAAGGGCCCGTTCACAAGGGACCTGGGACCACTGTCTTGGGACAATGCCCTTCCCTCTCCTGGCTGTGGGGATCCTGTTTAGCTGCCTGTCATGACTGTAGTGTGGGCTTCAACATCTATAATTCAGGAGGGTGAAGTCACAGCTTGTGATTTAAAAGGCCAAGTGGGAACCACAGCTGTTTGGAATTACTCACTCAAGAGACTGGGGATTTTAAAGAGGGATTGAGGGTATTGCAGTCAGTGATGGTGAGTGTCATGCTGCTAGGGAAGGATGCACTCTGCTTTAGCCTTTCTAGGGGTATAAGGTGAGACTGAGGGTGTTTGGAGCCTGACTTTTTGGCCCTTTATGGAAGGTAAGGCCCATTGCAAAATTCACACCTGGAGGTGGTTTTTGGAAAGGAAAGGTTTGTGCAGCATCCATTTTGAGTATAATCCTAAAATGTTTCTCACTACATTAGCACCTCCCATGCTAAGGTCCCAGGCACTCTGCAAACTGCACTTAAACAAGGCTTACGGTCCTAATGCAAAGTAAACTTTATTATCTGAGACCGGAGAGTTGAGGTGCAAACACCCCTTTTTATGAGCTGCCGCTGTGTGTGTCTGCAGGCAGGAAGGAAACACCCATCAAGTATTTAATCACCCAGAAATACTTCTGGAGAGAGGTCTGTTTTGGGCTTCCCTTGGGGTTCACTTTTCACTTTGAGACCTGAGAAATTATGGCTCCTGTGGTTTTATTTAAACTAGTGAAAAGGCAGTGTCACTTCCTCAGATAACTGTGTCATGTTATTCACAGCATATTCCTGTAGGGTGTTTCACCGCTTCACAGTGCATAGGTTAAGGTCACAGGACGTAAGAGTAAGTAGCTGGGCTCTCTTTGGCACCAGTGATTTGCTGCTGGCAGCACCTGGTTTATATTCACGTGCTTCTGCTCACAGGAGATCCACCAAGCACATTGTCTGTAACACCACTGCCTCAGATGAAGGCTTTGAGAAGGTGAAGGTGTCTGTGAGAGTGGACAAGGCCAAGATACATCAGGAGTTGCAATATGAATATGTAGAGGATCCAACCATCCTGAGGATCGAGCCTGAGTGGAGCATCTTCAGGTAAGTATCCCATGGAGAGCCCAGACTACCTCCTGTGGTTTTCTAATGCATAATTGGTGTGTTCATGTTTATCCTTGGTCCAGAAAAGTTCTTTCCAAGCATTGTGTTCACTAAGGAATAGATCTGTGCAGAGCTACTTCCCAGGGCCTAAGACCATGAGGGCTGATGGACTTGCAGTTAATGCATTGTGCATTCATTGTAATACTTTGGATGCTCAATGTGTGTCAGCTTTTGTGTACCCCAGGACAAAATTTCCGTGGTGCCTAGTGAGGGATGGTCAGAGCAGCATCCTTTCTCCAAACAAACTCTGCATAGTCCAAACCTAAATGATCCTGAATCCCGCCTTCACTAGCAGAGCAAAGCTGCTTGGCTTAATCCAGTAAAATCCAGCTGCCAGTGCTCAGCAGAAGCTTACCCTGGATACTTCATGCTTTAATTACAAAGCCAGGTTCAGCAGGTCTCAAAGCTAGTGTTAAAGCTTTATTCCTCTCTGCTCGCCTTGGTTTACCTCCAGCACCAGGATGCTTCCTCTCTGAGTAATAGTACAGACCGCTGGAGCTGGTTAAAACATGCAGTTGTATCCCTAAAAGCTGCAATTCCTACTTTTTCTGATCTTCACTGTGTTTTGGGCCCCATTGGACTGGATCCAGTCACTGATCTCTTAAACCCAGACATAAATGTCGTAACTGTGCTTAGAGAAGTGAATCTCCCTTGGGTTTGAAAGCAACAATTCCCACCTTTCCTTGCCTTCATGGACTTGCTGTCTCAGGACTCAGCAATGTTTGACCATCATGCCTGAAAGCCCCAGGACTGTCTCCCGAGAGGAAACACAAAGGGAGCTCTGGTCTCTGCCCTATAAGGGGCTTTCCTCCTTGCTAGGCATCCCTTTTTCTCCTCACCCCCTGATGCTGCTTTGGTGAATTCAAAGGGTTCATGTGAAGGTGTCTGAGAAGAGCGTTTGTCCTGGTTGTGGAAAGCATCAAAGCTATACCCAAGTGCTCGCAGAAGCCTGCAGAAATGGCCTTGGGAAGAGAGAAATTGGTCATTAAATGCACTGGTATTTCCTTGGAGAGATATACAGTATGAAATCTTAGTCTCCCCTCATTCATCCATGGCAGCTCTCTGCTCCCCTGTCAAACTGGACTGATTGGAGTATCTAGGGATTAGGAGCAGGGCTTGTAAATCCCCCAGTTCAGCTCTCATCCAGAAGATGTTTTCACAAATCAATTAGTGCCTTTAATTACCGTGAGGGAATTTACCGATTTAGCTGGATTGAATCTTTGCACATTGGGCTTGAAGCTTTAGTGTCTGGATTTTCCGTTTGGAGGTTTTATTTTCAGCCAGAGTTCAGGTTATCAGTGAAATGAGAAATCGCTTTACTCCCTTCCTTATTAAAGTGAATTCGGTGCTGGTTAAAAGGTGCAAGATTGACAGCCTAGGAGAGTGAATTCTCCTATTATCCCCAGGAAAGTTGCAGCAGGAGGGCTTCCTCGGTCTGGCTGGGAGGGGAGAGAAGAAGTTCTCTGGAGCCCATTTGCTTGTTGGTTTCTCTGCTGAAGCTGCCAGCAAGAGACAGAGAAGCCAAGGAGGTGCTTCAGGTGTATTGGCAAAGCTTTGCACAGCCTGGGAGTGCAGAGACTGTGTCCCATTGCTTGGTGCCTCGGATGTCCCATCCCACCTCCCAGCATAAAACATACTAAGAAGAGGTGCTTGTTTAGTGTGTTCCAGCTTACTTGCAGGGTGTGTAGCTGCTGGGATGGATGATGGGGACTCTGCCTGTCCCACCATTCAGGTACAACCTCTACCCTTTGCCCTCCAGTGTCTCTGAAATCAGAAAGCATCCACCTGAGTGGCAGGTGGTGCCTAATTTTAACTAGACCTACCCACTTCCACCCTCATCCTCTTTCTTTTGCACTTTTGAACCACTCCAAAAGGCCATAACCTTGGAAGATGGTGCAGGGATGGTGCAAAATCCACGATTACCACTGTGGTTCAGCGTGTCGGGGACAGTTTTAAGCACTACAATTGTTCATCTGTGGGGCTCCATCCAGCAGGTCAGAATGGAGACAAACATTACCGTGGGGCCTCCACACAGTGGTGGATGAAAGTGCAGCCAACTCCTCTCCCAAGAATCAAGCAAGAAATAAGTTAGTCAAGACACGTAGATCTGAAGATAGACTGGGGAGGCTGTTACTCAGTATATTTGTTATGCAGTATGATTCATTACAGCAAATCCACTGCGCTCCTCTGATTCATCACTCCTGGCAGTGGGACTAAGCTGTTTTAAGGGATAGATGATTGCCACTAAACCAGCTTTGCAAACTCAGTGAATGAATGTACTGAGCCTGGCTTAAAACCTTCTCAAGTGCCATTTTCCAAGACAATAAAGGAAAGATTACTGCTAATTTACTCCTGTAGCCAAAAAAAGCAATGAGTCACATTGGGCTGGCAGGTAACTAGAATTTTATGAGGCTCCATTAATACTTTTGATCTGGGTTTGATTTATGTCCAGCAATTATCTGAGTCTGCAGATGGAAAATTTGGGACGATAAGGAGTTAACTTGGTGGCCTCCTACAATGGGATTACAGCATTGGTGGATAAGGGAAGAGCAACTGAAGTCAACTACCTGGACTTGTGCAAAGCATTTGACACTGTCCCGCACTGCATCCTTGTTTCTAAATTGGAGAGGCATGGATTTGACGGATGGACCACTCGGTGGTTAAGGAACTGGCTGGATAGTCACACTCAGACAGTTGTGGTCAACAGCTCGATGTCTGAGTGGAGACTAGTGACGAGCGGTGTTTCTCAGGGGTCAGTGTTCGGTTCGAGCTGTTTAACATCTTTGTCAGCGACATGGACGGTGGGATTGGGTGCACTCTCAGCAATTTGCCGATGACACTGAGCTGTGTGGTGCAGACGACACGCTGGAGGGAAGGGATGGCATCCAGAGGGACCTGGACAGACTGGAGAGGTGGGCCACTGCCAACCCCGTGGGGTTTAACAAGGCCAAATGCAAGGTCCTGCACCTGGGTTGGGGCAATCCCAGCACAAGGACAGGCTGGGAAGAGAATGGATCGAGAGCAGCCCTGAGGGGAAGGACCTGGGGGTACTGGTGGATGAAAAGCTGGACATGAGCCAGCAGTGTGTGCTGGCAGCCAAGAAAGCCAACTGTATCCTGGGCTGTGTCAGGAGAAGCGTGGCCAGCAGGGCAAGGGAGGTGATTCTCCCTCTCTACTCTGCTCTGGTGAGACTGGGAGAGTTGGGACTGTTCAGCCTGGAGAAGAGAAGGCTCCGGGGAGACCTTAGAGCCCCTTCCAGTACCTGAAGGGGCTACAAGAAAGCTGGGGGGGACTTTTTACAAGGGCAGGGGGTGACAGGACAAGGGCTAAATGATAGGATAATGGCTTTAAACTGAAAGAAGGTAGATTTAGATTAGATATCAGGAAAAAATTATTCACTGAGAGGGTGGGGAGGCACTGGAAGAGTTGTGGATGCCCCATACCTGGAAGTGTTCAAGGCCAGGCTGGATGAGATTTGGAGCAACCTGGTCTAGTGGAAGGTGTCCCTGCCCATGGCAGGTGGGGAGGAACTGGATGATCTTTAAGGTCGCTTCCAACCCAAACCATTCTACGATTCTGTGGTTCTGTGCATCTAAGTTAAGAAAACTTGTAGTCTTGACACCTCTGCTGTTTTGCTGGGCAGCAGCATCTCTCTGATCTGACCTGGGCGAGAAGCAGCCACGAGCGGGCACTCACCTGTAGACACAGAAGACAATGTCTAACGGTTTTCATGCAAAGGCAAGCAATAGTTCAATTTGCTTGATTTTCAAGCCAGAGGGGGTTTGGGGGTGACTTTGTGTGTTCAGCAGACACAACTGCTTTAGCTTTTTTTGCAGAGAGAAGGCCCCTCCCCGATCCAGTGCTGTGGCTGTGCTTAATAGCTGTGGTCTGAGCCTGCAAATTCAGTGTCCAAGCCAAATACCAAATTTTTAACATGTGGGTTTAAAACTGTGTGCACAGGCTTGGTTGATTAAGTAAGAGGATTTATGCATATACACACACACTCATATATCTGTGCATATGTGCACACATTTGATACGCCTGGAACACATAAAACGTTCAGCTGGGTGAAGATACAAAATCCCTTCCAGTTTGAATCAGCAGAGATTTATAATAATAATACATAATAATAAAAATTATGAAGCCCCACAGCCAAAAATCCAGAAGAACCAGGACACTGGAGAAAGAACTTGGTTTATACACTTCTCTTCTGGTTTCTGGTGAGTGAGCTCTCTCTGATACCAGGAGTACTTAATATGAACTGAATTTTAGGGAGAAAGTATTTTTTCTATAAGGCAGGGAGGGTGAGCTCTCTTCTAAGTGGATGTGTGACTTCAGAAGAGATCCCCTGTGCGTTCAAGAGAGCTCAATCAGCCACACAGATTATATGGATACGATAAATTGTGATTTTGCCCCATAAAATTTCCCCTTAGAAGTTTCCCATCACAGCTGATGGTTTTAGAGAGCAAGAACTTGAAGTACTCTCCAAAACTCAATGCCAACTGTTATCCTAACCATGGATCAGTCCATACAGGCATTGACTGAATGGAAGACCATAAGGAACCTCTCATAGAAGTGTCACAGGAGCACCGGCTGAAAGATATGGTTGTGACAATTCTCTTTGCCAGAGCTCATGACTTCAAATGTACAGACTTCTTGGTCACGTAGGCCATGTTTAAACTAGTGAGCACTTAATTCAGGTCTAGTCTTTGGTCCTGAAGCCAGAGAGCATGCATAGCCCTCATCCATACCACCAACGAGCTTTCCTCCTTCCAAAGCAGTTTAGCTACATCTATCCTGTTTACTGGGAGTTGTCCCTGGCCCTTGTTATCCTTGAACCATGACCAGGCTTGTCTGGGGTACTGGTAACAGCTTATCAGCATCTATGGCCACCAGGCAGTGTTTGAGCTGGTGTCCTGGCCATTTGGTTTATCAGTGCGGGTGTATCTAGAAACCTGACAGCTGTACTGCTGAGCAGAGGTGTGTATTTGCATTCATTCATATATTTGCCTTATCTGATTAGTAATAGAAGATAAATGAAAACCACAGAAAACAAAGGTCAGAACCGGGGGAGATTTGTTGGCCAATACTGGCTTCTTCCTTACAGTGTTTATTCCCTGGTGTTTTCTCATTTATAATGCACTTGTTTCACATTTCATGTATGCATAGGTTTACCTGGAGGCAGGAAAGAGATTCTGAGCTTTGTTTTCCCAATTCCAACGATTTCCACATAGCCTGCCATTCTCAGCAGAGCTTTCCAGGGAATAAATTGCTGCCTGGACAGTTTCCAAAGGGAGTTATGAAGGCAGGTGCTGAAACGAATGAGAGCACTCCTCACTGTGGGAAACCCTCAGAGATGGGGCTGTCTGTTGATGGCATTTCCTCATCTTGCCCTGGCTGTGTGAGCCCTGACAGCTGAAGGTTTTGCTTTCTTGGATAACTCTTGCCCCTTCAGACCTTGCATCACGGTGCCTCCTGCCACCGTGGTGCAAAGGGAAAGCTCACCCTGGTTTCAGTTTGGGATGGCCAAAGCTGCCTATGGTGAACCCTTCCCCTTAACGCGGTGTTCACAGCCAACCCATGCATCAACTCCTACTAAAGCCTGGGAATGCTCCTTTGCAGTTTCCTTCCTCCCCTCTGTTCCCTGAAGTCCCACAAACAGCACTGCTGGCTGCAGCTGGAAGAGGCAAGGGAAAGGAAAGAGGGGTGTTTCTGAAAGCTGTTTCCTTCTGGTGACAGTGATTGCAGGGAGAGAGAAGGGCTCTGTCTACATCTCCCCATCTTAATCTGGGCTAAGAGAGATGTTACAAAAGGGAGAAAATCTACCAAATGCAGAGTTGTGGCTTGTATGAATCAGCTGTGTCAGGAAATATGTCCTTGCCTGAGCAAAGGAACACAGTGACTGGAAATCTCTATTCTGTCAAATGCTGGATCTAACACACATGGCACTGCTTATCGACCTGGTTCACCAAGTGGAAACTGAGCAAATTCCTTAGGCACACCGTGTCTGAAGACTTTGGGTCTGCTGCTTCTATGTGCTGCAAGACCTGGTTCCCCGGCAGCACTGGAGTGGGCTCTCTGAGGTGATGTTTTCTTATTTAGGGCGAGGTTCTTACAGCAGGTTTAATATGCAGGGTGGGACTACAGATGCCAGGATCTTCAAGTGTTGGTTGCACAGGATAGTATCAATGAGGGTTTTTAGGCTCCCTTCCTTAAGTGGTATTTGGAGATATGGATGGTCTATGGACCATTCTGAAGAGCTCCTGCTAGATTTCCTGCTCTTCTCATTACCAAGGCTTGTGTTTGCTGAGTCCTAACAATGAAAAACACCCAGATGCTGCTTGATGTGACAGCTTTAGCAAGCACGTGGTTTAACTTTTTTGTCTCCTTATGACTGAATGAAAATTTATTTGCTTTGTTTTCTTTTTCCTTCCCTTCCTATGGGACTGTGAGGTTTGGTCAGACACTTTGCAATCAATATTTAGGAATACAGATCACCCACTGCTGGTGCAGTCAGTCCGGGTGCAATTATCTGGGTTCATGCAACTTCTGTTGTTTCTTCTTCTCTAGTGGCAACACACCCATTGCAGTGTGGGGAACTCACCTAGACCTGATCCAAAACCCTCAGATCCGGGCAAAGCACGGTGGAAAGGAACACGTCAATGTGAGTATGGCTGCTGAGCCAGGATCAATCACAGGAGGGGTGGACATGTCCAAGGTGGTGATAGAGGCTGGCTAACAGCTCTGGAGGTTGAAATTTCTATTGCATTCAGAAAAGAGGGTGTGACTTCCTTTCAGAAAGATTACCCCATCCTCTTTTCATGAAGGAGCACTGAACCAAAGAGGGAACAGAAAGAGGCATCATAAAGGGTTGTTCATCTCCTGAGCCTGTTTCTTCTCTCAGCTCAATGATACCTGTTCTCTCTCTTGACCCATGTACAACCTACGTTATTTATCAGTCATGCTTGTGCATAAGTAGACCCCAGTTCAGGTTATTAACTGAATGTTCGGGGATCATGAAGACTGAATGATACTCTTTGGTACTACTGTGTCCACTCCCTGGACTGTTTGGGATTCTGCAAGAGTGTATCCAGGTTTCAACAGCTAGATTTAAAACCTAATTCAACTCTCAGTGACCACTGAGGAGTCAGAAGGCTCTGTGGAAGCCAGTAAGACTCTACCAAGGCCTGGGAGGACAAAACTTGGAAGGATCCAATTACCAGTAGCTGCTGAGTAGATCTGGATAGAGTGGTGAAAGGTGTGGGTTTAGCACCTCCAATCAGGAGACTCAGGAGCAGGAAGCACCTGCTGGTACCTCCAATACATTGGAGGATGGAGCCATACACCAGCATCTGAAAAGGTGCTGGTTGTGTGTGGGCACTTCGTGGGAGCATCCCAGAAGAAGAGGCTCCAAAAGTAAAAAAATGCAGAGTGAATAATTTGGGTGAGGGCAGAAAATTCAGATCCTCTGAATTTCTTGGGTTTTAAGATTAACCCATGGTCTTTCCTCCTAAGGTTCTCAAAGCACTTTGCAGACATTAAAATAATTTACGGCCACATAAGCAATGGTGAAACTGTGGTAGATCCAAAAAGAAAATGCAGGAATATATGGGCAGATTCATTTGCATCTGCAGTTTGCAGAGTCACAAAATAGCTGTTGAGATTGGTTTCTGGGCCTGATGTGAATCTTGACTGACAATCTCCCAGTCCGTCATGAACTCTGGGAAAAGCCTGGTTCAACTGACTTAGCATATTCATAGGTATCTTTCGGTAATGTGTTGTATTTCCTGGTACAGCACAGCCAAACACTGACCTAGCTTCCCTGCAGAATTAGAAGCCTGTATGACTTCCTCTTGTTCTTCCAACAGACTCCAGCTCTTGCCTGGCACAGTGTTCTCAAACAATCATGCCATTGTGCAGATGAAGGCTATTCGTCATCTCACACTTGCTCATGTAAAACTGCACATCAGTTTGCACTGGGAAGGACTTTTGGAGAAGAGTCTCATGTCAAACATCCCATGGAGCTGGTGCTCTTTCTCCACAGAGCCTGTTGGTTCCTGGTAAAACCAGGACACATTGGGCTAGCAACCACAATGTATAAAGATGAAGGCTCAGATGCTGAAGGACAACCAGACATCTCATGCCTAGCAATTTTAAATGGAAGTCAGGATAAAATGCCTTTCACAATCTATTACCCATTTCTCAAATACACAAAAAACCCACGGCTTTGGCAGGGCTGGAGTCAAACTTCAGGGTCTCCTGAGACCTACCCCATTGTCTTCACCTCTCCAGCTTCCTGGGCTTCTTTTCAGGTAACCTGGTGTTCAAACAGGAATTTTCAACACAACTGAACATGCGCTGCACATACACTTTTGGAGTGATCCTCACAGTGTGAGAAACAATTTCAGGGTAGTAGTGAGGCTTCGATTAGTCTCTGCTGTACCAAAAAAAAAAAAAGAAGAAATTTCTATTTCCAGAAGGAAATGAGGTTAGGGGAAGATGCCTACACTGGCAAACCAAGAGGCTGAGCTGCCTCAGGGAAGAGGCACAGGATTCCCAATTGCAGTACAAATTGTTTCACATACCTGCCCCAGCAAAGCTTTCCTTATCCCTTCCCAGCCTTAACTGTGTGATGGCCATGGGGTGTGTTTTGAAGCAGTGGAGCACCAGCTGGTCTCACGATAACCAAAGAGGACTGCTCCTCGTCCTGTGGCAGTAGACAGGCTAGAATTTCACTGGTAGCTACCTGCCCATCATGAGAGCTGTGGGCATCTTCCATAAACTCTCCGTGTGTTGGGTTTCTTTCTCCAGAACTGCGAGGTGCAGAACAGCACAGAGATGACCTGCCAGGCTCCAGCGCTGGCCGTTGATCCCAATCACCAGTCTGAGCTTGCCGAGCGTCCAGAGGAGTTTGGCTTCATTCTTGACAACGTGCAGTCCCTTCTCATCCTCAACAAAACCAACTTCACCTACTACCCAAACCCCATCTTCGAGGTTTTCAATCCCTCGGGCATCCTGGAGCTGAAGCCTGGAAGTCCTATCATACTGAAGGTGAGATGGGTACCAAGGCCTGGGTGAGCAAGGACAAAGACCTGCTGCCTATTGCCTTTCTGTGTCTGCCAGCACCCCACGAATAACAGTGGCACCCTGACTGCATCCCAGAAATTTCCTTCACTCGTTGCACCTACAATATCACATCATATCAGAGTCACCACCTGCAAACACAAAACACTGCTCAACATCTGCCAATACCCATAACTAAAATATGCAGACTCCTGTTGCAGCTGCCTGTGTACAGCCTAAATTTGTACTCACTGCTTCTCACCAGAGAAGAGAACATTTTCTAGCACTGCAACAGTGAGTGCAGTGTTAAAACCTGCATCACAGGAGCTAACTAGACATGGAAGGCAAACTCTTTCCTGACATGTCTTTTTTTTTGGGGGGGTGGTGATATTCCTTTCTATCTAGGGCAAGAACCTGATCCCACCAGTGGCAGGAGGGAATGCCAAGCTGAACTACACCGTTTTGGTTGGTGAGAAGCCCTGTGCAGTGACCGTATCGGATGTGCAGTTACTCTGTGAGTCACCAAACCTCATTGGACGGCATAAGGTGATGGTAAGTGGTGCTTAAACCTCAGCCTTTCCTCCCTGGGTGGGCTGGGAGGGCACACCAATGCTGAAGAGCAGGCAGAGATCTCCTAGGAGTTTGCATCACCATTTGCCTTCCATCAATCCTATAAACATCAGGGTTTCTTCTTGATATTATATCCAAATCAGGAGTAATTTAGAGAAGTAGAACAGTAGAAGGGTAACCTGGAGATCATTATGGACAGTAAAAAACCTTTCCTAATCAAAGCGCTTCAGGAAAGTTTGCCTCTCGTCTGGTTTTGTACGGTCTGTATGAACCCTAGATACTCGTGAATTCACGTAACACGTTTCCTACATGCCATACTTTGTTAAATTCAGCACAGTCCCCAGCAATTACTAAGACGCTGGTGGCTAAAATTTGCCTTTATGTCGGAGAAAAGAAAAATCAGGATGTGCGCAATAGTGTGACTATATTTTGGGGATTTGACATTTATACAACTTAGTACGCTCTTGTCTATCCTCCTGGAACCTGTGAAAAATAGACATAGTGATTGCATCAGAGGGAGCTTCTCCTCCTGTCACCATTGATTTATTCATCCTTTCTTTACTTTCCTCTTAGTAATTTGCATTCCTCAATGCTGTTGCTTGATAAACAACACATCAGCAAACTCATCTGAGTTGTACCGAGCTGTGGGTGGAAACACAACAAAAGCTCGCAACGGACACCAGACATACAGATGATCAATGTTCCTCATTCCTTGTGGTCTACTTTTTCCCACCTCTCCGTTGCCCTCCCAAAGCTTTATCTGTCACATATTTATTTGTTTCAGTAGAGATTGATGGAGACCCACGGCATGGCTATTTAAAATGAGAGGTTTTCCGAGACTTGCTTAGGAAATAGAGGGTTTATGGTGACCATTTTGGGTCTCATTTCTGACTGCTGCTGGGAGACTTCATACTGGCTACTCAAGTTGTCTGTGCCAAAGTTTGTCATCTGGAAAATAGAGGTAATAATCCTTTTCAGCCATGCAGATATACGGCAGCTCTCAATTCATCGTAAAGCATATTAAGATACTCCAAGTGGAGCAATAATGAAGTGAGAGATTTTCTCTGTGTGAATGCCAAAGCTTTTGAACAAGGCAATATATGTTCCCTGTCATTTTCATGAATATAATTAAACATACAGTTAGTCAGAGATGGACAAAGCCAATCCTAGGGAGAGAAAACTCAAAGTCAGGTGAGCAGTGATCAACCCCTGAGGATCAGGGAGGATGAACATCTGGTCATGTCTTACTAATTGGGAAGACTCCCCTGCTCCTGCATCCTGGGACAGCTTAAGTGAAGCCGTAGAGAAAAAAATTATCCCTTTTTGTAGATGCTCATCAAACAAGAGGTGTTGCTGGAAACATGGGAAGATGATCCCGTTGAAACCTGTTAATGAGCATCAGTATTAGGTGCAAGCTACATATTTCTCATTCAACTGCCAACTTTAAGGCAACGCTTTGACAGCATCTGGGCTGGGAACCAAATACAGAAGGTCACCTGCGATGGAGGCCAGGGCTTAAGGATGGACTTTGCATCTGGAACTTACCAGGAGGACAGCTGGGCTGGGAAATACATCCTTCAGCATGGCACAGCATTTCTGTTGCTCGGGTTGGTACAAAATGCATCCCCAGGTTTCACATGAACGTCACTTTGATGGTCAGGATAATTGACAGGTAGTTCTCCCAGGTCCTCCTCCTGTTTCTGCCAATGATCTACTTTGTGACCTTGAGTGAAATACTGAACAAACCCTTTCCTGCAAGGTGAGGTATCTTAGATATGAGAGGGGACCATGGAACTGAATCAACCATTGCAGTACTGAGATTGTTTCTAGGGGAAGTAACAGTGACACTGGCACAAGTTGATGTCAGTATGTTTTTGCTCTAGTTCAGCTATCTTTTATACAATAACTGAGTTAAATACTTGTAAAAATAGAAAATAACTAAAAGATCTGAGCAATAGTTTAAAAAGATTGACTGAAACTCACAGACAAGTTCTTTACCAAGGTAAAGAAAGAGACACGAGGAAGATCCGTAAGTAGCTGTGGTAGAGAAGGTCTACAATGAAGAAGTGTTTGAAGGGTTGCTGGTATCTAATGTAGGCAATTACATAGGGAAAGTCACACTGGACTCTGTACAGGGAAAGGTCAAATGGAAAGAGATGGTCAAATACAGCAATTGAAGTTCAGGGCACAGTTCATCTCAGCCTAAGGTAGACACTCACATTTGACCAAGGCAAACTTGCAGTAGGAAGGACACTACTACAGTCAAGTTTTGCACAAACAGGAACACCTAAACTGCTGCAGGTGGCCCTGTTGGAGATTTTGTTGGAGAAAACTGGGCTCTGCCATAGTGCCATTTAAAACAAATTAATGATTAAATAGGCTTAAACAGGTGGCCAGACTGTTGTTTGGTAATATGGAGGGCTCATGTTCAGTCTTCTGGAAGGTATAAGTAGCTTCCTTCAAAAGCACTCAGTGTTCCAAAAAAGAATTTAGGGTTATATCTACATATTTGCTTGTTTTTCTTTTAGATGCTCACAATAGTACAGCAGCCATGCAAGCTTTCTTCTTCAAGAGACACATTCCCTCGGATCGTGGCAGTTTGATTCATGGACTGTGAGATCTTCCCAGTGTTGAAATCACCTTTAGAGAGAAACTTACTGGGGCTAACTTTGTTAGACACCTACCCCTCTAGAAGTCTAGATCCCCTTATAGCTAATGGATAGAAATGGGAACTTCCACTGAGCAAAACGTCTCATCCTAACGTCAAAGCAGATGTCAAAAGCGGCTCACATAAATCACATTCTGAAAGTGCTTTTTCTCTGTATTGACTCTGAAAGCGTGCTGTAATGTCTAACTCAGATGTATACATTGAATGTTTGGTGAGAGGAATGCCACCCATGGAGACGGGCTGTTCTGTGAGTTTTGAGCACTGAGGGTTGGGACAGGGTTGTTTGATTCTAGTCTGAAACTCATCTGGCTGCGAGGTTTGGAGGAAAAGCGCCACTGTCAGAAATAGAAATGAAATATAATGAACCTATTTATTGATCCACTGTGACAGGGAGGAAGTTGTGCAAACTGAGCCAGTTTTGCTGAGACGATTTGGGACAGTGGTCTAGGGCAAAAGGCATTAGCTTTCAGTGCAAGATTAACATGTGAGTTTGGCATTTGCCTTCTCAGTTGAGCATGTCACAAACCAGTACCAACCCTTGCCCTTTGCAGGCTAAGTGAGTTGGACCTTGTATCTAGAATAAATGGGAAAACTAGTTACTGCTGCATCCTCAAATGGGTGCTAGGTTGTTCCTTGGCCACTGAAGATGCTCTGCAAGTCATCAGTGCCATGTAACAGGAATGGTCACCTTGAAACCTGGTTAGATAGCACAGGTTTGGTGTCATTTCTCACTGTGCATATTGTTAACTTTCTAGAACCCATCCCAAAATACTTGAGAGTATTCAGGTTCTGAGAGGACCTGTGGATGGAAATAGGTATTTCCAAACATTCACTTTTGTCCTGTCCAAGACATAAGGGTAACTTCTATATGGCTTTGGACAAGACTCAGTGAGGAACAGCCTGCAGCTGGTGCTAGATCAAAACAGACATCCCAGAGGTTGTATCTGGGGCCAGAATGACTTCTAGGAGATGGTGGTGTCACAGAGATTCATGTCCCCAGCAAAGGCTGTGGTGGTAAGGAGGAAGAGCAGCTGGAAAAGTTGGCATTAATTCATGACTCTGTTCCATAGTCTCTTCTGCTGGCTCCAACCCTTCCTCCTTGGGCCAATTACTTCCTCCTGCAACCTGGAGAGGAAACCCAAGTAGGTGCCTGAGCTGAGGCATGGGACCAATTAACAGAAAGTCAGTGGGATGCAGGACGAGGCACCAGCCTGGGATGTGGGGGATGTTTTCACTAGCTGCTGTGGGAGCTGGGAAAGTGAGGGAGAGCTCCTCATAAGAAGGAAAGGAAAAGGTTCAGTTACATGCTGCAGTGGTCCCAGTTTTAGTGGAAGGGGGAAGCACGTAACCCTGGGGTCTTGACTGCATTTCTGCCCGGCAGCAGGATTTTACACTTTGTGCAGGACCTGCTCTGCCTGTCTGTGACAAAGCCTAACTTGGGTGATGGGGCTCATCACCATGTCACGATCCTTCAAAATCTTTGCATGGCACCTTCCTGGCTTTATGATTTATAACCGGTGTTCCCCTACCACAGCACAGTCCTAGAAGCCTTCTTTTTATACCTCTAGCTAGTCCACAGTGCTTTTCCCTCTGCCACTCAAGCTTCTCCTACACTACAGATAGCTTTGAACAACCTTGTAGTAGCCTTGAGCAAGTAGTACTCCATGGAATTCCTGTTGGGAGTGGTGTTCATGTTGTAAAAACAGGCTCCGAACAGACTTGCTTCATCAGAGCGTTGCGTTGGGCTTGCAGCAGTACCGCCTGCAGGGTTTCTGTCTGACTGTTAAAAGCAGGGTCCTCTCACAGCAGCTTGTTCCAGGGGCTGGCAGCAGCGCTGGGAGTGCATGGAGAGCAGAAAGCTCTGTTCAGCTCCTTGTCCCACTGGTGACCATCTGCAGTCATCCTGCCAATGTGTGGCTAGAAGGGAGGCTGTAAAGAGCACGGGCCAGACTCTGTGGTGTTTTTGTGTTTTATTTTTCCTATCCCAATGGCTTCCAGATAGTTTTCTCCCTTCAGTTATAGAGTCAAAAGCAAATTGAGACTGATTTCTGCATTCCCACTGTCCTCACGGCTACTGTGCCAGCTGTCTGGGTCAAACATGCCGTTTCCTATTACGAGGCCAGGACCCACCAACCCATAACCACAAGCTGTGTGTCCTGTGTGCATTTTGGGACTGTCATCAGGGCAGTCCAGCATAACATAGCTGTATGGGACAGGGAATGGAAAACCCAGAATGAAGCTCAAACTGATGTGTAGCCAGGGCATTGGGACTGGTGAGACTTGTCTCACAAGCCCATTGTTGGTTGAGTTCATGGTCGTGCTGTCAACCAAGGTGGTTTTAAGCTGTTCTCTATCCCATTCATGACCTGTTTAGCTTGGGAGACAAGGGGAGGTCATCATTCAGCCTTTGTCGGGGAGATGATGGAGTTCCTCTGAGTTCCCGCTTGTTCAACAGTTTCGATGTAACTTGTTCCTGCATTCCCTTCAGGCTCGTGTAGGAGGGATGGAGTTCTCCCCAGGGATGGTCTACATCTCTCCAGACAGCCCTCTCAGCTTGCCAGCTATTGTCAGCATTGCGGTGGCCGGTGGCCTACTCATCATCTTCATCGTGGCTGTGTTGATTGCGTACAAGCGCAAATCCAGGGAAAGCGACCTCACCCTCAAGCGTCTGCAGATGCAGATGGACAACCTGGAGTCCAGGGTGGCACTGGAGTGCAAAGAAGGTAGGATGAGGAAGGAAGGATGGCATTGTGTCAGTGCTGGTAGCAGAGGGGGCTCCAGTCACAAAGCTTTGAGTCAAAATATCACAAGCAAAAGGACTGTTGAACCCTTTGGGTATGGTTTGGGCCTGGATCTAACCTGACTTTGCCTATTTTCTCTGAATCCTGCCTTTCTCCACCCTGTCCTAACTGCATTTGCTACCTCTCAGTCCAAAGAAAGCCTTGGCACGTGGTCCTGGGGTAGGGCTGTGTTGTACTAAAGGTGAGACAGCTCTTGTCCACCTTCTTTGTCTTCTCCACATGTTGCTTCTGCACTTGTACCTTAGTCTCATGCACATGAGTGAGGGCTTTTCCTGTCACAGTGTGGGAGACCTGGATTGTCATAGCTACATGAGTCCTTCCTTTTTTTCTGTCAGCCTTTGCAGAGCTACAGACAGACATTCACGAGCTGACAAGTGATCTGGATGGAGCTGGGATCCCTTTCCTCGATTACCGAACCTACACCATGAGGGTGCTTTTCCCTGGGATTGAAGATCATCCAGTTCTGAGGGATCTGGAGGTAAGAAACCAACATCATCTGCTTCTGGCTCCTAACTTGCCTCCAGGTTCTGTCCAGAATGCAAGAGATGTTGTGTCAGTGGTGGGGATGTGATGGCTTACAATGCTCTGTCCTACCATCCTACAAGGGATGAAACAGCACCTCATTAAAAATCCCGGTGGGAAGGGGAAGATGGTTTCTTCAATCCTGCTTAATCACTCATCTGTTTGGAAGAGTCTCATAGATCTGTGTACATTTGGTCTATTTTATTAAGCTCCTCCTTGGTTTTCATTCTGCTGGAGTTTGGTTTTTCAGACTGCATTTATTAGCTACTCCTGTGCAGGGGCCAGGTGTCACTCTAGCTTTGCACATCACTGACACTGCCAAGAAGCCTTTGTGCTGGTAACACCTATAGAAATAACCTGTAGTCACTAAATGACGTTCATCTTTGCTCTGTGGTTTGCAGTTTGCTCAGAAAATGACAGCGTCAGTCTGCCCATACCCTGTCCACATCTGACTCCTTCACCCCAGCTCTCTGGACCTCAGTGTGGGGAGGATGGCAAGACCCCAGCACTGTCGAGGTCTACAGAGAGCCTGCATTACCTCACTGGCGACAGTGAGTTTGACGGGACCCCGGGTGAGGTCTGCCCATGCTGCAAAACTGCTTCAGGCTTTGACTGATGGACAGGCTCTGCTCTAGGGATACCTGAGCCAGAGAAGCAGGGGATACACCACGGCCAAGGCCAGGGAGGTCCTTGGCTGAGCTCTCTGCAAAGTCTTTGGCAAGCTCTGAGATTCAGAGAGGTTCTGGCATGGGCTGGTGAGATTGCTGGAAGCCAAGACTGGGGTTAGTTGGCAGAGAGGAGGAACAGGAGCTGGCGCAGGCAATACCATGCTTGGCTGGCTGTGTAATCAGAGGTGCCTGCTCGTCTTTGCTCCTTCCCTTCTGAAGAGCCAAAATTCATCAAACTATATGAAGAGAACCATTAAAAAAAACCTGATCTGTCAGCAGCAAGGACTTGTGGGAATGGGTAGGAGGCTGAGTTACACATTGACTACTGTAGTTATTTGCCTTTGGAGGGCAAGTAGGGTGGCTTCAAGCTGCTTTCCCTCAGGAAGAGTAGCTCAGCAGCTCCAGCAAATGAGCACAAGAGGCAGGAGGTGATGAATCTCTCTCACATGTGTATACACACACACAGAGTTTCATGATCCCACAGCCAATTTCAATCCTTATATTCATAACCTCAGCCAGCTGACCACAGAACACATCTGACCCCTATAGAGGTTTTAAAATGGGTGCTGCCATATGCAGATACATTCAGAGAGACACAGAGCTAATGTTTCAATCTGCCACCTTTGATCGCTTCTTCCTTTCAATTCATTCATATCTTTTTTCCCCTTAATCCTCTGTAAAGCTTCAACAGCTCTTTCAGTGTCAACATCTTCGGCTACCAACATGTCGGGGAAGGCATTATCCATTCTGCTGCCTTCTCTGTAGCACCTAGAAGGAGCTGCTATTTATTGGAAAAGGCCCCAGCATAGATCCGGTAGTGAGCAGGTCTTACTTATTTCCAGTTCATTTGCTAATTAACTGCTTCCAGATGCAGTACAAAATACTTTTCTTGTTATTTTTTTAATTCTCCATAATAACCTGGGGATAGACAATATTAAATGTTCAAGCAAGTGAGTTAAAAATAATTATTGGCAGGATGGGTGGTAGTGGTTGGTTGGTTGGTTGTCTCAAGCTATTTACTAAGAAATTTATTTGCTGTATGCAAAAAGAGCTCTAATTTCAGAATGAAAAAGTAATGAGTCTTTAAGGGGCCTTGCATTACTTGGTTGTTTAAGCATGCCAATTTGTTCTGGATTAAAGTGCCAAATCTGGTTGGCTATTAATACATACTTGCCTCAGTGACGTGTTGCTCTGTTGCTCTGTTTTCTGGGAACCTCCAGCTCCCAGAAAAAATTTTTCAAAGGCTGGAACAGCTTCAGCAACATGAAGGAATGAGTTTGGGTTTCTCTAGGCTCCATTTTTTTACTAGAGCCATAGGGATGAGAAAGGGTAATGTCCACTGTAGACTTTGGATTCCAGAGTTCAGTGTTAAGGTCCTAAATTGTTCTATATAACTGGTTCACCAACCTCTCACAGCTGAGAAATATTTTAGAGACTTACCAACCTCTCTGTCTCCAAACACTCTCACCTCCCAAGCCTAGGGGTCCTACTGCAGTGGGCCCACCAAGACAGGTCCCAGTTCAGGGTTTCCTCACCCACCTACATCTGTGTAGTTCTTCAGACCAAGGCCCAGCTGCATGCTCATCGTCTCAGTCACTGCCTCACCACTTCTCTTCATCTGCTTAAAACCCGACCCCCATGCTCTTTCCCCATTCACTTTATTACAGCTTTATTCTTGCAGCTTCTTAGAGCTGAACTCCAAATTTCTTTCAGGCATGAAAAATAGGTGTTAGGTGGAGACAGAGTGACTTCAGTCTGACTATGATAAAAATACAACATGGTATGGTACCACATACAGGTACTAGCAATCTCTTTTTCATCTACTGTTCAGGAAGGGAAACATGGGGATGGAAAATAATCATCAGGCTGTGGCTAGGAAGTCTCTCAGGCTTCCTAATCACCAGATGATGTATGGACTCTTCCTTTTTACAGGACTATCCTGTGAAGCAGAAGGAAAGCTTCACCTGCCTGATGCAAGACTTAGTTTTAAAAATAACTTTTAATTGTTTCTGCTGTTTAAAGCAACTTTTCCCTGTCTCAGGACTGACTTCTGCTTGATGTCAAAGTGTATAGTTAGAGGAGCTGTAAGGATGAGGGCAGAGATGTAGCAAAGGGTGTGTGACCCGTTCAGGAGAGGTCTCACAGTGGGCAGTTGACTGAAAGTCATGAATTACCTTTCTTCTTGTGCAGGTCCCTGGCTATAGGCAGGAACGGGTGGAGAAAGGCCTGAAGCTCTTTGCCCAGCTCATCAACAACAAGGTTTTCCTGCTGTCCTTCATCCGCACGCTGGAGTCCCAGCGCAGCTTCTCCATGCGGGACCGTGGTAACGTGGCCTCGCTGATCATGACGGTGCTGCAGAGCAAGCTGGAGTATGCTACTGATGTCCTCAAACAGCTCTTGGCCGACCTCATAGACAAAAATCTGGAGAGCAAGAACCACCCCAAGCTGCTGCTCCGGAGGTAAGGATGTCTGGGGCTGGAGTGAGCTGGGCTGGGCAGCCTGTACGCCTCTGTCTAACATAAGCATGCTAGTCACCTTTGGAGGGAAGAAGGAAATTTGCTTGATTTTTGTCTGTGCATCAGGGTGTGAAATCAGGAGGGTATACAGACACAGTTAGCATGACACCATAGGGCTGGCATGAAGCTGTTTGCAAAGAAGGGTGAATAAGGCAAGTAGGACTAAATGAAGACTGAATCACCCTCCCTTTCTGGTTTCCTGCTCATTTAAGACTTCGTGACAGAGCATTCCTTCTCTTAGAGGATTCTCCTCTTCCTCCCAGCATCCTCTCTGCATTTTTTTTCCCTTTCAGCAAGTGCCTCTGTAGATCTTGCTCTATCTCCTCCCTGACCAACAAGTAGTCAGTGATTGAAAGTTACAGAACTGAACTACCCCTGGACTTCAGTGTGGATCTTTCAGAAAGCTTCATAAGGGCAGCAAGAGCCCAAGCCTCCTAATCCTTTTTTTTTTTGGACTTTTTGTGTGCTTAAGACATTCATTTATGCTTAAGTTTCCTTTTAACCTGAAGAACTCCAATTGGATCATGTAGGACCTGTATCACATAGAACAGGCTGTATTATGTCCTTGGTGAGTGTCAGCTGCTGCAGCCTGGGACATGGACTACCCTGCTGTGTTTCTTGTTCATGAGTTAACTACGGACACAAGGAGAGTCTTGTGGGATCTTCTTTCCGTCCCTGAGCAATGGTGCTGGGAGCTGGTTGAAGCCAGTAGCAGAGCTGAGCAGGACAAGAGAACTGGTTTCCTACAGGTCACAAGTTTGAGTTGGTGCTTCTTGACCAGGTCTGAGGTCTGACCACCAGAGTCGGGCGAGAACCCTTGAATTAGAAATCCAGAGCTCTGTAACTAATGTGCTTTCCCTGCCTAGGGAAATACTGCCTATTCTCCTCTTAGGATCATATTCATCCCCTTTTCATGGTCTGAACCAATCTTTCTGAATCAAGCCAGGACCCTAAGCAAAATCAGGGGGAGTCTTGTGGAGATGGATGGCCTTTGCCACTGCTCAGAGCCAACTTTGAGGAGCCTTGAGCTGATTGCGATGGACAGCTTGGGCAGGGCAGAGTTCTATGGTGCCTGCTGGGAGGGTTTTCATGTGGCACAGAGCCCATTATGGAGAACCAGCAAAAAAAAGAGAAGGCACTTCTTGGCATTCAGGGTAGCAAAGCCAGGGGCAGAGACTGGACTTTGCTTTGCTGTCGGTTGACTCCCTGATGAGATTCAAGACCTACAGCTTGGCTGGTGACCTCCCTCCAGCTGTCCCCAGGCTTCCTCCTTGTGCTTCTCCTCTGATGCTGGATGGCACTGCCTCCTTCCGACTGTCTCCTCCCTTCATTTTCCCCTTTTTCTTCCCCTTTCTCCATCTCTTTATCTTCCCTGGTTGTTCATTCCTGTCTTGTCCTGAACATCCCATCTTCCCTCTTTCTCCTTCTTCCAGCTCTTTTCTAACTGTAGTCCTCTTCACTGGAAATAAAACGTGGCCTTTGGAAGGAGAGCCAGTGAACAAAGAAGGCACCTCCACTGTTCCGAGCTCTGAAAATACAGGGAGAAGTCAGAGATGTGGTTTGTGCTCTGAGACTGGGATCCTACACTGAACAGCACCAGAACAGAGTCTACTGATGATCATGTGAATAGCTCACACATTGGGCTTGGGGTTCAGTTGTTGGTGTGAGGTCTCCAGTCAATTATCTGGAGCAGCTGGATTCAGCTGGATGCTTCCCGTCCCTCCCTGTGACTCCTTGGATGGAAGGGAATCTTCCAACGCCCTTCTGCAGTGTTGCGTTCTGGGGGTATTTGACAGGAGGAAGGAGTTGACTGGAATGATTTTCCCACTCCCACCTTCATTCCACATGACATCTACAGCCTCAAGGAGATCAGAGTTGTCAGGGCAGAGAGCAACCACACCATGGGATTTCAGTTCTTCTCCTCATGGTAATGCCAGGTTTGCCACATGCGATGGGTCCCAGATGTCACACCAGGGAGCATCGGAACAAGCTCTCTTCTGGGTGAAATTCCCTGCGAGGAGCTCAGACCATGGTCAGCATTGGGATTGCCGGACTTGAATATCATACCATGAGCAATGCAGGACAGCAGCTAGCTGACAGTGACCAAGCGGAATACAGGGCAGACGGTCTGGACAGCAATGGTCACTGTAGTCAAAGAAAATACAGCATTGATCTGGTAGCAAACTGGGACCATGTCACCTCTTTCACTGGTTTCAGACAAAGGAAGTGACAACAAACACCCCTATTACCATTTTTTCTCCCACCATCCCCACCATCTAAGCGAGATGTGCCCATGAGAACAGATAAATCCCTATGGAAACAAGGCTAAAGATCAACTGCATTTATCTAGGAAAGGGACTGTCACTTGTTCTGTGTTGGTGTAACAGGGCACTGTTTTCAGGCGAGGTCGCTGGCAGCTTCCAAGCATACAGCTCCAGTGATGCAAACCCTTCTCCTTGCAAGTCCCATGCTCCAGAGAAAGCAAGATCAGCTTTATGCTGGAGGATTGGTAAGCCCAGAAATCAAGCTGCAGCCCTAAGCAAGAACCCTTGGGTGGTTCTGGTGATAGCCAGGACAAGGAAACCCCACTTTTACTCATCCAGACAGGGACTCTTGCTTTATTCTTGAGCAACACCAGTGTACGTACTGGAGTCAACACAGGTTTATTCTGTGCTCCTCGTGTCCACACAACATTTACAGGTCTGAGGTGATCCTTCTGTAGGAAAAGTTCACCCTGAAGGCTCGAGATGGTAGATTTTTGTTTGGTTGAGGACAGAGCATTCAAGGGCAAAGGGATGAGCTGTGTGAATGTGCCACATTGACACATGGAGGAGTATAATCACTCCCAAATGCCAGGGAGATAATCAGTGCCAGATAACTATTCTCCGATGATTTAGATCTGTCCATCTTAAGGATTTATATAGCATACTTGTCATATGTCCTAACTCTGAGCTCCTCATGTTTGATGGATTTACTCCCCCTGAGCTCCTCTGAGAAGGTTCCCTCAAACATTGTCATCTCCCTTTCCTTGATGGAGAAACTGAGAAACAGACAGACAGGGATTTCCCTAGTCATAAGAAAATCAGCAGAGGGGTAAGGATTTGTCTGCAGGTTTCCTAAATCCAAAGCTAAAACAAAGAACCTAGGACATGCTTAATCGTGATGTTGTCATGCCAGACTTTCCATGGGGTCAGAAATCTGGGCAGTAAGATGTGCAAAGCCAATCTTTTCACTACTCCTTTGGTATGACCAGCATGACTAATTCATTTTCAATTTGCTTTTTCTCCCTGGCTGATTTTAGGACAGAGTCTGTGGCTGAGAAAATGCTCACCAATTGGTTCACCTTCCTTCTGTACAAGTTTCTCAAGGTAAGAGGAGCAGCACACCTGGATGAACAGATGTTTTAATACATTTCTTCTTGGTGAGGTTTAGTTGGGGCAAAAATTTCCTGGATATAATGGAAAGGCTTTTTTTTCTCTGGAGGAAGCTCACTGCCTAATGGGAGAGAGCTATTTTCTGATCCAGGGCAAAAAGGGCACTTTGTTAGAGAAGCGGCCTGATGGTCTTACTTCAGTACAGAGGTGGGATCTAAGGGTCAGTGAAGGATTTCAGAGCCTGGTGGAGACCTATATTGAAAGTGGTGTCCTTTTGCTAGTAGACTCAGGTCTCCATCACGTGGTGACCCTTATTTTCAGTGCATAGTGGCTGGAGGTCTCCCACCACCCCAGTTCAGAGGCAGTACAGAAGCCCAGTGCCTCCATCATCCTTAACCTGCTTTACCTATGCAATAACCAGCTCCCTTCTTAGTTTAATTTAGGGCTGAGCCCAGGCTTTTCTTGGCATAAGGCTGCCTCAAGGTTGTCCTGGGCGTGGCCATGAACCCTCTGAGTACAGAGCTGGACACAATACACCATGTAAACCTGACTGCTGCATCCAGAACCCAACACAGTCTGAGGCTGTTGCTGCTTTGTATCCCAGTGGGAGATAGCATTGACTTTGCAGGACACTCATCAGTGAAAGAGTGAAAGGACTGGAGATACCCCCCTGAGCCCTTTCGTTCCTCCTGGAGGGTCTCCTTGGGGTGCTGTGTAGTAAATAAAAGAGTCTTTGTGCCTTGAGACCTGCCACTGACTGCTGGGTGATGGCAGTTTCCTCTTGGGGACCCACGTTGAACCTCAGACATGCTACTTGCCAAGGCACCAAACTCAGAGCCAGCCTTTTCGGAAGGAGCTGGGCTCTGCATCTCTCCCTTACTCTCAGTGCAGTTGCTAGATATCCTTACACCTTACAGCCCTGTTTGCACAGAACAGCCACCCTCTGCCTGGCAAGTCAAGGCTTTACAAATCAGTCCCATCCCCCTGAGCCTTCTGCAGCCACAACCGTTCCAAGGATGAACGCATGGGAAAGTTTTGAAGGTCCCTGGAAGGTAATTTCAGTGACTTCAGTATCAGATTCCTGCTTTTAGCTGAAAGGAAAGGATATAAGGAGGTGACTCTCTAAAGAGCTGCTTTTATAATAGGCTTTTTTCACCCCACTCAGCTACTTGTCTTCTTGCCTTAGCCTGAACAGAGGCCTGATAAGGGCAAGAGACAGGCACACAGAAGCAATATGCTGTTGGCAGATAAGCTAATTAAGTGGGAGACAGGTGTAGGGACTGAGAAAGGGGCCACTTTGCTTCAGATTATTAACATGTTTTTGCTGGGATTTACACCAGAGGAAAGTGACCTCGCTTGTTGAGTTGGGACACACTCCAAGAGCAAAGGGCAAGGTGAGGAGGGGAGGAAGGATGGAGAGGTGAAGGGGAAGGGAAGGAATAGAAGAAAGCATGAGGAGGGGTACATGGCAGTGAATGTGCAGGGAGAGGGCAGCAAGGGAAGAGAGGCTATGAGTGTGGGAAGAGGAGGGCAGTGAGTGTGAATGATGGGAAGGAGCAATTGGGGAGAGGTGTGCTTTGCTGGCCCTGCTTGTGGGCTGCCTGTTGCTGTCTTGTGCTGGGCCCCACACATGGCATCACCAATGCCACCGTACAGATCCAGGGACACGTCTCTCTCCTCAGTCATGGAGCTGCTCCTGCCTGACAATCCCTATATATCTCCAGCATGAAATTGCTTAGGAAGAACGTGGTCTCTGCTTGGACACCCAGGACGGGGCACCAGCAGTCCATCTGGCTTTCAGACCTGTCTCCAGGTCCTCTGGGACCCATTCCACCACCTGCTCCAGTGCAAAGCTCTGGCCTGGTAGCAATCACTTGAACAACTCCTACAAGGCTCTGCTAGTCCCAACATTGCCAGGGACCACTGACACCTTTGTCCCATGACAGGACACTCGAGGGGGCTGGTTGCACTCTGTGGAAGTGGAGGGTCACCTCTATTCCCAGGCTGTATGGAACAGAGTGATTCCCACTGATGCATCTGTCTTGAGTGTTTGGGGATGTCAAACCGTGGCAGTCACTGAGATGCGATGTAGGTTGGGTTCTCATCTCTGCTCTCCTGTTTCACCTCACGGTTGTCTCTCATCCCTGCAGGAGTGTGCTGGTGAACCTCTGTTCTCCCTTTTCTGTGCCATCAAGCAGCAGATGGAAAAGGGTCCCATTGACTCGATCACTGGGGAGGCCCGGTACTCACTTAGTGAGGACAAGCTTATCCGACAGCAGATTGACTACAAGACACTGGTGAGTGCTCTGAGTGCACCTTCCTATGGGCTTGTCCAGCATCTTCTAACAAGAGGGGATTTAGAGAAAAGAAGCCAGTGATGGGCTGCGCTGGTTCTCTGTATTGACCCTCACGGACAATTTATTCTTGCAACCCAGCAGGTTAAACCTGCTGAAGACTGACCGGTCTCGTTCCCTGACACAGCCAGGTGTGTAGCTTTGCAAAAAAGCATGTTTGCAAAGACAACTGATTCCAGGTTACTTCCATTGTGCCCTGCCCCATGCCCAGAGCATCCCCAGCTTCCCAAAGTCATTACCTGTTTTCTGAAAGCATCTTCACTCATTGCAGGATAGGCTGACAGTGTCAATTGCTTAGATCAGGTGAGGTCCGGGAGTATTGGAAGACAAGCGTGAACCTTGTGTCATGAATATGCCTCTGAATGTGAAGACAATAGATATGGGCCATTTAGACCGTTCTGTTAGACAAAATACTTATTAGTATGTACCCCTTTTCCTTGGATGCCTACCCTTCCAACATCCCTCTGAGTTGTAAGTCAAAGGTCTTCCTACAGCAGAAAGGTGGAATTGTCACTGCAAGTTGTAACCAATATCTGTATCTCCAATGGAAGATTTCAGCATCAAGGAATATGGTAGAAGCACAGAGTGGAGGGACCTGTTAATTCTTCTCCAGGGCTAATGCAGCCATTCCTCCTGAGCAAGCACAAGGCAAAGAGAAATAAACTTGATATAAAAATTTCGAGGGAATGAAAATTAATCCTTGTCAGAGAGTCATTTGTTACAAAATGTAATTGTCTATATGGTGAAAGATACACATTGCATATGTCCAGCTTTAGCTTCTACTCTGAGATTACACCATTTTCCACTTAATTAAAGAGCATCAACTAAAGAGCATTAGATATCTCTTCTTAGTGTAAGATTTTGTGGGCTACACTTTTTCCTGGATACACCAAGACCACTGAGCTTCTAAGTCTCTGCAGGATGGGAGTTGGAACTAGATGATCTTTAAGGTCCCTTCCAACCCAGCCATTCTATGAAGAACGCTTTCCAAGTCTTCAACGACCCTTGTCATTTCTTTATTTCCCACCTCTTTGTTCATGGAAAACCCCAACCCCAAATTTTAGGATGGTCAAAAGATGCTCTGAATTTATCAGATTATTTTATTTGCATCTTCAGTTGAGCAACATTCATCTCAGCTTTACTTGGCTTTGAGACTGCGCCCAGTCAATGTTAGTTGCTTGACCTGTCTCAGATATTAGCTCAGGTGAGCTCACGTGAGAAATGCCTGCTCTTCTTCGGTAACTACAGCCAGTCTAGAGCTGAGCTTTTTTTGAATCCAAGTCTGATGAGGGGGTAGTCTTTATCCTTAAATAAGACCACAACTTTATTTTGCATATTAAAAGTGTGACTTTCCTGTTAAATCAGCAGTGTAGTGCTTCTTTTGTGTTACGTGTGGTTGTCTAGCAATTTGGAGGCCTGATCTCACATGGAGGGAGTGAAGAAGGAAGAAAAACGCAGACACAGAGTGATCACTTTCACAAAAGGAAATCCCTCCGATCCTTTTAGGCTTGATATAAAGCAGCCAACAAAGGGTAGTAATTAGACATCATCCTGAACAAAGCTGTCCTCCATTCCCTGTGTGTCGTTTGATGTTAATCAGCTCTCCCTCTTACATCTCAAGAGCAGGCAAATATATCCTGATAGGAATCTCAGCAGATTTACAGAGATCAGCTTCGGTGAAGGAGATTAAGAAGAGGCAGAATACGAATAGGATTGTTCTTCCTTTCTTTTCCTCTTAATTTCTGTTTTATTTTGTCCTTCCTCTACCTTCCTTAAGCAGTCTGTCATCTTTTATTAAAACATACAGTAACAAAATAAAGCAAGAACTGATTCCGTCTTTGTGATACAGGAATTCCCTCAGCATCTCCTGTTCTCCACCAAATGTACATGGTCACTGCTGTGAATTTGCAATGTGTGTGGCTAAAATTCACTGGGTTGTTCACATTTCAGAAGTGCTAGATGACTGCTTGACTAAGTTAAATCACAATTCCAGCAGCATAGCACATTGAAACAGGCGGTTTATTGTCATTATTCCAGGAAGGTAAGGCCGTGGCTTCTTTTGGAAGGCATTTATTCTGTAGCCTTCATTAATCACGACCAAATATTTTAAGTCACAGTTTCAAATACGGTTTGAGTGAAAAGCAGATCCAAAGAAACTGACTTGTCCAAGTTAAAAAAAGAAGACAGAGCACTTCCAGACATCTGGAATTGCTGATTTTGCAATATACATCTCATTCAGTAAATTCAGATTGTTTCAGTCTGATTTCTTTCCGAAGCAGATAGCTCCGATTTGCTGTCTGCCAGGTCCTACAGTCCTCCAAGGAAGCAGCCTCAATGTCCTAAGGTCTTTGCAGTCTGTACCAATTCTGTTCTTATAAGGAACTTTTCAGTACAGTAGAAACTAAGCTAGTTACAGATGTGATTTGCTAGAAGAAATGTGCTGCAACTAAACAGTGGGTCTTCTCCCAAGCTGTAAACCTCAGAGAAACACCCTCTTGTGTTAATGTCTTTGCTAGTAGTCAGTGCTCATTACCTCTGGTCTGCAATGTTATTAAAAACCCAGCTTGATTGTTCCATCTATGAGAGGCAGGAAGATCTCATCCCTGCTGACTGTCATCTGCCTTTGCCAGAATCCATGATTTTTTGTGCCATTCACCAAATCAGAGTGTACATGCAAAACCTTGCTCTCTACTGCCACTGCTCTGCTGTCTTTGGTAGACGAAAGACCATCCATCTCCTGTGTCAGCTTCATTTCTGTTGATACAAATAATGCAGGGAAGAAAAGACCTCAGTATATGTCGGAAGTTGTCAAGAGTATTGGCTAATTAGTGCTTGGGGGTGGTAGGCGGGAGCTGGCCAGTACATCTTGAGCAGTGGCATGCTCTGCGTGGTCCCTGCACACCTCGGCAGCTCCAGTGCTGACAGCCTAATTGGATCATCTCTCCTGACAACGTATTCCAGATGGATAAAGATGCTTTGAGCCGCCTTTGGTTAAGGCTTTTCAGGTAATTTTGGTGGAAGGGAGGAAGCCCCTGCCAAGATATAAAGGCTCTCCCAGGCTTGGCCTCTTTGGGGGTCTTTCACCACCTTGCTCACTGCCAAGCCTCACTTAGTGCTAGCCACCTTGGACCTTCCTTAGCCCAATCCAGAAGGGAAAGAAAGATGTCTGTCCCCAGGACAGGAACCATAGCGATGTTCTGGTCTCAGGACAGTCCACTCAAATGCTGCAGAGAACTCAGAGCCAGGGTCCCCGTATGAGTGATCACTAGCTGTGCCTTTATTATTTAAATGCCAGTAATCCGTAGTGGAGATCAGGGTTTAGCTGTGGTAAGCATTGTATGTGTATGTACAGCTCATGGCTGCAAGGGCTGGCAGCCAAAAAAAGCCCAAGGATGTAGAAAAAGGTCTGTAGATACTAATCCGGTGACGTGACATGCCCCAGGACCACACACAATCAGTAGGGCTCGGAGATTACTACTCCACTGACGCCCTGTCCCACACCCTTCCATGTTGACCCTATAACTGGTTCTGTCCTTATGCTGTGCTGGCACAGACCTCAAGATATAACAAAGAAGCAGTACCAAGCACTGGTGTCCTCTCAGTGGCAAAATATCCATCATGTCCTTAAGTGACACTGAAGTCTCCTCTCCTCTTCATACACCTTGCTAGTTCTGTCCCAGTTGGTCTCCAGAACTATGTGGGACACCCATAACACTCTGAAAAAGAGCTGTTCTAGCCTGCCGTCACTGCTTCATTTCCCTACAGGTGTGTAATGGGAGGGGGGCAGCTAATAACCTCAACACTGGATTCATTTCAACAGTGCTTTTTATGCATAGTTCTGTGATCCTTTGAGATGAAAGATGCCACAGAACTGTAAATCTGTGCCATTGTTATTATTATGTGAATTGATGCTTCTTCAATACTCCTGGAAGTGACATATAAATAATAGCATTATGATCTAATCAATATCTCATATTTACATCTCCCCTTTCATCCAGAAAGATCACAGAGCTCTTTGTCAGCAGTATCTTCACAAGTCCCTCTTAGTTGAGCATAACAGCACCAAAGGGAGCCTGGTGAGCCAATATATAATTATACTGATATGATTTCACCCAGTTTCAACCCACTTTGAGATCCCACTGCATTTTAGTAGGTTAAGATGGAAAGTGATGGAGAGTCCAGTACCTATTGTGTACTACAGAAGGGAATTTACAGTCGAGGTAGGATTCATCTAAGGCACCAAAACTAACATGTCTGCACTTGTAAAAGTGTCACAGGAACATTTAATGACCGTATGTAGCCAGGAGTCTCACTGAACACCCCTTCCTAGTGCAAAGATATGCTAAGTTTATAAAAGTTTATAGACTTTCACACTCCTGTAACTAGAAGAGAGCAGAATGGTAGTCAAGGTAGTCATGGCCAAGAGTTAGCAGCCAGATTGCTGTTAAACACAGTGTGTGTTTAAGGTGTCCCTCCCTCTCTCACCACCACCATATGCTTTGCATTTACTCTTGGACAGAGTCTTTGGAGAAAATTCTGTTCTTCTAAGAAATGGGGGACCTCTCTCTTTGGGTCAATGTTCTTGTTCTATATGTGACAGTAAAAGTTTTCGTTGTTGTTTTGTGAGGTGTTTGTTGGTTTTTTTTAAGAAGCCCTGCATTTCAAATTAGTATCATTTTTCTGAGAAGAGTCTTGGTCTGTCCTGTGACTGTGCAGAAGCTGCACAAACTTAAGGCTGAGAGACTGAAGAGCACTTTGACCCAAATTGTCAAAGTCAGGTGGCAATGCACGGAGGACACTATGGAATTAGGTCACCTTGCCAGCTCTCTCAGGAGCATGGCATGGGTCAGTGGCCAAGGAAAGCTTTGGAGAGCCCTTTGGATAGCAGCTCAGCTCCAACCAGGGTCAGGCCTGATTGCATTTTTAATTGTTTCTATAAAGAACGTGTTGATGGCCATTGTCTGGTACCATTTGGGTGAATGTCGTTTTTACTGAAGCACCAGAGCCTGAGCTGCTTTTCAAGGATTCTGTGATTAAGTATGGTGAAGATGCCAAGGAGATGAACCTCTAATCTAAGAGGCTGTTCTCACAGGTATATTCGTTTCACCTCACAGGCACAAGTGGCATGAGGCACACATTGAGGAAAACCTTCACATCAGCCCCAAGTCACTGGCTGCAATATCTGGAATCCACAGCACTTAGCTCTGAGAGCCAGATCCTGAGTAACCCTTAATTCACTGGGCATAGACAGTGGTAAGGGGTTGAGCGCAGCACAGGGGTGGATGCATGAAGTCCCCCTCTGTGAAACCAGATCTCTGTGCCCTCTCAGAGGAGGGAATACTCGGTACACATTTTTCCCATTATTGCACGCTAGATTCCCATGGCTTTTAGGACACGGGGACCTGAAAGAAAGTGGCTGTGGAAGGGTGACTGCAGGGTATCCATGCCACTGAAATGCACAGTAGGTCTCACTGCCTCTCTCTCAGGTCCTGAGCTGCGTGAACCCCGACAACGTGAACAGCCCCGAGATCCCAGTGAAGATCCTGAACTGTGACACCATCACGCAGGTCAAGGAGAAGATCCTCGATGCAATCTTCAAGAATGTGCCCTGCTCCCACCGGCCCAAAGCTGCTGATATGGACTTGGGTATGTGAGTGCACAACGGCCTCTGAATGTCCCCAGGCTGGGGGGAGAGAGGACATGGGAGACAGTCAGAAGCGATCTAGACACTGTTTGTTGGGGCAAGTGCCGTGTTTCCAGACTGGGTGTAGCGTTGGTGCTTGTGCAAGGCAGGACAGCAGCAATGGTGAGAAGGCAGAAGAGAGTGATTAATGCATATGCTCCTGCCTTATGAAAACTTTGGTCTTGAGGACTTAAAAAGACCAGTATCCGTCCTGTTTTTCTGTCCACAGAATTCAGCTTGGACAAAGGTATGGAAAAGGCGTGACAGGGGCTATTCTCGTTCTGCCAAAGACCCCTGGAAAAAGAGTACCAGAGTGATGCTGTCAGCAGTGTTCAGGCTGCAGAGATTTTTCCCTAGCTCTTCTCTGAATAGTGAGGGTTCGGATTATATGTATCTTCTGTCTGAGATGGTCACAGCCCAGGCAGTATTAATTACTCGTTGTGAGGGCACAGGGAAGGGGATGAAGCATCCGTCATTCAGTGGGCTGCATCTGTCTCACCCCTGACTGCTTCCCCCTCCTGCCAGCACCCTACCACCAACTGCAGGGCTGGGAGCTGCTGCTCTGACGTTTCCTTTCTGCAGAAGACTAGGAGGTCTTAAGGAAAGACTAGTCCCTCGTTAATGTATTCATGAGTTTTTTTCTCAGTGGTTTGCTCCTTTGTGCATTGCTCTGCTTGGAGGGTGGAAAAAGCTGCACCAGCTTCACTTACATTTCTAGGCAGTTGTGCTTTTGATCTGTGGGGCACACAGAGAGCTGTACTGCCCAGTACACGGGTGTCTCTGAGGCCAAAATCCATTTTTGCCCAAAATCTGGTGCAAGGATGCTGGGAGGAGTGAGATGTCTGAAGTTGGGGTCCAGAGACAGGTGTGATACTACACCTGGAAGCTGTGTAGAAGAGTCTGCTCAGGGCATTGCTGAGGTGTCTGGTGGGGAGCTGGGGACTGTATTGTGGCTGTATCTGCCAGTATTTGCCCTCAGTGACCTTCAGTGAAAGAGACTTGAGTGGAAAATGATGGAGTCTATAAAACCTAGCAAAGTAGAAGAGGAAGCACAAGGAAAAGGAATGGACTGACGCCAAGAAAAAATTCACAGCAATAATGGAGACAGTAACGAGAGGTCAGGGATTAAAGTTAAGTGTCTATACGTGTGTGCATATGTGTAGGGGAGGAGGGGATTCCTGACAGAAGTCTCAGCAAGCTTCCTGCTCATGAAAGTTTGTTAGAATAATGAAACAAGCTGCCAAAACCAGCAGCAATAAAGAACAGATCACATACATCATCAAGAAAGGACCCAAGATGATTTTGGAGCTGCTGTAAGTCAGCAGGAGAATGGTGAGGGCAGGCAGGGCAGGGTGCCAGGGCATGGCAGAATGGAGGATTGGGGTTTACAGCCAGATATCTTGACCTGCCTGGTGCTGGATGGTGGCCACAGAGCCCATTACATCCCGATCTCAGACTGGATGTGAGCGGAAAGTAGTTTGTTCTGATGTGGGGATGAATGATGCACCCATAATGGGGGGCAGGAGTTTTACCTAAATATTTCAAATACCAGGGATAAATTAGAGTCCACAGATTTTACTGTGGCTCTGACAACTGACAGATACAGAAGCATGTTGCTGCAGGATCCCAGCTGGAGCCTGACCATTTTGCATACAGGTCTGTTGCTTTTTTAAGAAATATTGACCTGCTGAGTGGTGCTGAGGACCAGCAAGTTGCAGAAAGTATTTCTGAGAGCCTGCACCCCTCAGAGGCCAGACCTGTCCATGCTGACAGGACACTGCTTAATGAGCAGCTGTTTGGCCAGTAGCATTGATGCTGCAGTTTGGAAAAAACCCAAACAAAACAAAACAAAAAAAAATCCCTCATCTAGTAAAAGGGTCTTTCCAGCAGCAGTATAGTTGCAGGCTCCTTTAGCACAGCAGCTAACAAGGTGGGAGGAGCAGGGCTGGCATGGGTGAAGCAGGAACAAGAGGATGTGAACGTCTAGCCACATCTCCAGCCCAGCCTCTTAGCAGGAAAAGGTGCTTGTTGGCACCTGGCATCTTTTGGTGACAGAGAAGGGAGCAAGGGGAGAGCAGAAAGCACCGTTGGCCATTAGACAGCAGCACAGAGCTCTCAGGATCAACCTGCCTCAAGCTGAACACTCAGAACTGCAAAGGTGGCTGGATCAGCCCTGCCAGTCCATGCTAAAGAGTAGGTCAGAGCAGATGACTGTAATCTGGCCTTGAAGTCGATGTTTTTCTAAGCAGCAACACCGTTTTCTATTACCATTACAATTTTCTGGGCTTTCTGTCCATGCTAAGGCCAGATTGCTCACATGGAAGAAAGCAAACAAGCTAATGAGTTATTTTGAGTTGTTAAATGCAGGGTAGCTGCAGGCAGAGTGACTTGTATGTGTCGCAAATGTCATAATGTTTTGCAGTTACCCAGACAACTCATGGAGGGGGTTGTCAGCTGAAAGCACTTATTTTGGACACCCTGAGGTTACATTTTAGTCCAAACCCAAATTGCAGCCCTCTGAGTAAAGGCTTCTTTCTGCAGTGGCTATTTTTGTTATTATTATTTTTTAAAGCCCTCACCATAAATAAAATACCCCATCTTTGGGAAATCATTAGGGTGTAAGGATCACAAAACAGGAATTTGGCTTCATGCTGAGGTATTCACTCTTCCCTGTGTTTCAGTTGCTTTTTGAAATGGACTGCTGAGGTGATGGGAGCTGGTAGCTTGACTGTCTTGCACTCAGTGATGCTGTCTCAGGCTCACTGTGGACCAGGTCAGGGCAAGCTTTCACTGTGTCATCAACAGTGCAGTACTGCACGCCTTTAGGAGCTGTTTAACCTGAGTCTAACTAGTATATACACAATAAAGCAGACAACTGGCATATACAGGATGAAATACTACCCAGGTGTCTTCCATCTATATCTTCTCATTTAAACTTTTTTTCCCCTGCCACAGTGTTCCTTTCTCCACCCGAGAAGCAGAGCTGAGTTTCTTCTCTTTTCCTAGAGGTCATCTCATACTAGACAATTAGCCATTTTTGTTTCCTACCCACCTGATTGTACTGGTGCCTGCAACGTACAGACAAAGGGTTTATTGTCCTATTTCCTATGCCAATCTCTCTCTCAGGTGGAAATTACTGGGAAGCGAAAAAAATACTTATAGAACTAAAAGCAGGCCACCAGCTTTTCAGACTAATCCTTCATGAGCACACATGATCATGAAATAAGCATCAAGTCTGGGTAAGCCACATGCATTTGGTCCATATGCCATCGCTGTGCACAGTCAGCCACAAACCATCCCACAGTCCTTCATGGGAGGCTTAGTCTTTAGGAAAAAGGTTGGAAGCAAAGTGTGTGGCATGAACAGTTGACTGAAATGGATTGTGTGCATCATTATCTGGAAGTGCCTTTAAAGATTGAGTAACTGATGATAGCTAGCTCAGATGAAGTCATCTGGAGGTGAGCTGGAAGGTTTTCCATCCACCTGAGTATTTCACTTGCCCCTGAAAAATATTCTCTCTGCTGCACTTTTCTCCTCTATTTATTGGGCATCTTCAGGGGGACCTGGGTCACAGAGAAGGCACAAGGGAGGTGTAATATTTTCTACAGGATTTGAAGTGCAAGACATCTCCCATCTTCCCATAGATTCATTCCTTAGCAGTATACTGCTACAGCTCAAAGAAGCACCTCTTCATGGAAGGCTGCTGGAATTTCCTTTTTCCCAGTCAAGCTGAACAGAAATGTTGTTTCATTAAAAAAAAAAAGAAAAAAAAAGAAGTAATTCCTGCGTGCAATAAAAAGATACACTATCTGCTGAATGAAATATAAAGGCTTCACAGCAGCTGTCTCCTGAGTTTGCATTTACCGCTGCTCCTGATTGGAAGGCTTGATAAAGATAATGGGATTTTTTACCTCCCTCCCCTCTCCCTCCCTCTCTCTGGAAGGTGGAAGTGTAACAAATTGGATTGGAGTATGTCTCTCCTTTGTGCCGGCTCGCAGAGGAGTGTGCAGATCTGATGAGAGAGGGGACAGGGTGCTGCCAGCGAGGACAAAGCTAACTGTTTTCACTTAGTGCTGTGAATATGGATGTCAGGGTCACCTTTTCCTCCTTTGTGCCCCCCCTTCCCATTCCCTTGTTCCCAGCCATTGCATCTCCTTGCAGGTCGGTGTGTGACCACGGAGAAGGGAAGCATGCAGTGCTCCTGTGAGAGTAGGAAGAGCCAGGGGACCACAACTGGGGGTCCTTTCCCTGTCATTGCTCAGGTGCATGATGAAGTATTTGGTTAGGGTGAATTGGCTGCAAAACTGAAGCGAGATGCTCTGAGCCTGCCCTGCAGGGTGTTTCCCCCTTGTCTTGCTCATGAATGAGTCTTGTGCAGTCACACTGGCCCTTTCTCTTCCTTAAGTGCTGTTTTCTGCAGGAAAGCTAAGGGGAAGGGCTTGGTAATCCCCCTTGTCTCGCCATGAGCACAAAGGGCTTGAGGGGATATCCCACCATGTCTCCATCTCCCTGGAGCACAGGGGAAGCTTTTGGTGTGCTGAGGACCTTGAATACAAATAAAGCACAGAATGAGGAATGGTGCAAACCCTTCATATCAGAGCCCAGTGCAATGCTGAGAACCTGTGCATCCCTCCTGAAACACTCTGTGTGTGTCCCGCCCCGAAGATGAGTCAGGAGAGAGGAAAACCATAGGAACATGCAGAACCCTGAAGGAAAGAGGTCAGAGAGACATTGTCCCCAAGGGACCATGAGGAAGGCACATAAATACACTCTGTGACAGCGGAAGTGGCTTTGGCACTCTGTGAGGAACTTTGTAGAAGTGCTGTTGCCCAGCCCAAACTTCAGCATTTTGTGCTCTTCCAAGCAGTTTCTGGGACCAGTTACCTTCCAGGAATCTGGTCCAGTTGGGAATGAACAGAGACCAGTACAAAGATAATGTAAGTGAGGATCTAAGGAGCTGGAGTAAATGAAAGGCAGTTCAGGATCAGTGCTTAGCCAACATAACCTTTGCTTACTCTGAGTATCTCCAGCCAAAGTAACACCCAGCAATAAACACAGCAGCTGACCTCTTCCTGCTAATTTAAATGAATAATAAAGGCAAGGGCAGCTTTCCCAATACATTTTAATTATGTGATAAGAAAACTGCTGAAACCAAAAGAAATTTGCAACAGTCCTTGCATTTTTATATTAGGAGAAATAAGCAGGAGTGGCAGGTGATGTCTCCATATCCAAGAGTTCATTTTAATTAACTCCCTCAAATGAATAGACTTTCTGCTTTGGCTCAGACTAAGCTGTATGTGACTGAGACATGTCAACCAAAAAGGAAGCTTTGGATGATCCAGGTTGTCTGTGGTTATGCCACAGCTTTCCCTGGTGTCACCAGGTGATATTAGATTTCTCTCCTTTTAGCCATGTTTACATGTTCCTTGCCTATAGGCAAGTCTGTGAGTCCTCTGTGGGGAAAGATCCACATGGAGGATCCTTCAGGATTTGAGAAGTGATGGAGTGCTCCAGTCCTGCAGAAGGAGAGATGCACTGAGCATTTTGGGGTGGAGGCTGGAGAACTGGATGTGGTCAGAAAGCAGAGCCCTTCTGCCCACAGGCATGCTGCTGAGGGCTGGTACAGATTACAAGCTCCATGGATCAGGATATTGGTTCTATCTCTGGCTCTTCTCATTATCCCAGTACTGTGACCAAAGCTAAGGGCTTGCTGCTCTCCATCACTTCTAGATTTGAGTAGCAAGAAGTGTTGTGTGAATACTAATGAAGATGAACTGAGACCACTACAGGGTCTGGTCGTGTGCTGAACAAGACACTGTTCTGCCCCGGGGAGCCCTCTCTGTGGCTAGGTCTTGGAAGTTAGACATAACAGAGAAAGATTTGTGTTGGAAGAGACCTTAAGGACCATCTAGTTCCAGCTCCCCTGCCGTGGGCTGGGACACCTTCCACTAGACCAGGTTGCTCCAAGCCTCATCCAGACTGGCCTTGGACACTCCCAGGGATGGGGCATCCACAGCTTCTCTGGGCAACCTGTGCCAGTGCTTCACCACCTTCTCTGTGAATAATTTCTTCCAGATATCTAATCTAACCTACCTTCTTTCAGTTTAAACCCGTTTATCAATACCTGACATCTCAGGTGTCAATAAAGGCTGTATCTGTGCTGCTAAAGGAAAGAGGACCAGGGATTAATTTCTATCCCTGACACAAGCAACATTTATTTGCTCCTGTCCCATGGTGATGGCTCACATACTCAAGGACAGGTTGGCCTTGGAAACAACCATGTTGGAGCAAGAACAGAGCCAGGGTGTAAGCTAAGAGTTAAGCACTGTGAATAATCAGGATGCTAAAGCACCAGGCCTTGCTCTCTTCAGCTTTGCCAGTGGATCAACAGCTGTCTTTGCTTTATTTATCAGTATAGAGCTCACCACTGCATGCTGCTGTGCCCTAGCCTCAGACCTCCCTCCCATCTCCGCAGACAACTGCTCTATGTCCTGATCTCATTATGGTGTCACTCTTTAAAGGGTTGGGTGTTGCCTTTGCAAAAGTTGTTTTGTGATAACAATATCATTTTATCAAGGGTACAGAAACCAGCCTGGGTAACCTAGAACTTGACTCTGGACTTTGCCACATGGCTATGATTTTTCCCTGAACCATTTCCCTGAACTTTTAATGGTTCATCTGTCTTCTCTTTCCCTCTGGAAAGAAGACTCTGGACATTTGTGGATTTGTATATTGTGCATGGTTGGAGGCATCTGACTGAGCGTACTGGCAGTGACTGACACGCTACTACACGGATGGAGCCTGCGTGTGTGTGACCATACGGGTTATGGGCAGAAGGATTGCCAGGGCTCTGAGAGAGGCTCTGCCCAGCAGAGTTTAATGTCCCTGTTTTCCTTGCAGAGTGGCGGCAAGCAAGCGGGGCGAGGATGATCCTTCAGGATGAAGACATCACAACCAAGATAGAGAATGACTGGAAGAGACTCAACACGCTGGCACACTATCAGGTAACCGTGTGAGAGGATGGGTAGGTAGAAGGTAGATTAGCTAAGAAAGTTAAAGGGGGAAGGACTAAATGCTGTTCTCTGAGATGCAAAGGTAAACAGTGGTAGAGTAGGCAATAACTGGGCAGAGCCCCTGTGTTGAGTAAATCCACCCTGGTGACATCCATCTCTGAATGACCTTGAGATCCGTAAGAGAGGGCTAAAGATGTACAAAAATATCTTAAACAAGTGATAGATTTCATGAAAATTGAAGTTTTGGTCAAAAGCTCCCCCTACTCCTTTCCATCCTTGCCAAGAAAAATAAAAAGCACCTCATTAAGTTTAATCTGATGCTGACAATTTTGTCATTTCCTCAATCACACCTTAGCAATCTATGTTTCATAACAAGATGGTTTTTATTTGAGAGCTGACCTGAGGAGGCAGCAAGCAATAATTTGAAAAGGAAACAAAACTTTTCACTTCAGATTGACTGAAGCATTGCTGGCGGACTCCAGAACACTTTTTTTCAGAAGGAGCAGGGATGTTTTCTATTTCATTTCACCAACAAACCTGCCATAATTGTCTCTTCCTTCTGTCCTTTTTCCAGTTGTTTGCTTCAGGCAATGAGCTCCTAGCTATATGGAATAGCAGGGGCAGAACAGTTCTCAGCTTCCAGGGTGCTGAGCTTTACATCATTTACCCTGTTGTCCTGAGGGCAGACATAGGGCATGCTGGGGTGGACACTGTTGCCTTAGTTTCCCCATTTGTAGAGTGGGCTAAAACTACAAAGGTTCAATAATTGCCTTCCATGATTGCTGAGGGGCTATTTAATTAGCCTCTGCAGTGCTTTGAAGATGAAAAACACTATGCAAGTGCTAATTATTATTATTACACAGACAAGAGTTAGATGTTAACAGGGTGGGGTTTTTTTCACCATCTCCTTTTTATGGTGTCTTATTTATCACAGATATTCCTGATACTGTTCTTCTGAGCCACTGGCTTGTTAGCATTTCTGATACAGGACCCTCATGAATCACCTAGCTGTAGAAATTGAAAGCCTGGCTCATTTCAGAAAACTCTGTTGTCTGTGTTGCCTGTTGAAACACTGTCCCATGACATCCTGGAGCACAGCCACTCCAAACCTGCTGCTTTCCTCTGTCGGAGACCCTCTGACACAGCAAAGAGAAAGAAGGTGTGGTGGTCACTTTAGCCCAGCAGTGCATCTGTCACGTGGAAGGGGGAGACTGTACATGAAGAGGTTGACAGGAACAAAGAGTAAAATGTGGATATCCATTTCTGAGCTCGGTACCTAGGCATCACCTGCAATCAAAGTGGAATGAATAGAAAATTTCTTATCAGTTTTATCATCCTCATGAGACATGCCATCCTTGGTGTTTGGAATGGCTCGGGTGATTTTATTCTTCTCATGCTCCTATCCTGTGTAAGAGCTTCCTTGGGAAGAACCTACTGTCAGCTTTACTGAGGTTAATGCAAAGACTCACGTTGTCATCACTGTGCTTTGAATCAGGACCTGAATGGAGCAGAGTCTGCTTTGTCATCAGTTGTCCAATTGGCCCAAGTGCAGGCTTCTAGCAGTGTAACAGGCGATTTTGTCCCTTTTTTGTTAATAGACCCAAAGAAGAAAGCATTTGAAGCTTGGGGCCAAAACTACTGTCCTGCCTACAGTGACACTGTTTATGGATCAGTTTCTGCTGCTTGATCTTCTGCTGTCCTTGTCATGCTCCTCAGCCAGTTTTCAGAAGCTTACTGACAAAGCCCCTTTTTCTCTACAGGTGCCAGATGGATCTGTGGTAGCTTTAGTCTCCAAGCAAGTCACTGCCTACAACGCAGTCAACAACTCCACGGTCTCCCGGACGTCAGCCAGCAAGTATGGTAAGGATTTGTGTGCTGATACGGGTTGAGAGAGCACTGGAAAAGAGATCCCAAATGTCATGGTGGTTACTAGACACTGACCCCCAGCAGAGAGAATGATAGGCAGATGACTAGTTGATAAGATGGCTTGAGGGATGGCAAGAGGAGAGGATTTAGCCATCTAAAATTTTGGCATCTGGTCCAAGCTGTTCATCCAAGTGGTTGGATTGCTCTTGGGAAGTACTTGTCCTCCCTCATTAATGAATGGAGGAACCTATATAAGTAATCACCTACATTTTAGATCACTGAATCCCGCTCTCAGAGTTTGCACAGGGAGAAGCACTGCACGCTGAATGAGTTCAGTCATTCTGGTGGGCAAAGTCCTTGAAGCATGGTGCGTTGTGAAGACAAATCTGTGGCATAGGTGGAAGTCCTCTGGGACTACAAGCAACCACAGTCTACACAGGGCATAGCCTGTCCACGGTTATATCTCAGTATGGGTGTTGTGGGTCCCACCCAGCTATCTTGTTATCCCAAGGGAATTTACACCTGGAATAACAACAACAATGGCATACTGAGTTCTTATATCAATATATCTCAAGGCAGTGGATTTTTGTTCCTGTTTTACCCATGAGACGACTGAGAATGGGACAGCTGTGAAATAGAAACCAGGTGGAAATTATTCTGCAGAGCCAAACAGAGACCTCCTGAGTCTCACTCACACCGTCTCACACCTTTCTCCCCTGCGCTAGAATTGCAGCCCAGGACGTGTCTCACTATGGTGATCCGGAGGGCAAAGCAAAACATCTCTAATGTGCAACCACAGCGCTGCAAAACCACCCTCCAACCTGGATGCAGCTGTCATATCAGTTTATTTTATTTTTTTTTTTAATTTATGAAAGCATCTCCAAGCCTTCTTACTCCATTTAGCTTGAGGGAAAGTACAGTTACTCGATGCCCAAAGCAGACCCCTTCCTCTTTCTCCAAGGACATAAGCAATCCACCAGACTTTATTAATATTCATCCTCTTTTCCATGTTGTTGCAATTACTGAAAGACACAATGACCTTTGAAAAGGAAGACTTGAGGGGGGGTAATTTCTCTTGGATTTCTTTAATTCTTTTGCCATTTGATTTTTCAGGAGGTGGGAATGGGGAAGGATGCAGGGGGAGGAGAAGATGTGGTGGGTCAGAAGTAATTGTTAATTGCAATTAAGAAAACAGCATCCAGAGAGTAAAAGGATCTTCCATCTGATAATTAATATGTAGAGATTGGTAATGCATTAATGAGGCTGATTTAGATCTTGCTACAGAAAGGTGCAACAGTCTTGGGTTAATTATGGTTGGAAAAGAGTCTATCATCTGCGGCATTGCTGGTAAGTCAGGGAGAGGGAAATGCCTCATGCCATCACTCATAGGCAAAAGGAGGCAAGATTTGGAGGTTTAGGTGTCCTTAGAGAGGAAATGTGTGCGGGACCACCTGGCATTCTGCTTTACTTTCTGTCAGAACAAGAGTTTGGAGCAGGGAGTGAAGAGGATGGCTGGGCAGGAGCTACTGGATTGCTCTGGTGCCAAAGGAGGGAGGAGAAGCAACTCCTCCCAGGTTGGGGGATGGAGAGCTAAGCAAGAGGTCACATTATCTACATCAATATTACTATGCAAAAAGGCCATGGCCTGTTCTCTGGCCATGATGCCAAGCAGCATGGCATGGTATGGCTAACATCTGTACAGGTAAAGCAAGTTGTACTATGCAGTACTGGTTACTATGAGTAGCTGCTACTATCTGCTGAACCAGTCCCGGGCAGTGCCTGACCCTGCAGTGATAGTTGTCCCAGGCCAAAGCTTTGCCAGGGAATGTTATAAGAGGAAAGGAGCATGGGCAACTGAACATCAGTGTTTGAGCCTCGTTTAATAGTGTAGACATTGACATCACATCTGGCTTGGGTGACATCCTTTGTCTTCGCTGAGCAAATCAGTTGTAAGATAATGCTTTGATAATAAGGCCTGGTCCATACAGGCCACATTGTAATTCCACCAGGAGATAGACCTGTGTTGCCTAATGTTACAAAATGGTTGATGGAAATTTATTTCATCCTAATGTGGAAATGTGGAGCTTGTGTGAGCATGGGCGTCACAGTACTTCTACAGCCTTCCCACTTTGGAGACCCAAACTAACGTCTCCCCAGGGTGGACTCAACAGCTGTGATTGTCTCCGCCCCACACCAGACTCTGTTTGAGCATCTACTCCATGTACTGAATGGGAGAGGTACTTGCTACCTAACCCAGACAGAAGGGGTCTTCTCCCGCCTGTCCGATGAAAAACTTCTATTAGGTGATGTCATTAGCATTATTTCCTTGGTGATATCTGTTAATCCCAGTGCGAGTGCTGCTAGGACTGAGGCACATACACTTCTCTTTGCAGAAAACATGATCCGTTACACAGGCAGCCCGGACAGCCTCCGTTCCCGCACACCCATGATCACCCCTGACCTTGAGAGTGGAGTCAAGATGTGGCACTTGGTGAAGAACCATGAGCACGGTGACCAAAAAGAGGGTGACCGGGGCAGCAAGATGGTTTCTGAGATCTACCTGACAAGGCTACTTGCCACCAAGGTACATGGCGTTGGGGGGGAAGAGGGTGAGAAATGGGTTTTTGAAGGCTGCAGTGGGACTTTTTGCCAACCAGAAATGAGAGACTGCTCAAAGGATGCCCAAGAGGGATAAAGGAAAAAGGAAAATAGAGCAAGAGGAGTGCTCCAAGCATAGAGAGAAGGAGCTTGAATTTAAAAAGGAGAGTCAGAAGAGGGACTTTGGTGAGCAATGAGGAGTAAAGAACCCAGGACCGTGAGACTGGTGAAGAAAGTCAGCACAGGGGTAGGTGTGTCTTGGGGTTGTTGATTATACTGTCCTGCAACTTATACCAAAATTCAGCAAATGAGGAGCCAGGGAGTAAATGTACCCAGATCAGGTTCCAAGGATGTGTCATGCCTCACAGTCTGAAGTGGGTTTTTCTGCCACAAACCCCTGAGTTCTGTGGTACAAGCCCTTCTTCTCCACCTTTCCCCTGGACCCATAAAGACTCTTATGCTGGTGACTTGGAAGGGAGTTAAGTTGACTTCGATGTTGTGAGTGCCCCGTCCCTGGAACTGTTCAAGGCCAGGCTGGATGAGGCTTGGAGCAACCTGGTCTGGTGGAGGGTGTCCCTACCCAGGGCATGGGGGTTGGAACTAGATGGTCTTTAAGGTCCCTTCCAACCCAAACCACTCTGTGATTCTATGATGTGGCTAACAGATGGCCAGCTCCATGGAGAGCAAGCAAGGTTAGATGCCCATCCCCATCAAGCCACGGAAATCTCAGGGCCTCCACAGAGAAAATACAGAGTAAGTCAGGTGGGGGCAGAGCAAGGACATCCTGACTTGAATCTCCAGGCACATCTCACACATCACTCCCAGTCCATGGCAAGTCTGTGCAGAGAGTGCAAGGACTGCCCACGCTGTGAAGATATACCCCCTAGGGGTGGTGCAGACCCAAGTCCTCCTTTATTTTGTGATATGGCTGATTGTGCTTTCCAAAAGCAACATTTCTGAGGGGTTGGGAAGTTAATAAGATCCCATCTGCTCTATCCGTATTCCCCCAAATGCTGGAAACCAGCCTCCTACGTGTGTGCCTGCCAGAGCCTGCAGAACTTCCATAGTAGGGCAGTATGTGAGTGTTTAGAGTAATAGGGAATGAAGTACGATAGGGAGGACACTTGCACAAGCTGACAGGTCTGAAAGTTCCTGCCGTGGACTTTGGCTCCACAACAGCAACAGAAAATGGCTAAATTGCCACCGTCTGCACAGAAAGAACTTGCTGTCACTTCACCACACTTCCCTTCCGTGTGAAGGGCATGGACAGTTCTTGCTGCAGTTAGCTCTCTCTGAGGCTGACAGAAGCTCTCAGACCTTTCACCTTCTTTCATGTCTAACTGAGACTATCTTCCACCTAACCCACTTGTTAAAGCTTCACAAGAGCAGGGGCAATAACAGTTGTCTGGGACACATTTATATTTATTTGCTCTTCCACCCTGTGGATGGTGGTCTCTCTGCATTAATGAAAAGGCTGCAACGATCTTCTTTTGCACCCCAGCAGGGACTTGGGGAGGTGGGTGGTAGGATCAGAGGATGGCTCCCTTTGCAGTTCTGCCATCCTTTTGCAGCACAGAGCATCTTTGTGCCTGAATCTCTCTAACATGAGAGTTACCTCAGTGCATCCCAGAATGACAAACTGTAGGGTAGCTGTGCCTCAGGTGTGGCTGATCATGGGGTTATCTCATCCTGTTTGGAGCGATCAAACAGCCCAATCTTCCTCCCTTCTTTGAATTTTTGACTATTATAATTTCCTCTCAGTGTGTTAATAGCCACAAACACAATTCCATGTGTTCATGCAAACGCCGTCTGAGTTTGCCCGTCAGACAGGTCTCTATCACATGCTTCAGCCCTACCATACGGTTTTGTCTGCATATTTATTCCTCAACTCATTTTGCCTCTGATGTTTGACTCTCCCTGCAGCCTCACTCAGGCTGTCTACATCGCAGTGGGATTTGGAGATAAAGTGGCTTTGTCTTTAGCCCCTGGTACATGCCCGGCTCCCTGGCATCATGATGCTTTTATGGATCACACAACGTAAAAAGAAAATGATGTTCCCCAGGGCTCGGGCCCCAGCTGGTGTAAACCAGCAAGCATTGGACCGGTGCTGATTTACACTGTCTGGGGATACGTCCCCTACCCCACCACTGAATCGCTTTTGCTTTCAGTTCCGGATCACAAACTCAACACTCTTTTTTTCTGTGGAGATGGCAGGAAAGCAGCTGTGAAACTTGCACAGCAACAGAGAGAGTAGAAAGGCTGGGGGTTTATTGTTTCCTCTCTTGGGCTGAGCAATTTTCTTTTCTCATCATGATCATTTGAGGGAGGGGAAGAGGAGAGAGACCAATTGCTGGTAATACAATCCCAGGGAATACTTAGTTAAACTGACAATGATTTTTATTCTGGTAAATCCCTGACCTCTGAGACCTAGAGTCTCTTGCTTAAAAGCCTCCGAGGTTTTCTTTGTGTTTGTGTGGGTGAGCATGTAGAGAACGAATTCCCTCCAGAAACGGAACCTACGGGCAGCTCTTCCATGTCAGACCAACAAGATTTCCCCTCGGGGGCCCTTTCTGAGTCAGACATGTGCTGCAAGGCGTTATTCACCCCGTAGTAGTTCACACAAGCAAAAGGTACCTCTGTTTCCCGAAGAATAAATCAAGTGGAGAATCATCAAGAGACACCAGCTTTCTAATTAAGCATTTGTTAGTGCTGTGTAAACTTGAGCCGCTCTGGTGGAACCTGGTGCTTTGTTTCTAGGAAGAAGAATTTCTTTACTGGGTCTGCAGAGAAAGGGGTGGGGTTTCTTTTTCAGCAGAGGATATTTTGCATATCAGGAAATATTTGTTGGAGATTTAATTGCTATTTGGTTATTTTAGCAGCCGTATGGTTTGTTCATACATAAACGCCTGTGCAGCTCCAGTGGCTGAAGTTTGAATGTGGGCTAAAGCTCCCCATTCAGGGTTGAAAGCGTGCCTTGCCTGGTTCCCCCCAAACCCAGCCTGCAGCTCATCTGGTTATCACAACTCCTCAAGTGCCCCCTTCTCCAAGCCTGGGAATGCTCTTATACTTCAGCTCTTCCCCTTCTTGCTGAAGGTCAGTGGTCCTCACTGGCTTGTCCGGGGTGGTTCTCCAAACACAGGATCTGGGATTCTCCTCCCAGAGGAGCATAAGGAGACCTCTGCGGTCTCTGCAGTGGACATTACTGAGGTCTGCAGAGCAGTACCTGACACATCCATGCGTTGCTTCTAGTGTTTGCCTCAGTCCTGTGCCAACGGGTAGTTAAAAATGAGGAGGCCTGTTGGGGATTAAGATGAAGTTTGTGTTATTTATTGTACTGCTCGCACATATAAAGCAGCCATCTCTCTCCAGGTACTCTTGTCCCATTTGTCTCAATGACACCTTCTGCTCTGCTCTACAGTCATCTGACTTATGTTCCCAGCTTAAGAATTGTCCCTGGATGAAAGCCAGCATAGAAAATGTCTAAGTTTTTGCCTCATGCGTGCACTAAAGGAGTTGAGGATAGCACCCAGAGGAGAGGAATCTCAGTGGAAACAGGTCAGGGTCGCTCCATCACCATATACCTGAGCTGAGGCAAGGTATCCCACCAAGATCAGCCACCCTCCCTGGCAGGCAATGCTAGAAGCAGAGAGGACGGGTAGCATCTTGACCCTACCCCACCTGGCTGCTAACCACATGTAGTGGATATTGTGAAGATGCATATGCCTGCTTAGACATCTGTATTGAAATGTTCATCTCCTGTCACATTTAACAGATACTGAGTGGCTCCCACTTTTCCATCACACTTTCTGGGCCTGATCCACAGACATACCCTGTTTGTAGGGGAGTACTAAAATTCAACATTCTCTTCCCATTTGGTATCTCACATTCTTCTCCTTCCTTCTCCCAACAGGGCACTCTCCAGAAATTTGTAGACGACCTCTTTGAGACCATCTTCAGCACTGCTCACCGTGGTAGTGCACTTCCCCTGGCTATCAAATATATGTTTGATTTCCTGGATGAGCAGGCTGACAAGCACAACATCCATGACCCCCACGTGCGGCACACCTGGAAGAGCAATTGGTGAGTGAGACACCCCACTACAGTCCAGAACCAGGTCCTGTACTGGAAGGAGAGTACAGGGACATGTGGTTTGGTATCTGGCTGCTGGGGTGCTGAGGAGCGTGGTGTGCGGTTCAGAGCACCAGGCTCAGTCTTCCCAAGCCAGCGGGGGAGTCAGAAGATCTCAGAATCTAAAAGATGCTCTCAAGGATGCAGCACTTTGGCTAAACAGGTCCCAGTTTGCCCTGTATTACATGGGGGTGGCAGTATTTCTGAAGGACCTCGTGAGGAAAAATGGTGGAGTGTTTAACTGCTGCAGTGCTCAGGCCCATAGGAATATCTAGGGAGGCATGGGAGAGGATTCAGCACCCCTGTCTTCATCTAGACTGGGTGTTTGATTTCCGACTGTAGTCAGAGGGGGACTAGAGCTCCATTTGTTTGCCCACACATCTAGTGCCGTCTGAGATATTTTAAGATATCCCAGATATCTGCAGGGGATGTGCAGCACCTGCAGGAGACTTGTACCCTCCTGGGCTGGCAGCTGCAGGCCAGGAGAGCATCTCAGATGTTACTAAGCACTTAAAGGGTCTGGAGCTGGATGCGAGTCTCCTTCAGAGCAAATGAGAGTCTGACATCAGCCCCCTGCTCTAGCTGCCAGGCGGCAGCCCCTCTTCGTACATGTAATGGGACGGCGGGGAAAAGCCAGGATCGGTGCAGAGAAAAGATCTCTGCAGCTTCTCTCTGCTGAGTCTCCCTGTTGGACAGAGTCCCCTGGGGAATCGCTCCCTCCCCTTCTCCTCTGCAAATACAGGGACTATAAAAGGAACAGCAGAGGAGAGCCATGGGGCTCCCAGCTCATGCATTTTCTCCTTTTACCAGCCATGCTGATGGCAGATCGTCACAGCACAGTGACATAAAAAAAGAAACCCCATGCACCAAAAAGGCTTTCAACTAATGAAACATTAGCATATTATTAACATTATCTGCAGCACTAATCTAAGGCTGATTGCAGCCACTCAGACTAAATGAGCAGGAGGTTTATTTAAGGGGGGAGGGGGGAAGGCAGAGTGTGTGTGTATGTGGGAAAAGGGGCAGTATGAAGAAATCTGTTCAATCAGATTAAATTAACTCAAAGTCACATCACAGGCTTCATTATTCCCTGCTAGGGACATCGTCCCCCCAGCCCCTCCCCACACCCGTATACACACTCAGGCACACATACATGCGCTCTACTCGTCCTCACTGTGGCTGTGTTTGCCACCCAAACACCTGCAGAAGACGTTCTGCACGGCTCCCTCATCCACCTCATTCCCCAGCAGATGAACCTCCATTCTCAACCTAAAATGCTTCCCCGGTCAACTCCATCAGGCCTCACTGCCAGCATCTCCCACTTCTGCTGGACTTGGCTGATAGGCTTACCTGTGTGGGGCTTTCCTTACATTTGCTCTGTGATTTTGCTGTCTCAGGAGAACACACAGTGGTTTAGGAAAACATGGTGTCATCCCTCTGTCAGGACATGCTAAACTGCCTGCTGTTACCTGAAATGTATCAGCCTTGGAGGTGCTTTTTTTATGGGGCTGTGAACACATGGGAGTAACGAGCAAATGGAAGGAAATGAGTAACTGGGGAGTTTAGCCTGTACATCAGGTGAATTTGTTAAGCTGCAGAATAACTTCCTCTTGGGAAGGTGCAGACACTGAAGGTAGAACTTAACAGTCACCCTGACAGAGAGACAAGAGTTTGTTCTGATCAGTGACACATCTCAGCTCCTAGGCCGCAATCATATGGATGCACTTGCCCTGACAAAAAGGGTTGAGGCAAAGGCTGGAGGTAGATACCTCAGGGCATCTCATACAAATGAACTGCTCTTTTGAGAAAAAGAGGGGGAAAAAAAGGGTTTGGAATGCAATTGGAATAACATTTCATTGGTTAAGGCAGATGTATTTTCATTTCAAAGGTTACAACACTTGTTTCCCAGTTCCTTTTTTTCCTTGAAGCAGCAGGGTTTCCCTGTCACGTAACTACTGCTTCATGCCCAGTGTTCTGGGATCATACGTGGGCTTGAACCATGGAGTGTGACAGTGCGCGGTGTCCGCAGCACACAGTGCATGCCATTAGCACTCCTGGTCTCAGCCTGGGAGCTCTGCCTACCTCTCTTCCCATGGGGTTGCTATGAGGGCTAAAAGCCAAATCCCTCAGTGTTCACCTGTAGTTTTGCGGATGCAGATGTCCTCATCTGATGAAGCAGCCAAGAGAGGCAACTTTACATTGTAACCTAACGTAGAGAAGTTAGGAGTCATTTTCATCAGCTCAATTATACTCCCATTAATCTATGTGCAACTTCAATAAAATGGCATTAACTTCAAGACTGACAAAATCTGGCTTACAAGGATAACAGGAACAAAAGCCATTCGCAAGGTGACTCCACTGCCATCAGTAGAGTCCCGTAGGGGAAGAATTTATTGTATATCAAAGCTTATCCCATAATACTTACCTCCACACCATGATCTTTGCTGCCCAAACACCATTTACCACTGTAACCTCACACAACAGAGCCTGTGAACCGTGCACTGACTCACCTCTTCCACCCCTCGCACCCCTCTTGCAGCCTGCCGTTACGGTTCTGGGTGAACATGATCAAGAACCCGCAGTTCGTCTTCGACATCCACAAGAACAGCATCACAGATGCCTGCCTTTCCGTAGTGGCTCAGACTTTCATGGACTCCTGTTCGACCTCAGAGCACCGTCTGGGCAAAGATTCACCCTCCAACAAGCTTCTCTATGCCAAGGACATCCCCAGCTACAAGAACTGGGTGGAAAGGTGAGTTTTAGCTCTAGAAATAGGAGTGAGGTGAGTAAATGATACAATGAGGCCCTGCTTCGTGGATGGAGGTAGGAGGCATCATCAGTTTTGCTTTTGGTAGCTGCCTCAGGGCTCTTTTTTTGTTATTGCTCAAGTAGAAAGCTCCGTGTTAGTCTTTTATTCCCACGTGTCTTGCAGAAAGATGGAAATTTAATTAGAGGTGTGAACTGAAGGCGTTTGCCATCATTGTATCTCTTGAGGAGAAACTGTTGAGAAGCGATAGAGGGAGAAAGGAAGGGGAGGTGATATGTTTGAGCCCTGTGAAGTACGTGGGCTTCTAAGTCTTTCCACACAGACCAGGAGTGGTTTGCTGTACTCAGCAGTGTTGTGACAGTCCCCACACTGCCTAGATTCCAAGGATCATCCCCTATTCCGGGACTGGTAGCTTTCCTTGGAGGCTCTTCTGTGCTTTGAATGAAATGCCCTAAGGCTGACAGGCTGGTGACTGAAGCTCTGCAGGTATTTTCTGAAAGGTCAGAGGTCTTTCCAAGCATTTTATCCACCTGTGCAAGAGCTGTAGTTGTACTCTTCAATCTACACTGAAGGTCAGTGTCTGGCAAAGCTACTCTACAGGGATTACAACCAAGACAACTATTCCTGTAGTATATAGGGGTTTTAGTTACTCTAAGGTTTTCCACCAGACAAGCTAATAGCAGATCTTGCACTCCATTCAGCAGGAGCTTGTCTGCTGGAGCAAACCTTGCAGAAGTTGATCTGTGCTTTGTTTTCCAATACGCTACGCTTGCTTGGCATTATTGACAGGTTTGGGAACTGCACAGATGGAGAATGATTACTACTCTGTAAATACAAATATGGGTTTATCTTACACACCATTCCTGTGCAATGCCATCCAGTTTTAAGCAATGATTTGGCAGGATGACTTCATAAGCACTGTCTAAAATTGATTCTGTGTCATGCACGTTACATGAGACCTCTACTACAGGCACACTGCGCTGTAAGCCACTGTATTTCTCTTGGTGGGGATGGTTTTCTCTCATTTTCTGAAAGGAGAGCATGGCTCATCAAAGAGCTCTGTCCCCTAGTTGGCACTTTTTACAATAATGCTCTGCTTGGTCTCTGATTTGTCTGGACAATTATTTTTAGATGTAGTTAAACACTTCTGCAAATGTTGTTTCCAGGCAGCCTGTAAGGCTTTTACAAGCTACCTTGCTTAATTATGACCTACTTCTGGTAGCGTGTCCAACTTTCTTAGTGTGCATCGAGGTTGATTGCTGGATTGACCCGGATAGGGGGAAAGGGGTGCTCTAGATTCATTTAGAAATCAAGTTTGCACCAACAGTGACTCAAAGGTGTCATACTTCAGTGATGCTTTAGTAACCCTGTGTGTAGTGGGTGGGTGGTTTCTGTAGATAAATACTTAGTTTTACGTATGACCCTGGCTGATTTTTTAATCTTTGGAGATGGGACATTTGAGCGACAAACTGAGGTACGTAGGTGGAGAACAGGTTATTTCCTCGTGCAACACCTTTTTTTGTTTCTGGATAAACAGAAGGCTGCAGTTTCCATTTTGTTTCTCCAGTATTGATTTCACTTTAAAACTTTTTGGAACTAAATCCTGTTGCCCAGTGATCATCAGCAGTAGGTGCTGCATTTCCCTGGAAGTTTTCCTGAACAACTGGGTTTGCAAACGAGGTACATAACACCTCCTGCCGCTAGTAAACAGCACTGGATTTCTGTGCCCAGCATGTGCTGGGTTGTTCTCTGCACTGATGTCTGACAACTTGAACTGAAGCCCAAGGGGAGGCTGAGGGTTTTGGAATATGGTTAGAGCTTCTGCTCCGCTTACATTTTTGCGTGTCAGTTCCACTGACTCAAGGCAGTGGCACCTGGATGCGGTGGTAGATCAAAGAAAAAAACATATAAAGGATGAATAAAATATCATTGCAATTCTACCCTGAGTTAATGAATTCCTTTTCTCCATTGTGCAACTATACTTTGTAGGAGTTATTCCAAATCCAAAGGCTTCCAGTTCTGGTTGGAGCTATTTCTGTAGTCAGCATCAGCTGGAGAGAGCATCCTTCAAGACCACGAGACTTCTTCAAAGAGTGGATCATAAGATAAAAAGATTTTCAGTTGGGGAGTTTAAGAAGCGGTTGAGTAAATCAGAAGAACCTGAAATCAAATGAACTTGTTTGATGAAAAAGAAACTATAAGAGGGCAATTAGTCAGTGGTAGATTTTAACCCAACTTGAAGGCACTCTAGAGTAAAGACAGGCTCTTGACTTTTAACAGGTCTGTTGAAATGGTAGCTGAGATGGATTACTCCAAGCCATGCCTTTGCAACTCCTGCTTTCTCAGTGTGGAGCATGCCTTTAGACTCACAAAACTCAAGCAGAGAATGACCTTGGCATAAGAAGTGGGCATGGGTAAAACTACATTCCTCCAATCCTTCGAAGATTAATTTTGCACCTCTTCAGATTGTGAATGTACATTGGGAAGGGAGTAGCTACACATTCTGGCCTGACCAATGGTCTACCTCCAAATAGTAGTCAACCAAGAGTTTGCTTTCAGCAGTCATTTTTTAACGCTATTGGGAGCAAAGGTGGACTCTGCCTGTTGAAAAAATCCCACTGAGAAATCCTGGCTTTTGAGGAAAACCAGGTTCAGCATTCAAATTACACACCCAAGGCTCTTTCACTGTGGAAGCGCATGGCTGAAAAGTATCTAGGTGCAGCCAGAGCTTAGGTTTCCTGCAGCAGAAGATAAGGCCTGACTGAGGCAGGACAATTAACCCAGGAAATGGGGACAGGCAATTTGGCTTTTGTTGAAGCCATGAGGTCTCAGACTGTAGTTCTAAAACAAGGTGGAGGCTTTTCAATTATCATTATATGAGTCTATTGAAAAGAGAGGAAAAGAATGGGAACGGTAGACCAGATTCTCATCTGACTTCTGTTAGTGAAACTCCATAGGCTTTGCTGAATTTACATTAGAGCAGCTTCAGATCTGCATCTTTTCAAGTTTACTTCAAATGTCCCTTTTGAGCCTAGAAATCTGGAGAACTTGGGAGCATTTGATGCAATCCCCAAGCAATACAAAGGGGAGCCTGTTCTAATTGGGACTGTCTCATTAGCATTCAACACCACACTGAAAAGATGACAAAGGGCTGTGGCTGACCTTTCATTTCTCTCCATGCTGCCAAGCTTATGATAACACTTGTTTGAACTTCATTAACACCATTTAATTGCCTGCATCACAATCAATATGATGTTTCCCTGCCGAAGCCTGGCATGGAGGCAGAGATGTGGGAGACTGAAAAGGGGAAGAGCACAAAAAGCAGAAGCCAAAGAGTTTTTCCATCACACACTGGTGCCCAAAATACCTGTAGTGCTGCAAGGAGAGGAACTGGTGCTTTTTTCTCATCCCTGCAGGGACTTGGTCTCCTTTTGGCTGCTCATTATGCATTAAAAATAGCCCCTCAAAGAAAAGCTGAAAGTCAACAGAGGCATTGCAAGTATTCTTAACACCTGGGGAATCTTCCAATGAAGACCATTCAAAATAGGATTGCCAGGTTTGGGACTAAAAGAGGTTTAAAGTGACCTGATCTGTGGGATTCAGGATTATAACATCTGCAGTTTATTTTGTTAACCTGGTTACAAATGTCACCTGACCTAGATGCTGGTACCCAGGCCCTGGGTCCATGATCTCAACTATTTCATTATCCTGAAACAACTATGACTTGAATGGCGTTAGCCTTTAGATGTCAAGGTCTTAAGCTCGTTAGAAAATGCTGTGGGAGTGTGTTTGGAGTATGCAAAATGAATAGCCTATACCCATTCTGGATCTAACCTACATGACTTGCCAGCCTGTGGTTTCAGGGCTCTGTAGTCAATAAGTTGTCTCTTCCAGTGCCGTCCTTGTCATGTCTGTTGGTCATTTTGCAGCTAGCTTTAGAAAGAAAAATTGGCTTGGTTTAATATAATAAAGATTATAAGGGGCATGCACCCTGACACTGTAAGTTATTGAAGTTTTAAACAGAAACATTGGGGTGACACCAAGGGGTTTAGAAGAGAGCATCAACTGACAGGTGCAAATCCTGGCTCTACTTTAAAAAATGCAGTCCTCTGTGTCTCCTGTTCATGCCAGAAAGAAGGCTCAGGACATAGCATACCAAGGGTCAAGGTAGGGGGGTGTTTCAATAAAGATAATAAAGAACAGTGCTGGAAGGGCCCTCAGGAGGTCAACCTGACCAGCTCCTGCCTCAGGGCAGGATCAGCCTTCCTGACAGATGCTTGTCTAACCCTTCCTTAAAGGCCTGCAACAACAGAGCCTCTGCTCTCCTCAGGCAGTCTGTTCCTGCACTGTCCTGTCCTTCACATCAGAGTATTTTCCCTGATGGCCAGACAAAAATCTCCCTGGCTGTAATTAAAGCCCATGCCATCTCATTGCACCCACAGAGACAGGGGGTACAGCTCATTCCCTGCCTCTCTGCTTCAGCTTTTGGTGTATCTGAAGACTGTTTGCTCGTCTTTCTTTGCTTTTAGTGTCAAAAAACCTCCTGATGTTTTCTCATCGCAGTAACATGCTGTTCTTACATAGTGCAGACAAGATGAAAATGTGTCTACACGCAGAGGGTACAGCCCCAGCTCCACACATGCTCTGCACTGAGATGAAGCTGGATGGTTTCTTCTGCCAGCGATACTACCTGTGCACCGATTCACGCTTCAGACACTGACTCAGTGCTGCCCACTCATTCTCTACCATTTATTCTGAGATGAAAAGCAGCAGGAAAAGCCATGCACATGTAAAATCGAATCATTGCCCTAGCTAGGGGATGCATACACAGGCAGAATCATTCCCTCAAGCTCTTCAAGGCAAATCTCTGGAAGAACTGACAGGTCTTCAGCTAACTTCGCGACTGGTACCTTTTGCTTAGCTGTCATGCTATTATTGCCACAGTCCAATCAGTGTCCAACAACCTGGCCTTGAATTTCTCTCCAAAATAGGATCAGCCTGGGCTAACAGAGTCTTGTGGCTGCCTGTAGCTGAATCAGCACAAACACAAACTTCGCAGCTCAGATGCCTCCCAAGAAACTAAAACTGCCGTGCCGTGTCAACAGAGGAACTGACAGCATGTCCTTGCACTGCTTCACTTCATCCCATAAAAGAGCTGGCTGCTAGGTTGTTCCCCAAGCTTTCCTTCAGCCCTCCTCTGCTATAGCAGTCCCCCATATCCCTTTCATACATCTCTTCCTCCTTCAGTGGTCTGGATACAGCCGGCTATTGCATAACTCTAATTATGTTATTGCTGTAATTGCGTCTGCCGTCTGCAGCACATGGATTCGTTACAAGCTTTTCATATGCTAAAATGATTATTAATGAGTGCAGTCCCAACCCAGCGCCGGCACAACAACAGCCATGACAAAAAGATCTTTTGGAAGGCAATTAGCTCCATGCTAAGCTGCCTAAACCAAGGCAGTGCTGGAAAATTTCAGGAAGCACTGGCAATACAGCTTTTCTCTTCTCTTTTGATGAGTTAATGAGTTACTGAGTGTCAGCAGGCACAGTCATTCTTGTGAAACAGCTCCACTAAGGAGCCTTTCCTGGTTGGTATCAAGGCAAGAGCATTTTCCCCTGGCTAAACAGAGGGCAAGATGTATTCCCAGGCCACAGTTGTATTGCTTTCCTTAGGAAAACAAAACAAAGACAACCCAGGGAAAGAGGAGGATGCCAAAGGAACAAGAAGAATTATTTTTGGGGAATAAGAGGGTGCACTACTAAATACTGGTGCATCCAAAATCCTTCGCCATACATAGTGGCAGTGGATGTTCTTATGAGCTCTCGTGTTCAAACCAGGCTGGGCTGAGTTGCTGTGCTAATAATACCTGGAAAGTCACATCCTGTGGTCTAAAAACCCTCACATCCTCCATTCGAGTTGCTGATGTGCTTGAGCGAGGGGTTTACCCAAATTTCTTGAGGGTTTGATTGCTTCTGATGTCTAATGAACAAATTTCCTGCCACATCAGAGAATGAGCAGCCTTGAGGTAAGAACTTAGTCTCCTGTGATTCAAGGGAAATTTAAGCACGTAGGGAAGGATCTTCTGATCTGCATCTTAGGTTCTCCCAGAAACATCTGGGAAAGGATCCACTGGAGATAACCAAAACTGAAGTATAGAAGAAGGAGCAAATCAGCAACACCAGGCCAGCAAGGGGTGCACACCTGACCAGGTAGTCACAGTCTTCTACTTTGGACTCTACGGCCTGAACCTTTGCTCTTCTACTTCTCTGTCTCATTCAAAAGGAATCTGACGTGCTGGAGAATGTCCAGAGAAGGGAGCAGAGCTGGGGAAGGCTCTGGAGCACAATTCCTGTGAGGAGTGACTGAGGGAACTGGGAGTGTCCAGGAGGCTCAGGGGAGACCTTATCTCTCCCTACAACTCCCTGAAAGGAGGATGCAGAGAGAGGCTGGTCAGTCTCTTCTCTCAGGTTACAAGTGATAGGATGAGAGGAAATAGCCTCAAGTTGCCCCAGGGGAGGTTTAGATTGGATATTAGAAAAAACTTCTTCACCAAATGGGTGGTCAGGCATTGGGCTGCCCAGGGAGGTCGTGGAGTCACCAACACTGGAGGTACTCAAGAGACGAGCTGATGTAGTGTTCAGGGACATGGTTTAGGGTAGACTTGGCAGTGCTGGGCTGACAGTTGGACTTGATGGTCTAAAAGGTCTTTTCCAGTCAAAATAATTCTATGATTCTATGGATATCTGCAATTATGTCTTGGTTTAGCATTACATTCCCAACCCAATGCAGCCTCTGAGGCTGTGGAAGTGTGAGTCAAAGATCTGCTCTTGTCTCAGGCGAGATCTGGTGACCCTCAGCTTTGGGATGCTCACAGGAGCAGCGTGGTGAAAGAGCATCTCGCTCCCTGTGCATCGCCTCGCAGTTCAGCTTTGGTGTAAGTGAGAGATGTCAGCTGCAGGGGCGAAGGGAAGCGGCACACAGGCAGTCTTGCAAATGCTGGCAGTGAAAACGTAAGGACCTCTGGGGTTCGGTGACAGCTTCACAGTGGTTTTGAAGACATTAGGGGTATGCAAATGGCAGAGAGGCCCTAAGTATCTGTAAGGATCTGGGCTCAAATAGAAGGTAAATAAGGAATCAGCAGGGATGTTGTCATCTCCCTGCTAGGATGCTTTAATATACACATTCATAATTTCTTTAGATAGTGCAATAATGGCTTCATTAGAAACACTTCTGTATAAGTCATTTGGCCATGGCAGAATTCTGATGGAAGGATATTATATGTCTTCTCCCTGTGCTAGCAGTTAGGTTTGATTATTGGTGCATGCTGGTTTTTTCCTTCTTTTATTTTTCCCACAAAACACACTTCCGTAATATCTCAGTTTGCAGTCTTAACAGGAAATGACTGCTCAGGTGTCATGGCTAGGGAATTGAGTCTGGGGAAGACCAGGACACTCTGGTATGGTGGTGGCCCATGAATCCAGAACACTGAGACCACATTTTGAGAGTCTGTCATGGCTGGAGAGGCCTCCAAGCCCTAAAACCCAGATTTTTGCATCCTATCCTTCGCTCCGGGGAGCAGTGCATGTTGCTTTTCGTTGTTCAGAGGAGTCACGAGAGTGTTATGCTGCTGGGAGAGTATCTCTGCAGGGCTAGAAAGGGACTGGGGAGCTTTCAGACCCTTGTGAGTCACAGACCCAGGAGATCGTTGCTGCCAGGGATGAGGGAGACAGGAGAAACTCGGAGAAGTAGATGATATGTGTGTCTGTGTTTTACTTTTTAGAAGCATCCCATCCCTGTCCTGCCACCATTTAATGACTAGCCAAACCAGGAGGGAAAAGGAGCATTTCAACTGCTGGTCAGAGCCAGAGTGGCAAATAAAACATAGTACCTCCGCTTTCCTCCACTGGTCTCATTTATTTTTGCTATGATGTAATCCCCTTCACTTTTCATTTCGCCCAGCAGGAAGGTGCCTATGCAATATTCATGAGGAGCTGGGCTCTTCTCCATGGGCTCTCCTTAGGCACCATAAATCAATGCATTTCACTGCATTGCAGGCTGGTTTTCCCCACAAGTCTTTGAACTGTGCTGGTTGCACACAGATGTAGTTTTCTTCGGGTGCCAAGGCACACCTTGGTTTTTGGCCACGAGACTGCTTGTTTCTCAACAATGCGCTTTGGCTCTGAGGAGACAGCAATAGCATTTTCATGGATGTCACCAGTCCCTGACAGTTTCTCGTGTCAGAAGTGCATGCAGCACAGGTCTGATTTCGTCCATCTGCTGAGACTTGCTGATCTTGCTGGGAACAGAAAAGGTCTAGAAATATTTATTCATCCTGTTCATCATCTTCTCCTGGAGGTAGTTCTGCAGGACAGGTCCTCATTAGGTATCCAGATCGCTTGTTCGCTTATAGCCAGCTGTTCAGGTCCACTTGGGGATTGAGGGTTAGGCAAAGTGTAAAGCAGAATCAAGCCCAGACCAATCATCAGTGGAGTAGTGGGAGCAGGCAATATTTAGACCATGGGACTGAGTTAGATCAGGGGTTTTGGCAGGTCTTGAGCCCAGAAGACAAGATGCTAGGACTCCAGGGCGAGTAGTGTTGTGCACGTTGGAAGTTGCAGTGAAGTTAATGAGGTTTGCACGAGATTTTATGATGAGCCAGAGTCTAGCTCGGGAAGCAGTCAGGCTGGAAGAACTGGGAGAAGGACCTCTGCCTCCTACGCCTTTCTCTCCCAAGGGTTACATCAACCCCTCTCTGCAAAACGAGGATAGCAACTGAGACCAACCCATTGCCCTAAATCAGGACAGGAGCGCAGGGCACAAAACCAGACAGCAAAACTGGAGCCTTCTGGTGTGGAGGGGTTTCCTCCCAGGGCTGTCTTTCATGGGAAAGTTCGACAGCATCTCATCCTGCTCTGTCATAGAGAGTATTTTCCCACTTGTCTGCCTGAAGAATCCTTATCTTCAGTGTCCAATTTCTCTGCAGTGGAAAACAGCCTCCATCTCAGCAGGTGTCTCAACGCTGTTTACAGGACACCTGTCAGCTCTTTTGGCTCCCCGTCCCCTCTGCCTCCTAATTACAAAATTGTGGATTGCTGCAGCTATGGGCTTTTTTTCTTTCTTTTTTTTTTTTTCTTCCTTGTGCACAAAATGTCAAATTGCAGAAATTAAAAATGTAAATGATGGCGTCTAATTAACCAGTTGACAGCAGAGCACAGCTGCGAGTGACAGTGACTGATTACCTTCCGCAAACCTTGTCCTCCAAGACCTGCCTTACCCCGGGGGGACGAAGGACATCGAAAATAGCAACTTCCTTAAAGAGACATTGCTCTGCTGATGAAGCCCGATGGGCAGTGGTTCTGGGGGTTCTATATTCTATGGATAAAGCCCCCATCCTCTTGAGCGCAAGGGAAATGGTGTTAACTCCTAAGGAAAGCAGATTTTCCCCAGGCATAGTGGGGATGGGACTGCTGAAGTCTGTTGCCAAAATTGACATCAGGCCATCTTACAGTCTGGGGCAAAAGGAAGATGCTGAGCAGCAGAGGAGTTACTGGGGTAGACTGGGGGAGGTGGATGATGTTAGCAATGGATGCAGATGTATAGATTGGTTTGGGTTAGAAGGGACATTAAAAACCATCTAGTTCTAACCCCCCTGCCATGGGCAGGGACACCCTCCACTAGACCAGGTTGCTCCAAGCCTCATCCAGCCTGGCCTTGGACACTTCCAGGGATGGGACATCCACAGCTTCTCTGGGCAACCTGTTCCAGTGCCTCCCCACCCTCTCAGTGAATAAATTTTTTCCTGATATCTAATCTAAGACTGGAGACTAGTACATAAAATGTACTAGTGTGAATGGTGCAAGTAAGCATGCAAGGGTTTGGTTTCTTTCTGTGGGAGTGAAATCCTGAGCTCTCAGTGGACAGTGAAATCTGTGGAACTTCTCTGCAAGACTGGAGGAAGGACAAAAGCCCTTGAAGGTCTGACAGAGGAATCCAGCATCAATAGCTACTGCCTACTTGCACGGAGAAAGTTTACAGGATGCTTTTTGGGACTTCAGTATCAGAAGAGGGTTGAGTGAATACAGCCCACATCTCCTACTCAGGAATTGTGCTTCAGTAATTTCCACTTTGGCTAAATCATCTCCCTTGCTGTAGAAGAAGAGCATGACCAGTTACATCACTGATGCACCAGAAGAGTCCTAGAGTGCTGTGTTCTTTCTCCTTATTGTTGGTGGCTTTCATCTCTTGACTCCCTACTCTCAGCCCAAAAGAAACACTTGTATTTCTCTCTCTCAGGTACTACTCAGACATCGCCAAAATGCCAGCTATCAGTGACCAGGACATGAACGCGTACTTGGCTGAGCAGTCCCGCATGCATATGAACGAGTTCAACACTATGAGTGCGCTCTCAGAGATATACTCCTACGTTGGCAAGTACAGCGAGGAGGTAAGTACCTTGGAGTGGGAGGAGCAGTTCCCTGCAGGGTCCCACTGCAGGACCGTGGGACAGCCCACTCATTCCCACAGCCCAGCATGTGTCACAGATGCCTGTTTTCATCCTGGCTAGGGGGATGGTGGATTTAAGGAATGAAAAGCAAGGCCTGGAGTCTGGAAAGGGAAGGTCTGGTATTATTGGTCTCCCCACTATTCTTCCATCTAATATCCCTGTTATTTTTCTCTCCTTTTGTTTACCAATCAGATGTAGCTGTTCTGCAGTAGTTGATGGTCAGATGTTAGCTTGCTGCAGAGGAGCCCTACATGAGCTCTGCATCACATGTGACCTAAAGTTTTTTACACATATGTGCCCAGTGCCCATAGAACACCCAAGAATGGTCCAGAAAGCATGACAAAGGACTTAAGGGTGACCAGCATGGTTCTATGTGTTGAAGACTGTGTGAGCCCCCTTAGGGCATCTCAAGTGGCATGGCAAGGTGATGAATAAAGCTACCAAATAAGTGATCTCCGAGATAAGAATCCATTTGATCGGTCGCAATCTAGGGGTCTGCATTTAGTCAGATCAACCCCAAACTGCTTGCCTAGTTCCAAGCTGGCTGACTGACTTGCTTTGCATGATCTAAGCTACACCTGGGGCCTACTTTAGAGAAGGCTGACCCTCATCTGCTGCGGTAACATGCTAGACCCAGTTCTTTGGGGAAAAAATAAATATTAAATCCCTATCACTTCTTTCTCCTTCCTTTTCCAGATTCTCGGAGCCCTTGATCAAGACGACCAGGCTGGGAAACAGAAACTTGCCTACAAACTTGAACAAGTCATAACCCTCATGAGCATAGACAGCTGAGAACTGTCCTGCCAGGGACACCCTGGGAGGGATAAACCAAGTCGTGCCTCACTCAAGATCATCATCTTTACCAAGTGCAAGTTTTGATCGGCTGTAAGCAGAGTCACCTGAACAGCGCTCCTCTCTCTCTCTCTCTCTCTCATTTCTTTCCCTTTCGAAATTGATGGACAGTGACAAAGCCCCAGGGGTTAAAAGAAAAGGCTGCAGAGGAATCTTGGCTCTGGGGACATCAAGACATTTGGGTGGAGCTCTCCTTTTCACAGCTTCCCCTCTGCCTTTGCCCTAGAGAAAAACTATTACACACACAAAAAAGCCCCACAAACCCTCCCCCAACATCACATCATCACTCTGCAGATGGGAAATTGGGAGGTAACTTCTGTCATGCTGCTTTAACTGCTCTCCAAGGGCTGTAGCCTCTGGAGCGGACATGGAAATGAACTCAGTATTACTAAAGGTCTCCCCAAGGGGAAGGCAGCCTGCCTGCAGGGATCCTGGAGGGCAGGAGCAACTCGAGATCCTCTCCTGCAGAGCCATTGCAACTCTATCTCTTGATAGTGACCCACTGGGAGAGGAACCCCAAGGCTCCCCGAAAAATGCCACAGCTGCGTCCAGAGTGGGACCATTGTGGCTTTTATCTGCCTGGGCAAACAGCAGTGTAGCTGCTCTTGTGGGGCAGGGGTCCCAAGGCAGGTCAAAGAGGGGAGGAGGAGACCGATGCTCCCCTGCCCATGTGTTTCATATGGTTATTCTTATTTTTCAAAGAGACCTGTGTCCCCCTCCGTCTTTCCTATTGTGTCCTGTTGGTCGTAGCACTGCGGCAAAAATGCTCTCTCTGCTCAGTGGCATCCCGTCAGTGGTGGTTCTGTTCCTTCTGGCAATGGACAGCAAAGCATCTCCGTCGTTCCCACCTCAGCTTGGAAAGCAAGAGCCACAAGTCTCATTTCGTTCCAGGCAAGGAGCTCGGCCTCAAAAACCAACCCGAGGGATTCTTTTTCAAGCTGTTAGTTCTTTCCGTTTTGTTTCCTTAACTGGAAGAAAGCTGTTGTTTTCTCATGGTGGTATATCAGAAGGATATTGAAGGACTTGCCATGAAGCACAGTGGTGCATAGGACTGATGGTAAAAACCTTCCTTCAAAGCCACTCCTAAGAGGAAATGTCGCCACACATTTTGGAAGGAAATCTTGGAGGAAATCCAACTGAAACACTGCAAAATGTTCTTCTACCTAGATACCCCCAGCCGAACTGCATGTCTTCTGGAGGTCTCTGAACCGCTGTAAACTCATCTGCCTTTTGGTGCCGACTCCTGGCCTTTCCTCTTCTCCATTTCTGGAACCAACAGGCCTTGCTGAAGGTACAGTTGCTGCCTGGGAAGGATTTTCTCCCTCTTTGCACTTTCTATCCCTTCAGAGATCACTGTTACCATGGGACATTTGTGGGTGTTCCCTGTCCTATCCTCTGCTCAGCTCCTCCTGATCAACATCTCAACCTCTTTCACGGCCAACCAGAGAGGAGTGAGCTCCTGTGTCTTTTCTGTGTTTGGCTGTTTTGTTCATACAGCTGCCAGCCTGGATAACACCAAGGTTCAGCACAGCGGGAGACCTGCAGGGTCTGGAGAACCTTGCATCTTGCACACCATGGAGGCAAGAGCTGGGTCTGCATTCATCTCACCAGAAATGAACAGTGCTCACTAGCAGATGGAGAAGTGATGCCACGGAGAATCAGCCCACGTCCATCTCCCACCATCCTCAGAGCTACAGCTTGGATCTACTTTGCACCTGGAGGGAGGAAGGGGTAAAGACAGGGAGTGTAAATTGATTACAGAACGAGCGCTTTTGGTTTTATCCATGCCTCTTGCTAGCAAACCAGAACCTCTTGAGAGCAGCGGATCATGAGTGCGTGTAAAGGGGGATGTGGTGCAAACGGGAGTCAGTCAGCAAGCGGGTTTCCTTCAGCCAAGCAGACACACTTGTAGGCGAGTGTTTCTAAAATCGTTTAAAGAACAGCAGTCCAAAACTGGATGTATGTGTGGGGAGAATATCACAAGATACAAAGAAACAGCAAACCTAGGGACACGTCTTGGTTTTAAAACCCCAGACATTTCTCTCTTGATTATAATTATTATTATTTTGTGTGTGTGCGCGTGTGTGTGTATCTGTGTGCGTGTGTGCGTTCTTTCCTTTTTAATTTTGCTTGCTTTCTGTTTAATTGCTGAGCTGATGGACTCATCATGCACCTTATGGACATCTCAGCATTTTTAAGAGGCCTGCGCATTGGGGATGATTTGGGTTTGGTTGGTTCTGCCATGATTTTGTTGATCCATTTAGTAATGTTGGCGCATGTTCCAGATCCATTGATTATGGCTGTGAAAGTGGGGTGGAAGTCCCACCAGAGCCAGCGGTAAGAAAATTACAACAACACCACGAACACAATATTTTTTATAAGTACATAAAAAAGGAAAATTAAAAAAAAAAAAAAAAAAGGAAGAAACCAAAGGTTTTGACAAACAAAGTGCCACAAAAGATAAATATGGACCCTATTGTCATGCCTTGTACTCACAGCTGGATGGTAGGAGTCTAAGGACAAATGGCTGGCTTGGAGGGAAGTGGTTATGAGTGATGGGCTGTACTGCCTGGACATGCGCACATGAAAGGAAGAAGAAGCTGTTTAAAACAAACAAAAAAGAGGTATCAAAGTGAACTGGTGTAATCCTGCACTGTTACAGAAGTCAGAGGAACACCGCAGGGGAAATTTGAGACTCACCCTGTTTCTTTTCGATGTTTTCAGGGCTGTGATTTTGTTTTCTTACAGTTGTTTTCCATTGTTGTTATTTTATTTCTTCTTGCTGGTACGGAGTTCTTCATCTGTAATATATATATATATTTTTCAAGAAAAACTTGAACACCTCAGAGACACTGAGAATGAAACACTTAGGGGAAATGGGAAGCGCTGTGAGATTGGTGTCTTAACCCTTCCCAAGTTCCCATTTAGGCATTTACGTTTTCTCTCCGCTGTCTTCTTTCCCCCCACCCCCAGGATTTGAAAGAAAAATCTGTATTTTGCTTCTTTTTCATCTCCTCTTTTCTTTTTGCTTTTCTTTATTTGGTGTTTGAGCTGGTTTTGGTTCCTGCTTGGAAAATGTGCCAGAATCGTGATGTAAATGCGTGGGCTTCCTCCCCTGTCCCCTTCAGTGCCCTCCCCATTTCCAACCACTTTCCCAGCATTCCCTAATCTATGAGAGGTCTTGGCATCTTTCTTCCCAGCCTCACCTGTTGAACTAACTATTTTTTAAGTGCATGTAAAATACAACTAAAAACAAAGACACAAGCAGAAGAATGAGCCCTACTACAACATGGATACGTTCTTTTTCTCTTCCTTTGACTTGTTTCCTCCCTCCTCCCTTTCCATACTTGACCAAAATTGCCAATAAGTGGTATTCCACACTGGTTTTCAAGCCACATGGAGAGAACTGGAGCCAAAGTCCCTAGAAGTCAATGGATAGGCTCCTAATATCCAGAATATGCCAGATGATAGGCTGATCTTTATGGGTATTTCTCAAACACTGCAATCAAGCTGACACTTGCAGCACCATTAGAAATGGGGAAAGGGAACTCATGAAAACTCTCTGTGGACCTGCTCAGAGATCTAAGATTATTTCTTCACTGCAGAGTTTACTCTAGGACTTTGTGCCTGGGCTAGGGGAGCAAAAGGTGAGCAGCCCTTCTGCAAACACGTCGTGTCCTCCCTGTGACTGTACTCACCTCTCAGTGTCAGTGATCTGAGACGTAATCCATCATGTCATGTGCTTTTGCAGACTGAGCCTTCCGGTAAACACTGTTGTGGTAAAAGTTGCATGTTACCTGGAAGAAGGTGCTAAGAGATTGTTAGCATTTGAACAGGCAGCACAGGAGAACTGCTGAAAAGGAGAAATGCAGCCACCCAAGGGCACCTTGCCCTAATCCTTCTCACTCTTCATTCTGTCCTGAATATATCTGAAGGTTTGGTCCACTCCAACACACACCAGCCTTGCTCTGCTAGGTAAGAGGGCTATGCCAATTTTCTCATCTGTAGCTTTACCACTGTAGTTGTCTTCTCATAACTCTTTGACGCTGGAAAACATAAAAGATTGTGATGGCATGAAGGAGATTTATGAGCGAAATTTTGATTGGTATTTTCTTTAACTGAAAAGTGATTACCAAAGTTAGAAGAACTTGTGCATTAGCCCACAGGGAGGTGTTTACCATGAAGGGAGAAACACCGAACAAACCACACAATGGTCGTAATTATTTTTAATAATGCTATTGAAAACTGATAGATACAGACCGTTAAGAGTCCAGTGGCTACTTTCACTGTTGAGTCAGCCAACAAAAAGATTACCCACCCCTTCAACATTTCCTAAAGGGTGGGATTTCTGTGATGTCACAACCCAAGCACAAACCAGAGGAAAATGGTTTAAAAGTAAACAAAACACAAAATATAGATCTGTCCTTCCCTAAGGCTTTAGTGACATGTTTTTGCAAGGAACAATACATTTATGTCTCCACAAAGGACCCTCAAGTTCAAGGATAATCTCACACCAAAAAGAAATGTCTGGGCTGCTGGAGATGACCAGGACTGTTCTCTCACATCACTAAGGCATCACTAAAACATGCTTCATCCTTCCTAGCAGCCTGTAGAAGAATTATGCATGAAGCAGATTCATCTGATTGATAGTGTGGAGATACTGCTTGATGCTGTAAAATGAATGAGAGACAGGAATAAAACTGGCCCTGCTCCTCAAACTCCTGGGGTAGGCTCTGGTGTGTAAGAGGTTTGCTCCTCCATAGAAATCTGTTGCTTTCTGCCGTGCCATTGTGGATGTGGGAAGATGCCATGACCAGATAAGAAATTTGCCAGGACCCCATCAGTCCCAACAAGGTGGTTTTAGTCCCTTTCTTCTCCTTGGTTCAGTATTTAGCTGAAGAAGCCAAACAGCAGACAATGTACAGCTATGTGCATGTGAGCCACAACAGGTTTGAGTGGCTCAACAAGAGTTGCACCCAGGAATCCCATTTTGCATATCCCTCATGCTTGAATGAGGAAATCAGTATAAAAATCCAGCTCTCAAATCAGTGTGTTACCTAAACTCTTTTCAAATCCTGTCCTGGGATGACCAGGGCAGCCCAGGAATGGATCTCTTCCTCCAAACTAGGGAGCTAGCTATTTACACAGTCTTAGTAGATTGTGTTTATGCCTCACCTTGACAGCTGTTGGGTAGAGAAGTATTGGCATAGCCACGGTGGTGCCAGGACAACTTGCGCTGTGCATCTGACAAGTAGTAAAAGAGTTGTCCTCCAGGGCTGGTGGAGGTCTTGGGGTATCCTAGCGCTTGCCACCCAAACTTGGTGTGCTGTGGAGCAGGCAACTGATGAAGCAAGTGAACCTCAACGTCATGGTGTGAACCTCAGGCTCCTGGCCATTCACAGCCTGAGTTTCCCTGCTTTACACCCAATGTTTTTCCCCTTTCAGAGTATCATAGAATCACAGAATGGTTTGTGTTGGAAGGGACCTTAAAGACCATCTAGTTCCAACCCCCCTGCCATGGGCAGGGACAACCTCCACTAGACCAGGTTGCTCAAAGCCTCATCCAGCCTGGCCTTGGAGATACTAGGGAGGAACTATCATTAGGTATCCAAGTATGACTGGGTCCATGGAGTCCTGCAGTTTTCCCTCACTTTTGTCACTGCACAATGCCCCTTCCTCCAAAGAAGTTGTGTTGTCTTACAGAGGTAGCTGCTTTGTGGAGAATACTTTGAATATGGAGCTTGTCCACCATGCCTTATTTGAGATGGCTCAGTTCACTACACTGTTAGGGAAGCACCCAAGGGAACACAGGCTTACAGCAGTGAATTAATTTGTAAAAGGATGTAAAAAAAAAAAAAAAAAAAAGACAAAAAATAAGATTTACACTTGGAAAAAAAATAAAACCACCAAAAATACCCCAGCGAGGATATAAAGCTGCTTAGTCTAATCAACCAGTCATGTGTGTGATTTCTGTTGTCGTTGTCGTCGTTGTTTGTTCATTGGCTTTTTTTTTTTTTTTTTTTTTTGTGTGTTAATCTTCTGTTCTAAAAATGGAGCGTTTACCTCAAGAAATTGTTTCTGCTTGGAAACAGATCACCTCAAAGACACTCGCAGCAGAGAGCAGTGTGCAGGGAATCTCAGTAAAGCAAACCTGGGTGTGGGAAATGGGGAAAACCAGGACATTTGGGCTCTATCAGCATTCCCTTCTCTTATGATGTGGTCTGGCATGGCTCCTTGGCTCTGAGGGCAGCAGCAGTAGGAGAGGTTGCTGTTCACTGTCAGATAGACTGAGGTACAAGAGCCAGTTGGAGAAATCAAGACACATGTCCAAGCTTGCAGTCCTTTCTGAAGTATATTAAGAGAAACTTGGTGTTATTTAAAATTTCTATGCTGCTCTTTCTCCAGTCCCTGGAGAAAACCCACTTTCCAGCCCAGAGTGGGGTAAGGAAGCAGAGAGATTAGGTGCTAACTAAATGCTCCCAGTGTTTTCCCCAAAGAATCAAGATGAGAGGCAACTGGATTATTTAACGTCATGAGACAGGCCCTTCCTAGTGTCTGACCCTGTGTCTTGGACATACACATGAGCCCAGAAGTCTCATTCTGTTTTGCTAAAGCTTCCACCTTAAATACAAAATCAGTGTGAAAACATATCCTTTCACTACAGTGTTACTAACAGCCTCAAAGAGATGTCAAGACAGCATTAGAAAGGAGGTTGGGATCCTTTTTCTTAGGTTGTTGTTGTTGTTGGTTTGATTTTCTTTTGAATTGATCCTAGTTAAAAAAATAAATAAAATCTATACTATTTAAATTGGAATCCCGTTGTTACTTGGTAAAGGCAAAGCTTCTGTACCTTTGTTATAATTAATTGTATACCTGTGTATGTAAATATAAGGCATTCCTATTTTGCAGTCCAGAACAAAAAAGAAAAAAAAATCCTATTTGTAATATAGAATAAAGTTTATTAAAAAAATAAAGAAACAAAAATGCTCCGGGCTGTGATTGCTGCTTCCTGTGGCCAAATGGAGCCAGAGAGAGGGAATTCAAGTGAAGAGGAAGCATGAGACTGGAGACCCTGTAAGTGCTCAAAGCAAGTCCCCTTCGCATGTGCACCGTAGGAGCCCTCTCCCAAGGTCAGGCTCCCCGACCATCCATAGTACCTGCTCCAGAGTTTCCTTAGTGTTCCGGAGAGTTGGCACACGTTGACATTTTGGGCTGGGCTGGTGAAGTGTGGTGGGAAGTGAGCAAACCCCAGCTGTGTGTTCAGAGAGGGCAGTGGCTCGGGGATCAGCATGCTTATGCCAAAAAAAGACCATGAAAAGCTTTCTTCCACAAATCCAGCCCTGTTCCTGCCTGCCTGCCTGCCTTTGGGATGTCATCAGTTGTGCATTTTGAAGATGAGCGACCAGCTCACTAATTCAGGGATGCTACTGGAGGAACCATGTCCTATGGCTCTCGGAAGTCCTCAGCAGGAGCCAGCCTCTAACTCCTTGGCCATTACAGTAGAGTAGCAATCATCACGCTGGGTTTCAAACCTGGAGGAGTCCTAGGTAGGCTTAGGTGGACAAGCAAACACCCCAGCCTGCTTGCTTCTCCATCCCCAGGATGTCATGCCAGGCCTGGGGCTGCTGCTAGGGCAAGCCCTGCTTGCAGCACTCGTCGTTGGCCATGCAAATAGGGAGAAATCATCTCTCCTCTGCGTCTCTATCCTTGGCTGGAGGGAGAGGATGGTTGTCTCTTCAAAGCAGAGCGATCAACTGCCTGTAGGCAGACCTGCAGTCCTCTCGCTGCCAGGCATGGTCTCTCGTGTTTGCATGGGTGTTCAAAGCTGACGATGTTCCCCAGGCAGTGAGAAATACAGCCTCCATCCTACCCCTGCATCCTACCCCTGCTCTCCTCCCACACGCGGCAGGAAGGAGCGGGGGACCCTCCACTTTCTAGATAGTTTAAAGCAAGAGGGGAAAATCCATTTTCCCTTTCCCATGTCTGCTCCCCAACCACTGTGCTCCCCTTATCTTATGGTTATTATGATAATATGTCTTTCGAAAGGCTGTTGCAAAGAGTAAATCTTTAATGAAGGAGGTCAGATTCCCTGGGACTGATGGCAGGCTTGGCCAAGCCCGGGCTGGGTTTGCGCTGCGGTGACACAGGTCTGTGTGGTTTAACGTTTCAGCCTCATCATGTACCCCGAAGGACAAGAAACTTGACCTGAGACACCTCAGCTGAAGGCAAACTGGAGGTAAAAGACTCATAGGTGCTTTTCACTTCCCCTGTGCTTGAAAAGACAAACGGATATAAGCAGAGCCACATCCCTTTGGAGGTGCAAAGGAGATGTGGTGAGCCGTATACCTGCTCCCTCCTTGTGTCCCACATCCCCCAGCAGACTCACAGCCAGCGCTGCCCATAGCCACCAGCCTCCCCCTCCCCACAAAGCAGGGACAAAGCTCTTACCATCCCTGTCATCCCAAGAGCTGAGTGGTGGCATTAGCATCCTTTCCATCCTCCTCTGCCTGTGTATGCTCCCAGTGTTTCCCACTGCTCCCCTTCCCCCAGCCAGCCCTGTGTCCTTCGTTTCACTCAGCAGAGAGGAAAACAGGGTCAGGGCTGCATGCCTGGAGCTGGTGTGACTCCTGCCACGCTCCAAAGGGCTAATCCTCAGTCACCCACCAAGGAATAAGAGAGCTGGCAGGTTTTCTGGGATTTGTAGACCACGGTGCCAACACAGGGCTCGTGGAAAGCAAACACCTTTTTGCTCAACTTGGATCTGCAAGTCTCAGCTCAATGGAGAGCATGGAAATTAAGTAAGAAAGTGGGCTTCAAAAAGGGGAGGGGCTGAAATGAAGCTCTGACAGCTTTTGAAATAGGCTTCAAGTGTCCTGGTACCTGTAAATGAGCAGCATACATACCTAATTACAATCTAAACTGAAAGCAGGGAGATTTAGGTTGGATATCAGGAAGAAATTCTTCCCAGAGAGGGTGGGGAGGCACTGGGACAGGTTGCCCAGAGAAGCTGTGGATGCCCCATCCCTGGAAGTGTCCAAGGCCAGGCTGGATGAGGCTTGGAGCAACCTGGTCTAGTGGAGGGTGTCCCTGCCCGTGGCAGGGGGGTTGGAACTAGGTGGTCTTTAAGGTCCCTTCCAACCCAAACCATTCTATGATTCTGTGATATGCAAACATTGAACACCTCCAGGCATGTAAATGGGACATCCCTGTCTGGCTGCTTCTTTGGACACAGCAAAAGAAAGTCCCTGTCACCCAAAAGGGCTTGCATCGTTCTGCCTGCACACCCCAGCAGCAGGTCAGTGAGTCACAGCAATGTGTTGTCTGTATAGAAACCACCCAGCAGACCCCGCTGGGCAGCAGGGTGAACTGCAGGAACCAATGCTAGAAAATTCTACGTGCAAAGAATTGCTTCAGATTTCAGTTATTTTGAATTATTAGTGTATTTAGGGGAAAAACAAAACAAAACAAAACAAACAAAAAAAAACCCCAACTAAAACACCTCTGAAGAAAAGAGTTATGAAGGCTTTTTTTCAGGACCTTTTTTTAAACCTGAACTAAAATATCTCACAAAAGCTTCCTTCCAGTCTAAGTGGTTGTACTTATTTGCTCAAGAGTAGTTTTAGGCTGAGTCTCTGCCAGACATTGCATAAACAGAGAGTATCCCTGTAGAAATAACAGCTTCCATGTAACTGAGACTGGACAGGAAAAGGAAGAGGTGGAGAGGAAACTGAGGCACAAAGAGGTGAAATGAGTGCCTGCAATCACACAGCAGCTCAGAGGCAAAGCTAGGGCCTCTGCATCCTATTTTTGCCCAATACCAATCAACCCAGTCCGTATTTTTGCAATTGGACACGGAAGTGTATCGCATGTTTGTGAGTGCACCCTTGGGACTTAGCTGTGATGCTGTAGCTAAACCTCATACAGGGTATGTATTGGACCACAGTTTCCTCTTGTCTTCCGTGCCAAGACCAAAAAACACTACAAACTATTCCCACAAAAACACCCTGCAATTACTTAGCACAGCCAAACAAACAGATTCCAGGCTTGTGGTAACCCCCTGCTGTCAGCTGCAAGCTCAGAATGTTTGCTTTCAAGGGGATTACATGTGTGAGCTTGCTACTGCTTAGTGGAGAATTTACCTATGGAGAACTGCAAGCGTAGGAGCGAGGGGGAAAATCTTTGACATAGATAAGTCCACAACAGAACAGGACATCCATCTGGTGCCTTCTGGGGCACTCTGGAGATCCTGAGAGACCTCGGCTCAGGTCCTCTGGGCTGTTTGCAAGAGCATGACAGAGACAGCACAACTGTGCTGGTGTCACCAGCCACTTCTTGTCCCTGCCCATGGCAGGGGGGTTGGAACTGGATGACCTTTAAGGTCCCTTCCAACCCAAACCATTCTGTGATTCTCCCAGCTTCAGCCTCTGAAATGACCCTATTCAGTTTCCAAAGAGGCTAAGCTGGATGTTCAAAGCCAACCAGTTATTTTCAAAGCAGGCAGGAGCCACCTTCCCATCTCTTCACAAAGATCATGGCTGTTTGTCCATGTTGGATTCTCCCATCCCAAGCTACAGAAAAGGGGCATTTTTCAAAACTTTCCTGCTTTTCCTGTCCGCAAGAGGTGATGTCCATTTCCTGCATCTCAATCCATCCCTCCTTCAAGCTCATCCACTGAGGAAATGGTGACCATTTGCCTGAGTTCTGTGGCATCCTCAGTGTAAATAACACCCCCCAAGTGCCCCTCAAAAACCTGACGGGAGAAAGGGCAGGGCAAAGCTAGGAACCGGTTTTCAGCTCTCAGGGGAAAGCTAGGAGCCAGTCTGCAGCTCTGCTTCCCAAAGCAATCCCAGATGTCAGCTGAGGAGGACTATTTCCAGCAACCTGGAGAGCATTCAATTTGCCTTTATTATTTCCTGGTTCCCTTACCCACTTTCTGACACTTCACAGGTTTGGCTGTCTGCATCCTCTTAAGCTGTTCCCCCTACCAGTCCCCTTCCTGGAGGTTTTTCTGGTTCAGACAAGTATAACTCCAGCATCGGGTCTCTCGCGCCCACTGGATATCACCGGTACAAGTGGCAAGTGACAGACTCTCCCTTCCTTGTGTTCAGCCTCAGGTTTGTTATCCTCACCGAGAGTGATGGGGACCATGGCTCTGAGTCCCTTGCCCTGGAGGGAGAGACCTGCTGCCTTCAGTATCAAGCTGTGCCAGCACGATGCATGGCAGAAATGTGATTCTGGGGTCAATGAGGGTTTTTTTCAGAGCCATCCTAGTAGGATCTCTGCCAAATCACCTCTTCTCATGCTGAGGAGATATCTGAGTGGCTGTGGGTGTTTTCTTCTGTGCTAGTTGTCCTGTCCCCCTGCAGTCACCAGAGAAAAATGGGTCCTTTCAGGATACGTTTCATCTCATTGCAACCTCGATGGCTAAAATAGATCAGCAAGTGACAAAGGTAAACGCTTGTTTCCTCTTGCTGACCCTCGGGAGGATGGGGGGAGCTAGCCCAGCTGCGGATGGCTCCACTCTGCCTTTCTAAAGCCAGGTGGGATGAATTCCACCAGTGGGTCTGCTTTGACCTTTCTTGCTGTAATTGTTTTAGGAAAGGGAAGGTCTCTTGCTATATATGTTGAACTCTTCTGTGGTGCGCTTGTGTGTTCCCACAGCCCAGCAAGCATTTGGGAGGAAAGCAGGAATCAATTTGGTCTTTTGCCTTCAGCTAAGATGTTCAAAGAAGAAAAAAAAAACGGCAAATAACTGTTTTATTTTTATTGTTATTATTTGCTTCTTTGAATTTCCTGCCTTCTTATAAATTCTAATGGGAAATGTACTCACTGACCTTATAACTCTCAAAACCAAACATGGTGCCAAGACATCTCCACAGGCCAACTTTCTTTCGATACACCATATGGGATGCAGCCCTTGTTCCTACAACCCAGGCAAGCGGATCACCAGTTACTCACAATTCATGACACACCAACATTTTATGGCTAGGAACATGACAAGCAGATAACACCACCAGGCATTATGTTTTTCCTGGCTACATCTGTGCTAGTAAATAAAAGAAGGCCAAGGTAGAGTATCAAACACTATGTTGAAAATGTCTGTGATGTTTAGCTGTTAGCATGTCCCCCAGTGCAATTTTGGAGAGCGCCAGCTAACCCTCTCCCAGAGAATACTCAGGCACAGTTTGGGAAGAGCATGTACCAGAGATATTTTTACCTTCATGGATAAAACTGCATCCAGTCTGGCTCCCTCTGCCCTATATGCTCTTACACATAGTTGTTTCACTGGGCCAAATATACAGAGCTAGACCAAAGGAAAAAGGGTCTACTGGATCAGATGTTTGTAATAAAATATTGGAAAAGGGGCTGCTTTAAAGGTTCAGTCTGTTATGCCTGTGAGAGTGTGATGCTTACCCGGTCAGGGCTTGTATGTGGGGATATGAAAATGAGCCCTAAGAAATGCTTGTGCTTGGCTTTGAAACTAGATTTGAATTTTGAAACACAGCCTTTTGGGGGCAGAGAGATGATGCCAGGGAGAAATCTATCCACTGGTGCAAGGGATACATCCCAGGACATCCCACCTTTGTCCTTTGAACAATACTGACTGGTGTCAAGTTAGGTCCTGTAAATGCTGCCCCCTCCAGTTTGAATAGAATCAGAATCACAGAATGGTTTGGGTTGGAAGGGACCCTAAAGACCATCTAGTTCCACCCCCCCTGCCATGGGCAGGGACACCCTCCACTAGACCAGGTTGCTCCAAGCCTCATCCAGCCTGGCCTTGAACACTTCCAGGGATGGGACATCCACAGCTTCTCTGGGCAACCTGTCCCAGTGCCTCACCAGCCTCTCCGGGAAGAATCTCTTTCTGATATTTATTTAAAATCTATCCTCTTTCAATTTAAACCCGTTACCCCTTGTCCTATCACTATAAGCCCTTGTACAAAGTCCCCTCCCAACTTCCTTCTAGGCCCCCTTCAGGCACTGGAAGGCTGCAATAAGGTCTCCCCAGAGCCTTCTCTTCTCCAGACTGAACAAACCCAACTCTCTCAGCCTTTCTTCATAACAGAGGTGCTCCAGCCCTCTGAGCATCTTCGTGGCCTCCTCTGCACGGGTTCCAACTGGTCCTTCTGCCGTTGAGAACCCCACAGCTGGATGCAGAACTCCAGGTGGGGTCTCACGAGAGCAGAGTAGAGGGGGAGAATCCCCTCCCTTGCCCTGCTGGCCACACTTCTCCTGATACATCCCAGGATACAGCTGGCTTTCTGGGCTGCCAGCGGACACCGCCAGCTTATGTCCAGCTTTTCGTCCACCAGTACCCCTAAGTCCCCTGTGTCAGAGGAGTACCAGAGTACAAACCCTGACGTACTGTCAGGACCTGTTCTTTGTAATGTTGTGTGGCAGGTCTGCAGGCATGGACGTGAGTCAGATCTCTTGTCCTGAGCTGGGTCTCATGGACCTGAGTTAGGTCTCACTCACCAGACCTGCAGGCAGCTTACAGCCCCTTGATGTCGCTAGGGAGAGCCAAATGGAAAACATCCAGGGTTCCAGACACTGGGGTCACCTTGATGGCCACGCCATGGCTCTGGCCCTGTACTCTTCTTTCTTTCTGATGGATGAGTATGAAAGAAAGAAGGGTGCATACACTGATCCAATTACATTAACAGTACCTAAGTCTGCTCTCTGCTTGCACAGCACCGAAGCCAAAACAGAATGCACTCACCAGGGAAACTGTCTCATAAAACTGCCCTGCTTTGGATTAGCAAAGGCAAGCTGATTAACTCCGCAGCAGGGGCAAGACACAACACCAAACTTGATCTCAACTACCACATCAGAGACCGCCAGTGAATTAGATCCAGAAGAGGCAGCTGTGAGTTATGGGGCTGGAATTCCATCAAGGGCTTCTGGGGAGGTCATAAACCACCAAACAGCTCTTGCAACCTCCCCCCTCTTCCTGTCCACCATCCACAAATAGAATTATAGCCCCATAATTCAAGTAGGGTCTGTTTGTCTGCAAAAGGACAAATGCAAGGAGCCATCTGTGGGGGTGTCAGGCTGTAAATCCATTCTTTTTCCTGCTATTCTTCCATCTCCCACTTCACAGGATGATGCTTCCAGGCTGCACCCAGTTCTCCTCACTTTCCCCACCCATGCTATCGTCTTAGTTTCATCTCCTCCCTCCTTCCTTTGCTGCTTAATAGAGGCATAAAAGCAGTCGCTGTCTTACAGACCAATCCACCAGTCAACCACTCACATCCAATGCCTTTCCCTTCATCCTGGAGCGTAAAAGCAACACTCAGTCTGCTTCTCGCTTCTTTTTATCCACAAATCATTCCCTAGCACAAGCCATATTGCAAACATCTAACCCACGTTAAACCTTCTGAATGAAAGGGTTATCCTGGTTCTTTTCAAGTTGGGCCAAACTAGGTAGTTTCCCATAATAGAATTCTTCGATGGTTTAGGGGATAAGGGGGTACTCCACCCCGTTATATTTTTGCTGGCATTTACATGCAGACATGCAGCCTGCAAAACAGAAAGCCAGTCTGGAACTTTTCAGCATTATACATTAGACAAGTCTGGGTGATTCCATCCTCGGTCTGTTTGTGGGCCATTTTGGGGCAACCTAAACTTCAGAGGTGGTCCATGCTTCCCAAAGCTGGCTGTCAGTGGTTGATAAACAGCCAGACTGCGAACCCCTTGTAAGTTAAAACTGGTAGGCACCATAAAATACCCTCAGCACAGGTTCAGAAAGAGGAAAGGAAAGCTGAGTCAAAGGTTGGATCTTCCAGAAAGCAAGTGATTTGCTAGGATCAGGCACAAAGTTGGGACTGGAGGCTGGTCCAAAGCTTGGGTGATGTCTTAGATCACACCACGTCTTCTAACAGACCAGCTGGTCGGTGTGAACAGATAAGAAAAAAATGGGATTGAGCACTTTACATTATATCAACATCCTCTCTTCTCCTTCCACCAGAACTTTTGCAATTTAGGAATTAGATGTAATAGATCAAGAAGCACAACCTGAAAATGCTGGACATCCATACATGAGAAATGGCAGGGCACTGTTTCTCACTGGCTCAGAGATTTCTATGCCTTATCTGTCATTTTCATTCCCCTTCATATATTTTATGATATAAATGATCACAAACTCCCTTCAAGTCAGGAGGGAGTTGTACCAGTGTCAAACCACAGCAAAATCAGTAGCAAACACGTCATGTTTATTTAAGCAGAGATGGCTTATATGCTTATGTGAGTTTAAAGCTTAAAGGCCAAAAGATTTATGCTGCTCTGACTTAGGCAGCAGCTTCAGAACCTTTGGAAAGGCTTTTGCTGATAAGTAGTGCCAATTTTTGAGGATATCTTGGATTATTCACTCAGATAATGCATTCTTAGCACACTTGAGAAGGTTGTTTCACCAAGCAAAAATACTCATAGGGTCATACATGGACCATAAGTCACTGATGTGGTCTTGATGAGAAAGGAGGTTTTCAACAACAGGTAAAGTTGGGTTCCGATTACTTGTTTTTTAAATACCCTCCCACAGATTTTTCTCCTAGTTTGGCCAACCAGGATGGCGAGGTTTGTTATCTGAACTTCGGCTTTCTTAATCAGATGGAATCCTTGAGGTCTGGATTTTGTTGTGTTTCTTGGATGATTTGAGTTTTGTTTTCTGTCCATCTCTGAAAGTTGCCTCATGTGACTAACTAACTCCAATGTCTTCCTGCTCCTCACTTGAGGCTTCTTCAATGTTATTCCAAGCAGTCTCAGGGAGATAACTGCGGTAGTGCTCTACTGTGCAGGGTTCTGCCACAATCACATCCTAAAAACCACATACTAAAATTTAGGGAGAAAGAGGGAGGAGAGAGATAAAGCAAGCAATCGATTGGGCAAACAAATGAGAGTCATATAGTAAAACTTGAAATTTTATGAGGTGAAACATCTGGAAAAAATAGATTAAAACCACTCTAATCTTTTAGAAAAGCCAACTTGTAATAAAACAGCAAGTGTCTTGTTGAAACCCCACAGAAAAATACTTTGGATTGTGCCCTGTGATCAGCATTGTAGTGTTTCATATATATGTATAGATTCTTTAATTACTAAGATTACCCCATGTAATATTTGATAATTCTGTCCCTTCGGGAAGTTGATTGTAAAGGAAAGGCACACAATATTGTTCCAGAGTTCTAGCCTGGAGAATTGCCTCAGAAGATTGCTTAGATTTATTTTTTTGCCTTGTTATTTTTTACCCCCTTTGGAAATCTTTCATTTTTCTTCCTTAGGACAGAATTTCAATTAGCAGAAGGATAATGCTATCAGGAGGCACTGAATATCCTTGGAGATATATGTAGCTGGGAGTTGTCAGTGGAATATCTGAAATAGCCTGACAGTAGAGGTCCTGTAAAGCTTAGATTACTCTTTAAAAAAAAGTAGTAATAATCACTTTGCCTATCAGAGAGGGAATGAAAGGGGTGGGAAGGAGGTTGTTTATTGAATTGCTATGTTCAACTGCAAAAGAGGATGATAAAACAAAAGAGACAGTATATTAAGGACACCCAAACTGCTGGATCTAACTGAGAAAATATCTAGATAAACTTCAAGGTGCAGTCTATAGCCACCTTTAAGCCTGGAGGATATTTTCATCAGATAACTGAGAGGGTTTCTTTTTAAACCTTTACTCATGAGAGGGATGAAACCATTGAAAGAGACCCATGAAAGCTACAGGAATCCACGTGGAGTAGAGGACACTGAGATGCGCTCTAGAGCAGCCATGTCCTGAGCACATGGGACTGTTCATTTGGCTTTTTCTAGTTCTTAAAACCTAAGAGTGTCATGTTAAGGCAGCCTTCCCCATTTTTTACACGTGACCCTGCTGCTGATTCACTTGTGAAGGGTGTCAGACGCACCAACACATCCATGCTGATTGAACATGTCTAGATAAAGGGGGACAGTTTTCAAAATTTGTATGGAATGTCAGATTCTACCTGATGTCTCTAATCGCTGATGTGTTGGACAGCTCTTCATTTTAGTCTGCAGTGAAATTCCCCTCCTCTGAAAGGCTAGGCTTTGTCTTGTTAGTTAATCCGAAGAGTACGGCATTGCTGGTACTACTGTTGATATTAGGTGTATGGGAGGTTGGGGGAAAAAAACACTGTATCCCTAAAATTGATGTGTCTGTACCCTATGGACTTCAAAACATGTTTGTGGTCTTGAGCATGGATATTTCCTAGGGAAGGGTGTCAGGAATAACAAAAAAACTAGGGGGGGGGGGGGGGGGAACTGGTGTGATGGGGTTATTTCTCATGAGCTAAATTTCCCCTCCCTCACAGCCCCATATGAAAGAACAAGGTGTTTAACCCCAACTGACCTGAGCATGGAGCCCCTGGCCAGAGTGGTGGTGTCATCCCTCAGCAGGGAGGAATGAAAACCCACTTGAGAAAATATCTGTCTGGGCCTACTCAACACTATTGTGAAGTGCCGTATATATTCCCAGCCACCATACTCGATGCAATTAGAGCCAAATGAGCTGCTGTGATCTTCATCTCAAGCCCTGGTTGTCCTGCGTATCGTGAGTGCCTTGATACCTTCAGAGGAATGAGCAGGAGCAGATGTTCCGTGATCTGAAGATTCTGACACTACACAACTCTGCCTTCGCCTTCAAACTGCCAACCTTTCTCATTCACCTGGCAAGCTGAGAGGGCTTAGATCACCAGAAATGATGCCTAATAAAGATCATGGTGTGAGGCATTGCAGGCCTGTGACTGCTGTTTGAAGTTGGGGCTGGAGAAGCTATTGAAGGCTTTCAGAGATAAGACACACATGGCCCGAATTCCCCAGCCCCTTTATCTGCTCACATCTGGTTATCTTCAGCGCAATCTGTTTGCTGCGGCACCATTGTTGTCTAATTGTGTAGTGGCCTTGGCAGCATTGGGGTTAGGGACATGCTGAGAAGGCCCCTGCTAATCTATTCCAGAGGCTCAAAGGAGCCATGAGTGCTCCTGGATGATGACTTCAGATTCACTCCGCCCATGCAAAGTAAAAGATGCCATCACAAGGCCAAAATGGTCTGGCAGCAGGAAGCAAATATTCTAGGAGAAAGGGCTGATGCCACCAATAAAACCACTGCAGGCCTTGACTCCAATGAAAAAGGGTATATGTGGGGGTCTTTTGTGATGTACTTTTAGGACTCGTCAGGAGGTAGAGCTCGAGGTCTGGACTACAGCTCTGCAGGACCGTGTACATAGTCTATTCTCCACCAAGGCTTTTCTTTTTGGCATTTGCAATCTAAATCTATGTAAAAGTGGTGAAGAAAACAAAATGCCTATTTTTAAGGCATGGGCTGATAGCAAGACATCTTCCATGGCCAGTTTATGATAGATTTGGCCTTTAAAATCCTATTTCCTCAACCACTGTTTCAACTGAACCACCATTCTCACACTGAAATCATTGTTCTGGTATTCATCCCCTCTCTCTCTTTGTTTTATTAATCAACATGCTTGATCGTGGATCTGCATTAACTTGAATGTCCATACTATTGCCAATATCTCCCTAGCTAAATATCATCAGGATAGATATCTGCAACAGAAAAGGCTCTGGCTCTGGCCACCTGGACAATATCTTTCAGTATTCATAACCAGCAAAGAGAGAAGAGAAAAAAAGGCTGTCCAGTTGGGAGGCAGAAACAACAACCATAATTAAAACATGCAAAACAAGCAGTCATCACTTTTCCTAGCAATTCAGAGCTTAAAAATCATGTTCACAGAAGTGCTGGAAAGCATGTGACTAACAAATAATTGGTTAGGAAGACAACAGAAAGAATGACAAATGCGGAGTCTGTGGGATGAATTAAGCTTTCAAAATAATCTGCCTAGTCACAGAATTCAAGTGTGCATGTGGCTGGTGGCAGTTTTGGAAGGATGAACGCTTTCCTGAGACTTTTCTTAGGCCCAGCTTCTGGGATCTTTAGGAACAGCGGGTATTTCCTGGTGACGGGGTGGGAATCCCTCTACATTTTTATCTCAGAAGAGTGGGGACAACATGTAACTAAAAATAGTGGCATCAAAGGAAAGGAAAGGGAACCACTGTCTTCTAGCACACAGAGAGAATGTACTAATCTGGAGAGATGCTGTCAGCAGGAAAAGATTGAAGACAAGGCAGATTTTGGAGATACTCACAGGCCTGCTGAGCAGGTTATTGGGATCCATGGATTGGCTTAAATACAGCATTAACCCTTCAGGCATTGCAAGGATCACTCAGCTCAATCATCATTGTTCCCGGCTCCTGCTGTCGACTACCTCTTGCTGAGAAAGAAGTCTCATTCTGCCATCAGTGATGTGAGAGGAAACGAAAAATCCCAAACCTGTTGCTAAAACTGGAAGGCTAGTAAGTGTTAGTGGAGCAACATTTCCTTTTCTAGTCACAGCATGATCCCAGGAAGGGATTCATGTGGTCTGCTTTTATCCATCTGTACTAATGCTTCTTAGAGATCACTCCAGAAATGTAATCTCTGTAGGTCATCTGCAGTGTGAGTCTTGCAGAAGTGAAATTTCTCGGCTCTGTTCCTTTCCCTGCTGTCAGGAGCTCAGCAATGCATGGAAACACCTTTCAAACTCAGTTTGCTTCCAGCAAACTGGATTACTTTGCTCTGAGACATCAGCAGATATTTTGGAGTGTATGGGAAAACAGCTGAGACAGGACCTTAAACCTCAGACACCGTGTTCACACTAACTTGACTGTGGAGTCCAAACTTGCCGACCATCACAGATTCATAAAGACACAGCTCATGGCCTCTGGAGTAAAGAAGATACCTACCTTGCAGCAAGCACCTAGGGACACACCAAGTGCAGGGTGGACACGCTGTGCTTGTCATGGCCGACCCTCTGAGGCCAACTTCACTGGAGGCAATTTCCCTGGTCTACCCTAGAAAAACCCAGATCAGAGGTGACCTGATGATGGAAGGCAGATCTAGTTCGCAGGCACCCAAATTCAGCGAACTGCCTGCGGGTTGTGTCTTAAGGAAGGAAAGAGAAGGTTTACATCTGTTCCACTTGCCCAAGGGTGAAATTATTCAAGTCTCAGAAGCAGCAAATCAAGATCAAAGGGAAGAAAATTAGGAAAAGAGAGAAGAATGGAGAAGTGGGAATAGTTCATGCTAGGGTAGTGCTCCAGGGCTTATTCTTCCTTGCACTGAGCCTTTCAAGTCCACAGCATGCTGGGAGATGCCATTTTTCTCCTTTTCCCTGTCTCATAAACTAGTCCCTTCTCTCTCCCCTGGCCTCTATAGATGAGGTGCCAAAAGACAATTAAAAATATCCCTCCAGCAGTCCAGAGAAAGTGCTCCAGTGGTCCCTTGGCAGGGCTGGTCTGAGCTGTACCCAGCACCTTGAATTCTGTTAGGGCAGATGACCTGCCTTCTCCTTGTTCCCAGATGTATCAGTCACATCAGTTTCACACGCACGGTCAGCAAGAGAGCCAAAGGGAAGTGTTCCTTCTTGTTGCACATACCATTGCTCCACTGCTTTTTTTATCTTTTGTTGGACTCAGGAACCTGCACAATTTACTATGCTGCTTCCATCTGCAGCCAATTTCAATGATCCTCCAAAAGTGTCCTGAGATCCCAGGAACCTGTCCTGGCTGTGAGGTCCCTCTGTGTGCCTGCACTCCCCCAGCTGCCTGCAGCACACAAGTACAAACTATTTATGCTGGAATAGTGGAAACTTGTCCTCTCCCTGCCCAGTAATACCTCCCGAAGGCCATCTTCACCTTCCCAGAGCCCATCTCAAGCTGGCAAAGATGGGATATGGTGCATATTGGTACTCAGCCTACCCTATCCTGCACTCTTCGGTGGATTTCTCTGTTCCAGACTTCCCCTCCTCTTTGCTTTCTCTTTCTTCCAGCTGAGACCCCATGTCCTCAGCTCTCTGGCCTCATTACACCATTGTAAAGTGAAATACAGTGTGTCCTTGCTCTTGCACTGGGTCCTGAAAGCAAGGGGGTCAGTTATTGCATGTCCCATTTTGAACAAGGGCTTCGTCCGCTGTGGCAATCCTCAAAGTATCTGCTCTTGCTCCACAGTTTTAGAGAAGCGTAGGTATTGCCAAATCCCTTGCAAATGAACAGGGAGAACTCAGATTATTCTGACATGCCAATCACCCCCTCCCTAACACAAGAAGCAGTGATGTTCAGTTTATCAGCAAGGCTGATCCATCAATCGGCTGCATTCAACGGTGATATTTTAATGCCAGCAGCTTGACATAGGGTGACGTGGGATACACATGAAGCAGAAGCCTGTGACTCTACAATCACACCTGGAGGCCAGGCGAATAATCTGGGATGTTAAAAATGGTTTAGCAAGTGAATTCTAAGAATTATAGTCCCTTCTCTTCCTCTGCTGTGAGTGACTTTACAATTAAAAAAAGAAAACAACAAAACAACAAAAAGAAAGGGTAAGGCAAATACAGTTCACAATACTCAGCACTGTATACCCTGAGAAACTGACAGGGGACAATCAGCAGCTTTAGGAAGAAAAACAAAAAAACCCAAAATATTTGAGACCCAGAAAGCTATAGGACATAACATTTGTGGTAAAAAGTTCTGCTTGAAACTTTGCCAGGTCCATCCCTTCAGCTTCCCACACAGCTTTGCTCTCTGCCTGGTGAATGTGCACTGTAGTGTTTTGTGTATTGGAAACGCTGCATGCACTTGTACTAAGGGATCTGTCCCAACTCAGTGCTCACAGTCCAGAAAAACTGCCAGGGGTGGGTGATGACTGAAAGAAGTCCCATGGGGACAATGAAGATGACAGCAGCAATACTGAAGAGGGCATGTTTGGCTTCCCAGTTCAGCCCCAAGAAGTAAAGACTGCTTTCTCCTCACAAACAGAAAAATCTGTTTATTTCCCAGATGGGAAAAGAGAGGAAGCAATTTGGACCAACGCAGAAATGTTTCAGCATTTCCTAAGAAATTGCCCAGGAAGTGTGCCTGCAGAACAATTATGCTTTTTAGGTAGATCCACAATATTAGAAAGGTCATATAACATCCGTGCACTCTGTGGCAATCAAGCGAGACAGTTTCCCCAAGGACCCCAGACTCAGCTGTAGCACAAGCAGAAGCAAACAGGCTCATAATGACTGATTGCCTGAAACATGTTCATTAGCTCTTGGAAACATTAGCTTATAGAATCAGAGCCCGTGGGCTTTGAGTCCTCCCATCTAGCAGAGCAAGACAAGGTTGGGTGGGAGGAAGGTGAAATCACAGCTCAGGTGATGGGATGACACATGGATTTCACCAGCTGGGAAGACGATAGTTTCTTGGCTGCTACAACTTGAGTCCTTTGGATATTGATATCAGGATCAAACTCATCGCAAGGCATTTCATGATCAGTACACTTCTACCAGTAGATCCAAAGTGTTTTCCTTTTGCTGGTCACCTGGGAGCATCTTTCACACAGCATCATTAGGTTTCCCAGTCATCTCTCAGCAGGGGAGCTGCAAAAGGGCTCCACTGGATTCATGGCCATTAATTTGTTCATGATATAAAGGAAGCAGCCTACAGAGCACATTCCCTGCAAATGTGATGCTTGGAGAGGCTGAATTATACAGTATTTTCAGTAGTCAAGAGGACTCTGACAACCAAATTTCACAATTAGATAAACACATAACCTCTGACAATTTTGCAAGGCACCTCCTTTACCTCTGAAGCATGTCTCTCCCTATATATATATATATACACACAGAATTGTAACATGTATGTAATTTCTCCATTCACAGTTTTCTTCACTGAGGGCATTTTTCACAGCTTCCATGATTTTCCAGTGCAGAAAACCATCTTGATCTTTTATCATGCTCTTTTGTGCTTTCAAATTTATGGCCCATTGCAAACATTTGGTTTTATAACTCACAGGGCTTAAACTAGAATAAAGTTGATAGAATTACACAAATCAAGTGGGTGCTGAAATATTGGGTAGCAATTTATAAAAGTTGACAAAACCAAAATTTCTGGTGTCAGAGTGGCATTAATAGTATTTCAAGGGAATAACAACTTTTTGTCTCTAGAGAAATGCGTAACATACAGAAAATAAAGGGCAAACCTCACATATTGTTTGGAAAAGGAAAAATCTGGGAAAGTTACAAGCAGCAGCTTTCTTGCTGATGTCAGATTAATTACACCTCCTTACAGTTTCACAAAAGAACAGAGGGGTGTATATATTGCTTGTATGGTGTTTCACTCAGGAACCATCCTATGTACGGCATCGAGCACTGGTCCTGATTAGGACCTGTAGGTGCTGTTATTATTATTAACAGTCAGGATCACCAAAACGGAGGCATAACAAGACTGCTGTTGCACTGCAGTTGTGCCTCACAGGAAAGAGAACGAAAAATGATTCACACAATGATGTAAACACATCTCACCACAAAGGACTTTGTCATTCTCTCTTTAATAAGCAGTTGAAGAAGCACAGGATTTTTCTGGCCAACTTTAAGCAAGTTAGCTTGGCATCAGGAAATTTGACTTGTGAGTTTACCAAGATCATTGCCATGTCCTGGTTCCCCAAACTGTCCCCAGTGTGTATGGGTTAGATCAGTCCCAGCTTCTTCATAAATGAACAATCCAAGGGCTGTTCACTCAGAACTCCCATACCCAGTATTTCCCCAGGTTTGCTCCATCCACCACACACTACTAAACTATCCCCACAGATCTTGATCCCACAAAAAGCTCGTGCACAATTGCACATGGTGTATCAGCCACTTTGAACTGGAAAATGCATAGGAAAAATATTATCTTAAGGCCATAGTGTGCCACAACCAAGTGTTATGCTAGGTGATAGCCTAGAAAGTGTTTCCCTAAACAATGTGTACCTGACCTTTCTATATCATGGCCACCACTCCCTGGGGCAAATACCTTCAGCACTGCAAATGCAGCTGCATTGATTTGGGATTCTAACTTAGCAAGATACTGGGACCTTGCAGCAATTGGCTTTTAACAGGCTGTGATATTCCCCTGCCTGTCTCTCTCCTGTGAGACTGAGATAGGGTCAGACCCATCACTTTAGCTTTACCTCAATACCACTTTTCTTCTTGCCTTGTGCTATCCCCAGCATCCAAGTGTCTGCAGCACTTCCCCAGCTCCACTTCATCCCAGCACTTCCAGCAGATTTCCCCCATGCCATCCACATACCCTGCACCTCTAGCAACTGCCTGTATCTCCAGCCTCCAGGGAATGGTCCTTCCCCTGGCTACCATCTCTACAATAGAGCCGGTCTCCATGGATGCTCAGAGAAGGATAGTACACGTCCATGCAATTGTGGAATTTCCTCCCAGAGTTGTCTTCCCCCACGGATGCTTCATGCACCATTTATTCCTCCTCTACCCTCAACCCCTGTAGAAAGTTACCGTAAGTCACTGGCTGGGAACAAGCCGAACTTTGAAACCTTCCACCATCCATCACGGTGGCAGACTCGCTGCGGAAGAGCTTCGTGGCACAGCGCCAGGGCTAATGGCCTGAGACGCTGCTCACTCTTGCTCCGAGCTGCTTTGGAGAGCAGGCACGGATGCTAATTGCAGTTTGCTCTGCCTCTGTGAAGGAAGGAGAGAGGTCATACAGGGGAGAGGGGAGATTTTTAATGGTGGAGCTTGGTCACAAAACTGCCAACAGCTATTCAGTTGTTTCACAACCAAGATCCAGTGACTTTGAAATTTCTCTTGTGTGTCCTGCGAGAGCTGTGGTTTGAGGTCATGGTCATATCCAGAGCCCAGGGCTTTTCACTGGATGACCAAGTCCCCGCAGACCCTTCTCCAGCAGTGGGACAATCCCTTTGCTCTCTGGTTCATCACAGGAGATGGGATAAGCATGACAGACAGGTCTGGAATAAAACAACCTAGATCTTACTCTAGGTCTGGAGATCTGTTCTCCTTGGGGTCACACTACACTGGTCTACCTTCCACTGAAGGCCCTGTAATATTTCTCTCTGATCTTGGATGCTTATTCACCTCTGAAGGCAGTAGGAAACACCAACAGGGCTAAGTAGACACTGGCTGGCTGAATATGGTCTCTTCTGTCTTTTCAGAGAGCCAGACAGAAGTAGTTTTTTTTTTTTTCCTATTTTATTTCTTTCTTCCACAGCCTTCAGATAAATACTGTTATACAGCATTTATTTCTCAAATGGCCCTGTCTTGCAGAGGAAGAAATGATCTTGTCAAAACTGAATAAAAACCCATTTTCACCATGAATCTGTGAGGTAACAAAAATGTGAAGGAACAGTGAAATGACGTGGCACCAAAATCTACTGCCTTCACAGTCTATTCCTGCACTCAGCTCAATGACTCTGCCCTCCATCATCTTAACACCTGGGAGTTTATCTAATCATCATTACTGGCACTTACCCTGACATGTTCACAGATGTATTTGCTGTTCCTCACTTGCACAGACAGATTGGTTATTCCTAATGTGGTTTTGGGATCGATCCCTTGCAATTGCATCCTTTTCAGAGAGCTCAGAAAGAAGAAGTCTTTAAGGGGTGTCAACAACTGAGTACATCTTACATGTGTGAGATGAAACCACTGGGATTACCTTGACCTTCCAGGAAGCACCTGTATACTGAAGCCCAGTTGCTCTGATTCAGCATAAAAATTACCTAAACGGGACTGAATCTGTACGAGGTCTTCTACTTCATGTCATCACTGACAGTGTCCAGCAGCCATTCAAGTGAGAGTCCATGGCACAACCATCCATTTCACTTACCATGAGCCACAGAAGACTTCCCAACACCTTCAGGTATCATTAAAAGCCTGTAATGCAACATCTTGAGAAAAGGAGAACAGGAGACGCTTGTGAACCATAAAGAACATTTAACCATAGGCAGTGAAGCCTTCCATGAAGGCAGCTCAATACAGCTCCACACAGCCTGTGGCCTGGGTAACATGCTGCCTACATGCCCCTGCCAGCTGGACTTAGTCCATTCCCCTTCATTTTCCTTTACTGATGCTGGGGCAACAGCATTACCCACAGAGGAGGCAGGCACGTAGTAGCAGGTTGCTGTGGACAGAATCCCTGTGCATCACCAAACACAGAGGCAGCCTGCCTCCACGACACAGCCCCTGAAGGCATGGCAAAAGCACATTAAAAATGCTTCCCCCTGTAAAAAAATACTCATTGGTGATCCAGCTGTGGGAGAGTTTGTAGTTGCTGTTACTACTTACTATTTTCAACTTCTTCTAAACATGCCTTTTAGTTGTGTCAGAACCACACCAGCATCCCCCTGTTCTGTTCCCAAAAGCCACAGCAACCCCACCATCTGTGGTGATGTCTTTGTTCAGATGAAGCCAGCCTCACCCCAGCTCCAAATTCTGTTTGCATCCACTTCCAGGCTCCATTCCCCCTCTTGAAGTTGGGATTGGGGGGGGGGGGGGGGGTGGGGGGTGGAAATCGAGGGAAAAGTTAGCAGCATTTAAAAGCAATCTAACCAGAGAGCAACTTTTAAATGAAGCCATTTAAGGCCAGAGGCTTCCAGCTGTCTGGGTGTTTCTGCTGAGCCCACTGCAAAACATAGTTCAGGACACCTCTGTCACTGACTGCAGGCTAGCAGGGAAGATGCATTAGCCAGTGATGTCCAGAGCATGATTAATCTTTTCCTCCTCATTCTGATGCTGCTGCAGTTGCAACAGATGTTCAAGAGCCTTCTGGCAGTGACAGATACCTGCATGGTCCCAACTCCTCACCAGGCAAATAATAATAACAGTCACAGAATCCCAGGGCTGTGCCAGCTGGAGATTTTTTCTTTCCACCTTCCCCTTACCACCCCCCTCCCCCCCCCCCCCGCCAAAACTTCTGCATATTTTCTGGAAAGTTTCTTTATGAGATATGTTGTATTTGAATCACACAGACTGTCCCAGAGTTCACATGGGTTGATCATAGGTTTGGGAAAAGCACCCTCCTTTCTGAGCATCCCAGCTTGGAGCTTCCCTGTGGAGGGAAGCTCTGTTATATCAGAGCAACAGAGCCTGTGGCTGGTGTACAAGATGGGCCAGCGAAGCTTGCTTCACACAGTGCGACAGATACACAAGGATGGGAGTGAAGTGCCCGTGTTCCACCTCCTACTATAATTTTATTTTGCAGCAGAACAGCGAGTTCACCATCCGTCCTGCACCAACGGGCGAGCAGGGATTTTCCTTGCACAGTTGAACACCTGCAGTGGGACTGAGCTTACATCCAGTGGGAGGTTGTGATCACCATACACCAGGCAAGTGGTGGGAGCAGCTGTTCCCTAGGAAGAGGCAGTGACCAGCACTGCAGGATGGGCAAGTTCTCAGTATGCCCCTTATTGGTCCAATGGCTTGCTTGCCCTGTTCATAAACACAGATAGTAATTCTCCTCTGCAAGGCTGGATGCCTTGGCGCTGAGACCAGAAGGATCATTCTGATCTTGTCTTACCTCCAGAGAAATCTGACCACTCACTCTTAGCAGATGAGGCAGGGAAAAGTTTTTAGATCACTCATAAAGATGTCAAAGGCAGAAGCTACCCCTTTCTAAGATGACTCATTCTGCTGATGATCCATCCCACCAAAAAAGCATTACAAGTTTGTCTCTTATTTTCATTTTAAATCCTTCCACATTCTCCTTCCTACCACTGGATCTCATTTTCCCTTTGTCTGCCAGCTGTATTCAAACATAGCTGTCAAGAGCCTTCAGTGGAAAATCCTACAGCTCCTCCTCCTCAAATGCACTCTGTTTACAAATCAGCAATGAACTTATTTATGTAGCATTACAGAGCTGCAAACCCTGCTCAGCAGACAAAAAGTCACTCTAAATTCTTCCCCCTTCTTATGTTTCATCCGGCAAGGTGTATCTCACTGTCAGAGCTGAAATCTTAGCAACAATGATGAGAGAAATTACTCCCCACACTACACTGGGCATGCAAGCCTGAGAGATGTGAGAAATGTCATGTGCATATAAAATATTTCTGGGATCTATGGATAACACACGGATATGGAGAAAGGCAGCTGTGAAGTGTAAGGGCTCCAGCAGGTCCTGTTTGCCGAGACTCTGGAAGACAGTCCTTTTCTGTGGATGTTGCTCCTTTTCATTCCTCTCTTAGCTCTCATTCAAAGAGGAAAATAACAGCAGGGCTCATCCAACACGTCTTCAGCCAAGTCCAGGGCACATGACTGCATCTCATCCTTGGCACTCTTTATGGTCAACAGCAAGCACTTTTTGGTCATAAATCAAGAAGCTTCATTCACTCCACAAGCTGTGAAGGCAGCTGAGGGTGAGTAGCCCAAAGGGACATGCCGATCCCACAGATGCCCACATCCAGCCAGAAAAATTTCAGGTAGGTACTGGGGTTGCAGGGAAACCCTGCGATTGTGAAGCAGATGAAAACAGAGACAGCAGCATCTGCAGAGGGCATGAATACACATCTCTGAGGCACAGCTGTCTTCACTCATCTCAAGGGGTTGTTAACTCTAAGCTGTGTTACATGTCATGATTGCCAGTTGTTTTGAAGCTGATTAAAAAAAAATGCATAAAAGAAACTTCCACGAGCTAATGTTGTGCTAGCAGTGCTTCATTGCGGTATAAGAACTGATGGATCCTGTCTTATGCATGGATCTAGGGAATAATATCCAACCTCTTCCATCTGTTTTCCACTCCCATATACACCCTGATAACTATCTCTTCCTCTATAACTGATGTGAAATTGATTTTCTTTGCAGGTCAGCACAATCTTGTCTCATTTTGGTAGGGAGGCAAATGCAATGTGCAATTTGGGACACCCATGTTCTATAAATTAACTTATCCTGGAACAAGCACAACAAAGGGCTGATCAGATGATTGAGGAGCTGCAAAGCCTATTTTAGGAGAGGAACTCACCACATTTCATTTCCTGAAGCAAAACTCAGAAAAATGTCACTGGACTGTGTAAAAGCTGGGGAAGGTGGCAAAAGCTCCTCAGCAAGCTGACAGGAAGGTCAGGACTGCAGAGACCATGGACACATGGAGAGATCAGAGAGCCTGTGAGTACATTTTAGGCTGAAAATTAGGAAAAACAAGTCAAATCATCAGAACCATAAGGTTTAGAATAAGCTATCAACAGAGGAGATGAGACAAGAAACCAAGCCAGATGGAGCTTGATGTCTTTTTTAAAGAGATGATATAGAATATCTTTTATACTAGCAGTAGACAAAGGCATCTCACTTGGTCCTGTGTTCCTAAAACTGCCCCTCTTCGCTCTGCTCCATATTCCGCTTCCATGTAAATATGTGGAATGAAAGAGACAGAAAATCTACAGCAGCAAAACACAGCCTGGGTGAAGTCAGCCCAGTGCAGAGGTAAGATTTAATACCAAGGCTTGGGAGGAAGAAGCAGGTAGAAGTGTCTCACATCCCAGACAATTATCTGATTAATGCTTAAAGCCAGAGGGATTCAAAGGGAGGACTTCATAATTCCTAGGCCACTAATCTCACAATCATTTAACGTCTACACGAGAAAGAATCTTTCTTTTTTCCAAGAGGGGGTCTGCCTGAAAAATGTAAGTGACAAACCAACCAGCTATCAATTAACTTTATGAGTCAGCTTCTCTCTTGCTGTGCCATTGAATTCATCGTCCAGTCCAGCCCACAGTGCCATTTCTACTGCCCTTTACTGCTTGAAGAGTAAATGTGCTTTCAGCCCTCCCTGTCAAACCTTTTCTCAGCACCCTAACGTTTTAGGCATGCTCCTGTCTACCTTGCAATACGACAGAGAGCTTTCCTGCTTATTGCTGGTTTTTAGAAGACATTTCTCCTTCTTCTGACCTCTGCAGTACCAGCTCATTCATGCAGAGAAAGTGGATGCATATCCTATCATCCCTTGAATTATTTTATAGCTTGTGTTAAGGCTTCAGGCTCTTCATAGCTTATACCCAATTTTAGGATCACAATACCTCTAAGGAGAGCGTGTTGGGATGCTATCTTAAAATTACCCTAACCTCCAGAAGATGATAAATAAAAATATATATTTATGAACACTAGACAATACAGCTCACAAAAAGTGAACAGGGAAGAAAACCACCCAAAACAAAACAAACAAAAACAATAAACCAAACAAAACCCCCATAAACTTACCTAGAATTTAAATGACATGAAAAATAATACTTTTCTCTGGATGGCTCACCTGCAATAGGACAGACATTTCCCTGGCATTCCACACAACCTTTATGTCTCAGAGGTGTCTTGACAGAAGATGACCTAGCACTGGAGCCCGTGTCCACCCTTGCGGATATTCAAATTCAAACTTTCCTACAAACTAGCACCTCTTTCACCCATCAGCCAAAGCAACAATCCACTCACCTTTGTCTCACTTTGGGGATAGTGATGTCCTCAGCTCAAACACTCAGGTACTACAGGCATTATTATATCTTGAAAGGTTTTTTTAGAAAACCTTGCTGCACGAACAGGAGAAAGCTTATTATAGCAACGTAAGCTTGAGCCTTCTGAGATCCTCATATATGAAGGATGGAGCAACCGGTGCCTCAGCCATGTGAGAAGCATCAGTCACAATTTGCACCTATTTAACACCAGAGATTCCCCTCCTAATTCTAAGGAAGGCAGAGAGAGCCTGTCCTGAGCAGATGCCCTAATATCTGACTGAAGATCAACTCACAATGCTGCCTTAGCTGACTTGTTACAAAATAAACCACTGTGAAACACAAATCTGTAGGAGAGCTGCTTTGGACACTAACGCCACTTGAAGAGGTGCAATGGGCAAGATAAAGGACAAAACTTTTTCAGGTTCCCAAATGGTGCTGCACTCACATCTTAGCAAGGATGGTTTCAGCAGCTGATGGCTGTTCTTACATCACCTGTGCTGATCATTCACTGCAAGATTAATTACAATAGGTTTTGCTAATCTTTTGCTACAATCTGGACTTGTAGTCAATTTGCTTAACACATTAGGCAAGAGAAGTTTATTTCCTTGGCCAGGTAGGTCTTTGCCGTAGATTTGACTTGGGTCTCTCCTGCACAGGGTTGTTATTCCTGTTTCAGGATAAGGAAATGTTCTGCGTTGAGGCAGCTGCTGAGCAGGACAACTAACTTTTCCCCAGTGCTAGTGAAACAAAAGCAAGATGTCCATCCTCCTGGCACTCCCAGCAAACCTCAGCTGAGCTTGGCTTGTCAGCTTGCAGGCCCATTACTAGGCTGCTGGGCGCCAGCTCCTTCTCTGCCCCAAAAAAGACATCTACAGGAGATTCCCATGGCTTGTCACTGTTGGCACTGGGATGCTGTCAGGCTGCTCTATGTTGTGTTAGCAATTAATTCAAATCAGCATCAGTCCTCATCCAGCCACGCACTTGACACCTGACTGCTGGTCACCATTAGCTTAGTTCCCATATGTTAAGGTGGGTTTTACAAAGAAGATACACTAACACCAGAGTAGAGGAGAAATCCAGTCTGGGTGCAGACTGGGAGACAAATGCGTAGACCTGTCATGGTTTAACCCCAGCCGGCAACTAAGCACCACACAGCCACTCGCTCACTCCTCCCATGGGGGAGAGAATTGGAAGAGTAGAAGAGAGAAAACTTGTGGATTAAGATAAGAACAGTTTAATAATTGAAACAAAATAAAATAAAAGTAATTTGCAATGAAAAGGAAAGTAATGAGAGTGAAATAAAACCCAAGAAAGACAAGTAATACAAATTAAAAGAAGTTGCTCACCATTAACCAACTGATGCCCAGCTTGTTCCCAGGAAGTGGCCCCCACACAACTTTCCTCCTAGTTTATATGCTGAGCATGACATCATATGGTATAGAATGTCCTCTTGCCCAGTTTGTGTCAGCTGTCTTGGCTGTGTCCCCTCCCAGCTTCCTGTGGACCTCCAGCCTCATCACTGGCAGAGCAGTATGAGAAACTGAAAAGTTGTTGATTGAGTGTTAACACTGCTCAGCAACCACCAAAACATCAATGTGTTATGAACATTATTCTCATCCTAAATCCAAACCACAGCACTATCCCAGCTACTAGGAAGAAAATTAACTGTCCCAGCTGAAACCAGGACAAGACAGACCTCACTCTTGGGGGTCCCCCTGGGGTATCTTCATCCCCCCTCTCCCCATCACCTGCTCCCTGGTCCCCAGCACTGGTGTCAGAGCTGCCCAGTGCCCAGCCCAGGCACACAAAGAGCTGGTGTTTGCTGGGCAGTTCCTGCCCATGGCAGCAGCCCTTGGTCATGCAGGGTGTCCCCAGCACTGAGCTCAGGCAGCCCTTGGCCACAGGACACTTGTGATCACAGGGACACCCAGCTCAGGGCATGGCAAGCTCAGAGACGGGCATTTTGCACACAGAAAATAAACTTTCCATGCTGGATTTAGGATATAACTCAACAGCATAATATCCATTAGTTTTTAAGAAACTGAGAGAACTGAGATTTGAAAATAGCTCCAGAGTAATGTGATTTAAAGATAGGTTCTCGATTAATGTGATTTAGTTGCTGAAATCAAATTGTGAAGTCAGGCATTAGAGAACTGAAATCCTTTTCTCTATTTTCCACTTTGCCATGGTTTGTTTTCTGATAGGAGTTACCAGTGTGACTGAAGGATTTACCATTTTTTTGGTTTAACTTTACTCTTCAGTGAACTCATTATATCATAAATTTCTTCTCATAGAAGATCAGATTGTTTTACTTTTATGACTGTACCATTAAAGAAAAAAAAAACCACACACACCAAAAATGAAAGAAAACCCTTTCAACATTTTGTAAAATGAAATAAAATCTGTTGGTTCTCAGTTCCTGAAAGTATCATCCCCATCATCATCCTTCAGGAATTTGAAAATTATAACTAAGTAATCTTCTGCCATAATTGTTGATTTCTAATATCTGAAAAACATCTTAAGACCCACTCAGGTTACATAGCCATTCATTTTATAGTGACATTCCTCAGTGACTTCATATATTGTACAGTGAGAGCTATTAAGCATCTTCTGTCATTCTGAAATCCTTTGCCAGATGAGGAAAAGTGATTTAAAACTTAGTTATATAACCTGCAGAACTAAATCAGAACTTATATATAGCATACTTTGCTGTATGAAGCAGTATATGAACTTAGCAATTAGTCTGAAGCTAACATTCCTCTTATTTGTCATTAATTTGTACCCAAAATGGTTTCTCCCAAGGTTAACATTTTCATTATCATCTGCAAATGATGGTACATTGCCAAAGTTCAAACCATTTGAGTGTAGTGCACTTTTTACATTTTTAAATATTCCTAATACAGTTTTTATTGCTCTCTTGAAAATAATTAGGCAGAAAATGGATTATTCCCCTTTCAATGAGCAACTATTTGAAACATTTTGAAATCTCATGCTTTCAGGCACCAGTGGCCACAGAGTGAAATGTGCCCTTTTCAACCAAGCCCTTAATTATTTTATCAATTGAAAGAGAAACTAATATATTGTTGGCAATATACAAAGCATTGTCCTCTAACTCTCGATGACTATATCTATGGACTAATCTTGAAAAATAATTAACTGCCCTGATCCAGTGACCTATAACAAGATCTACGAGTAATACTGCAATGCACCTCTGTTGCTCCTCCAGAACAAAAAACGTTTCAAGAGTTTTGTTTTCAGAAATGGCAATAGAACTATTTTTATAATCTTTTATGTTTCCATGCTTTTCTGTATTTGTCATTCCACATCAAGAAACTAGGAAACAATATCTGCAAACCCAGAAGTTCTCCTTTTCCTTTCTGTATTGATCCATTTCCATTCATTTGGAAAGAGCAGAGGATGCTGGCTGAGTGTGTTTGGACTTGCTGATTGATGAAGACTAATGCAGTCATGGTCACGATCCATGTGGGGATACAATTCAATTAACTAATGAAAACCATATATATAGTACTCAGATGCAATGTGAGGTCATAATTACTTTGCTTGCTTCATACCCTGTATCTGTTGGTCCAATGATTTCTAAAAAAGTAATCCACATCTGGACAAGATTTAGTGCATGATAAACACGTGAGATAAAGTTTTCTTTGGAGACCAAGGGGTTGAATGTCTAAGGCTACCCCCACTGCACTTCTTTCAGCAGACTGGATCTGTTCTGGAAAGGACAGTTTTTTGCATTTTGGTGGAAGAAATCATTCATGTTTAATATTTGTAGAAGAGAGTCAGATATCTGCCTAAGAAAAAAGATTGGAACAACCAATTAGGCTTTATTTAAGAGATGGACAGTCACATGCTGAGGACTCCAGTGATCAGCCAGACCAAGTGCACTCCTACATGTTCAGTTACCGTGGAGACAGGCACGTTTTATGAACCTCTTCCCCAAAAAATCACCCCAATTCGATCTGCCTTCATGCATCACATATGCTTGAACTGTTCCCTGAGGTTCCTTAAGTAATTGTGACTGATTCATTCTCCTTACTGACATCTAAAGAAATAACCTTTACTTCCTGCTTCCTGGTCCAAATTTAATTCTAGTATCATCTATCCATAGTTTTGCCACAGCCAAAAATGGGTCACTCGCTGCTGTGCTCCATAGTGCTCTTTGTTAAAAAGCTCCAATTCATAATTCCCATCAGTGATCACCTCAGGAGAAACATCAGAAAACACGGAAAAGAACAAAGTTTAGAGGGAGGAGCTTGGGATGGAGGAGTGGGCATCGGCGTGTCTATGTCACACTGCTTGACAGATACAGAGGTTGCTCTTTATGAAAACACTGGTGTTTCACAGGGAGACCACACTGTCATGGTTTAACTTCAGCCAGCAAAATGCCGCAAATCTGCTCTCACACCTGCCCCCTCCTCCTCCTGTGTAGGGGGGAATCAGAGGAAAAGACAAGGAAGCTCGTAAAATTGAGATAAGAACTATTTACTAATTGGATATAAATGAATAATATATAAAAATGAGTATATAAATATATTACTACTAATAAGTAAATAAAATAATAGAAAATAAAACATACGTTACCATACTCACTATCCACTGACTGATGCACAACCAGGTCCTGAGCAGTGAGAGTCAGAGCCAGAGAGCCTGAGAACTGGAGTCTGAGAGCGATCACAGCAGAGTCCGAGCGAACCCTATCAGCAACAGCACAAGTGGGAAAGCCAACTGACCCACCAACTCACTAACGAGCGGGCAAGCAAAGCGGCTGGCAAAGCAGCTAACAGAGGAGTTAGTGCAGGAGTTAAGGAGCCAGCAAAAGAGCAATGGCCCCCAAGCCCACTCCCCGCTTAAGTACAGGCATGTCGTGCTACGGAATGAAACACTCCTTCGGTCAGTTTGGGTTGGTGGTCTGAGCTGTGTGTCCCCCACACTGCCTGTAGTGAGGAAGTTGGGAACGCAGCTGCAGTATCAGAAGCTGAGACCTTGAATTTGGTGCAAGCACTCCCCAGCACCAGCTAAAAAGGCACCTTATCAGTGCTTTTCTCAGGGTAAATCAGAAACAGGGCTTCATACCAGCCACTGTGAAGGCAGCTAACTCTTTCCTGACTAAAACTAGCACACACACTCAGCATGACAGAGGGAGCATCAAGAAGCTTTGTTTGGATTATGGACTGGCACAGGCCACCTCTTTGTTTCTCTTCTTATTCTGAGTTCTTTGGTGCAGCTCAGACAGCATAAAAGTTGTATATCTATCATCAATATAGCATTGCTACATTGCTAAAAAATTATCTGTCAGGATGCCCATCATCTTCAGGCCAAATCTTGCCAGATTCTTAGGTCCTCCCATGATTTCAGGGAGAGAAAAATGAAGATAAATGAGGACTAACCCTTTGAAGACCTGGGTGGGATTCATTTGACTGAATAGAGACACCTGTACTATAGAAGTTCACACACGAGTCAGTTGTCTTGACTCCCTTTGTAATCTTTGGAGAGATTCTGACACTTCCAGGGCATGATTCATCATGCAGAGTTAAGAGTAAAACAGATGCTTATTTTACTGCACTACCTGTAAGAGGAGAGTTCCGCTCAGCTGGAGGTAATGATGTTAAGGGCTTGACTCAAGTCACCCACGTGTAAACATCTATGAACTGAGCTCCATGGTGGGACTCAGCTCAAGATTCATCAGGTCATATTGGCTATTAACAGCAGTGTTTGAGAAGGTTTAATGACACTGGCTTATTTAGTTTTAAATAGAAATGCTACTTTTAGTGATTAGTCTTCAGTGAATTGTTGCAAAATTCAGGGGGGTGGATAAAATTAACATTTTGGAAGGCAGAAAGTGCATTATGTTAATTAACTGCAATCATAAAGGAAGGGAGGAATGCTTTTCAAAAAACTGCACTGTTCTGATTTACAAGGATTTCCGCTGATTTTCCTGAAGTTTTAAGGATGAAATTACTATTAAAAGCTTGCACTAAAGTATAAGACGATTGCATAACTGCATTATAACTGGTTATGAAGAGAATAATGGGAACTCTTCTGGTGGCTGAAGCAATTTTTTCCCCTACATTTTATGATGATTTTGAAGCTGAATGCCACAGGATTACAATGTTGGCCTCTAGAAGCTAATACACAAGCAACTTCTTATGACTATTCAACCTTGAGAGTCTGCAATCACATTAATAGTTTCCAAATGCCATAAAAAGATTCAAAGAACCTGGAGGGGTTTTTTTTTTTTTAACCTCTCTCTCTGTACTTATATTGCTTTCAATGTTTTACCAAACACCAGAACAAAAATTCAGACTTGGTAATGGTGATTTTGAAATCAGATGAGATTCTGTTCTTCGTGAGAAGCTCTTCACATGGATATACGTTCACCCCTTGTATTAAGTTGAGGCCAAAGAACACCTTTTGCATTGTTTAAGCCACCCAAGCCATACAGAAGACTCCTGGCTTTGAATTTATGAACGCCATTCATTTTCCTAGGAAAAGTTCCCGCTCTTATTAAATCATTCCCTGGGAGGAGACGACTGCACAAAGCATCCTTGGAGGAGTGAGAATACAGCATTGCTTTATAGGGTTCCTGATAAAAATTAATTAGCACAACTTACTGTGTAAATTCAAGAATATGCAAATGAAAGTAAATCTGAAGGCATGTGTGCAGACTGAGTTGATGCTGAATTAATGTTATATTATGCATAAAATGTGTAAATAGTTTACCTGTTTAATGAAATATTAAAAGATTTGTGAGCTAATTGGGTATAATAATGATTCCATTAAATATACATACATAGAGACAAAATATTTTGTATCACGTATAGCATCTATGGATTCTGCTTTTAGAGTTTTATACATTTCAAAGAAATATGATTTTTTTTTCTATTTTAATTAAGGTTTAACGGGTTGTATGTTACTCTGATTCTTAATATTCTCAGTAATGGTGAATTATATGGCTGGAAAGCAAGTGAACTGGGGGGTGTTGAACTTCATTGACTGTTGTTTCTTGCTGTTGAATTAGCTGCATGTGGGTCACAGGCAGTATTTTTCCCACAGTATGCTCGAATACAGACACTTTTACATAGCTGGCAGCTGTTGATTTGTGGATACCCCAGGGATAGCATTTACAAGGTGTGTGTATATTTACTCTTGTTAAGCCAAGACATGATTTGTTGCTCGTAACATGGAGCACTATTTGTGTGCAAATGTGTTAGGCTTAAGATAACTCCTTTACCTATTGCCAGGAAGAGAGGAAAGAGCAGAAAAACTGCTGAAAATTGTCCTGGACAATTATCCACAACCTGTCTGGCAAGGCTGGGCAGCAGCTTTGGTGTTGAACATGGCTGAGGCTGAACGTAGCCCACTGTGGTTATTACATCTGGAATTACTTTCACCTAACCTTGGACATCAGATGGCCACAAAACAGAGGCAGTGCCTGAACCAGTCACCCTCAGAGCTCTTTCCAGTATATAAGGCATAAGTTGTCATTTCTCCTTGAGACTGTCACTGCAGGATGTAGTGAAAGGTGTCTGGAAGTGCACCTTTCTCCCACTGCTTACAGGAGTAGTCCAAGTAACAGGGCAAGTGTTGGCTTTGGGAGAGTCACTTGTTAATTGAACTGGGATTGATGGGCAAATGGAAGCTCTCCATGTGACTCAGCAACAGCCACTCTCAGGGCTTGTTGTCTCCTGGTGCTGACCTATAGTCTCATTGACTGGTGTTTGGGTGCTCAGCAACTTTTCAAGGCAAGCTTTTTGGGTAATCTACCCAAGGTTGGGGAGATTGGGATGGTGTGGGCAAGGTGGTCTCATTGGCTGTGGCTTCTGATGGACACTCAGGTCTCACCTGCTAGCACGCATGGCTGTCGCAATTTTGTTCACAGAGGTTCGTTCATTCCAAATTCATCAAACGAGCCCTAGTTTCCATCCCTACCTAGAACAGCCTCCTTGTGCTGTAGTGGGAATGGGTATTTGCTATTCTTAGCCTACTCTGAGGGCAGTTTTCACTCCCTGTTGTTGTCTGGGTCTCACTGCATGCCAATATCACTTCAACCAATCCTGGATCAGTTTAACTGCCTCTCAGAGATGAGCACTCCTTCCCCTTCTGGCTCTGGGATCCTGCGGCATGTCAGGAGGAGACCAACTCCAGATGGCCTAGACACATCAAGCTGCAATTCACTGGGATGTGACTGGGCTCCGTACTCATTGCCATCCCCCATCTGCACTGGCAGTCTCACTCGCTGTCTTTCACCCCTTGCTGCTAATGGGAAGAATGTCATCCTGCCCCAGCTATTTCATGTTTTGGCGGTGGATTTTAATTACCCTGTAAGTTAGATCAAAAGAGATGAGGAAGGAAGGAAGGAACACTGCAGTGATGCAGGGGGAGTTTAGCCAAACAGAACTGCTTTGTCCAATGTTTTTAAGAGTGTTGAGAGAAAAGCAGCACTTACCTCTTCAGTGATGAAGCCCCTAGCTGCTCTAGTGTTTGAGGGCTTTTCATGTCAGTTCTGAACCTGGGTCCAGTCACGGTGCTAATGCACCATCCTGTGGATGAACCATAAATCCAGTGTAATACTTATCCATAAACTTGATGTTTTGGTTGTATCCCAGTATGAATTTCATGGCTTGCAGCCTGCGGGGCTGGCTGTTTTGAACCTCAGTGTGGCTGCTCTCACAAACCTGCCATGGTTCACCCCTGAAGTGTTTCTCTGGTTACTTGTCCCTTTCTGGTTTTCTGGTGCTCCCATGGCAGAGTGGGCGTCAGCAAATTCAGTTCCTCACGTAGTGCCAGGACCTGGAGGTATCTCACTGGTCTTGAAACAAGCAATCCCCATCAGTGGTGCAGATTAGGTACTACATCTTGAGCTGCTGTAACTTAGACCCTGCTTCCAACCAACCCAGCAGCTCACATGCTTGGCATAGCTAAAACCATTGCACCACATCTAGAGGCAGGAGGATAACCGAGGTGTCATTTCCCGTTAGTCCAGGAAACGGGCCCAGTGATTTTCCAGTTCTTTATGTTTGTGTCTGTGTTCCTAATATGCGCTGTGCAACAATAACTTTGCATAGAGACATGTGAGTTGTGTATAATTGTTAGACATCTGAAATGGAGGAAGATGAACCCTGTAGTTATTCCACTTGGGTAAGTGGGCAATTCACCATTTTTCCTTTCAACACTGAGTTATTAATTTATGTGCTAAAAAGGGTAACAAAGCAATGCTTTAATGTGAACTATTTAACTCAAAGTATTATCATCTGTCTTTCCATTGTCTGACTCATGACTGATCCACTTTACAAAACACACCATGTATCAGTCTGCCCTCAGGCACTTTCATGGAAGCACTGTAGACCCTTTTCATGGACAATGGGGATAGGAGAGCAAAGTCTAGGGTTAAACTGCAGCAGGGGAGATTTAGCCCATGAGGAAAGAGTAGTTGAGGACAAAGGCGTCAGTGTGCTGGACAAGGGTAAGGTCCTCAATCACCAGAGCTCTAGGAAGAAATTGGACAAGCAAGGGATAAGAGCATGGCCCAAGTCAAGAGGGGTCTAGATGACCTTGTGGGTGCCTGCCCAACCCTATTCTAAATGAGTCCTTGAATTTTAGGCTTGTTGCAATGTCTGACATTGTTTCATGGATAAGGTGCTCCCTGCTGAAATTCAGGGACTACTGACTGTCTCTGATATACTGCCACAGGCTCAGTTGCTGGGACCAGGATGGATTTTCCCACCTGCCTTTCCATGCACCTTTTTGGGTGGTGGTTATGCTTCCGGCCAAAGCAGTAGCCAGGGTTGCTGCAAGGATCAGAACAACCCTCTTCATTTCTCCTTATGCTTAGCAAGTGTTTCCTATTATCAAGGCTAATCTCTTTGCTGCAACTTAACCCCATGACTTCCCTGTCCTGCCTCCAACAGCCATGCATATTCCTACCTTTATAGCATAAAAAAGGACTGCAAGATGGACATCACTGTCAGAGAAAGGGACCTAAATTTGAGGTTATATCGACCGCAAAGGAATGTAACATTCCTGTTGCCAGAGCAATAGGTAGGAACCATCACAGGTACACATGAAGAGCAATGGAACAGAGAGAAAAACAGGTATCATCTTGTTTATTTTCCTTTTTCAGATGGGAAAAACTGAAACTTATAAAAATTACATGAGTTGGGCCACATAGGAATTCTGCAACAGAAACAGAAACTGCATCCAAATCTTCAGAGAGCTTAGGGGAGCTGTGATAGTTTAGTTATAAAATCTTTCTACCTTTCCAGCAGCTGCAAATGACAATCACACATTCAAACAAAAAAATGCTTTAAAAAACACAAAAAAAATCCCTTCCTTGGTCACCAATGATGGACATCTGAAACCTGCACAAAACCCAGGGATTGCAAATACATTCGTACAGGCAGAAATGGCTACAACTGGAGCATGTCAGAGGCATATTAGAGGTCTTGCATATAAGGTGCTTATCTAACTGGTTTCCACTTGGGTCACTTTCATATAGTCATGTATTCCCTGGGTGCTGCTTCAGAGCTGGGATTGACTGACAATTTCAGGCTTGTCTTACCTGATGATATAAAATGAAAGATATAGTGGATTTTCCTCACTTGTTGCCCATCAGCACACCAGATGGTGCCCGTATCATCTGATTCCTGTCCAAGAGCAAAGAGTAGCACTGCTGTTTTTCCAACAGTCTCTACTAATGGGGCTAGGTTTTGGGACAGAGCACAAGTCTGGGCCTGAGAGAACCAAGGCACCAGTTTTACCATGTCAAGGACATGTAAAACAAGAGATTTCTCCTCTCCTGAGCCCAAGGAAGAGCTGAGCTCTCATTAGATCATCACAGCCTACACCCTCTTGAACCCAGACATTGTCTTCTAGCCACCCTGTCTGTATTCACATCTACCCTCAGGTATCTTACAGGAAAAACCCAACCAGTGTGTCCCCAGGAGTGGACAACCTGGTATAGATCCTGCAGTTTCTGATAGAAAGCAGGAAAAAGCAACAGTTAATATTGGTTTCTCATGCAATTTTATCCAAGAAAAGGAGATTAGCAAATAGAGGATGAGAAGTCTCCACTGCAAGAGCCATCTGGCAATTCTAGTTAATGTGGACATAATCATGAAACCCTTTCTCATCTGCCAGCCTGTGGGCTTGGAGATATAAGATCAGTTAGGATGGGTATTGCATCCCTGAGCCCTACAGACAGCTACCCAAACCCTCAGTGCCATGTCAACTCCCTCTCTCAAGAACAGAAACTGAGGAAATAAAACAACCCAAGCCCCCACCCTCTCCCCCCCAAGAGACTGTGATTTATTCTAAGCTGTCAGGAGAAAGCAGAGACAATATGAACTAGAGACAACAAATGCAATTAAAAGGAGAGGGGAGAGGGGCCTTCCTTGTAATCGCTGTTTCCGGAAGGCAATATGCTGCGGATTATAACGTCTCAGGCCCGGAGTGGTGCCATATGGTGAAACTCTGTTCATTCGACATTAAATCCTGGCATTTTGCAGCTGTCAAGATAAAGCTGTTTATATGAGTAACATTGTAGTTTGTTTATAGGGAAATAATATGTAGCAAGTTATGATTAATCAAGGTGTCCAAAATCTGCTGCAGGCGCTTGAAATAGATTGGGTCTCACTGCAGAAGCTTTGTCTCTTAAATTACGGACATCTCTTTTGTTATTTTCTTTTTTTTTTTTTTTTTTTCCCTTTCTTCTTCTGTGTGTCTGTGTTTGTGCTGATGTTTCTCCCTCTTCCCCAGGGCACATGTGGGGTCAGGAAGCAGCAGACCTCCTCCCCAGGCAGCTCCCTAGTCCCACTTTGCATCCAGGAGGAAGCCAAGGGAAGGGGCTGGTGTCATCCTTCAGTTGCGATATGATGCCTTTGCTGGACACGAGGCTGTTCCTTCCAGAGCAAGATATACCCCTTTTTACCCCCATAAAATTGCCCTTAAAGGTCTGGAGACAATGGTTCATGATACAGAGATGCTGGCCATCCTGTAATTAGCAAGGTGGCATGTATCCAAAGCCACAATCTCTTTCCTCCATGCTTTACAAAGCCAGTTTGAGCTGTCTTGTGGAATCCTGGAGTGGGAGAGAAGCCCAGATGCTACATTGCTGTGAAGTTTCTCCTAATGCTGCTGGTTTGCCTCTGCCGTAGAGCCTGATGCTGCACCTCGTTGTCACAACCCTGCTAACAGCTCTCTCTGTCTCAGCAGCTCCATGCTAAGAACAGACAGGGCACTGCAGGTGAGTGAAGAGGTGGTATGGTAAGAATGGCAGCTAAGGTTGTTTTGCAGGACCTCGGGACTTCAGTGCCCCTGTTAGCTGGTGTACATTTATGAGCAAACTCTGGAAATGTGGGTAGCACCACAGAAAACCAGGTCGTTGGTATCCTCACATAACTGACTGTCACAGTCCTTCGGACACGTGTCTAAAAGTGCCCTACCTGCTGGATTCTCCTGTTGGTTGGATGATCCTGTCGTGTTGGGCACAAGCCTTTGCACCATTTTGTTTAAGTCTTTTGTTCTTCAAAATGAACCTAAGAGGAGGTAGCTAGCAGTACTGATGGCAAGACAAAGAACAAGCTCTATTCCTGGCTATACCTTTTCACAAGGGAGCTATAAAACTTGATTATTTAAGGGCAGAAAACAGGTGGTTTATAGCAGAATAACTCTGTAGAAATCAATGCAAAGTTATACTAGAAGATGATGCGTATTTTTCTGAGATCCTCCTGGGAAATATTTTGCAACTAGCCTGTCCTCCCTCTCCCAGTTTCCTCTGCTTCAGCCTCCCATTTGGACACTTTGATGACTCTGACCGTTTCAACAGGGCACCCAAATCTCACTCAGTTACTTTGGACAAGCTTTTTATCAGACCTTGTGCATGAACATGCAGGACAAGCTTTGGATCTGGCCTAATACAGTCACACATATGTTATACCCTCTCTCAAGGGTCATGCAGCTGCCTTTTAATCTACAGATTCATCACTGCTATCCTCCCCCCACATGACCCCTAGGAGATTTATACCTCCTTCTCTGCCCCTATCAACTGTTGTTGCTGATTAGTCAGTATTTTCAGGTTGATCCTTTGGAATAAGATGCCTGGCAAATGCAGCCACCCCATCTTCCTGGATGAGACACTTATAGGAAACAATCCTCTTCATAGTAGGCTGTTAATAGGGGCTTCAGAGAGAGTTATAGATAATCAATCCAGAAATCACATTTGTAAATGGCCCCTGTAGCTGCTTAATTAAGCACAGCATTCTGGCATTAGACATTAAGGCGCTTTAAGGTCTATTTGTCTTCACAGAAAATATCCCAATAATATATTTACAATTCTCTGTTAACCCATCCTGATCTCACCTGTCTTTGGAGGATTAACAGGATAAAGTAATTTAAACAACAGTAAGTAACTTCTGGAGAAGGTGTGGAATCAATGGAAGAGGCGAAGGAATATTTACCTTTGATGCTCTGCTGAGTAAATTGTTTCTCTCTTTCAACTTTCCTCTTGCATTTTTCACCTTGGCTGTGTTCTGCAAACCTCTAAGTCACCTGGAATCTCTCTCTTCCTTACAGAGAGCTTGGGATGTGGCAGGGAGCAGAGCATCAGCCAAGTTATGCCTGACAGTGGGACAAGGGAGAAAAGGAGGGATTCAGAGCCAGGTATGCGATGGTAGGAGAATCGAGTTTGCTGATTCTGTTGCCACTGGCAAGCAGGAGTGGTGGGGATGGTGGTGCCTGCTCTGCTCTGAGGGTCAGCAGTATGCCATCCATCCCCCAGCTTGGCCAAGTAGGCAACAGGATCACAGTCTTTTGGCTGCTCTGGGCAACTGCCTCCTTGCTGAGTGCTGAGGGAAGGTTTCACAATAAATACCCTCATGCCTATATTATTATTGTTGTTGTTGTTGTTGTAATTGTTGTAGTTATTATCGTTATTATCATCATCATCATCACTCTGTCCTAACAGATGTGCGTTTTTTACATGTCTCCAGTGATTTTTTTTTCCTCCTTCTCAACTAATTGCTCTTGCAATTCCTCTTCATTTTGTCCCTCTACTGCTTCTGTCTCCAGTGAAAATTCAGTCTTGGAGCGTGTGATCAGCTGCTCCTGTGGGACTGGGCTGGGTCTCAGAGTCAACACAGTGACCTCAATGCCCTTTTCAAAATCCACCTGTTCACCAGGTGCAAGACATCCAAATTCCTTCTCAGGTTTCCAGACAGCCAACATCTGGGACAGAGATAATAAATTACAGATTTCCAAGGGAAAGACAAACACGCATCACTTTACCCAAATGAATCCCCAACTGTCAAGCTTTACCCTTCTTTCTCTCCACTTTTCCACTGTCACAGTACAGCTTGATTTTTCTGCTTTTATTTTGGTTGAGTCTAAAAACACTGTGAAGAGGTGTAGGCAACGCCACAAAGCTGAGACTAGGGAACCTGAAGAAGCATAGTGACTTCATCCTATGTTATTATATCGATTTGCATGTCAGTAAGGACTTTATTTCTTTAGAATGACTTCCTGCTCCCTGAAATTTTTATTTCCCCATTGCCAGAAAGTCTTGAAGAGAGCCACAGTAGTGGCATATTTTCAGTGAAGAAAGCTGTTGTGATTTTCAGGGGTGACTTCAGATCTCTCTCCTGCAAGGCACTGTGAAATTCAAAACAATATTGTACAAATCAAGTGGTGAGAGAGTTTCCAGCATGAGGAAGGATTTGCACAGCCCCAGCAGAGTATGGAAGCAGCCACGCCCTTGGGTATCTGTAAAGAGGTACTGGGTACCATTTTAGACATGCCATTCCCTGTCTGGTTCCCCTACAATTTCTGAAGAGTTTGGAAATCTCATAGGCTGTGTCACATCTGTTAGCCTTGACATCCTAAAGCATCTCAAACAGCACAAGATGCCTGCGTACAAGGAAACGTATAATTCTTCTCTTACTAGAAATGAAGATGTGTTTTCTAAGACTATGTCAAAGGGGGCTGCAAAATACAGCCAGGCTGTGCTCCTAAACTATTGGGTGTGGAAAGCCCAAATTGTATCCAGCCTGCTCAGCACCACAACCCCATAGTAGGGAAAAAACCCCAGGGAGATGAGTCCATCTTATGGATGCTGACTATGATAGCCCTTTGTTTAATGAACAGGGTCATTTTTATCTCCAGTCCCCACCATTTGTTGTGCATCTTGGCAGGGTAAGAGATTGAGTGAGAAATCATCGCTCTGTCAAGGGAGTGGGTGGCAGAGGGATTCAGTCATGGTTCAGCATGCTGCAACCCTCCCTCTGTCCTCCCAGCTTTCATTAATCTGCTGGTGACTAGGGCACATAAAGCACTTGGTCTTGCTCCTCTTGGGAAAGAGGCAGCAGTGGTGTGGGAAGCTGTGCTGGAGGCAGATAGTCCCTGTGGAAGGTAAATCCAGGGCCCATGTGCCCTGTTGTCTGTTGACACATCCTCTGGCAGGGAACACTTCATGGAGCATGTAAGAGGGATAGAGGGAAGAGGGGAACTGGGATACAAAAATATTAAATAAAACATAAAGTAATAAAAAGAAGGAAGAAAAGGAAAACCTTTTTCCTAGTGCAATGGTTTTGGTTTTTTACAGTTCTGGATGACTTTAGAAGGAAATGCCTCTATTAGAATTCTGTCTCCTTGTATAAACTGAGTTATAGCTGCAGGATGCATGGTAGAAATGTGGAAAAGCCCTTCCAGACTCCCATGGGCCCTGAGCTGTTCCCACGGCGTTTGCTCCTCAGCTGACAATAATGTCATCCCACGGCCATGTGGGATGCATGCCTCCTCCTTGTCCCCTCCTTTGCTTGCCTTCAGCAGCCAAACTCCTCAGTGCTGGAGCTGCACTCAGGGGTGATGCTGCTGTACCAGCTGCAATCGGTGTGGTGCTGCTGTGGGTAAACAGCTACTAGGCTGCAGACCCAGGTGAAATGCAAGTTTGGTTCCCAGGTTGGGTTTCTTGATGCTGCTCCAGTGGAAAGAGATGAGCCATACCTTAACAGGGTATGAACTGATTTCTAGTGGGTAGGGGAGATAGATAGTGCAGTCTCTTCTCATGTAGTTTGTCAAACCTGTGCTTGAGGATGAAGAAGGGATGTGTCCTGAGCTGAAGGGCCATGAAAGGGAGGTTTGGTGCTGACAACCAGAAAACATCATGACTTCTCATCAGCACCATGCTCCTCACTCTCACTCTTTTCCTCTGCCAATCTTTTGATTACACCATGTCTGGCCTGGGATACCTGAAGCTTTTGTGCCCTCAGCAGGGATCTGTCCACTGTGGGAAACAGCCAGTCCCCATAGAGATGAGAGAAATGAAGAAGATGGCTAACTGGAACAAGAGGAGAAAAAGGAGGGTATGCATTTTGGACTGAAAAGCAGCCTCAGGTTCTTGATTCAGTCCTGTGCTCAAGTGTTTTTTGTGACTGGCTCCCAAGACTGCAACAGGGCCTGATCCTGTTATAGCCAGGCTTTCTGTGGCCCAGCCCGGTCCAATGAGTGTCACATCCCTGTCTAGTATTTGGGCTGCTCAAAATGACAAATGTCATTGTAAATGTAAAATGAAAAATCAGGTGTGAAACCGAGATAAGAGCTTTTCTTTGCCATGCTGTCTGGTCAGACTCCCTCTTACACCTACAGCCGTAGCACAAATCTCACCAGGACAGAGCAAAGCCTCTGCTGATCTTCCCAAGTTCCTGCTGCTTGTCAGGCTGCAAAAGAGGAGGTCCAAGGAGGTGAATCTCAGCTATCATGATGGTCCAACCCAGGTGGACTCATGAGAGAGCATGGGCTGATGATATGGTTTTATGGCTGCACAGGCAAAGCTGATGGTGAGGGAAGGTGCTCTGAAGGTGAATGGAGCTCTGGGAAGCAGTTTTGGGTTTATGAGTGCAACTTTGGAGAGGACTGTTCCAAAAACATGTGCCTCCACAAATAAAATGGGGCACTACTGCATGTCTTTAGTCCCTCATCTATTCCATGTCCCTGAACCATTCCTCATCAAATGCAGCAAGGCCAAAAACAAGTTGTTGAATCTCCTGGCCAGAGCAGAAACCACTCTGTGGTCTCAGAGAAGCCACAAAGTCCTGGTCTCTCAGAACCGGTTTAAATGATGGATAGCAGATAAGGTTATACAACTTAACACAGTCACATGTAGCCATGACTTAGACACCCCAAGTACCATGGCAGAGATGGGGTTTGATGCTGCCTCCTACACCTAAAGCTTCCTAGACACTTACCCTCTGAGGCACCATTTACCCTCTCTGGTATAGGACAGCAACACCAGATGATGTTTAGGGTCTTCCTTTGGCTTTTGTGCCAGAAGATGGTGTGAGTAAAAGTGTGGTGATGGAATTTCTGGGTGATACCTACAGCCAGTAGTTTGTATGGTGTTTCTTCTACTGCACCAACACCCTTCTTACAGCCTCAGGGTCTACCCCACTGGAGTCAGGAAAGTTGCCTTACAGTTACTAAAACTTTTGGGTCACAAAGGGTTTCCAGCAGGAAAGGATTAGGTTTCTTCTGTATATTTTAGGCAATATATTTTCATCCACAAAGCTGTTGATGAACACAACTGTTTCCTGCTGAGATCCATTACTGGTCCCTAGCTGTGTTATAGCATACTTGAGGGCAGAAAATGGAAAAGTTTACTATATCCACTTCAGAAGAGCAGGGAGCCTGAGTCAGGTGGACAGTCAGTACCCACATCAACCTCTCAACAACGGCAAAGTTCCCTGCAGTATCATTGATGGTTAGAGCAAGCCAGTTTTAGATCTTACTTATCTTCTTTTTTTTTCCCTCCAGTATTTAGCATTGTAGATGCCAAGGCTCATTTGTTCTGGGAGAGTTTTGCTCCCATTTGATAAATACAGCTGCTAAACTTGCTGTCAGGTTCCAATCCAGGTGTTAAATGTCTCCCCCTGCTAATGCCTCTGGTCTTATGAAAAACCTCTCCTCCTTCCCCAGTGCCATGTAGAAGGCTTTGAATAAAACTGTTCCTCTTTGCTGTCCTATATTTAAGGCTGAATGGGGAAATCTCTAAATTTATCCTCATCACATACTCTGTGACCCTGCTTCTTGAACCAAAGCTTATTAGTCCACCAAGAGAGAGTGGACTCCTAAAGTCTTAAGAGCTGAAGGTTGAGATCTTTCAAACTGTCCAAACACCTTGAAAAATACCACTAAGTGGCCATCTTCACTCTTAACTATTGAAATATTTTCAAAAATAGGACTGAAAACAATGAAGCCACTTTGGAAAATGAGACTTTGGAAATTTGCAACATTTGTCTTTTCCAACTCTCATGTAAATAATATGTTATCCAATGATCCCAAGGCAGGATACAGGGTTTGACCTGAAGGACCATGCTTTATTTCTCTATACACTCCTTATTCCAGTGCCAGAATGACTGTTTACTTCATGATGGAACAGAGGACTCCTATCAGTATTCACAAGCTAGAGGCTAGTCTGCTTCTACAACATGACATGCTATGTATTTCGTTCATCAGGTGGCCCAAGGGATGGGAGAACATCAACAATGCTCATTGCTGACTTCTCATTTCTGGGCCTCAATGACTCTGTCTGGAGAAAGAAATTCATGTTACTTTTTATTTTCAAAGTCCTATGAGACCTACTATCCCTCTAGAATGGAAAGGTTTTATTTTTAAGCAGTTATGTCAAAGGTGCCCATTGCTTAGTCATAGGTGTATTGCTTCTTTCAGTATGAACTGCAGAGGTCAAAGTTGCAAAGTTAATCCCGGGACTGATTTCATCCCAAATTTGCCAAGGTTCAGCATAACCCACACCACGGTTTTTCTGGAGCTGCGAACAGGTCAGTTAACAGCACAGTTTGATTCTTTTTTTTTTAACATTTCAAAAAAAATCACTGAAAAATCTATTAAAAATATTTTGGGAGTATAATGCAAATGGTTTTGAAGCCCTCAGAATAAGAGCTGTGAGGTCCATAGATCTTATTTGGAATTCCTAACTTGTGTTCAGCTCTGGGGGCCCCAACATAAGAAGTGCATGGACCTGTTGGAGCAAGTCCAGATGAGGCCACAAAGATGATCAGAGGGCTGAGAGAACTGGGGATGTTCAGCCTGGAGAAGAGAAGGCTCTGGGGAGACCTTATAGCACCTTCCAGTATCTGGGAGGGTTATAAGAAAGCTGCGGGGGGACTTTATACAAGGGCAGGGAGTTACAAAACAAGGGGTAATGGGTTTAAATTGAAAGAGGGTACACTTATATCTACTCCACATGATCCAAAAAACCCCTAAAACCACTAAAAAGTGCTTTATCTCACCCTACAGTAGATTCCAGCATTTTGTGAGCTCTGGGTTTCATTGATTTTATTGATGAGAGCTTCATGAACATATATGCATGTCTGTAGAGCCATCCATGTCCACAGCATTGCAAATGCTATTGAGCATCTTTGTTTAAACAGATAAATTCCTCTCCTTGGGTATTTTTAATGTACAAGTCTGCACCTGAGCTCGGTGTCCTGGCTCCCTTTGCAGACAATTGAGATTGAGTCAGTATCATCAGTGGAGTTTAAGCTGTCATTCAACTGATGAAAAGTGGATGTCATCTCTGGAAGAGATGAATCACAATAAATTTTGTTGTCCACAATGACTGTCTCTTCTGATAAAGAGAGCTGTGTATGACATGCTCAGAGACAGATTCTGCATTGTAATTGTTGGATACCATCCCCAGATAATTGTCTAGATTCCTTCCACAATCACTGGTGAGATTGGCACCTACAGGCGGTGAGTCCATGCCTACATCACAGTGATGACACCCATCTTCTTTCTACTGCCTGCAGAGAGGACACAGACACTCTTACACCTCTCACACAGACCACCTGCTGATTTGCTGCAAGCCATGGGGCACCACCATCACCATGATCAATTAGAGCTGGTCATCCACAAATTATGCCTTCTAAAATGGTTCCTGTAATTGTGTGAGAAGCGCTGGAGATGCTGGGTGTGGATTGAGAAGTACCTGTCTGTGGAGGCAGACCTCACTTGCTTTGTGTAGTTTTGTTCAGATACATTAGAGCCCGACTCTTGCTGCAGTATTCAGAAGTCAATGAAGGCATTGAGATGGGTATGACACAGATGGATCCTCTGTTGGATATCTCAGTACCCTTCCACCAGCAGAATCACCGTCCTGCAGGCTGATCACCAATAACCTTCAACCCCACCACAGGAGAGAAAATTAAGTAGGATATATTTATGTAATAATGCTCTTGATTCATGCCAGCTGTAGTTCGGCCCACCCCAGACCTCCACATGCCCATAGAAGCAGAAGATGAAGCAACTGTTGTGAAAGATTCAGTAAAGGAATATAAATGCACATTTGTTTATTAAGAGTTCCCTTTGGCTTTGCCACTGAATCCCTCTGCAAAAATATTCCTGTTGTTCTCCTCAGAAGGATTTATTTTTATCCCCTTCTCCACCAAAAATTGAGAAATATGTTGTGTGAAATATCAAGACTAATTAGACCAAATGGTGCTCAGATCTGTTGCTGGTTTTCTGGAGGATTGCTGACAGCTTAGGAGACTTTATTTTTCTTTCTTTTTAACTAATTATGAACAATTCTCCACATAGTTGCAAATTCCTATGGAGATCTTAATGAATAAGGGATGGCTGTGGGAATAGTGAAAGTGTGAGAGTGTGTGTTTGCATTGTGCGTGGAGGGGTGTGGGATTGAGAAAGGGGCATGTCTTCATGATGGGCATGCTTTTGAAGGCACAGCACACGGAGGGAGGAAAGCACCCTTGGAAGCAAAGGGCATGCTGCCTGCAGCTGCAGTGTGGTCATATGGGAGGGGAGGAGTGCCTGTTTTTGAAAGGGTATGCCTGTGTCGTGTCTGTGGTTTTCTGAAATGAGCAGTGGTTAGGGAAGCGTTTTTGAGGGTAGGGAGGTTGATGTGTTCCTCCTTTGGTGGGAGGGAGGGTTTGTGCAAGGAGCTGATGAGCTGCGGGTCAGGATGCAGGTGTTGCTGAAGATGTTGGGGGAGCGTAAGGGGTTGGGAGGACAGGCTGGCTGTCAGGAGAGGGGCTGAGGGGTGGCCAATACTGTGCAAGCCTGGAGAGCATACCCAGAGCTGTCTCACTTGACTGAGAGTGGCAACAAAAAAGCCAGGAGTGGCTGCAGAAAGGATGAAGGCTGAAATCATAGAGAAAGAACACAACACCTGGGATGGCTGCTAAGCTGAATGAGCAGCTCAGAGTGGATGCTGAATCCTCACCGTCCATGCACTGAGACATGAGGTTTGTGTCTTGTGAATCTTGTGAGTAAATCTCTACCCTGCACTGAATCCATAGAACAATTCCAGATTGCTGCCCAAATGGCCTCAAGTTGTGTCAGGGAAGGTTTAGGTTAGATATTAGGAAAAACCTTCACTGAAAGAGTGGTCAGGTATTGGAACAGGCTGTCCAGGGAAGTGGTGGAGTCACCATTCCTGGAGGTGTTCAAGGAATGTGTAGACGTGGTGCTTGAGCACATGGTCTAGTGGGTCTGGGAGTGTTGGGTTGATGGTTGGACTAGATGATCTTATTGATCTTTTCCAACCCTAGTGATTCTGTGAAAACCAAGGACTGTTAGACTAAGTGCCCCATAGTGCCCCAGATATGCAGAGGTGCTTCAAGATATAGCAAGCAAATGCAAAATGCCACTGCAGTGTCCCCTTTCCATTGTGCCAGACCTTGTAGTGTACAAAACCCCACCATTTCTCTGAGCAGAGATGGGTTTGTGGGAAACTGCGGTAGGAGATGTGAGAATCCAAACCCTGTCTCCAGTCACAGAGATCCCTCAGCAGCAGGATATGAGCAGCACTCTTGTCAAGCCTGGACTTCACCACCTCCTACCCCTTACCCAACTTCCGTCCAGCCCTGGACCCTCTCTGCTACTCTAACAAGCTTTCATCTGAGTGTTTCCTCTCCTTTCTTTTTTTTTTTTTTTGACTGGTGTTAGTTCCCTGCACACTGAGCTGACAGCTACATTAAGAGACCTGAAAATACCGTAGCAGAACTAAAGCAATTATTGTAATGTAGCTTTAACAGGGGCTGTAATGAGAGAGAATTATAAACGTGCCAGTCTCATCACCATTTGGTGTTCCCATGACCTTCCAGGGGTACTGTCAGATGAGGAGTCGAGCACCCCTTCTGCTGTTCCCTCTTTCTCTTGTCATAATAGCACAAAGCAGGGGGAGAGGGAAAATTAACCCAAATCCACCAGTCCTTCTTCCTGGGCTGTCTGTGGTTCACAATTACTCTGGTACTGAAGGGTAGAGAGGAGTTAATCAGGGAATAAAGTCCATGAGTCCCTAATCCATCCAATTCCAAACGACCAGTAGACCCCACCACTGTTAAGGTGACATCTAGGATATAAGGAGGCCATTGGTGTAGGAAGGTGATATAGGTCTGGGAGATGGCCTCTGAATGCAGCTTGGGAGAAGAAGGACTACATGGTGATAGGAGGATAAGGAGATGCATGACACTCGACCAGAAGCAATACCCTGCAAGTGAAAACCAGAACATTTTTCTTAAAGGCTTCAAGATGGCTTCAGGGTGGGATTCAAGGTGTTTAAAGAGATGTTTTTGGTTCCTAAACTAGCGTGTCATCAAACTGCATTTGTATTACATCTCCTCAGGGCTGAGAGAGGGAGCTGAGGAGCAACACACCTCCCTCAGCATTGTTTATTTTCCCTGCAGCCTCCACTGGCCTCCCAGCTTCAGTTCACCATGCTGACACATGAATAATTCAGGAAAGGTCCCATCAGAGTGTCACAACCCTCCTCATGCAACTGTGCCCTTCCCTGCCTGGTGCAGACCAGATGCCTTTATCCATCCACACCTAAATTAGAAAAACCACCTGTGCAGTGAGCCCATCTGTAAGTACAAGTTGGCAGGGCTTTTCCTCCACCTCCCTAGTTTTTCTCTACTGTGTATACAAGTGCTGTGACCAGTAACAGCAACACCTTAAACCCGTCTCCAGGTGATGGGGTCTCAGAGGTCCCCAGTAGGTGCAGGTAATTCTCCCTCTCACTACCTCAGAGCAGATGGATGGTGCAGCATGGGTGGGGGGACTGCATGATTTAACCATGGCAACTCGTTTCTTCATTGACACAGATCAGACTAAGAAGTTGCCAATGAGCACCAAGGCCTTGGTCTTGATGCTACTAGACACAGGCATGCAGGATCCTGTCACCAGGTCTCAGTGTATGCCATGCTGCAGCTAAGAGAGCATGGCAATGACCACTGCAAATCATCAGGCCTAATGGCTAGAGAAAGACAAAGCTCATTAGAGAGAGATGAGGTGATGCAACAGATAGCTTCTGTGTTTCTGAAGTCATTTAACTAAACAGCACTTATAAACCATGTTATAATTAGACCTTTCTAATCCAGTCAAAAATTACAAGGGCATGTAGTGATAGGACAAGTGGTAATGGCTTTAAATTGAAAGAGGGGAGATTTAGATGGGACATCAGGAAGAAATTATTCATGGAGAGGGTGGGGAGGCACTGGGACAGGTTGCCCAGAGATGCTGTGGATGCCCCATCCCTGGAAGTGTCCAAGGCCAGGCTGGATGAGGCTTGGAGCAACCTGGTCTAGTGGAAGGTGTCTCTGCCCATGGCAGGGGGGTTGGAACTAGATGATCATTAAAGTCCCTCCCAACCCAAACCATTCTGTGATTCTGTGATTCTAAAATATGAACTTTGTAAAGGAAGGAAGGGTTCCCCATTTCATGGGTAAACAGGTGAGTGCTTCAGCAGCAACCAGACCACCACATGCCATAAGCATTAGCAGATGCAGGGAGGCTCAGTCCCATGCTTGTTTGAAATGCACAGGAAGATTTATGGATTCAGAAAAGCTGGATTTCACTCTGGGAACAAATATAGAAGGTCTGTCCAGGATTGCACTCTGAGGCCAGCACATTTTAGGATGTACTTTTATTTTCAGGGCAAAGCTTTTCCCAGCTGCTTAGAACAAGATGGACTTTCCCATTTGCCTGCCATGCTGCTGAGGGAAGCTGTAACTATCAGAGGTGAAGTCAGGACAAAAAAGCAAAATCTGAAAATGAGATCAGCCTTGCAACTTTAGATAAGTCAAAAAATACTTGAAAACACCAAGTAAAAGTGTTACCAGTCCCCTGGGCGGTCAGGAAAGGGATGGCAGGGAAAGCATTGTACCATCCACTAGCCCAGAAATGAGTGCTGGAGGCTTGCACCTCCATTAAGAGGTAGAGTCCCCACTGATAAATATCTGCAGGTTGTGCTTTGGTAGTAGACCTCAGCTACACATGCTGGTGTGAGATGTCATTGACTATAGGCATCTACAGGGCATCCTCTGGGCTTTACAGCAAGGACAGCAAGTACCGATTGTATATACTGTTCTATAAGATAGCTGAAAGGGAAAGGCAGCTTAAGAAATTGTTAAACTAAGGAAGAGAGAAGGAGGTGGCTGTTACCATGTGGCAAACTCTGATGTGTTATGTACTACCCTATGTTTCCTTTCTTTAGGATATTACAGTACCAAAACCAGAGGAAAAGATGTTCTTTGAAAACAGGCTTTTGTGCTCATCTAATGATGAGCCTTAATAAAAGGACTGTGAGAAGTTCTGGCAAAGGGGATGAGTCCAAACACAAAATGAAGCGAAAAACAGCCTGGCTTTCAATTATGTTCTCAAGAAACCAAGATGAACAGGCCTCTAAGCCCAGCAGTTAATGAGAAATAGACTTTCTTCTTTAATTCCTGACTTTAGAACAGTTTGGAGACAAGAGCCCTGGCAGAGTTCAGACATCTCTGGTACCTGACTGTATTTAGGAAAGCAGTGATGTCAGACAGCCCACCTGGCTGGGAGGTCGGAGGGCTTGTGAAGCACTTTTCTAAAGGTGTCATCAAGTGCCATCTGAGATGCCCTGGGATGTGTGAGGCTGGCAAATATGGCACAGGACCAACTGGAGATCTGTGCCCTTCTGGGTAGATAGTAGAGGGCAGGCAGGACACACTGGAGCATCTCAAATGGCACGCAATGTCTGTGTGGGAAACTGGATCCCTTTTCATCCCTTTTCATCTATGTTCTGCTTTCTTCAGTTCCATCGATAGGATGGCTGAACTTACCTCTACCACAGTGTGGGACATGGAAGGAATGGTGGTGCTAGAGAACTTGAGGTTCTGCTGGAGACAAGAGTGGACTACATGCTGACATGAGTGTGCTGTCTTTCATCACTACAACAAAGCACATTGATTATCATCTTGTGTGTAGCTGTAAGGCACAAAAAGCTCATATCTCTTTTCCAGATTTGCTGTGCCAGTAGCTGCAGGAGCCTGGATTTCCCATCTTGAGCCCTCACTGTCCCCATGGAATTAGCTCAAGTGGAGCTGCTTTAGTCTGGCAGCTAGTTGTGGACCTTGTCAGCCATGCTGAGGTGTCAATGGCATGCCTTGCAATTGTGCTAGAGACGTGTACGTGTTTGTTTCTAGATCCACGGCTCTTCTTTACCAGATCCGCATGTTGCAGTCCAGATCCTGGCACTGGCCCCTACACGAGTCACTGTCTTCCACTCACTCTGGGCATGCGCATGCCTCTTTCTAGTTGCTGATGTCATCTATATAATAAGGCTTCAACCATAGAACTATAGAATAATTCAGGTTGGAAGGGGCTTCCAGAGGTCATCTAATCCAATCCCCTGCTCAAAGAGGGAGAGCATTTTTCCAGACAAACTCATGTTGGTTTTGAGACCCTTCTGTATTCAATTTGAGTGCCATGATTTGTCCAGCACAGGTACTTGCTCATTTATAGGGTAGAGTTTCCTTTGTCCTGTTGGCAGTAAAGGGATCAATATTGGAATCCTTATGACACCAGTAGCTATGGGACAGTCTCCTTTAACCCAAGTATTTTAATCTGATTTGTTGCACAGTACAACCAAGATCCTAATCCCACTTCCTCCAGAAGCCATGAACGACTTGAAGTCCACTCAGTACGATTTTGGCCATCGCTAACAGAAGGCCATGGACTTTGTGCTCACCAAACACTGCAGGGTCTCAGGATGGCTCTGGGCTTGCCATGCCCTGAGCTGGGTGTCCCTGTGATCACAAGTGTCCTGTGGCCAAAGGCTCGTGCCCGACCTGCCTGAGCTCAGAGCTGTGGACACCCTGCATGATCAAGGGCTGCCGCCTCGGGCAGGAACTGCCCAGCAAACACCAGGTCTTTGTGTGCCCAGGCCGGGCATTGGACAGCTGGGGAGCAGGGAGAACGGAGCAGGTGATGGGGAGAGGGGAGGTGAAGATCCCCCTGAGGGGGAACCCAAGAATGTGGAGGAGAAACCCCACGACGGACATCACACTCCTGCCAGGGAAGACCTCAGAGTGGTGAAGTCTGCAGTGACAGCCCTCAAGTTTCTACTGTAGGACACTGGTGCCATTGACTGTAGGGCCTGGAGGGATGCTGGTAGGGTAAGCATCACACCCTGGAAAAAGGAAGTTATTTTTCATAATGATTTTGCCTTTATTATTAATGGTTCTTTGCTGTGCTACTTTGGACTGTGAGAATTAGTATTAGTGTAGCTAGACTAATAATAGGTGTTATATTTTGATCCAACTGTTATGACTGTAATTAGGCTAACAATAAGAGGGTTTTTTTCTACAGATACAGTGTTTCCTTTTTGTTAGTAACAAGATCTGAGGGTCAAAAAATGAGAGGCACTGAACCTACAGATCAGCCACTTTATGTTTTTCTAAATGACATGAAAATAGAAATCACAGGCCCAGTCTTGTTGCCAGTTACTCTCTGCAACCCTCTCCGAAACTGGCATATTATTCTCCAGAAGGCTTAAGCAGAGCTTGGTACAATGTTTGTGTCCTTTAAAATAATCCTATGACTGGGGGACAAAACTGCAATGAAAAAGATTGGATCAAGATGCCTTGCTCATTAAAGTCAGAAAATGGTACTATCTGAAAGGTCTTAACTCTCAATCCAAAAATAAAATGCACCTTTTCCTCTCCCTTTTATTTCTTCACAAGTCATTACATCAGTGTTTACTGCCACAGGAGTGATCTTGACAAACCTTAAAAATGCTGCAGATATCCTAACTTTATCAGAATTCCCTGCTGCAAAAATATCGTAGCTGAGGACTAAGTCTGCTGGGCATTGAAACCACTCAGTTGTGTGCTGTAGCTCTCAAACAGACAGAGACAAAGCACAGAGACAATGCACAGATTTGCTTTCAGGTCTTGGTTTTGAAAAACAGAAGGACTTTTTTAAGGAAGAGCACTGACAGCTGGTTGAGTGGTGATTCTTCCTCTCTGCCTAGTCTTGGTGAGGTCCCATCTGGAGGCTGAGGTCACATCTCCACTTTGGGCTCCCCAGGACGAGAGTCATGGACATTCTGGACAGAGTCCAGCAGCGGACCACAAAGATGATGAATGGATTGGAGCATCAGGTATATAAGGAGAAGCTGAGAGAGCTGGGACTGCAGCCTGGAGAAGAGAAGGCTCATCTTAAGAAAGGGATATTATCAATGTGTAGAAATATCTGATGAGATGGTGTAAAGAAGACAGAGCCAGGATTTTCTCAGTAGTACCCAGTGAACAAAAAAGAGGCAATGGAAACAAAACAAACAAAATTTTTAAAATAATTTAAAAAATATTTCTTTTTAGGTTGGTTGAATACTGGAGCAGGTTACTCTGAGAGGCTCTTGAATTTCCATCTCAGGACATGCTCAAAACCCAACCAGCCAAGTGCCTGATCAACCTGCTGTAGCTGACCCTGCTTTGAGCTGAATGGTTGGACAACATCTTCAGAGGTGCCTCCAGCCTCATCTGTTCTGTGGTTTTGTGCTCCTCCACTGATGCTGGAAGGCTCTGTGTGCCCTAGGCTCTGGGGTGAAAGTGTAATGCTCACACTTCTTTTAACCCAGAGGCCACAATTACATGTGCAGATGGTGCAGTTTGTCTACAAAACTCAGTTTATTCATTTGAGACAGTCACCAAGAAAAATCCAGTCTGGAGAGTGTGTTTGGTTTCCCAGCAGTCTTGGAGACAGTGGCACAAAGTCACATTCATAATATATACGAAAGACTAGACATAAGCATGGACATGACCCATGTTTGGAGTTAGATTATTGGCCTTGTAAGAAAGTTCCATCATCTCTATATTCACTGGGAAAGGGTGGAGTTGAAAAACTAGAGTTATATCCCAAACCATAGCCCAGAGCTTGAATGATCCGCAAAGCCAGATAGGTGATAGCAGGAAAGTAGCCATGCACAGCTAGTAGAAGTTATTAGACTGATGGCATTCTTGTCATATCCAGAAACAAGAGATACCATACAGAATCTAACGAGGCAGTATTTGGAAGAAGAGATCACTCTGTGAGGGGAGTTGCTTTGATGTTAACTAGCTCTTTGATACATTTTCATCACCCTATCACCTGAGACCTGCACAGCCATACTTCAAACACCTACCCAGCTGGTAATAAGCTGAAAACCCACAGATCTTACCCGTTTATAAAAGCACTTTTCTAAATGCACCTGGGATAAGCACTGGGGAGCATATAGAGGTGCTTAAGAAAAACAACAGTATTAACATGAGCAAAAATTAGGACAAATAGGCCAGTAATTGGTTTAGGTTGGGAATTGGAAGAAAAGTTCTCACCATCTCCTGTATATCAGCCTTCCTGTAGGACTAGTACAGACAAGAAACAGGAGTATTAAGATGTCTCCTAACCACTTGATATGATGGAGTGAATGTGACCACGGAGAGAAGGGCCCCATGACACAGTATATCCTAGTCCCAATTTCAAGGTTCATTTTTGAGAATTACAGGAATGATCTTATCTCTGCAAGAGAAACTCCATCCCTCCAGTTAACAGAAGCTGTGACTTGGACTCCAAGTACTCCTGAAGCTATAGATAGATTTGTCCTTGGAGGACATACTTCGTCTTGCAGAAGAAAGGCAAAATGGCTTTTACAGAGGCCATACAGCCAAGTTTCTGCAGACTACCCCCCTGCTTATTGTCCATGTGGCTGTGAAGACTGATATGGTTGCTCAGACTTCATGTTCTTGGAAATACGTTTTGCCTTTTACAAAAATCTATAACATCAGGAATTTAACACTCTCAAGAGCAAACAGATGGGAGGAACCTCCCTTAAATGCCATCTGCAGCAACACTATAATGTCATAACTCTTCCTGTCATGCAAGACCATCCCTTTTCAAGTCAAAAGAAGCCTGATCTGGGGAAGAAAAAAGGAAATATGTGTTTTCATCCCTAGTTTCTCTATATTAACATACAAAGAGGAGGTATTACTACGAATGCAAGTATAGATCACTGGTGGGTGCCCTAAATAGGTACAGATATTTATGATGGCATGAAAGAGCATGAAGTGACTTGTGTTCCTTCCTTCACGCTTCCAGTGACCTCTTCATACTACTTGATTTGCACATTTAAGTCAGGAAGGGGTGATTTTCTCCTTGGAAATTCCTCTCTCTCTCCATTGACAAATAGAAAGCCCCTAGAAGACCAGCTTAGACCAGATGCCTGTTACCTGTCTAAAGCTGTACATCGAATCCAAGCCTATGCAACTCACCCAAGGCCACACAGAGGTGGAGAACTGAGCTGCGTCTCACCTGGCTGCTCCTATCACAGATGCCCCAGCCACTGGGCTCAGCTTCCTCAGTGATGCTCATAGCTTGTCAGTCACCACAAGTGATAACCCATGAACTCATAGCTACCTCTTGAGGCTAAAGCCTGAGGTTTCCAGGAAGTATTTGAAGCATAGTGTGAATCCCTTTTTCCTGTACCTTCCTCCTGTGCCTGGCAGCAGTAATATGGTTAAGCTCATTTTGTCCTCCCTTAAGCATGGAGTTTGGTAATTTGCTAGGAGACCCCACTGCACCTTTAGCATCCCAGTGGTTCGCACTCATTTGGAGGCATACCAGCCACACTGCTGTTACTGCCTCACTGATGTACTCAGGCACACTGCTGGCCTCTGAGATAGCTATGGAAATGCCAGATCCTAAATAGCTCCTATTGGAGATGCAGATGGAAAACCTTCGACCCTCCACCACAGGGAGACAAATGCTCATCACCCAAGGCACTGTAAGATGGTTCAGTCTATTCATCCTGGCTCACAGGGAATGCACGCCAGCAATATTGCCACAACTGGAGATTGCTGGTCCCTGCAGAGCTCACAATTACAGACTAGACAAAATGTATTTATCTTAGAAGAAAAATGGCAGGAAGAGAAGCTGTGTGTGGCATGAACCTACATCTAAATTTCAATATCTCCTTCATCTATTATAAAGAAAACAAGTTTCAGAGCAAGGTGGAAGGGAGGAGGTGGGGAGGGGGAAGGTGGCAGTAGACCAGTTTCTCAGCAGAGAGTAGGCTTCCCTGCTTCTGCTTAATTGATTAATTCCTTCTTAGCAGAGTCATCTGTTTGATGTGCTTTTCCATAAAAGCAGTTCAGAAAGTTCATGGGAGTTAATCCGTGAAGATGGCTGGAGCTGCAAAGCCAAGCATCTGATTAAAGGACAAGGCGACCGCTTACAGCTTAGCTGCTTTCAAAGTTGTTCCCAAAGTCTTTGCTAACCTTCATATTTCAAAGTTCATTTCTTGGCATTGGGGAATTTAAAGGAGAAGGTTTCTTTTTAACACTAGTATTATTTCAATCAAAAAGCAAGTAAAAAAAAATGCAGAGGAAGGCCACACACAAAGTCACACGCGCACCAGTAAAAAGGAGATGAAAAGATACACAGGCAAGTGCACACACACAGAGGCTCCCGTTTCACAGCCTATTCAAAACAGCTTGCTCTGAATTCAGTACGTGCACTCAGCACTCACAGATAAAGGCAGAGCCATTACTTGTGTCAGTGCTACCTGCCTGTACCCAAGAACTTAGAGAAACAAACAGCATAAATGTGTTTTCTCTGTAAGAGTTTACATTACTGCTACTTACAACAGAGCCTGGCCATCAGGATGGAAAGGTGGGCAGATAACCCTAAGGGAGAAATAACTCAGGTGTTTTGCTGCTGAGTGATGTAATGAGGTGACTTTAATCCTCTGATGATGTTATACAAGGTGGTAATGATGAGGGATGATGTGGCTTGCAGAGGGACGTCACGCTGCTGAATGACTTTATGATAAAATAGCAGCTGAAATTCAGGGGAAATAAGTATAGGGTGGTACACATGGGGAAAAAAGCAATCCTAACTTTACATACAGTGGTGAGCTTTGAATGGACTATTACTCAGGAATGAGTTGGTGTTTATAATAGGCAGTTCGATGAATATGTCACCTTGGTGCTCAATGGTAGCGACAAAAAGCAAATTGATTGTTAAGAATTAATAGAAAAGGAATAGAGATCAAAATAGAAAGCATATTACATCCCTGGGTAGATTCACTGTGTGCCTGCTTCTTGAATGTTTTGAGCAGCTCTGCTGTCCCCCCTTCCAGAAAGGATGCAGCAGAACTGGAAAAGATATGTAGAAGGGCAATTGATTGATCAAAGGTATAGAACAACGAAGTACTCTAGGAATATTTCTTCTGAATAAGAGATGACAGAGGCAGAGTATGATAATGGTCTATCAGATTATGAGTGGCATGAAGAGGATGAAAGAGAGCAACTATGTTTTGTTTCTTTGAAAAGACAAAAAAAATGGTGCTTGAGACAATAGCAGGTCAGAAGAAAAAAACCTGCTTCACACAATGTGCAGTTAATCTGCAGTTAATCCTCCATTGCCAAGAGATACTGCAAGTGCTAAAAGTTTACTTGATGTAAAAATTTTAAACAACTTAATGGGGGAAAAAATTGGGATTCCTAGTAAATACAAAGATACCTTAGGAATATTCATGATTCTATCTTCTGAAGAATGTAAAAATAGAGGCATTACTCTGTGCTTGATCTAATACTCGTCCCTATGCTAGGCTAGCTGGATGTACAGTGTGATCCATGGATAACCATAGATGCTATCATTACATTGATGACCATCATCTTCATTTCCTAGCTTATCCAAAGGATGGATGGAAGCTTCATTCTGCCCCATGCACAGTCAGCCCCACCCTCCCAGCCTTACTCATCTCAGAGTCATTAGAATGAGCCTTCAGAGATGTCCATCCTCCTTCCAGCACTAATTTTTTGGGATGCTCCATCACATCCTGTAGTAGTGTTACACAGCACAGCTTGCCTAGTGCCCTTTTATTCATTACCTTGGAGCTGTGTCCCTTGTGTTCCTGATGGTCCCTCAATGCTTGTGTTTAAGAACTTGGGAATTCATAGTGATGTTTCAGCAAGGCAGGACTCTGACATCTTTTCTGCATCAGCTTTAGGCCTCCTGAGGAGATTTCTGCCCACTAATGCTTCACATTTGCTGTGTGATGTTATGGAGGATTTGGACTCCTAGAAATTTTCTTAGGTTCTTGGAGGTATCACCATGAATCAAACTTCACTGCTTTGCAGTTACGCTATGCAGTTGGCATTGTCTTTCAGTTTTATGGTCAGATCAGGAAAGGAAAATGATTTAACAGTACAAAAGAATAGTGACCGTGCCAGAATTCAGCTCTACAAGGGACCCTGTAAGGGTCCAGCAGACGTAGAGTCACAGTGGAAAGGGCATAAGATCTGCACTGCTGGATCTCTGTATGACCTTGTCACGGGCACACCACCTCCTTGTACTTCAGCTTCCCTATATATAGCAAAGCGTCCCTATTTATGGTGAAGCTGTCTCTCTTTCAGGAGAATTGATTTAAAAGATGGCCAAAACTGATAATGTCATTACCATTTTCATTGAGTATGGATCACGTCCACACACGTCAAATGCAATATTAATACTACCTATGAGGACAGTCACCATAAACCCTCAGTTTCAGTCAAGACTAGTTAAAAAACTTAGAAACTTGGTCTTACCAGGAGATCAGTGGAGATCAAAGTTTTTTGACAATTCACAGCACCAGCATCTGTTGGATGATCAGTCTGGAAAGGGATTTGTTGTGTCTCTGGTGGGTAGGGTCACAAAGGGTGTGATCTGGAATACAGAAGGAGAAACCCAGAGGCACAGAGCAGAGCAGCACATATCACTGATGGCACGGGATGGTTGTGCAGTGAGAGGAAGCATCTGCTGACAGATCTTCAGCTTCTGGACCAGGCATTCATGTGAAAGTGAACACTCAGGAGTTGACCTTGTTGATGCCTTAAGGCCTTATTTTTAGAGGCCATATGCTGTTGGGTGACATGCCAGAGCTTTGATCTCCAACTCCAGATGGATATTCTTGAAAGGCTGGAAACAGCTGGAGACTACTTTGTAAAGGGTATTAGGACCCCTTCTGAAATCTGGCAGTAGATGAAGCTGTCTGTGCAGATGCAGACCAGGATTGTTGAGGATTTGTAACTCCTCCAGAGTAAACACAATACAAGGGAAGCGAGATTTCAGAAGCAGAACCCACTTGAAATGGGACTGATCAAGGAAACTATGAGTTCTTCATTTATCTGGGCTAGCATTGCTCATTTGACTGAAGAATCTAATTAAGGACCGCAGTCACCACTCCATCCAACATCAGGTTACACCTCTACGGAGTGGATGATGTTTTATTGACCACTTGTTTGTACTCACTGAAAATATCTTTTAAATGCCAACTGAACCAGGACAGCTGACTTAGCCTGAAGTTACCAGACACAAATCCTGGTGCTGAAACTTCCTTGGTCTGAACAGGTTTAAAAAGTTTCCAGGACATTTTTTCTGGACTGCAGTCCATAAGGAAAAATGTGGGTTTGAGTTTTGGGTTTGGTTTTGGTTTTTTTCCTCTTTTAATCTAGGAAAAAAACCAAAGCACTCAGTTGTGGGATATTAGTGAGCTAGTCTAAGGAAATTTAGGAAGGCAGAGATTCAGAAGATACTTCACTGACATCCAGCAGCAAAATAAGCTTGTCTGCTAAGGACAAAGCTGAACATTTTTGTGGGTAAGACAGAAGATAGCTTGAAGAAGGCAGAGCCCTTTTGAATGACTAGAAATTCTAGAGCTCAAGTCCCATAGTCGAACTGGGTCTTGCAATGGCTGTGGACAGGTCTTTGTCTTAGTGTCCTAGAAATTCCCTGGTTCGTTCCCTCTCCATCTCACATGAAGTACTGGCTGAGGTAGGGGCCAGTTGTTATGATGGGTTCACCGTATCTATTTGTGAGCCAAGACACTGTCATCATAACACTGGAAACACACTTTATCATCAGCCCTGCAGTGGTGATGGGGGGCCACAGACACTAGAGAGGCTGCATCACCCCAGCTTGTGCCAAAAGCATCTTAGAAACATGTGGGTTGGGTGTGAAGGCAGAACAGATGGTTGTCAACACTGTGTTTAGACACATGGGGCAAGGAGATGCAGGGTGATTCAGGACTTTAAAGTCATCCACCCAGTGTAAAGTCAACCCAGGTGTCCTGCGTGACAGTCCATCAGAGCTGTCCTTCCTTCTTATAGCAGCCACCAGCCCTTGGCTGGAGAGCAGCACAAGCAACCTGCAAGCAGGGGTCGGACACAGAGATTTGGAAGAGACAAACTGTGGATAATACAATGGACAGGTGGACTAGTCAAACAGCATTATCATCTGTGGGGAAAATAACTCTGCCCAAAGGGATCAGGATGAGTCAGATTAAGGATACATAACTCTGAATAAAAATACTTGTGCTTTATTGCAGTTCAGCTAATCCACATTAACAGTTCAGTTGCATTTACTTCCCTGTAGCAACAAGTGCACAGACTCCTGGGTTTTTAGGACAAAAACCCACCAGGTACAATTTTAACGAATGATGATTTCAGTTAAATTTGTTGGTCATCTTTGACTTTTCCTCCACTCAGAAGAGTTTGCTTAGGGAGTGAATACACAGAAGGTTGCTCTTCTCTGGACTGATACCTGTCTCCAAGCATGTAGCATGCAGACCAAGGTCAGCAGTGGTAGCTGCATTTTCGTTAGGAACAGATACTTTTATCGTGGCTTACAATTCTGGACACAGAAATCAGGAGGGTTATCAGACTGCTTGCTCTTACCTTTATCATGACTTTCGTTTAGTATGTGACATCATCCTATTGATGAAGGTCAAGTTGATCTTAGCTCCTTTCTGACTCATTGAATATTAGCAGTGGCTGGAGGCGGAAGAAGCCAGTGATTTGATCTGACAGTCCAGGAGTTAGCACACCAGTGGTACAGCAGGACACAGGATGCAGAAATGGGTGATGCCATGATCCATTGTGACAAGAGGAAGAGTTTCGGATGGATGGACTAATGGCCTGAAATGACCCAGCAAGGGCAGGACAGATAGAGGTAAAAACCTTTGGTCTGTGTCCATTCCCACTCCAGTGAGAGAAATCCAAAGTAACCTTCCATATCTAAGGATGTGATTGCAGATTTATTGTGTGAGATCTTGTGACATCATGAAGCAAGCCCCTCCCTTTCCCAAGTCCTTGGAATCTGTGACCAGAAGATAACGCTTAATTGATGGACTAAGGTCTCTCCTCCCCTCTGTTGCAAATAAGAAAACTTCCAATTGCTTCAATCCCTGCTCCAGCAAAGCATGTTTGTTATGGCATGACCCCAGGCCTCAGGAATAGCATTATCCCTGGTGCAGGACAATGGAGCACTGCTGATCAGATGGCTAGGTCTGTGGATGAGCCAAGCCTCAGGGTGGGAAGAAAACTCCCCAGCAGGCAGCATCTGCTCTGCTGCAGTTCTGTGGCTCCATAATTCTCTGCCTAAAGATGCAGGGCCCTTGTGGACTGCAGACCAGGCTGGATCTAGCATGTGGCCACCAGAGCAGGAGAGAAGCATAGTAAGGACTCTGCTCTGCAGATCTGTGGCCATGAAAGAGAGAAACACGAGGCAGGAGCCTCTGGTATCTGCTATTTGGCATGTACCAGTCAGCTAACCTGCATCACGCATGTGACAAAAATCAAGAATGTATTTGGAGACACCAGGTTTGCTCCCAGATGATTTTTCTTTGCCCTGCTTCCAAAGGGCTAATTTTCATGCATTCAGCATCCGAGTATTTCGAGAAAGGAGGTCTCTATTCCTCCAGGGTCATGAAGGCAGGGACAGCTGGTAGCTATTTCATTTCAGCCCTCGTACCTTCTCATCCTGTGAAATTTCATGCCAGCTGTGGTCACCTGTTTGAATTCTCTTTGAGTGGCTGCCTTCCTCCACAAATTAATTTTGATTATTTAAGCTTGTCTTGTCTGGTAGGGAGGGGATCTCTTAGCAGTGTGAGTTTGAAGCACTGGCTCTCTTTTTCTCTTTTTCCCCTGCACTGAGTCTAATTTTGTGGTTCTCTGACTTCCCCAAAAATAACCTTCAGACCCAATTCTGAACTGTCATATTCATTACATCACAGCTGTCTGCAGACGGGGCTTATCACTTGCAATCCACTCAGTTACACTTGTGATTAAAACTGATTGCAAATGTGATCCTGGCTGCTCAGCCTGGAAATTGGGAACGTCTTTATAATTTCTGACAGCAGATCATGAGGCCTTAGATGAGCCTGGCAGGGCTGCAGATGTAGGACAAGATCTTTGCAAGCCAGTGCAGGGGAAAGAATATGCATCTGTGAGAAAGAGAGAGGAACTGGCGATTCGGAAAAAAAAAATATAGGAGGGCCCAGGCTAAAAACCCCCAAGTTGAAATCTGGAAAAGGTAGGGGGTGAAAACTAAGGTCAGCTCTTGACTGCCAAGAACATCTCTAGGAAGGAGGCAGTTGTGCAGCAGAGAAAACCAGACCACTGCCAGCACCATCCAAGCCAGGGGTCTATTGAAGTCATGTCCTTCACTCAGTTTTGAGCACTGGTAACTCCTGGTATTGTTGTAACTGTTCCCAGGAATACAACTGTTGTGCTTCTTCCTGATAGCAGTAGCAGCACAGCTTAGTGTCCAGGACATTCCTTCACTTCTTCATCTACGACTGCTCCATTATATTCACTTGACATACCTGGAGCCACTCAACCCTTGTTTTATCAGAGTAGAGGTGCAAAATTATCTCTATAGAGTGATGGAGCTTTTAATGTGCTCAGAGAGTGTGTATCTTGCCCCAAAACCTGGAGAGAGATCCAGCATTGTTCTGTTTGCCTGAACCTGATCTTCATTTCACAAATTTATATACTTTAATTAAGGACTTCAAGGTTATTTAAGTTATCTTTATAACATAACCCACTCGTTTTTCCCGAACTGCTCTTGTTGAGAGTCCAGTACCTTGTGTTGAACTAAAGCCTAATTTCCAGAGTTTGTTCTGAAGAGACTAAAAATCCACCAGTTTCATTGGGAGCTTGTTCCAGCACGTTAAATCCTCTCCCTGTTTCACCTTAGTCTTGATTTCTTCCAGCCTGGTTTGAGTTACACTTTTCTTCATTGTCCCCTATGAAACTCTCCCATTTCCATAAGGAGGTAACCTCCCAGGATTCATTCATATAAACTGAGCAGTGCAATGTCTCCTGGTCAGAGGTTTTCCTCCGGAGTAATTTTTGTCACAGATTCACACTGTGTTAGGGGTTGGAAGGGTCCTCTAGAGATCATCTAGTCCAACCCAGCTGAGGGGGGCTGCTGCTTCCTTCCTTGTCGGTCTTCTGATATCTCTCCAAGCATTGGATATTCACTTGCAGGCATGGACATCAGAACTGCATCTCCCCATTTCTTCCATACCGAGACAAAAAATGATTTGCTTCATCTAACTCAACATGCCCCAGCTTAGGCATCCGAGGACTGCATTAGCTCTTCTGGTGAAATGAAGGCATTACTCTAAGACGTTGCTTTAAATTATTGGACTGGCTTGGCTGTCTTGGAGCTGTTGTTTTCCAGAACCGGGTCTCTCCCTCCTGCCCATGCTCCACGCTTTCTTTATTCAGAAAAGCAAACTATTGCAGAGAGCTATCTCTAGGCCCTGGGATCATCTGTCTAACTCAAGGCATGGAGCTGACGTGCCTCTGGTAGGAGCCTCATCACTAGGATTGTCCTGTAGTGAGCAGAGACACTCAAAATGGACTGGTTTTCTGTTGGAGATTCCCTCTTTCTCTGTATGAGCAGTAGGCTCTCAAGATCTTGGTCAGGAATCAAAGCTTAGCTGAAATTAGCCTGTGTCTGTGTTGCCATTCATCTGTTGTAACGCGTTTCTCTAATGTTTGTTGTACAGCTCCTTTTCCCTTATTACATCTGTCTATTCTTATCTTTGAAGCAGACCCCGTTGCAAAGGGAAAGAAACAGCTCCTCCTAGAGGGCTGTTCATCCTAAATTATCGTAGGATTCTCCAATTTAAGGTTGCATGTTCACCTATAGTTGGAATGAACTATTTCCACCGTTCAGGACAATACTTACCATAATTATGTTTGAAGGTTAGAAAAGGAAGACTTCATACTGTTCACACCCCTCCCCTTCAAGAAACATGTTTCCTGCCTTTATTTTTTTGCCTTCATTTCCTGCCTTCATTTCCTCTGCTTTTCAAAGAAGCAAAATTTTCTGTTTGTGCAAGGGAGACCTAGGGCGATAAGTTTTCACTTCCAGAACAAACCCTCTGTCTCCGGGTAAAGCATGGCATCTGTCTAACAGCACAGGAAAATGTTATTATTTGTTCAGAATAGCCCAGAGCCAGTGCCTGCTCCAGAACCGGCTACATTAATTGGGACACTAACCAGAGCACGGTATTTATTTGGAATAATAAAGAAACAGAGAGAGGTGTCCCAAATGGGACATGTCCAGGGCACAGTATAGACCCTGCCACAAGATGCCTGGCTTGCAAGGTCCCGGCTTGAAGTGTATCGTTGCCAACAAATCATTGCTGTCATCTTGGCAGTGGTACAAATACCACAGACATCTGATATTTTCCTTTGGCTCCTGCCCTGCAAGTCCTTCCTTTCATCATGCCACTACGAGTACAGTCATTCTGTAGATCATCCTCCGCAGACACAACTTGGATGAGTTTGTGGTTGTCGTTGCGGTGACCTTGCTGCTCCAGAGGCTATGAACTCACCTTGAAGACCTGTGTGGATAGGTGGAAAAGGATGGAGGAAAGATGCCTGTTTTTACAGACCCTTAAAAATGAAAATAAACTCTGTTGCATCGAATCTGTGGAAGATGAATGACTGCTCCCTGCACTGGTAGAGTTTGGAGGAAGAGAACATTTCCACATCTGCTCTGGGACCTGCAAACAATCCCTCTGTGACAGACCATCATACTACCCCTTATATGAGTTGGCTGAGGTGGAATAAAAATGAGGGGAGTTTGCATCATCAGGCCCTCATGTTTCCTATAGCCTTTTATTATTTAGGCTTGCAAATCCAGCCTGGCTACCCAAAGTGGACCCCTGCTTTTAAATAGCATAGAAAATGAGAGGCACAGATTCCTCCGCAGTATGCCTAGGACATTCAGTTTCAGTGTCTAAGCCAAAATTAACATGCAACTTGCAACCAAGAGGCTGCTAGTGACAAGCAGCAGCTTTGAAGGTCACCTCGCCTCTGAGTAAATATATAAACAGTAAATAAGGAAGCAGGCAGCAATGAATAAACCAGGCAAAGCATGAGAGATTCCACTGGCTTGGACTTGATATTTTTTTTGTTTCTTTTCTACTCTCTTCACTTTCATTTCCCCAGAGGTCGGTGCTAATAGGAGACCTCTCTTGTTGCTCATGTGTGCTGCAGCATCCTCACCGGTCTGCCTATTTCAGAGACCCTGATACCAATTCAGAGCCTAAGCTGAGCGTGCAAATAGTGTCATCTCCAGAGCTGATTACTTTAATGAGACCTTCTCTCAGTACCAGGGCATGACAGGTAGGAGGATCTGTTGCAAATACTGTGTTTGTCTCTAGACCAGAATCTATACCCTTCTTGCTAAAGAGAAATCATGGAGCCACGTATTTGTTTTCCATGATCCTCTCTGCCATGCCTAATAAGATCCTGGCTCTGAAGGCTGAATTGACTTTTTCCAACACTTCTTCCAGCTTGGCCACATGGCCAGAGAAGGCACAGTCTGAAATCAATTGGGGAGCTGTGCCAAAGTTATTTCTAATTGGTTTTGTGCCATGCAGGACCCATCTGCCGGATCTGAAGAGACGTTCACAGGAGGAGATACTGGAGATGGGGACCTGCTTCAGCATGCACACAGCCAAGTGGGGACTTCTCAAAGTGCCTGGTCTCTTGGGCATTCATCCTACACTTGAGCTCCAAGTCTCCTTTTCCAGAGGGAACCAGTGCTTTACTGCAGGCAGCAATCTGGGCAAGCTGACAGGACCATTTCACTGGGATCCTCTCCAGAGAAACAAAACGTACGTGCTGCGCTAACTGGATCCAATGCTGTCCCAACAGTCCTTGCTCACTCAGAGAAGTTTCTGCCAGACACCAGGTCATAAAACACATACCCTGGCATCAAGCTTTGCAAATAAAACATTGAGGGACATGACATACCTTGCTGCCAAACAGCATAGCTTCACTGGGACCAAATATTTTGTCAACATCACTGGCTACTCCCTCACATGGTCCAGCAGAAACCAGAGCTGGATCACAGGGAAGTTTATTTCCTCCTAAAGGAATGTGCCTTCTGAACATGTTCATATCCCCTAAACATGCAGATCTTTTCCTCCTTGGCCTGCCTACTCACTGTACTGTCACTTTTGAGAGGAGACCCACCAATCCATCTAGAGTAGAAGAGGCTGAGGACCTTTTGCTATCTACCTCACTTGTTTATGCTGGATAGATTTAATATATGTATGTATATATATTAATATGGGATTCCATATATTATGGGATCCCAGAAGACTTAGAATGGTTTTGCTTCTTCTGAGATGGGGATAGTGGGATAAGTCTTAGCTCCATATACAAGCCTTCTTAAATGCTGAGTGGATGCTGTATGGTCATGCTATGGTTGAGCTGGAACCAGCAAAATAGAGGGGAGTTCTCATGCAGCTCCATGTGTTCATGCGTGCTTGTAAGCCTGAGGTTTGTCTTGCAGCATAGAGAAAACCAGCATGCCTGTTTTGAGAAAACTGGGGTAAGCCTGAACCTCATCATAAGAGCCTATAACTTCAAGAAGAAATGAATCCTCTGAACAAAGTGTTCCTAAGGGAATGAGGGACAGTGAGGACAGGCACAGAACTTGTAGATACCCTAAGAATAACCAGAAATGGGGTTTGGTATTAAAGAAATGCCATTTGATGTTGTTTTCTTCTTCCTATTATAGCTCATGTCATGAGCAGACATAAAACCCCCTCATCTCATGACTTAATATGCCTGATGTCAAATACTGGGAGAAAGAAAGCTGAAAGATCTGTTAACACAGACTAATCCTTCACCCCAGCTCCTTTCAAGCACTGCAGTGGGGTGTTTTAACCAGGAGAATTGTCATTTTCAGCTTTACCAACAGCCCAGGAGGGACAAGGTGGGCCCCAACATAAAGCCCACTGAAGCTCTCCATTCCCTCACCTGCATGTCTGGTGGGGTGGCTCTATTCCTGACCCTCTCTGCATGGCTGGCACGTGTATTTAGCACCAGAACTAGCTAAAGTCATCTTCACAAAGGGTGAAAACTGGCTGGCAGGAGACCAGACTATCTTCTCCTTATTTCCTCACTATTGGACCTTCCCTAACATGATAATTGTTAACCTGAGGGCCAGGCATGATTAATCAGAAATTTTTGTCTTCCTTCCTGGTTTTGTGTGTGTGTGTGTTTTTTTTTGTTTGTTTGTTTGGGGTTTTTTGTTTGTTTGTTTGGGGTTTTTTGTTATTTGTTTGTTGTTGTTGTTGTTTTTTAAGAACAGCTGGGAAATGCAAGTGTCCTACACTAGCATTTTAAAGCTCATCCATCTGGACAATCTCATACAGAGAAAAGAGGGAAGAGAAGAATGGTGTCCCAAGGGAGACCCTCCACATCCCCCCATCTCTGCCTGAGGGGACTTTCGCCCCCTTTCCTGCATCGTACTGGCCTTTAGGGACAGAGCCAGCCACTATGCTGAAGGGGAACTGAATAGGTGATGGTAAATTGAAATTAACATCTAGCAGCATGGAGTACAAAGCAATGATTAATGGCTTTTTAATGCTCCACTGTTTTACACTCGGAGCACTTTGTTTTAATGTTGTATGCGGGGGATGCAGAATAAAAAGTGTGCATATGTGGGAATACAGCTTTGTACACACATATCTTTCTCACTCTCTGTAATTTTCACCATTAAGCAGGGATGATCCAGCACTCTCTAGCTTACAATTATGTAGGAAAGCCTTATATCTAGCTCATCTCATCTAGTGCATCGCAACTAAAAATGGAAAGGAAAAAAGTCATTAAAAGAAATGTCCTCTAACTAGCAATTGCCCAGATAATTGTTTTTCTGCTTTTGGGTTAATTATAATGTAGACCACTTGATTAATTAAATAAGTTTCTATAGCCTCCCCCACCCTTGCCTTAAGGAAGGTTTCAGATAGGCTTCCTGGATGATAATTATTAGTCTTTCAGCTGGTTTAAGAGATATGGCTGCTTCAGGAGTGTCTCCATGGGTAACAGTTTCAGCTGTTCATCATTTCATGTGTTGACATAAGCCAATAATTGTCTATATCACTTGGCTACATGAACACTTGGAAGAGCCTGGCATTTATCAGTCATTCTTAAACAATGCTTTTTCTCCTTTTTTTTTTTTTTTTTTTTAATTTAAAAGATTCACCTCCTATAAACTTTTTCAAATCTCTATCCAACAGCACGATTATACCAGGTTGGAGATGAAGTTCATGTAGCGTGACTGGAGCCAACATCTAATCAAATGTGATTTGCAGCAGAGTTGATCAAGGTCAAATTGGATGAAACTGTGGTCAAGTGAGATAGTTATTAATAAGTGAGATAGTTATTAATGATCCTCTCTGCTCTTGGAATACTCACTTTACCTGCTGTTGGATGTCTACAGATCCTCATGATCTAGTGGTCTAGATTACTTTATCGTCCATAGAAAGAAACAGGTGCTTCAGGCATGACCTTGTCTTCTAAAGCAGGTATCTAGAGTAAGTCAGATGATATTTCCCTTGTAGTAGCTTTTACCCCTTGGGAAAAAATAGAGTCAGATTACAAGTTCAAATGTGATGCCCACCTATAGATATCTGCAGTTACCTGAGATGAAATTCAGTCTGATCACACAGCCTTTGTTTTTAGGAACCTGGTTAAAGCCATTTCTGCTCAATAATGAACTGCAAAAGGTCTGTAGTAGACTAGGTTCCTACCTTTCCTTGTGCATACATTCCTACCAGAGGAATCATCTGCATGAAACAACAGGTTGTTAGAAAAAGACCAATACAGGAGCATCAGACTTGGCAAGTGACTCCTCCAGGAAACCAAACGATTTTGTACTTTATAACTCAACACCACATTGACCTTACTGAGGTTTCTTTTTCATTCTGCAGCAAGAAATGCAGTGAGATTTATACCTGGGAATATTGACACAAATTGAATAATGGGTATAAGTATGTATGAAATCTCCCCTGTTAGAGGAAAAAAGGAAAAAGACTTTAATAATCTGGTTTGTGGGTTAAAAAAAGAAAAGAAAGACAGGATATTCTTTGGTCAGACAGAGGAGATGTTTGTAAGTATCGCTATTGATTAATAATTAGTCCTAAGAAGCGCTAATATGAATTTGATACAAGGAATAACTGAATGATGTCATTGCAAGATGCATGATCTAGAGCAGGATTCACGCTGCTGATGTTTAGGTCTTTGAACACTTCTGCTACCCTTACAAACACCTACTGGCAAAAACTCCTTCCCATTCCCTTACTGCAGCTGGTAACCTTCAAGTCACAGCTAGCTACCTTGGAGCAGTGCAGAGGTTCAGCTGGGTTTTCTGGAAGTAAGGTTCTTCTGGAGCATCCCATGTTGTTCTGGATGGCAGAATACAGCAACACTACTTCAATCTCAGCTGGGAAATTTGACAACACTGGGAACTCAACCAAGCATGAGAATAACAAACATGGTGCTGTGATGGCTAACAAATGCAGGAGAAAAAATCCAAAGGATTTAAATCACCAGTTTATGTATCCCCTAATACCACTGTTACCAGACTTTTTGAATCAACAAGTCACTACCACAGATTATTGTATTTCAATAAAAAAATTAGAGGATATTTGGGATCTATCTGTTGCCTTTTCATAAGTTAATACCCTGGCAAATATTTTAAGAGATCTTGGGCTTCTCCTTGGGAAGACTTTGGCAAAGCAGTAAGACACATTTCATGAATGATGTTATTTTCATGGCTAAGATGCTGATGATACCAAAAATGGTTTGCAAACAACAGGAAAAGTTGTTGCAGGATAAGAAGCTCGTAATCAGTTTGACGAAGCCTGAAAACACATCCCATCTCTCCACACATCATGCTCTTGTGCCTGAGCATGAGCTCAGGAATGATTGGCAAACACTAAGGACAGCTTATCTCTGCCTGTGCTATTACCATAGCTTTGGATCTTTGGAATAAGTATATATTTCTCCTACTTTCTAACTGTCAGGAGAGATGGGGAAGGCACATATGTCAACCCACTGAGGTTTTTCCCTCTGTCTCATCCCATATATACAGATATCACTCCCCCACATGCACATATATAGATAACCCTCACAACTAGGGAACATTTTCCAATGTGAAAAAGGGAAGTACTCCAAAAAGACCTGGGGAGCACAGGATGGATTACAAGTCTACCACATCAGATCCTGATGACTACAAAATACAGAAAACTTGTAAATTTCAGACTTCTCCTCCCTGAACCATTTTCCCTGCCGTGTTGCTGCAGGCCTCTGGATGTTTTGGAAGAGGCACCGCTTGTCATGGTGGAATAGTTCGCACTTCCCTGTAAGATGAATTCATCCCTAACGCTGTTATTTCTAATTTTCCTGTAAATTTAGACTGTACTACCCACTCTTTTATGCATAGAAGTGACCCCCATGACAGCATATGTGCATAGTTAGAGAGACGGCGTGTGCTCAGGTACCCACCTGTCCTCTGTCTCTGTAGGAAGCACACAGTCCAACTTGGCTTAAGCCTTTATTCTGCTGCTCAGAAACTGTTCAGTTATCACCCTTTGCTTCAACGTGCCTTTTTATTCAAGTCCTTCTCTGCTAACAAGGAGTCTTTGTGGCTATCACTTGCAAAGGGATCTGCTCTTCCAGGTATGATGTATTGTATGCTCAGTTTATTATGGCCAATGAGCAGATCTGCAAATTGCATGACCAGATCTGCAAACAGCATGACAAACAGCAGTGTGGTGCAGGCTCATTCTCTTTAGTATTAATCTTCTCCTCTTCAGTCCCCCGACTCTCCTCATTAGCTCTATTGCTATTTCAATACTCACTCCCACTTTCACCACCCTACCGTTCTCGTTTTTCCTTTTCTGTGGCTCTGATATCAGATTTGCTCAGACAACAATCTGAGATTCATAGCTCACTCCCCTCCCTCTTAGCACAGGGATTCAGGACCTAACATCAACATGCAAATAGATCATCTCCTAATGAAGGAAAGGTTTTTCTTAGCCACTCAGGACCAATGGCACATTTGCCAGCAGCTCTTTATCCAGACAGCACTGGGCACAGGCACACATCCCATCAAACATACTACGGTAAGGGGTTATTTGAACATAAGTGGTAGCAATGATCAGTCTCTTGTACCAAAAATAATGCTAATATTACTACTACTAACAAAACATATCCATTCACGTGATTGGCTGGTGAGTGGGCTGAGTTCCCATGGCAACTGTTGGCAGTGAAGCTTGTAGGAAGAAAGTAAGTATTCTGTTTGAAATGGTTCAGATTTCTGCCACAAAGTTCATACAGCATAGAAGCATGTATCAGATTCCTTCATTAGCTACACAAATTGTCTCCCATCCCCCCAGCGCTCCCCACAAAACTAAATTATCCATGTTTGGTCTGCATTTAGCTTTGAGCTGGGGAATTAGTACAAGAGAGTGTTGAAGGGGATCCCAGCCAATGGGTGCCTTCACCCAAACTGGCTACCCTCATTCCCCTTGAAGTTGGCATTGTTGTTGGCACTTTGGTTCCACCTGAGGTTAGAGATGGAGCTGACCTCAGGATACCTGCTACACAATTAGCATGCAGCACAGACAACCCTGACCCTGCCCAACCACCTCTGCTCAGCCTGAGGAGCCCTTGTCTGTAGGCAGCCCGCTGTTGCACACATCTGGATTTCAGAACTGGCTTGGACTTTAGTTTGGCCAATAGTGGAGAGGGAGTATTTGTTCATAGTGTCAGAGAGAAACTTCGTTTTCCTCCAGTTATGCTCCTCCATGAAAAGTTCTAGATACCATATTGTTGAGCATGACTACAAGCTGTAAAAGGGGTTGCAGGAAGAAAGCCAGGAGAGCTCTGTCTGCTTACACAGCTAAGCAAAACACTTGCCTAGGTTTTAAACTGAACCCCTGGAACAAATGCAAGGTGGATGAAGGTTTTTTACATCTCAGCTGACAAGTCACCCAGAGTGCAGTAAGGGTACAGGCCATGTATCAAAACCTGACTGTACACCCTTTGCCTTTCACAGAGTTTCTTACAGGAGACAGAGGAGTTCTTGGGCTGTTGGTATAACCAAGTGAGAAAGAAGTCCAGAGAAATACAAAGGACTGTGACACACTCACACACAGAAATTCAACACTCTAAGGGCACCACAAATCTTAGATTGGATATTAGGAAAGTTTTCTTCACTGCAAAGGTTAACAACTGTTGGAAGAGGCTGCCCAAGGAAGTGGTTGAGTCACCATCCCTGGAGGTATTTAAAAGGCATGTAGGTGTGGTACTTGGGGATGTGGTTTAGTGGTGGACTAGGCAGTGTTAGGCTTAATGGTTGTACTTGATGATCTCAAAGGTCTTTTCCAGCCTAAATGGTTCTATCATTCTATGAAATGGACTTTGCTGTGGGATTACCTTCCATCTGGACCTAATGGTGCATAACTCTAAAAGAAACCTGAAATTGCAGCCTATAGATACATCTGACTCTGTGCAGATCCACCCAAGCTCTTCTGAGGCATGGAGGAGTTCTGGTGATGGCAGCTCACAGGGCAGTTGTCTCCACCAATTTTGACGGAAAAAAAGTAATAAAACAACCTTTCTGTAGTTCCTTGTTCCAATGTATCTCTCCCTCTCCAATCCACCTCTCTCCCTCTCCCTCTCCCCTTTTGACACCATTTTCCACAACTCTGGTTCTGAAATAATCCTTGACATTCATACATTGGATCATTAGGCGATCTACATATTAACGGCAGCACCCATCACAACCCAAGAAACAGCCGCTAAAGTGACATACTAATGTGCTTGACTCTGGCAGAAGGAAGGGTGGGAAGATTCTTCTCTTGCTTTCCACAACAGGTAGGGTCAACAAAGTGGTTGTCACACATGTCCAAAATGTATGTCCCCAACGGGGTTAGGGGGAAAGAGGTAACAGTCTGAGTCATTAGGTGGTGATGAAGAGTAGTCACAGCTCTCCTAGACCCATCAGGGAAAGGGAGCTAAAGGTCTTTTTGAAGAATACAGCTGCCCACCAGTCTACCCATCGTATCTTCAAGAAGGATGGTGTACTCACATGCAAAGGTCATAGAGAGATGGAAGACATCAGCTTCCTTGCACAGTGCTTGGGGGTGTGACTAGATCCCTGTGTCTGTGTACGAAAGGCTCTGGGCATGAAAACAGGTTTGGGTCACACTTGGCTTACAGGCTCGAGACACCTAGTCCACCTCTGTGTCATATCCTTTGCTTTTTGAGGAGGTGGAAAAAGAGAAATGCCTCTTTTGTCTGCTGAGAAACAGAGACATAGTGACTTGTCCAAGGAAACCAAGGAAAAGGAAAATTCACTCACTTCATTAAAAGCTGATGCCTGCAGCTACTTCTATGCTCTGAACCCCATACCCTACTGAAAAATCACCACTCCTAGGGAGACCTTCTTGCAGAACTGGTAGGATTAATCAGACCCTAACAGTACCTATCTCTTCCTTTACCATGAAGGGAGCTACAGATGCCTAGCTCTGATAGACACATAAAACTCAATTAATCCCAGCCAGGAAAACTGTAGGTAGAGCTGGACTTGAACCTTTATCCACCAAACACAACCTGACTGCTATATGCTACCCTGCAGGTACTTTTACACGGAAAATCACCAGTGCAGCAATGTTTCGGGCACAGGAACATAGGCCCTTGCAGTGTTGTGATGTTAGGATGACTCCTGTAACAGTTTAGTCCATGTCAGCTGCAATTTCCAGGCATGATTTGTGGATAAACATTGGCCATAGATATTCCCAACAGGCAGTTGGTGTGCAGCCATCTCAGGCAGCATCTTAGTCAACAATCCAAAGTACTGGGTTTTGTTTGCTTGTTTGCTTTTAACTAATTTTTATGGATGTAAACTGTGGACAAATCTAAACTAGATATGGCACAAATATAGAAGAAACAGTTTTTCTTGAGCCCAAAGACTTCAGGGTCTAAGGGACCAGGCAGCAAGAAGATGGTGAGAGCAAGAAGAGAGGCAGTGGCTGGGCCAATGGGTCTGTTGATGTCTTAGAACACCTTCAGCATAAATTGTGAGTCTTCCAAAGGTGCAACAGTCAGCAAGACTCACACAAAGAAAACAACCTTTTCTGTGGTGAGAAGGAAACGTGTCTGGGCAGTGAGGTGAGGAGGAAAAGGGTAAGTGGTATCCTGGGCTCCTGCTATTGCCAATATTTCCCTCTAAACCCTAGGTAAGGTGACATCAGTCACTTATTTTCAAACTGGCCTCAGGGGAGCCAATGCTGCCAGATTTCACCTTTCTCCAGCCCACTCCTGGTAGGTGTCAGTGGGGCATTTATGAGTCACAAGGTTCTCGGATGATGTCTTGCTCCACAGACAAGAAAGCTGCAGGCAAGTGACTTCAAAACCAGCTTCTGGAGACACCAGAACTGCAGAAGGTTGGGGAAAAGAGGTTTCAAAAAGAAGGGTTTGGGGTTTTTTTCTTTCCTAAAAAAGTGGATGGGGCTTGACTTTTGTTTGAATATGATGTCTCTGGCTTGATGTCTGAGATTCTGATGAAAAGAGAATGTGGTGGCTGCCGTGAATGTTAGAGAGGAAATTGGGCCAGGGAATGGACAAAAAGGTGATCTGAAGATGTCTGTCATCACGCAAAGCCTGGAGGTTATAGTATGAGCACGAGGTATCAGCAGAGAGGGACAGGAGGGAGCAACCCTTTAGCCTGAGGATATCAAAGTTTCTACTTAGCTCCCTCAAATTGAATGACGGGGATTAAAGGCAACTTAATATGAGGACTCTGCTCTTCCATGATCTCCTGGCTCTGATATTTTTGGAAAAGCTGGATTGTTGGAGAGAGAAATACGTCTCTCAGGGTTTGTCTGCTTATGGGTATTATTGCCCTATCTTCTAAAATCATGGCAGGATGCGAGGGAAGGGAGGTCGGTGACCATTATGGAGAGAAACAGGAGGGATAAGAATTGATCTGGGTGGGAGCAAGGGGTATGTCCTTTTCAGAGGTTCTCAGCCCAGATGTTGAGAAATGTGTTTTTACATCCTTGGCAGTGGTAAGAGGGCTCAGGAAGGTCTAAGCCAGACTAAAGCAGTCTAAAAGCTGTGGTGACCACCATTTAAGGTGTATGCAGTGAGACTTGTCTTAAGGGAGGGAGGGTGCTGAATGAATACAGCTACTGCTTGCTGGCTCTACTCTGTCAGCACTGAACGGCTCCAGCCTTGGTCTGCAGACAAGTCGAGCTCTGAGAGAGAGAATCGTCAGTATTATTCTGGTTCCTAAGTGCTCAGGAGTCCCTCTCACATCCGTTTTGGGGCAAAGGGTAAACCCAGAGGGCTCACCTTTGCTCCAGCCACTGCTTATGCATTTTGCATGAGTGAGTCATCGGACAACACCAGAAGCACAGTTTGGAAAAGGAGCCAGGACTGAATTCGATTTTTTTTTTAACTGCTATGTTGCAAAGCCAGACCACTCTAGCTGATTTTGGGTCCCATGTCCCTCCCTGTGGAAAAGGATCTCTCAACAGCCTCCAGCGAGGTCTCATGTTGGCAAAAAAGATCTACGGGACCTATAGCCAGGCTGGATGAAGCCTGGTCTAGTGGAAGGTGTCCCTGCCCATGGCAGGGGGGTTGGAACTAGATAGTCTTTAAGGTCCTTTCCAACCCAAACTGTTCTGTGATTCTATAATAGCCACCTCAGGCAAGGGACCATGCACCTGGGGATACTCTGCAAACTTTCTTTGTCAGGACTACAGGGTTGTACAAGCCCTGGGCTGACAGACATGCATCTGTGTCAGCAGTTACTCAGAGTGCAGTTTTCAGGTTTGTTCTGGCTGCCTTTGAGGTTTTGCAGGACATCAGGAAGCAATGTAGATATGCCGAATAGAGGGAATGGGTATCAAGTCCTGAAGCACCAGGGAGCCTGGAGTGGCCATCAAGTCACATACAAGAAAATCCTCTTACCCCTTGCCCAGCTCCTGATACGTACTAAATTAAGAGGACCCCAGAATGCAAAGGAAGGCTACATGACTTACATGGAGAAGACAGAGGGCCTTACTGATCTTTTTCAAAATCCCCCTAGGACCTTAGCAGGGTCTTCCTGAGCCATGGACTGAATGAAGATAGACAGAAGATTGTCTTTTCTGCCAAATAAATGATCTCCCCAGGTGAGGCACCAGGTTGAGAGAAGTCTCCATCTCTCTGAGGATGGTTGAGATGAGGAGGCAGCTGACTGAAGTTCACCTCCATGGTCCTCTGCAGAGGAGGTCATATTCCCCATCTCTCACTTCCAACATTTCTCTTTTTCTTCCTTCCTTCCTCACTTTGTCATGCAAACACCAGCAGCTAGCACAACAGGGACACTTTGGTTGTCTCTTGCACATCCAAATTAAAGATAGACAAGAAACCGTTATCAGTGTGGAGACATGCATCTGCTTACCACACCCTGGGGAAGTCACTGGATTTTCTTGGGTTCAGTTGAGACCAGAAGATGTCATAGAATATTTTCCCTGTTCCACCATTCAGGGTTTCTCTAATTAATAGTCGGCAGTGATGTAATCATCATTTTGAGGAAGCATAACGTGTATTTCTTACTTTGATAGGGTTCAAACATGAGCTCTGATTTTTGCCTCCCTTTATTATAATTTTTGTAAGTGTGCTGTGGAAATGTGTCACCCCTTGTAATTATACTGCAGAAAAAAATTAGAGAAGTGACACAAATTACTAATTACTTTATTATGTGGTGATTTAAAAAAAAAAAAAGGAAAAGAATAGAATAAAAAGCTAGAAGTTGCTTCAGCAAATTCTATTTTTAAAGAAATAATTATTGTGTTTCAAGTGTACTAAATTAAGTAATTCTCTGCCAGTTTTCTTCCCCCCCTGCTTTTAATTTTCATTTTTGGCTGCGTGGCTGGCTTTGCAGTTAATGATCTTCTAGGATGCTGGGCTTAGCCCCATAATATTATTAATTATTAGCAGTATAGTAGCATTCCCCACCAAACATAACCATTCTGCCTGTACTAGGTGCTACACAGGCACTGAGTGAGATGTGAGGCCAAGAGAGTTTCTGGGCTAAACAGACAAGGCAACCGATGCTCACACATTTTGCAGAGATGGCTCTTGGCTTGTCTCAGCTGATACGTACTGGAAACCCTACACTGGTCAGAGGACAGCAAAGGAGCCTGGGGGCAGATCACATCACAGAGAAAAATAATACTTGCAGGTGGGAAGTGTGTTTCTGAAGGGCCTACAAAAAGGAGGCGGGGAGAGCCCTGATGCGCAATCACCATGGTTCTTATCTGCTTTAGCCTGGGGGGGGTGAGGCTTTCTGGGGTGCCAGGATTTCCCTGGGAAAGGCTTTTTCCCCTGCATCACCATGTCAGTGGTATCTTTCCTCCAGCAGGGATATGGGAAAACAAAATGGGATGTTTTTATCCTCCTTAAGAAAGGTGCTCAGGGATCAGGGAAGCCAGAGGGAGGGCAGGGCTGTTGGTACATCTGAATTGTCCCCATGCAGGAGCTCCTAGTCTACCTCCAGGACTCCAGAGAGCTCTAGGTCATGGTGGCACCCCAGGAGACATCTACATGAAGCCTCCCAAGCACAGCAGTGAGTCCTGTGCTGGGACAGCATTTAGGGTGAGCGCATGGGGATGGAGGAAGGATGCAGGAGGTGTCAGGCACAGAGTCTGGGTCGTGCTGAGGAAAAGGGGCAGCTTAAAAATCAGTAGGAGGGAACCTGGTTTGTGGTAGGATGAGTAGGGAGGAGTGTGAAGTCTCCTTGGAAGTGCCATTCCCCAAGTCAGGAACCTTTAGTATATTGCAGGGAATATAACCGTGAGCCAGGATCCAGGCAGGGGCTGAACCATGGTCTGGAGTGAAAGACACTCCAGTTTCTTCTTTTTGATGGGGTCCCAAGTTCAGGGGTGGCTGGCCACTTGGCTGTACCACTGTCTGATGATAATCACAGTAACTTTAGGCAACACAATGGGTAGGAAATCCCTGATTTCTAAGGATCTGCTCAGCACTTCAAATACTCCTTTCTCTCAAATCCTAGACTACAAGGAAATGTTTCATATCACCCTGGATCACAGAAATGCATGCTGACAGTTTAACAGTCTGCTTCTTTACAATGTTTAGGCACACTTTGTGCCAGGATAACTATTGCCCAATTTTGTGCCAAGTTCAGTACATCCTGTTTCTCTTATTCTTTCCTGTCAGACAGATTTTGGTAAGCCTGTGTACCCCAAACTCTCCCAGGACCTCCCCTCTCCCCCTCCCCTGTAATTAAACAAGAACTGTTGACAGCTGCTGTCGAAGCCAGTTCCAACTCTTCAGAAATTTTCAGCAAATAATAAGAGAAGCTCTGAAATAAGAAGTCAGATGAATTCAATAGAAGAGAGGCAAATACTCAGCAACCCTAAGAGACCTTAGCTCAGAGAAGTGCCACTGACACTGCACAAGAGAAAGAAAAAGCAATGTCTAAATTTTTTTGTTGCCTTGTTGAGATACCAAAACCAGCTCACATAGAAGGGGAGGGTTTTGAGAGGCTTTTTTCCCCCACTTTTTACCTTCACAGCTGTGTCACTTGCATTGCACAGTGTCTGAACTGGAGTATCAGCTCTAACTCAAGGGATCCTGTTATGAGAGCACGCACCCACCATTGCCCTCTATAGGGCTTGGGAAAAATCCAGGGAGGAAAAATGGGGCTAGCTGAGGTATAGAAAAGGGTAACTTTTGGCTTGAACTTTCTGACATTGTTTTCTGTGCCAAGAGTTTGAAACTCTGTTGCGTCAGAAAGGATTTGCAGCGAACATTTCTTTAAACAAGGAATTTGAGAGATATTCTTGCTCTGCTGAACTTGCTTTGCTGACTGCTTGGTAAGTCCTTTAAGTAATGGTATTGTGATAAAAAATGTCACATAACTAAAATCATAGTAATTGCTAAAAACATTCTCATTAACAAAAAAGTTCTCTTTTCAAATTCTCCTATTCAATCAGCTCTGTAAGCTTTTAAGCCTTCAAACACAAGTAAATGACATCTTTGCTAAGAACAGTTAGTTTACATCAGCAAAGAAATTGGAGAGGAATCTGGGTTTACTGCAGATGGAGCGGGGAGTGTTTTATGTTAGCACAGACTGAGGTTCTCAACTTCCAAAAGGAACTCCTCTTTGCTTCTTCAAACTCAAAGGTAAAAGTTGAGAGGCTCACAATCTCAAAACCAAGATGCTGGGATGATGCTAAAAGAAAGTGAGCTTTTTCAGGAAGATGTCACTTTTCACTTGTGCAAATGCATGGAGCGGTCATATTCCAGGACTCAGAGTGAATTAACTGAGTAGGTCAGAAGAAGACATAAAAACATAAAAAATAAAGAGCTGCTGTGCTGGGGAGGATTTGACAATGAGATCCAGCTATGACCTCAACCAAAATCAATCTAAATTCAGCCTAAATTCTCCAAAATCGAGGTCCACTTGGTACACAAGTTCCAGATTGACCTACATGTTGTCCTCCACAGACATTCAGTAAACCGCTTGACCTTTGACTGCTCCAGATCCAGAAGGCAACATAACATCTTTCCCAGGATCCAGTGATGTGTTTGGGACCATCACCTCAAGGTTAGGTGGGATAGCCAAACCATGCCCACGATATCATATCCTGTCCATATAGATGTGGTATTAGCAGAGTGCTCTAAGGCTCATCCCAGCATAGCTGAGAAGGATGCTCTGCCATCAGTGTGGTGTGATCAGGCAGCTGTTATGGCCCTGAGCCTTTCCTGCTAATGGCGAATGTTGTTTTACATCTCAGCATGGCAGTCAAGGCTTAATTCATGCCTATATCCAAAACATTTTCACCTGCAGGCTCAAAATTTGTTCCACACCCTGACCCAGAACACATGCTGCTGTGCTAGTCTGAACTTAAACTGCCTGGAGGACACCTCTAGTTTCTCTCACTACCCTAAAATGGTTATTAAGAAAAACATCTTAATGTCCCCTTTTCCTCTGGGGTGATGCACACACTGTCAGTGTCCTTCTGAGCCCTACAATAGAAGGTAACAGTCACCTCCAACAGAAAAGTGGTGACATTGTGAGTTGTCACCACCTTGATGTGTTTGCAAGAATGAAAATGAAGTTCATGATGGGTTTTCTTCCCCCTCACTACTGGGTGTCCCCAGGGGTATCTTCATCCACCCTCTCCCCATCACCTCTTCCCTTCTCCCTGGTCCTCAGCACTGGTGGCAGAGCTGCCCAGCCCGGGCACACAAAGGGCTGGTGTTTCCTGGGCAGTGCCAGCCCGGAGCAGCAGCCCTTGGCCATGCAGGGTGTCCTCAGCGCTGAGCTCAGGCAGGTTGGGCACAAGTCCTTGGCCACAGGACACTTGTGATCACAGGGACACCCAGCTCAGGGCACAGCAGGCCATCCTGAGACCCTGCGGTGTTGAGTGAGCACAAAGCCCATGGCCTTCTGCAAGTGATGGCCAAAATCATATTGAGTGGGGCTACGGGGCTGAATACACACCAACACAGGTGACAGGTCAAACTGAATAGAGATGGAGCTTACAGACACAAATACCTGTCAGTGTAGGTAGACCTAAAGAGCAAGGTAGTAGGCAGGAAATTACAAGAAAAAAGTTGATACAATAAAGGATCTCTGCTGATGACTCTGGAGGGGCGTAAGAATTGGATGTACTTTACTTCAAAACTGAAAAAGAACCCGAAAATGAGAAAGCAAGCTGGTTGCTCTGACCTAAAATAATTATTTTAAAAGGGAAATAAACATAGAAAATATGGAGAAGTCATGTTTGTGACTCATTGACCTGAAACTAAGCAGTTTTCTTTGCAATTTGAGTTTTAAAAACAAAATAGTTCAGTCAACATTGAACAAATAATTTTCTTCCATTTTCATGTTTTCAGTTTTGGTCCTTGCTCTTTTAGAAATCTGAGTCATTTTTTTGAATGAAAATACTACTTTGAAACAACTGAAATGTTCTTCTTGACATTGCCCAAGTACAAGTTTTTTATTTTTTCTGAAATTCCCCTTTTTTGTCTCTTCATTCCTAGCCTGAAGTACTCCTCAAATTCAATGTGAATTTACAAATAATTTGAGACTTCTTCTGAACCCCTTTTTATTTTTTTAAGGGTATTTACTACTCTCTGTATATACATATACGTGGGTGTGTGTACATATCTAAATATGGTGATTAAATTCTCAGTTGTGCAGAAAGTTTTGTGGGGAGACTGAGGCATAAGATTTTTGATTCAGGAGGGGGTAGGTTAGACTCCTGATAACTCATATCTTTGCAACTACAAGGACATCTAAGCTCGAGCAAGGAGAAGGCATTTCGGATGTCCTGTTGCCAGTTGCTGCCAGACTCTGGCTCCCTGGAGAGAGGAAGCAGAGCATCCCAAATAGCAATTGTCTGAGTACAGCCCTCCATCCTCACCGCAATCACTGCATCCTGCTTGTCCCAGATGGCACAGGGGAATAGCCGTTTCTTTTCTGACTCAACCAAGCCTACGAGAGCTACACATTTCCCACTCCCCCGCTGCTGGAAAGTAAACAATCCATTAGGGCTTCGCTGACTGGATCTGACATTTCCCAGGTGCAGATTAACACCCCCTCGGGCCTTCAACACCGTGAAAATCAACTCATCGTTTGCGCTTCACTTCCCATCACCGCTCCCAGTGACGAGGAGCCCCAGCACCTGCCAGGCCAACACTCAGTGCCCACCAGCGTGGTTTTCCAAGGCATTTGACTTGGCATGGGAGGGATGAACAGGGGAATGGTGGCATGTCATTCATGGCATGAAGTGTTCAGGTTTAATACTGGCTTTGGGTATTCCCACCTTCCCCTGGTTATTCCTTTAGGCTGTGAAGTGATGACGTGTAGTCTTTGGAAATGGAGTCAGCTTTAGGTATCCTTTCTTCTTGCTGGTCATCACTGCCTGGTCCTATTCTCTTAGGTCAGCTGAGGCAATGGTGTATGGGTCATGCTGTGAAGTGGGCAACTGACGCACTGTGGTGGACTGACCTATGCTGGGTGTCAGTTGCCCACCAAAGCTGCTCTATCCCTCCCCTCCTCAGCTGGACAGAAGAGAGAAAATACAACAAAAGGTTTGTGTGCCAAGATAAGGACAGGAAGAGATCACTTACCAGTTATCATGATGGGCAAACCAGACTCAACTTGGGGAAATTAATTTAATTTATTGCCAATCAAATCAATGTAAGTTAATGAGAAATAAAACCAGATCTTAAAAACCCCTTCCCTACACCCATCCCTTCTTCCTGGGCTCAGCTTTCCTCCCCATTTCTCACCCTCCTCCCCACCAGCACTTCAGGGGGGAGGGGAATGGGGGTTGTGGTCAGTTCATCACACGTTGACTCTGCTGCTCTTTCCTCCTCATGCACTTCCCTTGCTCCAGCCTGGGCTACTGTCTCCACAGGGACACAGCTCCTGCCAGGACCCTGCTCTGTCGCGAGCTGCCCACAGGGTCACAGCCACCTTTGGTCATCCCCCTGCTACGGCATGAGGTCCTTCCCAGGCTGCAGGCAGGTTTCTGCTCCCCCATGACCCTCCATGGCTGCAGGGCACAGCCGGCCTCACCATGGGTTGCACCACGGGCTGCTGGGGAATCTCTGCTCCAGTGCCTGGAGCACCTCCTCTCCCTTCTTCTCACTGACCTGGGGGTCTGCTGGGTTGTTTCTTTCACATATTCTCACTCCTCTCTCTGGCTGCTGCTCCACAGCATGTTTTTGCTGCACAGGGAAGTGAGAAGTTTGCAGATCCCATACTTTGCTATGTGGATGGGAGATACGGGTAGAAGGAAACTGTCAGAAGAGCTATTACTTATATTAATGAGGGACCAATTGCAGAGTTGATGGGAGTTAAATAAGGACAGCCATAGTAGGTCAAACAGAAGATTGCTCCAGCTCTGTGTCCTGTTGCCAAAAGTGGTCAGCAGTAGGTGTGGAGAGATTATCTGAAAAAAATGTAAAAGTGTGGAGTGATTCTTTCCAAAACACTCTTTCAGCCCCCAGTGAGCTACAACTCGTGGACTTCTTGAGAAAGGGTTTTTATATTTAACAGCCTTGGATGGATTTTTCTGTCCATAAATTTGCCCAGTCATTTAGCTATGCAACCCTTAATGGAAGCACTGGTGTGGAGTCAGGAGATGTATTCTCTTTGCTGTGCTATGTTGCAGGGTGATCTCAGGCAGGGTGTTCTGGGCTCCATCCAGCTTCTGAAACATCAGTGTCTAGTGCCACTGCAGACACCTTGCTTCTCCAGGACATCGGCAAGGGGGTGGCAAAGGTAGCATCATACCTTGTGGTCTGCAAATGTCTCTGCTCTGGACGTGGCTGGACACGTTGTGGGAGCAGGTCAGAGAGGGGTATGGCTGGTGTCTCAGCCTCCTGCCCCACTCCCATTTCTTCCCTTCCACCTCTGAACTTGTTTTTTGCCACTCAAGGTGTCTGTTCCTCCTTCCTAGCCTGCTCTCATTCCTCTATGTACATGCAAAACCGGCACTAGGGTCTGTCACACTGAAGGGCTTTACCCCCCCACCGCAAACCAGAGACAAATTCAGGATAGACGATGGGGCTGTTGGATCTCACACCATAGCTAGGCACTACCTGACAGAGGTGAAAGCTCTTTGGAGGCCACATCCTGCTGTGTTAGCACAGATAAAAGACTAATCCTGCCCTTCTTTCTCCTTGCACTGGGATGCTGTGGGGATTATCTCACCATTTCCAAACAGGCTGAGCCTTTCCGTGAGGCTGACAGGCACTGGAAATTAGCTCCTGTAGCCTGAAGAAGATGCATTCATTACCTCATGCCCCTTGAGGCCCTCTGAGCTGGAAACAAGCACAAGGCTGGCGTGGCAGCTCCCTGGGCTGACAAACAGGGCTCTGCACCATGCTCAATGAAGATGAGGGGGCAGAGACACATCCCCACCCCCTCCCCACCTGAACTGTCCTTGCCAAAGTCATCAGGCACTTTGCAACCCTGTCCCTCTCTCCGAGGCAGCTGCTGTCGTACGCCCCACAGGGTTAACTCATTCTACCTGAACGCAAACAAGCTCTCCCTGCACTCCCATTAGTGCTGTTTGAAAGCCATGATTCCCCATCTTGGCTTCCCGGCGTCCCGCTGCTCCTTCTTGCGCGGCGCAGGCTTCGCCAGGATAGCTCCTGTCATTTAAAACAATGGGGAGGCGAGGGCTTAAAAAAACCACAAATTCAGGCACTTCATGATGGACAGAAAGATTTATTCCTTCCCTCCCTGTCCCCTCCCCAAAAAAGACTTTCTCCAAATCCTACAGGATTATGAAATACATTGAGTATGTAGATGGTGCTTTCTCTGTTCTGATAAATCTCAGTGATTAAGTAAGTGTTTTGTTTGGTTAGTTTTCACCACATTTCTCGTCATTATTCTAGTATGATGATCGAGCTAAGGGAATGTGTCTAAACTTCAGAGTATCTGAGTGCTTCTGCAGTGTTTAACAAGCCACACAGCCCTACAAAGGAGGAGGTTGCTGCTAGCCCTTTTTGCAGCTAGGAAAGCAAAGGAAAGGCTTGTTCAGGGACATATGGGAATTCAGTGACAGATCCAGGGATTTGAACCAAGTGTCAAGCTGGTCCTTAACACTCTGTCCTAGTAATTCAAGATGCTTCCATTCCCTTCTATATCAAAAAACAAAAAGGGGTTGGAAACACCTGGACCCTGCTCTCTCAAAGGCTCCAAAAGAGGATGCAGAGAGGGATGCAAATAACTGTTCAGCTAGAAACGTGAGGGGATTTAAATGGAGTGAGCAAAACTGGATTTGTTACCTGGCAATTAGCTCTAAATTAATGCACAATCATATGGCACAATTGAGCTTGGAAGGGAGAGGTCGTTCTGGCAGCTAGAGTCAATGTGCTCTGTGGAGGTCAAACACTGCTGTCTGGGGCAGGTCAGCTCAGCTCGTGTGTTTCCTGGATACCTGAGAAAAATTACTGACTCCAGTACTGTCAAGTAAGGGCTTTGGGTAGGAAGAGCAGGACAGAGGTCTTGTTTTCCTGAATACACATAAACAGAGAGGCAAGACCAACCTGGGCCGTCCAGCTGAAATCCCAATATTTTAATAATTCATAGCCCTGTTCATTTCCTGATCCCAGTTTTCCCAGAGGCCATCCCAGCCAACCTGCTGCCTCCCCTGACTGTGACCAACACAGGCCACTGCTCTCAAAGTCTAAGTGCCTCCCAGCTCTGATGGCACTGCAATCTGTGGTGCTTGCCAATGCAGCCTGAGCATCAGGATGGTTTTCCTTCCTTACTACACCTGTTGCTTCTGCAATTCCCATTGTCCTGGCTTTCTCAGGTGTCCCTCACCTTAGAGGGGTCCAATTTTTTGTCTGAGCTTGGCACATGCTTCCTGGGTGCAACTTGGTGCAGAGGGAAAGGAGAGGCATCATCCTGTTGCCAGGTGATGCATCTCCAGCCTGCGTCTCCTACTCATATTTAAAGGGCCAGAGAGAGGCTTTTTTTCTGAGCCAGTGCACTATTTGAGCAGATCAGAGCAATTTCCGATGCCTAGAAACCCATTGCCAGGCAACCTGATGCTTAAGCCCTCTTTCCCAGCCTGCAAGTGAAGACTCCCTCCCGCCTGCTGCCAAACCTTCCCCTCTGTAAACCCCCTCCTCTACTCCCAGAGCTGAGGACAAGCGCCCCAAACCCTTCTGCTATGTACCAAAGTCTCGGGCACCCTCCCACCCAAAGCATCTGTTGCTACAGAGGCCAGGTCCTACTTGTTCTCATGCTGGGGACAAACATGCCTAGGTGCCAGCTTGTAACAAATCCCTGGCCAGCTGGGATGTCTCTGGTGGTGTCACATTGCCACAAACCACCGATCCAAGCAGTTTTGCAGCAGTTCAAGGGCTGAAGACTTCCTTACACCTTACAACCCTAACAAAGAGGATCTTCACCTGCAGTCAAAGTTGCTCCCCTGGGCAATGCCTGGACACTACTCCAGCAAGATCATTTTACCCTGGCCATTCCCATTGGACAGTGTGTTTGCAGTCAGCCCAATTTGGAGTCCGAGGGAGTTTGCTAGCAAAAAATTTGTTAGCTGACACTCCATGACAGCTGGTCTAAGGCATGGGAGCTGCCGTCACTGTGTTTCATTTACTGGAATAACAGTAATTTCATCTTGATGACATTGTCGCAGCAGCTCTGAGCTTGATATCTAAGGCAGTCCAACCTGTGCAAGATATCCTTCAGCCTAACACATGGGCCCTGCCAGCACCGTTGCCTAGAGAATGGCAAAGCAAGGGTGGTGAGAGGGGTCATGGTCCCCCAACCCTATCTTCCAGCCACCCTGAGGAGCTAAAGGAGATAGTGTAATGACATACAGGGCTGTCATGAAAAAGGAACATGTACAAAAAAGGGTACAAAAGAGAGTAGATACTGTGGGAAGAGGAAGGAGAGAAGTTAAACATCAATATTTTCCTTGCAGGTTACTTATATTCATTACAAATGGACTCACCTGGGTTGGAAACCTGTTAAGTGTAAGCAATGAAGAGACCATGAGATGGCAACAGATGTTGTAGTCAATATTTTGTAGCTCAAGCTAGGGCTATCCATCATGCAAACCACAGCCTCTGCAGACTGAGCACTGTCCAGGTGCTACTTCCCCAGTGACAGAGCAAAGAAAGAAGATGGTCTGTATAACAGCTACTGTGGTCATACTGACACATCCCAGCCCTGAAGGCAAAGCTCCACTTGGCACACTGATCCTTGGAGACACACAGTCTGGGGGTGACTGGGCCACCAATGCTAGAGACCTGTGTGAACCTCTTAGAAATCCCACACCCAAGTGTCAGTCCTGCAAGCTAGACTCACTGTCTCCTGCATGCAGCCGAGATGAATGCTTCTGGTGGTCAGCCCATCTCAACGTGTCTTTCCCAGTGTCTTCATCCCTCTAGGCCCTTGGTGACAGACTCCTGCCATTAGATATGATGGAGAGGGCTGTTGCCCCTATACAGACACACTCACATGCTATAGAAGCTCTGGGAGTAGCGAAAGCAATGAAATAAATCACCAAAAGAGCAAGTGTCTGTGATGAATTAGTGAGCGTTAAATGAACAAAGCAGGCGAGCTGGCCAGAGCACTGCCAGTCTTATTCCCTAGCAAAGATGTGAAGGCAACGGGCAACGGGGCTTGTGGTGACTCTAATTCCCCTTTCATACTTTGCCAGAAGTGCTTTCAGAGTCACTTTGTTGATTGAATTTGTCAGCCACCATTCTGGAGATAGCAAAGCTGCTTTAGCTGTCTTTATTGTGGTGCTCACACAAGGCAATTCCAAAGCATCTGTATTCATTCCAAGCAGCATTAGGTAGCTGATGATTCAGCCAGCTGCCGGCAGATAGCTGCTCTCTCCTTGAGATGACTGAGTAATACAGGAATAACCCAGGGATTTTGCTCCCCTTTGGTGTGCCTCTGAGTTTATTTATTTATTTTGGGTGGATCCCATTTATCACATACGTGCAGGAGCTGAGTTTTAAGCTTGGCATTCCCTTGGGCATGGAGAGCAGGACAAGCCTGCTTCTCATTTACTTTGGACAGTTTTGTCTTGCCAATTTAAGATGAAATCTTGCTGTAGCTAGGGAGCACGACTGGAGGTTTGGAAGTTGTGTGCTAAGAAAACAAAATCGATGCTTCCAGCTGTGGGCATGAGCGGATGTGCAAGAAGGGAAAAGGCTGGAAAGGTCAGGTTGGGAAGGAGAGAGAGGGAGATCTGTTCCTTCCTCAAGCAGGCTGGTGTGGTAGATGCTGAGTGTCCCTGGATGCATCCTTGCTGGCATGAAGTCTTCTGGAGGCAGGTAAAGGTGAATTGCAGCAGCCAGTAGCAAACCTTGCATCCCTCAAGGGTGCAACCCAGAGATCCTGCTTGCACTCCAAGGGCCAGGCTTGTGTCTGTGTAGCTGCTCTTGGATATCAGTTGGTCACAAAACAGCTGAGACTGCTCCAGAGCCTGCAGAAGACTTGAAGAGAGCACCCAGGGTTGGATGGATTTCTGCTAACTTTTCCTGCCTGCAAGCACAGTTTCTTTTCTATGCTATTGGCTTCACCCCCATCTCCACACTATGGAAGGAGATAGGGACATTTCAGCCCTCCTGAGAGAGGTGTCTGAGATAAGTGGACTTGAATCACCTTAAAGCAGCTCTGATTTCTCCCCGCTGATTACAGAGGGAATTTGATGACAGCCTTAGACCAGACACTAGCCGTGAAGCAGTCATGAGTCCGGGTTGCAGTCACATTTCCTCTGCCCCTGCTCTGGGCACTCGGTATTTGACCTGCCTCTGTTCTGGGAGCCATAAACCAATTTCTGAAAGTCTGTTTGCCAGTCCCTTGTGCTCCCCAGTGGCTCCATGCACTAGGCAAGCCTGCTCTGAACACAGACCATTTTTCCACAGATTTTCTATATCCCCTTTGCTCCCTGAGTAGGAGGCTGATGTCTTTCCAAACATCTCTGTGACCGCATGAGTGTGCAGGAGAGAAAAATGCCTTTCATTTGCATCAGTAAGTCCAGCCTTGCACTGACAATTTTCAGGAGTTAATCAGCCTGACAAGATTTGGGCAGGGGCACAGAGCAGCAGGGAAAGGTGTATCCTGTCATGATGGCCAGCACATTTTACCAGATGAGGTGCAGGTACCACACCCCAGGTCCAGGGCTGTTGAGAGCATTGTTCCTCCCATGCCTGTCCTAGGGGTAAAGTCCATGTCTGCCTCTCCACGTGATCAGTGCTTACAGCTCACAGATGGGAAGAAGATACACAAGACAGAAAGCAGTGCTCATCCAGAAGTAGCTGTTATCCTGTGGAGTGGTGTCACCTTCTAAAAGCACTTGTTCCACCTTGGAGGATACTGCCTATTGCCCCACTGCCCCACAACCCACCACCACAAGTCTTCAGTGGGAGGAAAGCTCCTTCTCTTTTCAAGGCAGGAAACAGAAGGGAGAAGATGAAAGAGGGAGAGAGAGGGAGCACTTCAGGCTTGTAATTCAGTTACAGTGCAGCGAATCGATTTGCTGTGGCTCAGAGGACGGTTTGTTTTCGCAGGAACAGAGGAATGAATCTGATGATGGTGTTGTGACGAGGCTCAAGTCCACTGTCCAATCCTAAATGCAGCATGGGGCTGGAAGGGGAGCATGTGCCACACAAGGACTTTCCCAGATGCTCGCTCAAATCCAGCTCTGTGTCTGTCACATCCTGAACACAGGTGAGTTTGGGCTAAAGTGGGGTGAGCACAGGAGCCAGTCCCTACCAGGCATCCCACCACACTGGAAAAAAATTGATTTTTCCTGTAGGTAGTTAGGATCTGGCGGCCGGAAGATTTCGTGCTGTACGGAAAGACAGGGACCCTCCCCTGATAGCCAGTAGCGTGTAGTTTGCGATGTAAGCAGACGGAAGTGACGTGACAAACCTAAGCCATATAACGCAGTGTTACACATCAATAAATGCCATTTGCCGTCCACCACATTGGTGTCTGTGAGCTGATGGCCCGAGCGGCCCGGGGTGGGTCGCCATGCCGCTCCTGAACCAGGTCGCCACGCCTTGCAAAGGCAACATTTCCAAAGCATTTTCTGGCTGCAAGGGTAGGAACTGCCTCCTGGGGTTACAGCCCTGAATCTAGACACACAAAACAGTCTTTGTGATGGTCCAGAAGAAGTCATAAGTTAATTGGGGTGGTTTATTGCTAAACTGAAAGGGTATGGCATCCAGGGCTAGTGACTGCTTGCTTTGGACTACCTGAGAAAAACAAGGGAATCTGGGATTGAAAATTTACCTGGAAGCACTATAGCAAGAACAAGGAGAGACAAAAATGGATGGGAAATATGGGGCAGATGATGGGTTGTGCCTTCCAACAACCCCTGTCCTTCAGAGTCTGGTGGGTAGCCATCAGCTCTTCTGGGTATGAGGCCAGCGCTGGCTACCAACATTCATCAGAAACAAATGCAGTGGTGAAGACTGAGGATCTAGAATAACATCCCACCCAATCTCCATTAACTCTCAAAACCTATCCAAATCCCTGCTAAGGGATCTCCACCTGAAATCGGCTATGTGCCTGGCATGGGACAGACACTCATACATCTGTCTGGACTGTGCTGCTGGGGTCAACTGCTCTTAGCAGTGGCCTCAAGGGTGATAAAGGCCCAAAAAAAGGATGGACAGGGAGTGAAAGCAATGCCAGAGGTGAGGTACTGAGGGATAGAAGGTACCAGGTGATTGGACCTGGCTCAAAACCCCTGCCTCAACTCACCACTTTTATCCTTTCCATTGAACACCAGAAGGGGAAGCATGAAAACCAGTCCTTCTTTAGGGAAGACAGGACACCCATCCTAGCGTCTTGATGGCTGCTGATCCCATGGGGTGACACAGAGGACAGGGACGGGATGTGCTGGGAGACCTGCTCAAGAGCCCCTGAATGGCTCAGCACTGCAACACTGTGGAGGGGTAGGAGTGAGAGCTGACTACCAGCAAGGAGTTTGAACACATCCAAGACCTGGCTGTACTGGTCCTGTGAGGAGTGAGCAGCACAGAGGATCAAGGTAAAACACAGGAAGGATGTGGGTGCTGCAGGTCAAGTTGGAGATTCACTAGCAAAGCAATTTTGAGTTCCCACTCTGAGTTGTGGGGAGGAAGGGCAGAACCCTTAGGAGCTTGGCCCAGCATCCCGCTGTGCTACCTGCAACACAAAATCTTCATTTTTAACATACTTTTGAAAACAAGATAGTCATAATCCCAAAAGAGTGCTGGAAGAGGAATGGGAAATAAGCTTCCTTTGGCCAAGCAGCTTTTTCTCTTCTGGAGCCTTTATTTTATTTCCAAGTTTGCAGTTAAGAATGGAAGCCTTTGCTTTGCAGGGGCATGCTGCTGACCACCCTGCTGTTTTCAGTTTAATCTTGTCTTATATTTAACACAGCCCTGAGGGTACTGGAGCGACTCACTGACACGGTATTCAAGATGGAAAAATGAAGAGATACCCTATGGAGCTCTTAGAAACCAAGGATACAAGAAAGTGAACTGTGTTTGCAGACCATCAGATTCAGTCTGTAGCCTGATATCACCTAGTCCCAGGCAAAAAAAAAAAAAAAAAGGAGAATTGTCTCCTGAGAGGCATTACACAAAAACTCTCTGACACAGGGTCAATGGAGGCAAAGCAACCTGCAGCTCCAGGGTTGTCCCTTATTGTCACAGATGGCAATCTGACTGCAGATCCTCTGGGACTCTGGGTGGAGACTGTGGGGAAAGGTCTCTCAGAACAGGGTTCTTTTAGAGGCTGAAGGTGAAAACCAAAGCTCTACCAAGCTCATCAGAAATGTCTCCTTCCCCTGAGCATGACTGGTGGCCTTTGCCTAGGTAGCAGTCTTGATGGGAAACTTCTGAGCCACTTGCTGTGACCTGGTGTTGCTTGGCCAGGCTCTGTCCTATGCCTCAGACAAAGGACGTGGGGCTGAAAAAAGACACAGTGAAGGGGGAAAAGGTAATGCCAGCCTCTTGGAAAGTATCTAATGTGGCTGTGCTGGCTGTCATGGCATGTTCCTGTCCCTACAGAGAGATATGAGTCTCTGCCAATTAATTCTAGTGAGAGCAGACACTAGAAGAGTGCATTAGACACGCTCAGCCAGAGGCTTATAGCTAAGGAAAGGGCTTTGGCTGCCTGGTTTGTGCTGCCGATGGCCTTAGGGATGGTCTCTACCCCCCTGTGACTCACAGCTTCCCTCCAGTGCAGGGGATGAGGCAAGGGGTGACCACTGCACTCTGGCATTACCAAAGAGGAGTTGATGTCTACGAAGCATTTAAGAGCTCTGTGGAGCTGCTCTTGTTTGCCGGGTGGGATTGCTTCGATCGTCAACCTGGTGAGAAAGTGGATGATCAACTACTTTGCTCAGTCAGAGCCTGGCTGCAAGCCCCCTCACCACCACCACCACCACCACCCCCTCCCAAGCCGTGCCCTCCAGCTCCGCTGTCCCCGCACCCTGCAGGTACGGGGTTTGGGATAACCGTGGTGGAGGGTTCCCTCTACTGGCCGGAAAACCCACGGCTCCGAGCCCACGGAGATTATTCCAGTGCAGGGAAATGTCTCTTTACGAGGCTCAAAGAGGAGGACTGGTTTTGGAGGGCCCCTGACCTCCCCCTGCATCAGCACCCCGACTCCTGCCCCTGTGCATCTTCCTATTCCCCCAGCACCGAAACCCCTTGTCCCTTTTCCCAAGAGCTGCCTGTTCCCAAAAATTCATGCATGCTTCTTTCTGATTTAGGGATGCTGCCCTCCTCCGCACCCGGGACAGAACCTGGGTGCAAGGAGGACCCAGATAACCAGTAACAAAACACAACCCTCATTCTTTGTGTCCACAACTCAGGTTTGGACCACAGCCCTGGCAGCAGTTACGGGCACTACACCATGTCCAGGAGAGCCACGGGCAGTGGCTGTCCAGGAGCTGAACACCCTGATTTGCAAGAGGGACATCTCCCAGCAACCCTTTGTGCTATGGTTACTGGGTAGGTGTTTTAGGAAAGGAAAAAAAAAAAAAATGCGAAAGGGATCTACCTCTGTCTCCAGGAGGCACTAATTAAGGAGAGCAGGAGTGAAAAGAGAAAAATGTGTGTTTATCTTCACTGTGGGATATTTAAGCAGCCCAAGCAGAAGCATCAGGTCTTATAGGTCAGTGTACGCAATGACCAACAAAAATAAAGGGGAAACTCCTCCCCTGAGATTGTTCCTCAGTGTTGCTGCTCCATCCTTCCCCCCCCACATTTGTACCTATCTCTTTCCTTTCCTCCTCTCTCTCCTTGCCTCTTTTCACCTCTGTTTCTATTACTATCAAAGTGAAATTTATGAAGAGCTCGAGGCATTGGCGATTTCCTGGATTTCAATATAACTTCTTGCAATCTTAAGTGAACAGCTTGGTTGCTTCTGCCTGTCAGAGAATTTAAATTGCAAATTGAATAGTGAAATGCAGCAGCCAAGGGTCTGTATCAGTGACTTTGGAGAGCAGAGATATCGCTTAGCAACTGGAGGGAGGGATAGAGTCCGCAGTAAACACAGCAATGAAATATCTGGATTTTGGGATATCCCCTGTCCCTGCATGGTGGAGGGGTGGTAGCTCTGGGACTCTGTGAGGGGTGCCTGTGTAGAGATTAACGCTCATGTTTCCCCACTGATGGTGGAACAAACAAAATCTGCAAGAGCAGGTACTATCACCTCCCATCTGTATGTAGTAGTGTATCATATCTCCCTCCTGACCCCACCTGAAGCCCAGCCTGGCACAGCCTGAGCACAGGGAGCTGCAGCATTAGGTCACTTCCCAAGAGAAATCACCAGTTTCACTCTTACCAGGTCTCACCTTGGTACTTGGGAAGGTCATCACTACCCTGACACAAGTCAAGGTGTGGACTGGGAGAGCTGGATGAAACTCTCTGACCCCTTTATGTGGGGTGCCAGATGAAATAGTCCATTAGGGAGCTGAAGTAAGTGGTTTATCAAGGAAACACTGAGGGTCTTGAGTTTGGTCAGCCTGGATAAGGCTGGTAGCACTCAAGGGGGTCTTTTTGCTTTCTAACCGTCACCTACAGTAGTTTATAGACAAGACAGAGGTGGACTGTCCCTGGAGATGCACAGAAAATGGCAGAGGTGGCAGTCACGTTGTAATGAGGAAGCTAGAAGGATAAAATCTTCACAATGAGTGTGGCTAAGCACCAGGACTGGGATGTCCACATGAGAAATCTTTAAAACTCATCTGCACATGGTCTCAAGTTCTCTGGTCCAACACTGAAGATGGCCCTGCTCTGAGCTGGAGGTCAAACTAGACACGTCTGGAGTTCTCTTTCAACCTACTGTATTCTACAATTCCATCCAGTGGCTCTATTTTTCTTAAAGAGGCTGAAAACTGACTTCAATACTGCCAGAAATCAGTGCAGAGAAGGGTCCTGATCAATCACTTACACTCCTGCCCTGCTCTTGGCAGATTCAGAGATATTCAAACCCGAGCTGTCACCTGTTTGCTGGAGATTTTCTTGCAGCCCTTCAGGGAGAGATATTTCACATCTCCTGTGGACAGTCCAGTGCTTCCTATCTTTGCTGTTAGAAAATGTTTTCTAAGGTTAGTCTTGCCTAAATAAGCTTCAGTAAACTTTAAGCCCGTAACAGTAACAGCTGGCTTGCACTTACTGCTTAATAACGCAAACCTTCAATGCAACTACCATTTAAAGGTACAGTAAACACTAATACCCTGCAACAGCAAGTTCCACCAGTCCATTGTCCTCTGCATTAAAAATAATAATAGATCTTAATTAAGAACCAAAAAGGTCAAGAGGGAAGCAATTCTCCTTGTGTGCTCTTCCTGATTACAATCCCTAAGACTCACATGGAGAAAACATTACTCAAGTCCATCTCATACTAGCTATCTTTAGTGTGCAGACACAGAGCTCTGTGACTCTGTAAACCTAGTTCAATGCCCTGTGATCATTTACATCTTTTCTGTATGGATGCTAGGTGCAACAGGTGAGATTTATCAGAGCTAGATCCCCATAGGACATACTGAAATCAAGAAATAGGCACTGTCCAGGAGCTGTTCATCTAATTTTTTTCACATATCTGTTTCCAGATGAGATAGATCGCTTCATAATAAAGTCTTTTCCTCCCTAACAAGGGATAAGAAGGCTGTCTCGGAGGAAGGTGCCTGCAGTGTTCATTTCCAAGCTTTAGCAAAATGAGCCCCAGCACGCATATTCCACATAGGTGACAAATGGATGGTCACAGAGAAATGACCACAGCAGTGTGGGCTGTGGGCCTGAAAGCTCTAGGAGCTCACATAAAAATGCCTGGTAGAATACTTGGGGCTAATGGAAAATACTGTATTTTGAGAAATACTGCAATCAGTAGGGGAAATCTTTTCTCACTGAGGCTGTGCTGAAGCAATTCTTTGGTGTGCTACTCAGCGCAAGCACAATGGGTGCAGCTGGCCAAGAGCAGCACTGGCCAAGGGAATCTTTGCAAGAAGTTTTGAGGTGTGAGTCTAAGGCCAGCAGACACTAAATACACCATCCAAGGCTATTCAGGGAGTCTGTGACAGTCAGAGTATTAAATACATTTCTCCAGTGTTCCAGAGTAGTGCTCTAAGTCTGAATTACCTCCCCCACCATTAAAAACCCTCACAGGTTGCAACTTAGAAGGAGAAGGGACATTTATATGTCAAGCCCTCATCTCCCTTGGTACAGTAGTATTTGCTGCCTGGCCTAAAATGCTGGCATTAGTTCAGGTGTTAGGAACCAGTGAGTGTCACCTCAGAATCAACTGCAATTTCCTCGTCGGTGCAAAATTCACTTAAATCCCACACTTCCTTTAGAAGGGTGTTGACATTTACTCAGCTGCTTGTCAAATGTCTGGAGATGTTAACATCTCAAACAAGAGCTGTTGTCATTAAAGGAACACAGACTATTGCAAAGACAGGTAGTTAGCATGACTTTGGGAGAGGTGTTTGATGAGAGGGTGTTTTATGTGTGCCTGCATTTCCCTCCAGTCCACAAGGAAACAGTTGGTGCCAGGATAGCACATCAGATGGCAAAGGAGTTTTGTGGAATAAGCAGAGAACATTCAGATGGGGAAGACCAGCAGAAATGTGGAGAAATCCCTGTCTCTGTCATTCAAGAGACACACTCCTTTTCTGAAAGAAGTATCATCAATTACACTCATATTTGGCTTACCTAGTCATCATTCGGGTGTCTAATCAGAGTTCCTAAAACGGGAGAGAAGCAGATGTTTCCAGGAACTTCTTGGCTACTTCAGCATGAGCTGAATTGCATCCTCATGGTATAACCCTTATGACCCAATCAAGAGTTACTGTGATTTCCCCACTGGGCCTGGGCCTTGGGCTGTTTTTTATCATTTATGAACATCTGTAGTTCAGAGGGCTCTTGACACCCTCCTCCACAAACTGCTTCCACATAAACTATATTCCTGTCCCCAGAAAGTCCAGGCACTAACCCTTCACGGTCCATAGCAGCCTGAGGGCACTGGAGCAATACCTGGGTGAGCTGCAGAGACCCTGGCATGCACCCCAGCACCACAGGGGTTTTGTTAGTCAAACCACATGCTGGACATTCTGCCCCATTTCCGTGGCTGTGACACCACTGTGGAGGTTTGCTCAGGCATGGGCAGTGCTTGGGCTGGAGATCCAGAGCTCTGTGATTTTAAATCCCCTATGTCTCATTTTCCAAGACCCAGCCGCTAAGAGGGGGGCTCTTTCCCTGCAGGCTGAGGTTAATTGGCTTGTGCTTTTAAGAGGATAAAGCTGCGGAGACTCGTAGTCAGGGCTGTTCTCCAGATTTCCATTATAATCTACATTGCAGAAAAATAGCTTTCCTGATCAAATCATCTGTCCTCTCAGTAGAGAGGATAAAGAGCTGGTTATATGGGAAATCCGCAGAGTGGGAAATCTGCAGAGTGTCTGTGCACGACCTTGCTGGACAGAGGAGGAGGAAGAAGCAGCAGAGACTTTGCTGCAAGGAAGCATGAGTGAGGTGCATGAAGGCACTCTGCCATTGACAAGTGTCTGGGGGCAGGGGGGAAAGGAGGACATGCTTAGAGTGGCTGATCCACAGCAGCAAACAGTATTAAGGTCACTTCTGCGCCTGACGTTCTGCATCTCCTGACAATCAAATGGGGGAATAAGCTGGTACATGACACTGGGAAATCCCTGGGAAATGGTGAGAATCCTGGGACCAAACCCAAAAAATGAGTAGGACTTATTACACTCTTGGCCCTTGAGGGCTGGCCAAACCTTGTCCAAGTCAAAGCCAGGTTTCAAACAGCTGCAGGAGGGAGGGAGGGAATGAGGGATAAAGGGAGGAGAGGCTCTGGCAAGCAAGAGGTGATGGTGTTATGTCCCAGGAACCAGGGCTCCAAGTGTTTATCTCAAAGCTTGTAGCTCATTCTCCCAAAAGCCTGGAGCATCACCATTACTTTCAGGGCCGATGGCTATTTTGTGGAAGAAGAAGATACCTGAAGACAAACTAAGTGTGAGAAGAACGGCTGGGAAGAAGCCAGACTGTGACACAGAGAGAATGTTTCCTTATTCCTCACCTGTGAAAAGGGAATAGTGAGATTTATTTTCCAGATATGTCTATTTGAAGCTCTTTATTTTGCTCTTGGTAAGATCATTAGCCAACCCTTATCCCAGCAGAAACTGTAAAGATTTTTTCCCAAGCACCTACACACTCCTGGTCCTTTCAACACCTGTCTCTAGAAATGCTTACTAGTGTACTTGGCCTTGCACACTTCGCACCTGGACATCCATGTGGTCTCCCATCCCCAAACCAGCTCTCACAAGGACACAGCTGCTCAGCTGTACCTTCTGTACCACAAGCTCTTATGGCATGGAAAGAAAATGTTGGTAACACTCAAAGCAGTTCACCTAATCATTTTGGCTGTGCCAAAAATTGCAGAATTGAGGCAGTTCTAAAATTGAGACCAAAAAAAATCTCTTCAAAACCAGACAGGAACAAAATACCCTAAATTTCAAAGCTGGCAGAGAAGTTGCTCAACTTCTTGGTGTTTTTTTTTGTTCCAGTAGCAGTTGTGATGGCTGCAACCTATTCTCCACATAAGAATATGAATGCCTTGCAGTCTTCAAGTCCATGGCAACAAAAATGCATGACCCCATCACCTGTGTTGAGATGGCCTCAGAAGAGAGGAGGACTCCTTGCTTTCATTGTGCTGAGACCAGGAGCAGGAAGGAGCTTTCCGCTGCAAGGCTTCAAGTTAAGTTTGCCTGGAGCTTCTTCCCATGAAGTTTCTTTTATGGGGCCACTAGTTTAGACTCACTCGAAAAGGGACTCAGCTTTTTCTTTCTCCTCCAGCATTACCTGACACGCTTCAACTGTGCAAATCAGTACCAAGACTGACATAGCTTTTGCCATGTACTACAGGTACAAATGCACAGAAGAGCCTGCCTTCCTGAGCATCCCACTATCACCTCCTGACACTCAAAACAGTCGCGTTTACCTCACCTCTGCAGCTCAGCGCTTCACCTTCAGGGAACTGAAATCCAAAGACCAGCTCCACTCTCCTCCCAGTCCATCCTATAACAGTGCTTAGAACTGGGAGGAAAAACAAATGTTAAGATTTCTCGCTCTCACACAGCCATATATTCTCGCTGCTAGGCTTCTACCCATAAAGATTACAAGATGTGTGTCACAGGGGTGATTTGTAAGAGGAGAGAGGATGTTTACCTACGGTAAATTACAGTCTGCTTCTTTGTGTTCTCCTGAAATTTCAATTACCGAGCTATTCTTTTATTTCTAGCTTTCCTACAGGTTTTTCTCATTTAGACAATGAGCACCACAGTTCAAGTTTGTTCCTGTGTATCTTAAGGTTTTATACTAGCCTCAATTTATCTCAGTGCTTTATACTCTGCATATGTGTGTTTCTCTCTCTGTATTCACATTTTCTGCTTTAAGGTATTATATAGCATCTTGCTCTTGATTAAGTTGCTGCTGCAGCTACAGTGTAGGCTGTTTGGGTTCAGGAACAGGATTGCCAGCCTTCTGAAATGTTTTAGCTTTATCCCTCCATGATGCATCACTTTCTGACCTGAACTGCCAACATCCTCGTTGGGGAAAGTGGTCAGTGGCTGAAAATGGAGGATTTTGAGGGAAGACAATGTAAGTGTGTATTGCACAGGCAAGGAGGAATGGTGTAACAGTCTTGGCTACACTCTGCAGACTTGGCAACAGAGACTGACAGAGCAAAGGACAGATGCAGATCCAATTCCCAACAAAGAAAAATTTTTACCTGTTCACTAGGACCGAGGCAGAATTTATAGCAAGTAAGAAAGTCCTTTTATCCATTTCCCACCCTGTGAAATATCCTTTTTCTCTGGCTGAGCCAGCTTAACCATCATCTCTGGACTCCAGGTCAGCCGTAAGCTCGAGACAGTCTAATATGCTCGACATGTCCAAGCCCAGACTCGTAGGTATTTAAGTGTTAGTTTTCTCTTCCTTAGTCCCTTTACACAAGGGACTATGTCATCAGGGCTCTCCACTGTCATACACAGCTTTTGCGTGATTTCCATGCAGATTTTGCAAAAAAAGAATGCATCATTGTGGCAAAGAAATTGATTATTGTTCTGATTATTGTGGTGTTTAACACTCTCTACTCTGTACTGGAGCATAACTCTGACCACACCACATCTTGGCCAGTTTCCTCATGTTATTGTTTGAAATAGTGTTTATGATTGAGTTCAGCAAGTTGTGCATTTCCTTATCTTTCCATGTGTCTATGAATGTCAGTATTTGGAGTCAACCCAGCAGAATTCCAGGAGGATTTGTCAGAGACAGGTTGACAAGAAAATACGAAAACAGAAAAGGTGATGGCAGTGGCCACAATTTGTAATTTCTGCCACAGTGCAGAGCACAGATGCACCATATTAAATAACTTCCAGGTATTGCAAGCTCTGAATTGTGTAGTCCAAAAAGAAACTAAGCAGGTGACATAAAATTCCCTATCTGCACTGGGTCATAGTGGGAAATCTCTTTGCCCTTCTGTGTTCCTCTTCATAGGACTTCTTCAAGCACAGAAGACTAGAAATAAGCTCAGTAAAATATATTTATTATTCATGAGACAAATTCTTCTAATACAGTTGGATTTCTCATTAACTATAGAGTACTGAAGTAATTTTGGAGACAGGAACACCAGTGCTGAAATCCGGACACATCCAGAACCTTCATCATAACTATCTGTTATCAGGAGTGGTGACCTGGTCTTCAATCATAGCAAGATGAAGATTTCAGTGGCATGTACTATAGTCATGATAGAAGGACTGGACAGCCGTTGAGTACAGGACACTCTGACTTGTTATACAAACCTCAAGATGTTGGTAAAGGAAGTTCCCTATTCCCCCTACCAGCAAAGTGGGAACAGCAGTACAGACTGATCAGAAATATTGGAGAACTTTGCAATTACCATGTGCAAAATGCTTTGAGATCCTGCAATGAAAGAAATGGGAGATGAGCAAAGCATCTTCCTCACTAAACTCCTTAGCCATGGTAATTCTACACGGTCATCATTCACAGGAAGAATGTTTTATTTAGGAGGGAATAATCACATCTTGCTGCCAAAACATGAAATCCAATTATGCTGTGAACTAAAGGCAGTTTTAAAGGGTTTATCATTTTGCAGCTTTATCCTCATCAGCTGCGAAAGCAGGTTTTCTTCCCTTCTTGCCTTCACTTTTGAAAGGGCTTAGTCCCTTCTTTTCCCCTTTCCATCTTCTCCAAGTGCCAAATTTCCCTTCTCTATGACAGAGCTGTTAGAGTTTGCCTTAGATTTTTCCTCACACCTTCAACATTTCCTCACAAAAATCAAGGCAGCCTTGTTATCCTTGCTCTGGCTTTATTGTTTTCCATTGACTGTGAAACACAAAACCATGGAATTGTTGAAATTGGAGTTTTCTGCCTGTTTCCTCCTCTTGAACAGACTTTATTAGTATTCTTTGGGTCTAGTCCTTGTAAATTATCCATCCATGGGGAAAATGTTTTCTTAAAGCAGTCGTTTAAAGACGTGGTGCTTCCTTTTCTTTCCCCTATTTCCTTTCTCCTTTCCCTTCCCCTTTTCTTTTTTCCCTTCTTTCTTGAACAATAAATAGCACAGCTACCTAAGTACGGAAACAGAAAGAGTGTTTGTGGTGTCTCAAGCTCCACTCCTTCCATGACATCAAAATAGAAGGACAAAACTAAAGGCTCAGCAAGACTGAGAATCTGAAGGCAGAAGAATTGTGTGTCTCCCTGTTGCTGCCACAGATTTTTCATATAAGCAGAGGTTTGGGAAACATGTCAGTGAGGAGAGGCACTCCTAAAAATCAGACAAGAAGGGAGATAGGATAAGGGTGAGATTTGGTAAAAGTCTGCTGCTTCACAGACACCTGTTTCAGATTTAAAGGGGAAAATATCTCTCCCATGTTAGTAGTGGATAAGGCACTAAACAATTTTTTTAAAGATCAGCAAGGATGGTTTGGAATAAGAAACTGTCTTCTGGGGCATCAGAATGTTTATAGAGATTGCCTGGGAGGTGATGTCACCCTGGTAGAGCTGCCACCCTAGAAAGACTGAAGACATGCATCTGTCAGGAACTAATTAGGTGGAAATGACCCTGCCTTGCTGTATCTCAGTGTCTTTGCAGCTTAATTTTCGTTGGCTGAGGAAGTCCCTGCTGGGTGAAGTCTCTATGTATTAGCCCTTGTCTATGCAGACTGTATATCTTCCTATGCAAGTCCTACCCCACCCTCCCCTTGCACAATGCCTCTGTCCTGGAACTGTAGGGTCTTTTTTACTGTTTGGAGACCACATCATTGTCAAATATGTAACAGCTGAGTCTTTGTTGAATCAGCGATCCCTCTTCTTTCTCTTCCTGACTTCATCAACAGTGACATGCTCAATGAGGCTAAGACTCAGGACAGGAGTGAAAATTAATGCCATGATGGCATTCAGTTATAGTCACAGTTATTAGACAGCAGTAGGAGACCCTGAGAAACACATATCGGTACGTACAGACAGGCAATAGAACATACATTCAACAGCTTTTACATCAATGCTGCTCCTTGCAGAGTTGGTCTTTCTTTTCCCATGGAATGAAATGGAGATCTCCTGAAACCCAAACTATATTCAGAACCCAGTGTTCAAAGATCCCAGGACTACTGAAGAGTCTCTTCTGTCTTCAGCAATAGAGACCTCTGTCTTCTCCTACTCTTGTAGTTGCAGTAGCTCGAGTCTGAATCCCATGACAATTGGAAAGCTCAAGATGGATGAGCTCCAAGCCTTTCCTCCCTCAATCTTTGATTCATTAGTTAATGTCTGAAAAGCACTTTGGAGCTCAAAAGTGCTAAGTGCTATTATTATTAGAGACCTTTCACATGAATGTTGATTGAAAAAGATAATTGTTACCTTTCATTCCTTTTTTTTTTTTTTTTTTTTTTAATTGAAGAGAGTGATAACTGATTTCTCCCAGAAGTAGAAGGGAAGAGCTGGATGTGATACTAACACAGGAAGATGACGGTATAGTCCTGATGACACTAAGAATGGAAAGAAGAGAAAAAACATGATGGGGGCCTCCATATGCCAATGTTGCAAGGATGCAACAGAAATTATGGAGCAGGGCTTCTACTGTATGTACCTCTAGGCCATTTCAGTTTCTCTTGTATGAAACAGAATAAATTATCTGCTCATGTATTGGCAATCTGTTCAGCTACCCTCCTGCAGGTATTTTGTCCCAGAGTCACTGGGTTGTCCTGTCGAACACTCAGGATGTGGATGTCTTGCATGTCTTGATCCCTACAGCCAGCCCTGCGTGACTGTCTCTCATGTCCCAGGTCACCTCACATGGTGGGTGAGGTGGATGGGGATATATTTCACTGCATTTGGGGATGTGGATGGGGGTGAACTAGAGACCTCCCAAGGTCTTTGACATCCTTAATTATTCTGTGATTCTTAGACTGGGAAGACAATTGTACCTTTGGGTATCCATCTCTTTCCATCGACATTCTCTCTGTAAACGGAGACAATGGAAAGGCTGATTCAGACAGAGCCATCTACACCAGAGATGTGAAGTTAAGTGGATTCGATACCATGTCACTTGCTTGAATGTCCTTCACAGATGTAAATCAAGATGACTCAAAACTGGTGGGGAAAGCAAGTCTTGCTACTAGTGATGAATAAACCACCCTCTTTCTCTCTCTTTGCCTAGGAAATAGGGTTTGGATAGGTAGAATAAGCTCATATTTTTGCCTGGAGAGATAAAGGGAAAAGAATCCATCCACCATCTTTTGTCTCTGCGAAGTTTTGTCATGATGGACTTGGAGGATGTTGTGTGCTTGTGTCATCTGAGATTTAACCTGAAGCTCTAGACAGGAAATCCTGAGCTTGCTTGAACTGTATGTCTAGTACTCTCCTGACCTTTCCCTATGTACCAGTAGTTGTTCTGAGCCACTTGAACACACAGAAAGTTGAACTCTGAAACTTGACACACACTTGGACAAGGAAGATAGATAGGCAGATATCCACTGGAGAGCTGCAGGTCAGATGTCAGCTGGGAGTCAGCTAGGTGGAGATTGCCAGCCTGTAAGAATAAAGATGAAGGTTCCTACAGGACACCATTCAGTTTCCATTCAGCATACTGAATTCAGCACAAGTCTGATTGGTCAGGGTTGGTTGTGTCCAGTTCTCGTGTGACTCCACATCATGGTCTTCTCCATCCCTCACAGGATTTCCATGCAAAGGAACCAAAAGACAGTGACACAAACAGGAATCACGGTGCTCCTCACACTGATACCCATTTAGTGGGGACCAAGATTCTTGGCAATCCAGTCTCCTGAAAGGTACATGTGACTTCTCCTGGGACAACAGAAATAGCCATGTCTCCACTGGCCCTAAGACACATGTTGTTTAGTGGACAAAACAGCCAAGAACAGTGAAAAATTAACATTTAAACACAGAGGAAAAGAGCGCAGCTCTTCCCCTGGAGCCTTATCATCACTCTTGCCTTGTATCTCCAACAGCAGTATTGCCCTCTCTGTCGCCAGCTTCGTTTCCCCTCTGATGGTTTCACCAGGCTGGCACTCACCTTTCAGCCTTCCCCATGGAAGCAAGAAACAAAGTCAAAAACCTTCTTCATCTCCCATTGATCATCCCTGCCCAGATCCTTTCACTTTGGGTTAATGGGGCCTGGAGATCCTCATTTTGCACAACTGTCCTCTAGGAATGAATATCATTTACACAGACCAAAGATATTACTCTCACAAAATAAATTTGCTAAACTGCTATTGCCCTATCTTCCCATTTTTATTGAGCTAGGGTTACATTAACATTAATGAGATGTTAAAGGAGAAGGGGGAAAACTAAAAAAAAAAAAAAAAGAAAAGAAAGAAAGAAAGAAAGAAAGAAAGAAAGAAAGAAAGAAAGAAAGAAAGAAAGAAAGAAAGAAAGAAAGAAAGAAAGAAAGAAAGAAAGAAAGAAAGAAAGAAAGAAAGAAAGAAAGAAAGAAAGAAAGAAAGAAAGAAAGAAAGAAAGAAAGAAAGAAAGAAAGAAAGAAAGAAAGAAAGAAAGAAAGAAAGAAAGAAAGAAAGAAAGAAAGAAAGAAAGAAAGAAAGAAAGAAAGAAAGAAAGAAAGAAAGAAAGAAAGAAAGAAAGAAAGAAAGAAAGATCTTCCTAAGCAATAATAACTATTCAGTCACAATTCAGAGAAAAATTATGGCTCTTTTACACGTTTGAATCTTTCCACTGGGTTTCACTCTTGGTTTTGCTAAATTACGTGTAAATGATTGAAGTCCATACATATATATGAATGTGTATTGCAATGTTGAAATGTTTTCTTAGGCTCAAAATTATTTCCTCTTTCAGTGAGTCTGTATCTTGGTTCTTTCTCTCATACCCTTTCTCTCTGTGCAATGTTGATGAGGGCAAATACCTCTTTCTTCCAGAGACCAGCCTTGGATTTTTAGGACAAAGAAGTCAGTTCATGATTCAGTGAACTGTCTGCTGGGATAACACAGAAATTGCTGTTCTATAGAAGAATGACCCCCAAAAATCCAGGTCCCATTGCATTGGGACTTCTCTTGAGATTAGAAAATGGTAGCAACAGGCAAGATTTATTTTATTAAACTCTGCTCAAATAGCCTAGTTTCACATGTCAGGATTTAAACAAAAGTCATATTAGGAAAGCTGAAGGCAAGGAGGAAAAGGAAACCAGAGAACACTTAAAAAGATACTGCTTTAACAGGTTCAAGACATCCTCAGTTTTCCTTTAGTCACACAGGGTCTTGTGGTACACGGTCTTTCCAACAGTCTCTTTCCAGGGACCCACAAGACACTGGCAGCAGTGACTCCATCCCCAGCCCCAGTGTACCCCAGGCTGTCCCCAGCCCCAGCCCCAGAAGTGTCCCCAGCGCCAGCTATTAAACAATCACAGCCTTGCAGCTTTCACATGATATCCCACTCCTCGAGAGCCTCAGTTCCCTCTGCCAACACTTACACACGTGATTGGCCCCGCTGAGATAGCAGGAGCACTTCCAGCCTTCATCGCCCTCCTGTGACGTTGACGATCTTGCACAGCATCCTTAGGAAATTGAAAGAAACACTGCAGGCAAAATGCAAGGCTGGGCATATAAACCAGGAGGCCTGTTCCTGAGGCCAAATTTCTTGTTGGGTCCTGGTTCCCCAGGGATAACCATGCACAGGGAAGCTCTTCTATCATTCAGTTGAACCCCACCAACTACTGTTATCCTCATCAACAGGCTTGCACAGGGCAACTGCCTAGCTTTGCCTATGCCCGCTGCTGGCCCTACTTGTCCTTCTGATCTAGGAAAGCTTTGTTTTATTTTCAGTCTATGTGGCTATTTCCCTGCTGTCCTCCTCTCCAGGTTTGCAATCAACTGCAAAATACACAGCTCACATGGAGCGGCAAAAAGTATAGGTGTAAACAGAAAATTGCAAGTTGCTTGGACTTTCTTGATAAACAAACCTGAGGGGAGTTATTCCTATGTTATGGTTGGGATCAGCTTGTGCATATCACACTAGAGACCTGACAAGCTGTTGTGAGAGTGGGCAGCCACAACTCTAATGTTCACCCTTCCCATTTCAGAAAAACAGGCTGACAGCACTTGATCTAAAGGAGAACTCTGCTGAGACAGACACCTCAATGATATGTCTGTGCTTGTTTCTGTAAAACACTAGTATATGCTGGGATACTCAAAAATAAACAACATTTTGTAAGAACGTTCAAGCTGGGATTTACCCTTCTCTCAGGAAAAAAAAATAACAAACACAAACCTTCAAAATTTCACGGCAAAGGCTGTCTTAGGGAAATCAACTTGCTCCTCTTCTCTTGGAAGAAGCAAGCATTTTCCTCAAGCATCACCTAGGATGACAACAGACCCAGACCCTCTTCCCTCTGGGACAATGGATGAGGACACAACATCTCCCTTGCCTTCAGCATGTTATCTTTGGTTACCTTTTTCTACCATGGTTTCCGTGTGTACTTAGAGTCCAGATGATGTGGCAGTACCTAAGAAACACAGATTGGTTACTCGTAGAGAATAGAACAGTCCAGCATGGTATATGTGCACTGAATTTATCACCAGGAACTGAAGAAATAGCATCTCTTTTTCCCAGTCTCACCTTCAACCCACACAGACTTCCAAAGGGCCCCTCACTGTCCACCTCTCACCACAGGGCAGATACCCATCTGTGTTTGGGAAAGTTCCATAGGAATAGTTCCCTTATTTACTCTTCTGAAAAATATAGGACACATCTCTAAACATGAATAACCACAAACTTGGTGTGTTATGTGGAACGTGATGCTGTGAACTTGGTTGAAACTCTGTTCAAGGTATAGAAAGCAATCTTGGTTTCCCCATAAATCTTGGGCCACTTTGAACATTAACCCATAAGGTCATCTTGGATCAGGACCACAGAATTGCTCTGGATTGAGCCTCAGGACTCCTCAGGAAGTTTGAAAATTCCCCCCATCCCTGCCGCAACACGAGTTCTCCTGAAAACATTGTCTTATTCCACCTAGGTTTATAAAAACTTGCATTTCTTTCCAAATATCCCAAGCTTCTGTTTGATATCCTTGGCTAGATATGCTCCAGACCAGAGGCCACGGGTTCATTCTCAACTTCTTCATTTTTTAATAAACTTGTCAGTAAACCTCACCTCTGTTTCAAAGCTTGCTAACACATCCCTGCACCCTGGAGCTTTTCATAGCTTCGGGTTTCTAAATGAAAGCCTTGTGCTGGTTCATTGTTTTACAACCCTGTTAGAGTCTGACCTAAGCCCCAAAGCCTAGGATGGAAGGCAATGTCAGGATTACTCCTTCATTTGGCAGGAAAAATACATCTGAAAAGAACAATTAACACTTTGTTAATGTGCCAAGGAACAGACTGATCTGCATGTTGGCCAAAGGCAACTAGCAACTGCTGTTTACCTTGATGTGTACGTGCTAATGTGGGGCAGTTCTGATAGCGGAGCATATTCTTAGCCTTAAAGCACAGTGATAGATGAGAGGTCCTACTCTAATTTCCCATCCTCTCCATTAGCAGGAAAAGCAGATAAAGCCAGCAGCAGAACCTTGCAGTCCGACTCCCACCTGGTAGATAATAATGCAAATTGCAGCAACAAAAATGGCAAAAATTAATGGCAGGAAAGTAGATGAATTGAGTTGATCTCAGCTCCATGGGACACCACCAAATGTCTTCCCCAAGGCAGACTCAAGTCCTGGTCAGATCTCTACTGCTTTTACCAGTCATTAACATGTATGCCCATCTGGGGTTGCAAACTGCCATCCCTGTTTTGTGATGTTACTGTCACCAAACTGATACAAAACCTCATCAAAGAACAAAAGAGTTTTTGCAAGTTTCTCAAAGCCATTTCTGCCTCCATGTTCTGCATCCCATGTACAGCTAGGAAAGTTCAATGATGTCTGACAGATCCAAGGGCAGATCCCAGACTACTGTTCCCAGGTGTCTTTACACCAGCATCCTGCTTCCAATTCCCCTCCACCAAAGCTTTGCTTCATCGAGATACTGCTGCATAGCCTTTAATACCGGTGTTGGTGGATATTCAGCCCAGATTAGCACGTTCCACTGATGCCTTCCTCTTACCCCAGGGCAGGTTATTGCTCCCCTCCTGCATAGCGATAGTTGCCTTCAAGGGATGTACACACCATGCCCCTGGCCAGTTGAGCGATGCATGGAAAGGGTGGGGACAATCATCTCATGATGATTCTATGGTGGGATTGTACTGTCCACAGCAGAAGGTGTTGGCCTGGGTCATCTATCTTTTCATTTGGTCTCAGGCCTCCCCGCAAAACCTGAATTGAAGAAAGCCAATGAGTTACAAAGCAAAATTGCACCAGCAAAGATGCAGTTCTACAACATCCATTGAAGATGGAATAGAAGTCATGCAATAATAAAGATGGATAGGTGGATAGACAGACAGACAGATATGTAGATAGACAGATAGATAGATGATAGTCTGTATCCTGTATAATAAAGCTGTAGACATTTTATCTTCCAGTCTCTCTCCCTTTTTTTATCCCTCCTCTTTTTAAAATTACATCTATTGGTCCAGTGAAATTTATTACAATCGAAGAAATAATGACTTTTTAAAGATATTTTTTACTTTTTAAGCAGAGGTGTGAGGGTTCCCTGAAAACAAATGGATGAAGATGTGAAAGCTTATTGGATTGTCACGTCGGATACATTATCCCCAGGGCTCTGAATGAAGAATTAGACCATGGAGATCTTATTTGACATTAGATGTTTCAATTTCTCCAAGAACATTAGGCATGTTGGATTCAGCACTGAATTCAATAACAAACAGTGCTGACCCTCCCCCCTTCCCCTTTTACCCCTTAGCATTTTAAGTCAGAGACATGTTATTAAGATTTATTTTACATTTTTATTATTGCACTCACAAGAAAAGAGATCATATTTGCATAATTCATTTTTATACAAACCTTTATGTATTACTTACAGCTGCCGATTCTCCCCCCTTTAATATATGTGTTTATATGGCAGTAAAACAATGACATTCGAACAATACACAGAAAATGATTTACTTCATCCCTGCAGGTATTGCTGTATATTTATTAACCCCTGGGAATTATTTTGATTGAAATCCTTTTGGATAATGCTCATCAAGAGACTGAGGCTGTGTACTTGCTAGTGCTTTCCAGATAGAAGGCAAGAGTTCAGCATCAGACCCTCTTGGGGTGATCAGTGATTGGCCAACTGACCATGGTGGTAGATGGGGCCTTTTTATTGCTACATGCATCTAGCTGGGGCTGCAGTGCTGGGTGCAGGATGAATGCTGAGACATGCTCCCTGGGATGATGAACATGGAGGATGAGCATCCGGAGCACAGTGTGATGCACAGTTTAGGACCATTGCCTGGGAAGATCTCCATATCCTCCCAGCTAGACCAACACAGCCACATGCACAGCTCCTCACTACCCTCTTGAGCCCCATGGACACATACTCCGTGCCTCACTAGACCCAAGTCCACCTTCTCCACCTCACCTCCCGGGAGCTGCTCAGAACTGGCTGCAGAAGACTACTTTGTTCACCAGTCGCTCTCCTGGTCCTTTCCCTAGGTAGACACACTCTCCTCCAGACACACATAGGGTCATGTACCCCAAACTACTGCTTTTCTCTGCATTTTCACACGCTGCAGTCAGTGGTGGTGGTGAAGGTGGTTGTCATGGTAACTTTCTTTTTCCCTTCTGCTAATTCTGCAGGATTTCTTTCTACAGAATCGATTTGTGAATGTGCTTCCTTTTCTTGCTCAGCTTTTCAAATAACAGCAATCAGGAATATTTCAGGAATGTAAAATTTTCCGGTCTAAGGGCTTCTCCGAATGACTGATACTGAAACAACACCTACTTCTGATTGCTAACCCTTCCAGGTCCTTTCAAAGGCAGCACAGGAAGTGTCAAGGTAGAAGAATTCCCCAAACAAAAAAGTTCCTCCCTCATCTCCAGTTGGAGGTGTGGTGGGTTCTGTCCCTTATTCTTGTCCAACCTAAAGTAACTCCCACCTTTCTTCTCTTTCACAATCTAGTCCTTCTTTGAGGTGTAAATTCATGGTCTTCTTGACACACTGGGGCAGCCTGTTTCACAAATTAGTTATGGATTAGCTAAACTCAGCAACTCAGCATTTAGTTTCTCACTTTACCATTGCTGCTCTCATTTGGGAAGAGACCTAGACTTCTGTATAATACTCAGAATAAGATATATGCCCATCCTCTTTATTATCTGTTATTTTAGATACCTTCTTTTACTTTCTAAAGACATCTTTCCTAACAGTTTCCAGGGTCTTCGTTTTTTTTCAGCTTAGACTGTCTGCTGCGTTGGCTCTGTTGTGTCATTACAAACCAGCTCAGTCTTTCATCAATCACTCCCACACCAGCTGTCTGTGGTACAGCATTACTGGAAACATGCTCTAGAAGTTTGGGGCAGCAGTGGGGCATTCATCTAGCCAGCTAAAAATAAGACATGTAGCATAAGAAAGTAATCAAAATCCCCATTGCCGCACATGTAAATAAACAGACACCATCTCCCTAAGGCAGGTCACCACTTTCTGTTGGTGACCTCTATTAGGATGGGAATATGGCCTCTCTCACTGTCTCCATTGACTAGGGGAAGGGTCTTGCTGTGTAACCAAGAGCAGAGGTTTGTCCCATACCACACAAGATCACAGTAATGGAGCCAGAAATAATATCTCACTGTCTGGTTCCAAAACATCCTCTAAAAAAACCCCAAAGCAGCTTCTCCTTTAGTAAAAGCATCCTTACATGTACTTTCTCTGCACAGTCTGGCTTTATATCAAAGACTTTGGTTACCATCAGCTAAGTGTGATGGCCTGGTGTGTCTGACTGACTTTTTTTGTCAAATGATACTCTAATTTCACAGAAATTCCCAGAAAAAAAACCCCACCCCAACAGTTTTTAGACCTTACTTAAAAAACTTACAGATAAAGGATTCTCAGGGAAGCAGGCAAATAGTGTTATTAAAGTATTCCACCAGGGACATGGCAGATGGATCCAGATTTACATCTTCACTCCAAGAAGTTTAATCTCCAAATCTCTCTCCAGCTTCTTTCTCTTTGCTAGGAACATGGGTGGCCATTTTTAGGCTGCCAGCAGAGGCTCCTGAGATGGACTTAGATATTTTCTATGGTATTTAAGGTCAAGAGAACAATGAAGTATAGGGACTATCTGCACTCCAACATGCTGAATTTAATGACACTTCCATCAGGAAAGGTTCCCTAGAGTATTCTTCACATCACTTCTGAAGTCAAAGTGAAAATTCGTTCACCCAGCTAGGGATTTATCTCCCCTAACCTCTCCCACCTGCGTGCAAACATCACACTCTGAGCCTGTTGTCTTGATGCTCTTTATAATCACTGGAGTAAGATGGGTACTTCTACAAGAGATTTGTCTGCCCTGTTTTAGTCGTCTCTCTTAAGATGAGATGTAGTGCACACCAGCAAGGCACATTCCAATAGTGATAAAAAGGCAATTGCTGAGGCAATACTGTAAAATTCCTGTTATGGGAAATACAGAAGACCATATATATGAGCTAAAAATGTATTCTTAGACCAGTAAGTTTTTTAACAGTCTAATAGTCCAAATTATCCAATTAGTGGAATAAAGTTTCATTAATGATGCAGTTAAAACTGCTATATAGAGACATTCCCACCTTCTCAGAATCCATCGTTCCCTTTGGTGTGCTGCTCAGCCCTGCCCGTGTTCCTCTTGTCACAGGGCTGAGAGCTCCAGTGTCTCCCCCGCAGGATGGAAGGGGTGGGTGTGAGGAGGTTACAAGTCGTCACCATCCTCAGCTCCTCCCGGACATAGATGTGTTGTCTATGGTAAGTTTCTTCCCCCTCACTCTTGGGTCACCCCAGGGGTATCTTCATCGCCCCTCTCCCCACTGCTCACTCCCTTCTCCCTGGTCCCCAGCACTGGTGACAGAGCTGTCCAGCACCCAGGCCAGGCACACAAAGAGCTGGTGTTTGCTGGGCAGTTCCTGCCCAGGGCAGCAGCCCTTGGCCATGCAGGGTGTCCCCAGCACTGAGCTCACGCAGGTCAGGCACAAGTCCTTGGACATGGGACACTTGTGATCACAGGGACATCCAGCTCAGGGCACAGCAAGCCCAGAGCCATCCTGAGACCCTATGATGTCAGGTGAGCACAAAGCCTGTGGTATTTCACTATTAATGGCCAAAATTACATTAGCTGGGCTGCAAACGCCAGCACAGAGTGATGTCCCCAGGGTGTGTATCTGATGTTATTTCCAGTGACATTAACCACAGGGCACTGACCTCTTCTTGTTCACCCTCCCCACCCCAGGGACTGCTGCTGTTCTATTCTCTCCATGGCATACTCTGATCTCCAGCCTAAAAGGTGCCCCAGACATTCCCTCCCAATTGTTTTTTCCCTGAGTCATGGAATAATTCAGGTTTCCTGTGACCTATGGCATTTTTTGTTCCAAGGCGCTGGAAGGGTCAATAGAGGAACTTTTACTGTCAAAGTTAGAGGAAGTTGCTCTGGAAGAAAAAGATTCTGTGATTCTAAGAGAGACATTTTCCTTGAAAAGGCTCCAGTTGATACCAAATGATAAAATAAGAGAATATCTATTACATTTCTTAAGTTGTTTCTCACCCCTCTAAGCTCAGCACTGCTTAGGGGCAGAAGTTTCAGACGCCGTGAGCGTTTTTCTCTTGACACAAAAGAGAGGTTAGAATACAATGTTAGCTTCACTTGTCTGTCATGAAAGTTGATGGGAAGCCTCCTATTCCCCCAGCACACAGAATTGCATTTCATGGACAAGCTATTTTAGAAAGTATTACACTAGAGTTTGATCCTACCTTGTTTCAGACCATGTAGAGAGGTGTCTTCAGCTTTGAAGGGGAAAGGAGAAGACACTTAATCAATAGTCATGTGAGTGATAAGCACATAAAACAGATGAGGTTGGCTAGCTTGTATAATCATCAGTAAAACCATATAGATAATGTATTATTCAGGAAGAAAGATGACCATGGTGGGGATGGTTTTTATGAAGGGTCAAGACTGCTTAAAGAACATCTCCTTGTAGTTATTTCATGCAGCCTCTTACCTGGAGCATTCACAGTAACATAAGAGGAAAGGGGAATTGCAGTGAACATTTTTGGCTGTATCCTGAAGAGATGACTTACAAAATCTCCTGTGCAGAGCATATACATATGTAAAATGCCTAAAGATTATGCAGTAAGACGTTTCTCTTTTTACTTCCGCCTCCCCCTCCAAATGGATACTTTTAGACCGAAGCAGTATTGGTACTGTAAAACTTGGATCAAATGGGCTGAAGGCTGTGACCAGAACCTACTCTCAAACAACTCCTGCTTCATCCACCACCAATCCCAACAGATCCTTGTCAGGTTTAATTGTTTGATTTTAGCCTTGCTATCACAGCTGTGAAACGTTGAATGGAGGTGAATGCTTAGGATGCACTTCTGTCTCCAGCTGTGCTTCTTGAAGTGGTTAGTGCTCCCAAATGCACCTGCAACTGTTTATCCCCTTTTCTATGTTTCCTGCTCCTGCCGATCAGCTGGAATGCTCATACAACTGCTTCCTAACCCACTGCACTTGATATGAACTGGATTAGCAGAAAGGTACTTTTGAAACTCTCTGACGTTACCTGGCTCACTTAGGCTGTAACACATCTGGGAGCAAACTCATGAGCAGCTTGATGCAGCATATGCAGCTAGCATAATAAGAGGTGATGACAACATCCAGCTGAGACCGTGGCAGAGGCAGTACTTTCTTCAGACCATTTGGAGGGATGTTTGTTTCATACAGAGGAGATTAAATACTGCAGAGCTATTTAACCAACTCTCATCTGTGGCACATCCAGACTCTCCTTTGCAACACTTGGTGTTTAAAAGAATTAAAGTACATAATCATCCCAGTAATCATAGTAAGAGACAGGGATACTGATTTAAAAAACAATGTTCCAGACTTAATTTGGACCAGGCTGAGCAAATCAGCCTGTTTCAGAGCATAGGCTTTACGTCCTGGAATGGGCAAAGGCTGTATGAAAAAGCCACCGAAGTGTCTACTCAAATCTCGGATGTTGTACGCTAGATGCCATTCAAGGCCCAGAAAAGCCAAACAGAAGCTGCCACTTGAATTGCCATTCTCATGGTTACTCTCTCCCTGTGCTGGAGTTTGTGGTGACAGAATTAATGTGGTACTAAAGGTAATTTGAAAGCATCAAGAGAGGTGAATTATCACATGAAAATGCAAATTGTGCCTTATCTGGGCTGTTCCACAGCTGCTATGATTCATCATCATTTCTTCATCTGGGGTTTTTTTGGCTTTTTTTTTCCCAGGTGAGATCTCAATAAAAAGCTGGGGGTGAGAGTGGTAGAGTAGAGCTTCATTTGCCAGAAGAGATTTATGGCTCCTTTTATCTGAATGTAAAATGCCCTTCAACAGGGAAGGAATATTAAACATTTAAAATCACCATCTATCATTCAGCCCTTATCTGATGGTGACCGCAAATTCCTCACACATATAGCACAGGTAGCTCTTCCTGGTCTCCCACATTATCCCCTGGTTCAGGAGACCAGCATCCTCCAGCCAGCTCTCCACAGCTATCCCTCCACACCAGGCATGCCAAGACACTGTACTTCAGGGCCAACTCCCGTGGTGTAAAGCAGTCTTACGATTCCAGCTTCACAGGAGCTGCACAGACTCATCCCAGAAAAGACCTACAATGCTGTTCTCCACATTTCTCCTATATAAGCTCCTTCATTAACGGAAGTCATGGTGTGTTGGGTTTACACCATTCCAGTAGCCACCCTTTTCTGTGTGGTGGAGAATGCGATCTACTGATGTGCTCGCCTTTACATTGGTTGTGTGGCTGCTGATGAGCATGGGGTACTGGTTCCAAAAGAAGGAAGCATCGGTTGAATGTAGCAGATGGCAGATGTGAAATGATTGGATTGAGGTACTTCTTCACACAGTGAAGTTCAACTGTGAAGCCTCTTGTCTTAGGATACTGTGGTTACTGAATATGGTTCAAAATTGAGCTTAAGAAACTCATAAAATAAAAATCCATCATGTTCTATTAAGCATCAAAATACCTTTCCTGGTTCAGTAAGTCTGAAGGCTGTTTCTCCCAAAAGCCAAGAAGATGTACAAAATGACACTACATACCAAGCCTACTTTTGTTCCATCGCCCACCAGACATTTTTGGAGACAGGACAAAACTGGATTTCTGCTCTGAGAACATCCTATCTTCTCTCCACATTCTTGGATGCTCTGTGGTGCCCTCCCATTCCTGCATGTCAGTGACTGGGAATTAAGGCTATGTCATTTCTAAATGATGTTCTAGGGGAACAATTGGAAAAGTAGAAGCAGGTTCCACTGCTTGGGGCATGCATAAAGCATGATATTTATAGCTCTGTGGGGAACCTAGCACTCACACAAGGGTAAGCAACACTCTAAGATTTGTCATTGCTTGAAGGGGATTATTACAGAGTGAAGAGGGAATCACAGAAGGGTGGTGAGAAGATGACGGAACCCATGTCTGCACAGCATCAACTGCAATGGCGTGTGCTGGGAACCACTTGCTATTGAAACCATCAAGGAATGTGCCTAAGGTTACTCACCAGCAGCAGGAAAGGTATGATTCTATGATTTGTAAGAAACAAAACAACTGTTCCATGCAGATTATGCAAAGAGAAAAAAAAGTAATTCTATAAAAAGTAGTAACATAGCACTATAGAATCATCTTGTGTATTTGTGTAGGGTATGTTTGTGTTAGTTTAATGGTTATTGCATATCAACTACCAATACAAAAGTACAGATAAACTACAATATATCATATAGGTGCATAGTGTCAGTAAATACATAATTTATGGCTGTTTATCTGGCCGTTGACATTGCAGATCATCTATGATATGCACAGCTAAATGGCAATTAAACATCCACATCTTCTGATCACAGCACTGGCCAGCTCCAGCACAGGTTATCCTTCCAGTGGCAGCAGTGAGAGCATGACCAGAAAGGAAAGCTCTGCCATTATCTCTGTCCTGCACTGTGTGTGTATCCATATCCAGCACCACTTAGGAACCACTCCAACAAGTGATCATCTTAACAGGGTCAGCACCTTTCCTCCCCAGGACCCTGTAACAAACTTAGCATCAGCTCCTAACTAATTGAATTGGAGCATGATCAACAGTCTAATTGAAGACTATCTTGCATCCATTTCAAGATCATATTATTTCCCAATTTGCCTTCTGAGCTTCTGTTCACAGATTTAAGAAAAAAAGCAAAGAAGGGGGGGAAAAAGAAGGAAAAAAACAGAGGGGAAAAAGCGGCTTTACTTAACAGTTGCTATTTTGGTATCAAAAGGAGTCTGCATTGTTGATTAGAGCGAGAGATCATTATCCCTCTTAGGAGCCCAATGAAGGTCGTTGTGTTAACCTTCAAATCACTCTGTAACTGGAGGCTGCTTTTTTCTCCTGCTGAGCCACACTGGGGGGAAGAAAAAAAAACCCAACTCAAAGAAAACAAGTCCTGCTTAGCTTCTGCAGACTGGAAAAGAAGAGGGATGGCAGGGTGGGATTAACTTTGGATGTTGTTGTGCTTTGTAAATGTTTTGTCAAATGAGTGAGGCAGGATGCAGCGAGATGGAAGTAAATAGTTTTAAATATTTTATCCATTGAGTGCCCTGTCATGACTGGACAGCAACAGGCAGGCACCCTGAGTAACTCTCTAGACAGTTCAGAAACGGCGTCTCAGATAGCAATAGCTCATTAAACACTAATGTATGTGGAGGCATTTGTATATTTACTCAAATAGTAAGACAGTTTGTTTACACCAAACAAACTACCCATGACAAGATAATTCAGGTCAATAAATAGGGAGAATTTTTGTCTACTGCACACTGGATGATAATGCTGCTCCTTGTGTTTTGTTCTTCTTGTACGGCAGGTCCCAGGTCAAAGTGTAGAAAGCACTACAGGGATGTCTACTGTGTTATCAGTGATCAAGGCTCCCAGGCAGCTGGTAAAGGCAAAGCTGCCTCTCCAGATACACAATGCATGATGTCCTTCCCACAGATGTGTTTCTTTGACCCACAGACCATGATCCTGATGATCACAGTGTCCTGTTACAAACCAGAAGGGCCTCCTGGTTATGGAAGATGCTAGATGTGCGACCTCTTCCTTGGACCCTACGGTCAGCAGAGGTGAGACCCACTACGGGACAGAGATTCTGGCCTCCACACTGCTCAGTCAGGCCTAGAAAAGATCCAGCCTTGGCAAGAAGGTTTGAAATGGCCTATTTCTGTGCAAGGGTGAAGCTCCTTTGCAAGACACTGGATCTACCTGTCCTATCTATTTTCCTTCCCTATGATGCCAGTGCCTTTGCACTGCTAATCCTCCTCGGACCACTTCTATTCTAAATCAATCAATGTGTCAATTTAATATTCAACTTTTGTGGCATCTTAAATCCTTATAATCCCTGTCCTTGCTTCTACATGTTAAATAAATAAAGCTCACATTTTTCTCTGTTTCTCCATGCTCCATGTGCCTGGTGAGGAGCAGCCCCTGAGGTGACATCTCCCAGGCAAGACAAACAGATGCAAATCACTGGGACAGGTAATGTGTGCAGGGGAGTCACCTCAGCTTGAAGACAAGATAAAAAAAAACCCCTACAAACAAGGAGAAGAGACTGTCCGTGTCTCTACCCTCATCTCCTATGGCCACCCCAGCTAAGAGGTGAAACGGCACTGGCAGAGAGGTTTGTTCAGGGACAACACTGCATTTGCTGCTGTATCAGGTAAAGGCATCTTGAAAGGTTGGAAATGAGTAGAGCAAATTCAAGTGCATCCTGCTAGGTTTTAATAAAAGAAAGTCTATTTCCAGTTTTATGAGTGTCCCAATTTTCTCTGCAGACAATTCCTTTCTCCATAGTACTCCTAATTTGCAGGCCATGAGGATGTCACACCAAAGAGGAATTCATACAGGTTTTGGTGGTTTTTTTTAATACAAGACATCCTAATACAAGACATTTTCTCCAGGCAGGGATGTAGACAAATATAAATTCAGGGAATTGTACTTGCTCACTGCTAGTATGGACAAGAAGAAGTTCATCCGCAGGTGGATGAGACAGACAGTCATTCATTTGCTGCGTGACTGCTACTTTCTTGGAAATATCAGCTAAAGATGACAACACACTTTTGACATGTCTCAGTTATTTGCATTTTGCCACCATAACCCCACACGAGTGATGCCATTTCAGCCAACATCAAAAATGATATAAACCTTGGACCAAAAGTTAAGTGGCAGAGGAGGAGGGTTTATCTTCCTTGTGGGGAACAAGTCTTCCCATGATTGTGGAAAAGGAATAGGAGAAATTCACCTTCCTGCTTGAAAGGAGAATTAGAAGTGCTGAGCTGTAAACCCGTGATTTTGGTCTGGACTGCCACCCTCCTCCTGATGCTGCCCAACATCCATCCTTCACCCCAGACGCTTCCAGCAACCTTGCTTTTCACACTGGCTCAGGAACATAGGCTTTTCCAATTAACCTGTCAAGAAGAGCAATGTATTATTTTCCAGCACTCGAGTCATTTAAAAATCAGCAGATCTCAGTGATCTGCTTGGCATGTTAAACTCTAAGTCAGTGTCAGAGGTACGTGATGCTGGCTTCACCACAACCTGCAGAGCTGGTGCAGTAGCAGCGGGACTCAAGGCTGCAAGGAGATGCTGCATCTGTGAAAGATGAGAAGAAAACCACACAGCCAAGATGCTGAAGTCTCATTTGGGAACTTTGCTCTATTATTATAAATCCATAGCAAGTCTGTCACTGGCAGAGACCCAGTATGGATGGCCATGCCCTACTTCACATGGTCAAGACAATGCCAAACACTGAATGGTTCTAACTGTGGTGGGGGCTATAGCCCCTTGATAACTCAGAGAAATCCAACTCTTGGCCAATGCTGCTGAACCAAAGGGATTCTCTCCTCTCCAGTCCTGTTACCTTTTGACTATGTCCCCGCATAATGAGGAGCTGGGCTGGAGGTTTTTGGATGCATCCAAGGTGCTTATCACCCGCACCACTGCCAGTCTTGTACCCTGGTCATGTTGATGGAGATGTTTCCCACTTCATCAGTATTATTCCTCCGGCATCTTTCCCTCCACAACCCTGGTATCAGCCATCCTCTGGCCAGCGTATCATGTCCCAGCTAAGTATTTCTAGGCAGAAAGCATACACCTGATGTCTGCTCTTTGAATCACATGTAAATGCCTGGGGATTTGAGGGGGGGTAAATGGGTTTCTTTGCAGGCTCCTCCTGTGCTCCTGGGGAGATGATGTGGTTTTTCCTTGTCTTCAATCGCAGAACAAGAGCTAAGTGTTATTGATCTGAGACCTAGAGGGAATATTTCTGAGCAGTTCACCCTGGCATTAGTCCATCACTTAGCTGGTATTTATTATTCAAGGCTGGCAAGGGATTCCTGGCAGCATGCCCTGGCCAGACAGCAAACTGGTGACGGAGGAGCCGAGTGAGTCAAGGGCAAATGAAGAGGGGAAGAAATTGAAAAGTAAATTTTCCTTTCTCAGATTAACTTAGGTGGTTCCCAAAGTCTGTTTCTGCAAAGTTGCCCCCTGCGCATTAATAACCCAAAGCACGATGCACACATGGAGCTTGGCAGATGGTCAGCTCGAGCTGATTTTTAACTAATGGTTAAAGTAAAAATGCAGAAAAACAGAACAAGAACAGAACAAGACTTCACCCACTGAGAAAGCATGAAAAGTGCATGCCATGGAGCACAGTGGCAGCTGTGTGGACACTCACAGAGTGGAAAGGGGCTGTTCCTTAAAGCTGGGAGATCTCAGAGGAAGAGTCATGACTGTATCTGTCCCGCTCAGTGAATAATATTATTTGGATTATTGCCAGCATTCTGAAAAGTTTTGTCTTCCCTGATGATTAATAGAAAGATGTACAGCCATCTTGGTTGATCTATCCAGTCCTTTCTGAAGACTGTCAATACAATCCTTTATTCCCTGCTAGGCAAGGCCAAGCTAATTTGCCATGACCTGATGCTGCAACTCCTCTTGAAAGCTCATCAGAACAACAGAACAGCAGATGCAAAACAAGAATCTTTATTTTGCATAAAGGGCTAGGAAGCAACTGAATTTTAAACAGGACAAGAAGCTTTAGTGGTCATCACTGGTGTCCTTGCCACGAAAAAAAAATAGGGAAAACACAGCCTCAACAGCCCAGGTTTGTAACAATTCCCCATTTCTCTTTAATGGCCATCCAAGAGCAGAGTGGTGATTCAGGGCAATATCAAAGCTCATTCCCTGGTGTTTTGGGGATACAAGTTGCAAAGTTTCAAGGACAGATTAGATGGAATAAATAACATCTACAATGTCAGCCTCCAAACTGCCATTCTCATGCCAGTTTTACAGCGCATATTGCACCACTCCTGACTTTGAGGAGTTGAGGAAAAGCAACTCTTGCACATCACGCAACATCATGGAACATGGAGCAAACTGAATGAGAGTATCCTAAGGGGCTTGTAAGGGGGGTCAGAGGATCTCCTGAGAGGAAAGAGCTATCTTAGGCTACTCCCAAACATTGCAGTAGAGTTATGGTAAAGCAGGAACAGATCAAACTCTTTGTGCGGTTGCAGGAAAATCCATAAAAAATCAGCTTCTGGAGAGACAGCAGGCTGGGCATAGCCTTTGAGAAGTTGAGCACATGGCACCTCTTTTTCCTAGGCTGTAAACTTGTCTGTGTCTTTGCAGGCAATAATTCTGTCAGTTTAAAAGCTCTTGTAACCTTTGCACTAAGATAACATTGGTAGAAGGGGAGAAAAAAAAAAAATCCCTTAGTCTTGGTCAGATTAAAGAGCCCTGTCTACTAGGGTGCAATGAATTCTCCTGCTATTGATCTCTGGGATCATCTTTGAGACAGTGGACTAATGGACTGGCACATTTGCTTGGTTTTCTTCTAGCCAAAAATTACATTAAGTTCAACTGGGACATTAATAATGATAACAATGCTAATAATGCTAAAATGCTAATAATAATAATAAAATATAGCACACTATTCCAGTTCTCAGACAAAGAGCTACAAGGCTAGTCCAGGTCTCACTGATTTTAGAAGAACACCCAGGCACTGAGTTTTCACAACTGAGTCTGTGTGTTCCTTCCTTCTGGATATTGCAGTCTTCCCCCAAATGTTCATAACAAGACCTGAGTAAAACCTTCCTGTTTGCCTTCCACCTTTGAAATAAGCTTGGATTTCTTCAGCTTCCTGATACCTTAAGTCTGAAATTGGGCTCATTACAAACGTTGACCTAAAAAGTCTATATAAGAAGCTGTCCTATGGCTGCAAAAACAACAACAACAACAAGCTCTATCCAGGCTTCTAAGATTTTAGTCTGTTAAGTGGAGGTTACACCAGCAGAAGATCTGGCTGCTCTTTGCCTTGTGGTACAGCAAAGGGTTTCCTGATTTTTCATCTCAGTTATTCTCTGGACACAAGGTGTAGAGAGCAAGGCTGGAAAAGTCAGAGGGAAAGCACCAGTAGTGATGGATGCCTGCTCCCATGAGCTGCAAAGGCATCCTTTCCCATGAATTGTACAACGCTGCCATGTTTCACACCATCACTGCTGCCTTTCATAAAGCAAGCACTATGGAAATGAAGCAATCGGTGTGGCTTGATAATTAAGATGTCAGCTAAAGTGAGCTCAGTAGGTTTGGGCTGAAAGAAGGTGTATTTTAATTATTAGTGTCCAATTAAATATTGAATATGCTCCATTATTGTAGGGAGATTTTGTGTCTCTCAGGGACCCTCAAAAGAGTTAATTAGAAAGCCTGCACACGTGTAGACATGGTGTGTCTGTACCTCTACCCCCTTCAGTCCTGCTACAGATCCCAGTGCAAGAATGCTGTTATTTTCCACCCTATGAGCCTGAAACAGGAATTTTGTGTGTTCTTTAAACTATTGAGTATCAATCTATCTTCAACAACAGCAAATGCCATAAATTGCAAAACAGATAGCTGATTCCATCCTGCTGTGACTGGAGTAAATGGCTAATTTAAAACAGGCATGTGCATGTCCCCGCCAGCCTGTACCCACAGCAGCAACCACAGTAGGGACACATCCTCACGTTGGTAAGAACATGTCCAGCAGTCAGCTCTTCCCAGGCTGGATGTGGCTCCTGTTGCTGAGCCTCATGTCAGACACCTTATTGTGAGTTCAGCTCCCACCATGCCGTCCATGGGGTTTTCAACAACTATGGCGATGTGTCCGGCTCTATGTGTTTAGGTATGGACCACAGCCCTATCCCTTTGTTGTCCCCATGGTTTAATTGCTGGCATGCTCCCTGATTTTTGGCCCATGCCAAATAGCCCTCTCCTAGACATTTAAAGGGATAGTACAGCTGGGGACCAGTAAGATATTTTGATTTATCATAGCCTTGTTATTAAGGCTAAGAGACCTCAACCCTGTCAGTGCAAGCCATACCATACCAGTTACAAGTGAACTGGAGGGCAGTGACTGGACATTTCATCTGCTAAAACAGATGTAGCCTGTGATTATAAGTCAGGTTTTGGCAGCATGATGCGGAGGTGCAGAATTTGCCAGATATGGCCACTTAGAACCATGCACACCAACCCAGACCTAGGACCTGTCAACATTCAAGGGTGGCCTAAATGTCCAATAGCAGAGGGAAGAAAAGCAACCCAGCATGTCATCTGAAAAACGGTGCAACCCTCTCATTTGGTGGGGAAGAGGATGACATGACCCCAGCTGGCAATCAATTTGCACATGGCATCCATCAGGCTGATGTGAAAGCGAGCTACAAATGGAATGCTTGTCATTAAGAGATGATACATGGAAGAGTCAGAGATGGGGAAATAATCCATGGGGGGCTATTCCTGAGGCAGCCCCATCCAGCAAATAGGATTAGTGGTAATGATGAGATAATTCACTAAGAAGTCATGTCAGATTTAAGTGACCCTCCTAGATGACAAGGGAATGCTGGAAAAAAGGGGGGTGAGAGGTCCCAGCTGAGGCTTGGCCTTCATTTGCTGCCCAGCACAATATCTGCCATAGGAAACAGGGTGGACTGGGGGGCGGTGATCACAATCTTTTGGTGTTAATTTATTCCTTTTCTCTTGAGAGTATCCCTCTGTTTTATAAAAAAATTTCAGGCTGAAAGTGAATTTCCCTCCAACAGATAGTTTGTCTGCATTTTTAAGCCTTCTGTCATGCCACAGCCCATCTGTAATACATTCATCCTCAGAAAAAAATCCATCCCAAGGGAACCAACACAAAATACAGCCAAGTCCTACAGACAGCATTGGTAGGAAAAGGGTCAAATCCACATCTCTGGCTATCACAATCACTACATGACCAGCCAAGCTCTCCAATATTCAGGCTCCCTCACATGGAGATGAACCAGCAAAATCTGACCTGTTCAAATCCCTATCAGAAAAGTTGTGCTCATAGCTAGGCTGGTCTAAAAATAGAGTCACTCCAGTTTCTTCAGTAGTGTGTAAAGGACTTACCTTGCAAGTCCTTTAAAACTCATACAACACTGGATAAATTTCTTTCTAATTTCTCCCATAAATGTATTGGCAAAAAATACGTGTCCTTTGATCTTGGTGCTTTAAAAAAAAAAAAAAATCTTGTTTTAGTGAGAAACAAAACTTAAAACAGTCTGAACAGTGAAGTTATTACTGTATTTCCCCACATTTAGGTCTGTTCTCATTACACAGATACACAACTGGAAATGACGAAGCAGCCATCTCTTTACTCACACCAGCAGAAACCAGAACATGTTTTTGATGACAGCCTTCTCAAATGTTTTGGGAGTCCTCTGAAAGACAGATGATAATAATTAGATTAATCACACTAATTATTAATGATGGCTATTGTGTTGTGGATTCCTCTCAAATGGAAAAATGAAGCTACACACAAGCCTGCTGCAATGCAGTCTGATTCTGTCCTCACCTCTGCCCCTTATTAGGGGAATCCATCACAGATAAAATGGTGATGGTCAGACAGGTGATGTGAATCAGACTACCATCACCTTGTAATGAAGTGTCATAATTAAGCAATCTCACTGGTTTCTCTGTATTTTGTAGATAAAGCCATTTCTTGGGCCTTCATTATACTAGGTCCTGTACAGGTCTAATGCAAAAAAAAAAAAAAAAAGTCCATGACCCATAACAAAATAAAAAGATGCAAAAATGTGCACCTGAACCCCAGTTCTCAAGCCCATATCTTCCTCAGTATCTTCTTCATAGACAGACTTCTCATACTGAGTTTATTTTTCTTCTCTATCAGACAAGTTGTTCTAGGAACAGAGATGGTCTTTTAGAGAATGACAACAAATTGATCCCAGTTAAAATTATTCTTCATCCATGACCAACCATATTTAAGGTGCTATCATTCTGACTGGTGGCTTCCCCAGTGCAAAAAATGTAAACTAAATATTTGGCTCTTTTTTGTTTGTGCTGGATTTCTTCACTGATGCTGCTTGTGCTTCCTTTTGGTTTGTTTTTAATAATACACAGACATAGCTGCATCTTGTGGGTGAAGGCAACTCACCAGCTGCCACTGTTTACTGATTTGTTTATCTTCATTTACCTTTTCAGAAAAAATCATGGAGCACAGTCTGTGTCCTTTCTGTGACTAGAGTCAAGCAGCAGGGGTTCTTGATGGAGAAAAAGACCTTGAAGAACATGACAGGGACAGCTTTTGAACACCTGTTACCACATTCTTTCAGTTGCAAAGCTGCAACCAGACTAGAAATGCTGTGAATGCATCACAGTGGTACAACCAACAGAGAAGTGGAAGAAGTCAACCCATTGTCATCACAAATCTGATGGGTCTGATCTTTACCCTAGTCCTACAAAGAGGTGACAGCACTGCCCCTGCAATGCATGTGCCAATGTAGAGGGGATAAAGGGCTCAATGCACAGGCTTTTTAAGATGCTGTGGAGAAGCAGGATGCTGTTAGCCTTTAGTGCAAAACCTGAGAGCAATGACTGTAAGGAAGAAAAGTAAGTTTAATAAGGCTGCAGGAGCTGTAGTGGGATACAGGCTTATAAACTGCTTCAGATGAGGGACTAAACTTGGAGGGTGGTCACTCTAACGTGCCCTGTTCCTATGTTTACCTCTGCTGGTTGTGACTGGAGACACGACACTGGGATAAACACTCCATCAGTTTGGGAGAATGTGGCTATTTTTGTGTCCTTCTGGAGAGAGTTTATATTACTTGATAACAGCCACCTTCAAGTGATGGTGGCTATTCCCATTCTCTAAAGAAGGGATAGGACTCACCTCACTGATCAAGACATTCGAATTTAGGTGTCTACTTACAAGTGTCTCCATGCGAGTCAAATATCTTTGTCCTTTGAGATGCCCAGAAATATCCTATTTGCCTTCAGCCTTTGTTTCTGAAGGGCTCAGATCACCAGTGGATCCAGTGTCATACGTACCAGTCCTATGGGGATGAGCTGGGTATCACAGGGAGTCTCAAATGGCATTAAGTGCTTATGCTTAGGCAAGCTCCATGGAGTCAGTGGAGTCTGTAAGGGCTTCCCTTGCTAAAGCAGGTAGCACTTCAACATAACCTGGTTTCTGGGACCCACAAGACATTTCTGGCCTTAAGCATGGTTAAGGTTGCTCAGCAAGAACCTCCTTAAGGCTAGAATCACCTGCCCTGTTCTGGGAGGGGAGCTTCTCACCTTCTATGCACTTGCTGAAGAGGCTACAGACCCTTATATCATTCCCTTCCCCAGAAATTTCCCTCTCCCCCTTTCCATAGTGAGCAAGAAGTTACATGGTTTTTGTCACTGGGACCTTCACACATGTCTATACCAGCCTCTGTTCTCCAGCCTTATTTACTAATGGGGTAATACAGCTCAGGTTTGAGTAACTACTCAAATTACCATTACTCCAAGGAAATCTCCCAGGACAGTCCTTGATGTATGCTCAGTCCACAACCAGGCTCGGGAACTCTCTGGAATGAGAGGGCTAGCACACCCCCAAATGATGCCAAGACCATGCTCCAGCCTCAGTCAGGCCTGGATTGTTCTCCTAGTATGGACCTGAGACCACACCCTGCTGCTCCTTAGGTGTATCCCTGTCTCCAGATAAATCCAGAATCACTTGGATTTCTCTGAGGCTTTGCAATACTGGGGAAGGAGGCTCTGGACAGAGAAGATCCTGCTCAAAATTGAGTAGCATTTTGTTTTGGAGGTCTGTGGTCAGACTCTCAGGTGAATTGTCAAAGGGAAATAATTAGCTCAGATTGTAATGGGAAAACAAGAACCTGCATGTTTATAACAAGACTTACAAACCTCTATGAGTGTGTATGTCTACTTGTATGACCTCCCCTAACTCTTAACAATTTCTTCTTTGATTCTGGCCAGTTCCTGCCACATCTGATTCAGAGATAATGGCATTTGGAAGGTGGCATTCTGACAAGTTTGGCGATACCAAGTAAAGGACACGTCTACCTTTGCTCTAAGAGAGCTTGCAAAATTATTTGCCCCTTATAAGCTGCTTAAGAATGTGTGTGGAAGCAAGCACATCCCAGTGGCCCTACCACTGGAAAAGCTTTGTCTGGAGTTTTCACCTTCTGAGATACCATCATCACTCAGTCTTAGGATACCAGTCCATGGGGAAATAAGGCTTCCTGAGCGCAGCAGTGTGGTGGAAAGATTTGCTTCATTGAAAATAAGAAAGAATTTCCCTCTGATTCCCAGATTTTGCTGTCTGTCTGGTTGTTTTCCTGCCCCACTCAGAAAGATGTTCCCCCGATGTGGTGACACAGGAAGCAATATGCAGGGATAAATGGTCTGTCAGCAGCACCAAGACGCTGCTGTGCAGGAGAAAAGGTCTGTCTTCCTGCTCTTGTTTTAAGGTTTCTCTTTTCTGCTACATAGTGCTGGTATCTAACCTTTTCCAGATAATCTGCCTTCTGTTTGGAATTTCATGCTGATCAAGAACAAGCTGAAGCAGCCAACTGCCCCCTTGGGGTGGTTTCTCATACCACTCTGCCCTCCAGACTGAGTGCCATCAGTGCCTCCATGCAGCCCTTGAAGACTGAAAACCTGGGTACTGTATTTCCTAATTGCCAGCAAACACTTCTCCTGGGTTCATCCATGAGTTTCTGTTGAAACTGCAGCAAGAGGTCCCTGCTGGAGAGAGAAATCCCCTGGAAGTCAACAGGAAACCTATTGACATTAGGAAACCACAGCCATTTAACATCAATCATAATGATGGATACTGTCAGGGAAGAGGGGGAGAGAGCAGACAGCAATGGCTTGGGGAGCTGGAACAAATCAGCATGTCACTGGGATGCTGGTTGTTCCTGCACTTTAACACCGTCTGGAGCAAAGCTAGGAGCCATTAATTGACTTTTAGCTCTAACTGTAATCCTGATGTCTTTTAGATGTCAATTAACCACCACTAATAGGTGACTAACTGTGTAAAATGGCCTTTTAAATGAGATGTAAGACAAAGACCCAACCACTCTGTGGTCATTAAGGGTCCTTCTGCATTTTGCACAAGAGCGTGCAATAGAGAGCAGTTTTCTCTGGCCCTTTTCCAGTGTCCTTCATCACATTACAACCCACGTCTGCACTGGATAAATTTTTACTGGAGCTATACTTTTATTACAGCTTTCATCTTCTCCTGTCATCTGTCTGGGGGTGTACAGAGTTGTTTTATTGTCATTACATTTAAAGGTCAAGGCAGAAGTGTCTCACAGGTGCACATTACGGGGTCTAACACAAGCACTGCCTTTCAGTATAGGGTAGAGTGAGAAACACACCTGACAGCTCCTTCCTTGAACTAGAGAGTCAGTGAAATCAGCTTTTGCAGAGAACAGCTTCCCCTGTCTGGATGTCCCAAGATCTAAATAAGTCCATGTATCCAACCTGGGCTGGAGATGGTTGGGCCATGAACTCCTCTAGTTCAAATCTGTTCTCTGAGAACCCACAAAGGAGCAGAGCGGCACAGTGAGCATCCATACATATGAGCTTGGAACACCAATCATGTGAATGACCCATGAATATTGGGTGTCTTTTCCAAGACATTTATCAAGGAGCAAAGAAAGTTGTGGATGAAAGAGGCCTCATGCATACTTTGTCCATTTTATCTAATCTGACTATGATCCAGCCATGAATATGACAGCCTAAGTGACCCTTTGAGCTCTCTCTGCTAGGCAACTGGGTTGCATGGCAGTGATCTGCCCTTGAGATGGGATGCTTCTCAAGGTTGTTCCTTGAGAGACCTTTTACAACCAGCAGGTCTTTGGTAAGTGGCCGATGTTGCCCATAACCCTGTAGTATGATAACTTTGATTTTGCCTTGATAACTTTGATTGCATTCTGAATTGATACTGATGAAACACTGCATAAACTTTGCATAGGAAATCATTGAGACATAAACCGTTGACCAAGTCTGGGCCTCAGTCTGGATCCAGCCACACTTAGACTCCGCTCTGAGACGGAGTTTAGAAAGCAAGGGGGTCCATTCTGAGCCTCGTGACTCAACGGGAGGGTCTTCCTTAACCTTTTCATCTCAGGTCTCTCTGTGAGTCATTATGACTCAAGTGTAACTCAATTTTCCTTTGTATGTTTTTCTGTGCAGCAATTAATAGAGTGAACCTTGCCATCAAACTTAAGTCGCACTTTTACAATATTATATTGCAACCCCTTTTGCTAACACCTTTGATAGTGGTTCTTTAAGAAACCTAAATCACTCCTTTGTGACACATGTGGGTCGTCACCAAGGCAGGGGTTCCTCAAGAGCCCTTGTATCCCACAGTGGGTATCTCATAAACAACAGTGGTGATTCCACATCTGTTTTTCTACAAATTCCTCTTGCTTTCTCATGCTCCAGGTATGAATTAACTTCCTGTGCACTGCCATTCCCGAGGCTTGCAAGCAGAAGAGCACAGAGCACAATGTCTTTTACATGTCTGTGTCAAATCCTTTCTCTGTGAAAAATCAAAGTATCATCTGAAATACGTAGCAGTTGAAATGGGCCAGTGTTTGGCAGCATCCCCTATGACAGCAGGCTCTTGGGAGGAAGGACAGCCACCTTCACCTCCTCTTGGTCCCTTTCTCCTCCAAGCCAGGATGAAAAAGGCAGATCCTTTCCTGGCTCACTGCCTGATCCAGTGAAAACTTCAACCCATTTACTAGGAATTGACTTCTCTGAGTAGCAGAACATGCTAGACCAGTCTGGTCCAAATCATCAGTTGCAGACTGGTAGAGAAGAGATTTGCAGAGAAATAAGGTCTCATGTTTTGATTTCTCTATATGTGATCATGTCTTTCTGTCGTGGTTGACATCATCTGTCACCAACAATATTTTCTGAAGATTTTCACTCTGACAACCAATGCACTTATTGGAGAAAGACCCGTTTACAGTTCCCTCTTGCCACTCCCAAGGAGTTATGCTGCCAAGAAGATCAGCTGGTGGGATGCTGGGGTCAGAGGTTTCTGTGTTCTTACAACTCCTTAGACTGGCAGAGCGAGGGCAGACACATGTTAAAACACCACCACTTATCCCAGTAGAGAGAAAGAAGATGAATCTTGCAGTGCTGACCTAGTAAATCAGGGAGTTGTTAATAGGAACTGGTGGCTGGAGAAGGATATTAGGGTCTGGGCTTCTGTTTGCATTCCTGGCAAGTACAAACCACAGACCGAACAAGGGGGTTCTTGGTGGGGCTGCTGGGCGTCTGGAGAGTCCTGCTGCCAAACCCAGTGGGCAAGAGGGCCCAGAGCTTGAAATAGGGGCATCCTGAAGATAGGAAAGAGCTATCAGGGATTGTCTGGTTTGGGATTGTCCCTGGTCATCCTGCCATGGAGCTTTAACAAAGATCTTTGCTTGTTTCTGGCCAGTCAAAGAAGGTACGATGGTCCCAGCATCTGTTACTTTTTGCACAAATAGATAAACAGATACTTGTTATCCCCATGGGTGGGCAGAATGCCCTCAAGAATGGAGGTAAGCTACGAGTCTCCACCTCTCTCAAACCACACACACTACAGCTCCCTCCACACCCTGACTGTGAGGGACTGAGATATTCAGCATCACGATTTACCTCTGGAATAACACTTTTGAAAGAGTTGGCAGAACTGTTTGCCTCAGGTTTAAGTTGAAAGCAGGGAGATTGAGATTAGACATCAGGAAGAAGTTCTTCCTGTAGAGGGTGGTGAAGCAATGGAACAGGTTGCCCAGAGAAGCTGTGGATGCCCCATCCCTGGGAGTGTTCAAGGCCAGGCTGGATGAGGCTTGGAGCAACCTGGTCTAGTGGAGGGTGTCCCTGCCCGTGACAGGGCGTTGGAACTAGATGGTCTTTAATGTCCCTTCCAACCCAAACCATTCTGTGATTCTATATTTCTATGAAAATGAAGGCAGACACAGTAAGCCAAGTGCAGCCTTCACTGCAGCTGGTGGAAGACCAGCCTGAGGTGGTTAGACTGTCAAGCTGACATGGTACTGCTCCTGGTGCTCAGACATACACAACCCCCTGAAGGCAATACCTTGTTGAAATTGGTGGGATCACCTCTCCCTCTAGACACTGTCTCTACAGCCTTCATCAGTTAGGATTTTCTTGCTTCTAATGTTCAAACAGTTCAAAGAGCAGGGATTGTACTTTGCATCCAGCTTGCTGGAGGTCATCTCCCTGCAGATACACTCCTGTGAACCACGTTAGCACTGCTCTCCTGGCTACTCCAGCAGCAAGACACCACTGGAGGCATATCACAAGCACATAAATGGCATACACATCCTGCTGACAGGCAGAGACTAGCAATTTGGAGCTCTCCAGAGGAAGGACAAGCAATCATTGTCAGGAGAGTAAGTCGGAGTATAAATTGCATGGCTAGTTCACCCAGCTACATTTGCTAAGTCTGCTTTCAATGTGGAATAGAGAAATATGTATCTGCACTTAAAATTACAGTAAATTTGTAGTTGGATCTAGCTTGCAGGATTTGGTTTCCCCCTGTTCAAGTGACTTTACTCTTTTTTGGAAGTTATCCATGTCTGGAGGAAGCCCAGAGCCCGTGCAGGTGAAGCAGAAAAAGGGGGAAAGCTGGAAGCACAGAGGCTGATTGAGGGAAACTAAGGTACCAGCAGGAAACAAGTCTAAGTCTAAAAAGGTTTATAGGATCTCATACCATCTGACTGCCCTGAGATACATATATGGGACTAATCTACAACACTAGACCTATTGGAAATCTATACTTTTCTGGAGAAGCATCTAGGGATGCTCCAGGACAATTCAAATTGTCTGTATTTGGCCAGTTGAGCTGCACCCTCTCCATCTGCTGATTTACAGGAGACTGGGTAGAAGCAACCAGACTGACCAGGGATAAGAGGTGGTTTAGATTGTCCTTCATGCTTCGAAAGGAGATGCTATAAAATTATCCGATGCCTACATCCTTATCCAGAATGGGACTCATCTCACCTACCTTTAGACATCTGTGTCCAGTCTTAGGGGGCATCCCCTGTATTCAACAAGGATAGAGTGTTTTGTCTCACTCCATTGACTAGTTTAGATAATTCATCCTTCAGATTGTTTCTGCTAGTCAGAGAACCCCCCAAGGATTTGAGGCTGATGGAAGACCACCAACACACTCACTGCTCATGGACATTCAATCAAAGATGAATTGATGTACTATCAGAAGTTGTCAATGCATTTCCCCACAGTGTGGCTTTCTATCAGAAAACACCAGTTCACAGAAGCCAAAAGTTCGCCTGAGACCAGAGGGATCCTAACAAACATGATGTTGAAATGGTTTCTCAAGTCCTCTCTGGGTCCAAGAGGCATAAGGGATTAGATTAATTTGCAGATCAAGACATTTTAATTTAGGTATTGATGGCCACAGATGCTAGAGGATGATTCAGTTGCCTAAACATGTGTCTGGTGCCATCTGAGATATCTGATGTGGACTCCGCAGGCATGTCAAGGCCTTGAAGAGGTGTCTTCTTCTAGAGCAACATCTGGAGACCAGTTGAAGGCCTTGGAGAATATTCAGTGTTGCTGGACACTTACGTTTAGCCAACTGAGTTCTGTCTAAAACAGAGCTGAGTCCATTCAGGATGTCAAGATAACTGATGCCACTGCAGGAACCCACTGATACCACTATGATTGTGACAGGTCTGAGTTCCAGGCTGGGACCTGATGGTGAATCTGCTCCTTCTCCAAGGATGCTGACTTGTCTTTTTTCTGAGTGAGTACTCACTTGTTTGCACAACATAAGACTTCTCCACAACCAAGAGGAGATGAGAGTTGGAGGTAGGAGGCTGCTTGGATGCTGTGAGAGATTCACAATCATTTCCTTCCTGGGCCAAGACAGCCTTGACTGCAGCTATCTGACATCCCAGGTGAGTTCTTTGACGTCTAGGGTAGAAAATATTTCCCTTCTCTTGCATACCTCTTGGGGAGGTTTTCAAAAGCTTTGTTTTCACCCTGATGCAGAATAAAAATATATTTTATGTTTTGATTATTTTTTTGCATAGATGATTTGTGTAAGAATTTATAATTTCTGTTCTGCTTGATGCTGAAGATCTTTGCTAGCACCTGTGTTTGTAGAAACAGGATTAATCCTTCCTGGACCAGGAGGACTAAAGGAGGGGAGCAAGCTTTGTCAGAACATTGAGAAACTAAGAAAACTGAAAGACATCCCTGCTTTTAAAAGGGGCATATGAGATCCCAGGCTGGGGAGATATGGTACGATGTCTTTCTTGGATCCCCTGAGCTGCACATAGTCCACAGATAATCAGAGGATTAAACCCAGCATCAGAGTAATGTTGATCTCCCCATGTCCTGCCCAACACACATCTGCAAATGAGCACAGGGACATTAAACCAGGCATTTTACCTGCTGCTTCCATCTCTTTACTGAGGCCAGCAGAGCAGGATACATGAACATACAGCTATGGGAACTCTCTGCCATTGGCTCATGAAAGATCCTGGGCCAGCTGTTTTCGCACCCCAGACCTCATTTGAACTCCCTGCAAAGTGTCCTTGCCATTAAGGGCTGGCTATTCTGTTAGGCACTCTGAGATGAAGACGAAGCCACTCCCAGCATTCAAAGTAACATTCCCAGCATGATCCAGACAGAGAGGGAGACAGTGAGGGCAGCTCAGGTCAGAAAGGGCATGCTACCTTGCACCTTGGAGACCTCTAAAGCATCACCAGCCAAAGAACAGGGCCAGCTGCTGCTGCAGATGAAACCAGAGAGGGAGGATTCAGAGAGGCTTTCCTGCTTTAAACATTGCTAAAGTTTCTCCCCAAACAAGGATTAGAACAATAAAAATAACAATGCAGAAAGAAAGGGAGGGGGTGGGGAGAAAGAAACTGCAGCAAGAAAGAAGCAGCACAAAAAATACACTATAAACAAGCAGACAGCAGCATTGTCCAGGTATAGCTGTCTGAGCTGGCGTTTGTGCTTTGGGGTGCTTGGAATATCTTCCTCACACACCACACACCAGCATGCACATATATAAACACATATCCCTATAAGCAGTGATAGTATTTTGTAATTAAAGGTGCCCCACAGCAAGTCTGTGCTCAACAGAATAATACTATAATCTTTACAAATCCCTTTGCTTCCTTGAAAAGATGCAGCTAAGTCAAAGACGGAGGCATAGGAAAAAATAATAGCACCAAAGGCACTCAGGATGCAATAAAACAGAGGATTAGATCTACATTACTTTCATTACATTATATTGTATTTTTATTATTAGGTCCACAGTTATCATTTAATCTTATAGCTGCTGTGTCTGATAGAGTGGAACAAAAACAAATGGAATTCATCCCCCACACACACACCAAGGAATTGGAGATTAAGGAAAGATTAACATCACGTGTAAATGAATGAAAAATGTAAATTTCAAAAGGAAAAGAAAAGGAGGTGTGTTGAGGCTGGGGAACACTGGGAAAGCTGCCCTGGTGTGAGGCTAACTCTCCTTTATCTCTGCCCACTTTCGTGTGGTAGGGAGGGAGAACCAGGGACAATGTCCTCAACTTCTCCTGTGTGTTTATGACCCATGCTCAGGGCTGAAGGTATGACTCTCACTTGCACTGAGGATCCCCTTGTGATGGAAATAGCCTGCTGTGCAGAGCAGTTTCCCAGGGCATACAAAGCAGGACTCAAAGTGCCACAAAGCTCTCAACACTGGGGCTAGATGCTGAAACTGTTGGTGTGGGGAAACCATGGTTCATCTCTCTGCTCCCTTGTCCAGCTTACAGTGGGATGAATCAAAGTCCCTTTTTTTTTTTTTTAGCTTGGGAGGCTTTAATCTCATATTTTCCTACCTTATACTTGCCTTGGCATAAGAGAGGCACAGCAGCCAGCAAGTTCTTTGCAAGAGCAATGACCAGGCAGCAGTTCAGTTGGTCCATCATCCTGCTCCAAGAATGTACAGTGCATGGGACTCGGCACCCAATAGCCAATATTCATGCTTTTGCAGGATTAATTTCCAGTGGAGAGAAATGGCTGACACAAGCCAGGTATTTCTTGGCTGCAATCCTATTTACTGAGAGCATTCACAAAGGATTTACAAACCTAAAGGGGGATTTGTAGGGAATTTAGGCACCTAACTCTAAAACAGCAATCCTGAAAATCCACACTCATCCATCACCTAATCCCAGAGGTTCCTGAGCTACGCAGGTACCATTTTTTCTCCCTTAAAGCCCTGCCTATAGGCGTGTACAGAAGATCCTCATGGATCATGGCAAGGCTGAGCAGCTCCTAACCAGAAATCTTCATGCTTTTTAGATTACCTAAACTGAGCATCCTTTTATCCATCAGCAGTCACAAGAGACCCTGGGGAACTCTACGTTCACAGGGACAGAGCTGCTGCTGGTTTATTTTAAAATACAGCAGGTCCTTCTTCCTTCCAACTATACAATAGCTCAGGATAGTCTCTTGGGATGAGGAGGCCCAAAGCATGTTTCCTTCTGCATCTGAATCAAACTCTTGTTGGCTGGTGTATGTAGAGAGTATAAATGAAAATATCTTGTTGGAGTGCAGGCTTTTTTTGCATTAGCTCCACAGCAATAAGGAGCAGCCCCCTCCCTCAGCCTGAGTACTCTCAAGTTGATGTTTGCGATAGTTTAAAGTATCATCATTTTAGGTCATGACAGAGGTGAACATGAATGTTTTCAGGCAAAAATAGAGCCCTGTCTTTGGGTATCACAAGAAAATTACCTGAGTACTGAAGGAGAGAAAGTGGAGTCCTGCAGCCCACCCCAGTCTGAGTGGCAGTTCTGCCACTGGCAGTGAGAACCAGGGAGAAAGGAGCAGGTAATGGGGAGAGGGGGGATGAAGGTACCCCTGTGGTAACCCAAGAGTGAGGATGAAGAAACCTCACCACAGATGTCTTACGCTTCCAAGGGAAGAACTCAGGGTGGTGACAACTTATCGTAACCCTCTCCCTCATTGTGCCTGAAGAGACCAAAGCTGTCAACTCTGGTATGCAGGACACTTGCAAAGTGAAAATGGGACACATCAAGTATACTGTGTTATTAATTTTAATATCCTTTACAAATTAGATGATTTTGATGATTGGAATCTTAAAGTATTAATTAGGTTACCAATGTGTTATTTTTAGCTCCATAACTGTGGTTTGTTCCATTCAGCCCATAACAAGATTCTTATTGTAACTGTGCTTCTGCTAAAGTATTTCACACTCAGTAGAAAGATCTGATCTGCAGTCACCCAGGGCATCTGAGCTTCAGAGATGGGATTTTAGGGGGACCTCTGTCCTCAGCATTTCCTCTTGACAAGTACCTGTTGTTAGCATTGCAAGGTGCTCACCTTTCTATCTGTCCAAGAGCTATGGCTGGGGTTCGTCTAAGCCAGTTTGGAAAGGAGGCATCTCCCTCTCAGCCAGTTATCCTCAGATGCTTTTCCACAGTCTTTGAGAAAAAAAATAAAAGATGCTTTCGGTGCACAGTTCGTCTGTCTCAAACGTGGATGTACCAAATAGATGTGTCTTTCTCTCCTTGTGCTACAGGACAGCCAGGGGTGACTCGCTCAGGTGCAGACCTACAGTGCAAATATCTGAATTCAAGTGCTGTTTCTGTCTTTTGTATACCACTCCTGCATCCTATCAGCAAGGTCCTACAAGAGTCAGCACCTCTGGCCCTGGAGTCCCTTTTGCATGCAATCCTGCACACACAGTAGGTAGAAGCACCATGAAATTTTCACTCAAAAATTTGATTCCCCATCCTGCACTTATCTGGTGGCCAGTGATCTCTGTGCCTCTGTTCTATCTCAGGTCAGGATCCTGTCTGCTTCACCTGCTCACTGCTAGATCTCTCCTGCTCTCCCTTGTCTTGTGCCACATGGGTCTCTGAAGTCAGGACTTATCTCACTGTTTGTTGTCCAAAAGTTAACATAAACTAAACCTACAGGACAAATTTGATGGAGAACAAAACTTCCAGATTCATGCCACTTCAAGGTGTGAGGAGTAAACTAACTTATGTGTCTGCTTTGACTGCAGAAGGAGCTGCAGAAGATAGATATTTACCTCCTACATAGCTAAATTGAGGAGATGGCATGTGTTCTCTGCCTGGGTCTCAGTACACACAGCCTACCTGCTGGCTGGACCATTGCTTTGGATAGTGGATTCTTTTGCTTCCAGTCATTACACTATAAAATGGTTTAATTGCTCCTTTCACCTCATTTGAAATTAGGGTGATGATCATTCCTTATATGTGCCTACAAATGTCTCTCTTAGACCTGCTTGGTGTTGGCCACAGAGCAGCAGTGGTGCAGCAGGCTCTGGCTGTTCATGCCTGGAAGCACAACCTGATTGAGTTTTTTAATTTTATTGAGGTTTCTCTGTACACGGTTTCTCCATGGACAAAGGGTCCCCCTCCACCCATCTCACCTTAGGTTACCTTTCAGCACATTGAAATCTATGCTTCCCAGAGCAATACTCTCGCTGTGTGCTTCTGCTTTCTCCCTAGTTAATGCACCTGAACTACATCTGGAGTCACCTTGACAGCCAGATCCTGATTTATCTTTAAATGGCACCTTTACTTTTCCCCTTCCATTAGTTGTGCAATGCTTTATGTTACCCACGCACGTGTGGCAACTGTCCTGGGCACGGTGTTGTAATCAGCAAGAACAGAGCAAGGAAAACTAATTTGAAGAAAAGTAAGGGGTTAATGCCATGGCTATTCCTGCAGCTGAATTATTCTGGTAGGCTATACGATTGTCACAGGGTAAGGGGGAGGGTGTCAGAAGATCCTAAATGTTCATATCTGGCACGAGTCTGTTCCTTCCTTGTGATCTATCATTTTTCTATTAAATAGAAAAACCTCAACCCTCAAGCCTTCAGACACCCAGTGAGGAAGCCAAAAACAATTTCAGCCAGTTTATATGGCCAGCCGCATTTCATGAATAGGAGAAAGCTTTAAGTGACCAGACAGAGAGCAGCTTACAGCTGGAAAATCAGTCATGTCTCCTATTTTGAGCTGTGATTATTTATTATCTGTCTTTCAGCAGTGCCCAAGGTTGCATGCAGGATCAGAATCCCATCGGGCTCACTGGAGCACACCCAAACACTAGGATGGCAAATACTGTCATCTAACTTACAAAATAACTAGCAGGAAACTAAAAGCATGAGGGAAGGACGACATTCGGTCAGGCAAGGTGACATAATTTCTTGAATTCTTCAGCAAGATGAGAACTAGAAAACTTTGGAGCAATCAGCCACTGCACAGGGTAAAGAAGAATGTGTGAAGTTTTACCTCACTTAAATTAATTTAAAAGTTCACTGAGGGTCTGGTCAAAACCCCACTGAAATCAGCAAGAGCCTTTCGACTGGTTTCTTTCCCCTGAAGAATAGTACTGCAAAGAAGAGACTGCAAGTTTCAACTACAGAGAGTTGCAAATCACAAGGCATCAAAGTTTGAAAACCCTCTGAACATACCTCCCTCCAGCAATTACTTATCTGCTAGCTTTTGTACTGGAGGGAAGTATAAGTTACCTGAAGTTCTGTTTGCAAACACGTTTATCTGTGTGACATTATGGAGATGTACATGAATATAAAAGCACCATCCTAGAAGTGTCCTGATGGGTATCACTTACTGGTGACTGCAAACACCTGTAGAGCAGGAGGACATCTTCCCTGAGGTTGGAAGGAGCTGTGGGCTGCTATGGGTGTGGTGGCATGGGGCAGCATGATGTTACTAAAGCAAGGCAGCCACCTTCCAGCTTCCCCAACTTTCCCCTCCTCCACCACCTCATCCTTCTACCCTTGCAGTCCCACTCACATCCATCAGTCAACCCTTGCTTTTGCCTGGGCTGAGCTCATGCAGCTCACTGAGCCAGACAGAAGTGATTCATGTGTGTGAACCTCTGTGGATCGTGGTTAGACTTTTGCCATTGTAATGAACTACACCAGCATGGCAAAAGCCAGATGAGGTCAAGATTCAGCAGCAGGATTTCTCATCCAGCTGCACTCCTGCAGTTTTGGATGCTGGCACATCACCTTCAGTGAGTTGCAGCCCAGCAAATATGATTTTCTCCTATAGCATAAGGACCCCAACCTTGCATTGACCCAACACCATAACGTCTCAGGATGGCTCTGGGCTTGCTGTGCCCTGAGCATCACAAGTGTCCCATGTCCAAGGACTTGTGCCTGACCTGACTGAGCTCAGTGCTGGGGACACCCTGCATGACCAAGGGCTGCTGCCCTGGGCAGGAACTGCCCAGCAAACACCAGCCCTTTGTGTGCCTGTCCTGGGCGCTGGGCAGCTCTGTCACCAGTGCTGGGGACCAGGGAGAAGGGACTGAGCAGTGGGGAGAGAGGGGGTGAAGATACCACTGGGGAGACCCAAGAGTGGGAAGAAATCCCACCATGGACATCACACTCCATCCAGAGAAGACATCAGGATAGCAACAATTCACCATAACCCTCTCCCTGACCGTGCTCAAGAGAGTGAACATGCCAACCTTGGGATGCAGAGAGACGTTGGCAGGGTGAGCATCACACCAGAGAAAATGGGTTGATACCAGTAAGTTTTCTTGTATAACAGTTGTAATGTCAAGATTATTATTGAGTCTCATCTGTATCAGTTTGTTTTATGAGTACTAGTTAATTAACTTTCACCTTGTAGTTAGATTAGCTAATAATAATTTATTATTTCCTTTATACATGGTCTCTTCCATTTTGCACATAGCAAAATTCTGAGTGTGGCCTGAAAATCATTTCAGATCAGTTTTGAAGGGGTGTGGTGGCAAGCAAGCTAAAAAATAACAGCAAGTGACTCCACAGTGCAATTATGGAGTAGGGAAAAGTGGGAACCGTACTTTCTGGGCAGCTGAAGTGGCATCCAAAGAACAAGAGCAAGTAAGACCCAGGGGATTTGAATGGGTTGAGTATTTACAGGAGAAGGAATGCAGCAGCATGTGACTGAGTGATAGTTGAAAATTTCAGGCATTTCTTCATTTCAGAAAGGAAAGAAAACAATACGGGAAAAAATGGTGAAAATCTAAAGGTGAAAGGTAACTTCTTCCACGCTATCTCAGTGGCAGTAACTGTCATTTTCTTAAAGAAGTGAAGAAGTAAGAATAGCAAAATAGAAACAGAGAAAACAGGGAACGAATGTGACATAATACTGCTTCCTTGGTAGACATTCTCAGTAGCAATGAAATAAATATTGGTTCTTGCTGAGTCTATGAAATACGTATCAGACATATCAGCAAATCCTAGTGTCAAAGGCAAAAAAAAAAAAAAAAAGAAAGAGACCAAGATGGTTGTACCAGGAATTCTTTAAGAGCCTGACTATTTGGGCAGGAAAAATATAAAGAAAAATTACAGATAAAGTGGAAAGAAGGCTGCAAGTTTAATATAAAAATACAGCCCAACTGTGGAGAATAAACCCAAGAAGTTTAACATACAGAGTGAATAAAAATTAGTTAACTAAAGCAACAACAAAAAGAAAGGTCTGGAAATCACTCAAAGGAAGAGGAAGACAAAGGAAAGAACAAACCCATTGTTTCAATGGGGAGGAAAACGTATAGCCTGTGGTGCAGAGATGGAGAATAATGGACTATATTTTCAGAAAGAGGGTAGGAAATTTCTATCCTCTTGTTAAAAACAGAGATTAATTGTAATCAGATAGATAATACCATTAATTATAAAATCGATGTAGAAGAAAAATCCCCAAGACAGAAGACCTGCATAAGCAGCGTGGAGGTAACATGGATGCATCTGACCCATCAGGACCTCACAGAATCAACTTGAATGCTTAAGGAAGTGGGTCTGAGCAGCAAAGTCATTTTGTTCAATAATTCAGGGATGGCAGGTGAGATCCCAGAGGACAGAAGAGCAGCAAGCATGACAACTGTCTTAAAAAGAAGGAAGAAAAAAAAAAAAAGACCAGTCAGCCTAATTTCAATGCCCAACAAGGTCTTGTAGGAAATTCTTAAATTACTATTATAGGTTACATAGAAACTAGGCCCCGTGTATCTATATGATTTATAGTGTGGTATAAATTGTATTTATCATGTAACAACCTGGATGTGCCATGAAGAACGCAGATGATGTACTTTCCAGCTTTACAGCACAGCTTTCCCCTGGATCAGGGAAAGCAGGAAGTGCAACACACAACACTTTGGATCCCAACCTGTAAGACTTTCTGGTACCTGCACTAGAGTGATGCCCAGATGAAATCTCAGTACAGCAGGTAAGCAATGTGAGTCAAATACCAGGCTCAATGAGGAAACAACAATTGTTCCTTATATATCAGAAGGTAATACTACAAGAAGTGGCATCCTACCAGGCCCTGTATGGGACTCAGCTCTTTTAATATTTCCTGATGACTTCCACAAAGTTGTTGACACGTCAGAAAGCAGTCAGAGCAGAGCAATGACAATTATAACAGTACAGAAAACATGACGTAGGAGGAAAGGAAGAATGAACTTAGTTTTCTTCATCTAGAAAGAAAATAAGGGTAATGCAGAAGTCCTCCAAGCTATAAAGAACAGTTGGGAAGAGAATAATGGTTGACTTTTCTCTCTTTGTCAGGGAAGGGTAAAAAGTGTCAGCTTAATTTGTAGCAATGAATAGTTAGATCTGACTTTTGGAAAACTCCCATATTGTAAGGATGCATAATGAAGCTCTTGAATGAGTCACCTATGGAGCCTGTAAAGACTCCTTGGACGTTTCTTGCAGCATTAGACACATCTGAGTTTCTAGCTATCACCAGTCAGAAATGACCAAAAATCTTACAGTCACTGGTGCAGCATAAACCTCTATAAACCCCAGTGGAAATGTGCAGAAGAAGAAGGTCTGAACAGTGAAGAAGATAACAGAATTTGTGGCAAAGTCAAAAGCATAACATAAAGAAGGGAAAAAAATAAAAATAAAAAGGAAAAAATAGCAAGAGGCCTGAGAGGAACTCTTGTTGGCTATTGTTCAACCTTAATTCTAAAATAGTGACCTTTGGGTAAGGGCCATGGAAGGCTTCAAACTTCTAGACTCTGTTCTGAAGTGAATCTCCACAACTGTGCAAATCCTCTCTGAGTCTGCAAGGCAAAGGTCCTGATCTGTGACACATCTGCTTCAAAGAACTGTTTAAAAATATCATATATCCAGCTTGCCATCTTTTGCCTGGAGGTCTCAGAGAACAGTTGCTGAGGCAGTGGTCCAACTCATGCAGTGAAGTGTCCTCCTACAGCTGTGCCCAATGCTGCTGCAAAGCCAGCAATCACCACTGTGAATAGCTGTATAGGTGTGGAGATACTTTCCTCATCACACAGACAACCCAATACTGAGATAAGACTTGCTGCCATTCCCACCATTGTCAAGGACTTAGATACCTTCTACATTAATGAGGGCAATATTATAACAGATCCTTGAGATTGCCATGAAACTTCCATCAGCAGCTGATGAGACTTTGATGGGAAGCCATTCTACAGTGCCTGTCTTCATTCTACGAAGTTTTGGCAGGTGGGTGCTACAGGGGAATCTCATCTATTTCCAGGACATCCACATGCCGACAAGACTTGCTGCTTTAAGGTATGACAGCTGGCAAGAACAGGTTGGCTTGACTAATACTTTTAAATACTTGGTCACTCCTTGTAGGAGCAAAGGCATTGAATGGAGAAGGCACATGAGAAATTCATATGTGTCTCGAGTAGCTGGTAGTCATTGGAGTACTGATGGAGACTCTCAGGACAATATGTTTTGTTCTGAGGTTTATCTTTCCTCCATACATGGATTTCACCACATAGTCAAAGCTATTCCCACACCACCAGCCATGGCCAAGCTTGCACTGTGTTTCTCCTCAGAGGGTGTTTCCTACTCCAGGGCTTTGCACAGAGACCAAGGCATTATGAGTTATAGTAATTATCAACTAAGTTCAAGGAATCCCACAGGCAGGAGTCACAGTTGGAACCACAATCACTGAAATAACTTATGTTTGCATGACTGATCTGGTGATGATGAAAAGGCATGGAGTTCAGTTTATCTGATCAAAAACCAGCATCAAGAGCTCTTTAAAGGACTCCCAGCAAGGACAGATCAAGTGCTGACTAGAGACAGCTGGCTTCTTTCCATACATACACAGACATCTTCCATATCAGCAAGTCTTTGGATCCTTCATAGATACCCATAAAACTCAGCCCTGATCATTCACAGCAGAGAACAAACTCATCTACAGAAATAAACCTTTTACCTTCAAAATGTTTTCCTGTCTCACAAATCTGCGTCAGCACCCACACATTGTACTTTAACCTTCCACGCTACAAGCAGTAAACCCAACTGTGTATGAGGAGGAGTAACAAATTTCAAGGGGCACATGCACATTCTGTCAGAGAACCCGTAACTGAGCTTGGTCATAATGTTTTCAAGTGTAGAATACTATTTTTACAGCAATATAGGTTGCCACAGACATTGGTTTCTCCTACTCTCATGTCCAATGAAAGATCTCAAGAGGAAAAAGGGAGTGGGGAGGAGAGGTTTGGAATTATAGTGTAAAAAGTCATGTGGTCCCATTTTTTAGGTTATCTAGCCAAGTGGATAGATTTATCTTGTCTCTAAGGCCCATTGGAAGGATTATAGAAGGCACAGAATACCTCCCCTCTTATTTCAGCAACCCATCTCCGCCTTTCCCTTTTCCCCCTTACACAAGGAACTCCCAGCAGCAGGAAATAATGTCATCAGATCAACACAATGCATCCTTTAACAGATCAGATTCTGGAAGCCTTCTTTGCTTTACTGATTTAACACATTCCTGTTACAGCTTTGACCCTGGGGATTGTTGCAGCATAAAGAATGACAACATGATTATCCACTGCAGCATCACACCAAAGAAAGCATCTTACATTTCTGTGACTGCTTCCAAGAGGGACGGCAGTTTTATGATGTGGCTTCTTGCAGGAATTTACGACTGGTGTGGTGACCCAGCTGGTTCTTCTGGGTCTTTGTCCTCTCTTTCCTCATCATGACTCCAGAAAAGAGGAAGATGGATTTTCCATCCCATACTTACATACGTGGACATAGAGCAGCTTTGACTATGAGGCTAGGAGGAAGCAAAATTAATTTGGGGTGCTTGCTTGCTCACTCGATTTTTTCTCTTAAATATTCAAAGACATTTTTTTAAACAGGGAAAAAAAAAAAGAACCTTTTTTCTGAGCAACCTTCTTGGCTTAATCCTGGCCCACCGTTGGTTTACAGGATGCAAACAGGCAATTTTTGAGATGCAGATCTACCCATCTCACTGAGGCAACAGTGGTCAATAGAAAACGACTTCAACTTGTGCACAAACCCCATCTATCCATGCAGCAAGTTAAAGCAGGGACCCTTCAAGGGACAGCAGACCCTCTTGCAATCCCACCACCAGAGCAGATGGGATTGATGATCCCTGCTAGGCAAGACATAGACTGCCGCAGGTAACCTAAATGTTGGAAGCACACTGAGTCCCCAAGCAGGTCACCCTGGGGTGACTCCAACACATAAGTAGTGTGAACAAGAAGGCAAATCAGCTTTATAGCCACCCTTGAGCAGCTCCTGTACAGCCATATCAACACAGAAAGTGAGAATAGAAGTAATTACCTTTGCTAGAGATGTCCCCAGTAAAGTTAACCACCCCTGCTTAGTCACCAGAAAGATAGTCCTCCTGTCATCCTAAAGTAGACATTTGCCTTAAAGAACCAGGATTTACAGTAGGGTCCACTGTCTATTAAAGGATCCAAGGGTAATCAGCCCAACTATCTCTGTCTCCACTGAATCATCCAAATCCCATCTGGAGTGACAGTACAGTTCTGTTTCCTGCACAGTTTAAAAGGCCCATGTAATCTCCAAGAATACTAGCAATAGTTGTTAGCATTTGCTGATAATCCAGACATGCATTATTTTCTCTGAGCGCCAATAAGGTTTGTTTGTTTTTTCTTGTACAGGACTCTTTTTAATCTTTGTTTTGACCTTAAAAGACCTGCCAGTGTTAGTCCATGAAATCAGCTTAACAACTTTCCAGTCCTTTCACTTCTGGTTTATGAAAATAATTTCCCCGTTGGTTCCACTTTCTTCCTTTATCCCTGCAATTTCGCATTTGTTGTTGTTGTTATTGGTTATTTCTGTCTCTCACCCTGGTCCCTCACAGTTCCGGTTCCCTGCAGAGAAATTACACATTGCAGTAATAATTAGTTTGTAGTGTTATCTGCTCCTGTCCCTCTAATAGCTATCAGAATAAAGCTGTCACCCAGCACTGACCGTCTCATGTAATCAGAATAATATAAAAATAACCTTCCCTAGTGTTGGCAGTGTTTTTCTTGCTTTGTTTCCTTAATTGTGTTTGTTAATCAAAAAACACAATTATTTTCCTGTTTCCACGTTTGCAGCTTTAATTTTTTCCCTCCAAGATGAGTTTATGATTGTGTTCTTATTTGTTTGGCTATTTCCTACCACCATCCTGCTAAAGAAACCTGTGTCGATCCTGGAGGGAGGGAACTCCGAATTTTTATTTATTTATTTGCTTGTTTTTACAAGTTATCCTCATTTGATTCTGATTGTGATTTTAACCTGTTTTGAAGAGGGGATTACACTGTTTTTAGAATCATAGAATCATGGAATGGTTTGGGCTGGAAGGGACCTTAAAGACCATCTAGTTTCAACTCCCCTGCCATGGGCAGGGACACTCTCCACTAGACCAGGTTGCTCCAAGCCTCATCCAGCCTGGCCTTGGACACTTCCAGGGATGGGACATCCACAGCTTCTCTGGACAGCCTGTTCCAGTGCTTCACCACCCTCTCCAGGAAGAATTTCTTCCTGAGATCTGATCTCAATCTCCCCACTTTCAATTTAAAGCCATTACCCCTTGTCCTGTCACTACAGGCCCTTGTAAAAAGTGTCCCCCCAGCTTCCTTGCTTGGGACTATCATCCCAAGTATAAGAATACAGAGACAGTATAAGAGACACTGAGTCCTTGGAGTCTGTCCTGCATCACTCATGTCATCTGGCGTACAAGGCTCAGTGCCTTGGTTTCCTCAGCTGCAGCACTGACACTGACCGCTTGCATGGTGCTGTCTCTTGAGTTCCTCAAACCAGGCTCCTACTATAACAACTTTGGAGCCTCGATCAGGATTTTCAAGTACACGCTAATTTCAGTAGGAAGCAGCCCGAAGAAACTCTGTGTCTTTTGAGTGCAAACTGTGTTCCTGTGAGGACAAAATGTGTTTCCTGTGGATGCTGGGTAATACAAGGTATTCTGAGCATCAACCCTCCCAGGAGAGCCTCCTCAAAATGGCTCATGCACACATGGTTTTCTGATTGAAGTGGAGTCTACAGAGAAGCGTTGCCCTAACTTGGAGTTGGTTACGCTGGTCTCTAGCTCCCTCAGGATGAGCCTAGCCAGGATTAAAAACATCATCTGGCCTCCAAATGAGGCAGTAGGAGTCCCACAAGAAAGAAGGCATTTGGATTTGCCATTACACTAAGATGCATTTCCTTCTTTTTTTTGCATATGCAATGGGAAATAACTTAGTGAGTGATTAACCAAGGACATGTCCCTTGCCGTAGAATCAAGGGCTTCAACTGTTCCTGAAGTCCATCCCCTGAAAGAGCTTCCACAAATATTAACGGCACTGATTGTGCCAGGAAGAGTGTTGTACAAGGCAGGATTCACTCTGTGTAATCACAGATGTCTAAATTAAGGGTATAGTTTCCTTTAGCTGATAGTGAAGAGAGATGTACACGTTCACATGAGCATTCAGCCAACTGAATTTCAGGCACAATGCACAGGATACATGAGTGTGAAGCAGAGGGATCTCTCGTCTCACAGCAGTGGCTCTGAAGGTCATATTGTCACAACCAAACCAATGCTCAGGTTTTTGTCTGCTTGGATGAAGGCAAGAACAAGCCTTGGAAACATGGGAGCAAAATACCTACTGCAAAGTACATCTGTAAGCAAAGGAGATCTCTTTGGAGGTCTCTTTGCAGGACCCTAGAAGACCTGTGGAGATGGTCCATGGGCACTCCAGCAACACAAGAGCCAGATTCCCTCTGCAGAGGGAACGGCTCAGAGGAACAGAGCAGCACGTTTCAGGGCTGCCCACAAAGTCCTTGCTTAAACTTCATACAAGCAGAGATTGATGTTTGGAAAACACTTGTGTCTGGGGCCATTCTGGGAACAGGACCATGGGAATGTCTTACTTCAAAATAGCTAAATTGCACAGCTCAGCTTCAAATGTGAAACATATTTCAGGAAACCACTTATGATCAATCCACTGAGTGAAACATCAGGAGGGATTGCTTCAAATTCAAAGTAGTTGCAATCAACTGATAGATGAATTATTATTCTATGCCACAATTATCCACTTGGTTGCTGTTACAACCCCCGCCAGCTTTCAAAGTCAACATCACTCTGTCCTGGTGCTAAACTTGATAGCAAAGAGAAAGATAAGGGAGCAGAGAAAATGGACTGAAAAAGAAAGTAGGAACAGTTTCAACAGGGACAGGACATCTGTTGGGGTAGTACATTGCATGTATCCTATGCAGTGCAGGTCAGCAGTGCTTCAGAAGGATGCTTAAATGCTGTTACAGGTCACAGGATGAATGTCTGCAAGACTTGGGATGACATCCTTGGGATAAAATCGTTCCTTTTGGATCAGTGTGAAGAAGGCTTCAGCTAGAATTATGCTCCTTCCCAAAACAGTGGAGTCATTGGAGAGTCTGGAAGAAGACCACAAAGACACAGAAAATGGATCTTGCTGGGAAAGTCAGTGCTGCTCAGCACAAAGGAGTCAAGACTGAGAGATGCTTTGGTAATGGTGTTCAAATAGGTGAAAGGATTCTTAAGAATCAAAGGCAACTGACTCCTCTCCATGCCTGTTGCTGATGGGGAATCTCCATGGAGGATGTAATAAGGAGCTTAAATGGCAAAGAGAGGAGTGCAGGGCAGATATGGCAATATGTAATGCTCAAGAAAATGCCTTTGACTGGTATAGAGATCTCCTCACTGAAACTTCATAAAGGTATGTTATCGATACATCTATGAGAAAACCTCAGATAGGATGGACACTGTTCTGGGTCAGCGGAATAGATAAAGCATAAACCTCTTATTTTCTTGGTTGTCTTCATACTCCTACTGGCAGCCATAAGGATGTCTTTAGCCTTCTACTGATGGCCATAAGGATGCCTATAACAGATAATGTGGCCTCCAAGATCAATTTGTAGTAGTCATCAGTGAGAAAGGCACAAAGATGTCAACAGTCATGACACAGTCCAACATAAAGAGTCAGAAGGGTTGGAGCCATTGAACTAATGGAGCAATAGCAACTAAATACTGGATGTATAAAGTTCCTGTGTCTTGCTGAGAATTTTGCAAGACATTTCCTCAGATCAACAGCACACTTGCCCAGAGACCCTGCCCAGCCAATGAGAGGGCAAACAAACATAGTAGTTTAGGAGGGTACTTGCCCTCCAGAGCGCTCCATGCAAACTGAAATGTGTGCAATACACACACCAAGGCCTCACACAGAGGCTATGGCTAGCTAGGGTCCTTGCACACTGAAAATATGTTTAGGAGCAACTACGCAGTCCCAGAGGAAGTACTACACTACAAATAAATATTATTCTTTCATTTTATACAAGGGGAAACGTAGGCATAAAGAAGCTGTCTGAAATATTCTGGCAGAAAAAGTTGCTGGAGAACCAGGAATGACCTCTTTTAATGCTGACTCCTACTTGAGTGCTTTCCTGCCAAAGCATCTTGACCAGGAGGCTGCAAAAGGATGCTTCTTCATTGCTCCATTTTTCACAAATAGGACAAGTGTCTCTCTAGAGAAGCCAAGGATGACAATGCATCCTAGGAAACCCACCTTTCACGTGAAGAGAGCTTCTTATGTGCTTTTCCTGTTGGCCAGCTGAATGTTGCCACCCTGTGTCAATCCTCCCAGATTCTCTTGGAAGCCATCCTAACTCACCTTTTCTGCTCATTATTTTCCAGCATCACAGTCTCAGGGCAAAGATAACATCCCGGAAATAAGCTTCAGGTTGTAATTACAATATATATTGGTTTATAAATTCGATTGTTTAGCAGGGCAGTCTGTAGTCAACATTCATGGAAAGAGAAGGAAAGGAATCAGATTAGAAATCAGGTGGAACAAAGGAGGCTTGGAATGAAAACACAAAGGAAAAGAAGAGATGATCAAGACAGAAATAGAAAGATACCACACATGGTCATTTTAATACTAAGGTCAAATTCCGTCTGGACTATATTTTTCTGACTGGGAAAATGGAATGTTTTTTAAAAGTTGCTTGGGTATTGTCACAAAATCAAAAAGTTAGCAGGATTTAGCTACCTAGTTTTCCCCATAAAATTAAGGGACAGACCTTTTTTTCCATGAGCTTTAATCTGGAGACCACAGCAGCGCAAGGTACTGGTAAAAGGAGATGGTCTTACCCTAGAGAAAAGCAGCCTTTTTTGGGAGAGGGGGGGTTGGTGAGGGGTTTCTGAGGGGCTTTTTTGCAAGCTGTGATGAGTTAATCTAAATTGAATAGATATCTGTCTTCCCTTCTTGTCTGGCAAGTCAGTAACTCAGTGGGATGAGTCAAGCAGAGGTAGATGCCATGGCTGGATGATCAGCCTTTGTCCCCTGATGAGGAATCACATAAGGATAACATGAACACACTTGAAGTCTGTGCATATCTGTGATAGCTGGATCTTGGCAATTGGCTTGATAAGTTGCTTCAAATGTGTAGGAAAAAGTGCTAGTGAGCAGCTGTGTCCACTGGAAGATGTTGTGTAAACCTTCAGGAAGCATTGGTAAACAGCTAAAACATGCCAAATTTTCCATTCAGGATCTGGTTGGAGGATGAGGTGGTTTGTACTGGTTATGTCCTTTCCCTGAACAGTCAGTTTGGCAAACATAGAAAATAACATCTTCAAGCTTACCAATTCTGTCATCTTCCTGTGTTGTAGCTTTCATCATTTCTTATGACCGTGCCACGGAACAGCCTCTGAGAACTGGGGCACCAATGCTTGTCTCACGCCAACATGCTTGGCAAACATGAAAGGCTTCTCAGTCATCACTTAGGGACCAATGGGAGAAACTTTGGTCAGAACAGTTAAAGTAACAGGAGCAGAACTATTTGCAAACTGGCTAAGGTTGTTGTCTTGTTTAGGGCTGCGTCCCAATGAGTATTGAATATCTTCACAGACGGAGGCTCCGTGATCTCTCTGAATAGCATGTGCCAGTGTTTGACTACCTTCTCAGTAAAAAAAGGTTTGGGGTTTTTTTTTATATTTAAATAGTATTTCCTGTGTTTCAGTTCTTGCACATTGCCTCTTGTCCTGTCCCTGGACACCACTGAGAAAAGTCTAGCCCGTTCTCCTTTGCTGTCTCCCAGCAGATATTTATAAATGAGGAGAAGTTCCCCTGAGCCTTCTCTTCTTCAGGCTGCAGCTCATATGAGAGGTGGTCCAAGCCCTTCACCATCATCTTGGCTGCTCGCTGGACTTGTGCCAGTAAGCCCTTATATGTCTCATACTGGGGAGCCCAGAGCTGGACCCAACGCTCCAGATGTGTCCCATCAGTGCTGAGAAGAGGGGAAGGATCTAAAAAAACAACCAACCCAAACCAACCAACAAACAAACCAACACGATCCTCCTTAATTTGCTTTTACCTGTAACTACATATGCTGCCCAGCTCTTTACAAGTATATTCACAAGAGAAACTGCCCTTGGGGCACACTGGGAAGTGAGTTTATATTTCTCTGCCTCTGTAGCATGTGTGGAACACAGACATGGTGGAGCTGCCATACGCAACACAACCAATGCAGTAAAACAGGACCCCCTCATTCTTACAGGAACAGTAGCTTGCACAGGACCCTGTTCTGAAACCTGTGTGTCCTCAGAGGAAAGAGGTTATAAAACATCTGTCTTTAGAGCTGCAGAAACTTTCTTATTTAAGCTCGGAAAGGCCAGATTTGCAGCTCAAGTACAGGCCAACATTGCAGATCCAATATGACGTGAAACTTTTCTTTCTTGCCTATATTGTTGCAAAAGTCAAACTTTTTTGGTCCAGGAACATTACAAAAATGTTAGCTAATAGGCTGCAAATATGGAGGTTTCTGATTGCTTCAAGCATTTTAGGAGACACTATTGCAGCTCCAGCTATCTTCCCTTAAATATTGCATTTGTCTCCTCCAGAAATAACCTTTGTCAAGGGAAAGTCTAAAAGAGATGGCATGGAACTGATTTTAAATTTTCTTTTCAATGTTTATAACCTAAACATAGCAACAGTAGGAGGCACATGAAAATGTCTCTGAATTTTAATCTGCCAGACTCAGGAAAAGCCTCATGCTTACGTTCAAAACACTAATCCTGTACTAATTTGCATGCAGGCCCTCTACCAGTCTTTCTGTGAATTTTGTGCATGCACATTCACACAGTGTGACCCAGCCAGCAGGCATGGATACTCTGCTCTTTGGCAGATGGCACTGAAACCTCCCAGTCCCATGGCAGAAGCCAGGATCTTGGAGTAAACAGCAGGTCTTTCCTGAGGGACTGCAGAATCATACTTCTCTTCTTCCTCAAATCTCCCAGATGTAAAACCAAGGTAAAGCAATTCCCACTTCTAATCTTCTCCCTCACACATCATCAAACCATTGGATTTCACCCAGATACTTTGACTTGGAAACCTTCAAGTGACCCACATACAAGGTGCTTTACAGCCATGTGCAATGGCTGAGAGAATATACTCACCCAGTTCATTTGCAGCATAAAAGGAGAAATCATCTGTTACACCAGGTCATGCATCTGGAAGAAATGGACAAGATTCAGGGCACACAAACCCTCCATCAGATTTTTTCCAAGCAATTAATAAGACCAAACATACCAAATTTCCAGTGTTAGGAGCAGAATCATCTCCATTATAGCATGGGGAGATTCTGCTCCTTTCTTCTCCACCAGCTGAGAGAGGAGGACAAAGTGACAGAGAAGGCATGGGAAAAAGAACTCTCTTGTCTTGGATATCAACACATCTGCAGAAGCCGAAAAGATAGTGGGATGGGTAGATGACAGCTGGCTGCTGAGCATCCTACGAAATGGTTACTTTTCCTCAGATGTGTTCTCATTATGCTGCTGACTATCTTATAACATTATAATGGGAGTTGGCAATAATGGAAGCTCTTCCAGAGAGTCTCGGAAAAGATCAAGAGATGACAAGTCTTTGGATGGTAAACTGGAAGGAGAAGGTGGCAGTTCTGGGCAGCCTACTTGTGCCACTGCTGTTGTGGGTTGTAAACCACAACATCTTTCTCCAGAAATAGCACATTTCACCAGGCCTAAATGATTTACCAAACAAATCCACTTGAGTAACCTACAAAGCTGAGCAATTCATATGCATTTTTATAGCAATTTCCTCGAATTCCAGATGCTCATCACAATTCATTTGCATCTCAATCCACTCAACTCAAGATAGCCACAGGCTTGAATTTCAAGCATATGCCAAACCATCATGACCAACATGACCCTGCTAGCACCTGGAAAGGTCACTGATGTTTTGCTCTCACTGCACACTCCTGTACTTCTTGCAATCCTCATCTGACCTCAGTTGTACAAACACACACCAAAAAAATGTCAATGACTTTGGGAGACCTGCACCTCATTTACTTCAGCAGGGAGAAGAGAAGCAGCAAAGTTACAGCATCTCATCCGTGCTACAGTATCTCTACTGCTTTCTGGTGCTGCAGCAGTCTTTCAGAGGTGTCTGTCAATGAGATGTGTGACTCTTCTTGCAGGCGTATTGCAACCACATGGGTTTTAGCCTGGGTTCAAGTCACTTCAAGTCATGCTACAGCTGGGTCCTGCAACAAGTGAAGACAGCTCAGCTCCCCATAAGCTCAAGGCAGAAGCTTTGAGACTTAGGTACAGTCTGTAAACCGGAACAATCTGTTTCCTGAACTCTGTATAATCATGTCACTCTGCGTGTCCAATGCAGTCTGTGAGTTGCTCTGTGTCTCAGTTTCCACATCTCTTGATGAAGCTGATGTCATTTCTTTTCTCCAGACCAGTGCACGCATGGCTTAACTGCTGCCTGAGATGCTCAGCCCTAGGTCAGCTATGGAGTAAAGAGCAGAGCAGGACTCAGTCTTTTCTGAAGCAGGGTAAAATGGAGCAATTTCCTCCTCATACTGCATTCTGGATTTCCCTTCTCTTTATCAAAAAAGAGCAATGTCCTATTTTGTGCTGGTGGATCTCCCAAATGAGTGAGCAACACTGCCCACAAGGTCCAGACTTCCCCAGGACTGGTAGGCAGCATCTGCCCATGACACAGCCCTTTGGACAGTATATTCCTCTCCTGGCTCTTCCCAGGCTCCCAGTTCATACTGTTACATCCCCTGGATTTGATCTCTCACAGATTTACAGAGTCGGAAAAGGGCAACGGATTGTGTCTATTGCTTATGCTCAGACTTGATGGTTTTCTAATAGCTCCAGGATGCCACCTGAGTACATACCTTTCCTTCAATGCCTGCTCATGTGCCTCCCCTAAAAAAACAAACACTGAATCACTGTTAATTGAAAGTAAATTGAGTTTGAAAAAGAAGGAAGACATCTGCATATGATGTTGTTTTATATTACAATTAGGCAAATGAGGTTTTCAAGCAAACTTGAAATAAATTTGGGAGAATTTATGCCAGCATTAGGACAAACATAATAAAAAGCCATTAGCAGGTTTATTGCGGCAAAGCAAATCCATTTAGTGCTTTACTGGGACAGGAACTGTAGAGTCAGTTACTGTTGCCTTCAGGCATTCATAGGGCTAACAGCCCCTTTACAAAGCTGGGTTTGGTTGGGGAAGATGACGACTGTTTTGCTGTGTTCATGGTTCTTTGGGAAAGAAAGATGAGTTGCAGGCAGCTTCAATACCCAGCCTAAATTCCCTGTTCATTAGAGACCAGGTGATGGTGAGCTTCCCTGCTCAGCCTAAGCAAAGTGGTGCAGAGGGAGCTATGGAAAGCCAGCCTGTAAGGAGTGCTGAGCGTTAAGGACTGGTTGGGAAATGAGTCAGGCTGAAGGAGGGCTTCAGATGTTTACAGGAAACTGGTGTTATTCTGTGATATTGTCCCTCAAGTGATGAAAACTTGCAAACACTGGTAAGATTTTAAAGCAACAGCATCTCCCAGCCAAAATGTGTGCCTGCACACACAGACGCACAGCGAGAAACTAAATTAAAACCAGAGACGAACTCCAAATATCTGACAGATCTCTGTGTAAAACCCTCTTAAATTTTATTATAAATGATATCCCTGTGGTATCATTTTTACTTTCCCTGTTTTTTGAGACCATCCTGCATTACAGCCAGCTGGGATCACCCGCAGTTCCAGGGTGGCACCAGAGACCCTGGAGAGCTGTTGAGTTTCCCAGGACAGATCAGTGCTGTTCTCCATATAAAAGCCAGCAGGGCCACTCAACAAGCAGGTGTCAGGGGTTAACAGGAGCCAGACACTCTGTCTGTGTCTTCTTGATGTCAGCAAACTTGCCTTTGCTTTGTCAGAGCCTGAATCTTTATTTGTGTTGCTATGTGGAATGAGTTTGCATACCAAGGGACTTGGCGAGGGAGGAGAAATACTGGGAGCTACATACACTCCTCTGACAGCTCTGCACAAGTCTGCATCACCAGCGCTGTGCTCAAACTCATTTCACTGGGTCGTATTCAGATCATGCTGAATGGTGCAACTGGCTCAAGCCAGAGGTGGTGTGTTGAAGAGAACAAGGCAGGATGCAACCTGAATCTGCCCGTCCACATCTTCCTACACAGCCAGTGCAGAATCGTTGGTAGTGCGCTGAGCACTACCCCCCTGCTTCACCTCATATGTCAAGTCGTCTGACTTTTGCTGCTTTCTTTACGCCCGTACTATCAAATGTTTCTAAATACAGCCAACAATTTGGACAGATTTATACCATAAACACTAGCCTGGAACGATTCACAATTTGGTTTTATCTTGTATAACACCAAGCACCATGGGACTGAGGTTTTTCTTTACTGTAGTGCCACAACACTGAATGTGTAAGCCCTAACATTATTTTCTTCTTCTGTATCATTATGTGTAGCATGTCCTCATCCTCCACCACAAATTATACTGGCAGACACTCCCATTCTGCTCTGAGAGAATGTGGTGCTCTTGCTGTGCAGGAAGAGGGATCTTATAGCGCCTTCCAGTACCTGAAGGGGGCTACAAGAAAGCTGGGGGAGGACTTTTGACAAGGACCTGTAGTGACAGGATAAGGGGTAACAGGATTAAATTGACAGAGTGTAGATTTAAATTAGCTATAAGGAAGAAGCTCTTCCCAGAGAGGGTGGTAAGGCACTGGAAGAGGTTTCCCAAAGAAGCTGTGGATGTCCCATCCCTGGAAGTTGTGCTGGGTTCAGAAGTGTTCAAGGCCAGGCTTGGAGCAACCTGGTCTAGTGGAGGGTGTCCCTGCCCATGGCAGGGGGTTGGAACTAGATGATCCTTAAGGTCCCTCCCAACCCAAACAATTCTAAGATCTGCATGAGACTTTTGACGTGAACCAAAACTATATTTATTGCTAAACCTGGATGGACTTTGACATTGGCAAAGCCTACAGCATAGATCCAGACCAGCGTTCCTCATTTCAGGGACTGCTTTGGGTTCAGGAAGTGGGAGACGTGAGGGAGAAAGTTATCTTCAGAGGAACAACCTCATTAAAGTGTTTAAAAATTAAAGAAACATGAAAACCTTATAAAAACAAGCAAGCTGACTGCTAGTACCCACAGTTGTACTTACCAGGCTGCCTTTTTTCAGCTCACTTACCCCTGTCCTTTCAGCTATAATTTACAGGGTGAACAGTCTAAAGACACAGAGCAGAAAGCACAGTTCAGGATGCTCTGCCAGTGCCGTCTACCAACATCTGTGCCTTCTGAGGTGGTCATAGATACCCTGCTAGGCTGGATTTCGTGCCATCTGATACAGTTTACTTGATCCATTTTAGATGTAGACTTGAACAAATCATGCCTCAGAAGTGTTTTTTTCTCTCCAGCAATGGTAAAAGGGTCAAGGCTTTGCTGGGCATAGGTAAATGTCCCTTTCAAGTAAGAATAATCTTCAGCAGAATTCCCCAGGGTTGACTAGAAAAAATGTGTGAATACCCAAGCAAAATAAAAGGACAGGGCACAATGAAGGGCAGAAACATTTTGGGAAGAAGGGAGATGGCATATTTTCTCACGGTAGAAGAAAAGAAGGAGAGAAAGCTTAGGCAGAGAGATTTAAGCATAGCTCAGCTGCAGTCACGAAAGCTCGAGACATGCTGAAAAGAAGGTGTTTGAGCCATCTGTAGTTTGTGAACAGCAAGTTCTGGAGTTTTCTACCCATTATTTCAGTTAAGCTTTGTCCTGTATCTCATGTGTGTTTCTGAGTGTGTTTTGTAGCTAAGGCATGGTGTGCACCATTGACGTTATCCCTACTACCCACAATGCAGAAGTAGACGGAAACAGTTTTACATCTAAGACAAACAACACAGTTAAATTGTAGCTGGCCTAACTAAGCTCTGTCTACAGCAGGAGCCTAACCAGAGTCATGACATAGGGCCAAGCAGTGACCACTGGTAGTCCATACTGCTGAACTGCATGGGTCCTGCAACAGCTTTGGCTGTGTCCAGACAACACTTCCCTGAACCACAGTTGAGCACAGCTCAGGAGCTATCTCAGGCCAGGTCCATTCTTAATAGAAAGCACGGACCAAGTCACTGTGATCTTCGGACAAGAGAGCTCAGCAGTATGGATGCAAAGCATGCTAGGCCAGCTGGCCTCAGGATCAGAGAACTGGCCCTGGCTTGTTTGGTTTCCAGCTCAGTCTAGCAGTGTATTTGACAGACCCAGAGCTACTAATTAGCCACCTTCTTTCAGAGTACCACGTTGCCCTCCTTAGGAAAGTGCTCACAGGAGGCTGCAGCTCCTCCGTTTGCACTGCAGCCTGGTATTTACAGAGGGTTTCTGAGAGGCAGATGTAATCTCTCTTCTGGCTTCCCAGGAGAGCTCCCAGCTAGCAGATCTATGGCAAGGCCACAGCACAGACCTTTTGCTACTTCTATCTACCCAAACAGAATTTGTGAGTAGAGAAAAAGTCAGAGACTGCCTTATTCTTTAGCCTAAGGATAGAGCAGTCCTAGTTTCCTGCATCTTGGTCATATGAGAATGAAAACTGTGGCCTGAGGAACAGCAGCAGCTTCACGGCTTACAGGGGTTTGCTGCAACCTTAGGAAAAAAAAAGCCAGATTGTTTATTGTTTTGGAGGAGAAAGCAACTTTCTGTCATTTTGACAAAGTCACGACAGAGGCCCCTGAAAAATATTTGCAAAGTTGCAGCTAGCAAACCTTCCCAGTGACGAAGCCATAGCAACCTGTGCCAGAGACCAAAGGGTATGATCAATGTTTGCAATTAAAATCTCTTTTGTTTTGTGCTATTCACATACAGCAACCCTTGTATTTTGGTCAACAGAGCATACTCCATGAAGTGTTCAGCTCAGGCTTTGTTCTGTGCGGTGTTCATTCTCTTAAGGCAGGAAACAAGAGCCATCCGAGCCAGCATATTGTCTGTACCCTGCTTCCTATTGTTTCGAGCAACAACAGTGAGCGCAAGGTCCCTCCGCCTTTATGTTCTAATTCCCCACAATACACCCCTCAAGATGAAATTAGCAATGTATACTCTAATTGTGTTTTCAGAGTCATAACAATGAGAGCACATGGAGAGAACAATGCAACGAGTCATTATTAAAGAAAAAAAAAAATTAAAATCTCAACAGAAATGATACTTGGGTTGGAAAAAAATTAAAAAGAGAGTTTGTGCTCATTTTTATTTCCCAGCTAGGCTTTTGTAACAGCTTTTCCTAATAACAGGTGGATTTGTTCTAAACACAAACGAACAAGCAGTATGTTTTCCAGCACTCTATCTGCGAAAGCCACAGGGAAACTTTACCAAGCAGAGCTCCTCAGCTTGTAGCAGACTTGCCCCAGTTAGCTGTACAATGTGGGAACCATAATCACTGTATCTTTATATGATGATCTGCCCTTCCTCTCCCACATCCCACGGGGCAGGAAGGACCTTTAGCACTGCAGAGCAACCCTCTACCACACGATCTGGTAGAAATGCAAAGCTATTATCACCTAGCAAATAGATCATCCTCCTGAAAATGAGTAAAATGAAAGGAGAATCTGGGGAATTAGGGACAAATCAGCTTGACTTCAATGCTCAGAAAAATCTTGGAAAAAACAGTTAAGCAATCTGTCTCTTAGCACCTAGAAAAAGGCAAGGGGATAAGTAGCATCCGGCCTCAATTTCCCAGGAACAAATCATGTCCCACCAACCTAATTTCCTCCTATGACAGTGTAATGTTCCTTGCGGGTCAGGGGAGCAGCAGCAGATATAAGACGGCTTAACCTCACTAAAACTCTTGACATGTTCACGCAACATTCTCTCCATCAATAAATACTATAGCCACTTGATCACCCTAAGGTGGCAATTGATCTGATCAAAAATCAGCCAAATAATAGGATTTAGTTGGCGAAGGTCCATCTGGGGGTTCCTCTCTACCACATTTCATCTTGCTGTGTCAAATACTTCAGGGAACTGACAAGGGAGGGCAGAAAGACAAAGAGAGTAATAGAGCTAGCGAAGGAGTTGGAGACCTGGCTGGACTCTGGAGTAGATCCAGTGCTAAGAAGGGCATGAGAGGCACCACCTCAAACCAGTGGTCAGAAGTACTGACCATACAAAACTCATTTCCCGGGAGTGCTGCTGTTGAGATGCAGATGCTCAGGGGAGCCTCCAAAGCATCAAAAATTACCCCAAAACCTTGATAATGTCTGTTCTGACACCTGCAGGTCTTCCCATTGAAGCTACAGGATGCAGCTGAAGACATTGGTTAGGTCAAGGATAACAGGTAACAGGCAAGTGCTCAGGAGCTTGGAGCTGCATCCTGCTGGATCCTGAATCCTGCAGGAGAATTGATCCTGGTTTTCTACTAAAATGGAAAAAGCAGGAAGACTCAAATCACTAACTAAAAATGCAGTGCAGACTTCTGCAAGCTTCTCCAACCTCACACATCAGCCTTGGGACTGACAGAGAAAAATCACTGCTGGACTGGAAAAGAAAAAGAAAGTTTAAAAAAGAAAAAAGATTTTTCACATCTGGATTCAAGACACTTAAAAATAAAATTTGAACCCCCAGGCAGTGAGATTGAAGTAAAATACCAACTCCCTTTCCTCCTGCACTCAAATCAGTAGCTATTGATGGCTTAAAGACCTTGCCTTAATTTTCTCCATGACTAATCTATTCAGTTTTCACTTAAGGAACCCTCAATGGTATAATGAGACAGCTGTTGCCTTCTATCCCTCCCCCAACTCCCCCAGCTAGGAAATTAAATTTAAAACCACTGCTTTAAATAGGCCTGGCACTGTTTCAACTCCTCTTGAGCTGCTCTGGGAGCATCTTCCCCATAAGTACAGGTGTCAGGTCAATCAGAATTCACCCAGCTCTTTGGGTCTGCCTGAGCTGGTAAGGAAATAGAGATGTAAAACTACTTTACCCCTATTTACTGTGGGTTGAGTTGGGGTTTTTTGGTTTCTTTGTTTATAAGTGGTAGATGGGCTTATTTGGGGATTTTAAGATAGGTTACAGTATATTGAAGTGTGAATCATCCTGGAGAAAACTGAAGAGTGAGACATGAGTGGAAATCAAGGACAGATCCTGCCTCAGCACTCTGACAATTAGAGTTTCTGGATCTGGCCCTAATATAGTGCCTGGGCTCTTTCCTAGGCCAACACAACATCATCCACATCCCTGTATGACCAAACTTCTTGTGGCCCCCTTTCCCCTGTGTAACATACAGATGTAAATATTGACATCCTTGATGGGATGATGTGAGTCTGAAAACTCATGGGTTTTGAGTGCTGCCCAATAAAATACTGGAAAAGGAAGAATGTGAGAAAGAGGTTTTGCTTTGTGGGAGAGATTACTTCCAACCCTGTCACCCGTATGGCCCTGGGTAGGCTGTTTCCCTGTTCCTGGCCTCTTTCTCTCCTTTGCTGGACACAGAGACACAGCAACAAAGCCATGGTAATACCTACCAGAGGGAGATGTGGCTCATCGTGGATGCAGGGGTGAAGGAGTAAGCCCCAGAAGTAAGGTGAAAGCACCAGTCATTAACTGGGAGTCATGAAATTGCCTCTCCTTAGTTATTCCAAGCTGCTGTGGACTAAAGGCTTGTGTTTATTGTTGTTGCAGGGCCTCCACAGTGGGATCTGCTGGCTGAGAGTGGAAACGTGCTCTCCCGTGGCTATCAGAGAGGGTACAAAAGCTGTCCTCACCCTGTAGTTTTTGAGAGGTGGCCTCAGAAAAGCAATTCAGTTAAATGTGCCTTGGCAATTGCTCCCCTAATGATTCTGAAATTAGTAGCTTCAGACAGAAAATGACAGGCATTTTAATGCAACATGGGGAAAATATTCCTCTGCTTCTTGTGTCTACACTCTGATGAGGAGAAAATCACATGAACAATAACAGAGTTTCTGCAGACTTCACCTTTTACATGAGGACTGTGTTTTAAACTCTTGCCCTGCCCCTCCGCACTCCCCCCTCTTTTCATGCTGCTCCCCTATCTTACCCATGTATTTCCCTTTTTTCACTTATTTTTAACTCCCTTTGGTCTCTCTACAGAGTGTCTTGTAGCCTGTTCACTAATTTTTCAGCTTAAACCAAATCAACTCCATTAAAAGGAATATTGCTTAAAAGAAAGAAATACGGAGCATGGGGAGTTAGATGGTCACAGTCTGTTCCCAGCTTTCTGAGGGACTGACTGGTGAGCTCCTGGATAAGCCAGCCAGGCAGAAGTGTAGTCACAACTAATTGCCATAGCTGGGTTTGCAAAGGATGTGAAAATGAGCATTGAGTGTGCCCCACGATAATGAAGGATCATTTACTTTGGGTGAGGAATAAGGGAGCTTCCCTTCCGGGTTAAGTCAATTGAAACATCCCTGAACTGGTCTTACTCATTCATCCCTTTTCTGTACATACTACACACCCATCCATACCCCGTATTCACCTAACCTTACTGTCCTGAGAGTCAACTCAGAGACACTCCAGCTCCACGGACAGCTGTATTTCAGAGGTAAACCACACATCGCATATCTTAGTCCATATCCTTACTGACCAACCCCTTCCTTATGCCATATCTTTATGGCATATCCTTAGGGAAGGGGTTGGTCAATGTTACAGAATATCCTACATTGCAATCATAGAAATCATTGCGGCCACAATTTTCCTGGAAGGTTACCATATCTACAGACGGACACAGGAGAGGTTTCAGGGCACAGTAAGAAGGATTAACTTCCTGAGAAATATCTCCTATAAATAAAGCCTATGAAATTATACTTTGGCATATTAGAAAGGGGAGGAAAGGGCACAGACAAGAGGATGTACGTAAAATGAGGGAGGTAGGCTAAGAATGGCCTCTCTGTCTCATATGACAAGAATGAGACAGAGATATTCAATGCAAAGGAAATCTCTTGTCATCCAAAGTGTAATTAGACTGAGGGCCTCATTTCCATAAGATGTCAATGAGGCCAGGAACTCAGCCAGACCCAAAGATGGCTTGGACATTTATAAGGATAACCCGAACATCTGAAGTTGTAAGAGCTAATGTTGAAAAAACTCTCTAGAGGGATCTAACATCCTATGTTTCAGACTTTAAATTAATCTCTTAGGTATTAGGAGGATACCTCATTATGGGGGAACAAATTATTTTCCCTCTCTGTGTTGGTGTACTGACACTTCTCTTTGAAAACTCTGCCAACGGCCACAGCCAGAAATAGTGTCCTGCATTAAACAGTCCAGATCACTGGATACTGGGAGAATCCCTGTGTGACAGGGGAGAAGCTATCCCTAAATTATGCACCTTTGATGGCCTAGCTCAGATGCAAAGAAGGGACCAAGAGGAAAACCCTGCACAGGAAGGTAAAATCAGGCAGCTCCCAACTCGTGTTGTTTTCTGGCACGGTGGGGTTGTTCACACCTGATTTCCCCATTCAATGAACCCATAGGGGTTGGCTAGAACAACAAGGATGCATCTGTGCAACTCAGCCCATGAGGAACCCCCAACATCACCTTGTTGATCCTGTGGTTTACTCCATTTTGGGTGCACAGGAGCCCTCCTGACCTCGGTCCTTCCAGCCGTGGGGAAACATCAACCATTTTTGCCTTTATTCTGGTCCTGAATTCCCAGCCCCAGTGTTCTCATTCTAATTTGAAAGGTTTATGGCTTGAGACGGAGAATTACCTGGTGTGGTCTCTGTGGATAAATCAGACAGTGTGTCGTTACGTTAAACAGAGGGATTTTACAGCTCAGGAATTTGAAGGCCAATGGCTCTCATTGCAAAAATCTGCACCATTTTATGGAAATCAGCTTCATCATTTCAATGTGTTAATTGGTTACCTCCTTCGAGCCTGGAGCAGCTTTTTTACCCTGTGATTGAGATGACTGCTCAGGCCTCCAAAATAACAGCGAGCATTTGTCTATGGCATTTCTTCCTACACTCCCTGGCAGGAGGGAGCAGTGTGGGAATGTCTCTGGGGCTGAGGTTTGCTGGTGTACCTCAGGTGATTTGGAACCACAAAACGTTCTCTCGGATGAGAGCAGTCTGTGGTGAGACTGCTCAAAGGTCTAACATCTCTTGCTCCAGGTATCTGCATCCAGCAAGCCTTGGGACTTCATTCCCCGTGTTTCCTCTTGGCAGTCCGCTGTCCAAGCACTGTGTCCTCCTCATGATATATAAAGAGACCCTGAGAGCTTTACAGCACCAAGGAGCAAATTTTAATGGACTTTCCACTTCCCAGTGGAAAAGGCCAGAAGCCTACAGCTTTGGTTAGATGATGGGAATCTTTAGATGTATTCCAGTTACAGAAAAATGAAAATAGCCTTTATATCAGGGTAACTAATCCTGCTTAGGCTGTAAAGCTCCAGATGAACAGTCGATCCTACTTTCTTGTCAGATCCTAATCTGACATGCTGATAATGAAGAAAGGGAGGAGAAATCACAGGGAGGAAATCAGGAAGAAAGCTATGTCATTGGGGCAGGGGGGAATGATTTTCAGGGGAGGGGGAGAAGGGGAAGCGGGGAAGAGAGAGGGAGCACAGACAGACTTTAAAATTAAATTGAATATTAGGAGGTGGAAAATAAAATGGAGACAGGCTACACTGAAAGCGATACAGGCTGGAGATGGAGAGAGACAAAGAATGACAGCGGATCAGTTTAAGCATGAAAGAATAGAAAGGAAAAGAATAATAATGTTGGCTTGTAAAGCTGAAATCAGATTATAGTTTCCTCCAGTGAATTAACTCTCCTGCAATGTAGTACAGGGGGCTTTACAGAGCTGGTGTGATTTCCCCATTGGGTGGCACTGGGACATTAAGCTGAGATGTGTGTGTGTGTTTCATTATAACCCTGTGTGTGTATGTTAAATCTCTCCGAGAGCGCCCGAGCATGAGACATGCTCTATATCTTTCTGTGCGGAGCGAGATGCTAGATGTGTTTGGGGTTTGGTGAGAGCCATGTAGCAAAATATATGTGTGCATGTGTGTTTGAGAGGGCACAACATTTAATTCCATTGTGGGTTTATGTCAGGCAGTAAATCACAGTGCACAGAGCCCCTCCAAAACCCCAGGGCTTCTCCCCAGGATAGGGGTGACAGGGAGACAGCTGCAGCTGGAGCTCCCAAGGACTCAAGAAGCTGCTGACCCACTCTCCAGCAGGTGGGATGTCCCAGTGCCAGGATGGAGGGGACAGCTGGTGGTTAGGTGGATGGCATGGGAGCTCACAGCTTCATCTGTGTCCCCCACCCAATAGACAGAACAAGGGATGATTGATGTGGTGGGGACATTGGGGAATCCAACTTATAGCCACAGCATCCCTTCCCTCATGGAGGTTTGGCTGGGGAAAAGGAGCCTGAATGGGAGCCAAAATCCTTTCCTTCTCAACCATTCTTCATGAAACCAGCTGGGGTTCCCAGACCATCTCCAAATGGGAAGCTGTATACATCCAAGAGGAAAATGGGAGAGGGAGTCACGGGACTAAGGGTCAAATGAAGACAATGGTGCTTGAAGAATTGGAATGACCTCTCCCTGAGGAATGAGAGTATAATGTAGGATGCTACAGAGATGATTGGGAAGAGCTATAAAATAATGAGTGTCAAGGAAAGGATGTGGATGATGATTTCTCATGGTCTTTTTCAGCGCAAGAACTTGGTGGTCCCAGAGAAGGTGTAATCAAGCTGTGGAATTTCTTGCCACTGGATATATAGCTGATTCTTAAAGTTAACAAGGGTTCAGGGAAGATCAGAGAAGTTCAAAGAAAAATACAGGCAGTGTTATTAAATCCTTAGACAACACATCTAGCCCTGGAAACCCCTGAGTCTCAAATGGCTGGAGGCAGGGAGAGTACCAGGGAGGAAACACCACAACTCCTTGCCTTGTCCTTATGCATAATGTATATGCTTATAACCACTTTTGGAGACAACAAATTAGGAGGAGCCACCTGTACAGCTGTTCCATATTATCTCTGACAGGGGCTGAATACTGCCTGTATTTACTCTGTGCAATGCCATCTCCTGAGTACCATGCACCTTCGAAACTGAGTCACACAGATCATGACTACTCGGCATGTCTAGGCAGGGCTCCCTCCAGATCTAACATGTCCTCCTCCTGCCTTCAGCAGACAGGGCCCCACCTGCTCAAGCACACCTGGGGAGGTGTCTGCAAGCTGTCCTGGAGCATAGCATGGTCAGAGAGCAGGGGAAGGCTTGTAGCAAGGTAAATATAACTGGAGAGGCTGAGGCTGGTGTCCAAGTACTGCATAACCCTGGGGAGGTCTGAGGATTGGAGTCATTGCTTTTCTTTTTTAGAGCAAGACTGTACCAGTGAAAATGGAGTTACATCACTTGAAACCAGAGCAAGACTTGGGTCTCCCTCACCAGAAGCAGTGTGTGGACAGCACAGAGAAGATTTCACTCTAGCAGCATTTTGTGTGTGCCTTTTGTGTGAGCCCCTTCTCTTCTGTATTCAGGACACAAAGCAATCCCCAGTGTGCTTTAGATAAGGGCAGGCCCATCCATACCTTTTCAACACTGTGCTGCGATACAATGACATGCCCAATCCAACTTTCTTCAGCAACTCTGCAGGACAGAGTGCCTGAGAAATGTATTGTTCTCTGCAGCAGCCGTGGGATAATTAACCCTGTCATTTGTGATTATATGGAGTGTTTTGTTCCACCAGCCTGAGGCTCTGGGCTTTGGTATTGCTTCTTTTTGGTCATTTCCTCCCAGATCCCTCTATCTGCTAGGAAACAAGGTGATAAATTACCCTCTGCTAACCACTCTCTGCATTTCTGCTGCACCTTGCGAAAAAGTTATCACTAGGGGAGCTGCAGATGATGCTGAACTTCAATTAGGCCTCACTCGCACATTAGTTGTGCAGGGTGACATTTTCCAATCATGCAACATTAGCATCCTCCCTAATTATGAAAATGTAAAGCTAACTTCTGTTTCATAATAAATTAGGCGTGTTCTGTCGGTACCTAAAACACACAAGCACGCACACAGTGCAGTTTCAACTGGGTCTTCTCGTCCTCTTTTGCTGATGCTCAGGAACAGTCACAACCACAGTAACCTCCCGTTCCTCGAAAGGTCAGCCATGGTGGGAGTGTGTCTGATAACACTGGGCAGGGGAAAGGAAATCAGCAAGAAAGTGCAAATGGACACTGAAGGAATAGGGCTTTATTAGCCCATTTGGGCTGGTGGGCACCGCCTTAGCTGTTCTCACACCAACCAACATCTTTCTCCAAGGAGGAGGGAGAAGGAGCAGGAGGGAGTATCCCCTCCTCTCCTTCCTCCATTGAGCTTCTCCACCTCTGGTTTACTCAGCGTGCCTGTCTGACCCTGAGAGAGGTATTGGAGCATCCTTTCCATCACAGTGTTGGTATAACCATAACAAAGTAAGACTGCAGGTATACCATGACATACCTGACCGTATTCCCAACATATCAGAGGGCGGAGCATACAGGTAGAAGGATATAAGAAAAAAAGGGGGGACAAGAAGAACAAGCTTTCCTATTGGAGGATGGTTTCTGTAAACACCACAATTACTCAAGGAAAAAAAAAAATCGGATATTCGTTGTTCAGTCAGAAAAATAAGAAAGGTCCTTCCTGGAACCTTTCCACAATGCTCTGGGAATGTCGCTCTCTATTTAAGAGATACCACTTAGAGATGCCTCCTTATAGTTTACTGCTGGAAAAGGGATCAGAAACTACCTGGCTTTTGCCATGAAAGTTTTGCCACTCTGCTATGTGTTTCATAGAGAACAGCAGATGTCGTATGCTGAAGGCAAGTGTGATATCTCTTTTGTACCTGTCATAAAGTAGGGTCTCAGCCACAGATCCACCCCTTAAACCCTCCACAGTTCCCAAGCTATTCCATGTCACTAAAAATAATGGGGCCTCTATGAGCATCCTGGGAACAGATGGGTTTTCATCCGGGCTGATCTTGTGTTATTGAATCAGTAGGTTCAAGCAATTCTAAAGATGCCTGTAAAACAAGGCATCTAATTATTGCATCTCTGCATCAGAAGTAACGGGGAGCTGCAGAGAGTAGCTGACAAGCAGCTAAATAATAGACTAACAAGCAGGATGGCTGGAATCTGTCACAGTGTTAATGAAGGTCAGGATAAGACACCTGCATATTTTAAAGAATGAGATGTGTGCATCTGAAAATGCCCAGATGTGACATTTAAAGACAGAGATCATAAACTGAGCAAAATCACTGCTAAGACCTGCAGCCTGGGAGTACACAGGGTATATGGGTAAAATAATTAAAAGCATTTAAAGAACTGAAAGTAGAGTAGGCTTGGGGTCACTGGAGAAACTGGAGAGCCCGTAGCCTCTGGAGTGCCAAGAGTAGTCCAAGGCAGAAGCCAATTCTGCTGTGTACTGGCCCCCACAATGTGGCTGACATTTTACAAAAACTGGAGAAAGACAGACTGCACTCAGCTTGCCATTATGGGAAGAGGGAACAGCTGAACTGAGAGAAGGGGATTTGCAGTATACTGTTCTACAGAGTAACCTAATTCACCATGAGCACACTGCAGAGGCACTTAAATAGGGCAGGGGAAAGCACTGTGTAAGCAAGCTGACTGCAAAGCCCAGGGAACAAAGAGGTGGCAAGCACAGGCAGAGCTATGCAGAGAGGAGGCTGCAAACAGCAGCTCCCCTGCTTTCAGCTGCAGTTTACATTTGAAGGGTCATTTATTGCTGCAAGAGAAAAGGAAAATATATCAGGCTAGTATGGTTCAGGAACCAATTAAATGCTAAGCCTTTACTTTAGGAGTCCATAATATTAAAAGGGTAGTGCCTTTCCCAAAACTACGTGCGTAGTAACTAAAAGGGGTATAGGGTAAACCCCATGGTCCTTCTGGTTTAGCTGGGCAATGAGAGTCAAAGCTGTGGGCTGTTCCCAGCACAGCCACTGCTCTGAGTGCTCCTTCTCGATCTTATGTGCTATGTACATGCAAAAACCTAACAATAATAGAATAATGCAATAATAAAGCAAAAATTGGTAGCACAGAGGGAGGAAAGATTTGTTCCCCTCAGACAGCAGGATGTTTCCTCTGCCTGTTCTCTTCCCATGCTCTGAAATAATCCGATTTTTATCTGCCACAGTCCTTTTTTTTTGCCAATCAATTCAATTGCAGCAGCAAGCCGACAAGCATTTTGAATAATGAGTTTGTTTTCGGGGTCGAAGGGTTTTGCTTGCTCATCCCAGCTTTGGAAAGAGCTGCCTTTGTGTTAGCAATGCCAAAAGGGAGCCAGAACTGCAAAGCACACTAGGAAGGATCAATACTTTAAATGCATTAACACTGGTGAGTTGCAAATGAAGTTAGCAGCTGCTGAGCATCACTGATTTCACAGTAAGTCTCAGTTCAGTTGGTTAATTTCTCTGAAGAATCAATGCCACAGCTGATGGTTACTCAAGTTTCTTCCTTCACCAAGCACAAGGGGGTTTTGAAATGAACTCTACAGGGGATCACAAACCAACTCGTCTGTGTAAATAAGAGGAGCATGGGTGTGTAATTCTCTTAATCTGTCAAGACTAGCACAGCAAAGACATGAATCATAAAAGCTGAACTAAACCAGCTTCAAATTTTGGATCCAAATTTCACAGTTCTTCTCATTATATGGGGTCAATCAAAACTGCCAGATCCAACCTTGTCCTGGCTTTCAAAGAAATTGGACTTGAAAGCCATAACGTCTACCAAAGCAGAATGCAAATTTTGTGGAAAGTGGACAAGTCCTCATAGAAACATAATCACAGAATGGTTTGGGTTGGAAGGGACCGTAAAGATCATCCAGTTCCAACCCCCCCGCCATGGGCAGGGACACCCTTCACTAGACCAGGTTGCTCCAAGCCTCATCCAGCCTGGCCTTGGACACTTCCAGGGTTGGGGCATCCACAGCTTCTCTGGGCAACCTGGCCCAGTGCCTCCCCACGGTCTCTGTGAAGAATTTCCTCCTTAGATCTAATATAAATCTACCCTCTTTCAGTTCAAAGCCATTACCCCTTGTCCTGTCACTACATGCCTTGCTAAAATGTTACCCTCCAGCTTCCTTGTAGGCCCCTTCAGGTACTGGAAGGTGCTATAAGGTCTCCCCAGAGCCTTCTCTTCTCCAGCAACAGACCAACAACCCCAGCACTCTCATCTGCTCCCATAGCAGAGGTGCTCCAGCCCTCTGGTCATCTTTGTGGCCTCCTCTGGACTTGCTCCTACTCGTCCATGTCCTTCTGATGATGGGGCCCCAGAGCTGGACACAGTACCACAGTGGGGTCTCACCAGAGCAGGGTAGTCTTTGTCTGAAAAGACAGCAATTGGGAAAGTATGAGGGAAAATAGAGAACAGGAGCATTCAAACCATGCTAAGGATATTGCATGGATATTAGCAAAATAATCGCACCCGTTGATGCTCAGGGAACCCAGGAACTCAGTGTGATGAATTGCATTTTGAGCTATGTAGCAGTTAAGCTAGTCTCGTCTTTCTGAATGAGGGTCTAACACCTGTACTCCTAGTTTAGCCATGAAGTCTCCATCGTAGCTCTGTATTTACCATGGATTTGGGTCTCAGTCATTTAAACAACAGGAATTCTTAAAGCAGGATTCCAGTCAAATTTAGGGCCATAAAAACAGAAGTTCAAAACGCCTTTAGCTCCTCTGTTAGGTGCTTGAAAAACTTTTCATCTTAGCTTTCAGGCATAAGCAGAATCTAGGAGCAATGGAAACCTTCATCCAAAGCAGACATAGATACAAGGCCTTGTCATTTATATTTTAATAAATAAAATATTTATTTTATTATCATAAAAAGAATTTTTATTTTTATTAAATAATTAATAGATAATTTAATTTATTAATCAAATTAATTAATTTACTCACCTTATTTTTTAATTTTTTTGCTAATTGTCACAGCTTCAGAGAGAAAAAATTTCCAGCTTTGCCTGGAGGCAATTACTGTCTTGCATTAACCTTCATACTGCTACCCTGTCACAAGAAATACCTTTGACTCTTTCTTGTTGATTATTTCCAGCTCCAAAGGATACAAAATTTATGGTGCAGATTCCACAAAAAAATAGCAATTTAAATAATTTAAATAATAACTTTCCAAAACTTTCCAAGTTTTGGCCTGCTGGAAATGGGCTTTCCTTCCCCACCTCATGAAGTCTTGAAACATGTTTGCTTCCTTTTTCAAACAGAAGACAAGAATCACAAGTCATTTTGTGATCCCTGTAAACGTGGTAGATCTTTAAATAGAGTTGCTTGATGTACTTGAAATTTCTTGACTGAAACAAAAAGGAAAAAAGTAGACACTTTTTCATGCATATTTTCACCAAAAGAACCCCCCATCTTGTATTTTGGGATAGGTGGCCTTAGCTTAAAAAAGGATAATGAGGCTTGTGATAAAATTGGAGAGCTGTCAACACTGTGCATTCTTGCTATACGTTAAAAATCACTTAGAGAAGGGACTAAGGCTGTTTTCATGTATGAACAGAACAGGTGGGAAATTTGCAAATTGCTGACAACATTTTCAAATTTTGACAAAAAAAAAAAAAAAAAGAGCAACAGAAAACTTCTGTCCCTCCCAAAAGTTTGTTTACCCTTCCCTTCTTTTTAACTCCAAGAAGTAGTGATGATGAGCTAGGTTATTGTTCTCTCACACTGATGTTAGAATTTTTTCAGTCTAAACCGGAAAATGCATTGCAATTACCATCTGAATCAGTGGTACTAAAGCCTTCATCTCAAATTTTGCTCAGCCACCAGCATAAGGTGTCCTGTTCTCCTCATATGGCATTACCCATGGCTCAGACACATCTCCGTGTGCACTGAGAACAGGGAGGGAACCCTTCAGGGAAAGGTGTCCTTTAAGGGAACATGGCCCAGAATTTTTTTAGAATAACAAAAATAAGACTTGCTGGTCAAGAGGGAGTCAAGGGATTTGATGATAAAGGAGCTATAAGAACTGCAAGCCCCTGGTCCATCCTTTACACTGAGTTGTTTTGCCACTCATGTCTCCTGGAGAGACACTGTTGGCTGGACATTTCCATCTACAAAACAGGTAGAGTTTGGAGTTAATATTCATGAAATAGTTTTCCCAGAGAATAAAATTATTCCTAAAGCTTATTAGCTGGAAGTTGGCTGACACTCTGAGGATGGAGACTGTGTCAGGTTCTCTAAGTTCTTTTCCGGATGACCTCGTTCTCCACAGAGATGCACATGGCTTTGGAGAAAACCACATAGGTTCAGGTCTCAATGCTGATATCTCCTGGGAAAAACAGCCACAGACTAATTGTGTGGGGACATGTTTCCTTTCATCAGATTGGAGTTTAGCACCTCACTGATGCAGGGGAATGAAAAGAAGCATGTTCGCACTAGCAATAGTTGCAAGAAGAAAGCATGCAGTGGTTAGAAAGTAAGCACTGCAGCGTTTGAAAGGCTTTTAGGTAGCTTAACTAGCTGTTAATTAAACAAAGCATGCATGTTTTGTACAAAAGTACCTCCAGTGCCCCCTAATGCTCTTCCTAACTGTTGGTACAAGTCTGAATTAGGGAACAGGATATTTTCAAAGTCCTTGGCATTAACACTTTGAGGTGTGCCAGCCAAGTTCTCAACCTTGTCTGACCCCTCTTACTTAATAGTATCCAACAATATAATTGGGTAAGGTGGTTGGGGGATTTTTCTTCAAGAAAAGATCCATCAGTTATTTTTGAGAGGTAACCAAGTAGTCCTAATTTCTCTTGGGTAATTATTGCAGACAGGCTGAGGCAAAGAAGTTGAAGTGCATTTATTCCATCACAGGAACAATGCTAATTCAAAAACCTATTAAAAATGACAGAGACAGGAGCAGTTCAGCCTCCTTCATCCTTCACAGCTTTACACTTTCTCAAAATCTTTCCCCTGGGTGTTGTATCTTCCCTCTAAACTAGGTAGAATTTTGTACCAACTCAGTCTGACCAATGCTGAAAAGTCATTTTTCACTCCTTATTTCCCAGGCCATCAGCAAGGGAACAGATGACCATCTATTTTCTGATACATGACACCTTCCACACTCCCACCAAAGCCCCCTCTAACTCAGTTTCAAGTAAACATCTACTGAAATGACAAAGTGTCACAAAGTTAAGAGGGGCAACTATTACAGATTTAATTTCTTGAATGTTCATCACATATTTGACGGCCCTTTTTCAACCTCCCTATCAAGAACAGCACTCCTGCTCCTGGGTTAGGAGTCCTCAACATGCAATACATGAATGCTGGTAAGTAAAACCAACTGATTCTACCTGGAATCAGTGCCTGACAGAGAAACTAAATAGACCTCTTTAGCAACTGGATGGCCTTATATTTCAGTGGTATTGATCTAGTGATGCTGAAGTGTTATTTTGGCCATATTTCTGCTTGCAAAAATCTTTGATGCCATGCAAAATTACTCAGCAGACAGGCTGTGAGTTACAGTCTATAGCCATTAGCGGACTCGAGTGTTGAAAAAGATTTGTTTTAACCCTCTAAAAATGCCACATGTAGTCTAGATTCTATTCATATTAATCTAAATCAGGACAAATTATACTCTTAGTAGACGTTGTTTCTTCATAAGTAAAGAAGACCTGAATCAGGCCTCCAACAATAACTACGTAGCATCTGGGATGGGTTTACAAATGTTGGTTCAATGTACTGGGAGATGCAATTTGCACCCATGCGTAGACAGTCTTGGCTTACTGTTACTCCAAACACAGGACAATTGTTAGAATACACAGTTTGGACAGAAGCTATATAGATTTTTGTTTCCTATCCAGCTTCAGGCATAGAAAAAAGCATGATACCATACAGTGAATGTTCAGTCCTATATAAAAATAATTATTTACAAATTCACTTTTTTGTTCCCCATTAACAATGGATATGAGCACCTCATACCCTCCCGTACCTCCAAACTCCCAGCATCCTCACCAACTGATAAGGGGGTACATTCAATTTCTTGTCTTAATTTAGGAACCTTTTCCTCTAGACTCTCAGCACAGTCAATGGAAAGAAGTAACATCCAAGAGAGACCTGGGCAATAGGGGCACCCAGAGGTGTCATACTATCTCTGTCTGATGCCTGAAGTGCTGAGAAAGCTGTCTTCTGTGTGTGTGAAACACATGGGGCAATTCCCAGCTCTACCACTTGTTCATTTGTTTAACCAAGGCAACTCACTGCCCTCTGCCCTGGGGCAGTTTTCTGCCCATTTTACAGCAAGACAATGTGAGAAAGGCTTTCTGATGGCGGAAGCCTGAATCATCTTCTTGCCAGAGTCTCTACCAGGTATGTCCCCATGCTACTTCCTATCTCTCCTCTAAGCACATCTCCAACTCCCTTCCTACCACATCTGTCAGTGGACCCTGATGTGGGAAGGTCCTGCCTGACTAAGAAGGGAAAATACAGTTCAATGATGTGGTGCATAGAGGGCCATATACTCTGTAGACTGGGAAACAAGGGAGAAAATCTGGTAACAATTCAGAAATGAGAGGACTTGAGAGAGAAGTGGGTGGATAGCAACCTTCTCGTATGTTCCAGACAGCAACCTGGCAGAAAGGAGGGAATTAATCTGAGTATGTGCAGAACAAGAACCTGTAAACTGGAGAGGGATGGAAAAACTGAAGCTGCAAAGGAAGAGAAAGCTGAGGAAAGAGAAAGGGTAGTCAGAGCTGGAAGATGAAAACAAGCACCTCCAAAAGAATCAAGGGAACACTGCAGGGGAGGAGGGCAGATGGGAAGATGGTGGGTTTGATCAGGTTGCCTGGTCATTGCTTGGACTCACATGCTGTCAGATAAGAGATGAGCAGTTTTGTTTAGCTGCAGTCTCAAATAGGAGCCAAAGGGAGAGCAAAAGCTTAATTCCATGAATCTTCAACTACATCTACGCTTCGCTCCATTCTCACTGTAGTGAAGTGCTGCAGGAGTTTGTCTGGATGAAGAAAAGGTAACCTGGCAAATGTCAGGTAGATCTGGCCTCCGTGATGGGGTAACACCATGTTGCTCTCTTTAAAGGAAAGAGGACAAGAAGAGGGCATAAAGGTGGGAAGTCCCACAGAAACCTTCAGGACAGGTTCAGCTCCTGGAAAAAAGCGAATCTGATGGCCTCATTAAACAGGGCCATGCTGTGGGGTGGCAACACCTTTATAAAAAGCAGCAGCTCCTTTCCCACACCCGTGAACAGGGGCAATGGCATTGACCTTCCTTTGAAAAAGCACACAGGGATTTAAGGACAGAAAGTGCTGCTTCAGCACTGTTATTTTTATTCAGAGGGAGTGCTTCAGAGGAAAAAGGGGTTTTAGTACTTTTTTTGAAAAAAAAATAAAAAGCTGTTCATCCAAGTCCACTACGAACATTCACTTCCCATCCTTTCTGGGATGTGTAAAGCAACACGTGCCACACCTGTACCTTGTGTCTCACCTGATATAGTGCTTTTGATCTGTGCCAGGAACCACCTAGGAAGTGGGGTAATTAATTAGAAAAGCCACAGCAGACTTGGCATAAGCTTTCAGGATGGTGCATTTTTGCTTTCCTCTCTTTGAGGGCAGGAGGACTTCCTTAAAAGTGTTTAGAGAAATGAGCTGCTCAGCTGGCCCTCGGCAAGGTCTTCCCTGAGTCCTGGGACTTCTCATTTGGAGATTTCTTCATTCTACCTTTTCTGCTAGGAGACAGGGACCAAAGATGAGAGTCTGACACATCACAATAGAGGCTGTTCCCTTCAAGTATCCAGCCTCTTTTTGCTGATTCCAAGGTATGGATATTTTGATTGGACAATTAGCTGCAGCTTTTATCTGAACTGAGCCGCAGACACTCTACAACTTTTTCCATTGCTGACTCCTATGCTTCTACTCTAAAGTCATGGGATCTATTTCTCCTGTGGCCTGTTACAAATTCAGATCAGATGGCTGGTGTTTTTCCTGAACTGACCTGAGTTCAGCATGATTTCGCCTCCTTCCTAGAGCCAGATGGATCAGGAAAGCCTCACAGGTAGAGACTGCTCAGGCTGAATATGCAAGGTCCATTCTGCACAGACTGGGAAAGCAATGCACTCCTCTAGCCTACAGCTACTTTCTCCATCCTACCTTAGGTGATAACCAAAGATTGGATTGCTCTTTATAGTATTTAACAGGGGGAAGCCATTTGTTTCCCTTGATCTGTTTACAGAGAGAATATTTTTTAAGACTAGAGAAAGCAGCACATTTTGCCCTGCGGCAGCTACAGCATGCTTTACATTAGAGACTGATAACTTTATAATACAGCACTCCCAGCCCACCTCTGAAACACTAAACACCCACTCACTCCAGAGCCAGTCCCTCTGCATGCTCCCTACATAACAAGGAAGATTTACAAGGCTGGGGATGGCAGAGCAATACTTCTGGCTACAGCCAGTACAGGGTTTGCTTTGTCTCCCTTCTAGAAAGGTCAGAAGAAATGGGTCTTGAAGGTTGACAGGGGGATGCATAAAATGTCTTCAGGTTTTGGGGAGTCTGGTAACCATGAGGACGACCTTTGGGAATATGCCGTAATCCATTCAAAACAGTCCTGAAACCTTTGGCCCTATTTGAGCATGGTCCTTCTAGCTAGAATCAAGAACGCTCTCCCATTTTCACCCCACGGCAATTGGCTGTATGCCCAGCCCTTGGGCTGGAGGAGGAGCAGCTCAGGGGCAGGATTTGGGCGGCCAGGCAATTTTATCCTCTTCTTGCACTAGGGTATTGGTTCATCAACAGATTCAAATACACTAAGGGTGCTGCTGAGAGTATGAGTCCAAGGGGGAAGAGGAGGACAGGGTGAACTGATGACTGTTAAGCTCCTATTGGTCTGAGCAGGAACTCAAATGCTCTGCAAAACATACAGATTTGGGGAATCCCTGAAAAAAGGTTGGGGATGCAATCCTGGAGTGGAGTCCTCACAGCAGGAAAATGGGCACTGTTTAGGACTGTCCATGTACTTGTACAGAAAATATGAGGGGCTGAGCAGAAAGCTGGAGGCATCTCTTTGTGCAGAGCTGGTAATTCCAACTCATTCTGTGGCATATGGGTTCAGACCATCTCTACACTGGGGTTTCCGTACCACACATCCAATATTGTAGTGATACCAAGGGGTGAGGAGGAGGGGGAAGAGAGAGAAAGTGGAGAGAGAAACACTGTTACCAGAGCTGGCATTTTAATATTGAAAGGTTGTGAAATCTAATCAGAGCTACAAGGGAGGTTGATGTATTTTTTCCTCATGCTACGATGAAATTGGGATTCAATAACTAAATGTGACAGAATATGCAATTTCCCATAGATTTCGTGCAGCAGGGCGCTTCCTGCGTAATGATCTTAAACCAGTATTTTTTTCCTTACCCCAGCTAAGATCTCTTGCCTCCATAATAGTTCATCCCCTTAAAGTGCAGCCTGCCACTCTAGCTGCACCTTATCACTGCCTGACGGTACATGGGTGAACAAAAGTAAATACTTTTCCCCATAAATGACATCTTCCTGCTTCTTCCTGTAAGAAATAAGCCTGAGATGTGAATGCACATGGGAAGAGTAATTCTTCGTTGGCTTAGGTCTCTTTTATGGTGCTCAGGTGTAAAGGGCATTTGAAATGTGTTTCATTAAGATGTCTTAGAGATGCCTTTTGCTTTTGAGCCCATATTGACCATTGTAGAGATGGTGGGAAAACTGCTCATATCCCCTGGGAAGAAACCAGGGGATGTGGTTTCTTGCTTTCTCTTTCTCACAGAAGAATGATTCTATGATTCTGTGAGAACCTTCCATCTGAGGAAAGGCTGAGAGAGCTGGGGCTGTTCAGCTTGGAGAAGAGGAGGCTGAGGGGGGATCTTATCAATGCTTATCAATATCTAAAGATTGGGAGTCAGGAGGATGGGGCCAGGCTCGTCTCAATGGTGTCCAGTGACAGGAGTAGGGGCAATGGCCATCAACTGGAAAACAGAAGGTTCAACCTGAGCACGAGGAAACCCTTCTTCCCTGTGGGGGTGACAGAGCCCTGGGACAGGCTGCCCAGAGAAGGGGGGGGGAGTCTCCTTCTCTGAAGACTTTCCAAAGCCGCCTGGACTTGTTCCTGTGTGATCTGCTCTAGGTGATGCTGCTCTGGCAGGGGGTTGGACTAGATGATCTCTAGAGCTTCCTTCCAACCCCTACTATTCTGTGAAATCTGTGAAAATCTTTGTGAAACCCTCAGCTAGACATATGTTTTTAAGTGGCATCATGTGTAGGACATAGGCTCATGACCTTGATCCACAGGGTCTAACTTTGGAGTTGGATCTAATTTTGAGGTTGTCCATGTTTTGAATTGGGGGGGTTGGACCAGATGACCTTCAAAGTTCACTTGCCACCTCAATTATTTTATGTCTTTGTGCATAGTTACGCTTTAAAACCCCTGGTGTGAAGGGTGAACTGGAGGTGTGCAGAGATAAAGGGCACAGGGACATAATCACAGTTGTTCAAATGCCTGCATTTTCACCCATTATTGCCTGTCAGCATTAATGGCATGTCCCTGTAGTCCTCCCCCTCCCCAGTTTTGCAGAGTGAGCTTCTCCCACAAGCTGTTTATATGCCCTAAACTCCCCCTTCACTGTGAAAAAAATGCTCTCACTTAACCTACTAACTGAGCTTTATTTCTACATGTGCCCCCGCCAGGACCTGGAACATGTTAGCTCAGATTGCTGCCCATTCCTAATCGTCTAAAGCAGTGAAGTTAAAAAGGATTATTAATCAATAAACAATCTCACTTTAAGCAAACATATTTTACTTTGCAGCTGAGGGGAGGTAGGAGCACACAGGCAGGTGGTTCTAACAGTCTGGGTTAACTTCTTGAGCTGCCCAACACTTTGATCGCTTAGTATGTTGTGGGCATGACCTTCCATTCGCTATCACCCTTCCTCCTGCCAACCCCAGGAGCCTCTGATTGCCAGCTTAGACAGCACATCCAGAATCAAGGGATACCCAGAGTAGCTATAAACTCCCTCCTTCCCTCTCTGCTCCAGGTACAGCACCAGCGTAGCAGAGAATTAAACCTCCATCACTATCAGGTTTGAGAACTGCAGTAATAAAATGTGCATAATGACACCCTCCCTCCTTCCTCGCCATCAAAAGACTCGGTCTTTGTTATTGCAGGCAGTTTGATTTTGTCTTATCGCTTTCAAGCTGAGTATATAATGATTTTATTGGTGCGCAGTGTTATCCTGCCTGCCCTTGGGAGGCAGAGGCTTAGACAACAGCACTGGTGAGACAGGTGAATAGCGTGTTTCAGCTGTCCTCCAGCCACACTCCATTAAAAAAGAAAAGCCACAAAACAAATTAGCTAATATGCAGCATGAAAGGAAACTCCATGTAATTAAACCAACTGGTAACACTCCAACATGAGACGGGTCAGACCTAGGTCTGGCACCACAAGCCCCCGTGTCTCTCTCCTGCTAACGCTTGGCTTAAATTTCAGCTCCAGGTTTGAGTGTCTAAATTTAATGGCCCATCTGATTCAATGGAAATTATTGTCATTGACAATTAACTTGAGGTGATATCAAGGTAACAGCTTATGACCAGTTTCTGTGTGGTCCTGATCACTGGCATTGATTTCAATAAGGTATGGGCTGGATCCTTGACACTCTAATTCTGAAATCAATGGAGCCGGGACGATATACTCCGCCTGAACGTCGGGGAAATCAGGTACATGCCTTTAACAATAAACCAGCCATTTAAATTATTTGTGCAGTTCTTTCAGGAGCCCTGGCAAGCAAAGCAGAGATCCTGCAGATGTACATCACATGCTAGCCAAGTGCAAATTCAGATATCTTGAGCAGAGGGATGGAAGGAAAGGAATTTACTGACTCTCACTCATAGCAGTATCTGGGGCATTTATTGAAGGGCAGTGAGAGAGAGCCAGGCAATCCCATTCTGGGGGATGGGAGCAGGTAGGACAGCACTCACATTCATTTGGAATGGAAGTATTAAGTGTAGGGGCAAAACCAAAGTGTCTTTGCACTGTGAGTCCCACAGAATTATTCACAGCATATTGGACCTAACATTGATAATAGTCCTTGTTTCTGGCACCCCATCCCCAGGCTCAACTTCCCACACCGTGCAACAATACAACAAATCAGAGCAGAAGATATTAAAGATAGGGGAGAGCAGGTAAGGAAGGAGCTGGAGATCCATCTGCCATTCCTGGTCGAGCACTGAGGAGCGGTGCATACTGCTGTTGTGATGAAAATACATGACTCCTAATCGAAGTGGAGCCCTGGATGAGTGGCACCAAAGAAGGGTTCTCTCCATAAAGACTAAAAATGCCCTTTTCCCTTTCATCTGACTCAGTAGAAAGTATGATGCCTCCGAATGTGAGCCTGAAAGCATGCTCCACAGACAAGATGAAAGTAAACCTAGTTGTGGTGTGATGCCTGACTTAGGGTTGGCACTTGTTACCAGAGCAATAGCCCTTCTGGAGGAGACTTAGCCAGTACTCCTCAGAACATGGCCCTTTAGCAAGGGAAGCAGCACAACAAGGAGAAAAATCTGCTGCACTGAGGCTTCTGAGAAGTTTCTTTTCTGACACTCCAGCAGACAGTGATGGTTATACACTGAGGAAATACATTGCTGCAATCAAAACCACTCTCTTGTACCCTCTAAAGAGGCAAGTGTTAGCTCAGAGGTCACTTAACGCTTTTTTCCCCACATTGTAAAGAGGACGGACAGAAGACTGGTACACTGATCAGTGCAAGTCCTGGATGCACTAAAGAGGCTCAATCTCCAGCAAGCCCAATGGCCTCAACCAAGACCTCCAACCTCATTCCTCCTTGTATTTAAATGTTGGCCATTTCTTGCAAGTAAGGAATCCCCACACAAACTCTTTAGGCAATGATGCTCCTTGACCCTGCCTAGTTCCTCCTAGATTTGCTGGATACCAGACATGAGCCACCGCAGTGCACAGTTCCTCAAAGGGAATGCCTGCTGGTACCCTGCCACAGCTTTCCTTGCTGTCAGACTCATTGTATCCTGACACTCTCACGCAATATCAAGATTTGTATTAGATTAATGTGGGACCTGAACTCCAAAATAAAGGACATCAGACCTTTCACTGGTGTGACTGGTATTCTGGTAGTCACAAGGCTTCCTCCAAGTTTGACCCATCACTCTGAGCTCTGGACATGGGTTTCCTCAGATGTAGATCTCAGTGCCATGCTTGTGCCAGTGTCATAGCTTAATAAATAAAGCTGGTTTTCTCCACTGTTCCTTTCTTCCCTTTCTCTAGGAATCTTGAAATAACTCAGATGATGTGGGTCCCACTGGTGCTGGGGCATCATTGATTTATACAGATGGGAGATAACAATTGTTTTTAAGGTAATGACAACAGTCCAATAGCAGTGAGGATGTGGGAATGACAGACAGTCATGCTCCATATTTATTCTCTCTCAGTGGCTTCCAGATCATCAGCTCCACTTGGAAAGCAAAAGAAGGGGTTGCTTTTCCCTTACTCTGCATGCCGGGAACGGCACCTGCCATGTGAATAATCCATCTGTCTGTCATTCAGCATCCACCAAAGGAAGAGATTCAGCAGCAGGGACTTCAACTGCAGTTTGGAGGGTAATATGGAGGCAGTATTGTGGGGTATGGTTCTTACCTGCCTTCCTAGCTGTGTAGAATACTTGGAAATGCAAGTGAGAAGAGGGTTTGGATGGTGAAGGAAGAATAATTTCATGATTGCCTGAGTGTGCCCAGATCACTGGATCATCTTTCCCCACGAGTCTGCACTGCAGAAAAGTTTACTGAGCTTTCTACCCATGATCTATGGTTGGACACAAGTACTCCAATCTCTCTCTTTCTCTCAGTGATTGAATGTGTCTTCTTTATGAACTCCCAGTTTATTTCTCTATGCCTGTGCTTGCTCTGATAAATGTTCTCCTTTGCTAAGGAACCTAAAATACTTAGCCCGTTGTATTTCCATCCCCCGTGAAGGTTTACACATTGTTTGCAAACAGAATTTCCCCAGCTACTGCCAAAGTGGTGCCTTTTCCCCCAAAGCATCAGACAAGGTGATGTGCAGGGAGAGGTGGAGCAACACAGCTAACCACCTTGCGTGGCTCTGTTTGTTCCCTATGGATATGGGAAGTGACACATTTCCACCAGGTAATTACATGTTGCCATTTAACTCTGAGCTGTACAATGGTTTGTGGGAAACTCTGAATTCTCTTGAAACACAGTTAAGAGAACTAAACTGAGGTGATAGCTGGGAAGGCAGATTATTCCCCTGTAACCTGGGGCTAGCCTTCAGAAGTGTTATTCATGCAATCCATGGAGGTCCCTCAAAAGATGCAATTTAGGAAAGCAGATCTAGGAGCAAACCCCCTTTGTATTTAAAATTAAACCCGATCCAACTGTTAGACCCAAACCCCATATTTCATGGGACGCATTGCAAATCCAGATGTTGGCCATGATTCCCAAGCGGGCCAGGCTGTGCCTGGGTTGAAAGTTGTCTCCAGATGTTCATCCTTTCATGCAAGGCTGAGGTTTGTTACCAGAACCCCACAGCCCCCTCCAAATTCCCCAGTGAGAGGAAACAAAGTGTGGAGGTGAATGGCTGCTCTTTGGAGGAGGAGCGGGAGATGTATGGCACGAAAGCTGAAGCATTTGCACCGTGACCTTCAGCTTTCACACACGCTCCTCTGAATCCCACACAGCTGTTCTGGGTGGCAGTGACCGTCTCCCTCGTCATTAGCTATTCAGGAATATCCCCACAAAAGGATGCTTGTTCATGATAGCATTCAGGGAATGCCCATTTTTCCAGCAATCATCCATATATGCATAAGAACAAGGGTAGCAGCGTGGAAAAAAAAAAAAAAAAAAAAAGATTATTCCCTGTTTCTCCTTTACTTTCCATCTTTCAGCTTCCCTCTCTGAACTTTCAGTCACCCATTTGGTAGCAAAACCACTTGCCACCACCACCCATGGAGTAGGGAACAACAAGGAACCATTTGGAAACAGCCCGCTGGTTTGAAGCTGTTTATCCAAACTAGCCGGAGAATAGTTATGAATAACAATAAGCATTCACTGAGATCAGAATCCATTCAGGGACAGATGAAAAGAGCTACGTTCATCCCCCTGCAATGAATAATTCAACCCTCCTGAACTTGGAAAATAGGCTATTTAGTGTGCTTCACAGAAGAGGAGGAGGGTGGAGATCAGAGGGACTGAGGAGTTTGTAGATGCCACTAGGACAGTTTAGGTAGCCAAGCTGAAGGCAATTGGGAGACAGTTTGGAGGGTTATTAAATGCAAGACCTTAAAGTTGTCAGGATGCAGCTGGCCCATTCCAGCATGAACAAGTATAATAAAGTAGAAAACCCCAACTAAAGTAATCTGAACCAGCCCACACATGGCGAATCAGAGGGAAAAGTTTTTAGAGCTGGAGAAATTGCACTGCAATCAGTCCAATAAAGATTGGGCCAGAGAAGGCAAGGGGATTTTTTTCCCCCTGGCTTTTAAGTTAAGGGGAAAGCACAGATCTACAGAATACACGTAGAGACAGGTTTTTGAAGACCAAAAAGCGGTGTGTTTTTAGTAGTTCTATTGCTCACATCTTGAAGCACAAGACTTCAGCCGTCTCTTTTTTCGTTAAATGCGCAAGCATAATTTCCAGTGGTGACAGCTTCAGATTCCCTAATTTTCTTTTGGACCTGGAATTCCCTTCTCTGCCCAAGCTTGATGCTGCTTCACAATGCCAGATTCATCACCTCAATTCTCCTGAGCTTTGACAGATGAAATTAGGATATAGCAGTACTGCAGCAAGACTGCAGATGGTGGGTTTGAAACCACTGACTTCAGCACCAAAATGCTTGCAATTCCCATATTAAATGGAGCTGGCTTCCCTGAGGAAAGTGCCAGCATCTCCTAGGTGTTGCAATGAGCTGCTAGAGGGAGACACAATCTAACAGCCCAGCATAAAACTAATTAAGGGCATTAGGAGCAACTTGCCCTTTCTGTTGGAGTAAAGCCATGATGGAGGAGAAAATGGCATGAGGTTCCTTCATCTGCAAATTTCACTGAACTGCACCCAAACTGTGGACTGTTTCCAGAGGCATAAGTATCCTTATGTGTATTTTTGCAGAAAATAGAGCTGTCATAAATTTCCTCGCTGAAAGCCAGGTAGGAATAGTAGCAATAATAACACTAAGAGCAAAATAAAAGTAGCAATTTTAGCAGCAATAATAATGCAATAGGTTGTCTTCAAACTAGAATCTTTGTTCAGGGAACTGATCCAGAGTGCAGGAGGAAAGGATGGGATTTTTCTTTTTAGGCTGGACTCAGTATTGATCAATCTGACTGCAGCTGCAGGAATTTTTATCCTGACACAATGAAGGGGCCAGGGCATTAGTGGGAGCATTCTAGGGGGAAGGAATGAGCTGTTTCCTTGAGCAGCAGTGTATTATAAACTCAATTGAAACCTACTGTAGTAATGCTTTGTTTAAAAAGACATAAAGATACATAAATTAAATAGAATAAGGGAACAAGGACAGTAAGGAAAATCCCCCTAAGTTTCCCAGAAATAATAGCACAAACCATAAGAACCAGCCAATGGGTTCAGGAACCAGGAAATGTATTTTGAGAAACTTTTTTAACTATTATTCTGTGACTGTGTCATAAGTTTCACACCCACTTAAGGAGAGTGGTGAGGAGCTCCCTTTACTTGCTGCTGTAGGGAGCTTCAAGCTGCCCATAGGGCTACGGTGGGGTACAGACTAGGCCTGGGGGTGTTTCCTTACCCTTAGGCCAATGCACTTGTAGAAAGATGCTGCCTGCTGTGACATGGCCATGGCTGGTGCATTCCTGTGGCACAGCTATTCTCTTTCACCTTTCAAGCAAGAAGAAATAATTAAATAAAAATAATAGTAGCAATAATAAACCACAACTGGTAATGCTGAGGAATGGAATTAAGGAGCTGTAACAGCAATTTAAAGAACAGAAGCTCAGCAAAGGCTAAAAGAGAATTAAAAGCAGCAGGTCCTACCCACTGCCCAATTTTAAAGATTTGTGGTGCTACTTGCTACTGAGATTTGTGGGTTTCGAGGCAAAATTCTGGAAGAAAAATGTCTGTCATGCTGACCCAAAGTAATATTTCACATCTTTGGAATTAAATACATATCCAGTGCGAAACCCTGCATCCGTGAGCAGCTGACAGTGCTGAGGATGTTTCAGCATGAACTGCAAGACTCCTGTCTTTTTTTCTGAAATGGCATAGGTTGCCCAGAGAGGTTGTGGAGTCTCCATCCCTGGAGATGATCAAAAGCTGTCCAGACGTGGTCCTGGGCAACTGGCTCTGGGCTGTATGAGCAGGGGGATTGGAGCTGATGACCTCCAGAGATCCCTTCCAATCTCAGACAGTCTGTGAGTTTGCAAAGATGGGTGGGAAATGATTTTATGTTCTGCAAGAATTTAAAAGCAGTTCTATGTGGACATGAATTCCAACTTTTTAAATCTTGCTCCTGAAATACACATGAGAGAAAGAGAAAAACTTTCTCTCTTCCCTTCATTGGTGTTCAGGTGTCCTCTTGTCATTTGCAATGCCAAATGTCATGTCCCTGCTGTGCCAGCTACAGAACAAGGAAATCCTCCCATCCTAGACATGACCTGGGGATTGATGTCTCCATCTGGAGCCATTCAGTTTTGTAGGAATTAGCAAAGGTGTCTGCTCGTTCATGACCTGAATCTCCATCATCACAGGTGAGTGGGTTTATGAGACTGTTGGCTCTCCTGGAGCATGGGAAACCTGCTGTTTCTGTGAGCAGAAACTCCCGGTTGGTGCCATGGCTGGTCCACCCCTGCAGATGAGAGCTGAGATAAACTGGCTGTTTTCAAAGCAAAATCATTTCCCTGTAACATCCTCTTGCAGCTCTTGTGCTCTCTGGAGGCTGGAGCAGAGAAGAGGGAGGTGCCCAGGGAGGAAAGGAGAGGGCTCTTAGCCTGTGTGGGAATAGCATTGCAAGAATCTGGGAAAGATAGTGCTTCCCTGGGCAATAAACTGAGCAAAATGTGCACAGAAAAGGCTTACAGAAAAGCACACCACTGCTGGGGTGTACCCCAGGGATTTGAAGCAGGCATCCTGATAGTTGCTGATGCATAGAATAGAATCTTTTAGGTTGGAAAAGACCTTTAAGATCATCAAGACCAACTGTTAACCCAAAACTGCCAAGGCCACCACTAACCCATGTCCCTCAGCACCTCATCCACACGTCTCTTAAACTCCTCCCAAGATGGTGACTCCACCACCTTCCTGTGCAGCCCATTTCAATGCCTGACAGCCCTAATTTTTCCTAATATCCAATCTAATCCTCCCCTGGTGAAACTTGACACCATTTCCTCTTGTTCTATCACTTGTCACCTGGGAGAAGAGACCAACTCCCCCTTCTCCCAGGAGTTGTAGGGAGCCATATGGTCTCCCTTGAGTCTCTTCTCCAGGCTGAACACCCCCAGCTCCCTCAGCCACTCCACAGGAATTGTGCTCCAGACTCTCACCCTTCTCTGGACACATTCCAGCCCCTCAGTATCTTTCTTGCAGTGAGAGGCCCAAAACTGACCCCAGGATTCAAGGTGTGGCCTCCCCAGTGCCCAGTACAGGGGCATAATCCCTGCCCTATGATGACGATGCCATATCCTGATGATGCCATCCTGCCACCCTTCACTGCTCCCTCTGCTCCTTCCCACGCCTCCAAATCCACAGCTGGCTCTGTGTTTCTTGCTATTAGTGCTGATATCAGACCACAGAGATGATTTTAGAAGCAAAAGCTACACTGGTACTTCTCCCCAGGACATGGGATGCCTACCACTGATGGAGGATGCCGCACTGGCAGCAAATAACTTGGGCAAACTGACACGGGGGAATAACCCACAGACATAAGACCCCTCTTGACTTCTCCTGGAGGCTTAGAAGGTCTGAATCACTGCAGCGACTTGAAACAGTGTGAAATTCAAGCATCCAGAGCAGATGCTGTGCAAAGATACCAAAGTTATTGAGGCCACAAGACAGAGCAATAAATCACAATGTGTTTCAGGGATGATTTTGTTATCTCTACGGCATAGAATCCCTCTCCCCCATACCCCTCCTCTCCACGTGACTTGCAGCAGAAGCAGCCCACTGCACTTTTGCAAAAGAAATCACCAGGGACAGCAGCAAATCACATCTCAGAGCAGACAGAGAGGAGAATGGGGTAGCTAGAGCATAGAGGCATATTGGTTTGCTTTTGCAGACACAAGGTGTTGCAGCGTGCACTTTCCTCCCTCTTCTGGCATTTAGGTCATGCAAAACAAAACAAAAAAAAACTTTGAGTCTGATTCAGTTAGCCCTTTTCCCTGCCAAGAGCTCTCCTTCATGGGTCTGAAACGGATGTGAGCAACGCTTGCAAGAGATAGGTGCTCTCCAAAACAGCTTCTGTCCTGCAAACTGCTTCCTAGAGCAGCAAGTTCTTCCTCAGACTTGCTCCAGTGTCCATTGAGACCCACAGAAATCTTCCCTTCATTTCCAATGAGATTTAGATCAGAGCTGAAAATAAATAATCACCAGGAAAGAAGCCTATGGGGGGAAGGCAAGTCACCCTGGCTGGTTTGGCAGAGCAGATGCTACAGACGGGACCGCAGGCGAGTTGGTGAGGGAAAGGAGAAACATGGGAATTGCATCTGCTAGAGCTGAATGAAATTTGGGTTATAAAACTAAATATTCTTGAAATGTGTAGTACGCTTTTATTTTTTTCCACAGTCTGTGGTGAAACTGCCTTATGTTTGCAAATGTTCTTCAGAGGAAAGAGGCCTTTTTCAGGAGGGTAGGAAGGTTTCAACAGCAACACAGCAAAATTTGAATGAGTGTAAAGACAAGAACAGGACCACCAGAAGACTTCTTCCCACTAACTTACATATTTGCAGCAGCAACAGGTGAAAATATAAACACATTTCCCAGGCAAAATCATTCCTTTCCACAAAATTCCATTATTGCATCACAAGCCATTAGTTCTCCAAATCTGAACTGATGAAACTTCCATATAGTCAGAAGTTCTCATAAATACATCTATTACCTCATAAAAATAAGGTCAGGTTGTTTGACAGGATCCCCCTCTTCACTCCTTCTACAGTGAACAAGAACAATGCTGGATTCTGCTGACAGCTAGAGTTGACATTATTTAAACATTTCAGTATTACTCTTCCGTTTTCATTTTTTCATCACCTTTTGGCTGAAATTCTCCAGGCCTGGCCAGCTCAAAGTAAATAGTCTGAGGAAATGAGAACCAAAAAAAAAAAAAGAAAAAAAAGTCCAACCTACTAATTATTTTTTAGAATTATATGATTACAAAATTAAATAAAAGCTTACATTTCCTCTTCCAAATAAATGATTATAATTTAAACAAACAGATTGGGAGGGGGAAACGTGCAGTTTTGAAAAGAGCTTAGGTGGAAAATTTTTCTGAGGAAAATAGTTCTGACCTGGCCAATGTTTCTAGCGAAAAGGTCATCCCACAAGGACACAACAGTTGTGTCCATTTCCAGAAAGTGATGAGGGGTAGTAATGAAGATATACTAAAAAATAATGAAGATACAGCTTTTGTCCCACTGAAGCATGGCCAAATAATTACTCAGAAATTAGAAAGTTAAAGAGATAATGTCTCCCACATCACTTTTTCTCTGACTTATTATGGGACTTTACCTCGTACTGGAGGCATAGTCACAGACATCAGACATGGCTACAGCTTATGGAAACATGGTCAGCAGGTCGTGTTACAGATGGTCGAGGAAGACCTATCTTCCGATTGAGGAAAACCTCAACCTTGACCTCAAAGATCACCAGACCCTACCTTTCTTTTTACAAGCATCTAGGATGCTTCTCCACCCTCTAAGCTTCGTTACCATCTAGTGCTCATAGCTTGTGACTTCAGCCCTGGAAGTTCAAACCTATTTCCAATCAGGTTCTGCCGATGGCCGGCTACAGCCTCTTGACCTCACTGCTAATTATGGAATTACCTCCTATAAAAAAGGCATAGTGCCTTAAAGGAGCAAACTGCTCTCTGCAAATTGCTCAAAATGGCATTAAAAGCCAGTCAGGATGTTCAGCCTGTGTAGACATGTCATTAAATGAATTTAGTAATTACCTGATTCTTCCCCGGAGCCCACCTGAAGTAGCCAGCTTTCCTAGCAATCAACCACTCCCATTTTATTAGCACGAAAAATGGTCACAGAGTGACATGTTGAATGAAAATTATTTCTGCTGGAGGAGCCAGGGCAAAGGATGCCAGTTACCTTTGTCCTAATTTTTGTGGTGTGGCACTCATAAGGCTCAGGATTTGACTTCTCGAAGGTACATAGATATCATTGCGCTGCATTTTGTCCTTTAAGTGCCCTGCCCCTAGCAAGCAAGACAGTACAGTTGAGAGATTTGCAGTGGTTAATCTCTCCAGCTACCACAACCCCCACTGTCTGCTTCTGCTTCTTCCAAGAAGAGCCATAGCTCTGTGGGGAGATACCTTCCAGCTCCTTCAGCCCCCAGCTGTAGGCACAGATAGGATAAAGCAAGCAAGATGCTAAATCTGCCTGTACGACCCACACGAGAGCACCGTGCCCAGGGTTGTGCTGGGTCCCGGGCCCCTCAAGCCCTCATCAGCTGATCCCTCCCTGCTTGCCAGAGCCAAGCATCAACATCCCAGGGCAGGAACCGGAGATGCCAGGAGGTGAAGTGGCTTTGCCGAAGCAGCCTGGCAGACCAATAGCGGCTCTGGGAATGAATTCTGGTTTCATCTGTTGGCTTTTGAGGCAGGACAGTCCCTTGGAAATGTGGTGTTCTCTATTCTCACCAGCAGACTTGTCTCCCAAAATAGAGGCATTGCATTTAGTCCTTCACAGGCAAAACTGGCTCAAAAAGGCAACAATTTAGCTCTCAGCTGAACCAGAGACTTGCAGAACATGCAACAACAGGAAAGTAAAAAAAAAAAAAAAAAAGAAATAAAAAGGAAAAGGAAAAGCCCAGCTGTTGCAACTTTCCTTTGTAGGGAGAAATAAATTTATGTAATGAATGGGCTGAGGAGCCGCTACTGGGGCATGGATGGGGCTGTCAGAAGAAAGCCATTTCCTTTGCAAATCCCAGGTGTAAGGTTTCAAGTTTGCTTCAGGGCAAGGGTTCTGGTGAAATAAATTCTTCACAGCCACTACAATGTTTTAACCGTGCTCCTAATTTAGTTCCCAAAATTAAAAAAATAACAGGGGACAAGCCCTGGGGGAGTGTGTGTTTTGTGTGTGTGCTTAATATTGGTCCAGATAAACCGCAAAGAGCCCAGCTAACCTTGGAGCTACCACTGCAAGACAATGAACCTGTCAGTTGTACGTATCACACGCTTGCCGACCTGCGCATGCGCGCGCACCCGCACGCACTCCCACGACATTTGATGGATGAGATGATTTGAAGTTTTTGACAAAAGCATTTTGTTGGGGGAAAAAATGGTTTTTTAGCAAGTTGCAGATAAATGAGCAGAGTTTACTGGAGTGCAGGGAGTGCGGAAGGCAATGGAAAGTGAATGATTTGTGAGGTGAATGGCAAATGCAAGTGATCATTTTTTACATTAAGCAATGGAGTCACAAAGCAAATATGATCTTAATCTCATTTATTATTAGTCAGAAGGGATGGGATGGGATGCCATGGCATGGAATGGCATGGCATGGGAAGGGAAGAGGTTTACAGAAAGAGTGAGCTTGTTGGCATGAGATATTGTCAAAAAATATTGGCTCTATCCCCAGGCTCAGCATTTCCTGCAGGACCTTTACTCCTAACTGTCTGGCTTCATACTTTCCTTCTTGCTGTCTCCCTCTGTCAGGGATGTTTTTTGACTTGTCTCCATGCTGAGCAGGGCAGTAAGTGACCATGTGGAAGAAGGCTGAGCTGGAGGCAGGACTCCACAGCAGGGGTGACAGAAGATCACCACTTGACCTCTTTCCCCTGGGACATGTTGTTCAAGCCAAAACTGGAGGAGACTCAGATACTTTTTGCCCAAAGACGATGGCTGCGTGGTCGTCACATCTCCAGGCAAGTGTACAAGCACTGCACAACTTTTTATTAGTACTATTGGTTATATTTGCAAACACTGGAGTCCATGTGTCCTACGGATGCAGGGCAAATCTATGTAAGCTAGACCTTACAAACTAGCGGGATGGGCTAAAAACATCCTTTTTCTGACAGGGAAGGAGCAGCCACACAGACTCTGCACTAACAAATAAAACAGATCGTGGCCTCCCTGCTGGCCCTGAGGCAAGCAGCACAGCTCAGTTGTGGTGGTTTCACCTGTGACACCTATTGTGCATGTTCCCTAGCCTGGGCTAGTCTCTGAGAGATCAACAAGTGCTGCTGGGGGAGCACTGGCTGGACCAGACCAAAGCAGTTTAATGATCCGTGCCAACAGTTCAACAGCACAGACCATCGCTGGGCAGTGCTTGGCCTCATGCCTCGGCATGTGTATCAGCATCATCCTGCTTGCTTGTTAGCTTAGAAGAAAGGTCCTGGGATGCTTCATTAAGACAATTTGATACGACAGAGACATGTAGGTGTGTTACCTGAGCATCGTAAAGCACTCTCCAGAGGGGCTTGTGTTGTGGGGGTGGACACATCACACTCATTGACTGAGTCCTAGATGGAAGCGGACTACAATGACGATAGCACTGCCCACATTTACAGCTGAAAGACAGTCCCACAACAACATTCCTGTCCTCTGAGTAGGAATCTCCTGCTCCTCTTGTCACCTGTCCTGTGTGATGCTGCGTGTGAGTGCCAAGCATGGCACCCCTGTCTGCTCCACCAACACTGGAACAGGGCATGGTCCTGCCAGCCCAAAATCCTACCAAGTGATGCTTCACCCAGTTTCTCAGGTGGACTTTAGATACCTTCAGCAGTCAAATCAAGCTGGGTTTAAAAGTGAAATGTGAAGGACTACAGAAGGCTGTGTGGTCAGCACCACAGTCAGGCCAGAAAAACCATCAAGTGAAACCAGCATCTTTATGCAGGGCGAGGTGGAGCCAGGAGTTTCTCTTGGAGGCAGTAGGTTTTGTCTTCTAGAGGTGTCACCTCCAGGGTATGCTCAAGAGTGGTATTAAAGGTAGCAGTAGCCTCTAAAACCTCTAGTGCAAGATTTGTTATGCATAACAGGAGGAAGATGAAGAAAGGACACAAGGGACAGCTGAAAAAGGAGTGGAAAAGAGAAGAATAATATAGTGGCTTCAGATAAGTATTCCAGAGGTGATGCAAGGAAGGTATTAATGTCATCGTAATATTGACACTGGGTTGAAAATCTAAAAAACAACGTAAGACGTTTCATGGTCTGTTAAATCACATGATGAAAAGCATTCTGCACAAAAATGATTTTATATGAATGATCATTGTACTCCGAGAAAACAGACCAATATGAAATAGAATTAATACAATAGAATGGAAAATAGCTAATAATAATAATAAATCCTTCAGTTAGGTTTTCACAGCCTAATTATTCAGAGTGTTAGTTACTAATGGCCTGAGACATCCCCATCACAGATAAAGCAAGTAGTCAGTAGAAATGTGATTGGACATAAGTGGCCTGAATTACTCACAAGCAGAAATAATGATAAATAAGAAATATATTTTACAGTTCTTTCATACCCCCAGTCTGTGACTCTTAATGAACTTAATGAATCCATGTAACCCTTTGGCGGCAGAAGATTTTAGTAACCCAAAAATGCTGTATTTGTAAAAGAATTAGGCAGAATGTCCAATGATGCCTCAGTTTCTGTGTATTAAGCACTTTCTCCTCCATAATATCTGCATAAAAATACCACTATTCTCTAATCTTGGACTTGAAACTTCTTGAAGGACTTAAATCTTTAGGTTCCAGCAGGTTTTCAGAGCAAGGGTTCAAGCATTTTAATAATGTTGACCACTATTCAGCACAGTGACCCATGGTTTCCATCCTTCCCATTCCTATGTACACAAAGACATCTTTTGATCTATCTGAGTACCTCCTTTTACCAGTTCTCGTAAAGGAGACCATCTCCCTGCTAATTTGCATTTCTTTCCTCTTGCTATTTGCACTCTGATTATGCAATGTCTTTCTCAGTCTTGTGTGGTCACATCTCTTATTTTAGCCAACAACAGACAATTGAGTTAAATAAGCTTCAGTTATCCAGAAGTTAGCCTATATTCTTACTAGCATCAAATGAGAAAACTAAGTTTCTCCAGAGAGTGAGTAACAACATTTAAGACATTTAAGGGTATGGACACCCCTTTCACTCTCACCTACATGTTTCCTAGGGGATTTTTACTGCCAACAAGCAATGGGGATAAAGAAGAGGACCCTACTCCATACAGCCACCCACTTCCCCAGGAATGCTGCTGCTGGTCCTGTTCTGAGTATGGTTTGAGGACATTTTCTGTTGTATATTTACAGCAACTGGATTTCCTACATGTGGATAGAGTGGTAACACTTGGCACAGCAGTTAAGCCCAGTGTTGAACCTATTGCAGCTCAGGAGCTCTTCTTAGACTGGGACACAACCCCATCTCTGGGTTCTCCTCCTCTTTCAGCAGTAATCTTTCCAAGGTACTGGGGTAGAAACCCTACTAACAGACACAAGTACATGGTCTGTGGGATGCTTCAGAGTTTTGTTCTCTTACTGTTAATTGTGTGTTGAGGTCCATCAAAGTAATTATTCCTTTGTCCCTGTGCAAAGGGGCACTGATATCCCAGTGGAACCCAGCTCTTGTACTGACTGTTCCCGTGTGAATTGCACCTGTGAAGTCGTTTAGCATCTGAGTACTCAGACTGGTAGGGGTTTGTCTTCTGCTTTACAGACAGAAGAAGAGAATGAGAAGTTTGTCACCATCCTGGAGGTTCCAGGTTCAAATTCCTAGACTTGACTCAAGCCTAGACACTTATTCTATAATTTTCTTTTGGGAAGTTGAACAACTGTTGTCTTTACTATTTCACGTTTTGCAGAATGTATTCTTCTTTTGTTGTGGAGAGTCTCAGAAACAGCTGAAGCTTGGCATCAAATTGTTGATTGGTTTAAATTATTAATTTAGTTGATAACCCAGGTATTTCCCATGGGAAGGTAAAAAATTATCTCTGACCTACAGTATTGTGCCAATAGAGTTTGAGTTCCAACTTTAGAGAAGGGGGGGGGGGGGGGGGAAGAGATGAGAAATTCATAAATATATTCATGCCTTTAATCCACTCCAAATGATTAAACACCCACAGTTTTGTAAAAAGAGAGTGCAAAGGAATTCTTGGATTTCCTGGTAAGCAAATGATTCATTAATAAAGAACACTTCATTGTGGATGGAAACACCTTCTGTTTGATTCTTTACAACACAGAAGCATCATCAACTGCCTGGCATGGAACTTTTGAAAGGTCAAGATTAGCATTAATCATATTTTGGAATACTGATAAAGGGTATTTTTGCTGCTAGCCAAAAAAAAAAAAAAAAAATCAACTTCATTTTAGACATTTCCAGCACATTATTCAAAGCGAGAGAAAAACAATTTCCAACTGATTTAGAAATAGAAAACTTGATTCTCTGCTGATTGGCAACCAGTTATTATTGCTCTTTATTATTTGTATGCTGGTAGCCTGAGGACGCACCGACGTGATAAACATTGTGTGCACGTAATGGAATGGAAAGTTTCTTGCCTAAATAGTCAGAGCAAATGCTGGGAGGAGAGAGAAGAAGCAGAGGGGTGGAGTGATTTGCTCAAGGTTGCTTCACAGGTCAGCAGTAGATGTGAGAACACAGTCCTAACTGTGCAGTACATCTCCAACAGTCATGTTCTTGGGTTTTAGGTGAAGGTGTTGACTTCTACCTCTGGAGCACACACCCTAATTTGATACTATATTAGATTATTTGTCTATTAATTCTTATGGTGTATCATCCTCCTTTGCCCCTTACCACAAAACCTCACAGGGCCAGCAGAAATGGCAGCTAGACTTTTGTCACAGCCATCCATACCCAAAGCAGATGTTAATGAACACAAGGCAGATGTTAATGAAGACAGCATCATTTTTGAGACCTAAACACTTAGCCTTCTACAAAGCTTGACTTCCAGTTTTCTCCGTATCGTTTAGCAGAGAACTTGTCTTGCTTAGACAGTTTTGTGGTCCGGGCTGAGTCAAAGTGGCCCTGCAGTACACTGGGCTAGTGAAGGTTGAACCTGGAACCTCATTCACAGGTGGAACACAAGATTTCTGGTCAGATGAGTGCTTACCTGAGACGTGAGGGAAAGCGTGAGAGCTCTCAAGGGAGAGGAGAAAAGCAGAGAAAGAGGGAACAGAGCACCGAGAAAGACAGATGGAGCACAGGAAAACCTTAGGAAATGGCTGTCAGTATTCCCAGGAGTCGCACCGTCCACATAGCCATGCCCAGCACAGCAACTATCTAGGGTTGCCTTGAAGGTCAGTAGCAAACGTTCAACCATAGTACCTGACACATCACCCATGGGTCATCATCGAATCTCTGCCTTTCCTCATGGATGCCTGGTGCAGATGGCTGTTGTATCCATAACAAAAATCATTCCTGGGTGACCCAAGCATATTTGTAGCTACTGCACCATGAGGAATGATTGCAGTACAGTAGTTTGGCGGCAAACCTCGCAGCTTCTCGCTCGCTGTTAAGTAAGGCAGCATAGAAAATCTCCACATGGCAAGAGATGTTATTGAGAAGCGGCTAAGATAAAGCTATCTAGACTGTACTTCAGTGACCGATGGAAGGTCATACAGTCACCAGAGCTCTTCTTATCCCTCTGTCCAGTTTCCCAAGTCATGGCTCTTCCATTGTGTCCTCCAGAAGAGGCTATTCTGCAACAGTGACAACAGTTGTGCAAATGCCTGGAAACAGTTGTTCATCACCTGTAAAGGCAGATTGGTGCAAAAGCCACTGCTGTCACTGGGAAATGGTGTTTCCTTCTGTCCCAGTTGACAAGCTGGAAAATCCTCAGGTGGGGACAATGAGGCAGTGCTGGTTCACTCCATGCCTGGGTTTCTGACAGAAGGGGAGAAACAGGATATGGGGAGACTTGGAAAAGGGACTTAATTGTAAAATCCACTCCTCCATCAGCAGCTTGGCATTATGCAAGGCCACTTTTTCCAGATATTCTGTCCATGCAGCCAAATTACAGAAATAAAGCCTGTGAGTAGACAGAGAGATGATGCTGATTGATAGATTTATAACACAGTCCTCATTCTTTCTGTGCACCAGGACTCTGGAGTGGAGGAGACCTCTGTAAGGCCCTGTGTAACCCCTCTGAACTAAAGAGAAGCAAAGTGCAAGATAAAATTACCACTTTGCCCTTCCACCTTTTGCACCAGCAAGCTGTGTGTGTCTCCTGCCCCCCGCTCCAAAAACCTGGCTGCTCCTCACCAGCCCACACAGCCATGTGCTGGGGAGAGCTTTCACCTTGTGACTGCACCGAGCCACGGGGCATGTCCTCCCTCTCACATGATGGAGACAACCAGGCAGTATGTTTTCCTCTTATTTTAATGTTAACTTACCCAGGGAGTACGATAACCAGATGTTTTAATTCTTTATAAATTACTTCTTACTGCAAGAACTGCTGCATATTAAAAAAAAAAAAAAAAAAAAGCCTGGAGGGGGCAAAACAGCACAGCTTGTTCAGTGCTACTTCAAGGAAAGCTGGCATTCTGGGTAATGGCTTTCAGAGGAGAAGTGCAGGCATGGGGGGGCTGGCAGGGGGGACCCTAAACAACCTATATGCTCTGATGAACAGAAGGAGAATCGGAGAAAGCAGCAACCAAGATGCCAAAGAGATGATAATATATACAACTGCTCTGCAAGAGGCGAGGGCTGCAGCTCGTGTAGTGTCAAGGTAAACACAGAAGTTGCTCTGTGTGTGCGTGTGTTGCCTGTGGGGCTCTTTTACAAAGGAAATCAGACAGCTCTGTGGCTGAAGTCACAATCCTGGTGGGAGGGCATCCAGTTCTGATGTATTCACAGGTCGTTTGGAAAGATGCAGAGGTTGCTCGGTTTTGCTCCCCATTTCCATTTTTCAGAGAGGAGAGTGCTACCTGGGTTATTATGATCATATCTGTCCAGGCAGTGAGACCATCCCTGCTCCTGGAACAGCCAACGTATGTGAAAACCACTAAGTGGCTCTGGTTTCGGCTCCATGGATATGTTAATTAATGCCCCGCTGTGCCTGACCCTATGCAGGATGAGGGTCTTGTTGCTCTCAAGAAGAGTAAGAAGCTGTTTAGTTTGGAACTGCAGGAGCTAATGCTCTTGCTCCTGAAAGTTTGGGGTTCAGTTCCCAGCAAACGGAAGGATGGTAGTGGTTGCAAAATGAAATATATACCTGTGACTCAAAGCGTGGGAGGCATCAGACCTTGGGCAAAGCCCTAACTTTGGCACGTGACTGAAATGCCTGAATTAGGAGCACCGATGTCCTGTTACGTTTAAAGTTCAGCAAAGGCAGGGGACACTTTCAGAGATGGGTCGAAACAGCTTCTCATAGTGCTTTGCTCTCTTCAATTTCACCAGAGGAATCCCAGGGCAGGGTTCCTGCTGATGTCAGACTGAAAAATTGGGCCTTAGAGCAGTTCAGAATGTTTCGTGACCTCCATCCCAGATCCCCGGGAAACAAGGCTGTTAGGCTGTCGATACCAGCATCATTCTTTGGAAAGAATGTAATTTGCTGCAGAGCAGTAATGGGAAACAGATGAGCTATATAACCCAATAGGCCATTTATGCTACATTTCTGCAAATGCAGGCTTGAACATACGGTTGTATTTATGTTTTGGGTGTGCAGAAGGAAAAAAAAAGACACAAAATCTAAGTCCCTGTTCTTTATCATTTGATTGGTCTGGACACTTGGAGGCTAAACATTACACTGTGGAGACAAGAGAGAAAAATTTCTTAATGTTCTTTAGTGTCTCAACCAAAAGCAATAAAAGCTCATGCTGTCCTGTGCACCTCATCATAATGACATTATTCAGGGCAGAACCTGTCAGATGGGTTGAAAAATGGAAGTTTCACCTTTTTAAAACTAATTTGATAAGTTCATTATCCCATGAGACAGGGTAGTGATTGGAGACAAGGCATGCACTAATGTCTTGTTGAATGCTCTTCGATTGTTTTTTTTACAGCCACTGGAATCAGTCAGGAGTTCTGTATTATCTCATTATAATTGTCCCAGAAGAGATACTTGGATAATTTTTATTACCATGGGGAATGAAAATGTATGTTTTATTTGGTAATTTCATAGTAATGGTTCTGACTATGTAACAAACTCTCAATAAGCTGAACGGTGGCCCATCATTATGCACTCTCTTTGAAAACATGGGATGCACAGCATGCAGGAATCAGTCAGAAAATGTACTTGCTCACACTGGGAACAGGAGCTGGCAAGTCCTTTGCCATACGTTTTAAACAACAGCAGGGGCAAAAAAAGGTTGAGAGGAATAACCTCCACAGTGACAGTGGCCTATTATTCAGCAGTCAGGTCAGCTCTAGCCTCCAAGACCTCCTCCAGCTTGGTGTTCCCTAATTTATTCTCCATGGAGGAAAGTATCTTAGCCACAGAAGGGATGATATCAACCTAAATTTTAGCACCCTTTGACTGTTCACTTTCACTTGTTCCCTATGTGATATGCAATTTATCTCAGCCCTGAGGCTGTTCCATAGGTAGAAATGGTGTTGCAATGACCTCCTAGCCTCCTGGCTGTGCTCACAAGCAAATCTCAGATGAACCTTCATGAACCTTTCTATTCCTGCATCTGCAATAGCTCCTCACAGCATCACACTCATCCCTATCTTCTCACCAGCACAACAGCCAAATGAAGTTTCCTCTGAGTACCTTTTCCAAATATCCCTTAAGGTAACACCATTGGGTAGATACCAAGACTTTCCAGAGCACAGAAACAAAAGATAACAAAAAGAAGGAAAAAGAACTGCTAGTATTTTTCGGGAGGAAATAATCACTTCAAATCAAGCACTGGATCAACCCAGTCTGGACAGTGCTACAATGGATAAGCTGAGGAAGAAATTATGTAAAGCTCTGGCAGGTCTATAAGAACCACCAAAGGAGGGGCCTGGAGTGCTGTAGACAGAGTGGAAAAATAAACACAGGACAAAAATGAGCAGTTTCTGAACATCAGAGAAGCACGAGCCTAGAACAGCCATTCCACCAGAGATAACATGGAGCTACTTGATAAGGAGATAACTCATGGGCATATCTGTCAGCTTTGACTGATCTCAAGGGATAAATTTTGGGGTGTTCTGCATTCATCAGTGCATCAGTGGTCCCAGAATGCTTTGGCTGTTTGTATCTAACTTTTGGTTATATATCTCCAGAGTAATACTGGTGCTAGGATCAATCTCTTCAGAATTGTTAGACCAGTGCGAAGAAGATAAAGAGAAGGCAATGGTCCATGAGCTCTCATAATGCCAAAACCAGGGGGTTTCCAGTGGCATTATCAGGCTGACCAGAAGAAAAGGACATCCACATAGCATGTAGCTAAAACGAGGTACTCCTTGGAATTGCAAAAAACAAACCACAGGGGAAAAAACCAGCCAAGAGCTTCTAACCACAAAGATAACAGCTATTGTTCAACCCCCTTATGCTCCTGCTGAAGGCTGGGAGAACATATTGGATAAGTATCACTGTATGCTGCCATGGGCTTACACTGTTCCCCAGGCATCTGCTGTTAGCCACTTTTGGAGGCAGAAAGCTTTGTCTGACCCTCTACAGTCCATCTTATGCTCATATCATTCATGGAGCAACACAGTTTTAAATATGATAGCTAAATGTCTGTCTGGTGCTTCTGCAATTGCAGCCTGCTCCAAGCTTTGAGACCTTGCTTAAAGCCTGGAAGACATATACTCAAAATCTCCCTGTCTTCAGTTACTGTCTTTATTACCATTCTGTGCGTTTTCAATGGAAGAAATTATATGGTATGGTTGCCCCAAAAGCAATTTGTATGCTATGACTCAAAAAGAGCCCCAGGCAAAAGCTGGCCTGATTTAAGAGAGTGAGAAAAAAATTAAGTATCTGAGTCTGTTGAGAATAGTTGTCTTCTAGATCCAGAGATCACTTCCCCCAGATTTTCTGTATTCACACTCTGCTGGAGGTTACCACCTCTGAGGAAAGAATCTATTTTCATATTTTTTGACTCGTTGCAGTAAAAAATACACTTTATTGATAAAGCTCTACTGGGTAGACCGTATAAACCAAGTCCATTCAATTTCACTGCTTCCAGTTAGGATAACCTCGCTGGACAGGTCCATCAGCTGATAAAAGGAGAAGTCTGTCTTCATGAGATGACAGTCTGTTTTATAGAATAACACAATATAATAACAGGTTGGAAAAGAGCCCATTCTCAAGCAAGGCCAAATAGATCAGTTTGCTCAGAGCTTGTCTACCCAGGTTTTGACTATGTCCAAGGATGGAGAGCTCACAACCTATCTGGGCAGCCCTTTCCAGTGTTTGACCAGTGGCATGGTGACTTTGTTTTGCTATTATATCTAAGAAGAATATCCCATGTTCCAACATGTGTGAATTGCTTCTAATCCTTCCGCTGTGCACCTCTGAGAAGACAGGCTCCACCTTCTCTACAGGTATTTGCAGATAGCAATAAGATGTCCCCAAGCCATTTCTTCTTCAGGCTGAGCAGACCTAGCTCCCAATCTCTCCTTCTATGTCATGTGCTCCAGGATCTTGAACATCTTCATGACCCTTCACAGGGCTTGCTCCGGTATGCCCATGTCTTTCTTGCTCTGGGAAGCCCAGAACTGGACACAGTACTCCAGAAGTGGTCTTACAAGTTCTGGTCAGAGGAGAAGAATCACTTCCCTTGACCTGCTGATTAATACAATCCTACAATATGTACCTGTATGCAATTTGCCACAAGAATACACTGCTGACTCATGTACAACCTGCTGTCTGCCAAAAGCCCCATCTCCTTTCCTGTAAAGCTGCTTCCCAGCCAGTTGGCACCAACCCACATCGTTGCACGGAGTTATTGAGTCCTAGATGCAGGATTTTAATCACGGCTTGAGTGGTAAGAGCAGTTAAGAGCCCTTACATTTCTAAGTTCTCTTAATTAAGAGCTAATTTCACTTTCAAAGCTTTGCGTCTTCTCTTGAGATTATCTAGTGAGTAGTGTGTCCTAAAGCACTGTGGTGACACCAGATCCTACTTCAGACCCACAGTGGTCACATTAAGTGCTGACAAAACTGTTAATGCACTTCACTGGAAGGATTCCCCAACAAACTGCAAGAGGGATCGCAAGAGTTCAGGTAACGAGGTCCCTGAGAGAGAACACAAATTTCCTTCAACACAATAAACCCATTCCAACTTGTTAAGAGGTGCAGACATTCTCCCATATTATCTTTCAACAAGTAGCAATTTTTCACACAGATCCTATCAAGCAGACTGGTTTCTAGCATACAGATGTATTACTTGATCAAACAGCCATAAGTGTCAGGACTAGAGTTAATTGCAAATTGATTGAGTGGGGGTTACAATAAAAAAAGATGTCAGAAGTTACAAATTCATTAGCTGGGTTGGGTAAATGTTTTGTGCTTATTCAGCCCCTCCCATCCAAGCTCTCCGTAAATATTCATGAATCAACAATGCTGTCTGTGTGTTGAGGCATACCACATTCCCTCCTATTTACCAAGGGAAAATGAAAAGCCACAGGAAAAGGTAAAAACCATGTTTCCCCAGAAATGTTAAGATAAAGTATCTTGTTCCATCTTGAGGACCAGGTACTCACCTACCTGCATAAAGGTGTCCTCTGGCACAACTCACAGAGCTGCCTTTCTTCAACAATATATTAATGCAACTATGTGAAGAATCAAGATCCATGTTTGTGGATTTTGCTGAATAACAAACAGACAAAGTAGAAAATCTAGAGGACTGTTATCCTTATTATGTATGAGCTTTTGGGTCGTAACTCACCGCTTTTATCTTCTTCCCTTTGCCTGATGTGGCACGTCTCCCAGATAATCTGTTTTAAATTATGTCCTGAGTTTATTAACTATGACATCAGAGTGCAAGCTATCCACTGCCATCCTTTTCCTTCCTAAGGCTGAAGATTTCTGCCGAATCATCTCAAACTCTCTTCTTTTCTATTAAGAATAAACTCAACTGCATTAACTCTACTACATTAACCTTTCCTCTTGGTTAAAGGTTTCTAAAACACTCCAGGGGCTGCTGTTTCCTCTTGTTTCATCCTGCATTTATTGTGAAGTGTGAAACTGAAACAAGAGCACAGGAAAGGGATGACAGGTTTTTCAAAGTTTATCAGGAAGTGCAAAATTTTACAACCTCTCATGTAAGTTCTCAGAGCTAGACCATGAGTTTTTCTGTATCAGGAGTAGAAGTTGAACCTGTGTTAGAAGAATGCAGTAAATGGAAATAGAGACAGGCAGCCATCAGGCAGACCATCACAGCACTGCAGATCAACGAGAGTCAACACTAAATGCCCACTGTGGGCTCAGGTTCAGCCCTTTTACGTTGGAAAAGACCTTTAAGATCATCAAGTCCAACTGTTAATGTAACATAGCTAAGTCCATCACTAAACTGTGTCCCTAAGCACCACATCTACACGTCTCTTAAATATCTTCAGGGATGATGACTCAACTACTTCCCTGGGAAGCCCATTCTAATGTCTGACAACCCTTTCAGTGAAGAAATTTTCCCTAATATCCAATCTAAACATCCACTGGTACAACTTGAGGGCATTTACTCTTATCCTATCCCTTGCCACTTGGGAGAAGAGACCAAAACCCCCCTCTCTGCACTCTCTTTCAGGGTGTTGTAGGGAGCAATAAGGTCTCCCTTGAGCATCCTCTTCTCCAGGCTGAACACCCCCAGCTCCCTCAGCCACTCCTCACAGGAATTGTGCTCCAGAACTTTCCCCAACTCTGTTCCCTTCTCTGGACACTCTCTAGACCCTCAGGGTCTTTCTTGCAGTGAGAGGCCCAAAACTGACCCCAGGATTCAAGGTGTGACCTCCCCAGTGCCCAGCACAGGGGGATGATCCCTGCCCTGGTCCTGCTGGCCACACTATTCCTGATGCAGACCAGGATGCCGTTGGCCTTCTTGGCTACCTGAGCACACTGCTGGCTCATATTCATCCGGCTGTCGATGAACACCCCCAGGTCCTTTTCCACCGGACAACTTTTCAGCCACTCATCCCCAGGCCTGTAGAGTTGCTCGTACCAGTCTCGCACACCTCCTATAATTCTATTCTAAAAAGCATAAGTCTTTTCTCAGTTGAAGGGCTAAAGTTGGCCATTGTTCCTTGTGGGTAATGGATCTTTTGCTGTGTCTGTCTTTAGAGTTGTGTTTAGTGCATGGTGTAGAAAAAGAGGATGATTTTCCCTGGATGGATTCAATGTCTTACGGAGTGGTTAATTACAGAATATGCCATTCCCAGCCCAGAACTTCCCTGACTAGTATACCTGGAAAATGACCAGATGATAAAGGAGGCTTGTAATCTATAGGTTTGCAATAGGCTGATAGATTTAATGACGTTAAATTATCATCCCAGATCCTTGTGTGCAGTTTTGACAGTACTTGCTGATGACAGTGTGATAGATTGTAGCATCCTCCTTTGGTTTACAGAGAGACCTACAGAAGTAAAAGGATTCAGAAGATTAGATGCTGTACAAATATCACTGTCCTTGAACAAATCATCTCAAGGAAAATTTTACATATAACTCCATATTTACAGCTGAGAAGACTTAGGTCAAAGTGTTGTATGGATTGAGCTGCTTTGAGAATCCAACCTCAGGTTTCACTAATGGCTTAGAAAGCTGGACCTCAGCTCTCCATCAGTAAAAATAAGAAAGTGATATTCCCTTCCTATTCAGCCATAAACTTTTTTTGCCTGAGCAGTTTAACTCAGTCTTAGTGGTGTATTCCTCTCTTTCTGTGTGCTTGAAAAGCAGCCACCACAGTCTCAGCCAGGACTTTTGTCATAGGTTCATACACTCCTGCATGACACATGGGAGCTTGTCAGAACATCTCATACGTGCAGCATCTGAGACATCTCCCCTGATTTCACAGCAGGATATTCACTTTTCAGTTTTGACCATTGAACACAAAAGAAGTTCATTTCACGTCCCTTTGCACGAAGCAGAAAGAGAAACCCTTAATTTCATATCTGACGTGCAAGACTTCTGACAAAGAAGTGCTGGCACACACAAATACTTAGCATTGCTTTATAGCGTTGCGGCAGGGCTCAAAGTAATTACCATGGAATGTCTTGCTGCATCGCTAATTGGTGCACACTGCAAGACCTCCTGTACCAGCCCAGGAGACGAATTTCCCCATGCTGCCTTGCTCACGGTGGCTCTTTGAATCTCCTCATGGTGATTAAGTCACCCCCAAGCTCTCAACAGCTGCAGCCCTGCTGACATTTCCCTGCAATGAAAACTCATTTTGGGAACATTATTGAGGTTTAAGACCAAGACCCAGCAGTTTGCTGTCCAAAGCCACTGAGAGACTTCATTTGATTTAATGGTAAGTTGTTATATTCATTTCAACAGCACAGGCTCCCTAAAGTGATGACCTCTGTTTTGCCAACAAAAAGGAAGACATCAATAGACATTTGGGGCAAAAGCTATCCTTAGATTCAAAGAAAGTTCTGTTGGAAGGTTAATCTTATTTTCAGTTCTTTGGAAAACGGCAGTAACATGTTTTGACTTGCAGTGTGATTGATTTTTCTTTTTTTTTTTTCTCATTAGTTCCTGATCTGTTTGTTAAGTGCTGGGATTCTTCTGTGATAACTCTTGCACAAATCAATGCCTTGTGGGTTTGGCTTATGGAGTCCTTCTCTCTTACCTTTATGTTTGTGGTTTGAGAGCATCTCTCCCTGGTGATGACTGGAAGATATCTTTATTTCAGACGCCCTAGAAAATGGAAGAGCAGCTAGGATGGGGAGGAATTTGTAGGAATAAAAGGCATCAGCAGAGGCAGCTCCTTAATTGGCACAGCAGAAAGGCTCTCAGACCATGGCACATGATGGTTAAAATTTCTTCTTTCCATTCTGAATCAGGAGTCACGTCAGGATAATGGATGCAGTGTCTGGGATACTGCTTCTATTCCCTTAAGTTCTTGCATGAAATATTTTCATTCCCCCCAAATCCGGTGATGAAATCTCTCCCAGCTAGCCAGAAGGAATGTATTTCACCTCTTCATTCAGTGCTGTTTGCTTGTGTTACCTTTTCCATTAAAGAAATTGACAACTGGGAAACAACAGATCTTTCCAGCTTATTAGCAGAAGACTGACCTAAATATGCATTTGAGTATATGGCAATGAATCCTCATGTCAGAGCCCTTCAGAAACTAGACCCTGTGATAAGTGGCTGGGACATAGGCAGCCAGACAGAACATGCAGCTTCCTCATATCACTGGGAAAAGTGTCACCTACAGATACTTCCTATCATCACTGTTGAAATCCATCAATCCATGCCATGACAGTTATGTTATTGCCAGTGATTAGCTAAAGCTGCAAGATCCTCAGCAAGGCATCCACTTTTAAGATCAGCTGCTGTGAAGATAACTCGTGCCTCCAGCAGAAGCATTAAGGATGGAGCTCTCAGACAAGGCTTGTAAAGCTCATCTGTGAGTGTTTGGTTTCCAGTCCATCACTCACCAAAATGACACCTCTTAGCTCGGTGTAAAAAGTCAACGATCCTACAAATTTAGATGGCTAAATTTTATGCAATTGCCCAGGTAACTTTAAAGCAACTCAATTGCCTGGAAATGTGATTGATGGTGGTAATGTGCCCTGGTCACAAACTTATGCCTGCTTCCCATACTGTTTGAAGGGTGGAGGTGTAAAGTTAGGGAACTAAGCTGCTCTTCCACTCAGAAAATAGGAAGATCGAAGGTTGAATGTTTTGACCTGGGCTTTCCATGCACACCACAACAACACCTGCACTCCAAGTACTGTGCCAAGTACCCCTGTGTACTGCTCAAGTGCTGCTGAAGCTGCCGTACTCTCCCTACCTCTGAACTTGGCTTGTTCCCTGACCCAGTTTGCTCCTTGGCACAAACGCTTCATCACCGAAGGAGGCCAAGGTTTGCATCTTGAGAATGAATGTGCAAGTAAAAGATCTGAAACGTTTGTTGCCTTTTAGAAAGAAAAGATTTCAAGTATATTCTCAAACAGTTTGACATACACTGAAGGGACAACTTGCTCACAGCTACGGAGCACTGGTCATCTATATTTCATGCTTCTGATACCCTTCAAAGAATGGACACATTAATTTTCTGTCTCCTACAAATAATTATTTCATTTTGGATTCAGCCATTTTCTCTCCTTCTGGCTTACAACATTTCTAGAATCATGTCAAATTCACAAAATTTTGTAAATTATAAATTACAGTGTGGTAACAGTACACATGTCCATCAATGCCAGTGGTCTCCTCTTTTTTACTTTCCTTGCTTAGCTTATCTCAGAGACTGCTTACCATCTTTGCAGACACATTCACAGGAAGATTGCGAAACACAAGGATGAAGGTCTCACCCAGGTGAAAGTAAGCAGCCTCCACACTCACAGTCAGTCTTCCCAGTATCTGGATCATAAGATTTCCCTTCTCAGCTTAAATATTTCTTTCCCTTTCTTCTCTCAAAGCTTATAAAAAAGCAAGAGGAAGAACAGACACTGCAGGGCTAACTATCACAGATAGTCCCTTCGGATATATATCCAAAAGTTTTTGGTGAATTTGGACCACTTGCTGGAGTATCATGTTTCCCCTTATAGGCCAGATGCTGGTGGAAGGTCCCAGAATATTTATTCAGTGCCCCATGTTGAAGATGGGACTGTAATTACCACAAGAAAAGTTCAGGCATGTTTCCATTGTTTTCAGAGTTGATAGTGGGGAACATTTTATTTTTTAAAATACTTCAAACACTTTAAGCATCCTGTTTGTTTGTTGCCTTTAAATTTTATTCATATTCTCTTTTTCATTTTATCTTTTTCAACACCTTTCAAAATTATTAAAAAGCTCTATCTTTAGAAAAGTTGTAGGTTAGCAGACTTATTTACAATTTCACTTTCTTGTTCATTTGTTTATTAAGCTATTTCCAACATGGGAAATGGTTTGGAGGAAAACATGGAAACGAAAAACCTAATACAATAAAAAATTTTAAAAGTATGTGGAAAGACAAGACAACATTCCTTTTTGTTCTAAGCAGGAAGATTGAGGAAGGAAAAAAGTCTTTATTATGAGGCTGAAATAATTTTGAAATATGAAGGCTTTCTCTAATAGGCTTTAGTAGTGTTTGATTTGAAAGGTCATCTTTGCTTCAAAAAAATAGTGGAATAGCAAGGTGTTAATGAGATAGATAGATAGATAGATAGATAGATAGATAGAGACAGACAGACAGACAGACAGACAGACAGACAGACAGACAGAGTTGATTTGGACCTTTCATATACAGTATCTTACTATATATATACTGTATCATATCAATTAATACTATATCATATCAATTGATATGATACAGTATGATACTAATTTTGCTGAGGCAAGTAATTCTCTGCCTCTATAAGAACCAGATTTTACATTATAAGACAGGAAAAAAAAGAAGGAATCACCATTAGCCAAAATCTTCTGTGGGTTTTCCTTACTGACTTATTTTGCAAGCAGCTGCCTTCTGACTCCAGACAAAACAATAGGTCAGCACCCACTTTCTTGAGCATGAAATCCCAGACTCTATCAGACAATATACTGGCATGTCCCTTCAGCCACTGCTCTGTGATCCCCAGGAGACTCAGCCTTTTTTCCTAAAGACCAGCCTTACAAGGCCAAGCAAGATACCACCCAGAGACCCACCTTCTTCTGCAAACACACTTCTTCTGGGTTTGAGGGCTCCAGGAGGCTGAATAAAGAAGCTATTCTTGCTCTCTGCTCTGCAGCATCTCTGAATGCAGACCATATAGATAGCACACACTCCTCCAGATCTGGTCCTAATCTCCCACACAGGACAATGCTAGAGATCCAGAGGAAACATGGAAATTCCTGAAGTCTTAATGTGAGATACTTGGATTTAAAGGTGTTGCCTGTTTTATCCTTCCTGGAAGGCAAACAATATTCCTGGGTACAGGACAGCAGGCAGAGCATCGCACAACAGAATAAGAACAGGCATATGGAGTCAGATCCAAGGGCTATCTTGCCTACTGCATTCTCTTTGAGACTGATAAGCAACATATGCCATAGGAAGCAAGTTAAGGTCTCAGCCCCATAATACCAATCTTAAAAGCAGAACTCCATTACTGTATTTGTGCAAAAAAGATGGTGTTTGAACCTAGGAGGTCAAAGCATCTTAAAGACAAGTTTTAAGGAGAAGGAGCAATCAGGGATAGGAGAGACTGATAAAAAGTGTTTGATTTGCTGCAAATAAGTCACGTGGTTCTGCTGGAAACAAAACTCCTTTAGCTCTGGTGTCATGGGACGACTTTATTTTGATGAGAACAGTGTGACTGCTCATGCTTTTGTATTAGTCAAATGCCTACCCCTCCTCCCACCTCACTTTTGTTTTGCAAGCTCTTCTCTTCATTATAAGTACCATGGTAGATCTCTGGATGAATATTATTGCAATACACTGCTGCTGCTTCTTATCTATTCATCATCCCTTTGCTGAGACTTATCTGGGGATTTAAAGTCTCCTTGATTGTAATGATCTTCAGGAATTAAGGGTATAAAGGAGATCTTAAAGTCCCCTATGCCTTCTAGGCATTTTTGTATCTCAAACTAAAAAAGGAGTAAACATCAATTATGCCAAAGAAAAATGTATCATTAACTTTTCATGTGTTCATCCAGACTTTGTTAAAGTAGAGTAAAAATAATTTATAAAACTGGGAGCTTGGAGAAAATTTTAGTGGCATGTGATAGAGACAAGGAAAAAAAGCAACACTTTAAACCTATGTCAAAGGCCTTATTTTGAGATAAACCTTGGCCAAGTCATGAAATGACTTAAGATGTTTGGCCATACATCTGTAGGACATGTCTTCTAGAAGGGAGTGCACAGACGTGGATGACACTGACCCTTTCTGTGCCAATAACCATGGCTGCAGCTCTGCACATCCCCCTGACAGCAGCAACATCTCCTGATTTCTAGATTTCAGACAGTCACTTTTACCATCATCATCCAAATACTAGGCTGGGAGAGGAAGAGCATGTCCTGTGCTCACTGTCCTGACTAAAAACTATTGGGGAAAAGCGATCTGCTTGATCAGGTTTGACCTACTGCTTTATGGTGAACCAGCTAAGGAGCAAGGATCAGTGAACATCCACATTCTTCCCCCACTTTTTGACTGCCCTAAATTTGGTTTCAGCCACCTTTTTTAGAACTTACTGCTCCATCCTTGAGTTGATAAAACAGAAGCCGTGAGTGATTCCTCCTCCTCTGAGTCCTTCAGCCCCTAACCCAAACGCACAAAGGTACCCCTTGCCCATGTATGGGACAGGATCTCAGCATCCAAGACCATCGAATAACATTGGCAGTTTTCCTCCTCACTCCAGCACAGATGTTCTGCCTCTGCGTGCACATTCACGGTGCACATGCAGAAAAAGAAGCTAGCAGACCCACAACTACATGGAGCTCTGTTTGCAGATGGCGGTGGAAGGGACTGTTTATCTGATTAAATCAGTAGGGAAGCTCCATTTAAGAAAAGCCTGAGCTGAACGGAAATGCCAAACATCTGGTTATCACTTCTTTTAGATATATCCTTGCTCCTTTCTTCCCCCCAGGGAAAAACAAATAATAACACAACCTAAACAACCAATAACCTCAGGTTTAACACAAGAAGATAGAGTTCATAATTCCTGCCAGATGCTTCAGTGACAAGGTCAGAGATGGGCAGACTCGCTCTCAGCCGAGACAGAGTGGAAAGATTTGCTCTCTGAGTTGACGGGACCTGGAGTCCCATAAAAGACTGTATGGTCAGACAGCCACAGTACAAGGCACACGACTGTGGTCTGGGGGTGTCTTTAATTTCTCTCTCTCACTTTTTTCCTATTGCTTAATGTGGAAAAAGAGCATCAGCAAATATTTTTTCCCGGTTAGCAGACTGGGACATGGCACAGTGAGTCAGTCAGTTTGCATTAAGATAATAATTAGTAAACACTGTGCATTAGTAATGAATATCTAGGTGTGCTAGGAGGGCTTTCTCTTGAAGAACTCCCAAACATTACTGGGTATACAAACACTTCAATGCAAAGAAGAGGTCTCTTGACAGACCCATATGCAGAAGGAAGGTTTTATCAATGAGTAGTAGTTGATGGCTCTCCAAAGAGAGCTGGTTACAAGTGCCAGCTCACAGGAATGTTAAATATTCTGAATGTGTTATGACCGAGTTAGAGCAACGTGCAAGTTTGGCACATACCAAGGTGACTGACGGAAGCCAGCTCGCTCCCAGTCGTAATTTGATGAGAGGTGTCAATCTGTGAGCTCAGCATTAGGGAGGTTAAAGGTAGGACCTCTCATGCTTTCCAGTCCTTACCAGATCATATCTGGGAGGACATGAGTCACAGTGCAGCTTTCCAGGCAACAAACCACCACAATATAAATAAGCATTTTCACATGCCTTTCTCTCCAGTCCCCCAGAACTGTGAAGAAGTCCACAACTTCCTCAAAAGCCTGAAAACCTGGTCCATTCATTTGAGCTCCAGGTTATGAAAGTCCGGCTACCATTAGGAAAGCCTCCCCATCTCCCAGCTCTGAACCCTCATAAGATTCAAAGACAAACAACAGGTCGACCTGGGAGGGTGCAGATCTGTGGTCACTTCCCTGCATGGCACCAATTTCTCAGTGTAATCTTGGTCAGGCTGACAATAAAGGGATAAAAAGTCCCTCTGTATCTGCCTTATATATTCAGACAATTCTCTCCAGCTACCTCTTCCCACTGGGACAAACAACAACTATTGTACCATGCAATCAGACCCAGCCAAGGTCTCAATCCCCCACTGTAACACTAGGGTAAACAGGAGTGAATGATGTGCCTGGGTGAGCTGCGACACTCCAGCTCATCACACCTAATCCTTAACACTCCATTATAAAAGCTTCCAGGTTTCCCTTTAGGATGGATTTTTCTTCCTCCTCAGGGGCACCTCCTTACACTTTTTTTTTTTCCTTCCCACAAGGGTTTCTTTACAATAAGGTCAGGAGAGAAGCGGATTTTTAGCTGTTGCTTACTTTACAGACCATTTCTCATTCTTCCTAGTGCTCCCGGTAATGCTTACTGAAAGACAAAGCTATTCATCTTAGCACATTCCCAGCCAAGTGTGGTCTGAAACAGTTCACTAGCACGGTCAGAAGAGATATTACTCGCTATAAAAAGCTGCCTTATTCCCTTAAGTTGCCATACTCAATGCGTGACCCTTTTTTGCCGAAAGATTGGCACAATGATTGCTTACTTGTAGTCACCTGGAACTTTTCTGGCTTGAAGATATTTTACTGAAAATCACATTGTACCAGTCAATCACCCTCCCACCACCATATGTTATAGCAGGCGGGGGCCCAGCGAGTCTGTTTGTTGTGCTTGTTAGGCTGCAGGCTGGGTGACCTTACAAGTAACCTCACTCCCATGCTCTACAGAGTGGTGGTGGGAGCATCTGGGACCACTTGCATTTGTCTTGAATGCTTTTGCTTGTAAACTTCAGGCCTGTTTCCTCTTTGCCCTGTCCCCAGGTGGGTCCCTTCTAGCTCACACTTATCTGACAGCAGCAAAAGCTTTATGGTCATTTCCAAAGGGGTGTCACTTGGGAAGGTGGTGGGACAGCAGAGAAAACAGCTTGGAGGCATTGGTCCTGAAGCTGGGTGAGCACTCACTTTGGAGCCCTGCAAGCAGAAAGGATGAAGCGGGGGAAGATCAGCCTAGTGAACACTTCAACCCACTCTGGAGCAGCAAAGAGAAATTCAGAAGGTGGGATGTTCACAAGCTGCCAACTGGACATCTACCTCCCAGCCAGGATAAGGCTCTTGCTGGAGCACCTGTGGCAGCCTTAAGGTCCTGGAGACAAGAGCTGCCACAAATTATGTATGCCTGTTCTTCACAGAGGACACACACATTCTGCAATACTTCAGTCTCCCCAGATTTTTATAGTAAACCCACTCAGTTTATCTTCAAGACAGCTTGAATACAACAGCAATTTTCCTTGCCTTGATGCAGATTGCAAAGACATAAGTGGGGCCTTCCTGCTTCAGATAAGTAGTCTCCAGACTAGAAACCAAGACAGCTTCCCTCTGCACACCCTGCAGGGATGGGGGTCCTGCAGGGCTGTCAGTAATGAAGGCTCTTGGTTTGCGGTAGTCACTACAGACACAGTTTGTAAGATCCACCGTGATCTTTACAAGGTGAGTAGGAATCATCCTTTTTTATATATGTAGTTTGGGTAAATCCACGGTTTTTTAATTTCCATTTAGTCCAGCTTATGTCTAAGGAAGATTAAAGGAAGAAACTGCAAATATCCACTGACCCTGGTCCCAGACGTGAGAATTGTGCCCAAATCCTGCCATAGCCTCTGCTGAATGAGTCTTGTTGTTCCACATGCTTCATCCCTGTCTTTCTCTGCCCTGTCTCTCCTCCTGTCCATCCTCTGAGATCGCCCCTCCCACTTAAGTTCCTGCAAATGTTTTTACTTATTGGCTGGGGATCACCAGCTCAGTCCTACCCCCTTGTATTTATCTCCTCTTGCCCTGAGGCTGTTCCTCAGCCTTGAGAGAGCAGCTACCTCTGGAGAAGCTGGAAACCAGCCTGGGGACAGCCACAGTCAGTGCTTCCTTGCTGGTTTTACATGCACAGTCACAGAGAAAACTGACAGCCTTTGCTATGTGCAAATCACGTATGCACATGCATGTACAAGGAGCCTGAGCAGGCAAGTAATTACCTGCATAAGGGAATGGGGATTTATTTCTGTGCCTGTAGAAGATAGATCTGAGCACCCATGGGCTTTGGAAGGATTTGATAACTCCTCCTAGGTATAGAAATACACTCCCTGTAATGCCCGGAGTCATTTGAGCTGAGCAGTCACGCAGGCAGTGTGACTTGATTACTGTATGCCCTGACTTCCCAGAGCTAGTGCACAGACATTATCAGACTATGTCTGTGCTACTAAATAAAGCAGTGCAAAGATTGCCTTCTGGTCCTGGGGGCACACCTCTCTTCCATACTACACATTTTCGCCATACCAGAGCCAGGCAGCCCTGCCCATCCTGGCTGTTGGGTTGCCCTCAGCCTGTGTTACTCCTTGAACCATGCTTGGACATTGACTGTGACAGTGCCTAGTTGGTCTTGGTCAAAAATAGTGCCAACAAGCACACTAGGCAAGTCTGTGGATGACTGTAAACGGCACTTAGATCAGTGTTCTGACCCTGTTGAATTGACTGGTATAGAAATAACTTCAGTGTATATTAGCTTGGCCCTGTTCTCCTGCTCATCCCCATCTGTCTGCCCACAGCCTTGCGACACCAGCCTTGGGCTTTCCTCAGCTGAGTTCCAGTTGTGCCCCAAATTTTGATTGGACACCCCCCTGCATCTCTCAGTACAGCACCACTATCTATGGGGGCATGAGCACACTTGGAGGGACTATCCCTGGATCTGAGCAACCCTTATTTTCCACCGATCTCCGGACTCGGGTCAGATCTCTAGAAGGCCTTTGGACAACAGGGAGTCAGCAGCCATCAGATCCTGTTATACTGCAGTCAAAAGATGTGACGCTTCCCTGACTTGAAAGACCAACAGGCTCCCTGAAAACCTTTCCACAGATTGATTTGGGGTGTAGTAACACAGCATCTTTACCAGGGGAAGGAGCCATGTCCTACCCTTTGAATTCCACAGGGAGATGCATCTTGCACACTGCTGCTAAAGAAACCTTGGGAAAACAAATCCTTTCCCTGGGGTTTTCCTAGCTCAATTGCTAAGATAATCCTTTCCCTGATGCATGCAAAGTCTTTGTTACTCTTCAATTAGCACCTAGCACCCAGCTTTGGTGGCTGGAGTCTCCCTGACTAGGTTTCGTGTTTAAGGTTCCTCTATCTTTCTGCCATCAGAACAGATCAGGTTTTCCTGAATGACATTATTTGGGAATTAGTTGGCTTCTATTTGTTTGTGGGGTTTTTTTTACATATCATTGCAGTGAATTTTATTTCCCAGTTCTATAATCTATATAGCACTTCCAATTTTTAGTCTCCAGTACCTTGTGTATCCCTCTTATTCCAGTTTTGTTCATATTTCCAGACTTTCCAAAGGTGGCTGAAATAAGAAAAGTATTTTCCTGCTACTGAAAGCAACTGCATCATCCTTTGCATTTGTTGATAGGAAAGTGCAAACAGACCTGAGCAGCAATGCTTAGAGGCAGGTGTGGGTCTGGAGTCCCTCAAGGACAGCAGAAGCTGTCTCAGGTGCCCTCACTCACATCTGCTACATGGAAATTGAGCCAAAGCATGAGCCTGGCCATTAGTTCATTAACTGCTCAAATGCTCGGTGATGTAAATGCACAAATAGGTTCATCATGTGAGTTCTGTACTTGGAATCTGTGCTACTTGGGGGAGTCCTTTAATGAGTTATGGTCCTTTGTGGCTGGACCAAGGAAGGTCGGTGAAGGGAGAGAATGACATTATCTGAACGTGGCAGCTAAAAGAGACTCTAAACAATGGGCACAAATCCAGCCCATCACATTGACCTTCCTGCCCGAGAGAGGCAGGGAGCTTGGACCCGAGCAAAGCAGGAACTGAGAAGGCACATTTATTATTTTATTGCTTTCATAAGAAATGAAAATATTATTAATGAGTGTAATTTATAAGCAGGGGAGCAGACAAAACCATGCTTTTCACGAGCTGCTGTGCACTGCCTCGGGAGGGCAAGGGAGGAAGCGATGGGTAGATACCAGCTATTGTGTCTGGTTTGCAAGGTTACTTGTTCTGATAGAGCTTCATTTCACATCTATCTTGGAAAACAAATTCCCTTTCATGCCTTTTCATAATGAAGAATAAAGAGGCTATTGTTAGAGAAAGCTAATTGTGCTTTTAAGCCATTTTCTGCAGCCAAGTTCCATGTCACTTTGGAGAAGCCGGTGAGCTCAGGCTGCTGCGGAAGAGGCAACGCAAGCCTTCAGCGTACACCTGTGACTACCAAAGGAGAGATCTATTTGTCCAGGACTGAGAAATCACTGTCTGTGACAGCTCTTAATTTTGTTTCAGGAAACTGTCAATTTTTTTCCACGGGAGTAGGGGTGGAGTTTCTATTATTGTCACAGTGCAGAGGTTCACTTTCTCTATGGAGATACAGTGTACAGAAACTATGCTTTGCTGCAGAGAGGCGAACCTCCACTCCAGATAACACATCAGCTTTGTTTGCCTTGTTTACCCAAATTCATGCACCATTTGGCCTGCTCTGAATAACATGTAATGGTTAAAAAACTTACTCAGTTTGATTTTTTTTTCCTGAAATGCCATTATATTCTTTAACATTAGTTGAGATGAATTATATTTAGAAAAGTTTCAGCTGTGTTAGAGTGGTTTTAAGACAATTTAGAGTCAGGAAATGTTACCCAGAGGGAATACAGGAAGAGCAATTATTAAGTATGCTTGTCATTAGACTTTTAACCTTCGTGCTTTCCCTGTCTCTCCCTACCAGGCAGCTCCAGTGAGTATCATTCTTTCCACAGCTTGTTCATTTATCTCTATCTTTCTGGTTTGACTAAAGTCAAACACCAATTAGTGCTATTAAAGCAGGGTTGTTATGTAGGTATCTTCAACAGAAGCATTCTCTCCCTGCTGTCTTTATCCTTTTTCTCTGTCTCTTAAAATCCCACTGGTACTCTCCAGACAAAACGCATTTTCTCAAACTACACCATGCAGCCTGGCTGTGTTTTGCTTTTTCTGGTGACCCAGTGTGACAGGTCAGTCTGCTGCCAACCGAGCAAACAGGCCAAGTGCCAACTCCTCCACCTCCAGTAGTCAGGCCAACATCCTAAATTAAGGGTCAGATTCCTCAGCATCGAAAGTCTGGCTTAAAATTGACTGAATAAAGATTCAAAGCGTAACATGGGCTTGTTTTATTTGCATCCTGAGGTTTCACCATTAGGCTATACTAGGATAAATATTTTCTGGCTCCTAGATTTTGGCAAACCAAGAATCATGAGATACCCTAAATATCTCTGTCAATTTGAATATTTTGTTGGTGGTGGTTTTATTCCTTCTCATGCAAGGATTATCCTCAAACCACAAGGACCTTCAGAATAAAAGAGCAGTTGCAATACTCACAAGAAAGTCACAGTGACAACAACATGCATGTACTGAAAGATACATGTGCTTGACCTTTCTAGTTCCAGTTTCCTGTCCTACACCAGTGCCACCACCAAGCTGTTAGGTAGGTAGATATGGGTGCTCTCTAAATCATTCCCCAGCAGTGCTGTGCGAGACTCATCTCCCTCAAGAGCAGAACCAGCATCTCAGGTGCACCGTGCACTCCTGTGAACTAAGACCAGCCCCACTGTTCCCATCGCTGGGCATTTGGACACCCTCCATGGTAGAAGGGATGCCCTCCACTAGAATTAGTCCCAGATTAGAAGAGGCAGGATAAAGACAGGGTTGGTATTACTGCCCTGGGAATTTCTCCAAGGATTTCAACCTCCCTGTGGTCCCTGTTCTTTTACCCCTTCATGCATGTTCCAAAAGATGCTTTGGCTTCCAAGACACGTATTTCAGGACTGGCTGGTCAGGCCAAAAGGGTGCAAATCTGTCTGATTACAAAGCTGAGGTTGTCCCCGAGTGTTGTAAAAGTCCATCTGACTCCAGATCTTTTCAGTCCCTGCTGTTGTCTCTGAGCAGTGGTCAGGCCAATAAACTTAACTCTGCTGGAGCTGTCTCTATCTCACCTCAAAACTGGAACCTTACAAATCTCCAGGGTTTATCCAATCAAGTAGCTAGGGCAACATCATTTGTCCAAGATCTGTGCTAACACCAAAGGTGCTACTGAATGCCTCGATCAGGACTGGATCCAGCCTGGACTCAGACTCAGCATCCTGCTGCAATTGCACTGCTGCTGAGGGCAGGTCCTGATTTCTCCAGCTTGACTAAGGCTATATATATAGCAGGACGAGTGTTTCACTACAATGTAAGCACTCCACAAAAGCACTGTCAGTAACACTGTTATCTCCCTCTGCTAAGGGTCTATATGGCACAGTGACAGTCAAAGGGCTTTAACCATAAAAGATGTCTAAATGAGGTCTCATAGAAAGTGTGTGCTGCAAGTTATTATGGCAATAATTGCTTTAGGGAGAAATCCAGCTACTCTCACATCACAATCTGCCTCCACAATTCATTTAATGCTGAAAGGGTTTTTTTTCTGTGCTCTGGTTCCTCCCTCATGTCCAGAAAACACCAAGTCTCAGGAGCTCTGCTGATGTCTCTGTAGGCTGGTGCTGTCTCACATCTGCTCTAGCCTGCAGTCTTAACCACCATCAGGAGCCAACAGGGAATCACCAGGAGTTGAGGTGACCCTCTTTTATTTGTCATTGACACAAAGTGAGGTCAACTTCATGGCTTCATCTCACCTGAGACGCAGCTCCGTCCAACATCATGTTCTATGTCTTCTTAAACTACTCCAGTTTGTCCAACTGTGGTCAGAACCATACTGTCTAAAGCTCATCAAAATCAAGAGAACTGTGTTCCCTTTGCTGAAGATGAGGCATTCTGCGTGAGTCACCATACAGGCACAAGAGACAGTGATAGAGGAATTAGGGGAAGCTGGAACATTCCTTACTCCAGGTAATATAGTCACAAAGCATCACCCTCAAGTCATAAATCCCAGGACATCTTTGTGCTTGGCTGTTCATCTCAACTGTTATTTAGCCCCACCAAGCCCTTGCCACAACAGCTTTCCATTCCTCTTCCCAGTTCCCATTTGCAGAGATGTGAAAAGCAGGTCTGCTTTTCAGGGCAAGTCTGACACGTGGAAAGCATGTGTCTTCAAGATTTTTATTTAATCTGGGACCTGCAGCAACAACCACAGGAAGCGAAACAGGAACTGGTAAACTTTTTGCAGCTGAGGTGTGGTTTGAGATTTAAACGGCTTTGCTAGAGGAAGATCTCCAACATAGGAGGGGATGGATCTGTCTCCAGATGAGAGATAAACTCATGTTACAAATTATGTTCATCCCCTGCCATTCTGCAGATGGATTATTTTGGGGCTAAGTTACAGGCCTTGTGCTATTCCCATCTCTTCTATCAATACAGACAAAGCTTTTGTGGCTTTTTCCAGCTCCCACTAAAAACAACACAGAGATTTGCGGGGATTTCAAGGGTCACCAGAAACACTGCTGAACCTCCTTGGGACTTCATTTCTTCATCAATACCACTAACCTCACAGAGGATCTTCATTCCCTATTCCAGGCAAGCAATATTACATCATCAGAGAGATGGCATGAGCAAAAGCCGAAGACATCATGCTCATACAGGTGCCATTAACAACCACAGACACAAAAATCAATGCAGTGAACTTCATGCCTTTAAGCTCCAGATCTACACTGACCCCCATTATCTGACACAAATTTTATAACCTGTTTTGCACCCCAAAAATAGAAACAGACACCTCCCAGTAAACTAGACACCCCTTCCCATAGCCCTATTTCTGTGAAATAGGCAGCTCAGAAAAGAAAAGAAGTCAAGTTTACAAATACTAATAAATCTGAAGGTAAGAAGGAAGGAGACAGAGTTTTATTTAAAATTAATGTCAGCCCTAAGGATTGTTCTTCTGTCTCTGTAGGTCAGACTTACTGCAACAATGACGTGGTTCCCATAGCCTCTTGGAGTCAAAGGGGACAGAACTACTAGCAGGACTTTATTGTCTTCCCATGGCTGCATGTAGGGGTTATAATTAGAGCAGCTACTGATGGTAAAATGACTGCAAAGGGTGTCAGAGCTGCCAACTAATCTCCACCCTGAGTGCTGTCACAGCTTGGTACATGAGATTTGTAGCCCAGCTGGAAGGTGGAGAATACATAAAGACACAGGTGATAAGGGTATTTCAATATTTCCTTTGCCCTCGTTGTGGATGGACAGGCTTTCCTTTTCTTGATGACAGCCTAGTTCCGGTCACTGGACCACTGTAAGCCCTCCTGTGGCCTGGGTCACTGCTGGGGTATGAGAGCCTACAGGAATTGGGTGAATTCCAGGATGAAGATGTTGCCAACAACTTTGTTGGTCACAGAAAACAGCAGGTGTAAAAGGACAATCCCACTGGCACCAGTGGTTGGGGCAGCCTATTACCTACAAGAAAGTGATGAGATCTGGGCTTGCCGAACCTCACAAGCAAAGGTGGGTTGGAGGTGGTCACCAATCATCTTTCCATGCATGCATGCGTCTTTCATAGGCACTGCACTACCGGGTTTCACGGGCACTACTGCCTGTACAAAACTAGAGTTTTATTGACTCTAGAACCATTTGAGCATGAGTCTGATGTTCTGCTTCTTGTCGTCTGGTGTTAGAGACACTTCAATCAACTGATGTCTCCATTTTGGACCATGAAATTCTCTTTTACTCACTGAATTGTGGCTACTTTGTCTGGGGTGATCCTGGATCTTTCAGGAGGCTCTTCCTAGGGGGCTTTTTAGTCCCAGATTCCTGTACAATATACTTCCATTGTTTAAATGATATCCTCCCAAAATCAGCTGTTCATCTTTAGAGCAAATCACTGTCTTTTCCCCATTTTCCTTTTCTTCTTTGTCCCTTCTCATGGCAGGAAAAGGAGACGATGCTTCATCTTTCCCTCCTAGGTTTCATTTTTGCACAGTGAAGTGCTCTTCAGATTTCTCTCTCAATGTTTTGTAGTTAGCCTCTTCTGCCTGCGCTAACTGAAAGCCATTAAAAGTATCAAGTGATTCACAACCAGTAATTGACAGAAATAAAGCCACCTCCTGATTGCCTTCCATTTTCTGCTGGCATCCATGGTTGCCAGGTGCAGGCAAATTGCTGCTTAACATCTCTCTCCTTTCTCTGCATTTTCCAAGAGTTTAGATTCTGGTGGGTCTCTCAAATGTGCCACGTTTCACCTACAAAGGGTTTATTTCTTTTGCTTTGCTTGTGTATCATAAGCTGGTTTGGGTTGAGATAGAGTGACTTTTCTACACAGTAGCTAGTATGAGGGTCTATGTTCTGGATTTCTGCTGAGAAGAATGTTTACAACATACTAATGTTTTATTTGTTGTCAAGCAATGTTTATATCCAGTCAAGGACTTTTCCAGTTTCTGATACTGCTCCTGTGTTCCCAGCTTCTTGTAGAAGCTGGGAGGGAACACAGCCAGGACAGTTGACCCAAACTGACCAAAGGGAGATTTCATTCCCTAAACTATCATGCTAGGTATATAAGTTGAGGGCAGTGGGTTGCAGGGTCTGGCTCTCAGAGCTCGGGGGTCTCTTGGGCTCTAGCTCATGTTCTCTTTGGCTCTAGCTCTTGCTGCTCAGAACTGGTCAGAGGGTGCTGAGCGGTTGTTTAATTCAGGATTTTTCCAATATCTTGTTTACATATTATTATTATTAGTAGTATCTTCATTATATATTATCATTAGTAATATTAGTATTATTAGTATTGTTAGTATTATTAGTATCATTATTTTATTTAATTTCTTTTCAGTTATTAAACTGTTCTTATCTCAACCCATGGGTTTTCTTGCCTTTTCCTCTAATTCTCTTTCCTTTCCCACTGGGAGAGTGGGCAGGTGAGCAAGCAGCTTTGTGGTGCTTGATTGCTGGCTAGGGTTAAACCACAACACAAGGGGATATCAAAAACCAAGGGAAAGGGGGAAAAATAGAGCCAAAGGAGGAAAAGACTTTTTTTAATGCCACTTTTCCAAATTCACCTGGGTAAATCATTACCCTGCTATGTCGTGGAGTCTTCATACAGTTTGTCAAGCACTTCTGTGAGTAGAAGTCACAAAGCTTGGTTTCCTACAGAGCTTGGTCCCGTGGCTGTATTATCTCACAGTGTCTGAATGATACTTTTCCTGTACCCACCAGTACTGCTGTATACACCACTACCAGCTTTAATTCCTTCTCAGATACTAATTTTGCCAGGAGGAAAATCCCTGTGAGATGCTGCCTGACAGTCACCCATTGCAACATCCATTACCTTCAGAATTATTGCAGAAGATGGATATGGTTGTTCACCTATAGACTGGGGAAGTGTCCTACTGGAATGGGAGGGTGCTGGGATGTAAGTGAGGGGGTCGGAAAACAGGACATCTGAGAGTTTGGGAGAGCGATGTTTGGGGTTAAGGCCAATCTATGTGATCCCCAGAATACCTGCAAAGTAAAGAGGCAACATGATTTGATCAATCTGATGGCCAAAAGGAAATCTTGTCCAAAGTCATATGATTAAATGTTGGTATCCAGATGCCCATCCAACCCTACCATTCCCATCTAACTCAGTGACAGAACTTCTGGTGTTGAATTCAGCTATTTCTACCACTGACAACTCTGAAAAAAGCTCTTTTTCTCCTTCTCTCTTTTATCTGGAGATTATTTGTTCCCTCTTATTCTTTCAGATAATTTGAAGAAGGAGTTTTCTTCATATCTCACATTTGGAACAATGCAGAGGAAACTATTTTTATTTTTCTCTTTCAGGCTCTCCTCCAGAGAGACGGGCCATTACAGTCATTCATCTCTGAGTTTTTGGTGGTGTGTCCTTGGGGTCAAGACAAAGGAAGAGATCGTGGTTTTTTGCTGCTCAGATAAAACCTGCAGAAGTGAGGCACCTGAGCACTGATCCATTACAATCCAACTTCTTGTTTCCAATCTGATCTTCCCAGCACGCCGCATATTGGATTTTTATTATTATTTTTAGGGCCTGCTCCCAGGACACAAGCATATTTGTCACTCAGTGGGGCTGCCAGCATCAAGCACTTCAGTATCAATGTTGCTTTATCTCTGAAGTTTAGCTACACAGGAGTGTAGTGTGGTTTTTATTGAATTTCTTGTTTTGATCTCACAGGCCTTTGTGATGAGGGGAGCGCGTGTTGCTTTGACTGAGATCAGAACCGCAGCAGCACTTTGTATATTGATTAGTTGAGGGAATTGCTCTGGCTTGGCTTTGCAGCCTGTTGTGGAAGAGTTTCTACACAACGGTCACATGCAGGTTTGCAGTTTTGGGGAAGCAGGGATAGACGTAAAGCTCAGTTTAGCCAGAATTTAAAATGGAAGATCCCAAAAACTTCTCTCCTTAAAATAAAATATATGGATTTATCATTTTGGGATGTTTTAATCCCTGGGACTAATTTCTCTGGAGTTCTTGATGGCTTAAGACAGTTTCAGAGTTTCTAGGTGTAGTCATTTGTGTATGTGCATCTTGAAAGAGTTTGGTAGTGAATGTTCAGCTACAGATCGTTTCACTTCTTTTTCTGAAATGATATGAAAATGTAAACTTGTCATGTGTTCAGTATCAAACATACTCTAGTAAATTGTTAGTTTGAGATTTTTTTCTGAGAATTCATGGGTTTCATATCTTCCAAACTATCCTGTCAGGCTACTCTGACATAGTAAAAGTTTTATATAAAGTCTGGTGTTCTGTGACTCTGGTGTTTGAGGAACATCACATGTGCTCCATGATGAGTAACCAAACTGCATCACTGAACTGCCACAGACTTGGTCAAGTCATGTGGGACAAGGACTGGGAGAAACAATATTCAAGAGTGTCCTTGCCCATGGCAGAGGGATTGGAACTAGGTGGTCTTTAAGGTCCCTTCTAACCCAAACCATTCCACGAATGTCCACTTTTGTGTAAGGGTTCGATGATAGAAAAAGGGGCTTGAAATCCTCTCAGTCATCCCTGAGACAAGGGCAAGAAGCATGTCTGAGCCCAACCGGGGAGTAATCCCAGTCCTTGCTGTGTCTTGGCGCAGCTCCAAATGCAGCGAAATTCTTGTTCCTGGCTCTGTCATGGAAATAGCATTTCCCTGTTCGTGTGCATGAGACAAACCTTGGTTTATATATGCACTTCGATTTGCCCTTCTTACTGTGTTGCCATCCTCCCTTTCACTGGCTGTGGAGCTGGGATTTGCGTGGACCCTGGACATGAAACAGAACAGCCCCATGCAGGTCTTAGGGATCAGCTGTCCCAAGGGGCATGCTCGAGGCTTGGTGCCCAGGTCTGGGGAGCCAATTGTGCATCTGGAGTCTCTGGGTGTGTACCCCATTGTGTAGGGCAGCTGTCTTGCCCTGTGTGTATGTTCTCATATGTGTGTTGTATATGTGTTCATGCACAGCCGTTGTCAGGAACTTCTGGGTGAAGAGATGTAGAAACATGCTCAAACAGGGAGACAAAATAACGTGTGTTTCAAGAGTTGGTGTCGGTATGTGTTTTTACACATATATGTATGGAGAGAGAGAGGAATCAAGAGAGGATTGGGCATAGGGATGTTATCGAGAGGTTTAGCAGAAGGAGTTAATGCTGCCATATGAACCCAACTGAGAACAGATTTGAAAAAGAAATAATAAAACCCCTAAACCCATCACCTTTTTTCTCAGTTTTCAAATCATGCAGGCAGCTTCACAAACAATCAGTTCAGAATTTGTCACAAAAGAGTTGGCAGAAACTTTGTAGGGGAAAAGGCAGGAGGGAGGAGAGGAGGAACAGAGAAAGACAGGTCTGTCTGCAGTGGGGTAGGATGGGTGCAAGAAGCGTTTGAGTAAACAGTGACTAGTCAAGCTGTCAAAACAAGGCTGTAAGTTGGAGGAAGGTCTATCAATCTCAAACCTCTTCCACGTGGAGAGGCGTGATGCGTACCCAGAAGTGTATGAAATACGAGGGACTGCTTTAGGATGTGTTTACAGGGCTGGGGATCAGTAGGGTGTGTGCACATCCAGGGGTGTGTGATTGTGGCTGTGTAAAGATGACACAGTTCAACATGTACACTGATGAGCTGAAGGATATGCGCTTTTTGTGTAAGCTATGATTATGCTGCCCATTTTCAGTTTCTCTCCAAGTGCCCCCTCCTTTCTGAGACAATGCATTAAAGCATGGGAAAAGCGATACTTAACATTGAAATTCATCATTAATTCCTCTGTCTTTTATTGTCGTAACATTAGCCATAATGAACTCTTCTTGCACTGATGTCGATTGCGTGTGTCACTTTCCCTAGAAGTGTTTCATAACTTAGCATTAATTAATGGTGACTTACTGCAAATTGTGTTACGGAGCTGATAGCACTTCTGGGTAAGTAAGTGTCACCAACTGCAGCCATCAAACTTGCTGCAGTAGCTAGGCATTGTACAGGATTAATTGCTGTATCACACAAAGATATCACCTTTGGATCTGCATAGGAAAGGAAGGAAAGTTGATGGCTTGGGATTTTAGCTGGGTTCAATTCTCAGCTCTGCAATCAACCTCCAGCTTTGGGCAAATCAATTTGCACCTTTCCATAGTGCCACAAGTGTGGCTGCATGAGGACTGAGGCAGGTTGAAGTCCCAGGTGTTAGGTGAAGAAATTCTTCACAGAGAGGGTGGGGAGGCACTGGGACAGGTTGCCCAGAGAAGCTGTGGATGCCCCATCCCTGGAAGTGTCCAAGGCCAGGCTGGATGAGGCTTGGAGCAACCTGGTCTAGTGGAAGGTGTCCCTGTCCATGGCAGGAGGGCTGGAACTAGATGGTCTTCAAGGTCCCTTCCAACCCAAACCATTCTGTGATTCTATGATATGACCCTGTTCGAGAGCCACTCTGCTCCTCCCCAGAAGAGCCAGAGCTGGCTTCCATGATGTCTGCAAGGTTCCTCCCAGTTTGAAAGATGCTATAGACATAAAGGTGACTCCACTTATGGATCTGCAAAGACTCTACCAGACTTTGATGTGTCATTGCTTACTTACAAATCCATCTGGGTGCAAACCCTCCACTGGAGATTCCATCCACAGTTAAAATTGGCCTGAAGGTACACATGTGTACAGCTCCTGAGAGACAAACTGCAGCCACACTGGTGCTGACCACCCCGCTAACATAATGGTTAGCACTGCTCTGTCTCCCATGCCTCTGTGACTACTGTGGTGACATATCTGTAGCTTCATGCTAACCAAACACTTGTGGGGTTATGTTCATAGTTACTCTCCTAGCTTCCAAAACAGGGTGCCCTCAGCCAAACTGTCTGTTACAAATGGTCTTTGGCCCATGACAACCGTTTAGATTTCCTAGCACTCAGAGCTATGGGCCAGAACTGTTCAATTTACTAGAATAGAGGTTCTGTGTGTCACAGCTGTCCATCTAAAACATACAGACAATAGCTTTTACCTCCTTGAAAGGACAGCTGTTAAATACCTTGGGAGATGGGCAAAGACAGGCAGATAGGAAAACAGTAAGACACAAAGTAAAGAAAAGGAGACAGGATGGACCAGAAGATAGTCACAGAAAGATAGAAAAATGGATGAATATGCAGATATCCACCAAATAGCTGCCAAATATCCTCTGCCTTGACAACCTGGAGTGAGCCACAGAGAATTTAACACAAACAGTGTCCACACAGACATGCAAAACCAGACCAAACACTTGATCTTAAGTGAAATACTTCAGTGGCTGGCTGGCAACTCTTTGAGTATCCAACTTTTCTCCAGGAGCATGCAAGAAAGCAGAAGCTCTGGTACAAGCAATCCAGTTGTCTGGATATGGCATCAAAACCCTACCGATGTCAGGTCTTGGTGCTTTCATGAGCTGTCTGCACCACTGAGAAAGGAGCTATGAGCGACTAGGTTCACAGATCTGTTGCCTTCAGACCCCTTTATCACCAACAGGGTTAAGATCACCCCCCAAAAAATAGGAATTTATTCCAAAGATAGAAAGTCACGTCTGACTGGTGATGTCAAAGGAGCCTGAGGGGAAAAGCTGATTTGTAAGCATCTGCAGTTTCAACATCTAGGGGTAAGATTTGCCTCCCAGATGGAGACATCCACGTTCAGGTGTCTCTCTGCAGGTGTCCCTGTGTGATCTGCCTGTCTGAGCTCTTGGGGTAGCCACTGGAGGTCTGGTTGATGCAGTCAGTGCAGTCTGACTGCAATGGTAGTAATTGTAGCAGGAGCTCTGACACCAGCTCCCAAGGAAAGACCCCTATGTGGATATTCAGATGCCTTCATCTCAGTGCTGAACTGCAGGCCCACGATTGTTCAGATGACTTGTCCTCTATGAATTCAGCAATTTTAGAAGATAACCTGAGACTCAGTAACTTCTCACATACAATAAATTGTCTGACACTAAAAGATAAAATAACAGAAAGCAACTTTCACCAGCAACGGGAAAGACCCTAAGAGAAAAGTGTATTGTTCGTTATAAGTAACAGCATCATTTAGCAGACTGAACTGTGACTTTTGGTTTAACAGGCCTGGGGCTCCAATCCCAATTTCAGCACTGCAGTGTGCATAAATATAATAAATACAATGCTAAACAGATCTGCTCTCCTCCAAGAAGAGACCCTACCACCCTCCTCACAGGCATTAAAAATGCACGCAGAGGCTGATGTTTAATGAGTTGACTTGCAAGGTACTAAAGCTGGCTACCACCTGTCAGTGCCTTCAGATGTGCTCCTAGGCCTTAATTAAGATCTGCCCTTTGTTTAATTTTGTTTCTTCACTCCCCAGCCCCACCTACCTCCCTCCTTTCTTTTTGGTTTGAGTCATTTCAGAAGACAGAAACCAGTCCCAGGGAGATGCTTTCCACAGTCAGTCATAAATTCATTTCAGGAGGGAGCCCAGTCACAACTCCTCATTTATTCGTCACTGGCTAGTGACTTCTAAACTAATCGGCGGGACAAAAGCAGCCAGCCAAGCATGCAAATCAGATTAACAATTTGCACCTTTGTGAAAAGGATTAGCTGCTCTGCCTGGTGTGGATGCTCTAAGAAATCAATCTGCATCTGTCAAAAATTGTAACCTTACTTGTGTCCCTGACTCCATACTTGGGTTGGTTAAGATAATAATAATTAATTAACAGCCTGCTTTAGATTGCATCTTCTCCCGTATGGGATTAATCTTGTACTTCCTTAGGGAGCTGATTTTCCAGGCTGGCTGTGAATTTATTCTTTGCTGCTGTAATACATGATGGTGTTTGCATGCTTTCAGGGTCACAGCTACAGCAGGGAAAGCATGGTGGTTAAAGCAGTGGAGTCGGTTTAGGATTGTGTCCAAATCCCATAAATGCCACATGTGACTTCAGATAAGTCACTTAATCACCCTTTCTCACACCCTATATTTACCAGATCAGTCAAGGCAAGCGGATTTACAAGGATGATTCATCCCAAAAAGGGCCAAGGGACATTGCTTCTATTCCTGACTCCACTCTGAAACTTGGGTAAAGTCACTTTACTTGCACATCCTGGCTGCGCAGCTGCAGAGGGAGGGCAGCATCTGCTTGTCCCTAAAACCTGAGTGACAGCCATCAACAGAGGCATCCCCAGCCTTCAGCATCCTTAGGAGAGGAGTTTTGTGGATGGAGGGTTTTCAGTGGGATGCCATGCTTCTGTGTTCAAATGCAGAGGTGTCACCTGCAGGTGACAGCTCTAAATTACTGTTCCCCAGAGCAACGTTCAGGCAGCGACCAAGTACAAGGTAAACCCTAAGTACTAAAAGCAGGGATAAGCCTGAACTCTTGTAAAATGGAAATAAGCCCTTCTCTGAAAAATTTTCCCCTGTGTGTTTGGGGAGAAATGAGTGAAGATATCCCAAAAAACTCACAGTAATACTTGTAATGCACCAGTTGGTGATGGTGCAGAAAGCTTCTCCCAAGCCCTATTTCCAAATAAAACAAGGCGATGACCTTCCCACTCATTCACTGAAGTCTTTGGGCAAAGCAACCATGTTTCAGTACCAACAAGCTCTCCCCATTTTTGCTTCCCTGTTCACCTTCTCAGGCTAATACCCCCGAAAGGAGACCTTGTAAGCTGCTGAAGAGACCAGCCCTGCTTGGAAGGTTCAGGCTTCTTTCTCCCATGCTCCGTTGATGTGACAACCTGTTTCAGGCCAGCAAATGTCACTTTCCCTAGCATCCTACACCTTGCAAATTTTTTCCCCGTGGAAAGAGGGGAGAGGGGGAGGCAGGAGAAGCAGCTGTCAGAAGCATGCGGTGCCCAGCGTGTCCCTTCAAGTGTGAAAGGGAACATCTCCACTCTCCTCCTCCACTCATCACCAGTGTGCAACCAGGCAGAACCAGGCAGATGCTCCACATTACCAGCGTGAAGACATGTCAGAATCACTCAAGAACCAGGACCACATCTTAATAAAGGAGATGCTGAAGGGACTTGCATCTCATGCCAGAGCAGCTCCGTGATCACAGTAGCTAAGGCTATAGTGGGACAACAGCATTCAGATGGCTTGCTTGAAAGTGGCACAACGTAGATCGTCTAGAAAAGTAGCCAAATATCCTTATCTCCTTCCGTTTTACCTTTCTTTCCTTCTCAATTATCCCAATGTATTTCACTTCTCTTCCCAGTACAGCCAATCCCAGTATCACCCAGGATATGGTTGATGGTTCTTGCATACTCTAGCCAACAGACATCTCAAAGGTCTTGGCCCTTGTCTTACTAAAGACACTCGGGGTCTGATTCTTCTTTAGCAGAAATCCCTTATAACATCTCAATAACACAGTGACTTCATGGAAATCTCCAGTGTTTCAAACCTTTTCCCTGCAATGGTAGGCTATGGCTTTTGTGTGTTCAAAATTGCCCACGGATGTCCAACTGTCAATTCTCTCTGACATGCTCACGCATCCTATTGTATAGTATCTGGATGAAAGGTCAGACAGTGTCTCTACAGCATGTGGACTGGACTCCTGGCCAGGGTGCTCATAATCCCTGCACTTGCTGTGCAGTTCAGATGTTGCTAACTTCAGGGTTGGGCAGATCCCTCTCATCTGGCCACAAACCTGTCATCTCAACCTCCCATCTCTACTGAGCTCTCTCTGGTTCTGTAGCTGCTCAGTGAAAAACCTCCACGATCATCTGCACTCACCATGGTGGTCAAATACAGTGGCACAGCGTGGTGAGTTACACCAGCCTTTGAGATGCCCTAGTACTTGTAAGGTAGATACCATGCAGGTTTCCAGGTATAACCTTCTGCATTGACATTCCACCTGGTGCAGAGTAGGGTGGCAGAGAGATGCTGAGCAGCCTGTTTGGAGGTATCCTCAGCTTAAGGAATGGTCTTATCAAGAGGGTGGATGTCACGTCCATCAAATTTACACCATGCCTGTTTTAGAGCCACTCTGGATGAGGGAGCTGTGCATCCCATTGCAGCACACAGGATGGGCACATCCTTGGCCACAGCAGCAAGCTTTCCTTTCCAATTTGTACTGAATGCTTCTATGAGAAATTAATTTTCTGTGTATTTCACCTTTCAGCCTTTCCAGACAAAGTCTCACCTGCAGTGCTGAACTAAAACTATTCTAACACTCCCAAATCCTTAGTTTCCTCCTTTTTGACAACAACCTCTCCCAGAAGAATTGTTCCTAGAATCCCTCACACCAGTGAGGGTAGACAGGGAAGTTCAGCTCCATACTGCTTCTTTGCCATGCATGCAACACCCACCACCTCCTGTCTCAGTCAGACTATTATTAATGCCTTTTTCTTCTCTATTTCCTCTCAGCAGAAGGATCCAGGTACTGCTGCAATTCAAACAATACCCTGTCATCACAAGTCTGACTCGTCTGGCCTTGGACTTGTTTGCATAACTAAGACAAGAACATCTTCCTCGTACCACAGCTGGTCATGTCAGGCTGGGGCCAGTGAGTGTCTCCTGCTTAGCACACACGTGCAGCATTCATGTTCACCTTCATTTGCAGATGTAGAGTGAACTTGCATGAAGGAGCAGCAAGACAGGGTTGGGATGGGGTATAAATGTTGGAGGAAAAGGAGCAGAACAGGATTTGTCATGAGCATGTCAGACAAAACTGTAACTTGGGTCAGACATCAGGAAAGAGCAGACAAAGGCTCAAGGGAAGTCCTGGGCAGACTTGCACATCAGGACCAGCAGCCACTGTGAGTACTTAGATCTCATCAAGCCAGGAATGACATCTCCCTTTGAGCCAAAGCCTTTCTCTGGAGCTCCAGTGACAGCCCATCAGTGTACATCTATTAAAGAGTTTGTTATTGTGACAGCTGACACGGTGATTGCTTGGTATGAATTGCAATTACCATCCAAGTACAATGCATTTAAACTTATCAAATAGGCAGCTTTAACTAACCAACAATTCTCCTCAGAGGGCCAGGTCTCCCTCTGGGAGAAAGAGGCTCCTGAGGAGCTAATAGCTCCTCTTCCAAAAGGGACGTGTGCCCAGACAACAGCAGGGTTGGGCCTTTGTGGGGAAGGATGCCCAGGTGTTAAACAGACAGGATATTCTTACTTGTTCCTTTGCCAAGCACTAAGAGAAACAAGAGTACTCCTGGATCAGAGCCATCCCACTCAATAACCCCACAGGTTAATCCTTTGTCTACCCCATATCCTTTCCCCACACCGAGGGAATCAGATGCTCAAAACCAATGAGAGCTGGAAGGAACTTGGATGAAAAAAAAAAAAAATTAAAAAAGGATGTGTGAAATCTCTGATTTTGGTGATGCATATTTTGGGTTTTAATGCTACAAGTTCTCCAGTCTTAAACATACACAAGGGTAGCATCTCAGCCCCCTTCCTGTGAGCTTTCACTGCGGGCCACAGGATGGAGGGAATTGCAAATAGACTGAAGCCAAGAGTCCCCAGAGCCACTCCAGAAGGTTCCCATATGGTTGAATAAGCTGCTGGAGCCAATTTCCTGGCAGCAGCCACAGTATGCAGTTGGAACAAACCTGGCCCAAAACATCTCACCTCCCTCCTGTGTGCACAACACAGATGAGCCATGGTCCTGCTGCAGAGTGGGCCAGGATGAGAGGCTGCCAGCACCGGAGCTCATCAATAGACCTGGAGGTGAACAGCAAGTTACTTTGGTTGCACATTGGCCAATTCTCCAACAGGTAGGAAAGTTTATCATGTGGAGAAGACTCTCAGGATCACAGGGAGATTGTAGATATTGTAAGGCCTTCTGATGGCCCCCCTTCCTCCAGCAAAGCTGTGACAAGGAGATACATCCAAGCTACCAAATGCACTCAGTACTACGTACTTTCAGAGACAACCAGCATAAGCAGTAATTGTTGCTGTCCCAGATCTCAAGGCCTGAGTTTGCATTCCTAGGAAAAGTGGTGATTCTACTCATTAAACAGGACAAGAAGTGCAGTCATTGTCCCTCCTGGTATAGCCCCATAATGCCCATAGGCCGGTATTGAAGGATAGAAGCACTGAATATGGACAATGAGGCCGGATTTACAACCTCTAACTAGTTTCATGCTGCTTACCCCTCACCTCACCAGGCTACAGCCCTTAGTCTATCTGTGTCTTCTCAAAGGGCCATCTGCAGTTCAGTCCCTACCATCACACACCTCTGGTGGTCATGATGGAGATGGAAAGTGCCTGCCCTCTTTAGAGCCCTGTGCCCAGCCTCCAGCATGGCTGACTCTGCTTCACCCTCTCCCTCAGTTTGAGTTTCTTCTCTGCTGAAAATCCATCTACTGGGACAATAATTGCCAAGATAACATGTACACTAGATTTTGTTCTTTAGCCTGTTATCACAGCTCTTTAAACTTGCCTCCCTCAACAACTCTTTTCAGTGGCCTTGACTGGCCAGACAATTTTAACCTCCCTCTTGTAGCGTGCAAAGTCCACTGCTTTGATTTGTCTCGCGCGATGGGATTCATCTTACCTAATGTTAAATGTCTACCACGTTGACCGTCTGCAGCTAAGCCAGTCACCTTCGGCTCCCTTTATGGTATGCAGAGAGAAATAAGCACTGCCAGGACATGAGTCATCTGACCTATCTGAGATATCTACTTTAGAATGAGATTAATCACGCTCTGGAAACACCTGTTTTTCTCCAACTAAAGCAGAAGTCTAGACAACGAGCTCAGATGAATTCAACCTCAATGTCTTTTAAGGTGCTCATCTCCCCAGGATCATTGGCTGTAATGAAGTCTCCAGCAATTTTCTCAAGCCTGCTGTAGCTCATCTGCACTTTGGCCCATGCTATGTTTCAGACAACTAATGATGATAACAATGACCTAACAAGAGCAAGGACTCTTGTTGTCTTCTGCAAAAGCAAATCTCATTTCTGCCCTTTGGAGGAGGTGGGAAAAGGAGCACAACGGTTCCAGGTTAGGGAGCTACACTTGGGTACTGGACATGGGTAGATTTAGGAGTATTTTTATACTGCCCAAACAGTGTTGAAGAGACTCAGAGTACACAGGTAACTTAAGGGTACATTTGAACTGCAAAATGCAGAGGATCCAGGTTGTGCTCTGTCTGTTTTTCATGAGAGTGCTGGCTCTCAGCCTTGTCAAACTCAGTTCCTAAACTAGGAAGCAGGAGGAAATCCAGGGTCCCAGAGCTGAGTGTGGGCTGGGGAACATCTCCATAGAGCATGCAGTGTCCTCGCCATGCAGCATTGTGGTAACCACGAACACCTGCACAGACACCCTTTGGAAGGAGTTCTAGGGGTGCAAGGGGGCTCAAATGTTGGAAGCAAACTGCCATGTGCCCTGGTCAGGTCCCCAGTTTGGATGGCTCAGAGAACAGGACACCACAGCATGCACCTGCTGGGCTTTCCAGACATGCAGTTGAGGAGTTACAGCCACCATGTGCTGATGAACTGGATTGTGAGCTGCCCACCATGCCCACCACTAGTACATTCAGGGAACAAAATGAAGAGCTTGGACCCACACAAATACTTGTATATTCATGTGTGCACTCATTCCTTCATGTGTTCCAAGATCTCAGGTGACATCACCATGTCTAAACACGTGCTAGTCCATAACAATACTGAGCCTGAGTTTGAAAAGGGGTTTCTAACCTGTACTTAATTAATAGAGAAGACATATTCTTGCCATCCCTCCTTGCTGTTAGCATTCTTGGTTAGATACAAATGAATTTAAAGGGAGAGGAAACGACAGCAGGATCAGTGCTGCCAGCAGGATCATGGGATTTGTTTCTGGGGGCAATTCCAGGTTTCTTTATGCCATTGGTTAACCGTTACCCCACCTTTCCCCAGTTTAAAACCACAGCGTAAGTCTGATCTCAGCTGAGTGTGAACACAGTGGGTCTCACAATCAAAGACCTGCAGCCATTCACATCTCTTCGTCTCTCCGTTGCACTCCCGCACTTCCACTTTCCAGATGCCTTTGTCACAAAGGTGGGTTTGTTATCTCATCAGTGAACAGGGTCAGCATGAAGACCGTGTTTTCCCCATCTCCACAAGCAATGTGAAGGCAAACCTCTACCCTGCAGCGTTCAACCCTTCCTTGCTTCTGCTGAGAGATACCCCTGTGGAACAAGCATTCTCTATGATAAACACTGTTTATTGCTCTTGCAACCAGCCATGAATAAGACGATGAAGGAAACATGGTTGAAATGCACACACATGAATAGAGGAGCGCATGGCTTCTCGCCTAGCGTGACCATTGTTTCCTGGAGAGGAAAGGAATTTCCCTGAAGTGCCTCATAGAGGTTTGTTCTCTGCTTGCAAAAGCAAAGCATCATTTAACATCAGATGCAATCAGTGCATAGGAGCATAGGAGGGTCAAGGGTGAGATGATGTTTTGTGATATAGCTGTGGCTTGCAGCAATCGCAGTGTTTTGTGAACAGATAGCACGAGGAAGGATATCTCACCTACTTCACTTTTTTTAAGTGCTGCTGTCCTTTAAGAGTCACCCATCCATTTGGAAAACAAAAATTACTTACACAACAGGAGCAGAAGAAGGGCTCGAGTCTCTTTGTCCCAGAACCTGGCTGAAGTTTGAAGATGTCCCTCAATAAAAGCAAATCAGTGCTGGTGACTGTTTGAATCTTTCTCAGATGCAATAAAATCCTAGCTAAATCAGCCAACTTGCAGCTGTGATAGTCCCCTATTTTATTTTGCATCTCCTGTTTCAGGCAGAAAGAGGAAACTTGGAAGGAAGGGAGGAGGAGGGTTCAGAATAAAGGAGACCCTGGAAATACTGTGGTTGAGGGCAAGGTCTGAACCAGGGAACTCTGTACTGGGCAGGAAGGACCACACTACCTGACTGAGAGCTGCAATGGTTTTACCCATTCCCGAGGAAGCTGCTACCCAGAGGGCAGGAAGAAGTGAAGGCTGTTTGCTTTCACTGTCACAACAGCACAATCCAGGACAGACTGTCAGTATTTCTGACAGACCACCCCTTTCTCTAGCCTGGAAGGGCCTACCTGCAGTACATCTGCTTTATGTTTTATTTTCCTTATTTCTATCAGAGGACTCCAAGCAAAGTACCCCAGGGACTGGGACAGAGCAGAGGTATGCAAAGGAGGAGGCATTTGAAACTGTTTTTCCACAGGGAATATCTCTTAATATTAAAAATATGCATCGGCCACCACACCATCCTCTTGGGACTCTTTCATCCTCACCTACATTTGCACCTGAAGCTGCAAATTCCCTTTGTGCTGACACAGAGGATGCTGCCTAGCAGCAGCTTATGTAGGCAGTTGCCCATTAAACTGACTTTGAATCCTGGTGAAATTGGGCAGTGAGACATTTCACCTTTATCAGTGACCCTTGGATTGATCCCTACATTTCTGTGCTTCTTGTGCCAGCTGAGGTGTTGCCCCTGCACCAGAAATTTCTGGGAAGCTTCTTTGACCTCCCTCCAGGTCCGACTGCAGATGCTGTTTACCAGCTCTGAGCCTCTGTGGGACAAAAGCCATGAATCAGTGGCTGTGGCCAGCAGTATCCAGGTGCCTGAAACTGTGTTTTCCAGTACCATCCTCCTCCTCAGCAGCCACCCTAGGCAGTAACTTTAACTGCATTAATTAGTCACTGTTTACTCTCTCCAGGTCTTTCGTTATCACTGGAATACTCATCTAAATCTGGTGGCCAAACAAATTAAAACTAATGAGGCCATTAGGGTCATATTAACATACAAGGAAAATGGGAGAGCTTCCGGAGGAGGCTTTATTGCCAGACAGGGCACGTGCTGTGCTGCATGCTGCTGGCAAAGCCTGATTTCCAAGCAGTATCAGAGAGAACAGGAACAGATGAACTAGATGCAGGGACGAAGCAGTCCCAAATCTGGGATGTGGCAGGACAAAGTTCCCTGCTGCCTCCCGGGACATTTAATAATGGCAAACATGGTGGGAACAGCAGGTCTGGATGAAAGGACCAGTGGCAGAGATTTGAGCGGACGGATGCGACTTGGCACACAACAACAGGGAGGATTTGTGTCTCAGTTCCCTACACAAATCACTTGATTTCCACTAGCAAACAGGTCTGGTGCTTCAACAGAGGCTTCAGACAGAAGGTCAACCGATTAATTCCTGTGCAGGTGGTTGCCTAGCCACAAAGCCAAGGAAGCAGAGGGAACTGGATGCGAAGCCAGCTGCATCCTCTCTCTATGATGCCTTTGGCTACAAGCATGCTTGCCTAGAAATTCTGCTGGCCCAGGACCTCACCTGGGCAGAGGAGAGATCTTACACACTAGTGGGATGGTGTCCTGGTTTTCACAAATTCTCATAGATGCTGGATCAGCTGCTGGGAGAGTCAAATGTGATGGGAAGATAAACAGTTATAGAAGACATAAAACTGCTACAGAAATAATGATGGCTCCTCTAAGGGGATAACAAGCCAGTATAGAAAGTTCATCCATGCTGTCCTCCCTGTCCATCAACCCTGTGCTGCAGGCACGCACATATAGGGAGTGCCAGCCCCCATGTCTGCTTGAAAATGTAGAAGAAAATCCCATGCTACCCCTCCAGGGCAAGAACCAGCGCCTTCCTTGTCCTCTTCTGACTTTGAAACACAGATGATGGATAATGATCCTTAACAGTCCTTCCTCTCCACCCACCCATCTCATCTACTGGGATGCACAATGGTGTCATGCAGAGGACTTTAAACTACAACTGGGAAAAGTGCTTTGTAATTGGATTTGCAGGACACCATGGTTCTGCATCCTGGACTGTGCAGGCTCTTGCCTGCTCCATGGCCCAGGGCATTCTCCCAAGTGATAAGTGATAGGGCAAGAGGAAATGGCCTCAAGTTGAGCCAGGGAAGGTCTCCATGCTAATGATGATGTGAACACATTCATCCCTGGAAGTGTCCAAGGTCAAGCTGGATGAGGCTTTGAGCAACCTGGTTTAGTGGAAGGTGTCCCTGCCTACGGCAGGGGGTGGGCCTGGGTGGGCTTTAAGGTCCTTTCCAACCCAAACCATTCCAGGATTCTATAATTCTATGATCCCTGAGAGCCCCATGCCTTGAGGTGGCTGGGATCTGAGTGCTTAGTCCAGTGGTTTGTGCCTTGCTTACCTGCAGCATTTGGACCTAGGTTGATTGTTCACTCTAGAACAACTTCTTTATTGGATGCTGCCGTATTTCCCTCTTGTGGAGTATCTGGCAGGAGGTTGGGTTTTTTCTGAGATTTATTTATTTTATCATTTTATTTTGCAATGAATTTCTTTCCCGCTGTGGAGGTAGCACAAAGAAGAGATTATTTGTCATTCAAGCTGGTGATATACCAAATGCATAACTTCTACAGTGTCATTTCTGTTTTCTTGGATGAATGAGGGTCACTTTTAGGACCTCTTTTTGTAAGGATGAACACTTAAATAAGAAGATTTAAAATGTATTTCCCACAAGCATTTATGCTAATGAAAACAGCATTTACAGAAATCTCCAAAAAAGAGCACTGGATCATCCCTACTTGTCTTATTTTCTGGAGATCATCCAAGACTGAGCTAATGCTTATGTTTCTTTGCAGTGCTAGAAGTCCTTAGGAGCATCACCAGAGGTTCCTATGTTTTCATAAGAGCATTTGAAAACTATGTATCAACCAACAAAGATCTTTTTTTGATAATAAAATCACACATAACCCTTAGGCATCTGGATGGCTCAGGTAATGGTGTCTGTGTCACTAAGCTTTTCACCAACATGCTACCAGTCCAAACTTGGTCTCAGGCAACATCAACAGGAAGCCATTGCCATCTCATGATACAAGAGATCATGATCTATTTTTAGAAGAGAAGAGAAGAGAGAGAAGAGAAGAGAAGAGAAGAGAAGAGAAGAGAAGAGAAGAGAAGAGAAGAGAAGAGAAGAGAAGAGAAGAGAAGAGAAGAGAAGAGAAGAGAAGAGAAGAGAAGAGAAGAGAAGAGAAAAGGAGAAGAGAAGAGAAGAGAAGAGAAGAGAAGAGAAGAGAAGAGAAGAGAAGAGAAGAGAAGAGAAGAGAAGAGAAGAGAATATTTCAGTTGGAAGGGACCTACAATGATCATCTAGTCCAAGTGCCTGACCAATTCAGGGTTGACCAAAGGTTAAATTATGTTATTAAGGACATTGTCCAAAAGCCATTTTTGTGGTTTTTTGTGGTCCAAGTCCAAAAATACTGACAGGCTGGGGGCATTGACCACTTCTCTAGGAAGCCTGTTTCAGTGTTTGACCACCCTCAATTTATGGGACACTAACCATCTGTTTTATTCTTGATGAATAAGTTAATGATATAATAGGCAACTGGTAATGAAATCTTACCTCACTACCTGAGGAGGTTCCTGGCTCTAAGTCAACATCAAGGTTTGAAGATGAGCCAATGCTAAGGGATGAATTTGCAGTGATGTTGTTTTTTCCAGAGACACAGCAGGGAACATGGAACCTACACATAAAGAATATGGGTCCTTCCAAGGAGCAAAGCCAGCACGAAGCACCTTTCTAGGACTTTAACTGGTAGAAAAGCAACACAGAGTTTAGAGAACCTGTGAATGACATCAAGCGCTCCATCTACACTTCCACTGCACAGCTGCAGAACAATCTCCAGATGCCCTCAGCCTGGTGCATGGCTGAGCTATGAGGAGACTCATATCTGCCTAATCACCTTGCCCCAGATCCCTAGCAACTTTAAACAAAAAGGAGGAAGAGTAAAGAAGTGCTGTGATGTGGGAGAGAGTTAACTTTTAGGGCTGAGTAAGGAATAACCAAGCTGGATGTCATTGTGCTGCAGGAGTGACCTACTTTCGTTTTATCTGGCTTATCTCTGTTTGCATTGGTTTATTGATGGCAGGAGATACTGCTAAGTGAGTGGTGCTTCTGGAATATAAATGAAGGTCGAATGAAGCCCTTCTGCCCAGGCAAACACTGGCAGAGACAGGGAGCAGTGCCTCCACTCAGGTCCTGGCAATTAGCAGGCAAAACTAATGCAAGGAGGTGATGGGCTCTGAGGCAGTGACCACAGCAGCATTACTGCCACGCTTTGTAATAAGCAGGCAGAAATTAGGCAATGAGTCCTGGAGGCAGATCCTGAGAAGGAGAAATGCTGGTTTAGTCCCACAGAAAGCGTGGTTCAGCTGGGGTAGGGTTCTTCTTGATCATTCCTGGAATTTCACCATGCTGGCAGAGAAGGAGGAGGAAAGACAGCCGCTGGAAAACAGCAGCTCCAAGTGAAATAATGTGTTCTCTCTAAGATGGATAGTCATCTGGAAGAGCACATGCATGTTTTCACATCTCCCACTGTCTGACCACAGCTATATGTTATCCTACTGTTGATGTGGTTCTTCCTGTGAGCAGGAGGCCCTGCTGGTGTGCACAGCCCTTCATCCCCCTACAAAAGCATCCACCTCTGAGGTTAAGCCTGGAAAAGTACAAGAACCAGGGCCAGGGACACAATTTCTTGCACAGTCCCTGGCAGAGTTTTGGCCAATACCGCCAATCTCACAGCAGTGACCTGGCAGAGTTGAGGAACTAACATGGTACGCTGCCTGAGCCCATTAGGCTACATGGTGAAGGAGAAGAAAGGGAAATATAGGGATATAAATGACTGTACTATTTGCCTTCAGCCTTGGAGTAGGTGCCCTTTTTTGTTTCATTATAGACATAGCCATGCCTATAAAAAGTTTCTTTAGTCCACATGGAAAGTATATAGACGGCAATACACTGGGTGCCACAACTCCCATGTTGATATCAGCTCAGAATCCTCTTGCCTTTTTACAGGGATTGAATCCCTCCTCCAAGCCAAATCATGCTGGCTAGCTACCACTGAGTTGGGGGCAGGTAGTCCTATGCTCCTGCCCTCTCTACACCCTTTCTTCATCTCTATCGAGCACCTAAGAAGTATCAGCCTGGCTCCACAACTTATTTGCAGGTACCTGCTTCCCACCTGCACAGGACTGGTGCCAGGCTTGAAAATAAGCTCCTCATACTCTCTTCTCCTCCTCCTCCTCCCCTTTCCCTTGCAGGAGAGAGTGCCTGCCACACCTGTATTTGCTAATCAGCTCACAGCATGCTCGGTAATTGCCCACAAGAAAACATGGGTGCAGATGTGGTGGGGAGATGAGGCGCACGCACAAAATGAGATTCTTGTTTTCCAAACAGAAACCAAGATTTAATTACAGCTTCAATGAACGGTTATTAAAACCCTCTTTGCCTTGTTGTTTTTTCTTCCCCCCATTGTCTCCCAGCCCTGCGCGTTATTGAATCATCAGCTCCTGTTGTCTTGTTTGGATGCTTTCATAAAAAGAGATGAAACAAAAAACTGCAAACACAGTTTGGACCCAAAGAGTGTCTTCCCCTTCTCTCCTTCCTTTCTTTCACACTACATTTTCCCTCTCCTTCTGACAAAAAGAGGTATCAGAGAGAGTCATCACCCTTATTTTCTGCCTGTTTTGATTCCCAGTCACGCAGGAATTTCCAGTCCTCTGCGCAGGAAAAAGGGAATTTTCTGGGGTCCGTAGAGCAAGGTGGCCCTGTGAGGTGTGTTGGAGCCCAACAAGGGGCGTTACCTACTGTTGCTCCCCATGATGCTTTGACATCTTCATACAGGTTACTGATTTCAGGTGCTGCCCCAGGCTCCCACATCCTAAGGGATGTGCTTTTCGGCCAGGAACAACTTATTTGTCAAGTACTCTGAGACAAGGGAGCATCTTCTGGCTGTGTGTTTGTGCAGTGCCTAGTCCCACACCATTCTGTTCTTCTAGGATAATAACCTCATCAACCATGGCAGATATCATGTGGAAAAGTTTGAATGTCCCTTTTCCTGCAAGACCTGCAGTAGTCCAAGGACTTCTGGTTATTTGCAGGAACAGCTTACTGCTGCCCATAGGATTTGTCCTCACTTTACCTGCAGGACATGAGAAATTGCTGATATCCCCACTACGTTTCCCTAGGGCATGAGGGAGATTTGTCCCGAAGCTGGAACCTGGTCAGTGGTGTTGGTCTCTGGAAGGACTTCGCTGACTCCCCATCTGTCGTGGTTTTATCACGACCAGCCGCTCTACCACTCCGCCCCCCCCCCCCCCCCCCCCCCCCCCCATACACCCTCCCGGTGAGGAAGGGTCAGAGGAACAAACCGAGGAAAAGCCCGTAGGAGTTGAGATAAGAACAATTTAATTATATAAATGGAACATAGGGAGTTACTAACAATGCTAGTGCTAATGAGTAATTTAAGGAACGGAGGAAAAAGGTACAACAAATGATACAGGATCTCACCCCAAGAAGGGAAAAAGAAAGAAAACCCACCCAAAGGGAGCAAACCCCCCACGAAACCGCCCGGGGGCCGAGAGAGTAAGAGAGAGGAAAAAACCTTTCAAACCCTGACTCCCAGACCGATCTGCCCGGCAAGATGCTGGCTCTGCCCGGAGCACCAACCACTCGCCACGAGGTCCCACCACAAACAAACCCCCAGCCCCCTCGGCCGGAAGCTCCCTCAGACCCTTCCCCTTCCCAGGGTCGTGTCCAACCACAAGCCTTTCCACCCATATCCCCACCCCCTCCCCGCCGGTCCTACAGTGCCGCGGGCCCCGGGCTGGCACCACCTATGCAGCTTGATGTGTTATGGGGTGAAGCAAAACACAGACTAACTGGTGCAAAAATATAGACTAACTGGTGCAAAGCTAAGACATCATCTTAACTTTCCAAGCACAGGGAGAGGTTGTAGGCCGTCTCCCCAAGGTTCCTGCTCCATTTCCACCCCAATGTCTCTGCAAAGCTCCCAGCCCTGATGTCTCCCTCATCCTGCCTCCCCAGCAGTCTCGAGTACTTAGTGTCCAGCATCCCCAGGCACTACAGTGTGGGTCATTTTACAAGGAAATGGCAGGGGTCAGTTGACAACAGACCAGCCACTTAGACATCCCCTGTCACCAAATATTGAACTCAGGGTGCCCTCCTTACCTTATCATGACAATGCATGGGAGAAAAGACACAGCAATGGGATCTTTTCTTCCTCCATCCTCCTGCAACACTCCTCCCTCAGCAAAAGAACCCCTCCTTCCAACCTGCACTCCAAAGGATCCATCCCAGCTGTACTTGAAAGGCAGGAGTTAAATCCTGTTCATGTCTAGCTTTACCGTGAGGCTGTCAAGGGCAGAGGGCACCAAGAAGGCTTTACTACTACACCAGTATTCATTAGCACGCCGTGTTCACTCTGGGCAGACATCAAAAATGTTAATCAGATGTTTCTTGCTTTCCCCTCTCCTCAGTTTTAATCCCTCTATCAGGATCCCCAAAGGTTTAACATATGCACCCCAAGCCTGCTCACATATCTTGGTAATATCTCTGCCTTCATCGGCGAGGAACCAGCCGGTGCCTAAGCTCCCCTGCTGTCGGCTGGGTTTTCATAGTTGATTTCATCTCCTTCTTGCATAATCCCTGCTTGTAATTACAAATATCAGGCATGGGGGGCCACGGGGGCCATCTGCAGACATAACAACTGCCCTGTTTGCTGACCAGAGCAACCAGACACGGCTCCAGCTATTTACCAGCTTCATTGCATAAATCCACAGGGCCTAAAACTGTGTATTTACATGGCATCTTAACTCACTGCTTATCAAGGGAAGTCTTCCTGCCCTGCCTTGACACAAAAAGGTGTTTCTTTGCATGAGCCCTGAAGTCTGGTTTGCCACGAGTAGCAGCCTTGTCTACATATTGTTCATCCCTTGGAGCCAAAGAAAAAACATGTATTGATCAGGAGTTGATATGAATCCTGATGGTGAGCAAGGAGACCTGAATTCAGATACAAACACCCTCCAGAGAACGTTTTCCATACAGAAATAGACACAGGTAGTGCTAGAGATTATTTAGTCTGGCTGGGTGAAACCAGCTGAGAAAATCTTGTCTGAGTAGGGGGGAAAGGACTTGGCAAGGTAAGAGGATGTTCCCTGAAAGCATAGATGACAAGTGCAACAGGACTACCCTAATGGGATGCTCCAACTCCCCAAACCCTTGGGTTGAAATCACTTCCAGGAGGAGATGCCCTCTCCTCTCACTGCTCATGTATGACCACAGCAGTGTTGGCCCCAGAGGGTCTGCAAAAACCACTAGTCAGATGGTTTCCCATCACAGTTACCCCATGAACCATGATGGGTCTAGTTCTGTACCAGGTTGTATGGAGATACACCAGAGCCTATTCCTCCCTCAACCATCTCCCATCCTTCCACCACATACTTCCAGCCTTTTTCCAGTGTTCCCACACCCTCACACTGTATACCCAATTGCATGCTGATGTCTTCTTTTCCCACCCTGATACCAGACACTCCCTAAGATTACCACTAAAGGACCAAAGCACCTTCCCATCCCCATTTTCCCTGATGTGCCTTGATTTAGCTCTGTTTTGACACCCAGACAAGATGCACAACTCTTAGCAACACTTGGATTTGCTACCAGAAAAGCTAATTACCATCCATCAGCTGATTGGAAACAACCCCTGGCTGCCAGGAGATGTTGTGAGGACACTGGTCATCTAGCCACACAGCTTTACTAGGCTGGGATGCTGCCAGGATGGCAAAATGATCCCCTTCTGCAACAGTTCATTCGACAGGAAGGTCCTTGGGTGTAGACACTAGTGTTTGGGAAGTGGTTTGCCTGTCCTAGGGATGAAACGGGGACTGAGTATAGTAGCAAGCACTAGCCCACAGTATCCACACTGTTTTGTTGTTAAGCATCCTGACCCAGATGAAGGGACCTGCTAACACTTGCAGAAATGCCAAGTGTGAATCAGACCAGTCCATTTGCCCTCAAGGCTGAAGAGCAATCTCTGGCCTTTTTTATTTACCAGCACAAATCTAGCCTTTGATCCCTTATAGTCACTGGAGACCTTGGCTGTTCAGTGCATAGAATTCACAGTGCAAGTTGTCTCATCCCAAAACAAACACCTATGTGTAGCCCAGTGACTCACGCCCTAAAGCCTGCCTATGGTATTAATTAGATCCCCCTTGTCTAGGGTGGGAACATTGATGCCAGGTCATAAGACACCCACATTGTAGACACCTGAAGAGATGAATTCCACCTTAGCTCTCAATTCAAGGAGGCAGCACAAAAGCTGGGTCTCTTGAGTCCTTGCACATCACAGCTGGGCCCTGGCTCTTGCTCCCAAGGGCAGAAGGAGGCACAGATGGGCACTGCAGTAAAGATCCCCAACCACATCCATGCTGTCCCCTCCAACAGTTACGGAGGCAGTGAGTGAGTGGTTCACAACTCCTACACATGGCTTTCAGAAAGGACCCTACCTCAGAGTTTCTTTTCTTTGCAAGGATCTTTAGTTCCTGACCTTCCTGGTGTCCTTCCCTCCTCACTGTCCTCCCTAGCCTCTCAAATCTCTTTTCCTGCCTATGCTGAAGGAAAATTCCTACTGCTTTTGGATCGGCCACTGTGTAAGTAGCAGAGATAACAGCAGAACTCACTCTGAGCAGTCACCAGAGATTTTTCCCAAGCATCCACATCCCCTTTCCCCCTTGCTGGCTCCAGAAGTTCCAGTCCTTTATCGCACTCATTTCCACCCAACTATTTATTGTGCAATAACTCATTACCATTCCTCCTAGGACACCTTTAATAAAAGCGTATGCTTGCATATTAAATATTAAATTTATAAGATGTATAATCCTTCTAATTAAGTTGAATTTAATCTAGAGCTCTAAATTAGAAGGAAAAGAGTGGGTAGAAAAATATGAAGGGGAAGAAAAAAAATAGAAACCCAAGCATAGCACAGCATATCTGTGTGCGCCAACCACCCTGCAGTGTCATTTTCTGCGAGCAAAGACTGAGGGGATGGACACCACAGGGATGAGAGAGGGCAGGAGATTTGCACAGCCCTTTGAAGATTCATTTCATGCCACTCACGGGCAGCACAGCCAGGGGCGAGATGTCCAGCAATCACAGCCCCATCCCAGAGGTTGACAGACCTGGTTTCCTTTCCTGCCCTACTGCAGACTCCCTGCCTGAGCTTGGGCACAGCAGAAAGGTCCAGATGCACAAATGGACTTAGGAGTTGTGTCTTATTTGGGACAGAGTTTAGCCACCAGCCAAATGATATTGAAAACTCCTGACTTTGAGTAATTCAGGTTCATGTGACTTTCCAGCCTTTGGATTTCATATAAAGTTTGGCTTCCTCATAAAAATCAGAAAACCCAATCCCTAAGAATTTGTGTTTTACCTTGGTCCTGGGCTAAAGTGCCTGCACACAGGGGTAACTCCTCCTGCATCCCTTTCCCAGTGACACCATGAAAGCATCCCAGTCCCACAGTGTTAGGTGATGGCCAAATACATGGTGGAGGGCCACAATGACTGTCTTACTGTTCATGGAAAATAAGAGACATCAGCTGTTCAAATATGCAGGCTGCAGAGGTCCTGTGTATCTGTTGAGGGCCTAAAGCTTGAAAAGCAATGGGATAGTGTCTGGATTCTTCAGGAATGGAAATTCAAAATTTGCTTCTTGGTGTCAATATGCTCTTTTGATGCCCAGAGGAGATACTAGCTCTGTAGGGACTGCCACTAATGAATTACCCTTTCACTTGTGAAGTATTTTATTTTGTTCTTAAAACAGCTGGATTTCCTGCCTTACCTACCCCACAGCCTTCCAACTGCTTTTGGTAAACATACTCAGGGTTTAACACAGTTCTTGAACACAGGCCCCAGCTTTTTTCCATTAAGAAACCCAGGACATACTAAAAGGAAAAGCAGGGTAACTCTCGTTCATGACCAGAAGCCAGAGTGGGGGGAATTGTGCTGTGCCTGTTACAAGCAGGCTGTGTAAGTGCCAGTGCAACTCCACTGAAGTAAACACAGTTTTAAAAAGGTGGGGACTGTCTGAGGACAAGAGAAGGTGTATGTCTGGCAAATTGAGCACTGCAGTGGGTTTCCTGGATTGTAGATGTCCACCAGCACAGTTGGACAAATAGTCTCCTGACCTATTTCCACATCACCTGGAGGAAAACTCCCCAGAGAGGTTCCCAGAACAGCTGGAAGAGAACTCCCTTGGAGTATTCCCAGAACATCTGGAAGGCAGCTTCCAAAGGATGCCTCAAATGAAACTGGAGGTGACCAGAATGCTTTCAGCACATCAGAAAGAAAAGGTGATCACAATGTTCCCAGCATCATCTAGCAGCGTTTAGAGAAAATCCCAGCAGGACACAGTGGCACATCTGGAGACACGTTCTACCAAGATGCTTTAAGCCTATCTGGCAGCACTAGAGGAGTTAAAAAGCATAATAACTGGAGTGCTGAGAAAGGGGAAAATTAATTCTCTCTCCTAACAGCTTAACGTCTCTCCCTCCCTACTGGGTGAACAGAACCCATGGTCTGCAAGAATTTATAGAAACCTCTCTTCTTGTTGACTGTATTCCACCCAAGTTATGCTCTTGCCTTTTTTTCTGTTGGTAGTAGGCCCTTGCAGGGCCAAAAAGAAAATAACACACTTACTGGCATTTTCTTCAAAGTCCATATTGTATGCATTGCTTTTCACAGGGAATTGGATTTTCAAATTCACAAGCTCTAAAGGTCAAGGATAACAAGCTATCAGCATTTAATATGCATTCCAGGGAAAAGAAAAAACTATAAAATTGGAAATAAAGGCTGCATGAAAATTCATTTCCAAAAACCCAAATCAAAACACCTCTCTCCCCTCCCTATGAATTGGCATCTGCTCTTTGTTGTTGTATCTGAAACGTATTAAAAGTCTCCTGCTAGCATCATGGCTAAGTCAACATCTGTAGCATTGATTCCTGACACACAATCCTGAAGGTGATATAGCAAGGAGGGGGGTAGGAGCCAGGCCTTTTGTTCAGCATCAAAACAACAGCAACAGCAACAAAGATTGTTGTAGCCTTTTGTGCCATGTGTGCGTGTGTGCATGTGCCTGTTAAGAGTTGCTGAGATGGGTTAGGGTGCTGGAAGAGAAAGGAGTTTTTCAGCACAGATTTCAAACAACTCTGTTGCAGGAAAGATGGGGACGAGCAGAGGAGACAAAGAATATGAATCCCTAAAGCTACTGTGTTCTCATTTCAGTCACATCAGCTAGTCTCAGGAAGGGCAACCGGCTACCTTGAGTTTTTCTATATATCAGGATATTAATAAGATTGAAAAAGAAAGAGGAAGGAAATTTGCTCAGAATCTCATATTCTGACAAATCGGACATCTGTCTTCTCCCTTAGTAGGTTCCAGAGTTAACACCCCAAAACAGTTCCCCATTGTTTTGCAGGTTTCCAGCACTGAAGTGACTCCTGTCCCCACAGAGGAATGCCTGTTCTCCTATGATCCAGTAATGCAGAATCATAGAATCACAAAATGATTTGGGTTGGAAGGGACATTAAAGGCCATCCAGTTCCAACCGCCCTGCCATGGACAGGGACACCCTCCACTAGACCAGGTTGCTCCAAGCCTCATCCAGCCTGGCCTTGGACACTCCCAGGGATGGGGCATCCACAGCTTCGCTAGGCAACCTGTTCCAGTGCTTCACCACCCTCTCCGGGAAAAATTTCTTCCTGATACCTTATCTGAATCTACTGACTTTCAATTCAAACCCACTACCCCTTGTCCTGTCACTACAGATTCTTGTAAAAAGTCCCTCTCCAGCTTTTTTGTCAGCCTCTTCAGGTACTGGAAGGGGCTACAAGGTCTCCCTGGAACCTTCTCTTCTCCAGGCTGAACAAGCTCAACTCTCTCAACCTGTGCCCATAACTGAGGTGCTCCAGCCCTCTGAGCATCTTTGTAGCCTCCTCTGGACTCACTCCAACCAGTTGATATTCTTCTTATGTTGGGGGCCCCAGAGCTGGATGCAGTACTCCAGGTGGGATCTCACAAGAGCAGTGTAGAGGGGGAGAATCCCCTCCCTCGCCCTGCTCGCCACACTTCTCCTGATACAGCCCAGGATACAGTTGACTTTCTCGGCTGTCAGTGCACATGGCCAGCTCATGTCCAGCTTTTCATCCACCCGTACCCCCAAATCCTTCTCCTCAGGGCTGCTCTGAATTCATTCTCCACCCAGCCTGTACTTGTGCCTGGGATTGCCCTGCAAGTAACCTGATGCTGGCATTTAGCAAGGTAGGTGTCCAGGCTGAACAGTCTCTTGGGGTCCCTTGACAAAGGACTGATAGACAGACACTTCCAGAAGGCTATTAGCCCAGCTGGAGAGAGGTAGAACAAAATTCTTCCCTGAAAATGCATTTTTTTCTCTACTATGCTCTCCAGGGAACCTGGACAACTTGCTCAAACTAGAAATTTTGCTTTTCAACGGCTGAGAAGGGTCTTTTCCTTTAAGAGCTGCCCAAATCCTGCACTCCCAAATCTTGTTTTCACCAGAAAAATCCGTCTCTGCCTTCTCATCAAAACTCACTGTGTGACAGAACTCTCAGCACCCGTTTCCACCCAGACCACCTCACCCTCATGATCAAAGCGGCAGATGCATGGGGACTTAGACACCCAAACACAGACTCTGATACCAGGAATGAAGCAGGGCCAGAGCCCAAACCCTCATATCAACTACTATGACTACTGGAGTGCCACAGCTGTTAAATCATCTTGAGCTAAGGAAGAAACAGAGGCACAAGAAAGGATCGCAATGTCTCCATTCACAGCCTTATCCAGTGTGCCACATGTCCTATAAAGCTTGAGGAAAACTCATTGAAAATGTGTTGAATGACTTGAACACCACAGTTACCCATACTGTTAAATGACTCACTATGACTCAGTTCTTGGTGGAGAGGAGAGGAGGGGAAAACTTGGTTGAAAAGATTTTGCAGTCGCTCTTGAGTCAGCTGCTGGATGGGATCAGTCTGCCCATGCTCCCTTTGTTTGAGCAAAGTGGGTATCAGCACAGAAGCTGCTGGCACAGCTGTCTTGGGGTCATAGAACAGATACATCATATTCCACAGTAGGTTTATTCTTAGATCCCTTAGGATTTTGTCTATATTAGGTTTCATCAAAGCCCTCAGTACCATGCTAGCATGAGTCCTGATAGATGTCCATCTGATGGGCTGGGGCTCTGATGCAGGGCTGTGCAGGTCATGAGGACAAGCTCTCCTGCCATTCACAACACTTGCCTGCAGGATATTCCTTGGGGTCATCTCTGGAGACATCCAGATTCTGGGACGTGACAGCTGGATATATCTTTCAAGGGAATTTTGAATCTGTGGAGCCCCGCTTAGTCACCTCTATTTGAGACTTGGCAGAGACCCCTCTCCAACCCATCTTGCAGTGATATCATATGGTCTACAGAGAAGACAACTCCAGGTCCTTCTTAAGGAGAGCCCAGAGGTTGTTTACATAAGAAATAGTGGGATCAGAATCAATTTGAGTTCAGCTTGTTTCCTGGGACACGCCAAGAGTGCCCCAGGATTCAGGAGTTGCACCAAGGAATTCAGAAGTTGCACCAAGGAACCCATCATTCAAGTCCAGGCTGGATGTAAGCAGTGTGCATAAGCATCTCCTGGTGTTCATCTAAGGCAGCTGGTTGCCAGTGCCCATAGCCCAGAACATCATGGCTGGCTTGAGCACAACAGGCACCTTGTGCTTCACTTTCCATCCTGTCCACATGGAACCCCTCAGGAGGAGGGCAAGGCACTCCTCAATGTTATCAACAGACACAATCCAGGTTGGCTTTGCCAGCCCATCATCTCTAGCAGCCTGTACCTCTTTCCCATGGAGGAAAGCCCTTCATCTTTCCAATGCCTCCCACGAGCACACATGGCAGGGTGCTGTGGGTTCTCAACAGAGAAGGAATTAACATACTCCTTTCCGAGAGAGCCAGACACCCAGAACCAATCTCTCATCAGCTGATATGAATTAAGCCAGTTTCCTCAGTAAAGCATGAGAGAACCTGTTTGCTGCTAAGGGAGCATTTAGGAGGGTGTTTGCAGGAGTTATTAGATTAGAAAGGCTTCTGATTCCCCGTCATCAAGGACTTGGATGGACCACTAGTCTGCAGCCCAAAGCACTACCTTGTGGTGAGGGAAGGAGGCTGAGACCAAACTGCTGGAAACAGGTTAGAAATCACCGGCCAGTTACACAGAGGGAAGATCCGCAGGTTTGGTTGGGTTAGGTTGTGTAGCACAAGGCTCTCCAGCATAAGAAAGAAACATCCGAAGGTCTCTAAACACTTTTCTGGTGGGGCAGATGAAATAAAAGTTGACCCCATAATGCAAGAACTAGGAGGTTCCCAATGAAGCAGTCAGACCGTGAGCTTAATTCAAGCCAAGGGATTTCTTTTTCACAAAGTCCCAGACTCAGCAGAGCAATTTTTTATCTCAGGATATTAGGTATTAGTGAGTCTGAAAAAGTGATAGTTATTTTCATCATACATCTGTAATTCTGAAAGACACATAGCTCACTGCTCCATCGCCAGTTAGGCACTCCCTGAAAGCATGCCAAGTCTGGCTGGATTCAGAGTCGACATTTCCAGACGCTTAGGGATGTTCATTTCAGGAAAACACAGTTTATACAGGAAAAGGCATTTCCCTCACGCGCTTCTTCCACTTGCTTTGAATTTTGCCTAGTGAGATAATTACTGATTGCTTCAGTAGCTGAAGTCAAGAGACACAATAAACCAGCAGTGAAGGAATGCTACCAAGCACCAATAAATACCCAAACCAGCACTGCTGTGTGCAGTGCTGGGGCAGCCCAGTGACACTGACCTCTGATTGTATGTTTTAGCCATTGCCTACTGGAAATGTGCTCATGCCTTACACAGTGGAGTAGAGCCTCTCTTAAATAATGAAGTGTTCTAATTCACCTCTTGACAACTTCTCTCTGATTAAGGTTCTGCGCCTTCTGCCTATAGGGAAAGGGAAAGTTTCATAGGAAACTAGCAAAAGGCAAGGTCTGGATGTTCTAGACTAACACCAACTTTGTTGCCTTAATGCAGCAAATCCTTACCTTTGCAAAGCCTTACCTGGAATAGGGAAGAGAGGAAATTACAGAAAGGAAATCCGTTCTTTCCTTATCTCCAATCTTTTCACATTTTCTTTGTTTAGATCCACACCCTTCCCTGTGCTCTGCTTGCATATGCTGTCCTTCAAACAGACCCAACATGGCTTTCATCACATATCACAGTGTGTTCTTTCCTCTTCCAGGACAACACATCACTAATTTTTTTCTATCTCGTTGCCCACACAAGTGGATAAATTTAAGAAAGAGAATTGGATACCTCAAAAGAGGGAATGACAGGTTAGGCAGAAATTTGGAAAAGGAATTAGGGGTATGAATGAGGAGCACTAAGAGGTTGAAGCTCATTCACGTAAAAGTGTTTTTGGTTTGGGAGGTACAAAGAAGAATATCTCAGTATTTCTCAGCAAGTGGTGCTGCTAGGAGGACAATAAGAAATTTAATTTTTTTAACTAGTTTACTTTCCAGCAAGGGTTAGGAAAATTGTCCTAATATCCAGGCTGTGAAACACTGGAGGAGGCGTTTGGGAAAATAGTAGCTTCTTTTGCATTGGGGCAGGTTGGCATATGTGCTAACATCTGCACAACCACCAGTATTAATTCAGTGGACCCTATCTCACACGTGAAGGCAAACATGTGGAGACATTCATCTGGGATTTCTGGATATCACCCACATTCTGCTCTGCCAGGACTGGTGGATGGCCAGAAAGCTGGAGGGCTACCCAAAATGGCAAAGCATCCCAAGTAGCAGTATTTTCACCACAGCTCATAGGTTATCTGGGGAGAGCTCCAGTGGGTGCATGGTATGAGGTACATGGTATAAGATCTTTTCCTGGCCTGTGTTAACTGAATCATCTAGTTTCTTGGGGATACCCAGGACCCTGAGATCCCCAGGATCTGCTGGGTCTATGAGAAAGGCACTAGACATCTCTGTGTCTTCCCATGACTATACCCAGGCTTGATTCACACTGGATGCATTGAGCTAGAAACAGTACATCTTGCAGCAGAGCACTTCAGATAACAGCCCTGTGGCTGAGGCTCTTACCTGGCCCTGGTATGAAAGAAGCTTTACCACAGCCTGCTCATGGCCCCTCAACCCCTCTGTGCCTCAGCTCCCTTCCTGTGAAACAGGGAGGAGGATGTCCCTTCTCTCATCCCCTTCTCTTATCCCTACAGCTCATGGGGTTTTCATGTCGGGAGTGCTTCCTGCTGTTTTGTCTGCCAGGTGCCATGCTTCAGCCTTCACTGAAACTGAAATGCTGCTGTAAACTCTGCTGTTACTATTATTGCCTTGTGTGTGTGGTTTAGGTGAAGGAAAATGTTTAACCCTTCCTCCCCAACCTGAAAAGCAACTAACTTTAGTGGAAAGTTCCAGGTTTTAAGTTGGTCTGATGGGAACAGAGGAGGACGGTGGGCACTGCAAACTGAAAGTGTGTGGAAGGTAGGCAGGCAGGTGCTACTTGCTCCATGTTAGTCAAGGATTGAGTCTGTTCTCTGCCTAAGCAAGGGCATCCACACAGCTTCCAACCCTGTGCTTACCATCTGCTGTGGAAACGCACCCAGGTCAGTGGCCTCTCCTGCTCTTCTCTCCCCTCACATCATGGAGTGGAGTGAACCAGAGATTATTTCCCTATGTTTCCTGAAGAGGAATGAGGCCACAGGGGCAGCCACTCCCTTATGCATCCCTGGGTTTGTGTCTGGGTCCTGCTTCAATTCCTATTCTTCTTCCCATGCTAAAGATGGCAGAGCTGGTTCTCATCACATGTAGGATGGAGGGCATCAAGAGGTGTCCTGCATTGCATAACTGGTCCTAAACATGCAAGACCAGCCCATCTCAGCTCCATCAGACCTCAACACAGCCCTTGCTTTTGAAGGGAACACAGAACCTGCCACCCCACTCTGTTGCATCTCTGCAGCCTCCTCCATTGCAGAAGGCAAGGGGTAGGAGCTGTTCCCGTGCAGCCATCAGCAGATAACATTGCCATATTGTGGGGCCAAGCAATGCCTGGTAATCCCTCCACAGACAGATCTTCCCTATGGCAGCCAGAAGTGCCTCTGTGCAGAGGTTTGGTTTTTGAGGAAGCAAAGACTCAAGTGGTAAAAAGTAGGTTTTTTTGCTTGGGCAAATGGGCTTTTTTCAGTTGCTTTTTTTTTTCTTTTTTTTTTTTTTTTTATCCTGAGCAATAGCACAGCCACTGCCTGCATACTAAGCACCCTGCAGCACTCTAATTATCCTAGCAGCACACGCAGCCCCTGCTTCTGCTGATGACTGTAGGGAACCACCGGGAAGGCAGACAGAGGTTAGAGAGGGACAGTGGGCAATGGCAATGGGATGCAGCAGCCAGACCACCAGGTCAAGCCTGAAATCCCTTGGCAGCATTAGGTGGTTGTCTGGGAGTGAATAGTCCTGCTGACAAGAAGGAGGATCTTGCCCTGGCTCTACCCCAATCTGCCTGGAGGTCTTGACTGCTCCCCGAGGGGTTATGAGTTTCTCCTCACATGTGGCAGATGAGGTTGTGTTGGTGACAGCAGGCAGTGGAGGCTCTCCTGCAGGGTTATGGATCAGTCTCACATCCCACTGGTCGTACACCAGTAAATGGAAGCTCTTGAATGCTGAGGGCTAGGATGTGAGGTGCCAGCAGGACTGAGCTGAGCAACGGACCACCAGGTTTTGATGATGTCCTGTGTCAGCTGTCCTGTGGCAATGAGGCATCTGTTTTCAGGCACAATATGGACCTCCAAAACACCCAAGGGCACACGTATGGTGGAGCTCTGGGAGAAACAGCCAGGAGCCTCTGGTAGAGGTTTGCAGGTGAAAAATATGTAAAGTGGGGACAGTCTCTTCCCTCTTACCTGTTATTCAGCAAAGGTGAACTGGATTTCTGCTGTGCTTGTTTGTCATTTAATCTGTCCTGGTTCCTAAAGCTTTAATTAAGGACCTACTGGGGTCTCAGAGGATGCTCAAAGAAAGTCACCTCAGAAGAGGCCTAATGAATTTCCACCCACAGACAAAGAAAATGCTGAAATGAGGGAACCCAGTGTTCAACTCCCATAACATTTCAGTCAAATGACTAGACAAGAGAATCCTCCTTCATAACAGATTCTGATTGTTATGGGTGTCTGCCAGAGAAAGCCAAGTCTTGTCAGCAAAGGGGCATGGCCACAGTCCAGTTCTGTGTGATGGATGTCTTCAAAATGAAGAGAGCCCCTGGCAGAGACAGGCTCAGGCACAAGAGATGATGGACACAGAGGAACACGGGAATAATTAAAGACTAGAAAGGACCTTTTAGATTAATATAATCTGAGCAATTACATTTTCCGCAGCAGGATATCATAGTCAGTGTTACTTGTATAAACTACATTGACCTCTCCAGGACTTCCTTCTACATCCATTTTTTACTAGGGGACAATCCACTGTCCTTTCGGGGTGAGGAATCCAGTGACTCCTTTTGTAGATTATTCCAATAGCTAGTCTCAAAATGAGTCTTTAAAATTATTTCCCTTTATTTCTCATTTGCATTTGTCTATGTCCACTTTCCAGGAAGCAGTAACTTTGCTTTAGTGGCCAGACGGAAAAGGAGCAGGAACAGGATACACTGCAGTGTTTTATCCTAGTAATTTGTCCATTTAAAGGTATGATTCCCAAATTTTCTACCATCTGCAGCTTTAATTATGATAATTACGTCTTGGAGGGACCATGAGACATATTACCACACAGTGCCCAACCCCAACCCTTCCTGGGCAGTCACAGGTTGATGTGCATCTAATCTGCTGTGAGATTCCTCCAGTCCTTCCCAGACCATCTAGCCCAGTGTCACTTTAGGAAATGTCTCCCAGTTCTTCATTTGAACTTCCCTTGACTTCACTGTAGAGCTTCACGTCTTATCACATGGTGAAAAGCATATTCCTTTTCCCTCTGTGCTAGCCTTCTACAGATTGAAAGGTGGTGTCATGCCCACTCCTCAATGGACAAAACACTCCTACTTCTTCCACCTTTCCTTATGCAGTGGGAGCCCTGGGATCACTCTCCTCTTGATTCTTTCTAAGAATTAAGGTAGGTAGGTTATAACACACCTAAATATCCTAACTAAGCTGACTGTCTCCCATTGCTCCATCAAGTAGAAGAATTGCATTAAGTAGCAACAAACAGGGATGTTGTAGTCAATCTTCCCTCCACGGAGGCATCAGAAGGTTGTGCTATCATCTAAAATGCCTCTAACCATTTTAAAACACAAAGAGATACCTATTTCCATCTTTGTAACCAGCCTTGCATGATGCATCTAAGCTACTGTTTATTACCCTGGCAAGAGCAATCTACTGCAGTCCCAATAAATGTGAAACAGACCGTCTTTTTTTTTTACTTTCCTTTTTTTTCTTTTTTGTTTTCACTTTTTTCCTGTTCTTTTTTCTTTTCATAAAAGAAATAAGCCCTGAATAATCTCAACATCACCATTGGCTTTATTGGTTAATCAAAAGCCTTTTTTTCCCTTCTGAACATAAGCCAAGCTCTTAACTTCATACTTAATGGGCAGATATTTTCTCCAAATGCTCTTTTTTCATTCTCATAAGCTAACTGTGCTATGGATAATGGCTTCTTTTTCCTGTTGAAGCGGGATCTTTATCTACCTATAGGTTCCAGATGATTTAAATTCCTCTTTTTCGAGATGTGTAGACAGCCAATATCCCTAAGCAGGAGATAGCTGGCATGTGTCCTCGAGACCTCTCCCCTGGCTCTCACTGGGGGTTTTTAAACTGGTGCATATAAGAATATTGGCATTGTTACCTGTATATAATCATATCTATATATATATATATATGATGGATATTCACCAGGACTTCAGCAGAAAATACAGACATATATATACTCATCATCAGGTCTGCAGAGCCACTACCCTACAAAGCTCCATCATTTTTGTAAGGAGTGGACACCTAAAATGACCCATCTGCCACTTCAGCATGGGCACCAGCATCACAGTGGGTGTGTTCACAGTGGGTGCCAACACCACGGATGGGTTCTCAGTGCAGCATTTTGGAATGGAGCAGAACAAAACAACAGCGATAGGGAACAGCTCTTCTAGACAGACCTTCCCAGCAGGTGAACACTTACCCCCGTCAGTGCTGGGCATGGAGTTATCAGGAGGAAGAGGTTGGCTAAGGGATCCTAATACAAATCCAAGTGTTTGGTTCTCTTCTCCCACTGCCCAGCCAAAGCCACCCACACGTGTCAAGACACATAAAAAAAACCACTGGGATCTTAGTATGAGAATCCCAGTGTTAGATCCACCAGCCTGGAGGCCAGTGTCACTGCTCTGCTGTCTGCATGGAATATCATCCCTCAAACCTTTCTCAAGCTTGATCGCACTGAACCACATCTTGGCTCCAAACTGTCTGGCTGACTCAGGCTTCCACAGGCAAGCAAGCAACAAGAATATCAGTGCTTTAGGTGGCTTCAGAAGCACCCATCTTCTGCAAAAAAGCACTTCATAAATGAATGTTTTTCACTACCATCTTGGATTATATTTTTCATCTCCCGTGCTTGTGTTTTTCTGAGCTCATTACCGGCTTGTCTGTTAATCCCTTCCACGACTCTATCCCTCATCTTCAGGGGCAGTTTAGCAGTGCCTCTGCCTGCAAAAGGACCTTCAGATCTGGGATCAAAAAGCATTAATTATGGATCTGCAGTATCAACTCTGTGCCACTTGCCACATTCGCAAGCTTCAAGAAATCAATGGGCGGTTTGCGGCAACTGCTGGCTGTGATTTAAAGCTCCTTCCGAAGGAGGGGTTGGGAAACCTCTGCATGTCTTTTGGGAGAGAGGTCTGATGTGTGGGAAGTCATCGATGGCTTGTGCCACCATTATTTGGAGGGGAAGGGATGGTTTTCCACTAACTAGCTCAGCTCATGTGTGATGCAGTTGTGGGGTTGTCTTTGCACTTGAGCATCCAGGGACAAGGAAATATTTAGACCTGACACCAAGCAGCAGCATCCTGGCTCCGTGCAAGTGCAGTTTGGCAAAGTACGGTTTTGAACTGGTCTGAAAACTTTTTGACCTTACCCCTTCCTCAATCTACATATCATTGGTGTCAGTCTGGGTCTTGCACAAAACCTCAGTGCACCAGTTCAGCTTTCCAAAGAGGAATAAAATTAACTGAACAAGAAAAGGAGAAAGACAATAAAAATGAAAAAGAGAAAGAAAAAGAGAAAGAGAAAAAAGAAAAAGAAAAAGAAAAAGAAAAAGAAAAAGAAAAAGAAAAAGAAAAAGAAAAAGAAAAAGAAAAAGAAAAAGAAAAAGAAAAAGAAAAAGAAAAAGAAAAAGAAAAAGAAAAGGAAAAGGAAAAGGAAAAGGAAAAAGAAAAAGAAAAAGAAAAAGAAAAAGAAAAAGAAAAAGAAAAAGAAAAAGAAAAAGAAAAAGAAAAGGAAAAACTAAAAGAAAAAGAACCTTTCTACCAGGTTAATGACTTGAACTGGTTCAGCACAGGGTCAGGCAAACATCTACACTAGATCTGAGAGAAGTAAATCTGTAGACATATTTTATTGACTTAATGTAGTTCTGTTCAGTGCTGCCTGGAGTCTCCAGGCAGCCCCTCCTGCTTACTGCGAAATGCTGCCCAAACCCTTCCCAAACTCCAGCCCTGGCTCTCCAAGGGAGCTCACAGCCTTCACAGATAATACTGGGAAAGGTTTTACAGCATGTGCACGGCCACATAAAAAGCTAATGGTAAAGGCAGGGCCAGAAACTGTCTCCTGCATTCCCAGCATCCTCCTCCCAAGGCAGGCTGGTATCAGGTCCCATTGCTGTGCCAGCAGGTGTGTGCAGTAGGATAGTGGAAAAAGATGCTCTACGGGACCTGCCCCAGTGATGCTACCTGAAAAGAGAGCTGCTACACATGGGCACTGCAGGAAGCATAAACCTTCAGGGACCTGTGTTCAGCTGTGAGTACTTACTGAAATAAGGCCAAAGATAGAGGGTGCTGCTGCCCTCTCCTGCTGGGAGAGCACCCAGCAAGCACCCACCCTTCTCCTTGCCAAAGAAAAGATGCAGGCATATTCAGATCTTGGTCCCAGATGTCCACCTCCACAGCTGTGGTGCTCCCAGATGTGATATTCCTCCATGGCCTGCTCTCGACAAAGCCACCCATTACCTTACGCTTAGCAGCTGGCAAAAAGCAGGGGCCAAGCAACAGGAACCCTCTGGGTACTTACTGAAAAAAGGGGGGAAGTCCCCTGAGAAAGTTTGATGGAGCCTTTGCTGGAAGCAAGGAAATAGGGTCCCATCTTCTGTCCAGTGCTGGCTTTTTCCTCACCTCAGCTATATAGTGCAGTCCCTGGGACAGGTCCAGTTGCCTCCTGAGTGCTGCATAGTCGATGTGTCCCAGGGAAAGGTCAAGATCTTTCAGGAAGAGGCTGAATTTCTCAGTGTGTGGGGGGGTGAATCCACCACCTCGTGCTCCTCTGGGCTCTGCTGCAGCACGTTGCTGCCATCCTGAGTTCAGAGGCAGAGGCTGTACGCAGGGAACACCAAGGCACCTGGGCAAAGCTGCTCAGTGATTTCCTGGAGCAGGGATGGGGTCAGCACTTCAGGTCATTCATGGGGGTCTTGCATAAATAGGTGAGGGGCTGCAAAAAGAACCTTGCCCTAAATCCCAAGAAGTGCAGAGGAAAGTCTGCCAATCTGCTTTGCCTGTGTCCTCTCTAACACAGGGTCTGAGCCACCCTGGCTTGTTTAAAACATCCCAAGAAGCAATGGAGGCTATCCCACAGTCCAGGAGAAGCATCTAGGTAGACACTCTTCTGGTATCCCACTATTTCTCTAAACATTCTTGGGCAGGGGGGAATCCCTGTGAGACACAACCTTCCCAGACCTTCCTCTCTGTCTTTGCTCTGCCCTGCTTAGCTCCCTCCAATCTCAGCTCATAAACTAGTTCCTCTGGGCCGCTCACACGTTTGGTTCTCTTCTCCACCATCCTCTCCTCTTCAGCATTATCCCTCTGAGGACAGTGCCTATGGTGGAGCACAATGGTCCCATTACCATGGTGGAATACAGAGTCTCTGAAAGAGCAACGCATCATGAAGTCCCCTGAAATAAAAGAGCTTTGGACCAGGCACAGCAGTGCTATGTCTGTAATAGTGAGCTGCAAAGGAAATCAGAGTAGCCTGAAGTATTTGGTTCTCCGTTTAACAACATTATTTTCTCATCTGTGATTTTTTTTTTTCCTTGCTTTTTTAATCCTGAGGAAGAGCAGGATGGCATGAAGCCCTTCCCTCTTTTGGGAACATTCCCCTGGAAGGCCAAAGGCAGAAGCTCTTGATGCCTGCATAGCCTTTAACTCAAAGAGCCAGTGAGCTGGGTTTGTAGTAAGAGTGCTTCTCCTCCCAGCCTTTCAACAGGCATTTCGGTTACTTGCAGGTAAATGAAGAGTGCAAATTAAACTAGGGCTAAGAAAAAATTCTCCATCCCTAGATATTAGTCACACTTCTCAGTGTTCAATATTGCAGCCCCATCAGTTTTCCAGTCACCTGTGGTATCTTCCAGGAGTATGAGACACATACAAACAGGACAGGAGAGATCAAAATTATTTCTAATGCAAAAGGGAAATGGGAAGAAAATCATAACCTTTCACATCAGTCTCAGACATCATAAGAAAGCTGCAAAAAGGATTTCATTTAGTTCAGCTTTTTCTTCAGAAACAGCCCTTAAACATAAGCACTACCTGTGCTGATTTACCTGGGAACATCAATTAAGCATACCAATTTGCTGTTTACCTATTAATCCAATTACTTCATTAGACAGAAGGGTTTTAGTGAGGGAGCCTTGGGAGGTTCAATACAGATAAGTGTGGAAAAACTCAAATACATTAATGACATGCAACCTATGTTCAGGAAATAGCTGTTGAACAAAAACCTCTAACCAAAGAGCAGATCCTGACACCAGCACAGAAGCGGGTCTGGTACCCTCCCGTCGCTCTGCAGGGAGGTGAGCACTTCTAGCTGAGCTACAAAAGCTTTACCCTCTCACTTGAATATTCACTATTTCCCTGTGGAAAGCTCTAAGTAAAACACCACTCTAGTTCCTGCCAGAGCATCATCTCCAGGGTCAGATTTCCTGGGACACTTGAGCTTAAAGGCAATGCTACCAGGTCTGATGGCTGATGGCTCTTGTGGCTTTCTGAAAGTCTCTGCTTCTGGAGTATTGTGAATATTTTCAGACTTTCAGATTTTCTGTATTTCAAGTTTTTTGCTCTTGTGGTTATGGTAAAAGACTGGAAACTGTAACATTTATGTAGTAAAGCTTAGTTCTTAACCACTAATAGTTTGTTGGGTTCTGGAGGAGAGGATGCTGAGCGCTTTGTCTCCTTTAGCTGCAAATCCTGCAGAATAGCTCCTCTCACCCAAATCACAGCAATTCACTAGGTTCTTTCCCTCCCACTCGTGAGACTACAAGTCCACTCCCATAAAGGGTTTCCCAGCCAAGGCACTAGACAGATGATGCAGGATCAGCTTCCCCAGGCCCCATGACAAGGAAATTGCCTGCCTGAAAGCATTAGGGCTTCTTTGCTCACAGCAGCCCAGCATACTTCTCCCACCCTAGACAAAACACCTGGCAAAATATTGCAGTTAGTACAACATGGATCTGGTCGCCCAGCTGTGTTTGACATGGGCTCCCAGAGCAGGAGAGAGGCTTTATAAGAAGGTGGGAATGGGAAGATAGGGGACATCATAGTTGTGTGTGTGTCCCATTCAGGGCACGAGACTCGACTGTCTTTGAAAGTCAACTTGAGCAGTTGTTTAGCTCAAGCAGTCAATTTTTCACTCTTGCTTGCACTTTCATAGAGTGTTTGGTCTGTCTCGGCAGAGAGCTTTTATTGCTGAGATGGTTACTTCAGCCTTGTCTCAATTTTCTTTCAGACTAACAAGCAATGTAGCTGCAAATTAAAAAGATGGAAAACAACAATAACCAAAGCTCTGCCTTTCTCCCTATCCCTCCTCCCCTCAAAGAGGATGTTGAAAGATTGAAAAGTGAGTCATTTAAAGATCATTCTAGGTCACAAAGACCTTTTCCTAATGCCCTGTGAATAGAGGAAGGAAGGCTGTGTGATTGCAGCACTGGGCTGCAACCTGGATTCAGATGCTCTCTTGGCTCCAGGCTCATGGCATATTTTACATCTATTAATTACAGAAATCCAGGGGATTCATTTTTACAAAATGGGTAAATAATGCCACTCTTTCCTGATCGGCTGCTGTATTTAGATGTTCATTTCTTTGGGCCACAGGTTGCCTTTCTGGGGAGAGTACAACACCAAGTACCCATGCTACACCCATCAGCAAGCTGTAAATCATAGCCACAATGAATAGAGTCAACTAAACTACAAGAGCATAATCCACCACTCCCTGGTCCACAACCACCATCCTTTATAACTTCAGCCAAAAGAAATTTCACTTTTGGGCATTAGCCATTTGCAACTGCGATCACACTGTTTGTAACTGGGATAGCTGAACTATTTGTGGGAAGGACTCTTTTCTGAAGGAGCACAATTGTGGTATCTAAAGAAGGAACATGCTTTGCGCACAGAATCTGTTCTTCAGGTTGGAAACAGAAATTATGAGCTCAAACAAAGATTCGGTTGGGATCAATTTTAGTAGAAAAGGGAGAAAATTTGAAGCTACAAATCCTGAGTTCAAGCCAGCCTTCCATCCCTGCAGAACCAAGCGATGTGTTTTAGCTAAACGGTGATGACCAAGGGAACATCATGACTGCAGCTAGGCATGAGATGCGTGTGAGCAGGAGAGAGGAAGCGGGACTACTTAGGAAAACACGAAAAGGGTTAACAGGTTAATGGGCAACTGTGTGGAGCAAAAAAATTAGGTGGCTGGGAAAAGCTCCCCTAACAGTCTCTTGGATACATGACTGTTTTCAAAGGGAAATGCTGGAAGCAGCTGTTCCTGGAGATATGTTCAACATCGGGGAGGCCAAACGCTATGGGACATGCTGAAGGGAATATTTGCATTAGCAAGGAGGGACACAGCTCTTTCTCATGTTATTTATCTACTTTGATCCTCTCCCACTAATGTTTTCTCCCCTCCTTGGCTTTGAATGCCATAACACAGCAGATACCCCACTGTGTAGAGGAACATCCCCAAGGAGATGTATTTTGCAACCCTCTGCATCCTTCAGAAGTGGTGTTTTCAGAGCTGAGACAGTATGCCTTGGATACTCTTGGATTCAGCCATGGATGTTGCTGGTGGATCTACAACCTCAGAAGTTCCCCATACCGTAGAACAGGCCAGAGAAGCTGAAGAAATAACTTCCTCTAAATGGGATTCTGAAGATAATGTAAGAGAGCTCCTAGGCCCCTATAGAAAGGGAAAGCTGCAAGAACAGAAAGGGTCTCCAGCAAATCTTTGCCTCTTCTCATGTGTACTCAATGTACAGCCAGTGCTGTACATCAAACACTCTTTTCAGCCTCTCCTCTTGGAAAGAAAGCAGGGGGGTTTGAAGAAGGAGCCTCTTCACTTTTCTGGTGGGTTAACTGAGACACAGAGCACTTAACTCATGCTCTGAGACAGCTTCACCCTCTATCCAAACTTCAGTAACAAATGAGATCAGCAAACATAGAGTTTAAAGAGACTTGGCAAGATCATATAAAACATTCACTCTGCTCCAAGCTAAGACCCTCTGTATCCATGTTGTTCCCAGAGAACATCAATATCAGTTGTTTATTTTTTTAAAAAGTCCCAGTGTTAAACCCCCCAATTCTGTATTTTGTCCCCTGTTCCTGGATTTTAATTTAGATGAGCAGCAGGTACATTTCCTCTCATCTTTGGTTTTCTCTGTTCTTCTTGAGGATAGAAAAAACAGGGCGAGACACAGGGGTTTTTAATTGTCCAAAGGCACTGACAAATTGGTTAGTTGTTACTGACTCTCAGTTTCACTGCTGTTGTTTTTTCCCCGTAGAAGAAAAGGCCATGCCAGAGGAATACTTATGAGCCTGCACAATAGGGAAATGGCTTGTAAAAGTATCTACAGCAAAGCGCACCACAGACATGTCTATTTGCTAAGGAGCAGGACCAAGTTACTGCATCTCAGGAACCACTGATGTATGCAGTAATAGCGTGAAATCAAGCTCCAGAATAAAATGTGCAGTCAGGCAGAGACCCGAATGAAATGTCATCGCGGGATACAAATGAAAAATTATCAAAGGATAAAATGAAACCCATCAAAACACAATGTCCTTCAGTTTGTTGTTTTTATTCTAATTCAGAAACATTTGGGTTTCATCTCCAGCCAGGCCCTAAACAGAGGCAGACTTGTATGTTGTGTTTCAGGCATTCTTTCCTCACTCTTTTGTTCTTCTATTTTTTCTTTTTAATTCATTTTTTTAAAGTGAATCCAAAAAAGAAAAAAAATTCCTTCTTTGTTTCTAATCTGAGCAGTTTGCCCTTTGCCTGCAGGCTCAGCCCTCAAATCCCTACCGATACTCAGACCATGCTCTCTGACCTCCCATGTCGCTTGTCCCGATGGCTTCGCCTTGAGCATCCCCGTGTTAAGCCCAGAGCCTAGACTGGGACAAGAGGATCTGTGTAAGAAAGATACTCAGGCTTTCTTTCCCAAGAGAAGAATCCACCTGGTCCCTATTCTTTCCTTTCTCCTCTGCCTTCCATCGGTAAATTGTTTGAAAGGTTAATTGCCTCAGTTTTAAACATTTACAAGTGTTTCCCCTTTTGCTGTGGATGCCAGCCGGATCTTATTACACTTTGGCTTGCTGAATGACTGAGCTCTTTGCTCTAAGAAATCACTTCCCTGCATCCTAGATGGGACTTGCAGAGAGGAATGCCGTTGATTTTTTAACCCATTCTGCAGTGATTAGACCGAATTCTTTATTGAAGTGCAGAATTTCCAGGCTGGGGACTAGTCTTATATCACTGAGAGATGCTCCTGGCTGACCCCCTGGGGCAAGAAGGGGAGAGTTAGCTGTGTTGTACTAACAGAGAAAGCATTATTTTCTAGCAGTGATTTAACTAATCAAGCACATTTAAATTATTCAGATGTCTTTCTCTCTGCCTGTATACCACTCAGGATGCAGGCTTGGTGCACGCCACGCTTGAAATGGTGGCAAGCAGCTCTGGAGCCATAGTTTGGCTACCTTTCACAGGTATTTGGGTTTGTGTTGCAAGTGCTGCCTGCTGCAATGTGCTGCTCCTGCACGTGCTGTTACTGAGGACAGACAGCCCTGGGTGCTGGCTGTCAGAGGGATTTCAAGAGGATGGCTCTGGACATTTGGCTGCGCTGATCTGCTGGGTCACCAGGAGACAGACACCACTCAGGTTTTGCAGGGATGTTTTACATGGGAAGTTCTGGCACCAGGTTTGTCCTTTAGGAGGAGGCTGAGATCATTTTGGCAGAGCCCTGCGACCTCCCAGTGCTGCCAGCAGCCTGGTGGCACATACCCTGAAACACTGGGTCTTGGTGCGGTGAGTGACAAAGGGATTTGGTGAAAAAAGATCTCTGTGGCAGCATATGGGGAGATTTCCAAGTCTGACTGATGAGAAAAACTCAGAAGTACTCTAGTGTTCAGCAGCTTGGCTGTTGGGTGGGATGTTATCCATCAGACACAGGGAAGCATTAAAAGGATTTGATCAGCACATACTGTTCTACCCGTGACATGGGCCTGTCATGCTACAGTTTATCACAGAAAAATGAGATTACCTTTGTTGAAGTAAAGGATTAGAATATGTGGAGATTTTTCCATTGAGGTTTTATCCTCAGAACATCCAGAAACATTGTCCCAGACAGCTCCCAACAGCCACCTCTTCTTAAACATACTTTTTCATATCTTATTTTTTCATAGGCATTTCTAGCTCTAACATTTCTAGTGACATTCAGAAATTCTGCTCTTTTTGACCACTCAGATCATTTCAAGATGTCTTCAAGGCCAGGATGGATGAGGCTTGGAGCAATCTGGTCTAGTGGAGGGTGTCCCTGCCCATGGCAGGGGGGTTGGAACTGGATGAGCTTTAAGGTCCCTTCCAACCCAAACCATTCTGTGATTCTACGATTTCAAGCACATATTATTGTGTTGCTATGGTTATATTAGTATTGCAGTTTGTCTTTGTATTTGGTTCAGACCAACGCCCACCTTGCTACAATCTCCTTTCAGGGAGCTGGAGAGAGTGATAAGGTCTCCCTTGAGCCTCCTCTTCTCCAGGCTGGACACGCCCAGTTCCTTCATCCGCTCCTCACAGGAATTGTGCTCCAGACCCTTCCCCAGCCCCAGCCCCTTCTCTGGACATGCTCCAGCCCTTCAGTGTCTTTCCTGCAGTGAGGGTCCCAAAGCTGAACACAGGATTTGAGGTGCGGCCTCCCCAGTGCCCAGTGCAGGGGAACGATCCTTGCCCTGGTCCTGCTGGCCACACTGTCCCTGATGCTGGCCAGGATGCTGTTGGTCTTCTTGGCCACCTGGGCACATGCCAGCACATATTCAGCCACTGTCGACCAACACCTCCAGGTCCTTTTCTGCCAGGCAGCTTTCCAGCCCCTCGTGCCCAAGCCTGTAGTGTTGCCAGGGGTTGTTGTGGCCCAAAGGCAGGATCTGGCACTTGGCCTTGTTGAACGTCATACTGTGGCCTTGGCCCATTGATCCAGTCTGTCCAGATCCCTCTGAAGAGTCTTCCTACCCTCAGAAAAATCAACGCTCCCACTCGGTGTTGTCTGCGAACTTACTGAGGGTGCACTCGAACGTTTTTCATGAGAGGTTCAAAATGCTGTTCCTTCATGCTACGGTGAAATAACTCACAGAAAGTAGCTGTGAGATTCCTGGAAACATACTCTATCAAAACTCAGGGAAAATGAGACTTAAACCAATTTTGAAGGCCACAATATAGTCTAAGAGAAAGATACTCATAAAAAACCAAAACCCCTTTAACAGTCAGGCTTAAAATTAAGGACACAAGAGCAAATTTTAAGCACCTTTCTTGTACATCATGTTGGGAAGGGAAAGGAATACAGAAGCCCTGCCACTTCTCTGATTTGTTTCTGTCCAGTTTATGAATTAGCTGTGTCCACCAGTCCAACCTGAAGAGACAAGCAAAACATTTACAACAGCTATATGGATCATGTGAATGGCCTGGAGAGAGAAAAGTCCTTTCAGACACCCCAAGGTACTTTGGTTTTCTCACAGAAGCAGTAATAATTATTTTACAGCAAGAAAACCAACTGAAATGAAGCAATATTACATACTCCCGAGGGAAAACACAGAAGCTGTATCTCTGAGAACATCACATCTGTGCTTAGAGGCCCGTTAAACAGAAAATGAGAGCCATGAAGCCCCCTGTCTAACTTCCATACAAGGCACAATGATAATAAAAGTCATGGAGAAGTGAGCACAAGGAGGATTGTAGTGGAAATAGGTGTCTGTCTAATTAATTAGACTGACTGGACGGTGAGATACCACAGGTATTGAAGGAAAGGGTTCACATGGATGCACTGTCAACAGATGCATCAGAGGTGAGTTCAGAAGTGTGCAAAGCTGGATGATCTGGGTAAGTCCTGTTGTCACTGGTGTGTGAGCAGCTTGCCTGACTCAGGTCAACCCACTCTCTGCAGCACTACCTCTTCCCTCAAATGTTTGGGTTTTCCATTTAGCACTACACACCAGCTTGTAGATTGTTGGAAAAAATAGTCTCACTATGACGCTGTCCCTTGTCACCCTATGGAGACCATGTCCTGGACTGACTAGGGAGAAAGTGAGGGATCTACGGTTGTGATAACACGTGGCTGTGGTAAAATGTTGTTAGATACGTCTTGAAATCTTCATATGATTAAAAGTCATTAAGAGCTCTGGGTAGGTGGGAAGGACTCTGAGAGCAGATCTGAGGCTGGAGCAAACAAGCTCACCAGGAGACCTATTGGGCATTAGGACAGGGCTGGATTTTTAGCTGAGTCCAGGAGCAAACTGGTACTGCAGAGTTCAGCAGCCCCATTGGACCCAGCCTTGTGCCAAAGGGGAATTTGGACTACCCAGCAGACCCCAGGAGTCAGATGAAGGGAGTCAGATGAAAAATTCTGGTATGCATAGTGAGTCGTCATAGACACTGTCAGCAGGAACAGTTTAATGGCAATTGTTGCCCATCACAAAAACCTTCCTTATTGCCTGGACAGCATCCTTCCATCAAAAATAGGAAATGCAAAGACATTATCTCCCATCTGCCTGCCTGAGAGGAGCTCATTATCCACCAGTCACTGCGGTGTGGTTGTCCCACCACCAGCCTGAGTCCATGAGCCGGGCTATTCAATCCCAGGGTCTTTGGAGAATGACTCGAGGTTAGTGGAAACTCCTCTTCATGCCTGGGATGGGTATAGTGCAGAATCTCAACACCCCTTCTCCTCTATCATTCCAGCTATGGGCCGTTCAACACCATCACCTCCCATCCCAGCATCCATCGAAACGCTGTTTTGGGACCAGTATCAGTAGTGGAGCTTTAAAACAGGGGGAATTGCTGCAGGAGGCATCTCAAGGCAGTGCTGCTTCCTTCCTTCTCCCGTCTCCCCCTCCTTCACAACCCAGCCACGTTCAGCTCATGCATGGGCTTCTCCTGCCCTCAGCTGGCTGCACACCGCAGTGCAAAGTTCCCGGTTTGCAAAATCAGATTCTCAAAGCTGACTGGAAGAGGAGCCTTCACCTCAGCAACACTCAAGGATGGTTGGATGTAGTCCCGCTCTCCGACATGGGTTAACGGAGACACAGCCAGTGCTGGGAGCATGAGACCGGAGAAAGGCTGCTGTCTGTGATGATCTGTGTTAACTCTTAATTGCGGTTTTATGTAACTACTCACCGGAAACGTGGAAAGAACTTGTAAGACAGAGATCTGATCTGTGAAACTTTGATGGTAAACAGAGGGGAAAGAGTGATTTACCTTTGATAAGGGTAGTATGTAGTATGGGCTTCCTGAACATGGGACACTAAACTGTGTATGGGCAACTCATGGACAAGCAGAAGGGGGAAAATCATTCCACAAAACATATTTTGTGGAATGGGATGAGTGAGATGAGTTACTCTGGCATTGCAATATTACTCAGACACGAATACATTTACAGCAATCCTCTTATTTAATGTCACTATGATGACATGGGACTGAGAGGACCTGGTTCACCCCTAAGCTTGTTGTGCGTCCACCTGTAAATTAGTTTGATGATTAAAAAATGTCTTAAAGGCAGGCATTTTGGAGCAGATCCAGGATAATGGAAGTGTCTTTCATGCAGGTTCTGCTGTGCTGAGGATGTTTAAAAAACTTGCTAACTTAGGTTTTCCCAATAAAAAGAGGTAATTCATGTTTTCCTTGCGGTTTTTTTTCTGTGCAAAACCAGGTCCCTGCAGTAGCTTTGCATGGGTTGTTTAGTGAAATGAACCCCACAAACCTAACAAACAGTGTCAAAAATTGACACCAATAATTACATCATCTGCAAAAAAACCACCTCAGTGTTCATTTGTTTTCCTCCCAGCTCTTGGGGAAAGCCTTACCCCCATGCCTCGGTTTCCCTCCTCTGTGAAATGAAGATGTTGTGTTTTGCTTATCAGCATACCTGGGTAACCGGTGGAGACCAGCCCTCCTCACTGCTGATCATTAGCTGAAGCAGCACAGCACATGTATCCATGTCTGCCTGGGATGGTTTGCAGGAAAGACCTTTGGGATAGGGAGATGGAAGTACGAACCTTTGCTTACAGTTATGGCCGCTGACTGCTACTCCTGGTGTTCTGGGTCATGACCAATTCTCATCAGACCTTCAAATGTATTGGTGTGGGCATTCCTCTCCCTGCCTCAGCTCATACTTGCTGAGAAAATAGTCACACAACATCCCAGTTGTGCCGGAAACATAATACGGTAAGGGCTCCTAGAATCTGTGGCATGCATAAAATAATGTATTAATAGAACAATATAGATTGGAAGGAACCTCTGGAGCTGTCTGACTCAAAGCAGGGACAGCTTTAAAGACACAATGGTTTCCTCAGGGCCCTGTGCAGTGAAGCTTTGAATATCTTCAAGAATGAAGTTTCCATAAGGAGTCTGTGCCTTCAAGGCATGGTTTGAGAATACTCATTTTTATTTTATTTTTCTGAATATGTCATCAGAATTTCTTGTGTTCCAAATTGTGTTTATTCCCTCTTGTCCTATCGCTGTGCATCTTGAAGGAGAAACCTCCTTTATCTTCTATACAGACTCCCATTAGATATCTGCAGACGGCAATAAGGTCTCCCCTGCACCTTCTCTTCTGCAGGATTAGCAGACTCAGCTTTCAGACTCTTCTCATATTTCATGTGCTTCAAGTCCTTGAATATCTTCCTGGCTCAACAGGACTGACTTACTCCAGGTCATCAGTGCTTTGCTTGCACTGAGGAGCCCAAACTGGACACAGTATCCAGATGCACTTTCACAAATGCTAAAGAAAAGGGAAGAATCACTTTCCTCAACGTGCTGGCTGCTGTCTTGCTAGCACAGCCCAGTGAATTCAGGTGACATCCGTGCAGAAAATAGGAGATGGATTCCTTCACTATTTCTTCAAGCTGTTTACAGGACCCACCTCCAGGGCTTAGGCTGTGTAATGGCATCTCTCAAAGCCGAAGGACAGAAAACAACACACACTCATCTCTGGGAGAAACTCAGCTGCATGGTCCTCGCAAGAGAGATGGTAATGTGATAGGTGCTCACTGTGAGGGACATGGAGCATCCCCATTGCTTCACCATGGTGGGAAAAGCAGTCTACGCTCCCGCAGGAAGGACCTGGCAAGGACGAGGTCCCCCCGCCTATAGAGGGGACTAGGACCTCACAGCCACAGCACCTGTCTGTCCTGCACATAACCTGAAGTTGTTTCAGGTCCTGTCCTGGATTCAGGCTCTTTCTTCTTGGAAACAGTGTGAAAGCCTTTACTAAAGCCTAGGTAGACAACATCTGCAGCCTTTCCGTCATCCACTAAGAGGGTCACCTTGTCATAGAAGGAGATCAGGTTCATCAAGAAGGACCTGCCTTTCATAAACCCATGCTGATGGGCCTGATCCCATGGTTGTACTGTACTTGCTGCATGATGGTACTGTAGATGACCTGCTCCATAACCTTCCCCAGCACTGAGGTCGGATTCACAGGACTCTCATATGTTCACACTCTGCAGATGTGCAATGGATACTCATGTCCAGGCCAATTCCTCATTTCTACAGAAGAGAACTGATGTTTTTTCCTCCTGCACAGACCTGATCTAGTTCAGCCACAGAAAAGTCCTGCTACTAAGCTTGTAACAACAGACTAGTGTGACCAAGTCTGAGGGGGTCCATGCCCTTAGCTGTGTTTTTTGTTCATCCTGACCCTACCAGGCATCTCTGCAAAGCAATGCAGCTATGTTCCTGTGTAAGAAGTAGCTGAGATCCCTCCTTAGAGCTTCTCAACCTGAAACTGTCATTGTGGAGAGGACGATGTTATCAATATCAAGTAGCTAGGGTTATAGGCAGGAATGGTTGTCATCGGTTTGCCTGCAACCATGTCCCTGGTGCCAACAGCTCCTCTGACAACACCGGCTGGATAATTGACTGCTGTTGTGGAGATCTCTCAGCTGGAGGTAAAGGGAGAAGATTTACAGTAGATATTCCTGGGGAAAGTATGGCAGAAGGGGGCTGATGAGGAGAGGAACAAAGGCTGCTCCACCTTGATGAGCATGCTGTCAAAGCCTGGGGTTGCCATGAGCATCTTCATGGTGGTGAGAGAGAGTTTCTCAGTCATACTATCAGCAGGACCGGCAGTGGGCAGATATCTATCCCTGGACATGGGTGGGGAGCGGGTCAGTGTGGATTTGGAGAGAGAATCTGGCCTGTCTGTTCTGCTGTCCAAACTGTTTGGTCATTCTCCCAGGAGGTAAGATCAGACATGCAGGCAGCTAAAGACGCCTTGAGAGCCAACACCGCAGCCAAGACCAGTGATGAGCAGCACTCCACAGGGGTCGGTGTTGGGACCGGTTGTGTTTAACATCTTTGTCAGTGACATGGATGATGGCACCAAGTGCACCCTCAGCAAGTTTGCTGACAACACCAAGCTATGTGGTGTGGCCGACATGCTGGTGGGAAGGGATGCCATCCAGAGGGACCTTGACAGGCTGGAGAGGTGGGCCACTGCCAGCCTCATGAAGTTCAACAAAGCCAAGTGCAAGGTCCTGCACCTGAGTCAGGGCAATCCCAACTACAAGTACAGGCTGGGTGGTGAATGGATCAAGAGCAACCCTGAGGAGAAGGACTTGGGGGTACTGATGGATGAAAAGCTGGACATGAGCTGACCATGTGCACTTGGCAGCCCAGAAAGCCAATCATATCCTGGGCCGTATCAGGAGAAGCGTGGCCAGCAGGGCGAGGGAGGGGATTCTCCCCCTCTACTCTGCTCTTGTAAGACCCCCACCTGGAGTGCTGTGTCCAGCTGTGGACCCCTCAGCATAAGAAGGATATCAATCAGTTGGAATGAGTCCAGAGGAGGCCACGAACATGCTCAGAAGGCTGGAGCACCTCTGCCATGGGGACAGGCTGAGAGAACTGGGCTTGTTCAGCCTGGAGAAGAGAAGGCTCTGGGGAGACCTTATTGCAGCATTCCAATACCTGAAGGGGGCTACAAGGAAGCTGGGGGCGGGAGGGGCTTTTTACAAGGTCCTGTAGTGACAGGACAAGGGGTAATGGGTTTAAACTGAAAGCAGGGAGATTTAGATTAGATGTCAGGAAGAAATTCTTCATGGAGAGGGTGGGGAGGCACTGGGAAAGGTTGCCCAGAGAAGCTGTGGATGCCCCATCCCTGGCTGTCTTCAAGGCCAGGCTGGATGAGGCTTGGAGCAACCTGGTCTAGTGGAGGGTGTCCCTGTCCATGGCAGGGTGGTTGGAACTATATGATCTTTAAGGTCTCTTCCAACCCAAACCATTCTGTGATTCTATGATGGTTCATCTGGGTCCAAGCCAGGCCTCAGCTCACTCTCTGGGAACACCAGCTGAGATTTCTCCAAACTAGGGCTCTATTGGAGCATTTTTGGAGGTTTTTCCCATATCTGTTTTCAAGACAGCAACATGCCCTCAGCAATGCAGCCAAGGAGAATCTGAAAACAGCAAAATCCATCAGCACCATGGGGAGTCCTCCCTCACCGCCCAACTAGATGGGATCAAATGCAGAGAGCACAAGCACTGACAGCCAGAATTAGAGGGCAGAAGGCAGCAATGCCTTTGCACAGCCCTGCTCCGTGTTACACCTGATAGTGGAATGGGTGGAAATGCAGTTTAAGATTTCTGAGAGGGTGCAGGGAAAAAGAGTAACCCCTGAAAGCGAGCCCTACAGCTGGAGAGTCATTCCAGGGACAGAGGATGAAAGGGTACCAGAACCCTGACAGTTCCTGGACACCTCGTATATTAGGACATAACAAGGTTAAAGGGTAATGGGTTTAAATTGAAAGAGGGGAGATTTAAATTGGACATCAGAAAGAAATTCTTCTCGGAGAGGGTAGCGAGGCACTGGGACAGGTTGCCCAGAGAAGCTGTGGATGCCCCATCCCTGGAAGTGTTCAAGGCCAGGCTGGATGAGGCTTGGAGCAACCTGGTCTAGTGGAAGGTGTCCCTGCCCATGGCAGGGGGGTTGGAACTAGATGATCATTAAGGTCCCTTCCAACCCAAACCATTCTGTTATTCTAAGGTAACAGCAAAGGCAGAGATCACACAGAAAGTTCAGTAACTTTGTGAACATGAGGTGGTACCTGTGACCTGTGCAAGTTTTCCCACCACAAGCACCTACTGAAATGTGGTCTTGCTTTGCTTTCTGAAACTCCTCCAATGTTTTCTTTTGTGGTTTGTTTGTGGATTTTGTTGTTGTTGGTTTTGGGGAGTTTTTTGACTAACACTAACTTGGAGATTTGTTTCTTCCCTAGAAAGCAACTGTACTAAGTGTGAGAAGAGGATAACCCTTCACTCATCTCTTCAACCTCTAGTGCCTCTGGTCTGAAAGCATACGTGTCCCAGGGATTCCCCCTTCAGAGCTCATTTTTCCCTGGGAATCCCCTAAGCTTGTGAAAGCCGACTGTTAGAAAGGAATATTTTCTTAAAACTACCACACGAGGGCAGCCTCTTCCACCTTCCCATGTTAAAAATCCCCCTTCAACTTCTCAAATCCAGGATAAAAGGCTCTTCAGTTTGTTTAAAGTCCCTCGGTGATAATATTGCTCTAGTGATACTCACTGCTGGCTGATTTTCAAGAAAAGATGTACATATACATCCTCATTATAAAAATGTCATCACAGGTCTTCCAAAAAGATGCCCGGGGCTACAGGAATATTATTCAAGGACGGTGTTAACAGTATTCCCACACCTCAAATTGTGAAAACTGAAAGTGTCTGGCTAATGCAAAAATGATTAATGTTATGACTGCTGAGTAGTAGTGTGTGTAATGCTGTGTTCCTGAGCAAGTCATGTCCAACAGGCACAAACCACAGTCTTGTGGGTCTTACAGCAAGGGCCACTACCTACAGCACATAAATAAAAGCTGATTTTGCTACCCAGAAATTGCAGCAGATTTATCAGCTGTTGTTTGATGGCGTCACCACTGGATGGGGAGAGAACACCTCCCTGGAGAGGCTAAATTATGCATACGGGTCAAGAATTTGTCCTGGCTTGTGTCCTTTCCTGCTGTTCTCTCTGCACTCACACCCCAGTGGAAGTACAAGACCTGCCTTCGTGGAGCAGAGATCAGCAGCAAAAGCCAGGGTGGTTTCTTCCAGTGGTCACAGCACTGCTATAACCCTGATGTGTCCAAGCTGGCAGCCCCAAGCGAGGATGCCAGTCTTGAAGTCAGGATGTCTAGAGAGAGAAGGAATAGCAGTGAATATCATTAAGTAAACTTGTTTCTATGAACACTCCTTAAAGACTGGTCCCAGATATCTCCCTGGGGTGCCTTTAAAGAATTTGATGAAATGTTATGCTTGAGCTCTTTGTGATTAGCCTCTGGAAGAAGTCTTCCTTCATCTCTCCAGAGAGAAAGGGGTTTTTCTCATGAACTGAGCTTCCATCTACCAAAACATGCAGCATCCTCCCACGCTTACTGCAACTCATACACAGCAGAGTTGCCAAAAAGACCAGAGCCTAACCTGATAAACAGTCATGATCCTAGCTGTGTCATTTGACACCGTGTAGGAGCTGAATTAGCACAGAAAATCAAACCTTGAGCCCGATTCCCCAGCGTCTCGGATCTGCAGAGTGTCCCAGCAAGTTAATCAGGAAGATTATCAATTTACACCCACTTTGCTTAAGCACGAGCAATTGGCTGAGTAGCAGAGCAGTAGTGAATCTGGCCTTAATATATTACGAAAATTAAGAGCTGGTATAAAAATCATTATATCTGACAGCAATTTGTGGATCAGGAGTTGGTGTTGTTTTAATTTGTTGGCAAGAAGGAGGGGGAAAGGGGTGCATCCAGTTGCTGCAAACACAAAGATAACTGCTGTGTGGTTTATTGTGGTGCCGATCCATCCAATAAGAAAGGAATCATCAGGCATCTGCCACAGATAGATAAACATGCAGAAGAAAAATTGGCAGTTTATTGCAGAGAGATTCATCATCTTGTCCTGGCACCACACTGAGGGAAAGTGATGCATGGGCTGAAAGCAGATTAGCGTCAGGCCACCCCAGGAATGGTTTGTGCAGACTGAAAGAATAGCCGTGAAAGTCTCTCCTACCTGCCATCTTCAGGGCTCAACCAGGTTAAAACCAGAGGAGCTCACAACATGGAGAGATCTCCAGGGTAGGAACGGAGGCTTCATGATGGAACGTTGATTATTGGCATTTGCTTTGATCCAGTCTGTGCTCCCAAATGAGACAGATGACACATCACCTACCCATCATCTGCGTGGGAGGACATTTATCAGCCCGAGATAAGTGTTGTACCTTTGTTTCAGAGATATGGAAGTAAATTTTTTCTTATGAGTGACTCCTTTTAGGCTGGGAAATGGACAATCATATTGTATGAGCTCTCGTGCAAACAAACAGCAGGTGTGTAGAAGCACTGGTCTTGATCCTATAGACAAATCAGTCTGATAATATGACCATAATGATTTTTCCTTGAGGAGAAAAAAGAAAATCTCAGTGCAATACAAAACCACAATGAGTACTGTGGTGGATGGACAGAAGAAGAAATACCTGGGGGTGTTCTGGACACTGACAGCATTTCAAAAGTGTTGTTTCTCTTTTCTGTACCTCGCTTAAGGCCTAGTTCTGTTCACAGATACTGCATCACAGTGACTATGTCATGCAAGTTGGGATAGATCTACCCCTCCAGCAAGCAGGTAAATGTAGAGTCATAGGGAAGAAAAGCAGAGTCATTGGTTACTGTATCACCAGCATGAAGAATGTAGAGGACAATTCATCAACCTGCTCCACAGAGCAGCTTCTTGATGCCTTCTTTAATTTTCTGTTCTTTTTTTATGCTGTCCTTTCAAGTCTGAGACACCAGTGAGGACTGCTTTCAGCACACAGTGTCACGATGGGAAATTTCTGAGGGTCGATGCAGAAGTATCCTCTTATAAAAAAAGACACAGGAGTCCTCTTTAGCAGCTCACTGTGCTGCTCTTTTGATTTAGGGAACAAAATATCCTAAAGCTTTCTCAAAGGTTAATGTTCTTTATGGAGGGATGTCAAGCAGCATGAGGGCCTTCACGAAAGGTGTCTCAAAGCCTCTGCAGTATCAGGTGCTTTGAAGGAGCACAGCTGAGTTGGACAAGACACTAGCAAGTTCAAACCAAGCTGCGCCATACATTAGACCTTCCTCTCAATTCATGGTGATCTGAGAGGTCTGAGCTGCTCCTGCTTCACCAGCAGTTTTCTCCCACATTCAGTGCTTGTCAGATGTGTGTAAGGGGGAGGCAGGGACAGCCGGGTGTGGAGCAACTTCTGGGATGTGATGCAATGAAAGCAGAAGGCATGGCCAGAAACGACTGGCAACCAGCTATTTTCTTTTTTTCAGCTCTGAACAATGATTTTGAACAAATTCAGCCACCGTTTCTCCAACCATTTCCCTACCTGCCTGCTTTGTCTAAATGGAAGCTTTGGAGTCACTCTGTATGTGACATATATACATAACACCTCAAAGGTGCTTTCACAAGATCAATAAAGATTGCAGAAGAGGGTGACATTAGATCCCACTGTTCAAAAGTTGTCCTATATGCAGAGGTTGGCACCAGCAAGGAGAACACATCCCCTTGGAGTGCCTTTGTATTTTGTGATGAAAGGCCCGTCTAAGGCACATCCTGCAGTGCCTGCTGGCCAGAGCAAGATGCATTCAGCCTCCAGTTCTTCCAGAGGGTAGCTCCCAGCAGCAGAGATCGGCTCAGTTCACATCTGTGCTTAGCGCAATTAATCATGATGTCCAGGGCACAGCACTGCTTCACTCGAAAATGAAGAAAAACTAAACAAACATGCACGTTCAGGGAAACATAGGCTAAGGCAGAGCAGAAGTTTAGCATTTGAGCAACAAACAGACAGGACAAACCTGTTTTGATACAGGGGAGACAATCTGTGGCATTTGAAGTTCTTAGGCTTTCAGTCCCTAAAGATCCAAGCACTGGAGCAAGAAGGAGTCTGTAAAATATCCATAAGGTTTCATTTACAGGCCATGTGTCAAAAGCTGAGAGACACAGGACAAAAAAAAAGTGCATTTTGCAAGGCATAAAGGCAGTGAGGGAACAGCAATGAGAGCAAACACAGTCTTGTGTCATGTTCTCTATACCTCTGGTGTCCAGGGAGATGCTGTTAGGGGGGAGTTAACCCCCAGCCAAACTCCACCATGACACCTCCACTATGGAAGTAGGGAAGATAGATACTTGGAAGGAGGCAGTTTCACCAGGAAGCTGCAGGACATGGATGGCGTGGGCATTTCCCAGGCACCTCCCAACACCTGGAAAGGGATAACTGGAGGATGCTACTAACTTTGGGGGGTGGGACAGGGTCAGCAAGGACCTGTTTCTGTTCTCTGGTGGGCTGGAGCCATTCCTTGCTCGATTTTCTCATGCTGAGTATGGAGACTCAAATATTTCCATGGTTTTATTTCAAGCAAACCAAAATTTCCCTTGTCGCTGGTGTCAAGCCACCAAAGGAGAGAAGTTGTTCTTTTTTCTTCTTTTATAACCAACACCCTTCTCTTCCCCATACTGACACACCAGCCAGGTGTGTGCTGGAAGAAGGCCTCATGAAGCTTTACTGCTTTAGAAGGTATCTAAAGCACCTCTGTATCATTCTGATAGACCCAAAGACACCTTGAAGCTACACAGACCTCACGAGAGATATCCTCCTTTTAGCAGAAGCTGACTTACACTTTGTGTCAAAAGAGGTGACAAATGAAGAAAGAAAAAACCTGTAACTCTGTGAACTCGTAAATCAACACAGTCTTGAAAGAGAAAAAAAACAACAACCCAACATGGCCTTTTTGGTTTGCAGATAAGCACAAAGTTTGGCAGGAAAGAGATTAGGGATTTTTCCAGTCCACCTCGCACTCGATAGTCCCCACAGCAACAGAGCTCTCTCTGAGTTACAAACAGCCGCACGTGTCTCCCCTGCAGAAAATGGGAAAGACCAGTGGGGCAGGGGGATGGGGTAGGGAACAGCTCAAGCAGACAATTCTGTCTGCTTGTTATTTCTTCAGGAAAGAAAGTCTTTGCTACTGCAGAGATAATTGTGGCCGTCACTAAGGGCAAGTCCTGGCTGATCCCGTCCACACACCTTCTGCAAGCAAGGCTGTCCTCTACAGAAGCATTTTTGCTGTCCTTGCTAATTCAAACCTTTTGGGACCCCTGTGATGCTTCTTTGGAAACTCCAGCCTCACTTTGCCAACAGTCGAGAGTCATTATGATTAATGACAGAAGAAAACTGCCAACTGTAGACACAAAAAATTAAGTTGTCACTAACATTTAGCAATCAACGTTAGACCATGGGAGGGAGGGGGGAGGAAGATAATGGTTGTACAATATCTGCATCTGCAACCTCTGATGTTCTCCACTGTTCCTTCTGGGGTGATCTAAATCCACCCTGGAAAGAGAATAAAAAGAAATAATTAAAATAATAATAATTTTAGTATCAAAATAAATTTAGAAAGAAATTAAATAACTTTCTTAGAAAGACATGCCTAATGTCACTGGAGATGCCCAGGATCCTGCCAGGCACCCAGCTGCTACCCCAGAAGGATTCAGGTCTCCCACGGGTCTTGTGTCACACCTGCCAGCCTTTCGTGGACATTGTGGATACTCTGAAATGTCTCCAGTGGCGTCAGACAGCCTTGTTCAGGCAGGTTGGTCAAGTCCCTGCAGCTCTTCCTGGGATACAGAATTTGGAGAACCAAATGAGGGAGAACAAATGGAAAGAACCAGGGGTGATGGATAAGCACAAGAGGTACATTCAGGCTGAGGGAAGCGGAAGGGGATATGGAGCAAAGAGTGGTCCCTGGAGCATCTTCCAACTGCCCACCTGGGCTGAACCTAGGTATGCTGGAAGACATACATCTTGCCCTGGAGGTAGCAAGAATCCTCTTAAAGTAAGCATCTTTCCCCAGGATGCGTGCTCAGGGCTGGGGGAGGGTGATGAAAAGACCTAATGACTCCAGGAAGGATCCCATAGTGTAAATAAAGGTGAGACATGCAGTTGGAACTGCAGCAGATCTTTCTGGAGAAGATGCTTCTCCCACTGCTGCAACACCTTGTGCTTCCTGCTGTGAACATGGGATGATGAACCCTCTCAAAGCTCCTCCTGTCCACCCCCAAATGTCTTGGCTACAGAGAAATTCCCACCCCTACAGCCCAATGGCCTGAAGAAGCCAGATCTTCAGCCCATCGTTCTTCACATCCTTGAGTTCCACAGGGAAAAGGTGAAGCAGAGACAGGAAAGGGGACTGGGAACTGGACCTCCCCTTCCACAACAGGGTTTTTTTCCTATCTGAAGCTGATTATATTTGGGCAGAGTGCTTCTTTCCAGAGCACTCTTTGCAGCCACGGTGGGGAGGGGATTACCGGAGGCAGCAGCGATACCTGATGCAGCAAGGAGGAAGCAGTGGCCTCCGTGACAGCGACAGGCTGTGAGATGTCAGGTCACACTCTGTCCCTGGAGTGATCCCACCCCTCTCCAATGCACAGATGGCTCTTTTCCATCATCTGACCTCATTGTTTAATCTGACCTGATCCGGTGCTGTAATCTAACGGCCATTTTAATCACCACTACGAAGCTGGGATTGTTTCCCTGGGCTCCACCCTGAATTCCTTCCCCGTGAGGGTACACGCACAGCCTGGATACCATCCACTTGAGGGGACATCCTCAGCTAACTCCTGTATGGAGCCTGCATAAGGGCTGCTCCTGGTTCATGTAGAAGAGATGATGCTGCGCTCAGCCATCAACATTGTCTGCAATAAAAGGAGAGCAGCCCTAATGAGAAGGACTTGGGGTACTGATGGATGAAAAGCTGGACATGAGCCAGCAGTGTGCACTGGAAAGCAGAAAGTCAGCCATATCCTGGGCTGCATCCAGAGCAGTGTGGCCAGCAAGCTAAAGGAGGGGATTCTCCCCCCCCTACTCTGCTCTGGGGAGAACCCCCTGCAGTTCTGTGTCCAGCTCTGGGGCCCCCAACATCAGAAGGACATGGACCAGTTGGACTGAGTCCAGAGGAGGCCACAGAGATGCTCCGAGGGCTGGAGCCCCTCTGCCATGGGGACAGGCTGAGAGAGTTGGGCTTGTTCAGCCTGGAGAAGGGAAGGCTCCAGGGAGACATTATAGCACCTTCCAGCACCTGAAGGGGCCTGTAAGAATGCTGGGGGGAATGAGGGAGAGACTTTTTACAAGGGCCTGTGGTGACAGCACAAGGGGTAACAAGTTTAAACTGAAAAAGGGTAGATTTAGGTTGGACATCAGAAAGAAATTCTTCCCGAAGAGGGTGGGGAGGCACTGGGACAGGTTGCCCAGAGAAGCTGTGGATGCCCCATCCCTGGAAGTGTCCATGGCCAGGCTGGATGAGGTTTGGAGCAACCTGGTCTAGTGGAAGGTCTCCCTGCCCGTGGCAGGGGAGTTGGAACTAGATGGTCTTTAAGGTCCCTTCCAATCCAAACCATTCCATGTTTCTGTGAAATTTTTGTTTTATGAAATCAGAAGAATTTTCTTCTATAGCTGCTACAGGTGCTCCTAGAGATGTAACAGATGTAACCAACAGTCCCAAGGGCTTCTAAGACCCTTGGCAATTTTTGATCAATGCTTCAATGGCATTCAGGGGGTCTTTTAGAAAGATCTGGTGGTTAGGGATATAGCCTTGGTTGCAAAAGTCTTGGGTTTGTCTCTTGACTCTGCTGAAGGGACCCTGTGCCTGACCTTGGTCAAGTCTTAGGCAGCACCTAAACCATAGGAAGCTTTGCTGTGCATCATTTTCTGGTCCTGCTCTGGCTCTCTGTTCAAACTAAGGCAGGTACAAGCGATCCCCAGCCCAGCAAGGGAAGGTAGCAGATAGCATAGCTCTCAGGGAAGCTGTAGTGGTCTCCAGTTCCCTGTCTGCAGATTAAGACCTCCTTGACTCGATTCTCCCTCTGTAAAGGTCTCAACCCAGCCTCTCCACATTTATATCCATGGTTAACCCAGCAAAGAGGTGGGCAGGCACACAAGGTGTCTGAACAGGGCTGCAGGCACTGATGAGTCCCAAAAAACTACATCCAAATCAGGTCTCAGCCCACACCATAACATTCCTGATGGTGCTGCTTGTACCCAGGCAAGTACAGCCATATGCACACACACACACATCCCTCCATATAGCCATAAGAGATTTATTCCATCCCCCCTCTCCCTGCAGCCCCAGAGGGTGGGAAGGTCCTGAAAAGGTCATGTAGTCCATTACATCCCCGCAAGGCAGGATCAGCTCTCCTATGGCCCCCCTTGACAGATGTTTGTGTAACCTGCCCTTAAAGACCTCCTGTAAAGGAAGGCCCACATCCTCCCCCCAGCTATCTACTTCTCGTCTCTCTGGGGTAACTCTGAGGATTTTCCCACGCTGTCTGAAATACACCACATTACCCCAAGCTACAGAGAACTGCTCTGCTCTCATGAAGGGCAGTTACTGCAGCTCTTTTCCCAGACTGAATGAGTAGAAACAATTTGCTAATACCTTTGCAATGAGGGAAAATCTATTCTAGGCTGTCTTTGTCTCATATCAACACACAGCCCCTAATTCACAACCTTGTCAGCATTTAGGACAGGATATGGCTCTGCCAGGGTCTGTCTGGCAGCAGAAGTGGCCTCAGCTCTTGCCCTCCCAAGATGCAGAGCCCTGTTCCCTGCAACCTGATAGCAAGAAATGAGAATAAAATGTTTCCCTACCTGTCCCTACCCCAGGCTAATCTGGGATGCCCCTTCTTCTGTTGCCTTATTCAGCATATTTTGCCCTACTGTCATCTCCCCAGATCTTCTATTTCAATAAACTTTGCCTCCAGTCCTCTTTGCATGCCTTGCCGGAAGGGTATAACATCTCTGCTTCATGGTCCTATAAGGCATAACCCTCAGGTGAAGGTGGACATTGCACAGAGAAGGTCCAGCTTCCCAAACACCTTGGCGTTCTCCAACCTCTCTCCTTCCACCATGGACAATTAACTTTGGGTTTACTCTACGATTAAAGAGGTTGGCAACTGGCAAGTAAAACTTTCCATACAGACTGATAGCTGCTGGAAAACCCTCTGGGCAGGATTTGAGATGACACTTTGTTATCTTGGTGTTGATCCTCATCTGCAGTGTTTCCCACCTCAGGGACAGCATCTCCTCTAACCCTACTTTAGGTTTTGCCACTGATTATTTTAAGGAGACTGCTGAGACCATACCCAATACATTTATTTGCCTTCTGATGGTGAAGCTGCCACATCTGGCTGTTTTTCTCTGCAATCAAGTGTGCTACAACTGCAACGTAATTCTGGGAATCCCATGACACACCATTATCTTAGCAGCTGGGTCTTCACCTCAAAAACACATACTTATGTTCAAACTGAAAGACTTAGCAATACCAATTCTTCTCTTTCCTACGGTATTACATGGACTTCCTTGCTGAAACAATTTCCACTGCAATATTCTCCCAGTGAAACTGCTCCCAGATGCCTGAGTTTAGACTACAGATTTGACTGCGAAGCCAGGTTTCACAGATTCTCCCAGGTGATTTTCTTTAGAGCCTGTAAATCCTGTTTGGTTTTGGTTTTTTTCCTGCGTCAAGTTAACTTTATTTGATTTGGTAGGCTGAAAATCAAAAACTAGATCTCTCTGTGGCCTTATTTTAACCATGTTATTTAAATGTGCTGTCACATTGGCCTCAGTACTGCTTGAGAAATACACATCTGCCCCCTTGGAAAGATGTAGCTTCCAGGGACTGCAAGCAGGAGGATAATTTCATGGTGCAATGCACCAAAGGATTTAAACGCAATATGCTCTTTTAGTTCAGAGGCACCTCTTAATTAAGAACTGATTAAAGTTTGGGGATTGTTTTGTAACATAATAATTGTTTTGCAGGGCCTGGTGCCCTGACAGAGCTGGCTGCACCGGTTACACCCTGGGCAGAGACCTCAGGGCTCTGGGTCCAGGTTCTTTTAAACGTAGATGTATTTCATTTGCAGAAGCGGTTTCATACACTTTCGTCATCTCTCAGCCCTGTGGCACAGTTTGCATCTCAGGTGTGCTAGGCAAGCTGCAAGCTGTGCTTGCAGAGGGTTTAAATCATAGAATCATAGAAAGGTTAGGGTTGGAAGGGACCTTTAAAAGTCATCTAGTTCCAACCCCCCTGCAATGAGCCAGGGACATCTGCAACTAGATGAGGTTGCCCAGAGCCCCATCCAACCTGGCCTTGAATGTTTCCAGGGATTGGGCATCTACCACCTCTGGGCAACCTGTGCCAGTGTTTCACCACCCTCATGGTAAAAACTTTCTAGTCTGAACCTACCCTCTTTTAGTTTACAAGCATTACAGCTTGTCCTACAGGTCCTGCTAAAAAGTCTGTCCTTATCTTTCTTATAAGCCCCCTTTAGGTTCCCCCCTGAGCCTTCTCTTCTCCAAGCTGAACAAGTCCAACTCTCCCAGCCTGTCCCCATAGGAGCGGTGCTCCAGCCCTCTGAGCTTCTCCGTGACCTCCTCTGGACACTCTCCAATGTGTCCATGTCCTTCTGATGTTGGGGGCCCCAGAGCTGGACACAGAACTGCAGGTGGGGTCTCACGAGAGCAGAAAAGGAGGAGAATCACGTACCTTGACCTGCTGGCCACGCTTCTTGTCATACAGCCCAGGATACAGGGTTATGTGGGTGTAATGAGCAAGCCAAACTCTGCTCTCAGAAACCACACAAAAACCAGAGGGACAATTCCCTCCTTTCACTGGCTTCTCCCATCTGATTTCAGGCCAGCTTGCCAACACCACACCATCAGGCATGTTCCCCCATATGTGGGTTTGTCCATGCTAAATAGACAAAAACCATAGCCCTTCTGCTCCTCTCTCTGGTTAATTCATAACCTCCACAGTGTCCTCAAATCATCTCCTAACCCTCAGCAAATGGTTTTCTCTGCTTGGCCTCATCCATCTCGTTGAACTGTATCTGCTATCACATTATGGTGTTTACGTTTTTCAAAGAACTGAATGTCATTACCCTATCTTTGCCTTAGTCATAGTTTGGCCAGTACTACATTTCTTTCTCCTTTTATTTTCTAATCTGCACTCTCAAGTGTCTCCCTTCAGGAGATTGGTCTCACAGGCTTGCTTGGGTTTCTCTGTTTATCTTGGACCAGGAACAACTTTTTGAAATCCTAATGGCGTAAGTTTTGCAAAGCTAGCTGTGAAGCAAGAGACTTTCACGCTCAACAAGCTCATGAGTGGCAAAGTGCCACGAGACAGCTGTTGAACTGAAAGGGGATTAGCAGAGCTAAGTGGATGCCCTTGAGCCATAAACCCCTGGTCCCTTGGGTATCTCTTCTCCAGGGGAGTGATGCAGGCTAGGCTGTCCCACCCTGATCCAAATTAGCCGGCAGGATCATAGCACAGATCTTGGCAAGAAACTCCTGTGAAAGCTGCTTGAAGATCATGTCACCAGGCTGTGTAACAGGGGAGAGCAGTGTCTGGTCTCCAGACCCCAGGATCAGCTTGTGCCTGAGAAATGTGTTGTTTCCTGGGGCTATGCAAGATTGGGACTTAGTTAGATGGCACACCAGGTGATGGAGAGCTATAGTCTTACCCCTTCTCAGCCATCATCATCATAACGTGCAAACGGGCTGGAAATCATGGCTCACACCAGCCTGCTGGGTCTGGTGGGTGGGTTGTTGGAGGGAAAGGCATGCAATAACAGCAGAACAGGAGGAAGGGGTCAGTTCTACAAGTCCATCGCTCCACATGTGATAGATGGCAGGTCTGATTAATGGCTGATGTGAATAACATGGGACAAAGAGTCTTCTCACGTTGGGATAAGGCTAGATCAGACCCCTGGGGTGTTAATGAAATCAAGCTACTTCTAGAAAGCACTAAAATACTACATCTCTTGGGGCTTGGATTGTAGCTGTAGGCTGCCTGTGAGGTTGTCAGTACTTTCTGTCCATGCATACTGAAAACTATTGCTATTCACTGCAACCTCCATCAAGTTTGGAATGGATGGGATGCTGAAATGAGAGCGAACAGTACCTCTTATCCTACAGAGCAATGTCTTTTTGTTGCATTAGTACAGGGAAGAGGTTGTGCCAGTTAGCCTGGCCACCAAGAAAATATATGCTTTCTGTGTAGGCTTACTCTCACTGAAAAGATATTTAAAACCAACATTCCTGTAGACACTGTTTGTCTCCTAACGCTTGTAAAAATAAAAGCAGGCAGGAGGGCACCGCAATCCCAAAGGAACAGCCAGGAACAGGGTCACGGGATACCAGGAATCCTGCTCTTGGCTCATCACAGACTTGTGTTGAGACTTTATCCAACTCCGCTGCTCTTCTCCATTTTTCCCTGCTGCCTTTTGTGTCATTACACTGGAAGTTCACAGGAGGGTTTCTCTGTGGGTGTGCGTGGGTGCCTGCATGTGTGTGCAACACACTGAGGTCTCTCAGTACAATGGCAATATAAATTATATTGTGTCAAATTCTTGGAGTGGTAGTATTGTAAGAGTTTCCTCCCTCAGAGACTTTGCAAAATCGCTACCTGTGAAATTAAATTAAACATTGCTTCTCTTGGGGTTTAAACAATACACTCCCTCTAGCCTGGGCTAAGGGTTTCTTTATACTATAATACTTTCTAGATTAATACAGTGCAGGAAATTAATTACCTTTTTTTTTTTCTTCAGTAAGGCTTCTTTTTCTTGCAGATTTTAGATTTTCAATTTACAAAGAAAACTGAAGGGAGACCACAGGAAATCCCACGTATGTGAGGAATGTAACCTTAAGATCTGGTTCCTGGTACCTGCTCTGCTCTGCTCTTCAGATCTGCTCTGCCTCCCCCAGCTGATAAGAGTGATGCTGGGTCTGCCTACCACGCTCATTCAATTACTCTTGACACTGTCTTTTGTCTCCGGTGGACCCTGGACAGGCACAAATCAAAGCTGTCACGTCCTGCAGAGCCCTGGTTTGGCCTGGAGTGCAGAGATCTCTGCACTCTGCCTTGTTGCAAACATTTGTTAGGGGTAGGAGAGGTGTGGGGTAGAAATTCAGATGCCTATATTACCTCGCGCCCTCATCCTTGGACACTAATCTTGAAGGATAAGGTTTTGCAGCACCACGTTGGCCAGAGCTCATCTGGTGGTCCAGGGAGTGCAGCTGGGAGAAGACCAAAGTATTATTAACATCCAATCATAGGAGGGATTTAAAGGACAGAAAAATCTTTGCGAATATCCTTTTTGTCTTTCAGATCATAAAATCTCTGGTAAGGACCCCAAAGGAGCGTATACATGCGCACGCACACACACGCAAACACCCAAACCAAATACCTTCAGGGAAAACAAAAAAATCCCTCTCTCTCACTTTGCCAGTACTTGTTGTTGTTGTTTCTTCCACTTGCTGCTGTCAGCCAAGGCTTGAAACCCTTTTGGGAGCAGTGTTCTCAGTGAGCTCAGTGCCTGCCTCCACTGTCCCTGTGACACCACTCTCCATGAACCCTATGACCAGGGGAGATGCAAGAGCTGGCAGAAGGCAGCCCTGATGGAAAGTTGGCCAGGACTGGATTTGCCCAGCAACGGGCAGACAGGTACCACCATGTCCCAGAGGTCGCTAAGGCACTGCCAATGTTTTCTGTGCAGAGCTGGCTCAGGGAGGGCCTTTCTGAAGTGCAGAGGGCAGCAGTTTTATCTGTTGCAGCTGGTTATCTTTAGACAATTTTAATAAATCAATGGGATTAAAAACATTCCTCCCCCCAGCCTCCTCAGAGGTGTTTAACCCCATCAGGCAGTGTGATGAGGAGGAGTGCTTTTGAAAACCAATTGCATTAAAAAGAGAAAACTGGAGGAGTTTGCAGTCATCTCCTCTTGAGCAAGTCCTATGTTAAAGGAATGATCCCAACTTCCAAACCACCCTTTGTGGGTAATCATACTTGTATCGGTCTTCAAGAAAATGAAGGTGCCAGAAGCCACGTGCAAAAGGAAACCAGTGTATATCTGTCCTGTCCTAGTTTCACTGGGTAATTATCCATATTGCATAGCATTTGAGATATTCCTGTCATTTATTAAGTGGTGCAAACCATTCCTGCACCTTCTCTCCTAGAGGACATGGCACATGCATTTGTTGCTCGATTTTTGCAGTTTGGGAAGTTTGGTTGAGGATCTGGAGAGGATCAGGGCCATGAATCTCTAATGAGCAAAGAGCAGGTAATAACTAACCCAGAGAAAGCTTTGTCCCCCTGTCCAAGGAAGTCCCTGGAAGATGAACATCCAGCTTCTGTCCCCCTGCACACCTGACATGTCAGGTCTACCAGTTCCACAGCACCCTGCACAGCAGGTCTGGTTCCTGCAAAACAGCCTGCAAGGAAAAAACCCTGTTAACTGTCATCACAGGGACAGCCTGCAATTGTTGCAAGTCCAAGACTTTGCACATAGCAGACCATGACAGAGGCCCTGAACTTGACACTCCACATTGCTCCCCAGGGAATGCGGTCATTTGAGTGACTCTGCCATCAGGACATTTGCAGTCTAGATCCACCGCAAGGACCTCCACAAACCATGACCCGGAGCTTGCCAGCCCGCCTGTAGGCATTATCTAATCATCCTTTGAGATTATTCCCTTCCCAGCAAAACCATTTCCCCTGACAGAGATGGAGCACTGGCAGATTGAAAGATTCAGAGCTGGTTGCAAAGAGCTATCACCTTCCTGCCCGGGTCTTTACGGACAAGAGCTACTCGATGTAGCCGTTTGTTTTCTTGCATGGAAACTCAGACCTTCACAATCCATTTTCAACTTCAAACCACAGCTCTCACTGACTACTGTTCAAAAACAATGGCAATAATGGGCTCTATGTTTCTAAAACAATCCTATTTTTTCATAATGGGAACAATTTTCAGAAGCAGTCTCTAAAAGTGCCAACAAGGCTGTTTCCAAAAGCCATGTGCACATGGGAAAGAAAGGTCACGAGAACATTAACTGGGCCCATGGCTGGGTCACACAACTGGGAATACACCTCCTGGACTAGTTATTGCTGATGGGGGACCACGACACCAAGTAAATGTGTGTCCCTGAAGGACAGCGAAGCCCCAAATGAACAGGAGCAACAGGAATGCAAGTATGTCCAAAAGAAAGATGCGCTGTAGGCCATGCAAAGAAGCTAAGACAGGTTTTTCTCCTCTTTTCCCACACATCCTCCATCTCTGCTCTCCGCACATTTAGGAGACAACAGGGAAAAGTACTGAGTCGTCCTCAAACCATTGAATGTTGAAAATGCAACAGTGATTTCTGTCTAGAATAGTCAGCATTCAAAATAATTAAAACTTCGACTTCACTGTCTTTTAGAATCTCATGTTACATTTGTTTCAATGGGGTTTTTTCCTAGAAATTTTCAGTTCTTTACAAACAAAACCCAAGAATCTCATACAACAGTCCCAGTGGCTGAGGATAACAACAAACACTAATGAAGTGCATCAGAATTTGCTGGAAACATCACCCCTGCAGTTGGTACCTCAGTTCCCCCTTTCTCAGCTTTCATGATGCACTATCTAAAGTTTCTGACCTGAGATTATCCTATAGCATGGAGCATGTTCTGCTCCTGATTGCCCCAATGGGCAACCCAGGGTGAATTTTTCCTCAAGGTACATCTTGAGTTTAAAATATGGTCCAGACCTTGCCTCTGCATCAGACCTGTGCTTGTGTTTTTCAGTTGAGTGTGAAAGGGGATATAGGCTTGAAGGGGTAGTTTTCCTTGTTGCTGCTGTCACTGTTGTATAAATGGGGTCCTAATGAGTCCAGCAAGCTCTGACAAGCTGCTGTGCCACAGGCACTAATGCAGGAGACAATAGGAAGAGTTTACATTATTTTGAAAATGGAGAAAGAATCTCATACCTTTATTTGTCTGCTTTTATCATCCATTGATCCAGGTTCATGCTCAGATATCAACCAAATGTCTATGGGGATGGTTAGATCCAGGGTCTTCTCTGGGTGCTTACCTCCAAGGATAGTTGTCCAAGCCAATATCACAGCCACCTCTGTGAATACAGATAAACTGCCAAATAACACCTCTCTGTGTGCAATAAACTGCTAGAAGAGCCACCAAATGCAAACTGGCTACACAATGCAAACCCTGACCATTGACCAGGATCTGAGCCTTGCTTGTTTTCCTTGCAGACCTCTAATTCAGATGACTCTGCAACATGGAGCACCCAGTGTGACTTCTGACGTCTTTTGTAGTGGAAGCTCACAACCTAATTAAGTGATGGAATGAGAAAAAACAGCTGCCTTCCTGAAAAGAGACGCTCCTTACAAACCTCGTGTTAACAGGAGGAGCAGGAAGATGCCAACAGCTGCATGAAATCACTATAATTAAAGAAAAAAAAAAAAAAAAAGGGAGAGAGAAAGAAAACTTTCCAGTAAGCAGATAGCTGTGGGCGTCCTGCAGGGGAAAGGTTAATTCCAGCCTCATCTCCCAGCTGGCTCCATGAGGACAGAGGTTAAAGATGAAGCTATAACATGCACATGTCAACACGTCTCAGATCTCTCCCTAGCTATCATCCTCCTGCAGTCTGCCCCAATTAAACCTCTTCCTACCTGTTTGGTAAAACGACTGTACTTTCCAGCATGCTGTAATGGAATTAAAAAATATGTGTTATTAAATATGAATGCTTAAGAGGTTGTGTCTCCACTTGAGACGTCTGGTCTTATAACTTAGAAGACCAGTATTGAAAAGAGAGATTCCCCTGGGGACTGCTAGCTAGACAAACCAATGAAAATAACCAGAAGCTGGAAAATCTCTGGAGTAGGGTATTATATGTATTTGCCCTGCTTGGACCCCTCCCTTGGGGTCTGCTTGCAGGCATTCTTCTGTTGGCTTTCCTCTTACAGACAGTGTCAGGCTGCCCTACCAAAGCCAAACAGACCTCAAAGAAGGGGAAAAACTATAGGAAGAGTGAAAAAATCTGAAAGAAAAAAAAAAGAATGCTTAAAGTACAGATGCTCCAGAAAGTGTCCAAGCAGCTGGTAGGCTGCCAAATGGTGCTCTGGATGGAGTCCTGGGAGAACAAGGGGACAGAAAACATCCCTGTTGCCTCTGGGATCTCCCACCCTGATCTTCTCCTTTGCCAACGACAAGATTGACTAAGAGATCCTGTTATTTTCTGAGGCCTTGGAAAAGGAAGATATAAATAAAAAGGTGAAGAAAAAGAGCATCCAGGACCTCAAGAAGAAGCTCTGGAAGAGTGGTTGCAACCTGGCTCATTTGATGCACTGCAGAAAGAACATGGGTCAGAGGATGCTGCAAACGATCTTGTGAGGATGCCCATATGCCTTGCAGGAGCTTTTTTCCTGATATAAGCACAGTTTAAGGTGCTTTCTGGCTGGTTTTGTGCAAATACGCCTAGGTAATTAAATGTAGCTTTGAGTCCACTTACACAGCTCAGAGATAGCTAAAACATCCCTGGCTGTGAGTTAGGCAGGGCACTCTCTAAAGTGTTTTAGAAAGATGCAGCCCTCTCCCTTGTTTTGCTGGTAATTCTTTCTCTCAGCCTCTATCCTGAACTTCTTTACTCTCCACAAACCTTGTGTCTCATCAGGGCCCTAGGATCTATGCCTTACCTATATTTTCTTCCATGCAACCCTTACTGAGCTTGCTGTTGTGCTACGCTTCACCGTGCCAGAAGGCGGCTGAGTTAAAACAGTGATATATCAAAGCACCATTGTTCAGTCTGAGTTACCAGGTGACCACTGCTGCATTGGAGATCAGAAAGGTGTCCTTGAAATGACTGCAAGGAAAGCAAATAAACCATCCCTCACACATTCATTCCCACAAGATTAGCAAAGTACAAGTTGGTGATGGTTCACAGCCAACAGGGTGTCCATAATCAGATCCTGTGCTCACCCTCCACAAAGGTTTTTTTCCTAGAAAATTTAATGGTTCCTTCATTACCAATCTTGAGAAATGCAATTTAAGTTTGGAGTTTGGAAATTGCCTGGCAACATATGCTATAAAAACATGGGTAGTCTGCAGAGAACAGTTTAAGCTATGGAGAGGACTGAGAAAAACATTTACTAAATCCTTACAAGACTGCAGAGCACAATAAAATCTTATACCTACTTGAAATTTGATTCTCTTCATGGGGGGTCTGTGTGACCTTTAGCTTTGAAGGTTTCCTGTGGGCTTTCAACCTCTTATATTTTGAGCTTTGGACATCACTAGTCAAGGAGTTGATTTTCTTCTTGTTCTTTCTATAATTTCATAAAAAATAAACCAGTGTTTTAAGTGATATTTTCCTTGGAATATGTGTGGGCGCTTTTTCAAGTGACCAAATTTGTGTTTGTTTGTTGGTGAAAGTGTTTTGTTATAGTGGTTTTTCAGTATGTTTCCATTTGCTTGTTTTGCAAAAGTTACAGAAGGGGAAAAATAAAGACATTTCTCACTAATAAGGCTGAAATATCTAACTGAAAGGTTTATGGAAAAAAATCTTGATTTCTGGGAAAAAAAAAATGGAAAAGTTGAGGTTGTGGTGAAATGTTTGTGATGAACACACATCACGGTCTGATGTGAGTGTGTGGATATGTATGAGCATGTGTGTGCGTGAACAACCAACCACCCCTCATAGCTACAACTATTCTACTAAACCAAAGATTACACAAGTCTATTTGGCATCCAGCAGACAGGGTGAGACACTATCCAACTTTTTAAATTCCCGTGCTGGGCCCATGACCTGCTAGTTAAACAGACTAATCCAGACAGAGCCTATGAAGTACATTACCGTACATATCCTCATGAGTCTTAATGTCTCAACAGCCAGTGGAGAAATGGGTGGTAATTTGATGGTTTAGAAACAGCAGCCTCAAACTCTATCCCAGCCATGCCTCTGGCAGGTGACCATAGACCTATCACTGCTCTCTGACATGCAGCTAGAACCTTGTGTTAGGTTTAATACCTTAATTTGAAGACTTTTTCTTCTTTTCTTGCCTCACCAAGAGAAGAAATATTGTTGTTTATACAGCAAGAATTCAAACTGGTGCAAATACTTTTACCCAGTGTGGTTAAGCCCTCCTGTGTCATGAGGAGGAGAGGATTGTTCTGAACATGTGCACGGTGTCTAGCCAGGTGAAGCAGGGATGTCTTCAGGTGTGTGGCTTCACAAGGATGGTTCATATGTCTTTTTGGGCAGCAAGGACAATAAAAATCAAGGACATGTTCATGGAGGATGTCCACCACCTCAGCCTATTTTGCATATCAAACTGGACTGAGGACTTCCATGTGGGGTTTCTGAGCCTCAGTTCTGTGGTTGGTTCTTCTCTTTCATCTTCAAAATGGAGGATAGCACAAAATCCAAAGAGGCAGAGCAGCCCACCCTAACAGCTTCACAGGGACACTTGATCCTAGATGAAGAAACTTTTGGGAAAGACTGTGGGGAGAGGCTGGTGATAAGGAGTGGGAAACATTCTTTCCTGTGTCACTTTGTTGCAGCACTCTGAAGGCCAGATATCACTACAATGCCATTTGCAGGGTTTGTTGGCCCAGAAAACCAAGGCGGAGGCTAAGCTGGAGAAATCCTTCTTGGTCGGTTGTGATTGATAAAGTTTCCATACATAGCAACCCAAGTTAGGATAAATGGTAAAAAACTAGAAAAGTTATCCCTTTAAGAACTAACAGTAAGGGGAAGGGCATTGATAAGAAAATAACAAAGCACTGTACGCCCTCATCAGGAAGAGGAAGACCTCGAGTACTCATAAGTGTTGAAAAGCCGTTGTTTCACCAAAGGAATTTCTAGGACTTCTCTCTTTACTCCCAGCTCCTTTTATTCTCTTTACTCCTTCATTATTCCCATCTGCCTAGTTCATTGTCTCATTTATTATTCAGCTCTTCTAGTGTCTAGACAACCTGATGATGTTGGCAGGTCTTGCTGCGCAGAGACTCGCACCAATATCTTAGTGTTCCACCAATGTCTCTTAGAGGACAAGCCCAGGATCCAACACCTGCATTCTTCAGGACTCGCTTCTCTGCCATGAGAGGGTGAAGATCCATGTACTTACTCCTTCCAGCTGCATCTCTCTTTTCCCATGTAACTCCCCTATAGTTAGTCCAGCAAGATCTAGCTTCCCAACCCTCAGCCTTCCCCAGATGCAGCTGGTCCTTGGGTCAGAAGGGCCATGTCAGCAACACAACCCCTTCCCCAAGACTTGGAAAGAAGAGTGTGCTGTTAACAGAGGACAGGACGGTTGTGGTTATCTGTTCCTTCCTTCCGCTGGAAAACCTGATCTTGCCCATCCTTAGCCCACCCTGGGTAACCCCCTCCAGAGAAGAGCTGTAGCACCAAGAAAGGGATTGGAGCCACCAAGTTAGAGACATCTCCACTGTCACTCTGAGGTGCAGATGCAAGAAGTCTCACCTCTACCTTATCTTCGCTTCTCTGCAAGCACAATGAGCCAGCCAGTTTGAACTAAAGGTTAACATGATGTAACGAAGGGGGGCAATATTCCTGCAAACCCCCCCCTTGCAACACGACATAGTCATGAGTCAAAATGCACAGCCCTCTTCCTTCATCACCACTTCATGTGATGTAACCCTACCCTGTTATACCATTCTCAGTTCTCTCTTTAGTATGAGTCAGTGCTGGTGCTTTTCTTGAAAATATGAAGTACAAAGGGTGGGTTTTCTTTTATTTTTTTTAATTGAGCACTCATTTGCAGCAAAGCGAGAAATGAGAACTTGCATCAGTCGTGAACACTAATGCAGAACAATAGCAAAGATCAATAAACAATTCAATCCTTTCTGAGAAAACAAGTCTGAGGCAACCTCTGGGAGTCAAATAAAGAGCACATACACATGAACAGCAAAACCCAAATGCTCTGCATATTAATTCAAGCCAACTGCTTTTCCAGAGTAGAACTCAAAAAAACATAAACAAGTTACTACAAAACCAGAGGAAATCGGCTGGCATTTCGCAGTCTTCCTTTCACAACTTTTCAAGATATTTGATAAGAGATCCTCTTAGTCTTTTGAAGTGTGGGACAGTCTGTTTCCAATGCCAGTTGAAAGGCAGTCATCATTTTCAAAGGAAATTATGGATTTCATCCCTGCTACATAAAGACCAAATTTTCCATCTTACAGATCACAGCTCCTCCTACAGTGGGACAAAGCAGATCAGAAGATGCCTGAAACATCCCAGGCAGAGTGTTTCAGGTCAAGGGGACTGGTTAAAGAACAAATACCCAGAGGAAATGGAGTCAGGATTTGAGAAAATGGTCCCTTCTGAAGGCAGCCCTTTTATCACGAGCATGACGCATTCAGTACTTAAAGCCTTTTTCAGCCTCAAGTCCCAGTGGCAAAATCTCTTTTCAAGCAGAAGTCTGGCTCCACCACTTGGCTATTTGCATTGATTTTTCTTGGCAGCTGCATGGATATTACAGGGACTGAGACCACTGAAAGGGCTTAGCTCAGCAGTTGCCAAGCTGTAGACAACGTTAAGGTTATTCAGAGTGGTCTACATATACACGCATACCCATGCAAGATGAATCCATGCATGCAAATGCACAGATATTTAAACCTGTCTCAGCATCTTTTCCTGGTGCAAGCAGGCAGCTGTCTGGGCAGCAAACACAGCCTGAATATCTCAGCTTCTTCTGACCCTGCTCACAACTTAGTCCTGACACAAGCATCATTGTCAGGATGTCACATTTTTCTCCTCCTGGAGGATGGTACCCCTGCAAAACAGTTTAGCTGGCAGATAAAATTACTTATGGGTCAGATAGATACACCCTAAATACCTTCCTGTGGCTCACAGAAGTATAAAAGAGCTCAGCAGAGACATTACTACTTGCCATAACGAGCACATCATTCTGCTCAGGGCGTGTGTGCTCTTGCTAGAACAGACCTGGACTGAGCTGAGTGACCTCCACCCTGTTCAAATCTGAACTTCCACCAGGCCAACAATAACTGCTGTGGATGGAAACCAAAGAGACCATGGAGGTTCACATGTTTAAGCCCACTTCCATGTCTGTGTAGACAGTTCATTTCTCCCAATGTAGACAAAGCTGTCAGCAACTACTCTTTAAAAGTATCTGTGCTGGGTGTGCCAGGGGGAAAGCTCACAGAATTTCTCAATCTCTTCCAAAAGGCAAGGATCTTCCAGGTTCTTAGTTCCCATTGGCTACAGTAAGAATATGCCTGAAACGGTGCTGAATAAAATGTGCCAGTGGACTTCCACTTTGTATTTTTAGTAGGTGATTTGTTGTCCTTTCTTCTAAAGCCATTAACTCTCAGTGGTGTGTTTCTCTTTCTAGCCATGGGTAAACATCAAGATCACCTTCAAAAAAAGCGGTGACGTTGCATGCCAATTTTTGTTGCCTTTGTACTTAATACACTAATTAAAGATGTCCCTTTTGCAGGAAGCACAGCCCATTGGCTGTGTTCTATTTTCTACGCAACCTCTAGAGTTAATCCTGCCACAAGGAACAGAGAGACTCCATGAGGTCCCTCTCAACCTTTAGTCTGTGATCCTGCAAGCTGACTCCTACCAAAGCTCAAGCAGCCAGTCTTGTACCTCACAGGTCTGCTTCTCCCAATACTGTCCCTAAAACTGTTTATAGTCTAACATGGGATTTCACCTGGCCAAGACGACAATCATCTAGGCTCCCTGCACGAGCAAAATGGATAACTCCAGAATCCAATTCATCTCATACTACAACAGATAGCCAAACCTATGTGGGTGAACAGATCCCTAAAAGTATCTGCTCCTGTCCTTTAAATATTAAGGCAGCAGAGATGACCACACCGGGTGGAGGAGTCTGAAGTTAGTGAAAGCAAACCCCTTCCCATTTTCCTGCCAAAACTAAAAGCTCATTTGCCCCCCGAGAACTTCCAAGTCTCTTGTAATGCAACCCTTGGAGATACCTGTCAGGGGAAACAAGGCAGAATATTTCTTCATTTTTAAATGTTTTCCATTTAAAAAAAAGAGAAAGTTTATTCCAGCTGGTGATATAAATGCACTTATTCAGCAGATTGGATGGGGAGGTCAAGCCACAAGCCCATTGGCATAAATCGCTCTCACTCTCAGCTGGCATCTCATCAGGATCTGGTTAAAAGCACTCTTAAGTCTAAGAAAGACTTATGTAGAGGACAAAAAGCTTTCACTAGGGTGGATCATCACCTGCTTTAATAGGGACATATCCTTCTCAGGGCTACTGTGTTCAGGAATGCTTTATTCTTGGAGGAAGTAATTAAAAAAAAAAATCTAGGAAGGGTGGGGTCACTATTACAAGCTCTGATGATATAAATGTGTAAAACTTTTTTCATTAACCCCTCATCTGAGCTTCAGTAACTAACTACCCATATTTGCGGTCTTAACACATGGACTGCCAAAGTGCATGAGCCTGTACTATACCTGCGGCAGGGTTGGCTCGGACCACTGGTACAAGCAGTTGCCAGGGGCTCGGCTGATGGGTTGTAGCTTGCTAAGCTATCGTCCCTCAGTCACTTTAGACCCTGTGTGTGCCTTCTGTCACTGCTGCATTGAGAAAAGACTACTGAGCTCTGACTTACAGAAACTAATGATCCTCTGCATGACCCAGATACATGAGAGGTGGAAGAGAAGCTCTGGGAAAAGAAGATTTAGGTTTCAGGCTCTGGGAGCCATTTGAACTGGGCTTTGCTACTTTATTGTGCATTTCTTGTCTAACTAACTCCATTCATAAGGCTGGAGCATGTAGTAGCCTAAGAGACAGTATACTTTCATTGTATATGAAAGCATAATAAAACCAAATCTTGCTCCTAGAAATCTTTCGAGAGTGAGAAAAAGTATTGTTCATATTTGAGAAGACAGAAGAAGGATTGAAGAGAAGACAATGACATACCCGGGCATGGGCCGTAGATCATTGGTAGACGTAGGAGATGGACCCAGGTTTCTTGGCAGCCTATTGCTTTGTTCTCCATCCTACTCCGGCTGACAGAATCAAAAGCTGGAGGAAAGGAAGGACTGGTACGTGACAAAAACAGACAGATGTGAATCTTAGGAAGGATACCTGTTTACACGAGTACCAGGTTTCTTTGTCTCGTTGACACTTCTGTTCTATGAGAATAGTTATTCATCTTCCCTTCTACTACCAATATCAAAAGCAGCGGAAAACCACTGACCCTTTTTTCTGTGTTTCCCATCTCCATCTATTTTCTCTTGACATTTGCCATGAGTACAGAGTGTGCAGTCCAGTCAGAAGAGCAAAGGACCGCTGTGATGTACAGCGTTGCATTCTGTTACAAGTATGTGTTTGCTCTGCCAGAGATACAACCCTGAATTGGGCAAGGAGCAACACAGAGCCCATAAAGGAGATAATTTACCCTTTTCCCAGACACATCCATGAGAGCAACTTATCTTCTCCTTCATCCACCCAGAGTCAGGATGTGGCTCTTATCTGCCTGTAAACCAGACAGAGTAGAGCATGTTGCCCTTTAAGGTCAACCTGCTAAAAAAAAAAAAAAAAAGAAGCAACAGCATTTTTAAGCTTTGGGTTTTTTCCAGCAGCTTGGGGCTGTTGGACATGCCTGTTATCATGGCAATCACTGGGGAATGGGACTTCTACCTGCCTTTTATCCTATCCCAAGAGTTTGAGCTCTGTTTGCAGGCAAACCCACTCAGCTGCTGTGCCAGTATAACACTTGCTGGGTTCAGCTGTCTAAAGGCTGATGTCTACAATGAGTCTACAGCTGAACGAGCCACACTAGGGTCCTTTTGACCCATGAAGAGAAAGACCTAGGGGAACTGGTGGAAAAAAAAAATTACCATGAGCCAGCAACATGCACTTGCAGCCCAGAAAGCCAATATCCTGGTCTGCATCAAAAGAAGAGTGACCAGCAGGTCAAGGAAGGTGATTGTCCCCCTCTACTCCACTTTCATGAGACCTCCACCTGGAGTACTGCATCCATCTCTGGGGTCCTCAGCACAGGAAAGACATGGACACACTAAAGCAAGCCCAGAGGAGGCCATGAAGATGATGAGAAGGCTGGAGCACCTCTCCTATGAAGAAAAGGTTGAGATCTTTTGGATTGTTCAACCTGGAGAACAGAAGGCTCCAGGGAGACAAATATGGTCTCTTAAATATAAAGGGGGCTTATAAGAAAGGTGCTGAAAGACTTTTTACCAATGCCTGTAGTGACAGGACAAGGGACAATGGTGTTAAACTGAAAAAGGGTAGATTCAGATTGAATATAAGGAAGACTTTTTTATGATGAAGATGGTGAGGCACTGAAACTGTTTGCCCAGAGAAATTGTGAATATCTCCTCCCTGGAAGAGTTCAAGGCCAGGTTGGATGGGGTTTTAAGCAACTTGACCTAGTGGAAGATGTCCTTGCCTGTGGTAGTGGGCTTGGACTAGATGTTCTTTGAATGTCCCTTCCAACACAAATCATCCTATGATTCCATTGTTCTATGTACACATTAGGGAACCGGCTGACACAGTCAGCGGACAAAGAGGCATGATGCATTCTCTGTTAACACAAATGTCTGTAGTGGGTAAGGTGAAACACGTGCCTAGAACTCCTGACTATATGCTGACTATAACGGGAGCCTCAGTTCCCAGCTGAGAAGAGGCCTCCAGCACAAATGATGCCCAGTTCAAGTGGGGTGAATACACTCTTAAACCTAGGTCAGATGAATCCCACCCTAGTGACTCAGAGAGAAGGAATTGCATTAATATGGGCATGTGTGATGAAGTATTTCCTTTCGTTTGTCTTCTAGTCTGACTCCTAGTCATTTTACTTGATGCTTCCTAGTTCCTGTGTTATAAATAATAGTGAGTAACCTTTTCCTACTCACCTTCTCCATTTTTCATCCACTGTTCATAGTTCTAAAATGCCATTTTGGAAAAGAATCTAGAATGATACCATACAAAAGATATGGATATGCTGCAGATTTGAGCAGCTTCATGCTGTTACTTCCTGGTTTGTTCATTATTCCCTTCCAGTAATTCCTAACATTCAGTTCCCCTGAGCTCTGACCTAAGATCTCTTTTCTAAGTGGAAATAGCTACTCTGGAGATCATCACTGTGTATAAATGTTTAGGGCTGCATTTCCCACATGTGCATTACTTTGCATTTACTAACACTCAGTTTCACCTGTCTCTTTGTTGCCTGGTGTCTCAAGAGTTTGAGACACGCCTACAGCTCCTGATGGGAATATTAGTTTCAATTACCATGAATAATTCTGTGTCATCAAGAAATTTTATCACTCCTTTATTGTCAATCTTTTCCAAATCATTTACAGGTGTGTTCAAGCACACAGGTCCCGGTGGAAAACCCTGCAGGACTCTCCTGGCAATGCTTTTACATTATCAAAACCAAACAATTCTTTGTTTCTTACCTTTTAATCAATTAATAATCCACAAGAGTAATCCATCCCAAAACTATTTCATTTTTTGAATCCTCTGTTGACAGACCTTGCTAAGAACTCTTCCTTTTCCTCTACAACAGCTGGATCATTCTGACATATGTTCACAACGTCCTTCAAAACAATTTGATGTATGGGGAATAAATTTTCTGAAAGCAGTGTTACCTCTTCCTCTATATGTTGCATTTAGTGTTGTGATTATGGATGCCGTCCCTTAGACCCTACTAGTGAGTTCAATACAGATGTCAGCATTACTGAACTGCAGTTTCTCAGGCCCTTCACGGTGCCCTTCTCAAACATTCACAGCACAATTGCTGTTTTATATTGCCCTGCAGCTAAGTCTGATTGAAGTGACAAGTCGCATGCCACAATTAATAATACAGTAGTTTCATATCTCCATCCCCCGAGAACTCTTGAATCATGTTTCCTTTATTTTCATTGATTTTTTTTCAATTTATTTTACTAACCTTTCTGTTAGGAATCATTGCTTTGATTGATCCACTCCCTGTTCCTCCCCAGAATAAATGCTGATGTGGGAACCATCTTAAACTAATCCATAGTTAATAGAGTTGGAAGGATTCATCAAGCCTTTCTGCTGTGCATTGTGGCCATGTCTTCCTTAAGCATCTCTATTACTCCAATTATGTCTAAGTCCCACAGCGTCTCTGACAGAATCTTGTATCAATAACTTTGAAGATTTTATTACTATTCCATTCCTTCAGTAAAATTGTTCTCAAAATCTTTTTCAGTATGCTTTGTTGATGTTTTATGTTAAACTTCCAGACATTTAGCTCGTCTCTATCCCTCATTTCTCGTTTAAATATTTCTAAGCATTGTCTTTTTGCTTCCGTCACTTTTAGTCTTTTACTAACCACTTCACTTATTTATCTAGGTCTAATCTTTTTCAAAATCCTTTTAATACGTGTTATATGTTTATCCTCTGAGTCTCTAGTTTGTTGCCTTCAAAGTATTTGCTGTGCCATCTATCAGTATTTTGCACATTTAGCTGTTTCTTACAGTTTTCTTTTTGAAAGCTTCCCCCTTTTGACTAAGTTAAAGCCCTTTTGGACATAAAGTTTCACTAGTAGGCTCTTATCTTTTTCTCTCTTGCAACTATTATATTCACTGTCACAGTACAGTGCAGGTTGCCTTTGGAAGCTGTTGGAATTCACAGACTTCAGGAACAAGGAAATAAAATCCTGTGATTCCTCCTGTATCATGCCATTCTTTGCATAGCTTTTTTTAACCGTTTTTATACCTCCAGAATGGATCTGACAAAGCACTGGACTATGACAGTCATTGGTAAGAGTACATTGAGGCATATCTATGGACCACCATTCAGTTATAGCCTGGGCAGAAGCTCTGAAGGTCTGCAATCCAACTTTCTGCTGAAAGCAGAGTTAACTTCAAAGTTATATTTGGTTATACAAGATCTCATCTAGTCAAACTTTGGTATTCCTCAAGAAGGGAATCTTAAAGGTGAAGCATCAGGCCATCCCCATGTGCCAAAAGATGAGTTGGCAGGAAGAATACAGAGAGCTTTGAATGGAACTCAGAGTAAAAAGGAGAGTTTATGACCTGTGGAAGAAGGGGAAGGCAACTCAGGAGGACTACAAGGATTTTGTGAGGTTATGCAGGGAGATAATTAAAAATTCCAAAGCCCTGGTACTTAATCTGGCCTCTGCCATAAGACACAATAAAAATATTTCTATAAATACATCCACAACAAATGGCGGGCTAAGAGAATCTTCATTCTTTATTGCATGAGGGGGAAAAATAGTGACAAAGGATGAGGAGAAGGTTGAGGTACTTAATGCCTGCTTTGCCTCAGTTTTTCGTAGTAAGACCAGTAGTACTTTGGGTACCCTGCTCCCTGAGCTGGGAAACAGGGCTGGGGAGAAGAATGAAGTTCACATAATTCAAGGGGAAATGGCTAGCTACCTGCTACAGTACTTAGACACCCACAAGTCCATGGGGCCAGATGGGAACCACCCAAGGATACTCAGGGAGCTCTTGAAAGTGCTCACCAACCTACTTTCCGTCATCTATCAGCAGTCCTGGCTAACTGGGGAGGTCCCTGTTGATGGAGGTTAGCCAACGTGATACCCATCTGCAAGAAGGGCTGGAAGCAGGATCTGGGGAACTACAGGCCTGTCAGTCTCAACTCTGTGCCAGGGAATGTTGTGGAGCAGATCATCTTGAGTGCAACTGTGCGGCAAGTACAGGACAACCAGGTGACCAGGCCCCATCAGCATGGGTTTATGAAAGGCGGGTCCTGCCTTACTAACCCACTCTTCTTCTATGACAAAGAGAAAATGGCCTCAAGTTGTGCAGGGGAGATTTAGATTGACTATTAGGAAAAATTTCTTCACTGAAAGGGTTGTCAGTCACTGGAATGTGCTGGCCAGGGAGGTGGTTGAGTCACCATCCCTGGAGGTGTTTAAAATAAATGTGTTGCTTAGGGACATGGTTTAGTGGTGGACTTGGCAGTGTTAGGTTAACGGTTGGACTTGATGATCTTAAAGATCTTTTCCAACCTGGAGATTATGAGATTCTATAATTCTATCTCCAAGAATGAGAATCTACAGCTGTTGCAATAATCAGTCTTGCCCATGGAGAAGAATTGTACCTTAAATCCAGAATTTCCTTTTTCTGCAACTTTTTACTTGTCTCTTGCCATGTCACTGTTCACCTTTGAGGATTGTCTTCTCTAAGCAAAGTCCATCTCCATCTTCTGCATAAGCCTTACAGTGTACCCATCCAGCCCACATCTCTTCAATTTGTATATAAAGACGTGTGAGACCATGTCAACAGTCCTGCCTAAATAGATGTAAATAACATCAGCTGCTCTTGCCTGTCTGAAGCGCCAATCAGCTTATCACACAAGTCAAAGCAGTTGCCCAAACACGGTCAGTTCTCAGTAAATCATGTTGAACGTTCAGTCACGTTTTTGTCCTTCACATCACTGGAAATGGCTTGCTTCATTGTTTTCCCAAGAACTTGAGAAAAGTTGACCAGATTTAAGTTCCTTGGACCCTTTTACTTGCCCCTTTGAAGCTGAGTGTGATATTTGCCAGGAAACTCTAGGAGTTGCCAGTCATTCAAAAAAACACACACTGACCCTTAGCTTAAGAAGGATATTGACCAGCTGGAATGAGTCCAGAGGAGGCCACGAAGATGCTCAGAGGGCTGGAGCACCTCTCCTATGAAGAAAGGTTGAGAGAATTGGGCTTGTTCAGCCTGAGGAAGAGAAGGCTCTGGGGACACCTTATTGCAGCCTTCCAATACCTGAAGGGGGCCTACAAAGAAGCTGGGGGGGACTTTTTACAAGGTCCTATAGTGACAGGACAAGGGGTAACAGGTTTAAACTGAAAGTGGGGAGATTTAGATTGGATGTCAGGAAGAAATTCTTCCCGGAGAGGGTGGTGAAGCACTGGAACAGGTTGCCCAGAGAAGCTGTGGGTGCCCCATCCCTGGCTGTCTTCAAGGCCAGGTTGGATGAGACTTTGAGCAACCTGGTCTAGTGGAGGGTGTCCCTGACCATGGCAGGGGGGTTGGAACTAGGTGATCTTTAAGGTCCTTTCCAACCCTAACCATTCTGTGATTCTATAATGACATTGGCCAGCTCCCCCATTCCCCTTGGAAGTGTTCTCTCTTGTGTCATGGACCTGTACATGCTTACCTTACCATCATAGTCCCTAACTTAATCCTCCTCTTAATCCTACTCTTTTCCCATGCCACAAGGCAGGTGGATCTGGAAGAACTTGCCAGTAAATACTGAGGCACAGAAAGCACTAAGTACCTCAGTTATTTCCATATAAATAGTCCTACACAGTTTTGTGGCAATGGAGAAAGCAGCTGCCCTGATGACCTTTTCCTGGAGCAGTTTCAGACACATTCACTTTTAAGGGTAGCTTTTCTGTGCAATACCATCATCATTAGAACAGAGTTAAAGAATACCTGATGATGATATCAGCTGCTTGTCTTGGAGCTAAAGTTGTTTTTCTCAACGTATTATGCAAGGCTACATGCTCAGTAAATACTAACTTTTTCCACAGATGTCAGGGAGTTACCAGAGGTGTGTTTATAGAGATCCCTACCAACAGGTCAGCCAGCATAGATGTTGCTGAGTAGGGGGCAAGAGGAAGAGTAACCTCTTCATCACTGCTGCAGGGCAAGGTGTCTTATCCATCAGTTACCATTTAATCCATGCTTCAGGATTAAAACCCAATGTGTAACAACCATATGATGCCTGGAAGAGGGGAGGAAGGAGTGCTGCTGCAGTCCATCAGGCTTGTTATTTTTGCAGGATTAGACTCTTACTTTGGCATAACTCAATCCTTGCTCCTGATTTGTCTTGTACCCCAAAACAGAATCTGTCTCTGTGTCTGCACAGGGTTGAGCTGGGAGGAAGGTTAGTACTGACCTGTACTTGCTCAGAGAACCATGTCTGGAGCTCCTGGGCTCCACTACTAATAGGGGCCAATATTAACAAGAACATAGGTACATTTTAAATCTGTTCCTCTTTCCACAGTGCTGAGCTCCTTCCTTTCCCCCAGCCCCAGTGCTCCTCCCCTCTCGTATCATGGAATCATTATGGAATGGTTTAGGTTGGAAGGGACCTTAAAGATCCCCATACTGGGTATCTGGTCTGAATTCAAAATGAAATCTGCCTTTCATTTCTCTGCCTTCCCACATGCCTGTCTCCCTCCCCTCCCTCTACTCCCCATAATTTACGTTTTCCTGCTTCATTGACACAGATGGGATTTTATGTTTAAACAATGTTCCACCATGTACCAGTTCCCCCTGATAAGTAAACTCAGTCCCAGCATGACTCAGCTCCTCGGCATGCAGGTAATTTCTCCAGCTCCCTCCCATGGCATTCCTCCCAAGTGCCTGCATCCCAGAGATTCCCAAGCAATCAATATCTTAGGTAACTGGACAGTCTATTTGCAGTGCACATAACCTACAAAGACCTAATGAAGAGATTTTATTGATGTCTTAATAGCAGATCTGTCTTGAAAATCTCTTCATGTCTTCATTAAAAGAAAGAGGCTCAGTGTTCAGAAAAGCATTACCCAAAAGGGGTCAAACACCTGCCAGCAGGTCCGTATTGGTGCTGCTCTGAAGGTAAGATGTGTGTGTGGTGTGACCCATCTCCCTCCCTCACAACTGCCTCACAGAGACCTTCTTTGTCCATGACAGGACACTGGCTACCTTGCGTGGCTCACCAGAGCTTGAGTGATAGCCAAGGCTGGGCTGGATGCTCCACAAATGGTACCTATGGCTTCTCCTAGCAGAGAGCTAGCTCCTGGCGATTCCTTCATGTCTGACCCATAACTCCCTACATGTCCATTTAGGCTGATGAATTTTGAGGATTTTTCTCTGGCTGTTTCTGAGCTGTCTCAGCCCTCAAATGAGTCGTTGAGCATGAGCTGGAGTAACACTGAAGGACATTGCCAACACAGATACACATCAGTACAGAGAGAACTGCAGCTTTTTTCCCCCCAAACATGTGTTCCTCCTGTTCCCATAACTGGAATCAGCTTGCGGAAGGAGAGCCAAGCAGTGTCCCAGTTAAAGTAATAATTCGCTCCACAGTTCTGGTGGGTTTTTGTCAGGATTACTAAGGAAAATCTACATATCTACAGAGTAATGGTGTGCTGATGAAAAGAAAGAAAGAGGAGGATCACATTAGGATGACTGCAAAAGAAATAAGTATGCTTAGTGCTCTGTTCAGATAATGTACGCTGAGTCATCTGTCGAGCAAGTGTGTGAGCCTTAGGGTCTTTGTACTTCCTTGAGACCCTCACTGAGCCAAGTCTCACTTCTGAGGTGTGATCCCCATTGCGGGTCTATTTCTACTTTGCAGCAGAACAGTGCAGCCCCTGGGAAGCCATCCCTCCATCTCCTCTCGCTCTCTTGGCCTCCCTTTGTAGCAGTACTGGCCATAAAAATAATTTCTCAGCTGGTCACGTCTTCATCCCCCCCAAAATGGGCTAAATTAGCCTTTTTGTTTCCAAAGAGAATACTTTGGGGTTCACACACACGTCATAGTATACCTAACTCTCCGTTTTCCTTGTCCTTTTTTTCTCTTTAACCACAATGTCCAAAAATGTGTCTTTTTTTTTTTTTTTCTTTTAATTTGAAATGGCAGAGGCAGCTCATTAACATGACTTCTGGTACTTGGCTCTGAATATTGACAAGCTCCCTTTTTCCCGTTGCCTAAGTCACCCTGTATGTGAAGAGGGGCCAAAAATGTGCTCCTGTTACAGGTTTGCCTGCAGGCTGGCAGATCCAGATGGTCCCATCCAACCACAGAGACATATCCTTCTCCAGACTGAGTTGTGCTGGCGAGAGTACTACTGGAGAGCATGGCAGATCTGCCTGTGAAATGCCCAGAGAAGCATTCTCAAAGATTTAAAAAAAAATTTGTAAATAAGTAAGTTGGATGTGTTTAAAAAACATATTTTTAAATTCATTTCCAAACTGAAAGTTTGAAGTGTTAAACTGCAAAACTGGCTGTGATTTAAATTGACCTTTCTTAAAGAGTTTGCAGGGATAAGCAGAAAAGCCATCTGATGTTAATATGAAGTGTTTCATTTTAAAACAAATCCAAAGATATGACTCAATCTGACATTATTTTTGCTTGCTTTTCTATTTCTGTGAAGGAAAAAAAGAAAACATTTCATTTTGGTTCAACCAGTATCAGTATTTTGATTTTGACTGACTATGTTTTCTGAGTTTAGCTTCTGAGCCAAAAGATCTCCCCAGATGAAGATATAACACCCATTTTGACACTGGGGCTTTCCACCATTCAATGCAGACTATCAGCTGGTAACCATTGGACACTGTTTCTCTGTCCTTAGGCAGAGAGTCTACATTTAGGTAGGTATTTTTGCCAAATATCTATGAAAATGGGAGATTTCATTTCCATGTATCACCAGCAAAATCAGAAATCCCTCCTAAGTTCCTGGGACATACCCCTGTGCTCATCCTGCTGTGAATGACTCTCTATGGACACACCTGCATGTAGGATACCTCCAATGTCTTACCCTGTATTCCAAGAGGGACCTTAGACCAGTTCTTACTCAGTCAGGTAATGCTTTAGGAAGAAAACCGGGTGCACCAAAAGGAGTTTGCGTCTGGAATGGTTACTTCCACAGACACTTTAAAGCAACTAAGCCTGAGGTCTGGGATCAAACTCACAAATCTGTGTTCAAATTTTACATGGCAAATCCACCTGGAGAGCAGGAATGTCATGTTGATACCACCAATCCATGTCCCCAACCCTTGAATCCATCACTATAAATCGTTGGCAAGTCTTCCTCAGCATCTTTTGAAAACAGAATAGTCTGAATACATACTTAACGTTTGAGCTATTTTAAAATACGAATCTCTTGTGGAGGAAAAACTGAGTCTGCAGCACTACTGGAGAAGATACGGTCAACTGTTTGGGAAAAGTAGGTGTCTGTTACCATTTTCACTCCCTGCCTAGACGGATGCAGGGCTCTGGGGGAGAGACTCAGAGGCAGTGTGCTATTTGCCTGGAAGAAGCATAACATCAGTGACTATTTGCTTTACCTTTGTGTAAACAAAGTGCAGATTCTTGCTCTGAATCTGACTTCTGGTTTCTTTGAGCATCCACCTCATACTCAGTGTAAACCGAATCCCTGCCTCATGTGTTAGCAAAGAGATAATAAGATGGGACGTGAAATATCGAGGTCCTTGGGCTCAGCTTTCCCTATCTGGTGGCTCACAGCCCATTCCAGCAAACAGGCTGGTCACTGCAGGGCTTGGCGACAATGCTTGGCAGAGCAGCATGCTGCTGGATCACACCCTCTTGGCTTCCTGCAGCCACTGGCACAAAGCTAGCTCCACCATGCCAGGGCAGCACAGCAGCTCCGTTAGCCAAGCTTGATATTTGCCTTCAAATTCTCCATTTCTGCCGTTTCTTAGGTGTGAAGCAGAAAAAGGTTTGCCTGCTGTCCCCTTAGGTAGAGGGCATCCCTATGGGAAGAGGCAATAAGTCTATCAAATCACACATCTCTTAAATGGCAGTTTGAGACACATGGGCATCTCCCATTTTCCAGGTTGCTTCTATCTAGCCTTTCTGGTCATCTGATGAATGAAGGCAGATCACAGCCACACACAGCAGGTCTGTTATGCTTCTCCAACTCCAGGTCAGCAAACTGGATAGCATTCTGGTCACCTCAAGACTACATGTCACCATTCCCAATTTACATACAAGGGAAGGCCAGGGTGGATGTGTGTCTCAACCAGATCCCACAACAGGAGACTCCAGCTTATCCTTCTCCATGTCAAACCACAGCTATCCCTTGCAAGACCCTCACCATTAGAATATCTAAATACACACCCATGCCTTGGGCACAGATTGACCACACTATTTTTAAGTCCTCTGCCATTTATACGGTGTTAACCCAGAGGTTTCCACCCATCACATTTTTCTGGACCTCCTTGGTTGTGTGGCCAGCTTGAGAAAAGGGAACCCATACGGAAATCTTACCACAGCTCTCTGGCAGGATGAAGAGCTCTTTGTGGTTCATGCTGGGTGTATTCCTCAACCGTTTATGCAGTGTTGAATCATGGGGATATTATATGTGTACTGAAAATGTTATACCTTGACTCCTCTGAGCTTTGAACTCACCTGGCTTTATTTGCCATCCTGTCGTGACTACTGTTTCATCAGCCTACCCCAAAACTCCTCTCCTTGGTCCTCTCTTCAGTCATACTGACTATGTAAAGTTCATTCCGGTTTTGTGTCCTTGCTTTTGAGTTTCTCAAGACGTTCCCCTTGCAAAGACAGGGGTGTATAAGTGGGTATAAATTATGTCCTCCTTGTGAAGCAGATTTTCTTTGATTTCTTTAATAAAAATTTGTGAAAGTTTAGACCCATTCTCAGTGATCAATGTGTTCCTTTTATTTTCACATAATCTTACACTAGCAAGAGCATATTTTAAATTTATCCAGAAAGAAAACTCTATCAACTACTGAAACTTCTTTCAAGTAGCTTGTATCCGCTGATTTCCGCTAAAATAAAGGTTTCATTTAACAATGCATTTCATTTTGTTCTTCAACTCTCAAGAGGATGTGAGTGTATAATAAAAACCCTGACTAAACAAAAGTTTATTTTTAATGGAAATATCTATAGATATCATCAAGAAGCTTGTTCCTTCAAAAGTCACTGCTCTTGCCAAAAATATAGATCAACTGGCAATGTATGATGGTCTCAAGCCCATGGAAAACTGTCTTTGAGGACAAACAATGCACTACACTATCATTTCAGGCTGCAGGACAGATGGTAACACAGAAGTTTTTAACTGCAGCTGAAGAGAAAAATCAAAGGTCCTGAGAACTCATGGCAGTTAAGATGTATTTGAACCTATTATAAGATAAAAAAATCTCAGTTCCAATGCTTTACTAGAATTATACATGAACATACCATTTTAGGGTCAGTAGGCTGCCTGCTGTAATTTTTTGACAGTGGATCACTGTATACACAGCAAGACTTTTGGAAGAGTAACCCTCTGTAAGACATCTCCAGTGGGTCAGGTGCTATCAGCAGTCCCATAGTACAACTAGTGTAGCATCAACTTTAATCGAGGCAATTCCTCCTAGGCAGAGCTAGAGCATCCACTACTCCTTGTTTTATAATTCCCTACTGTTGGTGGACGTGTTTTGTTGGGTTTGGAGTTTTCAGGGTGGTAGTTTTTCTTGCAAACAGCTCAGTATTTGGTACTGCAGATGTTTTCTTTGGCCATCAATGCCACATGGTGTCATTTAAGTACTCGGATGGAGAAATGTGATCCTTAAAATAAGTATCCAGTGCAAGTGCATGGGTACCTAGATACATGTAGTAGTAACACATAGCAATTTTGGCCCCATGGTTGGAATTTTCTTTCTGTGAACAAACAGATACACAGGCATCTCATCAGCGTCGCACCAAACACATGCTGAATGAGTTCTAAAGTACAGTGCCGTCCTTACCTAATCAGTAGTGTCAAACTTTCTGACCCAACAGCCTATTGTTTTAGGATCCATTATGACCAAAGACACTGTAACTGGGAGGCACTAGCTTACCTCTAGCAGAATGGTTTGAAAAATAACTTTATCTGCAGTAATTAATCTCCATCACTCTAGATGATTTCAGTGCCACAAATGTTCTGGGAATATCAAGAGTTCCGTGCCTGATGTCCATTAATTTCAACGATATTTCTAATTTAAGCCTATAGAGAGACTTGTAAATGACAATGAGTTACCCAACCACAAGAAGATGATTTAGGAGCAGATGCAAGGATCTAGTTCTCTCTCTGTCCTGCCTGCCTGGTCAGCTCAAGATATCCTACAGGATGCCGGCAGATCAAGTGCTTCCTGTGGCCGAAATAAAAACATGACGTAGAAATATTTTTCCAAAGACCGTTCAGTCTAGTTGGGCCTAATTCATGGCAAAACAATAGATGGATTTTTTGGCTGCTTTTTTCTTTTTTTTTTTTTTTTTTAAAGCTGATGGGGATTCAGCTGCTCAAACTTCTCCATGGAGCAGGCGATGGTTGGGAGTTTGTGAGATGTGACAGACTTCAAATGGTGCTCAGTGCAGGCTCATTTTGCTTACTGATGCAGGAGAAATATTTTGCCATGTATTCTTCCCCAAATTCAGTGGTTTTCAACCCTACCAACCTCCGTAGAATAAGTCTGGTCAAAACTTTTCACAGATGACTCAAGGTTTTTCAGCAATGTGGTCAGAACAGAAGAGTTTCTGCAAAATACAATTGGCTCAGGACATAGTCCAGCCCTGAGAATGGGCACTTGTCCTTCTTCTCTTTCCTTCCCTCTGCCCCTTGACAACTTCCCTTTCTGTCCCAGTGCTAGCCCAGCTGTGACAAATGATGCCGCAGCAATAGATGAGGAGACAATGAGTGGCAATTTCCTTGAAAGTAGTTCTCCAGAAAGCATGAGAGCATCTGGCTGCTGGATGCCTCCAGCCACATGCACACTGGAGCTCTGCACTGCCTCACAGCCAGACGCTTCCAGGAGCATGGACAAAGTCAAATGCACAGGGTGGATGAATAAAAGTGGCCAGGGAACACAGAAATCTGCAAGACACAGCCAGAAAATAGTACAGATAAGGAATGTGCAGGTGATAAGCCAAAGGAGCAATGCGTATTCACAAACAGGAGGTACCAGGACCTCAAGAACACTCCGAAAAGTTCAAGATCCTTCTGGACCATTTGTGACTCACTCCTGAATCATAGTCCTTCCAGCCTGATGAATTTGCTCCAGCCCTCACTTCCACTGTGACAATCATCTCACTCCGTCCTATTACCTGCTCAACACCTTTAGAAACATCTTGTGATTTATTCCCATTTTTCTCTCCCCTCTTCCCACTTCTGGCTCTTCCTGCTAGTACCTGCCAGGTTTTATGCTTCCTTTTAATCAGTTTTATACTGCTTGAAATGATAGCACCCATAGCCAGTATCATCTAAACCTTTGCATTTCCCTTTCCTAAATGATTTCCACTTCGGTTGCGTTTTACCAAAAAAACCACATAGCCCTTGGTCTGAGAAGGATATGACAGAAGGTTTGTGCACAGGGTGGGGACACAGTCCCCAAAATTTTCAGGAGGCAGTGAATGAAATGAGAATGACCTTATGATGTCAACTAGAATCTAGAGTACGCACATCAGCCTCTTCCCACACCCCTTCTGGGGATGTGCAGATGGTGCCACCCAGGAACAAAGCCATCAACAACCCAAAGCATAGGTGCCATTTCAGAAGGAGGATGCTGCGTGCCTGCCTAGGGTATCTTCTGACCTTACCCAAAACAACTGGCTGAGCATGGGGTCGGTTTGGTAGCACAGCAGCAGCATCTTCTGGAAAGTAGCAAGAAATAGAAGAACTGTGTCCTAGAGTAGACTTTTGGGGGAATATCCAGGTCTCAGAAAGCAAATACTTAGTGTCTTTTTGTGTATTACAACCAGTCTTCTGCTGCCTGTGCAAAAAGGCATGGCTCTTCTCTAAATCCTATGTCATACCAGCGATCCCTGGTGGATTGCACAAAACAAGGTGGATCTCATAGCTCTGGACATCTCTTTTTGGGAAATAGAATCCAAAATCTCACATCACAATTAAGACATCTTAATTTGCGTACCTATTTTGGGACTATCATGGGTATCTAAACAATGGAGAGTCAGGGCTCGACTCCATTGAGCTCTACTACCAGCTGAAATGCTCTAGGATATGTGAGATCAGATAGCTTACAGATGTATCAGATACCTTACAGAAACAACTCAGATGGCCTAATAAATCTGTGATTAGGTAGCTGAATCCTACCTACTGTAGGTGGCATGGGCAGTAGTCCAAAGTAAAGATCAGCTTGAGGAACAAGTGGCATGGAAGATGGAGGATTACCTGCACTGGCTAAGAGCTTCTTCATAAAGGGAGCAGAGACAGGTCAGGAATACCAGACATTATATGGGATTAGTTTGTGTAGCCAGAGACAGGTCCCAAACAAAACAGGTCTGGATCTCATAGCTCTGTGGGGGGCTAGTCCAAAGAAGTGGCTAATGGCGTGATGAGATGTATGCTGAGAATAAGTCCTTCCCTTGTTCCCTGTCCTGACACTGTCCCCATCCCTCATACCACACCTCCACCCACCACATAGGCAGCTCCTAAACCTTAGGGGCACTGACCAGTGGTGTTTGGCTGCTGTTTGTTAGGCACCAGCAGAGCCCTGTCAACAATGATAGAAACTAAATATAAACTGGCTCAGGCTCACGGATTTCATTATCGAGCTCAGAAAAGGAAACACCTGGAGCAAGGGGAGGAGGGGATGCGCTCAGCCAGCTCGGGTGCTTGCAGGGAATACCCGCCCCAGAGGTCCTGGCGTTCCCATCACTGTCTCGTAACAAATAGTAAACAGACAGTGTTTTCCACTGCAGTAGCAAGTCCCTTCGGAATCACTGTCCAGCCTCCAGCTGTAATTACTGCAGCAAGAGCCGGCTCGTCGTCCAGCACCAGGCTGCCTGCAGACTCCTGCTGCTCATCGCACCAGGCTGTGTGGATGCTGCATCTCGTAGAGGGATTTGGAGACAGTGAGCAAAACCCATGTCATCTACTGCCAGCTCCTCATCTTCTCCTGACTTAGATTCCTCTCACAGGGCACAGTGATGGCTTGTGAAGGATGATCAGCCACCTTGCTGCCCTCCCTCCCCCCACCCCACACATGGCGGTTGCCTCTTCTCCCCTCCCAGCCTCCAGCTCAACCCACCTCCTACATCCCCAGCCCCATCTCATCAAAGGGCTCTGTGTTGCACCTCTGGCTCCTATTGGGGCTGGCACTATAAATTATCCTTTCATTCCTGCTGCCATCCCCTCGGCACAGAGCAGAAGTCCCTGTCCTCCTCTACACACTCCAAGTTCAACACTCACAAAACACATATTTATTTTTTTCCCGAGAAAAACGGTCCACCTGCTCAGACTTTTCATCCCCATCCCTTTTTTCTGCCCTTCCTTGATGTTTTGCCTGTTCTTACAGGAAAATATTCACAATGAAAGAGCTCAGTGGCGGCGGGAGGATAACAAGGGAGCCAGCATCCATCCAGACAGCTGCTCCTGCTCCACAAGCCACCAATAAAGATTTTGTTTTCCCCTCTCCCTTCACATGCTAATCACCCAGCAGTGGTTAGAGTTGCAGCCTGACTCCAAGGGAAAGAAACAGATGCGAGGGGCTGGGAGGAATTTTTTCAGTGCCAGTGCCATGGGGGAGAAACTGGGGAAAGGGAAAACAAAACAAGGAAGCAAAAACACGAAACACAAGGGGTTGAAGAAGCCTCATTCCCTATGGTTGGTCACGTCCAACCCTTTCAGCATTCAGTCTCAAAGTGACCGGGCAAGGGGCCTATTAAAAATCCCTACTTTCTTATTAGTATTCCTCCTTCCCAGCCGTAGGAGGTGGTGAAGGGGGGAAAGTGAGATGGGAGCGGGTTTGGGGAGGGTGCTGGGAAATTCCTGGCATTTTTCTGCCTTTGTGTCTGGGGGCTGAACTGAAAGGGAGGGATGCAGAGCTGCATTAAGCCTCCTGCCCCCTGCAGCACAGAAGGGATTGCGCTGGCAGAACTGAAAACCTTTTTATCCCCTTCCCTAGTCAGCTTCCAAGGAAAAAAAAAAAACCCAAAACCCAGCTACAAATCGGGGGGGGGGGGGGGCGTTTGAGGGAGACACAGCTCTCAAGGGAACTTTGAGGTCTCCCTGCCACCTCCCTTAATAACACTGACTCCTTTTGATCCTCACAGAAAAGCCCTGATCACATCTTCTCCCTACATCCCTGGGAGTTCAATCCCTTCGGGTTTTTGTCTGGTTTTGCTTTGTAATTGCTGTCTGATGGGGTTCCCCTGGCTTCTTTTTTGACATGATGTTAGGCTGCTTCATTCCACTCTCAGATCCCAACTACCGTCACATTCCTCAGGGATAACACAACGCCGTGGGTCAGAGCAAAGGCTGGTCTAAGCCACCACCACGTCCTCAGAATAACTAGAGGTGGATAAAGGGGAAGAGTAGGCAGGGAGGCATATTCTTAGGGGAAGAGTATGAGGATTGCAGCATTTTCCCAGGAACTCCATCATGAGGATGTCTATCCAGAGCATCACACTCATTCACTGATAGACCTGTCCTCCACAATTTTTTCTAGCCCTTTTTCAGTTTTATTCAAGTTTCTCTTCTCTACGGCATCCAGAGGCAGTGAGAGCCACACCTGAACTCTGCCTGGCTGGGTTTTTTTGGCTGCAGAATGCCGTCCAGCTGCCAGAGTTACAGGAAGGAGCGAATGCTCCTGCCTCCGCCGTATCACTCCGGATGTTGTGACCCAAGGGGCTGTTCTCCTGCTCCACTTGCTCTTCTGCAGACAATGCAGTCCCAGTCTATTCCCTAGGTAGTGCTTACACAGAAGTCATTCAGGGCCTGTAATTGTTCCTGGTGCTTTTACCTTTTCCAGTCCTATTGTATCCTGTTGAGGTGGGGGAATCAGCATTGTATGCACCATGCAAGAGGTCAATGCCCCTGAGATTTACTCAATGCCATGGTTGTTCTTTTTTTAACTTTATTCCTTTCTTAAACACTCTAAACTTCTATTTGACCTCTTTGACTCCTGCTGAGTGCAACGATGACATTTCACTCAGCTCTTTCCAGGGACACAAGGTGTCACCCCGGGAATGGCTAATTTGGGGTCCGTATATGGTTATGCTACTTTTATTCCATGTGCAGTCTTCTACACTTTTCAACATCAAATGTGGACTGTCCCTTCTTCTGCTCACTTTCTGTAAGCTAGAAAATCCTTCTGCATTTTTTCCATGCTGAGGTTTCGGTTGCATAAATCTCTACTGGTTTCAATATTCACTTCCCTTTGTCAGATCACCCCTGAAAAGACAGAGCAGAACAAGCCCAGAAGAGGCTGGGGCCTACCAGCATCACATCTCTGATGGGAAATTCATCCATGCATTCTTTTTCTTTGTTCCCCAACTTTGAACATTTAATTAATCCATTGCAGATTGTGAATAATGACAATAGGATAGTCTTCCCAGGAACTGGATGAGTCCAATCAGATTGGATTTGACCTGTGTGCCATCTCACCCATATTTTTGACAGAGCCCAGCAAAAGAGGCCAGAAAGCCCACAGTGGCAAGATGGTCTCACTCTTGATGTTCAGCCTACATCCTTCTGGTGGCCATGAAGGAGCATTCCCACAAGAGGCCTTCTTGTAATCCCATGAGAAGATGAATGTGCCTAACAGCATAAGACTCACTAAGCATTGACATAGTCCCCTAAGCTCTGCCGTGATCAACTCTCTTTGAGGAAGTCATCTCACCTTATCCCAGCCAGCCTACCTGAAGGACACAGCTCCCCTCCTCCTCCGCTATCCAGGGGGAAAAAGTGTGTGAGATTTTGCATCATGAAGAGCTATACTCTGTCCATATCTGTTGTATGGAAAGAATTACAATGAGCCAATGCACCCACACGACATCGAATAGCTAAAAATAGGGACCATCCATCTGAAATCACCGAGCCCCGCCTCGGCCCGCCCATGGAGCGCCCAGCAGGACGTGTGTTTGCAGAAACACAATGGAAAATGGTAAATGCTAAATATAGGGAGAGGTGCCATTAGGCACGGGTAGGTGGGGTGGGATATGTGCTGTGCCAGAAGCTCAGCTTTTGGCTAGTAAATAAGGGATGATAACAGCCAAGGAACCAAGGCAGGAAGAATTATTTATGCCTGAATATGTGCTGTCTTGCGCTTTTTTCTCCTGCCAAGAGTGACCTCAAGGAAATAGGGAGGTCGTCACCACCTCCTGCACCTCTCCTTCCCTATTTATCCTTCCTTCTACTTTTGACTGGTTTGCAAGGGCCAGCTGGCCCCTCTGTTGGCTATGCTCAGGAGATGCACAAGCACTTTGTAGTGAGATCCACAGACAATGTCTCTCATTCATTGACAAACAAACCTGTCATCAAAATTAAAGCTCACTGGAGAGGAAAAACTCGCTGTTGCTTATGGGGCACTGGCGGTTTCAGGCTTCTGTTTTCTTTCTTACTATTTACTGTGGTTATTCTCTGTGCTATTTAGTAAGAAATGGTTGGTCCTACCTTGTCTGGTGCTGTAGAAGCCAGGGAAGAAGATGATTCAGATTCAGATATGTCACGTCAAAATAGGTGAAGAGAGATCCCAGCTTGGACTAGTCATCACTGCAGTTCTCAGTCTTCATCTCAGGTTAAGCATTCAGAAGAGACAACTAAGTTGGGAACCCACTCACCTAAAATTGAGGGTGAGTTTAGGCCTCCCATATTTTGTTTTGCCACTTGTGGAAAATGTTTAATAATGTTTCCTAGCCTGTTTTCCATGCTTGCCTTCCAGGACTACATGCAGGCTGGGCACTTTGAAGGGCTAAATGGTGTTTTATAATACCATCACCAGCAGACCTGTCACAGAGACAAAGAAAGCAGAGCTTGTAGAGGTCAAGCAAATTCTTTTCCACCATAACAGAGAAAACAGTTTTGTGTGATTCAGCATGTGAACTATAATGTTAGAGCATCAACCTCTTCTTTCATCCAGCGTCTTGAAAGGCAACATTAAGAGTCAACATCTAGGTTTATCTACCCCTACCCTGTGACTTCAGTTGCTCTGAAGGAGCTGAGGCTCTTCCTCCAGGGAAGATTCTTACAGGACAGCAGTTATTTTCACATTCCTTGTTTCAGAGAAGTTTTCCCCCATTATATAGCAGGCAGTTTGCATTGATCTATACGAAGCTTCGTACATTAACCAAAGGGGTTTCTGGAGTCTGGGTAGGAATTAATTTTGTTCCCAAGACCTTTGAGCTGAAAGGGCTGGAAGTTCTTGCAATGTTACATGACTCTTCCCAGAGCTGCAGCACCCTTCTCACCTCTGAGAACCCATCTTGCTCCTGCCACTGTTCCTACTAAGTGTTCCAGAGTATTGATTTCATCAGCATGGCCACTACACATGGATGGGCAGCCCTGCCTTCACCAAAGCGATTCACTGGTCATCTCAGTTCTTGAGGCTGTTGTCCATAGGCTTAGAAATGTGAAAATAGATCAGACTTACATTTTCTTTGTTGACTTAGGATCCCAAATATCTCCAAATACAAATAAAGTTTGTATAGCACTACCTTTTGGGGCATGAGAGGAGAACTATGTCTCATCTAATATTAGTCACAGAAAAATGTCAGCATCCATGCTAGTCTCTAATTGTCCATCCCACCCAGGGCAATATAGGCTTCAAAGGCTGGTGGTGTGTATCATATACAGGGGAACCTTTCCACCTCCAGTGACTGGAGACACCAACCTGCAAAAGGCCAGCTACTGCTGAAGTAAGACCTATAGGGACTTCACACTGGGACATGCAGCACTTACAAGTTGGGTGTTGGCCAAGACTAAGTCTTCCCTTTGATTGAGACCGAGAGAGTGCAATATAGATCACAGCCCTACCCTGCTCTTGGCAAGATTAGGTTCAGATAATGGAGCAGGTCAATCAGCCAAAGCATGGAAAACATCTCCCCTTCCTCCCCTGCTGCCTGATTTGCCAAACCCATAGGCTTGATCAACCATCAGAGCCGTTGAATCTCTCCAGCTTGGTCACTGCTGGTGGTGGGTTTAGCACAGGTTGTTTGCAAGCCTGTTGGGAAGGAGTTGCAGGTTTTCTTTGAGTGGATTTGTCATTTGTTACCAGGGGAATCAATCACACTCAACCAGCTAAAGAGTGGCCAAGGTTTTGCGTGTCCTTTTTTATCTTTTGCAGATGTTTTCTTAAGTGGATCGTAGCTCACTGACATACAGGATGTAGCAACAAAATGAGAACTTCCTTTGGTCCCAGAAATTTCTGCAAAGTGCTCCCCACAACAGGGGCATTCCCACCACGTACATTACAGAGCTAGTGAGCACACTGGAGCAGGTCCAGCCCAGCCCCCTGTTCTTCACGGAATTTCCTTTTATTGTTAATCTCGACAGTGGGAAACATAGACTTCAGCTGGAGTGTTCTTTTGGACATTCGACACTCTAACCAGCAACCCTTTTTTGTGATGTATATTCCCTTCTCTGGAAGGAGAGCTTCAAACTGCCTCCTTGGTTGACTTATTTTAACTGACTCAGGAAAAAGCTTTGCTTTGCTGTGCTCTACTGGCACTTGGCACAGTGCTAAATCCTTCAAAACACTCAGTGTATGTCTGCAGTGTCTTCAGGTCTTCCCCCCTTCTGCATGCAGGTACCATTGCACAGGTTGCTTTGTATAAATATCTCTCTCAAATGCAGAAACACCCAAAAAGCAGCCACATCTTCCACCTCCAGGAGCACAGGATGTCTCCCTGGTTCCATCAAGAAATAGAGTGCCCATTTGTGATGTCCTAGAGAACTCCCCATGGCTTCCAGCTGCTGCTCCAAAAGGACACATGCTTCCTCTGGTTACTGGGTGAATCTGACACCCTGAGTGAATGTCCAAAAAAAAATAGCAACTTGAATCGCACTCTCCCACTAGGTTCTGCCCCAGAAGTGGTTGAATTACAATGAAGAGACGAGGCGGGGTGTTGGAGACGATGTACACACTTCCAGGTTGCTAGATCTATATGGTAACCCTTTAACTGCAAGAACACTGCTACACATATTCTCTCCGAGAGAGAAACCAGGCCACGTGTGACAGATGATGGGACATTTGTTGCCTTATCTGTTAATTTTCCTCTTTTTCTCTCCGTCTGACCGTTAACTCTCCTCCCATTATCACTTTAGCACAGCTGCAGTCCCATGCACTGCAGGGCAGGGATAAGCAGGTGTGCACATGTGGTTGGTACAAGGGTAGGGGTGCATTTGCAGACCTCCCTCCTTGAGACTCCTCAACCTCAGAGGCAAAGCTGACATTTTTAGGACAAAGCAACTCCCTTGACACTGCAGCCTTCATTTCTGAGCTGAATCCCTCCTCTTGCAGGTAGCAGGGATCTTAGCAGTAGCTGCTGTAAAAAGCAGGGCGGTATCTGATGGAAAATACTGAGGTGAAGTGTTGTGAATGCTGTTAATTCTCTTCTTCAGTGCCTGGGAACAATCACAAAATGTCAGCTCCCCAGGTATCTAATTAGCATCCTTAACGAAGCCAAGAGGATGTGGCTTTATCCTGTGCTGGGACAGGGATGCTCTCCAACACTTGTTTGCACAGCGTCTAGCAAATGACAGCTTTGAATCCATTTGAGCTTTCTTAGATCAATCCGAAACATGTGAATTAATAGTAATATTCTTCAGCTCTAATATGCCCCATTTCAGTGGCAGTGTCTCAGGCTAAAAAAAGTTCTTTTTACTGGTACGAGGCTGTACGCAGATTCCCTCTGGGCTGGCTTGATCTCAAGTGGGTGAAGTGTTTTCACAACGTCCCCTGGCAACAATTTCCCAGCGTCTGGGTGGTAGATTTGGAAGTGGCTTAAGCTGAATCAACAGTGACTCCACATTTGGGATGATCTGGGTTAATAATTCCTGCTTAACCTGTCCTAGACTTGACCACCAGAGAGAAAGTTAAACCCAACAAGGACCACCAGCACCAATCTGCAGCAGAGCAACATACCATAAACCTTTTCTGAGGTGCACCCATGTCAGCCCTTGCTGGAAGTCCTGTCATCATGCAGAAGAGAGATGATGACAGGGTCGCACCTCCTCAAGGTCTTTTCCTCCCCAGCTGTGGGGTGGCTCTGAGATGTCTTTGGTTTTGTGAAGATCATGCAAAAGTGTCATGCTGGGGGTATTGCTGACGTTGGCACCTGCACAGACCCAAATGGTGAGGGACTGGCTGGACTGAGATTTCCCATTATCCTCGCTCATTTCCCCTTTTAGGTTGGGTTGCATTACAAAGCAGGAGTGAAGGGAAGGAAAACAGGCCAAAAAAGCACAGTTAACTGTGTTAGCCTTCCTTTCTTGAGCCAGGCTTGGCAGCCCCTTGGAATGGTGCTGGATACCTGAATCTTCAGCAGTGTCATGCATCTAGAAGACAATTCACCTAAAGAAGTTGTTTCCAGAAGATGATATATGGGGTGTCTTGGTGCAAGGTAGTCTTTGAAGGACTTTGCATGTCACACAGGGCCTGGTCTCAGCAGAAGGACAATTGACTACACCAGTATCGAGGTACAGTAAGTTCCTATTTCCTCTTCTCATACGCAAGCTAAATTCAGTAAAACTCTAGCTATTTATTGTGGTGGATTCTTTTGCAACTAGAGAACTAGACACCTTCAGCTCTCTTCTGTTGCAGAGGTAAGTATTTTGGCCAGATGTTGTGATGCAAGCAGGAATTTTCCTGTCTCCTCTGCACTTGCCCAGCAGGGAAATACAGGACTTGTATTTCCATCCTTATCAATCTTTTGGTGATGCTACATTCATCCATGAAGGTTTAATTCCTTCTGCTTCAGAAAGATGCTGCCGCATCCAGGAGTCACCAGCTACTGTTAAGATCCATGCCAAGGAGTAAGCCAGGACGTTTCACTGATGCAGTTTAGCTCTGTTGTCCATTAGGCATGCCAAATAAAACTGGAACATGCTGTGATTTGTACTTGTCTGTCTTAGGCTACAGGGATTTAAGGGGGTTCTTTGGGCAACCGATGTCCTCCTGTAATTCCCATTACTGCTGATGAGAATGACGCATTTCCACTAACTGGATGAATGTCCCTCAAATTAATCTTCACTAAAACATGGGAGTAGGGGAATAAAAGAGTGGCAGTGTTGCAATTAGCTCTCAGTTTGTTTTTATTCTTGTTTTCAAATACAGGAAAGCTCTATATAAAACATTTTATAAAAACACTATTAAGCAAGAAGAAGAGCAAATGAGTTCATCTGTAAAAAACTTTAGTTCTTGGAAATAATAGCACTTATGATGATAGCTGCTCTATGTATGTTCTTTCTGTAGATCTCAAAACCTTCCATAAACCCAGTCTACTACCGCCTTGCTAACCTTCTTGAGATGCAGGATGCAACTTAAAGCTTGCATTGGGAAACTGAGAAACTGGAAGAGAAAAATAATGTTAAAAATAAGACTTGGGACTGGGATTCACCTGATGTGGCTGCACTCATCCAGCCTAGCTTGGCTTCCCACTGAAGAAGTGAATTCCCTTTACAAAAAGCATATTTCTCCCCTTAGTCTACCACAAGCAAGTGCCAGCGTAAGGATTGGAGGTGCTAAGGTGACACAGGATTTACACCAGCTCTACCATGATGATATCCCAGAGAGGGGTTTTGGGAGAAGATGGAAGACAGCTGTAGTGATTCACATCTCAGCAATCCACAGTTTGTACCAGACAAGATGAGCTGGGAGCATCAACCCCATAGTCGACATTGGAGTAGGGGAGAGGGTATGAGTCTTTTTGACAGTAGTACAGGAGGTGGAGGGGTCAACCACTATTCTGGGACATGAGGTTTTCATTTGACTACCTTCTTACCCTTTATCGTTCCACCATGTCTAAAAAAGCACAACGGAAAGCAGAAGGACATGAAGTGAAGTGCTTGCAATCCAGGACAGGATCAGAGATGAGCAAACAGGACTTGCCCAAGGCTACCTGACTCAACTCAACCACTAACCCTTCCATCCTGATTCCCAGGTCACTGCAACACTCAGCAACCCTCACTTTCCCCCACACACCCCCACCAAGACCTGACCAAATCCACCATGCTACCAATGGATGCTTCATGGATGGGGCACGCAAAGTAAAATCACACACAACAAGGTCTCCCCCATCCCTTTCCCCACTCCAGGCTTCGAAGGATTCACCTCATCTCTAATAATTCAATATGAGCTTTGTTATGACAGGGCAATGCAGTTAATGGAGAGTGAAATTGAAGAAGAATGTGTGGAAGTTGCAGCTTTTATCTCTAAAACAAATAGTGAATTCCTCAGGGCAGCTGCAGCCCTAAACAATGATCCAGGCTGCCGGACCTTTGCAAGTTGCCCTGGTAACTCCCAGGCTGTTTCAGGGCAAATCTTTGTCAAAGAAGGATGAGAAGGTGGTGAAACACATGGGAAGAAATGAGGAGTTGGCATTTGGAGAAGAGTGTGCGCTCAAGTAGGGGACATGGAAGATATTTGGGTTAGAAGGACATGTTGCATGCAACACCAAGGCCCAAGGGATCATCTTGGAAGATTCTCACTGAATCCAGGATGCTGGGAACACCATGGAGTCCACCTGCTCCATCTGGAAGGAAATAGTGCTGGTCCACTGTTCAGCATAAAGGAGCGATTCAACCCAATTCTATTTTAGAGGTCTCCTACTGGTCCTTACCAGCCCAGAGATCTCTCCATGAGTTTGTGGGGAGGATGAACAGAAGGGGCTTTGGGGCAGGAGTGATATAATTCTCCACTCACTCTGGGCTTGAAGAAAGAGATGCCTATTTAGCTGGAGACATGCAGAGCGACAGGTTTCCACCAGTGCCTATTTCTAGTAGCAGAAAATGTTTCTAGCTTCTTGCCTGTCCCTCCTAAATGGCTGTTTGTTTTTCTTTCCTGCATCCCTCCCCCTTCCCTTTTAACACAAACCATTAGGTGAGCTCTGTATGAAGGACAAAGCAAGACAGAAGCAATATGAAATTTCAGGTGTATCTACAGATGCTCCTTAGCCCCAGTGAGGAGAGTTTTGCCTTTCTACATTGCCCTTTCCAATGAACCTGCTGTACAACAGCCATTAATATCCAGTGTTGCAGCTCCACATCCCTACTCTGGGAACATGCTTCTTCTCATGCAGGCATCTCCACTTGCCATGAAGACATGTCTAGTACCTGAGACACCTGCAGGCTCCTATGTCTAATCCATCCCAACCCCATCACATCGATAGTTGAACCAGGGCTGCCACACAGCCTGCATGGCAAAGGAGAAAAGCAACTATTTGGATGGAGCTCCTCAAAATCCTTTCTTTTACCCCACAAAGCCATGGTGGTATGCAGACAGGGCTAGATGCCTTCCAAGCACCCTGGAAGGCAGACGGGTTCGATCTCTTTGTGCAGGGCTCACTGAAGGATTTGGCAAGGACAGTTTAACAGGTAAAGAAAAGGCGATGCACACCAGCAAACAAAACAAGAAATCCATTCACCACTTCCCATGGGCAGGCAGGTGTTCAGCCATCTCCAGGAAAGCAGAGCTCTATCAGATGTAACCATTACTTGGGAAGACAAACACCACCACTCTGAATGTTTCCCACCTTCCTTCTTCTTCCCCCAGCTTTATATGCTGAGCGTGGCATCACTTGGTATGGAATATCCTTTTGGTCAGCTGGGGTCAGCTGTCCCAGCTGTGTCCCCTCTCGACTTCTTGTGCACCCCCAGCCCACTCGCTGGTGGGGTGGGGTGAGGAGCAGAAAAGGCCTTGACTCTATGTAAGGACTGCTTAGCATCAACTCAAACATCTCTGTTATCAACCCTGTTTCCAGCACAAATACAAAGCATAGCCCCATGATAATATTAACTCCAAATTAACAGCCAAAACCAGCACACATCATGGGACATGTGAGACAGCTATGAACGCCTGGACTGGCAGGTGGAGGTTGGGCAGGGTCTCTTACCAAGAAGGATACCTCGTTTTAGGCAGTTGAATTGAACCCCAAGTCAAGGCAGTGAGTGGGGTTTAGAGAGTGATTCAGCTCATCTGATGTCTTTGTGTCCTTCAGGCTGATAATTTTTGTCCAGGCTCTTCAGAGCAGGGGCAGGATTTGGTCTCTTAAACAGAGACTGCAGGGTGTGGCTTTGCATACTGTGGTGTAATGCCAGCTGGACCAGAGCTGCTGCTCCAGAGGGCTTGGGTTTCACAGAAGCCTCGTGCATCCCCATGAAGACGTCACTAGCTCCTGAGATGCCTCCATCTATGTTTAAACAACTGCACAGTGCCCTCCTTTTCCAGTGATGGTAACAACAGCACCAACACCACCTCAAATGGCGATACCTACAACCACCCTGGAGACACAGACACACAGATGCCTTGGTCAGGACCCAAAGCCGCCCACAGACAGGTACGTTGTGCATCGGTGTGTGGCAGAGGTGGTGACCAAACTCCTGGAGTGTGTGTGTTGCAGAAGGCTCAGCAGCTCACTGAAAATGAAGCTCCTCATTTCCTTCTCTTAAAAAACTAAACCCAAGAGAATCAGAACTTATATTTTTTCGAGCAGCCAAGTCTAAAGCAAAGAAGAGGAACAGAAGCCTTTCAATATAGGATCACGGTTGGGTTCAGGAGCTTATTCCGCAGCTGAGGGCTGAACCCAGATTTTATAAGTCTTGTCTAATACATCAATTCCAAAAACATTTTTGCCTCTTCACTTGTCAGAGTTTGGGAATCCCTGGCCTTGTGAGTGGTATCCCCTACTGTTCTTAGCTTTCTCAAAAAAATCCCTGCTCCCGACGGAAGCTGCATTTCAGTTCCTTCTGCTGGGCCAGGTCCAGACTAAGGAACAGACCCCTCGGTGACTTCTGAAATACATCCCCCATCTTCTGAAATACATGGAAATTGCCTCCGTTCCCCATCCTGTGCACACCACAAACTTTTTCCCTGTTTTTTTTTTCCTCATGAACAGCCTCTTTTCCTCACTTCAGCTCTAGCCACAACCTTCACTCCGCCAGTGGTCCCATTTCCTTGAGGCTATCTGTCAAGCAGACGTCAGACCGTAGGTATTTCTGCCTCTTGCTGAAGGGAGGGTAGTTTGGGGGTGGGTTTTTTGCTTTCCTTTCTGAAATAGCCAGTGGTGATCTTCACCCCAGAAGCTCACATGCTGTTGTTCATGCCAGAGGTATCAGCCCCATGCGCTGCCATCCGCCTTCCCATATTGACCCCACATGTGAATTATAAACATTATTACTTCGTGCCCCATCGCACAAGGAAGATAGGTGACGACATTGAGTAAAATCGGATTAGTGGCAAGTTAAATCATCCTAAGCTGGATCTCAGCTCAAGGATTTTCATGCTGCGTAGGCTTTCCTCAGTCACTTTCTGTGAAAAGAGGTAAATGTTGCAAGGATGCCTGGAGACGTCAGTCAAATGTTATGACGAATCTGAACACAGCTGAGAAGGAATTACATGGTACAGAGAAGAAAAAGCTTTCTTTGGGAATTTAACCCAGTGCTCTGAGGCACAAGAGCATCTCCTATGTTATGTTTTCTTTTCCTTTGTCCAGTTTACATGTAAATGGCAGAAGAAATAGGGTTTCCATAACATTTGGGGAATCATGAAAACATCTTATGGTTTCCCCAGGAAAGAAAACTTGTGCCTTGTGAAGTTTTCCTCCTCCTGAGAGCATTTAATCCCACCTGAGTTACATACCTTAAAACTATTGGCTCCTTAATCTGTTTTAGATAAATATTTAGCTGGGACACAAGAAACCAGGTATACGTGAGACTGTGTGCATCATCACATCAATATCAAGCTTAAAAAAGACACCTGACTGAATTAAGCCCATGAGATTTTAAATAATCAAGATGTTAATAATAGACTTTGGAGTAAATCCTTATCTTTTTGTTCCCCTTTCTCAGGCAGATGTGCAGAACATTCTCCCAGGGGTTTCTCTGCATCTCTAAGGCATGCCTTTTCATGTCTGGAGGTGAAAGCAAAAGTCTTTACAGTAATTCCCTGAACCTGTGATGCTGGTGTTTAAGGAGACATCCAGAGCTGGGACACTTGTGATAAAGCTGCCAGTTAGCAATGTTGAATGTCTTTGGGTGTAAAAGACTATTTACCTGTTTCTATGAAATGCTGATGCTTTTGTGACACCTCTAGAAGCACCCAGTTTCCCAAGTTAGGGCTGACCTTTCTGACTTCTTCCCCCACCTGATATTAGAACGGGATATGCTTTCACAGACATCCAGCTTTTGAAGCAGTCATGCTAAATACCCCTTTCTTTTTTCCTTCAGCTGTTCATGATTCATTGTCTTGATCTGACACCCTCTTAGTAATTATCCCCTTTGCAGCAGAGACGAATGGCAGATCCTGAACCAGCACAAGTGGGAAGGTGCCTGTACCCTGCAAAGCAGCAGAAACAGTCTGGGTCCTTTCTGCTACCCCCTTGGAAACAGAGTTTTATCACCGTGTTACTGGATGAAGTTCTTCTCCCAAAAAGCAGAGGCCATCCGTTATTTAGCCACCACGGTAATTGCCGGCAGCCAAGGCTTGCAGCACGGCAGGAGCTGCGTGACCATGCAGCAGGGAGCAGTCGGGAGATTGCAGACCCTCTGGAGATATCCCCACTGAGTGAGAAGCAATACCCAGCACAGACGGCAGAGCCGTTATAATTTGAGTATCCAATGATTGATAACTACAAAAAAACCTTTTTTGCACAGCATCCACCCTCCCACTGCCCTGACTGCGTTCTCTTCCTGGTCTCTTACAGCAAAGGGAGGTCCAACCGGCATGCTGAGAGCAACTCCCTGCTGAGAACTGATAAAACTCCCTGTGCAAGTGGCAGGGTGCCCGTTCTGACAATTTAAGAGAAAATCTACAGCCCAGAACAACAGTCTAAAAAGACTTAGGAATTGAATGCTCAGGGGTGAGGTTGCCTCTGTCCTGTACAAGGTCAGAGGACCAGGACAGCCCAGATCTGCTGATGAGGGCAGCTGGATGAATTTTTTCTCCTCTCAGTACAATCGTTGCAGTGTAAACCCAATGGCCATTGCAGCCAGATGGAGTTTTAAGTGGATCTCAAGCTGTTCTGCTTTCTTTAGGTCTGTTTTAGTTGCTGCCAAGGGAGCTCTGCTCTTGTCTTGCTCTTGCCACAGCCTTCACCCGCTGTGGAGACCCAACACACCCCGGGGGATGTGCACTGTGCTCCCAGAGCAATGTGCCACGGGACATTCTTGCAGTGTATTACAGGTGCTGGTGCAGTAAACAGAGTTTGAGGAGCTCAGCATCACTTCCCTCCTCTCCATCCCAGGGACACTGCTATACCGATGCAGCTCAGGTTTTTCCCAAGGCTGTCCTGACCTGGCAGTTAACACCGAAATATGCTGATTGGGAGAATGTGAGTGGGGAAATGTGATCCGTTATTAAAAATACTCTGCAGGGAGAGAAGGAACTGCCTCTCTAATACTGGCAAGACTAATAACGTGCATCGACACATTCATTCATTTATTACAACTCAAGTTTCATGGGTTTTAGGTGCTGTGTATCGCAGAGTTGTAGCACGAGGAGGTGAGGCTGGGCTGAGGGACACGGGACATCTCGCTCCGACACTGACCCAGAAGCTAAAATCAGGACAAGGAGCTTTTCAGGGGACAATATGCGAAGCAGGTAAGGAGGGCTGAACGAGCTAACCCAAGCCTCTCCCTGAGTCTTCTCAAGGTGACCTTGCATCAAGAAGAAAGTCTCCTTTGACTGAAAGCATCAAGAAAACCAAATTTAAAGAGTCATTTTTGGAGGGAAGGTTATTTTTACCACCTCTGGATCGAGGCTGAGAAGGTTCATGGTTTAGCTGGATCTGCCAGTGCAAGGGGGGAGGATTCGGTGCAAAGCTCTGAGCTTATTTTTAGTCTCCTCCTCGCTGCAGCGAACGTTCCTCGCCTGGAAGCTGGATAAAAAATTTTCAGCGCCCTTCCCGCTTGCCACAAAAAATGCAAAGATTTGATAATAATTTTGGCCTTAGTACTCTGGGCATGGTGCTTCCTTCGAGACATTCTCACATTTATGCAGACCTTTCTTAGAAAACATGCATTTCATCCAACATTAATTTATTTAAACAATATTCAAAAGCGCAGCCTACTTTCGGGTAACATGTGGGTCCAAAACTTGGATGTGAGCACCATGTCCAGTCTCTAGATCCAGGAGAAACTGCAGCTCTGGCAGTGTTGGGGTGCTCCCCCTCACCAGGGCAATGCCCCGACCCAGGAAGCCCCCACATAGTACATCCCCTAGGTCTTCCTCATCTCCTGCCCCAGGGGCTTCACTTGTCCCTAGGGAGGAAGAGGTGGGATCTGGGGAATTTTCTACCATTCTCCAACAGAGGGGGTGTACCTGCAGAGAGCAATCCCAAATCACACACCCCCTATCCAGATAAGAACCTCAAATCAACCCCCACCCACGGTGAGAATCCCAAATCAATCCCCAAACCTCCAACCAGATGAAAATCTTATATCCACCCCCAAAAGCCCATCCTGATAAAAATCCCAAATTTCCCTCTCGCAGGTGGGAACCCCAAATTGACTCCCCAGTCCTCATCCAGATGAAAATTCCAAATCCTTCCTCATGTGGGTGGGAATTTGAAATCAATCTGCAAACCCTCATCCAGCTGAAAACTCCCAGTCCCTCCCAAGACCCCATCCTGATGAAAATCCTGAATTGCCCCCAAGCAGCCATCCTGATAAACACCCCAAATCCCCCCCACGTGCAGGTAGGGATCCCAAGCCCACATCCCAATGAACACCCCAAATCCCACCATGCAGGCGAGAACACCAAATCCCTCCCAAATCCCCATCCCAACAAAACCCCCAAATTTTCCCCATGTCCCCAATTCCAATGAAACCCCCGAATCCCACCCAATGGAGGGGGGAACCCCAACTCCCCACCCACACCTCCCACCTGGATGAAAACCCCAAATCTCTCCCCATGCAGGAAGGAATCCCACCACCCCTCAAGTCCCCATCCTGATGAAAATCCAAAATCCCCCCTGAAAGCCAACAAAACTGAGAAAGCCCCCCATCCTGATAAAAATCACAAATTCCCTCCCAAAACCCCCAGTTCCAATGAAACCCCCAAATCCCCCCATCCCTATGAAAAATCACAAATCCCACTCCCCAAGCCCCCATTTCCAAAGAAACCCCCAAATCTCTCCATCCCAACAAAAATCACAAATTCCTCCCCCAAACCCAACAAAATCATAAATTCCCCAAGGCGGTTGAGAACCCCAAATCCCCACCAATTCCTACAAAACCCCCAAATCCCCCCATGCATCTAGGAAGCCCAAATCCCCTCCCAATTCCAATGAAACCCCCAAATCCCCCCCTCCATGCAGCTGAGAACCCCAAATCCCTCCCAATTCCAAAAACCTCCCCAGATCCCCCCATGCAGCTAGGAACCTCAAATCCTCCCCCATTTCCAACAAACCCCCCAAATCCCACCATGCAATCGAGAACCCCAAATCCCCCCCAATTTCAACAACTCCCCCCAATCCCCCCATGCAGCTAGGAACCCCAAATCCCTCCCAATTGCAATGAAACCCCCAAATCCACCATGCAGTCGAGAACCTCAAATCCCCCCCCAATTCCAATAAACCCCCCAAATCCCCCCATACAGTCGAGAACCCCCACCGCCCCCCAATTCCAACGAACCCCTCAAATCCCCCCATGCAGGCGTTAGAATCCCAAATCCTCCCCATCCCGGTGATAACACCTTCCCCCACCCTGCGAGTGAGATCCCCAAATTTCCCCCCATCCCGACAAAACCCCAAATCCCCCTCCCCTTGTAGCCACACTAACACCACCCCAGCCCCCCTCCGCGGGTGTCTCCCCTCCGAGCCGGGGGGCGGAGGCGGGGGCGGGCCGAGGCCGCGGTGCACCTCCCCCGGTGGCTGGAGAAGCAGAGGGTGGGGGGTGTCACACGCACACACACAAACACACCCCCCGGGGCCGGGGGAGGGCAGCGGCCGCCCGCCCGCCCCGCCGGGGAGAGAGCGCCGGGAGCCGCGGCGGGGACGGCCGCGCCGAGCACCATGCGGGCCGTGCTGCTGCTGCTGCTGCTGCTGCTGCTGCTCGGTGAGTGCCGCCCCCCCGGCCCCGCACGCCGCTCCCCGCTCAGCTGCGCCCCCCACCCCCAGCATCCCTCGACTTTTCTCCTCTCTCCCCTCTCGCTCCCTTTTTTTCCTTTTCTGTTTGAAGCAAATTGGGCAGAGAGAGGGAAAATAAATAGGCGGGGGGGGAGGTGGGATGCTGAGCGCCCCGCTCCCCGCTTTCCGAATCCCGGCTGGTGAATTTAGAAACTCAGCACATCAAACCATCCACAGCAGCTCAACTTGAGAGCCGCAGTGCTTGGTTCTTTATGCGACGGTACGAGCTGAACACGCCGCTGCTTCCCTCCTCATCCAGCTTCCCAAAGCCCCCAGTCAGGGGTTTGGGCTCCTGCGAGGCCGACATGCGCTGAGCCTCACACCCCTCTTTTGGGGTCAGATCGGCTGAGCCTCACACCCCTCTTTTGGGGTCAAATCGAGCGAGGGGGAGACCTTCGGTTCGGGTTGGTTTGCTTGCAGTGGTCCAGCGTGCCAGGTGCCGCACGTACTGAACCCCTGGTTCGTGGAAGTGGTGTGGGAAATCTGGGGGGAAAAGCTGGTGGGAGACAGCAATTCCCTGATGGGAGTTGATGGTGGAGTTGGAAAAAAAGATATAAACTTTTAGAGAACGTTCACTGCGGGGCAGCTCTGGACCCGCGTGGGATGGGGGATGCATCGCAATGGGGAGGTTTGGGAGTGGGACTGGAAATGATGTCTCGGGTCCTGTGATAATGCTGGGATTAAGGGTGCTGTGGGTGATGCAGCGGGGAGGTCTGGTTCTTCAGCGGGGTGTTTCGTAGGAGACATGGCCATAAACCGCACCGAAAAGTAGCGGGGAAAGGAAATGCACTGATTGTGTTACAAGTGAATTGTTTTAAAAGCAGGGAGGAGCAGGGTATTTCTTCCCTGTATTCAGGGAAGATGAGGAAGGAGAAAAATAAAACATAAAATTGAGAAGGTGGAATCTTGCTCTGGGTTGTGTCTCTCAGCGCAGCCACTGCTGAGCTGAATGTGCTTTTATTCAAGGTAACAAAAGCTGGGGGACTGTCCGGAGGTGAAAGCACAAGTGGTGGCAGGGCCCTGGGTGTTGAACTCCGTCCGGGGTGAATTCACGGAGGTCCAGCTGAAATCTTTGCCTGTCCGGTTTTTTTCTGCTCCTGTCGGGACTCGTGGCTTGGTGGGTGGGCAGGTGTGAAGCCCCCATCTCCCCCTGACACCGACGTGGGCTTAAAGGCAGCCTGTTAAAACTCAAGAAGCCTGAGCCTCATTAATATTGGCATAAAGCAAGGGCTGTTAATGCATTTTTTCTTGTGCCGGCCAGAATTTAGCTGACTTTGCCTTCTCAGAAGGTTTTGTTCCGTTTTTCAAAACGGAGTGATAAATAGGCTGGGATTGGTACAAAACGGGCTTTTAGCAGGAGGATGGTGGAGAGACCCGTTTCTATACCCCTCTCAAGTGATCCTAATTACGTTTTTCTCAGAAATTCTTAGATTAAATCTTTCAAAGCAGTGTTTTTTGCCATGAGTGCTGCTCTTAAGTTTTGAAATAAGCTCCTTAGAGGTGCTTTTACGTTGGTCCCTGCGTACTGGTGCCAGGATTTTCTTCCTTAGGGGCCAAAATAGGCATCCCTCCTTGCTGGGTGTTTGGGCTTGGAGCCCCCATACCTCTCAGGCTGGTATGGGCTGCAATCATCCGAGTTACTCAAAGCCTAAAATTTGTCTTTTTCCCCCCTCCTGAAATGGGAAGTTGGGTTTGTAAGCGAAACTGTAAGATTTTTCGGTATCTTAAAAAGTAGCAATTGGGATGGAGCCTGCACAATTTGCTCTGTTTAAATTGGATGTGAAATGGGTGGGTGAGCAGGGAGTTGGGATTTTGGAGCGTGTTTTTGGGTGTAGTGAGGAAGAAGGTGACAACATCATGCATGGGGCAGAGCAGGATCAGCCCAAGGTGGTCAAAGCTTTTAAAAGACTCTATTTTGGGTACAGCTATTTCACTAGAAACACCATCTTCCAGGTTCGTATCATCCCAAACCCCTGATTCCGCACAGATTCCCCCTTATTTCGCTGCTGTAAATCAGAATAAAATCAGCCTTAGACAAGGCACAGCCAGTGTCTACAAGAGATGGAGCAAATGTGACATCGGACAAATAACACCTTTAAATCCAACCAGCCTGTGAGGGGCTCAGTTACCCATGACATGTTCACAGGACATTGTACTTTATTTATTCTTTCCCCATATTAGATCTTCTATCCCACAGGATGACAGAGAAGAAGAAGAAAAATGATACTTTTTATCCCCAAATGATTAAAAAGAGCCACTGCTCAAATCTGTCCTGGGGGTAAAAACGGCAGGAAGGGGTTTTACCGGAGATCAACCCTTTGCCCAGCTCAAAGCAAACCACAGATTGATGAGTTTTAAATCCTTGCTGCCAAAACACCCCTTTTCCTTCCCAAAGCTGCGCTGGCTCCCTAGTACCGGGAGTTCGTGTTTTGTCCCAGATAGGCTGTCAAAGATGTGTTTTTTTGAAAATCCATTTGATCCATTGAATACTAATCTTGACACAGGCAGGAGCAGGCAATTGGGGCCATGCCTACAGGAGGAAAAATTGTTAACCAGAGAGTTTTAAAATCAGGATTGAAGCAGAGCATGGATTCTTACATATTTGCTGTTGGAGGAACTTCGTTAAGGTTTTTGCAAGCCATTTTAGCAGTGCAATGCCTTTGATTCCCCAGTGGCAAAGCAGATACAGTAATGATATCCCGTGGGTCTGTTTAGGGGGTTTAATTAAAGAATTGTTTATAAAGCACTTGAAGATCCTTGGATGAAAGGGGCTGGAACCATGCAATACACTGATTTAATTCCAGAGAGTTGCTTTAAAGGCTTATGATGAGGAGGCTGGTGATCATTCACATTGGCCGTGACGGGAGACCGGCTGGAAATATCTGCTCTCAGCATTTGCAGGGAGGCTGGGGTTGCACTTTGGTTATTATTTGCCATATAAATCACGCATTTTCTCTCCCCATCTGCACCCTCTAAAAGACCTAAGCCTGCTGACACAAGCTGTGGGGTGTTTTGAAGCTCAGGCCGTGGGGACTGATTGGGGTTAATTACAGCCAGTGAGGATCCCTCAGGCTGTGCAACAGCCCCCCGTGTTATTCTGGGTGTTATTCTGGGTGTTGCATCATTCTATGGGAGCAAAGAGGAGCTGTTGGGGTTGAGGTGCGGCACTGAATCCATCCCACCTGCTCTCACCTGCCCTGAATTTTGTCTCCTTCTCCACAATGCTGGACTGGGTGGTCCCTTTGCCCCGTCCCCGAGGACCCACCGCAGCACCCTGAGCCATGTGATGCTTTGCAGGACCAGGGAGGATGGGGTGAGTGGGACTTCATCCTTACAGGGTGATGTTCTGGGTAGGTGGGATCCTGCCATTGCATCCCGCTGAGCTGCTCTGTGCTATGGGGGCTCAAGCCCCAAGCCCAGGTGCCTTCAGTAGCTATGTCTCCAGGTGGTCCAAGCAGTAGCAGGACCAAGCACGTAGCAAACAACCCACCCATGGGTGTGCAGAAATGTCCCCCTCCCAGTTGCTGAGCTGATGAAGAGTGACACACAGGCAGAAACACACAGGTTGTGAACCTGAGAATCACCTTCAGTCCTGCTCCCAGCCCGACAGCATGCCTGCACGACGGACAGCCCCGCGCTGCTCTGTCGAGAGCCGAACATCACAGGAACATTTGAACTCTGTAGGAATCCGGGTGGCCCGGTTTGGTCCATTCCCTGTGTGCAGGCATGTGAAGTCTCGCCAACACTCTGAAGCGGTTTCGCATGCTTCTGCCAACTTCCTCATCGAAAGCCTGTTTACGTGCACAGCTTCTTCCATAACTGGCCAAACTCCACCTAAGGATGTTGTTTCTGAATTCTTGCAATGCCTGCCCTTTCCTTCACGGACAGCTCCTGACCAAACCTTGCTTTTTTTTATTTTAATCTAAACGACGCACACAGTCATCTGGCATTTGTTGTTCTCCACCTACCTGAGCTCAGTTCACCGCAACCCCCAGGGCTTTGCCGAATCGCCCACGTTGCAGAGAGCAGTGCCTTTGGTCTTGGGATTCCCAGGCAAATCCAACGAATCTTTCTCTTGCAGCTTGTGAGACAACCAGGCTCAAGCCTGGTTCTGCATGGGGGTCTTGCAGGTCCTACTGCATGGTGGGGTTTGCCACCCATCTCCCCCAGAAACCCTTTCTGTGTGCCATTGGTGCTTAACCAAAAAAAAAAAAAAAATCCCTGTTTTCCCCCCAAAACTGCCGGGTGTGATGCTGTCCCACAGCCCAGGGTGAGGTGCTGTTGCTTCTCTGTTATTTGGGAGGGACGAGGATAGTTCATAACGGCTCTAACTGCGTATTTGTCTATTGTTCTGGGCTGAAGCCATGCAGGGTTCTGCTCTGGAGGTTCTTGAGGGATATGTAGATCCACTTGAAACTGGGAAGAGGCAGGAGGGACGTGCTCTGACCATACCACAGCTCATTTCAAGGTGCCTGAGCATTGGGTTTAGCCTATATAAAAAAAACACGTTACTTTTGAGCTAAACAGTCAAGACAAGGGAGAAAAAGATGAGCTTCCTTGTTAGTAGAAAAAAATCATATATGATCTGCTATGGTCTGAAGAGCTGAAATGCTCCTTAAAGGACTGGCTGTGCCATATTTTGTCTCTCTATTTTTCATGTGTCTGCTTAGACTAGGCGCTGTTTTGTGGAGACACCACGGGGTCAGTGTTCAGGGATGGGGAGATGCTCTCGGCTGGGGTCTCTGGGGCTGCTGCAATACAAACAGCACGCGCAGCAGGGGGCTGCAGTGCAACAACAGCTTTCCGTGGCCAGAAGCAACCTTTGGACGCTGCAAGGAGAGTGGAAAAGTCACAAGCCACATTTAGAGGGCTTTTATCACGGCACCTAATAAATTTAAAGCCAGGTCCTGTGCACTGATTCAGGAGGAGTTGCTGACTTTGCACTGCGGTTTCTACCCCTTTAAAGTGTGACCACCTGGGGCCATGCTGACACAGTGGTATTTTTCTTCTAGTTAAACTTCCAGGTGATGGGTATCAGCGTCCTCACCTCCTTCCACAGCCAAGGGAGAGGGACAGGTTCCTTCAAGGATAACTTCAAGTTAGCTGCTGGCTTTGAATTGCAAATAGTGCTAGAAATAGTGAGTGCCTAGGGGAGTCTTGGAAAATGCCAATAGTAACGTTACTGCCTCCTGGAAGTGCAAAGCTCTGTGGTGGGTTATTTGGGGTGACCTTCTCGAGGGTTGTATGCATATATTCTCTTGACTTGAGCCATAGTGTGTCTCAGAGTCAGCCTTCAGTACCACATATTGCTGAAAGCCACTGGGAACCAGCAAATGCCAGGATGTCCCATCAGCCCTAAAGAGAATAAAACCTTCTAGAGGTGAAGTTGCTCCAAACCCCAAAGGCACCAATATCCTCCATTGGTCATTTGCTTATTGGGTGCCAAGTCTTCTCACTGAAGTTTTTCTCGTCACTAAATGTGGCTGTTTTGCAAATCTGTGTATCTTTGCAGTGCACACTGCTTTGCGTGTTGCAGGCACCTTTTCTGTCCCGTAAATAATGGACGTCTCACGGCTTGCTTGGCCGCAGGCCAGGAGCGCTCGGCAGACGCCGGTGACAGTTTGGTGACAAACTATTGCAAGGAGAATGCAAATGACTTAATAAAATTAACTCAGTGTAATGCCTCAATGCCCAGTGTAGAGCAGAAGGCGTAACGAAGGGGAATGAGCCTTTATTTTGGACGATGGGAATTTGGCACTGCTGAAGCACCTGCTTGTAGATGTGCATCCAGCGTAAACCAGCAACGTGCCAGTTTGAGACTGGGCTTTCAACACGGCTTGTCTTGTGCGTGATGTCTAAGATCCTGCGTCTTGGCGTAGTGCTGGTGCTGGAATGGGCCCCGGTTTGGGCAAGCTGGGATGAGCTGCCTTGCGGAGGAAGGGAAAACTGGGAGTCCTGGTGCTGCCAGCTCTTCCGCAGTTGTGGGCAAGTTGCTGTTTCCTCCCACTGAAGCACCCAAGGTAATGCCATGTGGGTTCAGATAATTCACCAAGGTGTTTAAGGCTGGAGCTGAGTTGTCCCTTCATCCAGCTGCTGTTAGTGGAGAGAGAGAGGGGCATCTTCTGAAGGCAATTCAGATGTGCCTTGAGGTGATTTGGCCTCTACAGACGCTTGTCTCCGTACATACTCCCCATCAGGGTCTGATGTTACACCAAAAATGTCCAGGATCTGTCCCTGGAAACCCTTACATTGTGTAACAATACCTGTATTTTCTTCAAAACGTCCCAAAAAACGTGGGTTTCAGGATTTGGAAGAACTTCTTGGTGTTGGGTCTGTAGACCCTAAAGGCTGCAAAGTGGAAAGGTGGATGAAGGGGGCCTACAAGAAAGCTGGAGGGGGGGGCGCTTTTTACAAGGGCCTGTAGTGACAGGACAAGGGGTAACAGGTTTAAATTGAAAGTGGGGAGATTTAGATTGGATACAGGAAGAAGTTCTTCACAGAGAGGGTGGGGAGGCACTGGGACAGGTTGCCCAGAGAAGCTGTGGATGCCCCATCCCTGGAAGTGTTCAAGGCCAGGCTGGATGAGGCTGGGAGCAACCTGGTCTAGTGGAGGGTGTCCCTGCCCATGGCAGGGGGGTTGGAACTGGATGGTCTTTAAGGTGCCTTCCAACCCAAACCATTCTGTGAGTCTATGATAAGAAGAGCACGGCTTTGAGTTTAAAAACCAAATCTGCGTTTGCAGCCAGGTGCAGGACGGATGCCTTAGAAATAGACAGCCGGGATCTATGTTAAAACTTCCTCCAAAATGGAAAAGGTAATTTTTTATTTCTGAGTTAGTCCCGTTTTAGATGTTGCTTGGAGGTCTGGCTCATATTCTTAGTATCCTTAATAAAAAATGGATTAATACAGTGTTTTTTCCTCTGCCTTACAAGCTCTGTTTGCAGGGGGCTTTGGTCTTACGCCACACGGCTCATGAGACTGGTGAAAAGGGAGGAGGAAGGTCATTTGGCAGTGAAAGAATAAGGCCTTAGTTATTAATGGCAAAGGCTGAAGTTTTCTCTCTCAGCTTTAATTGATTTTAGTAAATTTAACTGGAGGAGGAGATAGAAATTGGCTTAGAGTTATTAAACTGTAGTACTTAAAGATATATTAAATCTACTGTAGAGAAATGAGGAGACAACCTTGTCAGACGTTTATTCTAAGTGGCTTCTGATGGATACAGGCAAAGAGAAAATGCCAGATTTCTAACTTTGACAAAGGGGACTTGAAAGACTCTGCAGAAGGGTTTGGAGAGACTGTGTTTGAGAAAAACCTTCTCTGAAACCAAATAGTAAAGACCATTCTTTTTTTTTTTTCATCCTCTCTGGAGTCTAAAGGCAGGAGGGTGAGATAAGACATTCCACCACGTACGCAAACTGGGGGGGGGGGGGGGGGGGGGGGGGAAACACAAAAGTTGAAATGATACTGCTGCCGCCTGCAGAAAATGGATAGCTCGCAGGGTGACTATTATACGCTGCTTATCAAGATGCTGTATGCTCTGACCATGAGAAAAAGCAGAGTAGTTAAAGCAATGCACTGTGCTCCCCATCACGGGTCCAGTGAGCAGTGGTTATACTGGAATAACATCAAGTAACCAATGTCCTGGAGAGAGAGAGATATATATATACTCACACTACGTAAGCAATTACAGTTGTGCTTGTTGGATTTTTCTGATTTCTTAAGCAACAGAAGAAATGTTTAAAGCACACTTAAGGGAAGGAAGTTTTCTACCAGATATTATGCCAGCTAATAGCTATTGCCCAACTCTAAAATCAGCATTCTCATTCATGCATTTTTTTCAACCATATTCCCACCCTCCAGCTGCTGGTGACCTGATTGGGTTTCAGAGCCTAAACAAATAAAAATAACAAATAAATAAAAATTTGTTCCCGTGGGTTTCTCTTGGCAAAGTGGAGAAAGTAGGAACGCGCAGTAAATGCGTGAAATGACACACCACCCCCCCCCCCCCCCCCCTTGGTTTATTTTCCTCTTCTTCTAATATTGGGTTAGTTTTCAGATGGATCAGTCCCCTGATGTGATTTGACACAATGCTATGAAGTGTTTATGCTCCTCACTGCCTCTTTCAACGAGCACATGAATTGCTACCAAACCAAAGAAATGCCATAAGCACACCTGAAGCCATGTATGGCAAGGAAAAGCTGGGCAGCAGCGATGCCTGTGCTGCAAATGGGATGAGCCAGCAATGGCCTTGGGGCTCCCGGCAAAGTGTGATCCAGCCAAGAGACAACCAGGACGAAACATGAGTGAAACGGGACACGGCATCACGTCGGCTGTGAAGCCGGCGAGTGAAAAATCACACCCCTGACCCCATTTTTCAAGCATGCAGGAGTTAATCTCAGCCCACCTCGGTCGCTCTCGAGATCATCACCTCTATGCTCGCCTAAGCCTCAGGGTAATTCACATGCCAAAAATGCAATGAGAGATGCTGACCTCTTTGGCACAAGTGATATATTTTCCTGTCCTGAATGGTAATGTGGAATATTGCAGAAAAGTTAAGTTTGGAGGTTTTTACAGCACCCTAGTATAGGAAATTATTTTGTTTCCTTAAGGTTTTCCCAGACAGCTAAAGAAAAACCCCTCAAGACTCTCAGTCTGTGTGATTTTGAAGGCCTCTAAGGCAGTTTCTACCCATGAATGGTACCAATAAATCCCACTTAAGCGCATTCAACAGGAGAACGTCCTTTTTTCTCATTAAAACCTCAAAAAAGGTTCAAAACCTCATCGTATGGCAGGGTGCTTTGATTTAAATAGATGTGGCTTAAATAATGAATTTTAATCATGACTTAAATTAAGGAAGAAGAAAGTCTTAATTTGAATGATTTTATTTTAATCATGTTTTTCATTTACAATTCATAGCTATAACCCTTAGGCAGGGCTGATTCTCCTTGGTTGTTCTTTGTAAAACTTGGAGATTTACAGCCCAGTCTTGCCTTTCAGCTGTGTTTTCTAACCAGGTGGACACACTACAAACATATTTCTTTAAGCAGTTATATAGCCTGCCACCTCTTTATTTTGTTTTTTTAATTTATGTATCTTTTAAGCCTTACTAGGTAATGATGAATAATACTAATTTTGGGGCTTATTGGCGGCAATCACTCTTTGCTTGTAGAGGAAATTTCTGTTAAAGTGACAGATGCAAAACAGCTTTTAAAATTCCTTTAAAACACATCGAGTAACCGAGGTCCTGGTTACCTAGCACATAAACTTTTCAACATATTTTTGCATTTAATGCTAAGCAATTCATTGAGTAAATCTCAAGCGTCAATCTTTGATGGGGTTAGTGACTGAAATGAATTGTTTCATGTCCCTCGAGGGTTTTGAATAAACAGGAGTCGTTCTCTTAAAATTCACTTTTACTGTTTAAAATGGGAGAGGAAACAATTTTATTTTTAAGCTGCCAGTTTCCAGTTGTTTTTGCAGCTTAGAATTAGCAATTGATGGAGCAGCTGAATATGGCTCTCGTTGATCTGCAGAGGGAATTTAAATGGCTAGCTGAGGTTTATATGTGTAACTTTTGACCATCTAACTGAAGGCAGAAGAGACTCACAATTAGTGTCTGGATACCCTGGATATCTGCCCATAGTGTGGGCAGACAGCGATTAGAGGAAAGAAAAGCAAGAATTAATCAGGCTTCCTTTAATTGGCTACCCGTTTTTTGTCTCACATCCAAATCCAGTCCCATTGAGTGTTGGAAAACCCAAATTTCCCAAGTGCCTTGGGTGTCCTGGTCGGGTATAGTCCTGCTGCAATATATTTAATCTTCTCTTTTGTGCTAGATGACAAAATTTGGCCTTTCACAAATTAGGAGATTTGGCTTTGATGGATTGTGGCCCATGGCAGTGCATACGCTTTTGCCAAAGGGAGAAGGCTAGCTTGGAGCAATCCTTCTTGTGTCCAGGAAAACAATGATGTAGCCTAGTAGAACCTGGTGGATCTCCATCCATCCACACTCCGTGCCTGTCATGGGGCTCTGGAGGGTGGGAGTGATAGACTCAATTTGCTGTCTTCTTCCCAAAGTGAAACACTATTAATAGACAAGTGTGCAAAGCCTGGTGGAGCCTGGAGCCCCTCATCCAGCCTATCCAGATGTGTCTCCTTGCTGATCCTACACGAGAGCATTTTCTCCAAGGCAGGTTTGACAAATAAAACATTTCTGTTTAAGGCAACCTTCACAGGGGGGACAGAAGGGAAAAAAAAGTCTTGACAACTGACACCTCCTTGGTGCAGTGTCTTGAGCTCCTCTCCCTAGGAGGCCCTTTTTGAAGGATGCCACCAAGACGATTGCAATTGTCACTCCTGCCACCACTGCTCTGCACATACATAGCCATTACAGCTGTCAGAGTGTGGATGCATCTGCTTCTGCTATGACATGTCAATTCAGGCTAATAAAGTTGTCTGATATGCTGCAGTTAGGCCCAGCTCAAGGTGTAGGATGCACTAACATCATTCAGATCCTGGACCAGGTCCTGCAGCCCTCACTCAGTGTTCCATCAGGCCAAGACTCAATCAGGCTGTTGGGAGGAGCAATATCCCATGAGGGTCATGCTTCAGAGGAGCTCTGCCATGGTGAATCGTTCTCAAAGTCTGGCCTATAATTTACCATCTCAACCAAACCCCTAACTTCTATGGGGTTTTCCAAGGTTGATAGCAGATGGGGTGGTGGTGTTAAGCAATTTCTAATGAGGCACAGCCAAGCACAAAGCCTGACACCCATCACCATCCACGCTTTGCATGTCGGTGTTCCTCCAAATCAGGACTTCAGCTGCTGGATGGGGATTTAGGGCAGCCAAGTTGGGAAAAGCTGTTCTTTTGGCAAAGGAAGTGGCACAACAAGAAGGGTGGACTGGTGGGAAGGGGGTGGTAAAAGTGGTCACGTAAGGTTGGGTTGGCACCAAGAGAAGTAGGGGACCTCATGGCCAACATGTACGTCATACGGTCCTTTACAAATGGCCTTTGTGAAGGTTTAGGGAAGGGAAATGCAGAACTCCAAACTGATGGGTTGATAAAGAAAAGAGCTGGGGTTCCTGTTGTGAAAAATAATAATCTACCTCTTTTGTGCTCCCACCTATGAAGCCTGGCCATAGATAACTGATAGCTGCTCAAGGTGAAGTTTTGGGGTTTTTAAAGGGTTTTCAGTGGCACACCCAGCCTCCGAGGGAGCAGGGCTGTCCTTCCCCTGATCACACTAGAAACGGAGATTACAGCATCTCATCAGCATCTCTGATGGAAGAAAAATGTCCTGGCCCTGTCAGCAGCTCCTGCTCCTGCAGGACACCCTGCATACACTCCCCGGCCAGTGCTGAGGCTCCTGTCACTGCTGGACATGGCGTGAATGACTGGATAGGCATCAGGATGGGTGCAGAGCCCCAGCACAGTGCTTACCGATGGGAAAGTGTGAGGGAAACCCCAGAGAGCTGGTGCATTTTGGATAAGACCCAAAGCCAAGCACCGGCGTGGTGGTTGCTGAGGTCCCACTGCATATAACTCCCTGTATCTCAGCTATGCTGTCACACAGAAAAATCCCACTAACAGGCACAATAAAAACCTGCAAAAAGTCCCCCTGGAAAAAAAAAAAAAAAAGTCAGAAAAACACCAAAATAAGAAGTCGCGTGTGCCTTGCGGATTTGATGAGAAATACTTGGGGTCAGCCATACCAAAGGAATGCTGGCTATTTCGGGGCTGTATTTGTGTTTGAGCAGGCGGACGAGGGTTGCAGCTCTCCGCTTTGTCTTCCATGAGAGCGTTTTGCGTGTCTGGCGGGACCGCTCCAATCTGATTAGGAAGGGGCTCGCCCCGGGGAGCAGGAGCGATGCAGGGATGTAAGCTGCTTTCCCTGGGAACAGGCGCCGGGGGCTGCCCCGAGCCAGTGAACACAGCCCAGCTGGCCTTTTAGGGAGGGTTTCCTTATAATCCAGCTCAGAAGCAGTTTTGGGGCAAGGGTTTATCTCCGTCTTGGCTGGAAAAATTGGTATCCCGAGGCGCTGGAAGAAGGGGACTGATAATGTGGATGGGCGAGTGGGACTAGGGCTAGAAAAACTCTGCAGGCAAATTGGCTTTGAAGCTGGATTTTGGAGAGCGCTTTTAAGATTGCAGTTTATTTATTTATTTACTCCCATCCTGAAGGCTGATGCTCATCTCAGCGGGGGGCTTGGGGAAGGGAAGGGTAAGAAAAGTGCAGCCCGTGAGCTGTTTCTATAAGGATTTCGGTTTGGTAGAGGCACACATCCCCATCAAGGGACAGGAGAGAGCAAAGGGTAGTAAGATTTTGCCTCTGCCCAAATCTGACAAATGCAGATGCTCACAGCCTGCCTCTGAAGCAGGTAAAGGTATTCCTGACACAGGAATTTATTTCATAGAGGCAGAGAAAGACTCTCAGCTCCTGTTTTAACCAACAAGGCTGCCGTTCACTGAGATGGCCAGATGTGCCTGTGGGAAGATTTCCCATATTTCTTTCCCAAAAAGGCAGAAAATGTCTTGTTACAGCAGCTTGGTGCCGCCTGGACCTTGCAGGACTGCCCAAAGTCAAAGGGTTACAAGTTGTCCCAGTTCTCTTCTATCCATGGCTGTTGCCATGAAACTACCAAGAGCTGGAAAAAGAGGAGCCCTCTCCTTGATAATATAGATTAGGAATAATGCATATGTTTCGTAGCAATAAATAGCAGGTTTTGTATCAGGTTCGATCAGGATTTGAGCCAGCTTCCCAGGGGCGAGAGCCTGTATGTGCGTGCAGCAGCGTGGAGCCAAATGTCCTGGTGCTGTAGCTCATCTCCATTGCAGGTGCCGTTAGCCCACCATGCAGCTGGGCTGTTTGCAAGATGGGGATTTGCTCCACTTCTGGCTTTTTTCCAACACAGTCCTGCTCCCGTTTGGGAGAGCAGGTTCAAATCCTGCAGCAGCAAAGGGCTTGGCCATCTGCTGCATCCGTAGTCTCAAAGTGCAGTGCCTGGATTCCAGCATATGTGCCCTATTTATTTGGCCACTGTGCTGTGCAGAAGCTTGCTGGGGTGAAGGACCCAGCTCTGTTGTTTTGCATCATTGGAGCATTTCAGCCTCTCATCCGTGACACCGTGGCCCACATAGAGAGGTCTGGGTACTGGAAGGAACTGGTGATGGACAGGCAGAGATGCTCATGTGCTAAGCAACCGCAGCTAACAGGGGCCAGGAGCACTCTGGCACCAGGGAGCAGTGTCTAGAGTAGATAGGCTTGCTAGGTATTAATTATTTAAAGCAATAATACAACAATCAATTACCAAGAGTTATCAATAAGCATTGCTAAAAGTCGCTGTCGGCTTTCGATGCCTCAGCTCTTGCCTCCACGGTCAGCAAGCGCATGGTTTGATTTCTGAGAGCTGCCCTGACAGGAGTCAAGGAGCATTTTTGCCCAGATAATGATTTCCAGAGACGTCTGGATGAGATTGGGCTCAGGGTAACAGGAGGGTCTTTTTGCACATCTGATTGTGCTTTTCCAAATGTGTATTTGAAGTCTGTGTGGGGATTTTTCAGTTGTTTTGCTTTCATCAGGAATGCTGATTTTCTTGTATCTCATAAAATAGGGCTGTTTCTGCAGCAAAGCTGTGCTTTGATTTGGCAGTGATCCCTTGCAAATGTGACAGGGCTATTCACGTACCTGCAGCCTTCACCACTGTAGCACATCCCCAACGTGGGGCTGCATTTACCCTCGCCCTCCCCAAACCTACCCCCAGCTCCAGGATTACAACCAGCAGCATCCACTGAATCCCAGTTCAGTGCCTTCTCCCCCAGTCTACTCTGCTGATGGCTTTCTGCGGGTCCCATCATGCACCCAACCTGTGGTCCCTGCCCTCTCCCCCCTTCTCCAACTCTACCACCTCTCCAGCTTGGTTATCTAATGGAAATATCCAAGCTGATGTGTCAGAGCCAAAAGCAGGATCTGGTGTCTGCCATCCTGGGAGCAGAGTAATTTGGATATTATCACAAAGCCCAGCCCCACATCCCCCTCCTGCACCCACAGCAGCAAATGACCTCTCTGGGTCCCATCCAAGATGGGACACCAGCGTGGGGTTTGCAGACCTGCCGGCCTCTTTTAGGAGAAAGAGGAGGATGATTAACAGCAGGGCGGGGATGCAGCTCCTTCTTCCTTCCTGCTTCCTTTGCTCCTTTCCCTTGCCCTGCCATGGTCTGCCCTGCGGCATGACCGCCAGACACTGCCCCAGAGACAAGGGTTTCGGTGGCAGGGAGATGTCAGTGAAGCCCTGAGCTCTGAAGGTGACACGGACAGGGGTCTCTTCCATCCAGACCAGGCTGCATATGCTGCAAACTTTTCTTTCCATTAGATACCATTTAGCATTTTCCTCCCTAACCAGTGAGTCCCTTCATGCTCACACCCACCACCTGGACCTACCTCTCCAGGGAACAGATGATGAGTTTTTTGGGAGCTGAATATGCCCACTGTTGCGTGCTATATTTGTATGATATATTATTATATTATTTGCTGGAATTTCTCAGCACGCAACCATGCCATTAAAACCTACCGCAGCCTGCTTGCACTGAGTGCCAAGCGCTGCATCCCTGACCCGGCGACATCCCACAACTTCCCATGCTCTTCTGCTCCGCTGTAACCACGCAGGAATCCCACTCCTTGCTGGGCTGCTGGGTGGACAACATTGTTCCCCTATTGAGTCATAACAATGAGGTCATTGGGCTGGAAAGACAATGTCATTCAGCAGCCAAGAAACCAGCTGGCTGGTCCTGGTTGTGTCTCATCTCCTGTGACAAAGCCACATTTAATTGACTAATTAAAGCCGTTGTAGGCTCCATCTTGGAAGAGGAGACCAAAATGTGCATTGTTCTTCGTCAGCATTAAGTCAGGCCAGTTGGCTGACTAATAAGCAAGACCCTTCTTCTTTTTCCACCTTGCTACATGTTCCGTAGGCCTAGATTCCTGGTCCTAGCAATGGAAAAATTATCTTGGAGGCATGCCACCATGTTTCAGAGCAAGCTAACTGCTTGAATGAGGAGGATCCAAGTACCTCAAGAGAGCCCACCCAAAGCCCACTCTGCTCCAACCACTTTGGGATGGCTCTTTGCACTATCATCGCACCTTTTGTTGGGTAATCAATATTTTCAGTTCATCAAAAATATTTGGGTTCCTGTATACTCCACAAGGACAATTGGCTTGGCTCACACACCCTGGGCCAACTTCAGCCCAGGACTGACTGTGGACCAGGGGCATTTTTCTTCCCATTCATAGGTCATCTTTCCCTTTATGCACCTTTTTGGTGGTGCAGGCAGGGTGCCTGCGGTGTAGGCAGAAAGCAGGGAAAGGTCCAAGCAGTGGCAAGCTACGTGTCCACAGTAAATCTCTGCTTCCCTCAACCGAGTGCTCCTGCGGTGCTGGGACCTTCACTGCCCTCTGAATGGAGATGTTTTGAGCCCTGAGACCAGTGGGCACTTCTGCTCTTGACATTTCTTGCTCCTATTGCCATTCTGAATAAGATCATTCTGTAAATAGCAAATAAATGTGCCCTAAGGGACTTCTTAGGATAGATGCTGTTTAGTGTTGCTAGGTTGCCATTTCCATTAAACCCTCAATTTTTTTCCTGCCCACAATATGATTGTCTTAAATCAGATTTATCTTCTTTTTGCTGCCCAGGCCCAGCTGAGAAGGAACACTGGGTGTGTGTTTACCACGGCTGGTGTCCCAGCCCTAAAGCACAGCAGCCGCTTCTTTTGAAGAATGTACAAAGCAAGGAAGAGGAGCAATTGTTTGGGAGGAAGTTGAACCATAATGTAATAGACTCCCATGGGGATTACTATTAGTAATTATTTGTATTGCTCTGGCTCCTAACCAGAGTTGGGGCCCCAGTTAGCAAGGTGCTGGGCCAGCCCATAAATTAAGTAAGTCAGCTTCACTATCCAAAATCTATATACTCTTGCATGTCTCTATGCGTGTAGAGACAGGGGAAACTGAGGCAGGGAGAGGTTGAGAAATGTAGCCAGGGTTGGTTTAGAGGGTTGTGGCCGAGCAAGTCCTTACAAGAGCATCCTTCTTCTCTGGGGGGGAAATGGTTAAGGCTTCTCCACTTGTGCTGCTCACAGATACATGTAAGAGGGCAGTGGGTAATAAATATGCTGTTCTGGAGAATCCTGCACTAGGACAGCACTGGAAAAGGTCATCTGTCACTGTTTGCACCTTTCATCAGTGATTCCTGTGATGATGTGTGTTATTTAAAGGAGGGGAAGAGCAGGAGCTGTTGATCTTCAAATGGAAACTGAGTCCCAGTATTCTTGAAAAACAAAATAAACCAAACCAAACAAAAAAAAAAAAAAAAAAGAGTGAAACTGGATATTCTTTTTCTGTAAAACTGACTGTTTCAGGAGAGTTAAATAATGAGGCAATTATGAATTTACCAACAATAGAAGTTGATCAGATCACACAGCCCGTAAAACCAGATCGTCACTGGAGCCATTTGGTGGGAAAGAAATGCTGTGCCAGACAGTCTTTAAATAGTTTTGAATAGGAGGGAGGGTTAGCTGTGTCCTTCCCTTCCTAGGCTCTCCCCACCTAAAGAATAGCACCGCGCCTCCTGCCAAGTCCGCCGTGTCCAGTCAATGCCCGAAGGCTCAACTCACAGGCACAGCTATGTAAATATATGTAAGTGCATACGTATATGCATGTGTATATATAGAGCTCTGAATTATCCGGGAAGACCCCACCCTGAGGGAGGTGTGGGTGGGGAGCCAAAGAAAAAAAGGTGGGACCTGAAATAGCACTGACACACAAAGGATCCCAAGGAAATGTGGAGCCCTCCTCGAAGCGTTGACAGGAAATCTCCAGGCTGCTGGCTTGGTAACCCCTGGCTAGCCAATGTCATGGGGGACTACCGATCGCAATGGATCCTGCCATCCAACTTGGTTCTTCTGCAAAAACATGGGGTGAGGGGCGTGCGTGGCAGCTTTCACATCAGGTGTCCCAGATGTGCTTGTAGAGAAGCCCGTCCCCAGCATAGCCCAAAGGAGCAGCAAACCAGATGGCACTGGGGAGTGGGTATTTAACTAGGAATCACCCAAAACTTTACTTAGAGAGGCCGGGATGCTTGAGGAGGTCCACCAGTGCCTCTTGGAGGTGGCTCCTACATCACTTGTGTCTTTAGCCACTTGGCGTCATAGCACCTTTGAGTCTCGATGGAGCAAAGGTCATAGAATCTTAGAATGTCTCAAGTTGGAAGAGGTCTATAAGGATCATCGAGTCCAAGACATGTTCAGCTTGTCATCTTTGGGTCCATCCTGGCTCAGTGGCGGGTGATGCATGGACAGGCTGGTGGAGGCAATGTGAATGGCGACCCCGAAAAGGTTAAAAATAAAATCTTGGGCTGGAGGGCATAAATTAGAGCTGACTCATCAAAGGCCCTAGTTGCACAAAGGAGGGTGAGGCCTTATCACTTCTTCACCATCCATTTTCCGCTGGACCTTTCTGCCCTCGGGTTGGGCAAGCATCCTAAAGTCCAGCCTGTAGCATGGCCCTGGCAGCCTCCCTGCCGAAAGCCTTGGTGGCAGGAACAAGCAGAGGCTTTTGCAGGAGGTCGATTCCTGCTGTAAATCGTCGGAGGAGGTGGGGAGGAAGGGGACGTGCAAGAAGCAGAGGACAACGCTTTGCAATGCGATGGTGGTGCTGCGTGCCAGCACAAGCTGACCTTCCAGTCACCCATCCCCATTTTATTTCCCCTTGCAGTGGAGCTGCCGGTGACTAGGCTGAGGTCTCCTTATTCCTTTAGGTTTGGAGTCTCTGCTCTCATTTTCTGCCCCTTAAGGCTGCAGCCTGGACCTCCTTCATGCTGAGCCTCCAGCATGTGTCAGCCTCCAGCTGAGGATGCCATCCTCAGTTTTGATGGCATAAATTTGGGCATTGGATCCCTGCTGCCAATGCAACTGTTAATGCCCCTCTGTGGTCTGGGTTTGTTGAGCTGTGACATCCCAAAGAAGCCAAGAGTCCCTGTTTGGGTTTGGGGTTGACTCTTTCACCTTAGGAAGTGCCCCTGCTACAAGCAAGTGCATATTTCCTCCGCTCTCTTTCCTCATTGCGAGAGCTAGCGTGATCTTTACAAAAAGTGGAGGCTTTTTGGCTGCAAAATCTACTCACAGGAGATCTGCTCCTTTGTTGCTTTGTGAGACCCCTGGCGCCCTCATCTCGGATGGATAGAGTCCAGACGCATCGCCAACGCATGGCACCTAACTGGAGTGACGTTAGATGTGACAACCCTTCCCTGGTGCTGGCCAGCTGGCAGAGGCTAAGCCAGCAAGATGAGTAGCTCAGGTCCAGCTCCTTCCCCATATTGCTCAACATGAACCCAAATATGAACCCAAATATGAACCCAACCAGCTGGAGAGGAGGGCAGGGTGGTCTCTCTGTGCCACCCAGCTAGGCTGTGGACAGGCAAGCCCACCTTGCACCTCTGTCCCTTGACTATCCTGTCCTAGAAGACAGTGGGTGGACCACACTGCCTGCTGCACAGGCACCCGCTCCCCAGTCCTGCAGTGGGGTCTGTCCACTGTCTTCACATTGTCCTGCCCTTCTCCATGACAAAAAAAATGAGAAAATGGCAAGAGCTGACCATGTGACACCAAATCTGATGTCAGTCAGAGTTTTCCGTGTCCAGGAATCAAGAAAGCTGGAGCAGCAGCCAGGTACCCATCCCCGATGTTTGGTGTCAGTGCCCAATGCAACATTTGGAGGTTGGTTTGTCTGGGGATGACCACCAGATTTCTCCTGAATTAACATTCCCAAACTGCACCAGCTCCCCCTTGTCGGCTTTCAGACCTAAGAAGCCTTTAATTTGATTTAACCTACTTCATTTTGGCTAAATTAAATGAAGGCTGATTTAAAGCTGAACAAGAGTGGCCACCTGGTGGGTTGTGTGCACTTTGACTAATCCACTCTGAAATTACGCCTTCTTTTAATTTTAGATTAATTTTCCTGAGTACTTCTGTGTAGACAAGCCATCAGGCTGAATAAAAATCACTTCTTGTCTTGCAGGCTTATGTCCTCGCTCCTTCCCAAGTTGTCTGGAGTAGTCCTCCAGGAAAAGCCAGCAAGGGATGAGTCATCTTTCTGGGGTGAAAAACATGGGGAGGAACTTCCTCTCTGTCTTGATGAATAAACCTGTCCTCCCGGCCATCCTCACGTGGCGAGCGGCAGCTCTGTGGCAGGGCTGGCGAAAGGAGGTCAGCTCTCCCGGAGGGACTGCTGGGATGTGACAGTTCAGCCCTCAAGAGCAAACTGGTGGCTTTGGCCCAGCAGCTCTTAGCGTTGGCTACTCTGGAGGTCTCCTTCCCACCACCTTGCCGGCGGGTTTGTAGCTCCTTACTGCTGGAGTCAATCCATGGGCCAGTCTTCAACCGTTGCTGGAGAGAGGTGGTGAACTGGGGCAGTCTCCTCGTGACATTGCCAATCTGGTAGTCTTAGTCTCTCAATCCTGCCTGCAGACCTCAGATTCCTCTGCAAATTCAGACAAATGTAGGTTTTTAATCTATTTACTTTCTTCTAAAAACTAGGCTTTTTAGCACTCATGTTGGCAGACAAAAACGTGAAAGAGTACCTTAAGGACTTACCACATGGAAGTTATGCACGAAAACCCCCAAAATGTTTGATGTATAGCAAAGTTCATAGGATCACAGCATGGTTTGGATTGGAAGGCACCTTAAAGACCATCTCGTTCCACCCACCTGCCAGGGGCAGGGAAACCTTCCACTAGACCAGGTTGCTCCAAGCCTCATCCAGCCTGGCCTTGGACACTCCCAGGGATGGGGCATCCACAGCTTCTCTGGGCAACCTGTCCCAGTGCCCCCCACCCTCTTTGTGAAAAACTTCTTCCTGATATCTAATCTAAATCTCCCTGCTCTCAATTTAAACCCGTTACCCCTTGTCCTGTCACTACAGGCCCTCGTAAAAAGACCCCCCCCCTCCAGCGTTCCTGTAGGCCCCCTTCAGGTACTGGAAGGCTGTGTCATATGGCATTTCTTGTGATTTTCAGTGTCATTTTGATTCACAGCCACTGTTCAGGGCCAGAGGTAGCTGGGCTTTACCTTGCTGCAGTGACTTTTGTGGCCCATTACTCAGTATAAACCTTGAGTTTCTTCCAAAGTTCCTGGATGACTTTTGCAGAAATAGAGGGGTCTCAGTGCTAAATGTACCAGACATCATGTCCTTCAGCCGATGGGTGATGGATGCTCGCTTGATACAGGGGGATGCTGTACTGCCACAAATCTTCCTTCAACGCAGCAAGGTCGTCACAGGATAACGCCACGCTAACGGAGTAAGGGAGGCAGGAGCGTGGCTGTGCTCTGTGCCTTGGAGGGTCAGGTCGGGCTGGGATGTGTGGCTTTTTTGGCTCATGCTCCCTGCCTTTCCGCTCCAGCAGCTCCGCTACCATTTCCTGCACGATGAGGTGTTTCTGTTCAGGCTGCAAAGAGCCCCTGGTTCATTTTGCAGCCTGGGAAAGGTGCAGGGCTGAAGTCGGGTCCCTTACAAATCCCGTCAGCCCCCGGTGAAAAGAGGATGTTTCCAAGCTTGATGATGAAAAATGTCCGGGGGTGGCATGGATAGAGGTGTGCATGTGTGTCTGTGTTTGTTTGTCTCCTTGACAACCTCGCGTGAAGGATTTTGGAGCCTTCATTTTCCACATTGGACTTCCTGTCTCCTTTTGATTATTTTTGCCTTTTTCCTTTCACTTCTTAGATAGCTACAGACTTTCCATGGGAAGAAATGTGGAGACAATCCTAAATAGGATGTCCTATGTTTATCTGCAAGAGAGGCTGGACTGGGGAGCCCATCACTGGCACCCCTCACCCCTGGCACCCCTCACCCCTGGCTGGAGCTGGCTATGCAGAGGGCACTGCCTGGGATGGACCAGTTGGGTCCATTTGGGTGAAAGAGGCCTCTGATCACAAATTTCTGGGAATAATCAATCTTTGAGGAGAAATTCAGGAGAGGTCCAAGCGTGGCATGAAAGACAATTCAACAACGTTTTCAAGAAGATGGGAGTGAGGAGTGCCGAGTTACTTCTGCTTCTTCAAATCTACTGGCTGGTCATTAATTAGCAAATAAACCCGTTTCTGCCTCCCCAGATGTGGTGTTCAGAGGGACCATGGGAGCGAGGGGGAGATGTGTCAGGGCTGTAGGAGAAGGGGAGTGTGTCCAGGTGGGGAGATGTGCCTTGGCTTGATTATTTTTAATATTTGTCATGCTTCCCAATGAAACAGCAGACAAGCTGAGCTAGCTCAAATACTCGCAGAAATAGCTGATGGGGAATTTGTTAATGAAGCAGGTTTCTCGCCAGAAAATGCCAGTTCATCAGAACTTGGATTCTGGGGACATGTGTTGCAGTTCTGGCAGGAAAGGCGTCTCACACTGCAGATAGGTTTCTTGGTCGAAATCAAGGAGGTTTAAAGGCTGTCATGTGAATAAAATGAAGTTAGGCAGATCTAACAGGAGGGATGGAGCAGTCAAAGGTCTAGTTCAAGTCCTGCTCTCTGAGCTTTGGGGTACTTCCACTGGGTAAAATAGGAACAACTTAAAATTTTCCCAAGTCTGAATTAAAGCAGAGTGGCTCTTGTCTTTGGTAGGGATGTGAATGACTGCAAAACCCTGCAGACTGGTAAGAGTCCTCAGGATGACATTAAGGTGCTGCAGGCATCTACCCCAAATCTCCAGCTGGGCAGTATCTCCAGACTGGCGGTGCAGCCATGAGGGAGGAAGCCCTGGATGCTCCTCTCCATCTGGAGATGGAGCAAAACCCCCCAGGGCTTGAGGCACATCCATTTTCCCCCCCAGTGTCCAGCCAGTGAGGGCTTACTGGCTAGGTCCTTCAGGACAGAGGCTGTGGCTGCAGGTTCATTTAATCTGAGATCAGAGGGCACTTGTCAGTATTATTGCTTTGATTTTGCTGTCACTGGCATGCAAGAGCTAAACAGCACGGATCTGAAGGGTCCTTTCACTAGAGCCTTGTCACAGCAGGGTAAAGACAAAGACTGGGCTGCTAAAAACAAGCCCAGTGGTTTTAAATCAGAGTCCAGAGATACTTGTTTCCTTCCTGAGTGATACTGTAGCAGTAATTAGATCCAGCCATTAAGTCTCGTCTTTAATATTTTGCAGTGCAATTCTATCCAGACTGTTCTGCACCAGTTTTAATTCTGGCAGGGTTTTGGAGAGGATAGACATCCCTGCACTGGATAATTGGACTGATGGATTAGAGTCTGAAAATGCTCTGGCAGCGGCTTTTGGACCTTCCCCCACCTTCTCACCCAGGAAGCCAAGTTGGCCTTGGTGATACCATTTCATAATGTTGATGGTGAGACTGGCAGCAGATGGGTTGGGTGATGCCAGTTTGGAAGTGCATCCTGGGACACGGAGAGTGCCTCTTTACGAGGATGAAGGGTGGCGTGCACGTTAACAGCATCCTCGTACCGCATTCCTCACCAGCGGGTAGCTGGAGTGGAGGTTCGGAGCCTGTCTTTCCCTAAGCCGATGGGAGAGAGCCTCTACACAGGCAAAATGTAAAAGCTTGTGAGGTAACCATTTGTTCTGGTAGCCCAGCTTAATTCCAGGATAAATAACACTGTTCTGTGATATTCTGCCAATCTGATCGCTCTCACAGTTTTAAAAGGAGGTGACAAATTTCCTGTCCTCTGCAGCAACTGGTCTCTGCTCCAGCTCAGACACGGCTGCGTTGCAGCGGGTGGATAAAACCCTCCTCTGCCCGGCAGCCTCTTGCGATGTAGAGGAAATACCAGGACCCTTCTCACTGGCTTGGGCACGGGCTTTGCCCCAGCAAAGGCCATCCCTGAAGCCTCAGCCCCTGCTTTTTCTTTGACAAACTCGACCTGTTGCCCCTGTTTAATCAGGAAAGGCTGCAAAAGGGGAGGCAAATACAAACTTCCTCAGGCCTGGCTCACATCCCTTCCCCTTCCCTGGGTTGCTCCTGCTCCTTAGATTTCTCATCCCGCCTTGGGAGGTGCAGGAGGTGGCTGGCGTAAGGCTCCAAGCAGGGTTCAGCCCGCTGGCGTGGGGTGTGTCACCCACCATTTCCTAAGTTATTCTTTAGGGTTTCCTTTTCTCACTATTAATAGATTTTCAGCCAATATCTGAGCTGTTTCAACAAGGTGGATGGGGGGGGGGGAGGAGGCGTTACTGAAATAGGAAGCAGGAAGCTGTTGGGCAGGGGATTAATCAGAAGAGCTGCATGGAGAGGTGGTGGCTCTGGGTGGGCTGATGGAGGAAGGACGGGACATGTCCTTTTGCTTTGCATTTTGCAATGATTTGTTTCTCTTACTTGTGCTCAAAGCTGTGTCCTTTCCAAACAAGCTACTCCCTCCGAGCATCTTCCCCGGCCTGGAAAATACCACAATACCTACTACAATGAGGTTACAACCAGCGCATCGCTCCGTGGCGACGCACAGCAGCTGAAAATCATGGCCCACGACTGATGTTGTGTGGAGCTCCTTTGACACAAACCACCACACCTTTTCATTTGCATTTTGGGTGGCTTTTCACATCCCAGCAGCTCCTGACCGCAGCACTCCCACACCAGCCCTACCCAGGAGTGCCCACAGCAGTAGGGATGTGCAGTGACACTTCCAACCTCCCAAATATTGCTCACTGGGGGCTGTACAAGCCCGTCTTGATAGCTAGCAATAAGGGAAAGTTCTCTCCCCTCCGGGGTTGTCCCCATTGCAGAAACACCATATCGCAGGCACAGTCATGGGATACACATATCCGGAAATGAAATCATGTTTTTGCAGCGGACTCATTTCCTCTGGGATGTTTGGCCGCTGTGCCCACGGATGCGTGGAGGGCTTGTACTCGCCTCCTGCACAGAAGTGCAAGGGTGTGGGGTTTTCTGAGCGATACGTGCGAGAGGAGAGGTTCAGACCAAAGCATTAGACTGGTAGCTGCTACATCACTCTAATTTTCCTTAAAATGAGGAATTAATGATGGTCCAAAAAGTGAAATCAACAAAGTGGCATTGCCCTGCCAAAACGCAGCCAGAAAGGTTGAGGGCAGATAGGGGTTTTTTTTGCCTTCTGGACAACAGGGTGAAGGACTCTAGCTGAAATTCAAGTGAATTTGCTTTTGGAGAGCATCTCCTCCTGGTACAGACAGGGATAGCTTAGAGGACCTCTCCTCCATCCTCCTTCTCCTAGCTGCATTAAATCCTTTTATCTCCGGGGCTCACAGTGTGAAAGGGTCATTTGTTTCCTGCAAAAGGACATACTATATCTTTTGTGTGTAATTTTCATGCTAAGGGGGCACCGAACATAATCCTGTCCTGTCTGACTGTTACTACCACCAAGTCTGTGGTTACAGGGGTTTCTCCTCCTTCGACCAGATCCTTTTTGTTTCTTCTGTTGAGGACAGTCATCAGGCAATACTGGCTCCCAGCCCAGGCAAACAGGGGCTCATTAACAGTTATTACCCCGGGTCCGCCACCAAGATTTGGCAGGTTAGGGAGGAGATAAAAAACCAGTTCTCTGGAGTTTGAAAGAGATACAGCACGTGTGGAAGGAAAACGGTGACTCCTGGGCTTGTGGGGCTCTCGCTGCTTGTTCTGCATTTGTTTCTGCTTTGGAATTATTTGCTAGGCTCCTGAAAAGGAGAGCAATGAGTTTGCATAAGCCAGGTCTTCTGCGGGTGGTGAACCTGCAAGACACCAAAACAAATGCAATTTGGGTTTACTCAGTCTAAATAAAATATGCTTTTTCCCAATGCTGCAGTGAGACAGTCCCTGGACAAACAACTAATGGTAATTCCAGGGCAATAAAACTGCAGAAAGATGTGTAGCCCCACGACAGCAGCAGCATCTGGCTCCTTGTGCAATGGCAGTGAGAAAACAGTTTAATGCAACTGGAGAGAGGAGGTGAATTTTGCTGACAGATGGGTGCCCAAAAATCTGCAGGACAGGTGTGGGGACGGATGAGGTGCCGATCCTCTGCGGAAGGCAGATTTACCCAGCTGTAGCCGTGGCTGCTCTCCACTGGCATGCTGTGGTTCCAGCCCACGGTGGTGCACGTTGTCTTGAGGAGCGTCAAGTTTGCCTGGATTTCCCTCTTCCCGTGGCCATCGCCGTGGCTGCTGTTCGCCACAGCCATTGCATTTCAGCCAGCAACAGCAGTTTTTCAAAACAGTCTGCTTTGACACAAGCAAGCTGTGGAAGAAGGAAGGGGGCAAGGGAAAATTTGGTAGCAGCCCAGCGGAGCTGGGGTGGAGGTTATTAAAGAAACTCCACCGTCAGATCGAGTTTGGGAAGGGAGATCTTTTGGAAGGGGCTTCCCAGTGGTCCCATCCAGCTCGATACAGCAGGAGCATGTTTGTAGGGCGGGAATGGTGTGGTGAAGTGTTTCCTGGCTCATATATCGTTTGTGTTGCCACTTGCAAGGACGCAGGTCATTACCCACCAAAGGAGAGTGATTACTCCTGGGGCACTTAGCCTCAGCCAGGCCCATGTAGTAGGATGGATAGTGTCCTACCTGCCCATGTGGTCAGCACCTGTTGAATCCATCCATCCATCCATCCATCCATCCATCCATCCATCCATCCATCCATCCATCCATCCATCCATCCATCCACCTATCCATCCATCCATCCATCCATCCATCCATCCATCCATCCATCCATCCATCCATCCATCCATCCATCCATCCATCCATCCACCTATCCATCCATCCCCCTGCTCACCACTTCCAAGCAGGAGTGTGCTAGCTCCTCAAGCTGTTTTGGACCCACTTAAATCACTGGACCTGATGTAATGAGGAAGAATAAATTGATCTTTTAACATCTTTTTACCTTAGCAGGAGAGGAGCACTAGGAGTGGGTGCAGGGATACGGAAAGATCAAATACTAGTAAGCTTTGTGGGCATCAACTTGAATCTTGGTTCTTCTCCCAGATCCTTTTTTGGGGCTGTGTCACCCTGTGTCCCTTGAAGGAGGCCCCACTACCACCCCAGCCAGGACAAGCCTGGAGCATCACACCAGCTTTCTCCATCAGCAGAACCCCTTTGGTCTTTTTCCTCAATTTTTGCTAAAAGTGGTAAAAGCATAGCTGCAGCTCCCTGGGGTGGGATGGGGAAGCACTGGGGCTGGGATGCCGGTTTCTTGGCTCACAAGGTCCTGGCTGGCCACTGAGACTGGCCCAGAGCCGAAGCATGGGCCTGCCCCTTTCTCTTTTGGACCGAGTTGAATTGAATTGTCTTTTCTACCTCTTCTTCAGTGCATGCTTACTTCCTGCCTCTCTGGGATGGGGCCAGGGCATGAAAAGGAAGCGAGAGCAGTGGGGGATTTCCTCCACCTTCCTTCCAACCCTTTCTTTATTTACGTCTCTTTTGTATTGTTTCTACCTTTAGGGGACACTTTTTTTTTCGTACCTCCTTTGTTGTCAAAACCCCTGTCAAACTTTTACAGCCCTATTTATGGGATAGACCTATTTTGTGGCTAACTAGATGAAAACTCCCTCCTGTCTTTTGCACCCGGGTTTCATCTGCTGGGTGCCTCCACCTGTGTTTTGCTTCCTTACCTCTTCTTCTCCTGCAGACAGTTGCTGGTCTATAGGAAATATGACTTGTGTCCATAAAAGCTCTTTTACTGCAGATCATGGAGTCATAGAATGGTTTGGGTTGGAAGGGACCTTAATGATCGAGTCCAACTCCCCTGCCCTGGGCAGGGACACCCTCCACTAGACCAGGTTGCTCCAAGCCTCATCAGCCTGGCCTTGGACACTTCCAGGGATGGGGCATCCACAGCTTCTCTGGGCAACCTGTCCCAGTGCCTCACCACCCTCTCCGGGAAGAATTTCTTCCTGATATCCAATCTAAATGTCTCCACTTCCAATTTAATCCCGTTACCCCTTGTCCTGTCACTACAGACCCTTTTAAAAAGTCCCCCCCAGCTTCCTTGTAGGCCCCCTTCAGGTACTGGAAGGTGCTATAAGGTCTCCCTGGAGCCTTCTCTTCTCCAGGCTGAACAAGCCCAACTCTCTCAGCCTGTCCCCATGGCAGAGGGGCTCCAGCCCTCTGAGCGTTTTCGTAGCGGTGCAGCCTCTCCATCCCAAATCCCACTCCCCAGGTCCTGTCTCACACCTTCACACCCCTCTGGGTGGGGTTAGATTTTCCCCAGCAGGATGAATCTCAGAAGCTCAAGATCTCATCAGATCTTTGAAGCACAATCAGTGCTAATAAACAGGCTCTGTAAGAGAGAGTATTTTGCCACTCTGCCAGCACAGAGGAATGAAGCGGATCTCTGGAGAGCAGCATTAGGATATGGCTAAAAATCAAACACTTCTGCTTTGGAGGGTTGGAAATAATATACAGGTGCCTCATGGGGCCAAAAAATCGTCCTTTTCAGCAGTCATCAGAAGGAAGAACTCCCCCTCTCCAAAATCAGGTGGTTGTCTTGACTGCAGACAGCTCCATGGATGAAGTAGCTCAGTGCAGCCCACAGTTCCTGAAGGGTGAAAAACTGATCGAACCTTTCCTGGGGTGAATTTGAGTAAGAGCCCAGAGCTGGCGGTTACCACATGTAAGGGGAAGAAATTATCTCTGTGGCAATTGATGGAGCTCCTGCAGTGATTACAAACAGAAAAACAGACCCAAACTTTTATATCCAGTCTAGTAGTGAATATACCACGTTTTAGTGTGTTGCAGTCTTTTGTCAGGCAAGCTGTCCTTCAGTTGCATCCCTCACTGAGAAACAGCTTCATAATTTGAAAATTTAAAGTATTCTTCAGAAGCCAACCGCAGATCTCGTTATGTATGATAATGTGAGATAACTGAGCGATGCACAGCCGCCTTCGCCTCGAGGCCGAGCTTTTTCCCCACTTAGGTAAGGTCAACTCTCAGTGAAATACTTCATGGATTTCCTCAAACAAATATGCCGTTATAGAAGTAGCATTTCTGCGTGGTATACAAATGCAGGGTAAAGACCATGGAAAAAACACACTGGAATTTAATGATTCAGGTGGTGGCATTAAGGATTTGTGTGCTACGTGCAGATGGACCCCTTCATTTTCCTGGCTTGCTTCTCCTCTTCCTAAATGAAACCTTTGATTTTTTTTCTTTCTAAGATTTTCCTTTGAAAGTGAACACTGACTTTAAACATTTTAATGTGATTTTCTCAGGCTTTTCAGAATAGTAAATGAATCAGCTAAACAAGTATGTGCTTGTAGATTGGTGAAGATCTTTGCAACGGACAGCTGAACTGAACATCCTTAAAGTTAAAATAATGCAGCTCCAAGTAAATGCTTTTTGCATTTACTTGCAAACTCTGCCCAGTGTTGACCCATTCTTTCAAAGCAAGTAGAATAAATTTTGTTTCCACAGTTCAGCCAACTGGGAATTTCAGTGTGTACAAAATTTTCATAGAATTGCAGCATGTTTGGGTTGGAAGGGACTTTACAGATCATCTAGTTTCATGGGCAGGGACACCCTCCACTAGACCAGGTTGCTCCAAGCCTCATCCAGCCTGGCCTTGGACACTTCCAGGGATGGGGCATCCACAGCTTCTCTGGGCAACCTGTCCCAGTGCCTCCCCAGCCTCAGCTGTTTGACTCTGGATTCAAGTCAGGGTGCTTATTTTATGATGGTTTTATAGTAGTTACCTGAGTTTGGGAGGGGAAAAAAGCCCTAGGCTGAAACGTGCAATTAAAGAAACAAAGCTTGAGCTTGCAAAAATAATGTAACTTTCAGAATGGTCAGAAGCAACACCTTAGTTATCTGAGGGTCCTCACCACTTCAGGGATGTGAGAGACCCTCATAATGGGATTGAACAAACAGCATTCGGCACATCCCTTGGCTGCTCCCTTACAAGAGCTGGACGTGCCTTATTTTGGGAATGACTTGCAGCGCTCTGCATGGGATCTGTTGCACCTCTCACCTGGCCAAGACCTGCCTTTTGGGAACCAACAGGTCTTGCCCTCCTGCTCATCCTCCAACCCGTTTGAAGTCCTATGAGTTTGTCTTCGCTGCTGCCGCTGCTCTGCTCTCTGTTTCACACGGTGATAGCAGCACGTGGGATTTGGGATGAGTTTAGAGAGCGTGAGACAAGCCCCAAGAGAATGACTCATGGTTTATGGTCAGCATTTATTTCTACAAATACCTGTTCTGGGTGGAAAGCAAGGGTAGTTTCCTTAGTTTAAAGTTTATCTTGGCACTTTTACTTTTTCCTAGGTGTCAGCTTTCAGGATGTCACGACAACTTCTGCAAGCCCAGGAAAAAATGGGCAGATCAGACCAACTACCAGCCAGATGCCAGCAACCACTCATACAAACATTCTAGGAAACTCACCATCCAACTCTGTGACGACACCTGCCCAATCCAGAGGGGCCAACCCTACAAGCAAGACGGTATCACCCACCACAACTGTAGGGACCACCACTACAGGCAAACTGGAAAACCCACCATCCAGTACTGCAGTGTCACATGCCACAGTTCAGAGGAGCACCTCCACAAACAACCCGAGTAAACTATCACCCACCCCCATGACATCATCCCCTCAGTCTCAGCAGGTCAGCTCTTCAGCCAGCTCTGCAACCTCAACGACCACCTCTCCTGCAACCTCCAGCATGGCCCAGCAGAAGACCAACACTCCAAGCTTGGGAAGCTTGAAAGCCACCACTTCTGTAAATCCCAGCCCCACTCATGCCAGAAGCCCTCCAGCCACCACAGGACATTTGGAGACTACTGCCACATGCCCTCACAGTGTGAAAGCTCAGGCAAGCCAGTCTTCAGACAAGTTGGCTAGCACTGCTGCGAGCACCGAAGTCCCCACGAGCAGCCCTTCCCCTGTGCTCAAGGGCATTGTCTCTTCTCCCACAGCTGTCACCAAGCCGTCTCACACTTCTTCCAGTTCTCCAATCCAGGGATTGGCCTCTTACACCAGACCTGGAAGCATCAGCACTCCTGTTGCCCCTTTTAATGGATCTGTCTCCACCACCACTAGTAAAGCATCTCTGTCTTTACCATCTGGCAGCACCAACAAGGTCTCAGAGGCATCCACCACACCGACTCTTAGATCAGGTACCAGAAGATAAGAACCTTGATTTCTCGAGTTGGGAGGCCCTTTTGTGGTCTTGCCCTTTGGCTACCCTAAATGCCTCCCATCAGTATGAGATGTCATCACCTTGTCTCATTTTAGGACTTTCCAGCATAGTTGTCTCCGTGAACAACTGGGTGGTTAGGTCCCCGTTGTCATCAGTGGAGATTGAGTCAATGCAATTAGTGAAATTCAAGGCACGAACCAACTGGCAAAGTGTGGACATCAGCTTTTGGATGAACCAAATTGTGCCTGAAGCACCATCAACTGCAATGACTCGATCTTCAGTGACTGCAAAAGGGAGCCAGCCGCAATGAGTTCGGAGGTGGAGACTGATAGCGTAGAGCTGGCGAAACAGATTGACAGCACCCCGAATGCTGGCTGTAGAAGATCCTTAGTATGGCTGACAGATTAGTAAAGGCTGTCTGGGCATGCATAGAAAGTAAGCTCTAGAAGACTCAGGAGATTTTGTGGCTAAACTCTGAGTTTGCCATCTCTGAAGAGTCTAAGCAGCTAGGTAGGATACTCATCTTTGCTCCGGGGGGCTTGGCTGCTGACTTCTGTCTAAGCAGCATTATGGCTGTCCACGTGGTGTTCAGGAGCTTGCTGAACACTGTTAGTATGTTTTCTCTAGACCTCTGGAGATTTATAGAGCCATGTTAGTTCATAAGTATCCTGGTGAGGCACAGTCTAGGGTCCCCCTTGGCATTTTGTCTGGTAGCGTTTAGGGGAAGCAATCACACTGGGAATGAGGGCTCCATGGAGCCTTCCAGACTTGGGTGGGATTGTGGGTTCAACTCACCTCTGGCTCTGAATGAAAACTGTGATGACACTGACACCCTACATTATATGTCTCTGGAAAAGGTTGTTCTTGACCCAGTTTCCAGTTACCTGCAATACAGAAGCCACTCAAAAAACCATCTCCTTCCCCCACGGCCTTCCAGCTCCTCCTTCCTGTCAGTATCACTAAATGGGCCCAGGTCTTAATGCAAGGCCATCTTCACGGGCTTCATTCAAGTCATGTTTTGAGCACATTAGCAGGCATTAGGAGGTAAATGGGTGTCTTCTTGAACAATGTTTCTTTTCCCTCCTGCTCCACAGGCCTGTTCTCCATTAAAGGACGATATATGAAATCATGTTAAATCAAATTTGACCTCGAGATTGAGCATAAAAACGTTTAGAAAACCTTTACATTTATTAAATAGGTGAGAGAATGCAAGAGAAACAGATGGCTTTGAAATTAATTCTCTCCTGGAGCCTCCAGAATATGTCTGGGAGATAAATATCCCTCATATTTTCTGTGAAAGAGGCAAAAGTCCCGAAAGCAAACAGGCTGTGAGCAGGATGTTGTGTTTTAATTCGTTTTGTCGCCATTTAAGGATCAATTAGAAATCCAGGGTTGGAGATCCATTTCTTCAAAAAGGATTTGGGGCAGCAGGAGGATGCAATGCTCCTTGCACTACTCCTGTTGCACAAGAAACTGTAAGACGACACAGACCTTAACAAAGGCATCTGAGATGATCTAAGGTATCCGAGACACATGCATGGGGCTGGTAGACGTGGGGTGTGTGGCTTCTGGAGCAGCAGGCAGGCAGGACACCCCAAGACTGTCTCCCATAGTACCAGGCACTGCTTCTAAGCATGTCATCCTGGGCTGCTTCCATAGCTGATGGAGATGCAGTCAGCAGAGGTTACGGCATTTTAACCCCTCCTAACAGAGATGGCTGCAGTTGTCAGTGGGACTGCACAGTGGGAGGTCCTGGGTAGCCAGCTCAGATAGTCTACCCCTGTTGTAGAAACCTCCATGGACAACACCCCACATAAAGTAGATGAAGGGCAGGAAGACTCTTCAGAGGGATCTGGACAGGCTGGATCGATGGGCCGAAGCCACTGTGTGAAATTCAACAAGGCCAAGTGCCAGGTCCTGCACTTGGGTCACAACAACCCTCTGCAACGCTACAGGCTTGGGCACGAGGGGCTGGAAAGGTTTAGATTGGATATTAGGGAAAATGTCTTCCCGGAAGGGGCTGTCAGGCATTGTAACGGGCTGCCCAGGGAGGTGGTGGAGTCACCATCCTGGGAGGGGTTTAAGAGACGTGTGGGTGAGGTGCTGAGAAACATGGGTTAGTGGGGGACTTGGCAATGTTGGGCTAACGGTTGGACTTGATGGTCTTAAAGGTCTTTTCCAACCTAAAAGATTGTATGATTCCAAAGTGGAATGAGGGCCATCCCATTTACGCAGCAATACTCCTTTTTTAAGTGATTACCCAGCTACCAACACACAGCTATCATGGCCTTTGGGGTCATCTCTCCAGAAAAGTCTGATGGGTTTCAGCAGCAGAAAATAAAACCTGCAAGAATATTTTTTTTCTCATATCATGGTTAATTTAAAAGAAAAAAAAGAAAGAAGAAACCCCAAACCTCTCCAAGCTTTGACACAGTGAGCTTCCAGGCAGGGTTAGAGCTGAAAACTTATTTTCAGCTGCTCATGAGCGGACCTGTGTCAGCTGTATCCTCTGTACTGCATCAGTGTCTGTCTGCTTGTTTTTTGCTGGATATAGTGGACCCAGACCAGAAAAGCCATGGTGTCGAATCCGTGCAAACCACACCTGCAAGTGCTGACCAGAGCCCTGCCAGTGCACAGCCATCAGCTCCAGCCCCAGGGGACCAGACGGCAAGCAGCATTCCTGGCCTTCAGCACCCAAATTTTTCTTTCCAAAATGAGGTAATGATTCCTACGGGAATTGTGGGCACTTCGTAGTGCTGTGTAGGTGTAACGCCTGCTGCCCTTCTTACTGTGCATGTCTGTGTCAGAGAGATCTGCCTTTGGAGAACACAAGGCAGCAAAATAATTCTAGACTAACCCCCCCTCTCCCTTAGCTTCCCAGTGAAGAGACATGGAGGATGGGAGTGAAGGGGATTATGGTCTGGTTGATGAACAGGGAAGAGGTTAAATTTGGGAAAAGAGAGGGAATCATTATGAAGAGCAGAAGCTGTCTTGGGGTGGACTTGGACATGATGAGAGGACAAAGAGCACAATGCAGCAGTGGACTTGGACATGATGAGAGGACAAAGAGCACAATGCAGCATCAACCATTCATGGATGATATTAGTAGGAAATTGTTTGGGAGCATAGGGGGGTCTCCAAACACAAGCCAGGACAACTGAAGTGCTGGGAAGGAGGGAAGGGGGTCCTCTTTCTAGATGCTCATCATTTGTAGAGCAGGACTTCATGATGGCCCACTGGCATGGATCTTCCTGCTGCCTGAGCCAATTCCTGCTTTACTCCGTACTGCAAGCCCTAAGCCTGGTTTGGGACGTGCATTAGCAAACATCCCGCAGACAACCGTGTCAGTTACCTGTGAAAACCCTTTCTACATAGGAAGGGCTCCTGGGCCTGTCTCATTTCTATCAAATGGATCAGACCTTTGGTTGGGATGTCTCTTGGCTTGGGGCAGTCTGTTGTGTCGGTGACCAACTGTCCTTCCAACCTATGCCAATCATTTCAGAGTTGCTTTTCTGTCTTTCCAGGTCATCTGTAAAGACCAGGTGCAAAATAACTGGCCCACCATATATCTGAAAGAAGCTAAAACCTGTGTAAGTACCAGCCTTCTGGAGTTCTATGTAGGATTAGCAGCTGTGTTGCTGTTGGAGATCAGCTTTTAACCTGTGTAACTCTGAGCGTGTGAGCCTAGAGAGATGAGAGTCATTTCATCAAAATAAGACGCAGCCACTTTTGGGGTGTAAAACAGTAAATGCAAGCCCACACTCAGCAGTATCACCTGGTGGGGGATGTGGCAGGAGGCCCACGTGGTCTCCTTTAAGTAGAAGGACCAGCTGAGCCCTCCCAGGTCTCAGAAAAAAAGGAACAGGAAATTTTAGAGGGTGAAACTTCCCCTCTGCAAAGGCTAATGGGAAAGCTTTTTGCCTTTGCAGAGGGGCCAGAACTTCATCCCAAAACCCAAGCAAAAAATGTGGAGTTCCTTCACACTTGTGTACTTGGTGAGATCTTGCAACCTCACAGCTGGGGTAGGGCAGCATCTGACTGCAGAACTGGGAAGCCTGGCGTTTGGGACTCACTGTGCTCCTTGGTGCTGTATCAGCTCTCACAGAACCCTAAAGTGAGAGCAAAAAAAATCCATTTCATTTGTTTCAGACCCCCTATAACACCAGGGAGTAGTCAAATGTAGTGGTAAGGTTGGCGAAAGGCAAGCCCAACCCAAGACTGTACACCAAGGCCCTTTCTTCTGGTGGGTGGGCACTGTCCGCTGGCTTTTCTGAGGGATACCCACCTTCAAAATGATTCTTGGGAACACAAGTAGTTTCCTGCAGTAGGGAAGATGCAATATATTGATAACTTTTAAATAGGCTGAAGTTTTAAGTTTATGACAAAGAGGAAGAGACGACAGCACGACTGGGGCGATCTTGACAGAGTGATGGTTTCTGAGTGCTGGTTAGGGCCCAGGGGTGGGTTTTGGGATTACAGTGCTCTGGTTTCCAGATCTCAGCACTGCCCAGGCAGTGTAAGCATTGGGAAATTGGCACTTCAGGGACCTTCTTGCAGCTTATGCTGCAGAACATGAGAAATAGCTGCTCAGGATCATGAACATCTGCTGTCCCATTTGTAAAATGGACTTACTCTTGACTTCACCAGAGGTTGGTGAGATGCAAAATGAAGCTGCACTGTGTTCATAAAATCCCTTGAGATACATGCTGAGACAAACACGATCGCTCCTACTGACCACAGAGGCTCTTGAAATTCCCTGTGGCTTAGTGATGGCCCTGCCTGGTAGCCCTGGAGAGGGCTTGGACCTGCTGATAGCACACACTGTGCTCCTGGATGAGGGCAAGTGCCTGGCTGCTGTCATCTCATGGTCATCACCTTCCTCCTCTGAAAATGCCCCTTGCCCAGGCACCTGCAGAAATGATGATGTTCTTAGCCATGCTCTTGGCCTTAATGCTGACGATGACTCCATAGAGGGACCTTATCCTTATTACCATGATGCCCATGGCCCAGACACCACACCAGGATATCCCCTGCCCTGCTTCGTGCAATGTCTGAATCTGCAGCCGTGTCCCCACTGGGAAAGCTTCCTATCAAATTTTATATTGAATATGTAAAAATATTTCATCCGATTGACAAAATCTAATTTTGGATCCTAAAGCATCCGGGTGAGTTATGACTATGCTGGTGTTTAATGCTTCCCTCCTCCTTCTGGGCGCAGTCATGCTCTGCACGGAGCCCCTGTCCTCCCCATGGCTTTGCTGGAGCTCTGCCAGGAGGGTTTTTGGAAACGAGGATGGTAAGGGTGGGGAGTGCTGGTGTGCAGTGATGTGCCGGCGAGCTAAGAGGCGGGCAGACATCACGGCTTGGCATCACCCATCGCTCCTCTCGGCGATGGCGCGCTGGAGCTGGCGAGCCAGCGAGTCTGCTGCCCTGTTTCCCTTGGATTCCTCTGGGCATAATAACGAGCCGAAGCATTGTTAGTACAAAATGCCAATGACACCTCTAAATATCTGCAGAAGGACTGCAAGGGTGCATCCTCCCATAGCATCCCTCTCCTTGGCTGCCAAAACACCTCCCACCCGCTTGCCGTTAACTTTCCACTCCACGTATTCCTGAACATTGCAACAAATTTTATGCCTCCTAAGCCGAGCAGATAACAGAGAAATGGCACTATCTGGTTTCCCTGCTTTGTAGACCCGGTAAACAAGTCTCTAGCCAAATCTTGACAGCAAAGTGAAAAAATCCTTTGCATTTTGCAACCCGTGGGAAAACAGGAAAGTGCGTGCTATGAGGAGAAGTGTTCCAGAAACGGCTCCAATCCTGGTCCGCAAGAACGAGCCAGAGCTGCAGCAGCACTGTGCTAAAAGCTCAGCTCCAGAGAAGCCGGGGAAGCATCGAGGATGATGCGGGGGCCCAGCAGCAGGGGATGTGCCCAGGTGAGGGGGAGGGTAATGCAGACCACCCCCCAGTGCAATGGTGGGCTTATTGGGCAGCACTGGTAATTCAGAGACATGAGCAAAACGGTTGAGACCAAACCTGGGAATTGTGGGCATTGCACCTGGCTGCACCTCAGTCTCTCCTGCTGCAGGAAATTTAAAAATAATTAAAAAAACACCCTCAGTCTGTAAATCTTGAAAAAAAAAAGAGTCAAATACATGGTTGGGACCACTTGGTGGACCAAAGGTACTTTATGGGCTGGTTGGTTTCCAGCATCCCTCCTCTTCAGGTGATGCTGAAGTCTGGTCCATGTTCCCTCACCCTCCCTTTTGCCCCTTCTCCTTCCTTACAGCAGGATCTTCATGAGTTTCCTAATGAGGCTCATTAGCTCGATGCCTTGTATTACACAGGATGACTTTCCCAAGGTCCAGCTCACGAATGTATCTTCAGCTGGGTTTTCCTGGGCTGCTTGGGGTGCTCCAGCCTTGAGATGGATGGATGGATGGATGGATGGATGGATGGATGGATGGATGGATGGATGGATGGATGGATGGATGGATGGATATCTGCTCTGTTCAACATCCTACCCCCAAAATGTCTTAGGGGAGGCTAGAGGTGACCCTGTCAGAGGTGGCCAGTGTCCCCCAAGCTCTGGTTCAGCCACACAGCCCTGTGGCCACCTCGCAGGGGCCCAGCATGGCTCCTCCATTGTGTCCCCAGCTGGGACGCGGCTGTGCCCAGTGACACAAGTCGGATGATGCTGGAAAGGACCAGAGCCTGCTCCAGCCAGGGGTTGCAAAAGCAGCAGATGGACCACCCGGACCCACAACCAGGTGCCCCAGAGAATTTGCCGTATTACAACTACGGGTCTGGGGACATCAGGACAGTCCCCGGAGCAGACGGAGGGACTCCCTCACCGAGCAGGGTCACGGTCCCCCTTGCCCCGTCCAGCTGGCGGGGTGGTTTGTTGACTCAAGTGCTGTTACCTCATTCGGGGATGTTAGTTTTAGGTCCCCGCCAGTGTGGGAACCGGATTCGAGCTGCTCGGCAGCGCCTGTCAACTCCAGCCAAGGAATGTGACGGCGGGAGGGGAGAGCTGCCAGGGCTATGGCACCGCTGCCGGGGCATCCCTGCCCATTGCAGGGGCCTTACTGTGCTGCCCTCCCACCCTGGAAAGGGTAAATCCCTCTGGATCTGCCCCTAAAGGGGTTTAGGCACCTCTCACCGTCCAGCAGCAAAGCAGTTTGGTGCTCAGCTGACTTTTCGCCTCACATCCAATCTCCCTTCCCACCCCAAAAAAAGCACCTTAAAGGTCTGTTTTCCCCCACCCCTCCCCATAGGCTGGTAAAATTAAATTATTAAGAGCTGGAGGAAGGGAGAGCTGCGGCAAAACCTGGGGAAGGAGGATGCAGGGAGGCAGCAGAGAAGCTTTTCATGCTTCTGCTGAGCAGAAAACGCTGCACAGGCAGGGACTGATAAACCGCAGGACATGTAAAGCGTAGGAGCACAACCCAGCGTCCAAAGATGATAAAAACACCGCCCCGACCAAGCCATATCCCTCTCCTCCCAGTCCCACTGGATTCCAGCTTTCTGGGGAATGCTGCCTTGTCCGAGGTCTTGCTTTGCTGCCCTGGCACAGAGACAGGGCACGTTTTCCATCCTGGTCTTTGCAGGGATGCAGGGGTGGTGCGGACACAAGAGCTGGGGAAGTCTCTCCCCACGCAATGTGAAAGGACAGGCGAGGGCCAGCACGGTTCCCAGGGACAGTGGGGCCTCACGCTCTGCCCAGTACCGGTCTTCCGCCCTGGCAAGTGCATCCTGTCTCCATCGCCACTTCCCAAATATTTAGATAAGATGGGGTGAGATTAGGTGCCTTCCTCAGCCGGGCAGCTCGCATCCTTGCAGCGGAGCAAGCGGGATGATGCCGGCCATCACTGTGAGCGGGACCTGGCGCAGACGGTGTTCCAGAGGGAGGGGAAGGTTTCAGGTGTTGGAGCAGGCAGGAGCAGAGTCCATCCCAGCCAGGGCACGTGCTGCCTGGCCCCTCGTTTGAGGGATTCTGCACACAGGGGCCGTGCAGGCAAGACCTTGTGCACACAGCATCCACGCACGAAGGGCTTATGCACGCATGACCTGTGCACGTAGCTGCATATACAGCATCTTTGCACGCAGGACCGGTGCATGCAGGCGGGTGATTGTCTCTACCTTAGCTCCCAGCTGCTACAAAGCATTGAGCGAATGCAAAAAAGCCTCAGGAACATCTCAGAGGAGACGCTGGCTCCATCCACCCCTCTATCATCCCTCTGGCACTGTCCAGGCTAACCCCTCCAGGGATGCTACAGGCTATCCGAAAGCAGAACGCTTTCTCTTGCCTCTGCAGAGCAACAGAGGCGTGGGGAAGCCCTAAGGAAGACAGGGATCCGTGTTGGTAGGGACAGAGGGTGCTGGGAGGGCCATGTATGCCTTTGGGGACACAAGGGGGGCTGCACAGCCCCATCCTGCTACAGCTCCTTGACCTGCCCTGTCCCCCACCCTGCTTCCCTTGGGGACCTGCTATTCCTGTAACACCAAAAGCTGCAGCTCTCAGATAAGGCCGGCGCAGGGCCCCGCTGCGGAACGGCAGCCAAGAGCTCAGCTTCTCGTAAAGAAACTACTTTTAAACTTTTCCTGTTCCGTGGGATGGCCGGCGGCGGCTGGGCGTTGGAGAGGAATGGGGGAGGATGGGGATGGCCACAGCATCCCTGGGGATGGGGAGGGATGCTCCTCCACAGTCCCTGAGGGGGTTCAACAGTGCTGAGCCCTTGCTGTCACTGCAGGGTGAGTGGAAGACGGCCAGCGTCAACATCTCCTTCTTTGAGAGCTTCTGCTCGACGGGCCAGCACGCATTCAACGCCAGCAGGGAAACGTGCACGGTGATGCTGACCTCCCAGGAGCCCTCCTCCCAGCACTGGGCTGTGTGGGCGGTCGTGCACCGTGAGTATGATCCCACCATACTGCCCCAAGGGGGATGGGGTTGGCATGAGGGAACCTGGCACACGGATGCAGCCTGAGTCTTGGCAGAACCCTCAGGGTCTGCTAGAGCTGGACGAGGGGCTATTTTCCTTGGGCTGCCCCATCTCAGGGACTGGGGTGAAGCACAGTGACTGCAGAATCAAACTTTGCTCCCCAGTTAATGCACTATCCATGGTAAGTCAAGGCAGACACCAGTCTCCAGGAGGAAAAATTCCTTCCAAGTGGTTAAAACCCAGAGCCTAGCTCAAATCCCTCCCCAAGGGACCAAAGAGGGGAGGTTCTTGCCCATGTCAGAGCCCTTTAGGGAAATTCAGCTCAGCCTGGGGTATCCAAACGTGCCCCAGGGTGCTGGGAAGATGGAGACACGCTGCCTTAGCACAAGGGAGAGGAAGGACTAAGCTCCATCCTCCCTGCCAGCAGAGCAGGGGCTGGGTGGGCTGGTCCAGCCCCCAACCATGGGCAGGGGACTAATCCTGCAGCACTCTTGCATGGCTTGGAGGAGCCGGTTACAGCCCCTCGCTGGTCTCACCCACTGCAGCAGAGACGCCCACAGCCTGGGGCTGGGGGACTGGGGTCACAGGGGCTGCCCCCCTTCCAGGAAAAGAGGTCCCAACTCCTTGTCTGGCTGTGGAGGCACCTGCAAGGGTTGGCTTCATGCCCGCACATCTCCATCCACCTTCTCCAAAAGGGAGTCACCCCTCTGACAGAGAGGCAGTGGTACAACCTGGCCCCCCTCCTTGTGCTCATTGCAGCCTCTTTCTTCCCCCAGTCCCCTTGGACCCTGAAAAAGTCCTCAAGGAGCTGAAGGAGAAGGACAAGTTGGAGGAGGTAAGCAGGTCCCTGGGCACAGTGCCACTTCCCTGCGGATGTCCCCCAAGGTGGGTGGCACAGGTAGCCCCTCCTGGGGGCCTGACCCATCCCTTCTGTGGCAGCTCGGCATCGCCAACATCACCTATGACAAAATGGAGAGGGAGATGATAATCAACGATGAGTTCAGCACGCCCCTGATCATCACCATCATCACCCTGGCTGGCTCCCTGCTGCTGATCGCGGCCATCTACGGCTGCTGCCACCAGCGCTTCTCCCAGAAGAAGGACCAGGTAAGGTGGGAGGGGGGTGGGACAGGTACCCTGAGACCTTTGTAGCCCCAGAGGCATCTTCAGGGGATGAAGAGCATCAGCACTGCCACCTCTGCTGGCACAGAAATGCTGGCTCACCCTGCAGGCACCACCCTTGCATGTTGCTCAAGGGGTGCCCGAGTGCTGTGGATGATCTGGAGGGGCAGGAGCTGCTTTTTGGGGTGTCAGGGTGGGAGGCAGCCAGGATAAAACCCAGGGAAACAAGGGGCTGAGAGGGTACAGCAATGAGCAGCATCCATCCCTGCTGCCACCCACCCAGGGCAGCTGAGCAACATCCTTGACTCATATTGTTGACAAGAAAGGCTTTTTCAACCCAACAACACCCTCCAAACCTACCCATACCCCCACCCTGCAAAAAGGTAGTTCTCAAAATGCTGTTGTAAGCAGGGGTACCGGGTTGGGTGCCCAGCATCACCCTGATGCCTTCCCAGGGATGTGGGGAGCCCACGGCTGGTTGCAGGGTGGGAGGACAGCAGGAGTAGGGCATCGACGCCGTGCGCTGCACAGCTCAGCATTTAGAACTGAGCCAGGGCCAAGTTTCAGAGCAGCAGCATTTAAGGAAGAACAGACATGGAAAAAAAAAAAAAATTTTTATCTCAGGAAGCAATTCTGTGTGATTTTAGTGTAGCATCCACCTGCAAGGACTGGCCGTTCCCACGCCCTGAGCGCTCTGCCACGTACCGAGGTTTGCATCCACCCCTGCTGCTCTCACTGAGGATTTCGTTCCAGAGCAGAGACAGCAACAGAAAAGGCTGGGGGGGGGGGGCAATGAGACCAAATGATGCAGTTAGGGTAAACCACCCTCCCGCTGGAGAAACAAACCCCTGGGTCCTACATCAAGTTGTTTCTTCCCAAATCAGCTCAACCTTCCCAGGGGGTCCCAACCTCTGCCCCATGTGCCAGGAGCTGCGTGGAGGGGTACAGCAGCCTTTGCTTTCAGTGTTTGCAGTCTGATGGAGATGGAGGCTGGAGGCAGGGAAGCTAATGCCGTCCGTCATCAGACTTGTTTTCACAAAGCTCGATCTTTCAGGAGAGAATGGGGGAAGATGCAAGACCCTCAACTGATATTTGACCTCCTCTGTGGTCCCCTTGGAGCTCACAGGGTATTGCAGCCATCCCTTGGCTGGAATCTTCCTGGTCACAGTAGAAAACATCCCAGCATGGACAGCAAGCAGCATAAGACTCTTGCTCCATACTGATCAGAAAAAAGGTAGAAATAGGGTATTTTTAGTGATGGGAATGCATGTCCCTCAAGTAACATGGTGTGGAGGAACAGATACCAGCCCTGGCTGGATGCTCTGCAGGTAAATACCCACCCGACACAGGGCAAGGCAGCAAAACCGAAGCAAGGGGTGCCAGCTCCTCGGTACGGCTCTTCTCAGAGCACGGGAAAAGATCCTTTTCCAAGCAGTTGCAATAGGTTTTTAGAAAAATCAAACACATTTCTCCTTTCTGGATTTGTTTTTGGGTGTTTTGTTTTGTTTTCCTCCTGCTTCTTTTCAAAAAATGACTTGAAAGTTTGTTTATTTTTCTCCATCCCTCCCCCCCCCCTTTAAACCCTGCTGTTGTTTTACCTTGGAAATAACCAGCACATCCACCCTGATCTCCCCGGGTTTGATGATGGACATGTGGCCCTGATCTTTAATGTGAGTTCCAACACAGGGATTGGAGGGGCGGGTGCCATATCCGTAACACCCCCAGCTCTCACCCCCCGTGCTTGGTAGGGTTCCGTAGCTTTTAACAGAACTAAAGCCCAGCTTTAAAGACCCCTTTCTCTTGCTGCACGGTGCGGGGGGGTGCCTTGCCACAGCTGGAGAGAGTGCTGCCCAAGCATCCATCCATCTGGGGCGTGTACCAGCAACCCTATGGGGCAAAGCAGCCCCTACGAGAGCCCAGGTGCCACCTCTGCTTTTGGGCATCCTGCCATCCCTGCCCACATCCCCCCTGCCATGTACGAGCCAGGGGACCCCCAGCGGCGCCTTCGCAGCCCCCACGCTATCACCAAGCCCTGCAGTTTTGCTTCTCCATCCCTTTCCTTCTCCATGGATTCCCTCCCACGCCTGTCTCCTGACATTTATTAGGAAAACTCTAATAGATCAAGCTGTAAATCCAGGCAGATTTTAACGGCTGTGCCCACTGAGAGCCCTGCGTTCCCCAAAAAGTGCTGACCAAAGAGTGCAGTTCCCCAGTGAATCCCTCCAGGGGAGGAGGGGGATGAAGATGCTGCTGTGGTGAATGTAAAATTGGGATGGGCTGGGGGTCTGCCAGGGGATGAAGGGCTGGGTTGGAGCCTGGAGCATGGCATAGCAAAGGACCAGGGTGATACCATGCCTGATTCATCCTTCCCTGCCTGGTTTCCAACCAGAATGAGGAGGGATGATGCTTAGAGAGGGGCAGAGGGACCACCAGAATCTGCAAGGTGGGAGCTGCCCGTGGGTCAAGGGGACGGACTACAATAAAGCAGTTAAAAGGGACCAGGGGGCAGAAAGGGAAGGGGAGGACAGAATAGAGTTGGGAAGGCAGGAGTTGGGATGCAGGGCTGGGGCGAGGAGCGGTGCTCAGCCTCTTCCCAAGGTCCCAGGGAGACCAAGCCATAGCTGGGCTGAAGCTGGCAGCTGCTCACGGAGGTTTCCACATGTCTCTGGCTGCTCTTTCCTCCCTCCCACCATTAGCAGAGTCTCTCTCTTGCCAGCTCCATGCTACCCCCCTTTGCTGCGCTGGTGCTGACTGCAGCCCCCAGCCTCAATCTCACGGTGAAAGTCTCTATATGTAGTTATATAGATCCATACGGGGCAGCAGCCACAGCTGGCTGGGAGGTGGCAGCCCCGAGGTGGCACACACAGCATGGCCAAGCTGTTTTTCACTGGGGGTTTCTGGGTTTATCTTTCCTCGCAGCAGCGCCTGACCGAAGAGCTGCAGACAATGGAGAACGGTTACCATGACAACCCCACACTGGAGGTGATGGAGACCTCCTCTGAAATGCAGGAGAAGAAGATGAACCTCAACGGTGAGCTAGGGGACAGCTGGATCGTTCCTCTCGACACCCTCATGAAGGAGGACCTGGAGGAAGAGGAGGACACACATTTATAGGATACAGAACTCGATCAAGCAAAAAAACAACCACCACCACCCCCCCAGAAAAAAAACCCACAACATAATCCCTACACGCACACAACTCCAAAACAAGGCAAAATTTCCAAACCCAAAAAATCCCTTCATGAACTAACCACAGCCCCTCGTGCCACCACGTGGGGTGCAGAATGGAAGAAGGGACACGAGAGGACACCTCTTGGGGCACATTGTCAACACAAGCCACCATGGTGGTCATATCCGGACAAGCATCCTCCATCACCCATGGGTGCTCACAGCAGGACCTATCACACTAGCTATGGATGAACAGGGTGGCTTTGCTCCCAAAGAGCTGCTGGTGTCTCCTCCGAGCATGTCCCCTGCCTTCCCGCATCCAACCACACCAACCACAGCCTCCAGCTGTCGAGAAACTCAAAGAAAAACAGAAAGAAATGTCACTGGGATGGGAGAGGGAACACAAATCCCAACAGCAACCCAGCACCTGGCAATTAGAGCTAGAAAAATCCCCTGGCCCACGCGGTTTAGTCATCACTCTGCCCTCCCTGACATGAAACACCCAGGTATTGAGCAGAAAAAGCTGGAACAGCCTGTTCTTTTTTAATTCAGTTTCCATCCTCTTCCTGTAAACTGACAGCTAAAACGCACAAGAGTCCCACATTGTGCCACAGGCGAATGCAGGCATCCAGACCCGGCTGGACGGGAGGAATGCAGCAGTGCCAAGCGATGCCCAGTCCCGTGCCACTGCCAAGCTGCACCACAAAGGGCTAACGGGACGGATCCCGCACCCGGTTGGAGACCAGGAAAGGTGCAGCAGCTTCCTGCATTGCGCAAAGGGGAAGGACAAGTTCATCCTTGAGCTGAATTCCTTGAGTTCATCCCTCCTAGGAAGGGTTTCATGAGCCCAGGAGCAATGCCTGGTCACCAGCCCAGGCATGAGGCTGGGGGTTTGGTGGTGCAGGAGACCAGCTCCAGCACAGACCAGCTCTGCTGCCGCAGAAGCGTTGATCGTCTTCCAGTAACTATGTGGCAGCACCTCACATCCACCCACCCCCGAGACCACGGGTTACGTGTGCCGTGATGGCTTGCGATTGTTGTGGTCATGTTCTCCTGTGCGAGCAGTAGAAGAGATAAAAGAGCAACAGAAGGATGAACCAGGTAGCTTGGTGATATTCAGGGGTTTCCATCAGTAGAGCCCATGGAGTTTTCCCCCCATGAGGTTTATAAGCTCAGTCCACATTCCCAAGTTTTTCTTCAAAAGCAAGTAAAATAGCAGAAACCTGAAAATTCCAGCTCAGCAGCAAAGCTGGGACTGACCTTCACCGTGCAGACCCCGTCCTTTGTCCAGGTCTCCCTTTGCCATAAGTCTTCAGAGGGAAAAAAAAAAAAACAGTATTGAGCAGCAGAAAGAGGCTGGACTGAGGCCATTTCCAATTTTCTACTTCCCACCACAGCTCCGAAATGGCTCTAGAAGGACTGGGGGAGTTTCACACCTTTGCTCTGGCTTTGGTGAAGCAGCTCAGCCCTGGCAGTGGTGGGGCTCCACCCTCCAGCACACAGGGAAGAGGACCAGAAGGTCACTTGGGTGAGTGCATCTCCCAGCACGAGGATGGTGGTGGTCCTGAGCCCCCCCGCAAGGCAGAGGAGCTGCAGATGGAGAGCGATTCCCCAGCACAGCCCTTCCTCTCCACACACCGTGCATTCACCAACACATGACAGGGTGATTTCCTTCGGGTTCTGCCACCAGGTTAAATACGATGGGCATCCACTCCCACAGCCACGCTGGCAGAGGGAAAAAGCGGAGCCGACAGTGGAAAGCTTGGAGAAACCCAGGTCGAGCCCGTCCTTGGGAGTACTCATGAAGAAGGTCAGGGTGGTTTGCTCAGCCCCAGGAGATAAGTCTTCTCAAAGGGACTGGCTCTTCTCCCTTCTCTCCTGCATGAAGAGCAGAGTCCGAAGTGCTGAAACCTATATATTTTTGTATGTAAATAGTCCTGCTATTCATTAGCATACATCCAGCACACTTCACTTACCTGTGGACTGCACTAGGGGGAAGTAATTTTGGAGGAGGGGGTGGGGAATTCAGAGAAACAACAGAAAAAGCTGAAGGCCAGTCTGGTAGGGGATCAAAATTCAACAAGAAGCAGGAAAATGCCTCCCACACGGATAACCCTGAGCCACGGCTTCGCCCCTGCCACAGCACCATTGAGTTCAGCTCTTTAACACTGCAGCAAGGCTGAAAGAACTGGTCTCTCCATTTGCTTCCCAGTTGCCCTGAGAGGCGAGTGACGGATCAGTGACCTCTCGTTTCTGTCCTTCACAGAAAATAAACGCAGTGAAAACATGGGGCAGCAGCGAGGCTTTGGCTGCAGGGGCTGGCCTTGCCGTGAGGATGCCCCTGCCAGAGCATCTCCCGGCAGTCGGGTTTTGGCATGTGCCTAAGGTCCCCCTTCCCAGCAAAAAGATGCCAAAGTGCTTTAATGAATCAGGTCCAAAGACTTTCCAAGAGAATCCTACAAAGGCTTGAGATGAAGCAACTGTAAACCTTTTCGAGCAGAGACCAGTGACGCTACTGACTGCTCAGCAAGTGCTTATAGTGATTTATATTTGAATAGGAATTGTACATTTATTTATTTTTCCAGACACCATATTTTTAAACCACTAATATTTTATAGTAGATTTTCCTTCCCCTATTTAAAGAACTATTTCCACAGGAAAAAAACAGTACGTTTTTTATGTTGAGAACATTCTTTTTGCAAAAAAAAAAAAAGAAAATCAGGTAGGAAATGCAGTGATGAGCATCTTTGGCCTTAAACCTTCCCTTCGTAGACTGTAGCCATAATTGTTAGACCAAAAATATAAAAAAAATAAAAAAATATCTACCAAGGCATTTCGCCCCTCCCTGCCCCTCCTCCCTTGCCTGCGCTCCTCTTCTCTCCCCCAGAACACCTTTAACATCCGAGACATCGTACAAAGAGATTATCGCTCTTACCTTTTGGTGAGAGTTTTACAAGCAGCTCAGATGTCCTTGCAAGAGACTTTTCTATTTTCAGATTCACAAGGAACATGTAAATATTTTTAGGACCATTTATCTCCCGGCTCACAGTGCCGTGACCCAACTGACGAGGTTCATACTGTGACTGTTGCCTACAGAAGACATACAGGAGAAAACATAATCCACAAGGGACTGGAGAAGGAGAATCTGTTTCCTAAGGCCCGTTGAACCTTGCACATATACTAGAGCTCTTATGTACTGTATAGCAGCATCTCTCACGGGGACAGGAGTCTGATTTACACTGGAATTTACTGAGGAACTGGATTGTAGAGATTATTCTTGCATTTTCCTACAAATATATTTTGAAAGCATCATTTATTTCTGTCAATAAACACTCTTATGTAAAAGACTTGTTTCTTGGCTGAGTGAAAAAAGGGGTGGGGGGAGTAGAGTTTGCGCTTGAGAGCCACAACTAGCCATTACGCAGATGTTACAACTGGCCATGGCTTGAGCTTATTTGGGAGTCCAGTACAGGCTCTGCACGGCCCTGCTAGCAAGAACACATGAAGTTATTGGAACAGCCAAAGTGAAACCAACCCAGACTTTCAGAGGTAGCCAGTCACGGAGGAGCTTGTATTTTTCCCTGCAGGATAGTGGTGAATAAAACCTCCCTTAATTAAAAAAGTAGAAAACCCAGAGGGGTGGGATGCTCGGTTGATGGAGGTGATGGCAGCCCCACCACTCTTTGAGCTCTTAGTGGCTTTAGGCTCGTGCTGGCAGGAAGGGAGAGGGAGCTCACGCCGATTTCTGCGTTTCGTCCTCACTCACGCCTAACCTGCAACCTCCCCCCCTCACACTCGGGTCACACTGAGGAGGAGGGAATCAAACCTGGTGCCCCCAGGCCAAAGCAGCGTAAGGAGGGAGGGCCATCACGCTAGGGCACAGCAGGGTCAGCAGCAGTGTGGGCAGCTCGGCATCTCCATTTGCCTTCAAGTGCTCAAAACAAAACATTTGGCTCCAGGTTCAGTTTCTACTTGAGGGGAAAAAGAAGAAAACAATTTGGTTGAAGTATTGGCAGCGCGTCATTTGCACGAGCCTGTTGTAACTCCGTGTTCCTTCCCAGCAGAAGTTTTTGCAACCGCTAGGCACGCGTTGGATTTCTGGGATATGGACCCAGCCCATCACCGATTTCAGGGAAGCGGCTATTTTCTCAGCTGTTGTGCAGCACGGAGGGACACGGCAGGCTCCTCCAGCAGGAACAGTGCCTGCCGCCCAGCCACAGCGCAGCACCGGTTTCACAATTCCTGCACCACTGCGAGACCTTCAGACATTCCCACTGTCAGAAGCAAGCACTGACAGAGCAAACAGATCTTAAATACACACCCTTGCTAGCATATACATTTTTATTAAGAAAAAAATGAGCAAAATACATTCTCTCCTTATGTACATTACATACAACATAACTACATTTGTAGATACTCCTCATATCACTCATTCATTTATGTACAGCACGGGGCTTACATATCAACCCAGAAATTATGAAAGATGATTTATGCCAAGGAAAAAACAACCAACACTCCAGGCTGAACAAAGAATATCGGTTGAGCTATAAAGAAAAGGGCAGGATGGAGAATCACCAGAGTCCACGAACGATGCCTGGAACCACCATGGGCTCAACATTGGACTAGTCAACGTTTGACCTACTTATTAACACACGTGCGTGGTTCGCAGACGCTCTTTCCCAGCCCAGGGCTGTCTGCACCTCTCAGATCAGCTCTCCTGTGGTCAGGTGTCCGAGACAACGACTGCAGGACAGACACCAAAGAGAATTCAGACAGACACCAGGATTGCTGTAGAGATGTAAAAGCTTCAAGTCGGATGCCAAAACAGAAAAAGAAAAGGGCCAAATTCTGGACAGGGAGCGGACACTCACAACTCCAAGCGCTACACGGAATAAACAGCTTTTGGGGACCACAGGAGGGTGTAAAGGACAGGATAATGAACATCGAAGGTCCAGACAAACAAACCACTACACTGTATAGTGCTACAGTAGAAGTAGAGGCATCAGCTCAAAGAAACAGCTTGAAGCAGCACCCCTAACCAGGTTAGGCTGTCCAGCCAGCTTCACAGTGTTTGACCCCAAGCTACCCAGACCCTGTCAGTGCCATCAAAGCACCTAGAAGTGAGGTTGTTTCAGCAGTTCCAAAGTACAACATTCAAAGGGAAAACGTTTACCGAGACTAGGTACTTCTGAAACGAGGCAGGTTGCATCTCAGCATCTAAACGTACAAGATGCCCACGACCACCAGCCTACAAGGATGGGAACACCGTCTCCCTTTAACTAAGAATAAACCAATGGGCTTCAATTTCTGCTCTAGGTGAAGTGGTGTGCAAGATTCGGGGCCTCCAAGACTCACAACTCCCATAAACACATGTGTATAATTAAGCTCTGTTCACTGGCTTATGGTCTCCCCAGCATCCCCTCATTTCCTGCTGTGGAGAAGTGTATGCTGGAAGACACAGAAAATACAGCTTTAACAGCTACTAATAACTAGGGGGTTGTTTTCTTTTCCACTACCCAGCACAGCAGCTTCTGAAGTGAAAAGTGTTTTGGACATCAAAATGTCAACGGAAGGGAGAGAGGGGAGGAAGGATGGGAATGATGAGGAAATATTCAGCCTCCACTGCTGGTTTGCCTTCCCCATTATGACAGCAGGGGAAAACAAGTCAGCAGCACAAGAGTTATCTCCTCCATGGTTAGATAAAAGTCTTCTCCAGGACAGGAATTCTCTACACTGCTTGGGAAAGGAAGTCTGGCTGTCACCTTTTGAACAGCAGGGTAAGAAGAGGTAAAAGGATCAGCTGCTGTTCAGACTGGACTGTTTGCAGCAAAGTCATTGACTTGCAACTGAGAAAGCACAGGTTGACAAGAGCCATTTTCTCCTTAAGAGCTGAGATTTTTTTTGTTAAGACTTAAAAAAAAAAAAACCAACCCACTTTTCAGCCTCAAAATGGCTTGTTCAATGAACAGACCCTGTTCACATGCTGCAGCACTTCTGTATTTAGTGAAACATGAAGTAATTGATTCAATCCCTTGGGCAGCTAGCTACAAAGTCAGGATATTTAAAGTGTATTTTCTCATCACTGGGGAGAAAACCCTGTCCATTGGTATTTGGGAAGTGGAGAAGACTGCAACTACAGAGCCTCTGTTGTGGTCTAGCCTCCCCACCATCATATTAATTAAAAAGCAGCTAATCTCCCTTAATCTCACCAGCAGCTTTCATCAGAAAGCTCAGAACATTTTTAGGTTTTAACAATCTCTTAAGACTGCCAGACCTGGTCTGATAGCTGACTGTGCTGCACAACCTCCAGTGTGTTTGAAGAGCGCTAAGCCCAGCTGGCTTCCTTGCAATCACTGCAGCGGGACTGGGGAGAAAGAAAAATTGTATTAGTGTCCCTGGTGTCTTTGGGTGGAGAGGGCCAAAGTTCGAGGTGAAGGTCCAGGACTAGAAGATCCTGGTACTGCGTCACTTCCATTTGAAAAACAGCCAGAGAATCCGGCTTTCAGGAAAAAATCAGCTCTAAATAGCAGACCTGCTTGTTAGGAGTGTTCAAAGTCATTCCACAAAAGACAGACTACATATTAAACACATACTCACAGCAGCCATCACTGCATTGTCCCAAAGCCTATTTATCTTCCCATTCCCTCTGCCCTGCTACGCTGCAGAAATAAACCAAACACCCCAACTACCAGCTGTTTGCCTCCACTGGTGAAAGCCTTGGGATTACAGAAACAGGCAGCAGAAACCCAGGACTATAATTTAAATGAACTCGAGAGTTGGTGAAACAGTCTTTGTCTTCTGTCAAACTGCTATCACACTCCTGGTGCCACCCAAAATAAATCCTGCTGAGACAGGAGCCCTAACGTTGGGCCACGGAGGGGCACAGGTAAATGGGTGTACACTACAGGGTTACGCTGACAGCACACCATGCTGCTGCTGGGAAATCAGCTCCCATGCTCCCCCATCCTTACCCCAGAGGAGGAACGGCCTTTGGGGATAACAAGGTGAATCACAAGGATCCTCCCTGCTTCAGAGGCAGCAATAGGGAATTTTGCAAACGAAGCGGCTAGAGCGTGACGATGTGACATGGAGAAACTGATGCCTCAATAACCACCACACAGCCCTCACCTTTAATTCCTTTGTAGGTACTCCGTTAAACGGAGGGAAGTCTCAGGCACAGCACTGTAATCGCAGTGCACAGTCAGGCAGGCAAAGAAACACTCAGAACAAACGGGGGAATATCCAAGGGACCATGTTTTGACCACCACGTTGCGCAGCATACACGCTAGTGATAGATTTTGCTTTCAAATTAGCAACAGAACCAAAATTCTAACCAGGTAGAGCCAGTCTTGAGCTCTTCACTGACACCACTTCTCCCAGGAATGAACTGCGATGCCACACTAGAGCTGACAGAGGCAACTGATTTCTGACAGCACTCAAACACTTACAGTCTCCAGGTCATCAGTAAGAGCTGTGCTGATATAGCAAACAGCTGGAAGCCAAGACAACATGTACTTTTGTCTGCACCGAGTATAAATTAAGATTTCAGGGTGCTGAAGTGATACACTGACAGCAGCTTCAGTGATCTGTGGCTGTAGATATTTGGAAGCAGAGGGCTGAATTTGGGTCACAGCAAGTATTGGGAGCTCATCACTAACAAATCAAGCTCAAATATATGAAAGCAAAGGAGACAGCAGCAGTATGTTACCTTGAGGATCTGTGCTTGGGGAAGATGCTGTCTTGCAGACCTAAGCCATATAGCTGGTGTTACATACAACCCACACAACCACGATCCTCTTCTGAGGTTTACTTATATAACCAGAGCAGATGTGGATAATCCACAGCTCCATCCAGTTCTTTGAGCTCTGCCAGGAATGCCAAAAGTATACCTGCTGGCATCAACGGCAACGTTTTCTTGTATGACTCTCAACCGGCAATAAGCCGGTCATTAACTGGCTTCCACTCTAAAACCACATTTGGATCCACTGCCTACAGATAAAACCATCTGGAGTCAATTTATCCAAGCGCTGAGCCATGTACTATTATAATGATTCCAGTACAGTAAACCTACTTTTTCCACTCCAAACTTTCCATTATAAATAGAGGCTTTCAGTAAAACAGGGACTTTGCCTATAAGTCATTACTTATTACATTATAAGTAATTTCCAGCATAAACTTTTCCATGGGAGATATGATCAGGTCTACCCTATCCATAGGCATTCAGATACACTAACAATCTTCTGACAGTATACATTTACATTTCAACAATATTTACAGCGTATATACTACTATCAATCTCTATCAAGAACAAGTCATGTAGTTGATCTTAAACTCTCCTTTCACAAAACAAGACCTGTCTCCAAATTATCATGTGTACTTATTAAAGCTGGCCAAGCTCACTCGGAGTTTCTATAATCCCACCCTTAATTAGAACAGCAATAATTTTCACTTGTTTTTTCACTGTGGCCACCTCTTTCTGTAATAACTACAGCTATAAAACAACACAAGCACTTTGAGACAGACATGAATTGCTTTTACTGTCAGGACTCCACTTGACAATAGCCAAATACTCCTCAACTCTGAGCCAACCACAACTAATAAGCTAAAATTCAAAGCATACACCAGGACTCAAGGTTTCACAAGACATTTTTCCACTTCTAAAACCAAAGGTGCCAAATGGAAACGTATCTAAGAATTGTTGCCGTTTTCCCCAGAAGCAGCACAGCATTACATCAACAGAATTACTGCATGTACAGAGATGTAGGAGCATTAGGGTTGCACAGAGCTAATTCACGCTACAAGTTTCATTCAATAAGCTCTACAAAAAGTATTTCCTCCTCAATTCTGAAATACAGGAGGCAGCAAGAAGTATCTGCCACCCTCCTGCCGTTGAAGAAATCAGCATTAATACTAAACTTTCTTACAGTAAGAGAAGAAGATGAGTTTCAAGTGTTCTCAGAACACTGCTCCGAATTCATCACTCCCTGCCCGAGGCACTCACAAGTGCAGGTTTGCACAGCAGGGAGTTTCTGAAGAGTGTACAACTTCGTCACAAAAAAACCTCCCTTCTAAAAATTTGCACACATCAGGAAGAAGATTCAGAAAACAGCTGTTCCACAAAGCCTTATGGAAAAAGCTCTTCCAGAGTCATTACTCTGCTTTGGAAGGAGCCTCTTCTGGAAGAGGAAACAGCAAACTGAGACCGTGACACTTGTGGCTGCTGATTAAAGAAAAACACAGATAGAGTTATCAATACCTTGCCACTAGCCTCTGCAAAAAGTCTGCCCTCCTCCGAACAGGAGGCTCGATTCATTTGCTCACCAACTCATCCGTCATTAAATTTTCAGGCTAGGTTACTGTAACCAGTGACCAAAAAATTTTGGGAATTTAAGCCTGTCACTGCATCCTTACCAAGTACAATCGCCATACAGGTATGTTTTAGTATGCTGTTTGGAAACATTTCTTAATTTGACTCTAGCTGTCATTTCACAAGGCAAATACCTCAGAAAAATCTCTCGAATGGGGACTTCACAGGTGGATTTTCCAAAATAAGAACATGATTTTGCTAACTGATCTTCTGGTAGGAACATCCAGCTTGACCCCTGAGCCAGTGACCCACATAGAGCCATCCTGGGCAAAGAGAACCAAACTGCAGACATTTATTTACAGAACTGGGTATCACTACCTAAACTGCACATACAAGACGCTGTCCAGAGAAAGGGCAAATTAAACTTTTCTGAGACAAAGCTTTCCTTCCTCACTATACTCAGCAAAAAGAAGAGACACTTAAGAACGAATACATCACAAATGTTATCTTTAGAAGAGGAAAAACTACAACTAATTCCAACAGCCACTTGGCAACCCTTTTCAGACCCCCCCAGGAGCAATATTAATTAATGGGATCCTTAAAAAAAGGCAAGGAGGTGTGGCTAGTTTCCTCATTTGTAGCAACATCATTTAAGTAGGTCCTTCTGCCACCTGCCACACAAAAATGTGTTAGGTCCCACTGCGATAGCAGTGCTTGTTTGGGGATGGCATTTTGGGAGAACTCAAAAGGACTTCTGCCTCATGACTATTGTGACAGATCATGTAAGACAAACATTAAGAAACTCCATTCTGCCTAATTCAAGTGACCAAAAATCAAACCTGAAGGGCTTTATCTCTCTAGGAAAATGCATCACTTCATAGGAAAAACTTTGCATAAAGAATACTTCCACGTTTTCCAAGAAGATTATCTACTTGAACAACATCATAAGAGCAACTATCTTAAAGGCCAGTGTCAGTGAAGAACCAAACTCATGAATCTCAACAGGATTTTTTTAAAAAAAGCTGAAGAGAGGCTGGAGTCTTGATGTCTGTGAAGTTTATTCCACCCTGACTTCCTAAAGCTTTAAAAACCATACCAGAACCTTGTAACTTTGGCTTTAAAGACCCCAGTCATCAGAAATGAATCCCTCTCCGATGCTTTATTTTGCAATACCTTATTTACAAGTTAGCACATAATTTAGAGATAAACTACTGTAGTGCAAAGATTATGCAGTGTTAAATCCGTACAGTCACCTTACAATATAAGGTAAAGGCAAATAAAGTATGTTTGTCTTGTCTGAGCTAAAAAGCTGGCTCTGCTACAGCCCACAGGCAGTAAGGGCGAGGCTCGAAGACTTCTCACGCACAGCTTGTGTGTTTATAACATTGCATGCACTGTGCTGTGAAACACTTTCAGATCAGCTAGGTCTCTGTACTTCAGTATTTCTGTAATGCTCACATGAAACGCTCTCCTGGAATATCACCAGTATCTTTAAAGATCAGCACGTAATGAAATTCAAACTTTCCCTATAACTGCTTGTCAATAACTGCCTTATTTTGAAAGGAAATTTATACCTTGCTGCTCAGAATTGTTAATAAGTTTTTTAACTGGGTAGTGCACTAATGCAAAGAAATCATTTAATTCTGACTCCCAGCTTTAAGGACACAGAAGCAGGAAAGACCCTTGGCAAAGCAGCAAGAAACCTCTTTGGACTAACCTCTCTGGCCACAGGGTGCCTCTGCTGCTCCACACATACTCCGAGGCTGAGCAAATAGTTTCTGCTGGTTAATCGCCAGCTGTAATCCATAAACTTTACTCGTGTGAGCCGAAATCGATCTGCTCAGGATAAAATTAGGTCAATATTTGATCATCCTGAAGTGCTCTCGTTAGCTGGGATTGTCAGTCCTGCAGAAGCAATGTTCCCCTCGCTCAGACAAATCGTTCATTTACGCTACAAAACACTGAGCCGGGCTGTCCGGCTTTGCATGCACCCCCGACGCAGAGGACAAAGGGTTTTGATTGAATTTCTGTAACGCAGACCAAGCCCGACGCGATGCACTGCTCAGCACTGGTGCCATTCACAAAGTTTTTGGCATCCCTAAACTTCCACCTTCTGCTTGCTGGGGGTCCTCAGCCTAGTTGTGTCCTCTGGATTCAGCCTCATGGATACCCCTTCAATGACTATGTCTAAGTTCACAAAGAGTATGGTAGATTAGATAACTGTCACAAAAAGCAATTAATCATCTGACGCTGGAGAACACAGTGGCAATGAGATCAAGTGATAAGGGAGCACATCAGCACTAAAATTTTAAGTATTAGAGGGCTACAGCATTTTGCCTGGTGGTGTTCAAAGTGCTAAGTTCAATCTCAAGAGAAAGAACACCTCAACTGGAATATTCCCCAGGTATAGCAATGTCACAATCTACATTCGTACCATATAAGCTCTACCTGAACTAGTTAAAGCATCAAAGGCAGCACATCATGAAGCCCAACAGTGACGTAAAACTTTCCATGTCACTGGAAAAAAAAAAAGCAATGTTTCAAAAGAAACAATTTAATCCGATTTCATTTACTGCACCACGTACTGAGCAGATTCTTCCACAGACTTGCCATCCGCTGAAGTATACAATGTCTAAACAGTCTCAAGTTACAAGTTCCTTAAAAACACTGTATTTGTATAGTCCTCCCTGAAGATGAAGCGAAGCCCAGTCCCTAACATATGGTTCCTTTCTAAGTGATTAAACACTAGCATGAGTTTTGAAATTTGTACCAGGACTACAGAAGTCACAAAAAGAATGTGATAAAGAGGCAACACAATGCAATCAAAGCAAGCAGACACTCGAGCTCTGAAAAAGACACTTCACTAACTCTTTATTTCAAGAGTCCAAATCATCTTTGCACACACAAGACTTCCACCAAGTTCCACAGGAGTCGTGTAGCCACAGTGGGCGCAGCAACGATACCCTACTGGCATGAACATTTCTGGACATAAAGCTCTGCAGCCTCATATATTTACATCTGCCAGTTGGTACTGAACACTCACTGACACTGAACGCGAGAAGTTTCTAACGCTGGGTACGCGTGTCCTTCATTCCACTTCACAGTGCAGCACCAAGCCCTTACCTTATTTATAAAGGCGGCTTTCAGCGAGGAAGCATGTATTTTCAATACATATGCATCAGCTTGCTTTCAAAGAGATTTATGCTAAAAAAGCCTCCCTCACATTCAGATCTAGGTCTAGAATGCATTTGAAAGTGATTGAGCTGCACCACGTAGGAAGGACAAGCTGTTTGGAGCAATCCTCTTTACATGTACACATCGACAAACGCACACAGAAGCACAGGTGCATGTAAACGAAGACAATCTGCTTCAGAAATCCTACACCCAACCTGGAGTTGGGTTGCAGAGGTTGGGTGTGTGTGTGGTGGAAGACCCGGTTTTGCCGGGCTCTGCATGGTTTCCCAGCGCAGGAGCACGGCAGTGAAAACAGAACAAACCCTGAAAAGGGGCCTGCGCAGACCCGTTTTCCAGCGCTTCCTCTGAGGTTCGCACTTGCCTGTCCTGTCAGGTCTAAGTGGAAGGCTCCAGAGAACGGAAGATAGGCATTTAGGTTTAGACTGGATGTTGGATGTAATCAGACACTTCTGTCTGCCCGGTTCTGGGACGAGGGGCCAGTCTGTAACACGTGCTCCTCTTCACATGACACACTGCGATTACAAGACTCAAGACACATAACATCACTATTACCTCAACGCGTGCCAGTGTCCTGCCGCTGAGTTACTCAGCTGCTGAGGATGGAGTTGTAGGATAAAGCAATATATCATGACTAACTACAAATGAGCAAAGAACAACCTCCCCCGCTTTCTCACGAAACCCAAAATAAACCCCATCATCTTTAATTCCTGACAACCCATAAACCTCAATTTTTCCTCTACAGACAAAAATGATCATTGCATGATTGGGTGGTTTGGTGTGGATTTTCCTCTCCCCCCACCTTTTCATCTTACATTTGCTAACTCAAAATCTAAAGTCAGAAAAAATATATGTATTTAGTCGGAAGTACGTCAGTTACATTTTATTAACCTACTCCAAGGGAAAAGCTTCAGGGATTCACCATACAAGTATAAAACCCCTTTCAAACACCTAGGGGTTACTATATTACTTCATCCCAGCAGTCAATCAATGCAGTAAAAAAATTAAAATACTGAAAATGGATGCTTTTCCCCTCTTCCACATGTCCAGTGAGCGCTCCCCGTTACAGCGTGATGAGGTCTACCAGGTTGCCTTTAGGAGGGGTCATGTTGTCTGGAAAGAAGTTGACTAGTGTATCAAAGAGCTGAGTTCTCTGCGCGTACGTGTGGTCAACATCTGAAAATCCTGGGGGAGGGAGAAAAGGGGAAATCAAGTCAGTGCTCGCTACTTCAAACACTCAGTTGAGCTGTGGACTACGCCACTTGTCCGTTTTGGAGGAATGTTAACTATCTGCTACTTCTGCCTCAACTAATAAGGCTGTCAGCAGCCCATCCCACTGCTATGTGCGTGTACACATGGAGATCACGTCACTCCAAGGCAACACTGCAACCAAAATGCCATAAAAAGTAATAAGCAAACAGCTGTCAAGCCCACTGACAGTCCTGAAGAAATGGGGGAAGCAAGAGTCCTCAGGGGACGGGCTCTGATGTCCCAAAAACAAAAAAATCTGTGCAGCTATTTTTATTTGGTGCCTCGTTTCTTCTGTCCTCAGGCTTTCCTCATTATCTTCGCTCCTGTCTCCACCAGAACTGGTACTTGTAATGCTCGCTGTTTTCCTGGAGACAAGCTCTGCTGATGGTAGGAGTCCCAGGTCCGAGCTGCTGTTTAATCACTGCAATGTGCCAAGGACCCAGGCTGCAGCCTGGCACAAGGGGGTTTTGTGAAGTGCCGCCTTCCAACAGCAGTGGGTTTAGTCTGTGGCATGAGCCTTGTTTATCCAAGTCCCCGTACTTAAACCATCAACTGCAAGAACAATAGAGTGGGCATACAACTATTTCTTCTGCTTTGTATTACTTCAATCACTGGTATCTCAAAGGAATGCTTTTTAATTCCCTGAACTCACTCCAGTTAATCAAAGTCAACCAAGTTAATCAAATCAAGGAGGGCTTGCTTTTTCTGTTTTCTTTTAGAAGCACCACTTGATGTATGTTATCCTCCTATCTGTAAAGCCAACCTCTGAATAAAGTATTGTGTCAAGAACTAATTCATCTTTTAGAACACTTAAAACTAGGGAAAAAACAACATTCTGAAACTCGGGTTTTCTTCCTTTAAAAAAATTCATCTTACAGCCTCAACTACAAAACGCCTTCCAAACCACACAAGCTCAGCAGAGCTTCCTCATCCAGCTGGGCAGACAGTGAAGGGGGCTTTTTCCTTCCCTCGATTTCTTGGATTGGGAATTACGTGTTCATCAAAAACTGAAGTCATCCATAGCACAGAGCTTGGTAACTTGAGGACAACAGATCGTTACAAGAACGTAAGATATGCCTATAGCCTCCCTATAGCTTGTCCAAGATCAACTGTTTAAAAGACTTAACTGGACACAAGAGTGAAATAAATTACAGCTTTGGCTCTTACCTCCTGTTTCCAGCCCTACATGCCACTGTTTTCTTCACTCTTGACATTCTGCCCAAAGAACCAGTTTTCCAAAGAACAGAGCGAACCAAACTACTCCAGGAATTGCAGTTATCACAGCAAACAGAGCCGTAGCCATGCTGTGAGATTCCAAAGTGACATGACAGGAGGTGCTTTACCCTGACCAAGGCTTCTGTTTATTTGGGTAACAGTGAAGCATCAGATGTAATAAGAGACCTAGAGTGATCCCGGGAGGCATGGGTTTAAAACCACTGGTGACAGATGTTTTAAATATGGGCTCAAGGCTTTGGACACTGGTCATTATAAATAGTCTCTCAGATGTTTACGTAGTGGCACTTGACCTATGGAAACCAAAAAGGGCCTACAGTATTCATATGGACTGTAACATTTGATATAAAAACCAGTAGAAACTAAGAGCAATTATCAGAGTGAACATTCTTAGTGTAATTCTTCTGCTACACAATACTCACCGAGAGTGGTGAAATCCGAGCCAGACTTAAATAATGCTGAGGCAAGAAGCTGAAACTGCAGAAGAGGTGGAGGGACAAAGAAAGAAAAAAAGTGTTATTAACTGCACAGGAAAAACCTCAAAATATTCATAGAAGTTCAAGTGGCTTTAGAGTTGCTGGGTTAAATTCTTTGCATTCTAAATTCTTTAGAACTACTGTGCCATACACAGGAATAACAGCAGAGACTTTCATACCAGCAATTTGTCACCTTGGCTGAGCAGGTTGGATGTTTTTTCCTAGAATTAGAGCAGCATCAATGCAATGAAAGGTGCTTGACCGGAAGCCCTTATACCTAATTTTTATATAACTTTTTTGCCTCTTCAGCAGATATCACATTGCAGAAGTAAGGTAGAGCCTCTTCCATGCAACAACATTCCTAGGGATGAACGTGTTAACAGCCTCCGCGAGCAAGGATTAGGTGGCAAAAACGGTAACTGCTACGGTGCAGCATGAACTTGAAGACAGAGAAAGCTTTCAACGGCAACAACCTTTCTGAACTGACAGAGAAGCTCGTATCACAAGTTTGAGGCAACGTCTATTTACCAATAAAGTTCTTAGCTTGGGAACATCAGAATCATGAGTAAAAATGTTTTAAGTAACACATTCACAGTTTTATTCTCCTTAATGTCTTACTGATAGACAGTGAACACTGTATCGTGCCCTGCTCCTGGCTGCTGTTTTCAATTACTCTCCCTGCAGCAAATCTCAGTGCTTTGTCACGTTTCCTTAAGGAATTAGTCGATCCCTTAAAGGCTTGTAAATTTTTGCTTCCTGTCTGTGTGCAGCACACAGCCCGAAGGAAAGAAGGGTGGAGGGGGAACAGAAGCAAATACGTTCAGAGATGGAGTTGGAAGAACAGTCAGGAACTACATATCCATCGTTTAATTTCAAGAAGAAATCAGAACACAGGCAATTTTGCAGGCATCTAAGAGTGGAGAAGGTGATGAGTGGCAGCCAATGTGGATTTGGCAACAATAAGGTGTATCACATCCATCTGACTTCTTCTACAACACAGCAGCAGGCCCTACAGATGGGACTTGGCAACAGACATCATCCATTTTGACTTTCATAGGACTTCTAATGTTTTTATACAATATTTATGGCAAATTATCGAGGCATCACCTAGATTAAGCTAACAGGGAGAGGCAAATAGGTAAAGCAACTTTACTGTGAGCAGCCATCAATGGTTTGACATGAAAACAGAGCTGCGAATCACAACTGATTCATCCGCACCCCAGGGTCAGCATCATTGTGGGTTTTCAGTGCTTCACAGAACATGAGTCCACAGACCTTAGACCACACTCAGACAGACTGCCAGCATGGTAGCAGACAGGCTTCAGACTTCTTCCAGCTTCTTATGATGGATCAAGGTGCAATTCACTAGGGCCAAGTACAAATCAACATAATCAGGAAAAATCAGCCATACAAAACAGGTCATGGCACTCAGGCTCTGTGAAAATGCATTTAGGAGTTATAACAGATCAGTATCAACCTATTTCAAAAATGACAAATGCGTAGAAAATGCATGAAAAGGAGTAGGATCTTCAAACAAATCAAGGACTCCTGCTGTTATCAAGGCTCATAAGTCTCAGCTACAATAAGGCAACCCACTTTTGGATGCCTTGTATCAATTACCAACGTATGAGGAAAGCATTAGAAAAAAATCAAGTGGTCTGAAAATCAGCCTCTATAAAAGTGAGTTCAAAGGAGTCAGGGTTGCAGATCCTCCACATAAGAATGAAAGGACTAAACTGCAAGAAGTCACAAATGTAAGGGCTGCTACAGAACGGTAAATCTACAACTTAGTGGAAGAAGCTACAAAAATACTTGAGCAAGATAAATTTCAACATGGCATCAAGGTAAAAAAAGTAGGACAATAGTGTGCTGGAATAAATCTGCAGTGTTTTGGGGAGGTTATCACAGGTAGGAAGCACTGGAGGTATTTAGGAATGGGTTTGAAAGATATAGGATTGACAGACTGCAGAAGGGGGGAAGAGGTTGATTAAGTACCCTCTTGAGTGAGAGGTCTGGTTATATGAAATCAAAAGGGATCACAATGCTACGGATGTGTTTCACCACTAGCATAACTTGTAAGAGTTGCTTGGCTCCAAATCAGCAACGTCATTTAACAGATGCCCAGAGTAAATAGTTCCAAAAGTTCCACTAAGATGGGTGGCTAAATCTGTGCTGTTTCTGATAGCGAGTGCCATGTCCTGGCCATCTTCCCCTCACACACAATTGCCTTACAGGCCTGCTGCCAACTGCCTGGTAGCACATGAGGCCGACTATGCCGGGACAAAGTGGATGCCACATGCCTCGAGGGGTTCCCTTTCCTCCCCCAGCAACGCCGGCAGCCGCCCTGCTGTAAACTGAAAGAAAGCTGTGCTTGAGGCTGGGTCTCAGGGTGCTCAAGTAAAAGGCCATATAAGCAGGATCCAGCTAATAACTTGCTGAACTGAAAAGGCCCTCTGCCAAGTATTCCAGCCTCATCTGCACTAGGCATGATGGATTTTCACAGCTACAAGTTTCTTTCCAGCTTTGTGGGGAACGAGTATCATGTCTCCTCCTTCACTGATGACACCGCAGTTAACCTTGAGATTTCTTGTTTGTTTTGAAATTATATTTTATGTACCAGCTCACGTTTAAAAAAGCTGTTGCTGATAGAGAAGTCAAGCATATAAGTTAAGAACATCAGTCACAGACAGCACCGAGCACAAGCTGTTTCACTCTGCATCTGCATTACAATGCCAGCTAACTGTATGAGGGTCACCCAAAGGATCCCTTCTTTTTTCCCAGTGCACAGGGCAGTTACTGCTTTCTCAAGACCAGGTCTCCTGCACACCATTCAGAGCATATATCCAATGCAGTAGTACCTTCATTGGAAGTCCAAACTCTACAGAAGGAATTATTTTCTTTGTCAGTTTTTCTATCATATTAGTTATCATAGCAGACAGCACTTCAAATTCTGGTTATTTTGGGGTCCCCTATTAGCAACTCTCAGAATCTGATTTTTCAAAATACATAGTATTACGCAGCAGCTTCTGAATGTACTTGCAGCCAGAAGAGCAACGCCCGCAGGCAAATCACACCTCAGATCTCTCCCATCAGACACCAGAACGAAAGACCCAATTAATGACCATCTAGGAAAAACGATTTGCTTAACGTCACATAGCAACTCTGTTAGAGGCAGGACCAGAATTCAATTACCCAGCAGAAGCTTTAATCCAACTGTTTTAATCACAACACCACCCATTTTCTTCTGACAATCCCTCTGGCTCACTGGCTTCATCCATTCCAAATTAAGCCTCCATTCAAATGACAACAGTTTCCTTTGTTATACAATGAAGTTCTCTCAGAGATCCAACTCACCTTCTGAACTGAGGCAGGGGTTCCTTAGAGATAAATACATCACGTTAACTAATGTAAGGCTATATTGGTTATATATATATGGCTAACTAATATTTTACATATGTATATTATATATATATATATATGGCTAACTAATATAAGGTTAATGAATATGAGCCACAGAGAGAGGCTAACTTAAGATTATATGGGTAATATTAATTCTGGCATATTCCAACTTCTCATCTTCATCATTCCAACACTGTTCTTTTATGGGTTGTGTGCACTTTATCTAGGATTCTACCTAGAGCAAAAGAGCAATTCTGCCATGTGGCAACCCATGCAAGTTTTACTATGTTCGCTGCACGCTTCTGCCTTTTGCACAAATGAAATGGTTAACATTGAGGGGATGAGTAACTCCTGTTTGGGATACCCAGTAGGTTGTACAAATCAGACATAAGCTCTCCTCTGCAGCATCTGTACAGCGAGTGCCCAGATCACAGCATAAAACCGTTTCTCAACTTTGACCAGTTCTACGGGGATGGTGCCCTGTAGCATAGGCTCGAAGAAGCAACGAGAGGCTCAAATTCTTTGAGGATGGAGCCACCACTAGTTGAAGTTAGGAAGGCTGAACACTGTTTTTCTAAAGACTGCTTGGCTCCAAAGCCTCTGCTCCTGCAGCACTCAGGCTCTGAGGCTTTACAAAGAATCACAGCAGGACACCAAGAGAAGCATGCTTTTCTTAGCTCCTTCCTAGAACTATTTTTCCCATTTGGGCTTCAATTTTCCCAGAAATATCAGTCTAACACAGCCTCAAACAATACTTTTGGGCCTCGTTGGCTTTATCTGGCAAATTTATTAAAGGCAAGGTCTTAAGAATGGAAAGTATGAAGCAGCCTTGAACAGGGGCCTCCAGCCTCAGTCTACAAGCTAGTCAAGCCTCAAATTGGCCTCCAGGTCCTTGCTCTTTCTCCTGTCACGCTCCAAGAAAAACATACCGCAAGTTTTACTTGCACTTTGTATCTGTTTCACAGCAGTCGTGGAACTGATCTTCACCAGCAGTTGAATCTCGATGTACAAAGTCATCTTACTCTCCTTTACTTGGGCAGCACTGGTCATTTTTTACATCACCCTGAGATTTTTTCTATATCCCACTAAGCAGCATCAAAGTGTTCAAAGAACACCACCTTTAGCCATGTACATGATCTAGTGATGTTTCTGTGCTTTAACAGCACCTGGTTTTTTCCTTGACATCAAGTACAAAACTTGGAATTCATTCTGATTTCATATTTTGACCATAATCATCTGTAAAAACCTCTACTCCCAAACTGCCGCCAAATGCAGATGTGTGTGCGTACGAATTGGAAGAACATCCACATCACCAGAACTCTTTTCATAACAATGCCAGTCTTTTATCTTCAATCTTTCCATGAACTAGAATACATGGACAAACTTCCACGTGCTCTGGGGATCTACATTTACATACAGTGTCAAAGCTATTAATCCATAGCCAGAAAAAAGGATTCACCAATCTGCAAACACTGAAATAACTGAAGAGGTTTAAACGATTTCAAGCAGAAACACAGTTAAAGAGAACTGGATCTGCATTTATGGGCAACAGGAGACCCCTGGCACATAGCCTGTGGCTACTACAACAAGGACCCATGCGATAGCTGGTACTTGCAGGCATCTACTTCATTTTAGAATAATAAAGGAAATGAAACTATAAACCTATTAACATCCCTAAAATTCACAAAGGAATGAAAATCTGGGAGTATGTCCCTACTGTCATTCATGCTACTTTAAACAAAATTGGTTGCTAACGACAAAATAAGTTTCAAGAACAGCCTGTTTATTTTTTTTGGCATCCAACTCAAAACAGCTGAAGAGACTTGCTTAACAAAGTTAGAAGAAATTACTTCTGTTATGAAGCAAGTAAGCCTTACTCAAAGCGAAATTCTGCTTGGAATATTATATAAGACTACCCGTATCTCAATCCATAAAACTACACAGGCCAGTTTCTAAAGAGAACTGTAGCACAAAGTCAGTGATAAACCTATTCAGCTTGGTCCTTCCCAAATTTAACAGTTGCCCTGGAGAGAGGGAAAACAGGGAAAAACCAACTCCCTTAAGATTTGCCACACTAAGAAACCGTACAACTTTCAACGGTGTGGCCAGCACAGAGCAAGCCGACCAGATATACAGCCTTCAATATTAATTAAGATGGTCTCAACTACAAATAAAGACAGAGTCTGTAGGTGTCTGGGCTGAGATACACAATCAAACTGGTGGTTGAAATTTGATATGGAATCCAAACCACCTGCGTATATCCTTTGGAAAGCACAAGAGCTATTTGAAGATGTAATGCCAGAGCAAAAAGCCAGCTCAATGTGATAACCAGAAGGTAAATTGACGTCAACTGGAAATACACCCAGTCAGTACCAGCACCACAGCTGGCTCGATGCCATATACCTGGCAGATCTGTTCCAATGTAAAAAGCTTGGGACATTAAAGCTGTTTGACCAGCAGAATTTGGGGGAAAAAAAGAAACAAAACTCCAAACAAAAGCCACCGAGAAATTGCTAAATTATTTTAGGAGACCACTGGAACCAAAGCTTTAATTCTGCTGGATGCTACTGTGTTGATCCAACAGAGCAGCAGGACGGGCAGAAGCTGTTGAATTTTGTTTGGATCTGGCATTAAGCCTGCAGAGGCAGGATGCACAATATATTCGCTCAGCTGGACTGAGCTACCTAAGCTCACCAGATCATTAAAATACGTTCTGTGAAAGGGGTAATTTTTAAAAAAAACTTGATTTTATTTCTACCTTGTGTGGTAAAGCTACTACTTTTCCCCAAAATCTCAGGAGTCCATGCAGTCAGGTAAATTCTTTATTCTTACAAGGTGGACAAGTTAAATACTGCACCAAGAACTGGAAATACCAAACGTAGCCTACTGAAGGATCTTCTATGCCAGACGTGCACAATGTGCAGCCTTTGTGGCAGTTCCTGTGGTCTGCTGGTGACATGAGGCAGCAAGAACGAAAAGGAGAGGAGCTTGCTGACCACACTGCATGTGTTTTCTGTCCAGGCATTAAAAAGGCACAGTCAGCCATGGGATGCAAGTTCTCTTACGGAGCAGTTGGCCACAGACACATACGGCATATAGAAGCATGATGGGGCTACCAGCACACAGGTATGACATGGAGAGAATGGGAGAGCAGAGAACACAGGACATGATCTTGGGAGAGGCTGGGCAGGAGAAGAGAGCATCAGGATGGTTACTGCATGTCGTAGGTTATACAGGCAGGAAGAGCAAAGTGTTGATGAGATGATGTATAATTGGGCTGAGGCCCCTTGAAGCACACTGCATGGGAGAAACAGTGCCCCCAGCTGAAGAAAAGCAGGATTATCTGTTGTCTTCCCTATGCTAGAAGTAGACATGAATTACTTAATATGGGACAATTTCAGTACAACCCATCTAACAGAGAACTTCCAGGCACAGCACTTAAATGTTTTATTGGACCAGGTATTTTTAAAAGGCTAACCAGAATTTAGGACAAATATGATCCGTTCCAAGACGCTGATAATTTTTTCTTAATTTTGCTAACCTTACAAGTCTAGACTGTGCACATGTAAGGTGAATATCCACCCCCTCAGAAAGCCTCCAGAGCCTGTAAAATAATCTTTTCTTCAGATAAAGTAATGAGTTCAAACCAACAGGTTAAGTGATTTAACCCAGAGGCTCAGCATGGAATAACAGCACCCATTCTCATATCACCGTTTTATAAAAGGAGCTGTCGAATCACTTCCAAAGTCATTAACACAAGAAGAGAGCAAGACCCACGGTTTCTCCTCCCTCATCTAGCCGTCAGCAGCAGAATGCCTGTACACCTAGCTGGCTGCCCCACATTCCATGTGGAAATCAATGGCAGCGTCAAATCAACCACCTTATCTGACACATCCCACTATTTCTTTAATTCTTTCTGTGAAGCGACACGCACTGCGGTAATGGAATCAAAACAGGAAATGGGAACAAATTCCTGGAACAAATAAAAGAACATGCCTACTGGATAATATTCAAAAAGCAGAGGAAATAAGAGTTTAAGGTTAGCGAGCAATGTATATACACAATCTGCTTCCAGAAGTACTTATCATCTAGAGAAAAACCTCTTTCCCTCCCCCAGAGCTATTTAATATTGACAAGCCAAAAGGCAGCGTTAAGAATTTCTATTCACATTCTACCACACAACCAACTACAAACTCGTGACATTTCAGAGAGTTTACATTTCAATTAAAGCTCCCAAAATACACACCAGCATGCTGGAATTAAAACAAAGGCCTAGTCTTGACTATTAAGAGTACAAAAGCTGTTTTATCTGGAACTGCAGTTGTAAAATGACTGTTTCTAAAGCAGCATGATCTCTAGGGCAGAGAAATATATAGCAAAGTGTCATGCACGTGTAGAGCTTTTTCAAATGGAATAAAAACAAGGTTTAAGAGGCTTAAAGCTTCCACATGTGAACACAGTTTACATTTCTTTATAAGCAAGACAAAGATGGCTCATCACTACCTCTTTTGTCTCCTCGGGGTCTGAGTGATCCACAGTTACGTACAAATCATTCTGCAGGTACTTCAGTGCACTGAGAGGGTCAGTCTGAGCTTTTTCTTCAAATCTGCAAAGAGACAGAAGCCAGGAGCACAATCATTTCCTTCAGGACTAAGTACTGCTATTTCTACAAAGAGCAAAACCAATCAAATGAAAATTTCAGCCAAATATTTCCACGTAAAACAATGTTAATGGCAGCTCAGCCTCACAGTTGCTGGTGTATACACTTTCAAGTCAGGCTGAGACAGGGAGGAGTGCTTTTTGGGGGTGCACTGAACTCACAAGGGCAAAATACTATGCTCTTAATAAAAATGTTCAAAAGCACACGTACAGCAGGTTCTTAATACAGAAATACAGAACACTTTGTACAGTGTTTCCCACCAAGGTATGAGTAGCACCTCATGTGAGGAGCACAGTGCAGATACAGGCACGCCTTGAACACTCAGGCCTAAGGGATATTTGCATTCCTGACTACACAGAAGCATAACTGGAAGTACAGGGATGGAGAATGTTCCCTGCTTCTGCCAGACAACAGACAAAGGGCCAGTGAGGTGAAACTCCCGAATTCTATTAATGCTGCACCTTAACATCCCACCTTTGGAAAGAGCGCGTATACATAAAAATCCTGTGCCCCACCACCATTATTTTCTTTTAACGAACAGAAACTAACTTCTCTGAATTCCCTGAAAAAGTTAACATAGCCCTCAGAAAATGATTCTGCATCCTCAGAGAGTACACTTTCCTGCAGCACTGCATTGGGTGCATAAACCTAGAAAAGATGAGGTTTAAAATTATTTTTTTCCCTTATCATCTACCCAAGTGCAACATCACACACAGTCTGTCATCTTCTGAATCACCAATACACAGGACTAAACCTTCCCATGAAAACAGCTCAGACCATTCTGGATTCCAGAGATGAGGACCCTAAATAACTGAGAACATGGTTTTTAACTGCTTTGTATCAACTGCCTTACCGGAACACAAGATATTTTAGAATATCTTGTCAGAATATATTTCAGTTACCTTTAACAGGGTATAAACTTGTCAAACTGAAAGAAGTCACACTGAATAGATTTATTCATAAAGTTATTTTTTATTTGGGTCATCTACTTGACTATTCATACTGTAGTGGACATCTTTAGCCCAAATTTTGACATTATCTCACGATGCAAGCTGTTTAGCCAGTGCATGGAGCACAAAGGCTGTCTGTTACCTGATGTACAAGACATTTTGGTAATTAAGTATGATTTCTTCCATACTTTCACATAGATTATATTAGACCATATTGCTGTGGTCAGAGAGCTCAAGTACCTTAAGGAACTGGAACCACTAACACCTTGCTCCTCTAGGCCAGCCCAGCTTGGCTTTGCTACGGCTGACTGGTACTAAACAAGTTAATAGGCCACACAGGACTGCAGCCGATGCAGTGGATTTGCTGTGTAGCGATCCAAGTACCTGTTCTGGTACCAAGAGCTGGAGGGAGTGCAGATAATGGGCAGCCAAGTGACTCTGCAGCCATTCAGCTCTAGCCCTGAGAGGCACATGAACCTCAGCAAAGCCTCCATCATACCAGTTCCTGGCTGGTCAGGTTCTGCTTCTTAAAATGGACAATAAACAGGAGCATGGTGCACAAACTTCTGCCGGACAATATGCAGCAACATTTCTTTTTGAGTGCAATTTAAGCAAATAAAAACAAGTAATCCAGAGCTGTCTCTGGAGGCCGTACAGCTGCATTTGCATACAAGCACACGTGGGTTTAATAAACCTCCCAGATTGCTGGCAACACCTTTATTCATTCTATTGCGTGGCTAATCTGCAAAAGGCCTCATCCAGCCACAGGAACAGTGAATTGAGTACAGCAATTTGCTTGCTGCCTCACAAATAAAATACCAACAGGAAAAACAGACCTCCAACTCTTGGCAGAACCTGATAAAGTATTCTCATCAAGAATACAGAAAGTTATTTATTGGCTTCAAATAATTTGCTGGGTTTTGAAAGGTTGTCTCTCTGCTGCAATTTCTTGCCTAAGGCAACACCATAAGCTTCATTATGAAAAGCTGTTGCCTTAAATATCAAATATAAGGCATCTCCAAAATATGCAGAGTGCAAGCAGCATCACAGTCTAGCTGAATTCTGCGTAAGTGATAACTATCAAGTGATTCTGAATGAGAAACTCTGATGACCTCACCACGTTGAGTCTCAGATGTGCAAAGGAATCCAGCCCCCAGACTTCATTAGCATCCTTGCGAGCTGTTACTATCTCTGAGCAGAGTGTTTCAGAAACATACTCCATTTCCTTGGGAGGTGACAGTACCAAAACACATGTTGATGAGAAGCAGAGCGAAAAGGAAATCTAAAAATTCCCCAGGACTCCCCACACACTAGCCACATCTTCCTAGTTTTAAAAGAACATAGTAAAACCAGAATGAAGTTAAATTGCTAGTTTAGCCCTGCCCCACTGGCTTTTATTAAAATAAAAATAATCAAGAAACCTATAGACAATCATGTAACCAACAAAGTGACATTTCCCAAAACAAGTTATGTTTTCACAAGGTATCAAAGTTTTAGCAACTTTAGGAAAAAACCCACACTTCGGGAAAGAGAATTGCAGTTCATCTTTTGTCTCTATACCTGTGCTTTCTTATGAGGTATTTGCAGTGTCTCAGCAGATATTCCTTTGAAGGTCGGCAGAGTTTCAGAGACCAGAAATCATCTAATCTCATCTTCGGAGAGCAGGACTTGCCAGGATTCCCTCCAAATAAGTAGTGAACCTAAGCAGATGAGAGGTGGATCAAAAAGTTGATTGTTTGTGTACATCTGTTAAACAAAAATTATTTACTATGTCAGCATCTTTGTCTAAAAGGCAAAGTTTTCTCCTTCCCGAATAAACTTCTCCAAACTGCTCCACCTTACTATTAGCATCACTTTGTTCCCTAGGAGACCCTTAAACTGCTTCCATTTTAAGGTAACTAAAAAAGCTGCGCTGGTAGAGCCTCCCTCTAGCAGATTGGAGACACTGACAAGTATCCATAAACAATGTGATCTCTTTCTTTAGAAATCTCTTTCTTCTCTGCCCAGAGCAGCTGTGGATGCCCCATCCCTGGGAGTGTCCAAGGCCAGGCTGGATGAGGCTGGGAGCAACCTGGTCTAGTGGAGGGTGTCCCTGCCCATCGCAGGGGGGTTGGAACTGGATGGTCTTTAAGGTCCCTTCCAACACAAACCACTCTGTGATTCTATGAACAACCTATGTGCATGATAAATTCTTAAGCACATAAGGCATGAGCAAAAAAAGAAGATCTGAGCCAACCCTTGTTGCCCTGTTCAAAATACTTGATGCAGAGAATACTTAAACTGATAGATTACCAACCTCTTCTCCAATCTTGTCCTCAAATTGTCATCATGAGAGAGGCTAAATGAAGGCATCTGTACTAAGCACTTCTCTAATTTTGGGATGAGCAGATTATAACCATATTAATTGTGAGATGACTCCAGCAATCTCACATTTTCTTTGAAGAAGAAACATTTATACTTGTAAGGAAAAGACTCAGAAGAGGGACTTCGTAGAATAATGCTCTGGCTCCAGTCAGAGCACTGCTGGTGAAGCTGTACTACTAAATCATGACAATCCACACAAGTAGCTTCTTCCTTGAGTCAGCAAAGACCATTATCTCCCCTGAAGACAAGAGCCACTGGCAAAGGGAGTGGGAAGGCCTAAAGAGGCTCAAAGTAAAATGACAACAAACATAGCCCAGTATAAACTCGGGAAATGACCAACTGGCCTCTGTCCCCACATGTCCCATAAACTCTACAGAGCCTCAATTTGACCTGCAGAGAAAAATACTTCCATGGTGTCTGGAAAAGCAGATTTGTTTCACCTCAGCACAGCGGCCAAGCTGCAAGACAATCAATACACTACCTGGGCACAAAGGAAAGAGCTAACTGAATAAAGAGTAAAACAAAAAGCCCAGACTGTCATCCTAAGAACAACTATAATCTTATTTAGAATCAGAAGCCCCAACTGACTGTCTTCAAAAAAAGTTCTAGCATCCCTGAGATGCCAATCATGGAAATACTAAATGTACCTGTATGCAAACTTCATTTTTTGTAACTCAAGTGACAGTCTTTAACAGTCACTCTGATAGTTTGAGGACAAAACATTTTTAAAATGCAAAGCTAGACTTAGAGAGGCAAATCTCAAGAAAAGTAGAAGTGTTAAAAGGGACTGTATTTCTTCACATCATTTGGCATTTCAGACTTTGCACTGTTGAATTAAACATGTCACAAAGGGTCTTCAAATAGTGTGGTTCCAGTCATCCAACAGGCTACCTTTCTCCACAGCTTTAAAAATAATCACTCAAAACAATGTATTCTGCATCCCACTGATGTAGGCTCTCCTTATTTATATCAGAGGAGTTTAGAAAGGTCATTTGAACAGCGGTTTCTAAAAATAAGACTCTTCAAAACAAGTACATCAAACAGCTCTTCAGATAAAGCTGGGCAACTGCCATGATTTAGCAACCTTCACAGTAACTTTACTCTATCTCATGGTACCTTAGAAGTAAGCCCTTAAAGGCAGAACAGTATTTACTATCCTGCATTAACGCCCATGATGAAGACAAACCATACAAGTTCTCCACACACCTATTCCTTCTAAAATGCCCTTTCTCTCCAAACTTCTGGGATAGCTGTGTTTCCCAAATTTGATCAACATCCCATGGAATGATAAGACTAAAATATACTTGCCTTTTCCCTTCAGACTGTTTCAGACTTTAAAAAACTTAGAAAAAGTTTATTTTAATTGCAAAATATCTGTGAAAAGTTGTGTCACAGTAATTTAAATTCATAGGTTAATGAGGTTACGGTAACCTAACAAATGGGTTCGTGCTTTATTGGTTTATAGGCAAAAAGCACTAAGTTTACTGAGCAGTCATGATGCTACAAACCATTGTAAGTATATTTAAGCATGAACTTGTCCATTAAAGTCACATTGTGCTAAAAAGTGACAGTTGCTTTTGACATACAGGGCAAAGTAAGGCACCTCTGCTACAGCAGATTCTTCCTAGTGATTAGTCTATTCAAACACGCTTTGTTGTTGTTGTTAACTACCTGTGACCATTTAGAGGGATAAATGTGGCATCTGAACTAAAGAAATTACTCTGCAGTCACTAACAGGTTGTGAGATAAAGCCCCCAAGGGTAATGAGAAGAACAACTAGGATCTTGCCCCTTGACAACTTTCTGGAGGTCTAGTATATCCCATTGTCTGTATTTTGATTTCATCTAGACCTATCACGTCTACTTCACACTGACATTAAAAGTACCTTAGCACCTTATTTCAGAAGATGACAGTAAGTCAGATGAAAGTTACCCACCACACTAACACTAAATAAAAAGCTACATTCACTGTATTATCTTTGAAGAAGCAACTACACAGGAAAAACAATAAGACTAAATAATCACATGTGTCTGGACCCTCATACCTTATGCAACTCATCGTACACCAGTTGATGGGCAAACCTTGGGCAGGGCTCCTCTTCCTGAAGGCTTTTACCTGGATTCTCTTTTGCTGCTTGGTCATTCTTATAGACACAAGACCTGAAATACAAGGCAGTAGGTGAAGATTAGTGGTACCAACAGGAAGTGGAGAAAGTTACTGAAAGGCTATAAGGTAAAGACGATGTAAATTTGAACTGCTTGGCATGTAACAAAGATTTTATTACTTTTCTATATATTCTCCTCTATTATCCCACCCCTATTCTTAGCTCTACAAAGAGATCCATCCAATAGAAGAAGTCATCTTGGCTGAACACAGTCCTCCATAACAAGCCAAACAGGAAAAAAAACTGTAGAAAACTGTGTCATGAGCTTTATTTAGAGGTATTTTTAGATGTTGCACTATTTGCTAGCAGACTTATCAGCATGAAGTATTTTTCATTATGGAGAATACCATCTTGGATATAATAAAGCTGCAGGCCACAGACTACTGCAAAGCTGGTGTTTCAATCACTGATGTCTAAGCAGACTTTAGTTGTAACTGAAAATTGATTTATAGAAAAATAACATGCACACCTTTCCAAGTGACCAGCCCCATATTAGAAGAGACCTTGACTACAAAAATGCTGCCAGCTCTGGAAAGGGACAGTGGCAACCAGCTACCAAATACAATACAGCAAATAGACGAGGACGTATTTCCTCAGAATACTGGCTCCAGCAGCTACCTGAAGTACCACTGCACGCAGTCTGGAAGGAGCTGATGAATCTATCATGAAAACTTCTCCATCACCATTCACACAGCAGACCAGTTTCCTTAGTTTCTAATAACTAGTACTATGTATGCTGCTATTAACCACTTAGATTTGACTAAATTTGCTGCACTAGTGACAAATCCTGGCCTTGAACATCTCCTACAGGAAAAACTTCTTACAATGGCTTACTTCCCTTCATCCCCTCCACCTGCCCTTCAATAAAGTTCAGAATTTCTCTCCCTCATGTGGTTCATTGCCATGGGGTCTCTAAAGACTATGGCAAAAAGAGGTGCCTCAAGGGAACGCCGTTGTCTCCAACATCACCATTCCATGGTTGTAAGGCGTTACAGTTACCTGGGAGACAGGATCACGTAGGATTGCTTTCTAAAGACAGTCAGCATACAAGTCAGAAATAGCACCCCTTTCATCAACTTACCAGCTGTTCCTCACAATGTCATAAATCCAGAAGGAATTCCTTACATTCTCTTCCCGCTTCTCCTTGTCTTTACTGAGCCCTGACAAGACATGGATTTCATTCAGTTCGGGATCAATGGTAGCCCTTTGAGTGAAACCTGTCATCGGAACTGACAAAAAAAATAAAGTTACACACTGAAAACAACACAGGATCCAAGAAAACAACAGGAAGGGATTCGAGCATCAGACAAATGTGTTTCCCTCCTCTTGCAATTCAGCAGATCAGATAAAGCCCACGGTACATGCATGAGATTTCACATAACTACCTCTTCAGTATTCTGGGAAACAGAATGCCTTAAGTTTAACCTCACTACCTAGTTTGCCCATTTTAATTACTGTCACCTCTTCACCTTTCATATAAAGCTAAAACTTGGGACTGAGCGATCCCACGCTGCTGTTTCCTATGACCTCTCCTGAGCAGCAAACTCGTTATTTACCACAACTTCAAACTCAAATGGCACATCCCAAAATAGGCGTGCTGAAGTCACCGAGCAAACAATTTGCTTCTTGCACCTGCCCTCCAAAGCAGGGCAAGAGGCAGGAGGAGAAGAAACATTCACCCAAAGGCTGGCTCCTTCCCTAAGGGCAAGTCCACTGCAAATTCTTTTATTCCACTCTTGTTTGTAACTCCTGGAAATCACAAAAACCATTCCGAGAACTGTTTCCTAGGGAAAGGCATGGGCAGAACTATTTGGGAGACGATCAGCTCAGAAATGAGAATTAAACTGCCTCAAGATAGAGCTAGATGATCTCTGTAGATTTGAGTGGTGTGATTTTGTCCTTAGCCCAGCCATAAAAGGAAGCACTGATTCCAGAAAGTGTAATTGCAAAAGCTGCGAATCTCAAAAATAATTCAAGAGGAACTCAAGACTACATAGGTCACAACCTTGCGTTGCTTCCTTTAGGACAAAGATGTCAAAGAAGTTTGTCTTTTCTAAACAGTTGTGGTATAATTACCAAGCCATTCTTCTGTTCCACCTTCAGATTTAGAAACATGGTGAAATACTGAGGATTCCAGCAGTTTTCATCACAATTCCCCGAAAAAAAGGTCAGCAAATTTGTTTGGCTGTCTTTTTTGTTTGTTGTATAATTTCCCATTTCCTGTTTCCCTAGGCAACCATCCTTCCAAAATGTATTTGTGAAGAGCACGTGATCTTTGTTTACAGATCCTGTTTGTCTCGTTTCTCTTTCTGGGTCAGTTTACAAAGGCTGGTAAAGGTTCCTGGCCTTCCATCAAGATTTTGGCATGAAAAATTCTCAGAACTCTTGTATTTTGCAAATTCTTCCCTGTAATTAACTACAAACTGCACATACGGCCTAGAAAACAAGCCCCACACTAATAAACCATGTAATAGTGCTGTGTAAGAACACTAAATGGTATTCAGCAAGCCCAATCTGTAATAGGTTTTGGTCTCATACTTCAATCTTCCCATTTGGTAAGCCAGGAAAGTAATAAGACATGGATTAAAAATTCCTGAGCAACATTTGGTTTTCTACAGTTCAATCCCCTACTGAAATGTTTGGCAAAGCCAAAAAAAGCCAAAAGTTTCTTAAAAATAAATAAAAGCTTAATTGTTACATAAACTTAAGTAGAAACTGAAATATGTTCAGATATTTCATTCTGAGAGTCGTGTCGACAAAATCCTAGCTTATGGTTTTGCAGAAAAGCAAGAGGCAGAGCCTTTGGAGCCCTCACCAGCATAAGACTGACTATTCTGACCTCCAAGTTTGCCACAAAGTCTCAAATTACAATTAATCTGGTTTTATAAGCAAATGGGTGGCAGAGCAGAGGGGAAAAAAAAAAAAAACCACGCAGGGAACAATGCTGGCACAACATCATCTGCATACCTTGTTTTAGCTGCAAACCACACGGAAGTTTTTAAATAAGACTAATGAGTACTGTGAAAGTCACCCAATAAGGAAACTGAGAATAAGCAGGACAATTATATACTAAATATCATTAATTTTTGAAAACTGTCATGTAACGTGTTTGCTTGCATCAAAAGGGACTAAACCATTGACCCAAAAGGATTACATTCAAGGCATATGAGACATTTGTGGCAGCAGAGACATCTAAATTTGATCAGCAATGCTAATGTATGTGGAAAATGTCTTTGCAACCCTATCTGCTGCTTTGAACATTCGAGACCATGCTGGGTTTTTAGAAGAAAGCACGCAAATCTTCAGAGCACGAATACCTCAGGCTCACTGAAATTATAATTATTATAATCATGAGGAATACAGTTGCTATATTACCATTGATACAGAAAGCCTACGAAACTTGTCTGTGGAAGTCCCATCCATCCTCCTGAAATGTTGTTAAATAAATGAATTTTGTACCCAGTTCATGCTCAATTTCCTGAAGCAGAAATTAGTATTATTTAAATAATAAAGGATGCCAAAGCCAAAGTTTAGTGCCTCTTTTTTTCACTCAACAGTAAAAATAGGATTTGTCTGCAGCCACTGCAATCAAAACCGAATTCAAAGCCAGGTAATTCCAGGCTTCCCTCAGCTGTGCATCAATCTCTTCTTGAGACAGTTTGAAATGCAGAATGTCTACAAAATTAAGATATCAGGAAATATATGTCCCTACATTTAGTAAGGGCCTAAAATGAGAAGCAGTTTACATAAACTCTTTGACCTATCCAAGCAACTGCATAGAAACCATATTTTAGTGGTGCCTTAGGCTAGACAAAGTTGACATCTAGTCTTTGTAGACGAAGACCGAACTAGAAAGTTGGATGTAACATGACTAAGTAAAACCACAAGACAACACAAATTTAATAAACAAGTCCCTGAAAATAAATACAAAATAACACAAGCTACTACACAGTCACAGGGAGATGCTGTGATATTTCAAAAACAACAGAAACATCAAAAAGATGTTTAGCAAGGAAAGCTGATCCTTGACAGAGCAAAACGGCTATATAAAATCCTCATGACTGACAACCAGTTCCACTAGAGGGTAAGAGAGCTCCAGAAACTGCAAGTGCAGCGGACTTGCAGCAAATCCTGGATATAATTCAAATGATTGCGGTCAGCATATTAGAGAGGGACACGGGCTGTAAACTTGTGAAAAGCACTTGGATATTTAGGTAACAAAATGTACATTGGGAAGGAAATTTAATTCTGAATGGGAGACAAAATTGAACCTGTGACAGTAACTGATTGCTTGGGATAGCTCAGTGGTTTTGGGGGGTTGGGGTTTTTTTTTTAATTTATTTTAAGACTCAGAAAAAGTCACAAACAACACAGGACAAGAATCACAGACACAGTAATGCCAGTGCACTGTAAGAACTATTATTTGCAGTGTGATAGATCCAAGGGGTACATAAAGTGGTAAGAATGGCTCCATAGAAGTTCCCTCACGCTTCTGCTTTTTTGCATAAACGTAGATGTAAATCACCTTCAGAGCAAACCTCCGCCCACTTCACGCCGTTCAGAGTGCCTCTCACACCCAGCTATCACTGAGGTCTGCTGGGGGCAGACAGTTCGACCAACATAAAGCAGCAACTGAGGACTTAGCCCTGGTTGTTTTGGACAGGGCACTGGCCTGTCGCTATGCGATATTAACTTGGCTTCTATGACAATACGTTACTGACTGAAGAGAAAAAGCTGCAGAGAGAAATTACGAAATGCAATACAATCCCCAAAAGTCTAGTAAATGAATGCTTTTCTTGTGCCACTGCATTAGCCCTCCCCTCTCAGCTCCCTCCATAATCTCACTGACTAGTCCAGGGCAGAAGGACAGTAACTAATTGAAAATACGGTGTCTGAACCCTTTCTCCAGAACTTATAATTTTCATTTATTTTTATATAGCGAAAATGAAATGTTCATGGCGTCTATACCTGAAAACAATATTCAACCACACAGACCTTGAGTTAGCAGTCAGTTACATAAACAAGTAGTAATGCCTGAGAAAGCTTCAATGAAATGCTGCATAACCCTGTACAATATAATTTCCATTTAAATATAACGCATGGGAAAAGCTTTTCTGCAAGTGACACCTAATCATGAAACAGGTATGTTCCCACTACCACCACTCCCTACTAACAGTCATTTATTTGAACACAGTGAACATTTCAGCAAGCTGAGTATTTTTTGGCTTGTATGTGCAAACAGCTACAGTTGTTTCAAGCACAATATTGGCTGCTGCCAGTATCTAAACCAGAAAATTGAGCTTTTACAACACAGAGGCAGATTTTGCAGAGCAGCAAATCGGAGATCAACCAGATGTGCTTCTTGCAGCACTAGACAGAAGTCTGGAAATTAAGTCTCATCTTCCTCATTTGAGGGAATAGAATAGCATGTTTTTAAATATGCTTTGAAACACCACGTTGGCATAACAATATAAAACTTGTAATCTACACACCACTTCTGAAGGATCCATGAAGGATAATTAAGGGAAGCAAGGTAATTGACAGCCTTTTAGTGCCACCTAAGTTACGAAACCCTCAGAACACATTACTGCTAATCCCACTGCAAGTGACTTGCAAGTATCCTCCCTCCTTGTGATGCCTCATCATTAAAAAAATAGGAGAAAGCTACATCACACAGATATCGCTGTTTATCAGAAACTGGCACCTCCCTGATAGAATAATTTAAAAAAGTTATCAGTCAGCAAGTTACTCCATACCACTACTTGTAATCCATATCAAACTGAAGCAGCACCTCCCCTGGACTTTAACGAAGCAAACCTTGATGAGTGACAGAGATAGCGTGCAGGCCAGCTGTTGACACAGCGAAATAATGATTATCCTCTTGGATTTTTCATGATGAGACTGCATTTGGCAGTCAGCCAAGGAGCAGCGAGGGGGACCATTTGAACAGTTTGGTTGTCACATTGGAAAAGCAACAACCTGACGTCCAACACTCAGTTCTTTCCCAGGCAACATGAGATTTTGGAAGAACACAGGTCAGCCAATTTCCATTCAGATTTACTATACCACCTCTGTAAAGCATCCTTAGGATTTGGTGACTGCCTGCTCTCCTCCTCACCTTCACTGTCAGAAGAAATTATTTTGAGACTAGTTCAGAGAAGCATCTCACAAGGTGACCAGCACATATGGTCCCTCACAAGACAAAGTGCTTCCACAGCCAGACACACACTGGCCACTAGCAAGGCAGACCTTAAATTCAACAAGGGCAAAATATGTCACGTGTCACAAAGAGATGATCAGAATGGGATATTCCGACTGCTTGTCTGAACTGGATCCTGACCATGTAGAGCTTGCTGTGGTTTCTATGTCGATGAATGTTTTCCTGACACTGTCTCAATTTAGATGAGGATTTCCCTGCCTGGGCTGTGCCGCCTCTGTCCGTGGTCCTTACCCATCATACCTCCCAGTCAGGAGCCTGGTTCTCTATCTGACACGAGCACCTGCCCCAGCAAGAAGCCTGGGAACCTCTCTGGTAGCTAAAAAAATATTTGCAGTTTGCCCATAAGAACTACTTCACCATTAAAAGGAGCCACAAGAACATTTACGGGTTGTTCTCATTTGCCTTTGGAAGTTACTCAGTGCCAAGGGACATAAGATGATCTTGATTCTCCTGCAGAAGGAAATTCTCCCTCTGACAGCTCTGACACAACACCTGAGTCAGGTCCAAACAAGATTCTTACAGGAATCCTGACCACGAGCATTCCCATTAGCTCCCTCAGACCTGAAATGACTGCCTGTGCTTAGTCATGGATTATGTGCTCAGAACATCAGGCAAGCTCTCGGCGTAGACTTCTGAACGCATCTGATACTGGTGGCATCTCCAGACCATGCGCGTGCTTCAGAGAAACACTGGCATATGCAAGTTGGATTGGGGGTTTTTCTGGTTGTGTGTTGGTTTTTTTGAAAGTAATTAAAAGTACACAACTCTTCTAAAAGGGTTTGGTCATCAACTTACACATTTCTGCCTCTCCACCAACTACAGGCTTCAACTGCACATCCCATTCTCTGATTTGTACCACAACAGCCTTTCTTCATACCCAGCTCATTATCACGGCTGTATTTGCTTTTCCTCAGTCCCATTTTGCCCATTCTCCAGCTAACTAACAAATTTCTTGCTCCAAACACTTATCATGCAGCAGAAATATAACCATCCCTAAAAGCCGCATTTCACTGTAGTGCCCTGCTCTGACAGCAAGGAGAAAGCACCAGGTTTTTTGTTGCGGTGAGCTAGACCGCACCCATGCTCACTGGCAAATGGCATTTGCTAAAGAGCTACAAGGCTACCTATGTTCCAAAGCAGATTGAGTTAGAAGACATTTTTAGCAGGCAAAAGTGTTTGCAAAACCACCATTCTTTTAGAAATCGTACCTTGATTAAATTTGAGCTTTTCCCAGGAATGAAAAGGCACATCTAAACTTGCTCAAATTATTGTTCTTTACTCCCAAGAAAATGTAACTGATAATTATCACTCAATATTCTCTCAAGCGTATCACCTATATAAGGAAATGGTTCCAGGATCAACAAAGCACAACCAAGAGCAAAGAAATGCTGAACAGCATAAATATCCCGAACAGGAGATATTTATGCAGCAAAACCAATAAATCATTACCATAGTTTTCTAGCACTGCAACAACTCCACATCACTGATACTCCTTAACTATCCATTTTACTAATTTTTCTGAATCTTTTCACTACTCTAATGGAAATTTTATACAAATGCACAATTAAGTTCTTTTGGAAAGGAAAAAATCAGAATAGCTCAACTAAGAATAGAACTGAATGCCACATGTGAGCCAGGAACAAAATGTAATCATGGGACTTTATAGGAACATTTAGGTCAGGCATCCTCAACTTGACTCATCACACCAAGCAGCTTAAAACTTCACAGCGACCAGGCAGGGAATCAACTTCGTTGATGCAGATCAAAATGGTGTATCACTACCCAACAAGAGCACAATAAAGGCTTGCTTCTTTGGGGGAAAATAGTGCTGTCAGCATTTGCTGTCTGAATGTAACAAGCATTTTGTTCCTCTGCCTGTTAAAATGCAACTAATCCTAGCATTTTCTTTCAAAAGCAAGGGAAGCGTTCAAATCTGTTTGTTTACTTTCTACACACAAGAGAACCGTAAACTGACAATCTACACGTGAATTATTGCCAATGAATCATTTTCTTGCAAAGTCTACTATTCACCACTTTGGGGCCTGTGGGAATGGGGAAGAGGGCTAAATATTATAGTTTCATTTGCTTAACCAAACCTTGCAGTTAATGTACATGCTGAGAAGCAGAGCTCAGTGCCTTCTCCAGCCATAAGGCAAGCTTGGTATCTTTAAATCTTAAGAAGACACAGGTATCAGCTTAAAGCCACATGTTTTAAAGCTTCTGGCTATAAAGAAATGTATTTTTCAAACAGCCAAATGGCAGAATGCTAGCAATTTCATGGGGAAAACAAAAACCCCAAATCAATTCCTTAAAAGCTCTAAGGACATCAAACAGTGCAGGGGTGTTGACTACAGCAGCACCAGGCAACATGCAAACACCTTAATAAAGGCGACTGTCAACAATACAGGCTGGTTCTTTCTTGGAAGCACTCAAGTAAATAAATTACTCCAGAGAACATGAGCTTGGGTACTCTTCTCCCTCACTGGCATAACTAAATTAATGAGCAAATAATTCACAGATTCACAGAGTGGAAGGGACCTCTAGAGATCATCTAGTCCAACCCCCCTGCCAGAGCAGGATCCCCTAGAGCAGATCACACAGGAACAAGTCCAGGCGGCTTTGGAAGGTCTCCAGGGAAGGAGACTCCCCCCCTCTCTGGGCAGCCTGTCCCAGGGCTCTGTCACCCCCACAGGACAGAAGGGTTTCCTCATGTTCAGGCTGAACCTTCTGTTTTCCAGTTTATAGCCATTACCCCTCATCCTGTCACTGGACACCACTGAGCAGAGCCTGGCCCCATCTTCCTGACACCCACCCTTTAGATACTGATAAGCAATGATAACTCATAACCATCAATAATTCACTTCAAAAGTTCAGTAAAATTTCTTGTTAGGAATTAAGCCTGATCATACTAAGGAAGGCAGCCTAAATTCATGTTAAAATAGCTTCCTGGGATTTTAGTAACTTGAAGAGAAAACAAGATTGGGACTAATATATACACGATATGAGAAATATTCAGAACTTCTCTCCTATAGCAGTATCTACTGCAACACAAATGTTCACTTCTGAGCTGTAGGCTGAAAATCAGGGTATCTGCAGCACAGGAAAATAACATGCTTGTACACGCAGAAATCCTTTTTGAAAACAGAGGACATTCTTCTCTATGCCACTTGAGAAGAGGTACAAAATCAGTTCTTCATGGTTGTGTTGCAATGCCTGTTGGATGTTTTTAAAGGTTTCTGGTATACAGAACTATGCCTGGTGAATATAGCTCCAGTGGTATGAACCAAACAGGACCGAAGCCTTGCTCCCTGCTCCTACCTTTTTTTTGCCGCTCCCTGATAATGAAGTACAAAAACAAAAGGACAACAGGTCTCATCTTTCTAGGCAGCTCCTGACAGGCAAAATAACCTCTGCCCCCTGCTCTAATTCTTTTATCTCTGAGCATCCTACCTGCCTTTCTGCATCTCAGTCCAAGCAGATTATTTCATCTTTCACTTGGTGAAAATTAGATAAAAAATTTCTCTCCTTTATTGTTTAAAGAAAATTATTTTTTCAGCCTTTTGGGTTTTTTTTGTCTTTGATGGAGTTCCAAGGGAGATACTTTTAGTTCTTATTTGTCTAAAAATACTACTACAAACAACAATAATAATGATAATATATAAGAAAACAAAACAGGAAAAAAGGAAGGAAGACAAAATGACACAACTGCTCACCACCCGCCAACCAGCACTCAGCCAATCCCCGAGCAGCTACCTTCCCTGCCAGCCAACTCCCTCAACTAATATACTGAGCATGACATTTGATGTCAGTCTGCATCAGCTACCTGGGCTGTGTCCCCTCCCAGCTCCTTGTAGAGAAGCAGCTGGGAACACAGGTGCAGTATCAGACCCTGAAAAAGTCCTTGACTTGGTATAGACATTCCTTAGCAACAACTAAAAACATTAGTGTTATCAATATTCTTCTCAGCACAAATCCAAAACACAGCCTCACAAAAATCCAAACCATAGTAGCTACTGCAAAGAGAATTAACTCTATCCCAACTAAAACCAGCAGAGGTGCTATGTGGTTTCATGCATCAGTTATTTGTATCATGCTGAAGATGGCATGTGTCAAATGACAAGAAGGACAAAAGAGCTGGCATAAGTTTAACCTATATGGTATTTAATCCTATAGCTAGTTAAGGATGCTAACCTGATACCACAGGACACTGAGGCTGGCCTTTCCCCTACTTAATGTATTTCTCATTTGTACCATCAGGAAGGCATTAACACGCAGTTATACTCTTACCCATCCCTGAATCTTTCTTAGTGCCGTCTGATATGATATCCACGTGATCGCTGTCTACATCATAACTGAAGAAGTCATTCAAATAAGTCTTCGATCTTTGGCCACCAAACACATATAAGCAGCGATTTTTCTAGAATGGAAAAAAAAGTACGTCTTTACAAAGCTCAACAAAGAATGTTGGCCAACTGTGACCACTAACAGAAACATCTAATGAATCAGAGTAGCAGATACGTTTTTTATAAGTTTAAAATGATGCCTTAACTATCAGGTCCATCAGTCTCACTTTGGTAAGTTTTCACTGTCATCTTGACAAAGAGTCACAGGGAAGAATTATGCAGAACAGTGTATTATTCTCAAACTCAGAGTTCCTGATTGGATTCTTGATCTTCTTAACTCTTGAATTTATGATTCCTCTGTTTCAAGAGCTAAACTGTTACAGGCTTACAGTTTCTCCACCCCAAAACCCCACTTACTAATGCAATTTTAAGGAGTTCTTCATGATCTATGAAAGACTACAAAACTGGATCCAACAGAGTTTTGGCTCCAGAATGAGCAGGCAGGTTGTACGTAGTTAACTATTGTAGCACCACCTGATCAAGCTGTAACCTCAGAACATTAAAACAGCAATTCATTTTTGAAGTCTAGTATTAAAGAATTCATATCTCCATGTTTAAAATATATTAGATCAAAACTTCAGTATTAAAAAATAAACTAAAAAACACCATCAAACAGGAACAAAAGACAGGCTGTAAGAGAAAACATCCAGATATCAGCACATTACTAAACTCAGAACAGGCAAATGGCAAGCAACAAGCCAAGAATAACAGGTTTACTATTTCTTTCAAGTTTGCCAAGAGGAAAGTCTGTAAGAGGCAGGTTATTTTTCTTTCAAATGGCAGCAGAGGACCTAAACTTCCATGACCTGTGCTTACAGAAACCTGTATTCTTACCTTTTCAAGTACGTTTCCATGGTAAAATCTGGTACCCGCACAGAGTTTTGTGTGGCAGAATGTTTTGGACTAGATTTTGCCATTCAGAACAAAAATAAAATTGAAAGCTCTGAAAGCACAGTATTCACCATAAAAATTCTCATCTTTCATTTGAAAGGGAAAGAGAAATAAACTCAGTAAATTGTTCAAATGGGTCAGTTTTCAACTGGTGGTATCAATACATACTTGAATGCCACATAGCAATTTTAATACTCCTCCTCCCCACCCCCAAGTCAGAGTTTAATGTCAGCAAAACACCCCACATTTCCCACGTTATCACTTAAGTAAACATGTGGTTACTGGAAAGGCAATGGAAGATTTTTTTTTTTTAATACCCAACACTAAATGAAGCACTACACAGTCTCCTCTGCCTTTCCAACAGGATCTGGATGAAGTGCCCATGCCAGCTGTATCCAGCTGTTAACAGCTGCTCAAGACAACAGCCAGCAGCTGGGTGCTCAGCACAGAGGAATGTGAGGCCTTTGCACCTCAATACACACCCCGTAAGCCCCTGCAATACTCCAACTTTACCACTCCAGTAGCTACACAGGGTATTTCCTAAAACCAGAAGCCTCTAAGTTGCTCTACCAACTTTAAAAGATACACTCTTTAGATCGAATAGAACCATAGCTTTTGGGTTTGTTTACCATTATTCAATTAAAATCAACTATTTAAAATTCATCCCGCATTTTACTTGAAATCTTATTCAGTCGTGAAAGCTCCAAGACTTGATTTAATACCACCTGCACTTACCAAAGAAGCATCAGAATATCAGCAAACAAAACCAAGTGACACACTGCTCAGGAGATTAAAAAGCTTCAAACTTGCAAAAAAAAAAAAAATCAAAACCAGATGTTCTCCTTAAAGTCAGATATCATGAATCAAAGTATGGTGTGGATACTTACAGAATGGAACAACATACAGTGTCCTATTCGGGATTGGATATCCTCAGGTCCAGCATTACAGGAATCCTCTCTCAAAAGTTTCCATGTCTGACACTGGCAGTCAAAAGCAAACAATCCACTGAACTGCGGCTCACTGGCTCTGCTGTCATCAACGCTGCCGTTACAGGTCAGAATTCTGCCTCCAAACGTATATATCATGTGTTTTTCAGAATCCATACACATCTAAGAATAAGGCAATTTGTTTTAAGCCAGCACATTAAGACTTGAACAATCTAAGATGTAAGATTAAACAACCCTCCTCTGTAAGTGATACCTAGTGAGTACTCTACACATCTCCTGAGTCCCTAGTGAACAGAACATGTCTTCACAATTGACAGGTATTAACCTCCAAACACAGTTCCTTTATTTTAAAAGTGAGTTTAGTTTCAACAATTCAATAAGCAAAAAGAGAAGACTACATGCACCCTGCATCACCTAAAAAACCCCTTGCCTCCAGCTGCTGATTTTCACAAAAAACATTTCAGTCTTTCACTGGGATCTGTAGCCAATTCTGCCAGTTAACAGAATATTGTCACTGTCAGTGGCTATGTAAGGGAAAAATTCAAAATCCCTGCTAAAAGTACTGACCGCTACTCAACCCATCCAAAACCAGCCTGCAGTTTGTTACTCAGATTCCATTCCAAGCACATATTTACTGTTACCCCCACTACTTCAACATAAAGTTGGGCCATAGCCTGGCCAATGATTTTTGATGAGACTGCCACAGAAATATGTTAATCCATAAAGTCTGAATTCAGGTTATGGTGCAGAAGAGATGCACCGCAGCACAAATCAAACAAAACTCCCTGACTCCAGGTGATGTTTTCACACACAAAGCAACACAGAGTTACAAAACACCAGAGGAAAAAAAAAAAAATACAGTAAGATAGAGATGCTACTCAGCAAAGCCTACACAAAACACTTCTAGTCCAGCACATTTTTGTGAAGGTTAAACAAAAACCGCTATCACAGTAGGTACTGAGGGAGAGAAGAGGAAGAGCTGCAGATTGATAAAGAATTCAGGGAGGACATTCTTTCCTAAGAGACAGCAGGGGAAAAAAAAAAAAAAGAAATAATTTAGAAGCAGGCAAACAAGGTACTCAGAGTAGCCTGGCCAGCTGACAATTTACTTTTGCCTTCTCCCCAACACCTGGGAGACTGGTATTCATTATTAATAGAACAGAAAGACTGATTGGCTTCTGTTCTGCAGACAACACATATCTTTAATTTTCAGTGTCAGCAGAAACGCATATTGTGCTGGCAGAAAGCATCTTTGGTTACAAAACAGTTAGTACCAATAACAGCAGTTCTTGGGCTGCTTTACAAATGAGTTCTGATGTGCTGTTTCTTGACCACGCTTTATAAAAATCAATTAAACAAAACACTTTTTCCAAGTACACAAAAGCCATTAAACACAAAGTAAGTAAAAAAAGTATTTAGTTTGAACACATGGCCAGGTGTGGCTTTTTAAAAGATTAGTAGCCATTCCACTAAGGTGTTTCAATCTCTACAAAACATGCACATTCTACAGATTTCCAAAGATGACCAGTTTTGAAAGAACCCCGAGTCTGTTGGCCTCATTTCAGCGCCTGGCGTATTGTATTCTTCCAAAGGTACCATACACAGCTTGGCGAGTTGCTCCCCAGCGCCCTCTGAGTAGGCAGATCTGCAAACCCAGCTCCACAAGACTGATTAAAAACAGATGAACTGTGCTTCGAGCTTTAATAAAATGTGTCTCAATAAAATGGATTAGTTTGCAAAGGTTTTCATGGTTCTTCCAACTCGATTCGAGTAGAATACCAGTAGTCAGCGGCATTAGACAAAATGCTATTAGAATTTAACTGAGTGCAGATCACAGCCTCTCTCATCACTGCTGTGTTACCTGGTAAAGTGCTTCCAAATCGCAGGAGTCTGCAATCAAAACATTCACAAACACCAAAAACCTGCCCTGAGAGTATCAGTGGAGCTGACCTGATGATCGAACACCAGCTTTGGACCTCCGTCCGCTGCAGTGTCTTCGCTCAGTAACATCCATGTGTTTGTGTCGATGTCATAGCGATAGAAGTCGCTTTTCAGAGATTTGCTGTTCCTCACGGAGGAATCCAGATAGCGTCCCAGCGTGTAGATCTGCCTTCGCTGAATGTCAATGCACATCTTGTGACAAGATCTGGCACTAGGACCACTCTAATAAAGGAAACGAACAGAAAAATAAGGAGAACAATACATTTAGTGTTCCAGGTGGGTCTTTGCACACTCACTCAAGACAAGTTCTATCAGCAACTGGGAATCCTTCAAGAATTTGAGAAAATGTGCTTGTAAAGAGACACACCCAGATTAACACAGAAATATTGATGTAACAGGACATTCCATAACTTCTTTGTCTTTTAAAAAGACAGCAGAAAAAAACTTAACACATTCTTCACAACAAACGTGAGGCCTTTTTTTAAGATTCCTTAGAAAACAGACCATTTCCTCCAGAGGTGATTCTCAGAAGCATGTGAAAGCTACGTGATCTTTTAAAATAACAGAAGTTGATGCACAAGAGACAAATTAAGATGTCACAGCCTATAAATAACTACCTAGGAAGAAGATTAAGAAGTGCTCTATTACAAGAGCCTGTATTTTATTAATAGGCTGGTTTCCAACAGATCATAACCAGACACTCCCACAAGCAATCATATCCCGTAATGGCTCTTCAAACGTAACAAAAGCACTCCCTTGTCCTTCACAAACAGATACAGCCAGGCCATTCCTGCCTCCAACAAGGAAGTTTCCCACAGTAAGCAATAATGCCATGAGTTATGATTTTCAAAAGAAACACGGAGGGACACTGTCAAATTATTATGTGCTTATCCATCCAGGAGTGCTCAACTTAAATAACAGAGTAATTTATTCAATGACATTATGATGATGCTATGCAGTACTGGGCAATATCCTTTCTGCTTCCCAGTTGTAATTTTTAGAGCCTTTGTACACTCATTGAAGCGTGAACGGTATTCCTGTAATCCAAAATACTGGAAATGAAGATGTACACAAAGCCTTACTTGCAAAAGGTCAGACAAAAGAGAAAAACACAGCATCTCACTTATATATAAATTCTAGAGTTTATTTGGCCTTTGTTTGTATTATTTTGGCACTTCAGAAATGAGATGCCAAAACAAGACTAGCTAGGTAACTCAGAGTCTGGAAACCAACATGAAAACTGGTTAAGGTTTCAAGTGGCAAAGGTAAGATGTACACAAGACCAAAGTATGGAAGAAAAAAATCTATTAGAAAAAGTCTAGTGAAAAATAAGGCAATTAGGCAAAGATGCAACGTAAGTCACTATTTATTAGAAGACTTAAATTAGTCATTCAACACCAAATAAACAGCACAATATTTGCTCCATGCACTACCCAAATACTGCCTTTACAGAAAACACAACTTTATAATTGTATCATTTAATGTAAAAAAACTATATTGAAATTATTACTGAAACTTAAAATACACTGATGGAATACATTCCACAAAGCTGGATAAAATATGAAAAGGAACATTATGGTTTTGTAGTCAAAACTTTACTACTCATGTTACAGAACTCAATTTCTTGATTAAAGAACAGCTACAGAAAACCATTAACAGTAACTCAAATGACAGTCTGAAGAGGTGAATTGTTCATACCGTGTAAATATGAAGCATTATGTTGGCAATCATTATAGCTTTGAGGATTAGTTACTTCATGGTAATTAAGATTTTTTGTGAAGAAAATAGCCATAGAAGTGAAATACCAGCATAAACCTCTGAAAAGCAGCGTAAGGTCATTCATTATTGCCTTGGGTCACATGGAAGAAGCTGATGGCTAAGCAGCTTCACCTTGTTTCTAGAAAATACAAAATAGCATCTTCCAAAGGACCCCATTCCAAACACAAGGGGTATTTTCTTTGCTTGGAAAGTACTGATTTGTATATTCACAAAGGCTGCCCCGATTCACAAGAAAGTCACCCCAGCAGACAAAATCCACCTCTAGTTATGCTGCCCGGACACTTAAGGATATGCCAAAGACCACATACCTGCCTTGGCACAGCACCCACGTAGATGAAACATCAAGACCTACCTGTGCTTCCTGACCCTCCTCTCTTTGTCAGGTCTCTGCCTTTTTTTGTAATTGAACCCACTGATTTAAGTGCCTTCCCCGACTCCCTGACCTCTGTATGGTCTACGGGCTAAAGTAAATCATACCAAATTTGCTCAAATAACATCTTTGGCACTTTCAGGAATGAATCTCCAATTCAGCAGCTTCCAGACCTGCCCTGCCTTGAAGAACTGCGCTGTCAACTGATGTTTGTCTGAGTACAGACACGAGGCTGAGACACTCAGCACCTACAATACCAGTTTCAAGCCAGTGGTATCAACAGCACCAGTACTACACCCACGGAGTGTACAACATACGTATTTCAACACCTAAGACTATGTTAAAATAAGAAAATACAGGAAAAATTATGTATCGGTTACATCTTACACAGTAATATCTGCCTTTTTTAAAAGGCTACTAAAGGTTTTAGGCTTGATCATTTCATCTATACATCACCTCAAGTTCACTTAAGGGCTTCAACTCCACCAACCTGTCAAGCCTGCCATAGCATGAACTGTCTCTTGTAACAAAGGGACCTTCATCCAATTCATAGTCTTTTCTCAAGGAAAAGTAGAGTTATTCCTGCATTCCACTTATAAGATCACATGGAACCTGCCAGAGGTTTCCAATTTAGTCTACATGCACTACCATCTCTACCTGGACTTGTGCAAAGCATCTGACACTGTTCCACACGACATCCTTGTCTCTAAATTGGAGAAGCATGGATTTGACAGATGGACCACTCATTGGACAAGGAACTGGCTTGATGGTCACCAGGTAGGTGAAAGCCCTAAATCTGGTCACTTGAGAGCTACTCAGTTTGGCTGCGGAAGTCCTTGTAGTATGTATATACCTCAGTGGGGGCCACCAAGTCCATTTACCAAGACAGAAATGGGCAAACACTGAAAACGACTAAAACCCTTCAAGGTACATGGGGGTTAAGTGAGTCAAGAGCCCGTAGATGGTTGCGAATGTTCATCCAAAGATGCGTACTTCACGCGGTTACAATAGCGAGCCTGTTGTTCAGCCAAAGAACGCGCTGCCACAACTTGTCATGGACAAAGTGACCGACCAAATTCAAATGGGAAAGTTTATTGATTCCAGAAGCATTTAAAGAATTTAAAAGCAACAGGTGAGAAAAATTTACCATAACAGACATGACTCCTGAACCTACAGCTGAAGAGATCACATGGTTAGAGAGCAGGAGAACCACCTTTTGTCCCCTCCTGCCAGGATGTAGGCTGGTTGACAATCCATGAGTTGTAGTTGCTACTCCTCTAAGCATACTAACTACCATTCCCAAGCATGTGTGCAGCTAATAGAGTTTCACCTGCACACTGATAACCACGAGAGAAGATTAAACAAGCCCAAGTCTTCTTGAACAGAGCAGAAGGCAAATAACAGTTTTGGCCAGTTTGCAATCAGCATGTGGTTCTTTGAAGTCACAACAAATCAGTGCAAGACTTCTCACTAAATACTTGCTCTTTAGATCTAGTTTTATTGAACTGCCTTCGAAGTTGTTAGTATGTAGGATCCATATTTTTGCAGATGAAGCTTCAAGAACTGACAGATTTAGCAGAGGTATTACTGCCTGAACAGAGCCCATCTTAGTTAAAACAGGTTCCAGAAAACACATCCAGCAACAGCGCCCAAACAATCTGAACAAACACCGGCTTTGGGGACTCTTTCCAATTCTCATCAGGAAGCTCCTGGCACACACACTGCAGAAACCACACGTGAAAAATGCTTGTGACTAGTCTAAGTTGTTATTCAAATGGCAAGCAATGTGTTATGCTGCTTTGGCCAGTCCCTCTGCTTATGCCAAGGCTGTGATGGCAACAGTAAAGCATTAGCATATCACATTTCTAACCTACGGGACATCAAACAATACCAAAGATTACTAAGCATGGGCACTGTTCGGTTTCTGTGGAACTCAGTAAGCGCCCACACAGAGCTAAGACTAACCTGAACAAAATGGCTCTCTGCCACCCAGCACCACTGCGCAATTAGCACAGCATAATAACGGCTAGGACAGATTAAACAGTATGTGCCGTGGCCTCGTTTTAAACTGCTACAAAATGCCAAGCTTCTATGCCCCACTCTAATATCCTTCCTCAAATGGGTTGGTCTTGATGCAACTCCTCCGGTCCCTCCATCACCGATCAACGCCCTGGTGAAGGTGGGATGGTAGGGAAAGGAAGAGCATATGTATAGCCAGGAGTACCTAAGACGGGCTTTCAATCCCTTAAGCGCCCAGAAGCGAACAAGACCAAATAGGATTTTTTGGTTTCGTCAGTGCCACACGAAATTCAATTGTGCAACGCCAAGTGAATACACAGTATACTTTATGAAAAGCCTTCTCAACATGCTAAGCCACTTTATAAAATCTAATTAGAGCTTTCTTCATTTAACTTGCAAATGCTGAAAGCAATTATCCCACTTAAGGACTAACTTACAAAACGTTTTCAAAAAGCAACACAACAGCACCGAGAGACAACACTGCTGCCTTAGAATAACCGATTTGTTCCTATACAGGAGAGAAAGGATTGGGACCCAACTCCTTGGGGTAGGGTCTGCTCAAATAACGATTTATGCCAGAATCAGCCTGCATCATCTTAGCAACAGCATCCTGGCATGCTCCTCTAAGGCACAAATGTGATATCTTCCATTTCTTGTTTTGATTTTAAATAAACATTCTACAAACCAGCTTTAAGGGAAGCCAGCTCCACTCCCCATCCCTCCCCCCCCATACCCCTCCACCAGACAAAAACTAGGGGAGCTTGGCCTCTTTTGGTTATCATAACCTTTTGCAAATAAAGGGTTTTCAATTGCAAGAAAAATCTGTTTTATTCAGACTGATCCAGATGAAAAACCTCAGGAGTAAGCCTGGACCCTGTTCAAGAGTCAGGGAAATAAAAACAAAGAACAGCTGACTAATTCTCCCTTCTTGGTGCTGTAAAAGACTGAATGGAATGTGAACACTGCCTCCAGTATAAAGTTCAAAAATAAGCGCCATGAGGTAAATGCTCTTGTCCTAAAGCAAACTAGGACGAGGACATAAAAAGCCACAAACAACCTACTTCGTTTCCAGTTCTGAGAGCAGGCTGTCATGCAACAAATAGTCTCTCCTGCCTACACACAACTGCAAAGATTAATTGCTCTCATTTCCTAGTTTCAGTATAATTCATTTCTTCCTCCACCCCACCCCCCACAAAAAAAGAGGTAAAGTTCTCCACGATCTTGAAAATGAAAGGAAATGCATATTATTCTTGGTGTTCATTCAACTCTATACACTTTTTAAGATTACAGCTCGTTAGTGCTTTATCAATGTCAGTCTTCAGCTAATGTGTACTCCCAAAATGTTTAATCTGTTATAGCTCAAAATGATTTGCTTTACCCTAGATGAGTAGTAAATTCAGCAACAGAAACAACTACAGCCAGACAAAGAATAAAACACTTTCATCCCATACAAGTTACTCACAGAAAGCATTTGAAGTTTCTCATAACCTAGGGTGCCAGAAATCTTAAAGAATTGAATCTATTGTCTTTTGCGGTAGCATAGGGCACGCATATTGCCCACCAGTCCAAAACACAAAGTGAGCAGAGGCTGACGTATTGTTTAACACCTGTTCGATCACCAACCACGTGCCAGGAGCGCCAAGTCACAAGACGGAGCAGGGCCTCGCACGTTCAGGCACACAACACGACCGTCACGACAGCACTCATGGCCAGAACAGCCCAGCACGTAGCTAGGGCTGTGCACTGTCTATCCACAGGGTTTCTTAAGGGTCTCCAATCAATAGCATATCGCAGCTACTTTTTCCTAATCTGTACGATAGCAAAAATCAGCTACATGTGTCGTTTCACGCCCACGACTTGACATCTCTGGCACTAGACTTAAAAACCTCTGAACATCACACGGGGTAGACACAGCAAAGTATTAAACTATGATCTCAAGTGGTCCTAGGAGCAGAATATGGGAGTTTAGCTCCAAACACACACATTACAGATGCTTAATGACACTCCATTCATTCCATTACTCTGCAAGTTTGCCTTAGGTAAAAGCTTTAAGCCGCATACGAAGCTAACAGCTACGCTAGGTCAGCAGACACGCATTTCCACTCTAAGATATTCTTACTGCTACTTACGAAAGGCAACAAATATTCCAACTTACATTCACAGCTGCTGTACCAACCATAAAGAATATTCTTTGAGAGTATGTGCATTATGTACGTTCTGCCAGTAAATATTTTGGGAAGCCTCTTAAGTAGATCAGAACCTAAGAATCACACCGCCTATAACTCCTCAGGAAAGCCACAGGTCTACCCAATTTTTCACACAAAACGGTTAAGTGTCTTATGACAAGTATGAGGTTCAGATATCAAAAAGTTTCTGACAAGTATTTGCAAGCAATTGACTATTAATAAGTCCAGCCACAGCTAAGACAAGGAAGGTATCCTTCAGTCAGGCAGTTGGCATAGTATCTGAGCTATAACTAATCTGCTTACAGGTTCCCTCCTGCAGCAACGCAACTAAATAGATTTAGTTGCAAAGTCCTTTCTGGGCATCTGACACAGACATGATGGAGCAGATTAAAGTCAGAGGCAGCTTTTAGCACACAGTTATTGATTCATCTGTTCAAGGTGGGAAAACAAAATAAACAGGATGAAGGGGTTTCAGGTTTTTTTCCCTTCTTAAAAGCATGCATACATTTGGGAGAGTCCTAACTTCTCACTGTTGATACTTCATGGTCTCCAGCTGAGCATTCCCTAAAGAGACTTTCCCTGCTTAGACTAGAAGTAAAAAATAAACAGCCTGGTGTTCTAGTTTTGAGAGACAGTTCAATGAGCTTTTAAGTCAAATGATAAGTTTGACTTATTTAAGTCAAATAAGCCCAGAGAAGCTGTGGATTCCCCATCCCTGGAAGTGTTCAAGGCCAGGCTGGATGAGGCTTGGAGCAACCTGGTCTAGTGGAAGGTGTCCCTGCCCACAGCAGGGGTGTTGGAACTGGATGATCTTTAAGGTCCCTTCCAAACCAAACCATTCTGTGATTCTATGATGAGGCTCAGAGATCATGACATGATCCTTATAATAGCAGTGGACTGAATTTGATCACCAATGAGGGGCCCATCTCTTCCAGTCCTACATCAGACTTTACTCAGGTTGCTCCATCCTTCAGGACCAGTGCAGGTTCATCACAGCACAGATAAGCACAGACTCAGTGCAGCATACAAACATTGCTATGAAAACAAATAGATGCTTAATGTTCTATTCCCAAGAGATTGCCTGTTCAAAATCAGTCTCCCAGCAGGCTTGCTTGAAGAAACAACCTATTCCAGAGGATTTTCATGAAGGAATGAACTAGCACATGATCTACCGGCTTCTGATGAAGCCTGTTTAACACACAGAATTATGAACTTTTCAAAGCACCAATATTCTGCTTTTGACAGCTGTGCTGCGTGAGTTTACCTACAGTGCAGAAACAACTTTGGCAACCGATGCCTGCATTCCTGCCAGCGCAGAGAGCCATATTCCTGGGTCATTTCTGAGCTACGTGCTCTCACACCAAGGTATCATCAAGGCCTTCCAGCCATGCAAAACTCCATGGATCTCATGTTGCAGTAAACCAAAGGCATCCCAAGACCAAGGGAATTTCTGGGCAAACAAGTGGAATAGTGGAAAGGGGGGGGGGGGGGGGGGGAACTCAGATCTTCAGCATGCAAACAGTGTACAATAATTCTTTCATTTATGTGAAGTAGGTTGCAGGAATGTGTATGAAGGTCTTGTCTAGGCTTTAGTTTGTAGTCAGAACAAAGTCATCCAGCCTATGTGATTCAGCAAAGCGAAGCACTGAAGTAATACCCCAGTACAAGACAACCTTGAAGCAAAAGGACATCAAAACTGTGCTACTTCTAACAAAAGGCGTAATTTACCTGCAAATCAAGCATTACTCACACTGTTGACACGAGTAAAACTATAGCTTCTTAAATTTTAACACATTAATTGTTGCTTTGTTACACATCAACTGCTCAGCTTTGCTTTCAGTAACACTGATGAAATATAACAGATGACCCACCACAGAACCAGAGCTTTCACCAGCCCTGATAGACAGGCCCTCAGGACAACATCCCTCGTGTGCCGAATTTAACTAACCCCATTAACAATTGCAGGATGTTGAACGAGGTCATTTTCTCATGCATCATAAGTTCACGCTGTCCTCTCGTTACCAGTAACAATGGCTAGCAAACATCCAGCCAAGAGAGATTTTTCCACAGATGCAAACTATTTGCCTTAGCTACAGGCCCACTTGCAGAACAACAGGCCAGGCAGCTAACAAATTACCTAGTCATTTATGGACTGTTTAGCCGCAAAGATGAGGATGCAGCAAGGCCAGAGTTCTAGAAGGTTGGAGGTTTTTTTAAATTAATTATCCTTGAAGAGCTTTTGATAGATAAACATGAAATTATACGTCTAAATACTTTGACAGTCGAACTCTCAGATGTTTCTGGAAAAGTGAAGACAATCTTAAACAGATGACAAAGGAGTAGTTTCTACCCAGAGGTGTCAGAAAGTCACAGAAGTGGCTGTATAATTATTTCCCCTTCAGACGAGCCCATGGCTATGGGATTGCCATCTCAGGGATACAGATACTAAGTACCATTTAACACAGGCTTCCTCTGTTAGCTATTATACCAACATGGCAAGAGAAATACATATATATAAAAAACAGAACAGAGCATTTTTGGCATTGAAAAAACCCCAGAACTGTGGAGACTCCATGCCTTCTTTTGAACTAAGTGTCATATAAGGAAAGAAGTAGCTTCTGAAATTTTTGTTTACAACACCTTTCGGATACTCTCAGAACATAACTGAGTTATCCAGCTGCAAGAACCACAACAATTACCACCAGAAGCACAGTATACAGCCACTCTCTGCTGTGTCATAGTTTCAGAAGCAAGGCATCTTCAATTTTGCAATAATCTACACAGAGGAAAGACAGCCAAGAAAAAGTGCAAGTGTTTTCACTGGCAGTTTCTGAAGCCCCACAATAAGCCCTTCTCTTCCATGTATTAAGATGAGTAAGCATAAAGCATGGCAGCAAGCACGTGTGGAGGAGCCCTTAGAGAACACTGAAAACAAAGCATGCATGGGGCAATGCAAGGACTAGAACCAAACAGTTCCTGAATCCCAGCATCAATACAACTTCCACCACATACATGCCCTGGAAAATTCATGGATTAAGCCCTATTAAACATACTAAGCTGTTTCAGGTCTGAAAACTCAACATATCAATGCACTGTCCCGTCTGCCAGGATATGCTCTCGAGACAGTCCAGAAAGCTCAAGTCCTAATTACCTCCAAAACTCAGTGGCAGAAATACATCTATTATTAGCATCAAGAACCACAAAACCTACTACATTTTCAAGCATGCAATTATCCAGATAATTTAGCTAAGGATTTGCCTATGATACGACTTGAGATTGCTTCCCCCTACGTTACCACACTGGGATAACTGATATTTCTTCAGAGATTTCTGTATTAGCACAGCTTGAGGGGCATTAATATAACGGACGACTTTCACAGTCTAAAACTACTCCCAAGGGAAAGTTGACTGGTGTGTGAAACTACTTTCACCTTGCTGGCAAGGGAATAAGCTTTCCTCCCACCTTCTACACCACGTAATCTCTTGTTTCTTTAAAGTGCTTCTTCCCATGCATTCAGTGTGAAAAGCAGGGTACCAGGGATTCCAGACAGCTCTTGTCTTACAGGTGCAGATTTCTCTGTCTTAAAAAACCCAGAAGGATATAAAGCACTATTCCTTATACCAATATCCATCTCTTCACTACATCTTTACCTGAACATGAAGCAGTTGAACAATGCATCATCTTCTCTGAGATGCATTCACAGCCACCCTGGCATGCCTCTGCACTGCCTCATCTACAATTTACAGGGAACTGGGTGATGCCATAACTTACTAATCAAGTCATATAAGTAAAATAAAGCTGCATTCCAGATGAGAGCAGTAAGTTTACCATCAGCTAGAGCTGAAGTGGGGATTTTTATTGGAAAATAAATGCCACAAATAAGCTATGCTTGATGCATTACTTCAAGGTGTAGAAGCAGTTTACAAGCTGCACCCTTTGGAATTGAAGGCTTTGTGATGGTTTGGAAATTCACGTCTAACGTGAATACTGGCACGCACAAGCTCCAGGACTGCCAAAGTTTTGCAGCCTTCAGAACGCCATGCATAACACATTTATTTAAGTACTCCCTTCTCTATGGGACTAACTTCAATATCAATGTGTGGAGGAAAGGGACCTCCAAACACTGAAACATCTGGTGTTAGGAATAACTTAAGTTTGGCTGGTTTTCGGTGCTTTTTTCACGCTGGAAGGAAGAACAACAGGCACTTAGTGATGGAAGTGAGTAACATAAGCCCCAGAGCTCTTTTTGAATATGAATGATCTTCAAAAAAAGGTCAGAGTTAAAAAAGACAAATAAACAAGGGTTAAGAGAACAGAGCTCCTTAGGCACACAAGGTAGCATAAGCAAGTAAGAAGTTACCTTTAAAAGCTAAAAAACTTGTCAAAAAAGTTTATTAAAAAAAATAATCAAGGTACTCCTCTCTCAACAAGGTCTTTTTGTTTTAGAGTGCCTATGTGGAAATCACTGGAGAACTCAGGCAAATCTGAATGTCTCTAACATTTTGGGAAAAGAACACTGGCTAGAACATTTTAAAACCATTATGCTGCTAAGCAGGGAGGAACGTAAAATATTAGCATGTGATACTTCGGATCAGCCTAGAAAACTTTTCATTTGGTTCACTTCAGCATCTGCCTTCTTTGTCCCTACTGTCATAGGCATTAACACTATTTAGGAAGTTGGCTCAGAGGTATATCTGCAGTATCCAAGTTTCTGTTGCAGGCTTTTGGGGACAGCTGCTTTCTCCCTACGTGCTTTTGTGGCACCAGGCATCTCGTACAACTGAGCATCTGTACAACTGGAACTACTGTGAAGGATGACATGGCAGATTCAGTATATTAGATTAAGACCATAAACATCACAGGATTTGAAACAAAAAACACATCAAGTTACTTAAAACATCTTTAAAATAGATCACCATCTGTGGGAAGGAGTCAATATTTGAAACTAGTTCAGTTCCCACGCAGACAGCAGAGGGTAAAAGCTTTCCATAGATAAGTGTAAATATTTCTGCATCACACTCAAAAAAAAAATCAGTTACAGGTGACACAAACGCTTACAAATGCATAAAATACTTGTGTGGTAATATGATGGTGGAAGCTTTGTATAAATTCAGCCCTGTCAAACATAAGAAACACACTCACGGAAAATGTAACTGGAAATGCAATAGCAGATGACATTCGCTCCGGCTCTCACTGTTACGAGATCTCCCTACACCCGTCAGCTTTTACTGTCAGTGTCCTGGAAAAGCACTTGGTGTTAGCAGCAAACTGTCACCTTACAATACACCCATTTTCTAGATCATTTTGAACCTAGTGAACAGTAGGCACTTGTTATCTACACTTTCCGTCACTGAGGGAAACTATTTATCCTCTCACCTGGGTAACGCATGACAAGACCTTCACTTCTACCTTTGGCAAGAAACACTTTAAAAGTTTGAGAAGCAGTGTCACCTAGCCCGTTTACACGATTTCCACATCATTCACAAGCTGATTTGTGAGCAGGATTTGCCTCAAAGAAAACCAGAATGAGGACAAGTCAACATATCATATTTACAAATATGCACCACAAACACTACCAATCTGCGTAGTAACACACAGTTTGAAGGGAGATCCCATGTATCTTCTCATGTCTAGGAAATACTGAAACAGGGTAGAGAAATACTACTGACATAAAAAATATGCCAGCTATGATGCTTCTTTATTCTCATTTATCAAGTCTCCAGAGGCATCAAAAACCCTCAGCATTTTGATCTTATTTAAAAATTCACGTTAACTATCGATTTAGACAAAGCAAAGTCTTCCTACAGTTCACTTAAAACTGTCCTCTTGTACTGAATTTCATTAAATTAGCCTTCAAAAGAGACAGCTGCTGCTTGGAAACCAGAAATATTAGACATCAAAACACACGCATTAAGTTCTTCTATTAACTGACAAGGATCGAAATTCCCAAGGAACAAACAAGGTTTGTTTTTGCAGAAAAATTTTTCCTGAATCCTGCAAAGGCCTACTGATCTACACCCACTAATAAACCCTGTAGACCACAGCATTTGTCAGAACATCTCACTTGCTTCAGCATAAAAATCCCCACAGGCTCCTAGACCAAACATGCTTTGGCTGTGCCTCATGCCAACTGACCCCCAGAGCTGTTGCACATCCAAGCACTGCACAGGAGAGAGAAGGACAGAAGTTGTGGGGACAGTGCCGGGGTCATGAGCTGCTCCATGACACATCTCCTTGGAAAGATGCAGGCTTGGAGGAGGATGATCTGACAAAAACTGCAGGAGCCTTGCTGGATCCACACACCAAAGGGATGGTGGGAAGCTCTAATTCAGGCGTGTTTATCCATCGGCTGCTGTGGTACGTACACTGGAGCTTCAGCCCAACACTGCAAGCAGGTCCTCCAGACCCCACCGACATTGCTTCTACTAACCTGTGGTCAAAGAACCCAAAGTGACCATGGTCTCAAGCTCGCGTTAAGTACACCGCGAACATGGCAACACGCACTAGTAAAGGAGATTCGAAGCTTCCCACTGTGGTCATGCACTGAACTAAATATACTCAGAAAACAACTGGAGCTGGAATACAGATGAAGCTGAAGCTAAAGCTCCCCAAATTTGGAGAAGGGTAGAAAAAGAAATTAAATTAGGAACAACAGACGATCATGGGTCTATCCATGAAAAGGCATCTCAAATTTCTGTCTACTACATTTTGTATCTTTTGCTACTGGGTTTGATATAATTTCACACCTCTAAGTTTGGACTGTTGGTACAATTTTATCTTAATACAACCTGGTTTTGTAGTCTGCCTCTGGGCTCACCATGGTATAGGACTATCATTTAAATTAGACATTACTCAGCACAAGAAGTAATGTAAACAAATTAGAACACTCATAATCATCTTCTCCATTAGCACTGGGAACTAACCAATGGCTCTTATCTGATAAATTGTCTCAGTGGGAAAGAAGTAAGTAAAGGGACCACCAATTGATTGTGGATACACTTGGTGCAGCCCAAAATAATGTTTCTCCAGCTCTTAATTGTATCCAAACTCAATTGTGGATGCAATCTACGGTAGCAGCAATTATAAGAGAAGGTGAAAAAGGCACCTTACCCACTGAAATTCGGAAGGTAATTTGGGATAATACAACCAAATTTGAAAAATAATTCCAATCCTGGTGGTATTTAGACAGTTTTACTTAGAACCTCATCAACAATAAGGCCACAGCTTTTGTTTTAACCATACACAATGCTTTGGTATATACCATATACCAAATCATCGTGTTAGGATTAAATCATAACAGAACTATACTCTGTCCGTTAGAACACAGTGCCTAGGCAGAGCAGAACGGAAACAAACGGCAAACTGTTGATGTTAACACATGCCGTGTACAGGAAAAAGAAGGATTTATTTGCGAGAGTAACACCAAAGCCCAAGACATTTGCCGAGAGAAGCTGTGGATGTCCCATCCCTGGAAGTGTCCAAGGCCAGGCTGGATGAGGCTTGGAGCAACCAGGTCTAGTGGAGGGTGTCCCTGCCCGTGGCAGGGGGGGAACTGGATGATCTTTAAGGTCCCTTCCAACCCAAACCATTCTGTGATTCACATTGAACAAAATGTTTGTCATTTTGAAATGCATTGTGATGAAACCCCTGAAACATGTATGTCTTGGGAAAGGGTGTGTTTGTCTAAGAACCTCTGTGATTTGACTTTTGTAGATAACATCACTGTAGATATAAGAAATCACTCAAATATTCATGTTAAAATTTCCTAAAGTTGGGGCATGTGACTTGAATTATTCAGTTCCTGTCACTTCTTATCAGTTGTTACAATCTAGTTATACACTGAGTCAACATTCACTGTCTGCCCCCATCGGAATGAGTCTTACATCGTTAAAGAAACTACTACAACACGATGACCCGTGTCAACTGCTAGAACACGTCTGAAACAACGGACACAAAATTCTAATCACTGTTCATCATGGTACAGATGAGATACACCACGTCTTGGAAAAAGTGAAGAAGGATGGAGAGCACCATTGGTGGGAAACTCTTCTTGGATGGTCAAAGGCAACACAGTGTTTAACCTTCAACTTCACCCAGTTGTGATCTTGCTGACTCTAACTTTAATATGATTATTGCTTATAATTATGCTGTATGTACAGGTCTGGTACCCAATAAAACAAACACGCAACTTCAACCACTGAAAACATACAAATAAATGCCTAACAAATAGCAGTGTTCCACTATCTACTTACCAACAGATCTACAAGCACACAAACTATCAATGTTTATGGCACAGAGGCAAGAGGTGATTGTACCACCACTCTGTGAAGGTAACATGAACTGACTACAGTCACAGGGTGGACTGTGGCCCCCTGTCCCCCTGCTCAAGCAATATCCACTATTGGTGGTCATGATGGCTGCACCCAGCTTCAGTGGGGCTTTGGGGGAGATGGATTCAGTAGCCAAGGGCTATCTGAAGCAGTGCCCCAGATGTCTTGCCAATAGGCAGTTATGACTACAGGTCAAGCATACTCTATAAATAGTGGACAGCCCGGGGCCCTTCGAGCTCTTCTGAAATCACAGCCAGCTGCACACCAGGATCTCCCTTGAGTAGGGTTGCTTCTCAAGGTTACTCCTCGAGGTCAAGAGTTTTCTTGCCACAACAGATTCTTGGTAAGTAACTAACAGCATGCTAAACTCTGAAGTCTTAGCTAAGTGATAGAAAGGATTGATTATACATATATAATCCCTTAGACAAACAGTTGCCCACATCTGGAACTAGGATTGGAACCAGCCACACCTAGACTCCTCTCTGAGGAGGAGTTTGGAAAGCAAGGGGGTCTTTTCTGAACCTTGTGACTCAACGGGAGAGTCTCCCTGACAGTTTTGTCTGAGCCTGTCTTCTGTGCAGTAAATTATGCAGCATACCCTGCCACTGAATCTTGTTAAACCCCTGTCACATTTACCATTGAACTTTTTATATCAATAAAATACATAGTCACTTCTGTCTTGCGAGTGAAGCACACCCTCACTCTCTCTGCAACAACCCTCTTTTTAAGGCTCCAAGTGATCAATTACTCCAGCAGTGCTGTGAGCATTTTTTATTCCTGACATAAAGAGAGCTATGGAAAATTAGCTTTGGTAGTCTAAATGTTAAAAATCACAAACCTCTTTGTCTTCAGGTGACAAAGACATTTCTCCAGCTCACTGGCAAATTTTGAAAAACAGCAGCAGAGCTTATTAAAAAGGTCACACAACCTTTTAGTAACACATTGCAACAGAAACCACCAGTACCTTTATCCCAAAGCGTTACTGTGTGTCACCCCTATGACAACACTGGATAAGATGCAACTTTTACCGTATTCTGCTCTTGTCCAAGCTTAATTACTGAGTAGCTAATTTAACCACTGTCACTGATTAATTAGAACAAATGAGCTAGAAGCAGAACCAGCACAATAAAACACAAAACAAGCCTAAGTTCTACTGGAATCCACGCTGAGTATTTTTTTTAAATTTCCATGTCAACAGACACATCCTTTTAGCAAATTGTTTGTGAACAGTTGATGTCCCTATTAGAGAAACATCTGGAGTCTTTGTTTTTGAATTTACTTCTCAACATTTGAGACTGACATTTCCATTTCTAAATTAGGTTTTATCCAGATCACTTGGGGGGGGGGGGGGAGAACCAACCAAAACCCACACACCAACACCATACTGCTGGTTTGCAAATACAGCAGCCACCAGTTCACTGTACCTCAGTCAGTCCCCAAACCTCTGGACTAGGCCTCTGCAGGCCTTCTGCTGAACTCCACTGCAGACTAATCCACGCAGAGAGTTGTCCTAGAACTCCATTTTTAAAGCCACACACATTTCTTCAAATTATTCTCCATTAAGTACATCTTTTCTTCAAAATTTCCCAAACATTCAACTCATTCTCCTTTTCTTTAATTTTCCTTATCTTGCTTCTTGTCAGCCCAAAACAATTCCCCATCTTCCATCTGAATTTCCTAACCTCCCACTGCACCCTGTAATATTTTGGTCTCCAAAATCCCTTTACAGCCATTTAATATCAACTCACAACTCTTCTACTGTGTCTTCTCCACAGCCCTCTTTTGCATTTTCCTTCTTGCTCCCATCCCAGCGTTACCCTGCTGGACTCGGGTATGAGGAACTCGAAGAGAAAACACACACTGCTCCTGCCACTGCTGATGCCTTGCATCCCAGCCAGGCTCAACTGAATGAGGCAGAACCCCAAGAAGAAATTAAATTAACCCTTTAAACACCAGAACTACCCATGCTGGTTTGTGCGGGAAAAAAAACACAGTAACTGCTTTTTTTGAGAGAAAGGCCCTACTTCACTGCATCCTGAGCTAGACAGAGGTACACACTAAGCAGCTACAAAGCAAGTGAAAGAAGAGACAGTTGAAATTGTTGCACTGCCTTTCCTATCCCTGTTCTTCAGCTTCCCAACCTCTTTATACAGGGAGACAAAGGAAAGGAAGGTCCAGCTCTATCTCTACCATATAGTGGATAAAAGATGAGTCCCAATTTCCTTGTTTCACACACTTTCCCCTTTATCTTAAGGCGGTTACTTGTCAGGTAATCAGTGAAAGTTTCTTCAAGTAAAACCCATGTTTCAAGACCAACAGAAGCAACACAAGCCCAGCCTATGGGACTGGACCTTCAAAGACCAAATCCAGCTTCTTACCACTAAATAAGCAAGTAGCCATGAGCAGTACAGAGCTCTGAGCAGTGATGAGAAGGCTAAGAGTTAAAAAAAAAAAAAATAAAAAAATACTTAGAGTAAGAGTAGAAACACCACCTTACAAGGATATGAAATATAAGGACAATTTTACCCTCATACAGCTCCATTATGACAGATACCGGAATACTGCGTTCAGTTTTGTTATTGACCATTTTGTAAAGGATGTCAGAACAGCAAGTGCATGACACACAGAGCTTTGAAGGCTACGGGAAGTACTTTACTGTGAGATTTTTTTCAGCACAGACCATTTGTCCTACTTGATTATAACCTCTAAACACCTTTGCCAGGAGAAAAAAAAAGCAATTTTAAAGTGTTATTTAATCTGGTACGGAAGCTGACAAAATAAGCTATGACAAGAAACTGGAAAAATACAAATGGGAAATAGGAAGTTTTTATACTTTGTTCAGATAATCGGGAAGGAATCAACTCCCAAGTTTATCAAAAAGTGGTGGAATCTCTAACTTTTCTTACCTCCAAGAAGAGGCTGCATGAATTTCTTGAAGTTACGCTCTGACAAACAAGTAACTAACTCAAAACACAACCACCACACAGAACTTTAACATTTCACAGTATACAGCAAAATGAATTACACAAGGCAAAGGTCTTGGACTTTTTTCTGTTACCTCCTATAACCCAAGCTACATTCATTTCGGAGGTTTGCTACGTCAAATACCGAGCAAAACAGGCCAAGCAAAACGGCTCAAACGAATACCACAGAAGCTCTCGGGATTGCGTGGCCTCTGGCAATTACCCCTGTCCTCTAGAATTCTGTCTGTTAGTTGTCCATTTTTACTCATATTTTTGACAGAAGCTAAAAAAAATAAACAATTTGTTTCTGAAGCTCAACACCAGCATCAGGTCTGAAATGTTTATTAGTCAATCTGGTTGTTCAGTTCTATCAAATTATGCAAGTCATGTTCTACTCATTGAACTGATTTTTGGCCAATCATTCTCCTCTTGAGAAATAAACCTTTCACCTCCAGTAATCTTAACACTTTAAATTCACACCCATCTCACATTTTCTCAGTGTAAGCATTTCTAAAGTCTCAAGAACTTCAACGTCTGAATTCTGTGGCTTTCACTGCATGCAATATATCAATAAAAGCCTTTCCAAAGCACAGCACTTCTCTGTGCAACAATCCGTATCTTAACAATACAGGTGTTTGCAGAACTCACCTCTTTCTCAGTATCCCTGGATATACAGGTCCACTGGTTTTCCTTCACACTGTATGCCCAGAAGTCAGCCAGGTCCTGAGTTCCATCCCAGCCACCAAACAAATAAACAGTTTCTATTTAAAAAAAAGTAAGACCATGTTAATTCTATTATAAGAAGGGAATGTCTTTAAACAGGCTAATACCTACAAGACATGGACAATCAGAAGGGAAATTGGAACTGATCCTTACGTAAAGCACCGCTCCCCTTTGAATGGAACCAGTCGCCAGGACAAAGGAACATGCTTTGGTTTAGTAATGGAAATTTTTCAGATTGACAGACAGCCAACTTTCAAGGAGTCATTTTCTATTTCTACATATACACGTAAGAGGCAATCAAATCCACAGCTTTCTGATTAAAATTCAAGACAGACAACTGAAAAATATTTAACATTTTGGATACTGTGCATTTCAGTATCAATGACAGCTCAGCTTATCCCCCATTTGGTGCAAGATCTATAGATTAGAAAGACTTCTGAGATAGCAGCAGCAAAGCTTTTCTGTTTAGTCTTATACCTAACAACAGAGAATTTGAACTATAAAATCCTCTTCAAAGGAAATGTCTTGCATAAAGTAAAATACCCGATGCTGCAAAAGCAAGTAAGTAGAAGAGCTACAGATCTAAGTCAGCGTATCAGGCCTATCTTAGGGCCTGTTACCTTACACCCACAACTGCTCCACACAGAGCAAGTTCAAAGGCTTCTCAGACTTCCTGATAAAACTAGATGAAGCCTCTGAACATGAGGAGTGTATAAGGAAGAAGTCTCTGTTCTGACATGGAAGGATAACTAAGTTGCCCCTGTTATAGAAACATCATTACCTGGTCTCAAATGCTAAAAACACTTCATTTTTAGACTACATTAGAACACAACGCCAAGTCCAAGAAGAACAAGTCAGAGAAGACTTGCAGGGCCTTGAAAAACTCCTTTAAAATCCACAAGCCAGTTCTATTATGGAGGTAATGGCCAATTTTTAATCCAACACCAATTAAAGAGCAGAGTTAGAAGTGCGATTATAAAATGGGAATAGTCCCTGACCCTTACCTACCATCAGGATAGTGGTCATCACCATGGAAAGGTTACCCTGGTTCATTAACTTTAATTACCCTTCCTCCTGGACTCAGGGCTCCCAGTGTTCCCTGCAAAGAGCAGGTCCCTTTGTGCACATAAATTCTCACAGCTCACAAAACCCACATTACCACAACAGCTTCATTGATAGCCGAGAAAAATAAAAGATTTGGCACCAGCTAAATATCCTATTGGGACCTTGCCAAAACGTCATGCCTGCCTGTAAAGGCTTTGTTGTCTCAGATGAAATTTAATAGCAGACCTGAATGAATCTGATGAAAACTCAGATTTTTGAAAGTTACCTAAAATCAAGCTGACAGGATTAAATGGCATGTAAGCACTGAAAGAGGGCTGCAATCATACAGCTAGTGCAAACGGTGAGCATCCCCAGGGTCTGACAGCAACCGTGATAACACAAGAGCACATGAACAGCGTGCCAAACATTTTTCATCTTGATGTAAAACTGTAGCTCGGGTGAAAGGCTCCACCACTATCCAGACTCAGAATGACTATCTTGAGGTCTCATGACTTGTTACAGAACCACACACATTTTTATAGGAAGTCACCCTATTTTTACAGGAACATTTCTTAGTGCATAAAGGTACCTATTTCTGGTAACATCACAAAAATAATTTTTCATAGTTCTTCTAAAGTCTGCAATTGTTCTCCCATGGCATAAGGGAAAATCAGTAGTTTGGTGGTTTGAGGGGTGGTGTGGGTGGGTGTTTCTTCGGTTGTAGGCTGTTGTGGGGTTTTATTGTTGTTGTTGTTTTCAAAGTCAAACATGACTCCTTTCCCCAACCAGTATCACACTTTCTGCTCTATTTGTCAGTTCAGATTGTATGGGGAGGATTATTTTTTCACCCTGTGCAGAGATCCAACCAGGACAGACTCAGGATGTATGCCCAGCACTCCCAGAAACACCTAAACTATCAGCAAACAGTCCAAGAAGAGGGTAAACACAGGGAAGAGACCACAAACTTCCAGGCAGCAGAAACAGAGAAGCTTGGGGGGAGCACAGTAGTCTCACATCAATATAACTATTTCTCTTTAGCAGCACTAGGGAACTGAAGATGCAAGAAGGGCATCTTGTTCCGGCAAAGGGAAGGATTCTTCCTTTGTACCCGAGCAATATGTAACGCAGCAATACTGATGCTGCTTTATTAAAGCAAGCCTCTATGCTGCTTTAGGGACAGAGCAGCAGAATTTTCAAACCTACCTGCGAGGCAACAAAAAAACCATGAAAGCGGTTGTATTTACCCAGAGCTTTTACCAGCTGCATTTAAGAAGTCAAATTTCTCCTAAAGCACCTTAACCTTACCTCCTTTACATTTATTTCTGAACACAAATTCAACACATTCAATTAAATGTTCTGTGAATATTTCTAAACTGCTTGCTCAGTCAAAAATGTTTCTGTAATATCTGAATTCTTCTCTTACTCTCTGGAAGACTAGAAGGTGCCAGAGTACTTCTCAGTTTATTAGAGAACATAAGTTTCCAAAAAATAACACATTTCCTGTCAACCTCTCCTTAAGTTCTGTTTTTCAGAAGCGTATACAAAGCAGCCTTCTCCAATCCCTGTTATATACAAAAAATCCTGGGGTAGTTTCAGTCCAGGTTCACATACATCCCCCAAGTCAGCTTTTCTAGATTCTGTTATCTCTATCTTCTCTGTGGGGTGAAATCCTTGGTGGGACTCTGGTACAGCGGGTCTTCCTCATCCAACCAGGATGTGACATGGCAAATTGCTGAAGCCAGGCTGATGAAAGATGCTCGGGATGTCTAAGTTGCCCTGTTTTTACCGTCTAATAAATAGGCACAATGAATGTTTTCCAATCCTGGCAACATATTTAACTATACACTTGGGCCAAATGTCATTTCCATGGCTCTGACAGAACAGCTCTCTATGGAATATGAAAATTATGGAACTGAAACACCTGTGCAAGTTATCCAGTTCCCCTGTCATCTCCTGAACCCCTGACAGTAGGGCTAGCTTCAGCAACAGACCAGGCTGCAGAGGGAAGTGTTCAGTTACACTTTGAGTATCTCCAAAAAGTGGTATTTCAGACTGTCTGGATGCCAGCTCCAGTGACTGATCTTTACTATGATTCCCCCCACCCAACCCCCAGTATCTAACTGTAATTTCCCTTGCTGCAATGTGTCCATTGCCTTTCATCCTACCCCTCTGCACCCCCCAAATAAGCCTGGCTAGCTCTTCATACTGTACGACCAGCAGGTTGAAGACAGCTCTAAGATCCTCCCATAAGCCTTTCCTTCTGAAGCTGAAGAAAACCAGCTCACTAAGCATCTCCTCATACATCATGTGCTCCAGCCCCTGACCACCTTGGTGGCCCTACACTGGGCTCGCTTTGATTGTCGCCATCCTTAGAGCACCAGAGATCCCAGAGTGGGCACAGTACTCCAGATCTTCATCTGGTACCTGAAGTCACATCACCCCTCCCCTTAACCTCCTGGCCCTACTTCTGCTAATACGACCTAGCAGGAGGTTGACCTTCACTGCATAAGGACACGTTCCTGACGCACATGCAGCTGTCTACCACCTTGCAAATCTTCTTTCCATGCAGTTAGTTGCCAGCCTGTCTTACTGCACACAGCTGTTACATCCCAGGTTCAAGACTCTGCATTTATCTTGGCTGGACCTCACAGGATTCTTTCTGCAGCCCATCAGGGTCCCTTCAACTCACAGCCCTATCTCCAGTTCATCAGCCACTGCCATCCCAATATGTTACCACCCCAAATTTGCTGAAGGCATATTTGAGAATCAGTGTACACAGAACTAAGAAGGAATTATCTATGAAGTAAAAAAAAAATTCTAGGGCTAAGATATTACAAAAGCCTTCTACAAAAGGACATCACTTTTGTATGTAGTACCCATAGACTTCGTTATGTGCAAGCAGCACTGTCCACTTTGTGAGGAGCACTTGAGGGCACAACTCTAAAGCCAGACTTCACATTTTCATAGAATCATGGAATGGTTTGGGTTGGAAGAGACCTTAAAGATCATCCAGTTCCAACCCCCTGCCATGGGCAGGGACACCCTCAACTAGACCAGGTTGCTCCAAACCTCACCCAGCCTGGCCTTGAGGACTGCCAGGGATGGGGCATCCACAGCTTCTCTGGGCAACCTGTCCCAGTGCCTCCCCACCCTCTCTGTGAAGAGCTTCTTCCTGACATCTAATCTAAATCTCCCTGCTTTCAGTTTAAACCCATTACCTCTCGTCCTGTCACTACAGGCCCTTGTAAAAAGACCCTCACCCTCCAGCATTCCTGTAGGCCCCCTTCAGGTACTGGAAGGCTGCTTTTCTTGAAGTATCACTCCACTCAGCTTCTCAATCACAGTTCAGCGGAGACAGCAGCTGGATCTTTTTCGGGCTAGGGCTGGTCTGGGTAGGCATACAGACTTCCTCTCAAATGTGAAAGCACCATGAAGTTGAGAACCTCCAGGATTCAGCAGCTGTTTGTGTTTCAGAGCTCAGAAGCCATCTGTGTTTTGTTTCAGAGATCTCTTCATCTTGTACACAAGTCCTGTCTTTAAATATCTTGTGGATAGCAGTGTTTTCCTCAGGCAAAACAGCATCCTTGATGTCTGCTGCTCTCACTTCATCTTTTTCATCTTTTCATGCTGCTTCTGAACCAGCCTCATCATTTCCACTGTGTTCCCCACATATACCACTGTGCCCACTGCTCTGAATCTCCCACTGTTCCCAACCTACAGATTCGTCTTCACCTAACAGAATGAAGTAAGCAGAATTCCTTCCTATGAAGGGGAAAGCAAAATAATGTACTACCCAAATTACAGAGTAGTTTCACTTCAGGGAGCGAACAGAGGTAACACATCAATAAAGACCATTTCACTAATATTTTCCTTCATAAAATGTTACATTTGCCAAAACCAAGAGAAATGCAGCCAAAAAAAGATTATCCTGGTTGCTTAGCTATAATTTATAAAATAGGCTCATCAGAAAACTTCAGAAGTCTATTTAAATGAAATAAAAATGTTTCAATAAACAGGGTATCACTTTTTTTAGACTGATTTCTATATTGTCTGTAATTCTATTAACAAAATAAATTCCACGGCTTTATGAACAACACCATCATTAACATAAAACTGTGTTTGCCTTAGAAGAGCAAAGGAGATCAATTCCACCTTATCTATGAAGTTACACACTAAATCTCAAAAACACAGTACACATGTTCCTCTAGAGTACCGGTGTCATTCCCTAAAACTTGAACTTGGCAATCCACTTACCCATTTCTTTCCAGAATAAGCACTGGTATTTCTAAATGTATGCTGTATTTGAATTATTAAAAGGCCTGAGAGGGCATAATCAAAGTTATGTCAATCAAGGTACCAGTGCTAGATGCCTACATCCTTGTCCAAAACTGCATTAGGGCTTAATGCACACAGGAAGACAGTACTGTACACAAAGCTGCGTTTTACTGCTTGAGTATTTCACCAGGGCCTACATAAACAGCAGTACAGTTTCTCATGACTGACATGCAGCTCACTTACACTATGTTCTTCTGTAGTTTTAGGGTTGTTTCCACTTTTGGTGTTCTGGGGATACACTTGCATGGTTTTAATCTATGCACCTGAGCTGTGAGTACCCAAATACTTCCCCTTCCTTGGAGAACAGTGTAGAAAACTCTCCAGCCTCCCATATGGAAAGCTACATAAGACATGCACCTTGCAGGGAAAAGCAGAAATAACACAGGCCGCCTGTTTTCATTTACAGTCTAAAGCTTTAAAGTATGTAACAGCTGTTTCCAAGTATAACCAGGAATGGTTCTTAGTAAGTGTTTCTGCATATGCATACCAAAAACAACTTGCTAATTCTGCCATCCAGAGTCATTCCAGTCTAAGTGTTAATACGATTAAAAGCGTGAAAGACACTGCAAGAATCAGTAGCTCCATTTTGGGTTTTTTTTTTACTATAGGAAGATATCAGGCTGCGTTCTCAGTTCTGTGTCCCAAAATGCCTACAATTTCAAACTGCTTCAAGTGTTTCAAAGCACAAAAGACAACAACACATTCTAAGACAGCTGCAGCAGGTATTAAGGGCATGAACATCAGATGGAAATGAGCTACAGCACACCTTACTGGTTGCCAGCAGAGATGCCAGAATCGCTCTTGCAATTCCTTTCAGCCTACCCTAACTGGAACATAAAACATGCTAAAATGCAGCTTAGACCAAGTTAAACTATGTTTTACCTGAAACTTAGAGCATCAGAGTCTTAGTGACTCAACACACTATCAGTAACTCGTAATCTGGGCTCAGCTGCTTTCTAACTTCTATTTGCTATTGTAACACTAACCCATGTGCACCCAGCAGGCTCTGTAACATTACAAAACTTAGTAAAAATAAACATATTTTTGTAGCGAGTTAATATTTCCTTGAGGTTCATTAAAAGCACCTTTACAGTTCATTTATAGCTAATGCAGGTGTGGACAGTGATTAGAATTTGATTCCAACACTTATCCTATGCGATAGGAAATTTCAGAACTGCCTTATGATTTTGGTGTTTCACTTCATTTCCAGAAGATTAAAGTTGAAGAAGAAAATATTCATTATGTTTTTTAAAGGACCTCACCCTCTATCGAGGAGTGCAAAGTGAGCTTATTTTGATTCAGTTGCCAAAGGCTTCTGGAAACAAAAAACAAAAAACAAACAAGAAGTGTGTGGGTAAGGAAGGGAAAACGTCTTTGAAGGAAAGAGTATGCCCCTGGTCCCTTTCCCATTAACGCTAGATTTGCTCAAGGTTAGCCAGGAGCTTTACAGCTCCAGGCTGTAAAACACATCCTAACATAACTGGCTAAATTCCCAGTGTCTCATTAAACACTACCTATATTCAAAAGGAAAGCTCAAGCAATCAGCAACAGATGGTTTTAAGAATAACAGCATCAAAAACTTCCCTCCAGCTTGTTCACAAACCAAATTAAACGGCAAAACTTATAATCTCAAACATTTAGGCTTTTACAAGCCTCAGTGGGCCTGGAAGAAAAACTACGCAACTTCCCAAATCTCCTACACAGGAACTTTCTGAAGGTATCCCACTACTGGAGAGAGCTGCAGCAAGGACAGACTGGCATGATGGAGGGTGATCCAGTTGTCCCACACTGGGACTGAACCTCTGCAGGTGCTCTCCAGCCTGTCTTGTGCAAGTGAAAAAAAAATACATCGATGCTTTTTACTGCCTTGTTAGAGCAGAGTGAAAAATTAAGTCAAAAGGCAGAGAAAAGCTTACTAGGACTTAACCAAACCAAGAGGAATGGAAATGAAGACTCACACTACCACGAACACATTTTCAGGAGGTCTAAAGAACTACCATGTCCAAGTTGACAAGCCTCACGTTTCTCCAGAGCACCCGAGCAACAGTCACTGCCTACTTATTCGCAGGGCCACTAGGGAGCGTCCCCAGCTTCCTTTGGAGGCAAGCTCCAGCAGCCTTGTATCCTAACAAGCCTCAAACCCCTTCAACCAAACGTTAAAAGTTTGCTTTCATGCACAAAATAACTCGAGTGTTTCCTCTGGAGCAGTAACTACGCTCTGAGTAAAAACCAAAGACCGCAGCTACTGCTGCGTCTGTGCTTGTTCACCATGACTTGGCAAATTACTCTTGAAGGTACTATCTGTCACGTGCTTCGCTCCCTGTCCCTATGACCACAACAGATACGGCCACAGCAAATTTTTCGCCAACTACCCTCAATGCCGCCCTATACACCCTCTCTGCTACTCGCAACCCCAGTCTCACTTCTCCTTTCCTAAGACCAGTTCTATTACTCCTACAGATCATTTGCTTAGCAAAGACGCATTCCTGTTTCAGCAAGGCATGACGTACCACAGCAATCTGATTAAATAAAAACAAGACAAAGATAAAGAAAATTATGGAGTACAGCCATCATCTGAACTGTTACTTATGTCCCTCCCTTTCTTTTCTCCACAGGCTCTTTGAAACAGGCTGAACTGTTCTTTAATCTGCTATAGGAAACATTTTTGTAAAAAACTACTAACAAACTGTATTTCACAGGACTTCCTTGCACGCTGTGGAAGTTAGAAGCTGCTCCAACCAAAAGACAAAGAATGTTTCGACACTTAAGATCTACTGCTTGAGCACTATTCCAAAGACCATAATATGTAGCAGGTAAGGGAAATAATCAGCCCTGATTTCTCTTCTCCTGTCTAAACTCCTTCTCAAAGGGGATAGGAGGGACAAAAATTAAACACAATTGTTCTTGGTTTCCTAGTTAAGACGATGACTAAGGCATAACAGAGCTAATAAGGAAGAAGGGGGGTGGGAAAGGCAGTTGGAGTATAGTTCCAGAGAGAAAGCAGAGCATTTAATCCAACTATTAAAAACACACAATTTTACCTCCAAACGTAAAGTTAAAACAGTCTCCAAAGAAAAACAGATTTGCATATTTATAAGGAAAACACCTGATTAAATAATTAAGTTAGAAAATGTAGCAACTACTGACCTGTCTGAACATCTATAACCATCTGATGGCCACCTCTCATCCCTGGTCGGCTGTCTTCCCCATCACCTTTAAAAAAAGAGGGAGAGTTGAGTTTTCCATTACAAGATTTTTAAACCCAAGAAAGATACAACCTCGCATATGGCCTAATTACTACACAGAAGCAGAGAAACTTACTAACTCACCATTCTTGAAACATTAGCACAACACTTTTTCCAGGTATTCTTCCGTGAGTTACAAAACTGTATGGAGTTTTATACTAAATTACCTGGTGACTGATATAACAGACAGCTAAAGTGAACACAGTACTCTAATGCAATTCTGTGAGCCTTACAAATGAGCTTGAGAGCTCCTGAAGCATGCAGATCCACACAAACGAGGTCTGAGCTGCCTTCGCAGCTCTCCAGTGGTGAGAGCACAGACAACCTTTTGCTCCCCTTCCATCTCTCCTCACCCGAGAGCTGCCTGAAGGCTGAGCAGTGAGAACAGGTACTCAAATGACAGGGCAATGTACCCAAAGGATGGAAGTAAAGAGGTAATGGTCTAGATACAGCAAGGCTAGCTCTGCACCAATTACGTGTTCTTGTATGTAAGGGAATTCCAGCTGTCCAATTAAAGCAGCTTTCCAACTGCATTGGATTTCTTAAGTATTCAGGACAGGTGACACTTACGGGAAGCAACATTAGAAAAATAACCCGCATTCTGCTGGAAGAGAAATCTGCTTGGCTTTATAGAAAACACAGATAACTCTTCCCAAGCGGTTTGGGTACGGTGCACCACATTTGACAATTGCTACCTTGAATCCCATAGCTGCTGTATGACAGCAAGTTTTGTACTTCATAGTCAAGGCTGCCACTACGAAATCTCCTCTCAAGGCTGAAGATAATGGAAAGATTCAGCAGTTTAGACTTACTGTACAACAGACCAAGACTTCAAAAGGTGCATCTCAAATTTAAAATATTCCCTGTTAAGATAATACATTTGTTTACCACTCTTTGCTATACATCCAAGTTGACTCCATGCTTTAAATCCAGTCCTACAGGTAAGTGCTCTCACACTTAACCTACATTCTGAAACTTCTTTCCAAACTGTTTAGCTATCCTTCAAGTTACAGCCAGTGTTCTGTAGAGTTCCTTACTCAACTAGAAACCAGGTTGCCTTTCACTGACTTTGCAGACAAATACACGTTTTTCCACAGATGAAAACATTCCCCGGAACAACTGTCCGAGAGGCCGCCTTCTTGCATCATTTTCTTGCTCAATATCCTCAAAGGAACAAGACAGAATGGCAGCATATGAGTTATATCCTAAGAAACAGCCTTACCTTTGGTGCTTTTGGGGATGATCTGCCCCCAGCGAGGTTTGTATTCTTGCTGACTGATGTACTGATTGAATAGGCCATCTGCAAAACAAAGATTTTGCTGTATGAAATGTTTATGCTTCCATTGTAACCAAACGCTTTTAACACAGGTAACTTCAGCCTAACTCAATCCCGATGCTACTCCAAAGCCTTTATTTTCAGTAAATTGTCTATATATGTCAATTAGTTTGTTAAACTTGCTAATGAACTAAATGTGTAAGCAGCAAAAGAGCAATACTCTTTACTAGATCAATCAAGAATTACCTAGTTTGCCCGCCAGGTCATGCCAAGTGTCTATAAATCTCCAGCGTGGTGTATTTAATTAAGAATAGAATCCCTCCCCCTTATTTAAGCAAAAGGAAAGTTGCCAGTGCTCGTAAAAATCAACCATTTTAGTACATGTTAAGCTAAAACTAGGTCAGGCAGCATCTCTGGAGCTTCATCTAAGAAGAAAAAGGAAGAAAAGCAGATTGTTTAAAAGCTATGATATGGGACAACTAAGTACTGGATAAAAACCAAAATAATAGTTTACATTCTCTTCGGAGAGTTAGGCAAGAGGAGAAACAGAAGACACATTAGGTCACTGGAGAGATATGCCAACCGCAGCAGTTCTGTAAGAAGCATCAACTCCAGCACTCTCGTGCCTTCTTATAAAATCACAGAATGGTTTGGGTTGGAAGGGACCTTAAAGACCATCTAGTTCCAACTCCCTGCCATGGGCAGGGACACCCTTCACTAGACCAGGTTGCTCCAAGCCTCATCCAGCCTGGCCTTGAACACTTCCAAGGATGGGGTACCCACAGCTTCTCTGGGCAACCTGTCCCAGTGCCTCCCCACTCTCTTCAGGAAGAACTTCTTCCTGATATCTAATCTAAACCTCTCCGCTTTTAATTTGAACACATTACCCCTTGTGCTATCACCACAGGCCCTTGTAAAAAGCCCCCCCCTTCCAGCTTCCTTGTAGGCCCCCTTCAGGCACTAGAAGGGGGTCTAAGGTCTCCCTGGCGCCTTCTCTTCTCCAGGCTGAATAAGCCCAACTCTCTCAGCTTGTCCCCATGGCAGAGGGGCTCCAGTCCCACTGATCATCTCTGTGGTCCTGCTCTGGACTCACTCCAACAGGTGAGTTCTGTACACCTACCACATTCCATCTCTTCAGCGTCGAGAGGTCAGTCCCTAATTCTGGTTACACGTTATCAGTTTATCACACACATTAATTTTTTGAACAGATGCATAACACCCACACTCTCCTGGACCGCTTTTCAGTCTGGGAAGAGCTTAGCAAGCCTTAGGGGAACTTGTTAGTATTGTTCTTCAAAGGTCTCCTCTAAAAAACCAACCTTACCTTCTGCAGGCACAAACTGCTAATGGTCAGTCTCTTGACCCTCACTCACCTGGCTATATCCCACCCATCACCCCACCATCTCAAGACACAAGCTCTTCATGACAAGCGTTTATTCCACATTTATGCATTACCTGAAAACAAAAAGGGTGTTCAGACACCCAGTTTACATCACGAGTACAGTGATAACTACCACAGGCAGCGAGGACTCGAATGGTAGATTTACACGGTTGGTACTGAAACAGTACATTGCACACACACCGCTCACACGTAGGATGCGTTCAGCAGTCCTTAACCACGTCATACCCAACAGCTCTGCTCTTTGGGACAATGGTACCTGGCAAACTTGCTAAGGAATTAGCTTTACGCTCCGCAGCAGAGAAACAAAAAATAAAATTACTAAGTTGCATCTAATACTTTCTAGTTCTTCTGACCCCAGTAATTGTGGCTTTGAAGTAGAAATTTAACAGATCATGAATGGTTCCTTTTTTTTTTTTTTTTTTTACAGAAAATCCCTTGGTAGGCATACAGACACAAAAGAATAAGCCTTACTGCACACATTCCTGTTTATTTACAAAAAGGTAAAAACCTTTGTTATGCACAACACAACGCTCAGAGAATATTTTAAAGCGTTTCCTGGCATCCTGTAGCTTGTCATGACTGAAATCTAGGTTTTAATTAAAACCCAAGCCAGCAAGTACTTCCTGGGAGAAGATGAATACTCTATTTAGAGACCATCTAATAGGAAAATAAGGGCACTCAAGAGCTCCTGAAAGGTGCTGATTTTGGTCTTAAAATATAAAACTGCTTTTAACTTCCACAAACTCAGCTTGGCGAGTTTTTCATATTAAATACCCAGAAGGCAGGGTAGATTTTCCTTTCACCTGTTTTTGAGCCAAAAACATCAGCTCTCTCCTAGCATTAGGTAATTGAGGAAAGCCAAAAGTTTGCTCAGTGTTAGGTAGAGAAGTGGTTTATTTTGGTTAGGACTAGGGCTTCTAACTCCCACTTCTTCAGCATTTATGAAGTTGAGGCAAGACATGAGAAGCTTTGAAATTTAGGTTTCATGAACTCTGATTCAGAAAAGCCAACTTCCAACAGAACAAAGGCATGTGCTTTAAGAAACCCCACACTGACTCAGGCAGATTTTTCTAGCCACAATCCTAGACAGAATTCCAGCCTTTTGGTTATCGTTAGAGCATTAGTTCTTCAAGACAGAATGCAAAACCGTATTTATCCCTATGGCAGCCAATAGATAATTGGACATAAATAGCTCAGGAGGATGAATTACACCACATACGATCTGAAAGGGTGATTTAACCTCTCTCCCATGCTCAACACCCACAGGCTGCACTTGTCAAGATATGACACTTCTCCCCTACTGCGCCTTCAGCCTCTTTTAATAATGCTTCTTGTCTTCCATGGGACATTGGTTTGGAAACACGCCAGCTTGCTTCCCAGAAATGTTTCTTTCTGCTGAAAGCAGTTCCTCATTCATTCTACTTGCACTGCAAACCGGCAGCAGCTTGTTTTGGAGGCTGAATCACCACCTGTCTGACACCACAAGCGAAAAAAAAGGAGGATTTCTAGCTGGATTCTAGATCTAATGCCAGACCTATTCTAGCGCACTCCTCACATTTCCTGCCGGGATAGCACTATTGACCAAGAGGTCTCCAAAGCTTCTGCAAGACACTAAAAATCTAGGCCTGCTCAGGTTTGTCAGCTGTTTCCAAATGAATCAGTAGTTTAAAATAGATTTCATGGCTCCTGTAGGAAAAAAAAAAATGTGTTAAGTGCAAGTTTTTAAAGGAAGTCTTTTCCTTCGCTCCAGGGGCCTCTCATTGCAATGTCCATGTTTACCCTCTAAAATTACAGTCAAACCCAGTACTTTTATTTTGTACCATTTTCAAACCCTTCGCAGCGAGCTGTGACGCATTTGGGATGTAACAACATGAAGTTCACAGTGGTTGAAGCTCAGTAAATTCAACCTCCCTGATAACTGAAGCACTTATCAGCCAATTACAAGTTACCTAAAAAGGAGTAGGACAAACATTACAGACAAAAATATTTGACTTGCCGAAGCCAATCAGGAACCAGTAAAAGTTGCATCAAGTTTCTTTTAGGACAACACACTTCCCTAGATAGGATTAGTAAAGTCTATTCACTTCACTGCCAACGGCTAAAAAACAGTGGCATTTAGCCCACAATTTCTGGGTGTTCGACTTCAGTTTAAGATTGTACTTGAACAAAAAACATACTCAAAACACTTAAACAGATTAAGGTTTTCGTAGTCACAAAAATCCTTCCAAAGAAAAGCTGAAGCTGAAAAAGATGACACCAGACAAAAATCCAGCCATTATTCGACAATTTGGTCAAGATGCAGGAGCAACAGTGAGACACGGGAATTTTTCCAGCCTCGACGCTGTAATATCCTCTCACATTTCCTTCTTCAGAAGAAAAATGAAACAGGATACAAGGTTTGCCCTCAAATCCCTGCAAGATATGCTGCTTCTGTGCAAGCCCTACCATCCTCTGACTATTCTGGATCCCTAGCCAGCCTCTGCCCTCCATATAACCCAGTACTAAGAGCAGCAAGCCCACGTCCATACTTTCTCAGAACCTAATGCAAACATATTTCATCATAAAATTAATGTAGACTTGTCCATTTAGAGCTTCCAGGACAACACAACCGTTCCTGAGCATCTCAAGCTGGTGACATTTGAGCCCACAGGCTGTGCATCACAACTTCTTGTTCGTCATACAGGGTTGACTTGCCAAGAGATAAACACGTAACACATACTGACACGAGAGCTGCCAGAAGGAACACCTCGGTCCTCAGAATACTAATAGGAAATGAGCAGATCTTCAATCCATTTCAAGCAGCTTTCTATGTCTACAGTAGCTGCAAACACATCAACTAAGTAATTTGCACTTTGCATACTCTCTGTAGGAATATTAAGCAGATTTTTTTTCTTTAATAATATAGGCTGTCTGAAAGCTATAGGAATGAATCCAAATGTGAAGCATTTGAACCAAGTCTGTGCACCAGCTGAGATTTAGGGAACTTTTTTTTTTGAGAGAGAGAGAGGAAGTCATGCAGCTGCCAGAGTTTCCATTTGCCCATTTTCTAAGTGTAATGCACGAGTCAAAAGAATCTGCGGGAAAAGTGTGGCTGCCTGCCACTGAGCTCTCAAAAGAAATCATCTGGTGATGTGAGGTGGAAGACAGCGTTCATCATTAGCAATGCAAAAGAACAAGAGTTAGCTCTGCTAGCACTAATTCTTGACCACCTACTCTTTTTCTACATGACTAAGCCTATGGAAATAGCCTGCAAGATGCATCGCATTTCACATTTAAATACCTACCACCGCAAATATTAGCCTCTAGAAAAGACATTTTAGGCTGAACCGCGTGTGCAGTAACTCTGTCAACCTCATTGCATTTCTGTTCGTTCCTTTTTCAGATCAGTGAGAGGTCAGAAGTTCACATATTCATGTCCAGTCTGTTACAGAACAGCTCGCTCTTTGAACAATTTCAGGGATAATTTAAGGATCTGTATATCTCAATTAACTCTACACTTCAACTAGACTATGTGGACCATACACAGGATGCAAGTTAATCTGCTTTTATTTGGAAAAACACCACATCAGAGAGGAGTTCAGCCGTAAGAACACCCACACCTTAGAAACTAAGCAGCAAGCTATGGAGACTTCACAACAAAGTTGCTAAGAAAATGGTAAAATGCTGGGTGCAAATGAGCTTCTTTCCAACAGAGGAGCCTGAGAGAAATGCAGAACTGAGTAAAGACAGGTAACCACGGAGGATCACAGGAAGCAGATGTTAGCAATACTACAGAAGAACACACTGAAGGCTGAAAACAGCTATTCCCATCCCAGCAAGAAGGATCCAGCTGTTAAATACCACCTACATTCAACAACTGGACATTACCATCGTCTTGTACAACTCTGGACAAACCATCCCAGCTGCAGTTCCAGGGGTTTTGTGACAATCAGAAGAGGTTTGTCCTGTCCTCTCCCCCATCGCAGCCCTGACCTGGTTTGTCATGCAGCAGCACAAGCACCAGTGCCAGCAAGCAAGAGGCCAAGGGACACACTGTCCTGAGTAAGGGCAGGACTGACCCAGTTAGTACAAACCCACAGTTGTGTCAGCTTAAAGCAAATATGGGATACAGCCTCAGGGTCTCGGGATAGATAGCACTTCTCTCCGAAGAGTGCTGGGAGGTGACAGAGCTTTAAATGGGTACAAAAGCTGAAGACAGCATAAAGAATTGCAGAAGGATGGAGGAAGGAAGGTTAATGTATTCAAAGACAAGCAAAATCATTAAGGATGAACAACGGAGCAATGGGAGATGCGTACACTGACATTTAACTTCAGCTAGCCAGGTGCCCGATTAAAAGGAAGCAATATAAACATCCTCATGCATATTTTTCTGTCCCTCAGAAGCAGTGACAAGACATAATGATGCTGCTTTCCTGCTAAGTTATCCACAACCTGTTACCAGAAATACCTGCTTCTGTACTTGTTGGAAAAAAAAAGGATTGATAAAACAAGCTACAGCATACTCTTCTCATTTGCTTAGAGAACGCTGAGCTCCCCAGCTTCCAAAAAGGGACATGATTACAAGAACCAGGGAAGCAGGGTAACTGACATCTGACAAGAAGGAAGTGTCCATTTGTCAGGCAGCAAAATACAAGCCCTACAGTTCTCTATCAGGAAAGTCCTTTGCCAGTACTTCCACACCTGGAGAAGCTGAGCACTGCAGACAGCAACCTCTCAACATACAAGGGGAAACAGAAACATCACCTCACCTCAAGTCCTAGATAAATGCAGCAGCATGCTAACATTAAGTAGTAAAAGAAATTAACATAGAACAGCTCAAAACAGGAGGTCACAAACATTCACTTCATTAGTGTCCAAGAAAAAAAAAAAAGGCCATTTTTGAAGGAACATTTTCAGCACATTCTAGACTCTTAGTGAAATTCCATTCAAGAAATAGTTTCTACTACAGCCTGCAATGAAGTGGAAAGAGGACAGCCTCTAGGCACTGATGAGATTAAGCCACAGCCAAGACCAGTGCATTGATAAAAATCATCACCAGCAGCACACAACACTCTGGCTCTCAGCAGACCCTGCCTCACATTGGTGGGCTCATCAGCTCCCCCGCAGGCACTCGTGCCTTTAACACTGCAAAGACAGTAACAGCCAGCCACAGCTCTCAGTTGCTTTTTCATCCTGCCCTTAAGATTGAGGAGGAAGCTGTATTGCAGGAAGCTGTTCCCGCTCCCATCCCAGCCAACAACACTATGTTGTCTCAGGAGGGCAGGCAACACTCAGGAGGACGAGCATGAATGCTGGCAATTCTCAATCTCAACGCTTGTAGCTGCTCAGGGAGCTCCACACACAGCAGAGCTCAGCTGTTCTATCTATACAGTCGAGAAACACTGAGCCAAAACGCATAAAAAGCTATTTACTGCAATTTTTGATGACCCGTTGCAATAAGTTCCCTAACTTTGTGCATAGTTGGACAGCTTATTCACAAAAAAAGACGGATTTTCACAGAAAAGAAACCTTGGTTTTGAAGTCGTCATTTCTATCATATCCTAAGCAGCACTTCAACTTCAGTGGTACAAGCCACACTGATGGAGTTGAGTTATGCTGGCATCTATCCAAAAGGTATTACAAAATGAGTGATTAGCCCAAAATTAGAAAAACACATCTCTGGTGCCAGATATCCATGAAATTGGTCCACTAAGCTCCTAACTCTACTGGCATCAGCCAAAAGGTTCTCTTCTTATACAAGTTTCCCATAAAGCGTGACAGCACATGGCCAGAAAGCACTAAACCCACAGCCCAAAGCACCTCTGTTTTATCTCTGTGATCCAAAACCACTGCACAGGTCTTAGGAGACACCCAACTCTTTTTATATCCCATTCTGTCCACTCCCCCACCGTAGGAGAGCTGTTTGACACTTCCAGCTTAGAAGCACTGTGTGTAAAGTAAAACATTCATAGTAGTTACACTGAACCTGGCTGCCAATGTCCTGCTCCACAAGGGAAAACGGGCTCTGCCTCCAGTCACCAAGACTTCTACACCACTGTCCAAGGGCTATTTCCCCATAAGCAAAGACAGCATTCCCATCCAAATATATCTGCAAACTTCTGCTGAAACACCAACCACACGGGAAGCTCTAACCAGAAACCATAACACGGACCACTGCTGAGAACTCAAGTTTTAGGCTTCCCAGTTCACCACTCCCGCGACTTCTCCAGCAGTTAAACCCACCTTCAGCTTGCCAGCCACTCACACGCAGAAGTTCACCTTACCCACCCAAGTGCACCACGCTGTCACCTCTGGAGGAATGACTCCAAAAGCAGCAGTGTTAACAGATTTCATGAGTAATTTTTAGCCTTCACCATAAGCATACTCACTCACGAGTCCAAAAGCTGACAGTACACCACACTAGATATGAAACAACACATGGACTAGGAGATTCTACTACTCAGTACATGCACATGCAAAGCAGTAACATTTCAGTGCTTTTTTATAATTAACATACCAGACCCCTCTGATTCTCTTACCATTTACAGCTTTTTCTATCAGTTCTTCACAAGCATCGAAGTCTCCCTTCAATACCAGCTTGTCATGCAGGTCTGTCAACATGGGGTGCTCCAGAGCAATCTTGGTTTTCTTCTGCAGGGACTCAAAAGCTTCCGTGTAGTTGTGCTGACGAAAATGCTTTAGGCAAAGGCGAATGGCTTCCTGTTCACGGTACTACTGGAACACAAGAAAACCTATGAGACGTGCAGATTTTTCTTTTACCAGAGCTGCTGGGAACTACCTGTGAACCTGCCTGAAGACACAAGCAGGATCTTACTCATGCCGCGCATAAATTGCTCGCGAGTTTACAGAGGAACACTATGAAAGACATTACAAGCTGTGCAGGCATTTACTTTACAACAGTATAGAAATTATACAGCTTGGTGTCATCCAATGTAATAAGCACGCAAGAAGAGCGCACAGTGTCCCAGATCTCTGGAGTGACCATTATTTCCCCTCCATCTGCTTGGCCCTGCTGTTGGAGGCCTACATGAAGTAAGAGAGCAGGAAAAAGCCTTCACTATCAGCGTTACATAATTTGATTGTACGACTCTTACATAACAAAATAATTTAGAAGAGTAAGTAGGTCACAGCTCTAGAAGTAGAAGGAAAAAAAACCCGTGAGAGCAGGAATACTTGCAATGACCACCACTCCTGCAACGGGGAGGCAGAAGGCAGGGCTGACCCCAAACCCTGTGGGTTGGCCAGGGTTTCATATCAATGGCAAACAAGGATTTACATGCACGCCAAAGATTTACCTTCAAAATACTCCCACGCATCTCAAAGTGGAACCCCTGCTTTCATACCGCAATGAGCCAAAGCTGCCCATTCCCCACTCAGCCTTAGGAAGGGGTGAGAAGAGCGAGAGAAACCCACGCTGGGTCAAACATGCAGGCACAGAAACACAGGGGAATAGTAAACGCTGCGTAAGAGCTACAGCTTGTGCTGTTAACCTATCAAATGATCCACCGTGTTTTCAAAGCTGCCAACAACATGCACGAGTAACAGATTTTTAAGTTGGTAAGTAGCAGAATCACTTATTTTAAACAGACTCCTCAAACCTAAATTCTAAGGAATGATTTCTTTAATGCCTATTTCCATCTTTAACACACGTCTACTGTGGTAAAAAGCAAGTGTACCTTGAAGCATCTATAAGACTAATCAAATTACAGACAAGAAATTTGACTCCTAAATGGCCACCACTGCTAAAAGTGAGGTTTATGGTATTTAAGTGAATAGAATCTTTCTGAAAACCTGGAATGATCACTGACATTCAACAAAAATTAGTGCTCTTTAAGTAATGGCTCTATAGCAAAAATCTCAAATTCAAACAGCTAAAAGGAAACACGGCCATGTGCTATATTTTTAGTTCTTAATCCATCAGTATTTCCCAGCTGCAAATAGCCAGAACTCTGCGTTTTTAGAAAATCAGTTCCCAGCCCACATGACAAAGGCCAAGGACACGTACTGATAAAACTGCAAGACTGTAGCAAAGGAATAGTAAAGCTAAACCAGAGTCTCAGAGCACAACTGGAAAACAACTTTCTTTCCTTTCCAAGAGATATGGAAGACACTGTCTTTAGGCAAATGTTCTTACATGAGTCAAGGCCAAAACCACATTAAATTTCTTGTTGCTCAAAGGGATAGCAAGCACAAGGATAGCTGCACACTAGTAATAACCAGGTTCTGCCCTTTCAGCTCCTCTGGTTTAGGCATGAGATGAAATTCTGAGTTGGCATATTTGCACCGAGACTCTCATCACTGATAAACTTGGCTTATAAAACAGGAAATGACTGTTGGATGCAGGTCGGCCACTCGATGTAAAATAAAGGTTTGTATTTAAGTGCTACCATAGTAGTACTTCAGAAGTTAAATGTAAAACCTTTTTTTTAAAAATGCAAAAAGCTGTATAAAGAACATATAAAAGGCTTCTTTTTAAATGCTGTCATCCAGTTTAAAGAGATGACAACCCAAATAATAGCTTTGATCTGAAGCGGTAAATAATTCCTATGGTTAAAAATGTAACAAGAGCATGAAACTAAGACATTAAGGCTGCCAAATATACTAGTAGCATTAAATATATTTAAGTGCTAATTAGCAAAATCAAAAGCGATAGCCATCAGTAAACTGCCACTTCTTAGACGCTGAAGTATGCCCACTCCAGTAAAAGCAGTAAGGCTTTGGGGAGGCAGGCTGAGCTGGACAGCAAAGAGAAAGCAGTACAGGGGAACTGAAGAGCATGCTTGCTGCTTTGAGTCCTTACTGTTACACCCCCAACTCCCCTCCCATCAGGAAAGGGATGTTTTGTTGGTTGAAGCACATACAACAAAAAGGATGGGCAACTTCACATAGAATCTTCTCTTCTGGTGTCTCTGGCACTAAAGAACTATTAGATTTCAAAGCCTTTGAGACTTCCAACAACAAGCATTGAAAATATTCACACCGTCTCAAAGAACTGAAAGAAACAGGTCAACCTTTCTGCCTTGCCCCAAATATGGGTTAACACAGATCCTCCTATGTGGATCCAGTAACAGTGGCCTCTCAGGACTGTGAGAGAGAACATCAGTGAGACATGCACTCATCACCAAAAACTTGGCAACTGGTCCTAGCTGAGCCCAAACACCCATGACTAAGTCTCTGCTTTGCTGCTTTAGGGCTCTAAGCTTTAGAAGAACAATGCTGGCACACCTTAAAGAAGCTGCCACTACATACATGCTGACCATGAAAAGTATTGATTCCATGGGATAAGATGGAACAAAACAGATGCTGACATTGTAGTCAGATGGCTCCTGACCAAAAAAAATAAAAATCAGAGCTTCCTGGTTGCAGCAACTGGTCAAAAACGCCAGACACACCACCATGTGCAGAGGCAGCAGAAAGAAGCACAGAAAACCATCAGCAGCCTTTACCGACTGGACTTTTCAGAACTGGGCACCCGTAATCAGCAGACTAACCACCACAACACCGCTCTAATCATAAAGTAGCTACAGACAACTTCCACTGTGACTCTCAGCGCCGTTTTTAAATCCTCCCTGAAGAAGCTTTGGATGTTGGTATTAACATGAATGAGCCAGATCGCATGGCCACAAGGTTCCTTTACCATACTGGCAGCACCCTAAACTGGCGAGAGAGTCTCACCATGCACAGTCTTAATCCCCTTTTAAGTTTCTCCTAGAAGCAGACATACGCTATCCCACTACTCAGTCTTATTCAGCTGGGAAGCATGTCTTCTCTGCAACACAATATGATTTTCATTAATTGTTCCAGAAGATCTGTGCATAAAAAGCAGCAAGAAAATGAATTCTGGTTGTCAGTGTGCGCTTCCCTCCCACAGGAGAGTTGTCTGTTGTAGTCAATTAAATACAGTTTATACAAATAATGTCTAGAACCCTTTGAACTTCCTGTCTATCAAAGTGACAAATGGCATAAATCATCTCATCTCACAGGCCAGTGGCATCAGCTCCCCTCTGTTCCAGAGTATTCAGCAAGGAAGAGGGAAACATCAGAAGTGCAAGAAGCTGCAACAGGAAAGACACCAACACGGATTCCCTTTACCCTGTAACAGAAGCTGCATACGTAACCCAAAGGGCTCCAGGCTCACACACAGCCCTATGGAAGGACTGGCACAGTAGAAGAATGACTAATCAAAAGGCAAGAAGAGGGAGAAATGGGATCTGGGTTTTTTGGAATACAAATACTATTTTACCAATATTGTCCTCTTCGACTCGGTGTTCCTTCCTTCTATATTTTTCTCATGATGTCTACCTAGCACATGGCTTTTTTTGTAGGCTGGTTTTGTGTGGGTTTTTTGGGCAGTGGTGGCCACTTTGGTGGGGTTTTTCTGTTTGGTTTGGGGGGGGTGGGGCACGAGGCAGTGAGGAGTGATTTTTTTTTTTAAGAGAACAAACAGATAACATTCAAAAAGATTCACTTAGAGTCCAAGTCAGCCATGTGGTTTGAGTTTTAACTATGTGTTTGTTGTTTTAATAGCTGATATTCAAGGAATGGAAAGGTCACATAATTCCACTAAGAGAAGTTTCACAAGATTCTGAGACTCCAAATCTTCAAATACAGGCACCTAAAATGCAGGCCTACCTTGCTGTACCAGTTGAGGCAGGGTTGGACCACATCTGGATCATCAATGCCATTAAGTTCAACATACCAGATACTAAAATTGAAGCTAGGTCCCCAGGATAAGAGTGGAACTGGAGAGGAAAAGGAGAAAAAGGATGCATAAACATCAAACCACCACTGCGTGAGCCTCATCAGGCTATACATACTACTACTTCAACAGAATGTTTTTAAAGGTTACATAAAATTCAGTATCTCTGGTTTGACTAAGTTCTAGCTCATTTAAGTAAGCTTAGAAAAATAACCAAATACATCATGTTCAAGTTGTCACTTAGAGCAACCTGTGCCAAGCAACATTAACACAGCAGAGCACTGCAAAGCAGAAGCTTGCTTTAGGCAAAAGAGCAAAAATACTATCATTTAAAACAGCTCAAAGAGGCAACAAGCTTTGACATGGATGAGAATCACAAGCATACTAGCGACAGTGTTTGCTCCTCACAGTACATTTATTTCCACATTTGTCAGCAATAATCATCTTCCCTAATGGTGAAGACAAGAAGCTCAAGTATTTTAAGTCTTACAAAATTAGTAACATCTGCAAGTAGTGGAGGAGGGAGGGAAAACTGTCAGTTTCCAATGTAAAAGCCTGTCCTGGCTGGGATACAGTTAATTTTCTTCCCAATAGCCAGTATAGCACTATGTTTTGGGTTTAGGATAAGAATAACACTGACAACACACTGATGTTTTAGTTGTTGCTAAGCAATGTTTACACTAAGTCAGGGACTTTTCAGATTATCATCTCACCCTGCCAGCGAGGGGGCTGAGGGTGCGCAAGAAGCTGGGAGGGGACAGAGCCAAGAGAGCTGACCCAACCTGATCAAAGGGATATTCCATACCATATTACATCATGCTCAGCATATAAACCAGGGGGAAAGCTGGCTGGGAGCCTCTGCTCAGTAATCAGCTGGACATTGACCAGTGGGTAGAGAACAACTGCATTAAGCATCACTTGTTTTCTATTATTACCATAATAATAATTATGATAATAAATAATCATGCCTTCCTTTTCTGGCCTATTAAACTGTCTTTATCTCAACTCACAAGCTGCCTGCCAGGTGAGGTTAAAACACAACAAAAAATTTTTTTTTTCTTTAAAGCTGAAATCTGTACAGCTTTTTGGCTAATACTGTTTTAGCTGTATATTAGAACAAACATACTTAAAATATTGACCCATGAAACACACCACAGCCTCTCACCTAAGGTTTCTCTACCACTCTCTGTTAACATCTATGGTCTATTGATATTTGACTGATCTAATTGACCTATTGATTAATCTTCAGGTTAAGACTTAGTTCTGCTTTTTGAAGCTACTGCATCTCCCAGAACACTTGTGGATCAACTGACTCCTCAAAACTGCAGTGAAATCAAGTGGCTTCATTTCAAATGCTTTTATTTCCTTTTTAATTGACCGTAACTGATAAACAGGAAAAGATAGTATGAGGGATGAATGAGTAGTTACCAGCAACAGCATCATGTCTGCTACTTCCTCCCTTCCACAGAAACTATTTTTGCCACAAAGAAATTGCTTATTGTCTTCAAACCACTATAAAATAGCACTGAGATTAACTTGCTGAAATACAGGTTTTCTGACCTATTCCTTGAGCAAGTAAAACCAAAATTTGTCCTGAAGTTGTTCCTGAGCTTTTAAGAACCTTTAAGCTCTTATATTTCAAACAAGTTGATCTATTATTTTCTGCAATGAGTTTAGGCACAAAGCATATGTTCAAGCACATAATTTTCTAAATTTTAAAGGGTATTGCTACAACCCTATTGCTAAAAAACTCACGACAACTTCTGGGAGCAGTGATCAAGAGAAGAGATTTTTTAAAAATATCCAAAGAGACTTTGAACAAGCAATTCTTAACTGATTTAAATATCCCTAAGTGAATACTTCATATGTTACAGCTCTCAAATCGTCCTGTTCAAACATTTCTACTCAATTGTTCAGCATACAAACCAAGATGCTTTCAGAGCAGTTCCTACTAGGTATGTGTTTGTGGGGACAGGAGAGAAATGAACTGGTCAGAAAAACCAAGTCACCCATCTTCTGTCCACATTGCATACACTCTGCCCAAGAAACTTACTTCTTTCTTGGTTTTGTCCTCTGCACAAGATAAGCACTGCTAATATGGTACCTTAATACCATAAAACATTACTACTTTTAAACCCAAGTACACAGATAAATTTAATCCCGGATATCCCATCTATTAAGGCAGCAGCCTGACGAAATACCACACATAAGGGTATCACCTCTGATCTGTCTTCAGCCCTGAACACAAAGACCAAGCCCAAACTGAAGTTAAATTTCGCATTTGCTCAGCTATAAAGAATCAAAGCCTATCCATCAGCTTATGGCACTGAAACACTGAACCAAACCACAGACCACCTCAAATGGACCAAGACTGTGTTTCCTGATGGTGAACCTGAGGCCAGTTTCATAACACTAAATTTACTGAGTGAAAAACCAAATCCAAGTATTACCACCTCTTCCCACCTCCTTCCAGGAAACAGGGGTATCTGACATTATTTCTACTCGGCAGTTCTCAGAACTTGTATGAGCGTATCCCAGAAAAATTTAACAATTCACCCTCTTACTTTGGTAGCCAACTACAGCACAAAAGACATTATCGGGATGTGCATAAGCATCCAGGGTAGCTATCACCACAAAAAAAGTGCTAAGCCATTAACTTGCTAACATTTCCCCTCCCCTCAATTAACTCAGTTTTCAACAGCCCTGTTCACAAGCAAAAAAAAAAAAAAAAACAAAAAAACAAAACAAAACACCAGAAATGGTGATTTTAACCATTTAACTACGATTGTCATGGTGTAATCACCTCTTTTAAGGAAAGCACCCACATTAAGTTGTACACAGAACACAAAGTAAATGCTTCCCCAGTGCTGCACAGGCAGAGAAAACTGAAGCTGACTCTTTTGTGACTACTCCACAGGAGTAGGAAAAGAAACAAAGCAGAAGGGTTGGAACTGTGACTGACTTCCATTCCAGTCAGGAATGTTAAGTGTCCTGATGGATCATCTCCCCATTTCTGAACCTCTTCCCTGGCTCCCAGGCTACATGGAGACACCTCTCATCCTTTGCCTTCTCCTTCTTGAGGCCTCCATGGGCATGCTTAGCCCTTTAGACAAATCTTTTAGAGCAACCACAGTCTAACTCAGACCTGAAAGAAGACAACACTGAGTGCAGCAAGGAAGCAGCAATAGTCGCACATACAGCAATAAGCATTACATATCAGTGTGACACACAAACCTCACTTTTAATTTTGCACAACATTTAGAAGTAACAGCAGCCTAGGATCCTGCGTAAAACACTGTTTCTCTTCTCCTATCTCCCAGTGCCTGATTTTTATTTGTCCTCCTCTTCAACCACTTCAGATTTCACCCTGCAGTCTAGGTAGACACAAACCTGCTAGAGCCTCTGCAAGAGCTGAGTAATGTCCCTCTTGAAATCAGTGAAAACCCTCTCCTGCAATACAGCTGCAGAGACCACGTCTTACACTATCCACTCTTAGCTATGTTGCTCTTTTCCCCACACACGCCTCTCTGAGGTGGAAATACACTATGATTGAAGGTGTTGAACCTGAAGCCTAAAGCTACAGTATTCCTCCAGTTTTTACCATAAAGCCACCTCAGTATGGTCTTTCACTGCACGCAGCAACCCATCCTGAAACACATGTAACTGTTCAGAGCAGCTGAACTGTCACTCCGACGAGACGTGTCCAGCAGAAGGGAAAAAATAATTGAAAAAAATCAATATCCCTTTAACAGAAGAAGAAGGTATTTAGGGCACTTAAACAGAAGAATTATTTCAGGGGATATTTCTCTGTAATCAGAAGCTATGGCCAGACAAGGGCTGTAAACCTGTATACTAGAGGACAGCAGCAGAGATAGTAAGTACAGTAAAATATTTTCAAATACCTCTCTCAAGCTAATTTCCATGTCCCTCACCTACAAGCAGTAAACACCAACAGCAGACATTTGTAAAAACACAGGAAACATCCACAAGGGAATACTGCTCATTTCTATTACAATGATGTTTAAAAGACTTGAAGCCTAGTTAGTAACTCCTATGCCAGTAACAAACTGGCATGAGAATTACACCCGGCATCTCTTTCATGGCAATCGGTCTTTAAAACACCTTCTGCTTTCAAGGACACAGTACAAAGAAAATCTCTGCTTGGAGTAACTACAAAAACAGAGCCAGAAACAAACCTCACAGACATGAGAAAGCTTATTCTTCGATATTCTGTCCAGACAAATATCTTCTTCCCTCTCCCAAGTTCTTTAATGAGGTGCTACATAAAATGTAAAAATTACTTGTCAAATAGGTCAAAAGCCTGCACAACTGGACATTTCAGTGCTAAGGAACTGAAGTTGAACTAATTAAATTAAAAGAAGTGCAAGTCTTTTCTTAACAAGAGAGAGAAGTTATTTTTTCTGCTTTCTACGAGCCTGAAACTTCCTCTAATACATGAACAACAGGAAGTTGCAGGAAGTCTTTTCCCCTCTCTCAGGTCTACCCAAGCCATGTTCCTTCTACCCTGTTGCCCAATATAAACCTCACTGCTGTGTTATTAGCCGCGATGTACAGGTCAGTACGCTTATCTGCAGACCTATAAAGCAAACGCCTGATGCAAGTCGCTGCCGAACTCACTAATGCCTTCCCCCAAACACGCAAACCTCACTGATAACACTAACTTCTGCGGTGTCAATCACAAAGAGTCCAAAAGGGCAGATTTTGGCCTCATGTTTACTGGCAGCATTACAAGGAACACAGCACGGTATTTCGAATTTTGAGTTACTTTGGCTAGCAGCTTGGAAATTTTAACAAACTGAAAACATATTCAAGCCGTGAATCTGAAAAATAACAGAATTTCGTAACGTCATTCTGAAGTTGTTTCACAGCAAAAAAGCACTCTCACAACTTCATAAACAGAATGATGCTATCAAGTAGAGGTTCTAGTAGGTTCTGGTGAAAGGATCATTTTTATTTTCTGTCCTAGCATAAGAATTTCTACATAGAAGACAGTTTCAAGAAATGAAAGATAGAGCTAAAAAGGGAAACTCATCTCAAACCATAACTAGCAAGCAACAGTTAAATACAAATCTAATATTAACATATATATCAGAATGGTTATTACTACGTGAGGAACCCATCCCAACAAAACAAGCCATGTAACTATTAATACTAATGTCATGTCAGAGAAAAAAAATCATGGTAGAACTCAATCAGGTTTTCACTTTCATATGAAATGTAACAGTAAGCTGAAAGTTGCTAACATCAGAACACCTTGGCCTGGAATGCAATTTACACATGCAGAGAAGTATGTAGTAAACTTTCCATTCATCCCCTTAGCCCTCCAGTAACTACTTGCTAGTTTTTAGCTACCTAAAAATATGACTTCCCAAAAATCTCATGCAGGAAGCTTCAGAATATGTTTAAAATACCCCATCAATTTTACTTTCCAAATGTAGTCAACTTTGACTACTTCCCTGCTCCTGTTAAGGTTTCCTTAAGGCAAGTGTTACAGATGCTTCCAAAAGAAGTAGCCAAAACCAAACCCAACGAACAACCAATTTCTCCACTTCTCTAAGAGGAGGAAACACCACCGTTTATGGTACACAAATGATGAATTGATTCCCAGTCTGAAGCTTTCAATTCCTCAAGCAAACATCAGAGGAGACTCGAAGCTGTGCAGAAGACACTAGAGCAAAGGGCTCTGAGGGGAGCCCTACACAGCCACTATCATCCACATCCTGGCAAAGGAATTACCCAACACTTAAAACCACTACTAAATTCATCTAAATTAGTCAACAAGATCTTTTCTGATTTTTCAGCAACTACCTCCCTGCTCTATTTTTAACCTTTAACAGCTAGTTTTAAAACAGTCATTCCTTTACTATCTCAGTAGGTAGGAAGGGGAAGATAAATTTGCTGAGCTACAAAAAGCTGAAAGTCTCTCAATTCTTGGCTTAAATCCAACCAGGGCCATTGATGGCCACTGCAAGACACTCGGTCTCTCTGGCCTGCATGAAGCACAGAAGAGAGATCTCACCAGCTCCCATCACAAGGCTCAGTGACTGGCCCAGGGTTAGCATCTCCTTCAGCAAGCTTCACCAGAGAAACAAGACTAGACATCACGGGGTATAATTCATCTTTGCCCCAGATAGCATCTTTAGCCAGAGATGAGACAATGATTAGAGTAGCTGGAAGAGCACAAGGAAAGCTTCTGCTGTTGCTCTCTGTGTTGCTAGCATGTTTGAGAACAGAAGACTTAAACATTTTACAAACTCTAGGGTTGTCAACACTGAAATTTTTACCAGTAGTGAGCTAATTTTTTTTTTTAAGCTCTATATAGCAATTTATAGTAGGACAGTAAGCAGCCTCTCCAGCAGTTAGTTGACTCAACACCTCTATTTCTCAAAATTACAGTATTCTGCTTTCATTCCGCAGGATTTAAGTTACGAAGCTATTATTTTACAGTAACAAGACTTGACTGTGTTGCAATCTAACCAACCCTAAGAGATCATGAAATGGAGCAGCTACTGTGGATACTTTGCCTGAGTACAATGAAGTCACAAGTGCCAAGACTGGCACAAGTATAAGAAGAGATTATTTTCTACTCAGAATGCTGAAAAAATGCATTTACCTATCTTAATGAATCGACAGGGGAACATCTGTTCATCAATTTTATGCTTCAAGGTGAATGTTTCTTTGTTATAATCATTCTTTAAGCCACTGTGGGAAAAAATAAATAAGGTTACTAAATCTTACCTTGTATTTTAGGACTAGCTAATAAACGCAATCTAGGTCACACCTGAAATGCGAAGCTTGTTTCATATTACTATGAATCATAAGTACGCATGCTGGACCAAGGCCTGGACTGCTATCCACCATCTTATCTCCCTGGGAGGCAGCACTGGCCAGTGGTTTCGGGATGGAGCCAACATCAGATCAATGCTGCTCATCTGCGCCTGTAACCCTGCAACTTCAGCAAGCGATCTGCCTGAACCGCGCTCTTCTGTTGTTAAGAGGGACATGGAGCAGCTCTCAGAATTATCACAGTGCCCAAGTGCTTTGTGATCCATTCATGGGCATTCCTTTACAGAGATATCAAATATTTAGTATAATTCATTAAAAATCTTAAGTCCATTTTTACTGAAGATGCAAGTACAGGTCCCAAAATAAGACTTTTTAATTAACTTCAGTGCAAGTGAAATGACATTATATATCAATAATTACTATGCTACTAAGCCCTCTTCCCCCACGGTTCTAGCAGTAATAAAGTCAAATTACAACACTGGTCTACCTAAAGAGGGTGAAAGGGTGGGAAGGGCCGTGCCTAAGCTCTGTATGGTCTTGAAGGATACCTGCAACAAAACTTCCCATGTTTCTCCACGGCTGTTCTGCTTGACTACAGATGACGTACACCCATACGTTCCGCGGAGGTGGACTTCCCTTCTGCAGGCCTCCAAAAATAAACTAGTTCTTGCTACTCATTTCTCTTGTACTCCCAGATATTTAAGTATCATTTTCCTTTCTGAAACAGAAAGCTCCTTAAAAGGCCCTTGCAAATTTACATTAGCAACTACTCAGAAGCTCTGGATAGCTAAAGGCCTTCTTTAGTCCCTATCAGCACAACTACCAAATCAAACTAAACCAAAAGAAAACGTGGGGTTTCTATTTGCTTATCTGATTTATTTACCTGAAGAAAGGCAGAGCAGCTGACTAGTTCAGACCTTTACAGCCGCAGTAAGGTTCTTCACATGGGTAGGTTACTTGGGCTTTTAAAAGCTACTTTAAGTTACCCACATCTGGGGAATTATTTCTCTTGTACCTCAAGCACATGGAAGAAAGGAATCATCCACCAATCCACCACTGATCTCAGCTCTTCCACATCTCCAAAAGTTCTCTCTCCAAAAACCCTCTGTGCTTAGAGCAGGATAAGGAAGGCTTCCTGGAGCAAGCATTGGGATTGTTGCTCTCTGACCTGACCATAATAAACACAAGGGCAGCTAACGGCAGGATCACAACCACAGCTTTAACACCACTGTTAGCCATCTGTCTGCTTGGGAGTGAAGGGGAAGAGCATTTTGGTCCAGCTTTTATGATTACCATAGCTGACAAAATCACATCTTACCTGGATAAGAGATCTGTCATGTTTTCCTCATTCATCCCACCAAAGACTTTAAACTTCTTTAGATTGCAGACATGCGTTTTCTCATATTTGCCAAATGTGATACTCTGGACTATAGCAGGTCTTTCAAGTTTCAGAATCAAATACTGTGAAAGAGAGAACAGTGAATTTTAATATTAAACCCAAGGCTGCAAAACACACTAAGGGAGAAGCATTACAGCCTTCAAAAATCCAGTTTACAAAGCCAGAGAATGAAAATTAAGATTATGATCCCTTCCCACTATTATATTTTTTCTTTATTCCTAGAATGAAGCAAAGGTTTTTAGGAATATTGCTTTAAAAGCAGTTTATCCAGGAAAAAGATTTGACTGAATTATCTATTCCTAGCACTTCTATTCAGGGCTTACGTACATTGCTTCAAGTTGGATGCAAGACTTCCTGAAATCTGGCAAATAGGATCAAACTACAGAGAGCGATGATTCAAACGCCCACTACAACCTGAATTGAAACCTAAACTGAATGCACAATTAGATAAATACAGTATGTTCCACATGCTAAGAGAACATCCAATTACTTCTCCTCTCTGGGCTGACACTATTTAACCACTGAACACAGACTATGTTTGATGTGTGGCTAACATCAGAACCAACTGCTTATTAACCATACCAAATAAACCCACTTAACTGACCATAAAGGGGCTTTACACACAAAATGAAGAAAATCTTCTCCCTTGTGAACATTTGCTCCTCCCTCACACAGATGTGTATCCCCCACAGCGTATGAATAGTCAGGTTATTGATATTCAGGCCCCAGCTACCGGCATCACCGGCACTGCTGGAGGAAAAGATTTGTTCTACTTGAAAAGCTTATGCAGAGAAGCACCTCACCATCCATCAGGGACCATCGAGCACCAAGTTTATTTAACCTTTCCCTACATAAAAAGTCTTGTAGGGATTCTGGAGACATCCTGTTTTGAAGAATATGTCAAATTTTACACCTGAAAACAATGTGTTTAATACTCTTCCCTAACTTCTCAGAAACAAGCAGTACAAGGCAGAGAAACAAGAACAGCAGAATCACAATTACTCATCATGCTGGATTTTGTTACAAAACCCTGTGATCAAGGCTACAGTACTCCCCGATCAGTAAGGCGTTGGGGGACACCTCCCACCACAGCCACTGCTGGTGGCCCTTTCCTCTAAGCAGCAACACTGCTGAAGCAGACACCATGCAGTGTTTTTAATCTTCCGTCAACATCGAGTATTTGCATGCACATGGCTCCTTTCTATGGTTTCTGAGCAGAGGCTATTATCTCGATCAAGTGTCATGGGCACCACTTTGCTTGTCCTATACAGCCCAACCTACAGGACAGTCTTACCCTAGAAGCGTACCTTTTGGTTGAGAAGCAGAACAATTTTCCTATCCATTAGTTCTCAGTCTTTCTGTCACAGCTCTATAGAGCAACTTAATTCTGAAGGTAGGAGCAGTACCAGCATCGTTCTAGAGAGCATCAGGATGAACGTGATCTCAACAGCTGGTTCTCACTACATTTACAAAACGCTCAGCTTAAAAGAAATACTTGTACACGTTACAGCAGCTAATGCAGACTGGAGAGGTATCTACTTAGAATAAGGAGAATTTACTACCAAAGATGTTTCCAGCAGACAACATTTTTCAGAATGAAGGAAAAAAACAGCATCAGTCCTCCGAGGGTGTAACAGAAGAATGCTTTGGTGCTCTCCCACATTTTGGGGGTTTTGTTTGATGAAAAATTTCTAGTTTTGTGTGGAACAGCATCCACCTAAACGTCAGAACCCACTGTTAGTTTGGCTAGCAGTAAGCCATGCTTCTGTCTCAGAGTACTCCCCAAACTTCAGGAAGAAAGTGCTATACACAAAACAGATTTTTCTAAAGCAGAGCAAAGGAAGGGATTAGCAAAAGGATGGTCCTGTAATGAGCAAGGCAGTACTTGATACATGGCACAGCCCGCTGCCAAAATTCCCATGCAGAACAGACAATGCACAACAGAGTTTAAGAACTCCTCCTACACGATCCTATCTTCCCTGAGGATTTCTCCCCGAGCTGAAAAAGCGAAGCCAGCACTACCAGCATCAGCAACTGCAATTCTTAATCTTGCTGGAGTCACAGCACGACCTACTGCTTGGGTCATGAAGACATACCTTCTCAACCGCCACGCAAGATCGGCAAAAGCTTGGCACAAACCTCATCCTGCATTACTCAATTCTTACCCTAAATTAAGGGAGAGAAATCCAGGAACACAGCTAAATACTTTATCTTGGCATACATGCCTAGAAAGGAGCAACACATGGCAATTACTCCACATGGCTAGCAGTGATTTCTTAAGCCTACGGACAGGGAAGGACCTCTGCAGCCCTCCTTCCTGCTTCACATACCCCATCACCTGCTGAGTCTGATGGACGTTACAGAAAATACAAGCACAGAAGCCAAAGACAACTTTTATGAAATTATCTGCTGACAGAATCAAAAGACAGGTTTGACTTAAAGCCTGTAGCCCAATACCTGTACCTGTGTATGTTTTTAATACACATACACACACGCATATATACACATACACAGATGTCCCTTCTGGTTTTATGTACAGACACACACTGCTGCCGCTGTGGGTACAGGCTACAACTCTCCCTGATGTCAAAAAAAAAAAAAAAAGAAAAAACAGATTGATTCAAGAGCTGCAAACAGCTGGCTGTGTGGATATTTTTGGACTACTACCAGGATTTCAGTTGTGACAGACTATTCTCTGCAGATTTGAAAGATGTGTTAAAAGTATACATAAGATCAATTGATTTATTAAACATGGAGAGAGAAAAAGTCTAAGATTTCACACTAATATGTATACCAAGATACTTTACACTTTCCCATCCCATTGCTATGCTCAACATCAGTACATTTTATGTCCAAGTATTCATGAAGTATTCCAAATATCCAAATTATCAACTGAAGTGTTTGTTCATTAGAAGCACGGCACACAGACACTAATTGGAGTAACTGTGCAAAAACCTCAGCCTAATTGTTAAGCCTCAAATTACAACACATACCAAAAAAAATGCTACAAAATATTAGAAGAGTAAAATTTCTGGTTTGTTATTAAACACATTTGTAAGTGGTGATGCACAAAGAGCAGAGCAGAGTCAGTCCTGTGTGGCACCTCAGCAGCTTGTTACTGTACATCCAAAAAAGCAAATCCAGTCCTGTCACTCTGGGAGCAGCAGGAAAATTCCAAACTCCTTTGAAGCTCTGGTCTGTGCTACCATTTGATGACAACCATATGCATGCTTCTGCATCACACAACTGAGCGTAAATGTTATTAATGTACTTTAAATTAGTTCCTGATACGTTCTACACAGCAGGATGAAAATCAAGAGGAAAACTGGCCTTCAGATGCAAAACTGAAACCAATTCTTTGGACAGTGCCACTAACTTTATACGCATGTTCTCTAGCTGTTCAGAATTTACACCTCCACATCAAACACTGAACCAGATTCCTAACTGCACTACGCATGCTGCCCGTGCAAGCAGAGTCACATTGTAATTATTAATTTCTTTCTCTTGAACCAGCTCTACTCAAACAATTTTTAATTAGGAAGTAATGAAACTTGCATTACATGTGAAAATAAAGACACAAAACAAACAACATACTCAACAGGGGCTGCCTTTGCCCACTATACAAACCTACCCGTTGTTTTTGCAATTAAGCTTGTGGATAAATACAAGAAAGCTGGAGGAGGATTTTTTACGAGGGCCTGTAGTGACAGGACATGGGGAAAAGGGTTTAAATTGAAAGCGGGGAGATTGAGATTGGACATTAGGGAGAAATTCTTCCCAGAGACAGCGGGGAGGCAGTGGGACAGGTTGCCCAGAAAAGCTGTGGGTGCCCCATCCCTGGAAGTGTCCAAGGTCAGGCTGGATGAGGCTTGGAGCAACCTGGTCTAGTGGAGGGTGTCCCTGCCCATGGCAGGGGGGTTGGAACTAGATGATCTTTAGGGTCCCTTCCAACCCAAACAACCATTCTATGATTCTAACAAAAAAAAAATAATCTATCTCTCTGTCTGTACTTTACTCAACAACCCGCTCAGGGGAATTCAATTTCTCCTGCACAGTGTCCCCAGTCAGACCATCACTGGAGCCATCAGGATGAGCACTTAGAACAGGGCCATGGTCTTCAGCATTACCAGCTTTATTGTTTCACACTTCCTAGGCAAGCCTAGAACTATTTTAAAAATAGAACTATCAGCCCTCTTCTGCCTGAATAGGTTACTACATAACAGGTTTGTTATCGAATATGTAATTTCTGGGTCATTCTATTTCAAGACACAAGAAAGATATCTAGTTTAATAAACAGAAAAACAGCTGTCATATGTATTTCCTTTCACTGGCACTCATTCATAACCAACGGGTGGTTTTCACGGCCACAAAAGCTATTTAACTCTACCATACCCATAAAGCTAGGAAAACTCTTTACTAAGTACCGTCACGTGGCAGCGGTTCAAGTGTCTAGACTTCCACTTTCATTTTCTTTCCCTTTTCACAAAGTTTTAAGACTGACTCTGGCACATTCACTGCGAAGCCTGGAACTTGCTCAGCTACTGAACACATTCTCAGATTTTTACCTATGTTCTGATGGGTGTTCATCCTACCACGAGGAACACTGAAAGAAAAAAAAAATGCCTGGAGAGATTTGTTTCCATCCACCAGGGAAGGGAATAACACGATGTTTAGGGACTCACTCATATTTTTACCTCTAAGCCAGCACAGCAGCACCACATTGGCAGGGAATTACTAAATCCTTACATTAAGGTGAGATACACTGATCAGACAAACACTGGTGATTAGGGCTGCAGCTTATTAAAATATCTCACAGCACGTTCCAGTGAGCGTGACTGACATTAGCCTTTGTGTTGTGTCTTAGCCCTAGTTTCAGCTGGAAACAAGGAAAGCTTTCTTTTACCAAGTTTTAATTCGCTTCCTGCCCCGGACTATTATGGCCGCCCACACAGCTTAACAAGTGCATCACCGCAAAAGTGACCAATTTTTCAGTGAGGCGATGCCAACACGCAAGTCATAAAATGCTTTGCAACTTGATTTTCCATAAGTTACGTGGTGTTTATTTTGGGGATTAAAAGTCTTGTGTATATATCATCATTTTTTACGTATGGCATACCCAACTTCTAACATAAAGCAACTAATTTCCCCCCTAAAATTCCCTCCCCACCACACTTAACTTGGAAAATTATAGTTGAAATAGTGGGTGACTGAATTCTAAGAACCTCCCTAAGGAACTTCAGACATTTGCAAGAACGAGGAAGCAGAAAACCTGCACAGAAACTTTACCTGCATTCAAACATGGCAATCTTTCAATGGGCAAGGTGCAAGAACTAGCTATTTTGAGCAAAACACAACCACAAGTTCTTTACTCAAGTATGAGACACAATTTGGAACTGTTTCTCTCTATACACACAGAAATAAAAAAATATTCCGTGCACATAGGCCTCTTAGGCAAATTTTAATTCCCTGTTCCTTCTTTCCAGTTAATTCTTCAACAGAGAAGATACAACATAAAAAATGCTTTACATGAATAAATACACACTCAGAAGCATCCGAATTAGCTAAAGTATATATTAAAAGACACTGCAAACACATCACCTCTCTCACTCAGCACTCAGAACTGGGCTTGCTGAATACACTAGCAACTAGGCAACATTTTATATTCTCACTGTTGGATACAGACTCAAGAGGAATCCAGCAGGATGGCCTTTTCCACTTCGGCTGCCAGGTTTTCTGTTGGTTTTGTCTTTAAATAAGACAGAATAAAACTCATACTGTCTTGGCTACTATGAAGACTAACTTTGTGCAAGTCAGTTCAAAGAACCTCAAATCTGGATACCTCAGATAGATATGAGATATACAGATAGACATATACAAACACATCAATACATCTCCCTCCTATCAAAAGCTTGATTTAAATTACTTGCTTAGGTGGGGCAGTGCCCAGTTCTCCAGGATTAAGTTCAGTAGTTGCACGGCCGCGTCTTCATTCAGGCAGTGAGCAATACATAAAATTATTGGAAGACATCTCTAACAAGCTCATGCTGTTTGTACAGAAATCTACCACTCTAATTATTCCCTGCTCAATCTACCTGCCTGAATATAACTTGTATCACTGCTTGTCAGCTTTAAGCACAGGCTGGAAACATTCTAAAGCGTCTAGTTACAAGAGATGTATTCCCATTCCACAAGCAGGTTTTTAAAAAGTACAAAATATTCAGGATGGCTCAGAAAACAAAACAGCAACTTTTAACAACAACTAAGAGCACCTCAGGTGAAAACCTCAACCCAAAGCTACACCACAAGCCAACCCTGCCTTGTGAACAAGAGACCCCCAAGAAAAACACATGCTTCCTGCGTGAAAGGATGGCACAGACTGGAATGCAACACATGCTCAATACCCATTACCCTGCAATCAATAGTTCCTAGATAGACTAAAACTGCTTCAGGCTATGGATTAAATTCCTGTGCTGTTTATAAAAATACATTTATGTAAAAAAAAACAAAGTTAAAATAGCAGTAGATGCACAGAGGCATCAAGAAAACCAAAGTTATTAGTCTTCACAAGCAGGTTTATGAAACATGTCAATGGAATAGAACAATTTTCCCCCTTCTGAAAAAGAAACCACTTTTACAGACACAGAACACCTTATGAAGCTCAAGACGAAAGTTTTTCATGCTATGGAGGGCCACCAGTCTAGACTACAGATTTTTAACACACCTACAAAGCAAAGTAGCAAAATTCACCTAGACAAAAATTCTGAGACTTACTCATAAGGAATACTTGGGTAAATAAGTAGATAAGCAAAAGAACTTTCCACAAGAGAAACACTGTGCAACACACTGTGCTGTGCATCAGTGTTGTAAAAAAAAAATAAGAATTTCAAACAACCAGTATAAAAGATTCAGAAGCTGATCAAAGAGTACCAATAAGGTACAGATCTAGCATAAAGAGAAGGATAACATTTATTGGAGGAAAAAATTAAGGATAAGCATATTTTTTCTGGATCATCTCATTAATAGCGAAAAAGAATTAGATGCTAAAATCAATACATATCATTTTAATAAGGTGTTTAACCAGCAGAGGTGATGACATTCGTGTCTCTAAACAGAGTCTACATTTCTAAATGTGCTATTAGGAGGAACACACAGGCTCCTCAGATCTAGGATTCAAGGCCAGCAATCTACAACAGTTTCCAGTAGTGCTGACAAAGGGGGACCTGCATGCCTCATTAGCAGCTTAATCTAACCATAAGGTGAGATTATTTCCAGTACGACTGTTACCGTCAAGGATGAAACACGAAGCTTCCCCCCCCCCAAAAAAAAAACCAACATTTCTTGAAAGATCACAAAGAAATTGCTGGAAATGTAAATATCTAATGTACCAAACACCTGTATTTTACTGAGAGAAGGTAGCCTATAAAGGCTCTCAATATAAACTGCAGCAGCTGACATTTAAAATAACAACTCAGCTATACAGTTGCAGAGAATCAGATGCTTACCTGGGGAGGATAATTGCTTTCCGAAGACCATCTTGAGGATTGATCATTGGGTTTATCCACCAAGATATTCCTAAAAAATGAGAAGCCAGAATTTAAAAAACAGCCACTTTATATTTTTCATCTCCAATAAGATCTCATACATGCAGATCAATTATTCCCATGCAACGACTGAAATCACTAGGCAGAGACTAAGGTTCTCGCTCCCTTTTGTTAATAAATTTCTACATTGTTATTTTACAGGACCCATCAAAATACGCCTCCAAGCCTTGTGGTTGTGAAATGGAACTCCGAGTTGCGAAATAAAAAAAAAAATAAATTAAGAACTGTGAAATAAATTTAGAACAGATGAATTTACGTAGGCCCAGGTCCGTAATTAAGTGGAAAAAAATGGCCTCATTCACCTCAGTGGGGTAAGAGCTTTTCAATAAGGCTAAAATGATGACCAGTAAAAGGGCTAGCAAGCCAAAAACCATCCTTTACCAGACAGGCAATACTGGAATGGAGAGAGTGGGCTGGTAACCTGCTTAAGCTTTCCTGGAGCGTGGAAGATGACCATCTAACTCATGCCAAATTTTAACAAGTATTTTTCATGTGAGCCACTAGCCTAGCACAACACACAAGAAAGCAGAAGTTCAACTCTTCAACCAGAAAAATTGCCTCTGAGTAGCTTTCTTACAGTATGGAATAGCACAGCATTTAAGCAATTAACAAACTTGGGATTTTTTGGCTAAAAGTAACAAATTCATCATGACAGTAGTATGAGGGGTCTGCCTTCCCCTCTCCTATTCCTATAAACACGAAGTAAAGATCATTTTCTTTTAAAATTAAACACTTTAAAAGAAAATCCCTAAAATAAGTGTAATTATTGGCGAGGTAACAATGCACCACCCACTGGACAGGGCTTACGAGCTCTACCACATCCAAATAACAAACTCACCAGCTCGTAAAACTTATGTAAAAAGAAGGAAACAGTCATCAAAAGGCTTATGCTACCTCCATCTGCTGTGTAGGAGGAGAACACCACAAGCATCTGGATTACTACAAAGGACTGGAGGAAAAAACGCTCCTATAAAAGCTCAGAAGGGAAAGAGGTTAAGTCAGAGCTTGAACATTAAATTAGCTCGCTCTTTCCACATTGGGCAGACCAAAATCACCACACTAGCAACGGTATCCAAGCAGTCCCGCGCAGTAGCAAGGGACACAGCAAGGAGTTAGGGCAGGGTGGCCCCTTAAAACCCGTACATTCTAGAGAGCCAGCCTAGCAGCTGTCCGTCCGTGGGCTTTTGAAGAGACATGTCATGATTTTTACACAGCCTAGGAACAAAACTCAGGTTTCCTCTCCCTTTAGCTAGTTTCCACAATAGCATGGCATTTGTTAACACAGTCATGCCAGTGTCGGGCCACACCTGCAGCTGGTTTATTCACGCATCCCCAGCAGGGAAAACACGTTTGAACATATGGACATGCAGGACCCTCTTGCTCTAACCCCAGCAAAACAGGAAACACCAAGCCGCCGGTCTGCATGATTACACAGCCAACCAAGTACATCTAGCTTGCAGCACGAAGAGGCTCAACCCCAAGAAGAAACCTAGCCCCTGTCTGTAATTATAACACGGACAAAATGAACCAAGCAAACCTAAGGGGAGAATTTGGGGAGTGCAGAGACAGATGTCTAATCTAAGTTGCCAGCCTCAAAGTTAAGGCATCACTAGAAACACACTTGTTTGGAGAAGAGCCATACCTGCAGTCTCCCATACCATACCACAGGCAAGTCAAAAGGATATTTATTAATTTCTTAATACCTGAAGAGAGAAGAAACTGCTCAACTTGAAGGAGATCTGTATCTTACACTAGATACTTAAGGGACACTAAGGCCGATAAAGCCAGATAATGTGGCACAGCTTTTCTCCTTTATGGAACCTTATCCCAGCATCCAAGAAGACAATTTACCCTACAGAATAAATTTTATTTACGATGCCATTACATTTGTTTAAACATTAGACGATAAGCCCTTCATCCATTGAGCAACATTTGCAGGAATTGGCACCGTTACGTGGTCAGATAATGCCCTGCTGGAAAGAGGCATTTTGTAACTGGGACAGATCCCAAAGATCATATTTTTAGAAGTAGATTTGTTTGCTTCTCCAGGTCAAAGAGCAGTTTGACACAACCAGAGAGGACCTCTACCAGTACAGCTAGACAAGATAAGAATCCTTCTGCAGAGGCGAAGGGATGGGTAGCTCACACAAAATTAAGGCTAAAAAGAAATTCAAAAGCAAAAGATAGCAGTGTCCATATAGTTATAAACATGTTCAAAAATGCATGGGTTGTTAATTGAGTAAGATTAGACAAACATTGAAGACAGACATCCATATGACCAAAGTCAATTTACCGTAATGGTTTAGGAAAATTTATGGGCTCAAAAACTTGGAGGAATTCAAGCATTTCAACAGTCACGAGACAAACAAATGCATATCCTAACGACAGATGCCTCTTTCCGTGTAAAGCCCTTTTTCTGGGCATCACAACACTCTTACACAGTACCTGGAAGCAGGCTTTTCAGATATGACACCTAGATTAAAACCTCTGAGAAACTTTAAAAGTGGAAATTCCATTAACTCAATGACTTTCCATGTAATTTTCACAAGGCAATGAAAAAAAAAAAAAAGGTATTCGTAAGCTCTTGAGCTACCGCAAATACCAAATAGCTTTACGCAAGCTTTTCCTGTGAAAAAGAGCAACCCATTAAATGTGGTTTGAGATAACTCATAAACTGCACATACGAAATCCAGTCTAGCATAAATCTACAACGCTGCCAAGAGGGACCATTCCGCCCACTCGTGCCTGATCCTCCCCCTCCCTACACCAGCAGCTATAATGAAGATTAGCATAAATAACTTCTTTAGTGAGATCAGTTCGCCAATTCAGCTTACTGCTCAGGCCAGCACAAGAGGAGAAAGAAGAGCAGCTGGATCCGGACGATGGGTTCACACTGGAGTGAGCGGTCAATACCACCCTCCCACCTGCAACTAACTACTAAATATAATTAGGTGTTGTGGTACCTCTGCAACTTTGTGAGCACTCCTACCCCACACTAAAAGCTAAGCAGAAGGAGCTGGTTGATTTGCCTCACAAACAATAACATGTCCAGAGCCAGTACTGCTGTGCCATAAATTCATAACCTAGCTTCCTCCACGGCTGTCAGCCTCTAAGCCTTTCTTGTAAGCGTTCCCATCGCTAACTACAAGAGGTTCTGGCTGCTTTGCGTACAAAGCCCTCTTGGCAGAACACAGTGGAAGTTTCTTTTTATTACCCATGCAGATGCTGGTCTTGCAACTGCTGGAAGTTGATCATTTTTCCTTTTACCAACCCAGAAACTGTCATATCCGTTGTACCCACCGCTGGCTGGAATTAGAGAGATGTCCCCACGCACAGCATTACCAGAGGGCTTCTCTGTGCCAAAAGCTCTGTAGTTTCAGGCATGCCAACCACTAAGGGAGGTTTCTTCTTTGCTTCGGGGGAGGGAGGAAAGTAGAAAAAAGATGACTTTGCAGAATACGCTGCAAATTAAGTTTAAGGCTCCTATAATTTGCATCTAACCGAAATATTTGCATGAAGCTGCTATTAGAGAAATCCATGACTTTAGGAACAGGTCCTTAAGAATAAACAAATCCCAAACACTAGCTTTGCTTGGCACATTCAAGTTGCTCTTGAGAGAGCAGCTGTGCAGAAAAGGGCACACTTCTCCAAGAGGACTTGGAACTCAGACACTGCTCTTCTAGAAAACCACTGAGGTACCGCGCCACTAAACCGCAAAAAGCAGCTGAAGTGCTACGAAAACAGTCTGACTCAAAATGGACAAAGCTCTTTCTTCGGGGTTGTCCACGTGACCATTTTTTCATTTTTTCCAACAACCATCCCAAAGCAGACTATTAAGAATACATGGACTAAAATTTCCACTAAGTCCACTTTACAGAAGACTCGAAGACGTAGTGGGCCAACTATTTCAAGCACGTGGAACCACCACACCAGCCAGCACAAAGCATCTACGGAGATACTCGTGCCCAGCCTCTTAGACACTGAAATGTACACAGAGTCTTAACCAAGAAAAACAGCAAAAAATATCCATCACCAAAAGGCCCAAAAGCCTATTCCATGGATCTGGAAAGAACTACAGAATTTTCTTCTGCAACTCCCAGAATCTCAGTGCAGCTGATGCAGATTTCAAAGCACCTGGCTGCGATGTTTAAAAAGCTGTATGTACCCACAGCCCTCCCCTAAAGCCATTCAAAAGAAAGAAAAAAGCTTTTTTGGTTTTTTTTGTTCTGAGTTTCTCTCCTCTCTATTGGAAAAGTCATCTGCTTCACATGGCATAAGGACATAAAAGACGCAAGAAATTTTTGGTTGAAACACAGTAAAATACGCATAATTATTATGCCATATGCAGATATGTTCAGAAAAGAAGCTTTTTTGGGTTTAGGTGTTGGTTTTTTAGACTTACAACACAGGCCTTCTTAACCCCACTGTTAACACGTGCAGGAGGACCTCTCTCATAGAATCACAGAATGGTTTGGGCTGGAAGGGACCTTAAAGACCATCCAGTTCCAACGCCCCTGCCATGGGCAGGGACACCCTCCACTAGACCAGGTTGTTCCAAGCCTCATCCAGCCTGGCCTTGGATACTCCCAGGGATGGGGCATCCACAGCTTCTCTGGGCAACCTGTCCCAGTGCCTCCCCACCCTCTCCAGGAAGAATTTCTTCCTGATATGCAATCTCAATCTCCCCGCTTTCAATTTAACCTATTATCCCTTGTCCTGTCACTACAGGCCTTTGTAAAAAGTCCCCCCCAGCTTCCTTGTAGGCCCAAGGATAACAAACCAAAGCTTGAGTTAAACATGCACAAGGGTGCAATATTAAACACTACACCGTTGTGTCATTTGCCAACTTACTGCTCAAATTTGCTTCCATCTCCTCAGCAGGAGTTTCACTCAAATATCCAGTATACTATAAATTTTTACTTCTGTCAAAAGTAAAACAGCAAAGCAAGTACAGCATACGAAAATGAACTGATGAATTTAGAAATCACCTTACAGAAATGTACTTATCAGATCACAGTTCACTATACTGGACAAAACAGGTATCACTTAGTTCTGGCCTATAAATAGTTCCATTAAAATCAGCATCTCAATTATTTCCTTCAACGAACAGTTTACTTTAAGCTGCCTCTCACCACTGCCAGGATAACGAAAGTACTCCTTTTCACTCCCAATATCTAGGTAAGATTTCTTTAAACAAGATATTTTTGACTCATCAGTGCTTCTTCCTGACACGCCAGGAATTAAATGCTACTAATAGTGACTAAAACTGCAGCAGTATAGTGAATTCCCAGCATGTTATCAGAGCCTGCTAAATAACTTCTATTCTAGTGACACTCAACAACCCTAAATCACGGATTAAACTTTTGACTGTATAACAGCACTGAACAACCCAAATCCTTAGCGGCAAGAGCTCCCAGCTCCAGGTCGGCAGTACCAGTATTAGCACAGCAGAAAAACAAACTGGAGGAAAAAAAACAGTCGGGCCTATTTGGGTATGTTGGTAACCACAGTAAATTCCCACCTGGCAGATGATTATCAGCCTAATTGTCCCAACGTTTAGGGATTATAGTTTAGACGCAATTTAACTCGTAAGTGATGCTGAACCTTTAAGCTTAAAAATTAACAAGGTTTGTTCTCTAACCCCACACCCCGCCCCCCCCCATCCAAATCTTTGAGTTTAAATTGAACTGTGAGATCACTGAAACAACATTTCCTTTCCATGCACTTAATGTCTATCTATTTTTTGAAAATGTAACTTAAAATGCAAACGAAATCAGCAATTATAAAGACTTCTGCACCTGATCATCTTAGTGAACCAATATTAATGAATAGATGATTATCTGGAACCTTTTGCCTTTTTCTTGTCATACTCTGTTCATTTCTTCATGTCTAAGCCACAAGGATATCCTAAATCCAGCCTTTTAAGGGATCCACAAAGTACTTAGGCAACATGACAAGAAAGCAGCCTTCTATGTGAGGTTCCAGGAGGTGCTCTGAGCTGAAACAAAACTGTTTCCTTGACAAAAAGACCAAGAACAGGATGAAATCTACCCATCAATATTCAAGGAGAACGACAATGATACTAGATTCTTAAGATCACTGGATTTGTAGCCAATAAATAAAATATTATAGTAAAATTATCCAGAGTTAAGACATCAGCAGCTACAGCTACTTTTATAAAGTTCAGTTCTCATTTTTCAAAAAAAAACCTCACTTCTTGCTGGGAAAACAGTTTAGACAGCGTGTGAATATCGGGATTTCTACTGCCAGCAATCACCAGAAAAGCCACTGAACTTCAGACTTCCAAAATCCTCCACAATACTGGTTCTGTAGCACACTTAATATGGCATTGCCCTCACTTCCAAAATCATTTTCTTGGAAAGGGACAGCCCCTTTACAAGAATATTATGGCAAAGCAACATCTAGCACACATCTACCTAAATCCCCTATGCTTCATTTTGGAAGCATCACAAACTTGGTGGAGTGTTTTTGTTTGACTAACACACATACGGAAAAGTTTCACCAGGGCCAGGAAGCAGATTTAAGCCTTCGATGATTTCACAGCATTGCAACAATGCTCTTACATGCCACTAGGTTAGTAATACTTCCACGCAACAGAGGGATCCACTAAAACAGACTGAGTGATTACATGTACAGATATAAATTCCTAATGCAAGCCATAAACGCATCTTTACTATTCATCAGCGCTGTAATTTCACACTTAGTAAAAAGTTCATCCAAAAAACTGATGCCTGTAGAAGATTTTAAAGCAGACTACATTCAACAAAACAGACTGAAAGCCCTCTCGTGCCCAGACTAACATCAGGTCTGGAGCTTTTTCACCAAAACTATGGAAAACACTTCCTGGCTCCAGGTGGGACCACCTCCACTCTATCAGCTTCCCTTTGAAAAATCAAGGTTCTTTCACTAACACTGCAACTGTTGACAAAATACTGGCCCAGGAAAATAAAGAAGTATCAGCTTGTCATTAAGTACTGTTTATTCGGGGAACTGTGCTACAAATCAGAAACCTTTACCCCCAGAGCTACATTAGGCAGTAATTCCTTATTTTGGGGTAATATCAATAATTCCTGCAAAAGGGTACACACCAGTTCCCAAGCGAACATCACTCTCACCATTGGACAGTTTCCAAACTGTACCAGAAAGCAGGGTTTTTTCAGAGACAAAATGTGAAACTTAGCAATAGCACACCATCATGGAAGAGAAGGGTGGGAACTCCTCCAGCAGCGCCTCACTCAGCGGTCAATGTACCTAATCCAGGGGTTTTTTCTTCCATTTTAACACAGTATGAAGAGCACCCCTCCAGTAACACAGCTTTCAAATGTAGAATAGGCTAGCAAAAGGGAGGCCTACAGGAATGTTGGAGGGAGACTTTTTACAAGGGCCTGTAGTGAGAGGACAAGGGTTAATGGCTTTAAATTGGAAGTGGGGAGACTTGGAATAGGTATCAGGAAGAAATTCTTCACGGAGTGGGTGGGGAGGCACTGGGACAGGTTGCCCAGAGAAGCTGTGGATGCCCCATCCCTGGGAGTGTCCAAGGCCAGGCTGGATGAGGCTTGGAGCAACCTGGTCTAGTGGAGGGTGTCCCTGCTCATGGCAGGAGGGTTGAAACTAGACAGTCTTAAGACAGTCCCTTCCAACCCAAACCATTCTGTGATTCTATGATTATATTAAATTAGTATTTAAATAGTTACCAGAAGACCCAAATGCTACTGAAAGTATGTTACCTACAAAAAAGCATTCAAGAAAAATGCAGGCAATGTCCTAAGCAGAGTTCCAGTGTTTTTCAGGCACCTTCCCAGAGCTTGAGCGTGACATTATGAACCCAGCAGTCAGTCTGAAGAGAAAAGGCAGAGAAGACTGAGGAAAACACCACCAAACTCAAAACAACCAACGCGCAATTTGTCTCCATTATCAAGATCATGTCTTTTTCCAGGAACTGCAGAACACACCAGCAGAGGAGGAGCAAGCGCTGTTAACCATTTTGCTTTCGCAGCTTGAATTCCAACATGCAGGCTGCTATCCTAAATATATGGTTGTGCTCCTTGACTTAAATTGATCCAGGAAATAATTTCTCAAAGATTATGCATACTGAGTCTCAAGTAATGACTAAAATAGCAACTACCTAAGCTAACAAACCACTCTACATCTTCAGCACTCCTCCTTCCCCTTCCAGCACTGTGGAATTCAGACCCAGCTGCACTCGCAGTCTGCTGTTCCTACAGAATTCAACATGCCGTAATCAAAAAAGCAAAACTACATTTGGGTTTAGAGGTTTATATTAACATGCAATTAAAGTCAGTCAAGAACTGGCTTGTTTTGGAAGTTTGGAACATGGTGACCTCCAGATAACTCAATCAGTGCTGCACACACTGCTTAACCTTAACAGAAAAATCTTGATCACATCATAAAATCAGTGGAGGCAATAAACCTAACCATACATTTTAACAGCAATCTGCCAAAAAGAAGATGAATATGCAGAATACGGAACTATATTATTTGCTATGAGAAAAAAAGCAGACTGCACATGCTGTCTCAGCAGTAACAACAGTTATCCCAAGGAAAACGTGCTCTGCTTGAAACAGTGTTTAAATCTTTAAGTAATTAGTAATCAGGAGCTAGAACACGTTTATTAAGCTTGCAGGATATAAAGCCACATACAGAACAAATGATTCATAATCTGATGATGTCAACACCTCCTATAAAAATTTTACATTCTTAGTGCTCACCGAAAACACCATCCCAGAAAAGGTTGAACATTAGAGTAACACAGGTTCTGCCAGGTTAGTCACACAAGGGAACCAGAGTAATTAGCATTTCATTCTTCTGCCAGTGAATAAAACTGCCTAATCTCCCAAATAATGGCTATATTTTAACCGAATCTTGAAGAAATTTCTTCTCATACTACAGCTTTTACCTGGGAAGCAAAAGCTATCAGACTTCTGGTACCAATGTAAAGAAGGAACAACTTCTTAATTTTGTGATTTTTTCACTCCCTCCATCTCTCTGACCTTTTCCTTTCTCACCACTTCACCTCAGACACTAGAGAAGCACCTAATATTTGTGGATTTAATCCATAGATACTTCCTGTAGAAATACTTTGCTTTTTAAGTACTGAATTTCAGGTTTCAGAGAAAAATCCAAGGCTGCAGAAGTGATGTGAGCAAGGGGGAAAATGCCTGTCAGAACATGATTGTCCAGAAATATCCAGAAAAATCCTTACAAACAAGTGGAAAAAACCCTACTTCCCACTGGACCCTGGAAAGGACGAGAAGCAGAACTGAGAACATTTCTACACACAGAGTTCACTGGAATCAGTGAGGGAGCAGAGTTGGTCAGCTCGCTTCATTAGTCAGTGTTTGCACTCCCAGCTCATTTTAATAAAGGTTAAAAGCGTCGATCAATATTGCAAAGACATTATGAGCACGTAATTACAGGCAGCTAGCAGGTGCACTGATCATCTTCCCATGCCTAAAGGCGATTAGAACACGGAAAAGTGAGTTGGCTACATTAAAATATTCAAATAAATAACCAGCTTTTACAGCTTTAAGTTGACAAAATGACAATTTGCACTTATATGTGGGAAAAAAACCCCAAAGTCACAGTTCTACAACTAGAATGGAAATCATCACTGCTACATAACTGAAGTTATTTGAGTAACTACGAGACATATGCAGCATCATTAAGACTTGTAACGTATGGATGATGAGCACAGTTCACCCTGTCAGAAAAGCTCTAAAGCACACTTCGCTAGTCCACCGTTTTGGTCTGGTTTCAACAGCTTTAAACCGCCGAGACCTCCACAGAAGGTATCTTCACCTTGTCATGGGAACCGAAGTCGGTATCCAAAAACAGAACAGAAAAAACAAACCTTTGCATTAGGCATGACTGATCTCAACTTGAACATGAGAGTCTTCAAGACCTGGATGCATCTGTAACAAGATTTATGAACCTATAAGGTACAGATCTGACTCATCGGTTTCACGTGGTAGGAGGACAAACCGAGAATCATGTTTCACTAGCCATAAATAGATGGTTTTTTCCTGTTACAGCAATCTCAGAGAACAGGATAGCTGGAATTCATGTTATTTTCTGGCTGTGCGGGGGGTTTTTTAAATCCTTATGGACTTTACCCCAAAAGGTTTGTTACACATTCTCAGTAATTTCTTTGCACCGCCTCAGATTTGAAAACACAAGAGAGTAAATCTCTGTTTCAGGGAAACACAACACAGGAGTAGATGTTTGGTTCGACTGGGCAGGAACTTAACTACCACATCCTCTTAACTAAAAAGCAAAAAAAAATTTGCATTTTCACTTATGAGTCACTCATACTTTACTATCAAAGTATCTTTCACTTTGTTTACATCCCCTGGGGGTTGATGGAAATCCAGAAAACCAGCAAAAACACACACATAATTTAAGTGTTATTATAACAACTCAGCTGGATCTTTCTCTGTTCCAGTGTGCTTTTTTAGGAAAGGGACAACAGAGGCATCCAGCCTTCAGCATTTGAGGTGATACCACATAAGGTGTCAAACTGGGAAAGACTGGAACTACCAGAACAACTGAGGTTCACAGTGAAATAGATAAAAATAGGTTGCAATGCAAAAGGGACCGACAATTAGGAGGAGGTTGCTAATGGAGTTTAATTATCAGCTTAGAAACTAATCTTATTTTATATTCTTAATAGTGACCTTAACACAAGAAATAATTGAATAAAATACCAGTAAGAATCCTAACGTCAAATCTAGGAATGACACTGATCTTCCTCTACGGAGGTATCGTACATGAAAACCTGAACTCACTCTGAGGATCCGAGTGAAATGGGATGAAACTTCCCAGCAAAGGTACATGACCAGCATAACAGAGTAAAAAGCTCGTTAGTCTCTGAAGTGGGATTTCAGCCGTATAAAACAGCGACAAAAGGACCCGAGTGCATTAGCCAACTACAAGATGTCATCAGTCACGAGTCTGATGCAACCCTAGAAACCATGGTCCTCGGACACAGTAATTTCGCATTTGACAACAGACTAGGGTACATGACTGCAATCGCAGAGCACAACACTTCACCTCTCATTCACCTTAGCAGGCAGTTCAAAATGGAGCAGGTAAAAAAAAACGGCTGTTTTAAAAAATCAGGATATGAAGTGCTTCTCCCAGAACGCAGAGCACTCACTTTTGGTGCTTTTCCTTACCAAAGAAAGCAAGTTTGGACAAAGGTTACATTACCATCTATAAATTGTTTACTCCTTCCTTGTCCAAAAAAAGAAGTGAATGAGCTCATCACTTTCTGCAGAAGTCAGGGGAGAGAGGGGAATAAAGTCCAGGTCTCTCTCAGCATGAGTCAAAAGACACCAGTACTCATTTGTCAGGGGAGCTGGAACTACATGATCTTTAAAGTCCCTTCCAACCCAAACCAGTCTATGATTCTATGAAGCAAGTGGTAGCATTGGGGAAATCCCTAGGCCGGTCCCGTGTGAGACATTAGGGAGCAGCCTCCCACGTGGCTCCATTCCTTCAGGGATGAACTGCAGAGGCAAAGAAGGGATCCGATGGAGGAGGCTCAGGCAACGTGCTGGGTTGAATATTTTCCAAGTTGGACAAGCTGAAGCCTCTCAACATGCTGCTGCCTCTGTACAGGCAGTGTGTCTCTGGAAACACCAGATGTTTCAAGAACAAATTTCCTCTTGGATCAATTTTCTTCCCAAAGGCACAACCTCCCCTACAATGCAGGCTGAACTAGACACTATTACTAGACTAACTCTTTCACTTCTACACACAGGAGTTTTTAAAGTAAATAGCCAAGTCAGTCTTCCTGCTGGTAGCTTCAAGCCAACAGAGGACAACTCCAGCAGTTTGAAAAACAGTACAAGTATTCTTTGGCAGGCTTGAGGAGGACAATCTTCATTTAACATTTGGAAAAGTCTTTGTGGACGTGCAGGTAGCTGCAGCGCTAGTGAAACAGCCAGAAACTGGATCCAGCACTAACTAATCCTCTAGTAACACCACTAAACACAACAGGAAGGATGCTGGCATTCACCAGAAGAAACCTCTCTGCCACTGAAAGAAAACCCGTGTGCTGATCCTAAACTAGAACATGACCTCAAAGGTCTTTATAAAACACTTTGGGGTTTTTTTAATTAAAAAGAGAAGTTATCAGGTGATTTCAGCGTTCCGAGAAGTTTCGGTTCAGCATCACATAAGCAGATGCAATGTTACTAGACATCTCATTTCTTCCTGGACAGCAGTGATCAAGGTTTTATATTTCCTAGCTTTGTTTTACATTTAAAACCATAAAACTACTTAAGAAATATGCTTAAATCATACTTAACTGACACTGAACATGGGTCATCTACTCTGTTCCTCCTCCACAAACACTTTGCTTGCAATACCACAGCTCCCAACGATAGAAACACTATTAAATAAGTATTGTTACATACATTATGGCAGAATCCCTATTCTATTTCAAGGTTAAAGTGGTTTCTTCCTACTTAGGCAAGCAAACTTAAACTACAGTATAACCAGAATTCCCAATATCCCTCCAGATATCAGCTCCAGAGTATCTCCCAGAATCAATCTGTTCCACATAAAACTTTTAGCTCGATCTGCGTGTTCATCCTGCAGTATGTTATGTTCCTGTCCCAGGAATTTTAAAGTTGTCCATCTTCATTCCCAAAAACCTACCCTCCCCTATGTTTCTTTGTATTTTCTCCTTTCAAGAATCCAATCTTAAATCGCAGGTCAAAGTCTCCTCTTTCCATTTCAGATGGCATTTAAGCTCCCTCCCTGAACACAGGAATCAAGAGCTAGCAGAGAGCAGGTAACAAACAAAACTTGCCTAGAAGACAGCACACAAGCCCTCAAACCAGCATCCCTCAGACCAAGGTCAGCCGTGCTGATAAACCACCCCACCGCTGGGATTACTGAGCACTGCTTAAGAGCTGCTAAAATTGTTTTTACTGATGATAAGCACATTCAAACCACCTCTTAAAAAACGGCAGAACGCAAGGTCATGCATTTGTAAAACACCAGCCCTACTGTAGGAAACGGAATTGTATCGCGGAAGGCAATGACATTAAGGACTTTGGGCAGCACTGCAGATATCACGTGAACATTAACTCCTGACAGGAGTCCGTAGCAAAAAGGACTGACAGGCCCTTTGGAAAGGAAAATCAAGGTGAAAGGTGGTATTATCTTTTTATGTTGCATCAGTGAGATCAACAAGGGACCGTCACCCTTCTGCACGGGGACCAACACAATGCTGAAAGCTAGAAATGCAGGTAGAAATAACTACAAGCTTAATCACCACCCTGAAAAAAAAACCACATTAAAGTCAAGTCTGTTTAACAAGAAAGGTGAATGGATTTCTCAATTATCACCAAATTTGGGAAGAATTCAGTTCTTATTAATATCTAGCAAAGCACATGTACAGAAAGATACAATGACTAGGAGTTTAGTCAGAAACTTCTTTTTTTTGGAGTTTCATTTCATTTTGGAAAGTGGAGATAATTCATGACATTAACAAACATGACAACCCCATCACTTGTTGATAGGGGGTGACTTGAAGATATTTCATTTCAACCAAAGGTTATTACATTCAGCACAATCAACAATTAAACAAGACTCTACAGGCTGCAATGACAAAGGTGTCCAAGCGCTGTACTCCACCAGCCCTCCCGGCCTCTAACACTGAAGCTAACTTACCGAAAAGGTGCATCAAAAATAGCACCTCTAGACCACATGAGAGTCACCCAAACCTCTACTTTCAGTAACGAGAGGAGTTTAACAGCCCACAGGTAGACTGCCATGCAGCCAAGCCTCCCATTCAGGATAGGTTCACAAACTGCTGCCTGCAAAACTCAGCTCCCAACTCTTTTTGCCAAACCCCCAATTCCTAAAAACAGGAGGCACGGGCAGCCCATGGCCCCCTTCCCCCAAACCCACACAGGACAGGCCCAGCGAGCCTCCAACACTTCAGAGGTCAGGGGCAGGAGAGAAAGACTGGCTGCCAAAAAACACACTGCCCACAGCACCTGACATACCCAAACCTGCGGGGGGGTAGGGGGGCAGGTTTACTTATCCTTCTCCCCATTTAACCTCATGACCAGCTTCTCCCACACACCATGCCCGTTCTTCCCCAAATCTGAGACCAGCTTCTCCTCCTGACATGCAGCCCCCCCTTGTCCATACCTAGTGCTCCACAACCCCCTCCCACGTTCCCAAAGCCTGGCAGACAGACCTTCCCTGCTCCCAAGCATCCAAACCAGACCCCCCAAACTGTTCATCAACCGCTTCCCCCACACACACCCCCAGAGTGTTGGTGGTCAACTCCCTCCCCAAACACCCCCCAAGCCCTGATGACCATCCCCTCCCCTCTAAAATCCTGCTAACTGCACGAACACACGGCCCCCCCAACCCTGCTGACCACCCCCTCCCCCACACACAGCCCCCCCAACCCTGCTGACCACCCCCTCCCCCACACACAGCCCCCCCAACCCTGCTGACCACCCCCTCCCCCACACACAGCCCCCCCAACCCTGCTGACCACCCCCTCCCACACACAGCCCCTCCAACCCTGCTGACCATCCCCTCCCCCACACACAGCCCCCCCAACCCTGCTGACCACCCCCTCCCCCACACACAGCCCCCCCCAACCCTGCTGACCACCCCCTCCCCCACACACAGCCCCCCCCAACCCTGCTGACCACCCCCTCCCCCACACACACAGCCCCCCCAACCCTGCTGACCACCCCCTCCCACACACAGCCCCCACCAACCCTGCTGACCATCCCCTCCCCCACACACAGCCCCCCCCAACCCTGCTGACCATCCCCTCCCCCACACACAGCCCCCCCAACCCTGCTGACCAATCCCTCCCCCACACACAGCCCCCCTAACCCTGCTGACCAACCCCTCCCCCACACACAGCCCCCCCCAACCCTGCTGACCAACCCCTCCCCCACACACAGCCCCCTCCTCCTCCCCACTTGGCGGCTGGCGACCAGGCCTCCCCCTCACTACCCCCTCCCCAAACCAAGGGCTCAGACCAGCCCGGGCAGCCCCTGCACCCTCCGCTGGCAGTGGCCAAGGCCGCACCCCCCGTACTCCCCCCGCAGCGGCCGCCACCGCAGCGCCGCCCGCCGCGGCCTCCCCGCCTAGGCCACGGCAAGGGCCCGACGCGGGCCTGGCAGCCCGCCGCAGCGAGGAGCGGCTCAGGGCCGAGGTCGGGGCAGAGCCCGGGACTCACTCGGGCAGGTAGGTGGAGGAGAAGCTGCTCCAGCGGTGCAGGGTGTAGCCCAACACCCGGCTCTCGGGGCCCGCCGGCCCCGCCGCCGCCATCTTGTTGTCAGCAGCGGCAGCCGCGGCCCCGGCAGCGACCGCGGGGGGCGGGGCCGCGCTCTTAAAGGGGCCGCGCGGGCGGGGGGCGGTGGCGGGGCGCGGGCCTGTGTGGGAGGATGGGCAGTGGGGGACACTCCCGGATGCTGTGGGGGATGTGCCATGGGGTTGCATTGCGCTGTGGGGTTCAGGGACGTGCCCCATGGAACTGCTGTGGGGCTCAGAAGGACATCCCGTGGGGCTGAGGCGGCTGTGGGACGGGAGTGGGCTGTGGGTGGCTAAAGGGGACCGTGGGTCACCCTGGGGAAGGGATCTAGGAAAACCCAGTGGGATTCGGTCCCGTGCTGGCTCGTGCACCCGTCCCTGTTGTGGGCAGTCATCCTCCCTCACTCCCATTTTATTAGCCAAGTGTTTGACCATGCATTCTTACACTTCCCAAGAAGCTTGTTTTGCCGTTTCTGCCAATTTTTAAATGCTGGGTGGTTTGCTGGGTTGTTTTGGTTTGATTGGTTTTTTTTTTTCCCCCAAAAAAAGGAGTTAAAGCATTAGAGTCACCATAAATAACAGTAAATAGATAAATACAAGTAAAAACAACAAGTAAAAGGAAAATGTGACTGCTCAATCTGCCCAGATCGAGCGTTTGACCAACAGTCCCGTTGGAAAACAATTGCAAATTGAGCGCTGCGTGTCAAAATTAATCAGGGGGTTTTGCCTTGGGTCATTTTTTCAGTCCATACACCAGCTCGTCTGCGTGCTCCATGGAGAGGCAAGGCAGAGGTCCGGGCTGGGGGAGGAACCCAAGTGGTTTCCCATGTCTTGTGTACATTTTGCTGTGGATTCTAGGGAATAACACGTATTTAATCCTTTCCTCCTTTGCAGCTGATGCTGCTGAGTAATTCACCGGCAGCACTGGCACCTCTCTGGGTCTGCGGTGCTGTGGTCTGTTTGGAGGGAAGCTCCCATTGGGATCGCCATACCTGCACCAGGGGCTTTTTAGTGCTTTGGCCACCTGTGTGCCAGGAGGCTGGCTCCGAAACCCCAAACTGGCCCAGAAGTTGGGTATTCCTTGAAAGGTTTCTCTGTCTGAGGTTGCAGGGTTTGTCCTGGAGAAGGGAGATGGTTTCAACCAGAGCCCCCACCAAAGCAAGGGGGAGGCTTGGGACATCCCTGGGGCAGCTCTTGACATCTTGAGAAAGCAGAGGAGGTATTTCAAGATCAGGAGAAAAAAACCCAAACAAATAAACAGCTGTCTGTTGGAAATGACAGATTGAGAGATATTATCAGGCAGGACAGCAAGATGCCTGGATAGATTAAATTAGCACAAGGATTTTTTTTTTCCTTTATTTTAGGAAAGGGAGTGAGAATGCTGCAGCAAAATCTGCTTGCAGATGAAAAGCTCGTTCAGCTGCCTTGAAGGCTGAACATCAACCTGGTACTTCAAAAGCGAGGGGGTCACCGAGTGCTTCATCTCAACACACCTTCCCAGGAGGAGGGTTTTCACTGATATCAAAGCCATGGCGTCTCTGTAACAGCATGGTAAAGTCCACGCACGAAGCACAAACTTCCACACTTGCCTGCGCTAAGGAAGCTGTTTGAAGTTTGTAGCCTGCCCGTGGCATTTAAGACTTCACTTATCCAAACTTCTGCCTGTGGGTATCCCCATCCCACTCCCCAAATTACCGCAGGAGTATTAAAAGAGAGTTTACTAAGGATCTTGCTAATAATATACTCCCAACACGAGGAACAGACGCTACCTCAGCATCTGGAGCCTCTAACGACCAGCCGGAGAGTAGGGATGCCATGTAAAACCTGTGACCTTTGAATATGAAATCTGCATAGCAAATTGCAAGCAAGCGGTGAGCGATAGTCCCACAGCAGCCAAGAGGAGGAGGAGGAGGAGGAAGGAGAGACAGAAGCCCCCTGCTCGCCGCTGCACAGTGTAAACTACTCCGGGAGCATCATTGCCTGGTATCCTATTACCACTTGAATCAAGACCCGGATGCCGAGCCAGCTTATTTTTAGCCAGTTTTGGACTGAAAGTGAAGCGAATCCTGGTGAAACACGCAGTACTGACAGACCCTGGAAAATCTGTATTCATAGGCAGCAGGGAAGGCTGTGAGGAAGCAGAGCAATCCTGAGCTGCAATCCAAGTCCCCTGGTTTCTCAGGCTCAGCCTGCGCTGCACTACGCAGTTACTGACAGTCGCTGGGAGAGGGTTTTTCTACACCGAGTGGACCAAGCAGGGTGGGGAGGAGCGCGATGTGCAGGGGAGCAGTGTGCTGCAGATTTGGACAGCCTGTGAGCCTCCAGCTGAGCTCTGCATCCCGATCAGAGCGGCTGCCAGAGCTCAACTGCGACAGCAGCGGGGCCGTAAAAATACCCAGAAAACAGGAGTATCCGAACACTGCTCAGCTAGTGCAGGGCCATGCTGTGTTTGCTGCACGAACGCAACGGCAGATCCATGCAACCTGGGGGGCCCAGTGGCACCCACTCTGCCCCGTGCTGCCTTCGGCAGCGACTCAGACCCGCAGCTTTAGGGAAAAATTGCAAAAAGGGCACTTACAAAGCAAACAGCCTGTTTCTGACCCCTTCCCTTGGGATCTTGCTGAACCCCTCCAGCACGATGTGGTGCCTGCCACACCTGTGCTGGCCAGGTAGATCCATGCTGCCTGTGGCTCGCTGCTTTGTGAGGACGGGGCTGCAGAAGGGGAGTGAGAACTTTCCCAGCAACAAAAATGGGTCCCTTCGGCATTTCAGGGCACAGCTTGCCAGAGAGCCAGGAGGTCCCTGGACGGGTGCCTTGGACAGTAGCTGGAGTTGCTGGGAGAGTCCAGGGTGGTCACAAGAGATGTCCCCTGCATCTCTTTGCCAGGAGGATGCGCAGTTGGCATTCACATGCTTGTTGTCGGTGAACTTGAAGTCCAACCATAGGCAGCTGGGGGGTTCGACAATTGTTTGTGTCTGCCTCAAGACAAATATCTCGTTCCCCCATCACAAGCTTGCTCCTCTACTGCGCGTGTGTTTCGAGTTTCCTCATGCAAAACCTGCGTGGGTGTTTGGATATGTAATGAGCACATAGTTCAGGATGAAAACAAGTTGCATGGAAGAGCCAAGTAACGCCAGAAAAATGAAAGCAATACAAACAACAACATGGCACGCGGCCATACCAGCTAGATCGTGGGCCAGCCGGATCTCACGTCCTCCCCGGAGCTGCAGAGCTGATCAGCTGTTGGAAAAAGAGACCTTTAAAGACAAGCGAGAGGAAATAGCATTGGCAGCGCAGGCCACAGCGTGTTTCTTTCCAAAGCAGGACAGAGCCAAGGACATTAGGCAGAGCTGTAACATTTGGGGTCTCATTGCTCAGCCATGAAGTAAGGCAAAAACCTCAAGTGGGCTGCAGTTGTGCAAACTCCTATTGTTTTCTGAGCGGAAGCAGAGCGCTGGCTTGGTGGGGTATTGTCGTACCAGATTTTGGCAATGCTCTCTCACCTAACCAAACTCCCTCTGCAAAGCCAGAGCTCCATTGTGACTCACTATGTGGTGTAGGGAGAATAAACCCGCCTGCCTGCACTGGACCTGGGCTGGAGAGCATCTTCCCAAGTCAAATGTGATCCCTCCCATAGCGCCTCCAAAGAAAATTACCTCTAACCTGTGGGCAAGGCTGGAGCGGGACCGGGAACAATTCCAAAAACTCCCCAAACTGGCCTCACTCGTCATAGTCTCATTTTGATGACATGATGGAAAAAGAAAGTGGCAAAGCTGATTGTGACCCATTTTCTACAGGGCCACAATGCATATACACACTAAAAAGGGGTGAGAGCAAGCCTCAAAGACAGGTTATTTTACTTTTTTCCCCCAATTTAGGGAGAGGGATTATCTGTGCCTCCTTATAGCATAGTGAAACAATATCTTCTTCAATGTAATAAATTGCCTTTTCTGTTCTAGCCCCTGATCCATGCATCTGCTCCTAGGCCACGCACTTAAATACCTGCTGGAGTCCTCTTCACCACCTCTTCCAGCCTCCGTCTGTTGGTTAAAGGCTTAAATCAGCAAAAGATCTCACTGGCAATCCAGAAGATTGAAAGGAGCCTGAAATACCAGCGCCTCCATACGCACATTGGCATAATTCTTTGCATAAAAGCCAGCTTTAAAAGGCTTGTTTTACAAAGCACAAGCATGCATTTTTTTCGAATCAAGGTCAGTAGCTCAGCTTCATTCACCAGTCTCCAGCTGCAAAACATGCCCCAGACAATGGAGGAGAGTGTATCTGAGTCAGAAGATGCCTTTTAAGGGATGCAAGTGGCTCCCAGCCACGCTGAGGAAAGAAGATCTCCTTGGTACCCTTGCACGCTCGGCCCCGTCTGAACTGAAGCGGGGCACCCGAGGGCAGGAAGAGCAGGCGAGATGGGAACAGAAGCACAAATCGTACTCGCTCCTCCGTACTTGGGTAAAATGCACTTTTCAGACATCGCCCCCAAGCCACCCTCTCCGTGCCCACCAGTGTGACGTGCCCCCACGCCCAGCTCCGCTCCACGATTCAGCGAGCACTCATAGGAAGCAGACAAGATGCTCGCAGCTGTGCCACAGGCTAAAAATATTTGCTCGCCTCTTCCCCCCTCCAGGCAGGTGCGCTCATCCTGGGCTGGGCTGCTCCCGCGGGGACGCGCTTGCACGCCAGCCGCGCACGCGGCTCATCGCGCGCTGCAGTTCAGCGCTTCTCCCTTTTCTACATGGAGCGCTCGGGTGTTGTGATTATTTCTCTGAATCACCCAAAGAGGATGCTCTGTCCTGTGTTTCAGATGCAGAATGTGCCTTGGAATTCAATAGTTGCTATAGTGCTGTAATTACCCGTTTTATGGAGTACTTAGTCACAATGGCTAGAGCTCCTGTTAGTAGGTTTGGATTCCTTCTGTTGCATTATTTTAAAGACCTTCCCGCTAAACATTTTCTCTCTGCATTAAAAATAGTTTATTTCAGCATCTGATTCCTCCAAAGATAGCTGCAATTCATGGTTGTGATGGAGCACTGGTCACCAAATCGATACTAGGAAGGACGGGGCTTGCAGCCCATTTTCTGTCACAGTACTCCAAGATCCACATCAAAGACGGCTTAATCGGCACCAGCAAAATGTTTCCCAGGATCCAGAAGCCCTTGAGCACTGATCCTGGCAACACTGCTGTCTGCGGTTCGGAGATGACTCGTGCTGTCTGCTTGGGGCATCTGCATCTTCCCAGGTGCTCCCCCTTGGCAGTATGCAGAGGGTGGGCTCCTTGGGTGCTCTTCCTAGGAGATGATTCAGCCCACCGCAATGGGACACATCTTGGGCCAGGCTGAATCACTCTCCGGAGGTGCTGGTCTTTTTATGCCCACTCTAGAAGCTCAGCTTTAGTGGAGACGGCTGAGATGGGTAAGACAAGTGTGCTCAACATTGCTCAACATCATTGCTTCTCCAAAAGGCAAGGATGCTCTCCATCCTACACGGTAGGATTGGCCTTTCCCCTCTTAACCTCTTTTTGTGCCTGGGTTTCCCAATCTAGGAAATGAAGCTAAATACTTAATTGCCTACTTTCTAAGGAGTCCGGCAGGATAATTAGCTAATGTTTGGGTAATGCGTCATAGGGTAGGAGTGCTGAGTAGTATTGCTGTCAGCAGCACAGTGGGAAGTGAAGGACTCAATCTTGTTTTTCAATCAGCAATGTCACGGTTTCCCCTAAATTCATTGTTCCCATTGACTAGTCTGCTGAGGGCAGGGGATTTGTTCGAAGTGTTTAAAGGAAGAGGATGCCAGGGACAGCGGACAGCTGTTTGCCATCCAGGAGAAGAGCTGTGAGAATAACTGGGTGGATTTTGGAAAGAGAAAACTGCCAATGAAGACAAAAGCAGGGAACTGGGACTGCACAGAAAGTGCTTACATCTGTAACTGTAGCGAGAATATTCAACAGCAACACCCTGTGAGGAACAAACGTGCATGAGGGAAACTTTTCTTGCACTGCATCTGTCGTACCCATGCAGCGCAGCAGGAAGGATGATGCAGAGACCCATCTAACTCACCCCGGAGACTGAAGCAGACTCAACCTAAAAGAGATTTCTCATCTTTAATTTTTATTATTCTGCAAATTACCTTATGGATGAACTTCAAGCCCTTCTCATGTCTGCTGATCATAATTGATGAGATTTCAATCGTGCCTCCTTGAAGTTAAGCATCTGAGAGACACTTTGGTTAATAGTTTGCCTTTCAGAGCAGTGCATTAGCTCTCTTGTGCTCCTGTCTGCTTAATTTAGAGCGAGTGGCCAAGAGTGGTGCAATTAAGGAAGGAATCTTGGGCTGAAGCTCTTCACGCTTTCAAATGACCAGCAGACCTTCAACGCTCGTTTTTACAGAATCTGGAACAACACTTTCCATGACTCACTACTAATTAAGCTCTGGATTTGCAAACAATTGTTTTTAACCTCTTCTTGTTGTGTATTAAAATTATTAAACCGCCAGCGCTGTCCCAGTGCCCTCCTGGTAGTGCCACTCTCATCTGCTGTCCCACCTCTGCAAGCCTGGCTCTTTTGCTTTCCGACCAGTCCAGGGAAGCACATTCTCTCTCTGCCTCTTTTCTGAAAGAGTCGACGTTTCTCACGCTTTCTATTTATTTTCTCATCCTGGAGACAGTCTCATGCTTTGATCTGTGCGAAAGATGTCTTTTGCAGCGAAGTTGCTGGTCTCTCCCCATTTCCTGTTGAGTGTCCAGCCACAGGGCACATGGAGATGATGCCAGCTCCCCTCTCTTTTCCCCAGTGGTAGTTAGCCAGCCACAAACCATCTCAGCAGCTTCTGCCAACTGCTCTGCACCCTGTACGGACACCTCACTCGGGAGTAGGGAGAGGAGAAACCATGGATAACATGGAACTGATCCTCTCCACCCCTTGCATTCCCCAATCTTTGCAGAGGTCCATAAGGAAGAGTAAGGCCTGACCTCTGGAAAAAAAGAGAGCCTCCTTCCACTTGCCACGCCTGATGAAATGGAAATCTGTGGACACGCTGTCGCGGTGCATTGCCCGCCATAAGACAGCTGTGTGCCAAACCCACCGACCCATCCCAGCGCTCCCCGGGGAGGGGTTGTGCCCAACCTCTGAAGTTTCAGAAAGGCTGCTTTATTCTAGAAAACCACTTCCTGTTGTGTCTGTTCCTGGTTTTGTACTAAGCAGATGGAAATACTGGCAGCAGTTCTGGGAAGGTCAGGGCTTGGGGCAGGGTATACCTACTCAACAAGATCACCCTCCTTACCATGGCTAGATGGTTCATGTAAAACTCTCTTTGGCAGCCATGCTCAAGCGGAAAATAAGTGGGGTCCACTCTTCCTGTGAAGAAGGATGAATTTTCCCTCCACCAAAGAGAATAATAATATTATGTGAAGGAATAAGCATCTTCTTTCAGTGCAGGTCGTTCAGGGCGTCTCAAGTTGCATTTTTTCCACAGAGGTTGCCCAAGCAGCACATCCACCCAAACAGCCTCCTCTGTACTGTCAAGAGCCTGACTCTAAGGTCTGCCTCCCCCCAAAACAGAAGTCTGTTTTGGAGGGGTAGGGATGACACATGGGACAGGGTGGGGTTTTTTCCTATAGATCCAAGAGTTTTCAGTCCATTGCAGGATAACGTTTCTGTTTTCTGGGGAGACAGGAGAGCTGTGTACCCGGCGGGAGGCTTTGTTACTCACCACACTGAACTTCTCCCACCCTGTAGGAAGCAATTTCTCAGGAGCCACAAACAGGCATGGACTGGTGCCTGAGCCCATTCAGACACTGCTGATCTCTGTGGTTACATGGTTTTGCAATCTACTTCCTGGGAAGAGGAAGGAGACAACGGTCCTGTGACTGCTGAAGGCTTGGGATGGACTCGTGCTTATGGGCAGTCATCTCTGTGGGCTTGGCAGCCAGAGCTCAGAGGTTTGCAGGCTGTGTGAGTACCATCTGTGCTGCCTTCCTGACCTGCTCCCATATCCGGGGACTGGCTGTGGGGCTCAGGGGCCTCCCCACATAGCTGAGAATGAAGGTTCCTGCTCCGGATGTGCCGGAGGAGGAGAATACCCTACACAAAGCCTGAGGAGAAGAGAGACAGGAGAATGACCCAAGTCACCACGTCCTTAAACATGGGTACCTGGAAAAGCCCAGTCTAGAGAGTACCAACCCAACACATGCTGGAAAACAAAAAGCTCCCTCTTTCCCAAAAGAAGCATCCTAATGCCATCCAGAATGGGTTTCCCCTTGGTGGTCTAGACTGGGAGACAGGACAACATTCAAATCATGCCCCAAAGTGGTGCTGCCGTGTTACAAGCCAAGCAGATGCCACTTTCTCCTGGTCTTAGGTATAACAGGGTGGACACCCCAAAAGGTGGTTTGCCCTTCTCCAGTCTGGTTGCTTAGTAAGGGACTTTGCTTCCTGCACAGGTTGTCCCTCATTATCCACTGATGTGTTAGTGTTCACCCAGACTTATGTATGGGAAATTCAAGGTCTTTGATCATTGCAGAGAGAGAAGGAGTTTGCTTTGCATAAGCCCCAGGGTAAGAGCCTTTATGGGGGCACTTTGTTCCTGGGATTTGTCTCAATGGGGCCTAAGGCTGCCTGTGCCCTTCTGCAAGGTGAGGCTCTGAGCCTGTGGGAGTCCTTCAGCTCACCCTCTTATCTTCCCCAAGACTTTTATTTCTGCCCTTTGCCATGCATCTCATCCTCTTTGTCAACGATGGGGGCTATGGCTCCATGCAAAACTGGAAAAAGCTTGAGGGTGTGCCGTAACCTCACCAAATATAACCCTGCACGTGCCCCAAAGCTGCAGCTTTGCTCACTGTTCCTGACTCCCTGCTTGCCCTGAATGTCTGGGAATCATCTACCACCCATGCCTGCCGTGGAGCCCTAAAAATGAACCCAGGGGAGACAGAACAGCCCTGCCTCCTCTGGCAGGGCAGGAGGAGCAGACATGGCTCCCCCTGGGAATACACAGATCCGAGGATAAAAATAAGTCAATCTGGAAATGGAAAAGGGCAAAGCAAGCGATGAAGAAAGCATGAGTCAAACCAGGTTTGTACGGGAAAAGGGAAGGGGGAGGAAGAGCAACAACAAAGCACTGAGCTGGGGGATCGATGTTGCAGAACAGTTAGAGGGGGGTGAAGGGTTTGCAAAAATGCCAGCCTGAGAAATACCAGAGAGACAGGTCTATCGCCCAAGGGTGAGGGCTGGAAGATGTATACTGCTCTGCCCAGCACTGCCTGGGTGATGCTGGCAGGTGTGGCCACAAAGATCACATCCCCAGGTGTGCTCTGGGCCCCAGACAAGGCTTTGCCCCTACAGCACTGGCCCCACTGAGCTTCTCCACCCCGAACACCTGTCCCAGCTCCCCACGCGGTTCCAGCGCTGCCAACCCCATGGCTGAGGAAAGGTTTCCTCCTCCTAAGATGGCTGAGTTGCCGACGTTCAGCCAAAGGAGAAAGCGGCTGGGTAGCATCAGGAACCGATGGAGATCACGGCCACAGGCAGACTGAAGGTGCCAAACCTGCCCACGGTGACTGCTGGGGTGTCTCATGTCAAGAGTGATTCAAGCCACCCACTGCTCCTGCCCGCCTAGACCCTGGCTTCCCTTGCTGCCAGCGGGAAGCAGTCACGCCTCGCTGTGTGGGCATCTAGAGTACATGACGAATGAGAAACCAGCTAGCGATTAGAAAAAAGGTAATTCCAAGAAAACGCTTGCATGTATTAGACAAGGACAGCGTGTGCTCCAGACTGCTGAGAGAGGAAAAGAAGCAACAACAGTGACCTTTTTTAAGTGATGGAAAACCAGGGAGATAGCTGGGAACTTGGAAAAGAGGTCAGGAAATGGAAAGAAGAGCAATCTTGGAATTCTTTACCTGGCAATTCTAACTTCGGTCCTGACTACAGCAAGGGGAAAGGGAAAGCATGACATAAATCTCAGACCAGCTAAAGGATGATGGAATAACACAAGTTAAGCCGTGAGGCTATCAAGAAGACATAGACGGAGAGATTTGTTATCAGTCTACAAAATGACTGGATGTGGGAACACCATAAGGCAACGTATCAACTCATTTGTGAAGAATTCAATGCAGGGTCTAACAAAGCCCTTTTTTAAAAATTAATTTCCCTTGGCTTGGATCTAGACACCGTCACAGAGGCTGAAGATTGTGATTTAAAGGTCCTCTCAGATGACCACGCAGTATCTTGATTCCTCCCAGATAAAGTTTAAGCATTTCTGTTAATCACCCCATCCCTCCGTTGAAGCCGTTGCTCTACAGACATGAAACCGCTGCATTCATCTGCCTCCTCCAACCTCAGCGCAGATAAGACGGCAAAACACCGCATCCTCCGGGATGGAGGCGGGGAAGTGAGAAAGCCAGCAAATGAGTCATTCCAGCCTTACGGGCAAGATTTTCCTGGGATCTGCGCTGTGAAGGAGAAGAGAGCCGTGCAAGGCGTTTGCAGGAAGCTGATGCTGGTTCTGCAGGGACCCTGCCCAAGGACCACCCTGTGTTCTACCACTCATTATCAAGACCTTAATGAATGTCTGCACCAGCCCCCAACCACCTTCTCTTGTCCTGCAGGTCCATCTCTGCTGGCCCTCCATCAGTGGAGAAGTACCTTCTTCTGAGAGGATGCAGCAGTGGCTTGTGGCCAAAATCCTAAGGGATGTAAATGTAGGCCACGGTGCAAGAGAAACTGGCTTTCCAACTGTGCGCGGCAAGAATGGCCCCTCATTAATGAAGTGAAACGCGATCCATCGAGGCCATCTCTTGCAACATGCCGAAGACCTGATTATGGTCATTTTCCTCCCTGCTTCCACTGCATGCCTGGGAAAGGGACGCAGTAATTAAAGTTTGAATCTCATTAAAACCCAGAAAGTGCTTGGCTTTCTGAGAATCCAATTATCACAAATGCTACGTAACGCCAGACAGGGCACGGCTTGTTTTTGGCGTTTGGAATTATTTTTGTTAAACATACAAATACGCTGTGAAATCAAATTTTCCAGAGGATGTTGACAATCCAAAGAGGACACAGTTACAAAAGCCTGGAGAAAACACCTTGGAGAGGGAGGGAGAGGCTACAAGAACTCCGCTCACCAGAAAGAGGAAGGGGGGAGAACATAACAATGCTGCAAAAGAGGGACAGGGCAAGGGTGCCCGGGCAGCAAGGATGGTGTGCATCCTGCCCAAACTCCCCTCAGGGCCAATCTGCTGGGACTCAACCAGCATTCTAGTGATGTGGCAAGTCCCAGCTCCTGGTTGGTCACCTCAGGCACAGAGCCAGGCAAGCAGTGGCCTGCTCTGGCTCAACCGCTGCCTGGGTTTCGCAGGAGGAAAGTCCTTGAGTTAATGGACAGCTTGGTCCAGTGTGTATCCATGGGATGGGCATGAGCTGGAAAATGATGTGACCACAGCAGCAAGAGATGAAGCTGCTCTTCCTCTCCCTCCTCAATGTAGCAAGCCCTACAAAAATACGTTACTGGAAGCAGAAGCCTGCCACCTCCAAAGAAAATCAGTCTCTCTAACAAGCAGTTGACCATGGAGAGGGAAGAGATGGGCTCTCCATCCTTCACTGTTTCCACATCCAGGCTGGGAGCTTCCCTGGCCTTGCAGGGACCCAACGGTCCTTCCTCCATTCAACCTCTGCAGAGCCCATCCAAAACACCCTCCCTCTCTGCTCCCAGCTTGTCCCCCGGCTGTGATCCCAGGTGGGACGGTGGGTGCCGCAGGAGTCGTGCAGCCAGGGACTACGGAGCCCCAGCTCCAGAGCATCACCCATAACCGGAGCAGGTGGTGGGACTCGGGATGCCTGGCTCTGCTGCGCCGCTCAGCTGCTGACTCACCAGGGGAACGGGGACAAGGCACTTAACTGCTCTGTGCCTCAGTTTTCTCAGCTGTAAACACGTATTAAAACAATAACCTAATTTGCTGGGGTGCTGACAGCCTCCAGCAGCGATGGTGAGGAGTTCTGCCAACCTGGGGTAAAAGGTGCTAGTTAAGTGCAAAATAGTATTATGCTTTTTGCGGCAGAGTGTGTCTGCCATACATTACGCTTATGTAACATTACTTAGCACTTAGTCGGCACTTCACATCCTTAACTAATTACACACAATCGAGCTATTTACCAGCGTGAACAGAAAAACATCCAATAATGACTGATCTGAAAGCGTTGGACTGACTTCCAGACTCCTCCAAATGTGAGAATCGCAGAAGATGGGAAACAGGATTTTCAAAAAGAAAGGCCAAACAGACAAACAGATGCATTAAAAAGGGGAAAAAATAATCAAACTGTGTGTCTGCAGTGGAGGACTTGGAGGGTGGAAAAGTCCACTGCGTTTTCTCGTGGAAACAACCAGCCAGAGCTCAGCCTGCAGCACCTCCAAAGTACGTTTAAAATTCACCTCCTCCTTCTTTTTGCAATTAAACACATATTCTTACGCACCTCGACTTTTAAAATAAATAATGACAATTTTTAGCACTGGCAATTAAAAGCGACGCCGTTTCCATTTTAATTAGCTCCTTCAGTGTGACTAGCTCAGCTTCTTTCAATCAGAAATGGATGTATTTAGAAACAAGACAGCTTTAAATGCTCTTTGGTTTTCTGTAAACAGTAGCCCTGCTCTGCTTTCAGGTTCTCAGGGTAGAGGGATCGGAGAGGCAATCTGCTGGATAGAAATCTCTGCACAGCTTTTCTTCCCGGTGGCAATTCTCTGTGGGAGTGCAGAAAAGGAAGTTTATTTTGGAAGTGAGAAAAATAAAGCAAGATTTTGTTCCAGGAGATAGAACAAAGATAAGTAGCATCTGTACAGCTGGAAGTGCTGTACGTGGTTGTGAAGATCATATTTACAGCTGCAAAACGCCAGGTACATTTTCACATCCTGGTAAGGCTTCAGAAGGCATCAAAGCGCTACCAAGCCGGTTTCCAAGATGCATTTTCCACCCACCTTTGGCTTACACTTGCAAAATCGTCAATCATATCTCGGCTCGGTGCCATCTGTAGGCCTTGAATCAGCATAGTGAGAGATTTAGGTACAAATAACAGGGTTGTTACAGCCTGGAGAATACAGGTGGGGTACATTGGGCCCTACGGCTCTACATGTCAACACTGTTTTATCCGAACCTCCTCTGGCAATTCACCGTCCCAAGCAGCAGGTTGTAGCCGGTACATCCACATCTCGAATGCAAACCTCTTGGAGAAGGGACAGATGTCAAAACACCGCTGGGAAAGTTTCTGCCACTAAATAATTCCTCCAAATAAACACGAACTGTGAACGTGTTGATAAAGCACGTGAAGAAGCGAGTTCAGCAATCCAGGGTTAATAGGAGCGTGGTAGGGTTTTAGCAACATTCTCCTTTCTGCACCCTCGCTGCTAAGTGAAGAGTTGTCACTGTTTCTGACTCACAAATAAACTCGGTGGCTTGCCCAGGGCAGTGGGGGAAAGTCTCTGGAGGTGGGATGAGGATTTATCGCTTGTCTGGGGAGAGTTCTGTCCAAGTATCTCCGTTTTCTCTTTCCCAGCCATTTCAGCCCTGGCAGGCTGGTGGGGGAGACAGTCCAGAGGAGCCACAACTCCTGAAAACTGCCACTGAACAATGCGTTTACCCGGTCTCTCTGCTTCTGTTTCTCTCCGTATAAACCACTAGAAACAGAGCTCCCTGGCATGGGGTAAATATAGGGAAAATGCCCTCTAAGGACCAACTATTGTTATGGAGTCAGGAGAGGAGAGAGAGATTGCTGTGATTTGAAAGATAATAGAGCATCCCAGCCATGGCTGAGTTTATTAAGAAGATGGGTGTTTGGGGTTTGTTTGGGGTATTTTCCTGGGAAATGACTCCCTTGGTTCAGGAGAAAAAGGCTGTAGAGATCCTGTCTTGGGCGATGTCTGCCCCAGGGATGGGGCAGTGGGAGCAAATGTCCAGGCTTGTCCCTGCCAGCCCCAGGATCCCCTAAGCCTGTGACCTTCCCTCACTGCTTAGTCTCCTCTGGCTACATAATAAGCAGATAAAATAGTAAGACCTTCAAGGGCTTTGCATTAGCTCGTGCACCAGGATCTGCTGGGTGCGCGCAGGCAAAATCACACCCAGGATCTTAGTTGCGTTCAGAGAAACCCATTCACAGCCTGTCCCTGGGGAAGAAGAAAGTCCTGAGAGGTAGAATACATCCTATAAGAGAGCCATCCTATAGAGCAATGCAGGCTGACATTGCTGCTCCTGTTTGCCACACGAGGCGATGACCATTGAGTCTGTGTGATTTAGTGATTATTCCCCATGGCAGGGCTGCAGTCTGATACTAAATCATACACACATACAATGGTTTGGGTTGGAAGGGACCTTAAAGACCATCCAGTTCCAACCCCCCTGCCATGGGCAGGGACACCCTCCACTAGACCAGGTTGCTCCCAGCCTCATCCAGCCTGGCCTTGGACACTTCCAGGGATGGGGCATCCACAGCTTCTCTGGGCAACCTGTCCCAGTGCCTCCCACCCTCTCTGTGAAGAACTTCTTCCTGATATCTAATCTAAATCTGTGGGTTCTGGGTTTAGTTATGATGGTGATTAATGTGGGATGCTTTTTCCATTTTGGGGGCTTTTCCTGTAATGGATGTGGCGCTTCGTGCATGAGACGGGGCCCCCCAAAATGCTTCTGCACTTGAAACGCTCCTCCTTTCCCCTTTCCACAGATGCACATCTGGACAGTGAGTGCAGAAGCGCTGGCACGAAGTGTGTCCCCCACAACAAGGCCAGCACAAGGGACATCTGACCCAAAGCCAGCAGCCTCCCTGCTATTTTGGGAGCAGCCCTCGCCGGCGTCTCTTGTCAGGGCGCCGAGCTGCAGGCTGCCCAAGGTGACGAAGCTGTCAGCAAGGGCTGATTCCTCCAGATAGTGTAGCAGAGCCTGGAGGCAGCACGACAAGCGCAGGTGAAATCAAAGCTGTCACAGCTGGTTACGGCTGCGTGGCGTGAGGTTGAGTCGCCAGTTCCTTGGAGCCAGAGGATGGCGTGATGCTTTGAAAAGGAGCCCGTGGCTAATCGGTACCATCCATTGCAGTGTCAGCACTGGGCAGCTCCCATTGTAAGGCTGAAGGACCACCCCAGCCTCCCTAAAACTACTGGGTTGTGCTGTCTTGCTGCTTCGAGACTGCACTGAGCTTTTATACTTTTCCAGTCAATCCTCCACCCCGTCTCCGCTTCTCTCCAACTCAGCTGCTCATCCCAGTGCAACAGTCTGCCGCACACACTTGTGTGATGGGTTATGCTTTGGAAGACCTTCCTAAACCTGCTTCTTACAGAGTGGGGATGGATGGGAAACCTTGGACACGCAGTTCATGAATGGAATTCAGCCGGGCCACAGCGAGGATTGCATAAGGCTAGAAAGAAAAACAGGGATTTGGAAGTTTTTAAATCTATGTGTGAAGGGACAGGAAAAGCCAAGAGAGAGGGAGAAGGCTGGAAAATCCCGAGCAAGGCTCTACGTAAGGCTAAAGGCCAGGAGGTTGTCCAACATAAAAGCTGGCCACGGCTGAGTCTCCAGAGGCTCCACAAGGATGAGGAGCCATGGACAGATGTGCGCTCCTGGATCCAGATGTGCCACTGGACGTGCTCCCCCTCCAGCCGCTCCTCCCCACCCACCAGCTGCTCCATCCCAATGAGCATGACGCAGCAGCATCGCTCGTTGGAGCAGACGCGGTGGATTTGGGGTCAAGACGATATTGCTAGTGACAGAGTGGTGCAGACTGTCCTTTCCAGCGGAGGACGGTAACAATTAACTGGGGCACGGTGACATTTCCAGCTGGCACAGCCCTCTGCGGGGTGAACATCTGCCCGTGGCTGGAGACTGGAGGGAGCTAACCAGGCGCAAACCTTCTGAGACAATTAAGGATTGCTGGGAGGAAGACAGCGAGCCAGGCAGCAAAACTAGTTGGACTTCATTGAAGAATTAAGAAGGGGTTTTACACCCAAAAAAGTAGCAGGGAGGTGAGTGAGGAGGGAAACGACATTACTGACAAGTCAAAAGGGCCAATACTCTGAGCCTTCCTAAAAATCCTGAACTCTGAGTGCAGGGAGAAAAGCGAGGAGATTGATAAAGAGGGAAAACAGGTTCTTGAGGAATTTTATGTTTAAGAAATCAATCTGTGTAGGTTGCAGACATCATCCGGTATTCATTCTGAGCTGCTAATAAAGGGATAGTTAATGAACATATTGATCCTTGGGTGGCTATATTTTAAAATCTTTGGACAATATGATCCTGAGAGGCAGAAGAAAGGAAATGAAATAGTGATTTAAAACAAAAAGGGAGAGAATATCATTCTGGTAATCACCAGCCTATAAAAACAATAGAATGAATATTTAAGAAAAAATCATGATGAAATATTTAGAGCTTGGTTCTGTCCACACAATAGTGTCAATGGGGAGAAACTTCACAGAATCCAGATGCTGAATAAAATTACCAAGAGACAAGAGTCAGACTCCATGGGCACAGAAAACTGCCAGGTTTTCTTCTTTTCCAGCTCTTTTTAGTGCAAAGAGGAATGCTGTTAGAGAATGGCACAGGCAGAGGATAAAGACAGCACGGCCTTTGTGAACATGTGGTTTTATTTTGACTAATGTATTTTTCTTCTTTGTCTTAGGAAATAAAAAAATTAGAAAAAAAAATGCCTTGGTCTGAAATGTGGTTTGTACAAACTGAAAACACATTGAAAGGCAGAAAGTAATCCTAAACTAGAGTGCGCTACGCTGAGCAAGGCACAATTATCGGGGTAGGACAAGAGTCAGGGCTAAAGATCGAGTTTCATTAACATCTTTGCTAATGATCTGGAAGGATGATGCCTTCCACTATGAAATGAGGTACACAGATGATAGTAAATGTGAAGCAGTTTGGTAAATAATAAAGAGTTTTCTCTGGTTTAGACCCGCTTTTGTTCTAAACACCTGGAAATTTCCATCCAATATAAAGCAGCATTCAATACACTGAAAGATTTCATCTTGCTGAGTGACATCTTCATTACTCACGGCTTAGCCCACTCAGTCTCTCTTTTTAACCCTCTGGATATACTTATGGGCATCTTTCACAGGTCTTTCTGCAGACCCAGCCCTCCTCATCCTTTGGTTTGGTATTTAGAGAAACATTTCTGGAGCAAACACGGCCACCCAGTGCACACAGCTGCTTTCTCCAGGTTTACTACCTGCCTTCTGTACCCACCTGTAATGAAAACCACTTCTGAAAGTGGTGATGAGCTGCCCAGCAGACCACCCTGGAACAGCACTGTGCCTTCAAATGTGTGTCCCATCTCTGTCACCTTCAGTGCTCCAACATGCTAGCGCGTATCAGACTGGTTCCGCCAGAAACCTCCAGGTCTGTGCTCGCCTACACGCTCCCCTGGCACCTAAAATGCTCCCTGACCTCCTCCTCTTCACGCTACTTGGGCGATTCGCGGCCGTTGCTCAAGACCTTTCCATCCGTGAGGTCTTGAGCAACAGCCGTGAATCACTCGAGAAGCATGAGCCGCATCCCTGGAGCGCTGAGCCGAGCTCTCCTGGCCGTCAGAAGAGCGGGAGCAGCCGAGGACAGAGACCTGGGAGCATTTGTGCCCTGTCTAGGCAGGGTAGAAGGACACGGGCTGTTGCTGGGGCTGATTTCACGACTTGTATTTCCTCGCAGGAAAGCTGAATGGTGCAAGAGCAACGGGAAAAGCGTTACCCTCGGTGAGGGAGCCATGAGCCATGATGGGATGGGGACACCTCCATCTGTCAACATCCTCAGGGTCTGCTGTGGATGGAGGGTGGGGGGGAGAGGAGGAAGAGGTGGAAGTGGTGGAGACGTGCTGTTGTCACCTACAGTTTCTGCAGCAGGTCCCAGCACCCCGTCCTCTCTCCTGGCTGTGTCTGCCCGTAGCAGATGCCCTGGATGAGGCACCACCGATTGTCCTCGGGGCTGCAGCACCGCGATGCTGGTGCCTGAGACTCCAGGACGACACCGGCAAAAGAAGGCCTGAAGAGAGGAGGTAAATATAGTGGTGACAGCACGACACCTGAAGATGTGGTGGGATCTGGTCCTCAAACAGTGCACTGTGCAGTTCCAGAGCTTCTGTACAGCCTTAAATGGGGGGCAGGGGTCCGAAGCTGCAGGACCCTCCATCATCACCCACTGGAAGTACTTCCCAGAGGTCTAGAGATGTCCAGTGGAGCAGGAGGAAACCTGGAGAGAGCAGAAAGGATGGATGCAGTGATTGATGAGGGGACCAGGACCAAAATTACCAGGGATGGGGTCTGGGTGTGTCAGCCATGGAAGCCGTACGCTGCGAGGGGCAGGAGCAGGCGGGGTGGGGTGAAGCTTTCCAGAGAGACAATATTTATCCGGTTTGGTTTGTGGCTGCTTGAAGCCTGCTGGAGAATTTGCTCCCAAACAACCAAACAAACAGAGGAAAAAGACATGCATGTGAATGGATCCAAATGTCTCCTTATGGCGTTTTGGGATTTGTTTTTTTTTTCCCCCCTTAATGAAATGTGTTGATTTTGCATTTGCAGCACGTCAGGGCTAATTTTAGGAACATGCAATTATTTTCTTTAAAAAAAAAAGAACCCCAGTGTTTGCAAAAACCCCGTAGAAGATAATACATGGTCTTCAGCCCCAAAGGCTGAACTTTTCCTGCCAGAAAAGTAGTGATTCCCGGGGTGGAAGGACAGGCTGTCTGTGAGGCCTGTCAACCAAACCGTGATCCTTCAGCAGGGCAGGAGACCAAAGAAAACTGCTGCGTCCCCGCACGGGAAGCGAATGCAGGGTGGCCTGCCTGGGGAAGGCAGCTCTGGGACCACTGGGAGCCAGCGGGATCTGCTGTCTGATACCTCCTCATCCCTCCTAGCCTCCAAGGGACCTCCTGGGGTAGGGGGGAACACAGCACGAGCCACAGCTGACCCTGTCCCCTCCCTTTAAGCCGGTCTTTCAGGCCACGCTGGAATTGGCCGCAGCCGCCTTGTTCTCTGACTCAGCCATTATATCTGGGGAATTTATGGCCTTTCCTTCCTGCCAGGCTTAGTAAATAACGCTGTCATCTGACTGGGTTTTGGGAACTGACCAGGAGCGGGAGCCTCACAGGCAGGCTGAGATGAGGACCTGTGTCCAAGCAGCAGGGAGCATCGTCAGGGCCAGGGGGACCCCAGCAGGACACTTGCCCATGGCATCACCATCCCTAGCAGGACTCTTGCCCATGTCATTGGTGTCCCCAGTGGGACCCTTGCCTGCAGCATCACTGTCCCCAGCAGGACCCTTGCCCAGGGCACTGATGTCCCCAGTGGGACCCTTACCCACAGCATCACCGTCCCCAGCAGGACCCTTGCCCATGTCATTGGTGTCCCCAGTGTGACCCTTACCTGCAGCATCGCCATCCCCAGCAGGACCCTTACCCATGGCACCGATGTCCCCAGCAGGATCCAGAGCCAGGACCAGGGGGGGCTAAGCCAAAGTATGCCCCCACTCAGGGAAGCAAATGCAGGGTGCAGCAGCGCTCCCACACCTGTGGTGCATGGCTGGGATCTGTCTTTTCCTTTTTGTTGGAAGAACATCCCTGAAATTGTGAGGAGTTGGACTGAGGGCAGCAAAACCCCAGGTCTCCATCAACAATGTGTTTCAGCAGTGCCACTGCCTCCTCTACTTGCTTCTTTATCCAGTGGGAGATGCCCAGGTAGGGAGATGCTTTTGCCCAGGTCACCCCATAGAGCAGGGGGCTCCAGCGGGCTGAGCAGAGCAGGGAGACTCTGTCTCTGCTGGGGATATTTCGCTGGCCCTGGGGCAGACTGAAGTCACCTCTACACGTTCCCTCTTTCCATTTTAGGCATCCTGGTTTGCCCCCTGGAGGCAGCCCCACGCACCGTTGGTGGTGGTAGGAGTAAGGGTAAGGATGAGCTGATGGAGAGGTTTAAGCGCATCTGAAGGGCTGCAGGGAGAAATCTGCCCTTTTGAGTTGTTGAAGCAGCTCTTTCAGGTAGATGGGACCATGCTGGACTGGGGGTGGGATGAGGCAGATCGAAATTCAGTGTCTAAGCTAAGGCACATCCCAGTTCTCCTGTGCTCATCCACCCCGGAAGCACTTTCTCCCAGTAGGCATTGCTTGGGTGCTGCAAGGATAACTGGCTTCACAAGCAGGTAGACTAGAAGAGGTATTTTAGTTCCCCGTGGTTAGGAAGGTCAGGCTGAGCCTCAGGGACTGTTGTGAAAACTGCGACCTCAGTGCCAGGAATTACGTGCTGCATCCTCCTGGCATCAGCACGGGGAAGTGCCTCTTCCTTCCTGGCTTTCCTCTTCCGCATCATCACCTCTGCAGGCTTTGATGTCTGCTCTGAGACAGGGTCTCCACTCCCCGTGGTGTTTCTGGGGCCCAGATGCTCATGAAATGCCACCAGGCAACTAAGTGCCACCTCTGTGTCACCCCCACAGCAGCTTACCCTTCTGGAGGGTCTTCCAAGAAGCCCCTCCTCACAGGAAGACATTTCCTTGATGCCTCCAGCACCAGCCAGTAGCCCCAAGCCCCACCCTCACACTACCTGTCGCTAAGGCTGCTATTCCTTATTTAACAGTCCCACAGCCCCCAGTTCCCTCACCTCACACCATGGGGCTGTGCAATGATCTGAGCTGGGGAACTGATCCAGCATGAAATAGCCATGCAAAGAAAACCCCTCCCCAGGCCACGCTCGGACAGCACAGCAGCCAGAGAAACGCTCCCGGAGCCATTAAGAGTGGGGCTGGTTTGGTGACCAAGCACATCCCAGCATCCACGCGTTGCTCCTAGAAGGCTTCAGCCTGCAGTGAACTGGAGAAGCACCGAGGAAGAGCATTAAACCATATGAGAGTCGGTCTCCAGGCCATGGGGTACCTGCGTGTACGTGTACTCCTGGGAGCTGGGCTGCAGTAGGTGTAAAGTATCCTCTGTCTCGTGGCCGAGCATTGATTTACCTTCTTGGGAACGGCTTGGCTGCAGATAGTATATAATTAGTTTCTTGTCCAGCGTGCACTTATCTTGTCTGTGTGTTCGGCACGTTTGGTGGTGAGTTCATAAATCAAAAGTTCTCCAGAAGTCTTCTGCCCCGAAGCGTTTTCATGGGCAAGCAGTCCCCAGGCGGCCCCACAGCGGTGATTAATAACACCCATCTCTGTTCGGGCTGGTTTAGGGCAGCGTGAATTACCACTTTAGCTAGATGGCCGAGAAAGTTGTAGGGCGGCACAACTTCTCATCCCCAGAAAGCACAAGGAAGCAAATCCAAACCGGAGTCAAAAATAAATGAATAAATAAAAAGGAGCTGCTGGAAGCCTGGCAAAAACTCCACAAGACAAAAATCGTAAAGACAATCAGTAAATTGCCACTCCGGACAAAGATGCGGAGGCAGTCTCTAATCACCATCCTGATGGAGGGCTGCCTTAGTCATGCTTTATTGATTCCCTTTTCTGGGGACGTGAATCATCAGCTCCTCGTGGGGAAGAGCTCTCCAGCTCCCCGGCTCGGAGAGACACAAATTACCGGTGTGCACGTAAGCAGGCACAGGAGAGCTGAAATGCCGAAGGAGATGCCCTCGGTCACGTGCCCAGTAATTTGGAAAGGTGATTAGCGCTGCTAAATTATGAGACCAGGAAAAAATAATCAGCGACGAAAGGATCCGGCTGAAGGCAGCGGGAAGGCGGAGGAGGCTGCTGGTCTTCTCCAGGCGTAGTCATCTCCTGTTCACGTCCCCGGGAGCAGTGGGAAGGGGTTTGTCCCTCTGAATGAGCAACCTCTTCTCTTGTTCGATCAGGCGAGAGCCTCCTCGAGTCTTCACCCACGCTGAAGCAACCAGGAGCAGTGGTTTGAGGTCACCTGCATCACTACGACCTGCTTTAAAACCCTGTAAACCACCCGTGCCCTCTCACGCCTGACCCCTGCCCTCTCCTGCTCTTCCCTGGAGATTGTCCGTTCAGCCGCAAGAGCCGCGGTCTCCTCTCCTCGCCACGTGGCCATCCCCGCTCACTGGGAGACCTGTGCGTGGAGCAAGGGGGAAAAAGCAGAGGAGGCAACCAAGGAAGGATTTGGACCTTCTGAAGAGGAGCACGAGGAGGCCGGTCCTCGAGGCAGCTCTCATCGGGATCCGCCGGCAGCCGGCTATGAGCCCAACCGGCTTCAAGAGCGGCTGCAGAGCGTCCTTGTCACTTCGCAAACACAAACTGCAGCAGTAACGGAGGTGGTGGGTGGAAGAACGGGGGCTGAGCGCCAGCCGAAAACCTAGAGGGGGCTTCGTAAATGGTCAGGGCTGCCTCCTAGCAATTAACCCCTGGGGCGCGGGAAGGCACGCACGGGCTGAAAGCTGTCCCCACTCCCCTCTGATTTTATTAGCGTGCCTGAGCTGGGGAGACAGATGCCACTGCAAGAGCAATGCAGGCGGTTCCTCTGCAATCCAGAGCAGAGCGAAGGCGAGCAGGCGCTTCCGCTGCCAGGGAACGGGCTTGAAAGGGATCCAGCGGATAAAGAGATATTCAAAGTTCAGCTAATGAGCGAGATGACTCACTGGCTCAACGAGACAAAGGTTAGGCTGGAAAATAAAAATCCTCGCTGCAAAGAGCGGGGTTGGTGGGGATGCAAAAGGCAGAGGGTGAGGCGTAACCAAAGGCAGCCAGCGCTGTTAGGGGCAGAGGGGCAAAGCGATGGCTGCAGCTCAGATGTGACCCCCAGATTTCTCCTGGGCTGGGTACATGGGGGTGGTGGTGGCGACTGTGGACATTTAGACACACAGCAGTTATACCTGCCTGCTCCCTCCGGCAGCCAGCCAGCCCTTCGGCAGCCCTAACAGCCCCTCTCCTGGGTAAAGCACATTTATCTGGTGGTGCAAGGAGATGTCACTTGCAAATGAAGCACAACAGCCCTTCCTTCACCTTCACCAACCAGCACTGCTGAGGGTGGTCAGACCTCACAAAATGTACTAATTAGTCACTAGGAAACACTAGCCTACTTCCAACGCTCTCGGCGTTACCACTGTGCCTGAGGAAGAGAAATACTGCAGTAAACATGGGTCCTGCTCCAAAGCATCCTGAAAATGAGGCTGGAAAACCATCACCTTCCTGCACGTCAAGGATGCTGGCTGGCTTGGGGATACCCAAAACTTCTGTTAGAGCATCCTTGTGTCAAGGGTGAGCGAAACAGAGCGAAAGATCTCTTCCCCCTGTTCTTAAGAGTCCAGAAGACAAGGAGATGCATCCTGGGAGCCTACGGACCGCACAGCACGGGCACGCGGAGCATTGAGCAGGCGCAGTGCTGTTCGTTTGGGGATGTGTTACAGGTCTTGGGACTGCATTTTTGGATTGGCTTTTCTTTCCTTCACTACTGGGTGGTGCCCAGCAACCTGAGATGCCACCTGAACTGCTAAACTGAGAAAAACATTCCCTTCCGCCCCGAGAAGCTGAGAAAAAGAGCGATGGGGAGGGATGGAGAAAGCAGGGCAGGAGGTCAAAAAGGAAAGCGGGGCATGGGTGGGGAGAGGAGGGATGAAGCAGGGCATGGCTGCTCGCAGGGCTGAAGGAGCTCAGGAATACCGATGCGGGAGCTAGCCAAGCATTGGTGCCTGGCGGAGCGAGGCGATGTTACCATCCCTCAGCAGCCCCACGGGAGCTGCCATGTGCAGGTGTTGGGGATGCCACAGCAGAGCAGTCCATGTCTCACGGCCACGTTCAGACCAGGGTTTTAGCTCTGCAGCACTAGATGCTTATTGGGGATGGTGGGAGCATGCAGAGCAGGGGCGTGGAGACGAGGAAGAGGTGAGGTAGAGGTGGAGATGTGGGGCTGAAGGACAGAAACCACCTGCTCTGTTTATCCCAGACACATATTTTCCCCAACTTCATAATCTCCTGCGTGTAGCTTTATAAGCAGCAAGGTCTGTCGGTACTGGGAGACCTGCCAGGGAGCTGGAGCTTTGCTTCCGAGCAAAGTGCAGGCAAGGAGGCAGCTCGGCTCGAGGGAGCAGCGGGCAGGATGTTCACTTTCTCCCACATCCCCCTTCTTTCTCTCCAGCTGCCATTCATTTCCATGGCTGAGGGCTGGCTCTCCAGGCACAGGCAGAGATGAAGGGATGAAAACTGAAGCAGCATGATGGGCTAGAGATGCTGATGGATGACCAAGAGGCTATCTGTTTGCTCCTTTCCCATATCCACCCTTGCATCTCCATGTTGGTAAGCAGGCTTGGCTATTGTCCCCAAAATCCTTATGCTATCCTTTAGTAAATTATTCCAGCTGCACTGGAAAATGAACAGCACGGTAGGGAAGAGAGCAGCACAACAAATCCTAACCTGCTCTAGCTCCTCTCCTCCCAGGGGAACCACAGCATAGCCCAGGCTTTCCTGAGCTGTCTACATAAAACCTCTGGAGTTCAGGAGCACAACATCTGAGAAATGGTGTTTCCAGAGCGGGCAGGATGTGCTGGGTCCCGCACCTGGACCCTGTGTGCCCGCTCCGTGTTTGGGTGCTAATGTGACCGTCCCCAAGGGGATGAGCCAATAAGCCGGTTCCTAGGAGGGTGAGGTTGCTTGTAGTTTATTGCAACACGGGACAGGGATTATTCCAAGGGAAGCAGGATGCCAGGCAAATATTAAATTGACAACACTTGCAGACTTTTATGGCCTTCAACGTGCTTTGCAAGCCTTCATTAGTCAAATACTAGGTTTGCACATCCACACTGGCTCTGCTGTTGCAGGTAGCCCTGCCGGTCCCCGGACCCTCTGCCCACTGAGACCTGTAGGACAGGCTATAAACAGAGGGATGTGCCCACAAGCCCTGCATCCTGGGCCATGGTCAGCTAAGACCAGACTCAGGGGGTAGGACCCAGAAGGGTCCTAAGCACTTGTGACAAGGGACATTTGCCTTGTCCTGGTTTTGTGCAGCACCACAGGGGTTTTGTTCTTTTGTGTTGCTGCCACTTTACAAATCATAAACCAGAATAAGATGTCACGCAGGATGGCAAAGGAAGCTTAAATGGCAGAGGAGTTTGCCATGCCTGTCATCTTCTTCATGGGGTTGGTCTGCTGTACCGCTAATTGCTGATGCTCGGAGCTGGAGCGTTAGTGAGACTCCAGGTTCCCTCTCGCCCTTTGCGTTCAGTGCTCAGGACAAATCAATACGAGAGCACGTGTTCTTCAACAGCAGCCGACTGCAAAAATCACCCAGCGAAGAAACGCGGCGGGATTCAGTGGGGCACCCTCACACGGCAGCAGTCACCGTCACATCCACCCACGGACTGAGTATCGCTTCAGACCGAGGGACAGAGCGAACAGCCACACTGGTCCGTGGGACGTCTTTCTATTCGGCTTGCGTGGGCACAGACGAGGGCCGAAATCAGCTTGGACGTGCAGAAGTGCAGCTCTGGGTGAAGGCAGAAGTCGCACGGTTGAACTGAGTTTAGAGCTTGGCTGAAGAATGTCGTTTCAGAGGTAAATGTGCAACGCAGGAATGAATGTCTGAGCTGGGCTTCCCAAAATGCAGCGCCCACATCAGCAGTGTTAGAAAAGCCAACTCAAAGAGGTCTGGGGCCTCACCCAGCCCCAGATGCTGTCACTGCCAGGAGCTGGACCTGCTGTTGTCACCAGCGTGATGGAAATGCCTCGCAAGATGTGAGGGAATGGGTGGGTTGAATAGAGGTAAATGGATCAAGTCATCAGTGAGTTCAACGAAAATGGTGACAAGTCAAATATTGTTTTTTAAAATTATTTCCATTTTAGTGGTCAAGGACTGCCATGGATTTCTCTCAAAAGCCCTACTGAAGGAGAATGACTCAAAATAATGCTTTCTGGTAATAAAAGCGTCGGCATTTCTAAGGCTGCACAGAGGACCAGCCTGCCATGAAAAGATTTTGATTAAAATTAAACACCCCCATGACTGATTGATGTTTGCAAAATAGAAACATGGCTAAAAGGGAGCGGCAGGAACAGAATTAGGCTCCTCACACCAAAAATCCTCAGAGCACATTGCTCCCTTTGACATCGCCGAGTTGCACACAGGGGAATCCAGCCTACAGCGTGGACCAAGCCGTATTACGCCAGGCTCAAATCCTGCCCCCGCCTCCGGTCCTGTGCCCCCCACGGCTGCGATGAAAGCCCGTCTAACAGCTGTAGACTGCAATGATTTGACTATTTTGGTAACAGCCCTACCCAGGTGCTAAACAACGTGGTAACTGGCAGAAACACACATGCAGATGGGGCTTGGAGAAAGGTTTCCTTGCAGCGCAAAGTTTTGCCTGTGCGTGTATCCTTGTGCATCTTGAGCTAATGCTTTCCCAGGGTGGTGCTGAGGAGCTTATTAATTTTACAAGAGTGAAAAGCTACCAAAATACCCTATTTGCTTTCATCTATTGGCCTGAGATACACATCATTAAAGTGAAAGGATCTTCTGCATAAAAGCAACGCAGCAAAGTCCTCAGCAGCTTGTGGTGCTTGAACAGCATCATCCCAGCTGCCGAAGCCAGAGGCCCCCCAGGGACAGCACGAACCAAAAACACCCTATGAAAGCTTTGAATAAAATGCCACTTGTAAAGATGTGAAATACAAATGGGTTTGTCTGTACAGTCAGAGTAAAAATGAGACGAGAAGGCAAATGAGAATAAACAGATTGAGTTTAAGAGTGATTTATGCCCAAGGTACTTGGCCACTGAGATGAGGGCTCAGCTTTAAGAAGTGAATGCCATGTTCTCACTGTGAGCTTCCAAGCAGTGTTTCATAGAATCACAGAATGGTTTGGGTTGGAAGGGACCTTAAAGATCATCCAGTTCTAACCCCCCTGCCATGGGCAGGGACACCCTCCACTAGACCAGGTTGCTCCCAGCCTCATCCAGCCTGGCCTTGGACACTCCCAGGGATGGGGCATCCACAGCTTCTCTGGGCAACCTGTCCCAGTGCCTCCCCACCCTCTCCAGGAAGAATTTCTTCCTGATGTCTAATCTAAATCTCCCCACTTCCAATTTAAACCCATTACCCCTTGTCCTGTCACTACAGGCCCTTGTAAAAAGTCCCCTCCCAGCTCTCTTGTAGCCCCCTTCAGGTACTGGAAGGTGCTCTAAGGTCTCCCTGGAGCCTTCTCTTCTCCAGCCTGAACAAGCCCAACTCTCTCAGCCTGTCCCCATAGCAGAGGTGCTCCAGCCCTCTGAGCATCTTCATGGCCTCCTCTGGACTTGTTCCAACTGGTCTATATCCTTCTTATGCTGAGGGCTCCACAGCTGGACACAGCACTCCAGGTGGGGTCTCCCAAGAGCGAAGCAGAGGGGGAGAATCCCCTCCCTCACCCTGCTGGCCACACTTTTCCTGATACAGCCCAGGATCCGGTTGGCTTTCTGGGCTGCCAGCACACACTGCTGGCTCATGCTCAGCTTCTCATCCCCCAGTACCCCCAAGTCCTTCTCCTCAGGGCTGCTCTCGATCCATTCTCTACCCAGCCTGTACTTGTAGTTGGGATTGCCCCAACCCATGTGCAGGACCTTGCACTTGGCCTTGTTGAACTTCATGAGGCTGGCAGTGGCCCACCTCTCCAGCCTGTTAAGGTCCCTCTGGATGCCATCCCTTCCTTCCAGCATGTTGACCGCACCACACAGCTTGCTGTCATCAGCAAACTTGCTGAGGGTGTACTCGATGTCATTGTCCATGTCACTGACAAAGATCTTGTCAGCCAGTACTTGTGCTTGGGATAATTTACCTGTAGCATGTGTTTATTACACTTTTTTTCATCTTCAGGCCTAACCAGGAGGAGGCTGACCTCGTCCATTGGTAGATGAAAACCCCACATGCGTGCTGTGGCCGATAAGAGAGGTATGAGGAGGGGCAGACTTCATGCAGGGAGTCTGCTCTGTGTCAGCTCAGGTGCCCAGGAGCATTTAATTTACACAGGCGATGCTCCCAGGCCAAACAGAGGTATTAGCAAAGTCATCCCTTTAATGTCATGTTATCTCATTGCTGCTGTAACTCGCCTGTTACTAGCCTGGAAACAAGCTTTATGATGGATTGCCAAGGGGTTAAATGGGAATGAAGGGGTAAAATGAAGAGAGGAAGGCTTTAAAATAAATGCTGGATTTTCACCTGGTGGAAGTACTGTAAGTTGCTTGCGACATGTACACTTTGATAAGGCTCAAGACCAGTAAATGCACAGAACAACCCTACACTGGCAGGGATGAGGGCTGGGTGACCTGCTGTATCTTTCCTATCTGTACATTCAGAGCAAAGATTTTCCTTTAATTTGCTTTAAACCATCTATTTCAGTTACTTCTACGTCTCCCGGTACTCTAAGACCTGAACAACATCCAAGCTTTTAATGTACGTATCCTCACGCTGCTCCGCAGAGGTAGGAAAATCCCAAGACCTGTTTTGCACATGGGAAACTGAGCCAAAGAGAGACCAAGGGCCTTAGCCAGAGCTTGCAAGGTAGAAACAGGCACAGGAACAGCTGTTGCTCTGCTTGGCAACCAGGAGCACTTAAGAAGAAATCAGTTTGTTCCTCTCTTAGGAGAAATCAGATCTCTCTCCTAGGTGAATGCTCAAGCCACAAGGTTAAAACTGAGCTTTCATGACTCTGGGAACTGCAACCACTGTGGGACCACTTCACCATCAGTAGGACACAGCGTCCCCTCCAAAGAAACGGCCAAAAATTTGCACACCCCTGGGAGATGGAGAAAGGTGGGCAGAGGATGGCACTGACTTTGGCCAACCTGGAAGGTGCTGGACCACTGTGTAGCAAGAAGGAGGTGCACACAGAGAAGGGCGTTACATCCCTGGCCATCCTTGGAATAGAAAACCAGGTACCCTGGTGCCTTACGATGCAAAGCAAAAGGGCACCTAACTCTGCAGGAGGGCTGTGAACTAAGCCCAAAGACCTCCTCCCTCAAGGAGCTTGGACCTTTCTGAGGTACTTTGCTCTTCCTCCTTATCATAGCGGGCACCAAGGCACATTTGTCAGGCTTGGAGGACCTACTGTGAGCCCAACAGCCAAGATGAAGCTCGAGTTCATGGCACTGTTTCCTAGAGGGCACCCAGGCAGCCTGTAATAGTGGAGGGGAAAGAACCTGCGTGTTCTCAAAGTGTGGACACACGTGCCAACCTCCAGACCAGCAGCATCCCTCTGACCATGACTTAGCCCTGAAACAACCTTCTGCTGGGGTTATGGGAATGTTGCTTAAATGGTCTCCACCTCAGGACACCTTAATTTGCCAATTAAGTGTGCCATGGACACCCTCATCACTGTCTGTGGTGGCCAGATCCACGTTGCCATGGTGCAGCCTCCAAGCATGGTCTTGTCTCAGATCTCCGACCGGCAGAGGTCATGCCTCGGTGACCTCCCTTTTTTGGAATCCAGCACATGCAAGGTTGAGCACAGTTTCTCAACTAGGCCGGATCTACCCCGGCCAGATTTCAGTGGTGAATTTTAAGGTGTTGTCTACTGTGTGGGTTCAACCAAACATGCCACATGTGTAAGGCTGTGAATTATTGCTCCAACACCTGCATAATGCTGCCTTCTTCCAAACCCTGAAATGTTCTTGACTTCACACGACTAACTAATCATATTCTAGCAGAAAAATAATGTTGGCAGCTTATGCGAACTACCTTGAGCACCTGTGAGGCACTTCAGTAGCATCTCTTGGAGACAGAGAGTAGCACAGTTGGATGAGGGTCTATTACTGCTGGATTTCATGTCAAGTTACAGCCTGTATTATCCACATACCCTCCTTAGGAAGCCCATCAAGGACATTGCTCTGTGGCACATCCAGCAAACACCTGCCTGGAGACCTCTGCTCCGAGCTGAGATAAATACATTCTTCGCCTCCCTCAATGGAACAGCTATTCACTTGGATGTTCTGCATGACTTGTCCTGCTGCCAGATATTGAGCTTTGGTCTTCATCCAGGAGAAACAGAGACCAAGTTTGGCGGCTCTTGCCTCAAAGTGTCCAAGCGCAGATTCCAGGTGTTGTGCTGACTAACCGACGGGAGCCACACCATCCGCAGAGCCAAGGTCGGTGAAGGTCACTCCGCCGCCGACAGCAACTCCTGAGTGATGCGTCAGCTCTTCTCGAGCCAATGACACAGCACAGCGGCACAGGGGATGCCAGATTTCCAGACGCCTGCTGTATTGCGGAGCCACTGCCCCTTGCCCCCGGTGGCCTCTTCCCTTGTAGTCACATGAAGGCAACTTCTTGGTGACATCCCAAGGTGATGGAGTCACACCAAGGGGGAGGACTTTACTCCTGCCCTGTCTTTGCAACTAGTCTGGGGCAAGGTTCAGTGTCTACATGTGACCGACTGACATCGGGACAGGATCGTTCTGGGCAGTCTTTGCAAGTCAGCAGTAGCAGAGTTTTGGCAAACACAACAGGGGTGAAGCCTGGCGCAGGAGCAGTCAGTGACGCCGTTGGTCAGCATCCGCTGCAGCCCGACAGTTGACTCTTTCCCTTGCGCAATGAGGAAGCAATGTCCTTCCTCTGTCCCAGGAGGACTACACCAGAAAACGTGTCCCCCCTCCAGGCAAGAGGGCAGCACTCATCTCCCCTAACTTTGGGTGTCAACAGCAGGCATCTACCGCACTCATCACCCTCATCAACCTTCAGTCACACATAGAATCACAGAATGGTTTGGGTTGGAAGGGACCTTAAAGGTCATCCATTTCCAACCCCCTGCCATGGGCAGGGACACCCTCCACTAGACCAGGTTGCTCCAAGCCTCATCCAGCCTGGCCTTGGACACTTCCAGGGATGGGGCATCCACAGCTTCTCTGGGCAACCTGTCCCAGTGCCTCACCAGCCTCTCCAGGAAGAGTTTTTTCCTGATATCCAATCTAAATCTACACACTAGTGGAGAAACGCAGGTGCATCTGGAGATTGGTCTGTCATTTTTGACGCCAATCTTAAAGTGAAGCAAATCAAGCTCTACTACCGTGATTGGCATTTATAATGCTACGATCCTTGCTTCTTGTGAATTATAAAGGTGTCTGAGAGAGACACACCGCAGCCCACCCACAAAACCTGACCTTTTGCATAAATGGCCCTACTTGTCCTATAAACGTATCCAGGCCTTTAGCATGGTAAAGCCTGGCATCCATTTACGGGGTACAAGTGCCTGTCAAGTTCAAGGGATGGTAACAAACTAATCCCCCCAACAGCTTTCCCATGCTGGAGGAAGGACCCCCACTCATATATTATGACTGTGGTCTGTTTGGAATCTGTTGGTGTGGTACCATAAATCAGGAAGTCCATGAGCCAGTCCTAACTTGGCTCACCAGACAGCTCTGTGCAAAGCAAAGCTCATGGACGCTTTTATATTTTGCCCCAAATACTCCTAATCGATCTTGAATATCCTTCAGGGCTTTGTTTTTTGCCTCCGGCACAGTGAACATGATGTTGGTCAACCTTCACTGTGCATCAGGGGATCACAAAAAAGATGGTTTTGTTGGCAGATATTGTACTGGCATCTCTCAATTTGGCCAAGGCATCTTCCGTGCTGCAGCGATGTTGGTTCTGCATACCCACATCCCACCGGGCAGGAACGGGGTTTAAGGGACAAGGGAGTCCAACAGGACTCTCAGGGGCCACATCCAACGTGCTGGGAAGTGCACAGACGATGGTTTGTATTATCAAGTTTGAGAGTCATGGTAGGATCTCATGGCTTTATTCAGGCAAGCTGTAAGACATCGCTTTCCCTTGTCATTGTTTTCTTTTTCTTAGCTAATGTGCTGATGAAGTCTCTCCCTCTGAACTAAGACCCTGCGCTGCTGGGATCATAAGGGGTACCTAAAGAGACAGAGCGTTTCAATGCTTATAGTAGGCATTTCAAACTCCTGTATTTCCTCGTTGTCCTTCATCTCATCAGCTGAGGTCATGATTTATTGATAGTTTCGTAGTTATTTTCATCTCCTGAACTCTTTAGAGATCCTAAAGAAACGAAATGCTATGATTTTCTGGTATCTTTGATGGCTTGTTTGTTTAAAAGAGCTTTTGGGGAAGAACAAGGGAAATATCCCTGAGTCTAATCTGGAAATTGGATCTTTGGAAGTGTTCCCCTTTCTGGTTGGCAGTAAGGCGAGCTAAGCTGCTCTCTCCTTTGGAGCAGTTAACGCTATTGAGTGACGGAGACATACGGTTTTTAACTTCTAGGTAGCACTTCAGGATGGGTTAGTAAATCACCCAAAAGTTCCCATTAGAAGATGTATCGTCTTGCTTTTAACACCGCAAACTCTGAAACATTTGGGCAGTTTTCTACACTGAGTGTTTTTGTACTACTTCTGCTTAACCCTCAGCCAAAATCATTCAGCCGTTTCTAAGAACAGGGATAGGGAAGCGTAAGATGTTTCTCCCTTTTAAGAAAATATCTGTGGATTCGAGCTTTGGAGTAGGATTGTCCTTCAGATTCCTGTGAACATCCACCCAAACACAACCATTTTCAGAGATGTCCGTTGGCCAGCGTTCAGGCAAGACATCTTTGACGAGAGCAGCCGAATCCCCGGCAGACTCCAAGCGCACCAGGTGCCCTTCCCCTGGAGACAGAGCAGGACTATCCCTGCACCGTCCATCGCCCTGCTCTGCGGGGTTCGGCAGCGAGCAGCCAAAAACGATGCTGATTAGCTGCTCATTAACTGAGCACGGCACATCCTGAGCACCGAACCAGGCAGCAGCTCAGTGCAATAAATAGCATGGGATTGCGCAATTAAAGGCTATCAGGATGCACCCACACAAGATGGATCGTTGCAGGTTGCACGGATATTTTTATGCCAGGGTCTTCCCACCTTGCGCTTGCTTGTCTTTGCTTGGCTAGGATGCTCTGCCCCAAATGTGCCTGGGTGTGAGCTTTCGAGTTTATCCACGGAGTTTTTCGTATTGTTTTTGAAAAATAGTACTAAGGTTAAGGGAATACAGATGCCTGTTACTGATAAGTATCAACAGCAGTGATTGCTTCTTCTCCATGCCCCAGAAGGACCTCGTGTCACCCAGACACGCCGTACAGAGCGTGGTAGGGCAGAGGTTTTGTGTTGTCAACCCGAGAACAACCACATTCCCTGCTCCCTGTCTGCAGCAAGACAGGGCAAACATCCCAGCAGCATGTCCCAAGCGCCTGCCTCATCCTACCAAATACTTGTCACACGTTCAGCCGTGGTGGCAGGAGTAATGTGACCCCAAAGGCCCCCTGAGTCACGCCATGCCAAGCCACAGCTCCAGTTTTGGGGTGGCCGTATGGTGCTTACTCAGAGAGGATGAGGTAACATCCCTGTCAGCAGTGACGCCATCCCCTTCCCCACAAAGCACCCTTCTTATCGCCCTCTCACTCATGTTTTCCTGGCAGGCAGCCCAGCCAAGGGATATAGTAATCTCCCAAACGGTATCAGACACGGCAGTCAGCTGAGGCTGTGTGTTGGGTTTGCATGGCAAGGTTTCGGTAGCAGGGGGGCTACAGGTGGGTCCTCTGGGAGAAGCTGCCAGCAGTTTCCCCTGTGTCTGACAGAGCCAATTCCAGATGGCTCCAAGATGGACCCACCACTGGCCAAGGCCGAGCCCATCAGCGACGGTGGTAGCATCTCTGGGATAATGTGTTTGAGAAGGGCAAAAAAACCCTGTGCAACTGCAGCCAGAGAGAGGGATGAAAATATGGGAGATTATGGGAGACTCTGCAGACCCCCAGGCCAGTGGAGAAGGAGGGGAGGAAGTGTGCCAGGTGCTGGAGCAGAGATTCCCTGGCAGCCTGTGGTGCAGCCCATGGTGAGGCTGGCCGTGCCCTGAAGCCATGGAGGGTCACCGGGGAGCTGAGACCCCACTGCAGCTTGGTGAGGACCCCACACTGGAGCAGGGACAGAGTGTGAGGATCCTCCTCTGAGGAGGAAGGAGCAGGAGAGACAGCGTGTGATGGACTGACCACAACCCCCATTCCCCGTTCCCCCTGTGCCACTTGAGGGGCAAGAGGGAAAGAAATGGGGATCAAAGCTGAGCCTGGGAAGAAGGGAGGGGTAGGGGGAAGGGGTTTTAAGATCCGGGTTTAGTTCTCATTATTCTACTCTGATTTGATTGGTAATAAATTAATTAATTTCCCTCAAGTCAAGTCTGGTTTACCCATGACGGTAATTGGTGAGTAATCCCTCCTTGTCCTTATCTCAACCCATGAGCCTTTCCTTATATTTTCCCTCCCCTGCCCAGCTGAGGAGGGGAGTGACAGTGGCTTTGGGGGGCACCTGGCCCCCAGCCAGGGTCAGCCCAGCACAGGCTGAAATATCTCACGGCAATGTTTAGGGTGATAGCATCTGTCTGCATGGACAGATGAAGGCCAGCTTGACAAGACAGGGACTTCTGGCTCCCTCTCTCTTTCACCTCCCCTTGTTCCCTGCCTGCTATCCCCATGGCTCTCTCGTTGGCCAGCGGGCTCTTGCCTTGGGCAGAGTCCCACAAGGTAGCAAATCCCTCCTGAGCTCCCTCTGCTCCTGAGGACCTGAAGAAATTTTGAGTCTGGTTTTGGATGGGTTTTGGTCTTGTGGTATTTAAAAGGATGAAATAATGACCAGCAATAGGAGAAAGCTTTGGGTTTTCTCTGACCAAGCCTGGATTTGGTGCGATCCCTGTCTTCCAGACCAACAGCAGCATGTGCAGGATCCTTGCTTTCAAAGTTAATGGCATCAGCCTGGTGTGCTGGCCCTTCCAGCGTGATATAGCATACGGGTGGTCTCCATGGGGTCTTTCATCTGGAAAGGGACCATGATCTTAGGCAGCAAGTGTGGAGGTAACGGGGACACTGGTAGATGTGGTGGGACTGATGGGACTGATAGAGTCCCACTGAGACACCAGAGGGATCAGCTGGTCCAGCTGGGCTGCCCAACCTTCCTGAGCCCCAGGCAGGAGATGGGGAAGACACCAGCTCTCCTGAGCTGCAGAAGACACCAACATGGTACCAGCGCCTCCAAACTGGAGATCACTGCCCCACCGTGAAGACCTCTGCGGTGAGATCACGTCTCGGGAGCGATCAGCTCCCACAGAGCAGCCAGCTACGGCAAGGCAGCAGCCAGGCATGCCGCGGGCAATCAACCCCCTGCTCCAACACAACAGCTGGATGGAGAAGAGGACATGGTCTGCAGCCCACTGGGCTGCCTGGCATGGGCCCCCCCTTGCTCAGGGGGGAAGGATGGCGACAGCAAACACGTTGCAGATGAACCCCTTTGCTCCCAACGCACAGCAGAACAACATCAAGTTGTCCTAACACGCAGCCCAGCGCGGCTTTTAAAAATCAGGCTTGTTTTTTTCTCCAGATGGCACACTCGCTTTGCATGGCAGTTTTTGGCGTTGCTGATTTGTGTGATTTTGTTATGAATCTTGTGATATTTCGTGCCATCCTTGACGTAAGGGTGCCCGGCGTCACGTGGCTCTGTGACAAGGAGCTTTTATTAGGGGCAAAAATTAGGGACTGGTAGATTTGTGGTCCTCATGCTATGTGGAAAGCAAGAAAATATGCCCCCTAAAGGTTCAGAAAGCTGGCACAGAAAGAAAAAAAAAAAAAAACAACAACAAAACCACAACACAAATCTGTGTGATAATTTTATAAAATCCCAGGATTTTTAACCTGCTGTGATTTTTCCTGATGCTGGTTCACATCTCCTGCTCTCCCGAGGGCAGCCGCTGCGACAGCTTCCAAGCTGTTCCCTGAAATGTGGAAATCCCCCTTACACAAACAATGGCACTGTTAGTCTTGCTGATTTTCTGGAAGCATAAAAACATGTTTGTTTTCAGCCACGATCCACTGAGGGAATTTCCTCACTTATGTGGAGTTTGGGAATTTTTTTTATTCCTCTGAAAACCATTTTGCCAGTTTCCAAGAACCTTAATAAACTACAATTATCAGGATTAAAAGCATTATGTGGTTGGCGTCCAACACAGCAACAGACCCTGAATTGTGATCACTTTGGTGGAATCCGGCAGAAATAGCTGAGTGAACTGACCGACCCCTTTTCCAGCACCGAGTCTGGGAGCGTGAAACTGATGTGCTCCTGTTCGGGACAACACGTTGCCTTTGGCAGGAGTGGCTGAAAGTGCGGGCAGCTGCCCAAAGCGCTACGCTGTGGCTGATGGGCAGAGGAGAGCTGCTTGCACCATAAAAAGGTGCTGCTGCGAGGTTGGCAGGTTCATGGGAAGGGTATTTCCTAATAGATAAATATACTGCGAGCGCTCAGGCACCAGCGGGTACAGTGGCTGAGCCTCCGAGGGTCCAGCATCTCGTTGATCAAGCAGGCAAGCACGCTGGAGTCCTTGTCTCCACCCAGTGTGCCCCAGATGTTGCTGCTGGCCACTGTGTCCCCACCGCAGCACCGTGCATGGCTCTCAGTGCAAAGTCAAAGGAGGGATGGGTGAAGAGGAGGGCACAGGACTGGGGAGGAGCACACTGTCCTTGTGAGGACCATGACAGCGTCAGTCCTGGAGCCAGTGCCGGGTTTGAGGACATGGAGTTTGTGACTCATCTGAAAGACGATCTGTCCTGGCATGTGGAGGCTGGAGGAAGAGCTGCTCCCTGGGAAGAGCATCTCCAACTGCATCACTGGCAAAGGGTCTTTTGGTTCCTGGAGCTTCGTGGCCGTTCTTGCTCCAGCTGCTTATGTGCCCCTGCCCGGAGGGATATGGGCAATATCGAACGAGGCCCAGACCTAGCAGCGATGGCAGAATGCCAGCAGTGGATAACAAATACTCACCCATCTCACTGAGACTTTTTGGAGCCAGACAAGCTGTAGTACTTGGAGCTCCCAGTGCCGCCCTTCCTTCCTTTTGTATTTTACCGACAACCATGGCCACCCTCTCCTTGTGCTCACAGTCTCGATGGCATGTTGAACCCTTTGATCCCTGCCACGTAGCCACGCAGAGCGTGCCATCCAAGCCATGGAGACAGACAGCAGACGGCAAGCTGGCTTTGGGGGGGCACTGGCTGCCTCTCAGTCAGATCTTGGCAGCGTGGAAGATCTGAAATGAGGTCTGATCCTCCTAGGAGCTGCAGAGGTGGGGAGTACCACGAAGGCTCCATGCACATCTCTCCCGTGGGAGGAAGAAGCTCCTCTGCCAGTTATCCGTACAGATCTTCCCAGCAGGAGCGACGGCAGCTATTCAAGAAGGAAGTCTTTGAAACCATACTGTGCTGTAAGTAACTCCGAGACATCCTGAATGACCCCAGGGTGAACATGTAAGGAAGATTTTTTTTTCTTAGAATAGGTTGAAGGATACATGGATTTCCTAAAATCATCAGCCAGCGACACATTAGTATTCATTTGTGTGACCACGTAGCTTTGATTCCCGAGCTGCCAGGCACATTAGCAGCCCAGCATGTCCCTCAGAGGATGGCGATTGCTGCTGAGCACGGTGGGCTGTTCTACTCCAGATGCTCAGTGGAGGCCCAGGAGATGATGAAAATTCACTGTCATCCATTCTCATTCAGGCACTCACAACCATGCAGCTTTACAGCAGTATCCACATCCACCCTAAAAATTGTCCCAAGGGCAGTGCTCCCCTCTGGCTCCAGTCGCGCCAGCAGCTCGACAGTGGGATTACAGTCAGCACAGGAGGATGAGGAGACCTCACCATCTTCCTGACTGACTGGGATGACCCCAAGATGTCCAGCACCCAAATACATCCTGCTGGGCTCAGGAAAGCATCCCACAGATGGATGTCCAGCACCCAACTACATCACGATGGGCTGAGGAGAGCATCCCACAGACGGACACGCTGCTTTTCCCACAGCGCATTTCCTGCAACGCTCCACCAGCATGATAACTGCTTCTCCTGCGAGGGAGGCAGGACTTAATTAGAGGAATCTGGAGAAAGGCAGATTTTGTCATGTAAATGATTCCTGTCATAGGACATGTTCTAAATTTGGATTCTGAGGCTGGGGCTGAGCAGAACAATCTCTGCCGCAGCATGGCAGCTGTCAAAGGTAGGGAGAAGCTTTGAATGCCTACAGGAGTGATGGCTGGTGCCTTTTATTTCACTGTGGGGTACATTTCATCCTCTGAGCACATCAAGTGATTATGTATCGCTGGACAGGAATGATCCTGTGAGACAGGCTCTATTATCCCCACTTCTTTTAGCTAAGGTAGCCAAAAACCCAAGTGCTTGTAGGCAATAACAGGAGGTGTTATCAGGGACATGATTTGATCCTAGGATTTTCAAACTCCCAGGCCTGTGCTCAGGCCATGAGCCAGTATCACAGCCTTCTTCTGTTTAATATTTTCTTTCTCCATTGCTCAGTACCACACAGCATCACAACAAGAGGCAGTGCTTTCTGCTCAGCTCCACCTGGCAACGGTGTCTGTCGCTGCATTTTCCTTCTGATGCAGCACCACAAGGTACCTATTCCTTTTAAATAACAACTTCTAAATAAAAAACCCTAAAGCAGTCGTTCTGATAGCAACAGATAAGGTCCCCAGTAAGGATGCATTTTGTGCGTGGACTCTCTGGTCCTTGTAGGGTGAGGCTCAGACCCACCTTCCTTGAAGGTGAAGGTCTTACAGGACTTCATTTCTACTTGGATTCCCAGGAGAGCTGTGGTCAATCTGCAATCTCTTCCTTGCTGCAAGCCTTGCTTGCTTTCACTAAACTGCCAGAAATTTGGCACCTCTGAATTCTCCATCTCTCAAATTCAGCTGAAGATGCCCAACAGGTTCAGCACCTGCGAGAGGTGTTGGAGAGGCAGGTACGTAAGCATGAACCCAAATGCATGGTGCTCAAACGCGTAAGCCTTGCTTCCTTGGGAAGCCAAGCTAATAGGGAAAAGTGAAAATTCACTTTGGAAAATGGCTGGAACAAATCCTGTCGAATGTATAACGTGGGTAATCTTCCAGCGGCTCGGAGAAGTGCTAAGCTAACCAGAGCGGAGCAATAAAGTGCATCATTCATAAGCGCCGGTTTCTTTAACAAATGTGGCTCCTTATTATGCTCATGAAATATACATGGAGAAATCACAATTTCTGATGGTGTTCAGCATTCGCAATCGCTTGGTTCAACCCTTTAACTCTGCACAGGCCAGGCACCGGCGCCGCTCTGGAGCTGATCCCACTTGGATGGGGTTGTTTTGTCTGGCCAGAAAGTATGGCTGCTCCTTGACTGACTGATTATTTAAACAGCTTCAGCCTCGATGTAAATCCCTCGGCTGTGAATATTCTGGTTGTAAATTTGACATACAGTTTCTATATGCCAGTAAAACTTGACCTAGACCAGTAAAACTCTTAATGAGCTTAAAAAAACCCCACCCACCCAAACACAAATCTAGCAAATCTCTTGGAACATGGAAGGAAATATGGGTAAAATACTGTTGGCAGCATTTGCTGAAGGTCCTTCATCAGCTTTTACTTTTGTGACCCATAGAGCAATTCTATAGCGTATTAAATCAAACAGACCATCCTAATAAATCATTTTCAGGAATAAAACCACTGAGGAAGAGGTCCAAAAGTCAGATTGCTTGCTATGCCATCACGTAGTGCAGCGATCTGCCCTCCCTCTGCCCTCTCCATCTGCAGTGTGCGAGGAGTAGCAATTAGCCAGCCTGGGGGAGTATTCCCTGCTTGGGCTGAATGACACCCCGAGCCCCAGAAGTTCAGGTGTGAGCCCCGTTTCATAGGAAAACGGACTTGGGTTCAGGCAGCTGGAGGTGAATCGCACTCTAAGGTCAGGCTGAGTTTGCGGAGTGGAGAAACCCAATGAGCAGCATCCTAAAATCATGTCCCAGCTGCCCCGATCCCGGAGCAGTGGCTGAGCCACATGCTGGGCTCCAGGACACCAGGTCCTGGGCTCTGGCCCATCTCCCACTCAGTGTCATGGGCCTGATTTTCGAGACCTGATCCCAAACTTGGCTCGCCTCCAGGATGGAGGAAATGACTCAAGTGACCCTTTGGCAGAAGCAGTGAAGAGGAAATAATAAAGAAATCCTTGAAAATAAAAAAGACACTATCATTAGCAAAAAACTGAAAGCCCAGCAGAGTTTTTATGGGGTTTTTTTTGTAAGGTTCTACCTTGGCGTAGCAATCAAACCCAGAGGGAAGCAGCACATTGTTCATATTCTTCCTGTACCTGGGGACTGTAAGTATGGACCAAGACCTGGCTGTGCGAGTAGCTGTACAAATCCAGAGCAAAAGGACTGACCTTACCCCAGTGGTGGCTTTTACCTTCTGTGTTTAACACCAGAGACAGCAGATGGACTCAGATTTAAGGACAGATAAATGAATACGAGATCTCAGTGACAAAGCCATCTGTCTAGCCAAAGTCACCCACTTCTGTAGTCTGTGAGGCTTGGATCCACCCACTTGTGTTGTAGAGCCAGACTCTAAGCTCAATAATTTTACTTACGGTTAAGTGTGATGCCTGCTTTACGGGGAGATGAATTGTGCCCTAGAGGTATGTACTTCTGTGCATTAATTGCAAATACAGAGTGGGATATAGCTCTGATTTTGTCATCTATAGTCAATATCTTCCAGGCAGATTCTCAGCGATTTAGCTCTTTCCCCGTCAGAGATAACTTGGGTTGGTGTCTTGGTTCATTTGTATTTAGGTCTTAAGTGATGGACAAGCAAAGGAGATCTCACGCGTTGACACGATGGCAAAAGGACTGGTGCTCGAGAGGACTAGTCCTACCTCTTCTCTCCCACTGCCACCCGACCAGTGTCTTCTCCCAGCTTAAAAGGCCTTGCAGGAACACAGTTAAATGAGGCCTTCTGATATTTTGGTGCAATGTGCTGTTCCAGCTGGAAGAAAGGTGAAGCTCACCGCTGTGTCAGGAGTTTGCTTTTTGGTTTTGTGTGGACATGAAGAACAGATTGGTCTCTCACCCACTGATCCCAGTTCAGTGTCTTTTTTGAGCTCCTGCACACTGGGAACTGTTGGGACATCTTGAATACACTTGGGGGCATGTGGCCAAAGAGAGAAAACACCTTTGGGGGCATTAGAAACAAACCAGCTTCCGTTGCCTTTGGGGTAGGTTGGCTTTGTGAAGGTGCTTTGACCCCATAAGCAAACTCTGGGCCAAAGACAGAGTCCCTGGTGTGCGTCAGGCTCTCTCCCTTCCTCCCCAGTCCTGCCACTCACAAGCAGCTAGCTGGCAAAATGACGTTGCAATGGCTCCATCTCCATGAGTCCCGAATTTCTACTTATAATAAACCGCTGAGGAAGAGATCCAAAAGTCAGATTGCTTGCTATGCCATTATAATAAATCTGCATCCTGCAGCCTGGTCCAGGGGGTGATAAGACCAACCTCTGCCGTTGGTTTGTCCCTCGGGATGGTGGGGAATTTGTATGCCAAGGGATCTTAGGCTTTGGTAGGGTTTTGTTTTCACATTGTTACTTTGAAATATCAAGGCCACGTTGCATTTTGATACTAGATGTCGGCAGAAGGAGCCCCACCGTCTGTATGTGAGAGGACAAGGCACGTGCAGGGAGCTGGGTCTGATTCTGGCAGAGCCTTGGATGCTGCAGCCCGGGACAGGGTTGCAGAAGCCAACTGGGAGCCTGTGCAGCGTCTCGGTATTACATTCAGGAAAGGCGGTAGCTCTGCTTCCAATGTGTTTCCTCTGCTGTCCTCCCACCCTCATTCCTACGAGCGCCTCATCATAATTTTTACAGCACAGCTGACAATTCCCTCCTATATTTTCTGTCCCTGAGAACTCTCTGTTCAAAGCGCCAGCAAAAACTGCCAGGTATTTAGACCCAAGGCTCACACAGATACCTCTTACGAGCTGTTTCTCCACTATTTACCTGCTTTTTTGTGTGGTCTGCAAAGCATTTGAGTGGGCAAAGGCATATTCACCCTCTGGGCTTTTTGTGGAAAGAGCATCAAAAGCTCCAGCCTTACAAAGCTGTGCTGCAGAGCTTCTTGCGGAGTCATTGCCGTCCTCTACCACATCGCTGGCAGCTATCGTCTCGTTAAAATACACGTTCCCATTATCTCTGCCTCGGCCAGGAGTGTTACAGGTGCGTTGCTAGCCCCACACGTGTTTCTCCTGCAAATGCAGTACTTTCCTTTGGTCTGGCTGATTTTCCAACCCTTCCCACAGTCATTCATTGATCCTTTTAAGCAAATTGCAAAGCAAACAAACAAACAGAAACAAATCAAACCACAACCCCCCAAACACAATGCAAAACACAAAATAAAAACCCCAAGTCTCATCAACCTGAATAGTTTAAAGCTGGAGAATATATTAAAAATTTCCATCATGGAAATTTCCTAGCTCAGCATGGAGGTTTCCCAGTATATTAGACTCTTCTGTTTTTCAAGGCTGCAAGCAAAGAATGGAAATTTCCAATTACTGCATCAAAGACTGCTGCTCTCCTGACAGTCTGCTTAGCAGGGGTCATCTGCTCCTGTAGGACATTAAATAATTTAAGGGAGGGACAGAGAGGATTTGCTCAGCTGCGCCATTTCCTGCGCGAGGCACGAGCGTTTCCTCCGGTGCTCGGTGCAAGGGAAGGAGCCGGTGGCCGAAGAAGGAGCTCAGGGGTCAGGACTTGGTGGGATGCTCCTTCCCCATCCGGAGCTGGCACCCAGGGGAGCCCGGGCACCTTCACCATCCCCAGAGTTGTCCAGCCCTTGGGCCATTGCAGTTGACTTTCCACCCCCCAGATGCACTTGCAGAAAGCTCCTTTCTGCTGATGGATCATCATTTTTATTCCTCCCAGTGCACTGGACTGGGAGGAGACAGGAGGAGGGAGTATGCCAAAGCAGGGAGGAATCATACTGCTCCCTCACTTTGTGGCCACCCCCCAATACCCTTGAACTGCAGAACAGGGTCTCTGGCTACTTCTAGCTAGGTTGTGCGTGGAGGGAGACCGAAAGGCCAGAGAACCAGTCCCTGCTTTCATCTCCTGACTCCACCATGGGTTTGCAGCACGGGGTAAGCAAGCAGACCGAGCTTCTGCCTGGTGGTTGGCAAAGGTGGGTGACAGCTCCCGCCAGGCAGCGTGTTGTGGGGCTTAATCGATTTGTGCTCGTAGACGGCGTTGGAGTTCCCAGCTGAAAGGTGCTGTATAAAAGTGCAAAGTAATGCAATTACACGGTGATTTTCTTTAACAAGTCTTGGTGCTGCAACATGAGAAATGTTCAGGGTGATGCCATTAACGGTAGCCAGCTCAACTACTTTGGCAAAAGCAGCAGGGAAGGAGGAAAGGGGGAGAGGGAGGAGAAATGAATGCATATGAGTCCTAGGAGAATTCAGATTTGGACTTGATGTCTGATTTTTTATGGGCCACATCTTATCTGTATTTGTAAAACTGGCCTCGGGGCATTTATGGGAGCTCTCTTGTAGTAATACTTCTGAACCCTGGTAGTTACAGCGTGTTTTTCGTGGGTCCCAGCTCATTACAGAGGTAATCATGTGAGCCAGTTTATTTAAAGGGGGAACTGGATCTGAATGTTCTCCGTGCTGAAAACATCCCTTATGAGCATGAGTCTGCAGCAGTAACTGTCTGTACTTCTGCAACTTCTTGCATCCAAGAAATTAAGAACTTCTTGCAAAGCAAAGTTGATCTTGTTCCCCTCATAGAGATGGGGAGGCAGAGAGAGAAAAAGTGGTTTGTCTCAAGGTTTATTTGTGAGTTATTGGTAAAACATGATTAGAGGCTTGGTCTTGAGGCATGTTGGCCCATATGCCTTCTACATCCTCTCCAGTGTTAAAAACAAGTCAGGCTGATTGTAATCAAGCCCAAGAGCCAGTGTTTGTAGCATCTAAGAACCAACGTGGGTCATGGAGTTACAGAACAGAGTAAAATGGGCTTTTCTGTGAGTCCATCTTCATAATACATTTCAGAAAATACAGCTGTTGTTAAGGGGAACGGCAGTGTGAGTCAGGTATGTGACAAGTTTCAGGCAGCTGGCAGAAAAAACATCCTCAAGCCTTCTAAAAATTAAAGGAGGTCATTTCTGACACAAGTGGTCTTGCACCAAATATAAACCAACTGGTTCAAACCTCATTATGACAGATAAAATTATATTTATTGCTGGACTGGAAGCTGGTGGCTGTGCAGAGACTTGTGAACATCACCTGCAACAGCATTTGGTATGAGCTAAAAGAGAACAGCCTCAGAGAGAGATGCAGCAGCTCGTAGCACAGTAGGGGCCGTTTTCCCAAAGCTGTGGAGAGAAACGGGATGAAACATTGAGATGAAACTCCCTGGATGGAAATGGGAAGGTTCAGAAGAAGAGGGGTTTTTGGGCTGTCCAAAAAAAAAGTGTTCAGCGTGGTGGTCATTTTGGATGAAAAGCAAGTTGAAAGCAGTGAGAAGAAATAAAAAGCAGCATACAATGAACAAGCAGGGGAAAGAGGGGTGGGAGATACCAGGTAGAAGGTGTCATGTAGGAAATAATTAGGGAAAGTGTAGCTGTGAGAGGCAACATGGTGGTGGGTGGTGGTATCCTGAGGAGGATAAAGAAGATAAGAAATATTTAAGGTTTATGAGGAGAGAAAGGAGTCCTTGCAATGGAGATGTTAAATCATTACTAAAAGGGAGAGATGGCAGAACCATTAACAGGTCTCTCGCCTCTATTTAGAAAGAAGCCATGCAACATGCGTGTATCACGGGGATAATGAAACACTTGCTCTTTTCCTAAGGTGGGATTTGTTCATCAAACCTGGCTATCAAGCATCAGTGTCTCATCCAGCCACCAATTTTGCCTTTCTAAGCAGTTGATGGAGAGACAGCTCTTCTGGAAGGTGATTCAGTCACTCCAGAGATGGGTGGGATGAGTCGCTTTCTAAAAGTGCTTCCCTCCATTGACTAGAGAGGGGGAGGCTAGACACTTGGCTCACACCGAACACCTGACTTTTCAGCAGCTAAAATTAGGTGAGGTGAATCTCATCAGTTGGGGGAACCAAGAAAGATATTGGATATCTACTACAAACAAATATTTTTAGATCAGTCAGCTAGGAAATTTGCATCAAGGGGTCCTTAAGATCTGCCTTCATGGATCTCTGGACTGCTCGTGTGAATATTACTGCAAGCCTCGGTATGCGGAGGAGCTCCTGAAGGCCAGGAGACGGACGACGTTTTGATGAAAAGGCAGGCAGGACAGCACAGGTAACGAGGCGTGACAACAGATCCCATGCAGAACAGTGGAAACGCTGACATACAATTCAATCCATATGGAGCTAAATGACAAGAATATAATCAACGTCAGTCAAGTTGGTTTGGGTAGAAAACCAGTATTTTCAAATGAGCCTGGCTTATCGTTCTCGAATGAGATTACAGATTTGTTTGATAGAGGCAATTACAACTGTACAATATGCTCAGAGTTTTGTCCTCGTACCCCATACTCCATACATACTTGTTGGTGATACATTTCCATTAAAACCTGGCACTCTAAATTATCAAAGAACGGCTTGTAAAACAGATTAAAAACTGGCTGCCTGGCAGACCTCAAAGACCAGCCTCGGCTGGGGCTTAGCACCAAATGCCCTGTGGAAGGTGAGGTGTCACAGGGATCAGAAGGAGGTCTGACAGTAAATACAAAGTCACTGCTGGTGATGTGCCGCGTTCAGATGACACATGGGTTGATGAATAGTCTGACTCGGTCTCCCCATGCAAACAGGGCTCACTCACACACTCTCCAATGCAAAGTTCTCCACCAGGGAGAAGGATGGCGGGTCATCCCCGTCTACTGCAGGATTATACTCTGAAAAAATTAACTGTGGGAATCATTCAGGAGTCAAGGAACTCAATGTGATCTCCCAGTGTGAGACCAGTGAAAACGGCTAATGCAAACTTTCTGTATGAAGCCTGTCCTCCTCTCTGCACATGGTGGGTAGCTCTGCACAGCTCGTGGTTGTGAAAGGAGGTTGCAAAATGGGTAAAGGGAACAGAAGAGCAACATCATGTCCAAAGAAGAGTAACGGAGCTGAGGAAAGGTGAAAGGTCTGGAGCACAATTCCTGTGAGGCGTAGCTGAGGGATCTGGGGGAGGGGGTCAGCCTGGAGAAGAGGAGGCTCAGGGGAGACCTTATTGCTCCCTACAACTCCCTAAAAGGGGGGTGCAGGGTGTAGTCTCTTTGCCAGGTAACAAGTGATAGAATGAGAGAAAACAGCCTCAAGTTGTGCCAGAGGAGGTCTAGATTGGATATTAGGAAAAATTTCTTCACTGCAAGGGTTATCAGGCATTGAATGGGCTGCCCAGGGAGGTGGTTGAGTCACCATCCCTGGAGGGATTTAAAATGTGTGGATGTGGTGCTCAGGGACATGGTCATAGACTTGGCAGTGTTAGGTTAATGGTTGGACTTGGTGATCTTAAAGGTCTTTTATGACTTAAATGATTCTATGATTCTGTGGTCAGTGTTGTTCAAGGGCTGGAGGCAAAGCTGAAGCGGGAGAGTTGTGGAAAGCTCTGGCTTTTCAGCTGGTCAGAAGCTAGGCAGAGGATTGCTCTTCTTCTGTACTTCCACAGGACGTGGGATACAAGGCTCCTGAGGGCTCTTTAAACATCAGAACAGTCATAGCAAGAACTGATGACTCAAAGTGGAAGCCAGAAAAGCTCAAATCAGAGAAGAGCTTCAAGCGGGAAACCTAATCTGCCACTGGAATGGGTGGAAAAGGGAATGGTGGCTCCTTCCCTGTGTGATGCTTTGCTGGGCTGGAATTCATGCTACCACTGGGCATGCCTTCAGGCCCAGCTGGATGATCTCATGCCCCATACATGACTCCGGCTCTGAACTCCCCACATACCTCCCTGGGCCAGGGTGCTCGCCAAGCCGGTCTCCCCTCGAAGGGGAGCTCTGCGTCAGCAGAACGAGACGCGTGGAGCCAGCAGTGCCTCCTCCGAGCCAACTGTGCACCACTCACTTTTGGGATTTGCTCCAGTACTTTGGGCTTTTTAGCGTTTTCCTGCTCCTGGTCACACGCCTCTGACAAGGACCTGACTCACAAAGGGATGCATCGTGTGTGCGACTCCATCCGCCTCCCTGACCCGTTGCTCACATGCATCTAATGACTGCTGGGTGACTTCAGGGTTTGGACATTTTCCTTGCACCAGCTCCGGCTTCCATGACTTCAGCCGTAATATTCCCCCAGATCTTGCCGGTTGCTCTTGCCAGCGGCTGCTGCAGACATTTCAGCGCCGGCAGCTGTTTGGCAACGTGTCGTGCTGCTGCGGTGGGGATGAAGGATACCGACCACACTGGCGGCGAACTTCGCGGTTTGCAGCCTGTGGTTGGGGTGTCACCACCCCGACCGTTGCTGCCAGCCCCCGTCTCACTGCGGATGACTCCTCGTGACTGCTCAGCTCAGCAGGGGATGAGCCGTGCCACCTCCAGTCTGAGCACAGGCGGAGTAGGGAGAATGCTCTTCAAAGTGATCTGCCGCAAAAAGCACCTTTCCCCCAGGACCACGTGAAGAACGTGGAAGATGGTGGCATCACCGGGTCTGTCTTACAAAGTGGGATTTAACCTCCTCACAGCTTGGAATGGACACCTGCAAGGAGAAGGCAGGTGCTTTGGGAAGTGCTGTGTATAAACTGCCAGGTGATGCTTTTTGTGTGAGGGGGAGCTTACAGAGCACGGGCACGGGAGGGAGATGGCGTGATGTGTAACAGCCAAGCGGAGGGAACACGCTTCGTTCTTGCTATGTTCAACATGCTGGGTGGTAGCAAAGCTGTATGCTGGTCCCTCTTTGCATGCATGGTTTTTCCCTTCCTATAAAATCTGGTGCCATAATACGAGCAGTACAGCAATCCCCGGGAAGCAGTGCTGGATATAATAGCTGCATCGTACAGGTGAGGTAGGAAAGAAATGTGCTGGCCACAGACTGCGGAAAGGTCTTGTTCTTCCAAACCTTCTTCTTGGCTGGATCTGCTTATTTCTTCAGGTGTGCTTTGGATACGTGGTCACCCAGGTGCAATTTCTCTGCAGCCTCCATGAGGAAGGTAAGGGGATTTTCCCCCTGCCCCGTACAGGCAGGTTGTGTGTTATCTCATTGGAGGCACCACCCAGCACCGTGGAGGGTGGAGGCCTTCTGTGCATCAATCTAATCCTGTAATTAAATAACTCTAAATAACGAAGAGATAGGTGGATAGTTCAATCTAACCTTTCACACTCAAAGGATAGTGTTTTATGGGCTGTAACACATTTTCCAGCTGGGCCATACTGCTCTCCTGGTACCACTCTGGACTTCCAGGAACATAATATAATACAATATAATGTAAAATGCCTTAATGCCAGCCAGTTATACTTTTAAAACAAAGTAAGAGATGTGCCACATGAGATGGCAAAAATTACTCCAGTAGTGCAGGAGAAGCATTGCACAAGGCTTTTTTTATGTGATGCCCAAACAATGATGCAATCTGATGCCTCTTACAGCTTCACTATATCACACAGAGACAGCAAGAGAAGTGTGCAAAAAGCATCCAAAAGTCCTGGGCTGAAATCCCAGTAAAGCTGGTGGCAGGATTTCCATCCATTTCGGTAGAGCCAGGACGTCTCCCCTGAGAATGCCTGCCGGCTCTGCTGGGTTGTGTGTCCGTCTCCTTCTATGGTATCCATAAAAAGGATACAGAGGCACCTGTTTTACTCATAGGGCTGTTGGGCAGCTTAACTCACCCATAATTGCATGGTGCACGGGGATCAGCTGTTGGAAGAGTCAAAATAACCTCATTATTGTCTTTATTGCCTGCATAGCTGCCCCGGCTCTCAAGGCTGGAAGCAGATGCACGCTCACGGTCTCTGCTGTGCCAGCAGATTGTGAAGTCCTGCAAGTGGCATCTCCATTTGTTGATGGTGCCCTATATCCCTCTCTCTCCATCCTTGTGCTTCATGTATCCCTACAGTATCTAAGCACTTTCTGTGGCCAATTAATATCAATACTGCAATTGGCTGAGGCTTTTCCTGGAGGCTCTGGTGTTTCCTCTTTCCTGCCTGGGGCTCAGGTGTAGCCTAGCCCAGGGCTGGAAGGGGTGCCAAGCATGTGCCGCTCTCACACGGGGGTCCATCTGCCCACCCATTAGCTCTGGACAACTTACGGCTTCTGCCGCTCTACATTTTCTGGTCCAAAAGCAAAGTATAAACTCTGTGTATGGGGTTTTTTAGATTTTTTCACCATGCAAGTAACTATTGCTCTATGTTCCTCCTGGAACTTGGGTTTATATCCTTGAAAAAAGCAACAAAACCAGGACTCAGATTGTGCTGGAAGGGTTTTCTCTGGGAAAACTCCACAGATCTTCACTGCCACAGCTGTGTCTGGAAAAGCATTTCCAGATGGTTCCCCGTTGAAACTCAAGGTGGTTGAAAATCCCCTCAAGTCAAAGGACGCTGAGGCTGACCTGCACCCTCTCAGCTGGACAAGCAAGGGAGAGCTATTATGCAAATAGCATCATACTCATATCTTCCTGAAAAGGCAGGAGACGTATGTGTTTAAAGCCAGAAATAACTTTTCCTAAGCAAAAGAGAACTGCTGACACACTGTCACTGGGATAGAGACAGCTGGAGAGAGCTTGAAGTTCAAAGAGACAGAATCTGGGGAGAGATTTTTGCCATTGGACGTGTCATGGGCACTGGGCTGGGTGGTCAAAAGTGAGAAGAAGGTGGCATCACAGGTACATCACCTGCAAATACGAGTCATGGTTTGGATGGGAAACCATGGGATGAGTCACAGCCAGCTGCCGGGACAGAGACAACAGCAGTGTGCCTTGTGCTGGGTCTACATCCTCTTTGCTATCTACAGCAGAGGGTTTCCTTGTCTGGGTGTGTAGCTAGCACAGCATAATCACCCAGTGAGGTCCTGAAATCTCTCTGGAGGTATGGGCTCAAGTATTTGGAGCAGGAGGCTGTGATCTAGCACAGGTGGGGTCTGTCCCAGCCTTACCTCTGGCAACCCATGTGTCTTTCAAGGTCCCACATCTGACACTCTGAGAGCTTCAGTGCCCCAGGTGAAACATGGGTATCATTCCCCACCCTCAGCTCATGCTGGAGCAGCATCCCGAAGCTCACCCTGCAAGCCTGGAGGTCCTCACGAGGGGTCTGCATAAACACAGCAAACAAAAGGCAATCCTGGAGAGCTTGTGGGCAGATGATACCCTACAAATATTTCCAGGAGAACATTTTTAAGGTTTCATTAATTGCCACTTGCCAGGCAAATCCTTGGCTAGGAAGCAATCGGGTAAGATGCTGCAACTGCCCAAACCACCCAGGTTGGGCAGGGCTTTGAGCAACCGGGTCTAGTGGAGGGTGTCCCTGCCTATGGCAGGGGGGTTGGAACTGAATGGTCTTTAAGGTCCCTTCCAACCCAAACCATGTTGTGATTCTACGATGAACTCTGCCTGACGGCTTTTTGACTACGGTAATTCAGATCCTGCATGCTATTTTATCCTGACTGCCCCGCCTTTGTGCAGCACAGAGGTAAATGCTGCCAGGAGTTTGTAAGTTTGACTATTACTATCTAATGAGAGCCAAGATTTCAGTAGTTCAGAGCTCAGGAGTGTTAGAGGAGCCCTAAATGACCGAATTGTTACTTGTGCTGAAAGAAGCAGGCATGGTGTTTCCAATTATTCTTCATTTCAGACAACAGCTAGCTGTTTCGGTTTATTGGAGCAGTAGCTGGGTAGAGGAACAGTATTGAGTAAACGGTGCTGAAAAAGGCTCAGTGTAAGACAACAAATTTTTCTGACATAGACCCAACCTTACTTTGGAATATTGCTGGCAAGTCAATAATAGATAACGCAGAAATCAATCGGTAATAATGTTGCAAATGAGGCAGGGAGCACAAAAAGTCCTTTCAGCACCCTAAATAAATCTGTGTCTGTTCAAACAAGTAACATTTATGGCATGATATGGAGCTTCCAAAAGCAGACATTTGGGCAAGCGGGGAAAGACGTTGAGTTTATTAAGAAGGAGTAACTGAACAAGAAATAGGCAACCTCTTCTTTCTTCTTTTCTGCCCTTTTATCCCACCGAGATAAAATATTAGAAACAAAATGCAAGCAAAAGGATCTGAAGCTAAAGCATCTTTCAGAGAGATGCAGCTGGGAGGAGGCAATCTCCTGCTCAGAGAAGGTACCCTCTTGGGCATGAAATTATTTTTAGGATACAAACCTACAGTATGATCCTATAGAATTTAGCAGGAAATTATACCTTTCTGTTGAGCTCTTAGATGATATTAAATCAATGCAATAGAATTTTAGAGGTTATTAAAACCTCTGTAAAAATTAAATTATTCTCTGTTTAACTCTACACCGTTTTAAAATAACTTCCATAAAACTGAGTTAAAATTTATTGACTCCCACTGCTTTCTTTCCTTACCTAGTTCTACAAGATTTTTCCCATAAAGGTGTATTACATAACATTAAAATTGCAGTTAGTTTTCATTTGTAAGTGGACTGTCTTTCAGCTATTTTAGCCTTTATTAAAATATACAACTCAATCGTACTAAAAAATTAGTGGCACAACAGAAAAAACTTGTACAACATTCACAGATGCCTATTGAAAGAAAGGCATTGTTAAAATCACTTAAAATCGTTTGAAATTGTAGGCTTTCAACCTTGGAAGGTATGGTATGATCTGGATATTGAAAAAAATTAACGGACAAACCAAAGTGCAAACAGGAAAGGGCATTAGAACAACAAGGAAATTTTGTAATGTATGAGACACAGTAAGGAAAGCACCTAGGAAACTGGCAATCTTACAGCCCATCAGAGAGGAAAAAGAGCAATTAGGATGTTGCAGAGAATAGAAATTATTTCTTTGTGTCTGTTTCCAAGCCAGAGTTTGTCCCTGAAATACTTGTTCTTTGCTTGCTCATTGCATGTAATAAATCTGGGAATATTGTCAAAGAATTAGGCTAAGCCCGCACTTAAACATTTTGCTGGCATACCAGCGTCAGCAAAAGCCCATGGGCTTTTTATATTATAACAGCAAAAAGTCAGCATAACGCGAAAGACTAGTTATTCTGCCAGAGGAAGCTTGTTTACCCAAAATTAAGGAAAACTAAGGTGCCAACCAAAGATTAGGTGTGTAATATCTTCATTAAGACTGCACAGCCCCTGACTTCCAGGACGGGTCATTGAAGACCTGCAGGGCTGAGTAGCTCCTTCCCCATCGTGACTTTTGCATTTGCAGGAGGGCTGGGGAGCCAGGAGAACTGGTGCTGGCCCGGAAGGAGGTCCCTTGGTAGCAGTTGACTTAGAGGCACACCATGACCGAGGAGCTAGCCTGAGAATCACGGGAGGAACCAGCGGTGAGAGCATGGGTAGGGTGTCCATGCTGGTGCTACCTGATGGAGCTTCCCTGGTCCTCTTGCTACGGGACTTGCTATGTCATGGTCCTGGTCTTCTCCTGGCATGGACCACACTGTGGTTTGGCTGTTCTGTGCACAGGGGACAGGCTGGTGCATATGTCAGACTTTCTTGGATGCAGATCTAGGACATGGCCGGGGCTTGCTTGTCTTCCCAGACCTAGGAATTTGTTTCTCAGTATGGACACTGCTACTGTCCTATTTAGGCACCAGAGTATCCAAGGCTGAGCCTCATTCCATATTATGGACGGAGAGAGGCAGGCATCAGTTCAGAGCATATGACCATAATGCCTAGTGCTGGTACCTAAAGGACATTTTTGGATGTTCTCATGGGAACTACACCGACAATCCCAAGAAAGAGAAGGCAAGTGCCTTGGGCTGTGTCCCAGCCATGGCTTATACCCGCTAGCTGTGTTGCCTGGTGCTATGCTTTGGGACAATCCCAACTACCGAGCATTTTCTAGCACCTCTGCCTGAGTGCTGGCAATGCCTGCTTATCTAGAGAAGTCACATGAGAGCCGAAAAAGAGATGCTGGGAAAAGAAGATAAATTAAAGAACCAGAGGTTTTTAGGACTGGTTAAGGTACTTCCATTTATTCTGGGGAAAATTAGCTATGAAGCATAAAGCCACTAGAAAATATATGCCTTCTTTGCATTAAAAACCTGTGACAAATCAAAGGACTGGAGTACACCTGGGTAACGGTTCTTGACAGCAACTGCTATGGAAGAACAACAGGGTAACAGCCACACTGGCTGTATTCCCTAGCCCCGAGTCCCACTGGCAGCACCTCACCTCCAGGATAAACTCTTCTACTCTCCAAAACACAGACCTTATAGTCAACCACCCATGAGGATTGTTAAGCTCAGGACTGCCCAGACACGATCTGGGAGAGCATTCATTAGCCTCAGCCAAAACTATACCAGGGACCACACGAAAAATTTAACAGCGTGGGCAGCGCTTGACCCTGTGCCCTGGCCCTACTTAGTCACTAGTGTGGATGTAGCTGTTGGATCAGACTAAGGTCCAAGCAATCCAGCAGACGAGCTCCAGCGAGGCCCCTACGCGCATCCCCGCACCCACGGGGCTGTTTGCAGTAAGCAAGTCTCCACCCAGGAGAAATTTGTGACTGTGGGATCTGTCTCACGTCTTGCAACATCACGCAAAAACAGGAAAGCCGTGCAGTCACCGTGGCTAAAAGTAAATTCATGATTAGCTAATATGTTTTGCTGTAATAGAAACACAGTGATGTCTGGTGCGAGGTCAATAGCCAAAAATGACTGGTGATAGTTACACCCTGTGCTTTGCACAGAACAATAAATAAATGATCCAACAGAAATGCCTTGCTCAGTTCGTCCCATTTCCTTTCTAGGGTGCAGGCAGAAGTGCCAGTCCCAAGCTCTTGGGGGCAGGACTTGTCATGTTTTAGGATGAGACTTCCACCATCCTCCATTCATCACTATCCTCAGCGGCTTTCAAAAATCTCAGCAATGAAGCAACTATCCCAAGTGAGTGCAACATAAATAGTTGTGCTGGTAAAGGCTCAGCTTGTGCCCCACGTAGTCACTGTTTACAGAAAGAGCAGCTGCTGGGACATGCAAAGGAGACATTTCTCAGGTGCATCACATGCCACACCTCATGTTAGGGACAGCTTGCGTCCCCCTGCACTGCTGCTGAGCAGATGGAGAAGGTAGAGATGTGGCCTTGAACTCCTTCAAGGTGCACCGTGTCCCTCCGCCAAGAGCAGCATGATGGGATCCCATCTCTTTACACAAAGCAGAGTCTATAAAGGAGAATAGCAGCAAGGACGCGCTCTACCTTTCCTCATCATGTTTCCAGATACGGAGCACTTCCCAAAGGAGTCAGGCAGAATCTGGCCCAACATGAATGATGTGGGTTTTGGCTAGCCCTTTTCACCTGTGACTCTCAAAGCATTTGGCAAGGCACTCTCTTCACTTTCCTGTAATTGCAATAATCTAAGCAATGTGCATAATGATTCACAGTTTTTATAATTACATACCTTTGTTCAAAGGACATGGTACAAAACCGTCTATCTATCTGCAACACAAATTAATTTCCCCTCGTTAAGGTTGCAGTCATGAGTTAATTGCACAGAAAGAAAACGCAGAGGACTTCAGATGCTATCCCAAGAAATTGTTGCTGTCATTCATCTAGCTGGTCAGGATGTGATGATCAGTATCAGTTACTCAGCAACTGATCTGGTATCCGTCTCCTTCGATTTAAGGTCCCATAGACTCACTTGAACTTGCACGCAGAAATAAGTTCTCCTGAGGACAGACACAGTCTCCTCTTGGAAACGTAGTATTTCTTGTGAATCCTGGAATTCCTTTGAATTGAGGGAGGAGTTCTTTACACTGTGGAGCTGACTGCTTGTGAATCAGTCTTCTGAAGAAAAATTAAATTTGCCGATAATTTAAGGTTTAACTAATGCACAGGATGATCTTTTGGCAATGCTGTGATGCAAGTTTGACGTTTTCAGGTTATAAACCTCAAGCAAATAAAAGGAGAAAGAAAAATGGCTTCGGAAAAGTTCCATCAGGCTATAAGTCAGAGGCTGTTCCACAACATTTTATCTCTGAAATGTCATGCTGTACTGGCCTCAAAGCAAGAAGAACAGACGGTTCATCTAATACAATTATTTTAGGATCCTTTCATCATAAACAGTGTGCATGCCAAAATGAAAACGTATCATGGGAAAGCATTTCTCATTGAAGCCTGAATCTCCTCCCTAATGTTTATTCTATGTCATGGAGAACACTAGGGGCCAAATACGCTCTGGGTTAAAAACACTGGCATCAGTTCTTGCAACACAAATCTGGCAGGGATTCAGGATGTGACAGCCGAAGGAGGCTGCAATCCCCTTTGCACCAATAAACCAGTTGACGACTAGTGCCAACAAGTCAGGGAAAGGGATGCTAAAGTGAAATACGAAGCGTGCCACGGAGGCTCGCTCCCTTCTGCAGCGGCAGTGAAGCTCTGTCCCAAGCTCCTGCAAGGTGCAGAGTACATGGGTAGCAGCAATATCCCGCTCTTGTGTTGAGATAAATCCCTGCACGCTGGTGATTTGTATCTCCTTGCAATGGCTCTTTGAATGCCATCCTGGGTGGCAAATCAATCTCTTCTCCATTTTCAAGATCGTCACAAAGTCTTTTTCCTGCAAAAGAAAGCTTTTAGTGCTGTTAGTTGAGTTGAGGTTGCTGCAAAATTCTCTCTTGCTCTCAGCATGTTCCCATTTAGTGGATTATTTAAGCTGTTTCATTGCTTCCACATTCTGGGCCATTGTCTTCCGTCTTGCAAACATGATCTACACTTTTAACAACAGTGATGCTGCACTTTGTTGTATTTAAATTCATCTTATTTCCTTGCTGGTCTCCTGCCATGGGTCTGGTACAACTGACTTTCACGTCATCTGCAAGTTTATTGGCGATGATTTTTATCATTTCCTCTGGGTCAGTCCTAAAGACACTGAACAATCCAGGGCCCAAAATAAATAAATGGAAGACTTCAATATCTCTAGTATAATTGAATTTCAAATTACATTATAAGATCTCTTGCTGAAATAGTTTTTAATCCATTTAGTATACCAGATTAGGTTTTGTACCATTTTTCTTTAATTGGGACTGTGTTCAGGAACTGTTCAATAACTTGCAGAAATCTAAATAATTTATAACAGCCTTATCTTTATTAACCAAACTTACATTATCATTAAAAAAACATTCATTTGTTCAACATGACAGGCTTTCCATAAAACTGCTCAGGCATATTAATCAGGTTAGCATCCTTTAATTCATTACTAATCATAGCCTATATCAGATTTTCTTTGATATTGTTTGGGATCAGTGTTAAACCAATGAATTCATAATTACCAGGGATTTTCCTATTATATGTAATATAGTCTTCTCAATTTTGTACAGAGTATTCTTACAAATTTATGCACACCAAACCTACACATTCAGGTAGTCTAGCAATTTTGTTGGCAATCAATCAGGTGGAATGAGCAGGACAGCAGTACTACCACACCAGACCCACCCGCAGAGGATCCCAGCATCACACACTTTGGGGTGGGAAAGACCTCCAGATCTCCAGAGCAGCCTCCTCTCTCACAGCAGGGCTAACTTCAACCTTCAGTCACATTGCTCAGAGCCTTGTCCTGTTGAGTTTTGCAAGGATGGGGATACCAAAAGCTACCTGGACTCTTGTTCCAATAGTTGAACACCTTCATTGTAATTTTTCATAGAATCATAGAATCACAGAATGGTTTGGGTTGGAAGGGACCTTAAAGACCATCCAGTTCCAACCCCCCTGCCATGGGCACAGACACCCTCCACTAGACCTGGTTGCTCCAAGCCTCATCCAGCCTGGCCTTGGACACTCCCAGGGATGGGGCATCCACAGTTTCTCTTGGCAACCTGTTCCAGTGCCTCCCTACCCTCTCTGTGAAGAACTTCTTCCTGATATTTAATCTAAATTTCCCTGCTTTCAATTTAAAATTTTCCTTCAATTTAAAATTTCCTTCAATTTAAAATCTACCTCCTAATATCTAATTGCAATATCCTTTGCTATAACTTGAATTGATTGCCTCTTGTTCTACCACTATGCACCTACAAGAAAAATCTAGGACAGCCTCTTCAACAGTCTCCTACGGGACGTTAAAGACAGCAGTAAGCCTTCTCAGTCTGGAATAACCTCTACCCTTCTGGCTCCCACCAAGGGTTCTCCGTGGGCTCTGCGCAGTAGGTACATGCTGGCTCCGATGTGGCAAAATGCTCAGCTTCATGAGTAGCCACAGCGATGAGGAACAGACAGCTCAGATACTGAAAGCTACTTATTTATTGTTTTTGATTAAATGGAGGTTGATTGCTACATTCATCTGGCTTAAACACTACCTCAAACCCTGTACCTGCTCAGTGGAGAGGACTAGTGAGTCTGAAGAGCCTAAGGAAAGCCTTGAGCAAAAGTCATCTGTGTCTACTTAACGAGAAAGAAGAGGTAGGTGGAGGTACGTGGAATTGCAGGGTTGCTGCTTATACGACCTTGCAGATTCATGATCCTCCTTGTTTAGAGATGGAATCATTTTATCAAGAACAGTGACCCAAAGAGCTGGGAACTTAATTTAATACATTTCATATGGGCCTGGGTTTGTTGTCTGATTTACTAAAAAATATCAACACAGTTTTTAGAGGAAAAAAGACCATTTGTGTGCTGGACGCTATATATCTCAAAAGATAAAGGGATGTTTCAATGCAGAGTACACTCAGACCTTTTAATTGCCTTTCCTAAACGCCTGCTCAGTCTCCCACTGAGCTGGAGAGGGGTGCCTCAGCATGCAGGTGACCTCTGTAATGCTTACAGGAACTATCGTATTAATCTACCACCCTAAAAATAGTTTTAAATAAAGCCTCCTAGCTACTCTTTAAATCTAGGCACTGGGGACAAGAAGGAAGGAGATGAGGGGATGGGAAAAGCCCTCTTTCATCCTGCTGGCTGAGGGTAAGTCAGGGTAAGGACTGGCATATTGCAGGTGTGAGGATGGTTTTAAGAGACAAATTGATTATTAATTAGTTCTGCAATAATAGAGCAAAATAAATAATAGTTTCCTATCTGAAAAATGAGCCAAGGGTGCTCTGCAAAGAGGGACTGCTCAATAGCTGCCTTGGAAGCCCAGTGTTAAGGGCTTTAAACTATGTCTGAAGGAGGCTGGCAACAAGTTCAAATGATGGAGCAAAGTTCCTGTGCAAGGAGGAAATTGTTGTAGCTGTCTGAGATTAGACTCTGACTAATGGGGAGGAGGATGCTGAAAATAGGAAGGTGGAGGTTAATTATGTTGAAAGAGATAACAAAATGATGGAGCATCTTCCCCCAAAGAAAGGAAGGAGTGAGGGAAGCAGAAAAAGGAAAATGGACATTAAGCTGTATGAAACAAGTGGAAACAAGACTAGGAAAATTGTGTCTCTAAAAGGAATAGCGTGACTATGGAGGACTAAAATGAGAAAGACCGGGGGCAAAATGAGTTTCAATTAGGAAGGGATATGGAGGGTGATAAAAGAATGCTCTCTAAAGGTATCAGAAATAAGGTGAAGGCAACGGAAATTATACATAACTGAATTAATGGAAAATGAGAGAACAGAAATAACAACAGAGAAAAGACTGGACCAGTCATTATTTCTTACATTTTAAACACATACATCGCCCACCCCTCAACCTCCCCACCCACAAAAAAAAAAAGGAAAAAGGTGGTGAACTGGTATTTATCAGAACCACTTTTACCAAGGGGATAAGACAATCCAAAATAGCAAAGGAAACAGTTGAAGTAATTCAAAGAAGTTAGAGAAATTCAAGTCAGTAGGACTGGAAGTAGTTCCCCCTAGAGCACTTCAGGCACTAGCCAGAGCAATCTCTGACTCATCAGTAATTATCCGGGAGAGCTCATGGAGAACAGGGGAGATCCCTGAGCGGGGGAGAAGGGCAAACACAATGCCTGTCTTTAAAGAGGGGGGAGAAGGACTTAGGGAATTACAGCAGTCAGTTTAGCATGTAATGCAGGAAAATAATACAATGAACTGTTAAACAATCAGTTTTAAGCACTTGACTGATAATAGAGAAACATACAGTCAACCAGATTGGACTTGTTATAAATGAGTGATGTTCAAACCATGTAGTTTCCGTCTTTGAACTCAGTAACTGTGTTGTAGAATAAGGGAGAGGGAGTATATGTTATATATATGTTGAAGTAAGAAGGGTTTTTAACACTGTTTCATATGACATTCCCATAAGCTGACCAGGAACTATGGTCTCTGTGAAATCATCTCAAGACATACTTGACAAAAAACCCTGCATTACACAAGAATTACTAATTCCTTTTCTTTGAATTTAGAGGGCTTTCCAAATGGGCTCCTGCAGGGCTTGCTCCTGGACCCAATTCTAATATTTTCATTAGTTATTTGGATGATGAAATAAAGAATATATAATTACTACAGAGGACATGTTCCAAAATATTGCTGGGAAATCAGAGTAATAGTATACAATCAACCAGATTTGGTTCATTAAGGTCATAAGCAACAAAATATGTCAATGCACAGTGGCAAATCACTGGTCAAGCAGCCATTCAGAGGAAAAAGAGCACGGATGAGACACCAGACAGTACACAGCTGCTGCAAGAAAAAGGCAGATTTTATCCTGGGGTGTGTGAACACAAGTGCAATAGAGGAAACATCAGAAGCAATTATTCCACTCTAATGAGGGCTCGGTTGGAATACCAGGTGTGGATGTAATGCCATGCTAGGAGAAAGTAGGAGAAAGATGTAGACAAACAGTAGAAGTGCTAGAGGAAAGCAACAAGGATTAGAAGCGGTTCAAAAAACTTGGAGGACTTTCTTTGATTTTTCCAGAAGGGAAAGAAAGAATGTGGGAGAAGATGAAAACTCTTCTAAGATAGAGGAGACTTATAAGAAGGATATTGACAATTGTTCTGGGTACAACAGAACTAAATTGGCTTGATTTCCTGCAAAGATTGTTGTTCCTGGGTATCTGGGAAAATCCCACAAATCAAACCTAAAAGCTTTCTAATTCAAAGCAAATTTATTTGAATTAGAAATAAAATTTCTAAATTAATTCCCAAGTCTTCCTTTCTGGAAGCCAATTAGCCTCTCTCAGGGATGGTTGGATTCTGCTCAGGGCACCAAGGGGGATTCGCAGGCTCCCTTCAGCTCTCCTCTTCCATGACTGCCTTCTCAAGGTGTGCCAATGCTTCCATCTCCCCCGTACCCATCCAGCATGCAAAATATTGACACAAATCTTGCGTTTGCGCTTTAGCATAGTTACAAACACACTGTTGGTGTTAAATAATTATCCAACAACAGGAGGAAGCCAGGGATACCAAATGAAGCATGGAGCTTTCCCCGGCCAATTACAAAATCAATCCTGCCTCCTGCGTGTTGCATAGTTTCACCAATTTTCTTTTCTAATGTACCAATGTAGCTCTATATAAGCAGAACGAAGAGCCTCCTTTTCTGCAGAACTCCCACAGGCAGCATCTGGTTGACAGGGGGATGAATGTGGTGCTGAGGTCCTCACTTCCAAGGGCTAGAAAAATCAGCGAGCGTGCTAGGGTGCAAAGCAGTTGTGCAAAAATACATGCTGCATGGCAGGGAAACAGAGCAGTTCTCACTTCTTCCTAACAAGAAATCCCTAATTTGCAAATAAAGGAATAATACATGGATAGTCTGCCAGAACTGTTGCTCAAGAAGGGCATGTGAGGAGGAAAAAGAAGGAGGGCATTCGCAGGCTATCTGGGGGGAATATACTTTCTCTGAACTCTAGGAAGATTATGAAACAATCTGCTGGATGTCTCTGGGTAGAGATAAAGGAAGAGAGAAATCAAACAAAACTAGAAGCAGTCTCATGGTAGAGTCTATGGTACATCAACTAATGAAAAACGGAGATTGAGGAAGGGTTTTTTTAAAAAATAAAGGGGTCATGCAATGACCAAGTGCTGGTGAACATGAAGGAAAATGGTACACCAATGTCAAGGACACTGTGAATTTTAAAGTGGGAAGGAAGGGAAAAATAATAAGAGGAGAAACGAATTTAAAGTTTTGACTGTTGCTCACCATAGGCTTTAGGGTCTTTGGGAATTTTCTGGTGCTCTTGAAGGTGTTACCTTCTCCCTTCTTAGACTGGCACCAAGTTCTGAATGATCAGATGGCACGGACAGGTTTCTGTGGGCATCTTTCTTCTCATAAAACACTTTGTTTATTCCATAGTAACATGATCACAGACTGAGCTTCTTAATGTAGATGATACAATCACAAAATGGTTTGGGTTGGAAGGGAACTTTGAAGATCAACTAGTCCAACTCCCCTGCAATGGGCAGGGACACCTTCAACTAGACCAAGTTGCTCATGGCCTCGTTTCCAGAGATGGGGCATCTACCACCTCTGTGCAACCTGTGCCAGGGTTTCACCACCCTCATCGTAAAAGATTTCTTCTTTATGTCTACTCTGAATCTACCCTCCTTTACTTTAAAATTATTACCTCTTGTCCTGTCACTACTAGCCCTGTCTGTTCCCATCTTTCTCATAAGCCCCTGCAGCAGATCTGCGGGGTGAACAATGTCTGTCTTTACTTTTGGAGAAGGAGTAGCTGAGCACTGGTCAACTCTACATGGTCTTGATAGGCAGCATAGAGAGTCACTAGTAGCTACGGATTTGTTGTATATTTTACCTTGAATATTTACCAAAAGTGTGATACTAAAGGTTTTCAACTTAAAACCACTTTATGGACCTTCTATGATGCTCATAACATCCTCATTCAGCAAAAGAATAATTCTCGTTCTCAAAAAGATGAATCAGAGGCAAAGAGTTCAATAATTTATATCTGACTGCCCTGTTCTCAGCTGGGATGGTGTTCATTTTCCTCCTAGTAGCAGGTACAGTACTGTGTTTTGGATGTAGCATGAAAATAATGTGATAACACACTGATGTTTTGGTTGTTGCTAAGAGGTGCTTATACTCAGTCAAGGACTTTTTGGGTTCCCATGCTCTGCCAGCAAGGAGATGGACAAGAAGCTGGGAGGGAGTACAGCCAGGACAGCTGGCCCAAACTGGCCAAAGGGATATTCTATACCATATGATGTCATGCTTGGTATATAAAGTAGGGGGAGTTGGCCAGAGGGGCAGCAATCGCTGCTCGGGGACAGGCTGGGCATCAGTCTCAGTGCTGAGAGCTTGCATCACTTGTTTTTCCTGGATTTTGTTTCTCTTTCTCTTGCTGTTGTTTTAATTACAAATTATCATTATTATTATTATTACAGTGATTAAACTGTTCTCATCTCAACCCATGGCCCCCATCCCACCGGGGGGAGGGTGAGTGTGCGGCTGTGTGGTGCTTGGTTACCAACAGGGGTTAACCAACAGCACTGGAAAATTTTTATAAGCCTTAAAGGTGCGAACCCCTTTGTTTACTGGAGAAATGAGGTGTAAAATCAAGGTTCGTACAGTCCCTGCACCTCTCTGCCTGGTCTCCTGCGCGATGCTGGGGTGGCTGTAGCTAGCACACTTCACATGTTGCTGAAAAGATGCATGAGGAAATGATCAGAGAGGGTAGGATGTGGTTAAAGCCTCAGTTTGCAAACTGGAGCTAATGTGAGGGAAGCATATTATGTCTCACATCCATTAAGGCCTCCAGCAATCACCTCCCACTAAGAGGAAGGAGCAGCAGAGAAGGAATTGTGACTTTCTGAGTCCCAGTAGCTCCTGGAGCTGTTCCTGTTAATATTCAATTATGTGCTGCCCTGGACTTAGAGCACTGAACTACGTCTCACTCCAGCGCCAAGGCTCAGCTGCAACAAACACAGCTGCAGGAGGCCGAGCCACAGAGAGGAACAGCCCCTAAACCAGGGTTATCACACCTCCAGACGCTTGTGCAGAACCAGCACATACGAGGAACCATGCTGTCCACCCCCTGCCTTCTCCATTGCCCCTCTGTAGGCTGTGTGACTCTGAGAAAGAGGCTACAGGTAGGAGCTGGTTGCACTGTGAGCTGTGGACAGGGTCATGAGATTCTCTTTTTCTCCCCCGTTTTTTATCCTGGATGTGCTGTTTGACTATATAATGTTCTGCATATGCTTTCTCTCCATCTCATACCACGCAGCTTCTGCTATGGCTTTTCCTTCATCTCACCCCCCAACCCCAAGTGCTCCCATCCCTGTTGACCCATCTGCCTTCTGATAAACTCCTTCCACTTCCAGATCATGGTATTAACTTGACATTTGCAAAAGGTCACTGTGTTTGCTCTGCTTGTGAGTTATATTGCTCACTCTTTTGTCTTTTTGCTTTGTGAGCCCTTCAAGGCAGAGGTTATCTCCTAGGGTATGACTATATAGTGTCCATGAAAACAAGGCCCCTGATCTCAGTTAGTCTAGCAACTGTAACAGAGATAATGACGTGCTCCTTGATAGACAGGCTGGCTCCAATTTTATAGATTAATCATCAGAGGTTAATGAATCTTAACTTACATGCAAAAATCTTCCTTCCATAAGAGGTCCATATGCAGCATCTCATGGTAGGACAACGAACGCCTCAGTTTCAAAGAGTACCAGTGCCAGGTCACTCCTGTACTTCTGGGAGTCCACTCGGACCGTATGGTATTGCAGGAGCATATGCCATTTGTGACTGCTGCAGGAACAAATACGGGACATAAGGGAAGTGTCACACAATACATAATTTGTGTATCCAGTTTATGCATATGAAGGCACAGCTTTTTTTAGCTTGCAGCTTGTCATGCTGAAACTGTTTGTTGCATCAAACTAATTGCAATTTAGATGGGAGCTTGTGTGATGCGTAGCGTTAGGGTAACTCTTCTGCAGCGGCTGGTCCGCACAAGGTGCAGCTTATAGAGAAAGAACATAAAATTAAGCCCTTGCTCTAGAGTCAGAGTGGGTCTGATCCCGTCCTCTGGTCCTGACCAGACCATCATCCCAATGTCTGCCTCCCAGCACACGTTGACGTGAAGTTGCAGGCTAGAGCTCTCCCATGCCATAATCCTTCATGGAGAGGGCGAGGAGGCACTGGGACAGGTTGCCCAGAGAAGCTGTGAATGCCCCATCCCTGGAAGGGTCCAAGGCCAGGCTGGATGAGGCTTGGAGCAACCTGGTCAAGTGGAGAGTGTCCCTGCCCATGGCAGGGACGGTGGAACTAGATGATCTCCAAGGTCCTTTCCAACCTAAACCATTCCATGATTCTAAAATCCCAGTTAGACAGCCGTGAGGGCTCCAGCCTACGTAGGAACTCAGCACGTTTCCTTGCTGTCCATGAGAAGACACCCCAGGCTTGGCTCTTCTACAGCATAAGCCAATTCTGAGCCTCAGCTACAGTGAGGCTAGACCAGAAAGGTAGATGGGAGAGTGAGGCTGCAGGACAGCAGGCTCAAGCCTGTGGTCGAGACTGCTCTTCACTTGGTGAAGCAGCAACAACTCATCCACTGACCACGTTTGGAAGAAGTGTGGATGGGTATCTTTGCCTATCGTCTTAGGGCTGAGACTAACAGAGCACTATGCCATGCTAGCTCTAAGAACAGCCTGACCTGGCTCCTCTGCCATGGGCTGCTTTGGAAGTGACACAAAAGCTAGGTTGTTCCCCAAAACCCCATAGAGGCTGGCACTAACTTTTCCCTTGCGTATAGTGATACTCCTTAAACCCTTCTACCATTTTGCTCTGAAAACAACTTGTTCCCTGAACCATCCTGGTTCCTCTGCTTCTCCATGATATCCCTTGCCTGCCAGTGAAAATTATACCAGGTGGGATACGTCAGCACTGTGGCTTAGCGTAGCTCCATACAGATTAATCGGCCGGTACATATGTGTTGAGTGGCTGGAAGGCGGCTGCCAGCCCTGATGCATTATGGCTAAGTTCTGCTTCATTTTTGGATCCGGTCCCTCCCTTCTGCCTGAGTGCTGATTTCACACAACTTGGAAGAATATAACTACGGTCTTTAAAATATCTGCTTTCTCCCAAGTTCATCTGACATTCATTAATAGGTTCAGAAGCTTTTTGGAGGGAGGGTTGGACACAGACATGAAGAGAAAAGCAGCACGGCAGAACTGTTATTTCCTTAGGGAGGCAGCCTAAAGAAATATAAGCATATATTGTCATCTGTTGCTGAGCTTACGACCCACACAAATACCAGGGAAAAGCGAGTAAGCAGCCGACTGCAGAATGGGAACTGGGAAAATGACTCAGCAAGCTTGGCACCAATCTGGAGAAAAAGCAGGTACATTATAACCTTGCTTGAGCATCAATCTCATCTGTGACATGACATAGAAACAGCAGCTAGTGTAGGTATTTGCATCCGACAGAAACATTCCTTCTGATAAATGATTTAGCTCTGCTCTTGCAAATAGTTATATACAGGAGCAGAGCGGGTGAGAGGCTCCCTTTATATTTTGCCGGCAAGGGAGAGAAAAAGTTCAACGAAAACATATAACTGCTTTTTAAATATCCTTTTTTCCTACTATAGTTGACAAATAACTGCTGAATTATAGTTTCATGCTTTGTTCGTGTCATTTTTCCTAAGATCAGTATTTCCTGCTACATCACCTTAGAAACTCAATCAACAAACACTCTGCTCTACACGTAAACAAAGCTTTATTTTACCCTATTTTTGACAGCAGCCAGTGTTTTATAAACCAGAACATTTCAGGTTCTCTGGGCTATTTGCCTCAATTTCACAATTTGGTTTTGTTTTTGAGGGCCTGTCAGCATTGTTTATACCTAGATCTGTTTGAGGAGTAATGTTTTCATATGTGTGGCAAAGAAAATAATATTACTGCAAATTGCTTTCTGGAATCAGCCTTTCTTCTCTTCTGTTGAGTGTCTAACTGAAACTGCACTTTCTAACACATGGGAACTAAAGAGTGAAACGAATTGGAGAAATGAAACAAGAAGATTCAGTTTCAGTGACAAAATTAACAAAAAAAGAAGCAAAGACAACATTGACAAGCAAGCAGGACCATCTCCAAAGCTCAAGCACTAATAACCCGAGAACGTTATCTCTAGCAGGGGAATTGAAGGAGTCTGCCGAACCCTTTAACAATTTCCTTGTGGAACAGCATTGGATGTTGTCCTGACCCCATGACAAGAGTCTGGTTTTTTCGTTGTGGAAAAATAGGACTGGAGCCCTGTAAAGTTTTCTTACTTGCTTTCACAAGATGAGCATTTCCCAGGTAGCTGCTATGAAAATACAAATTAATCCAAAAGCAAACGGGAGATTTTATTTGGCAGTTTTAAAAACATGTACAGGAAACGCAGCTATTGAGCCTCCTGCGATCTGCCACAACAGAGTCCATCAGATAGGGATTAATTTTAAGGCAGATATTAAAGCCTATCACATGATGAAGGATTTTCCTATATGTGCACTTCAGTGGGATGCTTTAAATCCAGTGCGTGCGCGTGTATGTGCACGCCGGTGTTTATGCAAACCTTTTTCATTCACAGGCAGAAATAGCCTCAGGCTTCTTCAGGCCTTTCCAAGGAACAGAAACTTGGGAGGGGAAAGAGAGAAGAATCATCTTGAAACCTCACATTTTTGAAAGTAAGTTTTCGAAGGAAACAGGCTCAGGTGGAAGGAACCAAGATCATAAAGATTTTATAACTAATAACAATTTTTAAGAGACAGAATCCCTGTTCTTCCTGAAAGCAAGAATTCCTTGAAAGAATTTAAAGCAAATTTGGGAAAAAGCGCCCTTTTTACAGAAAAGCATTGTTTTGCTTTTCTGCTCAGCTGTAACCTAAAGCATCTTGGCTTGACAAAATGAAATAAAGCTGTGTGATGATGCGCTGCCGCTGCTGCCGCCGCCACTCTGCCTCCTGCAAATCTCCCAGCATCGTGCAACAATCTCCCTGTCAGAGCCCAGAAAGGGAGCAACGCCTTCTCCTTCCAGCCTAAAACCTGCACCAGGCAAACTTACCCTTCAGCTTTGTAAAACACGGCTCGGGGTTTGCAGCAAGCGGCTCTGCCTGAGGTGCTGTTTCCGAGGGCCGGTGTGGCTAGGTAACTCTCTTCCCATGACACAGCAGAACAGCAGCAGCAGCAGCAGCATAAAACAGATCAGTTCTGGCAGCACTCCTAGCACTCCACTTTATATCCCAGCTCCAGCCTCTTTCTTCTTTAAGGATGATCTGAAGAAGGGAATATTAAATAAAAAGAGATTTAGTGAGGTAGGGAAATAAGCCCTGGGGAGATGGAAAGCAAGGCATGCTGGAGCTGGAATCAACGTCAGTGGGACAATCTGGATAAAATGGCAGAAAGGAACCCAGAGGTAGAAAACCCATCAAAACTGGATGAGAGAGGATGCATAAGCAAAGATGAAGTTTAGGGTGGATAAAGAGAAGGCTCTGAGAAGAAGGAGAAAAAGGAGAATGAACTGTTCCTCAGTCGGTTAACTTTTCAGCTAAAATCATTAATTGCTACGAAACTCCTGCTTACGTATTGAAAAATAATGGTAGAGGTACCTGAAACACTGATCTGTTACATATGCAGCTCATTGCACGGACACTAGGAAATGAGTGGGATAGAGTGTAGGTATGTCAACTCCGACAGCACTGATGGGAGAGCAAAGGGAGACCACCTGCTGACATTGCCAGGGTTGGGCCTGTGCCGTCTGACCAGTCGGCTCCGATCCCCTGCTGCAGCTGATGGGACGCGTGATGGGCATCAGCGTCAACCCCCCAGATGGGAAAAAGGTCGTTTATAAGTCTCCCTTCAATGAAACTTGGTGGGAGGCTGAAGAAATTAAATTCCAAACTTAAAATTTATTGCATCTGTGGGTCATACTTTAATCTGCTGAGGGGCTGCGATTTCCAGCAGAAGCCGCAAGGAAGGAACGAATGTGGCACGCTTTTTAACAGTAAATTCATCCCTCCCCACAAGCTAGCCCCTTGGACCTTGCACTTGACCACCCCTACCAGCGTGATGCCCCCAGTGCGGACGCAGGATATGGGGAGCTCCACGGGAACCATGTGCTGCCCTTCCTCGGAGAAAACCCCAAGACCCCCCACCCCCCTGCGTATCACCATCCTGGCACAGGTGGGACCATGGAGTGGGTGGGCTTTAGCTCCCTCATCCCAAATCCTGGGGGCAGGAGGAGGGCTGGGGAAAGCACCAACCCAACCGAAGCCCACTTCAGCACCGCAGGCAGAACAGCAGCCTGAGGAACGCCGCGCTGCCCGCCCGGCCCGCCCGCACCCCCGGCCGCAGGCAGGCGGCTGCCGACCGGCCGCGGGGTGCGTGGGGGGACCGCGGTCTCCTCGAATGATGGGTGATGTCTTCATCTTTCCTTTTCTCTTATGTAAGGGGTGGCTGTCTGTACAGGCGGCTTGCATTATTGCAGTGGCAAGTGCACGTCCCTAGAAACCGTTCCTTCCAGCATCTCCGTATTACAACCTGCTTTAGAAAACCGACGGTGTTACAGGTTAGACGAGGAAATCATTTCCCTACCAAGCGGCAGAGTTAAAAACCACGGCCGCGACCAGCGCATCAGCCCCGCACCGCCACACCGCTCACATCTCCAGCCTCCTTCTCCAGCCTCCTTAGGCTGACACAAACAAGTTGGTTTTTTCTCCCGACGGTGGTTTGTTTTTTTTTTCTTTTTTTTTTTCCTGTTGTGCTACCGCTTCCAGTACCGGAGACCCACCGTGGCCGCAGACGAGCACCGGATCCCGCACCCTCCCGGAGCGGGGTCCATCCCCGCTCTGCAAGGTGCTTGCCCGGTCGGGGAGCGCGGCGAGCGGTTATTTCCCTTAGCGCTCAGCAGCAGAGGCGGTGCAAGGGGGTGGGGGGAGAAACACTAATTAATAATAATAATGATAGAACGAGCAAGCGCAGCAACTTGCTTTGACTCGCAAAACTGAGGGCGTGAAGGGGGCAGCCCCCCGGGGGAGGGCGGCGGCCGGCGGCAGCAGCGGGGCTCGCAGCCCCCCGGGGCGGCCGGGGGTACCGGCGGGTCCGGCGGCGGTAGCGTCACGTGAAAGTCCCCTTTAAGTTTCCATAGAGAGGCCTCCGGGTGTCACATGATGGACATGATATAATGAAACAACATTGTGGGGAGGGAAGCATTAGGGGAGCCCGGGGCGGCTGGGAGGCGGCGGGGTAGCGGTAACCACCCCCCCCACCCCACCCCCCGCCACCCCGGCCCGCCCTGCCCTGCCCCGGCCCGCCCGCCGCTCCGCGCCTGCACCTGTCTCAGCGCCCGGGAGCGCGGCGGCGGTGGCAGCCCCAGTGATGGGGCTGCGTGTGGCACCCTCCCCCGGGGAGAAGAGGAGGAGGAGGAGAACCGGCAGCCGCTCTCAGAGGTAAGTTACCGGCGGGACTCGGCCGGGGGGCTGCCCGCCCGCCCCGGGGGGCTGCTGTTGGGGCGGGTGTGCGCAGCGGTTCGCGCCATGTTTGTGCGGCGGCGGTGTGAGAAGGGGGTGTGGGGGGGTGCGGTGTGTGTATGGGGGGGGGGCCCGCGTGTCCCCGCGGAGCGGCGGGCGTGTGCGCGCCCTCCCGCCCTCCATGTCCGCATTCCAGCTCATGTTGCGCAGATAAAATTCAAACTTGAGGTAAACACAAGCGGCGGGGGGGGGGGGGGGGGAGGGGGGGGGAGGTTATTGGGGGGGGAGGGAGGCTCGCTCCATCCCGGCTCCCTCCATCCCGGTTCCCACCGCCCTCTCCCTTCCCCGCTGCTCCCCCCGCGCACCTGGCTGCCAGCGACGAGCCCCCGGCCGGTCGCTTCGCGGGGGGCTGCGGGCGCCGCTCTCTGTCACCCGGCGGAGGGAGAGGCGGCGGTGCCCGCCCCCCATTCGCTGCACCGCTCACCCCCTGGTAGGAGACGGCAAGTGTGTGTTGGGGACGGTGCGCGGGCCGCTGTCGCGACATGAGGGGGGGGTGCCTCTCGCGACGTGGGGGGAGGGAGCCAAGTGACAGCCGAGCTGCGGCGGAGTTTGGGGGGTGGGGGACACAGGGGTCTGCGCTGGGTTGTTTTCCTAGCTGCGTGGGTATCCCGAATGGAGCAAAAATAACAGTGCCCCCCCCCCCCCCCCCCGAGGCGCCGGGGGGGGGGGCCCGGTCCGCATTTCCAAGTGCGTATGGAGAAAACAAGATGCGGGGGGGGGGGGAAGGGGGGTGGAGGGCCGGGCCGCCGCCGCTCGCCAGCCCGGGTCCGTGACACAGGCGGTGCCGCCGGCAGCGGGTATATTTAGCACTCCCCCCCCCCCCCCCCCCCCCCCAGCCCTCCGCACACTCCGCGGCGGGCGGCCGAAGGTACGGCCGGCTGCCCCACAGGTGGGTGCGAGTGGGGGGCCCGGGGCGAAGCCCTTGCCTTGAGGGGAGCGTTGGAGCAGCGTGTCTTCCCCACCGCCCCCGGGGAAGGGCTCCTGAGCGGGAGCGGTGAGGCGAGGGCCGTGGGGCGAGGGGATCGGCTGCCGCGGGTACAGGCGCTTACTGCGTGGCGCAACTCCTGTTGCGGGAGGGCGGGTGGCCTGCGGAGCTCGGGGTGGGGGGGGGGGGTGGTGGGGTGCACGGCCACGGCCGCTGCGGGGTGAGGGCGCGGGACAGCGGTGGGTGTGAGGGTGCGGTGCCATGCCGGCCGTGAAGGGGGTGGTGGTGGGGGGGGTGGTGGTGGTCTTCGGCCGAGCGGCTTCGCTGAGGGCGGGAAGCGCGCGCGACCCCTCGACGCGCGGCAGCGGCCCCCGCCTGGCGCCTCCTCAGCACTGCACCAAGACGGCGGGACCGGCGGCCACGCCCACCGGTCCCGGCGGCCAATCGCTGCGCCGCTGGCGGGCGCCCCCCACCTTCACCTCACTCCTTCCCCCCCCCCCCCCGCCTTTTCCCTCCGCCCGCCCTTGGCAGGGCGCGAGCGCGGCCCGCTCCCGCCCACCCGCCTGTTTGTTATGGTCGGGGCCACGTGCCGCCGGCTCAGGCGGTCACGCGGCCCGGCCTCGCGCCGCCCCCAGCCGTCGCCCGCCGCTGCCGGGGGGACCCGCGGGGTGAGGGCGCGGGCGGGGGAGGCTCGTCGCGTCCCTTCGGCCGGGGCCTGGCAGGGGCTGGCTGCCGTTCCTGCGGGGTCCTGAAGCCCTCCCGGGCGAGGGGAGGTGGCAGTGAGCCTACCCACCGTGCTGCCGAAGGGAGCGGCTCTTTGGGCCCAGCCCTGGTAAACACGGAGGGCTTGGTCCCGGCTAGTGGGCCCATCCACGGCCAAGCCGTCACAGCCATCTGCTGCTGGCTCCGGCCTCCGGAGAAGGAGTAATTTATTTTTTTTTTTTTTAGAAGAGAGCTGTTTATGCCCAGTGATTTTTATTTTTTTATTTATTTTTCCCCTCCCTCCGTGCTGTCGTGCATAAGCCAACAGCAGTAGCTCCGTATCCGCCTAGCCCGGCGTTGTTAAGGCACGCCGCTTTATGTAGGTAACACAGGGGAACGCCGCGAGGATCGTGTTTAGCTATCGGTCTCCTGAGCCTGAAGCCTTGAGCCTATTTATAGGTAGGTTGGGAGGTCTTTAGTGTGAACTTGCGCTGTGTCTGAATCTGCGTCAGGACGAGGTGTCTTAAGTGATGATGTTTTGGTTTTGGCAATTCTTTGTTTCTGGAAATAGGATTTCATGGAACGCTCTGGAGGAATGGCTGTTAATAGGCTCTGTGGAAAAAGACTAGCCAGTTTGGAGCTGAATGTAATGCCATTTTAATGTAACTTCTCGGATAGCAGAACAAACAGTAAGAGGATACTTGGTTCTAGATCAGTGGCTTTCAGCTTGCAGGCAGGGGACCCCAGTTCTCCGCAGACAACTTAGTGGGGGTCAGTAGGAAGCAACTGAGGAAAGGGCATCTGTTTTCTGTAGGCTTATGTTAATTATACAGATTCATGCATTGCTGAAGATTGTGGGGCTGACGAGCTGGGAAAAAAAAAAAAACCAACGTGAGGCTGCTATTCTAGATCAGTAAGATATTTTGGCTTAGAATAAGTGGAGGAGGGGTGAAAAAACAGGCTGTGTGTTTTGTTGTGTATGTGCCTCTTGTAGAGTTAAAAAATGCAAAATCTAATGTAGTTTACAGAATTACATAACCGTTAATAGCGTCATGATTCTCAAATAGCCTTAAAGAGTTAAATAACAGCAGATGAACGAGGATAGGTCAGGAAGAAGAGAGATGGTTTTATAACTAACAGTGAGGATCATGCGCAGATATTTAAAACTGCTTCACTGTTGCACTAGGAAGGAGTCGTCTTCCTAGTAGTAGTAGCATTTTAATGTCCTATAAATACAGGACATGAGAAGGAGGATGGAAAGATAAAGTTTGCCGTTTTATGCTGGTTTAGTCCCGTAAATGGATTGAGAACAGTTTATGAGATTTCACATGCTTTCACTTCTCTTCCATCATAACTTTATCAGTGCAAATTTTTGTGTCTGAAATGATGAGAGTTTCTCGATATTGCCCGGTGTTGATGAGGAGGGAACATGGCCTTAAAATAACAAGAAGGGTAATGGCTGTGAGGAGTGAGGGCCAGTGGAACGCTGAAATGGCAGGGGTGGCATTCGGCCGTACTTGGCATACGCTGTGGAGAGCTGATGTTTTGTGTTGGTTACGGGGGTCATTTGAAACGGTGTTATCTATAAAATATATTTATTCAAGCTGGGTAGCATACTTGATTTGTATGGGCATATCTGTGTATATTTGTATTTTTGGGGGGGGGAAATAAACCCAACCGTACCTTAAAATAGGAAATTAATATGGAGCAGTTGGTTTGTTAGAGATTTGAGAATACTGGGAGGTGCACAGTGACGGAGCATGCCAGCGTCTCATTTCTGAGTGTACATGGTATTGGTGGAATTGATGCACCAGGAAATTGCTTTCTCTATTTTTGTTGGTGAGATGCAGTTAACATAAAATGAGCCCTTTGGATCCCATATCCCGTTTCTCTTTGATATAACTAAGATAATTTATCTTCTCAGGTGGCTAGAGGAAAAAATACTTCATTTTTTAACTTAGTTCACCTCTTCAGTGGCTGTCAGTTTATGACAGGGCACAGTGTGTGCTGTACACTGTGTTCTACAGAGCTGTTTTGGTGATGAATGCAACGTATATGAAAAAAGGGCTATGAAAAATGGGTATTGTGCCAGTTCTCTGCACTTTTTATATAAACAATACAGATGTCTCTCTTTAAGAGGTTCTCAAAAGCTTCATTTTAGGATCTAATGCTTTGCTGAATTTCAGTGGCAAAAATATCACTATTTTAAGTACTTAAAAACATTTGAAAAGGAAATATCCAAACTAGCGTTAGTATTGGTTTTACAAAAGGAAGTAGTGAAACCTCTTTTTTTGTTATTAATAAAAAGGGAAATTCTGAACTTAAAAACGTGTTTGTTTATGCTACTAGTAGCCTATTATATGGTTAATTTTAAGAGGATCTCTTTAATCCAGGCTAGACTTTTTTCAATTCCTGTAGTCACGTGTTTACTGCATTTCTTTCGTATTTAAAAATGAAAACATGGACTCATGTTTTTTTGTGCTCTTGTGTATTGTAGGACTAGACGTAGTCAATCACGCCATATTTGTCCAGTGTTTTTCCATAAACAGCTTGCTCTTGGAATTACTGGTAGTACCAGAATACAAGTTTGAAAATACCGAGATAGAAAGGGTGAGAGTACTTGCTGACGTGAACGCTGAAATGCAGAGCTCAAAGAAAAATCTTTCCCCGACAGTTCTTTCAAGTCAGTTTGATAATTTTGGATCCTGACTCACGGCTTTCTAAATGACTGGAGTCGGAATTAATGGGGCTGCAACTGGTTTTCACAAATGTAAGCATAAACAGCGTGTTTTTGGCTTTGGATTTCATGAAATGACAGTATAAAATTCACCATCCTTTTCCAGTCCTTTGGGATGTTTTGCCTCAGCCAGCAGACGCAGCATTGTTGTCTTAACAGCAAGGCTGGAAATCGGAGTTTTGTTCTGAGTTTCACCCTTCCCAAGGTCAGAGATTTCATCTTTCCGCAGATTCCTGATCTGGGCAATTAACGCTTGTAGAGGGTCCTAAATTAATGAATTCTCATGAACTGTTTTGAGCTGCAGAAGGAATGTGTTAAACGTCCCCAGTGTCACGCTTCTTCACAGCCGTGAGTTTGGAGATCTCTGACAGACTGTCGTCTGTAAAGCAGAAATATGAGCTGTGGTAGTAAGGCAGTCAAAATGAAAAGGTTTTACAGGTTTCTTGTATCGAGTGTTATATTTGTCAGGAAAAGAAAAAAGTGGTAGTTGTGATAATATGGTGGTTTTAAATAGTTTTAATCTGTATGGATACTGAAGTTGTGCTATTAATGGTTTATTTTAGGAGTGCTGTACTCCAAACGTGGAAAGTTTTGTGGATGAGGGGAGATGGTACCACTCTTGAATTGGGTTGCACAGTAAGCTGTGAAACCAAAGCTGAATTTTGGTGTATTGTTACTCAAGAATTACTTTTTCATCATTATTACTATGTTATGAGTCATTAATGAGACACTGCTGATGGGGAGGTGGTTTATTTTTGCTAGGCTAGAAATTTTGTATTAAACTATAAACAAAAGAAATTGAAAACCGAATGGTTTAAAGGGCATTTATGACTCCTATTTGTAAGCCATGATTTTGTGACCACCCCTCTGAATATGTCTGGTTTAAGGAGTGCGTCCTGTTGAGGAATGTAAATCGTGCAGTAATGTAGAAAGTTGTCAGTTGGTAAATACAAAGATACTAAAGCAGTCATCATACTTTTCTGTCCTACATTTAAAATTTCTTGTAAGCACATCCTGGGTTTGGTTGCATGTGAAGAAAGCTGCACAGTAGCCTGATCTTAACAGAAACTTGACAAGTCAGCGTGCTGCTAATACGGAGAACTTTTTTTTTTTTTCCCTTTGTGTATCACAAATTGTCAGCAGCAGCAGTGAGTTGCCCATCTGGGAAGATGGGGTGAACGGAGTGGGGAGAGGGAAAGCGTTATGTGGTACTATTACGAAATCTAGATACAAAATTTAGGCTGATTCCCCTTGACCCCTCTGTTTGCGTAGTGCTGAGCCTGGAGCAATCCTTATTTTTTTCCTAGTGTTTATTAGCTTGGGTTGAACATTGCAGAGCTTCTGCTGATACAGAGTGAGTTTGGATCTCTCTGGACAACATACCCTGAATCTGGGCTGATTATTCTTCATCTGCATTGTACCCAGGTATAGTTTCTGCTATCTTCCTGTTCTGAAAACGTGTCTGCTGACTCCTGTATTTTAGTAACATTGTGTACGGAGTACCCGGAGAATGTGCTAATCTGAAGAATACCCGTGTTATGTTCAGGTTACTGAATTTTAGCTTAACTGTAGTAGCTTCTGCAAAAACAGAGTTGTAAAATGAAGGTAGGTACAGGCTTCATAATTAGACTGTGCGGAGAAAAATAAGGTTGAATCGAACTGATGTTAGAATTGTTGCCTATTCAGAAAAAAACAAGCGTTGGCTCAGCTCTGTCTTGGTTACTGTTCGCGTCGGTGGAGTCAGGTGCTTCCCTGCGCCCAAAAGCTGGATGGCTGCTGGTCGTTATCCCGAAGATGTGTTGGAAGCTGAACTGATCTTCGTCTTTGATTATTGAATTATTGAAACTTGAGAGGTTCCTTGCTGCCCGGCAAGTGGTGTAAGCAGCTGCGAAGCCTCCTGGGAGGAAGAAGACTCGCTAGGCACGGTGTTTACTGTTAGCAGGAGGAGGAAAGGGAGGTTTCTGGCTGCTGCCTGGATGTGTTTTGTAAACTGAAAGCGCTGGTAGCGCTTTTAACAAGGTGTAATTGCTGTGTCACTGCGAGGGCTGCAGTTTGGCATTTTTCATGTCGTGTCCCGTCCCCCCCACCACTTTTTCTTAAGCACACATTCAGCTGTTTATGGGTTGACATCTGCTGTGCGTCGCTGTGTGATCGGTACTTCTTGGGAGACGTTTCACTTCCGTGACTCCGCGGCAGTGCCCCGTGGTCCCGGAGCCAGCCGGATTGCGCTTATCGCGTTGCTGGAGAACAGGGTTCCCCAGCTGCGACGAGCAATAGGGGTTTTTTCGTTTGGCACGGGGGATGCGTAGGGACCACGGATGTGTGGGGAGCCGGCTGCGCGCTCGGTCCCGCGGCGTGATGCGCCGCCCCTGCCGCGGGGCAGGTGTGACGTGTGCGGCACGAGCGCTGCGGCGGGGCCGCGCGAGCGCCGTTGCCCCCTGCCGGAGGAACCGCGCACGGCCCTCGCGCCGCCGGGCCCCGCTGCCGAGCCGCTGCGTGGGCTCTCGGCCGGGGCTCCCTCCCTCTCGCTCCAGCTGCCTTCCCGGCTCGAGTTCCCCTAGAGCTGTAGCAGTGGCCCCTGTTCAAGCCAGAGCGTCTGCTCTCTCCTCTGTCTTTCTCAGTGTCCGTGGGCATCCGTGCAGCGAAGCCTCGTATAAGCCGAAAGCCGAACGGTGGATCAGGCGTTACGGGACCTGCTGCTTCTCCAAATCTTACTGTCCTGGAACCACAACTGATTCTTGTAGCGTGGACAGTGAATTGTGCACCCTTCATCTATCACAGCTTTAACCTTTGGATTGTTAGCCCTGTCAGTTTCTTGTGATGGAGACATAAAACAATATGGACCTAGAAATCAGTATTTTGAATGTAAAAGACACTTAAATTTGAGTAGCGTTCACACAATATGGAACAGGAGTGAGGTCAGACCAACTTAATACATGTGCCTTGTCTAACACCAAATGTATCTGCTGCTTTGATAAACCTGTAGCATAGCACAACTGTTTGGGGGCTTTTATTTTTTTTATTTGTTTGGTGGTGTTGGTTTGTTTTTCTTTTGTTTTTTTTTTTTTTTATGGCTTAGGAAAATGCCTTCTTCTTGGTTTTCAAGCAGTTTTTCTAAATTATTGATGTTGAGGGTAAAGGGAGTTACCATGGGCAGAGTTCAGCTGTACCACTGCAGTGAGAGTTCAGTGGGAACCTCTGTTCTCCCAGTCTTTCTTGTTAATGGAATTGCTGACGTTCATGAGGAAGTCCTTGCCAAATATCGGGGAGACAGTGGTCGGGGAGAAGTAACTAGGAATTGTGAATTGAAATGTTATTTACTGAGTAAAACTGAATTACTCAGAAGCAATATTACTTTGTTAATGAATGAGTGATGCTTATAAGCAGCAATAACTTGTACTGCAGACTGAAATTGTGTGTTGTAGCAGGGGATAAAATGCTGGTAGAGATGTTTGACAGGTTGACCCAAGCCCCTTGCATTGTAATGGGAGTGAAGCATCTTTCAGATCACTTTATAAATTACGGAAGTATAGGAAAGAGTCTTGTGGGGCAGCCTGGCTGGCAGGATCTAGTCCTCTACTCCCAGCAGTACGATTCCTGCAATAGTTTGCAGGCTTCAAATTGAAACCCTTATTGCTCCTTTCAGAAGGCTGTTTCACTGTCTGATTCCACTGATGGTTAGAAGTCTAAGTGGCAGTTCTAGTGCAGATGTTGTTTGCAACCAGCTTACAACAAGTACAGATAGCGTTCTTCGGTGTCAACGCCTCTCTTCTCTCCCTTGTGTTTTGCACACACTGCATCTGCACATAGGAGTTGTGTACATTTATAGCCCCTATTTTGTTGTAAACCAGCACTTCTTAACGTTTTCATGCCCTTCCCCCTCTTCAGGATGCATTGCATGCCCCTGTAGTTTAAAGACCACGGTTTAAGAAACAAGCCCATTTAGTCTTTTCCTGTAAAGCAAACTTTGTGTTCCTGTGGGTGAAGCTAGCTTTCAGAAGGTTTGTGGAAGATTCTTCTCCTAGTTGCTGGATCAGGTAAATATTATAAATAGTTCGTCGTGTCTAATGTTATCCAGGTCATAGTCTCTGTAGGATATATCTGGTTGTGTTTATCCCCATTCCTTGATGTTTTCCTTTGAAACTACAAAGTCCTTCTGTTATCATGAACCGGGTTAATTCTGTTCCAGATGCTATGACCTGATACAGTAGTAATGTGTCTTCTGGCAGTTTCTTACATTTTTTTCCCCATGATAACTGATCCTGTATTTACCCAAAGTACAAGAGGTCTTCTTGGACGAACAGGTTTGTGGTGTGCATACAATTCCCAACAGACTGTATTTTTTTTCCTTATTCTGCTACTTTAGAAAGTGTTTTCCTGCCTGGATTAAAACTGGAAGTCAGCTCAGACTTTCAGCTGCAGCCTCTTTGATAGCAATGTCAACATGAATTATTCTATACCTCTAACATTACCACATAAATTGGCATCTCTTCTGGCCTGCAAAGTTTATCCTGGGTAAAGTATGCTTGGCTTATTTAATTTTCATATTTGATCGGTAAGTCTTTGGAAAGACTTTAACCAATCTTGTTAGCTGCTCATTGTTCTTTTTACTAATGTGGACAGAAATGCATAAACTTTTTGAAAGAGGTTGTGGTGATTCTTTCTCACTTCAGGATTTTTCCATTTGTCCCAGTTTTGAAATGTTTCTTTACGTTGTGCCTGCTATCAGTACCTGTACTATGTCTTCAGTCTGCTGCTGCCTTGCAGGAAACAAAAATAGGGGTGAATAAGTCCATCCTCTTCCTGCAGATGGCATTCATGATTCCTCTGTTTTCTTCTGCTGTTTCTCTGCCTTTCCTGCAGCAGAAGGAGGCTGCCTATTTGCGGAGTACCAGGTTATCTTCGTGGTTTGCTCATTCTGGAAATCTAGAGAAAGAATCTACGAGAGAGCAGAAATTTGAGCAAAGGTGGGCAGCAATAGGTCCTTCCCACCCCCTACATCCTTGCTGCCAGTAGTGTCCAGGGTATGTGGTACCCTGTTCCGTTACTGTATGGCGTGTAGCCACGGTCAGACTCAAAGTTAGCTTTCCAGCATAATGTGTTTCCTACTCTTCCTGCCCCTGTCTGCCCCCATGTATTGAAAGCATAAAGATGAATGCACTCGTAGTAGTGTTTGAGGAAATCCTCCCGTGGATGGCAGCTGTATGGTTCCTAACTTAAGGATTTCTTGAGTGAGGAATGGAATAGTCATACCGTTTGTGTTTTGTGGTTGGTGTGTTGTGTGCTTTGGGGTTTCTTGTTGTGTGTTTTTCTGCTGTAGACCAGGGCCTGTCAGTAAACGACTTCACATCCTGTGGTTGTAAGGTATCTGTTTCCCTGGCATCTCCGCAGCGTGCACTAGATGGATGGAGCTTCTCAGGGTACTTGTTTTCAAGACTGACTTTGTAGCAGCACCTCTTGCAGAACTGACTTTGGAATCTCATTTTCCCTGCTAGCATTATCTTAGTTTAAAATGGATGAAGATCGTAAAGATGTTAGGGTTTTTTTTTTTCCCAGCTAATTGGTACTCAGCTGACCCCTCTACTTCTACATTCTGTGCCTCTCGAGGGTTCTGTTAAATAATATTTATATTAATAGTAACATCTACTGCCGAATCCCTCCTGTGGTTTATAAGAGCATATTTAAGTATTACATTATGTTAACCAGCTTCACTGATAGCTCAGGGTTCAGGTTGTTTGTATTAGCAGTTCTGCTGAGTTCCTTATCTCCTGTGAATCTTGTAAGAGGTTGGGACTGCAGAGAAGGAGCCTTCCTACAGCGTGGGCAGCAGGGGCTGGGATTCCCCAGCGCTGCAGGGGAAGGGGCTTGGAGGTATCTCCACGGTCAGCTTGCCTTACTGGGATGCTTGGTGCACGTGGAAAGCAGCACCAGCAAGGAGAGCAGAGCTGAGGAGGCAGCAGGTGAGTGGATTGCTGTTTGCAGACAGCAGTTCCTCAGAGAGGACTGAAAGCGCAGAAGCATGCAGACCTGGACTAGATAAGATTGAAAATCAGTCTGTGAAAAAGGCAGATGAGCAACATAGGGAGGCCAGAATAGGTGAAGTTTTCTTTTAGAAAAGCTTAATATAAAAAGTTAAAGCAAAATGTGTATGCTGTACAGAAATTTGAACAAGTCAGAGCTTTTCTGTATTTTATCTGGTTATTAGCAATTCATGCTCCTAATACATATTATTATGAACTTCTGGTAACATAAGAGGTCTATCAGTTGAATTTTAGCTATTTATTATGTGTTACCTGCTTCTTGGGTGGGGAAGGTAGCAGTGTATTCACGTAGGAATATGTGCCACGCCATACACAGCTACATGTCCAGATAGCAGTATCCAAAACTCTCACGTTTGCTAGCCCGTCTTCCTACGTGTTGAATTTCTGCTTGGATCGTCTCTAATCCTAACAATTGGCCATGTTTCCTCTTCATCTGCTTACTGCCCTTTCTTAACAAGAGCTGGTGTTGGACCTGATGGTGTAAATACCTAAGGGTTAATGCCTTTTCTTGAAAGAACCATTGTGTTGCTGGAGGAATGAACTTCAGAGATGTCAGATGACTGAAGCTCTGATGCAGCAGTTAGTTCAGGAATAAAGCAGGAATCTTAAATTTAGATTTCATGGTGAGATATGTCATTGTGCTGCCACTAGATTAATGTGTTGGCCCAGGATAATGCTGGCTTTTGAAGAGCTTATCTTTAAATGTTTAAAAATCTGTTCTTGTGTTTTAACATAAACTGATGTGGTCCAGCAGTCAGTCTGGCTCACATACTGGAAATATTTTGTTTTTCTTCTTACATGACTCATTACCATGCATTTGTAACTATGGTTATTTTCTCTTAAAGGATTTGTTCTGCCCTTCAATTATTACAGTTTGGGGTGTTCAGGTTTGACTGATTACCAATGTAGAAATTCCTTCCAGACTGCTAGCTTGTAAGTCAATTTTTAAGGCTGTGTGTCCGTAAAATTGTCAGTTGTCTGCATTAGTCTAAATTAGGACCTCTCTGAGGTTATGTTGCCCTACCGCGTGTGTGAATCTTAAAACTTGTTTAGGTGTCAAAGTGTTGCTTATAACGTTGGGGTTTAGCTGCTAGAGGTGCTCTGACTTGCTGAGCAGCAGTGGTGTGTGCTTAGACTGAACAAACGAGTAAACTACCGTAGCAGATGGTATTGCTGATAATTTGGACTCCACATAGCTTGAAAAAATGAAGAAGGATCATTGCCCATGCATGCTTGTGGTGAGGTATTCCATTAATAGGTAGTGATTGTTTCCCTTTCTTTTGGCATTAAGTGTGGTCTTTTTTCTCCAAGACATTTCTTTACAATCAGAATATCTGTTTTTGTTAGAAGATGCAATTCACATTTACCGTGCTTTCTGAAGGTTTGCCTTGCATTTTGTCTGTTTTATTGCTGAGGGGTTGTTTTAGCAGAACTTTCAATTGGGTCAGTCTTGTTCATGATTTCTTGAGTATTTGATAATTCCCTTTTTTTCCTGTGGTTGCCTGGTCTAAGATATTTAATGCTGATGGTGTTTGTGATGCTACTGTGGAATTACACAGATCTTCTAGTAAGACTATTGAACTGGAAATGGTTTCCTAGGTTTCTCAGTCTTGTCACTTGATATGGGAAGCCTGATGTTGTAGAATTGCAATATCATTAGTAATTTAAAATAATCAAACTATATCTTAAGGATAGGGGTGTGGTTGTTTGCTTCCATTATTAGAGTTGGAGGTAAGATTTTAACCATCAGAGCATTCAGGGTACTGAAAGTCTTTGAAGTGCTAGTCTAACATTTTGAAGGGCCGTTTCATACCCCCTGTTTTTTCAAAATGATAATTGCAGGTTTTGCCTTATGCAGGTCTTTTGGCTCATGCTTGTTCCTCTAATGCTTTTATGACCAGGAATTATATCACTTACTGCCTCTTCAGTCAGGTAAGAAAACAAAACTGCGAATCTCTGTTCACAGTATAGATTTAATTGTTTTCTCTTTCTCCTGCTCATCCTGAACAACTGTCTCGTCTGCATACTTGGCTGGGATCAGGGCTGGATTTGCACCTTCATTTGCCTGCTGCCCACACTGTTCAAACAACATGGCACACCGTGTCCCTTAGCATCTCTTAATATTCTCCAGAATGTTTGAAGGCTGTGGTGAGTTAGCTTGCTGTGCTGGGCTTTGATGTGTAGTGCAGTTGGAATTGCTCATCAAAGCAGAAACATGGTTTAAGAAACTATTCTTGATCATCTTGCTGTTGTGAGCTGCTGCTCTGCAGCTGAGACTGCGTGAAATGACTGCTTGAATCGTCCTCCATTTCCTGCCTCAAACTTCATGGTCCTGCCTTTCATTTTGGAACTGGTGCTGGTGTGTCATTTCCCAGCTGAGACCAGTGCGGAGGCTGCAGGTGCTGCTTCTCGTCGTGTCATTCAGCCGATTCCTGCGGTTGGACAGGCTAACATAGACCGCTGATGGAGCAGACGGTGGAGCGGGAGCTGGTGCAGGCAGGTGTCCATCGTTGCTGGGAGGCAGCAGGAACAGGCAACTGCTTCCTCTCCGTTTATACCAGTGCTCCTCTTGTGCTTGCTTCTACTCATGATCTAGAGTGAATCCTTTGGCTGCTGTCACTGGTCTTGGCTGAGAAATTGTAATTCTTAGACTAAGACCACAGACCAATGCTAGCAATCAGACTATGTCCTTTCGTTATTATTCCTTCATCTTTTTACACTTTTGGTCTAGTGGATGAGATGAGCTTTCTGGCAAGCACTGAGCTCACAGTTGAAAGGTAGAGGTTACCAAGCGTTGACATTTCTGCTACCGAAAAACACTTAATCGTCAAGTCTAAAACAGTCTTTCTTAAACAGGGCATACACAATAATCAGATAAGGTTTCCAGGCAGCTGTAAAACGGGGTCACAGTTGCTTTATTTCACAGATAATGACACTTTGGTTAGCGGTCACTTTGTAGTGGTCTAGGCTTTTTCCCCCTTTGTCGCTTCCAAATTAAGGAACAGTTTATCTGGCAGGAATATGCATTATACCCAGGTATACGACTATGTATCTTCTGCTGTGGAAATTCATCCTGCTTCTATTATTCAAGTCTGTGAGGTTATCCAGTTCTTCCTGTACAATATTCTGTTTCTCCTCTCCCAACTTGCCTTTATCAGCAAACATCAACACAAGCCAGGATTACTAATGAAAAAAACCCACCAAAACTAATCATTGAGCCTGATACAATTGCAAATTTAAGCATCTACACTTATCCCTCCACAAAGAACCTGAAAAGTTGAATGTGGAGGTCTTTAGAAAAGAGTAGTGCAGTCTGTGTATTGAGAAAAGTTGCTTTTTTGTGTGTTTTCTTTTTATCAAGATTTAAAACATGTCCCAGAATGTATTGGTGGATTTAGAAAAAGCAGATGGTGAGACCCAGTTCTTCTTGAAGGCATTTCAGCCCTGAGCTAGTGAATTCAGTAAACCAGAGAGAGAGCGTGCAGATCTGAGCGTAGAGAAAGGCAGGAATTCTTGTTCCATTAGTAGTGTAAGAGCTGGTAAAAGAAAGGTTAGATTTCTCTATTAGTTGGGCAGAAATCGTGAGAGCTTCAGGTCCAGATGTGTGTGTAAGTACGTCAAAGAAGAAACAAACTAAGGAATGGAGAAAGGACTGAGCTGCCAAGAAAAGCCTGTCTTAAAGGATGGGAAGATCAACAGAACTTTCAAAGCTGCATTAAGACATGTCAAACGATGAATAAGTATCAAAAGGTTCTTCCCCCATTCACCTAAAAAAAATGGATTGGGGAAGCAGAGCTGTTGTTGCAGATGATGGCATTTTAACGTGGGTTCAGGCCTTGGTGAGGATGTGGGGAGAAGGCAGGATGATGAGTTGATGGACATGAAAGTTTAGAAACTGAGGCAGATCGAAGAACGATGCTAAAGCACTAAAGTCCAGGTGAACTGATAAGCTCTAAAAGATTTGGACAGAAGTGTAAAAGATTACGTACTGCTTCAGTGGAGTTTGGAAATCTTAGAGAGTGAGACACTGAGTACATGATAAAGAAAATAAAATGCTTATTTTAATTAAATTAGCTCATCAAAAGTAAATAATGCTAGAGTATCCTGACACTTTCTCTGGTAATGCCTGCTTCCTTGAAAGTCCATATTGTCCCTGTCATTGGTAAGGTGCTTGATAGGAATCTACATAAAAAACATCCTTCCTGTACTGACATTTTTCTATAACAGTGCTGACCGGATGGACAAGGGGTGACAAGTAGTTTTTTGGAAATGGAAGGAAAGGGGTGGGGACAGTTGTTAGTAAACAAAAGCTCGTTGGCTTAGATATGAGGGTTGGCTAATCATCTGCCTGTTGGGGCTTTCCACAGTACAATTCAGCTTCAAAACAAACAAAACTCCCCAACACTGAAGTGTTATGATATTACAGAGACTTAATGGTGTTTTGCTGGTTGGAATGGCACGCGTGCTGCATCGATGTGTATTCTGAACATGTAACAACCCTGTTCCGTTGGTGTAGTTTGGCTTCATAACTGGGAAGCATTGAGTTAATAACCAACATGTGAACGTTGAAAGAAAGTGGTAGCAAGAAGTATTGCTCTCTTTCATTTTGTAATTGTGTGGTATTTATAAGAAGCTGTGAGGTCATTGGTTTCCGGTATGACCCACTTCCTGAAAACTTGTTCTACATGGTAAATCTAAAAATGTATTTCTTAGAAAAACTCAGCTGTGTTTTGTTTTCTCTCGTTTCTGACTGTCCGTCTTCTGTTTCTACTCCAGAGCTTAGATACCACCGTAGAATAGCGATACCTTGCGATGGAGGGTAGTGCTGCAGAGGGCACGAGCTGTGTTGGAGCAGGTGCCCCAGAGAAGTGTAGTTCACAATACCCAGTGCAGTCTGTGGTAGCATGGAAACAACTTAAAACACAGTCTGACACACTGAAAGTGTTGATAGTCTCAAGCTTTAGTAAACTGTGAGTCATACGTTGACAAATAATCTAATTATGTTTAAAATAATGAGGTAAACCCAGCATCAGCAAAACTATTTTGTGTTCTTACTTTCCCAGTGAGTTATAAATGGATAAAAGACAACTAGTTTCTTGCAAAGCTTGTTGAAATTAATTTTTGGAGGTTTGAATGCAAAGTTCTCGTGCTGTCAGCGGCTTCTGAACTCGTTGGTTTTAGAAGTAGCCATCAAATTTCATAAGATGTGAGGGAATTGGCAGTAAAAAGAAATAAACGTATCTCTGTGTGTGGAGAAGGGAACAAGCAGCTCTGCTTGATTACTTGTTTGAGTAACATAGAACGTAGTTTTGGATTGTATAACATTAGTTATAATATGAAAGATTATTTCAACCAAAATGTGTTGTTTAAAATGTGGACATAGGGTCATAATAGAGCAATATAAATCAATTCAGCTGTGGCAGGTCAGTGTGTGTGGGAACCCGGAGAGATGAAGACCTTGTCTGAAGGAAAAATCAGAATTTGAAGGTTGTTTAAAAGAGTTGGGTCTGGTTTGGGATTTTTTAGTGTGGGTGGTTTTTTTTTTGTCTGTTGAGGGGTGGTTTGGTTGAGGGTGTTTTTGTTTTGTTGTTTAACCAAGTTGAATGAACAGAAATAACTTAAAGTGTATGTTGTTTCAGTGACAGTGAAATCCTAAAATGTGTGGATGATGTTTTTGGATTGAGTTCTTGGGGTTTTTGGTGTGTTTTTTTCTTTCATGTTAATTCACTAAAATACTAGTGAAGGCTTGTATCTAGGCTAGCAGAGCAACGATTAACTAGAAAAGCTTTATACAGGAGTGCTTTCATTTATGATTTACCTCAGTTTTTCAATATATGAAGGTAAGGGCTTCTGCTGTGAAAATGAGTGAACATCAAGTATCAATTTGAAGGTTGAAGAAAAACATGAGTATTTGAGGTTAATAACCTGATTTGAAATGAATGAGTATATTATTTTATTTGATGACTGTGGAAGATGCGTAGAATCATAACAATGGGAAATGCTCACAACTAGTTCTTATCAATAGCTCCTCTACCCTGTTACGGTGTTCCAGTATTTAAAGGGTGGCTACAAAGAAGGTGGAGACTCCCTTTTTACAGGGAGGTATGTAGAAAAGATGAGGGTTAATGGGAACAAGTTGCTTCTTGGGAGATTCTGATTAGACTCAAGGAAAACTTACCCCAGTGAGGATAATCAGCCATTGGAATCATCTCCCCAGAGAAGTAGTGGGTTCCCCAACATTGGACACTTCTAAGGTTCAGCTGGACAGAGTGCTGGGCCTTCTTGTCTAGACTGTGCTTTTGCCTAGAAAGGTAGGATCAGATGATCCGTGAGGTCCCTTCCAACCTGGGATCCTGCGGTTCATTCTTAAATTTATGAACAGTTCTATAATAACGTAGCTTTAGCCAGTCAGCGTGCTCTTTTATAATAGCTGTAAAGTCATTCTATCTCCAGAAAGACATGCTGTCTGTCAACCTGTAGTTGGCAGCATTCCTCTAAATTTCCATGGTAACTTTATTGGTGATGTGTGTTTGTCAATAGCTTGTCTGTCATAACCCCTACATGTCTCAAACCTCTTCTGCCCATATAGGAATCAGTTTGCAGATTTCTAAAACTACAGTTCAGACCTCGGCTTTGTGGATTTTGTTACCCCTGTATGAAGAATATAGGTTTTAAGCCTGCTTGAGAAGCCTGCCTTGACTTTCTGTTAATGATACATTCTCTTGTCTTGTTCAGACTTGTGGCTGTGGAACCAACATCCTCATCAGTACATTCTTACTTCTCATGTATATTATTTAAAAATTGTCTCTTCTGATGATTCTGAAAATGAGGGCTAAGTGATAGTTAACTGGGAACTGTGGGGGTGTGATTTTGTTTGGCATCAGGCTCTAACTTCACCATGGCAGCTTCAGTTCATGTGCCTTGGTATGAGGTGTACTTGTAGTACTCTTAGTACAAGTACTTTCAGTACTTGTCCCAGTATCATAACGTAGTTGCTGTTGTCCCGACTGTCACAGTGTGATTCTGTTGTGTGCTTTGATCCCTCAGTTCAGAATAACTGACAGAAGCTACTGCTGTATAGCACTGGCAGCTTTGGGGCTTGAGGGGGAGAAACCCTAAGCCTGATTATAGCACTTTGCCATAATGCTGTACTTGCTGATGTTCATAGTACCATGTCTGAGGATCTTGAGATAATGGGTTAAATAACACTCTGCTTCTGGTATCTAAACCTCTCATTGAGAGGTAACTAGGTACCTTGTCATGGCACATCATACATGTAATAACACCTCCCTGTGTATTTCCTTCTATCGCAGGTCTTGGGGAGAACATGGTATGATGGTGGGAGTTGTAAGTAGTCACTCAGACAGTTTCTGAGGGAAGTATTTATGCTGAAAAGTTGTACCGATTGTCGGATTTGAGGTCCAGGTGGACTTTCCTTTCAGTTCAGTCTGGTAGAACCCATGATGGTTTTTGCATTCCCCTGTAGCTTCGTATTGTTCAGCTGAGACATTTCCCAAATTTTATCTCATTAAATCAATTTTTGCCAGTTCTATCCAGTGTGTGGTCTACATTACCTGATTTGGATTTATGTTCACCTGCCAGGTGAAGTTCTCCTTCAGGAGCATGAAGTTGAAGTGTGGTGACCTAGCTTAAGGGGACCTAAAGCCTCTGGACTACATAGTACAGCTGCTTTGTAGAAATGGACTTGGGTTTAAAGTTCACATATTTTAGGCAGTTGTCCCATTGAAAGAACACTGCATGTTCATATTTAAAAGATCTTGTGTTTGGGTGAAACTTTGGCCGATAGACTTAGCTGAAGATGGTGGTGGAGTCTGTCAGTCTTGTATGTTGCTTAAAAACCTAAACTTTTGAAGTACTTTACAAAAGCTACATTGCCTTCTGCGTGCTCTTCCAAAATGTTAACTTCCTTTACTGGTTTTATGTTTGGTGTGCAACAGTTACTCGCTGTCTTGATTGTGTTCCCCACTGCATACCTGGTGTAGAGCTTGTGCAGGTTTTATTTACGTGAATAAAGGTGAGCAGTATATGGTTTGACAGCCACAATTTCTCTAGAAGAAGTGAAATGAAGTAAATGAAGAGTTAAAAAACAAGAGCTCTTAACAGCGTATCACTGCAGTTTCAGATAGTTATCACTAGGAGGACACATAGACCGTGCTATTAAGGAACTAATTGTTTACCTTTCCTATTAACTGGTTTGGTACTAGAAAATTGTGTTGAAAGGTTGCTTTGTAATAATGTGTTAATGAAGGTATTTTAGTTTACTTGAAATTAAAAATCAGTTTTATAACCAACTAAAAATGCGTATGATAACATTTGGAACTCTGACGGTGGTTACTCTGTCCATGAATCAGAAGAACACTTCTCGGGGGTGTACATTAGCCAGCAAGAGTTGACATCTTGGCAGAAGTGATCCCTCCTTTTATCGTTTATTTTACAGTTTCGTATTGCAGGAATTCCTCTCCCCTTTTTCTGTAACGTTTGTGTTGGTTTCTGCTGCTCAGGACACTACGTAAGATGGATCACTGGCCAGATTCGGTGTGACGCTTGCTGGTACCTTCATTCATGTTGAATCCATTTGGGATCTTTTACAGAGCTTGCAAATAGCTTTTCTTTCAGTTGTCTATATGTGTTTACTTAGGTTCTGATACAGTGTCTGTATCGGGTTGAGTAATATGGAAATTAGTCTAATTGATTTAAATAGTTTGTAGACTGCCCATGTTGCTGAGGCAAGCTGTTACCTAATAAAGATTTCAGAATCTGACTCCTTCTGTATAGAATCATTATTGATATCACACATGCAGACAAAGATGATAACTGAAGCATATGCTTTGAATAAAATGACACGAGAAAATGAAAAAAGGTTTCAAATTTAAAGTTAGTAAAGGATGCACAAAAATAACACCAGATGGAGAGAAAGAAACGAAGAGATTATTAATAAGTGTGATGTTACTGTTGTATAGAATAGAATCTTACAGGCTTCCAGTGTGTAAAATTCAGTGTGACTTCTGTAAGAGTCGCTGTGTTGCGTAGAAGTGTAAATGCATCATCTTGACTTCTCCAGAATAATGATCCCTCAGAGTACAAAAAAGAGCACAATCCAGTTCTAAGTGATTTTTTTTTAATTCATAATTGTTTTGCTCTAGAAGATCTGGGAAAGATTAAATGGTACTTTAATAACTTATAAAATATTTTTTTGGCTGTTTTACCTCTCTAGGTTCATAAACTTATTTCACTGGTAGACATTTTCCTCAGTATTGAAGCTTGTTTCTCTAGTTTCACTTTGTTAGAGCAACAAAGCCCTGAATCTCCCTTTGATAAAAATTACAGTCTGGAATTGTTGAATAGTTGCTTTATTGTAATGCCTGTGTTTAAACACACTCATTCACCTTCCCCTCGTTATCTGTGCCTGCCAGTGTAGTTTTTCACACGTTTGCTGGTACTCGCTGTGTTACTTTCATCCTTCCAGCAAAACCTGCTGTTTAATTTTAATGCCGACTGTAGTTCCTGCCCATCCATTTGTAGTCTCTGAGTTCAGTTGATTTTATTACTGGTTTTCATGGGGATCAGTTTCTTGCTTTGTAGCAAAAACTTGGTGTTCTGCGAGAGGCCCTTAGTCTTGGAACCAGCTTGGGTCCTTGTTTTTCCAGACTCGGTCAGTCGGCTGTGCCAACTCTGGACAAGACTGGGAATTCTGCACATCACTGGCTTTAGCCCTCTGGATAATTTAATTCTTCATAATTTGAGTTGAATTACAAGTTTGTCAGGGCAGCCTTTTTTTCTGAAGTGTTGCTGCTAGGACTCTAGAGGTTGCTCTGCGTTTTGCGGAACTTTCTGGAAGTCTGGAATAGGACCTGACTCAGCAAAGTACTTCAAGTTCTTTTTTTGCTGCGTACGTTTTAGTGTTTGAAGCTTCTCAGTCTGTCTTTTAAAAAAGTCGTAAAGGCCTACTAATCTCTCATCCTAAAATAGCCTAGAATACTTGAAAAAGTGATTGAAGTGTAAGGAGAAGCGCTGCATAATACTGCTTGTTGCGTCATGAAAGGTCTGCACTGTTTTGGTAAGTGATCCTGTTCAATTTTGGATAGTTCTGAGCACAGAAGGTAAAGACTAAACACCCTATTTTATCCAGAGGAAAAAAGCTACAATCCTCTTTAATTTAAGGAGGAGGAGGATGAGACTGCCATGTTTAATTACAGAATGCTCAATATGGGAGTTGGTTTTAATTTCTTTTCCAGAAGCTGGATGCAACGGTGTGTCCTGCAGAGGTGTGCTGGGCTAACAGAATGAGGCAAACTGCTTTCTGAATTAATAAATGCTGAAGCAGGGGTTTTGTTCATACTAGAGGGGTACTGTCAGAGTATTTACACAGAGTAATTAGTGTCACAGAATATTTGCAGTGTTCTCAAAAGGCAGTGCTGTGTTGGTAGTGCAGTAAGGTTTTGACTATTCGGACCCTTTAAATTAGAAAAGTCCTTGCTACGTTATACTGAATTATATAAATCTATTTGATTAGGTTTTTGTTTTACAATGTGGAAATTGTTAACCTTTGACTGAAAGTGAGTCTTTTGGAAGTCATTCAAGGCATCACATTAAGATAATGATTCAGATGTTGAGAGTTACCAAAACAGATCAATAGGGAAATCTTGTTTTATGAGTGAAATCAAATTAAATAATGTTTCATAAACTCAGCTGTGAGACTTGCAGATTGGCAGCTGGTACAGACTTGGAAGAACGATTGGGGCAGAAGATTGAGGAAGGCAGGAGGTTAAAGCAGGCAACCATCTGATGGGCAGACACTTCAGAAGGAAGCAGTACAGATGGCAGTGCGACTGTGAGCATTAGTATTTGTAGCGTGGCACATTAGGATACTCGGTGCATTTACCACTAGGAGTGTAGTCATACGTGAAATCCTAATTTTTGAAGCGTTTAGACTCCATTACAACAGATTTGCTAGACTTGCATTTTGCAGGCTATGAGGTGTTACAAAGAGCAAATCAAGGATGAAGCAGCCGCCTTCCTACAGCTTCAGAACCACATAATAAAAACTGGAGGAAAGGATTCCTGACTGAAACGAGGCATGGGCTGAGGATGTTTAGACGTGCTGAAATAGGGGGTTGTTGCATATCAGCTTTTCTCAGCTGGCTGCCAAAACTGAAATGCTTCTCTAAAGTAGTTGCAGGTTTATTTCCAGAATACACCCAGGATGTATTCATTCATTCTTCTCTGATCAGAAGATCCAAAAAGGAAAAGTTGCAGGCTTTGTCTCCACAAGTCTGAAGATTTTTATGCTGTCATGTCAGTAATCAGTTAGATTTGGTACTTGTTTGCCTTGGTGTAGAAGTGCAGAACTGTCAGCGCTGACGGCAAACACTGGTTTTGCAATAGTGTATTACCATATTTAGCGTCGTTTACGTGGTAAAGGTGAACAGAACTGGATCATGGTCTTGTAGCGTGGTGGAGGATTTGATGTAGCTTCTGTCTTATTGCTATTTTCTGCTGGTGTAACTGTAGAAGTAAGAAACCAGTTCTGCACAATTCTAACAATCTCTAAGAAATAATCATCATTTCAGAGAATCTAAGGATAAAGCAGAAATCCTACAATTTATTTCGTAACATAATGAATAATGAGAGGGTTTTTTAGCAGTTCTCCAGAAATACATCTGTCTTTGTACTGCAGTACTTGGTAGTTGATCACTTCTTTCCTTGTACTTTACATTACAGCTTTTCATTGGCCTCCACCCCACCCCCCTTTAGCCGCCTTAACTAAAAAAGGTTTTCATTGCTGAATGGATTTTCTGATTTTTAAGTGCCACAAGTGGTAGCAGTATTGGGGTAATGGATGAGTTTGGGAATGACAGATACCTTCGTTGTGCCATTTTCAATGTTGGAACATGATCTGCTTTGACCAAAAGGGTTTGTGACAACAAGAAAGCGATATCAATGCTCAGCAGTCTGTCATGTCCACGCAGTCATGTAAATAGTTCTGAGGGCCAGAGCAGTGTTCTGCCCTAAGACACCAGCTGTACCTGAATGAGTCTGGTGGTCTGGATAGAGAACCAGGGTACAGGAGTTGTGTAGAGCGCCTTGGGTCGCAGATGTGTGTTCTACATGGTTTATAAATGTCTTACGGGAAAGGTTAGGTGCTGTAGTCCAGTGGAGTTGGTTGATTGAAGGTGGTTGAGCCAACATAAGATTAAAGAAGGCTCTCCTATCTGTGCATGTGACCTGTCTTAGCAGCTTTTAACCAAACGGTGAGTGGAAAAGTACACAAGTGTGACTGTAGATATCTGGCAGTCGGTATCTCCAGAAGCCATTTCTAGGGTCTTCATTTGTTGCTGTTCATTTGCATTAGCTGGTATCAGTTTCTTGAATTTAATGACAGTCTTGACACATTCCTCAATGTTAAATTGAAACAGAGTGTGACAGAAAAGGAGAGTAAAGGAAAGACCAGAGTATTCATCCCTCTGTGTATACAATACAATGCTTGGGTAGAACTAAACAGGTTAAATGCATGTGTAGAAAAGAGGCTGGAGTCTTTTAGTGCATGAAGGTTGGTCAACTGTGGGTTTTCCAACAGAAACAGTGCAAATTGATGTACAGGGAGTTTTCAAATGCCATTTATTATCAGTTGTCTCAGAGCTGTTGGCTGCTCAGGGTGAAGCTTGCACAGTTTGCTTCTAGCCGCAGTACTGATAAGTTTTAATGGAATTATGTCTCCATAGTTCAAAAGATGTTTTGAAATTTCTTGGAAGAGGAAGGTGACTGACATAAATGCACCAGAGCAGGAAAGGAAGGATGTTATACCTGGTATTGTTCAGGGTATTTTTTTCTGCAGAATACGTGAGAAGCAGTTGAATCGCCAAGAGGAGTGACAAGCTAGGAAGTTTTGAAGGGTGCAGTGATCAGACTTGATAGTGCATACTTAAGAAGTCAAACCCCTTGTTGGTACCAGATCAAAGTCAGTGAAGTGTGTGTTAAAATGACAAAGGATCTTTTCTGTATATTCGTGTCTTAAATATTCAGTAATAAATAACTTTCATATTGTTTGGTTAAGGAAACTTTGGAGTTGATTTTACCTTTTGGGTTATTTTTGAGTAGGAAGCACTGTTTTGTTTTTTGGGGTGTTCATAGAATCACAGAATGGTTTGGGTTGGAAGGGACCTTAAAGACCATCTAGTTCCAACCCCCTGCCATGGGCAGGGACACCCTCCACTAGACCAGGTTGCTCCAAGCCTCACCCAGCCTGGCCTTGAACATACCTTTTTGGTGGTGGGGTGTGTGTATGTGGGGTTTTGTTTGTTTGTTTTTTAAATAAATGCTGTATAAAATATTTTGAAAATGAATCACGAATAGAAAAATATTTACAAGAGTAGTACTAGGTGTTTTTAATCTTGCACCTTGTGTTACATGGGTAACAGTATAGTCAAGTTTTTAGCCTTTTAATATTTTTTCTTAAAATTAATCAATCTAGTAAAAAATTTTACTTCCTTGGATCTGGAATATAATTCCCTATCTGTGAAGAGGAGCCTTATGTCAGAATACTTTGGGCTGGCCTCCCCCCAGCTATACCGTGGTGTGAGAGGTCCCAGATAGCTTTGTTCTGAACCCTTGACATCCCATTACACTGGACAGTTTTGCTGGTTGTAGGTCACTGGGCTGCCATGGATGTAAAGATGAAAATGAGGCAAACTGCTGTATATTTTGCATATAAGAAAACGTACTTTCCTATCTGTATTTCATTACTTCTTTTGCCTAAGGTTCTTGCCTGTATGTTGTTGCCTGGTTAGGTATAAAAGACTCAGCACTTTCAGGAAATAAAATCGGATGTGGTGGTTCGTTTCTTTCATGGAGTGACGAAATACTATCTTTTCAGCAGAGAGAGGTTGTGGTCAGACTAGGAGGGCAGAATGTCTTTGTCCTCGACGTCATTTCCTTGGCTGACCACCATGAGGTCAGCGTAACTTTAATATCCTGGGCTTCTGTATGTTGTTTTTGATACCAGAAGTAAAAAGCAAATTTTCCTTTTGCCAAGGCTTTCATATTTTGGATGGAAGCGCATGTGTTAGTGCCTTGAAACTGCCTGGGAGAAGCCTACAGTTGCCAATGGGATCCATCCCTCCAGACTCCAGGAAGAGCAGTATCTGAGCAGGTCACTCTAGACTCTTTGTCAGTGGAACTTTAAGATGTTTATGGGTCCTACAAGGAAGCTGAGGTGGGGGCTTTTTCCAGGGGGCTGTAGTGACAGGACAAGGGGTAATGGGTTTAAATTGAAAGCAGGGAGATTTAGATTGGATATCAGGAAGGAATTCTTCCTGCAGAGGGTGGGGAGGCACTGGGACAGGTTGCCCAGAGAAGCTGTGGATGCCCCATCCCTGGAAGTGTCCAAGGCCAGGCTGGATGAGGCTTGGAGCAACCTGGTCTAGTGGAGGGTGTCCCTGCCCGTGGCAGGAGGTTGAAACTGGATGGTCTTTCAGGTCCCTTCCAACCCAAACCAGTGTATACTTCTACGATGTGATTCCTTATTTTCTCAAGGAGAGACTGGATTTAGTGAAATGAGCCATACTAAAGACTGCACTATTTAAAGGAGATTTAGTTAACCTACAGTGGGTACCTAGACAGTTGATACAGATGTGGACACCTGCGTTTATAGAAGTCAAGCAAGGTAATTGAATGACACAGTATTGGGAATTACTGTGTGTTGTAAGAAATAGGGATTTATACAGGTGTACTGTGGTGTTTTGCTGTAGAAATCTGTAGAATCCGGGGTCTTTTGTCTTGCAAAACTAAATGAATATATGCCAGTATAAGCAGGCAAAATGGAGAATTATTAATATTTCACTTTTCCTTTTTTCTGCTTGTATGTTGATCTAGAATCTTTCTTGGTTTGCATGAATTGAGCAGTTACAGAGGGAAGTATTGGGTTAGAATGAAATTATTCTCTACTCTTAAACTGCAAATCATGTAATGCCACAATGGTCACTCATCCCAAAGTTGATGAGTTTCATTCTGTTCTTGTAATCAAACTCTGTAGTGCAGTTGATGCTGGTCTTGAAATACTCATATGGGTTGATTAAGGAGGTGGTGAATTACAGGACTGTCCTGATGTTCGCAAATGACTTCGCCATCTTCAAAAGTGTCACTTGCTGTTGAAATAATGGGGGAATGAAGTTACAGTTGAGTGGTGCTAGTGCCCATCTTACTGCACATCTAAAACTTCTTACAAAACCTGTAAGTGCCCTGCTGAAATGATAAGGTAAGATCTTTCCCACTTAATACTTGCAACTAGACGTAAATGTTGGAATAGAATAGAAAAGAATATTTCAGTTAGAAGGGACCTGCAAGGACCAACTGCCAGACCACTTCAGGGCTGACCAAACGTTAGATCAGTTCAAGGACACTGTCCAAATGCCTCTCAAACACTGACAGGTTTGGGACATCTACCACCTCTCCAGGAAGCCTGTTCAGTGTTTGACCACCCTCTTGTTGGAGAAATGCTTCCTAATTTCCTGTCTAGACCTCTGGTGCAGCTTTGAAACATTTCCACTTATCACTGCCTACCAGGTAGGTCAGCACCTCACTCTCAGTTTCCCCTCCTCAGGAAGCTGCGGAGAGTGATGAGGTTGCCCTTCAGAGTCTTGTTCTCTACACTAGCCAAACCTAGAGACCTTAGCTGCTCCTCATAGGATGTTCCTTCCAGCCCTTTCACCAGCTTAGTTGCTCTCTGGACACATTCAGGGACCTTCATGTCCTTAATTTGGGCCCAGAACCACACACACCTCAGGGTAAGGCCACACCTACAGCAGGATCATCACCTCTTGACCCCAGTCTCCCACAGCCTGGGGTGGGTGATCGAGAGGGGTTTATGCAGCTCTGCAGTGCATGGTGATTCCTTCTACCTTCTTGCAGCAGAAACGGTGTAGTTCTGCTGGGTTGGTGGTGGGACTTGTGCAAAGGGTCTGCTTTAGTTGGTCCCAAGAAGGAAGTGCCTCTTCCCTGGATGGTGTGTCTGGGACACGGGATGGTACTTCTTCTTGGCTGTTGGTGTTGGCTCGTGTCTTCTGCACGAGTAAATGTCTCTGCTGGATAGCTTAATTACCGTGGATTATTTTAGCTATATGGATGACATGGGTGAGCAGAAGGAGACAGAATGGGGTTGTCATGACTACGATGACTTTTTTTAATTTTTGTACTTTGATTTAAAAATATTTTTATCCCTGAAAACGTAGAGATCAAAAATGCACTTTGCTGATTGTAAATTACCGGTCATACTTCAGACTCTCCCAGTTCTAACAGACAGTTTTGAAGACATTTTTTCTGTAAATCACACAGGGTGGAAAGAAAGTATTCTCTTGGCAACTTAGATAAAGGAAAACTGGGTTAGTTTAATACGTAGTAGTTATTCCAGTGCTTGCACATGGGTGTGATCAGTTTAAAATCAGGCAGTTTTGCATAGAATTTCCTTAGAATTTTTTTCAAATGCTGATGGATTTTCCTAGGAAATTTTTGTGAGCTTGCAGCTACAGCTATTAACTTCATTGTTGTATTTAAATCAATGTAATTCCGTATTTTTCCATGAGTAGTTCTTGCAATACTCGTGCCTTAGTTGTGGTCAGAAGTTTCTCTTGTGGAACTGATTCAGGCCTGTGATTATTGTCTAGCAAAGAAGACTCAAGTAATTTAAGGTATTTTCAGTCATTTGAGGGGGCAAATTAACTTCTTCATGACTAATCGAATCGGCATATTATTCTAATGCATAAGAGTGGGTGTCTTTTGTTTTCTGGGTATATTCATTCTTGACCTTTGCATTACTTGGACCATAAACACGGTAGGACGGGAACGGATGTGGTTCAGAATTCCTGTACAATCAGTATGTCAGCACTGATCAATCAGGAATTCTTCTGCAGTGACCAACTCAGGCCTGGCTTTTAAAACAGAAGAGGAAATTTCTATTTTGTTAAATACATTTACAGAATTTTCTTAATTAATCCCTAAATATATATACTTGTGATGAGTACCTACGTGGTTCCCTACTGGATTTAAGTTGATTTATGCCACTGACCTCTTCTGTATCCTTCCTTGGCAGCAACAGCAGTGTCGGCAGCACTGTGCTTTGATTCCCAAGCTAGTTTTAGCTTGTGTTGATGATATAACCAAATCAGCCCAAGCTGAAAATGGTTTAATTTGTCCTGTTTCTCAGCCTAACAAATCAGCCCTTGCTGAATTGGCTATTACATGAGTAGACTGCCTCTTGGCCCCTAGCTAGCTCAAGCTCCTTCTTCAACTCTCTGGCAGTCAGCGTTGGAAGTAAACAGTAGAAAAATTGTTCCTCCTTCGTTCTTTGGTTGCTGATGTCTCTTACTATTTTCTGTACATTTATTGGAGGCTAATCATTTCGGGTATCCATTTTCTGTAAGAGGGAAATGCCTTGGATTATTAGAAACAATGCTGAAAGAATTTTTCTTTGTGAAACCTAATTATGATTATTGAAACAGTGGTTTAAGGAGGCCTGCTTAGCATGGGGTTTTGGTGCTGTACTGGTTTACCTCCAGTGTAAGCTACACGCAGCTCATTCAGCCGAGAAGCTTGTGTCTGACGTCCCACAACCGAACCACTTGAAAGACCAAACCTACAGCAGAGGATATGAATTTGTACAAAGGGTAATAGGACTTTAAAGACTCGTGGTAGTTGTACTGTAAATGAAAACAGTGGCACACTATGTGCTTACAGTTGGTTTTCAAGGTAGATAAAGCCAAGCAGAATTAGGTCTGGCAGGTGATGACGTCGTATCTCCCAGCACTTCGTATGCATCCTGTGTATTGATGACTGTTCTCCCCACTACCTGACCACACTTCTCCAATCCATAGTCTGTCTCTGCATATTGGATTTAGAAGTGGTGTTGATTAATTCCACTTTGCTAAAAGGCACCGATTGCACAGAAAGCGGGAGAGACTTTTAAAGAACCCTGGTTCCCTGCTCTGTACCTGCTTGCTCCATTTCTACTTCTCTGACAGATATTGCTACTTAAGTTAACTATCCTGTGGTTAAATGAGTGTAATCTTTATTTTAAAAGTGAAAGTAGAATTTTGGCAGAAGCTGGCAGCGCTAGAAAAATGCTCCTACTTGCCCTGAGTGGATTGTTTTTTTCCAGGGGGTGTGTGTATCTGACAAAGGCTGAAAAAGAGAGAATAAGTATGTGTGGGCATTGGCAGCAGGCCACACTCTTAAGGCCTTGCACTGTATCATCTCTTCCTCTTCTTTCATTGCCTTGTAAAATGTATAGGCTTAGATACATGAAATAATTCATTTATTTCAAAATTGTGTTAAATGAGCCTATTTTAGTCACTCAGCAGTTATGAAACGCTGCCAAGTGCTATGCGTCTTGTAAATTTATAGAAGGTTTTTTGCAAAGGATGAAATACTGCACAGTTACCGAGGCAGAGAGAAGGCAACTTCCTTCACCCATAACATACTGAAGCATGAGGAAAGATGCTGAAAGCCAAGATTTCTAATTTGACCCTCCTACTTAGTGCTTCTGAACGTGAAGTTTCCTACTCTCTGAGGCTGTCTGCCTGTGGCAGGCAAAATTATCATTCACTGCGTTCCCAGCTGAGAGTTTTGACAAGGTCGGTAACCAGTTCTAGCACAGCGTGGCTCCTTCTCCCTCGCCGCCAGCTTGGTAGCAGGAACAAGTGAGACTTCTGCAGCTTCCCTTCTAACGAGGTATGAATTCCAGATCAAATGTTAGAACTTCTTGTTTCTACATGAGGAAATCAAATTCAACCCCTGGACATGTTCCAAGCAGGGATATCATGAAATTTGACTCTGCTTCCAACTGTTAAAGCGTGCTGATCTGACACAACCGGGGAGAGAACTAAAATATATACATTTCCAAGATACAGGGCAGAAGGAACTGTTAGATGATTTAGGCTGACATTTAGGGTATTGCATGTCATTACGTGTAACTGTTACTCCTTGTTTTGAGCTCAGTTGTTCATGTTGGACTGAAAAATTAACAGGCATTTGTTAAATCCTTTTTTGGAAAGGCATGCTGTCTTACTTTGAAGTTACTTAGAAATGAAGATTTCAACATCTCTCTTAATTTGTTCTGTGGGTTAAACATTCTGTACTTTCTTCATTTTGGTTGTTTTACTGCATTTCTAACTCGAGTGTGGCTAGCTTCTAGTTATCTGTAGTTTCAGGGGAATTTTAAGCTGGCATAAACTGGCAGAGCTGCTGAAAGAAGCAGTCAGTTTCCCCCAGTTGCTTCTTGCTGCTTTGATGCCAGCTGGTGTGGTGGGAGCGCTGGCCCTTGGTCCTGGCCTGATCTCTGCAGCTGTACAGTGAACCTGCTGCAGAACCAGCGACAGCAGAAAAATCAGATTTGTCCAGGGTCAGTACCAAGATCTGGTTCATGTAACAGCACCCTCCCTGCGGCTGTGCTAAGTGAGGAGGTGGAACAGCGATGGGAATGAACAGTCAGTGATGAGAAACGGGTTAAAGTGGCCGTTCCAACAGTGGATGGTGAAAATGTGGAGTTACTTTCAGCTCTTGGTTCTTGGCCATTTTCTGTTAGAAAAAAAATCATGTTTTAATGGTGACTCGTGTTGCTCTGCAGCCAGCAATGTGTCTCTGCATCCCTGGGTTGGTCCTCATGGTGTTCATGACTTCACAACCAAGGTTATTACAACACTGGAATAAAAAATGGCAGTTGTTTTACACCGCAGAAGCTGTTTGGAAGCAAGTACTGTCAAGTTTAATAACATTTTTGTTGAAAAACTTCTAGTATCTGTGTTGTAGTAGTTGGCAACTAATACTCAAGGGGAAAAAGGCTTTGGACTGTTTTACTAGGGGGCTTATGTGAAACAAATTAGTATGTTAGTAGGTTGAAAGTGGAAATTCCCAGTGTGTGAGGACTGCTAAGTAAACTTTTTTTTTAAATAAACTCAGTCTTAAAGATACAAATTGATACTTATTAGGTAATGAGATGTCTTAAGACCTGATGGTTGAACAGTATCTAAATTTCAGTATCTGAAGGGGCCTACAAGGGAGCTGGAGGGGGACTTTTACAAGGGCTTGTAGTGACAGGACAAGGGATAATGAGTTTAAATTGGAAGTGGGAAGGTTTAGATTAGTTATCAGGAAGAATTTTTTCCCAGAGAGGGTGGGGAGGCACTGGGACAGGTTGCCCAGAGAAGCTGTGGATGCCCCATCCCTGGAGGTGTCCAAGGCCAGGCTGGATGAGTTGCTTGAAGCAACCTGCTCTTGTGAAGGGTGTCCCTGCTGAGGGTTAGAACCATAGACTGCTTTGGGTTGGAAGGCACCTTAAAGACCATCCAGTTCCATCTAATACTAGACCAGGCAAACTTCATGGTAAATAGAATGGTTTTGTCTCTACTGAATGTTTCTTTTGTTGAGAGCATTTGGTAGGAAATCCCTGTGCTAGCTCTCATGTTTTGAATACTCTATCATGCTTTTTAGTAAGAGGAGAGCATCATCAATCTTTACAAATCTGAGAGGGAGAGATGTACATTATGCTACTTGTCTGTGCTGCCTCTGCAGTCTGAGGAAGGGTGCAGTTTTCTGAGATACAGAAGGAAAGGGATGGAGCGCTGAAGAGCAGGATCCCAGGGACAAGTCAGGCCTGGTAATAAAAGATCATAGAATCATTTAGGTTGGAAAAGACCCTTTAGATCATCAAGTCCAACCTTTAACTTGATGCTGCCAAGTCCACCACTAAACCATATCCCTAAGTGCCACATCCATACATTTTTTAAATACCTCCAGGGATGGTGTCTCAGCCAAGTCCCTAGGCCACCCCTTCCAGTGCCTGACAACCCCTGCAGTGAAGAAATTTTTCCTAATACCCAGTCTATGAGCTCATACTCAGCTGCTGTTGACCAACACCCACAGGTCCTTTTCTGTCGGGCAGCTTTCCAGCCCCTTCTCCCCAAGCCTGTAGCCTTGCAGGGGGCTGTTGTGGCCCAAAGGCAGGACCTGGCACTTGGCCTTGTTGAATCTCACAGAGTGGCCTCGGCCTATTGATCCAGCCTGTCCAGATCCCTCTGAAGAGCCTTCCTACCCTCAGAAAAATCAATGCTCCCACTCAACTTGGTGTCATCCCCAAACTGACTGAGGGTACACTCAATCCCCTTGTATATGTCACTGATAAAGATACTCAACAGAACTGGCCCCAGCACTGAGGCCTGGGGAATAAACACTGCCTGTGGCAGGCTGCCAGCTGGATTTAACTCCATTCACCACAACTTTTTGGGCCCAGCCATCCAGCCAGTTTTTTACCCAGTGAAGAGTGCACCTGACCAAGCCATGAGCAGCCAGTTTCTACAGGATAATGCTGTGGGAAACAGGGTAAAAGGCTTTACTGAAGCCTAGGTAGACAACATGCACTGCTTCTTCCTCATCCACTAAGAGGGTCACCTTGTCGTAGAAGGCGATTGGGTTTGTCAAGCAGGACCTGCCTTTTATAAAGCCATGCTGATGGGCATGATCCCCTGGTTGTCCTGTGTGTGACACGTGATGGCACTCAAGATGTTCTGCTCCATAGTCTTCCTGGCACCGAATGCAGACTGACAGGCCTGTAGTTCCCTGGATCCTGCTTCCGGTTCTTCTTGCAGATGGGTGTCACGTTGGCTAACCTCCAGTCCACTGGGACCTCCCTGGTTAGCTTGGACTGCTGATGGGTGATGGGAAGTGGCTTGGTGATTATGCAGTCTGGGCAAGGGAATGGCTCCAAACCTATGCTATCACCACATGACACTGTAGTTTGTCCCTGTGCACACGTGTAGCCATGAACCAGAAAGTTGGTACACGTAGCAGTCTTCTGGGGCATCACATACTGATGTTTTTTCTCTGTAGAAGGATAAACAATCTCTTACAGATACTGCTGGAAGTGAGTGATTTTTAGCACTGTCAAAATACTTTTTTGTGTGTTTGTGTTTAGGTTTAGCAGTCACTGTAGTGAAAGTTGTTATATAAAATTGTGCTATATTTTCTTTCCAAAAGATTCCAGTAGTATTTAGGCAACAGTGGTGAATGGATGAAGCATAAAGTCATTATTTCTTACTCTTCAGCATGCTGGTTCCATGTCTCTTCTGGCAGCACAGTGCAGTGCAAAACGTATGTTTACTTAAGACTAAAAAGTGTTCTCTCTTCCTTTGAGATGGGTTTGGGTTGAGGTAATCTGATTGTGTATTATTTCATCAGATGTTCATCCTCACAGACTGTAGCTGGTACAGGTCTCGTTACACATGGGAACTGATGAATCATAGAATGGTTTGGGTGGGAAGGGACCTTAAAGACCATCTACTTCCAACCCCCTGCCATTGGCCGGGACACCTTCCATAGACCAGGTTGCTCCAAGCCTCATCCAGCCTGGCCTTGGACACTCCCAGGGATGGGGCATCCACAGCTTCTCTGGGCAACCTGTCCCAGTGCCTCACCACCCTCTCTGGGAATGCCTTCTTCCTGATATCTAATCTAAACCTTCCCACTGTCAATTTAAACCCATTACCCCTTGTCCTGTTGCTACAGGCCCTTGTAGAAAGCCACCCCCCCAGCTTCCTTGTAGCCCCCTTCAGGTACTGGAAGGCTGCGATAAGCTCTCCCCAGAGCCTTCTCTTCTCCAAGCTGAACACCTCCAACTCTCCCAGCCTGTCCCCATGGCAGAGGTGCTCCACCCCTCTGAGCATCTTCATGGCCTCCTCTGGACTCGCTCCAACCAGTCGATATCCTGCTTATGTTGACGCGCCAGTTGTATGAATGCAGTTGCAGAGGCCTGTTTTGCAGGAGGACTCTGTTCTTCATCCTTTTTGTATTTGCTTAGGAGCTCCTCACAGCTCAGTTTGTTGGAGCTGTTGACACCAGTTAGGCAGATTGAGGACAGCATTTCACTTGACATCTGACTGACTGCCACTGTACATTCAACTCCTAAATTTCTTCAAAGTGACCATTTCATTTTGGACTATATTAAATGAAGCTTCTTGAAGCTGCCCAGCTGCAGTTCTCTGAAGGATGTTCTGCTGCTGCGACTCTTCAGCTGCCTTTGTTTTAATTGACTGAGCCTCCCAGCTTTGCTACCTGTCGTCTTATTTCCCTTCATACAGTTGCTGTTTGGCATGTCACAGCCCAAGTGTAAAAAGAATGATAAAGACACAAGACATCTATTTTGTATAACTTTTAGTTGAATCTGTGAAAAACTTGCTTGGGTGAAATTTTTCTGGCCACCTGTGGTTTTTTTTATAGGGGAAATTCCCATGTTTCTCATTTAAAAACTCTCACTTTAGGTTTTTATTGAAGACAGAATAGGCTGTCTTTCCTGTTAGCTTTATCTGTCTTCCAGTATTCATTGTGCACACACGTATTAGCCTGGTAAAGCTGTAAAATAACAAAGGGGTGATGAACCTCACTGGAGGTGGAATAGTGTACAGAAGGCTTTGCCATCTTTTTTAGATGTTTGTGCTTCAAAATAGTTTTAGAGAAGGATGCCTGTTTATTTACCAGATATTTACAAGTAGAACTTCAAAAACTACCCCAGTAAAGAACAATTTTCTGCACAACATAGGGTCTTTTCTTTCTGTGTGAAAAGATAGGATTCTTGCCAGCCATGGAAGCTTTCAGATTTTCCCCTTACTATATTTCAGGTAGTAAAACATGCAAAATTATTGACAAGACGTACCAAAAAAAAAAAGGTATGCAGATTGACATACCTTGCTAAAACACCATTTCACTTTTTGTCAGGTAGAAAATGAAGGATGTTCAAAGGGAAGATTAGTAAACACTGCTGAAATAGGCTCTGGTGGTGGTTTTTTTTTTTTTAAGAAAACCTCAAATGATAAATTGCTTCTGGAATGTTACTCAAATGCCTTTGGAGTCAGTGGAAAGCTTTAACTCTTTTCCCAGGAGGGCAGTGAGGCTCACTCACTTCAGTGTCTCTTTGCTGTTGTACATATAATCTACAATATATGTGTTTTAAAAACATTCAGAACATTAAAAGGAAGTCTTGTACTTGGTAAAAGCTGTCTCTCCTTCAGACGTTACCTGTACAGTTATCAAGAAAACATGAGCTTCCTAGTTCACTACGAAACATGGTTGTAGCTGTGTATCAGTTTTATGCATAGCAAATTTTGAAAACCTTTTTCTAAGAGACAAGAAATGATAACTAGAAAAACCATAATTTTTAGAACTCCTCATCATGAAGTTTTCCAAACCTATGAGTTCAGCTGTGTGTGGGGGGCGCCCAAGAACAGAACTTTGCACTACGAAGCATTGTTGCAGCTTGAAGGTACCTTGCTGACAGAAACCCAACAGGAATTTCCACAGAGGAAAAAGGGAATTAAGAACTCTGATTCTGTTGACTGAAGTTTTGGCTGTCTGACCTTCTTGGTCCTTTTTGAAAACCCCAATGTAGGATGAACTATGGATGGCGTTTGAATTACTTTGCTGTGCTGTCCTGTATATTCTCCATCAGATGCTAGCCTCTGGTGGGATGGAGATTTTGTATTCCCTGAGAGCATCTGAGCGTATTTGGGGCAGGGGCGGAGGGAGCTTTTCAGTGGACAGCACAGAGACTGGTCAGAAGGGGGCCTGCATCAGGACTGGAGATGGAGGAGGAGAAAACCAACAGTCTCAGTAAATGCTGAAGCATGGAAACAAAGGCTTTCCTTCCAGGATGCATAGAGATTATGCAAAATTAGGTTGTTAATGGATTGAGAACAAGCCTGAAAAAAAACCCCCGAGACCACAGCAGACTAGGGGAGTTACTTAATCTTTTATTCATCGTGCTTTTAGTTTTACTGTTCAAGAGTTGCATGACATGTATTTTTCTAATAACACTGAGCTCTGGAGTTCACAGTGTTTAGAGTTTTGATGATGCTGGTTCTGAGGAGGAGTGCAGGCAGCTCTTCCAAGCACTCGGTGACTCAGGGTGTCAAACTGTGGTGTTTTAGAGACAAGATGTGAATCTGAAGGCAGCCCTGGGCTTGGGGGCTGAAGCTGGAAGTGAGCAAAGGCATATGTTCTCTGAAGACAGAAGACTTCATTTTATTTGTATTTTGAAGAGACAGTAGCACAGAAACATTCTCTCAAGTCTAGACAAGAGTGTGACATCTTTTTCTTCAGAGGGTTGGCCAAAAACTCAGCTAGTGGGTCTCCTTGTTGATCCAGGGGTTTTGTGGCACGTGAGAGGGATGAATATTATAGAACCTTAAAGAGATGGAAGTCAGACATAGGATTCATCTCGTGGCCTTTGTGGGGAGCAGCAGGAGAGTCCGGGAGCCCAAGAACCAAGTCAGGCGCTGGATAGGCAGAGACTGAACTGGGATTAGGAAGTTTGAGCAGCAAAGATCAGTCACTACACAGGTGGGGTTGCTCACAGAAACAGACTATCTGGAGAGTATGTGTCAAAATGAATGTTTAACATCAATACACCTTAAAAGGTTTCCACAATGCATAAGAAGAAAGCTAGCAAGCCCTCTCTTACAGCCTTTGTAATTATTTACTCGCTGTTGGATGATGAGTGTAGGGAAACGCTGCGGTAGCTCTATCACCTGCTGGAGGAGAAGACTCTGGAAGTCAGCTCGTTGAGAGTTGCCTTCAGAAGGGTGTAGGGTTGAAGTCAAGGTTGCCTTTTTACTGGGTTTGTGTGATGGGGTTTTAGTAGCAGCGGAGGGGCTACAGGGATGGCTCCTGTGGGAAGCTTCCCCGGCTCCAAGTCAAACCCTGCTCTGGCCAAGGCTGAGGCAGTCAGTGATGGTGGTAGAGCCTCTGGGATAATGTATTTAAGAGGGAAGGAGGAAAAAACTGCTGCAGAACCTACAGTGGAGAGAGGAGTGGGATGTGGGAGACACACCTATGCAGACACCCAGGTCAGTGCAGAAAGGTGGGAGGAGGTGCCCGGAGCAGAGGCTCCCCTGCAGCCTGTGGTGAGGCTGGCTGTGCCCCTGCAGCCATGGAGGGTCGTGGGGGAGCGGAGACCCACCTGCAGCCTGGGGAGGGCCCCATGCTGGAGCAGGCAGCTGTGCCCAAAGAGACTGTGACTCTGTGGGAAACACGTGCTGGAGCAGTCTGTTCCTGGAGGACTGCACCACATGGAAGGGACCCACGCTGGAGCAGTTCAGAAAGAACTGCAGCCCATGAGAAGGGCTCACATTGGAGAACTTGGTGGAGGACTGTCTCCCGTGGGAGGGACCCCACACTGCAACAGGGGCAGAGTGTGAGGATCCTTCCTTGAAGAGGAAGGAGCAACCAGTGAGTGATGGACTGACCTCAGCCACCATTCCTCATCCCCCGTGCTACTGTGGAGAGGACGTGGAGAAATCAGGAGCAAAGCTGAGCCTGGGAAGAAGCGAAGGGTGTGGGGAAGGGGTTTAAAATCTGGGTTTGTCTCTGGTTGCTCTGCTCTGATGTGACTGGTAGCTGTTTAAATTGTCTTTTTTTTTCCCAAAATCAAGTGTGTTTTGCCCATGACCACAACTGGTGAATGATCCCTCCCTGTCCTTGTCTTGACCCACAAACCTTTCCTTGTGTCTTCTCCTCCCCATCCCACCAGGGCAGGAGTGAACGAGTGGCTGTGTGATGTTCAGTTGCTGGCTGGGCCTAAACCACAACACTTTGCAATACAGTTTTTGAAATAATCTCCAGATGATACTTCTCTGAGAATAAAGCAAATGAAAATGGGAGGCATTAGTACCTGTTGAGAACTGGGTGTGCTGTTGGTGCAAACATCTCGGTGGGTTCTAACAACTAACACTGAGGAGCTGGTCATGTACCAGATTAGTCTGGAACAGTGATAGATTAACATTCTGAGTTTATGCAGTAGATAGGGCAGCCAGAAGAGCTTTTTTATGTAAAGCAACAAAATGAGATGATGAGTACAGAGAGAGATGTGCTTGAGAGTAGTGGCAAGATACCCGAGGCGGGGAAGAAAAATCTAGCCTTCCTCAAAAGAAACATAGCCATTTGTGATAAAAGTGTGATTTTTGAGGCTTTGGAGACTCCAGAGAGGCTTGAGAGGGCTGGGAAAGAGAAGGGTTTTCTTCTGCATTAACAGAACATGCAGGAGATCGTATCTCTGATTGTGAAGAGGAGGAACAAGGGAAGTTCTTAGAGTATTCCACAGTGTTTTGACATGCGACTTTGACAGGGAGAATCCCTACAAGGTGCAAACCCAACCTGGTGGACTGAGGTGGAGGTAGATGGCAGGTGTCTCCTGGGCTGGTGGGACAAGGGAGTTGAGAAGTTCTGTCCCATCCTAACTTGCATCCAGAAATGGTTAAACAGGTCTCGCTTCCAGAACTGCTGGGGAAGGAGGGAAAGAAAATGCCTGTTCTTGTCAGCTCATCTTTGGAAACCCTGCTTCAAAATGAGAAAGAGGCAACCTGTGTAGGACTGCTTAAACATGCTTTGTCCTTGGTGGGGTTGGATGAGGGAGGGAAGAAGGAAGAGGAGTTGTTCCCTATTCTAACTTTTAGTGAAGCAAGTGATGGAAGAAGGGAAGGAAGAGGGAAGGTGGCAAAACAACTTGGTGATTATTCAGTAAGTGAGAAGATGAGTTTCAAGTTGTTTGCAGATTTGCTGTGACTTTGGAAGTGCCTATCAGGAGCAGAGTGATAGAAGGGAGGACCGTGAAGTGGGTAGGGACAGGCACAAGCAGTTCTCTCCCTTGGGACCAAAGCAGGGTACGTGGTGGTTTCTTTTCTACGCATCAGAAATGTACTGAGTTGCTGGGCCAAGAGCAAGCCTGAAGGCGAGGACCTGCCTGGGAAGGACAGCGTGGGCACTGGGGAGATTGCTCATAAACCCGTTCATTTCTGCTACCTCACCTGACTTTTTATTTCCCTGTGAAATAAATACTAGTTTACTTTACTTGTTCTAGTAAAACTCAGCTCTAGACTTAACAGACTTTCTGGTGGCTTTTAGGTGTCATTATGGAAATGCAGAAGCAAATCTACCTCCACGGTGCTCTCTTGCTTGAGATCCTGCAGCGCAGTGTGTTGATACTGTAGATAGAGGTACTTGGATGGGAGTGAGGTCTGGAGAAATCACTGCTAGCTCGGACATAGTAAGAGATCCTCTCTTTCACGGAGTCTCTGGGTGCAGGAGTGACCATTGGCATGATTGATAGTTTTAGTAAAATCCTTTTTTTCAAGGCTTACTGCTAACCTACTTTTTGTTAACAAAATGAACGTGGGGAAAACAAAAAATACTTTTGAAAAATGGAAATTCGTAACTTGGACCACTGAGAGAAAATGTAATCAGGTTTTGCTTTGGGTTGGTTTTGTGGTGTGTGGGGTTTTTTTTTTAAGTGCAAGCGGTCAGCTTTTGAAATGATGAGAAATCAGAGAGGGAAAGGAAAATCTTCTGTGCTTTAGACAAGCTGTATGTATGCAGAATTAGATGCTTTGCTAGGCTTTTAATTGTGCTTTAAGCAAACAAAACTTTCCTAAAGGCTAAATGAAGTTTGGAGCAATTTGCCGTATGGTACAAAATACAGTGATTCAGCATTTGCGATGAGAGCTATATATAGCGTCTCTATTTTTACTCAAAGAAAAACAATAGCACTGCATTTCAGGCAGTTTGACCAAACACTTTGGAAGGTCTCTATTGAAGCTGAGGAAAACCTCATGTTGCTTGATCTTGAAAGCTGAACGCGTGAGCTCTTTTCGGCATCAACATTTTAGAGCTGTCCTCCCGAAGGTGGAATTCAGTGCTGTGCTGGAAAGCTACAGAGGACTGTGTTTCTCTGAAGCCTAGTTTGTACCCACTGTTAAAGAGCTATCAACATTCATTGTATTTTATTTTTGAAGAATTGGGGAATATAATTAATCTCTGCTAACTTTAACCATCTCTTTCAGGTTTTCACGACCATTCTGTTACCCTGCTTCTGCAGCCAACGCAGATCCGAATGCCGTGGCTACAAAGGCTTGTTACTTTCTCATGCTGGATTCCTCAAATCCAAGAGCTACTTGGCAGTTTCCAAGGCAACCACCTGTGGAATAATTAAAAAGGATGAAGTGTTAGTGTGCCAGATAGAAGGAATTCTTGCCTGGAGAGAGCACTTCACTTTCATCTGACTTGAAGACTTCATCAAATGCGTTTCTGCCAGCAAAGTTAAGGTAGTACAATTAAGAAGTGCTGATTTATTTTCTGGAGGTACTGAAAGTTTGAGTAGGAGCAACAATCCTAATATGGCTGTATACTATTCACTTAAGAAAATTACCATGGATCCTCTTAGGGGTTTTTTTGGGGTATATTTAAACAGAAAATCCAGGAGAGAAATGAAGATGGAAAAGTGGTGTGGGCGAACAATATTTTGTATTGGTAAAACAGTTGCATGAGCTGTTTTGCACTTTATGCTGTCCTTCCTCGCAGATGATTTTAAGCTGGTAAGGAGTAAAACAGAGCATACATTAGTGGAAGCACAAATATAGGAAGCGCAGCCTTCATGCCAAGTACACTGAGATTTCTTTGGCATTCAGAGAAGTGATAGATATAAAAGGAATGTAAGAGTGGGCTCACTGGAAAATGACAGTCAGAATCGAGGATCGATCTTTATCCCATACCTTAAAGGGTATGCAGTGCTTAAGTTGATGTTAAAACTGAACGGGTCATAATGTTTAGCTTCTTTGGTGAAGCAGCAGCTAAACCTTTCCGAAGGCCACATTTCCACATTCAGAGCTGAAATTGCATATTGGAGAAACCAAAAGGTGAGCAAAAGGACTGTTAGAATAACAGAAAAACAAAAATAGCAATTTTGGTGCTGGAAGTTTGGAAAGTTGCTACAGAAGTTTAGGGTAAAGCTGTTAGGCTCTAGATAACTGGAAAAGTTCTTCTCACATTCAGTAACATGTTATACTTTATCTGCTTATTATGTCTTCCTTCTCTGCCAGTCATTCAAATGCATTTGAATAGAGAACTATTATTCATTTCTGATGATGAAGTTAAACGGAGAAAGCCACATTCACGTTCTTCCCATAGTCCAAATAACTGTTAAGTCTGGTTACCTAGCTTGATGCTTTTGTACAGTTAATTTTAGGCGTGATGCTTTTGTGTAGTTTATTTTAAGGAAAAAAAAAAAACCCTAAATTTTGAAGTAGAAATATTTGAGATGCCATCTGGGCTTTACATAATAAATTTTTCCTGCCAAAATGTTTGTGGGATTCTACTGGGATGTGGATGGGATTTCACATTCCGTCCTTTCCACAGCACAAGAGAATCATTGTTTTTAGATACGGTGGGTCCAAGAATTAAGAATTGCATGGTGGCAGCTTTGTGATTTGAGTGATTACAAGTAGAACCTATCCAGTAATCACTCTTACCTTTTACAGCCGTTACAGAATTTTGGAAGCTAATACTTGTAGGTAGCAACTGAGTACGACTGCAGTTTTCAACCCTCATACTTGATTTCCAGTTCATTGTCATCACAGCTTAACTGCCAAATTGATTTTCTTTTCCAAGTAATTCTTCAGGCTGTTCATCTCCTTTCAGTATAGAGCTGAGGGCAAGGTTTTGGGAGATGCTGTTTCCACATGTGAAAGGAAGATGCTGGCAAAGGATCTGCACTGAGCACAGTAAAGATGATACAAAATGGAGACACGGTGCAAGCAGGGTGAGGGTAGCTAGTGTGTGTGGATCCAAATTTGCTGTTCAAGAGGCATAAATAACTGTGAGATGGAAGTGGATAGTTGTGAAAGAGCGTATGTGTGTTTGTGTAAGACTAATGTAATAGCTAGGTAGCAATCACGTGTAGTAGTGCAGGATTCCTGAGTGTACACAGAGGACAAGTTTCATCTTGCACAGTCCTAGGGAAGCATCCTTAACCATGTGTAGGTATCTCTTTTTCTGTTTTACCTCAAATACCGTAGGTGAGATTCTTACCAAGGAACTTTGATTTCCAGGTACTGCTGAAGCAGGAGGTGGAAAGCAGGTAGGATGAACAGCTCCTTGAAGGTACCTATTCCAGACCCCTTTGAAGGGGATGGCATGTCTAAAAAGGTACCTGTAGGAAGGAGCCACACTATTCTTCCATTAATGGTTCAGACTGGACCACAAATTTAGCTTAAATTTCTTAACATTTGAGAAACTTTTAGTGTGTAATTAGATGTATTGCTGTGTGAGACTCACCTATGCTTTTTTCCTCTGTATTTCATTCCCAATCCAGCTAAGTGGAATTGCACTTGTTTACTGGTACAATTCACTTGTCCTCATTTTCCCAACTCGGGCATTTGACCCTGGCAGTTTTTCCAGAGTTCATATACAAGCCTGTGGTTCCATATCAGGGATATGGGAGAGCCACACGGAGTTTGTTAACATAGTTTCTAATAGAAATAAAAACATGCATGCTATATTTAGGCAGCTGGTCTGTGTGAAAAAATACAGTGGCTAGACAGAATTGATTTCTAATGTCCTGTATATAGCTTAGGTTTTAATGATCTTTATCCCTGAGAAGTTTTACAGGACTAAAGGGGAGTGGAAACTTAGGGGCAGTGACTTGTAATTGACAATTGTAATTTCTTAAAGTGATCAGCATGTGTCAACATAGAAGTTAGTTTTGCAGCCTTGGCTATTAAGAATTAGTGCTATAAGCACCCATAAAATGTAAATCTTGCTTTGTAGTCATTCTTCTATAGCAAAACACTTTTGTTAAGTTCCGTTCTGGAGTATTTGATGTTCTTTTGAAAGGAAAAAAAATGGCAAATAGCAATATGGTAATTCTCACAAAGGTTATTTGAATATAGTGATTCCTTACACACACACACACCCCCACCCCCACCCCCATTTCTGCAGTGTCAGAACATCTGTAACAAAAGAGGCAGTTACAGCGTGGTAGTCTAAAAATGTCATTAAAATGTCCATTAATTTTGTGAAGTAAATAGGACTAGTTCCTAGAACAGATAACACTTTCCTCTTGTTGCTTGGAAATACAGGTAACTTTTCAGGTTGACATTTTTCAAAGGGAGTTTTTCCTTCTAGCAAGAGCAGCTTAGGGTGAAAAGGTAGGGAAAGAGCACTAAGCAGCAAGTCACCTTCCAGCTCTGTGAAGAGGGAAATCAAATAAGGAATGGTCCCTTTTGCCTATTTATTTTGGAGACCTGATCCCTGTATGTCTGGAGGTTTTGGGTGCATCAAGCATCTCATTAAGGTGTAGGAAAGGTTTTCACCTTTCCAGAGAACAAGAATAACCTCTGTCAGTATCAGTCACTAGGACACTATGTAAAGTTGTGTTTCTGAAGGTTCTTAGGACTGCCTCTTCACACTCTGGCTCCTGGGAGGTCAGAAGAGAGCTAAATCAAAGGTCAGCCTGCTTCATCGTCATTCTAGGGCCAGTTTGAAATAACTAGTAAAATACTTTTATAGCCATAGTGTTGTGGCATTAGTAGATAGTTCCAACTCCCCCTTTGTGATTTGAATTCCTCAGGTTGTCTATCTCTTCCTGACATTAAAAAAATAAAAGAAAGGCTTTAGAATTACAGAATCCTCCTTGGTAGAGAGGTGAAATGTGGCTTTAAATTGCTGTCCACAGTGAGTGGCTGTGTGTAACGGGCATGGAAGAGGTGCTCACGCTTTTTTTGGGGCACTATACCTGCGTTAGACAAAAGGACTTGCAGTCTTACAGTCATCACCTCTCCGTCAGAGCAACGATTCTCATACAGCCATCTAGAGCAGTGTTTTGTCTCCAGTAATAGCCAAAGGTGGGTAACTGAGGAGCACAGGAACAGAATGAGGATACAGGATCCTCCTTCTGCATGCTCTTCAGTCTCGGGGTGTCTTTAGTACATGGATTTACTGAGCTGGGTATCCCTTTCTTTATGATGTTTTCTGAACTTGTCTTTGGAGTTTGTTAAATCTCCCTTTCAAGCCATGAGAAAAACTAGGAAGCGTGTAAGTTTATACGCTGTGGTTCCACAGCTTACCTAACACAGCTGCCTTTTAAGTGAGGAACCATCTTCTTTCATTAACTTTTGAACCTGAATTCCAGTTGAAATCCCTTTTGACTGGAAGAGATGTAAATACTTCATCCCTATCAGTTGTCTCTGACCATCACAGTTTTCCAGACCTCAGACTGCTCCAGGTGTTGTCAGTTCAGAGCCTTTTGACCTATATGTGAGATTAGGACCACTCTCCCCACCCCCAGTTTCCCTACTTCACACTTAATTTCACTGAGATACTTTATGAATGTCACTGCTGAATTTCATGGATGTATTTTATTGTCCAGCCAGCAATCTGCATGCAGTCCTTTTTCAGTTTTTGCTACTCACTGTCGTTGCTACTGTGAATAACTCGGTATCATCAACAGATGTTGTCATCTCACTGTTGAGCCCTTTTCATGTCACTTACGAATTTGTTGAACAGTGTTGGGAACGGCTCCCAGCACAGATCCCTGTGGGAAGAAGAGCTGAGATTGCACCAAGTGGGTATGCCCGCTTCTGCACGTGGCACAGTCGAATTTGTAAGAATTTCACTGTGGTGTTTTGGCACACTGAAACGTGGAGTCATTGCAGACGTTTTTGTAGGAATGGGTAATTTCGTATGTGAGATACAGCATCGCTCTTCGTCAACTGCTTATTTTTCATTTCACCTTTGAAAAAGATACAGCGGGGAAAGGATTCTCCTTTTTGGGTGACTGAGGATGATTGCCCTAGTACTGAAATGGGCCAGACCTACTTTCTTCATGTTTTCATTTTCTGAGTTTAGTCTCAAAAGCAGTTTGATTGGAACTTAGTGCTTCACTCTCTGCATTATGAGTATATAGAAAATAATGTTGAATAAGGGAAATGAAGCAATTAAATATATCCCTACAATCATCAATATACATCTAAAACCAATGTGTAAGTGTAGGAAATTACCTTAGTAATAGAACCATTATTTGTTTTCTAATGTTACCATAGCAAACATCTAATACAGTATTAAGAAAAGTGGGTCAAATCAAAAGGATGTAAACCTATTCGGGTGTTTTTTCTGATGGTAGCCTGTGGCTGCAGCTTGGGGAAGCGTGCAAGAAGAGGGAACCTAGTTCTGCTTCCCCCAGCGCAGTCATGCATCCTTCTAGCAACCTGCAGTTAGAGGCTTCTGAGCCGTAGGCTGTGTCACAGCTCCATGTTGGCTTCTGTCAGTTTGTCTAACGTGAACCCCTGTTGTTGTCCCTGCTGTCCTAGAGCAGCGAATTACACAGGAGATGTATTTACCATGTGAAAAAGGCTTCTCGTTTCAAAGCATTTGCGCGATACCCCTGTTTCTTGCTGGCATGGCGCTTCCATGTATCTCTGTCCGGTCTCTCTTCAGTCCTTGCTTCTGCAGGCCGAGGAATCTTGCTCCATTTCATCTCTCCTTGTGCGCGTGCCGCTCCCTAAGTCGTGATTGTTCCATATACTGGTGTGTTACTCCCTTTCTAAGAGGGGGGACCAAACCAGCGTGCCAGGTTCAGGCTCCAAACATGCTGCAGACAAATGCACTGTCACACTGCTGCTTCCTCTTACAGTCGCTGTTCCTTCCTAATTGCTCCTGAAATCCTGTTTGCTTTTTCACTGCTCCTGTTATCAACCCCTGTGAAAATTGTATTTTCACAGAGCAATCTACAGTGACTTCAGTGTCTTTCTTAATCAGGAAAAACTAATTTAGAACCCGTCATTTTCTATGTGTAGTGAGCTGGTGTGTTGAGGTTTTTTTCTTTAGCAAATGCAGGGCCTTGCATTAATCTATTTGAATTTAATCTTCTGTTTTCTCTCCCAGTCACACGGTATAATAACTAGTTGGGAGAAAGGGTTGAGGATAACCACTTTGATGCACTTAATGTTTTATCTTTAATAGACCTGTGACCTCACACTGTTTCTCAGCACAATTTGTTGTTGAGTTAAATGAGGGTGGTTTAACTACAGGTCTGTATAGGAGTCTACTTTTTGTGTGTCTGTATAAACGAATATGTTCTTAGCATGTTAATTAACTGCTCTGTAATAAGACCTTCCTTACTGTACTACAGCTGAGTTTTGTTGAAGAGCTGTTAGAGAAGTTGGTAATTTTCGGGGTCTCCCAATATCCAGTTCATCAGAGCTCCTTCAGAGCCCTCCTGTGTGTGACCTGCATATTGCAGCCCATCAGCTGGCATGTGTAGGAGTTCGGTTTCCTTAAAAATCTGGCGGAGCACGCATGCCCCTGGCTGGGTTGTTGCTGGTAGGCTTTGTCAGTTGACAGCTCTCAACTGCCTGGAGAGGATCCTCTTTCCTTCTCCGCTCTGCAAGCACACTCCAGTGGTGGAAGTTCCCTAAAATGTTACGTACAAACTGGTGAATTCATTTGGGTTTTCTTGCAACAAAGAAGTAATTTTGAGGGTTTTTTCCCCCCTCCCTGTGCCTTTGTCTCGTTGAGCACGCCTTTCACCTTTCTGTCGGCCCAGCAGTCTCTCTGGTAAGCTTCATCCTTCTGCTGTATTTGATTCAATTTTCTCCTAGCACATCAGCTCTCAGTATTATTTTTTCAGCTTGAAATACAACACATTTGCATTTAGTTTGCTAAAGCTTTTATTTTTTCCTGGCATCTTAGTATGACTTCACTTTCTGAAGGGTGTGCTTTTACATGCTTTCTTAACGTGGTGGGGTGTGGTTTTTTTTAAAGTTACACGTCCCCTGTTCTTCCGTGTGCAATACGGGGTCTTCAGCAAGCTGTCAGCCCCTAAAAACTTTCCCCTTTTTGCCTTTTCTTTTTAGGATTGTTTCCTTTTTTCTTAATCACAGAGTACTTGAGGTTAGAAGGGGCTTGACTAAGGTCATCTGGTCCAGCTCTCTCGCTCGGGCGGGGATTTTTTTGGTTGCGTAACTAAAAATAGGGAAAACTAATGTTTCAAGTACTGAACTGTAGTTAGCTGTAATCTGTAATGCAGTTGCTCTTTAGCAGTGAATATCCAGTTCAGGACTGTGTCAAGTCTTGTTTCTGTGGTGCTTTTTCAGAGTTGTAGAAGTGGTAATTAATGGTGTCTTTAAACTGGAGTGTTTACAGCCCATTGACAATACTGAGAATTAATCTGTCTCTCCAAGGTGGCCAGATTGTAGGATTTTGATCTCAAGAGGTGATGTTTGTCACTGATAACTCTCAGCTGCCTTCATGGGGCCATGATAATGTCAGCTTTCCCTTCAGACTGCAACTGAGAAGCCTCTGTATCCTGCTGAACTTAGTTTTGTGCCTTTCCTTCCTTACTGTGCTTTTGTTGGGAGGAAGAGGATTTGAGCCTCGTGAACTTTCATGCACTTTGAGATACTCAGGTCAGTGAGACGATGTGACGTGGTTCCTAAAGGAAACATTCTCCATCTGGAGTTGTGGCTTTCATTCTGCTGGAATATTCTACACTACCTGAAACGGCACCAGGCTAACCTTTAACGGTGGATGCTTCCCCAGGCAGTGAAGCTGGAAGGGCGTTTTTGGTTCACTCTACTGTAAGCATCTCCGTCTAGTCAGATGGGTTGCTCTCTGCGTTCTTCCGGGTCGATAGGTCTCCAGTGGCTGTAGTGGGGGGTTAGACACCAACGCTTGTAGGCCCATTGAATCCCATCCTGGTGTTGCAGTTGGCTGGAGTGCGTTTGCTTGCAGAGAGTTGTCAGTTGTGGTGCTTGAGAGAGCAATCCCCATCACTGTGGCATGATCAAAGGCAAGGAGAAGTCTTGCAGTGTCTCTTTGGGTGAGATGAAGGTGGAGTTTTGTGGATGACCTAAAAGGGTAAACTTAGAGTGTAATTTAAACATAATGTAAAGGTGATGTTGATGACAACGAGCAGCTTGGTGGGACTTGAATGGTTTGAATGAGGAACCACATTCAATCCTCTTGTGATTCTCGAGGAAATAACCCCACAGTCCTTGTTCAGGTAGAAACCTCGCTGAGATCAGTGGTAAGGATTTACCAACTGCTGTTCTGTGAATCTGTGATTTCTTCTTGTTACTGAGGCCTGGAAAAGAATGAGGTTTTCTTTACACTGTCTTCATGTGTGAGGCAGGACTGCTCAGCAATTCAATGAGGTACCTTGAATGGTTTGAATGAGCTACCTTGAATGAGGTAGCTTTGCATATTCTTCCTTACTTTTAAAAGTAAACAACTGAGTTAAAAGTCTGCAACCTAGAGATGTAATCAGGTATTGTTTGTTTTTTTAGCAATATATATATTCCATTTCAGTACTGACATTGTAAGGTCTCTGGGAAGTCTGGAGAGAGTAGTAATAATGATACTTCTTCTGAGTCTGAATTGTGTGGCAGAGGTACGAGATGGCAGTATTGCCCACAGCTGTCAGATCCATTGATGACCAGCTAGTAGTCTGTGTAAGCTATGATTTTTGCAGTGCTTAACCATAGCTCTCTACAAAAAAAGATACTGTATTTCTAATGTTCATAGAATCGTGGAATGGTTTGGGTGGAAGTGACCTTAAAATCTAGTTCCAACCCCCCTGCCATGGGCAGGGACACCTTCCACTAGACCAGGTTGCTCCAAGCCTCATCCAGCCTGGCCTTGGACACTTCCAGGGATGGGGCATCCACAGCTTCTCTGGGCAACCTGTCCCAGCGCCTCCCCACCTTCTCCAGGAAGAATTTCTTCCTAATATCCAATCAGGGTATCGGGATACAGTCAAGTTGTGGAGAGATGAGTACTGCCAGAGAGCGGTCCTTCCACTCGTGTAAGGTAGCCTTGAGAGGTGGGATCACTGGGCTCAGTTGTTCTTTGGAAGTGCTTGTCTCCACAGGGGCTGTAGAAAGAGCTTCAGTAAATGAGGGAAACCCCTGACATTTTCAACAGAAGAACGTAAGTGAGCTGAATCTGTCCTTAAAGGTCAGATTTAATTAGTGTGTTACCGCTTTCTGGTTGTTCTCTATGGTCAGTGGCTGTACATCAGTTGAGCTGGTTTTGAGTTTTTAAGAGAAGTTTGTGTCAAGCTGGAGTTATTCATACACTACCAAAAAAAAAAAAAAGGAAGAAAACCCCAAACCCTTTTGAGTGTATCTTTTAGCATATTAGTTGTTAGTGATTGTTCATCCAAATGACTGATCTGACTCGCTGGAAATTTTGTGGTGCTTTACCCTCAACATTATGAGAATGCGTGCTCAAGCGCAGGTTTGTGTGGGTGAATGGACAATACTGCGTAAGTGTGCAAGTTGGGCTGAGGTTAATGATCTCTTTCTGTTCCCTTTTGTTCTGTCTGTAGCTTCCTCAGTTTTGGGCTCTGAGAATGCAGACTGGTCTAAAAACTATGTAGATTACATAATGTAGTGCTGGGGTTTATTTCAGCTGAATGGTATCCGATCTCAGTTTCTAGCAGGTTTGAAATGCTCTGCCCACCACGCGGTGCCAAGGCTGGGGCTGAAAGCAGGTGTTTGCTTCACCAGCGACATCCACTGATCTCTTGTTATTATGCTAATTGGGGAAAAGATAATATTTTCTGGAGGACTGAAGGATGCTGAGAGCACGCTGGTAACGTGTTCCCATCAACTAAGCACAGACTGAATGCAAAGGCTCAGGAATGGTGTCAGGATGGAGATGATGAGGGGTGTTTTCAGTTAATGCCTGCCAAGAATTAAGAAAAATTAACCCAAAATTTTTGTGGTTTGGGAGAACACTCACTCGAAATGTTGTCTGCTCCACAGATGGGGGCTGTACAGAGTACTTGGGTTGACTGTTACAAAACGAGGGTTCATGTGTGGTTTCCAGGGGGTTATGTTTCAGCTGTGGGGGTTTGTAGTAACTTGTAGTTCAATTGTTGAGCATTTCTTATGGTTCTCGAGGAAATAACCCCACAGTCCTTGCTCAGGCAGAAACCTCGCTGAGATCAGTGGTAAGGATTTACCAACTGCCGTTCTGTGAATCTGTGATTTGTTGTTGTTCCTGAGGCCTGGAAAAGAATGAGGTTTTCTTTACACTGTCTGCAAGTGTGAGGCAGGACTACTCAGCAATCAGTGAATAATCAGGTTTGTGTTTATTCAGAGAGTTTGTTTCCTTCAAAATGTCTATTTTCACTTTCTGTAGGGTCCTAAGGTTGTTTTTCAGGAATGATGTTCCCAGTATTTTCTATTTTAGACACTTGACGCAGGATTTCAAATTCTGCTGAGGTGTTGGCAGTGATACAATATGTGTCTTGTTTACAGCAATTCCTTTTCAGATTTGTAATGCAAATACCATCTCTGCAAATCTTCAGAGCTCTGCTTCCTCTGGAGCTGAGGGTTTCATCTCACCTAACTTGCACTGTGAAAGGTGGTATCTGTCTAATCCAACTGGATTAAGATCAGTCTCATTTGAATGTCTGTTTTTCAGAGAGCTAAAGTGAGGTGAAATTTATCCAGAGTATCTTAGTTGCTGGAGTAATTGCAATCAGCAAGAAGTAAGATCTACTCATATTTTGTTTCATTGTTATTATAAACAGAGAATTTCGGCTTCCTTCATAGTTGTTATTTCTTGGTGTTCTGCCATAAAAAGCAGTGTAAAGATAATTGTTCGAGGGGAACTGTATGCTCAGTGTGGAGGGTATTTGTGTTGGTAGAAGGGGATTAGCATCCTAAAGGCTTAGGTGTAACTCACTTGGAAAAAAGCTTGCCTTGGTATATAAGAATTTTTTTAGAATGATGCTGCTTCTCTCCCTTGAAGCTCTTCCAACTTACAAAAAATACACCCTGCCATATGCTACTGTAACACAGGCGCACGAACTGTTTTAAAATATAAATGAACAGAATTGTGATTTGAGGTTTTAATTCTGCAGAGGGATCCATTTTGGAGCCCATTTTTACTCTACGAAAGACCTAAGTTTAGTTGTACCATGTGCCTCTGCAAAACATTTTGGAGGCTTTGGGTCTGAAATTGGGATGAAGAGGCTGAGAGAGAGAAGCTTCCCGCGATTCTAGTGCCTGGGAAAGTCTTTGGTGAGTAGGCAACAAACCTGCTATCACACAAAATGCTTCACTGGGATTAAAACTATGTATGTGCTGTGTAGTGCCCTGTGGGCATCATAGAATGGTTTGGCTTGGGGCGACCTTAAAGCCCACCCAGTTCTACCACCTGCCGTGGGCAGGGACACCTTCCACTAGACCAGGTTGCTCAAAGCCTCATCCAGCCTGGCCTTGGACACTTCCAGTGATGGGGCATCCCCAGCTTCTCTGGGCAACCTGTCCCAGTTTCTCTCCACCCTCTTCAGGAAGAATTTCTTCCTGATACCTAATTTAAATCTTCCTGATTTCAGTTTAAACCCATTACCCCTTGTCCTGTCACTACAGACCCTTGTAAAAAGTCCCCCCCAGCTTCCTTGTAGCCCCCCCAGGTACTGGAAGGTGCTGTAAGGTCTCCCCAGAGCCTTCTCTTCTCCAGGCTGAACACCTCCAACTCTCATAGCCTGTCCCCATGACAGAGGTGCTCCAGCCCTCGGAGCATCATATGGCCTCCTGTGGACTCGCTCCAACCAGTTGATATCCTTCTGATGTTGGGGGCTTGGACTCCATGGCAGAATCAGCCTGTCTTTGCTCACTGACCTTGTTTGTTAGGTTGTAGATAGCTGCTAAGCTGTTAGCGCTCAGGGTAGACACAAGCTGTGCCCATACTAGTGAACTGAGCAGGGTTTAGTGGGTTTGAAGTGTCCTGTGGTCATCCTCACTGTTAATCATCATCCAGTTTGAGGACAGGAGAAGGGCAGGTCTGTTCTGGTGGGGATGTGGGTAACACCTTGTGCTGCAGGCATGACTCAGTGGCCGCAGGTTGTGCGGTGACACTTGCTCTCGTTGCCAGAAAATGGGCCTTCTCTATTTTTTTTGGTCATGATACAGGGGTAGGCGCAGGTGACTTGGCTCTGTCTGGTGTAGCTGAAACACTGAGCACCATCAGGCAAACTATTGTAAGCAGCTCACTAAGTTTGGATGCTAAATTGGACATTCAGCTTATCTGGTAGCTCTCAGAATTGTAGCCATAGGTTCACAGTCATCTTTACTTCTGTGGTTTACTTAGAATAACTTTAAGACGCAAATATTGAAGTGTTACATAGGATTTGGACTTTTTAATGCGTGTTGTAATCTCTTAATCTGCTTGTGTTTAATTAAAGTTTAATTTAATTAAAATTTAAACAAAATTTATGGACCATAGAAACATGTTCTTTAATTGTAAACAGAGCTGCGATGCATCCTTTTTATGTTTTATGTAGACATTTGCTAAGGGAAAAATGTCAAGTCTCCCAGCTACTCTTCCGGAAGTCAGTTTGGACCAGAGTGATGATGAACTTGAAGCAATACAGCGAGAGTGCTATATTGGCTGTCACTGCTGGGGAAGCGCTCCTGCTGACTTTATTCTGTGTGCTGACCTGATAGGGGTTGATGCGGTGGTCTCGGAAGGAGAAGGCTTAGCTTAATCCATGTGTTTCAATAAAGCCATAGATATTTATTGCGGTAATAACATCAGGTAACTGTAATCTTGAAAAGCTTGGAAAACTGTGATGCAAAAAAGAGTACATTTTTTTCTCTTCGAAATTTTTCCCCTCCTTTCCCTCGGTAAAGAAGACCTGACAGGAATGCGTGGGAACTGTCAACAACATTCCTGACCAAGTATTCAGGCGCCATTAGGCCACTAGGATTTCAATAATTGATAATTAATGAGACTTTATGTGTCTTCTGGGTTTTTTTTAGAGAGGGGAAGAATGTCAGACAAATTTCAGGCATTTCTGTGCTACCTTGGAGACTAGAAAATGTTTCATTATTGGCATCTGAGATTCTTATGTAACTTGGTATTTCTGGGAACAAGAATTTTAAGAAAAATGCTGAGCAGTTCGAGTCTTCTCATAAAATTACAAGTTTCAGAAACACTGTGCTAAATACTTCTGTGATAATTTCCCCAGAAATACTAGTATTCCAGGCTCCTGGAATGCCTTTGTTTTGCTAGGATTGCATCCTTCAGGTGCAAAAGTCCAGTCCCACGGAGGAAGTCACGTACTGGAGATCATGACATTAAACCATTGTATTTGGCTTTGCAGAGTATTAAAATGGAATAAAATTGAAGTATAAAGAGAAGGTGAAGAGTTTTCTGTCTGGCATCGGGAGCAGAACTGGCACGTATTTAGGATGTGGTTTGTATGATGTTGTACGCGCAGGCCCCAGCAAGGGCCTGTGTGACAGAGTTTGCCCTGCTCTTTTACTGCTGTCAGGAGTTTTGTTTTCTGCAAGTTCAAGGTCTGTAGTTCTAACGGGACCAGCCAGGAAGGGACTTCACTTGCTTTTATCTCATGTGAAACTGTGTGCCTTATCTCACCCACTCTCTTTGTTCAAAACTCTTACTGTATTCAGTAGAGGGGCCTTGATTAATTTTTTCTTTTTAGTATAAAATGAAAATGGTGACCAGTTACTGCTGCTTGCTCTGTGAATTTAGTGATTCTTAAGTTGGTTAGAAATTGCTATATTCTGATACGTTCTTCAGGGTACAGATCGTCTGACACAGGAATCCACAGATTCAGGATGACTCAGAATTAAAAATGAGTCAGTTATGCCTTATTCTGTTTAATATATTTTCTTAAAAATACAGAATTAGAAGTAGGTAAAACGGGTAGCTTATGGTGCCTTGTTCAGGACTCCAAATTCACTTGTTGTATGTGGTAGGGAAGAGTGACAATTTCAGAGGGATATGGTGTAATATCCCTGAGCAAGAGCAGTGGAGTGACAGAGTGAGTAAAGCAGAGGAATGACCTGCACTCCTGAGCTGTCTGGCTGTCACAAAAGGAACATCTCTTTTTGTAGAAGATATTTTTAATAAATAAATAAAAATAAAACTCCAAAATTAAGATTGAATACCTACAAGACATGACTTCTTTTTAGTTCCTGAAGAACAACTTGTGAGTGTTCAATAAATACCATTAGACATCCTGTTTACAGTGCAGTTTCTGGAAAAATATTTTTCAGCGTAGAGCAAGGATCGAATACAAACCAGTGCTTGCTTTTTGTCTTGATTCTTCTTGTTTTACAGCTTCAGAGTTCAGAATCTGTATCCTCTATTTTCATAGAATCACAGAGTGGTCGGGGTTGGAAGGGACCTCTGGAGATCATCCAGTCCAACCCCCCTGCCAGAGCAGGATTCCCTAGAGCAGATCACAGAGGAACAAGTCCAGGTGGCTTTGGAAAGTCTCCAGGGAAGGAGACTCCCCCCTCTCTGGGCAGCCTGTCCCAGGGCTCTGTCACCCTCATGGGGCAGAAGGGTTTCCTCAGGTTCAGGTTGAACTTTCTGTTTACCAGTTTATAGCCATTGCCCCTAGTTCTGTCACTGGACACCACTGAGGAGAGCCTGGCCCCATCCTCCTGACACCCACCCTTTAGATATTGATAAGCATTGATGAGATCCCCCTCAGCCTCCTCTTCTCCAGGCTGAACAGACCCAGCTCTCTCAGCCTTTCCTCATATAGAAGATGCTCCAGGCCCTTCCCTATCGCAGTGGCTCTGTGCTGGACCCTCTCCAGTAGCTCCTTGTCTTCCTGGAGCTGAGGAGCCCAGAACTGGACACAGTGCCCCAGGTGAGGCCTCACCACCGCAGAGTAGAGGGGAGGATAACTTCCCTCGACCTGCCGGCCGTGTTCCTCTTAATGCATCCCAGGATGCCACTGGCCGCCTTGGCCGTGAGGGCACACTGCTGGCTCATGGTCATCCTGTTGTCCACCAGGACTCCAAGGACCTTTTCCCCAGAGCTGCCCTCCACCAGAACAAAAAATTTGCTTCTTTGTGTCAAGAAATAATCTCCCTTTCCTACAGTATTTCTTCTGGTGTTACTCATCAGGACACATTTGTGGTACTGATCAGTTCTTCATTCCCCCTTCCTCTCTGTGTGCTCCGTGCGGGCTGTTGCTGGTGGGTTCTGTGCACGCTGGCACAGCCAGCACTGGAGGTAGAGTACGTGCTTTGAAAAGTCTTACCTCTTACTGAATTACTGAACAGTCTGTACTGTCCACTGTCATTCCTCCAAGTACTGTCTCAGCTTTAGTCAAAAATTTATGTTCTGGAGTGATGGAAGGGATGGCAGTAAAAGGTGTTAGGGTGATAGGAGGGCTGGGAGGAGGGAGCGGTGTCACAAAAACAGCAAGCATGTCTTCATGCACTTCTGTTAATTGCTTTTTTGGCTAAACTACTGTCCTCTTTTTACATCAATTCTCATCATATTCTAATAAGACACAATTTAACTTACCATCTATTTCTCCCCTAAATTAAGGTCTTGTATTTTCTGTCTTTAGCTTCCATGTTACTTTTTGAAGTAATGCGGGGAAAGAAGAATAGTACATCATGTATTTGCTGTGCTTGTATTTGTGCAGCTAAGTTTCCACCTTTAAAATGCTTCTTTCATGTCAAAAGAGCACGGTTCATCCTTAGGCAGCATACAGCAGTAAGCATTACATAGCAGTGACAACGAACTTAAACATTAAAGTTAACTTTGATGCTAGTTTTAGAGGATTTCATAGCTAGCTTTTAATAGATTCTTGATTTTGTGTGTCTACACCAAGCCTGTAATCCAGTCTGGCTTCATGTGTGGAGAAAGTCCCATCATCTTACATAAGTGTTGTTGGAAAGCTCTCTAGTCCTGACACACCAAGTATTGGTAAAAACTTAACAATCCCATTGCTGAAAAGTGACCAGTTACTTCAAATTTGAGCTTGTTTGGCTTCCAGCTTTAGTGTCTTGCTGTGCCTTTCTCTCCAGGGATTGCAGAGTTGTTTGTTGTCATAGTCAAAGTACCTATAAAAATGAATTCACATACTCATCTTTCTCCTTAATAAGGGTGACCTTTGACCTAGAAGCCTAAGCAGTATCCCACCCAGACCAGCTGTTTTGAGGTCTTCCTCTGAATGCTGGCCAGTGCTTCAGCATCTTCGCAGTGGGGCTGTCGGAACTGGACATGAAGTTCCAGCTTAGAATTCGGCTTGATTTGTTTCATAAACGCTGGAAGGTGTTGTCATCAGCCAAATCGTTTGGACAACTTGTCCCTGCACTGGCAGTTCATACCAGCATGATCCAGTACAGTTGCTTCAGAGCCCTTTTCTGGGTAGAAAGTGTCCAGGTTGCAGAGGAGTAGTCTGCATTCCTTGTTCAAACACGGGAGGGTTTGATTAGTTATGATTAAAGTGAGTTGTTGTCTTCAGCTGTGTTCATTGGGTCACTGTGGAGTGTTACTTCCTCTGAGAGTGCTTTGCTTATCTACAAACTTGTTCTCAAGTATTTTTATTGTCTAGATTGTTTATAAAATTACTAGGGTCTGGTCCCATATCTGTTGTCACCCATGCCGTAATAGGAAATGCTGCTATCCACCTGTTTTGCGTAAGAAAGCAGTTACTGGCTCTGGAAAAGATGAGGGATATCCCAAGTCATTATTCTTTCGGACAGAATGAGTCATTTTTATGTGGACTTTTAACGTGGGTGAGTGAATCATCAGGTGTTGAACAGATTAATCTTTTCAATGGGACGCGCACAAGATAACGTTTTCTCACTGAGACAACTTGTACCTGTCTAAAGAAAATGTTACGGAGGCTGAAATACAGTGACGTCCTGTGCTTTTGCACAGGTTGCCTTGGGAGATGATCCATGAAAACAGCCCAGTGTTGCTTTTCATAGTTCTTGGTATGTGTGGGGGGTAGTGACCTTTAAGGTATTGCTGAGAATAGAAGATTTGGGGGGGGGGGGGGGGAGTTGACCAAGACTTTGAGCATGAGCTTGACTTTCTTGTGTACTTGTGTTATTAAATAGTTGTACGTGGGTTATATTGGTCTGTTTTCCCAAGTAACAAGTGATGGGACAAGAGAAGGCAGTCTCAGGTTGTGCCAGGGGAGGTTTAGATTGGATATTAGGCAAAATTTCTCTGTGAAAAGGGTTATCAGATGTTGGAAGGGGCTCCCCAGGGAGGTTGGTGGAGTCACCATCCCTGGAGGGATTTGAGAGACTTGTGGATGAGGCGCTGAGGGACATGGTTTAGTGGTGATGTTGGCAGTGTTGGTTTAACGGTTGGACTTGATGATCTTGAAGGTCTTTTCCAGCTTAAATGATGCGGTGTACATCTGCCCACCACATGGTGATGATCTGCCACGTATCAAGAGCGCAGGAGCCGGTAAAACATGGCTAGGTGCATTTGTCAGTCCGAAGGGCTGTGCCCAGGGCCCATTTAGGTAGTAAAAGCAGGCTAAACTTCATAGAGGATCTCAAATGTGTTTTTCTTCTTCTTTCACTCCACAAGCCAAGTTCCACCATCCAGAATTATGCCTTTTGTTGGTTTTGACTGAGATGTGAAAATTACAGAGCAAAACCATCTTGCTGTTATGACTTGATTAGGGATAGGAAACGAAGTGTGAAATGTAGGCAGGGGTAGGTAGGGTTGAGGGCTTCAGTCAAAACTCGCCACAGGTTTACGTGAGAAACCTTTCTTAGAACTTCACTTAAGGTTTAATTTGTAATAGTGCTGTGAGCTCAGGGAATTTTCTTTAAAGGTTTCATTATAAAGCATTTCTCAGTAGGTGTCCTCTAAAGGGTTTTGAAGAGATAAAAATTATTATAGAGCCTTACATGGACAAGGCAATTTTCTGAGCAGTGCAACTTTTTATCTTACTCAGGGCTACAGGCTGGAAATACAAAAATAGATAGATTTTGGTCACCAAAGTAAATTTGGAGGGAGATGAATTCATTCATTGCAAATGAAGGTGCAGATGCTTTTAGACTCTGACCAAATATCTCTAAGTAAAAGCATCTTCATCCTTACAGCCTTTCGAATATGGATTTCATAGAGTGGAAGGGTTGAACACCAGAAGTGCAATAATAATAAAAAAACCCAACACCACCCCCACTCTTCACACCCACCCCTTCCCAGCTGTCTAGCTCAGTAAAATTCACACCATGGTTGCAAGGCCAGAATGATTATGAATTAGGGTTAGCACAAAATCTAGCTATTTGAAAATTTTATAGCATGTTACTGTAATGTAGAGGATGGAATTTCTCACAAAAAGAAATAGAAGATCCTAAATCTGAAAAATACATAATGGCAGGGAGGTCACACCTTCAAAGCCCAATTCATCGCAGCTGAAAATGGGCTTTTTTTTTTTTTTAACCTTGTCTTTCAAACAAACCGAGTCATGCATTGCCCCCTTGCACTTCGCCGCTTCGGTTGTCATCTGTTCTGCACCCCTTCATGCCAGGATCTGCAGCCCTTTCTGCCTGATAGAGGTTGCAGTACACTAAAACTCCTCAGTCTCATCAACGTTTTTGACTACTGGATAATTCTTGACCTTTATTCTGAGCATCCCTGGGCAGGGCTCCGTGTGGTCATGACCAAATTCACAGGAGATGTGGAACGTGGTAAGGCTTTTTTTAAACCTTAGTCTGTGCAGGGTCTTTCTGTGAGAATATCTTTATTGTGGTAAAAGCAATATGCTGGTTTTCACTATGATTTTTAGCTTCAACATGGATCACTCTGTTAGTCACCACCAGGCTATAACGTATTGCTTTTTAGGATTGCAGAGTAGCCATTGATGGAAATGTAAGAGTGGGTGGGTATGCGTGAAGGAAAGTGCATTAAAAAATAAAGAAGAGCCTCTTGCTTCTGATGTACTTTGCATGATGTCCTTGATTTAACGTAACTAGGTGGTACAGGCGAGAGCTGCACAGCAGTCCTCTAAGTAGCACTGGACACTTCAGCCTTGAATCTGCGTTTGGTAAGCTTTTGTTGGCCTCGGTAGTGGGCAGCTGGTTCCTACAAAAGGGTTTTTATCTGTATACTTGGTGATTTACAGCTCTGCGTATGTGTCAGTGTCTTTGCTTTAAGGATAGATGAAGATGGGTGGCCTTCAGGTATCAGAGAGAGTGGTATGAGTTGGAAGGGACCTTAAAGACCATCTAGTTCCAACCCCCCTGCCATGGGCAGGGACACCCTCCACCAGACCAGGTTGCTCCAAGCCTCATCCAGCCTGGCCTTGAACACTTCCAGGGATGGGGCATCCACAGCTTCGCTGGGCAGCCTGTCCCGTATCCCTATGGATAGGTGGTATTCCATCACAGGTTTTACAGTGATGGGTGATAAAGGTGAACAGTGCAATTCCAGGTCCCTAGTGCATGATGTGCTGTCTGGTCCTACCTTTGCCTTCATCTGCAGTTCTCTTTTTTTCAACAGAATATGTAATAATGTTTAAGACTGTTGTACTTTCTGGGGATATTGAGTGGTATTGTATCAAAACCCCAAATTCTTTAATTGCTGCGAAGGAGTATTTATAGAAATAAGCTACATACCAGTTGCAAGCTCCCTGCTTGCTGCCCTGTTTTAAAGGAGGTGTGAGAGCTGTGAATGCATCCTTCAGGATTTCAGTAGAGCATTGATATTTCAGTTGACTGTGCCAGAAGACCTCAGTGTACATTGAGATTTAGGAACATCCCATGGAGGCAAGTCATACTTTCCCAAGAAATGCCAAATTGGAAATGAAAACCACTGTACAGGCATAAGTCATGATGATTGTTAAATCTACAATGGCAAATCTACCTTAATTTTCCCAGGCAAAGTGTAGTGAGGTGGCTTAATAGCTTTTTTGTTCCCGCTTCTTTTGGCACGGCACGGGAGTGCAGGGTGGTGGGACGGGACAACTGCTGTGTTCCGCCCAGCACTTCCACTCAGGGCGCTCCTATCCTGCTCAAATTGTGCTCAGTGTGGTAGCTGCTGCTGTTAAAACATACTGCACTCAAGGTATAAAAAACCCCACTAAAATTCAGCTTTTAATTTATTTGTCCTCTCACTTGGAGAGAACAGCTAATATGATTTCAGATACTGAAGCCAGCGGTGTGAGAATCCACAGAGGTGATTTTCTAAATTTAAGATTTCCTTTGAATTGGTGTTTATCACAAATAGATTGGATTACTATAGGCTGTGTCAGTGTGAGTCACTTGTAAGTGCCTGCTAATCCAATAAACCTGAGTGGTTTCTTATGGAAATACTATTTTGTGATTTCTATTTTTATGATGGTCCTGGCCTTGTTGAATTCCCCGCTGACTTCACTGGAAATATCTCTTTGGAAAAAAAACTGGTGTAATTTCATGTGGTAATGGACGTTACAGCTCATCGGTGAAATGAAAAATAGCCTCAAGTAATTAGTAAATGTTTTAAGAGTTCTTCATTTCAACTTTATTAGGTATTTTGTAGCATTATTGACCAAGAATAAAAATAGTCAGTGGTGGTTTTGTTGTGTGTTGAGGTTTTTTTTACTTTGGTTTGTATGGAGGGGAGAAAAGCATTATCATGTTTTCACACTGTCCTGCTTGTCTTAAAGGTTTTTAATTTTCTTGTTGCCAGTGCCCTACTTTGTGGTGGTGGTTGCATCAGTTTGTGCCTTAATTTCTCACCTGTAACGTACTCAGCTCTACGGACATGCTGGAAGGAAGGGACGTCATCCAGAGGGACCGGGACAGGCTGGAGAGGTGGGGCTGTGCCAACCTCATGAAGTTCAACAACGTCAAGGGCAAGGTCCTGCACCTGAGTCAGGGCAATCCCAACTACAAGTACAGGCTGGGTGGAGAATGGATCGAGAGCAGCCCTGAGGAGAAGGACTTGGGGGTACTGGGGGATGAAAAGCTGAGCATGAGCCAGCAGTGTGCGCTGGCAGCCCAGAAAGCCAACCGGATCCTGGGCTGTATCAGGAAAAGTGTGGCCAGCAGGGTGAGGGAGGGGATTCTCCCCCTCTGCTTTGCTCTTGTGAGACCCCACCTGGAGTGCTGTGTCCAGATGTGGAGCCCTCAACATAGGAATGATATAGACTGGTTGGAGCAAGTCCAGAGGAGGCCATGAAGATGCTCAGAGGGCTGGAGCACCTCTGTTACAAAGAGGCTGAGAGGGTTGAACTTGTTCAGGCCAGAGAAGAGAAGGCTCCAGGGAGACCTTAGAGCCTCTTCCAGTACCTGAAGGGGCTACAAGAATGTTGGGAGAGACTTTTTAAAAGGACCTGTAGTGACAGGGCAAGGGGAAAAGGGTTTAAATTGAAAGTGGGGAGATTGAGATTAGACATCAGGAAGAAGTTCTTCCTGGAGAGGGTGAGGAGGCACTGGGACAGGTTGCCCAGCGAAGCTGTGGATGCCCCATCCCTGGGAGTGTCCAAGGCCAGGCTGGATGAGGCTTGGAGCAACCTGGTCTAGTGGAGGGTGTTCCTGCCCATGGCAGGGAGGTAGGAACTAGGTGGCCTTTAAGGTCCTTTCCAACCCCAACTATTCCGTGATTTTATGATGCTATGACAACTGAAAATGATACATTAAAAAATCAAGTAGCTGTTTTAAAATCATGACTTCAACCTTTTTCTTGTGCAGCAAGTGGTATTTGGTGGCAGTAAAAGGCAAAAACTTTGCTCTAGTTTGGAATTTTTGCCTGAAATGGTAAGAAATCTAGAGAACAGATCGTTTTCCAGCCTGAGATGCAGTGTACTTCCCTACCAGAGCAAAGGGAGGGTCTTAACACTCCTAAAAGACGGCTGGTAAACCTGGTCCTGTTTCGAACTAGACAGTGCAGAATGTGAAGATGCATATTATACATCCGGAATTTCTGGCGCTGTGGAGGGGGGAAAATACGTTTACTGGAAATAGTTTGACAAAATTCAGTGTTTGTAACACATGCAGCGCTGCTGCTGCTGTAAGGCACCACAGTCTTCGTAATCTTAAATTCACATGCATGTTCCAAGTTTCCAAATATCTTCCTCCTCTCCCTCTCCGCTGTTGAATTTTGTTGTGCGTGGTACGAGGGATGGGATGCTCAAAACCTCTGAATTCTTGACGCGTTAAGACAGGCTTTTGTAGATGTTGGCTGCCTACTTGACGACACATACTTGAGATAATTACTGAGCCTGGGCAGTAAATGCTGCCCAGGGAATTGGATCCTTAATGGCAAGGGTTTATAATCCTGATGTGATAGGTTCTGCTGGGAGATGTTCCGTGGCATTAAAGGCTGAGAGAATTGGGCTTCTTCAGCTTGGAGAAGAGAAGGCTCCGAGGAGACCTTAGAGCCTCTTCCAGTACCTGAAGGGGCTACAGGAAAGTTGGGGGGGACTTTTTACAAGGGTCTGTAGTGACAGGGCAAGGGGTAATGGTTTTCAATCGAAAGTGGGAAGGTTTAGATTGGATATCAGGAAGAAGTTCTTCCTGCAGAGGATGGGGAGGCACTGGGACAGGTTCCCAGAGAAGCTGTGGATGCCCCATCCCTGGAAGTGTCCAAGGCCAGGCTGGATGAGGCTTGGAGCAACCTGGTCTAGTGGAAGGTGTCCCTGCCCATGGCAGGGGGGTTGGAACTGGATGGTCTTTAAGGTCCCTTCCAACCCAAACCATTCTGTGATTTTTGCAGAGGCAATTCAAGACTGTGTGTGGTTGAGATTTTAGATCTGATGGTGGTAGTTTATTGGTAGCAGCTCCAGATCCTAATTAATCAGGATTTCAGCTAATTTTAATCTCTAAGCATATGACCTCTTGAGCAGATACTCCAAGGAGTAAGAGGGTACATGGAGACCTGAGTGTTGACAAAGCTTCTGGAATGAAAGCACAAGAGAAAAAGAAAATAAAGCAGAGAGCTGTGTGTCATGTTCAGATGTCAGATTTGAAAAGCAGAAACAAGGACACACAATTCAAAATTAATATAAAAGCATATCAGATAAGGTTAATATAAAATCGAAGGTACAAAAGGATGGATAACTGGCATTAATAGGTAACACAAAAAGACCTTGTAAATACATTGGAAGTTAGAGGAGGTCAAGGGAAAATGCAGACCCCCTCCTTGCCAGGATGATGGTAGTAAGAAAGAGACCACATGGAATAAACCGCTGAGCATAATTGTACGTAGCCATGGGTGTTCTGTAGGAACCACAAGGTCTTTGGACTTGGGAGGGGGGGGAGGATAATTGTGGTAGTTAACAGTGCTCGTGAAAATGGAGGGTACTGTGGTTTTTTTTTTTTTCCTGTCCGAGAGCAGTTACGGAGTCCAGCATCTTACTGGAAAACAGTTACGCGTGGGCAGGCTCACTGAGAGGGTCAGAGGCAAAATTTACTCAAAACATTGATAGTTTAAAAATAAAAATTTAGAAGTGTTTATATGTGTGTGTTTATATATATGTATGCTTCTTGCAGTGGATTGCACTAGTTTAGGTTAAGGCCAAATTGCTGTGTCTGACACAAACGGGCTGTGTAGCAAAAAGACCAGTGTATGGGCAAATGTGCAGTGAAAGGTCATGGTCTGAAACAAACCTGCTTTTTCCTAGATAAATCTGGTTTCTAACCCCAGCTTTTAATTCATTTAGAAGTTAAAATTAAGTTTTCCAGTAGATGCACAGGACCGTTTCAAAAAGAATGGTTCTAAATAGGAAGGGAAGGGCATGGATGGCTCTGCGTACTGGGATGTTTGAATTCATCTTGTTTAAACTTGTAGCACTGTCCCTGGCACGGCTGTGGCCTGTGCCAACCAGCACTCTTCCAGGCAGTGCTTGGACGTTGTCCAGAGGTTAGTGTGGCGCAGGGATTGTTTCTGACGGGCAGCTGGGATACGGCTGCCCTTCCCTGGGGCTAGGAAGGCTTGCCTAGCTGTATGGGTACTGGCTGTGCTGCTGTGGATGATCCGTGGGCCAGAGCACAGTCCCTAACGCAGTTTGTGCATGAGGTAGCTGTTGCTCAGATTTCTGATCCCACATGGGTTACTTCAGCTTGGTGTGCAGGGATTTCTTTGGGAATGAGAGGTTCTGCTTTTAAGGCTGCTTTTTTTTTAATAATTTGTTTGTGGCCAACAGTGCAGTACCACGCTGCCAGGCACTGAGTTTGGAAGTTCTATTCCCTTCCAAACACATATGCTAACCATAAAGCCAGAAATAGGGAATTTTTTTGTGGCTTATGACCCTTTTGTGCTCCTTCAGAGGGATTCAGCTGCAAGAGAGGACTCTCACCCCTGTTACTTAGGCACCTGAATAAGGCAGGCTGAATTCACCCTGTAGGTTTGCTGGTTTATATTCACTCCAGCAGAAGTTACTTGTCCTGTCTGTTTCCTAGGAATCAGTCTGTATGGAGTCTGTCCTGCTGTTGAAAGAAGGAATTTGGTCACATTCAGCAGTAAGAGGCGTGCACGTTGGTTGGTGTCACCCTCGGTGTTTCTGTCCTGCGTACGTGGATGAGCTTTCCTGTGGGAGGGTGGCTGCCTGGGGCAGGGATGGCATTAACCTCTTCAGCGTCTAGAAAGTGAGGTGAACAGGATGCTTGAGCTAACTTCTGTGGGAGCTGAGCAGAGTGTTTGGGGAAACAGTGAACATTTAATTGATGGAGTATTTGTAAATTCTAATTATATAGAGGTAGAGCTAAATCCTCAGTTTTATTTTTCTGGGTGAGTTGCACGGAAGGACGAAGCTCGTGGTAGGTCAGGGAATAGCCCATGTGTCAAGAAGAAGCCATACAGCGCATCTCTTTATGTACAGGGTTTCAGCCTGTATATATTTAGGACTGTTTACCACCTACGAGCTGTGCTGACCTGTTCTGACAGAGCATGCTGTGCGTTTTTGTGTGTATGGGCTGGAGTCTGACATTTCTCTCTGCTCTCCTGGAAAATTGTAGTGCTGTCAAATCAGCAGTTAACTTTTTACCAGCACTGTGTGTTTCTGAAATGAAAGGTTCAGATAGTAGGTCATTTTTAACAACAACAAAATTATAATCCTTTATGATGTCTTCGTGCAAACCTGATGTTCCTGTAAATCCTGCAGTCTCAAATGGAAAGCTGTATTTTCTTCTGAGAGCAAAAGATGCGATTTCTGTGCTGTTTTGTGGGAAAGCTTTGTGACTGTTTGATAAACAGTGAGAGCACTGCATGGAATGGGAAAGGAAAAAAAAAAAGTAGTAGCAGAAGATGTTCTAGTAGTTAAGTACTACCTCTCTTGTAGAAGAACTGTTTCCAGGACAACAGGGTTGATGATGGAGTTATAAAGTGAGTACGTGTTTCCTTTCCTCTTCCTTTATTTGTTATTAATCATTAAAGTAGGAAGACCTCGTTGCACTTGAGTTGTTTTCCGAGAGTTGCGTTACATCAGTTATTTTTAGTATACATCGCGTTGCCTGTGTGGCTCTTTGGAGCTATTCAGGAGATAGCTGGTATGCAAGAAATCGTATCTGTGTTGGTTTTTGCTTAAATCACATGGTATCTAAACAAATTGCTATCTCTGGACTTAAAGTAGCTCTGTTTAGGGCTGTTTACTTGTGTTTGTTGGGGTTTTTTTAAAAGAAAAAACAGGTGTGTGCTTTAAATTTCAAGCTCATCTCACTGGTGGGATGTGAGTTTCTTTAACTGTTGCACAGAATTTTTCCTCTGGTATAATACATATTTTTTGTATATACTAATTAGATACTGTCATGCAAATGAATTTGGAATAAATTAAAGGAAATAATTTTCCCCTGGAGTATATTCAGCTGTAGGACTCTATTGTGAGATCTATTTTCAACTGGAGTTTGGAATTTGGAATAGGAAGCCACTGAATTAAATGTAGTTGCCAATTTTAAAGGGGCATAGCTAGCATAAACTCACACCCATCTCCAAAATATGTTGATCTATTTAAAATCTGGAGGAGTATGATGAAATCTGTACTTGTGTGGTTTTCCTTTGTATATTTGATTGTACTCTGAGTTTAATTTTTTCTGGATTGTTTTTTTTTCCTTCACAACATTTTGCGAAAAGAAATGTCTTTTTTTTAAAAACCACAAATATTGGCTGTGCATTTTAGAGGCAAGCGTAACAAAAATAGTGGCCAGGTCATTAGTGAAAAACTATGCTTCATAAAGCTCTATTGTTGTTTTGCTAAATTAAATAGCTTGAACTTTAACGGTGTCCTTTTTAAAGGAGTTAGATGAGTTCATACCCCCCAATGATATATGTATTTATTTCCTATTGAGATTTTAGAACTGAAGTTGATGAAGATTCAGAAAACATTTCTTCTCACGCATAGTTGTCTGATGAATTAATGAGATACTGTTTCCTTCTGAATGCACTGGTGTTTTTCTGATGCTGAAGGTCGGATACCACAAGCCACTATCAATGTGTGGTCACTCTTGTGAACCATTAATAGTTTTACTCTTCAAAAATATTCTTCCATCCAGTTCTATGGCGTGTTTATGAAGACCATACATCGTTCATTGATTTAGGAGAAAACAGTATGACATGGCATGAAAATTAGTATGCTTATGTGACTAAGATAATTAACTGCACCTTCCATATCCCACGGCTCTCTGGCTTGTTGGAAAGGGAAGTTAAGCAGGTTGACAAATCCATGCTGGCATTTATTTGTTGATTTGTTATCCCCTCCTAGCTGCAAACCATCAACAGACTCAGGATTCTTTGACTGGTGTTCTCCTGTTTCCATCTCTTTTTTTTCTTTTTCTCCCCACCCTTCCTGTTTTTCCTTTTTTTGTTTCCCCTTGCAAATTACTGTTTTTAGCAGGATAAGAACAGTGCTAACCTTGAGTGAGATGTCCCTGTACTCCGTTTTCCAGTATGTCCCCTGATATTTAGTTATTCCATTATCTGGAGCCTACCAGTTCCTTGTGGAGGATTGAGCAGTCCTTCCAGGTCACTGCTTGGCATAGTAGAAGAGTGAGGAATTTTTTGCTGCTTCTGCTAAAGGTTTACTAATTATGTGGCTAAATAGAGAATGTAACATTAGAACATTCTTTTTAAGGACAATACACTCATAACTCAGACTTTTTCGTTTGGTTTTTTTTTTTTGGCTGCTTGCTTCTTTGTTTTAACCTTCAAAAATGCTATTAAAACATTAATGAATTCCCCATAAGGTATGGATATACTTTCTCTGTTTATATGGATTTGAATTCAAAGCACAGAGCAGGGCAGAATGGCCAACCAGTTCACATTCAACTGATTAGCCAGTTGAAATCAACTTCAGTTCATCCCCTTGAAGTGTCTGAGGGTGCCTGAAACACGCACGGGGCCAGCAGGTGAGACCCAAGGCCAGTGGAAAGTCATCACCTTTCTGGAGTAGGTGCTGGAGGCCAATGAGGACCAGTCATAGACTCTAACTTGAGCAGTTACATTCCTCGTTACGTTTCTTCACTCTCTCTTGGCTGTGAAGAATTTCTTTGGTAAACTCTGCAGTAGGATTTGGAGTTCATTTCTAGTTCTTTGGTGTGATGCTCAAATCACAAGGATGTCTCCACAATTCATCTTGATAGAGGAGTTTCATGGAGCAGAAATATTCTGGCAATCAAATCAGAGAAATAGAAATGAAGGATGGAAATATTTTTCCATTGCTGACTAAAAGCAAACAGTAAGCTTCAAGCATTAATTAACAATATAATGAGAAACTTCAGTTCAAGCAAATACTTTTCTTTTTTAACAGAATTTGTCTTTTCTTTCTTGTTTTGCAGAAGAAATGGTGAGAGTTGTGCAAGTGAACCAGGACAATCCAAAAAGTAAGTAAAAAAATGTTCATTTTCCTCTTTCATGAGACTATAGAGCAATTGTTCTACAAGACATCCGTTTAATTAAAAAGGCAGTTCATTTTCCCCACTTCTCTGACTGTGAGTGTAGCATATGCAGTCTGTGGAGCTGTTCTGAGATCCCTGGTTTCAAGGTACATGGTTTAGGGTGAGTTGCATTAGGTGGATCACTTCCCTCCCTTTCTCATCTCTGTGTCAAGGTGCGAAGTAGTTCAAGGTTGTGTCATATAATTGCGTTACTACTATGGTTGTTACAGTGATGGTCCCGGGATGTGGAGAGCTTTGTAGGGAAAGGCTTTCTCTCTTCTTAAACTGTTTCTGATAACTTTTGAAGAATCAGACCAACCTGCAGGAATGCAGGAAGGGCAGGAAGGGATTTTTGGGCTCCAGAGCGTGTTAGTGTTCCCTGTAATATCAATTGATGTTAGGAGAGCTTTAAGTCTGTCGTATTTTTGGCTGAGTATTTTTGAATATATTAAAACCGTTTATTGAGTATTGCATGTGTTTACTGTGTAGTGCAGGTGTGTTCTTTCTGTTTTGGCCAAAGAAGCAGGATGTTTTTCAATGGTATTTTAGATCGCAAGCCTTACCAGATCATCTTTCTGATCTGCTTGCAGTAGACAATGGCAAATTTTAAAGAGAAATGCTTTGAACTGTTGTGAACAGAGCTTGTCTTGTGTGATAATAACATCTACGTTGCAACTGCAATAGCACAACCTGAGATAATTGTGATTTTGGTTTCAAACCGGCTAATAAGTGGACTCATTAAAAGATTGCATGAGGTTTTCTGTGTATTGTTGACTCAACTTTAAAATATCTGTAAGTCTGCGAAATGTGTCTCAGCTTGCATACTGAGGGATGAGTATGCTCTAAACGCATGGGTTTTGAAATTATTGATGACTCCAGTTTGTCAAACAGCCTTTGTGTGGTGCTTTACTTATCATTTCCCTATTACCTATATGAATGTCATTTTAATTTATACCTGTGTCTCTCTTTTTATCTGAAAAGTTTAAATAATTCGACAGACTTGCTTTTTATAGACACTTTCTATTTAAAAAAAAAAGAAAAAGAAAAAGTGGTAGAACATGTGTCAGGCATATGCAATTCCTTCAGCATCATGTTTTCCACACTGATTTAATAGCTATTGAATCTTCCCAAATATTCTTCTTTCCAAGACCTGTTTTATGGTAATAAATCTTCTTGGCTGTAAAATTCTTGAAATGATTCAGTAGGACGATTGTTTCCTTAGCACATTCCCTGAGAGATCACAGAAATGGAAAAGTCCCTAGTCGGGTCAGCTTTTTCCCTGCAATGTGTGTAGTCAGTGCTGGAAATGATAATCGATGAAATTGCCGGCATTTGGTCTGGCGAACTGCTGTTGTCCATTGCTCCCTACTATGATTTCTCTCTTGGTAATTTACAGTAAGCTTTCTGCTCAACTGTCATGCTAAGCTGCCTTGAGAAGTGCCTAGCCAGGTAAAGAACAAAATCTGTGTTGTGGTGTGATGCAACTCTTTATTTTAAAAAAAAAAAAAAGGTCCATCTTAAAATTCATGTCAAACATTAATGAAATTATCAAAGACTTACTTAATTTCCCTGTCTATTTGCAAGAGTCTGTGGGGTGGTGTGGTGTGCATAGTGAGCTTTTTAGCTTAAATGGTGGGACATTAAGACAAGATTCATCCGGGGTCGTGTTAAAGCCTTCCTTTTATACCTTCAGTGCCAGTCACAGCTGTTGGGTTCTCACGGTGTGTGAACTGCAGCCATATATGTGGTCTGTTGGGTTGCCTACTCCTTTGGGTTTGCCATCAGAGTACCTTCCAGAAGCTGCAGGACAGATCAAAAATGAGTGATGTGGTCCTTGAGGTAGTTTGTAACTCAGTAAATGGTCAGGCATGCAGGGATGATGATGTGATGCCTGGCTTGTTGGTCTCTGGAGGGTGGCCACACATGATATAACCCATGTGACTTTCTGACAGTTGGAAAAGGCTGTTAAAATTGGGCATTACTTCTTGGGAGCAGGTAAGAAAGGAATTGTGCCAAGAGCCCGTGAGGAGTTCTGTGTATTAGGTTTCCAAGGCAATGCATTAGGTAGTTCACCTGGAACATTGTGTGTGCAAAGAGAAGGGAGATGTGTTTTTGCCAAAATTCTCTGCACCACTAGAGCTCCAGGTAAAAACACCAGGTTATACTGGGATAGATGGAATCCCTTGATCCTAAAGTTTGTAACTTTCTGACATGCTCCTGTTTTCTTTCCTTGTTTTCCTGGTTGGACGTCAGATACTGGAATCGTCCTGTAGGTGCACCGAGGGAAGCATTAAGTTCTGGGATTAGTTTCTCCGTGGGTGTTTACTTAAAAGTAATCAGGCTTTGGGATCTGAGATCCTTGATCCTCTTTAAATACCTCAGGATGGGGGAACTGGGGAGCCTCATTTCCTAAGATTTGTAGCAGATTTGTGTACTAAATCTGCTCTTAGCTTTAGTTTGGAAAAGGTAACCTTGTATTCTTACTGGCCTCACCTGCCAGACAGGTATTTCCATTTAAACTGTGTGTTTTAACCGATGCTTTTACTGCAAGGCATAAACCTTAGGGTTTTCAACACTGCACTTCAAAATGATCCACAGTAACTTACCTACATAGATACTGCTAGCCATGACAGAGAATAACATCTGCACTTAAAAGGTGGGCTCTGTAGGATCTTGGGAAGAGTATGTTGTGTCATGTCAGTGTATTCATTCCAGTTAACATCTTACAGAAGAAATGGTAATAATGGGGAGAGAAGAGAAGGCTTTGGGGAGACCTTATAGCACCTTCCAGTACCTGAAGGGGGCTGCAAGGAAGCTGGGGGGGGGGACTTTTTACAAGGGCCTCTAGTGATAGGACAAGGGGTAGCGGATTTAAATGGAAAGTGAGGAGATTGAGATTAGACATCAGGAAGAAGTTCTTCCCGCAGAGGGTGAGGAGGCACTGGAGCAGGTTGCCCAGAGAAGCTGTGGATGCCCCATCCCTGGGAGTGTCCAAGGCCAGGCTGGATGAGGCTTGGAGCAACCTGGTCTAGTGGAGGGTGTCCCTGCCCATGGCAAGGGGGTTGGAACTGGATGGTCTTTAAGGTCCCTTCCAACCCAAACCATCCTATGTGTGTATACACACATGTTCTTAAGGTTCCCAGAAGTCATTGCTACCATAGTCCTGTTTGAATTGTTGGTTGGTTGTGTGGAGATGGAGGGTGGTCTGAACCAGATGATGAGAAGCTTTTTAGTGGCAGTTGAAGGTCTGCTACCTCATGGACCTTCCACAAAGTTGCCTGTGAACTGAGCACAGCATATCTGCTTCAGATCTTGGACATGATATATATTAATCTTTTGACTCTTAAGGAGTAAAAGCCTAACACCCAACCCCATGAGAAATCCCGCTTCTTGCACACGTGTGAGCAGGAGGGTTCATGGAGCGTACTGCCTTTTAGCCTAACAGATTAGGGAGACAAATGGTGATAAAGGCTTGCAGAGAAGTACAGTCAGCAACAGTGAAGAAAGCCATTTTTCTCTTCTTTCTCTTCTTCTTTGAAGGTCCACTAGCCTGTATGGCATAAAAGGAGACAAACCACAGAGAGGTCAGCGTTAGTGGCTGTGTGTGTGAAGTAGCCATTAACACAGGCAATGGGTATTCAGAAAGAAACTTTCCATTTGACAGTTGTGTCTTCTAGATGACTTATTTTTAAGTTGTGTTTTTATGTTTCTAAAAGAGCACTTTTAATTTTTGTCAGCTATGAAAGTACCTGCAAGTTTAATGTGTTTTTTGCAAAGAGAGGAGTGTGCTAAGACTAGTTATCAGATTTCCATTTTATGAGTTCTCCTAAACTCATTCACAGCATCTCCTAAAGAAGGTGGCAGCTCGTGGCTTTGACAGATGGACTCTTTGCTGTGTTAACAACTGGCTGGAGGGCAGAGCACAGAGGGTTGTGGTAAACAGAGTGAAGTCTAGTTGGCAGCTGATCACAAGTGGTGTCCCCCAGGGCTCAGTCTTGGGGCTGATCTTGTTGAACATAATCCCTCATCCATATCATGGATGAATGAGTGCTCTCAGTCAGTTTGCAGATGACACTAAGTTGGGTGTGGAAGTGTTGATCTGCTTGAGGGTAGGAGAGCCCTGCAGAGGGACCTGGACAGGCTGGATCCCTGGGCTGAGGTCAGTTGTATGAGGTTCAACAAGGCCAAGTGCCAGGTCCTGCATTTAGGTCACAACAACCCCAGGCAATGCTAGAGGCTTGGGGAAGAGTGGCTGGAAAGCTGTCAAGCAGAAAAGGAACCTGGGGGTGTTGGTTGATGGCAGCTGAATATGAGACGTGTGCCAGGTGGCCAATGGCATCCTGGCCTGTGTCAGGAACAGTGTGGTCAGCAGGAGCACGGCAGTGATTGTGCCCCTGTACTGGGCACTGGTGAGGCCGCACATCGAGTACTGTGTTCGGTTTTGGGCTCCTCACTTCAAGAAGGACATAGAGATGCTGGAGCGTGTCCAGAGAAGGGCAACAAAGCTGGGGAAGGGTCTGGAGAACAAGTCTGATGAGGAGTGGCTTAGTCTGGAGGAGGCTGAGGGGAGACCTGGTCACTTTCTACAGCTCCCTGAAAGGAGGGTGTAGGGAGGTGGGTGCTGGCCTGTTCTCCTGGGTAACTGGTGATAGAACGAGAGGAAATGCCTCAAGTTGTGTCAGGGGAGGTTTAGATTGGATATCAAGGAGAACTTCTTCACTGAAGGAGTGGTCAGGTATTGGAACAGGCTGCCCAGGGAAGCGGTGGAGTCACCATTCCTGGAGATGTTCAAGGAACGTGTGGTCATAGTGCTTGAGGACATGGTCTAGAGGGTATGGTAGTGTTGGGTTGATGGTTGGACTGGATGATCTTACAGGCCTTTTCCAACCTTAGAGATTCTGTGAGTTGTACCTGTGGTCATGATGGCTTCATATACAAAATGCAGACATAGCCATTAACACTTGCAGGAGCTCACTTGTGCCATGTGAGTAGGAGCTGTGTGCTGTAGTGAGCTGTGGTGCTTGCTGTGCCTCATTGGGCTGAAGGATGGGCTATCAGTGAGTTACGGATCCACTGTCTGCAGCTGTATTCTGGGGTACAGGCAGCCCCAGGGAGCAGTTATCTTCTGTTTTCTCCTTTTCCCGTAGTAATACACCTGCTAAAACAACTCTTCTGCAACTGTAAAAACAGAGGTGATGTATATCAACCTGGAATATATGCATCTCTGTTCACAAGAGCTGGCTTACACGTGCCCAAGCCAAGTGGTACATAGCATGTGTTCTTACCTTCCTCACCTGTGCTTGCTCTGTTAATGGCATCTTTGCCTACTCCAAGATTGCAGCTTTCCGAAGACTTACAATGTTGGAAGTTGGTAGGCACCTGGCAGCAAGACCTTATCTTCTTTTTTTTTTTTTTTTCTTCTTTATTTTGCTTTTTGAGCAAGAAATTAAAAAACTCTTGCTTTCAGAATTTTTTAGATATCTAAGACCAGGAGTTTACCTAGAAATCTACCTTTCACTGATCTGCAAGCTGAAAATGTGAATTGAGCAATCAGTTTGGTATCCAGCTTGCAGCAGTGCTCACTGTGTCTTCCTCATGTTTTCTTGGGCAAACACATCTGAACACAGGCATGCAGGGAGTAAGGGAGGAATGCAGGACCTGAACTACACCGTTTCTACCTGTTTAAGCTGTAGCTATGTTTGTCTTTAGGTGCTGGAAAGAGTGAGCATCAGGCAGAGCATGGGGTGCTGATCTTAAACCGTTTTCTGTGGAAATTCTAGGTGAAAAAAATCATCTTGATTATGTAAGTATTTGTGTGTTGATAATACTTCCTTAACATCAAACTCTGAGACTAACAAATCACTATTAGACTTGACTTAGGTATTATTTTCCCCTGAGGCTAGTTTCTTTAGCTCAGAGGTGGGAGCCTATATCCTAAAGGCTATATATGACTCAGCTGTTTCATATAGCCTACTATCACATTATTTTTTTCACAATATTTATTCATATTAATAAAAATGCCAGCACCACTCTGTATTAACACATGGACATGGCTTGCTAAATATGTTCAAAAGCCTTGGCCGTTAGCTAGGAGAAAACCACCCTGATGTGGCTGTGAACTGTTGTCACAACCCATTTTCACTTGCAAAGACACCAGGTGCTTGTGAGGAGCCTTAGCCATCGCGGTCCACCTGCACATATGCCAGCATGGGATGGACAGAGAAATCACCGCTCCTGACACTGGTTCTGAGGGATGGCGGCAGTGCCGTCTGCTTACTTCCAGCTCAGAAATCACCGAGGCAGCCTTCTTCAGCTTGCTGTTTTATAGATCATGTTATATCACACAGTTTCATTTGCTTCGGGCTTTGTCTTACATGAAGGTACTGGCAAAAAACCTAACTTCATATAGAATAAAAAAATATAGAAGAAAACCCCTGAAAACATCGAATCATTACAGACACGTAACATGATGAACATCCCTTTCTCTGTGAGACTGAAGTCTGTCTTGTCTTCTCTGGAAGAAATGCTTATTCCCTTTTTCCCCTTCAACCTGGCTGCTGTGTTGGCATGAGACTCGCCCTTTCTTCAGTAAACATCCTTCTTAGCTCACTGCTTGGAGGACTAGACGAACTGCTCAGGCTGGGAAATGGCAACCAGCTCTGTCAGCCTTCCAGGAGAGCTGTTGCCCTTTTCAGCAGGGTGGTTGCTACGTGGATGGTCAGCGTGGATGGTCGTTGGGGTTTCATCCACTGATGCTCCAGTGTCTGCAGTGTCTCATAATCCTTCTGGATGAGGGTGAGCTTGTCTGAGGTAGAGGGTTTTCTCCATATGGAACTAGCCTCCCAGTGACAGGACAGGGTAGAACAGCGGATGCAGAGAGGAAGTTCATGTCTTGGTGGATGTATCTGTCACAAATAATCACAGACATTTCCAATCTGTCTTAACAAGTTTAGATGTATATTAGTACCTTTGGTGTAGTGTAAGAGTTTAAATACCCCAGATGGCTTTGAAAATAAAGTACTTCATGTTGCCTTGCATACCAACAACTATGCCATTTAAAGCTTACTTTAAGAAACTGTGGAGATTGTTACTCTAACTTGGATGTTGGGGGAGATGAGCTTTAGGGAGAGTGCTTAGGGTCTAAGCTCTGCTTAGGTACACAGCAGAGCTGGTACCAGAACCCGAGGGTGTTCTCAAAAGCTCTGTGGCCAACAAAGGCACCACAAGCCGTATCATACACTCCTCAGTGCGATAGGCTCTGCCCAAACTATTTAGCATCGTTGGTCAGTCAGATATTTTGGTCTGAGCAAAGCAAGGTGCAGATGGCACACATACTCCTCCTGATACTCCATCTAGCTCACAGCTAGCAGGTGTCTCTGGATGCTATGGTATAAAGCTGTGGAAATTCCCAAGAGGCTGGCCACCCACTGCTCTACTTGTAAGTGCAGAGCTGTCTGAGTATTAGCTACGGAATGCATGTGTAAGAGAAGAAATTTGTTATTAAAGGGATGCTCTTAAAAATTGTCTTCAGCCTTGTAGTTTCCTCCAGATGTGTAACATTATGCAGTGGGTTTATCAGCATTTTGGATATTTGTTTCATCTCTGTGTGCAGTGAAGTGTATATACAGCTGAACAAATAATGCATAAAATGCATTTTGCATCATATTAATGCAGAAAATTGAAACATCTTCAATATATACTTTTAGCAGCATCTGAGCATTTCTAATTTTCCTGCAGTTCCCAAGCAGTGTTTTCTCTCCCTGTAAGACTGGATGCTTGTTCGAAGCTGTATTCAGTATGTCCATGCAAAAAGAGAATCTGCCTTTAGATTAAAATTTAGGACTTTATCTTTCACCTTCTTTTCTTGGTTCTGAAATACTAAATTTCTTTTATACTGTATGTATATAGAGAAGGAAATAATGGGTGAGGTGATACTGCATCAGCAAAAATCTGTGGAGATGGAGCTCAGAATTAGCCCTTAAAACTATGTGGAAAACCTTGTTGTAGTGCAAAATAAGATTTAGATTTTTAAAATAAAAGGGTAATAGGCCATAGACATGGAACCTGGAGGGGTCTGTATTCTGTTTGTACTGCTCATCTGTTGCATAAGCCTGGACAAGTTGCTGTGCACTTTCCTGCGTCGTTTCTCCTGTCAGATACACGTGTTTACTTGCTATTGGTAAAGCACTTCAAAATCTTGAATTAGTATGACTGTGGACTTCTGTAAGCTTACCTAAAATCCTTTTCTTCCTCGCTCATGCCTTCCCAAAGACAAAAATAAATAGAATAGTGGGTTTGGGTTTTTTTTTTTTTCCAAATGTTATCGATTTGATACTCTGCAGCTGCCTAATGTAGGGTTTAACTGATCCTTTCTGCTGTCCAAACATCCACTGAACAGCTCCAACTCGGAGCACTCTTGGGTACATTGTGTCTCTCTGTTAGGGGCACGGTCTGGCAATGGGCATTTTCTTGTTCATTTTCCTGAGCAGGCTGTTCCAAAACCTCTGGGTGTTCCAGACCTTTGTGGACTGCTTTACACTAATATTGACTAATCTTGCACATTGGTCAGCTACAGCTTGGAGCATCATGGGTGGGTGGCTGGCCTATGGCCCGATGATGATAGAAACACGGTTTGTATCACCAGTCAGGCTATTAATGCACTCGGCATCATCACTGAGTCCCGTGCCGGAGCACTCCATCAGCATCCCTGAACCCTAATCACCGTCTAGCCGTTGGACACAAAGGGCTGGCGTACCCATAGCAAACTGCCCTTACCCAGCAGTGCCGGACAGTTCACCCGTCTGTCGTGTGGCATGGCGAGTTTAAACCCGTGCAGAGATGCTGCTACTGTTGCGAAAGCACGAAGTGAATTGAAACTGGGCATTAAACTATGGATGCAGTGGTTAACCCGGAAAAATGCATCGGTCTTGCACAGCAGAAATAGTTTAGTTCCATGGAGTTAAACCACCACGCTTAGAAGAAACAGCTATGCAAAGAAACATTTTTGCTGAGAAGGAGCCTGACGCACCGATGGGCAGCTTTGCATTCTCCGTTGATGTTACCAGTATCCTGGCAAGGGTCCCACATAGGGAGCTGAGGAAGTAGATCGTATAAAAGCTGAGCTCTTTGGGTTTTTTGTTCTGCGTTGATCTGTCAGCCTTGCAGCGGCTGTACTGTGACAGAGCATCTGTAGTCCACGTCTAGAAACACAGAGGGGGTGTATTTCTGAAGGGTGGATACTGAGCGTCGCCGTTTCGGTTCAGGGCTGTTCAAAGCCCTGTGGTGTGTATGCAAGCTAGCTGTAATGATTTCAACTAAATACAATAGCTGCATGCGTACTGCAGAAGGGATAAGGCAGGGATTCCCCACCTCTAATTTGTCGTCTTGCTGGTTGGATTTCTTTGCTATTGTCTCTCCTCTCACACATTGGTGCAGGGATGTCTCATCCTATCCCTGTTAGCCATGGCATCTGCCTTTTGAAATAACAGATTTTCTGTTGTTAGGAAGCCATTCATTCTGTACGACAGCAGAGGCATCCCTATCCTTCCTGACACACACCTATGCAGGATTTATTTTTAATTAGACGGCTACAGGAAGCAGAATTCCCATCCCGTGGGAGCCTTCCTATGTCTGATTTTTATTTTTTGCATTAGGGAGCTCTGCATACCCACCCTGGGGCTGGCAGGCGGCCTGGCAGGAAGCTAGACAGACTGGCCTGCCGGCCAATCTTGTTGCCTTTTATAGAGCATTTTGATGAAATCAGCACATTTCCATGCAACCAGTGCTTTGCAGGGTAAAAATTGTTGTGTTCGGGAGTTTTTTGAGCGGCTGTAGTTTTAGACTGCAACTTGTGACTTGGGAAATTGCTGACTAATTTTAGTAATTACAGTAGGTGATTTTGTGGTGTTTCTGTGGATGAAAATCCTCTTGGAAGGATGGCCTTCAGCCGGTGTGAAGGGTTGCCAGGTGCATGCCATTGTTCAGGTAGGTGGGTTGGCTGGCATGGACCTTATGTTCCCCGTCCATAAGTCTTGCATAACAGCAACTGTTCTTGATCAAATTGCTGCCAGATGTTTGCTTTTTTCTTAGAATGGCTTACTGGGGGAGAAATGCAAACCATGTAGGACCTGGACCTCCCAGCTTTTTTGGTAGGGCAGTGTGGTGAACTGTTACTACTGTTAGCGATCAGTAGGGAAGTACAACCTGGGAGAAGCAACAGAAACCTTTAGGTCTGGAGAACGGTGTGTAGCTGCCCTCCAACTAGCCAGCTGTGCTGGCTGCACAGTCAGGACATAACTGTGCTGCTGTTCCAGAGGTGTCTTGCGGGTGGAGCGTAGCGCAGGCTGCATTGTCTCATTGAATGATGCTAGTGCTGAACTGGGCTTGACTCTTCAGGCAATCAGTTCGACCTCCTGCTTAAGCAAGACCACTTGAAAGTGAGGTCGAGCTGCTGAGGGCCTTTACTAATTGGAAATCTCCAAAAATAGAGTTGATAACCTTTCTGTTCCTGTCTTACAGTGTTTTTGTATTGCAGATCCTTTTTTCCTTAGGTCTAATCAAACTTTGTCTTAAAGTAGCTCATGACTGTTGCTGTGTGCTCGTGAGAGGATTCTGTATTTTCCCAGTAGCCCTGTAGGTAATCAGAGGGCTGGTGAAGGGGTTTGGTTAATAACTAGTGTGTGCAAGTTTGTAAGACGCATCCAGGAACCTTCTTTGGGTCACTGTTCTTCTCTTCGGCCATGAAGTGACAGAAGGAAGCTGAACTTGGATTCTCAAGATACATACAGTGCAGCTGTTGAATGTTGTTGGTTGTTACCTGGACTTAATCAGCATTTGACGTAAAACCCCTCAAATCCACAACAGAACCAGGGAGATTCTTCTTGGGAGAAGCTTTTTGTATTCTTGGGAGATTCTTTGCATTATGAGACATTTTGAGGTTGTGACTTTACAATGAATCACCAATTAGCTGTTCAGTGAAAATAATTTCAAGTAAAATCATGCTTTGTTTCCTTAAATAGTTGCCGCTTTCAGAGGAAACGTGCATGTAGGTTTGTTTCTCAGAAAGTTGTAGTGGCCTTTGAGTATGTCCGTAGAGTGGATCTCATGTTTACACAGACATCTCAAATCGTCCGTATTATTTTGAACGAGCCAGTCTTAAATGGAATTCCATCCATTAGGGAAATATATATTTGAAAATGCAAAAGACTTTATATGGGTGATTTTTTGGTTGGCTGTTGGAGCTCCGGTATTTGCGCAGTTGCTGTGTGAAAGCTGCCTGTGTAAATCCCATCGGAGGGGAACGTAGATGACAACCAAGAGCACCAGTAAAAGAGGGGAACTTTCCCATCATGGCAGTTGGTTTGAACCGGTTTGGTGGTTCTTGTGTACACACAGTGTAAGTTCACAGGAGCCCGTACAGATTCACAATACGTAAGTAGTTCCTCAGAAATCAAAGGAGGTATAATCTTATAAAACTTGCATAATGGGAACGTTTGGCCTTTGTATCCAGAAGCTCAACTGGCTGAGCAAACATCTAATATTGACTTGATTTCTTAGTCTGACTTGGAGTGTCAGACTTACCTAGCAAAATGGAACATAACCTTTTTTTGAAAACGTGCTTTGCTTCTTCCTCAAAAAAGCACGTGCACCACATGCTCCTGTCCTACCCGAAGGTAACTGTTTAAACGCACTCTGTGCCTACTGTTCTCTCCCTCTTTTCTGGGCCAGTGCTTAGGATGCACAGGGAATGGAGGCCTGGTAACATGGCTGTGGCTTAAGTAAAACTGCAGTGAGATTCAAGAGTTTACAGCCTACAGGAGGCAACTCTGCAAACTGTTTTTTCCATACCCATGAAACGTGAGTCAGATTTTGCTGAGTGAGTCAAATCTATCCTCAGATTCATTTGAAGACCTTGTAATGGATATATAATTTGCAACAGTATAATGCATAGAAATGGCTTATTAAACTAATGTAGCTTGCAGTATTCTCTGAGTGGGAAGGGGACAGGGTGGATGGAAGTGATTGGGAAGCATGGTGGGAACGGCAGCTCAGGTGCCTCAGTCCCCAGAGGTTGTCCTCCTGCAGTGTGGAAGGCATGGAAAGGTTGTCATTGCTCTTGGGGGAAGTTTGCCAGGCCTGAGAGGTGGCTGATGTAAGCACGCTTGTCTTTGCTGCTACACTGAGGTCTTCAGCCTGACAGCATCTCTTAAATGAGGATGAGGGTTCTTCCTGGACTTTGAAAATACTGTGGCAAAGGCCTACTCAGCTCATCCTTGGAGGTGCACGTTGGGGATCCACACATCAGCCCTCTCCCACCAGAAGGCCAGTATCTTCCTAATACATACCTTCCTGCAAATCCCTTTGCTTGGCATTCCTTCCCTTTATCTTCACCTGGCCAGTGTTGCCATGCATAAAGCTGTCCTCTGAGGTCAAATGTGCTGGAGCCACAACCCTTTACCAGGATGTGACTCTCGCATGTTTTGCTGGCTGTGTCATGCCCAAACCCTCCCTTTCCTCTGGAGGAATTATACGACAATTAAACTTGGAGGCACAGTCACCTGCCAAGTCTGTTTCTTCTCCTCTGTTCCCATGTTTAACCTTCCCTCTGAGAAATCTCTTTCGATTGTGAATTTTGATCAGGAAATGAATTTGATGGCTCCATTCTTAACCGTCAGTCTTTGACTGGCTGCAGTCAACATCCTAATATTGTGCTCAGAAGGGTGACTAATACCTCCTGTCTGGCGTACGTCTTGAATGAACTAGTAGACAGGCATGCATTGATTTTTTCCTATTCCTGTGTGTAATCAACCTAGAAAGAATTTTTTAGATTTGTTTTTTATTCCACAATTTTTGGTGAGGATGCTGAGGAAATGATGGAATTCCAAAGGAGCGGTTCAAAGAACATCTTTGCCATTACTTATTTGTGGTACAAAGATAGGTTGGCAGCATCAGATACACGGTTCTGACTGATACGTACCATCATTTGCAGGACTCTGGCTGCTTTTAATTCTTCCCAAAACTCAGAACAGTTAGCTTCACTCAAAATGAAGAATGGCATGTTTTTAGAAACGTACTGGTTTTAAATCTGTGCAGATCTTTTACTACCTTTTCTAAAGGGTTTTTATTTATAAGATGATGATGGTTGTAGAAGACTGGGATTCAGGAGTCCAGCAGCAATCATGTCACTTGTTGGTTTTATTTCCTCAGGTTCAGGGACACAGCATCCTTGCATACAACTTCTGTTCTTCAGGACTGCTGCTCTCGTTTTCCTCCTTGGGTTTTTACTCCATGCTCTTCTAGTTCCTCACTTGAATTCCATCTATCTGAGTATGTGACTCCACTACCCTTCTTCATCTCCAGTCTGCCTGTAACTTCTGAGTTGATCAGCAAGAAGCTGAGAGGTTGGAGATTTTTGATGCTAAGATCTCTTTTTGGGATAATCTGCATTCCAATTGGAGATTTTTAGGTCCTGCCTAAGGGATTTCATAAGTCTGCTTCACTGTCATGCTGACCTGCAAAGCTGTTCCTCTCTCTGGTGTTCATGTAAACGTTTATTCCTAAGGAGTTTGACAAGATTCACCATCAGCAGTTGCCTCTTTTTGATAGCTGCTCAAGAACATAAAGTAAGCCTGCAATTTTTTGGCATCTGTAGCTGATTCAGATAAACCCGATCCTGACAGCACCAGTAATCCAGTCCCTGTTGTATGGATGCAGATTCTCCCAGAGTGTTCTGCATACATGAATGCTACATCCGATTCACGGCATGTGGTTAAGGATGCTCGAGATACTCCAGTGCGGACAGGTTTCTAAATCAGCACTCCCTTTTGTTCAGGATTTCTCAAACAGAACCACTTCCTGGACACTATGATAAACAGTTGCTCTTTTTTTTTTATTATTTGTGTTTAGTTTTGAATCTTTTGGGGTTGCTGCCACTCATGCTGGAGACAGATCTGACAGTTTCAAAGAACAGGAAAATGCCTGAGGATCTGGTATTTCACGACGGTCAAAACACACTTTATGGACCACCAGCTGTAATTTCAGCCACATACTTTATTGCTCGTCTGTCTACATGAAGGGTAACCCCGTGTTCTCTTCTGACAACCCAGAATTCTGAAATAATTGGCTTTTTAACTTGTTTGTTAGTTCCACACTGGATCTGTGTGTCACTTTTAAATGTGCCAATAAAGTTATATTCTACTGAAACACTCGATAGTATCATAGAAAACATGTATAAAATTGATTGTTGATTCATGGTTTGCCGCTACAGCGTGCGAAATACAGATAAGGCGCCTGACTCTAGCCTAGTAAAATTAATTGCCGTTGCAGTTCTGCTGTCTGCACACGTAACATGAGTTTTACCAAGTGTTTGTCAAAAGGGAGTAGAGTCCTTCAGTATTTAAAAGAGGGCACCATATTAAAAGTGAACTTTACCACAAACTTTTTTCCTCTCTCCTCTTTTTCCACTTTTAGGTCAGATGATTCAGGTTTTCCTCGGTGCATTTAACCTTTTGCCATCTGAGCGAGCTGTTTGAGGGACAGCAGTGCCTTGAGGCCATCGCTGAATAAAATGCCGCCTCTGCTAGGATAGTTGCATTTCACTGTCTTCCCTAATGTTTGGTCTTAGTCTCTTATCCCTTTGTTACTTTACAGTTTTCCTTAGCACTCAGGCAGCATCCTAGTAAACATTCCTCTTTCACTTTTCTTTCACCTCTGACACTTTTCTCTCTTAGTATAAAAGTCCATGCATGAGAGACAGGGAAAAAGAAATGAGCCTGTAGCTCATCTAATCTACCATCTTTTCATGGAAATGTAGACTTAATTGCTGGCAACAAAGCAAAAAAACAGGATTACCATTTCTCATTCTCCTTTGAACAGAAAGTTCCGTAGCTTGCTGGATGTTACGTCCTCGTATTTTGTTTTCCAAATAATAAAGTGAGTGGATGCTTCCATTAACTTCTTCATGAACTGCAGGAGAGTTTCCAGTGTGCTTGTGGACTGTCCTACTTGTAGCCTTTTAGAGTAGCTTTCAAAATATTCATGGGGGTGTGTAAGCACACAGGAGTGTGTAGATCAGCAGTGAGTAGCTGGATTGTTTGGAGGCAGAATGAGGGCGGAAAGGTGTCAGAAATGTATTTTGAAGTATTTTACAAACAGATCGTGTCGTTCTTGGCCAGTACAGAAATCCTGCATTGGACAAACGTGAAACTATTGCTGGTTTTGTAAAGCAGGAGCTAAATTCTGGTTTTAAAAACGGCTTTGTCTTTACTGGAGACCAAGTGTTTTACTCTTGTTTTGAACAGAATCAGTCTGTCAAAGGCAACAGTTATGAGATTTACATCAGTGTAAATGAAAGCTGAATTTGGCCCTTCTTGCTCTGTGCTTTTTAGTCACGTGATAATCTTTCCATAAATCATACACTTGAAAGGTTTTCTTGCTTCCTGCTTTTACCAATCAGGTCATATAAAATGCAGATGAACCGAGCTTTTGGTTTATTAAGCGTAAGTCGAACACCCCCTCTAAATCCCCTGTTGTCACACCAGCCCCGTTTCCCTCGTTTGAAAACGAGATAGCAAGAATGACAAACTTTGACTAATACGTGGAGGGTTTTTTCGTCTCCTCCCTTTCTTATTCTGACCTGTACTTTGCTTTCGTTATAAAGTGAACATAGAAATTACCCTGTGGGAGTGGTGAAACTGCAGCAGAGAAACAAAAACTATTTGGATTCATCCGAAAGCTATTCATTCGCTTGCTCTTCTTTTTATTAACGGCTCGAAGCATGCAGTTTGTCTTGTTCTGACTACGTATCTTGCAGCAAGAACGGAGGTAATTTTGTCTCTCTCTTTCCTTTTAGTAGTGCTTTAATTTTATCAGAAAAGGTGTTTATATTTTTATCATCATCTATTATTTTAACTACTTTACATGTGGGTAGAGCTGCCTGATGGGCACGTTTCTATCGACCTCAGCGAGGTCCTTTTGCAGTAACTTTTCTGTGTCGAGTAAAGGAATGGGGTTTTAGATTGAAATCCAGGTTACACAGGTGAAAATCGCAGTTCTCTCCACAGGAGGTTGCAGAGCTGCTTCCAGCACACATCAGCATATTTGCAGCCAAAATTTCATCTGTAGTGGGTTTTTGTTTTAATCATCCACATACACCAAGATGAACATTTCTCTGGGTATCACCAGCACTTTTTGTGTTGGGGAAAGTGCATTACTGTAAACTGATGAGCAAGTTGTTGCTATTTTTCTCTGGCGGGATAAGATATTTTTAGTAAGTAATTTCAGAAGTGTAGGACTTCCTGATACTTTTACTGTTAATTTGCTGCAAGCTGAAAACGCAGGATTGGCAGCATTTAATTATGAGAGGATCGTTTTCGCAAGGCACGAAAATTGTTGTTGGTCCCTGGCTGCAAGTGCAGGTCGTTACAGTTATGAGACGAGTGGTATGTTAACGGCGAAAGGAAAGTTTTGTTTGGCTGGTGGCTGGAGCAGCAGTGGTAAGAACGCCTCAAATATCGCAGCGTAACTCCGTGCTCCGCAACGCCTTTTTGCAAGGTTTGTGCATGGGGGAGGAAGGAAGGACAAACGGAAATCCTTTAGATTTTGCTAATATTACCTTAGATAGCCACTTCTGGAACTCTGCCAGAAATCTCATTTGGTGTATTCTGTATTGCTCATGTGAAATAGGAGGAAATACTGCGTTAATCCTAGCAAGTCTTGGCTCTTCTGGCTTGCACGGTGCCTGCAAACGGGCTCTGGGTGTCTGCAAGGGACAAGAGACATCGGTGGCTTTGTGGGAAAGGGCAAGGTAAGGAGTTAGAGATGCCAGGAAAGAAGGACCCTCTGCTTATGTATCCTGGTTTTACAAAATATTACTAGATGCTTAATAATACATGTAAATATGGCTTCTAATGTTTGCAGTAGTTTTTAGTGGTGAAATACAGGTCAGTTTGCTTCTGAAAACGTAGGTTTTTCTGAAGTGCTCAGCAAAAGCTGTGTCTGTCAGTTCTGAGTACTTTACAGAAGTCAGCTTTATTGAGCAGGGAAACTTTACATCAGAACCTTTAACTTAAAATTACTGTTCTCTCCCTGTGATCTTGGGCATATCTTCTGTTCTTATGTTTCTGCAGCTTCCCATCTGGAAAATCAGAATTAATAACATCTACTTTTCTCTCTCCACACTATGTGAATGAATTTTAATTCCTTCTTTACCACTGTTATATTGAACATATTCTGTAAAGAATTGAGAATTGCTGTAGCTAGGAACTCTTCCAAGTGACTAAAGGTTTGATAAACAATACAGGATTAGTTACAATTAATGGTTAAACTGTATTCCTGTAGCAGCTCATGCCCACACTCCCGATTGCTTCTGTTGAGTTGAAAGCAGATGAGAGCCCAAAACTAGATTGGTTGAAGAACAGGAAGAGTTTGCATGCAGGATAGTCATTAACATCAGCTAAATAAGATTTGTTTAATTAAAATTGTGCTGTAATACATTGCTGTATATTCTTGCATTTCCCTTGTTAGATTAATTGAGAAAATCCAGTTAAATGAACGACCGGTTGTCCGACGTCAGTAGGACTCTGACACCTTCGCTGACCAACTCAAACGGGTTTGGTGTTGTGGCACTCACATTCAGCGATGAACTGCGTGTACGGCTTGGGGGTTTTTAGTGAGCGTTTCTCTGGACTTAACAAAGAACTCAGTTATTTAAAGGTTGGATTTCAGCCTCTTTTAGCACATTTGTAACTTCAGAGAACATAGGTTTAGTAATGTAAGAAGCTGTCTGTGTAGAGGTGCGGTATGGCATAGGTAGACAGGGTCATATTGTCTCCCTTGCTCTATTTCAGTTAGGCTTTTTAAGTGGCAAGTCAGTGAATTGTTTGTCAAATATTTGTATTTTTCGCTATCAATTTCCAAGTGATTAGGGGATGGAAGATTGGCCTCATACGTGCCAAAAAAGCGGACATGAGAAGAGCAGTTTTGTACTCTGGTCTCTTTCCTTGGCTTGCTAGGTCATGCCTGGTACATACTTTGTGTGCCCGCTGTCAGTATCATGAGGTTCGTATTTGGAATTCCTTGCGGAATCAGAAATTCTTTAGTGATTCTAAACCCCCGTGAAAATGTGAGGTGGAAACTTCCGTAAGGCTTTGTGTCAGTGTTTCAGACCAGCCTGTGTATCTGAACTAGAACTTTGCAGTACTGAGCTGCACATACACGCAGCTAAAGAACCTACCTCTCTTTTGTCCTTTCTTTCAACTCTCTCTTTAACCACAGCACACATCAAAGTAGCACCAAAAGACTGAGCGTAGGAATTTATATTTGGAGAGCATTATCCGTAGATGACTTCATGTTTTGTTCCAGTCTTCCCTGTTTTCAGGTTCCGAAATGCTTTTGTAACATTTTCCATCTCTGCTTTTGAATCGAAGCCATTTTAAAACAGAAAATTATTTTGGATTCTTTAGTGAAAACTTCCAAAATTTACCTCCAGCGTTAACAACTGCTGCAGCCCTTCCTTCCTAAACTGCACAACACAGCAAATGAAAAGAGAAGCTGGCGTGTTGTTTCTTGTGCCGTTTTATTGGTGTGCATGTTTGTTCATTTGTCTGTTCACTTGTAGAATTCCATGATCTTACAAAGTGGTTTGCGGTTTGGTTTGTGTTGGTGAGACTTTTCCTATTTTCCACATTTTAACCATTACTGACATTGTAATGCCATAGAAACAATGCAGCAGAGGAGCCACAGCTTTTTTTTTGTTTGTTTGTTGGAAATGGCCATTAGATGTTGTGCTCTGTGTCACTGCTTTGGGAAGGTTTTTAAAGAGCTGCTTGGTGGATTTTTGAGCATGTTTTTTATGGAGTATTTGGGGTGCATTCGCTTGTATTTGCATGCCCAGTTGCCAAAAGCTTGCTAAGAAATGGGGTGACAGGCATATCCCAAAGTGTGCATTTTATTCACAGCTGATAAGGCTGGCTGTAGCACGTGCTGGTTTTTATCGTGATACCTGGGTTGCTGCTTTTGAGAGTTCACCCTTTACCTGCAGCTGCACGCGTACACACCGTGTCCTTCGTGCTTGCTGTTAACATTGAGGAGGCTTTGACTGGTGTCCGACGCGTCGGATTGAGCGCCGACGCATCAAACTTGGTGTGATCAGACCTGCGCGACCGCTGGAACATCGATTTGAGCATGGTGGCTCGATTTGAGCGCGGTGGCTTATTGACAGCTGTATTTTCTTTGAAAAAGCAGCGCTGTGTGCTCTACGTGCCGTAACAATACCGCTCTGCAGCGAGAGGTCACATTGATCTGCGCTGGAGTTCACCGGTACCGAGCTTTCTCCTGAGGTCAGTAATGAACTGAAACAACCTTTCCAGTGTTTGCTTTTCCTATTAATGGTGCCAGCGGAGGAGCTGGGAACGGCCTCCTGGAGTTTTCAGGGAAACTCATTGTTCACGTAAACCCTGAGAAGGAATTTCCCTTCCTGTTAGGTATGCAGCGAACCATACAGTTTGCTTTAGCTACATACCATCTGCATTTTATTTTTGTTGTGTTTACTGACCTTCCACCTGCGTAGGTACCTTCAGAGTATCGGTGGATCGTTGTGTATTCCACCTTTGCCAACAGCCTGACTTTTGCTGCTCTGAGTGGTTTCGTGTCCCCAAGTTACTGGGGTTTGGAACAGGGCTAGTCATGGAAAAATTGGTGGAAATGTTACCTGTATTGTGTCTCCAGGAGAATGGGCACCGAACGCTTTGTTCTAGGGCCGCTGTTTGTCTGGCATATTGCGGTTATGTACTTTGTACTCGCGTAGCACCGTGTACTAGGACCCGCAGTCCTCCGAGTGCGTTGCTCTCGTGAGGATGAAAAGGGCTTCTTTTTTCTCTGTCGGCATCTGCTTTTGCTTTTTATCTTCCCTTCTCTCTCTTCGCTTGTTTGAACAGCTAATTTCTCGCTTGCTGGAAGAATTACTTCTTCCTGCAGTGATCTTACCCTTGAACACCAGTGTTCCCGTGAAGATCTAAAGCCGGTGCGCTGCAAGAGTAAGCCCAGCCCCCAGGACTCCCGGAGTTGACTGCGGTCTGAGCTGGAGTGGCCTGGTGTGTGCAGCCAGCTCCCTGTCCGCCCTGAGCAGACCGTTCGGGTGGCAGTTTCACTGCGGCCAAACACCAGAGCTGTGACACTGACTCTGGACTACGCAACCCCGACGTTGGAGGCTTTGCGAAGTGCTGTGCAAAGACAAGCAAACCGCTCGGCGCAAACCCTCGAGGCTGAAGTGCTGTGTTAGAGGAACGTGGCCACGTTGCTTTGGGACCCAGGCTGGATCTGCACCATGGCCAGGCTAATAAAACCGCGCAGAGATGCCAGGAGCTAGCTTTGCAAAGAATAGTATTGTTATTGATAGTTTTTCATTAACCAGGCTACCCCAGCTTCCTGTTATCAGGCGTATTTGAGCATTGACTGTGTTATATTGTACTGGAGTTCCTTACTCTGGCTTCATGGTCCAGAAGTTTGACTGGCTTTTCTTTTGAGACGGCATTAAGCCCTGTATTCAGTATCACTTGTGATCCTAATGTTGCCAGATTGTTTGGAGAGACAAACCTTCAGTATAATTGCAGCCAAAATCAAAGTCACCATGGTACTGTTTCAAGGCGAGGTGGGATTGAACAATCAGTTAATGTTCACTGAGCAAAATTTCCTTTTTCTGTACAGAATTTGCATCCAACAGCAATGTGATGATAGACCTGGATGACCACATTTAGTAAAACAGTCTCCTACCAAGAGTTCTTGCTGTTAGGTAAATCAAAACATGTTATTCAGAGGGTGACTCATGGAAAACTAAGTAAAAGTTTTATAATCGGATCCTCTGCGAATGCTAAATAGCACATCACAATAAAATCGTTAAAGTCTCCTTACATAAATCGTTTATACGGTGCTAATCCTTTTTTTATGATGAAAAGAGCATTCAATGGGTTTTTAGTACCGAAAACTTGTTTAATCTTTTAGTTAACATATGTATTTCAACTTCTGGGGTTTGGGTTAATTTGGATCTACTGACTGATTTTTAAATGTGAAGACCCTGCCTGCACCCAGCTGGAAGTTTCTCTTGCAGAACATGTCTCAAATCTTCTGTCATAGCTGCAGAATAATCTGGATTACACTGACTCTGCAAGGGAAAGATTGCACAAAATCTGTTCTGCTGTTGCTCCTTCCAGAATGAAAGTCTGTCCTTCCTTGCAGAGTGCAGTAATCTTGTCCCGACAATTACGGTGTACTGCTAATTATCTTATCTCTCATTTGCATGCCTTCTGAGTTCCTGAGAACACCTGACACCAACCAGGGACTCGGTTCTGGGGAGTCCTGGAGGAGGCAGCCAACCTGTTCACTGTGCTGGCAGTGAAATTCCCGGGCTCAGTTGGAAAAGTTTAACCGTCGGGTTTAAAGATCAATCTCCTTTCATGGAGAGGTCAGGGTGCGAAAGAGGACGAGTTTTCCAAGGATTGACAGCTTTAGGAGACAGAAAGTGGTTTGACTGAGTTAACTTGTTAGAGGTTACTGCCTTGTACATGTGTGTGGGCTGGAGGAGGCTAAATTGAAGTTGGGTGAAAACAGCATTAAGGCTGACCAGAAGTCTGCACCAGAACTCTGGGGAATATAATGACTTACTATGAGCAGTGCGGTTGGGAGGAAGTGCATAGTCACATTTTCCCTCATACTTAAACACTCAAATGTGGATTGTAAACTCACTGCCTTTTTTTGGGTGACTTTTCTTCAGTAGTACTCGTCCGGTTGCTCCATGTCCTTACTCTTTTCAAAGAGAAATTCACAGGGAAGTAAATAAGGTATCACTGACTCTGCCAGAGTGAATTTGCTTATCTACGTGTGAGCGTAAATGGCATCGTGCAATGGAACAAGTGGGGCGTAGGGAATTTCCAGATCCCAAGATGAAAATAATTTCAGAGAAGTATAGACAAGTCTGAAGCATTACCAGCACGAATGCAAGTTGTTAGGTCCTTTTTTGCTGCCACCCAATTCGGTACCTTTTGGCAGCAGCAGTGTGGGTTGGCTGGGGTTTTTTGGTGGTTTTTGTTTGGTGGTTTTTATTTTTGCTGAGTGGTGGGTGGTTTTTTTTCCCTATGACACCCAAAAAAATATGAACAAGCCTGCATGGATTTTATAACGTGATGCTTGCATCATGAGATTATGGGATAATTTGGTTGGAAGGGACCTCAGGAGGTCTCTAGTCCAACCTCCTACTCACAGCAGGGTCAGCTGTCTCTGACGTTTTCCTTGTAACGTGGCTGGAAATAGAATTTTTAAAGTATTTGTGATTATTTAGTCATCGTCCTGAAGAAATGCCTGGCAGAATGTAGGCTGCCAGTCAGTGCTATGAAACTTTCTCAGTCACATTTGTCACTAAAAGTAATAAATGCTTCCCAAAAGCAGTTGTGTATGGTTTTGGGCGATGGAGGCACAGGGGGTAAAGGGAAGATCAGGCACACTGATAATGAACTTTTTTCACTGATCATCTCTGTATTGATGTTCATCACTTACCAAATGTGCCTTTAACTTACAAGTTATTTTAGTGGTGTGACCCCTCGCTGAGACTCTGGTTATACCTGGAGTCGGTTCACTGAAGTTCAAGGAGCCCTATGGTGTGAGACTGCTGCACTTCAACCATTTTAAGCTCGGTGTGCATTCTACCTACTTGTTTTCAACACCACTGGGTATCATTAATAAACCTAGGTGGATAAATTTATATTTCAACATATTTTTAATTGCTTTTTTCCTTTTTTAACTTTTTAATGTGGTAGTGATGCAGAGTATTGTGCGTAGGTGGGGTTGCATGTTGTACCATGGGCTGGTGGTTGTAGGACATGGCTGTTTTCTGTGTGTACCTCACCTGATCACAGCTGTGTTTCTCCATTCCCTTCATAATCTTTCTCTTTTCTGGTTGCTTAGGCTGTGTCTTCACTGTCCTCGTAATGAGGCCTAAGTCCATGCTGCCATCACCCCGTCTTTATCCTTAACCCAGGCTTGGACCCCGCGCTGGGGGCAGGATTTGTGCAGTTGGATGGCCGCACACTGCGTGCTAGAGTTAGCGCAGAGGTGGGAGTGTGTGAATGGCGGGAGGACATGCCAGTTCCCGCGTTCAGCAGAGGTGTGTTTTATACTGGACTCAGCTGGACTGCACAGGAACTGCTGGAAGGGTTAGAGATCTCCGGATGGGTCCTTATCCAGCAAAGTATTTTAGGCATGTGAATAATGCACATTTAAGGTGTTGTCCATTGGGGCCTTAATTGTTAGTAACATTTATTTCTGAAATTCCTTTTATGAACTGAAAGAACAATAAAATAGTTACCTAAATCTTATATGCCTTTTAAAAAAGGCATATAATTGATTTTCCAACTTCATGTTTTACTATTATAGCTGAATTTAAGTGATATTTGAAAATAATGTGACACAAATGATGGGCTTCAGAAAGAAGTGGGAGCCTGAATTTTTTGTGGAGCTATGGAGGACAGGAGGGAGTAATTCCTGAGTATCAGCTGAGGCCAGTGGAGGGATGTGGGTATGCTTATTGAAGGAAATAAATACATGACAAATCTTAGAAATATCCAGCAAATTTGGAACAAGAGGAATTCAGATAAGCCCCTTGAAAAGCAGGAAGCTTGTTAAAACTGGTCCTTGCTGTGAGCTGCAGTCTCGGCACTCCTTGGCACTACGGCTCGGCCGAGCGGTATCTCGGCGCAACTGGGCTTGACCAGGAAATGGCTTTCTCTGCAGCTTAGGGGAAGCAGCTTCGCTTCTCTTTGAAGGCATGTCTGGGGACGGTGGTGTATTAAAACCGATTCTGCTGGAGCAAGTTCATTTAAAAAAAAAAAAGTGTCTGGGTGACAATAAATGTTTCAGCTTTGCCCTGAGCAGTCTCTTCCTTTGAAGTTACTGTAGCTTCGTTATATGGTGTTTGCATTACTGGGAGAAGTATCTCAAAAACATACGTTTACAAGGCAAGTGCTGTGTCTCAGAGACTCTCAGCAGGTGGATAGAGTTTTATATAAAAATGAGGACCCTGCTCCCAGAACCAGTTTTATAAGATTCCGTTTATCCCTATGGTCATAGTCCATATTTTCCTGTGCAATCTTGGTCATTTTACCAATTTCAGTAACATTTTTGTCCCTCCTAATTCAGACTTAACCTGCAGAGCAATTTTGCTTCTATTTCCATCGTCCCGTTGCTGGAGAGGAAATAAAAGGGGATATTTAAAACTCTGGATTATGGGGTCAAATAGAGGTAAAAGGATACAACTTGGAGAATGTAAGGTTTTAATCTTATGCTATTCGTAGTGATAGCTAATAAAAATGAGCTGAAAATCAAGGCTTCATTAAAAATATTCTTAGGTGTTGGTTTAAGTTAAACCTGTAATACACAGCAAAACTGACTGACGGATGAACAGTGTGGAAGAGACAAACTTCAGGTGTCTGAGACTTTCATGGCCAGCAGAAACACACAGACAAAGTTTTGGTAGTGGCTTTTTTTTTTTCCTGTTTTTAGCTGCATCTCTTTGCCAGGTCTCTAGTTCATGGACACCTGTCCTGTCGTGGAGTTGACATTTGCTTAAGGTTTCAGCGTGCAGTACCACGGACAGTCGATCACGACAGCTGATAGCCGTTACTTGGCATGTAGGAGTTGGCTAAAGGGAGCGTTGTTGAAGTGGTATGGATACAGGTACCTCTCGCATAGAGCTGCTTATATTTGCAACCATGCAGCTGTAACCGGGTAGCTGTGGAATAGTGATGGATATTAGCAATGCAGTGTTGTTAACAAGATGTTCTGCAATTAGCAGGCAAGCATCCCTTCAGACCTACATTTCTTCCCCGTGAAACAGGTCTTGCCATTATGCAGAGGGGCACTGGGGCACAGGCAGTTTATAGGATCCATCTGTGACCTCAAAATGAATGTTTGGACTGGGTGTCGCAGCATAGTGTGGGTCTGGTGGAAAGCCAGCATTCTGGTGATGTGGAGCCTGTGGTTGTCTTTGAGAGTCATTCTGTCAGCGCACTGCTTACTTTCTCTGTGCATTAGCCTCCTTTTCCTGCAGAGTAAATCTGAGGGCTTCCGTCTGTAAATGAGACTGAGGAAAAAACAGCACATGGGCATGGGCAAGATGGGTTCAGCTGAGCCCTGTGTTATTCTTAACTATATTAGTAGTGTAAAAAAATCACTTTTAGATTCAACAGGTGCTGAGGAGTCTAGGAAGTCCATGTGGCTTTTTGAGATCAGAGTAAAACACAGTCCCTTCAAGCTTTGACTCTAAAAAAGGAGATTTCATAGAATCGTTTAGGTTGGAGAAGACCTTTAAGATCATGAAGTCCAACCATTAACCCAGCACTGCCAAGGCCACCACTAAACCATGCGCCTGAGCGCCTCATCCACAAGCCTCTTAAATCCCTCCAGGGATGGTGACTCCACCACCTCCCTGGGCAGCCCCTTCCAATGCCTGACTGTCCTTTCCAGGAGTCATTTTCCCTCATATCCAATCTAAACCTCTCCTGGCACAACTTAAGGCTGTTTCCTCTTGTCCCATCGCTTGCCATTTGGGAGAAGAGACTAACCCCTCCCTCCCCACTGCCCCCTCCTTTCAGAGTGTTGTGGAGAGCGATAAGGTCTCCCCTGATCCTCTTCTCCAGGCTGAACGCCCCCAGCTCTCTCAGCTGCTCCTCACAGGAATTGTGCTCCAGACCCGTTCCCAGCTCCATTGCCCTTCTCTGGACGTGCTCCAGCCCCTCAGTGTCTTTCTTGCGGTGGGGGGCCCAAAACTCACCCCACGATGCGAGGTGCAGCCTCACCACTGCCCAGGACAGGGGCAGAGATGTCAGATTTGCCAGAGATATCATGGAATTGAGCAAAGACTTCTCTTTCTCCCACGTCAGTGCAGAGGAAGGTTGTATACAGCCATTGCTGTCAGCCATGGGAGATGCTTGGTGAGAATTGCAGGTAGGTGGGTGTGTAAGCAGGGACCAGAGCTGTGATCACTGACTGCGGTCAGAAAACACCCCTGTGCTCTCCGGGCCTCCTGGTGCAGCGGTGGGATGCCAACCGACTGCAGAGGAGCCACAGTTGGGTGCCAATGATTCATATCCATTTTGCAGAGCAGCTTTGAGGTCTGCAGATGATGTAGCTGCTAAGTATTGTTATGAATGATTCAGAGCTTCTGGCTCCAATCTCCGTACATGGATCATCAGACTGTCTTTCTCTGCCATTTTAAAGTAATTGTCTGAATGACCTTAATATCTTCGAAGTAGCTTGAATTTTTGTTGAGGCGCTGGCTTTAGGAATGAAATCTTTCATCTGATACACTTAACGTTAATTTTGCTTCTTTAATGGGATTCTCTTTACCCAAATTTACATGATTCAGCTTGCAGTCTGTTGGATATGTTCTTCTCTTCCAGTGATAAATTTGCCCGAGCATCTCCCAGTATGTGTCGAGAAACACGTAGGTAGCTGTTTGTGTGCCATCCGCTTCCACAGGCAGATAAACAATGAGGGGTTTGTTTGATTGTCGCTCCAACAATACTTGAAGAGCTCTGTCCCGCCTGGCTGTCAGTTCTGTTGTTGTACTTTGCGCTTGGTGACATCATTGGTGGCAGCTAAACGAAGTATATGAATTGTTAGATGCTCTTTGACCAAGGATGTTGACTTTTCCTGTCAGCCAATCGCATCCTTGCAGAGGAAAGTGCTAATCTACCATAATATAGTAATTTAGTTACAAGTGTTGGGGAGAGTGGAGCGGGTCTGTTTATGTAGATGGAAGATAAATAAAGGAGAACTACAAGCCGTATGAATTACGTTCTCAAGGTCTGATTCTGCAGCAGCAGGATGGAGCTCTGAAATTAAACCCCCTCTGCTGTGTTACAGGTTATTGTGATGCCCCCGAGGTTAGTCTTAGCATGGGGAGCAGTGCTGTGTTGTCGGATCGCCTCTATCTGCAGGCGGATGTCCGGCTTGGATTGCAGCTGGGCACAGCCCGGCCCGTACCACTGCCCCAGGACAGGCGCTCAGGCGTTCACACTACTTCCACAGAAGTGATCCTCTCTGCTCTCTCCAGTTTCCTCAGAAAGCTGTGCCTACGCATGCGGTTGTCTGCTGAAGGGATCAGCAAGGGTGGTGAGGTCAAGGAAGCGCTTGCTGCTAACTCTTGGTACGCTGAGAACAAGGCTGACTGGCCAGGGAGTTTCCAGATAACATACATCAAATGAGGCAGTGCTGCAGACCAACATCACCAGTTTCAACTCTACTCATTAATAGCTATGTCCTTGTAATTGTCCTTGGGATCCACCCTCTCTGCAGCCAGCCTTTCTGTATGAGGAGAGCTCAGCCCTCGATGCTGTGCTCTAGAGAAGCCACTTCAGCAGTGCCTATTTCATCTTCCTCCCAAGAAGATCCCCTTCTGTGACCGTGTCCTCTCCAGAAATGTAAATCCAAAGCAGTAAATGTGATATGTGTGGCACTGAGGTGGAGACTTACTGGTTAACGTAACTGGGAAGTGCAGTCCAGAGCTAGTAGTGCACTCTGAACACCTTGCCCCGAACCATGAGATTATTCTTCTTTCCTTGTAAACATCCTTTTATTGAAATAGAAGGATACTGCATGGTGAATTCTACTTTCTGCTCTTTAGGTTACTGCGTTTGCTTCAAATTATTTGAGAGTGAAAATGAGATCAGTTGCTTTCCCTTCGCATGTTGGCCCAAATTCTTCATCTACCTCTTGTGTACTAGGCCAGCGCAGCAAAACGGCATTTGCAAGAGAATTCTTGAACAAAAACTGTGAGAGGCAACACTCCTGTGTTTCTCCACTTAAGCAGGTAGAGAAAAGTCTGCACGGTAAGTTGTTATCAAAAAGCTCCCATTTTCCACGTCGCTTTTCACAGTAGCTTCCAGCAGTATTTGAGAATTGATACCACCGTTATCCATCTGAGAGGGCTATGAACTCCCAGCTTCCCTTCTGTGAGGGAAAACATCCCAGGTAACTCTCTGGACTAAGACAAATCGTGTCACGCGAGTGACATTTCCTTTGCCCTGACTATAAAGAGGTTCCCTGGGACTAACTCGAGATGCGAACATCTGTGCTGAGGGTATGTAAACAGAAGTGAATCCCACTTGTCAAGTCTCCTCCTTGCTTCTGCCTGAGACACAGTGTATGGGGGCTCTTGTTGGTTTAGAAGAAAAATCTGGATCAAAATTCCAAGGATTTTAATTTTATAGATACCTGCCTTTTTTTTTCCCTCCCAACTTAGAAAATGCTGTGGTGGAGTTTGTAATTACACTGAAAAATTAACCTGTGTGTCACAGTACTTGTTCTTATTTAAAAGCAGTCAAAATACATGGTAGGTGCGTATTTGGAAAAGGTTCAGCATCACCCAGTGGGAACCTGCATTTTGGGACAGCCCTGGAGAAGAGAAGGCTCCGGGGAGATGTTACAGCACCTTCCAGTACCTGAAGGGGCTACAAGGAAGCTGGGGGGGACTTTTTACAAGAGCCTGTAGTGACAGGACAAGGGGTAACGGGTTTAAACTGAGAGGAGATTTAGATTGGACATCAGGAAGAAGTTCTTCCTGATGAGGGTGGTGAGGCACTGGGACAGGTTGCCCAGAGAAGCTGTGGATGCCCCATCCCTGGAAGTGTCCAAGGCCAGGCTGGATGAGGCTTGGAGCAACCTGGTCTAGTGGAAGGTGTCCCTGCCCCTGGCAGGGGGTTGGAACTGGATGATCTTTAAGGTCCCTTCCAACCCAAACCATTCTGTGATTCTACAGCTGTTCTTTTCCAGAAGCAAAGCTCAAACTGCAGTAATTGCTGCAGTCCCCCCAGACTGCTGATATCTCTGCTTTGGCATGTCCTTGTGGGAGCAGGAGCTGCATCCAAAGTGCAGGCCCAAGGGGACTGAAGAGATTCAGGCGAGGTTGTTGCATCACTGTGTTTGAAATGAGCACGTGGAAAGTAGAGGCTTTCCTGGAATATTTGTGTTGATGTCTACAGGCTCTTTGTTGGCAGTCTGTAGACATCAACACAAACTTACTCAGGTGCGTTTGGAGGAATATTTGCCCAGCAGGTTGATATTATGTAACCATTAATATGTAAATACACAAGTAGTGCCAGACTGACGGATCAGGAAAGAGCAAAACTCCCAAAGTGCAACCTAGAATGGGCGATGCTACTGCCAGCTTTCCTGTGCTGCCTGGGGAGTGCATTGTGGGCCTTCAGTGAAGCTGTTGGTGGTGAGGGCAGTTCGTGTCTCTGCCGTTGAGTTCAGGTTATGTTTACAGAGCGAAATCCTACATATGGGAAGGAAAACAACCTTTTTTTTTTTTTTTGCCACAGTGCTGGGACTGAGCTGTTCTTTCTCAGAAGGGGGAAGATGCTATTTCTTCTTCCATCCGGGCAAGCAATGCTCTTTGCCGTTGCCCTTTCGAGGGTCTGTCAACAAAATTTCTTCCCTTCTCCAGTTCAGACTGACAGTTATTTTTCCATTGCCATGAGCGCCAGTTCCAAGGACTGAGTCAGGTGTTGAAGCGCTCATAGTAAATTGTTAATCCTCGTCTATTGAAATCGCATACACAGGGAATGTGGGTGCGATGCCATGACAAGTACTGTCTCTGAGCGCCCGCGATCGTTACGGTGGCGCTGAACCGACTTGTTCTTTTTTGAGGGAATGTTAGTTGGGGCGGATACATGCTTGTGCTAATGCACTTTTAAAGTGGGTTGAGTTAAATTAAGGAACTGGCAGCGAGAACAAGCAAGAAGCCTAAAGGAAGCGGTGCTGCCCAATGCTGGCATCCAGGATCACAGAAGTAAGTGCTGGAGCTCAGGATGCCCTGCAGTCCTGCTCTCAGCTCACCGACTTGCATTGTCTTCCAGTGCGGGCACATTTTTACATGCCGTTGTCCTCCTATCTCCGTTCTCTGGCAGTTGAGATACCGCTTTACCTGTACTTTTCCATCCCAGGCGAGGATAAACATGGTGTGATGCAGTGAAGACTTTGCTGTGATTTCACCGAGATGGCAAGAGTTTCAAACGTGCCATCTAGTGGTATAAACTAAGAGCACTCAGAATAAAGGAAAACCCCCCAAAATCCACCTTCCTTCCAGTACTTGTTATTTCTGAATTCCTTCCCTTGTTTTGGGTAGAATATTAATATTTACAGCCCCTGCTGCCCTATTGGTTTTTCTGAGGGCTGGGGAGCTGAGCTCTTCAAGGATTTGTTAGTCAGAAGGAAAAATAGGGATTTTTTTTTTTTTAGTCTCTTTTATGAAGTATATGCTCGACATAAGAGGTCTGCACCTTCATACTAAGAAAACAAGAGTTTATGCTGGTATTGCCTCAACTTTGAGGAGCTGAATGAACTTTGCAAACAAAACAAATCTAAGGTTCAACCACCTTTGCCTTAGGGAGGAGGGGAGAGGGAGGTAACAATGAGGTGCTTGTCTGTAGCCGTGCAACAGTTCATCAACAGAGCCCTGCCACGAGATGCCTGCATTTGCAGGTCAGTACTAGGACATATTCCTTCCCAGCTAGTAACCTGAAGTACTTCCAGCTTCCTCCTTGCTAAAGAAGGCCGCACCAGAATTGTAAAAGGCTCCAAAATCTTTCTAAAAACCCTACATTCATCACCAAGATAAGAGTAGGCCTTACAGTGAGGAGTGTTGAAAGGCCTGAGGTTGATACCCCAGTTTGGCACGTGTGTGCAGTGATTTACAGTCTGGATTCAATCTCTTGGGTGTTTGTCTTCACTGTTATCATCAGTTCAAGCTCTGGCGCAGAATTAAAGTTGCTCAGGTTGATGTTTATGTGTGCTTGCTGTTCCTAGGATTTTTACCTAGAGGTCATTGTGTCCTTTCATTACCAAGAAACTTGCTTGCTGTTTGGATTGGATTATGTGATCCATCTGTTGTAGCTACCAGAATAAGTCAGGAGAGCAATTCAGTACTGTCTCACATGCCGCTCAAGCCATCCTTTTTGTGTCGGGGTCAGAACTGAGCCCTTCCTATCAGCCCCTGCAGCTCCAGGCTTCTTTTGTGCACGCTGCTTGAGAGCAAGCCCGTGAGACAAAATCTAAAACCCCTTGGAACTGCCAGCACTGGAATTACAAATTTAAAATAATATGGAAGATGTCCATAGAAGGAATAAGAAGAGTTAAACATCTAAGAACGGCCAGTAAGCTGAGGGGGAAGGAAAAAGTGTGCGGGTATTAAATGCTGGAAGCGTAGCTGTCCGAACTTGAGGTCTGCTTATACAGCTCGGATAAAATGCAGAAAGAGGATTAAGAAAAGAAATCGAAACCTGGACTTCCAAATGCCTGGAGAAGTCCTTTTTCTCTGTGGGGTGAGGGTCAAGCTGCTCTTGCATATTCTCTCACTGTGAATCTTTTATGTCTTTGTGAGCAGCGGCATGATTCAGAAAGAGTGGTGCCAGGTCATCACTCGGCTCATAAATGTGTAGTATCAAAGTTACAGCACACTACTAGGCTGTGGGGAGAGGAGGAGGAGGAGGAGGTGGAATACGCCTCCCACTTCCCCAGAAAGAAGCTTAGCAATAGGAAGATGCTGAAGGGCAGTAGCCCCTATGACCGTGTTTTCCAAAGCAATTCTTAGTGTCGTGCTTTGTGCTGAGCCACGGTGCTGTTGTGGACCCTCAGAAAGGTTAGGCTGGGTCCCTACACAGTCCTGCAGTGTTTTAATCTTAAGAGGAGGCTTAGTCCTTGAACTGCCTCTGCGCGGTAGCACAAAGTGGGATGTGGCCTAGGGGAAAAAGCCCTGGCACTGTCGATGAAGTGCCCGTACTAACCAGGCGGAGACTGGTGTATTTATTTGGATGTAGACACCTAAATGGTGCTGACGCGGGTGTTCTTGTCTGCCTGGCTGCGTGCATACTCACTGCACCCACTCAGGGAGCCTTTCTGTTCTCCCAGCCCACGCGAGACAGGGATGTTTTTAGCCCAAGCGGGTTCTCTGAACCAACACCGCGTGGCTCTTAGGCCACGGTCTCCTCTGTGCAGCACAAAGACCGCCCTAAGACGTTACTCACGGTCTTTCATTTCTGTTTAGTGGGGTTGGTTGTTTTGGGGTTGTGTTTTTCTTCATTCAAAGCGCCTGTAGGAAGATCAGCCTGATGCTGCGGTGCCCCAGGTTGGTGATTTTATTCCCAGTCTAGCAAGAGCCTGAGTTTTAAGACTTGGGCACGCAGCCAGCCTGTGGCCCTAAAGCCTGAGTTGGAGGTTGGTGGAAGCACAGATCTTGCTGGAGTAAGAGGCCTGCGTGAGGTCGAGGGAACCAAACCTGGCACGGACTTAGGTGCGCTGCTTCCTCACAAGGGTTTGTGGAGCAAGCCATCCCTGCCAGCACTCCTGGGTGTGCTCCCTCCTAACAGAGGCCGTGGGAATAAGCTTAACACGGATGTCCTGCGGACCACAGTGCGGAACGTGGTGTTCTTAGAGTGAATGTACCTGCCGGTGTAGTGATTTGTTGAGAAGACCAAAAATACCAACAACATACTTGTAGAAAACCAGTATTGGTCAAGTTTACGTCATACATTTGAAAATGGTTGTGTTTTGAATGTGTTTTTGTCTCTCTTTTTTTTTTTTTTAAACCAAAGTTAAATCAGACTTAGGCAAGCCGTGAAGATGAGCCGTTCCAGTTACTACGTGGGGGTTTTTTTTGTTTAATGAGCATGATGTTTCTATAGCAAAAAAGCAGATGCTTTTAACCTCTCGTCTTTCCTTTGGCTAAGTAAATTTTGATTTTATGGGAGGAAATTTTTGACAGTTGATACTAGTGGGATGCAGCATTTGACTTTATGACTGCAATGCAGGTCTTTTATTAGTAAAACTTAATGGGTAACAGGATAATTCTGTTGCACGTACTACTATGCTGGCTTGATTTCGTACAAAATCGGTTTCTACTTCCTTAAAGGCCTTATATAAGTCTTAACTGGGAACGAATCCAGCGTGTTCGATCACAATAAAGGAGCTGCTGCAGAACGAGCTCTTCTTTCGAAATAGTCGTAAACAGGTTTATATACAGGATCTGTTATTACACACACAACTCCCTGAAGAAACGTTTCCCAAGAACTGGTGGTTTAATACATGCCATGGGGACCCCGCTCAAGCCAATTCCTGAGCAAACTTGTTGTTGTAATTCCCCGAAAGGTTTAAAACACAAGAACGTCTCTCAAACCTTTATCTGCTGAAAGGGCCGGGTATCAAATGGGTCTTTGCAAGAAAAACGTTTGATAAAAAGGCTCAGAAACTTCAGCTGGCATCCTACATATGCAAATGCAGGTGCCATACACGTTATATTGGGATTTTGGGGTTTTTCAGATCCATTTCCAGTCGATTGATAGCAGCCTTACGTGGTTTGATCCCTTGCTTTCATCACCCATGCCCGATTATTATACATGAGATCCATCAGCCCCCTCTCACCGCCAGTGCCTGCAGCTGAGCATCAGCACGTTTGGGAACAATAAAGGGCTGTCATTTGGGAGCTTCTTTTCCTTCACAATCGGGCAGGAGCCAAAATGACTCCTTTGCAGAGCTCACCGATCAGTCTTGTGTCTTGGAACAGGTAACGCTCCCATCTGAGCAGGTGAGGATTGGGATTAGGGAGCTTTGTTGCAGGTTTACGTTCAGTGGCGTTGGTTGTGTGTGCTCTCGTCGAGTTTCGGATAGGTACAGGGCAAAACATGGAAAGACTCCAGCCTTTGTGATTGATTTTTAAGGACAATATGCCGTTTTGTTCCTCGCCTCCTTTCTAATGAGCTGAATTCTTAAAATATGTTAATGTAAGGAGACACACGAGGAAGGGTGAAGCAACATACTGACACGTTAAATAATTAGATCATCTCCTGCGCAGGAAAAAAAGTCAAGTATGAAACAGGAACAAGAAGTGCCGCCCTCCCCCACTGTAGAGGCACCAGGTCTGGCTCTTTCTGCATGCAGAAGCAGGTTAGACAATTAGATCTTTAGTGTTAATTAATTTTTGTGAAATTCCTGAAGATGTAAAGTGTCGTGTATACTGACTGTCTTCGGTTCCTCTGCTGGTGTTGGGGAGAAGTTGGGAGTATTGTTTTGGAGGGCTGAATTCACGAGCAGCGTAATTTGTGATGAAACAGAAAAAAAAAAAAAAGAGGGTTGCTGTACTGAATTTGTAAATACCGTAGTGGTTAATCAGGTCTTCTCAGAAAAATCCTTGTGAATTTTGTCCTGAATAGCAGTTGGATAACGGGAGTTTTGTAAGGAGGCACAGGATGCTGTGGCTGCCTTTCTGATAGCATTTGGCATTTTGGTAAAGCCTATGTCTTTAAAGATTTATTTCTTTGAAATAATAACTGCTTAATAATCAATAAGATCCCAGCCCCGCCTGAGCCTGCGCCTGGGGGAGAGCTGTGACAGTACTCGCTCTTTACTTCTATGAGTAAGCACTCTGGGGTGTTAAGTTTACTTGTTTGATAAACATAACACTTCGCTTTTGTTTTCTTAATCGCTTCCTTCTAAGAGTTAACTTCCTAAGCAGCCACAGATTAGTTCTCTCAGTTGTTTTAATTATTTTTCTTGTCACGCACAGTGAAGGTCTCGTGTTTGTGAAATGTCTTTTTTTTTTGTACCCCCTTCCATGGCAGCTTCATTGAACCCAGCCGAAATGTGCTCTGTCTGCCTTCCTGTCACTTATATATTTTTTTTTTAAGCCTATTTTCACCTTTTTGATTATTAGTGCTTCAGTATATAGCACAAGAAAAGTGTTACATACTGTATATGCTATATATTCCTGATCGGAGCGCTCCAGAATCCCGTATCCCTGTAAGGGGGACGGTAGCAGTGGGCTTCCACGTGCTCCTCGCTGCTGAGTAATTTCCTTTTGTGCTGCTGACAGGTGACTCAGAGCAGGAGCAGATGGCCGCATCCTTAGCTGGTGGCCACAGCCCTGCGAGATGAGTGTTGGAATTCCCATCAAAGTCGGGATTAGGCTCAGGATATGCCGGTGGCACAGAGCACCCCAGGGGAGTGTGGAAGAGGAGGAAATCGTTCATAGCGACTAATCTCGTGGTTGGGTGAGTCAGGGGGCTGCTGTTGGTGGTCAGAAAGGCACGTGGCTGACTACACCGTCTTTGTGTGCTCTGCAGGATGCAGGCTGTCTCTGGAAATTAATTCTGCCCTTTTGATTTTTGGCCAGTGAGTTATTTCCAGAAAGGAGTTACTGTATTTTCTGGAACGAGTATTGTGAAATTCTTTTTTTTTTTTTTTTTTTTCTTTTTTTAAGCAACGGGCAAGTTTTCAGCTGGTGATTTATCAACAAAGTATTTTACAGAATCATAGTTAAAAGCTCTTCTTTAAAACAAAAAAACGCATCCTGTGCGATAGGGAAAGTAAAAGCACGTCGGTTTCCAAATGATGAAGGAATAACCGAAAGAGCTAGTTCTTGGAATAGTAGCTCCATTGGCACTCGTTGGTGATTTCCTGTGCATTTGCTGCAAGAATCACTCTGTGATGTGAGTAGGTGGTACTAAAGGGTTATTACGAAACCGATTTTTCAACCAGACGTTTTGAGTCATGGATCGGGAAGAGGGATAGCAGCTTCAGAGCTTTCTCTTTGTTCGAGCAGTGCGCCTGAAATGCACACGCAGGATATTCTGTGCTTGCCTGGAACAAGGCAGCCTGGGGATAGCTCTGCTATTACCGTGAAGTGCCCTTCTTCACGCCACTCCATCTCGGGGATGGGAGCGGAGAAGGCGGGCTGAGAGCCGACAGCAGCGTGCAAGGTGCACAAGGAGCAGTTTCCCGACTGTCTTTCAACTGTAAGTATTTTCTCGTGGTTTTTCCCCAGACGTGAGAGACAAAATGGAGCTGCGTCAGGACGGATGTCTGCGCCAAAACGAGGTGGTGGCTTGGAGCGGTTTGGTTCTGATCTGGAAGCAGATGGGCTGCCACGGGCAGGAGACAGTTGGCTTCTCCATCAGCAAAAAAAAAAAAATGGGGTGTTTCAGGGAATTGGTCTGGCTCCTAAAGCGGAGGAATTGTTGACCTACTGACTCAGTTACGAAGCATTAGGGAAGCAGTCTTACTGTGGTTTCTTTTGTTGGTGGCAGATTCAGAAGACGCCTGTGTGCATACTGGTATGACTAGCGAAGGAGAGACTGTAGGATTTACTTTGTGCCAGGAAGGAGCTGAGGTGCTGATGGCTGAGTAACACCTAAACTTTATTTCTGATGCTTCTCTCGATAATGCCCTGGTAAGTTCATGTACTTCTCATTTTCAGTGCTAAGATGGTATCTTGCTAAACGGGATTGAAAGAAGGCTCTTTAACAGCTTCTTGAACGTAGCGACGTGTTCGTGTTTTCACTGATGCAGATTTTACAGAAAACACTAGCTGGCCTGCCGCAATTTCAGCCCGTAAATAAGGGGGGAAACTCTCCATCAGGTCGACAAAACCAATTTGAAATTGCTGTTCCCTCCCACCTTTAACCTACAAACCTCTGTTAACGTTGGTACTCAGCGAAGGGGATGGGCCAGCACTCCAGCCGTGGGATAGCATCATCCTGGAGTCATGGCTAAGCTGTAATTTTCCTGTTCTACTTCACTGAATGAACAAGGCTTCGGTCTTGAATTTCACATGAGAATCTGATGACCGTCCCTGGAATTAAATCTGATGATACTTTTCCTAAAATATGCCTAGAATAGAAATGATGTTATTTTTAAGTGGTTCTGTAAATGGCAAGAAAAAGAGCTATCAATTAGTGGTTTCTCAAAAAAACCCAAATCATTAACACGCCATTGGCTAGAAGGAATCACATTGGCTGACAGAGCTAGGTCTGGAAGTCGTGCTCCCTGAATCTGCTGTTGACTCTGCCACTGGTGTTGGGAAGGATTTTTTTGGAGCTTCTCGGGCAAGTTGTTACTTACTCCTAGTTGTTGATAAAATGAGAATAGTGATAGTTTAACTTTCCTTCAGTGCCTTACCAGTGTTATCACTATGTTTCTTCCCGCAGAGGGTGGGGAGGCACTGGGACAGGTTGCCCCGAGAAGCTGTGGATGCCCCATCCCTGGAAGTGTCCAAGGCCAGGCTGGATGAGGCTTGGAGCAACCTGGTCTAGTGGAGGGTGTCCCTGCCCATGGCAGGGGGGTTGGAACTAGATGGTCTTTAAGGTCCCTTCCAACCCAAACCATTCTGTGTTTTCCATTTAGAGAGGATGTTGAGACACGATACCATAGCTCTTGGATTTCCAGAGCACTGTTTGGAATGAATGGGTGAGGATGAGGGAAGGAGAAGAGTGGTTATTATTGAATTCATCATGCTGTGTGACAGGTCGTCACCTCCAGACCCCAGCTGTAGCAATTTCCTGGTCTATCCCCTAACCATCCACCATGAAAGGAGGAATCCACTGCTGCTCTTCCTCCCACAGTGGGTGACACAGGGACGCCTTGCATTCCCAAACCCACTTGAGTCCGCAAGCTATAGCCAGGTGCTCATGGGCATTTTCTCCCTCTTTTTCCGAAACAGCAACCGAGAAGGCAGTCCGTACACCGCACAGCACTACGGAACTGCAAATACACTCAGCAGTTAAAAAAAAAAAAAGAAAAACCAAAGGAAGGTTTAGCATTGTACTGGATTTCCTTTCCTTAAGTGCTTCCTTTGGATCTTGGGAGAAGAGCTTAAGCGCGGGGTGACTTTCTAGTGAGCAGTTGTACCAAACGGTGTGGGAGGCAGGGTCAGGGAAGAGTCACTTGGTTGTTATGTGGGTGTGAAAAGCCTATGAAAAGGAAAGGGCGGGGGATAATATTTTATTTGAATTAAACAAATAAAGGCGACTGTTACATGAATTAGATATTTGAAGTTAAATGTTTTGCCAAGTATTTTTGTGAATTGGCTGCATATCTTCTGAAAACTATTTATTTAACTGTAAGCTTATCAAAACATTCTCAGGAGGGTCTTAAAAAAAAAACCCAAAAGGCAACAACAACAAAAAAAAAACCCAAACAAAAATAATTGTTTTCTTTTCTTTTTATCTGAAGTGATAAGAAGTTGTGAATTTTTATAGCCTCGAAATCGTTAACTATTAAACCCGCACTGAAGCAGTGGATCAAATTTCCTCAGGCCTACACTGGAGCTGTTTAATTTACCAAGAAATGGTAAGCGGGCCCTGTTTGAGGAGTCGTCCTACCTCTTCAGCTCACTGTCGCCTGCCCGCCTGTGGGACAGGGAAATTGCTGCTCCTGAAAACCACTCGTTTTGGGAGCAGGCTGTTCCCATTGATGCAGTGCACAAGGATGCTCACACCCAAAACAATTGGAAAAAATCATGCTTCGAAACATGATCACTTTATTTTTGTACGTGTGTGTTTGTAGTATGTCCATTTCCCTGCAGTTTTAAAAACGTCACCTAATGTGATAGAATGTAAAATACATGGTGTAGAGATTACAGTTTTTCCATGGGTTTTGTGATTATCTTGGAGGGAAAAAAAACACGCAGCACATGGAGGCAGGTCCTTTATCATAAATGGTAGCTTTTAAACACAAGCCCTGAATTGCACGTAAGGAAGACACTAGCACAGTCTGCTCTTAGGTGCACAGGTGTGTAGGAAGGCCTTGTACTAAACAAACACGGTGCTTGACATCTGAAGCCTGCAGTGTCTCGGTAGCGTTCATTTGTGCTCATCTCCGAGGGATTCCCATGCGAAAGTTCACGGGCAAGGTAGAGAGAATTTGTTGGCAGCTGCTTCTTGTTTGTTTTGTCATTTTTTAAAGTTCTTTATGGCCTGTAGCTATCCAAATGCAGAGTTTGCAGCTGAAGTTTGCGTACCAAATGGTGAGCTTCAGAACTAGACCCAGAAAAGCGAAGCGCTTCCTTTTCCCTTGCTCCGCCAGAATGGTAATCCCAACATTTAAAAACATAGAATGTGTCTACCTGCAACATCAAGTGTGAGCAGAAGCCACGTTTATCTGTGCATTTTTAGGGCAGAATTCATATAATCATAGAATGGTTTGGAAGGGGCCACAAAGACCATCTAGTTCCAACCCCCCTGCCATGGGCAGGGACACCTTCCACTAGACCAGGGTGCTCCAAGCCTCATCCAGCCTGGCCTTGGACACTTCCAGGAATGGGGCATCCACAGCTTCTCTGGGAACCTGTCCCAGTGCCTCCCCACCCTCTAATTCCCTTATTTGCTTCCCGTATCTGCTGGCAAACTGGCCTCTTCTAGGCATTAAATGGAAGCCAGCAGGCGTTTTTTAACTTCTAATCGAAGTTTAGGTGCCTGAATTGTAACTTTAAGGATGTAAACGGCTACTGAAATTCCCCACATGACCTGTTATTACAGGCGCCTGTGCGAGTGTATGTGCGGTCGTATTGCCTAAACATGAGGTTGGCAGAAGTGAGTCATAACTGAAGATCCGAGCTTTGCTCTTGGATTTACTTTTATCCATCAAAAATAAAAATACCTACCTGTACTCTTGGAGATATATGCTGTTCTCCTGTTGGGGCACAGCTCTCACTGGCTCTTCAGTGTATTCACATAGCTCACAGGATGTATTTTTAAGCTTTAGTATAAAAGGATCTGTGCGTAAGTTTTTTATCTGATCTTCAGTGCAGTAGGCATGAGCAGTTCCTGGAGAAGAGACCGGAATATAGGGCTCTGCCCCTTCTCCTGGGAGTCTCTTTCTCATGGAGTCATACTTGCCCTCCAGTGCTTTCCCTGTATAGCTTTGTGAATTCTGAATTGCTCTCTGCGCTGGCCCAGCCCAGTGGGAGGGCTGAAAGCAGCATCAGCCCAAGCTCTGCTGGTTCGGGGGCTTGGTAGGAGGTAGGATCTGCAGGGGGAGAAGTGTCCTGGGGAGCTCCTGCCGTTGGGTTACTACTTAGAGGTGACAGTATTCTCTCCTGTGGATGTGTTTTTGGATTACTGTGATTGTATGCTGCCCTGCAGTTGGTGTTTCAGTGTGACCAGAGGGACCTAATGCCCGGGCCTGCTCTGCAGTTTCAGCGTTAGCCTCTTCCGTAGCCATCGCTGCTGGCCTTGGGGTGAGCCAGCTCTGTTTGCTGATCTGCTTGAAAACCTGATTTCTTTTGGTTTTCTCCCTTTTCTGAGAAATCACGACTGATCCAACGCAATGCACTGCATAGCTGTGTGACAGGTAGTGCTGATGGGGAGGTAGCAGGAACTCACGGCCAGAGGAGAGGGGGAGGTGGGGTTGTCCCTTTTGGTGACACTTGCATCAAGTTCAGTTCAGCCGGTTCAGGAAACTGCACCTCCACTCTCCCAATTGCAGCGGAGCTCAAGCACAAGATGAGTTAACCTTCTCCTAAACAGTCAGTCTGTTGATTTTTAGTCTTCCCTGGTTTCCACTGGCATCTGGATTTCAGATGTCTACATTTAACTTAAGCATCTTTTTAGACTGAGTCCTTTTGTATTTCCATTTTCTGTTCAGAGCCTAAAGAGTGGGTTAATAACATTGTACGGTGGCAAAGAGGAGTCTGTCCCTTGCTAAAATTTCTAGTCATCAATGTAAATAAATAGCACTGTTTACCTAACCCTAACCCTGAAATAATATTTAGAGTCTGATAGGCTCATGGCATTTATCGAATTGGCTTTTTTTTTTTTTTCAAACAGCCTCACAAATTGTTCTTCTGTTTCCACTTTTGACAAAATTTACCTGGTGCTATAATCCCACAAATCCACAATTCTGCTTTGGAGTTTCTTTCACTTCTGCGTTTGTCTGTTAATATTCCTGATTCTTAAACTTCTTGCTGTAATCATCTATTTTTCTCATACCCATGCTTGAAACGTGCAAGGTGTGCTCGTGCCATGCGTCCTTTTGCGCTTCCTTCCTTATGAACGCCTACCAAATAGCTTGAAAATAACAAGCAAAGCACATGATCTGAGAAACAATCTGGTATTTTATACCCTAAGGGAGGAATTTCTCAGCACACAAACCAAGAGTAAAGAGTTAAAAATGCTGTGTAGTGTAGATCCAACCACACTTCTGCTTACTTGTGTGTATGAGTAAAGTTATCTGCATGCATAAATATTGACAAAGTTGAATTCCGTATTATCAAATCCACTGTCAAAAGTTGACCCCGGGCGTTTTGCAAGGAAGATGATGATTGTCTCTTTCATTACTTAAATTCTGTTCTGCCTATTTAGGAGAGCTACCCACTGCTCTGTAATTACCGCTCGCCTGCCTTTCAGATCAGGCTCTCTCCTGGCAGCCTAACGCACGCCTGTGAGCGGCGGTGGCGTGGCACAGCTACAGCATCCAGCTACAAGGACCTCCTTTTAGTTGAACACTTTGATTATCACACAATAATCAGACGACTTGAGTTGCTGCGAAAGTTTTGCCAGCCCTCTGCTAAGCGCTCCTGCAGAATTACAGAATCGGGGAGATGGAAAGAGCATTAGATCATCCAGACCGTCGTCTTGCCAGTACATGTTTTCTGCTACATATTTTTTTTTCCTGCGGTTTATGGCTAGAGATACTCTAAGAACTTGGCCTTCCACTTCGATCTTCTGGAGTCTTTTCCGCGAAGTTTGATGGCAGGATTTTTCTTTGCCTGATATTTGGCCTAAATTTTTCCATTTCTTTGTTTCACCATATTATTTCTGAGTCTACGTTCTCATCTTTCAGTAATTCTCAGTGTGGTGTTAACAGCCTCTAAATATGAGTGGAATATTAGATATATCTTGCATCGCAGATCTGTCACTTAAGTGCTGCATGTTCAGTGCTTCAGGATTTGGGAAAGTAGTACTGATTGAAGACAGGTTTTAAACTGAACTGCTAATAGTATAATTTCTCAGGTGTCTGTTTTATTCCAGTGTAAGAGTGGTCTGTTCTGGTGTCACTTGAAATTGTTGAAAATTACCTGAAAAGGCCGATTTTACTCGGAAATGGAAATGTTTTTATATGAGGGCGTTATGCCAGCATGACTTAACGTGATTTTTAACACCATACTGGGTTTAAAACTGCAGGGAAGCAATGTGTGCGGGCAGGTCTGTGCAGGGCATTGCAGGGAGAATGGATAAATCAGTTTTGCATTAGTGACAGAAATAGTGGAAGTTGTAATGTATTTGAACCTTTTATTTTTTTTTTTTCTCCCTGTCATTCTCTTACCCTGTCTTTTCCTCAAGGTTTCTTCGTGTCCTAACTATTGTTCCCTTTTATAGTTTCACCTGTTTTGTTGGGGTTCAGGCATTGGTTGGCTGTTGTTTGTTCTTCAGGGCTTGGTCTGTGCTACCAGCAGCCTCAGGTGCCCAAGCAGGGTTGTCTCCAAGGTTTTCCCTTCTCCTGACCACAGAAAGCTAGATCAATAACCCCCCCCAAAACAAATAGTCGTGGCCATAAAGAGGACAAATGGACATTGTTTTGCTGTCACCCCATGAGAGACAGGCTGGTTGGTGTGAGCTGGTGCATGGCCACGTTGAGCCAGTCCCTTTGGAGCAGCCTGCGGTCGAGATCCAGCACCTCTAGCCCAGACCCCCTCTGGTTTCTGAAGCATTACTACTGTTTCTCCTTTCAGAGTTCCCCAAAGGATGAGAGGGTTGTGTTGCAAGCCTCCAAATCAAGGTGTGTTGTAGTGTCGGGGCGAGGGTGCGCGTTGCGTGCGCACCTGGAAGCTGGCAAAGGCAGGCCCAGCAGCAGCACTGCCCAGCCCTCATCCCCGCCATCCATCCGCAGTGTGTCTGTCCTATTCAGAAGGGATCCCTGTAGGGCGGGGGGAAGCGTTGGCGTGGCGCTGAGAGCTTGGCCTTCACCGAGCTTTGGGTGATAAGCTGTCCGCTGTCAGGCCACCGGGAAGCGCGATGCAGGGTAGGGATGTTGATGGGAGAGGTGAGGACAGGCGTATCATAGGAGGTGAAATTACTATTAGCGAGTGGATTGAAGGTGTTTGAGGATCAGGTTGTTACACAACTGAACAGGGAGATGAATGAAAAACATGTAAATGGGTGGGTTACTGAGTGAGTAAGAGAGAATGTGAGTGGGCGTGTAATTAGACTGGCAAGTGAGAGAGGAGGTAGGAGTGGGTGAGTAGATGGGTAGGTATGTGGCAAAAAAGTTGGAACAGCGTTACAGGGTGACTCTGGGTTAATACCTGAATGACTGGTCACAACCAGCCCCCTCGAGACACGCAGAGGTGGATGATGGCCAACGCTGTTACCATGACTGTGGGGTGTGCAGGTGAGGAGGCAGACCCTCGAGAAACCTGCTGGTTTCCACTGCTCTGTCTCCAGCTCATTTAGATGGCACATCATTTACCCTGCCTGAACTTCACTGTGTATGTGTGCAGCAAATGAGTCTTCACCTTGGACAGGTCGGTTGCATTTTGCTAGTGTTCCTGCAGAAGTGTGTAAGGCCGTAAATGTTGTTTGCTGGGGTTTTGGCTCTAAAAGTGATGGAAAAAGTAGGTGACGTGCAGCAGAGACACTTAGTCTGTGTGGGGCATTGCAGTTTGCAGTGGGTATTCCCGAGAGCTGCAGGTGGAAGGAGTTACAGAAAGTACAAAAATCAGGGATATGTTGGAATTACGAATGTGCAGCACGTCAGCTGGTAAAGGCGTCTCCCAAACTTAAGGCTCTGTCGTTTTAATGAATGAGATGGGAAGGTAGAGTAACTTTAAATCATTATCAAACCTTGACGGACAGGGCTTTCATTGGGATCTTTCGGTATAACTGCTGGAGGGCTGGACATAGTTCACCATGACTAATACGTAACTGGTTTTAATTCACTGTGGCAGAGTTACAACCCTAGCTGTGACCTCTCTGGCATCAGGTACACTCAGCCTATTGTTCAAGGTAATGGCTCTACCATCCTGTTATAGGAAGTGCGAGGAACATTTTCAATATTGATTGTAATAGAGCGAGTCTGTTTGAAGCCCAAATAGAGGTGATTGACTACTGCAGGAAGTTACAGGCTTTACCTTAGCTGCCAGAAAGGTGTGTATTTACTAAGGAATAACTTAACACGTGGTGTTGTACTGAAAAATCCTACTAGAGACCAGTCCCTGCAGGTTTTTCATCCGTTTGGCTAGGTAAGGTGGGAGTTTTCCCTTGCTGGACCTACATTGCTTTGTCTACATGTGGACTGATGGCAGGATGCAGACTTGGTATATCAAGCAGCCTGCTCCGAGGAGCACTTAGCCCCATGCTCGCTGTTGCGTTGTACATTAGTGGTTTTGACGCAGGTTGCATCAGTCGGGGTGGTTGCACCCCCATCGTATCTGGAAGCAGTTTGGGGAAGGAGACGCCAGCCCAGCGTTACGGTGTGTTTAATAACTCCTACCGGCTTTAGGGTGCACGCTGGCATTTTCTTATTGCCAGGCAGAAGTCTAACACTGGGTTACACGTGGGTCATCGGGGGGTTGGTACCTTTTAAAAGTATCCCTAAGCAGTGAGTGGAATCTTTCTCATCTTGAACATGGTCACCTGTTGCAAACTGAATTGCCTGTAAGCCTTGGAATTGTAGCTGAGCCAGCTCACACAGCATTTACTCATTTTTTTTATCTCAGACAAATCCAGAAATGATTTGCTGTACTTAGGCAGATGTTTTTTACCATTTAAGCGGAGCAAATCTCTTGCTGATGTTCAAATGCCGCAAAAACTCTGCAGAGTAGGTTGCGGAGGAGTGTGTGGGTATGTTTAACACAAGCCTATTGGGTTGTAGATCTGTCAGAGCCCCAGATTTGCATTTCTTACATAAGCAGAAATCCTAGTAGTGTTTACACGTGCTTTATCTGTCCTTTAGGAATTGCAGGAATTAAATTGCTGTGTCAAAAACGCTGCTCTTGGTTGCTGTCTATGGGGCTGCACGGACACTGCAATACTGACGATTGCAATCCCGTCTAGGAGTTTGTTTGCTGTTACACTTGATATTAAAACTTACCGCAGCAATCACAACAGCAGCGTTCTACCTGGGTGGAAGGGCGGACAGTCATGAGACTCTGAAAATACATGGGAACAAAAACCCTGAAATCTCCCTTCAGCTTAATTAATTGTTTGGTTTTGTCGGTGACAAGGTTACAAAGCATTCGTAATAAGCATGCTTTGGCCTTTGCCATTTTTTTCCATATGGGTGTGTGCTTCCTTTTCGTTAGGTTGTTTTTCTTTCCTTTTTTTTTTTTTCTTCTATTTTTTTAAGCACAGCCACTCCTTTCATTTTAAGAATAAGAAATTAGCTGCTTGCTGAGCAGAAAAAAGTCTCATAAACATTGCAATTCTGATCCTTCTAATCCTTTACTACCTGTAGGGGCAGGTGCAGGAAGCTACTACAGGAGAGGAGGTTTACTGACTTTTTCAAGGCTTGGGATTACACAATGGAGCAGTATCTTTTAGACGCTGCGGAGAAAGTTCAGAACAAGGTGGTCCAAAGGTGCGTTGCTGGGAGATACATCCCTTTTCCTTGGCTTACTTCAGTTCTGCCCCGTAGAGTTCTGAGCCCTTCAGCTAGCATTTTAAACACAAAATTGAAATAGGCTCTCTGAAGTATACGTACATTATCTGTCTTGTTTCCAGCTGTTGTTAAAATAACATTTTATTTCTGGAGATACTGTCTCCTAATACATTTATTACCCGGATTTTTTCTGTTTGTTGCTCAAGACGAAGTGAAGGGAACCACTCGATCTCAGTAAAAGTGCAAGCAGTGAACGCCGTTGGCTGTATGGCCTGTGCAGTGCTGAGATAGCGTCTGTAGGAGAACAGCCAGACAGCTCAAAGAAGAAGTACAGGGAGTTTATTTATATTTTTTTTTTTTTAGCACGCTGAAACTGTTTAAAATGCTGAAATAGGGGCAGGGCATGGAGGGTGGTAAAAAATACATCACCCATCCCTTGTGATTATGTGGTTTTCTCCGATTTTTTTAATGTTGCCTGCAATCAGCCACGCGTTTCAGTTGTGATTGCTGCCCTACGACCGTGGCTGTGTGCAGGATGTCTCGTTTGCCTAATATTAAAACTATGTATGTGTAATAACACTTTTATAATGCTTCCCATCTGGAAGATGTCACACACCTTCATATTAAGACTCACAGCACCCTTTTTACCATACCGCTGTGTTTTGTGGATGGAGACTCCTGTGCATGGACTTGCTAGTGAACAGTTCTAGTCTGAAAAATAGTTGAAAGCAGCTTATTATTTATTGCCAGAAGTAGGTTTTCACTGTTGGCCTGTCTTGCTCAGTCTAGTAGAACCAATCCATTTGTGAGAGAGTAATTTGTCTGTTTAAAAACGTTACGCTTCGTTTACCAGAAGTGCTGAGCAACTAACACATAGTAGGGGATCTGAAGACCACCTTCCTCTGATCGTTCCGGAGATGCCTGGAAGCTTGAAGGTTTTGGTCTAAAATTGTATGCGCAGACCAAATCAGAGTTATGTTGTAGGGTGTGAGTTCCTGTCAAAAATTGTCTCAAATGGGTACATCCATTAAAAGGTCTGTGCAAGTGATTGTCCTACTGCCATTTAGATTAGCAAGGCTACCTTCTGTCTTGAATGAAGTTAATTAAATTGTGTCAGAGAATGGGCAAACTACAATATGAAATAACCAGGCATTATGCTTTTCATTCTCTAGATTTGTAAGAGGTATTGCTGCGTGAGCAGTATTGCAAAAAGAGGAAGAAAAAGAGCAGCTTTATGTGCTAGCATGACTTTGGAAAAGGGACAATGAATTGCTGGTTTTCCAGCATGTAGGAAAGCGAGCGTCTGAGCTGCTTGTGCGCTTCAGATACATTTGCTTATACTGCTTATATTTGCTGTGTGTACTGATGAATAGATTTAAGTGTATAACCCTCCTTTGGGATACCGAATGATCCAAGCGCTGGGCAGCAGATAGCATCAGTGTGCTTACTTCCAGCTGGTGGTGACAGCGGATGCTGAGCGCTTGAAAAATTTCACCTGCCATTTGGGTAATTGATTGAAAGTCAAGTTCTTCCCAAAGCCTGGCATGATGCACAGTCAGTGTGCAGTAGGAGAAAACAGCCCAGATCTGCTGTCTTTGGGCTTGTTCTGTGAACTCTTATGTTTTATTTTCAAATCGCTTTTATAACATGACGATGCAAATTTGAGCGCACTCTGCAGATTTGACCTGTATCTGCATGTTTGGAAGAAGCCCGTAAAATGGTTTCTGGGTTGTTTTCAGTAAATCTCCAGTTTATTATTCTCAGAAAATTTGATGCATCTGCAGCGTGCACGATCTGGAGTTCTGATATGCAGATGCATAGCCTTGCCTATCTAGTCAAATCAGTGTAGCAACTGCTTTTACAAACTACGTGACAATGTACAACCTCCTATCTGAGAACCAGATCAGACTAAAATTTGGACTCGGTCCAAAAAACAAAATACTGCAATCAATCTGCTTACTGTGTCAGCATTCAGATTCGTTTCTGTTAGATACACTGCAGGGAAAGGAAGTGGAAAATGCATGCTAGCATCCAGAATCCGATTCCTGAGTCATGGAGGATGGCAGAGATTGGCGTTGTTAATAGGAGTTGCTCAAAGGTCCCTATGTTTTTGCAGACACCGTATGGGCTAATAGCTGTTAAAGGCGACGTTCTAAGGCTGTGTGACACTAAGGAAGTCACTGCATGACACGATGGATGACATGTGACTTCCCTGTTTACACTCAGCCCAGCTGTAATTGTATATGAAATAGCAGTGATAGAATGATCTGCTCGTGTCACAACATCCTCAGTCTGCGGTCCTCAGCGTTTAGAGCTGCCCCTTGGTACCACTGGGAGTTTGCAGAGCTCAGGCCCTCGGAAAACCGTACTTTAAATGCTGATGCGTTCAAACTGGGTTGACCTCTTGCCTAAGACCGTGTGTTTCCTTCCCTTCTGCCTGTCCCTCTGCTATTCTCAGCTGCTGGCTGGCACACCTCATCTGCCTGGCAGGCGTCTGCTCCTCGGGCACTCGGTGGGCTTCTGCTGCTGCACCCACCCACTTTGTGGCTCACTTATCCGTTCTTCCATGCTTGCTGCTTAACCCTCTCATTTCCAGTTCCCTGGACTTCACCTTCTCTCCCAAACTTTGCTGGATCTCAGGAAGATCGTTCAGCTATGCTACTGGGAGAGGAGGACCAGCACAGCAGCGTAATGCGTCTCGGGTCGCTGTAGGCAGCACACAAGTGCGTAGCATGTACTGCGTAGCAGCAGGGTCACTTTGGGTTATAACAGTAAATCTTCTAAAAGTAATCACACTTTAGAAGTGATTTAAGCGCTCGAGTTTCTGGGTGAAAGCCAACTGCCATGGTTTAATCTGCACCCTAAAGCTCTGCTGTTAAATCTGATCTGGCAATTCTGCCTGCGTAGGGGTGCAGACACCAATAGCACCGTATCTTTACTGATACACAGTGGGACCTTTAGTGTCCACAGCAAGAATAAAAAACATTTTAAAGGTAATTTATTGTTATTATGACACTGTAGATGTGCAGCAGGATACATGGGTGGGATTGGTCTCTGACACAAAGACCAGACAGCGTAATGTATGTGTGCATACATGTCTGCTAGTGCACAGTGATAGGATTCAGCCGCCTGCACATTGGTGTCTGGTGCCATTGAGACACGTTACGTTATCTGGGACAAGCCCGTAGGGCTGGCAGGTACAGCACGAGTTTTACGTGGGCCGGGCAGGATGCTGTATATCACCTAAAATGGCAGTAGGCATGGCTGCTGTGTTTGGGCAACTAAACTTTCACCTAAGTGTCCAAGCTCCTGTTGTAATCACTGGAGATGGAATTTAGTAAGTCTAGAGAGCGATTCTGCTCACCCAGCAGCAGCCATGTGTATTTGGTGGCCTGAAACACTGTTCAGATGCTACTGGATCTCTAGTGATTACCAGTAGAGTTTTTTTTTCCTCTGACACATAAGGTATAATAAATATAAATAATAAATAGTTTGAAGTACAAACCGATTCACATTCTTTCAGTGAAATCAGAATTTGTAATAGTAAATTGGAATGCAAAGTAACAGTATTTTTTTTTTTAATGCAGCTGGAACCCTGTGCAGAAGAAAATCATTAAACCTAAAGCCAGTAACTATTCATGAGTGTGATGAATAGTTTCTGCTTCTCTCTTACACTTCCCGTATAAGTTTCAGGGTCATGAGCACATTTATTTACCCATTAAGCTGCTTTTTCGTAAATCAGAGTTTTTGGTTACGTTGCAGTGTGACTAACTAGCACGTAATGAGTTATTCTTTTAGGTAGGTAGGGGACAATTTTTATTTTAAGCCAAAACACTACAGCACCAAAGAAAACTGTGTTTCTGTTGTTAATTGTCAGTTTCTTTCTGTCTTTTACAGTATCTTGATTTGAAAAAAAAAAAATCAACAAGCCCATTGTGGTACTTTGGATTAGGCTATAAAAGTATAGTGTCCCTATGTGAAAGGAGTTTTTAATTATTGTTAATTGTACTTGCTAGCTTCATTTCTGAAGGGAAACGGAGGTGACCTCATCCTGAAAGTTGTCAGTCTCATGCAAGTGTCATCCGCCGCCTGGAAAAGAGGTTGGGGGTTTGTTTCTTGTTGCTTTTTTTAATGAGGAGCTGTCGGCTGGCCTGATGGGCCCTGCAGCTTTGGAAACGCTGTCCAAACTCGGGCTCAGTAGCACGGTTGTTTGAGATTTTCAGCTACAGAGATGAGTTGTATCTTAGGAGCAGGGAGCCGGCAGAGTCTCAGACCTGTGGTCTGACTGCTCCGGTAACGTCTCTAGCAGCAGCCGGTACCAAAGATTTTGGGGAGAGATGGAGTCCTTATAGAGGATGTTTACCAGACATTTGGGGGCTTATTCCTACTCTTCCATACTAACTAGTGTAACAGCCTTGGATATTTTCATTATCTATCCAAAGACTTGATTTGTTAACCCTTTGTTCTTGGCTTTGGCATACTCTTGTGAGGTCCACACTTCATCTGTGCTTTGCTTTTAAACAAGTGCAAAGAGCGTATTCCCTCACCCTTGCGACTGTGATCCGTGCAGGGCAGTGGTGGCTTTGTGCGTGTATGTGCGGGTGCGTTGGGACCCATCGGTGTTCTGTTGTGACCATAATGGAAATCCCTAAATATTTGTCATCGGTTTAGTTCATTGAACATCTCCGTATGTCAGGAGAAGGATGAACAGGAGCACTTTTTTGTTTCTCCTCACTACTTTGTATTTCTTAAGCTGTTACCTTGTTTAGTCTTACATGAACCGTCTCTAAAATAGCTTGAACTTTTCAATTCCGTTTCAATTCATCCAGTGCCATCTGCCACTGTGTCTGCTGTGAGTTTCAGTCCTGAAGAAAATCCTCTTTTCTCATCGGTACCTCTGCACTCTTTCATAAGGACAACGTCATGCGAAGCTGGAAGGTTGTTCCCACCTTTGTAGCAATGTAAAGAGGCAAATTCTGACAACCTGTGTCCTCTGAATACCCAACTTGCTGTGAAGTCATCAGCAGTGCAGTTCCTGAGCATCCCTGAGGCTCTGGGATGTGGTTTCTGTGCTCAGCTTTCACTCAGGCAGTCCTCACCAACTCACCTCACTCTACTTTTTGGTCTGTCTCAGATGTGTATTTAAAGCTGCTGATTATTCCTCAGCATCAAACCATTGACTTGGAGGCAGACGGAGAGCAGGGTGCCAGCGGTTTCCTCTACAAGGGATTAAGCCTTCAGCTGCTCTGTTTCCTAGCCCTGGCCTGCAGAAATCACCAAGGTCGGTGAGCTTGGTACGTTTAATGGGTCTCCTCACCGCTTCGCCAGACGGATTGGGAACCGTGGTCTGGAGCTCGCAGTTTGTCATTCCTTTGCTTTCTGCTGCTCGTTAAAAGACAGAATTCACATCTCGATGATGTGAGATGTTAGGGCTGTCTGACATGGTTTTCATTCTGCGGCTTCCCAGATCTTGTTTATGCAAAAGGAGTGGAAGTTTTCTTGAAGACACATTCTTCAGTAAAAACACTGAACTCAAGTCACCTTACGCGGACTAGTCAGTCCTTCCTTTGCTATCTGTGACGTGGGGATCACAACTGCACCTTAAAGGATTGTTCTGAAAACTGGGGTGGTCTGTTAGCATTTCTGCAGTCTTATTAAGAAAAAAATACATTAAATAGAAATATTCTCAAACCTGTTCATCTCCCAGGGTTGAGTTTGGTGTCTTGTTCTACTTTGGGGGTGTTTTTATTGTCTGTTTTTAAAAATGTGGGACTGTTCTTACCTTTACTGTGTACACTCTCCAAGTCTGAGTTACCATCTGCATGCTGGAGGTGGGTACAAAAAGACGTTTACAGGATGTAGTTACTGAAACGTGGGTACCACGTTGGGTAGGAAGGTATGTCTGTATCAGCGTTGAGTACAAGCTGCGTCATCCTGAACAGAGACAGTCCTGTGTCTCGCTCTCACAAACTGCTGTAGAAATTGTGGCCTCCCAGCGTCTTCCTTGAATTGTTGGAATATATGTTATGTAGATACTGCCGGATTTCAAAGTGGGGTAAAGAACCTGTTACCTGCTGACGCCAAAGGCAGGCCAGAAGCAGAGCTACCTGCCTCTGTTTGGAAGAGGCGCAGAGCGATTTGTTAACATGAGCCGGCCCCGTGACGAATGTGAAGCAAAGCCGTGCTCCCAGGTTTGGGCTCAGGACCTTGTTTCCCCACGGAGGATCGTTTATCAAGCGTGGCCGCTGTGGCCACAGATGCACAGCCCTGCCGTGGGAGAGCAGGGTTTGTTCTCGTCTCTCGCATCCTTACGGCTTCCCACACTGCACTGCCCTGCTTTTCGGCCCTGGGCACGGAGAGCGTTTGGCACAGAGACAAGAGACGGACCGAGGGCTGCTAGGCAGCAGCAGCAAACGTAGCACTGCTCCTTCTCTCGTGCCAGATGAACTTTTGGTGGTGGACTTTGGAGGCATACGTTTCATATGGGCACAACCGGCTCTTCATTTAAAGAATAAAACAACTTGGAACTACCCTGGGGCAAAAATAAATGACTGCAAGAATGCCAGAGGGTTGAGCAACATAAGGACATGTTGTTTCCTTTAAGGATTCTGACTATAAATGACGTCACTTAGATAGTTTGGATGTTTTTGAGCACTACAGGGCTTGGAAAGGGAAAGCAAATCGGAAAAACACTGGGAAGCTGAACAATTTGTTTTGTTTTATGACTCCCTGGTAGTTTAATGAGGGAGCTATTACTCATGCACTGTCACTGCACATCTAGAAAATTCCTCTGGGTTTAAAATCTGGCAGGAAAAAGTAGTTTCCTAAAAACCACTGAATTAATGAGATAAAGCCCATTGCTCAGGAGTCCCTAACAGGAAGGGTCAGAGGCAGAGTTGTGCAGGACTCACAGCGTGTTGGAAATCTTCTCCTCGGGGTCTTTCAAAGAGCGGATAGTGCTGGCAGCAGTTCAGAGAAGCGATGCAGACGGTATGCTCAGCATCTCTCTTTTAGGATGCAATACTGTGGATTTTGGGAGAAAAAGGGTTGGTTTGATGGGGGCCTATTTTGCAGACAGTCCTTTCCCCTCCATTACCTTGTACCTGAAAATCCCTGGACCCCGGGTACTGGTCCCCTCTTGAAGAGATGAGATTTAAAGAAAGGTTTTTCTCACACATAGACAATGGTATGAGACAATATATTAGTAACATGGAAGTGAAGGAGATATACCTAGGGAGAAGAAAAAGAAGTATTTGTTGTCTGGACATAATTATACAGTTTAAATGAATCTTCACAATTTCATAATGCATATTTGTGTGTCTGTCAGAATTCTAACTTGCTGCTTTGTTTGTCTACATTGTTTTATAGGTCTGTACAGTGTAGCTTGCACATTTACTTCAGTTATTTTTAGGTATTTTAACCTATCCTGTCATATCCATACAGGATATGCATTATCCTCATCTTAACTGGAAACCTAATATAACTTTTATGGCCTTGGAAAGCAGGACGAGTGCTGTTGCGGTTGATGTTTTAGAGTACAGTGAACAGAGGACTGCTCTAGTCTGGAAATGCAAGTGAATATATTCCTCACCAACCCCCTGACACAATTACTGCCTTGTAGCATAAGTTACAGTAATTTCTTGTGGAAAAAATGCAGATAAAGCAGGGGCTGTTAGGAAGGAAATCCTTGAGGAGTCTGCAAAGTGTGATGTAATGATTAGTAATAGGATTATCAAACCACTGTAGCATTTCTGCTACAGTTCATCTTAAATTACAGTACCTCAGACACAATCATAGTCATTCCTTGTGTTACTTCAGTGCTGTACTGTAGTATGAATCACCTTTGTCTTCTGTTACTGTCCTTATAAGCACTTCATAATTCTTTTAATTAATAATTATTTTAATTCAAATATGTTTTTCCCGTACACAGACTGTAATCCAAAATATTGCCAGTTTTCCATGGAAGTACAGAAGCAGCACCGCAGATTAATTGAGCGTCCCATTCAGAGAGACCCTTAGCCGTGTTCCCTTGTACGTGCAGCATCCACTCTTTTTGAAATACCCAGTATTAAGCTGGTTTGGAATTTTTTTCTAAAGCTCACAGATGCCCAGTCTGTGTCTCTGTGCTGGATTTTTGCCCTTGGGTGTGGAACTCGCTGCCTGGGCCAGAATTAGGAAATGCTTCCTACATCTGCTGTGAAAAACTGTTGGATCAGCTCGGTTTTCAGCAGAATGGGACAGAATAAGACTGCAAAGGCTGGGAGAAAGCTGCTGGTGTTGTGAAGATGGCAGGGGTGTGGATGTGAGGTAATTCTCGTATTTTGGAATAAAAACGACCAGCGTAGAGTGAGACACTTGAGAGGGATCTTGTTTATGATGCACTGGATTGGGATTTGGGCATCAGTCATGCTGAGGGGGTATCATGCTGAGGGTATGGATATGTGGCAGCAGCTCAGCTTGGCTCTGAAAAAGCTTGTTGGGGTACCAGGAGCAGCGTGGCGGTTGCAGAGATGTTCAGCCTCGAGCATTGCATCTGTGCTGCTTCAGTTTCCAGCGTAGTGTGGGTGCTTCAGTGTCCAGGCTCCAGTGAAGGTAGTGAGCACCAGCGCTCCTGTACGGCCTTGCTCTGGGGAGAGCTGTGGTGTTGGCATGAATTTTGGTGGGTTTGGAGCTCTTTCAGGGGGCTTACACTGTGTATAGGCTGCTTTTTGCCTAAATGGCTGCAGCAGAGTCTAGGTGAGAAGCAGATTCCCTCACTCCAAGTGAGACACCTTTGATCGTGAAGAGCAGGTATATCAGGCTCTAATATAGAATCACAAATGGTTTGGGTTGGCAGAGACCTTACAGACCATCTAGTTCCAACCCCCTGCCGTGGGCAGGGACACCTTCCACTAGACCAGGTTGCTCCAAGCCTCATCCAGCCTGACCTTGAACACTTCCAGGGATGGAGCAGCCACACCTTCTCTGGGCAACCTGTCCCAGTGCCTCCCCACCCTCTCCGGGAAGCATTTCTTCCTTATAGGTAATCTAAATCTCCCCTTTTCAGTTTAAACCCTTTACCCCTTGTCCTGTCACTACAGGCCCTTGTAAAAAGCCCCCCCAGCTTCCTTGTAGTCCCCTTCAGGTATTGGAAGGCTGCAGTAAGGTCTCCATGGAGCCTTCTCTTCTCCAGGCTGAACAAGCCAATTCTCTCAGCCTGTCCCCATAGGAGAGGTGCTCCAGCCCTCTGAGCATCTTCGTGGCCACCTCTGGACTCGCTCCAACCGGTCGACATCTTATTTTGGGGGCCCCAGAGCTGGATGCAGCACTCCAAGTGGGGTCTCACGAGAGCGTGTGCTGACGCCTAAGCCGCTACCGAGTAGAGTTTTATCGCTGCGGGTTCCAGACACACAAATTCTGCCAAAACGTAGGCAGAACAAAGACAGGCCATGTGGCTGACGCCTGCAGCCTCCCCGTGTCGTGGCAAGGGGCACTCGTGGGGCAGCCGTCTCCGGAGACAGCAACGACTTGCTGTTCGGTGTTGCGTCACCCCTTGAGCAGAACGACTGGGCTCCCTGTAGCTCCAGTCATGTGTGTTTTGCGTCAATACAATGGCTTGTTATTGGTAGAAACCTAGCTTAATTTTCCTGTTAATGAGGGCTTAACACTAGCCTATTAACAGTATCGTGGTTCAGCTGATTTCCCTTCTTGGCGAAGTGTGTCCCCTTCGCTGTGTTCTCTCTGTGCCGAAAGGAAGCTGCTGTAACGGTCGGCGTTGCCGTGAGGCGGATGGTACCTAACAGAGCGCTGCTCCCATCTGTGCGTGCCCGTGCAGTTCTGCAGGTGCCGCCGGACACCGTCACCTCCACCCGCTCAGAGCTCTTCTCCTGGCTCCTGCTTTACCCTTGGACTTCAGTGTGCCGGTACATAGTTGTTTGAATGCAATATTAGGTTTTATATTTAAAGACTCTCCTCATCTTTTTTTCTTAAACCGTACTTTGTCAGGGCCTCTGCAGCTGTCGATACACAGCACATACTTCATTATCCCAGTCATCACTTTGACTGTTTTTATCCTTTTAACCTTCACAGTTGCTACAGCAGACAATTGTGGGGATAATCTAGAGTGAATTTCCTTGGCCAGTATTAAAACCACAAAGAAATCCAAAGTAGTTCTGTTAAAAAAGAATCTCTTGATAAAACTATTTGTGAAGGACTGAAAGGGGGAACACAGAAGGAATACCCAGCTCCACTGCAGGGAAGGGGCTGTAGGACACCATCGCAGGCGGGCAGCTGCCACGTTCCTGCCCGTGTCCTCTCAGACCTGTTGTAACTGCTAAGTGGTTAATGCGGAACGGTCAGTGCTGAGCGGGGAACAGGCCTCGCTGGCAGATGCTCACTGCTGTTTGTTGTGAGCTATCTCAGTAAGTTCTGCGTCTGCCTTTGTTAGAATTTTGATGTCTGCCTTCACGTTCCCCGTTTCTAATAAATCAGGTTGGATTTGCAGAATATTAAAGTGACATTAGGATGTGCCTATTATCAGAGTTGAGTTGAGTCAATGAATTGTGTGCTGTGAACTAACCGAACTCGTTTATTAATTGATGAATTAATTTCATCATGTCTGATAGAAATAGGAGAACTCAAATGCTGGCAGAACAGAGAGCTAACTCTCTTCCTCACAAAGTCACTAGGGTTTCTTTGGATTTAGTTTTCATTAGTCTAATAATGGCCACATTTTTAAAAGTAGGAAGTTACACCAGTCACTTGCAATTCAGGCTTCTTCTCTTTGGAGTTCTCTTCTGTCCTACACCACTTCCATGCTGACTTCTGCCTATTGAAATAATTTGAAACTTAAAGTTTCTAGTTGCTTTTTCTAAGCAAAATATTAGCACTTTGTCTTCATCCTTAGCTTTCTTTTATTCTGGTCAAACAATCAAGGCAGTCAATCATGTTGTCAAGCTCAAGTTTTTATCCTGTCTGGGTGTTTGTAATTCTGGTGGCTTTTTTGTGATCTCTGTTAATCATGCTCTTTAATGCACTAGTCAAAAGATCTTTTACACAATGACATCCTCTCTTAGCACATTCTGCATCTTGCGTCTTCTCAATTTCCTCTGCAATCACGTATTTGACTACTGCCTCTGTGCAGCCAAGTTCCAGATCTGCACCTCTGTGCATCATTTCGTTTCTCTCCTGAGATGTTGGACTGACCTGTGCACATGTGAATTTGATAGCGATCAGCTGCAGCTCTGTACAGCTTCAGGAGAAAGGGGCTGTCTCCCATGCCAGCCCTCTGTAAATGCCACAAAAATACCTTTTCATTTAAACCTCTATTTTAAAGCTATACCTTCTATGATGCCTAGAGTAGATAGGCCATCATGCTGCTCATCTGCCTTTACCTCAGGTTTTATTGATTCATTATTCCTCGTGTTTTCTCTTGGTTTTTATGTCTCTTCACTCTTCTGTGCCACGGGCAGTAAACCAGAAACCGAATTCCTTTTATTCTGTTTTATATGGAACTCCTAGATCAGTGTGTCTTGGTTCATGACAGGGACTCTGCTCTGCTACAGTACATTTACAGTGCCTCCCTTGGAAATCACTGGGAAGCTAAATACCTATATAGCTTCAGAACCTACACAAGCTGAGCTTCCAGGGCCCAAAGAAAATCAGACTAGAAACTGAGCTTCAGTCTTCCTTATCTTAATGCTTCAATTACGAGATGCTGACCTCGTTCATAGCTTCAAAAGATGGAGCCAGTTCCAGGGAGAAGACTATTAACATCACAAGTAAGTTGCAGCAAAGTGGATATATGCACGTTACATTTCTCTGATAGATGGGGACATATTTTTCTAATGCAACTGAAGTTGTTCAATAGCTGCAGTAGATTAAAGCAAAAACTACTCTGCAAAACAAAATTACTTTCAAAATCCAACAGCCATTTTTTCCCACCTCTTACTTGGCTCTGTTTCATATGCAGAGCATTATGCTGTGGTCCTCTGATTAGTTCTATAATTTCCGTGTCGTATGCCAGCACCAGTGTTTATTATTGAAGCATAATGTCTGGTTTTATCCTGATTATGTGTTTTGCCCTGTATCGGTAGTCAAATACATGAAGTGAGTAGTAAAAGGGGTTCAGGAGTAAGAACCAGTAAATGCTCAAAGCTGTGCAGGATTCGGCAGATGGAATCAATTCCAGGGCTGCCAGATGTTTGCTGGTTGACCGAGGTGATCCTGGCTCAGCACTCAGTGAATCCTAGAATCACAGAATGGTTTGGGTTGGAAAGGACCTTAAAGACCATCTAGTTCCAACCCCCTGCCAGGGGCAGGGACACCCTCCACTAGACCAGGTTGCTCCAAGCCTCATCCAGCCTGGCCTTGAACACTTCCAGGGATGGGGCATCCACAGCTTCTCTGGGCAGCCTGTTCCAGTGCCTCCCCACCCTTTCTGTGAAGACCTTCTTCCTGATATCTAATCTAAATCTCTCCTCTTTCAGTTTTAACCCATTACCCCTTGTGCTGTCACTACAGGCCCATGTAAAAGTCCCCCTCCAGCTTCCTTGTAGCCCCCTTCAGGTACTGGAAGGTGCTCTAAGGTCTCCCTGGAGCCTTCTCTTCTCCAGGCTGAACAAGCCCAACTCTCTCAGCCTGTCCCCATAGCAGAGGTGCTCCAGCCCTCTGAGCATCTTCATGGCCTCCTCTGGACTCGCTCAAACTGGTCTATATCCTTCTTATGTTGAGGGCTCCACAGCTGGACACAGAACTGCAGGTGGGGTCTCAGGAGAGCAGAGTAGAGGGGGAGAATCCCCTCCCTCACACTGCTGGCCACACTTCTCTGGATACAGTCCAGGATACAGTTGACTTTCTCAGCTGCCAGTGCACACGGCCAGCTCATGTTCAGCTTTTCATCCCCCAGTACCCCCAAGTCCTTCTCCTCAGGGCTGCTCTTGATCCATTCACCACCCAGCCTCTTTCTGTGTTTGGGATTGCCTCAACCCAGGCAAGGACCTTACATTTGTCCTTGTTGAACTTCAAGATCCCTCTCGCTTCCTGGCTCTTCCAGTCTCTGGCAGAACTTACAGGCCATTGATCAGGCCCTAAAATCTTTGGGTAAATCTTCCACCTTTCTCTCCTCAAAGCCAGAAGAACCAAGCTTTTTAATTAGGTGACACAGCCAGGCCTAAATGAAAAGATGCAGAAATGGAGGGGCACTGGGTGGTTGTGTTTCTTGGGGGGGGTGTGCAGGGCTGGTGGCTCTGAGACAATAACCCTGGCAGCGGTCCAGGGGACCTGCTGCTGTGTCTCCCGTGCAGTGGGGGCAAGTGTGGGCTGGCATGTTTCTGTAACACCCTTTCGTTCTGTAATCATTATACAAGGGGATCCAAAGTGGAACCAAACTGGTGAAACTGGACCGTAGCAGTGTGACCTGCTTCTATAAGGGGAAGCCAAAGTGGAAACGCAAACATGGGTTTAAATAAGCCGTTTTATAAGCTCCAGGTGCTGATGTCATGAGAGCGCCTTGCGTATGCTAAAGGAAGAGCATGTTGTTTGAGGGGAAAACCCATTTATAGATATGTACAGGCTGAAAGGTAAACGATTTCTGTTTCCGGTGAATTGGTAGGATACGCGCCCTGCTTCCTGCTGTGCAGTGTGTGCTCTAAGTCTAGCTGGCGCGTATTGTGTTAGTCGCTGCGCAGCACTGTGCGGGGAGTGAGTATCTTTACAATTTTGATTTCTGATTCTTTGCTTCTTCAGTATAACAAGGGTTGAAAGGTGGTTTGTTTGCTCTGAAAGTATTTCTGGCTTGGCTGTCTGGGTTTTTTTGCCATGTCATACATGGGAGGAGTGAACAATATTTGCCTTCAGCTAAAAAGATCCTCTGCAGCCTGTTTGTCAGGCGTGGGAATTCAGTTGGGACTAAAAACGATGGCACTTGGAGCGGTCTGGTTGAATTTCCTATCCCTCTTAATTGCTATCTTTTTGTGTGTGTGTGATGATTTTAATTTCACACCCTCTTCAGTAATCACGGAGTTTTGCAAAGGAGTCGGAATTTGTGTTTGTATTACACCAGGAAAAAGAAAACCACAGAAAAATGAATGTTTTCTCGTGTGTTTGTTACATTTAAAAGACACATAAGAGCAATTCTTTCCGGGTTGCTTTTTGTCCTTGAAGAGACGAACTAGCACAATCCCACACGTAGATAGGTAGATGAATCCGGTGCTGGAGATAAGCAGAGGGGCAAAAAAGTTACAAGTGCCTGGTTTTAAGAGCTCACTTTGTAGAGACCTAAGTGGATGCGATGCAGTGCGCGGCACAAGAATATAAACAGTAGGTGTGGTTTCTGGGTGCTTCATGACAGGGGCATTTCTGCTCAGTGCTGGGATTAGCACTTCTTTTGAAGCTTATATAACAGCTACGTTGCCAGGGTGGTTTCTAAAAATGATGCTCATCGCTCTTCAGATTCCAAAAGCTTTAAGTCAGAAGAAATATTTTAAGCTGAAGAAATTTTTTTTTCCTCCCCCCTAATGATCATTGGTTTTCTCCCAGATCCCAGTGAGATACTTCTGCATATGTAAGACAGCGCTGGGAATGAAAAAAAAAAAACGTTTTCATAACGTCAAGACGTGGACAAGCAACACTCAGATTTGGTGTGGGTGGCTACTTCGTTAACATACCTTGGTTGTCATACCTTAGAAAGCAACAGGGAATTACGTTGTTCTTTATAGTTGTCCTGTACAATTTCTAAAGTGTAACATCTGCTGCTTTTACCCAGCAAATCGTGATGCCCTTAGGGAAAAAACCCTCTGTATTGCTGCCTCTGTGGCCCCGAAGATCGCTGTTTGACAGAAGAGCAGTCAGCTGCTATGGTGATGGGCACAGGGTGGGAACATGGACAGAAATAGAGAGGCAGGGCTCAAACCAGACTATTCCTGCTTCCTTACTCTTTCACTAGCCCTTTCTGATTTTGGTGGTGACTCCTTACAAGGGCTAACGGGTTATTTTGCTGTTTTCTGCCTCAAAGTCTCACAAGTAACGCAAAATAATACCCAAGCAGAAAGGAGAGTGAGTTCTCAGATTGATAATGCTCGTGCAGGACTGCATGTATTGCCCTGCAGTGCAGCTTGTGCCCGTTGTGCTTGAATTGGGATGCGCAGAAATCTCCCTTCTCCCATAGAAATTGAAGACGGTTTTTGGTATTGCATAATTCATATATTAAAGCCTTTGTCATAAAAACATCTTACTGGTTTTTTCCCCAGCTTGATAAGCCAGCTTTTGTATTTTTAGGATTTCTGTTTCCTAATAATCCCCAAAATCAGCCAGAAGGGATTTCAAAACAGAATTTGGAGTAAGTCTGACACAGCTTGTACATCAGGGGCGTTGCCCTGCGCAGCAGGTGATGCTCTGGCACCTGCTGTTCACAGATCCTTCCTCCGCAGAGAATTGTTGCCCCGTGGCATGGGGGCACACCATGGGAGTCAGCGTGTAGGTGGCCCGGGACTCAAGTCATCTGCCAGGAGATATATCCTACAGGGTGTGTCTGCTCATGTACTGCTGGATGAAACTGAGACAGCAGTTTCTTTTGGTGGATTTTGAAGCTCTGATCTAAAATTACTCCTTCCATAGGGAACATGATACCTGTATTCTAGCGATGAGGTTAGTGGTAGGCGTTGATTGCCTGTTTAAACTGTAAATACGCTCATTTAAGTTCAGATTTTGAGAGGCCTTAACTTGGCTAAAAGCCTGTATAAGAGGCTGGAGGAAGAGAAGGATGGTTATGAAATTGCATTTGAGTTTATATCTTTGAAGAACAACACAGAGAGGACTAATTCAAACAGCTTCTGGTATGTTTTCTTCTTCCAGATTTTGAGGACAAACCTGTCAGTAATGAATGGTTCCAGAAAAACGTGGAGAAAATGGTACATGGTGGAGGCTGGTTTTTTGAGGTATAGCACATCTGTGTCCCTTCTTGGTATCAGCTGGTGGTGTAAATTCCTTGTGGCCATCAGACCTTTACTGTTGGAAGCTTTGAGGAGCTTCTGAAATGAGAAAGATGAATGTATTGTACATCCATGAGAGAGATGGATGTTTCACTAGTGGGAAATGCCGGTCTTTATTCAAGGCCTGTTTGCTTGTTGCAGAGGAATGTTCCCTATATTACCAGCTTACTTGGTAGCTCTTTTCAGTACAGCTAACCAAAGCACAGGAAGGAAAATGAGATACGTGAAGTACTGTCATCAGCGTAGGAAATTTTGACAGTAATGGTTTGTCATGTCATTAATTTCCTCCCAGATGACCCGAATGCTTTTTCTTCTTACCTGTTTTATGTCAAGCCGGCGCAGACATTCTGATCATATTAAATTCCAGCTGCGGAGGCTTTGTTTCTTGCACATTGCCAATTTTAAGATAACACAGTTGTTGAGCGAGAAAAATCTAAATGGAAAAATTCAGGCAGCAGGCCAGCAGGAAAGCTGGACCTTCTATAAAAACCTAGTAAAACCTGAGTAAGAAGCTCAAAATTTGGTGTATTGATTTTTCTTGTGAAAGTTCAAGAACTGTGTTTCATTGCAGGCTGAAACTCATCTCGACTCCTCATGACCAGCTGAGCAAGGGAGATGGGATTTGATGCTATCCAAGGTGTAATTCCACAGTTCATGTCTTTTGCTAGTGCCAGCTTAATAAGTTTCTGCCTACCCCCAGCCATTCATTTCCAGCTCAGCAGCAATGCAGTGCCATCTCTTCCCTGACCGTGTGGAAAACCAGATGACTGAAAATACCTCCGTCAAGAAAAGAAACGCTTTTCTTTTTCCTTTGAATTGGAATCATTGGAGTGAACTTGTTTATAGCATGGCCTGCGGGCAGTTGTGTCGGCACAGCTGAAGGTGACATGAACATCAGAGGCAGCAGTGAGCGCTGGAGGGTGTCCCAACGTTAATTGATCTTGCTGTCAACGAAAATCTGCTCTGGGACCATATCCTGGATGAAGGGGTTTCACTAGCCACAGTAATATTTATTGAACTGCTGCTTTTCATTTTATTTTATTAAGAGTGATTAACATCGTCGTGCTCAGGCAGGATTTTTATTTCTTGAGGAGATAAACCATCTCTGTGAGAAGTCAGTCAGCTTTGTGGACAGCCATGAATGTCAATAAAGTCTTGGCAAACACAGTAGGTATTTATTCAGCCTTGCAAATTAAAAACATTTCTCCTGCTTGTTTAGTGAAGGGAACAAAAAAAAAGACAAATTACATAGCGGATGAGCTCTCTTGATAGTTGGAATTCATTAAGCTGGTGGTGAAAACGATGGGGGATTGATGGTGCAGAAAAACAAAAGATGAAGCAGCTTTTCCCCAATAGCTGTGGTTTAAGTTCAAGTTGAAAATGACTGGGGAAAAAAAAAAAAATCCCTTAAAGACATCTGTAAGTGACTTCACAGTCTCAATTCCTATCTTGGTAGGCAGTTCTTCCTCGTTGCAGTTAGTATTAATTGGGTTTTCAGCTGACAGACAATTTCTCAATGATTCCTCCATCTTCATCGTGCCATAGCATATCTGCAGCAGCTCATAAATGAGATACATGGCCAGGTGTTAGGTAGGAAGTTCACGCAGTCGTGTCCCATGCTATAGCCGTTCTGTGAACAGAGGCTTTCTGCAGAGTTGTCAATCTGTCATCTTGCCTTGGCCCCACGTTTTATTTAAAAAAAAGGCATTTTAAAAGTTACAGTGAGTTGAGCAGTTTGTCAGACACAACGTACTCGCAGGCTATTGTCTGCAAATTACAGGCTGACTCGGTCTTTCAGCCTGTCACAGATGGATTGTAAAGCTGTCATAAGTAAAGCTCTAACAAAATCCAGTTACACAGCTCCTGTTATGGAAGAGGATGGAAAGGAAGCAATAAGACTTATTTATTACGAATTTCCTGTACAGGATCTTTACTCCATTTGGAAGTCTTTCTGAGTCACTCCCAGTAGACATTCTTTCTGATTATCCCTGATTAATGTGATAAAGTGCCCACAAATTGTCATTTGCAGTCAAAGATGGGATCACAGTTCCCATGTTATTGAGTGCTTAACTGCAGGAATTCCTCACTGGAAGAGAGAAGGAGGTACCTGATAGGTCTCTGAATGCAGCTAAACCAGCTGTAAATCACTGGAATTATTCAACAACAAAACAAAGCCATCGCAAGCTTCAGTCTTGCAGTGGATTAATCGCAGACAAAATTTTTCTCGTGTAAGTAATTCCGTCAGTGTAAAAATTATGGGAATTCTGAACTATTTAACATCAGGGCTTAAGTCACTGACATGTCATTCCCATGATTTTCTCTGAAAGATCAGAGAAACGGTGTCAGATTGTTAACTACTGAAACAAAAACGTAATCAGAAATTCTTCCACCTAACATTTTTATCCAAGTCCATGAATTCTGGGTTTGCTATTTCTATTTCCCCAGCTCTTGTTTTTGTGCTGAGTAGGTATGTAAATGCAAAGACACTATCTCCTCTGTTGCTTCTCTTCCTTTCCAGTTAAATAAGAAAATTGCTCAGCTTTTCTCATCATCAAATTTAGGAAGGAGAGAGTAGTTCAAGATCTGAAAACGTTGTAAAACCTACAGGACCTCCGTAGCAGGAGGCATCTTGGAGACGTATGGCAGCTCTCTATCTGCAGTTCGTTTGTTTTTCCGGTTCAGAAATGACAGTTTACAGCCCTAACGCAGGAGTTTTTCTCATTATCTGTGTTCTAGAAACATGCAGAGTTACTACAAGTTTTGAAAGATGCTTTCTTCAAAAGTGGAAAGGATATTAAATAGAAGGATTGTCTCTCTGGATAGGCAGATGGAGATGCTGTGGTCTGCGCCCATTCTAGGACTAATGGTACAGACACCGCCGTACAGCTGGACCTCAGCTTCAAATCCCATGTATGTCACGAATGCAACGGTATAGGAAAGATGCTACGGCGCAATGTAGCTGTGCCTTGTCCAGGGAAGATAACAGTTGTGAAATGTTGTTACTTTCTTGTTTCACAGATGGACTTCCTCGTGAAGATGTTCTTGGAGAGGAGTATGTTAGCTGTGCTGTTGACAGATACGCTCGTGGGAACTGTCTGCACTAACTTGAGAAGTCTCTCCTCTATCTTCAGCCACCTATAAATTAGGTTTCAAGTCTAAGCTAGTCGTTCTGGTTGTCATTGTGTTAAATGAAGAGAAGGATGCATCTCTGGAGGTGATTAAACCTTAGAAACTAGTTAAGCTTTTGACGTGGGTTCCTGCCTCCTGAAGAGGCGTTTGAAAACATTTGCCTGTCTTCAGGAGACCACAGATGGGTTCATCTTGGTTGTAATCAACTACAGTCAGCTTTCACAGGACTTCCAGAGGCAGCTGCAGTGCACACCGGGTGTATTGCACTGCAGGAGGAACAAGATGCTTCACTCTTGAATTGCACTACAGCAAGGCAAAGCTTGAGGCTTTTGCATGGCTTGAAGAAACTCTTTAGTCCTGCCCACATTTTAAACCTGCTGTATTTTAACTGTGCTTAAAGCATGAGCATTTCTTGCACCCGCATGGATGATTCCCAGATGGCTGTGTGCTCGGGGCAGAGCTCTGGGAGACGGGCACGAGCACAGCTCAGTCCTGCTGCTGCTGGCCAAGCTGCTTCCTGACTGCTCTGCTCCACACAGACACTTTCTGGACAGAAAAGCTGCACAATAAATCCAACGCCGATGTGGCCTGGCATAGTTATAAGTCTTCCAGTAACTGAAGCAACTGCCTGCTTTCAGAGGCCCAGCTTGCTCCGTTTGGTTGTTTTCCTTAAAACAATGTTGTTCTACACCCACATGGGGCACACTGGCTCTCCGTGCCTCCCCCCTGTCCTGCCATCGAAACACGCTGTGCCTGTTGTGCCAGTGCTGCTGCTTCGGGTAATTTGTTCCCTGACGAGAGGCTGCGATGTACCTATCGAGTACTTCCCAGAACATGTCACCGTGAGCACGGCTGAGCCTTGCAGCCTGTGCAAACACTCAAAACTTCCTGGACATTATTCTGCAGATGCGATTCGGGTATGTTTGTTCTGCCAGCTGAGATGAGAAGTTGCAGACAGGTTATAAGAAAAATACATCTGTTTGAAGGGAATAAATTGTCTAGAACACACTTCAGTAGCAGACTTCCAGGAAAAAACCCTGTGTCAGACTTCTTAGAAGCAGTGCTGGGACCAGGTGGTAAGTGCCAGATCTGAATAGTCTGTAATTAACGCAGTCCTTAACATCAGGTTTTCTCTAATACTGCAAATACTACTTCAGCGCGAGCTAGCAGACAGGTGGGCTGGTTTTCAGACTATCCGCGTGACCTTCTGGATGAATATTCAACGTTCAGGCATTAATGTGTAGCCTCTGTCACATGCTGCTGCTGTTCAAGATAAGATCCGTTCACATCTTGCAGGAGACCTTTCGCGCCTCGTTTTGCTGTCACTAGAGGGAGTTGGCAGCAGTGCTTCCCTTACTGTTGGTTTGGTGGTAGTCCTGCCTGTGGGCAGAGCTCAGCAGACACAGTGTGTTAATAGAAGACAGTCACAGGAGGATGAAGGTCCTTCTTTCCTGGTTAAACCCTTGTAGATGTTGTCCAAGCTTGACTCACAACATTCTTCGGTGACGGGGCTGTAAGCAGTTCTCTTTCTGCTGGTAGCACTAAAGTAGAAACCAGAAATGAACGTTTGGTGACTCAAGCCAAAATCAAGGGTAAGAATAAGAAAAAAGGGTCAACAATTTAATAAGACAAATGAATACCTATCTATGTTGGGTTTTTTCTGTGGCATTTGCAGTTTACTTACAGGAGTATCATCCCAGCTAGAACCAAGCTCCCTCAGGAAGCTGGTTTCATATGGTGGTTTAGATTTAACTATTCATTGTCTAGCACCATTTGAAATCAGTGTTCTTGGAGGAAGAATGCCTGCCTTCATCAGTGAAACAGATTCTCGGAAACCTCAGTGGAGAAGAGAGGTCAGGATCATCCTTGTGTGCTTCTGCCGTTCCAGTTAGCTCCACCACCAAACCAAGGCCCTCAGTAGGCTGGGAGTGCAGAGTCTGTGGCCTGGATGACCCTTGGGAGAGCAACGCAATGCCTGATTTCAAAGGCAGATTCTGCTGTAATGCTGCTGGGCGACAGCATGTTTGTAGTATTTGTAGGTGGTGAACATGAACTTTGGAAACAGAGAAGGGCTCGCGAGACATGAACAGTGCAAAAAGGTGTAATACAGAATTGCGACACGGTGTTGAAGACAGCGACAGTACCACACCAACCAGGTAATCTGGTACAAACAACTAGTTTGTACAACATGGTGAGGAATAAGGAAGGGAATTGCATTCACTCCACTTTCTCTTCAGCTCGGACTTTCAGCCTTACATAGATACGTTTTTGTTCTTTACTGCCCTTGTAAATACCTTGTGGATGTATCATACAAGACACAGTAAAATTTAAAGCAGGTAATTTTAAATCTAAGCACTGGGAGTTCTAGATGCTGTTTGCATCCCTGCTCTGTGTTTGCTTTTTCGTTGTGGCATGTTTGGCAGACCTGAATATGCTTATTTTGTGTGACAGCTTTTCACTGTTCAAGTTGCAAGTTGATGGCCTGACACACTGGTTGTAGTTAGTGAAAATGGCCAGCCCCGGCATCTAGGAGAATTGGACCGTGCATGGAAGGTCACGTTTGCCAAGGCTACTGAAGTTTGGAGAACTTTAAGTGTTTTAAGATTGGCTTTACATTATTGAAGCGTGTGTAGCTAATGATGGATTTGGAAAGCTATCACCTTCTAAACCTTTGTCTTCTCATCGGCGTTTTAATAATATTTATAACTTTTTTGTTTAGTGAATAATGTCACAGAGATAATGAATTAACATTTATTATTTGAGGATCCTCCAATGTAAAGTCTTAGCCAGTATTATCCAGCACATAACTCTTCATCCTTGCAGATCTCAGTAACCCCTTTAGAGGATGACTGATTTCTTTTGGTGTTCAGAGTCAATAATATTTTCTAGCACCATTTGAAATCGGTTATAGTGATTGGGGAATTGCTCCTTGTGAATTTTATACAAGACACTCCAGAGAGAATCTTTTAATGCTGTTATCTAGGATGGAAAACAGGAAGGCGTGTTCTCTTCATGAACGGAATCACTGAATGCAGAAATACTGTTAAACTATAGTGTTATTATGTACTTTAGTGTAGCTGGAGATTATTCCTAGGAGACAATACAATCTGTAGTAGATAAATGTGTAAAATATGTAACACAAGGTCTTGATTTAGGTCATCTGTGTAACGACGATACTTAGGGTGCTTTGGAAAGCCATGCGGTACTGAGAGTGGAGGTGAAGGGAGATGGTTTTCCCAATGCGAATAACCAGCATGGACTTAACAGAGTGGGTTGGTGGTTTTTTTTTGGCTTCATGATCTGTCCGTGAGGTATGAGGAAATAAAATGCAGCAGGAAGCCTTCCAATCTCCAATTACCGTACTCCGGACATGCTGAAAGCGAGATCTTGTGAAAGATTGCATTGCCAGCCTGAGAGCTTTTTGCGTTCTCCTCTCTTACACTGTTAAACAGTGTAAGCCACAAAACTGAGTCATCTTCCCAAGGTCGTTATAATATCTAAGAAGTTTTCTCTGAAAATTTGGCTCTTCAGAGAAACAGGACTCAACACAGGCTCGAAGTGGGGGTCGTGTCCCCAGTTGCAGCAGGATCTCCTTATCCATGAAGATCATTACTGAAAATCGGCCTTCAGCCGGCTTCTCCTACTACCTCCAGCTTTTTGGATCTAATTTTTGGAGTTCAGAACACAGACGAACCTGCAGCAGCGCATCCCTGTCTGTAGCAGGGGATGTTTTCCTGGATACACTGGTGAAAACAGGAATATATTGCTTTTCCACTCTTTCCTGTAGTGGGAAACTAAAAAGCAAGCTTCAGCCTGTAAACAACTGGAGCAACTTCTGGGTATTCAGAGGCATTTCTAAGACTGTGGATGGTTGTTGGCAGCAAATATACCTTTCCTCTTCTCCCCCATCTGTCTTTTCATTGGTATATGCTCCTGTTACTTCTATTTCTTTTTGTTTAATTATGAAACTGTTGGATAGTCACAAACCCAAAGAATTATATGAAAAGTATGTGGCTGCTTTTAGTCTCTCACTGCCATCCCTTTCTGAAATCCACCCTCATGATTTGTCTCTTCCTCAGATCGAACTCTCCCAAGGTGGGTAGTGCTGTGTTTAGTACAAACGACTCTAGATTAGCCCTTAATATAAAAATGGCTGAAATATTAAAAATCTGGAGGGGCTAGCAGCGTATTTTTTTGCAGTATGATGCAGAGAGTTCACACCTGCACACATAGGTAATTTGGGAGGGGGTTGAAAGTTGTCCTTGTCGAGGTTAAAAGCTATACAGCATAAAATATTCACAGAGTGGTCGGGGTTGGAAGGGACCTCTAGAGATCATCCAGTCCAACCCCCCTGCCAGAGCAGGATCCCCTAGAGCAGATCACACAGGAACAAGTCCAGGCGGCTTTGGAAAGTCTCCAGGGAAGGAGACCCGCCCACCTCCGTGGGCAGCCTGTCCCAGGGCTCTGTCACCCCCACAAGGCAGAAGGGTTTCCTCATGTTCAGGCTGAACCTTCTGTTTTCCAGTTGATGGCCATTGCCCCTAGTTCTGTCACTGGACACCACTGAGCAGAGCCTGGCCCCATCCTCCTGACACCCCCCTTTAGATATTGATAAGATCCCCCTCAGCCCCCTCTTCTCCCAGATGAACAGCCCCAGCTCTCAGCCTTTCCTCATACAGAAGGTGCTCCAGGCACTTCCCTATCGCAGTGGCTCTGTGCTGGACCCTCTCCAGTAGCTCCTTGTCCTTCTGGAACTGAGGAGCCCAGAACTGGACACAGCACTGCAGGTGAGGCCTGTTGCACTCCAGAAATGTGGCTTTCAAGTAATCAGTGTGGTTTTAAGTACATAACACTGCTTAAGTAGCTCTCATACAGACCGTTGCTTAAATGGTTTCTTGTGCAAAGTCCTGGAGTAAGCAGATGGATTTATTTGGAGTTCAGCTGCTGCCTGTACTGTGCTTGTCGAGGTGGCATCTCGGTGTCCAGACCGCTTTAAGGTAAAGGAATTGGCAGCACAAAAACTAATCTTGAGGTAAGGATCGATTACAGACTGATCACACAAAACCAGCTGAAGGTGGTAATGAAATTTTTAGTTATTTCTGTTGAAAGATAAGAGGGTTTTAAGCTGTACTAATTTTCTCTGTTTGTGCCATACATTGAGAAGAAAAATGGAGCTACCAAGTGCTTGGATCTTGTGAAAGGCTTTTCAGACGTGAGTACTGGTGTGCCCGTATGCTCACAGGATTGTATGCTGTTCCCTGCTGGGTCTTTCATGCAGCAGCAGTGAAAGGAAGGATGAAAAAAGTGGAAAGAAGGAAGAGAAATGCTTTATGAAAATAGGAACATTGCACTGTAAAATATACGTATGATGAAGAGAGACTTGCCTGTAACGCGTTTCTTTTTTGTGATCCTATTTGCGCTCAGCTTTTGGCCTTTTCAAAAAGTGAAGCTACTGGAAGACAGTCTTCCCTGTCATGCAGCCAGATTTAGATGCAGAACAGCGCTCACAAAAACTGCACCAGTCTCAAAACGCTGATCAGGTGCCGCAGTATGTAACTTAACCTATTTGCTTGCAAGTCTGCTCCATCCTACCGTTTGATACCCTACAGCAACTGCAGAACGTAACGTCTGAGGAGATTGCTCCGTGGTCAGCAAGTTTGTCTAGTTGCCAGGTTTCTGGAACGACGTTAAAAGTAAACACTTGGACTAAGCCAAAACCAGCGCTGGAAGTCAACCGCGCCTCTTCCCCCAAACTCTCGCTTCGGGACTAATGTAAAAGGCACTCCTACCGTTTGATACCCTACAGCAACTGCAGAACGTAACGTCTGAGGAGATTGCTCCGTGGTCAGCAAGTTTGTCTAGTTGCCAGGTTTCTGGAACGACGTTAAAAGTAAACACTTGGACTAAGCCAAAACCAGCGCTGGAAGTCAACCGCGCCTCTTCCCCCAAACTCTCGCTTCGGGACTAATGTAAAAGGCACTTGATGGTGGGCTGAGAGGGAGAGAAGGATGATGTATATTGGGAAATTTTTAATGCAAAGGTACGTTGGAAATGTCTTGCAGTGTAGCCTTTTTCTATTAACGAGGCATTGAACCAATTTATCTTACTACACCGATCCTAAATTTCAATTATCATGTTAATTTGTCTGAAACTTCTGTGATCTTGCATCGTCATCTTGAAATGTCTGGCTTCTATGTAAGGGATTTCTGTGAAATCCATCGTGTGTTGGGAATCTGGGGGACACATACCCTGACCACGTTGCATAGGAGCTTGGGATGATGGTGGAGAACTGCTTTGTTTACACGGCAAATGAATTGGGGGGTCAGAACTATAATTGGCAGCAGCTTAATCCTTACGTTAAAAATGATGAAATGTGGAGGCATAAAATGCTTAAAAAAGAGTGGACCAGGAAATAAGACAAAATTGTGATATTCTACAAGATGCTTCCTGCTTTCTTCAAGCCAGTTTGAGACTTGGCAGTCAAAAATAACCTGCTTGTGCGGGAGCTGTCATGTTCTTAGCACGCATTTCCAGTGCCGTAATGGACAGCAGAGGTACAAGCAGAATAAATCCGGGTAGTGTGGCTTTTACTGCAGCCTGTCCGAGCCCAGCTGGGATCTTTGCTAAGTATGAAACAGCAGAGGCTTATGTTGGCACAGCTTTGCTATGCTGTAAAACAGACTATTAAAGCTCACAGCAATTTAAAGATGCCAGGAGGGCGAATTCTTACTCGTTTGGGTAATCCTAATAAAAATAGTGTTATAATTTCTAGATATCTCTTCTGGTAAATCGGATCCAGTGAGGATGGCGACACAAACTTTGGGGCAGCAACCTTGGTTAAGCTGCCTGCGTACATAAGAGGTTTTCACTTCACGTGTCGTTCAAGACAGCGGTGCTCTGCAGAGAGGGGTCCTGTCTCCTGACAGCTGTTCATCACACTGGTGGCTTCTGCTCGCCAGCAGCGCCAGTCAGATGCTGCAGGTGCATCTCCCCTTGAAGCTTTTGGGTTCCAGGCATAAAAGGTGGACCAGCTACGTGTTCCCACCTCTGCCACTGAGCAGGCAAAGGGGAGGTCTGTGTGTTCAGACCAGGCAGTGGTTCCAGACCTTGGCTCAGAAGCTCTTCTATTCAGCTCCTTGAAATTAGAGGTAACAATTGTTTTTCTGTATGTCTTCCTCGCTGTTCTTGTTTTCCTACAGCAGTCTATGGCGAGACATGTGGCTGCTGCTCTGCTACCCAGACTGCCGGGTGTTTGCGTCGTGCTACGTGCCGCTTCTGTCTGTGCTGCCTTCTCAGCATCGTGGTTTGTCTGTTCTCAAGGTTTCCTCTCTGGAGAACCTGCTGTGGCAGTAGGTGACTTGCTTCAGTCTTAGGGATCTATAAAACTAGTTTCTCCTTCCATCAGGGTATGGTTTTTAATGGCCAGTTGCCATGAAGAGGAGAGGTGAGCCTTGGAATCGCAAGGTTCAGTGTCTTGGTGCTATCAGTGTTCACATGACTGCTGCAGAGGAGAGATTTTCTTGGGCTCTGCTTTCCAAAGCAGTTAATGTGTCGAAGCCCTGCACATCTCTGGCTGGGCGCCACATTCTGAAGCCTGGCACTTACACTCCTTTGGAGAAGCACAGCCTGGGATGAAGTGGTGGGGAAGGGCATCCATGTGCGGTCTGGAGGAGGCAGCTATGGAGCAGTTTTCCAACATCACTAGGGAATGCGAGGCATTTCTTTTGACTTCCTCATTTCATCAGATGCTACTTTTTGTACGACCATCACATTACTGCACGGGGGGGTGTTAACGTAAAACCCAATAGGATTTATTTATGATTAATGATTTTAGTTGGAAGATAAATGCCACCATGAGGATAAAATTCTGAACTAGATTGGCTTGTGTAAAGCTACAGGTGAGCTACCCAGTCTTTAATAGCCTCCAGAGGACCACAGAGTGATTTTCTCCATTAGATTTTCCCATTATTTAACCTTCAGTCTCGCCTGTCCTTACAGACTGGAAGGAGGATGGCTTGATGGCCCCCCAAATAGTTTTTCATTCCTAGAAGTGCATTGGGCTGATGGGATTGCCGGCTGAAAGGTGCCAAAATCTTTACGTATCAGGATCTGCTCAAAAGTCACAGCTGGGGAAACTTAAATTTCTCAGGAAATTCATTGAAATTGTCATGGATTCCCAGGCTTTCAAGTAAGCTGTCATGTAAAGGTTCTCTGTTATATTGCCAGTGTGAGAACTGAAATCACCAGCGTTGATGAAGGAAAGAGAAATTACCTTCAGTGCAAGTAAATTTGCAGATTCCGCTGTGCAAATCAAAATTCCAGTCAGAACTTTGGAGTGAAACGGCGGTGTAAAAAAAAGAAAAAAAACCCACCAAAAAAAAGAACACTTGTTACTTGAGATTAGCCTGGAAATTTTAAGACAGTTGTGAATAATTTATAAACCAGCCTTCCCACGGATGAGCGACAGTACCAGCGCATGGCTATGTTTGTCACCGTATGGAGATGTTTGCTGGCCATCGTGGAATTTTTACAGTGTTGGTAATGGAGATGTTGCTTAGCTTTTAATTTCCCGAATGTAAACGGGTCTGAGGAAGCGGATCGTTAAAAATGTTTGGAAAGGGCTGGTGAAAAAGCAAAGTACTTGTGTACTGTGAGCAAAGCGCATACATCACCGGTGTTCGAATTAGGCTGCCAGCCCAGTACCAGCACTGGGAGGAGTAGTCAAAAGATGAATTTTTAAAACCACAGCAAATCAGAAAGAGTGAAATGGAAGAACCCAAGAGGTTTGAGAACCTGTCCTGTGCTCTGTTTTCAGTTCTAATACGCTGTTTTAACTCATCATTTCAAATCTACTTTTCAGTGTGCCGTTTTCTCTGCAGTCTCTGAAGCTGTGGGACCAGTTGACTTCACTCTCTGATGCTCCTGCAGTTAGCAAGGGCTGGGAATGCTTAAATCCATGCAGAGGTTTTTTGAATGTGAGTAACTTAAAAAAAGGCCAATTTTAATTTGGTATTGAATCTGCAAAACTGTTTTCTACACTAAGTTTGGGTTTTCAGTGTCCTTTGAGCCAAAAGTCGCTTTGATAACCCATCACTCCTTCCTGGGAGGAAAACCGGGGGATCCCTTGGGGTGCAGGAGTGCATAGGGAGGGTGCCTACCCCTGGAAAGCACTAGGACAGGGGGATAGGTGGGGAGCTCCTACCCCCAGCAAGCTCTTGGCTCCCCTTTCTCCTCCCGAGCCAGCCCACCAGATGTGAGATGCCGCCTTTGGCCCGGGAAGCAGCAGGAGCTGCGTGGTTTGCTTCAGCGGGAGAGGCCGTGGGTGGAGAGAAGCTGGCAGGGATCCCAGAAGCCGTTGAGAAGAGGCTGCTCGTGGGGGAGAGTGAACTCACCACCCACTTCGGATGAAATCATGGAACGAGCAAATTGGAGTAAAGGCTGGTGAGGCGAAGAAGGTGTTAGGTCTAAAAAAAGGATGAGAGGGGAAGGCTGCTGGACCAGCGAGGAGGGCTTCTGTGCTGGGGGGTTCAAGGAGGATCTGGGTTTCACAGGAGCCCACTGTGCTGTGAGTGGATATGAAGCCGGTATAAAGGGAGGAATTTGTCACAGGAAGGTTTGCTTCAGCAGTGTGGAAAAGCAGAACTTGAATACATGACCCATTTTATGAAAATTTATTAATATGTGTGTGAGTGGAGGAAGGATTGCTCCCAGCCAAGCTGCTGCTTTCCCTGTCTAACTTCTAACCAAACTTGGACCAAGGAAGATGCATTCCCGGAGCAAGGGGAGAGAGAGAGAAAAGATCTCCTCTGGAGCTGGCTTGTTTAAAACTGCGTTTTTAAGGGCTGCTGGCAAAGAGAGGTTGCATTGCCACTTTTCTTACCCAGGAAGTCAGTTACCTTGCTGTTACCAGCTGGATGGGCACATTGTCTCTGCCAGGGGAGTACTGGTCCTTAACCATACAAACCAACACGGGAAACTCCAGCATGCAGTCTGCTCTGAGACTAAACATCACCCAGTGTGAACTCTAAGATTGGGTTTTTTCCCGTATTATTAACTAATTTACGATAAATTGCACCGCTCATGAGAGCAGCTGTTTAATCCCAATGAGAAGACCTCCAGTGTCAATGTTTTCCACCTGGATTTCTTTCCAAGCCTTCTCACTGCGATTCATCCTGCATCATTTCTGGAGAGCTTGGGCAGGCGGGGAGCCAGCTGAAGGCGCGGACGTGGTCCCCGGAGTGCATCAACGTGGTTTTGTCCAGTGCACCCGCTGAGAATGGCCTGAACTGGGTTTTGTTAGGTATTTGTGCTCTTAGAAACACATAGATAAGGATATCACCGTCATGGTCTGGCTTTGAGGAATGGGCTTCTCGACGCTCCTCTGTCTGCTCCAGCAAGCTAAAAACGATGTGCAAAACTCTTTCCCCTCCGTCAACTCCAGCGGGTGCAAAACTGTAATCGTTTGAGAAGAGATACAGCCAAAAAAAAAAAGAAAAACATTTCCCTAGCTCATTTTCTTTTCCCAGAAAACCAGATGGATGAATCATTATAACAGCAGCTATGACAAGGGACCAGACAACAGACTGAGCCCCAAGCCCAGCCCAGTCGAGGCAAGATGGAAAATTTGTCCAAGGATTTACCAATCCTCCCTCCCACATGTGTTTAAAGGAGCAAGGCTCCACAAATAGGGTATGCCGCTCGCGTCTGGATTTTAACCTTCCTCGTACATCCCATCATCGCAGCAAGGCCAGCTGTTGCGGAGCAGCGGTAACGTGATGATGCGGTCGGTGATGATCACCAAAATCCGAAGCTCCTTACACCAGAGCTAACAGCCGCGCTGCATCGTTTGTGAATACATGCCAGGCTTTCCTCTGCTAGGAGATGAGGTATTGCAAGATGCATAGACGTGCTGCTAACGTCGTAGAGCCGTACTATGCATAAAGTGCCTCAGAATAACACGAGAAGTGACAAGGGTGAGAAAGCATTTAAAAGCTAGGAGACGGCTGTCTTCAGGCTGCCCACGTAACCTCTGTGGGTGCATGCGCTACGCTATGGTCCTTAATTACATGATGGGAAGTTATTTTTTCCACAGGGCGCTGCCCCGCTCCGTGCACGCGATGGTGGCACTCGCTGGGTGAAGAGCCGTGTAGCGGGGTGGTTTTCCCTTCGTGCTCATCTCTGCAGTGTCCGGGTGCTTCAGCTGAAGCAGTTGCTGTGATGACATCTGGTTTTTAGGTGAGGCTCCATTGTCATTTCTGCTTTACAAACAAGGAACCAAAGCGCAGAGAAGTGAAGGTCAAAGAATCTGGTCGTTTTGGGTGCCTAGTTTGGAGTAGCCGGTGCAAGATGCTCAGGACTCTCCGTTCAAAGCACAGATTCCTCTCATACCTTTGTTTTCTTCCAGCCCCCACTCCATTTATTGCCCTCTTCCAATTTCTGCCTGTTCGGCACTCTAATTACGATTTTTAAATTCAAATGTTGCTCTTAGGTTTCAAGTGTTTTGATCGCTGGCTGAAAAGCTATAGCTGAACTCCACTCTGCACAATAAGCGTTCCCGTTCTCTGCAAGGTAAACAAGGAGTCAGGGAAGGTCACTGCAGGTAAATTTCCACAGGTCTGGGAGGAAATAACAGGACATCATTAAAGCTAGAGTACACGTGAGTGATACTTCACCTCTCCTATCCCCTGTGACTTCCACAGACCCGATCACAGAGCGAGGACGGCAAAAAGAAACTGCATCTCTAGTACAAAAAAACTGGTTTTTACCTCCGCAGTGGGCTCAGAACTCAAGGATTGAGTCCATGGGTGCTTCACCAGAGGTGGCTGTGGAAGAATTGTGTGTAGAGGAGGGACCAGACCCACGGGAGGGATGGGATAGTAGAGGGAAACAGGGGTGGGCAGTGCTGCCAGCTGTACCGAGCATGTATTTACTGCATTGGGAATAGCTTGTACTTGTGGGACCTAGTTAAATGCCAGGAAAACCCGGAGGGTGAGGCTGCAATACTCCTCATGAGATCTTACCAAGCTCTTTGGGGACCAGCAGTGCTGAACACGCTGTACTCTCAGCTGCCCCAAGCACAGCCATGTCCATTCACACAAAGGAACGGCGTGTCTTGGGCTTCCTCCAAGCAGGAGCTCCAAGCACACCCACCTTTTATTTCTGCTTGCAGAGTCCTGTCTCCAGGCTAGCTGTGGGTGACCGTGTCATGTGTCCCGCAGCTGGAAATACCCTCTAGCCTCAGGACCTCGCGTTTGGCTTTAGTAGAAGGAAGCAATGGGACAGTGGTGTCCCAGGCTGGCACCGGGAAGGGTTTGTTAGGCTGCATTGGCCAGTGGCTTGTGAACATGCAAAGGTTATATCCCAAGTGTAGGACAGGAGCAGAGGAGATGAGCACGGCACTAGCGAGCTGAGACCTTGCAAGGCCCCTGGGGTGTGGGTTTGAGTAGGAGGGAGTTGAGAAGGTCTTGGGGGCAGGAGGGATCTGAGTCACCACGGAGCAATGCCTGGATGGCTCTGAAGGGGACCTTGCACACATCTGTCCAGGCTTTTTCTGCTGCCGCAGGGGATTCCTGTGCTCCTCCTCGCTGCTTCCTTTGCCTCTGGAGCTCTGTGTCACTGTTGCTGTTGGAAACATTGTCATTTCATAAGCAGGAATGCAGGAGAGCTCTGGTTTGCAGAGACTGCATAGAAGCAGCTTCAGGACACTCAGAAGCAGGAAAACCTGTTATTTTTAATCAAACCGGCATAGAAATGTTGTGTCAAAGGGACATCTCAAATCAAGCCTCCCACTCGAGGTAGGACTGTGGCCAGGCCAGCAGCTCTCTAGCCCCAGCTCGAGGGGTCTCTGTCTCAGGACAGCACTACCTTGCAGCAAGAGCCTTTCCTACATCCAGCCTGAGCCTCCCAAGCCCCAGTTTGCAGCCGATACCTTTTGTTAGTCTGGCAAGATGGAGTGTATCTGTGCGTCTGAAACCATCTTTTGCTTATTTGCAGCCAGCCCTAAGCTCACCTGTCAGCATCCTCGGGAAGGGCTTTCTCCTTGCTAAAGCAAAAAAGTGCACTGCAGCCACTCCCTCTTTTCAAACCCAGCTCTGCTCTCCCAAAACCGGGACAGCAGCATCCGTGGGCACACCCATGGGGGTTGACTCACCCCGCCACAAGCATAGCCAGTGGGATGCTGCATCATCTTCTGCCCTGGTGTCTCTCTGCACATGTGGAGGAGCCCAGGCAGCAGCTTCCACTGCTCTGCAAAGTGGTGTGACATGAAGACCAAGGGTGGGCAACTGGAGCCCAGGTGGCCTGGTAGACCCAGCCCCATCCAGAGCATCACGTCCTGCCCTTGTACCTGGGCTTGTGGGGGTGGCACCAGGGATGGGCCAGGGGAAGGAGCTGGAAACAACACCACTCACATTGTTCCTCTTGCTAGAAACCATCCTATGCCCCAGCTCATTCATGCAGGGTTTGGCAGGGGTACGTCTGATCCAGGCAGTCTCCAGCCCTGGTTCAACCCACTGGCGTGTTCGTGGCCAAGCAGGTAACTTCCCGCTGATGTCCCAGTGGTGACACCGCACATAGCAGAAAATCCCCGGTATCACTGTGGTTTTTCTTTTTTAGATCAAGTTTGGCACAACCTTAATAAGATCTGTGAAGTGTTAGGATGAAAAATGAGTATGAAGCTGTAAATTGGACCCAAGAACTTGACAGTCATCACCATCGACACCGGGGAAAAAGAACTGTCGGGAAGGAGAGGTAACGGGGAGGCCACTGTTGGTCCTTTGTCTGACCCTGTCCTCTGTGCTCATGCTAGTGGTGTAATTATTGCTTATTATTGTTTTCACTTTTAATTTCACAATGAATATGAACAGGGCGAGCCCAGATGCAAATAGGAACAGAGGCACTTTTGCAGGGACCCCAGGGGAGTGTCTCCAACCACCGCTGAGTCACCACCAGCCCCCTGGAGCCCGGTGCAGGGGCCAGGAGGGCACAGAGGGGTGATAAGGTAGAGCTGCCTGTTAAGGCCCCAGATTCTTGGTTTGGCAATGGTAGAAAAATAAAAGTTAATGCTGCAACCTAGTGGAGAAAACCCAGGCGTGCAGATTTATGGCAGAGCTCATTCAGGCTTGGGGGAACCTGAAGGTGATGTAATTTGTGCCTTGTAGCACAGGCTGATGGAGACTGGACCGCAGCAAGCTGAGGTGGTGCAGCTTATTTTTATGGGACCCCAAATCTGAGAGCAGGTTTCTAGAAAGTGCTTGGCTAAGCCCTAAAATATATTCTCAGGGAAAGGTTGTAAACATCCCCGTGGCCCACGTTAAACCTTGCATGGCACAAATGTGACTGCAGACGTGATGGGAAAGGGTCTGCTGCTAGCAGTGTCCCCTTGGGATCAGACCTGTGCTCCCCACTGTTTCATACAGCCCCAGAAGGAACTGGAATTGCAGCAGAAATCTGTTTGCTGGGTGAAATGGGGGGGGGGGGTGGGCTGTGCAAAGTCATTGGCATGGATGAGATGAATTGCCTGGTGCCTGCAGCTGTGTAAACCTGAGGTTTGCTGGGCTGCAAAACTGATGTGGTGGCACAGTCTGAGACTAGCTCTGAGGTTGGAGCACTCAGAGCTGGGAAGCAGAACATACCCCAGATATGTAAGAGTCTGGGTAATCATCCACATGGGAGACCAAGTACCACACAAACTAAGGGCTAGTGCGAGTGAGTGCCAGCCACAGTGGGGACAGCGTGTTGTGAGAGGCACAGGCATGCTGTGCCTACTTTTGGGGTTCGTGCTGCAAAAAGGAGGCTGGAAAATAGGAAAGATTTCAAAGGAAAGCCCCAAGAGTGAGTAAAAGATGGAAAAACAACTCTTGGAGGGGTAAACATGAGCTCAGTGTGTTACCCAAGTGAGGAGGGTCAATCTCTGCCCACCACCACCAAGTCCCGTGTATAAGGGACACCAGTCCTGGGCTTGGTTCCTGTGGGTGGGTGGCCCAGAGAGCACCCAGTGACTATAGGCCTCTGCTGAGACTCTGCATGAGTTTGCACATCCAGGAAGGTTTGACATGGGGGAACTCAGGCTTCAGGAACTCCTTGGGTCATGACCTGCCTGGCCAGTATCACACTCATGTCAAGGGCATCTGCAGAACTGAGACGCCTCTGGGATTAACCGACAGCTGAGTTGGGGATTTACAGACCCACGTTTTGGCTTTATGCACTGCGGTTGGCATCAAGCTGCCTAAATCCCTGCCACATCCCTGTGACTGCACTGGTTTCACTGGCTCAAAGACAGCAGCTCGGTAGCTCTAGCGGGTCCTTGCCTCACCTCGACGGCCAAAGCCACCCTGGCACCCAGGAGCCCTCCTGCACACAGTGAGTGACAGGTCTGCTAAATCACAGCTACTGACTTTTGTTGCTTCTGAACTTGAGATGAACACAGAGGAGATAAGGGAGAGAATAAAAATGGAAAAGGAGGCCATTGAGTGGGTGAATTCTTGCAGATGGGCTTGAACCCGCTGTCCTGTATGCTCAGCCTGGATCGGGGAACTGGTGGCAGCCTGTAAACCTGGTCCCCAGAGGCCAGCAGCATCTGCCCTCAAAGCCATGCTCACCCCTCTTGTTCCTCCTCTAAATTTTTGCTGTGAAAAACCTCCCTGACATTGCTGCTGTCCTATGGTTTGTGTTTATCATCGGTGGGGCACCCTCAGGTTGTTAAAAAACAGGCGAGCATTGCACGGAGGGGGAAGCAGGGAAAGAGGATGGAGTATGGTCAGGAGTAGCAGCAGGAGTAAAACGAGGAGGAGGAGAGATGCAACGCTGTGGGAGCAGAGAGGAACACGCCAGCTCGAGGCAGCTGCGAGCAGCCCGACAGCTGGAAGCCAAAAATAAACCTCAACGGTGAATCAATTTGCTCTGAGGAATGGGTAAATTGGGGGAAGCAGCAGCAAAGTGGAGAGGACAGGGCAGCCCATGAACTGAATATGCAGGAAAATCCACAGAGAAATGAATCACCTCCCTGAAAAGCCCCTTTTCCCGAAACAAGGCGGTGATGAAGCAGAAAATGAAGCGGAGACAGAAACAATCAATTATGTGGCAAAGGGAAGTCATCTCCTGCTGAATGTATACGCAGGAGCGGCTGACCAAAAGGCAGTGTGTCAATCTGAGCAAGCAGATAAATCACTGGTGAGCAAGCCGTGGCGGTGGGGCCCAGCTACAAGAGGCACCAGGAGCAATGATTCATGAATGTGTCCACCAGGCAAAGGTGCTGCAGGGCTGCCATGGGGACATGGAGCTTCTGGACGTGCTCCAGTTCAGGGTGCCTGTCCCTGAGTGATGGGAGGACAAGGAGTTTTAGGCAAGGAAAAATGGGCTACAGATGTTGAGCTGCCCTGGGCAGAGGAGATGTTGGTCACTGCTGTGTCATGGGTGGTGGGTCGCAGGGACCAGGATACAGAGCCCCCTAAGCTCCAAAAAACATTTTTGAGGGATGAGACAAAGCATGCTTGGAGCATGATAGAGCCAATAGACATTGGGATCGTGGTTTGGATCATGGAAAAGCCTTGGAGGATGGCTAAAACTTAACAGTAAATTCAGAGCTCCTGGAGGAGCAGTCTGCCTGTTACGGCTGTGAATACATAATGTAAAGTGATGGGGAGAGTCTAGAATAAGTGTGGAGAGAAGGAGGTTTCTTGAGGAAAATGCTTCATGCACCGAAGCTTTGGGGTAAAAACCTCTACAGAGAGACATTGCAGAGATTGCATCTCCAGAAAGCAGGGATGGGAGCTGTTTGTTACTAGGACGTGACTACTTTTGGCTGCCATAGCAGAGACCCTACCTAGAGAAGCTAAAAGAGCAATGACACATGATTTGGAGATTAGTTTTGGGTGTTTTACCAGAAATGAAGGAATGGGGAAACACTTCTTCCCAGCTCCAGCCACTAGACTGGAGTCCAGCTCTGTCCCTGTTTCATCCTAACCCAACTCATAGCTGCTCCACGATGCTGTTTTAAAAAGGACTGTGGGCATAAATTGTTGAAGGACTTGGTACAGGGGATGGGGGTCACATCTCCCACCAGCTGTCCCCTGTGTAACTCAAAATCAGCATTTCCCAGCTCACCCTCCCCAAGGGACACGAGCATCCCGTGGCCACGCCTGGGGAGAGACTGCCCATGAGCAGCCACAGGCAGAGGGCAAGGAGCAACCTGACCTAGTGGAGGGTCTTCCTGCCCATGGCAGGGGGGTTGGAACTAGATGGTCTTTAAAGGTCCCTTCCAACCCAAACCATTCTGTGATTCTATGAAGATTATTCGTGTGGACGCAGAACCCTTCCTGTCAAGTCCTACACAACTCAGTGGGGATGGAGGTGCTCCCACCCCACATCCTTGGGGCACGTGGTGAGGGCTCCAAGCCCAAGGAATGTGTCTCCACAGGCCAAGGGGAAGAGCAGTCATCTCTGCAGATGGAGGAGCTGTGCCGCAGCCTTCGCTTCTGCTGATGTGATGCCACGTTGTCACTAGAGGGAAGCAGAACCATGTGCACGGACTGCTCTGGGCCGCCAGCCTGGGGACAGTGGGCAGGAACACTCACCCAAAGCATCTTTGCTGGAGAAAGAGGACGCCTTCCTTCACCTTGGGCTACACAGAGCTCTAGTGAGGGGTGGTGGATGAAGGACACAGGGAAAGGGAGCAGCTAGGTGATGCTGGGCCACATCGACCAGTTGCAGCTCTTCAGGGGCACATCTGGGTCCCCTCTCTGCAGTGCCTCTCCCAGGTGGTGAGCTGGCATTGGGGGCTGAAGTGGGGTTCAAGGACACCCCATAGTGTGGGATCATGGCCAACAGGGTTGGCTGGGGGCTTTGAGCACCGTTGGCTCTGCAGAGGAGATGCTCGATGCTCCTGGGGCCGGCGTGCTCACTGGGCAGAGCACCGCTCTGCCGCCACCCTGCCTGGAGCATAACTCTGCTGGGGTGGGTTAACTGGAGAGGACAGGGTGTGTGAGGACAAGGGAAGGGGGTGGGAAGGGGACAGGGTCACGAATTGGCCTTAGATGGGTGGCCCTGGTGCCTGTGCTTAGCGCTGGCCGTGCTGCCGGTCAGTGCACTCTGGGGAACATGCTGGACACACTCAACGGAAACCTCACCGCCCACGGAGGAGGCTGGTCTCCAAGCCAGCTGCTCTGGGACCTAGAAATTTTTTTCTCAATGAAGGTGAGCAACCAAAAACATCATTTCCCCTTTCAGCCTTGGAGATGTGCAGGTTTCCCCTCCTCTCCCTGTGTACTGGGCTTGTCTCTGCTTACATCCCGAGCTCCGGTGGGGCTAGCTGGGCCACAGCCCATCCACATCTCTGGGGAAGCCTCACCCCAAGTGTTTGTCAGCTCCAGATCAGAACAATTTCCCGGCATGTTTGGAAATCAATGCATCCTGCGCATTTCTCCCACCTACTGCTTCTGAGCGGTTTTGGACACACAGTCAACCTGTTCACCAGCAGCTGCCAGGAGTTCAGTTCAGTAACGGATCTTGCTGCCAGAGCTCTGCCCGTGGCAGTACAAGCCTCAGCTACTGCAGTTCTCTCACAGCAGGTCATGCAGCCGGGAGTTGCCAGGGTTTGCTGCTTTGGCCAGCGTGAAACTAAGCGCCCTGCCAACCTGACAGAATAGAGGAGAATTTGCTGTTTTTTCAATCCCATCTCTCCAGTGGAGAGGTTTCAGGGCATTTTCTTAACTGGACCATGCCAAAGGAGCTCGTTCACAGGAAATTGCAATGATCCCTTTGCAGGAGACAGGACAGAAGGATGCATATGGTGCCTCTGGGTTTCTGGGGGAAGGCGGCAAGTCAGCAGAAGACAGAAGATGACATTATCAGCTTGGATGATCAGAAACGATGCTTCTCAGATAACTGAAGGAGGGTGCTTCCTCTAGTCCTAGCAGATCACATGGCAGCCATTCCCCTGGGCTGTGTAAGCCGTGGGGCAGATGCAACCGTGGATGCATCTTGAGGGCATAGCCATGGGGGGTCACAGGCAAGATTATTCCCATGCTCTGTTCCCATGCTGGCAGGTTAAATACTCGACAGAAACCTTATAACGGCAGAAAACTTAATTCTGTCATGCTGTGGAATAAATAATTGTGGTTTGGGGTTTTATACCTCCAGATCTTTCTCTTGCTGGTTGGTGTCAGAGGCACGCTGCTCGTGTTTGCTCAGCTCGTTACGAGGTGCAGCGCTGGGATTGAGGGCTTGGTGGTTATGTGTTGGGCTGGAGGTGGTGATGCCACGGGTGGGGAGGGCTGGGAGACAGCCCATGTGCTTTTAGCCCAAGGTGATGAATTTACATCAGACACCCAAACTGTTCCTTTCTGGTGACACTTTCAGATGTGTGGCCAGAGTAGAGAGGGTTGTGAGAACAGCTAAGCTACGAGAATGGAGGGGAAGGAGCATCGCCAGCAAAGGGGGCATGATAGCAGGTTTATGGTACGTAAAACATCATTACAATGAGGAAATATGTTGGTTTGTTCACTAATAAAAGCTACTTTGGAAACCAGAGACAAAATATTAGATGTTGCTAGATTTTTAGCTCAACAGCTAAGAATTATGGCCAGCAGTAGTAGATTGGGTGAGGAGGGAGGGGACCTCTGGGCAAAATTATTCAGTAGTACAGAGAAGAGAAAAAAAAAATATTACAAGAAAAATACCAGTGTTGTAGTTTGTTTCTGAGAAGTGGAGGTCCCTGTAACTCTGGAGGGTGTTATTGTCCACTGGAGCAGCAGCACATCAGATTGCAGACACAAGAAAGGATGTGATATTGGGTTGACTCCAGTGGTGACTGTAAAGCAAAGAACAAGAAGTGCTAATAAATGCCTTGTTTTTAAAAGGAACTTTCTTTTCTCCCCATTAGTGAGAACTTCCTGCAGCAAAAACAAGTGTGGCTGCTGGGTTTGGTTTTCTTTTTTTTCAGAAAGAGGCATCTGAACCCTTTTGCTCTTTGAGAACAGGCAGGTCAAAAACCACTTCTGCAGTACCATACTCTGCTGACAAGGTCCTGTACAGAGGGGCGTATCGCAAGGGCTACCTCATCCTGGCTAACAGACAAGTCACCCGCCCAACCAAACCCTTGAAATCTCTTGATCCCCGTGCTGGGTAAGCCATGGGGCCTGGGACAGCAGGCAGGATTGCTTGTGGAAAGATTCGTACTCTTCCAGTTGCCACTGGAGGAAATTTAAGAACACAAATGTTGGTCAGAGAACGCCTTTGCTTTCTACTCCAACGGAAGAGCCCTCTTGGTCCACCCTGATACTGGAAGGTTGGCTGCAGGTAACGGGAGGGACAAAGGCCTGCTAAACAGGTAGCTCCATGTTTCACTGTATTCGGGAAAGGCCACGTGAGTGTGATTCGCATACATATATTTGCCTTGTTCAGCCTGGAGAAGAGAAGGCTCCAGGGAGACCTTATAGCACCTTCCAGTACCTGAAGGGGCTACAAGAGAGCTGGGAGGGGACTTTTTACAAGGACCTGTAGTGACAGGGCAAGGGTTAGCGGGTTTAAATTGAAAGTGGGGAGTTTTAGATTAGGTATCAGGAAGAAATTCTTCCTGCAGAGGGTGGGGAGGCACCGGGAGAGGTTGCCCAGAGAAGCTGTGGGTGCCCCATCCCTGGAAGTGTCCAAGGCCAGGCTGGATGAGGCTTGGAGCAACCTGGTCTAGTGGAGGGTGTCCCTGCCCATGGCAGGGGGGTTGGAACTGGATGATCTTTAAGGTCCCTTCCAACACAAACCGTTCTGTGATTCTATGTTACAGGTGTCTTAAGATGGCCCAGCCTCCATCTGCCAGTAGAGAAGGGCATGAGCTTCCATACAAACAATGTTGTATCTGCTGGGCTTGTGTGGACTTCTCAGATGCCCTGAGGCCCCTCAGGTAACTCCAAACGCCTGTGTGTGGTCAGCTGTGCCCTTGCGTTTTGCCAGCCGAATTGCATCCACTGACCAGAGCTTCTGTGGCCCTGGTGGGAACTCAGACAGGAGTTGTCTCCCACCACTTGTCTTACATGGAGACACCCATGTATGGACACCCAGCGGGTTTTAATCTCCCTGAGTCCCAGCTTTAATGCCTTTATTTAGGAGGAAAGAAGTTTTCTTTCAGACACCCAACCTCTCATTGCTGTACCTCCATCTCCTTTGCTCCAGTACAGATGTTCTCCTATCCTCTGTCCTCTTCTCCTTGAAGCCCATGTACCATGTGGGTGATGGTGATGTTTGTAGAAACCAAATCACAAACTAAAACCATCCTCCTGATTCCCACAGTAGCTCAGTAGCTGTGATCCCCTCCTCCCAAAGGGGAGTGCTCTCAGGTGGGGACGCTGCTGCATGAAGTTCCCTTTGGGGTAGGTTGAAGGAACCACAGGAGCATTGATCTCTGGTGCTACTGCTGTAACACAGCACTCAGCCACGACATGCGAACTCCATGGATTTTTACTGGATGGTAAAGTTGGTTTCCAGACTCATCTTTGTGCACCAAGCAAAAAAAAAAAGCAAAAACCAGTCAAGCCCCAGCAAAGATGTTTGTGTTGCCTGTGACACCGTGAATAGCTAAGTGCAACACGTTTGAGGTATGTCCTGCTGATCCCAAAGGGAAAGAACATCTTCAGCCTCCCATCTGACATGAGGTCTGACCCCACACCTGGCTCTGACCTTAATTAAAACAGTCAAAATCTGCAAAACAGGCAGTTAGAATTACCTGCAAATACACCTGACTCCTGGTTATCCCACACTAGCTCTCCCAGTCCAGCAGCATTTGATCCTATCAACAACCCTCCAGCTCTTGGAGATCCTCCTGCGTTTATACTCTACAGCCAGAAGAACAGTGAACCGGCACCACCTCCTCTTCGCCAGCTTTACCCCCACCCGCGCTCACCCCATGCAGCTTTCTCCAGGCTGTGGAGCACGTGTTTCAGGAGCTGCGCGGGAAGCAATCAGAACGAGGAAAGCAGAGGCTGCAGGCAGGAGGGGAGATAAGCGGGAGAAGAAGCACTAGGCCAAGGCTTAGGAAGAGCAAATTGATGCTTATGGATCCTACCAAATCTTGGAGTGCTGCACAGTGGACGTGAATGCTGATGGCAGCCGGTGCCTCCTGTACCCCAGATGGCTCCGTGTCTCCCTGTGGCTGGAGCTCTCACTAAAGTTTAAAACAATGCACAGTTGGTCTTAAAAGCCAGGTAGACCAGCTCTCTCACTGTAAACTGGCTGTTGGTGGCCATGACGCCCGCCAGGGTTATGGACCTTGGCTCAGGCCAGAAGAGTGGAAGCAGGCAGCTTTTCAGGTGGCTTGTTTTTATCCTAGTGACAGAGCATTTGGATGTGAACATGCCCTCTGCACCTCCAAGCCCTGGGGCTTGTTCTCTGGTTTTATGTTGGTTTTATTTTGGTTTATTTTATTATGGTTTTATTACCCCAGGAGTGATGAACCATGTGAAGATGGTTCATTGAGGCGCTGGACTGGATGACCTCCAGAAGTCCCTTCCAACCCCAACCAGTCTGTGAGTCTGAGACACGGGTTCATTGGCTGTCACCTTCAGTTCCTGTGTCGTCTCATTTGGGTTTGCCACTCAGCTGCTCATCTTGTTTGGTTGACTCTCTTTTTTTTAACAAGGTTTCTGGGCTTCTGTTAGCAGCAGAACTAAATGTCCTGCCTTCACATGTTCAGCTCTACTGTTTTGTTTTGTTGCTGGGACCCAAACTTGGGGCAGCAGCCGCTCTGAATTGGAGTGCCAGCATGCTTTAATCCCAGCAATGAAATGTAAATGAGGTTTGTTTTACAGGCAGCTGTAAGAGCTGGCTGCACAAACGGTTTTTTATCCTGTACTCTTTGTGAGGATGGCTGGGTCGTGTTCCTACCCTTGACTCCTGTTCTCCAGGGCTAGGCAGGATGATCTTGCAAGGGTGAGAAGATGTGAAAATTCAGCCAGGACTGTGCTGATTGAACTAGCTCCACTTGGACACCAAGTCTGCTCAGACAGCATTTTTACATGGTGGAAAAAGCAAGGAAAATTAATCCCACAGGTCATTTACAGTTGGACTCGATAAAGGTGTTTTCCAGCCTCAATGATTCTATTATTCTTTAGGCAAAGAGCTGCAGCTGATGCTCGTTTGTGCACAGTTCTCGTTTGTGCTGGTAACTGCAGTTAAGGTCCCTTGGATTTTAACACATAACATACAGCTTGGCATAAACCTACAGACACCCATTCCCATGGATGATCGTGGACAACCAGACCCTGCCCTGGCCCCAGCACCCCCAGGCATCCCTTGGTACCTCCAGAGATTGCCGTGGGGACCAGAAGGATGCAGTGATGAGTGAGCCACAGTCTTCAAGGGGCAAAACTCAAGGGCAGGCATCCAACCAATCCTTCTCATCCAGATCCTTGTTAAAAGCAGCAAAGACTATTTCTGGCCAGAGAGGTGTTTGGAGGGGAGATACCTCTTTGGGGTTTCTCAGTGGACCGTTGATGAGAGCTGCTGTAGGTGTTGGCTGCTCATAGTTTTGCCTGGCAAGGGCACTGCTGCAGAAGAAAGCTGCTCCCAGGGAACGATGGAAAATAATGCTCAGCATGCTGGGTGTGCTACAGGGCTAGTACATACCTGCCAGTTCATCTTCCATCTCCAGAAAATAGGGCTTTTCATCTGCTGCCCCCCAGATCTTCTCACAGTGCCAGCAGGGCTTCATCCACCCCACGCCCTGATAAAATTGAGCACTGCTATCTCCCTGTGATGGTGTCCCCTCAAAGGGCCAGAATTGCACTGAGTTCCTCCCAAGAGGGATTAGGGAATTGGAGCAGCTTGGCAAAGCACCCTCTTGCCCACACCCCACACCAGGCAGGGCTCTGCCTAGTAGGAGGTGGCCGGGCATGATGCCCGGGAGCTGCTTGCTCAGTGCCAGCGCTGGGCAGATCAGAAGAGCTTACGGAGGCACCGTGCTGCTCCCATCCCCTGACTGCACCGGGGCATCTGTCTAAAAGGAGAATTTGCTGTTCCTTTGCACTCAAGGGTAAGAAATGGTCGTGTGACCTCGGCTTCTGCTTTTCAGTTTCTCATTGTAAGCGTCCGTGCTGATAACCCCACGTGCTCCCAGTCAGCAAGTTTCCCATGCATGACTGAATCTCTTTCTAGCTCAGAAAACATGGGAGGGAAATCTTCCCTCCACTTCCCACCCATGGCCAATATTTTCTCCTGGGAGTTGTGTTGGCCATTGAACATCAAGTATTCACAGTCTGGATCCTTCTGAGGCCGTGCTGCAGGGCAGCGTGTGCGACAGTTATCCATCACAGGTCACCCCCTTCCCGCGTGCACAGGCGAGCCTGCCGAGCAAGCCCAGCTATCACAGACCTTCGTCACACCCATGAGCGAGCAACGGCATGCATGTAGGGCTAGTCACGCCTTTGTGTTTTGCATGGAAACGCATCCCTGCTTTCACGGTGCAAAAAGCCTCCGAAAATTCCCCTGGGTGCCCAGTTGCAACGTGGTGTCACATCAGTCATTCAGTGGCTGCTGCCTCCCTGTTGGCTTTGTAGCCTACTTTGGGAAGGACTTGGATACGAGGGATTTAGGGGATTCAGTTACAAACCCCTCCTCCTCATCCCTGCCCAGGTCCTGTTTGTCTGGGCTCCCACAGTGAAATGGTGTTTGAGGCTGCTGGTGGGTGGTGCTTTGAGGACAATTTCTAGGCATGTCTGCAGAAAATGAATGGCTCCGAGGCTGTGCCCCATCCTCCTCCCCACCAAGATGTGGGCCATGTGGAGAGGAGCTTCCTTTCCTCAACAAGATGTGCATGAGCAGTGTCTCCTGGAAAGAAGCAGCAAAAATAACCCCTCCTTCCCCTTTACGCTTTCCAGGAATCAGAAAAGAAGTGAGTCCCTTTCTTCCGCCCCCACCCCAGAAGTGGGGGATCAGCAGCCCAAATCCTGATGCTTGGGGCAGCTGGAAAATTCCTCCAAGCAGCAGATCAGCCCTAGTAACTCCGTGGCACCCTCTGCGATGATGATTTACACCCTCTGCCCTGCAAGTGATTTGCAACCGTATGTTTCCCCCATTTCTGCGTGAGAAACCACCTAACAGAGATGCGGTAGTTTCCCTTTCACACGCTCCAGCCCTGCAGAGCTCTGTGGGTTCCCTCCCTTCTTCTGCTCTGTGAAGATTTGGTCTTCAAACCTCAGCATCTGCTGAACCTCACCTCCATCACACGTGTCCTCACTCTTGCCCCATGGAGCATTCATCACCATGAGGTGAAGACACCCAGGCCTGGAGGTGTCCAACAAGAGCTGCTCTCCAGGAACTGCCACTCCTTGGAGCCTCTCTGGGTTTGAAGGCCAAATATTAGGAATGCACAAGTCTGGTTGCACTCGAATGCTGCACAGCGTGTCCTACAGCGTTAAGTTACCCGTTACCCAGGTGGAGTGGGTTTTGCATCACCTATGTTGTTGCTTTGTTTCCTCAAAGTCTGACAAAGTGCAACCACCTCCCAATCTTCTTCCTCAGTAATTGTCCCAAAACCACAGCTCTCCTCCTTCCCCGTTCATGCCCTCCCTGAACTTGGGTCCTTTGCCTTTCTCATTGCTTCCTTTATGAACTGAGATTGAAACAAGCACCCAGGAAGGGGTTAGAAATTAATGCCATGCAGTTAAAAGTGCCTTCATTGTTTGGGACTGGGCTCACTCCAGGAAAACTGGAGCCTGAACCTGCTTACACCGGCCCACCACAAAGAGGGGCAGCCACCATCTGCTAGCCCCACAGACCTTCCACTCTGAAAGACTTAATGCTGAAACTCGACGGAGAACGGTGTGAATAAAATCAGCAGATCTATCACGCTGGCTGTTTCAGATTTACAAACTACTCATAAATTGGGTGTCACCTGAAATCCTGCTTTGCTCCCACAAGGTCTGTGTTGCAGGGGATAATTTCTGGCAGGACAGACGGATGGGAAAGGAACAACATCTGGGGTGCTGAAATGGGCACAAGTCAAGCCCCTAAACACAGACCTGAAAGTCAGCTGGGAGATACGTAGTGAATGGCCACGACCAAGGCTGGAGACCATGGATGACCCACAGCGCCATGACCTTGTCTCTGCCCAGCAAGAAATGGGGCTCAGAGAAATGGCCTATGTTGGATGTCCTGTTCAGAGAAAAGCCAAAAATCACTTAGATTGCACTACAGATTTTGTGTGGAGAGGAGAGACTTCGTTTCCCTTCATCTCACAGCTGTGCCTGGTAGGAAGCAAGGTGTCTAGTACTTAACAAATTGCTGTTGATGCAAGGAAGAGGTGAGAGCAGACAGGACCACAAGTACCAGAAGAATACGTATCATGCAGCTAAGGATGTTTTTGTACTTTCTGAAACTGTAGATGATCTGTTTGATTAAGTCACGGCTACCTGCCTGTCATGTGTCTGATGAATACATGTCGTGTAGAAGTACCTCTACATTATCTGCTATATATAGATAACTATGGATAGATAAATAGTATATTTAATATAAAAGTAAACATGTGGTGAGGTCAGAGATAGTGAACTGAAGTCAAAGTTGTACGGGACTGGGGCAGGGATAGAGGAAGGGAGGAGGACAATGCTGTGAGGCCCAGGGGAGCCAGGAGGGGAAGCAGAAAAAGATTCAAGGGGAAGAAGACAAGGCTGGATGGGGACCAGGGCGGATTTTGTAAACAGAGGAAGGTTTGTGTCTCATGGTGCTCCTGTGGCTCCCAGGCCTTCTGCAGAGCCTCATACTCAGCTGAAGGCGAGGATGGAGGCGGTCTTCTACATTCCTCTGTAGTGCCACACTGGGCACGTCACTGGGGGATGCTGAGCTGGGTTTGGGTGCAGATGACACCAGTGTCCAGATTCCCACATCCTAGGGCCTCAAGTTCTCCAGGTACCTCCTGCCTTGTGTTGATCAGGAAACTGCTATGAGGCTGGTAATCGGCTCTTGGATTGTGGCTTCTCTTTCAGGTTGTATTTTGACTGTAAGTGTTACCACTTCCACCCAGAGCTACTGAATTAGGTGGTTTTACTGTTGACAGCTGCCTAGAAATGGCCAGCCCCCTTTCTTTAGATCATGTTTATTTTCCTCTGGCCCTTTGCAACAACAGCAACCCACTGGAGGCCTCTGGAATATAAGGAAGGGTTTCCCAGAAACTGTCTCCATCTGAGGCCTCAGCTACCTCCAGTTACAGGTGCATCCTTTTTTAGGTGGCCTGGTCAAATCTTGATGACACCTGAATCGATGATTGAAAAGGAGGACTTTAACAGGAGGCACTGACCCACAAATGGGAGTGTCTTCCTCACCCACCATGGTCTACAGTCTTTCGTGTTCAAAGAAAAGAGATATGAAAGTGGCACCAGGGTCTGGTGTCTCTGGCAGATCCAGACAGTTAAAAGATTGGGTAAAATGAAAGAAGAAAGGAGCTCTGACTCAGAACTGCCGTTCGCTGCTGAGCATTCCCCAGAAGGCTCAGGGACAGCAAAAAATACTTTCATCACTGTTCTTGGGAGAGAGGCAACCGAGCTGAAGTACTTCAAGGAAGACTTGTCTTCATTTCCCTCAGCCAAAGACCAAATCTACAGGGACGTGATGGCAGCTGCAAAGACATGAAGCTGAAAGAAACTGGCAGGGATTAATTGTGCCCTTTTTCAGTTTGGAAGGATGTTGGTCAGAAGCGTATCAGATGATGTTTCATCAGGCAGTTGTGGAGTCTTTCACACCTTCAGGGCACATTTTCAATAGTTACTCATTTTCAGGGTAACTGAGCAAGATTCAGTTTTATGACAGTGGTGGGAAGAAAACATCTCCAAAAAACTGAGTCATTTGCTCTCAGGCATACAGTAAATCAACAGCAAACTCAAGAAGAGTCATACGATTAGAGAGAGACATGTGGCTGACTTCAAAGGTCATCCCATGCGTTTCCCAACCAAACCGCGGAAGTAATTACGCTTGTGGTTTACTTGAAGGACATCCCATAATGGAGACCCCACCACCTCCCACAGAGCCTGCTCCAGTACCTGGAAAGTTAGAGAAACCTTCCTAATGCCTGACTCAAACTGCACTGTCTTGCTTAGCTTAATCCATGATTGCCTCATCCAGCATGAGCAAGGAGAGCAGAAGCCGTGTGTGTACCTGAAGGCTGCTGCCCAGCCCTCCAGAGCCTCCTTTGAAAAAGTGATTTGTTTTGCAGCTGTTCATCCTGAGTTGTGTTTTTCAGAACGCAGGTCTCTCACCCCTGGATTCCTCCTGGCTGACTCACAGTTTATTGACATGAGGTGCCGAAAACTCGGTACTGCCACCCTAGCTGGGACCTCACTGATGTTGGTGTTGGGGATCGCGTTTGAATCTTGGAGGAAGCTGATGCCAAAATGATGTGTCATGATGCCATTGCATGCTGTGTCATGGTGGGCTTCAGGATTCACCATCCTCACACTACATCGTCACCTCACCACTAGATATCGACAGCTCTAGGCACCGTAACATTCAGATTAGTGCTGGTATCTACAATACCAGCCATGCTCTGCTCTCCAGCAGCAGCCCAGGCTGGTCTGACCCCATGGTACCGCTGTATCTGATCTCTATTCTCCTTCTCGGATCTTTGTTGACTCTAACTGTGGGGCTGGGGTGGGGATAGCATTGCAGGATGCAGTGGAACAAGTGCTTGGTACGTGTTGAAGGCTCTCCTAGCATCCATATGAATTTCAAGGTGTTTTTTTTCCCCCAGAATATTTCTCTGTTTTGTTCAGATCACTTTGAATAATAGTCCCACGCCCCCATTTCCTTGTACTCCTTTCCTGCTTGGAGCATTCTGCGGATTTAGTAAGAATACAGTCTCTTCCATCAGCTGAGCAACCAATGGAGACGCTGAACAGGATTTTGGACAAACTTTGTGGAAACCTGCGGCTGTGTTCTTCCATTCGGGTGTGAACCATCAAAGGCAGCTCCCTTGGAGCCCTCTCCAGTGCCTCCCACACCTATCCCAATGCACTGCGTCAGCCTCCAGGCTCTCAAATAATGCCGAGGGAGGCAGGATCCACAGTCTTTGTGAAGAGGAGTGATATGAAATCATCTGTGCCTCACTTACCCACAAGGTCTGTTAGCAGCTCACAAGAGGAAATCAGGCTGGTTTCAGAAAAACTGGTCTTGACAGAACCCTGTTTCCTCTTAACTTTCCAGGTGCTTGTGGAAAGCTGGTCTCAGCCGTCATTCCAGAGTGAAATGAAGTTCATCCTCCCTCCCCGTCTATAATTTCCAGGACCCATCTCTTCCTCATAATCCTTATTTTTAAGGATAAGCATGACTTCTCCCCTTTCTTAATCTGAGAGCATCTTCTCATCCTGCTCAACTTCCCTGCTTGTAGTGGTTATCTTTAAGTATCCCAGAAGAGTCTTTGCGCCCCAGGCGAGTTGGAGGTACCTGCTGCTTCTGAATACGTTCAGCTTTGTAGGTGTCACCCGTCAATAACCTACCCTCTGCATCGAGCAGCAGATCAAAGTTCCTCCTGGTCATATCATGATGGTCGGGGCACGTAAGACGGGATTTTCCATTGCCCCAGATCCCTTTCATGTCATGTTTTGACCTCTCTGTTTTATTCCCAGCACGCTCAATACAAAGACGCTCATCTTTTTGAAGCTGACCTAGTTTCTGCTTTCTGTGTGCCACCTCCTGAGGTTGAGGTCAGCGGAGAGCTTGAGATTTACTGTACCTGTAATGATGCTTCTTCACTCTAGAGAATTTTGTGCTTGAGGTCTCATTATTGTTTGTTTTAAATTGAGAAACAAGTGGAGCACACAGGCACGCTTGTGTTCAGCTACAAGCATTCGCAACTCTGAGTTTCAAAACTCTGGCAAAACACACTTTCAAAGAGTAATGGTTATTCGTAAAATCATTCACTAAAGGAAAGAACAGATTTGGGACCTAAAATAAAGAGGGAATTTTGTGTGTTATTTTCCCCGTTGCCTGTCTTGTGTAAAAAATCTCCCCAGTTACGAGGGTGTGGAGCTGCCCTGAATTACAGCGAGTGGCACAGGAAGGCTGACCACCTCCTCTTTGAAGTGCTGAACGTTAAATCAACCTCCCAGCAACTTCAGCAACGAAGGCATTTAGGACTTACAATAGGAAAAACAAACCCAGCAGCAGGGGCAGCCAATGCAGTTAGGTAATGCAGGTAGGCAAGTGTTGCCCAGGCTTGCGGCAGAGCCTACAGTAAGTAGTATTTTGTGAGTTGATGGGACAGACAGCTGCCAAGAATGCTGTACTCTGGATTGAACCTTTCTGGAGGCTGGTGGTGAACTAAATGTCTTTTCCATGTCTGTCTGCTGTGATGTTTGGGACACTCATCAGCTCCCAAGTGTTTTGCGGTGGTCCTGTCGAGGCTGGGAGGCTGCAGCAGAGGATTTAGGAGTGTGCAACAGTGCTTTGGGGAGTCCCTGTCAAAGCTGCCATTGGCGCTCAGGATCCTGGCTCCTGTTCCTGCAGCCGGCGGGGTGTTTTTTGTAACAGCAGAGACAAGTCAGAAGAGGACCAGGTCTGACATTTCTCATAAAGAATTTCCCCTGTGTTTGCACATTGAGTGAACACCATCATGTTTTGCCAGCAAAACCCAGTTGCGCTTCAGCTCTTGCTGCCTTGGGCGGCTCGGTTCAAAATTAAAGAGTTTCTCTGCTTTGAGGTAAGGATCCAAGACGGCTGCCCTCGTGTCGGTCCCCAGCCGAAACCAAGGTGCTGCGGTATCCGTAACTGCTGCGTACGGGGAAGTGTCGCACCACTTCCTACGCGCGACTGCGGAACACTATCTAGCACACGCTGCACACAACCCCCTTTCCTGTATCGGGGCTGCTGACACTGAGCAAGGCAACTTTGCTTCTCCTAAAAAAAAGGATCAAAAACCTGCTCTCCCTTTCACAAAGCATCACGGAGAGATGGTGGCTCCCAGGGAAAGCCCCTTCCCCAGCGAGACGTCTTGGCGCCGTGCAGGGTGGTGTGGTAGGCAGGCTGGTTTGCTTCTCCCGTGTGACACCTTTGGAGTACTCTGGATGGGATGGACTGAAATACATGTATTTAAAATAGTTATTTTTTTGGAAGGTAAAACCTGGTTGTCTCATGTTTGGTTGCTGAGAGCCTGACAGCTTTTGGGCTAGGAAGGTGGGACTTTCAGGATGGGTTTTGTTCAAACAAAATAGGCAGGAGACAAAAACGTCCAAAGTTTTTAATACCTTGTGTCTGTGTGTGTTTTGTCCTTGAACGTCAATGGACAGAAGGGAGATAAAGGGATTCTTCACACTGGCTTTTGTTTTTTTCAGTTTATCAATAATGTTATCTAACCTTATTGCAAGGTTAGTTGCAATCTAAAAATATTGCAATCTAAAAATATTAATTGCAGTGTTTGTAACCTGCCCTGAAAGTCATCTGCTACTAGAAATTCAGTCTGTGACTGGTAGAGAAACCCATAAAGATAGGAGTTTTTACCTGCCATTAGTAAATGTTATTTACTTACCTTCAGGGACAGATTGTTCCCACAGGCCAATTTGTTTGGATGACTGGGAATAAACAACGTGCAGCCTTTTAAAGGCTGCTGAGACGAGCTGGCCTGGAGGATGCTAAATGAAAATAATTTGGAGCATGAAGGAGTAGATTGAGAGTAAATAATACCTTTAAGTCCATTCCTCTATTTTCTTTTCTGAACATTTGAGTGATTTCCAAGAGCAAAAATAAGAGTTCGGTGTATAGCATGACACGCAGAGAAAGAATCTCAGAAGAGCAGAAGACTTCATGTTATAAGCACTGACAAATAACACCCAAATAGCTGGAGGGCACCTGTGATCTTTAGGAGAGATCAGCTCTGTAATGGAATAATCTGGCTGAGCAGTTGCCCTAGGTTACCTGTTGTAATCCTGCAGAAGAATTGTGTTTTGAAAGAGTGATATTAAATAAATGCGTGGATTTTAATGGCGAACATGTGCCACTGACCCCGACGTGCTTTCCAAATAAAGCCTCCATCAGTGTCCACAGGGAATAAGTGTAAGGGTGGGACAGAGAGTCCCGTGCTCAGCGTGGTGTTTCCTGTAGCACACCTCGCAGGACAGTGTCTTGGGGCTGATGGTAACAGCTCGGCGTTTATCAGAAACATTGCTTACCACTGAAAAAAACTGAACAGGATCAGCCGATGCGTTTTGTGCTGATTTCTGTGATTTAAGTCTGCGGCTGACTTAAAAACAAGAACCAGGACATAGAAACCAAGCTCTAACCCTGGTATTTTCTACCTTCTTACTGCTCCAGCCTAACCTGCGCTGGCCTGTATTTTGGTCTTATTTTCAGTAACTCCCCAGATCATTTTCATAATGCACTTGGTTTTAACAAGATTCGCCTTTTAACATTTGAGGTTGGACTTGACTCCGTGCTGACTCCTTCCCCCTCACCTCCTTTGGGTAGTGTAACGCTGTCTGTAACCACAGGAAGGTGGGGTTTTGTGACAGACTTCTAGTTTTTTTGCAGGTACAGTAGTTCAAGGAAGGAAAAAAAGAGATGTAGGTAGCAAATTCCAGGTGAGTCGCCTTGTTCATGGCCTCTGCGGGGCCAGCGTCCACACACTGAGCATGAGAGACACGGATGTGGCTCCCGCTGAAGCTACATTTCACATCTTGTGAAGCCCAGGCAGGAACAAAAAGATCATCATGGAGAGACTGAGGTTGGAAGGGAGCTCTGGAGACCCCAGCCTCCTGCTGCCAGCAGATCTAACATCAGTGCTAGATCAGGCTGCTCAGGGTCATCTCCATCCCGGGTTTTACAGTGTTGCCAAGTGTGGACATTGGACAGTTGGAGCAAGACCACCACGTTACATACAGTGCCTCCACCATGAGGTTGGTGTGCTTCTGATTTAGGGTTCCCCACGCCCAAATGCTGCTGGTGGTGTTTGCTCTTGCTTTGCCCAGGCATAACAGTCTGTACTGAGAACTGGCGAATCTGACTTTTTCTACCAAGGCAACCTAGAGATGCTGTGGGGGCAACAAGTCGTGGTCCAACCCCAAACATTAAACATGCAGAATCACCTAAAAAAACTCCAAAGATTTATTACTTGTGGGATCTGCCTCTTATCAGCCAGTCTGGATATCAGATGCAACTCCTATAAAACAGTTTTGCTGGGCTGGTTTCCTCACTGGTGTCAGCAGATACTTCTGCTTTTGCTTTTCAAGAGCAAAACAGCCTCTGGTTAGACCCATATGGTGGACTGCAAGTCAGCTGCTGTCGCAGCTTGCCTAGGCACAAGGCTGCTGCCGCCCAATGCTCCTTCAGCCACAGCAGCTACCTTCTCTGCCACAGCACATATCTCCTGCTGAGAGATGGGTCCTGGCTGTGAATTCCATGTTCTAGGGAAGTGCCTTCCTCTTGGGAAAGGCATCAAAGAGCCAGCCGAGGTAAGGTCTGGGCTGGTTGCATGCAGGTTTCTGCATTTCCCTGCTGGGTTCATGTCTGTCCCTGTTTGGGGAAATATTTGTTCATCACTGAAGAATTTGTCATTACAGCTCATTTTCGCACCCTGCTCAGATCAGACCTGCAGACTGGTCAGCCCTCCGTGTTCCCACTCCTCTCTCTCCTACCTGGAAAGTTGAGCGCTGTCCATATACAACACTCAAAACCATGTCAGTGCAGAAAACCACAAAACAAAGGAAATGCTGAGTTTAGCTTACCGCAGTTCGTGACTCACCGTATCTTGTTGACATACTCCTGGAAATACCCATTTCAAATTTCCCCACTTGCTTATTATGGACACAGGTATCTTTTTATAGTCAGCTTGTTGTCTGCATGCTATAAGCTATAATATTTCACTGTAGCTGAAAATGAGCATTGAATTCTCTACCCATAGAGTCAAAACTCAAGATTTTCTCGTGCGTCCTACTGGCAGTGGCCTTGTTGCAAGAAGTGTTATCTACAGCAGGAACCCAGACCACAAAGGAGGCATCACTGCTCCTCTTGGGTTGTGCTTGGCCCTCTGAGGTCATCTATTTGGGCTGAAAGGAGAGTGTTACCGGGTAGGGCTGCGTCACAAGGGGAAGAGTCAGCCTAGAGCAGGCACAAGCTGACTCTTGACTTGCTGCATTGCATCCATGGGCTACCTCTCGGTCTAGCAGGTCTGACTCTGAGCGAGTCACCTGCACAAACAGCTTTTGACTTCACTTCTAAAGCACCCCAAATTTGCATCTAGCCCATACCTAGTCTAGCATGAGCTCATCTTCATGCTAGGTGATTTTCTATTGCTAACAGCTATTTTGGGCTTGAGTAACAGGCAGAGTGCTACTCTAAACCCAGCCAACCCTGCCAAGATGTAAGAAAAATATCATCTCTGGTCCTCACCTTCTGTTGGCTTCTCCAACCACATCAAACGACTGGATCTGACAACATTAAGACTGCATACATGAAGTGCATCCTTCACTCCTATTCCTTGCTAGACTGATTATTTTTCTGTTGTGCTCTCAAGAAAGCCTCCTGCCACACAGGAAAGGTGCCGCACGTGCAGCAGGGCCTCCTAGGGCGTTATGAAACTTCCCTGAAATTCCTGCTGGATTGACATGCCGAGGTCATGAGAATGAATGAAGAAGAGCTGTTTGCATCAGAGGTCTGTCCATAAGGAGGAGGCTTTGAAAAGGATAGCTTTTGCATTTTTATGTTACGCTTTGGCTGAGTAAGTTATAAAAAATAGGCGTCACAGATATAGAGGTGGCAACGTAAAGTGGGACTCACCTTGGGTAATCTTAGAGGTGTAAACCAGAGCTTGTCGCCCTGGGATCCCATATAGCCATCAGAGAGAAATAAGCACTTTTATATTATAGTTCATTTTGCCTGGTGTGAATTGTGCCCTGGAAAAGTGTATTCATCTTTCATTGACTCTACAAGGAGTACTGAGAACTCTAGCTCTTCAACAGGCCCAACCTTGCTTAGCCATCAACAGATCTCCAGACACAAATCTGGGAATCTGAGTCATTTTGATGGGGTGAGCTAGGAAGGAGGTTTTGCAATTGTGTTAGTCTGTCTTCAAGGGCCAGTTTCTTGTGAATACAGCTTGATTAGGAAATATGCCTGGCCAGGATTTGAGTCCTGGCTACTTTCTTTACCCACACGCCATGATGCAGCACCAGGCCTGTGTGTATGAGAGCTGTCTCTCTATTCGCGCTGGCCCCCAGCTTATATTCCAGGTGCAAATTTTAAGTAGCCAGTAGTAAAGAACAGACTTTGCGATTTTAGATTTATTCATTAGCTTTAACATATACATCCTTGAACTGCACTTGGAAAACATTAATTTCTTGTAGAATCACAGAATGGTTTGGGTCGGAAAGGACCTTAAAGATCATCCAGTTCCAACCCCCCTGCCATGGGCAGGGACACCCTCCACTAGACCAGGTTGCTCCAAGCCTCATCCAGCCTGGCCTTGAACACTTCCAGGGATGGGGCATCCACAGCTTCTCTGGGCAACCTGTCCCAGTGCCTCCCCACCCTCTGCGGGAAGAATTTCTTCCTGATATCCAATCTACATCTCCCCAGTTTCAATTTAAACCCATTACCCCTTGTCCTGTCACTACAGGTCCTTCTAAAAAGCCACCCCCCGCCCAGCTTCCTTGTATACCCCCTTCAGGTACTGGAGGGCTGCAATAAGGTCTCCCCGGAGCCTTCTCTTCTCCAGGCTGAACAAGCCCAATTCTCTCAGCCTTTCTTCACAGCAGAGGTGCTCCAGCCCTCTGAGCATCTTCACAGCCTCCTCTGGACTCGTTCCAACTGGTCAATATCCTTCTTATGCTGCGGGCTCCAGAGCTGGACACAGCACTCCAGGTGGGGTCTTACGAGAGCAGAGTAGAGTGGGAAAATCACCTCCCTCGACCTGCTGGCCACAGCAGATCTTACATCTAAGGCAACCGAAACAGGGTCCCACGCTGACCTCCCGCCATATGCACTCAGGTGGTTGGCTCGTGCTCCTTGTCCACTGTAAGAAAAACCATCCTCTTGTGGTTGGGAACAGCAGGCTCCTTGCTTATGCTCTCTCAAACGCAGCTCCTAACTTGAACTTAGTTGGGATTGTTGAATGAACTTCTAGGACCAACCTCCTAATGGCATTTTAGTACTTAATACCCACTGGTTTTATCACCTTCCCAAAAGTGAAAGTGTTTTGTTCAGGAATTCATGAGCGTCAGCGCTGGGCAAGATTTATGAATGAAGGGCCTGTTTACTTAGAAGTCTGGATTTTTCAGGCATGGCAAGAAAGTCACAAATAGGTAAAATGACAAAACACACAATTAAGATTATTCTTAAGAGGAATGAGGTCTCTCCTGGCAGCTTCACCATCTCCAAGGGCTTTCTCTTAAATCACAACTTCTGCCTCTTAACAGAAGATGATGCCTGCACATCCTCAGGATCTGCCACCCTCCTGCCATGCAGCGTTATCACATCTCTCCTGGCTGGAGGCAGTGAGAACTGAAGACTAGAGCTGACATCTTCAGGGGTGAAGTGAAGGTCAGGGTTGCCTGCTGCAGACAGCTGACTCTTCCTGCCATGCCACACCCACGGACCTCAGAGGGTGCCAAATCTGGCAGAGACAACCCAAAGCACAGTCCCTGAGCAAAGGGGCTGCTCTTTCTAATTAGCGACGAGGCTTTTCCTCCGGAGTTTGGTCTGACTTATTTCCGCTCACAATCAACAACCTAATTTCCATATAGAGTGAGCCAGCAGCCTAACTGGAAGTCTTCATGTTGACGTAACTGCTAATTACCTTCGGCATAATTAATGTGCAGTAACACAGGCTGTGTTTAGTGCAGAGAGGGCCAAGCTGGGGCTCCCAAGTGCTGGAAGCGTAGTTCTCTCGATGGGGAGATTTTGCGTGGCTAGCAGAGGAGCTGGTTGTATATCATCAGTCTCTCCTTGCGGGGGAAGATGAGCTGATGGAGTCTCATCTGGTTGGCATCTACCCCCCAGAGGAGTCTGAACCAGGGATCTGGAATCGTGCCCTCCTCTTGGCTTTCTCAGGTATGTGGTGTGTTTTTTGTGGCTTTGGGCTTTAGAAAGACTTTTAACGTACGACTCTGAGGACCAGGGAATTTGGCCTGCTACTGCCTTGTTATAATTCTCCAGACAATATCTGAGTGTGTCCCTACGGGGAGGGGGTGGAGAAGATGGGAGGTGCATCTACCATAGGGTCATAGAAATGTTAGTTGGAAACAGCAGCTGGAGGATTCTTAATTCAACCTCCTGCTTGAAGCGGAAGCATTGTCAGCTCTAAACCAGCTTAGCTGTGGTTTCATCCAGCTGAGCCTTGAGTCACCTCCGCAATCCATCATTTGTCATTTCCCAACCTGTCACAGCACTGTACTACCTGCCTAGAGACACCTTTTATCCTGCTGTCCAACCTGCACCTCCCAAGCCACAGTCTGTGCCTGCTGCCCTTTGCTATAGTGTCTGGCTCTACCACAAACTGCTTAGCTTCGTTATCTCTGCCCTCCGAATAGCTGTAGGCAGCTATTGGTCTGTCCTTCAGCTTCCCCTTTACCAGGCTCAACAAGCCTGCATCCCTCAGCCTATTTTCCTGAGACATGTGCCCCACACTGACCGCCTTGATAGCATATCTCAGAGCAACTCCAAACCGGTCAAGTCTCAGCAGGATTTGGGAGTCCACATACATGGTGAAATCCTGGCCCTAATCTACAAACATAAAGATAAATCAAAGGAGGCTTAATAAACAGGCTGTATTAATAGGTAAAGATATTTCATCCTCTTAAAAACGTATCTGCAAGAAACCACAATGTGGGTTATTTTCCATACAGACCAACCCATTCAGGAAATCAAAGCCCAGTTACGGGTGTTGCTATAGCTTTTGAAGAAGCGTGCTTTTATCCCTGTGTGGTGGAAGGAAGGAAATCCCACAAATTCAGACTCCAGAGTTGCTTTAATGTCTTGGGACTGCTGTTTTACCTAAGGAACCACTGCAGGGTGTGAGATAGTTTCCAGTCCAACCTACTACCCCAGGGCCCTTCCGTTTCCCTTGCTGCCAACAAGACCAGCAGTCCAGCAGAGCAGCGCCTTAGCTTGGTGCTGCTGCTTTTCTCCAGGTAAAGTTTGCCCCTTGCTGGAGGTGAGTGACCCACTGCCCGTAACAATGAGCAGAGCCTGGAGTGGGGGCAACGGAGCGTGCAGGAAAAGCGCGTTTGCTCACCAAATCACCCAGGCAGGCTGTGCTGAGGGCTGGGGTTGACTCTTTCGGGTATAGCAGCGAGACTGCCGTGCTGTTAAGTTGAATTATGGAGCCGTTTGAGGGATGGCAAATGGGAGGGATGGAAGAACGGAGTCTCATGAGCCCCAGAAAATGCAGGACAGATCCCAGATCTGCCTAGACCACCTCTTTGGTGCTAATCTTTCATGACCCAGGCCACGCGAGGAGGCATTGCTAGGAAGACCTAGTCAGGAGTGGTCCGTGCTACTCGCTTGAATGTGCGTGGTCCTCTTTTCCTCTCGCAAGCATACACCTCCTCCATCCCAGACCTCCCAGTCCTGACCTCACTGGCAGGATTTCCCCATTGAATCAACGCTTGCGTTCTTACTGCAGCGAGAAGCCAGCCCTCCCCACCCTGAGTCATGGCGCTGAGTTTCTTGAAATTCAAGCAAACATTTTTTTTCCGTGGGGAAACCCTTTGTCTGACATAACCTAGACTGCATCTGCAACCGCTTCTAGTCCACAAAAGGTATTAAGACGTAGACCCTCTCTGCTGATTTTCATACCACAGTGCAAGAACCGAGCTTCTTCCTGGGTACGTGAGAAAGAGCTGCTTCGAAACGTGGAGACGTGACCCCAGTGACGGTGTGACTTGGCCTGCAGAGTTTTTCCAGGTACAACCCAAAACCCAAGTCACCAAGAGAGGGGGTGGATTTATTGTGCAAGGCTTCTAAGTATCTACAAGTCAGACATCTGTGACCGAGCTGACAGCTTTGACTGCCTTTATACTCAACACAGAAATGAACACTTCAATTTGAACTATTTTACAGTTTTACATTTTACATTTGCTTAATCTGGGCTAGCATGAACTCTTTTCCTGTCCATTGACTACAAAGGGCAGGTTTGGAAATCTCTTTTTCAAATGCCTGAGGTAGGATGAATGAATCCCATAGAGATTTTGGGGATGGGCATCTCTTATTTCTTCCTTTTTAAGATTTTTATATAAGATTACGTTCGGATTTCCATGTGTCGTAGGTACAAACACAGCGCTCTTATTTTCCTTCTACACCAATATCACATCACTGCTTTTGCCATCCTCATTTTACCTCTGCTCCCAGGCAAATGTCCTGCTTTTTCCTTGCTTCGTCCATCAACACCCAACCCACCGAGGTACTGGCATGCCTCTGTGACGAGGAGTTTCAATTATTGCCTAACCCTCCCCAGGGGACTCCGTGCTGCTGCGTAAGAATCAGAAAGTGAAAATAACGGACTGATTTTTACTCTCCAAAACTGAACAAAACTGAAAGAGTGAAAGTAACCACAGGCAACCCGTCAGCTCTCGGCTGGTGAGCATTTGTAGCAGGGTGGTGCTTCATTGGTGACAAGGAGGAGACCCCGCTGTCACCTGTTACCTGCTCTGCATGCAGAGGGACCGTGGCACTCCGTCTGGTGGAGTTCGTATAACTGAAGTTACCCAAATCACATGCCAACTTTTTCAGCTGAACCCTACTATATTAAAAACACCGTTGATCCCTGTGGGGAAAGGATGGATTGAACTTGTATGTCTCCAAAATGCAAGGATTGCCATAAGGCAGGTTGCATAGAGGAATAGCTCAAGGTAAATAGTTTAAAATGGGTAATATACACCTGCTCTCCTTGGAGGGATTAGGCAACCTAGTAAATCTTAGACCATGAGGTGTCTACACTCCTTTATAAGTTGAAGAAATGAAGGTGTGTCTTACAGGATGGACCACGTGGGAGCTGGCTTGCAGGAGAGCTCATTCAACATCACTCACATCACCTCTCCATCCATAAAGTGCACAGCTCTGGACAACATGTGGACACTGACTACACTGACGTGAAGGGCAGAATAGTGCCAGTTATTAAGAATTATAGCACCATTTTAATAAAAATCAGTGAAATGCACAATCATGACCTCATAGACCTCAGTTCATGCGTTATTCTGGTTATTTCTGGTTATAACAACCAACTCGTTGTTGCAGTATCCCTGGACTGTTATCTATATTTTAGACACCGCACATTTTGTGGATACACTCAGGAAAGTTTTTCCAGATTAATTACAACTGTGGACAAGTGGAACAGTTTGGTTTCATTCTCACTGCTCATCCATTCACAACTAAACTGGACTCATTTTCCTCCACTTCCAGAGAACAGATGCAGTGGTCCACTGTAAGAGTTAGCCCAGGTTAGCTTTTGTTGATGGCAGTTACATGGAAAAGCGTTTGTTATCCAAGACTGGCTTGCTGCAAATTGCTTTTCGTGGGATTTCACCAGCAGGCCTTTTGAAAACTTGAACTGTTTCCATTGCAGTTTTTGATATCACAGCTGCGTATTGATTGTATTACCTAAGCTGGTGTTTGCTTTGGCTGCTTACTTTCTCACTGGGGATAAGTCTTTTTAAAGAAAGAAGAAACTTGGTGTTAACTGCCTGTCCTCTTCCTTTCTCTGTATATAATGACTTTTTGTGAGTGACAGCGCTCCACCCACGACCTGATGCTTTACTGTGTTAATAATGGAGGACCAACAATGATTGCCTGGACATCAAGCTCAGTATGTTGCTATTCTTCTTCAGAAATATCCATCCAATTCTGTCTTAAACTAGAATCCCATTGCTCCAGAGACATGCTTCCAACAGCCAAGCTCTTGCACTGACAAAACATAGCAGGATCATACACGAAGGGCAAGGACAGAGCTCAAGGAGTAAAATCTAGTGGGTTTGGTTCCCACTGTTGCTTTGACTGGGCTACAGGAGGGGGCATTTGCATTTGGATGAGGATTGGAGCAACCTGGTCTAGTGGAGGGTGTCCCTGCCCACGGCAGGCTGGTTGGAACTAGATGGTCTTTAAGGTCCCTTCCAACCCAAACCATTCTGTGATTCTATGATCAGAGAAACTGAATCCTTGAGATTCAGAGACGTACAGGGTAAGACACGCAGCATGCTGCCTGGGGACTAGAGGTCTGTGTAGAAATTAAAAATTTACAGTAGAATAATCATGCTCCCTGCAGCTTTTAATCAATATTTGTACAAAATATTGCCAGACCCCTTCAAATTCTGCTCCAGTGCACAGCTCAGGACAAGGGATTCTTCTCAGAGTCCCTGAATGTTGTCATGCCCATTTCTGGTGATTCTTGGTCATAATCATTAGCAAATTTTAGTCCCATTTCCACCTCACTAATCATAGAATCATAGAATCACAGAATGGTTTGGGTGGGAAAGGGCCTTAAAGACCATCTACCTCCAACCCCCCTGCCATGGGCAGGGACACCCTCCACTAGACCAGGTTGCTCCAAGCCTCATCCAGCCTGGCCTTGGACACTTCCAGGGATGGGGCACCCACAGCTTCTCTGGGCAACCTGTCCCAGTGCCTCACCACCCTCTCCAGGAAGAATTTCTTCCTGATATCCCAAAAATAATAATAATGATGGAAACCAGGATCTTTCCCCCCACTGTCCTTAGAGAGACCGTAGGACCCAACCCTTCTCATTCCCTCTGTTCTCTGAGGACATGAGAGCACAGCCTACCAAACCTTATTCTCTGTATCCAACCCCTCAAATCCCTTTTACGCACTCCTAAGGGGAAAAAACTGTTTCCACCAAACTTCCTTTCTCGGCAGATTGGGGTCCTGTTTGAACACAGGCTCAGCAGTGGCTGTACAGCAGCAAGCAGAGACCCCAGGATCTGTAGGATGCCATTAGTAAGTGCTGTTACAAAGCCTTTGCAATCGAGCAAGGGAAAATGTGTAGCATGACCATATTAATTACATTCTGAGAGGCTGTAGAAGAGCAGAATAGGAATATCTGTGTGTACTCAGAGGCCGGCCAGTTGATCTAATGCCACCAGAGACAGTCTGCCGGGAGCAAAATCTCATGTCGGCTCTGCGGCGGTAGCGGGGGTGCCCCATGGGGAACGAGGAAATGGAAATCACCAGACAGAGTTATCTGCTTGACACGTGATGCTGCAAGTCAGCAAACTTGGGAGAAATCCTGAGGAAATAGCAATTGTTGCCCCATTTCTGGACAGGCATGAATGAATATCCCCTGAATAGCAGTAGAAATCCTGTGTTGTGAGTTTCCCTTTGTATGAAAAGGAGCAGATTCATGACTGGGTATATATTGCAGTGGGACTCTTGAGGAATCAGATGACCATTTCTCCACGGGGAAGAGCAAAGCGACGGTTCAGCTGCTTGTTCTGAGCCCCCTTCAAGGTAAACTCTTGCTCCTTTCCCTCCATTGACTGCAATATTTAAAGTGTTTCTTTAGCTTCAGAACAAATGCGTCAGGCAAATGGTAGGCTGCAGTTGCTGAGCTCTAATGTCCCCCCCCCCAAGGAGAAAATGGGAGTTTATGCATGCACTGTGTTTTGCAGCTTTTTAATATTTTATATTAAGGAGGGCAAGGACAGAAGGAATCACGTGGGAAAGAAGCTCAAGCATAGAAAAGTAAAGATCTGGAGAATATGAGCAAGACACTTAGAGGCAGAAGAGACTGGAAGAAGCTTGGAAATCATCACCACATAAGCTAATCCCTGGTCTTCGAAAAAGTAATAAAATCAGGTGGGCACCAGGAAAAAAAAGTCACTTTTGATGATGCTCAGATCAAAACCTCAAAGGAGGAATGCAATTCCCAAAGGGAATAAAATACCCCACAATGAGCTGCTGCTCCCAGAATCTGATCCCCTGGATCCCATTAGATCTGAAGCCCTTGGCAGCTCTGGCAGAGTGTCGCCCATCTGAAAAACTCAGCAAAACCTGGTGGGATGCTCTGAAGTAGTGGCAGTGTTCCTGCTGCTCACCTGCTGCCAAGCCAAATGCTGCACCTAGCCAAGGATGCCTCAGGGAAAAAGTAAGTATGGGAAGCCTTGGAAACAGCTGCACAAGGAGATGCCTGATGGTGAACTGAAATGTCTCGTTGTAGGAAAACAGATTCTGTCTTGGGTTTTTTTTATTTATTCATCTTGACAATTGCAATTTCTCCTGCCTGTCTTGGACATCTCTTTGAAAATGAATTATTCACTAGGATCCAGCAAGGTCTTGGCCAGCTAAGAGCCAACATCAGGCATCAGGTTGTTGATTCAAGGTCTTATTTTGGCCCACGGTCTGAGTTTGGCTGACAGCTGTAGGGAAGGCTTGATTCAAGGTTATCAGAAATGCCATAAAACACCTTGCATAATTAAGTTTCCATCGCCAAGTCACCTGGAAAATTCACATCAAACCATTGAATAAGGGTGGGGGGAGCTTACTGAGTACCCTAACTCCAACCATGACCTTGCAAAAAGACCTCTGGAAAAACACAGGTCCTGGCTCCACCCCTGGACAAACTTACTCTAAACCCTGTTTGAGAAGGCTGCCTTCCTGGAGACGATATATAAACCACCCTAAGGTCACAGCCAGTTTCAGACTGTAGCAGAGGCATTTGAAAGTCCTCTACCCCTTTGGAGCTGTGAGCAGAGTCCTGTGAATAAAATTATTTCTGTGCCGCCCTTCACACGGTAGGTGGCTTTCTGTCTATCTGATTTTAAGGTAGGTAGATAACTTTTAAGCTTGTGGAGGGGGTGGTGCCAAAGAAGGACTTTTCAGTAACTTTTCTGCCTGAGCTGGGGCACAGACGGTCATGCTCCGTAGAGTACTGCATTAAGTCACTTCTTGTGGTTCACTTTTCTCAGTTTCCAGCTTACTGGTCACCACGTTCCACGTCCAGTGCTAGTAAAGAGATACAGGACCAGATGTCTTGGCTCGGAGCAAGACAAGGGTATATCTAGATCAGTACCCTGAATCCAGTGAAAATTAATAAATGAGGGTCAGGGAAAAGAATAAGGAAAGAACAAATGTGCAAGGTGACTTTTCAAGCCTTTTCAGCCAAAGGTGGTGTGTGTCTTAGAGACCATGGCAGCTTTTTCTCCTGTGAATCCTTTCAGCTGCTTGTCCTGCCTGCCTTATTTAAAATGCTGGTTATTTTAAAACCACTCTGTTGAATAGCTAGCAATGAAAATGGAAATATCACTGCTATCCCAAAGCTTGAAAGAGGGTAAAATCTGCATCGCTGCCAGCATCACAGGGAATTTTTCAGCAGTTTTTTCCCAAAAGAAAGATCTTGCTGTCTGCTTGAAATCATGTCAACACTCAAGAAAGACAAAATAGGACTTGTTTCTGTTCAAGAAACAGATATTCCTGTCCCAGCACCTTTTACTGTACAGGAAAAACAATCAGCAAAGCTACAGGTGTGGGTCAGCAGGAATCCTGAGCTGCCCTCCATGACTACATTGCTACAGCAGCAGCCAGGGTAGATGAGGTAGAGATGTTATCCCTCATGCTTGCTGCTACCATCTGCTGGCCCCTTCTCTCTGTAAATTCCTTGTCTGGGATTGGACAACCCAAAAATGCAAGCTGAGCAGCAGGACACACTTTTCCCAATGTTAGCTGTCTGAGAGCCAGACCTGAAGCTGGACCACTCGGCCTCACCTCTGACCTCACTTCATGGGAGATGAACGCTGCTGCGAGGACAGAGGAGTTATGGAAGAGCTGCATGTCTGTGTGAACTTGGATGGGGCCAGAGCCATGTAGGAAGCAGAGCATCACTGTTATTTCACTTCCAAATCCTCGGCGAGACTGAAGCCCGGGTCAGCATTGCAGGTGACTGGGCAGAGTACGTGTCCTCTGCTGTGGGAAGGTCCTCAGAGCAGAAGGGAGCAAGATGGTGTTCCTAAACAGGGACTCCCAGCCCCTGGGTCGGTTCAGGCTTTTTTTCTCCAGTGCCAATGCTAAAGCTGAGCTCTTCGCCAACACAGGTAGGCTGGAAAAGGTGCCCTTGTCCCAACACCGTGCCTTAGTTCCAAGAAAACTTTGTGTGTGATCTAATTAAACATGGGGTGGGTTTGAATCCCTCCTCAGACAGGCTAAATTCTACTGCTGCCTCCTCTAGGCACCTAAAACCTATTTCAGATTTCACCTGTGTTCCCCTGTTGATTTTTCCATATCCAGGAGGACAGAGGTTGTTCCCTCCTTGGTCTCTCATAGTCCCCTTCTCTGACAGCCATGTCCCACAAGCACAAAAATGACTCCAGGCCGTGATGAGCTTTCTCCAGGTTGAGTGTCTCTGCGTTTGCCCTCCAGGTGAGCAAGAGCCCGTCACTGAAGTCCTCCCTGCGATGCTGTTGCTGTTGCTGCTGCAGGTCGCAGCGAGCTGCCTCTGGCTGGGACACAGCGAGGTGGTGACATCTTTCGAAAGTTCATGCCCTCAGTTTTTCTTCCGGGAAACTCCCCCAAATGAAGCCCTGGAGCCGGAAAGTCCAGCCTGGATCTGCCAGCGTTACAAGAACCAGTATTACTTTGCCACCCTTTACGACAGGAAAAGGCGTATTCCCGTGTACTCTGCTTACCTCTACCAGCCTGGACCTGGCACAAGACCTAAAACATGGATGGTTGAGCCCCAGGTGAGTGTCCTCTCTTACACTGTGTCACCCCGGAGTCATTAAAGGTTGAACTGCAGCATTTAACCAAACACTTCTTTTTCCTCCCACACCCACACACATGCAAATGGACCCAATGGATGGGATCTGTCTCATCTGACTTCAAATACCTTCATCACACGATTACTCTGATGTATTTGAGACAGCAGGAGGAGGATGAGATGAGTCATATCCTAAAACTGCCCATTTTTCCACACTGACCTTACAGGAACATTAAGTCCAATTATATTACATTACATTAATTTACATTACATTAAGTCAGATTACCCACATGCTGTGATGGGGGACCAAACGATGGGGAAAGACATCCAACAACAGCTAAATCTGAGGGACCAGCTCTGCTGGGCTCTGATCTCCACTTCACCCTGGCAGGTTTGCATTCCTGACGTAGCTGATTTGCTCTCAGTTAAGGGTAAATTTGGCTTTTTAAGTGGTGTGAGAGAAGTGCAGAGAAACCCAGAACTGGATGAGGTGACCCAATGAAAAAGTCTAGGCACAGGCACTCAGCCATGGGAGCGTTAGGTTAACACTGGGTGGATTTATTGAGTGATATTTCAGGCAGTGAAAAGTGAGTAGAATCAGCATCAGTTAAGTCAGACAGTGCACGATCTCCATCCACCTGCAGTTGCCCCTTACACCATTGCCTCTGGCTTGGTTCAGAAGGATCCAACGGACACACAGATCTCTGCAAACTACAGGGCCCTCCCAAAAGTCCTTCTGACAAACTTCAGACCTTCAGTAAAAGAGACCAAGCAAATTATGGGACAGAAAAAGAGGACATTCCGGTTGTTGTTAGGGGGAGAGTAGCAGTAGGGAATTTAGGTGAAACTGAGCCACAGAAGAAAGCTGTATGCCCTGCTCCAGATGAAGGCTAAATATGCTTTTCTAAATATTGAAAGAAAGTTGTTATGAAAGAAAAGCATTTGCACTTGTTACTCATAGGAACTCAATCGGCTAATTTGGTGTTGTACCACCGCAGCCTCCACGTTTAGATAAAAACCTCTTTTCTCCTCCTGGCCCATGGACCCAGGCCAACTGCAAAATCTGAGGTTTTGTTAACTTTCTTCGGTGCTCTTTTTGCAGTATTTGGGTTCGTCAGGGCTCTTTGGGGATTATGAGCTCCTTTAAGAGGCTGATCATTTCTAACTTACTGTCAGTGATGCTGCAGAAGGAACACATCTGTGCTCCCTGGCACAGCTCCGCTCAGAGACACGTTACTAGCCCTGCAGCGGCAGATCCCACTTGCACTGAGGTATTTTTGCTTACCAAGCAAAAATGCTTCGTCCTCGCAATGAACTAGAGGACCTAGTTCCCTGGGAGGGAAACCTCACCTCTAGGATTGATTTCCCAACGCATCTCCCTGTGTATGGGTTTAGAGGAGGCAAACACTGGTGTTTCAGGAGGGCGATACACCTGCAGCAACCACGCATGCTTCTTCCTGAGTGAGAGGCGAAGCAGGAGAAGAGCAGACGGGGCTGAGTCCTCTTTATCTCCTCCTGGTGGTCCCGTGGGCTCCGTGGCTTTCCTGCTCACCCTCTTCCTGTCCTGTTCACTTTCAAGGACTCCCTAAGACACCCGACCTCCAAAGAGTAAATCTGTGCGCCTGTTTTCCCTAAGCTTGTAACCACGAGGGTGTTGACAGAGCGGATTAAAAAGGGCATAAAAACCCTTCATAGGGACTGAGAGCTCTTGTGGAAATGGGGCTGAACGGAGCGAAGGCCGGGGATGATGACAGCAGGATTAGATGTGGGTGACAAAGGTTGGATGTGATTAATGGGGCTGGGAAGAACTGGGGAGAGCCCTGGGCAGATGTGGGATGTGGAGAAGGGAGGAAAGGGAACCAGATGTGACAGGGGAGACGTCTCGCCAAGGCCACCTTTGAGACCTGGGAGTGGAAAATGCTCATTGTCTCATGCGTCCACCCACACTCCCACCGCAAGCTGCAGGCTGGATTTCAAAGGTCACACGTCAAATAGAGAGCAGTCAATTTCTGAGCTTTATTATTTATTTAATTTTTAATCTCTGGTGCTCGTCGGGAGAGCCAGCTTTATGATCTCTCAGAGTCGTGCATTTTCATACACTGAGATAACAAAAAATGGGTGCTCAGCAGAGACTTGTGCTCCAGGGAAACCTGTTCCATTACTCTCATCCCCAGTACTAACACCTTTTCCTCTTCTTTACCTGTCAAGCTGATGGGTCCAACTTATCCCAAAACTATGGAAAGAGAGCGGACCCTCTTAGATCATTTCAGCATCAGCTTAGAGCAACTCAGCAAGAGCCAGGCTATCCTCCAAGACTACAAGAACCTGACAGGTTTGAACCGTGGCCATTTGAACCCCAACGGCCATCACTCCGACTCCAGCAGCAGGACGGCTACCTTCACCCTCACCAACATAGTGCCCCAGAATGAGAAACTCAACGGCGGTGCCTGGAACAACTACGAGCAGCAAACGATGATCAGGAATACCCAGGGCTGTAACACCACTTACGTCGTCGTGGGCGCCGTGCCTGGGAACAACTATATCGCCAAGGGGAGGGTTAATAAACCCAGCTACATCTGGTCAAGTGCCTGCTGCGAGGTGGACACCAACCACAGGAAGGCTTGGGCGGTCATTGCTGAGAATGACAAGAACGAGGTCCAGCTCCTCACGCTGGGGCAGCTGGAGGACATGCTGACCCAGCTCTATGGGAGGGACCAGGTTTCTCTGTTTGACAGTGACTGTCCTCGGGAATAAGCCCCACTTCACATCCTGGGTGGAAAAGACTCGAGAGCCTTCGCCCCTAACAGCATCGCCACACGTCCTGCTTCCTTCTCTAGCTGTTTTCCAGCTCTGTCTCTCAGAGAACCTTCTCTGATAGAACGGAGGAGGTCAGCAGAGCCTCCAGCTGGTTGGCTTTGCTGCCCAACCTTGAGGTAGCTCTCAGGGAGGAGTCCTTGCCCTGGCCACTCCAGAGGGGCAGGTCAGATAACAGGCAAGGAAATCCGAGCTTGTCTTTGAGACTAGAGGAACTTTGCCTTTTGTCCCTTTTTCTCCATGCCCACATACAGATCATAGTTTCTTCCTCTCCTTGTTAGGTTATCACTGATACCGTGCTGTTGTCCTTCACCTCCTCAGGAAGGGTGTGGATCTGGGGAGGCTCAGGTTGCCCAGGGAGGTTGTGGAGTCTCTATCTCTGGAGATACTCAAAACCCAACTGGACACAGTCCTGGACAGCCTGCTCTAGGTGACCCTGCTTGAGCAGGGGTCTAGACTACAGGACCTCGAGAGGTCACTCCCAACCACAGTGAATCAGTGATTCTGTGACTCATCCTGGGGCCAGGAAAGCAAAGAGCCCAAGGCTTCCTGAGTCTGTAAGGGTGATCCTACAAATACATTCTGAGCAGCACAGCCAGTGCCCACAGCAAAGGATAAAGGAAGAGAGGGAGGTGGAAAGGAGAAAAACAACTAAGCACAGGAAGAACATCCCAGATCTCTTGAAGTCTGTGGATACATAAAACAAGGAGAAGGAAGGAAGAAAATGACCTACATTAATCACTTTGCTCCCTGTCTCTGAACTTACGTGAAGCCCATGCTTATGTATATTTACTAGCAGGTTTTTGTTTGCTTGCTTCTGGATCATGTAACTTGAGAGCAGGAGCTGAAGTATCAGACAGCCAGGCTCAGGGACCAGATATACAGCAGGCTTTGGCCAGCCAAAGATAATTTTATGTGATACACTGGTTGGATAATTTCATTCTTTGCTCTACTTCTGAACCTTTTCTGTTGATTTATGTACAACTGATTTTGTGAAATAGATTCAATGGGTGTAAAGGATCAATATATGCCATACAACCTAGTATCTGAGTAGTTTAGAATGTAAATTATTTGCTCTGGTGCTGGATTGTAGGGTCACTTTACGTGTAAACTAGAATTTGCTTCCTACTGAAATCTCCATTACTAGTAATGCCCTAGTGCCTACAGCATCCTTGCAGGAGGTAGGCTGTCCAAATCCAATCTGAAGATGCTGGATTTTTGCTCCTCAGTTCAAATGCTGACACAGACCACTGGTGGGGTGAAACCATCACTGGTATTTCAGGTTGACGGACCTCTGCAGACACCCGTGCGGTTGCTCATGGGGCTTCCTCTGACTCACTCAGTCACCTCCTCACACCCGCTGTGGCCTGAAACTGCACTCATCCTTGCCACTGCCCATCCCATGCCCTTCCACCCCCCCTTTCCAGGCTCTACTGCAATTCCCCACACCCTGACCACCCCTGTGAGTCACCCCTCCATCAGGTCCCCAGGCTGTCCCCAGGACGTTTCCCCTGGCTGTACCCAGAAATGCTCTTCCCTCCACAGCAAGTGTGTAAAATGCATAGGAAGCCAAAAAAATAAATTAATCAGCTTGGTGGTTGCCTTCCAGCATATATCAGAGGTGCCTCACACAGCACCCCAGCTTGGAGCTGAGCAGAGGGCTGCCCCATGGCCCCCAGCTCCAGAAGCATCCTCCCATCCCTCCTTTCATCTGTGATTTACTCTGTTTTCTGCTGCCCCTGGTATGGATGGGGAATGGGGATACAGCCCTTTTTGCTGAGCCCAGAGTCACTCCATCCACCATGTTTGTGGGATGGGAAGCTCCTCTGTCTGCTGGGAAGATCCAGCTGCACTTAGGTGGGAAGGTAATTTTGCAGCTTGCTCTGTGTCTGTCCATCTTTGGGGAGAGCTAGTGGGTTGCTGGAATTGTAGACACAGAGGAAAAATTATTTTGCCCAGGAGCTGTGAGAGGATGCTGAGAGCTAATCCCATTAGCCTATTGCTCATCACGTCGCCCACAGGCACGCAGCTCGCGGAGGGCCCTGCCACTGTCAAAGCTCACTTCACTGCAAAGGGCTGTATCATGGAGTTTGCTTAGTCCTTTTCCAAAAAACACCGATGGTTCAAACTCCTTGAAATGAACAACATGTCACGTCCTGTGCCAAAAAAGAAGGAAATGAGAAAATCAAGAGTGGCGTCATCTGGCTTCTGCTTGAGAAAGCAGCTGGGCAAAACTCCTTTGATGCACCCAGGTTTTGAGCAGCTATAACATTTCCCAAGAGTAAATACAATATGCTTATTTGTAAAGCTCTCCAGGAGCGTTCCTGGCTGCCACGTGGGGAAGACAGGCCGGGAGAACCTTACTGGGGCTGTGCCATCTCCTGGGCCAAGGAGATGCCATCTCCATCCGCTGAGTCACACGCTGAAACTGTTGGATTTGCCTCTGTCTTTCATGTAGGCAGCAAATGTACTGCGCCTGGTTCTGAGCAAAACACGCCGTTTGTGGCGCTACCAAGCTTGTCTCCTAGCTGGGTGTCCAGGGGGAGCGGCACATCTCTCGATCTCACCCTGCAAAGACAGGCTTTTTCCTGAGTAATGAGGCTCAAAGCCGTAGAGGATGTTTCCTGAGTCTCACAGGAGGTCCCACTGGGAATTTCCTGTCTTCAGTTAAGTGTGGATCTAAAAAAAGGGGGAAAAAAAATACCATTCCGCTAACCTAACTGCTTTATCATGCCGGGAGCTATTAGACGAGAGGAATGTTTGAGTTACTGAAAAACAAACATCATCTCGGCTTTCATGCTATGTGTTGTGGTGGTAAGGTCACCGAATAATCTGGAAAGCCTGAGAAGCCTTGAGAAACAATTCTCCCTCTTGATTCTTCATCCAAATATGTGAAATATTGTTCTTGTCCAGTTAAATGGAGGAACAATGAATCATGGATCTTTGCATCTCCACAGCATCTTCTGTCCGATCTGTAGTGCCCTTTCTTGAATCGAAGGGCTAGACCCATGCTCAGCAACTCCTAGAGCGAAACCAAGTGTGGGGTAAATAGAAGGGCCCTGAGTATGTGAACTAAAGGTTTGAGAGAGCAGAAGTATCTGTTGAGAGCTCGTAAAAGGGGGATGACACCATCAAAACAACTGGGTCATCGAGCATATTTGCAGAGATAACAAATGAGTAGATGGGGAAGAGGAAAACCTTCTGCGAGATCAGCTGTAAACTGAGCTTGGAGGAAACCTTCAGCAGGAGGGGAAGTGGAGATTGGATCCGATGAGGAGGAATTAATCAGGTTTTAAACTGGGGAAGAAAGGGAAGAGGAAAAACACGTGCTGGGTTAAAACGGCATGTGCTGAGTTCACGCTGAAAGGCTTTATGCTGTGTCGCTACGATTTTGCATAACTCCCAGGATATTTGCTGAGAGTGCTTTTTTTTGTTCCACATGCCATAAAGACATCAGTGAAATTAATATTTTCAGAGCGGAGATGCCAGGTCTCCTGCTATGAACTAATGTTTGCTTTCTAAGTATCACGTTGGCTTCCGTGAAGTACTTATAATGTAAATTTGCACTCTGCTTCTGGCAAATTACACAACTGCATCTCTTTTGCCAGTTATATTACCCAGATGTAATCTCTTTCTGAGTAACCTGCTCACGTTTTCTTCGTTCAGTAAATGAAGGCTTCTTTTAACAAACTGATCCGTGCATAAATGGTAAACAGTAATTTATTCCCGAGGCTTTGAGAACTTTCTCTGAATGTTCAGAGCACTGAACTGGGGCTGAGACTGGTTTACAAAGTCACCTCAGTGTCACCACTTCCAATCCATAAAACAAAGGTACAATTATCTTCATTTTACTGTGCGCTGTGGGTTAAGGCTAAAAAGGAGAGTATAAAAAGCTTCAGTTTTGTTATTTTTCTCTTACTCTGCCCTAAATCAGAACTTTACCGAGGACTGAGGGAGTTTGGGCAGCATAAAAACACTAAAAATTGGAGGGAGTGAAACCTTTGGTTTTGAGCAGAGCGAGCTGGAAAACAGGGCTACTCGTGCACAGGAAATGTTGTAATTTCAAAATGTAGTTTCAGTCTGAATCAGAACAAAACCCCGAGAGTTTCCAAATTCCCCTTGAAATGGAAATTCTGAGAATTTCAGTCTGGAAACGCTGAAGCAGGGTGTTTCTGATACCCACCTCCCGCCCCAGACCTGCCAAGCGAAATCAACTTTCTCGTCAGCTTGCAGCGGAGCCGCCACCAGCTTCCCTGAGGAGGTGGGAGGTTTCCTGGGGACACCTGCAGTGACATCTCCCAGGGAGCCTCTCCAAGGATCGCCAGGCTCCGAGCGTGGCTCTGGGAGCCCTCAGCACTGCTGGACTTCTGGAGCGTTGCACAGCTGGGTGCTGGTACCTCGCCTGTGCGTGGAGGTGGTACTTCAAGCGGTTGCAGCATCTGCGTTAGGAAGACAGGTGAAGGTGGAGGCTGTTGGCAGAGTAGAAGACCCAGTTTCATTTCTTGCAGAAGGCCCAAACCATTTATGCAGCAGCGTTGCCAGAGCCCAAGCCCTGGAGAAGCACCGCTCTGCCCTGAAACTTTAAAAATTAAATCAAGCTAGGGAATATCTTCCCTGAATTTCTTCAGCAGAAAGACTGGAGGAGAAAATAATTAAGAGGATTAGAGACCTGGAAATGACTGGTGGAGCTGGCGCTTGCTGGAGCTCTGAAGTCTTTGCTCACATGCCTTTATACTCCCCAGGTGAGCACGTTTGCCTGCCACGTCATTATTCCTATAGAAAAAAGGTAAAACAGAACCTAGGAAAGGTGTAGGCAGCTGCAGTGTCAAGGCTGTCACCGAGGGGAGAGCTGTGCTGTTTCACCGCCCCCTTGCACTCTCTCACCCTTGCCTTATATCTGCTGCCTAAACTGGGTAAGACACGGGCTGGTTTTGGCCACTGAACAGTACCTGTGCGTGACCTCCCGACCTATGACTGGTTTTTATTTGTCATTGCAACCAAAAAACATGCTTAAGTTTAAACTTAAGAAGCTGTTTTGTGTAAGGGGGCAGCAAGTGTTTTTATCAGGCTTCCTCAGCGATGCATTTCGAGGTGAGTGGCAGGTTCTGCAGCCCTTGATGACTTGTGGGGCTGGGATCTGACTCATTTATTGGGACACCTTGTAGAGGGTTTTTTACACGTGGGGGTAACCGCAGGCTAGGCACAACCAAATCGCTCTGCTTGGCTTCCAGCTACCGGTGCAGAGGACAGGCCTCCCGCAGGTCCTGCGCTGTAGCTTCCAGCCCCATGTAGATGTCTCTGACACCCCGGGGTGTCTCAGATCATGGCAGATACCTGTCTTTAGGCAACCAGATCCATCTGTACGTGTTTCCCTTGTGAGCTGCTGTCTGAGCGCCCAGTAGCTAATGGACACGTAGTCGATGGTGTCCCTGGGGTCTGGATACCCGCGTGTGATAGTGGAGTGTCTCTAGACTCCTCTTATTGCCACAGTGATGGGACCGGCTCAGATGGACGCGCGTCTGTGAAGGTACATACGCTGATGCACTGCAACGTGCAGGCTGACTTACACCGCAGACTTCTGGCAAAACACCTTTTCTCACACTTGGGTTCCTGGCCAATACATACAGCCTGTATTCCCACCCCTTGGTGGGGGTCAGGGTAAGGGAACTTCACTGCATTCCGACTGTAGAAATCTTTTAACTGCTTCCATTATCTGTTTTGGAGACAGCGTTGACAGAGATCCTCTTGCCCAAATATTTTTAGTCTTCTGCATTTTAAAGGTTGGGTGTGGTGGTACACGTGTGATGTGAGCTCTAGCACAGGCCGCTAGAGTAAACCCTCCCGTGACGCGTTGCTGAGTTTTTCATACCTTTTGTTAAAATTAGAGGGTAACAGAAAATACATCTTGTATTTTTCCAAGTTTAGATCAATAACAAGAAGTACGAGCTGCCTTTCAAACATCCAGAACAATTTATTGTTACAGTTTATTAGTTATTTCATGCTGAGAAAATCAAAGGCTACAAAATAGAAACACCAGCCACCACATCTCATGTAAAAGTGGCGAGAGTGGCCATGGAGAAAGCACAACCGTGGCAATATCCCTTTGGCCACAGCCTCTTCCAGTGATGGTGTTTGCTCCCCAGGATGGATCCTGCTGGATTCCATGTGCTCTCTGCTGTTGTGCAGAGGTCAAGCCTCAGATACAAACATTTCCCCAGAGGTAGGTGTACTTTACCCTACCAAGAGGTAAAGTACAGCTCAATGGAGAGTTAGATTCCTGATAAAGTACATACACATCTCCCATGCTGGAGGTGACCTGGGTTCAGACTCTCTGTGTAGACATTAATAGCTAGGAAAATTAGATCCCATAATAGTTGTCCAGTCTGTAGCAACCCACTATTGCTTACAAGTCCCTTACCAGCAGTGTGTCTCCCTTAATTTCCAAGAAACAAAGACAAAATGTGGAGACAGAACCCCTGAGCCAAGCTGGGTAGGGAAAGGAGGAACATCCACTGGAGCATTAGGAGACATATGACTCTGCTCGTGTTATCTGCATAAAAACAAGCATGCCAGGAGCAGATATGAAATGTTCGTCTTCTCCGGCGAAACGCCCTGAGCAGGACAAGCCAGGCCAGCCCAACTGCAGCACTTAACAGAGGCGTGTTAGCAATGAGTAACGTGCGTTGACTGAACGAAGCAGAAGAGTTTAGTAGCACTGCTTGCAGCTCTCCTGGCAGGAGGTGTGAACACCTATCATCTCTGGCGTAAATACAGATTATTATTTGCTCCCATATGAAATAACAGCATGTGATAGCCCATTACATATCCATCTTTATAAAGATACGTAGTACAAGTAAGTCATATTCCAACAGGAATAAAAGAACCAGGGAAATTAGAAATATCAAGACTATGGAGTGAGAATACCTCAACAGAAATACAAACTAGTAAATCAATGACACATACACTATCACAACATAGAAAACTACACTAAGATCTCATGCCTCCTGAATTATGAGGAAGGGGCTCATCCCATTTTGCTTTTGACATATGCCATGTAAGCATCTATAGCTAATCTGGGCATCATTTAGAGTCAATGCAGAGAAACAGGTCCCTTTAGACTATCAGTCTTTGGCCTGTATATATAAATATGGCATTAATAAATAAATATGCACATATACATGTATATATAGGCCATAGGTTGAGATGAACTGCTCTCTAAAGGGAGTTCCTTCCCATTGTTAGACATAGATGCTTGCATTTTTTCCGATGAACCCCACCCTACCAGGCTGAACATGACTGAAAAGTGGCAGAAGACTATCCAAACTTCACAAATTCCCAGTAATATAACTACATGTCAAGTATCGTGTAAGCTTGAGTCTGTCCTCAAATGCCCTTGTGCTAGGTTCTTCGGTGCTCTGCAGCTATGAAAGGAGCTGTCAAATTAATTAACTGCCACAATCTGCAGCATCCTTCTCTGAGCTGGAGAAATGTAGTAACTGTTCTGGAAGGGGCTGGTCCAAAATATTTGGGAAGAAGGGGGTGATGACAAATGCATGTGTGTGCTGAACCATGAAGGAGTCCAGTAAGATTTTCAGCTTATGTGCAGAGGGTAAAGGGGTTTAATTCCCTTTTCCAAGAGGAGCAGAGTGAGGAGGAGAAAAGTGTGACCACGTTTGACCTGTCTGGGTAGGGTAGGGATAGGGGGACATCAGGTGTCCAGCATCTCTCCATGGGGAAGGCAGTGTGTGGGCTGTAATGATGGTGCCATCATCTAACGTGCTTGGGCGAGCGGCCCATATGTACGCCTGGTCGCTTGGGAGAGGCTGCAGTTATATTAGCAATACATCTGCTATATGGTAGTAGGAGAAGTGTTTCTGGGTAGCAGTTTCAGGCAGGGCTCTTTCCCCATCTGTCAATGATGGGGTGCTCTCCCTCCACCCGGACTCTGTAGGTGGACAGTCACTCTGTCCCCATAAGAATTAAGCCATTATTTTCTGCCTCCTTTACATGTCAGGTTTGAATGTCCAAGCTTCCTCCTCGTTTGCCACTACTGGTCTTGGAGTTGCTGGTTCAATATCTGGTTTCTTCTGTGGCAAGGCATCAATTTCATGAGTTTGGATCTGAATGCCACAATTCCCTGAGAACTCTTCTCTACAACAGGAAAAAGCTTTACTACAGCTGGGAAGAGGCAGGTATTCTATGGCTTCTTCTGTATTTCCTGTGAGAAACCACACAGTACCTTTTGAAGGCGCCACTTAGGATGTCAGTTACTATTTCATCTGGTATTGCCTATTTCATCCCTTGTTCCACTACGGGGTTAGTGAAATGTAGATCATTCTTGCCAATTTGTCACCTATCACAATCTCAGAAATCCCACAAAGGTCCAGGCAAGCTGCACCACGGTTGACCATCTCTGCTAAAACATGTTTCAAAACGTTGTCTGCACTTATCACCGCTTTATCCTATCGTGAACTGGCGAAAAAGACCACTGATGTGGTTGCGCAAGGTCCTCCTCCTTTGTGAGAAAAATGCCTGTTCACCAAACAAGCAGAGCCCATCAACATGAAGAGAAGTGGGAATGAGGATTAGCAAAGAGAGAGTAGACAAGGAGAACTCCCAAGTGTCAAATAGGGACATCTTGGATTAAGTAGGCTGGGGAGCCTGAGAACAGGAACAGCCTTTGTGCGTCTCGGTGTAGCAACAGAAACAGCGAGGAGGCCAGACTAAAATAAGTCTGAAGTACAAAGTTGTTGTGACACGACTGAGAAATCAGGGGGATGAAGAAAGAAGAATCACGTGGTCATGGTGGCAGCTGCTCCACCAGACTTCCCACAGGTTAGCCCGAAAGAAAAAGACTGATTGCGTAATCTATCTGAAACCAACATTTTTGCATAATTAACCTTAATTTCCCCATTGAATTTGTTTTCCACCCATTATTTGAACTGCCATTCTCAGTTCCACAATGGCTGGGACAAGGCGTGCTTTTTGATCTCGAAAGCTCTGATTCCTCCTTTTCTTGTGCTGGTATTTAATAGCTGAACCAGACAACCCAAAATCCAGGGTCATTTATTTAACACCCACCAAAGAAGGTATTCAGAAATCTAAGCAGTGCAATAGTGAGGTGGTTGGTCTGGTCTCTTCCACTGTTAGGGATGGGTTTTTTTAAGATTTCTCATTTTCCTGTGTCCATCCCACTTACCATATTCTCTTCTTGGTGAGTCACACAAAGACAGCGGGAATGATAAGCAGAACAAAAAATATAGCTGTTAAAAGAGAAAATCATCACAGTTAACACATGGGTTTATCTGTAATTATTGCAATTATTCCAACTGGGAGAAACAGGCAAGACCTGGGATAGGGGCTTATCTCGTCCCTATGGCAAAATAGTTCTTCCATATTGCCCCGTTGCTTTGCTCCCTGGGGCAAACAAGACCCAGCCAGAGAGGAGCTAGGCAAGTAGAGGGCGACCACAGCCAAATGGCAAGGGGCTACTGGTGCTGCGGCCCCTGGCATAGTTTGAAATACTCCTTCCCTTTCTTTATCTCACTCCATTATTCCTCCTTGTTATAATGTGCGCTACAGTCGTCAGCAGACTCCAGCTGGAATCGAGTCCTTGTAAAGGTCTAGAGCACAGTAAGAGACAATTTCTATTTTAGCAGATAATGGTTGGATGGAAGATGAGGAAGGGGGAGAAGAAAATCTCTTCAAACTGATCTAAATACATCAGTTTAGCTGTGAGAAAATATTTTATTTGCCCATTCTCTTTTACTCCTTTGAAAATGTGAAAAAAACCCACATCATTTAAATATTTACATTTTTCCTGGGTTTATTTTTTTCCAGTGGAAATTATTCACTGAATTCACAAAGTCCCAGAGAAAGAATCTGAAAATTGTCTCATTTAAAAACTAGACTTTTGATTAGTCTATTTTCGTTTACTTCCCTTATGAGTTTTAAAGAGCCTCATTATAAAAAGGTTAAGTGCTTAAACAGTCTCTATTTATGCTCTCTTTACTGACTTTTCACCCAATACATGGGCATAGATGTGTCTTGCAGTATATTTATTCGCTCATAACAGAGATGGATCTCTTCGATAAAACAACAAATTGAAAGGCAAAGTAACTGCTCTGGGGGATTGGGGTGAAGTCTGAGTCCACTTAACAAAGTAGCATACCTGTCACTGGCAGTATCACCGATGAGGAAAAGGATGGATGATTCGAACCTATGAAGAGAGAGAAATTCTTGATTTTGGATCAATTTGCACGTCTGGTGAAGAGCCAGCTCATTCCAGCATCACAGCAGTGATGTTGGTAGAGTCTGACAGCTCTCCCTCTGCACAGAACTCTTAATAATTGCCATGTTTGTTTCCTGACCATCAGTAGATGTTTCCAGCCTGGATGTCAACATACGTGCTGAACTGATACCTGTTAATGATGGGCATGAAGTGAACTGTGTCTTCCAGGGAATGGGATCCAGCTAAGATCTTCATTTGATATGAGAGTGGGAAGGATGACTTTCAAGGTGCCAAGCTAGGATTTGGAAACATGGCTTCAAACAGGACCTCTTTTTTTCCCAGAAATGTAACCCAAAACTTCCCCAGTGCAAGAAATTAATTGAATTTCTCCTGTATCCTGAAGAGGAATCCCTGAACTTGAGCCACTATAAGATATGGGCTGTTTTTTAACAAGAGATCCTGTAAGAGTGACCTCTTGATAAGTCTCTATGTGCTGAATGCTGGGAGGAGAACTGGGAAAGGGGAGGAGATTCCATATCTAGCCCAATAAAGACGTTACGTCATAAAAAAGAGGGAGGCAACACTCTGGGGGAATAAATATTTAGTGCATTAAGTACAAAGACCTGACCTTGCTCAGGCCTGAATGTACTTTTGCAGGAAACTGGAGTTATTGTTCTGTTGAATTAAAGGCCAAAATGGACTCTTTCATCAGCCAGTCTCATGTTTTTCACAATCCTAATTTTAAAATTTCAAATATGTGTAATCTCCGGCTATTCGATAGGTTGTATCATTTTCTGGGACTGTTACGTTGATAGGTTATTTCCATCATAGCAAGACGTTCCTTCATCCTGATAGTGCCAAGTGAAATTGTCAATGGGAAAAACAATTATGTCCTAAAGGAAGAAGGACCAAAGAACAAATTGTGACTGCTGTACCTTGAACACTCTGAACAGGGCACCACAGGGAAACAGTCGGATCTGTGAAGAAGGGGAGAAAGCCTTGGGTCAATACTGAAATAGTGAGTCCATGAGAAAGGTGATTCATTCCTACAGTCAGAGCAGCAATGAAAGGCAACGATGGCCGCGTGTCACTTGTAAAGTCTCTCTGCAGGCAAAATGGCCTGCCCAAACCATCCTGCTCTACCACATGGCCTGGTATGGGTCACAGCTGGCATCCATCTGACCTACCATTACATGAATGTGGCCTCTGAGGTAGTCACTCTATCTCTGCTATAGTCACTGAGGAGAAACAAGCCGTTAGAAGGTGCAATTCATCTCACGCTAAAATAGATATGAAATAGGGCAGCTATCAACACCTATTCCCCTCTACCAATTATAAAGGCAGTCCAACTGAGATGTGGGTGTCTATGCAGTAGATGTCCACAGTTTTGCAAGAGTAATTTCCCTTTAAAGGCCCAAGTACTGATGAAAACCACTTTTTTCCACTCTCTGTTGGTAGAAGTCCTCTCATGTTGACTTTGCATTTGCTCCCATCTCTTTAAAAATCAGCCCATCACACTCCCCTGCCTCAGAGGAGATACAGGTGATGGACAGCTGAGTCCTTCCACCTTCAGTCCCTCTGCCTGACACCCAGAGTGAGCCCCAAACCCTCAGTGCTATCACAGACGCTTGGGAAAGGGGCTCTGTTTTGTCTCTGCACATTGAACTCATACATTGTAGAGTTAGGAGAGATCCCATCAGAAAAGGTAGGTAATTTGGGTGGGATAGAGGCCGTGAAGGCCTTTGGAGTTTTTTTGCATTAACACACCTAAAGGCATAAAAGCAAGAGGCAGATGTATAGCCTCACTTGAGAGCCCTGCTGGCTCCCTGAGCAGTGAAACTCAAGATGCCAGACTGTAGTGATGCATGTCCTGCTGAATCTGGATCCATAGAGACTACAGAGCAATATCAGTGGGTTTCTTGCCGTCTCTTTGTTCAAAACAGTATCCTGGGTGTTAAATTAAGTACCGAGCCATATTACTCAGGTTTAGCTGTAGACTAGATAAGCTCTGGATCCTAAAACCCTGAGCAATCATGAGGGATTCTTAGGTATACCTTTTGGAGTACCTTACTGTGAAGTGACAATAGATGGCCTATAGCTGCCAGGAGGAAGGAGAAAGAGAAAGGGTTATTCTACTGTTTTTTTCCTGGTTTATGACAGTGTGTCTTTGTCTGCTCACAAGTTCCTGTGAATTTGCAGTCAGCATGAAGAGACACCCAAGACAAAGCAAGATGCAGCTACATACTCCCCAGATACGTCATCTCCATCAGTCAAAGATGGCATCTCCGTTGGTGTCAGAGCCCTGGGTTTGCTGATCCCTCCATCCCAAACCCCAAGCAGGTTGGTCCCTAGGATTGATGTGCTGAGTTGCAAGGTCTGGACCCTGCACAAACAGGTCATGACATCAGTGTGAATCCAAAACAACCATCTTACCTGGCTCAACAGTCTGTGGAGGCCTCTCATAGCTGCTGTCATTGGTGCACCGCATGTTAAGGGGCGTCCAGTTGATTTGGCCATTCACCTTCTTGCATGTGCGGGTGCCAGAGGTGGGAGGTCGCTTATCAAACCCACTCTGACATTTGAAATGTAATACTTGCCCCACATAATACTGTTTGGTCAGTACTAAAGAGGCATGTGGAATAGTCTTGGGAGGACCACAAAAATCTGTGGGATCACAATGCAGCACACAGTTAAGCAGATAGATTTTACCCACTCCTTTTGTTCTTGAAACAACATTATTTGTATTCTTGCAAAGTATAAACAAGTAGGGTATAACAAGCTTTTCTAATTCTTTGTTAGGATATAAAGTCCTCATTCGCTTACACCGTATGACTTGTTCAGCCAAGGTGTTATAGCAGTTGTTTTTCTCTGACTGTCAAAATAATTAAAAATTACTCATCATCATTCTTACACTTCCATGGAAATCAGTGGAAGAAGTGTTACAGTAATAAACGGGCTCCTACTTACCTCTCTGGTCAAACTCTGAAAGGTTTTTTCTGTTCTGGGGTGCAGAGCTCTGTCTTTTGCTTTCTGGCTCCTGTGTAAAATTTAATTCCATCGTGGGAGCCGTTGACAACAAAATTTTCTCATCTGTGGGAGAAGTTGCATTTGCTGAATCACAGCAAGACAAATAGCAGAGCAAAGCCAGAACACCAAACTTTTAGAGGCAGGACAGAATTGTTGCAAGTTTTGATTTGCAAAGATAAGCGCAGAAGATCATTTGTTAGAGCAATGCCCAGACTGGAAAAACAGTGTAGAAAAAGGGACAATAATCACTTACCAACACATTCTAATTTTTTGTAGAGCCAAGAAACAACCCCATGTATACGCTGACACCGAATTCCCAAGTAATGGCCACTCCTTCTCTGGTAGCCTTCATCACATTTATAATACAGTTTGGTCCCCAGCGGATACGATTCAGCAGCAATATCAGCAAAGTCAGTCCTTGGAAGAGTTGGGCATCCTTCTGCAAACAGAAAGCCTAAGAATCAGGACAGCCTGTGCATCTACTTTATTCACCGAGGACTTCCCACATCTTTCTGTCTTATCAACACAAGATAATGCCCAGAGCTCTGTTAAGTATCTGGGGTCTAATTCTGCTCCCAGTCACAGGCCTAAAATTGCACCTGAGGGATAAAACTGGATGTCGTGAAGGGAACATGAGGGTAGCAAAGCTTTGTTTCTTTGATTGTCTCTGAGCCAAGGAGAGGCTCTGAATGTCTGGCAGAACTATTAATTATTTTAAGTGAATGTTTGTAATTTGAATTTTAGAACAAACCCACCCTCCAAAGCCTTCATCTCCTTTGAGTTAGTTATTGCCATTGATTTTATAAGTATAGATTTGTTCAGGATACCGAAAAATCCCTTGGGAGTGAGTGTCTCCACCAAGTGACATGAAGCCTGTATTTCATAGAATCATGGAATGCTTTGGTTGGAAGGGACCTTAAAGATCATCCAGTTCCAACCCCCTGCCACGGGCAGGGACACCCTCCACTAGACCAGGTTGCTCAAAGCCTCATCCAGCCTGGCATTGGACACTGCCAGGGATGGGGCATCCACAGCTTCTCTGGGCAACCTGTCCCAGTGCCTCCCCACCCTCTGAGGGAAGAATTTCTTCCTGATCTCCAATCTAAATCTGCCTTCTTACAATTTGAACTCGTTACCCCTTGTCCTGTCACTACAAGCCCTGGTATTAGTCTACACTTTTTTAGTTAGAAGAGGCTGATTCATCTCCCTTGTATTTCTTGTGGAGGAGAAAGGATGCTGGAGCAAGGATGTTCTGCAGCAGCTGGGAGTGGTGGTGGGAGGCAGCAGGACTATCTGCTCCTGCTGCCTGAAGCGGGCGGTTGAGCCCTTTCTTTCTGCACCCAGCAGATGGGCAACATGAAACGCTACCAACATTTTCTTAATGAAGCTGTACATGATCATATCACAGAGATGCTGCCTGCACCAGCGAGGCATAATAACCAAAACTAAGTCATTAAAAACTGCAATCATCTCTAAGCAAACATTGCAAAGGGGAGTAGAGTCTCAGTTCTGTCTGAGCACACCACACAGCAACTTACTGTGAAATAAGTTTGCAAACCTAAATATAACTTGTCCCAAAACAAGGGCGTGAAGTGCTTTGTCATCAGCAAATCACATGTAAATAAACTCCTTAATCAGTTGGAATGAATTAGGTTAGATCGTTTCAGTGCACTTGAAAAGCCCACTGAAGCTGAGCTGGAGACCCACAAGTTGATAAAGGCACTACTTAATGATTTTTTAAGGCCTAAAGGCTGAGAGATTCAAACACAAAACAGGCTGGTTGCATCAGGCTGGCATTCAGGATCTTTGGGTGCATGATCCATGGCCCTTTATGCTTATGCATAATAGTAACAGTGATTACAAGTAAAATTTCTTAGTCATCGTGTCTTCACATGTTCTGCAGCCATAATTAATGCAGCCTTAACAATTGGCAGGAATGACTACAAAAGGGCCTTGAGTCCCTGATAGTTGTTCATCATGCCCTTGACTCCCAAAGTGCCTTCCCCTTGAAACAAAGCCATGCCATGCTGACAGCAACCCAATCAGCGACTCCCAGACCCAGTCCTGCAATGCCCTTTTCTTTCAGAGCCACCCATCATTTTCTCGCTTTGATATTTTCTGCACGTTTTGCTTTTCATTATCTTACCACTTAGTAAAAGTCACAAAGTCCGAGAAAGGCAACAATGAAAAGTATTGTGAGCGGCTTAACAGCTAAGCTGTGTAAGGGATATGTTAATCCCCTTGTATCTTTGTGTTATCAAAGGATTCGCCTTGTAAACTACATCAGACTGTGGCTTAAAGAGAAGCGACTGTACCTGAAATAGTTAACCACATGGTTTACCACAGACTGTCAGGGTGATTAAAATTAAAGAGTTATCAGATTAGCAGCAAGTTGAGATCATGTACTCTCACTTTCCCTGAAAGCTAAAAGCATGTTTCCCTCAAGACTTCAAAAGCCTCTTTGAAGCAGACTGCAGATCTGAATCTCATCATGAGGCACTCAGACCTACAAATCTTTAGTCTCTTCTTAAGAAAACCCGCAGCATTTAGCCTACTCATCATAAAGGGCAACCATTGTTTTAATTGATGATCAAATGAAGTTAGGGTTCTTCTGAACTTGCACACGTCAGATAAAGATTGTGCATAAATGGTGCACACGAGTGACAGCGAGCACTACCCATCAGGCTGGTGCTCTTGGATCAACTCATCCACATCGCACGTGGATGTCACGCAACATTCCTAGGATCCATCCTTTTCATTTCATCCACGTCACTCAAATTCTTGTCTTCTAAACCAATACAGTATCTACTTCTTGGGCTTTTACAACCATATTCCTGTCTCTGATCCAGAAAGCATTTGGAAGGATGAATTTCCTAGGTCTCATTGTGACCTTCTGTTTGCTTCCCTCTGTTGACTTCTAACTGCTTCACTGTCACATCAAATACTTCATTCCCATTTTCAAGAACCTTCTCCTTAACAACCACCATAACCTTTCAAAACTGGCTTCTCTTGCCATGCTAGACCTCCTCACTGACGTGTTTGATATCGAAGTCATCAGTTTGGGGTTTTCTTCTTGTACCAGTCCTCACGCTGAGAGGAGCTGTGGATGAATATGGACATTTCAAGATACCCATTGCCATTATTCCTCTTCACTGCCTCTAACTATCATGTATCTTCAGAGGTGCTTTTCTTTAAGTGGTCTTTTATCCATGTTTCAAGCGCAGGTAGGCACCCAACATGCTGATCAGTATTGCTTCTGTACTTTCTTGCCCTACACTGGGATCCTAAACTTCCTCTGTCAGCTATTTGTGCCATCTCTAACAAGCCCTAGCTGTCAGTCAGGTTCCAGGTATTGTGACAATAGATGTGATAACTCATGATAATGACTACACACTCAGTGAAGTCTGTCTGAGAATGAAAGCTGTAGTCTGGCCATCGAACTCAGAAGAGCTCCCAGTGCTTTGATATTTATCAGCATCACAGGTTCAGGCTAATGGCTGTACTCAAATTCCCATCAGGAAAGAATAAGTATCCCCCAAAGCTGCTGAGTCCATAGGTGGTGGCATATAGGTGTGCGAGGGTCCTTCGTGACTCCAGACCTCTTAGGATAGTGTGGGAAGACTGTGCAGAGAGGAAGCAGACCTGGTGAGGTATGGGTCATATTGACCTCTGGAGTAAATCACCCCTAGAACTTCATTCAGTCTTTGTGCCCAAGGAAAGTGTGTGGTTTGCCCCTAAAAAAAATCCACAGTCCTGCTGTGTGAGTGATAAAAGAGCCAAGGGATGAGAAGAAGCCAGGAAACTAGGGAATGGCAGTGTAGATTTATTCCTTGACTAGATTTCTGACTTCTGGCATTTTTAGGGGAGATTACCTTCAGGGTTTTTTGCTGTTTTGCACCTGCTTGGGAATTAGTGTGTCAATTCGTTTGGTTTGGTGTGATATGGATATATGAATCTTAAAAAGGCCAGCACACCTGGGTGTAACCTGCCTCATAGTCTCTGGAGGCCCAGCTTTGCACAGCCCATCTTCCTTCTGGATTCTGCGTCCCTCCACAGTTACCCCAGGGCTACACTCCTGCGAGTATTGGTTTAGAAGACTGCCCTCACGTCACCTGCAAATCTCTCGGGGTTTTGCTTGACTCCATGTTTTCCCTCCCCACATCCTTCAATTCTCCATCCCCATGAAAAGGTGCCATGTGTCCCTATTCCCTTCTCCTTCAGTCCTGATGTTCTCTGTCCTCCCCTTCCTTCATTCACAAGCTTCATCAGCCCCCACCTACCATTCTCATTTCCTACACCCCAAAAGTGCCCTGAGACCCCCTTTCTTTGCACTTACAGGTACTAACATTGAAAAGGGCCAAACAGAAATGTTGGTGTAATTACATTAATGGAATTTACCACTGCTATCAGTTGCAGAATTGCTAGAATCCATAGCTTTCCTAAGGCAGCTGGGAATCTGCATTTCTCTCCATATTAGTTGATTTTTGGTGCCTACAGCATTTCTGGAAACTTTGGAACTGGTTTCAGATATTATCGTATATCAGATGGAGACATGCTGTTGGAATTAGAAGGAGACTAGTGAAATCAGGTGATAGACATCTGTGAAACAGAAAAATTAAGTAGTTATTGCATCCTCTGGTGTGCTCCCAAAATTAAGTTTGATAAGTTTTCTGATACCTGCAAGCCACTCGTGTCATCTGATCCACAAGATAGGTGGGATTCCTGCTATTCCTGCTTAAGTAACGGTTCTCCTGATGCCATTTGAGGTATCTTGGCCTGTCCAGGACCTCCACATAGGCTGTCAGATACCACATAGGAGTTGTTGGAGGCTGCTGCCAGGCAGAATACCCTCCCATGCCAAATTGTGCGAGTTATTGCCATGTGCCAAATTAAGCTTAACTGCCTTTGGTTACCCTCAGCATCTAGCATCATTACTTAGGCTCAGTGGAAAGAAACCCACTACCTAAATCACCATCAGCTCTTTCAGTGCTTATGTTTCTTCCCTGAGGTTTCCCATTCAAAGATGTTACTGACCCAACACAAAACTGCTCATCGTAGACGTGCTGGCAGTATTAGGATTTATGAAGCTGTCCTGCCTACTTCTCTTGCATGTCTGAGTTGGCAGAGCAGTGTTAGATGAAGCATCAGAACCTTTTGTCCAAAAGAAGAGAGCTGGGAAAATTTCTACCAGGTATTTTTAGTATTAGGTAAACACAGGCAGTGAGTCATGCCACAATCACCTAAACTCAGAATTTCCTCTGTCATGTGGCTGTGTCACCAGCACTGACATTATTCTGATGTCAAGTTGAAATAGCAAAGTGCAAAAATAGGACAATTTTCCCCTAAATACAAAAGTGGTAGGTTGGGATCAGTAGGAAACCGTCTGATCTGAAGATCTGGGTAGAAGCAGTGGAAGACACCAGGCAGTTCACACACACCTGCCCAGTTCAGAGATGAAGAGAGACTCTCCCCAGAGATACCAAGAAATCAAACTATGCCAAAATGAAGACATTTCCCCAGCTGTGCCTGAAAAGCTAATTCAGCCCTGGGGGTTAATATGCTGCCTGAAACTACGTACTCTCTACACAGAGCATGTTCTTGAGGATGAAATTGAAACGGGTGAAGAGAAGGAATTGATACCAGCAACTGGCCTGAAATGGTAATGAACTTTTTCTAACTTCAAAACTTATTCCCAAAGGGTCCGTTAACAAGCTAGCTACAGCTCTTCCTGCTTCTTTCCCCTCCAATTTATGCTATGTATTGTCTGTGTGGATTTGTAAGCTGGCAATAGATCGCAGCTGTGGGGCTGGAGTGCAGACCTGACGTTTATGGTAATTTGCCTGTGAGATTTTGGTTAGCTACGCTGTAGATTACACAGAGATTATTTTACAAAATCAGTAGTAAGGAGTCTGCAGTTTAAGTGACAGAAATACAATGCAGATGAAGTCACCAGGTGTAAGATTTAATGCAAACAGCAATGGAAATCTGTCCTATGGGGCAGGAGGTGGGTTTTAATAATTCTGGCAGTGAAGAGGCATGTCCTATTCTAAGGATTAGGCAGTTCAATGCCTGCTGAGTTTGCTGTTTTAGAGGATGTCTCTGTTGGAAAGACAGCATAAAATAAACTGGAATATGAACCAGCAGGAGCTGTCCGTTCACTCTTTGTAGGACCATAGAAAATTAGGTTTGGGAGAGATGCACTTCTTTCGTCTCTTGGCTTAATCATGCTAACCAGCTGTTTGCCATTGACCTGGGCAGTGAAATATAATGCAAAAAAATTTCCATATACAGCAAGGCTCGAGTTGGTTTGACAGTGGATGAAGCTTTCTCATGCTAAGCATAATTTAGCCTCAGGAACCTGCCTTCTTAGCTCTTTCAGTAAGAAGTTGAGCTTGGCAGACTTCGCTGGAGAACAGCACACACCTAACTTCACGTTTTCCAAAGCAATGCTTATAGGTGCTTCTCTCTTTTTTTTGGCTACAGTGGTGTAAGAATGCTCTTACATGCTCACATTGATAATTAGTGTAGTTTAGCTAATGCACTGGTGTAATTTTAAAGCTGACTTTGCTGTGAGTTCCCAGCAAAGCAGCCTGCAGAGGTTTCAGTGTTTTCCACTGACCCAGATGTTTCTTGACTGAACATCTGTCCTCTTCTTAAACACAACTATCCCCATTCATCACCGATTTACTCCTGGTTTAAGGCATGGACTGAGTGCCACCCAGCTGACAAAAAGCAGACATTTCAATTCCCTGTGTAGTCACTAGAAAGAGGCTTACAGAACATGATTCGCTGCACCCTCATCTGCAACCTGTGCCCTGAAAGTGCTGATGTCTCTCCCCTGGTTATGACGGGCCCCACACGTCCAGCTCAGTGGAGATGTTGATGGCACAGATGGCTGAAGATGAAGAGATGAATTTCACTCCTGCCCTGGCAGGGAGGCTGGGCTGGGGACTTGGACTCCAAGTGGAAGATAGAGCATTAAGAAAGAGGGAGAGCATTTCTTAAGGCAGGGAGAGAGAGGAAAACTAGTCCAAGAACAGCACACTGTGCAGAAAATGTACAAAGTGGAGAAAGAAGAACATTTGTTTTTCTTATTCTCTTGTTTCTGGGTGTTTATAACTTTCTTGGTTCTGTGGTAAAGCCACAGAGCTCAAACTCTTTAAAGGCAATCACTGCACATGGTATGGAGAAGAACAGAGAGTCTGGTTTTGAGAATATCATACGTGAAAGCCTCGTTTTGGGGTGTGACATTTGGATTTGGAACAGATTTGGCTACATTTTTGCTTAAATCTGTGAGTTCAGAAACACCCGCCTCTTCGGTGTTTTCTTCTAAAGGGAAAAACATTTTACTGAGAAAGAAAATCAGCTTTTTAAACAGCAGAAGAATTCATATCCTTTTCTTTGGCTGGAACTTTCCCAGCTTTGTCTTTTGTTGGGTTTGAAGGGCAGTAGAGAATATCCTCTCTGAAAATAATTCACCTGGCTGACAAGCATGTGTCCCAGTCTGTGTAACAGTGAAAAAATGTTGGTGGAATTCCTTTGATTTCAGATGTGGCTTAAGGACTCATCTCATTTGACTTGTGGCCTTAATATTGTCACTGCGGTTTTTGCTGGAGCTCTCAAGAGTGGAATGGCAATTATTTGTTAGTGTTGATGATTTTTCTGACCTTGTAATGCATGAAACATTTTTCCAGATAAAGAGGGCTGTATGTTCTTTTTCTGGGGGCTCACACTTTACAAATGGAGAACATAAAGAAAAAGAAAGAGATGACAGAGTGCAGCTACCCTGAAAGGGCTGAGGAACAGGGAGTCAAGTGAAGAAAGTCACGAAAGGACTTTAGAAATGTGTTTTGGAGAAGCACTGAAGGAAATGGAGCAGACTCAGTGAGCCAGGTTGTTCCAAGATTCAGGACCAGGGTCAGGAGGTAGAAACCATGGGTAGAGAACATGCAAAAGCTGGGCTTTGCAAATACAATTAATGCAACAGGAAAAACAGGAGACAAAGCTGATCATAAAGGAAGAAAGCAGGGAGACCAAAACTGCAGCACTCTAAGGCAATAGTGAGCAAAGTCAACAGTAGTGGCTTTCTAGCAGTAGCTACAGAGTGGATTTTTTGCTGTGATAAAAAGCAAGAACATAACATCTTATCTCTGATGAGGTGGGGAGATTTCTCTGTCTGAAGGCAGAAACAGATACTGCAGGATCTCTGTCCGTATCTCCAGCTTTTCTACAGCAGTATTACAATTTTTTAACAATATTTTAGCATTTTTTTTAATTGTAGCTATATATTGGGCACTTCACTGCTGAGGTCCACCATAGCTGGAAGGTTTATAAAGGTATTTGCTCTCTGGTTGACCTTACAAAAAACACTTGTACGTGTTTGACAACTTTAATTTATTCTGCATCGCATTTCAAATCCATGGGAGCAAGCACTAATATGCAAGTATAATGGGAAAGAAATTCCTCTCATTTAAATGGCTGAGATCTTGTACCCATCTTGTGTGAATGAAATTCAGTTGAATGAAATTCTTTCTTTTGTGAGTTTTAATCCTTTCCAGGTTTAACTTGCAAATCTATGCAGTGTATTCCTGTAAGATGAATAGCAAGATGGAAAGGTCATAGGAGTACAGAACAGCTTTTGTCTTTTATTTGACCCTCACCTAGCATGCCTCAAGCCTCATCCATGCCTGCAGCTTCTAGGCATTGGTGCTGTGCAGAGTAAATGAGATAAATGTGATGCTCTTCATGAGAAAAATCAGCATTTCTCTTATCTTCTTTATCACTAAGTCGTAGTTTAATTTTTACTAAATGCTTAGTTTCCCAGATATGTATCAGAGGACTTTGCCCTCTCAAAGCCCTTTGGGATCTAGCAGTGAAACTATTCTGTAAAACAAAGACTTTTTATTTTCTTTTTCCCCAAATTATATTTATTCCTGATAGAGGATTTTGCCCAAAACCCTCTTGCAAACAACATCTATGGCAGGACCTATTTACAAAACTGAACTTGCAGTGGGGGGATGAGCTGAAAAGACTGAGGCAAAATAACATAAACAACACTGTATGTACTGAAACATAGTTGATTTTTGGCCAGTTTGGCCTAGTCTCTCTCCTTTTTCTTTGCTTGTGTCTGTTCCCAGGTCTCCTTGTTGATCCCTCTAAGGAATTAAAAACAATACATCTTACAGCCACAGCACTTCAGGCATCTCCACAGTAAAAGCCTGTAAACTGTTAAAAGGTGGTGTTTCTACCTTAGTGTGCTATTTGCAGGAAGAAATTAAAATATATATATAATGTTTAAACATTGGGAGAGACATTGAAAATAAATACAGGAAGCTGAGGAAAGGAGAGCTTAGTGACAGTGAAGAAAGCAATGTTACACATTTATTCATCAGAGAATTAAATCACATCAAATAGCATAAAATGCAACTACTCTAACACCCCTCATTTTTTTCCAAAAAACAGAAAGATTTCTGATAAACGAGACCTGCCAGCAAGAAATTTCACAACGTATCCCAGGCACAGTAATACAGAAAGCGTGATATAGGGGACCTGACTCATCCCAGAACCGATCCTATTTACATATCTCTAGCCGAACGTCTCGCAGTGATGCTCTTGCACGCAGCACTTAAACGTTTGCCATGGGCATTGGCACTTCATTTGGCAATGAAAATACCCCGTGAAGGAAAAGGTACAGTGTTTACTGGCAAAATACTTTAACGAGAATAAAATCACCTGGGGGTTAAATATTTGTGAGGGTACTTCCTGCATTAATGGGTTCGTTTATAAGCAACACGGTCTTCCCTTGAGATGGCCAGCCCCTAGCAAACTTCGCAGCCCTGCTAGAGAGGATCCATTAGCAGTTACAGCACCCGTGTATGAGAACCTGCCTTAGTCTCTATCTGCTCGTACCTCCCAACCTGGATGGATATCATCATCATCACGTACAGAAGGAAATGCCACATTTTTGAAGCACTGAGAATGCAAGGGGGGTTTTTTCCCCCTTTGAACAAAGCAGTTTAAATTCAAATACGCTAATATATCACCAGATCATTTCTCAATGCACACGCTTGTCACAATAAATAAGCTGAATATAAGCAGTATCACAATGCATAAATATGTAAAATTATGCTGAATGAATTAGCTGCCTGTGTTCACAGTTTATAGGCACTGCTCCTTCAGAGGCGTGGCTGAAGGAATACTTGGTTATCTATAGTACCCACAGCAAACTTGGATGACACCTCTTAACGAATGGCGTTGCCATCAATTTTACCTACAGAAGTACTGACATTTCAGTGTCTATTTTTATATTTCCTAGTGTTACATGCAAAATGGAAAAAAAACCAAAAAAAACTAAGGTGCACAAGGCTGCTTTGATCTGCCCACTGTTCCAACGATGGGTTGGAGGATGCATGCATTAGTCAGACAAAGAATATCCTGCAGTGCTCTGGATTGTCTGCAGTTGATGGTTTGTGGGCACAAAACCCATTTCTCTCATTTCCTTAGAATAATAAATTCCTTAAGCTCTTAACATCTTTCCTCACCTGAAAGGAGTCAGGATGTTGCGAACATCCTCCAGCAGCCACCACAAAAAAGCAAATCGTATTTCCCCCCTCCAAAAAAGGCAGAAATAGTCTTTTACCTGGCTTGTTCCCCTTGACGGATCCAAACAAGAGCCACATCAAAAGGCACTTGAGCTCCATGGGACTTGTTCACATCTTTTTTCCGCAACACTGAGGATGGTGAAGTTTCTCAGAAGTGACAGGCTGGTGCCGACCAAGCCAAGGAGCCGTCTACTGCCTGGTTAGACCAGTGCGAAGCATCACCCTGTGTTCACGGCAAGGACTTTGCTCTTTGTTCAGCAAATAATTGTTTCGCTGGCTCGCTCCGCAAAAGAGAATAAAGTCTGTTCTCTGTTCAGGCCTTAGTAGCTTTTATCCAGGAAATCAAAAAATGCGCAGTGTGGCGGAGCGTGGCATTGCGTGTAGGAAGTGGTTTGACACATCAGAGCTACTTACTCCAGAGCTGTTCCCCTACAGCTGAGGTCAGTAAAAGGGGCAAGATTTTAAGGGGTTTGTGCAGCCACTGAACCCCAAATCTGTGGCTGGACAGGCTTTTGAGAGGGACCATGGCTGTAGAATTGTTGTCCAGTGTATGTCAATGGACCTCAGACACCATCTGTGGCTCTACCTACAAAGAAAAGATCCTGTGGGGTTTTTGGCTTTTTGGAGGTCTGGTGATGATGGTAAAGCCACACTCCATTTGTTTTTTGGTGTATGCAGTTGCTTTGAGTGACAGCTGAGTTTCTGAAGGATGGACAGTTTGATCGAAAAATAAAATCTATGAGGATGAGGCTGGCAGTTTTGGAAAGGGTTTCTCTTGCTCCTGAATTGTCTGTTTACCATGCTTCAGTGAAATTTGTTCTTCTGAGTGTCAGTGGAAAACTGGAAATGAACAAGGAAGTGTCATACTTTATGATCTCCTTCAGCTATTTCCACAGAAATTATTGTTACTACCTAGAGAATTAGATGGGACAGACTATGGAAAAAACAGATTTAAACTATCATCTGTGGTATTCTATCATGATTATTACATGCTGGACATTTACTTCTCTCTTATAAACCTTTAATGAATTAAATCTTCCAAACAGGCATGCTAAGAAATAGATGAAATACATTTTTAAATGCCTCTGGCTGCATCCATCAGTCATAGCTACAGACACAGAGGATGCTGTGTTCCATCTCTGTTCCTCACTACCAGAGATTCTCCTGTCCTCATACTCAAATGGGTGATGGTCCTGTGAAAGGCAGCTGACACAAGGGAGATTCTTCTGAGGGAGATCCAAAACAGCCTTTTTGGGAGGGTGAATGATACCATATCTATGAGAGGTTGCGCAAATGTCCATCTTCTTCCCCAGCATGTGAAAAGGTGCAAACGACTTTAGGCAGTGCTCATGAGAGCGGCAGACAGAAGAGATACTACAGCCCCTGCTCTCTCTCCTGATAAATCTCCCTTTGCTCTCTTCATGAAAGCTTCTGTGCAGCTTCACTGATGCAGGTGACAAGTCCTCTTGGAGGGTCTGTTGGCACTGAGGCTTTGGCCAGCACATCATTACCCAAACCCAAGTGCAACAGAGCACAGAGAACAAGTAAGTCTTCTGGAGCAACTGCTGGGGGTAAAATGCTTTGCTTACCACGGGGCTGCTCCATGCTACACAGATATTTACTGCCTTCGCTTTAGTACCAAATCATCTTCCATATTCAATAGCATAATAGGAAAATCTCATGCCAAAGCCCACTGAAGGACTTGGAGGGTTTTGCTCTTGAAACATCGGTCTGCAAGTCTGAGACCCTAGTTTGTCACCTTTTTCCAAGACGCCTGGAGATACGCAATAGCATATGCAGAACCTGGGTTGGTAAGATGATTTGTTACATTGCACGGCAAGAAATCCCAGACTGTTTATCACAATTTGTCCTTCCCCTGCTAAACATGAGGTCTGTTCTTTGGAGATGTAGGGATTTACTCCCCAACATCTCCTTCTATTTCTTGCATGGTCAAACTATCCAATTTCATAGCTAGTTGCATGATGGAGACGGAGATGAGGGACGTTTTCTGCAGTCCTTCAGCTCAATCTGCCTCTCTCAGCTATTCAAAATCCTGCGGGTCAATTAAGGATTGCAAACTCTGAGCAGAGGGCAGCAGTTTGGACTGTAGAAGCAGATCCTCCATGAGCTGAATTTTTCCTTTTGCTGAAAAAAGGGTGTTTTTTTCAGCAGGTGAGCCGAGATGCACTCCTTCTTTCACACAGTCATTTGCTTTCAAGCAGCAAATCTCAGTGTAAGTGGATAATAGCCACTAAGATTTTATTAGAGATGGGGAGGTTTTTATCTTAGCAAGAACATGCGGTGTACAGGCAGTTGTACTGGAGTGAATGGTGACCCCAGGTGGCTAATTGCTACAAGCACAGTTTGCATGAGACTCGCCTAACTTGGCATTTAGACCTTTCATAGGTCAGAAGAAAACGGTTACCACTTGTGAGAGCAATTGGTTAGGTCAGCTTTGTGAAATAGGTCAGCTTGCTGAACGATTCCAGGAAAAAAACAGTGCCACTTCTGCAAGTAACTGACCCAAAGCAGGGCGAGGCAAAGGGGAGGGTGAGAACAGTGGGAGCCAGCACAGGGGAAAGTTATCTAGACACAGAAAAAACAGGGTTTGCTTAGGAAAAAACCCAAAATTAGCATTATATTTTAGACCATTGGCATTAGATGTTAGCAATGTGCGGCAATAAAGGAGGCGAGGTGCTGTGAAAACTCAGTGGAAACATAGAAATTGAGGGAGGGAAATAGGAGCATCTTGAGCATCTAGGAAGGTGCAGGGAGGGAAGAAGGTGCTGGCGTCTCTGTTGCTTGTTGACTTTCCTCTACTGATCACCAGAGTTTTGCTGCTGAGAGAAGCCCTCTCTTTCACCAGAGAGCTGGGAGGAAAAGAGCCTGTCACGCGGCCCAGGTCACCACAGACATGATTGTGAAGATTACTTTATACAGTGCCACAAGACCCAGAAAGATACAGAAAGGGAGTTGCCAGGGAGTAAAACACAGCCACAGTTCCAGCCTTATTTAGGTCTAGGTTTGACAAGGTTTGCTTTTAAAACATCTCAGGGCACAAACTCGTTTGGTCTGAAGATCTGAGTAGCAGAGGCTGTAAACAGGTTTTCCAGTGTATCTGGTGCGGTTTTATCTCATGGAAAAAGCAGAATCATTCAGAAGCTGGGGAGAAACCAGAAATTCATACAGGTCTGTGTCAAGATCTTCAAGTGGTATTAAACTTTCAGTTGGACATTGCTTATTTTATAAATCCAAGCAAAAACAAGCCAGCTTAAAGAAAAGACAACACTATGATCTTATTGGAACCCTTCCCAGTTCAAAGCAGTGGTAAATATCCACATATAACTCACTAAAATAAGCAAGCTTTGTATTTTCTTTCTTTAATTCAACTTCTTTGCTGTGAACCACTCTTACATGAGCCCTCTGTTCAAGGGAATAACACTTCATATGAACGTTGCTGGGAGGATGTGGGGGTTGTTTTAATAGTTAACTGCACTCTGTTAATCAGTATATTTCTCATATGTCCTTGAAATTATGGTAATGGTGGTTGTAAACTCACATTATTTATTTTTTACTTGGGAGAAAATATACTGGGAATTTTATCTTAAGCATGGGGTACAGTGCTACTCTGTACTGAACAGCTGACGCTCAAATAATTAGGTTTTGCACTTAAATAAGCCACTCTTGGCTTTCTTTACAGATTACTTAGAGGACAGTGCTTAGTATTTTCAAGACAAGTATTTAAAGATGCCATGAACACGGGTCCTTCCCGTGTTCAGCTCTGCAGCAAAGCAGAGGTATGGGGAAGCCCTAGTTATACCATGTGCTAGAAATGATGATCAAAAATTTTTTGCCCAACCTAATCATTTATTATGATGAAACTGTTTTTAACTGATTTTTATTTCCTATAAAAGTGAGACAGAGCTGACATGAGGTGTGCAAATTTTGCATCTTAAATGGAGCATATTTGCAAGGTCAACAAAACAAGGATTTAGGTTTGAGTCGAGAGAGTTGTACGGTCAACAAAGTTGTCGAAGTTCCCACTTGAGTCAATGGAGAGAGTGAACAAGTGCATCTAGAGAGTGATTCACCTTCTCTTCTGAACATCAACAGCGACGGGATGAATCACCCATCCAAACTTTTCTCCCTCCCTCCCATCTGCAAACAACCTTTAAACCAGCAAAACTAGTTTAAACAAAACACGGGACTTTTAGGCAGCTACAGCTGGATGAGACAAATCCACCCTGAAAATACGTAGTGAATATCAAAAGAGAATGAAAACTGCCTATTTAGTGACTGAGAAGAGTCTTCTCTGTCAAACATCCTGGACAGGGTTCATTATACTCTCAACTGTTACTTTCACTGATGCCAAGTTCTGTGATAAATATGTGAGGACCATAAAACCAAAAGGGAACATCAAGGGTCCAGTATTCAGTGTTGGAATAAATCCATCCTTTTATCTATTTTAAATTGAACTCCTACTAAATGTCTCCTAGTTCTGTTATTGTGGGATTCGGTGGCTAACAGTCCGCATTCACTGTATCCACCACCTCCATGACACAGTTAACCTCCCCACATTCTCCCCCTCTTCATGTTGAACAGTTGTAAAGCTTTGCTGTCTCTCCTTGTAAGGCAACTGCTCCATCCCCATGATTATTTTAGTTGTCCTCTGGAGTCCTCTGGACTTTCTCCAAATACACTAAATCCTTTTTGAGGTGCAGAGACCACAGTGGCACCAGCTATTCCACATGTAGGACACCAAGTTTTTACACAGCAGCAAAATGATCTTCTCTGTCCCATTCCCAGCAATGACACCCAACATTGCGTTGGCTTTTTTGGTTGTTGGTGCTGTTCTCCAAAATCATCAGGTTAGTATGCAGCAATGGCCAAAATGTTCACTGTGGGAACCAAACACCAAGGACTGTATTATTGTAATTATTATTATTATTATTACAATAAAACAGTCTAATGAGCAGATCTGGAGGAAACTTAATTTTTAAACTTATTCTCCTCTGACTTAGTGTCTGGCTGACTTACATGAAAAACTCTTTGGGTATATTTAGCTTCCATGCAGTGAGTATTGCCACAACTTCATTAACACAGCAGTGTTTAGATTGGGTTCTTTAATACTTCTCCATGCAAATACAGCTGCATAGTACAGATAACTTTATTCTATAGATATTCCTATTTGTAATCATCATTTCTTTAGCCCAAGCAGAAAAATTTTAGGACCTTAAAATAAACTGATAAATTAAGTATATTGTTGTGTGTTTGTATTTGTTCCTTCCCTTCTCCTTTTTACTAACTAGTTAATCAGTTACACTTAATCCTGTAAAATGCACAGGTCTTAAGACAGCCTCTGTAGTGGGCTCCTCACCCAAGACACCCTGCCTTTTCGCTTGACTTCAGTAAGTATTTTTACACTATCTGTCAAATTAAGGTAATATAACCTGGATGAATTATAAGGTGAGTACAAAATCGATAGGAAAATCCCTGAAAATAAAGTGCCCATACAATTGTTCAAAACTCCGTCAAATGGAAGAGCATATTGAGCGGCACTGATTAACCACCAGAAGAAAAGGATGCATTGAAAGGTGTTCCCCAGGTTACACCGTGGGTCTCAGGCTGTTTAGTATTTTCAGCAGTTATCTGGATGACGAAAACAGGCATTTACAGAAGATGCTAAGTCAGGAGGGACTATGCATATATTAGAGGTCAGGAAAGGAATTCAAAGTGACCTCAATACACTGGACCAAAAAAAAAGATGCAATTTAAAGAATAAGTGTAAGCATTATATGTAGGAAGAATAAAGTGGCATCACTGATGAGATAACTGTTCTTCCAAAAATGAACTAGGGCTCACATGCAAAAGACCAATTATTAGCAACGTTGCACATAAAAAATGTCTAAAACATGCAAAGCAATCCCTCATTTTATGCTGTGGCAATAAGCCATGGATAGGATGCTGTGCCCAGTTGTGGGCACTACGCAGTAAGGAAAGCATGAACCAAGAGAAAACAGTTGAGTAACAATAAGAATGAAAAGGGAGTCTAGAAAACATTTCCAAATAGGAAAGACGGAATAACTTGAGACTGTCTGAGGAACGATGATGGAGACGGGGACAGGATGACAGTCTTCAGCAGTGATAGATGTGGAGTTGATTGTGCCTAGCCATTGACTAGATGACCCCTCAAGTTTTTTTCCAACACTAGAGTCTAGGGTCTGTTAAGGATCATGCTCTTCCTTCTCACTTTCTGGACCTTCCACCCAACAAGCTGCAACCAATATTCTAACCCTATAATTTATAGTCAGAGAAAGTCCTTCTGCACTTTCATTCACTCTTACTTGTCATCTAACCCACCTCTCTGGGCAGTCTCAGAGTCTGACTGTTTTTTGTACCAATTATACCTTCTTTAGCCTAAAGAAAGAGGTTGCCCTTCAGTTTTAAAGGGGTCTCTGACTGTATTGGGGTCTAAGACTAAATGAACAAAGGCACATTTGGCATAACACAATGACATTGTTGTCATAAAAGTCAGGCAGAAACTCTACATAATATCCATCTTGGACAAACCTGACCTCCAGCAAGTTTTAAAGCACAGAGTGATGCATTACACTATTCCCATCCCACCTCTGGCCCTTATATTGCTGAGGGAACTTCCCGTGGTTGAAGATCACCATTAGAAATCTTACTGCTGCATGTCATAAGGCAGCTTGCCCTCATCTTCTTTAGCTTTATGAGTTAGATGCTTCTGTTTAGGAAAGCACAGTTCGGTGCCTTCCTGTAGTTCAGTGAAGGCACAGTTAAAGTCAGCTGTATGAATTTTGTTAAGTCAGCTCTGAATTTACCAACTTATAGGAAGCTGTTGTAGATGTTCCAAGAACTGGGGCTAAATACCATGCCACAGAAAGAAATGCAAATGGTTGCATTTCAGTTCTTAGATGATCTTCATCTAGGGCCTTTTTCCTGGGATTGAAAAAAAATTCTGAACTGTATAGATTTTGAGGACTCGTTACAGAAATGCAAACATAAGAACTTCTAAATGCAACTAGTAGTAGTAAAAAGTATTTATAAAAGTTCTTCAGCTAGAGTAACTTGGAGCTTTCTAGATCTAACCACTAACCAAGAAGTTAGTGTATGAGTGAGAAAATTGGTGTGGTCCTCAGGAAGGAAGTACAGAGTAAGAAAATGAAAAGCTGAATGTAGAAAGGTCAGGATACATTTTCCATCAGCCAGGCTAAAAAATAGAAAATAATACAAGGTTTTCCACCTTGAGCATAAATTATTAAATCTGACCCTTTTAGTCACTGCAGAATAAAGGTTCATGCTCTGTTTTTTGCTCCTAATGAGGCTCAGGACTTTTTTACATCTTTTTGATGAGTCCCCAAGTCTCTTCTTACAGTATCAAGAGCATTCCTTCAAATTATTGCTGGAGTAACTCAGGCTGAGCACACGCTACAAAAATCAGATCTCATGATTTCGGACATAATTTTAAAATCATCATTTCCTGTGGTTGCTCTAGGATTCTCTCTGTAGGGTGTTTTTCTAATGCACATTCAGCTGTTCTCAAATACTGCAGTGACATCAGTATTCAAGGGGCTGTAGAGGATGGCAATCTAAAATGGGGCAATTAAGCATTGCTTTGGCTAAAAGGGGAGCACCGATGCTAATCAACAGAGCTGGACATCATCTGAAGAGAGACACTTACAGGTGACATTTTAAATAAATAGCTAACTGGCAGGTTCCTTTCCATCTGGTTAGATTTCCATGACCCATTTTGTTACTGTTACCCTAGTACCGTTTTCATGCACCAAGTGCTATTCGTGCAGTGGAGAAGGGTGGGGTTGGGATGGAGACCTCAGGATTAGCAAATGACCACGAGATGATGGATGTTTGAGGTGCAAAGCTCTGAGTAATCCAACAGGCCTGTTGAGGATTTCAGAGCACTCCGTCTCTTTCTCTAGAGGGAAGCTTGACTGCCAGACAAGAAAACACTTTGGGATCAACAACGTGTTTTTCATCTTTTCTCACTTAATATTAGATGTTGGTGCAGATGCAGACTTTTGAGTTAGTCACCCGTCTGCTGTCACAATCAACAGAGAGGAGTAGGTGCAGCTCAGATGACCTGTTTTAGATGTCTGCATTTGGGTGAGATGAACTGTGCCACACAAGTGTCTGCTGCTCCACGCTGGCTACAAACGAGCCAAACACCCAAATGCTGCAGATGTCACGTTTGGCCTGAGGTTACCCACCAAACCTTCCCACCTGCCTTTCAACTGTCACAAACTCCATCTGCTGTAATTAGGAGCAAAAATTGCCCTGCATTGCCTTGGTGTCTATGACTGTCTCCCAGTGCTTAGGGACCTCAGCAACAATAATCTCCCTACCATCAGAGTCATCCCCTTCACACAGATAAGCCAGTATGTTTGGGAAAAGCCCTGCATCCAGACCTTAACACCAACCCCACCAATTCTCTGGGTCTTGCAATGTTGTGCACAGTTTATAAACGCTGGAACACAGCAGATTTTGGGGCTGAGCTCTGGGTAACTTTGCTCTTGAAGATGAATGCAATTAAAGGTGAAAGCAATGAACTGCAACTGGCAAATCTCTAGCATTGAAAGGTCCAAGATGTCCACACTAGTCCTAAGATTTGTGCTGTTCAGGGCCTCCAATGGTTAGTGCCTCTCCAGGGCTTGGGAGGAGAAGGAAGGAGAAGGTGACCTAGACAGGATCAAGCTGAGTGTAAAACATACTAATGAAGTGCAGAAGTTATTTCCATAAAGCAGTTCATATTCCATGCCCTGTAGCTGTTTCTCAAAAGAAAACAGCAGCTACTTTTCAGGCAGTTCAACAGAAGTTGACTTACCCCGAGGAAGTTCTCCTCTGACCCTCATAAATTGAACGGTCAACACTTTATAACCAGACCCTATTTCATCATCTGCATCACCCAACCAAGGCAACTGCCCAGGGTTCACTTTGAGGGTTGCAGAGGACTCACTCATGTGTGGCAAAAGAGCCCAAACTTTCTCCCCAAGGCCAGGACAAAGCTCATTGAAACTAGAGAACATTCAGTGCTGAAAAAGGGTTCTTGCCCCGAGACGCTGAGCTTGGTCAGCGAGTGCAATCAGCTTCGAATCTGGTTGCATTTCACAACTGCACAAGAAATGTACAAACTTTGCTGGAGACCACTTTCATCCAGCAGAATCCCATCACGTGTGGAACAATCTCGTGCATCAAAAGGGTACGGTGACATTTACTCCTGGAAAGAACTTGGAGGGAAAAGCAACATGTAGGATTTTTAACATCTCCTCTGAACACAGAAGCACTCTCTTCTCCATTGATACCTCTGATTATCACAGTTCAGCCCTTCCAAGGTCCCATCTATTTTAATCACTGCATGTTGATTAGCAAATAGCCCTATAGGAGAATAGGGTCCTATGAAGAAAGTATTAAACAACCTTCTAATTACAGGCTCTGTCCTCAGGTGCATGCTCCAAGTTCCTAAATCTATTTCTAATTCCCAAAGAACAAGGTTTCCCCATCTGGAGAGTTTGATTTGCAACTCTAATTTTCTTTTAATATAAGAAATTTTCCCAATTTTTTTTTTTTTTAATAGAAGAAAGAGGTCTCTGAAAGTGAGGGTTCTGGGAGACAGGGGCGTTCACATGGCCCCGTGTTACACAGGGGCTGATGTCACTTGTGTTGAAGCAGTGAAGAAAGGACAACGTTTCCCAGGGCTGATTTATTTATCAGTCAGACTCTAACGGCCCCTTGCTCAGATGTCCGCATGAACATCTGTATTACATCTGTCACCTGCATGATACGAAGAGTAGCACTCAACGTAGAAACCAGCCCTGAGAAGAAGGACTTTGGGGTGCTGGTGGACGAAAAGCTGGACATGAGCTGGCAGTGTGCACTGGCAGCACAGAAAGCCAGTCGTATCCTGGGCTGTATCAGGAGAAGCATGGCCAGCAGGTCGAGGAAGGGGATTCTTGCCCTCTACTCTGTTCTGGTGAGTCCCCACCTGCAGTTCTGCGTCCAGTTCTGGGGCCCTCAACATCAGAAGGACATGGAGCTGTTGGAGTGAGTCTAGAGGAGGCCACAGAGATGCTCCGAGGGCTGGAGCCCCTCTGCCATGGGGACAGGCTGAGAGAGTTGGGCTTGTTCAGCCTGGAGAAGCCTCCTTATAGCACCTTCCAGTACTTAAAGAGGGATTATAAGAAAGATGGGGACAAACTTTTTAGCAGACCCTCTTGCAACAGGACAAGGGGTAATAGTTTTAAACTAAAAGAGGATAGATTCAGACTAGATGTTAGGAAGAAATTTTTTACAATGAGGGTGGTGAAACCCTGGCACAGGTTGCCCAGAGGTGGTAGATACCCCATCCCTGGAAACATTCAGGATCAGGCTGGACGGGGGTCTGAGCAACCTGATACAGCTGAAGATGTCCCTCGTCATTGCAGGTGGGGTTGGACTAGATGACTATTAAAGGTCCCTTACAATCTAAACTATTCTGTGACACTATGAAAAAATAATCTCATTAGCTGTTTTCATGGTGAGCAAGTGGAATACCTGAAATATTTGATGAGACTAATAGAAGTCAGACACTGAGCCTCCTCAGTTTGGAGTGTTATGTCACCATATTTAAAGTTAGAAGAGGAAAGTACTCCAGATGCCATACCAGATATGTGCAGCTCAGTTACCACTGAAAGAACAGATAAAGCATAATATGAAAATATAAACTATAATACAAGGATAGTATCTACCTGCTTGACTGTTTAGTGTTCAAACCATGTCCACCAAGTTGATTATATCTGCATCATCTCTCTTGAGTCGTATTAAGAAAATTAAAGATTTGCATGAAGACATTAAAATGAATGTTTTCTTTCACAGTTCTTGGCCCAGACATTGTTCTTTATAGATTTTTTTCACCTTACTTGAGTTTTGCCATTTGACAAAGTTCAGACATGGAGTCTTTCTGCTGTCTTCAATGGGCACTAGCTTTGCTAGCTGAACCATAGAGGGAGGGGAGAGGAGAAAACATGGTGAAACTGGAAAAGTACCAAGGCTATGGCTTGCTTTAGCTCAGCACAAACCCAGCACCCTCTTCTTGCTGTGACTTAGTGTGGCCAGCAGCACCAGTCAGCATTAACACATGGTATAATTTTTAGAAGGAGAAACTCAGAAGAAAAAATCCTCCTTTGGGTTTCAGGAGGGTGGAGGTAACTGTACCTGTTGTAATGCAATTGGGTTTGCACTCTGGTTGCTGTGTCATCCCAAACAGCTTTGAACAGCCAAACCTCAGCTTCTCATGCTCCCTGAAAAGTGACATTGTCAGAGCAGAGCTGCTGGTACTGAATCATCACCACAAATATTGCTACTTGTTCCCCACAGTGGGACAGCCTGTGGAATGCTCCATCCAAGCAATGTCCAGCTCCAACACGGGGCTTGAAAATAAGAAATCATAACCAGTCATGACTGAGAAACCAAAGGAGCTAGGAGAGGGAGAACCTCATGAGAAGGACCTGCCACTGGAGGCAGCAAGCATCAGAAGGATGAGCCCAGAGGAGATGGCTAAAAGCACCTCAACCTAATTTTGGCTCCTCAACTAACTCCAAATGTGGCCTGGGGAAGTCTCTTCCCTGCCTTCCCCTTGCCCAGTACCTGTAAGCTGAGGATAACAATAAACTGTTGATAACAATTTTGATTATAGCTACAGGGACGTCTTTATGTTCTCCTGCTTAATGCCATGCAGTATTTGAACAGACAGTGCTTTAAAGGTCTTTGTTCAGAGCATCACCTCCTAATTCTGAATAGCTAGAAAACACATGAACAGCACCTTAGTTGAAAAGTTTTCTAACTTATATTTAAAAAGAAAGAGAGAAGAGCTTCATTTGTTTTTGCTTCAGGAAGCTCTCCGCACCAACGGAGAAGAAAGTCCCTTTCTAAAATAACAAGAAATTCATTAGCACTTCTTGTACTTTTTAAGGTCACCATTATAGATATTTTTGATAACACATCCTTTTACGCACACGCGGTCTGCTCTGACGGTGGAGATAATGCTGTTTACAAGGCTGTTACCTGAAGAATGGAGGTTTTCTTTTCTGATATCTTTATTGTTTTTCAGGAACAGAAGGATGGATGATGTTCACAGCTGGCCATTGCTTGCTTATGGTTAAGGTCTTGGGTTTACACAAATTGGAAAGAGTGTAGAAGTAAAACAAGAAACACAATGAACATTTTCATATTTAAAGAGATGAAAGCTCAGTGTTCAGTTTTCTTCATTTGCCTTTCATGACCCTGTGGGACCAGATCATTAAGGACTTAGGGTATTCTATCTCTGGCTACAGTGCCTTTTCTTAAAAAACATAGGAGTTGACAGTCTGGGCTAGTTTATTCATCAAAGTAGTTCAGCATCAGGCCCTTTTCCAGTAATCCAGATAGTATGTCCAAAGGAAGAGGCAAGAGATTCTACCTAGAAAAATGCAGAAAATTGACTCTTGTCCTTAATCTTAACTTTCAGTCATTAGGTTGTTTCATAACATACGAGATAAAAGTTTTTCTCTCTTGCATGGCATACTCTGAATAAACACACAACTCTTTGTTTCGAGTTACCAAAAACCTTGTGGCACACAAACATTGTTATACAGTGACAACTATGAACAAAAATAATTCCTGGGACATAAGGTCAATATGGAAACTGTCCCAGTAAATTAAGAAAGTGCTGTTCCATGGACTGTCTTCTAGAGATCATTCATCTCCTGGGCATAGCCTGTGCTTGAAAACTTACTGGGCATCTCGGTTTTAGGTAGCTAAAATTGGAGGAGATGAATTATACTGTAATTGTATAAGACACCTTACCTGATCTTATATATCCATATATCCAATATCCACAGTCTTCTCTGGTCTAGGAAGTGTCATTGCTAAACAGCTGGAAAATGCTGCCTGGGGCTTGCTGAAAGTCTGAATCCTAAAGCAGAGTAGTGCCATTTAGACCAGACCGGTCCATCACCACTGTCAGGGATGAGGATGTTCCAGTTACCCACCCCTGTTTGCATCAAGCACCTATGTGGCTGAGATAATCATGACAGGCTGAGATGTAAGTCCCCCAGAACCCTTCAAGTCCTCTAGGACTACTCCAAGCCAGTAGTCCTTCATTCAACAGGTTCTGAATATCACAGCTTCATCCTAGCATCAAAAATTCTCCTCAGTGCTATTTACCTGAACATACTAGGGCCAACGATACTGCACATTCCCCACACAAGAAGAAAGCCATGGAAAAAACAGATGAGAACATGTCCCAGTATAAGAGGTTGTATACATGGAAAAGAAATTGAATTTCTGTTTAAAAGTTGGCAATCCCTTGCACAATCTAGGTGACATTTTGTGATACTCTTCAGAAGAGCAACCTGTAAAATATGTGAAATCATCACTTTGGGTAATACATCCCATAACTGGAGACTAACGATTCCATAAGGAGACTGGAATCCATCCTAAAAGCCATGGACTTACTGGAGAGAGTCCAGCAAATGGCCACAGAGATGATGAAGAGACTGGAACATCTCACATATGAGGAAAAGCTGAGAGAGCTGAGACTATTCAGCCTGATGAAGAGAAGGCTCAGGGGAGCTCTACCAATATTTATAAATACCTGAAGGGAGGATGCAAAGAAAACAGATCCAGGCTCTGTTCAGTGGTGCCCCGTGACAGGACCAGAGGCAATGGGCACAAACAGACATACAAGAGGTTCTCTCTGAACTTCAGGGAAGACGTTTTTACTGTGAGGGTGATTGAGCGCTGGAAAAGGTCACCCAGGGAGGTTGCAGAGTTCCCATCCTTGTAGATGCTCAAAAGCTGCCTGGATACAGTCCTAGGCAGCTGGATCTAGGTGGCCCTGCTTGAGCAGCTGGATGGAAAAGATGATGTCCAGAGGTCCTTTCCAACCTCACCCATTCTGTGATTCTGTGAAATCACGTAACAGCTGGGCTTGCACTAGGGTGTTGGGTTGTGTAAGATCAGTGTTACTATGTGGGATGTAGGCTGAGGATCAGAGATCGGGGTACTATTTAGTTGGCCTATACTTTTAGATACATGGGTAAGATAATCTGACAAGATATTTTAGGATAAGTATCTTAAGTGTTCAGGCTCTCCATGTGGTCACTAGCAAGAATCCAGAGTGTTCCTGAAGCGATTCAGAGAGTTTAAAGGAAATATCAAGCTCTATCCATTGACCTAACAGGTCTTATCCAGACATCTGACATGGTGCTCCTCTATGGAGAACAAGGTGTCACCTGGAATCAGGCAGTAGAAAACTCACTGGGATGAGATGAACAGGTGGTTAATTCAGGGAACACAGCAGGTGCCTTCATCCACTTGCATTTCATACTATTCATGCCATTTCTGAGCTAAACAACTAGCGGAGACGGAGGAGAACTACTCCTTTTGCACAGCTTCCCAGTGATCAGAGCACTTGGTTAGTAATCCAGTGCAAGCCTAGGTACTAAGTTCTCTCCTTTGTCTCACCTCTCTGTAGAATTACAGCATGTAACAAAGCCACAGAAATAATCACAGGCTCATAGAATATTTCAGACTGCACTGGTCCAACCTGCTGCTTGAGCTAAGGTTGGTTATAAGATCCCACCTGGCTTTATTCAGCTGGGTCTTGAAAACCAAGGATGGAGACTGCACAAACCCACTGCTGTCCGTGAGCAACTTAGTGCCCATCCATGTGCTATTAACACCAAATAATCCTGGTTATGTTGAGACTGTTGTGGCCATCTACAGGAGCTCAGAATATTCTCTTTGAACCTGAAGTTCTTGGATACAGCTGTTTTGGACTGAAAACGGTTATTCACAAGAATTTTGATACCAATCTGCAGCAAGCGGAAGGGTAACTTTGCCTATCTGTAAATCATCACTACAGATGCATTTCCAGAGTGATGTCATGTTGCTTAGTAAAAACCCACAGTTCTTAGAATTTAATCTCAAATCCAGAACTGTATTTCAGTTCAAAAAACGTACCTGTATATTTGTAGGGAGCTTTAATTCAGATGTTTCAACTGACATTGAAAATGTCTGTCTGAGACTCCTGTTTCTGAGTGCTCAACTTTAGATATTTTCATTTGCAGGGAATAGATGCCCAGAATCCTTCAAATAGTCTCAAGTTGGGCTCTCAAAACCATAGGAAATGCATTAGTGTCACTATTAAACCTGCAATAGATCGAAGCAATATTTTAGGATGGAAAATCAAAAGGGCTAAATGATTCTAAAAGGAAATCAGCACTTTTGTAAAAAGTAAAAGGTTCAGTGAATTTAACCAATGGCATAAAATCTTTAAACTTTGAGACTAGTCTAACAGCAAAGGTTCTCCGCCACAGTACTTAACATCACTTGATCCTTATAAAGGAGTGAAACCTACTGAGAATTTTGGAGGAGAAAAAAAAAAAATGGTTCAGCCAAGGTTTGGCTTTGATACAAGAGAAAACTAAAAGAAAGTCATTAACAGTAGGGAGAAAACTTTCACTGCAGGCGCGTAGTGATGGTTGGGAAGGCAGGCAAGCCAGCTTGTAAAGCTGATTTTCTCCTTCTCTTCCAAATCCTCCCTCACTGTTTGCCTTGGCTTCCAAAATCTTTCTCAAAGCTATTAGTTTTAAACCTGTTGACCAATGCAATGAAGGCTTAACTCTTCTTTCCACACCTCCCCCCCCCCCCCCCCACACACTTCATTTTCATAAAATTATAGAATCACAGAATGTCTCAGGTTGGAAGGGACCCATAAGGAACATCAAATCCAACTCCCAGCAAACACAAAACTCCAGAAATCCCTCTGATTTTATTGATGCCTCAGTTAGTAGGACTTTAAGCATGTAAGAAACCTGCCGTTTTGGCAAAAAGACCCTCTTTATGGCTAATGCAGGGGGATCTGAACAACTGTCTGTCTGAACCCTTACTCAAGCAGAGCAGCACAACCATTTTTTTTCTCTCGGTGACGGCAGACATCCCATCTGTACCGAGTCTAGTCATGTGTAATATTTTCACTGTTACATTTTCAACATGTTTTCTCAGTTCTTCAAACAAGCTTGAGACAGTGACGGTGGGACAAAATGGTCATTTCCTCATTTATAGCATTTTTTTTCCCCATCGCTGGCCAAACAAGCACACTCCACTGTGCAGTGTCAATAGCAACTGAGCATCAAAAACATTGAAATATGTGTGTCGCAAATCTCATCTGTGATGAAATATGTCTGTCTGAGACACTTCTTACTCCTTTTCACTATGAAACACAGCCAAAATATGAAACTAGGTAAAAATGTGAAGTAAGTAAAAACTAGGGGAAAAAAACCCAGAATTTTCTGGTGGTTTGGGTCATTCTATATATGGCAAAAATACACCTTTTTCTTCATTGCTTTTGTAGAGGCATTTTCAGCTGTTCCCTTAGCAGAAGAAAGAATATTTCAAATGCCTTTCCAACTATTTTCAATTCTTTCAGGTTGTTAGGCCTTCAAGTTGGTTTTTTTCCAGCCAGAAAACCTAAGCTAATCTTCCCAAGCCAGAATAAATTTCCTTCTGGCACTGTCCTCTTCATATTTCATTTTGCCACGTGGGCAATGCTGAAGGTTATTGGGAAGACAACAGTGATAATCAAGAAGGTATTTTCTGGGAAGAAAAAAAAAAAAAAAAGAAAGAAAAAAGTCCAGAAAGGTTTGAAGGGGCTGCCAGGGACACCACAAAAATGTGGTGTGTAGGGTATCTGTTCTCCGCATGGGACCTCCACCGTTGGCTGGAAACCATCACCATCTGATGGGATTTAACCACCTTTTTAACCCGATCGACAAATCTCTGAGTAACGCTGATGTTTTGCTTTCGTGCCACGCTGTGGTCCCCACCATTACCCACCTGCTTGGGTGGGAACCGCTCTGCTCCCTTGATCCCCAGTGGTTTTGGGGGGGAGTTTCCTGCAACCACGATTGCCACCCCGAAGGCCTCCAGTTAGGTTGCGACGCACTGCCCTCTAATGCCATTTTGGCATATTAGCAACCCTCGTCCTCGAGATCTGTGTGTAATACGTAGGACAAATTATTCAAATGCAGCAAAAACTACTATCAAAGCTTTGGGAAAATTATATGAAATAAGGCATTTAAAAGCTGCTTTTTTTTTTTTTTTCTCCAGCATTGCTTTGTTTTATGCCTTCTTAGAGACCACCATCAGGGAGAAAATAGACCCCCCTCTTTACCTCTTCTATACCATTTCAGATGCTAAATGCATTCAGGGTGCCCTTCATCTGTCTCTTTTCAGTCAACACATCTAATTTCTTTTAAAGTTTTTGCATTGCACTGCTGCTTCTTGGAGGTGGTGGGATGCCCAGGAGTGCAGATGGCTACTCAAAGGTGCATGTAAATGTTGGATTTATGTTGAGTATGTTTTCTGGTTGCGTTTTTTAACGCTTCCTAGCAGCCTGTTTGCTTTCTTGCCTCCTTCAGAGCACTGAGTAGGCATTTCTAGAAAATTATCCCCGATGAATGCAGCATCTCTTTCTTAATGGAAGCAGCTGATTTAGAGCCTGCCGCTGTGTGTGTTTTGTTACTGCTATTTTCTCTTGGCGTGCATTGCTTTGCATTCATTAACACCGGGTCCCATCTGCCATCTCATCACCCAGCCAGCATTATGCCATCCTTCTGTAACTTTTTGCTTTCGGCTTTTGGCTGATTATTCTGAATAATTTGGGATCCACAGCAAATTTTATCACCCTGGCTGTTCACCTTTTCCAGGTTGCTTGTTGGTATGATCAAGGGTCCCAACCAAGGCTGCTGGTACTTCTCACGGTGTGAAAATTAGTTTACTCACAGCTTTTTGGTCCTGCCTCTAACCCCATCTCCATAATCCCCAACTTCTCCTCTCCCAGGAGTTCAGAACACCCAGCTGCATCAAACTCATCTCAAACTGCTGAGGAAATTGCTTAGGTGGGAGAAAGAGTTGCAAGAAAAGGTACAAAACAGAACCAGATAAGAAAGGCAGGTACAGAGGTAGGACTGCTGAGATAGTAATTGTTAGTGGGATTCAAGAGGAAAAACACCAACATGAAAAGGTTTGAAATCCTAAAGGTAAAAAAATCAGGATAGCTGGAAGATCAGACTTCAGCATTGTTGGGAATCTGTTGGAGGACAGAAAACTGGCCAATGCTTCCCCACCTTTGCAGATAAAGCTGAAAAAGAGATTTCAGCCACAATTATTACATACCTCCCAGACAGGTAGCGCTGGTGATGACCCCACAAATGTCCCCTCCATTTCCAGTCTGTCAGGGACCTCTACATTTGACAGCTGGATGAGATTTCTCTACTGGCCGGCAGCCTTTCTGAATTTAGTGATGGGTTTGGTTGGCTTCTTTTCTCCTATACAGGTGTGTACAAGTAGATTGTGGTTATTATTACAAACAGTGATGGATAAATTTGATCCACACCTAATGCACTTTCCAGACTTAACCAAGAGCTGCTTCTCCTGAATTTACTGATTCATTGCTTTAATAGGTTGTTATTTATGGGTCTAATAATTTAGCCTTTGCACTCCCTGTTACAACTTGTTCCTAGGAGGGATTGAAACCTCCCATTATTATTGTGTTTTCCACCTTTGCAGACTCTAATCTCCTTTCAGTTTTTCCCAATGACTGCCATGCTGTGATATTGCTCTGTTACATTTCAGTCCACGGTGATTTCTCTCAGTACTTTTTCATGCAATTAACTATTTGATTGCTTCCTTTCACATAGGATAACAGTTCTTTTCCTTAATGGGATTCTGTCATTCTAAACTAGTATTCAAGTGTACTGCTGATTTCCTTTCTTCCACAGAGTTACAGACATGTGAATTATATCAATCTTTCCTTTAAAAGTGCAGGCATTGATAGGACAAGAAATCAAAGCAAGATACTTGTGAGATCCTCCATAAAGTCAGTCAAGAAAATTTCTTCCTGTATTTAAGAAGCTTTCACTGTTATTATGAAAATAGAAACAACTGTAAATGCATTGTTTGGAAAGATTGCCTTAGTAGACAGCAGCATAGCTAGGAGGGGAAGAGTCTGGTATAGTCCAGAACTTGAAATCAGATCTTTTTGAAGCAGTAGCCTTGCTTACTCGCACCATTTTTTCAGCTAACCATGGGGAAATAAATGGCATAGTAGCAGAGTCGAAAGCAATGCTGGAGATAAGGGCTTTCTGATTAATACAGAGGTAGAGCTTGTAGCATTGTCACTTCAACCTCAAAATACTGTCTGCTTGGGGTTGAAGGTTATGCTTTGCTTTGCAGACAGTGCTGCATGTTTATTTGCAACCACTTTCATCAAGTGATGCGAGAAGCCATAATTCTTAGAAATCTCAGTTCATCTGATCTGACACACTTGTTGGAGATACACCTGCTCCTTATGAGGGAAGAAGAAAATCCATTCTTGACGCCATCAGAAAGAAGACTGAATAATTAGTGCAAGACTGTGTGGTGAACTACCTGGAAAAATGAGAAATAGGTACGATTAGGTAAAATCCAGGCTCAGAGAGATACAGAATTTTAGGGACTCTTTTGGAACACAAAAATGATCTGAGAAATCAGCCGATTCAGCCCACTTCAGGCTCAAGTGACATCATGCTATAAATATTTCTAATAGTCAAATACTTTGCAATAACACGATTATCTGGTGACCTCAGTATTAACAGGAATGATGGCACAGTGAAATGGTAACAAACATGCCTGAATAATAGATGGGGATGTTTGAAATACACTTGATGTGAAACTAGAATACGTTTTCTTTCTTCCTAACATTTTCACTACAACTCTTCTGTCAAACTCAGAAGAGTCTCATATTACTGTCTCAATTTTTTTCCCCAAAAATTAAGGTGCACTTGGGAAGTAATTGGAAATGCTGAGTGCCCAAGGAAACAAGCTGCCAGATTACTCATTCAACAAGATACCAGAGATTTTTTAAGAAGTTAGAAATACAGTATAGAGAACAGTGATATGACAGAAAAAAACACACTGATGGGCATAAATACAGTCCTGCTCTCTGCCGATCAAATTCCTAAATCTGCTTCAAACTCCAGTATAGCTCCAACCAAATAAGGGTCAGTGGCAGCTTATCATATTGCAGGGACATGTCTCTACACTCGACTCCGTTTCCCAAAAACTTTGCAGTTCAGCTATAATGAGCTATTATTTCTTCCCTCTTCATCAACGACACAGGCTCTTAAACCTGAAAAACCCTGATGACTCCCAACAATCATTCAAATTCTGAGTGCAGAACTAATGTGGGGTTTGGTTTTGCTGTTGCCACTGGGATTTGAAGTGTCTTTATGTGAGCTGTGTGGAGCATCTGACAGTATTTGTGGTTTGCTGTTGAACCATCCTGCCAAAATAAAGTTTACTTTGTGTTTATTGTTGTCGCTATATCCATGATTCACATACCTTCTTTAAAAGGGTTATTGGGGGATCATTACAGAGACCGGCTGAGCCATCATACGCAGACGAATGACTCCCATCTCATTCACCTCAACTTGAAACTCCCTCGAAGTGGTTCTGTGATCCACCACCTCTGCACAGGGCTCAAAATTCTGGGGTTATCCTGACTGCAGGGGACCCCAGACCCCTCCAGCATCATGGTCTCGCCCCGTGGCAGGATCCCCAAGGCACGTCAGGGACTGGATTCCCAGAGTGAGGTGGGAAACAAAGCTCAGAGCACCGATTACAGTGGATTTGCACTGTGTAAACCAAAAGGAATTTGGGTTTCTTTCGGACAGAGGAAGACAGGAGCCCAGTCTTTACACCCATGATGAAAAATCGGGTGTGCAATTAGCTGCCAACTCTCTGTCCATGTAGGATTCATCCTCATACCCGACTTTCTGCATCCTGCCCTGTCCTGCCTGCCAGAACAACATGCTGTGAAGTCTGAGGTGTAGGAAATCTGAGGTGTAGGGAGTCTGAGGCACAAGAAGTCTGAGGTGCAGGCAGGCAGGGCCTGGCCCCACTGCAGCCGGCAGGTAAGAGTGGGCTTAGCTGTGGATCTGGCACCTTAATTAGGGCTGCAAGTGCAGGGGGAGTCAGGAATCTGAATGCTTCCTCCAGTCCCTCCTTTTCGGGATCTGAGCACCCTCCTTCAGCCCGCACCACCCGGCGTGGCGTGGGCTGGGGCAGGCTGCGCGGCTGCCCCCGACCGCCCTGCCATGGCGGTGCGCACTGGGCGGAGCGGGAGGAGGTGGGAGGTGAGTGCTGCGCCATCCGCCAGGGGGCGGTATAACGCTGCCGCAGCGCGCTCGGCGCCCATTGGCCGAGCGGGACGTGCGCGGCTGTCGAGAGGCGGGCGGCAGTGCGCAGGCGCGGGCGCCGTACGGGACGGCCCTTCCCGGCTGCCTTAGCGGCCGGCTCATGGCGGCGGTAACGCGGTGACGGGTGAGCGGCGGGCGGTGGGCCCTGGCCGGCCGCGTTTGCTCGGGGAGGCCGTCCCGGGTCCCGGGGGGGTGTGGGGAGGCAAGGTGGAGCGGGAGGCTGGCGGCTGTTCCCCATTCAGCGGCCTCGGCCGTGTGGCCGCTCCCCTCGGAGCGGTCTAGGCCCCTGTGGAGAGCGGGGGGGGGTGGTTGGGGGAGGTCAGGGCCCCTCAGCCCATTCTGCGCGGGGCCTCGGCACCTTCGCCCGCAGGGGGGCCGAGAATAACAGCTTACTCTTGCTGTTGGCGTGGTTATAGCCCCTCTGCTCTGCTCCATTGTGCCCCCCCGGCTGTGGTGCACCCACTGCCCTCCAGGCTTTGAGGCATGAAGTCCCTTTCTGCGATGGCAGCAACTTCCTTATACCCATACACGTAGCATAACGTACCCTGAGTGCACCCTATCTACCCCAGGATAGCTGCACTGTATTCGTGTAGCGTAGGAATTGTTGTAGTGCCCTTTCATCACCCTGTTCCCATATACATTATAATATATTATAGTACTGCCCTGTATGTTTCACTCCCTGTACCCATATGTTTACCAATCTGCAATGGATGCAACCTCCTCCATTTTCTCACACTTTTGACCTCTGTTCTGCCGAGCCCTGGTAGTTCATGTTCCACTGCAGAATTAAATTGGTTTTTTGTGGGGTTTTTTTGTTTCTTTGTTCTGAGTTGGTCACCTTTTGGAGTTGTAATGTAGTTGCTGTCTGCTGCAGCTGGGACTTTTTCAACAAGTTCAAATGCTTATAAATTATATCCGTAGCAACAGTTGCCTCCTATGGACTGGGCAGGTTCCCTCAAATACAAATATCTGTAACACCTGTGGGAATAAGATCTTGGTGATGAGTGTATAAGCTTTCACTTGCAGACTGTTAATCGGTAATGTTTGATCCTGCAGTAAATTAAGAAGTTAAATTTTTTTGGGTAGAGATAGTCCCTGGGTCTGGATTACACTAAGTAATGAGTTTACAGGTTGTTCCACAGGTGATAGACCTCTTGTTACATTCAAATTTTCTTTTCTTCCGTTCGTGTCAGATGTAATATCAAAGGGATGCATTTGATGTCATGTTATTGATGTTACCCAACTAATTTTACGTATACGTTTGTGTGTGTGCATATGTAAATTCTGTGTACTTCAGAGGCCTTTAAATGTTGTGGAAATAGTTACTTAATAATACTGTGGGCAAGTATATTTGGTATAAGAAAGGTACTCCTTTACAGTGATGCAAAAAATAGTGAAATTTCAGAAGGTGATTGGGATGTTGATATGTTTGTGGGGTCAGCAGAGGCAATAATGCCTTTCTGTTTGATTTTGTGATACATAACATTAGATTTCTTTGTGAACCTCAAAATAGCAGCATGGACTACAGCATAACTTCTTCAAAGCCGGAAATGACTGATATATAGTACTACAAATGTAATTTTAGGAAGATTGCGTAACCTGTTAATGTTTGTACAGTATTCATTCCAAACAGTTACTTTCATACAGCCTTACTGTAGTTGTGTATCTGCTACTAACGTGAAAAATGGTTTGTTATGTCATCTGGATTTTTTTCTTTTGTCTTTTAGTTTTAAATTGAAGAGAAAATGTCACTTTACGATGACTTGGGAGTTGAGACCAGCGATTCTAAAACAGAAGGCTGGTCCAAAAATTTCAAACTGCTGCAGTCTCAGTTGCAGGTGAAGAAAGCAGCCCTCACACAGGCAAAGGTATAGTCCCTCAGTATTTTTTATTTCTGCTATTCAAACGTCTTTTGTGTTCCAAGCACTGTGGAAAAACGGTGACCTTAGAATACTGATTTGAGATAATTTTGCTAGGATTTCTGTGAGTTTGTAGCAAAGAGCCTATCTAAACTTAGGGTGGGGGGGAGATGCATCTTTCTTGAAGTCTGTTAGAGGAAATCTTGCAAAATTAAAATTGTATGAAAATCTGGTGTGTGTGCTGCAAGCCTCAGATCTTTTAACTAGCAAAGCCAAAAAGTTCAAATCTAAAGGAATGAGGTTTTTGTAAGTAAGTAAGGGTTATACTGTGAGTGGTAGTTGGCAGTACTGGGTGCTGGTCATTCTTGGTGTTTTGCATCAGTTCTAACTTGCATCTTTGCACCATTTTATGCTTGCTATTTAAAAGGTTTTTGGTGTTAAAGTGCAAATCGTGCATTAGAGGTTTTTGCAGGAAGTATTTCCAGTGTACATGAAAGGAAGAAGGAGCGCAATCTAATTCCTTGAGTTTAAACTATGACGGAGCCATTTTTTTCTCTTTATTGCTACTGTATTTCACTCTTGTTCTTTAAGTGGTGTTGATGTTTTGGTTCAGGCATGACGTGTGTTCTTTGTGGAGTGAGATTACTTAATTAGAAAAGAAATAGTAGCGTAGATACCGAATATAAAAGTAGCCACAGCATTTTTTCACTGGAATTACTCCTGATTTATGTTGCTAAAATTGAGTGCAGGATTTAGTTGATAATTGCAACAACCTGCATAAATGAAATTTAAATGGCTACTGTTTTAGATGTATTCTTTGTCTCTGTAACACTTTATGCATAGACTGATAGAAGAATAAGATTAGAAAACACGGAGTTCAGAATAGATTAATACATTTTATCAGACAATAAAATATTAAGAACTGTAGAAGTTTGCAATAAATCTGAACCCTTTAAAAAAAAACACACTAGGTTCAAACTCATCTGAAGAGATCGTCTGAACTTTTACTGTGTGTTTCTGGTCCGAGTCCAAATGAGAACCATTCACCCACTGCTGTGTGTTTTAGTGCATGCACAAGTGAAGTCTGATCTCGCTTAAGAAGAGAAAGGCTTGCACTGGTTTCACTGAAGCATTCTTTGAAATATTGCATCAGATCTGTATTTGTGTAGCAGCTCTTTAACCATAGTTGGCAGGCATCTGTCTCGGAAGTGAGTGACCTTTCCCACCACTAAAACATGACATAAACTTAGGTATTCATGTCAAGGTTCATTAGAAATGTTGAAAATTACTTTATGTTGATAAACTGAAGAGAAATTATAGAGAGCTTTGCTTAGTGAAGAATTGGATATGGTGATTTTCATCCATTAAAAACAAAAAAAGAAATGGAGATACCAGCTGCAAGTACATAAAGGAAACTGCTTTTTCAGAAACTGTTTTGTCATCTGTTTTTTAGACATTTTCTGTTTTGGTGATTTTTCAGAGTCAAAGAACAAAACAAACGACAGTCCTTGCTCCAGTGATTGACCTGAAGCGAGGTAGCTCTTCTGATGAGAGACAGATTGTGGACACGCCACCACATGTAGCAGCTGGGTTAAAGGTAAGACCACGGCAACTAAAAAATCCAACTGTCACATATTTTGGAATCAGAACTCTTTGACTGCAGTCTGTAGTTTTATGTTTTCATCATCTTTCCTAGTGGTCAAAGTGGCGATCGTTCTCTGAAATTGATTACCTCTGCTCAGAGGTTCTTTAATTAATGAACATTTCAACTTTGTACAGACCTCCATGTGATACACTGTGGAATTATCAAGGTTAATGTGCAGTTAAAATAAAATGGTGTTTGTAGGGTATTTCTCCTCTACAGCTTCAAAGGGCTTTGCAAGGCAGCCGTTTGGCCAGGTAAATAATGAATGTAATTGTAATTGCACCAGTGTTGGAACTGGATCTGCATAACAATCAACTTAAAAGGTTAGGTGGCTTTTATTTTTAAAATGGATTTCATGTGGTAAGGAATCAAAAGAAACTTTCTCCTTGTAACTTTTTCAAAGGCAATGGCTCCAAAATACTATTGGTATTGTATTAATAGCAGATGATGCAAAAGGCAGATGAGATTGTGTGGGAGGGCACCTTGGAGATGGTTGCAAGAGCAAGATGCCATAATAGTTCTCATAATGAATTAATGGGGTTTGAAAAATTCTTGTCCACGCTGATTTGCTCCTGCATTGTATTTGGCAGGGGGAGTGGGTGGGGGTGATTCTTCCTTTGTGGAAAAAACTGAGATGGTGAGAATGAGTGAAATGCTAGTTTTAGTTCTCCTAGCACCAGTGGGATTTAGGATATTACCTGCTGTTATAGATGAAGTCAGGAATTGAGTTTTGTGTTGTGGAGAGTGAGAAGGAAGTGTTAAATTCCTAGTTTCCAATTGGATGTTGTTTTCAGATCTCAGCTGAAAAAGGTCTTTTTTCTTTTTTAAGGATCCTGTACCCAGTGGTTTTTCTGCGGGAGATGTGTTGATTCCTTTGGCTGACGAGTATGATCCGATGTTCCCAAATGACTATGAAAAAGTGGTAAAACGTCAGAGAGAGGAACGACAGAGGCAGCGTGAGCTGGAGAGGCAAAAGGAGATTGAAGAAAGAGAAAAGTAAGGCTTTTGTTTAAGTCCATAACGTACCATTATATACAGAACAGATACATTGATTTGTTTAGTTTTAGGGAACTGTTTCAAGGAAACTCTTAAAGGGTTTGTGAAGAATACTGTATGCTTATAGGAACAAGGACAATGTTTTAATTAATATGTTTTAATGCTCTCACTAAAATCGCCTAACAGTGCAAAAATTGTAAGAATCATCATGTTTAAAGCCTCTTTGGCTGAGAGACCTGTCGAAGTTTTCTACATTTACTTTGTTTTGATAATAGCAGCAGGTTTTGGATACTTCATGCATTGCTATCAGGCTTTGACCTTGCAGGTGTTTTAGAGTATTTGTTGTCAGTATAACCTGACTACAGAAATACCTTTCAAAGCTAAGTGGTAAACCATCCTTTCTGCTTTTAAATACTCCAAACTGATACATGAATGCATTCAATTTTAAACATGTAGCTAACACAGCCTTTGAAAGGTGTAGTCGCTTTTTTTTTTTAATACTCTGCATTCAGCTTAAGTAGGTTAATTGTGTATTTATTACTCTTGTCTCTGGACAAAAAAAAATTCTATTTATTTTTAGTTACCTTAATGCCCTTTCCCTGGAATCAGAGATTTCTTATCGTATTAAATAAGTTGAATGCAGTTTCAGTGTCCTATTGAAACAGGTGGTAAAACATCTGCCAGACAGGAAGAATTGTATTTGCTTATTAAGTGAAATTAATAAGCCAATTTTATCATGGTATGAATCATCTAAAGTCTGTGGAATTACAAGAGGGATATTGTTGCCCTGCTTAGATTGTGGAAATTAATATTTCTAGTAATTTGCGCTTCTCTGCCTTCTCTTGGTTACATTGTTCCAGTGGGGGAGGAGTGCCTGAGGCTCTGCCATACTTCAGCTGGCATGCAAGAGCTCAGAAATCCGGGCTGTCATTTCCACAGCTTCAGCCTCGATTGCTATTTAGTCATGCTTGCACTAGCTGTATGCAGGCCAAGAGGGTAGTCTTTAACACTAGAGAGAGGAAGTGATGAATACATAACACATTCAGATTTAAAACTGGGGAAACAATAAGATATTCATAGTTTCAGAAGAAATTTAGAGATTTAGAAATTCTGTCTGGTTCCATAGTAGTGCTGGTTTTAGCGTCTTGTAGCACATTTTTGATGTCTGTGCTCTTAAGTTTTTGGCGGAAAATAGTTTTCCTTTTTCTAAGGAATGAGTAATGTCATGATCACAGTAAATAACCATTGAATTGCAAACAATTCTTGAAGCATTTCTCACCTAATATTAGAAGTCTTAATGGACTTGCCTGAATCTTATTTTAATTGCCAAGGTAGCTTCTCAATAATCTGGTGTTTAAGATTAATGGATGATTGCATTGAGTGCACCCTCAGCAAGTTTGCTGATGACAGCAAGCTGTGTGGTGCGGTTGACACGCTGCAAGGAAGGGATGTCATCCAGAGGGACCTGGAGAGGTGGGGCTGTGCCAACCGGATAGAGTTCAACAAGGGCAAGTGCAAGGTCCTGCACATGGGTGGGAGCAATCCCAACTACAAGTACAGGCTGGGTGGAGAATGGATCGAGAGCAGCCCTGAGGAGAAGGACTTGGGGGTACTGGGGGATGAGAAGCTGAGCATGAGCCGGCAGTGTGTGCTGGCAGCCCAGAAAGCCAACCATATCCTGGGCTATATCAGGAGAAGTGTGGCCAGCAGGGCGAGGGAGGGGATTTTTGCCCTCTACTCTGCTCTTGTGAGACCCCGCCTGGAGTGCTGTGTCCAGCTGTGGAGCCCTCAGCATAAGAAGGATATCGACCAGTTGGAGTGAGTCCAGAGGAGGCCACGAAGATGCTCAGAGGGCTGGAGCACCTCTGTTATGGGAACAGGCTGAGAGAACTGGGGGTGTTCAGCCTGGAGAAGAAAAGGCTCCGGGAAGACCTTATTGCAGCCTTCCAGTACCTGAAGGGGGCCTACAAGGAAGCTGGGGAGGGGGGGCCTTTTACATGGGCCTGTAGTGACAGGACAAGGGGTAACGGGTTTAAACTGAAAGCGGGGAGATTTAGATTAGATATCAGGAAGAAGTTCTTCATGGAGAGGGTGGTGAGGCACTGGCACAGGTTGCTCAGAGAAGCTGTGGATGCCCCATCCCTGGAACGGTTTCAGACCAGGCTGGATGAGGCTTGGAGCAACCTGGTCTAGTGGAGGGTGTCCCTGCCCATGGCAGGGGCTTGGAACTAGATGATCTTTAAGGTCCCTTCCAACCCAAACCATTCTATGATTAATGATTTTTTTGTTTGTTTTTTAATTGGCTGAGTAAACAATAATATTCTCTATAGCCTGTGATGGGGAATTTAAAAGGGATTCTGTTCAAAGCAAGGTGGTTAATTATTGTCTGTTGCTTTGCTGTCGCTTCCATCCAACACCTTTTCCATTGTAGTCGTTCAGTCACAGTAGCCAGTTTAGAGTATATTGATTCGGGTACTTCCTCATTTCCATACATTCTTCTCGGCTGACGTGCGAGTGGAAAATGATCTTTCTTTGGATCCATCTTATATTTTACAAAAATAAAGGATAAAAGCAAAGAAACAAAAAGTAGAGGTGTTTACTTACACCTTCATGGAAAACATTGTAAAATGCCTGTTGGAGTGTAGCAGTGTAATTCACACTGCAAAGGTGGTATCACAAATTAAAGCAGAGAGTTAACTTTGATGCTTTTTTATCCTAACTTTCTGTGTCTCCTAGAAGGCGTAAAGACAGACATGAAGCCAGTGGGTTTTCAAGACGACCAGATCCAGATTCTGACGAAGATGAAGATTATGAAAGGGAAAGACGAAAAAGAAGTAAGGGAGCTGCTCATGGTTTTGTTGGGGGATGGAATTCACAATCCTGTTCCTGTTTCATGAATTCTTTCTGTGGAAAGAGATGGCAGCTGAATTATTTATGGAAAGACCCCTTTTTACATTAGTTTGTGGATACCTGTTTTAAGTTTGAGTAGTGCAGGCTCCAGGAAAGGGGTGAGGCATGAGATTAGATAAGGTTATGAGAATCACTGCTGAGTTTTCACTAGTAACGTTCACCATTCCTGCATTTGTTATTTGAATGCCCTTCCAACTCATTAGAAATATGGATCTGGGTGATGAGATATGTCTTTGCATAAACAAAATTAAGCTTTATTCTCTTTCAGCAACCAAGTTACAGTAAATAATTTGTTTCTGTTGGGTTTTGGTTTGTTTTTTTTTTTTTTAGAAAAGAAAGTTTCTGATGGGGACATTTAAAATATATGCTTTGCCTTGGCATTTTAGGGCTCCATTAGAATATTGCTCTTTAAAATACAGAAGGGTCTTTGTACTTTACTGTTTTGGAAGTGCACTTAATCTTGAACAGGGTATCTTTTTGATCTGGTTTGATTGTGGAGTTTTAGAACTGAAAGTTTGTTTCACAATTGTCTTTGACATCCTGTGAAATGTGTTTGGTAGAAACAATATGTAGTATGTCACTGCAGTTTGATGTTGTCTCCCTTGATGTGCTTTTCAGTTATTTTTAGTTCACCATTATTGAAACTTCTCAGAGTGCTCTCTTCCTACTTTTCTGTTGATAAAGCTGTATGTTAAGAATTGGCTGGCAAGGAGCCAGCAGCTGTGTTAAGATTCAGTGAAGCTATTCTGAGCAGCCGACCCTGATCATACAAATGTGTTTGTCTTGCCCATAGGTATGGGAGGAGCTGCTATTGCACCACCCACTTCTCTTGTTGAGAAGGACAAAGAACGTAAGTACACCGAAGTTCCTAGGTTTTGACACCCGGCATCTTTATTTCTCACTCAACCTTGTATGCAGTTAAGTCATCCTGCTGCTCTTCCCGTATGCTTCTCTGTGGCAGAAGAACTTGTACAAGTTCTTTGTTAATGGAGGAAACGCTGAGGAACCTGTAGTACTACTGTGCTTCACGCCTCTGTTCTATAGGATTCTTTTTGTATTGCTGGGGAAGTGGCTTGGCCAACTGGTCTGTTATAACCATGTTCAGTTACTCATTTCTGATGTGACAGAAGAAATATTGCAGACATTTCCCTGGGTGGACTAGAAACCTCCACAGCATGGAGAGGGAACTTTCCCATTTGCCTTAGGAGGCAGCTGGTGAATATCTTTTCTGAAGGGGTGATGCACTACAGACAATATTTAGTACATTTTTGAGGGATACGGTACCTGTTAGAGATGTCTGCCTGCTAGGTTTTTCCTCAGTGCCCACTAGATGGCATAATCTTGCTAGGAGATCAAAACTGGTCAGATTTTTTTTGCGTGTCTTAATTGTCTTGGATTTTAAAATTAATGCGCAGCGTATTGTGTAGGTGTTAAAAAAATGTTAAGAAAAAAGAACCTTATGCACACAGACTTTCCTCTGGGAGCCCTGATTTTATTTATGGGAAGATTCAAATTTTAAAAATGAAGCTTGGGGGCGTAAGTGAATGATATAATAGTGAAAGTATTTGAAGTGTGTAAACATTAAAAACAGAAAGAGATTGTTTTGAGTAAATAATTAAGAGCAATTGAGCGATGTCAAGGAAAAGTAAATATAGGCTGGAAATGGTAGAAATATCCTGAGGGAGAGGGCTTTCAAAAGGTGACATGATCTCACAAGGAAACCTTTGTACAGCTTGTTACTTGATGCTCAGAGCTAGGCTGGAAAAACCCGAGAAAATATTCCTGTAGGAGAAGTCCTGTAGTCCAGTCCCTCTGCTGCTTAAATAGGGACTTTTTTTCCCCTCATATGGCACCCCAGACTCATGTCAGATACTTTTTTTGGTAGCATACAAGCACTAGTTCACAAGAAAATAATCTAAAATTAAGTCAGCCTGGAAGTCCATAGGTACATTCAAAAGTGTGTTCTGCATATTTTCTTTAGTGTTCTGTAGGCTTGTTTTTAATATTTTGCCGTTTGACTTGTCAGTGGAAGATAGTTTAATGATCTAATCAGTATGATACATAACTCCATCTCCCAGGAAGCTTTCAGTTCAGAAATTGTCAGTTCTGAAGACTGTATAAATGTTTTTCTTCAAGTTGCATTCATTGCTTTTGATAGACCAGTTTCTCTTCTGTGTAAGCGTACAGTGAACTTTTCTTTACAGTCCTCAGGCCCCAGGCTGTGTGTGTTGGTCCATTTTTATCACAATTCTGTTCCTGATGAATGGGGCTTTTAAGTTTGCTTGTCCTCTGTCTGCATAAACTCGTTGTTGTGCAGTTGGCCTCTAAATGTTTCTTTAGTCCATTTAATAAGAGGTTAATAATTGCATTATAGACTTACGGATACAAATGCATTGTATATCAGAAAATCCAAAATAATTAATAATCTATGCAGAAAATCCAAAATGGAATCATAGAATGGTTTGGGCTGGAAGGGACCTTAAAGATCATCTAATTCCAACCCCCCTGCCATGGGCAGGGACACCCTCCACTAGACCAGGTTGCTCCAAGCCTCATCCAGCCTGGCCTTGGACCCTTCCAGGGATGAGGCATCCACAGCTTCTCTGGGCAACCTGTCCCAGTGCCTCACCCACCCCCTTCGTGAAGAACAACTTCCTCAAATCTTGTTTTAGAGAGAGAGAGAGATAAGGGGGATGTTAAAGCAGCGTCTGCAGAGGAAATGTTCTTACTTGGATTTTTGTGAAAGTCATCTTTTTGTAGTTTGTTAGTATTAAAGCAGAAAAAAGCACAACGTGGAGCTGAAGAACTGTCCATAATGAGTGAGACTGAAGGCAGGTACTCTAGTGTCCGTAACAAGTAGGTATTTCATGCAAAGCGCTTTATTGAAAAAGGAAATGTCTCTGTTTTCTTCAGCTGTAGCATCATTCCCATTTGAAGAGGAGTCGAGACCTCGGGCACCATCTTCCAAAGCAGCAATTCCTCCTCCAGTGTACGATGAGCCAGAAAGACCTCGTTCCCCCACGGGACCTAGCAACTCTTTCCTTGCTAATATGGGGTAAATGATTCGGTTATGCACGTTTGGTGGAAAAAGGCATTTGAAGGTGGTGGAAGCCAAAAGTGAAAATAGTTTGTCAGTTGAGAAGAACACAACCCTTGGCATGTATGTGGTTAGTCTGAGTGCACATAGTCCCAACTGGCAGGATACAGGAAGGTCGGTGGATTTACTCCATCGAGAGAAGTGCATTTGAGGTGGTTGCATTCAAAGCTCTGCTTTAAAGCGAGTTCTGTAGCCACATTCCAGTATAAAGTGTTTATGGCTTGTATCAGGCAGGTTAATGTAGTATACAGGAAAACACAGATGGCACGTTAGTTCCTCTAGGTTTCTTTTCCAGCTTTGTCTTAAATTTGCTGTGTACCAATGGGCAAAGAATTTCGGCTCTTGTTTGTTTGTTCCGAAAAGCAAAGCGTGTTTGCATGAGTGCGGCAGCTGTGGCTGCAAATGTGTCCGTTTACTTTTCCGCTTGGATTAGCGTTGTGTGTAACGCTTCTGTTACTGCTGCGGTGACAAAGCAAAGTCAAATATATCATTAAAGACAGCTTAGAGACCTCATTTGAAAGGTGTAGTGGTTAGTTATGGTCCTTTTATCAATTGCAATGAGTCTTGTGGAAATGCAGCCTCAGCATAGTCAAAACTGCGTCCAGGAGGAACACAGGCAGAAGTGTCGTTTATTACATCGTTACACTGCATTTCCATTTGGGAGGCAATTTTTTATGCAGGTTTTTTTTCATGCCTTTTTTTAACATTGTCCAGAAAAAGAATAACCTAAGTCAGTACTGTTGGACCTGTTTATGCCTTGTTACCACCTCCAGTTAGCGATATTGTGACCTTCACATCATTAGAGGAAGCGCTAAAAATAGGGCTTAACCTGCCTTACTGACCATACAGTTGGCTACTCTTTATTCTGTGATTTAGTGTTTTAACCTTTCAACATTACATACCCAGACTTTTTGGCCTTTTTAATGTCTTTTCTACGTTTCATAGAGTGTGCTTAGAAAACAGTCATGTAGTCACTGATTTTTCTGGGTAATCTTATATGCCTGTATACTGTAAACTACTGTACCATGGCATGTCTTTTGTCTTGGCCTGTCTAACTGTGGTCTCCAAAGAAATGCCAGCGTGTGTAGGTATATTTTGATTCTAAATAATCATTCAGTGGATGTTTCAAAACCTGTCAGTGGAGATGCTTTTTCTAAGGTACTTTTTTAAAAAAAAAAAAGTTACTTTTAAATAGTTTGGGGCCTTTATTGCCTCAATAGGTTCTTAAAAATTCAAAAATATGAGATGTTTAAATTCATACTGAGGATAATCCCCATTTGCTATAGGAAGGGGTAGCAAAGCCGTGTGCTCAGGAGCTTACAGTAGCTTTGAACTAGTAAATAGTGGAAAGTGATCTAATGTGGGAAGTAGATTGTTCCACTTTTGCCTTTTCTCTCAAGCGTTTGATACCAGCTGCTGACAAAGATGAGAAGCTGGACTAAATGGACCTTGGTCTAATCTGTTTTATGATTAACTATCAGCAACATGAGGTAGTAAAAAATGTCGCGGCCCGTGGCAGAGGGGTTGGACTCGCTGATCTCTGAAGGTCTTTTCCAACCCGAGCTGTTCTGTAGAGTGTCTGCTGACTTACGCTGCTGATAGAAGTCAGGATGTATTTGGAAAAGTATGAATAATTTTATTTATTCAACTTCTCCGACAGCTTTTCTATCTGTAATTCAAGAGTAAAACTTTTCATCTTCACAGGATGCTGTGAAATTGCTAGGTTGTAAAGTTGTGCAGAAGCTTTTAAGTTTTCAGTCTCTGTGTAATGAGGTTCTAGGAGGTAGAGTATTTGAGCACTCAGGACAAATGCAGGGTTTGTTTTGTGTAAGAAACCTTTACTAACTGATGCTTTTTCTCTTTGCAGAGGGACAGTAGCTCATAAAATCATGCAGAAGTATGGTTTCAGAGAGGGCCAGGGGCTGGGAAAGCATGAACAGGGGCTGAGCACAGCACTGTCAGTAGAGAAAACAAGCAAGAGGGGTGGCAAGATCATTGTTGGCGAATCTGTGGAGAAAGGTAATTTTGTCCTATACCAATAGATTTGTGAAAAATGGTCAGGGAAAAATAATAGTTCAGGCTCAGTGGAAGCTCCTGGATTTTTTTGTTTACCATCTATTCTTGCAGAAAATGACTCAGGTTCCTTCTTGTGGAAATTTGTCTTTTTTTTAACATGGCCCTCTTAATTATTTTAGCTTATCCTCCTCTTCCCCCACTAGCTGGCTTCCTTTAGTGTTTGGATGGCTCTTCTCTTCAAGGGGTGATCCTGCTCTGCTCCTGATAGGTTTCTCCCCATCACATGCTTTAGATACTGCCCTCATTTCCCTGCTGTTGTCTGACGTAGAGCCAACATCTAGGCTTACTAGAATTCCACCTCTGCCTAAGCACAAGTGTTGGAAGTCAGGAGATCTGATTTTTATTTCTTAGGGGATCTGATACCATTCTTAATTTATGAATTAATTCCCTCAAAGAAATAGTATGTTGTCAGTCTTCCAGCTTAATTCACATTCTCCAGCAGTGATTTTTCTGCTTATTGCCCTTCCAAGTGGGTATGAGTTTGAACAACTGTTCCTCACCAATATGAGGTTATGTATATGATGCACATGTAGTTACATTTTGTGACTTTTATTCCATTGTTTGATAGCAGTAAGATTCTGATACAGGCCCCCATATAAGGTTTAAATGAGCTTTAACTTTAAATTATTCCATGATTCACTGTTCTATCTTCATAGCAGAAACGGGCAAGAAAGCAGATTCTAACCCATTGACTGAGATACTGAAATGCCCAACTAAAGTGGTTTTACTAAGGGTAAGTTGGGAGTAAGGGAGCATGTCTTGGTATTTGCAGCATACATGACGGGCTGAAATGTTTAAACCTGTGTTCCTGTTACGTTGACTCTACGATGGGAACAGTTCTGGTCTGCGCCTACACGGTGCTTTGTGTTGTGGAGGAAGGGACTTGGGGGTGTTGGTCAGCAACTGGATGGATATGAACAGTGTGCCCAGGTGGCCAAGAAGGCCAGCAGCATCCTGGCCTGCGTCAGGAACAGTGCGGCCAGCAGGACCAGGGCAGGGATCGTACTGCAGATGCCCTGTACTGAGCACTGGTGAGGCTGCACCTTGAATCCTGGGGTCAGTTTTGGGCCCCTCAATACAAGACAGACACTGAGGGGCTGGAGCATGTCCAGAGAAGGGCAACAGAGCTGGGGAAGGGTCTGGAGCACAGTTCCTGTGAGGAGCAGCTGAGGGAGCTGGGCGTGTTCAGCCTGGAGAAGAGGAGGCTCAAGGGAGACCTTATCACTCCCTACAACCCCCTGAAAGGAGGGTGCAGAGAGGGGGGGTTGCACCAGGGGAGATTTAGATTGGGTATGAGGGAAAATCTTTTCACTGAAAGGATTATCAGGCATTGGAATGGGCTGCCCAGGGAAGTGGTGAAGTCACCATTCCTGGAGGGATTTAAGAGACGTGTGGATGTGGTGCTTAAGGACATGGCTTAGTGTTGGACTTGGCAGTGTTGGGTTAATGGTTGGACTCTTAAAGGTCTTTTCCAACCTAAAGGTTCTGTCTTCCTGAGATACACACTGTGACTGTAAATCAGCACTGCTTCAGATTATACAGTTACCTTGCCCTAGTAGTAGAGAACTGTCTTCTCCTGTGGCTCTGGACTGGTAAACGGAAGCTTAAAGTATTCATGATCACAGCTGCATGCATCTGTGATTTGCCTACATAGTCGTATATACAAACTGCATCCAATGAGTTAGGTTTATTCTTTTAACTTTCAGAACATGGTGGGTGCTGGAGAGGTGGATGAAGATCTAGAAGTTGAAACTAAGGAAGAGTGTGAAAAATATGGGAAGGTTGGGAAATGTGTCATCTTTGAGGTAAGAGATAATGTCTCTTTGGCTGCTCTGAAAGTGAACTGGGCACCTGTCCCTTATGACTGGCTTGTTACTGCCCTAGAGAAGGGGCATAGATTAGAAGATTTCACAGGGTCCTTTGCTATGTCATGGTTCTCTATTCTCCGTATCTCTGAGATACAAACTTTTAGTGTCAGAAACTGGGCAAAAATCTGTGTATTGTGCTTTTGGAACCTTCTTACTGTGTTCCCTTCACTACTTTTGTGAAGAACAGTAATTTAAAACAGTATTTTTGCTGCTCTTCTAATTACTTGTGGATTTTTGATTTGTTTCAGATTCCTGGTGCCCCTGATGATGAAGCTGTAAGAATATTTTTGGAGTTTGAACGGGTTGAATCTGCCATCAAAGGTAGGATATACTACATTGTGTCTTGTGAACCTCAGAGTGAACTTCAGTAGAGAGATAAAACAGTCTCACTGATTAGACTGTTTAGCTAAAGCAATGTTTATTTTATTGAATTGCTGCTTGCTGACCTGGTCTCGGTCTCAATTCCAGCTGTTGTGGATCTGAATGGAAGATACTTCGGAGGCAGAGTCGTGAAGGCTTGTTTCTACAACCTGGACAAGTTCAGAGTACTGGATCTGGCAGAGCAAGTTTGATTTTAAAAATCTAGCTCAAGGTGTCACTGTTTTGGCAATCATGTTTTCAGCGGTAGGCTGGGAATAAAGAAGAGAAAAGTAGCTTTCCTAGCAAACTGGAAACAAGCCTCATTGAATGGATTTTTCGCATTCGTTGTGACTTACTTTTTTTGTAATATAAAGCCCTTTGAAAGTAAGATTCACGTCTGTGTGGTTTTGAATTGCACAATTCTGCTTAGTGCCCTGGGGATCCTGGGTTTTTTTGAGCTTTCAAATGACTTCGTTCTTTTGAAAACCCACTGCTGAGGACATGCTTTGTCTGTATTCCTGCTTTCCTTGTTCTGGTGCTTCATCATGGAGTCCCTGTGCTGCACCCACAGTGAGTGGGAAGCTTTGGAAAAGGACTGTGTGCTGTCATGCTTCTCTTCCCTGATGGTGTATCTCAGAGGTACAGCCGTAAGTTCTCCGTCTGCATGCCAGAGTGATTTGGGGTCGTTGTACGGTTGGCAGCTAGTTTCTTCTCTCCTAACTCCAGGACAATACTTTCTATGCCACAATGGAGACTAAAGTAACAAGGAATGAGTCTTTTTTTCTCAAATCCAAAGAAAACACACATATAACCCAGGGAAGTGGATGGAAGGAAGGAATTTAAAGCACTTAGCTATTTGAATCGGAACGAGTGGACTGTTAGCAGAAGCTCTGTGCTGTCAGGCAGTCTCTGCTAGGAATGCCCAGGGTTAACTGCTCACAGGTTGTTCTTGGAATGCTCTAGGTAGGATGGAGGGAAACTCATCCATGTATTGTCCAGCTATCAGATTCTCACTTCCTCTAATGTCGTGTAGGTAACTAACTTTTTGTTTAATTGATTCAAACCTGGCATTTGCTATCTGTATATATTTCTGTATCTGGGGTCAAGTGACATTGGGGGTTCGGCTTTTTAATTTGAGGAGTACATTTTTCAGAGTAGGAGGCAATGGACGAAAATTCTCATGAAAAGCTGAATTGTTGACTAAACTGCGAAACACTATGATTCTTTATTTTACATCAGACCGAAGAAAAAAATGCATAGCACTCTGCTGGTTTTATGTGTGCTTTTTTTGGGGAATAGTATGTGACAAAGAGTTGGCAAGAGGTGGCTGCAATGCTGGCAGGTGTCTCTGCTCCCTTGCACCTAGAATCGTGCAGATGCTGAAGTGGAAGTGAACTGAGGGTAATTGAGCTGTGTGAAAGCTGATGCTGGATGTCTTTTTTCTGTTGTACACACGTACTGGGGGGAGGGGGTATAGACCTGTAGTTGATCAACGCTGTGAATATCTCCAGTTACTGCCCTTTTAATTAAGTTTTGGCTGCAGTTCTGTATGACAAACTCTTGGTCTTGTGTTCCACTTATTTTGTCCGCTTGTGTTCCACCCACCTCTGTACAAACATTTGCTTGTAAAACGGAAAACAATTTTTAAAAAAACTTGTATTTTACCGACTGTGTGTTGGCTTCCTTACTGTCCTCTTCTGTTGCGCAAGGCCTTCCCGCAGTCACTTCTACACCACGTGTACTTCTCTTGGCAGTAGTTGTAATCCATCATCAGAAAACCTCATTGCAGCAGGTGTGAAGAACCGGCCTGACTGACACAAAAACCGCAGGACTTGGGGCAGAAACAGAATCTGGACTCAGTTACTGGCTCTGCTGTTAGTTTTCTGTTTGACCTGGAGCAACACTTGAAGGCCTTTGCTACTATTGTAGTAAAACACAGAAATTAGCTCAGTGTGGATTAGCATAGATTTGCTTTTAAGTGTCAGATAATTTGAGTGGTGTGCTGTGGGAAGTTAAGTGCTGATGACAGATTTAGTATGATCTGAACTTAGCTGGAACTATGACTTGGCTTTAAGCAGCATCATTTATTTATGGCTCTTATTTCAGCAAATTCTCTTGTGAGTGACTAGCTATAAGCATTTCCCAAGGTATACAGGCTGTTTTCTGTCTTCTAACCAGCTGTTCTGTTTTCTCTGTAATACCAGCTTCTGAGCTTCCAGTCTGAGGAGTTGGAGGTCTTCATGTTCTGAAAACTGCTTTACCAGCAAGTTTTGAACCATTTAGTTCTAAAAATCCTTATTGTGCCTGAAGACTTCTGGGTAAAGTTTACTCCTGGAAATGTAGGGAAGATGACTTGTTCATTTAGTGTTTCGCGTAGGAGATTGATGCTCTCAATTATTTGTCTGTACCATGGGGTCGCCAAGACAGCATACGGGCAATGGAGCCTGGTTTGTGAGCAGCTGTCCTCTAGGTGCTGCCACAGTCTGTGCAAACACGTACACAGATGTGGGAACCTGGACAGAACCAGATGTGCTGACTGACTTATTTAGTCAGACCTTAGTTATCACACACAGTGTGGTCAGTAGCAAGAATTTTTTTGCAAATACACACTTTTGACAGGACAAGGGGTAAGAGGTTAAAATTGAAAGTGGGTAGATTTAGATTGGATATCAGGAAAAAGTTCTTCACAGAGAGGGTGGGGAGGCATTGGCACAGGTTGCCCAGAGAAGCTGTGGATGCCCCATCCCTGGGAGTGCCCAAGGCCAGGTTGCATGAGGCTTGGAGCAACCTGGTCTAGTGGAGGGTGTCCCTGCCCATGGCAGGGGCTTGGAACTAGATGATCTTTAAGGTCCTCTCCAACCCAAACCACTCCATGATTCTATGATTTTTCCACTCAGCCTGTGTCAGTGTGTTGGCTCAGACTTTCTCAGGCATGGCTGTGTCTTGCATGCCTTTAAAAATTTGCTTCTGAATTTACTTCTCTACTTTGTACCTGCTCTGGAAACTTGTTACTGACTTATTTCTGTTTCTAGTAGTTTCTCAGGTTACACTTTATTTATTTAACATCTCCGGCTCTTTCTGCTTACACATGCACTGTTTTTTTCCTTCTGTGATTCAGTGCTCTTTCAAAAGGCTCAACAGCACTTAATTTGGAGCTCTTCGTTGCAGCTACGAAGTTTTACTTGTTTGTCTTTGCAGCCTTGAAATTGTGCATCCACCTTTTTCTGTAAGGTGTGTACTTGTAACTGCGATCTGAAGCGCTGTTTGTTTCTTTTCGTGTGGTGCCTTAATTAAAAGGTTATGATTTTACAGAAAATGAAGAGGATGGTGGTTATAGTACTGGAGATGAAGCATTTGGTATTTTTTGGACCTGATTTCCTAATGTTAAGCTTTTATTCCATGTTTTAAATACCCATGTAAATACTCTGATTCTCTAACGTGCTGAGTAATCGAATCTCCTCTCAGGCTAAGTATGAACTGTTCGTTACTTCTGGGAAGCATCTAGATTAGATGCTACTTAATGGAGATTTGGCAGTGTCCTGAAGCTAACAGCAAGCTGAGAGGGACACGTGAAACGTGTCTGCCCAAAGCTGAGCAAGGTGGCCCTGGTGCATTACCGACCCTGAAGTCGGAAGGACAGGGATTTGTGTAGTGGCATAACCGTTGCATGCCTTGTTCTCTTCCTAATTTGTAACGCCGGCTGCTATTTTATCAGTAGGGAAGCACTGACTTGATGCTTTTGTAGTTGTTACATTTCTGTTGTCAAAAATCTAAGCTTGCTTTGCCAATATTGTATGAAAGGTGAGAGTTGTTGCCTCAAAGAACTTCCTGTCTGGATAACCATATGAAGAGGGGGGCAGGCAGGTACAAAAACCCTCTCGCCCGAGGTCATGCAGAAGGTTGGTTGAAGAGTTGGGATTACACCCTGTTGCCCTGTACTGCAACAATACAACCAAAACCCAAATTCCTTGTGGAGTTGCTTTTTAACAGCAGCAAATGATAAGTGCTTTTAGCCTTGAACTTTGGACTCTGAAGTGAATTCAGCTCTGGGGGAGATGTAATTTGTGTGTTGCAGTCTGCAAGTGCTTGCTTTTTGAGGTGAAATCTCTTATCTGACATTGAGCTCCTGTGGTAGGTTTGTCTTGAGTGTTTTGGGGTATTTTACCCTTTTGTGCAGGAGAAAATTGCCTGGAGAAGCTGTGGATGCCCCATCCCTGGAAGTGTTCAAGGCCAGGCTGGATGAGGCTTGGAGCAACCTGGTCTAGTGGAGGGTGTCCCTGCCCATGGCAGGGGAGTGGAACTGGATGATCTTTAAGGTCCCTTCCAGCCCAAACCATTCTGTGAATATCCGCTGCTCTCCCATTGTGTACCAGGCCAGTCACTTGATTGTAGAAGGTTATCAAGTTGGTCAAGAATTTTGCCCTTGGTGAGTCCATGCTGACTACTACTAGTGATTTTTATCCTTCATGAAAACAGTTTCCAGAATTAGCTGCTCCAGAATCATAAATAAAGGAAAATTTGCTACAAATTGGAAAAGAGCAAGAGCATCTGTACAGCTGAGGGCTGCTTACATATGCATCTAGCATGGGTAATGTGTTCCTGACCAGGTGTGAGACCACAACCCTGTTCCTTTCCCCAGTAAAGCAAGAGCTTGTGATCGTAGAGAGCTTGTGTTGCTTACAAGCACTTTCTGTACCAGCAAGTGCAGTACTATGTGGCAGTGATTGACTCCTTCGGAGAATTCATGCCTGTAGGTGATGAGGTGCTTGTCCTTAGAAGAGGAGTGGGGATTGATTGCATTAAGAGTGCAGTGCCTGTTACTTTGCCATCAGCTGGGCAGTGAGAGTAGACAGCCTCTCTGCAACTAGAGGGTTTATTTGCTGCTTTGAAAACTCCTGTGTTTTCTCCAGTGCTGTTTGGATTTCTAAACCTCACATTTCCATTTCTCTATGAAAGGAAGACCCTTCAGGGGAGACAGGCACTTGTAGATGCACTTGCTGCCTGAACTTCAGGAACCTGGTGGCAGTCAGCACCTGAGTTTGGGCTTCACCCCTGTGCCAGAGGAAAGAATTGAGCTGTTGTGAAATTCTGGGTCTGTCAGCCAGGAGATTTTGCTTTGTGCTGCACAGAGCTGCAGAAGAGGTGGGTTTTTCATAGATGGGTTTGAGGGTAGTGCCTGGGCTTCAGAATTCTTTTGTATGTGTCCTATAGGCAAGACTTCTACTAAAGGACTTCCCTCTTGCCCTGTGATGCTGCAGATCTCACAAGGCTCCAGCACTGGTTTCTCTTGAATCCTGTATGCCAGCTCCAGACCTTTTTGGGAGAACTTCCCTTAAAACATGAATATTCTATGTTGATTGACACTTCAGGACCAGTCACAGGCAAGCCTGGTGCTGTGTGATCATGGAAGAACAAAGGAATTCCTGTGGAATGTGGCTCACACACCACTGACATCTGGTTATAGCTGTAGAAGGGATTTTTGTGAAGTCCAGCTGGAGGTGGTCAGGCAGTTCCAGGCAAGGTGCATGACACGTGACTTTAATACATGAACCAAACCCATCTCTGTCCAGAGAAGCTGTGGATGCCCCATCCCTGGAAGTGTTCGAGGCTTGGAGCAACCTGGTCTAGTGGAGGGTGTCCCTACCCATGGCAGGGGCTTGGAACTAGATGGTCTTTAAGGTCCCTTCCAACCCAAACCATTCTGTGATTCTGTGATCTAAATGAGCATTTAGGATAGTAATGATCACCTTTCTCTTTTTACAGGCCAGTGGGTTAGATGCGCTGTTTGCTTTGAATGACCACTGTGATTTTACCTCTTGTTTACTGTTAAAAATCTTATGTCACTCGAGATAAGACTCAGCAAGTTAGTGGTGAGGAGTAAAAATGTAGTAAAGTCTGCAGGACTTTCAGTGGCTGGGAAAAAAGGTGGGAAAGTCTCTCTCGAGAGAGAAATGGATGACAAAAGCCTTGTCTGTATGCCTGTGCTTGGTGCCTTACCCAGAATTATGCAGTAGCTGACAGTAAAAACTAATGGGATCCTGCTGCCAGCTGTTCTCCTTTAGTGATCTGTCTGGCTGTGGCAGGTGGCGCTGGGCGTTGCTCGCAGCTTTCTGCACACCCGAGCAAAACCACAGCTCTCCCTATCAGTAAGCAAACTCTTACTTGAATGGGGGGAAAAGGGGACATTGAGGTGGAAAAGCTGCAACAGATTAGTGAAAGCCAAAGAAAACGTTGCAATTAGTGGGAGAAGGGGTCGCGTGCATGCTTCTGCAGATTCTTCCTCTCATATCTGCTTGCTCTGATTTCTGATCCCTGCTGAGCTTATTGCAGCTTTATGGCATTTCCTTTCTTCTTTCGTTTTAGCATCAGGAAATGGGGAAATCCCAAAGCACGGCGATTTGTGCTGCGTTTCGTTCTTGTTAGCACAGAAATGTAAGAGCACAGCCTTCTGTCTTTTTCCAAACAGCGTTAACACATGCCAAGCTTTCAGCCCTGTAGATGGGGGGGTGTCCCCTGTTCCCTGCTGTCCCCCGGACAGTACCTCCTGTGCAGGACACCCTGCTGCCTTGCTGTGGCAGGCCCGAAGGCTGCTGCTTGCCTGCCCATCTCCCAGCAGTAGCATGCTCTCTCCCGCACTGCCTTTGGCTTATGAGATAAACCAGCTAATGTTGGGGATGGTTAAAGGAGGCGACGGAGATTTTGCAAGGATGCTTTAAGCAGCATAAAGCCCAAGACAACCCCAGCTATATGGAAAACAGGATCTTTCCCAGGAAGATGACTAACCCTTTCCTTGCTTCTCTCCTGTTTCTTACTCCTCCTGCAGGAAGAATGTGTTGTTTTTCCAAAGCAGGTATTAAGCATCTTGCCACTTCATAGCCCTTGAGTTGTTTTTCCTCTTCCAATCTCTCAGATGTGATCTCTAGCCTCCACTTGAGAGCTTGCAGCCAGTCAACAGCTCAGGAATCCGTGTGGTCCTGCCAAGACAAAGGTCTTCAAATCACAGATTTCTCCACCTTTTGCCGTCGGCAGAAAGCTGGGTAGCTTTTTTGGACTTCGTTGCTTTGAACTCGTAAAACTCGTATAGCAACTGTGAACCAAAACTCAAATGATACTCTAGCAAAACACACAAAGCTCCTTTTGTGAGGATGGGAAGGGAAAACCGTTGGGTTTTGTGCCATTTAAGGCGCTTCAGGAGAATGATGGGGCTCTGTAGGGATGCAGGGTTGTCACTGGGAGAGGATGTGGGCTGGAGCAATTCCCAATGACCTTTTGTAGGAAAGGGTGATGGACTCACCCAGCAAAATTTAAAGACCTTACTGGGGAAGTAAACATGTGGCAATGAAGTACACTCAACCCAGGATTGGGGTGTTTGCTTAAGCACAAACTGAAGAGGAAGACTCAGGAGCATGCAGCCCATCTCCCTGTGCCACACGAGTTAAAGCTGTGCGCATCATCCCAAGTAACACAACGCAGCTGCTCCCGCAGATGCTGTCCCACAAGTATCCCATTCACCTGCAGGGGCTCAGCTCTCCTGAGGAAGTTAGGAATTTAGGGCTAATAAGGAAATTAAGTAAGTTCTGCAAATACCTCCAGCCATGACAGTGTTATTCCTGTATTTCCTGCCCCTTTCTTCTCTTTGCTTTATACCTGATCATTTCAAAGTGGTTTCCTTAGTTTTATTTCTGGGCTAAAGAAATAAAGTTTTATTTTCAGGGCAAAACCTGATGGTCTTTTGTTTTTCCTGCAGCATTTTAGCAGGCAAAGCTTGGCGAATATAAAAGCCAGAAAGCTTGAGTCTACTGTAAGTTTTTAGATTAAAAAGTCATGATGTTGGCATCACAAGATCAATACTTTTTTTTTCCTGATTAAAAAAAAAAAAAAGAGGGGGAAGGGATTTAATCCTTGGCAAGGCTTTGCCTCATCAAGCCTGGACTGTGTGAAATAGCATTGATTATTTGTCTCTCTGGATGCATCAGGAGATGTTTCTCCAAATGTGACATTTTCCCATCAGTGCCACGTGGGTGTGTGGAAGCGGTTCAAAGCCATGGAGATCAATGGAGAGGGGAGACAGTTTCCTGCATGGGAAGAGCAAATTTTCACATTTAGAAACCTGCTCAAGCAGGCAGCTGCAGAAAAGCCACTGAGGTATGTATCCGACAGCGGGTGGTGCTGCTGCTGTAATTACTGCATGTAAATCATGTCTGGGAAATGCTGTCAGTTCCTTATTGGGATCTTTCTCTCCAAAACCCAAAAGCTGATGACTGTGCAAAACAGGAGACCAGGACCCAGAGCTGTGCAGGGGACTGAGAGCACCTGGGCCTAAGTCTTTGACCTCCATCTCTAATCCAATCTTGTCTCGACACCTTTATGGAGCACTTAATCTTCGTGATAGGAAGATGCCAGCTGTAATACCAGAGGTTAGCACAAAGTAATCTGTCTAGGTCAGGCTGCAGTATGTGTGGGGTTGGCTGGAAAGTCTCCAAAAGCTCATCATTCCCAGTCCCTGCTGCATCGTAAGCCCTGATGACCTGGTTGTGCTGCCCACTCTCCCAGCAGAAACAGCATTGCCTTTGCAAGCAAGAGGCCACAAGCCTCTTTAGAACTTTCCCTTCTGCTAAATTTGCAAGGCTGAAGCTTCAAGCTTGGAATCAACAGGCACAGCGAGCTCACCGTGTGAAAGGGAGCTGGATACCTGGTGTCTCTGGCTGCTGGACCATGGGATGATTAGCAAAGGCCTTGCAAATGTGGGCACTGGCTGAAAACAGAAGCCTTGGGGCTCTAAACAATCATAGAATCACAGAATGGTTTGGGTTGGAAGGGACCTTAAAGACCATCCAGTTCCAACCCCCCTGCCATGGGCAGGGACACCCTCCACTAGACCAGGTTGCTCCAAGCCTCATCCAGCCTGGCCTTGGACACTTCCAGGGATGGGGCATCCACAGCTTCTCTGGGCAACCTGTCCCAGTGCCTCACCACCCTCTCTGGGAAGAATTTCTTCCTGATGTCTAATCTAAATCTCCCTGCTTTCAGTTTAAACCTGCTACCCCTTGTCCTGTCACTACAGGCCCTTGTAAAAATCCCGCCCCCACCCCCGCCCCCACCCCAGCTTCCTTGTAGGCCCCTTCAGGTACTGGAAGGCTGCAATAAGGTGTCCCCGGAGCCTTCTCTTCTCCAGGCTGAACAAGCCCAACTCTCTCAGCCTGTCCTCATGGCAGAGGTGCTCCAGCCCTCTGAGCATCTTTGTGGCCTCCTCTGGACTCATTCCAACTGGTCAATATCCTTCTTATGATGATGGCTCCACAACTTGCTGATGGTCAGTGACTGGTCCCTGAAGTGCAACCTTGAGGGCTGGGAGAGATTGGCTTAGGTGTAACAGCAGCAGCTCAGCAAGAAAACAGCTGAGCAGTGGGATAAGGGTCCTGATGCTGCCTGGGAAAGCAGCACGTTCAAGCAACATGTAACCCAGGGGGTGAGGCCAGAGGCTGAGCCTGCCAGAGCACTCAAACATCTTATAAAAGGGTAAAATGGGATTATGCAAGCCAGATTGATCGTGTAAGCATGTCCCGTGACATACCCAGCGCCAGCAATTGTGAGCACCCTCATCTGCCTTGGATTTGTGCCACTCAAGCCATTCAAAATGTTATAAATATTTTAAATGGGCTGTTTGCATTATTATTTGCTTGTAGAGTGGAAACCTTGTAGTGGAGGAGATCCCCATGACTGATTCTCAAGCTAAAACTGACCGCGTGGCTCCAACCCAAGAAAAGCACTGACATCCCGGTCTCGCAGACTGCTGTCACCCATTATCTTACCATTCCACTAACTGGAAAGGGAGGTCAGTTCAGTACGGATTTCCTGGCTGGGAAATCGCTGATTTTCCTCCCTATATAGGTAAAAATGTCTCTACTTTCCTCGGGTATGTACAGAAATCATAGAATCATGGAATGGTTTGGGTTGGAAGGGACCTTAAAGACCATCCAGTTCCAACCCCCCTGCCAGGGGCAGGGACACCCTCCACTAGACCAGGTTGCTCCAAGCCTCATCCAGCCTGGCCTTGGACACTTCCAGGGGTGGAGCATCCACAGCTTCTCTGGGCAACCTGTCCCAGTGCCTCAGCACCCTCTCTGGGAAGAATTCCTTCGTGATGTCCAATCTCAGTCTCCCTCTTTCAGTTTAAACCCATTACCCCTTGTCCTGTCACTACAGGCTCTTGTAAAAAGTCCCACTCACAGCTTTCCTGTAGCCCTTTCAGGCTCTGGAAGGTACAATAAGGTCTCCCCAGAGCCTTCTCTTCTCCAGGCTGAACAAGCCCAACTCTCTCAGCCTGTCCCCATGGCAGAGGGGCTCCAGCCCTCGGATCATCTTCGTGGCCTCCTCTGGACTCACAACGTAGCCCGGCAGAGCACCCTGTCTCCCATGCCCCTTGATACAAAGCCTGGCTCGGTGCAAGACTGGAAAGGCAAGTACAATCTCCATCTTGGCCAAAAAGAGTTTTTCTGGAGGTAAGGATGAAGCTAAGGGCTGCAGCCACAGCATCTCCACCAAATATGGGTTTTAAACGTGTGAGGAAGGTAAAAGGACTCTTTGCTGGGTCACTTCTAACTAAACAATGCCCATAAAATATTAATGGTCATTAAATCATGCTTCTGTTTCCTTCAGAGACAGCTTCCTAAAGGACACGGCAGGGAAAGGTGCTGGCAGATATCGCTGCTCCGGGTGCCTCTCCCATGGAAACCAGCGCTTGGGGAGATCTCGAGAAGCCATCTGGATTATCCCTCAGCCTCAGTGCAGGATCAGTGCTGGCTAAGACCATTCCTAGCATGTTTTCCCAACTTGTTCCTAAAACCCCAAGTGATGCTGAGCCACCCTCTGCCCTCTGGCTCGTGCAGCCCGGCTTTAGTACTCCACCAAGAAAACTGTCCTCATTCACTATCACAGCCCTTATTTTGTTTAGTTTCATCTAAATCTGGGTTTGGGACCAGCTTGATTCTCAACATTTTGGGTTTTTTTAATTAATATTATTATTTTTATGTTGTTCTTTTTAGATCCCAGACAGGAATTCAGTTGAACAGTGAGTAAGGGCTGAAAATCCCAGTACACCAGACATCCCCAGACTGTGTTTGAAGGCTTCACTGTTTGTTTAAATTACCTGGCACCACTTAGAGCTGCCCGGGGTGCTTTCTGTGGGCCAAAACCAACAGTATGTAATATAGGGAATGAGGTAACAAGATGCTCCAACTCCTACAATGGCCTTGTCTGGAGCTTGGAAGCTGCTTTCTAGAAACTGCCCATGGGGAAAACAGAAAGCAGATGTGTAGAGACCAAAAGTGGTCCCACCTGAGACCTTTCTAGGCCAATGCACAGAGTGACTGGAGCAAATCTCAATTATCAACCGGATAGTTTATTTACTTTATGATTTCCTGGGGCCAGATTCAATGGATGATGTATCTTATAAATCTCTTCCCTTGAGGAGCAGCTGGTTCCCAGGTGACTGGCCTTGGTTTTGCCCATAGGATGCAGGGGAGAAGTAAGTGCTTCACTGCTAGGTGGGCACCTCTTGAATCTCAAAATGCTCCTGGAACAGCAGGAACAGCCCTCCAACTACTTGGCTGCCCCGAGGCTGGGTGCTTACGCATGGGTTGTTTAAGCCTTTGCACCGTTTCAGCCAAGAGGTGGTAAAAACTCTCTGCCTCCCTGACCAGATGCTGGAAACATCTTAACAGGAACCTTAACCACCAGCCTGTAATACGGGACCTGATCACCTCTACAGTGCTCCAAGGTGCTCCCGCTGAGAGTTTTTGGAGACAGTGTTGAGGAAAGTTCAATGTTGCAGAAAAACAACTGAGGAGTTAGGCACCTTCCAAGCGATGCAGGCACTGAGCAGGATACTACGGACAGCAATATGGCTGGAGGGATTTAAGAGACATATAGATGTGGTCCTTAGGGACATGGTTTAGTGGTGGGCTTGGCAGTGCTGGGTTAACAGTTGGACTTGATCTTAAAGGTCTTTTCCAACCTAAATGATTCTATTATACCATTCTATGACAAATTCAGACATGAGCATCCGAACGTGGATTTTGATAGAAATGACACCCAAGTTCGTTATTGGGTCTAACCCTGAGTATATCACATTATGTTTCTTTTGCCAAGCCCTGGAATCATGTGCTGGAAATGTTCCTCCAGAGATGAACTGCTGATCCGCATTTATCCTAGGCAATAAAACGGTAGCAATCTGTTTTTGTGTTTTATAGGGGTTTGGAGGCTCATTACTTCAAGAACAGCACTTGTTTCCCAGAGTGCAGTACCGGATTAAGGTCCGGCTCTCATTCCAGCTGGGGGTGGATCAGCAGAGCTCCTGGGTGGTAGATGGAGGGAACGATGCCAACAGCTGGGGAGAAGAAAGGAAGTCTTATTAGCAAGATGACAGCATGTCCTCCATGATGCCCTTGGGATCCAGGATACTTGGAGACGCAGCGTTAGGTCAAGCAGCCAACCCTCACAGGAGGTGCCAGCCCTGTGCCTGCTCCTGTCCGCCTGGGGCTGGATCCTGCACAGGAACCATCATGGGTAGATGCTGGTGCTTGTGTGCAGCTCTGCCTGCTTGGGCTCCTTGAGCAAGCCGGGGCAGTGCCAGGCTCTCCTCCCTTCAGTTGCTCCCCATTTCTCAGCCATGAGCTGCACCAGGATGGCTGCAAGGGGAAGCCAGGGCTGTGCAGTGTGAGAGCCAGTGCACGGAGTGGGGCTCAGCAGCCTCCAGCAAGAGGTGGAAGGAGCCTGAAGGACACAAGAGGGGCTTCACAGGCTGTGGAGCAGCATTAGGGCTTGCTGAACTGTCTCCAGAAAGTGCTGGCTGCCGCTGCTGGAAAACTCAGTGAAAGTCAAGCTGCTGTTGTGACGCCCTGGCCTCAGGCATGGCTGGGGTGTCCTTCTGCACGTGTGTGTGGGGCCACGTGGAGCGAAGAAGGCCTCTTCTACCTGCTGGGCTGTGTCTGGCAGCAGCACGTGGACGTCTAGCCCAGCTGCCATGAATTCTCCCAGCCTGCAGCCCTTTAGTGTTGCTAAATGACCTGGGAAATTCCATTTTTGGATGATATTTTTCCCCCAAGAGAATGGTTGCCTGCTCAATTTGCCTGGGCAGAGACCCAGCCCCAGCGTGTCCTGCCGTGTTTGCTGACGACAGGGTAGAAACCAGCTGCTGTAACTGGTTCCAGTTGCTGGAAGGAAGCCCAGCAGCCCATGCCATGAAATCTTCTATGCTTTTGCCCCTCACCTTCCCCATCATGGTGGTCTGCATGGGGCTGGAGCCTGCAGTGGAAGGGCAGGGAGGCTTCATACCACCACAGCCACTGGCATGGGGATGGTTTGGGGAAGGTCTTGGGTGACTCCAGGAGAGAGGAACAGTTCTGCAGGGAGCAAAGACAACAGAGAGCTCATTGTATCACTGTTAACCAAGATGGAAGGATGGGGTCTAGTCCTGCATAGCTTAAGGAGTTTCCTTTGAACTAGCTCCAAGCCAATGCCTCTTTCTGCCTCCTGGGAGAGCAGTAAAGGAACCACAGTAAAAATAAACAGCCCTCCCAGGCGGTAATGCTCCACCTTCACCTCCTGCTGCAGCCTGAGCAGGTTGAATGGCAGAGGTTAAGCCACACAGACCTGATTGTGCTCCAAAATTCTGGGCTCACCTCACTGCTCATCCCAGCTCCACACCGCTTGTCCCTGCTGTGATCCCAGGAGAAGGGGATTTGCATGGCATGGGGGTTAGCACAGCAGGAGCTGAACCTCCAGTTGCCTCAGCCTTGGATGGTCCAGCCTGTGTAAGGGCAAATGGGAGATGCTAAATGGGGGGATTCGAGTTCCTGTCTCTCTGGTGTTGGGAGCAGCTGGGTTTTCCCAGTTTGGCCCAGTGGCACCTCACAGAAGGTGGGATCAGTGCTCTGCTCAGCTCAGAAGATGGGCAGCAGTGATGCGAGAGGCCAAAACCCCATTATCCTGCCCCCATCCATTATACCCAGTTCTGTACTGATCCTACCAGGGAAAAAAAAAATTCCAGAACCATAAGCCAAAACAAAACCCAGTTCCCAGTGCCTTCCAGTCCTTTCTAAAGCCATCAGCTCCCTGTCCTGTCCCTGTCACTTCTTTCCCAGCCTTGCCGTCTCCGGGAAGCGAAGGGTTAAAGGCTCCCAAGTGGCAAGAACTTCCTTTCTGCAGTGCCTGCCTCCAAATGACGCTGGTTTCTGCCGGGCTTTGCCCAAATATGTCCGTTTCCTTCTAAAAGAAGAAGAAGGAGGAAGGAAGAAAATATAAATAAAGAAGAAATAGAGATATACATATATAGAAGAGGAAAGCATCCGCGGATCCCAGGCGTCCCAGCGCAGCCCTGCCTCCCGCCCGCCCCATGCCGTTCCGCAAAGGTAGGGGCTGGACCGGGGGGGCAGCACCCCGGGATGCTCCCCCGGGCCGGGAGAGGGGAGCGGGGCAGGGGTCCGTGCAGTGCCTCCTTGTAGGGGTGGGAGATGGGAGCACCGGGCAGTGCCCGGCTGTGCTGCACCGGCTGGCTTTGTGGGGGGAGGATGGGGGATACCCCATGATGCTGGAGTTGGGGGGGAGAAGGGGGAGGGGGGGGTGTAGAAATGCAGCCTGCAAAGGGCAACTGCCTCCCTCCGCCTTCCCTTGGAGGGGGAGGGGTGGCGTCTTTCCTTGCTTTGGGGGAATAAGCCGATCTGGGTGGTACAAGGGCTAAGGAGAAGAGGGAAGTGGAGCCAGGGGAGTTCTGGGGGTTGTTCTGGGTGATGCAGGCTGAGAACTGGCAACCTGCATGCATTTGTGGTGATCCCTGAGAGATGCTCAGCTGGAGGAGCTGTGCCGTTGGGAGCCTGGAAGGAGAGACCAGGAAGGTAAACTGCTTTTGAGAGGTGGACACCCCACCCCTCCCCCTCAGCCCTCTTCCATGCTGCGGTGCCCTCCAATCTGCACCCCAAACCATTTCTTTTCCGAAAACCTGCATCCCAGCAGCTGGCAGAAATGCACCCCTGCTGTGCCCCAGCTTGGCAGCATGGGGCAGGAATGACCCAGCTTCAAGTCCTAAAGCTCTGAAGGCTGTTTCTGTGATGCCCCACGGGTGGATGGAAGAGTTTTCCATCCTCCCTAGCCCTTAATGTCACGTCCTCATCACCCCAATGGCTCTGTGTCTCAGCTGGGGTATCCTAGTGCGGGTATGGTGGGGCACAGAGTGGGATGCTCGTGGTGGCTCCTTCTCCTAGCAGCTCTCCAGGGAGGAGAAACAGAGGGGGAAAAGTCTTCTGCAGGAGACACAAGAGCCAGGAGAGGCAAGGTTAAGGCAGGATGGGCAAGGACACGGGGAAGAGATGCTGCTCAGCATCTAACCCAGGTGCTTTGCTGAAGCAGAGCCATGTCTCTGGATCAGTGCTGCTGGTGCCACACCAGGGGCTGGTGGTGCTGGGGCAGGGGGTACCACTGCGGGGATGCTACATGGGGAGGCTGGCATGGCGTGAAAGGGCAGCAGGGAAGGAATGACAATTTGGGAGAGAGGGCTGGATTTGTTTTTCTCACCTCTGCCTGCCCCAGGGAGGATGTTCTGGGTGTGCGGCAGTTTGCCCGCAGTGATGTTCACAGAGCCCGTGATCTCAGGCGCAGAGATTTATGTTGCCTTTTAAGGCTCAATGAAGCGAGAAGCGGCTCACACCCTCGCATCCTGACAGCACAGCAGACTTCAGGTCGTGATTTAATTTTAGGCGATAAATGGATTCATTTAGAGCAGAAGAGATGCTGGGGGCGGCAGGGGGCGGTTGGAGGAAAGCAGAGCGCATCAGGCTTTAAAAACGCTTGCTGGGGGGAAAGCGCGGAGAGCTCCCAGGTTGAAGGGCAGCTCGTGTGGCCTCGCTGCAGGCTCAGCAAGGATCCCAGTGATGAAAACGATGGGCAGGTCTCAAGCACTTGGGGACACGTGGTGGGTTCGCAGTGATGAGGATGCATTTCCATGTGGTCTTGCCCATCTGAATTGGGGAGGACCTATTTGTTGGGTCACCATGGCCATGTCTGCCGTCACTAACCTGCAAGTCATTGCGACCCTGCTATGGACAATTCGGCTCTGCAACCAGTGTCATCCTCACAGCCATACCTCCTCCACAAACTTCCTCTAGAGGTCAACCTTGAAATGCCAGAGCAGCTGCCAGCAGCTCCCTGAATCAGCTTGCAGCTCCACCTTGGGAACATCCAACGTGAGACAGAGATGAGCATGGATGGGTTTTGTCCATCGTTTGTGCACGTGCATGTTCAGCTCATGCTGGAGACCCCCCCCAAGGACTCCTTCTTCTTGCAGACAGACACTGTAAGACCTGCTTAGACAAAAATAGACTGCATGAGTTTGGCCATGACATTGCTCGTAGAGGTTCTCTGTAAGGCCTGGCTGCAGTCCATGGCCACATCTGAGAGCATCCTGTTGGTTTGGTGGGACCCCATGTCACCAGCCATGCCTAGAGCGCTGCTCAGTGGCTGCAGCTGGGCTGCCTGGGCTTCTGATGGGCAAATCTATAAGCCACAGGCAGGAGCATTCTGCAGAGCAGTTTTCTGGCTGCCCTTCAAAAGCTGCACAGAGTGAGCTGTGCATATCCTTCATTTGCAGCAGAGTCGGGTGTGAAGGTATTTTCCCTGCAGTTCAACCTGGTGCATTAAAAATCCTTGCTGAAGGTGGTGGCCTCATCCTGACTGGAGTCAGGATGCCTGCCTGATCCTCCCAGAGGAAAACTCCAGCCAGCTCAGCAAGGAGGCTGAGCCTTTCCTTTGAGAGCCTTCTGGGAGCAGCATCTCACCCCAGGGCTTGCTCACTGCCAGCCAGATCTGGGCTTCAAAGTGCAGGCTCTGCCTAAAGGCTGCTGCTCTGCAAACCCCAGGAAGCTGAGGCACAAGGAGAATTTGGGATGTGCATTTTGGAGGCCCTGAGCTGTCTCTGCACACCCCTGCGTGTGGAAGTGGAGTATCCTGTAGAGTAAAATGCAAACTCCATGCCAGCTCTGCCAGCTGCTCACCGGTTGCAGCTTTGGCATTGCTTTCCCAGGTCTCCCTGACAAATCTGTGCTATATCCTATTGCCTTGGCTCTGTTCTGCCTCCCTTCTCTCTGGGCATTGGAGCCGGTGGGATTGCCCCAGGATCTGCACTTCATGTCTGTACAATTTATCTGACCTCAAGGCATTTGGCAGTTTCAGCTATTAAAGAAAGGTATTCCTAGCAGAGATGCTCGAGGACAGCTAGAAGGAATGCGCTTATGGGAGGAATTAATTTCTTACAGTGACAATGCACCAGCTGGAAGCGCTGGAGAAAGCCCTGATCCCCAAGCAGTGTCGTTACCCTGGCAAAGCACCATCCGTGGCTACAGCTCTACTAGCAGGAGGTGTTGGCAGCTTTCACCTAAAATGCCCTTTGCACTGCCTGAAAAATATGATTTAATTACTGTGGCTGACATGAGGAAACCTGGGAGAGTGCAGGTGATAAGTAGCCAGGATATTGCCAGAGAGCAGGACATGTGTCATTTGTCAAAGGACAATTAAATCCTGGTAGTGTTGCTGGCTGGGAAGAAGCTGGAGATGATAAGAGAGACTGAAAGGTGGTGAGCAGAGATCATACACATGATGCTGGGAGCAACTGGCTCCCCAGGGTATGGGTATGGCCTTAGCAAGTTGGCAAGAGCATGACAGATGCGTGGTGCAAGGTGCTTTCCAGCTGACAAAAACATGTGTGACATCATGACTATATTATTTATGGGAATACATAAAGGTGTAGGTTGGCTTTCAGCTGTTGGATTGGGGGACCCACTGGGTGTTTGGATCACCGGTCGTCAGGGCATGTTACTGCTGGACTGGTGTGAGCAAGGGATGTTGCGTGGTGATGCATGGCTTGAATCAGGCAAGAAAGAGGTCTCGAGGCCCTACTTGATTAGGGGGTAGCTTCTGGGGTGGTTGATGTTGATTTTGTCTGTTGATGGTCTTCTCTGGGACCGCCAAGGAGGGTCATGGCAGAGGTGGGCCTGGATGGATGCAGGCTGTGGTTTGGAGAGGCGATGGCAGACTCTGTGTTGCTGCAAAGGGGCGCTGCTGGCGTGAATGTCGGCTACGGTTGTGCAACACTGGTGTAACCCCAAGCAGAGACAGCTTGGAGGACTGCAGCCAACTGTGCTGAGCATGCTGCCTCTGCAGGATAAATAAGAACTCATAGCAAGGTGGAGATTAGAAGAGCCATGGGCATGGTGAACCAGTGTTGGGATCCTGCGTAGCATCTGGAAGGAGCAGCTGCAGCTTGTAGAGGTAAAGAGAAGAAGGAGGGAGACTGGAAAAAAGCACAAGCATAGGGGTCAGGGTGTTCCTGAGGGATCTGCATCTCAAACCTGAGCTTTGTCCTTCATCTGCTGCGCTGTCAGTGGGAAAGCAAGCCATGCCTCATAGCTTCTACATACATGAGACTAATCATCTCTTCCCAGGCTGAGAGCGATCTGGTGGGCATCCTTGCATATGACACATGGGGTGATATGGCTCTCACCTTCCTTAGCCCTCTGGAGTGAGGTGGACAGTGTAAAAGACAGGTGTCCAGGTCCTCCCAGGAGACAATGTACAGGCAGGCCCAGAGGAGGGTGCTTTGATGATGGATGGGGTCAGTGGCCCCAGTGGCAACCTCTCCATTGCCCACAAGGAGAGCCACACGTTGGCTCCAAGGTGGCAGCATGCAGCTGAAATGAATGTAACCTCAGGGCTAGCAAGAGGCTGGAGGAGCTGAGCACTCACCACGCAGAGGGGAGCAGCAGGTTTGAAAAACCAACCCTAATTTTCACAGGGAACTTCCTCCCCACATCACCATCTACCAAGTTCTTGGAGGCTCTGTAACAGCAACCCCCAAATCCAGCCCTTGGGATGCTTTCAGGGCACAGAGCTGCTTTGTAGAGACTTCAGTGTGTGTCATATCTACTGACCCCAGTGCAGATCTGTTGTGTTGGATGTCCCCTGGCCACCATGCCCCAGCCACCACAGGGTGCTTGCATGGAGACTTGCAGCATCCCATGATGCTTCGTGGAAAAGAGCCAGTAGACCTGCACAAAGCCCTTCTGGCATCCACCGTCCCTGGGGTCCTCTCTGCTCTTGGCCATCAGAGCCATCTCCTGCAAGCAGCTCCTATCCAAAGGTGGCAGAAATTATTATACAGCAGGAAAAGTGACAATAGGAGTTGTTTTGGCAGGAGAAATGCGTTGGTGGAGATGCGGTTGTGGAAGTGATTTCTGCCACTGAGAGCTACAATTTCCAGCCACGTGGTGGGAGGAGCGAGTAGGCAGCCCAGACGCTGTAACAATACTGCTCTTTATTAAGCCTTTTAGCTTTCTGTTAGCAGAGGTTATGACGTCTTCTGGTCTCATTTCTGCTTGCTGAGATCAAAGAGGCTCTTGTTATCAGGAGCAGAGGTACCTTTTGCACATGAGCATGAAGAGAAAGGCTGGGACAGTGCCACACTCGTGTTGTTATTCTGCTGTGTGTCCCCTTTATCAAGCACTTCCTTGATACCACAACTCCTGCAGATAGATTATAACACCCTCTGATGGGAAACTATCTGCTTTTGCAGAGTGATTACAGCTAAGGGCGGAGTTTTGCCTTTCTGCAGCTTTTTGGTATTAGAAGGGGTAATTTTGTCACTTTGAGCCGCTTTCTTCCTTGCTGGCTTCCACACGCTGCTGCATTTGCTGGTCACGTCACGTGTCGCTCCTCAATGTCGTGCTTTCCTGGCAGGCTTGGAAAACTTTCTGTCCGGCTCTTCCCATCAAAGGCACCAGGGAGGAATTACGAGCACTGATGAGTAACAGATTTGATGGGAAGAAGCTGAGCAGGGGATCAGGAGCTGCTCGGGGGTCTCCTGCCTGCCGCAGGACACGTGGGGGCTGTCCCAGTGACGGTGACGGCGTGGGTGTCTGCTCGCAGCCGTCTGCTCAAAGGGCAAGGAGGAAACGTGCGGCAGAGCTGGCTCCAGCGCTCCTGACTCACTGGCTCGTGCCTGAGTCAAACCATCGCCTTGTTGATAATGAACACCTTTCCTGGAAGGCTGGAAACCCCCTCGTGTCCTGATTTGCCTCCTGGACAGTGTAGCTTGCCAAGGTGTTTTCCTTCTGGCTCTTGATTCTGTTTCATCCCCTTTCGCCTCGCCTCGTTCTTGAGCGAAACATGAATAAATGAGCCAAAGAAGCAGGTGTCTGTCCCCCCATCACACCCGTCCCAGCACGTCCCTGCTCCCTGCAGCTCCAAGAAAGCACTTGGTGCATGACTTCTCCACTGCCTCTTTGACATTGTGCTTTCTTTAGCATTTACAACCACTAATGGAGAGTTTTTAATGGCTTTAACGAGCCACCATGCCTAGTGGTCATGTTCTCGCTGGTGCTCAGGGGGTTGTGCACAACCAAGCAGCAAAGCCCATCGTATCTCATGGTGTTGGTGCAGGGGAGGACCTGCCAGGCTCTGGTGGTGGAGTGGGATGTCCTTCACTGCCATCAGACAGAGGTGAGACCACCACCGAACTTCAAAGTGGGGTAAGAGGCTTGTAAAGGCTGAGCAGCTCCCTATGGAGAAGTTGTAAGGTCCAGTGGGGGTTTTGGGGATCCACTCTGCACCCCGATCGCTCCACAGGAACCAGTTGGTGGTAGGAGAGGGGTTGTTAGAGCCTCTCAGACTTCCTGAGTCTGGGAATTGAAAACACGTAAAGATGCGGCCACTGATAGCACCTCCTCATCTCCTGAGCTGGGAGCAGGCAGACATGCATGTAACCTGCCTTCCCAGGGCCAGCAACCCACTGAGCGACTCGGAATGCTGGAAAATCCCTCCTTCGGGGATCCTGCCTCCCTCCTGCATGGATGGAGGTCATCTCTGCTGTGTTTACATGGTGAACAGGCACTGGAATGACCCTGGTGCTTTCTATCTGTTCTGCTGGCTGTAGTCCGGGCTCAGTGGCCACGTTACATAGGAAAAGCCCACCTGGCTGGGCTTGGCCCATGAAGAAGGGTCCAAATCCCCCATGGGAAGCTCAGCATGGGCTTGGGCTTCACTCCAGTGCTCATATTGCACCCCTGACATCCCCAGGACCACTTTTCCACCTGACATCCCAGCATCTCTGACATTCCCCTTGCCATCAGGAACGCGTGCCATCAGGGCGGCTGGCATGCCGAACCCTTCCCTAACACACCCACAACGATGGAGAAATTAATCTTGGCATAGAACAACTCCAAAGGCTTTAAATCAGATGACCATGGGTTTTTCATGGAGGGATGTGGGAGGATTTCAAAACCAGCAGCCAGCGAGGCGTGATCCCAGTTTTCCTGGTGCGTGCGTGCACACACGCACCTCTCTGCAGGGCACCCCGCTTTTTTCTCCCCTGCAATAGCCATATTTGAAGGCTGTAAAGAAATGGGGATGAGGGACAGGCTCCAGCTGGGAGTCCAGATCAAACCTGCACAAGAAGTTTTAAATTTCCCTTGTGTTTTTCCCTGGGGGATTCCTTGTTGTCCCAAGAGGGACAACTGGGCAACTTTTCCTGTACCTACTTTAAATCTTCCTTGCTATTGAGGATAGCCATAATTTTCTTTATAATAACCTTTTCCAGACAGAAAGCTGTTCCCATGCCTTTTCCCCCATGTTTCTCCTTCCTGGAGCACAAAATCACTCTCGTTTTATGCTCTTCTATATATCCCGGCCTGGAAACATCTCCTTGGTGGTTTTTATCCCTGATTAAAACTCTTCCCAAAAGCACGGGGTCTGGAGTGAGACCTACTGTTCCCTGGCCAGAGTGAGACGTCCTTCTTGGGACAAAATACCCAATCTCCTGCATCTTCTATACCACCCTCCTGCTGAAACACCCTGGAATTGGGCTTTTCCCTTTGCTTTTTTAATTTTTAAAATTTATTTTTTTATCTCCAGGACTATCATGCTCTTGGTTTGTAGTTGGCTGCTGAGATTCCACACCCCCCTCCCAGTTTTTCAGTCCTCAGAGGATTTCCAGCTTTATCACTCAAGGCAGGGGAAACTGAGGCACAGGAGGATGCAGAGGTACGCTGAAGGTTGCTGTGATTGTGGCTTTAGCTGTTCTTACCTGCAGAACCAGCACTCTCTGTGCCAAACCTGGGCATGCCACAGCACCCTGCACTCTGTCCCCGTGTTGGTACATTTTGGTGTGCATCTCCGGTCCAGGCCTTACTGTAGTGCAGTGTGGAGCTTCAAAATCAACCCATGTGGGTAGGAACAAGGTGTTAAAACCTCACCTGAGGAGATTTGGGTTGGAAAGTGGGGAAAACTTTGCTCAGCTTTGGAACAGGCTTTTTGAGCACAGAGTGGGGAGTCCAGGATGGACAAGTATCACTCTGCGAAATAGCTTGGGGAGAAATGGTGCTGCCTCAGGGCTGAGGAAGGGGTGACAGTAAATCCAACGGGGAAAGGAGCTGCTGCTTTTTTCCTGCCCAGCCCCAGCCCTGCTTTGGGCTCGCCTACTGGGGCTGGCACCCCTCCGCAGTCGGCATTTGGGCAGGGGTTGGTGTGAAATGGCTGCAACCTTAAGAAAAACTGATTTATTCCCCTCCCTGATGCCTTGACAGTCAGCTGTGGTGTTTGTTTGCCCGACCTGACGCCTTTGCAGGGCAGCGAGGTGAACTTGTTTACCGATGTATTTATTATTTTTTTGGCCAGGCATGGCCCGCTGGCAGGCAGCCAAGCATGGAATCCCATGCTCCACTGCCCAGAGGGATGATGGGGACGCAGGGCAGCTGGAGCATGTGCCAGCCCCGCGAACGGCACAGGCTGTGCATGCCCCGTTCACATGCACGAAGGGAGGAAACGCAGCCAGGCTCTGCTTTCCTGACCTCGCCGTCACCCAGCACCGCCACAGTCCCTCCGAGCAGCTGCCAGGGACACGCGAAAGGGCCGTGGAGCAGCTATTGCCAATACCGAGGGGCTGCTGGGCTTTCTAGCTATTTCCAGGAAACCTGGAGAACAGCTGGGCCTGGTAAACAACGGGGATAACTCGTTGGGACATGAGGTGTTTTTCTCCCAGTGGTATTGGGAGAAAAATTGGGTGTCCTGACCATCACACCTAAATTTGGCCACAAGCCCTAAGGGGAGATGTGTCTGCCCAGATTCAGTCTCTCCAGAGCTGGAATGCTCTGTCTGCTTCTGCCAGGGGATAAGCAGGAGGATGGATTCCACTGCGCGTGTCTTGCTCGTGGGCTTGAAGGCAGGGATTGAGTGCTTGGTTCAAGGAGGTTGAATTATTCTGCCCCGAAAAATGCAGAAGGGCGCTGCCAAGTTATCCTGCTCAAGTGGGGAATAAAGGCTCCTTAGCCACTGATATAAATCTATTTGGAGGAAACTTGTCCTTTCATCCCAGGTACGACCCAGGCAAGCATCCCACCTTGATGCTAATAGGAGACTCCAGCATGCCTGGGGCAGAAATTTGAATTTTTGACTTGTTTTTTTTTCCTGCTCCTTGATTTTCTTAGCAATCCTCCTAATTAGCCAGGGATTTCCAACAGGAACAGTTGGAAGCAGCTGAGGTTGTGATTTGGGCTTGAGCAGCTTGATGAAGCCCCTCTACCCCCAACACCCCTTTGTGCCAACACCACTGCTTCGGGCATACATCCACACTCAAAAAACAACACTCCCTTTGCAAAAAAATTAAAATAACCAAACCCAAACCTGCTTTTTTTTCCCAGCCTGGGTCTGTATCCTAGCTAAATGGGATCCTGGATCCCATTCACAGCTGAGGACAAGGCTTTGGGGTGGAAAGAGGGACTTGGAAGTGGCTTCAGTCACGAAATCTCCGTGTTGTTGAACTGACCTGATCAGGACAAGTCGTGACAGAAGAGGCACTTGCCAGTAGTAATTTTTTAGTTTGTTTATTTGTTTTTTCCGAGGTTGATTTGCCAAAGTCAGGGAATGGATTTCCAGCCCACAGCGTCTGTGAAGAACATGCATGTGGGGGAATGCAGTCAGCAAAGCCTTTGGTCCACTTAAACATGAAATCACCTCTGGTTCCTGCTGCATTTCCCCTCTCCCTTTTTCCTTTTCTTAAGTTTTGGGTGCAGATGACCTACTCAGAAATTAACCCAAGTCAAGCACATTGGCACTCTAAATAGGAGAGCAATTTAATAAAGCATTAAATTGTTTATGGCTGTTGCAAGGGCAGCAATTTGGGCAAGTTCTCGGTGGAGAACATGCAGGTGGGAAAAGGTCTTTTTTGGATATGGCTTTACCAGTCCAAATTTTGGAAAGCCTGTGGTTGCCTTTTTTGGCTTGGCTTTGGAAGCCCTGCCATACCATGCTTGCAGCAGTGGGGTTGGGTGGCCTTGACAGATAACGGCGCGACTGCAAGCAAGACAAGACAAGGCAACGTGGGATGAGGCTGGCGTGTGCCAGCGCCATGTCTTAGTCACCCCATTTCATCGATGACTGACTCCGTCTGAATGTAAAAGGACCAGATTTTTGAGTAGCATCCGAAGGCAGCAGCGGTGTGGACTGCTAGGGATCGAGGTGGATGCGTGTGCTCCTGCATGTGTCCAAGGGAGCCGTGCTTGTCCAGGCATGGAGGGCTGGATTGGACCCTGCGTGAGATGAATTTTCAAGAATATTTAGCTGGCCAGCTCTGGAATGAGCGTCTGTGTTTAAGGCAGGATGGGAAGTGGACACGCAACACATCAATGCTCAGAGCATGTCTTGCAGATGCGGGGGACTGCAGCTACTGTGACCCTCTGGCCACCTTTGCCTTCACCCCAAACCCATGCTGGTGGGATTCCCTTTAGCCATGACTGCAGAAAGACCTTGCTTTTTCATCACTGCAGAAAGACCTTGCTTTTGCATAGCTGTCAGGTTTGGGAAACACTCCGGGCTCTGCCCATGAAAACTTCTGTGGGTCTTGGCATCCCGATGGGTACAGACTGTAGCTCAACGCACAGGTTGGGAGACACAGACATCCATCTGACCCATGAGGCATCACAAGCACCTTCACCCAGCAGTAAGAAAGATGTGCCCGTCACTGAGATGCCTTGGATTATCCAAGATCAGGCATAAATGCACAACATGAAGTGAAATAAGGTCAAACCTTGAGCCCTAGCCCAGCTCTCTTTATTGGGAAGTTGGCAGGAGAGCCTGCCCTGGAATCGGATGGCTGTCAGATCTCTTGTTGACTCAGGCCACTCTCTAGCAGTTGTTTGAATTCAGCCTGAGTGCCGGGTAAACAGCCGGGCTGGGAAATGTGAAACCCTCGCTCTGACCTTCCCGTCACCGCAGGCATCAGCCTGGGGAGGTGCAAGTGCAGAAGCACAGACCCACTGGAGCGGTGCGGAGGAGTACGTGGGCACAGTGGGGTGAACACGTGGGGTGAGCCCACGTCTCCTGGGATCATTTTTTTGGTTTTCAAGGAGTGAGAAGAAAGAATTGAACGCTACTTGGGGCAGAGTTTGTGCTGTGATTCCCTCATGAGTGGTGTTGCCAGAAATATTGAAGCAGATGCCAAAAAAGTGGTTTTCCCCCTTCTCCAACATATTTGGTGGGGACAGCTCATGGTCAGTGGCCAGCGCAGGCTTCCATCTGTGCCATTCCCTCATGACTCTGGCTTTCAACTATCACCATTTGTTTTGGGAGTAAACTGGGGCACTCCCTAGTGCTGTGAAGCACAGCATCTTCCCTCATGATCCCTACCAAACTGCCCGGTACCCAAACACTGGTTTGCTACTGAATGTTAAACTCCAGGGCAGAAATCTAAACATCAGCTAAATTTTCTTTTTTTCCATGGAGCTGTTAACGGCTTGTCATTGCGAGTTGGAAAATGTAAATGCATTTGAGAAAATATGTTGGCAGCAAGCTCCCCATATTGTTTCAGCTTGTCCCAAAATTCCAGAGAAATTTCCTGTTAATATTTTTCTTGTCTCATTAGAAAATATCGAGGAAAGAAGAAACAAATTCTGTAGATATTTTTTGACAATTTTAGCCTTTTTTTTTTTGTTTTGTTTCGTTTTTTGGTTTTTTCCCCAGCCAGGTCTCTATTGCATGGAAAAAATAAATGAAATGCACAAATTAAAAACATCTGCTAGGAATTAGTTAAATAGAAATCTTTGCCCTATAAGCAGGGAAAAAAAAAAAAATTAAGAAAACCCTGATAAAGAAATCTCGTTATTTATCTTCCGCATTCCAGCGATCTGTGTGATCTGATTCCAGTGAGTGGCTCCAAAAATTGGTTAGGAGTGTTGTTAGGAAATCAGATTTGACAGGTTACCTGGGAGAGCCTTTGACTGTAGAGAGCTCCAGCAAAAGATATGGAAACTCAGACTGAAGCTAAATAAAAAAATATCTCCTAGAGATGTCTGCTGCGTGAAGGCCAGAGCCTCCAACTGGCTTTCATCTCTTGGTCATGTTTTGTTCCTGATCGAAAGAATTCAGAAGTCTTTGCCATCTCATGACAGCTTTTCAGTTGATTGGTCCTTGGGCAGTTTTTGGTGTAGCTGTGGACCTTCCTATTCTAAATTTCAACCTGTTGACCATAGGCTTTCCCTCTTAGCTGTTTCACAGAGTTCCTAAATGCAGTCCTGGCAGGTCTCAGGTTTAAAAGCACATGCCAGAGGTCTGGAGAAGAGGGACACTTAGACCTCCTCTCTTGATGCCTTGTGGTTTTCATCGGTTGAACAGAGGGGTGAGCCCTTGGTGAGGCTGATCCAGGGAACAGCTCAAGCCAAGAAGTGGTGTTCATCCCAAAAGTGGTTCTTCTTGGACAAAGCTGAGGTGCGTAGGACACTGTTGGGCAACCATCACCTGCCTGTATCATCCCAGCCCTGTGAGGAAGCAAGGACAAGCGGGTTGTCGAGATGGCAGACGTGTTAGCAAGGTTGTGTGTGGCAAGATCCTCAGCACGTACGCGGTTTCGAAATGGATCTCCTCATCAAAACTTTATTCTTCCTCCCTGCATGACACTCTGGATTGAACGAGGAATTGTGTTTTGGGTCATTTCATGCTGGAGCACACCGAGACATGTTGAATGGCTTTGGACACAGGAAGCACTGAGGTCTCTCAACATGCTCACAGGCTACACACAGCCCCAGGACACGTCTTTTTTACAATCAATATCCACAGCAGGGCAAGTGCAGTGCTCTGGGAGTGCCCATTTCTCTCTGTTTCTGGTAGAGGCGATCAGAGGTGACCAGCCCTTTGTAGACATGCAAAATGAAAAAAATCCTTCCCAAATACTGCTCACAGCTTTGCTCTGGATGGAGACAGACGCAGCAGGAGCCATGTGGGGCTGCAATGCCTCCTCCCTGCTCAGCGTCCCCCAGGGAACATAAGCCATCCAAGTCTCCCTGATGGTGCAGATCATCCTGGGATGCTTCTTTGTAGGATGACGTTTAATCACCCCCTGATCAAAAGTCCCCGTGTTAGGAGCCGCACTGATATTAGCAGGGGTTGATAGCAAGAATAAAAAAATATCCATTTTCCTAGGCTGTGATTAATCTGCCGCGTGCTGCCGCCTGCAAGCGCCTCCTCCTTGAGCAGCAGGAATACAAACCACCACGTTTTCTTCCTGAGAGCTTTGTATTGTAGCTTCTTGCATTTCTTTGAAGAGATTCCCCAGGATCTCCCGGGTACCTGGCTTCATGACATCATTGCCTACAAGTCTTTAGAAGCTTCTTGATCACCATGGCAATACTGAGGTTGTCACTGGCCTGGGCTTGTTACATCATAAGCTGAGTCAGCCCCAGAATGAAAAGCCACAGCCTTTGCCATTGTTTGATTTAATAACCTGCAATGATGAGATAACGATCCAGGCCCTTAATGAAAGGTGGGTGTTAATAAGACGTTAGGAAATAGTTCAATAGCAAAGTCCCCGGGATAATGACAGGCTGTGATTTCCGGAGGGTGACCATCTTCCACCTTAAATAGGTTGAATAGACTCAGCCATTGGGGGTTTCATATCCATCACTGGGCCCTGCAGGCAGGAGACCAGGAGAGCTGCATCCCAAATGGAGCACTGGGCTGGGAGTTAAGTTCTTGCTGAACACAACCAGCTCTTGGTGAACACAACCATCTTCAGCCACTGGGCACCTCCATGGACATGGCTCTTACACCAATCTGTGCTTAGGGGAGGGCTGGGATTTTAACTCCTTCCTGCTGGATGTCCACCTTGCTGCATCCCTTTGCAGCACAGATTACGTCTGGATCAGGTGTGAGCACGGGGCTGTGTTTCTGATTATTTGCCTGGAGAAGGTGCTATGGTAACCTGTGCCAGGTTTGTGCTGGCTACAGCAGGAAGGGGAATATCTGGTCTGGCAGCTGGGACAGAGTCACCCTGTAAACACGCTTTTCTTTCAAACCAGCAGGATTTTTGTGCTGGAGCAATGCCTTGTCGCAGGTGGTTGTGGTATCTTGCTTAGGGATGAGGTAACCTCAAGTCAAGTTTAACATCTTGTGGATTTACACCCTAAATCAATCCCAAGACTTTCAGTGGGGAATTTCATACCCTAGAATCACTGGGAAAATAGCAAGGTGTTCCTTCGGTGTGAGTAAAAGTACCTGGGAGTAGGAGGCACAACCTAGTGCCAGACTAATGTGAATATTGGCTCGTCGGAGTCACTGACAGTGCCAAAACCACAATTTTGTCTCTGTGACTGATCTGCACCCTTCGACCCTTTCTGTCGGGACCAAGCCTGAAATTTTGCAGCCAGATTTACAAGGAGAACCAGTATCAGGTTCCTGAGACTGGAATATCCCCAAACTCTTGCCATCTAATTACCCTGTAACCACTTTTAAAAACACGTATTTGTCTCTGCAACCTGTGGAGTAAATTATCTTTATGATTTAGCCCGTTTATGGGTGAGTTTTGTTTTGTACTACTCTTGTAAGGTCAGGAACTTTCACAGGACATTGCTCAATCCTCCTGGACCCATTTCTGAGCTGATCTGACAGCGTTGAGAAATACCCCTGCTCCAGTAGATGTTGCAGGTTCAGAACGTTATTTCCAAACGTTATTTTTTTGAGAATTACAGAATGTAATTCAGGAACCAGTAATTCTCAAAGATTACAGATGAAACTCCTTTCCTGGGATTTTAAAGAAGAACACCGGTCTGCAAGGCTCCTTTGGGGTCCAGGGAGGTTCCTTTGGGGTCATGAATCCTGGATGCTGGACACTCAACGCCTCCCCATCTCTGTCCATGAGCTTTACTGGGTCTTCCCAGGGACCCTCCAAGACCTGAGCACAGCCAGGGGTACCCACTTCTCTCTGGGGACAATGGAGGGATCTTTGGGTGATTTTGCTTCTAACTTGGTGAATCGAGACTAAATGCAGGGTCTCATCCTTCCTTCTCCCCTGTATTTGTAATGGCCAGGTGATGTGTTTGCAACTCTCCCGTTTCCTTTCCTACCTACCTTTAACTTGTGTGATTATAACCAAATGCCTCTACTCAGGGCGCAAATCTGCCGGCTGAAGGGAAACCAGATTTGAACTCTCATCCTCCTGCTTGAAGGGCTCCTAAATGAAAAGGAATTAAAAAAAAATATATTGCTTTTATCAAGGCTGATGGCGTGGCACGGCAGAGGGTTGACTTCAGGCCGAATTTATTATCCCTGAAATATTTTCTGTGTTGCACAGGGTGCGACAGTGACAGCACACAGGGGAGTTCAGAGCAGAGGGCTGAGCGAAACCAAGAAGGTGCCCAAGCCAGAATCAGTTGAATACGTATAAAAAACCACTTAAATAAAACTATAGGGACCCCCTTTTGCCAGTGGACAGTGAAATGATTTTGGTTTATTACCACCTGGGAAGTACCCATCGCTGCAAGCGAGGTCATGTGCCCAACAGCTGATTTTTGCTGCTTGTCGCTTGAGTGTTGCAACAGCAGCCCCCATGCATTTCTGCAACCCCCTCCTGGCTTTTCCTGCCTCTTGGCTGCCAGGAAAGGCAAGAGCAGCTCCCGGCGGGGTGTTCGACTGGGGTGATACAGAGGGGATGAGACTCTGCTGGGGTTTTTCCTCTTGACTCAGCAATCTCAGCGTCGGAGACTGAACCCCTTTGAGTTTTCCCCTTCCCTGCTTGCAGCTACTTTTCAGAACAGCATCCAAAGGCATGTGTGCGGCAGCCCCGAGTGCTTGCTCTGCTGGTATTTCAGTGCTTGGCTGTTAGCAACTGGCTGAATTTCTTACGATGGGGGAAGGAAGACGTTTCATGAGTACGTCAGGTCCAGTTACAGCGTGCAATAGTCTCCAAAACTGGACGGCGTGTCCCTGGACAGAGGAACGGGTGTATTTCTCCAGCGTTTGAGGGATGGCTATGGGGAAGCCCCGAGCACGGGATGTTCCCTGCCTTGCCCTGATCCTGCACCCTGGCGAAGGGTTCAGCCCTCCCAGTTGCAGACCCCAGGGGTGTCAATTGGGAGTTCTCTGATTTCAGGGTAGGGGACTGCGAGTTCCACGTTGAGCAGCACCACTGCAGGAAACCCTGCCTTGAAATAATATAATGAAGAAACGATTTTGCCTGATTTCTGTTCCTCTTTGCCTGGCAGCGGGGTTGGTGTTGCAGGTTCGATGCTGTTGAGGAGGAAAGGGAGCGTGTGATTGCGAGGGCAGGCAGGGTGAAAGGCAAGAAATGAGGAAGGAAAAAACCATCTTGCAAAGAGGAGAGAAAAAGCTCTTTTCTGTGGCAGAAAGACCCCGATGAGTTGCAGGGGCTGATGCAGGAACTCATCTCTGTGGCCTTTGCACCAGGACTGGGGCAGGGTGAGATGAGGAGAGGGAGCGGTGATACCCTGATGACACACATGTAGAGTTTGCACTTCACTCCTCCTTTCTTTATTCTTGTAATCGAAATACCTGCAAGGGACGAGGGGGAGGGAGGTGATTGAAAAATGCAGACACAAAGGGCCGTGAACTCCAGCTGCCTCTCCAAACCCAAACATCTTTTTATCAACCTTTGCCAAACCCCCTGCTCCATAAGCCTGACCTTCAGCAGCTTTTGCAAACTTCGAGGCCCTGCAAAGAAAGCGCCGTCAGCAGCAAAACCAGCTCAGCATCCAGCGTGCAAGAGGAGGAGGCAACCACTTGGATTCCTCCCTGATATTTTTGAAAGCCCCCGATTCCCCTAAAGCATTGCAAACAATTTTCTTGGCTTCTCCAGGATCCCACTGATTGTTTTCAGAAGCGTGAAGAGCTTAGTGTTTGTTTGGGTTTTGATTTTTTTTTTCCCCAAATAAATGTGTAAATACCTTTTGACCAGCCCAGAGGAATAATTTTCTCTGTTGCAAGAGCTCGTCGTTTATGCACTAATAAGAATTTGGGCAGCTGCTGCCTGACTTTTGCAACCTCCCAAGGTAGGGAGAGCTGCTTGTGCCCATGCCCCAGGTTGGTAAACTGAGGCTGTGCTGGAAATTGCCGCAGGTCAAGCTGCGCTGCCGTTAACCGAGCACACGTATGGCTGCATCTTCAGGGTGATGCGTGCATAGCTCCTAGCCAGCGTCTCCAAATTTGAGCCGTACAAAGAATTGCTGGGTGCAGGGTTGGACCACGCGACTCGGATCCCACCGGGCATCACTCACGCTGCATCCTGTCCCCTCCGTGCCACATCTGAAGGAGATGATCCGTGTTGCGCTGAACGTAGGCATGATCGTGACTTGTCCTGTCCTTTCAAGTTTCCTGTAGAGGAAAAAAAAAATAGAAAAAGAAAAAAAAGGGAGGATGAATCATGGCTTAGTCAGAGTTGGGGCTCGCCGAAGCAATCGCTGCTGTTGCCTGCATTTTGATGCCGCGGGAAGGATGCCGAGGGGGGGCTGGCTGGTGGCCCCTTGGTAACCGTAGGTTCTTCCAAGTGGAATGGGGAATTTAGTCCAGGCTTGTGATTTTGGGGCCGCATCCAGAGCCTAATTCCACTGTTCAGGGTGGGTTGCTAGGTCAGATTGGTGAGAAATGAAAGGGGGTATTGAAGAGTTTTGGCTTTGGTGTTTCGGAGAATTCTGCAGCTTGTAAACCCCATAAAAGACAGGTGTCCCATTGTCAAACAGGGGGTTTCCCCCTTTTCTGCCAGACTGCTCTCCTTGCACTGCCCTCCTCTCTCCCACACCTCTGAACCTGCCACCTCCAGCCCTCAGGTGCTCGAGATCATTATTTTCCCTGTCTACCACCAGGGCTGTCAGATTCCAAGCCCTGGCATCACCTTTATTCCCCTGTCCCTTTGCATTTGTTAAACCCCCGCGGGTGCTTGCGGTGGGGTAGTTAAGGCAGAACCTCGGTCGAACAATGGGTGATTTATTCCTCCCTCTGCATCTTTCGTCACCCAGCGAAGCAGAGGGTACAGGACAGCATCGCCGGCAGTCCCATGGCACGCGGTGCTCGCGTGGCTCTCAGCAAGCCGACGCACCTCTTACCGACAGCATTTGGCCCCGTCAGTGATTTGATTTCTTGAAAAATCGCTGAGCTAAGCACCCCATGGGTTCCTTTCACAGCAGCTGAGAGCAACAGCTTATTTACCGGACCAGGCTCTATTTTTAGGGACCTGTGCTTTTACACAGCAAGGCTCGAGAGGGGAAAAAAATAAACCTTCTCTGTGCACCCAGTGCTGTCCTGCCCACCACCCTCTCCCTGCAGTAAAAGTGCCTTATAAATAGTAATGGTGCTTCTTCCAGCTGACCTCGCTTGGAGCAGCTGGGTGCTCGTGCCTTTGAAAACCAGGCCATTTATTTAGGAGTTGAAGTTTTCCGCTCCAGTTATTGGAGAGTTTTTAAGCCAAGAATTACTAGGTGGATGTAATTTGAAGTGACTGCGATTTTAATTCAGGCGGGGTTTTGCTTTCGGGCTCCTTTTGATACTGTGGGGGTGGTGACTTTTTGAAGTGGGGAAGAGCGGCGGAGACCCGAGCTGTTGGGGGCAGGGGGATGCCCAAACTCCTCATCCTGCATCATCACGTGAATTTTATTCCTTCTTCTAGCTCACGTTTTAGCCAGGAACCAAATTTTCGTTGCCCTCCACAAGAAAAGGTCCAGGGGTTTGGAAAATAATCCCACCTCCTGCCCTTTCTGCAGATTTTGCAGACAGTGGTCCAGGGAGCCCTGTTGTGTCCGACCCCCATCCCCACCTTTGCCAGCCGAAGCGCTGGCTGCTCTCACCCTCTTCCTTCCCACATCCCAAATCTCTGTCTCTTTTCCAGATCCCTCATAGTAGCTATTTTTTCCCCTGTGAATATTTTTTTCCTGCGTAGGAGAGGGAAGGATTGTGCATTTTTTTACTCTATCCATCTTAGCTCCACGTAAGGAGAGAGATAGCCAAAAACACGCTCTTTCTAGACCCGTTATAAAAATACAACCCTTTGCTTCTAGGGGAGGAAAATGCCCTAGATAATGAAAGAGGCTACTGACAAAGTATTCGAGATGCTACTTACCGAGCTTTAAATTTCCAAGCAACATTTGCTTTATTATACCCCACCAAAGCAGATGGTGCTGGATGATGTCCCCAACCCCTCTGTGCTGCGAGCACCGACTACTTCGGGTTGGTGTTACTGCTGGGCTGCTGTTCACAGCCTGATTTCAGGTGGAAAAGTAACCTGCAGGAAGCTGGCTGGAACTGGATTAATGAGTACAATAAAGTAATGAAATAGTGAATATGATAAAGTAATCACAATGATAAAATTAATAAATATTAGAAATAATAATAAATGATGAAATTAAATAATGGAGAACAATGTAAATTATAAAGATAAATGATAAAGAAAATAAAAATAATAACATTAACAAAAATAAATGTAATATTATCAATAAGAATACATTCTGACATTATTAATAAAAATAAATGTAATGATAAATAGTACGAATTATCAATAATAATAAATAATGAAATTAAACAATTAAATTAACTAAAATAATACAATATGATCGTGCCCATTTCAGAGCGCAGCTTCCCCGAGGAGCATCCCCAGCGCCGCCGCCGCTTCACACCCCCCACGAGAGCCGCTTTTTTTGCTGTGAGCGAGTCCGGGGGAGGGGTGTGGGGGGGATGTCTGAGCCGCCGCCCCGGAGCCCGCCCGGGCGTTGTGCGCGTCCGCGGAGCGGGGCGGTCGCCCGCGGGCGGAGGCGGAGCCGCAGCCAAGGGCATCCCCGCCGGGGGAGGCGGCCCGGCCCGGCACAAGCCATGTGCGACGTGAGCGACGTGCAGGGGCGCAGACCCCGGCCCTCCGCCGCCCCCCGCCTGCGGGGAGCGCCCGCCGCAGGGGCTGGGGGAGCAAGGAGGCGCCTGCAGCCGCCCCCCTACATGCCACCACGGCCGTTTAGCTAGTTTGTAGTTAAATGTTATTTTAAAAATTATTTAATTATTACCTTCTTTTACTTCTTTTTTTTTTCCCGATTTCCCCCCCGATTTTAATTTACTTTTTAGTTTTATTTTTTCTATTTTTTCTATTTTATTTCTTCTAATTTTTTCAATATTTTATCATTCCCACGTTTCATCCTTTACGTATATCACCCTGCACACATTTTACCTTCCGCCCATCACACATCCCACCCTTTACACATTCTATCTTTCGCCCACTTTCTTTAACTTCATTGTTTTTTCGCCTGGGGACCCCCTGCACGCCCCCTCCCCCCCTCCCCCAGGCGCAGGGCTGAAGGCACGCTGAGAGCCGCTCCCCCCCCCCCTCCCCCCCCACAGAACAAAGGCTCCCCGCCGCCTCCTTTGTCCCCGCTGCAGTGCGGGGGGGCCGGCAGCAGGCGGCAGCGCGGCCCCAGCCCCGCCGAACCGCGCCGCAGGCCCCCCCCCCCCCTTCTCCGCCCTCCCCCTCCTCCTCCCCCCGGAGGGCCGGGCGCCGGCCGGCCTGTCGGGCTAGAAATAGGCGGCCGCCGACACCGCCGCCTCATCGCGAGCGGAGCGAGAGCACCGGCAGCACCGCCGCTTCCCCGCAGACACCGCGCAGGGCCCCGGCTCGAGATTTTTCCTCATAAAAAGGGCCTTTTTTTTTTTTAAATTATTATTATTTTTCCTATTTTTTTTGTTTTAACCCGGATTTAGAGCAGAAGTAGCGGCAGCACTCGGCCCCGCTCCCTCCGAGCACGCCGCGGCGGTATCGGTGCCGTTCCTGCCGGCTTTGTGCCCTGGAGCCCCGTCCCTCCTCTTCCTCCTCCGCCCCCTCCTCCGCCGCAAAGCCTTAACGACGCTCCGAGAAGCATCCGAAACCGCCGCGGCCGCTTGTCCGAGCCCCCACCCAGAGCGACGACTGCGACAAAAAGCCTTTTTATTTATTTTAAGTTATATATTTCCCCACCGCCACCTTCCTCTTTTTTTATTTTTTTTCTCGCCCCCGCAAACGCATCAAGGTGGACGCGGAGCGCAAAAAGCCCTTTGTTTTAAAAATGCCCATGGAGCTGACGCAAAGCCGCATCCAGAAGATTTGGCTTCCCAATGACAACCGGCCGGCTCTGCCCCGCCGCCGTGAGTACGGGCACCGCAGCAGCGCCGCGGGATGGGGGCGGGTGGGATGGGAAACAGCCCCCCTCCTTCTGCACACCTCGGGGCGGCTCCTTGCAACTCCCTTTCCCTCTCCACCACCTTTTTTTCCTCCTAATATCCATGCAGCATCCCCCCCCTTTCCTCCTCCAGCATCATCCCGGTGTCTGCATCCCACCCGCTGCCATCCCGTGACTCACTTCCAGCCCTGGGAGCTGCGGGAAGGTACAACCATCCCAAGGCAGCTCCCCCGGCTCCGTGGAGCGGAGGATGCGGGGAGACGCTGACACACGGATGTCCCAATTTCCACCCCCCCCCGCCTCCAGTCCCGTGATTAAAAGGGAAGGGAGCAGGTTGCTAACCTCGGCACCCGGGTACCAGCTCAGCTGGGATTTCCAGAGTGTCTGGCACTTTGCTCTGGGATTTATTAGTGATTTTTTTTTCTGAGGACAGGAAGGCAGGATTAGGGCAATGGGTTTGGAAAAATCACCAGCCGTTTGCACTTTACCCTGCGCTGTGGTTGGGATGAGATGGGAGGCAGGTGGAGGGGAGAGCAGAAATTAATGTTGAAGCTCCTGCAGTGGGTTTCCTTCTTCTCAAAGCTCAGAAAACATCTTGGGTGTTAAAAACCAACCTCCGCGCTTGGGAAAAAATCAATTAAAAATAAAAGCAAACGCTTGGGTCATCCCGGTGTTACTATAAAACAAATCGTGAATCATATACAATGTTAAAGCTCAAGTGGCAGCTCTTGTAACTCGCCCAACAGCTCAACTGACAACCTGCCAGTTGTGCAACTCCGCGTAACTCGAAAATAAGCGTCGCAGGAATCCGCAGGGCCGGGGCTGCGGAGAGCAGGGATGGAGGAGGTGGCACTTGGCAGCCTGGCAGAGGATGGAAGTGGCTTGGGCAGTTGGGTGAATCAGCCTTTCTGATGCTTTTCTCGAGCAGGATTTTTTTAAATTTATTTAAAAAATTTAAAATTTAAAAATTTTAATTTAAAAAATAAAAAGAAAGCCTGCTCGAGAAAAGCATCAGAAAGGCTGATGCCCTTTAAAAAAAAAAAAAAGGGGGGGGGGGGGGGCGATGGATTTGCCCTATGGCTGTGGGTCAGGGATGGCTGAGCCCTATAGCAGATACTTGCAGGCACAGCCCGTGGTGGCGAGGGCAGCTCAGCATCAGAAGCTGCTGAGGAAATGGTTTTCAGCAACAGGCTGAACATCTGGATTGCCACGGGGCTTTGCTTTTAGCCGGCTAAAATGTCTCTTGGCTTAATGCTTCGCAGATGTATCGGTTGGGTTTGATTTTTCTCGAGGACTGACACCTTTGAATGAAAATCCCTCGTGTGTGCGGAGCCTCCCTGTGTTTTCTGCCGCTTTCTTCACCTGGTCTCTTGGATGAGGGAATTCCCCCGTGGCAGAGGAGAAACCTAATATATTTTAGTGTATTAAAACACCAAGGGGCTCAATAATACCGTAACGTGGCTTCTAATTATTTTCTCTTGGGGTGGAAACAAGCTGCGCTGGGCACAGCTCACTGCTCTCTGTGGGCGTTATTGGGGGTTTTTTATGTTGCGGGTTGGTCTTTTTTTCACTCGAGGTGCGTATTTTAAACTCCAGGTGCTATTTAATTCCTCTGCAGCAACGAAGAGCAGAGCCGGGTGGGAATGGAGGTTTAATAGACGGGAGGCTGTGGTCCCCAGTGGGGAGCATCCCGGGGAGCATCCTCGGAAAGCTCCCGCCTGGCTGTTAAATAATTAGTCGGATTGTCCGTTTTCTTCTCAATGGGAGGCTCGGATGGGTGCGAACGATGCCTTCATCTGGCCTTTTGACGGCGATCCATTCAACTGCTGTCAAGCTGCACGTCTCTCACGTAGGAGCTGGGAAAGTCAAGTCGTGGCTGGATGGGCAGAGCCAGGCAAGGGGAGGGGGCTCGGGTGGAGGATGCTCGAAGGGGAAAAGGGGCTGCCTCTGCCTTTCCCATCGCTCCGGCTCCACGGCACGAGAGAATACGCGGGCGATGTGCGTGCTGGCACGTTGCGGGGGGGAGAGGGGGAATATGGGTTTACACATGCGTGTACGCGATGTGCAGCGCAGAAACGCGGTTCTCGGTGCGCCCGCCGAGGTGTCGGGGAATTGCAGCGGGAAGAAGCTGGAAAAGGGGAGTGTAAGGAAGACTAACGTAGGACATGTGGCGTGGGATTGCGGGAGGCGCGTGGAATGCTTCTTACGGGGAGACAGCAAGAATGCCTGAAGTGGGGAGGTGGCTCTTTTAACTAATCCACCAGTTCCCTTCCTTTTTTGTTTGTGTGTGAGTTTTGGGGTTTAGGTTGGCTTTTTTTTTTGTTGTTGTTGGGTTTTTTTCCTTCCTTCCACCCACTCCAGTGAAGTGTGGGAACGCAATGGCACTGACAGAAGGCACAAGTGACAAGCAACTTCTAAATACCCTGATTGAGCCTTTTGAAAGCCATCCCTGACCTTGACGTACCTGGATAGCTGTTGATAACGAGTAATGAATATGCATTGAAATCCCTGATAGCTTTCCAGCAGTGGTGAAAAGAAATGATGAATTAGGTCTTTGTGAAGCACTGGGAACAAAACATTGGTTTCTGTTACATCCCCGAGGCAAAGTTTCCTGGAGGCTTTTGTGATTTAGCTGGGTTTGGGCTCAAGTTTCTGATAAAAAGGTGTTTTGGGAGGTGCTTCCCAGGTCCATAAACAGATGCTTTTTCATGGTCCAAGTGAACCTGGTTCTTTCCTTTGGCAACAAACCGAATTGGGGAAAGATTTCCTCAAATACAGGTGTTTAACTCCTACAGCACCCTTTGGAGGTGGCATGTTAGTGCCAGCTCTGGGACGGTCTCAGCTGTCTGGAGCCAAAGGCGCATGAACAGTACCTGGCATTGTCCCCATCCTCTCAGAATGCTTTTATTTTAGCGGCCCCAAATTCTCTTGGTCTGCTCTTTGAGATGCTTTGTCTGCTGGCAGGTGGAGAAAAGAGGAGTATTCACATATTATTCTTTCTTCCTTCCCTTTATGTAATACTTGGTTGGCTTTGTGGAAAAAAATTAAAGACTTGTCCATAGGTGGGTTGAGGATGTGAGAGAAATATTTTGTGTGGTGTTTTTTTTTTTGGGTTTTTTTTTTTTTTTTCCTGGATGCCTTGCACAGCCGCCTTGGTACCCCAGCACACAAAACCAGCAGGAGCTGGCCCGGTCTTTTGAAAGGCGGCACCGGGGAGGCAGGTCACACAAAGGGAAAGAGCACGAGGGCAGTTCCAGCCTGAGGAATGCAGAATGTTTTAATAGTGGGTTTTTTCTTTTATCTCTTAGATCGTTTTTCTTCTCTCTTGTCTGCTGAGTGCGCTTTGGCGAGACAGCCAGGCAGATCATGAGTGGCTCTTCTGGTTCCGTTTCTTTAGCTGCTGGGTTGTATTATTATTATTAAAAGGAAGGCAAATTCCGCATGCTTTGCACGCTGTCTGGATATCTCTGTTTGCCCTTTCCAAACCTCAGCTGAGAAAAATCTACCCCAACCCCGTCTCCATCCCTGGGAGCCTCCCGCATCCCTGTGGTCTGGTCCCACCTGCGGGCAGCTGGGATGGGCAGGCAGCTCTCTCCGCCCAGACCGTAATTAACCGGCGTTTTATGGCTCTGCCACCAGCCACTCACTCCCTGCATTCCTTTCCAGTGAGGTCTCCGGCCTCGCTGGGTGGATTGAAGGGTGGGTGAGAAATCCCCCGGAGGGTCTCGTCTGTCGGGGCTGGTCTCTGCCCTCGCCGGGAGGGCTCTTGGCGTGTCACCGGGCGGCATGAAAGGCAGCTGGCTAATCCAAATTCCATTAGGCATCGTTAAGATCTTCCTTTCCCGTATTTAAAGCTCTTGGCTTTGTGCCTTGGCCTTTTGTGTGTGTAGCACCATGTGAGAAGCGATTCTGCAGGGCAAACCCTGAGACATGGGAGAGGGATGCTGCCGTGTTATGTGGTCCATGGGCTGTGCGGTCCAGATGTATCCCGTGGTGCTGGGACCAGGCTGTGGAGGGCTAAAAAAAAAAATATGTTCAACTGCATTCCTAGTCATTCAACCTCAGAAATTTCTTCCAAACTGAACCAGCAATTTACTTTCTAAAGGATTTATGGGGGAAGAAGTGATTCACCTGGGCAGCTTGGCAGCTGATTTGTCTGCATTTTGGTCATGCCATTTGGGTGAATTGGAGCAGAGTTTTTCTTCACTTGCCAAATCATCACTAAGTGATGCCTCTGGATTTATTTGCAGCTGTTTGATGCCATTTCTCTTTACAAAAACAACAACAAAACCCAGCTTAAGTTTATGGGGGAAAAAGGGATAAGTCACTCATCTACTTCTAAATGCTGGTGGTTCTGCAATCCTCAAGTCCTGCTTGTCTTCAGAATAAAACACTTAGGTGGTTGCATTTGCATGTGTATCAGCTAAAAAGCTATCAAAAGTTTTTGGAAGGTCATCTCTGTGCAGACCTGGTATTTCAGCACAGCAGCTGTATCTGAAGTGTGCCGCTGTGAGCGCTAGATCCAAGTTCTTGGCCATCCTCTATGTTTTCACAACATCGGCTAAACTGTGGAAATAAAGTTGTGTTTGCCTTTTGTAAGTGGGGAAACTGAGGCACGGAGGTCCTGCAGGGAGCCTGCGGCAGCTGCTGGTTCCTTGACCACTTGCAGCCATCAGGATGTCATCCTCTTGCTGTGGCTGCTGTCCCATGGTTTAGGGGTGAATTCGGGTCAGCACAGCTTAGCTGGAGCAGGTGTGTCTCACCCATGGGCAGCTGCAGAGCTGTCGACCAAGTCCTCTGTTCTGATCTGCTCATTCAGCAGATCCCGTTGCAAAAATGAATCAGTGGATTCACCTGTTCAAGGTTTTGGTTGTTTGGGCTCATGACAGTGGTGTGCAGGAGATGCTGCAGAGATAGTCATGTGTGGGGAGCAGAGGCTTTGCGTTTCCTGTAGCTGCTGAAGGACCTAGGGGAAGGTTGGGTCAAGAGCAAATGCCTTGTAAGGTTGATACAAGATGAGCTGGAGGATTAACAGCTACTCATGTTGTGCTTTCTCCTCCTCCTTGTAGCATGTGGGCCACAGCTTGCCAATTCCCCCACTGTGATAGTGATGGTTGGGCTCCCAGCCCGTGGGAAGACCTACATCTCCAAGAAGCTGACTCGCTACCTCAACTGGATTGGTGTCCCAACAAAAGGTGAGGCTTTCACTGGCTGCTTAGGGAAAGCATGAGGTCGGGGTCCTTGGGAGATGCTCAAGGAGCTTAGTCCTTTGGGGTGTGCAAGGAGGGGGTGGGATTCTTCCCAATATCTCATGGGCCAAATATCTATGTCCTCCCATCGCCTCTGCTGCAACCCAAGTTCTTCTTCATTTTGAAGACCAAGACATGTCCCTGAGCCTTTTGCTCTTAAGGATGTCACTGCTTGACCCATTGCTAGAAAGTGTTATCTGCAGGAGCTGCAGAGCTGAGTCAAGCTGTGCTGATGCCCGCTCCTGGTTTTGATGGTCTTTGCCTTTCCCACACAGTTTTCAATGTGGGGGAGTATCGCCGTGAGGCAGTGAAGCATTACAGCTCCTATGACTTCTTCCGCCCTGATAATGAGGAAGCCATGAAAGTCAGGAGGTAAGTGTGGGCACTGCATCTGTGCTCATACCCCGGGTGCAAATGGGTGGCGAAGCCCATGGGTGGCACTGGTGTTGCTCAGCTTGTTTGGGAGGGTGACGGACAGAGGATCTGTGTTCTGGCTTGAGGTTTCCCTGCTTGCCTGAGAAGGGCCTGACTTGGGTACCAAGAGCTGAAAACTGAAGTTGTGAGGGCTTGGTAGCTTCAGTGTCACCAGTACATCATCTTCAGGGTCAACTATGTGAGGTATGAGGTCTGCCATGAGGTTTAATCTCTACTTCTCCATCTGCGATAAAGGCCAGCATGCTGCTTGGCATGCATGGCTCTTGTGGTTTTGGCAGACCAAGGATATCTATTAAATGTCTGAGGGATGAGGGTGGAGAAGGCAAGGAGGAACTGCAAAGCCTGCTGTTCTTCTTGGAGGTCTGTGCATGGACAGCTGTAAGCATCTCTAAGGACTTCAGGAACATGTCTCTCACTACTTTTGCAGGCAATGCGCCCTGGCTGCTTTGAGGGATGTCAAGCTGTACCTGACGGAGGAGGCTGGCCAAATTGCGGTAAGCTCAGAGATGTGCTCTGTGGGGTTTGGCAGCAGTCCTGGTCCCGAAGGTGCTGTGCCCTATGCAGTTCGCCCTGCAGTCCCTTCTCTGAGGAAGGGCTCAGTGGGAAACCAGGTTTTCTTGGTGCTAATCACAATCTTTGCTTTCAAAGGTTTTTGATGCCACCAATACCACACAGGAGAGGAGAGGGATGATCCTAAACTTTGCCAAAGAAAATGGATTCAAGGTTGGTACTACTGGGCTGCTGCCTGAATTACACAGTCCACGAGTGTATTGTTGGAGGTTTTTTTTTTTTCTCCTAACACGTTGTCTTTGACACTCCTGCGTAAGGGGGATTTCAGTGCTCAGTTTGATCAACAAATATGAAACTCTTCCTTTGTTCCCAATCTCTGGAGAAGGAAAGGATGGGAGTGGGGCAGAGGGAGAGCTCTCTGGTCAAGAGGGGAGGAGGTTGGGTTGAGCAAGGAGATGGTTGAATGCTACAAACCTTATTTCTGGCCTTCAGGTGAGCTTTGTTTTGGTTTGCAGGTGTTCTTCATTGAATCTGTCTGCAATGATCCCACTGTAGTTGACACCAATGTTAGGGTAAGTGTGGAAATGCCTTGCTTCTGTTTTCTCTCATGGAGGATTTTCCACCTGTGCTCAGCTGGTTTCTTATCAGAATGTCTTGACAAAGTTGGTTGAGGATTAGGAGTTTTTTATCTTTTTATGATGCATTTGTCCTGGGATGAGAAAAGAACTGTTATCTCCCAGGACCCAGAGCCACCTGGAATTAATGAAAACAGAAGTTGTTGTAGCCTTTCCCTAGTTAGCTTCCATGCCCTCTGCAATTTTGTTGTCCTGTAGCTTGATATCAAGGAGAGAAGTGTATGCAACATGCTTTGGTGACCCTCTCGAGTTCCAATTCTTGGAAGTGATGGGTGTGTTCAGGGGTTTAAATCCCATCAGAGGGCAGTCAGACTCATCTTCAGCCTTATGCAGCTTTCCAAAATCTACTGGTGTCTGCTTTGAGAAGGATAACAGCTCAGCTTAGAGGTGTCGTAGCTGGGAAAGCAACATAAAACATTGCTTCTTAGCTCCTTTGGGAGCTGCTGGATTTTTGATTTCCCACCAGCAGAAAAGCTCTTTTGTCAGTTGGGCTTGTGTAAGGCAGGTAGATGTTAACTGGTCTACCTAGGCATGATTAACTTGAATGAAAGTGTCCATCCCTCCACTGGGCTCTGCTCCAGCCTTATCTCCCGTTAAACACCTAAACCTTGCAAGCCATTTTGTAGTGTCTGGGAATGTGTTGCAGGATACCCAAAGTCTGTGAGAAGGGTTTTATTCCACCCCTGGAATGGGCTCCACAAAGGGTTCTGGGATGGGAGCTAGAGCATGACTCTTGTTCCTGCTGGGAGCTGATGTCCCATGGCCAGCATCAGCGTTTTGGGAGATTGCAGTCAGCCTTCTCCATGATGCTAATAAAATGTTCAGCTTGCTCTATTTTTTTCCCCCTTTTTCTTTGCAACACCCTGAAGCTGGAGTTTTTTTGATGATTTAATCCCTTTCTTTGGAGACTAACGCTTGAAGGGGGAGAAAATGAGCTACTAGCTGAGCGTAGGTTTTTGCTCCATGGGGCACAGCAGATGAATGGTGCTCTTAATGCTGGGATCAGTGCAGAAAATAAGCTGTTGGCCCGGGGCACTGCCACACGTGTTGCTTGATTCTGTTATTCAGGATTGCTTGTGAAGTTACTGATGTGTAACGCTTACTCAAACCCTAATCTTTAGGAAAAATAGCTTGTTAGAGTAGTTCAGGCAGAACTTAGTCCACAAGATTTCTCGATATTCACACTGCCCATTTCTAGCATCTTTCAGCCCAGTAGCTTGTAACAAATAATGCACAGAAAGGGGTTGAATGTTGCCATCCTGCCAGCTCAGATGGTGGACAGCCAGGCTGACCTTTACTCCTGGGAGCTTTATTGACTCAAAAGGCCTGGGATAAGCATCTTAAGCACATGCATTTTGCGTTCTCAACTTGTTTAAACCTGGTGCTTTTCTTTAGCAATAAGAAAGTTCAGTTTTGCTACTGTGAGTGGTGATGTGCTACCCCAAGTCTTGGGAGAATAGGAGTGGGCTGATATGCATCTATACCAGTCATGCCATGGTTTATACCAGATTTTCTCACCTTGTGCTTAGCTTTGGGTCTCACTTGCTGCTTTTATGTCCTATGGTAAGTGATGACTACAAAGCAGCTCAGCTGATAGCTGGATCTTGGCAGGACTTTGAAATGCGAGATGAGTGCGGTCTGGCTTGGAAAGCTTCCTAACCTCTCATTGTGGTGGGCTTTCTCTCCTGCAGGAAGTAAAATTGTCCAGCCCTGATTACCGGGACCGTAATTCGACTGATGCCATAGAGGACTTCATGAAGAGAATCAATTGTTACCAAGCCAGTTACCAGCCACTTGACCCTGACGGCTATGACCGGTAAGAAACTTGCTGACTTCTGAACTGGCTTGAATGCTTTTCCTCTCCCAGGGGAGGAGTAAGGAAGTGTGGAGCTGTATTTTACTTTGTGTTCAACTATATAACTGTGCGAGAATAATGTATGGCCGAGCCTCGCTGTGAATTCAGGCTTCTTCCTTGAAAATGCTACTTTTGCCCAGCCCTGTGCCAGGGAGCCAGGCACTGAAACCTTCCTAGGCTCCTACGGACTCAGATACACTGATTCTGCAGGTCTAAATACAAAGGCTTTGGAAAAGCATTTTGTTCTGAGTGTTTCTGAGATGTTTTTATCAGCTGAAGGAAGAGACTGCTTGAACAGGCTCAAACCACAGGGCTGAGCAAGTCCTGTGGTTTCCACCTAGCTGTGTGCCCTGGGAAGACCTTTGCTGTCCTGCATGACCATGCAGGCACCTCCCTGCCTTTCCACTGCTCACAAATAAGTCTGTGTGCCCTATGTGGATTATCCTGATCCTGCTGAGCCCTGTCCTGGGGAGGAACGTGCTTCCTGCTAGTCCTGTTTAATCCTCTTTACTGCTGCAAGGAGGAATGGCGATTACACTGGTGTTACTTAGCTCTCCATGAATCGCCGTTACCTGTTGGCTTCCTGTTGAAAGTAGCCTGTGGGAAATCCTTTTAACTGGGTGATTATGTTGACGGAGATACCTCATAAGGCTGTTCTGCAAGGAAGATGTTTCTTTCTGCTTTCTTCACTGACCCCTCTCATCCTTGCTGTGCTTTCCCTAGGGAGCTTTCTCTCATCAAAGTCATTGATGTTGGCCAGCAGTTCCTGGTCAACAGGGTTCAGGATCACATCCAGAGCAGGATCGTTTACTACCTGATGAACATCCATGTCCAGCCCCGCACTATTTATCTCTGTCGTCACGGTGAAAGCGAGTTCAACCTCAAGGGGAAGATTGGAGGTGACTCGGGCCTCTCCAGCAGGGGCAAGAAGGTAGGGAGAAGGGAATATTCCCTTATGGCTTCTAGGAGTGATTTGGCTGTAGTAGATGCTGTGCACTGGGCTAAGTGGATGCACTGAGCTCCCAGGTGTCATCAAATGTACATCTCTAGGGCTGTTGTGCTTGAGCACAGCCTCAAAACAAGACTTTACAACCATCAGTGTGCCTGTAGGCTTGTATGTAGTTAGGATTAACAGACTGGGCTGTGGAAGTCCCTAGGAGACAAGAGTAGGAGTATCTTCATGGAGGTGATTCAGACCTTGCACGGGCAGGGTGGGATGTAGAAGGACTGCTGCCGCTCTTTGGTAGCAACAGCCAACTCTGAGAGTGCTTTCAGGTTGCTCGCTACTTGATTCTTCAAAGACTTGGTCAAACGTGCTGCTCCAGGTTAATAGCTATTTGGGCTTGCCAGACAATTTTGAACTCCAAATGGAGTCATTTGAGGCATGACTATTACCAAGGACTACAGGATATGTCCTGTAGTATGAATTTAGCTTTATGGCAAATAAGCAGAGCTGTGGTAAGGGTGGCCAGGCATCTTCCACAGCACTGTAGCAGAACCCAGGTTGTGGTGGTGTTTCTTGGATGCTGATGTTGTTCCTTGATGACATTAGGTTGCTGCTTTCTCTCTGTTCTCATACCCCTCATAGCTGTTGGGGATCAATTCATGTGTGGCTGCTCCTCACCTCAGAGCAGAAGGCTAATGCGTCTGCCTAGAGAAGACAAAAGAGGTCCAGGAGAAAGCAACTTTACTGGGAAGCAGGGAAGAAGACCCATTGGGAAGCTGTGGATCAGGAATCAACCTGATTTTTTCTTTGTTCCACAGTTTTCACTGGCACTGAACAAGTTTGTTGAGGAGCAGAACCTGAAGGACCTCAAAGTCTGGACCAGCCAACTAAAGAGGACAATCCAAACAGCAGAAGCTCTCCAGCTGCCCTACGAGCAGTGGAAGGCACTCAACGAGATAGATGCTGTAAGTATCTTTGCAGCAAGAACAGCTAGATCATGCTGGTTGCTGCTTGGCAGACAGGGTGTTAGCAATGGACTCTTCACTTTTCCCTAAATCTCTCACCTTTTGTGGAGAGATTTTTCTTCTGTGGGAAAGGGTGGTACTTCTGTTGTACTCACAACTTGGCTTCTGATCTTGGCTTTTCTTTGTGATGATGCTTCAAGGTGTTGAATTGAATGCGCAGGCTGCTTGGGACTGCTCTGCGGCTAGCTGCCCCAAGGGTTATAGATGATTGCTTTGGAGAAGGTTTTGCCTGTTGGGTGTGCTGACGCTTTTTGACTTGAGCATGTCCAGTAAGTTCATGGATGTCCTGTTCTGGCAGGGTGTGTGTGAAGAAATGACATATGAAGAAATCAGGCAGCAGCATCCAGAAGAATTTGCTTTACGTGATCAGGATAAATATTACTACCGCTATCCTTCTGGGGAGGTAGGTTTTCAAGGAGGCTGTCAGAGATGTGACACTTATTTTAACGTGGCCTTGTCTTCATGCTGTCCTCTGCACTTGGAGCAGAGGAGCAGCAAGTGTTTCAAGAAACTAGAATCAGATGGGTCAGGACTCCCATTTACCTTTTGCACTAAACTCTGGTGAAATCGTGGTATATGAGATCTCGTTAAGAAATGTGTCATTTTGTATAATCCCACTGACTTGATGGCAAACCAGTAGGGTGGCATCTTTCTCCTCTGAGCAGAAGTAGCTACATTCTAGAGTAGCCTGAAGATGACTTTGTTGAACTTTGCTTGTTTTTAACAGTAACTATGTTCATTTAGTTTAGCAAGGGCATGAATTCAATAGGTGGACCAAGACAAGGACCATTGTTTCTTGTGAGGTGCTGGTTTTCTTGATTCTATGCCATATGTCCCTTGCCTCCTTCTTTCTCAGTCCTACCAAGATCTGGTACAGCGCCTAGAGCCGGTCATCATGGAGCTGGAGAGACAAGAGAACGTCCTTGTGATCTGTCACCAAGCTGTCATGCGCTGTCTCCTGGCATACTTTCTAGACAAAAGTGCAGGTGAGCTCCCTGTCCCTGGGAAGGGGATTGGTCCTGCTGGTGGAGGGATGACAAAGTCTGAGGAGATGAGATGTGTTCAGGTCCATGCAGGGCCTGGAGCATGCATCCCTTTGGAGTGGGATGGCCTTAGCTGTTGATGGAGATGTCTAAGCCTGCTTTTGGAGGGGGGATGGGATAACCCTTCTGCTTTGCTTTCTCTGCAGATGAAATGCCCTACCTGAAATGTCCCCTTCACACAGTGTTGAAGCTAACGCCGGTGGCCTATGGTAAGTAGGGCCTTCCTACTAAACATGCCAAGGGGTTCGCCTTGTACTTTCTCCCAAATCCAGGCTGCCTTTGGGGGAAGAGCAGGGGTCTGGGGAGGAGAACTTCATAGCATCCCGTGCCCATTAGGTTTGCTGATGGCCTCTATCTCCTTGTGCTCCCTTCTGCAGGCTGCCGGGTGGAGTCCATCTCACTGAACATCGAAGCCATCAATACCCACAGAGAACGGCCGGAGGTGAGTGTTGCTTTTCCTCAGAGCCATCCTTTGGTGTCCCCCTCCTTTCCCTTATGGTCACTTGGCAGTGAGGATGCCTGGGTTGGGCATGGGGAGGTTGTTGAACTAGATGCTAGCAGGGCTGCTGGAGGATTGGAGCATCAGATGGGTTCTTGCTCTGCAAAGACATGGCCAGTCGAGGGTTTTCTGAGGGGAAAAAGGACAGTTGCATGTGCCTGCTTCCCACTGTACTTGTCTAGATTAAATCTGGACCAGGGAAAGCTCCTCCCTGGTCTTTAACTTTCACTTGTGCAGACATCTGCTCACCTGAGCAGGGAATGGAGCCATGGATGGAGAAGCTGACTTCTCCCAGACCTTCCAAGTGGCTGACTGGCAGACCCTGTGCTCAACACCTTGCCCAACCTCTCCTGCCTTGTTTTTTAGATGGTGTACCCATGGCTACAGTGCCATTCTGTAGGATGGGAGGTGGCCATGAGGGGCTGGGGATGCTGCAGGGAGGAGAGTCCTCATGTGGAGGAAAACCCCCATAGGTGAAGTCCATCTGCCCTGTCTCCACCAGGAGCTCAGAGGCCAGAGCCATGGGGACGCTGGACACTGTCTGGTTGTTGGGGCTGGGCAGCTACCCAAGGGGAACTCCAGGGACCCTGGCAGCACCTATGCACCAGCTGCTGGGACCTTTCCACCTTGTGCGTAGCGGTGATGGAGCCTGGCTGGATGTTGAACAGTCAGAACCATCCCCTTTTGGCCCACATCTCCCCTCCTTTGCTTACCAACCTTGGTGAGTGGCAGCATCTGAGTGGCCTCTACCTCCACACAGCTGTAGATGGGGAAGCCAGTCCTTCTCCCTGCTGTGTGGGCCATCAATGGGGATGGCAGGAGAGCTGTGGGCTCTGGGTAGGATAGAGCAACACATGTGTGAAGCACTTGGGTCCCTCTGCTTGGCTGCACGGATGCTGCCCCTCCATCCCACCTCGCTTGAGTTGGAGCTTGGCGCCCTGCCAACCCTCACTGGCTGCTCTGCTCCTACTTCCCAAATCTTCCTTATCAGCCTGGGCTGGCTAGTCTTCCCTCTTCTTGCTTTCACATCCCTCCCTGGGTTGGAGGGACCGGCTTTGAGGAGGAGACTGATTGGTGCCTCTGTCATGCAAAGTCATGGCTTTATTTTTTTCAGTGATCTATTTACTTTTTTTTTGTGAGAAGAAGTCTGTCTCATTTCTGAGTGCAGGGCCTTTCTGTGTTGGTTTTTCCACTGCTCCTGCCCTGTCTTGGGAAATCACACTGCGTTCTTGAACATTTTGCATTAGGGTTATTTTTTTTCGGTGTCCAGAGCCTTTCAATTTATCCTTTGCACGTCAACAGCGACTGGGGGGAAAAGCAGAGGCTGCTTTAAGGGAGAGAGGGGGAAAAAAAACCCACACCAAAACCCAAACCCATCCTGCTTCTTTTTTTTTCCTTTTATAACTGTCGCCTTCTTCCCTTTTTTTTTAATTTTTTTTATTTACTTTTTTTTTCTTTGTCTCACTCTAATTTAGGAAGCAAAGAAGGGACCTAACCCGCTCATGAGACGTAATAGCGTTACCCCTCTAGCAAGCCCAGAGCCCACCAAAAAACCTCGCATCAACAGCTTTGAGGAGCATGTGGCTGTTTCTTCTGCCCTGCCAGGCTGTGTTCCTCAGGAAGTGCCCACGCAGCTGCCGGGACAAGTTAGTTGAACTCTTTTTTTTTCTTTTTTCTGTTTTATTGTTTGTTTGTCGTCCTCCTGTCGCTCCTGAAGCTGAGTAATGGCTTGCACTTGTCACAACCTGTGCTGCTGAGATGCATCTTTCTCCCACGGCTGCTGTCCCTTCCTACCTTGGGTTGGTTTTGGGAGCACCTGGTGAAGGGTCGCTGTTGATCCCTGTTGGGTTTTAAGAGCATTGTAAACACCCCCAAAGCTGTAGGCTGCATTATTTTAGTGCCTTCACCATCTGGCATCGTGGTGTCAACTTCCTGAAGCGCTGCATCTCTAGAGCAGGCAGGACTGAAGGGCTTGTGTCTTCCCCCTGGATGCTCTTGTCTCTAGTGTAGACCCTGGCACTGTAATAAAGGAAATGTTCTTGTGCTTCCCTCGAGAAGGAGCTGTCAGGACTCATCTTTGACTAGAGGGGTCTTCTTCCTGGGGCAATCAGCAAAACGGACCAAAATGAGTAGAAGCCTCTTGGCATGGTGAACCCAGTTGCCTTCTGCAGCCCTGGGTGAAAACCTGTGGGTAGCTGCTGTGATGCTCATGTGTCCTCTGCTCTTTCTTCCATCCATGAAGAGAGACCTTGCTTGCTGCACACTTCTCCAGGAACAAACCCCCCTCCCTGTGCTCGTTAAGGAGTTGGAGTGGTGCTGGAGAAGCAGTGTAGATATACAGGAGCCCTTTCACCATGCTGCCCTTCCCACCGGCTGTCTGTTGGATCTTGCTGTCTTGCCCAGCCCCTCTTTGCATTGTCTGTGTTGTCTGGTGTCCTCTCACCCTCCTTAGCCAAATCCTGGGAGGGTTAGAAAGGGTGCTATGCTCCTTCAACTGCTCTGCTTGGTGGCTGCTTCACATGAGCCTTCCCACCCCAGCAAGCACCGAGTGGAGCAACTCGGTCTGTCTCTCAGCTTTTGGGGTTCTGCTTGAGCTCATTGAGTCTTGCATCGAACCCTTTCCCGGCTTCGGGTTTGGAAGGTCTCGCTGTCCGTGTGTCCCTCGCTGCTATCCGGTGTCCTCTGCCCAGTCTCACGCGGTGTTACTGATACCTCTCTATTCTCTCTGTCTCTCTGCAGCCTTTACTAGGAAAGGCATGCCTGTAAGTACCTCCTTGCGTCTTATTCCCCCTTTCCATGTCTCTTGCCAACCCGTGGTTGTTTTGTTGTTGCTGTGAAACCTGGCCGGGGTGTGGACTTCTTGGAGTTAATATTTCTCTGTGGGGGTATTTGCATACGACTTGGGAAAGGTAAGGAGGAGACTATGGATGCTGCTTTGTCTGACCACTAAGTATCCTAGCTTGATTAAATGTCACAATTTTGTTGAGAAATGAAGCAGATAATCACTTAACCTCTGATAGTGACTAAATTCCCAGCTTCCTTCTTGGACAGTCATGGGATGGGAGACGCTGTTGGGTTTTCTTGGAGTAATCGCCTTTGTGATAGCACACTGCACTTGGTGATAGACCCAGGGGTGGTCTAGTCCTTCCCAAGGGCTCTGAGTTGTCTGAGTGATGGCACCAGTGAGGATCTGAGAAGGTTCTGACCTCAGGCCCCAACAGGGTTTTAGCACCTGTATGGGAGCAGGATACAGTCATCTGGAGCTGGACTGATCCTGGGTCCTGGCACTTAGTTCTCCAAACCTGGATTTTGGGAACAGCCTGCCTGGATGTCTTGGGCAGAGTAGGTGCAAGTATATTGTCCTCCTCTAGCTCTATTAAGAAAGCAAGATGTCTTGAGCATTTAATGCACTAATTCTGAATAATCAAGGCTTTAACAGTTGGGCTTAGTGATGTTAGATTCTTGTGTAATATGGACATGACAACTTGTGGATAAATCTTAAGCCTTTTTGGATGGACTTAATTCATGCTACCTCCTTGAGAGCAGCAGGCATTGAGCTGTGCTCAAATATCTCCCCAAAGACCAGGGGACTTTGCAGCTGAGGTGAGGCTGGGGCAGTGCCCAGGTGAATTGGCCTGTGAGTATCCCTGTCCTGGTTCATTCTGTGGGCTGAAGATGGAGGGATCTGCTATAACATGGCTAGGCCAGAACTCAGCCCTGCTTGCACATAACAGCTGGTGAACCTCATGTTTATTCCCCTTTTAGAATAAACCTTTATGAGCGAAGGGAAGTTAAAGAGGTCAGACTTGGCTTTGCTGGTGGATGGGTTGGGGAAGATCACTCATGCTCCTGGGTGAATGTAGAGATTGAGTAGCTCAGCATGGCCTGCATCCCTATGTTCCTTCCCTTGCCACTCATGGGCACAAAAGCCCCTGGTGAAGTGCCTGGTCTTCTTGGGTTGCTTTGAAAGCACTTTTGGTTTTGTCCATCCCTCCATCCACCTTTTTGCCATCCATATTGTAGTAAAAAGCACTGCATGCCTCAGTGGCTGGGACACTGAAAACCCACTGTGATGTTGAGTTTGCGAGGTGGCTGCATCAGATTTTGCTAGGCCAGGAGCTCTGCTGGAGTAGGCAGTGATGATTACCCTTCCCAGTGTAGGCTGGCAGCAGCAAGTTTAACATCTCCAGCTGCTGGGAGCCTGCCTCCACCTACTAGTGTGAGACTTAAAAGGCTGATTTTGAAGAACCTGTGAGACACTGCAAGCTAAAGACTTGGTGGCATTCTGACTGCTGTTACCTCTTGGAGGCTGTTGACTTGTACATGTGTGCGTTTGGTCCCTCACTGTGTCCCACCACAACCTGTATGGCATCAGGGGAGGTGGTAGGTACCTCCTTCCCAATTTGCACCATGAGACTTGACTGGCAGTGGGCACTTCATTGCATCAGCCCTCACTGCTGGGGTCTTGACCTCCATCTAGGAGGACCAGGGGACACATGGAGATGTTGGGGACATGGCTGTGTACCTCAGAGCCCTTCTGGCTCTGGGGTTGAGCTGATGTGGGGTTGTAGAACTACTTGTTGTTGTGATTTATTTTCCTTGGCTTGGTTTGTGATCCAAAGTGCACTTTTTAACAACGACCTGATCCCCTCACTTCTTCTCCCCTTCACTTTTCATGCTTAAAGACGACCTGTTTGTCACTTTCTCAAAGTTTTCTCTTTACTAATATTTCCAAGGTAAATGGCTGTGGTGCATGTGGCTTTTCCTAACCGTCCTTCTGTCTCCTTAGATAATAGAGGAACAGCTCAGCCCGTTCTGCCTCATAGCCTGGATGGGATTCTTGGTGCTTGTAAGAGGCAGTTTAGGTAGTAAAAGGAAAAAAAAAAAAGTTGAGAAACCTTCCTAGCTGTTCCCTAGTCTGTTTTTACCCACTCTGTTTCGTGTAGCTTTGTGAATTGGGAAATATCCTTGTTGCCATCACTCCCCTTGGGCTTCTCAAGTGGATGCTGTCCTCCAGCCACTGGTCCTGCTTCTGTTTAGCTGGCTGTCTCTGGTTTTGTGGTCCTTGCCACATGATGGTGGCTACCCATTGTCGCCACCCTGCACTGGGGCTGTGCCCAAAGCAGCTCTAGGGCCAGTGAAACCTTGTGGGGTGTTACTGGGGGAATGGGTCCTCCTGCTGTTACCTCTGGTGGCGGCTGGTCCCCATGCTGGCTCCTTGGTGAGGCCAGTGGGAGCTACATCTTCTTGGCAGTGCCAAGAATGGACAAGTGGTGACATCTTCAGCACATGGGGGGACACTGCCTGCCCTCACGGGGAGCAAGAGCTGTTTAATTGGACTCCTTCAATGAACACTGTGGTCCTCTGTTGCCTTGCATTGCATGGACCAAAGAGCAGCTTTGGAAGTGCAGACTGGGTGGGAGGGTTGTTCTTAGGGATATGATATCTGTCAAATTCCCACCCTGTAGTTGAAGCTAGGCAATGCTTGAGGGGAAAGGTGTGGGTAGCCAGTCAGCACATCCCCTCCCACCTCTTTCCTTGGGTGGACAGTGTCCTCTCCTCTGTGGTGGATGCTTTTGTAGTGACCTGTGCCGTGGCTTTCTGTTACTCCCCTCCATCCCCTTCTTGATGTGCATGTAGAAGATGCTGCCAGGACGGGGTCCAGCTCACCCTTCAAACCCAGCCCTTCCCCTCTCGTTGCAGAACATGAACTCGCAGAAGCCGTCATGACTCTGGCGCTGTCGCGAGGCCACCGGCGACTCCAGCTTCCCATCCCATAGCCATTTCCGAAGCTTGCTTACAAACCGTCTGCGGCGAGGTCGGCCCTTGGCTGTTTCTACCCATGCCCGTTCATCTACAAACAGCTCTGCTGGAAGGGGGAGAGGTGCAGGAGAGCGGAGGAGAGGAGCCGAGCTCTCACGGGTCACCACCGGATCTTTAGGCTGCAGCATTCACTCTCCTCTCTGACATCCTGTTAGATCGTAGCAAGATGTAAAGTGCTTCTAGCGCACAGGAGTTTTAATTTTTCCTCTGTAAGCAATTTTGATCTCTTTTTGTATAGACGATTGGTACCCATCCGTCTCTGGGTGGGGTGTATATATGTGGATGGCGTGGGCTTAGCAGAGAAATAAGGGAAAGGGGGGGAGGGGGCGGGAGTGAAGGGGTTTTGCATTATTACTATTTTTTTTATTATTACTATTAATTATTTTTCAAGAAAGCCCCTAATGTGCTGTGCTGCAGTCCTCTACGCACTCTATAGCCTGTCGTACGCGCACAGCCCAGCTCACCCAGGCCGGTGAGCACCAGGAAGGCACTTGTGTGAAGTCCTTCACAGTGAGAACTGCTGGGCTTAACTGAAAAAAAACCCCTAAAACATATCCTTTTTTTTTTCTTGAACAATACACCTTAAGGGGGTTTGCAGAGAATATAGATCTGCTGCTAAAACTGGTCGTGAGCTGCCTGTAGTGTAGGAAAAGCCACGCTCGGGTGACGCTTTCATCTCACAGAGCACCCAGGGGTGTTGAGTTTAGGCATGCGTTGGTTTTTGTTTTTTTGTTTTTTGGGAGACTGAGCACCAGTTGAAGTGCTGTGCTGGTATTTCACCCCCCCTTTCCTCTGAGGAAAGCGGAGATTCTGGGGAGCTTTAATCCCTGCATCATCACAGGACTTAGCAGGTGGACAGACTGAGCTGGATGCGTTTTGCAGACATGCAGGTCTTGTGTAGGTAGCCAGAGGTCTGGCTGGGATGCAGGAGTTCCTGTGTGGCTGCAAAAAAGCCATAAGAAGGGACAGTTTTGTCAGTCTTAGCTTTTTATTATTATTTAATATATATATACATGCACACACGTGTGTGCGTTTATGTGTATACCTAGAAACCGCTTGGTTTTTGCACTTTATTTTTGGCAGGCGCATAACTACTTTATTTTTAAGTCATGCCCCTTAACAGGGGAAGCCTGAACACAGTCATTTTTTTTTATTTTATTTTATTTTGGTTTTGCATGCTGGAAAGCTGGGACTACAAAAAAATAGTAGTTATGACGTTCAAGGTGTGTGCGTGTATGTGGGGGGAACAGGGCGAGGTCCTGACTTAGACTCCATCAGCCAACTCCCAGTGGTTTGATATGCGAGATCCCTTCTTGATGGCCTGTCCCAGGCTGCAAGACAGCAGTTAAAAATGGCAATTAACCACTATTGCTTTGTGCAAAACTCTGTGGATTTTGAATAAGTTTTTTTTTTTTTAAGGTTTTAGGTTGGGTGGTGTGTTTTTGTTTTTTTGTTTTTTTCTCCCCACTGTTATGTGCAGCATTTTCATCCCCATCTGTTGCTTTTTGGCTGCATGGCTGAGCTGGAGGCAGGAGCTGAAGGCAGCCAAGCCCTCCTGCAGTGCTGGGCTGGGAGATTGGAGATGGGCAGCCCTTTTTTTTTTTTTTTTCCTCACGTGTATGTTTTGGTTTTTTGAGGGAGGGGTTGGTCTGTTTTTCCGTTGGGAAAAGGCGAACCACAGTGCCTAGCCCTTCAGCCTCGTGCAGCAAAGCGCGTGCTTGGAGCGGCACCGACGGTGGGAGAGGGCCGGGACTGCTCTCGGTCTGTATCTGACTGGGGGAGATGGTCTGGGCAGTGCCCTGCCTGTGTGAGCTTGTGCATATGTGTATTATATTCTTGTACAGATGAAACAAAGAACACTTCCCCCTGGGTTTTTTTAATAACCGCATTAAAAGAGGTTTTCTCTCTGAGTTTGTGGTTGACATCTGACCTTTTGGTTTCTCTGAGAAAAATGTTTTGGAAAGGCGAGTCACTTGCCTTTTCAGTCCTCTTCTTGGGGAGTTTTATCTTTCTCCTCCTGCTATGAAGAGATAAGCCAGCAAATGCAAACATGAAGTCTGGCTGTCCTGTGATCAATCCTGTAAACATGTAATTCTGCAGATGTTTTGGTGTGTATTTGTGTGTGTGTGTGTGTATACATATATATAAATATATATATTAAATCAAACAGCAAAAAACCTTAATGCCCCTAAACTTTCTCCATTTGGAAATAAGGGAAATCTCTGTAGGTCCTACAAAAAGATGAAATTTGAACCTGGCATTTTTTCCAGCAAGGGGAAACCAGTCTCTGAGCAGCAGAGAGGTCTCATCATCCTGGAGGGGTTGGTGGTGGATGGGATGGTGCCAGCCCTGTGCCAGAAACTCACTGCCCATCACTTTTGGTTAACAGAGCTAAGGGCTAGGAAGCGATGCTGCAGCCAAGGCGACTTGTCAAACCACACCAGTGACTTCTTCTCCCCCTCTCCTTTTTTTCCCTGGTTTTGTTTTCCTTTGTGATACTTGAATTTATTTTTTTTATTCATTTTTTTTATATCAAAGCGCTCTTTATTTATTTAATGTATACTGCAAAGCTTGGAGAGAAAGGGTAGTTACTTGGGGAATTTTTTTTTTTATTTGTGCTATGTTACCTGTTCTGTATATACATCTGGAATAATTGCCTGATATAAAGCTGTGCCAGCTTAAAAACAGGGTATGCCTTTCAGAAATTTGTATATTTTGCAGTTGCTGGACCAATAAAATGTTGTTGAAATACAGATGTGATCTGGTTCTTCCTTGCCTTGGGAATTGCACTCAGGCCTGTCTCACATGTGGCTTGGTGGCTCCAAGCGGTGACCATGTGCTGTGCAGTCCTGCCTTGCACATATGTTCCTGTCCCTTGTAAATCTCTCCTGACCTTGTGATTCCAAGGGAAAAAATTTGGATCCCATAGTGTGATCTTTTTCTGACCGTGTTACAGCAGTTTTGAAGAGCTCATCTGTGGTGTTGAGGGTGTGATTCAACACTTGGATAGAGGAAACCTACTTAGTAGGTTTCTACTACTTAGTAGTGAGTATCCCCCAAGCTCTACCCACTATGTCATGATTGAGTATAAAGGTGATGCTCTGAGGTATGTCCTGCGTTGATCTTCATCTAAGCTGCAAGCTAAGCATTTATTCAAACCTGGTACAGTTGAAGCTAAACCTGCTTTTAATGTAGCCAAAGGCCTGGACAAGAGCTGTCCTATGAAATCATGCTGTCTTTGCCCTGAAGGCAGGAAGGCCTGCAAGCTTCAAGGCCGCCTGCAAGCTTCAAGGCCACCTGCAAGCAAAGCTGTAAAGTTCCCTGCAAAGGTGGTGGTTTCTCTCTTTTTATTATTTTTTTTTAATTTCCCTGACTCCAAAGAGAGGGGTTGGTGCAGGGAAAGGTGTAATTTGGACATGATGGTCCAAAGCATATCTTGGGTAGATGCTTCTCATGTGGTTGGAGGCTCAGCCCCCTCAAGCTTTGTGCCTCTGAAAGCTTTGGTAGGAGTGAGAGGACAAAAAAGATGTGGACCACTGTGTATTTGAGCTCAGCTCTGTGGTTAGCTATGCCGGCTGATGTGCAACCCTTCTGCTGATCTTCCCTGGGCTTTCAGAGCAAGTCCAGCCTTACTCTGGACTGTCTGCCTTCTCCCTCCTGGTTTCTCTGTGCAACAGCACACATTGCCAGGGAGAGGGCTCTCTGATTTTTTTTTTTTCTGATTGAGGCACTTGCAATAGATTTTTCTTAGGTGTGTACGTAGACATGTGAGGCTCTAGGGTGATGCTCATCACTGCAAGCATCCTGGGACCAAGGAGGGCCAATGTTCTCTGGGAAAGCCAGAAACCACAAGTGTTTGATTTTTTTTTTTTTTTGTTATTACTTTTTAATCTCCAGAAATCTGGCCATCTCCTTGACCCAAAAAGAGACAAAACTCTCCTGCCTTATTTTAGGGCAGGGAGCATAGCCTTGCAGAGTGTCCTGCAAGGATGAGAGGGTGTTGATAAGGCTGCCAGACACGACACGGTGGGCTGAGTACGTGTAGCCACAACAGCCATGCTGCTCCCCTGCCTTCCCTGGGTGGGCAGGGGCTGTTTTGAAGCCGTGATAACCTTGTCCTTGCAGGGGGAGCACAGGGGGATGGTTTTACCTCACAGAGCATGGCTGTGGGCAGCAGTTTCAAGTCTGCTCTTCAAGAAAACACCCCCCTCCAAAAAGCCTTTTCTCCTCGTTTCTACGTACAGGGGGCACGATGGGGCTTATATCATGCTGTTCATGGACCATCACCATCCCAGGCAGCATCCTTTGTTTTTCTTCCATGTGATGCATTTTGTAACATTGCAGAGAGGAGACGTTCCTCGAGGCAGGATGGCTTTAAAGGTTATACTTGACAGCAGGAACATTTCCCTGCTCTTAGTCAAGTCCCATTTTCATTAAAAATAAAATAAAATCCCAGCTCACTGCTGGCAAACAAGGCTAGAGAACTTGTGATTGCTAAAAAAAAATAAAAAAGGACAGACCAGTCACGCTGGCTGACTCAGCTCTGATTGATGGCTCAGGAATGTGTCTGATACGTGCAAGGGATTAAATAAACCACGGGCAAACTTTTACAGTGCAACATGTTGGATGAAGTGCAGCTGGCACTCCACTCACCTGCCTTTGGCTGGGGAGTGGCTGCCAACACGTCATGGGGTTGGAGGGGTTTTCTTCTTCCTTCCCCCCAACCCCCCCACCAGAAAAAAATATCTGAGAGATGGATATTTTGAGGGGTTGCTTTGCAAAGGGAAATACCTAGCTGCTTGTGGCTCTAATGGGAGTTATTTGCAACAGCTCCAGGCATCTAAATGCATTTGTGCACTTTTGCTATAACAAAGATGTCCTGGGAAGGCATATATTTTTACTGGAATATGGAAAATTTATTTTGCAGCTCTGCACAGACCTGGGTAAATCACAGTGTTGCTGCTCTGTGCTTAAACCCTGCTAAGTGTTGGCATCCTTTCCCCATCCCAGGGTGGGCTCAGAGCTTGGGCTTCATTCATGGCTAAGGGAAGGCTGCGTGGATATGAATATTTGATCTTTGCATTTCTCTTGCGTACATCCACGTCCTCTCTCCTCTCCAAGATTGAGGGGTGTGATGGGGGCAATGTCAGGCTCCTCTCCCTGAGCTGCCCCCTCCCTCTGTGTGAAACAGACTGTTCCCGTGAGCGAACAGGCTCAGTGTGGGTCTGAGAGGTTTTGCAAACTTCCCCTTGGCAATTTCATACCCCCAGTAAAACTCTCCTGTGGTGTCTCCTGCTGCAGAGCCTAAGCCCTTCTGCTCCCACCTCACCCCTGCCCATTGAGGGGTCTCACTGGCACCACACATCTCTGCCAGCCTCCCCAGGCAAGTGGACAAGGGTCCCACACTGGTCCCATCCTTTGGCTCATCTGCCCTCAAGGGAGACACCACTAGCTGCTGGCTCCGCTTTCCTTCTGCCCATCATGGCACTGAGAGCCTCTTCCACCCTGGCCATACATGCCTTGGCTTTTCACCAGGCAATGTTCCACTAGCAGTAGATGGGAAGACCTACCATGCTGAAGTCCTGGTCTTTCCAAAAACCACATTGACTTAGAGTGTTTTTTGAAAACCATTCTGAATTTAAAAGGTCAACTAAGAGAGGATTCGTCTAGAAGGAAAGTGGACAACAGTAGCCATGCCACCAGCAACATCCTTCCAGTCTGCAGCTGGACCTACTCAGATGTTCCTAAGCCCTGTGAGTTGGTCCTGCTGGAGGAACCTCCATTTGTAGCCTCTCTATTACCCTCCTGACCGCTGCAGAGCATCCTCTTTCCCAGCCCTGCTTCCCACCCTCTGCAGCAGTGAGAAGCAGCCATCAGAGCCATTTGGAAACCCTTCTGCCTTTGGGGTGCTGCTTAGAAATAGCTGGTCAGTGACATATACCTTGTGACAGCCCCTTGCAACTTCCTGGGTAGATACACAGAGGGTTGTTTTTATCAGACAACAGGTCACTTGAGAAATCAGGTTGTGTCATTTTCCCAGCCATGTGCCTTTCCTTTCTAATCTCTTTCCTTTTGGAGTATGACCTGTTCTCCTTGGATGATCTGCGCTCTGTTTGCAAAGCTGCAGTTCTCTCCAGCCATGGCAGGACTCAAGGGAGACCTTAAAGGTTTGGTCACTTGACTTCTGCTGGGAGTGCTTCTGGGAAGGACTTGGTTAGAAAAACTGAATTGAAACTGAATCTAGTTGTCAGCAACGTTAGAAGAAATTACATCACATGGACAGAGAAATTGTGGTGAGAGTCAACACCAAAATGATTGGCATACTGCCAAAATTCACGTACAGTGCTTATGTCCACAAGGTTGGCTTCATGTCTCATGTTCCCCTTGAAAGTGCCCTGCTGCATCCTGCTGATCCTCTGTCTTGTTCCATGGTCCACCCCAGGACCTGTGCCTGGTCTGGAGAGGCCATGAGGGGGAATCAGTCCTTGCTGCTGCTGGATCCAGGCTGGGGTCTCTGGGAAACCATCATTGTAAGGTTTGCTCTGTGCTTTCCTTGTGGTCTAATGCACCGGCCAACATGTCAACACAAGACAATCCACAGAGCAACTGAATACAAAGGAATTGGTCAGTGGTGTACTGAGCATTGCCAGGCCTCAGGTCTCCTGGTAGTCTCTTCCCTCATGAGCCACCACTATTTGAGGACACAGCAGCTCCAACCCAACTATGATGGGCTAAATACCTTGAGAGGTCTTCTTGAATGTTGTCTCCGGTGATCCTAAGGGAAATCTAACTTGTAACCTGATAAGACCTTGACAAGGTTACTGAGTCTGGTGAGCTTTGTGACAAGCTAGGCAAAACCCAACTGAAGCGTCTGTCCACCCAACTTGTTGGCAAAGTGGGAAGAGAATGTCTTGCTGATCTAAGAAGGCTCAGAGACAGCATGATCTGAAGGGATGGTGATGAGACGTTGTTTAGGAACACACAGGTTTTGTGAATTGCTTCTCCCTCTACTGCATCCACTGCTAGCCAGACAACCAGCAAACATTATTTGGTCTTTACTGCCACGAGAGGTATTTGTACTGAAATCACTGTTGGCAAAATTTGTACTGACCGGTGGCCTGGTGCAGAAGTTAGAAAAGTGGATCACAGCAGAGGTTGTGACTGAAAAGCACAGCTGAATTGGAGCTGCAAAGAGAAACAGTAATTAAGACCTAACAAATAATTACCATGGTGGAGGACAGCTTGAGAATGAACACAGCCCCAAATCCAGATATTTCTAGCTGCAGCTCAAACCCCACAATTAAGCTGTGATTTTGGTCATTATGAGGAGGTATTTCCAGAGCTGGGTCTTTCCTTTTGCTGCCTTTATCCAACTTTATACAACTGACTCAGCATCAGGAGAAAGAAAACCCAGCATTTTGATAAATGTCATCCAAACCAGACTGGAGGGCCTGCATTAGCCTGCGTTGGATGCCTCCACTGAAGCTGGATGCCAACCTGTGGGCAGAGCTGCCTTTTTCTGGTGAAGAGAGAAGGCTTTCCGGCTAGTGGAGGATGTGTTGGTTTAGGGGAGGTGGGGATACCTAAAAATAATGATGTCCTCCCTTGGGAGCAGGAGTCCCACCATCTGGCAGCATGGAGAAGCAAATGTCACCATGCATTTCTCTGGTTCTTGGTCCATCTCTACACACTCATTACTCCAGGGCACCAAAGCACAAGTAAGAAAGGAGGGGAAGGAAGCTGTATGTCTCATACAGGGGTACCTGGTCACCTCGTTCACTCTGTGTTGCAAGCAGGCTGTCCTTGGGGGTGTCTCTATAGACAAATCACACCACTGACCTAGATTTCAGGGTGATGGTACAAGTGTTAATGGCTGATTTCCTTCCTGGCTCTCCCACTGGTGATGCTGCAAGGACTGTGACTTACTGTGGCTATTCCAGGGGTGTTCTTTTACCTTCCAAACGCTATTAATGTCACCTGCTCTGATGGGTGACACCACCCTCCCAACCAGGCACCCTGACTTACTCACTCTTCCTTCTGCTCAGTCTTGATTCATCTGTGACGAGTGGCAGACGTGCTCTCCTGCCATGCATCCACCTTAGTCTTTCCAATCACCCCATCCTTTAGCATTCACCTGGCGTTTGCAGCGCTGCATGTTCCCTTCTTGCTCTGCATTTTCTGTACAATGTGTAGGCATCTCCAAAGCCCATCCTCCCGGTGCAGTATCCCAAGGCCACCTTTTATCCTTTGACAGACTACAAACATCCTGCTCATTAACCCACTCTATACTTGCTCAACCACCACCAGCAGCAACCCATGCCCAGTTTCTGCTGCATGGGTACAGGGGTTAGATATTAGGTTTTTTGTGGGGTCTGCACTGGTGGAGAGGTGCTACTGGAAGAAGGAGAGAGAAAATATCTTGGAGTCATCCCCAGGGCAGGTTCTTGGAGGGGTGGGTTGCCTTTTCTACCTGAGATGTACCCATTTACAGTGTCAGAGTCGGTGCCACAAAATCCCAATTCTTCTCTGGCCAACGCTTTGTTTCATTTTTTTAATAATTTCTCCAAGCTTTTCCTAAGAGAATATAATCTATTTGAGCACATTATTGCACCACTACAGGCCCCAACTGTGTGGATGTGTCCACCTTTTAGAAGCTACTTAAGGCAGGGAAGTTATTTTCTTATTTGGGTATAAATTACCCATCAGGGCCTGGTTGCTGTGTAGGACATAATAAAATAATAAAACATTAATATTCACTACAATTAATTTGTAATAATGACTGGAATGCCTTTCCAGACTGGCTAAACCAGCGTGTAGTCTTATAGTGAGTATTTCTGAGCATGGCCATTGCACAGAGACTCATTTCAAGTCTTTCCTTCTGGCACATTTTTGCCCATGACTGGGTCTGTTGCGGAGGTGAGAGATATCCATCTGCACCCTTTACAAACCCCCCCCTCACTTTCAAGAGTCAGTGAACAATGGAGAGAGATGGAAATGGGCAGAAAGTGAATTAAATCAGAAGAGTTGTAATAAAGGGTTTGCAAGACTCATGGTTAAAGCTGGCTGAAAACCAAGGGTTTTGGTTCACCAGAGATGGTCTCTTTTAAACGTAAATAAAAATATCTTCCTGTCCAAATGGGACGGAAACCGCTATTTTTCAAAATTTCCAAAGCTCCTTTCGACCCCATGAACTGACATGTAATTTACACTGTTTTGCTGAAGACCTTTTAAACAAAGTGTTAACTCTTCTTGACAAAACATTCCTTTTTTGGGAAACACTGCACTGGATTAACTTGCGGTAGTGTTGGCGGAAGAAACAACACTGAGAATGGGGGATGGCCCTTCATCACTCACGAAATGGGGGTTTCATTGAGCTTATCTTGCACAGGACTGGATGCCCACCTCTCTCACACAACAGGTCACCTTCAGGCACCTCCTCGGAGACCCAGCAGAGAGGCTAGGGGCTCAGGAATGCAGATATGGCTCAGAGTGGTGTCCCTGGCATGTCACTATCATCCTTTGAAATGCTCTTGGCCTGCCTAAGCTGGATGGCCAGCTACGCCCCAGACACGGACAAAGGTTGAAAGAGGTAGGCTCAAACAAAAAGCCCACTTGTGTGTTCTCAGTGGTTTTAACTCGGGTATTAATTACTTTCCGACCTGCTAAGCTGATCTGAGCATGTCTGTGGCTGGCTGCTTTCTCCTGAAGCTGCTCCTAGCAAAGCTGCTGCTGTCTGTGTAATTGTATGGCTGTTCTGAGGGCTGGGAAGGACAGGACCGATGCTGATTAAGGGCTGCAAGGATGTCAGCCAGCCCAGGAAGGCTCTGCCATGGCTGTGAAGGAGATTTGCCTGCAGAGAGCCTGACTCAGTGGTGCTGTGAGGGTTAAGACAGGCAATCCCACAACTGTCACGGGGTGAGACCATGCAAGTGTTGGGCAGCTGGGATTTGGCTGATGGGCTGCCATTGCAAGGGCTTGGTCATGTGGCTGAGCCTGTAATGTGAGTTTTGCAGCATCTTTGGGAAGTGTTATTATTAATTTGTTTTCCTCCACACATTTAACCTGGGAATCTGTACCTGAAGGGTGCCTACAAGAAAGCTGTGAGTGGGACTTTTTACAAGGGCCTGTAGTGACAGGACAAGGGGTAATGGGCTTAAATTGAAAGAGAGAAGATCTAGATTAGATATCAGGAAAAAGTTCTTCACAGAGAGGGTGGGGAGGCACTGGGACAGGTTGCCCAGAGAAACTGTGGATGCCCCATCCCTGGAAGTGTCCAAGGCCAGGCTGGATGAGGCTTGGAGCAACCTGGTGTAGTGGAGGGTGTCCCTGCCTGTGGCAGGAGGTTGGAAGTAGATGGTTTTTAAGGTCCCTTCCAACCCAAACTATTCTATGATTCTATGGTTCTATGATTCTATGATTCTATGATTCTATGAATCTGAAACTCTGGTATTTCCCAATGGCAGTGCAATACATCATTGCACATTTCTCCCCTTTCTGTGCTGGTCTGGGAGGGAGGATTGGGCTTCATGGCTCATCTTTGGTGTCACAGCCAGGGTTTTTGCAAAGCCTGATGTTCGACAAGAGCAGGCAGGACCCCACACAATCATAATGTCCAGCCCATCCACTGTCTGTGAGATTACAGGAGTTCTCATGTCTGTGCATCTCTTGCAGATTGTGGACCAAAGTTGGTGCAAAAAAGATAGACAAGCAATAAACAATAAATACATACTGTCCAGGAAGTCGATATTTGAAGTGCTAATGAGCACAGGCTAATTGGCCATCTACTTCAAAAGGAGCTGCATTTGCCTCCGTACAAAGGTCTGACGAAATACTAAGCAGCTGTTACATCCCTCTGTTGTTCTTAAGAGGCGATTTGAGATAAACAGCGGTGGGACCCGTTGCTGGAAGCTTCTGGGTCCAGTTTGGTAGGAGGGTGTTCAAAGCCAGGCTTCGTGGGAGATCCACTCTAACTCACAATCAAATTGCATACTTCAGCACACAAATGCCAAGATACCTCTGGATGAGTAAACATTTGCTGTGAGGGCTTAGGAATAATGTCACTGAAGGAAAAGGGCCTAACAGCTAATAGCAGAATCAGACCTTGTCTCCTCTGCTGAACCGGACATGTTTTAGATAGATCGCATTAGCTGCAGCTGAGCTGCTCTGGGTTATCATCACCTCTGCTTGTGGCAGATGAGGCAAAGCACAACACTGAAGTATTCATTTCAAACCAGATATGTTCCAGGGTGGAAATCCAGTAGCATCTTCTTTCAAGTAATTAACCAAAGGAGCAAAACAAATATTCACAAAGAGCAAATCAAATCATTGTAGATTCATCATGCCTGTACAAAATAAAACTGTCAAGGAGGTTGTTTCTTATGCTGCCTGGGATTATTTATAGCTGTGCTGTCTGTAGGAACTCATCTGAGCAGGCAGGGAGCATAGCAGGGGCTGTGGCTGCTGGGGGAAATCAGCTGTGTTGAAGGCAGGGAGCTCAGGCAAAGTCAGGCAGGGTTCTTCTGGGTGAGCTTTTTTCAAGCTGAAAATGTTGTTTTGACAAAAATTGAAGGTTTCTGCAGCAACATGCCAGGCTATGTTTATACTGGCAAACCAACAGGGTCAGGGCAAGGGCTGGAGCTGGGGCTGTGACTGTCCATGGTGTTTTGGTGTGTTCCCTGGTGTGGTGTTGATCTGTGCCAACTGGGAACCGTGGTTGATGGGTGGGGGGGATGGCTCCTGGGTGCAGCCACTCTGTATCACCACCCAGCTTGGGCATGTGCATCAGCTGGGGGGGAGTCGTCCTGTCCAAAGGGACTCTGCTAAAATAATGAGTGCTCAAATTAACTCCTTATTTGAGGCATACAGAGCAGGACCTTGACTACACATTCATTCTGTGGACCACAGGATTTTGTGGATTATATCTACGGCATCTGTGGACACAGCTGAGGGTGGCAGCCTGATGTCAGGAGGCTAAAATCTCTCCATGATTAATGAACCGGAGAGCACTGGGAGCAGCTGGGCAATGAGCAAAGAGGGGGGCTATGTGAGCATGATGCACACCATGGCCATGGCCATGCACATCCCAAGGAAAGTCCCAACACTCAGAGTGAAACTCCGTCCCAATGTCCATGTCCCCATCACTTGTGTGTGGAAGGGGAGAGCTGTGAGAAATCACCTGTTTCTCATGGTTTTGGGGCAGAGTCAGAAAACTCTTTCACCCTCAGCCACATACCAGCTCTGGTTAGCTAGGGGGGTAGGTGAGCAGCAATGTTCCTCAGCTGGCATTTTGCATATCTCCACAAGGAACCTCTCCTTTGGAGGCCATCAGCCTGTGGAGCAAACCTGACAAAGCTCTGTGCCGACCCTGCCTCTGTGGCTCCCTCCATGCTTGAAGAGCAGCCCCCAGCTAAAAGGCACGGCTGGGATCATTGGACCATCGACAGCTGCCTGTTGTGCTGGTCTCTGAGCCTGTATGTGTAAATTACCCAGGACAGGTCTGTCCCTTGATGGATAGAAAAATTGTTATTGTTATTATTTCTACTATTAGTATTATTATTCTTGTCATTGTGAACATTATTATGTCTGGGAAAGGCGTATGCACATCCAAGCATCTCAGGAGGTCAGAGAGGGATTCAGGCTGCACTCAGTATAGCTCTGCTGGAGACCAAAGCCTTTATTCGGTTTATTTGGTTTATTTGTCCAGGAAGTGTCTGGGAAAGGAAGTGGTAAATTGTCTCTTTTTGCATCCTCTGGGATCCCTGGAGGGATAAATTCCTGTTGTAGCCTTGAGCAAGAGTAACATACCTGCCTGATCTCCAGTAGTTTGAGTGACTGATGAACCCATATGGGGAAGACAGCAAAACCCAGGGTTTAGATGGGAAGCCTATCCCCAGGGCATCTCCCAAAAGACAGCCAAGGTGTAAACAAAACCTCCCTGCCTTCCAGAGCCAACATCCCTCTTCCCCCACCATGGTGCCAGTTATGGATTTTCTGCAATCCTGGGACCTGGCATTAAGCAATTCTGAGCAAATAAACAGTGTTCCCACAGGGGTCATCAGCCTTGTGCTCTCACCTCACTCCTGTTACTACCTTCTAGTTTAGGATTTGCTGAGGTTGGGGGATTGCAGCAGAAGTCATGTCATCTGATGAGGCAGATGATAGACCAGTAGAGTCACAGAATAGAGGGGAATCTGTAACTGGTGTCTAAACTGGGCATTTACTCCATCTTAACTTCTTGATGTAGAATCACAGAATGGTGTGGGTTGGAAGGGACCTTAAAGATCATCTAGTTCCAACCACCCTGCTATGGGCAGGAACACCCTCCACTAGACCAGGTTGCTCCAAGCCTCATCCAGCCTGGCCTTGAGGACTGCCAGGGATGGGGCATCCACAGCATCTCTGGGCAACCTGTCCCAGTGCCTCCCCACCCTCTCCAGGAAGAATTTCTTCCTTATATCTATTCCAAATCTATCCACTTTCAATTTAAACCCATTATCCCTTGTCCTGTCACTACAGGCCCTTGTAAATGTGCCCCCCCCAGTTTTCTTGTAGCCCCTTCAGGTACTGGAAGGTGCTAATAAGGTCTCCATGGAGCCTTCTCTTCTCCAGGCTGAACAAGCCCAACTCTCTCAGCCTTTCTTCATAGGAGAGGTGCATTGTATTTATCAGTGCTTCTGCTTTGATTGACAACTTGTGCCTTGGCAAAAGTTTGTACCCCCTTCTGCAGTTGTTGAGCAGGGTTTAATTGTCGCATTGCCTAACTCTCCACCGGCTTGGAAAAAGTTAGCAGCAGCCAGCCTAAGCAATAAGGCTGTTTCACTTTCAGGTGCATTTTGTCTATTCATTTTTAACAAAGCCAGTAGGCAGCATGAGAGTTTGACTCCTCACTTGAAGGAGGAACTCTGAAGGCAGACAGAGGCTTTGAGTACAGCAGTATTTAAAGCCGTGGGTAGTTAGTTTCCACCAGTAAATGCAATTGTCTCACATGTGGTGAGTGGAAGAAGTGACTGAGATTTGCATCTCTGCCTGGCACTGGCTCAGAGACGAGAAGCAGCCCAGCTGCTCAAAACCAGAGAGCAGAGCTGTGGCCGCAAGCACGGGGAAGAGGGGAAGCAAGGGGTGTGTGTGTGACCACGTGTCACTGATAGCCATTTCCAGTAATCAGTACGTGCCGCATGGCTTAGGCAAAGCTCATGTTTAATTTACCATCAGACATATGTTGGATAGCTCTCCCGTTGCTTGGTCACAGGGCTTGAAGTCTCCTTTTTCTTCTCCACTGTTGACCCAACAGAGGCAACCAGCATCACTCAACTTATGATCCATCTCTACATGTGATCTCCTGGTGAGAAGGTGCCTTCTAGTTAGTTCACTTCAATTGCTGGTCTGGGCAGAACTGCTCTCTTGGCCTTGGATGGCTGAGGACAGGATTGCTGGACCTGGATTTGGCCCTACCAGTGCCCCAAGCCTAAATTACATGTGACAGGGGGTCAGGTGCTTTGGGTTACCTGCAGTAGGGCTCCCAGCACAGCTCCTTCCAGTTTTGCTTAGCAGGCATGTTTCAGAGGTGCCAAATACCCTGACCTCACTGGCACCTGCAAGGACACAGGTGCCTTGGGAAACTCAGGTCTTCAAGTCAGTAAATGACAGGTGAGGCCAATTAAATCATGAGGACAATGCCTAGGGGCTGACTAAGATGCAGCCAATATTGCACTGGATCTTGTATGGATGTGGAGTTGTGGCCAGGCCCTTGCCATGCTGAATTAACAATCCAGAAGGTTTTGTGCAGAGCCCAGAGGCTGTGCATTAAGAAGGCAGCGTAAGTGGGAGGGAGGAGATGGGGAACCAAACCATACCCATTGTTTAGATACATAAATCTAGCAAATTCTTTGCCAGCTAGTGCTTGCTTTACAGAACTTGCTGGGAACAGTGTTCACTAGTTATGCAAAGATGCGTGATTATGAAATTAAAGTCTCTGATAAGCCAAATGAGCCTGTAATGAGGTCCAAACCCACCAAAAAGTACTTAGAGAGATGCAAAAACCACCCTCTGCTTGTCTCACTGAGGCTGGGAGAAATGGCATCCTTGCTAGTCTAGGACTGTGCATCATCCTATCTGATCTCCCAGACAATGCACCAGCTCCTTGTCTCCTCCTTCCTTTGCCCAAGGGGTGTTTTGATTCCAGCACTGAGCAAAGAGAAAGGCATATGTGACCTAAATCAGGTTTTACTTCTGGTCACATCCCCGCAGCTTGAGTAAACAGCAGAGGATGTGACTGAGAGCACATACATACAGTGCCGGTGCCTCGACAACGCCTCTTCTCTCCTGCAGGTTTTCTTCTCCCTTCCCCAGAGGTGAGTTTGACTCACTCTGTATTTAGAAAGATGCTCCCCTTTCCCCACACTGCTCATTAAACCTCCTTGATCAGCAGGTCCCCTCTGCAGCTTCTCTTGTAGCTTGGGACCTACCTCCCAAGCCAAACCCCACTGGAGGTTTGGGAAAGGATGGGGAAAATCCCCAAAACCAACAAAACAAACACAAAAAAGGCTCACTTGATCAGCCTGAGTGCCAGCCCCACCCTGGGGTGTGGAGTAAACACTGGCAAGCATTTATTCATCACCACTCAGCATCCAAATATTTGTTTCTCTTGTCACACGGGCACACACTCACATTCACACTGCCTGCCAGATGCCTTCGTTCGCAGCGAACCTGGGCACAATTCTGTTGGCTAAGGCAGGGGAGGAAAGAGAACCTGTCTGCAAGATTTGTTATAAATATGCTAGGATTTCTAGAAATTTGATCTCTAGATGTACAAGGATGTTTCTTTCTGGATATCTGAATTTCCACCTAAACACACTTCTGCACCATACTTTTGTCTATCCATTTATATTCATGCACTCACAAAGTTTTACATATATATATATGTACGTATGCATATGTATTTAGCATATATGTATATCCACCCACCCACATTCACCTACATATGAATACACAGTGCTGGAAATGATAATCTGGATGCCTTGGCATTAATAATACATAAATCTGATGTTTGCAGAAGTGAATACGTGGCACATGACGCATAGACACATAAACATCTTTTCTCCATCTGTCTAGTTATGAACATGCCAGTATATAGATGTGCTTAACACCAGTATGTTCTTATGTGTGGATGAATTAAGTTAGCACACAGCACTGGTTGCCTCAGCCAGAGTAAACGTCAGCAGAACCATTTGATTAAAAATCATATGCCTGTTGTATTTGACTGAATCAATACGAATCTGATGCATGCATCAGTGTCCTGGTCATCTTGATGTAACTATCAAAGGAAGACTGAAATGTCCTTGTGTGACTAAAGAGGAGAAGTTGCTGGTTGACCCCATGACCACTAAAGCATTTAATCCACTGATAGAGTTAGGGTGCAGGTAAAGTGTGGAGGTGTGGCACCTCAGAAAAGCTTTCTGTAATGGTGAGCACACACAACATGTGATAACTACCCTTTGATCTGTCCCAGCTTTATGGATATTAGAGGAAATGTCTTTAGGGCAAGTGAGTTCGAAATGTTGACCATGGCGATTAGATAAGGGTGTTTTAATTTCCTGCCTGAAATGGTCATGATGACCTGTGATGTGATGAATAACGATGGGCTGCTAGAGGACAGGGAACAGGCCCCAGGGGAAGGGTTTTTTTCAATGTCTTCAAGGATGTAAAAGGGAGGGGATTTCTCAGCTAATCAGTACTATATGGAGCTGGGATTTTACCCAGAAGTGATCCTTGGGGCGAGTCTCCATTGCCCTGGTGAGACCTGTGAATTTGAACTGGTAACTCAGAGAAGCGGTAAAGGCAAGATAGAGATTTTTGTTCTGGCTGGCCCTATACTCACAGATAATTAAGGACATGTTTTATCTTTATCAGTGGCAATCTACTTATATAGTCTTTATGACAGCAATTGGTGAAGAAGACACAAGACTTTACTGTGATGTCCCACTGCAGCACATGCAATGTGTTTCTGTGCCCACACTGCAGTTTAACTTCAAAAGAAAGGCGGGTGCTGCCCAGCCCCCAGTGAAAGCAGGGGTTGTGATGCCAAGTTTAGACATAGGTGACAAAATGACCATGTGCTGTTGACTCCATTGACTGGGTAGGGAGCTGGGGCCAGGAACTCTCAAGATCCACTCTGTGCTTTTAAGATGGATAGAAGGCACAGTCATCTTAGTCACACCAGTAAGTGGTTCAATATGACACATGCTCCACCTGAAGTCATCCTTCCACTGCTCATTGCTGTGGGCGCCTGTAAGTGTGCTTGTCTTCCACAGGGATACTTACCCACCAGTGGAATAAACACAAATACGTGTTTTCCAGCTAAGAAACCTTTGTAGTCCCAGAGCCAAGCCACCATAGAGTATGGTGCTCCTCCAGCCATACCATGTATACATCACCCGGTACATCGCAGACCAAAGGAGTACCTTTGTCTACTTTTTCCCTGAAACCATCAGGTGAATGTCAGGGAAGCCTGGGAGGTCAAGTTTAGGTTTTTTTTTCCAGTCAGATGTGTCAAGTTCCACTTAAGATACATCATATTCTATCAGATAAGAGGAGGTATGATGTCTCCTGACCTGAAACCCCACGGCACAGGCTGTCACAAGTTCCCAGTGGTGTCATGGTAACAGTGGCAGACAGGGACTTGGAGCTGACCTGCAACACTTCTATAATTGGAGACACACCTCTGAAGCTATAAATGTAATTGCATCTTGAGAGATTACTGAGATCAGAGGCCATCAGCTGCTTTGTGTCCATGCTGAACCCTCCACATAGGTAGTGAAGTCTGTTGAGAAGGCATTATACATGGCTGCTGTCCAGAAACAAGGCTCTTCTCTGGTCCATGGCTTGCTGCCACTTTCATACTCCCAGTTAGACCCTCTAACCATCATCCACGGTGTGTGATCCCACTTCTGATAAGAGCATGTCAAAACCTAGCATAAGTCAACTCATGCTCTGCACTGAACCCAAAGTGGCTCAGGTTTCAGTGACATGATCTCCCTGTGGTCCTCTGCAATGGTTTCACTGTAGGAGGGGATCAGAGTGGGGAAGGGTTTTTAGGAAGCTCTACCTGCTGTGTGTGGGTTGACCAAGGCTCCTCGATGTGCTCCAAGGTCTTCAGCGCCATCTACTGCCACGCTAATTCTTTCCCTTGCCATCCCTCCAGGAATGGGTTTAGAGGATACTTTCAGGATCATAGGATGGGGATGATTAGTAGCTACATCTACCAACCTGCAGTTCCTACGGACTGAGTACAAAACAAAAAGACATGGTAGTGTCTGGAGACAAAAACCTGGTGCTATTTCCCTTACAAATTCATGCAAAGGGCAAGAAAAGGCAAATACCTGAGAGCTGTTATCTGGCAATGAGCAAAAGCTAGGCAAAAGATAATAACTGAGAGCTACGCTTCTTTCTGATCTGCTTCTGCCTATATGATGTCCTCCACTGTCAGCATAACATTACAAAGTGAAGGTTGAATAGACCATTCAGTGAAGGTCAGAGGGAAACAGAGATAGGCTGGTTATCCTATGGGTTCATCGACTCGCCTGTGATCAGATACAAAACATCCCTCACATTAAGCAGCGAAGATATGTCAGGTGAACACATGATAGGACAGGTGTGGCTGAAGGTGTATCTGTCTCCATGTCATGTTCTAATCCCAGTCAACTTGCAGCAAATCTGCTGATATCAGTGAAGTTACACCAAATTTATAGCCCCTGTATCGAGTGCAGAACTTGGTTCTCTGTGCTTTTTCCAAATAGAACATAGAGGTTCATCAGCTCTGTCAGGCATAGGAAGGATCATACTTAGGGAGCAAGACAACAAGGCCTCTCTAGTGTGTCTCAGGATTTCAGCCCTGTGAGAAAACCCTAGTCAACAGCCACAAAACCCCTTGTTTTATCCATTTAGGAGCTGGTGTAATTCCAAGACATTCTGTGAGGTATGGTCCTCCCCTGCACTCTCAGGTGGTAACAGTAGTTTAAAATACACATGTTCCTCTCTACTTGCCCAAGAACCTGGTTATTAATTTTATAAAATGAAACTCCCAAATTGAGTCTGTTCAACTCTTCTGCAGATGAAGCCAAAGGCCTTGAAGAAGCTTAAGCATCTTCCAGTCCTCAGCAGTTCATGCTCTAGGCTAGGGAGATGAACCACAAAGACTGTTTCACATCAGCTGTAAAGCTATCATAGAGCACTATAAGGATTTCAACATAGTGGAAGTGGGCAGGACTTGGGTTCTTCTGTATGGCCTCTGGTGTGAGCAAAGCTGTCTGGGGCTCCAGAAAACCCATCAGTTGTCTTTAACTTGCCCATATGTAGGGAGTACAAAGCCTTGCAGATGCATAAACAAGTGGTCCCAGTTCAGCAACATTTTCACTCCTGTGTTTGTTAACGGCCAAGAAGCTAACGTACATTTGCATTTAATTCTTCTGGTTAATGAAACCATTATTAGGAACTGGGATCAGTTTGAGCTAATGAGAGAGGCTGTGAGATGGCTCCAAGTCACAATTCAGACAAAATATGCACATTCAACTTTAAACACCTCTCCTGTAATCCTTGAACAGGGCAGAGAACCTACAGGTAGCCTGGACTTCATCTGACAACTTGGTTGAGGGATTTGGGCACTGATCTCAGCATACTCCTACACAAAACACTTTGTATTCCCCAAGGTCTGGTACGATGCCAGATCTGCTGGGACCTGGAAAATAGAAGGAAGTAGCTTTTAAGGAAATTGTATCCCAAAAGAAGGGGAGATTTTGGAGGAGAAACTGAAAACTGGAGATTGAACTCATTAGATACAGTTTCCTTAGTGCCACCAACAGTCATCTAGGAGTGCCTGTGGTCTGGGAGTTAAATACAACCTCAGGACCTCCTGCATATTCTACTGGTGAGAATTTGATCAGCCTGATTCAGCAGGAAAACAGTAGATATTAGAACCAATTGGGAGGTTCCCATTAATGAATGTTCGGAACATAGCCTGGCATAATTGCAGCCTAAATGCTCTGCTGAGCTCCAGCTGGTGTTGATTCATCACCAGCCTTCTGCTGCAGATGGTTGGGTAAATTAGGAGCCCTCTGTGTAGCAACCTGTAGGCTTTTTCCAAGAAAAACAAACAAAAAACCTCAGTGTGGTTTCTACAGGAATGAAACTCCAGTTGAAACACTGGCTTTGTCCCTCTACTGAAGAGCAATCCCATTAGCCCTGTCTACAAAGTGCACAAGTAATACAGGCATCTCTCATCCAGAGACAATCTCCTGAAAAGCTGTGATTCCACCAAATTCTTAGCAGCATCTCTTCTAGTTTATCTGCTTGTGTTGCTCCTTCTGGCATGCTGAATGGCAGGTGAAGGGTACCTTTGTGCAAACACACCCAAATTCCTATTGAGTGTTGCCCAGGTCTCCAGCTGGGAAATTTAACATGCAAAATGTGACCCTGATCACCTGCTGAATGCTCAAGAGATGACATATTGCAATCAGCCTTCCTTGGAGTAAGGCATGTGATAAGATTACCATATATTCTCACCCACCTTTGGTGTCCCAGTGCTGCCAAATGCTACATCTCCCTTTGGCAGTCCTGCACCTTGGCGTGCAGAGAGTTGGGTTTCAGGAGTTCACAGTGACCTTACAGTTTCTCTGATCTGGAACATACCTGTGACTGAAAAGGACAGGCCTGGGATTGAATGATTTGACTTTCCAGTGCTTCAATTTACCTAGATGCAAAATCACGATAAGGAGTTCTTGGAGATCTTTGCAAACTGCATCATGTCTTGCTTGTGTGGGAGTTAATTATGCTAATTATTATATTCTTTTTACTACCAGTGATTTAGCACAAAGGAATCTACCTGAGATAATGGGACAAGAAAATTTTTATAGTGCTCAATCAGCAGGATTTGGAGAGGAGACCTCTCTGTTCCTGAATATGTGGCCATGACTCCTCCAAGACCTTGGCCAAGACACTTTTTAACAACTCTGTGGCTCATATTACCCATACGTAAAACAGAGGGAATAATACAGAGCACTCTGCAGACAGGATGAATTGTTCACTGTCTGTAAGATGTCTAGAGAAGTCTTGAGTGCCACAGAATGCAAAAATGCTTATCATTTTCCTCCTTGTGGCTTCAGTTTGTGGTCTCAGCATCCCTGCTGTACACTGGAGGGTCCTCTGATAGCAAGTTTGTATTTGGCTTACAAAAAAAACCCAACACGAGCAAAGGGCATCTATGCCTCTGGTAGAAAATGCTCCAAAGTCAGGAGGAAAATAAAAAGAAAAAGCTTGGACCACTCTTTCCTGTTCTGAACAGATGGTAATGGAGATTTTTAAACATACATGCATTAAAAGGTCCTAATTAGTTGCACAATGAACTATTTCTTCATGAATAGTCATGGCAGTCAAATTCAGCTGACTTGGTCTCCAGGTCTGAGCTAAGAGTGCCTGTCATGTTGACTCTACCCACGGGTAGTTTCCAGAGGGCATTTCTCCACAAAGAAGTTGCTTCTCTTTTACTCTAACACAGCTTGAGTCAGTCAGACTGCAGCTTCTGACCACCTTCCCAGAGACACGGCTATTTTCGGACCTATGGAGATAAGCATTTTCAAGCAGTGAGTTAAAAACAGCTAAAATTTCACCCATGGGAGAAAAAGGACACGTTTAATCCATCCTCATCCACCACAGGTTCATCTCTTACACCCGCCCTTCATCCTTCGTCAGTAGTGCTTTAGCAATTTTTGTTCTATGATTCCGTGATTCATTTTCTTAGGTTCTTGTCAGTCCTGAGTTGATGTGTGAAAGAACTGTAAAAGTAACCAAAGAGCCTGAAGGACATGACTTTGACTCAGTTTTCCAAGTGTCTTTCACCCTGGCTTCAATGATGACTCCAGGCAGAATTCAGTCCCACTTACACACTGCTCCTGCAAAGACCATTTGCAGCTCTTGTGAAGAATCACACCGAAATCACAGGGAATAAAGATGAGTCACATGCATGGCACGAAATCATCCAACACAGGATTTCCATTTTTCTCAGCAGTCACTGATGTTTAGAGCATGTTAAAGTGATGCTTGAAAGAATAGCTAATAAAAACAATTCAGGGAGAGGTGTGATGTTTAACTTGGCCAGAACATCCCAGGATTTCCAAAGCACATTAAGATCCTTGGATGAAAGACAGAGTGTAAGGGCAAGGAAATCATTATTATCAGTTGAAATTCAGCCTTCTGGGCACGCGAAGTAGCAAGATCCCAAGGTCAGGGCAAAAGAGATCTACACGCAACATGCGGCAGTGGAATTTGATCCTTTGCTGCAGGGTGAGCTGCTAATTAGAGGAGGGACTTTGTACTGCCTCTGTCAACATTTCCAGTCTTAAGTTACTTACAGTAACTGAAAATGGGGTTTTAAAGCAAGGCTGGGATGAGAAGCCTGTGATTTAATTTCAGGAAGTTTTCACAGACACAAGGTTTTTCTTAGCAAGTTAATCTCTCAGTGTGTGAGGTGGCCTGGACTGAGGTGGCTGCTGGAATATTGGAAACTTTTATTTCCACCTTTCAGGTGTTAATAGCAAAATACTTTTTTTTTAAAAAACTTTTTTTCCTCCCACACTGGAAATTTAAAGAAATAAGACCAGAAGTAGAAGTGCCTTTAACAAATGGTAAGCTAAATGTACTCAGTCCTGACTCATGGTGGTGGAGCAAGGGTTCAATCTGGGCTGCATGTGAGAGCTCATTACACAGGCTCAAGGACTACTGGAGACTGATATAGGGATGCCCTTAGCTGTGAAGTGTGCCAGTTCTACACCGCACTTTCCTCTGGCTGCAACACTAACTAATAAAAGAGGAAAAAGCTACCTTATTTTGGTAAGGAGCACCACAGGGTCCTTCCCAGCAAGTGCAAAGGTGTTGCAAAATTCACCAGTGCAGCATTTCTGCATGTGCATTCACCCGCTAAGTGATGCCCAGGGCACCCAGGTGTTGGTAATTTCCCCAAACCAGTTCTGCACACTGAGCACTGTGGAGAGCACTGGGGGTGCTGCTGTGAGTGGTTATTGCAAAATGCTGTGCCTTCTGATAAAATGGTCAGTGTGATATGCCCAGCAGAAACAGAAAGGGAAAGAGGAAAGGCAGCCCCTGCTTACAGTAGGTCTTTCTCAAACCCTTGGTCACAGGACTCATGAGGCTCATTGACTAGAAATGCTTGATCTTCAGTGGGAATGGTGATGTGAAATGAAATGGCATTTTCCCCTTGAGCATTGCACAAGATCCTGCAAGTGAACATCCATCTGTTTGGTGAATGCACTGTCACCCAGGGTGGAAAAGTGAAAGGTTGCAAAGCTCAAAGCTCTTTTCTCCTCCATGTTATCCCCCATTGGTGCTCTGGAGTTGGTCCAGCTCCCCACGCTTTGCAAACTCTCCTGCAGCTGAAGTTCAAGATGGCAGGCACAGCTCCTCCCCTGGAGATAACCCACACGTGGAAGGATGGTATCTTTACCTGGACCTTGCACATCTTGTGTCTGCTACAAGAAGACTTCTTTGAACTCCTGAGAGGCAAACCCCCAGTGTGACTGTACAGCAATACCAGGATGCTCTTCCCATGGGTCTGACATTCCCTTGGGCCCAGCAGAGCTCAGGAAGGAGGCTTTACTTCCCAACAGTTCCCTTCATCTTGGTGAGAACGGCAGTGGGAACAGAGCAGACCCTGCCTTTGTAAAACCATTCAGCCCCCTCCCCTGAGATCTCCATGGGAAGCCCACCAGGTGGGCATGTTGCTGGGTGAAGCCCATGTTCCTCCTGAGGAGGAGCAAACCCACCATGCAGAGAAATTCAGTTCCAGCGGGAGATCTCTACAAGGATCAACCCCTCTGGTCATTAGGGTTTCCAGCCCTGCAAAGCAAGGGAAGACTGGAGAAGGCAAGGGAGACATGCGTGCAGTGAGGATCCTGCAGCCTGGTGGTCTTAAGTTATTTCTACATGGCTGCCTTAGGCTGTCCAAGGGCTATAGGTTATTTTGTGTAGGAAAAAGAGACAACATATATGAGAATCAGTCCACGAGCCCTCCCTTTTTAGTCACTGTCATGCAAAGAGCAAGACTGGACCCTTCTTGGCTGACATTTAGACCACTGTGTGATGTAAATTCTTTTGGGACTGTGTTGTCACTAAGCAGTTGACAAGGACAACATGGTGCAAGACAGACAAGACCCATTTTCTCACGTATTTGTGTGCTGTTTCCATCTAAAAGGAGAGGGAGAAAATAACATTACCTGTTGCAGTCCACACTTAATGAGGCATGGAAGGAGAAGTTGATAATTAGGCTCATGATTCATGCTTTAGGTGCGAGTTACTGTTTGAATGCTCTGCCAATTAGTGCACACTTCCTGATCAATAGCCGGGTAATTATGAGATTAGGGTTAATGGGTCAGACTCATTGAAGGCTTCCTATTCTCTGCTAAAGTCAGATTAGCTGAGTTCTGCTGTCATTAGTTTTACCTTTCCAGGTTGCTGGCTACAAAAGAACAAGGAGAAACAGGTTGTAATTACCTCTGGTTTGCACAGGAAGGCTCCTACACTGAGGTTTTTAGATGTGAGATGGCTGTCTACGTTCCCATCAGCCCAGATCTAACCAATGGAGTTAATGATGTCTACAAAGAGATTCATCTTGCCCTGAGGGGGACAACTGGGGTGGGATTCATTCACCTAAACAGAGCTGCCAAGTGCAAGGGTTGGCCTGGACATCCACTCAGGGTCAGCTGATACTCCAGAGGAAGAACCATCCCCTCTGGACAGAGGACAGATGAGAGTCCCTCAGACAGCTCAACTGTGGACAACAAGGTGTGGATAATTTAAGGACCTGGTATGTCCAACCAAGTGAGCTATGAGGGTTTCAAACCAGCTCTTAGCTCAAGACAGTCAGTTCCAAGGAGAATGGTAGGGGTAAAACTGAGGGTAGACAACCACATGAGGGTTTGCAACCCTGCTCCAGGCCACTGAGACCTCTGAGCCTTATCACATGCTCCTTCCCAAACCTGCAGGTTTTATTCTCAGCTAGGAGAATACCCTCCGTGGATGTAATTTTTTACTCTGATGGAGTTATTCAAGCAACCAAGAAAAGCCAGGTGCTGGGGCTGGAGCTGAGATGTGAATGTTTGCCTTCCTTAGCAGAAATGGGGAATATAAAAATATAAATGGTTTTCATTACAGAAAAAAGATTAGAATCTTATGACCAGTGAGGTCTCTCTGAGCTGTTGACTGAGTAAAACCATGAAAGAAGACCCTATATGAGGAAGACAACACTTGAATGAGCTAAATGGGAACCAAAACACCTGTGACACTGATGGTGGATACCAAACAGAAACAGCATCTAACTGATGATGATGATTCCTGATCCTCTAGAGAGGAACACCTCCCAACTCTTATTCCATCCAGGAATAAGATGAGAAGAAGCAGGCTCTTCTCAGTATTTACAGGCTAGTTTTGCTGGCTCTGGAAAGAGGGAAAGACTGATAGGGACACTGATGAGTCTCCAAGGACTGAGTCACTGCCAGAACAGTTTTGCTTCCATGACTTTACTTTGGCCCAAACTTTAGACCTACTAAGATCGTCCAAGTGATGCTTTTCTGATGTTCATGAAGTCCTTTGCTTCTCTGCTATGTGGCAGGAAAACTGGTTCCTCTGCAGGATTATTCCAGTGAAGTGGTGTGAGGGCACCTATTTGGCTATGGCAAGGTCTGCCCCAGTAGCAGTGTGGCTGAAAGCAAGATACTCATTACACAGGTTTGCAGTGTTCACATTTTGCTTGCCATGGGTTCTGAACCAAACCTTGACTTTGCTGTTCAGAAAATGCCCTGACAGTTTCAGTAATTAAAAGTAATTTTTCATGTAGTTTTTAATGTTTAAAGAAGGGTTATGTTATATTACACACGTTCCTTTTTCACACTTCCTTGTGATTTTTTTTCCCACCTTCTAAATTCCAAAATTATTCAGTTGTCTTTAAAGGCTCAGATGTTTTTGCAAGAGCCACAGACACATAGCCTCTCTCCTCGGGTATTGGCAGCCAAACACTAAAAGAACTAACACACCTAGCAGCAAAATCTGACATCTGCCCATGAGGACATACAACACCGATGTGACTACTTCTGGGGACACAAAGAGTTTCTTATCCAGCACATCGAACAGAAGGATCCACCCTAGGGTGCTCATGCTGTAGTGCAGCAAGATGGGCTTTAACAGAGTTACTCAGATAGCACGGCTCAGGTGAAAACCTTTTTATTTGACAGTAGTGGTCCCATAGGTCATCCCGACATATTCCAAATCTGACCACAAAAAAGGCATAGTTTTAACATATGAGGCTTTCCTGTGCTGTGTGCTGCTGTCCTGTCTCCCTAGGACCCTCAACCCTTCCCTGGGACAGTGCTGCCCCGGGTGCTGCATTGCCTCAGTCTCTTTAAAGCACAGGGGATGAAAAGCAAAGCCGTGTGTATCCACAGTTATTCTCCATTCCCAAGGATATATTTTCCATCACCAAATATGCCACAGATGGAGTCCTTCTGCTTTCAGTGTTCTGAAAATTGTTTGGACAAATTCACAGGGAGAGCATTCAGGAAAAATGTGACTGTATGTTTATCTTGTCATATTTTCCCTTAGGTCACTGCTGTCAACCATAATACTGGGCTAGATAGCCGTAGTGTGGTCATTTTAATGCTGTTTTGTGCAAATAAACGCTTGTGTTTGCACTCTCTGGTTCCAGCGCACAGTGCTCAAGATGAACACCAGTGGGATGAGAGAGGGTCAGTCCAACGCCATCGCTGAATTTAAGGGGGACAGACATGTAAGAACATAATGAACATGAAGCAGATGTACGGGATCAGACTGGCAGTCCACCTAGACCATTGTCGTCAGTGACTCCAGAATATGGGAGCCTTCTCCCAGGATACCCTTCCAGTGATTTGTGGTTCTGAGCTTGGCATTCATGGACAAGCATTGCCAAAGACATGCACGGTGAGAGCCCATCCTGGGTCCTGGGTGTTTGCTAGTTGATGCTGAACTCTGCTGCATCATCCTTGTGTTGTCACTCAAACTAGGTAGGTCCAGAAGCTTGATCAGTCGTTGCTGCAGCCTTCTGCCCTCTTTGCAGTGGAGATAGAGGTGGTGAGACACACACACAAACACACGTGAGAAGGGCTGATGTTGGTGGGAAAGTGAGTTAGTTACTTCTTCCTTGTGTCATTGGCTTGGTCTGAGCTGTTCGGGAAGTGGGGTTGGATGGCTCTGAATGTAGCTGTTTGGTGTATTGAATCCTCTTTCTCCTACAGCATGTCCCAGCTGTTCAGTGTAAAAGCACTGTACTTCAATATCAGCAAGGAAACCGTGCAGAAAATGGGGAGCTGCAGTACAATGAGCAATTGGTGTCAAAGCGGTTGTATCCACATTAGGTACCAGAGAGGATAAATTGGGATTTATGAGAAAGCTCAGGACAGAGGGCAGGTTTGGATTTGTGTGTGCTGCAAAGGTACATTCATTGCCTTCAGGCCCAGGACCGGAAATGTGGGGACCATCTGGGAGAAGTGCTTCAACCTGCACCCATGAGCACTACAGCATCACCTTAACAGGGATGGAAGAGCAGCAAGTGCTGCCAACCCACAGCCAGACCTGGCTGATAAACCTTCCTGGAGCAGCACCAGCCCTGGAGGAAAAGCCAGCAACCTCCATGTCCTGAAAATCTGATATTGGCCAAGACCTCTCCTCTCTAAACACTGGGCAAGAGATCCCCACCTGGCCCTGCATGCTTTGATCCCCTTAACCCCAAATTCCCCTTTATCAAAGAAAAAATGCTAAATATTTAAGAAGTACCCCTTTGAATTTGTGTAAGAGCATTATTTCTAACTCTTATGAGCAGGGTGGCAATTTTCACAGAGGAATAACTCTGGAGTTATTAAAAGATTAAAAAACACACCCAAAAGAAATAAAATCCAGGCTGAAAAAACAAATATCATTACCAGAACTTAGAGGCGTTTCTCATAACATCTTGCTTATGTTATGAAGTCTGAAATATTTTTTTAAAGGATGAGGTAGACTCAATTACTTCACTGGAATTCATTATGACCTGCTGATAAACCAGACTGAAAGTCTCCTGCCATGCTGCAAGAACCTCCAGCTCTGTAATCTCGCTGGTTCCCTGTAATCTTGCTGGTTCCTGTACCGATGGGAGAGGCATTGCTTGCTTGCGTTTTTGACGGGCTCACACCTTATTCACGTGGCAGCTCGCAATTCCCCCTTCGTGTGGGTGTGTGTTACCTGCAGCATGGCAGGTGCTGGGGCTCGTGGCTCCCAGCAGCACTTGCAATTGGGAGAGTGGTCACCTTGTCGTGGACAGGTAAGGGGATGTGGTCACAGGCGGGTCTATCGAAATCTGTCCAAAGAACTGAGATGTCAGGGCAGTGTACTCAAAAACCACGGGAAGAAAAAATATTAGAAGAAAACCACGCTAAAAACTATAGAAAACTTGTGATTTTCAGTAACTCTCAGTGGAAACTGAGAATCTGTAAAAGGATGAAGTATTTTAAATGACGTGTTTGGGCTGCTGCAAGATTTGCTGCACTGAAACCCCCTGTAAACAGCATCGATACCAACATACTGCATCAGTGTTGACTTTGCTTTGCTTCTGTAGCATGAGACAAATGGTTCTTTTTAAAGGAAAAAGTGAATGTACAACTTCAAGGAGGGAAAGCAGATGTATTTATACAGTACTAATGTTTGCTTGAGCCAGCAGATGCTAGGCATGTCTCAAATACCTTCACTGTTTCTTCTTTATTTCTTTTTTTTTTTTTTTAAGTTGCCGAGCCTCATGGAGATGAAGTCACCCTCAGAGGTGAATTCAGGACATGCAAATCACCTCGAAGCTCTGCTGGACTTTTGCCTTATGTCTATACCAGGTGTTTCGCAGCACAGTTTGTTTTATACATCTTGTCTCTTGAGATATTGGGGACCAAAATAAAGCAGGGTGTTTCACTTTCTCTCCTTTGGTCATTAAAATCGTACCAATCCCTTACAGCAGGCGTGCTGCAGCTCAGGTCCAAATATGGATTTAGAGGAAACTCAACGCCCTCACTCTAAAAAAAGCCAAACAACCCTTCCCACCTCCCCCGTAATTACAGTTTGACATAATGAGTGAGTGGTATTTATTAATTTCAGCTCTCGGAGCTGATGTCACTGCAGAGTCGGAGTCCGGGAAATCTCTGAGTCACGTGGAGGCGCAGAGGCAGGAAATATCAGCAGAAGAAAAAGAAGTAAATATTAAAGCAAAAGACGTCGGAGGCTGGTGGCAGCTTCCTGAAAGAAGCCGTGAGAAGCTGGGTGGTGCTAAGAGCAAACTGTGGCCTTGCGGTAAATGCCAGTATTCAGCTCGTTTGACAAATTAAGGTAGAACACCTCCCTGTGGCAATTGCCTCATGATGTAAAGGAGGACGGAGGCGACACGCTCGAATATGATCCACAGTCCTAGAATGTAAACTGTTGTCTTTCCTCATGGCTTCAGCTAATTGAAAAAGCAGTCAGTGCCTCTGCGGGGGGATGGGGAGGAATGCGACTCATTTTCATCTCCATTAATTTTCCTACCAGATCCACTCCTGCGACATCTGGGTTAAGGCTGGATGATGCTGAGGGTTTTGGTCTCGCAGTGACTTCAAAGGCTCAGGACTTGGGTGTGAGGGTGTTCTTGGTCTGAAGCACAGCTTTGGATGGGCAGAAGCTTCCTGGGGATACTGCCTAAATTCAGCAAGTGATTATAGATGAGAAACAATTTGGAAACATCATTTTCTCAAGCTAGGATTCAGTCATCTTTTAGTAGTCACTGCCCACTAAAATTCATGCAGTGTTTAATTTTTGTCCCTTGTTTTATGGACTTTATCAGTGGGAGGTTTTTTGTCACTAGATAAGAAGAAGAAAGGGGAAAACCTTGTGGGGAGAAGAGAAACCAAGGACCCATGAGGCCCTGCTGCTCCGTACTGAGTATAAATTCAGGCTGAGCTGCCTGTGCTCCAGGTGGCTTGGTGGGGTGTCTGAAACCACGTGGGGTTAAGGCCAACAACAGAACCTCAAAGCTGATTGTTTTTAAACTTTTCTTCTATTTTAAACTCCAGGTTTTCCTCATGAGATCATCATAGTTACAGTGATGCAGGGCTTTGTACAGACAAGCAGAGCACTGGGTAAACAGAGATTTCTCCAGTCCTGCGTCAGTGAAAACGTCTGTCTGATTAGTTCAAGTGAAGCTGATGTGTTTGACCGATCTGCTCCAAGACCTTCAAGTTTCACTTCACTGTGGGAACTTTGCCTGTGGCCTGAGTTTACTGTCACTTGCAACATCAAGTATTTTTGATACAAAGCTTTTGCTTGCCCGTACTGAAGCACAGCTAAACTTAATGTAGTTCTTCTTCTGCAACTGCAGGCCTGGCTGGGGAAATGGAGGGTCTGAGCACTGGGGGAGTCCAGGACTTCGGTTTCAACACCAGCTGTGCCTGGCCATGGAGCAGAAAGGACACAATCTCACTTTTCTCTCTCAACTCCTTGTATACAGCAGCACATCGCAGCCTGTGGCAAGGAGGAAGCTGCTGGTTTATGTTTCCTTTCAGGTGTGTCCTTTTGCAGCATGACTCATTCTGTGTTCATCTTTGCCACATGATTTTTTTTTTTTTTCTTTTTTAACTCTCTTTGGACTGAAATTAAAAACTCTTTAGCTTTGGAGAACAACTTTTGCCCCTGAGGGATATGTTTGTGAAACGTAAAGAGGTGGGGAGGTGTGTGAACAAATTTAAGAGGAATGTTCCAATGAAATGGTCCTGGGCCAGGAATCATGAACCTTTTCTCCAGTTTCCCAAAGTCATTGAGAGAAGCTTTTCATAATCTTTAAGCTGTCACGAATCCCAAACTTGATGTTGTGGTTTGGTGAAAATCTCAGTTGCATTTCTTCTAAACTGAAATTTCTGGCATGTAAGAGTACAAGTTTGTCAAGATGCTCAGTCATGGTGTCTTTCCTGTTGTAGTTATTAGTGTAATTTTACAGAGCCCAAAGGTAAAAACAGTTACTTCTAAAGACAGGACCGGACTTAAGAGAGAAGCAGTGCCCATGCCAAAGACCCTGAGGCTGCATCCATAGGGGCTTCTAGGCCCTGGTGATGCTGTGGACACGTGTTCCTCGCTGCAAAGGGAAGGAAGCCAGCAAAGAAGTCATGCCGAGGAGAAGAGTGCTCTATCCTCTCTTGTTCTTGGCTTTAGACCCCACTAGCACTTCCTAAAATTAGGTGTTTATGTTGTTCCTTGAGCAAAGTCACCAAACCCTCTTTGCCTTCTAAAAACAGAAGTGCCCTGACTGTTGTTTTAGCAGTGCAGGACTTGGAGAAATGGGAGATCTTCAGCTTGCAGGCTACAGACTTGCCTCTGCCCTCTCCTCCCCCTTATTAGAGAAAGCACACCCCAGTGGACTTGGGCTGTAGGACCCTCTCTGACCTTCTTAGTGAAGCTGTGGAGTCTGATGTGAATTGCAAAACTGCCCAAGATGCTGAGGAAATGCTTGGTTAATGTGCTGTGGCCTCCGCAGAGCCACAGCTACTTGGAGCCAGTGGTGCCTGAGCTGTGCAAGAAACCCTTATCTCCAGTTAGCATGGTTGTGCCTAAGCTGCATGTCACCTGGGCTGAAGGCACGATGGGTGCTGCAAATGCCAGCCAGAGCCACAGAAAGAATTAGCAATCAATTGCAGGATTAACAAATGCCGATATTTTGGTAGCAGCGGAGGGGCTACAGGGATGGCTCCTGTGGGAGGCTGCAGGAAGCTTCCCTGGCTCCAAGTCAGACCTTCCTCTGGCCAAGGCTGAGCCAGTCAGTGATGGTGGTGGAGCCTCTGAGGTAATGTATTTAAGAGGGAGGGAGGAAAAAACCTGCAGAGGAGAGTGGGATATGGGAGACACCTGTGCAAACACCCAGGTCAGTGCAGAAAGGTAGGAGGGAGGTGCCTAGGGCAGAGGTTTCCTCTGCACCCCATGGTGAGAGGGTAGGCTGTGCCCCTGTCCCCATGGCAGGTCATGTGGGGGAGAGAGACCTACCTGCAGCCTGGGGAACACCCCATGATGGAGTAGGGGGATACTTGAAGAGGCCATGACTCTGTGGAAAGCCCACCCTGTAGCAGGCTGCTCCTGAAGCACCACATGCCATGGAAGGGACTCACACCGTAGCAGTTCAGGAAGAGCTGCAGCCCATGGGAAGGACTCATGTTGGAGGACTTGGTGGAGGACTGTGTCCTGTGGGAGAGACTCCATGCTGGAGCAGGGACAGAGTGTGAGGATCCTCCCTTGAGGATGAAGGAGCAGCAGAGACAGCGTGTGATGGACTGACCACAACCACCATTCCCTGTCCCCCTGTGCCATTTGGGTGGAGAAGTTAGAGAAATGGGAAGCAAAGCTGAGCCCGGGAAGAAGGGAGGGGTGGGGGGGGAAGGTTTTTAAGACCTAGTATTATCTCTCATTGTCCTTTTCTGGTTTGAATGGTAACAAATTAAATTGATTTTTTCCCCAAGTGAAATCTGTTTTGCCCATGACCACAACTAGTGAGTGATCCCTCCCTGTCCTTGTCTCAACCTATAAACCTTTCCTTGTGTTTTCTCCTCCCCATTCCACCAGGGAAGAAGTGAGCGAATGGCTGTGTGGTGCTCAGTTGCCGGCTGGGCCTAAACCACAACATGGGATTTTGGTGCATCCATAACATGGTGTCTTCTGTGACCGCTGGTAGTTAGAGGACTGAGGGCCTTGTGGCACAGGGACTACCTCACCATCTGACATGCCACGGGACAGATTAAAAACAAACCCTCATCCCAGAGCACTCACTGTCCCAAGGGCAAGAGGCAAAGGTGTGCCCAAAGGTGTAGAGGGTCCCAGAAGAATGGATGTAAATGGGTTTGGGCAGCCGGGAACTGCAGTCACTGTTATCAGACCATGCCATCACCTCTTCCCCTGCTGCCCTTCCTCCTATCACATGTGGCTCCTTCTCCCACTGACTATTACAGCTGCACAGTCTAGACAACTCACCCTTCCACAAGGTCCAACGTGAGCAGATACAGCTGCATCTCACATGCGCTGTACCTCACATGCCTTGCTGTTCAGCCTTGTGCATTCCCAATTTTGTATCATAGGTCCTTCTTGCCTTTTGTCCTCGTTTTACTCTTCTGAACTCTTTCCGACCTCTTATGAAGCTTATCATTGCCTCATGCCAACTTCTGATATGCTCTGGGAAGTCTGTTTCTGTAACAGCTGACTCTGGATAAGGCAGTGAAGGTTAGCATGATATCTTGTAAACACATGTGGAAATAAAAACTTTGACTAGAATAACAAGAATTCAGGTGTTTGCAATTTCCTTTTTTGGCTAACTCTAAAGAAATCTTTGGCCTATTTTGAAGCTCCGTGAAAACAAAAGGAAGTATTGGTTCTCTTCAATTCATCACATTTGATATAGTGAAAGTGTTTTTAAAAGCATTCCCAAAGGGCTTTGCTCCCTGAAGGACTGGGATCAAATCCTTTTGCAGAGTAATTCCTTCGAGACTCAGAATAATGTTATTTACAAGATGGTTAATGATTAAAGGATGAGTTTAGCATTAAGCTTTCTGGTTCATTAATGACACATGACTACCGATCGCTCCAACAGCCTGGCCACCCTGTAATCCCAGTCTTATCTTTCATTGCTGTAGCCCAGCTGAAAAAAAACCCCAAAATCAAACAAGCCATGGGAGATAGTAGCAGCATTTCTGGTTGCTCTCTCTAGGAGAGAGCCAAAACACGTGGCATGCCATGTATTGCTGCATGGTGGAAAGGTGAAACCAGGACTTGAGTCACCGCAGCTGGTCATTTGCCCTTCTAAAAGGATCCATCACCCTCAAGGGGCTTTGCAGTGTTTTTATTTAGCCCACAGGACACGCATATTTCTCACCATGTGATTTTTAAAGTAAAATCAGCACCCATAAAATTGTGCTCTGTGCAACAACAAAGAAAGCACTGAAGGATGGACTCCCCTCCAACCCCACCAGGTCTTCAGGCCTTCAGGTGGTGGTACACGATGCACTGATCTTCTGCACTGATCCAAATTTAATTTCTGTTAACTTTTCCTGCTTGTTTTGTTTTCAGTTATGCCAACTATCCAACTCCATTGTCTGTTTTAAGGAGGTGTGAGTGAAGACATGCCAGGCAGGGAACAGGGTGTCCTGAGGGAGGAATTAGGATGAGGATGGAGGTATGCAGTACCTTTATTCTTGAAGCATCTTGCCTGGATGCGAGAGGGTGAGAAATGAGAGCAGATGTGTAATCCTGCCATGATTGGAAGGGAAGGATGAGAACTTGATGCAGAACATAAATGGGAGCCAAAGAGTCAGAAGAAAATAGGTACTATCATCTGCTGTGTTTTGGGTGGAAAATTATGGGAGAACAGGGAGGAAGAGCGGCAGGGGCTCACATTACTTTTGTTCCAGTGTCTGGGACTCTACTATAAAGCTATTTCTACATTTTAGGATGTTGCGGACCAGCTGGACAGGTCAGGTTCTCACGACCAGGTTCTCACGAACCGCACAAAGAGCTGAAGGTCATGTTCTCACAAGATACTTGAGGAATTAAAAATACAGGACTAGCATGTTGACACCAAAGGGGCTCAAGTCGCGAGCTTGATAAGCTAACTGTAAGGCACCTGCAGAGCCAAGCTTACAAAAGTTACAGTTATCAGCCTCAGCTTTTGCAAAACACTTTGAGGGGTTTAGACTGTGGAAAATTAGTGAATCTGTCTATAAAAACGCACACTGTCAAACAATAAACGATCTCGCTTGGTGCACATCCTGCTGGGGTCCGTGCCTTCATTCTCACATTAAGGTATGATTCTGAACTGTTATACATATTTGCTTTGAAGTGGGATGAATTGTGTCCTGAAAGAGCCTGTTTTATCCACTGGTTTCCAAAGGGGTGTAGACAGCATCTCAGGTATAGATGTCTATACTCTATGGTGGATTCAGTTCCAGAGTCAGAGACCTCTCTTTTCATACTTATGGTGTTGGTGTCCTCATGTGAGTCTGATGTCTAAGCTCTTAAATACGCGTTGGAAATCTAAGGCAGCTTTCAGCTGCCTAGGTATAGATGTCTGCTACTACTTTATTCACTATGATATACCCTGTCTGGTCTTCATTAGTGAGGTGAGTGTTGGTCTCTTCTCCCAAGTAACAAGTGATAAGATGAGAGGAAACAGCCTCAAGTTGCACCAGGGGAGGTTTAGACTGGATATGAGAAAAAATTTCTTCACTGAAAGAATTGTCAGGCATTGGAACAGACTGCCCAGGGAAGTGTTTGAGTCACCACCCCTGGAGATATTTAAAAAACCATGTAGGTGTGGCACTTGAGGACATGGTTTAGTGGTGAACTTGGCAGTGTTGGGTTAATGGTTGGACGTGATGAACTTAAAGGTCTTTTCCAACCTAGAAAATTCTATGATTCTGTCATTTGTGTCTTGTGTCAAGTTTGTCAGTTTGGGGCAAATGGGATACCCTTGGGCATTGCAATTATTCCTAGACCCAAATGTTTAAGCAGCTCTATCCTGGCCTTAAAATATTCAATGGGATCCAGAAGGCTAATTCCACTTGCATCTATCTAGAGCCACTTGTGTGGTACCGTGTGTCGCCTCTCCCCTTCTTCAGCTCCTCCCGGCCTCCCATGGGCTTTGCGTCACATCTGCAAGTCCTTTTCAGATGTTTCAGGCACCCAAGGGTGTCTCAAATAGCACTAGATGCCTCGATGCTATTAAAACAACCAACTGAACAAGCTCCTGAATTTGGTCCCAGCCAACTCCCACCACAGGTGGGATTTTTCACTCTGCTTGGATGAGCTGATTAGTGGGATCTGGAAGTGTCAAGGCAGAGAGTCTCAAGGCAGCAAGGGAAGGTAACTATTAGTGAGAGCAGAAATGAAGGGCAGAAGAGAAGAGTTTTGACAGTAAAACAAGGTCTCTACACTTGTCCTGTGGTTCCATCCTCATTTGACTTGTCTCCTGTTTCAAGCACTGGTGCTGGTAGTGCTGTGGACCACAAAGAAAACCGTGCGGTTTGAGCATACATTTTGTGTTGCAATTGCAAGCTTCCTTCCTGCTAGTCTAAGAAAAAGTCAAAGGAGGACACAGTGCAGAAAACACCATCAGTGCATGGACACCTTCTTCATTTACCGAAGAGTCATCCTCACTGTTTAATGGTTCTGTAAAACTCTGGAGGGTTGTGCTAAAGTGTAAGTTACAGACATTATACTTTGAGATAGATATGTTATGCAATGGTTATCATTTGAAGGCTGTGAAATAGGGCCTGCGGGGTGGAAAAGTTGAAATCTCAGGCTTGGAGGACACAGACATGTGAAGCAGAGATGAGTCTGGGCAAGTTTATAACTTGAATCACATCCTTCCTTGACTGGGAATTGGGCTTTCCCATCACTGAGTGGCATTATGCAGAGTCAAAAGTAAATGAATATCATAACTCTTTAAGAACATGCAAGTGAAGATGCCAGCACAGCTCGTGGGACTTGCAGCTGGCCAGGCTTTCTGCCTTACTTTTACACTTACCAATTCCAGGTGAATTGCCCAAAGACGTTTAAGGTTGGAGGTGGCACTTGTCTCACCTCACTTCAGGACCTTGATTCATGTGCTCAAACTTGCCCCTGCTACAAGACATCTACATGGAACTGGCAGATGTGACCCAGGATCTACAAGACAACAAAGATGCCTTTGGGATTTGCAGTTGGAAGCCAGACAGGTCACGTTAATTGACACTGGGTACCTCCTCCTCCAAGGGATTTCCATACTGTAAGGGTGGTAGAGTGGAAATCTAAGGGCTGGATCCACAGAGATAACGAGGTGTGGGACCTCCATTAAAACTCGGCCACCCACAGGTCTTTCTGGAGGCTTTATCTGACTCACCTTCACCCAGGGAGAAGTGACTGCTCCAGCTAAAGCTGAGAGACTCTGTCAGAAAATTATTACGAACCTGGCCTGAAAGCCCCAGGGATGGCTAGAAGATTAGAAACGCAGTGTGAAAAGGCAAACTCTGCTCTGAATCGCGGTGCATGCTGCTTGAACATCAGCTTTGAAGAATGAGGATCATGACCTTTGTCTCAGGCATCCCATGAATTTTAAAAAAAGGAAAGAAAGCTACAGCTGTGATTTAATAAAATAAAGATCCTTTTTAATTTTTTTCTTGTAGATAAATTGCTTTCCTTATTCATCTCAGTTTTCCCAGACTTTTCAATGCACCAGCAGAGAGTCTTTTTTCTATTGACCTGTTTCCGCCGACAGTACCTTGCTTCCAGTAAAATCACAACACATTCCCTTTGTTTTCAGACTCATAGACAATCACATTTATCTGTTCACTGCCCTTCAATAGCAGGCAGCTTTTAATGGATTTCTGCATGAGGACCGTACCCCCTACCCACTAATTGAAATTCAGTGCACAGAGTCACACCAGTGCAGTGTGATGGTGGAGAATATCAATGCACAAAGCCAGGAGGGGGAACGGGCAGAGAAAAGTTTTGGATTTTCAGAGCCTTGCAGCAAATATGACTGGGACTTCCTTGTGTATCAAAGCAGTGTGATATGGTCATGAGCTCCAAAACTTCCTCTGAGGGCCCCCAAACATGCATGAGATGGACATCTGCCCTCCAGTAGATTCAAGAGTGAGGCAGGGCTTAGGGGCTTAGATAAGTTGAATGTTGGAAACTTGACTGCTTTTCAACCTACAGTTGTGGGAAAAAGGGCGGCCTTCAGCCAACAGCTGGACTCCACTAGCTCCTGTGCTGGATCTGAGGACCAGAGGCTGGGATGCACAGCTTCACCTCATGGTTAGTGGCCTGGGTGGATGGTCAAGAGGACTGGGCTTTGTTCACAGCTCTGCCTTCTGGGTGACCACAGGCATCTCAGCTGAGCTCTTTGTGACACACTTTCCTTATCTGTGAAATAGCTCCTTTGGGATGCTGCTGAAAAACAGTTACAAGAACAGATGAGCACATTTATTTATTTATTTATTTATAACAGCAAGACTCAATGTAAGAAAGACTATGAAATATTTTTAAAATCCAATAGGGAAGGTTACACTGGATCACTGAGACTTAGCTCAGAGACATGATTCAATTTCCCAACAGTGGTGTCTAGTACCCTTTGTGAGGCCCTACAATGGCTCCCAGCCTCCAGCTGACACTCCAGAATGGAATAAATTTCCTGAAGGTCTTATGTCTTATCTATTTATGCTGCTTAGTTGTTTCAGGTAAGCCAGAACACCTCAACTGTCTCTAGGCACCTCGAATAGGCACTTTGGTAGAGTCCTAGGTCTCCATTGACTGTAACAGGAGGTTGGCTGTCCAGCTTACAAGAAGAAACCTCAACATAGAGAAGGATCTGTTGCTTAAACAGAGGTGTCTGCTGCCACTTGAGATGTTCCTGCATGGGGTAAGCAGGTATGACAGAGGTCTATGAGACACCCATGCCCTTGGGGAGCAGCAGATGGAGACCTGCTGTGAAACTGTGGAATGAAAAAATGACACATAATGCTTATGTTTAGTCAACTGAGTCCTGTCCCTGTGCCATTTTAGGCAGTCAGGGTCTCCTGTACACCCTACTACTCTGGTACCCTGGAAAAGAGATGACTATTTTAAAAACATCTCTAAAAGCACAAACTGGTGAGTGGTTTAGGGGCTGCGATTGGCATGGGGTCAAGCATCTACTTTGCTATGTGCATCCCTCAGGAGACCAGGCCAACCAGTAGACCTTAGTGGGTCTTGCCTTGAAAACTGGGTTTTTAGAAGTGGATTCTCCTAGATCAGGTAGCCCAGGCACTGCCTTCTGTAATCAAAACCTCCTGCCACCAAGCTCCAGTTTAGAAGAAACTAGGTTTCTGCACTTCTGAACTAGGAAGGCTGAGCTTAGGGAGATCTTGTAGGTTTTGGGACAAGCTGCTCCATCTCATTGTGCCTCTGAAGAGGGTGGCAATACTTTATGTTTTTCCACATCTTTTCTACCAGGAAATAAAACTTCTTGATAAGAGGAGCTCTCAGACAATTTGGCTGCACTTATCATGCACTCAGCATGCTTTCTTGCACACCCTAAAGTCAACTCTGCTTGTACACACAGGGCAACCTTGCTGTTACTAAAAAAGAATACTTTTAACCAGCTTTGTTTATTTTTGTCCTGGGAGAAGGGACTGTCTCTTGCAATATTTGCAGACAGCCCTTGCTAAAAGGAGATCTGATCTCTGGCACAGTCTCCAACCAGAACTATGATTCCAGTGGTGATAACAATAATAAACATGGCAATAACCATGCCCAAATATAGCACTTGGCACTGCTTTTCTTGTTCAAATATCAGTTCCTGTGACTGTCATTCTTTGCGCGCTTCCAAATGCTGGCATTTGGAAATGGCAGTCGCTTCCAACAACGCCTTTTGTCCAGAAGAGATTATTTCCAGTAGACCGCACTGCAAACTGCGATGCTGCACTTCATCCCTCCAAGGTAGAGTTGGGGACAGCATGTGAGTCATGTCTCTCAGATGATGCTAAAAAGAGAATGCATCGTTGGTGCAGGCTTCAGCTGTTGGCACTAATTTAACCTTGTAATTTCCCCTTCTGTATAAAAAGACATCACTCTTATGATTTCTACTTTTGGCTTTAGAAGTTCTCCAAAGATCTTCTTTCCCCATTTTTCTTGCAGTCCGCTCCTCAAGCCGCTTCCTTACTCCATCTCTTGCACCCACCAGGACAGGAGCCAGCCTCTGAAAAGCCTGGGCATGGGGGAAATGCAATTCTAGTGAGACATGTGGCTTGATCTGCTCCCAGAAGGTGTGGAGGCTGCTGGATGTGGGGCTGTGTTACAGCTAGTTGAAACAAGAAGTGTGGGCCCAGAGGGATGTTGTTGTTTTCTTCTCAAATAAGTCAAAACCAGACTGAAATATTATAATTTTCCAGAATATCTATCCCTCCCCTAGAACATGCCTCTGTAAAGACCTCATTTTGGTGTTTCTAGTCCAAAGGAAATATTTTCAAATTCCTGAATTTAATAAATTTTCTGGGTCTTTTTGTTTTGTTTTGTTTTGTTTTGATGGGGTCTTTTTAGAAGACTGATGGTGTTTTTCCGTAAGAATTAAGCTGAATCTTTCTAAGCTGTCACCATCTGTGTTCTGGTTTAATTGTATCAGGTTCCTGTCTACCCCCGCAGCCAAGCACTGCACTCACTTCTCTCGCTGGATGAACATGGACGTGATGGGAATCAAGGTCCAGGGCGTACCATGGAAAATGTTGTCCATACTGGGAGGTTGCCTCACAGCTGAAGAAAAAGGTCTAAGATGCTGGAAAGCACTTTTATGAAGTCCCTGTGTAACGAAAATAGGCAGAGCATGAGGTCAGCATGACCCAAGCAAAATACTTCCTTTCTGCTTAACAAAACAAACCAAATGGATTCAAGAGAATGTAAGCAGAAATCAAGTTGTTTGTTTTCATTTTTCCCAAGGAAAAAAAGTTAAACTGTGTGTATGTGTGGGCATGCAAACTCATAGGCAAATTATAGAAACCTTCAGTTATACATAAACTGCATTTTCCATGAACCATGAACCCAATGCACCAGGCAATCCTCAAGCTGATGGAGAGATCGGATTGTTCAGACATGCTTGATTTCATAAACATCCAAGAGAAATTAATGAAAATTAAGGAGAAATTTCAGGTAAGCTTCTTTATCCAACAAGAAGAGCAGATTCTCAGCTTCACTTGCAACCTGGAAGGCAATAAGGAGAAATAAACAACATCAACAAGCTGCTAGGTGGACAGGAATGTGAGGGGCTGATAACAACAGTGAGGGAGAGACTAAGAGAAGAGGTTGAAGGAAGAAATGGGAGGGAATGAACCCAAAGGAATCAATTATTTCCTTGAATGGTTCAGATAGAATTTACTGGAGAGATATGGAGGGGTAGAGTATGCTAAGGATGCTTTCACCTCTTCTTCCCCTCTGTGCCAGGACTGTCATGCTGACAGCATGGTGTGATCTCACAAACCCTCGAGATACACTCGCACAGCCTCTGACAAATCTGGAACGCTTATTAAAAAGTGCAGCAACAACCCGCTTCAGCCCTGTGGTAATCATTCACCAGCACCATTCAACCCTGCTGCCTGAAGTTTCTCACCTGCCCAGATGTGCTCAGCAGCTGTTTACTGGGAAGCATCCTGTTGGGATTTAGGCCTTGGCATGCTGCTGTTGAGGGAAGCCGACATCTCAGACTGGACCCATGGACCCCACACCCAAGACAAACACAAGACAGGAACTGCCTTCATCAGACTCAAAGAAGTACCCAGAAGGTGTTGTGCTTGAAAAAGCCCTCCTGCAGCCTGGATTGACTTGCTCTGAGCTGGATGGAGGCAATTCATATCCTCCCAGGAGTCACAGCCATGAATTCCCCTGGGTGTTATGACACCGGACTGCCTTGACTTTGCTGTGAGGCAAAACAAAAGATCAATACTTTATCAGCCATGTCTAATACACTTTTGACTGTCAGAATTTATAGCTTCCCTTATCAATCTGACCATTTCCCAGTACCTAAAACTAATGTGCAGTTTCTGGGCACAATGCTGTGATAACAATCAGCCCATCTCTCAGTTCAAGGAAAGGCAATGGTCATAACTGATATCCTGGATGACAGTTGGAAAGGGTCAGGCTTGGACATGCCTTTGCACATCAGCACAGACCAGTCAATTAACAATTAATAGTGAAGGCATGGGCTCACTGGCCCCCTTTGGACTGGTGTTTTTTAAATAATCCCAGACATTTTTGCAGGCCAGAGAGGAGCATCGTGATAATCTAATCTGGCCTTCACGCCTATCAGAAGCCAAGTGATTTCACCCTGTATTTTCAGTACTGCAGCAAGGTCTTTGGGTCAACTCTCCCTGGGGTTACAGCTGAACCTATGCCCTAGAAGAGAAAAGTTTCTCTTCTTTATTTTCCAGGCATGGAGGAATCAGGGAAAAGATTTGAAGGCTTTCCCTGGCCGCTAAACTGGTATGTTTCCCTTCCCAGGAGGTGAAAAGGCATTCTGTAAAAACTGCTCTGAAAATGAAGTAAAGGGACAGAGCTATGCTTTTCCTTCTCTAGCAGTCTTCCTGCATCCAAGAGGTTCATGTCCTCACCCAAGACAAGCGATTTTCACTGAAAAGCCAATGCTGACCACACCTGCCCTGTTGGTTGCACTCACATAGGAAGCTGTTTCCCTACATGCTGTCCTTGGTGAGAGAGGCTGAGGGATGGTGAGGAGCTGGCTGGAGGCAAGGGCAGACTGGACATGCCTTCTGAAATCCATGGAGCTGTGGGAACCCAACAGGGCAGTGCTTGAATCCCAGCTGTCCAGCTCCCAGCCTGTGTTTCCTTTCAGCTGTCCAGTGCTCCCAGCAAACACTTGGACTTCCTGCAACCCCCAGAAACCACACCGTTTGGGGAAATGACGTGTGAAACTGGGGGGATAACATTTGGGTGACTTCTCTTACTTAGACGACAGTCTTTAGGCAGTGAAACTGAGCTCTTGATGTTTACTGTTCAGACGTCACTTCCAAGCTGACCACTGCCTGTTCCCCTCTTAACCCCTGGAGACTAACAGGCACTTGAAAGTGTGATTCATTTGCCTTATTTAGGTTAAGTAACCCACAATCTGGACACAGCTGTTTTTCTGCATTGACAATGGAAACAACTAACTCAGATACTGATAGAGTTGTGTGTCTTTGATCCGCTGAGCCCCATCCCTACACCTTAAACCAAGCCGGATGTTTTCCTATAAAGTGGTCCAGCTCAATCAGGCAAGCAGGGCTGAGTCACTAGCAGGCTGATGAGATGGTCATGATGACCCCCCTCAGGCTCCAACCTTTGCGTCTGCAAATAATCACTGACGAGCGTTAAAACTGCTGTCTTAATGAGATTCAGAGTGGTTTGCTTGTCTCAGATCGGAAAGGCCAGCTGCCGTCGTGCATTACGTCCATCCTGATTTGAAGTCAGCGTCAGTAGTTGTTGAGCGGCGTGATACACACCAACGGTGTCAAGAGCTCTTCCTCATTTGTACCTGCCATGTCAGAGAGTAACTGTACATATTTATACAAGGGAGAGGGAGAGAAATATCAAACTCTAAGATGTTTACCTCATTTTTTGTGTGTATATACATGTGGTTATATTATTCCTGCTGTCAGCTTTTCTGCATTAAGAAATTAATTTTAAAAGCCTCTTCTTCTCATCCTCTATATGCTGTGGGTTGTTTGATGATGCTGGCTGTGTCCATAACCATGGTCAGTGCAGGCTCCAGCAAAGGCTGCTGGATTTATTTGCCCCTTGCATGCTATCCTGGATCTGACAGTATCTGGTGTTATATACCTTAGCATAAGATCAAACAAAAATCTGTCATCTTTTCCCACTTATCCCCTTCTCCCCCATTTCCCTGGCCACTCTATATGGGTTCAGGTCCCACTCTCTGCCACAGGTGTGACCCCGTACAAGCAGATTGACTGTGTTGCCTTTCATTCCTCTGGTAAAATACAACAATTTAAGCTATCCCAGCTCAAAACTCCATTTATCATCACTGCAGGTATGTTTCTAATTACCACAGGCTGCAATTCCAACACATTTTGTTGTATTTTGTGGGTTTTTTTCACAATGACCTTATGAGGTGGGATTGGTTATTCCTTTGCCTGAGAAGCTCGTGTCAGGAGGAACAAAATCAGAAAGCTCAAGAAGTATTCAGGTGAATTGCTTCCCTGGATTTTAGCAAGAAAACCTGGAAGTTCTTCCTGTTTCCTGGAAGTGCTGCATGACTGGTGTGCTGAGACTCAAAAAAGCTCTGTTAGAGCAAGACGAGATGTTACAATGACAGGAGAGAATGATACAAAAAATGATATTTGAAGAGGCAGAAAAGAGAAGCAAGTTTTTTTCCTGCTAATTTTATTTTCCAGGCTGCTAAAACTCCACTTTAAATTAAGTTTAACCTTTGCTTTCAGAGGCAGCTGAGTGAATACATTTTCAGTTGAAAAACAAGCAGTTGCTCTCTGAGACAGACTTCCCCTTTGGGGCTGCCAAATCTCAATGCAGCTCTCAGCACTGTCCTCACTTAACCTCTCCCAGAGCCAAAAAATGTCCAAATATCTGGCTGCTTCATGCACTGGCCATTAACTTGGCTAACACCGATCAGGCGAATTAATTCCAATGAATTTAAACGAAACTCTCCTGTGGCTCTCAGACAGCTAGTTAAGTCTTCCACTTCACTGGAAAGACAGTGGAAAGGGTAAATAAGTAAACTCAAAAGTTGTCTCTAAATGTTTGAGTGCAGCTGTCCTGGTGGTCCTCTGCAGTGTGGAGTTGGAGGTCTCACAAGCAGGTGGGACTTGAGGAACACACCCCAGCAGTATGTTCCCACCATGCTGCCCTTGCCTGTGCCAAGAGGTCCCAGGACATGACTGGATTTCTGTGCTATGGCCAGGAGCTCTCTCCCGAGTCTTTTCCAAGAAATGATGAATTAAAACAGGGAGGAAGGCCTTTTCTCCTCATCACATCAGGGATGGTGAGGGAAGGGACTAAAGATCTATACCTGATGTAAGCTGGCTACTTCTGGAGAAGAGCAGGCCAGGGTCTTCCATGGCACTTTAACAGAAATCCTAAATATCTCTTGGGGTACAGGACCTTATGAAGGTAAAAATGCCAGCTGCTCCATGCCAGTTGATGAAGCAAGGGTCTGTCTTACAATGGGAGACTCAGTGTCTGGTGGTTCGATGCCTTTGAAGGTACAGTATGAAAGGCAGACAGCTTGGCAGCTTGTTGCAACCCCAGTATCAGGCAAAACCATGTTGGCTCCCTGGTTTCAAGTGCACTGTTTGCAGACATGTTTCTTCCCATCACTTCATCTTAAAAAAGGGATAAGAGGATGACTTTCCTTGGAAGGACTTTGCAACCTGCTGACGAACAGGGCTGTGTATAAGCTAAGCTAAGTCTTCTTATCATAGCAATCATCAACCTTAATACATGTGTGATCATGATGTGAGGTTTTCAGAACATCGCTTATCAGCACATGGCATCTCTTTGGTAGACACAAGTGCTAAAAACCATTTTTTATTGTATCTACATGTTGCGCAGGGAGTGGGAAGATGAATGCAGCAGTCCCTTAAAGGCTTACAGGCAAGTGGTAGGGCAAATCCCAGTTATTCCTCATCTGCTTTATACAAATTAAAGGAATCTCTTGAAAAACACATAGAGTTACATGGACACATCCACATATATATATGCACACAACCTCCCCCCCATATATATATATATATATATATATATATATATTAGATAGTGTATGGATACATATGGTAATATATTTAATTTTTAATCTATCTCTAAGGTCAGATTCATCTTTTAAGCCCTGGTGCAGTAGATTTAGCTTCAACACACTGGATTCCTAATGAAACTTGAATTTTGTACAAGTGTTTCCTGCGGACTGATGTCTGCAGTGACCCCAGACAGCACCCAGCACACACATCTCATGGAGTGTCTTTTTAAGGAAGAGGAAGCAGTGCAGTGAGACTTAAAATGGGGACCTGCCGCAGAGAAACATCGGTTCTACATTTTTCAGCAGATGCTGTAATATTGACACCTTCCTCAGCAGAGGGTGGACAGCGAGTACAGGATGGTCTGTGCACGCTCGTAGGGTCCCGGGGCAGAAAGAGCTATTTTAGACAAAATAAAATGATAGAGATAAGCTATAAACAACACAGATAAAGGTGGGAGAACATTCCCAGCCCTTTGGAACTGGTCCAGAAGAAACCCGTGTGTCATTTGGATTTGGTATCCTTCACAAGGACTGCAGTTATCACAACTGCTGAGGAAAACAGGCACTCTTCACCAAGGATCATAGATATGTGGTCGTTGGTGGTCCAGCTCCTCCATCATCTCACCTCAAACAGTGATTGTAGTGGCCAATTGCACCACACTTCTCCCTTGGTTTTGCATGGTTTGCTGTCTGCTTGGAGCTCACATCTGCCCCTGGGGCAGAAGACCTAGCAGGGCTGGGCATGTGCTGCCCCAATCCATCATCCCCTAGTGAAATGAAGCTGTGAAACGGCACAGTGCCATCTGCAACAGATGAGTGCAAGCATGTTATCGCTCCTAATGCAGGCCCAGCTCCCTCCCTGAGTGCTCCATGGGAGTGTAGCGTTTGTTTGGGATGTCACCTTCTGTCCATCCATCTGCTGGCCTAACACTGACTGAGTCACCCAAGTTCAAAATAAGCTGTGATGTGCTTTGTCCTCCAGAGCCCACATTTGCACCCATAGCACTGTGGTAGAAGTTAAAGCTTCAAGCAGATGATCTTCAAGGCTAAAGGCAGGTCTGCCTCTTCCCTTAGTTCTGCCCTGATTTAATTTCCTACTGCCTTCTCCAATCCTTCTGACTCATTGATGTCATCAGCTACAACTGGAGCTCACAGTTTCTGGAACTACCGTGGCTTGGAGTAAAGAAGCAACACCAGAGCTTATTCCTCACGTTCTCCAAGCTGCTGTGTGCCCTGCATAAGCCATAGGACCTTAGGAACAAGGACATGTCCTACAGGGAAGGGAGTTCTGGGACAGCTTCTCGGCAAGCTCAGGCAGTGAGGAAATTGCCTGCTGCACACACCAGCTTTTAAAAGGATGCTGTATAAACTTAAGGTGGGGATCGGATTATGGGGTGCCTGGTGGAATGGCCCTGGAAGTCCTTTCTCGCCCCATTTTTCTGGAGACATTGAATTTAGGGGTTTAATTGAGCAAAGGCAGGAGCTGAGTAGGTGTAAATCAGGAAAACTGGTTGTTTGGGAATGCTGGGGCCAGACTGCATCCTGAACAGGTTAAATTTGTCCAGCAGGAACTGGCGGTTACTGGATGTCTTTGCTTCTGCTTCCCAGCTGCTTTCATAAAGGGTTTGTTGCTGTCTGAGTCTGCCCCAGCCCAACTGTCTGCAGCAAAGTCAACAGTCCTGAGCGGGCTCTGGCCTGAACGTCTCTGCTTAGAGGAGCAACAGGCTCTTCAATACCTGCCCTAGGCAATGCGGGATGAAATCCTCTCCTGCCTTTGCACTCCAGCTCTGGACTCTGACAAGTAACCTGGAGTGACTGTCACACAGCTGTGCTAAAGTCCCCTGACAGGGCCAGGCTGCAATGGTAATTTCTTTAATGAATGAAGGTGTTTTGTATGATGTTGCAGTGGTTTTTTTAAATTTTATTCTCCTTTTTGAAGGCTGATAATAAAAAATAAAGATGAATTGTATATCGTTGCCTAATTCTGAGTAAAACTGCTGCGAATTTCACAAGATGTACATAACATAATCAGACTCAAGGGGTCCTTTCTAGCAGATGCCTGAAGCTGATAGTGGATACAAACTTTTAACAAGGTCTGATTTATGGTCTGTCTTGACAAATATTCATATGGGTGTGAAAAATCTTCTGAATATGTGCCATGGAGCATTGCGTCCCCCGTCATCTTCCTCACTGCTTGCTCCATCTCAAATTAGATTTGGTATTTCAAGTGTTTTCAGCTTCAGGCTGATTTTTCTTGCTTCACTTAAATCTCAGGTTTCAAGCTGAAGATATTTCACATGTGACAGATTGGCACATATTATCTAAGGGTCCAGCAACACTGACTGTGATTGAGTTTGGACCAAACTATATGCTGGAATAAATCAGCATGATCAATTGAAAGGATTGTTGCTGGGCTGGTTTACACCAGACCAGTTTTAATCTCAGCAGGATTAATGGGCAATTTTCTGATGAGCCCATAAAGTTCTGCCTTGGTGTAATAGGAGATCTTTGACCTTTGCTGCCTTTAAAACCTGCAGTATATTTCTGTGTCTCCAAATGACAAGGGTGACAGAAGGCAATCTCACTCAGATTTAATTGCCTAATGTGAATGCAGAAGCCTTGCAGAAGGCTGGATGCAGAGCACAGGCATCTGAGAACAGGGGAAGAGGAGAAGGCAAAGGAGATGTATGGTTATATAGCAATAGGGAAGAAAGTAAACCAAAGACAAACATTTCATGCACACACAAGGCATCTTTGCTGCCGCAAGTAATATCCAAAAGGATGTCGATTATTTCTGAGTATCTTCTGGAGTGTTTTTGTTTTGCCTGAAACAATGGTCATTGCACTACTTCAATACGTTTTGAGACAAATATGGAACAAGGAAGCACTCATAGTCTCCCATACTCGTTTCTCTAACGGTAGCAATAGTGGCTGAAAATGTTTGCCTAAGAGAAACATGAAACTTGGTTAGCAGGTGGAGCTAAAAGAAAAGACAAAACTCTCGTCTGACTGTTTGTTTTCCTCATGTGACTAACACCATGTCTGTGCGTAGACTGTTTTCCTATAGAGCTGTGGGAGTGACTTAAAGCTAAATGTTGGCTTTGCAAGACCCACTTCCCTTGTTTCTGTAGGTATATAATAGGGTTTTATCTAACCTATCATCTAGTTTGTTTAGGGGAGAAGAGATCTTATGTTTACCATAGGGGGGTGTTCCTGAAGGAGCGCTGACCCAGTGAAAGACAGTCTCATTTAAAATTTCACCTTGAAGCCAGTTAATGGCACGTGTTTTACCACAAGTGTCTAATGAAGATTTTCAGATGGACAATTGCCACAAGCTTGTGACGGCTCACACAGAGTTGTTTTTGGAAACTAACACAAGCAACAAGCCAAGACGAACTGTCTGCAAGAGGCATGGCCAAGAGTGGGTCACTGGAACATTGGGTGCTAGGCCTGGAGCACAAAATGGATCTGTGAACATCTTGAATTGCAAGAAGAGTGTGTGGATACAGCCTCTCTTTTCAGCCACTAGTCTCCATGTTCTACCAGGGACAACCAAGAGAAACTGAAAAACAAAAAGCCCCTGAGAACACAAACCTTCATGGAAGCCATTGCCACCTAGTTTTGTCTCTGTTTAGCTGTATTATGACATGGCTTGAATTTCCTGAGAAATACCAGCTTTGTCTGAGTTTGTTTACAGGTTGAGTTACCAATCCCCTTTGTGGTTTGGGATAGGAAGTGTTTAAAGTGGATAAGGTCAAACCTTTCTGGAGCATCCACTGGCTTTGGGGATCTGACTTTCTCAAACACAACTCTTGGGTGTAGGAAACAAGGAAATCAGAAAGAAAAAGAGAAATAAAGGGCAGAAGCGCAGCCAGTTCATGCATTGTGCAGTTTTCCCTGCTGATATTTGCTCCTGGGCCTGCTGAATCAGCTTCTTTTTTTTTTTTTTTTCTGCCAGCATATGAAAAAGAGACTAAAGAGGCTGGTGACATTGTCCAGATAAGCCCATTCCACTCTCTTCTGTTGCTGCTGACTTGGAACTCTTCGGCTCAAGTAGAAAGTCTTTGTCGACCTTGCATTGCAAAGCCCAGGCAGTCCTCCTGGAGATCCTGGCTGTTGGTAAAATGCTTTCCAAACATGCAGAGCTAAGCCCTCTGAGTCCCTCAAGTAAGGAAGTCAAGCCAGAATTTCAACAGAAGCCACCGTTCTCAGCTGTCATAGCCATCATGGCAGTAAAGGTTGTATCGCAACACAAAAGAGAACAAAACAGGCGAAAAAGAGTATTTCTAGGCAATTGAAGGTCTCAGAGGAAAAGTGGCTTCTAACATCACCCTGAAGTAAAGTGCAACAACTTGCAGAACAAAGACTTATGGGTCCTCTGCCACCAAGGGCTGAATACAGCTTGTTTTCTCTGAATTCAGCTGTTAAGTGGACCTGGACCTGCTCAGTGCTTGCACACGAAGACACCACAAGCATAAATGAAGTCAGGGAAAGGCTTTAGACTCCAGAAAATGCTGAGCTGAAAAAACAAAACCCATCCAAAACCACCACCACCTTCTTTTCAGCATCTTTGGGCTGGCAGAGGGGAAATGAGAACTTCACCATGCTGACTCACAGGGTACAGACTCTGCATCGTTGACTTTGCTCTCTGTTTGCAGGGATTTCCCTTCTATCAGCGAGGGACCAGCTGAGCCTTAGCAAAAAGGAGAAACAGAGACTTTTGTTACATGCTGGTGGTAAAGACAAGCTTCACAATGAGCTACTTTCTTCTTGCACTGAACAAGGAGCTTCAGTCATAGAGAGAAAACAATATCATCTGAAAATCTCCCTGTTTCATCAGCTGGCAGAGGCTATCAAGGGTCAGGCAGGATGGGAAATGCTTGGACAGAATTGCTTCCAACTTCGAAGTCCCAGATCAAATGTTTCTAGACTGTGGTGACCAGGAGATGCCACAGAATGAAAAGGGATGTGGATTTATTATAACCTCTGTGTGACATATGGTGTTGCCATATACCACTAAATTCTCAGGGGGTTTCAAAGTGCATGGCATGGATTCGCATGCCTCAGAGCAGAGGGAAAACTTGCTGGACTGATGTCACTCATCAGGAACACAAGAAATGATGGGGATCTTTCTATTTCAGGGGGTGAAAGAAATAATTTCAGGAGACAAGCTGGCTGTGTGAACTCCCCTCTGAGGGCTCCTGGAAAATGTCTTTCTGCAAAAACCATGAGCAGCCTCAGGCACATGAGAGGGAAGCTGCTGTGCTCTGCAGGGCCTGTCTTGCCCCCCATGGGGTCAGGGAGCCAAGTGGCCCCCAATGTACTTTCATTGGCTCCTTCATAACCCGCAAGATGGGTGTGAAGTGGTGCCTGCTCAAGGACCCTTTCCATGGATATGTCATCAGGACTGTACATTAGCCAAAACTTCTTCCCTTGTAAAACTTGCCTCTGTCTAATTGATGACACATCGTTAGCTGAATCTGTTTAGTCCTTTTTATGTTTCTGTGAGACCAGTAACACTAAACAGGGCTTAGCATTCCCAGTAAGAGCCCAATCCCACCTCCCTCCTCATCTCCTTTTGGAGTAAGGAATATATCGTGCATGTGTAAAATGCAGTTCATGACATATTTGCAGAGCAGATTCAGCTCATTGCTCAGGCTCCAGGGCTGATGTGTTTGGCAGCCTCTTGAACTTGCTCCTTACTCACATAGGGTATGTTGAGGTGCGGGGGGAGTTTTCACACACTGCAGTCCCTCCAGGCTCCACAAAAGCACTGCTGCGTTCAGTCAGAGCCAATCTGTGGGACACCTTGTCAAAAGGCAGACAGCAGAGAGACCCCACAGGCTGTTTCCAGTGATGGTTTTGAAGAGCTGAGATTTCAAGAGAAGTGGGCAGACACCGTTTTATTGCCTGGCTGGAAGGATTGAGCAAAGCAGCCTTTTGGAGCAGATCTCAAGAGCAAAGCTGTACGGCTCAGGAATGATCTCAAGTGGTAGCCACACGAGGTCTCCTACTGATGTTCATGGTCCAACCTAAGCTCCCACAAGCCATAACACAGTCCAATCTTACACCAATGGAGAGACTGTGAGTGCCCTGATATGCTGGTCATGGATGTGCTCTGATGAACTTGGTGGATGGTTGGCAGAACCATCTCCCTGTAGAGGCCTGGGGCACACCACGGGGCAGACAAGGTTGGTGATGTGTCACCTCCTGGTGTTCATGCTCCTGGGGTCCAGCTGGGGCCCTATGGACATGTGTGCTCGTGCCCCCATCTAGTGGTTGTCCCCAAGGCTGCAACATGTGCCCTCCTTTCTCAGATGCCATTTAGCTCTGTGGGGAGCACTTTGACTCTGCTGCTGATGGTTTTAGGGTGCTACCTGGCTTGGGACTGTGCCCTTTTGCAAATGGGCTTTGTGTCAGATTCCCTCGTGGTAACTTACTCGTGTCCTGGGGTGTAGAAAATTGAAACTGATAGCTGTCATGCAAGTATGACAGGACCGTGTCTCTTACTCCTGTCCAGGTTCCCAAAACATGATCTGGCACAGAGGAATGTGGCCTTACATGGAACCCATTGCTTTGGCTGAAGCTGCAAGGATGGGGAAGAATATTTTGGTGATGACAAATCAGGTTTTCCATCACCCTCATGCTTATGGCTTGCTTTTGTGCAAGCAAAATTTGTTTTGCAATGGGATTACAAAAAAACCACAACACCCCAAAAAGTCCCCCAAACCCATCACCAGCAACAAAAAAAGGATGATGGGTTTGAATGTGAGCAGTCCCCTGATCACAAGATGAGCTTTCAGGCAGACAGGACATTGTCTGAAGTGAAAGTGGAAGCTGTGTGTAAATACTTGGCTGCTCTGCCAAAGGCTAGGAAACAAGTTGATATGATTTTGATGCCTCGTGTAACTGGAATACCCCAGTGAACCTGAGACACTCCAGCAGTCATCTGCCTTTTACACAAGCATGCATTACTCATCAACTCCAATGGCAATATGAAGGGCTTGCTATTTTCTGTAGGTATTTTACAGCATTATCTTGACTCTTTACAACCTTTATTGTATCATCTCCACCACAAGGCTTCAGGCAAGATGTCGGAGTTATTCCCGTTCGACCACTGGGAAAATAAGTGCATAGAGAGATGTACCAAAAGGTCCCAGAGGAAATAACCAGCAAATAAAGCAGGCAATTGAGCTTAGATCTCTGCTTACTGCTGAGCTGCCTTATCCTAGATAAATCCTGAACAAAACCCACAGTACCTCTGGAATTCAACAAGGCACAAATGTCACCACACACGCCAAGAAGTGTCCCCAGCACTGCTCAAATATTACCTTGAAGCTTAGGGTAACCGTGACAGCACTCACTTGGCACTTCAAAGATGCCCATTGCACTGTTTGGAAATTACCTCCCCCTCCTCAAGACAGTGGCAGCCACTGGGAAGAGAGAGCAGAAAGTTGCCTTTGAGGACTACCTGAACCTGCTCCAGGCAGGTTTCCTCAAGCAGTTACAGAAATGGCTTCTGATAGTGACTTAAATCCACTAGAGAATGACATGAATGAAAGGGAAAACATTAGTTTGCTCTCTGCCGTTTTCTCACCACTCCATCTGGCTGAGCTGGACTTCTCATGCTCTAACAACAGCAAGTTCCTAGAGATTTTAAATTTGCTTGGTGAATAGATGTCCTCTAGGTACATCTTTATGGATTCCTGGTTGACTTTGCATAGCATACCTTGGCTGCTCTTGAAAGCATAAAATGTTTTTTGACAGAGAGTACAAATCTTTCTGTTATAGGCCTGCTTGTTCTGAAGAAAGACCACTTGTCAAAACAGCGATATGAGACTGACAGCTCTGTCAGTCAAACATGATGGCAGGGCCAAGTCTCAGAAGCTGAAGATGGGGTTGATGTTCCCCCTGAATTTTGGTCTAACAAATGGCAGTAAAGCAAGCTATCAATGATCAGTTTTCCCAAAGCATTGCTTTTAGTTCCCTGATGTATTCTTTTGGGCTGGTTTGAAGAAATCTGCTGGTTCTCCAGGGATTTCTCCAACAGCACCTTTGCTTTCTCTGTGTAGAAGTTGGTGGATTTTCTGCACTGAGATTGCTTCATGCAATGCCAAGGACAGATCACAACCATAGTACAAGAAGAATTATGGTATGGAGGGGCAAAGTGCTGTTCGAGTACGTCGTCCTTTCTCTGTTAATAACAGGGCTGCAGTACTAGTGACCAATTCCCCTCCTTCAGGCCAGTCGTGATCTTCTAGACATTGTACTCCACTTGCAACATCTGATTTCTATCTCAAATGCTGAATTTCTTGACCTGGATCTTAATTTCAGATCCATATCTCATCCCTCCTTATTGTTCTTCTCTGTACCTCTTCCATTTCTGCTTGTCTTTTTTTTTGAGAACAAGAACTGTGCTTCATATTCAAGATTTGGAGAATGGCCTGGATGTCTACTCTAACTTTTCATTTACCTCACAAACACAGTCAGCATGGGTCAGATTTCTGTGATCTAGCTCATATATATGGTAGTTTGACCTCAAAACCTGAGTGTCCCTTAACAATCTTTAAGGAAAAACAGTCCTCTCTGGAGGTGATTCATCTCAGGTCTAGTTAGAGTTCAAGATAGGACAGATGAATCATTCTCTAGAAGTGCATTTTTGTCCTCAGATGATTGTCAACTTCAGCTTAGATGAGGTTGAGACATCCTCAATGCCTTTTGCTGTGAAGTTGTATCTTGCTGAAGAAAGTCTACCTGAACTGAATTTTTCCTTTCTTTCCAACCCCTCTGATTTCCAGCAGGGGAGGATGAGTCCCCAATCTTCTCCATCATTCTACAATCTTCCTTCAACCTGATAACAAATCTCTCATCTCAGCTCTTGCTGGCAGACTCCCCTTTCATATTTCAGCAGTTTTGCAGTTATATTTTCCTCCCAAATTGGCTCTTCTTCCTCTTTTTGTCGTTCCTTCTTTTCCAGGATTACCCATACGTCTGCCTTTCCTTTCTGTTTTTCCAATGTCCTTCTTCATCACCTGCCTTGAGTTCTCCCCAGGCTCTCGTATGGGGAAATAGAGAGATGGTTAGTTGCTAGTAAACGTGTTTCTGAGGTCTTTTTCTCCTATAAAAAGCAACAGCATTGTGTAAATTCTCTCAGAGTTAGATCATCTAGTCAACACCTTTCTGGGGGTATGGTGGGGAGGAGAATGATCCTGTGAATCTACTTCATCGTCCTCTCAGCTGAAGGTCACCGACTGAGGGGCTGTCTTGGTAAACACTGTCCATTTCAAAGACTAATAAACAAGCACTCTTGGCTGCAGGCTGGTTTACAGTTGGACTGGAAGAGAGAAGAAAGATTGCTTTCCAAGCCCTGCAGCAATCCCAGGTTTGATAAACCCACTCTTTTCTTTTCCTCTCCCTCCCTCCCTCACATCCCAGGGGTATGATCAAGTATTTATGAATGCAAATGTTTTTTGGGTCAAAAGCAGGTCAGAAAATGCTGTGCAGGCAGAATAACACATCCTCTGTTCTACCAGCACACACACTGCCACACAAAAAAATGCTGCATGTACTCCTGTTCTTACTCTCCGTCCTCCTCCAAATTGAGCCCTGTTCTGTCCCACAGAGAGTTTGGTTTCTGAAGTCATGAAAGTTGATCAATATCAGCCTGATTCACTGAGCAGTTCTGGGTTTGTTCTTCTAAAAATGGATGGGGTTATATAATTTTTTTTTTGAGGGGGTGAAGTAAAGGATGGAAAAACACCATTGAAAGCAAGGGCTGTGCTCATCGGCCACGGCTCACAATGAAGGCGGAGTTTTCTTGGGAAACACATAAACTTGAGCCTTCTGTCATAATATGCACTTGGTGCCAATGACTTTTGGAAGAGAAAAAACAATCCTCGACTTCCCAAGGCACAGTGCCTCATGCAGACTGTGGGCTAGGCTGAGACCATGCTTTGGCTCCTCATTCACCTACCTAAAAGCCTTTGGAAGTTACTGGGGTAATTTTGACCCTTATTCCATGCCTTTTTCACCTGAGTGTAGAGGACCGAGGTCTGGTGTTCCTGGGCAGGGAGCAGCCTGAGCCTCCCTTTTCCATCCCTCCTGGTTGCCACAGCAATCCTGGTGATTAGATGAGGTCCCTTTGCTATGTGAATGGTGCTATGGGCTTTAGAAGACATGCTGGCTCTGCTTTCGTTCAAGAGTGAACCCAGAGAAAGTCCTCCAGATCCATGCCAGTGTCCCCACTGACCTAGCACAGCCTGAGCGCATCCCTGCATCCTTTCATGTTCCTGCCTGCCTGGGGCATGACGGTATCGTATCAACTAATTGGTCCTCATGACAGTCCTGTGCTGCATCTGTTCCAGGTCAGGGGGAGGGAAAAGCCGATTTCCATCATCACCCGTGGAGTCAATGGCGAGTGGGGAGTGCAGATCCACTCTCCTCAGCTGGCAGACATCCAGACCTCTCCTGTCTATCAGTGATGCCTCCAGAGATCCCTCGATGCTCGTAACAAGGTCATTTATGAATGCACGTTATGCTCAGTGCTCTGCACAGAATCTCCAGGAAATACAAACACGCTCTGAGCATAATTGTAGTATATTTATACATTAGTTATTCTTTTAACCTTGGACACCAGCAGTCTCCTGATCTGTAAGTACTGATCCTATTTATATACTGGCTGTCACGCTAAGCAGTGTTGTACCGACCCAGCTGCCCTCCTTACTGGAGATAATGATTGGATAATCTAACTTATCATGTTGCTTCCTGCTTTTAAGACTCAGAAACTTATTTAAACACCTGCAGCTGGAAGGGCAGGGTTAGTTGTCACTCTCACCAGTGATTTAAGAACCAGTTTGTAGGTAACCCAAGAAATCCAAATCCTTCCTTCCCTGTTTTTCTTCTGCTGAGCAATAGCTGGCAGAGGTCACACTGCTGTGTGAAAAAGGGATGCTATACTCTGTAGAGGAGAAAGATGATTTCTGAGATTGTAAAGTCACCTCTGGACCAAATTCAACGCGTGATGTCAGTGGAAAAGCATTTCCAGCCTGGTCTGCACATGCCACTGCCCTGCACTAAAGTGACCCATGTGTAAATGAGCCTGGACTTGCACTGGTTGCTTAGAAAATGGTGATATGGACATAATATGGACAACTTCATGGAACTGATTGAAATAATCCCCTTCAGCAGTGAGGTGAGCAGGGGAAAGTCACCTTTTATAACAAGTAGCTGGTCCTGTCTCTTTTGCTTCATTCCTGGTTCTCTTCCATCCCCAGGAAAACATTGACCTTTCTCTGAAGAGCAGCTTATCCTGTGCCTGGAGAAGAGGTTTTGGGGGAGAAGAATGTGAAGACTTAGTCCTGGTGTATGAGGAAGTCATATTACAGTTCTCCCAAACATCAACCATCTTTCAGCTTCCAACACTTTACCATCACTACCCAAAAATTCACTTAGCTGATGAAAACCATAAGAATGTAATCCATGCCTTGTTGAGCAGGCACAGATTAACTTTACTTAGAGCACTCATGGCCTTTTTATAAAGAAAAGGATAGACAAATGCAATTCAGTGGATGTATTTCTATTAAAACTCATGTGCCTGCAACTCTCTGGGTTAGAACATGCACAGCCTGACTGTAATTCCACTCCAAATGAGGTAATTTGAAACGGTACAACAAACATTACTAATGCTGCTGCATCATGCTGGGCTGTCAGATAGATCCCAGGGCTTTAATGCGACGCTATATATATATTTATACTGTTGCCCATACTTCTTTAATTAGGAGATGCAAATGCTAGTCAGAGACAAAGCAGAAAATGCCAACAAAGGCAGATCATGCTTCCGTTCACATCGAGGCGTTCACTGCTGACGAGATACAGCTGCATCAGCGGTTTCTTTCGGGGTTGTATTTGGCTCTGTTAAATCCTATTGATTAATAGAAAATTGTCTAGAGTCATGTCATTTTCCAGGGGAGGCAGAGGGGTTAGAGGCTGGGGCTATCTACACCTATGCTGCTGGCTTTGTGGGGGCTGTACTCAAAGCACAAGACACCAATGCCTCGACTGGAAAACCTCATGATCACAGACTGAAGTTTGGAAAAGCTGCCTGGCATGGGACAATCTGAAGGTGGCTGTCCCTGTTTGCTCTGGGTCAAAAATTCCTGGTCCTGTGTGGGATGGGGCTACAACAAGGAGTCTGGATGAAACAGCTTCAAAGCATCTGATCCTGATCTTCCTATCTTCTCTGGGCTGGGTGTGTGCAGCCATCTGCAGCAAGTAGTGGTAGGAAATGTCCAATATTTGGATGAAGAGAGGTTTATATTTTTTCTGCTTGCTCTGAAAATAGGAAAGAAAGGAAGAACTTATCTGCAACACCTTGGCAGGACATCCAGACAACTACCTGCAGGCAGGCTCCACCCTGATCCTGACATTGAGCATCTCTGAGACTGAGGATGATTGGGAGCCACCATAGATCTCCTGGCAAAACCCCAGAGCAGAGGCAATTAGGCTGGCAATGCTTGTGTTGGCTTAGTTTATAGCATTGTAAAGACGTGACAGAATTACCTCAGCAGCTAAAAAGTCTTTGTCAGCACACGCTGCCTCTACAGGTCTGCATTTCCTGGGAGGGTGGGTGGGAGGTGAAGTGGGGGGTAATGGGTGGGCAGCGGCCCTTGCTCCTGCTCCTCTGCTGCAGAGTGGCCATCTGGGTCCATCTCCACAACCCCTCACTGTGGCTCTGACCATCACACATCATGCCTCTATCCACAGCAGGTTGTGTCTGTCCCAGTCTGTACTGGGAGGCCACCGCTTTCCCAGCAGTGACAGTGTCCTCTGGTGTAGACAGATCCTGCAGGCGTAGTGCCCAGGTGTACAACATTGGCTTGATGGACGACATGGAGGTTGATGTAAGACAACCTGGTTAAGCTTGAGGACATTCCCAGTGCTCCCATTTACCACAGCTTTCCCCAGAAAACTGCCCTCGTGCTATTAGGAGCAGAGTGGCAGCAGGCAGGGACCGATTGCAAAGCTGAGTACATTCTTCAAACTATGGAAGTACACTACAGGAAAAGAAAACCTACATGGAAACAGCTGAGTCTAGTTTCACTCTGAACAAAAAATAAAACCATTGCCTATGACAATCCTCATTTGGCTCTGAAGTAGGATCTGGAGTGAGCCCATCACTATTAAAAATATCATCCCTCCATCCTAGAAGGATAACCTATCTCACAGCTGTAGGATGCTCATATTCTTCTGTATGCTGCAGTTCAAAACCAAAAGGCTAAATAGTCATGTTTCTACTTTCTCAGGGCTATGTCTTCGTGGTTGTTAAAGTAAGTGTTGCTGATTAGCTACAGTAGTGCTTCTTCTAGCAAAACCACAGTGCAAAGCGTGGCTGCAAGAGAACGATGTTTCAACCAGAAGTCTAGTGTAGACAAGCCCTCGGTGTGGAGGCTTTAGCTGGGTTTCAACCTTGGTGGAATTTCCAGCCAGACTAAGATTTTTCACCCCTTTATTTTTCTTGTCAAATGTGTAAACCTGAAGTTAATAAGCTTGTTTCTCCAGTCTCAGAGACCTTGGTGTTATTCTTCTGAAATAAATCGGATCCTGAAGTGTTCATTTGTACTAAATCCCCAGTGGGTTTTACTTTGAAGAAATAGTGCTGGGATAGTATTTGGTACTGAAGAGAAGATTAGAAGAGACATTCTTCTGCCAAATATAAAGTGTATCAGAATATTGCTACGATTCAGATTTAGAATGGAATGAAACTTTTTGGAAGATTTTGTTATATTTAGCTTTGGCAAACCATGCTGTTTTGAGTTGCCTCCTTTTCCCCAGTGAATTCTGAAAGTAAAAGAGAAAATTGTTTCCAAATAAGAATAATTATAGCTTGCATAACACACTCTTGCATTCAGTTACAAAGTCAAGGAAACCAATCAGGGCATCTCGCTTGTACAAACAATGTCTTAAATTGCAGGGAGGAATGTTTCATGATACTCTGAGTTTCACAAAATATCCGTCTTCATTTTGTTCTAAGTTTTAAAGTTCAAAAGGTTCACAAAACTTAAGCGATTTTCATACTTTTACCCACTCCCTTTTGCCAAATACCTGCCCTGAAAGTGAATTCTGAAAGTTTGGGGTAGAGAAAATACAGGTAAAAACATCAGAGTTTTGTCCTTGCATTTATCTATTCTTGCACCGAAGTCTTCAGGAAATAAATAATTTTGCATTTTTTCTGCACTTGTTTCTTTCCTCTTTTCATTTATTCCATCTTTATTAGGCTGCACATGCTTTGGGGCATGTTTCAAGGTTTTCTTTCTGAATAGCATCTAGGAAGATAGGGTCCTCTGATTCTCCTGGTGCAACTGCAATACCCTCAATAAACAAATAATAATGAATTCAGTCATAGTTAGTTCTTTAGGGCAGGACACTATAATACAGCCCATCCTAAATAACTCTGTCTAGACATGTTTTGGGAATAGAGCCTAATATGATAATTCTGGGGAATTATCTTTCTCAAAGCGAAGGCTTGTGGAGCAATGCCCTCCTACTCTAAAGCATATCTGCCAACACCCTGGGACGCTGCACTGCGGTGGCAATTATTGGAAAGACAAAATAGACTTGCAGTAGTGCCAGCAAATTCCACCCCGTTGAGAGGGAGGGGTGGCAGTCTTGGTAAGAGCCAGATCCAGATCAGCAGAATGACTGCCTGCAAAGATTTTTCTAATGATGGAGATCACAGAGGTCCTTGACTGAAGTTTAGCAGGCAGGCAGGTCAGTAGCCCAGGGCAGTGTGTGCAGTTAGGGATGAAATGCACTGCAGGTCCTTCTTGAGATCTGAGGTATGGTGTGATGTGACAACAGATCTGAGAGCAATTCCTGTGGTTATCCACAATCTGGGATACCTGGAGAACCTGGGTTGCCCTCATTGCCTATTTAGAAACCAAGTCACCATTCCAAATAACTGAACATCACTGGGGAAAACCATAGTTTCACCTTTCCAGACTTCACCTCCACTTACTTTCAAGTAGAAGAATATGAAGATATTTTCTCAGGTGCTGCCATTTCAAGGAAGGACAAAAACTGGGTTTTTGCATAGTCATGTTGGAATTCTGTAATACAACCTACCACAAAGATAATCTAATCTGGTTTAAACCCAACTATTTTTGCAGTGGTGATGAACCCACTTGTTGTGTCCACTGAACAAGCACTGAGTGATCTGCAATTCCAGGGCCATTTGCAGGGCAGGAGAAATTTCCATTTACCTTTCCACTTCCTTTCTGTGAAGGTCAGAGACCACACGAGTCATGACCATGGTATTCCTTCCACCTTGGGAAGCCAACATAGGGATCAGATTAATCTTACTGATACAGGCACCCTGTGTAGGCGTCTGGACAGAGGTGTGTCTCCATGTGATTTGGGAGCCCTATGGAGATTTAGTTAAAATAGCTAAGAATCTAGGCAGGGATCCAGCTAGTCATACGCAGGTGCCTGATATAGAGTGAGTTATGTCTGAGATGCTGGAGCATGTCCAGAGAAGGGCAACGGAGCTGGGGAAGAGTCTGGAGCACAGTTCCTGTGAGGAGCGGCTGAGGGAGCTGAGGGGGTTCAGCCTGGAGAAGAGGAGGCTCAGGGAAGACCTTATCACTCCCTACAACCCCCTGAAAGGAGGGTGCAGAGAGAGGAGGGGTTGGTGTCTTCTCACAGGTGACAAATGTTGGACAAGAGGAAATGGCCTCAGGTTGAACCGGGGGGGGTTAGATTGGATATTAGGGAAAATTTCGTCATGGAAAGGGTTTTCAGGCATTGGAAGGGGCTGCCCAGGGAGGTGGTGAAGTCACCATCTCTGGAGGGATTTAAAAGGTGGTTGTGGTTCTTAGGGACATAGCGTAGTGGTGGTATTAGCAGTGTTGCATTTATGGTTGGACTTGATAATCTTAAAGGTCTTTTCCAACTTTAAAGATTCTATGATTACATGTTTGGTTCAGTTTCCTACATACTGATGTGTAGCAGATAAATTGTGTGCTAGAAGCTTCATTGGCTGTGGAGGGAACCTAACCCCTGTGTTTTTTATGCAGAACACATCTATGGGTGGTTGGTTTGATGAGCTCCGTCACAGTGACAGCTCAGACTCTACAGAGCAAGCAGTCTTTACTGCATTACTTAGATAAATGAACAGAAGGACAGATGGACAGACAGACAGGTGCTTGTCCCGCTCTTCAGATTATGGTAGGAAGAGATTCATCTTCATTCTGAGTCATTCCCTGCCAGGCTGATGTTTCTGTGTGCTACCTAGATAATTAGGGATTAATATCTCCAGTTTTCTTGCCTGTTCTCTCTTCCTCCAAATACAAGAAAAAATGGGTTTTGAACATCTTCAGGGAATATTGGCAAGAGACGAAGTGAGTTTGAGACAGAAACCCTTCACTGCCAGTGTTGTCATTTCCAGATGGTTTTATGAATTTCTGCAGTTGGTGTTTATTTCCAGAGAAAGACATTAAGGGACTGACCTGTTCCAGCATGAGTAACACCCACGTCCTGTAGAGACAGGTGACACAATATGCAGTTCCCTTCATGATTTGCCCTGAAGCCCTGGTCACCACCAACACACCTTCGCTGCCTGCTGGGACATGGGGCTCTCATGTGTCCAAGCAGCTTCAGTGTGACACCGTGAGCATGAGACCATGGCTTAGGTGATGGGAGGACCAGGACTTTGGAGCACACAGCCCATCCCCACAGCATCAACACACCCAGGGATCCTTCTCAGACCTTTTCATGCCCATCTTAAACTATCCACAGTCCTTCCCAGTCAGAGGGATCTTTGCGGGCACAAGCTGGATAGTTAGGGAAATCCAAACGGGAGACTGACTTGGAAGGAAAAGCCTTACTGCCCCACTGCCCACATTTTTGGATCTTGTATTTACAAGCTGTCTTAAAACTGAAAGCAAGACAACAGTTTGAATCCTACAGAAATCCTTTCTAACAGGGAGTATATTGGTGAAAATGACCTAAGGGCAGGAGAAAGCCTCTGCGACAGCCAGCATTACCAATAAGGGATAATGCAGGACAAGCCCTTGTCAATCATTTTACATCAACATTTTCTGCATTGGAAGCAGTTTACACTGAAGGTTTCCTAAATTGCCGTGGAGAGTGTGTTTGGAGCCGAACATGGGAATTAATTTTGCGTTGGGGCCATGGCTCATTTTAAGAATAAGCTGCCTTCGAGTGAATGCAGGAAGGGTACTTGGTGGCCTCCTAAGTTACCACTTGGCTTGCAGGTCAGACTCAGGCAAGAACAATAAACAAGACCAAGCCCCAGTGCCCCTCCTGACTGAGATCCCATGGCATGTGTTGCTCTCATGTGGCCCCTACCTGAGACCCGAGAACTTCAGAGTGAGTTACAATAGCTTTAGTCAGTGCCTCCCTTCTGCCCTGCACCACTTGATCTTATCTGACTGCGAGAAGAATGACGGAAAATTTTTTCTTGCAGAGGGCAAAACATCAGAGATGTTATGAAACGTGTTCCTGGCGCTTCCCCCACTCCGCGGTGGGTGGAATGATTTAAAAACAAAAATGCTTTCCCTTTCTTACCTGGCTCCTCTCTTCACAAGAATCCCAAACTTCGCTGGAGGGGATTGAAAAGTCTCAGAGCTGGAAATGCCTGAGTGTCTTGCAGACTTGTGGCTCCTTCAAAATTGTCTCCATGCTTGGGCCCTGGCACTACTCATCTGTCAACAGGGCAAAACACGTGTCTGCCAGCTTTTCCACCAGCGCAGTGAAGCTGACTTCCCTCTGCCTGGCCTCAACGTGTTTCAGGTCAGATTAAAAGCTACATAAGCCTGATGCTGCCTTTTTAATGCACAGATGTGGGCTGATTATCAGCAGGCAATCATTTTGCCTCTGCTTTCTTGGCAGGGGATAAAGAGAGGGAGGAACACACTGGAGCGGGGCAATCTGCTCTGCACGCAGCTCTATTGACAAATCAGGAGCATCTCAAATATGCAAGGTGAATCAGAGACATTGCTGTTAATGTAACAGCAAATCTAACTTTTTTCCTGGAGTTTGTGAGGCCAGTGACACTGACACATTTATGGGAACAGCCTGATTTTTGAAGCATGCCAAAATCCCAGATTTTGCCAGCTCCATCCCCAGTTTTTGGTTGTCAGGGTGCTGGACAGCTGAGGTGAGTCCTGCCACCCCAATAGCTTTGGGATGCTGCAGACTGTTTAAACTCAACTTGGCAAGGAGGTAAAGGCTGCAGAAGTACTCAATCCAAGGAGTTCAATGAAAATAGATAGCCAGAATGAAGACAGAGAACATAATAATGTCCCCATTGAGGGAAGGGCTGTGTCATCAACTCAGTCCTTACAAGACACTAAAGAATTCAAATTAAAACCTGAGGTAGGGGGAAAACCCCACTGGAGTTCACAGGCACTGCAAATCCAACCACGAGCTTCAAAACAACAAATCCAGGCAGGTTCTGTCATCCAGAAACAGCTTGTTTAGCCCTGATTAGAATAAAATGGATTTAGAAATAATACATAAACGTTCCCTCCTACCCCACCCAGCTTAGGATCTGCTAGAGGCTGAGAAGGTCTTATGTTTTCATAGATGCCTTTCAATAACCTGAAGGCTTTGGGCTGCAGCTGCTCAGTCTTGCGGAAACATTGCTTGTGTGTTTGTGATGATAAACACAGTATTATTAAAATATCTTTCTGTGATTTGCCTGCCCATAAATAAAAACAAGGTGTTATGCTTACACAATGATTCATTTTTAGACCACTTCAAGGAATTAATATTCAAAATTATGGCTTTTTCCAATGTGGGGGGATGAAGTCTCTCTCTGTTCTTCTTTTGGAGAGAACGAATAAAAACTTGGTAGCAGCAGGTCTTGGAGAGCATACTGAAGGAATTTATGGAGTCCTGAAGATGAAGCAAGATTATATTCCACACGAATTTTTAACCCATATAAACTAAAAAGATCTGCAGGACTTCACCAGTTGCATGGAAAAGGAGAAGAAACAAAATAGCTCAGGGTCCATGGCAAGAAAAGGAGGGTCTTCCAGATCTGGACACTGAAGCTGTAGGCTAGTAAAGGCATTTAACAGGCAATTACACAAAGAATCCCTGGAATTTAACGAAGAGCCTCAGCTCTCCCATTGAACAGGAAAGAGTAAAACAACTCTTGGAGAAGACTGGCTGTCTCAGGGCTGGATGCAGCCAGGCTATGGAGAACTGCAAATATTTTTATGTGCAACTTCAAGTCCGCAAGTTACAACTGGGGGTGTGAAAGGGGGTTACAGCTTCCTTAGTAAATGTATGGTAAATAAAGTCCTTGGAGAAGTGAGCAATTATCTCAGTCCTGGCATTTATTTCATTACTTCCACTGCTGCCTATTCATCTCCTTTGTCCATCTAGTCCCTCTTCCCGATGAATTTGCGGAGAGAAATGACCAGCACAACCATCAAACCGCTTCTCTGGTCTATCCTGCCTCAAAAGGGGCATTACTAAGGATGTAGCGCCATCTACTGCCAAAAAGGGACATGTCAGTCCTCCACCAGCATCTGTTTGGGCGGTTTTGTTTATGCATTAAACAAACTGAACTCAGAATAGAAATGACTCACCATTAAAAAACCAAACCCCCAACCCAACAAAAAAAAAAAAAAAAAAAGAAAAAGAAACTAAAACAATATGGAGCTTATTTTAATTTCTGGACACTCAAAAATTCTGTGAAAAAAATTCTAGAAAAGTAGAAAACAACAATAGACAAAGTTTTTTTGGTGCCCAGATCTTCAATTCACCCTAGAAAAGCCATTTTGCCTGCCATAATTATCCAAAATTGAAGAAAGGTCTAGAAAATCTGGCCCAAACCACTGTAGCTTAACCTTACTGAAGAAAAGTAAGATACTTGGTTTGGTTCTCGTCAGTGGGATGTGTTAGCTGTCAGTGGGGCAGTTTTCACCTGGGTTTATGTCACTGAGCAGGTAAGGACTTAGTGTAATACACTATTTTTGTTCTCCTTGTAGCCAATATGGAGAAGACAGAAACTCCAGAGGGCAATTCATCCTCCTTCTCTTGGCTGCCTGGCTCAGGATTTCATGGCTGTCCCTCTCTCTGAAGAGACACAGTGGGTGGAAGCAGGAGCAAAAGATATCCAGGGATGGAAACAAGACTTCTTCAACTGTGATAGTGGAAACAACTCACATACATAGAAATGTGCCATTAGAAAGGCAATATGGATTGGGTCTCTTCCCCTTAAACACACAGTCTTACGGACCTGAGTGTGAGGAATGAGCTCTTGGCTGGGCGAAGTAGAGCTATGCAGGTCTGAAGAAGTGCAAAAGCCATAGGCAGTGGGTCATGAGCAATGGGGCACTGCTGGTGGGCAGAGCATGCTGGATATAGATTGTCATGGCATAAATCTTGCCAAGAAAGCCAGTTGCATGTCTAGAGACCCCAAATTCCCTGTGACATGTCCCCGGTAGCATGTTGCTGCCCTACATCTTGGTGCAAGTCAAGTTCTCCATCACTTGAAGTCCTCCAGGAAAGGACCAGGAGACAAGGACCAGTTGCAGGACTTGCAGGGTGAACTTCTTTGGCCTTGTGTTTTGGTTTGGCTTTGTTTGTTTATTTCTTTTCCAGATCTGAGAATCATTCTAATCTTTATCAAAGACTAATTAATATCAGTAATGTTATTAATGACACAAAGCCAATGAGAGCTGAGAAGTTACCAACAGTCCAGGAGAAAAACATTGTTCAAGGATGTAACCTAGGAGATTTTGCTTCCAGTGCTAAAATAGGGTTTTGGCTGGTTGAAAACAGCTAACTGACATTTGTTTGCTTGACGCCTCACTTTTACAGATTCACAGATTCACAGAGTGGTAGGGGTTGGAAGGGACCTCTAGAGATCATCTAGTCCAACCCCCCTGCCAGAGCAGGATCACCTAGATAGATAGGTGATCTCACTTCTCAGATCTCTTTTTGTACTAGAAAAGGTGTTGCTATTCCCCAGTAGTGGCTTCACCCCACATGAGGAGCAACTCCCAGTAGATTCCAGGCAATCTTTCAAAAAGGGTTATGAAGGGGTAGGACAAGGAGTCTGTGATCCAGGAAGGCACCTAGAAATTATTAAGGACCTGCTGAAAATCTAAGCCTTTATTCTGCATACTCTGAAATATTCAGAAAAAGGTGACCATGGATTTCAGCATCACTGGGACTCCTGAGGGACACATGTTATGGTCCCATTTGGATTCAGCGGTGGTCACTAGTAATACTTGTATTGATTACAACAAAAGCAGAAGCCAGTCTAATTTTGCAGAATCCAGGGACAGTGCATTGGTCACCAGAGACAATGACAGCCTTTCTATTGACTTCACTGGGCTCGGGGTACGGCTATGAAAGCTGGTCTTGTGTTGCACAGAAAGGGAAGGGCTTTGGGACTGCATAGCTCCAGGGATTAGTAATAAACAAAGAGCCTTTAACTTCTAGGTCATTGCTCCAAACCCCTGCCAAGCTTCTGGTGAGTGAATGCTATTACCATTTGTACAGAGCCAGCTGATGAATGAGTTTGACAGTTCTCCGTGTGGTCCTGGACAGAAAATGTCCATATCATTGCAGAGTCAGTCTTCTGTGCTTTCCTTTAGGAATCAAGGGGAATTGTGAGATAGATCATTTTGCTGCTGGCAGTATTCCCAGATGTATGGGAGTGTATGCATCTCTGGTAGGAAGCACAGCAGTGGTTGACCTTTGAGGAAAGATGCCTCAACTCATTTGGCTGTCCATTGATGTGTCCGGGACAACATATTCCTGTTTAGCATCTGGCCCAAAGATTTCAACTGGTGATAAAGCAGATGAAAAGAGCTGAATTTCTGAACAATCCATGTCTCCTCCTGGAAAATCCCTGTTGCTGTCTGTCCTTACCCCAACAGGCTTTGTTCAACCTGAGCTGTAGGTATGCCCTTGCAGGGCTACATGAGTCCAGGCTCCCTAGAGAGAAGGCCATCTCTGTGAGTCTTTGAGTTCGTATTTCTTTTTCCCTGCTCAGACATATTGCAAACTTCTATGCTTTAGCCTTATTTCTTTGGATCTGTGGATAATTCCATCAGGCTTGTAGCCTGATCATTAGATAATCTGGACTTGTAGCCCGCTCATCCTCTTCACAGGGAAGGGTTGGACATAGTGGTTCGACGTGAAGTGCACTTGTGGTATCGAAAGGGATCACAGCGAGGCTGTTTGGCTGCTAGGGAATTTTGGCAAACGAAACTTCAACTGTGTACTTCCACATATTTTTCACCAGTTTTAATCCCATCCAGGATTTGCCCTTGCTGGTGTCTTCTGATCTGTGACACTAATAGATGAACGAGATGGGGGGGTGTGGGGGGGTGTAGACAGAGGCATGGTTATCACAGCTTGGAACCCAAACACACAGTGCCTTATCTGCAACACTATATTGCTTGACTGTCTTATCCTTCAACATCAGTTTTCCTGTGATTCCAGGACCTGACCCAAAAGGCCAGGATATGGGAGACTTCCAAGCATATTAGGGTTCTCCATCTCTGTCCCTGACAAGATAGAGTGGTACCATCAGGTAACCCAGAAAAGCAGATGCTCTCTCAGCCACCAGAAGTTCTCAGATGTGGTGTGATTTGTACTCCAGCAGCATTCCTTGGTCTACTTTTTCCTTTCTAAAAGTTGGTCACCTGCTTTTTTTTTTTTTTTTCTCCAAAAAATCCAGAGCTTAGGACTAGTGAGCTGTGTGGGTCTGCCTGTCAAGAGCCTTTCTCAACACATCCACACTCATGCTGTATATATTTTAAAAGTATAGGATGTCACAGAAATAGGGACAGAAAGGAAGATGATTGTATGACAGTGGAAAAGTATCAGGTAATTGCAAGCAGCCTTTTCAGGAGGGGCAGTTCTCTCCAAAAAACGACCATGAAGACAAACCAGCAAAAAGAAGGAGATTTGCTGTTACCAAAAGTCAAGGTAATTGCAGGGAAGGGGTAGCTAAGTAAAGATCTAAAGAAGGATGAGGATTTCACCATGATATTCAGGGTCCACCCATTGAATTGGTGCACATCTGAGCCATACAGCAATTTTCTACTGCTTGGTTTATTCAGCTCCAACCACTCAGCTATTAACTCGATACACTGTCGAATTGTGATTCTCAGAGCCTAGCCTAAAATTATAGACACTTCCAAGAAAGGACTGACTTTTAGTAATGTGTGTCTATGCCATGAAGGAGGGAACCTGGAGGCTTCTAGGAATGGCATCAAACCAGTTTGTGGGGGCTGAGAGGAGAAGACTGGTTTGGGTCAGGTTGCTGTGCAAGCATCAATAATAGCTTGCTGGTCTTCCCTGTGTTGCTGACACCTACATGGACTGCAATTCAGATGCTACCAGGATGGCAACTCGAGGTACCTCCACAGATCCAATGGCATAGCTGTGTGAGGGGGGAAACATTCAGTTTTTGATGGGAAAAAAACACCTAGGAAAATGTTAAAGCCACATCTCTGCAAGCCACAGCCCCCTGTCCTGCCACAGCAAAGCCCCTGTGAAGGTGGGAAAGACACACATGTAAATGATTTACTCTGTGCTGGGAAGCCAAGAAATTAGGAGTGAAAAAGGGCTAATGCAGTGCTAGAGAGCCCCAGAGTGCAAAAACACAGAGCAGCTCTCTCCATTCTCATGAAAAAGGCATTGACATTATGTTTTTTACGGAGAGAAATCTCCCTTTAGCCTCGTTTCCTTTGGAAAGAGGCTTATGCAATGCTGTGTGTTCCACCAAGAACCATTGAACCAGTTGGCTGGTTTTAATCACAGTCAGCAGAAAGGGGGATATCTCCCAGGAGCTTACATTCCCATTGATTTTGCAAGCAAGTGGCTGGGTGGAAAGAAGGGTCTCTAAGGGCTACTATGAGGCCCTAGTGAGGGGAGAGCAAAGCTGCTGGGCACAAAGAAACCCCACGCAAGAGCAATGGACACAGTTGTGTGATTCGTAAATGTCTCAACCACGTGCCCACAGGGTTTAGTCATAGTAGAAGTCACATGTGAAAGGTTTTTGAGTCTATGAGGAATTGGATTCCTGTATTTTCATTAAAATTTGTTATTCTGGCACAAGATATGATGCTTTTCCTAGTAAGTCTCACATAATCACACAACTCTGGGAGTCGTGAGTTGCCACCTGCTCCATCTCCCTGGTAGGTGGCATCTCTTTTTCCTGTGCTCTTTTTGATGTTGGCTCAGCTTTGTCCAGTGGCTCAAGTCTCTCACGTATCAGTCATTAGCTTTTCCTTAGAGGGGGGCAAAGAGCTGGCCTGGGAATTTGCATTGCATCCACAGTGGATTGAGAAGTCTTTCCCAAATGCTGACTGCGGTGGGAACACTGCAGACACAGCAGATCTGAATTTGGTTACAGTATAACCCTGGCCAGTGCATTTTTTTGTTGTTAGTTTTTGCTCAGTTTGTATTGCATTTGCCATCTGGCACTTTCTGCCCCGACTAATGAGGATTTTTCTGGGGATTGTGGCATTAACCCAGCTCATCGGGATGGTAGGCATCATCTGGATGGTAGGCATCATCTTCCACAGAGACTCATGACAGCAGATAACGTGGTTAGTGTCCCTGGGGAATTTCTTCCCCAGGATGAGACATGGGTCCTTGAGAAATGCAGCACAGCATCTTTACTTGCAGGTCTCGTGCAATACAGTTTCAACTCTGCTTGCTTTAGCCAGGCTTCCAGAGAGACATTTTAACTTGCCCTTCTCGGTTTCCCAGAGCCTTCTTGGCAAGCTTCATCAACAGAAGATCCAAAGTGGGTTTGTTTTAAACACGCTGAGGAACAGACACTGTAAAGCTACACGCAAGGCTGGCTATCGGTGGATGGCAGCACCATCTTGTGTTCACTTCTGGAGAGGGGACAGAGGCTGTTTTCATCACTGAACAGGCTACAGATTTTCAATCTCTTTGGCAGCTCTGCTTAGAAAAATAATAACTATTGGCAAACCCTGGATTGTCACCAGGCAGAGGCACAAGTCTAGGCCAGGCTCCAAGCCTCCATCACGCCCAGGGTCTCCAGCCAGTGCTTTTATTTTGTTTGCACATCAGAATTGATTAAAGGTGTGTGTCACTTGTATCCTGGAATGTGCTTCAGTTTTGTGGTCATTCCTACCACTTTAGTCACTAGATCCACTAGATTTTAAAGAGTCACTTTAAAATCAGGCATCTGAGAATTCCTTCCCCACCCCCCCAATAAAGTTTCAATGCATAGAAACTTGGCATTATCGAGTCGGATGGGCTAAATCTGGACTTCATTATCACATGTTGTTAAATCTAACCAGCAATTGCCTCCTAGAAAAAGCTCTTGGAACAACTAAAGACAGTTTCACACTATTTTAAAAGAGACTTTGTACACAAAACCTGTAGCCCAGGCCATTGATATGATACAATGACGTTAATTAATGACCCCTATTATTTCACATTAGAGTATTTGAATAGATCTCCCAAGTCTCTTCCCCCAGGCTTGTAACGTTTGTGTATGTCTTGCCTTCAGGTTCCCCATAGGTAGGATCAAGTGTCATTCATTTGCAGAGTGGCACCAAGACATCACTTTTGATGCACTAAATCCCATTGTAAGCATCTCTACTCAGTGATGGACAGGAGCAGAGAAAACGAGGGACTGAGATGCTACAAGTGTGAAGGAAAACAGGAAAAACGAGGAGGGAAAAAAGACAGCAAATACCTCCTTAGAGTGTGAGATTTCACCCATCTGGCCAAAGAGGTTCCCAATATCACCTGTTCTGATCACTAGGCTGTCAGAGAAAAGCTCTTAGGGAAACTGGTGGTAGGTCAGATGGATTCACCTTCAACACAGGGAAAGAGTGCATAATTTTCTCTGTGCCTGGAAAAAATCTGCAGGAGGGTAAGCATGCAAAGCTCTTCTGGGTCCATCCAACTAACACACCATCTTCTAGTGTGGAGTGATGGGACTGTGGCACAGCTCCACACTGGGTGGACAGGGGTCATCACAAGATCCTGAGCCTGCCTTGCTCAAAGGCACCTTCCCAGGCTCATCCTAGTGCTGGGGCTCTGTTTCCCCATCCCTTGGGCTCACAAACAAGTATCTTCTGCACTGGAAAAGTACCTCTATGCGAAAGCCAAATTTGTACCAGCTGGCCAGAAAAGTGTGGCACTGCCAGATTAATTCTTGCCTAGTGAACCTATATTTATGAAAAAGTAGCAATTTTTGTACATGTCTTTCTACCTAATTTCTACCATGCTGTCACCTAGATGACTGGTTTTGGACCTAGACCTGCACTAGACATCTGCAAGGGAACCCAGGTGACATTTGGCCAGATTTGAAGCAATGACAGACTTGCTGCTAGTTACAAAATATGTATGTCATAACTTTTGTTTGGGAACACTGCGAGATTAGAGACCAGGGTTTTGAAACAGTGATAAGACTGACCACATACTATTACTGTGTTTGTTATATGTGATCTGTTTTGAGGTGTAACTAGGAATTCCCACTGTGGATCAGGTCCCCCTGGACATGCCTACACCAGTATAGACATGCACTCCATGTATAACTATGTAGATAAAAACTGATCAAGCATGCTGGGAACATTGTTGGCCACTGTCCATGTTTGTGAAATGTTAGAACATTCCCTGGAACAAACTTAGTCTCTTTCTACTAAGATTTACCCCCAGACTGTTCCCACATGTGGCAATTAGTCCAGTCCAGGGACCATTCTCAGCTGGCATCTTGTTCAGAGCCTTGCTTTAGTGGTTGGCAGGTTAGCAGCACAGAGCCAAGCCATGACATGCAAGGTGGTTCCAGTACATCCCCTGGCATACTTAGAATTTTAGTGTGGAGGGTTTTAACTCCAGTACACTGGAAAGATGGGAATTCTTATAATCCAGATAGTAGAAGGAGAGGAGAGGTTGATACAGCAACAGGGAAAATGCAAAAAATAGCAGCCCTGTTTTGGGAAAGACCTTGTATCCATCCTCATTTCTTCCTTGCATTTTCAAAGATAATTTCAGGCTCTTTAACCTGTCTCATTATTTGTCCAGAAATCTTACCCTATGGGAAACCTGCGATAAAACTGATCCATTTTCCTAATCAACCCTTTCTGGTGCTAACTGGTTTCACCATTGCATCTTCAGGCAGCTTTGCTCATTGAATAAGGCAGAGTTTTGCCCTGCCTGCAGGCACCTTCTGCTGCAGAATGGTGTTTGCCTCTGCAGAGCTTGCCCAGCAAGTAGTGAGACAAAAATCCCCTCTGATGAGTGGGAAGGAGGTGTTTCACTGATGTTCCTTCAGCCTGTGTCAGTGTGAGGGAAGATAAGCCATCTGGAGAGCATTTATAAAGGCCTCCTCTTTCATTTCCAGCCACTCAGTTTGGAGTGCTGCATTGGAATGCATTGGAACAACCCTCCACTACTCCTAACCTAGGGACAGGGCAGGTTGCAACTGCACCTATTAAAACAAACAAACAAACAAACAAACAAACAAACAAACAAACAAACCCCAAAACAAAACAACAACAAAAATGGTTTTGCTTCTGCTGAGATTTTTCCAACCAGCTTTTGTGAAGAGCTGCCACCAAATTCTCAAGACAGAGTTATTGGATGGATTTGCTCTTAACAGTTGGACTCGATGATCTTAAAGGTCTTTCCCAACCCCAAAAATTCTACAGTTCTATGATTTAATGAGGAAATTCAGGTTTGGAGGCTGGGCCTGAACAGATATATCCATGAGGACAATCTATCAATCTGTGATAAGGAGACAATTTCCATCCATGAAGGTATTTGATGCCATGAGGATCTCAAGGAGAGGGATAATGAGGTTTGGAAAGACACTGAGGGTAAGGCTATGTGTATGGTCCTAACCTGGAATGGGGAAGGTGATTAGAAGGGAGACTGGCTGCTGGAAGACAAGGGCACATTTGACCACCTAATGCTGATAGGGGCTGGGACCACTCTCAGGGCATTATAGCAAAACTTGAAAGTTTTGCTTCTAACCTGCCCAATGTCCCTCATTTATGATGGGTCTTACTACTGCCTTTTGCTGAAGCCAGGCTTTCATAGTCATTTTAAGTCTGCAGAATAGAGATGACAGCCTTCTCCAGTGCTGTGACCCCTGGTGTCATGCTGACCTCTGATGTTATCAGCCAAAGAAAAGGAGGTAGAAGCAGTGTTTTATGGTTTGGGAGTGTGCAGTGCTATTAGATAGGGTTGTAATATAAATAAATCACAGTATCCCCTAGCCACACACCTCTTGTACATACAGCAAGGGAAGCTAGGGGGATTAAAAAGTCAATTGTTGCCCTCTTTGTATTAGAGTGTATCAGCATGTATTAGTTCAGAGAGGTGTGAGCACACTGTTGTCTTGCCCTGAGTTGAGGGTGGTAAGTCTTGCCCCCCCTCAACTCAAAGAGGACCTGGAAGGATGCACACACTATATGCCTGAGGAGCGATCACCCTCCCTCACCCAGCTTCCGGCTTCTCTGCAGGGAATGATGTTAAGGTTGACAATTGTTGGTATGGCCTCCCAGCAGCAGGAAGTTAGCTATGATTGCCAGCTTATTTTATTTAAACCAACAAAGGGGTGTAAGGCAGAAATTACTTTCTTTCATGCCCAACCTCGACTGGATTCAGCATCTGTACAAGTGAAATGGCTCCACAAAGATGCTCAGAGGGCTGGAGCACCTCTCCTACGAACACAAGCTGAGAGAATTGGGCTTGTTCAGCCTGGAGAAGAGAAGGCTCTGGGGAGACCTTATTGCAGCCTTCCAATACCTGAAGGGGCTGACAAGAAAGCTGAGGGGGACTTTTTCCAAGGGCCTGTAGTGACAGGAAAAGGGGTAATGGGTTTAAATTGAAAGCGGGAAGATTTAGATTGGATATCAGGAAGAAATTCTTCCTGGAGAGGGTGGTGAGGCAGTGGAACAGATTTCCCAGAGAAGCTGTGGATGCCCCATCCCTGGAAGTGTCCAAGGCCAGGCTGGATGAGGCTTGGAGCAACCTGGTCTAGTGGAGGGTGTCCCTGCCCATGGCAGGGGTGTTGGAACTGGATGATCTTTAAGGTCCCTTCCAACCTAAACCATTCTATTATGTATATGACACCTTCCATGGTTCCAGGGGTAAATCCCCCCCAGATTTACTAACATCATAGCAATCACTGTAAAGTAACTACGTGGATATTCGCTTTAATTTCAAGACACACTCATAATTGATATTCTTTTGCAATTACCTTCCATGGGCATTTTAGCAAATTGGTTTGCTGGCAGAAAACTTGATTCAAATAGCTAATTAAAGCAGCTCATTAGAAAAGTAGGTTTTAAATTTGCAAGCACCAAATACAGCATGCTGGAAGTATGCTCTAACTGTAACAATCATCCAGGTGGGCACAATAAAATATGCTGTGACCTACCTCAGCTGGGCTCACAGTGTCACAAGGATGGCCAGTCAGGGATCAAAATCAGCAGGTTTGGTCATCTGGCACAACAAAATATCCCCTTAACTTCCTCATCTCCTCAGCAATAAACCTGCTAAAAAGCTTTAGCAGAAGGTTATGAAGTTAGAGCTATTTCCAACCGAGTGGCATCAGATCACAATTCATTTGATCTACACCTACAGTCAGTCTGAGTTTGTGACAGTTGCAAAGTGTTGATTGTGGAAGAACTACAAATGATTCAAGGGTATTAGGCAATAATTGACTATCAGCTGGGATTCAAGCTCAAAGAAAAATCCCCATCTGCTGATTCCAAGAACACAGGAAAACAGGGAAAGAAACCATTTGAGAAGATTATTGGTCACATGTTCTCTGTGTAGCTAGTACTGTCCTCCACGTTAGAGCAATTTGGTGAGGACCAGCTTCTTCCACAAAAGCTCTCCTCTTCCCCCTTCAGTATTCTGTGAACCTTTGAGGCTCCTATTGGCCAAAGGCAGAGATATGGAGTAATCTGGCAATACAAATATGCTTATTGACTCACCAGCCCATATTTGCTAAGTGTCCGGTTGGTTGCTGCAAAGCCAAACTTGCAATAGCTGAGCTCTTACTGTCTTTGCCATGAGTGGGCACATTTTGTCACGTCCGTGTGGCTGTGTACATACTAAGAAATTAAACAGCAAAAGACCTTCCTGGACACTGGATTGTAATGGTTTAGTTACTAGAATGATATAATTTTTTAATTTTTTAAGCCCTTGCTGACTGGCATTCTTCCAGACAACTTCCATCATCCAAAACTTAGCATGGGTCAAAGAGCAATTCAAAAGTCAGTTTTGGTGGGACCTTTCTTGAGGGTGAAAGAGTTGAGCCTGATGGAGAAGAACAGATTTGTCTCATGGGCCCTCAGGACCACAGGAAAAGCCCTGACCATGGTGACTTTCCTTGTAGGCACTCTTATTTCTGACTCTCAATTTTGTTTTAAATAGGTGCAGAAGTTGAATAGAGCACAAAGAAAGAGATAAGGAGAGAAGAAACCAGAGAACAGGATTATATGTCTTATTTAGCTGGAAAAGGAGAAGGAAAATGAAGACTGAAATCCTCCCCTACTCAAATTATTTCCAATACAGTAGCTGGGGTGCTAATTTTATGGTCACATTTCATGAAGTCTGCTGAACATTTCTGCAAAACCATCCTGTTGAATCTGAGGAGTCCTTAAGACTGGGCTATGTCCTAACTTCAGCTCAGATGCCTGAACTTACTACGTTTTTTTCTCTTGTCTGTACAGGATGGCAGTATGTTAGACTTGTGTTTTAGGTGGCTGCAATCACTTACCAGTGATTTCACACTGGAACTATAGTAGTCATGTTGATAGGGCTAGATCAGAGCGTTTGACTTTAGGAGATAGGTAATTATCCAAGTGACGGAAGTTAGGCTCGGGATCAGGGTGCTGTCCTGAGCTGGAGTCATAGTCCCTGCAAGTCATCACAGGTTTAATTCATTGCCTAGATGGGATTTTCCTATTTCTCTCTGCCTTGCATTGGAGCTGCTATGGGTTGTGTTAGGAGGAGGGAAATTGAAAATTCATCAAAGCTTTGTCTTGCAGGATTATTCTGATAGAGAAGAAAAATGGTTCTTGAAATAAACTGAAAGTAAAATGAAAAAAAGACTCCATTCCTTTTGTGAATCAGAGAACAACAGCCTCAAGGGAAAGGACATGATTTGTTTCCTCAGGAAGGCGTGACAGGAGTGCAGAGTAAAAGGTGACAAATTAAGGCAACAAATGCTCTTTATTTCTGCATACATCCCTTGAAGCACCAGGATCTGCTGGACTTGTCCTGTCTCCTCACATCATTTTAAGCACCTATATTACCTTCTCATCAAAGGACCCTGAACATCCCAACATTATGTGCTAGTTCTAATGACACCAATGACCAAGAAGCTCCTTTTCCCCCAGATAGATGGTTTTGTCAAACCCTCTGGGATTGGAGAGGTGTGATCACAACAGTGTTATACTGGAATTAGTCTAATTTGACTTCATAGGCAAAGATCATCCACCACTCCTGTCCTGGTTGCTACCTGTTGGCCCTTTCCTTCCTTTGTCAGGAAAGCACTTACACAGCAGTGTTTTGAGCAGAAGACAACAGTAGATGGGTATTGCTGGATTTGTCCTCTCCAATGCAAAAGGGTAAAGGAGGGAGCTATTTAGAGTCAGTACAGTAGCACCGAATATGGTTGAGATTAATCTTGAAGGCTTTCTCTGAAATTATACTGGAAATGGATTGATTATGAGCCAACTCTGTTTTGGAGAGCCTTCTTTCATACCACTGTTTGGTTTTGAACTTGTCTTCTTTTTGAATCTGACTCAACTATACACAAGGGTGATCTACTTGCAATGTATTTTGTGTTTTTCTGTTTCAGAGAAAAAAATTCTGTGAGCTACATAAAAAACAAGGCTGGTGCCCTTGCCATGTGAATAAGTAGTTATAGTTACAAGGAAGAGGAGTTCTGGGAAGAGAGGACATTTCTTTGGCACACTAGAAAGTTCATAAGACGTTATCTGCAAGACCAGACTTCAGACCTGCAGGAACCTTCCCCTGTTTACAAGGTCAGACTGATACTGAGCAGAACTCTGCAATTTTAACTTGTTTAATAGTGCTTTTGGTTTCATTCTGTTCTCAGTCTGAGGAGAATAACTTCAGGAGAGACAAAATCCATAGATTAGAGTACGCCTGTACCAAGCCTCAAATCACTATCCCATGGAACACTATGTGGAAGATTACAGTGGACCAGAGTCTTGGATTTAGGATTATCTATCTCTGTTCTCAGGCATGGATGCATATAAACCCACGAGTTTTTAATAGCTGAACACTGGGAATTCATTATATGAACATATATCACATAGTTATTCCTGTAAATAGAGGTTTCTCTTTAACTGGAAGAGATGTTAGTTCCAGTTTTTGACTAAACAGGGCCGACTAGAAGTGAAGTGTGCTATGGACACAGTGACCAGCGGTGTTCCTCAGGGGTCACTATTAGGACCAGTGCTGTTAAGCATCTTCGTCAGTGACATGGATGATGGCATTGAGTTCAACCTCAGCAAGTTTGCCAATGACACCAAGCTGTGTGGTGCAGTTGACATGCTGGAGTGAAGCAATGCCATCCAGAGGGATCTGGACAGACTGGAGAGGTGGGCTACTGCCAACCTCATGAAGTTCAACAAGGCCAAGTGCAAGGTCCTGCACCTGGGTCAGGGCAATCCCAAGCAGAAGCACAGGCTGGGTGGAGAATGGATAGAGAGGAGCCCTGAGGAGAAGGACCTGGGGGTACGGTTGGATGAAAAGCTGAACATGAGCCGTCAGTGTGCGCTGGCAGCCCAGAAAGCCAACCGTATCCTGGGCTGTATCCAGAGCAGCGTGGCCAGCAGGTCAAGGGAGGGGATGCTCCCTCTCTTCTCCACTCTGGACGTCCACAGTTCTGTGTCTAGCTCTGGGGCCCCCAACAGCAGCAGGACACAGAGCTGTTGGAGTGAGTCCAGAGGAGGCCACGGAGATGCTCAGAGGGCTGGAGCCACTCTGCTATGAGACAGTTGGGGGTGTTCATCCTGCAGAAGGGAAGGCTTTGGGGAAACCTTAGAGCCCTTTCTAATGCCTGGAGGAGCAAGAAGAAAACTGAGAGGGGCTTTTTCCAAGGGCAGGGAGTGACACGACAAGGGATAACAAGATTAAACTGAAAGAGGGGAGATTGACATTGGACATCAGGAAGAAATCCTTCATGGAGAGGGTGGTGAGGCAGTGGAACAGGTTGCCCAGAGAAGCTGTGGATGCCCCATCACTGGAAGTGTCCAAGGCCAGGCTGGATGAGGCTTGGAGCAACCTGGTCTAGTGGAGGGTGTCCCTGCCCATGGCAGGGGGGTTGGAACTAGATGATCTTTAAGGTCCCTTCCGACCTAAACCATTCTATGATTCTATGATTCCATGTTTCCTTGGTTGGGTTAAAATCTGTGATCCTTTGTGCATCCGTAAGGTGTCTATCCTGGTCCTTTTTGCACATGGTTTTTGCTAGTCTTTGATTCTGCATTTTCAGAATTTGTTTACAGACATCCACATTTAATAAGATTAAAAGAAAATACTGAATAATTCATTTGAACGAAGAATTGAACTGCAGTGACCTTTATGTTAATAAAAATGCCCCTTTCCTCTGTGAAAACACTTTAGTCTTTGCAAAGCAGGGAATTCACTGCATCTGTTGAATTCACAAGTGGCTTTTTTTGTTTCTGTTTGTTTTGTTTTAAATAACTGCCTAATAGCTGGAACCGGCATTGTGTTCCTCCTGCTGACTCACTGGTTTCCAAAAGCTCTGCAATGAGTGTGACATCTTTAAACACCACAGAATATACTGTTTCCTTTCAACCAGGCATAATCTGCAATGATTCAACTCATGTAAAAGAACCATGTGTGTAGAAGTATCCCAACTGAATACATCACCCTCGTACCCCCAGCCTCTGTGCCTTGCACCTGATGTGCTATGCCATTCAAACACTATTTACTATGGCAATCCATGAAAAAGCTTTGCCTTTGTTTCACAAATCATGTAATGAAGGTGGAATTTGGCTGAGGCAAAATAGCCCATGCTTAAAATGGTCCATGCTCATTTCAATTCTTGCCTCTACTAAGATATGAAGTGCATTGACGCTAACTGTAGGGTTACACTGCCTATATAGTGCATTGCTTGGAAGTGGGGAAAGAGGGTAAGGCCAAAAATCCGTACACTAAAAAGTCCTTAAAAGACTGCCTGGTAAAAAGTAGCTAGAACTCAATATTGTGCAAGGATGGGAATCCAGAGAAAGTAGAGGTTAATCCTGTGGCTCTATCATTTGCTATCTAATTTAGGGCAAGTTTTTCCATTGTGGCCAACAGCAGCTCCTCATCTGCTAGATGAGGACAGGGTCATAGCATTTTTTGCACACTTAGACCAAGCTCTTCAGGAAGGAGGTAATTTTTCATTTGTGCATCTAAAGGGTTGAACGCAAGGGGGCTTTTCTTCTGGGTGAGACTTCTAGATAGTGCTGCAAAATAAATAATCTGTAAGCATTCTTGTGCTTATGTGCAAAACCTTTTTATTTGCTTTGTTGAGACTGTTTGAGTGTTTACTCGTAAGAATGTCTTCGGAAAGTTAAGTTGTCAGGAGAATTGGTGAGAATAAATATTCATGAGAATACTTTCGTTGCAAACACTTTTGTGGCCATCTGTAAAAGCTTTTTTATTATTCAAACAATGCTGAGCTTTTTTTTCCAGATAATTTGCCAACAAAAAAAAAGGGAAAAAGGGTTTTTTCTCCCCTCTTTTTTTTAGATACAGATGATGCTTTAGTGGCAGCGTCATCATTGCTGGTGTGTGACTGAATATCCAACATGTGGCACAAATAGCCAGGAAGGAGTAATGAGACCACTACTGCCCTGTTATGAGAGACAAAAATATGTTTACACCAACTATTCTGAATAAAGAACAAATTAGTAAAACGACCACCTGTTTGTGAATAATTAAGGCAAACAAACAAAAGATTCTCGATATATCAAATAACTTGTTTATAGCAGCAATTCCCTTTAATGCTGGTGTGATGCCTTCGTGTTGTTACACAGCATCCTTCTGCTCAGAAGGAAAATTCTTCAGTGTGGGAATTTTCCTCTCTTTTTGATGTGAATCAAGAGTAATATGACTTAACTTTTCATTTATAGGTCTTTTAATCTGTCTGCGTTTTTCATCACCATATTAGCAGAGCATCTCCAAAGTGCTATGGCTTTATACTTACCACACCTCCTTTTTAAAGAAGACTTCTCATTTCTTTTTTATAGGAAAAGAAGTGTGCAGAGGTAATATTTGCCCTTTGCTAAGATGACCCTGGAAATCTCTGGCAAATCTGGAAGATGTAAATTTACTCAAATCCCTCCTGTATTGCCATTGTCACAAACCTCACTTTTTTCTGCTGATTGTCCTGTTTTTTCTTTACTTTATGCTTTGGAGCTGAAGGGGAGAAAAATTTGGGAGGATCACTCTGTTCTTAGAATTTTTCCCTATGCAACTTCTCACCATGATTGCAGAGATGTTTGGGTACCATGAGGGCTATTGATCTGACCCAGCTATGAATTTCTGTTTCGCTGCACTGCTTTGTATATCCTGTATAGCCTGTCCATATCTCAGACTCTGAGGTGATAGCTCCTGTTGAAAGTCCTGAGGCTAGATATTTACCTCTATACTGAAAGGGTAAACCGACTTGAAAAAGCAGTCTTTGGGATCTCTTTTGCTTTTTCTTTAAACGGGAACTTTTCCAAAACATCTTGAATCTGTGAGAAATTTCAGATGAAAACATCTCAGAGTAATCTGCAGTATTTCAGCTCCTCTGAAACCAGTCATGGAAAGCTTTCAAAAAGTCATAGGAGCAAAGGACAGAGTTTCCTCCTAGCTCATTGCATCAGGGTGGGAAGAAACAGGGGGCTTCTTCACAGTGCCCAGCCCCACGTGGTGGATGAAAATCAGGGCTCAGGACAAATAGCTCAGATCGTTCAGCAATTAGGGGAGCCCCCTACGCTTTTTACCCCTGCTCTGTTTGGGCAGTTGTCTCCCAGGAGATGAAGGCAGTACGATACCAGCTGATTTCCTTCTGCAGCAGCAGCAACGAACACTTGAGGGAAGCAATGTCCTTCTGGAGGAGGCATCTCCAGCATTTCAGGGGAAAGGGCCAGCCCTGCCATCAGTGTGGGTGCAGGGGTGCACATCCTTGTGCGTCTGCTTGAATGACTGCGAACGTGACTGTGCTGATGAACTGTCCGCTGGTTATTGCTTGAGCTGAAGCTACAAATAGTTTGCAAGACCCCCTTTTTTGTAAAAATACCCTGCTTCTCAGCAGAGTTATCATTATTTTGAACATTCCTCATGGACTGACTCAGTCTCTGCTGCAGGCTTTGTCCTGATTCTGACTGATCAGCATAGACATTAATCAGGAAAGCATTGCATTTACAAGGGGTAATAGCAGCCCAAGCTCGAAATAATATTTCTTTCTCCAAATCTCCTCATTGTTGCCTTAAAATTTGAATCTATCTTTCTACCATTTGGAGTCATGACCATTCGGAGTAGCCAGGTACTGTATCTGCATGGTTAGTGGATGGAGGGACAGATGGATTTTGAGCATGGACTTCACAATGCTCTCTGTTCAGAAGGACTTTATATACATCAAGTATGAACCCAAATCAATAACGATACACTTCATCCATGGCTTTATACCATGCCCTGCCTTAGACCCCAATTTAAATGTCACACACATCTGAGTGAATTTGGTCCCAGACTCTGAATTTATGACAAAAAATAAATTTCCCTCTCTTCTCTGAACAAAACTGGCTTGCACTCCACAGCTCCTGTCCTCCTGCTCTTTCTCCCTCATCAATTCTCTTTTCCCTTTCACACATCAGCTGCAAACATCTCATTTGGCTGGGATGTTGAAGGCAGGCTCATCTCTAAGCAGTTCCAGACTGTTAATTCAATCAGCTCTTATATCAGCACTAACATAAGTAAGTGAAAAAGGCTCTTGAATTTCACCACCTTGTTAAAAACACCAATAGATTTCCGGAAGGATTATTTGATTTGCTTCACTAGGTTTTATAAAGGTTTGTACACAGCATTTAAACAATTATTATTTACTTTTAACAAGCTATTTATGTCCTACTCTCAATTGCATAATCAATACTGCTCTCCCATCTGTTCAGAGATCCTGACATCAGCACATTTCAATTCTCCGCTGACTGAGTAAAAAGGAAGGAATAATTTAAACACAGTGAGCGAATGAGAGAGAAAGAGCCAAGAGAAACTGATATAAACTAAATCTCCATCTCCAAAGTGGCCAGGCACTGGAAGGGAAGGGTCCAAGACCATTGCTGCCCTGACATTGTCAAGGCTTCAGGATATAGCCAAAATTATGGGGACCAAAAGATTCTGGCTTAATTGACTGGGGTACAAATCTGGAATAACAACACTAAAGTTTCTGGATTAGGTCATTAGGAGGATGGGCTGTTTTCTCCTTATTCAGAGGTTTCAGGCCTAGGAAGTAAGGGGTAGGGCTGATACCTTCAGCCTGCTGGAGTTATCACCAGAAACATAGCCAGAGACAGCACAGAGGTCCCAGCAGCTGGGTTTACTTCACAGCATTTTTGGTGGTTGCTGTGTAGCTAATTAAATACTTAGCACTCTTGGGGGAGGCTTAATTGGTCTGTATGGACTGCAAAGCCCATGCAGCCACTCTGCTGCCTCTACAGCTTACAGTTTAATTACTGCAGGTTGTGATCATAGAATCATTTAGGTAATCTTGTTCTGATTTCACCGGGGAGGGGACTCTTCTTCCATAGCTCAAAGTGACTTGACTTTAGACGTCTACATAGGAGACAATTCTCATGATCCTGGGTAGTGAATGCAGACCTCGTCAAAACCGCTGAAGAAGTTTAGGGTAAGAATTATTCAGGTATCTACTTAAAGAGTATTGATGTGTGTTACAAGTTTCTCTGGCAGTAATAATTAGTCCTTAGTGACTATAGAGGGAGATAAGGTTGTACTTGAGCTACAAACATCTCTATTATATACTCTTCTACATATATAAATCACAGATCTGATTTCCATGGAACTTGTTTTCATGTTACCTGAACTGCAAGTGTGACACTAACACCGACAGTCTTGCCTAACTCTTGATGTTTGAAAGGCTTTTAGCATTTCTTAATTTTATAGGAATCTGGAGAGTATTTCATTCAACTTGTTTCTTGATCCACTATTTGGGATAAACCTCCTTCTGCATGTGCCTCCAGTGACTGCAGGGAGAACCTATCTGATCTGCTAGACTATAGACCTGAGCATCCCAACACCTGAAGTCAAATGAGAGAAATACAGCTTGTGCTACCATGGAAAGTGGGTTCCAACTACATAACATTAATCTCAGGTCTGCAGACCCTGAAGAAAAGGGATCTTTGCCTTATTAAATAAGGTTTGCATTGCTTGCAGACCCACACTCAACTAAAAACACTTTCCAAACCGCTCTTCCACCTTTCTGTTTTAGTGTCTGGCCAAGGTCACTCTGTAGCAGCAGTCTCAATTGAAGCCGCATAGAATTAATTCAAAATATCTAATCAAAGGAATAGGCAGGTATTTGAGCCTGATTCCTAGTGGAAGGTGTCCCTGCTCATAGCAGGGGGGTTGGAACTAGATGATCTTTAAGGTCCCTTCCAACCCTTCCATTCCATGATTCCCTGGTGTAAATTGGGCATCATATTAGGGACACTAAGAGCTATGCCTGTGGTAAGACATGACAGAAAGCTGTTTCCATCTGAATGCTTAGTTGTTCCTTCCAAAACTGAAAAGCTTGATTATAGTTTCACCACTATTCAGCGTCAGTGTTTCATTGAGCACTGACAGCAAGGAAGAAATGTGTATTTCTGAGAGCTACACCATAGAGATCAGACACTGCTGTTTATCCACACCGAGAACAAACACATATTTTCTCTTGCAGTGGTCCTTTTCAGCCCCAGCTTGTATCTTCAACTTTCCTAGTCACCTTCTCAGCTATGTCTAGAGACAAAATTTTGGCAGACTTTGGGTACAGGAGGTCTTATTCTCCCATATGCTCCTATACTAATAAAGAACCACATCACAGTTCCCAAAAAGTCCATCAAAGACCCTCCATTTGGAATATGAAAGTGGTTGAAGGTGGTTGCTGCTGCAAAACATAGTGGCTTGAGCTGAAACAGCTGGTTCCCTTTAGTGGTTAGTCCACATAAGTGTGTGAAAGTGTTTCTGCTTTTCAGCCAAGGCATTTAGTTGAAATCTTTAGGCCACAGCTCATATTGCCAAGCTCAAGCCCTGCTTTTGGCCCAAAGATGGCTATTTTTCAGCTAAATCTGCTGTGGTCTTTTGTGGAGACTTTCTGTTTACTCTTTTCTTTTGAGTCCATCCAAAGAAAGAGAAGCAACTGTATGATCTGCTGTGGAGGCAGCTCAGCACATCGCAAATATCCTGAAGTTCCTCTTCCCATCTGAATTCCAGTGTCACGGGATCTCTGGCAGAACTAAAACGCATTATTAAGTTTTAACATCATCTTTTTCAAGAAAGGTCACTTTGTGTCACTGCTGACTTCTACCTCACTATCTCAAAAATGCTACTATGGTCTGGGATTTATTAATCTTATGATAACAGTGTGCTCCATTTTCCCCATACTGTCAGTTTTTTTACTCATTTCATTATGCCTAGTATGACCAGAACTGAGTTGATTTGCAGGGTAGATTATTGTTTCTTTTGAATAAGGGTTGTTATTTTGTCCCTTTTTCTCCACTACTTTGGCGCCATGAAATTTTGAGGGGGAAGGAAGGAGGCAGCGAGAGGTTATATCTTGAAAAATTTCACCCTGGTGGAAAATGCCAATGATTTAAAATAAATCTGTCTGAAATATCACGTTACCCAGCTGAGTTCATGTACAGCAGAGATAAAATGGCATTTTTAGAACTGATTTTTCTTTCCTCACCAGCTGAATAGAATATCAAAGTACACAATTTAAAGTAACTGTTAGAAAAAGGGTTATACACAATGCTATCAACAGAAAGGAGCTGAAAATTAAATGGAAATGATTATGGGAGAACTCATTTCCTTTGCTACTGGGAAGCTAACAACAATAATAAAAAAGAATTTAGAAGTGAAAGCTGAGATTCTCTCTTTGATGTCTGAATATTTTGTGTTTATGTTCCTTTAAAATAAAGGGCCACATCATAAATTAAATGTAACGCTTAATTTTTATTTTCTCTCCACTCAAGCAGCATGTTTTCCTCCAGGTGATTATGAAAATAATGGTTCACCTCTGCAGCTGCTGTATACCTTGTGCATCACTTTGGGGGTTCTGTGAGACCTTACTCTCAGGTAGATATGGCAGTGGCATTGAATAAATATGGAGAATATAAAAATGCCTCAGTTGGCTGTGAATGAGGTTTGGTTCTCCAAGACTGGTGCTGAATGGATGTGCTGGCCGTGTCTCGGTACTCAGGTCTCTGTTGTGGAACCCTGGTTTGGTAACTAGAGCTAGGAACAGTCAAGGACCTGGTCCACCTCACCATCCACCTAGCTAGTCTAGACTTCTTCTATCTGTCTAGGCCTTGTTGACCTTTTGAGGAAATCTCAAAAGGTGTTAAGGGTTTGTAATGACCTTCTACATGACTTTCATGGAGATGGACAAAGATTTCTGGCAGAGCTTTACTGTGAGTATTTGACTCATGGGCTCCTTTTAGATTCAAAATGAAACTGAAAGTCCTTGTGGAGATTGAAAGCAAAGACAGTATTCAAAAAGACCATAAACACTGAATTTTGTGCTTTTCTGGTTGCCAGTGCTTTAGTGAGGGAGAAGGGAAGATGCTTGTCAATGGGAATGGGAATGCAGTGTTTTCTGGTCCCCCTTAATGAGGATATACCAGAAGGATCAAGAATATCCTTCATGAAGTTTCTTCAGCAACTACAGAAAACATGCTAATGACCATTTTTTGATTTCTCTTGCAGGGCTCTTCCTTGACAGGATCAAAACACAATGACACTGCCAGCCTCTAGCGTGGGATAGAGGTCCTCCACCACAAGAAGTGGCTCTGCTGGTTAAATGCAGGTGCCTGCTGTAGGGTGAACTCCATCACCAGGCTTGATTCAGCTGCTTATGCAGAAGCTTCTACTTCTATTGGGGGTGTTTTGGGATACGGTACTCATTGTAGGAGAGACCCATGTTCAGTGGAAGGCCTCTGGGACACCCCAGGGTGTCTCAGTGATGCTACATGAGTAAAGGTGAGCAGCTGAACGGCATTCTTATGCCACAGACAGCTGAATTCAAATATTTGAACTGGGTCCTGAATCCCAATCCAGGACAAAATATTTGGATTACTGGTAGAGATGTCAGAGTAGGAGTGGCTGCTCTGTGTTACGTGGGAGGCCAGATTAGACCCTTTCATCTGTTCTAGTCTCAGGCTGTCCCATCCTCTGAAAACTCCAGAAATCCTGCGTTTCAGCTACAAAAGCAGCTCTGGGGTGGTACTGGTGGCTTTGAAGAAAAACGGCGGAGTTGTAATTGACACCATTGAACGAAGTGTTGCATAAAATTACACCACCCTGGACTCTCTTTTCTTCCCTACTTTACTTTTCTGTGCTTGTTTCATCTTTCACAACTCAGTGATGTTTCTTCTTTGTTTCATTTTCCTTACACTTTTCCATTATTTCATATCCTTCTGTACATAAACATTAAGACAATATAGAACATGCCTGTTACCAAACAGTATACTGGACTCCAGCATGTCAGGTACAGTCTCTGAGCTGTACAGGACCACTGGCTTGCAACCAGTGCCAGCTACAAAAGAGCCAGAAATACATTAATTCCTGTATTTCACCAGCTCTGCCTGCATTGTCTTGGCTGCCATGACACAGCAAAGATAAAACTTCTTTGTAAGTAAGGAAGATAGAAAAGCTTCCTGTGGGCTGTCCTGAGATGTCCAATGGCTTTGCAAGATCACAAGGTATGCTTTGGGTCAGATACTATGTTCTTAGCTGCTGCAGGTGATATACTAGCTGAGCTGGCATCTCTTGGAGTGAGAGAGCAGTGGTGATCCCAGCTGTGATCTCTCTCTTGGGTTTTAAAGGCACCAATATAATCACGAAGAGAGGAGCATACCTGCTTGCAGTAGAATCATAGAATGGGTTGGGTCGAAAAGGACCTTAAAGCTAGCTCCAACAATACCCACTACTTGGAGCTGTACTGGCAGACAAGGCACTTCCGGTGAGATGTCTCCACTGCAAGATGTGCCTGGTAACCACTGGATGAAGTTGCCTTTCCCTTCTGCATGGGCAGCAAAAAGCATGGTGGGGTGCAGGATGGAGTTCGGTCTTCTCTGTGGGACAGGCAACCATACCCCTGGGCTGCACGCTGAGGAGCTGTGAGACCAAGTCCTCTGAAAGCACCTTGGGGGTCTTTACAGGAGGACTGAAACCAGGCCTGTCGCTCACTGGTGACTCCCACTTGTCCTGACCTGTTTATCAGCCTGAGGTTCAGTTTGGTGAAGGCCAAGAAGCAGAAGTTTGTGCATCTGTCAAGTGAAGCAGAAAGACTGGGAAGGAGCAGTGAGTGGTGAGGACCCTCAAAACTTCAGCTGAAGCAGGGTGTGCTTCAGACCCTGAGGTTTGCAGGTGCCATGCCTACAGCAGTGCTGTGATACCACGGGGCTTCTGCAAATGCAAGTCCCATTTACTATGCCATAAAATGAACATTTTATTGAGGAAATAAAAAAAAGAAGAAAAGACGAGATACGCACGGAGGTGCCAGGTTTAGCCAAGGCAAATGAACATCTCTCTGCGTACCTGGGCTCCTGCTCATTTCTGTGCGGGTGTTTGGCTTTTAGCCCTCACTGGCTCTTATCTCTTAATCACTGCCATAACAGGAAAACACTTTCTGCTTAACATGTCACCCCTCGCACACCACAGGCACAGCTGAGAGGGTTTTCAGGCTGTGGCACCGGTGAGACACACAGCATGAACATTCGTGGCGGTTTGTACCCACCTATCCCCGTTTCTCTCCGCTCCCCCCCCCCCCCCCCCCCCCCATCCTCAATGGGTTTCTTTGGGTTTTAAGCTGAAGGCAGCTTGCAGAGAGAAGCAGGCACTTCTTGTGGTTTGTGTCAAAAGCCCTGCAGTAAGTCTCACACCCTGTCAAACATGTTCCTTTAAAAAGTGTCACTCGTGTTCGGCTGTTTTAGCTATATGGGACCACAGCTGGAGTGCAAGGAGCCCGGCCCTTGGGCAGAGAGTTCTTAAACCCCATTACTCTTCAGTTACTTAACCACAAGAGGTGATTCAGCACCCTTCTTCCTTAGTTTACGCTCTTAGGGTGTCCCTGCACTGCTGTCAAGCACAAACCACTATGCCATTGCAAAGAGAACATCCATAACAGTCATTTAGAGTGGGATACTGCCAATATTCAAATGCTTAGAAATGCAATCTCTCTCTCAATTAGTCCATCCAGACTCCACCCATGGCACGTGGACAGACTTAGACCCTCCTAGGACTTGGCTGATCCAGCTTCATTCAGATGTCAAAAGAAGATGGCCTGAATCGCTCCCTAATAGTAACGACCTCTGCACATCTGGCTCTGCAAGACCTTTGAGATACCACACCCCATTTACAGACAGGTCATCTTCTGGTAGTGAAAAGGAACATTTTACTCTCTTCTTGGATATCTTTGCACAGTGCTAAATCCTTGTTTTAGATACTGATCTGTGGAGTAGTTACAGTTGTTCAAATGTTTGCTGATGCTGTGAATTTATGGGTTGTAATTCCCTTGGTGAACATCCCCCAGAAAGATCAGAGCCATTTTAATGTTTTTTTCTAGGCACCTTTCTTCTTTTTCCCCGTTTAATCACTTCAATGCCTGTTTTCCAATTGTACACAACATTTTATTAAACTGTACAAACAGCACTGGCATTAAAAAAAATTCACGTTAACCATTCTAATTAAACACGGTGACCAGATGCACAAACTGTGAGCACAGATGCCCCCTGCATTTCATACAGCACAAACAAGGATTTCATGATAGTCACTGGACTGGAACCTTTTTCAGGTTGCTCTGTGTTTCTTGTCAATGTTAGACACTTCTGCTCTCGGTCCTGCAGGATCCGGAGCCTGCAGTCACTCTGGCAGTATCCCAGCACTGTCTGTAAGGCTGCATTTGTCCTGATGGAGGTCCAAGTTGACAGCCTGATCCAGCAAAGCCAGAAAGGCACCTCTGAAGGGAATATGGTTTTGGGATGACTCACCTTCTAGAGCTTCTCTTCTTCATGAACTGGAGGGGTTGATGTAACAAAGCTCTAAATGTACACATTTCAATTACAGCCTAACACCGACCTGGGTGACTGCCTAAGCCTAAGGTATTACAGAATTCTCCATTTGGGCTTTGACTTAATTTTGACCCAGTATTTAACTGGTATCTCAGTGACAAGCAATAACTGGGCAGATCTAGATCTCTCCAACCTCAGAAAACAGTGCATCTTTATTTAAAAGGATCCCACAATGAAAGGATCACAAAAAAAGACTGTTTTTTTAACCCGTATACATTTCCACAGACTGCAAAGGGTTAGAACACCCAGCAAAATATCACAAGGCAAAGGAGAGGTTCATCCTCACCCGATGTGCTGTCCTGCCCTGTGACCATTGGGTGCAGCTTGTTGATCTATGTCCACCATATATGCCAGAGCATTGGGTCATCATTGAGAGCAACAGAAAGTGTATCAGCCTTTGCAAGGACTGACTGATGCCTTTCAAGTAAAATATGCCAATGTTGTGACTGGAAGAGCAGTTTTATGATGCTTAAACAATGGTTTGAGGAAATCTCTTCCACACTTCTCATGCAGTTTTAGGATAAAACTCCAGAAAGCCCACTCCAGATGTTGCTCTGAGCCTGGCATGTGCAAGGACAGTTAAAGCTTTAGAAAAGGGGTTCTTGAGGCTTCCTGCTTGACTGCAACTTCCCATCTTTCCTGAGCGAGTACCAAGTTTTGTTTTCTGTATTGATCTTGACACTTGCCATGGCAACGATCCCCTCTGGGGTTGAGTCCTTAGCTCCAGGGCCTCTGATCGAGAGGTATGAATGCTGGAATGGGCACCTGCAAAGTCTCCTTGTCCGTGTGAACATTATTTTTGAAATGTGTAGGGAGTAAAATTGCTTCTTCAAAACTCCTGTGCGCACGTGCACAATTCTGCACATGTAGAAGTGGAGGTAACCTGAGCACCCAGCCTGAAGTCTTCTCAGATGCGCTCAGGCCGCTGGCAAACCAGTTGTCCTTCAGAAGGAGGTGGGTGGAGGTGAGAATTGCAGAAATGGGCACTGACATCACCAGAAGCACAAATATACTTGTTTTTCCTTACAGAGAAACCTGTTGACTGTGTGTGCAAGTAGTGGAGAACAGGTTTTGTCACTTCCTCATTTTCAGATGTTCTTGACTTCAAGAACATTGGGAAAAGAGAGAAGAGAGACCAAAAGATACCACAAAGAAACTTCATCATTAGTGAAAAGTGACTGGCATCTGCTATGGACTGCAATAAGCTGGAAGCTTCCAGGCATGGTACAAACTTTCACTGAGGTGTTTTTCTGGTGGGCTCTTGATAAAAATAACCATGCGTAGTCTTCAGTTGACAAAGTGTTACTCAAACCGTTACAGAGAATCCTTTCAGTAAGGCTGATCTCAGGAAAATATTTTCTCCATTTTAGGGTTCACGAAAGAGAAGTTGCTGAACATATTTTGGTCCATGCTGTTTATCAGTGCTCTGTCGGCACAGGACAGTCTAGGTTTTTCATTTAGAAATTCCTTGTCAAAGTTGCTACAGTCACTTGGAGATTTCTTCAAGAAAAGGAAAAAAACATTCATGTCAAAGCACTCATATTCAGATCTTCATTACAACGGTACTATCCCTACCAGGCTGCTTCCTATGGGCTCAGCTCAACTAGTTGGGAGAAAGCTCAGCTCAGCCAGGGAACCCACAGTGGCTTTGCTCTTGGCCCTTTGCACAATGATTAGTTATTTCAGCCCAAACGATGCACTGTAATATGTCAAATTGCTGTGAACTTCTGTCTGAGCTCTTAATATCCAGCAATTGGTGCTAATCACTTGCTTATTACCATCCTATTGAAGCAGTAATGGGAATAAGTATTATATAAGAGGCACTGAGCCTGTGATCCATTAATTCTGCCTGGCCAGGATGTTACAGTTTTCTAATACAACAGACTGGACCCATCAATTAAACAACGCTTGTGAAGGACTGTAAAATGAAGGTATGATGCACTTGTCAAATTAAATTATATTATTGTTATTAATAGGACTTTAGTAGTTTAATAGGACTGTTATTAATAGCCAGGACTATCCTGACTTAGCCAACCACCTGGTTTTCCTGCTTTTCCTTCTTTACCTTCTGCAGTGCAGTGAAAGATAATCCCTACAGAATGAGTTGTACTTACGTGGTTAAGGGAAGGTGTTTTAAGTAGAATCCAGGCCCCTGCTATGGTAACTGAGAAAGTGATGGGTAATTTATGGTTTCTTAGGTGTGGGCATGCCAGATCTGGGCTTATAGCCATCAGAAAGTAGTAGTCATGATGACCAGGTCAGGCAGCCCAGCCAATAGATGCACATAGTTCACAATTAATTTTCCAAAGACTGTACAATGAGTGAGGCTGTGCTAGACTCAAATTGTAGATGGTATCTGATGTACACAACATACCAGACAGCCTGTAAGCAACTTAATCTGTATTTGGATATTTAAGTAAGAGTCAACACTTTCCATTCTGACTGCCCAAGACCAAGGTCCTCCATCTACTTGTAGGCAGAGAGACTGCATGTGCTGTGCAACTCCAGAAGATAACCCTGAAAGTTTGAGGGCATTTTGAAAGCCTTCCCTTGATGCCTAAAACTGTTCGCTCCAGCGTACAGCAGACATTTATCCACCTTTGAAATGATAAGTCCACAAATCTAAACAGGATTTGAGGTGTCTTACATTAGAGACCCAATTCTGATGAGTTTGGACAGTGCTCCTAAATAGATGGGTTTATAACAATGCTGTGGATCCTGGCTTGAGTTCATTGCTAGCATGTGCTGGAGGGTTTACATGTTTGGGGAATGAATGATTCAGGAAAGAAAGACATGAGATGGGTAGAATTGGAAGAGATGCATCCTTACCACTCTTGGTTTGAAAGGAGGCTCTATCCTTCTTTCTTCTAAAGCTTCCCAGTTTATTTCCCGGAAAAAGGCATGCTGGCGGATGTTCCCTTTTGCTCCCAGTCTCCTCTCAGGTTCTCTTACAAAAAGCTAGAACGTTGAAGAAAGAGAAATACCTTAGTCTTTTATCAATAACAGTGTATTCATTAGGACAATCCTATGGATAGGGTCTCAGACTTCAAACTCAAGGATGGTTGATGAGAATGTGAACTTACTAAATTTCTGATTGGGGAACCAGTTCAGATTCTTAACCTAACGTGCAAAAACCGAGAGACCTTGGCTATATATTTCCTTTGCAGGAAAGAGAGGCCAATTTGCTACAGCAGCACTAACATGTGTCTGAGCATGCAAATATGCAACAACACAGCTGAAATATCTGGATCACACTTGTGAGATTGTCTCTGGACAGTATCTTGTTATCAGAATTTTCTTTTACAGTTCAAATATAAGCATAATTTGTGAAAGTATTAGCCTAGCCTATGTGGGGTTGCATTCATCTCCTGTACCTTTGGACACTTAGGAGTGTCAGTATTTGACCCTTTATAATTAATAGAGACAAAGAGTCATCTAAAGTACAAAGCATCTGACCTCATTTACACACTTAAAGATGAGATACAAGACACCCTGGAAGTGCTTGCTTCGTTTTACTGACTAGCTCAGATGCTGACAATCATCTGCTTTGTCAAAAGACTCCCAGTTCAAATAGCTTGCGCTTGCTGCACATTGCAGGCTACAAGTCCTGTGGATGACTAATTCTGCTGAAGATAAGGAAAAGCTTGAAGTAGGGGCCTACCTCTTCACCATCAGCTACATGTAGGTCTAAGCCCATTCTTCAGTTTAATGTAAACGTAGACTGTTTTGTCATAGATGTTTTTATGGTGATGGAGGAGCCACTTGGCTCTGGAAGCAGCTGAAGTGTTTCTGGGGGAGAGCTTCAGGAGTGCTAAATGCTTCCGAGCTCCTCTCAACATTCATGAGCAGGATGCAGCGCTGAAGTATCGCTGTAGTGGTGGGTGTGAGTAGTTTAAAATTCATCCTTACATCTGCAATAAAATGTCTGGGGCCTCCAGGCCAACTGGGACGTAGAGTGCCAGATCCCAGATCCCTCAAAAGTCAATGGAGAGGAATAGTAGCAACACAGGATAGCAGATGACCTGAATACAGCCAACATCTCCTACTTCAGAAGTAAGGGCAAATTCTCTAAAGTGCTTTACTGTGGAGCTTATCTCAAAATGGACTTGGCTTACATATAGTAGAAGTTTCTTGCCAGTCTATTTGGCCAACAGCGAGCATACGATAGATAACACTCAGCAAAGGGCAAGTAGAAATATCTAATGCCAAAAGTGGCAGCAAAAGGATCTCGTGTATGGACCACTGAGGGTCTGTTGAAAAAAACCCCAGGCACTGGGTTTTGGTGAACATTGTGGACAGAGCCTCACCAAAACAGAAATGTCCTAGAGAGAACTGATTACACAGCAGTGCAGATTCCATAGATTAAATTCTGTGCTGATAATACAGGCACATTAAGCAGGGTGGAATATGTAATTACCCAGAGTCAGTGGCAATGAGAATAGCCCATAATGGAGAACATTTTTTTTTTTAACTAAGCAAGGAAGTTTATCGATTCACATAAAGATGATTACTATCTCTAATCCTGACATAAGTACAGGTTGTTTGTGCAGAAATGTGGCAGTGTATGTCCCAAAAATAGACATTCAAAATCTCAGTCTGCTATGCTATGTCTTCCTCAACAACTGCTTTTGATTGTTTTCACTATCATCATTTTATAGTGATACCTAAACATCTGAGCCCTGCTGTGCACAGCACAGATGCTAAAATAACCTACTGTTCTCCATATTTTTGTAGTGGAATGCTGTATCTTTCCTGTCGCTTTGTAAATGAGAAAGTCAAGGTAGGGACTGTAGGTCAATAGGTCAAATATCAGCTGAGCCATTACAAGGCTCTGTACATGCTCTCTCACCATGCTCAATCCTGAATTAAAATGCCTTATCTTAGACATGTTCAATGTCAGTCCAAAGCCCAGCTGAGGAGGTAACTTGTTAGAACAGTTGTGACTTCATTACATTTTTATCTTGCAACCTAGAATAATTTGCATCCCAAGCCAGAAAGGCTACAATGCTAGATGGCATGGGTCTGAGAAGGAGGCAATGAAAAAAAATCAGTGTATTAATGGAAGCGAACCTGAACAACAATGAGGATGATAACTAGAGGGAAACAGAAGAGTGCTTCAATCAGAAAGGACAACATGAATTGTTATGTAGATGATTCAAAGGGCCAAAAATCCAGATGACGTGGTGCTACTAGCTTGAGTAGCTCCAACACTTCAAGACACAGCTCACGCTTTGTTTTCCTGCTTTTTAGCTCAGTGCATAGGTGCAAAATATTCCCTACTGAAAATCAAGGTGAACACCAAAGCAATCTACCCCAGATGTCCTCATATCTCTGAGGCACAAGAACTGCTTTAAAGCCATAATAATCAAGAAAGTCACCGTAACTCTTAGTTTGAAGCCTGGCAGAATGTCTTTTCTGGGTGTTAAGATGCCTTGCACCTTAAGGATTGCTCTGTAAAGAAACTGATCTCTGCTGGTATCTGATACCCTGTGATCCTGCTTACTGGATGTGAGGAGCCATCACCACAACTCAGGAGAAAGAAGACACAATGATGGCCTTATGACTTAGGTCAGCTGTGCTTTGAGGTTCATAGACAAGAAAGTGACTCCGGTCCTATCACACTAAATTTGTTTCCCTGAACAACAGCTGAAGATGCACAAATCAAAGATGACATTCCTGGCCCAAAGACTTTTGTTCCACGTGTTTTAATTCTTACCTTCACCAAAATGTCCTTTGCATCCTTGTCAAGCCAGCGAGGATAGAATGGGTTATCCATACGGATAGACTGGAAAAGTTCCTCTTCATCTTGGCCATGGAAAGGAGATTGGCCGATAAGCATCTCATACAGGAGGACACCAAAGGACCACCAGTCAACAGAGGTGTTGTACTTCTGCCCCAGCAGTATCTGCTCAAAAAGAGGAGTGACAAAGAGATGCAAAATGTCTGACATCAGTATTCCAACTTAAGGAGGGTGGCCAGACCCTGACCTTTCAACAGACAATTTGCACTGAGTGGGATGGCAGAGGTGCTTCCCCCTGCCGGAAGCGTGAGCCAGAGCATCTGGCAGGGAGCTCCAAAACACAGGACACGTAGGTGCCAATAGAGTCCTTTGCACCATAGATAGCAGGTTGCATGTTCCCCTACTTATTCTTAAATTACCTAAATCATTGGCTACAAGGGAGATCTGAAATGGAAAAAGTGAAGCAAGTAATTTTTTTGCCTGCTCTTCAAGTTAGCCCAATGGTTCAAATCAGACTTGTGAACTCCAAGAAGACAAATCGTTAGGTATTAGCATTTTGGGACTGATTTAACTCACACAAGCTGTACTTTAAAATTATGTTTGACAGTTAAGGGTACTTTAGGACCATCAGTCAGTGGAAATGGTGTGAATCTATCTCAGCAAAATCTGTCCCAGGAAAAACACGCTGATCTGTCCTGAGATCAATTGAGTTATAGGTAGAGGAATGTGAATTTCTCCTCAGTCAGTCCATTGGATTGTGCCTTTCTGTGTCAGCTATAAAGTGAAGGCTACATCCACTGTATGGAGGCAAAGGAGAGTCGGCTGGAGAGATGACCTCCCCTAAGAAAGTATGTGGCATTTTCTTCCCCTACAAATGTGGCCAGACACTACCAAGTTCTCAAACGTCCCCTCTGGGGAAGAAAAATTCATCTAAACTGCCTTTAGATACCTGTTACGGAAATACCTAGAGCTGAACCAGTTATCATTAGCTACTTTTATAGTCAAGGAAGAGAATTAGTCCTATTTTAGACAGCCAGCTGTAAAAATAACAACCTCCTGCTTGTCTCCCTTGGTTATCAAGGAGCCTAGACAACCTGCTCATATATTGATATTTAGTATCAGAAGTCTAATACATCTGTTTCAAAAACTGCCAGAAGAAGAAGATGCAAAAAGGACAGAAAACCTATTTGAATACAAGAAACAATATATACAACGTGTGTTGCTCACAGTCAAAAAAAGGAAAGAGCAAGATTCCCAAATATATTTATTCTGAGTCACTTATAAAAAAATCACCACAACCTTTCCTTCTGAAAAGACACATTGTTTTTATAAGGCTTTAACTTTTAAAGTGTAAAATGTCTAGAGAATGAAATTAAATGTTTTATGGCGGTCAAGGAAAAGATTTATTAACTTCACAATTCTCTGGAAAAAAATAAACTCAGAAATTTTATTTCAGGTTGTATTTTTTTTTTTTTGTCAAATATTTTTTTAAAATAAAAAATTGCTCATCTACTGACCCACTGTCCCCTTATTTGCACGTCTATAGCCAAGGTGCTGGGTCTGTAACAAATTACAGTGCTAGCAGACGCTTTGAAATACTGACAAAAAGTCCAGTGCTCCAGCCTCTGGCGGGAGAGATGATCCATAAACTCTGGCAGTGCTTTCCGTTTCGACGTAAAATGTTTTATATTCATTCGTTGAATCTCTAAAATAAATGATGGTGCAGAAATAAAACTCTGAGCTATTTTAGCCTTTCTCTTACCTATGAAGCAAAATCACAGATAATGGATTATCACTTGGGTCTCTATTTTATTTTTTAGGGTCAGAAAATAGCTGCTTTTTTTTTTTTTAAATAAAAGCATATTGAGGTGGGTTAAAAGACAAATGCACCTTGATTACAGAGCACCCTTACACCTGCTCTTAGCCAACACAAGTCCAATTGATTTGAAGGGACCAACCCTTGTGTCAGCAGTGGTGTAACCTAGATCAGAATCGAGCCCTTGGTGCACAGTAAAAGATCAATGAATTATAGTGAAGGGGAAAAAACCAAAAGCTACAGAAGCTATTTGGAAAATACCAATATCCATCATGAAAACACTAAAATCAGGAAATGGGATCTTGAAAGGCAAATAAATGGGTTTCAGAGTGATGTTGGACACAATGCACAGATGACTCATAGGTTCTTCTCTGGGTTGAAAAACCATTTCTTTGGCCCCAATTTGCTACCTGATTAGTCAAAACCTCTATATAGTAAGATCTATCATTGTGTGAAGTTGCCAGGTTAAGGGAGCTTTCTCTTTTCTGAAGGGATCTAGTCCAAAATATCTAAATCTATTAGGAATTAAAACCAGAACAAGTTTATGTCTGGGAAAAAATTAAGGAAATGAAGGGAAGGGCGAAGGATCTTGCTATGGGCAAGCTGGAGTCTGTTTTTTGTGACCACCCAATTTTACTGCATGGGCATATGGAGGCCAGGTTCAGCTTTTCTCTACCAAGTATCAGAAGACACCAGCGGCACAAGGAGAAGAGGAATTGTTGGCATGTTTTTGCATGGAGCTTGGAGACTGACTGCATGCAAGCCTCAGTCTTCCCGAGTTAAGGGAACAGAGCAGGACCTTAACAAAAGCTACAAGCTTTGCCACACCCCTGTTAGCTCAACACAGCCTGGCCCTCCTACAACTCCATCATCTCTAGTTTTAGAGCCTCCTTCACCAGGAGACAACATGTGGAGGCACATTCTCCATCATGCAGTGACATGAGGTGCTTTGGCACCATGCATAGCCAGAGAAGCAGGTAGTCCAGAGCCCAGAGTTAGAATCATAGAATCATAGAATGGTTTGGGTTGGAAAGGAGCTTAAAGACCATCTAGTTCCAACCCCCCTGCCATGGGCAGGGACACCCTCCACTAGACCAGGTTGCTCCAAGCCTCATCCAGCCTGGCCTTGGACACTTTCAGGGATGGGGCATCCACAGTTTCTCTGGGCAACCTGTTCCAGTGCCTCCCCACCCTCTCTGGGAAGAATTTCTTCCTGATATCCAATCTAAATCTCCCTGCTTTCAATTTAAACCCGTTACCCCTTGTCCTGTCACTACAGGCCCTTGTAAAAAGTTCCACAGCTTTCTTGTAGCCCCTTCAGGCACTGGAAGGCTGCAATAAGGTCTCCCCAGAGCCTTCTCTTCTCCAGGCTGAGCAACCCCAACTCTCTCAGCCTGTCCCCATAGGAGAGGTGTTCATAGGAGAGTTAGTAGGTGAGCTCCCAGCTGTCCTCCAGACAGCAATGTCTCTCCTCTGATTGTTGGCATTTAGAAGGGAAAAATCAGGACGTATGACCACTGTCACGTTTATGTCTCCAAGCACCTCAGTCACTTTTACAAGCAACTATTGGTTGTTTTTTATCTAGACAGACCTTCAAGCCTGTGCTCAGTTTTAGGGTTATGCCTCTGATGGCAGAGCCTTTTCAGAGTATATAGTGTCTTACTCTGCTCTGGGAGGATGCTTGTGATGCAGGCTACGTTTGCAGGCAGCTAAGAACCTGTCTGAGTAAAAGAAGTCCAAGCTTATGCATGTCAGCCCTATTCAAGCATCAGAGCATATCTCAGAGGGAAGGTGAACCCCAACCTCTGCTTTATCATGGACCCAGCCTCTCTCCTTTATCTAAAAGGTGGTTAATCAATGAAGAGGGAAAGTCAGCTTCCAGGCAGGGATTTTGTTCCACCTTGCTCCATTTTCCCTCTTAGGTCATGATGAACTTCATCCCTTAGAAGTGCCCATAGTTCCCTACTAGCTACAAGGAGCCTGTGCAGCCATGGAAACTTACTCTTAACTAGCTAGGGAACATGCTTCCCATTTCTCATGCTGTTTCTGTCCCTGAACTGCAGGACCTACATCCTGGAGCTTCTTCTACCATGGCCCAAACTGCATTCAGCTTCTTGGTTAAGCAAAGCACCACTTGCTTCCCAGGCCCATTTGCAAAAAAAAATGAATTAGCCACAAAAATATTCAATGCCAGAAAGCAACATAAACTCTGAGTCAAACTGAGTTTCTGGCCTGGAATTTCTCAAGAGCGGGTTAATTACTCTTTGCACCCTCTACCACTGACCAACAGTCATGTCTTAAGACACGTCCTCTGTCCCACAGCAGCATCCTGACCTCCTTGGAACCCACACCTACCTCAGGAGCGATATAGTCAGGAGTTCCACAGAAAGTACTTGTCTTCGCATCTCCAAACATGTTCTCCTTGCACATCCCAAAGTCAGCAATTTTGATGTGCCCCTCATTGTCCAAAAGGACATTGTCTAGTTTCAAGTCTCTGTGGAGGAAGAGAAGGAAACCCCTCCTTTAAAGTGTTACAGAGTCACACAAGTTATTTTAGCAGGTTCCACTTATTAACTTGCTATCTGCATCTATGTAGTGTGTACACGTTGCAATTACAAAGGAAGGCTGAAGGTCAAATGAGGAGCTGCTCTCTTGGACTTCACTATCCCTCTTCCTCATTCCTCCTGTTTCAGCACTGATTCATTTGCTGGAGAAGACTTTACCCAAGACATCTTCTAAAAGCTTCAATCCTTCAAGGATGCAGAATAGTGAAGCTAAAAATGGCTTTGTGCCAGCTCTAACACAGCCTGGAGAAGGTGAGCAAGAAGGTACCAGCTCATGCTCACCTTCTCTCTCTGAAGCTGCTGCCAATTCTCCCTCCCAGTGCAGGCTCTACAAATGTTGGAAGAGGTAAGGGCCCACAATTCCTGCGTGGCTTGCAGAAGGTCAGAATAATCCCAGACATCAGCAAAACACCCACCTTTTCACTGCTGGCCTCACTATCTGAGCCCCAGGGGTTTACATAGCCCTTCACATATAGGTGTCAAGCTGTTGTCAGAGGTTTCAGGCTCTGAGCTACTGTGGGAAGCAAAGACCCCAGAGAGAGAAAAAAAAAAAAGAAATGCTCAGAGAAGGAAATAAAAGCAAGTGAGTTGATGAATCATGGCCATTGAAAGAGAATAAAGAGGTTCTCACATGGGAGCAACCTCTGAAAGGAAAGCATGTAAAGAAAGACAGAAAAAGGCAGAAAAAGGCAGAAAGAAAGGAAGGCTGGCATGGTTTCTATGTTGATTTTTTTATATTTTACCTAAAAGTTTTGCTTCTCATTGAAATAATGACTCAGGGAGATGTTTGGATTGGTGATGCTGCACTTCACCTGGGAGGTAGGTAGAATTTGGGCTACCTGGTCTCAAAGCACTCACGTTCCTGCGCTGCCTCTCCTGTGCCATCAATCAGTGTTCCTTCTCAAGGCTCACAAAGCATCCAGACACCACATTTACTTGTGCCTGCAGATGAGAGTACAAGTGGCCTTTTCCAACCTTTGCTGATTCACAGCCTACACACACTTTCCACCTCTCAGGCAAGAACCTTAACCACGAGGCTGCTATATAATCGCCCTCCTGGTGACAACTAGTTTACAATGTGTTCTTTCAGAAATGGCTTCGACTCCCTCAAAGAATGTAATTTCTAGTGCGTGATGGACCTGAGATGATCTCCGGCAATTGCAGGGAAGATGTTCAGCCTCCCTCTATGCAAAGCTCATTGTCTTGTTTCCGCCAGGTCCCAGTCAGGGCGGAGGACCTCGTAATGTTTACACAATTATTGTCATGGAGAAATTGTTCGTTGCCGCTAGAATATGGCCCAAGAAAAAGTGGGAGTCATCAATCAAAAAGAAATATAGAGGCAACTGAGGCATTTGCCTTCCAAGTGGCAGACACTCATGTTGTCACAATTTCCAGCTGGAATGACTTATTTTAGTTACACCATTGAGATCAATCTCTGGCTGCCAGCATTGCTTTTATTCATCTGGTAGATCGAAGCAAAACAAAAAACCCATCACCTACAGTTCTCTTTCATTATTTTGATGAGTCTCAAACTCATTGGCTCCAGGGACTGAAGATTCTGCCAAAAATGCCTCGACCCATTCATTAAAATTTAAGCCAACATTTCCAAACGTGGGTGCATGAGACAGAACAGCTGGATTCATCACTCTTACTCCATCACAAGTGATGTAGTTTCAAAAATGATTTCTATTCACTTTCCTAAGTGGTTAGTTAACTCTGACTGACATACTGGTGGCTGTGCATTCTCAACTGACCTCGTCGTCATTGTCTTCAACAAAAAAAGGAAAAAGGAGTAGGACTGGATGAATCTTTTCTCTCAAAGCTTGATACCTAAAGCGATGCCTCACCAGCTCCTGGGAATGAGCTACTTCTTCCCATCACCATGCAACCCCGTGTCTAGCTATCCCATTTTGCCCGTGTTTTCCAAGGCTCCAGACTCTAAACATGTCTCTCTTTTCATGAGGAAATGGGTCTGAAACCCTGACACCCCACTGCTGTAGCAGTTCCAAATGAAAATGTGAATTATAAACAAAATGTCAGCATTAACAGTCCTGTCACAAACTCACAATGTCCTGCAGATATTTTTAATCAACTTTTCTTAGAAGTCTGAGTAAAAATGACAGACATGGCTAAATGATTTGGGCACTTCAGAAACTGTTTCCCTTCAGTCATCCAGAACAAAAATTAGAGCCAGAAACTTGCTGAGAATGCAGAGATCATCTTAGCTTAATGCCATTGATATTGATCTCATGTTTATGCAACCACCATCACTGGTCAATAAAGACTATAAATGGCTCCCACATGAGTACTAATAATGAATAATAAGGCAAGATTATATGAATCAAAGCTTGTGTTTTAATGGGAGAGTGGATTGTAAACAAGCCATTCACTTTTAGTATTTGTTCTAATGCTCACACTACATGACAAACATTGAAATAAGCTCATTTTGGTTTCAGCAAACATTGCTTTAGTGAGCTTTCTCATTTGTTTGTGACAAGCTATTTGCTTCCTGCTTTTACAGAAGGCTGCAATGTAGTATCTAACTTGTCATGAAGATGAGCTAGACTAGAGCTCCCCAGAAATTTGGTTCCACCTTTTGGCCATGGAAAAGCAGACTGTGGCCTGACTTCCGCAGCCCTTCTTGCCTCTGACCTCTTATATAGGTCTGAAGCACAACACTTGTGCATTAGATCAAAGCATCCATGAATAACTTTGAAGCTCCTAGGGAAGTCAAGCAGAAGCTGGAACGGGAAATTTTGTAGTAGAAGACTTCTCGGGATTTGATAGATTGATGCATTGTGGACTAAGTTCATACCAAGAACTTTAGGAGAGGACTCGTGTCTGAATGCAGCTGCCTGCAGTGTCCCACCAAGTCCCCATCAGTTTCCTGCAGAGTCTGCTGGTAGAAATGGGCACTTCTCATACTCTAACACAGGTTTGATGAACCTAAAAAAGCCCGCTCCTCTCTGCTTACTACAAGAGCTTGGGTAGCTAGCTCAGATTCACAATGGCAGGTGAGATGAATCGCATCTCCCCATGGAACTGTGCACAGCAGACCTATTAATAACCTCAAAATTAAGGTATATCACTGTCTCCCTGCTGCTGTTACCTGAACCGAGCTTGTAACCACTGTCCCAGGGTAACCAGCACAGTAGATATACTGAATTTCTCATGGCTAGCTTGATCATATATACCTTCATCATATATACCTTCATACATGAAAAGCTTAAACTGGGTGCCTATACCGGGTGCTATATGAGTGACTCTGTGTAAATGCATCAAAGGGCTTGCTTTAATGTTACCTGAAATAGGACTGGATTCTCAAAAGGGGCTCAAACCTCCCTTTTCTACACTTATCTCTTCAAAATAAAACAGCCAGACTGTAAAAGGGAGATATGTATAGAAATGCAGTACCAGAAAGTACCTCCAAGCAACAGTGTCTGTTACCATTAGTGCTTGCAAGGAAAGCAGAAAAGGTTCAGTATACTAGATACTAAAGAATAAATTTACCTGTATATTATGCCCTTGGAATGGAGGAACTGGAGCCCGCATATGATTTCAGCAGCATAAAACCTGAGCAACAGAAGGCACGAGTTAGAATGGATGCTTCCCAAAAGGCGCTTTCAACTACACCCAAATAGATAGAAACTGTCTCCATAGGAGCCAAAATTTCATTCAGTTCCCAGAGGGCTTGGAGTGTCTCCAGAAGGCTTGGGGTAACTGGTTTTTACAGGTAAATGATGGATGATATGAGATTCCCCAAAGTATGCCACACAGCTAGCAGCCCAACTCCCACTGAAACCACTGTGCAAAACGGTAGGGATTTGGAGCCTACTCATCTTCAGGGATTTGGAAGCCACGTTGCATGGCTAGCTGATTTTTTTTTAATATGCAACTGACTCTGAGGACATGTTCTTCAGTGCCTAAAGATGTCTCCAGATCAGGTGTGAAGGAAAAAGCACCCAGCTCCTACTTCCCACCCTGCCTCACCTCAAGACCAGGTGGTATCTATGCCTCTCCCTTATACATATTTAAAGAAAATCAATGATTTACAGTGATGCACCAGACTGCAAATTATAGTTAATGACTCAAAAAAGCACCTATAATTTGCCATGTTCAGTCACTGCTGCACAAACAGCAGAGTGGTCTCAGCAAGGGGACCAGCAGGTGGGCATCTGGGTTTGGGGACTACAGTCTCCTTGGCTTGTCAAACAGACCTCCTCGCTGCTCAGATCTAGGACTTGCTTTTGAAATTGTACCCAAGATTTGAACTAGCTAGCACCTCAGTGGCCTTTCTCTGGAGTCTTTTTGAGTTTGAGATCTTTGTCCTCCACACAGTTCTGCCTGAAGGACACCACCACAGCCTGCTGCAAAGAGGCTGCGTAAGGCTGAAGCACCATTGCGCTGTGGAAATGCTCTCCCAGAAGGGAATGTAACCGCAGGAGTGTATGTCCTTCCAGTGTCGTACAGCTCTGCTCCCTCAGTCTTGAATGCATTGGCTGTTAGTTCTGAATATTCAAATGATTTCGAGAAGAACCATCAAACACTGACTTAAATGAGATTTTTTATTAAATTATTAAATAAAAATTAATTCCTATAGTGGTTTCAATATTGACTTTTAAAATACCTTTTACTCACAGAAGGATTAGAAACACCTTTCATTTATTCTAATTCTTCTATTTACTTTAATCAAAGTGAAATAAATTTTTAACTCCCTGGTGGTGTATTAATTTTTTATTTAAATTTACCTTTTGCACTTATGATAAGTTTTATCTCTTTCCCCCCTCCCTTGAACCTTGAAGAGAAAAAGGGAAAATCCCATTATTTCTAACAAACAACAGCTTCACCTCTGATCACTGGAGTGGGAACCTCAGCTGAGGCAAGTCCTGCAGCTTGGCTGCATGTCGCCCCGTGTTGTAAAGCAAGATACTTGGTTCCACAGATGGCTGAAAGGGCATCTGTGGGATTTCTTTGAAGGTGGCACATGTGGGGTGGGGGTCCATGATGTCATTACTGGGGCCTCCATTTATGGGCTGAGCAAGAACATGATGAGTACGACCAAGAGCAACCCCAGGGCTGCTGTAATTCACAGCAGACACCTGTAGGTTGCTTTAAAATTACCCTTATCCATGGACTATGCAAAGAAGGTGTTAGGCACGCCCGGGGCTGTTCATGGACAGTAGAGGCAATTTCAGAGGCAAGGTGGATTTAACGGTCCCCCTGAAGACCCTCTCTGTTTGAGGGACTGCGGTCCTGGGAAGGGGACTGATCCAGCAAGCAGGGCAGCCTAAGGGACAGCTTCTATCCAGCTTGGTTCTCTGCTCTGAACAAGTGTTTGTGGGACTATGCTGAGGTTAGTACAAAATACAGGAGCTGGGTCACAGGCTGGAAGGATGTCCCTGGTTTGCAGGCTAAAAGGATAAGCCTGCAGGCAGATGCAATGCTGAAAATGGTGCAGCAGCATCTGTAACACTTCCAGACAGAAATAGCTCCCCTGGTTGACCAAGAATGCAAAGCAAGGTCACGTCTGACTGAAATGAACTCTGTGGACGGGCTCTAAAAAGCCTTTTGTGGGAGGAGAAAGGGGACAGGGAGAGGAAGTGAATTGCTCCAAGTCCATTGTTGAGTCAGGGTGATGACTTGCATGTCTGTTTTGTTCAGTTTGGAGGGAGCTGGGATACAGAGTGATTCTGCTTCCAGCACAAGCATTATCCCCACTTTGCAGTTGGGTAAGGTGCAGAGAGATCAAATATTTTGTCCTAGGTTTCCTCTACCGGACAGTAACAGGGAATAAAATGAAAATCCCTGGTATCTCCGGCTGCTGCCTTTGCTTCTACCGTGTGTGTGACCTGCAATCCAAAAGGTAATAATAACATCTTACGTTGCTCTGGGAAGGTCGAACTTATGACAACTCTGGATATGGAACATGAGGTCTCCTCCATTGAGATATTCCATCACAAAAAAGAGGTTTTCCTAAAGAATGAAATGAGATGACAATAAGGGGAAGGTCAGGGCAAGATAAAATTGAAAAAAAAAAAAACAACCCTCCGCCCAGAAAGCAATTGAAAAGAGGAACAAAAAGATTACAATGAGGATTTTGGAAAGCAAACAGTTTCTTTTTCAGATTCCTCATTTCTCCTTTGCTCTCTGAGCCCGCACTTACACTCTCTGCTCTGATTTGTATAAACAGCATTAGCAAACATGGCAAATCCACTTAATAACCGGCTGGAGCCATTGATTTTTACCAGTTGACCTCAAAATTCACTAGAAGGGGATGTGTGACTCTGCAGTGCCTGTATAATAGAAGGGTAGATGGACAAGCTTCCTGGGGGACTACTGAAAGAGTCAGAAGTAAATCCCAGGTCTCCTCTAGTCTCCAGCCCAGTGCATTATCCATCCAGTGGAGTGATCTCAAGCTGGTGTTACCTGCATTCCTGCACAGCTTTTGTGGAGGCACATGGGTCTGACCTTTTAAACTTACCAGAGACACTGGCCAGATGCTGCAACCTGTTTTAAGCACATGCCTGATTTTAAGCCTGGTCTCTGCTCTATTAAGTAAGGCAGGATGTAACTTGCTAGTGGGAGTGGGAAGATCCATGAATTAATCATATTTCTCGATGCCCATTGAGTGTTGCATGCCAGAGAAGACCAGAAAAAGATCCAGTCCTTGTGCCCAATAGTATGCAAACATCAGCTGTTCTACTGGGGCAGTGGAAAACTCTCCTCCTGGTATGTAGGAAGGATGGGTGGAATCTCTGTATTGAATAAAGAGCAGAATACATCATCAAGGTTCCTTTCCAACCTTTGATCCACATTGATCCCCTTGCTGCTTCATGAGCCACAACTTTGCCCCCCAGAAGCTGGAGGCTGATTCAGACCAATCCCTTCCACACTGCACCTACAAAGCAGGAGGGGTGCCTTTTTCTGGAAGACAAGTATCTGTGCAATAAGTTATGCTCCCATCTTAAACTTCTGTTTTAGGAACCCCGGCTTTTGTGGATAAATGCATGAATAAAATAAAATGGATGCAGTATTTCTTTTTCCCTCAAAAGCCTCTCTCTGTTCTGTACATTTCTGAAGTTAGTAATCTCCAGGATATGTTAAAGTTTATAAATATCTTCCCCTTGTTGCATATTGCCCATCACAATTTTTTGGGGAAGGGGAAATAGAGTTATTTTCACTTATATTTTTAACAGTCAAAGCAACATTTTTATCCATAAGATCTAATGTAAGCATCTCTGGCAGCAAACCAAGATCTGGCTATTTAAAAAAACAACAGTGTTTGTTCCTTTCACATAACAGCTGTCTGCTCTAATTTGTGCAATTTCTTTAGCCAGATCCTTTTAATTACAGTACTGTTATTTAAATGGACGTCTGGCTGGAAACCCCACCTGTCATCCAACAAGCACAGGGCCAGATCTGAACTCCCAGGGAAAGAATATAAATTTTGCCAATGAACTAAATGGGTGCAGGTTTTCAGTTTGAAGGTCTTGCATCTGTAGAGGCCTGTGCACGTAAGTCAGTTTAAGCAAGTAAGAAGGCCAACTGGAGACAGCCAGTATATAGACATGCATAAATCTTGGAAGCAATGTGAGCTCAGGAGCCCGTTCAGGAAAACACTTGAACAGATGCTCTTTGTGCAGGTACACAGATGAGGTTTTGCTAACACCAGACCAGCAGCCACATGTATCACACTGGGAGAGAAGAAACCTCATGGGTCTTCAAATAGGCCAGACAGCATCAGTGGACTGGGAAGGAGAAAACCCCTGTGTTTTCCTGGAAAGTCCATTGAGCGTGGCTACAACTTATCACACATCTTTAAGCACAGCCTGAAGTCCACATTTATTCAGCAGTTGTGCTCTGCTTGCTCATGGATTTGAGCAACCTTCTGATGCCCCTATTTAATTGAACTGGGGACTCTAACTTGAAGCTGGGGACTTCAGCAGCATCCTTCTGCCATCTAATGAAAGAAAAGGTGGACAACCTCTCAGACTAATTGGCATTCAAAGATCATTATATGAACTCAGTTGCTCAACTATCTAAAGCTAAAATAAGACTACAAACCTTGACTTAGGCCTGATTAATACTAAAGTTCATGGTCTACCAGGTGCTACAGAGTAAATGCTGTTGAAAAGAAAGGTGGCATCACTCTGAGTTTCCTGCTCTGAGCCTTGGAAGTTCCCCTTGCTTCTCACAAGGGTCAGTTGTCTGGAACAGCCCATGGAGAAAAACTGCTTGAGATCAGGCCTAAGTACAGCACTATGAGTAGCAAGATGTAAGCAAGCAGTGCAAGCTGCAACAAATTATTGCAGCTTCCTAAGTCTGAGATCTGCAAAGCCGCAGAACACGTTAAAAATGGGAAGCTGCAAAACCCATGCTTGAAACCACCAAAAATTCAAGAGTGTGCTAGAGGTTAAAGGGTTAGAGCTGCACGGAGGACATGTTTTCAGACAGGCTCTGACCTACACTTCCTCTTGTCCTGAGAACATTATCTGATGGGTCCTGTCTGCTACTGCCAAGCTCTGAAGTCTGTCAGCACTGGAAGCAGGTGAGAGTACGTTAAGTGGGCATTCCTCAAGATGTGGTAGCTGGGATGGCATGACTTTATCATGCCCTTATCCCCTACGATGATCCTACCTCAGGGATGCTAAGCAAACAAACAGGAATTCCTCAGTGAAGAGAGCTACAAAGCTCTGAAGGAGGCTTGAGAAGAGCCCCTCACCTTCATCCTACCTGTCTGCCTTGCAGACAGATGACAGACAGCTTGCTGACCCCCTGTGAGACCATCAGACTTCTGGTCATGGTTCCAGACTTGCCCAACAGAACAGAACAAGTCCAGACTCTTGGCAGAGTTTGGGGCCATCGTTTACAATCACACAGCTCAAGGAGAATGCAAAGGCATTTCCTGCACTCATTGATGGACACTGCCCCAGGATAATTGGCACTAGGTGTCTTGTGCACATCCATTTATCAGTCATTCGCTACTAGATCATCTTCCAGGGGCCTTCTCCATTGCAGAAGAGGCACATGACAAACCCCTCTGTGGGAGAGCGAAGCAGTGCTCCTACAGCAGACAGAACTATACAACATGGTGTCATACACCACATACTTAGACACGTATAGGTGGGCATCCTGCACACAAAATAACCTGGTTCCCTAATCGACTCAATCCTGCCAGGTGCTGAAAAGCTTGATTACTGCAAGAACTCAATTTCTTGCCTTATCAGTCCCTCAGTGCCTGTGCTGAGCTGAGCTCCTCTCTGCAGAGCCACCTGCTCCCTCTGCCTCCCCAGGACACGGCAAGGATGGAGTTAAACCAACCTGCTGCTGTTCCGCATGCAACTGCTGTGAGAATGAATAGTCACTATCAGAGATGCTTTCAACTTTATAAACAATGAGTATAAAGCAGGCAGCATTTAACTTGATCTTTTCTTTGAAGGTACATCCTATAACAGGCTCTTAAAATCCTCAAACCAGCTGGAAGCCCTCCAGAGCACTTTTCTGCAGAGATTTTCAGATTTTGTTTTCTTTGCATTTGAAAGCACTTGCATACATACAAATACTCAATTTAACACCATTTACTGAAGAGCAAAAAATTCTTCTTCCCAGGGCTTTCAGGATAATGAATATCAGAATAATTAATGCTGCAGGACAGTGTGGCTTTACCCTTATTTAGAGTAGTTATCCTAGCAAATGGCTCCATGGGGAGAAGGCTCCACAATGTGTATCGAGTGACCTCACCCTACTGCATGCCCCCTGAATTAGGTTGGCCCTTGCCAAGGGAAAGGTTTGACACCATGCAATTCCTACGGCTGATTCTTGTCTCACATTTTCATGCAGCCCAGCCCAGTCTGGGTGTTCATCCATGCTTCGGATCTATTTTATATGGGATAGTTGGAAACCAAAGGCCTCTCAGCCATTTGCCACCACACCACCCAGTGAAAGTTGCGGTCCCGTCACAGCATCCCATCAGTGGGAAAGCAAGCAATGCACGTGCTCCTTGTTGTGTCTACTTCAATGAGGAACAGCTAATGCAGGGTCACTCCTTGCTAGTAGGTGACCATAGGAGGTATTAACATCGCTATTTGTACCATCTGGGGATGAGAAAAGCCAATTTGTTACAGATTAAAGGAACCCCAGGTTTAAATTTGTTCTCTGGTTTAAAGATTCCGCCCCCCCGCCTTGTGTAGTATCAGTCTATCTTCTGGAGATGGCAGCATCAAATAATTCAGTTGTCGAAAAATTCAGGCCAGTCCCTGATCTCACGATTTACGTTTTGTTCTAAACTTTGCACTGTCAGTATTTTTGACTGCATGTTAAACTGCTCATTTGGGATGCTTAGCTTTGTGTGCCCATCTACTTGGTAAAAAGCATATGAATATATTTAGACACATATATAAAAATACATATATATACATAAAAGACATGGCTGGCAATAGCTCCTTTTACTTGAATCCTGAGATCCCAGGACCTCACAGCAAGCAGAGTACAACACTCACAGTGGTAAACTGAGTCACTATCAGCTCTGTCTTGCATGAAGAAGTGGCTTTCTTTATCAGTATTTAGTGGGAATTTGTAAAGAGACTAATTTTCTCAAGGCTATTGAAATTTTTTTTGTGGAAATTTGGGAAAGAAAAAAATTACCAGACTAAAAACTAAACAAAAAGTAGTAAAATTTATGAAACAAATATTTTATCAGCTGAAAAACGGGGGAAAAAATTTAATGTTTTTATTTTAAGAAGTCCACTTTTTTCAGGACAAAAAGCAGCTACACTGCAGACTTTTGAAATCTCAGGCAAAGCTGAATGTATTTTGGTCTGATTTTCCTCAGAGCCAAACAACAGGAAGGCAATCAGAATATGTATATTTAATACATTGATCATCTATCACTTAAAACGACTATGCTTGTGAGCTGGCCACCTCTTTTCCTTGCCAATACACTCCACCTGTTCATACCACATGGGCTGACACCACCTAGAACTGTCTTGTAAAGACTTCATATTTTTGATGTTATAATTACAACTGCTCACACCTTCTCTGGCAGAACCTTGTTGAAATCCCAAAGCTCTACTCAGATGCTGCCGTTTCTACTGAACCATGTTGAAATTTTGGCCAGGATTGAATGAGACATTGCCAGTTTACCTGCCTGCTGGTTGCATGAGGCAAAATCCCCAAAATCTCCTCAAACTTTGCAGTTCTTCCCCAGCTTTCCTATCAGCTGGCTCACATTTGGCCAACAGATTTGGACATTTCCAAGCTGACTTCTCCTCCACAAAATACTAGGAGGATGGAGCCCTACAAACCATGAAGCTTCAAGAACGTGTCTCCCAAAGGGCTCAACACCAAGGCATGGGATGGCTTGAGCAAGGGAAAAATTGCTGTGTTGCCCTGTACTCCCTTACTCTTCCTTCCTGGCTGATGCCAAAACCCGGATACTGCCTACAAAGATACCTAGTCTGACCTCAGAGGACACCTTATCCTGTGACCAAGACTTTGGCTGTGCTTTTAGTTCAGTCCGTCCAATATTTGGTTGTGCTTCAGTGGTTCGTCAGTGCTGGAAGTCAAGGCTACAACCTCACCTCCCTTCAGGATGACTTCTGCGATGATCTCCTGCAGCCATGAGATCAGAGAGGATCCTGCACTGCCTGGGGATGGCCTGGGATGCCGAGGGTCTGTGGCACAGCCCAGCAATGGAACTGAACACTGAACGGGTGTGAAATGCACATGTGCCAACCCACACGCTCTGATTTAGGTTAAATAATTCGGCCTTGTCCCTCTAACGGCAAGACAAAGACAGAATAAAATGAAATTGCTCTTGGAAAATCTTTGCAGGAAGAACAATTTCCTCCAAGGAGATATTTTAATGTGAAATCTTGTGAAAATACTCATGGAAAACACTTAAGATTCTAAGATTTTTTAAATTGGGATCACACTTCTTATTTATAATCCTTTTCTCCTTCCGGCCAACGTAAGATATTTTAAAGTCAGTACTAAGCACATTAAAACAACAAAGCGTGTGAAAATGGCTTACCCCCATGACTTTGCAAAGAGATAATACATTAGTAAAGCAGAAAAGAAATGTTCCTATAACATTTGCTTTAAAACTGCAATAAAGAATACTTCTCTTTTGGGTTGAGACAGTGTGCGGGTTCTCTTCTGTGTTGCTATTTTGTACTACAAGCCAAAGAGCCTCAAGACTTCATTTGCATTTAGGTAAAGGGTGTGAATAAAAACTTGGTCAATAAAGAAACAGTTAGAAATGAAAGTGACTTTCAAAAAGAGAAAGCCTATTTCACGTAAGATCAGTGAAATGCAAAAAGAAGAATAAAACATAAGCACTGGAATGCTAGTCACTGTTTTGGCATTACTAATTTGGGGATTTCACAGAATTATAAACATGTTTTTCCTCCTCTTTAACATAACGGTGTCCCCTTAAACCTAACAAAACAGAACAGCTCACTGAGCTTGTCGTTAAAATTCACACCATATAATTATGTCAGCTGAATATCTGGATACAAAGAGTACTGCAGCAAAATAAAACAGTCAGGTTCAAAAACAGATCGGGAAAAGAACCCCATGCATTTGAATTTATTCTCATGTAGCAAAACATGACAAGTATTCTGAGTTTTGAAAGCACTGATCATTCAGCCTCTGCAGGAATAAAAAGGAGCATTAGGTGCCTGGTGCCTACAAAAACCTGTCTGAAGGGCTGTCAAGCTTTATATATTTGAGTATTCACTGATTATCTGGGTTGAGGCCAGGAAGAAACTCATCCCAGAGAACAGTCAACAGATTATATGACTTCTTTTCCCTTAGGAGACAGGGGGACTATTGAGGTTCTTGTTTCAGTGTAGGGATATTCCTGGTTTTACTGTCCTTTGCAGAGGCACCCAGTACCTGAAGAGGCTCAGCTTTGCGAGTCAAAGCGTTACAGACCCAGAAAGGCATTAACACATGTATTTCTGCTTGAAACTACTTATCTATCCAGCGAAACCTTAAAAAAAATCATTTTTTTAACTGAAAATTCAAATTTTCAATATTACAGTCCAGAGAGGGACTACACAGCAGTGTCCTGGATCCTAAAATGATTGCTCTAAAAGATATTACGAATGAACCACGCTGTCCTTTGAGCTGTGAAAGCCTGTCCGTGGCTTGCCACAGCTGTCCTGCTCTGAATGACTTTCACGCATTGAGTAATCACCACTTGGCTTGCAAAGGTCAGAGGAGAAAAACATAAGCTAGAAATCAATCACAGCCCAGAACGGCTTTGGCCAGGGCAGCCACATTCCAGCTTCTCTATCTGTGAACTTGAGAGCAAAATGGAGAGATCAAACAACTTTAAAGTGGCAATGTTGACTTGGGATGAGATGGATGGGGATGCTTTTTCTGTGTCAAGAGGGCCATACTGTGATGCTGCCCATAAGACAGCGTAAGAAAAGATCACTTGGGGTTTTGAGCCTGGCACCCATGCTTTTTTCAGGCACTCATTGCTTTTCCATTCTGCAGGTTTACCACCACTGCGGCTGGAAGGACAGTCCCCCCACTGATGGTCAGTAAATCCAATCTGGCTGCTGACAATACTCCATTTGGCCTGTCATGAAACCTGTGGTGGTTTCATGAGGGAAGCAGACAATTGTATGCATGCACCAGAGCTGCAGGCTGTCCTTGCTCTTTCCATCCCAAACCTGACCTCCAGCTTTCAGACCAGGGTTCGACCAGGACTGGACCACAGACAAGACGGTTCTGCTGCTGCATACAAGTCAGCCCCTGGCACCAGCCAACATCCCCTTGGGCACCTGGAGTGACTGGCAGCACAAGCAGCTCTCCCTGGAGTATAAGCCTCCTCATAGAGCTGTGGCTGTTGTGAATATTTTGTCTTTTTAATCAAGTCTTGATTTCCTTTGCTTTTGGACTTTGGTAATTTATAATTTCCTCTGAAGTCTAGCCCCGCCCCGAAAGGGAATTAATTCCTTTCCAGGATCCATTCCCAGGATGCCGTCCTCACCGATAGTCCCAAAGGGGTTAAACACGAATGCCTGGGCTTAGTGTCACACTGCCTACGGCAGTTCCCAGACGTTCCCTGTTATAAATTTAATCTGTCTTTAAACAGGTGCTGTATCTCACAGTGTCTGGGATACATGGCAGAGGTTATATTTGCTTTTCCTGACCCTGCAAAAGCAGCGAGCCTCTTGCTGAGCAGGTCCTAACCTCCCTCCGAGCAGTATTTTGTGTCACTAAATCCTGGGACTGAGGGCATCCTAAGAAATCCCTGAACAAGCAGCCTTGAGAGAGTGGTGTTCCTCTGAATTTGAGCTTTGGGAGAGTAAACTTCCCCAGGGAGTGCTTTGGGTAGGTTGGATAGACAAGATGATCCTCAGATTTCCTTCCATCATTTTTTTCTATGCCTTGTGTGTGCTTTCATCTTAAGATGATGGGTTGTGGCTGTAGAAAAGGCTCTGGAAAGCTAATCAGTTGGTAGTTTGTTGCCATGTAGGGCCTTGAAGATCTATACATTACTTAAAAGCCACTTCAATTTTGGTTTGGAGTCCTAAGCAGCATTTCAGGTGAAGATGCTTTGTGCTGGCCCTCTGAACCACAGCCTTCACCGCCGGTGGTCCTGCATCAAATAGGAAGCGTCTGATGCAATTTAACAGTAACTGAGGGAAAAGGAGATTCCTGAAGTGAATGACAGTATGTTTATTCTTCGTAGTCAGAGTTTCTTGAGTTCACTTCAATCTAGGCTAGTCGCTGCAGCATAAAGTTACCATTTCATGGTCCAAGAGGTTCAGATAATACCAATGTGGGTACATCTACACCCTGGCTGTGGATGTGGTCTTTGCACAACCTCAGCACAGGGTTATCAGGAGTCAGATTTTAATAGTAGGTCTCTGCATAGCCACCTCAGTCAGTCTTGGATGCCATAATCCTCAAATGCACACCCTAGGTTAAGTGAGGAAGGCAGATGAAATTTCTAGAGCCAGTTCCCAAGTAGTTAACCTAAAGATCCCTTCCCTCAGCATCACCTCATGTCCAAGTCATTCCCTAACATCTAGGAGACTTAAGCTCTGGTGTTTTGCTAGCTGAGGTTAAACCATGATATCCAGGTATCTGTATCTCAGCAAAGCATCCTCAGCCTGTAGAGGAAGGTGACGGATCCTTGTCTTACCTTCGTCTGGAAAGTACAGAAGACATGAGTCAGGAATGGGTGCTCCCAAGCTAATGAGAGGACTCTCTTCTCCACCATCGTACATTCGACATCATCATCCATCAGCACCACATCCTTCTTCAGGGCTTTCACAGCGAAATACTGGTCTGTGCTCTTCAGTTCAGCAAGGAACACCTAGGGTGGAGACAGCTGCTCAGAAAGAGCCACAGTCTTCTCAGAGCTGGCAACACATCCAGGGGAGGATGGGAGCTGAGCTCTGAGGAATTCACTAGGGTAGATCTTAGAAAAGTTGATGCTTAAGGCCAAATTCTGCTATTAAGACTCTGTAGACTTCGAATTTGTTCCACACACGCAGAATAGTTTTACGAAGCTGAATCCCAGGGAAGGCTGAGAAGGCCTTGGCAATTACAAGAGCAGAGGCTACAAGGTGATATGGACAGGACATGTCAGAGAGCCAAACAACTCTGGTAACAGAAACCAGCTTTATGCAAATGGTCATGAGATACATTTCCTGTTTTCTGACTTTAAATAACAAAACATAAAATACTGCTTTGTCAACATGTGAAATGCAAATGCACTGCACCAGATCCTCAGCAGGTGTAAACTGATGTCCACCCATAGTTAGACTGATCTATACCAGATGTGCCTTTCTCCCCTTCCTCCCAGTTAGCAGGAGATCTGAGCAAACTGGATCCACTCTGCTTCTGCAGGACTTACTCTCTGAGAAGAGCAAAACACATCCCAGAGGAGTTAGGACCTCTATCTATTTTTATGGGCAGGAAAACTGAGATGTAGAGCAGCAGAGAAGTGTTTTCTAGAGACTGTAGAGCACACAAATCTCCACTGGAAAGCAGTGTCAGTCCTAATCTTTATGCTAACAGCCTGTCGACACTGTTTCCCATAGAATGAATAAATATGTAAGATTCATCAAAGAGGTGTTTGAAGTTCTCTACCAGACACTATTTATTGAGTGGGCTCAGACATGTTTTAGCCCTGACAAAAGTTTTATTTACCCTTTTGGCTACTGCTGCATTTCACTTTGTAGCACTAGACAGAGAGTAGAGCCTAGAGCCTCCCTCTGTGTCTGCAGTGAATGACCAGAAATGCTAACAGTGCTGATGCTGCAGGCACCCTTTTTACCCTCGTTTTTGTGCTGGGCACTGCTCTCCTGGGGAAACTGGGGAACGCAGTACATCTGTGACTTGTGCTGTGACTCCCAAGGTGCAGGTAGGCAATGCTAGCCCTCATGCGGAGGGGGCTTTCCCATGGGTTTGGCCCTCAGGCTCCCTGTTCGATGCAGAGCTGGTGAGACCCCTCAGGCACTGAGATCTGCACAGTCTGTCCCCAGTATGGGGAAGTGAATCTTGCTCCAAGCAAATAAGTGCACCGGGAGCAACACCTACACAGGAAATTTGTGGGTGAGGTTTACTGCAGAAGGGCATGAAATAGCCCATCTTCTTCACACCCACATGGTGCAATGCAGAGAGATGCAGAGGTCTGCAGGCTTGCAGAGCCCATGTTAACCCAGGGGGCTGAAGCAAGGTCCAGAATCTGCTGTCATGGAGGTATTCAAGACTTGACTAGACAAGCTCCTGAGCAACCTTATCTGACTATACCTGTTTCAAGCAGCGGATTGGATTGGATGACCTCCAGAGGTCCCTCCTTTCCAATGTAAATGTTTCTATGGTATCTACTCTCTTGGTAGGTTAGTCTGGGCTGTAGAGCTTGGGGTATTTTGGCTTAGTTCTAACTCAGATGTCTTAGCTCTGCTTCCCATGCGAAGCGTAGACATGCCAAGTGTTTTCAAGTATTAGAAAGCCAACACAGCAAATATTTCACTAGTTTAAGAATTGGGTGCGTCAATTGCTCCAGTTCACATAGCAGGCAAAAAGCAGCCCTTTTTAGGGCACAGTTTCCACCTTGGAAAGATTTGGGATCTGAGCATACTACTACTCATTCTCCTTATTGGCTGTGAAAACACAATGGTGAGTTCCTCTGAAATGGCTTCACGCAGCTCTGAGTTGGCACTGAGTAACACAAGTCCCCTTCCAGGGGACATCTGCAAGGGGAGGAACAACCCACAATTCATCAAGATTAATGAATCCACTGAAAACAGGTGGTTCTTGTTTCAAAAGCACAAATTCTTGGCTGTGGCAAAATGTGCTTTATGCTCCAGCACAGATCGGAGCTGGGAAAGAGCAGTTAGCGTTCCCAGCTGGGGACCTGCTGCTCTGGAGAGGTGATCCACACTCAACTTCCCAGCTAGTGCTTCCGCCTCCCTCTGAGCTTGCTCTGCTAAGTTGGCAGGCGTAGCTGCAGGACGGGAGACAACACAGATCTTTCCCACCAGCTCTCTGAGGGTGCCCAGGCCCTGTCAGGCTGCACAGAAGGGCACGTTGCACCTTTACTTGGCTGCTTTCCTCTCCTGTCATAGGCACTCATGAGACAGAAACTAACAGGACAGAGGGAAGGACAAGTTAGATCTTTGTCTGAGGCAAGGAGAAGACTGAGTTCAAGATTCAGCCATACCAGAGCAAGGGTTCTTTGAAGGCGTGGAGATGGTTTTTCCTAAGTGGCCTTCTAACCACATGCTATGTAGTGTCATAAAAAGCAACATGCAGATGTATGCAGTGGTGTCTCAGTCCCCTGATGCTTACCTTGCCAAAACTGCCCTTCCCCAGCATCTTGTGCAGGACAAAATCTTCAATGGTTAGTTTTAGCTGCACTTGGTGCTCCTGCTCATCCTGGGACTGTTCTCCCAACTCTGACTCTATCAGAGACTCCCCCTTCATTGTGCCCTCCACCGGCGACTCCCAGGAGATGCCTTGTGGCTCTGCAACACACATCAAAACCTTCAAATAAACCCTTGGCAATGACCAGAAAATCCCCTGAACGCCTATAGGTATTACGCTTAAGAGTTTTAAACAGGTATTTCAAATAAATGGAAATGTGGTGGCCACTTCTACTAAGTGGCTCTCCTCCCACACTGCATTCTCTTCAGAGGAAATTTTACTCCAGTGTAACTCTACTTCTTCAGTGGCGTTACTCCCAATTTACAAATTCCTTCATCTGTCTTTCTGTTTTATGGCAGCAAAACATGACCAAACTTTTCATTTCTGGCTGCCTGTATTATTTAGTCCTTCTTGATTGTTGTCATTATTTTTCAAAGTCTTGTCAAGACCCTTGGTAAATCTAGATGACAAGATGGAACAGCATTTTCATACAGGGTCCCTGCTATGGATAGGAAGTATCAAGTATCCCAGCTGTCCTGGAGTGGAACTACTCAGAGTTTTTCCTATACTCCATTCACTTGGATGTACGTGAACTTCTAAGAGACCCTGTTCCTTACTGGATTTATCCCATGCACTCTAGTGCACATTGCTGCACTGTTCTGAATTGCTGAACAGCAAGAGCACTACTCAGCAGACAAACAGACCGCACATGTAAACCAGATGTGAAACCATCTGGGGCTTTACTGATTCATATCAGCATAGCAAGTTCTACTTGTAGAAAAGAAAGAAAATAAGCACAGGTGGGGACATCATTTATTCCCCCTTGGGAGCCAAAGGGCACTGTCCCCTTAGCTCAGATGGTATCAAAACCAGCCTCTGAGTCTCAGTAGCCTAGTGCACATTATCAAACCCAGAGCGCTCATATAATGGGGCTCTGCCATGCCTTAACCAGTGCCTTTAACACTTTACTCTAGGTCCAGTTTCCAGGATATTATCTCCACTCAGGGCAGTATTAACCTGCGTTGAGAAAGTGGATGATGGTGGACCCTGGTCTCTCAGCTTGACTTTTGTTTAGGGTTGGGGCTGAGGACCCACTGTCCCAGTCCTTGCTATGTTTAAGTGTTGGTTCACTTGTACTCTTCTGTTTTCCCCTCCCGTTTCTGGTAGATGCATTTTAAAGCTTGTGGGAGGCAGGAAAACATTGTGTCAGAGCCACCATAGGTCTGCTGCAGTTACAGCATCACAGTGCTTGCAGGGGCACCATGAACCATGGGTGGGTCCTGAAAAGACTTTTTACATGGACCATGGGTCTAATAAAAGACGGTGCCATTTTTGCTCCTAATATCCAGAGTTCTGTGACTCAAGCACAAAACCCAAGGGATCTCCCCAGGAGACTGCAATTTTTGTTTTAGGCCACTGAGCCCCCAGTAGCTTTGTCCAAGGTCTGTTAATCAATGATCTCCTCTGATCTCTCATTCACTTCCCTGAATGTCTGCTCTTGTAGCACAGAGGGCCATGACACCTAGATCGCCTTCTGTGTGAATGAAATGGGGATCTGTCAATGGTTTTCAAAGGTGCTGGGTGTCAACCTCCACCCAAAAATACAAAATCAGAAAGAGAATTGGCCATGGTAATCAGAAGGACTCCGAATTTCCTGTTTAGAGTTTGGTTTCTTGTTAAAGTTCTCTGATTTTGCAATCTATGAGTCCCAAGAAGGGAATAAACACATTATTGCCAGTGGAGGTATGAGGTATGCTCAAGTACCGGGTCAGAAAGAGAGTTTAGGGGTTAGCTGAATGAGTGGTTGGTGTCTTGTGTCACCAGAGGCTGTAATGGTATGGGGGAAGTTCAGGTTCACAGAGAAGAAAGGAACCTGGTTGGGATCCAGGGTATCTGCCATGCTCTAGTGATGTGGCTGGGAAGAGTTGTTGATATCCTGGGGTCAGAAAGGGTATGTTTTGTTCTAGGCTGGAAAGATGCATGAAAGATTCACTGGCTAATAAATCTGTCTCCCTTGTCACCTCCACCTAACCATGTACGAAACAAAAAATTAACAAAGCCTGCCACCCCATATCACTAGGGGAAACTACCTTTTTTTCCTGTTGTAGATGCTGGCAATGCCTGAAGCGCTGTTACCTCCTTCACGGGAACTGGGAAGCCGATTTCAAGAGGTCCATCCCTGGAGATTTGTTCAGTGTCACGCTGACACCGAGCCTGAATTACAGAAAAGAGCAAATGATTCTTGAACCAATTATCATGTTCTGAGTTTATGGACACTGTGGTTGTCACACAGGCCAAGATCTAGAAGAGGTCTTTGCTTATGAGAGGAGCATCCCTGTACCTAACTTTTAGGGGTTTGGTGCCCTAGAGCAAGGCTTCTTATGAGATGTGAGTGGATGTTAACAGGTGTTTGTACCAGCAATATAGAGATCCCTTATTTTGCATAGGGGTCTGAGTGCTGGCTATCCACACAGAGGACATTTTAATTAACAACTTCATTCCTAACAGACCTTTTTGAAGAGAAATCTGGAAAAATACTGGAGGCTGGATCATGTCATAACCTCACCCTTGTACAGTGTCTGGATGTCACCCTAAAGAACTCATTGTCTCCGTTGCAGAAGAGAGGGTTTGTCTGGATTGGAGGGTGGTGAGACAAAAACAAGAAACATAAATCCTCTGAGAGCTACTAAACACTAAGACTCCAGCTATGGCTCAAGAAGTGTCCAAAGGCAAACTTTCTGGAGATTAAAAGACTATTTTAGGGAAAGTATCTAGAGTTTGTCCTCTTCACCACTCAATGCCAGCACTACTTATCACATAAAGATGACAAATATGCAGAGCTAAACCTGTTAGATAGTCCCAGAGGAAGGTATAGACGGAAAAACATCTGCTGTATGGATGAAGATGCTGCACTGGGATACTTGAGGAACCTAAATATGGAGGACTGGATACCTACGGATGTTGCCCCTCTGAGGTTAGTCAAGAGCTGAGAGGTGTCCTAACAATCCTGATTTTGAACTAGTATCTCTAAATTCTTTTATGGTTTTTGGCTTGTGACAAGCTATTTTTCCTTCTTTTTAATTCAATTTTCTGTGTTTGTACACTGTTTATATGACAGTAATGTCTAGATCCTCTCCCCAGGGCCCATGTTTCTTCATGAGAGTCCCTGATCATGGGAGTTTTATTCCAAACAGATCAGAGTCACAGGAGAAATTGCTAAGTGACAACCATGGAGCAAGGGAGAGACAGCAAAAGGGCCCAAACCAAGTTCCTCTCACTTTGCCTTGGACCCTTTTACACAACCTCAGTTATGAACATAATGTAACTATAGTTGTACCAAATCAGGGCAAGAGTCCTGCCCTATCTGCAACAGAGGTCAAATAGACACCAGGTAAAGATGTAAGAAGAGTGGAGGCATGCAAACTCATCTCCTTAGAATATTCTCCCTATCTCCACAGATATGAGGCTCAGAGAGTTTGTGCTTTTCTATTAACAGAATTAATTACTCTATCAGTCCTGAATGGCTTTCTTTTCCATGCACACTGGAGATTGCCACTTGAACCCATGAAAACTTTTGGCCTCCAGAAATCGCTGCGATGAGTTTACCTGTCCCATGAAGGACCCTTTTCCTATTCTTTGCTTTGTACTTGTTACCCACACTGCTCCACTCAGTGACCTTATTTCTTGCACCAAAACACTGAATAATGGATCCTCCTTTCTCCAGGTCACTCAGGGCTTAAAAGTATTTACCTGCTGGGTGCTCCCTATCATTGCCAGAGCTTCAGCCATTAGTTTCTGGTTAACTCCACAAAGGTTTGCTACTTTTGTCTGGCACTTGTGATGGACGTTCATGCCACATGCTGAAAGGAAGAACAAAAGGTATCAGGACAACAAGGACAGCTAGGCTGTAAAGGGTTTGATATTAGGTTGGGCAGGAACATGATCTGCTTTTGGTCAAGGGCAGCGAGCAGCTCCAAGTCCGGGCACCATTTATGTCTCAGGTCATTTTTTGGTTCTCTATGGAGACAAAGTTTTTTATATCTATTCCCTGGCAAAAGGTTGCATTTCCACAAACATCTGCTTTTGTAGCTCCAGGGTACAAGGTCTATCAGCTCATAGATAAACTGTAATCACAGAACAGGATCTCCCCAGTGATACAGGATTATGAAGATGGTGAACTGTCTTGGGTCTGTCTGATAGTGGAAATAGAGCACGAAAATTGATCCTAGGAGTGATTTTGGAAGACGAGCAGTGTCACACAGATATTCTTTGCTTCTCTGGGAAGTGAAGTCCTTCTCTTTAGCTTTGTAGATCACATGTCTTTCTATGGGCTGTCAGTGGTCCTCCTACCTGAAGAATGATTCTCTCAAAAGGATGGTCCTCTGACCACTCCTTCACGACCCTGGATGCCACCACGTACAGGTCTCAGAGAAAAGTGATAGATGAGATTTGGCTGTTTAGACTGTAACTCTTTAAAGGCAACATCCTACTCCCTTGCTCATGCCACACATCAGGGACTCACCATCACACTTCAATCCTTGCCGTGCAAGGCCCCAGAGGAGCGTGCCGCAGTGCTCACAGAAAGTCGGGCTCTTGTAGTTGTAGACTTTGAAGCGGTGAGGCATGTCGATCTTGAACCGCTCTTTATGGAACTGAAAGAGAAAAGCTGTGTTGGCAATTCACTCCTCTCCACCACAGCTCTGCATGTAAAATCAACAGACACTGGGATGTCTACTGGATGTCTACTGTCTACATCCTTGAGTATGACCACCAAGAAGAAACTATAACTATCATTCAGATTTGCCGGATTAATTTTGATACATACTATCTGTGCAATTCAGTGGGAACTGGGTAATTTAATCCCTGGGTTTGATTTATTTGATCAGATAGCTTGCATCTCAGCTACACACCCAGACTCCCATACTGGTCAATGGAAAAACAGGGGTACTTCTACAAAATTATTTATCCCATCCTGAAATACGTGTCTGTGTTTGTTGTCATGAATCACTCTTTGGAAGAGCCTATTTTTCTTCTTTTAGTTTATGAGGCATGATGACAAAGCTGAATACATCTACCCTGGCAATGCCAGAACACAGAGCAGATGAAACTCATTTTTGAAGACTGTAAAAGGACCACAGGAGCCAGCATAGGACTGGAAGCAAACAGAAGCTGCGGGGCACAGTTAAGGAAAATGGAATATTCCTTCAAGAGTTTTAAGTTCCACTTTTTTCACACCAGTGAAGAAGGTTTATTACAAACTGATATGAGAAAAATAAATAATAGCGGCAATGTTAGATCTTCCACCAACAGTTTGGAAATCTCAGATAACACAGAGTGGGATGTTAAAGTATTGCTCTGAAAATTCAGCGTGACGTCCTGCTTAGGACCATGTAGTGAAAAATTTCCTCCAGTAAATCTCCACCTCACGTCCATGACTTCCCTCTGAGCTGTACTTCATACATTAGAAAAAAATGTCAGTCCTGATTCAGCAACTGCTTATTCAGCAGCTGCGTTTGAGTAAATCAGAAGTAGGAGGTAATGAAACCACTGGGAATGTAAAAAACAAAGAGCACTGATCAGCTCACAGAGCCTTTACTTCAGTAGCACCTTTTGCTTCATCAGAAGTGATTTTACAGCAACGTAGGAGTGATCTGAATGACGCTCAAGTTTTTTTAAAAGCAGCCAAATAATAATACATACCATTGTTTCTCTGCTATTGACTGCTGATCCAGTACACTTGGCTATTACTTTATCAATGCACTTCTTATGAATGGCAGCATTACATTCTGAAAGAACAAGTGTGTCACGGTGTTAATTACAAGTACCTTGAGAAAAGATCAAGTAAAAAACAACAGTAACCACAGAAGAAATAAAGATTCTTACGTCTGCACTGATAGCCTTGTTTATTCAGACCCCTGAAATAAACAGAGAAATGGTTAATTCTGAATTTTCTGAAAGCCTCCACAGAAGAAAGGAGAGCAACAGTTATGAAAGAAACAGAATAAAGCAGCTTTTCTTTTTACCAGTCTTTATAGAGCTTCTCTAATCTAAATATCTTTATTCAATCTAACTGTGGAGTGATTCTCTGTGGTTTTCACAGCCTTTTCAGCATATATTCACATTACGAATTTCACAATACCCAAATAGCAAACTGGGCTGATGAGAAATATCTGATTATTTGGCCAAAGACAAAAAATATTTATAAAAAATAAACAAAAAAATGAAGGGAATTTTCACAGTTGGAATTACAACTGTGAACAACATCCTTGCCTTGATGCAATAACTCTACATGTAAGTGGCCAACGGTCCAGTCCTGCTGCCTTTAGTGACAGCAGGAGCACAGATTCACTGGAGAAGCAGAACTGGTCCCTAGAGTTAAAAGGGGAAAAAGCATAGATCTATGTTCATTTACCATACAAACTCATGACAGACAGAGCAGAAGGTGGGCTGTGGAAAGAAGGTGGCTGTGAACTCATGACATTTGACATTATGGATTTTGGCCTGTTTGATGGCTCCCCTGCGCTGGTGCAAGGAGAAGAAGCCTTCAGTCTCACAGTCAGCCAGGTCCTTTGCATCTGAGGGGGAAGGAAACAGATCTATTAGGGTACCCTGTCCTGAACAGGAGCCTTGAGAAAATGCTGCTGCCAAAATACCAAATGACTGCAACTGATGATTCACTCATTTGAATGAATATTTTTAAGAACTACCATTTTCTGATACCCACACAAAGCTGCTTTGGATATTTTTTTAATCTACCATTCCTACAGAGACACTAAAATGACTTTAAAATTGGGATTCTGAACTCCCTTGAATATTCATAATGCTGCTTTTGAAATACAGACCAGAAATTTTCCAAGGAGAGGTAATTTGCAGTTAAACATAAAATTCTAACTTTGTATAGCACTGAAGAACTATGCCCTGAAAAAGATGAAATTACATAAAAAATAATAATTATCTATACATTCACACAAACACGCACACACATATATGTGGGTATTTAACGGAAGATTTTTTGTGTGCATGCACATGTGTTTGTGTAAGTACGTAGGTATGTTGCCAGGATATTGTTTTTCTTGTTATTTTTTCATGGCAACAATTGCTTTGCTGTTTGCTGTGTCCATGCCATTATTCACAGTTCACATAAAAAGTTTTTAGAACAGCAAACAAGCCAATTCTTATGACACATGCACATACACGTGTGCAATTATATATGTTCTTGTATCTACAAATTTAGATATGCACACAATATCTCCCTCTCAATCTCTGTTTTCTTTCACTCGTACATTATACAGCAAGTTACATAGGTTTTCTGTTGAAACTGGCTCCCTGTGTGATCTGATGCTGATCTTGCTATTTGTAATGCAAACACAGCTTGCATTTTCTATGCTTTGGCCTCTCTGATACTTACCACATACAAGGAGGCAACAATAGCCTACTCTACATTAAAGGAATCAATAGATGAAGAAAATATCAGTATAGACATGCTATCAGCTGCTTTCAGTACTTCTATGTTTCTATAAATGGAAGGTCCCTCTAGATATCCACATCTTGCAGCTTCACCCCACATCTGTGAAAGGCAGAAAGAACTTTGGAATCACAGACAGGAGAGTAAGACGGAGCATTTGGATGGCAACACATTTTCTTCACCAAAGCAAAATGCATTTCACAAGGACAGTGAACTCTGCAGGTGGGATTTGGTTCCCAGCGAAGACATGTAAGTGATGGTGTGTCCCCTGTCCAGGGTGACTAAGCCACTTGAGGTCTAGCTGGACCAGACAATGAGGGACTCAGCTCACCTTGCAGCAGCAGCCTTCATTTGATCAGATGAATCAATCTCTAGGTTCTTTTCCTGTTTTGCCTAGTTGCTCTTCATCTTAAAAGCCCAACTAACACGTACACTTAGGTGTTGTCAACCGTAAGTTGTATCCCAATCTTTACATCTGCACTATAAAGCACACCACGGCACATGTTTACACAGATTCACAGAGTGAAAGGGGTTGAAAGGGACCTCTAGAGATCATCTAGTCCAACCCCCTGCCAGAGCAGGATAACCTAGACTAGATCACACAGGAACAAGTTCAGGTGGCTTTGGAAAGTCTCCAGGGAAGGAGACACCACCACCTCTCTGGGCAGCCTGTCCCAGTGCTCTGGCACCCTCACAGGGAAGAAGGGTTTCCTCATGTTCAGGTTGAACCTTCTGTTTTCCAGTTTATAGCCATTGCCCCTCATCCTGTCACTGGACACCACTGAGAAGAGCCTGGCCCCATCCTCCTGACACCCACCCTTTAGATATTGATAAGCATTGATAAAATCCCCGCTCGGTCTCCTCTTCTCCAGGCTAAAGAGACCCAACTCTCTCAGCCTTTTCTCATACGGAAGGTGCTCCAGGCGCTTCATCATCTCAGTGGTCCTGCACTGGGCTGTCTCCAGTAGCTCCTTGTCGTTCTTGAACGGAGGAGCCCAGAACTGGACACAGCACTCCAGGTGAGGCCTCACCAGTGCAGAGTAGAGGGGAGGATAACTTCCCTTGACCTTCGGCCACGCTGCTCTTAATGCGTCCCAGGATGCCACTGGCCTTCTTGGCCGCGAGGGCACACTGTTGGTTCATGGTCATCCTCTTGTCCACTGAGACTCCAAGGTCCTTTTCTCCAGAGCTGCTCTCCAACATATCAGCCCCCAACCTGTACTTATACATGGGGTTGCTCTTCCCCAGATGCAGTACTTTACACTTGCCCTTATTGAATTTCACCAGATTTCTCCCTGTGCAGCTCTCCAGCCTGCCCAGGTTATGCTACAAGCATACATGCAAGTAGAATGATTTTATAAGGGGCTGGTTGCTTATGTATCTATTCTGTCTCAGCATAATGAGAAAATCTATCATTTTGGTGGTAAACCAGCCAAAGTCTGCCTTACAAATCACAGAGGAACAGTCCGTCTTCACCCCACCATACAATAAAAATTGCTCTTCTGGAGTGTTCATTTCAAACTGTTATGATACTTCCAAAGAATAAATTAATAATAACATAGGCACTGCTTTCAGTGAAGACACCATGTCTGCTCCACATAATCAGAAATCACATCTACAAATCAACAAAACCACTTGCCACTTATTTCCAGAAAGTATCTTGCATTCATCAGCATTCGGCCTTGAGGTTTCAGTTCTAGCTGGTTGGGAGAAGTGAAAAACAAGAAAAGAAGACCAGTGCAATCGTTAAACAGTCATTCAAGGAACCAACAATCATTTCAAATTACTCAAGCTGTTTCCCTTTCCCAGTGGGAATTGATGAATTCCAATGAACACTAATTTTTGGGTTGCTCACACCCATGTGGAGCAACAACGCAGGGTAGGAGCAACTATAGAGCAAGGAGGCTGGATCACCTCTTATGGAACTCTCGTAGTGGCATGATAGAAGGGGAAAATGTGACTAAACCACAGAAGGTGTATGCAGGTTTTTAGACCCCAGCTCAAAAGAAGCATTATCTATAGAGACTTGTCATTCCCAGTGGATCTTGCAAGGAGGAAATGGGAGTACCTTGGAAAAACCCAGCCAACTAAGATAGGTACTTAAAAGATGCTGAAATCTTTTAGAAGCTTGGTTCTGCAAGTCTAACTTCCATTACAGTCAATGTGAGTGATGCTACAAGCTTACTCAGGCATTTTTTCAGCCACCCCACTAGACCTAGGAATTCTTACCTATCTTCACCTTTGTCCATAGTGTCTTTCTAAATCTGGATCCACTTGGCTAGGAATAAGGAGACCTGCATTTAAGGATTTCTTCAGTATGAGAACTACAACTGTGCCTTCCCCTCCCACCTCCAGCACAGCTTGAGCAGGGTTACCTTCCCTTTCCAGGTAAAGCACCTCCCATGCACACGCAAGTCAGAAAGATGTTATTCCCCCTGCTCATGACCCTTGCAGGATAGGATATCTGGGACCACACTCCCTAGGTCATGACTTGTACTGGGGAGTGAATGATGATCCCAGGAGCTGCTACAAGACTGGGACACAACAGGACCAGGGTCTCCCAACTCCAGTTGATCTTGGGTCTGTAACCCTTGCTACAAGCAAGCAGCACCCCAAACTATGTGCCCTCTTCTCCTCCCCACCAGGCTGCTGCCTCCCATGGCTTCAAAGCCTGGGGTTGGAGTGATGCTGAGCAGAGCCTTTTGGTTTTCAATTCCATCCCTAAGTATCTCAATTCCTTCCAAGTTGTGTTGAATGTGCAAATCTCTACCAAATCTTGCTCTTAGGTCTGTTAAATGATCAACGCCTTTTTAACTTTTCTACTCTGTGCTTAACCCAAGCATCTTAGCCTCAGAACTGGCATGAGAAATAAAACTAGCAAACAAAAAATCAGGAAATCAGTTTATCTCCAATTGTCTTTCCACTTTATTGTTATTCATGACATAGCTACAGAATACTACATGTTAAAGACTATTATCAAGAACTTTCTTGCTTGAACTACCATGGAACATAACCTTACACTTAGTACCCTTATGAAGACTGTTACTTCAAATTTACTCCATTATAACTCCAGTAATTTTAAAGGAGTTCCTCTGGCATAACTCTCAAGTCAGGCAGCTGTGAATCAGATATTTCATATTAGATTAAAGCTGTTTCCCCAGAGCACATAAAATAATTCACATTTAGCTATTCATATTACCATTTGTCCCCAATGGGTTTCCTAAGAGAAGATTAATATGTAAGCATGGTTCACACGAACCAGAATCCTTCCTAGCAGAGCATATATGTTTCAATAGAACAGCAGCATAATATGAATGTGCCATGCTCCCTCTCTTTTTTTTGTTTTCTGATATGTGGAAGTCTTTCCTCCATGTCACACCCAAGCAGACTCAAAATATTATTCTTTGGATGTCAGCAGTTCCTGCTGCCTTGATGGTTACAGTCACAGCCTGCCATGGACACAAGGCATTCCCCTATGCCACAGCAGCTCCCCACCACATCCTGCAAGAGTAGGTAATGATGCTCACCCATATCTCTGTCTTCCCATTGCTCTTTTTGCACCTCTCCGCCAGAACCTTGAGCTCTACCGTGGTCTCTGAAACCATTTCAGCACTTTTGTCCTTGACGACGATGTGCATGACTCTGCCGTTGTTGATGTGAGCATCGAAAGTGCTGTTCCAGGGTGGGTACATGGTGGGCTTCTTCTGCACGTACACTTGGCCATTTTCTGTCAACAAGAAGTGGTTTGGGTTGACTGGACCTGATTCTCATCTGCACTAAGGCCACCACTCTTCAGTCTCTGAGACAGATCTGTGTCATTCACCCACTTTAAGGTCTCTGTCCTGGCAGGGTGCATAATGGATGTGAGAGTGTCCTAGGAGGTCACTGTGTGAAGTGAAATCTGGGATGGGATTAATCTTACTTAACTTTAGGTGTCTACAATGTGAATGCCCACGTCTGAGCTGTCTGAATATTGGCTCCATTCAGAGCCAGTGAAAAGAATATTATCAGTATAAATCATTGGAGTTAGGGTGTGTTGATTTGACCCAATACAGACATCTACCTTAGAAAAGATAATTTCTACTCCCAAATCCATTAACTCTATTGAGTAGACTTCAAATGTAGTCTCTGACACTATAGATACCCACTTCTAATCAGGTGAACCCCAACACAGATAACCAGCTACATGTGTTATCTGTCCCACGGCAATGCAAAATCAAACAGGTTTGCTTCAATCCCCGCGAAAGTTGGATGCACTTTTGTGGTTCAGCTGGAGCACGTGTTCAGTCAGTTGCTAGCCTCAGCTAACTCAGGGATGTTAATACATGAACTGTCTTGCAAACTGCAATCCTATCCACAGCAACATATAATTTTCAACCTAGCAAACCTTTCCTGCACCTCTTCTGTATGCATTAATTCCTCAACCGTCATAGGAAGGAATGGTGAAGGGTATCTCTGAGACCTAGCATTAGCTGGCAGAGATTTCTCTCTTCAGTTAGTTTTCTCTCAAAAGAGCCTCAGCCAGCTTTATTTATTCCATACAGCCTATATTGTTTCGTATAGCCTTGTAAAAGGCTTGGATGCTTACTCAAGGTAAATTCTATTTCATAGTTACCCTCTTCAAATTTTCAATCCATCAAATGCTGAAACTGGTGGAATACGAGAATAAAAAGCAAGCGAGTGAGCAGGAGACCTGTGACTCTGGTCTCCTAAAACCCCTGCTTCTATTTCCAATAATCCCAGCCTTACCCTCATCCCACCCAGCTGGAAAAGCACATGCAGCTGATAGACTGAAACACAACACGTGCTGGCAAAAATCTTCCCCTAGATGGAAGGACTAATTCAGGTTTCTGTCTTCTGATCAGCCTTGATTTACACAAGCAGGAACTCAGGGATTTCTGAGGCTTGTATCACATCTTCAAGATGGATTAAAAATGGTAAACAAGTTCCAAAGTTATTGGAGGTAGGAGAGAAGGAGTGAAAAAGGAAACAGTGATTCTCGATTGTGTAATATTAATCTCAGGAAATGAGGGAATGTTTATTGAGGAGAGAACAAATAGCAGGGCTGCGAGATTACAATAAAAATCTTCCTTCACCACCCTGTACACTAGTTTCCTACGAAAGGACAGAGAACTGCCAGAGCCACTGATGCAAACAATACTCACTGGATAAATTTAGGTTGAGAAAGTAGGTTCCCAAGGAGAGGCATACAGGATCCTGCAACCAATACTGATTTGTTGAAATTTCGCCCCATGACCCAATACCTGGCTCTCATGAAGCCCTTTTGCACTTGGTTTGATCACATAAACTCTATTCGAGCTGCAGTGCTCTCTGACCATCAGCACTGGTCTGCACCATAAAACTGAGCAGAGATCATTCCTGCAGCATAAAATCACTTCTCACCCTTGTGCTGCCCTGTATGACAAGTGGTTGTGCAGCTAAATCTTAGGTTCAAATTCAGTTTAGAGCACCTCAAAGGTGCATTCGTCTCTATCAGTTAAGTGGGGTTGACTTTTCCCATGTGCAGATTTAGGCAATCATATACTGAGCTCATTGTCTGCAGGTTTAATTAATTCCTGTCACCTTTCAAATATATATTCAATGCACTTTTCCAACAAAAGCAGACAAAATGAGACAAAAACGACACAAAAACTTCCCAGCATCACGGAGAACAGAAATCTCAGCAAAGACCGTTATTCCTTTGCTACGGCAGTGAAACTCCACGGATGTGAAACACAGCACTTGCAAAACAAGTGCTTGGGTTTGCATTGCACTCCAAAACATACGGCTTAAATAAACAAACCCCGGAATGTGAATGAACTGGTCAATATATGGGATCAGACAGTCACCCCCGGCGCATCCCCGCTGACGTCTGTGGAATTCTGCCAGGGTTCACCTAACCCTGGGTTCCTGAAAAAATAAAGTAGTATCTGTCCTTCCCGGGCAGCAGCTTCCCCTGTAGCTGGGAGCGCTTTTCCTGGAGGCTTGTCAAGTTCAAACACAGAGCAGGATCTTTCACGAAGCAAATGTCACCAAGACAGGTGGTAAAATGGCACCGGGCTGGCTGGGGCTCGTGAAGGCAGGATCCATTTTTAAAGGGCAGATTTTTTTATACCTCAGAGGTGCCTATGACCTCTGAAATGTTTTGGTGTCAGTAAAAAATTGCTATAACGCTTTTAACTACGTGGAGGTGTGGGCTTTTTTTTTTTTTTTTTTAATTATATAACAAAATACCAGGATCCCCTCTACAAAATAAAGGGGAAAAAAAAAAAAAAAGACCAAACAAAAAGGCTGCCCAAGAACTTTCCTGAGCTTCTGAAATTCCTTAGGGTGGCCTTGTTGTGACACCTCTGTGTCCACAGATGATGCACATTACTCCCAGAACCCTGAGGACCTCTGTCCCAGTGACCTATTCATCATGGCTGGTCGACAAGGGACAGCCTTAGGCACGAACCCAAAGTCAGACTCAAACTCCCTTTTTTTGGGAACCAAACACATTTGTCATCTATCACTGCTCCAATTGCAAAACCAAAAAAAAATCCCAGACAAAATACCCCCAAAACTCTTCACGCTTTGCTAATGCCACGCATAGTACACATCTGATCCATAACAGGACATTGCAAAAGGCAGAGCAGTCATCTACCAAACCATTTCCAGGACAAAGCTTACAGGAATTTGGGACTGGATCTATCCTGGATTCAGCTCTGGGTTTAGGCATGTCCTGCCCTACATTCTGCGCTCACCTCTATATAGCAATCATTTGCCCTGAAGAAATCTTAATGGCCACGTGTCAGAGCATAGGGCTGGGAGTCAGGATTGTTTCCATCTCTTACCAGCTTTGCAGCTGATTCACTCCTGCTCCTTGGAGATGTCACTTTAGCCAAAATTTGCCTACCAGGTCACCAATATATTTTTTTTTTTTAGTACCATTAGCACTGAGCAGCAAGCTCTTTGTGAAACCAGGGAGCTGGAGATCAAACCATGATCAAAGAAAGCAGGAAGCAGCGATGAGGCTATTTCAAATATACTCAGCTAATGACTGTCCAGAGACCTTCATTGGTCTTCTTTTGCCTTCTCTGAGCCAGTCTGAGCATGAGAGCTCCTCAGGATGGCATTGTTGAGAGTATTTCTGGCATTTAGAATCAGGCTCGTCTCACTGAACTTCAGAACCTCTGAATGGACTGTCTAAACTGCCCTTGGAGTCAGCAGAGAGCACTGGGCTTTTCTAGGGTGTGATTCATCAGACCCATTATGGATGTCTTCCTCAAGACAAGATGAATCCCACCATGGAAATCCCCGTTTGTTCCCCTGGGCTGCAATGTAAGGGCAGACGACTTGCTCAGATATCAATATCCTTGCAGAAGACTGGAATTATAGGGGAGATGGATCCCATCGTAGCCTCATCTTGGCTTAGTCACCTTTAAGGTAAGGTTAGCCACCTACACATTTAGACACCCTCCACCAGCAGCAGATTAACACCTCCCAAGGGTGGTTCAACCCATCTGAAGAGGGGAATCTGAGATGAATCAATCTTGGGAGGTTCCTGCTGCTGTCACTGCTGTAATGAGGAGTCACTCTGGCTGCCCCACCATGCTCTGAGCAACGGCTAGATGAGTGCAATTACATCCCAGCAAACAGAAATCTTCTCATAGAAGGACATAATTTTTCCTATATTCAATCCTCACTAATGGAGAAAACTTCCCCCAAATACACTTCTTTATTTCTTATTGGTAGAGGTATTATTATTATTACTATCATTGTTGTTATTATTATTGACTCTCAGGAGCACAAAAATTATATCCCTTAGTCAGTACATTCTTGTTAGATGCCAGAAAATGTTTTCAGCTCTGTGTAAGACAAATAAATATAGGTCTGTGCTGTCCAAATTTATATTATTCACTTTTGAACTGACAAGAGACTTCAAATAGAGTTATGGCTTTCAAAGGCCTCATTAAAGCAAACAGCCAAGCCCACACAGACCTGAAATAGGACATACCAGTAAAAAGTGAGATCTTAGGGATATCTTGTCGTGCAGTATTTTCTTTCATTTTGAATTTATCAGTCACCACAGCTTCCAGAATCATTTAAAGTATAATTTAAGCCAAGACAAAGGTCAATGTCATAGATGCTGATATTTTGTTTTTAAACAAACAAATACACAGGCAAACAAAAGGTGAAATGATTAATTGTTTGAAAATTCTTTTTTTTTTTAAACTACTTTAACATCCCCTAGAGGTTAGAGTTATGGGGTTTCTCAAGGTATAAAAAGGGAGTTTTGAGTTGACTTGATTTTTGAAAGAATCACAACAGTCAAGTTAGGAATGTATCAAAGATTTAAGATAAATAACAAACAATACAAGGAATTCCCCAAGACTGAAGGTCTTGATCTTCATGATTGTTGAAAAGCAGAACTGAAGAACTTTTCATCCTCTCACTGGGACTGTTTTCATGCATAAGACATGTAAGAAATATTTTCCCAATGAGGACTCATCAGTGTTTTTCAATCAGGGAGAGCGTGCAACAATCCATATATCCAGACGCAGAAACCAGCTTAGCAGGAGGTTTGGCTTTCAAACATTTTACACAGCACAGCAATTACACAGAGAAATTAACTCTCTCTGCAAAGACTGGAACTGTTAGAGAGCTATATTTTTTAAAGGTGGAAGTTGCTGGACCTGTCAGTTCCTCAAAAAATGTGACAAACAGACAGCTCTCCCAGGATATTTCTAGGACACACAGATTTCATCTGTCTGGAGTCCCACTGACAAACCAACAACTGCTCAAATAAAAATGAAACAGAATACATCTCAGCTCATCTGCTCTGTCACATGCTGGGACGTGTAATTCAGTTGATAATAACCTCAAATTGAAGACACAGACTTGTTATGCATCATCTTAAAATCAGATTTTCTTGCAGGCCATGCCAAACCCAAAGATGCACTCTGCTGAGACACAAAAGGCCCTTCACAAACATTTATAAATATTTATCAGGGTTCTCCCTACACACCAGTAATGACACAGTAAGGTGCACACACATCTTATAAATCCATATTTAACACTTCCCCACTTACCTGACTCCACGGCTTCTTTAACCATCACAGCACAGTAAGGGTTAATCACCTCCCCCTGGGATGGCAGGTAAGGGCCACTGTCGTAGTTGGATAAACCAATACGCAGAAAGGGAGACATGACAAGTCCTGTGTCAAACAAAAGACAGGCGATACTTGGGAAGAGTCTAAATATTCCCTTGGTTTTAACCAGCCTCTTATCTCCGTCAGACAGGGGTACGCCGGCCGTTAGTTATCCATCCAACTGGAGACTCCGACTTCCTCCTCTGTCTAGCAAGATGACGGACTGACCGAGCACTGCTTAATGGGCGTAAGGTAGCGTAAATTAGCTGCCGGCTTAAATGCATAGCTGAACCCATCACAGCGCTGGAAAGACCTGCAGCAGCAGCTTTGAGCTTTAGTGACTTGATGCCAGCCGTCAGGAATGAGAATGACAATACACACAAGTCAAATCGGGGCTTTCTTGGCTGGGATAACCTCTGCTTGTAATTTACATTGAGTCACGCGTTCAAGCACCCAAACACTATGAGAATAGAAAGGGTTTCGGGAATACAAGGTTGTTGGAAGCCTGCAAGCTGAACATGAAACTGTGAAATAACTGCATACTATTTATATACCGCATGGAAATGATCTCAGGCATTCCACTGCCTGGGTGCTGACCCATATTCATAGGTGAAGCTATAAAGAGAAAATTCAGCTCGTATGAACCACACTGTGTAGATAGTGGGGAAAAAAAAAATGGATCTCAATAATTTTAAGCAGCTGAAAACAGAAACATAAAAAAAAAAGATGCCAGGAAACACAACAAAGCCTTTGGGTTGTTCTTCTCTGTAGGGTCTTTCAGAGCATCCAGAGAGAAGATTTAGTGAAGCCAGAAATTACTAACTGCTGTAGCTGGTGCCAATCATTGTGCCATCAGGGCCCAAGGACTGGGATTTACTGCCCAACTTTTGTGTCAACTTCTGAGCTCATGATTCCTGGCTCCCCATCTAGTCAATGGGGAGCAAGAAGCACTTTGAACTCAGCTGCAGATGCCTATAAAGTTAAAAGACGTGAGTCCTATCATCAGCTGAAGGCTGTCAAATATATTGATGAGAATATAATGTTCAACTACAACAACAAAAAGTCGAATGACTTGTGGGTCGGGACGCAGTCCAAGTCTCTTCTCCTTTTTACACATAAAATGTTCTATCCCAAGGGCAGCTTCTCTAGACTCACACAGAAGATGACCCTAATTAATTGCTGGGAATGGCATTTTCTTACCTGTAAATGGTATTTTCCTGACAGAGAAGTTCAGTCTCTGGCAAGAGGGGCTTTTCTTTTCATCACAGTTGTGGACAACATGGAAAGGATTTTCTCAGCTGAAAGAATGAGGGTAGCTGCTCCTCTAGCTGGGATGACTTTAAAACTTGGACTCTCTGCTCAAGGAGACAGGAGGCAAAACCATCAAGGAGAGAGGACAGCTTGCAAAACCAAGTAGTCCTCTGCTTGAGTGTCTTCTCTCTTGCCCAGCAGTGTGCAGTGATGGGTTTCCATTGGCCCCTCTGCAAAAGTCTAGGATGACCGTAAAAGTCAGAAAAACTTTGTGTTAGCGCACAGCCAGGTCTCAGTGGGTTTGTTGTTTTGCTTCTGTCTTGATATGATCAGATATCTTCTTCTTTCTGTTTTATAAAATGAAGACAAACAGCTACAGTTAACACTGGGACTGAAACACCAACTATTCTGGACCGAATATTCACAAGTACTGAGCACTCACACTGCAACGCTTTCTGACACTTTTCCGAACAGACGGCCCATGCAGCCAACTGCAGCTGTTGTCTAATAGAGATTTCAGCAGGGGAGGCTTCCCAGGAAGTTTCCCTATATTTGTTACTCCACATAAGGCAAATCTATACACTGGACAGCATAGGAATAATCTCCTGAGGAGTTTAGCTAACAAACATGCTGAGTTTTCAAGAAGACAGCAAGGACTCATAAACCCTCTTGGATAGTGCACTTAGAATAAAACCATCAGGTTTCTGGGGAAGACAGGATAGGACAGAAAAAGAGAAAAAAGTCCTGTTATCCATGTCTACTGTGGATCCCTAGGAATGCACAGATCATAGGCTGCCAGCAGCTATCAGCTATCACTCTGCATGTGGCATTGCCCTCAACTGGGAAAACATCAGCACTTTTGCAGTTTTACAGAGGCTAGTGGGAAAGGCAAAGCAGTGCCCAGGGTGGGATGCAGGAGGACAACCCTGTTCTCCTCTGGGTGAGAGCAGCATCTCTCTGAAGGGTGTTTTATGGTAGCCAATTGCCTGATGAACTTGCTCTGGAAAGCCACTTGCATTTAGGTATTTGAACACAAGTAGCTCTGTGAAGAGGGGCATTTGTGGCACTGCACAACAGTACAATGAATAGTTTATGAGTGGTCCATGGAACAAAAATGCTAACATTTCTGCCTGGACTGACAGAAACAGAGATATCTGATCAAATTAGGTAGGAAAAAATCTCTTTAAGAGGAAGAAATATATGTATATATTTTTCTTCCCTCCATTTCAGGTGATTATTTAACCATTTCCTTTGTTTAAAAAAGTAAGAAGGCTACTTACTCTAAAGACAAAAGGGAAAAGAAATCAAAGGGTCTGTGCCAGCAGAAGGGAAATCCAAGTTGTTGCATGTTCTGTCTGTGCATCGTAGCATCAGTACAGAAAGCTAACAAGACCCAAAGACTAAGGCCAACAGTCAAACATCTGCATCAGGCCCCTTTGTGTGAAAGGAGATGCATTCTCTCTGTCTTTACCATACTCCACAATACTTCTGGTGACTGCTGGGCAAGAGGAGAATGTGTATCCTCTTCCAAATCCCCAGTTCCCATACTCTTGGCTTTAAGGGCCTATTGTTCCATGGACAGGAGGAGAGGGAAGTACAGAGAGGGCTGTAAGCAGTTCCTTACCAAGACTTTTAAAACTCACTTTAAAAACTCAGGGTGCTAGCCAGAATTACTAGTCAACATGTTGGGCATCTAAGAACATGAGTGTTGCTGAAGGAAGCCAAAGGTTTATTGATGACTCCTCAGCACTAAAAAGCAGTGGCTGAAGTTCTAAAGAAACAAAACTAGGGCTAAAAGTTTGAGCCTGACATTCATTGCATTTCAATGAAATCAATGTAGTTATAAGACAGTTAAAATTGTGAAAGAATCTTGTCCTGCTAAGTACTAATATGACTGCTCCAAAAATCACTGGTTTGATGTGCTACAAGATACCTGTTCAGATCTGTGGATCTGGTCCCTAAACAGTGGCGTTTAAGACTAAGGAAAACTAAGCTGGACACTCCCTGTGCTCCCCCCCCCCGTGCGATACTCCATTTTGGCTCTGTGCAATCAAGTACTTCATGAACAGGTTTCCCAGAGAAGTTGTGGAGTCTCCATCCTTGGAGATATTCAAAAGCCATGTGGTCAGCAAGTTCCAGGTGGCCCTGTTTGAGCAGAATTGGACCAGATGACCCCCAGAGGCCCCTTCCAACCTCAACCAGCCTGTGATTCTGTGAAAGCATGGGTGGGACAGATCCCATGTAATCCTAGATGTCCACAAGCATCGGTGTCTCCATGTGAGGCAGTTACCTGGGTTCCTAAGAGAGGAATGGAGAGAAACTGGCACCATCAGATCATGAGCTGGACCCATTTCAGACCGTCCTATTAGCATGTGATGAACTCGTTTCTATCCCTGGAGAGCAAAGAGGAATGCCTGGGGATGATCTGTTCCCATGGAGCACCTCTACTGCAGAGATCTATTTTTGATCAGATTCCCCAAGCCATTAAATTTCAAAAGGTCCCCTGCATTGTATCAGATCTAAATGACTTATGCTGGGACTTCACATAACAGAGTCTATTGCGTGCGATGTTCTGCAGCCACCAGTAAACAGGTGGGAATTTTCTACCCAGCTGCAAAGCCTGTAGCTTTGGCACACTGTCTTTCCTGAAATCACCTTGGGTTTGGCCCAAACATCTGTTCTCCAGGTCATATCCCCAGCATTTCCCACTACAGGACTGCTACTTGGCATGAATCCATAGCCATAAACAGTTAAGGAACGACACAACTCAGCTCCAGCAATGGCTCGCTCTAACAGCAGCAGTTTAATTTAACACTAGAAGCAGCTGCAATGGATATGGAGAGTGTCTGCTTAATTTCCCAGTGGAAAAGATACTATAAGGTATCTGACAAATAAGGATGAAATACATCTTTTATAAAGGGCCACCTGCAACCTCTCCTCCAATCAAACATCAAATATAGTGTAATTGGGGTTCAGCAATACTGCACCTTGCTTCACTGGCACAAGGGAGCTTTGCCCATGCCAGAGAATAATGCAACATATGGAAATCATTCACAGATGATACTAGGAAGTAATAAACTCCTTAATATCCTTAATCAATTGTGGTTAAGGAGAGAAGAAGAAATGAGATCCTGCTCAGTGGAAGAACTGCAGTGATGCTTTTAGTGGGATTTATGCTTTTGTGTTTCACTGCACAAGAACAGATGCATGCATGATGCAGTGAAGATGGCAATTAACTGAACGAGGGCCAACTGAGAGGGGAGGGGAGATATTTTTGGATTTGAGATGCTTCTTTCCTCATGTCAAACTCACATTTTCTAGAGATCAGAGGGAATATTTCCAGATCTCTCTCCTTTTGGAGGAAAAACTGTGCACACAAAATGTGTTCATAATCTGAGGATCAGCATCACCATGAGGAAAAGGAACCAGAAGTTATAGCTGAAAGGTATGAACTTTATTTCATCTCCTGAAAGGCATCTCCTAGTCAAAAAGGCAGGTCCTGACCCTGTAAAGATCTCTTTATATAGCTGGTGGAGACCTGCAGATGAACATAGCTCAGCACACGTCAGGGTCTTCCTGCAGATTCCAAGAGTCACACAGAATGCCAGCAGCAATGGCTGGAGTTCCTGTCTCTGCCCCCTGATGCCTCATATCCCACAGACCATACAGTAGGAAACAGGATTTTAAATAACACCCTTGAGTGACTTTCATTTTGGGTGCCTGTGCTGCCTGTTATTGCAGTGGATATCAAACCAGCCTGTTCACACAAGAGGAATTTCAGAAACCCTCTGAGTGCCATCCAACATTTCCTACACTTTCCTTTTAGAAGGGTGTGGATGAGGGGAGGAGGAGGAAAAGGAGGGGAATTTGAATAGGCGTTTAATTTCCCCTCTCTCGATAGTCCCCTACGCCGTCTGCAGCATCTCACAAAGGCAGTGGAGGGAGAGGGTGAGGAAAGGCAGGACCAGCAGTCTCTGATGGGACTGGTAGAATAACAGACTCCATGAAAATGAAGTGCCTCACAAAACTTCATGGAACAAACTTGATTTCAAAACATAGAAGGCTCTGGGGAGACCTTACAGCACCTTCCAGTACCTGAAGGGGCTACAAGCAAAATGGAGAGGGACCTTTTATAGAAGGGGATAGTGACAGGACAAGGGGTAATGGGTTTAAACTGAAAGCGGGGAGATTTAGGTTGGATATCAGGAAGAAATTCTTCCTGGAGAGGGTGGTGAGGCACTAGAACAGGTTGCCCAGAGAAGCTGTGGATGCCCCATCCCTGGAAGTGTTCAAGGCCAGGCTGGATGAAGCTTGGAGCAACTTGGTCTTGTGGAAGGTATCCCTGCCCCTGGCAGGGGGGTTGGAACTAGATGGTCTTTAAGGCCCCTTCCAACCCAAACCACCCTATGATTCTAGGAAAGTGACCCAGACTGTAAGGCTTGACCCAGGAGCTTTGGCATACATGTCTAACAGTAACAGTGGCTTGAAAAGACAGTGAAATACAGCTGGGTGGGCACCCCACATGTCCTGCCTGTCCAGGACCATCTGCTCTGAAAGTGGCTCTGAAAATGGAAAGCGGTTTAGCACCCAGGGACACTCCTTGACACATCTTAATTCGCTCATATAGAAGGAGCCAAACTCTCCCATCAAAAGAACAATCTTTCAGATATGACTGTTATTTTCAGTAAACAACGTGAATTTATTTCCCCCTGGTGAGGCAAAATGTTGAAAGCAAAAATCCTTGTTATTTCTGTAAACTGGAAAAAGAAAAGAAGCAGAGCAGACCCACCAAATCTCTGTTGGGAATAAAATCCTCCAGTCTCTGTCCCCAAAGCTAGGTCCTAACCCCTTTTTTTCCCTCATCTTTAATGAACATTTGTCATGTGATCCTGGAACAAAACAAACTTTCACTCTCACCTGTCGTACAACGATTTAGTTTGTAAATATTTTTTTTTGGTACTTTTTTGGGGGTCCAGATTATTATAAGCAACTTTTCAGTATTGCTTTCTTATTTTCCTAGGGAGCTTTTGGTTAATGCAATTTCCTGTATCATTCCACTTCTGTTACACTGCCACACAAACTCAAAAGGAATGTTTTAAAAATAAGTATTTCCATTGTACTTATTTGTTATTTTATAATACTGACTTCTCTTTTCAGGTTTTAGTTGCATTCTGACAAACACAGGCTAAACTTGAAGCCACAGGACCTGGTTTTTCAAAGACTGCACACAAAATGTTTGAAAAGCTCTTTGAAATGTAATGAGGGAAATAAAATTATCTTGAACTGAGATGTAGCTACAGTATCTCCTTTCCTTTGGCCTCTTGTTCGTTAGTCTAGCAGTTCCTGTATTTCTGTAAGGTTTTGGCACTGGTTCACAGACTTCTTGCTGTGGGGTTTTTTTTTTGTTTGTTGGATTTTGGTGCTTTTTTTTTAATGATCCAGGTGGATTTTGCTTCAAATACATTACCATTTTTTATCAGGATGCTTGTTAATGCACTGAACTTCTTGCCAATGCCAGCATCTGCACCTATTTTTTATTTTCTTTCCGTTAAAAAAAAAAAAAAAGTCCCAAGGGGGATGGGCAGGACCATAATGGGACTTACTAACCTCCTTCCTTCTGCAGACACAGGTACACGCCTATGGCTGACCTTGTTCAGCAGTAGAGGTATTTAATGGCTTTTTTTAATCCAGAAATTTGCTAAAGATATTTGGACCCAGAATCATGGAAATGTTGGGCTGGAAAAGCGTGTTTCGTTCATCCCTCTGCCTCCTGGCAGACTATGTCTACATCATCCTTGACATATCTGTCTAGCCGTCTGTTGGGAATGAAGCTTCTTGTGTGCTCGGTGTTACCACATACTCCTCAAATACGTGGCAAAATTTGTCACAGAGGAGCCTCAGACTTTAACTGGAGTCCATACTGGACATCCACACCTTACTGACTTTGGAGATGTTTTTTAGGAAACTACTTTTGATCTAGGATTGTTCCATGTTTCTCCAGAGCTTGCACTATTATTTAAGGAGAATTAGTGTTTTCTCCCCACTCTCCTGCAGCACAGGATCAGCAGATCGCAAAAAGATGCCTGACTACCAGATAACTTCACTTTAGGGACACCAACAGCATGAGCCCAGCTCTGGTCCACAGTCCCCAACTGCCCTCTCCATGCCCTGAAGTCCTCCCAGTATGTCTGCAGGAATCTCTACCCCCAGAAGCATCTGGCCCAGTTCACACTGTACATGAACACCACCATGGCCATTTCAGGTTATTCAGCCTTGCCCACACCCTTGCAGTTTTGTGTTTATTCTTAAACACCTTAAAAGCAGAAATAATACTTTTGCACGGCAGAAGCTGGCAGACCTGCAGCTTCTGCCTTCATTCTCTGCTCCATCAGTCTTTGCTTCATGGCTTCACCAAAATGACCCCTTCTATTTAAATAAGGAAGCTCTGGCTCCAGCTAGGATGAAAGCCCTCTTACCACCTACAGTGTGTCCTACTAGTGTCCTGTTCTCAATATCAGAGCCTCAGGGGAGTTCCCAAGAGGCCATCCACCCCTCTCATATCTTTCCACCTCACCATTCCGCTCACACCATCTCTCTCGTCATTTGTCCTCCAGTTTCTTTCTGTACTTCTGCCTTTCATAATTACACCTGACAGGGTGGATATAGGACACACAGTGGATGGAAGAATGTAATACAAAACACAGTCAAAATTAATTTTAGCCCAAAGGATTGGGGTTTTTTTTTGGTGGTTTGGTTTTTTGAGTTTTTTTTGGTTTGGTTTTTTTTTTTTTTTGGTGGTGTGTTGCAGTCTGGTTCTTTCTGTTTGTTCTGGGGTTTTTTGTTTTTGTTTTCATTTGGGTGGGATTTTTTTTTCTTTTCATATCACCTCCTGGCTGCTTAAGCAAACCTTCCTGGGTTCACCTTCACACTTTGTGAAGGGCTAAGTCATGATCATGCAGACAATATCTGCCTCTCTCCTCCCCAAAAGTCACACTGTTTTCCCTACTAACTACTCCTGGCTCATGCTATTTCCTGGGCTCAGGAGGTAGCACAGAGCTTCACACAAATCAAACAAATATTCCATCTATCCTACGCTAGCTATCTTGGTACTTCTGGGGCTCACGATCCCCAGAAACCATGGGGTTCACCTTAGCATCACTCTCCTAGCTCAGTTAAGCAACACAGGGTGCAACGAAGATGCCTGTCCCTCCTGCACACACCACTGGACACAGAAAAGCTTGGTTACACACTCAGATATCCAGGTGCAATAGTACAGGCAGCCCTGGTGCAATCACAAAATCCCTAACAGGGACTAGCCCAAAAGCTGTGTCACCTCCGTACGATGGTACAAGTTACAGCCACAGCAGCATCTGCAAAGATGCCACAGATGATTGTTTAGTTTAGACAAAGAAAGACCCTTTCACTATGATCAGAAAAGGAAGAATTGACCAAAGAAATCAAGGCAGGGCTTTGCTCTAGAGATGACAAAGGTTGTAAACAGTTACCACCCTTTCCTCACCCCTCCCAAAAGAAAGGAAGTCCCTTTTTCTGGGGTGACAGAATAGGTGTTGTCTAATGTAGAACCACAGAGCCTGATTCTTCAGAGGGTCTGTGCAAGGTGGGTGCTGTAACATGAGAAGGAAAATTGATGGCTACTAGGATTTCAGCAAGCACATATGGCATTCCCTGAAAGGACTGAATCCAGAGGCTCACATCAGTACCTTGGTCCAAAACTCATTCAATAAACAGCACATCCTGCTTGTCTACCCCACCACTGCCCTCTGCTCACTCATCTACCACCATGGTCTCCCTCTCTGTGATTAGCAAGAGAGGTCCATGAGCAGATGGGGCTGCAGTTGGTGATGCTTCTACTGCTGAGGTCCTCTGCCCAAACGGGCCCACAGTCCCCAGAAGACAGTCTGTGGCCACTTCTCCCATGGAGATATGGGTCCATCTATTGACCCTGACACACTGGAGGTCCCCTTCCCTCTCCTCTTCGCCCAGACAAACCAATATACATCTGGGATTCCTGACACCTGACTTTTGAAATTCACTCTACTACGTACTCCATATACACCTGCATATGGACTATTCACCCCAGGCTCCCTTCATAAACGGCAGAAAGAAAGAGACCTGCTGGGTCTGCAGTTTCCATTATCCCCATAGAGCTGGCTAAAATGGTCAAAGGCCTGGTGACCTCAGATGCCTCTTTCTCCCCACAGCCGACAGAGACCAGGCAGCTAGTTCAGGCGGAGATATCTGTCTGTCATTTAGGCTTCTGAGACAAGACGGCATGGCTCCCAACTGTGGTGTCTCTCCTGCCAGCAGTTAAGCAAATTCAGACTTCAGCTTATGGGTCTCTGTCTGCATCGAGACCCAAATGTACTAACACATGTATTGCAGAGAGATGAGTAAGCTGAGGACACAATGATAGCTTTGCCTAAGCGAAACAGGTTCCAAACCAAAACTCACTGAAACCTTTATTTAACTTTCTATAGGGTTTGAATCTGGTCTATAAATAAGGCAGAAGGACAGTGTTAGTAACTATGAACCGGAAAAACTGACATAAGCTGTATAACTGAATTTTCTCATTATGAGATTTGGTAAAAGCACCATCCTTTCCAATTTCACTACCAAATACATTGCAGAGACCACCCTGGCTTTGATGGCAGGGCACAAGGAGACAGAAAGCTATTTTCAAGAGACTTTATCTAAGTTGCTCAAATGTTTTAACAACAATGTCCATAGTTGCCCTGACAAACAACCTTCCCTTGTACAAGGGAGAGGAGGGGACAGAGGAGCTGAAAACGAAAGCTGGAGGATGCATGTTCTTTACTATTTCACCAACGTTATAAACCAAAACATAAATAGCAAGTGTTACGGCAAGGGTGAGAGGGGAAAACCTGGGTAAATTCAGCTCTCAGCATGCACACAGTCCTTCAAGACAAAGAACAGTGACTCCCACATCAGCATTTGTCTCTCTGGTTTCCATGGATAAGTAGGGTACGACCTTGTCTAAATCCAATTCACAAGCCAGAACAAATCTCTATAAGCCTCAGCTGCTCTTTCTGTTCCCAACATATCAGGCCCAAAATGCCTCCTCTTTCGCTCAGCCTGGTTCTTCCCCCACCGCAGCTATTCCTGGCTTGTGCTGCTGATTTACATCAGAATAGGAGCAGGCTCACCAGCATAGAAACTCCATAGCAAAATCAAATGACCACATCAAAAACTTGCTCAGAAGAAAAGGTTTGAATCCAAGTGAAAAATTAATCATATGCAAGTGTAGTTTTGAAACAAAATAGAAGTTTCTGCTCCCAACACACTTGCAGAAGTCTGGAGCGAGGTTCATGGGGATTTACGACTCCAGATGACCCCAAAGCTTGGTCCCTTCATTAATGTGTTAGCTGTCCTGTTGCTGGCTGTGGAATCCCTCAGTATCCCTGTAGGTTTCTATCTACAAGCTCATTACAAGACCAAGCTGAATTAGTACTTCCCTTGTGCCAAGGCAAAGCTGCAACAAGCCTCCATGTTTCAGGAGTTACTCCAGCCTTACACATGTGTTTGCAGATAATCCTGATGTCACTAGCATTTCTCTCTCTCTCTCACGTTTTTTTTAATTAAAAAATAAAATTAAGGCCACATACCTGGGCAGTTTATTGAGGCTACAGGTTAAGTTTGGCCGCTCAGACAGACATTTAGCTCACAGTGAGGCTACTGCTGCTTTGTGCTTGGTCCCAAGGTCAGAAACAGGTCCACAGTGTTGAGTTTCTGCACCAATAATAGAATGGTTTGGACTGGAAGGGACCTTCAAGATCATCTAGTTCCAACTCCCTGCCATGGGCAGGGACACCCTCCACTAGACCAGGTTGCTCCAAGCCTCATCCAGCCTGGCCTTGAAAACATCCAGGGATGGGGGACAGAATGAGGACAGAAAGGGGCAAAGTACACACCTAGCAAACCCAAGAGAACCTTACTGTCAGTCCAAAGTTATAAGTACATTTGTTAGAGGAGTTCTTCTCGCACAAATCGCCAGAATAACTTCACAAAATAACACGTCAGCCAAAGCCCTACAGCCAATCTGCTTTGAGAACACATCCTCTTTCACCCTTGATCCCTGCATCCCCGAGATGAGCTAGATGTGGTGCAACAGCCCTTCTGCTTATTGGGATGGACCCAGTTTCTGCTTTTCCAGCAAACGTGGTGCAATGGCATATGAGGGAGGAATTGCACTTCCTGGCCTGGTGGGGGATGGCTGCTCTGCAATGAAACATCCAGATGTGAGGACAGAAGGGGAATCTGTGTTTGACTTAGACCTACTGTTTGGGTTATAAGTCGCCTGCTGTACTGTTACTGGACCTTTCAAATGCCTCATACTTATCAAGGGAAGAAAGTGAGGAGTTCAGAGGAGTCTATGACCTCATAGGTGATTTCGTAGGGCTGTGATTTAGTCTACAACCCTTGTCCCAGTCATAGCAGTGAGGGGCAGATCCATGCTGGTGACCAGGGAGAGCCATTTCTTCTCACCTTCTCTGCTGAGGTCCCAAACCTGATACATGCAACACGCAAGGACAATTCATTACGTTCATGACCCCTTTCTGGCTACATCCCTTCCTGAGGGCAAGGGTGTATCTCCTTTTTCCCCTGTGACCGGCACGTATGCTATAAGTGATTCTAGGTCATGAAGATCCTACTAAGCCCAAATTAGGCATTTTGATTTTGTGAAGTGATGTCAATACTGTTGGGATCAGCAGTGCATGGGCACACGTCCCACACCGAGTAGGCCAAGATACTTTCTCTGGTCCCAAGAGCAAAAGCATATCAATCCCTTAGGAATATCTCCCTTTCTTGAGAGACCCTCATCCATCCTGCCTACAGGGAGCAGTCCCTGTCATACACTACAGGTCAAAGTGTGCCTGCCAGAGCGCTGCTTAAACAGGCCACAACCATACGTGGGACCGTGCTGACACTTAAATAGTCTTGCTGATGGCAGCACAATGCTCAGCGCTGTTATTTTATTAGCATGGCCAGTAGCTCCGGACACACAATAAAGAACGGGACACTCTTGCTTTCAGAAGCACATTCAGTGGCTCACACCAGCTATCAGGTGGAGCTGTGCATCCTGCTCAGCAGGAAAGAGTGGGCAGCACATCCCAATCCGTGGCTTAACACCAAAGATGTGCGAGCAAGGAAAATAAATATCACTGTGGGAACGCGACCAGTCATTGTTGCTTTAGTTTGGGTTGGGATTTGTTTTGGGCTACATCAGATGAACATTTGGGTTCACTAAGTTGTCCTGGATCCCTTGAGACTTCACCTTCCACCCTGAAAGTAAAACAGTGGCTTCATATTGCACATAAGGTGGGAGTTTGAGGAAAAGGCATACTTATTGCAGAGTCCTAGTGAGTCTGTGTTCATTCTGGGGCTACATGGCATTCTTTCCATAAAGACGTGACAGGCAGAAAGGTCTTATGCCTTGGATGTCCCTCAACAGGAGGTAATTAGCTCAGTCTGTCCCAGGCACATTTTCTGAAGGCATCTTTCTCTTTCTTGCAAGGAATAATGATGCTTTTGTCTTAGGAGTTCTGGTGAGGTTCCTCATGCCCAGGAATGAGACTAATGAAGCCAGGAAAGAGCCAAAGCATCAAGAAAACTGAAGAGCATTTCCGTACAATGTGTTAGACCTAAACACAGGTGAATCTCTTGCTGAAATCTTTACACTTTGCAGTTAGGGAGGAATGTACTAGCTGCCCCCAGCCCCACACCCACCTCTCACCATATACCTATTTATCTTCTACCCACCTCATTGTAACCAGCACCTTATTTTCAGGCTGTCTGTCTACACAGGGGTTTTCCTGCCCCAGATTGCTGTCATGATGAGTCTGAGGGCTACCCTACCTCCTCCACCTGGTGAACCACTTCTGCAGGTATGCTCACATCTTCTCCTATATTACCCCCAGTGCCTGGAATGACCTTTTCAAACCAGTTTCAAAGGTTATTTTCCTGTCTTTTTAAATGATAAAAACCTCCATGACCAGCAGGTGTTAAGCTGCTGTTTTCTGTTGCCATAGAAAATTCTGTCAAACATATTTGATACAGAACTACTTGTTCAACTAAAACAAAATAAGTACTTTCTGAATAAAGGTTGTGTTGTTGCTCTAGGAATCAGAGGTGCAAAGTCTGAAGTTTTTGATTCAGCCAACCCACGTTAATGCCTCATGAAACTGTAGATAAGGTTCCCCCATATCCTCATTCTTTCTGTCAACCAAATTTATCCACAGGACCACATCTTCCATGAACACTATTGTCAGGGACGCTGGGGAAGGAACCAACATATTTCTGCACCACATAAAGAAGTCATGGTCCATCTTGGAAGCTCCAAGAAATTAACTGAATGGAAAAGCGTGTACCATCTCTAACTAAATTCCTATGACACATAAGAACAGCACTCAGAATCAAAACATTTACGTTAAGGACCAAAATATTTCCACTAGAGAACTAAAAAAAAACCTGCTGAAAAAATCCTGGGTTTTGGAAAGGAAAACACTTTTTTTTTCTCTTGTCCTCTAAACCCAACTGAATCTGTAAGCTCAAAGCTTCCAGCTTAGACCCTGTTCTTCCACCACCTTACCTGGGAGCATATCACTACGCCCATGAAGAGCTGTCATCTTGCAACACACAAGGTTACAAGATTTCCTCCTTCCTTCCATCTCCTTCTTTCACCATTTCTACTTCCATATGCACCATGCTTTTGCTACCTTTGCTATAAATCATTCCTACATGCATTGAAAACTCCTTAGGATCAACTTTTTTATGCGTTCATGCACTATCCCATCCTTAGCTCCTGGGTCAGGGCAGTAGTAATTATGGAGACAGTTCTCCTACTGTCATGTTTGCTGATAATTATAATCTGCTAAGTACAGAAAGGTTTTTATTGCCACTGTAGAATTGCTTTTCATATCATGGAAGACGTTCCAATCACCTCCTGTAGGCACCTCCCTTTGATGTCTCATCAAATTATTTCCTCTAACTGTTCATGGTCTGGCAACCCTGGATGAAAACTGAATTTTTCAGCACCGTAGGTGATGTGTCTATTCTAGGAGATTATTTCAATTCAGTAACACTTTGGTAAACTAATATGTACTTGTCATGAAGAAAATAAAAAGACACTTGTAATTGTCTTTTCTGGTTTTCTAGTTTGCAATTAGTGGGAATGAGACGTGGAGCTTTTTTCTTTTTCTAAACTCAGGTATTCAGCAGGAATTACTCATGAGATACAAATGAAAAAAAAAAAAAAAATCCATGAGAGTTTCTCCATAAAGTCTCTCCTGCCCGTAGAGAAGTGGCATCATCTCCTGATCTGGCCTTGGGTGACAGAATGGGGCAGAATAATCTTTTCTGCCATTTAATTTGAGGTCTACATACTTCACTGGTAACACTGCTCAGTGAAGGGCATAGCCTGGTTTATTGATATCCTGAGGTTTTTCACATTGTTCTGCTAGATGAGATGCCTCTTTGTGTCTGCACGCAGCTCCCAGGTGGTTCAGAGCTACTTTCTCCATAATCTTTATAAAACAGGGGTAAAACCTCCACTCTTTGCAGTCAGGTCCAGATTGATATGCAGGTCAGATCCTTGACAGCTTAGTGACAGATCGACAGTCAAACACTTGCAGGTTCAAACACCTGGCCATGCAGAAAAAGCACTGCAGAGGACACAGCCCAAAGGGCTCATGTGATGAGCTGTACCCACCAGCCCTTCTCTCACCCTTGACCTTGCAGGGCGAGGACGCTCTAAACTGGTCTCAGCGTTTAGACTCCCCTCCCTGAAGAAATGGCAAGTTCAGCAGACATAACAGAAGTCACAGGGGCAAGAGAATCAGACTGAGTACAATACATAGATGGCCACAAGATTCATAATGTCCCTGTTCTCACTCATTTATCAACTGGAATTTTTTTTTGCCTTTTAGGGTTGGTATTTCCTTTGTGTATGATCTTACTATATTGTTGTATTTTCTGGAGATAAGGTGGGCATGTGTATTTGATGACAATAAAGAAAAGGAGATACAAGTCTTTTGAATGAATGTCAAGCAAATTAGAAGACATAATAAAGGCAGCTAATTATTGAGAAGCAAGCCAGCTAATTAACAGGTCGAAAACAATGTGGAAATGACCGTTCACTAAAATGAGAAAAAAAAGCTTATAATCTGTAAATCTCAGGGCTCTTTACGGCTCAGACAAACATCAAGAATTTCACTCTAGAGGTAATTGAACCCTGCATCCGTACCACACACACACCACCATGGTGAGAGAGACAAGGTACAGCTACGTGAAAGCTGAACCATTTTCTTTTCTTCCTGCCCTGGGTACATCCTATATAACCGTATGCTTCTTCCATTCAGCATTTCTGCCCGAAAGGACTAAACACAGAATTTACACATAGGCGAAACTAAAAATATCCTAAAATGAGATGGCACAATTCTGCCCCAGCAAGCTGCTCCAAAGCAAGTGTTGCTACAAGGTACAGTACAGATTTATCCACTGCTAAAATAGCTGTGCGTAATTCGAAAAGCAACCTGGGTTTGTTCCACACAGAGCATCCAAGTTAAAAAACGTTATCTCTACTGCTGGATGTGATCTGGTTGGTGGTGACAAATAAAAAGATCTACAGTGGGTCTGACAAATCACAAAATTAACATGAACAAGCAACAACCCACAAAGCACTTTGCAATTGGCTACGGAGAAGAGTTTGCCGTTTACGCTGCTTTTGCCAATGTTTTCCTTCCAGCCAGGCCTACAACCAGGAGTTGGATGCTCTGGTTAGGATGCAAGTACAGGCAAACAGAGAACAACACGATGGAGTGGAAACAAACTGTGACAGCGAGCTTGCAGGCTAACACAGAATGCCTTTTGATGTCAGTCACAAACACGATCTGGTGAACACTTCTATGTGAGAATGGGCAGATGGCACGTGAGTAAGCCCGCAAGTGAACTGTGTGTGCACACTAGCTGTACACACCTGTGTAGGATCAAGGCTCTAGTTAGTCCTACAGACAATTTCACACATACAGGTTTTTACTCATACTACTGTATTGACTTTCTTTTCCTTTCCTATGCTGAGAACGAGTTTTTTTGAAGCTTAGGTAAAAGAACAACATTCTGCTTACACAAACCTCAACACAAATGGGAAGCAACAGCAGAATTTGCAGGCAAATGTTTTAACTTAGATCCCAACAAACATACATAAAAACCCAAGAACTGCTCCTATAGAGCAGCCCTCCTGACAAAGCCCTGCAAGGTGGTTAACACTTCACCCCCTTCCTAGGTTGCTGCAGAGACATTTGCAATTTAACCCAGAAAACAAGAGAAGAAACCAAAAAGTTGCCATCAGAAGTTAAATTCACCGTATCACCTTCTCCAGAACAAAGTGGGAGGATATACAGAGACTAACCTGGAAAAGATCCCAAGGAGGAAATATAAAAACTTGTCATGCTGGGAAACTAAGCTTCTGAGGCTCTTCTCTCCATCCCTCCTTCCTCATCTCTCTAAGCCTTTCCTTTGAGGCCCTCCATCTCTGACGTGACAGTGAGGCATACAGTGCATACGCAAGAGGCTCTGCGAATCAACTGAGTGACTTTCTTTGAAAGGAAACGTACTTGAGGCAGCAAAAAAACCCGTAGTTAGCTCCACCCTGGCAGTGCAATAACCTTGGTGTGAAAAAAATTGAAAAATTTTACCCAGTGTAGCAGTGTGACTGCAAAAAGAGCCTGGGCATGGGGGAATTGTTGAGTTGCAGGGTGGAAGTTCAGGATAGGGACCTGAATCCTAGATCGCAGTTTGAAAAAAATCCTAAAGGACATGAAGAAGTGGGGAGAAAGTCTCAGTTCTGCATCGCCTATGCCAGTGCAACTGTGACAGCATCTCAAAGCAGGGAGTCTTTGAACTCAGAAACCTCTGTGCAGGCTGAGCATTACTTGCTTCGTTCATCCTGGGCCTACAAGAAAGCTGGGGAGGGGGATTTTTTACAAGGGCATGTACTGACAGGAGAAAGGGTAATGGGTTTAAACTGAAAGTGGGAAGATTTAGATTGGATATCAGGAAGAAATTCCTTCCAGAGAGGGTGGTGAGGCACTGGAACAGGTTGCCCAGAGAAGCTGTGGATGCCCCATCCCTTCAAGTGTTCAAGGCCAGGCTGGATGAGGCTTGGAGCAACCTGGTCTAGTGGAAGGTGTCCCTGCCCATGGCAGGGGGTTGGAACTAGATGGTCTTTAAGGCCCCTTCCAACCCAAACCATTCTATGATTCTATGTGTCCTCATAGGTGTTGGCCAAAAAGTCACGTGAGGAAAATGAGGGGTTCAGCATGGCTCAGGGAGCTTTGGCAAGTGAAGGACGGTGGTTGTCAAAGTCTCATGTCCAGCCAAGACACCACAAAAGAGACAGAGGCAACAACCTGGAGCCCACACTGGGTTCCAGACTCAACTCTGAAGTCAGGCATTCAGCCAACAGCAGCTTGGTGTGACTGTGAGCTCCAGGAAAGCAGCTAGGAAATGGTCCTAGGAGGCCATCTGGTACCTCCAACTGAATGCAGCCCTGCTCCAGTGCAACCAGGTGGGACAGAAACCTCCCTGGAGCTAATGGTCTTTGTTGGTCCCTCAACTCAGCTCCTAAAGCACATTCCCCAGAAACTCAAAAATGCCTGGTGGACTCAGCTGGGAGGTGGAGTCCTTTCATCAATCAAAAAGAAAGATAGGAAAAGAAACATAAAAAACACCGGTCTGGGACCTCAAGGATTTGGCTGTTCAGAAATACAAAGTCAGAACATTGACCTATGCACTGCAAATATTTCTGCTTCTCCCATCTCTTCACCGAATTTTTTTTAACAGCAAGTTCAGTGAAACTTTATCTCTTTCTGCCCCAGTAACCCTACTAAATAATCTGTTATTAGCATGACTCAATTGAGCGGCTTTCAGCTGCTGAAGTAATTTTCTTTGCTACTGTTGTTTCATCAGTGGAAATTAAAAAAAAAGAGCCCTTAAAAAGCTTTCCGCCCCTGCAATGTATCACGTTACTGGAGACGAGAGAGAAGTACAGCCCAGACATTAGTTGCATTGTAGTTACAATTTAAAGGGTGCCTTAAAAAGGATCTGATCACACCCAAGAGTTTGACTTCATCAGCATTCAACGTGGATACAGGGAACATAACCCAAGACTGAGCAGCCAGGCCGGGTTTTCGAGTCCCCTCCTTCGAAAGGAAATGCATCTCACAACACTACTCAGCAGAGGAAGGATGAGGCAGTTCACTTTTCTTTACCGCTCAAATCTGCTTTCAAACTTAGCACTAGTTTGTAGAATATTACAAACTTGATCTGAAAATGATACACCCAGCTACTGAGATACCAGATCTTCTCTAAAACTAGACTTCTGTCTTAGTACATGCTGCTGTAACCAACACCTACAAAATATCACAGAACCTAGCGGGGGAAAGTATTTTCCCTCTATATTTCCCTCCGTTTGTTTATTGTGTTGAATAATACTTCGGTTGTAGTCGGTTTTCATTGTTTTTCTCACCTTCCCCTCTTCTTTGTAGTGCATGAAGGCACATGGGAGAAAACAACACTTTTTTAAAGGCAGGAAAATGTGATTATGAAACCACAAACTCGCAAAATACATCAGGTGTAGAACCTGAAAGTAATTTAAACTCTTAATTAAGGGGGACGGGAAGGGTGTGGGGGGGAAAGACAAGACCGCTCTGGCTAGATTTCAGGCTGACAGTTTTCACAGAAGCACAGAACTAAAATCCCGTAGCAGAACAAGAGCTGATAGCTGAAGCAGAGCGTCCTGAGCAGCGTCCCAGGTAAAACGCGATGCCCACAGCACCGCAGTGCCCCAAACTTTCTCGCTGCTGCTGCTGCCCCTCTGAGCACTTTCTACCCGCGCACGGCTTGCGCGCCCCGCGCCGCCTGCGCCTGGGACGGGGGGTATTTCACCCGCTCCCCACCAGCCCTCGGTGCCCCGCAGAGGGGACGCCCTGCCCGCGCAACCTCCGCCGCCCTCCGCACCGCGAGCAGTACCTGCTGCCCACGCAGCTCCGCTCGGCTCAGTTCGGTTCTGCTCAGCTGGGCTCGAGCCCAGTTCAGTCCGGCGCTGCAGGGTTCCGCCCGATGCAGCCCTGCTCGGCACAGCGCTGCCCGCCGCAGCCGCCCCCTCCCCGCCGCCGCGGCCCGCGGGGAAGCGCTCGCCGGGCCGTCACCGCCGCGGCTGCCCTCGCCGCCTCTTCCTCCTCCTCCTCGGCACCACCCGCTCAGCGCCCTGCCGCGTCCCCTTCTCCGCCCCCAGGACCCCCCGCCTACCTCCCGTGTTTGCCCCCAAAAGGAGCCCGATCCCCGACGGCTTGGTGCTGGCTGGGAGGGGAGCATCATGTCCAGACCTGCAAAAGACCCCCCCCTTCGGGGCTGGGGGCACAGAACGCCCTTTGCCGGCAGGGAAACCACAGCTGCAAAGAAATGTACACCAAAAGCCATGAAATAATTAGGATAACCTGTTGGGTTTTTTTTTCGTTTGTTGTCTTTATTTTTTTTTTTTTTTTTTTTTTAGGCTGCAGAGTTTTGTTGTGGCTAGCAGGGGAGGTTTGCTGAGGGATCCAGAGGGGAGCTCCACAGGGAAGTTTTTCCTCATTCATCTGTCCCATCGTCTCACATTTTTGGCCATGTGTGCCTGAAACATTGCTCTTCCAGGCAGGCCCAACCTCAGACCAGGTTGTTGTATGGAAGAAGGCCAGGTGGTACCTGTTTGGTGCACCCCTCTCAGGTGCTTGAAGGTGTCAGAGGTGGGTTTTGCATGGGACATCACTTAGGAGACCTCAGCTCCACTGCTCCTGTGGCTTCTTCCTGCGCTGTAAGATCAGGTGTGATGCTGGGGATTGTGGACGGGTGAATCTGGAGGGGAAAACTGGCCTGGGAACCTGAGAAAGGAGTGACAAGAAGGAAAGGAAACCCTAGAGATTTGGGGGATACAGGGCTTTGGAGGGGACCATGAGAAATCCTGCTGGAGCACACTCAGCTCTGTGAGACTAGTGGGCTTTGTTGCTGCTAACAGTCAAACAAATACGATTACAGCTATAGCAAGGAGACCTACAGATGTCCTTCACACCCCTGACGTACCCATGGAAGACTTGATGTTCAGGTACATTCTGTGAGTCCTAAGGCTCTGGTGAAGGATCTCAAATGGTGTTTCCCTAAAAGTTCGGTGCACCATTAGAGGTGCAGAACATGCCCCCTGCCAGCCCTGGAAAAGAGATATTTTGTTTGAGATCATCCAAATGAGGTGTTTAGAAATTTTAGGGCCTGTAAATGTTCACTTTGAACCATCTGGGATGGTTCTTTGAATACCATTGTGATTATTTTGCCCTTGCTGCTGATCCCTAAAACGCAAAGTGTGCATTAAAATAAAGAAAGGGGAGGCAAGGCAAAGGGAAAGGCTGCAGGGATTTTGGACATCAGGGGGAACGAATTGCTGCAAAGAGTGGTTCTCTCCTATTTACTGGAACAATTTGAGCTGAGTATAATACCTCTCCCTGTTACCAGCAGCAGAGAAAAATACTTTTCAGGAGGCAGATGATTCTGTGTTTCAATTGCTCACACATCATTACCTTACATATCCATCCTTCCTGCGTGCGTCAGAGCGCATCATGTTGGGGAGGCATGGGGCGTGGTGTTGATACTACCAGCATGCAGAAGAGGTTCTTTTACCCCAAGTGAAGGTGAGCTGTAGATTATTAAAATCCCATGTATTTCCATCCCAAGCTTAAGGTTCCAGCTCCACTGGTTGCTGACTCTGTTGCTACAATTTGCGCAGGATCGTGACGGTTGGAGGATCCATCGTACCCACCTGCACGGGGTGAGTACAAGCTTTGGGCACCATAGTGGCGTATCCCCAGCTGTATTTCAGCCCCATGATCTCTCGCCCATCCACTGACCCTAACGATATTGATCCCCTCCCATATACCAGTTCCAACCTGGGAGACGGAGCATGATGCAGCAGCCAAATATATGAGGATCATTTTGCCTATAGAAAATGTTGCAGATCTGCAGATATTTAGGCTCAGGATTATTTTCTGGGTATCACATATAAAACAGTGCATTGGGCCACTTAGCCCCAACATAGGGACATAAAAAAGCTTCAGCCTGTGTCCTCTCCCAGCAAAACATTTGGCTGTGCAATGGCAAAGTCTCAGAGCAGGAAAAATCCTTGGAAGGATGCCTTCAGGTGCCCCAAGGAAAAACCAGTACAAGCCCTTTCTAAGGGGTCATTCACCCATCTTGTCCTTCCAGAACTCTGGTGACAGCTCCGATCCTGCCCGCCGGAGCCTGTCCCAAAGCTGTCCTTCACTGTTGGAAAGTATTCCTTTAATGTGCCGCCTAAACCTTCCTTGCTGTGATTTAAGCCCACTTGTTAGAGAATCACAGAATCAGAGAATGGTTTGGGTTGGAAGAGATCTTTAAAGGCCATCTAGTCCAAACCCCTGCAATGATCAGGAACATCTTCATCTGGACCCTGGTAGGTTACCAGGGACACGGAGAACAGACTTTCCCCTTCTTTTTCACAGCAGCTTTTTGCGTAGTTAAACTGGAAAGCGCTGTAGTCTGGGAGGCATCTGCCATATTAATTACCCAACTGACACAGAGCTTCCACTGAAACATGCATCAACTGCTGCGCATTATTATTGTCATTTAACTTGACTTGTACAACTCATCAGGCATTGCCTTCTACAACAGACAAGGCCACTCCTGTGGGTGTAGGTATCTGGAAACCAAAAACCCTTAAAGCTGCATCTTTCTGGTGGAAAATATCACCACAAGCCATCATGTTTTCTTTCCTGTGTTTGAAAACCACCCACATTTTCAGTAAGAAAAAAAAAAATCAAATCAAACTGATTGAGCGTTTTGCCTGGGCAATGGGCCTTTCTGAAATTTCATTCTCAAAATATTTGGCCTCTGTTGTTTTGTTTTTTTTTTTTTTTTTAAGGATGATTATTTGCAATTTATTGTTAATTTAAAGGAGGTGTGGAGGGAAAAAGAAATAACAAGGGAGCACTGCTGCAAAAGACGATAAAATATTCCACTTTGTCTTTGCTTTGAATTAATTAAAACTCAGTTAATGAGTCAATGCACTTGAAAAATAAAGAAGAAAATACATCAGGTTAGGTAATCTTCAGTATTAAAATAACACTAAAGCTGGACTTGGTTTTTTTTTGTCTGTTCCTCCCTAAAGGTACCCACTTCTGCTCCAAGTGTGTGTTGCCTGTTAACACAAGGCTTACATTTCAGTTTCTTTTAGCAATCATAAAAAAAGGAGTTGAAACTGGCCTGAGAGGTCAGTTCATCTCCTTCTACTGCATGTCAGGTTCGACACTTCCCAAACCACCCGTTCCCAAGAGAGGTCTGGCTGTTACGCTCTTCCAGCTTGGGAGATCCCCAGCCTCCGCAGAAGAGGACAGGAAATGCAGTGAGTAAATCACACCACTTGCAAAATACTGTGTGACGGTGCATATCTCCCGAGCCTTGCCAGAAAAGCTTGAGTAATTATAGGAGAATCTTTGTACAGAGTGCACTCTGATTTTACTTCCTTGGAACTCCTTCACTGGAGAGAGATATTGTCCCTTTCAAACTATAAAGAGTACTAAGTTGACTGTGATGCTGGTCTTATCACCGGTGTTGTTGCAACACTCTCCAAAGAGTTGTCAGTCTCATACCAAGGACCAACCGAACATACGACGCAAAATCAGTTCCCAAGTCCATAAAGTGTGCTCAGCTGTGATTTTATAAAGATTCAAAGCTTTTTCTCAGTCCCTATTTAGTAATTTTGTGCTCGATTCTATGGTTTGTCAGCAGCAAGAGCTGGTGGCGTTCAAAGTCATCTGTTTGAGCAGATGGATAAAATGCATTTCAGGGCACAGATTGAGGGAGGCAAAGCCGCTGCCTGCCCTCACCTGCCGATTCCCACACTCTGCCTCTCTCCTGCCTGTGTCCTGCCTCCCCACCCCAGGTTATGGCTTCCTTGCTTTGCTGACTCAACCGTGCTCTCAGCCAGAGCAGCAAAACCGTCTGGATTTAAGAAAAACAAGCAAAGCAAAACTGAGAAAAAAAAAAAGGGGGGGAGTTGCCCTTTGCCTATAACAAGCATCATTTTTGCAGAGCATGGCCATACAAAGAGCTGAGTGAACACTTCCCCACAGCAGTGGGGAAGAAGTGGAGTGGGTGGTGGAGGGGTGGGTGCGGGTGAAAACCCATTAGCTCTGTAGCCAAAAGTTGTATGGTGTGTGACCACATGGTCTAGTTGACACTGTGAGAGAGGTGTGGTGCTTTGAAACTGCTAGGAAAATACTAAGTAATTTGTGATTAAAAGCTCCTCTCCATTGTTTGGGAGTTGTGGGACTGCTGGCATGACTATTCTGCCACTCCTAGCTTCTTCGGTAACATCAATTAATTGCATGGGGAAATCTGAAGAAAAATCAACAATAATCATCTTTGGAATCACAGAGTCACAGGATGGTTGAGGGTGGAAGGGAGCTCTGGAGGTCATCTAGTCTGCTCTCCTTGCTCAAGCAAGGCCACATGGAGCTGGCTGCCCAGGACCATGTCCAGACAGCTTTTGAATGTCTCCCATGGTGGAGTGTCCATGACCCCTTTGGGCAACCAGATGACGTTGGGCTCTTTTTGTAATGTATTTACATATCCTCTGTATTTACTGTCTTCCCAGTTAAAAGAACTTTAGTTTAAATTCAGTTGGAATTAGCAGAAGTCATTGCCCAGGCAGGTCACAGAGGTTAAGAGATCAGCAGGATTTCGAGTATGCTCACGTTTATCTTTGTGTCTTGCACTGATATTCAGCACAGAAATTTGTAGCCCTCTGGAGGGTACTGTAAAGACAAGATGATTGGGAGGTTGATCAACTGCCTGCTGCCACTGTGCTAACAGTACAGGGCTTTGTGTTTTGAACATGAGACATTGGTTTAGGTCTGGATGTCTGGGTTTTGAACCTCGCTGCTGACAACTCGCACCACGGTGTCCTCCCATGGCTGATGTGTATACCAAGGTATAAGCTGCAACATAACTGAAATCTGAAGTCAGCATCAGGGCTAGGAGATGTTTATGATGCTTACTCCTTGGAGACATATTCACCTTCTTCAAACTTATGGGCTCCAGCAGCCCAGCTGGTAAGGGCTGTTGCATTTGGTCTAGTGACCATGCACTTATAATGGGTTTGAATCCTCTTCCCAGGAACCCAGAAATGTTTGGGTTTGGATTTTTTTTTTTTTTTTAATTATCTGTGCAGTTTCAGCAGACAGTCACAGATTCCTATTTTTCAAATAAAATAGTTAGAAAGAGCAATAAGACACCATATTGTTAACACCAGTTTGGATGCTGAACGAATGCTTTCGCATGTAATGGTGAGGAGTTGAGAAGTTTTGCCTGATGACTTTGATTCTGGGTTATACACTGCAGTAACTGGAAGAGTTTATCACTCATATTTCAGAAGTGCTGAGTGTCTGACACAGAAAACCCTTGTGCTGGGTGCTGTATGAAATCCTAAAAGGGACCAACTCCTAGAAGCAAATAGCTTCCTTTATGCAGGGCAGTCTGGAGGAGGAAAGCCCAACAGAACAGGTTGTCTAAGGCAGGACCGAAGTCTCTCACATCCAGTGTATCAGTATCTCCTAGTTTTTAATGTGTTCATCTTTATTGTGCCCTACAAAGGAAAAGCTTTCCTTCTTTTCTAGACAGAGGACTGAAGCCTCGGGACACAGAAAAGGCAACGTCTAGCTCATGAGTAACCAGTCACTCAGTCCCACACTATGAGTCCCCAGATTGTGTCAAGAGGTCTTTTGCACTTGGACCTGCCTGGAAGGCACAGGCAGGGGACAAGGTGGAGACTTGTGCCGTTTGAGAGTCTTTCCTGAGGCATGGCATGAATTAATGCCAGAAGCAGCTCCAGGTGGGGAAGGCTTAGCCAAAGGAAGAGCTGATTTAGCATGGGAAAGGCTACAGGATCTGCGGTGTCTGGTAGACGTGCTCGCAGCCACTGGTGGAGATGTAAGCCTCAAGCAGATTCTTTCACCAAAGGCATATGCAGATGCTCATTAGTGGTCTTCACAATCTCAGTAGTGCTTTTTCCAGGAGAGGCGTTGAGAAAAGTCATCAGAGTCATTCAGCAAATGAGGCTGCGACATGGAGAGATAGGTCAAAAGGTGAGCTGGGCTAAGCCTGCTAAACCCTGACTCAGCCCACTCTGCCCCTCTCCTAACTCCAGGAGGGGATGCTGAGCAGCCTCCTGCCTTGCTACGGCTCTGCTACTCCACTGTGTGCTGAAATTATGTTGTCACCTTCTTGGTGCTGCAAAATGAGTGCTGATCTACCTCCTGCGCTTGGTTCTCGCCAGTGCCACCTCCTAGTTGGGAGCAGCCAGCCGAAAACCACCCTTTCCTGTACTTTTTATCTCTGCCCTGTAACGTATCCCTGGGCAGGCATGATCCAAAGATGAACTGTAAAGGTCTGTCTTTGTTTTATTTCTCTGAATTTTCTCTGTTGCTCACATGAGCTGGCCTGCTAATTATTTTGAATTGACCTATTCACAAGAAACAAGGATGCCAGCAGACAATGTTGTTACCCAGGGAAATTTTACTAAGAATGGGCTATTCAGTTGGGTGCTGTGGTGTGCACTCTCCTTCTAAATTTCCCAGAAATCTGTTTTCTCCACTGCAGAGTTAGCGTAAGCTGGGGTGAGCAGAGGCTGCTGACGGTAACTTTTCAGACCTGACCTCCTTGTGGTGAATATTTGGGGTGAGGAGTGGGTTTGCTGGCTTGCTTCCTTTTAGTGGTTAAGGTGAAAGGTCAAAACTTTTTCTTCTCTGTGCTATGAAAATGTGAGTGCCTTTACCATCAGTACTGGCTGATGGAAACATATCAGACTCTGGTTAAGGGAACCACTGTCACATCCTTTCTATTATGGCCACAACATTGTCAAAATGATGACTTTCCACAATAGACTCTGTTCACTGGAAGATAATGGATGTCCAGGATGCTTTTTCCATCAATGACCTCAGCTTTGGGACACCAGCAAGAGACATGATGGACTCAGTTTTCAGTAACATGGAAGAGAACAACATTAGATGGTATTAAATGTGTCAGCTTCCCTCTGAAAACCAAGTGCCTGGCTCTGGAAGCCAGGAGAGCTGGTCCTCAGAGGTAGATGCTACAGAGATCTCAGCTAGGATCAGGAGAAGGCACTTGAAGCAACTGTCCTGTGCAACTGCAGCATTAAGAAGTTACGTGAAGGTAAGGTAAGCAATGATGTTCTCTTTTTTTCACTGGTCACAGTCAATGGGTTATAACCCACTCAGGTACTCAAGTGTCTGCAGCATTGCTAGCAGGAGTAGAAATGGAATTTCAGTCAGGGAAGAAATAAAAGGGAGATCCCCACACATTTAATGGCTGTGGCTTGGCTTTGTGCTCACTGTTCATGACTACTTTCCTAAGAATGACTGAAGACTACTCCATCAACCCATTAGAAACATAACTCTCTGCTTTGTGTGATGCTCACGTCCACAGTGGTCAGGGTGTCAGGCAGGGTAGGCAGAAACACTGAAAACCCCACAATCATGTTAAGAGACCAGATGAGAAAAAAGAGAAAGCAATCAAGGCCAGATTAGTGCTGTAGGTGACCTTCAGTACCTTTTCTAAGCCATAAAGGGTGGGAAGATGAGAGGGACAGGAAGAGCACAGGTACAGTGCGGTGATGATTTGGGGCACCACACGGCGAGGAGGCTTGCTTTGGGTATGTGTGAACACAGAGGATGTTGCCTCACTTGGGTTGGTTTTGGGGATGCCGTTGCTGCTGCTTGCACCAGTACAGTGCGGAAATACCTGAGCTCATTTGAAACAAGCTCTTGTAGCTATTTCAAGGAGTTGCTCTGTGACAGTATAGATGTGGGGGAGGAAGGGTTGATTGATCATAGCAAGATGTTGGTTGGTATCTGCGCATTAAATCAGTTGTCTTTGTATATTGTCAACACAGCAGCGAAAATGCAACTTTGGGGTAACCTAAAAACTGGCTGCAAGTCCTCTGGACCCCTGGCATACAATAAAGCCTGGGCTGCTGCGTCTTCAGGGCTCTTGTGTGTTGGTAAACAAATGAGAGCCATGGTACTACTTCAGGAACTAGTCACACCTCCATTTAGAGAAGGTCGTGAAAAGACCCCGGAGCATTCTTTCCTGTGGAATATCTCCTAGTCATGCTCCAGGAGCCTTACACATTTACTCCAATCACCCAGTCCTGGAGCATTTGTTTATTATTTGAAGTAGGTCATAAGGGTAGCAACTCAGTCTGTTTTGTCTCTGAAGGATTTGGTTTGAACACTTTGCTTTCCAGACAATGATAAACACAACTGTATATGAAACATTTTTTACTTCAGGCTTCATTGGCTTCTTGGAGACTGCTCTTAGTCTGGAAGCCTGCTCAGTAGTGCCTACTAATGAGAGGAAAAACAAAAATGGAGAGGAAAAACAAAACTATAGTCTGCTCTCTGATCCAAAGTGGTTTATCCTGTGATTTCCTTCAGGATGTATAAGAAAAATCTTAAACAGACCTTGAAATTAAATGACTCTATTGTAGAAGGTCCCTCATGCAGGAGGCAAGTGCAACAATCTAATTGTACTTGAAGTCTCTTTTGAAGGCTTAAGTGGGACTTAGGTAATAAGTAGGCTTTGTGTTTTATCTTTCAGTGCAGCCTTGCAGATTTGGACTTAATCCGGGTGTTGCGTAAGGCATCAAGGTGCTATAACACTAAATGCCACAGAAGTAACAATTGAAACTTGCTATTCTTTTCATTTCTACCTCTGGTTTGTACTCAAATGCTCTTATAATTTCTGAGCACTCTTCCATGCACGGTAGCATTAGTCAAAAGTCCTTTTCCAGGTGAGAGAATCCAGGGCTCCATTTATTAGCAACAGAAGAGATTTAATTCTCTTGAAGTCTCAGAATGAATAAGGCTGAAGAACCAAGAATAATGGTGCAGTGACAAAAATGATTTTAAAAGGTCACCGCACATAACTGAGAAAGGAAAATCAGGTCCTACACACCAACCCTAGGAAATGCAGGGGCTTATTTAATATTCATTATGGGCTTTCCCTAAAAGTCAGTGCATGTTTAAAAATATCACTGCACAGACTCTCAATTCATGTTATTTTGTAGGCCATTGCTTGTTCAGTAAAGGGAAATCAGCTCCATATTGCAATTGGAAGGTCATGCGATACACAGGGCCCTGATTTTTTCTGATGTTGGTACACTTAGCATTGAAGACTATGCATCTGGTTTTGTAATTTCATTCTAGTACTGTCTTTCTCTTCCCCCAGTTCTTTTTAATTTGAATCTTCAATCTCTATGGGACAGCAATTGTCACTTCTACAGGCCTGTACATGTTCTAGCATGACAGCTTTTCACCATGGCTGATATCAAGATGTTGGTGAAATATGAATGCTAGATTCTGTGATGATAAGGCAGTATATATTCCCTTTAGGAATTATATCTTTGGCTTCTGAAGTTCATGTAGAATTTCACTCTCATGGAGCACTGCCAATCTAATTTAGATCCAAATTGTCAAGATGGTGAAGTCAAAGAGACTGTTCCTGGTAAATAGGAAAAAGTTAATTGACTTGAGCAGGATTGTGCTCATTTAAACCAAAGCGGTCACACCTCCAATCATGTTAGAGGTCTGGATCAACAGAAATACTTGCATGTTTTTAGTTTAGTGTCAGTGAAAGGGGTTGTTTCTTCTGAGTCTCTAGGGATGGAGGAATGTTCTTGTGGGAGAAAGCAAGATGGTAAAATGTCTGGAACCAGAAGTTATATGGACTGGTCTGTGTTTGGGGTTTACTGAGTAATGCAAGATGCAGACTAACACCTTAGTTTAAGAGGAAAAAACATGCTTTTTAAGAACCAAAAAACTTTTAATAGTGGAACCATTGTGCATTAATCTAAAAGCATGCAAACAACAAAAGGCAAGGTACTCATGCATACAAATCCATATTCATACGTAGACTCACAGAACTATTTAGGTTAAAAAAGACCTTTAAGATCATCAAGTCCAATCGTAAACCTAACACTGCCAAGTCACATCTATGTGTAATCTGCAGAAATGTTTAGATGCAAGGCTGTAGAAAGGACATCATCTACATAGGATATAAAAAGAGCCTTCACAGATATACAACGCCCCCAGACACCCCAGGATATTGCCACAGGAGTCTGCATCCAAGACCAAGGAGAGGACCTTGTCACCTACAGCAGCAGGGCAAACAAAGGGTGGTAGTAGCTTAGAGATATAAAAAGAGAAGCCCAGAAGACAAAGAAGAGCTTCAGAAGTCTTGTATACCATCTTCCTATATGAGTAGCTATACACGTGCATATTTGTATGCTTCACCATTCTCACTATCGCCTTTGCAAATATTCTTATTGCACTTGTTCAAATATTGGAAGAGAGGGAACATGCTTTGCAACACCAACGACATGAGAGAGCCAGAGAAGCTGTTTCAGGCTGTTTTACCTTTACAGCTGTTTTCTCCTCTGTAATGTGAAGGAAGTGTGGCAATGGACAGACTGACTCTTCCACGCTTGAACTTTTAACCCTGGCTTCAGTGCTTCAGTACCGTGTCTGAGTCACCATCAGTCCCTCAGCTGAGAAAACTTATGGTCACAAGGGAAAAGGAGGAAAAATGCAGCGGTGGGCACAGACATGCGCAGCTAGAGACAATTTAGGAGATATTTCAGAAGGTGCATGTCTGTATTTGTGGAGATAATCTGAAAGATGTGTAGCAGAAGGTGGAGAGGATTGAGAACTACAGCACCATCCCAGGCTGATGTTGCACAGCCATTTCCTTGCCACTTGTTTAAGAGTTGGTGCAATTTTGCTTTTGTTGTTCTTGCTGAGGACTGTGGGGCTGTGGAGGGGGTGGCTGCTCCTGTCTAACCTGTCCAAGCATCCCCAAACATCACATCTTGTTCTCCAGGTTCCTTGCAGCAGACATGGCACTGTCTCTCCAGCTGATCAAGCTGAGGGCTGTCACCTGCATGTTGGAGTAGTTGTACCAATGTCTAACTTACACTGTTGTTGTGGCTTAACTTGGCAGGCAGCTAAACGCCATACAGCCGTTCACTCCCTCTCCACCCTTCCACTGGGATGGGGAAGAGAAACAAGAAAAAAAGTGAAATTTGTGGGTTGAGAGAAAGATAGTTTATTAGGTCAGAAAAGGAAGGGAAAATAACGACAATAATAACAACAACAATGATAAAACAATATAAAAAACAAGTGATACACAATGCAGTGTCTCACTGCCAAGCCAGTTCCCAGATAGAGGCTCCCAGCCAACTACCTCCCTAGTTTATACACTGAGCATGACATCACACTGTATGGAATATCCCGTTGGCCAGTTTGGGTCAACTGTCCTGGCTGTGTCCCCTCCCAGCTTCTTGTGCTCCCCCAGCCTCCTGGCTGTCAGGGCAATATGAGAAGCTAAAAAGTCCTTGACTTAGTGTTAACAGTGCTCAGCAACAACTAAAGCGTCAGTGTGTTATCACCATTATTTTAATCCTAAATCCAAAACACAGCACTATACCAGCCACTGGGAAGAAAATTAACTTTATCCCAACCAAAACCAGGACAGTTGCCAATCCACTCACTAGCTACAGCCTGGATCTGGCCTTCTTCCTGCAACCTAATCCGTAAGGTATCACTATTATTATGGCACAGATCTGTTTCCCTGTCCTTTGTCAGGCTGAGCCCATTAACAAGCGTTTGTACCCCTTGCTCAAATAACATGCTTTGCCTGTCTGAAACCAGTTTGTTCAGCTTGGGCAGGGAATGTTTTTCTGTTTGTGCAATACTCTGCAGCATAAAGGGAGAAAGGGGAAGTGATCACTTGTAACCGGGCACTGGACACTATAATAAGCAGAGAATGACGATACATGTGAGGCTGAAAGGAAGACAGGAAGTGCTTGTTTGTACATGAGTAGGTTTTATTCTAATTCATGTGACATATGACCACATTAGTCTGAGGTCAGGCAGTGGCACCCTAGAGCAGTGAGCACTCTGAAGGCCATAGCAGAATAGAGATGAATTACCAGGATATCTCCATCCAACCTTCCAGAGATGCAGTCAGGCATCAATCAGTCTTCCAAAGCAGTTCAGTGATCAAACTGTAGACCACAGAAAAACCAAAAGGATAATTTTCATATGTGTGTGTGCGACTTTCGCTTTGAATCCTTCTGTGCTCAATTTGGCACAAAGAGAACAGACCAGCCACTGCTCAACCCAGCTGGGCAGATGAAGTGAAAAGTCAAGGTCTTCACTTGCAAATTAAGAGTGATTTAATGACTGCCTCCTAGTGGAGAGTGTGTAAGCCAACTGTTTCATGGTTATATTTGGAATGCCACCCAATAACATAATATGGGATATGCTTGCTTCTGGTAGGTGTCTCAGATGTTATAATAATTTAGGCAACATCCTTGACATTAGTAAGAACTAGTTATCATGCAGGGAGTTTCAGTTTCACTGTGATCGCCTTATCTGAATACAAATCTGAACCCTCTGCACATTGCCAGATATAGCTTAGGACACAAAAATACCTCACATGCTGTTTATTGCCGTACCACCTAATCATGTTTTTCTAAGATATTTTATCACTGGCAGGTTTACTGCTTCCTAGGATAGAATAACAGTGATTTGGGTTTAGCCTTTGCTGTCATGGATTTGAGTGTCAACAAGGTCACTAGAACAGTCCCCAGTACTGGTCCAAGGAGGAATCTCAGACATCCTAAAGATTTTTCACATTCTCAGCTGCTGTAATCTGAAAAGAGTAATGCTATGCTTTGTCCTGGGTGAGGGTCCTTCTTTAAAACAATAAGTACTTCATTAATGATATGCTCCTCATTGTGAATTAGGAACCCATTGTGCGTGGTGTTGTACGTTATGACAAAAGTCTGACTCCAAAATCTGAATCTCAGATATCTAACTCCAACAAATCACATAGGGTCAGTGGAGACTGGCAGGTGCACTATGGGTGGCTTCACATACAGTATAGGTTTGCCACTCAAAATCTTCTCCATTTGGGTTAGGCAGATCTTCATGTCTTTCCATAGCTGTTGATCTGAAAGGTACATTTCAGAACAGAGATCCTGCAAGGTGGATGTCAGCTGAACAACAACTGGAAAGTGTCAGCTGAACAACAACTGGAAAGTGTCAGCTGCATCACAGACTGGAAAACTGGCAGCTTCTGATCCTGGAAACCCACAAGTTTTTTTTCCTGCATCTGGAAATATTCATGCAATCACAGCACTAGTAACCTGGTCTTGATCACTCCCAGCAGCAGGTTAGCCTGATGATTTAAAGAAATCATCATCTCCAAACTCTTTCTACTGGATATAGTGGCATATGAACAGTTCCAGTAGGAATTCCCTGTTACAGGTGAAGTTGAGCTCCACTATGGAGTGACGTTCTCCCAGTATGTGCATAGGTAAAGCTGAATAGTTCAGATGATGGAAAGTTTATTGGGAGATTCTTGATCAAACTCTTGCTGTAAAACCCTCAAACTTCCACCCCCTACAAACTTCGAGCAAATGAACTTTTCTCTGAGCATGGGAAAGCCAACATTTCCAATGGCAATTTGTTATTGGAGTTTGTGGGCAGTTTTTTGTTTTTATTCCCCCAGGATGGAAAAAAAAAAAACAGTATAAAGCTATTGACTTTTAAAGTAATCCTTGCTGTCAACATAGGCCAAGCAGGCTTTGACTTCAAAAAATTTATAGGGATTTGCACACCTTATTTCAAGTGTCATACCATGATCTTGACTCCATGCTGCAAGTTGTTTAATTAGCCACATTAATCCACTAAGTGATGGCAAAATGTTTAGTAATGATGTCTAACTGGGGCATTGCAAAGGAACTTTGTTGTTTAATTAGGAGATAATTGATGATAGTGCAGGGAGTACCGGGTTATAAAAGGGTTTTGCATGTCAATTGGGCTTGTGCTGAGCTCAATACAATAGCTTTTAAATGGCCTGTTCAAACTAATTGCCATTACTATGGTAGATAGATTTAAGAGGGGCCATTATTCATGAAAAATTTTATTTTAGCATTCCTTTAGATCTAGCTAATTAGACATAGCCATAATGAAAGTTACCTGGAAGGACTGGAGAGGTGGTGAATTAGCCATCTGACATGGAATTAGCTATAGTGATTGCACTGAGTGAGGAATCAGCTCCATGAGGGACCTTGGACATGGAACTGTTGAGGTTTCATCTTTCTACTGCTTTTAATGTAGCTAGGATTTAGAAGCCTGAATACTCATGTGAATCTGGGCTGTGGGATCCAGTTATGTCCTTGGTGCTGAGGATGGTTGTGTGTTGGCTGAGATGGTGATGACTCTCAAAGTCAAGGTCCTCTTTTAGCCATTTCCACCATGGAAGTACTTCTGAGTGAGCTAAGCCCTCCCAAAGTCAGTGGCTGTCTCTTCATGGACTTTGAGGGTTTCTGTCTTGAGCCCTAAAGAAGGCCTGAAGAGCAAAGCCTAGACAGAAAAGGTGCTAAAGACAACTGGGAGAGGAGAAGGCCAGCTGTGGATCCCTCAAGTCCCTTGAGGTTTGAGATTGAAAGGAGGATCCTGGTGGGCCGTGCCACAGCATTAGATTGTCAGTGGGAAAAATATCTGTTACAGAGCTCTGCTGTGCACAAGGAAGCTCAAGTGACACTATCCTTTCCTACCAACCACAGTTCAGTGACGTGGCTTCACTGCTACTCCATGACCTGGCAGAGCACGGCCACTGTTTGCAGCTTCACCACACAATTTGCAAAGGCAAAAGAATATATGCGGGAGATGAACTGGTGTTACGTGTGCTTGGCATCAAGAAACACATAGAAAAAGCAAGTATTTGAAGGCAATACCTCTAATAATTGTCACGGCATTTCAGTAGCTTCTAATGATTGCTACAGTTTTGCTAAAGACAGAAATTTGGCAGCCCTGCTTTGCCTGGGTTGACTCAAATGGGTGGGATTCGTTTCCTCTGACTTTAGTTATCTCCCTGTGAGGAGGCTGCTGAGGCTTCATGGTTGTCGTTGGAGATGTCGTCAGTAGTGGAATTTAAAGTGCAGTTTAATTGACTGAACATGGACATTTACTTCAGAGTGGGATAAACTGCACCATGAATGTCATTGATTGTCTGCCTTCCTGTCACATATGCAATCAAACTTCATCCTCTTACCATACAATCTGTTTCAGCATCTCATTCTCTTTACCACTAGAATGGTAAATATGATTTTTCATTAACCACTAGATGATTTTTCATTAACATCCAACCAAAATCCATCACCATAAAGCTGAAGGCTCTGACTTCTTATTCTGTGATACAACACAGACCTATAAAACCATGAGTGTGATTGAGAAAACATGGAAGGGATGATTGCCCAAAGTCTTTTCTGGTACAAGAACTTCAAATTATCAAATTATATGAAAGTAATACGTTCAAGCAAACATGCAGATGTAGTTTTTCATGCAGCATGCAAGACTTGTAGTTAAGTTGCAAAACTTCTCACTGGAGGATGTTGTGACCACTGAAAGCTTAGGCAGGCTTAAAAAGCACTTAGACAAAAAATCCCCTGGGGGTTATTAAATTCCAGTAGACCGTCTCTGGCTTAGGAAGTCCTGGGAATACAAGTTCCTGGAGGCTGAGAGTATCAAAGGAAGTATTAATGTGTGTTTGCCTATTATCATTTTCCTTAGTTCATTTGCCATTAGTAACTCTCAGAGACTGGCCGTCCTCTTGCCTGCACTGAATTTGTCTTGTCTTAGTTGCTCCAATTCAGTCTGCTTTTTCCTTGTAGATGATGTTTTCTTAGCTTCCAAGGTTTTCTTGCCATCCTTTCCAGTTCCTCACCTTTCTTGAGGAGTAGGCTTCAGGCTGAACCTCAGCCTTCATGGGTACCAAGCCGACACCAAATACAACAGGTTTATGTCACTTTTCTTTTTTTTTTTTTTGTCAGTCTGTGCTATCATTTCTATACCCCAAAGTGTTGTTTCCTTCGGGTATAAATATCTCCCATGAACAGAAGTAGGCTGGTGTAAATCTCTGGTATGCACATCAGTGTGATATAAGAACATCTGCTCCGCCAGCATGGGGGAACGGGAAGGATTTGAAGTCCTGTGACCTTCCCAGGTAAATCCATTCCTGTGAAGATATGGCTATCCACCTCTAGTTGTCCTCACCATATACCACCCCATCGCTGGCAAATGTGGCTGGTATACTGAGCAGCTGGGATAGAAATGTCAGTTATATGGTTAAAGGGCCAGTGGATGGGGATAGTACATATGCATTTAATTCCTGCAGCTGCTAGAGACTTTATGTATGATCTCCCTCTCTTGATAGCTGAATTTATCCCATACCTGTGCCTCCACACCTGACTTGCCTGTTAGGCTCGTCAAAGACCCTGGGTGCTGGCACCTCTCTATGTTAGTCTTATGTCTAATTTGTTTCTGATGTTTTATTCAGCAAGATCCCAAGCCTGGAGCTCTTGACACTTCATGAAGTGTAAGATCCAGATCCAAATTTCAACTTTCAGGCTTGGGGCCATTTTCTACTTATGAGACAGATGTCATTTACATATACGTTTTTGGCTTCAAAATTATATGATCCTCTGAATCAGATAGATCTAATGAAGAACATTTATTTCAGGACACTTTCTAATAATTCCCAGCTACATTTTATAGCAGATACTGTGTTCTAACAAATATGCTTTATAGAGGCATTGCCTTCCAGTGCTTCTGAAATCTTTTAGTGGGTGGAATATGATTATAAGGAAAAAATATGTAAAATATCCAAAGGTTAAAGCAGACAGTCGTTTTGAGGTATTTTGAGATCTGAACATCTTGATCTTTGTGATAATTTGTATTCAGACATGCTATGTTTGCATGAAAAAGCTTAAAAAGAAAGTTAGTAAAATACTTTAGGGACTAACTGGTTGGCTGTGAAGTGCCAGACTGCTCTTTAACTTTTCTCGGCATTTACAGGATTATCGCTTGCTGGGTTGCACTTAAATGTCACATTCTCAGCAGAAAATGGAGCTGCTTTTGTAGCAGCGTGCCTGGACTCTGAGGGTGCCAGACAGTGGCTCTGTCGTAGGTGTCTCATGCAATGTTAGACATGCTTGAGTATCATACTATCACACTCAGTTTCTAGCCACACATCCAGAAGGGCACAAGTCCTGCGTAGCCAGCCTTACCTGAATGTCTCAGACACCCTGGGCATCTCAGACGGCTCCAGGCATCTATGTTTAGGTAAGTGAAACAAACCCTGACTCTTTCTCATGAGAATTCAATTAATTAATTAATGCTTTAGGAGCATTCCACTGGAATACAGAAATGAAGTAGTCATTGAAAACATGATCCATGTTTTTCATTGAAATGTCCATCCCCAGGTCCTTCCCCACACTTCTTGATTCTACCCTGCAGTACCCTGACATCATTAGTTTTCAGAGTTGACAGTCTGTGGCAGGCAATCATACAAACTCCCTCACTCAGAGGCTGATTGAGGCTCATTGAAAGTGCAGGATATGAATTGGGATCATAAGTCCCTCCCACTTCCCAATCTTACACCTGCAGTCAGAAATCAGATTGTTTTATCAGGTACAAACCAAAATCCTGCAATACAATTCTCCTGGAAGGCAAAAAATTCATTGACCCATTCTCTGACATCTGAACAATGCTCTTCATCATGTTTGGTGGAGGTAACATCCTGTCTCCTTTTGTATTTTCACTGCTGATTTCTATCATGATCTTTCATGATTAGGCACCACCCACGTTCCAGTCAAATACACTGGTTTCTTCCTCTCCCCAGAATATCAGCTGGCCTCCCTCCCCCTCAAGGAAATGAATATTTGATGTTGGTGGGGGAATTGTTTTAGACTGGGGAAAATGTGTGCTGTCCAGATGCTGCAGACTACACGAGAGCCGCCGGAGGGGTTTTTTTGGGCTTCTTCTCTGTAACCACCCCCTACAGCCACTGTCCCATGACTGCAAAGCTGGCAATTGTACAGCTTAAATTGTTGTGCAGTGGTGTGAAGCGGGGGATAAAGCACCCAGCTCAGGAAATCTGGGGTCGTCTTCCCTTTGACAGAGAAAGTTCCCTGCCTCAGTTAACTCCTTTTCCACAGAAAGAGAATGCAGCTCTGGGGTAGGTTATTTTCAAGCTGACAGTTTAAGGAAGAAAGAAGTCATTCCATGAATTACCTGTGGATTTGCTGCAGTGGACTGATTTCTTTCACCCGCTTGCAGGGCTGAAGCAGCAGCACAGAGGTTTCTCCTGTGTGAATTCTCCAAGGTCTAATAAGGGTTGTGTTTACAACCACAGTCTTTGTAGATGGGGATGGGTCTCCGTCTTCTACTGTCTGCGTCTTTCTGTGAAATGTGAAATACTCAGAATCCTCGGTCTGATCCTTTTCAAGCTGTCCCAGAATTGTGGAGCAAGGGACAGACCCAGGACATAGAATCAGAAAATGGGTTGGGTTGGAAAGGACCTTAAAGATCATCCAGTTCCAACCCCCCTGCCATGGGCAGGGACACCCTCCGCTAGACCAGGTTGCTCCAAGCCTCATCCAGCCTGGCCTTGAAGACATCCAGGGATGGAGCACCCACAGCTTCTCTGGGAAATCTGTGCCAGTACCTCCCCACTCTCTTTGTGAAGGCTCCACAAGCCTTATTGCTTTGTGAAACAAGGCTGAGACATGGCACCAAGCACGTGCTCCAGAGGAAGTATTGCCCAGTAAGGCTACGCAGGTCCTTTGGCCTGTCTTGAGGAACCAAGTATTTGCATGGCCAAAATGTTTTAGCACAGCCAGAGGTGGATAGAAACACGGGATAATGGAGTGGAAGGAGGAACTGGGAGTCAACTTCAACATCTAAAGGGAGTCTTCAGACCACAAATGGGGCAAGGAATAAAAGGTGGTTTTCTGATTTAGACTGCCCATACGTGGGCATCCATGAACATTGTTTCTTAACCAGCATCTGTTCCCTTGTGGCCTTTGGTCTCACTGAGGTTGTTTCTGTGTGGAGATTCACCTAAAATTTGTATTAATCCCTGATCCTGCACTAGTGACTGTATCTAGACTGTTAAATCAAACCCGACACCAGTCACCTGTCCTGGGACTGGTTCCTCACTACATCCACACCACATTGCACTTGACCCTGGCCCTTCTCCATGACATGTCTTATGTTGGCATGGACCTGAGACAGGTTTGTTATCTGCATTATCTTTTTTATCTCTGTACCTTTGTTATCTTGTTTTCAAGTCAAGGTCACAACAATGAGGCTGCAGTAGAGCCTGCTAGAGTTGTGCTTCATAGAGAGAACCCGACAGCAAATGTTTTATACCCTGGGACGTGGCATGAGGATATATTGGTGAGCATGAAGCCTGCAAGCAGCAGCCTACGCCTTGAGCTTATTCCCTGTCCCCCTTTCATTTTACAACATTTGCAGAGCCAGGACAGCCACTATGGGGATGCTCCTTGCAGTCTGCCAGTTTGATGTCAAACAACAGAAAACCATTTAGGAGAGGTATAGAAGTGTGATAGACCTCTCTCATACTCCCTCAGCCACCGCTTCAGCATGGAAATGAGACCAAGGTTATTGAATTGTTCCTCCTCGGGCTGCTATTCCACACTTTTTTATCTTTGTCATCCTTCTCTGCACCTTTCTTGAGCTGTAAAGTAAAGCAAACTCTTTCATGTTTTTTCCCAAGTAAGTAAACACAAGACATGAAAGACATGTTTACAGAGAAATCCTCCTTAATGTATTATTCATTTGACTTTTAATAGGAGTGTTTCTGTAGCACTGATGTCCCGAGGATATAAGTAACATAAGGTTTGTAGAGAGAGGTAATGTTTTTATTAGAGCAATGGATAGATTTGGGGAAAAAAAAAATTACCAAGTTGTGGACACAGAAGTCCAGCTTAAAAATCTTTTGTAGAAACTTTTTTGTAAGTAGAAACTTATCTATGTTCCAGCCACTATCTGGAGTCATACAAGATTTGACATCTTTCCCCAACACTGTTTTTTCTATTTTAAGAAAGGAAAGAACGTGGCTGAGAAGCTCAATACAAAGGTTAAAAGATGCCAATGCTGTTGACTACCAGCTAATCAACCTAAAGCAGTCTTGCCAATACAAATTGCTGGGAAGATGCATTTCTTTCATTGATAGGCTGATATATTTTAGTTTGCCTTTAACCTCCTTTCAGGGACTTACTCTACAAGAGATTATCTGCATCAAAATAAGAGTGTTCATTTGAAAATTTATACTGGCTTTACACTTTTGATTCCACTTTGCACCTTCAGCATTATCATAGTGGCGGCCTCATGCTGAGAAAATTTAGGCTTGTGAATGTGAATTATAAGCATTTCAGAAGTTAACAGCTCTGGCTGGTTTAGCCACCCTTCCCCACAGCTAACCAGTGCCTTTCACTACAGAGATTGCTAGAATAGTTTAGAGCAGTGCAGAGGACTGATTTCACAGGATCACGACCAGTCTTGCCATTCATTCTGCCAACTCCACTCCAGGGATGGGAATATCTGGTGGAAAGAGAGCAACAGGCAGGAAGAGATGGCAAGATCTGAGACACAGCAGAACACACAGCATGATGATTTGTGCTGCTTTCAGGGCTGCTGCAACAAATAAATCTCAGTGGCTGCAATCCCCTTGGGTTCCTGCAAGTTTTTGAATCATCCCAAGATATTAAATTAAATGAAACAAAACAAGGGGACAGGAACTGAAGAGGAAACCAAAGTATTAGGGAAATGCTTTCAACCAAAGCTCGAACAGTTTACTGCTTTGAACAGTTTACTACTTGCTTGAACAGTAAACATACCTCCAGACTGGATGCAATGGGCAAGTCCCACTGAGCACAGTCTCCACGTTAAGGTGAAAGTTGCTGGTTTAATGCAGCCTGGGAAACCTCTGTTTAAGGACTGGACCATCTAGAGGTCATTTTCTCTTTGACTGCAGTAGGTGCCAGGTGGTTTCCAAGTTTTTTTGAGGAGGGGGCCAGAGGATGGTAACAAGGATCAGGGTGTAGGGAACATGGCCATGGCAAAGGATTGAAGCCATTGAGGATGTTTAGGTCAAGACAAGTGAGCAGTAAAGCAGGATGTGCCAGCAGCTTTCAAGTAAGACAATACTGGCTAAGAAGAGGTGTATCTCTGTCTGCTGAGGACAAGACACTTTGGCTTGAAGTTGCAGGGAGGGCTGGTTTGTTACACGTTTGGGTGTACTTTCTAATCGTTCCTTGAATCACTGTTTTTTTTTCAAGAAAGATATCCCCAGTGGCTTCCTGGTCCAACCCTGCCTTTGGCTGTGGCTGTCCTGAGAAGACCAGATTGGTTCAGTTTGGCTGTTGGCTGTGGTTTAACTGATAGCTTTGAGTGATGTCTTGCTTCAGTTTTGTCCTGACCCTAACTGAGATCTTCAGATTGCACTGCAATTGAAATAATACTGGTAACACAACAATAATAATAATAAAATGATACTTTGGTGAGGATATTTAGAGAAACACATCTGTAGAGTTTGTGGTTGAGAAATCATATTGAACTTTTCATCTCAGATTATTAGTTTAGAAATTGAAAAAGCTTTTTAATGCTAGGACTAGTGATGCATTGGAATAGCTTTCATGGGGGAGGGATAGGAACTCCAATATTTATTTCTCCTTTCAAAATAATTTAGAGAAACATTTACAGAGAAGGTCTTGGGTAGGGCTGATCTTACATTGTGATAGAGGGATGGAAGGGAGAATCTATTAAGCTCCTGCCAACTCATCTCTTGTAAAGGTGCCTCCTCTTTCCAGCCTTTTGGATATTATACTTTTAATGATAATCATCATCTGCTTTTTGGGACTGCTAAAATGAAACTAAAAATCCGTGTATATTTTGGGTTGTGTTCTTGGGTGGTGATTTCCTGTGTCTGCTGTGCACTGTATCTGAACTGAAATCAGGTGGAAGGGCTGCAGCTGGGCTGCCCCAGCTCCCCATCTCCTTTGCTTAGCCTGGAAATTCATCTTGGGAGCGAGCTCCTGAGGAGTGCCAAGTCTTGGCTTCTCAACTGCCAGACGTATGTGTCATGTAGTTGTCAAAAGATTTTTTAATTTTGTCAAGCCCTAACTTGCAGTTCTGGGTGTTCTTAGGTTTCATTCCAGCTCCTCTTTCCACTTTCTTTTTGCAACGAGTATCAGGTGGTCCATTTATGTTGAGGGGAAAATATTGATGTGGACCGTGAGCGGAGTGTGATGGGTAACAGGATAGAGTGAAAGATGATAGAGCCATCATGATGCCAGTAAAGCCAACACAATATGTATGCTAGAATGGTCTTTGCAGGTACACAGCAAAGGTTTCTGCAATACTTGTCCTCCCTGAGTTACCCTTATATGGTGCTGCATATGGTCTGGACAGTGGGAATTCCTCAGCCACATAAGAAAAGCCTTAAATGATGCAGGGATGTGACTGGAGGAAGGTGACAGTGGTCATTTTGGAGGTTGTTAATATACAACATACCAGCATGGCAGTCAGAGTGGGCTGAGCTCTGGGTATCTGCTGGCAACTTGGGCTTCCATGGGCTGCATTGGATCCAAACAGGCTGGATAAAGCACAGCTGGACTTATACTAAAGCCTTTAGATATGTCTCCCAGATCCTGCAGGATGTGGGGCCAATGAGTCCATAAAATTGATCTTATGGGCAAACAGCCATGAATGCTTGCAGCAAATGCAAATCATTCGCTTTAGTTTATTTGGGTTTTCATGCCTCAGGTGATAAGATTAGGTCAATGTTGCTTATATTTGCTGTCACACAAAATGCAATCAAGTTGAAAACCAACCTTGAATCACTCACTCTTGTGAGCAGTCTTTGAGGAACGCATTTTCTGTGAGAGAGTCAAGGGTTACAGATGCTACAAGGGAAGAAGGAAGCCTGACTTTCAAAAGAGTAGAGGAGTTTTTATAGCAGTCTCAAGTTACACCATATGAAGTTTTTAAAGAAAGGGGAAAAAAAAAACATGTTCCCAGCTGAAAAGCCTGGGAATAAATGAAACTAAAATAAACTTCTTCAGCTTCATGCACAGAGGAAGATTATTCTTCTCTCAGTTGCTCTACTTTCATGCTGATGCAACTCCAAATAATTCATGTCAGTTACTTCTGTTTGTGCCAGTTTTGGGGAGGAGAGATTCAGGCCCAAGTACTGGGTTGCTGATTGACTCATCTTTTCCATTACAGAGAGAAAAACAGTGAATAGAGTTTTTTAAAGCTGAATTTGGCTTTCAAACTGCAAAACTGATATATACACACACATACACGTGTAAGAGTATATACTATGTATACATTCTTATGAGCTTCACTAGAACACATTGGACCCTAGTGGTTTTTTTTGACAGGCTCCTGAAATGCACCATTTAAAAGGGAATTTATCTGGGAGGCAGGTCTCAAATGTGAAATTTTTGAAGATTTTTTGACAGCATGATATGCCAAAACAAAACTGGTGATGCAGTAGCTAAAACTGGCTGAATAATGGCACATTCTGGTAACCTATTACTCGTATAGGTTTTTGAGTAGGTATGAATACTCTTCTTCTTGTTTTCATGAAATAATTAAAGGAAAGTCTGTTTTCCAGAATATTTATAAAAAAATATGAGGATCAACTCAGACTTCAGCTGTTTGGGCTTATAAATCAAGCCTAGAGCCCATGAACAGTCCATAATCTTTAAAAAAAGAGAAAAATGTTTCTGTGAATGAATGTTGCCAATATTTATTTGTCCACAAGCTTTCTGGAATAAAATTGTTCAAATGTCTGCAGGATAGAGCTATTAATTAAATAAGAAGTGATATGGGGTAGTGTATCTGTCTTTCAGAGTTTTGCTGTCTTTCAGAGTTCTGGCATTCTTGGAGCATCACTTTCTCTCCCCGTCTTTCTCTTTTTTATAATAAGAACTTGTGGGGAAAAAGTGTTGCCTTATTATATATTCTTCCTTTGTAAAAAAAGATCCAAACTGATGGCAGTTGTAGCCCCCAAACTCTGAAGGGCAGTTGCTGTGAGGTGTTCACTCTCTCCAATGATAGGAACAGGACTGGCAATAATAGGTTTAAAAAGCAACGAGGGGGGATTTGAGCAGATATTATGGGCCAACGCTCCATCAGCTGTGACTGAGAAGCTCTGAACAGGCTGCTGCAGGCATGTTGCAGAGGCTCCGTCACCTGAGGTTTTAAGAACAAGTCAGATGAACTTGCATGTGTACAAAAACTTTGCAATTAATTGAACTTTATATAGAGAACTCAACTAGGTAGGACCGATCCCATCCTGGGACAGATGACGGAGGAAGTGGTCTCTTGAGATCCTATTTTACAGCGATTACATGATTTCTCTGAACACAGCATGAGTTTAGCCTTATATGTTTCTGTAAACATGTTTGTACGGCACAAATAAGAGCAATTACCGTAGATGAGAAATTCTGTGCACTTCGTTGGGCTACGTAAGGTTTCAACCCACACTGCATTTAATGGAAATTATGCATCTGAGTCACAGACCAAACAACGGCATAGAAACAAAAGGTGTTAAAAGACTGTACGCTTGGACATTTCAGGAAAAAAGTTTTAACTATGGCTAATAATTTAATTATGGCTTCAGCAAAAGTTTACTGTTAGCCTGTGAGGATTTAATCCTGAGTTCAAAATCCCATGACTGGTTACAATATACTCTTGCAACAGTGCAATGAGAAAAAGGGGCAGTGCATGAAAACTCTCAGAGTGTAAACGATTCATTTGCTTACTGAACTTTATAAAGTTTATGTCCTGATGATAGGAAGAATTTTCTCCTTTTTGATCTTAACATCACGGGTGATGTGCTGTTTCAGAAAGATGGGCATGAGAGACGAAGTAGCGACATTATAGAAATGATCTCCAGCACTGAGGTCATATTTAAATTGGCATTGAACTAGATCAGCCATGAAATGTCAGAGACATGTTCACCTGGAGTCAAGTTAATTCATGCTGAACATGTTTGGAGAACTAGAGCTCAAACCCTGGAAATACAAAATGAGAAGAAGAAAACCCAAGCAGTCCTCTTAGGACAGGACTTCCAGAAGTCCTTTGGAGTTGCTGATGAGGTTTTTTGTACCCACATGGGAAGTTTATGATAGGGACAAACTTCATAAAAGGCTGAGTATCATCCCCTGAAAGTGCCCTTTGTTAAGGCTCTATGATGAGTACCCAAAAAAGAAGCTTCCCAAAACACTGGTAGCTTACCTGGTCCTGGGCAATGTGCTGGAGATGAATCCTTGTGAAGTTTACCTCTCAAGGGATTGAGGAACGGGAAGATGCCTGAAGGAATGAAACTTTCTCAGCTTTGCAAACTTTCCAGAGCTTTTCAGGCCTTAATTTATTGCTGACAAGGCTGGCAGGTGGCTTAACCATTATTCCAGTGTCAATCTCATATACATGTCTATTATACATAGCAGCAGAAGTCAGGTAATGAATCTCATTTCACAAAACAGTAACAAGTCAATATGTCAAGTGATTTTTAGACATTTTTTCACCAACATTGGGAGCCATTATCCTGGAAGCAATATTCTTTGCATTCTAGGATGAATGAACATGGAGAAGTAGCCGCATCACATTTACTGAAAACCACCAGGTATGAGAAAGAGACCTCAGGTAGCTTCATTTAGCTTACTCCTAAATAAAGGGAACAAAGAGCTTTGCATTTGGCAGGCTCTTGTATGGCTAGCTACCATGAACTGAAAAACACAGAAACACAGACAATTAATCAGGAGCAGCTAAGGTATGATAACACTCTACTGCACAGTAATTCTTATGTGTGAGAGTATCCTGGTTGTACTATGTGAAATAATTGAAACTCAGACCCTGAAGAAAGTGGGGCTCTGGCACACTCCTTGGGAGTGATTAATTAGTATCTCATGGTATAAGGAGTAAACTAAACTAATGAAAAGTAGTGATACACTGACTGTAAGATGAGTCCAGTTATAAATCTTAATGAAGTGCACCTTTAGGGAGAGAGGAGAACCACTGCTTCATTTTGTATCACCACGTTAAGTGTGCCACAGAAAGGAAAACAGTGAGAAGGTTGCTTTATTTCTGACAGCAGCTGTCTGTAAAACACTTTATGCTTTTAATGTTTTTCAGCTAACTCAGGCAGAGGAAGTTAACTACGAAAGCGTGCAGCAGGAATGGAAGGAGTACTGCACTCCACATCTAGATGAGATGTGTGAGTGATGCTTTAAAACAACTATTTTCAAAAGAAGCTGAAAACATAGAAGACTTTATGACTGCTCTAAGATTGAAGAGAAATTCTTGCTTTGTGGGAGGCTAGATCCCTTGATAGGAGATCACGGTGTGATGGTAATCAGGAACCAAAAAGTCAGAAAGTATTGGCAGATTAAGAATTAACCTTTGACAATGGCATTAGGATGCATTAAGGAAAAACTGGGAGACAATTCCCTCAGAGCACAGCCAGAACTGTGACACCTGAACTTGTCATCATGAAGCCCTGTGCACAGCTGGGGATGTGGCAAGAGGTTTCCAGTGCCATCAATACTAGTGGCAACTGGTATTTCCATCCCTGCCTGCAGTATCAGGTTGTCTATGGGGTACCACCTAGAAACATCTGGTGTAAGGGTACCACATGGTTTATGTGGATGGCTATTTGGTTTCAAGAGTATAGCACATGCCTAAATAAATCCTGTGGAACAGTAATATTAGATTAGGTGAACATGTGAAACATAAGTATGTCAGTAAATCACCTTGTTCTTGAAGCCATATCCAAATGTCTTCACAAACACTATCCAGATGGGATAACCAACTGGAACCTTACCCTGTAATGGTATTTAACCAACTTGGGATACAAACCTTCACAAAACTTTTCAGAAGTGGAACAGTTTAATTATAGACTACTGGTATTACCTGTCCAGAAGTAATAGAGAGAAGCCCATAAATACTTCCAAGAAGGTGCATGAGACCAAGAGCTCAAGTCAAACCAGTAGTAGGTCAGAGCAACACCTGCTGTTCATAGACTTCCTGTAGTTGTGGCTTTACAGTCAATACTTCTTCATGGATTTTTCTTCCACCAGTTTCTCTGGTTGCTCTTCGCATACCAGCAGTATTTCAGTATTCACCACATCCCATAGGACAACGACATGCATTAGCCTCCTGCAATACAAGTATTTACCAACATCACCACCACCACCAGGGCAATTATTGCATGGGAGATCTGAAAGAACAGTGCCTCCAGACTCTCACTGAACAGTTTAACCAAACGTTGAGAGTTAGTGAATACTTTTCATCATTTAAAGTTCTGCTTTCTGTTAGCACAGACTTTTATTACTGTTATCACTCTACTATTGTTATTACAGACATATGGGTCTGGGAAAGGAATATGTGCAGAACCGTGTTTCTAAGAGCTTTTGCTATGAGTCTGGTATATCGAGGAGTGCAGCTATAACCATGACCTGAAGTAGGTAGATGTTTGCTGGATTACTTAACTTCAAGTCACTACTGAACAAACATCTTCCAAGGACGTCTCAGAGCTGTCTTGTCCCTGGTTCCTTCTGGTTGCAGCAGGTAAATCATACCTCTTTTGCACAATAATCTGGTTTCCAAACTCATGACCTTTGCCAAAGCATCCTGGACTAACTGTGTGACCCTCTGAAACACCTCCTCATTGCACGGCTTGTGGTGACAGGGTGCAGCAGCGAGGAGCAGGGCTCTGCACCACACTGAATGATATCACAACCACCCCCAGCCCTCCCTCCACCCAAGAAAGTGGGATATCATGCTGGGGCTGCTCCCCCCACACACTTTCTGTGTATCAAGGCTTGGGTGCAGGCGGGCTTTCACCTCCTGCCTCTCCAGCAGCAAAGGAAAGGAGCTCAAGTTAAGATGTGGACAGAGCTGAAGTAGTCATTAACTTCCGGTCTTGGTAGATTAAATTAATAAAATAAAAATATAGGAGGGGAGTGAGAGAGGATTTCAGAGGAGGAAGACGTTGAGGAGCATTCTCTCAAAATCAACACAACAGCTCTGAGGAGATCGTTTTAAGTTAGACTGAAATGTTTTGTTCCTCCCCAGGTTCAGTGGTTTCTTTTATTTCCCCTGTACTTAAACCCCTGCCTGTTAGTGTTTTCAGTTAGCTCCACTTTTCAGAGGAAACAGGCTGCTTGAAGTCCTGGTGTTTCATTTTGGAAAAACAGAAATACAACATCTTAACATTTTTATTCCCCCTTTTTTGGGGGCTGAGTTTCTTCGTTGAGTTCTGCCCAAGTTGCTGAGTACTACTGGCCATCCCAGTTTTTCCTTTCATTCTCTTCCTCACAAACCCCCACTCATCAGCTAGAGCTCATCTTTCTGTCTTCTGCTAACACACCTCACCAGCCTCGGTCACCTCTTCTGGTTCTACTTGGCATTAGGTTGAACTGGCATCACCCGGGATGATGGTCACTAGAGGGACCTGAGCATCAATGTCCCTCCTGCAGTGGTGACTTCTCTTTTCTACCCTGCAAGACTCCCTTGCGAGCATGATTCCCAGAACCAAATGAAATATCTGATGTTTTTGTGCACGGAGCATGCAAGAGCTGGTTGCGTGATATGGCCAGAGCTGATTTGGGTGTCACAGCTTGAGTCTGTGCAGGCAATAAATGATCTGGGCTGCTCTGTTTGCTGCTTTGTTTCTTTCCATGGAAGAATTTGAGATGGGATGCTGTGATGTGGTCCGGCATCAGGGGTAGGAAGACATCCTGCCCCTCTTCCCTATGTTGTTTGTAGCCTAATGTGGCAGTGCCTCTCCTGGACATCTGGAGCAATGGATTTGGATCTCCTCAGGTCTGAGGAAGGCTCTGAATCACAGACTTTTCCACAAGGCTGAAAACCTCTGTTTAGGCCTCCATAAGGGTGGTTCTTCTTTAGCTTCCTTGTAAATGAGTACCATAATATTTGATTTTCCTTCTAGGAAAAGCAAAAAATCATGAATCACAAAGCTCCTTGGTTATGAGAGCAGCTCTGTTTCACCTTTCACTCTGGGTGCTTCAGAACAGCCCTTTGATGCCTATTTCCTGTGGCAAGTAAAAAAACAGAATAGAGGTATGGGTACACATTTTTATTTTCTTTTACCCTGTTTTTGATGACTTAGTAGCACCTGTTAGACCCCCATACCTTTTCCTGCTCTGTATAACCTTTCCCTGGGGTCAAGGCATGGAAGGGAAGATGGGAACCAGCAGGTAGAGCCCAGCTGTGAATTCACTGGGACTTGAGACAGCTGTGCCTGGGAAAACTGCAGAGCCCCATGGACCAAGGCCCCACATAACCGGGAATGGTTGGGAGATCACAGACTAACTACTCTAGTTTATTTTCCTGTTGCCCAGGCATCTCTGAGGATGAATGAGTCAGTGGAGGTGAGGGAAGAATGAGAAACCCTCCAGCTTCTGCCTCCCCACGGAGCCCAGAGGAAGAAGATACTGCCTCTGTGGTTAGAAAACCAGACATGTGTTAAACGTTTGCATTTGAATCCTCAGAAGAAAAAATTGTCACACAAACTGTATCATAGCTTGTGGCAAAGCTTTATCTGCTGGGCCCACCGAAGGCTGGTTGGAGGTGGAAAAATGTAACACCCAAATGTAGTTATTTGCCTCCTGCAGAAGAAAGCTTGCAAGCTTTCCCATCTTGGGGTTTTCAGGGGTCTCCCCTTGATCACACAGAGTAGGGGCTGAGCATCAACCCTCCCTGATGTGTGGCTTGCAGCTCTGAAGGAGAAAGACAGACAATAGGAGCAAAGCAGCTCCCTGAAAACCAGGCTTTCTGTTTGTGCCTTTACGAAAAAGGAGTGTTCAGAATTTCTCTCTTTTTTTTTTTTTTTTGCATGGCAGGAATGCAACTCCTTGATGAACCAAAGTGGAATGTGATAAATAACTATAAGATTATATGTCATAGGTCATAAAATCACTTTTCATCACAGGGAAGGAGCACACGGGCTTGTTTTTTCTGTAATTATTTTAGCACATAGAATAGAAAAGCATCCTTCCCACCATGGTCCCTAACTGCCAGCTCTGCACAGATCTGTTCACTGTTCCAAATGTACCTTCTCCATGCTGGCGTAACACATGAAAAGTTGGTCTGTGTTTGTGTGTTTTCAGTGGCTTAGACACCAGATAGGTCATGCCAATGGTCTTGGGGACAGAGAAGGTGTTCTGACCCATTTAATTCACTACTACAGGTATAGCATTGCAAGTCTTCTTGGGTTTCTATGGCCTTGTTGTGGTTTAACATGGCAGGCAGCTAAACACCACACAGCTGTTTGCTTTCTCCCTGCCCCCAGTGGGATGGAGGAGACAATGAGGAAAAAAAAAAAAGGAAAATTCATGGGTTGAGATAAAGACAGTTTAATAGGACAAAGAAGGAAGGGAAAATAATAAAAATAGTGAAAAAAAGAATATGCAAAAGCAAGTGATGCACAATGAAATTGTTCACCACCTGCCAACTGATGACCAGCCAGCAGCCGAGCAGCGGCTCACAGCCAGCTTTTCCCCTAGTTTAAATACTGAGCATGATATCACATGGTATGGAATATCCCTTTGGCCAGTTTGAGTCAGCTGTCCTGGTGGTGTCCCTTCCCATCTTCTTCACAGAATCATAGAATGGTTTGGGTTGGAAGGGACCTTAAAGATCATCTAGTACCAACTTCCTGCCATGGGCAGGGACACCCTCCACTAGACCAGGTTGCTCCAAGCCTCATCCAGCCTGGCCTTGAACACTCCCAGGGATGGGGCATCCACAGCTTCTCTGGGCAACCTGTCCCAGTGCCTCCCCACTCTCTCTGTGAAGAACTTCTTCCTGATATCTAATCTAGATCTCCCCACTTTCAGTTTAAACCCGTTACCCCTTGTTCTGTCACTACAGGCCCTTGTAAAAAGTCCCCCCACAGCTTCCTTGTAGGCCCCCTTCAGGTACTGGAAGGTGCAGTAAGGTCTTCCCGGAGCTTTCTCTTCTCCAGGCTGAACAAACCCAATTCACTCAGACTTTCTTCATAGGCGAGGTGCTCCAGCCCTCTAAGCATCTTTGTGGCCTCCTCTGGACTCATTCCAACTGGTCGATATCCTTCTTAAGCTGAGGGCTCCACAGCTGGACACAGCACTCCAGGTGGGGTCTCACAAGAGCAGAGGGCAAGAATCCCCTCCCTCGCCCTGCTGGCCACACTTCTCCTGATACAGCCCAGGATACGGTTGGCTTTCTGGGCTGCCAGCGCACACTGCTCACTCACATTCAGCTTTTCATCCCCCAGTACCCCCAAGTCCTTCTCCTCAGGGTTGCTCTCGATCCATTCTCCACCCAGCCTGTACTTGTGCTTGGGATTGCCCTGACTCAGGTGCAGGACCTTGCACTTGCCCTTGTTGAACTTCATAAGGCTGGCACGATCCCACCTCTTCAGCCTGTCCAGGTCCCTCTGGATGACATCCCTTCTCCCCAGTGTGTCAACCACACCACACAGCTTGGTGTCATCTGCAAACTTGCTAAGGCAAGTTATCCTTGTGTCCCTTCAGCCTCCTTGCTGGAAGAGCTGTATGAGAAGCTGAAAAGTCCTTACTTAGGGCAAACACTGCTCTGCATCGGCTAAAACATCAGTGTGTTATTAGCATTCTTCTCATCCTAAATCCAAACAGCACTATACTGTTATGCCAGGCATTGGGAAGAAAATTAGCACTATCCCAGCTTAAACCATGACAGGCCTTTTTTAGGTAATTTCCTGTACTTGGTTCACTTATTGGGTCTCTACATGATGCAGGACACAGAGGAAAGGAGAGTTCCTCTCCTCAAAGTTTCCTGTAGACAACAATGGTGGTAGAGGGAGGTGGTTCTGCCCCTCTACTCCACTCTTGTGAGATCCCATGAGTCTGGAGAAAGGAAGGCTCCAGGAAGATCTTAGAGCAGCTTTCCAATACCTGAAGGGCCTACAAGAAAGCTGGAGGGAACTTTTTACAAGGGCCTGTAGTGACAGGTCAAGGGGTAAAGGGTTTAAATTGAAAGAGGGGAGATTTAGATTAGATATCAAGAAGAAGTTCTTCCTGGAGAGGGTGGTGAGGCACTGGAACAGGCTGCCCAGAGAAGCTGTGGATGCCCCATCCCTGGAAGTGTTCAAGGCCAGGCTGGAGGAGGCTTGGAGCAACCTGGTCTAGTGGCGGGTGTCCCTGCCCATGGCAGGGAGTTGGTACTAGATGATCTTTAAGGCCCCTTCCAACCCAAACCATTCTGTGATTCTATGATTCTGTGATTCTGTGAACTGGTTGACATGCCTGATATGCAGACAAGGTTTGTTCCTAAATACGCTAATGAAAACAAAATTAGCACTTTTTAAAAGCTGTTTCTACCCAGGATTACTGTTGGGTCTCTGAAACAAAAGCTGCATGACGGAGCACACGGTGTTTGAAGTGGGCACAAATCGTCATGTTTTGCCTCAGCAGATGGTTCCTTTACAGGAAGCAGCCACAATTTTTGTTCTGTAGCCGAACAGATCATGAAAACTCTCCCCGCTGCCACCTCACTCATCCACCTCAAGAAGCAAAATTAAATGAACCATTTTCTTCACGCCTTCAGGGGTTTGAAAATTTGGCAGCGACCATTTTGTAAGTCTCTATTGCATTTCCCCCTTTCTTGCGCAGTGAGCTTGCACATTGCAGAGCCAATGACAAATGCAACTGAGATACCAGTATTTGTGATGTTGGGGGTTGACACTGGCAGCACGGGATGCAGCAAAGCAGCAAATGCATTCTGGCGATTTGGGTGGGAAATGTCAACTTTTAGTGGCTGGGCAGTTATTGACTCTCTAAGTCACTCAGTCACTTTGCAAGTTCTTTTCCTTTGGTGGAAATGGCACCAGATGTTCAAACCACATTGTTAGTTTTGTATAATCTTTCTGTCAAACTGCGGTTGTCACAATATCATGGCGTGGGACTTGGGCTGCAAGGCTGAGCAGTGGTGGTTGGAAGATATTAATGCAGTTTCTTTTATTTGTCTTCTATCTGGGAGCTAACCCTAGTTGCTCTTTGGTAACGATGCTCAAATACAAAATGTTATATAAAATCAAATGACCATAGGATCAGACCTGGCAGTTGCTTCCCACAGGTCAATAACTTGTGTCTATAGGGAAGGAAGAGGGTCACCAGGTAGAGATTTCCAGGCTCAGCCCAGCCTGGATGTGTGCATCACAGCATGACTCAGCACAGCACTCCTGATGTGGGTGCAATGAGTGCTTCTCCAGCCAAGCATCCCACATCCAACTCATCCTTTCTGTGGCTTCTTGGAAAGTCTAGGATGCTAGGTATCATTCTAGACTCTAGAAAATCTCATTCAAGATTTTCTCCTGAGCTTTACCAGACAGGAATAACTGAAATGCAAATATGAATATGAACCACCTTGAACTTTTGGCAACAGCCCAGAGCAACCTAAAACCTGTGATGAACTTGTCATCTTAGTGTATCAAATATGATAAAACACAGATAAAAGAATGTTATACAACTTTGAGGTGACTGGTATTGTGGTCAGAGTGTAGTAGGTTAACCCTTACCAAGGTAGCGTAAGTGAAATCAGCATTTCTCAAGCTTACTGATCTCTTCAAGACAATCTATATTAGAAGATAATTTATGAATGGACTGTGTGTTTCTTACAGATGTTCCTGATGTGGGTCCATCAGAGGTGATACAGCCGAAAGAGTTGCACAGAGATAGCTTAGAGGTGAGCAAGAGGAACTTATTTTTCCTTCAAATAAAAACTTTTTAGGAAAACTGTTCATTGTTAGATGTCAGTCATGATTATACAGATGTTTGAAGAATCCATGCTAATTCAGGTGTGTAGTTTAAATGCACGTGTTGGATCTGTTGATAAGCCTAAATTATAAACAAAATGAGATCAGGCATGGGATCGTCATTACCATCTGGTCATCAGAAGGAAGGAGTATGTGCAAAAGAAACACAAAATCTGATCGGGTCACTTTCAAGCTGAGGAGAGACACTTAGATGTTTGTGGAAATGGATTAACATATGTTATGTGTGAAGGGTGCAGCCATTCTTTAAAAGACCCAGTGACAGAAAGCTAATCAAATGACAATTATAATGACTTGAGCCCGAAGGGAGCTGTTATAATAATTATACAACATGCAGAGGATTGTAATAGCAGGGCCTCACCCTCTGAAAGATGAAAGGATTGTGTCAAATAGAAGCATTTGAATTCTAAAAGATGCTAGGAAGGCACAAAGGGAAAAGTAGAGGAAAGCTGCATCAGGAATCAGTTTACCTTAAGTAGTTTTGGCTCGGGGTTGGGGGTGAGGCTGCAAAACTTCAGCTGATGCTTGAGTCGACCGTGGATTGCTTGGTGCAGTGTGTGAACAGGAAAAGCAGCTCCAGCCTCAGACCAAAAATACTTCTGGAGGGTGAACCAGATAGGCAGCTGGGGTGGCTGGTGGTCTGAGCCACCATCTCTTGTCTTCAGGCTAGAAGATCCCAGTTTCTTAGAACATTATTCAGTGAATGATGTCTCCTTTTATCCTCACATACATCATATTTGTCTTGCCTAAGGTGGTACTTGCAATGTCCCTGAGTGAGGTTCCCAAAGAAAGGAGGCTTAAAGTACACAGTGGAGTGTGGAATTAATCTGAGCATTAGCATAAAGAGGTTTTTTCCAACATAATTCTTAATTCTTAATTTCCTAATTTAAGACAACCTTCTTGCTTTTTATACATCCATTCAACTCTGTTGTGTGAACTCGCTGTTGCAGCAAAGTATAGGCATCATGGGAAGACAGCACAGGTAAATTCCTTGATGCACCGTCATGTTCGCTTATTTAAATGTAAACAAAAGTAGATAGCACGAACTAGGGATCCATGTGCTTCAGGCAAGGCCTGTGGTCAGTTTAAAGGTGTTGTGCCCCTGGTTTTGTCATATATTTTATTACAAAATGAACAAGCCTATGGAATATTAGTGGTCATCACATAAAATGAGAACTTTGTAGCAAAAGCTGTACCACAAATATGATGTGCTGCATTTTGCCAGTCAAAAATATTCTACCATCAACTTCTGAAGTCATCTACTCTTCAGATTGGGAAAAAGACAACACGTTCTTCCTAGGCACTGTTTAATTCCTAAAAACATGCTAGCTTCATTTTTCTCTAACTGAATACTTGTAATGTGTGTTTTGCTTTCCCTTAAAGACTGGTTTCCCTGGTAGCAGACAGGAATGCTGTATTCCAAAACTTTCGATCCTTCAGTCTATCACCTTCATCTTAATCTGGATGGATGATCCTTACTAACAGCCAGGGCTCTCAGCGTTATTCCTAGATTTCTAAGAAGAAATGAAATAGCTTTTGGAGAGCCCACAGATAAAGGAAATAAGTCTGAGATGTGGACTTGAAGCATCAGCAGGATGGAAAAGGACAATTTCATACCTGAATATCAGTGACACTGGAGCCAGAACCACATGTTGAATATGTGTATTGCTTAAGGAGTACATGCTCTTATCCTGTTATCCTCCATAGCAAATTTGTGTTAGTTTAACCCACCTCTCTAACACATCTGTTTTCCCCTCACAAATGTTGAAAAACCTTTGTACTGAAAGGATCTGACTCACTCTTAACTAATACTGTGTCAGAACTAGCCTGGAGTGTATATATGAGAGTGGATAAGAGCCAGTGTCTCAAGGCTGGCTCAGGGAAGGATTGATGTCAAGTCCTGCTTGGACTGGTTCTGGATTGCATATCCTACAGTAAAAAAATTAGCCAAAAATAACATTAAAATCTTGGTCTGCATTTTGTCTCTGTGGTTTCCTTTAAGACTTTTTATTCTGAGCACTATTAAGTCTGCTAATTTCCAGCTGTTGCTTTTTGAGGAGCATGCACTGTGATCAAGAAACAAATGTTTATTGTCCCTTGGATATGGTACCTAGGTATTAATGCATAGTTTCATTAATGCTCTACACAAAGGCTTTACCACCATCTGACACATGGTGTAATTTATCCTGGTTGACCAAAGGAACTGAAATCATCACTTTCATTTTACACCTTAATCCTGTACTTTGTATTAATGTGTAAACAGTGACACATGAGAATTTTAACACATGACATAAAACATGCATCAGCATGTGTCTGTGTGTTGGAGGGAGGCTTTTTTTTTTTTTCTTCAGGGATACTGTTTTTTTCACATCTTGAAATGATATTTCAAATCTTCAAATCTTGAAATCTTGATGAAATAAAATCAAACAGCCTGCACTGGAAAAACAAACAAATATAATATGGAGAGCAAAAGGAGGAAATGCATATATATTTGATATCCTGAGAGATGCAGATGTTCAACTTTAGGGATCTAGGGTGCAAATGACAACCTATGAGTTTGATGGATGCTCAGCACTCTGTACAGTCCATGGAGATTTGGTGGAGTCAGGCAACAGAGCCTAAAGAGTTACTCAACATCACCCTAAGGCGCTTGTCAAAGGCCCATGACATTTTAGACTCTTCCCACTTGGCTTCCAGCTATTGCTCTTTATGGGTGCAGGTCTCTTGTAGGTCCTGTATCATATTTACCAGCCCTGTGCTGACATCTTGGGTAACTTAGGGCAGCTCAATTGCCCTAGATGCCCATATTTAGGCGATTGTCTTGCATTCCTCTGCGTGGTCAGTTGGTCACTACTGACTATATTGTCTCCTGGTCTCAATCCAGTTACCTAAACAGTGTGACAGAGGCAATAAGATAACCTAAAGTATTTGTGGCATCTGCATTAGGATTCTTTCATACTTCTGAATCAGTAGCTGGAGTCCATGTGAGTCCCACAACTGAACTGTGACCCATATCCCTCTTATCTACAAAAAAAAGCTTAGCTACACAACATATGCATGGACCTTCATACCTCTACAGTCTGGGAGGAATTCAGCTCCATATTCAATATTTGAGTGTCTGGAGTTGAAACTCCCCTGATTTTTTATAATTGTGTGGTTATATAGGGCCTACAGCAAGGACCTGCTCATCAATCAGTTTGATTCTGGAGTGAAGACTTGTAAGTCTTGTTATTCTCAGTTCACATGCTACAGAAATAATTGAACTGAATCAAGCATCCAAGAATAGTGTCATTAAGCCTAACATAAAGCTGCCTGTAACTTGTATGGAAAAATCTGGACCAAACCTGCAATTTCTGGGGTCCATTTAGCCCACTAACAACTGAATGTAGACTCTGAACAATACTTAGTCATCTGAAACTTCGTGTAGCTTTTGTCTTGGAGGAATGGGAAGATCTTTCTTCTTCTGCCTCGGTCCACATATGCTCTGAATTCTTGCCACCTGATTTAGCATAGAACCCCACCTTTCATACAAAGGTTGCCTGAATGGTAGAAACTACCATCTCTAGAGGGAAAAAAAAAAGGAATGAAGTGACAGTGGGATTTATCAGGATCCCCCATTCAGCATTTCTGTCCACCTTCGTGGCTTTGGAGTCTTCCACATAATGAAATCAGTGCCACCTAGTGTTGGTCTCCTTCAGCACGAAGGATATGGACCCTCATGGACATCGAAGGGGACAAGAATACTTTTGTCTCTGTTTAAGGGCAGCCGTGTAGGAGTTGCCCACTTGGCCGTGACCAAACAGAGGAGACTCCTGCTTTGTTTTGCTGAAGGAGTCTCTAACTAATTGCAGAACTATGAAGCATGTCACAGTCATGGATCATGACATGTATAGCTTCATGGCTCTTGTGGCATCACTGCTCTCCTTCCCTGTGACCTCCTGTGCCTGGCACCAGGGCTCCTCCTGACCCATATGTCTTCATCCAGGTGAACTGTATCTTTATGGTTGTGCCATGGGAGAGAGGCCAGGGCACTGAGCTGCAGACAGGACATGTCTGTGGACATGGAGCTGTGGGTGTAGTAGCTATCCCCTGCTCAGCTGTTGTCTGACACTATGCTTCTTCTGCTACCACAAGGTCTTTAAACCTGGTGCATTCACCTCATGGGCCCTTGGCAATTTCAGCACTCAAAGTGAAATCACAGCCAATGCTCAGCTGCTTTACCAGAGGGTTGTCCTGTCTGAGCTGTGGGAGCTGGCTGCTTTTGCAAATGCAGAAACAGGAACAGGAGCCCAGCCTTGCTGGGTTTTCAGCATAAAAGATGGCCCAGAAAAAAAAAATGTTTTTGGTTTGTAATTCCTTCCTTTCCTCCTCCCAGTCACTTCTTTTAGCAAACTGCTTAAATGTTTCCCACGTACAAGGAAAGTGTGGAAAGCAGAAGTATTTCTGACCAGTCAGCTAGCTGAAGTGTTGAAGGTCCGAGGAGTGAAAGTTTACGGTCCAGCAGGTCAGCTAACCGTGCCTTCTCTAGTGAAATTCAACTCCTTTAAGCTGTTTATTTCTGACAGAAATGGGACTGAACGCACATTCTGCCTGTCAGAGTATAGATCTGCTGTCAGTCCTCCCCTGCTAACATCTGACCCCGTCAGCAAGGTGGACTGAAGCTTAAAAAGGCAATAACCTTTTTAAATAGAGGTGTTATTAACAAGACATGCCAGTGTTCGTGGTTGGGTACAGAGAAAGCACCCAGCAGGTAGCAGGGAGAACCCAAGCCCTTTGGGTTGTCATCTCTTGTAACAGTTCATCGCAACAGATAGTCCAAAGGGCTTGGGTTCTTCCTGGATGTAATCACATACCTAGACCAACACACTCACTCTCCACAGCCCATAGCTAAATAGCTAGTGGACATGACGATAGCTGACATTTCAGGGCAAGAGCATTGTGACACAGGAAGAAAATGAAGGTACCATAGGGTGGGCAAGAGACTTTTGCCAAGTAAGGCTTGTGGAGGACTGGACAGAAAGCTGGGATGACTGTGGAGGACAAGTGTGTGAGGCCAGTGACACAAAACTGTAAGCAATCAGACTTCATTAACTAGAATAATCATTCCTGAACAGATCCTGATTGCTACTCTGTTATCTGACATGTTTTCCTAGGAACAAGTTCAGGAACAAATAAGAACCCATGAGATATTCTTTTTCATTGTATGTTCTTTAGCTAGGGACAGTTTAACACTGGTGTCCATGCCTGGAAAACCAACCTTCCCATATTCCTCCTTTCTTGATGTATGTGGTAGTCTCAACATATGTGCTAGAAGATGCACTTGGCATGCTCAGTGTAGCTCACCCATGGTGCTGGATCTGGCAAACTAGCTCTTCCAGTCTGAAGGTTGAGACCAGAGCTTTATGACTTGGGGTCTCAATGTGTAACAACCCCTTCTGCTACAGCACTGGCCACCAAGCAAACTGTGTCTGAGCTTTATGGCTTGGGGTTTCAATGTGTAACAACCCCTTCTGCTACAGCACTGACCAAGCAAACTCTGGCCACCAGACTAGAGAAAAGCTGGGGCAGAGAGAAAGTCCGGCTGAGGCCAGAAAGGGACAGCAGGAAGGCCCATCACACTAGCTTTGTCCTCAGCAAATAGACATAACAAGTTTGGAAATGCATCATGTGAAGGGGACACCAAAGGTTTAGCCAAAAAGCACCTAAGTTTGGTAGCTTACCAGGTGGTTGCCAGCTCAGGATCTCTGTGCTCAGCATCCCCAGAGCCAGGGATGGTCAGCAGAGGAGCATCACAAGGGTCAACCACAGCTGGGGCAGAGCAGTAGCAGGAGATATAATGCAAGAAGTTGCCACAAAGGAGGAGGAGACAGACTGTGACTATAAGGCTCTGTATACTCAGTGGAGGTGGGGGAGGCAAGGCGGTGCAGATACCATAGAAGAATGATTTAAAGCACTTTTGGGATGTAATTATCATCCCTTTGGCCATAGACTGATCTACAGGTAACTAAGTTAATGGTCCTGGTTATCTGACAAAAGTTAGACAGCGGTAGATGTGCCTTTCTGATTAGAAAACTGAGTAGCGTAGCCTTCCTCCTCCCAAATAAATTACCATGGCTGTAGGAACAAGCTGTTTAATTACTGCCATAATGCTGCTGCTTCTATTCCTGGACCACGTCCCTTCTCCCGTTTGACTGGAAAGATCCAAAGTTCACCCCTGTCAAGCCCTGGATAAGCAATATTAACACAGCATCTGCCAGGCTGTTTTGAATAGCCGCTAATATCTATGCTGCTTTGAGCTAAAAGAAAAGCCTTTTCAAGTGCTGCATACATTACCAGAACAGTGGGGAAGGGTGTTAATAATTCATTCATGCTCTCAGACTCCAAAGTGTGCTAGATCTTTCAACTTATAACAATAGACATCACCCTGCAGGCTGTCATGTCCTGCTTTTAACAAAAGAAAAGAGAAGAAAGGGGGTGAAAAGGAGGAAGATTTCCTGGGTGGAAAATCTGAAACTTGATGAAGAATTAAAGCCTGTTAAATGTCCACTTGAGCCAGCCATTGAGCAATAAAACCTATTTGCAACTGGTTGTTAGAAGAAAGAGCTTCGTGTGTAGGAAAAAGCATTTGTTGAGAAGACGCTGGAATTGCTTTCCAGTGTTTGTAGAATATATCACCCCTTTAGGGCTCCCGTTCAGTGGATTTTTCTCATTCATGCCAGAGCTGAGATGGAAAATGAAGGAGGTACCCTGAGAAAATGTAGAATTGCGTTCATGTGACTGGGCCATCCAGTGAGCACCTCAGTAGCCCCCAGCTACAGCCTACCCCCATAGGATGTTTCCAGGGGATGTGATTGAGTCCCATACACCTATTTACAGCTCTACCAGAAATAAAGGAAACTATAAGTGACAAGTATTAAGATGACTGCTTTGGGACATAGGCAGGAAAGCAGCCACTGCTGAGGGCACAACTAGTATATTTGGTCTGATGACCATTGCTGAAGTGTGGTCACCTCCAGTAGCAATCATTGTGCCCATCACACAGGGAAAGCAGGTACTTTAGGACTAATCCTGGATCTTTATTGTTACCTTTCCCTCTTCACTCTGCTTCCATGAGTGGAACAACCTGTCCCATTGCTGCTCCAACACTCCCAAAGTAGTAAAATCCTACCTGTCATGCTGAGAAACCCCACAGCAGTCTAAAGGTCAAGGAGTGTCCTTGTCTTGGCAGAAAAGTATTTTAAAGAGAAAGGTTGAGGTTCTTTATGTGGTGTGTGCTAAACTACACTAAAAAATATGAAGGTCTCTCCAGCAAAGAGTGATCCATCTGAATGAGCAAGAGAGTGAGACAGAATGAAAATATTTCCTTCTGGGGTAGGAAGGAGATGAAGAAATATAATTTAATCCCTGTGAGATCAATCCAACACCTTTATTTCTGTAGCTGTGCCAACAATTTTGAGCTGTTTAACAAGTTTGTCATGCAACTTCCATCATTCCCATTCAGAATTATCCCAAATTTGTTGACAAATGGAGAAGAGGGCTTAAGTCCTATCATCACTGTTAATGTCTTGATGAAAACTCTAGTTTTCATTGCATGGGCTAGCCCGTTGAATACAGTATTTTATTCCCTGGAGTTCATTTGCTGTTACTTTCCAAGGAAGACTTCCCATGGACAATTTTCTGTACTTGAGAGAAGAAAAGAAATGCTTGAATTCTTCCCTTGTAGAAGTCTGCATATCAACCACAGAAGAGTTTTCCTACAGGACAGATTCCCTCAAAGGAGAATTGCACTTTGAGCACTGCTGCGCATAAAGAAGGAAGATGCTGGGCTCCTCTGAAGAGAGGACTGGGAACACCGATGCCTTGGAGAGAAAGCCAAGGAGAAAGCATTTCAAGAGACAGGGAGGAAACATGGTAAGCAGGGTTGTGTAAATACCTTAGGCAAATGGAGAGAAATGTCCAACAAAATTCTGCTGATGCATTTCTTTTTTGTAGCTGTGAGTGGAAAAATCCATCTGGATGGCTTGCACTTCACATGGTTGTAATTTGAGTTCTCCTTGTATTTGGCATCCAATTCAATTTTTGCTATTCCCACCACTCCAAATGCTCTTTTATGTTTCCTGTGCAGACTGACTTTCCTTTTAAGAGGGTGGGTGCTGAAGTTGTTTTTCACCCAGTATTTCATACCCATGGGAAAACTTCTCTCTCACTCTGTGACCACAGAAGGCAGGGGTAAGGGCTGACAGAGTGAAGTAGCCTGCCCAAGATCACACAGAAAGGGAGTGTTAGGGCCAAACTCACATCTGTCTCCCTCTATGTGCACTAAGACTTTGGGAGGATGACCACAGTAATCATGTCCCCTGTCTCCATCCCAATTTTCACTAGTTTTCATGCCTTTGTGCGGTGATGACATGAAAGTGACACGCAAGAGACCATAATGCTGAGAATTCAGAGAATGCATTGTGATGCAGGAGTTTCTGAAGGACTGTGACCATACGGAAAAGACAGCAGCTCAAATATATCCTATCTTTTCTCTGTCTCCTTCCCATCTGTCACATGCTTTGAGAAAGGTCTTTTACAACCTGGCAACCTGTAGACAACTCCAAGTCCAAATTCAAATGAACCCTCTAAGGTCACAAGGCCTCTCAATAGGCATTGGTCTGCTGACTTCCGTGGAAAAAGACACTACCTGCGTGCCTGTGGTACAGTCATATTTTGTTCATACTACAAAAAAAAGCTTCACCAGAACAACCCTACCAGCTGGGTTCATCTTGTAGTGAAGGCAGTCCATCAGCTGGCAGTTGCTATTGAAATATTTCCAGGTGATGCGGTTCAGAGAGCTGGTTTACATTTACACTGGGCATAAGTCTTCTGAGGTAGATGCAATCCTTGGGCAAATCCCCTGAGCCCAATGAGGTGTCATTTTGTCATCTGGGGACATACTAGAGAAGTGATGGAGACAGCCTGAGGAGCTGGCCTGCTCTTTCACCCTCATGCTGGTGGGAATTCTTCAGGCTTTTCACAGCTCACAATCACCTCCCCTAGAATGGACATGGAGATCTGGGAGAAGGAGATAGATAGGCACTGCCATGCCTTCCTTTGGTCCTTCCATTCACCCATCTCCTCCCTGTCATCCTTGGCATCTCCTCTGCAGAGGTGCCAGTACTATATGACAAGATTGCAAATAGAGTTGGCACAAGAGTCCTGCTTTCTTTTTTCCTTTCTTCTGCAGGGACATGCAGCCAAGAAAGTGTCAACTGCATATCTCTGCCCCAGCAGAGCCCTGCAAACTCTCCCAGCCACAACAGCTGAATAGGAAATATGATGGAGCTGGAAACTTGTCCTTGTCAGCTGTTTTCTCCATCCAACAACTCATAAAAACCCCGATGTGAAAGCAGCCGTAACCATTATAGCTTAGTCCTATTTGAGAAATGGCATTCAACTCCCTGACTGTTTATTTAACTCTACACTACAGTTGTATAACGTCACGCTGCTCTGTCCTGATCTAATTCCACAGAGCAGCTTTTTGGCTAAGGAAATTCGTGGGTCAAACTGCCAGATCTTGGTGTTTTGCTGAGCTCTGCCATGCAAGTGATTATGTTTAAAAAAAAATAGAGCTCTCTAACCCAAGGCTTTGGAGACCTGAAAAAAAAGGAAAAAAAGGCAGGTTTAGCTTTATTTTCATTTTAGATACATTTGTGACGAAACACTTACACGGAGCCTAACCACACAGGAACAAGCAGGACCGCCTAGGCCCCCACATGCATGGGTTTTTTACCAGTCACCCTTGTTAAGGTCATTTTGGGACTATTGAATCCTTGGACTGGATTCTATTCTATTCTTTTTCCCTGATTACACCTGTATGACTTGATTTTCTATTGAAATCACTCAGTTGAAACCAAGGAGGGTGACACAGCTGAGAACAAGGTTTGATCTCACGCTCCCCAAACATGACCTTGAGAACTAGCGCTTCAAAACCTGCTCACTTCCCAGAGCTGAAACCAAGCAGGAGGGAGCTGGCTTGAATAAAATACATTCCCCACGTTTGGTAAGCAAAAGGGAGAAGTTTGATTCTCTACAAAAGGTGGACTGAAGAAATTCGTTTTGCATGCTGTGCTGAAACATTTTGTGTGTGTGTTTACCCTGATTTTTGTCAGAAAGTAAGCAAGGAAAATTTAGACTTACAAAATTGGTTTGCATTGAGTTTCATCAATATAGAAATGTTCACATATTACCTGGAAATTTTATAGTGATTTTATTAGGCTGTGCTCCAATGTCCTTTTGTTTAGCATGTTTTTTGTATAGTAAGAAGTTAGTTTTTAACAATAAACACAGTAAGCACAGGTATGGGCTTGATAAAAGCAACTTGCATAGTCACTGGGAATGACATTTAAATGTGATTGATAACTAATGTGATGAAGAAGGTGAATATGTAGCATAGATTAAATAAGGTCTGAAAGGTGTATGTAAGGTTTGGTTTGGCATTTTCCCTGGCATAGTGTTTGTGGACGTCATGGTATTTTCTTACTGCTGAGCACTGCTAAGACAAATATGCCAAATGATCACCATCAAAATGCTAACAATACACCTAGATTTGTGCTTCGATAAGCGTGTAACTTTGTGCAATAATTCTCACAGTCAGAAATGAACACATGAAACATTCAGATTTCATTTAATTGTGTTGCAAACAAAATCATAGACAAAGCTTAGGGAACGGGGTTGAGGGTTAGTGATCCTCTAAACTACCTGCTGCCCCAAGGGAGGATGAACTTCATTTAAGCAGCTCCTGAAAATATGAAATCAATATTTTTTTAAAAAACACCTCCAGTGGTGGAGAGGCCAAGACTTCCTTGGGCTGGTGATTCCTTTGCTTTAATAGTCTCCTGGTGGAATTTACTACCCATTCCCCCAGCGTTACATGCAGGGAACGAGCCACAACACAGGGCTGTCTGGCCAACTCGGCGCTGGCTCCGAACCGATCCGTCTTGTGGCTGCTCTCGCAGAGTGCGATCAAGGAACAGCCTTCCACCCCCAGCCCTTTTCCCCACCGCACACATGGAGCAACAAATGGTATCTAAATATATGACAAGCGATGGATACAACAAGCAGATGGTGGGAGAACAAGGGCCCAGATCCATTAGCAGAAATCTGGATCAACTCACGGATGATTCACCAGCGCAAATCAGGGGTAAATACATAACAGGCACTCCACGCCAGCCTTTCCCCCAGGAGCTGAAAGTCTTGAGCGACAAATCGAGGGCTCTCGCATCCTTGCATGTGTCTTTTCGCAGTTGTACACAGGAGGGCAGCAAACATTTACTCAGCGTTTGGCACCGCATCTCTTCCTCGCCATATAACGATGCTGTTGGGATAGCATAAACTGTTCGTCACCACGGAGCGGATGCCTGCTAAATAGCCCCATAAAAACCCCAAAGTGACTGTAATTAGACGGAGTGCACATTTCACTGGCATGACTGAGGCAAAGGTTGTCCTGGATTTTTGCCTGCTGTCGAGCTAAGTTCACCCCCCAACAAATTATCTCTGGATATTCCTTTCTTCTCTCTAGTTCAGTTTTATAGGGTGTTTGCTATTAGTTGTGTAAATTTTTGCAGTGGTTTTCATTCTCCAGGGAGATTGCGATTTTATTCTTCCATCGAGGTGCTGACGCAAGTGTTTCAAACTTGTGCGTTCCCCCTGCTTTCTGATGGAGAGTGTGTTGAGGATGGGGAAAGAGGGGCTTGTGTTAGAAATATTCTCTAATCCTAGCTAATGAAATTTGTCAATGAGCATGAAAATAATTATTTTTGTTTTCAAAGTAAAATCATAGAATCATAGAATGGTTTGGGTGGGAAGGGACCTTAAAGATCATCTAGATCAAGCCTCCTGCCAAGGACAGGGTCACCCTCCACTAGACCAGGTTGCTCCAAGCCTCATCCAGCCTGGCCTTGAACACTTCCAGGGATGGGACATCCACAGCTTCTCTGGGCAACCTGTCCCAGTGCCTCACCACCCTCTTCGGGAAGAAAGGCCTGCAAGAGGGTGTTTCTCAGCCACAATTCTAGGTTGTTTTTTTAAAGTGGTTATAATTAAATCAATAATTTTTAGCCTGAAAATATAGCTACTGTCTCCTTCCTGCTCTCCTCCCTCATCCATTCATCACTGACTTTGGCTTCTCGGTAACCTAGTCCATTGTCCAGCACAAGAAATTCTGCATGTGTATGCTCATGTCAATTCAGATTGAAGCCTTTTGGGTGGAGCAGTGTATTTTGCCTGTGAATTTGCTCTGGCTGATCATAATTAAACTATTGATTGTCTTGTAGTTGGATTCTCTTCAGCTGCCTAAAAGGAGTCCAGGATGGGTGTCTAAGGTGAAATGAGCTACCCTCCACTGTCTCATTGACTACAAGGGGAGCCAGTGGTAGCTATTGACTGTCAAACATCCCATTAGAGACATCTAAAATTAGTCAGGATGAATTCTAAGGCAAAGTTCTATTTTCTTTCTGTTTAACTTTATGTACCAGACTGAGGGTGCATGTCTGGGGTACAGAGGACCTCTACAGTCCAAGGAGACACTGAGCTCTCGGGTAGTTTGCACTGCCCTCTGAGAGTAGCTGTTTTCTCCAGCAGTAGACAGTGATCTTTGGAAATCACATCCTCAGATAGGTGCTTAAAATTAGGTAGGGTGATCTGTGCCCAAAAGCTTAATTTTACATTATTTTTGAGCACTGAAATTAATGGGATTTAGGAGTTTAAGTTCTTGAAAACAACCCAGAGTTGATTCATCTGCCTATGGTCATGTCAGTAAACGTGTGACAGGAATTGAACACAGATCTGTGTCCACTGAGAATAATCATTCAGCCAGTGAGATTCAACAGCCTCACACACACAGAGCAAACCCATCACAAACAAAATGCGTCAGAAACTATTGTGGGAAAATGTCTGAAAGTGTATGTAACAGTAATGCTGTCTGCTGCTGTAATCTATAGCATGATAATGTCGCTGGGGACTGGGATTATGAGAGATGTTGTGTGGAACAAGGCTGCTTTATATCAAAGGAGTCCGCTAAGACAAAATACACAATTAGAAAGACTCTGACCAAGCAAAACCCAGACATCGTCCAGCTGTGATTTCATAGCAATGAATATGATTGGGGATTTTGCTTATCTGAAAGTTTTATCCTGTCTTTTGTCACAGAATTACAGCCCAAACCATCAATTCTGATTTGGGGACTTCACCTCCTGAAAAAGAAATGCGAAGTCTGAGGGCGCCGGCAATATAGTAACAGTCTCAGCATGTTAAAATAAAATCCCTGGTATAGTTTACACTAGCAGTTATATTGGGAATATAATGTTAATTGCTGGACTAGGCTTTGGGCAGCTAATGAATAAAGAATCCTCAATGGATTGGGGTCTTAATTACCCGATTTCCTTTAACCTGATTTCTGCTAACCCACCAGGTCAGTGGGACTAATCCCAGAACAAGACATTATGCTATGTGACATCTTCAAACTGGTCCAAGGATTTCCAGATGAAAAAGGAAGCAGAAAAAAATGCTAATCTCAGTGGAAATTAGGCATCTATGCCTAATATAATGATCTAGAAATAATCCTTTGCTAACCACTTAGCAGCCTGGCAACCCAAAAACATGTCAGATCTTGCCCCTCACCCCAAATACATTGGTGTGTAGACTTCTGCTCCTGGCCCCTGTCAAGGTAAGGAAGCACTGTGGAAGGCATCTTACCCAACTTCAGAGGCCTTCAGTGTCAGCATAACTCACCTCCCTCTCCCAAAACTTCTTTCTGTGATGTGCAGCAAGTTCTACACTTTTCTGTTTCTCTCAGCTGGAAACCAAAAAAAGTTTTAAATTAAGACCTTTCCATCAAAGCACAGAGGGAAGGCATGTGTCTGAATCCATAGACACAGGGTAAGTAAGGCTTGGTAAGACCAGTGCTTGAGTTGACTGCATGAGCTTCAAAGCTTTGTCACATTCTCCTATCTGATGCTTGCTGTTCTTTACATCTTAGGTGGCACGAGTCCTAGAAAATGAAGTTTGCTCTGGATGCAACTTCTTTGAAGTGAATAGCACAGCTCTGCTCACTTTTTTCCCATGAGACTCCAGGATACATTTTGGTTACACTCGGCACCAGGTTTATCCAGGCAAATATCTGGTCTTGCTCTACATTTATCCTTTACAGAGTAGCATTGAGTGCCACTCAGTGGTGAAAATTAGGTTAGAATGAGGTCTCTGAACCAGTGGACAAAATCCTTTCTGGGCTCTGTGATGAGGATGATAAACTCTGCCACCACCTAGAGACCGTCTCTCTTCTCACCTGGTGTTATTACCACAGCAGGATGGTCAAAGGAATTTCCACTTGTCGCTCAACATCAGAACCTCAAACTACATAGAGATGGCTCCAATTAAATTAAATATGCATCTAAAATAGGCCTGTTTCTGAGTTAAGGGTCTTTTATAGTTCTTTTTGCTTGGGCTTTAGCTTAAGTTCTGTGCTGCTTGTTTGGTGTCTTCAGCTCTTATTTCATTAAGAGAAAAAGGAAAATAAAGAGAATCAGCAGATTATCCATGAAAACCTTGAAGTAAACAGGAGTTGGAAATGCTCACCAATTTGTAGCCTAATTTCAGTTTCTCACTTTCTTCAGTGGTCTAAGAGTTAAACTTTTAGTCTAGACTACCTCTAGCTCTAGCAGACATAGACACAGACCTCTCCAGAGACTGCTATCTAAGATGATTTATCATTAATTGAATGGTCTCACTGGGCCATAAACTGAGCATGTATTATGCCTGAAGTGGCACATATGCCTAAATGGCTGATTAGGAAATACAGTTATTAGCCGTGGAAGTTAGTATTCCTTGGGTTATGATGATGTGCAAAACCTTTCCATACTAGGGAATCTGAGTCAAGTTTCACTGTAGAAATCTCTACCCACACATTTAGAGTAGAAACAAGTTGTCTTCCAAACCTGCTCTTGACAGCTGTTTACTTAACCTATTCTTAAAACCTCCAGTAATGGAGAATCAATCATCCATGTAGGTGACAATGCCCATGCCTACCACAATTTTGTACTAAGGTACTCTTCTGAACAGAGTACCTTCTTCTTTTAGCAGGATTTCTTGTTTTTAACCGATGCAGATAATTACTTTCCATCTTTAAAGCCCAGAATGGATATGTTTTATCACCTTGTTTGATCTGACAATAACTGTCCACAGAATTACACCTCTCTATTCCTGAATTTAACATTCAAATATAATGCATGTGTTTCATAAGGACAACCAACCTTGAATAAGGTGGAAGAAGTGAAGTCCAATCAAGCTCCTGATTTATATGTTGATTGCTTTTTTTTTAGAAATGCAGAATATTTGAAGAAAAGTGAATTTAAAATTAAGAAAAGCACTGTTCCCCCCCCGCCCCGAATAATGTAAACAAGATTGTTCAACTCTGTTGCTTCTCAGCTACTGATCTGCTGCTCTGACCTTGTAATCAGAGAAGACTGTGAGCCCTGCATTTGTCTTTGAAGACTGCTAATAATTAAATCCTATTGTTTCATCGAAACAGAACATGACTCTCACAATTTGTAACCAGAAGCAATATAGCTGCAAAGAACAATGTTGGATAAACATGCCCTTCAAAGATCAAAGGATGGAGGGCTTTGTCAATTTAAAAAAAAAAAAAAAATCAGCATAGCTAAACTGCTGTTTCTCAGCAACTTAGTGTGGGATCTGAGGCTGCCTAGATTGCTTTGCTTTCATTTCACAGTCTCAAGGGCATCCTTATTCCCCCAAAGTGCATGGGGGAGCTGGCACACCCAGATGTGAGTTGTGAGTCTGCGGGCAGAGGGAGAGAGTACCCCGCTCATCACTAATTAAACGTTCAAAGGATTCATGATCCCTCCAAGCAGCACATCTTTGTGACATTAAAGAAAAATCAGCCTCAAAGAGAAAACACACACACAATATGCTGTTCAACAAGGCAATGGGCGAGAGGATAACAGGAGGATTTGGCTTTGTAATGACACTGTTTGCTTTTATTTCTTCCCTGTAAGAGCCTTTCCCTTCTCCACGGCTTTCCAGCAGGGAGTTTGTCCTCCTCACCACAATCTGAAACTCGCCTTCTGATGCCACTGGCCATGCAACTCCAAGATGAGGCAGGAGAAGTCAGAGTTGCTTAAGGAGTTCACCTCTTCACAGCAAAGCCTTCTTAAATTAATCACTATGGTGTGATCCTCACTGTTTTCTGCTGTCCCAGAAAGGGGGTAAATTCACAGAAAATGAGTCACAGCTAAACCTTGGTGTGTCAGTTCAAGTATTTCATAGCTTTTCTTCTGGCTATTGAACAATTTCCTTAGACCTGAAGACTCCTTCACTGAAATGTCTCTTCCTGTGCAAGGGCAGGTCACTGCTGAGAAGGGCAGATTGCATTCTCCATGGCCTGACCCTTCTGATGGGAATTGTGGGGTACTGTCCATCCATATATTCACCTCATAAACCTCTCAAGTGGCTCTTTTCCCAGTGCATGTGTGTATGTATGGAAATGCTCCCAGCACATCTAGGTCACTGGTTAAGGCATTGAAACAACCCCTCCAGCAGCAGTGTAGACCTAGGACCTTTCTCTTGTCCATACAGAGGTCCAGGTGGATCACCTAGCTATGGCATGTGGATCCCAAGGTAAAAGAGAGGTTATCTTGCAGGGAGAACCTTGTTGAAGGTCAGGATGAGGTAGAAGCAGATTGTAGAAGACAGAGGTCAAACTGGGCAGGTCACAGACCATCAGTGTGGGCCTCATCCACTCAATCTTATGCCAACACATTCTGGAAGAGAATGAGAACTTGGAGGGCATTTAGCAGCACTTTCTCCCATCCATCCAAACAGCAATCAACTAGAGACAGCCCTTTTGGAGGGGGCTCAGCATGGTGCAAGGTGAAATCTGCTCTCATGGAATTTTCACACAATAGGCCATTCATGGGTGTCTTTTCTGTTGTCATTTGTCTTTGCAGCATCAGCTGCCACAGGTATCAGTCATGGTCCTTCACACTCCTTTGGTGATGAGTGTTCCTTGTAGCTCTCTCCCAGCAGAGAGAGGGGGAAGAGATGAGAAGACACTTATTAAAGCGCACCCAGATCGTCTTGTTCTCTGCTGTGCTGTTCTTCGCTGAAGTCCCAGAGCAGTCCTGGCCTTGCTTGGGTAATAAGGTTTATGAGACGTCTTAATGTAAAGTGAATTTGACTCATTTTCATTTTAGAGAAGGGGTAATTGAGGAAGACATAAAACAGAATGAACAAAATAATGATGAAATCTTGTAGCAGAGCTGTCTCATGCACAACTCTGCTTTCTGCTGTAGATCATGGCACCTCAGCTTGAGAGGCAATGAATGAGCTTCATCTCTAGTGTTTTCAATTGAGGAATCAGAGTTTATTAGGTTATTGCAATACAAATGCAACATAGAGAAGAAAAAATACTGATTTTTCCAGTGATTAGGAAGAAAAGGGAGTCTTTTTAACTGAACCATTCTCCTTTTCCTTGTCATTAATTGACAGGGTGAATCTTCAGCTCACATTAAACTGTGGTGCTTCACTCTTCATGGCATTGGGTATGCAGTGAACACACAACCTGATCTACTGATGGCTACACCTTTAGGTGAGCTACATCTTCCTATGCTCCCTTTCCTGTTCAGATATGAAAAAACATCTGGTGGAGAATGAGGATTGTCTTTTTTTTTGAACTTAGATATGACCATAAGGTTTTCATCTGAAGTAGGAGAGGAAAAAGCTGGTTTATTCTGCGAATGAGGATATTTGTTCCCCATACCTCTTGTTCTTCTGGACTGCAATGCTGCTATTATGTGTGTCTGGATTTAGATTTGTGAATACAATGAGAGGAATGTAAAGCATGCACTGTTGAACCTTCCTGCAAGAGAGCTATCTAACCCTGGAGTCTACTAAAGAATTACAGATATTTGTTGTTTGTTTGCTGTACTTTTTGATAAAGCAGAGCTAGTCCATTATGCTTCCTGTTTATATTTCACTTTATTTCCCAGTTCTTAGACATTATCATTCTACTTAAGAGAATGTTTTACAGTTTCCTTGAAACAAATGTCTCTCTCCACCTTCCTGTCTACTAAAGACAAAAGTTCATTTTAATGAGTCAACTTCTAATATCAGTTAAACTGAGGAAAGAATCTGGCCCATAAATTTTGACAAATGATGATAATTTTAAAAAATCAAATGTACACATTGTGCCTAAACACAATTGACCTCATTCCCTTCAGTTGTCCTGATGTTCAGCTGCTTGGAAAGTTTCCTCCAGAGAAAACCTTTATTAAATGATTTGTGCTTCTTTTCCATTTAGTTCCAAATTATCTCACTCTCACATTTTATTTCTTCTTCGGGCTGGCTGCTTGCTACAGCTAATTTGGTTGTCCTTGCTGGGACTACCATAAATACTCTTTCCCAGTAGTACTTTGTAAGCTGAATTAGTCAAGTGATCTTGGCTGTAACATTCAAGAAAACAGTTGATAAGATTAAAGACTGGGAGAAGTTTATGGTTGGAGACACCGTTTTAAAGTTACCCATAAAGGTGCATGAGCAAAAAGTGCTGACAAGGCCAAAACATTTGATAGATGTTAAAATTGTGACCTTCAGCATTGTATTAGGAGGAATAATTGTTCACTCACTTCTCTCCCTACGAGTGTATTAAAGCACGACACTGTTTGGAACTCTTAACAAGGACCCTTCCACACAAATAGATGAAATATCAGATTAAAAACAAGGAGATAAAGCCTGACCTACAAATTGAAAGACAGAGCATTAAAGCCTGCATGACCCTCTGGGTATACTGGGTCCCCGTCCTTCTCTGACTGCGAAGTAGAGAAGGTGACATCCCACCTAGGGTAAGTCATCCAAAGTCACCCAAACCAATAGAAAAGTTGTTTCTTCATCTCTGTCTTTGCTCTCCAGGCTTTTATTTCCCCTGACACTACCTAGAGCTTTAACCTACGCAGGTCTGTGCCTCTTGGATGGGAGTCATAGTTGGATGAGTCTGCTGCTGGCTTCAAGCTGGCACAGATTTACCGTCCCACCCAGAATTAGTGGTGATCACTATGGCACGTGGTCGTGCATTGTTCCAGGCAGACTGGATCTGTAGTTGCCCTTACAATGTTCTCATGTCTTTCTCTCACAAGGTCAAAGCTCCTGCTTTTATTTTAAAGCTGGATGATCACCTAATTCACTGAAACCTAATTCTGGAGTAGTGGAGGGTGACAATAGGGCTGGAATTACTTGTGATGGGGTGGAATCAATGAAGATGCTTCTGCCCAAAATTCCTTTTTTTTAAATTTTTTTAGCCAAGCACCCATTAGAACATGTCATTTCAACATTTTTTGAAAGCAAATGTTCATCCTTTTCAGTTGTAAAATAATTGTTTTCATGTCTAAAATTGCCAATACTTTGTTAAAAGCATTAGAAAAAAAATTGTTAAAAATGCCCCATCAGCCACACAAAATGTTTTGACTGGAAATACCTGTCTTTTAATTAATTTTAAATAATTTTTCTTCCCTGCCCCTAGTTTGACCAATATGCCCTCCTCACTTCACCCATCTTCCCCCTCCAAAAAAAAAAAAAGAGCTTGAAAAATGAATTATTCCCACAGTTTGCTCAAAACCTTTTGAGACATAGTGGAAAGAGCCATTTTCACGTCAAGGTTGACTTTATTTAAAGAAGTTTTCTAATTGAAAAGCCTCAAACATTATTCTGATGAAAAAGGTGAACTATTTTCATTTTATATCTAAATTGCAATGAGAAATTGTAATTTCAGTATTTTTATAGACTCAAAAGTCCATATTTGCTTAACTCTACTGTACCACAAACAAGAGAGATAAATCTTTATCTTAACAAGGGCTTTCTTGCTGTTAAAAGGTTAGTCTATTCATGTTACAATAAGCCTGGAATATCTAGGCTGCAAAAATGCATGGTGCAGCATAAACCTGATCTGAGACATTTTGGGTACAAGCAACAATTCCACTTTTCCTGTAACAGATGACACTGCTTGAGGTTAGAACAAGAAGTACCTGTTGCCTGTGCTGTAACATCTCCTACAAATAGCTTCTTATTTGTGGCACTGATATAAAGACTGTGTTTTATGGAGCTTACCCAACCAGCTTTTCTGTGTCAGGTTATCACGGATACATTTTTTTCCAATTCATTTTGAGACCAACTGCTGTTAAGAGGCTGTAACAAGGGATGTAACTTGCTCCTTTCACTTCCATTCCAACAGTTTGAATAAACCCACATTTCAGCCTTTTATGGCTCCTCTTTCCATTATACTTATTTTATTTTATTTTCTTCCATGGGGATTGAACCACTTTATTCAGGTAATTTTCTGCAATATCATGTTAACCCATTAAAGTGTCAAATACTTTATTGTCCATTCAGTCCAGTCACCTGTCCTTTTCCCCTAAAAGCACAGTCATTTCTGTAAGCTCTTAATTTCTTTGCATGTTCAAAGAGCCTTGTGGATTTCCTCACCTTCTCATTAAATCTCCGTGAGGAACTGTTGCCTTGGAAACCAGGGAGCCGATCCAGCAAAGGGGCTGAGCATCTTCCCCTTGCCTTGACTTCGGTGAGAGGTGAAACCATTCAGTATTTCTGAAAGGACATTTGAACCTGGCCAGCAGAGCACTATTAGGCACTAACTACCATTTTGCTCTAGTTTCAGGATGATGGGAAATGGTGCTGATTCTTCCTATCCTCCACATGAAGAACAGAATATAGAAAAAGGTTGAAACAGCCAGTGCTTTTGTGGCATATGTGAACTCATTTGTAATTGCAGAGACTTTGGAAATGCAAATGAATCCTAAATATTACTCCAAAGAACAAACTTTTTATAGGTTTCAATCTAAGAGGACCGAAATTAATTTGGAGTTTATTTATACTATGTCAGTGCATTTATAGGGGAGCTACCAGGGTTGCTACAGGCGTGGAATAAAAGAAAGTTTGGATTAAAAAGAAAATAAAACCAAATAAATAGCAAATCTCAGATGTTCTTTGAGATAAGAGACAGCATCCTTCCAAGGACTCAGCCAATGTAAGCACCAAATCTTAGCATTTCCAAGAAAAACACCCCAGGCTTTGGAAACTTGCCAGCAAGTAATGAAGTTTAGATTGCAGTGATAATCACTGCAAGAGATACCTTATGTAGATAAACTACACCCTAAAATCAGAGCTAGCTCTGCTCAGGCCACCTTGGTCTATCAGGTTCATTACCTCAAGGCAGAGCCATGCAAATGAAGCAAGTTGGCTTGCAGTGCAACCTCAGCGCAGGATCAGGTTATCTGCTTTCATGAGACCTTCAGACCTCCCCACTAGTTCTCTTCAGGCTCATCTGGCTCCATGCAGAGCCATTTCTTGTATCTACACCTGGATATAGGTACCAGGAACATTATTCAAGGTCCAGAAGACCTTTGCAGCTGAAGCAGCACTGCACAAGCTCAACACAGGGTCTTCAGCTCAAAGCATCTATTCATGTGGGGATGAGCGTGAGTTAAGCAACTCTGCTTAAATGGGGAGTCATGACCATGAGCATGATTACTGAAATATTTCTGTTCTCAGGTTATCTGAGCCCATTATGGACCATGGAGAGTTGCAGGTCATAATGTTTCTTGACCAAATCCAGGCTCTGAGAAAACTGCAACTAGCTACAGGACTGTCCTTGGCAATGTGACAATACTCTGAGTGTCTTTATTGGCTTTCTACAGGCAGTTTTAAGGTATTGACTGCTGGTAAACAAAGAACCAAGGACAGCATCTCTTCCACATTCAGTCACAGTTTAACAGTAGATGGTACCTGTGACTGTGCTTTACAGACAACCCACACTACCAGGATGTGTTAGGTGGCTCTGAGAACATTTATTGAGTGTACAGCAATTTCAAGGACATGGAGAAACCAAAGAGCCTTCACATCAGAGACAGAGCATCTCTCAAGCCTAAGAAATTCCAGCAGAAAAGAGAACTTTGCAGGATCACAGTCTAATGGAGATGACAAAATCTGCCTTGTTCTTAGTTGCTGGTTTCAAATGCTTCATCAGAGTTTGCTTCTGGCCCTTATGTGCTCGTACTAAAAGGTCCATGTAGTGTTCAGTGTCAGAAGGATGCTTTCCTTCTGACTGAAGGTTTTATTGAGCTTTTCTCCTCTTCAAACATGATGCAGCATTTTACCCCCACAACAAGGGGGGTAAGGGTTCTAAGGGTTACAAATCTTTCTCTGGGCTGTCCTCACAAGGAATACCACCATCTTCTTATCTAGACACAACATACAATGCTTTGACTCACTTTTCCTGATGGCAACCCAGAGTGGTAAATGCTCAGATAACTTCTACTGATGCCAAGTTGTTTCAGATAGCAAATTTGGTCAAGAAAATTTACAGAACACCTCCAGGAATGTTTTTCCATACTCTGTCTCTTGATAATTTGGATGTAAATTTTTTTTTTTTTTTAATTCTCCATCTGTGCTATGTATTATAACAGAAAATAAATTCCTTAAGGTCAGAGGATTTATTTTTATTTTAGATAGAAAGGAATTTTTAAACTTGAGGAAATGAATGCTAGAGAGAAGACAGTACTCAAAACCCGTGTGATACGTAGACCTTTCTTCTTTTATACAAGTCTGACTGAAAGCCTTTCTACCTAAAAGATGTATCTTACAAAAAAAAAAAATACTGTGCTACACACAGGCAAAACTTCCCACAGAAAGATACAAAGACAAAAAATAAATTTGCCATGTTACTTGATGCATTTCTTCAACCTTTTTCCATGTGTCAAATTCATGTTTTTAAAGAGAAATACAAATGAATGGAAAATTATATTTTGGTTGTGTCTTGAGGCACTAAATGACATTAAAGCTACTGGCTAATAGTAAAATACTTTCCCTGCCTGAAATGTTTACAATTGGGACACAAATTAGCAAAAAGGGTTCAACTTGGTTTCCCCAAGTTCACCTGAGGCATGAGAAATGACTCTCCCAGCATCATCTAGAAGTGTGTAAGATAGAAAATCAGATTTGAATGACAAAATGTGGGATGGCAAAGAGCTTGTAAAATGCTTACTACAGAGTTGTTGATGTGTAATAAGTTGTTCCTATACGAGGAAAACTATGGGCATCTGAATATCTCTGAGAGCTTGGAGTAGGAGGGGAGTTGGGCAGGGACAGGACAGTGCTGATGGGCAGGAGAACATGGCATTGAAGTCTTGCTTTGGGGACATGAGCTATGTTGAGCTTCCTACGTCAAAGCCGTGCTCTTCTGAAAATCCATCCAGGAGCTGGATTTCTGTACGTCTCACTCAACTAACGCCTCACTCAACTGTACTTCTCACTCAAGCTAAAATGCACTAATCCCTACCTTACAGCATTAGTTGGTGGTAAATGTCTCTCTCCTCTGCCCTTTTCCGCATCATTGACATTGCCAAGTTTTCTTTCAGAGACTGTTGCTTGGAAGAAAGCAAAGAGACATATCTATCTGTGGGGTCTGAAAGGACAGGTAGTGGAAAGTAGCTTTCTAATACAGCAAGGACAGAATAAAGTCAGGGCAGTGTCACCTGGAAAGAAGAATTCACTGTTAGCATCCCAACACTGCAGCATTGACACCAGACCTGGTGTTGACTTCACGTGATAACAGGGGACTTTCAGGGCTGTCCTAGTCCTTAGGGGTCATGGATCTGAATTCCTTGTTCTGCTGTATGCTGATTTTGTCTCCAATCTTGGGCAAGATGAGATTGGACCAGGTGTCCCAGTTTCACCCTGAAAATAAGGGCAAATGTGAAATTCTTGAACAAAAGTCTCTTGCTTATGGCACTGGGGAGGAGGCCGGTAAGGATCCTTGTGTTGCAGGGATTTACACCTCCAGAAGAGGCTTTTTGTACTAACAAATAATATGCTTCTAATTAAAACTGCTCCTGTAAAATCTCTGATCTGATAACACATTGTGTGGGAAGCAAGGAGACATCTGTTCATATGAACACATCAATATTAAGGTGGATTCTGGATGCCGAATTCTCCCCGTGCTGTTTAATAATGCCATTGGCAGAAGACATCTCTCGCATTAATATCTGGCAGCAAATGTTTAGCAACAAGAGCATGTATTCCATGGAGGATCGTGTGAACATAAGATTTAATTTTCCCTGGCAAAGGATCCATTATGCTTGTGAAATTTTCATGGAAGATAATAATACCTACCATCAATAAAATGAAGTAGATTGGTGGGTGAAACAAGACTAGGTAGAGGCACAAACACCCTCACCTCCACAGTTAACATCTGTGGCCTCTCTGTGGGACTTACTAAATGGAAAGCATTTGGAATTGGAAGAGACCGTCTAAAATGGCATCTCTTTGGTGCTTGTATCCCATCTCACAGAAGTCTCTGAGGGTTGCTTAAATGTCATTAGGCTCGTGCCATCCTTAACTGGTGAAGTAGGCAGGATGAGAGGTGGAGGGTGAGAAGCCAATAGCCAGAGGAATTGTCCAGTTGCTCTCGACCTTGGGCAGGGAGGAGATGTGGGATCACATCAAGAAGAGGGACGTATCCCTAACACAAGAGAAAAGCAGAAACAGCCACCTCAAGAGGTATTTGTAATACTCTTCATTTACTGGGAAGATAGAGAGAGAGTACAATAAAATCCCATCTCTGCTGCTGCAGGGGAAGTTTTTGGGTGGAGGGGAGCAGTGTGTTGGGGGTAAGGTCCTGATGAAAGGAGACGTGCAGATGTGGTCCCATCATGTGGCCTGGTGTTCACCCTTGTGCGGCTCAGGTCAGGAGTGAGTGGAGGAGCATCCCTTGGTTAAAGGTGTTGGTCTATTCAGCACACAAGCACATTTTATCCCCAGGCTATTTTGCACTCTTTGAGGATCACAGAGCTGTTCCTGCTGAGAGGTAGGATAATGTGACTGACCTTTCCAGAACAGTCCAAAGGCTGTACTGACTTGGTGGTCTGTCACCACCAGTAGTGAAGCACATATATTTCATAGAGAGACTCCTCAAGTACTCTTTTCCTCCAACAACTTGCTGCTCAATGTATTACAAGTCAGAGTGTTTTTATATTTCACTGCCCTTCTACCATGAGTTTGTCCTGCTGCTTTTTTGAACCCAGTTACAGTCACTGCATTCACATCCTCCTGAGACAAAGACTTGCATAACTTACGTACAAACTGTGAGAAGAGCTACATGTTTCAGGTCTCCTAGACCCTCACGGGCATCTGCTAGTTTAATTTGCTGAAAGCTTCAGCCTTGCAAAGAGGTTTGCTGGAAGACAGTAACACTGGTGATGCTCAGCTGTACCAGTGGGTGGCAATCTCTTACTGACACCGAACCTGTGCTCTAGGCAGGTTTACTTTGGGTGTTCATTTTGGGTTGGCTTCAAAGTGCACTGCTATGGGTAAAGACAGTCATTAGCTTTCTGTCGGGTGTATTTTTCCATTAACTTGGTTTTCTTCTATGCAAATAGGAAAGCAGTTTCTGTTTTCGACACACAGATATATTGGTGTCAGTGCTCAGCCCCTAGAAATAGCTTTGCTGCTAACATCCAACACCACACTTGCTGGTTTTACCAGGAATGGAAGAGGAAGTTTGATTAACCACACATATGAGGTGATAAAAATAACCCCTTAACCCACTTACACTGAAGCAGAGCAGCACTTGACAATTCAGGGCGATGCAGCTGACCTTGCATACAAAGAAGCAGGGACGGTTGCTGATGTAAAAGACTTCTCAATTCTCCAGTACCTCTGCTCCTAAAATAAAGACTGGAATAAACTCAGTGAGAGAGACTCAAGGAAGTGCAGAGGGAGTGTTTTTATGGAGGTGGTTCTCTGTAAAGGGTTGGTCTTCTCTGCAGGGCAATATCGATCTAAAAGTACCCGCTGGAGGACTCATGGCTTTTGACATACAGCAAACTTAGATGTCCCTTTGGGATCCCTTCATTATCTCTAATAATTGTTCTGTTCATAACACAGAAAGCCATTTGCTCAAGAACAACCTTGATAGAGATTCCTAATCCCATTGAAGCTCCCTTTATAACATATGTGGTTGCTCCTTAGAAGGGTTTCTGTGGATTTAAATTAAATTTTGGCCATTCCCAGTAAATCTTCAGGGAAGTGTATGAGAAAAAGCCTGACCTGTCTCCCAGTTGTAGGTTCAGGCAGCATTCAGCCTAGGTGCACAAGGAGAGAGTGTGTTAAAAGTGGGGTTAGGGAGTGCAGGCTGCATGGAAGGAAATCACTAAGACATAGTAGGACCTGCTCATTCCTGCTAACTGATACTGCATTTTCCATTAGTGTAACATGACTGTGGTGAGGTCAACTCTAGGTGCTTTGCCGAGTGGAGATGGAGACAAGCCCACAGTGAAATGTTACTGGGGAAGGATGGGGAATTCACTTTTTCAATGGACATCAAAGCAGATGTACAGCATGCAGCTTATCTCATTGTATGCTGCACTGTGGAGCTCCCTGTGTTTGCTCAGGCTCCCCAGTGGTCTTGAGCTACACCAGGGAGCTAAGAAAGATACAGTCAGGGAGCAGATTGCTGCTGCTTCTCCTAAAGCCTCTCCAGGAGTAGAGGTTCCATGGAGAGCCACATACTGTGCCTGAAGACAACTCTGTCCTCCAGTGATTAGAGCAAGGGAAGATCAGTTCTCCTGAATTTCAGATCCCATCTTTGACACCAGGATGCCATATGACCTTGGGCCTTATGTATTTTTGCTCTTCAATACGTATGCAGAATGATAAGAAGAGAGCTGGGTGTAGAAAAGGAGACGAGAGTGCTGTAACACTGAACGATGCAGCAAGAATTGTCTTCAGAACAAAACCAACCCCATCTCTGAGGCTGTCTTAGAGCAGGGAAACCTGTGACAGAATTAGATATTTACACTTTTCAGGCATCAGTATTATACTGGGGGCAAGTTGGTGGATAGGTTATGCAAATAAAGATCAAAATACTTGCACATCTGCTTCAATCTTGTTTTCTCAGACTTTTAAAATAGCAACTCTAAGTGTATATATTACAGTTCAGATACTCAGAGGATTTTGGGCACCTAGTTCCCATGCCACGCTCCACAAAAAATATACCAGAGCACAAGACTAACAAGAAGCAGGGTGCTTCATAGCAGTTAAGGGAAGAATGCAAATGCAATACAGCTACTCTTCTCCATTCATTTAGAAAGAGGCTCCAAACCAAGGGTTCAGGTACATGTAGGACTCTGCAAGGTGTGGGAAGCTCCCACACACTGGTTAATTTGTGATTGCAGCCTGCCTGTCTGCTCTGAGTCTGTGAAAAATATGTAGTAATTTGATCTAAAATGCACTGCTACCATTAGCAAAAATAAGTGGTATTGCCTCATGGTTTTGGTTCTTTCTGAAAGGGTTCATGGGCAATTGCCATGCCTTAGCTGCGCTGTAGCAACTTGTTAAACTGGTAGCTTGCTTGCAGCTCTGATGACAATGTGGTAGAACAAGAAAATGAGCTGAATGCAGTGAGGAGGGACATGGTAATTAGAAGTGAGGAATTGAACCCTTAGGGCTTGGTTCTAGAAAAATTTGTGAGCAACTTCATTCATTTGTCGCTTCTCATGAGTATCACCATCAGAGCAGCTCAGCTGGACCTCAAATTCCTCTCACCTATGTCTATGGTTTGCATGACTTCAAGAGTACTGTAAAGGCACTTGCTTTTGGGACTGAGTGAGCTTTATGGATGGGAACAGTGCAGCGTCACATAACGAAGGGTAGCTGTGTCCAGGCAGTACAGCAAGGGGCACAGCACACTATCAGGCATGATAGCACTGATATCATCTGAACTGTCTTTGTTTCCATATTCAGAGCAGGAGCCCAGCCAAGATGCTCCAAGTCACCCTCCGAAGACTCCCCTGGGATTTGTATGTGTCCTACAGAGAAAAGCTTTCCAACTGAGGCACCCAAGCTGAGTTGATAAAGCAAAGCCCTTTTCTGTTTGAGGTTTTAAGCACACTTGTGCTATGTTGGAAATCACCAATGTGCACTTCCAAAACTTTTTGATTTTGTTGAACCAGCATTTCCTGCTCCAGAATCATATTACAGGAAAATCTCAGCCCCCTTTTCCCACATATCACGACCAGGCTTGCAAGCAATGATCAGCTTTAGTCCTGTAGGTACCCCTGTGCTTGAAGTAGTCTGCTCACAGTCGGTGTTTTAAAGATTTAGAAACTTTTTATGTCAGTTTGTTAATTTACTTTGGTAAATGCTTTTCCCATTTCCCTGTCTTTTAAAAGAACACAAAAGGAGAGACTCAACTGCAGATTTCAAAACTCAGCTGTTTTGTTATCAATGCCAGTGCTTGTTACACCGGAATGGCCAACTCAAAAAATGCTGAGTCGGGCTAAGAAAAATCAGGAGACTGACAAAATAATGACATGAATCTAAACAGGAGGGAAATTATTCGGACCATCTTACTTTGCTTTCTGGTTTCACCCATGCCACACTTCACAGCCTTGTTTTGCAGCTCTGAAACCAGACATCTTTTTCACCTGAAATCTGTCATGATTTCAAGGCTACATGAAAATAATTCCAGATCACTAGACTCCCAACATCACCATGAAATTTAGCCATGTCAAGGCAAAGCACAGCTGTGTGGGATAATCAACTGAGAAAAAAATAGCAGAAGTTGGTTGTTGAAAAATAGAATGAGCCGTTTCCACCATTAACAAAGTGTCGTTGCTCTTGTTTGTGTATTTCTCCACTCACTTTGCTTTTGAATTGTTTGCATCAATTTTTTTTCGCACAAGGGTATGTCTTAGTACTGATATAGTCCTAACAGCAATTGCTAGAAGAATAACAAATGCTTCTTAGGACGTGTGATATTGTTGCTAATATACAAACGAAGACATGGATTTGTTGAAGGGTCAGTTAAACACAGGTCTAAGATTGCTTCGAAGACTAGACCTGCCCATTACCTCTACTGTAAAGCCTTTGATCTTGCTATAAGGCAGTGTCTGGCCATGTCTGGCAGATCTCTGGAGACAGAGGGGCATAGTGGGGCTTATTGTTGCCTGTGTTGCCTGGAGAGGTTGGGTCAGTGTGTTACAGCCTCTCCATCCAACTGCCAGTCTGCCTGTCTCTGTATTTGAGATAAGCTATGGGAGGGCTAATGGGTTTGTCTTGCCTAAGCCCATTCTCAAACCAACTCCTGAACTATCACATCCAAGGACATAGAGCATCAGATCCACAACTCACTGAGGTCAGTAGGAGTCTTTGCGTTAGCACCACTGAGATTTGCAGGGCTAAGCCCCAGCAAAGAGAAGAGCAGAACTGGCTCCTGTCTTTTGGAAAACTATCAGAAATAGCCAGAAACCTTCCCTTCCGCAGTGACCCTTGTCAGCTTTGTTGTTTTCTCACTTCCTTTTTTTTTCCTGAACGAGGCAAGAGTAGATGTTTTTCTATTAACAAAAAGTTTCCATGGCAAACAAGCTGCTCACTGTCACACCGAGAGTCCACGTGAGCACGGCTGGGATGTCTAGCTGGCCGCGTCACTTGTAAAATTCATACGGTTCTATCTGTGTGCAAGGTACTTGTGCAGCCCAAACGGGGCAGGGAATGGCACACACACCTCACAGACCACCTCTCCTCCACAGCTTGTGAAAGGTTTCCTTTGCTCTGAATCCATGCAAGAATTACCAAATCTCCGCTCCCCTAAACGCACGTCTCAACGAAGAGATTTGCTCTTCGAAGCCAAGAATGCTGAACTCCTTTACCTTTCATTTTGATGGTTTCCATGGAAACCATAAAATTAAGCTATGCCGTTACTTACTGCAACATTACATAATCTGCCAAACGCTCAGTTGCTTTTCAACAAACGTGTTTGTTCTGTGTTGCTTTTTTTTTCCTTTTTGCCAGCCTGATCAGCCAGATCTGTGTTGATCTGATTAAACAAGGTGCAATGGTGTAAAATCAGATATTAAAATGCAAGTTCTGCTAGTGCTTCTCTCCAGAGAATGACAGGCTGCCTGCTTCCACTGCTGGTTTATAGCAGCAGTTAAGGTAATATCTCATCACTTATTGCCTGATGATACAGATGAGGTTGGGCTGATGAGGGACTGATCCCAGTTTTGACCTCCAGGACAACAAATAGGTTCCAGTTCCACACAGATCTGGGTTATTTGCATCCATGCAAATAGTATGCAAAAGTATTTGATCCTATGCAGCATTATTTTATTTAATTAAGGCAACAAAACAGGGTAGAATGGACAGACTTTGGTTTCCCGCTGAGACCTGAGAGAACAGATCTCACCCAAAATATTTTGAACAAGCACAGGAATATCCTGCAATTTTCATTATGAAAGAAATATCTCATTATAAAGCAATGTTAGTATCCATTTTTCCATGTTCCTGGCACTCAGCCATCCCTGTTGGAACTGGACCAGAGGCAGCAGCGATGCTTGAGATGAAGGAAGCCGCTGTACGATAATTCTTTAACTTTTGTGGCCAGGCTCATTATTTAAATAGAGCTCAGCAAAGCCAGATAGCTCTTCTTTGTTTTATCCAGGATACACAATCCTGCTACTGTTGAGAATAATGTCAAAACTTTTTCACCATTGGTGAGAATAAACTGTTCCTTTTGTAGCTGCAGAGGGCAAAGGAGAGATCTCAGCTGGACATTAGGGCTTGCAGAGAAAATGCAAGGGGAAAAGGGAGGCCACAAACACACAGGGATGTGTAAGAATTGTCTTAGGAGAAGGGTATGAAAACAACTGTAAGCAGTGGCACAGCATCCATTACCTTCCCAGTGCTCTGTCTCTCAGGCTGTGTCTTTACTGGTTTAAAAGGGGCCAAATTACTTGGGCCAGACTGAGTGATTATTTGGGTGTTCTAGTACTGTTTTGGTCCTGTGCCAAGCCTCACATGATGATGAGGAGTGTGCAGATGCCAGCACAGGAGAGGCCAACATATCTGGGGTGCAGAAGAATCAATGTTCAGGTGCCATGCCATTTCCCAGAGGGCCAGAAATTGGCCCTGGCCTATTTTATTTGCTAGGAAGGTAAGATGTAGTTTCAAAGAAATTATGAAGTCCAGCACGGGCAGTGTAAAGTAAAGCTGACAGAGATGCAGTCCCTTCTCTTGGCAGCGTCCTTTCATATCTATGCAATCAATTTATCCCTTCAGCAAAAAGCGAGACTTCCTCAAGTACAGCTCAGCCTTGGTATAGCACCTTAAAAATCCCTTCCTGGGGTGATGCCCTTTGTGTTTTTGAAATCTTGCTGAGAAACCCAAAGAGAAGCTGGAATTCCACCTCACACCACTGACTGTGTTTGCCATCAGGTGATACCACGAAACCACCATCCATATCTCCAGAAAATCTGTCTTTTCATGGGTTAATCTCAGTCTGCTCCAGCCTTTTATCCCTCACTGGCTTTGTGTGACATGTGAGACACTGATCTTAGTATGACATAAAGACATAAAATACTAAGTTACTGAAGCAGCTGCTGGTGCATCATTTGAAGAGCACATATATCCAATAAAACAGGCATTTACAATGTCTATAAATAGCTGTAAATAGCAAACTAATTATTTGAGTGCCAAAAAACTCAGGTAACCTCAGTCGACTTAACGACACATGTCATGGCTGATAATTTCTAATCTGAGACGAGCTGAGGATGAAATTTGAGGGAACTGAAGGTTTCCTGCATTTGCCAAAATGGTCAGTCTATTTTTCCCCGTTTCTGTGCTAAATAGTGGAGATCTTTCTCTCATTGAATACTTACATAGTCTACTTTGAAGTGAAGAAGTTCAGTCAGCATAAACTGTCATGCCTGGAAAGAAACAGTTTAACAGCAGTGGAGAGTGTGGTTCAGGAAGCCAATGTAAGTATTTATTGTGTCTTTTGAATTGTAGGAAAAGACATATTCACTGAGACTGCATAATAATATCTGCAAAATAAAGACTGCATTTAATATCTCTATGGGGTCTAGTCTTTTGAATTGCCTGGTTTGCCGTTTCTCTGTTTCTTACGTATTGCTTGATGTGAAAAGTTTCCTGACTCTATATAGTCATATTCTCGACACCAAGCAGTATCAGTGCTAGATGAATAAAACATAGGATAATAAAATTTTCACCATAATAAAGAATCACCGTAAAGTTTAAAGAAAATATGAAATAATGCTAATAGTGGTGATCCTCTACTTTTTCCTGAACTGGGTTTCATTGAGCCTGCAGACGGATCTTCCTGTTAGCTTCTTTGTCCATGAGCTTGCAGTATCTGGAAGATAAACTCACAGGCTTATTTATCTTCCAAATCTATTTTATGTAGTCCAACTCCTTTTTTTTTTTTTTTTTTTTTTTTAATTAAGCTGTTCAAGATTACTAGCTGCAAAGCTCACATGCAATCATTAGCCCTTTCATCTTTTTGTTGTGTGGGGTTTGTTTGTTTTGTGTTTCTACACGATTGTTCAGAAACTTTGCTGCATCACTGTAGTTACTATAGTTACACTAGTTACTACCCCTGTTTCCAGCCTGAAGGAGTATTCAAACCACCAGAACATGGAGACAGATTGAACATATGACCCATCATGTTCAGAAACAGGGAGAGGACATCACTGCTCTAGTATCAGATAGCGATTAAATAATCAACAGGCAATTAGCAGAACATGTCTTCCTTGTGTTTTAGGAAGGATGACACCAAAAGAAAAAAGCATCAGTGAATGAGAGTAGTGATGTTTATGCATTTCTGGGTGGAAAAGAATGAGGTGACACCCAGCAGCCAGAAAGTCACCAAAACAGTGTGAAATACTGGTTTTAGAACATCTAGAACTATTAGTCCTGGAGCATGGAAGCGGCTTTCAGAAGCCCGAGAAGAACTATGATTAAAAACTGTCTGGTAGGAGCTATGCAAGGTGGCTCCCAAAAAGGAGGGAATAGGGTGAACTAGGAGAGACTTTATTAAAAAAACACTCTCCCAGTGAGCACTGGAACACACTGAGAAAGTGAGATCTGTCACTACAGCTTTCAGTTTAGACAAACATTCATCAGGAATGGACTGTGATTTAGCTCATCCTTAAGCGTGAGGTGAGACACTTTGTTCATTGTTATAAAGAAGGAGAAGAAATGGACTAAATCCTGAGGTCCCTGCTGATGTGTGTTCCTAGGGTATTTGGGGTAAATTATCCATTTACTGCGCAATTGAGGATGTGATACAAGTCCTGCTGAGTGTGATAAACTCCTAGATTGAGAAACTGCACCAAAGAAGTCCTGGAGCCACAGTGGTCATCTGGGCTACCCAGGGCATGTGACCTTAGTGCTTCTGCTGTAGTGGTTTCATTGTGATTGGTACTGGAAATGGTTAAGACCTGTGTGGATATGTCTCCTCTCACTGCAGGCAAAAAACCCGGCAGGCACATCTACCTCTACAGGTTGGTGCATTTGGAGACCTTCTATAGCTTCAAGCTCTGCCAGAGGTCAAGATGAAGTCCAGTGCCTTCAGTTCATCCAGCAAAACTGCTAATATAGTCCCCTGTGTTTGTGCAGACAAGTGATGTGTCAATCAGCAAAATAGCACAAATTCACTCCTTCTGCCTTCAGGACAGCTAACATTTTCCTTTCTCTGGCTGCATTGTGTTCTTAAAATACAATGAATCGATGGAGCATCCCAAATTCCAGGATTTGGCTGAGCAAGCATCTTCTGATCATGTTGAGATTAGCAGATAGTAATACTAATCTCATCCTGGTGATATCAGCATAATGAATTGATCCTTTGCATGAAAACAGTGAGGAGCATTGCTGCTTGAGATCAAACCCAAGTTATCCATTGACCCATTTCTCTTGAGCTCCCATCTCCATGTTTCTTGGTATATGCTTTAAGTGGGTCATGTCAGTGTGTAAGGTTAAAATTGTAGGGGGAAAAACCCATCCTCCTTCTATAATTGATGGATTTCAAATCACTTGCTGACTTTGGCTGGACCCAGAGTTCACTATGTGTAATACACTCAAGGGATTAACCTGCTGTCAAAGCCCAGATAACTTCCTGAGACTTGCAAGGCAGCTAATGTCTTCCTCTTGAGGGAGCCATTCTCTTTACCCCTGGCAGGAGAAGCTCAAATCTTCAGACCTGGTGTATCTGTATTAAATCTGTATTAATTGGCCCGCTGGGGGATTGTGGGAGGCATATGCTTAGTCTTAACATTAGTGGTTCCAGGTCATAAGGTGTTGATGTGTTACTGCTCTTACCTCTTGGGTAGGGTGGCAGGTTGGTGAGAAGTTTAGTATCGATTACAAGACCGATATCATTATATCAGGAGGGAGGACAAAAACATTTACTTTCTTATTTAGGGCTGAGGTAGCAGCTGAAGATTTCCTGCTGAGGCCAGGTGGTTTAATTTCAGTTAGCTTTGCTTGGCTATATTAATCAATGACAACCTGAAAGGAAACAAATCACTGAAATGATTGTTTTCTATTCCCATGCTCTGTTGGGTGGGACATGGTCCTGGTGCTTTCCTCTCTGGAAAGTGAAATATGCAGCACAACACATAAAAGGAACATGAACACCACAAAAACCCTTTTGTAAGTAAGGGATGTAATCCCAGACACAGTAATGTCCTCTCTCCATGTTCACTGTAAATATCTAAATTTCTACAATGCCCTTTGCATTAGTAGATGGATATGGAAGTCTTTAAAATGTGGGTATTTCTTGGCTACTTCACAGATTGCTGCAGGTTTCTGAGGTCAAATGCCAAGCGTAGCTCTCTGGCACTGTTTTTTGCTGATAATATGAAGGAATTGCTTCACAAGAACCTGGGCAGTGTGCATATGCTCCAAAGATGGACCCATGAAAACGTCTTGTCAAAAGCATATTAAATGTTCTCTTTCAGACAACTTCTGCTCCCACCATTAGCACTGTTTGCCTTGGTGGAAACCAACTCCACTTACATCACTGTGTTCTGGATCACAGTGGATCCTTATGGCCATTTGCTTCTTTCTTTCTTGTACATGAATATAAATTAGAGTTTTTATGAAGTGATCAGGTTTGATATTGCTGAACTCAGAGAAAAATCAATCTGGGTCTATTGAGTAATTTGCAGAGATTTTATAATTCTTTTTTTTTTTTATAGACTCCTGAAATTTGCCTACTGGAAGAGCCCTGTCTAAACAAAATTCTAGGCATCTAACTATAAGATTGATTTTCCTAATCACATTTCAGATACCTTTTTATATTGTTGATGCACAAGAATAAGTCCATGAACTACTAAAATTCACTGGTGAAAATGATAAACCAGACAGTTGTTTTGATACATTAAACCTTGAGTGCCCAGGGATAGTGAAATTACAACAGATTTGGGTAATTGCTTCTTGGGAGTTTCTGAATTTTTTTGAAAAATATCAAATGCTTTTTGCTACTTTAAGAAGTATTCTTGCACTCCAATCTCATAAAACAAATTTCTCAGGGCTTTTCTACATGAGAAAATTGTTGTCACAGCAGTGGTGTAGTTCTGCTGCCCATGAAGCAAATTCCCTGAGTTTAACTGGATTTAACTTACAGAATTATATAAGAAAAGTGAAGTTTTATCTGTCTGAGCCAAGGTGAATTTTGTATGGTGACTAATGGCTTAGCTAAATTAGGTGGTGATGCTGTGTTTTGGATATGTATTTCAGAAGAGTTCTGGATCTTAATGCCCCTATAATGCAGCTATCATGGGTGTCATGTCAGAATAATCTGCTGGGAGAGAAACTTGTTTCAACAGAAGCTTTCAAGAAGAAAGACACTCTTTGGTGTGTTTTCTGACATAGTGACACCAGGTGGATATGTCACATCTATAGTTAAGCTTACAGAACCTTGTGTCAACCTCACCTTGAAGAGTGCTAGAAACTAGGAACTATTCTGCTTTATATAGCAGACAAACTTTCTGCAGGAAACAAATCTTATTAGCAATTCTTTTAGAAAAGTCCCTATACCATGCAACATTTGGAGGAGAGAAGTGCATTAGGAGAGTATATCCTCTACTGAATTCAACTTCATAGACACTTTTCTACAGATATCGACTCAATACTATGCCATTTGTGCTAAGGCCTTTAATTGTGCCAGCTGAGAAATGACATGCTAAGCCAAGATTCAGAGAAATCTCCCTTGATGTCAAAATCCATTGGTTTTGCACCCAATAATCATGAGTTTCCTCACCCTGGTGCTTCCAGTTGGAAGCTAGCTGTGTTGGCAAAATTTCCTACTCCACCAGAATAAAAGCCTGAAATCTGGTCAAATGCAAAAGGAGTTTGAATCTCTCCTCAGTCTCTCCTATGTAAAAAAATCAGAAGAAATCAACAGCATCAAATTATGAAGCAGAAGAATCAAGCCCTAATTTCTACCAGATTACCTACAAGTCATATATATATATTCATACATAGAATCATAGAATCATTTAGGTTGTAAAAGACATTTAAGATCATCAGGTTTGACTGCTAACCTAACGCTGCCAAGTCCACCACTAAACCATGTCCCTAGGCACCACATCTACACATCTCTTAAATAACTCCAGAAGGCTCAGGGGAGACTTATTGCTCTCTACAACTATCTGAGAGGAGCTTGCAGAGAGGTGGGGATTGGTCTCTTCTCCCAGGTGACAAGTGATAGGATGAGAGAAAACAGTCTCAAGTTGCACCAGGGGAAGTTTAGATTGGATATTAGGGAATAATTCTTCACTGAAAGGCATTGGAATGGGCTGCCCAGGGAGGTGGTGGAGTATCCTTCCCTGGAGGAACTAATAGACATGTAGATGTGGTGCTTAGGGGCATGGTTTAGTGGTGGACTTAGTGTTAGGTTAAGGTTGGATTCAATCTTAAAGGTCTTTTCCAACCTAAATTATTCTATGATTCTGTCGTCTGATCAGACTCACTAGAACAAAATGAGGTAGCAGCCCCTAAATGCCCACTGTGTTTGCTTCTGGCCGCTTCTTAACAGTTTTTTCCACCAACATGGCATAAGAAAAGTATTTTAAAAATCAGAAAAACAGCCTTGATGAGGATAATTTTAAGAAGATGGAAGTTAGAAGCTCACACCTGGCACTCTCCTTATCTCAGGAAGCAGCACGGCTGTTTGCTCTCTACAAGTGGCACTGCTTACCAAGAGAGACACTTTCAGTGTTATTTTTATGCTCCTTGGCTTGTACATCTGTCTGAAGAGCAGATCGGACTCCTTGCCTCCCCTCCCACGCAGGCTCTTCATTTATGCATCGGAGATTCTTATGATGTCTGGGATGTAACAACCTCAAGGCTGACTTTCAAGGTTTGCTTATTTCCAGGTTTATTGTCCTCCTGGCTGCCACTCCAGGTACTCAGTACCAGGTGCTCAGGTACTTAGCACTTCCTTTTGGTTGGCAACAATCAGATTCTGAAATAATGATCTCATGGTTTGAGTGAAACATTTGATATAACAGTGTCTCCTCTCATAGAACAGCACAAACTGGTTGTTTTTCTTCCCCTTTGTCTGCTTCCATCTCTCTTTTTCACACAACTTAGAGAAGAAAACTTTGATGACTACTCAATAGACAGAATTTCACTAGGTTGCCATTACACAAACTGGCTCTAGCTGATAAAAAAGAATTAATATTTACTATAAGTTTTATAACTCTCATCAAGATGTAGGTCATATATCGAGAAATGGCATCTCCAAACACCTAACGCATCATAGCAAAAGGTTGAAGTGAAAAAAATTGCTCAACTTCTCAACAGTAATCAAGAGTAACTCCATTATATTAAAGGTGTTACCTAGGCACAGAATCCATGTGAAGGAGAATCCATGCAGCCTCTCCACCTATGTTTTCAAACTTTTTAATAAGATGTAGAAAATCTGAATTAAGTATTATTTTTCAACCAAACTATCTTTACTCAGACCAAAGGTATGAACTTCAAGCAATGGAGTCTGGGAAATTACCATCTTGGGTCTTTCTCTGCTTGAATATTTCCAAGTTTCCTCTATTAACTAAGATAAAGACCATCTGTGATCTTTACCAAATCTAAAGATTTTCCTTCAGTGACTGTCATTATCACTGCTAAAGAACAGCCAGAGTCTAATGCTTCTACATGGCCTATCAAAGAAAACACTGACTTCTCATGGATTTGAGTAGGATCACAGTAATTCACCTCAAGAAAAGTATCCTAGCACAGCACGGGGCTCATGGACCTGGTCTGATTCACAAGAGCAGGTTTTAGGCTCTTAAGCTCATTTAGGCTCTAAAGATTACTTTTTTTGAAGGTTTTATAGCACTTATCTCCTGTTCAAATTACTGTTTTTGTTACTGCACCATGGAAACACCATTCCTGACTCAGAACTCACTGTACTGTCATCACCTCAACATTCCTGTCCTGTTTCCCTGGCTGGGTATAACAAAGGTGCTTTCACTTGCAACATACCAGCTGCTAGGGCTGGGACCCATCCAGCTTTGGACATCTGACTCATTTAACCTGGGCATCTACATGTGTGTAGTCACCCAGTGTCCCTATAGGACAGGAATAAATTACTTCCAAAGCCTGGAGAAATTCCTCTCTGAGAGGGAGGATGCGTGTCTTGTAGGTGCACTGATGCTAAGCCAAGTGTGTCAGTCAGTGTCTCCCCCTGCTCCCTGTGACAAAGACTCCCCATTACATCTAGATAAAAACCACAGCTATCCAATGAAAAAGTTGGCCCAACACTCCTAATGCTAAGAAATTGGCCCATTCTTCCTTACAGACCCAAAACTTTGGGATACTTGGCCACGGACAAAGGTGGAAATAACTCCCGCTTTTCATCTCTCTGAAGAATATGCCAAGTGATCCTTGGTTGGATTACTAGAAGCAGATGGTACAACATCCCTGCACTAACCTGATTCCGACTTGCTCATATTAGGTGTCTTTCATACGCTGACCTAAACAGAAACTGCTGAACTGCTGACCCTTGTTAGGTTTTGGCCATTTAAAATGAGTAATGTGGCTGTTTCTTTGCTCCTCTTACTTGACCTCATGCAGAAACTCTGGCAATTTCAAAACTGACAATTTCTGTGCAGCTTCAAAAGGATCTGGAAACCATTACTGTAATGTTGGTAGTTTCCCTTTCACCTATGCAAGTTTTCTAAAACTGTGAGTGTGAGAGTGACCTTTAAATCATGGAGAGATTTCTGTTTTAAACCATCTCTGTCTAAATGAGTATTTCCACCTCAACAGCAGAATCCAACTTGTCCCCTTCTACAAAAGTTCAAAACTTCCTGACTGAGTAAACTCTTGCAGAAAGTAAACTTCTGCTAAAAATCCCTGTAATATATACAGCTTTTTTTCACTAGGCATGTCCATAGTCCATAGCATATCTTGCTTTCCTGGTGTTTTATGGCATGGGTCTTTGCTGTTCCCATTATTTAGCCTAGGATTACTTTTTCCAGCCTAGGGGAGGTGTTGCCCAAAATGAAAGTCCAGCTCCTTTTTGTGCTAGAATTTGGGCAGTGCTACCAGCTTCTGCCTGGACCAACACCTCAGTGTCTTTCTTGTAGTGAGAGGTCCAAAACTGATCACAGGATCTGAAGTGTGGCCTCACCAGTGAGCAGTACAGGGGGACAATCCCTGATCTGGTCCTGCTGCCCACCCTGTTCCTGATGCCGTCCACAATGCTGTTGGCCTTGGCCACCTGGGCACATGCTGACTCATACTCAGCTGCTGTTGACCAACACTCCCAGGTCCTTTTCCGCCAGGCAGCTTTCCAGCCACTGTCCCCAAGCCTGTAGCTTGCAGGGGGTTGTTGTGGCCCAAGGGCAGGACCTGGCACTTGTCCCTGACATAACTATGTCCATGTGAAAAGCTCTCACCTTTCACCAGACCTCATTAACCCTCCTGATCTAGATGGCTTACTGCTATCTCTACCTTATTTATTTTCCCTTCTCCTTCCATCATTATACCCTCAGAGGTGTTTCTGTATAATATCTTCCTTTTAAAAATACTGCTTCATTTTCTCTTCTGCCAACATACTCATCTTCAGTGAAAAGGTGCTGAAGAAGACAGATTTTCCCTGCAAACTCTGTATCTCAGCAATATGAGCTCTCATCAAGCAGCGATGCCACCCTGGGGTGTTTGGGTTAGGATCTGAATGCTGTTTGCTGCAGGAGGCCACCAGGAAGACTTGTCTACATATTTCTGCAGGAACAGGAAGGGTTGGAGCCTGCAGCTGTGGCTCAGTCATCTAGAAGTCACATAAGTGTAGAGACGTCTTTCATTACTTCTTATTTTCACCTCTGACAAATAAAACCTTTCAAATCAGTACCTCTTCACTGACTGCCAGTGTCTTTGGATGAGGCCCTGGATGAAGCGGATGCATTACTTGTATCAGTGACTTTCAAACCTCTGAGCAACTACAGATCTCTGTCAACTCTAAAATTCCCTGTGGTTCATGCATGTTAGAACTGATGAATCTGCACATTGCTATGCTTAATTTGGTTTTGCATAACAGCTTCAGAATACGAAGGATGGTCCTATGGACCACAGTTTGGACTGAAGCAATGACTTTTGGTGGAAGGTCTTCTGGAAAGCAACTGTCTCCATTCCATATACATTTTTCAGTGTGTCATTTAGAGAACAATACTCTCATCTGTACAAAATCCAGGTCTAAAATTGTAAATGTCCTAACTTCTTCACTGGTGGAGGACAAGCTAGGTAGCATTTTTGCTCAGTACAAGTTGCATCTCATTCTGTCACTGTTCTCTAACTGCCTCATCCCATAATGAAAAGAAACAAATAAAAATCAAGATCCATTTCAAGATTTTCTGTCAATTACAAATTCCAGGTAAAAAGAAAAAAAGGAAAATAAATCCTCTGTCTCATTTGAGGGAGACACAGGATATTGTTATTTTTATATCACTCAATCAATCATGAATTGAGCTATAAAAAGTCCTAAATTTCAAACAGTCCCATATTGAGATGGAAGTTAATGGTTCATTAGCAGTAAAAGCTTCAGGTTATGTTACTGAGTAACCTTTTGTTCAAACATGATGTCTGACATTTGCATAAGTGCTAGGGTATGTCTATCTCTGAGCTATTGAGATGATGTGAGCACCAAGCTCTTGTAAACAGCTTTTTTTTTCCCCCACCTCCTCTCGATACCATACATGCTTGCAGTTTGTTTTCTCAGAAACACAGCTGTCTGGTAGGGCAATGACATTCTTGGGCTTCATCTGCTCTTTTGCTACTGCAACAAAACTGACTGTTGTGTACCTGGCAGCTGGTCCAAGAGATGAGAGAATCTAAGGCAGCAATGCCTAACCCAGGAACACCTGGGTTAAGTGGGATGTAGTTGTAAAAGGCAGTTCTGCAGAAACAACAAAGCAGTGATGAAATTACTTTCTCATGGTGTCCCAAAAATCTTTGGGACCTTAATGAGAAGGTCACCTAACAGATCCTTTCTATATCCTCCTTTTGTAATTCCTTATTTGAGTTTATATGCAAAATCAACATTAGGTTTTATTTAGCCTCAAGCCATCTGTGAGCTCAACACAGGAACAGACTAACCTCCATGGAGCAATAGGAGGACTGAGGCATCTCTTTGCAGTGATGCCTGTTTCTGGACCAGGACTTTGGACTGGCTAAGATGTGTTGAACCTTAGAAAGAGTAGGAGGAAAACATAGCAGGAAAATATATATCAGAAATTATAATTCTTCTAAAAGAGTACCCAGTTCCCTCTCTAAAACAACTGACCACTGCTCTAAAATGTCACTGCTCGAGTGGGTTTACACTATCCTTTAATTGTCAGTGTTGTGGTTTAACTCTGGCTAGCAAAATACCACGAAGCTGCAAATCCGCCCTCCTCTCCTCCAGTGGAGACAAAGAATCGGAAGAAAAAGGAATAAAGAAACTCGTAAAAGTGAGATAAGAACTATTTACTAAATAAATCTAAATTAATATATACAAATACTACTAATAATAAATAATTAAAATAATAGAAAATAAAACATATGATACAATATGATACAATATGATAGTTTCTCACCACCCACTGAGCAATGTACAACCAGGTGCTGAGTAGTGGGAGTCAGACCCAGAGAGCCCAAGAACGCAGCCCGAGAATGATCACAGCCTGAGAGCCACAGTCCAAGGGCAGCAGCCCGAGAGCTGTCTCAGCAGACTCTGAGCGAACCCTATCAGCGACAGCACAATCAGGAAAACTAAACAAACCCACCAACGCCCTCAAGAACGAGCAAGCACAGGAGTTAGTAAAGCAGCTAATGCAGGAGTTGGGGAGTGTTAACAAGTGCCAGGAATTAAATGAGCAAGAGAGTAAGGGCAAGAGCAATGGCTCCCAGACCCCCTCCTTGCCTAAGCCCTGAGCAGGACGTACTATGGAATGAAATACTCCCTTGGTCAGTTTGGGTCACCTGTCTGTGTGTCCCCTACACTGCCTGTAGTGAGACAGCGAGAGCTGGGAATGCAGCTACAGTATCAGAAGAAACACCTTGAATTCAATGCAGGCATTCCCCAGTGCCAGCTAAGACCTTATCAGTACTTCTCTCAGCATCCAGGAACAGCTTCATAGCAGCCACGGTGAAGAGAGTTAACCCTTTCCTGACTAAACCCAGCACACCAGACAAAACATACCCATGGCTCCATTTCTGCTGTAACTTGCATGGTGGTTTTCCATTCAGACTACTACAAGCTAAAATGTGTTGTCTTTTTCTTTGCCAGAAACAGAACACAATTCTTTTCAAAGATCTGGATGACTCAAGGTGGGCTGCCCTGGGTAATACTTTCAAACTTGCTTAAACCCCAAAATTCAGAATGTCAAATTCACTGACAGTCCATGTCTTGTATCACAGACTGAGTTGGTCTGGTGACAGCATTATCTCACTGTAGTAGGCTGGTTGCAAGGCCAGAGTAATACTAAAGCTATGTTTGGGCTATATTTGTACTGGTGTTGCTATCACCTTGAACAGGGCTTGTTCTAAGTTAATTTAAAAATTTGTCTTGGAGGTGAGCACAAGCCTGGGGGATAGTTTTGTTTTGTGTTAAAAGAGTTCCAGAAAGTAAAATTTTTGGTTATATATTTGCAATGAGTCTGCAGCTGGCATTTGAAAAAAAAAAAAAGAGAAAATCAGTGAGTTTCAGTCGCTGGAAAACACCAGAGGGGCTGGAGTAGAAATGAATCTTCCCTGTTAACAGACCTCCCCCAGTTAAGGATCAGGAAGTATGTCTTTCTCCCTCCAGGACCTCCCATTATTTAATTTTCTGTTATGGCTTTTTGCTCTCTGTACACTGTCTTAATTTTAGAAGTCAGAGAATAATAATTTGATAGGTGAATTTCAGAGGGGGAAAATCTAGCCTTACTGAGGCTTTTGGTTGGTTGGTTTTTTTTACTTCTGTTCCTCATAGAAATTTGCCCAACGAAGGGAATATCATTCCTCACATGAGGGAAAAGTTATGTTTGACACTTGGAGACTTAACAACTGGTCCTTTCTGCAAATGACTTTCCAGGCAAGTATTTGGGAACTACTGAAATGGCTTTCACTGACTAGTATTGTGTTATGAGTTACAACACAGTAGTTTCTTTTATGTCCCTGCTCCTGCACATGATCTTTTTCTTTATTTCTCTATTTCTTTACTACTATTTCCTTTATTTCTATATTTCTTGCACAAGTCCATGGGACCTGACAAGATACATTCACAGGTCCTGATGGAACAGGCAGATAAAGTTGTTAAGCCATTTTCCATCATATATGAGAAGTTTTGGCAGTCTGGTAAAGTTCCCATTGACTGTTAAAGGGGAAAGATAACCTCCATTTTTAAAAAGGAATCAAGGAAGACATGGAGAGCTACAGGCCAGTCAGTCTAACCCCTGTATCCAGCAAGATCATGGAGCAGATCCTCTTGGAAACTATGCTAAGGCACATGGCAAATAAGGAGGTGATTGTTGATGGTCATCATGGCTTCACTAAGGACAAATCATTCCTGACAAACCTGTTGACCTTCTACAAAGGGGTTACAGCATTGGTGGATAAGGGAAGAGCAACTGACCTCATTGACCTGGACTTGTGCAAAATGTTGGACACTGTCCCACGTGACATCCTTTTCAGGCAGGGATGTATGCACAAGCCATCACTAGCCTGGCAGGACGAGCTCAGAGTCTCCTGTGAGGTGGTGGCATGTGTTCAGACAGACATTTTTAGCTCTTTAGCTGAACTAAAGAGCCTTCAAGACACAAGGTATGTTTCTTCAAGACTGCCAGCCCTGGCTCCCTGTGCAGACAATAGGGCAGGCATCTCTGGGGGACATAATGACATTTCTGAGTGGGCCAAGGGTTGGTCTACCTAGAAAAAGGTCACTGGGTGCAGCTTTTAATTAGCTATTAAATAATAATAATCATCCATACATAGGAAACAAGTTTATGTGTTTCTTTCTGCCTACTAGCAAGCATCCCCAGTCATTTGCTGGAAAATCGGCATGGATCTAGTTCAGGCAGCCTATTAAAATGCTGTCAGCTGTGAGCTCTTTAATATTTTCTCTTCAGGGATCCATAAATATTCAGTGTTCTTGTCCTGAAGGGCAGTTATTTTAGACTTAAGGATGTCTTGACATCCTTAAAAGACGAAGTCCACCAAAAGCACTGGTAAACTTAGTTGCTTCCAGACCTATATGGAGAAAGGCAGGTGTTAAAAGTGCAAGGTCCTGTTGCAGCAAACTGGTTTCCAGAGCTAGCAGTGTAAGCTAGGAACAGGAACAGAAGAGATGCATTTCATGGTCATATTCGGGCTGTGAGTACCATACCATCTGAGTAGCCACGTAAAGGCAGGATCTTTCACATGGTTTTTTCCCATTTTCCCCTTCTTGCTGCCAGTTCTGTCCTCTCCTCTTGCTCTGCTCCTCCTTTGTATTAGTGCTGCTGCTCTTCGTACTGCTCTAATCTTTCTTAGCTTGATAAACCAATGGATAATGTCCATTACCTCTCTTTTAAAAAGAGGGATGGAGAGAAACCTGCATTTTCTGCCAGGTTAGGGACTTGCACTGGCTCTAAGCATCATCTGATGAGTTGATATGTAACATTAGCCTGTGATAAGATGAGAAAAGAGCAAAATCTGGGGCTGTGAAATGGGACATTCCCTTTATGACAGTGATGAGCCATTAGACCAGTTTACTTTGTCCCGTGCAACCTTATCTTCTGATACTGCGGACTTCTTTCCTTGAAAGTGTATTCACCACTGTGGGGTTTCCTTGATTTGCACACGGTTGAGCCTTGACCAAAAGGCGAGATCTGACTTTGCCATCTACAGGATCTGTCAAGAAAAGGCAGTTGCCCTGAGACCTGTGTTTGGATCAAATCTCCATGGAGAAGTCATGATAACCCCCAGCAGGAGAGTAATTAGGCTATGATCCTCCTCTGCTTTAGGATGGTCACTAACCAGCGCCAATGAAGTTGTGGAGAATACCATCCTTTTCTGGAAAAAAGATATGTCCTGCTTCGATGTTTCATACCAACCCAAAAGGGTGCACCTATTTTTTTGTTTGGTTTGGTTTTTTGTCAATGAAAGTCGTTTCAGGTTTTGGACTTAGGGCCTTGTCTGCAAGAATAATGTGGCATTTGGATCTGAAAGGAAACTAGAAAGCATTAAAGTTCCTCTTGCAGGGCTGGCTGGGACATTTCCCATACCTCTAAGCATCACACTCTTTAAAACAAGCTGTAAAAACTGATTTCTCCCACACTCTTTAACCTCATGTATTTATGTTTCCCTGCATGACATTGAAGAACCACCCCTTGTCGAGGGATACAGAGCCTTTACTCAACAGAGTTCATGTGAAAGGAGAATTGTCTGGTTTCTCTGCAGAATGGGTCTGGTTACAAGCTCTCTCTTGATTTACATGTGGTGCTGTACCCAGATAATCCCTCCTGGAGAATGGGAAGTAAATTCACATCAGCCTGATACACCCTCCTCCCTTTCAGATTGGATATCCAGCCCAACGGGAGGAAAAGAACTGGCTTTAACATTCAGCAGGTTGTTTCTCCTTTTAAATGGGTGATTTGGATTCTGGTTTGGAGCATAAGGAAGCATAAATTATAACACAAATGAGAATGTGGGAGACGGTGTAGGAAAATTCTGTATAAAAAAAGGCAGAGAGGGAACAACATTTGGGGAATAAAAAGTAGGGCAGATTTTGAAATATTCTCAAAACCATTTAACACCATCTGTCAGGGGCTTGTGTTGCTAGGGATTTATCATCTATCTACAAAATCCTCTGGCTAGTGAAAACAAATTTGGGAAAAGATGATTAAACTTCTCCTACCCTTCGACTCCCAGCCCCGCACTCCCACCAACCAACTCATCTTCCCAACTATGCTGAGTTTAGAAATTGGCTGAATACACATGCAACTCTATGGGGTGACCAGAAATTTGAAAAAAGCCTCATTATTGGTTGTAATATCATCCCTTTTAGCTTGATTTTGCAGTGCTTATACAACAAACCTTGAAACAGCCCAAGGGCTAGCCAGGCTTTAAATGATAATGTCCCTGAGGCAGAAGGTTGATTTGCTGGACAGAAACAAATGCTGAAAACCCAAAGCATCAGAGTCAAAAATCTTCCCAGCAGTCCCAGGGGTTTTGTTACTGCATGTCATGGAAGCCTTTTGACCAAAATCTACCTTGCATGTTTTTATATCCTACTGAACAGGTTTGGTCTAGAGGCTGTCTTTACAAAAGGCTAATTAATAGTCTGTAGTGCTCTTCTAGTTGTACAACAACGATGTTGTGAGCACTTTACAGGCATTAGAGATGGCTGTAAAGTACTGTAATAACCTTCTTGGCTAGAAATTGTTAAACATTTGTATGAAAATTTCAATACCATTTTTATTTCAAATAAGCAATAGTGTCAGTTCCTAATTGCTGTAACACTGCCGTTGGGGATGAACTACATTACTTTCTCCCACTCAATAGGTTTCCTTGCTTTCCTATATGCCTCAGGACACAACATGGTCTCCCTACAGAAGAGCAGAGGTGGAACATCATTTGGGGAATAAATGTATTCCCTAGAATCCTGACCATAACAAACTGCAGGAGATGTAACCCCTCCCACAGGTCTTCTTTATTCACAGAGGAAAATGTAAAAAGACACAGCTACATTAAATATCCCATAGGGCATTTCTGCAGAAAAACAACGACCAAAAAAATCTGGGCTTTTGCACATTCCAATGCAATGGAAAATAATTTAAAAAAATGAACTGGAACTTACCTTTGTGAAAAGCTTACTCAGATAGACTGGTTTTAGGAAAAAACATTTAAATGATTTTTTACATCCTCTACCATTTAAGTTGTTCCAATAAACTAGTTTATTAAAACTCCTGTTAAGTACCTAGTAGCCTGCTATAGATGTCTTAGAAATGTGCCTTTCGGTTGAACATTGTTCTTCCTTTCTGAAAGCAAGCTATAGACTCCACGCAAACGAAATTAAAAGATCAGAGAAGATATTGATAAAAAAAAGTGTATTTGTTGAGATAATGAAATAGTAATTGTCTAATAACAGAGGTTCTGGAATGACAACTGAATGTCGGGAAGTACAGTGAAGAGCAATACTGCCATGAATTATTCCATAAAGTGGGAAGATGGACCACAGATTGCCAAGGGGTATGGGCTGGCCTAATTTCTGTGAGGGAAAAAAGTCTCTGTGGGCAATAATTCCTACTTAGAGCTCTCTGTGGAGCAGCAGATACTGAGGTGAAGGCAAGCTTTGCAAAATCATCAAGAGTGGAAGTCGTTTGTTTAATTTTCTTTCCCTGAGATTTGTTTTCATGCAAGACTTCAAAGGGAGGGTCAGTGGGAGAACAGAAGATCCCAGGTCTCTATGAAAGAGCTTTGCATTTAGGTGTAATTGAGCTGTTGTCACCACTTAGTGCCTGCGGGACCAGAAACAGCTTTGGAGAAGATAAACAGGAGGTTCTTATTGCTCCAGCCTGTATGTGCGTATCTTTGTAGGTGTGCACACCCGCACTTGCATGATGGAACAATTTAAGATACAAGGAAACTCATCCCATACCTTTGGGCCATCCCTGTGCATTACTTCACCATGCATCAGCTGCTCTGCTGTAACAGACTGTATGATGATGCTCTTACACCTTGGCATGTGTGAGGGATCTATGCCTTACATGGCCATGAAATAAGGATTAGCACATCAGCAGTTTCCATGCAGCATCTGACCTGTGGTGAGAGGGGCTTGTGTGAAGGGGGTCAGCTCCATGTCCTACCCTCTGCTCTGTGGTGCCACCCGTCCTTCCAGGGACTTTGTTTTTAGGGGAAATAAAGATAATAGGTTGGGATGAAGAGAGCTAGTAGGTAGAAGGGGTCCTGATTTAAGGAAGGAGTGAGAATGAAAATAGGAGACCACAGAAAGTAAGAGAGCAACACATGCTGGGGGAGGGCTGATTTGGGAAGAGGTGAATGTGGTTGCATTTCTAGTTATACATGATTTAAAGTCCCTGGCTCTAAGCTTTTTTGGGGTTCCCCAAAGTAATTTGGGTAAGATCTGAGCACAAGCCATGTATGCATGAGTGTACATTGCTATTTTTGGAGATACTGAGATCCTGAAGTTCTATCTTACAGTATGACCAACAGTGGTTTTCTGCCACTTGTAATATGAATTTGTCATTCTTGGCTCAGCTGAGATACCATTTTGACACTAATCCAAAGGATGAAGTAGTGTGTTTTGCTTTACCACAAGCCAGGCAGTCAATGACTCATTTTCATTCATTCTATCTCCAAAAAAAAAAAAAAAGCTGTGTGGGTATCTCCCAAGAAAAGCTGTGTGTGTATCTGCCAGACCTTCTCACTTGGATATTCTTGACAAATGACAGATTCACAGGTTTGACACATCTCCCCATGATACTGTTCTGGATTCAACTCAAGGCAAAAAGAAAAGGACTCCAGCACAGCGCTGACTCAGCTGCACAATTTTTTGAGGGCACACTCTGCAGGGAACCCTGACTGGAGTGGAGGGAAATTCATAAGCTGTGTGCAGATGAAATGTAACTGAAGATTATCTAAAGTTCAAATGGTGAAGGTGGACATTTTCATTGAGTTCAATGACATTACAATGAAATCCTGATTCTTTCTTCTTTCTTCTTTCTACTTTCTTCTTTCTTCTTTAAATGCCAACCAAAGATGCCAAATATTCCCTGGTGTTTTCAAGTTGCAGAGTCAACAGCAGGCAACATATGCCTGCATTGCTACAACCACCCAAAATACACCCATCCCTCTCTCCTCATCCTGCAAAATGGTCTGAGTGACATGGCAAAGAAAGATTTCTCTTGTAGGTTACACTGGAACTGTGTTCCGCATGGCCAACCTGCAAAGTCAACAAGAGGCGCCTTTACAGAACTCCTAGTAGAATTTGTCCAAAAGTGAAGGTAAGTGGAACAGCTTGTCCATCCTACTGCTTACAATTTGGAATCTGTGCATCCCCAGAACTATTACTAAGTGCTGAGCTCTGGGAAGCTGTGTAAACTTGCAGGAAGATTGCTAAGGATATTGTTTTAATCCTACTGACACTGATGGCTCAACTCTATTCTCTCTTCTGGGGTTAGAATTTAACCCTGACTTCAAAAATCTGAAAGAGTACTAAACACATGGATAATGAACCGGTATACAGATAAGTGTCAAAATGGATGTAAGTTGCTCTTTCATTTCAAAATGGGCTTTTTGGGGAACATCCATCTTAACAACTCTTCCCTCCTAGAAAAGGAAGGTTTTGAATGCTGGCTTTTAATAATTCATGCAGTGATTCTTGCTGGATGCCACGTGGATGTGAATTTGCTTTTCTTCCTCACAAAGCTTACATTCAATTGGGAGAAAAGAGCTAATATTTACATGTGTGAGGATCAACTGATGATGGTATTTGTGAGGTGAGAAATCTTATTATTACCATAGAAAGCATTTCTGAAATGAGCTGAGCTGGGGATTTGAAGTTCCCCACAGCTAAGCGAACATCACACTAGTCAGAAGAATACTATTCTCTGTGTCTGCAAAGTCAGTCCGATAACTGTGCATGCAATATGTTCTCTAAATGGGTCTTTCAAGTCACTCTGCTCATCCTATTGAGATCCTCACTGAAGATGGACACACTTCACTATTCCTCTAACTTAGTTGTGCTGGTGACAAATCAGTTTCCACAGTCATTTAAGCCAACTCTCAGCGTTGGGACACTTGCAGATATACCATCTGTGATGTCTGTAATTCAGAGGTAATGACATTTGTCCACTAAAAACTGGATCAGTATCCTAAATCTTTTTCACTAAATATCAGAGAATTTCAGTTACTACCAAGTTAGGCAGAAGCTACTGACTCCAATAACACATCTTTAAACACAGAGCCAAAAATGGTTCCCATAATTCTGTCTTTACCCTGCACATGAATTCTGTCTTCAGACTTGGATAAGTAAAATCATGAACAGAGTGAGTCTGATTGCAATGAAAAACTTTCAGAATTTCCTTTTCATATGAAACCAAACTTTTGTTTTCCTCTCTCTTGAGGGATGTGGTGTAGAAGAAATATCAGCTGCTCATGAGAAGATACATGAAATGCATAAAAATGGACTTTCCCGTACATGAGGTTTTCATGTTTCAGAATTTTTTCACAGCTTTGGTAAAGGATGAATGGAAATATTTTGTGAAGAGGTCTTACATGAGTCAAAACAATCAATGAAAAATTATCAAAACATTTCATTTCAAGAATTTCAAAGTGCCATTTCTGCTGAGCCTTGGCTATATTGTTTTGACTACAATAAAAAAAAAAAAAAAGTAATTTGAATCCAATGTGGATTTTTTCTAGCCTCAGCAAAGTCAAGTCATTTGATAAGGAATCCTGAAAACATTTTCGATATTCTGAGTTTTGTCCTGCTTTAGTAAATATTATGTGCAGTGTTTACAGTAGTGGCTCTCATTATCCTGCTGCCTGGCCACTTCATGCTCTCTAACATTTTTTTTTTTTTTTTTGCATGTCAGCTCTGCAATTTACATAGAAGTTGTTCATTAATTTTAAAATTGGGAACATGCCTTCCAAAGTCTGAAATTCTGTTCAACAAAGACATACAGGTCTTTAATGACAAGACTGATAAATCTTCATATAGTCCCTGTTGTTTTCTGCAGGAGAGGGAAGATGAATATCTCTCAGGATGTGAGATTAACAGTTTCCCAAGGCCGTAATTCATCTGTAGTCAAGGGGGGATTTGAAAGGGCTATATTCATACTATTCCTTGGATTTGCCTTCCTCCCCACCAACTTCCTCCACTATAGTAGCAATAGAACATCGTCACTAAACTGGGGGACACTGGACCAACGTGCAGATTAACCTATTTACCCTTAAAACCCTGATCTTTGCCTCTGCTAATGCAAATTTACCTTGAAATTAGCACAGAAACCAAGCCTGGTTGGTGACTCATTATACAGTGGGGACCTTTTGAATCATTCCTCCCCCCACATATGTATGCATAATGCCTGCACACCAAGAAAAAACCCAGAAGCCTGGCTTCTTTCTACAAAGAGCAATGGTTTCAATCTGAATTGAGGTTTTTGAAGCTAGGAGGGTTTTGCAGAGGATCTGAGACCTTCCATGCCTACGCATTCCTTAACCACCAAATCCTCACCCCAGGGCTGTGTGCACAGAAGTCAATGAAGACAAAGGAAATAGGTATGTCGCCAGCCTGGCCAAACAACAGACTGTGTTGTGACCTTGAAGCATGTCCAGTCATTGGGTCAGATGGACACAATCATGTGTACGTTGCGTGCCACATGCCAGATGGAGCTTGTATGACAGAGAACTTATGTATGCATGCTAGTGCATATGCATCCTCCTGGAGATAACTATTCCCATGTGAAAATTTCTGTAGCTCAAACATTGATTTTTTGTATGATCTGAGTCAGTGCCATGTCTCTTGTCCCTGTGGTGCTTGTGCTTCTTGTCTATGCAGGTCATGAGCTGATGTAAGTCAAAACGTGCACCTGCACAGCCAGCATAAGAGACTGATGTTAGCTGAGAGCTGTAGGTAATCATGGGACAACCTGTACTTAATTAGAATGTATTTGTGAATTCAATTACTCATGTTTGGAAGTTTCTGTAAGATCAAGGCTCAGTATTGTACCCATGGCCTTTATGTTCACTGCATGGGTAGTAGCAAAAAACAATACTCTTTGTCCAAGTTTCAAGGTTTCTGCCAATATTTGTCATCTGGGATACATTCCCTATCTTTTCCCTCGCCTTTCTGTCTGAAGTAGCATCATCTGAATGGCAAGACACATCACAGTTACACATGCATATTGTTTGTTACTTGGCTTATATTCAGACTCCATGGAGAAACACTCATAAAAATTGTCCTTAACAAAGGATAACAGCAACAAAACTTTGCAGATGTGTTAATGAGGTATCTGGGGCTGGACAAACAGTTAAAGTCATGCCGTTTGAAGGCAGAGTGTTTAATGGTTCCATTCTGTGTGGCTGCTGGCTGGGATGAATCTGTTTACAAGAATATCACTTTAAAAGTTAAGATTTATCTTCTCTTAGTGAAGTACTGTGGGATTATGTTCACACAGTTGTATAGCAGAGAGTTACTTAGATTAAAGCTCTCTGCTTGGCATCATTAGTTGCCCTGCAGTTCCTGACAATGCTTCTACAGCTTCATGGAGATCGGGAATTGACTTTAAGACAGTCTGAAATAAATTTTTATGTTCTTAGAAGTCAACATCTATACTTCTTTGAAAATCAGGTTGGTTTCCTTTCCTCCTTTCTTCCCATCTAGTGAGGTCCTTCCTCACTTAGAACAGGAGCAGGTACAAAGAGGATATATATCAAGGCTCATCGCTCTTTCCAGCACTAGGACACATTGCCATCCTGCGTAAGTGCAAAGAGCAACACAAGGGACACAGTCAAGAAGAATTGGGTTCTCCTGGTCCAGGACATTAGCACTGCAGGTGCCACTTAAACTTTGCATTAAGCCCTCAGCAATGAAAAGTGTTAGTGATTTTGAGCCAAGAGATTTCCCATGGAATGGGGATTTCTCTGTTTTGCAGGAAAGCTATGAAACTGTCTTTCCTTTTAAAGTGAAACAGTCCTGCATTGTATAAAATTTTCCCACAGCAAATCACAACTGGAGTCATATTAAAGTAAAATTAAAATGGTTACTTTTAATAACACTGAAATATCTCATTCCAGCTGCAATTGTTTTGAATTTTATAGCACAGTTACCCAGAAAGCATTTTTTATAAGAAATGTTAGGTGGGAGAAAAAAAATAAATAGGTAAAAGACCTCATCAGATATCTATTTGATTTGACTTGTACCCCCAAATTAAATTCTGTGTAAACTGTCAGCTTCCTCTGGTTCATCTGTGTCCTATTTCTAACAAGACAAAGGAATGCCTTTAAAACCTTTCACCTAGCGATGTGAAGGTTGCAGCCAGGTAACATGGCCCACAGGAAAACAGCATTGTCCACCAAAATGCTTTGATTTGACATGTTGTTACAGCTGGCAATCAGACTTACTGACAGACAAACACACAGGTCCTGTGTCTGTCCTCTAACCCTGCTTGTTTTCTCTGTTATGTTAAAGACTCCTCTCCAGCTTCAAGTCCTTCCTGACTACTGCTCATGAATCCTACACTCAGATATAAAGCAGAAACCACTGTGAATCCCTGAAAAGGTTCATTGCTTGAATGTGGGTGTTATTTTTGGAGGTATAGAGGTTGAGTGTGCATAGGGCTGACCCCTGTGCAGTCACTGTTATTTCTTTTATGTGGGTAGAAGAGTAGGTAGGAAATAACATTGCCGATCACCCACTCTTCACTCTTGCTAGGTATGCTGCATCTTTTCAAAAGCCATCTCACAGCAACTGATGGCCTTCTTGCTAGCCTCAAGCAGCATTTCACGAGCGATTAAAATGGTTGGGGATGTGCCTGGGGGAGAGGGTATTCCTCTGGCCTCTATTTAAATGAAGCTGCTATTCATTCACTATAATTTCTAATTACCAGCACTATAATTGAAGCACTGGAGGAATCTATATGAGGAAGGGGGTTGAGGCAGAGTGATTTTATTAAAACAGGGGTTGGTGAGCTTGGTGCCAATGTCATCTGAGCAAATGTAATTCAGCTCAGAGGGATGCAGGTGAAGATGAGGAGGAGACAGGAATGGTGCCAGCATAGCCATGAAGTAGAAGGAGATTTGTCATATTTCCCACCAGACATTTTCGGGTGATGTTCGTTCCTTCACAGCAGCGTGTATAACCCAGTTTGGCTTGATGGAAGAAGATACAAGAATGAGAGACAACAGAAGATACTCTGGATGCTACCAGGTATAATGATCGTGTTGTCAGTGAAATTTTAGGAGCAATGGGTAAAGGGAAGCCCCTTACTTTTTCTCTCTCCTGTTACATTCCCCAGCTCCTAGATGGTCTGGCCTCTCTAGGATTTGTGACAATAGTACAGGCCATGTTGAAGTTTTGAGTACCTTCCCCTCCTCCCTCTCCCATATTTAGGCTCCCCACACCCTGCACGGTCTTCTTCCATGTCCATGCCCAACCCCCAGAAGTGTTCAAGGCCAGGCTGGATGAGGCTTTGAGCATCCTGACCTAGTGGAAGGTGTCTCTGCCCATGGCAGGGGGCTTGAAATGAGATGATCTTTATAAGGTCTCTTCCAACCCTACAAGGAAGCTGGGGGGGTGTGTGTGTGTGTGTGTGTGTTGCTTTTTACAAAGGCCTGTAGTGACAGGACAAGGGGTAATGGATTTAAATTGAAAGCAGGGAGATTTAGATTGGATATCAGGAAGAAATTCTTCACAGAGAGAGTGGTGAAACACTGGGACAGGTTGCCCAGAGAAGCTGTGGATGCCCCATCCCTGGGAGTGTTCAAGGCCAGGTTGGATGAGGCTTGGAGCAACCTGGTCTAGTGGAGGGTGTCCCTGTCCATGGCAGGGGGTTGGAACTAGCTGGTCTTTAAGTTCCCTTCCAACCCTAACCATTCTAGGATTCAATGATTCTATAACCCCAACTATTCTATAATTGTATGATTTTATGATACTCGACTGCATTGCTTTCGCCGTTTCCCTATAGCAATTCAGCTGGGCAGCTGTAAGATCTGTTGGGACAGGAGACAAGGAGTACAGTCTCTCCTTTATTGTAGATGATCAAACTCATACTTGTGTCCAGCTCTAGAGCTTAATTTTGCCTTAATTTTAAATAGCCATGAAAATAGCCAGGGCCTTCCTTTAGATAAGAGACAGCTGTGAAGTTTGGATGTTGCTCCAAATTCCCCCATAGTCTGGGACTGTGCCAAACTGGGGATGTTGTATGAGCTAATCACTCACAGAAATTAGGGTCTGCTCTGAAAGGCAAGTGCTTGTTGTGCTGAATGCACAATATTAAGATCTTATCTTGCTTTACAAGCAGACTAAACCCAGAATGAATCAATTATGAGATTAGAATTAATCCAATAATCCTCTGTTCTTCTGTGCCTGGAATCAGATGGTGTATCTGTAGCGATAGTGTTAGTTACGGCAAATCACCGTTTGTCCCATTTTATTAAAAGCCTTTCCCAAGCGTTAACAGCTTGGGTGAGAGGTTGAAATGAAATTAAATTGAAATCTCTCCTCTTTGAATGATTGCCATTGTGCACACATCCTTTGCCTCAGCTGCCCAGAGAGGTTGACCAACGCAGTAAAATGCCCCGTGACTGTGGCAATGGGATGTGGAGAAGTTCTGTTGAGAGATTTTCAACCCTGGACATGTCTGCCAGTGTAGCTGAGCTACTGGCACAGAGGAAGCCAGAAAGCATTACTGACCTCCTTAAATTTCTTTTGCAGACTCCTAACATTGCAGTTTGGGCTCAGGGCAAAAAGTCGAAACGTGTCTCCCTGCATACCAATTGTGCCTCTCACCAGCCACGTCTTGAATACTTGTTCTCTCTCCCTTCTTCTATATGCTTTTTACACTCCCATCTGCCTTGGCCTAAATCTGGATAGTTGCTCTCATGACACATCTTTTGCATATGAGACCAGACATGAGCAAGCACATTGTCATTTGCCTCATTTTACTATTTAACATTTGTGCCTCAAATTCAGTGCTTCAAACCCAGACTGTGTTCCTTACTCCTTTTCTTTAAAACCAATGAAAAACAAACAAAAACCAAACCCAAAAATATCCTACTATATGCAGCTATAAACAGTCTTTATTTGGGCCATCAGGGCTTGAAACTGAGATTTTTAGTGCTCATATAGGTCTGTCACTGTATCCAGGACATGGGAGCTGTTGAGTGGCGTTATTATCCCTGTGCACACTCTCAAGGGATGTGCCTAGATGCTGCTCACCTCAAAGCTCATTGGAGAGCTCGGCCGTGCCATGGAGCCACAGAAAAGTGGGAATCAGACATCCAGAAGTGGTCCTGGCTATTGAGAAGGAAGAGGACCTAATGGCTAGAGCAGAAAGCTGACCAGATTATTGGGTGTCACCCTTTTTCCCCATTGGTTTGCAGTGTTGTTCATAGTGAAGGTGCCCATTGGATTGATGCTGGAGCCAAACAAGTGGATTGGGCATTTTGCAAGACAACGATAAGTTTGAGGTTATTACAGAAAATGCCTTGCACAGCCTTTCTCTTCCATAGTTATCCCACCTGCAAAATGAAGCTGTAACAGCATTACCAGATCCTGATCAATGAGAAGTGTCATGAAATGCATAAACCAGAGTATCATCTGGGGAAGAGGCGGGACAGGAACAGGAACAGGGGAGGAAGAAGATGACTGTTCACTGTGGTCCTGCTTGTGTGTCCTCCTCAGGAAGCTAGGTTTGGTCCAGGGCCTGTGCACTGAAGGTGACATTCAAAATTTGAAGCCTGCTGCTAAAACAGGTGCTCCAGGGCTCTCCCTCTATCACCTTTCAATTCCTGTTTCCAATCAAAAACACTTGGAAAAAAATTAAAAATAGCCATGAATTTTCTTTTCATTCTGCTGAATAAAATCTGGGAAATTTTGTTTAGATTTTTCAAAATAACTGTCTAAAGCAAAGGAGTTACCTGGATAGTCTCAACTTTCACGGTTAAAATAGTCAAATTCAGGAACAACTGAAAACAAAAGTTAAAGAAAAACATTTTTTCCATGTCTTTAATTTTAGGGCCCTGATGATGAAGTCCTGTTTGGAAACATTAAGAGCTGTTATGATATTAACCTAGAAACATGAACAGAGCTGTGAAAGGATCAAGACTTTGATTCTGCTATTTAGTTTTACTTGACTCAATTGCTTACTCTGCAGAAGTCATTTGACAGTTTAAGGAAGTTGAACTTCCCTGTGCTTCTAGCTAGGCTGGAAATATTGCCAAAGCAGACCCTTCATCCCAGATGCAGGCTCTCAACAACTGAAAAATATTGAGAAAAATAGGGGAACTGGACATTCTTCATGACTCCATAAAAACTCAGCCCTTTCCTGCGGACTGGCTTGAGTGTGAGCTAGAGGGTGAGGAGAGTCGTACTGTGTTCCAGAGGTGATGTGCAACCAGACTTGGTAGAATTAAACTGCAGTGCTGTTCCTAATGACCAACACAGGAGGTCCAGAGCAAGAGTCCTCTATCCCAGGACTAAATTTAACAAGTCTTGCTCTGAACTGGCTCTTCCTTGGCACATGGCTCCACTGATAAACCAGAGAAGAAATATTTAGAGCAACCTGATTAGAAGAAAAATGTTTTAACATTTACAAAGAGATATTTTTAAAGAAAAACTTTGGTGGGAGCTGTGGGTCCTATTAATAGTTCTGCCTTTTCATCTCTGGGTCATCCCTTTAACAATCATGTCCTTCAGTCAGGAGCAACAAAACCTCATCCATACCTAGAAATTGTTTTAGACATGAGTTGGTCCAAGAAGCCTTTCAGTTGTGCCACACCACATTTAGTATCACCTCAGCTTCACACTTCATCTTGTAACTGTGTGAGCATTAGAGATGGACAAGTGCATCTTTGGCAAAAAACAAGATCTCTGCAATGGAAGCAAAAAGGCAGTCTCCCTGCCTTTTTGCTGCTCTTGTCCTTCTAAGGAAAATGTTGGCTCTATATGACAAGGCAACAAGCAATAAGTGAGAAATAAGGAATGAGTGAAAAAAATAATGTGCAGCCTCATACTTTGGTTGCTAAGCTCTTTCAGACCTTTCAGAATATATGTAGCAGATTTTCTTAAATCAGCTGCATCCTAAGGGAGTTTTTTTTAAAATTTATATTTAGACCCCAGTTTCCTAAACTCTTGAATTCCTGCTCCAACACACCTCTTCCTTTTGGATGGGCACTGAATAATTCTAAGTAAAAACGGTTTAACTTTCAGAAGCCCATGACTGCTGGGGACAAGCTTGCAGAAATGTTTAGGGGATCAGTGATCTGCAAGAATCTACTGCTGGCCAAACTTTCTCTTTCGAGTGTTTCAGGAGAGATGAGCCCAGGCATGGCAGGGACCAGGCATGGCAGGGACCAGGCTGGAGTAAGTTCATGCAGGTCTCCTCCTATGTCTGAAACAAAAGATGGGTTTTGCAATAAAGCAGGAGGTATTGTGGTGAGCATGGATGCATCCAACTGCACACACAGGATGCAAGAGGGAGGGATTGTATCCTACTCATGGTTGGAGAACTTTGGTTATGAAAACTTCCTATTGTTGACACTTCCCAAGGGAAAAGAAAGATAGGATTAACACAGGAAGACTTTTTTGCTGTTTGATTGTGACTAAAATGACAACTTTGTAGCTCTAAAGCTTGAAGAAATGACAGAACTCCTTCAGAAGGAACCCAGCACATGGTGACAGATTTCTCAGTAATCCTGAGATCACAAAAAGTGGCTTGGACTGCGTGCATCAGGCTGTCCTGGTGCACTGCATCCTCATATGCACCAAATGACCACCTCAGAGATGTGGGTCCATGGATTAGAACATGCAGCTGTTAAATAGTATGTCAGACTACTAGATATCAAAAACTTATTTGGAACAGGAAGGTTAGGATGAACTCTTCCATCTGGTGTAATATATTGAGTTAAGTAAGTAGATTTACACCCACAGAGGATTTGGTCCACCGTCATCAATAGAAACTGAAGGTCAGTTTTCTAGTCAGCATGCATTTTAAGATTTACCCTGGCGGTAAGGTCCTTCTCTAACACCCAAGCTGTAAAAACAAATTGCAGTCCCCAATAGCAAGGTATAAGCAACAGCTCCATGAATATGTAAAACCTTTCAGATGGTATTTTAAAACTGTGTTCAGTAACCATTATGCCACAGTTAACTGACTTCACCAGGCTTAAAAACAGGAGTCTTTAATTACAGTCGTTTATATTTCCAAAGATAGACTATAACATATTTATAAACAATCTGTGCACTTGGTGAGTAAATGACACACGGCATGAATCATTCCCTAACAGTTCTTATATAATATTCAAAGTGAGCATGAATGTTTCATGAAGGCGCTTCTACTGCTGAACTTGGTAGGGAACTGAACTTTCTTCCTTTGCCATACACACTTTCTAGGCAGCATCTTCCATCCATTTTTTCTTCTGTGAAAGCCTTGAAAGACTCCGAATTCTTGGCAGAAAGAAACACCTTTGGATTTGTTGGGCTGTCTCTGGTCCTGGACCAATGTAACTAAGATTTGGAGTACCTGTGCTAGGAGTGCAGAGACCTGCTTGGTCCCAAGGAATTACCTCTGAAATAACAAACCTCTCGTGTTACATGGATGTGGCACCAGTGCCTCACATGTCACAAGGAGGTACTGCCTTACACATCTGAGGCATTCATCATGGCATGTCAAACCAAGGATGGGAGATTGGATTTGCAGCCACTCAAAGGGTTTAAAGGTTTGTCCTGGACAAAGAAGCACTGAGGTCATGTCCTTGGTGCAAAATCACTGAGATTTAGCAGACTCTTGAGTGGAGAGTTTGGTGGCAGGGACACACAGCAGCCTGTGTGTTGTCCTGCTGGACTGCAGGTCCTGTGCTGTGCAAGCCATGTGAAGCCATTCTCTGGCAGCTCAGCATCTCTCAAAAACTTCTGTAAAGAAGCAACAGGCAGCTGCAACAGCTTCGTCACAAGTAAGGACCATTTTTACTCTTTCTGTGCTGGCAAGCACCCAGCACAGAGGGACCCTAGCTGTAACAAGGGCTCTAATGTGTCATGATGATATAATAAACACATAATCGTACTTCCAGAAATGTTCTGCTTTTGTATATTAAACTTCAAATTCCCTAGACTCTGATGAATGTTCACCACACTGAGGTTTCCAGACAGGTAGGATAATGTTTCTTTGTGTGCACAGCAGCGAATATTTATGTGAACAATCCTTTTTTAGTTGGGTGGCTTTATTGACACATGACAGCTTGGACAGCAGGGGTTATTTAAGTCATTATGTTCTGCTTTTGTCATTTTAATGTCCCTACAAACCCCAGGAGCCAAATGTAAGCATGAATGAATAAGAAGATGCCCATTTACGATATGTCCACAATTGTCTTCCTCAGAGCCTTCCCTATCTGTAGACAGGTGTCCCAAAATTACACCAGGCAAATACCAGAGACATCTATTCTTTCTTCACTTTCATTGAAACATGCTGTTCATAGCAGCAATAAAACATATCGGTTTTAAATGGACCTGGATTTGTATTTTATATGGGCTGCTCGGTTTTTGTTGTTGTAATAATAAATGGCATGGAGACAATTTCAGATTGTTCTGACAAAAATCAGGGCTCCTAAGGGGAGTCTGCCTCATGCACATGAAGTTGTAGCTCTGAGCAACCAGCTAGGAAGATGCAATTAATTTCCCCCTCGTGAGTCAAGCCATTATATAAAATACCACAGTTGCCTTGAGGGCCAAACTGAAGGCACTGAATTATGTATTATCAAAACTGACTTTACAATGATGTCTTCATGGGCACTTCTGCCCCTTGTGAATGGAACAGGAACAGGCAGTCAGCTGCGAGGATCTTATTTACCTCTCGCTTGCTGTAAACAATACACTGCTAATGTGAAGACTGTGACGAGATGGAGTGACATCGCTCTTTCCCTTGAGGTAGTGGCACAGAAAGGAGAGGAAATCCTGGGAACTCAACTATATTGTGTATACTGATAGGTGAGCCCAAGTCCACTGGTCTTTGATAAAGACCCAGAAATTTAGTGCTTTTCCAGCCCATTTCTCTCCTGTTTGAACATGACTCCTGCAAAACCTAAGCTGAGCTGCTACTTCAAATGTAATGGAGCCATTTTATGTCTGGGATGAAGGTCTGAAGCCTCAGCATCCTCTTTGGGTACCTTCTGCTCTGGGACATAACACACCATGGACAGAAAGCCTCCCCAGTAAAAACTGTGTGGAATTTCTGGCAAGTAATGTTGAGGTTTTCCTTTTACCTCATGGGAAAAGAGAAGAAGGAAAAGCGGGATAAAGATCATATCAATGCACTTGTCAGCCAGCAAAGAGCATATCTGATGAGCCAGATAGCAGGCATAAAGTCCAGCAGGTCAAACCAGATCAGAAGCAAGTTTTGAGTATTTTCAGCTGGGCATTCACAAGATACGTTTCTACACAGAAGGTTCCTTTACATTTCACAATTTCAAGACAGTGAACCAACACCCTGTATGTGCTATTTATGCTTAGTAAGCAGACATGAGGTGAGAAACAAAATACTGCAATGCCTGGAGCAAAATTGGCTGTTTGCTCAGTGATAAGGGGGGAGTGGGTTTCATTTTCCATGAGTGTTTTCCCCTCTTGCTGACTTCTGATCTCAGTCATCACACTGATGCTATGAGGCAGGTATTCACATTAAAAGCAGCAACTGCTTAATTAAACTTTAGGTACTCTGAACTATTCAAACATGCATAACACATATTTCTTTTGGTAAAAGATTTTCACCCACTCTCTTGCGGTCCAGGATTCATCAGCAGTCCAGTGAGACAGGACACATTTTGCTCATCTTACAAAAGATAAAAAATAAATCAAGATCACTTCTTTCCCTTCAGTCTAACACTGTGGCAAACTAAAAGCCTCCAGGTGTCAGGAAAGAGAGTGAATGTCCAGTCCAGGAGAGGGACCGTCCCACAGGACAGACTGCTCCGTTGGGAGAATTGAATATTTCCTGGTCTGAATCTGAACAAGCATGAGACCTTTCCAAGCTGGAATTCACCCTGATATTCTTCCCCCAGAAAGCCTATGATTATTTAGAACATGTAGAAGTACCTTCTAAAAGCAGTAATTATTCCTTAACAGAGGAAAAATATTGAAAACTTTCAGACCAGCAATTCCTGACTAGGGAGATGGGGAATACTGAGAACCAACCAAATGGTTCATGTATGCTTGTTCCCCCCTGCCTCTTCCCCTGCCTTGTCCCTCTTGCATATGGAACAGTGTAAATACAGAAAAAATGTGAATATTCAACTCTCCCTGAGGGATTCCCACTTTATTTTCTTATTCTGAATGCCTGGGCCATTTGCCAACTTTCCTCTGTGCTGCAGGCTTACTGGCCTTTCTTCTGGTCCTGAGATGTTCCTGGGAGCTCATGAAACCCAGGTGGCAAAGCAACCTCACTGTAGAGAGCAGGACAAGTGTGTATGTTGTGCACATGTGTGCGGTGGAAAGGTGTGACACGGTGGGTTCTGTTACTCATCTGGGCACATCCACATTGTGAACAAGAGCGTGCCTACCTGAGTTAGAAAGAAATGCTCCTATTCCAGCTTCATTATCCAGGTTGAAAAAATTGACACTTTCCAAAATCCTTTTAAATTCATCAGAACAACAGATAAGCAATGCATAGCGCTAAGCACTTTAAAAGGCTTTATCTCAGTCTTCTGGATAACGTGTCAGCTGGCAATTTATACTTAGGACCAAAAGGATTTGTTAGAGCCACAGAGATGGGCTGCTCAGACTGAGCTAAAACAGATGCCACTGGTCTCCAAAACACCTTTTCTGGGTTCAACCTTGTGCTTACTGCCCATTGCTGTCTGCTCACACAACTGTTGGGCCACTGTCTCTTTATCCATCGCCTACTGAAAGAGCACAAGTTTGCTTTTACTCTTTAAAGAAGAGTTTTTGTCCCTAACCTTGAGCAAAGGGCAACAGTCACAGAAATGTTGGTTGGAAAGAAGGTCTGTCAGTCTCTAGTCCCATCTCCTTCCTGGAAGAGGACTATCGCCAGCACTAGTGGGTGACCCATGCCTTTGACTACCCAACAGAATTCCTCCTTGGATGGAGACTCCACCACCTCTGGGTGTCCTTCTTGGCAGCACCAGGTTGAGTGTTTATTCACATAGTTATGTTGGCAGTTTTGACATTAGCAATAAATTAGGGCAATGTGAAAGGGAGGTTATTCCTCACCTTAAATCTTCTGTGTACCCTTACTAGTCCTGCTGAAACCAGGGCAAGTTCTTGGGAAAGCAACAGCCTCTGTTTTATGTCTGCACAGTGCCTGACCCAGGATTTTGCTCATGATTACATTTACTAAGCGCTACACTGATAAAAGTTAAGTAATAATAATAACAGTAAAGACAACAAAGCTTAATGCTAGAAATACTTCAGTGAGGTCTGTGGGAACCCTTCTCTGTAGGGAAGGGTTGGAAGCCCAGTTTCTTCATGGCATTTTTCTTTCAAGAATTACCTGCAGCTAATAGGAAGTGCAAAGGAAAAATAAAGACCAAGACTTTGATAGCATTATGAGTTTTTCTGGCTTAGAAGAAAAGCCAAGAATAGTTATCATACAATGCACTTTGGCTATGCTATCTGATCCAGATATGTCTATGCTGGGTTGTTCCTATAAGGATAGTGCGACTCTATTTTAGGTCCCTTCAGGCAGCTATATTAAAAGGGTTGTCTGTCGTGACAGCCCATTCTCAGCCCAGCATCTGTTCACAGTCATTTCAGCCTCTCCGTTATTGGGAAAAAGAGAAGGAAAAAAGCCAACATCCTTCCTTGTTTGGTGGTTGGTTTTTTTTGTTTGTTTGTTTGATGAAGAAAAAGGCAAATGTGTAATACATGCTGGAGTAAAGTGGCTGTCTATTTACCAGACCAGAGCACTGAAAGGAAAACCAGCCATTTCTCTATGTTCTAGGAATGTCAGTTAACAAAATAGGAGGATTTCATGAGACTCTTTAAGTTAGTGGTTTTCTTCCATACCCAGTAGCCAACATGTCCTTTTGAACGATAGGTAATCAGAACACAATGAAAATTAACTCTGAGTTTTCCTTATTGTAGGATGGATCTTGTTCCCAACACAAGAACGTGATTGCTTGAAACACAGGAATCTCCTCTTCATTTTTCTGAAAATACAGAGTAAATTAAAACGTGAGTAGACCTTTGAGGCATTTCTGTGGTTCATACACTAGAGAAAAAAAGTTTCATACTGTATAAAAAAGTTCACTGAAATCACAGCCTTTTGTGTGAGCACATCCTTCTCCAGCAGATTCTGACTTGATTCTACAGGGCGCTGGGCATGAATGAGAAGATAGGGTTAGTTTAGAGTGTAGGTTATCATTGGGCAGCAGTTGAGTCAGAATTGATGGAAAGACATCAGATCCCAAGATTTACAATTGCTTTCTTGACAAATTCCAAAGGCTTACAGAAACCTTGGCAGTCCTTAAACCCAGTCTTGCTGCCATGTAAAGGTAGCAGCAGCACGAAACCATATCCTTTGGGCCAAAGGGTTAGAAATTGTGGTCTGGGAAACAAAAGTACCCATTTTTTTTCCTCTAGTTGTGAGCTTCATCTCACCTGATGCTGACTGTCTAAAAGGTAGACATTGGTAACCACATGACTCATGACCCCCTTTGCAGTCATCTATAGGGTGTGAGTCATCTCATCCTGAAGCAGGTGTTTAGATTGATGGCATGAATCACATTTATAGAAGTATTTTCCTCTCTCCATTGACAACATAGCTTAGACAATTAGCTCAGATGGGGCTGTCAACATTGTGACTGCCTAAAGATATGAAGACAAATACCACACTTTTGTTCCTTACCTCCTTCAGCTCACAAATTGGAAGAGTGAGGACTGCAGGTAGAATCTGAATGCAGAAAAGAAACTTTGATTGATTGAATGAACTGAAATGTCACTGTAGCACCCTCTGAAACTTTAGCCCTACCAGTTTGAAAGATGTGTATCGTCATAACAAACTGCTGGGCTCACCACAAGGGGACTCACATGTATGGTATAAAAATGTCAATAACTAAAACAGAACCAAAAGTTAGCCTTATTAGTTGCTGAGGTTTCCTGTTTAGTAAACATTCTTATTGGTTTTTATACTGGAAATATACCAAACCATAGCGGGGGGTGGGGTGGGGTGTTAATTTAGGATGCAAAAGCATGGTTAGCATGATACATTTCTCTCTGAATGACTGTTCATCAATCTCAACTTTCCTGGATTCCTTTTAGTTCATCTTAGCGTCTTTTCTCTTAAACAAAAGGGCATATTCTGATCTCCTCATTCATTTTTCATGTCCCTTTACTCCTCAGTCATCCTTTTGGCTTCAGTGAGGTTACCCTAAGAGTGGTGTACTATGGGACAGGAGGAGGCAGTCTTCCCAGAGTAGCAATTTGGATATTTAGATCCTTTCCTGAAGCTCACCATTGTCATCTTTTCTGTTTATTCCATTACTCATGTCTCAGTCTGTATCTACTCCAAAGACTGCATTGTAGTTCCTGTCACAGACATGTATCTTTTGAATGCAATGGGGTCTTTTCTGGCAGATGTTGAACTGTCCTCTAGCCCTTCTCTGGTTGGAGGCCTCTCCCTTCCTGTATCTGTCTGACACATACTTCACAGGGAGCAGAAGATGCTGGTCGAGCTACACAACAGAGAAGCAACAACAGCTCTTCTTTGTTTAGAGTGCAGAAAACTCCTGATTGAATTGTGCTCTATGTGGTTTCACTTCAGTGGATGGGACTGAAAACCTTGTACCTGGGGAAGCTTTTTTCTTTTCCTAAGATTCTACAATCTGGTGGGAGCAATTCCAACACTTGGGATTCACTGAGAAATTAGACACCTCTGGACTGAGTTTATTCAATGCTGTGGCATTTGTTGGCCTTGGTATGGCTTCCTCTCAATCATGGTTGCATGAGGAGAAAGGAACTGGGTTTTCTGGAAGACATACCAGCAGTGGAAGTAATTTGTTATGTGAAATGATTTGCCTTCATAAGAAAATGTGAGAGGTGTTTCAATGGTTGTTTAAGGCAGTAAAGTCTGGCATCTGTTCGTTTTTTGGACCCAAATGCTTCTGTCACATAGGATGGATATCTGAGCATTAGATGGTGAGCATGCTTTGAGAAGATATTAATGGGCTGTGACTCTTCTGTCTCTCTGGATTTGTAAGGTCTTTGTGGAAGGGGTGTAAATGTATATGAATTCATTTTTAAACACAGGATTCAGGGAGATTTACATGAACCCTGGGGTGTACATGCATTGTAGGATATATGAGCAACAAAAAATGTCGATGCAGTCAAACTCAGCCCATTCTTTAGCCCTAACTCCACTGCTTACAAGACAGAAACAGTGGATTTCTGTGGGTAATACTGTGAAAAATGTTGATGCTTTCAAAAATTCCACTTTTCTCATTTTCAAAATGTGTGCAAGGTTAACAGCCTATGATCAAATGAACAGTAGATTAGATAAAACGTGACACTTAAAGAAATGATCAAGAGTGAATTCTGACAAGATGATAATTCTCAACATTTGCTGGTCTTCTTGTTCTGTCATGCCAAAGGGGTTATGGGTTTGAAAGGGGCAATGAATTGCTAGTGGAGTTGGGCTTTGCAAGAATGCTTCTTTGAGTCTCACATGAGAGCATATGTATGTGGCCTCTTGCCCACAGGATAAAGTCAGCCTGCAGTTTCTGTCCTAATTTTAGTTTTACAGATCAGTCAAACCCACCAAAAAGCACCCCTCTCAGCTGTTACTGAGCCTTATTTGATCTTGACCTCCTCAGATGGTCACCACTCTTCAAAACAGTTGTGTGCCTGAGATTGTTAGTTATTATACCCCATGTACAGTGTGAACCATGGAGAGCTATTAACTCTGCTCAGAGAGGATTCAGCTCAATGACATCACAGAAAATTTCAGCTGTACTTTTATCAAATACAATAAAAAGATTTCTGCAGTGATCACATGAACATGTAAATATTCACTGGTTTTCTTTCTTTGCCATTGGTACTTCACATTTTTTGGGTGGACTGGAACCACCAGAGCCCCTTGGCAAGAGCTGGGAGCAGAGGCAATGCTAGGGATTTAAAACCTGTTGAGAACTTCTTCTCAGATGAAAGATCATCCAAGTACCTGTGGTTATATCATGTCTCCAGTGATATCAAGAAAAGAACATTGGTATTTTTGGTGGGCAAAATGTAGAAAAATATTTTAAAAGATGCTAGGTTAACATTGGTTTTTATTTTATTCATAGAATTCTTGACAAGATCAGGCCTTCCCATTTTTAAAAAAATAAATTACATTAGCTGAAGAGCATTCAGTAGCCTAGGAAAATGACTTATGGCCTAGCAGATAATATAGTCTGGGAAGATGTCCAGATGCTATAGAAATTGTTGCTGCCGGTGCTGTGGGCAAGGAACACTGCTGAAAGTATTTTTTTAAAAAATTAATGAGATGCAGATGATAAGGCCTGTTCATAAATGCAATGTAAATGTTATTGAGGCATTAATTATATTCTTTTGATTTATCAAAATGGATTTTGCATGGGAGGAAAATTTCACATAAAAAGTCAAAATATTTAGCCTGTTTTTTCAAGATGCAGCTTGCAGATCTAATGGTATTAACAATGGGGAGGACATTCCTAGGGGAAAGTGAAGTCCTGCACGCTTCCCATGTTAGCAGCTCTGTCCGGCAACTTCATCCACAATCTGACAACTTCAGAGTGTCCAGAAAATTCATCTTCATAGAAAATGATCTTGAATAAACCATCCCACTGTTGCTATCAGCTCTTCCTTTCCCTTTTTTGCCAATTCCTCAGCATCACCATGGAGCATCTCTCCATGCTAAAGAAGCTCCTGATCTGCTGGCTACTTGGGCAGAGGAATGGCATCTTGAGCCTGCCAGGGCGGGAGTGAAAGGACCCTGGGGAGCAATGAAGAAGTCAATCCATTGTGCCTGGCACGTGACATCCTGATCTTGGAGGAGGATGCCTGAAATGCCAGCAATCTCCCAGGGCAAAGGGTCTGGGAGCCCTGGCTGTGCCTTCCCTATGTTCTGTGTCCTCTCGGGGACAGAAAGCTGCTTGCAGATGTTGCAGGACACATGTTTTGGGAAAGAGTAGTGACAATTTCACAAGTGCCAGCCTTGGGTCTTCCCGTACCATCATGACATTTTCTAGCACCAGATAATGGGATGAAGGATGAAGATTCTTGCTGCTTGTTTTTGAACCTAAACCCCTTGCTTAGACTGCATAGCAGACTGTTATTTTACTTCTGTTTTGGCTAATAGCTTAAAAATTGCACATTTGTGAGAATATCTCTAAAAACAGTGGACTGGGTCACAAACCAGATAGTGAATAATTACTAATTAATCAACCATCAGACTAATAATGGGTCTTCAGTTTTGCCAACAAACCCCACTACTAAATCGCTCCCTCATTACCAATAGCGACCAATTTAGAGGCTGTGTTATTACACTAGTTTTATTAATGTCACATTCAGAAGGATACTGTAGCAATAAACTGGCATAAGGCTGTAAAAAGAGGGTTGCTGTACATATTAATAATGTATTTTATAGTGCAGTTTAATATTCTGAATCCAAGCTGCCGTTCTTTATAATCAGAAGAGGGAAAATGAAAGCTGATCAATCATCCTTACCTGTTCTTACAGTGGTAGGTAACTAGTCATGATGGTGTATGTGGGGATAAAATCTTGTTACAAAAATATCGTTATTAAGCAACACTATTAGTTCTAATTTGTTATACTGCCTTATAATAAGCTTAGTAATATGTTTCTAAATGTTTTATAGGGTTTTCTTTTTTAAGAAGGAGACGTCTGCAGTCACTCCAGGAGATATGCTTCATGACTGATGAGGAGCTGGGAGGCAAGTGCGGGGTCTCTGAGATTTCCCTTACCTGACTTTACCAATAGAAGACTCTTACTTTCACCTTGGGTGAGACAGTTGAGTCCCAGTCTGCAAACATGTAGAAATCTGTACAGTGTCGTGGTTTAAGCATCTCTATGGATTCAATTCTTTGTTCTCAGTCTGTAAAACAATGCACATTTTATAACATTTCCGTACAATAATAGGGTGCTGAAGGAAGAAGAATTAACTGTAATTCATTAATTGCAATATACTCAGATAATAGGATGAGAGAGCTCAAAAAAAATACTTAGGAAGAAGAGTCTTTGCTTTTGCTCTCTAAGTCCGTTGCCTTCCCTGCCTCCATACTGACCACTGGTTGTCTTAGCTTAGCTGCTATTAAATACACACACCTGGCTTTGTGCCCTCTGGGAAGGAGGGATGAAGAGCTGCAGCGAATATTCAGTTGCAAAGAGACTTGGACAGATTAGATGGATGGCATAACATGGACAACTTGCTCTGACCATACTTATTGCAGAACTGCTTGGGAGCTGTGGCATGGAAAGCAAGGAATTAAGACATGTCTCTTGACCAAGTAGGGTCAATCCAATGGCATCATGTAAGCAGCAGCATCCTTAGGGTCATCCTTTTGCTGCACATTTAACACCTTGTGAGGATGGGATCAGTTGGCCGAACCAGTCTTGCTAAGAGATGGTTGTGGAAGATTGTGTATGGGACTCTGCTGTTTCCCTTCTGTTCTTTCTGGCTTGGAAAAGGAAGATTTCTGGTTCTACTGTCAGTCACAGCTGCAACATCTGTTTCACATGTAATAAACTGTAGATCAGAATGACCTGCCAGATTTCAGTTGGCCCACTCAACCATAGTAAGGAAGAAAATTATCAGCCTTGGGCAATGTGCATGACTCCCCACACTGCTGGCAGCTTAGCTTCAGGTGAGGGATCAGTGAGGACTGGAGGAGGTGGCACAACCAAATATGCTGAAGGGATAGGCATGGATTTCCACTTAAAACCTTGATACCCAGACAAGGGCTCTATTTTCCCCATCACAAGATGACTGTTCTTGTGTGCCATATAGATGATGGGCTGTTAACTGTAGCTGCAGCCAGTAATTTAACACAAAGGACAACATTTCAGTTCCTTTCCAGTGGAACATATGTTTGAGTCTAGTGACCCTGATTACAGCCCCTACTTGCTGGTGATGGACAGGGCTCTTCCCCACCAGTAAAATCAGGAAGAAGGCCAGAAGGCTTCAGCATCAAGGTGTATAATTGCAATTCTATAACTACTGCGAAGGTTTGTAACCTGGGCTAGGTTTTCATGTAAGTTGGCTTCTAATTTAGAGATGAACAGGAGTAAAAGATGCCTAGAGTTAAGTCCAGGGATGGATTCTCACTTGGTGTAAATTGAGGTGGTGTACTTCCGTTTGATGGTGTTTACAGTGCTCTAACCTGGTTAAGGACTGATGACGCTCAAATTTCACTAAGATGAAGTACAATCCAACTAACACTTGTAGTCCTTGCCAAGTTTCTTACTGGCCAGACACACTGAAATGTTTATGGAGATGTTACAGAGGTCCTATTAAATAGAAGTAATACACTTCATTATAGTGAAAGGGGTTGTTTACTGTCCAGTTGCAATGGTACTAAGCAGAAGTTGGGTGAAAAGGTCACAAAAACATCACCCTGGAGAAATTACCAGATAATCACCCTGTTAAACATGTGTTTTGAATCATAGTTTAGCTACTTTACACATCAGTTTTCTAAGCATCTCTTAACTGCATTGGATAATTCATTAAAATAACATTCTTAGTGGCTGCATAGATCACTGCTGTCACATTTACCACCCTATATCACTTTGCTGTTGACTAAAAGCAATTCCCATTCAAATGGCTTATTCAAACTGATTGGTTGAGGTTTATCTTCTCTATGCTTACCTTTCAATGAAGTCCAGATTTCAGCAGGGACAACAGGAATGTCCTCCAAAGCTGTTGAAGAACCTCTGGAGCTTTGTCTTGTTGGCGAGGAGCCAGGAAAAGGAATGAACAGAAAGTTATTGCTTGTATGGAAGTACTTCATCCTCCCCACAGCTTCCCTATCCACCCCCCCATGCCTTGCAGTTTGCTTGGGTCTTCTGGCTTTGCAGCTTTTTTTTATTCTCAATGGGTTGATAAATCAGGGCACAACTGAGTGCTACAAGGTGCCTTTCCCATGGGAGACAGGTCTGTCCCCATAGGGACAGATCCTGGATCCTTCATGCCACCAGAATGAAGTGAACCTGGATCAAAATGTAATTTAAAAAAGAAAAATGTGAAGGCTGTGCTGTTATTGAAGGCAAATCCCTGCAGATCTCTGAGGATATAGCTGTTGTCTAATGGAAACAGCTAATAAACAAAAAAAGCCATGTAAAGGGAAACAATCCATTATTTATATGACAGGTAAACTGCATAAAGACTCCTTATCAAGTTAACATTCTGGGCCAGATACTTGCTCTTCTAATCTTCAAAAAGTCTAATAGTCAGACAGAAGTTTGTTTTTTATTCAGTATTTCTATTAGCTAGGTGAGCACCTGCCATTTCCCAAACGTTGTGCTCTGCATAATTTACACTGCCGCTGGATTGTTTGGCAATATTCCTTCTCAGAGAGGCTACTGACAATAAATTAGTGCTTTTACGTGATTTAGACATCTTTATATGTTTCTAATCTTTCCCTCCCCTCTGTCATTGTCAACAAATTCAATATCTGTTACATTGTCAAGGTTCTGGTGTTTTTCTTTCCTCGTTGTTGTATATTCTGTGTTTTACTGGAGTACTCAGTTGCTCCACATGTGACACAATAATAATACCTTTCTGCTGGATCTTGTCTGAAGATCTTAAAATATTTTGTAAACTTTAATTAACTCCCTAATTACCCATGCTGTAATGTCAAGCGAGATCCTTAAGACATTTTTCCAAGTGCTGGTGAGACATCTGCACTCAGATGGATGAATTTGGGTATAAAAAGCCATCTACCCATTTGAGTGTTTGTGAAATCAAGCCTTTGTGGGTAAACAGTCTTGTTAAGAAGGTAGAAAATAGGACATTGAAAGACCTTGATAGGTCATTTAGTCCATTCCCACCTAAATCCACTGCGTATAAACCAATCTTGGCAGACGTTGGTCTAACGGGCCAGGGGAGGTTTTCCACTGGCTTTCAGGGTCAGGATTTTGCACACAGCAACACTGAGTGGACCCCAGAGGTAATGCTAGAAAACAGGGAGTGATTTGCCGTGTGCTGCTTTGGTACTCCATGATGCAAAGGCTGGCGTATCCCTGACCATGATGGCTGTAACCAGGTGGTTTCAGCAATACTTCAGCTTGTATCCTTGGAGAATGAGGAGCCTGAGGGTGCCTGAGGCTGCAGTGGCTGGGAGGGACCATCCGCAGCAATGACCACGGTCCTCCCACCTTCCATCCTTTGCCCAGTACCAGCAGTCAGACTCTGGCAGCCCATCCTAGGCAGTGCTGATGGCCACTCTGCTGTCCCAGACCCTATCCATCATACAGGTCTGGTACAAGCCATAAAGCCAACAGCAGAAATGGTTGGTGTGATGAGAACACAACCAGAAACGAGGCTGAGGAAAGTCACTGTGCATCAAAGGGCACCTACGAATCTGTTACCCAAATTAACTGCTGGTGACAAATCATGGTGTTCGCGTGGGGCAGTCGGAGTCAATGCAAGCCAGCGACCTGAACTCTGTAGCATGTTTCAGAGAGCAGATTATTGGTAATCCATGACTCAGAAGTTCTGGTTGTAATTTCCCGAGATGATGTTGCAATTCTCAAGAGATAGTAAGGTGACTGTGATGGTAATTTGGTCTTAGAGTTCAAGTCCCCTGGAGACATCTGATCGTGTGAGAGACCTGGGTTACTTTTTATAACAGATGAATTTATAACTGGAGAAAAGCAGTGAAAGAACACAAGTATTAGAATCAAAAAGCAGAGAGTAAATAAAAATAAAATAATACTGAAAAAGGAAAGACATCATAAATTTTAGGCTATTAAAGTACCTTAGGAGCCCACGACTTCTGAATACGTTAAGAATAATAAATTCTTTGCTATGTTAGCAAAAATATTTTCTCCCTGGCAAATATCCCTGGCTTAAAGCACAGATTTATTTGTAGAGTGGTTTCATAGTAGCTCCAAAATATAAGGTTTTTATGCTTAAGTCTATAAGCTCTGTGTGATTTAGTGCTGGGGGAAGAGATCACAGTTTAATTAATTTTTTAAATAAGAAAATTCTAAATTCATAGAGTCAAAATATTTTTCATTCAAAGCTCTTTAAGAATGAGTTATTTAAACTAAAACTAAAGCAGAGGTATAAATGGTTTGGATTTTGGATCCACTGCTGATTTAATCCTCTGTATTTAGTTTAGGAAAGAAAGTACTAAATTTGATTTGCATATAATTCCTCCTGCTGTAATGCAAACGAGCTGCTGCCAACAGACCAATACTCATGAACAAGATGACGACAGTTAACCAGTCTACCCCATGCAAAACACAGGGCCTGAAAATCCTCCAACAAATTCCCAGGTGCTCTGAATTAATCCAGCGTGAACCTACTAACTTTATATTCCTTTAGAAACTGCAGAATCCTTAAACATGAATTGTCTAATTGCCATCAGACTCAACAAGAATAAGCCTGTTCGCCACCCAGTAACGTAACTCCAGAATATGTTCCAATAATAATAATCAACAAGTAGCAGTTTTCATTCCCATGTTGCTCAGAATTTAAGGATGAATGTCTATGCAGGAGAGAAAGGGGAAAGTATGTTCATGTGTATATTAAAGTAATCAAAACTGCAATTACATTACAACGCAGTTATGAATTTTCTTATTTACTCCCATGTCATTGTCATGATTTCTTCAGGGTCATCCCAGATTTATACCCTCATAAATGATTGTAGAGATCTGGCCCAGCTCTTACATGTGTGTACATCATTATTTTCTCCATCTCTCTCTTTTCTCTCTCACACACACACATTTTCTAGGTCTGTTTTGTATTTTCTTATACAGAAAGACTGGCTGAGCTTGTATTGCACCAGTGCTACTATGACGATGAAAAATAAGAATATAGACATCAGACTACTATATACAAACATAGAATAAAAAGGTGTATTTACACTCAGCCAGTCCTCAGGATGCAAACATATCTATCACTACAGGCAGCCATATGATGAAAACACAACATATGGCAACTTAATCATAACAGTAAATAAAAGTGATGTTCTGTGTTGGTAGAAAGAGAGGAGCCACCACACGTAATCTGTGTTTGTCTCACACCGTAATGGCTAAAGGAGACAGAGAAAACTGTAATGGAGAGTGTTGGACTAAGAGACTCCAATGACAAATTTTCTTCTTCCATTTAAGACACAAGGGTGGGAGGCCTTTCTAATTCCTTCTGTCTCAGACCAGAGTCTTTTTGTGACTGAGGATGTGAGGAGGTGACATTTGTGAGGTGTCTGGGGAGCCAAGGAAGAAGGTTTCTGAAGTCAGAGAATGGGCATGGGGTGGAAATTGTCCCCTGAGTCCCAGCATTCCACATGACGTTGCACGAAAGGGGAAGAACCCTTGAATCCTGAGAAAGAAAACCATTGATGCCTCTTCCATCAATTCACAATGCTCCATCCCTTTTTCAGAAGCTGCAAAGACCATACCTGGTCTTTATGGGTGGCCCACACCCTACAGGTCTGTGCTCATGAGTTAGAGGTTAGTTTGAACCCAGGAGCACAAAAGTTTCCACCCTTTGGCTATTTGACAACTGAAAACTGTGGACCTCTCTGCTTCCAGCAGACAAAGATGGTTTTGATGTCTTTTCCAATCCACTAAAATTTCCAGAAATGGATGCCTGATATTAAACTCAGAATCCATGCTAGCTAGATACGGGATTGTCCTGATTTTTAAAAGTAGATTGCTGCTACTTCTCATCAAGACTCAATCCACTTTGAGAGGGGTCAGTAATTATGAAGCTTTACAATGGGATTTTAGGAGTTTATTTTCAGAAACCCAACCTGGTTCTGCTTGCAGGGAGCTCCATGGATCGTCTTTCTAACAGGAACAGCTTTGGGGCCTAAGTAAAATCCAATCATCAGGGCCAGTAGGTACCCACAACAAATCCGAACTGACAGCTGTTTTCTCCAGGGCTAAATTTGTACCAAAGAGTTTTGGAAACATAAGCAACTAATCATCTCATCCTGAGAGAAATTAGTTAAGTATGAAAGGATTAAAAGAGCCCTGAAAACTGAGAGGAGAAGTAAAGAAGCTTTTCATAAAACATCATTTTTGATACTCAGAAGAGCTTTCTTCATTAGGAAATGTTATCCAGTTGTACTGAAGTCACTATCTGTTCTGCCAGTAGCACACCTCCTCTGTAAAGAAGGGTAATTCTCCATGCTGCTCTGGAAAAAATGCAAATTTGAGGGGATTCATATAACTTTCCTTCACCTAGCCAGGTCAGAGCTGAAATTTTATTTGGTATTTAGTCTTCTTCAGTGCAAGATAAGACACAAAAATACCCTTAAACAACAGAATCTACATTGTTGTGCTTTTTACCCTTTTTTTTTTTTCTTTTAAGAGAAAAAGCTTATTTCTCAGTTAGGTAACTTCTGCAAAAATGTGCAAACAAGTGCTGGGACACGCCAAAGAATAATGATATCTCACTTTTCTGCACAGTGAGCTATATTTAGGGCAGTCTGCATTATTGTGTTAACTTGAGGTCCACAGTATGGTAGGTTATGGAGATTGAGAGGTCTAGAACACTCTTCCTAGTATAGATGTCTAGCTAAAGGTAGTATTTCATACATCACAAGGGCCATATTCGTTGATCTTACACGTTAGTCATGACTACCCACAACAAGGTGTTAACCACAGTAACTCCGCTGGCTGCAGCAAACCTGCAGTACCTTTTGTGTGCAACAATGGAGGATCAGGGAGTGTTCCCATTGTTACTTGGGAACACATTGCTTTTCAAGGTCCTGTTGTACAACTGCACTGGCAGAAAAGCCATCAGGAGAATCAGTAGTGGAGATCTGATTAACTCAAATGTACTTGTTTCATGACTAGACAGCTATATTGACTAGGACACACTCTAACCATTAGTCTTCAAGGAAAAGTAACCTTTCACCTTATATAAAGACAGATGGGACAGCCCCAGCTGTGCTTCTGTCCCATCCTGCTTTTCAAGACCCTGCTCTCAGATGAACATAGCATATGTTTTCTTTCTCTCATTGTCTAAAAAAACAGTGTCAAAGTTATGTTCAGTGCCACTAAACTTATCTATGTCCACATGCAGAACCACTCAGAAACACTCATCACCATCACTTCCCACAGAAATCTGACCTGAGATGCCAGGGCCACTTCATTACAGACACAGGGCAGAAATGTCTCCCTTGAAAGGCTGCAGACTGATCCTCCCTAATGCCCAGGCTGCTGTGGCACTTAACTCTCCTCAGTAGCACTAGAGACCTGTGAAGACCTTATCCATAGAGATGAAAAATGGGTTAGGCTGGGCCTATGTCCCACCAAAGTCTTGTACAACTGGGCGTCTGTCCAGAGCAGGGTGGGAGAAATAACATCAGCCTTTTCTCTTTGTTTTGCAGAGAAGGTCTCCACGCAACTCAGCTTTCAGGAGAAAGAAAGGGTTGGAAAACATCAGGAAAAGATGTATGACTAGAAAAGTGTGAAGAGCTTCTAGTTCCATGGCTGGGATTTTTTTATTGTTTATTTAAGACTATAAATTTCATTAGAGGAGTAGAGAATCTCTCATTTATCTTTTTACAGCATAAGCCAACTTCTGACAGCCTGGAGTCAGGAAGAATCTTTCAGACCCATTTGTCTCCTGCTACATTTTCATGCATCCCTACTGCAGAGACAGGAGTAGGTGGACCCCATGGTACAGGGCAGTGGGACAGTTCCTCAGATACCTGCACCTCTCCTCCTCCTGTGTTTTCCCTTCTCCTTCCGTCTCCTTTCTGTCTCTCAAACCTACTGTAGCTGTGGTAGCAAATCCTCATACCTGTCTATAGATGGCAGCAACTTTCCAAATCAGTTGCAGGTGCTGGGATGGTCTCTGGCTTCCCAGGGACAGGAGTGTTTCACTGCATTAAAGAGGTAGCAAACTGTACGTGGATTTAATGGTACGTACAAAGAAGTTCACTCACTCCAAAGGAGGGGGGGGATTTTTAATGTGCTTCTGAAAGGCTTTGGATTGACAGCAGAGACATGCATTGGGGGTGGAGGAGGCAGTTGCGGAAAGCGTGTGGATTTCTTTATGCTTCTTTTAGCTGTCAGCTCAGAACTATTTAAAAAAAAAAAAAAAAAGAGAGAAATTGTACTCCCTGACTGTGATTGTTGCTGGCTCTTAACATATGTCAGGCTCTTATCATTTCATAGCAGCTGGCAAGTTCATGCAGAACCACCAGGCGGCCCAATGTGGCCAGTAATCAGTTAAGTACAGATGTCCAAATAGATGTAACTTCCATTAAACTTTAAATAAAGATAATTTATGCTGAGTAAACAGACGAGTGAGCACATTTGCCCAAATACAGATGGCAGTACCTGATAGCAGTGCATTAGAAGGGTCATTAAACGGAGAGGTTCAATAGCATAGTACTCAAAGATGGTGTTCTGCAAGGAAAAATAACTGAGATCAGGGGTATAAAGTCTACCTCCACATTTATTATTTTTCTGCTTCCTTTTGGAGAGCTCGGCAGGTTTGGAGTCTTAATGGGGCATAAAGAGAAACACACTTTTTCCTGGAGAGACACCCTTGCACCTGTCCATGGAAAAAAATAAATTTAAAAAAGCAAATAGTAATCTGTCTCACTTGGAAACCAGGATAAATGTGCTCACTTAGAGGCAAGGAGAAGATGTTTTTGAGGCTGACGGCCTTAATCCAAAGTCTGATGGCTTTAGGGAGGGACTTCCACTGCAAGAGGCTTTGCATTTGCTCTGCTTCCCCCAGGGAAGGTACGCACTGTCATCACCCCCACAGCCACACATTTTGTCCTGGAACAGGATTATGTGCACACACACAGTCATACCTTCCTCCCTCTAACTGCACAGTAGGGATGCTCAGTTTTGCTGAGGGATTCAGTGCTAGCTCTTCAGTAAGGAGAGAGAATTAAGCTGAAACACCAGATGCTGGGGTTTTGACCTTCCTAGGACATTGGGAAGCTACGTGAGGAATGAGAAGCTCAGATTCATCTTTAATATACCTTGTATGGAGCTGTCTGGTCACATTAGACCTGCTCATAGCAAACCATTGAAATCATGGACTGTACCAGCATCCTGGACATCAGGAAGTTATCCCTTCCTGTGGGCATCTCAGATGAGCATCTGACTGGTCTGCATGCTGTTGAATTCAGTGGCCAAGCACTGCAAAGACACAGCAGCACTGAGTTCACCTTGGGACAGCTACTACCACTGTCACCTGTGTCCTGACCTTCTCTGCTTGCGTAGTCCACCATGAAGCTCAGGCCATGTCTGTAATAAGGACAGCAAGCCACGAGCGAGGGTTTTGACCCCCTCAGCATGCTCCCTTGGCCACTTCAGCTGTGGAGATGAGGAGAGCTTTGGTCAACTGCAGTGGTATTTAACTGATCCACTGAAGAAAGTAACAGTACCCAGTAATCTATATTCATAGGTAACTAGTGCCAGATTCTAGCTGAACTGTCTGTGACATTACACTAGCAGTCACCTTTCTGACTTACACTTATTCTGTAATAACTCTACATGTCTCCTTGCCACCTTATTTCAGCTTTGGTCAGAACATGCAGTGGAACAATATTGCCCATGACCTTTTTTAACCATAGAAAGCAAAGATGGGATTTTTTTTTTGACAGATGCCTGCCAGTTAACAGGTGGATATCCATGCTGAGCTTGTCACCTGGGTTCCTTCCACAGCTGATGGACCTTTCCAGGGCAATCCATGCCCTGTGAAGAGCTGTGATGAATCACCGCTGAAACTGCTTCCCTCTACTGACTATTGAGAGAGTCCAGATGTCTGCACTAGGCCAGATGCCTAATTTTCAGATTTCTAACATTAGATAAAAAAAATTCAACTCAAAAGGGAGTGCCAGCCTGTCTTTATTATTTTTATTTACTACATTCTTCTCTCTGCCTCTATTTGGTCCTTGTGGAATAAAGATAACTATATTAATGTTACATCCAACTGTCCCAAACCTCTTATCCATGGTAAAAGGTTGTCCCAGGGAAAGGAGGGTTGAGTTTTTATTAGGTTTACAGTATAACCTACAAGGGAGGGAAAGATGTCAATACCTTGGGGAAGACGCAGAGGTGGGGATGGGAATATCTCAAGCCAGGATGAAAATACAGTCACTGAGGTATTCCTCAGGAAGGAAAATCCTGCTGCAGAAGTTACATGGCTCTCTGCTCATCTGATGACAGTGAAAAGACCCCATTAGCAGCTACATATTTCTACTTCAGATCTTCACCCACATCTTGCAAACAGAAAACTTGAGCGAACAGCAACCAGCTGACACCCCTGGCTGTCAGGAAGATACCTGATCTTAACCCTCACCCTCCAGAAACCTTTCTGGAACACCTTCAGTGGGACAACTGAGGGTTGTTGCTGTTTGGGTATTTCTGAAGCACTTCCAGGAATTAAGCCCAAAACACCTGTGATTTGAGTTCTGCATATATGAACTTGTCCCCCTTCTATTTATTAAGGAATATTCAATTTTCAAGCATCTGTAGGATGATAATCCCCTCTCCCCACTTTACAAGTAATGGTTTTCCTTTGACTATCTCAGTGTCCTCCCTCCAGTGACTCTCATTTTAATCCAGGGACCTTTTCTAAAAATCCTTGGTCTGGTTTGATCCCATTCATGACCTTGACCTTCACAAATTCTTTCACCTCTTCTCAACTTTCTTCTCCCACCATTTTGAAATCATTGCTGTTAAAAATGTAATTTCTCATGTGTCACATCAGATCCCATAAATATTGGGGTTGCTGGCAAGATTCTCTAGCAAGAACATGAATTCATGCTGCTTCAGGCACTGTTGAAACATTTTTGCCCTTAATTCTCTCAATAATATTTAAATAAATGACAAATGGTTGGGATGAAGCAATGACCAACAGGATTTGATGCTGCACTGAACATTTCTAATATCGTGTTTTATTCAAAACATTTCCTTCTTCAGGGTGATTACTTCATTTTAAATTTCCTGGCCTCATGCTCATGTCACACCCCAGTTCCTGTAGCTGTCAGATTAAGCACCACATTATCAGAAGAAATGCCACTGAATTATAAAACTTCCTTGGCCATTTAACACCTTTATCTCTGTCTTGCCTCTGCCAGGATTACTGGCACAGGTTTGTCCTGTCCTTACACCCCCAGAAGACTCCTAAAATGTATGTAATGGAGGACTTCCTAGAGAGTATTTTTAACACTTCTTTACCTTGTATACAAAAGGCATGTTTTGGCATGGAAACTTGTGTGCAGGCACAAATGAGCTTTTCATCTCTGAAATACCACAATTTTTAAAATAAAAATTTCTCATGGATATATATGTTAATCTTTCTGAATCTCGCTGATTTCTTCCCTATTAAACACAAGCAGGTAGACACCCTTGCTCATGTAAACACATTTCTAGCAACTCAAAGTTGTGCCTTGGAGCTGATAACCTCTTGCTGGAAGCAGGTATCAAACCATTAACCTTGATGGAGGTGTCACTCTAGGCCAGAAGAAGCTGCGACCAACTAGAGGAACACCAATGCCCATCTGAACGGGCCAGAGCATTCAGAGTATCTCTCTCCTTCATCCAGAGATTTTATGTTTGCTGTTCACACACACACATACACAAAATGACTCTGCATCGCAGAACCAAGGGACCTCGCCGACACCATGGGGTCACTGCACAGGGTCACAGTCACATGTAGGGTCATTGCAGCCTTGGACATGCACGGCTTTTAAGACAGCCCCGTCCTGAGAAGGGTGACAGAAGGTGACTTGCTCAGCTGTGAGGCAGGCTGTGCTAGATCAGCTGCACAGCTTCTGGCCAGCTCAGAGCATGGCCACAGCAGCTGAAATCTGCTTAGAAAGCATCATTCTGTGTCTGCCTGTGAAATGCCCTGTGGCTCTGCCCTGATACACAACAGCAGGGAGAGCAGGGGGTTTGCACTGACTGAGGCTTGGCCTTGCTCTTCTGTATCACTAAGCAACTCCCTTAACCTCCCCATCCATACGAAAAATGACAGATGGAGGGTTTACCTCCATGATGAACGACCCATCCCTGACTCCAGATGAGCTTGGATTAGGTCCTAAATTCAAACACCAGCGCTAAAGGGTCATCATAGCTAGCAGCCATCACTGCACCCATCCTGGCTCCTCACAGCTGGCTGGTACCTTCCCAGACCCTTTGGACATTGCAGTGGCTCCCAACACTGGACCAGCTGTTTAATTTTCCTCTGTGAGCTGGCACTGGTTTCTGATGAACTTTGTATGCTCATGTTTGGACATCTGAACCTCCATGCTGATGTTTGAAACATCTCGATTCACGGGAAGGAGTGGGATGGAGGGGTACCCACATCCAGACATTCATCCAGCTCTAATACTGAGTGAAAGGGTTTCAGGTGCTTGGTTCTGCTATGACCCAGTTCCGATCATGTAAGATTCATGGATTTGAAGGTCAGAAGAGCAAAGAACTTCAGCTGACCTGTCGAAGAAGAGGCCAGGGAATCACATACATGGTGGGACATATGCTGGGCTCCAGCCACCACATCTGAGTCAGAACCGGCCTTCGCCCCGAATCTAATTAGTCGTCAAAACTCCAGATTCCCTTCTGAGTCTTTCTTTAAGCTGTGAAGTCCCGCTCTGGCTTTAGGCTTTCCTAACTATTATCCCTAACAGGTATGATGGTCATTTTGTCTATTAGCAGCAGTAATTACTTCTACTTTGGTATCTCCTTAGGGCCCATTTGTGCTATACTTTATCAAAATATTTCCTTTTTCCTCAAAAAAAAAGAAAAAAAAAACTTCTGAGGTAGCACTTTCTTAGCCAAGATGAGATGTGTCTGTGTTCTGCAGCCAGCGCTCTCAGTCCCAGCCATTCCCATCGAGTGATCCACCTGCCGAATGTGATGCCTTCTTTTGACTGCCAGGATCATTCTCCTTCCAAGAACAACTGCTGAGCAGACAACTGACTCATCGCCTGCTCTTAGGAAGGTACTAGACAGATACACTTGGAAGAGAAAATCAGTGAGCTGTTCACAAACTCCCTCTAGTATTAGAAATCATAACTAACTACCACGACTTGGCATGGTGACCACCACCTCATCTCTCTGCAGTATGTGATGGTGGCTTGTGGAGAAGACTCTCAGGGAGACATTGGTGAATTACTCTTCCATTTGCTGCTTCTTAGATGCAACAGTAGTTCTGACACCTTAAAATAAACACCCAGGGGCAACAGCCTGAATGCAATCCTTGGGTCTTCTCTATGGAGCATGTCGGTCTGAGGTGACATTTTTAAATGGACTTGGTTAAACTGGTGTGCACAGCTATAGGGAAGACACTGATTTTTTTTCAGTTGGGTTGTATTTTGATATTTAATCTGGTTTAAATAAAAATAAGTATGTCTGCATGGCCTTTTTGGATGGGATTAATTAAAGCAATTTAGCCTTTCGGAAGAAAAACCTAGGAGTAGCTAAAAGCACTGGATAAGTCAGGCAAAAAGCATGAAGGCAGCTCCATCTCGAGGATGACAATGAATGCTCATGATTTTTTTCCCCTCTGTTTTTGTATGGGTCAGGCTCTAATTTATTTTTTTTACTGTTTCAAACCAGAGGACTAGGAACTAAATATCCTATAGAAAATAAAATACTCCTCTTGTTGTTAATAGGGACAGGGGATCCTGAAGTATGACTCTTACTAGTTCTGCCAGGATAAGAATCCTTCAATCTGGTGAGCAAAATGTAATCTTCAGCATGACCAGATGCCTGAAACCGTCAGATTGGTTTAAAATAAGAGGAACAGCTTTTCCAAGTAAAGTTATTAGGTCAAATTCTCCTGTCATCCCACTGTCTGCAGCACACTGATGTCACTGATGCTTCTGGTAAGAAAATGTTGACTGACACAACCTGTCAGAAAAAAGAAAGGGTAAAAGAAATGGGTTAAATATTTCGGGCTCTGATTTAACGACCATCTGAGGTAGTAGCAATTTATCTATTGACGGCAAGAGACTCTGAGTGCTTGCAAAGCAGAAGAAAGGGGCTGATAGACCAGATCAGTCCAACCACAAAGCACGCCTGAAAATGCACATATACCTGGCATGGCTATTCAGCTTCTGCCTTTGGGTAGAATAAATGCCATGTGAAACATTAGTGAATCAGCATGAATGTTTCATAAGTTTGAATTTAAAAAATATTTCTGATTTTCCTGTACACATGCCTTTCAAAGATAACTTTCAAGAGCTCGTTGTATTATGCATCTCACTTTTCAAGAGAACAGCAGGATTTCCTTGAAGACATATCCGTTTAGAGAGTTGCCATGGCAATTTGTTCCCACTCCCCAAAAATGCTTAAAATCTGATTTTTCCATTGTCTTCTGATTTCTGCAGATTACAACATGCTTCGCTTTTCTCTCTTCCCTAGAGTGAAGCTAGGTGAGTGTACAGAAAAAAAGAAAGAAAGAAAAATCATTTTTTAAATTACCTTCTGATGGAAGCAGAAAGCTTCTTCCTCCAAAGTTTAGTCAAAACCAAGGCAAAATTATCTTACTATTTGAAACAATCATTTATTAGCATGATTTTTTTTTTAATCCCAGGAGAATCCTGATAAAAATTGCCTGTGCAAACATAAAACCTCTTTTTACATATGCAAGGTAATTATTAATCCAATAAACCATCTGCATACCAGCATATTTAATTAGTTCTCAGAATTATTCTTTTCCTGCTGTAATTGAACTACCCACCTTGTGCAATCTGTAAATCTGACCAAAAATTATGTTTAAAAATGAAAGATACGTTTTGGAACAAATGGGATTATTTCAAGGATTTTCATTATTTCACTTTTTTTGCTTTTAGACACGACACCACTTCTGTCTCCAAAGAAAATCAACCAAACAGTGATGAGGGTTATATTGTCAAATACTAGCTAATTATGGGTTTATTTCTGGAGGGAAAAAAAAAAAGGCAAAAAATATCAATATAATGATATTTTTATCTCCATTAACTTTTTAATGACAAATACGTTCTTTGATCATTGTTAATTGCTTGGTCCCAGAGCATAATCAGACAGAGTATTTTGACTAGAGAACAAACTGCTTTCCTTGTAAACACTCCTTTCCCTGCTTTTATTGAAAAATAAAATGAAAAACTAATAGTGCTTGACAAGTCCATTCCTACTGCTGCTTTATATCAGAGGTTGTGCTGTGTTTTTAAAATAATATTGCTCTTTCACGATTCTTATTTTAATTGGTCTGCTGGGGGGATGGGTCAGCACAAAGTATATGTCCTGATGTTTCTCCTTTGTGTAGGAAACTCACTGAGTAACTCCAGGGAACAAGAACACGTGAATGGCTTTAGCCAGAGCAGCTCCTAGATACTGGAGCTCTTTCCACTGATATGAGGAAAACAAAATGAGGTACAAATGGGGATTTGAAATGGGAGCAGCACAGGAAAAAGAAAGGATAAAGGGCTCAAATCATATTTTGACACAGGCATCTAACATCACATGAGATGCCATGGAGGCATCTGAGACATCCTCACAGGCCTGGTGTGGGGAGAACTGTTCTCTTCTGAGAATCAGGCTGGACACCATAATACAGGGCACTGGACACTGTTGAGGAAACTGGACCAGATTCTTGTCCCCTACAGACTATGCTGGAGGTTAGCCTGCCAGCCCAAGGGCTCCTAGGTGGAGATACCACCCATTAGATGTCTTAGCAGTGAGCTGAAGCTTTCCCTTATGTTCTGCCTAATCCTGTGATAACTGCTCCTGATCAAGGCACAGCAAGAACTGGTATTTCGACCATTCTGCACATCCTCTACACCCCATCTGGGTTTGTCACAGTCCATGGAAGAGAGACAGATACCTGTCCAAAGAAGCCAGGTGCCCAAGCCTTGAACATTGTTCCTGGAGAAGAATGCAAGAGATGTCCCTGGCTGGGTCACTGTACATAGGCACAGTGGGATCTCTGCATCTGAGTGGCACACAGCCCCAGAAAACCCAATTCAGTCATCATGTAATCAGTATGAATTTTGGTGCAAAATTTGGGAGGATCTAGCCCATGTGTTAGGAATTGTGGCTAAACGTTAGTTCTCGATGACATAGCAAAAGTATTATAGTAGCTCAACAAGGGTGCAAGACTCACAGAGTGCAAGAAGGTGATTTAGGGCACTCTGCAGCCTTTAGGCTGTGACAACTATTTGCTGGTCTCCCTGTTCCTTTCCTGTTGGAGCAACTTAAACTATCACTGCTTCACTAAAGCAGTTCCTGCTTGCCTTTGCTATAATGTGTTCTGGAACAATGAGCACAATCACCAATTTCTGAATAGGATTTTGGCTGTATGTTTGTAAATAGGCTTCCAAGCAGAAACAGAGGGTGCGGAAATAAAGGAATTGCTATCTGCTTTCTTTCTATACATACATATGTACCAGAAAATAAACAAAGCCATCTGATGATTTACTGCTTCCCAGGATGAGTTACAATAGGGTAAATTGGAGTCAGTGGGATTTTTTTGTTTGCCTCTGAGATATATCTATGTTTTAATTACAAAATAATCTGACTACAAAGTTGATCCAACTGAGCCAGACACTGTTAATTTTAGCAATGCAATGTGCATGCAAGTAGAGAGGACTTTTGAATGCTGATTTCCTCTCTGTCTCCCCTTCTGCCTTACCACTGTTTGAAAAGAAAAAGACAGAAAGGTTTGTATATAAATGAGGATCACCAAACTGGAGATAAGATAAGAATCATTTAAATGTTAAAGACAACTTTGTGCAGTTCCTAGCTGTGCCCTGAGCAATATCCCTGCTCTCACCTGCTGTGCTGCTTTTCTGGTCTTGTGGGGCTGCTTCCACTCGCACCTATGGGTGCCCTAAGCTCTCTGAGCTAGCACGTGTCTCTCGTGGTTATCCTGAGCTCGTAGTTGCAGTGACTGCAACATGGATAATAGCATGAAGCTTTGTATATAAATATGGCATTGGACAGTACAACCTTGGGGAAAGGTGATGAAAGCAAAGGGTGCTGGATCCCAAACTCTGCTACTGAATGTTGCCATGAACTTGGGAGAGATGCCTGAAAAACTCAGGAATTCAAAATTGCCGTCAGTGGCTGCAAGATCAGTGCTAGAAAAATGGGGATCTGGCAGCCTGCTTTCATCTGAAATTGGGTAATGTTGTATGCCATGAGCTAGCACGTTTTCTTCCTCTGCATTGCATCGTAGGTGCGAGACGAGCAGACCAGAGCACATGCACAGCTGCATTCATCTTCTCATTTGACCTGAAGATGCCCTGGGAACAACACAATCCTTTCAAATCTCTTTCTTTGAAACAAGAAACAAGAGCAAAAGCAAACAAGTTTCTACTTGCCTGTGGATCCCAAAGGAGGTTTAGCTGAACTTCTCCAGAGTTCCCTGAAGATGCTGTCACAGATATCATAACTCTTACTCGTCGTTTCAAGTCATGATAATAAACCTGCATGTGATTTCCACTTTTAATTCATCTGATTTCAGCTTCTGACCTTTGAGTGAAATCACTCAAGAGCTTATACTGAAGCAAGCCACCCTTCAGTCTAATAATCAGCTATAACATAGTAGAACCAGGCACCTTAGTCTGGTATATGCTGATCCTCAGTACTTTGATTCCTCCAGCACTGGGTTTTTAGAGATGTTGCACCACCCGAGCTGTCAGAGTAGCATAAAACTAATAACCAGGCTGTATTACATCTTGATGATGTGACAATGGTACTGATGGTGCTTATTCTCAGAGACTACAAGGCAGCATTTCTTTGATTGCTTATGGGAACACTTTACAGCTGAAGTATAATTTCATTTATTAGAGGCAGACAGCTTATAAAAATGTGTGAAACACAACAGGTACCTAAAGGAAAGCTTGGGAGACTAATGAGACACAGGGCTCATACCTTTAGAGAAAACAAAGGTTTCTACAGACAAACGGCTGATGCAGTTTGTTTTCTATAGACGTAAATCAATCAAAACATTCAAACCATGTTATGCTGGAGAGTTACAGCAAATGCATTTCATCTAAAATTATTGATGACTTTGCTTTAAACAGAAGATAAGACCAAAAGGGAAACAAAGAGGAAAAAAAAACCCTTCACATTCAAAGAAATACAGCTGGAATGAAAACCAATCTAGCAGAAGGGGAAAATGTACACAAGTAAAGTAATAATAGTATTGCTACAAAGTGCCTTTTCCTCAGAGCTCTCTCCCACCCTATCTGAGCACTCAGGGACAGAATTAAAGCAAAATTTGATGTAAATACCTTCAGTGTAGATCCCAGAGTGAGTGTGGGAAGAGTGAAAAGATTGGCATGGTTTAAGAGCAATAAAACTGCCTCAAGCAGGCTGCAGAAGGGTTTACAGGTCCATTTCCCAGCTAGTGAGGGATGTCCTTGCTGAATGGTGGCTGTGGAGCTAAGATCAAGCGAGGAGTGTGTGTGAATCCTGTGTACTTCACCTCCTGAGACGCGGCAGAAGTGCCTAAGAAGAGGCAATGATTAGGATCCTGATTAGGAGAAGGCTCAGAAGTCAACAGTAAATGTACTAATTCTATGGTCAAAGCAAGAAGATGGTGAAGACAAAGGCTGCAAGATGCTCTCCAAATGTTAGAAAGCACTGGTCGTGTGTGTTCAGAGGCACAGAAGGCCTTCAGTTCATTTGCAAAGCTCCTGCTGGATTTCTCATATATTCCAATATATTTATATCTATGTCTATATCCGCGTCACGCAGCGGACTGCAACGTGACCCCAACTGATCCTGCTCACACTCCTCGTTAGCTAGCCGAGAACCACCTTAGCACAGCCTGATGCCATACCTTAGCATGGCTTCAGTGCTCAGTATTTCTGAGCCCATATATAGTGTGGTGTGTATGGGACAATATGGAGCCTTCTATAATGTGAGACATTTAGTGTGTCACCTTTACAGGTCACCTTCTCCAGGTTAGAGATTTTGAGCATGCATTTTCATATGGACGGACCAAAAAAAAAAAACAAACAAAAAACCCCACAGAAAACAGGCATTCCTGGCACGCAGTATCTGATGAATAGAATTAATGTGTGGGGGTCTTGACCAGGATGCCAAACATCCAGCAGTGCCAGAAAATCTTCTCCTACCAAAAAACCTAACCCACCTTGTGTGAGGAAAGCAAAAAAGGCAAGGGGATGCAAGCATGCTGCATTGTATACCTTTCAGAGCAGTGCTGGTCTGGTAGTCAGCCAGCTTGGAAGAAAGGAGGAGAACCTGTGCCTCATTTGAATCTCCAGACATCTCCAGGACATCCCTGCCTGCAAACCCTGGGCAGCTATCAGCCTCAATGAGAAGTGTCACCAGATGCCTCTGACTCCATCTCCCAATGCAGCACAGCACCCTGCGTTGCCTGAAGTTTGAAGAACTAAGGCTGTTCCTTGAGTGGATTTGTCCCAACATAATCTGAGTTAGGACAACAAAGATGAGTGTTCACATGAGCTGATGATGAGTTACACTGTTGTTCCCCAGGATGTGCATTGTTGGGAGTGTGTCTCACCAGTCACACAACCCATCACCCATCCATTTTTGCGAAGAAGAGTTTCATCTCCAACAAATTTTTTCATGAATCTTCAACTCCACAGAGCAGCTACAGAGCTCAGATTGGGCTCAAGAGAACTCAGTTATATTCCTCTGTCCTATGTGTGTGAAGCAGCACTTAGGGACAGGTTTCAGTGGTGGACTTGGCAACGTTAGGTTAACGGTCAGACTCGATGATCTTAAAGGTCTTTTCCAACCTAAATGGTTCCATGATTCTATCATTCTAAGTCCTTAGGCAAGTCAATCTTCCTTGCTGCCTCAGTTTCTTGACCTGTAAACTCAAAGAGAAGTTACTGATATCATTGTAAAGAATCTTCAGATACACCTGAGTAGATTGCTGGGCAAGAGGTGCTGGTCTTTGAGTGAAAGCAGTGGAGACGGAGACAGAAGCCCTTAGCCTCAGATATTGCACACCTTTGTCATCCCCGGAACCTGAGCTGGCATCTTCTGCCATGCTATAAACACACTTTTGCCGTAGATTAAACATCTATAAAAGCTTCATCTGGAAGTGCTGTCTCAGTGCTCTGTTGTCCATGGGCCTTTCTTCCCATTGTTTTGTGGGGTCTGCTGTGTAATTTAGATCTGATTATCTTGAAATCAGCCTTGTCTCTGAGCCTACCATACTAGGTAACCAGAGCCAGGTTTTCTAGCATACTTTCTTAATGCTTTTAGCTTTGGATTACAATCCTAATTAAAGTGTTGAGCTGACTTTGCCAGTTCCTGTTAAGAAAACAATCAAAGCAGGTTTCATGAGAGACGATAACAAGGAAGCAAAATGTTTCTACCACCATCTCATCTCCCAGATGACAATGTTTGTGATCCATCATGCAGACATATTATTTCTCATGCAGACAGTTTCACATTTTATTACACTCAGGTAGGGGTCATGGAACCAATTCTGTTCCAGTCCTCTTGGCTGGGTGTTTGCGGGTTTTGGCGAAATACAAAAGGATAGGGTTGGGAGTCTGGCTAAGCCCTATTCTCTTTCATGTGAAAGCCATTTAGCACTGTTGGAGAGAGGGGCCTCAAGGAAGGAATCAGTACCATGTACCTTGCTTTGAAGCCCTGACACATTCTGAAGAATGAGACCTGTCTGCAGATGAGAATCAGGCCTATAGATGTGAAGGCTTGAAGCTGCTTTGAGTATGTTTTACCTCCCACACTTAAGCTCCATCTCCTGCTTGAAATCAGCACATCAGAGGGATGCTGTGTTTGGATACGACGACTCTAAGTGGATGTCTGCCTGCTTGGTAAGAGTAAACCTGAGAAATTCCCATGCCCAGGCTGACCCCATGTTTTAAGCCCTCTTGCTCACACTGGATGATGCCCTTATCCCAAAGCCTGATGTTCTCCAGGGGATGCCAGGCTCCATTTTGTGCCCTCAGGAGGGGCTGAGTGTGTTACTCCCACTCTGCCCTGACCACCCACAGTTCTCCGTAATTAAGCTCTTCCTGAAAGTGATGTGATTGCTTTCATTATGAACCACATGAAGACTAACAATAACAAACAAGGCTGAACCTGCTTTTCCCCTTACAATATAACTTATACCATGGAGAACAGAGCACATCCTTTAGAAAGCTGCCCTGGTGCTCAGGTACCTTAACTCCAGGATATCTCAGCCGGTGCCAGCAAGGGTGAGGACTTCTGTGTAGGAAACAATATAATCTCCATTCACTTCTTACATGCTCTTCTGCTGTGTAAGGACAAGGAAAAGAAATTAGCTGACTTAGCAAGTCATTGCTAACTGGAACAGGTCACGTATCGTATTATACCCAAGGTGTAATCTCACTGCTAAGTGTCGTGCTCACAGCAAATGCTTTGTTACTTGTGTGCAGTGAAGTCATCACAGCGGAATAAATGCAATGCCAGGACGACCTGGCTTTTCTCTTGCTCCCTTCCCTCCGCTGCATAATGAAGAGAAGGTAAAGGGAATGAAGAATATCGTTTGCTATTGTACTCTGGCACAGAGGGCTCATTTGAATAACTGTCAGCCATGGAATTTCATGTGAGTTTCCCTGATAAAATCTCCCGTTTCAGGGACTATATTTACTCAGTGTATTTAATGTAACAATGAAAACTCTGCATGCACTGATCTTTTAAATAATAATAATAATAAAAACCCAACAATGAAAATCTCACAGGCAGCCTAATAAGTGGAAAATTAATAAGTGTCAAAACCAGAAGATAAAATTCTACCCAGCAAAGCAGAAAGGGAACATCCCTATTTCTTACATCTGAAACTGCACAAAACTGTTTTGTTGTTTTGCATCCACCTGAAATATCATATACTACCACGTAGGTCGCCCTTGCCCACTTTCCTTTGGGTGGAGTGCCTTCAAAGAGCAGAGCAGTGCACTTGGCCTGCAGGATTTGGACCTCTTTAAAGCATTGTTGTTTCAAGTGTGCCTTAGCACCCGAGCAGGTATCTGACAGCTTTTTCTCGGTCAGCAAGAAACTTGGATGAAGGGAATAGAAGAAAAGGAAGAATTAAGGGGCAGAGGGGACCCTGGCACTGGCAAAGAAGCAGAGTCTGTCTCAGAGGTGTCTTTATGGGGTTTTCCAGGCAGATGGGAGCCTGCACTGAAGTGACATGTAGCTGATCTGAGCTAACAAGCTCCATGGAGGCAATGGCAGGTTGTGATTGGTGTTATCACATTACAACTACACGGCCTCGGAGCTGAAGCAGAGTTTAGGGAAGTCTGTGGAGAAGCACCAGATCTGAATATGGGGCCCCATCAGCTCTGCCTTAGCATGGAAGAGCTCAGACACTCATTTTTCCTGCAAAGCACTGAGGACAAGAATGAATATCCAAATAACTTGTTGAGAAAAGCCAGACTGTTGGAGGATAGAACACTTTGGGACACCTGGGCTAAGACATCCAGCTGCAGCCTAAGGAGACAGGGAAGTGACTGTGCTTGTCAGAAGGATGCAAAATAAACCCAAAAGCCATCCACCCCAAATTACTGCTTGTGAGTAACATTTCATGGTCCTTCTGGGAGTCCCCTGTTAAAAGAAAAGCATTCGAGACTGACTAAAAAACTAAGCACAGAGTGAATTATTGAATGTACCATCAAGGTCTTCATTTGAACCATTATTTGGGTTAATGAAATGATCAAACCCTTCTCTCCAGCATAACCAGTGCTGTGTTTCTTCCCTGCTCCTCTTTTAGGGCTCAGGTTAGCTCACACTGAACCCAAGGGGGATCAGGCTGCTGCCTGTCACAGGAATAGGTTGGCTGCACTGTAAAACAAGCCGATGGATGAGGTACTAGCAGGGCATTAGCCATGAAAGAAAATAGGAAAGTTGCTATGTACTGGTTCATTATACAGTAATCTACTAATGAAGCCAGAGGCTGTAAATGTGAGTGTATTTAATTCCGCATCTTCTAGTCAGCCAGCTGAAGCAGCTGATGTGCAGTTTGGTCCCCTGCACTGCCGACATCAACAGATAAGAATCGTTTGTCTCAGTTACACTGAGATCAAAACTCACGCGATCCCCCACCCAAACAGCAAGATCAAACAGCAGTAACATCAGTTCTGGGGTTTTTGTCTTTTTTTCAGTCAGCTTTGCAATATTTTTAACTCTTTCGCAGCACTGTAATCAAAAAAGAACTTTATTGTTTGGAGGATGAGGGTAAAGTATTTTATACCATCCTAGTCTGGAAGTGGGGATATTCAGCCTTTCCTAGCTGCTAGTCCTTTTGCTCTGCTCACCCCCATGCACAGGTCCCCTCCTCATCCCTACAAGGTGACAAGCACCTACAAGGTGCTCCCCGCCAACAGGCATGGGTAGAAGTGGTTCTGCAACCCTGGGGGTGGCAGGGGCAGGGGCTTGGGTTCTGTTCCAGCAGCCCATCACCCGACTCCATAGCCAAGAGCTGGCTCTGACTCTCCTTCATTAATATGTCCGGGAGACAACTGAAGTGTGGGAAATAAGCCCTTGGTGCACACTGATCTGCATTTTGTGACCTTTTAACTTCTGTTACTATTCTGTGAAAATCCACAAGAACCACAGTGGTTTTTACATGTAAAGATTCCTTTTCCACATTGACTGGCAGACTAATGGTTAAAAAGAAAATGTTACAGCTTCCTCACACCGTTGTTATCTTATGATTTTTAAAGTGTTCCTTAATAAAGTAATTCTGTGTCATATGTTTAAAACATCTCAGAAGTAATTGAATTCACAGTGCATTGTAAAATTTCCACCAATTGCACATGCATACATATGTAATTTAACCGACTGTAAATGTGATTTTTCAAAAGACTCCTTCTTCCATTTACTTACTTTTCATCCCAACATCTTTTCTTTCCCCATTCTTCTAATTTCCACTGCATCCTCCACTGTCCTCATTCCCTCCTCCACAAGCCTTGGCTGCCCATCAGCCTGACCCATTCCAGAACCCATTGTCTTTCTGTGTACATCCACGTCATTGGAAATAGTGGGAGATGCCAACCACGTTTGTTAAAGCAAGTTTTACATCCCTATTTTAGAAAAAAATACATGTGACAAGGGGTGATAACGCTAGCTGTATGTTTCTTGGTGGTCATGGTTCTTGGTTCCTGTGGTCTTGATGCATCAGCCTTGAGACAGCCTCTCACCATGTACCAAAGAAAAGAGTTTCCCATCACTTAACCAATTCCTACTTCACATAACTGCCATGCCTCTGAAAAAACCCCCACACCCTGCTTTATATCATGGTTTTTCCTTTCTCGATTGAAATTCCTGGTGAAAATCCAGTTCAAGGCTTGGATGGCTGGAGCCAGTTAAGAAATTCAGCTTCAGAGATGGCCTGAGATGCAATGCTGAATAAACATTAAATATGAGAGATGCTCTGTCTCACTGCCATTGCATCTGCAGAGCGATTCATACACCAGACACGGCCATGAGCAAGGTGATGTGACGGAAGCAGAGTTTTGGAGGAGGTTTTGCCACTCAGCAGAGTACCTGAAACATCAGTATTCATGTGGCTTTGTATGGAATAGGCATCATTAAGAGGATGTGTTGAATTAAGGGATGGCAACAGTTAGGTCAAGTAACTTTTTTCTTTTTTTAAAAGAAGAAACTTTAAAAAATAGTTTATTGCTGATCAGTTCTTCATGCCCTTTGCCTTTGATTTCAATCCATTTAAATTGCAAATATCTTACTCCCAGTAGCTTTCTGCTGACGGTTCGCCTGTTGAGAATCTGAGCTCACAGGTCTCTCCAGGGTCTCCTCCCTGCTCTTTGCAGGGAAGGGGAAAGGCAGCTGTCTACATCCACTTTTATTTCTGTAATTTTGTTATGCTTTGTGGCTTCTTCAGCTGCCACTTTATCTCCTCCAAGGTTACCTCTGAACACAGAAGCCCAGGGCAGGATTCAGACTCTCACTTTGGGGAATTAATGCAGTTGAGCACAGGCACATAGTGAAACTGGGGGGTCCTACTCAGCCTTCAGCTACTGTTCTAGGCAGCACAGGGATCCTGTAGGTCCCAAGTCACACATACCAACCCTTCAAGGATGACTCTGCACACCCCAAAGTGTCAAAGGTTGATGTTGTCAGAGCAGTGTTTGCAGTGCCAGTGGTCTGTGTCCTGCTGATTTTATGCAATGCAATGAGTGTCTTTGATCTCTCCTCTTGAAAAATATAACCTGAGACCATACAAGTGCATGGGAGTGCTCTTCTGGTCCAGCTTGGGCTGAAAATGATTTTTTTTTTTTTTTCTGAGGAATAGAAGTTGTTTGGAGGAATAAAAAGGACTGTGAAATAAATTTCTGAGGTTGGAAAGTTTCATTTTTGGTTTTGAGCAGTCCAGAAACTTTCTGTTTTATGCAGTTCATTGTTAAACTTCAATTTATATATACTTGGAAAGTAACACCACAGGCATTTACTTTTCCCATTGTCAGAGACTGGTCTTTCTTAGTCTTTCTTTCGGGCTCGATGCAGCCACTTCCATGTCCCTGTGCCCTGAGAGGAGTGGTCACTCCAGGATCCTCTAGTCCCAGTGTCATTTCTAGGCTAGGGCTTGCTTCTATGAAAGTGTCTTCTATGACAGTATAGATATCTATGGTTGCATAGGACACAACTCCCTGCCTCCTCAGTTTTGCTGTCCCCTAGACCTGTACAAAGGGCATGTCGCTGGCCCTGTCATTGTACACAGTCAGAGCTTTGTCAGCTGTAACTGAAAAGTATATGTGGTGGCCCTGCCCAGAAGGATGCACGTGTGGTTTGGTTTGTTGCTTTCCAAAAGCATGTACAGGTCTTTGTCTGAAAGGATTGAAACACTGTGATAAGGTACCGAGACCCTCTGTTTGCTGGAGGGGGGAATATGTGTGTGTACCACTGCTTGTTACTGCTGGAAAAAATGGTAGGAGAGGAAGAAAAACACACGTGTCATCAAGTACACGGTGTTAAAGGACATGAGGGGCTCAAATATTATAAATACTTCAGGGCAAAAGGGACATATATAAATCACCATCCTGTCCCAGTTTCTTCTTGCGCTGGAGCTTACTGGGATGCTATGCATCTTACTCTTCTCTACTGATGCCATCCTTCTCTACCTTGCAGGTAAAATCTGTGTTACTAGCTCAGGGACAAAACGTCTGTGATTAACTGATTTAAAACTGTGTTTTAAAACACCCCTTTTGCAGAGCACAAATTCTCCTGGATTTATCTGTCAAGCCAGAGGCTTTGGAAAGAAGCTAAAGTTTCCAGAGAGAATAGGGAGGGATGTATGTACAGTGAAGATGACAGAAGGTGGAGGGGGGAAGGCAATTTTAAGACGGAATATTTCTTTCTATGGTTCAAAACAGAAGTTGGATCCTAAAGGAGAAAGGATTATTCCCGGGGAGAGCAACTGAGTTTTGCTATTCCAGCAAGAGAGAAGTCAATAGCTTAGCTCCAAGCAATCATGTTACCAGTCTATTCTGTCTCTTTCTTTCCCTCTACTTTCTTTTCCTCTCTGTCTTTGTAAACTTCTAAGAATTTTTCAATGAGGAAAGGAGAAATGTGGTTTTAAGTTGAGTTGGGTTTGCACCTTGAGGCAGAATTAATGCTCAGAAAGTAGGTTTTAATGAATAAAAAATATTACACCGTGAAAATCAGTGGCTGTTGCTACTGCGTTTTTTTAAGGTATGTTAATTTTTGTTGCTTTTAAATACTCATGTTGCTGGGAAACCATCTCACACACTGTAATTGAAATTGGTTCTTCATATCCCATTTTGTTCCTGGGAAGTTTAAAGTGTTCTTAAAAGCTAAAAGCTCTGCTGAGGAAAGGCAAGGGGCAGTTGATAGCAGATCCCTTGGCATTTCTTTGGGCAAAAGATATCATGAAATGCATTCATAAAAATAACAGCATTGGGGCAGGGTGCACACTAAAAATAGCAGAAGGGTACAGTGGATATATCAGGGTGTGAAGGAGCAGGGGAGAGGATCTAGAAGGGTTTTTCACAAGTGAGAAGGATATTTAATGGACTGTGGGAATTATAGGATCTATTTCACACAAATTTACCTAGGTCTGAATCAGTTCTGGCATTCAATATTTCCCAGGTTGGGGGTTACAATGTTTGCTCCCAAATTTTTCAAGACTCTGGTACCCAGACATTCTGTAACCAGCTCCCCAAATGTTCCCAGTCCTGTGCTTCTTTCATAGAATCACAGAATCACGGAATAGTTTGGGTTGTAAGGGACCTTAAAGACCATCTAGTTCCAACCCCCCTGCCATGGGCAGGGACACCTTCCACTAGGCCACGTTGCTCCAAGCCTCATCCAGCCTGGCCTTGAACACTTTCAGGGATGGGGCATCCACAGTTTCTCTGGGCAACCTGTGCCGGTGCCTCACCACCCTCTCCAGGAAGAATTTTTACTGATGTCCAATCTGACGCTACCCTCTTTCAATTTAAACCTGTAACCCCTTGTCCTGTCACTCCCTGCCCTTGGAAAAAGTCCTCCCCCCAGCTTTCTTGTAGCCCCTTCAGGTACTGGAAGGTGCTATAAGGTCTCCCCAGAGCCTTCTCTTCTCCAGGCTGAAAAAGCCCAACTCTCTCAGCCTGTCCCCATGTCAGAGGGGCTCCATGTTTGATCCAATACCTTATCACAGAGTGTTTCAATCCTTTCAGTCAAAGACCTGTATGTGCTTTTGGAAAGCAACAAACCAAACCTCACATGACTCCTTCTGGGCATGGCCAACACATTTCCTTTTCAGTCACAGCTGATAAAGGTCTGATTGTGTATTTATCAGTTATAGTCTCCTTTTGTAGATCAATTTGCTCTTATTTATGTTTTAAAAGATGTGTATCTTTTCTATCTTTTTTTTTTCCAGTTACTTGTTTAGCACCTTCTGTTATCTCGCAGGATTTGTACAAGTGGTTGAGTAATGTGTCTTCAGAGTGAAGTTCAGCATACAGCTTACCTATATTTCAAGATGCTTAATATGTACTTTTGTACTAAATCATTGTGTCTCTGAGATGAAAATATACTTGCCGTTCCTCTGACATAAATTCTTCTTTGCTATTTTTATCTGCTTACTTTGGCACCTCAACTGAGTGAAACTTGGCCAGTTTGGAGTACTGGGTCCACAGGGAGAAAGCTAAAGAAACACTTCAGTGCTATTAAAGACAAAGCTCTTGACTCTTCAACGACTTGATTAATTTTGCTTATAACTCTTCCTTAAATAAGGAAGGACAAGAGGCCAGGAGAAACAAAGTCTTTGCTAAGGTTTATGGACTGAATTGTGGCAACACACGTCCCATTCCCTTTTTTATTGTCATTGGCTCCAGCCTTTCCTCTCCCTTAGACTGTAAACTCCGTGCACAGATCTGTTGTGCTCAAGTGCTATTCACATCTTTCATCCTACATAAATAATAATACATCACAGTAATAAAGCAGCTGTTGTGAGTTAATTCCAACCAAGCTGCAATCTACCCCTATGTAACAAGATGTCTGCGCCATCACTCTTGATAATAAGTCCTGGGAAATGCTGTGCAATAATCTCAGTGCTTGATTAATTTTTATTTCATAACAAGTCATTATTAATGGGCCAGATGCTGACAGGTTTGTTCATGGTGAGGACAGTCTGACTGCAGGAGAAGTGACATTTAAAAGGAAGGAAAGCAAGTGCAACTGAGCTAGTGCAAAGATATTCCAGTGCATCGCAGTCAGAATAAAACAGCCAGCGACTTAAACAAAACAAGATCAGCTTTTAGAAGCAAGTACAATGACTTGCTGCCTTGAAGAGATAATGTTCCTCTTTTAGTTTCTTGTGTCACGCAGCAAAAGAACAGTGGAAAGTTCCCAGAATATCTGTGCAGGGAGTAAACGTTTTCAGGGGTAAAAAAAAAAAAAAAAGCCTTTACAAAAGGGCTTTTCTTTCTTATGGGCTCTTCAGAGAATGGCTGGGTAAAAGAAAAGAGCTAAGAAAAAGTCCAGGCAAACTCAGAAGAAAAACATCAAGTCTTTTCAGCGGGGAATGAAAGCACAAAGGCAGGTCCCTGGCAAATGTCAATATTTACATGAGTCGTGGTACAACTGCTGGCCAAGGGGGACAGCAGAGAAGGGTATTCAGAAAAGTGACCTTCTGGACATCATGCACAAGCCGCCTTCTTGCGCTGCAGGATGTAGGGTCAGCCACCAACAATGACTGAGACAGGAGCCACTGATGTAGTGACAATCCTGCAAAGCTGAACCAAGAAAAGCCACCACAGAAAAGCCCCAGTCTCCTGGTGAATTGATATGCAACACTAGCAACTCTCCTAGGAGGGCCAAGCATGATAAATTGGCTGCAGGATCTCCATAGTTAGGGTGTGAATACCAAAACAAGGATAGGGTGGGTGTGAGGGAATGCAGTCTCCACATGAGCAAGGGAGCTGTGCAGTCACCATACAAATAGGAACAGGACTCACCCTGGGAGGGGGGAACTCCAACTGCCTTAGACAACTAACATACCCATCCTACACTTAGCTAATAAAGTGAAGCTACATTGAATTTACCCTGGAAATGCCAAGGATCAGCTTAGGTCTTGCAAATCTGCATTGATCAAACTAGCTGAAATGGCCTGTCCCCTTCTCAGTCATGCTTCAGATATAATCAGCCTGACAAACCCAATCCATACTTTCTTTTGAAAATCATTAGTCATCATAGTAAATCAGATTATGTTAACGAATTGCTTCCATCTTCATATTGCTCAAGCAAACACTCAAGCAAGGGGCAGCTTTGGTTTGAGAAAATGACTTGGCCTAAGCTGATAGCAAATTGTATGCACTAATTGAAATTCTAAATTAACACCATGTAGCACAGTTTGACTTAATTGCTTTAAAAAGAGTTTTCCAGGGTGCAGTCTTGTGGTTTCCAGTGTTACACTGCCAAAGCATTTCTAACTTGTGAAGATGCAGGAACCAGTTCAGAAAAGGCTCAAGTGCTCCCTTTGACCGCATTGATTTTTCTCTGTGTTTATTGTAATCTCTCTTCAGCCGTTGCAGTCCTGCTGTGTGCATGGTCCCAGGAGCTTTTTTCTCCATGAAGACAGATGCAGATATAATAGGACTCGCTAATAACTGCATGCTTTATAGATCCAGCCAGGATCAGACCCTGAGTGAAGTCTGAGTATGTTGGGAACGTCAGTGCTCTCTCTAATGAGCCCCATGCAGGCAAGAGAAACAAGGCGTGGAAAGAAACAGGAAAAAAAAAAATAAAAAAATCACTGTCCTTTTTGTAAACCAGGGAACAAGAGCCAGCAAAACAGCTATTTCTCTACATAACTGTTGCATCTTGGTTTAATCACAAAACATGGATATGCAGTGCTATTTGAAAGGCTCTGTGGAATCAGAGGTGCCCAGGTAGGACTGAGAGATGCGGCTGGGATTTAGGAGAGAATGTTGCTTTCTTAGAGTGTTGTGGAGGCCAGGAGGATACCCCAGACCACCAAACACTAGACGTCATGCTTAGACAGCTGGATGCCCTCCCACATTTATATTGACTATCATGGGAATTTAGAGACACAGTTTGCACAGGAACACATAGTTGGAGACACTGAAGTTTAAACATCTTAATCTGCAAGCTAAGTCCCACACTGAAAGCTGGATGAGATGAATCCCACCGCACTGAAACAAGATCTAACACCTCCAGCACCAGAAACATGAGCAAGAAGAGTCATGAGCTGAGCTTGGCTCAAGTCTCCAGAGACTCATCTGCAAGCTTGTGCTCCTTGGAGCAAAAAGGATAGGTTCCAGTTTGAACCTCACCTGTAGAAGTTTGAGCATTAAACTAGGATAAAATGGAAAAGACTAGGGCCAAAGCGCCAATGATCATGGGCATGTTTGTATCTGCACAGCTGAAACAGCTTAAAACCTCTGCTTCTACCAGCTGTATTTCTGTGAGATGGTTCCAGGGACATCTGCTTTGCCCCAAACAAAAAACTTGAAAAAAAGAAAAAATTAAATCCTGTCTTAAAGAAAACATCCAGATGGAAAAAGGGCTGTTTCCAAGGAACTGCAGATGTAGGGCGATCTGGCTCTCCCTTCAGCTGAGCTATGGCTGCAGACATTGTGGGCACTTCTCATCAACACCTGCAGGAATTAAATCAGGTCAAAGCAAACCACAGCTGCAGGATGGCAACTTAATCTGCTGTGGTTCTCTCACAAGCACGCATTTCACCAGGACACCAGCAGCTCACGTGTATCTCCTCTGCCTCATGCACAGACTAGTTGCTTAACCTGGTTCTTTCCACATTCAAGCAAATAATACAGAGCAGGCAGGAAACACCAAGGGCACATCCCACACTGATGTGTTTCTCCATGGAGCTGCTGGGAGCACTCCTTCTCTGTGTAGGTCGATTGTTACACCATCCCAGTACCCTACATGGTTATTAGCTTCAGTGACAACAGCTACATCCCACAACAGGTTTCTACCAGTTGAACCTGAAATGCTCAGCTTGGAGATGCTGCAAGACCAAAAGCCTATTTGGCACGAGTACACACACGAGGCTGTTGCATGCCAACAGTGAAATATGGTCTATTTTTAACTTACCATGCTTTGCATATGGTATATCTTCATTTTTTCAGCATCTCAAATGGTCAGGCAGAAAAGCTGTCACAATCTGCAAAGCTGAAAGAAGGGTTTTAAATGTTTTAAAAGTTATTCCACGTTATGCCAGGCCAGGAAAGGGATAGGAATAGAAGATTTCATTTAGATTTCAGTTTCCCTAGAGAATGGGCTGCTTTTGACTCTGTTTCTGTATGGTGCCTGACATAATACACTCTCTGAATGCACATCCACAAACCGAAACATAGAGCAGAGATCTGAAATGAAAACACAAGGGCCTGAAATGCTGTTTGCAGTGCTGTATCATGGGGTAGAAATGACCCCCAGAGTGCTTTGTAAGTCTCTATTACAGAAAACTACAGCTGAAGTATTCATCCTAGTCCATAGAGAGCAATGGGCATTTTCCAGACATGATTCATCTACCCTAATTCAGATTAATTTCTCCCCAGAAGGCCTTATTTCTCTCTTCTGACTATAAAGGTAGAGATGGATAAATTTGCCCCTGATGTGTCTCCATTTGATCACACAAATCACATCAACTGTGGCAAAGACACTCTGTTCAGAATGAAATTACATTTCCCAGATTCAAAGACGTCATTTGCTATTTTCTTCCAAAACCCATCATGATGTATTACTGCAAGGGTGAGTGGGCATATGGTGCCCAAGGTTCCCACTGCTGGTGGTGCACAGTCTTTATGACCCAGATGAGAGACTGAAGGTGGCTGAAGAGTTCCTGGATACTGCAGATGGATCTTCTGTTCAAAAAACTTATTTCCAACAAGCAGAGGAAGGCAAAAACCTCTGGAAAAAAACCCCAAGACTGCTAGACTGAAGTAGAGTGAGGCAGATATTTGTGGCTGTAAGAAATGCAATGACCTACTTTGGTGAGAAGATAAAGCCACAGAGTTTCAATGGTCTTCAGTTTCGCAGGAGAATCTCCACAGTGTCAAGCTGAGTAGTCAGGAGAGTGTTAAACTAAGAAAAGGGGAAGGCAGAAAGGGAGGATTGAATGAGTATTCATTTAGCACGAAATTAAGATGTCAAGAACAAAATTAATCAAGGCACCAAGGGATGTGAAGAGAAGAAATTCTTTAATTGCCTATACTCTAATGCTGGGAGTCTGAGTAATAAACAAGAATTGGAATTGGAATAGCTCATTTATGAGTATACATTAGACCTTGTTGGCATTACTGAAATTTTGGGAGAAGATTTGCATGATTGGAATATTAAAATCACTCATTATAATCTATTTAGGAAGTATAAAGTGGGCAAATGCACAAGGGGAGTGGCACTCAACATCAAATGTGTTTCTGTGGGAATCAGGTGTCTAAGCTCGTCTTGTAAAGCTTTTCAAGCACTTCTACATGTTTTACATCTGAAGACATTTAAAAAGATGAATGGCAGGGATTTGCAAGGTGGGATCTTTTGGAGCCTCAGTTTTTGGAAGATGCTCAATGTTTGCCACTCGTGAAAGACTGTATCTCCAAAAAGCAGACTGAAGGAAAGAATATTCTGGGCAGATCCTTGTGTTTTTTACAGTGCACAAAAACTCAGGCTTGAAGACTACTGTTCAAATGGCATAACTGAAATTTTCCATAAATAAAATGAGACATAACAAGCTTGATCCTATGCTCTGATTAAATACTACAGGCATTTTGTGTACCGAATTACAGAGACAAGGCCATTCAGAAAAGCATTAGTACCTAGTCTTGTTTGACCCTTCCTGGCACTACACACAGAAGAAATCTGGTCCTTTATATTTTTCAATGGTGTAAATTATCACTCTGCTTTTGGAAGACGCAATATTGGCAGGTCTGCAGAATAAGAGCGGCTCTAATCATCACTTATTCTTCTGCTGTGATTTCTCTGACATCAGTTTAAGTTCTCACCCTCACTATATACACACATATTTTATTTCCTAGGTAATTTTCATGATTCTTTCTACACTTTTTCAGATGAATGAGCTATTCCCTAAGTACAGAAAATTCTCTAAGCCATTATCTCCTACATCTTTAGAACTCACCTTTTCCCTCCCTCCTACCCCTCTCAGTCTTTATATCCATTCTGACTTTGGCAATAATTTAATTCATCCTATTTGAAAATCCTGCACAGTACCACGGCGTTCACACTGCCAAGTTAATTTCATGCCCTCATTATTGTAATCTTTATTCTGCTTCACACCACAGAAGCCCCCGACCCCCACCCCTCCACATCATGTGATCAGTTAACATCTCAAAACCCCAGATTTCAAGAAAATACCAAAGTTTTTTCTTCCCATATGCCACTTCTTTTTTCCCAAAAAGTTCAGAACTAAACAATATTAATTTGAATATATCTTGATTACTCTGTAAAGTTCATTATGAGAACTGTGCTTGTTTAGTGGAAGGAGTAAACCAAAAGGAGATGTGCTTGACCAGAAGTACAGCTCACCACAAAGTGGATGAGTCACTGTATTGCAACGTGACAATAAAAGCAGTTTCTGGATGGGCTGGGACTCAGGTTACATAGGCCAGTCACAAGACTCTTGGTTGTGTGCAGATTTCTCTGTCTCCTTCCAAAAACATGTGCTTTTCTGGTGTAAAAAAGGGATACCTGTGTGTCCTCTGATTGAGTCACTGACTCATGCTGTCTTTGCACAGTAAAGCAAACCGAAGTCATAGTAAAGCATGAAAGAAAGATGATTCAGACTTCACTCATGATTTTATGCTTGAACAATATTCCTGAGTACAAAATAACATCAGTCAGCCTCTTGTCAATATGATGCTGGGCTAAGTGAATGCAAAATTGGGATTAACAAGGTCTATGACTTTGCAAAGCATTTTTTTTTCCCCCTCCCACAAAATGAAGGTCATTGTATAAGCTAAACCCAGACAATATGATGCAGGGTCCTTCAGCCAATGAACTAATTAGTGCACGGTTTCCCAGTTCCATCTGAAGCTCAGCTCAAGCCTCTCTTGCTTCGTTGCAGCAGACACATTTTGCCCCCAAGACAGTACGAAATGCCCATGGTTGTTACAGCACAGTGTGTGTCTGGATGAATAGGCATCTATTTGTACTGACATAGTTAGAGAAGCACATCCTAGCATCTCTTGGGAAATGTTACTGGAAGCAAAGCTCATTCAAATGAGCTCAGAGGGAGGCATTGTTATGGCCATGGGGCTGTAAACAAAAGGCAATGTTTGTTACCTAAGACTGTAATTTAAAGGAGATATCCTGGAGATGATGGTGTTGTGGACAATAGCAGATTTGGCCTCTATTAATAATAAAGAAAATAACAGTTACTGATAATAACCAAACTGAGACGAGCAGCAGTAAGGGCAGAGAAATAACAATAAGGGTAGAGAAGGGGTTAAGAATATCAGCTGGAAATAGTGAGTAAGATTCAACTGAAGCAAAAGAATATGAAACAGTGAAGGCAAAGAAGGGAATCATGCAAGTGAGGTTTACGCTGCAATGGGCCATAGGAATGGGATGCAGAAGGTGCTTTCTTAAGGTGCCTAAATTAACTTGGGAACTAGAGTGGTGCCACAGGAGACACAGGTGTGGGAGGCAACCTGGGCACCTATTTGGGTAGCTGAAGATCTGCCAACATACTGTTATTGTATTAAAAATTGTTCAGCTATAAGGAGCCAAGATGGAGATCCCACAGTTGCCTACCGAAACGACACTGGTCCTTCCTAGGCCAGTGATCCTTGTGCTGCCAGCTGCTGTGAATAACTAGAAACAGCTGTAAACCTCACACATATCCCCAACCGTGTTCAGCTAGTCATCCAGCTCCTACACACTGCCCGACAGCTGCTTTGGTGAGCAAGGCAAACCACCAAATTAGACTCTTTAGAGTCTAATTCCCCTAACTGGTGTATGCTCTGTGTGTCCTCATGGCCAGGACTCCAGCCACACCGCCCTTCTTAGGGATATCCAAAGGCTTGGTATATAATTTTCAGGCTGAATGCTGGATTACTGGGAAGTAATCTGTCCTAAAAATGACAAGTGCACACCACTATGCAATAAGCAGGGGTAAAGAATGGAAGAGTAAGATGGTTCATCTTGTGGTGGAGGGGAGCAGGTGGAGTTTAAAGAAAGAAGTGTGAGAAGACTGGGGCCTCCAGAAGAGAAGAGTTAAAGGCTGAGACATGTTCCCCATGCTGGACAATGGTTATGGTTAGGGCAACAGAGTTTACATACTTGGTAGACTCGACTTTTAAGGTCCTGCATGATTTAGGTTGTTTTCTCTTAAAATACTTCCACTGAATACTGAACAGGGCTAAGCTATCAATTATTTATTAATGAAATGGAGAGGGTCCAAGTAGGAGTGGAAGTGACCTGACAACTGGTTGGGTTGTTATGCAAAGAAAGACTTGAAAAGGCATGTATCACTTGGCTGACTTAAGTGGAGAATAGAAGAAATAGAAGAGACAACCTTAACTAAAGGATACGAAATGCAGGGCCAAGATTTCATCCCTCAGGCTACAGAAGAGTGCTTTTTTCACTCCTTCACTCTCACAAAGGCTGGTTTCAGAGGCTGTGCCAAGGGAAGAGCAGAGTACAAAGAAAAGCAAGTTTAAATTCCAACAAGCATCCTGGAGGGACACCAAGACCATGAGAAACAAGACATCAGCTCTTCTTGATCATAGCCACTTTGGGACCTCTCTTTCTTTGGACTCATACCTATTATGGCCCTCCTCATCTCTTCTTCATTTCTGCCCCAGGTACTGAGTTCTGGTCATTTCTGTGCACCTTCAGCCACAGCTGGGACAGTAGTACTGTCACTCAAATATCCTGTGGCAGTTGCATTAGTCTGTGCTGGCCCCAGAGTGAGGACTTTAAGACTCAAATGGACAAAAACAGTAGGAGCTGCAGCTGAGGGATAATTCAGCTTTTGTAGAGAGATGTGGTCACTGATCTGCTGTTTTGGTTTTATCACTGGATTAGTACACCTATGTCATTTATATTAAGTCATTCATCACTGCAGCAGTACATACCTGCTCTTAAGAGATAGTCCTGATTAACTGTAATGTACAATTTAATTTATTTCACTAAAGACAAGCAGTAACATTTGTCCCTTCCTGAACCCTTACTGAAAGCAGAACTCTTTAATAGATACCCTTTTAATAAATTATGCACTACATTGGATAAAATGTACAGTAATATGTTTGTGCATGTGGATGGACACATACACTGTGGGTCTTATTGAAAATAATGAATATTTTTGTGCTTAGGTGGACACATGTCCATTGTGAAACCCCTTTTTGGGTTCACGACTGTTCCTCTTCAAGGTTTAAAAAAAATATAGACATCACTTAGAGCTGTGGTTATGTGCTATGCAGTCACTACTTGAAAGTGCTTCAAATTCAGAGTCATCATGCCCAAATCTGTCTGGGATTTGGGGATTAAGTCTTTTTTTTTTTATCAGTACCTAAGAGTCTGATTTCCATCACACTGACAGGAGGAACATCAGAATTCTAATTGAAAAAGCCAAGCAGTAAAATCATAAAATCAAATCAGGGCTTTCTAATGAGGACAAAGGAGAATAGAAAAGATGTCCCATCAGTGGCCATTGTGCTTTGGGCACATGTTTTCCTTCACTCTCACTGGGAATCTTCCAAGAAGATGCAGTGAGACAGCCTGCTGCAGCAGCTGAGGGGAAAAATAACATCAACATGAATATACTGTGTGGTGCTTGTTGAGCTGAGTAGCCACATCTATTATCTTGAGTGGGTATGTGGAAATGAGGGTACTGAAATACAGAGCATGGTGCAAGAGTACCAGCGCCTCACGAGCTGACAATTTCAAGAAGCTCTTCGTGGTGTCACATCCATCAGCCCTGCTTGGTAACCCTCCCGCTTTGGTTTGTTATTGTCCTGGTTCAAGCTCTCAGTGTGCAACAGTCATTTTGAGGACCACAGAGTTGCTGCCATGCTCTGCACAGGACCTTCCCTGCCATATTTGCAAAAGGAATGGATAAAAAGTAGAGTGGCAATGGAGAAACATGAAAACCCAGACTAGTGAAAGCAAAATACAGCTTTTGGGACCTTAGATTGGTTGTTGGGTCTTTTTAATGAGGTGGCAAAATTGTCAAAGAGAACTCAGGCCCAAGGTCATTATGTGTCCACACAACAGCCAGGTGCAGAGATCCCCCAGAATCAGCAGTTCAGCTAGACACATGGCTGTACACAGTGCACCCAAATTAGCCAGCACACAGAGTCCTCAAGCTAAGATGGGGTTTAGTAATACAGGAGCAGCAGCATGACAAGTTGATGGTTGCAGGATGGCCTTGAGTGAGTGTTTCTTAGCAATGGGAACACACCAGCCAGCTCAGGTACTCTTGCCCCACACTTGTAGGCAAACCATAGAATGGTTTGGGTTGGAAGGGACCTTTAAATGTCATCTAGTCCACCCCCCACCTTGAAATAAGCAGGGACACCTTCAACTAGACCAGGTTGCTCAGAGCCCCGTCCAACCTGGCTTTCAGTGCTTTCAGGGATGGGGTAACTACTGCCTCTGGGCAACCTGTTCCAGGGTTTCACCACTCTCTTCGTAAAAAATTCTTTCCTTAGCCCTAGTCTAAATCTACACTCTTTTAGTTTAAAAACATTACCCCTTGTTGTGTCACTACAGACCCTGCTAACATGTTTGTTCCCATCTTTCTTGTAAGCTCCATTTAAGTACTAATAGGTGTCAATAAGGTCTTCCCAGAGGCTTCTCTTCTCCAGGCTGAACAATTTGTTTTCACAGGAGAGGTGCTCCAGCTCTCTGATCATATTCGTGGCCTCCTCTGAACTTGTTCCAACAGTTCCTTGTCCTTCTGACATTGGGGGTTCCAGAGCTGGATGCAGTACTGCAGGTGAGGTCTCATGAGAGTGGAATAGAGGGGAAGAATCACCTCCTTCACCCTGATGGCCATGCTTCTTGTGATGCAGCCCAGGATATGGTTGGCTTTTTGGGCTGTGAGTGCACATCGCCAGATTATGTTCAGCTTTTCATCCACAAGAACCCCCAGGTCCTTCTCCTCAGGGCTGCTCTCACTCCCTTCCTCTCCCAACCTATATTGATACTGGGGATTGCCTCAACCCACTTGACCTTGTGGGACTTCATGAGGTTCACACAGGCCCACTTGTCAAGTTTGTCCAAGTCCCTCTGGATGGCATTCCATCACTCAGGAGTCTCAATCACACCAGTCAGCTTGGTGTCATCTGCAAACTTTCTGAGGGCGTACTTGATCCCACTGTGTCATTGTCCAGTCTTCTACCCATCTGTCATTAACAGATTGCTTACTTACCTGCAAGGTGTCCACCTGTCTTCAAGCTGCACAACTGAGAGTGCTACTTAAGATGGTATCTGCCGTAGACAGCTGTGCCACACCTAGACACATGGGCTTCCTTTTTGAATCGGAGAGAAATTGGTATTTTTGTGATACAATCCAGCTCATATTAGACAGCTTTTAGGAGGAGAGGGCAGCATGCTCTCCACAACCCCAGGATATACTCCAGGCTCCCATAGAGACTGTCCATCCACCACAGTACCTGTTTTGCCTCCTTCCAGGGCTGCCCAGACCAGATACCTTCTTCCCTTACGGGATATTCCTTACTGCCCTCATGAGATCTGAAGGCCCTCAACAGGTAAGAGACAAGCCAAAACCAGTCAGTCACCCAGGAAGTAACTGCAGCAAGTGTTGCAAGGCTCCTTGTATTAACCAACCTGCTTCAAAATACGTTTTGGAAGTGATTTATCTTCTCCTCTTAACACTTTTAAGCCAGTTGTCATTATAATGAGTTACAACAGCAGCTGTAGGGGAAAAAAAAAAAAAAGAGAGAGAGAAAATGGGGTAGCTATATTCTCCACAGTGGAATAACAGCAATTTAGATTTAGCCTGCTATGCTGCTGTTGGTTTCAGGGTATTTCTTTCTTTCTTTTTCTTTTTTTTTCTTTTTTTCTTTCTTTTTAACGTTTGTCTTCCTTTCATAGGGAAATAGATTGTTTGAAAGAACCAAGATTGATGCACCTAATATTTACATATGGCACACACTTTTGGACACTCTATTTTCTGTTGTAACCTAATAAGAAATTGATTTGTTACTTGTCAGGTCTTCACCTTGTTCAACACATTTAAAAATATTGATATATGTATATTAGTACTAATCAGCCTTGAAAATGATGAACAGGTTGGTTAGAATTCTAATAAACTGAAATTTTGGTCATACAACATCCAGTAAAAACGATGAATCAAAAATTTTTGTGCCAATTGCACACATATATCTAGGAAATATTTCTTAGTTAAGGATAGCTTTTGTGGAATAAGCAAGAATTTGATCACTTTCTTCTGTGATCATATGTTGTCAGCTCTGTATCCCCCAGGCTTTTGTGTTACTCTTGTTTTGATTTATCATTTCATCTTTTTCATTTTGTCATCTTTGAACACAACTGAAATCCAGCAATCAGGATCATATGAAAAGAAATACATTTTTGCACACATTAGAAGCTAAAAGAATTTAATAAGATGCTTTCTTCTCTGTCTCTCAGAACAGAGGATTCATCTGATTTATCTGGCTGTTCATGTGGGCCTCTGAAGTCCATCACAACCACACTCCTTATTGAGGCAGTAATGAAGACTGGTGGGTTTTGTAGTCCCAAAAATGGACAATCCTCATAGAAATAAACTTCCAGAAGGAACAAGCTGGGGGAAGATGAAGGGGTGGCTGCTTTTAAGATGCAATACTTGGCTTCACTGAACAGAGAAGTGGTTTGAACCCTAGATTTATCGTGTGGTTTCACATAGCCTGGCTTTGGTTTCGTGGTCTACATCCAAGTCTCACCAATATATGTTTTCCTAAAGGATGAGTGGCATGTATCAGTGTATATGACAGGGAACATAGCCAGTGTATCCTATCATGGGCTGGAGAAAGAGCCATTGCATCTCATGCAATAAGGTCCCAAATGAAGCCAAGCCCAGCAGCTGCAGTCTAGGATTGTAGCAGCGTGAGCCCTCACACCAGCCTGTCACAGACCTGCCAACATGCTGAACCCAGATGTCATGGGTACCCTCATCCCCTTGACCAGACCGGCAGTGGTTTGGTGCAAGCTCTGGAGGAAGTAAAGTCCTGAGCCATAGTCGGGCCATGAACAGCTCTAGTTCCAATCTGTACTCTGAGAACACACAAAGGAGCAGAGTGGCCCAGTGATGCATATGAGCTTGGAACACAGATCATGTGACTGACAAATTAATAATGGGTGGCTTTTCCAAGACTCATTTATCAAGGAACAAAGAAAGTTGTGGGTGCAAGCATCCTTGTAAGTACCTTTTCCATCTCATGTAGTTTGACTACAAGGCAACAACTTTATCCCATAAATATGACAACGTAAGTGACCCATCTTTGAGTTCTCCCTGTTAGGCATCCTGCCTGCATAACGGTGATCTCCCCTTGAGCTAGGATGTTTCTTAAGGTCTTGAGGCAGAGAGACCTTTTACCAATGGCAGATCTTTGATAAGCAACCGATACTGCCCATAACCCTGTAGTATGAGAACTTTGATTGCATGTTGAATTGATGCCAATGGAACATTACATAAACTTTGCATATGTAATCCTTTAGACATAAACCTTTGATCAAGTCTGGGCCTCAGTCTGGATACAGCTGCACCTAGACTTCTTTCTGAGAAGGAGTTTAGATATCAAGGGGATCCATTCTGAACCTTGTGACTCAGTGGGAGGGTCTTCCATTCTCTCTTCATCTCAGTTCTATCTGTGAATCATTCTAGCTTGAGTGTAGCTCAATTTTCCTTTATCTGTTTCTCCATGCAGCAATTAATACAGTGAACTTTGCCACTGAACTTTGTTGAGTTGCACTTTTACAATATCATATTAAACCCACTTTTTCTAACACCTTTGACAGTGGTTCTTTAAGAGATCTAAATCACCCATTCATGACACCAGAGCAGGATGATGCTGTGGTCTCACACAGTCTTTGCTTGACATGGGCAAAACTGTGAGGGCTGAGAGCAGAAGCCACAGGCTTGAACCCATCAACAAAAGGTGTGATTTGACAAGGTTTCATAGACACATGGCATAATTCAGGTGGAACAGACCTAGGGAGGTGTCTTTCTTGTCCAAAACTAGAGGCACTATTCTAAATTTTGTCCAACAAATGCCAAGTGAAAAGGGGGATTATTTCCCATGACCTCCTGGCTATATCTGCGTTGCTACAAGTCAGTAGCCTATCAACCCTTAAGACTGCTGAGGTGACCATATATCCCAGGTTCTTTTCATAACTAATGGTAGATGGTCACTAACGACTGTCTACCCCAGGTTCTTTTCAGCAGAGCTGCTATGACAAAACATGTGAACATACAGCCCATGGATTGACTTTTGCCCAACACTTTGAAAAATATGACCCACCTTCTAAGCAATAAAAATACTTTATATCTGGAAAAAACACAGCTTCCATTTAAACTCCTCAGCTAAAGCTGCACCTTCTTGCCCCCAGGACTGATAGGTTCCTCAAAAAGCCCCTGGGCTGCTTGAGTTTCCTGGGCTGGAGACTGCCTTACCTGAATCTGTCACTGCTGCTTTTGTTCCCACCGTGTTTCTGTGATCACAGCACTGCAGTGAGTAGCTGCTTGCTCCTCAGCAGACTTCCTGACAGGCGATTCCTTTACAATAAAGATTTAGGATAAAACAAAAGTTGAGTTCCCAGTGACATCCTCTTTTTCTCCCTCCAGCATTTCAAGTCTGGGTTCATTATCACCTCTTTAATTAGATAACTATAACAGAGCTGACAATCACTTGGTGCCATCCAAAGGTATTTTTGATCTCATCTTTTTTTATGTATATATATATATATATATATATATATACACACAAAAAGCAGAACAATTAAACATCCTCTCCTTTGTCACACCCTTTCCAAGAATACCAGAGAGCCCAAAGTGGATGTAGATGTGCGTAGACCTATGAACAACCCAATCCTCAGCCACTACCTATCCCAAGCAGCATGATGGCCCCTCAGATACGGATTATCAAAGCTAAAAAAGGTGATGGGGGGGACCCAAGTTGAATAGCATTTAACAAATGAAGAAAGGGATGGTCAGTCTACACCAAGACCAGCTCTAATACAGGACTCACTACAGCTGCTTCCAGTAAGTCTGTGCAGAAAAGGGATGTGGTGGATCACTTCACCAGTGTCACCATGGGAGAAAGAAAAGCAGCAAGAGGAGGAAACTCCTGCTAACAGACTCTTAGTCCCAAGAGTGAATAATATTAATAGACTGCCTGCAATCTATTAGGAAAAGGAATTAATTAGTATCTTTAGATGAGTTTGTTTTGTGTTCATTTAATTATGCACACAGGAAAAAAAATACCATCTGCCCTTTTGAAAAAGAATAAAAATGCAATCACACAAGAGCAGATGCCTGAAGAAGGCAAGTGGAACTGCACATACAGCAAAACTGGGCACAACAGAATCCTTAAGTGTCGCTCCATTTCCTGTAAGCACACTTTAAATGGCCAAACCTGTCTTCTGCATCCCCCTGAGAGATAATGTTTCAAGGGAACTTTTCTATGCTGCAGGAAGACTCTTTTATCAGCACTAGAAAATGGTTCGTGTTGGTAATAGTGCAGTCCATTGGGGATAAGCTCTGCATCCCTCATAATCACAGAATCATTGAGATTGGAAGGGATCTCTAGGGAACGCCCAGTTCACCTCCTCCGTTCAGAGCAGGGTCAGCTATCACAGGACTACCCAATGTCATGTCCAGTAGGTCTTTGAATATCTCCAAGTACAGAGACACTGCAAGCTCCCTGGACAACTTGTTTTAAAAGACTTGTCTTATGTTTAAACTGTTTCATGTGCTTCAGTTTGTGCCCTTTGTCTCTTGCCTAGACTTTGGGCAACTGGACTTTGCATTTACCTCTGTTGAACTTCATGGCGTTCCCCTCTGACCATTTCTCCAGTCTTTCAACATATCTCTGAAAGGCAACACAACCACTACATGTATCAACCACTGTTTGAAATCTGGTATCATCTGCAACATTTCTAAAAGATTGCTCTGTCCCATCATCCAGGTGTTACCATCGTAATGGAGTTGCCTTGTTGGTCTCAGTACTGGCCTCTGGTGTTCACCACTCGTGACTGACCTCCAGCTGGACATCATGCCACCAGCTGCAACACTTTGAACCCAGCAATTCAACTAGTTTTCACCCATGCTACTTTTCAATCCAACTCAGTGTCTGCTTATCTAGTCTGTATTTTGACAGTTTGAAAATGAGGACATTGTGGTAAACAATGTCAAAATCCTTTCTAAAGGAAAGTGAAGACTGAGGCAAAGGAGGCACTGAGTACACTAGCCTCCTCCATGTCCTTTGTCACCATGTTCTTTGCCCCTTTAGCACTGGGCTCACATTTTCTCTAACCTTCCTGCATAAATTCTTCGTCTTGCCCTTCACATCCCTTGATAGATTCAGTTCCAGATGGACTCTGAGCATATAGTGATGATGTTAGGAAAGCTAGACCACATCTCTGTATTTATCTTGAGTGACCTGATCTGACCCTGCTTCCACATCTTAGACTCTTCCTTTTTATGTCTGAGTTTTACCAGGAGCCTATCACTCACCCATGAAGGCCTTGTGTCATTTCTACTTGTCATCCTGCACTTGTGAACTCACAGTCTGGCCCAGATTCCACTCCACTTGTAAAGCCTTACAAGCCGTGGCACTAAGGAGGAAGGAATTTTCTCCACAAAGGTATGGGCCTAAATCATTTTCCCAGAGGAACATCAGAAAAAAACGCTTCCAAGTCACATCTAGCTCTCTGGATATGGAGCTACTGGCTATCCTTGACTGCAGAGGCTGCATTGTAATTATGGAGTTCTTTTTCTATAACTGTCTTCATTCAGGCTCCTTGGACTTTGGCAACGCCAATAAAAGTTAATAAAAGCTTTGGAATATGTTCTTATGTGGAATACATGTCCTTTCTCCTTATGGATCTTTTATGGGTGATAATGCATTATGGAAGCTGTCAGACAGTTTGGTAGCAGGGATGAAACTACCTGGACATTTAATCACAGTACATGATATTATGCACAATGCAGGTGATAAAATCCTTTCATGTAATATATTCTCCAGGATTGGAGAGGGAAAATAGAATTTAATTTTTTTCATATTATTAATTGAGCACAGTGGCCATGTTTAAAAGGCAGAGTCTATTGAACGATGAGCTTGTGATGGGTTCATGGGAACCAGTAAATCACATGGTCCCTTGGGCTTTCCTAGCAATATTAGTGTCACTTGGTATTAAAAAGGAAATTGCTGTGATTGTTATGCAATTGTGGATCATGTGTGAAAAGGTGCCAGAGCTTTTTAGTGACACCATACATTTTCTTAGACTTATTCAGAGAAATCTACCAGTAGTGCAGAGGAAGGATGTAAATTTTAATGCAACATCTCCTTCAGTTATTAGAAACTGGTGTCGCAGCCTGATGGTAAAAGCTCTGATTCATGAGAATTGTTCCATTGGCACCAGTCAGCCAGTTGCATGAATGTGACCGCATAGCACAAGGGATTATCAATCTAGATAACTTTTTTTCTAACCAGTGATCAGTTCCTGATGTTCCAGAAAAGCAAGGAGGAAATCTAGGTGCAGACAGTAGATGGACGTTCCATATTTACAGTCTGTTTTTCCTACCATTAGTTCTGGTAGGGTAGGTTACAGCCTGGAGTAGTGGGCTTCAACCCTTCTGAAATCCAGATTTGCTTTGTAAATAAGAAGGTTTTTTTCTCTAGAAGTTTCATGTCCATACAACTTCAGCTCCAGCTTTGTTTTCCTTGTTTACCAGGATTCACCCTTTCTTGCAAGTCCCCATTAAGGACAGAGTCACTTGCTGAATAGGACATACCATTTCAAATAGAGAACCATCCTCTCCCCAGACTGCTCCGAAAGAGGAGCATTAGTCACTTCACACCAAACCTCCCATCTCCTGGGATTTAATTTGACTGGAGAACACAAAGTATTGCTGAACTATTCCTGTGCTAAAAAAACCCCAAGAGAAAACTCAGCTCAAGGTTTTCCCCAAACCAACACTGCTTCAGCTGTTGCTTCCTTCGGACTGTTCAGACCTCTGTCTCTACATGGGTATCATTATGACTCATGAACAAGGTCTTAAACAGCCGTGCTCAACCTAATAAAGTGTAGGAATAGTGATATTATTTGAGTCAACAGTAGCAAACCACTGGGTATCAAGGTCACCGTTTACCTTCACCGTTACTTTAAACAGATTTCAGAACCAAGGTATATTTCACAGAAATTGTTGCTATATATATTTAATGTGTATTATTTATAAAGAGACAATTTCTTAAGGCTGTACAGAGACATATAGGGACACGTATCAATATATATGGGTTTAACAGAAAATCTGGAAGGTTTGTACCAAAGTAATTCATGCACCAAAAATGTCTGTTTTAAACAATGAAACAACAACAGCAGCATTTGCCTGTGTTTTAGGATCATGCTGAGTGGCTTAACTGTGCCAGATGGTTTGTTCATGTCTTATGAGTGAAAAGAAATGTCTGCGAGCTTACCCAAACCTGAATTTCCTTGTTGAGACACTTCTGACGTGAAAATAATGAAGATGGTGAGATGAAAGTAACGTAAAGGACATTTACTCGATTTTGTGCTAGATAAACATAGAATATACTAGACAATGTGTCACAGGAGATAGCAGCAAGGAAAGGACTGAGAAGGAAAATATGTGATCTATACAGGTGCTGCAGAACATACAGGGATGAGAGTAGGATTATTTACCTCTGCATCGTGAACTCAGAGATTGAGAAGCTCAGGGGTGCCCAGGCAAGTGGCGCAGTCCCCTGGGACCACACTGGCTGCTTTATCCTCTGCTCCTTGCTGCACCCAGCTGCAGGGCTCAGCTCTGTGCAAGTCCTCTGCAGGTACCGCAAGGAGAAAGGGGTATTTTATTTCAGTCTAAGCTTTCTTATAAAGAGCTAAGTGAAACTGAAAAATGTCCCTCCATGGCAAATTCTCTAGATATTTCTTTGTTGTGTGTTTTCTACCACATCAGAACAAAAGAAATGTGTGTTTTTCTTTTTGCAGGATGGACGAGGGAGCGACACAGAAATTCAATTTGGAAAGGTCAAAACACAACAGATGTCAAATGCTCTTTTTGACATTTTCAGCTGAAGAGAAATGTTTCAACATGCCTGAAATCAAAACCTTTCCATTTGGTTTGCTGAAAGGTTTTGTTTTGAGTCATGTCAACATTCAACTTTTGCTTTTTCTACAGCAGCACCTGGTCTTATGGGAACTGTAGTTAAAGCAGAAATACTCACATTTTCCTCACTCTCATTGACCAGACTTCCTGTTCATAATAATTACATTTTAACTACAAGATAATATAATGTTGATGACACACCACGCTGCTTGGCTTGAGGGGAATCAGCCCAGTTCCTTAATGGAAACACAGTTCTCTGAGGAGATTAATTTGTTGGTGAAAATGGGGCTAAAACTACCGGTCCCATCAAGCCATACAGAGGCAAGAAAATGCAGTTTAATATTTTGCTAAGATGTTTCCAAAAGATGCACATTCTGAGCAGTCCAAAAGGAAAACCTAAGTATTTCACAAAACTCTGCAAATGTTTCCTTCAAAAATTCTACACACATAGAAAAGATCTTTGACTGGAAAGGTCTTGTTCATCTGCAATTAGAAACAATGGACTCTGTCCTGGTGAGCCACAGCCTTCCCAAATAGCATGCAGGATAAAAATTAGTGTCTACAGGAGAAAAAGCATCCTACCAGTAGCAGAAAACAAAGAATAAAAATAAAAAAGTGGAAAAGTTTAATATTGCCACATGATGAAATAGATTATTTTACTAAGCAGCCCTCCTACACAGAAAAATTACAAAACCCCCTATCATAAAACACTCTAGAGCTGGTTCCAGCCTGAATGACAATAATTATATTGTACATTTGTGTGGTGTCAGTCATCCTCACAAAATCCCAGGTGCTTCATAAACTGTAAATAAAGAGATCCTTCAGCAGTTATTAGTGTGGAAGGTAACAGCCACTCTGCATCCGCGGTGATGCTCAATGGATATTTTGGGATGGAGTTGCAGCTGAGAGTATAAGGGGGAATTTTATTTGCAAGTACTACGAAAGCTCTCAAGCAACAGGGATATGATCCAGGGATCCAGTTAGTGAGGGTCTAGGAACCCTAACTAGGGTGTGGGGTTAGACCCCACACTTTGACACTGACCCACCTTGGGAGCTTACCCTGGCAACATCCTCTGAGTTGCAACATGGCCTTGAAGACACCTGAAGACACCTGAGGCGCCTCCACCTGTGATTTTAATGTTTCTGAACTTAATTCTGTGTCTTTTTCCATGTCCAGACTGCCCAGGCACAAAGAATAAAGAAGGCTGGCAGGGATCAGTGACCAGGTATTCCCGGTTCCCATGTCTTTGGCACATTGCCCCAAGAAGACTTACCCCATTAGCAGGACTCAGATGCTCATAAAGTGACCCTTGATTTTCTAACAGCACTTGGAGGTAGAGTTCCTACCCAAGCAACAGGAGACTGATTCTCTTTGTAAAGTGGAGTGATCCAAAACCCCATTTCCTCCCCTCTCCTAGAGACATCCATTCCCTGCATTAAGGTGTTCTGAATGGAAGATGGTACCCATTCCTCTTGCATAGAAAGGTCAGGTCCTCTTGACCTCGAGGTCCAAAAGAAAATCACTTAGAGGGAGCAGTACTTTAGAGGTAAGAGACCTTTCTTAGGAAGGAGTTCTGGTCTCTGGCTTGATCCACGTGCTTTTTTGCCTTTTTTTTCCTGGCAAATGGATAACAGTAAGTACAGTTAGTATCTAGATTTTAGGTCGCAAGTTTGGACGCAATGGGGGCACTACAGTGCTTCCAGCCCCAGGTGCTAAGCACTTAAGTGCTTCTGGACCCAGCATGAGAGAGATGCTTCTTCCAGGGAATTTAAGCAAGGCAAATGATAAACTGGCAGTCGAAGACAGAGGGAGAGGTCCCATAGGAAGCTGAGCTAACCTTGCTGTCAACAGGGGAATCTTGCTTTGGGAAAGCTTCTTTTCCCTGATCCCCCCACACTATCTCTCATCTCACCTTTCCTCCCTTTCCAGAGATCACGTGCTGTTAAACTAGTTCAATCCATCTGTGAAGCCATCAAAAGAAGATGCTGCATGAACTATTGTGAGACATAGAGGGAATACAAAATCATGTCTGGAATGGGGCTGCTGTACAAGGGCAGGTGAATATTTAACAACAGGGGGGCACAGAAAAATAAGCAGAAAGGGAATAGAAATGTGTAAGGACTAGGGAAAAGACAAGGCACTGGACACGTATGGAGTTTATTTATAGATTCATTAATGGTGTATGTAGAATAGTAACAAAAGGCTAACAGTAACAAGAGGACAGTTGAGTGAGTATGTGATGGCGTGAGCACACACACCTGAAGTTCAGCTACTAATTTATAATAGAATCCTTTCAGTCAGTAATTTTCTGTGTTGTTATGATCCTATAAATTACTCTTTTCTTGGAAAGAAAAAGACTGGAGTGAGGCAGACAAGAGATGACACCTGCTGAAGAGATAAACACAAATATATTCCCTTCTTCTAGCAGCTTTTATTTCACTTTAATAAGCAGAGGAACAAGACGCTGCAAAATTGTCTGTAATTACATGACTATCACAGTGCATCTTCTGTGAGTGAGCAGGGCAGCCGTTGAGTCTCACGAGTCTCATCTAGTCTCACTAATACATTTTGTTGTCTGGATCCTGACACAGTGATAAAAACCCTGTTGGATGTCTCGATTATGGGGTATTAGGGATTCCACTCTGAACCATGTTCCCAATGGTGTAGAATCAGGGAACTTCCACAGAAACTACACTAACTATGGTGGTTTGTGCTAAATTTGGAGCAAGCTAACCAAAGCCACTTTTTCTCATCAGGCTGCCTACGAGCTGGGGTGGTTGAATGGCTTTTTTAAAAAAATTTTTGTATTAGGTGCATTTTAGTGTGGCCTCAGATTCCCACATTCACGCAACACATGGTTATTAATATTATTAACATTAATTTTGCTTTCATGTAGACTAAATTCTCTAATACACCAAATACCAGTATTTAGTGTAGGCAAGCACCACTTTTCCTCCTGTTCTTTCATTCTGTGGAGTTCTGTATGCCTATAAGTACACCTGTAAGTGTGTACTTGCAAAAATAATACTACCATTATAGCAGGAACTGCCTGGCCCAAATTTGTCAGTCAGATCCTACCAGGTTACACATGATTTCCATATCTCCATTTTGACAGTCAACCATCAGTTATTGACTTTCAGATGACTTGAATTGTTCATGTGCACTGAAAAACTGATGAGAACACAAGGTATTAGAAGATACATAACTGAAAGCTAGAAATTCCAGGGATGGTGTAGGATAGAGGCAAGGAAAAAGAAACACATCTCAAATATTGCAGAAACCTCTCTACTGGCTACATATCTTTATTTTTATGATAATGGACAAAGTACAGATAAAACACACGTTCTCAGACAGCTGCCTGCTCAGCATTTCCAGCACTGCTACTTATTCTGAAATCTGGAATTCTATGCAAAAAAATCATACTGACTTTTGGGGGAATTTTATGGTCTTCTTGAGTATCAGGCTAAATGAAGGGATTGCCAAAGCCAGGACCGGCTTTTTTCCTGGAGTTCCAGAAAGGTTTCTCCCTGTGACAACACTTTCTAAACCATTCTGTGCAGCAGTTGGAGCCATCATCTTGTCACGTGGAAGCGTTGCAAGTACAAACCCGTGCAGAACAGCACAAGGCTGGCAGAGTAGGAGCTTTACAGTGTTAGCTGGCACAGCCTTGAGCAGAGGTGAGGTAATTTTATTCTTTCAGAGCCTTGGCTGTAACCATTTCAAGTGGACTGTTTCTTTTCCAAAACACGAAACCAATTTCCTTCCACTGCCTTTTAGGATGATTCAGCCTTTCTTCAATCTATTTATTCTGCTAGTTACTAAAAGCTGTTAACTTCCAGCTCTTGTTTTTGGAGGTTTTGTTTTGTTTTGGTTTTGTACAGAAATTCACCTCCTCTTGATGTTTTTGCTTGCTTTCAAAAGCTCATTAAAAATAATAAGGAACAAATTACATGGAAAAATGAACTGTTGATGGATCATCCTTTTTCCATGTCGATCTGAGAAGACTGCACCAAACTAAACCTCTTCTATTCACTAGTAAAGAACCAACCCTCATTAATCGGACACCTTTGCAACTTATTATTGTTGGGAGGGGAACATACTTCTTGATAACGACACAGGAAGAGATCAAGCAATGGAGACATTCCTGGCCCTTATTGCTGGAAAAGGGGTGATATTATTGCCAAGGTGCTACAACTGCTCCCAGGTAGATCCAACGTGACTCAATACAAAGCAATTTAATTTGCTGGTGGACAGAATGAACATGCCAGAAAGGGTTATTAATCAGCCACCCTGACTTCACCATCTGCAATAGAAGCGTATTCATGTGAACTGAGCTCCTGTTAAAGTTGTGGGGATAAAGGTGGCAGAAAAGGACCTAAGGCTCATGATGGACACCAAGTTGAACGTAAGAGAATAATGTGCCTTTGACGAAATGAAGGCAAATGGTATCCTGGCTGCATTAGCCAAAGTATTGCCAACCGGTCGAGGGAGGTGATCCTTCCCCTCTACTCAGCACTGGTGAGGCCACATCTGAAGTGTTGTGTCCAGGTCTGGGCTCCCCACTTCAAGAGAGACATGGTCATACTGGAGAGAGTCCAACAAAGGGCCATGGAGGTGATGAAGCATTTGGAGCATCTCTCCTATGAGGAAAGGCTGAGGGAGCTGGGACTATTCATCCTGGAGGAGAGATGGCTCAGGGGGATCTTATCAATGTACATAAATACCTGAAGGGAAGATGCAAAGGCAATGGGGCCAGGCTTTTTTCAGTGGTGCACAGGGGCAGGACAAGAGGGAATAGGCACAAACCGAAGCATAGGAGGTTCCACCTAAACATCAGGAAGAACGTTTTTACTGTGATTGAGCAGTGGAACAGGTTGCCCAGAGTGGTTGTGGAGTCTCCCTCCTTGGAGATATTCAAAAGCCATCTATACATGGTTTGGGGCAGGTAGCCTTGCTGGAGTATGAGGGCTGGACCAGATGACTTCCAAATGTCCCTTCCAACCTCAACAATTCTGTGACTCTGTGATTCACTTCATCTCATTCAGACATCTAGAGTGTTATGATACCTTGAACTACATCATTATGGGCTGTCAGGTATCCTAATTATGTTTCCAAGGTTTTCTGAGCTGTCCTTGCCTACCCTGCCTGGCCTCCAGCTACTGGTCCATGATGGTGCAGGTGTCCCCTAGATCCTGTGACATATGACAGCTCCATGAGGATAGTTTAAACATCCTCAGGCACCTCAGCTTGCACTCAGTGCTTATGTGTGGGCAGTTAAATCCAGACCATAGTCATGCAGAGGCATTTGTTTGCAGCCTTCTAAATACAAAAGTGTGGCTGCAAGAGGTGCCATGAGCATGGCATTTTCTGTGAGTTCACTACCTCCTATAGACACCCACAAAGGCAGTTTGTGAAGAGTTTGTCAAATGTCTCTTGGGATGCTTCAGGACACAATCTCTGGTCTTAGCCAGGGTGACTCAGGCTTTTGGCCAGCATGGACAGAGAACTTAGTCTTGATGGCAGCTTTGGGGCACGTCCTTGCAATATATACACTTTAAATGTCTGAGAGACTAGTGCTTTGGAAGGACTCCTGGAAAGCTTAATGAGTGTTTTGAAAGTTTTTGGAGCTTCTTAAGAGAATGCAGCTGCAGCCACATGAAGGTTTACTGAAACCAGAGACACAGCCTCAAATGGAAAATAATTTAGTGCTGCTACTGTCTTGTGTAAATGATGATAATGCCTTGTGCCAAATATGATGCTAAAACAATGCAGCAAACCCTAGGCAAGATTGTGTGACCAAATTATCACTATTACAAAACAAAATCTATCTCCAAAGACATACTAGACTGTTCACAGCATTGGCCAACTAACAATAAAAAGCAGAGCCGGTAAGAAATTCTTGGAAGGGAATGTATCTTGAAGGAGGTAATTTGCCAGGGAGAGCAGTCACACCTTCTCTTTGCCTATAGGAAGTCCTTTCTCTCCTTTCTAGAAAATACTAGTGTAGATCTCCAGCACGAGATATTTTGTCCTGGATATTTTAAGCAATGAAGAAGTTAATGATGTTGCCATCAGAATCTTTATCACGTTTAATCTGAAATACTCCTCAGGGTATTTCCTGAGCCTTTGAGACTCCCTGCAGACTCACGTAGATGAGATTCACCATTTTCAAAGTGGATCATGCAATGTTGCAAGCAACAAGGCAATGGAATGGGCTAGACAGTTTCAAACCAAAGGAAGCAAACCTCTGCACATGTACAGTACTGAGTTAAATTACTCCCAAAAGTATGAAACACTTGTTGGTTTGGATTACAGGGAAAGGCATAACCTGCCCAACAGCCTATCTTCCACTGAGAACATTATGTTACTATTTTCAGCTAGTTTCTTTCTTTACATAACCTGCCTTTGTGATTATAGACAAATTACTGAGAAGTTTCCTAAAAGAGTTAGACATGACTTAGGACTTCCCTCAAAATTTAATGTTAATAAATATGCCTCTAGGGCAAGGCAATGAAATGACTGAAAAAAATAAACCCATCACGGTTACACTATTGTGGCCTGCAATATTTCTTGCAGAGCCAGTTTGTACTAAGGAGGCATAATCATGTAACAAAATCATGAGGTTCCTAATCCAAAGGATTGTAATGGACTTCAAATCAGATTCAAAAGCCTTTGTGGAGCTTAATTAAGTCTTATGACCCTAGGAATAGTTCAAGCCTGAAACAATGCAAAGTTCCTAGGAAAACAGAAACTCTAGTGAGTTTTGTACGTTTGTTTCTAAGAAGATTCATTTACACCCTTACCCAAGCCTGGCCTCCCGCTTCACCCAGACCTCATGTCCAACACCAACACCCTGTATCTCTGCATTTACTGCTCGACCTACGCAAAACTGGAGTCCTCTTCAGGCATACCAACACTTCTCTACTCATCCACCCCCAGCTGAAGGGTTCCACTGCATCCAGGTGGCATGGTCTGGATCCCACTGTGGAACAAAGTGAGGCTGCTAGCTACTTCTCTGCACTGAAGAAGGGGACCATGTTTGGAAGAGCTATGTGTCAGCACTTGCTCCATAGTACAGACCAGGTGACGACCTAAGGGTCTCTCCATCAAAGTCATCAGCCACGTTCGGGTCCTCTTTCCCCCCAGTACTTCACTGAGTAGGAGCAAGATGAAGTTAACCCCTGGCTCACTAAGTACCAAGCCAGACTGGTCAATGAAGGACTCATCCCAGCAAATGTGTGTCACCTTTCCAGCTTTGCCCAGACTCTGAACAATTTTCCACTGAGTAGTCCACATCATTTTAAAGCCTTGACAACACCAGTGCTTATAATAGGTGCCGTATCTTCTTCATTCTCACCTTCTTTTTCTCAGAAATAAAGCTGCTCGTTGGAAGCACCTCAATATGAGAGAACATAAAGTGAGAAGAGTTATCTGGGAAGCGTTTACTTTATTGAGTTTTATGATGACGATCACAAGACCTCTTCCGATGAGCTCCTGAGAGCTTTGCAAGCCTTGTACCCCGCACCATGGAATGGCAGTGTGATGGAGAGCTCCCATTATCAGGGCTAGCTCTGGGAGTGGATTGCTTTTCACCATCCCTTCGATCCAGGCCCAGGCACTGCGCTTCGAGAAGCTATTCCTCATGATATATTGGATGGAATGACGACAAATGCAACAATGTCATTCTCTGACAGAGAGGACTGCCACACATGCCGGGGCAAATGAAAATAGATGGGGTGTATATATGTATTCAAACAATAAATGCTGTGGAAGTAAATCATCTCATTGCTTCACATATCTTCTTTGGAGCTGCTTCTTATTTCTTAACCAGCAAAACCTCTCTAGCAGTGCTGATATTTTTTCTGTTATTCCAGATGTGTTAACATCATTTCTCCAGCTGAGGCAGAGAAAAAAATGCTGAATATTCCGCCCCTCCCCTGACACACATCAACCCCCTCCCCATGCTCATTTCTCAAGAAAATAGTTTTCCAAACTAAGCATAGGATATGGGAGAGGTGAGGGAGCGGAGGAGAGAAAGGGACACTCTCCTTGCAATGGGAACCGGACAAAACCACATCTCAGGTGTTCCCAGCCAAAGGCATTTTTCAGCAGTTGTCACTATTTGTTCTGACACGTTGCTTCACAGGGGTGGAAGCCATTTGTCTTCATCCACTCGGTATGTGTTGTCTTCCACCATGGAGGAGGTTGTTACCACTGGTGTCACATTTTGTGCTTAACAGTACTGGGACCATCAAGAAAATATTCTGTCCCTGACATCCACAGTTGTTTGCAGTTTAACACACTGCATGGTCTAAATTGAAAATGGGGAGATTTAGATTAGATATCAGGAAGAAGGTTTTCTCGGACAGGGTGGTGAGGCACTGGAACAGGTTGCCCAGAGAAGCTGTGGATGCCCCATCCCTGGAAGAGTTCAAGGCCAGGCTTGATGAGGCTTGGAGCAACCTGGTCTAGTGGAGGGTGTCCCTGCCCATGGCAGGGGGTTGGAACTGGATGGTCTTCAAGGTCCCTTCCAACCCAAACCATTCTGTGATTCTATGGTCACTGCATTATTAACAACAGCAATAACAACAGTAATAATAATAATAATAGTAATAGTAGTAATAATAATTATGATACCTGACATTCTATAGTGCTTTCATATGAGCAGGTTGCCCTAATACTTTTCAAAGATTTATCGTGACCTTCACTCCATATGCAGGGAAACTGAGGCAGTAAACCACCATTTCTTGGTTGTACTATGGCAGAACTGAACTCCAGATCCTTGCAAATTAGTCCAGATTTATAAACCACTAATTTCTGTAGTGTCTCCTAGAGAAGTATCTGTAACTTGGTGGGTTTGGTAGCGCCTTTGAGATATAAATGTACATTCCTCAGTAAAGCTGATACAGTGTAAGTCAAGGTGTCAATCTGTACTAATTTAGGATATAAGGTAAAGAACAAGTAAAAAGGTGGGAAAATGTGAATGTTTTTTTCACTGGACATAGTCTCCCATTCGTACAGGGCAGTGTACATTGCAGTAAGATCTGTGTGTGGTTTTCTTTGAAGAACACCTATGTACCACGCTTTGTACGTTGTCTGATCCTGTGGTAATTCTTTCATTTGATTATTGCTCTCATTAAACTGGTAAAGTGGCCTGTTCGGAAAATTCCCCGTTTAAAATTCTCTCATTCCAGGTTTTTCAGATCGATTAAGTATTGGTTGTTTTCAGTTATGCTATCTCACAGTCTCCTTGTGGAGTGAGGAAGGATAATCATGCTCTGACATGCCTTGCAGGCCTAATTAGTTTTCTCCACTTTGTTTCTTTCATATTATTTGCCGTAATATGAAGGATATTTGCTTGGAAGCTGACAGATGAAGAACCTTATCTTATGTCCTATTTGCTGGGGTGCTTACTTTTGCTGCTTCAAATATTTAAGGCTATTTTACAGCCTGCAGTAAATACAAGGTAACTGGCAGTAGTCAAGAGGAAACCTGGTTTTAGTGTCCCACTTTGTCCAGATTGCAGCTGCAGAGGAAGGACTGAATGGTCCTCAGAAACTCCTTTACTTGGAGTGAAGGATATAGTCAGAGGTGTCTTCAGGTTGCAATAAGGTTTGGGCATGTAAATCACAGTATCTCAGACTCAGGCAGTGGTGGTTTGGGGAATCTTGCAAGATACAAATTCAGCACAAGGACTCTGGAGATGACTTTATTAATCTGGAAAGGTCATTTTGAAGCTTTGGCTTGATTATTTTCCTTGCTCTTACCTCCATGTCAGACCATTGGGAGGACTAGCAAGAGAGGCTATTGACTCCAGGGCTTTCATAGAAAAGAGCTCCCTCTGACTTTTTTTCCACCCTACAACAGATCCCAGTTTGCCTCCCCAGCTGGAGAACTGACTTCTTAGAAGGGCAGCCATGACGCAGTGGGATGTTTGTGAGGGCAAAAGGACATACTTGAGTGAGGAGCACTGGAAAATGGATTGAGAGGAGGATGCTGGGGCAGGTGGGGATGAAGAAGTAAGGAGAAGGGCTCAGACAGCAGGAGCACACAATTATAATGGTCAACATAGGACATAAATCGATGTGAGTGGTGAGACAAAAATTATTACTTCCCAGTTTCATATGGGAAGGGGCCAAATGGAAAGAAGGTCATTTTGGTTTTACCTGTTACTTCTTCAGGGCAATGAGTGATCCAGAGCTGTCATTTCTCCAATTCCCCATCCCCATTCTTATTTTTGGACTGCTGACATGTATTTCTAGCCTGGTACAAGCCTCTAGTGCCTGAATTTCATGCCTTAGGTGACAAATGCCCAAATTAGTCCTCACAACTGCTGGGGTATCTCACAGCAAAATTGGAATGAACTACTGAGATTGCTCTTCCAGAGGGTTGTCAGACCCTACGTCCCCGGGTAGGAAGAATTACACACAGTATAAGGGCCTGTTGCTTATGTATGGTAGGCAGTATGGATACGGCCCAGTAGGTTTCACAGAGATTGTAGGAACATTGAAGAATGCAAGGCCAGATAGAGATCTCCATGGGACTCCCCTGGAAGTGCTCTTGCCTGAAGACAAATTCTTAAATTCTTGTTTCTTTTTCACCTGCTGAGATCAGACAGATTCTTCTCTGCCTCCTTAGCATGCCAGCCTGGGTTTGCACCCTTCTACGTTCTTAATCAAAACATGGTTCCGTACCTGTTCAAGACTTTGCAGATCCTGCATCTGTCATATCAACATGGTTAGCAATAGCAAACTGGTTTAGAAAACAAACAAACAAACAAACAACATTTTAAAAGGGTATTTAGTAAGTCTGTTGACATCTAATAGGTGGGAACAGCAACACACCTGCACTTTAACCAGCATTTGCACCAATTGTATAAAAGCATCAAATTATTGTTTTTCAACTACCTGCACACAAACTGACCAGCATTGCTCCAGGCAACAATCACAAAACAAAAACCCATTCGTGGTACAGGTATTTTAATAGGGTACAGGAGGAAAGAAGAGGAAAGAAGAGTAAAGAGGGGGGTGGGGGAGAGAGGAAGAAATAGAGGGAGGGAGGGAGGGAGGGAGGGAGGGAGGGAGGGAGGGATTGCACAAGTCCTCTTAGTGCTTAAGTAGCTGGATACACATTCATTACTACACTTGTCAGTCTCCCTCTACCACTTTTGGACAATGCTACCTGTCTGTCCCACTCTTTGCTGATGGTCACTGCCTCCAGATGAGCTGGCCCAACAAACGACCTGCCCACCTCAGCTGCTCCATTTTATGCATTGCCTCAAACTTCTCATGAAGGTGAGTTTCTCTCAGGACACTGGGCTGCGAACAGTCACTGTTGGGACATGAGCATGTTTCCTCCAGCTGCCTCTGCTACGGGAGCATGACCTGTGCTAAGGATACAGCAAGCATCTGGGAGGAACTGATGGTGTCATGAGTCCTTGCCTAGTAAACATCAGTCAAATATCCAAGATAAACAATGATGAGAAATTATTAGGCCCCAGTGACACCCATTACTCTGCACATTCAGCTGGCTGATGTATTTGTACCTCCTCATGACAGGTCAGTATTTTCCTGTCCTTCCCTTGGCAATCCAGAACTGGCTGTGGTCTCCCAGCGTAAATGTGGGCACACTGACCTGGAAGTCATAGAGATCACAGATTGCCTGAGGCTCCTGGGGCTGGTTTTGACACTGAAGGTATTGTCATTGCTTAAATACATTTGTTACTCCTTTTATCCATGGCTTCTTTGTAATTTTCATTCTCTATACTGTCATTTTTGCCCCTTCACTGAGTCTTTCCACATTCCAGTTCTCTGGAGATAGACTTTGGTTAACGCAATAGCTTCAGCTCAGATGTCTCTGTAGCATGCCTATTGCTCAATCAGCCCTCAGATATTATGTTAATTGTTTTGGTCCTTTATCGCCTTTCAGACTGCACGGACCATACCTGTCAGGATCCTTGTCTGCTCAGAGTGACTCTGTGCAGCGAGATGTTGGATATGCAATAATTTCACAGTTACTCATAATTCTTAAATTGTGCAAAGACAAATTTCTCCCATCTCGTCATAAAACCAATTCAGTTTATATATGACTGGATGAGTTTAGAATAGATGGATTAGGTCCTGAAGTGAAACTGGACAGAAAGGTAATTGAGTTACCAGCTTAACTGCCCTTCTGTTCTAAATAAAACCACAAATACACCCATACAGAGTAGGAGAGGCACTATTAGGAATCTTATAATTTTATGGATAGAAATGAATTTTTATGGAGCTGATAATGCAGATAGAACACACAATTGGTCTAGTCAAAATGAAAGATGAATACAAATTGCAAATCAGCTCCTGAGCTATAAAAATTGGTGTAACCTTCTCAGCAATAACTGATTGTTTAGGAGGTTCAAATAGAGTCACAGTGATGTTTCTTCCAGCCTTATTAAGCATCATAGTTGTCATATTAAACCAATGATGTATGAGTATTTGTTTATTGTAATGAATTCTGGAGACAGTAGCTGAAGCAGAGATACAAAAGAAAGTCAGGCTGAAGATTTTGGATATTTTTTTTCTTGCTCCCTGAGGGAAATATTTCTCTCTTTTATTTCACTAACATCAAAGACTCTCTCAAATCCCGATACAGGCAGAATTTCTCTCGAAGCTAAATCTCTGGGATCTAATGCCCCTTCCCCTTCAAAGAGCTGTAAACACAACTCTGGATGTAACTGATGTTCTTCTGTACTTTCACTTCCCTGGGAGCAATGGAAAATTATTACTACTTTGTGTTTGGTAGGCTGAGGATCCCAAATTCCTTTCCAAGCTTTACCAAAACTCTTTTGGGAAATATATTCGGACGTATTAATAGCCATGTCTATTGGGGGTCAGATTCTTGCAGGAGCTTTGGAGGACTTTAGACTGGGGTATGGAACTCAAGGCTCAACTAAGGGAGGTTCAAAGGGAGAAAAAAATATATATGCTGTTGAGGAAAGCTGGAGAAAACTTTTGGGAGGAAAGGCAGCCAGCTGATGCTTGATTATCTAGCATACAAGCTATATGTGTGTCTTGCCTGCTTTGGAGCAAGTCCACTTACATACTTACATGCACAATATACTAAGAAGAGGCTTTGATGTTCCCATAGGCAAATTCTCGTGGCTGTGGCATGAGATGTTGCAATGACATATTTTGTAGCCATCAGCTTCTATATTCAAGCCTTCAGCTCTATTAAAAGAAACTAGGATGTGAGGTACCCCATGCTTGAACTAATGGTGGAAGCATCAAAAATTATTATAATTTCTTAATTAAATTTAGGTCCATCATTTCTTGTTCTGTCACCCATGGGCACATAGAAGACCTTATCTTCTCCTTTGCAGCACCTTTGTTAAAGCTTTCCCCCTAACTCTCTTCTCCTTTGGCTAAGCAACCCCAGCTCTTTCAGTAGTTCTTACAGACGACGTACGTCACACTGATGACCGTTATCATTACTTTCCCTGGAAATGGTCCCAGCAGCCCAACCATCTTTCTGGAAGGGTGATCTCAAAAGCAGACACAGGATGCCACCTGGGACAGACAAGAGAATGACTTTCATTGTCTAGCAGGCTATTGTCCGGCTGACAAAACCATGCTGTTTTAAAGAGCATGAGCATGTGTATGCTCAGCTTGTTCACCCTATATGGTATAACTGTTGGCTTGTTCTGCTTTGGGAAGGAAGTTGAAGTCAAATTGAATTATCAGCATCTCCTTTTGTCTCCCCCTTTTTCTCTTTAACAGCCAGACACTTTTCATTCTTCTCTTCATCTCTTTTCTGGATTCACACCATTACAGGAGATATTTAAACCCCATCTCATCTCAAGACAAATCCCCTTTGCCTCAAAATGAATTCCACCTGCACAGGGGAAGAAAAGAGGAGCTAATTCAAGTTGTATTCACAAATATAATCTGACCTTCCTTTTCCAGTGCTTGTCTTGGCAACTAAAAACATTTTTACAGAGCTGTCATATGTCATTATTAGAAGAGTTGCAGCCATGAGCTGGTACGTTTCTTCTGTGTATTTTGCAGATGGGGTCTTTGTCCTCAGGGAGATAAGTGATTGCCAGGATTACATAGGCTTCATCTATACCATGTTTGGGTTTTGTCCAAGAAACAGACCATGGTCCCTGGGCCATGTGGTGGAAGCTGTTTTATATCTATACTGTTCAAGTATCAGCAGTCTTTGGAGCTCAAGGTGTACCCCTGCAGGAGACTTTCAGAGCTCTTCCTGCTGTTTTCCATGCCTAGAGAACATGCAGCTGCTCCCAACACACTAGGGAAAGCTTGAGGATTGCTGGAATGGCCTCAGAAGACAAAAACGGCCTGAGCAAGCAACATCTTGTGCAGCTTGAGTTGCGCACGCTGTACCTAAAATGTGTATCCCAACATGAGCTCTCTTCTAGTCTGTGTCATTTGTTTAAAGCCAGGGAAGGAATAATTTCACAGTGGAGCCAGCACTGGGTTGAACTAATGTATATGCACATATAGTGGTCATGTTAAATAAGGCAGTATTCATGCTGGATTAAATACAATAATAAATCTAATTTGAGCAGAGAAAGGGGAAGTGGTACACTTTTCCCTTCTCAAATGTTTCCAGATCCTACAGGTATTTTAGAGGTCTCTGGAGAAGTGAAACTTGTCACAGTACAATAGTGGCCTGCTGTTAGATAAATGCCAAGACAGGCACTGCCAGGCTGTCAGGGAGTTATTAATGGAGGTTTATGAGTTGCTCTCTGAAGTCATTCTCAGTTAAGTACTAATGTGCATCTTGCCTTGACAGCCCCCATACACTTAAACACGACTGGAGAAAAATGGGCTCTGTTTTGTTTATCATTCATTTCAGCTTTGCTCAACGTAGGCTTTTCAGGTATCATAACAGACTTCGTGAGCGGTTGCTGTATATTGCTGGCTCAAAATGAGAGGCACATGGCAGAGCTTTTTACCAGTATGCATTACAAACCAGGGTTTGCTATGCTTTACTATTGCAGTGATTGTTCACAGAATGAAAAAGATATAATTCTATTTGCCTACTTCATAACCACCTAATAAAGCAGCATATTTTTCATGAAACATGTTATAAAACAGGTTAAAGATAACATGAGCTTGCACCTGAGTTTCAGACACCTTGAGTTTATCTCGGAGGTGGTTTCCGTGACTCACAGCACTGACAAGACTAAAAGCGTAAAAATATCCGTCAGTTCCTAGAATAAAATCGGGGCTCAGAAATTATGTGATTTAAAAACAATGAAATGCAAGATTTTATTCCATTCTCTTTGTAGCAAGAAGCCCTAGATTACCATTTTCCAGCTTTTTCCTGTAACAAGAAAAAAAGGAAGACAGATGAGAGGAAGAGAAGGCAACAGAGAAAGTCTGATATGATTGCAACAATTGGAGGCTTAAAAAAAAAAAAAAAACAACTCACCAAATACTGTGATATTGCAGTATCAACCCCTGGGAGTTGACAGCATTATGTCAGACATGCAGAACAGAGTGCGTTTGCTGTCAGCCTCGCCGGTAATTAATGATTTAAAAAGCAAGATGAATCTTCATGAGGGCCCAGATACATGCAAGTTGGATTATTTGGACAGTTAACAGAGGTGTTACATTAAAAATGCCATCACCATCTGCTCGCCTGGAGTCACCAGAGGGAATGGAACCCTCTGAGGAGCACAGTTTAATGTCCTGAAATCCAAACCAAACCCAAGGGATGTTGTTTCTCTCTGGCCATTTCAGAGTAGGGGTTTCAAACCCTTCAATTTTCAGACCCTATAGATACTTAACATTGGAGATGAAGACCCCAGGGACCAAATTTCCATCTATTGACTATGGGCTAGCTTTTCTTAGTTATCTTTTGGGTTCACTGGAGCGTCTTAGAGGTGGCAAGCTCCTGCTCAACAGGGTGCCTAGAATAATTAGCTATGCCTAAACGCTGCAGGGTTATCTGGGATGAATCCAGAGCTGATTGCTCTCAAAAGGATGCTCACGCTGATTAGCAGGTCATTTGGACCATGACTTTATACTATTGGTTTTATCTCTTACTATTTGAATTTCTAATCTGTGCCATCAAACTGGACTGAGATCAGTCTGAATGACTAATCCACGTTAATACTTACTGGTTTTGCTAGATTCATCTCTCACCAATTGCATCCACACTGGAATGAACATCCTTCATTATTAAAACAAAGGAACTATTTTTACAATGTTAAATGTGAGTAGCAGGTTGCCACTCATAATAGTGTCACAGCCTCTGTCTTCTGGCAGAACAGGATGTCTATGACATGGAGAGGAGAGGAGAGGAGAGGAGAGGAGAGGAGAGGAGAGGAGAGGAGAGGAGAGGAGAGGAGAGGAGAGGAGAGGAGAGGAGAGGAGAGAAAGGAGAGAAAGGAGAGAAAGAAGAGAAGAGAAGAGAAGAGAAGAGAAGAGAAGAGAAGAGAAGAGAAGAGAAGAGAAGAGAAGAGAGAGAGAGAAGAGAAGAGAAGAGAAGAGAAAGAGAAGAGAAGAGAAGAGAAGAGAAGAGAAGAGAAGAGAAGAGAAGAGAAGAGAAGAGAAGAAGAGAAGAGAAGAGAAGAGAAGAGAAGAGAAGAGAAGAGAAGAGAAGAGAAGAGAAGAGAAGAGAAGAGAAGAGAAGAGAAGAGAAGAGAAGAGAAGAGAAGAGAAGAGAAGAGAAGAGAAGAGAAGAGAAGAGAAGAGAAGAAGAGAAGAGAAAGAGAAGAGAAGAGAAGAGAAGAGAAGAGAAGAGAAGAGAAGAGAAGAGAAGAGAAGAGAAGAGAGAAGAGAAGAGAAGAGAAGAGAAGAGAAGAGAAGAGAAGAGAAGAGAAGAGAAGAGAAGAGAAGAGAAGAGAAGAGAAGAGAAGAGAAGAGGAGAAAAAGGAGATTTGGTTCTATTCATGAACATGGAAAAACTTTTAATGACACTGACCCCTAAGAGGCTGGCTTTGAAAGATATTAAATGTCTTCACTGTTGGTGAGATTTCCCTGAGCAATGCCTGAGTGATAGCTGAAGTACTCCCTGCAAGGTTCTCCAGCAACAGTGGACTGATGCTAGCAGTGGCCTGGAGGCCAGGGACAGCATTTCCATCCTCAAACCTTGCTGAATTCAGGTCCTTTAAATGCAGCTGGTCCATGAAAGGGAAAAAAGGCAAGGATTTGAGTCAGGTATTTTTCTTTTAGAAATCAGGGTTAAAAAGGTACTAGGACCTGGTAAGGAAATAAGTTGTGAGATCTGACAGCTTAAGTCCTGACACAGCTAGAAACCCAGCAACATGTTTAAATCCCTTTATGTTTATTACTTAAATACAATTTTTCATAGGCAATTAATATAAAAATGCTTATAGACCCCAACATGCCTTATTCTTGTTTCGCTACCTTGGCAACAAGGTGAAAGCATGTTCCAAAGTTCTCTGAAGCTAATGAAAATCTTCCTTTTTTATTCACAAGGTCCCTAACAGCCTTTTAATTCCTCTTGAACAGGATCTCGACTGCCTGAAATTAAAATGCAGGGATTGTGAAACTTGGTTTAGGCTCTCTAGAATGATAAAATATGCATGTTGATTTTTTTATGAGAATACTCTAAGAAGTATTATAACTGTCCATTTTATATTGCTTTTGTGACATTCCGCTCTCTCTCTGTCTCTCCCCCCTCCTTGTTTGAAAGAAAAGCACCAATGAAAGATTCATAACACAGAGGAGCCAGGCAGCAGATAGCAAGAAGCCATCTCTCTTCAGATCAGTACTGTAATGGTCTGGACATACTTGGTCCAGTTTTGGTCTCTGGACTGTTCAGGATCACTTCACCTAAGAACTGCTATGAGTTCCTCCCTGACCTGCCAACAGACCCATTCAGAGAAGATTTAAATTAAAAAAAAAAAAAAAAAAAGGAAAGAAAAGAAAAAAAAAAAAAAAAAGAAAGAAAAAGAAGCAATCAGGAGGTAGAGAGACAGTAATCTGATATTTTTCCGAGGTAGAATCTGCAAACCTTTTGTTTGTTGTTATATATAACTTAGCATAAGAGTCAGATTTCTCTATTGACTTTTATACTCTCTATTGGGTTGATTTTTATACATGGGCTTGGGTGTGTATGAACAGGTTTATCTTCAGCAGTGCCATTCATTCTGGTTTTAAGTGGAAGGCGCTCTTTATTCAGAATTAAAAAATATTTAGATGGACAAGGCAAATTTTCTAGTTTGGAGAAGTAGATACTCTGACATGTATTCACAATCTCAAGACATACATGGAGCAGCTGTGGCTCCTGGTTTGGATTGCACCACCTCCCAGTTTTCAGTCTGTTCAATTGCTCTCAGAGTTTACAGTTTAGAGATTAAAATAGGATTTAGAGAGAAGTGGCTTTGTAAAAGCAAAAGCACTACAACCAGTAGCATTTCTATGGCCCTGGGGCAGGCTGGGGGATGGAGAGGAGGGCAGGGAAAAGCCAGCTGACTCTGGAGCTATGGCAGTGGGGGGGAATTAAACTATTTGAATTTTAGGCAGTTAAAGTATTCATTTTTTTAAATCTATTTCCCAGAAGCATGATTTTTTCTATGGTAGATGAGACAAAAGCACTTTCTAGCTAGTATAATCCAAGCATGACACCTGGAAACTTCTCCCAACAGCCCATATTACACCACGATTCCTACTGAAAGCTGATTCTGAAATTCTTTGCTTGCATCCCGTCTCCAACAGCACAATATGTTTTCATATCACCCTTGAGGCTCCGCAGTCTGAGTGTACATTCATCCATGAGATCAGCACAGTGAGGCAGGATTATAAAGTCTGCACAAACTCCTTCACAATTACTTGCATTTAAAAAGTACATATGAACTGTGTTGGTTATCAAAGGCAATCCTAGCACATGCTTAGTATGTGCTGTAATTATGAACAGAAAACCTGCACTGAAGTCCAGTGAGGATTTTTTATCATCTTCCAAAATCTGTTCCCTTTTCTCATACTTGTTTGCTGAGTGAGCTTGCTGGTGGGAAGGAGAAGCACCCAGATAAGAGTGGCTGACTTTCCTCCAACACAGCTCAGTGCTAGAGGAGGGGCAGGTGGAGGTTATATTTTGATTTACAGACTCGTGGACTCAGTATTTGATTTAACAGTTTAATAATTAATCAGGGAGGGAAGAAAGAAGGCATTTGTAAAAGGCTGGAGGAAATCAATGGCAGGGAGAGCACATCACTGCTCAGGGAGAAATAAGGACTGCATCAGACTGAGCTAAGAAAAATAATCCTATGAATATTTAGAGAGGATGAAAGTATTCAGTGTCACTTAGAAAAGGGCTCTGGCTTTTAACCTTTGCAAGCAGGAGTGGCTGAAAACACCTCTGGCTTTGTGAGGTGAAAAGAGGAGAAATCTGGTCCTTCAGTGCCCTTCCTGCTAGTGATGGAGGGGAGGCATGGCCAGAATGTTCCCCTCCCATGACTTTCTCACTCTTTTTTCTGTGCTTGGTGCCCTGATAGACTGTTCTTTCCCAGGGAACCCATAAATCAGGTTTCTTTAGAAGAGAAGGAAGACATATTCCATATCTTCAGGAAGATGACTATATACTGCCTGTTTGTGTAGAAATCAAAACTTTCTAAACTAAACCTCTGCTATCTAACCCAGCATGATTTGGGGAAGAGACTATTAATGAATTTAATTAAAAAAAAAAAAAAGGATCAAGAAGCACAAAGGAAATGGTTTAATAATGTGCTCTGATTTCTCCTTTGCCCAGAGAAAACGTGTTTAACTGACTCATCTGAGTATCTTCAGCTGCGTCTTGGACTGAAAACCAACTGAACTTGTTGTGGTTATATAATTTTATTTATTTATTTTGCAGGTTTGATTCCAATTGCACTTTTTGGTGTTAAAAAGTAGCCAATGAATAGAAATCATTCCCTGGATTCGTACTGATTTGAATAAGACACCGAGCAGTCCATAGACCCAAAGAAAAATGCACCAAACTGTTAATTGATTTTTAAAGGAGAATTATGATGCTTTTAACAAGCCACTTATCTTGCTAAGCATTGTTAGGGTAGGAGTGTACATTCCACTGAAATAGCTGTTCCACAATGTGAGTCCCTAATTGCTTATAAAGCACACTGTTTATTGAGTATTAGCTCTGGCATAGTTGTTTATTACAGGAGTGCATTGCTTAATGCTTGTAAAAAGCCATCTAACTTAAATATGCTCTGCCTTGTCTCTTACCCTCTGATGCTCTCGTGAACACATGCTCTCCATCGCTAAGTTTGCAGTGGGAAGAGAGGAAAAGTATTAGCAGCGCCGTGCGAAGCTGAGCGAGGTTGCCTGGTAACTGTGAAGAAGGGAGTCTGACTCGGGAGTGTATCGACTATATATTATCCCCTGCACTCTGCCTACAATTAATAGGTCAGTGACCCAATGAAACATTTCAGATGAAGTCAAACTATTAGCCGGACAAATGTGTCTCAAGTACCGCTGGATGCTGGTTCTGTATGATTACGATACATTATATGCTGGCAAAGTAGGCATGAATCATTAATACACTCAGCTGAGCCCGCTGCGTCCTGCAGCAAAACAGCCTCCCGGCCCTGAGTGATGCACAGCGTTATCTTCATGAGACATGAAGCCTTCAGTTAGTGTGATCTAGAGGGTGGTTAGTTTGCAGAGCAGGAATGCATTCGCCTTTCTCTTTCGTGGGCATTTGTCATTCCTCTTAGCGAGGTGGGTAGTATTTTCAGGGGGAGGGAGGGAAATGCTGGGAGAGAGAAGACAAGGGGACAGATATACTGATACCTGTTTGGTTGTAGCGGCTTTTTTAAGACGAGGAATGACTTCTTTTATTTGCTGCTTTTGTGAGGAGTGAGTAGATAGATTTACTATCCCTTAGACTCCCACATACAACTGAAGAAGACAGGTGCTGGATGACCAAGTAAGACATTCAGCTTCTGATTTCTTCTTTCCCATAGAGTTAGAAAACCTCTTTTCTTGACAAAAGAACTGCCTGGCCTCTAGAAATAACTGAAGAAGTGTTTTCTAGGTTTGACTGAGATTGGTAAGCAGTGGTTTGGGATTTGCAGAGTGAAAAACTCTTGCAATCATACCTTGTTGCACTACTTGGTTGGTTCTCTTGAACTCCAGAATCCACTTGCATTGTGTTTGGGGTGTGGCCTACCAATGGCCATGTCCCTCGACTCTTCATAAAGGGGTGTGATCAATCCCTAGTTGTGTCAGACAAAGAATATCTGGAAGGACTTGACAAATGAATACACATTCAAGGCAGATGGTTTCCTATGATGGTCTTGGTCTTGGAACAGAAAACTTCTCTAGAGTGAATTGGAATTGATTTGCCAAAACACAATCATGCCCACTACTTTTCTACAGGAATTAACGAAAGCATTAGAAAAGGAATATCTTCATTTTGAAACTTTGCTTGCTCTAAAATCAAAAAGAAATGTTGCTAACCTACCTGTTACTCTAACTCAGGAGTTCGGCATATGACTTTTGCATCAGCCTCTAACCATATGCATCTTGGATGTACGGTTTCCTCAATTCTTCTGTCCAATGCAGTTATTATACTGCTTTGTTGGGAAAAAGAATGATGTGAAGATTGGTATATCCACCTCAGATTTAGAGGCATGAAAGTTTAGTTTGTAATAGCAATTTCTGATGACCTGAATGAATTCTTAATGTATCGACAACATCTTGTAGACCTACACTAATGCAAGATTTCCCCCTATGCTTAATCTCTCAGGCACTTTACTTAGCAGTAGAAAACGATATCATGTTCCTTCACAGTAGTCTCAAGGGATTTGTGAATCCTCCAAAAGACCTTTAAAATTAGAAATTACCAGAAAACTTTGTATCACCAAAGATGTGTAACAGTCAATTTCCCGACTGTCTGAAATTAAATGCTGTTGCCCCACTTAACGCCATGATTTGGATAAGTTGGTTTCTAAGGGAGCTCAGGAAGCTGCAGCAACTTACTTCTAAGTGAAAGTTGCTTTGATGGAGACATTTGGGATTTCAAATGACCTTAAATGGAAAAACCCAAATCCACAGTAAAACTAAATGGGAAAGTCTCTGGAGATCATGTGTTTCAATGAGCTTCAATCAATAAGCTTATTAAAAAAAAGCCAGCAAATACGACACTGAAAAATCCACAGTGCATTTCTGCTAGTATCAAAAATTCTACAGTCCGAGACTGCACTGCTCTATATTTATATCAACTGCTTAATTAAATTATACAGTGTTAGTTTAATTCACTGGGAAAAAGATTTTCCTTTGGCACTAATCTTTGAATTAAATACTATGACTGCACCATAGAAAAAAAGCGAGGTTGCATCATTTATAAATATACATACAGATGTATGTTTACCTTTAGGTATATATAAATTTTACACTGTTATCACTCTGCTAGCTGAATAAACTGTGCTAAACTACATCTCAGCTTGCAGATAGATACCAATTCTTGATGCTGGAATATTGGCAATCTAAGTCCAAACACTTTATAAAGTAAAAATCCCAAGTATTTGATCAGAGTGTGTACTCTCAAAACCCTATCTCTGCAAACCATCTAGTATTTATTTACAATGTTGTTGCACTTCTAAAATGTGTTAAATGTCTGTTCGTTGATCTGTAAAGGTTTGCAGGTTAAGTTGAATATGCAATCAGCCTGGAGTGGATGCATCTATCTCAGTCAAGATGCTTCCACTATCTACAACCAAACTAGTTATCTACACTAGTTTTATAGTCAGCAGAGGAAATAAACCCTTTTAGAACATGATTCACCTCACTGTAAAATAATTGCCTAAAATCGGTCACATGAATTCTATGTTAAAATTACCTTTTTGTCACCATTGACCTAAATGGGAGCTGAGGGTTAACAGCTGAAATTGTGGAATTCATCTAACACACATGGTTTGTATAACTGATCAGATAAATGCAAATCTATACCACCTGTAGCCACTGCAAAACAATGGGTTTCTTCACAGACAAGCAAGTCACCATCTGCTGGTACAACTGCAGGTTGTTCCTTTAGAGGGTGATGTCTGGAAGAGGAAAAACATAAGAAAGTGGTGAGTTACTTTGTGCTTGTCTCTTGTGCATACTCTGGTGGTTGTGCAACAGATGCCTGTGTCTGTACTGATTTAGGAATCATCTAAAGCTTTTGAACTGCAACTCAGATAAGCTTGAGAAGCTGGATGGTTGAAAACAGGTAACCATGAGCCTATTTGTTTGTTATTAGTTAAGATTTTTCTGTGATTGTATCAATTCCCCAGCTGAAGACACACATATAGCTAATAAAATACCTGGATTTGCACGTTATTAGCTACGTTTCCTGAGTAACGTGGGTTTCCAGGTTTGTTCCCTGTGCAAGACATTAAGATAATACCCACTGAAACCAAAGAAAGCAGCACACCAGTGTCTGTAGTAGCTCACATTGTGAAGTCTTTATCTGTTGTGGTGTTTTTTTTTTTCCACAGTTTTAAAGCACAGCTTTAAACTTCAAACTTGTTGATACCTTGATAAACTATCTATTTCCCTCCCTGAAGGTGTCTTTATGAAAGAGGATTCATTAGCTTGAACCCATAGCAGTTACTGGAACATTATAAGGACTTGAGATAACAAGGTGTGTTGCATAAAAATTAGTAAAATAAAATACCTGTCTCAGAGTTGATATCTTGGGTGAAATCTTCTGCAAATTTACTGGACTGAATGCAATTATGTGCTATATCTGTTAAGGTTTTCCTGTAGCTGGGATTTAAGAAGCATTATATTTTCCAGATGCTAAAGTTTTTATTCAGTTGTGCAGACATAGTTGTCAAAGTCTCCGGTTATCAGAGAACAGACAAAAGGGGCTGGCAGTGGTCCATCTCCATCCTTGGGCAACATTAGCTGGAGTCCTGGGCAAGGTATTCTCAGGCATCTCACCTGACACGACATACCTATGCGCAGGAAACAGACTTGAGACCTTAGGGGAAAACATGCAGGTCTTCGTGGAAATATCTGCATCATTCTCTGGTGTCAGATACCTCCAGAATAATTTATCCTCTTTGTTTCTGCCATCCCCACCCATTGTCTCCAGCTCCTCTTTCTGGACAAAGTGTTGCTTGGGCCCTGTGGTTATGTTTTCTCTCTGAAGATATAAATTGTCCCCGACTAAAGCATTCAACAAGATCGTGAGTTAGGAAGGAAAGGACTTTTTAGTTAATTTTTCTTGCATTCAGCCTTGTAGAGTTGATCCATCATCTGCATTTTGTGTGAGGGTCAACTGAGTAGAAGAGGTCAAGAAATACATCTTCTGTGGATTATCTAGGATCAAGAGATACTCTGATTAGGCTTGTGTAACTTTGATGGCATTAGTGCAATTACCCTGATATACACAATCAGAATTTGATGAGTAGATAATTACTGGCAGAAAATTGAATTACATGGGTTTATTTGAGCTGTGGTCATAATGAACATTATTATGTGATATGATTTAGGAAAAAAAAAAAAAAAACCAAAACCACATAACCTTGACAAGATGAATTGGGATGGGCTAAAGCTGCCTACAGACAAAATAGGTTGAAATGATCTTCTGCCCAGATCTCACACTGCAGAGTACCTGCAGCTTCTTTGCGGAGCCCTCAGTGTCATTATAAATGTCACGAGCCCGTGAAGGTTCTTGTTAAGCAAAAGAACATCTTTAATTGAAATAAAAACACATGTTGGATTATACTGTATTTGCCTAAGTACTATGCAGGTCTCAACACTCTCCCCAAGCTTTAAAGAGCATGAGTTACTGTCCCCGCAATCACATTTGCCCTGTGAGATGCAGGGGCAGGATGCAGACACTGTAATGCAGGTAATGCCATGTGAGCTGGGTATATCAGTTCTTGTTACACACAGCAGTCAGTAGATGAGCAGCAGCAGCAGCAAGGCTAACACTTTCATTTGGTGAAATAGGTAAATAATTTTTAGGACTCCGTGGACTGTCATGATGGGGTCTCCTCTGGCTATGACAGGATGACATACTCAGCCCATGTGTAGAGACTGTCATCATTGCTACTTAAAGTTAGGGACTCAACCCAGTCGACTAAACAGAGGTAGCAAGTGCCACTTGAGTCCAATTGGATTGTCCGGTCAAGTCTCTGCTGCTCAGAAAGAGAACAGTTCTCCACGAGTCTCAGGTCATGTCTGGCATGCCCATGCTTATATCCTATGGCACCCAATAGCAGCACTTAAACAGATTAATCAAGACTTGTGTGTAGGAATTCAATGCTGACCCCACCTCATTTCCTTTGAGGTATCCAACTTATACATCTTGTTGCTGAAGTAACTGTGCTGGACCCTTCTGTCTTTATTTTTATCAGAATACTATGGGAATTAATTAAAACCTGCAGATTTAGGGGTTTGTGTCATGTAAACACATCTCCTTGAAATGGTCAGACAGCCATTCCTGAAATCCTGACTAGAATAATTTTCACTGAGAGCGTAATAATGGAGATACCTCCATCTGCACTAGTCACCTATCCTCTTTTGTGTCAGAGGGGGGTAAACAGATGTTGTGCATGCCTCATTTCATCCTAAACTGACCATTCAAAACAAGTCATACCTGAGAAGTATTTTTTCCCTTTCATTGACTATAATGGCAAGCTCAGAGGTAGGTGCCGTTTCATCTGTATGTTCATGTTCTGTTTCAGTGCATGGCAGTACTATGATATAATCCATTTCTAGCACCATCAGGTAATAGGCCAAGGTTACAATCCCCAAACACCCTTCTCTCTAACCAGTTCCTCTTGATCTTGTAAAGTTTTGCAAGGCCTTTTTGATGCACTGAGGCCTCCAGGCAAGACTTTCCTTCTTGTGTCTCATAACAAGTTGCTAAAATAACTTGTTTAGCAAGTCCCTTGTCAAAATTGTACTTTGATCTGCCTACGTCTTCTTCTGTACTGTCTGTACGGATGGAACCAATTTATAAGAAGGTAGTCATGCTGCTTTTGTTATTTTTCTAAGCCTACAGTAGGTCAGTGTATTAACACTGTGATAGCAATCTTAGAACTGCTTCTAATCCAGTATTAACTCTCCCGCTGACCTCTTAGTAGTATTATTCATGGTTTTAAAAGGATTATGTTGATGCCCAAATTACTACTATTTTCAGAAATGGTTGCCTAAACCTGGACAGGCACATCACTAAGACCATGAGATAGTCAGTCGAGTTGGTCACAGGATGAGAAGAAACAGTGGGATGAACACAAGGAACTGTGACCCTCACGCATGCAACAAAACAAGATTTTTCATGGTTTAATCCAAGCTGGCAGCTAAGAAACACACAGCCACTCACTCACTGCCCCCCAGTGGGGTGGGGGAGAGAATCTGAAGAGTAAAGGTGAGAATACTCTTGAGTTGAGATAAAGACATTTTAATAGGTAAAGCAAAAGCCACACATGCAAGCAAAAGAAATCAAGGAATTCATTCATCGCTTCCCATCAGCAGACAGGTGTTCAGCCATCTCCAGGAAAGCAGGGCTCCATCACACATAATGGTTACTTTGGGATACAAACACCATCACTCTGAAGGTTCCTATCTTTCCTTCTCCTTGCTCTATATGACATCATATGGTATGTAATATCCCTTTGATCAGTTGGGGTCAGCTGTCCCAGCTGTGCCCCCTCCCAGCTTTTTGTGCAGCCCCTGACTGCTCACTGGTAGGGTGGTGTGAGAAGCAGAAAAGGTCTTGACCCTGTGAAAGTAGGGCTCAGAAATAACTAAACATCCTTGTGTTATCAACACTGCTTTCAGAACAAATCCAAGGCATAGCCCCATACTAGCTACTATGAAGAAATTTAACTCTGTGCCAGCCAAAATCAGCATACCAACCAAAAAAAAAAAAAACAAAACAAAAAAACCCCCACAACCCTGTACACATCCATTAGAGGTGCATTTTTACATGCTCTCAAAACAAGTAGTCAAAAGAAAAGGATCTCCTGCTTGCAGAAGTTGGTAGAGCCATCGTGAAGCCAGCTTACACCATCTGAAAAGTTGTTCCTATGCATTCATTTGGACGTAAAGCCAGAAGAAAACTTTCTGTTTACAAATAATAGCTTTTGTAAACACACTTTTCTAGTGATGGCTATTTTACTGGCTGACTGATGCACTGTAGGGAACACAATTCTAAGTTTTCCTGTAGGCTACATTTTTATTTTGCAGCCAGATGTCACAATAAAATTGTATATGAAGAAACGATAAAAATAAGATGCCAAAGTGAGAAAAAATAATGAGCTCAGGGAAGAGGAAAACATATTTCAGTCTCCAAAACATCAGCAGAAACTCTTCTATTTCCATTATGAAAATAGATGACATTCTTAATGTTAAGGCCTCTCTGATACACTCTGTAATATTACATTGTCCTGCATATAGTTATTTTGTGAGGAAGCTCTATTATGAACATTCTCTTCTTACTACAACATGATAAATTCCCCAAATCTTTTGCAACTCAGTATACCTTTGGTTAGCATTTCAATGCATTTTATGGAAGAGTACCATAAGGGTTGATCATTCTCTGTTAAGTCTGAAAGTTGACTTTTAAGCATTCACCACATATGTTGATAAAGGGGACCTCAGAGGCTGCCAAATTACTGAAATTCAAAGGAACTGCTCAAGCCCCAGCATTTGAAAGGTGGAATGCTTTTGGCTTATCATGTAATATTTAAACCATTTATTCCTATTAATGAGGCTGTAGCACTATCAAATTATTATTATTACCTTTTTAAACTTAAATTTCAAGTGTTCTGTGAAGACTTTAACACTGTAACTATTGAAAAGTGGGAAAAGTGAACATGTAAATATGAAATTATTTGCCTAAAAGTGGGCAGCAGCAGAAGTAGACAAGAGGTCTCCTGAAGTCCAGTGTTCATTTCACCAGTAGACAAGCACTGCCTACAGGAGCCTTCACAAGCTACAGGAGGAACAAAACAAGGTGTGAGCTACCTGTGACAAGAGAAATTGCTGAAACATTTCAGCTGAAGCGTGGCCTCACCCTGGAGTCCTTTGCAAAGCCAATGTGATGGCACCTATTTTCTTGTAATCCAGCAGTGAGGTGGTAGACCAGGATTGTATTTCCTTGACCTGTAGAGATCTGAAATCACATTCATCCTCTCTTAATGGAAAGGCTGACAAATAACACAGGGAAGGCTGTTGCTTTCTCCTCTTGGAGCCACACCATGCATGTGAACTGTTTCACTTTAAATTTGCTCAAGGGAAGCAGATGTAAAAATTACGCAGGTTGTTAAGCAGTTTTCCAGAGACATGGACCATCATGCAAGGCAAGTCCTGAGTTTCACAATATGTGTATGCCCCTACCAGGCAAAGCCAGATGGTGGAAAAACCTGTGAGAGGGAGCTACAGTAGAACACACTGTCCCTTGGTGCTCAGGAGTCACTGCTCTCCAGGCCGTCTCAAGCCCCTCTCCAATGCATGCTTGAATATTTCATACAAACCAGAGAGATGCAAGCAGAAGAAATCAAAAAAAGCAGATGCAGAACCTTACTGAGCATTTACATGCTCCCAGGCAGAGCAGGGCAGTGGACAACCCCTGAGAAGGTGTAGTCTCCAAAACCTGAGCATATTCACACTGAGCTTTTCCCTTCCCCAGTTCATTAAGGAGGTCCCAGTCTAGCTTTCCTATTGTTACAAATGACCAAATTATAAACAAACCACTTTGAATGAAGCATTTCTGACAATTCATAGGAATGTTGTGTTTGGTCCCCTCAAACCTCTTTTTTTTTGGCTATGAAAGAAATATTATTTTATTTCCATCTTGGCTTAAGTTGAACTGGATGTTTGCGTTATCTTTATTCTTGAGGGTGGACAAGGGGTCAGCCCCTCAAGCAGTTCTTCATTCTGCGTGGCCAACAGTAACAGACACTTGGCATGAGTTTATAAACCAAAACAGTGGAGGCAGGTTATAGCGACCTCTGCATGAAAACCTGCTCTGAAAGAGAAAGCACGCATTCCACTCAATAAAAGAATAATAAAGTGTCAGGTAAGAAATAAATATTGAAACTAATTTTCCACCAGGGAAATCTCTTTGCAGTAACTAATTTAGATGGAGAATAAAACAAAAAGGCCCTATATCTCAACCTTGGCAATAACCTGTCACCTAGTACCAGTCACCCCTTGTCTCTGCTCAGACCTGACGTCTGCACAGGAAGGTGACGACTGCCTTGCTGTCTCCCTTTATAAATCAAATCAAATAAACCATGCACGGAAGGAGTTTCTTGCAAAATAATAACAGTGCATTAGGGTCCCTTGGACATTCTTGAGCAGCAAAGACAAGAAGTTAACACAAGGTTTTTCCTCTCAACACTGTCAGTAATTACATGAGATACCACAGGTGAAGGGATACATACTGCAGGTAACAAGATTGCTTTGGTATTCAGTCAAGAAATTAAAATGCTCTCATGGTGAAGGCAGTGCCTTTTGGTTGCTGCTTGTGGTTTTCTTGTTTAAGCTTCTCTCAAGATTAAAACCAGAGCTGGACAAACAAAACTCTACTGGGCACTGGTGAGGCCACACCTCGAATCCTGAGTTCAGTTTTGGGCCCCTCACTACAAGAAAGACACTGAGGGGCTGGAGCATGTCCAGAGAAGGGAACGGAGCTGGGGAAGGGTCTGGAGCACAATTCCTGTGAGGAGCGGCTGAGGGAGCTGGGGGTTTCAGCCTGGAGAAGAGGAGGCTCAGGGGAGACCTTATCACTCTCTACAACACCCTGAAAGGAGATTGCAGAGAGGGAGGGGTCCAGTCTCTTCTCCCAAGTGATGGGACAAGAGGAAATGGCCTCAAATTGCACCAGAGGAGGTTTAGATTGGATATTAGGGAAGATTTTTTCCCGGAAAGTGCTGTCAGGCACTGGAACAGGCTGCCCAGGGAAGTGGTGGAGTCACCATTCCTGGAGGGATTTAAGAGATGTGTGGGTGAGTTGCTGAAGGACATGGTTCAGTGAGGGACTTGGCAGTTTTGGGTTAACAGTTGGATTTGATCATCTTACAGGTCTTTTCCAACTGAAAAGATTCTAAAACAGAAGGGATGGCAAAATGTTAACCTGTTGAGTGCCTGTGGTAGCATGGCAAAACAAGTGAGGTTTGACTTCTCTGGAGGTGGCAGGACAAAGTAGTGGCCAGGATCCACACAGGCTGTTCCTTCTTCGGTGAGCATTACACCTGCCATCCTGGTTTCACCTTGAGGTCCTTCACAGAGGGAAGTTCACACTGTGCCACTGTCTCTTCCCTGTGCAGCTGCTCATGGTGATCCTGAGTCTGACTATCATGAGTTTCCGTTGGGATATACGTGCACTGAGGGTCTCTGTGAGAAGGTGCAACCCTTACCTGTAGGCTGGTATTGCAAGCTTTCCCTGGAAAAATGGATATTGCCCCTGAGTGATCTGCTGTTAGAACCCTGTATTCAAGCTCCATGGGAAGGTCATATCTCCCTTTTTTTCCCTCTGTTCCCCTGGCAGCAAAAATAGGGAAACAGTACAGTGCCTTCTCAGCAAGCAAAAGGAAAACACTAAAATGAAAAAGAAGTAGGAAAAAAAAATCCTCCTAGGATCACCGTTCATGCCTGATGAAAGCCCGTAGCTGAGTGTCCCCACTCTGGAACATGTTTGCCTCCATCCCTGACTACATGGAGTAAAGAATCAAGACCTTGTCACAGTCCTTTCCCGATATCATTTGTCAAGATGCAGTATCCAGCAGATTAGAGTAACTGTTTCCTAAAGGTTCAAAGAGCATCTCCTTTTAGGCACTAATGTCTACTCCCCAAGATGCTTTATAATCTCTGGCTAAGCTCATCCTCTCTCAATCTTCTTGGTTTACCTCTACCAACTCCTTACCCAACTTCCGTGCCTGTTTCTCTTTGCTGTGCTCCACGAATAAATCCAGGCACAACGTTGTTGCTCACACATAGACTGCTAGTACTGTATGAGGCAATCTAGGATACCTGCAATGATCCCGGTGGTGCTGATGTGGCACAGGGTAGACGGGGAGGTTCACTTTTGGAGCAATAATCAGAAGCTAGGCAGGATAGAACAGGGGCATCACTGACAGTGATTGGCACATGCTTACACACTTAAATATACTGTTTTCTATGTTTTCCTTCAGATATTAATACAAATATTCACATACCAATAAAACATTTATTCCTTCCTTAATAAAAATATTAATATGCTTATAAAATAGCTTCTTGCAGCTGATACATGCCCGAGTTTCCATAAAGAGCATACCCATCCAATTTGAGATAACTTATATCTCTGCAGCCTGAAAAACAGTGACAGAAATTCAGGGTGCTCTGGAAAGGGAGGAAAGAATGGAGGAAAGCAATTTTATCGTAGAGATTGCAACAGCCCAGAAATGCCTATCACTGTCGGTGGAAACACCTACACCAGAGCCAGTCATCCAGGGTGCATGTCTAGCACCTTAGTGTCCTGTGCACCAGTGAATAGTCCTTGAAATACTTCAGCAAGCTACACATGGTCAATAGATATGCCATTGGCAGTCACGGAAAACAGGGAATTGGAAAAAGAGCATTCATTCATCTCACTGATTTTAAACATCTGAACTAGGGCAGGATAAATCATTCCGTTTGAAGGGCTGCATCTCTCCAGTGATGTTAAAGGAGTCCAAATATCCCTATCAAGAAAGAAATGTCCTGTCCACTCCCAGCTTCTTGAAGTCTATGAGGAAATCCATGGCAAAATGATTCTCACCACCCTCACCTACACTTGGCGTGTGAGATTCCTTCATCTCATGTTCATCTTCTTCTAGCATCCCACCAATATCTCAACTTACATATGCCTGGGATAAGGAAACTTCTCTTTCTGCTACACCTGTAAAGCATCATGTAATTTTATGTGAATGATGCATTAAAATAAATAACCATGTTTCTGTGTCTAAGGATCTCAGGCTCAGAAAATAAATCGCCCATCTCACTTTACAGCTTTACCATTGGCACCTTGAAGAAGTAGCTCATTAACGAGCAAAGGAGGAGGAAGAAGGGGGGTGAAATCCAATTTCTAGCTTGCAGTATTTTGCCAAAAACGTTGATAACAATTTCCTCTATTAGTCTCTGTCAGAAATGCCAGAGTCGTTACTGAAATGGTGTGGCCAGAGGGCACCCTGCATCACAGCTCACTGTGGCTAAAACCCTTGCATAAACGTTATAAAGCACAGCAAAACTGTTTGTATTTGAAAGTTTTCGAGTAACTGAAGTAGTACTTGGCTCTGTTGGTAGCAGACAGTCAAGCTGAAAGGAAATCTCACCTGTTTACCATCTCCTGGCTAAATCAGTGTGTTGTGGTTGTTGTCCCAGCTTGCATCCATGCAGGGACGACCTTTGGTAGGGTTGGCTGAACACACCAGTATCTGACCCAAGCATCAAATTGCATGCACACAGGGTCCCCTTGGAACACACTGCTAGGATCCATAGCAGGATCCAACCCACCTTGGGGTGGGAATTCAACAAGTATTTGCCCCCTTTCCGCAATTCCTTTCCCTATGCCAGCTGCACATCATGTGGGAGAGCTGAGCTCAGCTGTACACCACCATGTCCATCACCAGGAGGTCAGGACTCAGACGTGAAGACAGAGGAGTGCTTGGATGACAAGAAGAGAGGCATCCATGGAGCTGTCAATTAAGATTAAAAATCTTGTTGCCCCAAAGCATAGCAATTGTAATTTCTCAGTGGCTGCCTGTGGGCCTCCGTGTTCTGGTTTTGACCATGTTCCCGAGAAGAATAAGCTCATAACATCTTAGAACATGTTCCCAGCATTTACAAGCCAATGGCGATTTCCAATTTTCGTGTTATTCAAAACCCTAGATTTCACATCTTCCAGGGATTTCCATAGGAGTTGGGTACTGAAGGGACACTGTGAATCTGGGTTTACCACTGGCCTTGCTGACCGTAAAGGCACCCATCAGCTACAACATCCAAGGAGCTTGGGACCGACTGTCTTTACTACTGACCCCCTTCTGTGTGAGTGAAGCAAGAATTCACCGTTTGGGCATACTGCAAAAATGAGTCGATGTTTGGGGGAGCGCTTTATGATACGAAGTGTGGTAAAAATGTGAAGTATTTTTATTGTTCCACTTTGTCTTGCACTTAAATATAAAAGGGGAGTCTACATCTACTTTCCAAGTGTCTCCCAAGGGTGTTTCTAAAGCAATTATGTTGGCTGACACTGCCAAGCTTCAGAAAATGGAAACGATTCAGAGGCTGACCAATCAGCCCCTTTACCAGCAGACGAATCTAACGACTTCAAAGCTATTCATTAAGCAGTACTATGAATTGATTACATAAATTAGCATGCCGCTGACAAGGCAGGGAAGAGATGAGAAGAAGGGAGAGGAGGCCGACATAACACATCCCTCATTTGGTAAAGGCGATGGTTATTGGGAGCCCAGAGCTAATGAAAGAGACAGATCCATTAGGCACGTGCCACTGTAAGGGATTGATTGCTCTCCCCGAAAAAGGGCTGCTTCTCTTGTTACTGAGGGATTATATTTGTTCTAGCTTGTTGATCCAGCGGTAACTCTGTCACGTTTAACAAGGAAGTATAGCTTGTAGAGAGAGGGAGGGAAGATGATAAACTTGCTTCAAAACCATTATTGAAATCTTCTAAGCCCAAGCAGCGCAAGGCAGGTTGGTTTTGCTGTTAGAAGAGAAGACGTGTGAGGAGGATTTTCTGTCTGAAGCACCTGTATTTGGGACTGTTACAGCCAGAACTATCACAGGAGTTTTTTCAATTGAAACTTTGAATGGCAAAAACTGTCAGGCACGCTTGAACCCTGCCTCCGATGAAAACTGCCAGTCCAGGACTATGATGCCAAGTCTAATTGCAGGCTCCCTTGAGTTTACCAAACCTGGATCAGAGCTAAGAGGATCGGATCCTCTCGTGGAAAACCTCATCACAGCTCAGATTGCAGCAGCCAGACTCCATCTGTCCATGCTGTTCTTTGGTCAGCTTTTCCCTCTGCAGTAACTACATTGTCCCTACCTCAAGCGTGAGCATGCCATAGAATCCTTCACTCATGTATGGAGCCACTTTGATTTCGGGTGGGTCAACCCTGAGCTGTCAACATCATCACACAAGCCTCATTTTCACAGTCCAACTTCCATGATAACCAGAGAGGGACTGAGTAAAATGGTCCAATTTCTACGCTGTCTCTATGCAGCATTACTTCTTCATTTAGGACCCTCTGGACAGTCCTTCCAGTGCCTCCCTGTCTAGTTTAGCCCAGAATACGCCAGCGTAACTCTGTTAACAAGCCCCTCATCACTCTTTGTAAGGAGTAGGTTTTCCACTCATTGGAGGCACTTCTGGCCCTGCATGAAGGAAAAATGGGTTGAGTCATCTTCCGTTGCTGGTCTGTATTGTAGCACAATTTGAGTAATCTCTAATTAGGGTTGCGTGTGTTGTCCAGCCATTCAGACCCTTAATTATAGGCTTAAATTAAGCACACGCTGAAGTGCTCTTCTGAATCAGGAGCCCGAGTAAGCTCCGGCTGAGTTTTCTGCTGTATTTTGAAATTGCTGCAATCCATTATTCCAGGTGCAGCTCGGGCACTGAAACTAAACAAAACCTCTTGGAAAAAGAAGCTCTGAAGCAAAAGGCACACCTCATTCGATCACATTTTACAGGCGGCTATCTGCTGGGTGAGTTTGATGCTGCTGTTTGTCTAGCAAAGGTTGGCACGCTGCAGGAACAGTACACCGTTGTCGTTCTGTGATCAACGTCAGTTAACAAAATATTTTGCACTCCTTAAAGAAGGAATTGATCTTTTACTCTGCAGTTCTGTTACCAAAGGCGAAAGGGATCCTGAATCTGATATCCATTCATATTTCTTCCAAATTTGCATGATAAATGTTTTGATTTAAAAGGAAAGCAGTCACAAGCCAGTGAGCACGGTTCAGGGAACAGACTTCCCCACCGTTTGAGATGGCTTGTTGGTTTCTGTTGGAGAAAAAAATCCTGGGTTTGATGAATCACCGAGAAAATCCATTATGGCAAATGAATGCTGATGGCAGCTGCACAAATTTAAGCCAACTGACTTTTCATGTTGCAGTAAGAATTCAGCAAGATCAGAAACTACCAGAGCATCATTAAATCTGGATATTTGATAGAGCAGCTTTGTGCAACAACTGAACTTCAGAGAGGATTTTTCTATCCTTCACCATTGAAGTAATTTGGTGGATTTGTTATTAACCAAGACAGAAACAACGGGGGTAGAGTGTCTTGCTAACTCCAGCTACCTAGGGATTACACAGAGCTTGCTGTATTATGCAGTTGTTCCTTTGCATATTTCAACGACTCAGGGGGAAATATTAAAATGTGTAATTTCCATATTGCCAGATTATTGTACGCTCTCCGATGATTGTTCTATTTTTTATGATCTGTCAATTTTCACACTATTTAAAAAGACAATTTTACTGCCTTAATGTCAGAAAAATCTCCAAGGTTATTTTCCTTTTTTTTTCTCCTCAGCATAGGAAAGGCTACTTTTATGAGTAGAAACCTATCATTACCATTCATTGAGCACCTTCCCTTGCCACTACAGATAAACACTGAGCTTAACAGTTTTATCCTTTAAAAAAAAATAAATAAAATTTCAAATCTGCTCCCAGGATGTCTTTGGTAAATATCATGTCACCATGGAGTGCCACATTAATAAAGAGTGTGAAATAAAAGTGTGAAGTCTATGATATATCTATATCCTGTGCTTTTATATGTCATAATATTTAGTTATCCACAGCTAAGGAACTCACAAGATTTTTGAAGTGCAGTAAGCAGTACTTCGCACATTTTACAGATGAGGAGATGGAAAGAGACACAAAATAAATGCAGTGGCTGGCAGGAGTTGAGGCAGCTCCTCAAGTACAGCTCTCTGTACTCATCTGCCATCTTCCTATGCCACATACAGCCCAGGGCCTCCAGATTTGGTTAAAATGAGAAGAAATTAATAAGGCTTGGATGAAGTAAAAGGCTTGATAAGAGGAAATGCAAAGCTTGTCAACAGAATTACACATGTGAATATTTTCCCCAAAATAATGAATGGTGGAAATTAAAAGTGGATTTGTTAGTTCCCTTTTAAAGCCTTGGTGTTAATACTTGCTCTAAATGAAATGCCTTTGCATTTATTTACATAAGGATCTGCTGTTCCAGGGACAGAACAGCAATGGGTGTCCTGAAGCACTTAAGGAGAGGTTTGCCCATTGGCCATCACCCTCCAGTTCCCTACAAACCCAAGATTCATCTCAGCAGATGTCCCCAGAGAGGAGTGGGCTCTTGAGGGGCAATGAAACCAGTTGCTTCATTACCTACTGTGCAAGACACAGAGGTTTTCTGCAGACCAGGTGATCCCCAGGTAACCTGGGATCACTCTCCTGGGAGCAGGGCCTTTCTATGAGGGCCGTAGCAGAAATGGATCTTGAGCCACATTTCCTAAATCGTGCTCTATTGCTGCTGCCAGAAGACTTGTCATCAAAGAAAACCATGCTGTATGCACTCCTGGAGGACACGTGTCCCTCTCATGAGATAAGCAATGTGGGTAGGAGACAAAATAATAGCAAAGTACTGATCATATTTTGGAAGTCATTAAACTCTTTGCAGTGCTGTACTCCTCTGGCATGGTTGAAGCTATGTGGCAGGGCTGGAGGTTCTGAGCATCCTCCTAAATTCATGTCAATGGAAAACTCACCCCTTTTCTATTACAGAGGAAAAAATTTGTAGAGCCAGAGACCAATATACCCATTCAACCTCTTTAAAGTTTTCATTAGTTCCTAATGAAAGCTTTGCAGATGGAGGAGGCAGCAATTAACAATTAACAGCAATTAACAATTATTCCTTCTGCTTGCTTCCTGCTGGAAAAGGGAGACAATTAAAGTCTCTTATCCTGTCCCTGCTTGCCTCTGTACCTTTGGAATTACATTATCACGGAATCTTCTTATTTAGCAAAGTACCTGCTTTTGTTTGTGGTAAATAGCTACTGCCTTAGGACAAGGTTTTTAGAAATGCCTGAAGATACAGCTGAGTACTTCCTTCTGAAAACTCACAAGGTGTTTTTTGTGTATAAAAATGTGTAAATAGTTGGTCTTGATGTGTGATATAAGAAAGAACAGGGCACAGTAATGGATTAAGTCATGCCACAGGGAAAAGAAGATGGTGAGTGTCAAAGAAAGAGGAAAATAATGGATTTAATTTGTGAACTATACTCAAAAAAACAGGTTTTACTGTCAAGCCTAAGTCCACACAGTCTTTTGAAGGTGGAGATCCCAGGTATGTGCCTGGGATGTAGCTCTGTTCTTCAAGCTGTTTATCAGTGTCAGAGCAATGTGCTGCTCTGGGAGATGACCACCACCTTGGAGCAAGGCTTCTGAGGTGCCCGAGCACACCCCTGAAACTGCGCTTCTCTGTGCAACTCCTGATGGAGAGCTAGGACACATCTGCCTGTAAATCTTGATCATATGAACATGAGCTAAGAAAATAAACTGTAGAGTTTCACATAAGGAGACTAAGGACATGAATGGGCAAAAAAGAGCAACACATCCCTGATGGGATAATAAAGGAATTCTATTTCTGCTAGGCAGATATCTGTGCTGCAGGCAGAGAAGTTAACAGGTGTCCAGGAATGAAATGAATGGAGAAGAGAGTGTTACATGCTTAGGTGTCGTGGTTTAACTCCGGCTAGCAAAATACCACGAAGCCGCTCTCACAAATCCCCCTCCCCTCCTCCAGTGGAGGGGAAGAATCGGAGGAAAAAGAAATAAGGAAGCTCGTAAAATTGAGATAAGAACTATTTACTAATTAAATCTAAATCAATATATACAGGTACTACTAATAATAATAATTAAAATAGTAGAAAATGAAACATATAGTACAATATATACAATATGATGCAATTTCCCACCATCCACTGATCAATGCACACCCAGATGTTGAGGGATGAAAATCAGACCCCGAGAGCCACAGCCCGAGAGTGATCACAGCCCGAGAGCCGTGGCCTGAAGGCCAGAGCCCGGGAGCCTACGCAGCAGATTCCGAGCAAACCTTATCACTGATAAAATGACCAGAAAACTCGAAACAATCCACCAGCTCCCACACGAATGAGCCAGCACAGGAGTTAGCAAAGCAGCTAACGCAGGAGGGTTAGCAAGTGCCCGGAGAGACGAGCAAGGGAGTAAGGGAGAGAGAGAGAAGGGAAGAGTAATGGCTACTGGACCCTCTTCCCCACCCAAAGAGACCGGAACATGACGTACTATGGAATGAAATACTTCCTTGGTTAGTCTGGGTCAGCTACAGTATCCAAAGCGGACAAAAGACCTTGAGTTCAGTACAGGCCATCCCCAGCACCAGCTGAGGCCTTATCAATGTTTTCACTTACTGTCCAGCAACATAGTTCCCTGGTAACCAGCGTAAAGGGAGTTAACCCTTTCCTGACTGAACCCAGCACATTAGGCTAAAAGGAGAAGACTTAAGATAATGTAGCACAACTGACAGAGAATCAAGTTGAACTGAAGACCTTTTGGACTGGATGGTAGGATAAGTGCTCTAGAGATGGTGCTCAGTCTGTGATGAATCACCATGAATGGACTTGTGTGGGCAGAAGCTCTTGTTAAAGGAAAAGTAGCCCTGAGATGGCATTAACAGGGAAGACTTCAACACCCTACGTGCAGACTGGGAGACAAAACGCTACTTTCAATAGTTGGTCCCAAGTATATTTGCGATGGTCACCTGAGCAGAAAGTAGTGAAGCTGTCTATGAAGGGAGAGAAAATTTTAGAAGAGCTTGTGGTAAAAAACCAGTCTGCATTAAGCTAATGCAGTTTCTGTTAAGAAGGGTACATCAGAACTGGTCTGCAGTGAAGAATCTTGATTTCAAAAGGACCAGGATTTCTTTATGTCAGTTGGAATGGAAGTGGAGAAAAAATATTAGGATTCCAAAGTCAACTAATAATATTTATCCCCAAAGCAACTTTGTGGTGAGATTTCTCTGACTTCAGTTGTCCACAATTTAGACACATTGACTTAGTTGTCCTCTGGAGACATCTGTCTCCCTTTTTGCTGCAGAAGACAATTCATCCTGTCCTAGGTAACCGTCTTAAACAGATGAGATAAACTGCCCTCTGGAGATGTTTGTCTCCTTCCTTGGCTCTGAAAGGAATTTAGATGTAGTGCATATGCCTGAAAACCTAAAATTAAGTGATGTTGATAGACCACAATGGGAGGAAATGAGAAACTTGGGGGGGGAGGTAAAGCATTAATTAACAAAAAAAAACCCAAAAAAAAACAAAAAAACATCCCCAGGTTATGAAAATTTAGAACAGAGTGAAAATGGCTGTATTTCAAGTGGTAATTTGGGAAACATTTGTAAAATATTTTTATCACCTGAAAGAGCAGACACTAATAAAACAGCTTTTTAACACAGCCGGTCATATCAGATACATCTGAAGGCATTTCCTACCATCCTGCAGAAAACACCTCAGAAGTCCTTCCAAAACTTCAGAACTATTCGGGTGCTCACATTTAACTATGTGCTTATGTGACTAGATGGTTACAGAGCCAAGTTGAGGAACCTTCTCATTTTTGGGGGAGGAAGAAAGGGAAACGGCATTTAAAAATTATAAAGAATATTTTAATGGAGCAAAAATATAGTATGTCTAGCTTTCGTTCAACTTTAAAGCATGGATAACTGGTTACAAAACTGATGTAAGGTCGAGACTGGTTCACTTTTATGGGGGAAATATGGGCATGTCAGCAGAATGTCTCAAATTAGAGAGCTCTAAATCAAGCATGGTGTTACCTGTTCAGATCTCAGAAACATCTTTACATGGCTCTGCATGCAAATTCACTAGTGCAGCTTCTCCATGCATCACCCCTATGTGGTTTCTTTGCATCGCTTCTGCATGTCTTTGAGGTATTGCTTTCAGGTGTGCAGTGAAATCGTATGTCTGGGATGGAGATCTGGGTTTGGTCTTGTGCTTAGCTCGGCTTATGGAGGCTCGAGTGCAAGGTGAGCTGTGTGAGACAGTATTTCCCGTGCTCTGTATGAGGCATGAGGAAGTGTCTGCCCTTGTCTCCAGGACTATGGCAACTCCTGTACCTGAACTCAGTGTAAATCCAGGGGCAACTGAAAAAGATGATACTTTCCTCCTTTCCCTCCCAAGTGCTTGTTCCTACCCATCCCCAAATACTGATCCAGGCAGATAGATTGGGAAAATGAGCCAGATGAGAGATAAGACAGCTTTTTAATATGGGTTAGTCTTTAGCCAGATAAAATTCCCAACTACCAAAATACTGATGCCAGCACAAGTGAGAAAGCAGAAATGACACAAGGAGAAGATGGGACCACTACCTACAGCAAAAAAGTGCTCACGCTAAGGTGACAGTGTAACCTTGGCTTCTGGGTTAAGTGTGTTAATTCACTCCGTGTTCACTATGGACCACAAGCCTGTACGTAGGCAATTATGACAAGTAGATAAAGCACAGAAGCTCATACTGACTCTGTCTCTCTGTGGTGGGTTTGCTCTGGTTGGATGCCGAGTGCCCACCAAGCCGCTCTGTCACTCCCCTACTCAGCTGGATGAGGGAGAGAAAATACAAGGAAAGGCTTGTGGGTTGAGCTAAGGACAGGGAGGGATCATTTTCTAACTACCATCCTAGGCAAAATATATTCAATTTGGAGAACTTAGCTTAATTTATTACAAATCAAAGCAGAGTAGGGTAATGGGAAAATAAACCAAATCTTAAGCCTTTTCCTCCATCCCTCCCTCCTTCCTGAGCTCAGCTTTGCTCCCCATTTCTCTACCCTCTTCCCCCTGAGCAGCACGGGGGGCGGGGGAAGTGGCAGATCCACCTTGAAGACTGCTGACATTGGCTCTGTCAGACATGGGGGAAGATTCTAGCAGCTTCTCCCAGAAGTCAATACACTCTCCTGTAACTTCTTCACACCTCTATGCTTAGAAACGAACCACCCTGTTTACATCCAGAACAGACTGGGTGACTCAGGAAGAGATATTGTTGAGTAATACCACGTCTCACTAATTCTGATCTGTGAATGTGAAAGATATTCTGTAATTAATCTTCTAGAAACAGGCAATTAATATTCCAAAGACTATAATTTATATAGCTTCTGTCAACTTTATCATCCAGATCAGAGGATAAAAGATAGGGGTTGCAAGGGTCTGAGAAGGAACCAGCCCACAAATCTTCACTGCAGGCTCAGCGGTGAGAAAGCTAGCATTAAGCTGCTCAGTCTTAGGACAGCTGCCTGGACCAGTGTGGTTTCACCCCATGCATTCCTCCGGAGACAGAAACCACAAAAGAGGTGTGGAGCTTGGTTGTCCCACTAAGGCTATGGGAAGCCTACATGTGGGTGTCTGTTATTGCATCTGGTACAGTCAGTGGAGCTGTGCAAGCATATATCCAGGTGGGACTTGAACCAGTTGCCGCTACATAGGTGTCTAACACTATGTGAGCAACCCTAAAATGCCACTTCTAGCTGCTGCTCCAAGAAAGCATGACTTTCCCTTGGATTTTCCATCCCATTCATGTCTTGGATGTCCTGGGGTGATCACTAGTTCCATCCTTGGCTAGAGTCAGGTGAGACGCTCTCTGCCCATGCACATGAAAATTAAATAACACACATCCTAGTGCTGCCCTGCTGTGTCTTAAGTGGCTGCAAGCCTCAACCTGCAGGTTGCCTGATGGGCCCAGACGTGCCTGTTCTCAGTTTATATAAGACAAGACTGATCTGACTCTTCTCTGGAGTCAGAAGGGATGAGATATCTCAAGAAAATGCATGATGCTGGATCCCCAAGCCCTTTTCTCCACCGTCCCATCAGCCAGACTTCCCTCTGTCTGCTCTTTTCTGCTCCTAGTCACATCTTAAAAGAAGGGTGGTCATCAGTGCAATACCCAAGGGAGGTACTATGGAGCTGCAGGCTATGTCTGCTTTGAAAACTAAGATTTCCATCAGTATTGAGTCTGCAGTGCCTAGAAAACGTATTATGACCATTTCCTTCTGCCCTGTGTTCTCTGAAATGTCACCAAATTTCACCATTATTTCAAAACCTACAGCCCCTTTCTTTCCACTTCTAAAACATCCGTAAAGTATCCACTGGATTACCTGAACCAAACCTGTCTTTACGAGCCTGTCAATAATACTAATATACGAAAAAAGGCAGCGAACGAGTCTTCGTCTCACATCTCTAATGCTCTATCAGTAAAAATTAAAGATAGATTTGTCTGAAATAACTCACAATTTAAAATGTCTTTTCCTATTCTACATTAAGGGAATCATCTTCAAAGCAATCTGCACAAATCCCATTAACAGCAATAACAGAATTTGTGCGAGTAACTCCCCAAACACCACTTTGAACATTAAGCCCTTTACTTAATTCAATATCAGATAAAAAACGATCTAAGGAAATGCAAAGACTTGATATTCTGGTTCGTGTTTCACAATGGACTGGAGACTCTCACACGCAGAGACACACGCATGAACATAGACGCTGCAGCTTAACAACTGTAAATGGAAACAGAAAGCTGCTTCTTATTAAAGGAATTAAAAAGAAAAAAAAAAAGGGAAAGAAAAAGCCCCCAAAAAGCAACTTTAAAATGCCTATGCAATAGCAGCTCCATTCCCAGAAGAGAAATTAAACTTTGAAACACATTTCTGAACATGTTGTATTGGTTTTCTGAGGAATCATGGCAGAAAACAATACCCCCTAACTGTGGGTGCATCATTCAGCACGCTGCGGTTAAATTTCCAGCTTCTTCTCTGCTTTCCATCTCTTCTCTTTCCCAACCTGTTGCTCATCCCATCAGGCACTAGGCATCCTGGCTGGCTCCAGCTCCTTTTAAAGTCAAAGAGAAGACTGCCTTCACTAGATATGGACCAGACCTCTCCATCACATGCACCCCAAGTTTTGGTCATTGTTGCATCTGTACCTCTTGGTGAGGACCCTCTTTGAGGCCCATGGACATAATCTTTTCCTTCACCCACTCCATTGCCAATGAATATTTGATCATGGACCAGTTCCCTTCTGCCCTGCCCTCCCACAGCCAGTGTCCTCTTACAGCAATTCAGATTTCTCCCAGAAATGCCTTGGTGGAGGTACCATCCCAGCTGCCCTCTTAGGGACACAGTGTTCCCAGCCAACTGACAGAGGGGGAAGATTTTAAATTGACTCAAAGACCCCTGAATTGGGAGAATAGGGAAAAGGATTCCCCATTTTGGACTGCCATGCTGTGTGATATGCAGGAACATCCCGGTCTGCCTCAGCGGTTAATGGGCTGAGAGAGGACAACAGGACTTGCCCACTTGAAAGAGGTGTGTGAATTTATTCCAAGTTCTTGGTGGAAGATATTCTCATTATTTATTACTTGTAACAACAGGAGCTAAAAACAAAGTCACGCTTCAAGGCACCAGCAGTTGTAGATACTGGACAAGCACAAAACAAAATGAGATGCCAAAGGTCTGGCACTCAGAAGCAGGGCATTGAGCGATTGCAGTTGGGGACATGCTGTGCTCAAGCCCTCCTTGGCTAGGAGATTCCTGCTGTGGAGGCTGTAAAGTAGAAAGCTTCATTAGTAAAATGCAATTAAGTTCAGCTATACATCCAGGAGATCAGCAGAGCTTCCAGGTTTCCTGTACAAACTCAAAGATTTACAGTTTGGATGTTTGAGGGTCCTTCCAACTATGAACAAAAGTGAACTTCAGAGTAAATGATTGCATTTTTATGTGGTGATCTCTCCCAGGACACTCTTCCCTAGAGACATGTGTGATCTCAGCTTAAACCAGTGGGAACGAGGTTCCTGACTGCTTCAAGGTCTCCAGGTCTCAGTGGCAAGTCCATGAAAGTGATAACAACACTTTTGTCCCCTGACAAGGTCCTCGCCTTTTGCTGTGTCTCACCATGAGAGTAGGGAATATCTCCCGAGTGCTCTGTGTGTGTGTGAGGGGGGTTTACAGCAACAAGTTGTTCCTGCTACACATCCAGCTGTTACACATGGAAAGACAGCGTGGGCTCTCCAACACGTGGACGTAGCTCACATCTGAAATAGCAGCAGCAAACCTCAAAGCACACACCAACAGTAGTTGCTCCACATATAGATTAGTTATGTCAATTAGCTGGAAAATTTCATGTAACTGGGTGGATGCTGTGTGGGTGATGTCAGCAAGAGGATGAGAGTCCCCTGTCATCCACAATAGCCCCAGTAAAATAGAGCTGTTGGGTATATTGCTTTTGCATGTAACCAAAAGCCTCAGGCATGGTCATGAAGGGCGTATAAATGAAGCTGATTTGAGGAAATTAGTTCAAACGTTACCCTCACACAGAAATATAAGAAAGCTTCACTTTCTCATAGAAGTGATTTATATCTGTTCTTAAGTTTTGTATGCAATGGAGTCAAGGTAAGAGTCAAGGAGACCCTGGTGTTGGGCCTGCTCCTCCTTGTTTTCATTCTTCCTTCTTTTCTTCCACTTGTCTCCTCTTGCTATGTGGAGACTCTGAATTTACATGAAAAACTTACATTTATTCTTATGGAGATCTTTCAGGATCAACAAAAAGCTGTCTTAAAATCTCTCTTTAGGGAAGAGAATAAAAGATTGCTGTTAATCCCAGGCTGAGTCAGGAAAGTGGTCGATATGGTCTTCTCCTGGGAACAAAGAGCAGGTTCCAGAGGACCATCACCCTGTAAACCCCACCTAGAGCAGGATTATCAAGAGCTAACAGCTTTTTCAGGAGCTAAAGGCTCTTCCTAGCTCTCTCTCTGGCTAGTGGGAGTTGTCCACTAAGGGAGACTCTATTATCATGCCTGGAAGGAATGCACACTCAAGCATTCCCATCCCATGTCCATCATAGGTATTGCATTCCCTAAAATGGCATGGGGGAGCATCCAACTGAGTCAGAAGCGCTAGAGCTTGAATGCCAGCCAATGAAGCACATCTACTCCTCCTTACGGCTCACCTTTAGGCACGGCTAGGCAAACCCTACGGTCTAGCCCTTGCAGGTTTGGATCTGACCTTCTGCAACTCCGCATTACAAAGCCTGATTTCCAGACATGACTTCCTCAGAGACACAAGCACAATGACGGCAGCGCTAGGTAGTACTGTAGCATCATGGTTTGCTGTGACCCCCAAATCACACGCTTTACCTCCCCAGCAAAGGACTCAAGAGGGAAATTATCATCGCAGATGCTTACTTGAAATCCAATCCATTTCATCTGTGAATTTTCTGCTTTTACTTTTATTAATTGCTACATTAATCACCAGTCAAAGTGAGCTTTTCAAAACGAAATGACCATCCAATGGCGACAACAGCTTAGTGGTTTTGCCTGGGAATATTACGCTTCGTCATCCAAATGCCATCACTTTTTTATATGCTGTACAAGTGCTTGTTGCTGGAGGTCTTATTTTGACACCCATTCGAAGGTCAGGTTAAACAAATGTCAGATAGGAATAAGATTTGTCTAATTGGTCCTGCCTTGCAGAAGGGAAACAGTCAAGCTGACACCTCAAGGTTTCCTGCAGCTCTATTTTGCTCTGTTTTTAAGATTTTATGACTTATTAGACAAGGCAGTGTAACTACAACTTCGGCTGGATGCAGACATAAACACAACTTACGTTAATGGAGTACAGGCACTATAGCAAGAGGTGTATCGTTCTTAAGTAAATATTGTAGCAGTAGAGGGACTTTGAGAATCATTAAATTCACTCAAAGGCATGAATCTTGAAATTAAAAAAGCAATAACAACGCTAACAAAAGCAGCAGTAACAGCAACAATATGGTTATTAAAAACAATAATTATTTGTCTCAAAAGTCTGCCTGAAAACCCTAGGAATGAAATATGGCAAACTATATTTTTTTTGTTCATTCTGTATGCGGAAAAGAAAGATGGGGTTTCCTCAGAGACCTGAAAACTTTATTTCTGTAGTAATTTTTAGACTACATGTTGGTGTTCATACTGCTGCTTACGTGACTGCTTGATTGTGTCCCCAAATCAGGTAAAGTATCTAGAAATCGTTCCTAAATTGATTTTTCATTAAAAATCGCAACACTAAAAATTGAGGTGGTTTCAAAATCTTGGCCTGTGTTGCCAGAAGCAAGGTTGGTACATATTTTTTCCCTGAGGAAATGATATATGACAACCGTATTTCATGTGTTGGTCATTAATTTTAAGGAGTTCAGTTGGAATTTCTTGCCAGCATTTTACTAAAATCACTTTGCATTACATTCCTCAAAAATTAGCCCTTTGCGGAGCTCTGAGCTCATGTCTTCCCTGAGCAGGGGCAGAAATTTAAGAACCGGTGTCTGACCTTTGCGTTACTTTTAAATGACTATGCAGTAAGCTGCAGGGAGATACATGGATTTATTTTCACCTCTGGATTCTGAAGAATATCATAAAACATTCAAGCTTTTGCTCTTTTAGTTTTATGTCACCATCAGACTTAGCTCACAATTATTTCTTGTATAAATCCTTCACGTTCTCTACATGCCCTTTGAGTGAGTGCTTCTGTGGTCTAGCAAGTCATATGTCAACACACACCACTACCCACTGGTCTGATACTTTATTTTTAAGGCTGTTTGGACAGGTCACTGACTATCTGTACTTCTGTCCTCTCCAAAGTACAGGCTGTGGTTAGTGTCATAATCAGTAACACAGAAGGATTTCCATCCCAAGACTTCGTTGATATTGTAAAAATAAATATTTCCAGTGGTTTGATCCTTTTGTAAATCACCGTAACCACACTTGCTTGCTCACGGTTGCATTTTTGCCTGACAAAGAACAGCCAGTCTTGATGAACTAAGAGAAACGGTGGAACACAGGAGGAACAATTTTGTTTCTCCCCTTTTGCCGTATCCACAATATTTACTGAATCACAGAATCATGGAACGGTTTGGGTTGGAAGGGACCTTAAAGACCATCTAGTTCCAACCTCCCTAAATTGAAAGCAGGGAGATTTAGATTAGATATCAGGAAAAAGTTCTTCCTGGACAGGGTGGGGAGGCACTGGGACAGGTTGCCCAGAGAAGCTGTGGATGCCCCATCCCTGGAAGTGTCCAAGGCCAGGCTGGATGAGGCTGGGAGCAACCTGGTCTAGTGGAGGGTGTCCCTGCCCATGGCAGGGGGCTTGGAACTAGATGGTCTTTAAGGTCCCCCCCAACCCAAACCATTCCATGATTCTATGATACACTGGTATCAGCACTGAAGCCAAGCAGATGACTTTCTCACCGTACCTCCTCAGGGGTGAACCAAATACATCACCACACAACCCTCAATGCCCAGCCAGACAAAAAACTACCCTGGAGAGAGAGATGATTTATCGTTACTTTATTAACAACGTGGCTTACAATTGTTTCAAGTAAAAAGGGGATTCATTTCATTTTGAATAAAAATTAAAATATAACTCTGAATATAGATTTTCACCTATTTACATGAAAACATATATACAGATTAGAATCTTACAGCAAACTAACAACATGCCCTTTGCCCTGTGAACTTTAAAAAGTAAAAACACCAGCATCGATTGATTGATATGTATATATATACATACATATACACACACACAGATATATACATATATATATACACATACATATATATTTGTAACACACCAAAGGGATTATATACACAAAGTTTGATTCAAATCTTCAGTACAAACTGGAATGCAAAACAATTCAAAGGTTTCCAACGTGCATCACCACGAATGGACCGTAACTGCTGGTTGTGGAGCTCATTTCTGGAGGGTTTAAATGCTCACCTTGCCCTACTATGAGAAGCCTCAACTCCCTTCAAAGCCTGCAATTGAGACTTTCATCTCTGTAGGGTCAGAATCCAGCAAACGCCTGGCTGTACCTGACATCCCTGCCTGTGTACGTGAAAGTATCATGGTACCGTTCCCCAGGTGTTTTCTAGCAAGAAGATCCTGCTGGAATAACTGCCCGTGTCAGCCCATCCTGACCGGGTTTGGCGGAGGAGGGACTGGGAAATTTGAGGTGTACATTTATAAGCAGATATAATGTCCACAATCTCCAGTGACACTGGAGCAGCACCAAGCAGGTGAGGTGACTCAGGAATGGTAATTTTTGTCCTGTCACATCATAACACAGAGCTGAGTGTTTTGCAGACCCACACCTAAACTCAGGGTAATGTGACCTATTTCTAAGGGTCAGAGCTCAGTTTTTAACCCCTGACATTTCCTATGGAGGTCTGAAAGGTGCAAGAGGATGTTCTTCATCCCCCAAACCCAGCAAACACACAGGAGTTGAGTCCAAAAAAGAAAAACTGATTTTTCCCTACTATCCAGCCAAGGAGCCTAGAGTCACCTGAGACAAATCCCTGTATCTCCACCAGCGAAATAAAACATGAACCTGCCGGCACTGTAGCTCTGAGTGTATTGCCATCTTCTTTCCTTCCTCTCACCTGGCTCCTGCTAAGACTCCAAGCACCTTTGCAATGAACAAGACTCAAGGAAGCCTTCAGGAACGATGATCATGGACCACAACTGGCACTTAGGGACACAGTTCAGTGGTGACCTTGGCATTGTTAGGTTTACATTTGGAATCTATCTTAAAGGTCTTTTCCAACCTAAATTTCTGACTGATTCTACGATTCCTTGTTGTGAGAGGTCCCTCACCACAAAGCCCAGAACCCCGACCTTTCTCCTGCCCTGAAACACTCTTTTCCCTCTCCCACATCCTTGACAGACATGAAGTCCAGGAACATCTGTGAGTAGGTAGTCACATGGCAATTGGCCTGCTGCATTAGGCTACTTGGGCTACCTGACCTATCCAGCAACAGCACTCCTGGAAACATCTGTCCCTCCACAGTGAGCTGTTGGGAGCATCTGCCCCCCCAGCTGCACAGACAACTCCTTCAACAAGGTGTTGAAGCAAGATCTCCTTGTCTCACCTGACCTAACGGCTTGTCCACAAAACACCCCTGCGCTCATCCACAGTGTGATGATGGATAAAAATGTATTTTGCTGGTATGCTGTGCCCTGGGCCTTTACAAAGGCTGGATTTAAAATCCTAAGAACGTGAAACCTTTTTTCAAGGTAAGAATTCACATGAAAGACTGGAACACGAGAAAGGCCACGAGTATTTAAAACTATGACCCATGTTGGTTTTGTACAGTTCACATCTTCTGCTAGAGAATCCCAGTGCATGGCCCCAAACCACTGCAAACCCACTCCTCGGCAGGACGGCTGACATTTAAAGGACTACTGGGCTGTACAACTCTCATCGTTGATGACTGGCTCATATGCTAAATGCAGCCATTAACATCATTTTCACATTTTGCTGGAGCATTGCACCAAAGAATAAATGAGAATATTAAATGTTCTTTTGTTGGAGTTCATGAGCACCTAAGGACACGAGCCCTCTCTTGTTGTCTGGCAGATTTCAGTTGGATTTCTGTCTGCCAGGAGGAGGGATTTAAATTCTATGTTAATTAATTGTACATTTTTTTACTTCTTTCTTAGTGAAAGAATTTGGTGAAGATCTGGTCCCACAGCCCACATATCATCTGTGAAGGCTCTTCCACTAACCTTGGTTACTTCTGGATCAAATCCTGAGTAACAGATTCCCTTAACTGTGGGTCAGTTGATGCGACAAAGAGTATTATTGAGGAAAAAAACCACATATATGCACCTATATTTTGAAAGTGTTTTTACATAAATATACTGTATAAAACTTCAAAGCTCAAATTATTTGGGGGAGGGGCGGTTTATTTGTTGTGTCTCTGAGTTAAAACATCTGCAGCCACGTGAAAAAAAATAAATCCTAATGCTTAAGACGTTGCTGATTACAGAAAATATTTCTTGGAATATGGAATCAGCTTTGTAATCCCAAGCAATGGAAAATACGGCGTGACATATCTTAGCACCGAAATGGAGCCCTTGAGACAATATTTATCCACATGTAATAAAGCTGGTTTTAATGGTGTTCAGTTGCAGCATGTTCTTCTCTTTTGGCACTTGAATTTGGAAATGGGAGGAACAGTCCGAGTTCAACATTTTCTAGACACACTGCACTAGAAAAGCAAAAAGTATTTGAAGTGTTCTGATGGTACCAAGCTTCTAAAACGCTGAGATGGCACTGCAGCTCTGCCAAATTCAATTTTGTTCCCTGGAAAGAACAAGACAGGCTTTCCAAGTGTCCAAATGTTGATTATAGCAGCCCAAGAGTGCCTGGTTGGCTTTCAAAGAGCTGAGGTGGCGTTTGCTCCATGCTGGGGATGGCAAAAGGCTGAAGGTTAAAGCCAAGGCATGGTGACTTTCCAGTTTAAGGCAAATTAGCTGTTTACCCAGAGTGAAATATCAAGGATTTTAGGTGTCTAACAGTGAGAAACGTAAATCCTAGCAGACGTTCGGATACCTCTGACAGTGTGGGTCAGGCCATCTCAGCTGGGACACGCATCTGCCAGATACTTCACTAAGGACAGGTTGTGTAACTATCATCTGCCCAGGTTTCAGTGGCTACTGAAGGCATGCAGCAATTCCAGGAGGTGTTCTGCACCTGGCAGGACCAAACAACCTAGGGCTATTGCATATGGTTAACACGGTGGAGCTGGAGACCCTGCAACCCTTCTCAGTGCTGAGAAGCCATCATGCCTCCGAGAGGTAGAAAAGCCAGGGTTTGGTCATCCTGACACTGAGGAAAAAAATGGACTGTGGATGTGAGCTGTGATTTCAAGCTGAAAAGGTCCTAAGAGCTCTGAAACCAAGGACAGCATTTTTCTTCAAGGTGGGAGAGGGGCATCTATTACAGAAGGAGGAAGGCAGGACAGCCAGCAGGGAAGCATGGTCAGTCCCCTAAGTTAATGCTTTAATCCAATTTCAAAGACTGATGTTATGGGCCTGCAGACTGGGAATTGGCTGATTCTGTCAAAGTAAGTGCTGAGGGGGTGGGGAAGGGAGCAGGGACTTGCCCATGGCTCTGCTCAACCTGACTGAGTGCAAGCTCAGAAGAAGCCAGTGCAGAGGAAGATGGGCTGGTACCGTGCACTCTTCAGCTCCCAACATTTCTCCAGGAGTGCCCATCTTTGGTCCTATGCCTAAACAGAGGCCAACAAGAGGTGCCTGCACACCCTTCTTGTGGGAGCAAAGTGGTCTGTGTGAATGTGCTGAAGTTCAGCATCCAACAGCCCAAAACCAACACCAGGGTTGCTCCTCAGCCCTTGGTAATGGTCCTGGATAATCATGAATTCAGCACTTCGTAGTTGTGGCCTTCTGTAGCTGATAACACAATAAACTCCAGGCCTGGGTGCCAAATTCAGAACGGGGTGGGAGAAGATGTGGCTTCACCAATGTCACCAGTTTATTTGTGAAGTTGTACCTGTTCTGAATTTGACTCAGAACTGGGGTTGGACCAAAAAAACCCTCCAGTGGCTTATACTTCTACTTAGCAAAGTAAAGCAGTATTTTACCCAAACAAGATCGGGTTTCCATCATTTCCTTTGAAGTGTATTACTCCAAAGCCTTGCTAATGTTCCAGAACTGAAATGAAGTCCAGGCCAGAGTAAATAGTTCCTTCTGATCTCTGCCTAAGCTGTAAGTGACAATTCAAGCATACTGTCCAATTAAACTATGCACAGTTCATTTTCCACTTGCTTAAGAAATCATCTAAGTGGTTCAGCTCCAGCTTTTCTGGGAGGCAATCAGCGCAACAGACAACAGTAGCCCAATCCCTTGTTTCTTCCCAACCTGCTGACTGAAAGAAGTAATAAAGCATTTACCACCCAAGGTAATTTTAGGATAACCGTGTCAGGTTATCATCTTCTCTGAAAGGACAGAGAGTGATAAATAACACTGAAGAACAACATATTGAAAGACAAATGGTGAGGAGACAGAAACCTGAGGAAATAAAAGAGCTGGCGCAAGCTAAAATTAAAACTCTTTTTTTTGTTTAATAGGTGAGTTTTAAATACGATTTAACTTCCCTGAACAATCAGTAAAGACTCCCATGTGCTGGACTCAATGCTTCACCCATCCTCTGCTTGGCCAACATCAGAGCTGGTTGCCCTCAGAGTCCGCAGCTGTCAGTGCCCCAACCATGCCTCCATGAGTAGTTAGCTGCCATAAGAATATCTACTGTTACAAGGATGATGGAGAAAGCAATGACGTTTTTTCAACATGTCCTAGAAAGTGTTAAATGCCTCTGACAAATCCCAGTGGCCAGAAACTCCAAGAATATCAGCGCAGCAAAGGATGGTCCGAAGAAGGTCGATGTGGCAAGTGAAGGATCAGTGCTGAGATGTTGTTTAGCAAAAGCCATTCTGCTTCCCTTCCTGGAAATGTCCTCCTACGCTGGTTCTCCTGACAGCAGTCTTCTGGGAGCGCTCTCCTGCTGACAGATGTTACACCAGCCATCGGAGGGACTGGGCTGAAGTGAGGAGCTGGGAGAAGCACCCTCCTTGTGCTCCCATTTGTCTGGGTACAATCCTTTTGTCTTCTGAGACAAAACAAGGAGTAAGATTTTTAGGGGACCCTAAGAGGGATCCAAAGCAGTTATCAAACCAGTTGCATGGACAACAGATCCAGTCTAAACCACAGGTTTTTTTGATGTCTGCACCACTACAGAACTCTATTCCTGGATTTCGGAGAAACAAAAGAAAACCATTTGATGGAGAGGTGACTACTTCTTTTCCCTTCAGTCGATGAAAACTTGAACAACAAGAACTTCCATACAAGACAACAGCTGAAAACAGATCCAGTCCTGCTCATCTCCCATGTAAGAGAACTTCTGATGAAGTCTTAGGAGTGGGCAGGATCTGGCCCAGCCTGCGGTGCCTGATCCCATCATGTTCCTCAGAGGCAAATCAGAAAACTCGCTGAAAGACAGACTGGAAGGTCCACAGTGATGCATGACAGTCTTGCTAACACATGCTCTAGGGCAGATTCGGATGTAGTCCAGAATATTTATTTCTGAGGCTTTGCTTCTTTAGTCCAAAGAATTTAAGGAGGAAAGTGAAGGAGCAAGCAGCAGCTATAGGCTGGTGTTGGTCAGTATGTTTTTCTGAGCATGTGGTGGGATTATCTGATCCAAGCTTGCTGTCACCTCATGGTGAGTGCTTGAGATGGGAGTTATCTGGCCATAAGCACTGTTTTCAGATTTAGGGCTAGAAATGGCGTTTCTTTTTGAAGAGGTCTTCAGTGAGTGGGCTTTGGCATCACAGCACTGTAACAGAGCTGTGTACAATATCCAAGTTGAGTGCCCCAAGGCCAGGGAACAGGGGCCTGTTTCTGGTTTGAGAACAAAAGTCTCCCGCAGTCAGTGGTTTCCTATTAAATCAGGCTAAAACTCAGCACAAACCATTCAACTCACTTTCTGAGTGAGGGATTCACTTGCACCTTAAAGTCAGAGCAGAATTCAGACTTGGTCCCAGTTTGGTTCTAGGATTTGGGAGAATCTTACACCAATGTGATGCCGTCAACCTCTGCTGAGTTACAGCAAATTCAGGCTCAGCATGTGGGACTAATGGGCTCATACATCCCTGCAAAGTAAACGGGAAATGTATTTACTCCTGTAAATACAACTGAGGCAAACCCAAGGTGTCTGACCCATTTCTTCACCCTCTCTGGTGCTTACCCTGCTTGGCATGAAGCAAGCTCCCAGTTTCACTAGCCAGGGTGGCCCTGGGACAATCCGGGAGCTCTACATACAGACTGCATTGGACCGGATCCTCAGCTGCTCTAAAGCACTGGGGCATACGCAGCCTGAAAACATCGATGCTTTTTATTTCTACCTAGCAACCAGATTCGTGAAGGTTCAAATGAAACCAGCATTCACTCCAAAGTCTCATCATTAAATCTGAATAACCTTTTTTTCACCCCATGGGGCTCAAAGTCAGGCCTTTAAAGCAACTTGGATTTAAGAGGATGGGCTTGCCTATGAAAGCTTTCATGCATGTTCCTTTACAAGAAAGCATACTGTACAGATCACATCACAGAGTCATTCAGCTTCTTGTGCACAGCCAGCACAGCTCAGGAGGCATTACTGTGCACCAGGTCTTGTTGCACCCATCAGTTCACTGCAGCTTTGTCCGACATGGTACAGAGACCGTGGGTTGAGTCTTCTTCTATAAATCACTCGGGAACAGTGTATGACTGGTATAGCACTTTTTCCTTTTGTAAGACTGGAGAAGTGGGAGAAAAAAAGCCCATTGATCATTAAGATCAAATTTGCAGTAAACCCCAGTTACTGCTACAAATGATCACTTACTTACATTTCAATATGAAAGAAGTGTGTCAGAGTTGGTTGAAAGAAATATTCATGTCCATAAACTGACCTAGACAAACCTTCATCATCCAGAAACGTCCAACCCTTCTCCTTGGGAATGCATCTGCCATCGGTAGTTTTGTTTTAAGGAGCGACAAACCATCCTTGCACTAAGGCGTAAGAGGTTGATGAGGCTCGCGAGGAGAGATGCCAGCAGTCTTTCAGTGTGCTTTACAAGTACAGAAAAGTTAGTTCAGTTTGTTGCTAGTCTTCTGTTGTGGGTTGTTTTTTTCCCTTTCCTACAAATTAATTTCCAGTGCTTCCAGTTCCAAGTGTTCTTGGAAAAGAAAATGGATAGGAAAAAAACCCAACCTTGAACAAGGTGAAATGTTAAAAAAGAGAAGGAACAAGAAGGAGAACAGAAAGAAATGGAGGAGTGCAGTCAGTTGGCGTATTGTGCATAGAAAGCAACTTTTACTCGCTCGATCTGGTGACACAGTTTGATGGCTGGACCAAGCTTCAGCTCCATACATTCTTGCACCGTGGGCAGTGTCAGCAACAGAAGGGCTTGGCCGTCAATGTCCTGGGGAAGAAAAAGACAGGGAAAATGGTTTTGTTTGTGGACTCTGGAGGGCAGAAAGCATAACCAGGCCTGGAGAAGAAAGAAGGGAAGTTTGCCTGAAAAAATTAAAGGTGGTTTTGTCCTCTGCCCTTTTCTCCCACTTTGATGCTGTCCATCTCCTTTCCCTGGGATACCTCACGCTTTTTCAGAAGTTGTCTAGTGTGTCTTCATAGGCTCTCACCTTGCCCTCAGCTTGGGAAAAGCCTTCCAGCTGCTGAAATGCTGGATCACCTTCTACAGAAACTCTACAGGGTCCACAGAGATCTGATTAGTCCCAGACTGAGGAACTGAGAGAAAGGGGAGGCTGCAGAGAGCACACCAGGAGACACAGAAGGGACATGAATGCATAAACTGAAGCCAGTCCCCCTACCAAGTCAGAACCTTCTACTCCTTTGGCCCATGATTTGTTCAGCACAGGTTTATGACTACATTACTCCATGCTGTGCTTCCTGGTCCACCCAGGACCTACCTTGTTCCATTTCAGGTGCTGAACTACCAAGACAGAGGGGTCTGGACCACATGAAGCCCTTGCAATCTCTAACATCCCAGAGGGGCATAGGCTGAAAGGGACTTCGGGAGGGCACATCCTGCCCTCAGGCATATCTATGCAGCAAACTCCATAACTAGCATCCCAGAAAAAAAAAAAAAAAGCCTTTTTATTAGGCATTTCTGTTGGCTTTATGATCCTCTTCTTAATTAAGAGCTCAAGTCCTCTTTATTCTTTAATGGACTGAGAAGCAGACAAGCAGGGTACCAAACTGCTTTTTATCCCACAGGATCAGTCAGAGTGCAGAAAACACACTGTAAGTCACAAGCAACATAAACTCCCTGGGATGTCCCTGATTAGGCAGCATTAAACACAAGGAGGATTTGGACACCTTAAGTACTACTTTGATCAGGACTGTCCATGGCTCAGGTTCTTCCTCCACTGAAGCTCGATGGCATAGCCCATTGCACCACAGCTTCCTCGCAAATCACAAGGAAAAGCTTCAGTCATTTGTGTTTGATTAAACTCCCCACAAAACTCTTTGGCAAAGCAGAGATGGGGTTGGCTTTCAAGCCCTGGGATTATTCCAGTCTGATTAACAATTGGTTGGAGCACGCTGCGACGCAGTGACTACAGCATCTTGCCATGGAGTGTTTCAGCCTTGCTCTAGACTTGCACTTCAACTTCTGCCAGTCAAAGCAGCTGTACTCAGGTACAGAGTTACTCATGGTGAAGAATCAGAGAGAGTTCAATGTGCATTTGGCTGTACCACTGATTGCCATCGGCTATGGCCTAATTAACCATAATTGCTTCTTTCTAACTATGATTTCTTAGTGTTGCTCTTTACTTTCAGCAGTGGCTGTTACTCATTAGCCAAGGAATGACTCTTTCTATATAAATTTTGCACGTTCGCACTGATTTGAGATGAAAAGCATTGGCTTCTACTTCTGCAAACCTATCTTAATGGGGAGATGCTTGGCATCTCCTAAAATTAGGTCATGCAAGGGCCTGACTGCCAGAACTTCAGAGGGATGAAGATGGGGAGTAGTTGTCTACATACTTGGAGCATCTAGGTGTTGGTGCCAAAATTCAGACCACCAGTTTTGGGTTCAAGCAGCAGTTTTTTCCTGTTCCCAGGCTGATATTTTAAAACAGGGTGGAACTCATGTGGTCATTACAGACAGCTTGTTAGGTACCAAGTGCTGGTATGCTGAGGTGCCTGTGGGACACCAGGATGGTGCTGTGGACCTTGGCATTAACAAGAAATGTGTAAACCTCCTGCTTTTCACAAGCACTATGGCTGGAATGTTTCTAGCCTCTCTGAGGATTTGGCAAGGCTCTGTCTCCAGTTTCCAAGGGCTTCCATGGCTTGCCAACATTTGTTCTGTATCTTGGTCTGAGGGGATCTAAAGCCTGATCACCATCTCTTTGTCAAAGCTCAGGGCCCAGCTAGCAAGGTGGAATGTGCTGCTCTTTGATTCTCGTGATGTTTATAAGCACCACAGACACAAAGAGAAGAGTTACACGAAGACATCTACCTGCTCCTGAAATATTTTGGCGAGGGGTGCACAGTCAGTCAGTTTAATAAACCTCACAACATCAGTCACAGTCCACTCCAATGGATTACTGTCCAGGATGAGCTTCTCTTCCTCTTCTTGCTTAATTTCCTAGAAAAAAACCAAAAGCTCTCATAAAGAAATCTGCCTTCTGTGAAGAACCAGGGCAGGGATGCCCTCCTCAGATGAGGAAGGCTTGGCACTGAAGGTAATTTAGGAAGAATATTGTTATTAATATGGGCATACTCACTTCCTTGACTTGCGTGCGCTTCTCTGCCTCACCATAGGAGTGGGGCTGGGGTCTCCGGTTCCGTCGGGCTCTCTCTGTGGGGGGAGGTCGGTCCGACTCAGTGCTACTCCGCAAGGTGACTGCTCGCCGGGGCCTGGTGGAGGGGACCTCGGCGGAGGAGGTATCCGTCTGGTCATCCCGGAGCTCTGAGCTGGTTTCTTCGCTTCCCGTCTCGTCCTCCATCACATCCGGCTCATCATCTTCACTCTCCTACACAGGGACCATTGGAGAAACAGCATCCAGGCTTGGAGATTAATACAGCAGCAAATCAAAAGGCACGGGGTCAAACCGCATGCCCGTGCCCATGCTGGTCCAGGATAACATTTATTTTAACCAAATTATCTCATTTTCATTACAGTGCTAAGTGGATTAGCCCTCAATTTAGATTTGTTACAAAATGTAGAAGGAAAAAATACACGGTGGACAAATCCTTTTTCCATTTCTTACAAAAGGTCAACGGCAATAACTCATCTGGCATGAAATGTTCCTCTCGGGCTTGCATCTCAATCCTTGTGGCACCGCAGCATGCGCATGAGAAGGGGAAATGGAAAATACTAAAAGGATAGAACGACACTCAGGTTCCTTGAAATTAAATAAAGTCAGAAATAGGCTTGAATTTAAACCTTCACCTTGCTTCAAATTGTCATGGGTGTCACTGGTATTGAAACGAAGGAAATTTTGGTGCCTTTTAAAAATACCTAGATGTACAAGTGCATACTTGTACCTGATTTCTCAGCTGGCATTTCTGTAAAACCCAGGACGGAGGATTTCACCCAGATTTCCCTGCTTTCAGCCTAACTGCTGATGGTGAAGCAGAAATTTCCATTTAAAGGATATTGTACCAGATTCTTGTTATTTCTGTCACACAGTGCTTGCAAGCACACACCAACTGATGGAAACTGGGTATTTTGAACTTTATATATACGAAAGTGTCCCAAATGGCTTCAACAGCTCAGCTCTGATCAAAGTGTGAGCGTGCATCCAAGCCATATGCTCAGTGAAAGAGAAATTTTAGACTAAGTTAGTTATATTGGCTGAAAGGTTGAAAAACTTGGCTAATGGTTGATTTAGGCTTAACATGAGTTTATTTCAGTTTAAATTCCTTTGAAGCAGGTATAATGTAAGGAAATGAAGCAGAACTGCACCTAAATGAGGACTAAGGCATGAAAATGCAAGCAATCAACTGAAAGCTGCCTAAAATATCCCCCCTCCAGCTGAAGTAGAGGGAATTTAAGTAAATCAGTTCTATTTCATGTTGCACAAAGCAGCAATCACTGGCACTCAGTTGAGGATGGGAAACCACACATGAATTTGTCATTACTATCATGGGAAAACCATCTGGGAATGGTCCACACAGTCTGCTCCAGGTTGTATCTGGACATGAATCATTGCTGAAGCTGGGACCTCATCATATCACACAGCGTACTGGAAAGATTGAGGCCTCAAGTACCATATATGTGGGACACAAACCATTTGTTTGCTTTCTAAAGCTTCTAGAACATCTATTGTTTGATGTTGTGATCCAAAAATACTATGAATGTTTAATGAAAAAGTGAAAGTCTTTGAAACCGTAATGCCCCGAGAGTTATTTTTATTTATTATAGTATTTAGAGATCTTAGGCATGGATCACAGACCTCCTTCACTTGGCTAAATGCTGCACAAAGCATCTAGCAGGCTCATCTGCCTGCCTACAGGCTTACGAGGAAGCAAAAGAAAACAAAAATAGAATATGAGACAGCACACTAGCCAGTGAGCATCATGAAGGCGGAAGCAAAAACTAACTGCAAACTCTAGAATGGACAAGGGTGAAAGTCCCCACATTGTTCCAATAAAACCAGTCTGGCCTTAGAAGAATAGAATAGCAAGGAGGGATTCAAAATGGAAAATGAAGTGTTGAGGCTTGCTGAGAAGTCCCTCAAAAGGATGATGCAGATGGCGGGGGGGGGGGGGGGGGAGGGCAAAAAAAGCATCAAGGGGCTTTTCCTGATTTATCCCAGTGCAACACATACCTCTGCAGAGCCTGCAGCATTCAAATCAACAGCCGACGACCTCCTTTTCTTCTGCACAAAGATGGATTTCCGCCTTTTTCTGCGTCTGGCTGGCTTGACATGCCCACTTTTCATGTTGTTATTGTCCCCAATTGGTGGCTTAATGATTTTTTTCCTCTTCCCATAATAATAAGCTGGAGAAAAGAAGAAAAACACTCATTAAAAACTTTAACCATCAAGGGAAGGAAACTTTGGCTTGCTTCTTGCTACTGATTCAGTACTGCACTCTCAGTGCACTTTTACAAGAAACCTTAAAATACATTAATTTGGAAAAAAATGTCCAGTGTAAATATAAGATGTCATCTTGGACTAGCATGGAGTGTTACAGCTCTTATGTATACACATTTATTGGTGATGAGTGAGAAGTTCAGAATTTAACCCTACAACACATACTTAGGCAAAGCTCCCACTAAGCCGAGCAGTGATTTGGAGGGAGAGAGGCCAGCGTGTTTCAGACTTAATCCAGTGCCCTTCTGCATGAGTTAGCAGTCTTTAGATACCCTTACATTTGCTAATGTTTTCAGCAGAGAGGCCTGCTATCCTGAATTATGTATGTTTGTTCAATGCACGAAGGAACAGGGATTTATGACTTTCAACTATTTGGTGGCCCAAGTTGAAGTTAAGGCTGTGAGAGCCCTCTGACCACGCTCCACAGCCTCCTCTGGGGCTGACAGATACTCTGCCCTTCACCAGCTAGGGTATCCTGGGACAACTAAAACGGCACTTGGCACCCCTGGCAAAGTTCATAACTGAACCAAGCCTTCCAAATTAATGGAGTTTTGAGGAACAATTCACCCAGCCAGGTACAACCATCAAGTTGAGATGAGACAATCTCAGCTGGAACTCCCCTAGCTGTGCTCCTCCAGCTCGCCATTTGCTACCAGTGGGAGGTACGGAGTCTAGCGCAGGTGTAGACTTCTACAGAATCCCATATTTGGTGATCAGAGTGTCTCCCTAAACCCATTTATGCTTCTACTCTGGTGCCAAACGGGAGCTAATTGGTTTAAATCAATCATATTCGTTTCTTGCAACCTTTGTGAAGGACTGCAATCACTTCCACTTTCCTGATCTGTTTAAGAGCCAATAATACCAGCAAAATTGACAACAAAAAGTGCTGAACAAATGCCTATCTTCAGCCCTTCTGTAGAGGTGGGAACATATTTAAATATTAAACACCCTGAGCAGAGAGAGTCAATGCTCCCAAACTGCTTCCAGCACCTCAGCATTGTGATACTGGTCTGTGCTGGTGTGTATGCTGGAAATTCTTCACTGAGTAGGACAGGATTCATCTCACCTAATGAATCTGTCTCAGATGTAGCAGTTTAAATCTCAGATGGCCACTGCAGGTTCCTTTTATGTGCTTCTTATATTAACTTCACATATGAGGAAGTGAAGACTTCCAGAAAGTAATGACTTTCAAACAGATATATTAGGATGGAGTGAGCTGGACAGTTTTCTGGAGATGCCTATTTCTCTGTACAGAATACTAAGGGAGCCTATGGTGCCCTGGTCAGGAATAACTAACTACTCCTAGGTGAGATGAATCCTACTCAATATTAATGCATTACACAACTCCTGTTCTTCATCACTAGCTCATACACAGTCTCCTACCGCTCTGATTTCTGTCTGGCAACAAGAAACAGTTTGGCCGATACTCACTGTACTTGGTTTTAGTATGAATGGAGCAGTTCTCTGGGCAGACTTCAGCCACGAGCACAGGACTGAACAAGTTGGGGCAGCACTCCAGCTTTGCACAGACTCTTCTGCAGAAGTCCGCTACCTGATCCGACGTCCGCACAATCTTAACAGTCGCCCTGTATGTCTTCCCTCTGTATCTAGAAAAGAGTGCAACGAGTACACCAATCAAGTGATCTTCGATGCCACAGATTAGTCTCTTCTGTTTGGGAAACATATTCCCTTTGACTTTTGGGAGAGTGTCTCACTTGGGAAGGCATGCAGAATAGGTCTACTTGTTTTAGTGGCTCCATTTCAGATGGACTTGAGGAAGGAAAGGCAGGGGGAAATGAATCAGAGGTGTGGACATGATTTGGAAAGGAATGCATGTGCAGACTGGATATAACCGTAGATACGGCACGAGATGGAAAAACATCACAGCAGGCTTGCAGAGAATACTGCACAGGACAGCAAGGCCATATTACCAACTGATGCAAAGTGTTGGGGAGAGGGATGTAGTCTCTCTTCATATATTGACCTGTGATGAGAAGCTTATAAGCCTTGCAGAGCTTTCTGATCACCACCCTGTCTGTGGGCTGCACTGGAGCCCCCAATACACCTTTGGTCTTCTCCATTGCCATCATTCTGAAGGCAGCTGTCGTATCACGCTCCAGCTCACAAGAAGCCCAGTTTCATTGTGCCAACCATCATGAGTGGGATACACACATTGTGCAGAAGTACTGAGTGAAACTGTACTGTCTGCCATACGGGGACCAGATGACTTCAGCGCTATGAGATGTGGGCAGTACAAAACCCAAGGAACTAGTCAGGAGTCTCTTGAGCTGTTTAACGGAGCTGCAGCAACAGGCTTTAAAAACTGATTCCTACAGGGAATGCATACAGCAGAAATCTGCAGTGAAACATTTGTCTTGAATTTGTTATCCATGTGCTACTAAAACATTTATTTCAGTGTTTTATATGAAGTGTTTCTGAGCGATAAATGGCTAAGAAAGATACAGTTACACTCCTGCTGTAATACACTGTAGATGTGAACTCTGAAAAACCAATTATCCCCATAATTTATTAAACAGCAGCACCAAGCTATTGTAAACAGTGAGATAAGGTTTTTAAAACATCCCTTACACATCCAGAGGAATGCAACACAAGAGACAATCATGTGAGCGCCTGGTGCTAAGGCATTATGAATGTGCTTAGAGGAGAGAAAAGAAACACACACAAAATAAAGAGAAAGACAGTGAAAGAAAGATTACTGGATGGGAGACAGTGAAAGGCAAAGATACAGTCGTCAGGAAAAATGAGACAAAGCCTTTGTGAGTGTATTGAGACGCACAGTTCCCTAGCAGGGAATCAGCTGCTGATAGTCAGATATGGAAGAGGAGGAGAAGGTGAAACAAAGAAGATGTGTCCAGAGAGTTAAAATACACACATTACGCCCAGACCTTCTTCCCTCTCTGAAGGTTTTACTGAGTTGCACAAAGCAACTGAGAAACCACCTTTTGCTGCTCCCCCTCCCAAGAGCTCTTTCTGGAAACACTGGGGCATGGGAAAAGGGTTTGAAACTGTGTCACATAAAGTGTTATAGAAGGATACCTAAATGAAACTTGGGTCTGAGAACAGCCCAGTCCAACCATCCTCATGTCACAAAAGACTTGATCCAAACTATCACCTCAACACAAAACTCTTTCATAACCTAAATGAGCATTTCTGCAAGGCACCAGGCTCTGACAGCCCATCAGGTGCCCAACCAAGGACACCAAGTCATGGAGACAATCCTGGATTCATTCCTATGAATAAATGAATGAATGACTTCTTAGTCAACTCTCCATGCATCCTGACAGACCTGGACAGATGAAGTAAAATGGAAAAAGTGTTCTTTCCAGGTACACAGCAGTGTTATCCCAGCTTCCCTAAGAAATAGCTGCAGAGGCAGGCTGGCTAAAGAGTGTTTAGCAATACCTATTATCAAAAGAACAAAGTCCAGAGGCATTTAAACATATCTACATATAAATGTTTTATGTTTCTTTTCAATGTGTTTTGAAATGACTATTGCCTTTATTATTTCTCCAGGAGCCATTAATGACAGCCTAGATCATTAGGTCAGTATGTTTGACTTCCGTAACAGGCTGCAAAATTTCATTGTATTACCTTCACCCAAACCCCAACAACTTTGGCTGGACTAAAGCATCACTTCCAGAAGAGCAACAGCCTCCCCTCAAGGGTCTCCACACGGGAAGAATCCTGAACGCAGGAGTACCTGTACCTATACCTCACGAGCCAATGCCTTATTTTATGTCTGGATTAGTCTGGATTTAACTTATATTTATTTGTCCTTGTCCTGACTTTCACTGCTAGGATGAAAAGACTGCATCTGGTTTTGTTTCCCCACAAAAGCACTGTAATCAAATTGCCTTCTGATCTTCTTTCTTATAAGCTAAGAAAGCTGCCTGATGGGTATTATTCGAGGATGGCTGACTACTTCTAACTGTGTGCTTCCTATTGTGTTTGGCTGCCCAGAAAGGACCCATTGTACTAAAGTGCCTGGTGAAAGAAAAAGATGAAACTAGGAAAATGAAAAACGGAATGATTCATGGTCTGGTTTGAATGCAACACACATAGTAATTAACGGAATGGATGGCACAATGGAGATCAACATGACTGCAGCAATCAGTCTCAATAAGCCAAGGTGTTAGTACTGGCTGCAGTACTATTTTTTATATGATTTTGGCCTTGGCAACACCTCTTTCAACTATAAACCAGGTTCTACTAATATTTTCCATATTCCTCACACACTAAAGATTTTTAACACAAACACCACCAAATATAATCTCAGCTGTTCTAGGACAGCCATGGGGGAAGAGCTCCTTTAGATATAATCAGAAAACCCTTTCCCATTAGCATTGCTCAAAAAATTACCAACTACTGATACTTCTATTGATGTTTTCATACTAGGCCTTATATCTTCCCAACCAATTCTAAGAAGCACAGCATGACAGCACTGGAGGCTCGGAAAACAGCTGTGTGAAGCATAACATTTTCAGTTTTCTTAGCGATCACTGTTCCTTTAAAAAAGATTTTTCAGCTAAAGGCAAGGAAATCTTACTTTCCTCTCCCTGGTTTTCTGCCCTCAGATCCCAAAAGCTGGAGAAACCGTTATGGCTGAAACTATTTCCACGAAAAAGATACTCGGGATCTTTGCTGATCCACAAGCAGCAGTATTAAGCTAGTAGCACTTTGCAGCAATATCATTCATCTGTTACAGGTTCCCTGGGTGATAAAATAGACCAGAGGTTCATAAAAACAAAATTTCTTCTAGGAGCAGCAGTTAGAGACCATTGTGTGACAACATGAAAAGTCTTGTGCTGCAGACACTTCAAAACCAGCAAGAACATGGAGACCACCCTCATTTTTAGAAGTGTCATCATGAGGATACAGCCCACAGTACTGAAAATCTTGAGATGAGTTTGAGCAACTAAAACCCCTAAAAACCTCAATTTCCTTTCGGGGGACCAAAACCTCCTATTTGTTCTTTTGCAAGAGATTTCCAATTTGTCTTACTAGCTTAAAGTCTGCCCAACACAAGAAGTTATCCTTCTCCAAAGCCATTTAATTATCCACTGACATTTTGTATTCTTGATGACAGGATTCAGAAAGGACTCTGGCACTGTTCTGGCTGTAAGGACATATCTCGTTAGGTCTCCTCCTGACTATGGAAAGAAAGGGTTTAGGGTTTAAGTCATTCCAGTGGTCCTAATGATTTTTATCTCCAATATTTCGCACAGAAGGCCACCCGGTCATACTAATTCACCCTTGCAGTGCCTCAAGAAGTATGTGGCAGAGCTCATATGGAAGACGAACTGGATCATATGAGCTGTAGCTTTGTACTGACCTTTGAGGAGCACTGTTAATGACTGACTGCCACTTGGACTTCATATCACTGATCCCGCTCCTTCGGGTTCAGTTGTCCAGTCAATGTTCCACTCACCGTGCACACGTTTAATCCACATCTCCACGGTCTGGCTGTAAGGACACTATGGGAGAGTGTGTCGAAAGCTTTGCTAAAATCAACATAAGCAACTTCCACTGTTTTTCCCTCAACCACCAAACCAGTCATCACATCAGGCACAACTTGCCCTTCGTAAATCCATGCTGGATCTTTCCAGTCACCTTTTGGTCACGGATGTGCTTGGAAGTGGCTTCCAGGAGGATGTACGTAATAAGCTTCCCAGGAATGTTAGGCCGACAGACTGCAGTTAACTTGCATTCTCCTTTTTGCCCTTCTTGAGGAAGGTGGTGAGGTTTGCCTTTTTCCGGACATCAGGAAACCTCCCTGATCATCAGCGTTCAAACATGACAGCAAGTGGCCTTGCAATGACATCTGCCAGTTCTCTCAAGCAGAGCTGGATACATCTCATCCGGTTCCGTACACTTGTGCACATCCAGTTTGCTCTAGATTCCTTCCCATTTACTGTGGGTAACACTTCGCCCCCGCAAACAGTAACAGGGACCCGGAAGGCCTGAGAGCAACCTTTGCTAGCAAAGGCTGAGGCAAAGAAGGCTTTGAACATCTCAGCATCATCTATCAGAAGTGAAAGGCAGTCTTCTAAAGCATCCACAGTGAAAAGACTTTCTTTTAAATATAGCCTCATAAACAAGCAATGGTGTCTGTATTCCCAGAGTTCAGCTACTGGATCTGGGCAGCTCTCAAAATTTAATTTAATGGAGTCCAGGAATACCCAACTTTCTTATTTTGATTAACTGGGCTTCAGACAAGACCCAGAAGATAACTCTCTGCACACACTGGTACTGTTTAAGTCCAAAGTCCTGCAAAAATGGGTAAGTCCAAACAGCCCCACTTACAGACTTTAGGAATGAAAGCCCTTCAAAAGCATCAAGTGCCTCAGGCATTTAATGTAACATGGGGAAACCAAATCTAGATGCAGGCACTGAGCTTAAAGTATCGAAACCATAAGGGTTGAGTGCCCACAGCTCCCTCTGTCCCTTATGGGAATTCAGAGGATCGGGCCTGACATTTCTAACTCCTCATCACCAATAAATCAGGTTTGACTATTTTCACAGAGAGCCAGCAGAGCTGATGGGAAGCGACTGCCATCACGCACCGCAAACACATCTCTTCAGACAATCTAAATTGTTTCTCTTCTTTGCAAGGCTAGTGTAACTGATTCTGCGCTGGTCACTCATGACAGCAAACTAAATGCAGGTTGCCCTAGGACTGAGGTAATGCATTCCTGGCAGTGCACGATTTGGCATTTGGGCCAGTGGGAAAAACAGCCTCCTCCTTGCCATCCTCCTCCCTCCTCTTTGCTCTACCCTACTGCAGCTGTCGCCACAAACAAACGACAACATTGTCAAGATGCAAGGAGTTGTCAGTTTACATCAGAAGGAAGGCGGTGACACGACATGTCACATTACAGCACAGACACTCCAGCTGGCTGTAGAGCTGTCATCATTAGCAGCAAGACACCACTGGGAGATGGTGTAGCTGGAAGTCGGTGTAGACAGGCATTTGCTCATTATGGGTCTCTGTTTAAGATTCTGGAGCACAGCTGACTGTCATACCTGATGTAATGTGTCGTGTGCTGTTTGCGCATCCCAGGGTATCTGATTTCATGTTTTCTTTTCTGCTTCCGCACAACCAAATGCAATTAAATCCCTGGCATGCTCCTTGATGAACCAACTCAAGCAAACTCAGGGAGGAAAAAATAAGGAAGTCCTAGGGTAGCCAGTCAGTCTTAAGGCATGTGAACCCTCTGTCACCCACTCTTAAGTACTCCAACTACCCACAGGCAGGCTGGTATGACCACCGAGCACCACTCTGGGATCAGACCTCCAGCCTCAAAGCCAGACAGGTACAGCAACAAGGTTCTGTCCAGACCCATTAGTTCTGTCTGCTCAGGAGCCAGAGGACAATGTCACACTGAATGAGAATATACTGCTACGCTCAGAATTCACTCCAAAACTTGCTGTCCCAGCTCTGGGCCTGTAATGATCCATTGTGTGACTTGATAAAGTTGAAAGGTGCTGCTTGACTCAACGGAGGTTGCTGTTTCCTGGGGTAGCCATCATATAGGAACATGTACACAGCCTATGACTGGCTGGCCAACATAAAGTACAAAACCTCCTTGCTGGAAAGCAGTGGAATACTTTTATCTGGCAGGCTATGTAGACATAATGTATATGCCAGCAGGCTGGCTGCCCGGCTGAAGAGGTGGGAGGAAGAAACAGGAACAAATGGGTAGAAGTGTCATGGAGGAAAGCAACAGAGATGGACGTGCTCATTACAGTACAGAATTGTAGAATCATGTAATTGTTTTGGTTGGAAAAGACCTTTAAGATCATCGAGTCCAACCATCAACCCAGCACTGCCAAGTCTATCCTAAACCACGTCCCTAAGCACCACCTCAACTCATCTCTTAAATCCCTCCAGGGATGGTGACTCCACCACTTCCCTGGGCAGCCCATTGCAATGCCTGATTAGCACATCAGGTAACACTGTGGGATGGTAAGCGGGTGATGTGACACGGATAAGTGACAATCTCTAGTGGGTCATGCGCTCATGAATGAGATGGTCTTCCTGGTGTAAGCACACCCAGAGTCAGGAAGCTGCCTGGAGTCACAATGGATTGGGCTGTAGACATCCCTGACTAGCAAGGATAAGACATTGCTACACTTGATGGTCAGTTAAATGTTTTCCAGGCTGTCTCATATTAGAAATAAGGATTGCAGCAGTCTGAAGAACTAGATTCTGCTGCTTTTGCACAAGGCATATCTCCACATTCAAAGGAGAAACCCAACAAAGTCCTATTTTGAATACTGCTAATAGGAAAACTGACCATGAGCTCAATTCTTTGCAGGATGGGATATTAAGATGCATCACTACAACTTGATTTCACAACTGCTAAGTACCCATAGGAGTGCAGTATCTCACATTTGCTAGTACAAGGTGTGGGAGTCTGGAATCAATGAAAACCAGGTCATGGACAATGACTTGTTTTTAATGAAAACCTGCATGCACAAGGATGACTTTTAGATTTCCATCCACAAAACTTCAATTGACAAACACAAAAAGCATGACTTTCCACATGGGTGAAGGAAGCAGATTAAAAAGAGGTTTCTCTAGTAGCTTTTCATGTCTATTTGCAATCCTCCTTTAGAAAAGCAGTTTCCAAGTATGCAGAATAAAAGGTTCTCAATTCTCTCTCTCAACAAGAGCAAATATGACCTTTCTGCAGTATCTGCATGGCCAAAGATCAACTACAACAGCAATCAGGAGTGCTGTATTTGAAAGCCAACCATTTCAAATAACCAAGAGAAAATTGGTTTTATTTGAAAAGGAGTAACAGAATTTGGTACAAAGGGCAAGATCCACTGTATTTAACTTCGGTACTCAAAAAGTCAAGGTGACCAAGTCTGTCGATGGAAAGAGCTGTCTTCAAAGAACTATTTGTTGACATGCATCCTGAAGTGGGAAGAATTGCTCTTTGGAGGACCTCTGAGGAGAGCTTAGGTGAGACTTCCCTCTTTCAGAGAGACAATGGTTGTTGAAATACATCCTGACTGTAGTGCACATTACATTAAAAAGACATGAATGGGTAAATGTAGAAGTTGGAGGGGGAAATTGAGTATTTTCTAGATACAAAGTATTTACAAGTGTTCTTTAGATAAGGATTGAAGCATATATTCTAGAAGGGCTTCAACTCTTGACCTGAATCTCAGATCTGTTAGCACTTTGTCCTAATCAGTCTCCTGCTCAAAAATGTCTCCCTGATATTTTTTTGCACTTATTTTTTGCACCATTGATTCTCACAAGGTTTTTCGGCATTAGAGTGACAGGCTCTATATTAAAAGCAGTAATACTACATTTAGAAAGCCAGGAATTGAGTTAATTCAATAACAGCCAAGTTTATAGGAACAGTTTATCATAAAATGCAGAACTTCACTGAATAAATATGGCATTTTTCATCAAAACATGGATGGCTGCTTGGAGAAAGACAACAGAAATGAACCATTCAGGTGAATATTTGATTTCTTAAGTTCCTATAGAGTGAGTCAAATTATTCAATGAAGCAAAATGAAAATTATAAAAGTACAACTCTCACGATAGAAAAAATCTTTTGTTATCTTCCTTTTTTTCCCCAGACAGTTCAATTTTTGAAGCCTCCCAAATAAAAGAGCACACACTGAAGACTTACTTTGCTTTAAGTGTTTCCTCTTGGAAATTCCACTGAGGGTCTTCCACTAGCTGCAGTTCTCGTAAAACACTCCCTGGCTTGTAAGCTGCATTGATCACCATGCTTAGAACCTATTGAGAAACAAAACCGAAAACAATGATGTGCTTAAAAGAAATCCTTGACCATACTGAATATAAACCCAGGTGCTGCATAGGCAGGAGCAGCTTACAGGTGTCAATTTAGGTCCAAGTCTACACAAAGTGCAAGATGCAATGAGAACAGGTCGCAGATTGGATCAATGTGCCAAGTATACTGTAGTCTGATATGGTGACTGCATTAAATACTGCTCCAAAAATCTCCTATTAATCAATAATTTTTATTTGAGACAGACCCTCTCCCCAAAAGCAGATTCCATTCGTTGCCTCCATACTGGCTCAATTTAATAAAAAATTAAATTCCTTCTGATGGCTCAACCAGGTACAAAGTCATGTGTAGCATTACACACTGAACACTAAAGGGGAAATTCACATACTTCAGGTCAGCAATATGCTTCAGCGTCTGAGTGCTGTGTGCCTTGACTCTATTAACAGAATATTAATGATGCCTACACAAAAAGAGTTTGCAGGAGGTGTGCCTGAAACCCAGTGTGTGTCCACCCTGTACAACAAAACACATGTGCCAATCCATTTAATCCAAAGTCTCTGAGAATAAAAACGATTCCTATGATTGGCTCAGGGAATCCAAGCTTTTAATAGTCTACACTTGGCCTAAGGAGATAAATACAAGAAAAACAAATCTCTTAACAGCACCAGACCATGTGTTTGAACACTCTGCATTGTATGCACATGAATGACCCCACGGTGAGTCTGGATTAGTTTTGATAATATTTAGCTCTTTACCTAATGCCTGTTCTTAATTCTTGGGGGGCCTACAAGTGATTTCAGTGTGATGAGCATTAAGTTTCCGTAACACCCATGAACACGGTTCATCAGACATTAAAAACTGACTCGGTCATATTGCAAAGAGCAAAGTGTTCCTATTTGCGAGGGTTTTTTCCTGACTTCTTTTTGTTTGTAAATCCGGCAACCTGAGGATTTACTAGTATTTTGAAAACCTTGTTGGATTAATCATTTTCAGGCAAAGACTGAAAATGCTGCATAGTATTATGTAAAATGGCAAAAAAAAAAAAAAAAAAAAAAAGTACAGTGGTTTGAGTTGCTTGGCTAAGTTATTTACCAAAAGCAAAATTTATCACTGTGCTCTTGGAAATATTACTTGAACTATTCTTCAAAAAAGTACAATTACAGAAACCTAAAGCAATGCCTAATAACAGCACCAACATCTTAGGATGTTCTAATTATCTGCACATCCCAGAGCACTCTATGAGGAAGGGCAGGAGCACCCTCCCTATCTCACACCAGGGGAAACTGCAACGCAGATTTACTCACAGCTCTCCAGCTGGTTCCCACCTCATCACACGACCCGTTATACTAGTTACCAAGCCATACTGATTCCCAAGAGAACAAAAGAAAGCTTCTGAGTGAGCCCATCCAGTTGCTCATCCCCATCTTTTCTTGCCTGCCTCTCACCATACAAACTGATGGGGCACCGGCTGCTCACACAGAGACACTGAGACTGGAGGTAGGGAAGCCAAAGGTGGGTTTCCAAAAACATCAAGTGCCTGGGTAGCTCCCATGCTCATTCACAGCTCATCAGATGTGTTCCCCTCTTGATCAGAAAATCCATGGAGCTATTTAATGCTTACTGAGGAGCTTGTTGGGAAAGTTCTCCTTATGCACGTGTCTACACCCACCCTACTCACTGGTGGGAAAGTCGGGAGCAGAAAGCAAGTGTCTCTTGCTGACCAATTCCACCAAACAGTGCTGTCCTGCACCGTTATCAGGGTGATGTCTGTATGAGTTGTCAGAACAGTTAGGAAATAAGCAAGAAAAGAAAACCCAACCCCACAAATCACAGTCTGGCCATGTCTGGGCATTATCCCAGACACATAATCAACTCCAGCCCTGCAAAGACACCCACAATACCAGGACTTTTCTCAAAGCTAGCCTGTCATCAGCAGGACTCTCTAAACTTCCAAACTCAGTTTAAAAAAAAAAGAAGTGTTTTATAAGAACAATAATTTTCCTTTAAGGGGAAGAAAAAAAAGTGTTTTTAAAACCTCCAGCTTTTACTCTTCTTGTATCTCAAAAAGAGATACATCTGTAGGGTTTGGCATTTTACCCTACAGCAGAAATCCATCACCATGTTAATAGTTTTATCTTTAACAACACTATCACTTCATATTACACAATATTAAACACTAGGGAGAAACAGGAACTCTGATTCTTGTGGAAAACGTAACTGATTAAAACAAAACCAGCAAAGAAACCTAGACCAGTTACCTACTTTCCAGTCTCCAACTTTTTCTGGAGATGGAAAGTTACCTCACCCATATGAGATTGGTCAAATTTTGATCTGATTCACTAAATTCCCTCTGGCTGAAGAGTGACCAGTCTGAGATTTTGGCAGTTTATATTCAGCCCTCTGCAGCAGGAATGGTGTGGGTGCAGCCAGCAGTGCCTTGGAGCAGAGGGGTGGATTAGACACCATCAGCCTTTGCTGCTATGTCTCTATGAGGTTTTATTTTGATGATGCTGAACTTTGGATTTTCAGAGTCAAGTAGGTTGGAGTCAAATCAGTGAGCATGATTGCGCAGCACCACCACAAGCCTCTAGCCAACCTCAGAGACACCTGACATCTTAGCTATAACGTTTTCCACATTTCAAGTGCACAAGGGCCCTTTTCTGAACCTGTCTAGACATGCCTGATGTCACTAAGCAGCTCAGCACTTTTCTTCCCATCACAGCTTTTTGGTATTCACACACTTCCCAGTTATGGTTTTTTCACTTGAAATAATTATGTGTCCTGCTGGACAGAGAATGGGGAAAAAAAAGAAAAAACGTTATTTGGGATTCTTTCGTTAGATGAATAAGGATCTAAAAGTGAGCTTTTGTCACAGTCAAGGTTGTAGCATTTAAGTGCTGACATGCTTATGACGTTTCAAGAATACAGAGGTCCAGATCCTAAGTTGGAGAAACTGCTACAGATGAGCTGAAGTCCACAGAGTAGTCCCGAGGAGGATGTTAGTGAACCCTCTTGCAGCAATGCAGTTTATAGAGGTTTCTGCCGTTCTAACAGCCTACTGGATCAGTAATGATAACGCGATCAGTCCAGCTCAATCATACACCTAAGGCTCAGTACAAACTACTTAATTTTCTGAGTACCATGATTTAATTATGCAACTATCTCATAAGAAGTCATCCTGTGCTCCAAAAAATTCAGGTTGCAGAGGGCAATAGCCTTCCTTCACAACTGCTGTCTGATTTCTCTGGTTTGCATCAGCTGGACAGTCATATTACCTTTAATTCCCTTTTCTCTTTAAATAAAAATCAAAGTGTCTTTAAAATAGGAAGAGCAGTAAGCAACGAGGCTAATTAATCTTTACAGCATATTTACCTAAAATATGGTGGGTTACAGATCATCTGAGGTCTTAAAAAGACACATCATTTTGTTTTACAATGTTGCTGTGATAAGCTGTTGGCACAGGTGGAAGAACTGTTTGGAAGTGGCTTTTAGATATTTTGATCTAAGAACTAAATCTAAAGCTGTCAATGTGTTTATTTTAACTTAAAGTTAGCATTTACTACCTATCTTAGCTACTACACAGTCACTATTTTTCAGCCCAGATGCAGTTGCTGGATGGCAATAGTTGACGTCTCCACTGTATTTGGCTCCAAGTTTCAACTTCTTTTCCAAACAAGTATCTTGGGAATGAGACCAGCTTTGCAGCTGATGTTAAACAACAGGCATTACCACCTCACTAGCCTCCTGGGGCGAAAGAAACCACAATAAATCACTGGTCCCAGAAGAAACTTGTGCTGGCACCAGAAATAATGAACAGCTAGGCTTTAAAAATAAAGTTGGCACTAGATCGCACAAGAGCTACTTGTCACTCACCTAAATCTTTGCATGGATGCAAGAACACATGCACACAAACACATCCAGAATTAAAATCAGTATTTTTGATCACGCTGCCAAATAAGTTGCAATTGCACTCGAGATTTTGCTGGGAAATCTGGCTCAAGGGCTGCCACTCTGAAAGGCACTTTAGCAGTTTCCTCCCTGCAGAGCTCACAGTCTCTGAATACAACACGAGGACAAAGAAATGGGGCAGAAGATCAGGGGGACGCAGTAACGTTCAACTCGGCAGAAATGCCTGTTCTGTTGGAAAAGAGCTGCTGCACAAAAGGAAACCTATTTGTGCTGCTTCTCTCCTGACACTCCAGGTGAGAACAGCCCACGCTATTCAAATGGAAGGAGATGCTCCTCCTCCTCACTGCAAGAGTATCTCCTAACTTTATTTAATCCAGAAGCATCAGTACTGCTCCATAGCTATCTCACTATTAGCATGCAGGTGAGTAGCACCTGTTTGTTTGGAGCTGGATCCAGGATGATGCTTCATTCCATCAGTAATGGAGGTAAGGAACGACACGAGCTTGGGGAAAAAGATGGCTAAGGAACATCATGAACTACAGTTGTGCTGCATTTTTTGATACAACCCTCACTGTTGTGGAGGAAGGCAGCGGATGGGGAGCTACTCCCTCAGCACCCAGCCAGGAGCAAAATTTCCCATCCCATGGTGTTAGTGGGGAGAGGACGTACACTCTCTTCTTGCTTTAGAGGTAATCCAGGCCAGGGAATGGGATAGGATGGTTGTCCAGCTGTTTTTAGTCTGGGGTGTCCATCAGTGCCAAACACAGCAGCATCTCCATCGTGGAGACTGCTGCCCAGTGTGAACTGGCTGGCAACCAGCACAGATTTTTAACTAGAGAGTCTCTGAAGGCAGTGAGTTATGGCTGGAGACCAGCGTGATTTAAAAAGCTCTCACCAGACTGCTACTGACTACGCTCTCCCTGCGTAGCTGTTGCTTTGAGTTGTCTTTCCCACCCTCCCCTGTGTGTTGCCAAAGTAAAGCTCATGTATAATTTCTCTATTCCAGACAAGTTATGCTGATGCATAATTTACAATGGCCTGCAATTTTCCTACATAGTGAGAGAGAGATAATTATAATGCATTTGCATTCTCAGGGCCACATTGTCAGCGGGTGTAAAGCAAGACACAGGCATCAAGCTCAGCACCGAGATTGGGTTTGGAGGGATGGGGACCCTTGTGAGCTCTGTAGTTGTGGAAAACCTTGTTGCTGTGGGCTCATAGTGGAGGAGATATCTCCTGCAGAGTTCTCACCACCTAGCTCTGCAGTCTTTTTGGGTGTTCTGGCAGCTGTTACATACAGATCTTCATCCTGGTGCAGGGATGTCTTCCTTCCCACTTCTTGCCTCCTCCAGGAACTGAATACCCCCATCCTCACCCCGATCCATGGTTTTCTGAGCTGCTGACATCTCTCTCATCTCAGCAGCAGCTGATAGGAACCAAGTGTCCCTCTCCTGCAGCAACACCCTGACTGTCCTCTGTTCACCCTTTCCAGAATTTGGACCTGATCCCCACGGCCAGAATGAGCTTGAATTTATCTGCAAAATAGCACTGAGCAATGCTGGACCATTGCCATTGTCCTGCTCCTTGGGAAGTCGTTCCTGTCTCCAAAAGCAAGGTGCCCATATCTCATCGACACTGCTATTTGCTCCTTCAACAAGCAATTCTGTAAGGAGGCACAGGAAGAGAAAATAGGCTTTCTGTAGGAAACTCAGGCTGTTTTCCATAGTTGGTAATTGGTCCCATTCTTGAGGAAATTGTAGAACTTGGTGTTGGTCTATGCAGCAAAGTCCTAAGACACTAGGGAGTACCTGGCAGAAGCTTTGTAGTAGTTATGTTTTCAAAATCCAAATTCCAGGAGGAAAGAAGGATGAAACATTAGCATAAGTATTAACTGTGGATGCCTCATGTTTCCCCCATGCTGCTTTTTCTTTGCCTGTTTTTCAAGTAGCAGCAGATTGCTAACACTCCCCATCAGCAAGGCGCTACGGACTTCCTTTCAAATTTGGCAGCTGCCAATTTTTGCTCTTCGACCATTTCATCCTGCTTTCTGCTGCAGGCTATTTCTGACTTGCTTCTTGGAGACCCAAGTGTCCCACCTGCACAGGCAGCTGGATTACTGGGGTCTCTTCACAGCCCAGCTTTCAACCATGTGAGACACCCAGCAGTGCTGTTGTGTATAAAGCAGTGCACGTGGGTGATGAGGAAACGAATACACAGGTGATTTGGGAGGAATCGCCCCTTGCAGGTGTTCCTGTTAAGGGCTGTGACTCATCTAATTTCAGACAACTGCAAACATCCTGAGCTGGGCACCAAGCGTCTTGCAAATACATCAGAGAGAGACCTAGAAGTTCCCCTGCCTTTCCACCAAAAGCAGAAGGAGCTCAGATATGCCCCTGCATCCACATCAAGTGGGGTTTGCATAGGTACAGACCAGAAAGCTGGAAGATCTGACCTTCTAGAAGACCCAAGTTGAACTGAAATGATGCCCAAGGCACCAACAGCACTCTGCTTATCCAACAGTACCCTCCTGCCATCCTCTCCTACCTGTAGTCATCTTGCCTTCCATCTGTACATGGACTGTAATGTGGGGAAAACATTTATGCATTGTTCTCAGAAAAGCCACCTTTCCTCTGAGGTCAACAGCAAGCACTCCACACTGTGGATTTGGCCCAAAGCAAGCACTGATTCCGTCAGGATGGAGTGAACAGATGGCGGTGCTCTGCCATCCCTGCTGTGTGGGACTAACCCATCCACATTCAGCAAGAGCTGGGCACTCCACAGTTTCCACTCAGCACATCACACACCTGCCTGCTGTCCTGTTCACTTTGGATCCTCGTGGATTGGGCCCCACTGGACCATGGTCACACATACAAAGGTGTCACCCACACTGAATCTGCCAGACCAATGGCATCACGGATGCTGAGAAACAGGCTGATAGCAACAACCACAGAGATCCTCTCTGGGGATGGCTCTGGTCAGAACATTATTGGTTTGCACAGTAGCCATAGTTAAGATGAAACTTGCTCCCAGCTAACAGAACTCCCCATGTTTCAAAAATGTCACCTCTCCCATCAAAACCCGCAATGCATATACCTACCCTCACTTTCCAGATTGCAGTTCTGACTTATGGAAACCTCTGCAGAGCTCCAGGACAATTTTAGGTGTCTTCTTTTCAAATTCTGGGCCTGGCAACATGACCCACGTTTTCCCCTGAAGTCCCCCCAAAAGATAGCTGAGCCGTACCTCTTTGAGGACCAGCACGCACTTGCCAGGCCCGACAGACTGAGGTAGCTCTGCTATTCTGCCTTTGTTTAAATATGGACCTGAGAAGCAGCGGTGGTTGATGTAGAGCTGGGGACAGCAGTATCTCCCATTGATGGTGCCTGCAAGGAGAAAGGAGCATTGATGTGCGTGTAGCACTTCTGTAGAACAAATCAAGGGCCTTTCTTCTTCCTCCTACATGTGAGAAGGAGGGGAGAAGAGTAACGGAGGCACAAAGATGTCTTCCCTGGGATAGGAGGTAGAGAAGCCTCAGATACTGAATTTGTCCAACATGAGAAAAGCAAGTGCTTTTAATAGCAACTGATTTGGCTGCACACCCTACTGAAAGGAGAATAGGGAAAGGAGTTCATTCCTAACATGACCCGAGGCTCTTTCCTAACTCTCACTGCAGATGGACATGAGCGACTGAGGTGCAACGTGCCAGAAGGGGAACATATTAACCACCTCTCACAAATATGGAATGAGCTAAGGGAGAAAGTCCAGGTGGAGAGCTCTACAAAACCCTACTCAGGTACTGTCCAGCCCAGTAAGCACTGCAGTGCCATTCCCTTGACCCAGCCTGGGTCTCCAGAGAAGTTTGCTTTGTCTGGGCTAATCACTCTGGGCTCCTTTAAAGCCCATGGAGAGAAGTGGGTATTTTTAGATGTGGTCCACGTACCATCCAAGTGGTTATTCACTTTTTGGTTGTCATACCCAAAAAGAGCCTGTTTCTCCTTGTTGGATTGTAATGGGGCCCTGGGATGCTGGCTCAGATGCCAATGTGTTTCCTGCAGTCTGCTGAAATAAAGTGAGTTAAACCCTGCTCCTCCTGCAGAGTCCATGCAATTAACTGGATGAATACTGCACTCTCAGAGCCTCCTGCCATTGCTAAAGGGCACAAAAATTTGCCTTTCGCAGAAGTAGCAGCCATGCCACACAGTCCTCGTGCTAACACAGAGACACATTAAGTCCTGGCGTAAGCGATTTCATTGATGCCAATTAAAAAGTCGCTTCCATCACCACCCGGGCTTCATTAGCCTGGCCCTAACATCATTAGCTGAAATGGGCAAACTGCAGGGGACCTCCAACAAACCCAGCAAGACACGATGCTCACACATGGAGGATTAGACCCTCACATCAGAGACCCCTCAAACTGCTGGTGGGTCCACACTAACTCACACCCCCCATATGACACACTCACTCCCTTTTTGGGGTTATCTCCCTCCATACAGGCAATGGGTCCTTGAAGTAAGGATCCTGCTGGTGCCGAGCAGCCTTACCTGTTGTGTCTGGCTGAGGAACTGGGCAGAGGTCATGAGGTATTTTCTCAACAGGCACTGTGGATGGTAACCTGGTAAACAGTAATTCGGTGTGTTTAATAGTGTCAGATGGGGCAAGGGGGAAGAACCAGCCTTCGTGCTGGACTGAGATAGACCACGACCTGCCTGGACCGAGGACTGGGGACACCTCAGATGCAATCCCACTTCCACACAGTTTATCGTAGCCCAGGGCCTACGTATTGCAGAAGAAGGAGCCAGATCGACCACTCCCCTAAAGGTCTGGTCTGTGACCTTTAGCCCTTCAGGCTGCAAATATTCACACTTAGGTCCCTTAAATTCTAGTTTCTAGAGACTGCAAGGAATAGACAGGGAAATGCCCTCCTGGTACGTGTCCATCTTCCATGAGCATCCCTTACTGGCCATCAAACACTGGTTACACTGTCCCAGCTAGTGAAATATTTCTATTGCAAAGAATTTCTTATATATTCACTAACATTTTAGATTTAAAGGATCCCACTGGCTGACTCTGCTGCAGTATCTGGGCAGTAGTTAGCAAAGTCACTCAGATGCTGTGTACTATCTCCCCTGGAAGACCTGATGCATCCCCATAAAAATATCACCTTAAATAACAAAAACTTACTGTTTTTCTGGTTGCACAACTGCAATTCTTCTCTTCCTTCGCACTGCAAAAATGAAGCAAGGAAGAAAAAAAAAGAGTTGTGTACACTTCTGTCCTATAAAGTATGCCCATAATGCATAAAGAGCCATATAAATGCACTGACTACAAAATGACTTCTAACACAATGAAATGCTACTTAATTACTATCGCCATCTTTTCTTGGTATTTTTTAAGTAAGTCGCTGCATCATTAAAACCTACTTTAAAGATGTAATAATACATTTAATCTTTCTTCTGGAATGCTAATATTGTGTTTTATGGGATCAGTATAAAAAAATAAAATAAAAACACAAATATTTTTCCATACAGAAACGCATATGGATAAGATTACATTTTACAAGCATGATTACCTCCAGCATAATTTATCCCTAGCTATAAATTGCGATAAGGCTGCATAATGTTGCCATAGCAGTACTCTCCCAAATTAGGCCCCGGCTGCCTGATTTTTAACTTAAGCATATTTAACTCTTCAAAAGGGTTGACACATTTTAAAATTTGCCTTTCAAATGTTAATTAATATAAACAGCAAGGTTAATTTTTCGTCTGGTGGCTTGAGATCAGGGCTGGATAAGTTTCTGCGAGGAACAGGAGAACAACAATAAGCCACTGAGCACTCATGAACTGCCTTCAAATGCAAATGGAAGGGAAAGAAATTGGTCTTAACACGCACTGGAGGCAGGACAAAATATGATGGGCTTAATTGTGCCAGGACAAATTTAAATTAAAAACTAGGGAGATCTCTAAGATGGTAAGGGCAATGAAATAACGTAATACAGATGCTGAGAAGGGGTAGAAACTCCATCACAGGAGACCAGCAAAGATTTCTCAATGTAGATGGAGCAGATCTTGGTTTGAGAAGGAGCACCTGGATGGCCTCTTTATGTCCATTCTGCTCTGTATTTTATATATTATTATTTCCTGATCTGAGATCCCATGTCCCTGATTCACTCAGCTGCCTGAGTGAATCTTGCTCAGAGCAGCAAAACCTAGTTTCACTCCAACAACCCCGTGGCAAACCCACAAGCCACACTGTACAATCCCAAACCACGTAACACCCTTTCCCAGTGCAAACAATCCCATTTTTAGAGGGATTACACAGACAACTACATATTGCATAATAGTGCTATGGAGTCTGGTCACTAATTAGATTAATTACAGTAGTCCTGTTACTAGTCTGCTAGTTGGGTTGGCATTTTCAAGAACTGGATTATAGGCAGAAGACAAACTCCCTGATAAGTCCGCTGATGTAACAGCTATGCTGCTTGAGGATTCCCGGTACTTACAAACAGCTTTGTGTGGTGGAGTTAGGTTATAAGCATTTGCTTCACACCAGCCAACGGGGAAAATGTCCATAGATTCTACATCAACTATGTACTCTGGAGAGGGCATCTGTAAACCTATAAACACAAATTTATAATGTAATTTAGACACGGGAATACCGAGCTCAGAGCCATTAAAGCATTCATCATGAACCAAGGGAAGTAAATGATAGAACATGTAAAAATAAATCCACTTCCCCACATCAAAATCAGGCATCATTTCATCTTCAATTTTGCACAGACAGCAATGATAAGGCTGTTGCATTTACAGTGCAATGTGATTCCAGAGAAAACCCCCATTAAGAGCTCTCTAATGGTGCAGCCAAAAGCCAGTAAGGTTAAACATTCATGACTTTCCCCAACAAGACAGCCTGATTGCCCCTTGGGTTTTTTGTAGAGTTGTACAAGCCAGTAAGCAGAACTTGCTGGGTGCTTGCTCTTACTGGTAAGAGAGTGGACATGGAATGTAACAGGACGGTAGCTAATGGGATGGTCCGTCATGCCCCAATGGCCTCCTGAAGCTTCTTTGTGTACTTCTGCCCGAGTCACTGTTTTTAAGGGTGAGAGATGACCACTCTTCCGTCTAGAGATGCCATGAACATTCCTAGGGCTCCTCACTGCACATGAAACAGGAGCTGATCACCCAACAAGGGAGTATAAAAACCCCGAGTGGGACAGATGCACTAATATCTCTGACATAGTACTGACTCCAAAACCCCACTGAAAATCTTTGCTCCAAGCAAATCTCTTCCAGTTTGGTTATTATGTCTCCTTTAGAAGACACCCTCCTGACTTGGTTTATGTGTGTCACACTCAAAGCCCACTGCAGCAAATGCAAATATTCCTGCTGGCTTTGAGTCCTTTGGAAAACAACTCTGGATCCCGAGTCAAGACACCATTTAATTACTCCAATTCAAGTCCATCTGTGCTGGCAAAGCCTGGCCAGCAACTTTCCCCCCTCTGCCATTTCCACCCTAGGACCTAAAGCTCCAGCAACAGCATGAGATGATCTCCTAATAAAAGAGACCAAAGGATCAGCAGCTTCCCCTGCAGCATCCTCGCCTCTGCATCTGTTACAGCATCTTTGTCTCCTGCTTAATGCAACAGTGTTTGACTGTGCACAGCTAGATGACCACGGGGAACTTCCCGCTAATGAATGTTCATCAAGGGCTTGCAGTGTAATTGAAACAGTAATTGAACTTTGTGATGGGAATGGCATGGAGGCTGCGATGCAGCATTTGGACCAATCTTGTCTCTAGTAATAAACTTGTGTTTTGAGAGCATGTGGTTGTATGAAAACCCAGAGGAAGCAGGAAAATAGGTGCTGGTGCTCATGCTGTTGGAGGAGATAATTAAAAAAATGAAAGCATGATGTCTGCATAGATTCATGGATGCCTTCACGGTATTCCTCTGAGCCTTTAATTGTGTTCACACATTATACATCGAAGACATAGTCTCTATTTCACTGGTATATGGGGAAGAGGATGGGATGAAGGCACATGACACAAGACACAACCTGCTCATACAAGCAGCCGAGACTTGATGCAAGGCCTCAGCAGTTGTCATTCCCTGCAAAACCACTTCCCTCCATGAGAAAATACCAGGGGGTCACTGCTCAGTTCGAACCTGATGAAAGCTGCGCTCTCCAGCGGGCTAGCCTAATGTCACAAATCCAGCCAAGGAACTGATGTGAGAACTGCTGACGTCAGTGGCAAAACATACATGATGGCTGAGAGAATTTGGCTAAGGTTGGGAGATTTGGACTTGTTCAGCCTGGAGAAGAGAAGGTTCCAGAGAGACCTTATAGCACCTTCCAGTACCTGTGGGGGCTACAAGAAAGCTCGGGGGGACCTTTTACAAGGCCCTGTAGTGATAGGACAAGGGGTAATGGGTTTAAACTGAAAGAGGGTGGATTTAGATTGTATATCAGGAAGAAATTCTTCCCAGAGAGGGTGGGGAGGCACTGGGACAGGTTGCCCAGAGAAGCTGTGGATGCCCAATCCCTGTCAGTGTTCAAGGCCAGGCTGGATGAGGCTTTGAGCAACCTGGTCTAGTGGAGGGTGTCCCTGCCCATGGCAGGGGTGCTGGAACTAGATGATCTTTAAGGTCCCTTCCAACCCAAACCATTCTGTGATTCTTCAAAGTGAGCAAGCCATGGATCAAGGCCTAAACAGACCAAGAGATCAACACAGTCCCCACTGAAATTTCACCAGATCTGTGAAAGTCCATTTTTTCATTACCACAACTGTTCTACGGTGTTATTCTGACCCAAAAAACAGACCAAATGTACTTTCCTGCTTGCAAACAAGCAAAGATGTGACAGGAAAATTTTGGTTTTAAAGTTTACAGCTGCAGCTGCCCTGACGAGCAAGGAAGCACCATATTGTTGGTTCTACTACCACACCGCTATTCCTCCTGCAAGACACACAAGCTACTCTGTCCTCCCTGGCACTGCTGCTCTCTCTGCGACTGATAAACCTGCCTTCCGCTTCTGAAATCTTATTGCTTCGTTTGGCCTCATTCATAGAAGTGGAAACAGCTTGTTTGAGACTCATTAGTTTCATTTGCTGCATTTTATGCTGCCATCTTCTCAGACTAAGAAATGTCCATGAGACTTGAGAGCTTAAACGGAAAAGAAGAGAACAAGGAGATTGGAAATAGGGTGAGGAAAACTTCCATCTCCTGCTAAAAATCTTAGGCAGAATAGAGCAGCAACTCTGGAAAACTCTCAAAGGGAAAATTATGGAAAATATCCCAGGAGAAGTGATTAACAAAAGGGTTTTCCTCAAATTCCTAGGCTGTGCAGAGAGTGTACATTATTACTTGTATAAATTCACACCAGAAAGCTTCAGCTTTAAAATCTAAAATGAACCAGTAAAAATTAACAATGCAGATGATGAGTAATAAAGTAGCAGAAAGTGATGGGATGCACACAGCCTCGGATCAGCCCTATGCTTCTTTCCCACCACGGGGGAACTATACTGCTGCTCATTAAATGCTCGCCCTGAAGTTTACGGAGTTTTGCTACTGTACAAAGTGTGATTTATTAAGCAATGTTCCCTCATGTCTAACTCGACGCTGCTTAACTACTGCATCCTGTTTTATGGCTGCAGTTTGGGCTGTCAAACAGCGAAACTGGGAGGGTAACAATGAAAGCTTCAGATGCCCCCATGATAAATGGTGGGACCCGAGGTCTTCAGTGATGGGCTCCCATGGTAGCTGGGGAGTCTTGCTGCTACCGGAATATAAATAATCAGTTAGAAACAATAGTGTATTAATGGAGTCAGAAAAACATGCCACAGTTCAAGCCACATTTATTTTACAACTCTGTAAGCAGGGTTTTGGTTGGGTTTTTTTAATGCCTAGTTTTAGGTTAACACTATGCATACTGTAGTCATGTATTTCAACAGCAGCAAAGACTTCTTTTTTATTTGTGCAGTCTTTTGCATATTTTCTTTTTACTACAGATCATTCTATTCCTGGTATGGAGATATAAAACAACCGTAAAGCGTCTATATATCAGAACTCAAAAGACAAGGAGATGCACACAGGTTTTTTATGACAAGATGTAAAAAACATCCTTTAAGAAATTAAAAGAGTAAAAGGCAGGGAGGGGAGCAAAGTGGGAGCATGTGGCCCTCTCCCTGCCTCTATCCAGGGTGTTGGAGGACTATTCAATTTAAAGATCCAAGAAACAGCACTTCCTATTCACTATAATGGGCAAAACTTTACTGAGCATACATTGGTCAACATGTATAAAAAGGAAAGGCTGGAGAAGGCACTTTTGTGCAGAGAAAGAAGAATGAAATTAAGAGTGTTTGAGTGAACCACACAAAAAACCTTTACTGCACATACCTTCAAGGTGAAGCCACATTAATCGTCCTTTAACTGAGGTGATAGAAGCGACACATATCTCCGCAGGGTTCCTGGGGTTCACTGCCTCCAGCTTCATGTTCTTAGTAAAGCCACGGCTGAAGGATGTCTGAAAGAGTCAAGGACCAACACTGAAGCATGGCACTGCAGCACTGCATGACTTTAATTAGGCTGTCCACTGGGAAGCATCAATTTAGCATGGTTTGCTTTTCACTGCAAGTGCAGGAGACACTGAAGAACACACAGGCATCCAGATTGAAAAGGGAGCTACCCTGGACACCCATATGAAAAAACAATGACAGCAATAAATTAGGAAGCAATGTATTTCATGGTTTATGCCGATCTCTCAGAGACCAGGAGGAGGTTACTCCACACCAGCTCCAAGTCTATTTGAATGTTTACTAGTAATGCATTTGCTGTCCACTGCTGCTGATGGGGTATTGCACAGAGATGTTCAAGCACAGATCTGCTGTGCTTGAGCATCTGTCACCTTGCCAGGAGAAACCTGGTAAAGCAAATAACCCATCTTGCCTGAGACCAGAGAAACTTCACACATATAGTTGCCCAGGCTGAGTGAAACTTCAGAAATTTGAGTAACCTACTCAAGTATGTTTTTCTTCATGGCGTATTTTAAGCCCAATGTACAAGGTCCTTCTCTGCAGGCTTCAGATACAGAAGTTTATTGGTTGCAGGTGGGTGCAGATGGAGCCAGTTGTGTTTACTGCTGCAACAGTACCTCTGTACACTTAAATACAGCACCAAAGAAACTGGTCTTTCACAGGCTATCTGTGGCCCCCACTGCCCTCCCACTCTTCTCCAGTGAAGGCAAAGTCAGGTCAGATATTACAGCAATGATCCCCAAAAGAGTGGTCATCACCCTAAGTAAGAAACACAGGACCAAATGTGGGGTCATGAGCTTGCAAGAATGTAGCATCCCCCATTGTACTAAGAGTCTGGGAGCCTGGAAGCTGCAGTTCCAATCATTCAAGTTCCACTGCTGTAGGCTAATGTATGCCTTGCTTCAGTCTGAGGTTGGCCTGGCCATGTGACAGCAGCCAGCTGCTGACCAGTCCCTCCTACTCCTGACAGAGCCAGGATGGCTCAGCCCTAACTTAACAAACCACGGCTCCTGCTTTTAGCTGCTGCAGGTGATCCCAAGTGCAAGAGAATCCCAAGACCTTAAAACCCACACCAAAACCTTCTCCACAAGCCAAGCCTCAAACTACTCCTCACAAGCGTTTATCCTTACCCTCTTTCCACTCCAGCGCTCCCTCTCCTTTCACTTATGCTCAGACCCTTCCCAGTATCTCCCCCAACCACTATCCCTAAAAAGCACTGATGCAATACCTGTGGCCATGCCATGACTTCCTTCCCTTGCATTTTCCTCCCTCTGTTCTACCTGTTCTGCACCACATCACTTGTGAGTGCTTGCATTTCTCTGTTTGCACACAGCAGCACAAAAAGGTTCCTCCTCTTGGCTGAAATTTTGGCTAATAATAATTAGGATGAGTAGTAACTGTCTGACTCAAAATTACACCAATCTCTCACCCAGCAACCCTATGTGAGCAACTGGAAGCCAGACTCAGCCCTTGTGCTATTTGTACAGCACCTAGGACCATGGGCGCTTCACCTTGAAGAATCACAAGGAGCTCTCTGTGAGCCTAAAAAATTCTGGATTTGGTCTTTTTTTCATCAAAAGACCTTCCAAGAACGTGCTGCTAGGCTCCAACATTGCTCAGACTGTCGCAAGCCTTGCTCAGCACACAGATCAGCTTCACCCTGTAAAAGCTGACAATGGCCAGGACTGCAGAAAAGCAGGGTGAGTTTGTTTAAATGCCTTTTATGTTGACTAACAAGGAAACGTCATTCATCATCACACCGGCTCCTTTCATTGCAATTCGGTGCTGGAGGCTAATTTATACAGAATCAATGGCAAAACAGTTAGCTGGGAGTTTATTTTACTAAGCATTTGGCCATGTCAATCCATTTCATAACTGCTTCTCCTTGTTAAATATCCCCCCCGGGGAAACAGCTACAGCATAACCACTTCCAGCACCACGTCTGGCTGCAGTAGGTGGAAGATGTGCTTGCAATACAGCTTTTATCAAAGAGCCACTCACAGCCACAAAACAAATGGACCGACGTGCCAGGGAGGTTGCACAAGTGACAACAGCGAAAGTGAATCTCTCTGCAGAGAACTGTGTTATCGAGAGTGAAAGAATAACAGACACGTGTTCACCTGCTTAATGTTTCCTTAAAAAAAAAGCGCTTAGACCTGATTTAATCTTTGGAGGATATTACTCACAGGATATTCTCAAGGCTGCCAGTGCTGAGAGCACAGATCCATTACTTGACAAAATGAAGAGATACAAAGAAAAAAGAGGGGTCTTGTAGAAGAGATGTGACAATTGTCTCACTCTGTTGGTGCAATGCTGCGTCGTCCAGCTTCCTCAGCACTTTTGAAAATCCTCACTTAAAAGTTACTTGAGGCAGAGGTGTTTTCATAGGATGGCACAATAAACAGGTCAAAGAAATCCTAATTCTGATCTGATTCTCAGGTCAAACCTTGTTGACGATACAGGTCTCACTAATTTATCAACAAAAAGTGTTCAAGTTCACCAATTCACTGTCAAAAGTCAGTTCCAAGCCAAGCTGCCCTTGGGCCACCACAGATGAGGAAGACCATGCCAAAACACAGCTGGTGACTTGTCAGACTGTCTCCATCCATAAACACCCTGTCCCCCAGGGTTGTGACTTCTGAGTACAGTGAAAGGCTATGTATCTCCTAGAGGAAACTGCCTGTCCAACATTCACACCACTTTATTTTGCAAACCATTCTGCACTCATTTTAGGTACCACCACATTTCCAGCTGTTGATGGGATCTGAAGAACAGACCCAGGCTATTGGAAGAGGCAGAAGGGTACATGTGCCTTTCACCAAGTGATGAATACCTGTCAGATCAAGCCACGCTGGACTGTCCTTCCCAGAAAACAGTCTGCAAAGGACCATTTCCAAAGCTCTGACTCTTGATGGCCTCCAGCATAATGATGTGCTCCTAACTCTCTCATCACTGTTGCTGTATCAAGAAAGCACACGAACTATCCTAAATACCAGAGCATCCATGCAGGTTGATCACTCTTCTCACACTCTGAGCTCAACAGTTTCAACTGTTCAAACGCATTTGGTTTGGTTACATGTAAGCCCCTGGAAACCACAGAAAACACCCAAAATGTGAAAAGGGCCAGATGATATCATGCTTTTTTTTTTTTACCTAGTTTATTTTTTTAAATAGCATTTTAATTACTTGTAACGGTCAGTTGAGAAGATTATTGTGCTAGGTGCCGTACAAAATCAGAGGGGAGATGAAGAACAGGAGACCAAAATGAATCAGATGAAGACAAGAGTAACATAACATTTTTCTCTTTTGGGGATGGAGCCCTGAAACACTTCTCCAGCTTCCTTCCCAAGACAGACTCGTGGTTGCCCGGGGGAACCTCCCAAAACTTCGCTACAGCTTTGCTCTGCAAGCTATTCTGTTGCACATGGATCAACATGAGCGATGCAAAGCCACAAAGGGAACTTACGTTTCTGAAGCACAGGTGAGGCGCTGCCTCCGCTCCACACTGCTTCTGGTAGTCTGCCCAGTCGAAGTCCTGGCCAGAGTAACCTGCAGGATGGCAGAACAGAAAGTGCCATCAGCCATCGCTTCACACCAGAGAGCGAGCACGAAATGGGCCCCAGGCAGACGACCGTTTGTGTTTCAGCACCCCATCCCGCCTCTCTGTGCAGCGTCAGCAGGCAAGTTCTCTGGATCCCTGTTCATACACCGTGAGAGCCAATGCCAACACTTCTCCAGCCTCCACTCGCACACCTTCTGCCCTTCGCTTTGAAAACTCCAGGTTTGTGTTAAAAAGTAATAAAACATATTTATTTTCCCTATTTTCCCTTTCCTGTGAGCATCTCCCAAGCTTTAATAAACCCGTAACTACTGAGAAGTGCTACTGTCCCCAATTTCCAGGTGGGGTTAGTCATGGACTTCCTTCTCCTTCCTTCAGCTATCTAAAAGATGGGGTTAGGGAGCTGGACATCAAGGGTCCTTCAGCAGTGGACAGAGGACCAGCACAATCAGAAGCTGATCCATCCTCTCTGTTGAAGCATGAGATAAATACTCCTCTCTTCATTAATATGGATTTATACTCCATGACTACTTTCCAGCAGCTCAGTGTACATGAGCTGAATCCCATCATAGCAAGCATGTTATCCAAGGCTGGATGGAAATCTGGAGCAGAGCAGGAAAATGAATGCAGATCTCCTAGACTAAAGCTGCTGCAACTAGACGATCCCTTCAGCTTCTGCTTCTAGGAAAACAGGGAAGAAACAATGATTTATATGAGCATCTCTCAGTGCCATCACTGAGAGACAAAACAGACCTCTGCGCATGGCAGAGGGGTTGGAACTAGATGACCTTTAAGGTCCCTTCCAAGCCAAACTATTCTATCATGCTATGATTCATCTGTTCTCACCTGGCTATTTAGGCAATAAACTCCTGGGACAGAGTGGGTTATTTTGGTTTGGTTTTAATTTGCTTTTTGTAGAATTTTTTGTCTGCCTCTTAGTCTATATTTTTACAGTGCTTGAAATCAGTGAGTGCTGATTCACAGTCCAGGGCCCTGTGATGACACTGCCAATAATCTAGTAGCATTACTGCAGAACCACTCTCACTGGAAAGTTTCAGGAGCCACCTAAAGGCTAAATTCTCCCCTCAGTCTCCCCGCCCAGCATCTCAGCTTATTCTTATTTCACAGAACATCCCTTAATGCCTTTTTCATTGACAGTCAAAAAAGGACACTCAAGATCAGACGGGAATGAATCATTTATGACAATGAAAACTCTGAAATTTTCTGTAGGCAAGAAAGGCCTGGAATACGAAGTGGAGTCCCCTGTAAATCACTCAGATCCAAATTCGAGGTAAAAATTTTGAAAATAAAGTCCCAAGCACCCTGCTAAGATGCAAGTATCTGAGATAAGATGAAGTCCTAATCTTAATGACTGTATATATGACAAACAAATTAATGAGAGAAAACCTTGAGCGGAGATGCCTGTCTCTGTGGGGCATGGAAGTGCATAATAATTGGAAAGCTAGAAGTAAACACACACAGAGGAGTAAAAAAGGGCAATTCTTATAGAGAATGTTCATTTTTCATATGAAAAAAAAATTAGTGCGTTGGTTTTTAACAACCAATTTCTGCAACAGCATTTTCTTCCCACTTCTTCTCAATCTCCTTTTTTTCTCTCCAGTTATTCATTTGCCAGATACTTTTCAGCTTCGTAAAACGGAACGGAGAACAGGAGAAGTGCACATCATGTCAGAAGGGGATTCATCTGATCGCATATAGATGTTCATAGTGAAGATGCCTACAGCTGTGCCTGTCACCCTGGGTTCCCTAAAGAGTTAACAGAGAAACAGGCAGATCTGGAGCTGATCTGTCTGCCCTCCTGCAGAAGGAGCAGAATTGTCCTGTGAAAGTTCCTCTCACTCTCCAATGACTCCAGAAGAATGGATGGGTGAAGCTGATGAGCTCAGGTGGGGACAGTCACAGTGTAGTTGTCTATATAAAATCACCTGTGTTCCACCCCAGCTGCCAGAGCATGTTGCCTTCAGGGACCCAAAAGCCTGTCCACACCCTGCAGGTTCTCTCATCTCTGATTTAAACCCCTCATGGACACATTTGGAATCTTAATTGCAAGCTACCCAAAATCTTGGCAGAGTGGATGGAAAAGGCACATTGACAAGGTTTCGGTGTGGTATAAAAACTTGACTGTGTTGTCACCGCAAAACCACCTGTGGGCTTGGCCCTGCACCACTGAAATCGCTGGAAGACCTTTTGCTGTAGACTTCAGTAGGAATGAAACCTGGGAGGGCACTTGGAGAGTTTGTCATAACTCACTTCAGCAGACTCCAAGAGGAGCGTACCCAGAAATTGGCTTCCAACAAGCCTGGACCTGCATGTGGCCTTTTCATGGAGCATCATGATATAAGCTACCTCCCTTAGCACACAGGGAGGTACCAGGTACCCAGTACCTCAGTAGCACATGGCATTCACATACAGTTATCCTTTAAGGCTTAGCCCAAGTAATAACATTCAAAGCTTTGCTTGCTTCAACTCAATTCAACAGCTGCTCCTCAAACATGTAAAACCTCACTGTGTTTGCTATCTCAACTCTCGGCATGGAAGAGCCCTGCAGCCTAATCAGAAACAAATATAACAATACAAATGTATCGGAGGTTTTGGAAGTGGCATTTCCTTAGTAAGCCTTACAACTAGGAGCACTACTGAAAAGTTTTTCCCCCTCTTAACAGCTCATGAAAAGGAACAATGGTTGTTACTCTGAAGGGAAGTGGTCTATAAATCCAGCTCTAATAAATATAAACAGCGTTTGTTCAATGTTTATACAGCAGTAGTAAATGGGTATTCATTCTTGGCACTGAACAGGAAAATACCACTCTCTATTTCTAGTAGCAAATGTTTGCACCTCCTGTTCATGACTCATCTACTGTATGTGTGGCTTCAACAAAGGCCTGATAGGCAAAAAGGCGAGAGGAAGGATATCAGAGAAATAAGGACTCTGAACCCAAAGACCTCAGCATGAGCACACTCTCCCGATGAAATAAAATCAGTTAATATTAAAATCAGAAAACTTCCTTGTCAACAACAAAATAACCAAATAAACCCAAGCAAAGAAATATAAAACAGCAAAGAAACACTTTTCACAAAAAGAAAAAGGACTTTTACATTGTTATCTTTTGCTCCTTGGGAACTTCAACAGGGAGAGCCATTTGGGCAACAGCAAACACTGCCAACATAGTCCCTGTTAAGGGTGATCGGGGGCTGGAGCACCTCTGCTATGGGGACAGACTGAGAGAATTGGGCTTGTTCAGCCTGGAGAAGAGAAGGCTCTGGGGAGACCTTAGAGCACCTTCCAGTACCTGGGGGGGCTACAAGAAGCTGTGGGGGGACTTCTTACAAGGGCCTGTAGTGACAGGACAAGGGGTAACAGGCTTAAATTGAAAGTGGGGAGATTTAGATTAGATATCAGGAAGATATTCTTCCCAGAGAGGGTGGGGAGGCACTGGGACAGGTTGCCCAGAGAAGCTGTGGATGCCCCATCCCTGGAAGTGTCCAAGGCCAGGCTGGATGAGGCTTTGAGTAACCTGGTCTAGTGGAGGGTGTCCCTGCCCACGGCAGGGGGGTTGGAACTAGGTGGTCTTTAAGGTCCCTTCCAACCCAAACCATTCTGTGATTATATGATGATGCTTGGGAATGTGTGAGTGCTGGGGAAGCAAGAGGGTGGTCAAACCTGCGTGTGAGAAGGGTCAATTCGGGACACCCGAGGGCAAGTAGAGCTGTCCAGTGACTTGGGTGGAAATGGTGAGAATCCCTTCTCTTTTTGGAGACCTTGTCATCAGCAGCCAGCTCACACCACAGCCTTCCCCACTTTCACAGCATTTCAGTCCTCTCAGATCAGTCCCAGTTATTTCTTTATCCAAAGCTGATATTGCTCTGCTCACAGAAGACTGGTTCCCTCAACGGGGGTTTGGATGCTTTTTACTTTCCCTTATGTTTTTTTGTTGATTGCTGGGGTTTTTTTTTAAGAAATCGTTCCAATGTCTGATTACATTTTAGCGACTCAAAGAGCGTGTCTGCCGATGGAAGAGGTTTCTGACACCAGAGGTGCTAAGATGCAGTTTGGGCATGCAGCCCTCATACACAGTGTAAGAAATACAGCAATATATAGCATGCATCTGTCTGCCACTTGCTTTATTCCCTCCAGGATTTCTAATCTGATAGCAGAAAGCAAACGTTATTCTCCTCAAGGGAATGAGGGGAGACTTCCTATACTTTCTCAGGAGCTCAGGTGGACCCCAACCACCAGACATCACACCAGATACCTACTTGCCCCTTAGACTTCACTGGCCAAGTTGAGAAATATCCATATGACAGACGCTACAGCCACTCGTAAAAATGCTGGCATCTGAAAGAGAGTTGGCATGCACTTGACCTGTAAAACACCATCTCAGACGGGCTTTGTACCTCCACAGACTGGAAATTATTAGGCCATGACCCTGTAAAGAGAAACATCTGGCCTATGGTCTACGTTAGTTAATTAGACAGCCTGGGAGAAGCTGCATGTGAAGTTGGGGTGGGAAAAACAAAATATTCCATTTATTTTAATTTTTAGCAACTTTTCTGGGCAATATCAGTGAGGACTTATGTAGGTATTATCATTACACCTGGATTTAAGCAGGAGGGAGATAAAGCATCCAGACAGCACATTTATTTCAGTAAAAGCAAGAGTAAACATGGATGCACTCTATGCAGCTCCAACCAACAGGACTCCAGGACTTTGGTGGGAATTTCAAATTACATGTGCTGAAAAGACCCTCTGGATATACATAAAAGGACTCTGAATCTGGTAGAGGATAACCCTTTGCTTCCCTGGGCCTGGCAGCAGCATAGTTTTTCCAAAATTAAGACAGATTTGCACGTGCAAAACTCAGTGGATTTTTTTTTTTTTTTTTTTTTTTGAAGCATTTCTTTTTCACCCAAGCAACACCAAGTTTTGGCAAAGGGTCAACATCCCAGGCAGCTTCAAAAATCTAAAATTCCAGAGAACCAACACATTTTGTAAGCAAAGAAATATTGCTAGGGCACTGCAGGTGGTTGTCTGAAATTGCAAGTAATTAACTGCACTGCTACGAAATTGGGAAATACCATGGTTGGAGGCTGTTTCTCCTGGCTCTGACCTGAACACTGCTCACAATTTGCCCTCGCCTGGGATTTTTTGAGACAGCTAAAGAAATGCCTAAACACTCCTGGGCGGGCAGCTATGAGTTTAGTTGTTGGTGCACAAGGTGATTTCAGTACAGAAGACATTTAGATCTAAGAGTTTTCCTTGGGCTGAGCGTTGTACCCATGTGGATGCCTGGTTTGCCTCTAGTATGATACAACTTTTAATGCTCCTTTTGTTCTCTACACACACAAAGCATTGCCAAGATGTATTTTACAGGAATTCACTAGACATCGGTGCAGCTTGCTTCCAGACTACAAAGCACATGGATATCAATCCACCAATGAGATGCATTAGCAAAGATGTTCACGGCGTGGTATGAGCCAGAAAAGCCCCAGTGAGTCAAAAGCTACTTTGGATCAGGATGCTTAGGGTGATGCTCTGCAGCAAACAGCATCACGGTTTTAAGGACAATGATATCAAGCAAACTTGTTTCAGAGGAAACCCACAGATCACCATGATGGAATACGAACCCTTGGGAGGTGTGAGATTGACTCCGTTTTTAAGGCACCACTGTACTGGCAAGATCCCTAAGGAATCTGCATGGCAAAGCATCGAGATTTTGCTGGGTTCAGGTCTCAAGTCATCAATGGTCACTTGTAAATAATGATTGTTAAAAACCTGAGGGGTGAAAAAGAAAAAACAAAGTCAGAAGTTAAATTTGCTGTAACATTACGTAACATGGAAATGTAAAACAGCAGGCCCTGAAATCAAACTACTCCTGAAAATAACCCACTCTCACCCAACACTTTTCATCAAAGAATTTCTACCAAAGAGATGAAAACTTGAGTTTTAGAGATGGGTAAACTGAGGCAAGGGAAAGCACTGGTGTTCAGGTTCACTCAGTGTGCCCACAGAGCAGGGACTGGAGACGATCCTGGAAACCCCACAGCCTTCCTCTCTTTTGCGTTTGAGAGTGTGGATTAAATATCCCACTACTACCTCCATGCAGCTGTTTTATTTCAAAAGGTTTCCCAGATGTGCAGGGAGACAGAGATGAAAGTGGGATCCCCCATGTTTTGCATGGAAATAGCAAATGGACATGCTCATCCCCATTGGATTAGCATATAGTCAGCCAGTGATGCTTGTGGGAAAGTAACAATTCATTAATTAGGATCATCCATGGATTTTAAACATATTTATTATAGTGATACTTCACTGGCTGGAGAACACACTCCTGAGTTCTCCTAAATGTGGTGGAAATCAGCAATGGGTTCTTACTCGGGCTCTTCGCATCACTCCTTTCTGGGAGCTCACCTTGGTCACTGATGCAGGACAGAGATGAAACGGCTCCCTCACATTCACCGCCTCCAGCTTCATCCCCACACTGAAGAAGTGGTTTCGCAAGTCAGCATGGTCCTGCGGGAAGAGATGGGGAAGAGGAACACACGGAGTGTCAGCACCGTCCACCAAGGAGGGGTTGAGACATCTGAAGATTTATTTGAAACGTGTCCATGGGGGGTTTGTCACTGAGCTGATCACCAGATTAACTTCCAGCTCCAACTTGGTGGTCCTGGTCCTATGGGTGCACACAGCTCAGGATGGCCCTGATTTACCGTGAGGGATGTCCAGCTCCTGCAGGACACCAAAGTGTATGGGATGGTTTCCATGTGCTGCAAGATGGGAAAGTCTTTTCTCCAGCCAGGAGACTAAAGGTGGGCTAAGGCCCAGACAATGAACTCAGACCCAAAATGTAAGCAAGCACAAGTCGGTGGGAAAACACTCAGCTGTGTTCAAGCACATGCCCACCACAACACTTGCCTAGGACCAAATCTGGCTGCACCCAGTGTTGCACACAGCTGCATTGGGGACAGCAGCAGAATGCAGTCCCAAAACTCAGAAGCAACCCAGGTTCAACTCCCTGACCAGCCACTCGTTTAGTTTTTAATGTCCATCAAATTACTCCATCCCTCACGATCCCTGACTAATAGGTGTACAAGCTGGCATCCTAATTCCAGAGTAATGATCATATTTTGTGTTCACTCAACAAAAATGTCCTACAGTATTTCTAAACCATCTGTGCATTAGCCAATACAAGCCTAAAAAGAGATAATGTTATATTTAACACACACATACAGACGACTCCAAAATACACGCAGAAAGCTTGCTATCTAATAAGTGGTTAGCAATGTCATTCCATCTACTGCTCATGTTGTATTCTTGTTCTAAAATGATTTTCTATTGATCCAAACTTGTATGTCATTGTGCTTTCTTTTCCCAAGAACTGTCTTCACTTGTAGACTTAATAACTTCTATTTTGGGATCTTACATTCCTGCTGCTATTAGAGATCAGGATTTTTACAAGCTCCAGCCATGGCTAAATGAATTTTTGTTTTCATCTGACCAACCTGTAGTGTTACAGGGCCTTTTATGAACCAAAAATATCATAATGGATTTAGCCTCACGGCAGAAGTATATACCGATGGGGAAATTGAGGAAGATTTAGCAATAATGGCCCAAAGCCCAGTGAACTAATGGCTGAAGAAGGAGCAGCCATTCAGGAGTCTGGGCATCCTGCAGTGCAGCTCAACCATCAGTCATACTTGTGCTTGCTGGCAGTCGCTTCCGTATCCCCAAAGCTCCAGAGACAGGAGACCCATTTCTAGCAGCTTTATACAGAGAATGTTTCATTGATTAAAAGTCTGAACCAGGGAAGAGAATCTGGCTCCTTGAATACAGAGGTTGCATAGTACCAGGGATGCATCAGATGGACAGGTTATCAAAACTGCCACCTTTAATACTGAAAAAGCTTTAGCTGGGAAAAGATGATGGCTGCAAAAATCAGACCTCACCAGCACTGAACTTCCAATCTCCAAAGGCAAAAGTAGGAGGGCTGCCTACTCCTGCATGAGGATCCACACCCGGCATCTCTTAATCCGTAGGGTGAGGTGGCAAAGAAAAGGCAACTTTGGAACATGTACATCTGGCAGCAAGTTTACACTGCAGCATCTACCCATCAAAGTTCCCTGATTCAATTCACCCTCGTATCCAGCTCCAATACCTAATAAGCCAAGATCCACCAAAGTACTTAATCATGTTTATCTTTAAACATGCAAGTAGTTTCATCAACATTTTAAGTGATTTGTTGGTTAAGATATATCAAGACCAAACCATATTGCTTCTCATTTTTTACTCATTTTTTTTTGGTTCTTCTCCTTCTATTTGTTTTGGTCTTTTTCAAAGGGAAAAAAATAATCAGGTAGGGGGAAAAAAGCTAGCAACATTTAAAGCTATTTTACTTCAAAAGCATATCCCTTTTTCTCCATGGACTATATACCTTAGAATCAAATCTCCCGTCTCATGCAGCATAGCATGTAAATATCTTCCCCATTAAATTAAGAGCAAGAGCGAACTCGTTAGGGGAGTTCATGGGATCTCGGGTACATCTCCCTTTTGAGAGTCAAAATCCTCTTTGAAGCAGGAACGTACATTTGTTTGGAGAAGGGCTGCAGAAGTAAAAAGCTTGTCTGTGTTAAATGTCATTTTTGAGATGGAAAAGCTTTCATGGAGAAAAAGCCTTTGTATCGTACCTCTCTGGCAAATGGTCAGGGTCTGGATATTTGATCTCTCTCGTATATTTGCTAAAGAGAGGCATCAACATTTACCAAAGCAGCCTTAGATTTTTGCAGCCACAAAAGGAAAAAAAAAGATCCTGATGTCGTTCTCTGGTTCCAGTGCTCAAGTTGCCTCAGCCATCAGGGAATTACTTAGGATTTGGCATATGGTCCTCTTCAAAACTCCAATTAATTTACATAATTTCTAAGAATAGGTTCCACAGAAGTGAAGGCAAAGCTTTTAATTAGTATTAGACTCAAAGTGATACACTGGATAATGAACTGCTCTTTCCTCCCTCTATTCACATTGACAGGAAAGATGCCTGTTTAATAAAAGCAGCTACAAGAAGAGGACTGAAGGGGTGAGACTTTCCCTGGTCCCCATCAGGCTCTGCAGCTGAGCAAAAGAAATGCCTGAAATTATTATGGGTGGCAGAATTTAACACTTCACCGCTATTTCACAGAGCTCAAAGCCACCTACAAGGATGTCACCAGCCATTATTTTCTAGCAACCACTCCAAGTGAGGTTTTTCTGAAAAGAAGATGAATAGACAGAATATTTTTGACCAGTTGGAACATTTTATAGCCTCGTGCATGGTGAATTTTTACTCCTACTGGCAGTGAACGCTTCCCAGGAGCAGCTCCACTGCCCACACAGATTTACACCAGCAGATTGCCTGTCCTGGGGTTCATAAACCCTGCGTAGGCGATGGAAATACTTAACTGCTTCCCAGCAGTCAGGGTAAGCCGGATCGAGAATCCACAAGAATGCAGAAGAGTCCCTCACATAAATGTGAAAAATAATGCCACGGAAAAATACAGTGAATTAACGTGGTACAAGTGCCACAGTCACTCATTCAAAGGGTCACAATCTCTAACATGATGGATTACAGCCTGTGACGGCATTCACGGGTAATGAATGGAAAATTGCATAACCCTCTGCTGAACGTCTGTCACTTACAGCCCAAACCCACTGGCAAAAGCCAGGGCTGTCACAGCTCGTACTACAAACCCCAAGAAGCAATTAAACTCAGCCCCACACTCACAGTTTCAGAGCAGTATGCACTTGCAAATTTGCCAGCATGCACAGGCTTCAACCCTCCAGGCCACCTGAAAGATAGCACCACACTTTGATACGCATCTGCATCATTATCTCCATCTTCGTACAACATGTGTTTCTGCAACCCTCCTGCAAAAACACTGATGGGCTTTGCAACAGCTCACTGCAACCAGCATCACCTGCAGGGCCGAAAGCTGGAACATCTGAAGGTCAAACGACAAGACAGTAACGGTGCTGGAAGAAGAACACAGCTCCCAATTCCCAACCCTCTTCTTTAGTTACTGAGATAGGTGCCTAATTTTCTCCTTCATAGCTAACGAGGCACTAGCAGTGCAGGTTTCAAAAATGTCAGGTGACTTGGGAGCCTAAATGTTATTCCAAAAGAGATCCACAAACAGATTTACGAAAGTATGCAGATTCTTATGGATACAGACAGGCTTTAGGGAAGTACCCGTGTAGGCGACATGTGTAAGTCCTAATAATAAAGTCACTAAGCACTGGCTTTAGGTCGAACTCAAAAAGATATACTTAAGAGCATCATAGTCACTTGCCCTTTCTGGTGCCTAAATACCTTGCTAAATCTGACTTCTGAGTATTTCTACTCACAAATGTCATTTAAGTGTAAATAAACTCAAATTTCTCCATGTCACAGCAGCGTTCTGGCCACCAAAGGGTAGAGCTCAGGAGATTTTACAGTGCACTGGGTAATGCAGATACAGCAGAGGGAGACTTGGCTAAGCTGCTTTTGCCCATGACATTCAGGGAAGCTGTACTATGGGCTGGTCGTTCTAGCTGGGGTCACAAACCCAAGGAAGGGCATCGCCTTCAGATCGTGAAATGCTCATTTTCAGTCCATTACACTCAAGACAGAACACTGGAGCCATCTCATTTTAAACCCAGCAGCTTACACAGTGTATAGATAAGAGGAAAAGGCTCTAATTTGAACTCTGATTTCCAAATACCCTAAAAGTCAGTGCTCTTTTGGCCCAGGATAGTCAGATTCACACCAATTATAAGACTGCAACTTTGTGCAAAATTCAGAATGCTGAAAAGTTGCAAAGTTGAGAGGCTGATTAGAAGTACTAAGCACTTAATAAATGATTGACCCGAGCCTCCTTTAATCCTCACCAGCTGTAACAGTGTGAAATGCTATTGCCTTCAGTCACATCTCTCCTGGTTTACCCTACTAAACAACACAGAAGAACTGGGCCCCATCTGGTATGATTGGAAACATATTATTTTATTCAGTTTTTGTTTTCAAAGAAATCGCTTCCCCCAGTGTTTTCTCTAATTCTCCAAGAAACTGGCTGCTTCTAATGGCCTAATTTTAATCACAAAGCTCATGTGTGGTAACCAGCCACAAACACAGTAATAGCAGTGGTTAAACTGCCTCTACAGGAATCTGGCATTTGTTTTTTAATTGAGGAAAAGAAAAACAATAAAGAAACTCTCCCAAATACAATCCTCTGCATTATTTGCAGATGAATCAGTCTTGTTTGCGATTTGTCAATTTCCTTTGCTAAACATGGAGCAATTTTCCCTAAAGACACACTTTCTGCAGGGAGACAAAAATCCCTCGGTAAGACAGAACACAAGCAAAATGTCCCTTGGTTTGACAAGTGCAGACACGGGAGGCCCAAAATGCAGAGATGTGGGGTGGGACCAAGAGGAAAGGGTGCTGGGAGGGAGGCTTTAAGGACAGTGACCCTTAAGTAATGAGCACGAAAGCTGGCTGCAAACTGCACCTATGGATGAGCCCCTTAAAAACTGCAGATGCTTCTGCCTAGGATCAAATTTAGCCCTACAGATTTTAAGCTCCTCTTGTTGAATAAAAAATAGTTACCATAGAAACAGCAACATTGCAGAGTAGCCAGTCTAAATCCAAATACACCTTCTCCGTATGGCTCGGCCCGCCACAGATGGCATTAGGGCAAAGATCCCCTCCTACACAGCGCCTGCTTTGATTTGCCTGGGTGGTGGAAGCACGGGCAGCAGAGGTAAAAGCGACAGATAGGCATCCACTCCAGGGGGGTGTTGTGTTTGCTGTTGGGGTTTTTAACATCTTGCAGCATTTGGGACTGCAACATCACTCCAGAAGCCCTCATTAACAAATCTGTGTTCTGTCACACACATGGGTCCCATTTCACAGGTGGGAAAGTCAAGTGGAAAAGAAAACACAGGCAGGAACACCAACTTGAGCGCTCAAAGTGAAACTATCAGTGTCTCTTTTCACACCTCTCAATAAGTTAACTCAACCATGGAGATGGACTGAGTCCTCATAGGCATTTATTTGGATTGAGTCTGTCCTCGATAATGTCACGGCAGGGATCGCTATACAAAAATCAATGGGAATTCGTTAGAGGATCAGAACAAGTCCAGTGTTCACTGTGGGCTGCAACCACCCTGCAAAACAGCTATGGACCAGAGCTGGCTTTTGCCTTCTCTGAGAAAAATCATCCATCTTTAGACCCATCTTTAGATGGATGCCTTTATCCCCTACCCCCTACACAGCAGCAGACTCTGGCTGTAGGTGCACACCAGCCCCTCTCCATGGAAAACTCTGCCATGCCCAAGGATGCGGGAGGCAAGAGCCCAGGCTGTTATGTGAAAACACCACCACACAGAGCCTGGTTGCAGAAGTAAACTGGATCAGGCCCCTTTGCTAACCTCTCCCCATCCTGAGAGACCCCTGGCACGTAACGGAGAAAGACAAACACACATGCTAAACATACAGCCAGAGGGATGAGGAAGGGTAAGGGACCTGGTTCCCACTCAGTCCATCTGCTTTGCTTGAACTGTCTCTGGAATTTCTCTTCCAACTCTGACTTTCATACAGTGCTGCCAAGCAGACCCTTGGTTCATCCAAGATGGGGCTTGGCTTCATTCACCTCCTTGGCCTGCTCTCCCCACCCTCTTCCTTGGCAAAGCCCATGGTCTATATCGAGGTTAATACTTCTCCCTGGTCCACTGAGGTACCACCAGACTTCATCTCACCTGAGTGACACCTTTGATGCCAAACATACCCTTGCTCCCAAGAGTCAAGAAGGTAGCTATGTTCGTAAGGACCTTTGCAGTATACTCCTAATGATGGTTATTAGGTCCTACAAAGATAAATGGCTTTAACGAGCTGAGCCAGGAGTGGGTCAAAAGGCAGCTGAACAACAGAGGGATCGGCCCGTGCACATCTCCCAGCCAGGCAAATAGCAGTCAGGGAGAAGGGCTGGCGAGTGCTATGGATGGGAAAGAACAGATGGAGTATAAATAATCTGGCAGCCTGCAAACAACATGGCGACTTGCGGGTTATTAAAGCACAGCGTGCGCAGCGAGGGCCAGCCAAGCCATCAGTGCAGGAAGGGGCTGAATATTGCTTATGTTGGGATTTGGCTTACAAGTGAAACCAAAAGCATGTCTGTTTTAAAGCTACTGCATCAGTACGTGCCCATCTATCAGTGGGACTGAGAACAGGAAAACCCTGTTGGACTCCGTCTATTCATCCACTCAGGTCAGGATTGTCTCTGAAAATAAAGTAACTCTTGGGTTTCTCTCCTACGCCTAAACTCCTTCAGGATACTAAATAATGGAAGAAAACACCCTAAAGCACCCAAAGGGTTTATTAACTTCTGGGACATGTTGTCTTCCTTTTTTTAAAAAAAATCAGTCTTGAAGAAATAGTCCATCTTACTCTTATAATTAAAACGCACAATTCATCTGATGGAAAATCAGGAGTCCTGTTTAATATCACCCTTCACACTTCTGAGTGTAGAACTAAAACCATCACTCTGTCCTGAATTTCAGGGTGTCCCTCCATTACTCTCCTTAGGAGAGATTTATCCCAAGTGATTCCTTCTACGTCATTAGTCATACAACTAATTAATACTGTTACTGATTACATGAAACATCCAAAAGCTCCAGTTAGAAATAGGTGCTCGCTGGGCTGAGCATAGTGTAGAGCCTTTTTCTGCCAGAGGGAGAACAATTTTGAGCTGGAAAAAAAACACCACATCTTTAGGAAAGGAGGACCAGAGGGTGGAGACAAGAGAAATGGGACCAAAGACCATGAATCAGGAATTGCCACCTGTCTTAGAACTAACACCTCTCCCTTCTATGCATCTGTACTCTTCAAGCAGTTTAACAGAGGTTGGGTTATGGATGTGGCTGATAACAGCTCCACCCAGTCATCAGGCCTCACTTTATAGCAATTGGAGGGAATGGGGAATAGGATGCCCACATACAACATCTATGGAAAGACAATGAACACCCCAAATCCTCGGTAGGATTTAACTACTCAAACAGAGGTGCCTGGGGTGAGCTGACACACAGGGGTCCACAACCTTCCCATGGGACCCATAAATATGGCACAGGAGGCCAGGGGGACCATTGTGGGATGTCAGTGAAGATCCCCAGGACACTATCTGCTGCTCTCTAGGCAGCTAAATCCCATGATCTGTGTCCAGCATTCATCTTACCCAAGCTAGAGGGCTTTAACTTTAAAAAAAAAAATGTATTTATTCATACATGTCAGGGCTAGAAGGTGCTGTGTTTGTAATCTGGCTTCCTGAGGAAAGGCTATCTCTTAGCACCAGAAATGCCAGTAAACTGAAGCAAAGTTGTCACACTTGACATCAGGCCCTGATAACTGTCTGAGCACCCCTATTCACACCCAAAGCCCTGGCCATTTTCTCAGGTGTCCTCTGAAGCCGAAGTCATTGTTTATGACCAGTACCTGGCCAAGCATGGGGGAATCCCTACAGCAATGAAAATCAGAAATCAGGGCAGAAACAGCAAAGGACACATCTGTGTTCCTAAACTGTTCAAGCACCCTTGGAAATCTTGTCTGTATTTAGTTTTCTTTAAGGATTAACTTGTTTTCTGAAAAGAACAGAATAACAAAATAGTGGATGTGTTGCAAAAAGCTTCTGTGAAGAAAAAAACTTATTCCAGGAGGTGCGGTTCACAAAACACTATGTTTAGTAGCTATATAATAGCAGCATTTTCTGGCAGTTGAACATCACGTTCCTTCTCAAAGGATCCTAAAGCATTTTACAAACACTTTCAACATATGGCCAAGTGTAAAATAGTGCCAGAAAAAAAAAAAAGAAGATCCTGTTTGCAGCCTTTCCTCTGAATTTTGCAACCAGCTCATGTGGTCCGGTGGCTTGCTGCCCAAGTCGCAGAAGGCAAAGGCAGGGACTGGGAGAACGGAGAACTGTGCACTGTAGGAGAAGATCAGGTTGGAGACCAACTAAGGAACCTTAAGGTGCACAAGTCCATGGGACCTCACTGGAAAAGGGGAAAAATAACCTCCATTTTTAAAAAGGGAAAAAAGGAGGATCCAGGGAACTACAGGCCAGTCAGTCTCACCCCTGGGCCTGGCAAGATCATGGAGCAGATCCTCCTGGAAATTATGCTAAGACACATGAAAAACAAGGAGGTGATTGGTAACAGCCAATATGGCTTCACTACGGGCAAACGGTGCCTGAAAAATCTGGAGGTCTTCTCCGATGGGGTTATAGCGTTGATAAATAAAGGAAGAGCAACTGACATCATCAACCTGGACTTGTGCACAGCATTTGACACTGTACTGCACAAGATCCTTGTCTCTAAATTGGAGAGCCATGAATTTGACCAATGGACCACTCAGTGGGTAAGGAACTGGCTGGATGGTCACACTCAAAGAGTTGTGGTCACACCTCAATGTCCAAGTGGAGACCAGTGACAAATGGCCTTCCTCTGCAGCTGATATTGGACCAACGCTGTTTAGCATCTTTAACATCCCCCATAGTGAAGAATTATCTAATCTAAATCTACCCTCTTTCATTTTAAAGCCATTACTCCTTGTCCTGTCACTCCAGGCCCTCGTAAAAAGTACCCCTCCAGCATTTTTGTCAGCCCCTTCAGGTACTGGAAGGGGCTATAAGGTCTCCCCGGAGGCTTCTCTTCTCCAGGCTGAACAAGCCCAACTCTCCGAGCCTGTCCCCATAGCAGAGTGGCTCCAGCCCTCTGAGCATCTTCGTGGCCCTCCTCTGCACTCGCTTCAACCGGTTGATATCCTTCTAATGTTGGGGGCCCCACAGCTGGACACAGCACTCCAGGTGGGGTCTCACAAGGGCAGAGTAGAGGGGGAGAATCACCTCCCTTGACCTGCTGGCTACGCTTCTCTGGAGACAGCCCTGGATAGTTGGCTTTCTGGGCTGTCAGCTCACATTGCCGGGTCATGTCCAGCTTCTCATCAACCAGTACCCCCAAGTCCTTCTTGGTAGGGCTGCTCTCAAGCCCTTCATCCCTCAGCCTGTACTGATACAGGGGGATTGCCCCAACCCACGTGCAGGACCCTTGTTTAACCCCTGAGGTTCACACAGGCCCACTTCTCGAGCTTGTCCTGGTCCCTTTGGATGGCATCCCTTCCCTCAGGCATGTCAACCGCACCACGCAGCTTGATGTCATCTGCAAACCTGCTGAGAGTGCTCCTGTTCCCACTGACTGTGTCCCTGAAGATATTAAGCAGCACATGACAGTTACAGTAGCACAAATCCCAGTGACCATATAAAGACATTACTTCTATCCTGCAAAAGAATTAAAAAAAGACACCTTTGGATTCAACACATTTTGCTGGGAAGCTGGGATCTGGGATTCTCCTTGAAAGTCCCACACAAATATTGGTTCATCTTGTAAGATCAGACAAGTGTACTCTCATATAGTCTCCTAAAGCCTTTCCTTAACTCATGTTTAATTCATTACTAGAGAAAGACATGCTCACAGGCATGGACAAGCTCTCGTATTTTTCTCCTTAATTAAGAGGCACAAAATGAGGTTGATCCCCCCTAAATGGGCAGAATAAAGTGATGCTCACACAGAAATCATTTATTCAGCTTCATGCCTTCCCAGCACCAGAACCAGGGGCTTAGATAACACCAGACACTGAATTCAGCTCCCCTTGCACTCAGCTTTCACACTGCAAAAGAAAAAGCCCTATTGACCTAATCCTGCCATTTTTGTCATGTTTGGCCCCAACGTAACTCTCCTCTTGGGCCATTCAAGCATTCCAGTGTTTTACTTTGTCTTCTAATAGGGACATCTTTGCAAACTTCAACTGCACAGCACAGCAACTGGGATTTGCTGAATTTAAATTTATGACCGTCATGCAATAATTAAAATAAGCGGGTATAAGTCTGGCATGCTGAGAAGAGGCAGCAAAACAGCTGTTAGTTATAAACTTTGGAAAAAAGAAAAAAGTGTGTTTTATGAGCCTCATCAGAAACATTCTTCACTCTTTCATATAGACAGGAATAAAATGTACACATCACGCATTCCCTATTGTGATTTAATCCCTACCCCACACAACGCATTTTTGATCTTGAAGCTGCAAATGCAAACTTTAATAGAGTTGGCAGATTGAAGCGTTCTATGAAACAAACGGCAGAGAATCAAAACCCTCCGCACGCCACTCCCATCACAACACGGGGCTTCTCGAACCCACGTTCGTGCGGAAAGCCAACGCATAAATCTTCCCACCTCTCCCAGCCTAGCACAGCTTTCATGTGCAAGCAAATGAGCCACTGCCTGAGTCATTAGCAAAGCATTCCCAAATTAATGTGGCTAATTCAAGTGAATCTCAGCTGGTTGAGGAGCCTGGATTCCTCACTAAAAGCTGCCAGAACATCCCTGCAGAAAGGATGAAGGTGGCACCGGGGTTTTGCGGCATGCCTGCCAGGATGGGGCACAGTGGGTGCCTTCTTCCAAGTGCATGGGTCTTTTGGGGTGCCCCAGTGCAATGTTGCTTATGGGCAGGGAAGGAACCCAGAGGGTCCCCAGGCTGGATGAACCACGAACAGTGGTGGGGAGCGTGCCACGGTCCACCAGGTCCCCAGGCAGAAGGTGACACTGCAGACTGCACCTGAGACAGGGCACACACCTCCCCGAGCATCCTCTCGCACACACGGCCATGCTGCCTGTCACGCCGCAGCAAGGATGTAACTGTTAGAAACCAGACGTGCACAGCTAGAAATCAGGATTATCTGGAGCGTCATGATTAACAGCAGTGCAGATTTGGACGGGAAATTAAAGTTGGTGCCTCAGGGCTGAAGCACATCTCTAACTATTAAAAACCAGAGTGAGTGGGGGAAAATACCCACGTGGAAGCAAAATTATCTCCCATTTTCACTACAGGTCACAGAAGGAGGTTTTTCTGCCTTGTGGCTCATGATCAGATGAAGATTTTGGTGCAAGGCTCACAGAAAGCTGGCTAGTTGATCATAGAATAGTTTGGGCTGGAAGGGACCTTAAAGATCATATAGTTCCAACCCCCCTGCCATGGGCAGGGACACCCTCCACTAGACCAGGTTGCTCCAAGCCTCATCCAGCCTGGTCTTGGACACTTCCAGGGATGGGGCATCCACAGCTTCTCTGGGCAACCTGTCCCAGTGCCTCACCACCCTCTCCGGGAAGAATTTCTTCCTGATGTCCCATCTCAATCTCCCCACTTTCAGTTTAAACCCATTACCCCTTGTCCTGTCACTACAGACCCTTGTAAAAAGTCCCCCCCTAGCTTCCTTGTAGCCCCTTTGGGTACTGGAAGGCTGCAATAAGGTCTTCCCGGAGCCTTCTCTTCTCCAGGCTGAACACCACCAATTCTCTCAGCCTTTCTTCACAGCAGAGGTGCTCCAGCCCTCTGAGCATATTGGTGGCCCTCCTCTGGACTTGTTCCAACCAGTATATATCTTTCTTATGTTGAGGCCTCCACAGCTGGACACAGCACTCCAGGTAGGGTCTCACAAGAGCAGAGTAGAGAGAGAGAATCACCTCCCTTGCCCTGCTGGCCACACTTCTCCTGATACAGCCCAGGATACAGTTGGCTTTCTGAGCTGCCAGCGCACACTGCTGGCTCATGTACAACTTTTCATCCAGCAGTACCCCCAAGTCCTTGATGGGAATTTTCATATTCGCAGCCCTACATTTTCTCAGTCGTATTCGATGCCTTCGCACAGAATAAGACACATTAAAAATAATGATGGAGAAATCGATGCTGATCACCCCCAACCCCTATAAAGCACTGCAAGAAATCAGTTCTCAGAATGGAAAGTCTGCAAAGAAAACTGCATTTTATACACACATCTCACTTGTGACCTTTCACGGTGATGTATTAGAGCACCGGCCTTTCCTGTAAAAGTTTAACATAAGCCGCTAAACACTGCAAGGTATTTATTCATTGTGGGTTCTGCAAGTAAAGAAAAAATGTGCATCTTTTACCTTGAACACTTCCATTGGAAGAGGAAAATTTGCTGCATCATTAAGGGATTTTTCCAGAGCGCATTTCCACTCAGATATAGTCTTCAGAGAATAGATATCTAAAGTGATGTCAACAGAAAAAAAAAAAAAACAAAACAAAAACAAAACCAAGAGGTGACTGTTTAGGGATCGAACATTTTTGAAAGACTTAAGTTCTTATGTCACAAAAATGGATAGTACAAGTGAAATGAACAGTGTGTATATCCCAAGCTGTACAGCATGGCTAAGTTCAACTCAAAAGCAACTACCAGGGGCACATTTAAGGAAGATTGTGTTTTGTATCCTGGAGTAACATCCAGAAAAATACACATCCTTCATTTTCTGCCAAAGAAACAAGAATCTCATTACTTGAAAATAACAAAAACTCTCCTTTGATTTTCAATTCTCAAAATACCTGATGTTTTCCAGTTTGAGGAGCCTCAGGTCTTCAGGCAATATTAGTTACATTTGAACAAAGGCAGAAATATCTTTACAAAGGCTTCTCTTCACAGGAAAGTCTGTCTTTTTTTTATTGCAGGGCTAGGGATTTTTTGCAGTGGGTAGGGGTAGGTGTGGAAAGGAACATTTCAGCTAGATCTCTACCCAGACTCATTTGTTGGTACCACACTCAAACCAGACTACCACACTAATTCAAAGACTTACACTTATGAATTTTCATCATTATACTTTTAGGCAACATCTTTGTGCAGATTCACATTGCTTTCATAGAGTTTCTTTAAATAGGTTTAATATTATTAAATCATTATATTAACAAGCCCTTTATGGTTTAGTGCAGTGAAATGCCTATGAATCATCAAAGGTAACAATGTAGAAAACAATACTATGATGAGGAACATTATATTGGATTTACTTCTGCACTAGAAAACATATTGTTATCCTGCACATAACAAGTTATTGCAGAACATTCATATCAAGGTCCTAAAGAGACAAGATAGGTAGATAGACTGCAACAATTATTAAAATGGAAATGAACATTTACTCAATAATAAACTTGAAACTTGATATGGAGTGAATAGTGTGAAGCTTTTCTTTTGTCAGTTTGGCTTCACACCCTTACAACACAGTTCAATCCGGCCCAATTTGCATTTAAATTCTGTACATCTAATAACCATATATATTTACTACCTAGCAAAGATTTACTGCTGTATCTTACAATTCTGAAGGAGGAAATAAAAAATATGTATAAAAAAGGAACTGGCAAGCACTGTTTTCACCTAGCACTGACAGTACAAGAGAATTTTATGCTCTGATCTCAACAGATTTAAGACCTTATCAAAATAGGATTTGCAGAATCACTCACTGGAAGTGGATGTATTTATACTTCCACTATATCAAACCTCGCTACTTCGGAACAGGCATCAAGGATATGCATATGAATTTAAACACACTTAAAGGGAAATGTTAACCTTTCAGGGCTGTATTTTGAATTCCTCAACTGTCTGGTTGTTAATGGGAACAGACATTTCAAGTCTTTGTTTACAGCACGTGCAGCAGTCACAACTGTTAAGAAGCGCACTCGTTATTTAATTGTTCATTATTTTATAGCCCTGTTGCTCCAGCCCTCCCTTACTTGCAGAAGCTCTGATCAGTTTAAGTGCAGGGAGGGAAACGACTCACCTTTTTTCCTCCTTTTTGGCTTAAATAATTGCCAAACAAGGAAATAATACAACACGATTTTTCCCCAAGTTGCAGCTGTTGTTTCAACTAACAAAAAGTCTGAATTTTGGAAAACCCTGCTGGATGCTTCCCTGCACACCAGACAGAGGAAGATGAAAACAGACCCTCGTTTTCTACTGAGATGGCAGCGAAGCATAGGAAAGGCAAGAGTGGCATTTTGGGCTACTTTGACCAAAATCAGTGAAAACAAGCAGCAATTTCTTTGGGCAGTGACAATAAACTGCAAGAGATAAAGGAAACTCCAATGGTTTCAATAATCAGCAAAAAATATCATACATGCATTTAATTAGTGGCAGCTAGTTTAAGCTGGCAAGTATATGGACACTAAATCGCAAGGTTAAAGGGGCATTAAGCATTTTCTTTAAGTGATAGGGCTGCAGGTAATTGAACAAAGTGTACTGTGTCAATTTGTATTTAGGTTAACAAGGAGTGAGCAATTAAAATGACTGCCAATTTGTCTTTAAATAGAAAGCAACATAAAAGGAGACAATCTCTTCCTGCATAAACAGTTGAGGCAAGACCATCAGTGGCTCTGTGTCAAGCAGTCTGTGCCAATTTGCACTAGCAAGGAGGTTTAGTTTGTATTCAGATACACATCTGAGGAGAAAAACACACTGTGACCCCTCTGCCTCAGTTAAAAGGGCTTACGAGACACACAAAGCCCCTGGAAGTTGCCATTTAGAGAAGACAGCCTTGATGCTATTTCCTTAGGTCCCTCTTCCACATTCTAATATATTAAGTGGGTGCTAGGATGTGATGGTTTCAGAAAAGACGCACAAACTACTGTAGACATTTGGATTCATGGGATCTTCTCTGTATGAGAGGCTCTGCATCTTGAAAGACTGACCTCAAACTGCTGTGCAAGGTGAAGCCCAGCTTAGCAGGTCCCAGATGTGTATCAACACAGAAAAATCACAGCCCAGACACAAAGGGAAATAAAGCCGAAGGTGAGTATGCAGCACCCAAGGCAAGGGTAGCCAAAGGACTGTCACAACATGCAGAACTGATGTGCAACTGAACATCCTCCTTTGATAGCAACTGAACACGCAGCCTCATTTGGGAGGGGCTGCGTGTCCTCAGCATCTCTTTGGAGAAGATTCATAACAGCTTTGATATACAGTCTAAGGCTGTTCCTGTTATCAATCAAGGACTGATGTCAACTGGTTTCATATGTTCAAAAGTTAGACAACCAGGTTTGCGTTTGCTGCTTTCCATCCTCTGAGTGGAAAAAGTAGGCTTATGAAGATGTCATTTCATCTGACCTATGTTAGATGTGTTTTAGGCATCCACTTCTCTCCACTGTCATGTACAGAAAGCAGTAACTCATGCCAAGCTGTCTTTTTGATGCCTACACTGTGGCAGGTGAATCTAATCCCTGATGTGTAAAAAACCAACATAATGCCTACAGACTGTCTCTCTTTCCTAAGACAGCCCATACTAGGTCTTTCACACAACCCAGGTCTTTCTAGTCCAAATCCTCTTTTCTACAGACGTCACTAGGAAGGAGGTAAGCAGACAGGGATGTGTCCCTGGCACACTCTCCTGGCCTCAGGCCCTTAGGAAATTGCATCCTTTCACAGTCTGTGGTTCAGTAGCTTCATCCCTGAGTTTCTTTAGAGCCTGCTGCTGCCAGCATCGCATCCTGACAACTCACTATTGCTTGTGTGCCTGCTTGCTCCAAGATTGCTTTTGCAGACTCCTTAATTTGAAACAGATCCCCTAAGACCAGCCACTTGGCTTTCGCCATCTTCTTCCTCTGGATTAGTGTCTCATGTGCTTTATTCATCCCTTGTGCTTTACGAACACGTTGATGTTAGGTGGACATCAAATGGCCGATAGTCCACTATGTTAGAAGTGGAACAACCAGCATTCCTGCCTCAAGAAACTCCTCAGATTCCCATTTCTGACTGGCGACTCCCTGGAGTGCAGAGCCTGCCAACTGGGTAGACCAGAAGAGGCAATCAAATAAAGATCTTTGGAAGCAGTTAGAGGTCAGGGGAGGACTTGTAAGAAAATGGAATGGTTCAGACCCAAAGGGTCTTTTCTCAGCAAACTCCTATGAGGCTCAACTTTAGGAGATGTGAAGTAATGACCACCTATTTAAGTCAACAGAAATCAGGAAGAAGATCTGGGCATTGAATTAATTAATAACAATGTTTACTAAAGAGTGAATGACCAGAGAAATGCCAAGAAAAACATATCAGATGAAGACAGATGAGAACAGGAGATTCTAAAAACAGTTAAATCAAGGAGAGGGGAGAAGAAACATAAACAACTTCAGCAAACAAAGAGTGAAACAAGTTTAGAGACAAGATAACTGGAAAAAAAAAATGGGGGGGAATCTATGGAGAAGGATGCACCATTGGATAAAAGGAGGAAAGAGTCAAAAGAGAACGGAATAAACAAAGAGGAAGCACAAATCTTGTTTGGGCCATTTCTGTATTGATTCACCAAACCTTTACAGGCCAAGAGGGCTCAAAGACAGTCAATAAAAAAGTCTTTCTCTGTAACACAAATACTCTGTAAAATAACAGTGAGTGATATTCATGCTCTCTAGCACTCACATCTAATTCAGAAGTATGGGCAACATTGATTCCTACCTATCAGTGAAGAAAAATACATGCTTCCAAAAAAGCATTCAAGACCCCAAGTTTGACCCAAGACCCAGACAGACTTGGGAACATGACAATTGCATCTATCGGGTGTCAGGTGTGATGGAGACAGTGACATCAGAAATGCCTACCCAAAGGAGGGTTACCTTTCTCCTATCATTTGATACCCCTGGGAAAACTTCACCCATGGCACAAGCAAAATGAGGCACAAACCTGGGTAACTTGTTCCCCTATACAGGAAAAGGTGGAATAGGTCTGCTAGGCCAAAACCTGTGCATTAACCAAGAAAGCACCTAGCCTCTCAAGGGAAACGGCAGTCCTGGGGCATCCAGCCTGGAGATGCAAACAGCTAGTAAACAGCAGCCATGCTCCACAGGACTTGGCAAACAGCTTTGTAGCTTCAAATACAGGCCATAGCTTTATGAAAAGTAGAGATGCCGCACACTTTCTGCCCCAAAGACGACCATGCATGCAACAGTCTAAGCTGTCATGTTTAACCAGATCCCTAACTCCAAGAGAAGTCAAGCCACCAGCTTGACTCAACCAACTCAGCCAACTCAAGTCAGACCAACACAGAGCTAAACACCCTGACTAGAGAGAACACAAATTGCTCAGAGACTTCCACAAAGTTTTGATCAATATTATTGGTGTGGTGAAGATAATCCACTATAATGGCGTATAGCCTGGATGGAAGCATGTCTCCAAAGCCAGGCCAAGACAACACCAGTAAATGCCTCTGGAAATGTTCCTCCAGGAGGCTTCAAGCAGCCCTGAGCCCCTGCTGTGTGCTGTGGTCCCCAGGACTTACCCTCCTTGCTAAACCTCACTAATGCTTAGTTCTCCCCTACACTTAGCCTTGTACCCCTTTTTGTCCTGCTGGTTTGGATCCTTCTCCTTTTGTCAAACGCAGTCCCACTGCTTGGTGACTCATTCCAGCTGACCCTTAAACTCTACTCCTGGCCCAGCCTGCTTGTGCCTGACTCTTCTGCATTGAGCTTATCTTACGCCCGGATTTGTGGCTTCCAGTTTCTGACATAAGATTGGCTTAACTGCAGTCCCACTTCCCTCGACCTGCCGGCCACACTTCTCTGGATACAGCCCAGATCTTTTTTATGGCCTTTTAAATCTGAAAGACCCCATCCACCCTTACTCAATGGAGTATTTAGCTTCTAGCAGCAGACACCCCATAACCCCTCAACGAGCACATTGACACAGACAGGCAGACAAACCCACCACTCTCACGGTACTTTGGTTACACACAAGGCAGGTCTCGCTAGACAGTGATGTTATACCAGAGTATGAAACACTTGTGTTAAAGGGACCATGAGGGTCCCACAACCCCTTCCTCCAGCCCCAGGACATTTCCTGGAGGTCTACTGCTACACAAAAGCAATGTGTGTTGCCATGGAAGAGGTCTTTGGGTGAGGGGAAAACAAATGGAGCCTAGTATATGCTGAGAGGTGTCACCCAGGACTGGGTTTGGACAGCAGGAAGACTGGCTCCCAGTGCGGGCTCCACCAGGATACCTACAGTATGGCCCTGACATGCCATCTGTGTTACAATGAGAAACTACTGTCAAAGCAATGTGAATTCTGGAGAAGAATAAGTGGGTTGCATGAGTATCTCAAAACATCAGTAAACGTCACAAAGGAAGACAGTATTTTTAGGAGGCTCTTTACCTGCAGGTGGGTCCATTCTGTATTTATTCTCTTGACACCAACCGACTGGTCGAAGTCTGCAATCCAAGTAAAACAACCACTGGTCATAGGATTCAGTCTCCTCCAATCCCACATAGCGAAGGCGTAATCTTCCTCCAACATTTTCAACCACACTAACTATCCAGTACTGAAAGGGATTCTGGGAATCCTGCAGCTCTATTAAGGAATCAACTGTAATGAGGTCTACAGGGTTTTTTCCTCGCAGAGGCTGTTTGAATAGAAGCAAAACTCCTTATTTTAAACTTTATTTGAAGACTTCTCAAGGAAACAGATGACAGCAGAAGATTATTTTTGTTTTTCACACCATCATCCAAGCGATCAGCAAACAGTCTGTTCTTCTTCTATTTTACCCAATGTCTTCCAAGTGCAAATTCAGAAGTAAAACAGAAAACAACAGTTGTGCTAATTTCTCAACCGACATCATCAACAACAACAAAAAAAGAATAATAAAAGGTGGAACAGCTCATAAGGCACATCCAATTAGAATGCTTCTGAACAACTCAAAGCCCAGTTATACTGGAAGATTTCAAACCAAATTCTCATTGATTGTAGCTGATAAGAACCAATCCCAGGACTGGACACTGGCACTTACCTAAAGGCATCCAATTTGGGCATGACCCTCAAACTGCCCTCTGTGCACTGCTCTTACTCACCAAAGACTTTATCTCATTCCTACTGGCCTGTGGAGCAAATTATTCCCCACTGCCATGGATGCAAGAGTCTACGCTGGTTACCCCAAAGTTCAATGCCAATGGCAGGTTCCCACCAGCTTAAGCGACCTTGGGATCAAGCCCAAGGCACACAGAATTTGATGGATCAAGCCACCATGCCCAAGAAACCCCAGTAAATGAGGTTATTTGCCTATATACAGTATTTTCTGTGATCCCAGTTTTGCAAGCATTTACATATTTGCTTAGCTTTACACCTGCAAAGCTGCCAACCACAGGAATAAAAAAAAAACATGAGATGCTTTTCAGAATGATACCTTTGGGGCTCAGTGGTTTTGTTTTGTGATTGTGAGCATCTCTGTGTTGTCAAGCTTTTCTCTGCTAATGTAACGGTTAGACTTCTTTTTTATTAAATTCAAGTTCCAATTCTCATGTAATTTCTTGATTCCAGGGCTTTAAGAACCGCACTAAAAATCCCTCAAGAGTTGGATGCATTAGTCCCCAAAGGAGATGCTAAGGACTGGGAGAGTGTATTAAAACCAAGGACTATCTTTTTTCCTGTGTGCTTGTCCCATTTCTACTTAATTAAACAATATTAACCTTTCACAGTATCTTTTAAAATATTAATCCTGTAAATCAGATTCAGACCAGGATGGTTCTTTCTAGGGGTGGCTAGAAAAAAAGAGAGGAGAAAGTCTTATTTTTTCAAAAAAGGTCCCTTTCCTATTGAATTTTGAAATTACTCAATATTTTGAAATGCAACTGATTTTCACTGCATCTCTCTTAATCAAAAAATGCAAGCCACAGAATGAGAATTTGGTTAAAAATGTAATTAAAATTAACTAAAACCTTGTCACATGTACAGTTTTAATCAGCTCTATGATTAATAGATAGTTCTCAGAACAACATATTTGTCATTATAAGCCACTCCTTTATAGTGTAAGCTACAAGCACCTGTATAATCTCTTCAAATATTATTTCATGGCACAATGCAGTGCCAGAATTTAATAATATAATAGAAAACTACTTTAATGATTTTTTTTTTCCTCTCATACAACTGCTTCATTGCAACAAAACATTCTTTAATATGAAACGATGCCGTAATGATTTAACTTATTATAATAAATCCCTGGCTGTAAAAGAAAGCGAATATTGCTTCTCTGATTTGTGTGCTAAATTTTAAGCCAATGGGTTGTCACTTACCCCTGAGAACAGAATGGCTAAGATTAATAATTGGCTTGCATGAAATATTAACATTTACCATAACACAAGAACTCTTTATACGCGTATCTAGCGCGTTAAAAAAAAGTATTGCTACATATTGATTTAACAGTATAAGGACAATCTGCAGCACTCATGAACAGCAAATCTGTCGACAGGGGGTTATATACATTGCACGACACAGACGGCACGAAGCACATATATTGCATAAAACACCAGAAAAGGGTCAGAAACTGTTTCAAGCCAATGCACTGTTTTCTCTCTCTGCAGTTCTGCCTGGGGCTGCCTCTTTTCTCTGCCTGTGGCCAGGGAACCGAGAGCTTTGCAATGGTATTGGCGTACACCACAGATGGGTGTTGGACACCACCAGCTTTTTGCATATGCCACCTGGGAGCGGTCCAAGAATAGGGATGCAGGAGACCTGAGAACATGCAATACTTTGGGGGTGCAAGGGCCATTTGCCTAACAGACTGGGGGGGTGGGGAATCTCCAATGGTATGCCATTAACTCCCCCTGTCAGGCTCCTCATACTGCACAGATGTGGAAAAAGGATGCAGCTGTGGCAGGTGGGAGTGACCAGGGACAAAAGGGTCAAAAATGGCATCTGGGTGCACATTTGCTTCCAAAAAGCCAACGTGAGTGCATACATAGACGTGAATTGCCTGTATGTCTTTACTCTCAGCCTAAACACAGATGGGCAGAGAGAATTCTATCTCCTGCAGGACAGACTGCTGCCTCTGCAAATGCCTGCACAGCACCCACGTGAGAGCAGGGCAGGTCCCCATGAAGAAGGTGCCCTTCTCCCATGGTTCTAAGGTGAATCTGTAGGATTTTTGTCTAAGAACTGAAGCCAAGATGAGGCTGCCCCTGGTGTAAGTCACATTGTGAATATGCTGCACAGACAGGGCTCTTGGCCATATGGGTGCATCTGAAAAAACAGACCCTTCTTCTCTCCTGATGACTAAGGCCACCTCACCCAACTTCTCTGTGAAATCTAACTGCTGTGTTTAGGTGGAGGGAATTGTAACACCTTGGGGAATTGAGCAACTCCTTGGGGGAGCTATTTCCACATACACATAAACCTGACAGTGCTCCCCATCAACCAACTAACTCCCTTTTCCAACCCATGTCCTGACTTGAAAGCTGAGGTCACCACCAGTTTGGTGGGTCTAATGAGACACTGAAGGGCTGTGTCCTCCTTCCTATGGACTCCCTCCATGCCATCACCACCCAGCCCTTTTTGGGTACCTAGCTGTCTAAGTACCACCCTCCAGCTTCAAGGCAAAACAAACTACCTATTGCTGGGTCAGAGGCAGAGCTGGCAGAGTCAAGGTTGATGGTTGGACTAAATGATCTTATATGTCTTTTCCAACCTCAGTGATTCTGTGATTTTGGCCAGCGCTGGATCAGACCCCGCTGCCGGCACACAGACGCTGCAAGCACACAGCCCCACACGTCGGGAGCACAAACACTGCTGCAGCACACACACCGCGACACCGTGTCGGATAGAAACTGCAATCTAATACATACGCCTTCCAGTAAATTTGCAGGTGCAGTCCGGGCACCGGTCAAATCGTGTATGAGAAACTCCGTCCAGTCCATGTATTTCTCTTTGATTGCTGGGGAGGGGGAGGAAAGAAAATAAATGCTTAGCACAGCAGACTTCAATGGACTCGACACATGTATTTTAGAAACATTTCCTTGGAGTTTACAAGGTCTAAAGTTTCAGATACAACTGAAATCCAGATTAGGAGAAAAGCTGGTTTGTTGTCCAGTTTCTTGGGCAATCCGTGCACACAGTTACACCCCAAAAGAAGGGAAGGTGTTGCTCCACTGTAGTCACTGACACTGATTTACAACAGAGTGGTTTATCATCTCCATCTCTCCCATTCAAAACTGGCCACTGATTGTGTAACCGCCCGTTTCCTGCTTATCACGTTGGCTCAGATATGATTTATAAAGCCTCTTTGTATGTTCACTAATGACCTCTGAGAAAAAGAAAACTGCAAACTTTCAGTTCCTCAACAGGACAACAGAAACTCCAGGTGCTTTCCCTTACAAAGCAGAAAAATCAACCCTGAGAACATCATATGTCAGCTGCTGGGTCAATACACTTGCAAGAAGACAGACAAAGAATTTCTCAGAAACGTCTATTTCATTTTAAAAAGAAATTGAATAATTTCTGAGCTGAACATCATAAGCTTGTGCTACTTTAGGGTCTGTATCCACATGATTTCATAAGATTTGAACTGAAATATATCAATGTTGCCTCTGAGATTCAAATTCTGGTTTAATTCTTGTTGAAACTGGTAAAATTTGGGCACCGAAAGGCAATTCAGCACATCTCAGCTTCAGAGGTGCCTCTTCAAATCCATTGTGCATTTGCAATTGGAAACACAGAAAGCAGACCTTAATTCTGCCTGCCTGTAAATAGTAATTAAAATTACATCAGAAACATTTCTCCCTACCCCCCAAAAACCAACTTCTGTGTGAGATAACCAACAGTGATAGAGTTATGTTGCTAACACAGCAACACCTGTAGAAGGGAGAAACCCCAAGCATTTGAAAATGAAAACATTTCCTCTGAACAAACTGGATACATGCTTTGAAGACCATTACCCCTCAGGGGAGCCCAGGAAGAGCTGTAATTAGCCAGTATAGCTTCAGAATAATTTACTGATAGCAGCCCTCACCATTTGCTCAAAGGAAGAGGAGTCCTTTGCTCCGAACTTCAGGGAAATACCACGTTAGACAATCACGGGCAATCCAGTCTGAAGCACTCTGTGCTTTCATACACATCAGGGTGGGATTTCTAAATGTTTTAAAAGCTTGGTGACTGTGACATCTCAGTCCTTCCCTCAGAGCATCAGCTACTCGACATGCCCTGATAATGCTGAATCTGAGGTTTTGTACCTCTGAGAAGGTGCAGTCTCAGTGGTTAGGGCAGGAGGATTCCAGACTGCAAACTCCTCATGGGCACAAATATTGCCACCGTTACCTCCAGACAAGGACACCAAATCTGAGCATCAAAATGCATCCTCAGGCCATCTGCTGACAAACACTGAATTAAAGAAATGCAAAGAAGGAGCATTGGGCTTGCCCAAGGACAGTTATATGACATTGCCACAAAACATGGCACAATATGCTCGTGGTTGGGTTTCCATCCAGCATGGGTGCTTGGCACACTTGGACTCTGGCCCATACACAAATTTCTGTCCTAAATAACCTATGCAATCCATACACTTGGCCATGGACAAAGCCAGAAGCCATGTCTGGAAGACCTTACATTAGACCTCATTTCTGAGTTGTGCTCCTTCCCCAAAAGCCAGTTCTCCCAGCATCACTTGAACTATACATTCAGTTTATAGATCTAAATGCCTTTAAATGCATTTAAAATTAGCAAACCTTAAAGTCCTGGACTTGATCCTCTATAAAATAATACTTGAACTTGCCTGGAAGCATTTTACGTCTTTTGCAGCACTGATTTTGCATGATTTCCAGGAGATTTATGACCTTTACATTATTTAAGATGAAGTAATAGCCTGAGAAAAAATGGTTTATACATGCCACTTTCTCTCTCAACATTCCTGCTGCATACACCTCATCGGTTCTTGTCCACCTACATTAGGATAAAGAAAACAAGCCTAATTGTGGCATCAGTGAGAAGATAGTAATTGCTGTAATGAATGAGGCTGGAGTCCCTCTAGTCAGACTTCTGCCTCTCGCTTCAAACAGCACTGGGTGCATCGGAGAAAGGTGCAAGTTGAACTTCATTTTGGCTCACACCCACAAAGTTGTCAGCCAAATTTTGAATGCCAGAGCTTCATTACTAAGGAATGACAAATGTGATAAGAACACGGTTCGAACTTTCAAAGCTGGCAGGAGGGAGAGGGGAGGAAAATGCGATTTTCAACAGATTTCAGGGGCCTCCATTTCCAGATGCCCGATTTGAAACGTCTTAACGGTGCCCGATTCACAGATCTTGCTGTCTGTCAGTCAGTCCCCCTTCTAATGCCTCTCAAAAAAACCCCTCTTGTCCTTTTTAGAAGACTTGCATCTCACAGCTTTTTGACATCTAAATAAGAAGGTGCCCCTCTCCACATTCAAATCTGGGTAATGGGCTTCCAAAGTCCAAAAGTGCCAAGGTGACCTTTCTTTTCAGACTAAAGAGACTCAGCTGAAAAAAAACAGCTATTCCCAGTTTCTGAGTGGTTTCAGAGCCATTCTCCCCAGACAAATCTAGTATCTGGTGTTTTGCTTTATTTTACTCCTCTTTTATGGTGTAGATAAAGGGACTCTGAAAACCTCTGAGAGAGAATAGATTGCACTGCAAGTTTTAGGAACAGGGATTTGCACTTTTTTTCTGTGCCTGTACAGCACAATCAGCCTTCTCAGCACTACAGTTCAAGTCATTACAATGCAAATACTAATTTTTAGTAGTAATGAAGTGAATCTAAATCATCGTGGTATCTGCAAAAGCCTTCAAGGACCAAGCAAAATGTTAAACTAGAATATTCAAACAATGGATAATCCACTGTGTAAATGAGCATAGCTGTTTGTGTAATGCATGGGTGCCCAACCTGAGCATCCAACTCAAGGAATGCCGGTGCTTCTCTGGTGTATCAGACCCAGCACCTGTGAACTGAAGCACTGATTTTCAATCACTAATTCACATTTTTGCTTGTTAGCTACAGGAAAAGACCCAGCCAAACCTCTTCTACTGCAGGCAGGCTGGAAGAACTCTGCTTTTAGAGCCCATCTGCAGCTGACTGGCCAACCCGGCAGGATGGGCAAGTGGACAGGATAAAGAATCTTGTTCCATGGGAACCTAGTGAACTACCTCCACCAGTATTGCTACTTTCAAAACAATTTTTCTTTCCTTGACTTCAGGGAGTCAGGGGTGATCCACGTGGCTCAGAAATCCATGTTGTCTCTGCCTTTCCATGGATCCATCTTCTCAAAAAACCTATGTGATTTTCCTCCATCCAGACATCTCAACCTGAATGCAGCTCCAGGATCTCAGCTAACTTCCAAGGTGCCATGAGAGGCAGAGGAAACACACAAAAAATATAGCAAAACCAAACATCTTTCAAAGAGATCCATTGCATGCAGGGAGGTAGGTGCTCCTACAACAGCCAAAAGCCACAGACGACAAAACGTGTCCTTCAAACCTTCAAATGGAAATACTCTAACAAGCCCCACACTCCAATCACAGTGTGATGGGCACAAGTAGTAATTTACAAGCACACAGTTCATGTCACTCTAATTCGTGCCATCCCAGCTCTTACTGAGCTGCATAGACTCAAAAGGTGATAAGAAATCTTCATAGTAAGAAAGTCCCTGGTACTTCTGCCTGGGTGGCATGGGAGGAAACATCCCTCGTTCTTCACAATCCAGGCAGCTGACAAAACAGGGAGGAAGACTTTTACCAACACACAAAATCCTCTCCAAGCAGGGCTAAGTACTGAAAGCTATGGGTCCCTCTGCACACCCATCCTTCCCTCACCAGGCATGGCACATCTGTGAAGATGGACCTTGGAAAGGGACTGTCACTCACACCACAACCAGGCTCCAAACAACAAGAAAGCATTTGAGATATTCTAGTTACATCAAGGCTACTTTGGAAATTATATCCTAAGCAGCGATGGCTTGCTTGACCAAGACAACAGTAACATAATCACACAAATTGGTCCTCTAGAACATGAGGCTTTGATGCTCTACAAGGACAGAGCTTGACCAAGAGTCCCAATATTGCTATGAGCAACACACCGGCCTTAGTGCCAGTCCAATAGTCCTGCACAGGGTCTGCTGTGCACAGAAGCGACCAACATGAGATCGTGCAATGGTCTGAGACCCTGAGGCCAGCTGCCATCAAATCAATCATAGTGAGAGGAAAGGATTCGAGAGAAGCAGAGACATGGTAGCCAAAAAAAAGACCCTGTTTAGTGATCCCACTGATGCAAACGTCACAGTGTGAACTGAAGGATTAAACACCAGATAATCCAGAGTGAAGACAGGCGTTAGCAACACTTTCACCATGGAAAAAGCATAGGTCAGAACTTGCACTTATTAGCCACAGTACAGCCCAAACACAAGGCACACATCAGACAGAGAGATGCTCCCCAAATGCCAGTACTCCCATAACTACTTTTCTTTCCAGGTTTAGAAGGTGACACCACAGCCCCGTTTGGAGCTGCAGCTTGTGTACGCAGATGTGCCTGTTTCCTTTGGATCAAGTTCAGCTCAGCTCAGAGCCTGGGCGGGTGGTTGTTTTCACACCTCTGCAGCTCCAAGGCCAAAGGCTTTAAAGCATCTTCCTGCCACAAAAATGCCACAAAACCACCTGCCTTGGAGCAAAGCAGCCCAAAACAGAGGCCAGATCTGCGCATTGCTGGGCCAAGGTATAACCACAGCAGAGCCAATAGCTCTGCTCCAGACTGCATTCATGCACAGAGAGCAAAATCCATCTGGATCTAGATCACTACAGAAAGTCCTGAGAAAGATCACTTGTCTCCCCAGATCCTGAGGAGCAGCTATAGTAGTGCATCAATTCCCAGATGCAGCAAGTGCCCAGCACCAGCTTTGCCTCCTCCTAACAGACCCCGATGAAATTATCCACACCTGCAAAAGTGAAAACCAAGTATCCCTGTTCCACTGCTGTCTTTGCAGCACACAACTTTTGCATCTCCTGGGGGAAAATGGAAAACCCTTCTGCCTCCTGCAATGAAAAATATTCATTTCAGACAATAGCTTCCAGTTTGGCAGATACTACAGCAGATTCTTACAACTAGAAAGAAAAAGACCTCTCCATGTTAAGACTGTTTATTTTCGCAGAAGTGACAGTACAGGTTATAACACTGAGCTCCCCTTCCACTGGGCTGAACTCTATCAAAAAACATCTCACCCAACAGCCCTCAAATAACAATAAATTCTTCCCTAGTCTTCCTCCACTCATTTCACCCTGCACCCCACCTGACTCCCATTCCTCTCCCCTTTCAACTCCCTGCCACTTTCTCGCTTTTACTCATTAGTCTCATTTTCCCAAGCAAACGATTCTGGGTTGTGGCTGGACGTGACAGCTCCAAATCTGGGCACCACGGCAGCAGCCGAGGACCAAGGACTGCTGCAACCTGGTCAGCGCTCGATGTGCAACGCACCACTAGCATCACTCATTGTGCACTTTTTCACCATCAGCTGCTCAAAACCAACCCTTTCCCCTTGCCCTGACCATCCGAGCCATGCAAACAGCGGCTGCATGAAGCCAGAGCACTGCGCTCCCTCCATCCCCGCATCCCTGTAATCCCACTAACCACACACTCCACAGCCAGGACAGCGGCTTCGCTCCTGGTGCGCAACCGGCTGCCCCCGCAGTCCTGTGAATCTCTATGCCCTGCCTCAGCCACAGCATATAACGGGTTCAGATTTATCTGCCTCTCTAGAGAAATAAGAGATTAAAAGAGCATTTACAGTCTCATGAAAGCACTGAGTCACAGGCACTCTGTTCAATGAATATGAGATACTATTATCACATTGACAACTCTTGGGATTTTATCCAGCCTCCTAGAAGTTGCTGTTTTTCTTAAAGCCCCTCGCGCATGGGATTATATGAAAATCCTCATTTTTGTCTTTTTTTTCGCCCCCCAAGAACAGTACACTGCAAAGTGCAAGAAAAACGTTGAAATCTGAAAGACTGAGAAGAAAATGGAAAAAACATGCACTTTTTTTTTTTCCCTCCTCAAAACCACTCCCTTGGTTGAAAAGAACAAGACTCAGGAATCTGAACTGCTGCATTCAGTAAAAGAAACAAAAGCCACACCTTATTATAACACCTAAATAAGCTACTCCTCAGAAGCTGCCACCAGTAACAGGGCCCACGACAGGTAATAATATTAAATTACGTTGATTTTTGTCCTTACTTAAAAAAAAATCATTAGAAAAAATTGTTTTCCACGATACTGTTTTTTTAATAACCTAGGATCACCAGCAACCTGTCGACACCTCTACTGGAGAATCCCCAGTGGACCTCTGAACAACAGAGTTTCAATTTTCTCCTATGTGAAGAACAGCATCTTAAACAGCTTTATAAAATGGTTTAAAATCTTTGGGATAAATCTGCTAAGTGACAACACTCTCAGTGTGGCAACTATTCCTATTAAAAAAATTAACTCCTACCTAGGACTGGAATGAACAAAAACAGTCAACAAGATGAATTACAGCTGGACAGGACCTGGGCAATTCTTGTCACTCCATCGTGAAACAAACTAAAACAAAAGGATCTCATCAAAAAATACATTTCTAAACAAGTAACTCAGAATGTTCAAAAGTTTATATATAGATATTATATACATATTTTTAAGACATGCAGTTTTTAAAGTGGTAAATAGCATGTTGCAAAAATACAGAAACCTTATAATATTGACATTTTCTTTTAAAGTTGTCACACATTCAATGCAATATTCATATGTTATAAAAGTCTTAAGATATAAATGTTGCAACCATGTTATAAAGGTCTAAATGATAGAGTCAAAATGAGATGTCTTTATATCAAAATAGCATAGAATGCTAAAACAATTTGTTTAGACTTCACCCATCAAAACAATTTGTCATAACTGACACGTTCTCACAAAATATTTCCATTTTGATAAAAGAGCGTTTTGACAGAAAACAGTTGAATTCAAACATTTCCCTTCGGCTTGCTGAACTATATACATCCTCATGAAGCAGGCTGGATGTGGAAATAGGATGGGGGGGTGAGTGCTGTCCCTAGCTCCTGTGCCCGTAGGCAAAGGGCTCAGGCGGTGTCTACGCTGCTTTTGAACCCTCCCCGGGTCCTTCAGGGCAGGGAACATCCTCTGCTGCAACCCTACAAAGTCAGATCCTACATTAGATTCCAAAATAAATTAAATACTTCTTTTTCTTTTACAAAAATACTTGGTGATTTAATGGTATTTTCTGTAAAATGACTGGTTTTGATTCTTTTGTGGGCTCCCTGGAAAAAGCCAAATGGGGCTGGAGACATCTTCAAACAACCTTCTTACTTCAAACTTCAAACGATCTCCTGTTCTCACACCAACAGAATTCTGCGGTTTGAACTGGATCACAAAATAACAAAAGCACAGTCCAAAAAAGAAAACAAACAAACAAACAAAAAAAACCCCCCACAAACAGTGCATCAAAAGCTGTTGATCTGATTTCCTAATGATGCAGCCATAAATACCAAGAGATATCAACTTCAGATAGCTCAGGCATCACCTTCTGTACTGTCTTAAACACAGAACGCCTTCAAATAAAATACTATATATAAGGGATTTTCATGGAAACCAGAAATTATAAGCAACTGTCCATCAAAGAATACATGTGCACAACACACATTTCTGCAGTCACCAGTACATTGTGGTCCCATTCCTGTGAATTTACAATGAGCTAATAAACAGATGTTGGAAGGAAGTTTGTTACTTGGAGGAAAATGAGTAGCTTTTGTACATTGTTAGAAGATGCCACTTCAAGCTATTGATTGATCTGCTAGCTCTTATAACTCAATTAGCTAATAACTTTTAATAAATAAAACTGAAAAAAAAAAAAGCTTCAAATTATTATTTTAGTTCACACGAGCTACTTCATATAATAAGAATATTCTGCATGATTTTTTAACTGTCTTCAACAAACTTGGCGTGCTCTGTTTTTTCAGGCTACCTGAAACACCCTGATCCCGTTTCTAAGCAAAGACAACCTATGTTGCTCTTTTTATGGGCTCGACACGAGAAAGGGCCAATGCACAGACTTCAATCCTTGCATACCCAATTCTGGATGCAAGAGCAACCCTTCATTAGAAAAAGTAAAGAGGAGTGAAACCGAAGAAAGGCGTGAACACACGCTTTTTAGGTTCTCACCTGAAGAACTCCCTTACAGATTTTTTTTCTATGCAATTACACTGAATTTGAGTATAATGCAACTGTTACACTTCCTGCTGCCATTCAGCTTTTCCAGAAATGATCCACTTACATTTTCTCAGTCAAAACAAGCAATTCCACATGTAAAAAACCTGTCTCACTGTCCACAGGAGACTTTCCTTCCTAACATCCTTGGAGTCCTTCACAGACATACACACTATTCCCCTCAGGCTTCTCCAGTCCTTAATTAACTGTTATCCTTTTTAACAATAAGAAAGCAGCGGGTGGTTTGGGACTTGCTTTTCATTTCTTGAAGCTTGCGCTGGCCTCTGTCACGTCTCCAACCCAGCTGTGAGAACTACGGGTGGAAGAAGGAAAGGATGTGGACGTGGGATGCTGCGGGAGGAAAGTATATGCAGCCAGGCTGAGTGGATGCTATTACAACTGAATTATTTTTTTGAACGATGCAAGATCCTGCAGCATCCCTCTCCATCAACTCACTCGGGAAGCCTAGCAAGACCTTTGCCAAGCAAGAAATAACTGGCAGGAAGGTCAACATGAGCAACTACTGAATCATAGAATGGTTTGGGTTGGAAGGGACCTTACAGACCATCTAGTTCCAACCCCCCTGCCATGGGCAGGGACACCTTCCACTAGACCAGGTTGCTCAAAGCCTCATCCAGCCTGGCCTTGAGGTACTTCCATGCAGTAGGTTCAGCTGTCTTCACCCCAAACACAACATTATGGAAACAACATTCTTCTTCAGAGCCCACTGCTATGGCTTTCTGCTTACAAGCTAAACTGCCCAAGATCAGAAGAGAAATTTCCCTAATAGATCCCAACAGCACAGTGACCTGTTTGCCATCAACCTGCACCAGCCTGCATTGATTGACTGTGTACAATGGCCTCAGGTACCCATCCTGCATGCAAGATGCAGTCAATGATCTACTCATAAGTACTGTGATTAATTACTTAACTTCAGTTAAAGTCAATACTCCACTTGCACTGGATTATTTAAAACAAACAAAAAAAAAGGATAAAAAGGAGAGGTGTGTTGATAATGGGAAGCGGCTCTGCTCTATCTTGGTGGCATTATCTATCAATTGCAATCAGATTATGTAGATAAAGAACAGCAGCAAATTTATCAGCTCTATTTGCACTTGTCACATCCCTTTGCTGTAAGAAGACTTCATGCAAGCACAGTCAGGGACCACCGAGACGCAGCACTGCTCGCCCTTGGGAGTACGGAAACCTGGGAGGAGGGAGAGCAAGATGTGCGTGGGAGATGGAAAGAGACAAGGAAAACTCATTTCTCCCCACCCTCGACTTTGAAAGGATTCATTCACTTCGTCCCTCAACATAGCTACAAGTCACCAGTCTCAGTGATGAAGCAGTCGCCATCCAGCCTCAATAGGGCAGTATTCAAGGATGAAGCATCCAACTATTCAGGGCGTTTACCATGCATAACCCTATTTATTAAGATACTTTTTTAAAGTGTTTTTACATTACTTTCACTTGGAACACCATTCTGTAACCTTGTCACCCAGATTAGGCATCAACCAACAGAAACACTCCTGTAACACCACCAGGAATTAGGAAGAGCAGCTGCCTGGCAACTTACTTGGGAATGCAAAAGATCCTCCAGACACATACATTTTATCTGGGTCAGTTATCAGTTCTCTTCTATCTGCAGGCATGAATGAAGGCTGATTATTCTGCTTTTGCTATAGCATACAACATGATTAAAAAGGGCTGATTTTATTCTTGGTTACCTACACAAGAAATTAAGAAGAAACCTGATGTATAACTACAAGAGTGTTTCACTCAGAGCAAGTGGTTTTTACTTCTCCAAAATTACTTACTTACACCCTTACCCAAACAGAGATTGTACACACTTTACACGTAGCAGTAACACTGCTCTCTGCCCAATTCAATTCTAGGTACAGGGGTAACTAAATTTCATTTTTATCAACAACAGTCTTTAAAATTAAGCAGGAAGGGCTGACTTAAATGATCTCAGATGTGTACACACACAGAGTTCCTGAAAGGTATTTCTGATAGCCAGGCAATGCACAGGGTTTGAAAGCCCTGAACAAACCATATAACCATGGGGGTTCCTCCATCATTAGTATCAATGTCCATTAGGGTGACGGCTCACTGTGAAAATAAGCATCCAAACTCCATGGCTCTCGCCACTTAACCCCAAGCCTCCACACACCTTCCTTGATTATTTTTTCCTCCACTTACATTAAGCGCCATGCTCGGTGAGCAGAAAAGATGTATCATGGGCAATGAGAGCTCAAACTCAGAGTCTTCAGACGCAGGGGTCTTAATGAACACCTTGTCAAATCATCAGTTTGGGAGGATTCAGGGAGGGGGGCAACCTGGTATTTTGATTGTAATTTCTAAATCCATTTTTATCCCATAGAGATTAAAAAGAAATCTAATAAAATTGTCAGAGTTCTGTTCTCCAGGCAAAATCAGCACCTTAAACTAAGTGCTCGGAAGCAGCACAGGGCTCAGAGCATGAATGCAGGAGATGGGTTATGTGTGCCTATACAAATCACAGAATGGTTTGGGTTGGAAGGGACCTTAAAGACCTTCTAGTTCCAACCCTCCTGCCACGGGCAGGGACACCCTCCACTAGACCAGGTTGCTCAAAGCCTCATCCAGCCTGGCCTTGAACACTCCCAGGGATGTGGCATCCACACCTTCTCTGGGCAACCTGTTGCAGTGCTTCACCACCCTCTCTGGGAAGAATTTCTTCCTGATCTCCAATTTAAATCTCCCCTCTTTCAGTTTAAACCCGTTACCTCTTGTTCCGTCACTACACTATATGAGATGCAGGTCCAGACACCAGATTCCCTGCACAAAACTGCACTTAGCAGTCAGTTGCTCAGGTACTTGCTTCCAAGCTGTAGCCCCTCTGGGTGAAAACCAAGAAGGCATTTCATCATCTTTGCAGGCACTGAGATTTGCTGTTGCAGGCAGGCAGAGATGCACAGACACTTTGCACAATCCTGATTTAAAAGTTTTGAAAGCCATCGGGGAGGATGTATACATGCTGCTTGCCCATTATCACCCTGGTAAAGCCTACATATGCTTCATATGCTCCCTGTGTACTAATTCCAGAAGAGAAATGTAGAAATGCAGAAAGAGGATGAAGGTATGTCTGCAAAGCAAATGGAGTAATTCCTGGATAAATCCCCATCGCAGTTACCATTTACGACCATAGCCAAAACTATTGCAACACAGCCATCAGCTTGGTTCACCCCCTGAATTAGTATCTCTGACCATCGTTGGGTACACCCCAGACCATGCCAATAGTTGTTATGAATTAGTACAGGAGTCTTTCCCGTAATACTGCACTGCACCAGACCTCTCTGATGCTGGAAAGTGGAGCTGGTGGAGGAAAGGTGGTCTGAAGGTTACCTGATCCAAATGTCAGACGCTCTCTCCTTGGCTCACCTTTGCAAATGGACATAAGAGGGGCTTTTATGACCTATCTTTGGGATCTCATAGGCCAGTACCAAATGGATTCTGTGGCATAACATCTAAAAGTTATGGGCCATTCTGTAAGGGGATGTCACTGCAGTATAAATACTGTGCCCAAGGCTCTGACCTCATGCCTCCAAACTCTATCCAATTATCTCACATACTAAGTGCCTTTTCTCCCTTCTAAATCCCATGGTCGCTTTCTAAAGGCTGTTCTTTGAAGACAGGTCTGTAAATGCAACAAATTTACAGCACTACAATGTTCCTGCATAAAGCATAAACCAGTTCACTGCACAATTACCTCTTTTCCCCTGGCAGTGCCACAGTCTACAGCAAATACCCACTATGAACAAAAGCACCGAAACATAGAAGATGTATAAAAGGACCTGATGTCCAGGAAGTCCATCCTGGGTTTGGTGTTTTCCATTTTCTATCTTCTACAGAAAGATGGGAATTAGTGGGGATGATGCTTGCAGTTTATTATACACATTTTCTTGCACAATATACTACAGAAGAATAATTAGGACAACTCTTTCTTAGCTCTGGAGGGAAACGCCAATTAAAAATTAAAAAAAGGATGGAAATTCGGGGTTTTTCCTATCAGCAAATTCACTGGGTATACATGAGATCCAGAATAGCCAAAACCATTTTTTTTTTTTTTGCTTTTTCTGCCTTTAGACAGACACTACAAGTCTAGATTTACCTGAGCCTACACGACCTATTTAAAATTGAAGCATCTAGTCTCATATTATCTGAGATTATTAGGTGTTATGGCTACAGACAGGTGAAACATGTCCCTGACTGTACAGCCACAGACTGACAGTCCTGGAATTGTCTTCTTTTAAAGACAAAAGCAGAGATTTGAAAGAAAAATCAAGCCATTACTAGTTTCAGCCTGGATCTCCAACAAAGATGCATCTCAGAGACAAGAGGCAAAGGGATGCCCTGTGGGAAAACAGGGCAGGACTCAGGCGGGAGGCTGGTTCCACGATGCTTGAGTTGGCAAGGAACAGTGCTGCAAGGTACAAACAGCAAAGCAGGTTGTACTTGGTCTAATTTAAGGATTTGTCCATGGTTCTTCCCAAATCTCACTGTTCAAATCCAGAGCATGGGACAATACTAGAAATCCAACCATCCCCATGACCCACGAATGAGCCAGCACATTCCCAAATTATCATGGAAATAGCCAACAAGCCTCATTCACTGTGACTTCACCTTCTGACACCCCACAAAGCAGAAACATATGTTTAAAAAAACCCACAAACTCATTTCACACTTTGCATTTTGTAATTAATCACAATTGTATTGCCAGGTCCTAATGATCGAATCCCATTTTGGGAGCCTCTTGGCTGCGTGATGTGAGCACCACAGATCAGAACTTAGAGGGCTTTATGAACATTCAAGCTTCCTTCCCAAAATTAATGTTACAGTCTAAGCACAGCCAGGCCCCAAGAGGTACTTAACATCTTATGCACAAGATGTAAATTCATAATCATCACCACAACACCATCAATGAAATACTCCATCTACTCCATCAAGGCTTATTTTGCACTTGCTAAACATGTGTTTTCTTCACTTGAAATGATAAAAGGGCTTGAACCATAAATCCCAGCATCAAAAGCATCCCCCAAACTTTGAAGAGTTTAGATCTGAACTAGAGATCAAGATGGAACATTATGCAAGGCATCACCTGAAATGAGAATAACAACGTGTTACAGGAATTGAAATGCCAGCAGCTTTTCCACAGTGCTCCAAACCTCCCCTGAATTCTAAAACTTTAGCTTCTCTGTCACTCTGGGACATGTTGACTGGAAATGATGATGCTCTGATGAACCCAAATGCTTTCACTGCTAAATTGAAGGGTTAGGGTTAGTGCAGAGCCATGGTTCACGACCCACGGCTCTCACTCATCTTCATCACACGTTTCCTTCAAGTTTTTTTGTCTTCTTTGTTTCTAAATAAATTTTGTAGAAGTTCTACAGGAAAGAGACCTCTCAAATGGAGCCACCAGCTAATGTCCAGGCTGACAAGTTCAAGGACAACAGCAGAATGGCTCAAAGCAAAGCACAACCCTATGGAAGAGGCAGCTTCAGCAGTCAAATGCTCAGGGTGTAGGTGCCTCCTCACATGTCCAGGGACTCCTCAGTGACTTTCCCAGGGTTATTTAACATGGAAGAATTACAGGATTTCCCCCTCCTTAGGCTCTATACTCAGCATTGCAGAATCTCATCAGTAAAACCTGTACAATACATAGCAGGATGTTTTCCTGAGTTTGGCAAAGTTTTCCCTGGATACATCTTCTAGATTAACTCCAGCACTCCAGGAAGTAGCTGTATTTCCACATCACAACCTGAAAATTCTGACTTTCCCCTCATTTCTTCATCCATTTCCAAGAGTGACAGTGTGGGAAAAATCTTTTTTCCACTCCTACAAACACAGGCGGTGGATGCTCTGCCTCGCAACACAAAATAAACCATCAGTCAGGAAAGGTTTCATCATGTCCTTAAGCTTATTTGCTTGTTTTGGGTGGTTTTTTTTTTCCTTTTGTGACCAAAATCAAACAGAAATTAGAGCACAGACACAGAAACAAGTCATTTGGGAATTCAGAGCAAAAGCTTTCCAATGTCATGCAAAGGGGCCAGAATTGACTGAGAATTCAGAATCTGGGTTAGAGGAATTGATTTTTAATTGTCATGAAGAAAATGCTTTATAGGAGCATCATTTAAATCTGCACTGCGTAACAGCTACCTCCATGGGCTCCAGGAGCATGTGGTCAGCTTCAGGAAGCAAGCGCCCCTTCCATGGTGACTGGAAGCCCACGTTACTATGTGTAACAGGGAAAAATCAAGTGCAAGACACAGCTGGCTCGGGATCATGCTGTCGCTTGCATCTGCCACTAGCAGCTTCCCAAGCTCACTATATGCATGCTCCTCACGAGCAAACTCGGAGGTGCCCCCAGATGCATCTGAAGGAATGCTCTGTGGAAGACATGACACCAGGCACATTGGCTTGTCCTTGGCTCAAAAGTGCACACAGAATCCTCTCACGTCTGTTCAGCTCTAATAGGCATAATTTAACCTTCAACCTGATCAAAAATGTCCACTGAAGAAACGTGTGCATTAACTTTGGCATGCTCCAGATCAAGGCCCTTGTGATATTTACCCTTTCCAGCTCCTACAGTAATGCACAGAAAGTCACCTCCTTCTCTGATACAAAGGGCCCAAACCAAGTCTCCACAGATTTTTTCCAATTGTGATTATTTAAGTATGTCAATGTTTTACTTATTGTATCACCACATTAACTACCTGGGCCTAATCTTACAATTGAGATGGCATTTCCATTCCAAAACTCCCCTGGGGGAAATTACAGGAGACTGGGGAAAGGAAATTATATGCAATTACCAAGAATGGCTATTTCAAAACTCTCAATTATTATTTTTAAAGAACTTTTTATTAAAAATACATTCAGCTGGACATTAGTTAAGTTGACCATGTCAAAAAAGAGCAGTTTGCATCCAGTGTTATGCTTTCAGGGTCATTCCTCCCATTTTCTAATGCTTTCTGGGCTTTGAAGCTCCACAGATTCAGAGCACAATGGCCCAGGAGGTGTGTGAGTGTGGAAAAAAAAGACCAGGCATCACTGGATGTTCAAGGTGTGGAGATCTCCACAGTTATGACTGAAGCACACGGGTCTCTGAATAAGGACATTGCTCCCCAATGACACCTCACTAAATCGCAGATCTCAACTGTTGCACATCTTGTTCTGTATTCACATGGTTTGCACTAAATAGATGTCAGCTGGTGGCTCACCACAGAGCCTCAGAGCCAGTACTTCTAAAACTTACTGTCTTCTCAACCAAATTATTTATTAGGACCTTCATACAGACTTTAACTGTAAGATAATTTACATCCTTCCATCTCTTGGCACCTCAATGCCTTGAGAGGAGGATTTTGGTGTTTTGTGCAATGGATGGGAGGGTTTTTGCAACGATTGTCAAAGGGAGATTTTACCTGAAATGGTGTCAAAGGTACCTTCCAAAAATCCACCCCATTTCGCCTGCTGCTAAATAACAAGGAAATCTCAGGGAATCTCTACTCACAGAAAAGCCTGATGTCTGCCCACAGCCTTTCCCTGCAATATTTCCCTAGAAATACAGCTTCTCATTCACAGTCTCTGCCTCAGGCTGCCATTACTCTTCTCCTCCCGTATCTTTGTTCTTCCAGCACAACTTGTACTAAATGTCAGGTCCAAAACCAATGGGTTAGTCACAGCAGCGGCTGCAGTGTTATCCTGCGGACTGTGACCAGAATTGTGAGCGGCAGAAGGCGAAGCCATGGGGACTTGACTGCCCTCTGAGAATCCTGAACGGAGCTTGAGTCCCAGTGAAACGTGCTTCCCTTGAAGGAAGTCAGGAGCCACAGCAGAAACCGGCTGCTGGATCAACTACTGCAGCTCAGCACTACTGCAAGGAGTTTTGCTCCATCAGTCTTTGCCAAAGATGAAACTTTCTGAAGTGCAAAGGGCTGAATTTTGATCTATACAGATATAATGCCACATATTGCCTAACTAACACTAAAAAAATATGTATTAAAAGATACAGGTCTACATGGGTTTGGACAATCAAAGCTTCCTCAGTTTCTGATGCAACCTGTGGATTTTGTCACTCCCCATAGTGTGGCACAAACCACACAGGGATGTATTCCAGCCAGCCAAGAAGGTTAAGTTTCAGTGCCCAGTTACAAAAAAGTGGGTCAAGATCAATGGTTGTGGGAAAAAGAAGAAAAAAATAAATTAAAAATACCACTTTTGCTTTTCACAGCAAAAGAAGCAGAGAAATGCCCCATTCCATGCACCTTCAGTATCGAAGTTCACACAGATTCTCAGCTCATTTAGCTCAGGACCTGATTTAAAGTATTGCAAAGACAAGGAGCACAGAGCTAATACAGATCCTGATCTCCTCCTGGCCATTGCTTGTGACAGTCAGCCATAAAGCAATGGCACTAGTGCACCCAAGCCCCAGCTTTGCCAATAGCCCAAGATGAAGGAGCTCTTCAATCTCCCTGCATAAATCTGTGCAGCAATCCACCGCAGAAGCATGCAAGAGCCTCGTTTCCCACATGGGGCTAGATTCCAGAGCACTTCTGGCTAGTTTTGGTCCTTCAAGCAGCAGCAAACTGGGTGTTGAAGGCTTCCAAAACTCAAAAGATGCCTGCTTGCTTGCATTCAGAAGTTACCATCATGGTCAAGTGATCCCTGTTGATAATGCAAACCTCAACTGAGGTCCCGTATCACCTACAGCTGTGACAGTAGAGGATTGCTGACTCCTCAAGCTGTAGGATAAGAAGAAAGTCAGACTGTGCTCTCTGCCTTGAGAACCCAGATGTGCACAATAGGGACAGGTTGAAACAAATAATTTTTTGATATTCAAGCATCTTCCAAACAGGAGAACAGGTATCAGGAGAAAACAAACAGATCCAAGTACAGTGCTGTGTACAGAAATGAACTAATATCAAGCTTGACTGAAAAAGTTGATTAAATTAGTTTAATTTAAAAGCCCAAACAAACCCTGAAGGAGGTTCTTTGTTTATTGCTTTTTACCGACAGCATGCGTTACTGAAGAAGCACCATGTGGGCATGAAATATTTATTCATTAAATCCTTCATAAAGCTCCACACTATTGGTTTCACTCAGGATATATTTATAACTTGTCAAAGTCCACAAAAATCACTGCTTGTCTTTCCCCCATCTCCATCCCCCTCCAGACTGTTTATAAAAGGATTAGGCTTTCAGTTTTCATTGCAATAAGCCTGATCCTCAGCTCCACTGTTGCTTGTACACAAGGTGCTGCTTCTTGAGTCATAACAGGATAGTTGTAGTTAAGATAGTTCAGCCTTCCCTGTACCACTCAAAAGGGACACTTACATACTGCTGCTTTACCATGTTCCTGCTATGGGAATGGCAACATCATTTATTTATGGAGAAAGGCACCATGCACTGGTAGCAATACATGGAAACAAAAGTCAGGACAGAATCCACCCGAGAAAGGGAAAAGCAGTCAGAAAGTGCACTCATTTCAGTTTTGGTATGTCCGAGTCATTTGTTATCAAACCTCACTCCATCAGTGAAACCCCTTCTTGAACCCTTCCTTGGCTGTCAGCCAACATACAGATTAAATCCAAGCTCCAAGCTGGGTTAATAACACACTAGCGTAAACAGCGCTGTATTATCCTCAGTCTTAGTTGTAAAACTATGTAATATTGTTTTACTAGGTTTACTGACTATATTGCTTGGTCCAGTACAGGAATGAGGATAGGTTACACTTATAAATGAAAGTACTTTCCACCCGTAAGTGTACAAAAAGTCCAGGATTTGCGTTAGGACTGGGCAGGGACAATTGCATCAGTGAAATTTTCACCTCCTCAAGAAGTCGCACTGATACCTAATGTGGATGCGGGCCAAATTTCCCCCCCCATAATCTTCAGCAATAAAAAAGCACCCCAAAATAGATGCTGAACAGGCACTTTAGGGGCGCTGCAGGGTCCTGCACAGTTTCGGTGGCCACAGTCACTGTGTGCATCCCTGCCTCGCTGGACCACGGGCTGTCTGCTCAGGCCTGCTCCTGTTCCCCTTACTCCATTTGTTTGTGAGAATAAATAAATATAAATACAGCATAAGCAGATGTCGTTGTCCCTGGAAACTAGGCTTGCTGGATATGTTTCTGCTGAAACGGCTTGTTACTGGAAAATCAGGTTTTGATTAAAGTGTGTTCTTTTCTTGCTTTTAATAAACAAAGCCTAGTTCATGTGCAAGCTTTCGGCTTTTTATTTTTACTGGAAACCTAAACCATCTTGCACAGCTTTGGTTTTTCAAACACCTGATCCTCACCAAGGGCTGAATTCCCCAGGCACAAGAGCACCTCATGGGGCACTGAGAAGACATCCTGGGATGCCTCCACAAGGAGAGACCAGACCCTCATGAGAGAAAGTCTAACCCAGGCAAAAGGGCAAGGAAGGACCAGAAATCACGTATGAATCCCATAAGGTTCTGCTGCAACTCAAGACAATACTTGGGGTATTTAATCCCAGAAACAACTGTCCTGACATTTTTGAGAAGAAAAATTACTTATTTCCACAGGAAAATATTGATGAGAACAAAGCCGAGCCTTTGCATTTATGGTTTTTTGTGAATGGAAAAAACATCTTTTCTAAGTCAGTTCCACCAAAAACTCAATAGATGGGCACAAAGAGTGACTCCAGATGATGAGGCTTCACCCCAGCTGATGAAATTTTCCCCTTAGCTGAGAGCCCAACAGTACCCCACGACCATGTATATAAACCAAGGGATCACTGCAAAGCCAGGGCTGGGATCCTCATGGTAGGCACATTCCCTACAGACCACCTCCAACAAACTCTGAAAAAAATTAAAACAAAAGGAGCTATGTTTAACCAAGCATTGATTTTTCCCCTTGATAGCCTCCATCACTCACAGCAGTCCCAGCTAAGGCTACAGCATTTCCCACTCTCTCTCTCAGAGTGTTTCTTTGTCTGAGTTTCACAACAGAACCTCTGGGATAAATCATTTACTCCCAAACCCACCTTACAAACCTGCCAGCAGCCCACCCCTACAAGGGTCCCTGAAACTATGCCTCTAGAACTGAAAAATTATATAAAAGGGAAAATCAACTCAGAAAAGGTTGACCTCAAGCCCAGCAGACCTGGAGATGCTCAGAAACTCTGCATTTGATAAAGTCTACAACTCAAACTTTCTGCAAAGCCAGTCCCATCCCACTGGCCAAGTTGTGCCACATTTCCACAGTAGCTCAACATTCCCAAAAGACACGTGGGATCCAGACACACTCAGTTTACCCCAGAAGGGCCTCACTTGGCAACATTAAGTCTTTCAAAAGCAGTTAAAGCCAGTACCACATGCAAAAGATTTGCAGTTTCAACCAGTAGCGAAAAGACCATTGTCCTGATCAAGGCAACATTATCCTGATGCTGCACGAGCAATGGGCTAACTCTGATTTTTCACATCCCAGGCTGATCCATCTGTGTCTTATCAAGGAAGGGAAGGAAAAACTCCCGTGGGTGCTATAATGAAGAAAATATTTTCTTCTTGGGAGAAAGTCTGCAAGGGGCTGCGTGGGGCCGGCGGGGAGATGCTGAGCCACGATATGCTCCAGCGATTTCCAGCTGCTGCAAGCTCCCAAGAGGCAAAGTAGTCAACTGGCATGGCTCCTACTAGGGCAAATTTCAGCCCAAACATCCCCGGCTCTTCAGCCAAAGCTGGCGTTATTTTTACCTCCCCTCTGCCATCATTAGGAAAGCAAAGAAAAAAGAAATGCTCTGTTTTATATGCTCGTTAAGTATAATCTGCTAAATGTTCTATGTCAATGCATAAAGCTGCCTACTATGCTAACAGAATATTTAATTGACATTTATTTGCTGACTAGTTATTTATGCTAACGTCATTCCTGCATAATTAATAGTCTGCTAAAGTCAACTCTAAAAGCACACATAAAACACTGTACTAGAAGCCATTTGCGGTATTTAAAATAAAGAAATCCTGCAATCTATTTACATTAGGTTAGTCTAAACTTGGATTTGATGGAATAAGAAGATAATGATTGGGCAACGAAGACACAAACTAAAAAAATCCATATACTACAGAAATAGCCACAGTCTTTGACAGTACAACCTGCCAAAGAAGATTTCAGAGTTTCATCTTACTCGGCTCAAGGGTCCAGATCTTCGTTGACATAAAACAGCATAAGCTCAGTGAATGCTTACTGATTTTCTCCAGCCTCAAGCTCTTAGGAAGTAATATTTCAGGTGAGCCTTCAGTGAAAAAGCTAAACCAGGGCCAGATCTGCCCTCAGTTATACCAGTAGAAAAGCAAACTCATCTCAGGTGAGTGAGTGGGGGTGAGCCAACTCCTCACACAGATAAAAAGTCCACCCTGCCAATCTGATCCCTCTATCTGCATCATAATCATGGACCTGCAGGCATAGTTCAAGTTTTATTTCCTCTGGGATGAGATTACCAGGGGAAAGTTGGCTTCAGGGAAAAAACTAGCAAATATCCATGATTGCATTTCCTGAGAAAGCAGCTCTGGAGGCCCTTGTCTATTTTCAGAAACATTATCTCTGTGTCACTCTCTGAGGAACCTGTGGACAAGCTTTGCTGACACAAGTGACCTCCAAGAATGATGCTGGAAGTCAAGTGTTTGGGCTCCATCTCCACCATCACGCCCAGCAGTGCCCCTCATAAAAGCCGTCTGTGTGCCGAGGGAGTCTTGAACAACTCCAAATCCTGACCCTGAGCAGCAAGTGACTGCTCAAGGCTTGCTCTTCTCTGATGTCCCACCATCTCCCCTTACTGTTCATGTCCTCAACCTGTGTGTCCCATTTTCTCTCAATCCCACCACTTTCTGCTGTAGCCCAGCCCCAGCACCTGTTCTAACCACCACATCCATCGGTGAATTCACCTGAGCACTAAGAAAATAGATTGAAGAAATAAGTTAACTTTGAGCCAACTTTTCTATCTATTCATCTATCTGACATCTTGCACACCAACAGGCTGTGCAACACGTCAGACCAGCTTTTGACTACGCAGAAAAGTTACCTGAAGGCAACCTGTTTTGCTGTGGCACAAGTTTTAGCTCCTTTTTCATCCATACCCTGCCTAGAAACAGATCCAGAGCTCAGAATATGAGTGAAATCTCCCTCCTTTGGCCTGGATCTAGGAGAAAGCTTAACCTGACCTGAGTGAAACACAAAGACCTGTTTCAAATAGTGAATAAATGATTATGTTTGCCTTCACAGAAAGTCTGGGCAGGTAAAATGCCTTATGCCCACCACTCTTAGTGGCCTATTTCACTTGATCAAGCTCAGCACCATTCATGAGGGAGATGCTTCACCCCAGGATCAGCCTTTTCAGCATTCATCCTCTGTATGTTGGCTGCTTTCCTACACATAATGGCAGTACAATTGATCTTCTTGATCACCAAATCCAGGTATAGGTGGTGTTCAGAGCTCTTCCCATCTGTACCAGCTCATTGTAAAATCAAAATATAGATCTGGTTCTCTCCACACTGTATATTACTTTACATCTCCAGTCTCCTCCTTCTGGTTTACACAGCAAGCAGACAAGCTCACTGCGCAGATCTGCACACAAAAATGCCCTCTTTGAATTTCCATCTGTCAATAACATTAAAGCAGAACCACCACGGCAATTACAAGTGTACACAATAATCTTGTCGTCCAGTGTCTTTAGCGCAACCCAGAATGCATTAAAATAGTGCCAGGAGAGATTCGGCTCTGTTGGCTCAGCTGTAAATCTGCAATCTGTACAAAAACACCCAAGTGTCAATCAAAAGACGTTCCTGCTCTCTGCGTGGTTCACGATGCATAATTTAGCTACTACGCTTGTCAGGTTCTCTACGCTGCTCTTCTACCCGATGGTAAACGTGTTCATGAACCCAACTGTCATCAACAAAGGAAAACAGCACATGGAAATAACAGGCTAAAGGAGGCAAGAGATCTCTTTTCCTTTCACAGGTAAAGGAATTGATAGTGAGGGAAAGTTCAGTTAGACTTTAATATTTAATGCTCAATGGGTAAAACATCCCAAGGGATGGAGGATAACAGAAAACAACCACATCGTCTCTGTGCTGAGGAGGAGGACAGTGCTTGGGTAAGACACAGGAGGGGATAAAAGCTGTCCCTGTTTCCATGCAGGCTAATAGAAGGGATAAATTTTAACCAACTGGTGGAAAATCTATGTCACATCCCACCCCTATAGTACAGAAACCAAATCCTACCACACCAACACAGTCCTGCCACTGCCAGTGAACTTTGAAGCAGGTTGTCCTTCCTCATCCGAATTACAATGGCTGAGGGGCATCGTCAGAAAGGATGAAAATTCCACACTCAGCTACATCAGGCAGTAGCTACCCACTGCTCTACACCCGTTAATATGCAATAAAAAAGAAATCTCTGTCCCAGGACGTGACTTTAGAGCTGATCAGTGCCACAGCTACAGACCATAAGGACAGCTTCACACTTGCCTCAGCTACTTCATGAATAAACATCCGATTCATTCAAATGAGTTCTATATTAACTAATTTAAATAATTTTCATTTTGCTTTGAATGGTAAACAGATCTATTCTGCCAGGATAGTTGAGTTTGCAATTCAAATTACACACCGATTTGTAATGAGAAAAATATAATTAATGGCAAAGCTTGAAGTAACTACAATTTTACTCCTTTGATTTCCTGCAGGGAAGGAGGGGGTGGAGGGTGAAGCTCCCAGGCACACACACACTCACACTGTCCTTTCACAAGCCAATACATTTTATTGCAAATGCGAGTACTTGGCTTGAGCAGTCCTATTCTAGTGCGCTGCACCATAATGTCATGGGAGGACATAACATGACTTGACATTATACGCGCAGACACAATGATGCAACACTAACGTCACCCAATAAATAATCATGTAACAGTCTGTAAATTAAATGACTTCCTTCTATTGGGATCATAAACAATAATTATTTGGCAGCTGCCCCTTAAAAGCTGTGTGTGCGCTGAACATTAAATCAAGCTCTATTGATTTGCTAAGCTGAACCAGCCCGTTCTTTCACATTTCTCTCCCATCTAATGAAATTCTTCGTCCTATCACTCTGTACCATTCTTGTCTGGCATCACATTTATAAGACGAGCACTGATCAGCCCAATCTGATTCGTAAGCAGAAACAAAGCATTGTCCCAGTGCTGGTATTTTGCCCATTAAACAAGTCCTTCTTGGCAGATCTGCTTTTTACCCAAAGCCTTCAGCCCCTGATCAAAAGCAAACCCTAATGACAGGTAACTGGCCCTGGCCATATATTCTTTCATGATCTTGCCTCCTGTGAACACCTTCGTGAGGTTCACAGACATCACTTCTGCCAATGCAAGATCCGATCCTGTAGGCTCTTTGCACTGCAATGAAGTTTGGCTCGTTAACATACATTCACTGATCAGCAAAGCAATTAAGCACAGGACAGACTCCACACATCTGCATACAGTAAGTCTAGTACTCACAAGCTACTTTTAAAAGCTGGTCAGAGCTCAGTTCTCCCTATGGAAAACAAGCATCACTCTTGCAAATTCATCTTCTCCCCTGTGGTGTCCCACTGAGAGCCATAATCTTTTGAAAACCCACCTCTGACCACAGGCTGAACCCTGCAGGCAAACACCCAAAGGGGATCCGTGATTTATGAGCACATTTAGGACCTCTCTCTCTTCCCTGTGAGAGAAGTCCCAGAGCTCAAATCCTCCTGGGCATTAGAGGTCTCATTCCAAAATACAACTCAAGCTCTTAAACGCTTAAATCTCTTCCGAAATTACAACCTACGCAGTTAATTTATTCTTTCTGAAAACTATACTAAGACGTATTCAATAGAGTTTATTCACTGAGAATGTGGGGGAGGGACACCAAAACAGGGCAGTTGCCCAAATTTAAGACCCTGCTATACAGTCACATCACCCAGCCAGAAGAGAAAGGAGGTATGACACACCGCACATTTGCGGTCATTCAAGCAAGACGATTCACTCCAAGTGGCCACAACCCAAAGAGCAGATTCCAACATTTCCATGAAAAGCAGTTGCCTCCAGTTATAAAACAATCCTTATTTTCTATTACAACAGTTGAGAAGATCTCTTACCCCTTGACCCTGGCATTTTGAGATTTAGTTTATGGCACTGTACATCTTCCTGGTAACACTGATTATAATCCACATAATAAAAGGCAGTTTAAGAGACGAATAAAATAAAATACCTAACCCCTCTCACATCAGCTTGATTGAGTAGTGCTAAGCCAACAGATTTCTCAACCATATTTGGCTTCAAGAATTCTTTTTTTAAGCAATCAGTCCCCTGTTTATTCAAAAGACACAGACCAGAACAAAATTATACGTTCAACTCAGAGTTCGACATACACAAGGCAAGAATGTCAGCTCAGATTCAAAGACCGTGTCTACAGCTCACTTCAGCGGGAGGTCAGGCAACACCTACACCAGGAGAAATCACACATGGCACATACGCTTTTTTCAATGGCCACATAAACCAAAGTAAAATAATAACTTCAGTGGCAGAATTCCTAAATGGGACATTTCTTAAATGCATGCACAAGCTGGAGGCTCAACATTAATCTCTTCTTCCTCTGGTCCAGAACAAATGGGATATATGGCAGGAATAAGTATGAGTAGCAGCGACAAGTATGCCTCTGTTCCGAACTATGTAGTGGTCAGGATACACAGCTGTCCCATTGCTGTACGCAGCCAAAAAACTCACATTTTTCTTAACAATGGGGATCAAAAAGTACTATTAAAAAATTGTTCCACACGGGCCGCTCAGTAACTCACAGCTCTTGCATTCAGCTTTTGTGCACCTAAGAGCTGATAATCAGGACATGCCTGAACCTATGATGACCAAATTTTGCTGTCTGTAATGGTGTGTATCTACCATAAGCATTAAAAGCTGCCAGAAACTGCCAATGGAAGGTTTAAAACTTTCCGGGAAAGACACTTGAGTGCACAGCCAACTTCTGGTTTTGGTTACACTCAAACTGATCTTGCTTGTTTTAGTTTAGTCTCACTGAATTTCATCCACCCTTCCTACAAGAACAAGACAATTTTCTCCCCTAACTGAAAATCACAGCTTTGCAATTTAGCAGTGAGTTTCCTTGTTAAGACAGCTTCCTACAGAAGCGCCTTCTGTTGTTACCAACTAGAGCAAAAGCGCCTTTGCTAGAGGCCGACTGGCAAACTGAATCCCCCACTGACCCATGGGGACCTGACCCTGACCACATCACCCAACACCAGTTGAGGATCCGGAGTACCCATTCTGGATAGACTGCCAGTCTAGAGATCAACCACCAGCCCAATGCTAAACCATGACCTTAACAAAACACACAGAACTCACCATCTGGAGGCATCAGGACCTTGTTATTCTGCGTACACCAGCCAACAGGGTGAAGATCTGCCGTCATCACGTCACACCAGAAATCCGCCCTGCGGTCGTCTCCATAGCCACAGTAACGAAGCAGTAAGAGCTGTCCACATGTTGTAATGATCGTAGCCACCCAGTATGTGTCCGGATTGCTCTTGTTGGCCACTTCTAATTTCATCCCTGGTTGGAAACTGCTTTGAAGGCTGATTTCAACCTTACAAAATGAGAAAGGCATGGTGTTACCTTTTTTTCCTTCACAGGGAGAACCCCTCCCCAGCTAAGCAAGATAATGCTGCCATTAAAGAACAGCTCTAGGACAGGACATGCGTTAGGATAGGACACTGCAGGGACTTCTGTTAAACACTAGGTCCTGCTCTAGGTACCTTGTAATGGCTACAGCCATGAGATGACTCTAGTTGTTTTTGATAAAGAAGAGGTGGATGCCAGTCCACTGGTTCAGATGCCAGTCTTGTCTTCAGAAGACTATCCAGGTGTAGCCTGTTACACCCTATGAGATGCTTAAGGAAGGTTCTTGCAGGTTTTTTAGTACTTTATCTCCTACTAAAACCACAGAGATTATAAATCAGGTTTAAGCCTGTCTCTGATTAACTTCTCATTTAAATGACAGGTTAAAATGCCTCTTTTACTCACAAAGATAAATACAATATGGTCCACTTGGCCACCTGAGGACTTCACAGACTCAGGGATGCTAAGTTGCAGAGGAAACACTCCTCTGGCATACCAGCAGTACTCCCTCACTCATCCCACTGCAGATTACCAGGGCTGCCCAGCCAAAGGCATTTATTATTTGCAGGTAACAACACTCCATGTGCCTTTACTTGTGTGGGCACTTCCACCAGCATCAATGCCTTGAGTCACAGAGTACTTGAGGTTGTAAGGGACAACTGGAGATCATTTAGGACTGAAGAAGGCCTGTGACATTTACTGCTTAGTTATAAGATACCATCTTAGCTTCTGTGATACTAAGGGACCTCATAAATAATCCAGGATACATGTTCATTTGTAGTTTTTCTTCTTGAGCTCACCATAAGTAACGACCAAAGGGGTATTCTGGAGGCAAGGGACTTGTGACTAGAAATCACAGGAAGAGTGGAATCAGGCAGACCATATAATCTTCTCTGATGGCTTTCAGGTTCCTGGCCAACCCAGGGTTTCTTGAGGATCAAGTTTCAGATTGTGAAGCACAGTCACTAAGGACTGTTCCCAGCACTAACTTTTTCCACATCAACAGTCCCAGGATTGAAATGCCACAAGACCCTGCAATCAGCAGAATCAGCAGGACGAGGCTGGCATCACCATGGACCTAAAGGCACCCTTAAGGTCTTCATGAAAAAAAAACCAACTTTCACCTGGATCTGATATTTGGGTTCGTGCCTGGAGCGGAAACTTGCAACAATATGCTCTCTCCAAACAGCTCCTGGATCAAGAATAAATTCTACAATAAGCATTGCCCTTTAATTCTCCAGTATACAGAATTATGGTCCTTCATTCTGCAATTCTCCACTGTTGCTAAAATGGAAGGAAAATAAGGAATGGAGGATTGTATTATTTTTTCAGCTGTAGACAGAAGAGAGTTTTTTCATCACTGCAGCACCTTACCCCTTCAAAACAAGACAAGAAAACACTTGGAGACAAAGGTGGTTTAATGGTATGACAGCAGTCATCCAAACAAAGATTTCTCTTAAAGTAGCAATAGGTTCTTCAGGAAGCTTTCCTCTCACTGCAGCACAACTACACCGCTCCCAAAGGACACCTCTGCCAGCAGACTCCGTGTAAGGCAACCCAGAGCATCCCAGGTAAAACCCCTCTCTTCCTGCTGAAGATGTCCCCATCCTCCAGAGCACGCAGACCAGGCAAGTGAAGACGGGAGAAGAGCCAGCACGACTGACGAGCAGCTGCAGCAGAACAGGCTGCTACCTTCATCCCATGGGTCAGGTAGGAGGACGAGAAGCTCTATCCTCACAGGACTTGCTGCTGAGGACAAAGAACCACCATGACTTGTGGTGGCTTCTCTCAGCTGAAGGCATCAAAACACCTTCCCAGGAGGTCCTGTCTGACAGCACACTCTTGTAGGTGAATGACAAACACATCCCGGTAAAATCCACCAGTGTGGTCAGGTGTGCACACCCTTGACTGTGATGAAGAACTCCTACATCAGCTTAATTTCTGTCCCATGTCCTCATGTGACATCACACACATGGAGCTGAATAGAAGACGTTAAACAGCTGGTGGTGGACGCAGAAGCTGGTCTCAAACAACAATATCCTTGATTGTGGTGGGCTCTGCTTGGAGAGAGTCCTTACTTCAAACCATACTCTGATATTCTTCATCAGTAAAGATTTCAGAGACTCCAAATACTACTTGTGCTTACACAGACTAGAGGCACAGATGACGCTGTAATGACCATGGCTGTCTATATGATTCATGTTCATCCAGGAAAAGCATCACCTACCCAAGTACCTGGTTCTCACGCTCCTGAAACAGCATCTCCAGGCAGAAGGCTGAGAGATGGTTTCCTACAGGCCATGCTGGACTCTAGTGCTGAGTGACGCTGCTAGACAGTAAATCGCACATTAAGAGGACAACTTTGAGAAATAAGGTGCTCTTGTGAAAGGAATCTCTACAGGTTGGGATGGACAACAACTAATGAAGAAGGAGAAGGAAAAATTGCTGAAGAGAAAAAAAAGTGTGCATTATAAGCATGAGGACAGCAATACAAGCCCTCAAAAATGGAAAATTTGAACTGAAGACAGAGGTTAAGGAAGAGGCATAGACACAGTGCTGCGAGCTGTGACTGCAAACATACCAAGGTCACCTAACACCAGCTAGGGGGTTATTCCCACCTGCATGGAGGGAAGATTTCTCCCCAAAGTGGTCAGACCCCACTTCAGTTCTCGGGGGACCCCCTGGAAGCCAAGAGAGGGAACACGCGCAACAGTCGCAAGGCTCAGACGAAGCACGTACGTGTTTGAAGGAGGTGTGGGGAGCAGCACTGGCTCCTGTTTCCTCCAGAAACTCATCCCAGTTGAAGTCTGCATCCTCAATGCTGGATCCCTCATCTGCTCAAAAGCAAAAAAAAAAAAAAAAAAGTAAAATTAAGAAAAGCAGCCTATAGCACAGCCAAAGAAGGTAAAAATTGTGGCAAAGAGTTCAGGGTGAGAACAGCAACCAGTATAAACATCGACACAAATGAAAACAGAAAGCTCATTTTAATGATCTGTCCTTATCCAGTCTGACTGGCTCTTACTGCACTTTCAGCAGACTTTGGGACTTTAGCAGCCAATACACTGAGATCAGAAACTACTGTTTTCACAGCAGTGGGGGAACAATCCCCTCATACTGCAACAGGCAGTTGTGTTCTATTTTGTATTTGGCATCTCTCCTGCTGCAAGGGGGTTGGCTGCTTGTCTGCTATCACAAGGGACACTGGGGCACCCAGCACTGTTAATTATAGCAGTGCACCGGTAATAACAGAAGTTGCTTCCCTTGGCTGAGCAATGTGCAGACCAAACATTCCAATCTTTGGGGCTAGGGAGCCCCAGTTTCAGTCCTGCCAGCCCTTTGCTCCTTCCTCAGTATCCCTCCACGCAGAAATCTCAGCCAAGGTCCCCATGCCTCCCTCTTCCCTCAAGGCTACAGCTCCATTCCCCCAAATCCCACAAGCACACCTCACCAGACCATTACTGCCTTCTTGCTCCCTGCACTTACCCTTGCCCCGTTTCAGATCTGGGGCTCTGCATCATGCCTCCCCCATCTGCACCACACAATCCTCCCTAACTGTGAAGAACTTGACACTAATACTCTTTATTATCTTTTTTTTTTTTTTTTTATAACCGCACTGAGCAGAGCGGAGCCGAGATCTCAAACCATCGCAGAAACACACAGAGCAATAATTAAAAATAAATCTTCTTTCACTTAGAGAAAATCAGCCAAATCTGATTGTTTTCATTTTGCTCCCAAGCAATCTCGCCATCCCAGTTTCATCCCCAGAGCAAAAATATTTACAGTCTAGCAACGAGCACTCTGCAATAAGCATTTATCAGGCAAACTCGGCAAGACCCTTACCTGCCCAAACATTCATCAGCGTGGTCATGATGTAATTAAAGTGACTCATGACAAACTGAATTAAGAAACCTCCCCAGACAGTTTTATGAAGAAAACAGCAGGGTTAATTTATTGCAATTATTGCTACAGGTCGCCAGTTTTCAGGACCAGAAAATTATGTTGTGCAATGGGAATCTCTCATTATTAAAAGGGGAAGACATAGGTTTTATTTGCTATCTATGGAGCCAGACATTTGCTGTCTATGGAGCCAGTGAAGAGGAAAAAAAAGTGGATCAGAACTGGGTTTTTGAGACAGAGCTGGTGGAGGGTAAAGGTTTGTCTGGGAGTTCAGAGGGGAGCACCGAGCTGTCATCACTGTTAAACACTTTGCACACTGCTGCATCCAGTTTAAAGTCTGACTCCTTGCCTTAAACTCAATTAACCTGCTTAAATATGAAGATGTAAATCGACATTTACTCCCATGATAAAGTGGCTACCAGATGACTTTTCAACTCAGCAAGACAAGAAATAACCCAACCCCATGATTACAGCCTGAAAACAGACCATTTCCATGTAGAATAAGGGATGGGCCCTGTTTTGTTTCTTGCAATCATTGCACAAACCTCCAGGCATAGAAGCTGCGTCTGTATGAGATATTTGACCCAAAATTATGGGTTTATCCACTCTTGAATGAAAGATAAGCCACAACTTAATCACAAGGTAGGAGCTTTGTGCAAAAAGTGCTAAGAGTTTCCCTCATCTCCTTCATGCAGGCACGTAGCTTAGATGATCAAGGAAATTTTTCAGCCTCACTGTCTGCAACGTTGTGGAGTTAATGTTTTAAAGAGTCAGGTGCAGAGATTTCAAAGGCTGAGCCTCTAAAATAAAGTATCTTAATCCACAAGTAGATGGGCAAATATAGTTATCCACCCCAGCCTTAAAATTACTCTGATGCTTAAGCAACTTCCTACCCTGAGCACAACCAACACCGGTTTCAGCAAACTCTGATGGGAAAAGCTAAAAGTGCATCCCCTTTTCCTCGTTGCTTCCCACTTCTGCATCCACCTGCGCTTGTGAAGTTGGGATGGCTGCTCAACAACCCCAAGGACATCTTCACCCCAGGACATCTGACATGGACAGGACATTTCCAGGTCAACCCTGGGCTCTCTTCTGCTCAGATACTTCCATTTCAGAGCACGAGGCATTTCCCTCAGCTCACAGTGCTCTCTGTATATTCTCAGGTTTTATTCCTGCTTTTTATTCTAACCTGCCGGGTGAGTGTGGTGGTGCATTTCTTCCCCTCTTAACTCATGGAAAGTTTTATGGCCTTGGAGATTCCTGTCAAACCTTGGCCATTGCGCAGGGAGTTTGGTGGTTAAGTGCCCCTTCTCATATCAAAACACTCTTGCACTGCCAAGGTGGGGAATGGCCATACTAGGGGTCAGTTGCCTGGTTACAGTGTGGGATAAGAGTGAAATAATTCATCCCCTGCCAGCCTTGAACCTCATCACAGGCTGGGTAGATCAGTACCAGCTGGGAATTCCAATGACCACCTGCCCCAGTTAAGGCCAGGATGTAGAATTATTTATGCCTAAAGTCAATTATCTCACAACCCTGTAAATAGCAGTTCCAAGGATGACGCTTTGAGCTCTCCTGGACTGCAGCAGGCTGCGCCCAGCATCTGTCTCTGAGTGGGACGCCTCTCAGAGTTCGCAAACTCTCAAGTTTGCGAAATCAGAAAACAGTCGACACAAACTGGGCTGAAAAAACCTCCTTGAGGCTCAACTCTTTGCCTGTTGAGAGATGTACTGACATCTGACGTGAATATTTTCACTGAACTCAAGGGGAAATCTTAACAGGTACCTCCATACAAATACACGTATATCTATCTCTGTTTCTATATCTGTCTGTGTGAGTGTATGCATGCAACTTTATGTTGAGAACCTTGTTAAGTCTTTGATTAAGTTACTATACTGATTTGTTGAAAGTTAAGTCCTGCTGAGGAACTGTATGATCTAATCGTGTGACATATCTGAATAGTGTTAAGGAACTTTCAATTATTGCTGCCCCACATTGTTGCTATCCCCAAGTTTCACACCAAGCACAAAAGTTCACACGCTCTGATCCTTTCCCCAATTCCTTAGGCATAAACCATTGACCAGGTTTGGGACTAAGGGTGAATTCAGCTGCATCTAGACTTCTCTTTCGAGGAGTTTAGAAAGCAAGGGGGTCCACTCTCAACCTCGTGACCAAATGGGAGGAAATTCCTTGCCCCTTTTCCCTAGTCCATATCACAACAGTCCAATCCTGCCTTGATTTCTCTGACTCTGTAAATAGTATTTTAATTCATGTACAAACTATTTTGATCTGTTGCTAATTTGATTTTGCCTTTGTATGCTTTTCCATGTCAAATAAGTAGTAGAAGGGACCTTGCCATTGAATTCTGTTAAGTCATGCTTCTCACATTTCAGATTAAAAATATTAGCGACGCTGATCTTTTAAGCAGCCTAAACCAGTCAGCATAGTCCCCCTTTCGTGACAGTGAGTCCAGCCAAGTATCTCCTTTTTTCAGCCTCCCTTGGTACTGTTATGGGAAGGAGTCATTGCACAGAGCATGGAAGCAGGGATTTTTAGGTAGTTCCATATATAACATCCAGCCCTTGCAGGGAGCAGTATCTCCAGGGTGGCAAAATCTTCTCCACAAATTAGTAACAGCACATTAATTATGTTAGTGTTACAGATGCTAGTTATGGATGCAGTAAGTCCTTCTGTGCTTCTTACTACTATTACCCATGACCTACCCTGTCATGTGTTAACACTGAGACTCACTGGCCCCACAGCCCCACGGCATGTTCATTCACATGCACCACAGCAAAAAAATCACCCAGATCTTTCCTTTCTAAACCCAAATAGAGACGCTTCAAGACCCTGGGGGAGGCAGCGTGAGAGCTGCAGCCTTCCCTCCCTGTCAGTTCATTTCTCTCTGACTCCTCTAATGTGTTTTATCTGCAGACTTTATCAGGAAATTACTTCTACAAGGTCTGTAAAAATAATGTCAGAGTACTCATTTATCACAGCATCAGTGTTTTCTTTTGCTTTGTTTCATCGCAGAGGATTTTGAAGGGACTGTAAAGTTTCCAAAATGTTTTTTAATGGACTTTGTTCGCTTCTAGAAATCTGGCAGGGGGGCATCCAGAGCAGAGGCAGAGTGACCCAGGGATGAGGACCAGCCCAAGAGACCCAGTCCCACCTCTGCACATCACAGGACCAAACACAAACCTCTTCCATCCATCAGAAGGGCCCTACTGCTGAGGAAGGCACCTCTTGCTGACCTCTCTCAATTGCCTGGAGATCCCTCGATTAAAATGCAGATAGAGAAATGCAAAGTCTCTCTTAATATAAGGCAACGACGATTGTGCCCACTTGAGAAGCGGTTATCACAAAGCCGATCTGTTCGTCGCTCCTCATGTCACACACTCCAAGAACAAAGTCATGGCTGTGCTGGAGAACTGGAAAACCCCAGGTGCCAGCACTTCACAGAACTCCCTGCAAGATGACAAATTTGGCAGCAGGCCTATTTTACATATCATCTCCCTTTCCAATTATTGGTACTTAGGCCCAGTGCTTTTTCTTAATGAAAGAGTCAAGGCTGGCTAGCCTACAATACGGTGATGTATAAACAAGCCCAGGATGGCAAATAAAATCATTATCTGTGAGCCGCTCAATGGCTTTAAGTACTCATGCAGTGACACTATAAAAATGCAACTGTTCCAGCTGTTAACAGCCTCCTGGGATGTTTGGCTATGGGAAATAAAGGGGATAAAAGACGCGAAACCTGTGGCACCAGAAGCATGGATTTTTCCCAGGCTTCACTGAAGGAAAAAGTATTTGTGGCAAATTGCTTTATTGTCTTACTTATAGTGCACGGATACATTCACGATTTTGCAAGGGAACAGAGAACTGAAATGGTTTAGCAGTTATCACACCAAACAAGGAGAGGGTAGGAGCCTGATCAACCACACACCTCCTGCATGGCCTTGGGAGAGTCACCAAGATCCATATCCCCACAGAAATTTAGGCACCACAGGCCAGCTCTCATTCCAAAACCAATGTTGGCCAACTGAATCTCATCCTCGAGGCACCCACCTCTCTTCCATGGATCCAATGGTGGCTAGGTCAAGTTGCAGGTGCTTTGCCTTCTCCTGAATGCCTAGAGACATCAATCAGAAGGCGGCAACCATCTATGACCCTCTCCTCCCCAGGTAAGTTCCTATCACCCAACTATTTCTGGTTCAGGGGTTTCCTTGAGACAAACATGGTTTCTAAGTAGGTAGTACAATACATCTTTCTTTCATAAGCATGTCCAATTTCCCTCTGAAGACATCTGAATCAACCAGAACCACTGCATATACCATGGAAAAACCCCAAAACTTTGGATGGGCTAACAACCCCACAGCATAGGAGAGTTTCCACCTCCCTGTGTCCCACCTAACCACCAGAGATTAAGAGCCCAGCTGAATCTATAAGCATTGTGGAAAGATAAATTGAACTACCCCACATCTCAAACACATCTTCAGTGCAACGCAGCCAGTTTGCATTTTTTGTAGGACATCCCTCTGACCTTTGGAAACACCACCTGCATTTCCATCTCAACTGCATGAGCATAATGCAGTTGCTTGCTAAGAACCTCCCAGGTGGCCACTGGCAACCTGCAGGTCAAACATGCCACCCTTGTTTTTTATTTTCATGACAAAAGTGGGCAGAAGATGGTTGCATTGCACAAAAGGCTGTGCAAGACAGCCCATCCTCACCCCTAAAAACCGTATGAAGTCACCGCAAGGACCACAGCTCATAGCTGAACTAGCACAGTCTCACACTGCCGTGAGCCTTCCCCTCCCAACTCGCTAGTGAACGTGGCAACCATTCAAAGACCAGTCACAGCTTTCCAATGGGTGGTGTCCACGGAAATAGGTAAATCACTGAGTCACTATAAGAAGTGAAGAAACTAAAGACTAGGTGGCCAAATTTCTGAGGAAGAATGAAGTTACAAGTTCTAGCTGAGCCAAAGTGATAAGTCCGTGCCACTGGCAGAGATCCCATTCGTCCCAGCATGTGTTCTGGCCCTCCCTCTTCCTCCATCCAGTTCAACTCACAAAACTGGCAGAAAATTATTGACTTTTTTTTTTTTTATTATTACCTTTATGCTGGTTTAGCAAGCTGATTGACTCAGCCCAAGGTGTGACAGGCAGCAGAGGTGGTGCAAGAGCAGAAATGGTATAAAAAAGGGTCTCCCATTCTGGCATCAGAAAGCAAGTAGATTGGGTCCAGCTATAATATGCAACTTCACCATAAGATACAGTCTACTCCTGTTAAGGCTAGATTGGAAAGTTAAAGCACCTAATTCCAGGAGAAATCACCAGAAGCTAGCACTTACTTTTCTCTATCTACCATGACAATGCCCAAATATAGCGCAGTGAATCTTTGCCTGTCCCAGAGCATTAGAGAACATCCATTCATACCCATGAGCACAAGGACAGCATGCGACCAGTTCTCCATGGGCTGGAATAACGTTTGTGAAGCTCTCACATCAATCACTAAAAAAAAAAAATCTGAAGGAAATAAGGGTGGGGAAATAGAAACACAATATGATATCCTGGGGACGTTTTTCCATTGCTTTGTGTTTAAATTTTGAATGGCTGCTACATACTGCACCTTGAAGAAGGTGATCAGTTGGAGGGCTATATCAGTGAAGACAACCCATGGGGGTGAATGAGAGCTCACCTGAATCAAACTGCTCCATGTTGCCGTTGGCCGGGCTCTGACCCTTCTCTGGGGAGAGATGCTGGGTCTCTTGCATGGCGGCGATGAAAGACGCCCTTGTCTCCATGGTTCAGAGGAAGAGGCTTTGCTTTCCTAATTCATCCTGCAGCAGGGAGTACCTAGAGGAGCAGCTAAAAGTAAAAAACAATGAGTGATTTGTTCTGCTCATACCAATCCATTCCCTCACCCTTTCCTCACGGTTTCCAAGTTACCCTGTGTTGACTGTAAGTCTTTAATCCCGCTCTCTCCTCCAAGGTGAAGCTAGAGTTGGATGAGGAGCCACAACAAAGGACATATCCCCTTAGCAGCAACAATATCAAAGCAGCAATAACATCAATAATATCAACATACAAGATAACGGGGTAATAAACAACATCCACAGTATTCAACACAAAGGAATCACATCTTGAAGTTCAGTCCAGCTCCCTGTATCACCAACAGAGAGGGAAGAACCAGCCCATAAGGTGTCACAACCCATGCCAAAATATGGCACCCAAGAAAGGCCAACTCAACTATCCTCCAAAAATCCAGTTCTTGGCATCCAACTTTTTGATGGCTAACATTGCGTGAGCTACCTCTCACTCCATAAATATTCAAACCTCTGAAGGGGAATATTTGTGATAATGAAACAGAGGAAACAGTGAAGGTACAATACTTGGAAGGGACCGGAATAACTCTAGAATATAAAGTTCAGCATGCAGATTGAAAAACCGTTGCAACCAGCGCTATTTCCTATGAAGTCTGACCTAAGGTAACTGCACCAGTTACTCATATATAGACTGGGTTACACTGGTAGAGGAGATTCTTCTAGAAGGAATGACCACAATAAATACAAAGTGGAATAAAGACACACAGAGATGAAAAATGATATGAGAAAGGGAATATAGATTGACTAGATCTTGAATCAGACACAAGACTAAATGAGAACTATATTTCTAGCTACACTAAGCCACCAGACAAGCAATACCCAAAGATACACCTTCAGGAGTAGATTAAAAGGAGCTCCAAAGTAAGCTTTTCAGTAAAACTCTCTGAGATGGTGATGAATTATGAGGTGTCAAAGGAGGACTGAAAAAGAGAAACCAAGAGCTCAGGTTATGGGCCCAGAGGGAACTAGCTATTCACACAAGGTATGCTAAAGCAAAGACAGAGTACGGAAGGTGTGCGTCCAGATTATACGATGTGGAGGACTGGTCCCGCTTTTTACTGGATGCCTCCAAGGCCTGCATGATGGAGAGGACTATGCTAGCAGCACCGACACCAAATGCTCTGCAAGAAGCATGGCTAAAAATAGGAAAAAAGTTTACTGCTAGAGGCCAGGCAAAGCAGGAGGTAATAAGATTGTAAAAATATTATGGGATTTTTTTCAACTTTTACTACTCAGGAAGCAAATTCAAGAAGACCAGATATGGTGGTTATAAAATAGAAAGAGGGAGAGTGCTCTGTCATAGATTTTTCATTCCCAGGTTTTAAAGGATATTCCCATGAAAATTGTGAGGGAGAAGTACACATGCGTGAGCAGTTACAGCAGGATCAGGAAAAGACGAGAAGCGTGTCAAGTCTGTGTGTGATATCCAATAACTGACTGCTGGAGTGATCACAACAACATTGTGGTGACCGCAACTAAACCACGCAAAAACAACGGGTGTTTCACAAAGCATCAGTGGTAGAAGCAAATTACAAAGGCCAGCAATACAATCCCTAGCTGAAGGTTGTTTGAGCAAAGTTAGACCGTCCTCAGCAATCTGTGTTCCCCACTCCAAAGGAACATGCTAATGAAAGGAAATTGTTTGTTTGTTTTAAAAAAAGGAGATTGTAAACCAATTCAGAGCAATATGCTTGTTGGACTCTTTGCAAAGTGTTTAGTATACTTTGAGCACTCCATAAATAATAATGATCACTTCCCCACTGCGATGGCCACTACAGCATTTCATCTTTATTCTTTGTTGACGTGAGTCTTGGTAATGAATTAAGTGTATTACATACTATGAGTATTTTGAGTGCAGCTAACCTCAGAACATATATAACACTCGTCCCCAGTGTATATTAAGTTTCAATTAACCATGAAACTAGAAGCAATCAGTCTACTGAAAGTCAAAAACCACTTCTTCAGTAGAGAATACTTCCATAAATATCATTAATAATAAATTGGTTAAGTATGAGGATTTTACATCAAGATTGTTAAATGTGAGAGGAGGGGAGGTATCAGCAGAAGCTCAACCTTGGGTGGATTCAGCTGCTTCCATTTTGGTCTAGCACCAGACAGTGATGGAAGGTAATTTTGGTCTATTAAAAAAAAAAAAAAATTTCAAAAGACAGAGAGAAACAGATCAATTGAAACACAACAAATCCATCATTTTACACAGAACTCAGGTTAACAATATAAATACCAAGAAGAAAGATAAGCTACCTGGTAGTATAGCTAAATCTTGTGACATTCCTGTGATGCTGATAAGCAAAAATTACGAGCTGATAAAAAGCTGAAGGTGTCCAAACAGATGACAACAGTACCTGTGTTTCTTACACAGTCAAGCCCCAGACTCATGCGAAAGGCCCATTCCCATGGGGAAGGGAATTTCCCTATCAGAAATAGAAATTGGATGGGAAAAACAGCAGGAAACTTCCTGAGATCTTTGCAACACAGAGGGGTTCCATCCTCCATGGCCACACCTGGGGGCGGGCTTGAGCCCACTTTGATTAAAACGGGGCAATGCAGAATCTCTTAGCCAGATTCAGCAATGATGTCATCAACATTTTTGTTTAATTCTATTTTAATGGGGTGGGGTTTTTTGCTCAAGCTATGGACAATTTTGTTTTAATGTCACATCAAGAGCATCTACATCCCAAGAAAACTGGATCTGTCAGAGGCTATAGCTTATCTTCCTATTTTGGGAATAACTAGTTTACCATTTATGGTAAAAGAACATTTAAGTATTTTCCCAATACTATGTGACAACAAGCCCCAACTCCTGTGCAAACATAAGCTTCAGGATAGCTCTGAGCCTCGGTGTTGATATAACTAACTCGAAGAGAAAGCTGACATAGGGTATTAATTTTTCACTTCATATTAATTGCTGCTAATTAACACTTCAAACACAGTTCCCAGCCATACTGTTAACAGTAGCACGCTGACTGGCCTGCAACCATCAACATTAAACAAGCAGCACACACCACTGTACCCTGATTTCTCTGTCAGTCTGAAGAAACGTGTGTCCACTGGAAACCAAATGAAGGACCACAAGCCATGTTGCCAGTCTGTAAACCAGGGGATGGGAAACAACAGCAAAAGAAGCTCAAGGTGACACTACGCTAGGCAGGGACACAAAGGAAAATATTCTGAAATGCATTTGAAAGAGCAGGGAGGGGGGAAATTCCCTGGTTTCAGATCTCTTGTTCTTTGTTTCTGCACAGTGGTGGTTCAAACCAATACGATTCTTCCCCCACACAGCTTTCCCATTCCCCGGGTTTTTAATTCAGATCCAGACTCTTAATTCACAGGCGGAAAAAGCCAGCCAATATTAAAAAGAATCTCTTTTATTTGCTTCTTCCCACGGTTGTCAGTCTCAGCCACACCATTATCTCAAACACACTGCCTTGTCTTCTCTATCAATATTGGCTCTTTGTATAAAGTGCCAGCATTGGCTTTCTTGCACCATTTTACATTTCTCATCTCCTGTCGACTCCACCCTCATTCTCCTTCGGAATAAGCCCCCGTAAGGAAAGGTCCCCTACCCATGCACACAAATCCAGCACCCCACAGCTTTTCCTTAGAGTTATGCCTGAAAAACTTACTCTTTCCCTCCAGTGTATGCTTGGTTAATTGGGATTGACATAAAAAGCCAGGCTACTGGAACACAGGATGCAAGAGAGATCCTACATCCTTGAAACCTCCTGTCTGGATAGTGTAGCACTTATGCCAAGGTACCACTGAGTCCTGAGTGGTGGTGAAGTGCAAAGCCCACCACTTTCCCAAAAATCTGTCCCCTGCCTTCCATATTCAGCGACATCCATTGAACTGAGATGGTCCCACCTCTCAGCAAGGAGGCACCTGATGAGCACAGCAGGGCTGGAGTAAGGGCTGCCAGCATGACCCCATGTGCCTGGTGAAAAGCCGCTACCAGGGATGTGACCGGTGGCAGGGTGAGTCCATGGGCATCTCCAGGGCAGGTTCACTGCATTTCCAGAGCTCTACGCTAGGTATGTTGGATAAAAGGGATCTGCATTTCTTTTTCCAGCCGAATCAGAGGGAAGCTGAACGTGGGGTGGCCCCTGCAGACTTCCCTGGTGAATGCATCTGCTGATTTCACTCAGTCCCCTCAATGCCAGGCACAACCATGTGCAATTTCATGTGCCTTTACCATCTTCAAGCCTTTTGCAGGATCATGAGTGAAAAAGCCACTGCAAAGTGACCGAGGAAACCATCTGAAACAATTGAGACCAGACCCTCATGCCTGAACAATTAGGAAACTGCAGCAGTCAATGAGGCTTTCAGGAGCAGGACAGGACTGTGCTGAGACCTGACCTGCCTCGACCTGACCCCGGAGCTGAGACAGTCCCTCCAGTTGTCTTCCATCTTACTTGCAGAACACATTTTTTTTTTTTATGTCCCCGCAAATGCCCTACATCTGACCAAATGGCTTTACATCAGGTAAAGCAGGGCCTGAGCAGATGGAGCAAAAGCCTAGGTAGGACACAGGGGATACTAGACCAGGTCCTGATCCCACTGTCTTACCCCACTCTGGGGTCTTCCAGCACAGCAAATCCCCATGAAACTGCACTACAAGAAATTATGCCCACCAACCCTACCCACCTCAGGTGGGATTCGCCTCACCTAATCAATCATTTGCAGCTAACCATGAGAAAGCACCTCCAAAGAGCTATGTGTGTGGTCTGCGTCAGACACCCAAAATTCGGATGAGATGAACAACCCTGAGGGCGTGCCTGTGGTTGCACAGCACCTGGTAAGATCTTAGATTTAAGATTTTAGACATCCAAGTTTGCCATCAAATGGAGGAAGTGAGATGCTTGGGTGCCCATACGACACTGGTTCTGTAGTGGAGTAAGGCGAATGTGGACTCAGCCCTGTGGAATTTGGTTTAGGATGCATGAAAGTTGGCATCTTCTCACCCAGGAGACACCATACGAGACCAGGCATCACCCAAGACTCAGAGGGAAAATTACTAAGATGATATCCTGCCCATCCCCAAGCACCCTTCTCCAAGGCATCTCCCTTCCCCTTTGGACTCTGCCCTTCATCAGGAGGGTCTGACCCAATGCTGTGCTCCTGCAGCCTTTCTTGTTGATCGCACTGCCTGCTAGCCTGGAGATACCTGTGTCCTAGTGGATCCCAGCCCCAGTAAACACCGAGATATATTTTCCCACTAGCCACACTGCAAATCACAACACACACAGCCTCTGATTTGTATATCTCAAGTTAAGTCAACAGTGTTCCCCTCTGGGTCTAAAAGTGTAGATCTCCATTCCTTGCTTTAAGCAATGCAGGTGACCTTTTCCAATGCTCAGAGACCACCTCCAAGAGCATGCAGGCAATGTAAGGCAATAAACACAGCCTCCAGCCCCCCAAAAAGCCACTTCACAGGCAGTGCTGCAAATCACCTCATTGCATGTAACATGAGGATGCTCAGGACTAGCACTGAGGCTGAGAAGAAAGTCTGCTCCTCTAGGCAGAGGACCCTAAATAAAACCATGCTTCATGCGGGATTGCTAGTGGCAGCCTGCCACAATATTTACACCCCCTGAGCATCTGTACAATGCAAATGGAGGCTCATTTGGAAGGGCTATTGAACACATCAAGGAACAGCTTTCACCTCCTAAAGAAAGAGCCTGTCTCTCTTCTCAATGTACCAGTTGGAAACCTTTTATGGATTACTTCATCCAAATTCCTGTCCTTTTTTTTTTTTTAATATTTATTTGAGAGCTTCCCTTGCCAAATGTTTTCACTTATATCAAGTGACAATTTCTCTTTCATATTGAACACCCCACAGGATTTTATTAGGGGCAAATTACTGCTTTGAATGGCACTGTGTTGGTTCAGATGTACTCTGGGGTGGAAGAAACAAATCCCATCTAATCTGGAGAACCAGGACTGTTCACAATATTCAAATATATGAAAAACAGATGAATGGGGAAAGAGTATAATCTGTTTTCCATGTTCTTGATGGCCTGAAGGAGGAGGCTTGGGTTTAAACTGAAGGAGGGGGCATTTGATTTGGGCATGAGAAAAATCACTCAATGAATCTGGTGAAGACATGGGATAAACTGTGGGAAGGGCACAGAGCCTCGCCTTTTGGAAAGGTTAAGATGCTGAGCTGTCAGGGAGAGATCTTGGTATGGTTAATCCTGCCCTGGGTATGAGATGGTCTGTACAAGCCATGGAGGTCCCTTCCAGCCCTGCTGCTCCAGACACTCAACAGGCTGATCCTTCTGCTCCTGAAGTCAAACATCAGCATCATTTGTGCAGCAGCGCACAAAATAAACGACTAAGCCTGGAGGGAAAACATGCAAAAATGGGGAACTAGAGGCACCAACAGAGGAGGGACGCTCTGGATTTTCCATCCCAAAGGGGAAGAAGGACAGGAACCAAAATTCTGTGAAGACACATGGCGAAAAAGGGATTATGTGAGGTGGTGACAGCCCTCTAACTCAGCAGGTCCTTGCTCTCCTCTCTTATTGCACCCGTGATCAATGCCTCACGCTTTTACCCTGACAGACAGACCTGCTGCATAAGGCAATCTTCTCATCCTCCCTACGTGGCACACCCCGGAGTCTAGGATACACACAGAGATAAATGGCAGTAAGATAAGATAACAGAAAGTAAAATAAACCTAATTAGAGAAACTACCTTGTTCACCGCTAAAAGCCCTGCAGTATTAGGCAAAAAGAGACAGGTGACAGGCAGGCATGCAGATGTCTGATTTAGGTACGCATCCTACTCTTAGCTGCTCTATGTGTAAATATAACTTAAGGACCTAGGGCTGAACTTAAAGCAAAAACCTGCCACAAACTTCACCAAGTACTAGATCAAACTTCTAAAATTAAAAGCACTTTTTCATCAAATTTCCCTTCTCCCAACTGAGCTGGATGTTTCATAACTGAGGGCTATAAGGCATTGCTGCCACACCTGTACGATTGCCCGGCTAACCCCAAACATCCCCACCTCGAGCATCCCACACAGCATAAGTGCATGGCACGATCCTGTCCTCAGTGCCCACATCAGCTGCCTGGGGGACCCTCCCAAACTTGGATGCCAACAGCAGGATCCGGCCTCAAACTGCCCCACAGCAGTGCTACAAATCACCAGGCAAGGCGAGCAGGTGCCTCTCCCCTGCCCTGTGCTTGTGTTATTGATGCTCATTCCCAGCAGCTGTAAAATCCCCTCCTGTCACAGCACTGGTATTGCACATCCTCTTTGTGTAGATATACATGTCACCATAAAGTGCCAGGTCAGGGGCAGGGAGGTCACCATGTGCTATCCACTCTCATTTCCAGCTGTTGTGTCACCTCCTAGATGCCTGTCACCTTCACCGTGATACAACAGACTATTGCCATGATGTAGCCCTGCTTTGGTGAAGCACTTCTACTTGTACTAAGGACCAAATATACACCAACTACTCTGGAAATATGGCATATTTGAGATTAGTCACCTCCTAAAGCGCTCAGCTTAAGCAGGATCATGAAGAAGATCGAATCAATATCCCCAACAACCTTTGCAACAGGCAAAAAACCTGCATGGAAAAAGCACAGTGGCAACATCAACCACCTGCAACACCCCATCTTCTCCTTCCTCTGTGCTTGAAACGGAGCTGAAATGAGGAAGCCTTTTAGATGGGTGACTTGAACACGCACAGCTGCTTATCATCCTGAAACATCTCATCTGATACTTATCATCTGCAAGCACCAGTCACGTGGATCAAAAACAATCAGTCAGATCCCCTGAACAGGACCGATCAGGCAAGCAACAGAACTCACCCAGCAGAAAACATAAAACACTGTTTTCATGGACTTAATTTAGGGCCCAGTTCCGAAGTTCCTCATCAGCCCAACCTCCCATCACCTGGGGCAATAGGTTCTGTCTGCTATGTTGCGGTGACATTTTCCAAACAAAACAAATACGAGATGCAAACCGGAATCCAGGAAACATCTGCCATCTGATTCCAACACTTTTTAGGAAAAATGACACTTTAGGTCTTGGCACTGTTTGGTTCATTTAAACAGCACAGCTGATAAGCATTTGGGCTTAGTCCTACACACACTTGCATCCCTCTCAGTGTTTTACATCCAGCAGCTACTTCATCGACTGGCAGGATCCGCCAAAAAACAAGATCCAGCCCTTGCAGCCATCTCCTGCCACCCCTCCGTACAACAGCAGGAAAAGGAAGACCCTTCCCTTTGCCAGAGACACGTGAGGGCAGCCAGCAGACCCCTGCCAAGGTCTATCCAGAACCAAATTCCACAAGACAGTTTAACTCAGAGTCCTGCGAGTCACACTGACAGCGCTAATTCCATCCCATTTCTCTAAGAAAAAACAAATTGCATCTCCTTTCATGGCCTCTAAGAGATACCGTGGTGAACACGTGAGCTGCTCCAGGACAGTCAGGTTTAATGCCCCACCATCACCCAAAAAACAATGCATTGTGGAGTCTGGGCTTACACTGAGCTCCCACCCTGGACCTTGTTCAAAACACCTGCCAAGAAATAGTTAAATATGTTTTTCTTGTCCTTTCTTTAAAGGGATATTTTTAATGCACACCGGAAAACTATTGCTTTCTACCCATAAGTCCCAGCAAGGGACTTTAGGGCTCCTTAGACTTTAAGGATCCTCAGCTCGTGGTCATCTTGGCTGATCTCCTACACTGCAGTGACAAGGAGAATGTCACCTGGATTTTAGTGGAGGGAATTAATCATCCTTGCCAAGAAAATAAATGCTGAACTTTCCAGTAACTTGGAATATATTCAATATATTGGTATAATCTGTTACTAAATGAAAATATAAAAGCCATTTAAATAGAGATATGGTAAAGGGCTAACAAGAGACTAGAACATTGCAAACAAGCAGGAAACACCCTGTTACTGATTTTAGGGGTGCACAGGGTGGTGGGACCATTATAAGCAAGACAGTATCATTTCATTTATATACTGAGAAAACACCTACAAATATTCAACAGATGTTATAAGGATGTTGCAGAGGTGGAGAGTGTTTTGCACAGATGTAAGAACATCTGCAGAAGACCAACATACACCAATAGTATATTCAGACTCTGTCTCAGGACTTTAGCCAAGAAAACAGGACTCCCTTGAACAAGCCGCTCGGGGATGCTGCGTGTTAATCATGAAAGCAAGAATCATGAGTGAGAGTAAAAATAGCAAGGATTCTGCACATACCTTTTTTAAGCCTCACACCTACTCAGACATGATCTCTCGGTCAGCTGTCAAGAACTGCTTGGGGTTTTTTTTTCTTTCTTTCTTTTTATTACTATTTAATTTTAGAGCAAATGCTTCTGATTCATAAAAATGGAGTAACTGCGAACACATTTTCCAAACCAGCCCTCTCAAGAATGCTTTATTTAGGTCTCGCAAAAGGGCAATCTCAAAATAAACTTTTTCAGGAGTTTTTTTTAAATGTCAGTGACGGAGTCTTTGCTCGTATTTCTGCATTCCCCTGTTTTGCAACCTAAACACTTTCAATCACTGTAGGAGTCGTACCTGAGACAAGGAAAATAAAGATAAATCTTCTGGCAAAACACCCACAGGATGATTTGACTAGTTTCATCAGAGATGACTCGTGCAAAGATCAACAGACCGTTTCAAATTATGAGATTTAAACATGGACCAGGTACCATCGGCTACTCTAATCCTGAAAAAAACTGCTCTCAGGGATCAGCACATTATAATGATAGAACAAACCCAGTATTTCCAAACAGCATTGCTATTAACAACAGCGACGGCGTTTCGTTTTCAGCACCGAGGACCCTGCTGCACCAGCCGATATACTCCATATGTGTCAATATTCACAGTAATAAAATACCTCTGACACCTCCACCACCTTCAGGTCATCTAAAACATGGCCCCTGTGGTCACCACATTTATTTTCTCTGTGTGCTTTCAGAAACATGCTCCTCTGCTTCAAGTCTTGGCTACCTGTCCCAGGTTTTGGAGCTTTCCACAACTCCTTTACTTTGTCACTCAGACACAGCCAGGGACCAGCCCGCTCCTTCAACCACCACCACCTCTGAAAACCCCTTTGGCTGCTCTCCATACCTCCCTTTACCCCACACCAATGTGAATTTAGCAAAAAGTCCTTAAAGAAACAAGACAGCACCTTCTCTAACGTGCCCTGTCCTTCAGCAAGGTAATGTCACATCCCCTTGCTGATGCTCTTGTATCAGACCAGCACCCCCATGGCTGCCAAAAGCCAGAAACAGGGATCCAAAATACACACATGCACTTCACGGACCAGCAACACGCTCAGCACAAGCCAAGGGTGAGGGAGAAAGCATCCCTAGTCTGAAGAGTTGATGGTTGCAGTGTTTATTTCTAGTAACATTACCATAAAGTTTTAATAAATGCTTCATTAAAACATCACCTTTCTGTCCAGCCAATTATCACTCACTCATAATCACAGCTATATAAGTATATACTGCCTTCTGCAGATGTTCTTACATCTGTGCGAAACACTTTCCACCTCTGCAACATCCTTATAACATCTGTTGAATATTTGAAAACGTTTTCTCAACATATAAATGAAATTATACTGTGTTGCTTATAATGCACCTACTGTCCCACTACCCTGTGTGCCCCCTAAAATCAGTAACAGGGTATTTTCTTGTTGTTTACAATTTACCAGTCTCTCGATAGCCCTTTGCCATATCTCTATTTAAATGGCTTTTAGATTTTCACTTAGTCACAGATTACACCAAGCCTCCATCTTATCAGAGGAGTTATTAGGACTTAATCCTTTATAAGCACTAAAGTTATTAGACTTGTGAGAATATTTTCTTCCCTTCCATAAATAATCTGTTGGGGAGGAAAAAAAAAAAAAGGCACTTACATCCCTGCTCATCCAGGCAACACTCCCAACCCCAAAGAGAAAACCTGCCTTGCCTGCTCCCCCTTTACCCCCAGCAAAGGAAGTCAGATTTGTTTATACCTTCAGACCTCTTGGGAGGAAAAGCAAATTGCAGTAAATCCTGGCCAGGACCTCCCTGCCACTGCAGGAGAAAAGTCCTCAGAGGAGGTCTGCCTGGTGCAACCAGAGCTAACCCCAGTGCAACCTGGCTGGGCTACAGGAGGGGGCTTCGAGCAGCAACCAGACCCCCTCTTTTTGAGGGAAACAGGAGCAAAGATGGGAGGGAGCAAAGTGGTCCCCTAAACACAGCCCCTTTGGCTGATGTGGGTGCCCTCTGGCTGGCAAAGAGCCAAGGGGGGGTTGTGTTGGGGGTCACCCTATCTTGGGGGTGTCAGCTGCAGAGCCTGAAACATTGATGGAAAGCAAGGTGTTACCATCACAAAGCCTAGATTGCAAGGAAAGAGCCATTTTAGGCTGCTTCTCCCATTTTTAAGCTGATTTCTCCAAGTCAAAGACAAAAAAAAAAAGTGAAGCAAGGGAAGAGAGGCGAGACTCAGGGTACAGAGGGATCTGCAGAGACCTTTGGACACTCCCTCCATCCCCACATCCCCAGGACACAAACAGGCAAAGTTGTTTCCCTGCTCAGGCACCAGGTCACTCTGCTACAGCCTTTTCTTCCCCAGAAGAAATCTGTCCTGCCCAAGGGGCAGCAAACTTGGGAATGGCGAGGTGCAAGGGGCGTGGAGGGGGGGGGGATAGTTTCCAATTTTGCAATGGTTCCATGCCTTCCCACCCCACAGGCTGGCAGCTCTTGGATTTTGCCACCCAAGTCCCACCACTGTTTGACAGCCGCCTCCCAAGCTGCTCTGCTTATAATTAATGCTGCGTTCTGATATTTTGATAAGAGATCACAATCCTCCCCCCAGGTCTTCCCCTCTGCCCCTCTCCCCACCACCCTCATCCTGCGATGAGGGTTTGCTGGCTCCCTGAGCAGCAAAGCTTGGTCCTGGCAGGGGCTGGAGAACGGTGGGGGGAAATGGGGTGGGAAGATGGAGCCCTTTTGAGAGGGGAAACCTCAACCTGCGTGACAAGGTGTGCAAACAGCATCTCCAGCCGCTCCTGCTAAATAAAAGGACGGTGGGTTTCTGGAGAGCATCTCCAAGAAGTGCAGGGAGATGGGCAAGGCAGATCAGCTCTCTTCCCCATCCCCAGGATGCTCCATCCCCACCCGGGCACTGACAGCCCGTGATTCTGGAGCTTCCCATCACCTCCCACAACTACAAAACGCAGATGCTCCGAAATTACCACCCTGTAACCACGGTGAAACGATCCCAGAACAGCAGCAATGAAGTGCTCCCTGCACGGGAACGAGCAAGTTTCTCCCTGGAAAACACGTTTGCAAAAAAAAAAAAGCGGTTGGGAAAGGCAGGAAACAACTCCCCGCGAACTCCTCGCAAACTCTCATGTGCTTGCGATGCAAAAGCGGCGATTCGCCCCCGCCGCCGTGGGCTCCGGGGGTCTCTCTCTGCAAGAGACGCTCGGTGCGGCACGCACCGGCGAAGCCGCTGGTTTCCCACCCCAAATCTCGGCGCGGCGAAATTTCAGGGCGTTTTTGTTAAACAACAGGGGAAAATAAATAAATAAAAACACCTCCCGTCCCTGGCTGACTGCTCCGAGGCGAGGAGGGAAGGTTTGACAAGCTCACACGGGACATCGCATCCACATCTCCACTCTCCGTGCAAAATAAATCACTGCTGTGCCTCTCGGCTTTTATATTTTTTTTTTTTTCTTTTCTCTCATGGCATACCCGCAATTTTGGCATTCAAAGGCAAACCGGCCGGGTTCCGAAATCCCACGGCTTCTCGCAGCACACACGAATGACCCGTACTTCTCCCATCAGTGATTCCCGCGTGGAGGGGACCCCGACGACGGGTCCCATCCCTTTCCCTCCGCGTTTCATTCACCCGCGCATCCCTCCGAGCAACAGAGCTCAACCAAACGTGTGGCACCTCACTTTTTCTCTTCCCCCCCCCCCCCCTTTCAGAATGTTTCTTTTCAGTTTTTTAAAGACACCTCAACCCGCCATGTTGAGCTGACAAGCTTTATAAATATTCATTTACCGCAGTTCGGGAGCGCTACGCGAAAATATGTCTAGATCAGGGCTGCACATTTTGGCACAGCTGATTGCTTTCTTTTCCTTTCTTCCCCTACGCCTTTCGCAGCAGCTTTTTATTTTTTTTTTTTTCCCCCTCTTTCCCTTGCAGATTCAGAAGAAACCCACCCGCACACCCAAAATAACTCTTTCCGAGACGTGCATCAGCCTAGTGAATTCGAAAGGAGGTCGCACAGGAAAAGCACTAAAACGACAGATACCGCTTTAAAAAAATAAATAAATAAAAGAGGGAGGAAAGAGAGAAATGAGAGCATCTAAAACGCGATACGCCGAGGTAAAAAGAAACCCTCTGCACGCCTGCGATGAACTGCACGGGCACTGTAACCCCTTGCCCGTGACAACCCCGGCGTGCCCAGCCCACGGGCGGCGGCGCGGGGAGCGGTACCCACGAACCCGAGCGCAGGTACCGGCACCCGCGGGGGATCTGCCCCGGCAGCCCCGCAACCCGCACGCACTTCGCACCAACTCCACCGCCGCTCTCCTCTTTTGGAGGGGGTGGGGTGTCCACACCCAGCTTCCCCCGCTTAAAAAAAAAAAAATAATAAAGCTTTTTGGTACCTGTTGGGAGAGAGAAGCGGCTCTTCCACCCAAGCGGTACAAACCCCAATAAATAAAACACAAGGAAGCGCCAGCCGGGAGGGGTTGGGGGGGGCAGGCGCGGTACCTTACCTGGCCAAGTTTGAGGGTTTGGGGGTGTTTGGTTGGGGTTTTTTTCCCCAGCCCCTCAGCGGCGAGACCCCCGCGGTGCGCAGCGCTGCGCGGCGCGGAACCCAGCCGTCCCTCCGCCCGCACTCGCGGCAGACTCATTCCAATATGGCATCCGCGCAGTGCGCATGCCTGCCGCTCTTTTTAGGGCTTTTTTTTTTTTTCTATTTAGCTGCCAACTCCTTCAGTGACCTTTTTCAGCAGTTAAAAAAAAAAAAATAATTCATACACACACCCCAACCACCACCCCGCCGGCTCCGCCGAGCTACGCGCCCGCGGTGCCTCCGCGCCTCGAGCCGTCCCTCCGCGGGGAAACGGACTAAATAACCGAAGGAGGGTGTGGGAGGAATTAAAATTCACTCGTGAAACTGATGCTGTTGCAGCGCGGTTCGCGGTGCGGGGCAGCGCGCAGCCAACGCGCTCTCGCCGTGCGCTCTATAAATGCATAAAATACTTATAAAGCATCTTAAACCGCCAGCAAAGTGGGAGCTCTGCCGCCGATCTTCCCCTCCCCACCGCTCCCCGCAACCTTTTCTTTCCGTTTCTCCCCTTATTTCGTGTCTCCAAGAAACTTCCAGGGATGGAGATGGAGAAAGGGAAAGCAGAAATGCACCTCGTCCCCTCCAGCCCGCCCGTCCCCTCCGCTTCCCCAGGCTCCTGCATTACCTGTGTGTTGCCTGTCGCACGAAATAAATTAAAATTAATTAAAACAAATCAAAAGAAGCAGGCGAAAGCGCAAGGCAGGATGCAAAACCAACCGGTGCGCATCCCTCCGCCCCTCCCGGGGCGCAACTTTCCGTCGTTTCCTCGCTGGGTTATTTTATGGTTAGTGATTTATTTAGTGGTTGCAGGGGATTCACAGCAAAAGAAATGCGCTCCACGTCGCTGTGCGCGGCTGTGCTTGCGTGGGGGGTGCTCGCACGTGCAGCCACACTGCGGGATTTTTCTGATTACATATAATTTTTTCTATTTTTTTTTTTCTTTTTCCTTCAAGAACACCGGCCCCCACGCAGGGCTGGAAAGTCTGGCCAGACACCATTGCCCGTACCCCCCCACCCACTGTTTCCAGGTGCCAGAACCCCTCTCTGCATCCGGGGGTGTTGGGGGATGCGCTGACCGGTGATGCCCAGCCGACCCCGGGTTTGCTCAGCAGCGGGGCTGTGGGTGTATTTTGCAGGGATTGCACGCCCTCCCTTGCAGCCCTGCTGGCGATTTTTGGAGCCCCAACTCCCTGATGGGGCTAAGGATGTAGGTGGATGCTTTTGGAGCATCCTCCGCGATGGGGGCTGGCGCAGGACGCACATACTCAGCAGGTCGGGAGGAGAGCGAAGGGAAGGGACATCGCTGCTGCGGGGCAGCGACCGGTCCTGGGCTTTGTCCTTTCCACGCTGGGGTACCTGCGCTCAGGCTGCCAAATTGGCACCTCACCCTACAGGCTCAGATGCAAGTGGTGTCTCCACTCCCTTTTCCTGGTCATTTCTGAGCCGAGGTTTGAAGTTTCCAGGTCATCTTGTGAGGAGGGATGCTCGCAGGAGCCGGGGAGTGCTGCAGGCAGGGGTGTTCTCACACCTCGGGACACGGCAGAGCAGTGACACTGATTTCTCATGCGTGGCCCCGGGTCTCCTCTGCCCCGCTGCAATCACCAGCACCCTTTGCACTGGTTCTTACTGGGGATTCATCACTGAACCTCCCCACCCCCTTTCTCTTCCACCATTCTCATAGTCTTCCTTCTCATAGACACATCAGCACACCACAGGGGTCCGTGCAAGAAGACAAGTTGGGGAGTGCAACAGAGATGAAGAAAAGTGTCGGGTGTTTTTCTGGGATACATTCATGGAGAAGATACTGAAAACTGGAGAAAAGAGAAAACATTGCAGACTGTATTTCTTCACCACAATCCATGTTCTTGCCATTCATGATCCATCTGTGAAAGGTCATGGAGATGGGTTCAGCCCCTCCTGTTTCAACAAGATTCCTGTAAAACGTACAAATCAAGCAGTTCAGGCTTTGGGTTGGATGGAATTTCAAAACAGCAAGGGAACACTGTCAGAACTTCAAAATATGACCAAAAACCTAACAGATGCCAGGAAAGCATTGAAGTCCCATTTCTCCAGATGATCCTGGAAGCGGTTGACATTTTCAGCATGGTGACATTTCCGATTTTCAACATACTTTTGAAAGGAAGATGCTTTGCAAACACACTGTCTGTGTTCGCGCTCCTTTTAACCTGCTCTAAATTAGATTACACTGAGATACCTCTCGCTGCAGCGTATTTCGATCTAAAGCTGGTGGCGGGTGACATTACCATCACCCAGCTTAGGGACATGGGAACAGTGGCTCTCACAGTATTTCAGATGTTTCTCCATCTTCTTTCCATTAACACCCGATGCCTTTGTGCTTTATTTCCATTCACACTTAAGTGCTCTTTGCAGGAGCTGTGGTTCCACTGACCTCTCTGGAGCTTCTTCTTCCCTCTTGGCCTTGGTTTTCTCTGCCCTGCCCTCTTTTATTTTTATTCAGAGACTATTTCTGAAACACTGAAAGCACATTTGGCCCTGTATATAGAGATGTAGAAGAAAGGATTATCCTCATCCAAAGAATTTCTGATCTAAATTAGCTCTGTGGACGGTGTCCAAAGAGGCAGATTAAAAAAAATAAAAATAATCAAGGCTGTGGAAGAAAATCCCTTTGGGATATTTTTCTAAGTGGCTACTACTACAAGACTTTCAGATATGAATGAAAAGGTGCAGATTTATATCAGTCCTGATCTGAAGAGGACTGTAACGGCTCCTGTTGGCAGCATGACTTTGGATCTTGCTCACAGCTGAGAATACAGATTGGTTGAGTGGACATGAACTGTAATAATTGCTGAGAGATTTTGTTTTAATACTACTTACAGTAGTAAAAAAAAAAAAAAAAAAGTGCTTTGAGAAGTACTGAATTGTCTTAATATAACATCCCAAGATATAAAATGAATTTAATCCTTGGTGAATAAAACAGATTTAGTCTAGCTCCGGTTTTAGTCCCAGTGACGCTGAGTTCTCAGGGGTGTATCTTCAGTCGATAAAAAGCAGCATGGCTACATTAATTTCACTGCTATCCATGCTGTTTAACGCCACATCTGTTGGCAGCTACGTGACACCCGAACTAGTATGTCAAGTTGGGAAGAGAAGTTTCATATCTGAAATGTTTTGTTGTTGTTTTTAACAAAAAGCACTTTTATGCAAATAACTCAGATTAAAAAAAAGAGATTTACCTGGGTATCAAGTACCCAAACCGTGATGATCATTCATCTGCCCTTGCCTCTGATGGTCACTTCCAAAGGACATATCCATAGCTGAACAAGAGAAACATGTCCAACCCAGTGAATTCAGACAGTCCTGTCACTTTAGATGAGATATCAGCAGTTCCTGATGAGCAGTACACAAAAACCTCTCCTATTTTCCAAGCTGTCATCCTCAGCAGGTTCAGATTTTTGGGGAAGATGTAGGAATGTAAAAAAATCCCCACACAAAGAGACACAAGCATGCACACACGCACAGACACCCAGAGCATGAACACACCCAGTTTCTCTCCTTTCTCGTGGCTCGAGAAGATAAATGCCTTGGGGGACATAATAGGAGTTGTAGATGGATGTGCACGTGGGTATCCATTTCTGGCCCCAACCTGACCAGGTGTCTGAAGGACTCAGAGTATCCCACAGGCTTAACGTGGTGCTGAGACGAGATCTGTATTTGCACAAGGTGTCTAGACATGTTAATAAACCTGAGTAAATGGCATTAGCCTTTCAGGTGGTGCAAGTGGTGAGGTCTGAGCCAACCTTTCTACAGGTAAAATGGCAAAACTCAAGCTCTGGAGGTCTGTCTGATAACCACTATCAGACTGGGCAGAAGTTATTTGGCAGCAGCCAGGTTTATACCCAGAGAAGCGCACTTTGGGGAGATATTTGCCTACTTTGGGGTGCTGCCATCAAGTCACACTGTGAGAAGGGGCAAGGCTGAGAAGCTGACACTGGTGAATTATTTGGGGATGGTTAAAGGTATCTAACCTGTGGGACCTGAAGCAGTGGGACTGTCTAACAGGAGCTTGGAGTCAGAGAGGAGACACATGGGACATCATCTGGGGTCATCTCCATTGTCAAGTGCAACTCCTATTATTTGTTCCTCTGCCACAGACATCTCCTTTATGTGGCACTGCTCCTGGGTTCACAGTGAAGCTGCTCTGCATTTTCTCCCCTCCACGCAGCAAACCATGGCCTTCAGCTTCTAAGTCTTACAGCATTCAACCCATCTTATACTTAATCTTTACAAGGGGAAAAAATCGCCATAAGGCTATTTCATGCCAGCTCTTGCTGGCATTGTGTCTCGGGGCCAGGGCTATCACTTACTTATACCTTTGTCTTCTTTTTATTCCTCAGCCCTAATTCAGAGAGAAGTTGATCGCTGGAAGGTGGCATTAGGATGCTGAAAGACTAGTTTCACAGTGCCATCTCCTGGAGAGGGATATCATATTCAAGCTGCATTTTGGAGATACCTTTTTTCCGACCAATTTATAGCTGAGAGCCAGACACCTTGAAGGCAGGTATTTAAGGCATGATCCAAATAAGAGATTTTAAACTCCAAAATTTAAACTCCCTCATTATGCTTCAGGGTAAAAGTCCTGCTTCTTAAGCGCTCTGAACAGCAGTGAGATTACTGGGTTGGGATCCGTAAAAAGCTCACAGGGTTATAGTCTCACACCTCTTCCCTGGCAGCACCAGCTCTCCGTGCAGTGGTTGCAGAGGTAAAAAGCCAGTCCCTTGCTGTATCCCTAACTGCAGCAGCTCAAGGGATACCGTAGCAAAGGGATCATTACCTCTCGGATGGAAGGTCTCAGGACTAGGCATCCCCATAGCCTCCAGCAGCTGCTGCCCTGCAGACCCCTGCTCGGGACACACACAGCATGTGGAGATCCACACGCCAACTCCACAGCCCAAAGCAGTCTTCCTTACACATTTCTTACCACATTGCATTCATTTTTACTCTCTGTTGACTAGAAATCGCTGTGTAGGAGTTGCAACTACTCAGCAGAGAGGCAATGACTGGCTTTAACATTAACCGGAAAATCTAAGCCAGTGCATCATGTCTTCAGCTCAATCATGCCTACAAAGCGTGGTCTCAGTGCTAAACAATAGCTCTTCTACCTTAGTAGTAAATGAAAAGGAAGCACATGTTGTATCCAATAAATCACAGCGCTGAGGTTCAGCTGAGGCTCATAGCTGTGAGTCTTATTGATCTTCCGTGCACTACGGAAGACATCCACTCCCGTATCAAGAACTAGCTTGTTTCTACCATTTATTAACAACTTCCTTGTTTATTTTGATTATTTACAGGCTTTTCCTCAGCAGGAAAGCACCTGCTGCTGTGTTTAGCCTCCAAGAGCTGGTGTTGGGCAATGCAGCTAGGGAAACTGAGGCAGGAGGAGCTGAGGCCTCACACACCAATGTGCAGTGCTGAAAATGGATGTAGACCTCTGAAACAGGACAGCACAAGAGTTATACTTTTCACTTACAGGGATGTTTCTGCCCGACTGGGTGCTGCTAAATAAGACATTTCTCCATTTCCCTTTTTGCCCTTCAGTGCAAGGGTCTCCACGATGTCAGAACAGGAACAAAACTTCTGACAAGGATGACCAGGAGCTTGTGTCTTATTAAAAAATGGAAATTGTGACTCGCATCTGCATTTCCCATCATTGCTGCAGCACCCCAATGGGGGATCAGAACAGTTGCTGCGTATTGAGTGAACCCTGTATCACAGTATGCAAAATATTGAGTCGTTCTGTCCCTCCATGTGCCCTCCTTGAATAGTGGACCTGAAAGCCAGCCAAAGGATTTCCATGGTTTTGGTGCTCAAACAGATTTATGAGCTGGTCAGCTGTGGGCAGAAATGCCCTGGCACGTTCCCACAACAGCCCAAAAACCCATCCCCAACATGTTTTGTGCTCAAGTTTCTCTGGTAAACATCTTCCCTTGCAATAAAAACTAATCCGGCAATTACTTGACCTCCTCCTCCCTCCTTCCAGCCCCCCTTCACTGGCGCCCCCTAAATAACACTGAAGAATTAAAAAGGCATGTAAATAAATTTTTTAATTGATTAAAAAAGAAAGGTGAAAATGGTACATTTGGTAGCATGTCTCTGAACCTCACTGTGAAACAGGCTTGTGGATGGCTTTTACTCTTCTAATGGCTCGTTCTGTATTAAGGAGGAAGATTAAGAATGAAATACCCCTAATTGCACATAAAGGCCCCAGCTTCCACAATAGTGTAAACGTACATTGTGTTCAGCTTAATCTCCATCTGCCCCTAAGAGCGTAATTGATTTTTTATTTTAATTTGAAGAAGGTGATGCTTCCGTTTCTTCACTGCCAGGTTGCTAAGCACATTTAATAAGAAGGTATATGAGTGGAGGAGTCTACAATATGTCATTAAAGGTAATAGGTAACAGATTTAAGGACATAATGAGCTCGGGACTGAGTATCTCAGTCCAGGGATCAGGAAGGAAGGTATATAAATACTTTCCTTACTAGGACTCTGTCGAGCAAGACATGTCTGTGGCTTAATAAATAAAGAAGGAAATGGAGCTTTTTCTCAGGAAGTAGATATTTGGATCTCATTTCAGACCGTATCCCTTTGGTAGTTCATGTCCTGCCTACAAGTGGCCTTGGTTTTATTCTAGGCTGATACCAGACCCTGGCTGACCTCTGAAAAGTGATGGCCTCTGTGCCTCAGTTTCCCCCCTCTCTGAAATGGAGAGAGGAATATTGCCCTGGCTTTATGAATTGTTTGGACACTCACTGCTGAAAAACACCAGTATCTTGTACCTGGTAGTTTAACCTTGTTACCCCAGGGAGCCTCTTACTCCAAAGCAAATCCTGTGGCCCCTCTCCTGCCACATCCCTCTTCTCCACTCCCCAGACCTGCAGCTATGCCACTTCCTCCTGAGATAATGAAAAATCTCTGAAATATTCCTAAAGCCACCTCTTTTTTAAAACCATCATGTGCTCCTGGGTGTGACCTGCACCTCTGATAACCCACAAGCCTTAAGAATACATTTTCTTGAAAAGAAAGATTTTTTAAAATAATATTCCTGTCCAATTTGCATGCACAGATAATCCCCAGCTGTCGCACGCTGTGTTCTGCTCTCCAGCTTTTCCTCTGCCTCAGTCTTGGCTGAAGTTTGCTGCTGGGCAGCTCACTGAGATGTGCAGGGTCAGTGAGGATGAGGAAGGTAGTAGTTATGATGACCCACATCAGCTTTCAGCCCCTACAGGCTGATGGTTTTTATTTTCTTTTCAGCAGAAAATATAGTACATCCCTGTTAAATGAGATTTGTTTCCTCCTTCTCATTTGAAGCTAGAGAATACACAGCAGAATGGGTGGCATCCATTGCCGCTCTCAATACATAATCAGCAGTTTGGGACCCCCCTTTCATTGTGTCCTGGGGCTCTCTATGAACTGTTGGGGGATCAAACCTCACAGGATTAGTCTCAATGAGAAACACAGTAAAAGATACTTGCAGCAAGGGCCTGATGCTGCTCCAGTGCTGTTTAGATCCAGAGCACCCAGAGAAAGGAATAGTCCTTGCTTCCCCCAAAATCTTGCCTTTAGAAAGGAAGCACTGTACAGGTTGGAGAGTGAAATGTAGGCAAATTAAAAGCCAGATCCATAAAGGTATTTAAGAATTTAAATCCTTCTTTGATTTTCTTTTGTAAACAGTAGGTTTTAGGAATGTAGGACCATCTTTGAAAAACCAAAAAGCTGTAACTGGCGCTGGACGTGACCCCAGGATCTCACCTTCTAGGCAAGCATCTTTGCTCAAGGCAGTTCCTCAAAGTCCCTACATTTATTATGACATTGAAACCCTTTCCTCCACTCTTGGTCTCTCGATAAGCCTGCCCAGGCCATGTCTGGTTACGTTCAAGCACCCTCAGGCTTGTAGGGAGCTTTAGTAAGATTTGGTCCTATAGCAGCATCTGGTCTATTTGAAATGTGCACTCCCTCTGAAATCATGCTCCTACGTCTGTCACAAAGTTGCAGCCAAACCCCCAAAAATTTAAAACTTGAAAAAAGAAAAAAAAGTAGCTGTTGCCATGTGTAGAGTCAGGCAGCCAGAGAGAATGACAATCCAGAGGGTGACAGCCCGCAGCACCCATCCCAGCTGCAGAGAAACACCCGCAAAGGGGATGGGCGACAACTGCAGCCCCAAACGCAAAGCTCCTTCCTGCCAACCCATCGGTAAAAAGTGGCTTGGGTTTTGCTGGACCGCAGAGGACGTGGTGAAGGCTGCAGTCTCCCATCACCTGTACACAGACCCTGGAAGGACAATGGCAAAAAGGGTGGATTTTGGCTGTGTGCAAACACCCTCACCCAGAGCCCACAGAGCCAGCAGTCAGTGCCAGCAGTCACCCAGCCACGCCATCTGAGTCAACCGCTCTGAGTTGTACAGTGGCACTGGTCTGACACCCTAAAACATAGCATGGCACGTGCTCAGAGAGAACTGATGACATTTAATAAGATATAGATAACGTGCCGTTCAACCGTATTGCTACTTCCCTTTTGATTTCATAAATTGGCACGGCTGAAGGCTAGGAATGACAATGGGATCTCTGCACAGTGCTGTTTGTCCAGCTGTTTTCGAGTTGGTCAGTGTGCACATCTGGCCCTCTCCTAAATCCTGCCTTGAAGCCAAGGAGCTAGGCAGGAGGAGCTTCTGACATTCATGCTAGCCCTATTTCTGTGGGCTCAGCTGCACTGTGAAAAAATCCTGCTTCCTCAGCCTGCTCCTGCTGCCCTTACACCATAAATACTGACCAGCTACACACCATAAATAGTAATTTTCTCCCTGGTTCTTTTGGATTGAACCAGCCGGTTCCCTGTGAGATGAAAACCGTGTGCATTCTGGGATCACTTGAAGGATTTCCCTTAGCAGGCAGTACAACCCATGCTAAGTGTACCTCCCTCTATCTACGTGGCTCTCCAGCACTATCCCAGCAAGCCCCAACCTCAAGCACCCTTAGGACAGTCTGCCAAGATCCCACGGGAGGGATGTGCCACAGAAGTGTCACTCCAGTGGGCTGCATTTTCAGGCATTTTGCACTGAAAATTAACTCTTCTCTTTGGGCCAGAAAGATGCCATGTGAATCCCAGAGGACACCATGGCCAAACGCCAATGCCCGGTGAACACTGTCTGTGGCCTTGGGAAGAGGCCAGCCACAAACTGGGTGGACGTGAGGTGTGCTACCCACAGCTATGATGTTTTAACATGACACATTTCTTCTCAAGCACTGCTTTCTTACCTCCTCATGTTATAAATGTGAGGTATAAACGTAAAACCTTCTTGGCATGGTGTTTTGAGAAAATAATAGGTTTTAGTACTCTAAAGAAAGTTTTTTGTCTAAAGGAACATGCCTCTTTACACAGGGAGAATCACATTTTTCTTTGCTCAGAGCAAACAACTTCTGTTTTCTTGTTCACATATACAATTTCATATTGTAAAATGAGAGAAGGTTTTGCCCTGAAAAGTCTTCTTAGCCCTCATCTCAATGTCCTTTAATTTGCCTCCTTACAACCAAAAAGGTTGCCCAGTACTGTCAAGAGGAACTGCTTGCTGAAAAGCATTGGGTTTAAAACAGTGTTTAGGTAAACAAATCACGCTCAGAGTCTAGTATTAATTGATTACATTACTGCCTATGAAATACCCTATTTATCCAGGATCCACAAAAGGCAGCTCATTACATTAGCATAAACAAAGAGTGCAAAGCAGGAGCCACGGCAAAGGGGCACTTCAAAAGAGATACCAACAAGACAGGGCCAGGGCAAATATTTATTGTTTAAAAAGCAAAAAGTTATGAATGTCAGGGATGAAAGCCAGTGTGACAATGCCTTCTTAAACTGGCAAGTGTAATGTCACTGTCACATAATTGGGCTGTGTCAACGAATGTGCTTGAAAGGTTTATTTGGGTGGGTTGCCCCTCCCTCCCATCAGTACAACGCAGGCTTCACAGCCAGTGCTCTTGACTCCCATTTGGCTTTACAAGAAGCATATCCACAAACCCTGCCAGTGTTTGTAATGATGCCTTTTAACAAGGTTTCTCCAAGCATAATTCTGTGATAAACAGCAAACACACTTCACATATTTATAACCAAGTGACAAGGTGTTTTTCTCTTAGCATGACCAGCCCCAGTTGGCCTAGAAAACCTTCTGGGCAAGGCAGAGCAGGTAATGAGGGAGGAGGAGGATGTTGGCTGTGGACAGGTCACCCTGAATTGTCCAGCTACATCCATTGACTGGCTACAGAGTCTGGACAATTAGTCTGATGAGTTTTCTGAGATGCAGCTCTATATTAGCACACACAAATCTAGGGGTTGGTATCAAATGCCTCAACAGAGATGTCCAGCGCCATTTGATTTGTCTCAGTTGGGAACAAGTGGGAACCTGGTCTCCAACTACAGCTCTGAAAGAGTTGCATCTCTGACATGTCTTCTGGTTCAGGTCACCAAAGTCTATCCCAGGGATCTAAATTCAAAATCAATGCAGAACCAGCAGCCGGTTGGTCAGTGGGATCTGGAGAACAACAGATCTGAGCAAATACAGGTATCAAACTCAGGGGTGAGCTGAACTGCTCTGGACGTGACTGGCTACATTGACCAGGTATCTACCAAGTATAATGGTAGAGGTCAGATATAATCCATAATCCAATAATCCAGGTCAGATGAAGACATCTCAAATTGATTATTTACTCCTTACATACTTCAATAACACTGTTGAGAACTTCTGGGGTACCCAAGACTGCATCCCAAAAGCATGAACTGAGAAATTCTGGGGAAATGTCAGCAATTTTGGGAAATTGTCAATTTATTATGAGCACTGTGGGAAATCGGGAAAGTGAAGTAGCCGGGGCCTTTGGTCTTACTCTTCTTACATTCTTCTATTCTTATAAAATGATTTGTGTCCAGCCCAGTGGTAGTTTGGGACTGGTGAGCTATGTCCATGGAGACCGATCCCGATCTGATCAATGTGACAGCACAGGGCAGAGAATTCATATTCCTCCTCTGCTGAGCCGCTGCAGGAGCCAAGGTAGGGAAGAAATTTGATTTCCCTCATAACAAACTTTAAAACTGACGTGATTTTAAGCTCAAATTTTCAAAGAATCGAGCCACTAGAAATAGCTTTCCAGGCATGGATGGGACTGCGCCTCCTGGCAGAACAGGCTCCAAAGGCATTTCTCCAGCTGTTTCAGAGCACTCTGCTACAACAAAAAGGCAGAAAACACAGCATGTAAAGTCATTCAAAGGCGTTTACACAGCAAAGGCAGAATTTTCAAAGGAGCCAGAGGTCCAGCAGGAGAAGGGCAAAATTTCCTTTGGACTGCTTGGAAAATCCTCACTGTGCGTGCTCAGAAAGGTGTCCCTTGTGAGGGCAAACCATGCACTTACTGAACAATTTTTGAAACAGAAGATTAGCGCCAGCGCTTGCACGTTGGCGGCACAGAAAGGTGACTTTCCCACGTGACTGGTCACAGCCCAGCGATCCATCATTAGGCCATCCTGCCTGCCCATTTTTCATCTCACCGGGTAGTTTTAATGCTAATCTGCTTAAACACCTTTTTATAGCTGGTAGCTGGAGGCTAGTTGAGTTAAGAAACCTTTACAGTTGTGCAGTCGTTAACAGGGCTGCTTTAAGGCATGGCATATATTATGTATGAAGCTTTAGAACAACCATCCGTATCAGAGCTGATGGAGAACAGGGAAGCAATACCACAGCGCTCCTTCCTACAGCACTTTGTTACAGGTGACAAGAGATAGGAGATCCAAAGACTGAGCAAAAACGGTAGCAGGAAATTATTTTCCTAAGAGACTCCTAAAAATGTAATGATAAATAAGACTTTTAAAGTTCCTGTGAAACAAAGGGCTCCTTTAATTAAAAAGATATCCGATGCCATAAAATGTTTAAGGTCGTATTCACCCATCTGAACTAGGATATATTGAGATAACTGCATCTGAAGTATTAATCCGCTTTGTAATTGGTGGAGACAATCACTGTAGGGACCCAGATAGGAAACTTGTATCACTCCAGGGTAAATAGCCAATGTTGTATCTATGACTGAGACTTCCTAATTCCCACGTTTGAGTATTCACTCCAATCATGCCCTGCCTCAGTGCAAGGAAAACTGGCTCCCAGGACCAAAGCAGCCTTGGTCTGGACTTTGAGGTGAAGAATCCCAAATCCAACCCAAAGCCAAGAAGAAACCCTGGTTGCACAGATTCCAGTAGGGAGCAGAGATTCCCTATAGGGTCACTACTCATGTGACAAAATTATGTGTGTGCTTAGGAGTTTTGCTGCGCTGGATCTACACTGCTTTGAACCTCTTTGAATTAAACCCTATGAGTGCTCTAACTGAGAGGAGTTTTCCATCCAGAAGACAAACTAGAGCCTGAAAAACTACCTTAAATTCACTGTCACTGTAATCCTTCCCAAAGCATACAGAGGTTTGAAACACCCTCTATCCTACCCCAAAACAAAGCTATCAACTCCAATATCCACTTTCAAAGGTGGATTATAAAGAGAAAATCTTTCTTCTCCTGGAGTTTAAACAGCTTTTCTTTCATGCCAAAGTGGAGCACAGAAGTTGAGTTTCGCTCTTAGTGATTTCAGCCTTTTCCTTTCCAGAGAGCTCGAGAGCTGGGCACTGTGAATAAAACCACGTCCCCTCACTGAATGCTTCTTATTTACACCCACAGAGTACCTGGGCCAGCTTTTCCAGGAAATACATTTGTGTTTTCACTCCTTACCATGGTGGTCTACCTCTAGGCAAAGCAAACTTGTATAAAGGCATTATAAGAAGTTCATGAGAAACACGTGGTGTAATGAGACTAAATGAAAATATATATAATGAAAGCTTGGAATAAAAGCATTCTCTCCTAGGAGTGTTATCGCATTAGCAGCACACACATGCTGGTTACGAAAAGCTAATGTCCACTTTAAGTGGTATCAAGAGTTGGAGCAATTGAAAGATAATAGGAGAAAATGAGTAATGAATCAATGTTATTGTGTGCCGTCCTCGCTGGAAGAGTGTGCACTGATACTGCCCAATAAAAGGGATGGATGGGAACTGTCAGCAGCAGGGACAAGCACTCCCACACTTTCTGAAGAAATAAATGATTTTTTGAATGACTTTTGCCTTAGCCGATAGGATTCTGCTGAAAAAACAGGATGTGTTCTTGTGGAGTTCAGCACAGACACAGCAAGTGAACAGCATGTACTTTATGTATGGAGAGAGAAAATACCAGACTATTGGAGAGACCAACTCACTTTGCACCTTTCTTGAAAGTGGCTGTGCTGGCTTCCCTAGGAAAGGTGACACTTCTGCCACTCCGATTTCCCTGTGGGACTCAACTCTGCTGCCACATCTCCTTTTTTCATGCACTACATCCCTGAGCCACCACTGACCATTGCACCTCTTAGGTTTGGTACAGGTTTCCAATGCATGCTTGCATCCGTGCTGCACCCTGCTGCAAACACACCTGTCCAGAAAAAATACAGCTGCTGTTTTACGTTCCCTGTTGATAACAGAGTAAGGTGAACCCACATGGGCATTTCTTCCTGATACAGTAAGACTGCATCCTGTAATCAAACTAGCTCCAGTGCCTGCATTCTAGACTGAATGGTGGAGATATATTTAGCTTCTGAAATGACACTCTGTGACATAAAGATTCCCTGATTATTTGGGACCATTTCACACACATGCTGGCATCCTAAATTCACTGCTGCAGCCTTCCACTAGCATTTAATTTCAGGATCTAGGCTGTCCAATTGGCCATTACAGTTAATCATGCATCTCCAGGGAGTGATCCCAAGCACTTCTAGATATTTTTCCCACATAGGAGGAAATACATGCTGGAAATACATATGTCTTTGCCTGGAAGAGCAATCTAGACAACAAGTTTAAACTAGAAGCCCAGCTTCTCCTGGCTAACCCTCATTAAGAGCTCCCTGGTGTCCTTGCAGTGCCTGTATGGTGAGGTTTTTCTTGGGGTGGACCCAAGCCCACCATTCCAATACTATAATCCTTTGTTGTGTATCTGCCAGTCCGAGATTGCCAAAGGGGTGGGTCAGAAGAATAAAAGCCAATGATATTTCAGTTTCATCATGATGAGCAAGTTCCTCTTCTAACTGTTTCCTATGTTCTATTTTCTTCATCCCTGTTTAATTCTTCATCAAAGTACAACTTATGTCTAATTTCAGGAATTTGAGTCACTTCTGAACCTCACTGACCAATATTATTTCTCCCCTGTGTCAACTTGCAAACATCTGTGATGGCAAACAGATGTCTTCTGGCCTTTGGAAATCCCTGGGCGCTCAGGGGTTTGTGTTTCAGTTGTAACATCCAGAAGCAAAGAGGCGGGAGGACAAGAACATATGTTCTATGTCTGCGCTAAGCTCAACAGGTCAACTTCTGCAACAGCAGCCTTTTATTAGGGCAAGGGTAAAAGTAGGAGAAGCAGTAGAAGAAAGGAAAAACGCCATTTAGGGTGAGTCTGAGATAAGCATTGAATTCAAGAATAAATCCTTATTGAATTGTATACAATAACAGACCAACTCCTCCAAGACAGATAGGAAAAATGTCAGGTTGTGAGACCCCACCTTGGGCTGTACCAAAAGCTAAGATCTCAGCAGAAGTCATGTGGGATCCGTGGCAAAAGTCACTAGGCACAGATCTCTTTAAAAAAAAAAACAAAAAAAAAAAACCCAAACAAACAGGTTTCCAGCCTGTAGAGTTACTGTTCTTGTGCTGTAAGTAAAATTTATGTCAGTTAAAGCCCTACTGTCAAGTGTATGTACCAGAGGAAGATGGTCATAAAATATGACCCCTTCACTGATGTAACAACATCAGAAAAACTTTTTAAGAGTAGACCTGGTCTCAGACACATGCAGTGCCTGGGGGTTTGTAAATCAACCTGACAAACCTCAATTTTCTATCACTTTCTGTTATAAAAAGAACTTCTCGCTATGTTGTGTTATGGAAAGCATATTCAGGTTTTTCCTTCTGAACCAACTATGGGAAAACCTGCCTTGTGAATGTCACTTACATGCTCTAAGAAAAGCCTACGGGCTTCCTTCCATGGGTGTGCGTGTGCGTGTTCACCTAATAATGAACGACTCTGGCAATAAAACCTGATTTACCTACAGCTTCCAAGAGCCGTACGTCAAATTAGTCCTTAAATTGAATAACCTTTGCTCATCTTCCACAGGGAGCAAACACTGGATCAGAAAATCAACGTCTGTTTGTCACCATTTGGCAGAGCCAATTGCTCCCGTTTGCTGGGGAGCCGTGAGTGTGGGTACAGAACCGCTTGCGTATTGCGTGGTTGACTTCAAGACCGGACATTATGAAGACAATTCTACATCATCCTTGTCCAAACACCAAGCAAATAAATAAGTAAAAGAAATTCCCATTAGAACCACCTTGTCCCATTGCAAAATAAGTGTTTTAGTTCTGAGGGAGGCTTTGGTTTTGTCCTTCTTTCACAATGAAGGGAAAGACACCCTATGCCTCAGGGTTTTACCCATCCCTTCTAGCCTTGGACAACTCAGCTATTCCTTAAAGCCATGTAGTGCTCCAGGTACTGTTTGACCAAGGCTCACTTGGAAGCTCAGAGGCCATCACCCTGAAAGCATTGCCATTTCCCACGCTGTGAGAGGTCGTGGCCAGCTAATATTAGACACCTTATTGTAGCAGAGAATGAAAAGCTGCTGAAGGAAGAGGAAGCAGATGAGATGCACAGATATATGAGATGAAGGAACAATACAAGGTGAAGTTGCAAAGCAGTTTAAGCCTTGATTTTCAGAGGGTCGGGTCTGCAATACAATCAGATAGGCAGATGCTGGAAGGGCACAGATTGGAGTTAGCCAAAGACAAAGCAGGGAAAAGGCTGTGTTTCTTCTCAACTAAATGAAACTGTTTAGGAGTAAGGCGTCTTGATCCAAGGGAGGGAGATCACACTGAGGGCAATTCATCTCACTATTTCAGACAGCAGCATTAAGAGGAGATGAATCTTCTTTAAAGAACTCTATTTCCCTCCTCAGGCTCTGGAGGGAGGTCAGACAGCTAACTTAGAATAACTTTGGACAGCTAAAATTGACTGAGACAAATCTCACCCCACTGATACTGAGGTCTGAGTGAGAGAACAGTACTTAATGGCCTTGGACATCAAAAGCCAGACTGAAGGTCCTGCAGCCTCCTTGGGGGCAACAAGTGAATGTGCTGAGCTTGTAATATTCATCCTTCTTTGTTATAACTGACACCACCTTAGCTCTCCCTCTCCTTAATTGCATTTATTCATCTTTGCTTTATCATCACTTTTTTCAGCAGAATCAACATTTTTTAATCACGATATATTCTTGGTGATAATACTCTTCACAAAGAAATTGGTCTTTAGCTGTTCCTATACTTGGGAGTTTATCTTTCTCTATGTAGATGTTATCTACATCCCTTCAGGGTTGCCCTTATGTTGTTTCAGCTCCCTCACCGAGATTTGGGGTAGGATTCAATTGATCTAATGCAGCTACCCAAGGACTGTGTCTCCAATTTGAGGCTGGCATCCAGGCTCCCTCAGTACTCGGTGGAGAGAGATGGACAATTACAGAGGGCAGTTTGGAGTGCCCCAGGGTAGGTGGACTGAGTAAATGGACTCATACAACTGAGATGATTGTTTTTTATCAGATCTCATCTAAGGGGGTGATTTACAGATCTGATCTAACACGAACTGGAGCCAGGAGAAAGATCCCCCTTAAATTTAAAAAACACAAGACTAACCTTAGCAACCTCATCACTGTGGCCATTGCTTTGGAAAACCACTGGATAACATAACGAATCAAAACTAATAACACTGAAGTTATTATTTTAAATAAAGTGTATATTTTCCAGTAACTTGCTTTACTAACCACCACCAGATTTCAGGTTACCTGTCACAGGAGAAATGAGCAGTTTCTTTGTGACTTTTATTTTTTGCTTAAACAGAGGAAGTCACTAAGCAGGGATTCAACCCAAAATCGAGATCCCAGCACCCAGTCCTCCAGGAAGAACTGGCTCGGGATAATCAGTTCTGTCTTTTGCAATATTTGCTTTTTACAGCACAAAAACAATGTTTGCATGTTGGATGAGGTACGGGGCTGGAACTCACACTGTCTGGTTTCCTGTGTAGGATCCTAAGAAAAATAATACAAGTCTCTGTTTTATTCCACCCTCCCATTTTCAATATGATCTTTGTGGACCCTCCTGTGCTTCTCCTATGGCTATCAAGAACCTGGCAATCTCTGCACCTGACTTTTACCCTGAAGAAAGGGTGTGTATATTCACAGCAGGGACCAGCTAGGAGGGTAACAAAAAGCTTCCAAGACAGTGGATGTATTTTAGCAATCCCTGGGAAGAACACTGTTTAGCACTGGAGCAGATTTTACAGAGGATTGCAGGCTGGAGTCAGGCTTATTGTTGAATCCTAAAAAAGCTTATTTGATGCCATAGTTGTTGCATCATTTCTAATCTCTAGGCCACTCACCCCATTTCCAGCACATCCAAGCGTTCTTCTGGAAGGAAACAACCCCATTAATGCTAATGGTGAAACTTAGCCAGAGAACCGAGCCCTCTTCTGAAAGCTTTTTTGTACCTGTAAGGTTACATCATGCCCCTAACTCGCAGTTCTGCAGCTGAGATATTGCACCGTACACGTGAAACGGAGTCCTCGAGCAGGTTATTAGCTTAAAGTTAACATCTGCTGTTTTGGAAACATCCCAGGAGAGGTAACTGAGGTCTCTTTCAGGATGACTGTCTGCAGCCTTAATCAAAATAGTGCCTCTGCTGCAGCTGTAAAAGATGCATTAAAGGAAATAGAAACGACGTCTTAGCTATAACATTTATAAAACATCAAGGATGGCTTGTGAAGGAACCTGTGGTTTTCAAGTGCTAATGGAAGAAAAGCTTGGGAGCAGTGAATATTTGCCAGGTCCTGGCAAATTAGCATTTTATTTCAAGACTCTTGATGAGCAATAGAACTCAGGGGAAAATAATCAAGGTCCGCTATGGTTCATGCTACACGAATTTTGTGAATATTTAACGTTTCACCAACTGGGTAGGTCTCCGTTGCCTAATAGCTACCCAGGCAGTTAGAGTCCCTCATCCAGCAAAAGCTCTGAAGGACTCATCCAAGTCCACAACCTTGCAGAGAAAAGGGCTTCCTTTTCACTGGGGAAATGTCAGGTCTGCCAGAGAGACAGAAGACCTGTAAAGAACAAAACCATATTTGATTTGATTCTTTTCTCTTTACCCTTTTTTTGCCTAAGGAGGAGCCTGATCCCTGTGAAGTGGAAGGGTGTGAGACAGGCAGTCAGGCAAGTGCTGCCACCTCAAAGCGATTCCTGCCTGAAATAAGTCCAGGTCAGGTCTACCCTCACAGTGGGATGACAGGATGGTGGTACAACCACATACCTCAGTGACCACCAGAGATTGATTGACAAGCAGAAGCATTGTCAGTAGTGCCTCCAAGCAGGATTTGGAGTCAGATCTCCAAAAGCATAGGATTAGGACTACCTGTCTGTCCAATAAATAACAATGTATTACAGGGGAGGCAGGAGACACAGGCTGGCTAAAAAGCATGGCAACTCAAAATGCAGTTCATGGAGAATTTAGGAGATCAGCTCATCCACCTTAGAAATTAGGAGATCAGTTCATCCATCCTCCCACCCCAGAGCAGAAATTACCTAGCTGTTCCTGAGAGAAGACTATGTATGTTCTTAAAACCCTCCAGTGGCAGAATTTCTCCCTCTGCCCCCAACAACTCACTGCACCTCTTAATTATCCTTATTCATAGAATCCTCAATCATAGAATAGTTTGGGTTGCAACAGACCTTTAAATGTCACCTAGTCCAAACCCTCTGACATGGACAGGAACACCTTCAACTAGATCAGGTTGCACATCCAACCTGGCCGTGAATGTTTCCAGGGATGGGGCACCTACCACCTCTGGACAACCTGGTCCAGTGTTTCACCATCCTCATTATAACAAACTTCTTCCTTTTATCTACGTCTAAACCTACCCTCTTTTAGTTTAAAACCATTGTCCCTTGTTCTATGAAAAACAGGCCCTACTAATACATCTGCCCCCATCTTTCTTCTCGGCCCCTTCAGATACTGGAAGGTGCTATAAGGTCTCCCCAGAGCCTACGGTCATGGACTAATTATGATCCATGGGCTATAAGGTGTCTTCAAAGGTGAAGAATTGAAAGAATTGTAGTTGTCCTCCAGTTTACTCAGGAAAATTCAGAATGATGTATTGACTGGCCCATGGTAATGTACAAGTACCGCAGCAAAGCCAGCCACTGAAACTGGAGTTCCAGTCCACTTCCTCAACCATTAAGTCATCCTCCCATTAAGCTAGAGTCCTACCAGTGGTATGTGAACTGGTTGGTCGAAGGTGGCTCTGCACTCCAGGGGACCAGCAAGTAGAAAGGCAATTTCTCAGCTTTCATGATCCCTGTGCAGGACTGAGGAGTGGGGTCTGGTCTCTAATTCCTAGTAGGGGTAAAGAGAACTCCCCTGCCATCAATGAAGTCTGTAGCTGCTGAGATGGTATAGGACCATCATCTCTGTAGGGATGTAGGGTGATAATATGACCCTGCAAGGGTCAGCCCTGATGCAGGACCACCATCCTCGTAAGGCTGATGTAGGGAGGTTCCTCTGCGGTGGTGTGGGACCATCCACTTTTGCCTCCTACCATAGGGATGACCATGTAGGGCAGGTGGGATGTGCTCAAAAGGCTGATTTGTGCAGCAGAGGTGTCCTGAATGAGGGGAGGGAAAAAAGGAGGCTGAGACTTGCCTCTTCCTGCATATCAACACAGCGTGGCACAGACCTGAAAGCCACTGTCGCCTCCCTTCATGGCCAAGGGTGAGCTGGGCAAACAACATTTGAGACCCTCAGCTCCAAGCCAAACACAGCACACCAACAATGCCACAGGCCCTCTAAGGAGTGAAATTGTTCCCATTCATTCAGACCAAGACACTGAACATCTCATAATAACACAGCTAAAGCACTTATTGAAAATACAAAAGGATTATCTTGACACTTATTCCTTGGAGTATCCTGCAATACAAAGTCTTGGCTGATATAAAAATTGGTTTTGGCCTCTTGCTTATGAATATAACCTAGAACTGATTGTTAAATGTGCCAGGTCTTGTAAAAATAGGTAATTCAGCAAGAATAAGGTCTATCTACTGTTTAATCAGCAGCAATGATTCCTGCTGGCGGCACGAATAAAGTCTGTTCCAAGTATCAGTTAAGGGAGGTTTTCTCAAGAGACCTTGTTTTCAGAAGCAATTTGTCAATCATATGAGAAATAAAATCAGATTAATAATTTACATGAGTGTCATCCTGGAAAGGGCAGTTTCCTGTGCCCCCCTCCAACCTACCACAATAACCATCTGCAGACCTGCCACTGACCCCTCCTCATCCCTGCCATCACACTGGGGACCTTGGGGGTACAAAACACCTGAGTGCTTATGGGGCAAGTGGGTTGAAGAAAACGATGTTAATGTTGTAAAAAATCATCACTCATAGTTTTGACTCTATAAGGGCATCCAAGGCCATGGCAGCATTACAAAAAAAGTGATAGACCTAAAAAAAAACCCACTGGGGCTTTGGACATGGAGAGAAATGCTGTTTCCTGCGCTATTATTTCTTTCTTAGCTCAGTGCAAAGAACAGCAAATGCAAATAAGCTGGAGCCCCTGGCCCAGTGCCGAGCATCCCGCCTGATCCCGAGCCAGAGGCTTTTCAGAGCTACATGCCCTTGAAGTGAGGAAGCCTTGAAAAAAAGTGTCCTCCCCCCAGGTCTGTTTTGAAGTCGGAGCCCAGCCACACCAAGGACTCTTGTGTAAGCTGGTTACCTGTGTTGCGTGTCAGACATCCCAGCCAGCTGCGCATGGGAAGGACTGTCATGCAGATGGTTGTCATTAGCCATTGCAATGGGCTGGGCAATTCCCAGTGCTCCAGAACACCCTTCTTTGTAACAAAAAACATACTTGTCTTGTCAAGCGAGGACAAAAGAAAAAAAAGCATATTGTCCTCAAGGAATACGGGCAACCTTTTTCCATGGAAGATAAGTACCGAAGGTCAGGAAGAAGAGGGAGGGAATCTCAACACTCATGGGGTAAAATAGAGCAAAATTACTGGGGAAAAAGGCACTCTAATCTAGCTCAGCACCATGCACTTATTTTACATGTTTTCTAGCCACCACCACTGCTGGATTCTCTAACAGATCTGTCTAGCCTGAAACATTTCCACTGATCGATGCTGCTACTCCTACTGCTGCTGCCCTTCGCTGATGTGTTGAGCCCCCATGCCACAATTGCACAACAATGGAATGGCAGAGGTGATGCCCTGGTATCCCAGCTGTGATGTCCCCATGCAAGGTCAGTTTTTAATGACTAACGAGATGCCCTTTCCTGCCCTCACTCCAGTGGTGATGGGCTCCACCATTGCTACAACACAAGCGACTGAAAAAGCTCTCCTTAAGCCCAAAATGAACATCTGATTTTTCCAGTCACTGTCTTCTCAGCCAGGAAAGATGCCAAAACAGCTCATCATGGTGCTGTCCTTTTGGTAAACAAAGAGGTAGAGGACAATTCTAATAGCTTTCTCCGTACTGGAACAGTTTTGCTAGAAACCCTATTCCTCCAGTGACACCTACTATTCCTGCAGGTTTTTCCTGGGGAAAAAGATATCCAGTTTTCTTCCCTATTTCCCAACCAAGTGGTTGTCTTTCCTCTTGCCTCTCTCCAGACTCCAGCATGTGTACATCTTTGTGGGATGGCAAAACTAGGTTGAACCCAGCAACTACCCCAGATTTTCTATAAAACACTCCAGATGATAACCTCCCAGAACAGGATGTGCTTTCCTCTCAACCACTTTTATTTATTGACTCACATTCTGTCTGCAGGTCATTTACAACTCCTGATCCTCTCTCCAGCCAGGTATGCCACTTTTCACCTCCTTTCCTTGCATGTCCTTCTGTTGACTTTGGATCCATCCCTCCAGTTTAACGAAATCACTTGTAATTCTCACCCTAACCTCACAAATGTTTGCAGAATCTTCCAGCTTGATATCCCTGATCGTCACCTAAGGGTGTAATTTACCTCACCGAACTTCAGATGCCCACCTCAGCGCCATTGGTCCTCTTCTGATGCAGCAGCAACCAGCATTTTGAGCAGTTTGGCGGGGGGGTGGGGGGGGGGGGGGGTGGTTGTCTGGAGGTGATGGTCCTGCAGAGCTCATGGGAGCCATATATTCCTGCCTACCTACAAGAGAGTCACTGGAGTAGCAAAAAAAGCCTTCCCCAAGGCCAGATACAGCCAGCCATCCTCTCAGAATGGAAAATGAAACTGGCTTGATATGATTTACTCCTGTCAATCCACATTGGCTGTTTTTTTATTACCTTATTATCCTCTAGGTGCTTATAAATTGATTGTTTGATAATTTTTAATAGCATCCTCCTGGATACTGGAGTAAAGCTGGCCAGTCTCTGATTCCCCTGACTCTCATTCCCCTCCTTCACATAGACAGGCACAGTCTGTGCCCTTCCCCAGTCCTCCAAAGCCTCCTTGCCAAGTCTGCTGGGATAACCATAACCAGAGGAGCGAGCCTTTACTCTGCCCACTTCACAACTACTCCTGCACAGGTTTCTTCAAGCCCTTGAATACATCAGACTTGCCTCCTCTCAGCTTTTAACCTGTTCTTGCCCTGCTCCATCTCTTCTCCCATTGTTATAAATTAACTTCACTTGTTAATCCCTTTTTTTTGAAGGGTGAATAAAAGCAGATGTTTTCTGTGGTTTCCCACTCTCTGAGAATTCATGTGTTTAATCCATCCTTCATTTTTCTCTTGCTTTCATGCATGTACAGAATTGCCTGGATTGTTTTTTTCATCCTTTATTATGTGAAACCGCTTTGGTGTCTTGGCTTTTCTGATTTCATGCTTTAGCACATGGCCTAATATTTAAATTCAGCCTTCTTGGGTCTTTTATTTTCTTTAATGACTCCATCATTAATTTCTATTTCTTGAGAAATTTCTTGCATAACTCCTTAAGTGGTTCGCCTTTTTTTACTTTGCTGTTTTGGCAAATGTCATCAATAATTCTCACTGATATTTCTATAAGCTCACAAAGTTCAATGGACAGATTGAAGTAAAACAGCATAAACTGACCAGTGCACTGTGACCCTTTCCAGATGTTTGTCCAACCAAGGCTAAGGGAAAAGAGAAGGATCACAGCATTTGTTTTTCATGTCATTATGCCACTCTCGTTGCTGAGATTGGCTGGAAATTCCTGCCATCACACAGATTTGAAGGGCCTTACCTTGAACAGATAAGGGAGCCCTCTGAACATTCCTGCTTAGAAAAGAGCTTTTCATCACCTCAGGATAAAATCCACAGCCCCAGAGGAAAATTTGCCTAATGAAAATAATCAGCTGAGCTGTGGCAGCTGAGGGCACCCACTCACAATTGGGGTTTAGCTGCCCTGAGGTTCACAACCAGGCAGACACACACTCTGGGAACAGTGCTGGGTATAAACACCATCCAGTGCCTCCCTGTGCATCTGCAGGGATGGAAAACCCTAGGGAAAAAAATCAGAGAGACTGTTGTGGGGCATCCTAGTTGCCACAATAATATAGCAGGACGCAGTAGCCTGGGCTTTTTGCATGAGTTCAGCAAATCCAAGTATTTTGAAGTGCAAATCACGGTTTTGGTAAAGCAAAGCTGTGGTTTCACAGTAGAGTGTGGAGCAGCAATAGCCACAAAAGAGTATCTATCTACCTCATCCTGGAAGGAGAGGTGAAATCAGGGGCTGTTCTGTTTATTGCCCCCATACAGCCTGTGTGCTTTCACACGTGTGAGCTACCATGCTGTCCTGTAAAAGCACTGCAGAATGCAGCAGCAGGGAGAAATGACCATTATTTGGGCCAGCAAGAAAAAGGAGGCAGCGTATGGGTTCGGAGAGAGCCTTAGGAAAACTATTCCCTTGTGCATACGCGTGCAATCCACTGATGCATCGCAGATACCATCTCTTACAGGTAATTTGCAGTTTATTCATAGAAAATGAAATTTTATTTAAGAAATACCAATCTAGTTTAAATATCTTTTTTTTCTTCTGTGTGTTCATCAATTGCTGTGCTGTACCTGGGCAAATAGAGTCTGAGGCAATTCCCAGGTGAAAAATTACCATCCAGCACCAATTCTTGCAAACGATTCTTTAGCAGCAGCCTAGGAAATTTGAGAAAATGCAAAATCTTAGCACCTGAGTAAATCTGTGTTAAGTTATGTATTTGCTTAATAGATGCTTCCACACGTAGTGAGTTCAACTGGCTTATATAAGAGTATCAACTTTAGTATTTGATTTAGAATTTAATATAAAGGCGACAGATTGCAAAACACAATCAGATTTACCAGCTCAGGGGAATGAACCTTTTTATGAAACTAGCAATTATACATATAAAATCAGCTGAAAATGAGTTAGCAAGATCAAACTTCCAGCTTGCTGACTGAACTGATGATTAAACCATGATTAAAGTCGGTGAGCTAAATGAACATCTATCCACCCACAATTCAATTCACCCTTGAAAAAAAGAGGGACTGTCTGTGACAAGGGCTATTTCAGCGATGTGGAGTCAGCACATTGATACCAGGGGATGTGACGGCTCAATCGAGGGGCTGGGGAAGTTCAGCACAGGCAGCAAGAGGCACTGGGAGGGGGGACAAGCCTCCAGCCAGCCTGTCTAGCCAGGGCCAACCTCTGCCCAAACCGCCTGGCACTGATGACCTCACAGGGGATTCCCAAGCCCACGTATAGCACAATTCCCTCCTGTGTTGTAAACAGGACCTATATGTGGGAAGCAGGCCAGCTCCCATGACTTTCTTGTCTCATAACATTTGCCGCTGTTTTTAAGGCTCAATCATATGATATGATGAGGTTTGCAGTCTCTTTGGCTAGGTAACTAAATGCAAGCTCCTACCTCTCAAAGCCAGGGAGGAAAACTCCAGTGCGTGACCTCAGTGTTCCCTAAAGATGGCTTTGAGTACACTGAAAAGGGAAAATGAAACTTAATCTCTGGGAAGGAGGCTGTAACGGAGGATGCAACCAGTATTATACAGAGTAGCCCCATCAGCACATCCTGCAATTCCTCAGACCATCTTGCCACAGATCACAGGAATAATTTGGGGTTGAAAAGGACCTGAGGAGGTTTCTGGTCCAACCTCCTACTTAAATCGGGGTCAGGTCTGAGATCAGACCAGGATGCTCAAGGTTTAATCCCGTCTTGCCAACCTTCAGGGACAGAGCCTGTGTCACCGCTGTCCTGGAGAAGTTTTGCCTTACATCCAAGCAGATAACCAGGGAAAGTGCTCCAGCTCTGAGCATACTGGGAGTCCCCAGATCAGCACCTCCAAACCCCCAAGGCTGACTCTGTGCTCTCCCAGCCCAGCAACATCCCATTTCTCTCCCAGCCCAGCATGCCTAAATCACTGCTGGAACAATCCATATCTTCACCCCATGCTTGCATCCCTGACCCTGCTGCCCACACACATGCCTCATAGCAGCACCCCCAAAGCTTTCCCCCCAGTTCTCACAAGCCCTTCTGGTACTCATTATATCTTCCCCATCCCAGTACCCCCAATTCCCCTAGCAACCCTCCTAACCTCCTCAGCCTGGCACCCCAAATCCTACTGGGATTCCCACAGCCCAGCATCCCAAATCCCACCAGGACACTCACCCACCTTCCCCAGCCTGGCAACGCAAACCCAGCTGGGACCCCCTCACACACACACCCAATCCCACTGGGACACCCCCATCCAGGTATTGAAAGCCTCACCATGACCTCCCCATCAGAACACCCCAATCCCTGCTGGGACTCCCCCAGCCTGGCACCTCAAATACCACCGGGATCCCCCTGACATCACAAACCCTGACAGGCCTCCTGCAGCACAGCATCCCAAACCCCAACAGGACCCCTACCCACCCTTCCCAGACCAACACCTCTACCCCGCCCAACAGCCCTATCCCATACTTCCGCAAACCAGCACCCCAAACCTCACCACAACTTCTGCAATCCAGCATCCCAGTCCCTGCCACGACCCTCCATCCCCATCTCCATCCCCATCACCAATTTCATCCCCATCACCACCTTCATTCCAACCCCCATCCTCATCACCATTCCCATCCCCAGCTTCATTGCCATTTTCATCTTCATCCCCATCCCCACTGGGCCTCCCCCATCTTCATCTTCATCCTCATCCCCATCTTCATACCCATTTCCATTTCCATCCCCATCTTCACCATCTTCATCCCTATTTCCATCTCCATCCCCACCTTCACCATCTTCATCCCTATTTCCATCTCCATCCCCACCTTCATCCTCACCCCCATCATCACCATCTTAATCCCCATCATCATCCCTATCATTACCATTTCCATCCCCATCTTGATTTCCATCCTCATCCCCATCCCAGCCAGGCTGACCCCCATCCCCATCTTCATCCCCATCCTCAACCCCATCCCTTTCTTCATCCCCATCATCCCCATCTTCATACCCATTTCCATCTCCATCCCCATCTTCATCCTAATCCCCATCTTCATTCCCATCCTCATCCTCATTGCCGCTGGGCCTACCCCCATACCCATATTCATCCCCATCCTCATCCCCATCTTCATCCCCATCATCACCATCTTAATCCCCATCTTGATTTCCATCCTCATCCCCATTCCAGCCAGGCTGACACCCATCCCCATCTTCATCCTCATCATCACCATCCCCTTCTTCATCCTTATCCCCACCCCCATCTCCATCCTCATCTTCATCCCCATCATCATCCCCATCATCCCCATCTTCATACCCATTTCTATCTCCATCCCCATCTTCATCCCCATCTTGATTTCCATCCTCATTCCCATCCCAGCCAGACTGACACCCATCCCCATCTTCATCCCCATTTCCATCTCCATCTTCGTTCCCATCCTCCTCCCCATTCCCGCTGGGCCCACCCCCACCCCCATCTCCATCCTCATCTTCATCCCCATCATCATCCCCATCCCCATGCTCAGCCCCATCCCCACCCCCACGCCCCCCGCCCCTCCCTCCCCCGCCCACGGGTGTGGCGGCCGCCGGCGGGGGGCGGGAGCGGCCGGGGGCGGCCTTAGCGTGCGGTGGCCCCACCGCGCTCCACCGCGCCGCGCTCCAGCCATGGCCGCCGCCCGTCCGGCGCACGGCTGCGGCAGCGGCGCGCTGCTGGGGCGCTTCGGCATGTTGCTGCAGGCGCTGCTGGCCCTCTGCGCCTTCAGCACCCTCATGCGTGAGTACGGGGCGGGGGGGCACCGGCTTTCCCTTCGCGCCGCTCCGGTTAGTCACGATGAGCGCCGAGTGTTGCCTGTCCTACCTGGGGCGTTTACGGCGGGGGAGGGTGGTCTTAAAACTCTTGTTCCGAAACTTCACCGCGGGGTCGCGCCCCCCCCTCCCCATCCGTGACCTGCGGCGGTTGGCCCCGCTCGGATGGGCGGTTGCTCGCTCACCAAGAGAGCTTTAATGAAGTTAATGATGAGCAGTGGTGATGTAACCACGCGGTTTACAAGGAAGAAGCAGCTGACAAAATTTGGGGGGGGGGGGGGGGGGGGGTGTCAGAGTGCCGCTTGGTTATAGCGCCCTGAACTGCATTGTGATGTCTTGTTTAATTTCGCTTAAAATCTGAAGTTTTAGAGCTTGAGAGAGGAGGTGATGTAGAGAACGTGTTTTGCTGTGAAGGGTTGGTGAGGGCTGAGTAGTGAGAAAAGGGTGGGATGCTGGTCCTGAAACACCCCAGAAAACTCGCTGTTGTTTTGCGCTGCAGCTGTGTTTTACTCGGAACAACGTGTGCGTTGCTCCTCCCTTGGGTTAAGTGGTTTGACACGGGTTGAACAACACGCCAGCGCTCACTGTTTTCCCCGTTTCAAAGCCTGCCGTGAGGATGAACTTAAACTTCAGATCTTCAGGGAGAGTAGCTGCAGGCTTTGAGGGCTTGCTTGCCCCTTTCTGCCTTCTGGAAACCACTCTCAAAGGCTCCAGCTCTGCTGTTAATGCCAAGCTGCCTGGGAAAACTGCAACGAGCTCTTCCTGTGGTAGCAGATAGCTTTTTCCACCTGGAGTAGCCCAGTTGCAACACTTCACTGCTTGTCTTTCACCAGATATTGATGGTAAGGACAGATAAATTTGGTGTGTCCATTCCCCTTATTGATATGTGCAGATGGGTTAACTGTACTGTAAGCTCCATGGGGTGTCCCATAAAATCAAGAATATTGGTTAATTATCTCAAAATACTTGTGTGGATGAAGGTTCCATGCCCCTGCTAGCAAATCATCAGTGCTGGGCTCACTGCTGTCCTCCCTCTGCTGCAAGAGCTAATACTTCCTTGAACATTAACAACCTTGGCTAATGAAGAGAAACCAAAAGCTGATCTGTGAGGTTTCACTGTGAATCTGTTCAGTGACTACAGTCACGGAGGAAACTGCTGGCTGGGACCCTGAATGCAGATGTGTTTACAGCCCTGGGATCTGCTCTAGTTGCAGCTGGGCTGGTGGTCCCCAGTTCACTCCAGCTGTTAATTATCTGTGCCCCATTCACACCCTCCCAGCTGGAGGCTCTCTCAGATCTGCTGTTGAGGCTGTTTGTACGCAGGCTTCTAACCCACAAAGTTTATAACGGGCTTACCAACAACTTTACGTAGGGTAGTAACTTGCTTTGAAGTGGCTTCTGGGATATTCGTGTGGCCTGTTCAGTTGACAGCCTCCTGGGGAGGAGAATTTTCCAGGAGCTGGCAGGCATGGGAGCCTCTTGAGCTGGTGGTGATGAGTGTCCAGAGTCAAAAAGGTTCCTGAGAACCTTGATGTGCGTTGTCCTTCCATCCTCCCCAGCATCAAGATGGGCAGTCCCAGCTGGATGACTACCTCATCTAGAACTTGGGATGCTGCCGTTGCTGGAGCATCAGCCCTTCTGTGATAATCCTTCCTTCAGCAGTGTGACGTTTCTCTGTGTGTACTTCCATTGTTCGTACGTCTGCGAGTTCTGCCGTAATGGGATGGTGCAGGCCAGCTTGCTCCATCTTATGGGTCAGTGAGTGGAAGTTACCTCCTCTCTGAACTCAAACCAATGCCTTTTGCATTCCTTCTGCTTTGAAGTACTGGTTCAGCTCAGCAATAGGAGCACCTGAGTCTGAACAGGTAAGATTTCCAAATGGTGTAAGTGCTGTTCAGAGCACTTGAAAATATCCAGGGCAGTGGAAAGGTTCTTTCCTGGTGGGCAAAACCCAATGGAGGAGGAAGCTAGTCTTGCATGATTGTCTGAACGGGATGAGTGTGGTGTTTGTCTCACATTGCGGAGAGGTATGTGAAACGGGTCCTTTGTGTGGTGAAAACAGGACCCAGGAGTGAATAATGCCCAGCCTTGGTAGGAAAGCTGTTCAGTGTGGTTACATTAATCTGTCAACTACCATGAGCAGTAGTGGTGAGGGTTCATCTAAGCCTACAGATACATGCTTGCTTTTCCAGTAAGACAGTCTTTAAGATTGCAGTCGAGCCTAATTCCAGTATGCTCCAGGGCTTGCTGTGGCTGCAGCTTTGCCCTATTTGGTAATCAAGTGAAAAATGAGTTGTTATCCTTCCCACCTGCCTGCACTGGCTGTGGTGGCTCTTGGGCTGTAAGGACACTTGCTACTAGAACTAAGGTACAAGCTCTTGCAGCTGCTAGGCTTTACTGTCTCTTCATGTGGCAGCCCAGTTCCCCATGCAAGAACTTGCCCTTGGGGAGGCCATGCCATGGAGGAGTGTGGATAACTGCAATCCCACAGGAAGTAGTTTTTAATGCTCTGCCTTCATCATCACTCAGCTGAGTGGAGAAAGCATCTCAGCTGCGGGTGCTGGGTGTGATTTAGGGGTTGAGTCCCTGCAGTTGCTATTTGTTTAAACCTTGTCTTTGAGGAAAGGGCTGTAAACTAGAAAAAGATGTCCAGGTTTGCACCCTGGACGGCAAAACCCTTTGAAATGAAGGGAGATCTCGTGTAGAAGTTTTAGCCATAATTCACAAACGCAGCTGTCTGGACTGCAGGAGAAACAGATTTGGGGAGTTAAAGGATCTTTTTCTCCACTGCGAATGGAAAAAGCTTTCCTTGGAGCTGGTATACGTGTTTTCTACCCCACCACTAACAGTGTGGAAGACATGGGAGAACATTTCTAACTTACTTTCTTCCTGAAACTTTCTTGGCAGCCCTCTGAATTCCCCAGTGAGGTTTAGTAGAGCTTGTTCTGCAGGTGTCAGACTTGGCTCTTGGAGAGAGTCCATGCTGCTAGGCAGGGAGAGCTGGACTGGACTGAGCTCCACAGCCCTCTACCTAGTGAAATCTGCTTTTCAGATTGACTTTTGAAAATGTCTTGATCTTGCTTAGTGTGACAACAGTGACCCTTTGTCTCCTCGTGCAGTTCACTACTGGATTCATTCCTTTGGTACATCTTGCCTTAAACTTAGCCTAAGAAGGCAGAGCTGCTTGTGGTAGGGACCCTCGTGCTGACCCCCAGGCAGGGCTTGGTGATGGAGGAGCTCTGTTAGCATCTACCTTGGTCTTCTATACTCTGGCCCAAGTAGCTCATCCTGAGGCAGGGCTGCAGAATAGGAGTTTGCCAGGCTGACTGTACAAGAAGGAGTGGCTCTTGACTGTGGTGCAAAATCACTGGTACAGAAGTATCACCGCATTGCAGATGTTTGCCTGGTCCCCATGGGCTTACTAACTGATCTTCTGGCGTGTTTTTCTCCAGGATGGTGGGCAATTGGCCAGCGAAGGTGGGAAACAGCATCCTAGTGTATTGAGGCATCTGAACTTTGGGAGAGTTTGGTGGAAACTGTGTACTCATCTCCATCAGATAAATTGGATTTAAGCAACCTTTTGTGACTTTTTAGTAGGGCATATTGCGATAGGACAAGGAGTAATGGGTTTAAATTGAAAGTAGATACATGTAGATGTAAGGAAGAACTTTTTTACAATGAGAGTGGTGAAACCCTGGCACAGGTTGCCCAGAGGTGGTAGATGCCCCATCCCTGGAAACATTCACGGTCAGGTTGGATGGGCCTCTGAGCAGCCTGATCTAGTGGAAGGTGTCCCTGCCCATATCATGGGGAGTTGGACTAGATGGCCTTTCAAGGTCCCTTCCAACCCAAACCATTCTATGATCCTGCCCAGTGCCGAGTTCACTCTTGTTGCTATACATTGAATTGCTGCGCTGCTTCTGTGTTTTAGAATTCTCCTGAGTGCTATGTTGTGCTTTGGCTTTTATCATGAAAATCTCTCAAGGGAAGGTGGAAGTGTGAGTCTGTGTCAGGACAGAGGAGAAATAACTGATCTATCACTTGATCTGTCCAGCATTCTATTCTGTTTTGAAGTAGATTTGCCTGGGCCTCAAAAGCCCTACAGGTGTCCCGTGCCCAAGACAGGCTCTGCTGACTTTACTTCCTCGAACGCAAATGTGTAACTGTGTCTGATTTTGATTATTCACACTGGTGTATATTTAAGTGGGAATTTTGCCACTGCAGGTGTTTCCCTTTAGGAAAAGGTGTGAAGCACAGGGTTTTGCAGACTGTAGTAGTCAATTTATGTGTAGGTTTGTGCGTTGAACAAAAAGCTACATTATGGCAGGACTCTCGGGATGTTATTCTTCTGCTTCAGCCCATCTGAAAACTGGCTGAGCTTGAAAAGGCATGTAGTTCTTTGGGATGTGGTAGGTCCAGGCAGCACTTGATGTCCTCCATCAAGCTGAACACAGCTTTCTACAAAGCTTTTGAATTTCAGCTGTTGGTTATGTTGACCTCTTCTCAGAGATCACCTTCTGAACAGCTAAACCAAATGGTGAAAGCTGTGCAGACTGGGAGGAAGGAATGAATGGGTTGGGTGAGCTGAGAAATGAACTAGAGCTGCCTGAAAAGTTGGCCGTAACCCCAAGGCTGTGGAGAGCACCTTGTGCCTTGTTGAACTGGTTCTGCAATATGTGGTCAGCAACTGATGTTATATCTGACTTTTAACTGTACAAGAAACAAGTTTTCTGTAATAAAGAGATGGAGCAAGTAATGCTTTAGGGAGGAGTCTGTTAAACTTCCAGCTGTTTTCTTTTTTTAACAGCAATTGTGAGAAAACTGTATGGCAGGCAGTTTTTAACTTCATGCAACTGGGCTGGTACTTTAATTCTTCAGGTGTTGTTCTCTTAATGGTCTCAGATCTTATGGTCTGAAGATACAGCATTCACTGTTTAAACCCCATTTTTCAAGGGACTGACCAGAAATGTAGTGATGCTTTATGTGAAGAGAGCCACTACTGCCTGCCCTGGGTCAGAGCTAAATAAAACACTCTGCTCTTGAGCTGGAACTCAGCCCCAGTCCAGGTTTTTATAAGGTCTACTGTGTCATCAGGTAGTATGCTATGTTCTCAACTTGCAGGAGCTATAGACACCTCTCCTTCCTGAGATCTATTTTTCTTATGGTCTACCTGCATCAGCCTGGGAGCTGCAGTGTGCAGGACTTTGCATATGGCCGTTGGCTCGGTAGAGGTTTCCTGAGTGCCTAAATCTGGTTTCCATGCATGTTCCTGTAGCAGGTCAGAGCACTCTAGGTAAGAGTTTCTTTGGGATAAAAGATGTCATAGAATAGCTCAGCAATAGCTGGATATTTTCAGTAGGAGATAGTTCAATCTATATATGATCGGGGGCTGGAGCACCTCTTCTATGAAGAAAGGCTGAAAGAGTTGGGCTTGTTCATCCTGAGGAAGAGAAGGCTCCAGGGAGACCTTAGAGTACCTTATAGTGCCTCAAGGGGCTTACAAGAAAGCTGAGGGGGGGGGGGGGGGGGGGAACGACATGGACGGACACGACTTTTTACAAGGACAAGGGGTAATGGGTTTAAATTGCAAGAGGGGAGATTTAGATTGGATATCAGGAAGAAGTTCTTCCCAGAGAGGGTGGGGGGACACTGGGACAGGTTGCCCAGAGAAGCTGTGGGTGCCTCATCTCTGGAAGTGTTCAAGGCCAGGCTGGATGAGGCTCTGAGCAACCTGGTCTAGTGGAGGGTGTCCCTGCCCATGACGGGGGGGTTGGAACTAGGTGGTCTTTAAGGTCCCTTCCAACCTCAACCATTCTATGATATACTTCCCTGCTGCCTCATGTATTGCAGACCCAGAGATAACCTAGAAGATACTCTCCATTCCTATTCCTTTCTTAAAGTATCCCCTCTGCCAGTTTTGCTGCAGGTGCTTGTGAAGCATCGATATAAGGGTATTTGGCAGGGAATGACTAAATGCATCCATTGCAGATTGAAGGATGTAAGTCGGTAGGAATCTGTCTCCTCAAACCACTGATGGGACCTCTGCTGCTCCCTGAACTGATGGAAGGTATGCTTTTTGAGCTTTTCCAGCGTGTTTGCGGCTTCCTCCCATTGTGTCTGGGCTTGAGCTGTCTGAGTAGCTGCATGCTCTGGCTAAGAATAGTGCAGACCCCAGGGTTTTGGCCTCTGTATCCTGCATGTTGGCTTCTTTCCTGCCCGGGGCTTGGGACAAGCCTGGGAAAGGGTGTGCCCTTCAAAATAGGTTGAAATGTGTTATTGGAGACTGTACTGCTTATAAATAACGTGCAGGTTGGGCAAGGGAAGAGCTGCTGTTTCCTCCTTGGCCTCTTCTGCAAAGGCCAGAAATGAAGTCCTGACCCTCTTGCTAGTGTGATGTTGCCCCAGAGATAGGCCCTTCTCTTAGAAGCAGGTGGCAGTGTGACCAGTTCTGGGCATTGCAGCCTTTATTTTTGGCGGACCATTTGCAATTTAAGTCTATTAATGCTGTAGAGCTTTCTCTGGGTGATTCTAATATCAGGTTCATTTTCAGTATTCATCCTTTGGGGCCTGTTGCTGAGCTCAGTGGGGTCTAGGCTTGTGTCTCCTGTAAATCAAGTCCTAGAAGCTTTGTCTGAGTTGATGTCTCCCTTCCAAATCTCAGCTTCTGCATCCTTTGGTTGATTGCACTAAGATTTATTAAGGAGATGGTCTGTCAGCCAAGCACGCCATATCTCCTAGGGAAGTGAGTTTACCCCCTTGATTTTGTAGAAACCTGACTTGGGAGTCTGTTTTGCTAATTAGCTGCTACTACAGCTAATTCTGCTTAAGTTAGTGGGTTTTATTTCCAAGAGGGATGAGGCACATCTGTAGCAGAGCTGTGAATGCAACATGGGGTCAGGGATACTGCACGGAGGTATGAGGTGAAGAACAACACGAGGGAATTGGGTGGTCAAGAAAACACCATAATAAATGTCCACTTCTCACTAATCTGAAAAAATAGTGATGATAGCTCTCACTGAGCTTTTATCTTCTAGTTCTCCATTTACAGATCTGTAACTTAAGACTCTTCTTCTAAACTTTTTTTTTTTTTTTTACATTTCACAGTTCCTACTCAGATGTCCAACTTCCACCTAGCCTGGTAATCCTCAGGGAATTTCAAGTGTATGTGGTCTTTATTGTCCTTGGTGGAAGAGGAAGGACCTGGGAGTATGTTGTTTCCTACCCTGCCCATGGTTGAGAATGTGTCTCATTGTCACTCATCTTCCTTCCCTTCTGTTTAACTTTATGGCTGTGTATTGGCAGTAACTGGAGCCAAGTAGGGAGAGAGTGGTAGCTTATGAGGACACCAGCTCAAGAAGGCAGGCTGTCATCTTGATGATGCTTTACGCTTGTTTAATGGGATAGACCTAGGTCCCCTTCTTATCCTTCTAGGAGCATCATCCCACCTGCCCAGCCTTTGCTTGAGATTCTCTGGACCACGTGGCACATCTGCATGGTCCCACAGCACCTTAGCCCATGCTGCAGCAGGGCTGTGTGCCTTGGAGCAGCCTGTGTGCTTCACGCTGGGACTTCGTGAGGCTTCCTTTTGTTGTTCTTGAGGCCTGTCTTTGAAGCCTTTCTGAAGGAAATGCGTTTTTACAGTGTGATGTATTTTACAGTTGACATCTACCTACTTTTCCGTTTAAATTTCCATTAACAGTATATTTCAGGATCAGATTGGAATAGGTTTGGTGCAGGGTTAGGTCCTGGGGGAAGAGCCTGGACAAGCAGTATCCATCTGCTTCCATTTAGCAGCTTGCTTGTTCATGGTACTTGCTGTAGCATCTTGCTCTGTTACAAGGACCCTCAGCCATGAACATGGGGTGTTCAGCTTTATTTCACCCAGCATCTCCTATCAGCCCGTGGTATCTGCAGCAGCAGGTTGCAACACTGGGTGGTTCTGTGCTCAGAGGTAGCTGACTTATGTTAAGTCCCCAATTTGCTGCTCTCCAGAAGATATAGCTCTGCCCTGTGTTAAAAGGGCAAGCTCACTAGGCCACTGACACTAGCTCAGACTCACCTTAGACATGCTGCAAGCACCCAGACTGAGCTGAGGCTAATTTCTCAAGCTTCCCTGGTTGAAGTCAACCCTGGAGCAGTTGTTCCCAACCTGTATTCAGTTTTGAGGTTCTTTGCTGCTTTTAGACTTCAGAAATTTGTCTGAAAGCTTGCCTGTACTTCCGCTGGTGCTTTCTTCCCCTTAGAAGGATTGTGGGCTGAAAGGGGTCTGAAGGTTCTTGTGAACTTTACTTGCTTCATATGATGTTAGAACCAGTTTCCTGCTCAGTGATGATGTGAAGATGAGCAAAGCGAGATGGAGAGTCCTTACTGAGTGTGTATAGCATGATTGCAAAGACCTAAAAAGCCATGACTAGCACATGGGTCTGTGAGAAGCAAATGCGTGCCAGAAAGCTGGGGGACCTGTGCTTTCCTGGCCTGTGCTGCGGTCCAGAGTGCTGCCCCAACTAGGCTTGCAGGTACCTGGTGGTTTGGGAGGATCACTTAGCTATGGAGATGTGCAGTAGCATTGCTTCCTTGCAAAACCCAGCTTGCTTTACAGATGGATGAAGCTGAGAAGGGAAGCAAAGTTAAAATAATCAATGCTGTGGCTGGTAGCACTGTTGAGAAGACAAATTCCCAATGTCTTCTGGTGTAGATGCTGTACAGGCTAGTCTCAGTTTTAATTTAACTGGGTGGGGGTTCTCTCCCATCTTGTGCAGCTCTGTGCACTAAGCTTGATTTTTAATTGGTTGTAGGTGCTAGAACTTAAATATCATACATCTGGTTTGCTTGATGCACGCACAACTTTTTCTTAAGAGTGGACTGACCTCTGAGCCATGGGAGCAAACCCATGCCTACAGCTGGTGGAAGACTGAGTTGACCCCAGTGAGTGGAGGTGTGTTTTCGGAAGAGCAAAGGAGATTTCAGCCTTTCTCCAACCTCAGCCAGCTGAGCCTGTGTGTGCTGTGGCTTGAGGGAGGGATGCTTTGCAGTTGCTGCTCAGCCTGTTGCTCCAGAGCCCTACTGAGCTTCCAGAGCACAAAAGAAGTAGTGCTGCTTCAAAGAGGACTTCATCAGCTCCTTGAGCTTTCAGAGACCTGGTGCTGCTTCTGTGTGGTTTTAGCATCACCCCTAACCTCTGGGTCACAGCTACCAAACAACTCTGCTGCCTGTTTAAGCTCTGGTAATCTTGGCTGAATTCCTGGTTTAATTTGGAGACAGCCTGCTGCAGCTCTGCACAGTAAATGCCCCATTAAGCAGTTAATTATTTCTCTATAATACTAGCTTTTATCTTTAATACAACAGTTTTACTGTCTCTGATAATTACACAGTCTCAGATAACTCTCTTAAATCTAATGAGGCATGACAAGCTGTGTTCAACAAGGCACCACACCATTAACTTCTTACCTCTTACTTGTCATCTTATCACACTGAATTACTGTATTTCTAGCCTGAGTGGCTGTGGATACATAACATGTCACTTCTCATTAAGAAAATAATGAAAATCATCCCCGGCGCTCTTGCGGTTGGGCTAGTGGTCAGCTGGCTGGCCTGGTGGCACGCAGACCCCTCCAACAGCTCCTCTGCGGTATCATGCTCTTTGCACCATGAGCTGAGCAAACTCGTTAGGTTCAGTTTAAATACCTCTGGCCACTTAAACGACTTGGTTGGTCCATGGGCCTTTTGCTTGTGGGTGAGTGAAATGCAAATGGGCCTTTGAAGGGCATCAGTGATGACAGAGCTTGTTTGCGCTGATGGAAGTCATTGCTGCAGGGATATCTTGTGGTGGGATTTGGCTGGATAAGGGAAACCATGTGTGTTTTTTCTGGACAAGGATAGGACACACTGCTGCAGCAGCACCTGGTGTAACTTGACATGGCTGCTGCTTCGTCATTCCTTTGTGGTGATGGCCGATCAGTCACTGGTGTGCTGATTTTCTGTACGTTTGAGTGACACCAAAAACCCTCTCTGTGCCTGGCCAGAGTTCTGGTGTTAGGGGGATCGTCTCTTCATATGTCATCCTGTCACCTTGCCAGTAAACAAAGTACAAAGTTGTACTTTTGAAGTGTCAAAGCTCCTGGCAGGTAAGTTCCTGCATCCTTCCAGTCTGGACCAGGAAGGCATTTCCCAGAGCAGTGGGCCCGGGCTGTCCCTCAGGGCAGATGGTAGGGCTCCCGCTGGCAGGCTGGGTGTTCAAGTGCAGCTGGACAGAACGAATCAGTCCGTTAATGTCTAGACACCCAACAGCAAAAAGCCCTTTATTTGGAAATCAGCTCTATCCAGCTAATATTGGGGTGCTTCTTCCCAGCCTTCCCTAAGCCTGCAGCTGGATCTGCTCTTGGAGGAGGGTTTGCTTTCTGGTATGTGGAGGCTGTATGAGTTGTGCTGTCAAAGCTGTGCATTTTCCCATGGGGCAGAGGAGGAAAACCCCTTGTTTCAGCTTATAACCAAGTTATGTTTAGAATTGTGCTGGCCTTATCGGCAGTGTTAGTGATCTAAAATAGATCAGGGATGTTGTGTTTGCCCTGTTTCTCCCACAGGCAGTAAGCAAACTCCTGTCTATAAAAGTGTGTCTCCTTAGCCCACTGTAAAATATATCCTTACCTGATCTTTTTCAGGGCATATGGCTGGTGGTGTTGAAGCTGGTGGTGTCTACTACTGCTCTGCAGTGGTAGACAGTGGGAATACAAAATGTTGTGTAATGAAGTGATGTTTTAACACTAGCTGGCACAAGCGCGGAGCTGTGCCAGGTTGAAGGTTTTGGGGCTTGGCATCGGTACCTTTATGCTGGAGATGGATGCATGGTCCTGCTTCCCCTCAAAGGTCCTCTGGCCCTGTTAGCTGCAAGGAGGAGAAGGCTTTATTGCACTGCTGTGACTCAAAGGCTTAACAGACTCTTGGGCTGTCACAGTTTCACTGTCACTACCACAATTTCAACTTGCTTGGAAGAATTATTAGGGCTGGTAGGTAGTGATGAACACTCCATAGCTTCCCTTAGGTTTCTTCCCATGGCATGAAGATGCTGCTGCTGAAGGATGCCAGAAGCATGTACCTACCTCCCAAACACCTCTGCTGTTCATCCGTCTGAGCTGTGGGTGCATGCAATGCCTCTGGTCGCTTTGGAGCCAGGGCCTTTGATTTGCTCAGCTTTAAACTGGCAAATGCTGAGGGTCCTCCAGGTTTTTTTTTCACTGCTTTTATAGTGTTCATCTCTGATTAATGTAACTTCTCTGATCTTCTTTGCAGTGAAACGACTTAAGGAACCAGAGGAAGAGAGGCGTTCCTGGAGGATATGGTGAGACTTCTAATTCAGACCTTGAAAAGACCATGTATCTCTAATACTAAGCTTCTTTTATACTAACCATCTTCTAGGCCCTCTGAGTATCCAGCATGGTATTTCATCATTAAATTAAATGCTCTGCTACTGATTCCTAAGAAAGCCTCCATAAAGTAGCTGGTGCTCCCTAGAAGTAAAATTCTCTACCTAGCTCCTCCAAGAAAGCTTGTTTTTACTGTAAGTGACTGAAGCGAGAGGTTATGTTCCCCTCTCATCTGTTGGCATATCTGCACGTGGGCTGCCTCCCAGGCAGGGTCAAGTTTTGTTCTTAAATTTGATTAATCACTTTGGTGTCCCCTGACCCAGCTCAGGAAAAGACCAGGCAATGTGTCTGGCAGTGTGTGGATGTAAGGTAGCTGGGTATTGCTGGCAGCTTTGGGCGCCTCTACCATACAGGGGTGCTCTGTGGGTTTTACAGGCTGTGAGAGCTGGGCATATGGCTGGGGTCAGCCTATGGTAAAGCTGGCTGGGCAGCATGGAGCTACCTGCCAGTGAGAGTGATGAAAAGCTTGTCAGTCTCCCCAGTTTGGTTCTTCCTCTAAAATAATTTGGCTATTCAATCTAATTCCCTGTGGCTGGATGCAAAAACTGGAAGTGGCTGAACACCTTCCCTGTGCTTACGGCTCGTTTTTCTCCAAAAACTGGGGCTGGCACTGGAGGGTGAACTGCCCTTTGCTGCAGGCTAACTTTCAGCTGCTACATGCTGAAGTGATATCTTTGTTTTTTTCTGAAGTATCTGGAGTCAGCCAAACTCCCTATTTTCACCTCATACAGCTTCTCGAGCATCATGAATGCATCTTGGAGGAAAGCAGATCCATGCAGAGCCTTTGCTTGGATGACTGCTCTGCTGCTGGTGCTCTAGGACCCAGATCTCTCTTCCTTTTTTTTCCTCCAGGTTTTATGATACCTTCAAGCAAGCAATAGGTGCCCTTTTCATCCACTTTGCCAATGTATTTCTGTCAGATCTCACTGAAGAGGACCCTTGTTCTCTGTAAGTACATAAGGTCCTTGCATTCATGTCCTACATCTGTAAAAAGAAGCAAGTCTGTTGAAAAACAAATGGATCAGTTTCCACCATGTATGATGAAGTACTATGTGAGGATAAATCATGCTGACCTTATTTTCAGGGTCTGTTATCATCTGGTTTCTGCAGTCTTCTGGGCTGATGGAGCAAAGTAGTGTAGCCATGCTTTGCTGATGATTAAAAGCACCTTGAAATACACTGGCAAAAAGCTACAGTAAATAATGCAGTGGTGCCCCATGCAGTTGCAAGTGTTAAATGAGCCATTTGTTTGCACACTGGACTTGATTTTGAGGCCAGTCAAACAGCAGCATGAAGAATGCTTTCCTAACTGTGTGGGTGAAAGCCTTTGTCCAATGCACGGGTGTTCTCTTGCTTTGAGAAACTCTTCTAGGCTTCAAAGTGCTGCTTAAAACATTCTGGCCCGTCTCCTTTTAGTATGTTAGTGCTGCACCTTGAGATGTTACTTTAAACAACTTCAGGGCTAAATATAACCTCTGATATGATTCATCATTGTTATTTAAACAGACACTGTTTTAAAATAAATCCTTTTGTGCTTGTGCTGTGCCCTTGACTTTATTTTTCTTTTCCTTAATGTGTTTTACGTTTCCCTGTGCTGCCTGACTTGTCCTGAACCAGCAGCGTAAAGCTCTACAGTCCTGTCCCTGGGCTTTGAGGCTCATACACTCTGTGTCTTGCCCAGTATAAACCACCACAGACCCATGTTTGTATCTGAGTACTTGGACTACAGCAGTTGGAAACTGTAATAAGCTAGTCTGAGCCTTTGGATGTAGAAAAACTTAATGTCGTGTTTTCAAAGTGGATATCAAAAGCAGATTATTATTTTCAGTGTTTTTATTCAGAGGCAGTATCAAGTTCTGGAAAAGGAAGTGTTCATTCCTGTAGCTCTGCTTGGTATTCTCTTCATGCTGTAGAAATCTGACCTGATCTGGCAGAAAATACTCCAGTAATGGAAAACTGGCCAGAAAACATCAGTCTGAATGATTTTTTTTTTTTTCCTCTGGAGTTCATTAAAATTCCAAGCTCTAATCCAGAGCTTGGATTTTGCAATCCCCAGAAGGTTCCTGCAGGTCTCCTGTCTCTGGCGCTCTGTCCAGGGAAACTTAAACATCCAAAGCTGCAGAGCAAAGCCAACAGGCCCAAAATCTCCTGGTAGGGATGGGTTCAGCTCCTGGAGCTGCAGTGGAGACCCTGAACTGAAGGCTTCTGGGGACCCCAGGATGCCTGCTGTTGAGCCAGGGCTCATCACCTCTCCCAAGGTGATGACCTTTGGTATGTCCCTCTCCTCACAGGAGCCTCTTGCAGCTGCTCAGTAAAATGGACTTTTTGCCTCTTGCTGCACAGTTTGCAGAGCAGCTGTGGTGTCTAACAAGCTTCCATTTTCTTGTACCAAATGCCGAAAAAGTTTGATTCATTTTCAGGGAAACTTGGGATTTCACCTTAGTAAGAACAGAAGATGCTGTGAATGGAAAGCCTCCTTTTTGGGGGTAATTCTTAAGCAAGGCTAGTCATTAATTACTGTATGAATAAATGAGTAATGCCAGAGTTGCTCCCTTCTCTGCTGAAAAAGCTTTTAAATTAAGAAGTTGCTGGTAAGGCTGTAGGTCAATCCAAAAAAGAGAGTGGGATGGGACTATTAAGTAGGGATTGTTGAAGTCTTGGGCTGATTGCATGTTAGTTTGGGTTTTTTATGTATACCCATATTGAAATAAGATTTTGAATTAGCCCGAAGAACACAACTGAAACCTGAATTTTCCGCTGTTCTTAGCTACCTTATTAATTTCATCCTTGATGCCACGCTGGGGATGCTGCTGATCTGGCTTGGCGTGAAATTCGTCTCCTGCATCGTGCAGCGTAAGAAAAACACCTACCTGGTCTTCGGGGAATACGGTAGGTGTCAGCCGCTCTGCACAAAGGTGCCTTTGCTGTCAGCTCTGAATGGGGACAAGGAAAGGGAAGGAACTACAGTTTGGATAAAACACACGAGGAGCCTGCTTCTGTTATTCCTTCTCCAAGGAGCTCCCAGGGCGAGGGTACCAATCAACGTATGAAATGCTGGGACGTCACTGGGTCGCAGGTAGCTCTGCCCACTGCCTTGCCAAGCACGCTTGGGCATAGCAGGTTGGTGATGAAAGGCTGAACGTTCCCCTGGGTGGATAATATACCCCAGGACATGCCCATGATAAACTAAGGTGTGGTAGGGTGATTTTTGTGGGTTTTTTTTTTTCCCTTTAGCCTCTTAGCTCAGAACATGGTGGTGTTCTTGTATTTGCCTTGAGCTGTAGCAGGAATCAGCAGGACACAGCCTGGCCTCAAAACTGAGTTTTCAAATGACTTGTGGGGTTTTGGGGTGGGGAGGGAGAGTTGTCAGCTGATGTAAAAACAAAACAAAACAAGCCTGAGTGTGGCATCTCCGATTCGATTGGTGCCTTGAGATTGCTGCCTGAAACTGAAAAGTTTCAGAAAAGCTTTTCCCAGCCAGCCCCACTAGAGGGTAGCACTTCTCTTCAGAAAGAGCAGAGCCACTTCCAGGGGAGCAGTGCTTCTCCCTGACTGCAGGAAAGGGAAATATTAACACTTTGCCTATTTTACGTTATATCTAATATAAAGACGAATTCAGTCTTACTTTAGAAAATACATCCTGTTCCTACTAATCGCATTCCCACCTTTAAGATCTTAATGATTCAGTCTGTTCTGAAGGTAGTCTCGTTCTGTTGTATTTTTAGTAGCTGGTCTGATAACTGAGCTGGTGAAACTTGGGCCAAGCTAGGATTAGCATGGAGACCCCACTCAGGCTGACGTTCAGTGGGTGCTGCAAATGGGTCTTGTCATGGGGTGAAGAGGATGGTTGGGTTTGAGACAGCAGGAAGCAGCTACAGACTGGGAATGAAATGACAACAGAGGGGTTGCAATGATGGGATGTGGTAGGGCTGGCTCTCGTCAAACCTGAGTGTGGCTTTAAAGGCTGCAGTGGTCTCCAGAGCAGGTTCAGCATCCTGACAACATGCATTTGGTGGGGGCTACCCTTTTTTCCATAATGGCCCTTCCTTAAAGAGCTGAGGAGCCAAGCACAGAGTGCTGAAGTCATTCAGATAGGACAGCAGGGGAATTCTTGGTTCAGGGACTACCGTTTTTCCTTTTTTGAGCAACAAGGACTTGAAGCCCAACTGCCGCCATCCCGTGGCTCAGCTTCACATGCCACGTCTGCAGTTGAGAAGCAGCAAGGAGATGTTAGTGTATTTGACAGCTTTCTTTAACCTTGCAGACCAGCAACGAACTTCTGTTGAGCTGTAGCTGGCCCCTCATGAAGGCTGGCTTCGATTACAGAAACAGTTCACTCCTGAGGAAATCTTGCTTTCATTAATGGAAAAAAAAAAAAAAGTCCTGCTGTTGCTTGAATTTAGCTCTCTCTTGGTGCAGGTCTCTGGCCAGAGTGACCGCAGTGGAAAAGTTAGGTAGGAGTTAAGTGTCGTGTCCAATGCAATCCTGCTGTCGGGCTAGGGAAGGAAAACTGCTGTCCTCATCTTGGATGTTAAGTAACTTCCAAAACAGCTTGGAAATGCTAGTAAATCTTGTACAGTTTGATACAAATTCCAGAAATATGATTCATTTTCTCATCTAATTGCTGTACCAGACTTTATGTTGCTTTGCTCAATTCTCCTGAGAAGCAAAAGCATCTCTTGCAGTCCCGTAGTGGAGGAAGGGCCAAATACCAGGGAAGCACCAAATCAGTGTTGCAGACAGTGATGAGTGCCATTGCTCCAGCCATCAGGAAGGAACAGCTGTGTCTTTGGCCAGTATAGCCAGTACCCATCTGTATGCATGATTTTTGAGGGGGAAAAAAAAAACCACCAAATCTTGCTGCTTCCTTTCTGACCCTCCAGATCTTGGTTGCATCCCTGCAACTGATGCAAACCGCTGTCATCCTTTGTTTTGGGCTCCAGCAGTACCTTCTGCTCTGCTGTTGGTGTGCCTGTTCCCGCAGTCCTGGGTGACTCCACCTGTGTGACTTCAATAGCTGCATTAATGGGGAAGCAAAGAAAAGGGAAGGGAAAGCATCTAAATCTACATTGCTATTTTAAGCATGCGGCTGTCCAGAACTGTTCAGAAAAGTCAATTCCTTTCATATTTCCAAAAACCAGGAGACAGCCATGCTGAGATCAGCCTCTCTTGTGCCTGAGCTCAGCCAAAGACTGACGCAGCCAGGGATGACCTGTGTTTTTGCTTGTCGAGAGTCAAAGATTCCTATATGCTGATGTTCTTCCATCTTCGCCCAGCAGCTCTTGGTTGCTCCTTGGGCTGTCTCAGAGCACTGGAGACTGCATTTTAAAAGGCTGCAGACTCTTCTAAAGGTGCTTAGCTCCTATGATCAAAGATTGGAGAGGGTTATTGTTTGTCTTGGTTCAAGTAAGCTTTGGAGAATGAGGGTTGCCTTACACGTACTCAAAGCGGACAAACTCCGCGAACGCTCTGTGCACCATTGCTCTAGCAAGGTAGCAGCAGGCCATGTCTCGGTGCTGTTAGGGAGAACGTGCAAAGGACTGGAGAGGTGCATACCAAGGGTCTTGGAGGTGCTGCTGGGTCTGTATGGACTGAGCAGGGGATATGCTGGCTGGAGTCAGAGCATGCAGATGAAGCCTGGTTCAGCTTTGTGCCCCACCTCCAAACTGCTCCAGCAGTCTTCCTTGACCAATCCCATGGTGATAAGTAGCTCCCTAGAGAGAACCTCTGGATGGCTGCAGTGTCCTGGCACTGTGGTTGTGTCTAATAACTTTAAGTATTACTTTAAAAATATTGGAGTATGGCTTTTAGGTAAGCAAACACTATGAATTTGCATTAAAGGATGGTTTCCACAATGTGTGAGTAAAATTCTGAAAGGAACATTAAGAAATGATGGGGACAAAGAGTGTTCTTACTTGAAAATTCCTCTCTGGATGCCCATCTGGAGACTGGCTTGTGTGTCTGTGGCTGCGGTCACTGCCTAGTCTAAAGCTTGATGCTTTGTGCTCATTCACTGCCTGGAAATGGAAAGGCATGTTCCTTGGAGGCCTTTAAAGTCTGTTTAGTGGCCTGCTGAACTCTACTGGTCAAATTTAGTTATAGGAGAATATGCTGCGTGCCAGCTGCGGAGTTTAACTGAGGATCTGTGTAGGCTGCTTTTGGCCCTGTTGTGATGTTGTACAAAATTTCCATAACAAATATTCCCACGTCCCGAAGCAGCCAAGGGAGCTTGCTGCTAATGCTTGAGGAAATACTGTCGAAAATAGTCCTAACCTGAGGGGCTGTCCTGTCCTTTGCATGCTTGGCCTTTCCACATCCAGGATCGGGGAGAAAAAGTGAGGAGAGGACTGAGGGTCATCCTCAAATGGTCCCCTCCTCTGAGCAGGGGTGCAACCCTTTGAACCTTCCTGATCTGGCCGATAGCAGCTGTGTTTACCCCAGTGTACTAGCAGTATTTACAGGGACCAAAGACCCCAAGCAGTGGTGTGACACTGGGGACTGATTCCAGTTCTTGTAGTGCAGATGCAGAATGTACCAGAGAGGTTTGGGGTGTCCACTGAACCCATGGGGCTGCTCTGATGCTGACTTGACCTGCCCATAACTGCTGCAATGCTGGTCGTGTCCCAATCTCAGAAAACTTGTTCTTGCCCCCAAAGTGCATAATTCTGTGCAATTCAGATGTTTTCCTGCTGTTTCTTATTCCCCTTCTGTACTTGCCACTGCTAATCAGACCCCTTGGTTTTGGAGGTACCATTTGAAGTATCTCTCAAGGGGCTTTTATTGACTTTTTCTATCCCCACCATGTCACCCAGCACAACTTCCAGTGCTTTCAAATACTCACTTTTCTTCAACCCCGCCCCCAGAACCCTCCCCTTCGGCTGTGGTTAAGCTTTTTTCCTACCTGCTCCATGTGCACAGTCCCCAAAAGACCATAAATAAAGCTGTCTGGCAGAAACGTGTGGGCTGTGCTGACAGCTTGGTGTGTTAGACAGCCTGGATTAAAACTAATCCTGTTGTGTGGTAACAACTCAAATAGCTCAAGCAGTGCTGCTTCTGCTCTGTGAGCAGTTGAGCTCCCACGCACAAGGAGAATATGCGAGATGTGCATTTGTGTGAGGCTGCTGCAAGCACCAGCGGTCCCAGGTCTGCACCAAGGAAGTTTTGCTAATCACAGAATGGTTTGGGTTGGAAGGGACCTTAACGACCATCCAGTTCCAACCCCCCTGCCATGGGCAGGGACACCCTCCACTAGACCAGGTTGCTCCAAGCCTCATCCAGCCTGGCCTTGAACACTTCCAGGGATGGGGCATCCACAGCTTCTCTGGGAACCTGTCCCAGTGCCTCCCCACCCTCTCTGGGAAGAATTTTTTCCTGTTCTCTAATGTAAATTTCCCCTCTTTCAGTTTAAGCCTGTTACCTCTTGTCCTGTCACTACAGGCCCTTGTAAAAAGCCCCCCTGCCAGGCACTGGAAGGTGCTCTATGGTCTCTCTGGAGCCTTCTCTTCTCCAGGCTGAACAAGCCCAACTCTCCTAGCCTGTCCCCATAGAAGAAGGGCTGCAACCCTCAGAGCATCTTCGTGACCTCCTCTGGACTCACTCCAACCAGTGGTGGGGTGGGCAGCACCAGCGATGCTGCTGGAGGGGAATAGTCTGAATGCAGTGGGTGCGTCCCTGGGGGGGAAGGGGGAGAGTTTCTTCTATTAGGGTGGGAGATGGCTATGAGAAGAATTGAGTAAAGGGTGTTCACTAAGGTAAAAGGAGAGGCTGATGGAAGAGTCAGTGCGTAGAGGTGGGAGGTCTGGGGTTACCTTTGTGCTAGGACTGGGGACAAGCAGCTGCTCTTGCTTCAGGGAAGTGCTCAAAGGAAGTATGATGCATGGCTTCTAACGGATGTGGTGCAGAGGATGAAAAGATCCTTTGGACTGGTTCCACCACTCTTTTACAAGGAAATAAAAGCTTTGGATGCAAGCATGAAGAGGAGGGCATCTGTTTGGGTTTAGCCTCCAGGAGGAGGACTATTTTGTTTGGCTGACAGGTCATCTTGTATGGCAGAAACAGTCTTGTTGGTATTTGCCTAGATTTATGTAATGGAAACTCTTCGCATAAGAAAAATCCTCTCCCATCCATAGAGCAGGGCACCTCTGGGCAGCACTTGATCCACTAAGGACATCAAGTTTCATCTGAGGATGCCTCCAACTGTCTTGCTGTAGGAAGCCAGCACCTAAATGAGGTGTGTAGTTAGCTGGGATCAGCTCCAGTTTTCCAGCCTTACTTCCTAACTGTGGAAGGAGATGATGTAACCAGTCTGTTTTATAGACTTGTCCAGGGACCTCACCAAAGGCTCCCTCTTCCCTGAGGTGCCAGTAGGTGCTGACTTGTATGTCACTGGCATTAGCCAGAGTTAGGTGAGGTAGACTTGGATGATGGCCATGCTGAGGTGGATCAGTGGTCCTTGGATGACTTCAAACCCACTGAGGTATGGAGCAGCCAGCTGAGCTCCTTAGTGAAGAGGAAACAAGCCACTGTCTGTTTATAGCTGAAGTAATCCTTGCAGGTCTGTGGGCCATGCTGCTGTTTCACTTTCATCTTTGTCCTGAGTTAGTTTGGCACTGAGCAGCCTCCTGTCCTTGGGAGACCAAAAGACAGTAACAAGTAACTGCGAGGCCCCCTCTGATCTTCCTGTCAGGGAATGGAAATTGTCCTGCCTAAGTCTGTGCTCCAGGATGGATTCCTGTACGGAAACATCTCATCCCATAGTCTGAAAACAAAGCTCGAATGTAAGTGGAGAAGGAAGAAGAGATTGCAAGATGGTAGTAATTGAGCTGCTTAAGGTGACAGCAGATGGCCAAATCTGGCCTCTGTGGAGGCCTGTGGGTCTCTTTCCATACCCTTCCATTGTCTATCCTGGACATGTAAGAAGTTCTGCTGTCCCTCTAACTCTGGAGGAGGTTCACAGCATCTTCTGTAGGTGAGGTAGAAAGAACCGGAATGACAAATGAGAACACTGGAAGCTCCATGATGGGATGGAGGCACTTCTGACAAGGTGGGATGTGGTGGATAGTAAGTGGTGCAGGTCTGTCCCGCTTGGTAGCGCGGGCTTGCAGTACCACGTGCGTATGCCATGCAAACTTAGCCAGTGAAGTTGGCCTAACAGGGGCAGACCTCTGGTCTTGGAGAAGTGGGGTTCCCCAGGTGGGATCTTGCACTTGCTCAGTAAAAACTGTTCTCTAGCGAAGGGAAAAAAGGTTTTCCTTTTCCAAAAGTTGTCAGAACCCAAGAGCAATTTGATGTCTTTCTTGCTAACTGAAAGTGAAGGGAAAAAATCTTGGGTGAGGAGCTATTAACCTTGGGCAAGATTGTCTTTTCTAGGTGTATCAGCCTGGTTAGCCAAAACCTGTCTGTGAAGATGGTTTGTTGAGGGTTAGGTCTGTCAAGTGCACAGGATGCAAAACAAAGAACCATGGCTGTTTGTGGTGATGAATGGTAAGTGACTCCTATCCCCAAAAGAGTGTGAGGGAAGCAGCTATTTGGGAGAGATCTGAAAATTCCTGTTGCTCCTCAGAGGAAGCATTCGGCGAATGCCATCGTGACTGCAGCATAGAAGAACCGACTCACAGTGGGTGCTGTGGCTGTTAGCCGCATCCCCCCTGTGGGGACAGAGCACAGCTGACAACACAGAGCAAAAGGGAAAGAGTTCCAATGCAGGAAGGAAATGATGGATTTGTTTGTTTTCCTGTTTTGTTCGTAATTGGAATTCTGATGGGTGATGGTTAACCTGGGGTTTGTAGGAGAATTGGTCATTCTTGGGGTATGGGGCAAATAAAACCCCACTGAACCTGTACTAGCCACCCGAGTCTAGTGGGAGAGGCTGTCCATGCTTCAGGAGTATTAAAGTCTCTCTGACACTGGCTTTTATTTGCCAGCTGCATATAGCACTGCTCCTGTCTTCTCCGCAGACCACCCATTCAGCTGCTGCCTGCCAGGGAGCAGACATGCGCTTTCCAAATTCCTCTGCTGGCTGTGCTTGTTGCACTCGCACGTAACCTTCCTGGCTCCCTCTTCCTTCCCCTCTCCCTGCGGTTGCCTGCTGGTCTGGCACTCTCTGCTTGCTGTCCTCACAGCTCAGCAGCCTCTCTGCACTCCCAGCCTCCCAGTCCTCTCCTCTCCTTTGCTTCCTTCTTGATTGCAGCTTGAGCAACTGAAAAGCTGGGATGCAAGGTGATCACACAGGTCTCTGGCTGGAGATGCTAGCTGGATGCCTCTACTTCTTAGTTGCAGCTTTGCAATGAGGCAAATGTTTTGGTACGTTGCTAACAAATGACAGAACGAGGACATGCAAACCTGTTTTGCCCTTGCTGGGGAGTGGTTCCCCTTGGAGCTGGGCTTGGTTGGATACCAGCTCTTACTAAATCCCTGTATGTGCTGCTCGTCTCCCTGGATGGAGGTTTGCAGAGTGGTTTGGATAAATGTGCTTTTGCAAACTGCTGGTGTTGCCTTCCCCTGACATGTCTCAACAGTACTGTGCAGGGAAAAGTGGGGCAGAGCTCCCAGTCCGCTGCCATCAGACAGTGTCAAGCATCAGCATCTCACAGTGGGTTGGGTTCTCTTGCACAGATGCAATTCCAAATTCTGGCCCTATTACTGGAAGCAAGTGTTACCAGGGGTTATCTTTGTATTCAAGTGGTAAGAGGAAATGCCGCAGCTTTCCTAAGCCAGATAGTGTAGCTCAGTTTTGCAGACCTGAGATATTCTGATGAGCCAGGGAAGATGATAACCAGCTGGCAGGATGCTTGCAGAGGGCTGAAGCAAGCATGTGTAATAGATACGGCACCATTACCATTGTTAACAATACAAATATGCTTTTACTTATTACTTGGTGAGTACCCCATTGGATACATTCATATTTAATTAGCATTGATTCTTTTTGAGTGAATTGCGCTAAAACCTGGGGCACTGGAGCCCCTGTCTCTCAGACTGTGAGTATCACATAACTAGCCATTCACTTACTTCATCAACAAAATACTAATTCTGATCAGGACTGAAAATTTGTGCTGTTTGTGTTGAAAATGATGACCAGAAATTTGCAGACTGTTGTTGGTAACCGGGTGGGTCAGGCTTGGCAGGGACCAAATTTCAGGTGATGTCTTTAATGATTGATTTTTATTTTTTTTGTAGAGGAGTGTGCTGGAGACTGACTGATCCTTGTGCAGAGGAGGGTCAGTCCAGCAGTATCTTGTCTTGTGAATTACTATTGGGATTAGCTTTAATTCAGAAGCAGTTATGAGTCTGCTATTCTGATCAAAATGCTCCAGGATTTTGAGACTCCTGTCTACTGGAAGAGTGGGAGAAAAGTTGGGGGGAGTGACCCATCTCTACAGACATTTCTAGGTTTGCTGAGGTGAAATGAAATCTCTGGTACCTTGACAAAGGAGTACCAGAAAAGGGGCAAACCAAATGACTGCCCTAAAGCAACATATGCTTGTAAGGAACTGAGTAGGATGCTGAGATTTCTGAGATTCCAAGCTTTCCCTATCCAAAGGATTTTAGTGGTCTGTGCTTTGAGAAGATGGGATACTTGCCCTGTTGCACAAGCAGGGCTTCTTCCCCTCAAATGCCTGTATCCATCCAGTTCAAAGTAGCTCAGCACAATGGGGAGGATGCTGGCAATGTCTATTGGTGGCTGAAGGAGAGGGAAAATGTGTATCCCAAAGGCTGTATATCCTTTCCCCGGAGTGGAGGAGAGCATATTTGTTCATAAAACTTGATCCAGCCTCCTTACAGTTACCAGGAATGGCTTTTCCATTAAGCACTTGATATTACTGGCCCTCGAGAGCCCAGAAGTGTCTGTGAGTGCTGAGGTTGCTGGATAAACATAGGGAATTCGGGCAGAGCCAGAACTGTATCTCTTCCCCTTTTACAGAAGCTGACTGATGGTCTTGTAGGACTTTTGCTCCAGCAAAGCTGTTGATGTAGGAAGGACAGGCAGTGGGGGAAGAGATGCAAGTCAGGAAGGCTTTTAGTGGTGGATTTCAGAGGCAGGTTTGTGGAATGGAGAGCAGGACAGAGGTAGATGAAGTAGTGTTAGCACCTGCTAGGTAGGTAGAGCTTTTTGGTGTCTGCAATTGTTACTTCCTTGCCTTTCAGATTAAACAGAGGTCTGGTTAATTGCCTTCTCTGTTTTAGAATCAACCCTAAAAGGAGTGGAAAGAGAGAATCAGCTTCTAGACCAAAAGGCTGATGGTGGTAGTGGTGTATGTTGTGTCTTGTGAGGGAGAGCTCTCTGACTTATAGCCAGGTTTGATTCAAAAGCACAGCTGCACTACAAAAGACAAGTAGCTGCCCTGATAAAGGGAGTTCACACAAATGGAAGCAGGGTGCATTTTTGCCTGTGTGCACTTATTTCTGTACATGAGTTTGCAAAGATGCACAATGAGCTGCAAGTAGTAAGGGATGCAAGTCTGCTAAATTTTCCCTAATACAAGTCAGATTTACTTTTTTTTAACTAGAAAGATTTGAGCTTAGATCTGGGTATGTTTTGATCTTCAGTGGAGTAATGGCTTGTAGACCTAGCAGGGACCCAAACCTTTCTACCCCTGGTATGTCCTCCTACAACTGCAGATAAAATTAGTTGAGAAATTTTCTAAGTTTGTTATTATTTGTCTTGCTGCAGAACTCGCAGTATAGAATCACTTCCCCTGTATCTCTGATCAGCTCTGGTATCAAGCACAAGGCAGCTTTTCTCTAAGGCTGTCTCCTCCTGTCCTCTGTCTCAGATCTAATGTGCTGTTTCTCCAGGTGACCCTCCACAGGCTGCTGCCTGGGTTGGCCAGTGTGTCCTCTACCTGCTAATCATGGTTTTTGAGAAGATTGTGATTATCCTTGTCCTGCTGATCCCTGGTTGGACAAAAGTAAGTTCCTGAGCTGTATTTTTCTAGCCACAGCTGTTGTGGCTTGGTTTTTGTCAGCTTTGCCTTATTAGTGGTCCACATCATCATAGTTCTGTAATACTTAAACTTGTTGACATCTCTTTGTAATCATTAGCTGTTACTTAAGTTTGGGGAAATGTGACTTTTGTAAGAGTTTGGCTTTTGGTACATTCTCTTGCTAGTCAGAAGCTAGTGGAATGAGATGCTGCTTTAATTTTCTTTTCCATCCTTGGAAGGACAAAATAGCCTGGGCTGGCAGCTGAGCTACTGCAGTTCTGCCAGAGGATTTCTACACTATCTCAGCAAGTCAATTCATGTTGGTGTTTCCCATGCCTAACTAGGGAGACTCTTAAGTATTAATTTGGAAAGAACCATCGCAGTATGATGCTGTCTTTCTCCCCCAGCTGCTTCTGTATGATAGCTCATGCAATGGTAATTGTGTTGATCACAGGTTTCTCATTTAAAAAATAATGATCCTGGGTCAGTTGTAGCCACATACCTGTGTATAAAGATCGATTCTGGGTCTCCACGCAAATCCAAAACATAGCCTCATTCTAGCTACTGTGAAGAAAATTAACTCTGTCCCAACTAAAACCAGCACAGTGGATAATTCCAGTATTGAGTGCATTTACATTGATGCCTAGGACCTCGCAGTCTGATGTGTCTTGTACACCAGTCTGGAGGTGCTTACCCCTTCCTGTTAAGGGTTTGTCTGTCTAACCCAGTAGCCTACAACATGCACTGGGACATACACGTGTTCAGCAGCACGCACTGCTAGATCTGGAGATGCTGCTGTGTTCCTCTCTGTTTATTCGTGCATAGCTGGTGTCCTTAACTTACAGCTAGGCTCCAAGGGGCCAAGGAAAGCCCCTCCGGTTGTCTCAGGTAGTTAAACTGAAAGACTGGAAGTACTTATTTCTTGATCTGTACCAAATCCTGTGTTTGGCAGCTGGGGTAAGGGAATAACCCATGTGATATTTTGAAGAGCTGGGCTGAAGCAAAGGCTGCAGAGCCCTAGGTTAGGTAGGAGACTGCTGGAGTCAGAAGGCAACCAGTTTGCAGCAAAGATGTCTTGACAGAGCTGCTCATGTAATGCTCCTAAATGCTTTCTCCTTTGCAGCTTCAGCAGATCCTCCTGAGTTACATACCAAACCCCCAGCTGGAGCTCATCCTGGTCATGTTTGTTGTGCCTTTTATAGGCAATGTAAGTGACACCTCTGGGAGTGCTGGGTGGGGTGGGTTGGAAATCATGGTCCCCACTCAACAGGGAGCATGTACAGGAACTGGCCTGGGACAGCCTTGAGTAATTGAAGTGGCTGGGACAGGGTGGAGGGGAGTGGAAACAAGTATTTGGTGCCATGAATACAAAAATGTCACTGCTGCCCTGCCATGGTCTCTGCTCCCTTGTCCAAGCTGCTGGGTGGCTGACTCTGAAGAAAGCTGGGGCTTGTTAACTGAGGGCTGCATCTGGCAGCAAACTACAGGTGTGGGAATACCTCAAAGCCCGAAGTTCCTATAGGATGGGTTGTCAGTGGTGACTTTTGGCAACCTACCAATCTAACCCCTTGGCTAGACTTCAAACTGTGTTACAGTAAGGCAAGGTGTTCAGGTTACCCAGAACTATTGATCTTCACAAAGCTAATTTGGTAAACCCTCTTGAAAGCTTGGCTTTTTCCTAGTTCCCCTGATTCTGGGTAGTCCTTGACCTGTGGCTTAGTTCCTGCCAAGATGGGAAGTGAGAACAAGGTGTTAATATTCACATCCCCCTGGACAAGGAGTGATTTGAACTCTCTTCATTTTATACCATGAGCATTGCAATGGATGCAGCACTGGCAAAATTAGGTTTAGCTGCCCATGCTACCAGCCTGACTCCCCACCCCAGGCTGCATGTAATTATTTGAAGGGGAGCTCTGGTTCTCAACTGACCAGTGACTGATTCAGACGGAGCAGGGGAACCTGGGATGGAGCTTGGTTCACTGGTTATTTCCAGGTGGAAACTTAGCCTATTGTGGTGTCTTTCTTTTTTCCCGCTGGATCTTCAGCAACTATGAATCAATAGGATTTATGTGAGAAAGGATCTCGGGGAATTTGACTCATTCAACCCCCATGGGCACACTTCATACAGGTTTAATTTAGATATTAAATTAGGTTGATCAAGACTGGGCCTCTGGGCAAGCCAAAAGGAGAAGAAATAGCTGTGATTGCAGAGGCCAAAATACAAAGCCATTTAATCTGATATCTAGATATCAGGAAGAAGTTCTTCACAGAGCGGGTGGAGAGGCACTGGGACAGGTTGCCCAGAGAAGCTGTGGATGCCCCATCCCTGGAAGGGTTCCAGGCCAGGCTGGATGAGGCTTGGGGCAACCTCATCTAGTGGAGGGTGTCCCTGCCCATGGCAGGGGGGTTGGAACTGGATGATCTTTAAGGCCCCTTCCAACCCAACCTATTCTGTGATAATTCTAACTTCTGTCTCCCCAAGGCCATTATGTTCTGGGTTGTGGACTGCTTGATCATGAGGAAATATAAACAGAAGGACTCCTTGGACATCAATGGATCCATAAAAACTGCTTGGGCTAGGAAGACTGAGGAATCTCAGGTAAGACCAAGGATGTCCTGTGTTTGAGAGTAAAATGCAAGCTTGTGGCATGCTCTGTGTGATTCACCGCTATCATATAACGTAGCATCACGCTGCCTAGACCTAAAGTGATGCTTCATGCACGTGATTGATGACCCTGCTAAGTCAAACTGACCTTCCGTGCTTGTAGCTGAAGTCAAGAGGGATGTTTTCTGGGATGATCTGGGCTTTTCTAATAAAGAGCAATATTGCAGCGCACAAAATGTTGCTGAAATATTGCTCTAAATTATGACACTGTCTTGTTGAGGGATGAGCTAGCTTTTGCAGTGACCTGTGTGGGCTTGTTGGAGTGGTGGGCTGAAGCTGGTGGGTGCCTCTGCATTGTCTCTTTCAACTTTTCTATTTTTAACTGTAACTTAGAGCTTCCTTTCCTTACTGTACTTGGGAGCATCCTCTTAGAGTACAAGACCTACCTGGGAATCCTGGTTTTGTCAGCATTTGTTACTTTTTCAGCCAGATGATGGTTCCTTAGCTGTAGGAAGCTGTATTTTGTGCAGTCTGAGCTTGACACAAATTATGGGGGGAAGTGCTTTTCAGTCCCAGCAGACTTTGTGGTCTCTACCCCAGAGCTGATGAGAAGCACACTGCAACATTAGTAAGAACAATCCGAGTAGCTGAGTTGAAATCCCTTCTTTCCCCTGGCACCCAGACCGTTTCAAAGTGCTGTGTGTACAACTGCTGATATCCTGCACTTTACTGGCGAGACTCACGGAGATAAGATAGCTTCTGCTAGTCGCAGGCTGGCTCCTGCAGCAGCTTCTGCTGAGAGATTTGGCATGAACAGAAATAGCTCTTGCTTTCTGAGAGCCCTTTCGTAAAAGGGTAACTCTGCTCTTTTGCTGATGCGTGGGATGGTCAACTAGTAGTGACGCTGCAATGCACACAGAGGTGAATGCGTGTTTGGCAGTCTGCACAGCAGCGATGGCTTCCACGGCTCGAGGGTGCAGTGGGGAAGTGGCTGCTGCTCATGGGGATGTGGTGTTGGAGGCATCCTCCTTCTGGCAGGAAGGGCAGGCAGATGTGAGCAGCTGTTGAGACAAGTGACTCACTCCTCCTGGCCCTGCCTCCAGATAAACAGTTGAAGCTTGTCAAGGTCACTAGGAACATGCAAACTGTTGCCCCAGGGAGTTTCCCGAGTGGTGAGGGCATCCTCCAGAAATCTTCATTGCCTTGGAGAAAGAAGGGAAGAGAGACCTGGGCTGGGCAGCACCAGTATGTCCTGATGGTTATGCATTGAAGCTGAGAACTCATACCTAGGATTTGAAGGTGGAGTAACTCTGGGCATGTACTTGTCCCTGGTTATGGCACAGTGCTGGTTTCTTGGTGGTGGCTGATGTTAAGAGTGGTACTTTCTTAGAATAGCTAGGTTGGAGGTCTGCTCAAAATCTAAAGCTGCTGGTAAAGATCTGTTTTACTGACTGGATATGCTGGTGTGTTCCTGAAGGTTTAAGATTTAGAATTGCACCAGAGAAGCAAGGGTAAGGAGGTGACACCTCTAGTTGAGACACCAACCTCCTTTCCAGCCTTTTGAACTTAAACTTGCAGCATCCAGTCCCGTAGATGGTGGCTGCTTTGGATACCCAGATGGTGTTGCACTTACTGATCCTCCATGGAAATGGAGCTGGCCCTCTCTGCCTAACTCCACTGAAGGGGTGGGGGAGCAGGTGTTTTGTGGCCTCTAGCTCAGTTTTGGATCTGAAGGGAAAATACCTGTGATCTCCAGAAGCTAGAAAAGACTTTTCTGGTAGCTCAATTTAGACAGGTTGTTTCAAGTGACAGAAACAGCTTCCACAGCCTGACTCTTGCTGTCAAAGGCTTCTTCCATCTTCCAAGGACTTAACTCCTTTTCTCAGACAAGTTTTTGTGGAGATCTTTAATGTGCAGATCATCTGTCCATCCCAAAACCCTCTGATCCACCACTGCAGTGGGGAGGACTGCTGTGTAGTTGGAGCAGTCTACAGGGACTGCCTCCTTTCTGCTCAGATGTGTTCCTGTGCCTCTGGCCACACAAATAGTTTGGGCAGAGAAGGAAGATAATGAAGAAATACAGTGGAGGGTGACCTGCTTTTCCAATTCCGCTTCTTGGCACTGTGCCTCAAGGTATAGTCATGGGCTCCTGCTTCATGTGTCAACTCTTTAGGCTATAAATTAAAGATCGTGTTGGCTGACTGGGCCCTACAGCTGTACTGGCTGGAATTTAGGCTCAAAAACAGAAAATTAGGGTTTGTTGGGCTTGTTGGTGCTAATAACCTGTTCAAGCAGGGGAATTTTTTCGCTTCCTGTTGCCCAGTGGAGGTGGAAGGAGGGGGGCTGAGAAGCATCTGCAGAGGGCAGAGCTGGCTGAGGCTAATGTGTCCCGTGGTTTATCAGGGTTCATCAGGGCTGTCTAGCAGCAGGCGCCAACAGCTCCCCATCATGCTGCCTTCTTGAATTTCAACCCTCTGCCTATCTTGCCAGTACAGAGTGTCATTATTTTCACTTGAACTAGCAGTTTGTGTTTGGAAAAGGAGGGGGGTGAGAGGAAGGAGAATGGAAAGGGGGCTGAAGTTAACCTGTTAAAAACCCACACTCAGTATTTTCTATAGGCATAGCAGGAAAACTCAGCTTTGTCCTTGACTTGGTAGACCAGCTGGGTAGCAAGAAGAAACCCAACAACCAGGAATCCTGCCCCTGGTGTCACTTACTGACTCCGTGGCTGCAGTGTAGACCAAAAAACTGGCAGCCCCTTGTGGGTTTTAAGGCTCTTCTGGTGAGACACAGATGTGACGATGGGCTCTTGCTTGTAATAAAGCAACTCCTGAACTTCCTTTACACTGAAACCCTGAAAGGGGCAAACTCACTCATGGCTGGAAGAATGTCACCATTCCTTACAAGTCAGTCTGAAACCTTTCTGTTGCTTCAGAGTCGTGCCTTGCCTTGGTAAATCTTCATGTGGTCTTGTGGGGGCTTTTTGCCTTCTCTCGTGAGAGGGAAAGACATCTCTCCAGTGCTACTCTGAATCCAGTGCTGTTCAGGCTGGGGAAATGCATTCATCTGCACAGCCCTTACTTCTGCTTTGCATGTGTCCTGCCCTTGACCTCAGTCTCTTTTCCTTTGCCCTTGCAAGTGCCAATAAACTTCAGATCTTATCAGTGATTTCTTTGTTTCCTCCACTTAGGAAAACAAGTCAGTTTTAATAATGTTTTATTTGATCTTTTTTTAACTTGTTTTGGGGTTTTATTTTTCCCAGGGTTGGTGAGTGAGTTTCTGCTCTTTATCTGAAGGCTTACATTTTCAGGGACCTTAAATCAAAATTTAGTCTAATAACAGTGGTACTTGTGAGAAACATTAGGGGTGCAACTAGAGGTTAATTTAAGGGTGGGAGGAGAGCTAATACACTACACGGGGACCTGCCTTTGGTCAGCATGGAGTTCAACACCTGTGCTAATTCCTTACATGGGAGCTGTGACTTTTGGCAAATCTCTAGACTGAAGATGCTGATGAATGCCAATACCTATGCTGCTTGCTTTAAGTAGGGAAGAATATACTCCAAGAGCGAGTTTGATTTGCTGGTTGATTAACTGAGCTGTTTTTCAAATATGTCGAGGTGAGCTGAGGTGCCTGGTCCTTATGGGAATGCTAAATGAAGCAGGGGGGCTGTCTCTGGAAGGGCACTCCAGAGCTCCTCTAAGCTCAGCTGCAGGAGGGTGGTGGGATGGTTCCTACCTCTACACCAGGCTGGTGGAGCCTTAGGCAAACAGGTTTCCATGGCTAGCAGGGAAGTGTCCCCAGAGCTGCTTTGTTTTACAACCTGTGTCCTAGTTCTGTCTGTACAATCTCTTTCTCCACTGTTGCAATGGCTTGGTCATCTAAAGTGTCTGCTTGGATGGGGTACCCAACCAGTAGGCAGGAGGGTTCTGTTCTTCCCCCAGACAGGAGGGGATTGGCAGAGCATGTGGGCAGCCCCGCTTTGGTAGTGTGACATGTTTTGTAAGCTGCTGCCCTCCTGGTGCAGGGAGGAATGCATGAAGTATGTGAGGACTGCTGAGTGAGACAGTAGCACATTGTTCCGGGACTGGGAAACCATGGCCCATTCCCAGCTGTGCCACCAACATGCTGTGATCCTGACCTGGACACATCTGCAAGGGAAGTGCCTTGTCCAAGTTGTGCTGAAAACTCCCAAACTGGAGTTTCGTTTGGAAAACCGTACGTGAGGGTCTGTCCCATGACTCACAGCGATGAGGTGCTGTCTCATGATGAAACTCCCTGGGGAATTGTGGAAAGGTTCCTGGGGGGCTGTTGGCTTGAGCAGCTTTGTGTGAGCTGGATGGTGGGCAGGCAGCAGCCTGAATGGGTTTGGATGCACAGCGCTTAGTGCCTGCTTTGTCATCCACGCTTGGCTGCAAGGGGATTTGAGTTTGCAGCTGAAACCCACCGAAATCACCAGTTCATTAGGCCCCGAAACTAGCCTGTTGCAGCCTGTCAGAGTTCAGTGAGTTTATAATGCTGTGTGTGACTAATTACCCACCCATTCCTTCAGGTTCAGCAGCATTGCAATATTAATATGATAAACAGAGGAAATCTTCATTTGGAAGAAATGAAAACTTTCCAGTGCATGTCTTGAACCAAAAAAAATTCCTTGAGACCAATAGGGGGGACAACAGGAGAGCTTAATCTGATCCCGTCCTTAGTGTCTGACGTGCTGCTGTGAAGGCAACATCAGATGGAGGGGCTGGAGCCGTGTGAGGGTGGGGAGGAAATCTTCCCCTGCGGCCCTTCTGCTCCTTTGAAGTCATTGACTCACTGGAGTTTGTTTTTCCTGTTTAGTGGTTTTGTTGCTGTGGTGACTGGCCCTGTGGCGCTGCCTAACAAGCGACGGGTGTGTTAATTCACAACTGTGCCTGGAAATAGCCATGGATAAGACTAATTCCCCTATCCTCCTGGTTTTGCCCAAGCTCTAGGACTGGCTGAGCTGTTGGGGACTCTCTGCGAGTGAAGGTGCTTGAGTGAAAGCCCGTACGCCATCCCTTGGCTTGTGCCTTTGAGCTGGAAGGCTGCTGTGAGGCACAGGGAGGCTTCACAGGGCATTGGTTCAGTTTTTGGAGCACAGTAGTGGGGTCAGGTAGGTCTGAGACTTGGGTGGGCGGTCTGCACTGCCACAGAGGAGGAAGCTGTGTTTGTGGGGATGGCTGTGGTACCTGCCCCTTCTCCCTGCATCAGCCATGTAGCTAATGGTGCTGTTTGGCTTCTGTGATGGGAAAGGGCTGCTGGCATCTAGGGAAATAAAACTGGAGGCCCTTGACTGTGTTGTTAGGCTTGTGCCCATCTGAAGAGTTGGGGGCTGAGGTGCCAAGGACCTGGCCAGGCTACTGATGTGGGTGACTGTTTACCAGAAATCCCATGATTTGGTAGAGCTGGAGTACTGCTGGGCATGACCCAAGCTGTGGCATGACCCAAGCTGTGGTACAAGGGTTGACTGCACTTCAGCTGTGCTTAGAGGTAGCTACTCTCAGGGGCAATGACAGTAGGGCTTCTCTTGCCCAAAGCTGGGTGTTTGAGATGGTAAGAAGGGGTAGGATGGGGCTGAGCAAACAATGTCAGGCCATGAATATTCCCCCTGCAAAGTGCTCGTCTATCCAACCTCCTGGCTGGTGTTGGGTTTCAGCTCTTCTGCAGACAGTGCAGCCATAGCCTGAGTAAAATACAACCTTTTTTCTCTTCCAAATGGAAGAGGCTGGAAAGGGCTGGAGGATGCCCCACATGTGGCTCCATCTGCATCATGCAAACTCTCCAGGCTGGTGGCACCAGTTAGCTAACTTCAGACCAACAGGCTATTTTGAGCTACTGGGGGCAATGGGCAGCCTTTGGATCATGCAGCAAAACTGTGGCCTTCCTTACCTGGAGAGGTACTGATGAGAGGTGTTGGTGTTCTATTTTGGCTCCCACAGTTCAGGCTGAGCCAGGAGCTGCTGTGCCAGGTAGAAGTAAGATGATACCAGGCTAGGACACCACTCCTGAGCCTCCTGGCCATGGCTGAAGTAGCTCTCCTTGCTCTCCTGGCTGAGCTCTGGAGACAGCAAGCAGCTGGTGGATGGGGAAAAGGTCTACATTTGGTACAGCTGTTTACAAAAATGTGTCCTAGTTTTTGTACATCTCCATTGAGGCTGTTGCCTGGCCTGAACATGCATCTGAGTCCTGTCCCGTGGCAGCTTTTAGCTGCCTGTTCTGCTCTCAAGGTGGGGTGGGAGGTTGGGACACCAGATCATTTTGGCATCTGTGCCCAAACCTGTCTGGCTGTTGGAGAGATGGTCAAGATGACCCTGATCTTACTGCTCTGCCAGAGAGGATTACACCCCTCTAGGGGTGCTTGACCCCTTTAGCATGCAGTATCAAGAAGAGCAGAGAACTTCACTCCATCAACATGTCTGTTCTTTCTAGGCATTACTCTCGCCAGAGATGGATTTTGATCAGTCTGAAAGCGACCAGGATGTTTCAGGAGTCCAGGGAAGGAACCAGAAGATGAAGCAGCCCAGTTACCAAGTGGTCATCTGACAACACTGAAACAAGGGAGGTGGAGGGAAGGGAAGAAGCACTGTGATCCTTGAGCTGGCTGAGGAAGAGCAGGGTGGGGAATGCTAGTTGATCCCTACGGATCTGTAGAGATCCTCTTGCCTGCCTCATCTAGACTGATCCTTCTCAAGTTGTTTCTTTGGGATGGTATGTGTGCCCTGCACAGCCTTGAGCAGTATCTGCTTCGCCTGTCTGACCCTAACCCATACACATGCAGGCACGTTGAGGTTAGGGGTATGGATATGTGCTTCCCCTGGCTGGCCAGCTGGATGTAACTTTTTGTCAGGGCTAGAGGCTGAAATCAAAAGACTGTCTGCTTTTTTTTAAAAAAAAAAAAAGGAAAAAATCTATCCTGTACTGCCTGAACTGTGACACTTTTATATGTGCAATTTTCAAAAGAATTGTTTTGCAATATGTATTTAAATGCCTTGAACTGGGAAGATTCTTTGTGGATCTGATGCTTTTTACTTTTTTATAAGGAATGCAATAAATATTTGACATAAAACTGCTTCATAAATGAAATGCCTTCATGTGCTTTGTTTTGCAAAACCCTAACGCTGTAAAGAGGAGGAGGAGGATCTGTTGGAATCTTCCCTAACCAGTGCCTCAGAGGGCAGATTGTCTTTCTGCAGCAGGGCTGTCCTAGTAAACCTACAGAAGAAGAGCTGAGCCAGTTTGTGTGGATGGGTTGTATGAGCTGCTTCAGTGCAAACACGTGATGCTGCAGCATTGGCCTGTGCTAGACTCCAGCCTGGATGGATTTGGAGACCGAACCCAGCTGCACCTTACAAGTGAGTGTTTACCCTAGGAACTAGATGTTGGCTACTTTTCTTTTACCTAGTTTAAAATAAACATATAAAATCTCTGCGTGACCTGATCCAAAAGCTAGATCTGAATAAGCTGAAGCTCCATTAACCAGCCCTGATCTTCTGGGGATAAGGGAATGGCCTTGGGTAAGGGCTGCTGGAGGAGAAGACCCCTGGGTCATCCCACATCTGGCACGGTTTGGTCCCAGCATGAGGTGCAGGGCCCTTGCTCTCTTGTTAACGTACTGTATTCATCTATAAACACACAAAAACGCAAACCACTTTGCAGCTCTCCGGGGAGAGGGAGAGCACAGAGCAGCTGTACTGCGCACTCCCAGGCTGGGTGCAGTGACATGGCTGTGATAAGACCCGTACAGGGGGCAAACAGTGGATAGTCCTTGGAGCAGGGCCTGATCCAGGATCTACGGAAGCAGTAGACTTGTTTGAGCCATAGGCAGGCTTTGCTTATTGCAAGACAGTCTCCCAAAGTGTTGGGCAGGAATTAAATTTTAACTCCCTCCCTTGTATTTTCCCAAGAAAACACTCCTTATTAAGGAGTAGATAACAAATATTTGGATTTTTCTGACTTAGATGGATTTAGACTTTTAAAACCTGAGCCAAGAGAGTGTGAAATTGTGGGGGTTTTTTGGGGCTTGTGTGTTTTTTTCCTTCCTTCAAAGTAGTTTAGAACTATTAGATGCAAATCTAAGTCTTGTGTGCCCCTTAGTGAACCAGATGTGCTTGGATACACTTGTAGCTGTGCAGCCTTATACTGTATTTCTGGAAATTAAGTACTTTCGTGTTTCTCCCTTACTTAATGAAGGGTCAAAATCCAACTTGTGCTGGCACATCAAGCGGCTTTTGGAATACATGGCACACAGATCTCTGCATAGATGATTTATATTGCTTGGTGAAATCAGTTTCACAATGCAGCTCTTGCTTGTCTGGCAGAGTTCTGTGCTGATAAGGGCTGGAATAACTCTTGTGCTGTTAAAGGTCTTGACTGAAAATAGATTAAAGCAGCTTCCCTATTAAAAACTTGCTCCCTGTTTTGAGGCATACTGGTATCCTGGGTTTTGTTCTTGCTGCAATGCTGCGCTATGTGAAGAGCGTGAATTCAGCTACAGCAAAGTCCTAGTCCTAATGCAGTGGTGTGTGATGTGATCTTCATCTTACCCCTTAGCTAAAGCTGGCTGAGAAGACTTGCAGTAGGCAACAGCAGGGCAAGTGTGAAGTGGGGTAAGGCTGCCTGGGAAGTGGTGTGATGCCTCTGTTACAGATGGGGAAAGCTAAAGTTCACAGTCCATGACCTGCCTTTGCTCTTGGGGAAGCAGGAGCATAAACTCTGGTTTCCCATGTCCTGTGCTACTGTATTTAAAGGTTGGATCAGTCTTCTCTACGTGGTTAAATTCTCAGTTTAATGTGGGAGTAGACCCCTGGGGCCTGTTCACATAACACACTTCTTGCTCCTTACCAAACGTATAGAGGCTGAAGAACATCACTGATCTTTAATTTTCTGCTGAAATTACTTCAGTTCTCAACCTGTTGTTATCTTGTGAGTGGTTCTTTCAGCCTCCTGGTAATGTGACCTTGTCCAGCAGCATGAAACTTACATAACCTTAGCTTCGAAGCTTGTTTTATCTTTGCCAAATGAAAGCTTCACTGCAGTGTTCAGGGTAAAATATTTATTGTGACATGGATAACTGGAGCCTTAAGGAGAACTTGAGTATATTGCTCCAGGTGCTTCACATGGCTGGGAAGTTGGACTTGATCAATGGTTTTTTTCAGGCCCTGAAAGAAATGTTTCCTTGGCTAGAGGAGGAGGACGAGGAGTAATGATGCACCTGAAACGTTAGCAGTATGTGTGTGTAAATACATATATACATATCTATATACAGGAGAGATGAAACGAGAGTCTGAGCCAATCGCTCCCCTTAGCAATACACCTGAACAGCAAAATGTGGGAGGAGAGTGAAGATCTCAAAGCAATCTCTCTTCAGTAAGGACAGTGTGAAGAAGACACTGGCTGAACCCTGGACCATCTAGAAGTTCATTGCTGCTATTCTGTTTGCCCTGTGCTAGTGAAATGGGAGGTTATTTGAGAAGGGGCTGGGTGACCCTCCTACTCTCTGCTTGGTTGGAGAAGTCAACTTCACATATGCTTTTCCTCATCTTATTCCTGGCCTGTGAGCATTAGCATCTTAAGTTACTGCATGCTCAAGCCTGTGCTGAAGGTCTTGCTTTCAGTTCTCCCTTGCAGGAGAGCCATTTCTCAAGATAGCTGGGCCCAAAGCAATAGTTTTGTCTTTACATTTTGTTCTGAAGCATGAGTCTTGGCATAGTTTTGCACTGAGCATCCTGTTAAGGGTCTTCCAGAGTGCAATTCAATCTAGCTGGTTGCTTTCAGCTGTGTCCCTCTTCCCCACAGTAGATGGTGTGGGTAAGCAACCATGCCTGCTACCTGCCCTCCTGCCACAGTGCTAGCAGTGCTAACTAGATGATCAAACAGCTGGAAAACCAACATCCCACCCCCAGCAGCTGGAACTGCTACAGCAACAATATGATTTAATTTTTAAATATGCTACAATCTAGTGAAGATTGATCATATTTCTCTAAGTCTCTGGCAACTCTGTTTTTTTCCTAACACATGGATATCATTTAGCTCCTGGAGATGCTTCCACACACCACCCATCCTTCCTTTCAGTTCTGGAAAGGCAGAGTATACATGAGCTCAATTTGGCCTTGCCATGTAAATGTCTTTGTGGTTGTCACAGAAGTCCTCAATGGCCAAGTTCTCGACTAAGCAAACTCCCCTGTGACCGAGCTATAGCATTATTCAGCGATGCCTCACTTTAAAACAGACCATAGCCTTGCAGTCTGGGTTTGGAGGCTTCTTTGTGGAGCGGCACCACCTGCAGTGGGGGTGGCTGGCAGATCCTTCTGTAACCTCCTGCTGCCAAATTCCTGCTGCGTACAAATTCCCACAGTGTAAGGAAGGAGAAGGAGCCAGAGAAATTAGAATGAAGAATTTTTGACAATTTGGAGTAAATAAAGACTTCCTCTCTTATTAGAAATGCAGCTAGAAATGTCTAAATTTAAGAGGCTGCTTTGTAGGGTCATAAGCAATCATGGGTGCTGGTTTGTCATCCTTTGGAGAATTTAAATACCTGCTAAGGAGAAGTGGTGCTCTGCTCAAGGAAGTGGCAGGTCTGCTGGAAGCTCATGGTGGAACTTTGTTCCTCTCAGAGGGAGTCAAGACTCAAGAAATCACTAAACCCTGCAATGTCCTGCTTCATGGAACAGGACCCTGCACAGCTCCTGTTGCTGCTTTTTAGGCAAGCAGCCTGTGCACTGAGACAGCGCTAAACCACATGGTGGTTTTCACCACTGGTTTAAGGGTTCATAGTTGTTCGGGGAACATCATACTTGGTGGCAAATCCAGACCCCATCCCAAAAACACAATATCCTCTTGTGGCCTGTTGACTTACGGGTTTGATTTCTTTGTTACCTCTTTGATGCTAATGGGTCATTGCAGATTAATATCCACCCACCTCTCCTCTCTCTCTCTTCTTTCCCCAGGGACAGTGGTTGGAGTAGGTGCTCCAAGTCACTTCTTTGCAACGCGTATGACCCAGGGTTGTTTCTCCAGGTAGGCACTGTGCTGTATGATCTGTGCCTGCCACTGGGTGACTCATCAGCCCCTGGGGTATTGCACACATCCCTGCATGGGTTTATTTTAAGGCCAGCAGCTCTCTGCACTGCTAGGTAAGAGTGCTGGCCAATTTCTCCCTCCCTTCCCACTGGGAGAGTACCAATCATGCCTTTAACCATGTCCTTAACCCTTACCCCCAGCTTCATCTTCAGGAATTTGATGAACAATGTTCATCTAGCATAAGAGAGAGACAGCTGATTTCCAAGGGCAAAAAGCCTTGGTTTCTTTGGCAAAAAGTGAGGAAATACTCGTAAGTTGCCTAGCTCTAAAGGCTTCAGAAGGGAACCATTCACACATGCTGCTGTAATACATGGCTGTGGTCGGTCTTAAAGACTGTTAATCGTCCCAAAGCTGGTCCCTGTGTCAAAAGGATGAGAAGCCAAATAGTCTTTATAGCTCCCATCGATCAGTTTGTCCGCATTGTTTTTGGCAAACCAGCAGCTGACTTCCTGCTGGCCATTGTAGATCCTCCTCTGCTTCCACACAACAGGAACAAGCCGTCCCTTCACTTTCAGGGTAGTTGTAGGGTTTGGTTTTAATGCTTCGGTTTGGTTCTGACCAACCTGCGGATGACTTGCGTTTAGAGATTCCTGAAGAAGTTTAACTTCATGGTTCAAGAACTGACCTGCAAGGCAAGATAAAATAGAGTCCATGACTGGCTGTTTTGTCCCTGTTTATAAGCTTTGGGTTTCTCTTAACAGACCACGTTTTGAGGATTCTTAGCGTATGGGGTTGTAAAGGGCTTCTCTACAATAGCAGGGTGAATCTAGATCCTGCAATTCTTTTCTAAACGTCACCTAGAGGTGGAGATTAGAATAAAACCCTATTTATATTTTTCCACTCATCAAGATACATTGGCTGAGCTAAAGAGCTTGTTGAGCTGCTCTCTGTAAGTTCCCTTCTATGGGCTGTGATTACTATAAGATAATAACCCATACAAAGCCCATCAGCAAGCAGAAAGAAAACCTAGACCTGAAGCTCCAAGTTCTTTTCCCTTGACTTCTTGGGATCAAGACCTTTTAGGCCAAACCCAAGTATGGATTTAGAGGTTTGTGCATGCAAGCGGTCTGAATCCAAAACCCCACTCCTGAGGGATCATCTCCTGCTTAACCTGAGGGTGCCTGAATGTCACAGAAACTATGACTTCAGTCTTAGGGTTCTTCAGCCGTACATGGCCATAAGCATCACTACTTCTTGTTGACTGAAAGAACCCAACCATCTACACATTCTCTGAGCCTAGCTGCCCTCAGAAATTGGAGACAACTCTTCTTTCACTTCACGTTTGAAAGAAAGGGGCCACAAAAAGGACCAATGTTTCTTGATCTCAATCAGGCTCAAGTGTAAACAGCTTAGTCCTGCAAAATCAGACTGTATTGGGTCTGCATGGCAAGGTTTTGGTAGTGGGGAGAAGTGGGGGGCATCTACAGAGGTGGCTTCTGTGAAAGCTTCCCCTATGTTTGACAGAGCCAATGGCAGCTGGCTCCAAGATGGACCTGCTGCTGGCCAAGGCTGAGCCCATCAGTGAAGGTGGTAGCACCTCTGTAGTAACATGTTTGAGAAGGGGAAAAAACCCTGAAGAGAGGGAATTTGCAGCAAAGAGAGAGTGAGAGAATCAACTCTGCTGCCACCAAGGTTAGTGGAGAAGGAGAGGAGGAGGTGCTCCAGGTGCTGAAGCTGAGATTCCCCACAGCCCATGGTGCAGTCCATGGTGAGGCCAGCTGTGCCCTGCAGCCCCAGGAGGACCCCACACTGGAGCAGGGGGATGCCCAAAGGAGGCTGTGACCCCATGGGCAGCCCACACTGGAGTAGGCTCCTGGCAGGACTTGTGGCCCCATGGAGAGAGGAGCCCAGGCTGGAGCAGGTTTGCTGGCAGGGCTTGTGACCCTGGGGTGGCCCAGGCTGGAGCAGGCTGCTCCTGAGACTGCACCCCATGGAAGGAACCCAGGCTGGAGTAGTTCATGAAGAAATGCAGCCCATGGGAAGGACTCACATTGGAGAAGTTCATAGAGGACTGGAGCAGGAGCAGTGTGAGGATCCTAACCTGAGGAGGAAGGAGCAGCAGAGACAACCTGTGATGGACTGACCACAACCCTCATATTCCCTGTCCCCCTGTGGTGTGGGGAGGGAGGAGGGAGAGAAACGGGAAGCAAAGCTGAGCCTGGTAAGAAGGGAGGGGTAGGGGTTTTAAGATTTAGGTTTAGTTCTCTTTTTTACTCTGATTCAATTGGTGATAAATTAAATTAATTTTTTTCCCCAAGTCAAGGTTGTTTTGCTCATGGCAGTAATTGCTGAATGATCCCTCCCTGTCCTTATCTCAACACACATGCTTTTCATTGTATTTTCTCTCCCCTGTCCAGCTGAGGACAGTGACAGGGAGGCTTCAGTGGGCATCTGGCCTCCAGTCAGGGTCAACACACCACAGAGACCCTCTGGACATGTGCAAATGCAATACCTGAAGGCTAAGCCAATGACCTCTGGCAATGTGCTAGCTCTGTGAGTAGAGCTCTCTTTCAGAACCTGCAAGACCTCAGCTGACTGTCCTCTCTTCCTAGAGAGATTCAGACTCTACTTTGCTGTGTCCCTGAGAGCACATTAGCAGCTGGGCCATTCTGAATTAGGACTGCTGTTAGAGAATCTCTTACTGGTTCCTTACTCAGGGTTCTTGTGCAATAATTGGGTTCTGTCTCAGTATTTTATATACACATCAAGCATGTGTATTCTAATGACAACTGTATTAAACAATCATAAAAATAGTTAAAATGTGAAAAACAGGCACAGCCACATGGCTAGGATGGGGGAGATATAGCTCATACAGAAAAAGATGGAAAAGGAGTAGGAGATACTAGCAATAGAGGAGTTGAGAGTGGATGTAGGGCCTCACCTGGAAACCTCATCCCCACCTGTCTTGTTCATTACCTGCTGACTCTGTCCTTTAAAACTGGAAGGATCATTTTTTTCTGATTTACAGCTCTGAACCTGAGAACCTGTTACCTACCTAGTAACCCATGGGAGTCAGAAGAGAGGCCTTTACTGTTGGAGATGTAGAACCCCAGGTGATCCCTCTGATACGGGGCTGGTTTCTTGTAATGGTGGATGAGGATGACAAAGCTGATTGTGTCTTGTATCGTCACAGTGATGTTGGAATTGGCAGAGATGGACACCTCAAGGCTGCTGCTTCGCACAACAGCACTCCGATCACAGGACAGAAGAAGTCTTTCCCCATCATCCAGGATGATTCTTTTGGGTGTGATCTCTAGGTACGATCGCTCTGGCTTATTGCTGAGGATAGTGATGGTGCTGAAGTATGTCCGATGCTTCTTGTGGCCGTTGGGTGGTGCAGGAGCTCCAATTAATTGCCCATTCACAGTTACACCTTGCAGGAAGATAATCAATAAATGAAAGCTGGAACCAAAATCAGGTCTATTGTCTCAGAGATATAAGCCTTGCATTAGGACATGCAGATTCATTACCTCATACTCAATTATTTCACCTACCAATATTATAAAACAGTATAACCAGTCTGTTATAAAATTATTATCTTATACAGAGCACTTAAATTTACCCAAGCTCAGAAATACTAGTCTTCCCCAGAGACAAGTGCCCCCAGCCTCATTAGTCTTAACATTGTGTACACAGTGCTACAGGATAGGATCAGCTGCTCCTCAGCACAGCACCTTCCTAAGCTCCATCCAAACACACCTACCTATGATTAAGACAATGATGCATGGGGATTTTGAGCCATATAAGACAAATACTTACTTTCCTGACCCCTATAACCTGACCAACCATAAGATGAGTTACCTAGGCAACCTATTTGTTGATGAGTAGCTCAAACCTGGGCAAACACACCAGATCTTGGTGAACTAAGAAAAGCTGCTGGCAGGCCTGCATTCCCTCATACCACCATGGGGACTGAACTTCTAGGAACAGGACTTGGGTGTGTCTGAATGCTGCTGTCTCAGAGAAATTCAGGGTAGTAGATAGTTGTGGTTTGATCATCCTCATCATTGATGTCCCTCTCTACCTGACTCCTAAGAGAATTAGCCTGGGAAGCCAGAGAGTAAGGGCTACTACCATGGCTGACACACTAAGGACTGAGCAGGACCTGTAGAGGGAAGAGCCTCACCTGCAACAGTCTGAGGTGCAGTGCTGAACCTCCTCAGGTGGCAGTGTAAGAAATTCAGGTTCTTTCCGTCATTGCAGAAGAGGACCCTGAACCCTGCACTTCCATTGGGTTATTTCCAGCTTCACCAGTACTGCCTTCTCTATTTCCATCAGTTTTGCCCCCAAAAAAAACAGTTTTGAGTAGTCTAAGGTATAGATCCCACTGAATCAAGTAAAGCCTAGATGTCCACATAAGATTCCCAATTATTGTAATGATTTTTGTGTCTTGCTGTCCATAAGACAGTGTCTCACTTCCCACAGGCCTCTGAACAACTACTAGACAGTAACAAAGGAGGAGGCTTGTTGCTAATGCAAGCTAGACTCAAGCCATCAACACTGAGATGGAATATCCCCATTTCTCATCATTCCTGGGGGATCTTTCATTTCTGCCCTCATAGGCTCAACTTGCTAGTGCTGGAGACTCTGTTTTCCTCATTCTGCATTCGAGCCACAGAATCATTCAAGCAGTAGCACAAACAGTAGTCTGTGAAAGAAGTTTAAGGGAAACATTGCCAGGAGCTGGATCTTACTCTCTGAGGCAGGCATGAACACAGAAATGTGGAGGGCAGACCACCGCCACACAGAACAGAATTGTTATACCTTTATGGTGGGGTAGTTTCTCTTCTTTGTAAAACAAGTCTGTGCATTGTCTCTGGTTTTGACAACCGTTTCCCCACTCAGGACATAATCTGCTTATTAGCTGCCCTGCTTAGAATTCCAGATCGGATCAGACCACAGTTTGGGCCCCTGAGGATCAGACTGCCTTGGGCAAAGCAGATCCCGAATTGTGTGGGTTTTCTCAAAGCTGTCATGACTCGGTAACCCGTTTGGTAGTCTCTTCGCTGAAACAGCCTCAGTGCATGTTTGGATACTTCGCTCTGTCCTGAAGCGAACAGTACTGTAAGGGAAGAGTGAAGTTCCAGTAACGGGAATTTTGGTGGCTCCAAACCTTTTATTTGCATGTTGTGACTTTAACTAGAGGTCTGATGAGGTTGCACCATCAAAAGAAATGCACTGTCTCTGCACCAGAAAGCCGAATCTCCTGTGTAATCTCTCAGCATGGAGGTGGCTGCATGGCTTATGCAAACACCCCATGCTGTACACAAAAGGGCTGCGGCTGTTCGGTCAGCTGGGGCTGTCATAGCGCTGGTCAAATGCAACCCCCAGACCGTGCTGGGTCAAATTGTCAGGACTGAGCTCTCCAGTCTAGCTGGACTGACGGGTTGCAATGTGGTTCTCATGCACTCAAGTGGGTCTCTTGGCTGTTTACATGTAATTGCTCTTCCCTTGATTCCAGTCAATGAAGACCTGAACTAGGAAAGGTTTGGAATCACCTCAAGGCCAGTTCTCTCTATGGTTAGGTCTACCCTGTTGACAAACACTTCTGTAGATGAATGCATATGTAATAGTGGCCAGGTCTTCTCCTTGCTGAGGCTTGCTGTGAATTTACCCATAAGCTACGATAAAGGTGGAGGTCAGTAAGTGCAAGGGAACAGCTTAGCTCCCCTTCTAATCCAGATCATTAGAGCCAGAAAACTGGTGTGCACCAATTTTCCATTGCTTAGCTAGAAAAGCAAATTTTTCTAATTTCCGGCCACTTTCTTGCCTATGAAGCACCTTGGTGCTTAGTCTTATTTCTAGAGAGCTGGCCTTGCACTTCGTCTTTCCTCCACACACAACTGCTTTGCTTGGCTGCTCACCAGATTCCTTATGGTCGGAGACCAGTCGGAGTATGTCCCCTGGTTCTCCATCAATATTGAAGCAGACAGAGAACTTGCTGGAGGGAAAATCAATGACAAAGTGAGGGTCTCCATCCGCTGAGAAGACATGGAAAGAGACAAATGTGAGAAACTTCAACAAAACTGCAGTGTCCAAGAATGTAACAAAACTGCTTTTCAAAGTGTGCTTGTCCCTGTTGTTTTCTAAGACCTCCCAGTTTGTTGTTTTTAGAGGGTTGGATGGAGTTTGCCAGGAAATGCCAAGTTTTGTTTTGTTTTTCACAAAGATTCTTTTATCTTGTTTAGCTTTTCTCACAGAGGACATTGGGTTTTCAAAGAAAACTCAAACCCCAAAGCAGCCCAAGTGAAAACCAGGGTATTTTCTTCCTGGAATATAATTTCAGCGGTTTGTGGGAATTGTCATGCATACTTCTCCATACTCTGCTGGGAGGCTACATCCCCTGCAGCACACAAAAGTGTACCCTCTAACCAAGCAGTGCTGCATGGGCACACCTCACGCTGAACCTTCCTGGTCCTTGTTATCAGATCAGAGCAGTCAACAGCAGATTTTAAACAATGCCACAACCTGAATTTTTCAACAAACCTTGACCTATCATCAACTACCACATAGTTGTTGTTAATAATAAGACAAGCCAAAACCCGAGTTTTTAAGGTAAATTTGACCTTATCCAGTGCAAGTCAAGTCTACATTCTAGATCTGGGTTTATTCTTTAGTGTTTAATGTTTGAAAAGGATGTTCAGTAGAGGTGCAGAACCAACAGGGAAATAGCAAAACACTAAAGAACTTTTTTCCTTTGACAACACTTTTTATGTTTCAGCAACATTACTTTGTAAAATGTATTTTTGGCTAGTTCTGTACGGAGAGAACGTGCTTCCTGTTCTCCCCTAATCTACAGAAGTTTTAAACCTAAGGATCAAGTGGTGTAGATCATCTACCTTGCTATGTTTCTTATTGATCCTCTCTGTATTTTGGGTTTGGTTTCATTTTCCTACCCACTCTGCAGGTCTAGTAACTAGGATTTTGGTTGATCCGTCGGGATAGTTACACTACAGTGGCATGCAACTGAGTTTTCCATAAGTCAACCATTATTATTTTGGATTATTAAAAGCATGAAAACAGGCACTGACCTGAAGTTTTGGAGATTTTAATTCTCTGCTTATCTTGCTGTCTGCGTATACCTAGAAGTGGGGAAGGAAGGCTGTTACAATTACTTACTGAGCAGCAGAAAAAGCCGTAGTATAATAATGTCCTCAAAATATTATTCAGTGAGATTATAGGGCATATTCCTGCAGCTACTTCAAGCTGCATTTAGAATACCAATTTTCCTTCAGTAGTTTCTACAGAGCAGTAAGTGCTTCCAGGGAGTGAGTCAAGTGCCTAAAAGGTTTGCTGAAGGTCACCCAGCCCCACAGTTAGCAAAATCAATAGGAAAATCTCAGCAATGAACCCCTTGGTTCATTGGCTAGATCACCCCTGCAGCCAAAGTCAGCCATGAGACCTTACCTATGCAAAAAGATTTCTTACCAGCACATGGCCATTTCTCCCCCCATACCTGGTGGTGCCTTGTGTCCCTGCAAGCTCTGCACCTTCTCACCGATGCCATCAGTAGAAGGGCTGATAAACTCCTCTTGAGGTGGTTCTGAATGGACCCCAGCCTCTCTCATCTTCAGAACAGTGAAGGGAGTAACAAAATTGTAAGTCAGGGCCATTGACTTGGCTTTCTCCATCAAATAGTCTTTTTCCTGACTGTCATCACTCTTCAAACGGGAGTTAAGCAATTCCTTGATGGTGAGGTAACTCCATGCCCTCTCAATGTAATTGTTATCACCTTTGCCATCTTCCAGGCCAGGGACACCTCTGATGTCATTCCTGCTTGGCAGTTCAATAGCCACATCTGTTTTGAGGAGGATGTACTTCTTGGAGTTGCTAGCAGTCACCTCCACATGGAGACTATCTGAGGTGTGGTTGATGAGTTTGCCAGCTATTATAATTTCAGAGCCATTGAAGTAGTTAGGGAAGAAGTTCTGAGTGACTTGCTCCACATTGTCTTCAGGGTAGTCAACACGAATGTCAGAGAGAAGGGGTGTTCCTATTTCATCATAGAACCTTAAACAACGACACATTTCTCACCATTAATACTGTTCATCCACATGTATGCACACACTCTTGCACTTATACACGGCCAACGATACAGTCAGACTATCTAATATGGCTCCTATGAGATCCAGGAGCAGTTAGAGACCCCAGATTTAACTACTGCATCCACTGCAACTGGGGCCAGAGAGACGGGGGAGTCACCACCTGTAGAGATTTCCAAAACTTGAGTAGAAAAGGCCCTGAGAAACTTCACCTAAATTTGAAGTTAGCTCTTCTCTAAGCAGAAGGCTGGATTACATGACCTCCAGAGGTCACTTTCAACCAAAATTATTCTCTGCCTCATTTTAGTTTTCCACTGGGGGGACTTTTTACAAGGGCCTCTAGTGATAAGACAAGGGGTAGGAGGTTTAATTTGAAAGAGGGGAAATTTAGATTGGATATCAGGAAGAAATTCTTCATGGAGAGGTTGGTGAAGCACTGGAACAGGTTGCCCAGAGAAGCTGTGGATGCCTCATTCCTGGCTGTCTTCAAGGCCAGGCTGGATGAAGCTTTGAGCGACGTGGTCTAGTGGAGGGTGTCCCTGCCCATGGCAGGGGAATTGGAACTAGGTGGTCCTTAAGGTCCTTCCAACCCATTCTATGATTCTATGAAGATGCTGGGTCCTCCAAAGCTGGAAAGTATCTAAACCAAAGCTACTGTTTCACTGGAGGAGCCCTAGATACTACTGTTTGGGATGATCAGTGTAAGACACTCAGGAATATAGTATTATGAGGGCCAAAGGAAAAGGAAAATCAAGAAAGAATTTCACTATGCCCCCATAAATGAGGGCCTTTCCAAGGAATGGAAGAATCCTAACTACTAAACAGATGTCCTGGCAGAAGAGAACTCGCTGTTACCTCACTGCTGATTTTGTGTTGGAGCAAGATGTGGCTGCCATGGAACCAGGGAGCTTAACCCCATAATGCCATGTTAACATGGCCTACCATACTTCTGAGAATACTTTGCACTGAACTGGCCAGAAAGCTTTTACAAGAGGTCAAGGCCTGAGTTTACAGCACTGTGTTTTCCCTGCAGCATTGTGCTTTTGAAGGATCTTCCCAAGCTGCTCCAAGAGTGCCGTATTTCCTATTTAAATGCCAGACTCCTCATCTCTCCGCAAGTTGTTTGAGTCTAATTTGGTAAAAAAAAAACCAAAACAAAAAAAAAACCAAACAAAAAAAAAACCAAACAAAAAAAAAAAACTGGCCTCAGCCTTTTTTTGGTTCAAGCTGCATTTATTTTTCACATCTACTTAATCAGATTGTCTGGAAGCTAGAGTAATAGTTTCTGGTTTATTCTTTCTCCAAGGAAATCCAAAACCCGGATTGGTTGACTTTCTTTTACAGTCTCTCTGAGCACTCAGTGTCTTTGATGCTGAGACCTCATTACATTTTAAAACATGAGTGAATTAATCCTGAGAACTCCCTGTGAAATAACTCCTGGGTTGTAACAAATGATGGAGTAAGAGATACAACCTGTCTTGGAGTACAATGCATGGAAGTATCTGTGTAAAAATACAATGCACTGTCCACAGAAATCTGAAATTACATTGGCACCCAGGTAGATTTTCCCTCCAACAGTGATTTGAATTGGCCTCCAGCAAATTATTGTGCTTTTCCATATAAATTTGGCACCATATACCAAATGGGTTTGCCACCACTGAGCTTGATAAACAGTGAGCTGTTTTTCAGATAGAGGTGTTTGAACAAGTACTTGCAATGTTGGTTTCCTGCAGCCCAGTCAATCAACACATTTTTCATTTGCCAGGGAATGCCACCTGCTATCCAAAATGCATGTTCTGAGAAGCAAATGACATGGGTGGAGTGGCAGATGGATCTACAAAAATCAGTTTAAGATGAAGACACTCTTGTCCACTCATCACCACCACAGAAAGAAAACCTCTGGTGGAAGGTGTAGAGTCTCATTGCTTCGGGTGAATTAGGCACTAGTGAGGCAAGAGGTCTCTACTCAAGGACTGTCTCATTTTGGTTTCCGAGACTCAAAACACTAACACTTTGTGAGTGAAAGCCAAACCTGGAAGTACTGACACACAACACCTGGTATTTTAGACAGAGCTGTGATTCAGATAACTTTTTGCTCTTTGTCACTAGGGTCTCCCCTTGGACTACATGATCACAGAAGAGGAACATAATTTCTGGACTTACTGAATTATGAGGATTACAGGAAACTGCTTAGGAGCTTGGGCAATAAAAAATGAGGGAACAAAGCTACCATCCCAGGAATGATCTTTGTGTATTTTTCAAAGTCTAATATTTTGGAGTTTGGGCAGAAGGTTCTCTCTTTCAAAAAGAAATAATATTCTGCCCCAAACTGGGATCTTCATTCCTGAGACCCTCCATGCTGTTCACGATGTCAATGTGAAGTGAGCAATGCATCCTTTCCTCTGTCCATCCACCTGTGGAGAGGTGGCACTCATGCCTCCAATGTGCCCAGGCTTACATGCCCAACACAATGATCTGAATTAGGGAAACAAATGCCTTGTTCTGAGGGGCTAGGAAGCTCCAGAACAGGTCAGGAGTTCTGCTAGGAAAGAAACAATTTCTGGATAGGCATCCTCAGTATCTAAGCATACTCTTCCTCTCTCAACCAGAGTGGAGCCTCAGAGAAACTCCCATCTCTTGTGATGTCTCCTTGGAGGAATTTCCTTCCCAAAACCCTTGCCTAGAGGACCCGATGCAGATATAAGCACAGAAAAAGCAGAACAAACCCTTTGAGGTGACTGGCTGCATCCTCATCCTCCTGGAAATGCCTTGTCATGCCACAGTTCTCCAGTGCCATCCTCTCCAGCAACTTGTGGTCCACATCATTGCCAATGCCAATGGTGAAGAGGCAGAATTTATCACGGATGACATCCTTGGTGTTGCTGAGGATTTTGGACGACTGTGTTTCCCCAACAGTGGGCCTCCCATCCGTGAGGAAGATGATCAGAGAGACACTCCTGGCATCAATGTCGTTCTGAGCAATGTAATCATTTAGCAGCTTTGCACCGGTCTGGAGAGCACCGTTAATATTAGTCCCTGGGAAGGTACCAAAATGATTAGCTCATTTCTCCTTCTAAGAGCAGTACAAATAATTTCCTTAAGTTCCTTTTAGTATGATGACAGAATCTGTCCATCAGGATGTTCCTTTTCTCTGCATGAGGTTGCACTAGCCCTTTAACGCAGTTCAGCTCTGTTACTCAGCACCAGTTTGGGATAGTTTTTTATAGCCTTATGAACTGAATTATGGATTGCAGTCTATTATGTGAAACTGCTGTATTCTTGAACATCTCAATGTACAATAGTCAGCCTTGGTAAGCAGAGTCACAGCACATACCATGTCCTGCAGGTACATACAAAACCAGTTAAACTTAATTAGGGACTCTCCCAGATGGTATCTGAACTGGGAAAACAAGTTCTGCTCATTTTGTCTGAAGGGCACAAGATTTGAAGAGAGGAAAAAAGCCTTCAAATAGGAAAACAAGTGGTTGGGTTTGTTCTTCAAACCCCAGCGGCTAGCAAAGTTTAAAGGGAAGAGAAATGGCTTTGTTAGCTGAGGAGTGTGTTTTCACAAAACAACTGGCTGGTGAAGAATGGAGCTGCCTGAAGTGGGGAGGGAGGAACAAAACAGAAAATAAATGAGGGAATAAATGTACTTCAGAAGAATGGCCATGAAAAGGATTCAATCCTACTGTGTGTTCAGAAAAAAAGAAAGCAGGAAAATGAGTACAGGTGTCTCCTCGCTCTGTTTTTTTGTGTGTGTACTAGCTAAAGCAAAGAAGGATTGGTTGTGGAACCTTTGCAAGATCTGAACATCTGGGTTAAAAACAGCTCTCAGAAAAAAGCAGGTGAAATGTGTTAAGAGCCATACACAACAGGCTCTTCCTAGGAGTCCAGAAAAGGAGATCTAGGGAGGTTATCCAAGGACGTGCTAGCAGGTCTGACTATGCACCACATACCTAGAAAAAGCATTCACAGCTCCAGTGACTGCGGCCAGACAAGGAACAGGAAAGGGGCTAAGACTTTCAGAAGTTCTCAAAATCTAGACTGTGTTGTTTTGAAAAATGGTTTGAACCAAAACCCTGCACCTAAATATGAGAGAGCTAATACTCTCTCAGTCTCCATCCAGATCCAGAATTTCAGAAAGAATTTTTTCCTCAGAAACAAAAGAAAATCCTCCATGCAGCAGACAGTGTCATCGCAAACCCAGCCACATCAGAGCTGCCAAGCACTTAAAACTGCCTTTTGCCACATGCACAAATCTTTAGCAGCTCAATTTTGTTCCCATTTCTTCGTTGTGTGAATATGACAGCACGTTCTTCCCGTGCATGATCTGTGAGCCTGAGTGCATTCACGTTCCCTGGAACATAAGCAACAGGACCTTTATAGGGAAAATGCAGTTAGCCAAAGCTAAAGTACCACAGACCTGTAGTGGAGGATCACTGCATCTTCCTGTTGAACCCAAGTTAATAATTTCCTTTTACTTTTGTTCTCTCCTAGGTTCATGGGCAAACTCAGCTGGTTCCTGCAGAGCTCTTTTGGCTCTTCAGGAGCAAAAAGGTTTGTATTCTGAGTTTATCCCCATTATTGGCAATTGTTTAACTGGGCAGGTCCCTTGACCACTTCCTAAACTCTTCCTCTCACAATACAAATGGTATCACAAACCATCCTGTTTGCTTTGTGTTTTTATCAGAGAGTTTCCTTTGCTAGGAGTGGCCACTGCTCAGGGGCAGCCATGGGAAGGCCCTGTCTGACCTCCATCCACCTGTGGCTGCTTCACAGGGAAGGATTTTCATAGGTCACTTTGTAGCCCTCTTCTTACCCAAGGAGTGCTCAGCAAGGATGGACACAGCTGCCAAAGTATGTTTGATTACAAACCTCAGTTATTTTTATATTAGTGTCCATAGCTTCATAGGAGACCAGTGAATCAAATTGAAAACCATGCCTGCACTCTGTCACTGTTCTGGGGTCTCCTCCTCTGCCCTCTTCACTCCCAGCAACAAGGCACAAGCAAAAGGGGACAAGAAATTCTCAAATGTCGTTCTGGCTGCTCCTTGGTTGAGACAAGAAGACAGTACAAGGTGAGAAACCAGGTGTACAGAAGGCAATCCCCCAGCCCACACTGGGTTGTACATCCCTGGGATTTCCAGTCTGGAAACAAAAAATCACGTGCTTAATTTTACACAGGCTTTCAGAAACTGCACAAGCACTGGCCCTGTGTCTCCTTCATGATGATATGGTATTTTTTTCCCCTGCATCCTCAAGAAATAATCCTGGAAACTTCCCCACTCTGAGGGTCTCACCAGATAAATGGGAGAATAGGCCCAAGCTGGATTTCTAAGTATAACAGGTTATATGACCAGATATGGGGACACCTTCCCATCATGTACATTGATAAAAGGCAGATACCATTCTGTCACATAACCCTGAGTGGACGTAGGGAAGGGTCCCCCTTGTCCCATGACCTAAGTCCCAATGTCTTTATTACTACGTGCTACAGGACCACATTCACCACTCTTCATTCTGGTGTAATTAATTGTGTAGCAAAATTAATCCCGTTCATATCTCTGGATCGTACCTCCGGTAGGTGACATGTTATGGATGTACTTTTTGGCATCTCTTATATTATTTGGAGTAACTGGCACCAGCCGGTCCTGCTGCCAGACCTTTATTCGGTTGGAAAAGCCAATGATATTGAAGTGGTCTTCAGGCCTTAGGTCCTGGAGAATTGTGAAGAGAGCTTCTTTGGTCTAGAAAGAGAAGAGAAAAGAGACCAGTAGGCACAACTGTCACTGCTTTAGAGGGCAAGAATTTAATTCTTAAGATGTTTACTGATGTTTTAGGTATTTCTACACTGCCAGTTTGTCTCATGAAGAAAATGGGGATGTCCTTCACTGTCTCAAGGCCTGATCTCTGGACTGCCAGGGATAAATATAAGACAAAAGAACAACTCTTGCCCAAAAGATACTGCAAAGATTTGAGACAGGTCTGCATCTAATTAAGCTTAAAAATCGTGCATGACAACTAGGATAAAGGCTCCCAGTGCCTGGGAGAACCATGCCTTGAACTAAGACTACTGAATAACACTGACTAATACCAAAAGCTTCATGGAGTTCTTTTAAAGCCCTATAGACTTGCAGTAAGCTGTAAGTGGCACATGGCTAAAAACTTGTAAGTTGAAATACCTCTAAATATGTCAAGGATGTACATGCTCTGTTCATAATTAGGATACTGATTGGTATATACATACTTCAATGAATAGCTCCAGCAATTAACAAATATTTAAGCTGATATGTTCAAATGAGTAAGATACAAAAAGAAGCCCTGACTAGTCATCACAGATTCTACCCGTCAGTCAGTTTTGTTCCAGGCATGTTGTTTTTATAGCAATGTGCCAACATTATGTTGCTCTGCTGTTCATCATCCTACATAAATATAGGCAACCAGAGCAAGGAAAGCTGGTATCAAGACAAGTTCATAGTGAGAGAGGTCAAGGTTCCTGGGTGATGGGTAAACAGACCACTCAGGCTAAGTCAACAAGAAGAGTGCAGATGTGTCCAGTAGTACCCACGGTGACCAACTTTGATTTAGCAGCCCTGCAGCTGTGTTCACATGGAGACAACCTTCAGCTTAGTAAGACCAGCTGAGAGAAGATGCCCCAAATCAGTCTCTGTCCATGCAAACATACCGTATATTGAGATGCAAAACACATGGGAGGAATACAAGGCAATATCTGTAAGCAAAGGGCTCAGCACCTTCTCAGCTCTGCCCCTTCTTGGCCACTATTTAGCCTTTCAAATTCCAAGGAAAGCTATGCAGGAAATAATATGGTGGAATCATCAGATTTAAAGGTTTCTCACATGCCTGTCGGAAATATGTGAAGGGCTTGTCCAGAAAAAATAGAAAAGCTAATCAGCAGCGCTGGAAACCTCATGTTTCTCAGCCTGATGTTTCTATGTAAAGACAGTTTGGAAAGGAGCTGAAAGGACTGATCAAGCTGTGTCATCAATCTCCCTCTGGATTCTGCATTGATGCTGATGATGCAATGGTGCAACTGCAAACAAATTACCACCACAGTAGAATCTCTAATCCTCCCAGCTGGTGATTTGGCTTGCAGTTCATCTGAAGTTAAGGGGAATATTTTCCATAGCTTCCAACATTTTGGAGCCAGGTCTGGAATCCCTCCCTGCCTGTTTCAGTCTTCCGTATAAACCATTTTTCTCTGTAGGGATCACAGGATTCATCCCTCCATTTGCTTAGCTGGAACATTGCTCCACGTCTCACCACCACGCACTTCATGAATGCTTCGTAGATCAGAATACTATACCAAGTGCTGGTGGAAACAGCTCTTTCAAAGAGAAGGGAGGGACCCCACTAGGTTGATGTCATGATGTGCACCAAATAAACTTTCAAGAATACGAATGCTTGCCCCAAACATGAGGGCTGTCTCCCCAGTCTAACAGTCCATAGAGGACTTAAGATGATCTAAGTAGTTTTTATTTGAAAAAGAAGGGAAGGTTTTACGCTCTCTTGTTTCTTTTACAATAGCTTTTGTATTGTAAAAATGCATCAGATAATACATGACACCACCCTTCAGAGGGACACTCAAATATTCCCAATCCCATTTTACAGTAATGAAAACCAAGGCACAGACTACTTTAGTAATGATGTCAAGGCCAAAAATGTCCAAAACTTGTTGTTTCCAGCCTTTGATCCAGCAGTCGAAACCATCTCTCGTGCCTGTGTAGAAGGGCAAAGCCACAGTCCTACTGTGGAGAACAGGACTCTTGGATTTACTTCATGATAACAACAGCAGGCTATGTCCCTCAAAAAAATGGGATCAAAGAAAGCAGAAAGCCAAAATGTAGAAGTTTCTATCCTGTGTGAGTGTGATCAGGCCTTAATGCCAACTTCTGCTGAAGGAAATTTTGGGTAGGATGTTAAACAAGAAACAATGAGACCACAACATCTCCCCATGTGCAACATCCCTTCACTGCTCCCCACCAAGGTAGGCAAGGGAGAGAAGCAGAGGTACCCAGAAGCAATGATTTGGAGGGAAATTCCCTACGTCTCATTATCCATATTATAGCTCTGATTATAATTAACATCACTTGACCTTTTCCATTACAAAACACCTCTTTTCAGTTTTTTTACATTCTGCCAAATTGCATTTTTCTCAGAGGGATTTATTGGGCCCAAACAGCTCTGTTGTTTATGGAACAAGGCAAGAGGAAAAATAATCTTGCTTTGGCCTTCTCGAAGAGAGACCGTATCTCACCTCCAGTGTGCTCAGAAATTCCTTTTGACATTCTTGCCTGTCAAGCCAAAAGAAAAGGAAAAGGAAAAACAGCACAACACAGAGCAGCAGTGCAGTTTGTGTGCACACAGCATCCAAGCTAGAAGTGCAGAGGGGTCAGGAGGGAGCTGAAGCAGACTTCCCTAGAAAACACAGCACGTCCCCACACCCTCATACAGGGGCCAAATGTGGGTTGGGACCAACTCTCTCTCCCCTTCTTTCATTCTCTTTCCTTTTTGTCTCTTATTTTTGTCATAATTAAGTCATTTCCATGGAGTTTAAGTCTGTTCTTCCCAGGAAAAAGTTGTCATATTTTAATGCAGACACACAGACCGCCTGGATCCTGGCATCTCTATCATGTGTTTCTCTCTGCAATTTCAAAAAACCCACAACTTTGAATTTGTGTAATGTACATACATACAAGTGTGTGTATGTGCACATGGTTTTGCTCCAAAGCAAACAGAATGATGGAGGCCATATGGTTCATTCTCCTGTAGCTTTTACCTCATCCCCAGTAAAAATGAAGGGTGGGATTCAGCTTCCCCAAATCAGTCATCAGAAAGCTGGGCATTGCATCTAATCCCTCCCGAGGCAGGGAAATACACCTCCAGAGAGTAATCCACCCCATCTGTTTTGGATAGGGTTTAGGATGGGCTGAGTCATTGTCTGGAAGTGACTGTCATCCAGCATTGCCTCCAAGAGGCTGAGTAGCTCAACTATAGAGAAGGTGGGACTCACCTCAAGACCTAATCCTTCCCAGTCCTGAGCATTATGGTGCTTACTGGAGCCAAAAGGAGTTGAACTGGCTCTCCATCTCTCCCAGAGCACTCTGAATTTCCTGGCCCATTCCTGTGTGTTTCCATCTCTCCTCCCAGACCATAAGGAGCTTCAGGTTTACCCTAAAGACGGGGGTGGCAAGACACACTTCGCTACCAATATCCCTCACCCGTAAATGGGTTGCGAGAGAGACGTGACTTCCCTCTGGAGGGTTGGATATGATTCAGGAGCTGGCAGGCAAAAGCAACATTAAATAAGAATATTTTGGTGAAAGTGCACTGCTTGAAACCCTTAAGTACGCAGCTATGACCGAGTGCTCTTGGTGCCCAGCCCCCTACTCCAGTCTCCACCAGCCCCCAGGCAGAGATTTGCAGAGCTCTTCGTGCAGAGAGTGCCTGGCAGCAGCTGCAGTCAGGACACGGCAGCAGGTTCCTCATTCTGGCCTTGTAAGGCCACAGCTGGAACTTCTCCTGGCTCTGAGGAGCCAAGGGCTGAGGCTGCTGTGGGATTCCCAAGCTGCTCCTCTGCGGACAGGGTCTTTGCACTTCCAGTCCCGCCAGGGCCCAGTGAGTCATTGCACTGAAACTCCTGCCAAGGCACACTCCTGTAAGGCAGAAAATTAACCATTTCTTCTGTGGTGAGGGCCAGGATTGTTCCTCCATGGCTGTGCGTGCACTGATTGATTTTGGGGATAAGCTGGGCACAGATCTAACCCACTCGCACTGAGGAAGTCTGGTTGAAGGGTCCAGCACCCTTGTGCCATCTGCCGTAAGATGAAAAACATCTCCCAGTGTGTTTTCCTGGGTGGATGCATTTTCATGTGGAGAGTGGAGCAAGTATTAAAGGAGAGGATGTCAGGAAGTAGCTATACAGAACAGCCGGGGAAAAAAAAAATCTTTTTCTGACAGTTGGGAATGGTTTGTCGCTGCCGGAGAAGAATTTTAAATCAGGATTTAAAAGAGGACAACTCGGTGGAGGAAGATTCCTCCATTTCCCCCACATTAGCATGGATGAAATTGAGCTGAAAGATAGAGACTGAATTGCTACCTCCAGTGCATTTGAGCTGAGAGTGCTGGTGAGAGAGCTGTCAGCACCGCTGGAACACAGGACTTGAAACAGCCACCTCCAGGGCTATGCAACATCACTCCCCAAATCTGGAGCAGATCAATGATGGTCTACAGTTTGAGACAGGTGAGGTGACTATGGCTGGGAATGTTCACAGTTTATGTCTGTGCTTCAGAAATTATGAGAAGCAGAGGATGGACTGTCAATGTCTGAATGACCCATATGCAGACAATGTCCTCTCGAGCCTACAAGCTCAGAGACAAGCCAGCTCCCAGCCACCACTCTGGTGGTTGTTGTCACCTCCACACCAATATTTAGACATGCAACACAATTGCTGCTCTTCTGGTGTATTCTTGCTAAGAGCCCTGCATCACAGCCAAGATGAGTCCAGGCTCTACAACCCCCAGCAACAAAAGGGAAGAGAACTCCCTCCCTCAGCTACACTCCATCCAGTTCAGCTGTGACCTGTCCCTTGGGGCTAGCTCTGACAGACCCCACTTAAACACTAGTGGAGCAAAGCATGGGAGGAGACACACTGCCATGGGAGAGCTGAGAGCCTTAAGCTCTTTCTTGGGGCAAAGATCTGCCTCAGAGACATCTGGGATGATGTCAGACCATCTGGGCACCTTTTAGGAGGTATCTGAGTCCCAGTGACATTTCTCCCACAGTCTCTTGGTTGTTTGAGGAGCAGGGTGAGGGCGAAGCCTGGCTACCCTGAAAGCTGTGCAGTTCAAGGGGAGACAATGTGTGGTTGTTAGATGCTGTGGCAATGCCAGACAGTGGCCCTGCTACGAAGCAAGAAGGGAATTCAAGAACCTCATTATAATGCACATCCCAAGCCCACGTATTCACACTTTCCATTGCATATGAGCACTTGTAAGTGCTCCATCCTAGGCCCACATCCTCTGTGCAAGCTCCATGCCAACCCATTAAAAAAAAAAATACAATCAAAAGACTTTCAATTCATGCTGTATGGACAGTGGGTCTCCACAGTGTAAGTCAGCCCCTTTTGGAAATGGCTTCCAGACACAGAGGGAGCTCTCCCAGCACCCACCTGCCTCTGAGATCACTCGGCAATCCTCAGCTGCACCCTGCCCACCCAAACACATCTGCCCTGGCAACGGCTGGGCAGTGAGCCATCAACACCAGTGACACAGCCCCTTTCCAGCTTCAGCCAGCACCCAGAACTGCGTGGGCTCGAGATCAGTCAGTCTAAAGAGCATGGCTAGCAGAGAGGAAAGCACTCACCACCAAAGCCTTTGGAAAGAAGTACCCGTCAGCTGAAAGTGCTGCACAAGGACAGTCTGCAGATAACAGACATGGGACCATCTGCAACCACAGACTGAAGGATGCCACAGCTAGAAGGCAAAATTTCAGTATTCTTTATTTGTCCTTCCAGATCCCCTGTGAGAGACCCTATCTGACAAGAAAGGAGCTAAGGCACAAGATGTAAACTCAAAGGGAATTAGGAACCCACAGCTCTGTCCAAGGGCTGAGAAACCAGACCTACAGTGTGAAGGAGAAAAGTACAAGTAAATATGTTGTTTGGCAAAACACTGCAAGGACATAGAGAGAGGAAAACCAGAAGAGCTCCCCCTCCCCTTCAATACCCTCTATGCTTTTGTCCATAACTGTCCCTTTCCAAGCATGCACAGTCCTGAGCTGGCTTTTCCAAGCTACAACAGCCATATCATAGAATTATAAAATGGTTTGGGCTGGAAGGGACCTTAAAGATCATCTAGTTCCAACCCTACCTGCCATCTGGTCAAATCTTCCCATAGTCTGTCAGAGGCATTAGTACTGTGACTTAAGGAAAGGCTGGCATCAAAGTCACATGTGAAATGGTGCTGTCAAGGACAGAAAAGGTACTGCCATAGACTTGGTTTGGGATCCTGTAGCCAAGGGAAAGGCAGTCTGAGCTCCACTGCATTTTATAGGATGGAGCCGAGGTACAGAGAGCACAAAGATTTGGGCAGTGTCATTCCTACTGAGGTTTGAAGCCACATCTTGGGAGATTTCCTTTCCTTTATCTCCCAGTCTCCTTTACGCAGAAGTGTAGTCTTGGATTTTTTTTTATCTTCCTCCATCCCCCCTCCGGGGCAGGACAATCTGCCCTTTCTCCCTCTGCAGGGAGCATTGTGCAGTTCAGGGACTGCAGTTCACCCTCCCCCTGTCAATTTATCTTTGTGCTTTCTTCCTGGCAGACACTGATCGCATAAGCAAGGAAAACTCCTTCACAATTCTGGACAACAAGCATTTTGTTTTACATTGACACTGGCCTGTGATGCAAGGGAGTTTGGTTGTAGAGCTCTGGACAATAAAGGTCTGTCTCCAATCCATGGTCCAGTCTCTGCCGCCTGAACGTCACCGTTCCCTTACTAGTAAGTTGAACATTGCTGGCTCCCTGTATGACCTTAGAAAAAGTTGCTTTGCAGTTTCCCTGTCTGCAAAAGGGGAAACTCCATTTAGAGCAACTATTTCTATTGCCTTTTCTGAAAATTATTTTCCACTTATCATTGAGTAAACCACTGAACTCCGCATTCGTCCAGGGCATTTAAGCGTTGGAATTCTGCTCAGTGAGAGGTAAAACTGTCTTCAAGGATGTGGACAAGTTTAGCTATCAGTTGGGGTAACTCACTTCTCTAGCACCCAACAGCACGGTGAGGGTAAGTACATGAAAAATGTATGATCTGATTCCTCAGGAACTGGGGGTTCATGTTCCCAGAGGGCAGAGGAGATGCTCAGTCTGCAATCTCACTGCAGCACTGATGATATTAATAAATGCCTGTACTATGTTTTAAGGATGCAAGTTCTTATCATCAAGCATCATTCCTTCAAGTCCTTATCAGCACTGCATTATGGTTTACAGTTGAAGCAGTAAATGTTTCTGTACAATAAGTTAAAGGGAAAAGTTTAAAGGCTGCTGAACAGTGCCATACTGAAATAACCCCACCAGAAACAATGGGTCTACCCAGCCAGACTGACACAGCAGCATGCAAAGGCCATGTTCTTGTCTTGTGCTTAGCTCATTTTAAGTGGGATTACATCCCATAACATGCCAGTCAGACACTCAAACCCCTACCCTGTCAGCATGACAAAACACTTCCATGGAGCTAGCAACAAAAAGGTCAACACCAGGGGAAAAGTGCCCCATGCCCTCAATGCAAAGCTTGACATTTCTTCCTCTGCCCATCCTCAGAAGATGGAGTTAGTCCCAGCACATGAAAACTGTTCCAACAACTCTGAACTTTCATTCTTTGTCACACAGATCAGCTGCTGACACAGCGCTGGGAAGAGCTGACATGCCCAAGAGGCTGTCCACAGCACATCCCCTTGATTTCAGCAACCATTAGCTGCTGCGTTATGCATCAGGAGTCAGGCTGATACACAGGTTGCTACACTTCACGTTGATTAGCCTCCATTCTTTGTCACATAGCCACTCTCTCACAGTGGGTACCTCAGCAGCTGGAAGCCTGTCTGAAGCTTTTTAGCCCCTTCGCAGAACATCCTACCTGTGCATGTAACCTGCTAGGAGAAATGTGTTGCTCCTTCACAGAGAAACATTTCCTGTCCATGGAGAAAAGACGTGTGCTGTTTCACCATGGAGAAATTCCTACTCAGGGATGAGGTGTTATTTCTCCATAAAGATAAGCACTGTACATCCACAGAGATGAAGCATCTGTCATCCCTCTGAAGAGGCTGTGACTCTGTAGCTGCCTCCTCTCATAGCCCTGGCTGTTCTTCCTTGAACTGTGGTACCTCTTACTTTTAGGTGTGACATCTTCATTTTCATCTTTAGTGAGTGAGGGATGGTGACAATGGTTGGCTGGTTGGAGCAAAGACCCAGCACTTTCATTCAGATTTAGCAGTAGCAATACAAAACCACTAAATTTTTCTTTAAAATAAAAGTAAACTCAACTGTTTTCCCACCTTAGAGTCTGCCAGAGGGCCCTCATAGTCCTCAACCACCTGCTCCCCTTCCCATTTTCCCAGATCCCCACTCCCTCCTGCACATCTCTGCCTCCAACCCTTCCCCTGCCCACTTCCGTGCCAAGCCACTGCTTCAGCCATGAACAGAGGCCAAGTCTTGTCCAAAACCCCACAAAGAAGAGAGCAGATGTCTTGGAGAAGATTAAGTCACTACATCAAAGGTAACTAGCCAAGCAAAAGCTCTCTCATAACACAGGTAGTATCGTATCCCTCAATCCTGAGGGACCTCAAATTACATCATATGGACCTCAGAGTCAGCACAGGCTGCAAACAGATTGATGACTTCATACAGTAATATAACATGGAAGGCCTCGCTCCAGCGGGCTTCTACACGAGGTGCCACAGGCACTGCTGAGCTTCAACTGCTCTTCACAGTCAGAAACCAACTGTCCCAGTTCTGCAATGTGTAGCACACATCCCGTATTAGGGTGAAGGGGTATTTACTTAGAAATAGCAGTGTTATTGCAAGCAGTGTTAGACTAACAGCTTAAGTCTTGGCAAAGATCTTTTAGACCTGGGGAATCTTGTACAGCCATAAGTTTGCCAGCTAAACAGACAAGACTCTGCAAAAGGACAAGCACAGACAAAGAAAATAACCTACCTAAGTTCACATAACTGATCCATGATGAAGACATGAATAGAAGCCAGGTCTGGCTTGCCAGTTATTACTCCAGCAACTGCAAAAACACAATTCCACCTCAGAAGGGGCTATTAAAGAAATCTGGATCTGTAGCTTTATATACTTGTGTGTGTATGCCAGGACCTTAAGCATACTAATAGGCTTTAATGGCTCTGACCAGCCCCACCTGGGGCCTCCACCCACACTCCTGCCCATTTAAGCTCCAGTTTGGGCCCTCAGTCCTAGTCTGAGTCTTAGAGCAAGAGTTATGCTGTACCTGACTCTAGCTCTGCTGCAGCTATGTGGTCATGCCTCAATGACCTTCATCCATAGGCTGATTCCCCAGCTTGATTTAGCCCTTTCCTTTTCACTATGGACTTGCCTGGTGACCACTGGGCTCTGTCTGCCACTTCAGTAGCACCTGTTTTCAGTTCATCCTTTGAATTCAGCAAAGGTCCCATTAAAAGCCTTAGGAGAACTCTCAGTGTCTTCACAGGGTTTCAGTTCCAACCTCAGCAGCATTTTCATGTTAAACTCTGCACTTGCCTTTGCATCCTATTTACACTGAACCCAGTTAAAGGACTTGCCGTTTATAGGTGGGCTGGGAAACTCTGATTCTAATGCCTCAGCATGGAGTAAATCAGCTGGGGACATGCTGGCTTTTAGCCCTGAGACCAGAAGAAGATGCTCCCTGCCCTGAACATCTGAGGGCATCTTGCTCTGAAGGTTACTTGTTTCTCTGTATGACCCTGCCATTATTTATGTATTTTAGGGTTTGGGGAAGGCAGATGATTTTGCTGCATCACAGGTACTTGCCCCTTTCTTGGAAGCTAGGCAATTAAGGTCTATATGGATCTGATGTTGTATTTACTGTAGTAATTCCATATTCACACCTTCAGAGGGGACTGAGAGGGCACAGCTGTTGTGTATTCCCAAGTAGGAGGCAGCTGCATGAAGCTGTCTGTGCTGGGGATGCTGCACACAGCTCTTTGTTCACTCAGGCTGTTGTTTTCCAACAGAAGCGGAAAAGCTGACAAATCTTTCCTCTTCACAGTAGATTTAAACTCGATAAAGGCTGTAATTAGAATTAGCATTTTTTCCAAAGTCCCCTGTTGATTTAAGGTAGCTCTCCTGGGCAGCAGCCATTATTTGGACTAGCACTCAACAGGCCCGCAGCCAGCTCTGCAGCAACCACCAGAAGTCAGTGGAGTTTGGAGCGAGAACATCCAGTGCTCAGGTGTTTGTCTGCCCCCTCACCGCCCCGAAACTACTCAGAGGGAGTCTGTGTGCTGAGGCAGTGGGGTTTAGGGATATGTGTGTACAAGGCACTCAGGCCCTCAGAAGGGCTCAGAAGATGTGGTCACAGACCAAGGGTACTGACAGTGTCCCTTGGATGGATGCAGGTAAATAAACTGAAGCATTTTCAAATACGCAGCAGGTCCCAGCTTCAGTTGAGTTTCTCCTAGTGCAATTAACCTCAGGGAAAATTACAGTCTGGCACACTACCGCTGACAAGTTGCCAGGCTTGCGGTGTAGCCAACTGTTTAACTGAGTGTGTGGGCATTTGTTGCCTGTGGGAAAGGTAAGGTGAAATGAATCTGTGGTTGAAACAACTACATTTTACCACATGTCTGCAAAACATCTGCAAATCCATCCTCTTGTGGCACATTCATAGCTTGGAACATGCTTGTTCTATAACGCTGAATTGCAGGCTGATAAAGGTCCTTTATCACCATGGCTAGTGAAGCTGGGGATAATCATGGCGATCGCAATGTGGTGGACCCATAATTGGCTCATCTTTTTCCTAGTCATACCATCGTAAAACTGCTATGTGCCCTTCTACCTCTAGAGCCAAAGGTACCATAAAAATCAGCAGGTCAGATTGCTTAAAGGGCAAATAGTTTTGCTTCCCAGTAAACCTTGCAGATATAACCCACTCCCCAGGCTCTTCTGGCTCCTCTTAAAAGTAACTATTCTGCACAGAGCTTACTGTCTCTTTTCAAATGAAGGAACAGAGCTCGTGAGAACAAAACCAGTATTTTCCTTGCCAGTGGGACAGCAGTAATGACGTGCCAAGCCTTGAACGCATGAAAAATTTTTTTATCATGATGCTCAAGAGTTTTCTTTTCCTGACCTTTAACTCCCTAACAGTGCTAGAAGGTGAATGTCACAAATGCCCAGATCCTCAGTGAAGTTGGGCTGCTGTATCACAGTTGAGTCTGCTAGACAACACCAGAGTTTAGGGGCTGTGACAACCGCAGAGGGAGCTGATCTTCCCCACAAAGGTAATATATGTCTCAGTGATGTGAGGGAAGTCTCTCAAGGGTCTTAATGATGATTTACAGTGAGCAAGCAGTCTCACTATATGTGCTGCAACTGGGCCTGGACATCTTTTACTTCAAAGACTGAGATACCTTAGGAAGAAAGGGATAGCACGAACAGACAAAAGTTGTTGTAGAAGAAGAAAAACCTTGGGAGAGGAAAAGAAGAAATGACTCAATTAGATTGTGGGAACTGCAGGATCCATGAATTCCTGACCCCATTTCAGTTACTTTGCAGTTAACTTCATGAGACCACTTGAGTGAGGAGTCCATGTTACCACAGAAAAGAGTGCACAGCTGACATCTCTCATCCTTGCTTATACAACGCTAAAAACTGTCCTTTGTCATAGTTACCACAGCTGACCTGCACGAGCACTCTTTAAAAGTGCTGACTGTATTTTTAGCTGATCTTGCATGTGACTCAGTAGAGAGAAATGAGGAAAGGCAGTCCTGCAGGAATTCCCAGCTCTCTACATCCCACCATAGATCATCACAGCTGCAAGGATCCAAGAGAAAAGAAGAAAAGGAGGCATTTCCTCTGCTCGGATGTATCCTGCCACCAGGGGACGTGTCTGTAATTTAATAAACATCTTAATAACAACAACAATTGGGTAAAAAGGCCACTAAGCAGACATGGGTCATGGCTGTAACCGATCACACTTTCTTAGTGTACCAAAAGATGCATATTATCCAGCCAGTCCTAGATTTTGGTCTTTCCTTGACAAATCTCTGTGGGGATTTATGATTTAGGTCATCATTCCATGAAGTCCTATTTCCTGGAGCAGCTGAGATCAGAGGAAGCTAAGTGCTTCCTGCACATAGCACTCCCCCATAACATACCACCGATTCACCAAAAGAAGAGTGTATCTGAGATAACAGAACAAAAAACTGGGTACACCCTTGACAAAGGTTTTGGCCAGACACTTCTCACTTCAGACTCAAGAGGCACCTGTCTGTAGCTAATTAGTCTGAGGTTCACGTATGTTTAGCAGTAGGAGCTGTCTAGGCTATGAGGTTGGCCTTCAAGGGTTAATCCCTAACCATGTTGTTTCTAGTAAGTATATGAAAAAGAAATACTAATACGCTCAGGAGGAGAATAAAAGCTTTCTTGGTGCAAGGTTAATCTGCTGACCCAAGGCACTGCTTGTGCAGCTCACACCAAAGCCCTTCAGAATCTCAATCTCCCTAGTTCAGCACTGTATCGCCGCTGACCGCCTGCTTTCAGCATGCAGGGCTGGGTGTGTTTGTGCAGCAGCTGTTTATTCTGCAAGGCAAGGCAGACATTTTTCAGCAGAAGGATAACAGAAAGTCAAGAGCCAGGCTGTGTTCGCAAGAATTCATAAAGATTCAAAGGCATATTCATCCAAGACCTCATTCAGCACAGTACTAGGTATGTTTGTTAACAACTCTTTGTTTGCTACTCCAGTCACTGGGGAAGATAATTAGGAGCCATAAAAGTCATTTTAGCTCACAGTGGAGGTAATTTGATTTAATAGGGAGCACAGTTTCTAAATTAAGATTTATGATCACCATTGAAACCAGATAGTAAAGTTTTTGGCAGAGAGAGAAAGGCATATATACTCCCAATGTCCTTGTTCAAAGATAGGAAACTGTCAGAGAATGACCATGGTCTGTGTTTACAAGGACATTTGGGCTAGTGTTGGTGGCCAAGGCAAAAAAAGGCTCTCAAATAAGCATTCCAGAAATACCAGCATGTTCCAGGCAGGCAACCGCGGAGCCCGAATGGACTAATTAGAGCTCCTTAACTGGCCAAGATACAAGTCCAAACCATTGGCTTTCAGCCATTCTAGTAGAGTTACAACATCTCAACATCCCTACAAGCTGAAACTCCCCCATATTGGTGCCAGCCCATGTGGGAAGTGTCACTTTCAGCTGTGTCATTAGCGCGGCCATTGTAAGAAAGTGGAAGGTAAAGATGTGACCATTCAAAAGAGAAAAGCCAACTAACTTCTCCATATCTCATGCCTGTGGAGCAAGTCTTCAGATGGAAGGAAACAATACTAACCCTACCAGGACTTTTCTCTGTTTCTGCACAGATGTATGAGATGGAAACTGGACTTACCTCTCCAGCGTGAGTGCAGACCTGAGATATAGCTATCAAGTCATACAGAACCTGAGATATATCTATCAAGTCATTCAGAATGGGATTGAAGTCTTAATTAATCTCTGCTTCTAGTTTGAACTGATAATATTGTGTTGAGAGAGAAAGTATATTTCCACAGGTACAGTCTGCTTCTAGTTAAGACTGATAACTGTGCTGAGGGAAAGAGTATATTCCCCTGGGCACAGTGCCCATCCAAGCCAACTACTTGGTTCTCCGAACTAGAGAGGGTTTTCATCTGTCCAGCTCAGAGAACTAAAGAAATAAAAAACCAAACATTTAGGCACCAGCCTGAACCCTCCATGTCAAAGGTCAATTTTAAGCATTGGTGATGTGCCCTTTAGCTTGGTATGTTGGCTCATGTCAAGATCTGTACCCTGGAAAAATGTGTGAGATGTGTGCTGAAAGATTCAGATTCTCAAATAGGATGAATTCACCTTTCTTTCAATAGAACCCATTGAGTTATATATTGCTAAAGGTTTTCCCAAAGTGATTTAAAGACAGCAGTATCTTTTCTCTGCTGTTAAGCTGGATGCAACGGTCTGCTGAATGAGTTTTGCTGGGAAAAAGCATCCCTTCCCATGGCAGGAGAGTTGGAATTAGACAATCTTTAAGGTCCCTTCCAATCCAAACCATTTTATGATTCCATGAATTTTCCCTATTCTGCCTCTCTTCAAACTGCCGAGAACAGAGCTGTCCAAGTAAATCCTGTCTGCAGCATCCTAGCTTGGTTTTGACAACACTGAGCTTTTTTAGAGACTGATGAAGTCCTCTGCACTTCTTGTTCCCATCCCATTCCCACTCATATGATGATTTCTCATTGCAGGTAAATCATCTCGCCTTGAGGTTTCTTCAGAGCCCCCTCTCACCTCAGACATACCAAACATTTTGCAGAAGAACCCATCTGGTAAGATAAAGTCTGAACCAAACTCTCTGAATCCTTACAGCCAACCAGTCTGTAACAAATGCAAGGACCTCACCTGTTTCAGTTTCGTTCCCACCATGGAGGCACTGCTGTCAAGCACAAATACAACGTTCTTCGGCAATGGAGGAAGATCTGTGGGGGCGAAGTAGTGCACGAAATACCCATTAAGAATCTGTGGAAGAGCAAGGAAGTCAGGATCGAAGGTAGATCATGATGCAATGTTTTACACACATCATTATGGGATGTTTGGTTGGGCACACCTGATCCTGCTTTCAGTGTCTGTGTCTACACTGGAGGGTAAGAGTGCTCCTTGGTATACCTCTTAATCCTGGTCCACTGCTTATCCAGACTGGGGGAGCCTACTGGAGCTCTCCACATCTCCTCCCATGGTGGACATGGGGGTTTCCTTCCAAATGCAGTAAGGATATAACGTATGTACCCAGGACTCAGAACCACAACGTGCAGTTGGGGAACTGGTCTTGTATGCAGATATATACAGCCAGTATATTGAGAAACTGAAAAGCAGATACAAAAGAGAGGCCTAATGAAGTAAGTACCTGTGATTTTAAAGTCCATCTTGTGGCTGCCAACTGACTGGTTTTATTTTGGATTGTTTTTACAAGATGGAGAGGTAGCCTTCATTTGGAAAACATTTTTTAGGACATTTGGAGCATGCAAGACAATTGAACCATCTCAGGTGTAGTTAATAAAACAGAAAAGTGAGTCGTGTACGGTACCTGAACATCCCCAACACTCAGCTCCCTGTTGACATCATATCGAATTATGAAGTCTCCCAAAATGCCATTTCGGGCAATCCTGGTTTGCTCAACGACGCTGGGATTGAATGTAACTTTAGCTAAGGTTTTGGTATGTCCAACTACAGTAGAAGGAGGAGGAGAAACATCACCTGTTGGGATAAAACCAGGATATTACAAGGTTCCCCATTGTCTTACAGCTGTCTAAGTACAGCACACACAGTGTTACAAAGAGTCAGGTCAACCAGCATAGTTGCATAATGGGATTAAAGATTCAGCTCACCGCTGGTAAAATAAGAACTTAATAACCCCTCCCCTCTAATTCTAAACTGAAACCAACATTGCAATCCTATCAGGGATATGAATGTGTAGGCAAAATTCCTGTGCTCACTTCTGTTTGGAGGTCACTGAACTCAAAGGCCAGACATTCTCTGTATGACTATTAATTGCCTTCTGTAAATAATGAGCACACAGTTCAGACATGTATGTGGTACTCATTCCAGCCAACTCTAATTTAGAATGCAGACCCTGTACCTGAGATCCTGCCAGTCAATGCAAGTATGATTCATTTGACCTGTTTAAACTTTTCCTCTAGGATCAGACTAATCATACTGCAGATTTCTCCGTATTGATTATAAACAGTTCTTGCGGTGACTTGTCCAGATATACTGTAGGCATGTGAGGTGGGATTGATCTGACTGCTTGATCTGACAAGTGCTTATGCGTAATGTTTACATCTGAACAAGTCATTTTGGCTGCCTTTATGTTCTGCAGAGTCATCAGTATAGTCACTGAAATTTCAGTCTTACTGATTGAGACAAAATCCACTTGCCAGTACAGTCATGCAAACTGCATCCCTGAGATGTAACTCACCCTAATCTCTGAGAGCCCTTCCTGAGGCAATGAAGAGAGATGCGCCTTTTAGAGGCCAAGAGAAAGACAATAATTTAGGTCTGAGACATCCTGAAGGAACCTCTGCTTGTTTTGTCAGCTGTGTTCATTTTCTGAAGTTGAGGGGTATGGAGATTCCGTGTTGTCTCTCTGTGTAACCGAAATCCCACCTTACTCTCTTTTGGTGTGCCAACTGTCCATTCCCTCTGAACTCTGTAAGGATCCTTACATGAGACTGACCAAAGGCCACAGTTGGCCCTGAACTTCCCGAGCTTTTGAGGGCTTTCCCCCTAATGCTAACTAGCTACTGAAAACAACATAGGTTCTCAACTGGTGTTCTTGGGTGCTTCATCTCTCACAGTGATTATTTCAACCCTCCTCTGAGGCACAAAAGTTCTATTATATTTGCTCATGTGCTGATTAAAATCGGTGGGAATTAACTGCTTAATTATATTCTGTGTGTGGGTCTCAAATCTTTGCCAAAGATGACCCAAGAAGTCTGTGCTATGTCAGGGAAAAGAAAAGATGGGTAAGATTCAGTTCCAGTTTAGGTGTTTACAACGCAAATACCTACGTCTGAGTTTGTTTTTGAGGCTCCCATTATGCTTAATGAAGATCTGATCAAGAGTGTCAGGGGAGATTAGGGTATTATACATCTGGCCAGACATAGACATCTGCTTTAGGATAACTTTAATTATGTGCTATACCCCATTAATGGTACTGATCACAATGACAAGGTGCAGGCAGCCTTGGGAAGCTCCTCTCCAGGGGTTCCTAGAACACTGTGCAACAAGAAGTAGCACTTCTCCACCTTTGTAAAGTGCTTTGAGCAGTATCAGAGGAATGCAATGTGACATCTGTATGCAATATAGAACACAATCTGCCTCACATCCAGATCACACAGTGATTTACAAGATTGAATACATGTGATTATGTCCATTTAACTAGAAGGAAAATGGAGGCATGGAGTAGTTACCTAACTTACCTGCCTTCCCACAGGACAAAGACCACAGAAATGCCAGGACAAGGGCCTTTGTAGGTTTATAAAATGATTAGCCAAAGCTGTGATGTTTACCCTAAAGTGCAATGTATTATCTAGACTCCTCTACGCAAAGGGATTAAAGTCATAAATCAATAGGCCTCTAGGATGTTAGTTCCATGTTGATTTGGCTTCACTATTATAGCCATCCTGTGAGTGCATTTGAGGCACAAGACTCTACTATTGAGGCAGGGAAGGGTTTTCTCATAGACTTGACTTCTACACAAATAAAGTATTGTTGGAGGACCTGGAATGTGAAACAAACTCATCAGCAAAAGTCTTGACCAAGGAGGCTGAATGACAGATATTACTCAGTTTCAGTAAAGTCAAGAATTGACTCTGCATCACAGCTTCTCTGACTATGCTAATTCCAATCCATCCATCCTGGCAGAAACAGAGAGAGGTCCCAGCCAGTACAGTGAAATCATTAAGGACACTAGTGTTGGGTTGTAAAGGGGGCTTATAAAATTATTACCCAGAGCTTTGACATTTTTTCTAAAACCTGTGTATAGTTCAGACTTCTCCTGGCAAAGAAAAGTCATAAATGAATAGTTATATAAGATTTTACCTCCATCTTGATTTTTTACTGTTACAGCTGCCCTTTGATCTGATGAAACAACAGATGTAAAAAGATTTTAATACACAGTGCATCAGATTTGCTTGTATTGGCCTTCCTGGATTTTCCATCTGCCTTCCATCATTTCCAAAATTGCATTTAATTGCTAATGGGTGGGAAATGCCCAGAATCCATAGAAATGGCTTAACAGTTCATTTATATTTTCTGATCTATTTGAGGGTTTCACATTACTTCTCCTCAACTGCTGAAAATCAAGCACCGTCGTCAGTTAGGCTGCCTGGCCATATCACATCAGGGTTAGTTAAAATCAGTCTCACTGTGGGAACAGAAGCTCTCTCCTTATACCTACTGCACATACACATCTGTGGCTGGGGCCTTTGGACTTCACTGCTCTTTCTCTGCCATAAGTACATTGATGGGCGAGCACAGCATGCTGTGCACCACAACAGCATGAGTTCCAGTCCTAGTTTCTATGGACTCTGACCATCTGAAATTAGCTGCGTTGGGTAGACAGTCCATGCCTCAGTTTACCCACCTGTTAAATGGGCATAATCACATGTATCCAGTTTTGTAAAGCATTGTAGGATCTAGATGGGATCACACTGTCCTCCTTTATTGCTCCTTAAAACACTCTTTGGAGGTGAGAAATGTCATCCCCTGTAACACAGACAGTGCTTTAGGAAGCCATGGAGAGGACGTTTCCAAGGTTGCCTCATATAGCCATTGTCAGCGACAATAGCTATGGAAGTTCTTCCATCTTCATAGCCACTCATCTCACATAGCCAGGATGGAGATTAAAACCCAAAAAACAGTCTGATAAAAAAGGTCAAAAATAACTGGGCTTTCCCTGGAACAATAGGAATCAGGTCTGGAAGGCAGGTTGTCTAATTCATCCCTTGCTCCCAGCCCAAATTGCTTCCTTCTTGGTTTTATGACATGGTCTGGAAACACTCCAGAACTCCAGTAATGGAAACTCAGTACCTGACTTTTCCAGTCCTTTCCAGCTTCACTTTCTCACTGTCAGACATTTTCAATGTCTCATTTACATTTTTCTTTCTGGATTATAAACCCATGACTTCTTGCTCTTTCGGTTATTGACACAGAAAGCACCCTATTCTCCTCCTTGCAGCAGCCTTTTATATATCTGAATACAGTCACTATGTCTCCCCCCAGGTTTCTTTTTCAGGCAGCACTTGATATCTGGATCACAATTACTCTCCTCTGTTTATTGGCCCAGTTCTTTTCAGACAAGTGACTGAGAGAGGAAAATCTATGAAATATTACAGAGTATGGATGCATGGATGAACTCCAAGGACTTGAGCTGGTCTGTGCTCACACTGAGGCAGTTATTAGGGCTTTTAGACAAAGTTTCCACCAAATTCAGCTAAAAAAGTATACAGAGCAGGAAAAAGCATTTTTCATATGAAACTATAGTTCTCACGTGATGAGCAGCTAAACCTAATTTATTTTGAAGACTGTCAGAATCAGGATTAGAGCTCAAATGCAAAGTTCATCCTCTGCTAACATGTGGAAATTCCTAGACAACTGCAATAAGAAATAAAAACCTTTCTGAGACCCATGACTTCAAAGAGAAATAGTCATCCTCAACCAGCCTAGTGTCTCTCTGCCCAAGTCCATGACTAGTTCTCACACCTCTGTGCTGGAGGAAAAGGATGAGGACAGTCATCCCTGAGGATGCTGGGTAGGACATCATTCAGAAAATGGCTCCATTCTGAGGTTATCAGAGAAGGCCAGGATCATTGGCCTCAGTGTCTCCTATTTTGGGGTTCATATGTGACAGAAGACAACACCTGCACATGCCAAAAGATCACTTCCCAAAATCCACATACCTAATATCTTCCTTTGGGAAAAATACAACTCCCAGATGGAGCTGTGTGCACAGGAATTACTAACAAAGGAAATGTCCTGGAAAGACCTGTCATCACACTGCCTCTGCTCTGTATTCTGAGAGGATGTATGCAGGACTTTCCAAGAGCCTCTATCTATAGCAAAGCACAGCTTTACTTTTCATAAATCACTGGAATTTTGTGGAACTAAGTCCAATACCTGTATCTTGGGCCCCTACAGCCAAAACCAGGCAGAACTGGACTCTTTACTGCTTCTGCTCCTACTGCTGTGAGTTCTGTGCTGTTTTATCAATGGCAAAAAAAAGCGTCCTTCACTCTTTCTCATTAAGGGACATCTTCTGTTTAAGTTTTGTCTCTTCTATTCATTAAACTGCATGGATACTAGCAGTTTGGCTGGAGTCGAAAGTGCAAATCCTGAATGACCATTAAACAGAGAAATTGCTTTTTCCACTATGCTTCCTGCATGGTACATCATTGACTCTACAGTTAGCATGTAGAAAGCACCACAAATGTAAGAGGACTGGTCCATGAAATAAATGTAGATTGGCCATTCCTCCACTTTTGGTCATCTATTATTTTTTTTCATTAGTTTTGCTACCAGCGTTTATTGCTACAACAGGTTGGCATTTCAGTTATGAACATCAATCACTGCTGGTTCTCATTATCTGGAGCTGTGGATGACTCCAAAGCTGAACATATTTGATTTTCAACTTAAATTCCCTATCCTACACTGGATTTTCATGCCCTGTACTCAGAAAAAGAATGTAGTTTCTTATCCAGGTCAGAGTCAAAAGCATCTAAGTGACTTGTGAAGGCACATCCCATCTTCAACACTGGTTTCAGGGTGGTGGCTCTTTGGACTTATTACTCAGACTGCCATTTAACTGCTGACCTGTTACGATACATTTTTCACCCAATACTCTCAAGGTAACTTATTAAAACTTACCAAAATCTCACATTTTATCATTAAACGTGGGATACTGTAGACATCTTTGTAGACATACGAAATTGAGGAAGTGGGTCTTCATGACACATTCAAGCTCAAACCAGTCAGGCAGTACCATTTTCCAACGTGCAAGTCTCCATTCCTTATTTGGTCATCTTTTTGAAAGTCATGATCTCTCATTTGGGACACCACAGGTGACACATATGGCAGCATCTGGTCTGGCATCCTTTGCTGGCCACTTACTAGAATGTTACCATGCTCTCCAGTCAAGTGATACTGAACTGTTTTAAGCCACAGGAATCCACTATCACTTAAGTCACTGTTTCAGCCAGGTAAAGAGAGGATGGGGAATCCTCCATACCAGGAGTCCTGTCTGCCTGTTGGACCTGTCTCAAGGAAGGTAGGGTGCAATTTCAGTAGTATCCCTCTCACTCCCTGATACTCCTCAACCTATACGAGCTGTTTTGAATCTGAAGCACAGTACCAAGAATTGTAAGTGCTCACAGATTGCCATTTGGAGAGCAAGTTAAGAGAATTTTCCCTCTATGTCATCTACATATAGGAATTTCCATACTGCACTAGACCAACAGTGTGTCTGCTCTGCTTAGTCTGTCTCTAACCTTGATCAATGCCAGATGTTTTGCAGGAAACCATATACCACAATGCACTATGATATTCCCTGATAGGTAAAAAAGGTTTCCTGTCTCTCCTGATGAGGGGCAGAGCACATTTGTCACACAGTGCATGGGTGTACAGCAGAGAAACCAATTCGTTGTATAAGGCTTGGTCTGAAGTTGGCCTAAGTCACTGACAGCCTAATTTCAGTGTGATCTGGATGAAATCAGTAAGATCACACTGATCAGTCGGTTTAAGTCCATGTTCACATGCTTTATAGTCTTTATCTGGCAGACATGAACAGCTCCACTGATTTTGCTGGCATTGTGTCACTTAAAGTAACTGAGGATCAAGTCCAACAAGACTCCACATCCTGCTTTCAACTCCGATTCACCCTCTTTTTTTGGTGAGGGTTTTTGTCAACACGTAGCAATCACAGTGTCCTGTGCTCCTCACTGTTAGTTTACACTGGAAAAATTACCTTTACATTGTTTGAACAGTGTGCGAGGACAGTTAGGGGTAAGAGTAGATACTTGGACTGCACGTTGTGCTTTGGCAAAACATGGATTTTCCTCTTGGAATTTCCCATGTTCTAAAATTCAGGATTTCCTATCTGCTTTGGCATGGACAGATGGAAAAAACAATTCATTTAAAATAAACAGTTCCCAGGAGATGTGGAGCCAGGGAAGAGCCTGCTCAAATGCTGAGCACAAGGCCTGAAGGCCCAGTTCAAAGCTCGTAAAGACAATAACAAAAAAACCAATGTTGAGTTGAATGGGATCAGCCCTGTATTCACTAAACTTCAAAGTTTTCACACGCTTATGCGCAGATACCACATAGACAGTATCATCTATAGAAAATAGAACAAAAGCCTTCAGCCTTTATGATAAAGCCAAATTCCCACCACTGAACCTCACAGAATTCATAATCCTGAAATCCTTTTCACGTTGCATCCGTTATACCAGTGTTCATGAACCTGGAGACTGCCCTGCCAGTGAATGAGATATCTAAATGGGAATTGCTGACGGCCTGCAATGCTTAGTCCCTCAAATGCAGCCACCTCTGGAATGTACCTGTTATACGGTAATTGCAGCAAGAGTTAAGAAGGGAAAGTAAAAAATGTATTTTTCTAAATACAAGCATAGTTGGAATTTTCCAGAATAATTTATGCATAATGAGCCACTAGCATTCATTTTTCTTGTCTTCATGAGGTGTGTCCTCTAGTTTCTAATGCAGTCTTGTTTCTAGACCGTGTTGCTTTAATACAGTTCTGGGGTTTTATTTAATGCCTCATTTGGAGCAGAGGGAAAGTGAATGAAACACCAGTCTACACAGTTTACCCAAGATTGCCTTGGGGAACCCCCAACACTGCCAGTCCAGTTGCTGAGCAGCAATTAAAGACCCATGAGTAACACAACCATGGGTCATTAAATCTCTCCTTACCTTCAACTTTCCCATTGCCTTTATGCTTGCTGTTTCGAAGGGGGGGTACTTCCAGTGAAACTATGCCTGAGTTCTCCAGGATGTTCACCTCCACTCGTAACCTGCCCACCAGCTGTTGGGGCCGGATGCTGACTGTATACTCATATTTTCCCAGTCGCCTTTGCAAAAGCTCTTCATAATGCAGTAGGAACTTGGCCTGCATCTTGCGAGGAATGAAGACAGAAGCTTTGAATGTCTCATAGCCATTCTCCCTGGAAGGAAAATCCAAAGACACCTTCACACCCCATACACATCACACACTACCTCCTACAGTGGATGATGAATCTGGATTTTTTTGTCCAAGGAAAGTATTCCCTATCACTGAATATGTCAAACAAGCAAGAAAGAAAACATCACACTGCTTCACAAAGCATTGGACACGTAGGAGGCTTCCACAGGAGGAAAGGTCTTAAAAGACAAGATGACTTCTTACGGAGAGGAATATGCCAGACATGCATAACACGGAGCAGGGCCAGAAGAAAGGCTGTCTCTTGATTTCTTAAACAGAGAAATTGCAAGACCCATATTTAATTCTTGACTTTTCCACTTCTGACTCATTTCAGTATCTTAAGCAAGTACAAATAAATTCCTCTTCCGCAGTATTAGCTGTTCATAACTACATACACAATGGGGAAAATAGGGCCCTCAAGACAATTTCACCACTGGGCAGTTTCTAAAAGGACTCTTTTCTTCTGATTGACCACAGTGTGCCATCAGTCACCCACTGACAGCCAGCTTTCTGCTGGCTAGTTTGAAATGAGATTAATTCCCACCTTGAGCCTTTACTGGCTTCGGCTGCCCTTCTCTTAAACAGAGATAACTGAAGATACCCTACCTCCCATACAGTGCACTGTAGTGTCAGGCTACCAGGCACTTATGTGATGCCAGGCATTACTATTTGGGAAAATGAAAAAGCCGCATAACAAGAATGGAAACTTTTAATGCTATGTACGTGTAACTTCAGAACTCAATGATGTAAAGTTTTCGTGATAACCACAATTCGGTGAGTATTAAAAATTATTTCAGACTTTGATTTCTCTAATCAACATAGAAAGATTTTTTTTTTTTTTAAATATTAGCCTTCCAGAGAGTTGGAATGACACCTCTGGGTCATACCAGCAGTCTAATAATGACAGGTAGTAATCACCTACAGAAGAGGGTGCAACAGGGTAGGACTAGAGAAAGATATTGCTTCAAGAGAAATATAGAACTCTTTCAGATCCTGCCAATCTGTGTCTGGATCCTGTGACAGCATCCTTTGCTAAAGGTTCCTGATGGATTTTTCTTAATAAAAATTTGTCTACTCACTTTCTGAATACACATTAAGTTTAACATACACAATTTCTAGTGGCAAGAAACACGATTTATGTGAAGAATGCCTTATTTTGGCCATTTTGAACCTGGTAATTTCATGTGATTTTCCCTACGTTTTCTATGGAAGACAGAAAATAAAAAATCCTTATTCTCCTTCCCCATATCACTCATGAGTTCAGATCTTTGTCAGACCTCTCCATCCCCACAGTTCATCATTTCTCTGGTCTGAAAATCATAGTCCATTCAGCTGTTCTTGGTCATGTGTTCATGTCAGAATAGTGCTACTGTCCCAGATAACTGGGACATTCCATTTAGTTCTTTCTTCCTGTAAATCCATGGATGAGTATGTCAAAGCAGCCAAAATAAAGATGGGAGGAGACTATGTCACTTCCCAGAACACAAAAAAATGCACTCCACTTACCTTCCATCTGTAGGGCTCGGAGGTTTCTTGTGCCTTTCCTTGTCATCACTGCTCTGTTTCTTTTCTTTCCCTGTGACCTCCCCATAGTAAGTCTTGTTTCCAATGCTCCTGGAGAGACCAAAGATGTCAGCATGACCACTCTGCACCCATATACACTGAAGCCCACTTAGAAGTTCTCTGGCTGGTTGTACCAGCATAGTATGCTTTTCCTTCTCTAAAATGCCCATTCAGTAGCTAATGCCCAAAGCACAAGGATGCAAGCCAGAAAGAAAAGCAGTTGCCAAGAATCCCAGTGAGCAATTTTTTTGTCTGGTCTCAGATTCACCATCTGTGTCAATACAAGTGGCAATGTTCAGGATAACTGCCCTCAGTTAGTTGTCTCCCTAACCAAAATGCTTCTCCCTGGGAATGAATTACAGGCCCAAGAATTGCATATGAAAACAGCCCTTAACATACATTTTGGTTGGTCAACGGCAAAAGACTCTTTTTCCTCCTATTCAGCTCAAATTGAAGTCTTTCTAAAAGTGCTGGTCTCCTCTCTGCTGTGGTCAGGTCTGTAGTTGTGGCTCCAACATCTACCCACAGGGGGGATCTAAGCATGACCAAGCCTCACATTTTTTAAATCCAGAGCTTGCTTTATTCCTTAGTGAATCATTTCAGCATGAGCTTGGTTGCCCTCTATTTGCTCTGTTATCCACACAGACTGACAAGCACCTCCAGCAGCAAGTCAACCTGTCTGATACTTGGAGTTGACTCTCCTCCTCCACTGACAGTATGGAGAACCTGAAACAACAGGGACCTCCTTAGGCATCACCGTCAGTTGGGTGAGATAACTATCATGAGCCAGTGCTATTGAAAGTTTGAATAGAAAGGGTTTTGAGGGCTAGGAGAGATTTTATGGTCCAAATCAGAGAGAAAGGAGGAGAAAGAAGTTGTTAAAAAACACACACTGAGGACTTGAAACTTAGTATTCTGTCATCCAAGGACTTGCTCTGTGCTTTGGAGCCATGACCAGTCTTGGATGGAGGATATCATGTGTGTGGTTTTATTTTTCCCAAAGAAATGCAGAAAGGCCTTGATACAGTCCTACTGCAGATGAACCAGGTTTTGAAATCTCAGAGAGCTATGTGTGGGACAGGAGAACTGTCCACCCAGCTGTCAGCATTACTTACTTACATGGTAAAGTTGGAGATGAAAGCTGCAGCTGGGATCTGCATCTCAAACACGCCTTCTCGTGCCTCAGATCCACTGTTCACCATTGTGCACGACACCGTGGTGAAAGCATACCGAGAAATGATTGTGGATTTCACACTGAATTCGGACATCCGAGGCCTGGTTTCCTGTAGGTATCAAAAGGCTGCCTATTAACACTGACAGCTAGATAACTCACCCCTGCAGTTGTTCAGCGTCTTTAATACTTAATACTCTCAAGAAAATTCCCACCCTACCCGTATTAGACACCCCTATGAAAGAGTCAACAGCAGGCAAGGTGGGCTTTCCCTCAACATTTCAGGTGAGCTGCAAAAGGTAAACCAGGAACATGGCACTGCCTTTGTTCAGGCACAAAAGCAAAGGCCACTGTCACTCTCCAATACTTGGGAAGGTTCCGTGAAGGATGAGAGCTCGGAGTATGCCAGCCTTTACGTTGTGAAACAAACTCACAAAATCCACCAGTACCCTAAACTGCACCCTTCAATTCTGACCATGTAAGAGGATCAGGATTAGTCTTTTATGTCCTGGGAACAGAAACCCAAAATATGTCCCCAATGACATGACCAGAACTCATGTCCGAGGACCTGACCTGTGGACTGTGCACAAGGGCAAATATAAAACCTCTTGAAAGACTGAGATCACTGTGTACGAAGCAGCATCTCCAAATTCACACAATATGAGATCCTAAGCCATGTGAAAAGAAAAACTACTGTCAATGGAGTATGTTCAGTCCTCTTCTGCTGAGAATCCATCCTGGAGGTCTCAGCCAATGCACGGAAGAGACTTAATAAGAAACACTGACACTGTGACGTCTCAGGCAAAATATTTTAAGCTTTTTAGCCCACACTGGATTCCTTCCAGCAGAGAAGCAGCAGAGGCTGCAATAAATGACACATGATGTAGCAATGGAAACCGACAGCCAATTTCTGCTTCTTGGGAATGTGTTTTTGTGCACAAGTCCTGGGTTGGAGCATTTCTCCAGTCTAACGACTTTTCTACAGCAATGTCTCCATGGATCTCAACAGTTTTCTTCCTGGAAGACTTCAGTGTGTTCAACCATAAACAGTCCATGTAAAAAACCAAATCTGTTATGTTGCCTTAAACAGTCAAAGACCAAACCCTCAAAAGCAGAAGGACACTAGAGAGTAAAATACATTACACATACAGAGCAACATCATTAAGCCAAATAAACTGAGACTCTTCATACTGATGTTGATAAAAGGTCACAGCCACAGAAGACTTGTGAACACAAGACCGTGCCCTTCAGCTGCACTTCCAGGCTTTTTTTTCTGAACAAAAGTAATTTTGACAGATGGCTTAACAAAGGGAGTAAGTGGTAGTGTAAGTATGAAACAGGAATATTTCGGCAGTAGCTGTTGGCATCAGAAGAAGTAATCAGTGAGCATCCAGCTAACCAAGCTGCTGGGCTAGTGCATTCCAGGCAAACAGAAGAATGAGGATCCACTGGACACGAACACAAAACCATCGATAGATTTGGAAATAAAGCCCCACCTGCCTACACTTTCAAGGCTTGGAAAGACTCTGACAAACATGTCTCAAATTAACCTAACCATCATAGATATCTTTAACTGCTGGAGAGTGTGTGATGTGCTCTGTGTCCAGGATCATCCTGCTGAGCAGACGCTCAGCTCACATGGACAACAATGGCAAGAAGCTAGCACTTCTAGGCTGAGTCTCACTGATTTCAGACAACTCAGTGTAATGGATCTAGACTAGAATACATCTAGTATCACATCTAATGTGCCCCTTCTTAGGCCCCTGGTGGCTTTTACTCAATCACGGCTGATTAGAACTAGATCCTGCTGTTCTTAGGACCTTCCCTGAGACATAGGCATGACTTTGAAGTCTCTCTATCCTGAAGGTGTAGAGGTTGGGGAGTTTGAATCAGAAGTAGTGTTGTAGGAACAACAGGTATAATGAGCTGATGTTTCATTCCATCTTCCATACCACTAATTGCCTGTGGCATAGCAAGCGATATAGAGGATTTAATAACAAAAGTCAAAGAAAGAATGTGAAACTACAGCAAACTCTGACTCCAGATGTCCTTCATCCACTTCCATGTTCTGCCTTTCATCATAAGCTGTGGGTTCACATGTGGTGGATGGGCAGATCAACAGCAGAAGAGGATCAAACCCTCGCCTTCTACCTGAGAGACAAAGTGGTTCTGCAGTGACAGATTTGACACTGAGTCTAAGACTGTGAGTGTGGTGATGGATTTGTCTGAAGTCATAAAGTCTTTAGAGTATGACATGGACTTGCCCTTGTTATAGCAAGAACATAAGAATGGTTTTATTGGGTGAGAACAAAAGCAATTCTAAACCTATAGCCTATCACTGGCAGAGAACAATAATGCATGCTTAGAGAAGAGTATAAAATCAGTCCAACATGCACTAATAGTACCCCAAAATATTCTCTCAGTAACTTGTGGCTGAAGGAACTTCTGAACCAAGTGTGGTATTTTTGTGCTTCATAAACCACTGTGGATTTTTATTCTAAGACTTTACATAGCTGCTTTTTGAATCCATGAAAACTTAGCATCCCTCAACATCTTGTAGCAAGGAGTTCCACAGCTTAATGATATGAAGAACCACATCGCTTAGGGTTTTTTCTGAATCTACTACTCGCTGGCTTCAACTGATCTCTGTCATATCTCTCTGTCCCACTGAACAAGCTCCAGCTCTGATACCCTCACAGACTAAGGAATGGCAAAACCAAACGAAAAAAAGACATTTAACACCTCTCCCTCTGTCTGGTGGATAGGAGTTGCTGTTGGAGAAAGCAAATACTGAATAAGGGCATCACAAAAAACTGAGGATGAAAGAACTGATTCGTCTTCCCATCCCTGGAAGGGATCTGCCATTCCTTGTATACAGAAAATATAAACGGTGGGGGCAGAGGCAGTTTCCAAACAGGTTGCTAGATTGGGCTTGGCAGGCAGCCCAAGTTCCAGTCTGTGATTTTTGTGTGTTCCCTGGAGCTCTTGCACAATCCATCAGCGCCCGATGCGCTGACTTACAGCTGCGCAAATGCCTGTTTGTTTTCTCCACTTTTTATTAGGGCCTTCAGAAGATGAGAGGCAGCACAAAGGGAAAACCAAAACAAACCATTTGTTTAATATTATTATTACTGTGATTTATTATCCCTATTAAAAATAACGCTAGGGAATGCCAAGGCAGCAGATTAGCACACTGCTATAAGGCAGGTTGGCTGGATGCTTTATGAAGGTGTCCTGGTGATTATGATGAACTGGGAGCTAAAATACTCTTGCCAAACAAATTATTTTATGCTTGTTTACATCAAATGTTTGGAAAGACAGAAGAGAGCTGAAGATCAATGAAATACACTCCATGTTTTTACCTTTATCAGTTGCTTTCATCAAAACAAATTGACCGTATCTCAGATTAGAAGTAATAAACTGGTAATAAGACTGAGAGTTACTCTCCTCTAGGCTGCTGATTCAAATCTGTCAAAGATCAAAGGGACCAGAAGTATTTAACATGTGATGGCTGCTCAGTGTGTGAAACGAGCTCCTCTTGCTGTCAACTGGGAAGCCCCCATACCTCAGAAAAGCCAGAAAAATAACTGGCCATGAACAGCAATTTCGCTGGCTGCCTCTTTAGCCAAAGTTTTGATCGAAGTGGTGCAACTCTCAGTGCAGGAGTATAGATAGATCTCAGAGATTTTCTGTACATCTCATAATTGCAGGTAAAATTCTTAAAGATTAGGTTCCCATGACGAAAGTAGGATATCAGCTTCCTTGTTTCCTTCCTTTCTTCAGTAAATTTTGGCCTCAGAGGTCTTCAATTTTCAAAGCAAACTCTCCCTTCTTTTCAAATTCAATGAGATTTCACTGCATGGTGGAGGTTTCTAACACTGCACATTCTCTCTCCAAATCTGGGGTTGACAAGATGTATTGGGAAGTATTAGAAGAACTTGTACCTGTTGCATTGATCAAAATGAAGATTTTTTTTTTTTTTACCTAGAATTTCTCCCTGCCATCCCCCACTGATATAGTTCATTTCTGGGCACAGGGGTGCACACACATACATACATAGAGCAAGCGTAATTCCCATGAGGTAAAATAAAGACACAGTGTGATACATACCAGCCTCTGCAAAAATTTGGCCTGCCTTGGAACACGACGTGCAACCTGCAAAGAGTTAAGGGAGTTAATGGAGCCTAGTCAACTTACAGGAGACATGTCACTTGTTTAAATCCAGACACAGGTTTGTGTGACTGATCACCCATGGCCAGGTTCAAATGTCCCTCTGGTTAAAATTAAAACCTAAATCTCTTCTATATTAACAGACCCATTGATCAAAGCTCAGCAGTGGAATGCAGCTCTTGCAGGCAAGAAGGCACTCTGTGTTTTGCAAATGCTACTTGTCAGGAGACCCTCTGTTTAAAGCCCCACTTCTGGATGCTGTGTCTTGGCTTTGAATACACTTGAATAAGTGTATTCCCTTATAGTTTCCTACGGAATCACACAAAGGCTCTGTATCACTGGGTTGGCCCCATTGCATGGTTTACAGCACATGATGAGAAGGGCTGCTAAATGATCATCAAATGGCACACAGGGCCCATCTACATCCTTAGGTAAGTAAACACCAAAGCCCATTCCCCAGTCCAGATGTGGTCTCCATCCATGCAAGAGCATTCAGCACACACCATGGGTTGCAGATGCTGGGCGCGGAAAAGGCTGAGCACACAAGCCCAGTCACCTGAGGCTGCCATCAGCACAGCGTAGCTGCTTCCAGCTTGAGCAGCAACCAGGTTATATCCTAGCACCCATGGCTTAGCAAGCATAACCCCATTCTGCTGCACGTGTGACCAGCTCCAAGGGAAGATTTGCATAAATTAATGTTACGGCATCAGCTTTATTGATGCTACCTCAACAGCAGATCTGTTGCCTAAAAACTCTCCACAGGTACTGTGGATTTATTGTACAGTGATAGAAAAGCACTAGTTATGTGCAAAAGGGGAATAAAGGTATTTCAACACAGCCACAGATTTTATTTTGAAACTAAGTGCTTCACCCGTGACAACACAATCATACTCATTGCATCGCCCTTCACAGCAACTTCTCCGACTTCTTCCCTGCACATGGTGTAAGCCTCAGCTTAGCAACATCTCCAAATCAAATCCCTTCCCTAAACAGAGCGTGCAAGTCTCTTGTCAGTGAGGGAAGCCAAGTGACTTCTTAAGATGTCAGTGAGACTCCAGAGAGCAGAGGAATGCAGTGATATTTTTTTACCTGATTTGCCCTTTCTGTTGATTTACACTGAAACAACAGCAGTCCTTGCGAAAGAGATGACTTTATGTCTGTTTATATCATGCATTGAAGAGCTCAGGAAAGCCCAGGGGAGAAATTAAAGTCTCCACCACTACAATCTCTATGATTTCCTTCTGCATTATTTTAGACAACATCTTGTAAAATTAGTACCAAGGAAAAACAGTTCCCTTGGGAAATTCTTAATGGAGAGGAGAGGAGAGGAGAGGAGAGGAGAGGAGAGGAGAGGAGAGGAGAGGAGAGGAGAGGAGAGGAGAGGAGAGGAGAGGAGAGACATTTTCTGCAGTTTAAATTTTGGAAGAAACTTTCTGTCTGGGTCTGATATCTCAGGCAAGTAAAACACCTCAGGAGCCTGCTGTGAGAGGCTACAAGTCTCCGTCACTGTAGGGTCTTCAGAACAAGCCAGAAAAATGTATGTGAAGTTGGTCCTTATTGGAGCAGAGACAGGGATGAGATATCAGTGCTGCTCAGTAATTTTTTTACTAAAGAATTACCTTTTGGAAAAAATCCACCTGTGATGCTGTATGGAACGGTCACAATGGTTTTTAATAAATAATGGGTGAAACTGGAAATTTGGTTACTGTTTTTACCTTTCCCCACCACACACCCATTTTGTTTTCTTAACTGCATAAGAAGGCTTTGTAGGACTTGGCTCCTCCTAAAGTCTTTAGGATAACCAGTAGACATCGGTGAGTAGCTAAGGATCACCAGATAACAACATTCTGTTTGCTAGGACTTCATGACTAGTGCCAAAACACTGCTGCAGGGTTTATGATATTGCTCAGTCCATCAAACGGTTTTGAACCCGCCAGCTTCACTAGCATCACCTAATGGAACAATTTCTAAGTTACCATCAACCTTTAGTTTTAAAGCCTACCAAAGCACTCAATAAAGCCCAAAAATTGCTAGTAGTGACCCCATAGCTGCTGCCATCTGCTAATCTTAGCATGGTGTACAGAGAATAAGCTGAGCAATAGCAACCCAACTACCTGTCCAGAAGAACTACTTCTAGTGCAAAGGTAATAACTGGCGACCTTGTCAACTGTCTTAGCAGAGTGGTCAGTCCTTGGATGAGCCAACATCCACGCTCATTGCAAACACAACGATCCTGCAAAGACCTGTGTCTGTGCTTGCCTTTGTGTAGGAAGATCCTTCCAGTTACACACAGCCTTGCCTCTCCAGAATTACAGATTTGCTTATAGGGGATGTAGTATATTGATCTAGGGGACAACTTGCCTCTTCTTAACCTGGCTCATGTGTGAGGATGGACAGATGTCCTCTTCTAGATCTGGCTGTCCCAGGGGACTAGACCACCACCTCTGTTTATACATCACTGGTTTTTAGTTGTAAGTTACTACTGCTGGTGATCTGCCAGCAACACAGCTCCTGCGAAAACACCTTCATTTGCCTCAAGCAATATCAGGCAGGTTATTTCAACACTGTGAGCCAGTTGCTTGAGCTTCAAAACTGATTTTCCCCCTAAAGCAGTGAGTGTTCCCATATACCACTGCACTGGCAGGACAGTAATGGAGATATTTTCTCCCACTTGGACAGGTGAGTCTGCAAGACAATGTTGGTTTGTGGCTGAGTTCCCCAACAAGGAATATGTGTTCACAGTCATCAGGATTGACAATAAAGTTGCTGAGGTTCTCACAGTGAAGAGACATGGGGAGTTCTAGAGAGAAATCCTTCCCGTTCTAGATGGGATGAGCAACTGAGTGACCAACTCTGAGATGGGTACAGATACATATGAAGAGTCTCACTCTTCCTGCTTACTGTGTGGCAGAAGATGCAGCACATAAGAGGCATTCACTGACATTTTAAACATGCTAGGGTATCCCATCAGGCTGTTAGCAAGGCACAGGTCTTCCACAAGTCCTGCACTTCATATCTGCCAGTCCCACATGGGTGGCTTGGATACTCCAGAGCCTCTCAGAGCTGATCATATTTAGATAGCTGATGCCGTAAGTGACCCACAGTCACATGATAGCTGGTATGGACCTAAAGGATGTGAGCACAGATCTGAAGATCATTCTTTGAAATCACAGTCTCCCAAACCACCACCCAAACTCTCTTGTTAACCTGCAAAAAAAGTTCATTGCCCTTTCAGCCCTCTTTCCCCGGGAAATCTAAGCCACACAACGACACAACATAACATCCCGCACTCTCACAATACATTTTTCTTCTCTACTGGTCAAGAGGCATTTTAAAACCTGAAACTCATGTGGTTCATTTCATCCAGCATGAGTTAAAAATCAAGTATGGTAAGACTGAGACCATAGGCAGAAAAACTTTCCTCCGAACCTGCAATAGTCTGAATTACTCAGACTGGCGCACAGCCAGGACACTGCGTTAACTCTCTTGTCTCTGCAAAATGCCTCCTTAGCGCAGCTATGGGATGTTAGCTTTGACCCCATTCCCTGGCAGTAGCACCCATCACCGGAGGGTGCTCCCGGCTTAGCACCTCCAACAACTCATGAGCAGCAGCCTCCCAAGAAGCTGAACCACAGCCATGGCCACGCTACAGGGACGGCTGCAATAAATGCAGATTAGCAGACTGCCCTGTGTGTTGACACTGACAGTGAAGAGGGACAAGCCAGCCCCAGCCACCAGATCCTCCCGAACGACGGCTGCCTTAAAACCTACTTGCTCCATGATGCTGTAGTCTGCCATCAGCTCCTCTTCCAGGTACCTGGCCATCAGCTCCGAGTCCGGCTGCCCTGCCGAGGTGGAGAAGCCCCAGCAGAGCCACAGCCAAAGGATCATGGTGGAGGGGGAGCGCTGGCTGGGGCTCCCTGCCCCGAAGGTGAGAGGAAAGCCCGGCTGCCTGCAGCCGCTGCCTGCGCTGCCTGACGGCTGCGAGGAGGCTGACAGGAGGCGAGACGACCCACCCTCTTCTCCTCCTTCCCAGCTCGGGACCGGCCCCTTTTCCACTCCGGGCGGCTTCCAGTGCTGCCAGGGGCTGCCGGGACTCCATCCTGCAGCTACCGCCCTCCCACGGGGGTCCCGTGGGACACCGGGCACAAGCCAGCGCCCTGCCCCTCTCGACCATGCCCTGAGCCCCCATCTCGCCTCGCACAGCGGAGAGGGGTGGCGCTGGGGGGTCCCTGAGGTGCCTGCCGTTTCAGCACCAGCAGCACCCCAGACCCTCGGCGGGGGAGAAGGCTGAGGAGACATTTCCTCCACCTGGCTGGGTGCTGAGGCAGGGCCTAAGATGGCAGCAGTCACAGACCGTCTGCCTGAGGGGCACCGGTGGGAGACTGAAGGTGGGCTGCTGGGGTGTCTGCTCATGGGGTCAGCCATGGCATCGGGCGGGCCTGAATGCCTTATGCCAATGGTCCATATTAAAAAGCACCCTCCTACCCACCCCCTTAGCACAATCCATGGACACACTTCAAGGCTGGAACTTTACCAGGGAGTGGTAAAACCCTCCCGTTTCACCCTCGCTGAAGGGACACCTTCTCCTTCTGCCCTGTCTGGAGAGCCCTGGCTTGTTTGTGAAAGCTGTCCCTGGGACCACCATCCCGGAGCAGGACAGAGCTCCCTCTGCACCCTCACCCTGGCACCCTACTGGCACCCAGGCACCTGCCCACTGGCGAGAACAGCCAAGACTCATAATTTCACCCCTCGCTCTTATCATCTGGACTCCATTTTTCAACTGGGCAAAGCTGGGGTGAGCATCCTGCTCTTCCCTCTGTTTCCTGGAGGCAGAGCCCTCTCCTCCTGCCCAGCCCCAGGGAGAAGGCGAACACTGGCTGGGCAGGCTGGGTCCCCATCTCTCAGCTGCCAGGGATGTTCCCACAGGCACGGGTGTGCCAGCTGGCATAGCCCGGCATGTCTCAGCCCTCATGTCTCAGCCCCGGGCATTCGGGAACTTGCATCTGCAGCGCTCAAGTTACCTGAAATCAGACACATTTGCTACTTTGTTTTTCTGTGCCAGCAATAACTTCTTAAATCCAGCAGACACAAATTTGCTCTCTTTGTGTTTGGTTGTTGGGTTTTTTAGCAGGTGCTCCACACACAAACACTGCATTTCCTTTCCAGCTCTTGGTCATCAGGGACTGAAGCTGTTTTGCTTCAGCTCCAGTCCATGACAGTGACAGTCCAGTGAGTGGCTCAATGTCTCTCCAGCCCTTCTGGGATGTATAACACACCCTTGAGCCACTGGAGTTTCTCCTTCTGGACAGACCCAGAAAGAACCCACCTGAAAGCAAGTCCACCAAGATCATATGTCCTGGGAGTGTTATGTCCTTCAAACCTAGCATGTGTAATGGAGGAGCAGGAAGGTGCTTGCTCACTATTCAGAAGGGATGAAGGGAGATGGAGATGGAGTAAAGGGAAGGGACAGCAAGGTCAACACCTTTGGAACTCCCCTTTACCAAATTGATGGCTCAGAGTTAGGCTGAGGCCACACCATGTTCACACACAGGCCTCTTCTGGCATTGCCAGCAGGAGGGAAGAAATCAAAAACCTGGCCAGCCCCTCTCCCACCGGGACTAGTCCACCACTGGCAAGTACAAAGGCCTCTAGAGTGGCCACATCCCCTATGGGAGCTGCAGAGCTGGGCAGCACTGCAGAGAATGACGAAGAGCTTATGTGGCTGGAGAAGATGGTGTGAGAAAGCTAGAAGGAGGCTGGGGCAGGATGCTTCAGGCCCCCAGAGACATCCCAAATGGTTGTTGTGCTGGTCTGGTCCCTGCCAAAGATAGCCAAGGCATTATCTTCAGCTCCTCATCAATTTAAAGGGAGATGGAAGGGGGCTCAATCACCTATTTGGGAATCAAGAAAGACTTCAAAGCAGCGGTTCAGGCTGAGACCTGTGGTTTAAGGGCACAAAAAATGCTTTGAAGTATTTTTCATCTGGGTCCACTTTGTTTCAGTTCCTGAATGTCTTGCCTAGCTCAGACACAGAAGTGCACTGGAGCGACATGAGAAGCAGGGCTGCAGCGCCCTGTGCCCTCGCTGCTGACATTAGGGTGAGCTACTGCTCCACCTCTTCTGAACATTTCTCACTAACCAGGGGACATGGATGAATAGAAGTCTTGCAGATATGCCTAGAAATGCTGGAAACAGGCATTTAATAAATACAGGATGATTTTCCTACTGTTTTGGAAAACGTAGAGGAAACCAAGGCACCCCTGTAAAAGCAAACTACCCTGCTAACCCTAGAGGTAATGGTAGCTCCTGGGCAGGAAGGGGAGATGTTGGGCAGTTTGAAATAACCATTGGGCAGTCAGGAGGTGTTTGGAATAACATCCAAATCTCACCTGCTATCATTCTGCCTTCTGATCAGCATTCAGCTTGTTTCTACAGCCACTCTGCTTCTCCCATTGCACAGGTGAGGAGCTGAGGGGCAGAGTAAATCTAAACAGTGAGTGCAGAGATACTGCAATAAAGGTGATCCTAAGAGCATTTAATGAAAGGAGGATATTCAGACCAAAACAGCACCCTAGAGTAGGTACAAGATAAGCAATAGGCATGAGAGAATGAGCTGGGAAAAGCACTGCCCTTCCCAAAGTGACTAGGAGCAGCCAATTCTGCTCATGCTCTCCTCAGGAAGGGCACATAAGGACACAGCACGTAGCTAAATAAAACCAAGGTGTGTTTTAATGTGGTTCAGATGTGGTTAGGTTTAGTGAGTGAACATTTAGCCCAGGGTCTTGATTGTTCACATTATCCCCCTCTTCCCCCTCCTTGGAATATAGTCTGATTTTGGGGGTGAACAAGGTAGGCACTGTTCGGGGGATGCCGTTGGAGACCAAGATAAGCAGTTACTCAGGTGTGTTCACATTAGACGTGTTTGATGCTGACTTTTGCCGACTTAGCAAGGTGAGCAGCTGTTCTTTGGGTGGGAGCTCAGCAAATTTAATTGCCTGGCATGCCTGAGGCCAGCAAGAACAGAGATACTGGAGGGAGGCATGATCTAATAGCTGAGCTTCCACACACATTTCACCTGGAACGGATCATGTTATGTTAAGGAATCTGTGTTGACATACAAACACATGAGCCTTGGTGATGTTCTGCCTTCAAACAAGTGCATCCCCTTGTTTTCCCATGCAAGGCTCATGGGTAAGGGTTAGTCTTTCTCACTTTCACTGTACTAGTTAAATAAACCCTGTAGGGAGTGTTGAAGCTAAAGAAAATGTTGGCATCTCCTAGCACAAGAGCAGTTTTCCAGAGTCCAGACTGAAGCTGAGGGAACAAGATCAGAGCTGCATTTGGCCATAACATCAGTGCCATGGCTGCATGGATTCATAAATTAAAGATTTCCAGTTCTTCTAGGTGGAAGAATGGGACAGCAGTCGCCCACCTCATGCAGAGGCACCTACATTAAATGCCCAGCTGGAAGTGACTGAACCAGGAACTAAATCTACCCGAAGCACTAACAAACTGTAGAATTTAGTAGCATTCAAAGCCAGCAGTTTGATCAAGAAATTGGCTGAAGTCCCAACAGGTTACACAGGCACAGATACAGATAAATGTCCAGGGGGAAAATATGGTGTATGTTCAGTGCACTACGTTAAGTATTTTCTTTCAGGTCTCAATCTAATCAATCTCCTCTGAAATATCTGTATATCACCCAATGGTGCCCAGTTTTGACACTATTTGGGAAGTGCCTGTTTTCCTGAAAGGGCTTTTCTGGGGTCCCCATCACTGCTGACCTCCCCACTGCCAATAGCTGTGTGCGCCATGGCCCAGCAAAGCATTTCAGAACTTCAAAACCTGGTATTGTTCTGATTCGGCATGAAAATTTTTTAAGACTCCCGAATTCTCTGCCAAAGGGCCTTGGTGTTGGGGTCATCTGAATCTTTCTGGGGGTCTTCTGTAAAACACACTTTGAAGAGGTCACCAGATCCTGATACCTGAATTGGCTCTGTTGAATGGCACCACGAAGAGGTTGAAGTTGAAGCAACAAGAAACCCTGTTCGGCATGTCCACAAATACTTTCCCAGAATGGTTGGGGTGTAGTGGGATGAATGTCAGGGCAGCAGGCACCCTGTGCAAGTGTATTGCTTTGCAGGTGCACCCTGTTCTTACCTGGATCACTGGAAATTTTCAGATTAGGAAGGGGAACCGGGCTGTCTCATGAGAGACAGAAATTGTGAGCATTTCTCCCCAAGATTAATTATTCCAAGGAACAGACTCTGCCCAGAAGTAACTCCAACTGCTTCAGCGAGGACAGTGCATGAAAACTTCCTTTCAGAGGAATCCCCGCCGTGGAGAGGACTAGTCATGAAAACGGCCAACAGACACAAACCACGAAGCATCTTTCTGAGATCCTGTCCTCCTGATGACATTCTGGGGAAGTTCACCTAGCTTGATGGCAGGGCTCTGAGCATCCTCAGCACTTGTTCCTCATGTATATTTTCTGTACTTGAGAAATTGCAGTTTGCTGGACTCTTTGGGGAAGGATATTTGAGCGGTTCGTGCCATCTAGTGGTCACACTGATTTTTCAATCTTGTTCTTTTTACCGAAAAAAAATTAAGCCACATTTGGTGGTTATGAGAGGACTGGTTATGAGGGTTACAAAATTAATGTTTAAATTAAATTCTGTTCTAAAGGAACTGTTTCATCTCTTCAGAGCAGCAGTGGTTAGCTTCCCGGCTCAGGGTCCCAAAGACCTCCAAAACAGCTATCTTAAGCCTTACATTTCTAGTGAGAAAGAATTGGTCACTGAACTAGAGGCATGTGTGTGAACAGAACTCTGCTTAGGCAGAAAATTCAAGCTATAGTACATACCATCAACACAGCAAAGACTAGGTGCCCTATGCCAGCTGCTCTTACATTCCTGGATAAGTCCTGTCATAGACATAGCTCCAACCGCACTCATGGAGGAGTAAAGAACTTTAAGGTTCTTTAATGTAAATACTGCTAGGACTACAGGCACACAGCACTCAGCAAAAACCAGCTAAGAGGCTGAGTAAACACTGAGTCCAAGGTATATGTTTAGATTGTCAGACCCTTGACTACATTATTTAAAGCCAACGTGGATGGTTTATGTACCACAGAGCTGTTAGCCAATTTCCTGTGTGAAGTGGCATGTCTGGGACCTTAATGGTGAGATTCCCTCTGCTCAAAAAGCCTACAATGGTTAAAAAAGCTGAACAGCTCAGTCCAGGACGTAGGATTCACCTGATGAAGCACAGATGTCCCTAGAGCTGGTGTCCTCCTCTGAGCTCTCTGACTGGAGTCCCTGTATTGTACATGGCATTAATCAGACCCAGCAAGGGCAGGATTCATCCCATTCTATGGTGTGGTAGGTAATTGAATTGAGTCAGGCACCATATAGTCAGAAAAAAATTTATTTCCATGGACTAAGAAGGGAGACAAAGATGTACAGTCAGGTAATCCCATCCCTCATTATGCTACTTTGGTCCACATCTGGCTGAATATGAGCCAGCAGTGTGCCCAGGTGGCCAAGGAGGCCAGTGGCATCCTGGCCTGCATCAGGAACAGTGTGGCCAACAGGAGCAGGGCTGTCAATGTCCCCCTGTACTCAGCACTGGTAAGGCTCCTCCTCAAATACCGTGTTCAGTTTTGGGCCCCTCACTTCAAGAAGGACTCTGAAGTGCTGAGCGGGTCCAGAGAAGGGAACAGAGCTGGGGAAGGGTCTGGAGCACAATTCCTGTCAAGAGCAGCTGAGGATGCTGGGGGTATTCAGTCTGGAGAAGAGGAGGCTCAGGGGAGACGTTATTGCTCTCTACAACTCCCTGAAAGGTTACTTCTCCCAAGTGGCAAGTGATAGGACAAGAGGAAACAGCCTCCAATTGTGCCAGGGGAGGTTTAGATTGGATATTAGGGAAAATTTCTTCACTGAAAAGGTTGTCAAGCACTGGAACAGGCTGCCCAGGGAAGTGGTTGAGTCACCATCCCTGGGGGAATTCGAGACATGTAGATGTGGTGCTTAGAGACATGGTTTAGTGGTGGACTTGGCAGTAGGTTAATGGTTGGACTCAATGATCTTATGGGTCTTTTCCCACCTAAATGATGCTATGATTCTATGATTATTGAAAAACTCTGGTCCTATCCTTCCCATTTTCCTTCTCTACACTCCCCCTCCTCCCTGCATTTATCCCACCTCCATCGGAAGCTGCAACATGGAAGATGATCTGGAGTAACACAGGGGAAGGAAAGACTGACCAGGTCATGCCATTTGGGCCTGAGGGATGCAGAGCTGCTTATCAAGTGACCTCTGCATCAGAAACTGTCCCTTCAGGAGAAGTGTTGCAGGCTCTATATGTGCCCCATCTGAGACCTGAAACAGAGCTTAGGGAGAAAGTAATAAATAGATGTGGGGAACCACTGTGTGGATGGCTCAATGCAAAAGCAAGATCCAAGTGCTGCAAAGGCTGTGTACACATTTGGGTACACAAACTCCTAAGTTTGCTAGTACAACTGCATCTGTCTCATCTGCAAGTTCAAGATTCAAAATTACCCAAAAGACTGTGGGAGAGAGCAAATCAGGACTGATTATTTAATGTCTCTTCCAGGATAACATCGGTGAAACAGTATATGGAGCTATCATGTGACAGGTCCAACGTGATCAAAAGGCCATTGTTCATTTTGAGTATAGTTCAGGTATGAAACTTCTTCTCACAGGATGCTATGAATGCTAATTTTTTATCCATTCTCTTGAGAGGAGATGATAGGTTTTTGGAAAATAAATTAACTGATGGGTACTAAATAATTGGAAACCGTCTCCTGATCAGGAGGTACCATAGCTACAAGGAGCTGGGGTCTAAGAGGGTCTTAGGGAAATACCTCACATGCTTGGTCCAGTTCTTATGTTCTCTCTTAAGCTGAAAGGTCACTTCTTGTGTTCCTTGTGGACATCTGAATGTAGTTCCAGGTCTCAGCCTGAGAAACAAACTGTTGAAAAGATGTGTAACAGCAGACTGTTGCTGCAGAAATCTTTTACTGAAATGGAAGTGTAACATAACATAGGATAAGCTAACAATATCATTAATATAATTAATTTAATATAGTATAATAAATGTGATTGATGTGATGTGATGTGATGTGATGTGATGTGATGTGATGTGATGTGATGTGATGTGATGTGATGTGTGTGATGTGATTGATACGATATTATCTTGTCTGCTCTTTTGTTGCTGGGTCCACATAATATTTCAGTCTTTTCCACTGAGGTTGCTCAGATGTCCATAGATTTCCTTTCTTCCTGAAGGAGAAATTTCCTTTCTTCCTCTTGCCAGAAACCTGCTTCCTCCCTTCTTTCCCCCGTTTGCCTTGTTGTCTTACATTATCCTATCTCTTGAAGTACCCAAAGAGATGACAAGGCTGAAACACTTTCAAAAGCACCCAGAAATCATACAACATGCATCTGAAAATATCATCAGATGTTGTCACATTAATAACTTTGAAAAACTGGAACTATCCCACCAGCAGCTATAATCTTTTCTCAGCCAGAGTGGAAGAAAGGTATTTGTGGGTCAGGATCCAGCCCAAAGGTCTCTGCCAACCCTCGTGAGATGGCTGGGTGGGAGGGCCCTTGGAGAAGCACAATGTTGCTGCCTCCATCGCTCTGAGAACCAGTCTTCACCCCATTTACTATAAACAAACAAGCTAGGAGCGAGTCCTTTCTTTGATCTTTCAAAGTTTTGGATACTCCAAGGTCTGTGCCTAGCAGGAAATTAATCAAACATCATGGAAGCTACAAAAGCAAGAAGTGAGCCTATCCAAGCCTGAGCTGTTATCGAGGGCAGAGGCGAGTGAAGACACTATTTGGATAACCCTTGCTCAGGCACCACAGCTCAGACTCACGTTGCAATGCAAATATTTACCTATGGCCTAAACAAAGTCAGCGTTTCAAAACTTTGTTCAAAATACTGCATAACCCTGAGCTGTTTCCTTGAACTTGTCTCAGAGAAGGAAAGATCTTGTGTCTAATACCTATGCAGGCTGTTCTCAGGAGACAAGCAGGAAGAAAATGAAGCATCTCCTCTGCTTCCTGGTTTTGTTCCTTATTTCTGGAGTAGGAAGCTTTGATCTTGTTATCGACAAAATCCCAGATGTGAGTATTTCCAGGCAGGGCCTAGGTCTCCCTTCCTTGATGAAGTCAGCATTGAAGCTGCAGCTGGCTTCAGTGGGAGTAGAATTGGTCATTGCTTCACAGCTCTGCTTGTATCTCATGAATTCTCTTCTACTTTTAGCTCTAAATAGAATTGTTCTGATTATTGGCTTTCATGGAATTGTTCTGATTATTGATTTTCACCTGTCATTCGTAATGTTGCTTTTTTAATATTATTAAAGTTGGGATAATTTGGGCATAACTCCAAGTTTCTTTTCAAGCAGGATTCATGTTTTTACCTCAGCTTTGGTTTTTCTGGTGTTTTTAACCTTTAAACATTCAAGTAGGCTTCGACGCTCAGACCTTCAGTATATTTTATGTCCTGTTTTCCTGGAATAAGCAGAAACAGTGCACCTAGATATCTTTGTGTATGGGGTCTCCTGTATAAAGCACTATGAACTTCAGCAAAGCTTCATACAGACTCAGTTTTTTGTTAACAGGAATTCAAATATGGAGTTAAATCCTAATGACTGTACATTCCTCAGCAGAGGGATGAGATAATTATAAAGGAGCTTGTAATTGCTTAGGATAATACAGTGATGAAAGGAAGTATAGTTATAGCTTTGACTCTGAAGCTGAGCCCAAATTTAAACCCTCAGACTCAGGCGAACTTAGATTTGGGTCTCTACACCCATTTCCACCTTGCTGTATTGCAATATTTCTGTGAAATCAGCAGGGATGGGGTGAAGCTTTCATTTCCATCCATTGCAAGATTAACAAGAAGAATTAGTGAGCGGGGATATCCTCTTTTTCTATCTTCTTACAGCACTTCTCATGACACAGTGAGATTTTTATCCTGAGTTTGTAATTCCCAGGAAAAATATCCCAGACCTGTGGTCCTTGCTGAACACAGATGGCATATCAGTTTAACCCCAGTGTGCTTAAAGAACTACAGTTAATTTTGTGTAAGCCTTTGTATGTATGCTCTCATGTAAGTCGGAGACCAACACAGGAACTTAAACATCTTTATCGCCATAACTTAAACCTCTAACAAACATTAATTGAGAACACTGCTGCGGTGTAAAAACCACGCTTCTAACTAACTGAATCAGTGCAGCGTTGCACTTGGAAAAGACCTAATGTTCCTTTGCTGTCAGTGGGACAGATTTAGTTCTCAGGTATAATAGTATAAAATCAGAAACAATTTCTACTGGTCTGAGCAGAAATTCTCTGCATTTGCTGATTTAAGTGAGGTCAGTATTTGAAATTATGTAGTTACTATGGCTGGACCCATCCTGATGATAACCTGCCTCTTGCTCTTTATGGGCATTTCAGTGTGTTAAATATTACTCCTTGTTTCAGAAGGAAAGGTTGTAAAATGATAGTAAAGTTCATGGTCTTATAAGACTATTTAGAGCTTGTTGGCCACAGATGGAAACAGAATATGTAGAGATGCGGCATTTTGGTCTCTAATGGTTTGCACCTTTGCTCCCCATTTGCACTGAGGGGAGGTAAATTCCTTGTGGAACTCTATTAGAGTGCTAATCAATAATAAGGCAAGTGATCAACAGTAAGGCAGCAGCAACACTTCTTTCTTTCTTTCTCTTTCTCCTTAGGAAGTGGAAAATCTGATTGACCTGGAAATCGATGGATTTCCTTCGAGCTCCAAGACAAGAAATGGCAGGTACCAGGTACAGTACACACAAATGCTTAAAAAAAAAAAAGGGAAGCAGGAATGCCTGGGAGCTCTCTCCAGGCAGCCTATTCTATGTCAAGGATTGTGAGTGTGCAGTCAGGTGGGACCGGTCGGTCCTTATATGCATTGAGGCCTCCATATCTCTTGTTGGGATGAGAACTGCTACCATCCTGTATGCAGTACCTAGCACAACCAGGCCTTGTTTCATATCTGAGCTCCTAAGGACCGCAGTACAGATGATAAACAATGGAGATATTTGTCTGTTTAACTTGATGTGTGGGAAAAATCCCATTGATACTGGTGGGGCTTTCCCATGAGAAAATGGAAAAGGACAGAGAAGCTGGCAGCAGTGCTTTTGCTATCAGGGTTTTTACCGTGTTTCTCTGCTTATCTCTCAGCACAACCACTGAAATCTGCAAGATCACCCTATGAGCCATGGTATCCTGTCAGGTTTGAAATTATTTCCGATAGGCTACAGAAAACAATTGGGCCCTCACTTTGGCTGCTTTTACACTAGTTGAAGTCTAATGTATGAGATAGATCATTCACTTCACTGGTTCTGTCTTCGATACTTTTCAAGCTATGACTTTTGTGATTCTTGTATCTTCTGTGGGTTTTGGTTTGGTTTGGGTTTTTTTTTTCTCAGCTCATTTCCCTATTTGATAGACACAACTTCTTTATCTAAATGCATTATTTGGATAATAATGCATATACTGATTCTGTGATTCTGTATTTCTATGCAAGTAGGTTCCTCATTGTTCATATCATCCTTGACCTTCACAACACACCACAGCCTGCCTTAGCTGAGATGTATTTAATACTCTCTAGGAAGCCTTTGAGCTAGTTCTTAACAGTGTTTGTTCTACCTTTGTGCATGAAAGTAGAGAAAGGTTGCTCTTCCTTTAGCTCACAGGGCAATATACAATTAATGCCAGGGACAGTTAAAGCATTCAGCGATTAAATCTACGTTATTGCTGAGCTCTGTTAGACCCGTCTAGTTTTAAGCCCACTCTTGGTTATGTTCAGAGTTCAAGGAGCATCTAGATGACGTTCTTAGTCATATGATTTAGAAAACTAAATAGTAGTCCTGTGAGGAACAGGGAGTTGGGCTCGATGATCTTTATGGGCTCCTTCCAACCTGAGATATTCTATGATTCTCTGACTTCAGACACTGGCAGTATAGGCTGAAACCATTCAGTCCTACAGGTAGTCCATTCATTCATATATCTCTCAGGTCAAAAGAATGCAGCAGTGTCACACAGATAATGAGCTGGTGGAGTCTTAGACCAGGGAAGAAAATCTGTTTCCAGTATGCTGATGGGTTGCAGATTATTGTATTCTGTCAGCTTCTGAAACAGGAACTTTTAAAAGAGTACTGCAGGAGTTTTCTTGTGCTTTACACAGTAGTAATTAACAATAATAATAATGAAATCATCTGTTTGAAGGTATAACTATTATTACACTGCATGAAAGAATTGATCAGAGTGGACCTTGTCCTCCACCGAGCTCTGGTGCTGCCTTTCCTGAGCTTGTTCAGTATAGTGAAAACAAAAGATCCTCTTGAGTAAAGTTGGATTTCCCAGCATCCTTGAAGTCAAGCACAGACAGACATGATTCTTCTTTATCCTGAAGCTTTTCAAAGAGGGCTTCACAAAGACCATAAATGTAACTTATTGACACCTAAAGCCCCCATTACTCTGTCAATAAAAGGGAAGAGTTTAGCATAAATATGAATCAAGCCAGCTTACATTTGCCAGACCAGTATCTAAATAATTTAATTATGATCTAAGCAAAAATCCTCTCTAGCTGCACTTCTTCAAGGCATCATTTCTTTCCAACACGTCTGTATTAGTGCCACACCTATTATGCTGCCTCTGTTCCCCAACTTTCTGGAGATCCATAGTGATACAGACATATATATGCAGTAATTTGCAATTCTACTAGTGGTTTTATTTACCAGTTGTTCCTTATATTCCCATCTATTATTTCTCACACTTTACCTATCAAATGAGCTTTTGCAAACCAGTAGAACTAAGATCTCAGCTATAGGATGAGCCACCCTTATGTTAGTTGAGTCATAATAGAAGATTAATAAATGAGATTAAATGGAACTATGCAAAACATCTTGAGACAGTAGCTCTTGGCCAAGAGCAGGCGTAGAGTTGCTAACTCTTAATCACGAGAGGAAGACTGTCTTCCAAATTATTGTTTTAGCGTTATGGTTTTCTACAATGAGCTCAATAGCCCATTGGCAACAAGACAACAGAACTCCTCTGCAGACCCTTCTGAGGGGCTCTAAATAGAAAGAATTGTTTTCTGTGTCCAGATCAGGCACTCTGGTGAAAAATATTTGCTCCCAAGTAATTCTAAAACTATTGTGTCTTAGGTATGTGTATGGTCCTTGTGACCACAGAAACAGAGAACCTCATGGGCTGGAATGCAGGTAACCTTGTGGACCTCTGTGTGATGGTGCAGTGCTGTATCTCTGTTTTGGAGATAGATAATGGAGATTGTGTCTAGACTGCAAGGCGGGATGTTCCCCAGTCTTGGTCCTCATCTCTGGCTGTCCAGAGCCAGGAGAGATGACATCTATTTCCTTACTGCCCTTCCTGCCTGTTTTCATCTCCATGAGAACCAGCACAGGAGGTAAATGAGGAAGGAGAGAGAGTGGAATTGTTTGGCTGGAGACCTCTCTGGTTCCCAGGGTGTCAGTGTGACCAGAAAGACTAAGATTCATCTGCAGCACTGTGAGGACAAACTCAGCCAAGCCTTAGGTTTGAAATTGTTCTTCTTGCACCTCACAATAAGAATCATGATCCCCAAAATGTGTCTGAAGAGGGTGCAAGGAGATTGCAGTGTGTTAGAACATGCTTAGGAAATTACTTACATGAAAACAAATATGTCTGTGAGGAGACAGCATGTTGGGTATCTGCTTTTCAGCCTTTTTCTTAATTTACAGATTCTTATGACTTTCCCTAGGAATTGTCATGCCCCTGTAGAAAATTCATTTCCTTCAAATGCAGTATAACATGTCTGAATCTGCTTTCCTTGTTTTACTAAGTCACACCTCAGGAGTAGCCCATGAACTGCAATTTGAAAGCAGTGGCAAGCTAGGCATCCCAGAGATGATGTAAAAACTCTTGTAATGTGTTCCTCCCTTAGACACCATGGCTTCTTCCTCCACAGACAGGACAGGAGGCATCCAGGCCTGCAGCCCTGGATAACCGTTATCTGAAGCACTCAGTATTTTAATGATGGTAGACTGCATAGTCATTGCAACATTCATGTGGAGTGACTTGAACAAAAATAAATATCCATAGCCTGCTCAGATATCAGAAGACAGGACTCAATACCTGAAGATAGGGCCCAGCATCTGTCAAGACCAGATCCTTAAAACAGTTCCTGAGGCACTTGTCTCCACCCTAATCAGCAATTTGCCACAGATCAGCTATTGCACAAGGTATTGTTTCAGTACAGTGCAGTCAGCAGCAGATCTGGGTGAGGTTTACAAGCAAAGATCAGCCAAGAGACCAGAAATAGCACATCTCATGGGCCACAGAAGTCCCTTCAAGGCCCATGTTCTCAGTAACCACACCAGTGCTTGAGCTGTGTGGCTATCTACAGCTCTGTCCTCCTGACCTGTTGGAGTGGCAGCCCCCTGCAACCTTGGAGATCCTAGGAGGACGGTTGGCCCACCCCATGCCTGATCTCCAACAACAGCAGTGGGAGTCACTACATGTGCAAGTGATAAGCTCACATCTCCATCAGTGCCTCCACCTTCTCCTCCACCCTCACAAAACCAAACTGGAAGGAAACCTGGGCATCCTGAAAGCTTTAACAGCGAGTCGAGAACATGAGCTCTTCTGACAACCAGAAAAGTACCACAATAAAACAAATCCCCTCTGTGCTAAGGTCTTGGTCTTCATTTTGCAAAATTAAATCTGTTTCAGTTAAGGTTGGGATACTCTTAATTTATATTCATGCTGGTGATGTTTCTGACCCCAAGGATATGTGCAGACAACAGTCATTCTTCATGGTCTGGTTTTTTATCAGATGTGAAGGGTCCAGTTCACTGTAGAGTGATGTTGGTGGGGTGTCAGGAGGGACTGAGCAAGGGTCAATCCATCAGGCTTTGCAGAGAGTCTGTAGAGAGCCATAAACTTCCCGATCTTGAAATCCCGGTCGGAATGTTTCAGCTGGAGTCTGTATAACTGGGAAATAAAACCCAGCATTTTTTCTCAGGCAGGCAGAAATCCTGCAGTCTATCTGTCTTTAAAGATACTGAAAATAACCTCATTAAAATGACCTTGCTATGAGATGTATCATCTCTTATGCAGCCCAAGATTTTCATAGTAACAGTATCTTAATTATCCTTAAATGAACAGTATAGCAAGCTTTATACATAAAGCTGCATAACTGTATGGCAAGCCTCACATGCACCATGTGACTGAAGTGGTTATTGTAAGCATCTTCTGTGATTTTGGGTCCTCTTGGATTCAAGTGCTACTGAAACCTGAGACGAGACTGGGATGTTTTGTTCGTTTTTATAATTTGGCCGTCAGTATCTGAACTAGTCTCCCAGAGTTCTTGGTCACCATCAGTGGAGTCGAAGGGTTCTGTTCTGTTGCCCACGTGTACGTATCTAGCACTGTGTGAGCTAGCACAGGGAGTCCAAGACGTCTGACTGGCTGTCACGTACCATGCAAGACCTACAGGAGCCTCATGACCTCCTGGAGCCCCAGCTGAAGGCAGGGTGGTACCGCCAGCGGCAGTGGGTACCCACTCCTCTAATCAAAACAGCCAGCATGGTTTAGGCCAAGACTCATTCAACGCAAGCTGAGTATCTGTTTTCGGATGAAAGGGGTCACTCTATTGGCTGTAAATGGCCTAAGTTTGCCTCGTTGCGATGGTAACACCGAAGCAGATGCCTGCCTTAAACAACTGCATCTCTCCCTAGAGCTAGGTGAGACAAATCCCACCCCAGGGTTACTCCTGCGAGTTTGTTTTATGGAGAATGATTCAAATGGCCACAAGATGTCACCACCCCTTCACAGAGACATCCAAATGGAACTATTCATACAACTGGAAAAAACCCACACAATTAATAACCAGTTTCAGCTCTTCTGAGCAGTGCATACGTAACTAACTTCCCATATATATGTATATAAATGTAATAACAATTATGCAATAGGTTTTTGTATACATATATATGCATAAAATACAGAATATAAATATATATTCTATAATTTAAATGAAAATAAAATTAGCTTAAAGGTCTGGGGTTTCTTATGAGGCTTTTTTTTTTTTTTAATGAGGTTTTTCCACTTTTCCTAGGAAAAGAGAAAGATAATTTTGGTGTTAAGAGTTAGGATTTCTGAGTATGACTTTTTGCCAGCATGTTTTGCTCTCAAGAAGAATGTTTTTGTTCTTGAAGATAATGTTTTCTATAAAAAATAAAAGACAGAAGAAGAGAGGTGTCCTGGTTTAGATGGTCACAGCTGGGAGATCACGTGCTCCAACATCCAATGTATAAATACGTAAAATAAGACAAAAGCAGTATGCATACTAAATCTGAGACCTCAGACCTAGTCTGACCATCATGGAGAGCAGCTGTTACCAGTCTCTGATCCCTGTCTTGAAACAGCCACAATCTGTGTTAACTTTGCTGAAATGCATTCTCCATATTTTTCTCTTCCAGCGAAGCACATCCGACTGGGGCTATGTTGGAGATCTGGTGAGTTTTTTTCTTCCTCTGTGGAAAATAATACAGAACAAAGTGATTTTCTAGTTAACCATTTTTTTGGAAATCAATCCTTTTGTTTGTTCAGTTTCATGTTTTTACTGCTGGTTGGGTATTAACCTATTTTCTTTAAACAGAGCACTGTTTGCACAATGCTGTTTATACAACTGCTCTTGGAGGTAGAAGAGTATGGAAAATATGAAGAAATAAGCATCAAAAGTGATTAGACAAAGACACTATCTTAATATACCACTTTAATGATGTTCTCCCACTGCCGTGGTTTAACCATTTACGAGACTGTGTTGGTAACCAATGCTTCAGGTCTCCTTTATTTAGGACTTTTAGTGAAAATGTAAGCTCTGTCCTCCTGAGTATATGATGTTGAGGATTACTGTGTAACCTTCTGTGCTGGATTGCACCAATAGAATCATTCCAAGGACTGGAATGGTCAAAAGCAAGGAAAACACTCCAGCTTAATAAATTCCCTCTTTCAGCTGAAATGTTATAATTCACATGAGTATCCTGCCACAATTGCCAGGTAAAATATGGAGGTGTCTTAAACTTGTGCTCATGTAAAAAGCAGCAATTGAAAAAAAAAAAAAGGCACTGAGACTATAAAAGGGGTTGATATTGCACTCTAGGGCACATTTTGTAGCAGTGTCCTAAATTTATAGGGTAATTTTATCAATTACAGGTGGAGGACGATGACAAGATAGGTCTTTACAGCTACAAAGTTCAATCCACTATAACTTCACGGTTGGCCAACACAATGATCCAAGCCAAAATGGTGAATAATGCAAAACGATCCCAGCACATAGTGTTTGATGTACAAGTCCCCAAAGGAGCTTTTATTGACAACTTCACTATGTAAGTAGTGGGCAGGTATCAGCCTCGTGCTCTGGCAAGTTCAGTGTGGTGGCAGAACGTGGTGGGAGGGAGGTATTTGTAAAGGCAAAACAACGCTTATTATTTTCCAGGTTCAGTGTGATTTTAGCAGGCTTTCTCAAACACAAAAAGGCTCGTGTCATCATACTGTATGTCTGTCCATCTCTTCCTCTCCAGTAATTGTTGTGCCAATGGCCAATGTTGACAAAATTTGACAAAAGAACAGAAGTCTCGAATAGACTGAGCTCCTACTTGTCTTGTGCGAGTTGGCACCAGATCAAAGAAGAGAGAGAGACCTAAATTAGAGCCCTCACTGAACAGAATAGAAACTAGCCTTGTTCAGTATCCATTCAGAAAGGCAGCAGCCAGCTTGCTGGTCAGCAGATACATCCTGATCCATTTTCAAACCAGCCACGGCATGAGTAGCTGCCTGCCCTGCCCAAAGGATGGGGGAAGTGTGAAGGAGGTGGGGGAGAGCAGATCCTCCTCAGAGTACAAGAATGCTGGTTATACAAAATAAAATACTAGGTAGGGAAAAAGATACAGATCTACTGGAAACCAGACTTCATTACTTTGGGGTTAAAGAAGAACCGTATTATTTCGTTTCCCACCAGATTAGATTTCACTGATGTTTTTCTAAAGTGAAGAAACGGTTGTCGATTGTAAAGTTGTTTCTTTTGCAAGCTGACTGTCTCTCTCTCTCCCAGGGATGTCAACGGTATAACATTTACCAGCAAAATTCGAGAAAAATCCGAAGCCAGAAAAATGTACTCTCAAGCAAAAGCCAAAGGCAAAGCTGCTGGAATAGTAAGGTATGAAGACTTTGGCGTATGGATATTGTACTGAACTTGTTCATAGGAGAACCAAGGTGACCCACCCCAGCAGGAGATAGATGAGGGGGGGAAACCTGGGAAGGAAAATGGGTTGGTTGCTTACAGCAATCCTGATATTTAATTGTCAAGGACTTAACTTGTGTTCTGTTTTCAGCTTGATAAAATATACTGTGCTAACAAACAACAGAGAGGGTGGGGAGGCACTGGGACAGGTTGCCCAGAGAAGCTGTGGATGCCCCATCCCTGGAAGTGTCCAAGGCCAGGCTGGATGAGGCTTGGAGCAACCTGGGCTAGTGGAGGATGTCCCTGCCCATGGCAGGGAGGTTGGAACTGGATGATCTTTGAGGTCCCTTCCAATCCAAACCATCCCATGATTTTATGAACTGAAGTTCCCTGGTATAGGCCACATTTAGAATCAAACCCAACAAATGCATAACTCTCAAAACAAAATGCAAAGAAGCTCTCTTTCTCCTTGCATTTTCTCAAAATAACCCCACAGCTGACTTTGCAGGAGCAATGCCTTGGATATGGAAAACTTCAAAACTGAAGTGAATGTGCCCCCAGGCACGAGGATCCAGTTTGAACTTCACTACCATGAAATGATTCGAAGGAAACTGAGCTCCTATGAGCACCTCATCTCTGTGAAGCCAGGACGCTTGGCAAAGCACATGGAGGTAAAGTAGAGCTGGTGTGTGTAGGCAGCACCCCACAGGTGACTCCTCACTGAGAAAGCAGCCAAGGTTCCTATGAGCCTCACAGCAGGACACTTCATCTACAGCTCCTTCCTTTTATACGGGCTCGGTACAAGTAGCCTCAAGGTCACTGTGTATGCCATCATGAGACTCTTCAAACCAGGACCTATGTAGCTATGTGAGGGAGGACTAAATGTGTCCTGCCTGTACTAACACAGTTGGGCATCTCCTGAATCGTGACCTATTCACGTCAGAACCACTTGGGCAAACAAGCTTTGGCCTGTATATACACCTCTGTGTAAACTTGCTTTGACTGAAGGAAAATGAACTGTATTTGTTATTGATTTGGAACAGTGCTTTTCACAATAATTCCAGCTTCATGAGATAGCATCCTATGAGAGCAGACATTCTCTGAACGACAGTCCCTCTGCAACTGGCTGCCAGAAGATGATTTGTCTTATTCTTACTCTCTTTCTTACACTCATCCAAAGGTGTCCTCTGTAATCCATCAACAGAAACAAGAGACAGGGCTGGCTGGACATTTCCATCTGGCCATACTTATGTTCCTGTTTCATAAATGTCTTCTTCAGCTCTCTGTAGCTTCAGCACAAGCTGTAAATGTAAGTTTGCTGCTCACATTTCCTTGGTGCAGGCTGTGTTCTGCTTCAAGCTGTCCAAAGGCCTGAGTTAGTCCTACTGAAAAGGATACTATGTTCTGTCTCATCATAGTCTTACTAACTATTGAGAAACACAACCAGAAAAAGCCCTTGTCTCAGGCTGACAGAATAAAACCTTTAATTTGCAAATCACCTTGGCCATCCAAACAAAAGCAAAAATACTCTCTGTTGTGTCAGTAGAATGAGTAGAGAGGGAGAGAACTAATCACCGAGTGTTCCTCCTGGCCTTCTAACCCAAAGCAACGCTGAGTCACTTCATGTTTCTTTCCTATTTTCAGCATAAATTATGGTATTATCCTTGACTCCTGTCCTGCCAGGGGATGGGAGAGAGAGGAAGAATGAGCATTTCCACCAAATGGAACATTGGACACCTTTTTTTTTTTTATCTTTTCATCCTGGTCTATTTTCAGCATGGCTTGGATCCCCACCATGAATGAGACTAGCCCTACAGGAGCATTCTCAAGAGCATCCCACCCTACATCTATGGAGAGTCCATGAAATCCTGGTACAACACTGGCACTGCTCCATACTAAATGTCCTCCCCTTCCTGCCTTTAGGTGGATGTCCGCATTATTGAGCCGCAGGGACTTCGCTATGTTCATGTTCCTAATTCACTCGGAGATCATTTTAATGGAATCACCACTATCTCCAAGGGAGAGAAAAAGGTATCAGTCACAGACTGGAAATAGCATGAAAACTTCAGTTTCCACAACACTTGTGCCTAGGCAGTCATGGCATTTTTTCATATCTGGTGGAAGCATCCAAAAATATGGCAAAAAAATACAGTGTCTTCGGTATTGCTATTAACTGTATGTACGAGATGCTCAGACACTACAGTGACAGCTGTGTAGAAACTGTGTAGTCCATCTACCTTTGTGCAAAGCTTTTCTGTTGTGGTTCTGAAAGAGCAATGCACTGGGATTACTGGATGTGAAAAAGACGGGTGATGAATGCCAAGTGGAATTCCATTCTGGAATACCTCTACAATCTCAGTTTCAACTGTGAATATCTGCATAGGAACCGCTCTTTTCCTTGGTGTCCTTACCCTAGCTTTCTCCAGCACAGCTCTCTTGTATAAGTAAACCCTCCAACAGGTAAAGCTTTCCTCAAGAATCTTCAAGCAGTGACTCCATGAGGGTACAACTCTTCTTGATCTTACATAGACATGTAACACAGGGTATGTGAATTAAGCCCCAAAAATCTGCCTATGCTGTAATAATACATCAGGCAGTATCATTTCTTGGTATCCGCATTCCTAGTTTAGCAAATTATTTCAGAGGTAGTGTAAACAAATAACTACTGAGCATGTTTAATCATGAATTTGAAGGCAAATAAGTAAACACTAATTCAGAGTCCCGTTCAGCTCTTATTATTCTGCTCATGTAAATTATCTGGAGGTGTTGTTTGTTGCCATTATTAAACTTCACTGCCATGGCAATGTTCTTAATAGCATATGTAACTAAGATACAGAAAAATATTGCCAACATTAAGATAGTCCCGAGTAGTCTTGTTCATAACGTGAAAACAGAGGTAATGTTTCACATGTTCCAAAGACCTTACATTATAGGGAAGGCCTTGTGTAAGCACTGGACTCTGAGTGTACAGAAAATCTTGTTCTGACTATATATATTATGTCTTATCTTCTAGGAAATTTCAAGTTATCCAGTCAAAGCAGAGAAATAATACCATAAAGGCTGCGTAACCAATCACATGACTAGTGAAAATGATTCCTGGCACCCAATTTACAAATAAATTACAAGCTCTTGTTTGTTTGGGGGAAATAAAAAAATTAAAACTTTATTAAAAAGAGTTGACAAAAATATGGATAGTTTCAAATAGGAAAATGTTAAATGAGCCAACATATTACCTACTATGGTTTGCACAACTCCAATTGAAACATTTGGTGCTGCAGATATGGGTCACCGTATGATGCTGAACCCCTGGGTCACGGGACTGTTTGTGTCACAGTCACTACTACTGAATAAGCATACCTAGGCAAATCTTCATGCTGTTTGTCTTTTGAAGTGACAAAGTCCATTTTCTGCTTAAACTAAGAGTAAAAATACAGAAGAAAAACGCCAAGTGAAATAAGATATTTCATAAATAGTTGAACCCTTTTTGTTTCAATGACCCACCTTTCACACAACATCTGATTGACTGACGATCACTTCTCATTTCAAGGCTCATGTTTCTTTCAAGCCAACGATGGCTCAGCAACGAAAATGCCCCACGTGCTCATCCACAGCAGTAGATGGAAATTTTGTGGTGCAATATGATGTGAACAGAGAAACCACGGGTGGAGAATTGGAAGTAAGTGTTGCTGTTTAACTGGGATGGGAGACCTGTCAATACAAGAACTGCTGTCGTTAAGCAAACTGCGCTAAACAAACTCCATCGTTCTGGAGAATAAGCAGGAGAGAGCTCTGTATCCAATTGAAAGAACAGAGAGATTTTAAGTGGGCAGAATGGATTTACTTAATTTATAACTAAGACGTGGTCCTATATAGAGTCAGGACCAGATTCCTGTCTTGTCCAAAAGCCAACTTCTTTCATACCTAGCAGTACTCTGGTGATTTAATGTTGAATCAGAGAACAGAGTCCTTGGAAGTTGTACCAATATATCACAAGGAGACAACCAGAACATCACTATTTTTATGTTAACATGAAGCAGAGTTATAGGGTTGAATTATTACAGTCAGAACAGTCTTTTTTAAAACATTTTTCATTCTTCCCTATGCATGGCAGTTGTCTGAGAACCAGGCTCTGCTTTCCTTGATAAAAAGTAAAGGCTGGAGTATAAATGGTGTAAGGCTACAAATAGAGACATGCAGAGCTGAAAGCTAGATTTGGCCCATGAAGGAGAACAATATTTTCTACTCTGTTACTGTCTTGAGTTTTCTGACCTCTTTACTATAGCTTGCTTCACTGTGAATTCTTTTATTTTGTAGATTTTCAATGGCTATTTTATTCACTTCTTTGCTCCGGAAAATCTTGATCCTCTGCCCAAAAATATTTTATTTGTTATAGACGTCAGTGGCTCGATGTGGGGGCTGAAAATGAAACAAGTAAGTGTTTGACCTCTGTTGCAAAATGAACCTCCTGCCAACTTTTCCCATGTGCTTTACCATACCATTCCATAGCAGACTGGAAACCAAAATTACCAGCTATGTTCTTTACACTTTACTCCATCAAAAGCCTCACTGAATTTGGAGAATATTTGGTGAATCAGACTTCGTGATTTTAGTCGTTATTTGTAAAGCTCCTTCCATGCTGTAAGGAAGAGGTGGAGGTGATACGATCAGAATACTAATTCTAGCTCTAAATCAAAATTTTAATTGACAGATCACAAAACATTTTGCAAAGGCTCTGACCTCCTTTTTCTCTAATCTCCTTCACTGAATCCTGAGAAAATCTCAGTGGGGATACTACATCCCTGCTTTCAGAAAGTTGTGGGCAAATTGTTGACAGCCCATGGAAGAGCAGTAAGAATTGTTTAGACAACACAGCTCCTGGGGGCAAAAAATGCAAAAAATAAGATGCTTTAGACTGCAGAAGAAAAGACTTGGAGAGGCATAATCAGCCCCCAAAGAGGCGAACAATTGTCTAGAAGGGGAACTCATCAACTGCCATTCATGTGCACCCAGGGTACAGTAAGATAGATCCAGATGGATTTACAGCAGGAGAGAATTATATTAGATATTAGGAACAACTCTGTCGTGCTGAGAAGGGCGTTCAGGAGGTTGTACAGCCTGTGTCACTGAACTGGCTGGACAAACATTAGTCGGGCATGGTTTAGGTATATCTGAATTTGCTTTGGAGCACCACACTAAGGCTTGGCAGGTTGCACCCTTGGGGAAATCAGTACTGTGTAACTGGGATACAGTCTAATTGTCACTTGGTTAAATCACGCCTCATCTTCAAACAGATGTTAGCCAGCCTGAAATGACAGCACTACAGACACAGCTAAGCCTCCTGAGCCGATATGAGTGATTCTTCGCTCAACAACCACAGCGTCTCACAAGCTGCTTCTCTCTCACCTCACTCTGTGTTAACAGGAGTTAAACAAGGATGGGTTGAGTCACATGAGTTTATTCCTGCTAACTTCATTTTTTTTGTGTTTCTTTGGAGAAAAGGTCAACTTTATGCAAGAAGTGCAAAAAAGGACAGAGTTGGATAGATGTTATTTTGGATTCTAGTGCTCATGTTCTTATTCATCACAGGCATCTGTTTGCTTATAGCCACAAGTTAAGAGGATGCTTTCGGTGACAGAAAGCATAAACTTGTCTTCTCTTAAATTTCTTCTTCTCAGACCATCGAGGCCATGAAGGCAATATTGAGTGAGCTCCGTGCTGCTGATCAGTTCTCCCTTATCGACTTCAACCACAACGTCCGATGCTGGAGAGATAATCTAGTCTCAGCCACCCCAGCACAGGTTGAAGATGCTAAGAAGTACATCCAGACCATCCATCCCAACGGGGGTATGAGGTTTTGATTGCAAAGTGCTCATGGAAGTTAGATATCACAGGAATGGGTATCTTGGACAACCTTCAGACTGGCAGAGAATTCCTAACAAAATTCTGATTCCCAAGATCAGAAAAGCATGCCCTGGGGCTAAAAGAGAGCAAGGATTGTAGTTTGATGTGTTATGGGATGGGATGGCATTTCTTTCTACTGAATAAGCTGCGACACATAGAACAAAGACTGACAGATAGAACACAGACCATAGAACTTTAACCCATAGTTCCTACCTTCAGCTTCCCAGGTCCCAAATATCCTTGACAGACCAAGGCTATCTCATACCTTCGTATAAAGCAGATCATAAGCAGCCCAACCCCAGGGTCTCCACTGGTTGTAAATTGTAGGCTACACCATGATCTACTATACGCCACCCAGGGCAAACTGTTCATCACTTTTGTGCCTTCATTCCCTGTCCGATAAACGACAGTTGCCTTTTTCAGCCTTTCAGCACTTTGGATGCTTCATTTGTTAGTGCTTGAGCTACTGCACAGAAAGGGCTCACGGTCACTTTAATCTATTGCTCACTGAAGTGCAGTTCTGGTTTAGTCCTTCAGTTATTTGCACACCAATAGAGTGTAGAGGCTCTCCCCAACATCAGAGCCTTCTGGTGCTGTGGCACCTTCCTTCCCAGAAACTTCCACTGGCAGCACATATGGTAGGATCAGCACAGAGTTATAGACTTGTCCAAGATAACCAGTGGGCTGGGATTCGGAACCCATGCTGGGTATATGAGTGCCTCCTAAGCCTGACCTTGTTACTGACAATGAACTGACAGACAAGCTGGGAGACCTTCTCCCACCCAGCAAAGCCAGTGTGCAATACAGCATTTTATCATGTCTCTGGAGCCACTAATGTTTTCCCTCTCTGACAAACAAAATCCCTATTTTCTGACTCCTCAATCTTCCTACTCCTGTTCCTCTCATATTAATTTTAGTCCCTCTGTGCCACAAGCCAAACCTTCAGATAGGGTCAGTAAACACATTTCTTTTCCAATCAACATATCCAAGGCTGCCTGTTTCTGGCTGATGCCAGAAAGGAAAGTTTCTTCTTCTCTCACTGAATCATCTGCATGCAAACCCATTACTTCTCCCCATGGCAAATAATCCCCCACACCACATAGGGTCCCACTGGAATTAGTGAGAGGGAATGGAGGGGAGCAGGTGGAGGTGACAGCCTGGGCTGAAAAAGGGTATCAACATCTAGTCTCTTAGTGGAAGTTAGTGCAAAACATGTACGTGTGTGTACATACAAATGTGTGTAAATTCATATAAATATGTATTCATGTATTTCAGCAGCACGGTAAGAAAAAAGTAACATGCTGGTGTACAAATTCAGGAAGAGATGGATTGTAGGCTGTTACCACGTACAGAAATGTAAATCTTGGCTGATTCTGTTGATTTCAGTAAAAAAGAGAAAAGCAGAGGTCTGTTTAACACAATGACTCACATGCAGCACATTTCAACTTCTGTTTCTTTAGGGAACAAGAGTGCTAGCAGATGTACCATAAGAAGAGGAGGGGTTTTGCTGCCTTGATCTCAGATCTTGTCCATTCTAGGAACACAGAACTGATCGGGATTCCACAGGAGACTCCTCAAGAATCAAACTTGTTTTGTTCATTGTGTCCTTGACAGGCACAAATATCAATGAAGCTCTTCTGCGAGCCACCTTCATCCTGAATGAAGCCCAAAACTTAGGCATGTTGGACCCTAACTCGGTCTCCATGATCGTATTGGTGTCTGATGGAGACCCGACAGTAGGTAAGGATCCTGCTTAAGGTGAGAAGAAAGGCCAGTGGGATTTGCTTGAGAAAAATCACGCAACACATAGACACCTTCACAGTAAGTTAAAAAAGTTCTGTTCCACTTTGTTCCGATGCCTGTGCTGCTCTTTTGCCAAGTGCTATAGGTGCCATGGTGCTTTGCACAGAAGCTTTCAAGGATAAGCAGATTATGTCATGCAAGTTATGTACTTCTTGCAATTACAGAGATGCACATATCCTGTTGGGAGAGATAATCACAACTGTAGAAAAAAATTCCTTTTCCAATGACCTTAGCCCACACAGATCTGTGCAGTCCCAAGTGTAACATCAGAATCAGGAAAATAAACTAGAAAGCAAATTAATTTGGATTGGACTTGGGACAGGTCAAAAGCAATTGCCTGCTGCAAGATGCCAGCCCCAAAGAAGCTGCCATTAAAAGTAAGTTTTAAAAAAAAGGCAGTCCCAATGGTGACAGAGAACACCCTATGTATGAGAAACAAGGTAAAACCTTATGGAGAGGTCTTAGTCTGCAGAGAGCTTGAAGCAGTAATTCTGCGAGAAGTCTAGGTGTGCTACAATTACAAACCGCCCAGGAAATTAATAAGAGCCCTGGATATAAAAATAATATGCATCAAATAATACAAAAAAAAGAGTTCAAAAGACTCATCTTCAGTGGAAATAATTTGTTAATCTCCACCCAGGAGAAGCACAGGTGTCACTGCAGGCACTGCAAGCGGAGGTTGGGCACCTGAGCTAATTGTCTAGACTCCCCTTACATTAAGAGAGAACCAGAGACACTGGAAGAGTGTGAACGCGCTTACCTTGATGGAGACTTGCTCCATTGCTCAGGTGGATGTCACCCTTTGTGTGTCCCAAAGGTGAGCTAAAGCTGACAACAATCCAGAAGAATGTGAAGCAGAGCATAAAGGATGAATTCTCCCTCTTCTGCCTCGGGATTGGCTTTGATGTAGATTACGATTTCCTGCAGAGAATCGCAACCGACAACCGTGGCATGGCCCAGAGGATTTTTGGAAATCAGGAGACTTCTGCGCAAATGAAGGTGCGTTTTGGGCTCATTACCTCTGAAACGGCGGGTCCTGTTCTGTTCACGGCTGCGGAGCTGGGTAACTCCGCGAGGAAGAGGAGAGTTACTGTAGGTTCACAGGGGGAGTCACAGGAAGCATTGTGCCTTCTGGAGAGTCCTGCAAGATGACAGTCATACCTCAGCTTTAGTGCCACTAGTCACAATTTTCATAGTATCTATAATACATACTTCAGTGCTCTGTGTAGGTTTTATATTTTTTAAAACAGTCCTAACCATAACAAATATTTTCTGAATTAAAATTAAGGCCCCTTCAGCACGAACAAAAGGCCTAGATATAAATGCTAGAGGCTAATCCAATGTTTACTGATGTAAGAAGATGTTCTGTTCTCGGAGGTTATGGCCCCAAATCCGTGAGCAGCAATTGCTGACGAACAAACCCTTACATCCTTAGTCTGTTCCTGTTCACTGGTTTCATCACCTTCTCATACTTCTAGGACACACTACCTGGTGTTCTGCGAAGCAGAGCAGCTCTGAGAGTGCAGCTCCTTGGCATGGGACAGCCTCCATCCTCAGCACTGTATGGGTACCTGTTTTCCCTCCATGGTCCCATATGCTAAACCCTGCTGTGCACACACATCCCAGTTGACATCAGCCAGGTACAACAGGGTCAGAAAAGGGTAGACAGTCTACAGCACAGAAGTGAATACAGGTGAGATGTAGGTCTAGTTCTTGGCAAGAATGAAGGGGAAGCAGCTCTGTGTCTTACACAGTAGCCAAGAGCTGACCAACTTGATAATAGTTTCAGGTCCATAAAACCTGTGTTCAAGCCTTTTAGAGGTCTAGGAAGAACACAGCCCATGGGCTTCTGACCATCCTTGGAATTCCACAAGGCTTGGGCCAGACCTTCTTGCTGTAGAGTCTTACAAGTGTACTAAGGTCAAAATATGGAGTCCACATTCTCTATGACAAAGAAAGTCCCACTTGCATGTGGGAGGGTTGTTTCGGGTACCACAGACTCATTTCTCTGTCTCCTTCCATCTCAGAACTTCTACAACCAGGTCTCCACTCCGCTCTTGAAGAAGATTCAGTTCAACTACCCCCAGGAATCAGTGTCAGATGTCACCCAGAGCAGCTTCCACAACTACTTTGGTGGCTCAGAGATAGTAGTGGCTGGGAAGGTTGACACAGACAACCTGCAGCACTTGGAAAGCATCGTCACAGCGACAGCAGTGAGTGAGGGTCTCCTTAGAATACCTGCTCCTGGGGTTTGGGATGGTCCATTCACTCGTGTGTACAGTCTCCTTGCTGGAGGTTATTGCCAGCAGCGTGTTTTGTCCACTTGTGTTCCGGGTGGGAACGTGAGGAATCTCACGGCAGGGTTGTACAAGGGTGTTTCACAATAGCTCCAAGTACAGCTACGAGTAGTCATTACCTGTAGCCTGCCAGAGGAACTTCCTTCTCATAAAAATACCATATAAGATTGAATTGCAAACCAGACTGACTGTGGAGCCCTCCTTCATGCTTCGTGAAGGTGCAGGGGAGATCTCCTAAGGTAGTTCCTTTCATGGCCAGACCTCCCACTGTTGGGAAGTTCGAGCTGGTGTGTCTATAGCCTGCCAAGTCCTAGCACTGTCCTTTTATGCTGTACCTTGTGGCATGTGGGACTTGACTTTCCCCATGTTTAAGGGCTGCTTTTCCAGGTGGAGTGGAATGGGGTAGGAATACTACATCCAGATCCTTCTTTCTGGGGAGGAACCAAAAAATCTGGCTGCTTACGGGGCTTAGGAGTTGCCATTTCTTAGTTGCTGGAAAAAACAGACACGTTCCCATTCTTTCCTGCCAAAACAGAGTGCAGTCCAAGAGTCTGTGTGAGAAAGTAGAATTTGGTTCCCGTTCCTCAGCCAGAAATGGATGTGAAAAAGCCAGAGGGGAGGATAGCAGAGCTCTGTTAAGGGCCTCTTGTTTTGGCAGGTGGTAGCACCCTGTTTGACTACTGCTGATAGCTCCTATATCTATCTTAATACACTATCACTAAAAGTATCTTTAACAGAAGACCTTCTTGCTACAGCTCCCTTCCCCATGGCAGTCAGGCCAACGGTGCTGGGACTTTCTGATCTAGAAGTGACCATAGGCAGAGCCAGAGCGGGTCCTTAATGCCAGCCGTGCCAAGAGGGGAACTCAAATCCACTGAATTCTCCTGGCTCACCCTCCATTATGTTTATTTCTCACTGATTGCTTAGGCAAATGCAGAGCTCGTCATGGAAACCCTGCGAGACGTTGAAGAACTGGATGGCTTCATGAAGAAAGACAAATACGCAGATCCCGAATTCACTAGGAAGCTCTGGGCCTATCTGACTGTCAACCAGATGCTGGCAGAGAGGTGAGGGGAAATGTGGTCTGTGGTGGGAGGGCAGCGAAGCTTGAGAGCAGTCTGGGCCTCTCTGAGACCACAGCCATGAAGCTGCTCCCAGGGTTTCAAATGAGTAAGGTAAACAAATCAAAATAAAGGTAGGTGGTGTCTTCAGTCACATTCCTCCTATTTTTGGCACTCACAGGTGTCAGGGAGTAGAGTTTGGGAGCAGTTAATGAGAGGAATAAGGGTCAAACAGACCCGGCTGTGTGGCTGAGAGAATGAGCCGGAGATTTGCCTTACAGAGCCTCAGTAAAAGCTATGGAAGCGTTCAGGATGAAGCCCCTCTGAAGCAGAAAGAGGTGCCTTGCTGAGAACAGGAGATGAACTGGGCTTTTTTGAGTCCAGGCCAAAGCCCATGAAAGTCAAGAATAGTCTTCATATGATGGTTCCATGAAGGCCCTCAGCCTTTCCTTGTTGCAACACCTACCAGTTTGGTCCTATGGCCTCACCCTGGAGGCATTGTCATGGCAGCTGCTCTGCAGAGCTGCTGACCATGCTTTCTGTTTTGTTTTGCACCCAGAAACACAGCCCCCACTGCAGCTTTGAAGAGGAACATCACCAAATCCATCCTACAGATGTCTCTTGACCACCACATCGTTACCCCCTTCACAGCCATGCTGATAGAGAACGCCGAGAAGGATGAGATAATGCTGGCAGACCAGCCCAAAGACCCCAGAAGGGGCTGCTGCCCAGGTCAGTGTCCCTGTCCATTATTCTGCCTCGTATTTTGACTTTGTTCTCGTGTTGGAAGAACGACTGTGCTCATTGTTCACGCCAGGTGCTTTAGCTTATAGAATAGCCTTTATTTTCAGTGAAAGCTGACCAAATCTTCAGCCACTTTGAGAGCGTCTTGTTACACAGGTGCTGTTCGGAGCCATTGGCAGCAGTGAGTGTTGCCCCTGCTATACATTGGTGTAACAGCACCAGGCTCTAATCCACTGCATTACTTTAAAAATCGCACTATTAAATATGTCAGCACTAACAAAAACCTAATTACGACTGTCATTGAACAGGTACTCTAGGGTTAACTCCAAACGCACCTAATGGTAACAAGGGTATCCCAGCCTGGGCCAATGTCACTGCGGTGCCCGTCAGCTTCATGCCTGAGCAAAGGAGTCCTCCCGTGTCTTCTCTGAGCATAAACAGAGGTAAAGGCTACAGTATTTCTCTGCAAAGAAACACCAGACAGCAACACTCACCACCCAATAGACAGGTGATAGAACCAAAGTTATTGGGCACGTTGGGAATTTCGGCTTCCACGGCAAGATGCTAAGCTCTATAATGATGGAGGCGTTTATCAGTTGTCCCGGTTTTTCCTGCCGAGTTTTCTGAGTTGCTGTGCAAGCTGTGTCTTCATTTAGGGGCTGATCCACAGGAGAACAAATGAACTGCTGTGAGTAGGGGACGAAGCTACTTGACTGCTATTGCAGAGCACATCGGTGTGAGAGATCCTCGATGCAGCCCCTGCTGCAGGTGTAAGCAGGGCACAATCGTGTGCATCCCAGATCACAGCCACCCCAGTCAAATCTTTGAAATTTCTAGTGCCTAAGGATTAAGCTTTTCTTTATAAAATACTGAGTCATTTTGACTTTGAATAGCTGAACCTGTAAAAATACGCTCTAAGCTACAAGCACGAGACTGGTTTACATCCTAAAAGGATCCCAGCGACCCCATCTTCTGCTGCCTGCCTCCCTGGGGCTGCTCACCAGGCTCACGTCCAGCTTCTCCGCAGCAGCAAAGCTGATGCGAAGTTACTGCCGTCGTAAATGACAGCTGGGTGCTCAGTGGTAGGTAACAATCACTGATGACCGACGGATCCTATTAATGCTTGAGCCTTCGCCAGTTTAGTGCCTACTTAAACAACGCAGCTGCGAGAACCGTGGCCTGTAAAAGCAGCGTAACTACATTAGCTCTGCGAGTGTGCCTGTGGGCGGCCGCGTGTATTTACGTAGCTGTCAAACAAAGGGCCATCAAACTCCTTCTCAGCATAGCCCAAGGGTTAATCTAAGACTTTGGATAATCAAGAAACTGCTTGGAAGAGAAGGTGAGCAAGGCAAAGTTACCTGCCCGCCTTTCACATGTATTTTGCACTGGAATTTCTTTTTGTTCCTGGAAGTGTTGGTCAGAACAGGCTTTGGCATCCACCTGAGGAGGATCAAGCAGTTGGTGAGAATAACGAAGAATGATTGATGTCTGTATTCGAGAGATTCAATATGTTCAAAAAATTCAGGGCGTTCAAAAGCTCCTTCACCCTTTGGAAGTCCCTGCATCACCATTCCCAGTGAAGACATTCCTGGTCAAGGACCTAGGAGTTGTGTAGTGCACAGGAAGAGTTAAATACTTCCAAAAGATGAGGAACACCAGTGAAGGAATGGAAGCTGGCCTGGCTGTCCCCATAGACAACACAGAGCATGGGAACGTCTCTGAATGTTGACAGGGAGGTGCCAAAACCCAACAAACCAGCAGGAGGTGGGCAGTGAATTGCACTTCAAGACAAGACTGGAGGCAGCTACCTTCAGTGATAGGTGAAGGTGTTTGTCTCATTTGATGCAAATTTTAAAGAACATATGACTTTCAGAGAGGCCCGATCCCACCAGGGTGTTAAACACAGTGTGACAAGTCCTGGATTGTATTCCTCAGGGAAATTGGTAGGTGGGATGTATCTTTACCCGATATTAGTATGGCTTGTAACGTGTTTGAGAGCTTCTTAGCTTGGGAGGATGATGTCCAGGGGGTGTGTCACTTCTAGAAATGGTCAACAGTTGGGCGTGTGAGGTTGGATATTAGTTTTGAACTCAGGTGTCACCCAAGTCCTGCTTTTTGTACTGTAGATCCTTTCCTGGATATAGGATTCAAAGATAAGTCCCTATCTGTCTGGGTTCCTGGCCTCAGCTGGAGGCTGGCTTCCATCATGAAAAGATAAAGCTCAGCCCCTGGAACCCCAGGTTGAGCCGACGGCACCCTGGTGTGCAGCTGACCAGTTGAACCAGTAGTTCACTGCACTTGGCAGTGCTCCTCAAGCCAAGGATGCCATGTCCTTTCCTTAAACAGGGGAAGTATATGAGGAGAAAGTGTCTGAGAGGCTTTTGTGAGGAGCATCTAGGATCTTCCTTAACTGCCACAGGGGTGGAAAAGGCACCCTACTCTGAGGAGTGCTTCAAAATCCTCTGAGGAAGGTGTCTCAGTCTTTGTGTCCTTTACCTCTAGGCCCTGCTTCTCACACCTGTTTCTTTTCTACATTTCAGTTGACAACGACCCACATTTCATCATTTACCTGCCCAAGAGCCAAAGGAACATCTGCTTCAATATCAACTCAGAGCCTGGAAAGATCCTAAACTTGGTTTCTGATCCTGGTACCGGTAAGGGAATAAAGCGTGGTTTACAGCCCCCTTTTGTTGTCCCAGGTCCAAAAGGTGTTTGGAGGGATCAGGGGAAATGCCTACAGGGAGGATCATGTGCCAACAGGGTGTGGGCAGGAGGTTGAGGGTGGTGGGTATTTCCCTCCGCAGCTGGGGTGCTGTGTCCAGTTGGAGGCTTGACAGTACAGGAAAGATGGTGACAAACTGGATCAAATTCAGCGGCCGTCACCACGACAATGATGGGGCTGGAGCACAGGACGTACAGGCAGGGACGGAGACAGCTGGATTTGGTCAATCTTAAGAAGACCCGTGGTGAACCTTGTTGCTGTCTATGACCACCGAACCAGAAGGTAACGATGGAGCCTGGCACATCTCCAAGGTGCATAGCTAGAGGACAAGAGGCAACAGGAACAAGTTGCAACAGGTGAAATTCAGAGTAGGAGCTATTAGGAAAAACATGTTCATTGTGAGGACAGCCACATGTTTCTGCTGATCCCCGGTACTCCCTGCAGAGATCACAACTCCAAGGTGGCGCTCCAGCATTTAGACAACATCTGCTTCTCTGCTCTTCACAGGGGTTGTGGTCAATGGGCAGATCGTGGGGGCCAAGAAAACAGAGAATAAGAAACTCAACACATACTTCGGCAAAATTGGGTTTTATTTCAAAAGCAAAGGCCTGAAACTGGAGATCACCACAAAAACGATAACACTGAAAGATGGGTCTTACGGCATCACGCTGACCTGGTCTGACACGGGGCACATCATCCGGAAACAGTAAGTGACTGAGCGTTTGCTGTCTGCCCTGTGGAAACCATTTGCAACGCAGCATTGGACTGACCCAGCCTCGGGTGGGAAGCAGGTCGCAGGGTGCCTACGTATGGGCACGTGACTCTCAGCTGGGCGTCGAGCTCTCGTTACAGTTAATGAAATCAGGGCCACGAGAGCGATTCAGTTGACCAGAAACTAGCAAGAAGAGCTGAATTCCTCCCCCTACTGCTGACTGCATTAGCTAAGACCAGGATTCGGTTGCCTAAACACAAGCACCGAATGTTGTTTGAGATACCTTCAGGGCTCCTGATGTGATGGGAGACATGACTCAACATCCAGGAGCCCTTCTCCTGCAGATTAACAGCTAGCAGCCATGTTGGACACCCCCCAGCACTAGACACCTGTTTAGGCAACGGGATCACTTCCAAAACCTTCATTCATTGCAGCAAGAGCTTAAACTTGCAGGGCAAGGTTTGACTGGGGCGCGAAGTGTCTGTCCCATTAGGCACGGTCCTACCACTCCCCAGGCTGTGGGTTTCTGGTGGACCCTCTGTCACATCTATCAGTCCCATGCGGTTCTTCTGGATGCCCAAGAGCATCTCAAGGGTCCTGAGAGCTCATGTGTGGGCAGGTAACGGAGCCCTCCCTTTGGCTCATCTCTGCTAGGCTTCTCATATCCGTGAAGAAAGAGAACAACGTCACGATCACCGTGGGCGAGGAGATGTCCTTCATGGTTTTGCTGCACCGTGTGTGGAAAAATCACCCTGTGAACGTTGACTTCCTGGGAATCTACATTCCGCCTGAAAACCAGTTCTCTCCTGCAGTCCACGGGCTGATAGGTAAGGGCTGCGGGTCAGGGAGGGGGAACGGCGGGGCAATGGGAGGGGTTTCTGCTGGATCTTCAGGTGGATTCGTTGGCTTCTGTGTCCTGATGGGGAAGGTGCGAAAATTATTCGAATGGAAAATGGGGGAGATTCCTGTAATGACCTGGAAGCTCCAAGGACATTGTAGAATATCAGGGACCAGATTATTCCTCATCATCGATGGGGAGGGTGTTTTCCAAACAGGCCTGACTAGACTTGGTGGCACTGTGACGCGGCTTTCCCAGCCTGGCTGGGAAAACAGACTGACACAAACCTTCCTGAGGCGGCTTCTGTGCCAATATTTGTAACTCAGCTCTCCCGAAATGACAGCCCTTTTCTGGCAACGAAACAAAAGCTGGGCTCAGTTCGTAGGGAAAATCAGCCCTCCGAGCCCCGGACCCACCCAAGGCTCCTTTTAACAGGTAGGAAAGCTGAGCAACAAAGGTTGTTTTCCCAAATACTCCTCGCAGCTTCGGTCTGCTTTCTTAGAATGTTTGCTGGCTCGAAGCAGAGCTTTTTCCTCTCCCGGTGTGGGTGATCCGATAGCGCTGGGACGCGGTGCCCCATGAGCCACGCAGCAGTGGTCTCCCTGCTGCGGCGTTTGATGTTCCAAAAGTGCCCGGCGGCGGCTTAACGAGGGAGCCTCAGGGGTTGGGACACGCAAAGAGCTTGAAACCTCTCTCTGATCAGGTCAGTTTGCGTCTGAACCAGAGGTGCACATCCACCACCAAAGACCTGGGCAAGTTCCAGAGAAACCACAAGCCACCATGGAAGTGAAAGGCAACAAGCTCACCGTTACCAGGTAGGAATACGGCGCGTCACTGCTCTCCTTCTACATCTGACTTCTTCTTAATGACTTCAATGACTGCAGGCTCAAGGATCGCAGGGAAAAAAGTCCCTCGTTTTCCCTCTGCTCATAATCCGTTTTTAGCAGTTGGCAAAACTCTTGGGGCAATTTGGGTTCTTCCATATTTGAGCCCAAACCGTTGTGTCCTTATCGCTGCCCTGCATCTGACCCTGGACAGGCCGTGTCAGAGCGCCCCCAAAAGGGTCCACGAGGTCATCGGACTGTAAAATCCATCGTGTTTTGGTGTTGTTTCCACACCTCACCGCTTTGCAGCACCATGAACGAGCAGGACGATCAATGCCGTCTTCATGCCGTGACCTTCATTTCGGGTGGCCTTTTCCTCACAGGGGACTGCAGAAGGACTACAGGAGGGACCGCGTGCTCGGGACCGATGTGCAGTGCTGGTTTGTGCACAACAGCGGGAAAGGCTTCATAGACGGCCACTACAGAGATTACCTCGTCCCCCACCTGTACAGCTTTCTGAAGAAACCCTGAATGCTTCAACATGAAACCAGTTTCTTACCAAAAAAATTCATATTCTTCATGCCCAAACAACTCTTCCCAACAGTAGCTTCCAGCCCTTGGAGCCACATCGACCGAAGGTGACTTCAGCACCGTTTGCTTTATAAATGATCGGTGTTCCAATGTAACTCCCTTTACTGTTAACAATGAAATCTGTAATGGGTTGCGCTAAGTGCCTTGCACTTCCTGCGTCTGATTTCGTGGATATTAAACTCCATTAACAATGTCAACTGTTTTGTAGTATCATAGAACCACAGAATGGTTTGGGTTGGAAGGGACCTTAAAGATCATCCAGTGCCAACCCCCTGCCATGGGCAGGGACACCCTCCACTAGACCAGGTTGCTCCTCTCCAGGCTGGAGAGGTGGGGCTGTGACAACCTCATGAAGTTCAACAAGGCCAAGTGCAAGGTCCTGCACCTGGGTCAGGGCAATCCCAACTACAAGTACAGGCTGGGGGGAGAACGGATCGAGAGCAGCCCTGAGGAGAAGGATTTGGAGACTTCATGAGAAGCTGCGCACAAGCCGTCAGTGTGCGCTGGCAGCCCAGAAAGCCAACCATGTCCTGGGCTGTATCCAGAGCAGCATGGCCAGCAGGGCAAGGGAGGGGATTCTCCCCCTCTGCTCTGCTCTCGTGAGACCCCACCTGCAGTGCTGTGTCCAGCTGTGGAGCCCTCAACATAAGAAGAATATCGAGTAGTTGGAACGAGTCCAGAGGTGGTCACGGAGATGCTCCAAGGGCTGGACCCCCTTTGCTATGGGGACAGGCTGAGAGAGTTGGGCTTGTTCAGCCCGGAGAAGAGAAGGCTCCGGGGAGACCTTATAGCACCTTCCAGTACCTGAAGGGGGTACAAGGAAGCTGGGGGGGCTTTCTACAAGGGGATGTAGTGACAGGACAATGGGTAATGGGTTTAAACTGAAAGCAGGGAGATTGAGATTGGATATCAGGAAGAAATTCTTCCCCGAGAGGGTGGTGAGGCACTGGGACAGGTTGCCCAGAGAAGCTGTGGATGCCCCATCCCTGGAAGTGCCCAAGGCCAGGCTGGATGAGGCTCTGAGCAACCTGATCTGGTGGAGGGTGTCCCTGCCCATGGCAGGGGGGTTGGAACTAGATGATCTTTAAGGTCCCTTCCAGCCCAAACCATTCTGTGAGTCTATGATGCTCCAAGCCTCATCCAGCCTGGCCTTGAACACTTCCAGGGATGGGGCATCCACAGCTTCTCTGGGCAACCTGTCCCAGTGCCTCCCCACCCTCTCGGGGAAGGATTTCTTCCTGGGCAAAACATCTGGCCAGGAGGACGTGCGTTAGATGCAGAGGAAATTCAACAGAGAAGGAACGTGGGCTCTGCAATGGGCATGATGAGGAGTCCCCAGTGTTTGAGGATGGGTTACCCAGGGCTGAGGAACATCATTGAAATAGCTGATGCTGCCACACTGCAGGAAAATTCATGAGTCTGAGACATCCTCCAGCCTATATTTTTATGAAAATTTTGATGTTCAGTGGAGTTCACACCCTGACATAAATATGGCAAAGCAGGAAAAATTGAGACTACATATAACTCACCATCAGTACTAAAAAAATTCCCATCCAGCAGGATTAACTCCCAAAAGACACCTTACTCTTCAGTAGTATTCAACAAAGAATGAGATCAGCAGTGAAACAAATACACATTTGTACCTTGAGCCAGACGTACAACTCTGCTTTCGGGCAGCCTCAGGGAAAAAATGTTGGCCAGATTCTACTCAGCAGCTGCGATCCAGGAAGGGGACTCAAGGGATCTACTTGCCATTCTGAACTTCCGTCACCTCCACTCAGGGACTAAAGGCTGGTATGCGCTCGTTATGGGAGCCACGGCAGCAGGAGAGGATCAATGTGGTTGGAATGTCTCTTCAAAGTGTCTCTTGGAAGTGTAAGCAACTTCCCTACAAACCATTCCTTGGTGCTTTGAACCCATTTATTAGCTTTGCTCTCCACAACATCCTGCAGCAGTGAGTTCCCCAGTTGAACTAGGCCCTGGGTATCGGTGAGGAAGAACCTGTCCCGTTTGGTTTTAAATCCCCGTACCAGTAATTCCACTGCCTGTTTCTTTGCTCGGATGCGTAAACAATCCATGAGTAATCATTCTGTGCTCATCTCCATGGAATTCGTAGCTCAACAAGCCTATTATTAATTCACTCTGACTTTCCAGGCTCCAGAATTTTATGTGTCGTTATTGCCAGCGACACAGAAGCTGTTCTGTTCCCTCACTTACCCTCATCACTCTCCCACACGCCCCTCCTCACTCAGTGCCCGTTCTGTGAGAAAAGGCAGAGCTGTTTACCCAACGCAGGTTGCACAAAGAGCCTGAATTTACAAACAAGCCTGTCTCCCGTCCCCAGTTCCCTTCCCCGTACACTCCACCCTTTACACAGCGCATTACTGCACGACTCTGCCCCGCATCTGCAGCCAGGATCCCTGGGAAGCCATGGGCTGTCCTGTGCGAGGTTATTCCGGGCTATTCCAGACAGCAGCCGTTTCACTGAACCTCTGCAGTCTTTCAGCTTTCCTGCAGGGGTCCCCTGGAAACCACAAATAATAAGAACGAGAACCTCTGAGGCCAGGAGAGGAACAAGGAGCAGTGACTTTTGCCTCTAGCGACCTCTAACCCGCCTTGGCGGAGACCCCCTCTGGAAAGCACAGGGGGGGTCGGTTCCTTTCCGTCAGGTCGCAGACGCAGACCCCAGCCAGGGCAGACTGGACCATCAGGTGACGGTTTGCATGCGGCCTGGGACCATTTGCATCTTTCTTTTACCCAAGTAAGGCAGCGCTGCAGCTGGGCTCTTGGGGGGATGCACACCAACAGAGCGCTGCCCCGCGTGGTTAAAAGGCAGGTAAGAAACACACTGACCTAAGAAAAGTTTGTGTTTATTCCTGAACTGCCTTAGAAATTAAACGTTGTACAAAATGCAACATCTTTAAAAAAATAAAAAGGAGTAACGTTACGTCGTTCAGCAGGAGTAAGTGTGACTCGTGTAGCAGAGCAGGGAAACAACGGAAGCACGAACAAAGGAAAAGGCTCTGGAAAACCGAAACAGCCATCACCAGTTCGTGTCGGCACACGCTTCGGCCAGCATCCTAGAAACACCCACCTTGGGGTTCATACAGAGATGAATTGCACATTAACACTAACAGGAACCCCGACAAGACGACGGAGGAATGACTTGGGTTCCATCGCCGACGGGCCAATCAAAAATAACTTGGTGACAGCACGTGACAAACCAGGCCATTCTCACGGAATCCAGGCAAAGAATCCCTTGCGGCACCGCTCCCTTCCCGCTATTCTCCTACTCCCTTCCCTTGTTCCTGCAGCCAGAACACAATTTTGGCTGCACACCGCCGAGAAGCGCGTCGCTGAGGTGCGCTGGCGCTGACACACGCTGCCCGCCGCAAGCGGCGATTGGGAGGAAAGGCTCCAACGGAACTGCTAACGTAGGTCTGTAAATAAAATACTCCAGCTTGCAGCTCCCCGCTGTGTTTGACAGCTGGAAGTTGACTCAAATTTCATAACAATTTTCCTATAGAATCAGATGAAATATTCCCACTGGTAACACTTTATATGACAAATCCATAGTGATCTTTTAAATAAATCCGGTTTGCTGGTGGGTAATTTCTATATACATCATAAATACATACACGCACAGGTAAAACCCTGACATGGTAGAGTTGTGTCTGCCTGCATGATGCCAGAAAGATGGTTTTGGGAACCAAAAATCTCTGATCCACGTTTAGCGCCTCAGGCGAGTTTGGATATGTCTTCATACTGGATATCTTCGACGCGACGTCCTTTCAAAGGTCCCTGGAGAACAACACGGGGGAAGAAATAAGATCAAAATATGAACTTGTTTGTTGGAATAGGGAGCTTAAAGTAAAAAAGCTAATGGGTTTGTGTGAAATCTCGGCACGTTGAGACAGTTCCAAGAAGCACAACCAGAGTGAACAGCACTGGAAAGCACAGGCGTTAGCGTTTTCACTCGGTGCTGCACACAGTCAAAGCGCAACGACAACTCGTGTCCCCAAAGCCACATGTAACCGCAGGCTGGAGGCCGTGCAGGGGGTGCCCAGCAGCACGCACCCAAAAATCTGCAGGTTTGGGATTTGCTCACAGCACAGCGTTTTCTGTTTCGTTATTTTCAACCTGACCAGAGAGCGCAGCAGGCCCTCAACTCTGCCCCAGAAATCTTCGCTTTCAGGGCACTTGTGTCAGTTAAAGTTCTTATGATTTGGGGGCAGACATAAGCTGCTGGTTTGAATTAATTCGCTTTGAACTCAGAGGTAGTAAAAGATTTAATTTTGAATACAAATTTCTTATATATAAAAATCGTGGTCCCCCTGCAATCAATAAGAAAATTCTCGCAGACTTCACTGGTTTCCAGGAGCAGTTTCAGCCATTTTTAATTTATAGACTCAGAATTCAGGCAGGAACAGGAAATCTTAACACCTACAAGCACCAGAGACAAACCACCCTGGCTTGCCAAGCCCAACAGTATGATCCATAGCTCAAACCAAAGCTCCGTCGATGATTAGGACACCTCCTCCTGTGGTTCTCAAGGAAATTACCCAGAATTCAGTAAGGGCTGAATTTCTGCAGCCCTTCTTTGAACGGGATCCCAACAGGGTCTCTCCTGCAAGCTGCGTTTAAGAAATTTGGTGTTACACCAATAGGCTCTCTGCTCTATCAATGAGTTTAAAGCTTGGTTTTGCAGAGGAGAAGGAAGTAGCCACACAGACATGATGACACGGCCTACTTTTAGCCCAGAGAAAAGTGATACATAAAAAAAAAAAAAACAAACCCAAAAAACCAGCTGTAACTGTTAACCATGAACAAGTGAAGAAATAGGCACACAAAGCCGCACTTCAGGCTGGAAAAGGCAGGAGAAAATTCACCTCCTTGCGTATTTCACATTTTTTACCTTCCCACGAAACAGTGCAACAGCTGCCCCGTTCAAAATAAACACATAAACTGCTTTGTAAGCCTCTTTCAAGTTCCAAACTTGCTAAACTCAGCATCCTGGCACCTTTCTACAGGCAAAGAGCAGAGCATTAGTCTGCAGTGGGGAGTATTTGGCTGTTTTCCTACTGGCTGGGGACAGGCAGGGCACGACCCAGCATTTTGCACACCACAAATCCCCCCTCTAAGACAGGATTAGTGCCACCATCCTTCCTGTGAAAGCTCTCCCACGTACAGATGAAAAGCGCTCCTCGCAAACAAGAACTTGCAGCGTTCGATACTTACAGAGTCGATGATTATTGTCGCTGAAAACCTCTTTTCGTTGATAGATTCCAAGATGCCTTCATTTCCTCTGTAACCACCATTCAACACCATCACTTTCTTGCCTGAAATAAGAAACAGGAAAACGGTTACAACAGGGCTCCCAAGCTCCCGTGACGGAGCTGTGTTCCACTCCGCTGAGGGAGGGCAGGTTTCTCCCAGCAGCTCCAGCAAGCAGCACCCAGCTTTGCCCTACAGCCTGCCAGTTACCAAATCCATTACTGCTCCAGGCTACACCGATACCACAGGCAGAAGCCTGTTGAAAATACAGCAGCCAAAGCTATTTCTCCCATTCCGCGTGCTAATGGCTCAGTGTATCTCCTCTGTTGCCTTCTGTCTCACACAGGCAGTCCCCTCGGGGCATCAACCCTAGCAAGGGTGGGCAGAGCTCACCTACAAGCACCATTGCACTAAAGACCATCAACCAGCTCCCCGCCAGCCGCAGAAATGCAGAATGGGGCATTTCTGCTGAAGAATCTGTGAATCCCCAAATCCTGCACCCTGTTTCCCTGTACGCTGACTGCGTTCCGCTTACTGCTGCCCTGACCGTTCCCTGCAATACTGGTCGGATGCTACACACAAACATCAGTGTGCGCCCGCCAAAGAAACGCCCATCAACCAACAGGAGACGAGGCAAGATTTGCCAAGCACCCACGGCTATTTGAGCCGTGACTTTGGAGGGAAGATACAGGATAAATATGACCAAGGGCTCTGTAGGGCTCCCAGATGCTTCCTAGCAGCTGAAGAGAGATGCTTTCATCTCATCAAATGAACTGATTCCTAAAGCACTTCTGTCTTCTCAGAAAAGAATCTAATTCATACGAGAAGGGACTGTGAGGACCCAAAGCAGAAGCAATGTAGTAATTCCCTAGAAAGTAACCAGTGGATATTTGGTAAGTGATCAGAGTAGCACACGAAATGCTGTCCCAGGAGCAAGACGGCTCTTGTCGTGGTACTTAGAGGTGGATGCATTTTAGTTTAAAAGAACTGAAATGTAAGTTTTGCAGTGACAGCTAAGCTGAAAAAAATGAACAAACAGCTGTACCTGGTGCTGGTATTACAGTTTCTAGATGCGTCTGATCAAGCTTTAGTTTGTCTCCAGAGTCAATCATCTTCACAACTGCTGTGTATTTGTCAATCACTTCCTGCGGTGAAAGGCAGAGGCCAATCAGAAAAATAACAAAGTTTTCTCTAAATTTACATTTCAAAATTAAGAAACTCGGGACCACGAGTCAGGACTTCCACGTTTTCAAAAGCAGCGAGGACTTCTGAGCTGTCCTAAGGGCATCCAGCTTCCACAAACTGCCAACTGCCCCCACCCTGAGTTAAGACCAGATTTAAAGGGCTCCTCATTAATGACTGGTCTAATTGACCACTAATTTTGTCAGCCTTGTCTGAAGGTTTTGTCAACCTTCGTGTCAGCTGTGCTCTCAAAGATGGAAAGCAAATTAGACGCTTCTTTTCCCCATGGGAGGCTAAAATGTCACACAGTGACAACTGGGATACTACCTCTCGATGAGGCAAAACGCTAGCGATCATCGTTGTGTCTAGCTTAAACCACGTTCCACTTCTCATATTCAGAGCTCAAAGGAAGACAGCCACTGGGACTCATAAACCCTCCCAGATGGCTACCAAAAAAGCTATGACTTTGAGCTCTACACACTCGATCATCCAGAACACACTCGGGCGTCGTGTTTGGCGCTCCTGCCAGAGACTGCTGAGCCTTGGACTACCTAGGACAACATCATTTCACACACAGTGGCTCAATGAAAGCACTTCCCAACACCTGAGCAAGGCTTACAGCCTGAAGATTTTGTCTGCAAATGAGATCACGTGCGAAGGCAGCTGCAGCTTAAGTGTCAGGGCAAAACTGACTGGTCCCGGAATAAAATGCAACTGAGCTGCTCTTGGCCATAGCACATCACCAACGCGACTGCTCTCCAAGGCAGATGTGTTTACAGGGACAAAGACGCAGGACAAAACAGTGCTTAAGTAAGTGACACTAAACCAATTCAGAGATTCACTCCCTGCCCAGACCAAGTCCCAAAACAGCTAAGGTGACTTACAGCAGTGTTGACTTAAGGCTGGACAACTTGCACAATGAAACAAAATTTCAGAAGTCATCTGATACCAGAAAAGCCTAACCAATGCCACACGCTTCCACGTGCACACTTTACCTTAACAACTGCCTTCTTCTTGTGATACTTCTCTCCAAGCTTTTTTGTTACGATTTTTACAACGATTTCCTGGATTATTTGAAAAGAGAAAAAACAAATACAATGCCAAAATACACAACCAACTACACGATCCAAATTAGTTCCATATTCAAGTCGCTCTGAATCCATCCACAGACCGTACAGCACAGTGCAGGAAGCAATGACAGTAAAGACTTGGCTTTCAGGAATTTGTCTTTACCCTGAAACTATTGCCTCAAAGTAGCATCTCTCAAAGCTTTTTCTTGTTTTAGAAATACAGTTAGACTTGAATTCAGGAAATAATGTGACAGCCCACAGCGGATCAAGGGCAGGACTCTGATTGCAGAATCATAGAATCACAGAATGGTTTGGGTTGGAAGGGACCTTAAAGACCATCCAGTTCCAACCCCCCTGCCATGGGCAGGGACACCCTCCACTAGACCAGGTTGCTCCAAGCCTCATCCAGCCTGGCCTTGGGCACTGCCAGGGATGGGGCATCCACAGCTTCTCTGGGCAACCTGTCCCAGTGCCTCACCACCCTGTCCAGGAAGAATTTCTTCCTGATATCTAATCTCAATCTCCCTTCTTTCAATTTAAACCTGTTACCCCTTGATTTAGAAGTCCAGTCAACAAGTAGAAGCTGAGATGAGGTCTCTCAGCTCAAAGATTTCTACATCTCTGCAAGTCAATTACTACGTAGAAAGAAGAGGGCTGCAAGTAATATCATAATTTAAAAATGATCTGTAGAGAATCACAGACCCAACCCTAATTAGAGAATTCCACCCCATCTGAGACCAGGCGTACGATGCTTCAGCCTGTAGATCACGCTCAACCAGAGGAGTAATTCCTCCCAAATACCATAGTATTTCCCATTTGGCAGTTTGGAAAATAAGAGTCAATTGCCCAGAGAAGCTGTGGATGCCCCATCCCTGGAAGTGTTCAAGGCCAGGCTGGATGAGGCTTGGAGCAAGCTGGTCTAGTGGAGGGTGTCCCTGCCCATGGCAGGGGGGTTGGAACTGGATGATCTTTAAGGTCCCTTCCAACCCAAACCATTCCATGAGTCTATGAATTTAGTCTGGAACCTGCTTTTGAATCTCTACACAAATCACTAGCGGCTTTAGAGAAGCAGAGTTGGTTGTATTTGGTATAATATTTTTTAACACACTTACAGGCTGCAACCAGTAGTCTCTTCGAGATGTTCTTTTCTTCTCCTCTTCAAGCTGCAGAACAACAAATAATCACCATTTACTTCCTCCTTTCACTGCAGCTTTCCCATGCCTTTGAAAAGCTGAACCAATTCTCCAGGCCCACATCAAGTGGGGAATTAAAAAAAAAACAACAAAAAAACCCCAACCCTAAACAAGGGTAAATCAGTGTGTGCTTGCTGCATAAAAATCAATCTGATGAGATCCAGGAATCCACGGGGTTTTTTCTCAAGTGTTTCTAGGTATTTTCTCCTCTTCTAAAATCTGTATTCCTTTACTTCCAGTATCTCAGTCGTTTGGAAACAGGCACAGATGAGCAGCAGAAACCAGTTTTAATGGGGAAGTGAAATCATTTTGCCTGGTAAGATACGAAAGTCTGAATTCCACATGAACTGAAGGTCTGAGGTCACTTCAAAGGGACACGCCCGGGTACAGTGGACATTGCCATAGGCACGGGGTTACAAAGACACAGATCCTGCACGATTATTACCTCCATAATCTCATCCAGTGCAGATTTCTTCTTTTTCTCTTTGGACTGACCAGAGCTATGAGCTGATTCTTTTCTTTTAACTGTCCCTTCCACCATCTTCAGAGCATTCGGTCCAAGGACACTGCTGGAAGAGTAAGATGGTGTTTTCACAGCAGACCTTACCTTGTTTCCTCTACCAAGATGCATTTGAAGAACTGGTTGTGCAAAAAGGCTTGCTGACCTATTTAATTTCAGCTGTGCAAGTCACCTTCCAGACCCCGCATGCCTCCTTCTCTAGGACTGCACGTGGCAGCGAGAACTGATCTCCTTGAGGTGTAAACTCCACGTCCACCAACGTTTGCTGCTAGCAGTCGGGCAGAATGAAGACAACCTAACGAGCAGTTCACCAGTGCAAAAGCAAAGAGCTCATCGGGGACTTGAGTTCAATGGAGGAGACAAAAGCAGGTCTGCAAATAAGGTTTTCAAATTTGAAAGGACAAACCTGTGGCTTTAGAGAAGCCACCTGGACAGAGCAACTCCCAAGCACGGCAGATGTCTAGAACTCCTGCCAAACAGGTACTTAACCTATCTGGCAATGGGAGAAAACACACGGGAATCTGTACAAAGGGCTCCACACCCAGCAAATAAACACCATCTTCACAGTCCTATTCAAAAAGGCAAACAGCCTATGAGTTATGAAGGGAAAAAAGCCATCAGCACGTCTCAGGGATTGGGGAACATCCAGGTAAAAGGAGAACTGCTGAAAGGCAGCTTAAGTCATTTTATAAACGACATCTGGATGCAGTAAAAAAAAGTTAGGTGTTCTTTCATCTAGAAAGATGAAGATGCTGCCTGTGGCTGCTGTGAGGTGGACAGCAAGGGAATATAATACGGCCTTACAGCAAATCGCATCTCTGCCCGTGGCGAGGATGATGGATACACTTGCAAAGGGAAGGCAGGTAATGGGAATGAAGATACAGAAATGGCAGCGGAAGCAAAATTGAGAGAAAAATTGTATTTCAGGGTAAGTCTAGATAATCTCCATAGCAGAGTTCTAGAATAAATAGCACATTAAATCACAAATCAAATTGCAAGTACTTAAAATAACATCTCATTACAGGTAACACGCAATTAAAACCTAACAACTGCAGTGCTGGTATTTCAGAAGGAAAATGTATCTAGTGCGAGGTTACTAAGGGATCCCTGGGTGCCAATACTAAAACAAATGTTACTTAACATATTCATTAAGGACCCTGGGACAAAGAATGAGAGATCACCAACATTGTTCTGGTGTGTCATCAGTACGGAGGATACAAGAAAGAACTGGACACCAGAAGGGACTGGTTTTATCTTTAAAACCATGTTTTAAAAAACACAAAATTCAACAGCACGTTATGCAAGCTCACTTACTTTGGAAAAGTTTACTCTGATTACCTTCTATCTACTGGGAGCTGTTTAAGAACAACAAAAGCAGAAAGGGGTCTGGCTATAACCACAGATGACAGCTACCAGTGTGGACCAGTCATGAAAGAGTCAAATGCAATCCTAGGAAGCATCAAGACAGACAAGCATTAGTGCCTTGGGTAAGCCACGGTGACGTTTCATTTGCAGCATGCACAAATTCCAACAGCTCCCCTGCTCAAGATTAGCTGAAACCGGAACAAGGATATGGAAGGGATATTCAGCGGCTGAAGGGAACGGGGAGACGAGGCCAGCACTGTGCAGGTCTGCTCACACAGCACAAAAAAGCTGAGAGGCTAAAACTGTTCTCTACAAATCTGTTGTCTGAGAAAGTAAACTCCAGGGAGAAAACCAACTGTTTATGTTAAACACCCATACCAACAAGAAAGCAACTGGTATAAACTGGCCATAACTACATTCACCTGGGAAATTGCCACAAGGTCCTAACCAGCAGAGCAAACAGGCTTTGTAGGATCCTCCCTTGGGATTACAGGGCTGGGGAGACCCTAACTGTGTGCACTGGAGAGTGATCAGTGTGCGGACAGGACTGTGCACTGGTACACTTGCAGTGCTGCAGACAGGACTCAATGACCTTGATAGTAGCTTCTGCTCGTTCCTTAATTAGAAGTAATTCTAATCTTACTTATGCATTGAGTTAAGCAGGGATTTGAGGATGTAAGTTCTTGAGGGAGAAACATAACCCCAGGGTTCCCAGTTTGCTCACAGGCAGTCAGCAACAGCAGCTGTGCCTGAAGCTTCATAGAATCACAGAATGGTTTGGGTTGGAAGGGACCTTAAAGCCCAACCAGTTCCAACCCCCCTGCCATGGGCAGGGACACCCTCCACTAGACCACGTTGCTCCAAGCCTCATCCAGCCTGGCCTTGGACACTCCCAGGGATGGGGCATCCACAGCTTCTCTGGGCAACCTGTCACAGTGCCTCCCCACCCTCTCCGGAGAGAACTTCTTCCTGATGTCTAATCTCAATCTCCCCTCTTACAATTTAAACCCATTACCCCTTGTCCTGTCACTGCAGGCCCTCATAAAAAGTCCCCCCCAGCTTTCTTGTAGCCCCTTCAGGTACTGGAAGGTGCTATCAGGTCTTCCCAGAGCCTTCTCTTCTCCAGGCCGAACAAGCCCAACTCTCTCAGTCCATCCCCATAGCAGAGGTGCCCCAGCCCCCTGAGCATCTTCGTGGCCTCCTCTGGACTCGCTCCTGTCAGCCACACGGACATTCACAAGAAGGTACGCCTCCCCTCTCAGTTCTCAGCAAGGCTCCAACTCCATCTCTGTACCCAACTACCAGTATCCCCATGCCCTCAAAACTCTACCATCCACTACCTACAATCTCCTGGTCCTATTTCTCCATCCAGCTCAGGAAATCCAAATGCCAGGTTTCTGCAGCTTGTGCTGTGCGTACAGATGACAGGAAGCCAGGAAATCCTACTGCACGCTGCGCTGGGGCACTGGACATCAAGTTGAATTCAACTGATTCTCAGTAAGAGCCAACCGCTGCAGAACACACCTTTACGCTGACACAGGGAAGCAGTTTCCACATATGACTCTGAAGTGATTCCTGTATCACCAGTGAAATATAAACCACTGACCGACCGGACACTTTACCATGAAGAGGGTACCCTAATTTTGCTTCTACACTAGCATTACTAAGTTTACAGACAAATATCTCTCACATGCTATGAAACAATTAGACTACTTGACTATTTCACATTCAGCCAAATTTTAGCAAGCACCTTAAGTATTCCTCACTGAAACGATTCAATTGAGTGACTGAATTCAGTTCCAGGCTCATCTTAAGCACAACTCAATGCTTAGGGTTAATTTACAAGTTTTCCCCAAAGCCTGAAATCTGTATCTACTATTGCAAAGAACAACTTTATTGTCTCATTTTCTGCCTGGCGTCTCTCCCATCAGATACCTTATCTGACAGCTGAGCCTGTGATGAGAGGAAGCCTTTCGTTTTACCTGTAACACATTTAATTACAATATTGCCTCACATGAAAAGATGCATTGCTCATCAAACAGTTTCACGGACTGCTCTAAGTCAGTGTTTGCATTATTGATCCCTTTTGTCCTGTGTTGCCCATGGTTGTATAATGACAATTAAATTCACGAGCTTTAGAGAGATTTACATCAGGTACATTCGGCTTCTTAAATGATGATCAGAGAAAGAATTACCATCAATTAGACAAGGCAATCAAACCTTTTAGGAACCAAAGTGAACAACTCACGAACACCCGTTCATAGAAGACAGCTGGGACTACATGGTTCTCACCTCAAACACTTTGGCTGGATCCCTCATCCCCCCTTTCACGTCACAGTATCATCTTAGAGGAACCTGTAACTGCCTATTACTTCACTGGCATCTGCCACGAACCATCGGGAATTCAAGAAGGCTCCTCACAGCACACATTTAAGTTATATCCATTCATCCATTTTAAATACACAAGGAACCATGAAGTCATCTAGCATCTCCTCCTGAATAACGTGACAGGATGAGATACTAGACTCCAGATATTTCAGGATAAGCACAACTTCCTGCCCATACAAATACCATTGTCATACAAGTGCTTTGTAACAGTAAGGGTTGCCCTTAAATTCTTTTCTCACCTTGTTTTAGAAGATGCTGCTATTGAAGTACTTGCTCCTTTGTTTAAATTAAATGTAACTAAAAAATAAAAAGACATTACTCTATTTCTACCTTTAAAAATAACTGCATTGAAGGATGTTACAATTTTAAAAATCTGCAAACAAGAAAGATCATAAATTTGAAATTATTTACTAATCTGTTTTGGTTCAGCCTTTAAAAGAAATTACTTTAAGCTTTATAAGAAAGATTACTGTTTCCATATTTCAGTGCTCTTTATAACTGATCTCAAAGTGTATCCTGAAGCACTGAGGCGGTCTCAGTGCTCATCTCATTTTAATCACAAAATCAGATTCAGCAGGTTCTAGAAAACTACGTATATCAAAACCTGGTTACCTTTTTCTTCTTCATTTTCTCTGTTCAGTTCAGTATAGACCGGCTTTTCCTGCCAAAAAAAACCCAAAACATGTTTCAAGAATCACACAGAAAACTGAGGGAAGGTAAGATTTTTTTGGTGATCGCTGATCAGCTCAGTCTTACAGACTACTGCAAGATCGTTACGAGTAACAGTAATATTTCACCTGGCTTGATTCACAGATTATAAATTGAAAACATTATCTTATTACAGGCTGCTGTGCAAAATTCTCTAATTAACACTCCCTACAGAGATGTTGTCTAAACTTGCTCGATTCCAGCATGAAAGGAAAATGGCCTTACTGTAGCAGTTTTCTCTGCTTGAACCAGCATGATTAGACCCGTTTCTGGATAGACTGATAACTCAAAGAAGGAAATCCTGGAGTCTTTCCAAATTTTCAGCACCGAAGGCTCAGACCATTTAAATTTCAATTAATTTTAAATTAAGAAAAAGATAATTGTTTACAATTACATTTAAACATACCTATCAATACCCAGCATCGAATGGGAGGTTCCAGTCCCAGGCAACAACGTGTATGGAAGTCATGGAATGACGCCAAATAAACAGATCCCAAACACCACTCTGCACTATCAAAATAAAACTTTCCACTGCGTGGATCTGATTACGTCACCCCCCGCCCTGGTTATTATCTCAGCCACCCCACTGTACAAGGTACTTGTTGTCTGCAGCCCTAAAAGTTGTGAAATACTATAGATGAAGATACACCATGCTGGTCACTGTATTGTTTACCCTCCCTTCCTAAATTCAAGAGTGATTTTTTAATCACTGATCACTTGAAAAGCAGTAATTATTACTCTTTTAGTACTAAAGCAAGCCAGGTACAAAGTTTTCCTCCAGAGCAGGTTATAATCTAAGGTAACTGTTTAGCAGAAAATTCAGAACAGAAGCGAATTGTGGTGATTCCAGTATGGAAGAGACAGTCTTAAACCAAGCTGAAATGGCCAGATCAGACACTAGAGCCACAGGACACAGTTCTAGTAGATTTCAAAATCACACCAACTCTAAAAGGAGCCAAAACCTCTGCTTTCTTTTATGGATTTATTTTTTGAAACTGTGATTCCATAGAGGACCTTGATGTTCATCAGCTGTAAAAACCACCAGCAGGCTGGTTAGTCAAGGAAATGTAACAAATTGCAGCTTTAACAGAAACAAATTAGTCAAGGCTGCTATCAGGAGTATCTGGGATAAGACTATTCCTTGTGGCTTAGAAAAGAACTGCAATGCAGACAAGTATGCCCACTGTTCCCCAGTTCAAACTGGTGATGAGCTTGTAACCTGAAGCTTGAATCTTACTCATCTGACTGCAAATACCAGTGCAAGGATCCCAGAGCACTGAATTCACCATGAACTTAACCAAGAAGGGTTTGAGCATACAGTGCAATTTTCCTCACCAGTTCTTTCCCCTCCAAACCTCTTCTAACTTGTTGTTCAATGAATTTTGCAGTTTTTTCTTCATCATCAAGGTCCTGTTTCTTCTTCCTCTCTTGTTCTTGTTGCCTGCGAATAGTCTCTGGGTCTCTATCAATATATTGAATATACCAGCCTTTTGGAGTCTCATCAACCTTGCAAAGGCCTAAAAAGTCAATGCAAGATAAAGATTAATACTCACAAAAGCAAGCAAGGGACAAAGAAAACAGCAAGATCATGGGCCTACGGGAAGGCTGGAGGGAGACTTTTTACAAGGGCCTGTAGTGACAGGACAAGGGGTAAGGGGTTTAAATTGAAAGTGGGGAGATTTAGATTGGATATCAGGAAGAAATTCTTCCCGGAGACGGTGGGGAGGCACTGGAACAGGTTGCCCAGAGAAGCTGTGGATGCCCCATCCCTGGAAGTGTTCAAGGCCAGGCTGGATGAGGCTTGGAGCAACCTGGTCTAGTGGAGGGTGTCCCTGCCCATGGCAGGGGGGTTGGAACTAGATGGTCATTAAGGTCCCTTGCAACCCAAACCATTCTGTGATTCGATGATCATTTCCACTGTCCATGTTCACTGTAAAAATGCAGATACTTTACCAGGGACAACGTACCCCTTACTGGCCTGGTCAAATTGACTTTGAATTGTCTTTAGTACCTGTTTCTGCCCCTTGACTAGCTGGTTCTATTTGGAAATAGGCCAGAGTCCATAATAAAGTGGAGTGTTTTATAATACTTTCTTTACTGAAGAAAATGTTTCCTTCCCACTGTTTTAACAAGGAAGAAAACAGAAATCTAACATACATAAATGACACACACCAATAGCATCACACTAAAGGAAACTTTACAGTGCTACGCTATTGTTACTAACTCTCGCTGGCGTGGCTTTGCAAACACTATGAGACTCATGAACGTATCCTGTGGGACACAGGCGATCAGAGCCAAAGTAAACTCTCTGCCACACCACAGTGCCATTTAATCTGCCTCTCACCGAACACAAAACTGCAGATCTCAAGCTTTAACCCTTTTATTAGGCCAGCAATGAAAACAACTGCTCGCTTCTTGTGATATGGGAGGATTCTGTAGCCACAAGCCACGTTCTATCGCAGGTTCTAATTTCTAAATGGCAACTTCTGGAAGTTCATTTAGCCATACCTCTAGTAAATTCAGACCCACAGATGAAACAAGGAAAGGTCCAGAACTGATGTGTTTATCCCAGACTCCTGTAATTTTTCATAAGCAAATTCCTAATGGTTAGCACAGGAGTACGTTTGGACATATCCGAATATATATGCAGGAGGGGAGAGGAAGAAATACATAGGAAACGGGAGAATCAACATAAATGTTTACTGATCACTTATCAGCAACGCAACTACCCAATAATCCTAAAACTTCCCAACCCCGAGCAACCACATTTACCTTCTCTCCCCAGCCATTTAGTAAAATCAGTCAGTGTCTCCCACTGCGTTGCATTCATGTGGATGTGCTCTCGATGACTGATGTATTCATTGTACACAATATTATTGTGGACTCTCTTTGTTCCTGAAATACAGAATTATTATTATTAAATATAAATATGGGGCCTAGGAGAAAGCAACCAAAAACTTCTTGCACTGAACTAATAAGAGACGTGAAAGACAGACAAACAAAGCAAGCAAACAAACTAAAATATTTACCAAATCGCCTCCTGAGCAGTTCTAGGAAATCATTTCGGAACTCCCTCAGGGAATAAAAAGAAAGCATTTTAGTAAGACTTTAAGGATTGCAAAGCAATTTTCTATTGTCATTAACAATTAAGTATCTGCAGTGTAAAAATGAGTATTTTTTTCAACTGAACATAATGAAATTGAGACACTCCTTTCCCTTTTTCAGTAAAGTAGCGTTAAAAGCAGTATCCATGCACAAAGAAACACAATATGGTACCTGCACATACAAATTACATCTTCAAAAGGATAATATCTTTTCAAAGGGATAAAATGGAAAGAACGAAATCTAAACACTTCCCACTAATTGCTGGTATTTCATTACCAGGCATCTTCCCAGGCTGACTGACACAAAACACACGGCAGGACAAAGGGCAGCAGTGGTAGATGGGGTTGACAGATCACTCATCCCACACTGCTCATTCAAGGGCTGGAGCATAAAGGCTCGCTTCAGACTCGTGCTGAAAACAGCTCCAGTCAACCCAGCTGTCCCAGAGGTCAGCTGGACAAAGGACTGGGGGAAACTGTGGGACATTAGTCACACCCCCGACTTGTTATCTCTCTGTAATGGTCCTTGTTAGCTCTTTGTAACTCTGCACGTGTGGCAGTCACTTAGCTGGGGCAACGGTGACATACTCTGTAACACAGAGCAACTTAGAACGGGACCCAGACAGGGGATAGAACTGCCAAATTTGATTAATCACGGCTCCCTGAAATCTCTTACACGCATTCAAAAGTGGCATCACCTACATTTTCCAACTGCCATTAAAAAAGAAGAGCTGAAACTAAAATGTAACAGAATAAAGTGTCTCCAAAGGGACACGACGGTATGGTTGCACAAATGTGCTACAGGAATGAGGACCTGGGTCAGAATATGTGGCAAACTTACTCAGAAAAGTAATCCATGAATTGCTGAGGATTTTCAGATGCCAGCAGCAATTGCCTCTGATGGGACTCAGACATGCAATGACATTTGAAGCCATTCTATAAAATAAAAACAGATACTTTGTCTGTCTTTGTCTCAATTTGTAACACTCACATAGCTGAAGAGTATTAAGAATAACAATCTATATGTGAAATTTCTTGGAGGCTCCACAGAAAACACCTTAACTCAGCCACAGCCTACACGGCATAGTTGTTCCTGGTAACCAGGCAAGCCAGAAACAAAACCGTTCCCGAGGCGGAGAGCCTTAAGACAAACTGTGAAAGAGGTTACATGACAGGACATTCCAGCAGTCCTCTTCACGCCCAGTGGAATGGGGTAGACATGGCACCACCCAGATTCACCCAGGTGCTCGTGCAAGCGCACTGGAAATATCTGCTGGCTCCCTACTTGAGCAGCACCGATGCCAAATGTGTGTAAGGAGGGGATGGTGTCCTGGCAGTGCTCAAGCTATGGACTGGGACAGTTTGGCCACCTCTGGCAGAAGGCTGAAGTCACCAGAACTCTCAAAAAGCACCCTGAGATAGGACGTTTGGCCGCATCCTTTTTTTGTCCAATATATTGCTCTTTCACCATAATATGATTAAACCTACAGCAAATTTCATTCCATGGGAGCCCCGTCCCCCCTTACAACAAGATCTGGTTATGACACAGCGAAGCTTTTTTGCTTGTAGTTACTGGGAAGAGAACAGGGTTTGAGCTTCTTGGGTGAAAGAGGGAGGGAGAAACAGCTGAAGAACGAGACAACTAAACATTCACAGGATGCTTTACTTCTCTAAGGCACATTAAAAGAGGCTATTCATGGAAAACTAAAAGCACAGTTAGCCCAAGTGGAAGTATTTCTGAAGCACAACTCTAGTGGAAATCAGGCAGAAGAAGACACTCACATTCCACAGGCATCTGGGTTCAAGTAAACAGAGAAGTGAAAAGAAAGGGAAGCTTCAGAAAAAGCATATCTTCCTAACAGGAGAAGAAGGGAATAAACTGAGCCAGAGTCAGGAGTCCTCAGCACAGGAAAGACATGGACCTGCTGGATTGAGTCCAGAGGAACGCCAGAAAAATGATCAGAGGGATGGAACGCCTGTCCTGTGAGGAAAGGCTGAGAGAGTTGGGATTGTTCAGCCTGGAAAAGAGAAGGCTCTGGTAAGACCTTATTATGGCCTTTCAGCATTTAAAGGGGACTTATCAGAAAGATGGGGACAGACTTTTTAGCAGGGCCTGTAGCAATAGGACAAGGGGTAGTGGTTTGAAACTGAATGAGGGTAGATTTAAACTAGATCTAAGGCAGGCATTTCTTATGATGGGAGTGGTGAAACACTGGAACAGGTTGCCCAGAAAGTGGCAGATGCCACATCCCTGGAAACATTCAAGGCCAGGTTGGATGGGGCTCTGAGCAACCTGATCGAGTTGAAGGCTCATTGCAGGGGGGTTGGACTAAATGGCTGTTAAAGGTCCTTTCCAACTCAAATCATTCTATGACATTAAGATTCTGTGATTCCATGAAAAGAGATCTCACAGTTCTCCAGATGTGCGTCCCCTTGGGCATGTCGCTACATCCACCCTGTCCCCAAGGTAAATCATGGCTACGCTCAACTCCACCCTGAGGCGGATGGGAGCAACCTAATTCTTAGCCCAGCTGACCCCTCAAGGTGTGTATGAGGGAATAAGCCCTCCAGGGGGTCTGGGGCCACCCTGTGCTCCCTCCCACCTTGGGTCGATCAATCACTCTGCAGGGGATTGAAAGTCCTTAAAGACGGGCCAGAGTCAACATGCTTTCTCCAAAGCAGATGAGGGCTTCTACCATGGGGAATCTCAAAGGGATCGCACCACCCCCAGCAACTGGGAATCCTCTAGGTCCCACCAATTTGCCCCCCAAGGGGGCCACAGTCGATACAAAAGGACTGGGGATACCTGAAGAAGAATAAGGACCCTCTCCAATGTTCCCCTAAAGGGAGATGGGCTGCCTTGCACTCCCAGGAAGTGAGGCCAGCATAGTTCCTAGAAGAATTGCACTCCACAGATGGGATCACAACCTCTGCTTGGAGACTGAAGACACAATGGGAATCTGGGTCAGCCCTCTATTCCTCACAAGGGAATTGGGGAACGCTACAAGGTTATGAGGCCACATACCCCCTAAGGCGATCACAGCCCCCAGAAAATAATTAGGGACTGCAACAAGGGCGATTGTAGCCCCTCCGTATCCTCCTCAATGGCACTGGGGACACTTAAAAGGGAGACCGGAGCCCCCCCAAGGGAATCTGACGTGCCTGTGTATCCCCAAGAGAACCGCCTAGCTCAAAGGGACTGGGTTTCCCTACAAGGCAGTCGGAGCTCCCCGTGTCCCCTCACGGAGGATCGCCCTCCCTCCCCAAGAGATCGAGGCCCGCCAGCCGCAGGCCCGGCCACTGCCGGGACGGACGTACCTCATCGCGGCACTGCTTCTGGCACATCTGACAGTACCAACGCAGCTTCTGCAGCCCCTTGGACTTGATGCGGTTGGCGATGGCCTTGGGACTGAGGAAATCCGACTTCCCCATGGTGGCGGCGTTGCCCCTCCACCGCCCCTCTCCGGCTCCCTACCCCCGGCCCTACAGGAAGTGGTCATCCACGCCCCGGAAGTACTTCTCGCCTCCGGCCGGGTTCAGCTGCGCGCATGCGCGGTGCGGGCGCGCTGACCTTCAGCGGGGCTGCAGTGGGGGCGCCGCCATGTTCGCCCGGGGCGCTGCCGTCGCGCTGTACCAGCCGCAATGGTAACGGGCAGGGACGCGGGCCGGGGAGGGCTGTGTGGAGGTGGAGTGGGAAATGTGTCCCGGTGCTGGCGGCGGCAAGCGGTGGGGCGGCTCTGCGGGGCGGGCGGCTGGGGCCGGCCCCATTGGAGATGGGGGGGGGGGATCTTGAGGGGGCGACGCTCCCCTCAGCCGTGCGGCCCCCAGGGGGTGGTGGGACTGCCCCCCGGCCAGCCCCTGAGTGCTGCGGGCTCCGGAGCGCCTGGAGGAACCGTGACCGTGAGGGTGAGGGGGAGCGGCCTCCCGGGGGCACGGCGGTGACCTGCCGGGGACGGAGCCGCCGTCCTCTCAGCCGCGGCACGGTGGGTGGGGGAGAGGGAGCTCGGCTGGGGTTGGGGGGTGGATGGGCGAGGCAGGAGGAGTGGAAAGGGCAGCTTCGTAGATGACAGGCGGCGCAAGGAGACTCTGCTCTTGTCGGGAGGCGGTTCAGCCTCCTGTGCTTCGTTTAATCGTTTTTAAAGAAGTTGCTGTGGTTGGAAGTTGCGCCCTTCTGGTGCCGTGCTGTCTGGCCTTCCTTTACCTGGTGCCATTATCCATTAGAATGTATTAAACGGTATGTGGTGACACAGGAGATTGGGAGAAGGGAGGAAGGTCTGAATACAAGGCATGGTTTAGAGTGCCTTGTCCCTATTAAGAAACAGCAACAAATTGTCATCCCTCTGAGAGGGGCCTGCCCTTGACAGGTGATGGTTTGCTGGAGAGCTAGTGAACTGTCCTAATTTCTCCTGCATTCATCTTCAGGGGCCAAGTCAGGAATATGGCAACTCTAAAAGACAGTAAGTACTGCTTTTGTTTGCTTTTGAGAGAGGGAAAGTGTTGCAGGAAACCTGTATGTTAAAGTATAATTTTGGTTAGCCTCTGTTGGATAAACTAATTGTGATACACCATAGCATTGATACATGAGCATCCAGCACTTCTTATCTTAAACAGGTTAGGGCTTCTTACGTTGTTTAAGATATCTCCTTCAGAAAAGGCATTGCTTAAAAGGTTTTCAGCACTAATTTAGATGTCATTTCGGCAAACCAATATCATTTTACTTCAAGTTAATTTTTAAAATGCATTTATCGTATGTGCTAAAGAAGATTTTTGCTCTCCTTTAAGAATTCATTTGTTTTCTTTTGTGTTTATTTCCTTGTGCATTTATCCAGTATTGGGGAAAAAAATTGTTAACTGAACAGTTTCACTTTGATGCTTCTTTAAGCTGTTCCTCCTGGTTATCATACAGGGTTACTGCCTTGGAATTGTGCTTGTCTATAGGACACCTGTTTTGATTTCTTTTTGCACCAGTATTTTTATGAATCTTATTTTGCCACAATCTAAACAGGGGAGGAAGTTTATTCTGTCTCTTTATAGTAGCAGCTTTTTTGTTTGTTTCCTCACCTTGTAATTTAGGATAAGATGACAATATACCTCAAATGAGATATTTGTGAAACAGGTGGAAGGAAAGAGAACAGTAAATAGATCTTACATTGGCTTAAATACTAAATAAATGTTATGTCTGGAGGAAAAGCCGGACCTGATGTAAAGGTGCATTTGGGTTAGCCAGGTTACTCTTACTGCTTTCTTACTCTGAATATTAAGGGCATGTTCTTTGAGATTTATTTGTCCATTGTTTGTTTATATATTTTTCCTTCTTTGAGGAACATGGCAAGATATTTTTGGATGGCTGTTGCTAGCATTTTATCGCTTTGGTTTGATGTCATTATACCCAGTACAGCCCATGACCTTCAGCTGTTAACCTTATAGTTACCAGGCGCTTGAAGTCCATCAAGAACATTCAGAAAATTACAAAGTCCATGAAGATGGTTTCCGCAGCAAAATACGCAAGAGCTGAGAGGGAGCTGAAGCCTGCTAGAGTCTATGGCACAGGAGCACTGGGTGAGAGAAGACTCTGGCACTGTCTGATGTGGGAACAGAAGAGGAAGGGTTTCATGGTGATGATAAAATGCCTGGACTTCATAAACCTCTTAGTAGATCTTTTCCAAAAGAATTTGTATCTCTCGGCCAATATCACCTTGAGTATTCCTCATAAATAATTCATGGCAAGTGATTTTTAAGCGTTCTAGTGTGAAATTCATTATAATTTCTGACAACTTTTTTAACTTTGTGGTTGGTTTTGTTAGTTATAAAAGCACCACAACTCAGAATTGTTGGCTTGTTTCTAGCTGTTAATGAAATTGTGTCGTATCCCTGTAGCATCTGCCAAACCTCCTTGTGAACTCTTGGGCTGTACCTGTTCCTGAGGCGCTGAACAGCGAACTTAACGAAGTAATGGCACGGATTGTGTGATGTCCGATGCAGAGATGTGGCTGGCTTTGAATTGTTTTTGTCGCTTCTGGTCAGATCACGTGCAAACTTGAATGACTGTGAGGGAGATAAAATTCATCTGGCTGACATTTGGAGCCACTTCGGAAATGGGTTTGGTTAGATAGAACAAGGCAAAGGTTTTTTGATAGGACCTATTTGCTTTCTGGCACACTTGAAAAATTACTCTTTTTTTTTTTTTTTTTTTTAGCTCTCTATGAGAAAGCAGATATAAAGGCACCTGAGGAGAAGAAGAAGCACCTCCTGATTGGTGTGTCCTCTGATCGAGGTCTGTGTGGTGCTATCCATACATCTATTGCCAAAACCTTGAAGAGCGAAATTACCAATCTCTCAAACGCAGGGAAAGAGGTCATGGTGGTTGGAGTAGGTGACAAGATCAGAGGCCTACTTCAGAGGTAAAAAGGAGATGGGTTTGGTTTGGCTTGGAGGCTTTGTTTGTTTTCTGTGGTAAAAATTTCAAGACTGCTCAGAAAGCTGCATGGCATTCACAGGCGATTGCATTTAGTGGAACTGTGCTAAATTCAAGTTCCTTTAAAAAAATCTGCACATAAAAGGGGGTTTGATTGTGTGGATGCTCATGAAACTGCTGCGCAGCCCTATCATATTTTTGGAATAAAAATCTGAAAGCTAGTAACGCTACCACTGATGCAAGTGTGTGTTTACCATTGAGTCTATCATAATAATTTAACCGGGGAAAAAAAAAACGCAGTTTCTTTCAGACCCTAATTCCATAAAATGCTGAGTTCTGAGCACCAGTAGGTAACCGGACTCTTTGCCTCCCGCTGCCACGTAGTTGTACGTTAGAGCAGGCACTTGTTCTAACATGGATGTGTTGTTACCACAGGACACATGGCAATTACTTCCTGCTGACCTTCAGAGAAGTGGGACGGAGACCTCCGAGCTTTGGAGATGCTTCAGTCATTGCCTCAGAGTTGTTAAACTCTGGGTATGAATTTGATGAAGGCTCTGTCATCTACAATCGGTTCAGGTAAGATTAAACTGAAACTACACCGGAAAAATACTGGGTAGGAGGCTTCAAACAGCACATAGGTCCAGTGAAGTAATACGAAAACTGACTGTGAATTGGTATGTTTATTTCTTGGCGAGTGAGTGCATTTTGTTGTGTGTGAAGAGATGTGAGGGTTGTTTTTTCTAATAGCAATGGCTGGAATTTCCTTTTTACCTTGTGCAGTGGGTGCTGTTGTATTTACAGTCAGCATGTCATTATACCCGAATGGTATCTGAGAACTCTTCATTAGGATTATCGCAGAACTTTGTTTGGAACGCCAGAAGTTGTCTATTCTAATTTGATTTTAAAGCTTCAATTTAGGTTCTTCAGTTCAACTAACACTATGCTATTTTTATACAGGTCTGTCATCTCCTACAAGACCGATGAAAAACCAATCTTCTCTCTTGAAACAGTTGCTGGTTCTGGTAAGTAGTGAACTAGAAACCTCCAGTTATGTGAAGTGATAAATCACAGAAAAAGAACTCTGAGCACGGGAATATGGTATTAAAACATCTTATTAAGTTGTTAAGATACATGTGTTTACCAGGTTGCTTTTATCTTGGCAGTCTAAGGGTGACCTGTCAAGGTGCTGTGGGGCAGGGAGGCTAAAAAGAAAGGTTGTACTAATTTTGCTTTGACATTCTCAAACAAGAATTGCAAAACTCTGTCAGTTTGAGTGTTTTCAGCACTGAACAGCCTGGGCATTGAGTGACTTTGCACTACTCAGTAAAAATACTCCAGAATGTTCCTGCAGCATTTTATGGGAAGATTAAACATAATACACCAATAATGTGTATGGCCTTGGTCGGGATCTGACTTTCCTAGCATTAAATTGAATGAAGAGACATAAAATCTTAATCTGTCTGCTACCTGAAATCTTGTGAAAGTCCATGTACATAGAGGACGCCTCTCAACACTGCATTGAGGAACAGGCCAGCCGAGTAGTCTTTCACGTGGCATTATAGTGTTTTGCTACAAGTAGTATATCTTGGATTTCTATGTCTGCTCTTTCATGTATTACAGAAAGCCTAAGCATCTATGATGATATTGATGCTGATGTGCTGAGAAACTACCAGGAATTTACACTGGCCAATATTCTGTATTACTCCCTGAAAGAATCCACCACCAGCGAGCAGAGTGCTAGGATGACTGCTATGGACAACGCTAGCAAAAATGCTTGTAAGTCAAATCTGTGGGTTTCCCAGGACTCCAGTAATTTAGCATGCAAGTACTGATCTCTCTTTGTGGAATTCTTCACTTCCAAAATGTTAAGAAATGAGCTGGTTTCTCTCATAATTCCAATTTGAGTCTGGTTTTTTGAGACAGTTTTACTGAGATTCTGAACATGTGAGCCTTATTTAGTCCCTGGAAAGAGAGATTGCTGTCAAATATATGAGAAAGGAGACTAGGTAAACTGGAAGTAAAGTAACACATTACTTAATAAAAATATGAAATACTAAACTAATCTTGTAATGGCCAGAAATTCTTTACGCTCTTCTCATGTGACTGCTCTGAGGATTTCCAAAATTTTTACAAACCTGTACCTGTGAGCCAAACGTAATTAGTAACACACCAATTTAAAGGTGAGGAAACAAACAGCGGTTAAATACTTTTATTACCTGTCATGCAACAAGTTGAGAATACAGAAGTATTCCTTGGAAGGTGTCCAAGCTGGGTGCAGTGCAGAGAGTTTGTAGTTGGTATCAGTGGGAGGCAGCCAATAGCTTTTATCATGGCGTGGTGATAAAACTTCAGTCCAAAGAAGGTACTGTCGTAGTGTCGCACGAAGGATATCAGGGACTGAGTGGAGCTGATGTGATATGCAGTGGGGCTACCTGGAACTGTAAGTATAGAATCATAGAATGGTTTGGGTTGGAAGGGACCTTAAAGATCATCCAGTTCCAACCCCCCTGCCATGGGCAGGGACACCCTCCACTAGACCAGGTTGCTCCAAGCCTCATCCAGCCTGGCCTTGGACACTTCCAGGGATGGGGCATCCACAGCTTCTCTGGGCAACCTGTCCCAGTGCCTCATCACCCTCTCTGGGAAGAATTTCTTCCTGATATCCAATCTAAATCTCCCCTCTTTCAATTTAAACCCATTGTCCCTTGTCCTGTCACTACAGGCCCTTGTAAAAAGCACCACCACCACTACCCCCCACCCTGGCTTCCTTGTAGGCCCCCTCTCAGGTACTGGAAGGTGCTATTGCTGCCGTATTTTGAGAGAAAGAGATTATAACTTTTGCATGTAAAAAAAACCCCATGAACAAAAATATTTCATAAACCAATCTGACCGCCTGTGCCGGAACAGCAGTAACCTGAAGGAAATGCCGATGTAGTTAATTGACAGTGAACTGTAATTTAAAAGCAAATAGTGCATGCTTGTGCTATGTTAAAATAAGTGATACCATACCATGGTATTTACTAATCTGTCAGCTGTTCTTTGAATGTTTAACTCAGATGCCTCAAGCCAAGTTACCAAGTTTCTAGATTCTCTGCTAATAGTGTTATCTGAGGGGAAAAACCAGAGAAGTCACAATAAGCCTCTTGATTGTTTGCATGCACTTGTAAGACTGTGGGATTCTGTTCATACAGCTTCACTTTATCTCTGTCTGAATACTTACTGTATGTTTAAATTCCAATCTTTGGTTTTTTTCTAGCTGAGATGATTGACAAATTGACCTTGACATTCAACCGTACCCGTCAAGCTGTCATTACCAAGGAGCTTATTGAGATCATCTCTGGTGCTGCTGCTCTGTGAGTACCTGTGAAACAGGAGTGGTTGCAGAGTCCTGTAATGCTTGCGCGTCCTGCTTCGGTCAGGTTAATGGGAAGGTTAGGGCACGTGGGTCCTAAAACTGAAGGGGAGACTATCCAGGGCATGACTCCTGTTTTCAACTTCTGCGGTTCTACTAACAAGTGTGAAGTTTGACAGTCTTTTTTTGGCCAGATAAAGTTAAAAAGCTGGTAAAATAGACTTTTAGCTTCAACCCACATCCTTGCCTGAACAGGCAGTGGTTCTTCCTCCTTTGTGGTGTTCAGTGGCTTTCCCCCCTCCTCCCTCCTACCTGGGCTCCTCCTGCTCTGCCCACACAGCTCAGTAGTGTTGGATGCGGGGGCACCTCAGGTGACGGAGACACTTTGGGATAAATCAGCCTGTGGTGATGTTCTGAAGCTGAGAGTTTGGGGGTGGAGCTGGAAGGAGGAGGGAATTTCCAGGATCTGTTGATAGTGAATATGTATTTTACTTTAAGTTCAGTATTTTGCATATTTCCCTGAGAAATACATTTTGCGCAGGTGTGTGCTGCGGGTTACAGATGCGTGGGTTTAAACTACAGTTTGTAACTGCGTGTAGCTAACGTGTATTACATCTAACAGCTAAAAATGTGTGTTAGATGCAAATACCTGTGTTAATATCCTGTATGTTTACAGAGTGCCTGGGATATATACCATAGAGCAGTTACCTGCTGTATTGTGCTCCTCACAATACATTCATGGTCATAAATCCGTGCACAGTTTTGCCTGAATTTGCATGAGTTGCTTCCTAACCTGCCTGTTCTGTTTTTTTCCTGTAATACTGTAACCAGGGATTAATCGGAAAAAGTGGTTCCGCCAAATCCAAGAGGTAAAGTCATGAAATTAGACTGTGCTTTAAAATGAATTAACACACAAAATCTTGAAGTCAAATGAGAAGTTGGAAGTCAGTGGTGTTGGTCAAACTCTCTTCCCAAAGAGCTGGGAAGCTGCCCATTGCTAGTTTGAATCTGTCTGATCAAAACATTAAGTGTCAATAATTAAGTAAAATACATCCATGGTAGCAAACATCCACATTTGACACAGTTTTCTGTGTTTATTTTTCCTGGGTTATCTGATTCATTAGCAATTACTGTTTTAATTTTTTCATAGTGCCCTGACCTTATAAATGTCTGTCTGTAAGATGTACCTCGAGGTTTCTGTAGCAAAACAAGCTGAAATTGAAAACTTCACGGAAAATTAGATCTGATTAGGAGTATTGGGGGTTGGGTAAGGAATATTAGTGAGTTGAAGTGTTCAAATTGGAGGAAACAAAAGCTTTAAATAAATAAATGGGGTTTAATTTACTTCAATTTTCCTTTCAGGTGAAGAAGAGCTCTTCTGAGCGTATGGTTTAACCTGTCTGTGTTAACAAGGCTGCGCTGTTATTTTGTGAAGAAGTGGCAAAGCCCCAGAAATCCGTAAATTCTTACAATAAACCACCTACATGAAACAAATGCTGTTGGTTGTCAATACAGCAAATGCTTTTGGTGTCTAAATATCTGGGTTTGGCTTGGGTATGCTTTGAACCCTAATTTTTGAAAGGTTGTGCTGTACATTTTGTGATGTATCCGGCATGCAAAAACATACAAGCAGGTGTTTCTTTGAAGAATGGAGGAGACTGCCTGACTCCACCTTGTGTTTGGAAGCATTGGTTTGTTCCATATGTTGTATTGTGAGCAATCACAGAATATTTTGGGTTGCAAAGGGACCTTTAAAGTTCACCTAGTTCCAAGGGACACCCTCCACTAGACCAGGTTGCTCCAAGCCTCATCCAGCCTGGCCTTGGACACTTCCAGGGATGGGGCAGCTTCTCTGGGCAACCTGTTCCAGTGCCTCTCCACCCTCTCCGTGAAGAATTTATTATATCTAATCTAAGTCTCCCCTCTTTAATTTTAAACCTGTTACCCCTTTTTCTGTCACTGAAGACCCTTGTAAAGTCCTTCCCAGCTTCCTTGTAGCCCCTTCAGGTACTGGAAGGCTCCAGTAAGGTCTCCCCAGAGCCTTCTCTTCTCCAGGTTGAACACCCCCAACTCTCTCAGCCTGTCCCCATGGCAGAGATGCTCCAGCCCCCTGAGCATCTCCATGGCCTCCTCTGGACTCACTCCAACCGGTCGATAGCCTTCTCATGTTGGGGCCCCCAGAGCTAGATGCAGTACACCAGGTGGGACAAGAGTGGAGTAGAGAGGTAGAATCCCCTTTCTTGCCCTGCTCCTCTGGATACAGCTCAGGATACGGTTGGCTTTCTGGGCTGCCAGCGCACATGGCCAGCTTATGTCCAGCTTTTCATCCACCACTGCACCACTCGGCTTGGTGTCATCTGCAGACTTGCTGAGGGTGCGCTTGATCCTGCTGTCCGTGTCATCGATGAAAACATTAAACAATCTGGTCACAGTATGGGCCCCTGAAGGACACCACTTGTCACCGATCTCCATCTGGACATTGAAATGTTGACCACTACCCTCTGGATGTGACCATCCAACCAATTCCTGATCCACCAAACAATCCACCTATAAATCCACATCTCTCCAGTTTAGAGAGAAGGAAGTTGTGGGGGACTGTGTCAAAACTGCATGTTAATTCCCTTAAGAATATTTGTGAATTTTCAAAAAGGGAGCCTTTGCAGCTTTCTGGAGCACTCAAAAAAGTACATTTCAAAGATGAGAAGTGTGGTGCCAGTTCAGAACTGCCCAAACTTCTCAACAGACTGAAGGGAGCGAGCAAAGAAGATCCCATTGCCCTGATGGACCTGCAGGACTTCGTCATCAGTCCAGCTCCCCTCTACTCAGGCTGTAGACTCAAGGTGTGACTGATACAAGAGACCAGGCTGTTTATTGACCAATCAACACACTAATCATCTAATAAATCAAAGAACTAATTTGTGAACTAAGAAACTTCTAATAATAGACGGCTATTATTTACAACTCTGTCCTTCACACTCCAATTAGTTACGCACAATTACTGAGTTCAGCACTTGTGGTATTAATGTATGCACAGCCGTACAGCCTGTAGTAACAGGGCAAGGGGTAATGGGTTTAAACTGAAAGAAGATAGATTTAGATTAGGTATGGGGAAGTAGTTCTTCCCGGAGAGGGTGGTGAGACACTGGGACAGGTTGCCCAGAGAAGCTGTGGATGCCCCACCCCTGGAGGTGTTCAAGGCCAGGCTGGATGAGGCTTGGAGCAACCTGGTCTAGTGGAAGGTGTCCCTGCCCATGGCAGGGGGTTGGAACTGGATGGTCCTTAAGGTTCCTTCCCACCCAAACCATTCTATGATTCATTCTATGACTGAGTAACAGTTGTTGCTCCTCATTCTACCTCCTACACCACTCAGTGACCGTTACTTTTGTTTCTAGATCCTCCTTTTTGCCATCCTTTTCATCCTTCCCCTCCTTGTTTGGTTTTTTTTTTTCCCAAATAAACAACTTGCCCTTAAACACTTTTTCCTCATCGTTGCCTATTTTGCTACACCTGTTCCCAAAGTTAGTGCTTCTACTACCTAGGCAATCCTAGCCTGCTACATAATGATTTATATACCTGCCTACATACAGGTGACCTTGAAAGGTTCTGCTTTCCCAGAAGATCCCCAAAACGTCCCTTCAATTTGGCTCATACTGGCTCTTAAAATTATTTTTCTTGCTGTGGTTCTACCACATACAAAAAACTGCAGCTGCAGATTCACAAAAGTCTTCTTTTTCTTAGCTCTGGAGGAATTACTGAAATCAGAAAGGAAAGAAATGTAACAAATCAGCCCTTTTTCTGATGCAAAGTTGAAACAAGCCCTAAAAATCTTCCGGCATCAAAGTCAATTTTGGTTTAAAGTGTCTTAAATCAGGCTCCTTCTTGTGTCCTTAAGTCTTTTCACTGTCAAGGGATTTTCCCTGTTACACTAAACGTCCTCTCCCATTTCTCAGATTCCTGTTCCTCACAGCACAGGCCTAATCCTGCAACTTCCATCTGAGCGCAGGAGGCTGTTCCAAAACAAACCTGATGCAGTCCTGGCCATACGTGTGACACATGGCAACACGTGTGGTGGGGCTGTGAAGCTGCGGAGTGATGTGGTGTGACCTGACAGCCCCAAACCACCACCTCCAAACCAAAAAGTGACCCGCTGAGATGATTAGCATGAAGAGTAATTAAAAGGTGTAATGGCAAGGTCCTGACAGCAAACATTTGGTGTCTGTGGGTATGAGACACCTGAGGACGTTAGATCCCACAGCAGAGGGAAAACCCAGTAATGGCAAGGGACAACATCTGCCCTCCAGCTGCCATCCAACTGAAAAACATGAAATATGATTACACAGAGTCACTAAGGTTGGAAAAGACCTGTAAGATCATCCAGTCCAGCCGTCAACCCAACACTATCATACCCTCCAGACCATGTCCTCAAGTGCCACGTCTACATGTTCCTTGAACGCCTCCATGGATGGTGACACCACCACTTCCCTGGGCAGCCTGTTCCAACGCCTGACCGCTCTGTCAGTGAAGAAGTTTTTCCTGATATCTAATCCAAACGTCTCCTGACACAACTTGAGGCTGTTTCCTCTTGTCCAATTACCCGGGAGAACAGGCCAGCACCCGCCTCCCTACACCCTCCTTTCAGGGAGCTCTAGAGAGCGATCAGGTCTCCCCTGAGCCTCCTCCAGGCTGAACACCCCCAGCTCCTCACAGGAATTGTACTCCAGACCCTTCTCCAGCTCCGTTCCCTTCTCTGGACATGCTCTAGCATCTCTGTGTTCTTCTTGGAGTGAGGGGCCCAAAACTGACCCCCAGATTCGAGGTGCAGCCTCCCCAGTGCCCAGTACAGGGAGACGATCCCTGCCCTGCTCCTGCTGGCCACACTGTCCGTGATGCAGGCCAGGATGCCACCTGGGCACACTGCTGGCTCGTATTCAGCCACCTCAACCAACAGCCGCAGGTCCTTCTCTGCCTGACAGCTTTCCAGCCCCCCGTCCCAAGCCTGTAGCGCTGCCTGGGGTTGTTGTGACCTAATCAAACAGGACTTCGGATAAACTGTTTTGACCAAGAGCGTTCAGCTTTCCGGTACCACGGGCCATTGCCCCTTGTTTAAATGATGCGCCTGGGCTCTGCTCCAGCGCCTCACGGGGACGGCTCCTGCCCGGCCGCTTTGGGACGGCGGCGGTCCCTCAGCCCTGCGGAAGGCACAGCAGCCTCCAGCGCTGCCAAAGGCCACCCCACACTGACTTTCCCTCACACCGTTGTAGGAAACCCCGATTTCGGGGCTTCTTGGTGGAGGTCGAGCGCCTCCTCGCCAAAACCCTCCCGCCACAGCCCCGCCGCCCCGCCCCACCGCTGTCCTGCCGACGGCCGAGCGCTCGATGCGTCCCGCCCCGCTCGATGCGCTCGGCGCTGGAACGGCGCGGCCTGGCGCGGGCGTCGGGGAGGCGCGGCGCCAAGATGGCGGCGGCGGCGGGCTGTGCGTGAGCCTCCCTCGGCCCTCCCGGCCCAGGGCGGGCGGCGGGCCCGGGCGGCGCCGAGCCGAGCCGGCATGTGCGAGACTTATTCGCGGTGGCTGCTGCGGGTGTCGGTGGCGCAGATTTGCCAAGCGCTGGGTTGGGACTCGGTGCAGGTCTCGGCCTGCGATCTCCTCACCGACGTGCTGCAGCGGTACCTGCAGGGGCTGGGCCGGGGCTGCCACCGCTACTGCGAACTCTGTGAGTGCGGGCCGGGGGCCAGTACTGTGGGGAGAGGGGCTGTGGGAAGGGACGTAGTCATTGCCGTCTGGGCAGCCGGCTGTGAGTGGGGCCCTGCTTGAGCAGAGGTCTGGCCCAAGTGACCTCCATAAACCCCTGCCAGCCTCGGTCATTCTGTGAAGGGAGATTACGGAGCGGTGCTATGGGCTGTGGGGAGGGGAGTCTGTGGGCAGGAAGGCTGTGGGGTAACACTGTGGGTGCATGGGGAGGGCAGCTGTGGGGTGAGAGACAGTGGGGCAGCGCTGGGGGCTGGGGCATAGTTTGCAGAAGACTCACAGAGACGTGGGCCGTGGGGCAGTTCAGGAAGGCGTGGGGAGGTGGGTTTTGGTCAGCACTGGGGTCTGTGAGGCAGTGGGTGTGGGGTGTGGGCATGGGGAAGACCAGGCTGTGGGTTAGTGTTGTGATGACATGGGGAGGTGGCTTGTAGGGAGCTCTGCAGGCAGAGAGCGTGGGGTCTATGATGGGGAGGTGTGGGCATGGGGGAGATCAGGCTGTGAGGCAGTGCAAGGAGCGTAGGGGAGGTCAGGCTGTGGGAAGGTGGGCTGTGGGGTACTCCAGCTAGGGGAAGATGAAAGGGACCTGGGCTGTGCAGCAGTGCAGGAGACTGATAGGGCAAGGAGGGAAGCCATGGGCTAGTGCTGGTGCAGAGACATGGGCTGTGGGGCTGGGGTATGGGCAAGGGCGAGGAGTTGGCACTGTGAGGATGTGGTCTTGACAGAAATGGAGCTCTGAGGCAGAGGGGTTGGGCTGTGGGGAGAGGGAGCTACTGCCCCATCTTGTCTAGCTGCAGGGTAGCAGGGTGTGTGTGTAGGGAAGAGGGAGATAGCCCTGCTGCTGGGGCTGTAGTGTTCTGGGTCTGGTGTGGAGGGGGGTGGCATATTGGGTGTGGAGAAGGGGCAGCCCTACTCTAGTTGGGTAGGGTGCATGCATGAGAGGACACGATGCTGCTGTTGTGTTGTCCTGGCTCATCTCTGGGTCAGGGTCTGTGCCATGGTGGGAAGGCTGAGGAGGCTGCGGGGCTTCGCTGCAGGTCGGGATGTGTGTAGCGTCCAGCGTGTGGGCACAAGGGGAAGTGCTGAAGCTGTAGGGCACAAGGTTTGGGCTGGGTGATTATGGGGCAGGGAGGTGGGAGGTGTTAACCCTACAACTGTGCCTGTAGTGCATGTGTCTGATGGGGGTGTGTAAGGAGTGAGGAGATGGAGCTGCAGTGTGTGGGGTCTGGGAGGTGTGTCTGGGGGTAGTGGAGCCACCTGCATGGGGAGAGGGAGATGTGGCTGGAAATGGTGTTGCTGGGGCTGGAGTGCACTGGGCTGGGTATGTATGTGTAAGGGGGCAGCAGTTTGTGGGGTTGGAGGTGGAGGGGGTCAGGGATATATGTGTGTTGGGGTGGTGTGGGGCTGTGGTGCCTGGTATCAGGGGTGCACATGTGTGGGAGTGGGCAGGGATTGACGTGTGCCAGGGCAGCGTGGGGTGATGAGGGCAGGGATGTGCGTGTACAGGGGGAAGCGATGGTACTGTGGGGCTGGGAACGTGTTGGGGGTGGATGTGGGGGTGCAGTGTGCGAAGGCAGGAATACACTAGGGTGTTTTAGGGGGGGAGATGGAGCTGTCATGCACAGGATGTGGGAGGTGTGGAGTATGTGTATTGAGAATGTGAGGGATGGGGATAACTTTGGTGCACGTGGCGTGAGGTGTGACTGTCCTTATGTGGATGCAGTGGAAGAAGTTGTGCTTGGATACATGGGGGACTGGAGTTAGCCAACGCTGCCACTGAGGTAGGAAGTGGGGAAGGAGCTGGGAGTGATGCTGAGGGGCAGGATGCTCAGGATCTCACTGGATTTGGGGTGAGACTGTGCTTGGAGTATGGAAGGGGTGAGTTTGCACCAAGTGGAAGAAGAGAAAGAAAAGAGGTCTGGGCGTCCGTGTGAGGACTGCTGGCAGGGTCATATAGGAGTACGGAGTGTGTGTGTGTAAGGGCTGGGGAAGGAGCGACAAGTATCACTGCTGGGTCTGGGAGTGGGACAGAGGATGAAATTATGTCTCTTGGCGTTTTCTGTATCCCTGCAGAGGAGGCACTGAGGGAGGCGGGTGACCTGCTGGTATCTGCAGAATATGGAGAGTGGGAGGACAGGATGTCCAGTTGCTTGCTGGGTCAGTAATGCTGGCTGAGAGAGGGTGGTAGGGGTCTGCTGAGTGTGGGAATGTCAAACAGGGGGTGCTGATTTCCTCTTGGGTCAGGGAGGGCGTGGTTGGAGGGTTGTGAGTTGGTGCGTGTGGAGGCCTTTGCTGCCCTATGTGTTGTTCAGGGAGGCTGTGATGTGGTGGGGAGGACAGCAGTGATGTGTGTGCAGAGATGGGGCTGGCAGTGCTGCTGCTGGATCTGTAAGTATTGGGGGGGAGTTTCAGGGGGGATGCACAGAGTGGAGAGGCTGTGGGGGGCAGGGGTGCCCTGTAGGGGTGGGTGTAAGCTGTGTGTATGTGGAGAAACAGGGCTGCGTGTGCCTAGAGGGATGTGTTCCCCCTTCCTTTGGCATGCTCGGGAGCTGTGGGGTTGTGGGCTGCGGCTGCTCCACGTGTGTGTGTAACTGGAGGGGGAAGTTCTGGAGAGCCCCTGGGACAGAGGTCAGAACTGCGGTGTTTGGGTCTGGCAGCAGGGAAGGCATTTAGAGGAAGCAGGGCTTGGAGTTGGGATGGATAATGTGGTGACTCTCCTCAAGTGCTGGGTGAGAAGAAGGTGACTTACTGATGTTGGATTTGGGGCTACCGTAGCCACCACCAGTTCAGAGAATGTGCTGGGGACTGCGGGAGGTTATGGGACAGGGATGGCAGCCCTGGAATGCATAAATGGAGAAGTTTGCCAGCACTTCTGCCCAACTTGTGGGAGCTGTGCTAATGGGGGTGTCACAGCCGCAGATGAGAGGAGTATCGGCGGCATGTTGCTGGCGACGGGTGGTGGATGCAGCCTCAAGATGAGAGTAACTGTGAAGGCTGGAGGTGTCGGCTTCCTCTGCAAGAGTGAATTTGGAGAGTGTGTGGAGCAAAGACCCATGAGCCGGGAAGTACGGCGTGATCGCCTTGGTCAGGAGAGGAGCAGCCGTGGCCCGAAGGTACTGCTGCTTGTGGTCATGCCCCTTCTCTGAAGCAGAAGTTCTCGCTGCTGCAGTGGTACCCGGTAAAGCAAAGGTGATGAGCTGAATGTGCCCGGTGCCTGGCCCTGCCTCTGCTTCATCGTTTCAGGAGTAACTGATAACGAGCCTGGCACTGCCAGTGTAGCTGAGCTTAGGAGGGACTGAGTGGTATGGCTGCAAACTCTTTGGATTTCAGATCCAGGTTGCATAAGGTTTCCTGTACAAGCTTTCCCCAAATTTGAGGGCGTTAGATGTGGAGCAGTGTGTAGTTAGTCTGCAAACGGGACTGTGCAATATTCCCCCGTATCTCCTAGCAGCACAAGTGCTACACCTCTGAAGTCTGTACCTCAGTCCAAGCAGAAATGATGTGTAAAGTGGTTAAAGGGGACAGCACAGAGAGCTTGGGAGAACAGAGTTATGGGGTGAAAAAGTAGCTGACTAGGCTCGGTCAGAGCTGTCCTTTGAATGGCTAGCACAAATACCGGGGAAGATGCTTCTGTTGCTGGGTCACTGCTTGTGCAAGAGATGAGTTGTTGAGCACCGTTGCCCTCTGTGCTGAGCTGCCTCTGCCACAGGTACTGCAGAGTTTATAAGACTGGGAGGAAAAGATGCAGAGGTGGCAAAACTATAGGTGTTTTCTTCTGATGCTTGAGCAATTGGAAGTGCGTAGAACTAGAGGCACACCCAAAGCAAGAGAGGGATACTTACTGAAAGTGAGGAAAGGATGGGGTTGTTTCCCCCCTCTGTGAATGGAGAAGGAAGCATCACAGTCTTTTTTTCCTTTTTCTTTATTGTGGAGAAGGGGAATATGCTGTTTTCATGCCAGTGATATGTTATTTCTTGTATTACCTCTCTTAGAATGATTTCTGTACTTACTTTTCTTTAAAAGGTTTGTAAAAAGACATCTTAATGCTCAGCTGACATCTCCCTGCTTTTTCAGAATTGTTTCCTTTTGCTCCTAAAATAAGTTACTGTACAAACCCAGCTCTGGATGAATGAGTTGAATTTTGCCATGGTTTTGCATAAGTAGAATTAATTAAATTCCAATTGTAGCATCTTTATTGTCAGCGTGTTATCTCGGAGTCAAACCAGTGGGGTTTGAGTTAGCAGGGTTGTCAGCTGGAGGGACATAATCTTTGTATTCAAAACTGAATGGATTTACTCTGACGTAATTGAGACAGTGTGGTATTGCTCTGAAAAGCATGTCATTGCTCTGCCTGTATTTTCTCAGTTGCTAAAGAAGATGATGGCTTTCCCAGCTGTGTTAGATCTTTGTTCCAGCTGTTACATCCCATTAGGAGAGCTACGTTCAAGATTTTCATTACTTTTCTGCTGTTGTTTCTTTGCATTTGCAGTAGCTGTAGTTGATGGGAGCTTCTGTGCCTGTGAAGAGAAGGCAAAAGGATTTGCAAAGCAGGCTTGAGATGTGTTTGATGCTGTGAAATGCTTCTGAATACTCTGTTGGGGATGGAGGAGTGAACTTACAGGGAAGAAAATAAGGGTTTTCCTCCTAAAGTACACCACATTATGCTGTTCAGATGTGTGGAAAGCTCGTAAGAGGAAGCTTGTTCAACATGCTGTAGGCTTCACGCATGTTTTCATCCTAAAATTTAAGTAAAATATTTGGAAAACAGTCTTGTAGTATGTAATTAAGGTATTGAACTACAAAACAAACTGACATTGTACGGTTTCTGAGAGCAGAGCTCTGCATTTTTGTTGCCGTTGTTTGTTTTAAGCAGAGGTGAAAAGGGAAAAGTTCCCTGTTATGTGCCGCATCGTTTTGCACTCACATTTCACGTGGTTTGGTAGGGGTGGGAGTGCAGCTGGTGCTTTGGGTTAGCTGCTCTGGATTTCCTTGTGCGTGGTGTTCTCTTTACACTGCGGAACTGTCCAGTGACTGACCAGGATCCGCTTCGTTTGCGATGAGTTCAGCTAACGCAGCCTGGCAGTGGGACGGTTGGGTATAGACGTGCAGAATACATCGGAATACAGGACCAATTTAGATTATCTGCTGCCCGAACTGAGGTGTAATAAACTAGGTAACTGTTAGGTGTGTTGGATCTAGAAGTGGGTTTTTCACTACTCTTTCCTTGAATTTTCAGTGCTGAACAGATGCTTGGATATGTTGTGATTTGGTTTTTGGTGTTTTTTTCCCCTGATGAAATTTGCTTACAATGAGGAAATTAAGAGATGCTTTTTAGTTTCATAGTGTGACTACGTTTTTGAAGATCATTTTTATGTAGACATAGAATCATAGAATATCTCAAGTTGAAAGGGACCCGTAAAGGTCATTGAGTCCAACTCTCTGCTCCTCGCAGGACTCACTAAAACGAATTGTATGTGTATATATATTAAATTTAAATAATATATTAAAATATATATTAATAATGCAACTGCATTTATATTAAAAAGGCAGGTTCTGATCTGGTGAGCACACCATCGTAACTAAAAGGAAAAATGACAGATCTTGCAAAGTGTTTTGCTATGATAGAGCTGCCTTAAAACCTGCTCTCATGACCCTGCGCAATCTCCTGTAAAGGAAATCTTAACCTCAGTACAGCAAACCTCTTCTTTGGAGAATGCAAATAACAAACCGATATTTTTTTATTTTGTCCCTGCCCATGACAGGGGGGTGGAACTAGATGATCTTTAAAGTCCCTTCCAACTCTAACCATTCTGTGATTCAGTGAGAATTACTACAGTGGAGAGAATTGACCTGGCAACAGCCAAATTTTTATTTCTTTCTACATAAATGTCAAATTTACCTCATAGATTTTTTCTTTTTTTGTTTTTATTGCTTTCATTCCTTCACTCCTGTCAATATATAATAAAAAACTCTATCAAAGTTTTAAATTTGGATGATCTGTTTAAATGAGCTGATTGCCTATACTGATGCTGAATGAGTGTTGTAACAAGTATCTCTCCAGGGCACGTAACATTTGTGTACCTCTTTATGTCCTGTTAACCTTAAATATTGTTGGTTTTGAGCTGATTACCAACTTGCTGGCTACCAATAAAGAAGGAAAACTTTGGGTTTTCGCTTGATGTTTATGAGGTTACCAGGAAAAGGAGCAGACTGAGCAGCAATAGCAAGAAGATGTGTTTGCCTGCCTGGTAACTACATTAATAGGACCCTTTTTCCCCACTTAAGTGTACTCAAGTAAGGCACATAGACTTAGTAAATAGGCTACTGTGGATGTTTCTGGCTGTTCTTGTAGCTGCTGGATGGAAGCCATGTGTTGTCTGCTTGAAAGAGTTGTCCTGGAGTAACTATTCAGCGTAGATACACGGGTATTTATTGCGTGGCAGGGCTGTGGGACGTGCTGGAGCACAAGGAATCTGATAGAGCCTGTAATAAAAGTACTGAGGAGCTACCTAACAACTTGCTGATTGATATGAAGAGGTTTTTTAAATCTCTTCCATAGCAGACATGAAGGTGAATGCTGAACTGTTTGTAATAGACTGTACATGTTGCCTGGGTAGTGACTCATTAGTTTTTCTCAGTGTATTTGTTACAGAGCTGCAGTTGGTCCCTTTAAAAAACTCATTCTGAAACTAAAAGCCCTTTTGCTCTGTACTTACTCACTTGTTAAATTTGCACTGATTCAAATGAACTTTGGGCCAGAAAGGAGGAGGTGATGGGGATGAGTTTGACTAAATGAGCTATTCCTGAGACAGAATTTAAGGAAAGTAAGATTGTTTTTCCTTAACTCCCATCCACCCCCTCCCAGTTTCTTGGATGACATAAGCATTGGTCAGCTTGTTTGCTGTAGGGATTCTTGTGAATTTTGAAAAAGCTTTGGTAGCTTCTAAAAATTCCTTTTCCCCACAAACGGAAAGTGAGCTTTTGTTGCTTGTAGGGGAGGTAGTGCACCACCCCTGTTCTCTTTGATTTGTTTTTCCTTGTGGATAGCTAGGTTTATCAGCAGGTGATGCTGAGCGGCAGGGTTGAGGGCTGGATAACTTTCCACGTGAATACTCAGCTCTGGGTGAATTCTCTTTGCCCATAACTTCAGTGCCCTGCTTTTCCGGGATCCGTTTCTGTGCGCAGATTGCTCCTCACCCAGCGTGCGTTCTCATGCATAGGGTAGCAGAGAGTAACGTAACTGCGTGGCCATTCCCACAGGTTTCTGGTGAGCTGTTTTGAGACTGAATGGTCTTGATTTAGCTCTGCTGTTTGCTGGAGCTGGATCAGTTTCGGAGCACGGTTCCCACTGAGGAGACAGTACAGCTTAAAAGTTTGTGAGAAAAATACTGTCTTAGTTCACTGTTTCAGGGTAAGGAGGAGAATTGTAACTTGCTGGCTGAACTATTCCCTCTCCCATCTTTTCCCAGTCCTGGATGACAGATATTATTTGAAGTGTTGTGGTATGGGGAACAGCAAGAGGCTGGAAACCAAAAGCTCCAAAGCTGTTTGTGATCTGGCTCTGACTTGCTGTGTGACACTGGATTAATTATTCCACTGTGAAGCTTCATCTGAATTTTTAAACTGAAGATACACAAATGTCTCAATATTCTTCAGATAAGTTTAGTATGCACAAATTAAACTTTTCTTTTTTGCATCGTTTACTTACGGAAAAAAGCGTAAGAGTAAATGAAAGAGCAGGAGAGCGCGTTACGTGTTTGTCAGCATTCTCTGTCATGTCTGGCGTCTGCTATTTTAGTGAATTTTTATTAAACTGGAAAGAGAAGAGGAATGCTAAACTGTTCAAATACAAGTATAAAGGCACAAGCTTTTAACTGATGAATGACCTGAAGTTACATTGTTGTGCTGTGTATGTTTTCAGTTGATAAGTTGTTTGATTTAAACACAGATATGAATACAGACCTGAAACTTTCTCTGTACACTTGCTGCTGCGGACACTCTTTAGAAAGAAGAGGTTAACTGATCGGTCCTTTCGTCCCTGTGACAGTTGGGGGCTTACATATTTTTTTATCTTAATTATTTAATCTTATGACTTGGCATTGTCACTTTGGAGGCAAATGTCAAAGATGTGGGGTAAATTGAATCTTCTTCAGGGGGTTCTTTTTGGTTACCTTTCAGACCTGCTTTCTAACACGCATAATTGTTTTTTGGTATGGTTGCTTAAATTCCACGTAGTAGTTGCTTCTCTGCCACATGTTTTTAATAAGCACTTGTAGGAAGAAGGCCTTTCTAGCATTTATCACTTCGTAATCACGTCGGTACATTTTTTTGGAGGTTAAGAAAATCACCTGCGGCTCTAGGAAGAGACTTTCCTAGCGCAATGATTAACTGGACTAAACTTTCACCCCGAGTACGTGTCAGTGCTGGTGTCAAGAGGCACACACTGAGCACGGGATGTGAAACACCTTCACCAAGCTCCAGCAACAGCATAGGTGTGGTGCATCTTGCCGTTCTTTGCCCTAGGTTGTCTGACTGGGAAACCTATTGCAGCATTTTCCCGGTCTATGCACTTGGCTTTTCTTCCAACGGGAAGAGGGCACAAGCATGGCATGTGTCCGTGCCTGTTGGTACGATTTCCAGGTCTAGGCAGTGCCCACCTGGGAATGAGTGCTGTGAGGTTCACCGTGAATCCTCCAGTCCCGCAAACAGCACAGCTGGTGATTTTGGGAGTATCCAGGGAATAAACATGCTCTACTTCTGGGCTTATTGAAAAGTTTTCGCCAAGCTTTTCTTTTTAACTGACTGCCCAACTTGTACGTGCTAAGTGTTGACACCTTAGAAAGTGGTTCAGTAAGTCCAAACGTAATCTCTTTAGACTGAAGAGCAACTTAAAGTGACAATACAAAATTTCTTAGCTGTCAATTATGTCAATTTAATTTTTTTAAGGATAAAACACTCTTCTGTCTGCCTAATAACTATAGAGATCTCATAATTACTCTGGAGTGGCAAAATCCTCCTTTAATAATGTTTATGTAAGTCTCCACGTTTCTCTGTCCCTAGAGTCTGCAGGGGAAACTAGTGTTGCACTTGTACTAGATATTATGCAAACATAAAATCTGAGATGGTTATTGTCGTACGGAGTTCACGTTCTAAATACAGTCGGACAAAAGAGGCGATAACTTGGGCTGATCTCCCTTTCAGCTGTGGGGAGAATTAAAACACAAGCGACTTGCCCGGAGTCACACAAGAGGCCAGTGTTAGAGAGCTGAGAATCAAACCCATAATCTGAGTATTACCCTTATCTTCACTGCAGGGCTAAGAAGAGAAATTCTAGAACAAAATTCTTATTTTCTAAATGTACCTGCAGGCATAAGTTGGCAGGGGGTCTGAATTCATCCAGTGATGTGAGAACCAGCCTGCTTGACTGCTTCTGGTTGAAGATAAACCAAGAAGAGATTAGGTTAAAGGACAAACAAAAGAGCATCCCCCCCATTCTCCAAAGCTGGGGCTTCACAATAGCAATTGTATTCCGTCAATAAGCATGGGCTGGTTTTCCATAATTACTTTGTGAAGGAAATCACAGCTTATCATCATGTAGGGATGTAATATCTTCATAAGCCAACTATACAGAAATTTAATTTTAAAAAATGATGTTTGGGGTTTAAGGCATCTTTTTGTGTTATTGTTATTATGAAAAGTTGGTATGAGACTCAGTGGTGCCTTGGCCACCAAAACCAGGTGCTCAGTTCCCCTTCCAGAGGCCTTCAGAGGGTTTTCCCTCTGTCAGGTCAGGGAAACTGAGGCACATGGAGCACTTGTGCGCTGTAAAGTTTAAATCTTTGAGCCAAGTTAACTGTGTAGACCAAACTTCCTCCCCTCTTGGACTGTTTTCTTGGAGGTCCTGTTAAATAAAGATCCTAACCACTTGGCCAGTAAAGTTTCACTGTGCTTTTTGTAAAGAAAATAAGGTATTTGCTGTAGAGTCAAACTTAACTTTCACCCCAGGAAATTGGTTTAGTGTAAAATATTCTCTCCTCATTAGACCACTACTTAATATTCCTGTGTTTCATCCGGGTGGTATATCTAACCGGTAGGTAAAGTGACTCATAGTTTATGAAGCCTGCAGATTTCATCTGGTGGAAAGATACTATGTGAAGTATTTTTGTTATCGAGAGATACACAAGATACCCTTTTTTTTTTTTTTTTTTTTTTTTTTTTTTGCTTCCCGTAAACTACATTCGGTTCAACAAAATGAAATTGTTCCTTTTCTGGGTTGAAAAATAATGTTTGGTCTGTTACGCACTGGTAAAGGGGCCCTTTGTGCATATTGAGGGCTTGTTTTGTTCATTTGAATGTACATTATGAAATTTAAGTGTTTCAAGTGGCATTGCACGATGGTAATTGACTGTTGCCAGGTAAAGCTGCCTGTCGCTGCTCCCTCAGTTTTGCTTGATTTGCTTCTTGAGGTGCAGTTTAAAGGTATGAATTGAAACAAAGCGACACCGGTGGAAACAAAACACTAGTAAAACAGCGTGTGTTCTTAGCCTGAAATGCTGTCTAGCCCCATGAACAGTGGACCAGGCAGAGCTGTGGGACAGTAATCTCCGTTACTGGTGCTGAGCCGTGGCACACTGTAATCCCTAAGCGTAGATCTGCAGGTCAGTGTTTTTTATAAACTGTATTTTTACAAAAATGTTGTTCTTTTGTTGTTTTTGTTGTTACAGATGGCCGCACAGATCCAATTTTGGATGATGTAGGTGACGCCTTCAAGCTTATGGGGGTTAACCTGCATGAGCTAGAAGACTATATACACAATATTGAACCTGTCACTTTTGCACATCAAATCCCTTCATTTCCCGTCAGCAAGAACAATGTCCTGCAGTTTCCCCAGCCGGGAAGTAAAGATGCAGAAGAAAGGAAGGAGTACATCCCTGACTATATGCCACCTATTGTCTCCTCTCAAGAAGGTGCGAAATTAATCCTTTACGTTGTGTTTTGGTCCCTATGTGTTTGTTTGCGTCTTGGAGCAGTTCAGTTGTGCTGCACCGTAGCCGGTCGCTCAGAAAGGACCCACCGGGTGCTACACAAGCTGTGGCAAGGTCATTCTCCACTTTTACTTTGCTCCAAGATTAACTGGTGTCGAAATACACCGTGTTAATACACGTTTCTATCTTGCATTTAGATTGTGTTTGGATGCCAATAGAAACGAATGCTTTACGTTACCGGTCATGTGTACTGCAAGAGCTTACCTAATTTGCTCAAGGTAGAAGAAGGGAGACTGGCAGAGCATTCCCAGCTCCTGACAGCTGTTTCTTCTTCCTTTGACCAAATTTAACAAAAAAACCCTGAACAACCTTTTCCAATTAAAATTACGACTGCTTTAAAATAAGGAAGTAAGTGTCGTTTAGAGACACGGTGCTTGGTTTTAATTTGCTTTGCTAATGTCGATTAGGGTTTCATCATCACTGTTCCAACTGCTTTCCTTCCCTTTCTCAAGTGTAAGTCCCACAGAGGCAGGAGTTGAGGATCACTTTAACAGTGAAACCAACTGTACAAATGCTACGAGCCGCGGTTACCCTGGGAATTTTGACAGTAGAAAAAGCAAATTTGTTTTTTCTGGTTTTCAGCTACATGAGACTTGATTGCTAATAAGATAAACCAGGTTGTGTAACTTAAAGGTTTAACTTTCCCTCTCAATAGTGAACACTGCACAACTACACTTTGTGGGGAAATAAATGTATGTAAGTTTGTGGACCGGGTACAAAAATCCCAGACAGATGAACTTCCAAAACAGTGTGCAGTTCTGAACAGTTGCAGTCCTCCCAAGATACTCATTTAATTTATAATCATCATGGGCACAGAATGGATATCATGCTCTGTTATGCATATTATGTTCTTTTTTAAGAACTAAGGTCTCAAAGTCTGAACATTGAAATACGTGTAAAAATTCTGCCTGGTGTAAAAATGAACATAGGTGATGTCACCTTACTGGATGAACGAAATCCATGGCTATGCTGCAGCAAATGCTGCACAGGGCAGTTTTTCAGTGATTTAGTAAGCTGAAGTAAGTGTATGTTCAGTCTTTCATATGTGATATTTAGCTGGATAGATGCAGTTACTGTGTGCTTCAGTTAGACCAAGTGAAATTGCAGTCAGGAGCAGGTACCTGAAGCGTAAAGGGCTGTCGGACAAGCGGTGTTAGTGCGTTCAGAACAAATGTGCTGTTTCCAGTAACGGTGTGAGGACTTACTCATGCTGATAAGTATTTCTGAAGCTCTGTAAACCAGATTTTGTTAGTATTCTTTCATTGCATGGAATACCTAGTTATTTTATAGATCAGTAGCATTTTAATGCCTCTTGCCTTAATATAACCCAGGAAGTGGAACTGCTGGGTTTCAGGGAAACTGCAGAAATACTTTACTGGATTGATAAGAAGGTACTAAAATCTCCCCCTTGTGAAGTTTGTTAAAGGGTTGTTTTTAAAATCTAGTAATAAACTATCGTAAACCAGGAAGAGACAAACAGGATGGAAATGTGATATATGCAGGCAACATTACCAAGAGAAAAGTACAGAGAAAGAAGGTGTTGAGAAGGGAATAGTGATTTTAGCTACCCTGATCTGGCTACTTTCTTGAAATGCTGCAGCCTGATTTTTTTAGGAGGTAAACAAACACCATTCTGCTAGAGAAATCCAGCATCTTGGGAGTATAACAAGTTACCCGGCAGTTTTGTGTTTTGGGGTTGGTTTTTTTTGTTGTCTTACTTGGAAAATCATACTTTAAAAATACGCCAGAAAGATCAAATTCAACAAGGCTCAGAGCAGCTGTAGACGAGTATCTGAACACGGGGGGTGAGATGAGGGTATTACAGTGTCAGTCTGGTGGTACATGACAGAGAGAGGCTAAAAATTGAAATGGGGACAGTTGTGTGCTTTTTTGTATGTAACTTTTTATACTCTTTCTCTTGCAAGTTAGATCCAGGAGTTAGGTTTTAGCAGTCCTTATAAATAATGTATGAATCCTTTTAACACCTGAAGCAAGAAGATATTATTTCCAAAGTTGGATGAGAACCAGGAAAACTTCTAATGCCTCAGGCTAGTGTATCAGAGGACCTATAGACACAACTCCAAAAAATAAGTACAGTATTTCTTTAATGGAAGTTTAAAGCAAGCCTTAAATACAACTGCTGAATGCAGGTTTGTTACAGTTTATTTTAAATACTTCGAGTGAGGACATTTTAATTTTGAATTAAGTGTTTTCTGGAAATTCTATTTGTAATTTTGTGCCATGTGGTGGGTTTTTTTGGAGGGAGTGAGGTGGATCAAGCAACTCTCCTATATATGTTTGTATTTTACTCCAAGTAAATTTTGGAAGAAAAATTTGCATTTCTACAGATTAAAGGAATGCATCCTAAAAATACTGAAGATTGCAGCAGCTGTTTCAATAGTTGGCAGATCTTTATAGAGTAGAAAAAACCCCTGTGCTGCTGCTAAGATTGAGCAGTTCATAACATTTGAGTTGCTTTGAGAAGGCAATAAAGATAATTAGTCAGTAATGAAGGAAGGTTTCATGCACGTTAGGATGTATAATGGAAATCTTTCAGTCACTTAAAGGAACTGTCAGGGAGACTCGTTATGTCCCACTTGATTCGAAGCCTAGAGCTCAGCTCATGTTATGAATATTTATTTATTGATACGATTCAGAAATGAGTAGTGGTGATGTATTTTAGCAGTAATGTAGCCATGGCGGTGTAAGGGTATGAGCAGAACGAGGTTTATTGGGAGAGGCAATGTGTTTTAGTTTTATCAGTTGATCTAATTAAAAGTGTTATCTCTGGTGGCAAGCTGACTTCACAGGTAATTTTAGCTAGGTGCTTTAGTAAGGAAAAGCTGGGGTTTATGGTTCATTTTGGAAAAAAGAACAGTGCATGATATGCACCATGACCAGTAGGTGTTGCTAACCTCCTTCTCAAAAGTCCTCTAGTTCTCTGCATGTAACTAACTTCTTATTTCCACTTACTCTAGAACTGTTGGTGTTATGTTCAGATTATGCATCTACCCAGCAGCTCGTGCGTTGTCTTAGTTATCATTGCCAAAGACTCGATAAGAGCACAAAGTCCTGTCCAGCCTGAGAGGGTCGTTTCCTTCATAAGTATCCGATAGTAAGAAATGCTGAAACAGCGCTCAGGGATTTCTGAAGTTCTGGGGAAAAAAATAGATTTTCAAGATCTGCAATTTGTGCCAGTTGGAAATTCAGTTCAGTGGTACAAGTTTTGTTCCAAGAAAGCAGAAAATGTTTGCTGGCCTTAAATATGCCGTGCCTCGCTTCAGTAACATCCACCAACTAAATGATCTGGTGCAGATTCCAAATGCTTGCACTGCGAGGATCTGCATATAAAATTATATATTTTATAAAACAATCTGACTCAGTATTGCCGTGGCAAATGTTGGGTTTTTGGCAGTGTTTTTACAAAGGACACTGAAGGGATAATTTTATGCCAGTGTTTGCTGTCTGCCTATTTTTAATTAGTCTCCTTTTTGTTTTTTTGAGTTATTTTAGCACTGTTGTCACTAAAATGTCATGGTAAACTTGTAAGACAGATTAAAAAAGGAGAAAAAAATAAATTAGTTGCAGAACATGATGGTCATGCTTTATTTTTTGTGCTTTAATGTAAAAGAACATACATTTTTGCAATAATACATTAACTTCATAGAATTTGTTGATTGCACTTGAAGCAAGAGGATTGTGCTGAAACTAGGCCAGTTGAGAAAGCCCAGATACTTTTCCACAGCTGCCAATAATCACTATTATGTTTTGTGATACTGTAGAGGGCCCTGGGTCCTGATGCTTAAAGAACATGTGTCGTTGTTCATAATTAAAGTGAAGTGTGAATCCTACATGTGTCATGGTAACCTTATTTTTAAGCTTCCTGGAATGAATTTCTACCTGCTCTTCCTGCCTCTTGTTATTACCTCATTTTAAATAATAATAATCATCATTGAAATTACCAAAACATTTCTTCAACTGCATCTTTTTCTGACTTTAAAGTCACAGGTAGTCCATCCCTGTTTCTTTACTAGAATACTAAGGAAAACGTGTTGCTTTGGTGCATGGAATACTGTTCATAGTCTATTATGTTTGCATTAGACCCTCATTCCTCTCTTGCAGTGTAATTGTGCTGGGGTACGTCAGAAGGATATGAGGAGTGGGTGAGAGGGGTAGCTTTCAGGGAGTCAAACTTCCTCCTCAATTCTTGCTTCATTCTTTGTGGTCATCTGCTTCATACCGCTTCATAGAGGTTCAGCTCCTTTTCATTAAAGCTGATCTGGAAACAAATGTCATTTTTACTGGGCATTAAGTCTTGTGGTCTTTCATTCTGGATAATGTGTGTTAAAGCACTGGCATTGTGTTTCTGATCATTGAGTCAGGACCAGTTATTGGCACGGTGTACAAATTTGGATTTATTTATAGCCTTTTCTGTCAGAGCATTTTATTTCCCTGTCAGATCGAAGCGTAAAATTGTTGATCATCTTACAGTCCTGCCTTTTCCTCTCTTTGCTGTTGATGTGATGTTAGGGCCTGTTGGCCGCCAAAACCTGATTCTTGCAGCCACCTGGAAGCGTGGAAACTCAGCTGTCAAATTATACAGCATCTCAGAACATCTCTAGGTTATTTTCATACAATGTTAGTTGCTAAAAATCACATTTGAATTGACGAGGGGCAGGGGGGAAGGTGCTAATCAAAATAACATCACTTTTGTTTCTCATATCTAGGGTCTACTGGTACTCAAATAGTAACTGTATAAAGCATTAAGTGTCCCGGTGGTATAAAGCATTAGTGTCTCGCTCCAGTGGCTAGATAGATCAAATTTTAAAATTGTCACTGGCCCCTCAGTCTAGCAGTGCTTTCTTTGGCCACGGTCCAGAACTGAATGTAGCAAGTCTTGGATCTCAGACCAGCACCTTTCCTCAAAGGTTAAACAAAGCCAACACCTCTATCTAAATTAGCATGTGATGGGCTTTAAAAAGGATACTGGGATACCAACTTTGCCATTTTGATAACACAGGTCTTGCTGTTGTTTTTACGCCTTTCTGCCTTTCCCCAGATCTAGTTTAACCCCACAGACTAACTCTTCTTCTTTCTAACAACTGCACCAGTGATTTGAAAGCATCAATGATCTTTTCAACAGCTTTTCCAGTGTACTTGGTTAGGAAACCACCACCCATCAACAAACAGGTACGGTGTAGTCAACCAGTTTGAAGAGTTAAACCCCTGCCAGACTGAACGCTTTGCTCCTGGCTGCTAACCGTGCCTGGTTGCTGAGCGTTTGCAAGCATCCTTTAGCCTCCCGTGCGCTGTGCTGAGTGTTAGACGCTGATTGCTTTTGTGCGAATGAGTCTTCACATATGCATCAGCCTAGCAAGGAAGAAGCAACAGGAGAAACAGACAAAATGAGAAAGGCAGCCAAGCTTGAGATTCAGACAGAAGAAAGGCATTGGGAAAGAGCCAATAGGAGAGGCAGGTTTCAAAGAAAAAGGAAAATACGAGACAGGAACAAAAAAATTGCACAGAAAATGTGCCTGGTTTAAATCTTGCCATTAGACAGAAAAATAACTTTTATAGAAGGCATGCTGATAAAGCTGTAATTGGGAAGACAACTGTATCTTTACCTTTTCTTAAGAAGTTGTATCATAATCAAAAGCATAATTTCCAGTGAAACTCTTAAAGAAAGGATTTAATGAAGATTTTTTTAAAAAAAAAAAAGCTTCAAATGTGAAGCTAAATAGACTTTCACCGAAAAGCTTCATTTAATTTGCAGCACTTGGCCAGAAAAAAAAAAAAATCAATGTATTAAGTGCCATAGTAAAACTTTATCTGTGGCAGAAACCAAATCACATGGCTGGGATCCATAGACTAGGAAGAGAGAGGCATATGCTGGTTTATATTCTGTAGGAGACTAGTACCGAACTTTTCCTAGTCATTCATGTGTTTTGAGGTGGGGAAAAAAAAACCCTCTTGCTGTTCTTGTGAGAAGCATAGTGGCAACTGGAAGTGGGGAATGGAGGAAATGGATTAAAAATGTTTGCATTGGTTTGGGGAGAGTGTTTGTGATGGGTTTTCATGGTTTTGTTTGTTGGAGTCTTCTAAGTGTTGTATCCTTCAAAACAAATAAACCAGCTGGAACCTGGCTGTACCTGAATGGAAAATACATTTTATAAAGATGCTGACTCCAGCTTTTTTAAAGGTAATAACGAGGAAGAAATACTAACTATAAAAATTCAGCATTGTGACAATGTATTTCTTTAGCTATCCAGTTTTATTCGCTGCACACAGCAAACAAAATGAAGTTAACATGCCTTTTCTTCAAGGGAGTATCATCCTTCTAAAACCTCCACACAAAGATGTTTCAGGGTTTTTTGTTTGGGGTTTTTTTTTTTTTTCCAGACCTGTTTAGATAACTTACAAGTTGTTAGTGATTCTTAAGGATTCGAAATAAAAACTGCACGGTACAGAAGTTGACTCATAAGAGCCAGCCTTTTGCAGTAAATTATTTATATGGAATTGGAATGAAAGTCATGGTTTCTTTCACTGCATTGTGATGTGCAAATTGCAATTTTGGCTATCATAAAACCGGAGGAGAAAATGGGACTGTATGATAAAAGGATTCTATTGTCTTGTGCGTTTAGAACAGAAATGCTGTCATGATTTTAATTTCCTACTGATCCTTTTTCAGCAAAACTTTTGTCACTTGTCTCGACTCGTCATGTCAGATGAGTTTTTTCCCTTTTCTGACAACGCATGACTTTGTTTAGCGCCTGTGTTGCTTCCTGCACTGTCTACTGCTACTACACTTGCGGGTTTTATTTCATCTGCATCATCAGACACCTTTGTGCCTTTGAAAGCATAAGTTTCAAATTAGGTTATCGGCTGATAGCTGTGTGTTACTGTTCTCAAGCCTTTCAGACTTTCCCTTACTGCACTGAGTATTTTTGGTGACTCTAGGGGAGGGGGTGGGAAATGAAAAGTCTAGCCACTTCGTAAAGCAAGATAAAAGAGAAGTACAACTGGCCTATTTTAAGGGCTGACCTTGTAATTTTATTATTTTTCAGTGCTTTCACTTCATGCAGGAGCCTTTCCTGTTTTTCTCCTCGTCATATGCTTTTATTTTTTCACTTTGTCTTATGCCACCAAGGATGCTTCAACTTAACGAACATGTTAGCGACTGCTAACAAATCCTGGCATTTAAAAAGCACACAAAGATTATTTTAGCTACTGAGAGCAAAACCTCAAATTTGACTGTTACCCCCTTTGCACAGGAATTTGCACCAAACTTTCTAGGAAATGGCTCATAACCCAAGCAAGCCTTAAGTTTGTACTATATTTGGGAGAATCGTTTGGGAAGGATGTGGGAGTAGAACACCTGGGCTGAAGCCTCATACTTACAGCTGATTTTGAGACGTGGCCTTAAGTTTCTCCAGCATCCTCCTCCTGCTGATTAACAGCTGTGGTATGTACAGGGACACAGGGAAGGGTCCATGCTTGAAGTTCAGGAATTGGTACTCCAGGTAGTCATACTGAATAATACTACTGCCCAGAGAAGAGCTACTTGCAGAGTAACTTTTTTGAGTTGAACTGTTTTGAAATGTCCGAAATACTTCTTTCCTCCTGTGCCAACACCCAGGCTTGGAGCTGTTCAGGAGTAGACATTGCATGGTGTTTACACACGTGTTTTCAAGTGTAGCCGAGCCTAACCTTGATCTTAGCATCAGAACAAACCATTGTCTAGACACAGATCACTAGTGGATTACGGGACCCGTATCTCCCTTGCATAAATCAGGTGAATGACTCATTACAAGCTTCTGCAGACAAGTATGTGATAGAGTCCAGGTTAAGACCAAGGAACTCTGCCTCTAATTTTTTAAATTATGACTAAGAAAGCTCATTTGAATTGTCTTTTGCCACACACAGATAAACACTATAACTTTACCCTACAGCTCTTAACATCAGCGGCTTCTTCCAGTCCTCCCTTTTGGGCACACGTTCCTGTTTTCTCCAACTCTCAACTAAAGGGAATATTAGCGAGTGGGTAAGTCCTTAGGAAGGGATAGCTCATTTTTGTGTATAGGCAGTTCCGCTTCATTCTGCAAGAGCCTGAGAAATGTAAAGTTGGATGGATAACAGGGAGAGTTCAAATTAGAAAGCATTTGGAGGCATGGCCCTGGTTCATGTAGCAGGACACTTGGATAATTAAAGTTCATCTGTAGCTGAGTGGTTTTTTGGAATCTTTCATTTTTGTAATTGCAGTCATTAGAAACATTAATGGCTTTCTGATGACAAGACAGTGTTTTTATATATTTCTTTAATTTGGATGTCGTTTCTTTGAACAGCTGTGTATTGCGTGACTAGGTAAAATGTAATTCTGTTTGCATGTTGTGTATAAATGTGTATTGTTTGGATCGGTTAAGCTAAAGCTACCATAGCATACCTGTGTTTTTGAGAAGCAATGTCAAACTTGAGCAGGGCTGGATCTGGCTTGTATTTAGCCCAAGGCTCGAAACAGTAAGGTCTTCAGGTGGTAACACAGTAAGTCACAAATTTCTCTGACTTGGTTTGAGATTAATGTTTCAATCATGGTTATAAGTGATGACGCCACGCTGCCAGAGGTGGTATTTTATACGGAGAGATAAATTGAAGTTCAGCTCTGCATGTGTGTGTTTAAAACAGTCCAATAACAACTTAAATGGCCTTTCTTCTGGCCACTTTACAATCTGCAGCATTCTGCTTAATTTATATTCTCTGGTGAACTTGTTTGCCCTCTGCATTCACACTGTTGATGTCTGCTGCTTTCCCATTCCAAAGAGTTGTGTTAAAGGTAGACTCTGCGTTTCATGTGTATTCTTACAGTTGGGGTGAAGCATACTTTTCTTCAAACGTTATGAGCTCTCTACCCTGAGGGGAGGAGGATGGTACTGATTCTGTGCGTCTGAGAGGTACAGCTTAACAGATTGGCCAAATAATCCATCCTGAATTGGAGAGTGAATAATTTTAATACCCCTTATCTTGCATAGATTTTTGTGGATATTCATCTCAGCAAATGAACTTTGCATTTCTAAATGTTCAGAGCAGCATGTTCGTTCAGGTACGGCATACTTGAACCTTAATATTCTCCAAGTTTCTCCAGGTTTCTGTGCACGTGGGACTTTTGTTCCAGGCGCATTCAAATGTTTTGCGCTTGTGTGCGGACAACGCTAATCGCGTCTGACAGTCACAATTGGGAATAGCATGGAGGAAATAATAGTTCTTGACCAATCGCTAAAACACAGGAAGTCCCGGTGCCATAGGAAGGGAGAGAAACTCACTTTTCATTTCCTTTTGAGTCCGGTGTGTTCAGATTAACTTTAAAGGGAGCCGAGACGCAGCTCTGCGTCTTCAGTCGTCTTCCTACGTGTGGAGCCCATCGCAGCAGGCGGCTAGTCACCAGCCAGGAAAGCTCTCATAGCTCAGCTGCCGGGTATCCTATTGCAAATTAAATATGAAACAAGGATGCGTTGGGTTTTGCATGAGAAACTTTTAGCACATTCATTAAAGAGGCTTTCTTTCTGTTCTGAATATTTTAAATCATATTATTGCTGAAGGTGATAGCTCATCTGTAATCTCTCCCAGATAACGTTTCTTTTGCTGTTTTAAAGAAATTTGATGGATTTTTACTGTTCTTACATGCAACAGTTTTAATTTTCTGTGATATAGGCTTTACATGTTCAGATCAGCAAGGTTTATTGTAATTCAGTTACCCTTTTTTGGGGGCATGTGTGTATAAAATATTCTACAAGCAAGTTATTTGCAATGTGATCAAAACATGCACATACATTTATTTTAAGATAAAAGCTACAGTTAAAATCACCTATCCCTGTCCAAGGAACTTGAGTTGGGATTTTTCAAGAAGCTTTAGAATTACAAGTGAAAATCTATTTAGATTTTGGTGAGATTTAGCCATCCATTTACCCTCCTTTAGCATCATACCTTAACTTTTTTTTCAGAGTCCTTAAAAACATGATATAAAATCACATTGATGATGACGAGCTGTGAAAAATCAAGGTGGAATTTTATTGTTACGGTGCTGCTGTATAGTTCAGTTCTGCTTATACTCTGCAGCATGTGAAGGGTTTATCACAATATTGCATATATTGACACATTTCAATATACTCTTGGGGAAAGTAAACTTTATGTGAATTAAATAGTGATAAATATCTTAATGCTTACGTTGCAGGTAACAGCCATCTCTCAGATGAGCTGATTTTCATGGAGTACAGCTCATGCATAGTATCTGTTTAAAAGTTAAGGTGATTCAGGCTGAAACACTGACTTTCTTTAAAACCTCACTGTAAACCTCCGTTTTATAAATGGCCCATCTATTTAAGGAGATTCTCCTTCACACAGGCCTCCCTTCTCTCACAAGCTCACTGAGCTCATCTCCCTGCATGGATTTTTGGCCCGTCTCTGCTGCGCAGAGGCAGAGAGCTGGGTGAGACAAACTCCCGGCATGTCTTCTGGACCCCACTTGCGTAATTTTGTACACGTGGGATGGCAGCATAAAGCTGCGGTCCCAAAAACTAGCCCTGCTGCCTGGTCAGAGCCAAAACGCTTCCACTGGAATTGGAAGCGAAGAATATTAGAATAAATTTGAGCTGGAATTTTGCAGTATCAGTGGTCCCTGTGTCCTGCGCCCTGCCGTAGCCGGCTATGATTTTCCCAGGTTGCAGGCTAAGCCAAGACGGGTTGCTGCAGTACTCGTGGCAGGAGACATCCAAGGCAAGCCAATGAAGCAGGAAATAGTCTTGATTAGTAGATGGCTCTTTGTAAGAAGCTTGGTTTGCTGTTGAGACTGGCATATTTCAAATGAGATGAAAAATTAAGTCCTTGCCACTTGTGGTGATTAAAGCCTCAGTGGCTCACTTTTCAAGAGTAGCATGTTAACCTCGCTGGCGCGGTTCCAGTTGGGTTATAGAGTTCTGCCAACCTAAATGCCCTGAGCAGTTTCAAATTCGTGGAGGAGAAACCGCTCAGCGCTGTTCCGTACCGCTGAATAGCCGCCGCGTCCTCCCACTGCGATTACTGCATTTCAGCGGTAATTGGAGCGATGCTGAGTTGAGGCCAGGTCCTATCGACTTGTGTGTGTGTGGCCAGCGTATTTTTTTAATTTTTTAATAGATCCAGCAGCTCATGCATGTTTTCTAGGTTAGCATTAGACCTGTATGTGTGAATGCTGATAAATAAATGCTCTTTGTGGGGCAGGACAGTGAGTAGAGCCCTTGCTATCAAATCTGTGTTTGCAGAGGAGAGAACTACATGTGATCCTCAGATGCTGCCAACGTACTGAGGAAACTGAGACAAATGCCCCCCATCCCTGGAAGTGTTCAAGGCCAGGCTGGAGGAGGCTTGGAGCAACCTGGTCTAGTGGAGGGTGTCCCTGCCCATGGCAGGGGGGTTGGAACTAGATCTTTAAGGTCCCTTCCAACCCAAACCATTCTGTGATTCTATGAAATAAGCAGAAAAGTTGATTCTTGTTACCTGATTTTCTTCCTTTCACGCGCGCATGAAGGCTTCTTTTGTGTGTAATATAGATAATAATTTCTGTGTGGTATTTTTAGCAGTCTGTGTGGAGAAGGTGTGTGGACTTTGAGAGTATTTAGATGCGAATAGCCAAGTAAAAGGACAACCGGTTATAATCTGCTGTGAAGGAAGGGCGTGTGATGTGGGAAGGGGATGCTGGCAGTGGTGTGTGTGCCACCAGAAGAATGTATGTTGGGGTTAAATAATTTACAGTGAGATCTTTTTTTTTTTTTTGTGAAATGCAATAATTCTTATCAGCTCCTGTAAAACGGCAAACACTTGTGCTGCCTTCAGACTCCAGTGTTACACATGTGGTTATTCTGTGCGGTAGCTTTTGGCCTTATCTAAATGGAAAAACCTTTCCAGCTTGGGAACAACTTAGCAACTTTTCTAATATCAAAAAAAGCACATTATACACAACACATGTACAAGACTCAAAGGAACATGTATGCTGCCTAAAGTTTTTGGAGCTAGTATGTGTGTACGCTAATCTCCTGAGAGTTCCTTGCTCCAAGCTTTTATCGAGAGCAAAGGGAGTCAGAGCCGAAGACTTCTGTGCACTGCCACTCCATCTGAAAGAACCAGCTCCTTTTTCCTTAGTTCAAGGCAATACGTCCAGAAGTATGTGTACATCGTTCCTATCAATGCAGTCACAGGACTCTGACTTTCCCTTTAAGTGAAAATAGATGAAAATGTTTTCATTCTGTATTGTTGAACAGCAGAGGAGGTTTCTGCTACAGTCTCATTGTCTTAGATCTGTTTCTCAGTGCAGCACATCTTTGCATTAAGCTGTTATTTTACCTCTTAATGTTGTTAAAAGAGATGAAATATAGTGGTAGTATCTCAAGGGAAAGACCCTAGATGCTGGCTTTATGAGGAAAACCTTAGATGTGGTTTAAAAACCTGCTTTCTTCTGGTTGTCACGAGTTGACTGCGGTTCAAACAACTCGGAGTTACTGCAGCCTCTAAGTGTCCAGTTTTGCAGTTTCTTTGCCTTAATTGGTGTAAGCCTTGCATTCCCAGATAATCTTATGAAAGGGCAGTGAGAGGAGGGAACAAGTGAGCTTCAGTGAGAGGTCCTGTGAAGAAGTCACATCCACTTAGTATTGCATTAACAGGGAGAGAACACGCATGCTATCGGATAACACGCTAACCACTATTCTCCAGAATTAGGTGACTTTTGTTTCCTTTCCTACACCTGGAGTCCCAGCGTCCCGCAAAGGTCGGGGTTCCTGTTTGAACAGCATTAGTACCATTCTTTTTCTGAGCAGTAGTTCATTTCTTTCTCTAGCGTTAAGGCAGCAGCTGTAACCTTTTCACTGCAGTGAGCCAAAGCTTTGTTAAACCAGGCACCTCTCCTGGTCATAGGTAGCATGGTACATGAACATATTTACGGCAATTTAATTTCTTTAAGAAACGGGATGCAAAGAAAAGTCTTGCTTCCTCATGCAAAGAGCCGGATTCCTAATTACAGCGGAGTTGACAAAGAATGACATTTGGCAAAAATCCAGGGCGATGCTTAGCCTCGTTGCCTCTGCAACACGAGTGAGGCACCTTACCTGTTCTGTCATCACACCTTCTAATTTAACGTAAGGAAAGTTAGAAATATAAGTGGAGATTTTCAACATTTTCCCCCTACCCCTTCTGTCTGAGAGCGTATCAATACTGCACCCATAAAGGATTTACATTTCCTTAATGTTAGCTATCTGTATTGAGTTATACCGCACCTACCTTCGCTCTGCTGATGTAGTGTCAAGGCTGAAACTTTTTATTCTGCAAAACCCAAGTCATTTCTCTCAAGCATTTATTTTGCCTTTTCTGTGCATGTTTCATTTGCAGCGTTCATAGCAAAATGTGTGTTCTTAAAATAACAGCAGCACAATCTGGTTACACATGGCAAAAGAAATAATACCAAAGATCTAGGATTTCTCTCAGCAGAGTCCATACAGCGTCTTACACTGCTACATGTTATGTGGCTATAAAATGCATTACACAAGTGGAATATTTTAAGCATTGTGTTAAAATTTTCAATTTTTTAAAATACAGCATCACTAAAAGACTAGTATTAATGTTTACTGCATTTTAATTAAAATTAATTAAATGTGTTTATTTCTAAGCTTTTACTTTAAACTGTTTAGTAGCTCTTTCTACCACCACCTTTTCTCTTGCTCGAAAACACAACAAAGGAGTGTATATCCAGAGGGGGTGCTTGCTTCTACACCACACGCTGGCCTTCAGAATGGAAACTTCAGGAGGGAAACCGAGAGTAGCCAGACGAGCACATGCAAAGAAAATTAAATATTTCAGGCTGATCTGAGCAGTGGAGATCAGATAACTGCAGTCGGGGTGTATCTTCATGGAGGTTGTACTAGTAGTTGCCATGCAGTAATTCCACTAAAGAACAGGAGCTTGGTGTGTGATGGACCTTTGGAGCCTGAGGTCTGGCAGTTTGCTCCTGGCAATCCCTGTCCTTGGGAGACAAAGAAAAGAGGCACCAAAGTGGTCTGGAACTAGCAGTTGCTCGAGCCTTGAGGGGGAAGGGAAAACAACTAAAACACTATCCATGCTACTAAAGAACATGTTCTGCGGTTGAGTTGAGCTGCCAGGGCACACGGCGCTGTCGGCAGCATCATCGCCATTCCTGTCGCAGCTTTGGGACAAGCACGGGACCACAGCCTGTCTCCAGTTGCACCCCCATCATTTTGAGGTGCCAAGTACATGGTGATGCTGGGGGAGAGGAGATGATGACTTTGAGGGAGCCAAACCCTTCCCATATGCCTGTTGCAGTAGTGTGGTTCTGGTGTATAGCTCAGTAAGGGGATGGTTTGGTGTGTGATGGGAGAGGTGCGAGCCAGAACTTAGGCCAGTGTGTGCCTAAGGCCTGTTTCAGTGACGATAATGATGATGGTGCTGAACAAATTAACTTGGGTATTAGAAACAGCAGTGCCATGTTAACAGGACACTTTTTGTCAGGTCAATTTGTACTGTCGAGGAGAACCTCAACCCAGCTGTGCTTGGCAAGCTGAACCACTGTCTGGGCCTATGCCCGGTAATGGGAGCACTTGGTGAAGTATGCCTTGAGCTTGCACGATCCCCTTGTACAGTGTACACGTGTACAATATCTGCTTGAAGGACTTCTCTGTTCAGAGACTACATCTATCTTTTTGTTCAGTATTCCTTGGTGGATCCATCTAAGGAAGAGCAGGAATCCCTGCTGACATCCATACAGGTGGACTGTCATGTTAAGGGACCATACTAGCTCTCCTCTGAGCAGGGTTTTGGGATACAGGTACACCACTCTGGGGTTTAGACTGGTTCTGAGATGTCCTTTCTCCCTGCAAAACAAGGGGCTACATGTCTACGGATTGTTGGTCAGTGTCTGGAGTCTGTTAATGACCCAGTTGTACAGAAAATACACATTCTACTGTTTTCATTGATCTTGTAGATATCCTGGAAAATTAGATATTTTCCCTCTTAAAACCCCATCAGATGCGATCAGGTCTTTTCCAATAACACAGCTGTGGTTTTTCACCGCAGTTATCGTATCTCATTTGCTGCTTAATGCAAATTCAATAACCATATTGGTTCAGACTTCTATGCTGATGCAGTCAGCGTGTTTTTTAACAGTAATATTTTACAAATCACTGCAGAAATGCGTAGGTTGCACGCTATTTTCAAAGGAATTTCCAGCTTGAAAGCACGGTAAGCTTTCTTTATATTACTTAGAAAATCCCGAGGTGTAAAAGCCCAAAAGGTCTGTGTCACTCTTCTGCCTTCAGATACCACACGTGCAAAAATTTTATAGCATCGTTCCAAGCCTCAAGTTGAGAGAAGTTATGACTTAAGGCTATTGAACATGTAGTTTTTCAGGCAGCTGCAAGTTCTGCTATTTTTAAACACTTCTTCACATGCAACAAAAGCTCCAGTGATTGTGTTCAATAATGTATTCAATAAACTCGGATTTAAAACATTTTTCATATTTTAGCTGCATTTTGCTAATAAAAAAGGAATGTGGAAGGAAATATTCTGTGAACGCCCAATAGCTGAAGTCTTACAGCAACTTTCTCACAGAAATTCAGCCCCTAATTGTGCGCAAGATGTTCTATTCCTAATAGATACAGTTGTTTGGGTTTTTTTCCCCTGAGAATTACAAATGTCTGAGGCATGATTTAAAATGGAAATAGCATCGTAGCCTTCGCTGTTGTGTCACTATCAATTTGCTATAGTTAAACCATTCAGGGAGATAAAATAGATTCAGTAGAGCTATCAGATAGTATCTCGCCGTCTTTTTATTTCAATGCGCTTCACCGTTAACGCAACAGAGAGCAGGTATGTGTGTGCCTGTGCGTGTTACCGAGAGGGACTGCAGAGCCTGGGTGCTGCCGGCGCTCAGTGAGTTTTGGGTCTCTCAGTTGCTAGCGTCTTTGCAAACCTCATGTGCTCTTCTCCCCCATCATAATTTTACACATGTATCACTTTGCTAAACCAGCATCTATAGCTCAGTCTTTCCAGCATTCTGGAAATTTCAGTTTTCCGAAGCCCCTTCTACCTTGTGTGCGATTTCCCCAGCTGGAAACTGGAGCCCGGTGTTGATGTACAGCTCAATGCCGCTGCCTTGCAGCGTTGCGGGTTTTCCGGTGCTACGGCTGACCCAGGTGCATTGCCCAAATCTGCCGTGCCTTTTCTCGCTGCCAGTGCATGCCTCTTACTAGTAGTTACTACTCCTAAGTATTCCATGCTTCCCTTGCTAATTAACAGCTTTCTTGAACTGCATTAAATATTTTTCTGCGTGCCAAGACCAGGTTACGTTGTTCTATGCATAATAGTTCATTTATGCATATGTTTCTCATAGCTGTCATTGTCCACGAATGCTCCGTGTTACACTTCCTGACATGTTTCATGAAATGGGATCGTCCTTGTTTTTCCAATATGCCACAATAAGAGCATTCCTAAATTATACTCTTTTAGCTCCCTACTAGATAGCGCTCTAGTGTTCATTACTACTTGTCTGCGTTCTTTCTGCATGTTTAATTTTTTGTCCAAGACTTTTCAAGTAAGATTTTGTGATACTGTCAGATATTGAACTTTAAAGCTTCTATTATAGTTTCCAGTTATCTATTATTTTTGTAGTTCTTTTAGAAGAATCTGAAAATTGATCAAGTTATCTTTTTTTCTTCTGTCTAATCTCATAGTGTTTTTTTTCTTAATACGTCCTAATTCTGTTATGGGTTGAAGTGGTAGTTGTTAGGGTCATGCTTTTGAAGCGTGTGTATATTCTGGACTTACTGATGATATTAATTAGATACGTGTAATAACAAGCAGCTTTAGTAATTAGTGAACTCCTGATAGAGACAGCACAATAGTTTGAGACACGATTTTTCTCGAGCAACAAGACAAAACGATCCAGATGCTCTTCATTTCAGTATCAAAACACTGGCCTGCTATGTACCGGTTTCTTGGGTTTGGGATATACACCCTTTGGTACTAACTGGCTGTTTATAATTCCAGAATTTGCTAGTGATGGTTACAGTCTGAGACTACTCAAATGTGTATATATATATATATATAAATATATAACAAAAATACTGTATGTTGGTTCTACATCACACAAAAAGTTTTTCTTCCAGCTTTTTCTCATTGTGTAGAAATGTATACTATAGAAATGTGAAAACATTATTAAGTGAGCAGAAGCAACTGAAAATGGAAACTGCCCAAGTTCAATAAAGTGCAGAAAAAGAGAGGCTTAAAGTCTTTGCAGTTTGTATTTCCATCCCTATTCACCTTCCTGGAAACTTGCCCTGGGTTTGTATGTGGGGCCAGCAGCACGTGGTAGGTGAGATGTGGCTGTAACCTGTGGCCACCCTTACAGGCAAATATCTTTTTCTAGAGTTCTTGCTAAAGGATAAAAATAAAATAATTTTCAGTCTTTTCTTACCAGAGTTTCCTTTTATGTCATTAGTTTGTGATGTTCTGAAAAGCAAAAGGGTTTTCCTTGCATAGCTAGACAGTGCAGGAGTCTTTGACTTAGTTTGGGTGGTTGGTGTTGTACCCAAACTTGATGGCTGCTGTGGTCCAGATTTAGCATATCTTAGAGTCTCTTTTAAATCTTTGTGTCTCCTTAACATGAAAAAAGTTTTGACATGTATCTTGATACTTACATCAGTGTTAACTGCTTTTTTTTTTTTTAATCAAATAGTAGATTTACTATGATATCCAATTATTTTTCCCTATGAAATGTGCCTGTTTTGGCTAACATATACCTTAGCCTAATTTTTAGTAAGACTGTCATCCATTTTATTCAGGTAAAGCCTGGTGTATCAGTATCAGGTAAAGATACTGAGGGTACAAGGAACAGAAGTGACACAGAAGAATGACTGAAAATGCTTAAAATTAATTTTTACTGGAAGTACGTTAGTCTGTTCGGGCAGCAAATAGTTTTGGGTTTGGTTTTTTTCCAATGAACAACTGTCTTAATTTTTATAAACAAAACTTTTGTGCAGACGTCTAAAAGGGAAGAAAAATCTGATGACTTTGCCAGCCTCCTTAATCACCCTGATCAGATACTAGATGAGCTTTCTGAAGCTTGGATAGCGCAGCGGGCAAGAATGCGAAAAGCGGGATGTGCCCGTCCAAGGTTGCTTTCAGCACTGGTGCTCGTGATCTTACTGAGCATCCTCTTGCCTGGCTGTCTGCAGAGCAGCAGTGCTGCGAGTCAGATGAGCAGACTGTGTTGTTAACAGCGTTTGTTAGCGTTGTGTATAAATCTAAAGGAACGAATAGAATAACAACATTAAGGTACCAGGAAAGGTAAGGTCTTCCCCATAGGTGTCAAAGTTCTCACAATCACATTTAGTTTTCCCTTTTCAACTTACTTTATATTTGTGATGTATCTCCTGTTTTCTCAACTTTCAGAATTTTTTCTGAATCTTTTAGAAACCTTTCAGAGAAGAATGGTGCAATTTTGAATTGTTTGACAGCCATTCACTGTTTGGCAGGAGTCTTATACATGCAATTTGTTTATACTCTGAAATTAGAGTTTTGGGGGTTATATTGTTTCCTGAATTTGGCTAACAATAGAACTTGGAAATAATGTGCTGCTGTTGTTCCTTTTCATTAGATGTCCCCCCATGGGTTGGGGTTTTTTGGAGGCGGCCAGAGATCAGACTTCAGTGCATTTCTATACTTTTTAAATCGCCCAAAATAAAGCATCTCTTTGGACTAATATTATACGTGTACAAAAAGTTTTGTTTCTCTGACTGGCCAAAGTTTAAATGCACCAACTATTAATTATTTACAGGAGCCATCTGGGTAAAAAAGTTCTCCATTTAGTGCTTTGAAAGATGTTTCTAGTATTTGTTTACTGAATGTACAAAAGCGTGCCTGTAAGATCAGACCTGCGATCACCGATTTTCGTGTCGTAGAAAATGTAGCTGTAAAAAATTTGTTTGAGGCAATGCATGATCTATGGTAAAACCATAAATTTACTCTTGGAAAAAAAAAATTGCTGTGCGTATTTTAGCCTGAATTCACCATCATCATAAGTAGTAATCACAAAAGGTGCAACATACATCCTGGCTATTAGCAACTCTCGTGTATCAGGAGAGCTTAGCACACAGAAATTAAGGCATTCTTTCTCATTTGCATCGAGCAGAGAGCTAAACATACCCTGACCAAGTGCTAAAGAAAGGCTTTTAGGGCAGAAGCCAAGGCTTGGGTGTAATAACTGTGGTGGGCATGCAGAGGAAGGTGGGTTTATACTCTCCATTTTTATTTGCTTTGACATTGCACATCCACTCTGTATTTCTGTATGAGTCTGTGGACAGATTGCTTGTGAGTGAAATACGGTTTGGTTTTTTCCCTCATTAAAAAAAAAAAACAACCAAACAAACAAACACAAAAAAAAAAACCAGTTTGTTTATCAGTGGGAAAAAAAAATATTTGCCCCTAAAATGGGCTCCTTTATTCTATAAACAACCTGAATTTGTGCAGATGACTTTCCAGTCTGTACGGGCAGCACTGGTCCGTTGGAGAGTGGAGGGCACTGCTCTGCTTCCCCTTTCCTGCCCTCTGCCAGCGCCAACCTTCGTTGTCTCCTCATCGTAGTGTCTGGCAGCAGATCCTGGAGGAGGGAGAGAGCCTGGTGTCTCTCGATGGATCTCAGAGATCAGGGGGAAGCTCTGGAAAGTTATCAGTGCTTAAACCCCAGGTGGCAAGTTAATTCAGGTGGCTGATGTGTCCTTCTTTGGCACCCAAATTGAGAATTCCTGAAAATGTGGATTTTCGGATGAGTGAACAGAGGTGTGTAGTAAATTAGGGATATATATTCTCTTTGATTATTTGTTCTCTATTTTGATTACACTAACCTGCTTGAACATTCTGTAGGAAAAGGTGGCCTGATCTTCCCATTTTTAGCTCCCATGTCTGTTTAAAAAGCCTCAATTTAACGCTTAGAGGATGAAAATGCCTTTTGCCTTTACTGCTTGCTGCACCTTTGTAGCATTTTGCAGGCTGAAGTGTCGAACCTCTGCGTTATTGTGATTATTCAGAAGACTGTGCAATCATCCTCTAAGTTTTGCTGACAGGATGAGCTTACGCCGGAGAACTTTTGTCAATCGCTGCCGGTGGATTTTCTTAGAAATACACATTGAATTTAAAAGTCTCCCTTTTCGGGATGAAAAGAAATAATTTCATACAGTTAATCACTCCCGGCACTGCTTGTCTAAAAGAACTGGAAGACAATGGATTGAGATTTTCAGGTTGCACAGCGGTCCTGCAAAACTGAATTTGCTTTCAGAAAGGCAAAAAGCAAGCTACCTACAAGCAGGCAGATGCTGCATTGAGGCCACAGCTTTACACAGCCAGCCAATGGACTTTTGGGATTCGCAGTAACACCTGATCTTCTATCATTTGCGTAGCATTTTGAGTAAGCAAGTTGTTAAATGGTTTTGTCCAGCTTGAACGTATGGTAATATTACACATCCTTGATGTTGCATTATTAATATGATTTTTTGGGGTTTTGAGTTAGGTTTTTTTTTTTAGTTGTTATTGCATTGGTGTGGCTTAAAGTAATTTTAACACTTCCACTTAACCTTTGGTATGCATGAGTTTAAATATATGTCCAGTGGGGGCTCTGGAAATGTGCATTCGGGGGGGAGGAAAAAAGATTCATAAAACTTTTGACTTCTGCAAATTAGGCTCATAACACAGATTTGAATTTTAAATAAGTGGTGAGAATGAGTGCCTGACTCCTCAAAAAGACACACTTTCCGTCTCAGCCTGTGCTGTACTACTGTGTTTAAGCAACCAGTCCTTCAGAACACAGTTAACCGAAAGTATCCCTGTGTGGCTGATGCAAAACAGTGGTAAAAGGGGGGTAGATCTGGATGCAGAAAGCCGAGGGCTTGTGGCAGTATGTAGTAAATAAAAAGGCTGTCGGGATCGCTAAGGACTTGTATCTTTGAAATTAGCAGCACCTGTAGGTACTCCCAACCCTGAAGGTTTATACCTAGTTTGAGCATCCCGATTTCAAACCATCGTGCTCGATAAAGATCGCAGAAGCCGGTGTCCATATCAAAGCCTGAGCAAGCATCCCGCTCTCGTTCTCCATCACCGCCATCTAGATGAGCGTTTGATAGATTGCCACCTCTCAGGAGGCTTGCGAGGCGGTGGAAAAGTTACTGTAATCTACAGTACGTGCAAAAAAAACCTCGCTGCAGGACTGCCAGCCTGCCTTTGTGTGTTACACCGAACGCTGTCTGAGACTTTAAACCACATACATTTAAGGTTTCGCAAGAATAGGGTAGTTTTTAAAATTCCTACTTTTAAAATGAAAAGGGGAAGATCACCATTTCTCCCCAGTTTTATAAAAGGTGTCACTAAGGTAGAAGAATGTGAGTTTTAACCGAGTCTGTGTTGGAGCTGTGCCATCTGCCTCGCTTCTCTGCGTACCCGTGGAGCGGTGTCTGCTGTGGAGAGGAGCCGAGTTTCAGGGAGCTGCTGGTAGGAAAAGGGGCTTAATCAATTCATGGCCGTTTCGGCATCGTGTGCTGCAATCTAATCTCAAATATCTAGGTGCTTGTGGCTGTAGTTTTTTGCAGGTGACGAAAAATATTTGCAAGTTAATCGTTAGTTAGTCTGTAACTTGTGAATTTGCTCAGAGTTTCAAAACTGTGGTTCATTTGTGCTAGTTGAAATTCTTAAAAGTTGGTTCAAAAGAAAATAAATTGAAGTGGAAGCGAATAGCTCTTTTTTAATTCTCTCAGATTCAGGTAGCAAAGCCATGGGGATGTAAAGCAGGGTCTTCAACCTACCTCATGTCTGCAAGGTGTCACTCCTGAGAACATCCCTTCTCCTAGCTGTGAAATTGTGCTGCTACAGTAGTTCCTCCAAACACATAAAATCAGAGCGATTGCACTGAAAACCAGATGGTGAAAATCCACTCGCACGGGAAGAGTTTACTTTCATTTGGTCCCTTTAAAATCCCAGTTGTATGGGCAGGGTGGGTGTCATTTGGGTTTGCCTTTTTTCTTTTTCCTTAAGAAAAAGGGAATGCAGAGGGAGCTGTCAGAAATGGCTATGCTACACTTTTCACTAGTGCTAAGATCCTTTGCCTCCCGTTTCTGTTTCCCCTTTCCCTTTTCCGCTTGGATATCTGAAACTGGAATTTTGAGAAGTATCGACCAGCCTCCCCTCAGTGCTTAGGGTGCTGTTCAGTTTGCTGGTTTATTGTCAGGAGCCACACAGCAGTATTTTGGGGGTAGTTACCATCAGGAAGGAAAAAACATTGCCAGTTTTCCTATTAGAATTTATTAAATGATGAAACAGCTTTTTGTGTTTGCTTTAGATTATTTGGTAGCTTGTTTGATTTCAAAGGTGTTTCTGATATCGTCTAATGCATCAGCAAAGTAAGTTGGATCTTAAGGAGAGCACTGCTTTAGAACAGGATCCTAAACAGATTCGTCTTTGGGAATATCCTCGCTACATGGATCCTGCGAGTGAGAACGCAACAGTTCAGACCCCAGAAACTGCTTTTAAAGTGTCCTTCAACTACGACTGCCCTTTAAAAAGATGAGCTGCAATCTCGTTGGAAAACGCTCCCCTACCAAACTCTGCACTGCCCTATCCACCGGCGGACAGTTGGCTTCGTCTGGGTTTGTGAGGGTGCCTAATTTTAAGCAGAAATGAACCCAAAATCCAGCTGCCTGGGTTGGTGTCCTGTTTGGTGTTCGTGCAATAATTCAGCATTATTTTGAAGCCTCAGCAGAGGGCACTGTTGTAGCATTAAAGGCTCTTGAAAGTCTCATCTCCAGCTTGTCTTGCTAGTGTGGTTTTTTTTCTATTTTGGAAAGTGTTTAATGTTCTCCGTGTAATTAAATTCAGTTCCCTGTATAATTAGCAATGGAGCCTTATTCTTTGTGCCACTGCTGTGGATGGTATTATTTTTTGTCTCTATTTGCCTTCAGTCAAAGCAAAATACTGTTGCCTATCAAAACGTAGAAAGTTTTATTGCTATCTCTCAAAAGCTAAGCAATATTTAAAGGTGGAAATATGAAACTGTGTAGTTAGTTTCATTTAGTTGCTCCGAGTAAATAGGAAACCTTTAAAATTCCTGCTCGTGGCTCGGGAAATAACAGAGTTAATGCACCATAATAATTTTACCTTTGTATCCAAATGCGTATTATAATGTTGTTGGATTGTCAGTACTTGCAGGTTGTTAAAAATATATATGCAAACCGGTAATATTTAATTATGTGGGAAACCTATTGATTTGATTTGCCAGACTTTTTTTTTTTTCCTCTTTAATTTGTTTTCCTATCTTTGCAAGAAGTTGTACTGTATTGGTGCTGTTTAACATATTGAAATATTAATTACAGAGTGATCAGGCAGAGTTATTTTTCATTAACTGCAAATGCAAAGTAATTACTGTGACCTAGAAATAGTTTTCTTGTCCAAATACCTGTAAACATCTTAATTTTTTTTTCATTTATGAAGACCAGCTACAAAACATTGTGTCAGAAAGAAATCATTTTCTCTGGTATTAGAGATCTTAAATCTTCGTGCTCACGTTATATTAGAATGTTCTTACTGCTTGTAAAGAGAGGATGTTTGGAAGACGGAAGTCTGTTAATATTCTGAAATGTTTGGCTCTTAAATTGGCAAATACATACAGAATTCATTACTAAAACCGTGTTCTAGTTTTCTTTCAGAAAGTGACTCTTTGTCTGTAACTGAGTTGAGCGAACAACCTGGAGAAGTTTGCATTTAGAGATCGAGGGATACGCTCTGCCGCCGGCTGGCAGGATACTCTTACACTCGTTTAAAAATCAGCCACAAAAGACATCATCTCCAAAAACCTCTGTTGCCTTAGAAATAGCAGGAAATCTCTTTTTTTCCTTCTTCTGGTAGTTGAAAATGTTAATTAAGTCATCGGCAGCTAAACACAGTCAGGAGCATCGTGAGGAAAGGAGCACTAAGGAGTTTGAAACGCAAATGTTCGGTGCGGGTCGGTACAGCGCTTCACTTCCAGGGCTTCCACGGGAAATCCTGGAATCGGGGCCTGATCCTGCTGCGGACCTGGGGTCTGCAGGATCGGAGGGCCCCGTGCTCCCCAGGGTCCAGATGCAGGCCGGCCAGCTGCTCGCGGCAGGATTCGTGTCTCAAGGCCAATGCCGCTGTCTGAAGTCGGCGCTAGGATTGCAGCTGGAAACAGCAACTGGAAATAACAAAGGCAAAAGTTGGTTGCGTGGCTTTTTGTCAGTGCACTGCAATGCAACTGGCTTTTACTTTCGCAGAGAGAGGCAATTGCCTCCAGGAAAAAAAAAAAGCATACTCAGTAATATTGCTGTGCAGCGGGTTGTAACGATCTGGCGTTACATATTTCTGAGGGGACTAATATTGCGCCCAAGAAGACACTAATTAAACGTACGGTTTGTTCTTTAAAGCTGGCTTTCATATCATTGCCTATTTATTAGTGTCTCCTTGCGTCTGCTTGGTAGGCTAATATTCAAGCAAATTCGTGTTTCGTCTGAAACATTAATACTGATGTACTGCTCCTGTATCATCTCTGTGGCTGTTATCTGTTGTATGTTTTCCCCCTGAGAGGCTATCGCAGGTTTTTAGTCCAGACTGTTTGTATTCGACAAGGTCAAGATAAGTTTTATCTCCATAGATAAGTCAAGTGCATTAGGATCGATACAGTTACAGTAAAATACATTGGCAATACTTATTGCCAAGATCCTAATGAATTTTTAAAGCATGTAAGACTCTGTCAGTGTAGCGTGGATGCCCTAAACGGGTGTTTATAGCGGGGCCTGTGCAATTATAGAGTTAGGTACTTTTTAAAAATAGAAAAAGTACATCTTTCGTGTTTTTTAACAGGGATGGAGCTTCGTGCTCCTCCTCCCCAAAATCCTAACTGATTCTTTGGGCACAAAGTGTTTACTTTCCATTCACTTGGGTGCCTGTATAGGGATTTATGAGGCTTATCCCCAAGTTACCTGTTACGATTATGAAGTTGGTCTATTTTTAGCACTCTAATAGTTTTTTGGAATTTTACCTTCTGTTTTTTGTATTGACAAGATAATTGTCTTTGTTTTGGCTTTGACGGAGTGGCTTAGGCCAGTTTAATTTGTGATATAAATTTCCCTAGGTACATATTTATGCAGTTAAATCAATAAGTATTTCATAATCTCTCTAAATACTTATGTAACTTAATAATTCCAGCCATTATGATGCATCTACTTAAATATGTATTTTATGTAGGGGCATTTTAAAATGCAAATTATAGGCATTATTTTCCTTCAGGCTTTGTATTTTTCTGTTGCATCAGATAGAGAGTAAGAAAATTAACCCACAAAAAATCCTGCTAAAGTAATACCGAAGATCTGACTTATATCCGGTAAAGATAATTCGGTGATAAGACTGAATGGCTCGCTCAAACTCATTTTGCTTTCTCTGTTTTCCGTAGTTGATCTTTTAAACTGTGCGAAGCAGCACAGTAGCGTAAGGACTAAGTTAAGGAGAAAGTTTCCACCTTCGCCACAGTCGTGCACCTACTTTTGGGTCTCTTAGTAATACGCTGTTGTCATCTCTTGTGGCTATGTTTTCTACCCCTCCTGACTCCAGAGTACCCAAAGATTGCTTCTTTGTATTTTAGGGCTTTCAAATTCAAAGTTGGGATTGATAATACCGTGTTCGGAAGCTGCTGTGTAGCTTCTCTTCATCTTTACCACGGAGGTTTGATACCTGACACTTTTAATTTAATTTAATTAGGGAGGCAGAACCCCATCTTGGTGTTCATTAAGGGGATTATTCATCAAAGTTATTGCTTCCTTGATGGAGAATAACAATGTCACTAGCAATGGCTGATGTTGCTCTCATAATTATATTACTTTCTACTATTTTTCTCTCCAGGGCTTTGTACTTAGTCTCTTTATTTGAAAATTTTAAATTGAGGGAAGCGTAAACTTCTGGTATAGCAAATTCATGAGGGCCACATTTATTTTAGTCTGGTAGCTTTATGTTGTGTGAATGCTGCATTGAATTTTTTTCCTCCTGCTTTTTATTGGTTCTCTGCGCTGTCTTTAAATATTTGTATTTCTTTCAAGCTTAGCTGCACTTCGGCTCAGGGCCTGAGGTTTCTGGCTGCCTGTTTGCTGAGGTAGCTGAACTCTGCCGTGCTGAAATCCTGCGGAGATCGCTGTAGTACAGAAGCCTCTCTGGAGCAGGGAGTCACCGTGGGGTTTGCTGGAACAGAGTCGAAATCTAATGTAAAATTAATAAGGGGGGAGGTGGGTGGTGAGGGGAAAGCAGACTGTTTGCAAAAGTTATCTTTCGTAACACAGCCCTAATCAAATATTCAGAAAATGACTGCTTTAAAAATAGAACAATTGTCCTTCTAAAACATGACTAGTTTGGTTAATTTACCCCCAAGTATCTGGTGTCTGTGACTCAGAAAAACCCTTATCTACTAAGGGGGGGCGGGGGAAGAGCGTTGCAGAAAAGGTGACAAGTTTTCACCTCTTTCCTCAGAGAACATTTTTATTCCACTTTAATCAGCCTGCCAATAAAAGAGTACTTGGCTTTCAAGGGGAACCAAATCAAAATATACATTTATCAGTCAGGAGGCAGAATTCAATCGCTCACAACTGATGAACTCCAAAAGGAATGAAACTAGTACTATCACGCTGCCGTGGTGGTTTGCTTTGTACTATCAAAGAACTGGGACTATCTTTTTCTGCCACATCCACTGTTTGTCTGTCATCCCTAATTACGGCCTTTCAAAAGAAAGGCTTCGTAATTGCTGTTAATGGTTAAAATAGAAAAAAAATTCGTATCTAGATAACTAAACCAGCGTTCTGCCGTGCGCGGATTTGTATGCTCTGCAGCTGCCAAAATAACTAAGCAAAAATATTTAGCCGGGGAGATGAGGCAGAGGAAAGAGAAAGAGGTTGCGGAGCGGTGTTGTCATACAGGGCTCCTACAAGGGCAAGTCGTGGGTCTGTCTGAATGAAATAAAACTTTATTTTCCGCTAGGAGAGGAGACTCCAGGTTCACGTTGCACTGCGCAGGTAGGCTCGCGTTTCGCTGTCCTCTCTGCCGCTCTGCTTGAGAAAGAAGAGCCTGAAGTGGAAAGAAGTTGGGGTTTGGGGTTTGAGTTGGGTTGTTTTGTTGTTTTTTGTTTTTTTTTTTACTGAAGCGAAGTTGGATGCTGTATCACATGTGGGTGTTTTCTAGGTTGTGGGAATTGGTTGCGCTGGGTTTTCTGCTTGTTTAGCGTGAGGCGAACACATTGCTCACTTTATTGATATTAAACAGAGTCGTCCTGATGGTTACAGTAGTTAGACTACAGCATTATACACAAAGCTGAATCTTTCTGGTGAGAGAAACTGCATTCTTTGGGCTTATCTTGCTCCCTGCACTGGAATTTACATGCGTAACTACCAGTGCATCAAGATGAGTTTTTCGCCTTTGTGTGGTTTGCATCTCAATGAGGGTGGAGAGGTGCAGTCTGTTTAGCTTTCCTTCTCCCTGCCCTGAAAATTGGTTAAAACTCACCTCATACTTTATTTATGCTTTGTTCCATCTGACTTCTCTTCTGCTGGTAAGGATTTATGAGGCCAGAAAGCATGAGCCAAACTGCTCTTCTGTTTCATTTTCTCCACTTCTCCTCCTTGTTTGCTTTCCGTTCGATTTGTGGCTCCCCGTGCAGAACACGCTTCCCCTGCCCGCCTGCACACCCCTGTAGGGCCAAGCTCCAGCACAGCCCGGGATGCTCAGCTCCCCTAACACATCTCCATGCCTTGTTAAAACCCGTGCCTCCACTCTGGTGTCCTGGGATTGCAGCCTGAAACTGGTTGTGCAAAATACCAGCCTTGGCGTGAGTTTGATGTGCAAAAACACCGGGATCTGACCTCTAGTCTCTACTTTTCCCCTTCCTGTGGTTCCACAGTATCTCACTTGTGTTGCCCTGGTCTGGGGAGCTTTCTGCTCTCCTCCATCCCACTGAGCTCCATCCTCTTTTCAGATCTCACCTCCTGACCTCCTTTTTTTCCCCAGGAGTCGATGAGACAAAGGAGGTACGTTGTCATGTGGATGGTATATACAAATAAATTGCATTGTATTTTTTCACTTTTACGGTTGATTTTAATCTTGTGCTTCAAAAGCATGCGAGTAGAGGTTGCAGGTAAAAGAAATATAAAGTAGGATTGTTAAAGTGCCTGTTTGGGTCAAGCATTTGTGAAAATGAATGTGTTGATACTGCTTGAAGAGATGGGAGAACTTGTGGTACTCTAAAAAGTGGGGACAAACAAGGTAGAAATGTGATGGTGGGGGAGAAACTTTCCTCTCTTCTTCCGTTCAAGGGTGGTTACGTCAGTCGTAGGGTAGTAGGAGCAAAGGGGTTTCTGTGCTCAGGTATTAATTTCAGGACTGCTTATATTTAATTGACATGAAGCTAAGTGTGCTTGATTTAAAAGGTATGTTGCACAGCTTCGGAAAATGAAGTTTAGGAAAACCAAGTAGAAATGTAAATAACACGTTTATAGAAATACTCTTACGGCTGCAGATAAATGATTTAGGTTTGTAACTTGCTGTTGCTTAAATAAACAATTGACTTCACAAACAACAGCACAGAAACCAAAAGTTTTCAAAATAACCTTTATTTTTAAAGAAGAGCTGAAGGAGAATTGTAAAGCTTTGCATGGAGCTTCTTATTTTTCGCATCCATGGATTTGCATTCATGCTTTTGTCAGAGCTTCGCAGGCTTCGTGCTCTCGTGCATGTTGTTTGAATTCTTGCCCCTCTTGCCCAATTTTCTGATAATGTACTGCACGCAGGAACTATTTATATATTTGCTCCGGGAAAACATGGATACTTTACTTCTCTGTTAGCTAATTTTGCTCAAGAAGTAATCTACTGAAGGTGGTAGTGTATTTTGGATCTGAATGACTTGGAATATTGTATATACAGGCTACTAAAGTCTTAAATTAAAATGTTTGTACGGGTGTGTGTGAATATAGATAGTTCTGTGTTTTCCAGAAAGCTGATGATTAGAAAAATGATAAGTCATTAGACAGCACTAGATCACATGAAGCTTGGAGGAGGAGGCGGACTTACTAGGTAAAGGATGAGTCAGAAGCTGACAAAGTTCTTCAAACTTTGGTAATTAACAGAAGTGAAAACAGGAGTCAGCAGGAGCCAGAACGACAAAGATCTCTAACTTCTTTTAAGAATGCGGAAACCCAGGTGCTGTAATGTTGGGTCTGTATCCTGATAGAGGAGTCGGGTTGTTATCCTGGGTGTGATAGGTACATTCCAAGTGTATCACAGAAAAGCATGGAATGTCCCTTGGAGGACAATTGTAGAACATCCTACCCCAAAGAAAAAAATACGTTCCCTTAACTTTCCCTGCAAGACGTGGGTGCTGAATCATAAGGACTTAGAATAGATTTTAACAGAGCTGTGTCCAGTCTTATTAACTGTATCAAATTATTCCCAGGTTCTTCGCAAACTTCGGAGGGTTTTGGCAATATATTTCCTGTATTTAGCAATACAGTTTTTGAAGGGAGTGGCGGGGGGGGGGGGAGGATGCATTTTATATTGTTGTCTGTGGGAATTAAAGGCCTACTTTACCTCCTCAGTACCTCTACCTATACTGCTTTTTTTTTCCTTTTTTTTTTTTTTTTTTTTTTTCTTTTTTCAGTGAATATGTAAGATGACTAGATACTCGTGTCACAGTTTTGGCCAGCGGGTTCTGCCCTTCCTGGTCTAATTAGCTGCCCTGTTACATTGCTGTATTATGTTGTTTGGCATGTGGCAGCCACCTATTACTACTATTTTTTTCCTGACCCTCCTATAAAGGGAAACCACAATAATAGAAGGGGCCTCAGATTTTGCAGCCAATTCGCTGGATGTGTTTGTGTAAGTTACTTCAGTATTCTCGAGCCATTTTTCTTCCGCTTCCATGGCCAGATCATGTTCTCAGTAAGATTAGTGGGAAATGTCCCTGTTATTTCTTTTGGGGGCAGATTTTGCTACTGTGCATTTATAACTTCAAAGACAGCAATAAATAGCCGGTCACCCTTAGTGGAGCAAAACACACTTGAGTGAAAGGTCAGAAAGGGTGGCAATGCTAAGAAATGTCTCTGAATGTCAGAATCAATTAAAATACTACTTTATTTAAATTACTGATTTCATGGCATTATTCTAATTCATGGAGCCTTTTAAAGCCATGAGTTCCATTTGGAAATATTAACGCTAAAAAGCATCGGGTGCCTGAAAGCTGTGGGTTTGGGGGAGTTTATTACTTTTTTTTTTTTAGGAGACAAGTAACTTGGAGTCTGTTTAGTTTACAAAAGCATAGATGCGAGGCACAAAGGAGAGATTGATTCAAGACCCTTTCCTTGCTGCTTTTTAATCCGCTGAAATTATTGTATATTCTTAACCCTATAAGTAACTGAAGTTGGAAACTCAGCTATCCCTTAAAAAGGAAAAAAAACCCACGTTGATGCATTGGGTTTCAGAGAAAGACGCCACCGCCGTCGCCTGCAGTGTGGTGGTAACCCGAGGGTCAGGCGAACTTGAACCGCAGCATTAGGTCTGTCGTTATGTCTATCAAGCTTTTCCTGTGAACCGGCGCTCCCTGACTCGGGCTCTCGCGCCGCTGCTGCCGCCGAGTTTTCAAAGCAGCTCCTTCCTGGTGCTGTGGGCACGAAAGAGGAGAGAAAGACATGTCATCCCCTGGTTTCACCTCCTCCCTTCGGAAGGAGCTTTTACTCGCTCCTGAGAACTTCTCCCGAGCTATTGCGATGGGAATTAATGCCATTTAAAGAGAAATATGTTTTGGCAGGCCGTGTTTATCTTACAATAGGAGTTGCTAAGTGTCTAATGTGTGGCTTGGTTCTACCACAGGCTAAAAACCTCAGTGCAACGTTTCGTGTTTTAGTTGATGTTCACTTAATGTTCAGAACAGTAACAGCAAAATCCAGCTTTCCAGAAGTAACTAATAGCTCTTAGTCTCATTTTTCAGGTTGTGGTGCTCCATACTGCTTTAAAATACGATCTGATCTTTGTAGAAATGGCTCAGTTCTAAGTGTTCGTATACTAAACACATGCTTGCTTCAAAAGGTAGTTTAAAAATTCGTGTGGTAGCTGACCTGGAGGGCAGACAAATTGCCTTTTTAAGAGTTTCTCCCAGTATTGCCAGTTGGGTTTGCTTATAACTTAGTACTTTCCAAATTAGACGACTACTGAAAAATACAATTTCCATGAAATAACAGCTTCTGGTTTTCAGTATTACAAACCCAAGCAGCCATTTACACCTTGGATTTTACAGCTGTGATGATGCACAAGATGATTCAACCAGGCTGAAGCTCCAGTCAGTTCAATGTAAATTCCTCTTTTTTTAAGCCAGAGGAAGCAGGATAACATTTACTTCAGCCATCAGTATAACAGGCAGTAGATTTCTCATCGGCCTGCTTTGTGTGGAGTCCAGGACATTCAGAATTTTAAAACTTATTTTCCCCTCTGATATTGCCTGTGTGCACCTCTTGCAGCAGGCAAATGGTTTCACTGGCAGGGCCAGGCTAAGGAGCACTTACTGATAAGGAAAAGTGACAATGAACTTCAAAAGAAACAAAAGAACCCAAAAAAACCCTAAAACACAGGCTGTTTGAAAGCTTGACCTCTGCTAACTTGACCCTGTGTTTCAGGGAATTTTGTTTGTACTGAATGCAAAGGAATGGCTGCGGGTCTGCAGCGACACACACACAGCTGAAAACTCCACAGTGATTAAATCTCGATTATCGCAATACCTTGATTATAGTCTTGGTTATTTTGTTCCTCCTGATTTTTGCAACTTCTGGGTGGGCTTAAAGCACGTTACAGTCATAACTGTGAGAACTCAAAAGGGTTTGCAGTGAAAACGACCTGCAGATAAAGTCCAGAGAGAAACACAAAATACTGCTTTAAAAATAAAAGTGGTAAAATGTAGAAAACTTCTGATAGGCTTTTTTACCCCTCCATTATTTTTTTAGATCCTTGGATTAGCAAATGTAGTTGAGAGAACTATACAGTTTGTATTTTTAATACTCTTCTGGACCCATTCGTGCCCTTCCAGGCATTTCTCAGGAATAACCAGGGACCCCCCCGCCCCCGGCATAGACAAAGCAGTTATTTTCTTTTTTGAGAAATTTCTGATTCCTGACAGTTGGAGCAGGAGCAAGACACAGGCTTTCCTGCTCTTCCTGCCTTTTTGCTTGGCAGGGTGGGGAAGGACCAAGGAGGGCAGAGGGAGTACTTGGCGGCTCAGGTGGTGGACGCGGGCTGGCATGGAAATGCACCCTCTCTGTAGGGCTACAGGGAGGTGTGTGGGGTCTGAGCAGCAGATGCTGAATGACAGCACCAATCTGGTTAGTTCTTGTACGAGAGTGTTTTATGCAACAGTTTGTTTAAATAAAAGGAAAAGAAACAGTTTTGTCAAATAGCAGAGGAGGTAGCATGGCGTGGCAGGAGATCGTAGCAGAAGTCGTCTTTTAAGTGTAGTAGATAAAAGAGGTGTTGGGGGTGCAGGTAGCCTAATCTGCTGGAGATCTGGGTGAAGTGCCAGTTGTGTTTGTGTGTGTATTCCCTGCATTGTTAGATGCTTCTATGTCTGAAGGAGTGCTAGCTGCTGCAGGAGCTTTAGAAAGGTATGAAAAACATTCCTTCTAAAAATACTGGGAAGCTCCCTCCACCCCCATTGTTTATTGGAAACTTTTCCCCCCTCTTAAGATATTTGATTATGGTGTAATGCAGCTAATTTAAGCATCTGTTTATCACTGCCTGGCTAGACTGAATGTGAAATTTCAATTGAATTACCTCCCAAGAGAGCTTTGAGCTCTGAGGGTAAAACAAATCATTTTCTCTCCATTCCCCTGGGATCGTCAATAAAAAGAATTCATCTAAATAGTTTACATGCGTTTTGAAATGTTGCATCTAGTAGACTTGGTTTTGTTGTTTGTGGAAAATTGCCAGTGCGAGTGGAATATCGGCTTTAACTCGACTGTGGCAGTGTTATAGCATGGTAGTACAGTGTCTGGAAAGGCTACAGCTGTGAAAGCATTTGCATTTCAGTAATTCATATTTGATCAATAAAAGCGCTGCTTTATTTCAGAACAGAAGATAGCGTATAAACCTGAGCTTACTACAACCTCAGACACGAGGTGCCACCAGCCCAGCAGCTTCTCCAGCTCTTTCAGTTGGCGTGTTACAGTAAAGGGGATTAGTGCCGTGGGCTGCTGGTGGGACACCGTGAGCCCCTCATAGCCCCCGCAGCTTTGCCTGTCCCTACATATTTGTGTGTGCGCACGTTACTAAAAACATTTCTGCTTCCACAAGGAACAGTAGATTTTCTGGTTTATGTGTCATCATGTCGGGAAAGATCTGGGAGAGGGCAGAGTACAGGGTTTTCTTGCCCTGCAAAAAACCTAGTTACTAGGTTTACATCATCTCTGTCATGCTGGTGGTGTGAGGAGACGAGATTTTCCTTCTAGTCTGCCTTACTTCGATTTGAAGTGAAACCTGCTGCCATCCACATGCAGACAACTTTCAGATGTGATTTGTAGGTGCTTTTGACCTGAATTTGTTGTGCTGGAGGCCGGTGCTGCCTTCACTCACACTGGGACGTGTCCCTGAGCTGCAGGCACCAATCCACGTGCTGATGATGCCCCAGTGTCTCTCCACTGCTCTCTCCAGACGACAGGAAAGTTCTCCCCCAGTTGACTTCACTGACTGGGAAAGAGCCCTAGATTGTCTCAGCATAAATAACTCTGGGCTGCATTTCCAGATGTAAGGACAAAAAGATCAGGCTTCCTTATGGGAATATCCACACTAACCTTTGTGCCCATCACCCGAGTCTCACCAGTGGAAACACCACGGTGCCCTTCAGCTCGGATCTTCTGGCTTACTTGGAGCTGCAGTGTAAAGGCTGAGGGTAATTTCATTCAAGCAGGAAAACTGCAATCCCAAGCGTAATAAAAATGGAAGGTGTCATGATGGTGTGAATGCTTGTACCCCAGCTACTGAACCCCAAACCAGTGTGCAGGTAACCAAAGGGAGGTGGATGGCAGAATCTGTTTTGCTGACAACTCTCCTCTTGCCAGCAGCAGTTCCAGCTGAGATGTAGACGAAGGTCCAGACAGAGGTAGTGAGATGCTTCATCAGCGAACACGTGACACCAGTTTGCCTTTTATGATGTGGATAGTTAAAATTTGCCCTTGCACAGGTATTCAGGCAGTGAAGAAAAACTTCTTTAAAGACCTTCTAGTAGTGATAGTAAGAAGATTGGAGGTAGCCATGCAGAGTGAATACCTGATGATTATTTTGGAGTGGAGATGTGTTCAAACCCACAGAAGCTAGCCCAGGTTAACAGCTAAACTCGTATCATCACAGTTACTCTTTCAGTCTCCTGTCCTGGTTCTATTTCTACTGATCATAAAAACCATCTCATTTTGTTAACTGTGATATTTTTATATGGTGTAGCAGTTGGGATGACAATCAAAAATCAGAGTCTGAAAACTGTGCAAAATTTTATATAAAATAGATGAATGCTTAAAAAAATTGTTCAGGAGTTTGGTATTCCTGCTGTCATTCCAATAGTTGGTCATGTTTACTGGCAAAGCCTAAGGAAGTTAAATGCCATGTACATAGGTGGGAAATTCTCATGTTGCTATAATCAGATGTAGTTCCTACAGTTATCCCTGGGAGGGTTTGAAGAATGGGGCACAATATTGCTTTTTTGCCTTTGATATTTTCTTTAGTAGGGGACACTGACTGTGTAAAATACTTGTTTGCAGAAGCAATAGTAGTTACTCACCGATTGTGGTGGTCTAGGAACGATTACTTCTGAAAGTAAATTTAAATTATAGCAACACTCATCATTAGCAGAAAGGGCGTAATCATGGTAAAGATTTCTGGATTTCTGTTCCAAAACAGTAGTAGACCACAAGTCTTCAGGTACATTTGAGCTTTGGCACATGTAAGATCCAATAGTCTGTATTTCCTTTCTGGCTCTACATATGGAACTGTTTGGACAGTTTAAGTATACTTTAGGTTGTTTAATCCTGACAGGGTTGATAGTAACTTAAGAAACTTTTTTTTAAAACCCAGTACTGCAGTTTATCTTAATGAGCAGCGCACACTGTCAACAGCAAAGCCCCGCTACTGTGTGTAGTAGGGTTTAGAGACCATCATGGTGAAAAAGGACAGGTCTTGTAAAGTGCATGACCAGAAGTAGAAACAGCCCTTCTCCGCAGCCGTCCATAGTCTTCCAGTGTGCCCCCAGCCCAAGGTGCCTCACTTGTGCCCCTCTCACCTTGCTTGTAAACAGTATTAAGAAAAATAATTATTTTTGAGATCCTCGAACCAAAATGGTCTTTTGGGAGAGGTGCGTGAGGGTACCAGCTGCTCAGGATAAAATACATACAAGAGTTTGTGTCATGTTAAAAGTAAGCACCTGCCTAAGAATGATCTTGGAGTGTTTCCAAGTACGAATAAGTCCCATGTCACAAAAAGTCAGAAGTCTCCCTTGAATGAAGATCGTTACCCTCAGGGTGCGTGTTGGTCACTCTTTAAAATTCTTATAAAAACAAAGAAATTAATTATCCAGTATAAAAATGGGGCATATGTCTCCTGGCAAACATTCAATTAACTTTTTAGTGCTTGCTACTTAATGTAGTGTTTGACCAGTCGAGCATTGAGAACGACTTTCCTTTGAAAGGGAGCTGGGGTGGAACGTGGCATTGCGCTGGAGCTTTGCTCCGGTGGCCAGTTGTGGCTGGTCATCAACATTTTTCCCATGATCATTGAGTGTGGAACTAGTTATGTTTTACTTATGCAAGTGAGATGTAGTTTGCTTTGGGACAGGTTTTTTTTGTAGCCTGGGTGATGTTTTATTGAGAATATAATTTAGCTAGTTTTGCAATCATAGACTGGATTGCAGTGGTTGAGCATGAACTACCAATTAAAAGCAACTGTGTAATACTTCTAATTCCCATGACTAATGGGCTGAAAATACAGAGCTCTTTGACCTGGATCCAATCCAAGCTAAAGATGAATTATGCCACATATATCACATTTTCTACTGTTAAAATGGCAAATGGTGCAAGTGTAAAACCCAAAATTTAAGAAATACTGACTTCCAAAGGATGAGCTGACATGATGATGGATATTCGGAGAGTAATGCATGAGAAATACCGGAATAACTTTTTTTTTTTTTACAACTTTTACCTATTTCTATACACATTCTTATAATTTATAATCTCCTTTCCCCATTAATCTCCTGCTGCTTTGCTTACAAGTGAGTGCATACTGAAACAATTGGAAGGGAAAGATTCTCAGGGGTGTTTTTTTTATTGAGTGCCCAGTGTCCTTTACACTCGCAGTATAAATCTCACTGCTACAAGATACATCTTGTTTTAAAAAGTGCATCCTCTGTGTAGAAATTCTAAAATTCATCTTTGATTGTCGTATATTAATTATATTTTCTTTTCCTCAAAAGGACTTGTAAAATTGTGAACTTTGGGTTTAAGTCCAGTAATCCAAACAGCTGAGTTTTGTTGTTCTTGTAGCAGAACAACATTCAATATCTGTGGGTTAAACTTAAGGCTGGTTGGGCTGCTGGAAGCTGTATAAATATGCAAGGCGCTGGAGCTTATGTGAAGGAAAGTGCTCTGCTCGTCAAACGAGGGAGTGATTACGTGGCAGGGCAGTAGGAGTTCTCTTGGAAACAGGGGAAATCATCAGCGTACCGGGACAGAATGCAAAGGTCGATCTGCTGAATACAAATAAAGTATTGAGCACCAGGTTCTGCCTCATGGAGCTGGCGCTTTTGGAACCGCTGTGATAAATGCTCTGATAAATTCGAGGGAATGAGTGCTATTGCAAAAACCTGATGAAGGCTAGAAAGTGTCCAGCTAGTAGGAATTGCATTGCTTGGTCAGGCACAAGGAAATTAAATAGAATTTGCTTTAGTGAAATTGCATCAAGGATGATTAAAGGTGCTGCTGGGAGAAGGTGGTGATCACCTTTCACTGAAGCCCCTTCAGTGACTCTGTCGCTTACTCCTTACGCCTGTGTTGGTTTTTTCTCCTTTGCGCGCTTCCTCTAACTTCACGGCTCCTCTCCTGATCCCTTCTACCATTGCCTTGGGCCTCTGCTCCGAGCCGGAGGGCTGCTTCAAACAACAGGGAGCTCGTTAGAAGCCACTTGCCAGCACCATTCCTTGGGACCATCAAGAGTTTGCCCAAGTACACCCCTAACACAGTGTTCTTCGTTCCCCCATTCTTCATTCATTGTGGTTTGGGTCAAGAGCTGGCCTTTTAGCTTTGCAGCCAACAACTCCAAAAAGCTGGCTGCATGACCCTGGGGAGATGGAGACGTGGGAGTCAGGGCTGCTCCCTGCTCCATCCACAGCTCTGCTGCTCAGACCTGCGGGCGGTACTCCAGTCTGTATCTCATGCTCTGGCTAGATCCCCAAGGCTCTGATCCCTTGCTGCTGAAACCACCTCTGCTGTGATACCACTGGCTTCTCACCTCTGTGGCTAAGCCGCTCTTTGGGTGTTTTCTTGAGGTCTGCATCAAAAGTCCAAGTCAAGCCGCTGTTGGTTTTGCTTAATTATTTTTGCATTACTTTCTAGGGGCCTTTGGCCTCATGGGTGTCGCACAATGATAATTCGCATCTTTCCAATTCTGCCTGGCTTTCTGCAAAATACAACGGCAGAGCAATGCCCAGTGGCTGCAGGCAGGTCCGAGGCCCCGCGGTGCTCTGGTGTGATCGCAGGGGAAGCTGCCATACCACGAATGTGGAGTTTGACTGACCAGTCTTTTAAGGTAAAACAAAACATATGCACACAGAAATACACACGTGTGTGTATGACCATGTGTAACATCCGCGTGTTACCAAGCTGAGATGGTATCTTATGATTTTTTTGTTTCCATTTGATATTTGAATGATCCTGTGGAGATGGGACTGGTGTTACATATCCTAAATAAAATGAGATGCCTTAAAACTCATCTGAGAACCCCTTGGCACTGTAAGTGGTGCCTATTTCCTCACGTGTATACATTTTCTTGAACAGTTTGCCGTTTTTACCTTTTCTGCTGCTGGTTAACACTAGACTGAGAAGTGTAATATTTTTCATGGTTACAGTTGTTGGAGCAGTGCATGTGCAGAGCTCTATGCGGTCATTTATTCCCTCTTCATTTTTGTAACAATTGTAGCATGAACTAATTATTTTCTCAGCTTGAGAGGGATTGGAGTTGCGTTTGATAACTGTTTATTTTACAGACGCTTACTTGAAGGAGTGACCTAAGCTTGGGCAGGGGGGTCTTCTGCTCTGCTCTCTTCATAGGCACAGGGAGGGTCAGGGGCTTTGCCAGGGGGGAACAGGCTGGGCAGTAGGTTGGCACACCGCCTTCATCCGTGTATGAATGTCCAGGTGAAAAGGTAGTGCTGCCACGAACGGGATTACCTTCCGCTCCGTGCTGTCACGTCCCTTTATTGCTCACGCAGCAGCAGGGGCAGCCAGATGGAGCCACATGTCTTGGAAGAGGTGGGGAGAGAGAGAAGCAGAGATGTTTCGGCAATCAGCACGCCTTTGGGTTTAAACCAAGTCTCTTTGCTTATCCCGGGAATTGGAGCCACCAAAATGCTATCTTCCTTCTGCTGTTGACTCCTTTCCAAAGGATTTGCCGTTGGCCAGTATGAAGGAACCTCAAACACACCGCAGAGCTGGAAACTTGCACCAAAATGAAGCCGTATTAATAGTAGTAATAAAAGAGTTCTAGTTTCCTACAGATTTAAACTGGCTCAGTAAATTTGACACCGCATTTAGCCTCCGAGGTGATAATGCATCAGATTACACTGTGTGGGGTTTTTTTCGTGGCATGTCAGTAGAATAGAAACTAATATTCTATATTGGCGTTTCAGAAGATGTTTCTTCAGAGGGTTAAGCTTTCAGTGAGGATTTAAAGGCTGTTAGTGTAAATGTGACCGTGCTGTGTATTTCACAGTTCAGACAGACTCCTATTATGGAGAAAATGTTAACAGCTTAATATTTTGGTTCAGAGTTATAGATGGTAGAATTTTAGGACAGAAATAGATGCTCTGCGTGGCAAAAAGAAAAATTGAAACGGCACTTGAAAGAGTTCATTATCTTCCTATTTCCACAACTTCATTAGTTCCTTACCTTACTTAGCACTCAGGGAGTGTTTGCTGGGTGCTTTGTATGCACACAAAGGGGCAATTTTTGCCTTGAAAAACGTGATCTTGGGGCATGAGATGTAGGATTTGATAATGCAGGAAGCAGTAGATGATGACCAATTGTGTAGAGTTTTAACTGTAACAACTGGTTAAAATATTTGCAGGCTGTTTTTCGACAGAAAATGAGGTGCTCAGTTGCACTAATTCTTTTCTTACAAGGGGTTTTGCTTTCTGTAGAAAACTGCCTTTTTGTGGTAAACCAGAAAACTTTCTTTTTTCCTTGTAGGGAAGAGTTCTTTGCAGGAAACCATTTTCTGACCATCTTTAAAATACAGAGATAGCCAAGACCACTTAAGAGGGTTTTTTTCTCATCACTCCTAAGGAAACTAAATGCTGAATTATCAACATTACGTGAGGTTTACTGAAAGAAGGAATGGTCCTTTCTTTTTTATCCTTTGCCTGTACCCCAGAAGAGGAAGATAATAAAATATAAATATCAGGGTATTTTTACCCCCGAAGTTGTTATTGAGAGCTCTAGCCATTTATTTCAGGGCTTTCCTGTCTTCTCTCCTTTGAAACTGTGCATATTGGTCCCATTTGCAGCAGTTGGCATGGAGATGGCAGCAGCCTAAAACATTTAAACGTGTGTGGGACGAGCGGAGGGGAAACAGGAAGAGGTTCCATTGGCTTTTTCCTGGAAAATGTGACATTTTCACCAAATGTTGATACAGCAAAAGCTTTTCAAGGGAGAAACCAGAGTTTCCATTTGGAAATGCTGCTGTAATGCTGCAGGGAAGTCGCCGCTGATTCGACTCATGTGCCTTCTCTTCCTGGCCTGGGTTCCCTGGGTGGATTTCTTTATCCGAATGACTGTGCCTTTTCATTGAGCTGTGCTGGTAAACCACAGAAAACAGTCTGGTTGGAAAGCTGCGTGTATAGAGAGCAGTGAGGGGAGGGAGAACAGGCACCCAACTGCAGTGCCCGTGAGATACAGCGATGGTGGCTCTAGAAAGCTACATTTGGTTTTCATCTTTTAGACAAAAGCCAACCTCATGGTCCCGGTGATGCTTGTGTTTGCTAAACTGTATGCTTGCCTGTTGAGCTTCCTTTACCATACATGCAACATCAGCATTTACTTGTGTTAAAGCAAAACAGTGTCAGGAGGCACTTCATTAATATAATGATGGGTCTCTTTGGGTCGCCCGGTGAATATTTGACGTTTCAATACCAAGTATCATTCATCACGTTTATCCCTGCAATACCAGGTGTCATTTCCAGACTGCTGGAGCAGCTTTGGGTAGCAAACCAGTGGCCAGACTATCATTAGCATGTAAGATTTCTTGATTCCTGGCCTCTTACCTGACCTTAACAAACATGGTAATTTTGGAATAACTGCTGTTCTGGTAGGGTTTTTAATGAAAAAGAATAATATTTGTATATTTTTCATTTTGGCAGCCATCTGTTGAGAGGTCTCAGCCCAAACAAGCAAAATCAGAGTTATAATAGATGAACAAACAACTCTGTAGATGTTCTTAGTTATTGGGAGTTACTATAGCAATAGGCTGCCACGGATTCCCATATAATGGTTCTGGTGTGTGGCTGCTCACCACATCAGTCAGCCTGGAGGTGCATCCTCCCTGGTAATGGATATGGTAAAAATATCTTAGCTACACATATACCATAAAATTGGGGTTTCATGGTACTCGGAACGGTAAGAGTTATATGGCCGTGTGGTTGGTTGGTTTTTTTTCCTGTAGCAGTACAAGTGTTAATCAATTACCAGAATTTTTTGCAGTGGGATAACTCCAAGTGAAGAACTTTTTGTTACAGCTTCCCTGTGCTTGGTCTGGCTAGTGCCAAAGCAAGGTGGCTGTGTGACTGTGATGGGGCAATCCCATTTTGCAGTGTATTTTAAAGGCCATAAAACTTTATTTGAAGGGCAGAAGCAGAACACTTGGAATGTGCTTCCTTCTTCTTAACCCCAAAGTCTCAACTCTGTGACGGCATGGGATGGTTTCTTCTTTCTGGCCCTCAACAGTGGCTTTTCCCAGGTTTTTAACTAATTCTGAGTGGTGTGTTTACAGGCTGCTCGTGGTGCATATTTCCCTCCTCACCAAATAATAGCTTCTCACGTAGCAAACTGTAGCCCTCCAGGTCTTCACCTCCAGCCTAATGTTTTTTTGGAGCGCTCAGCACATCAAAATTTGACCCAACAGTGTTTATTTCGATATGTGGTCTTGTACACGCGTGAGGACATTCAGGCATAGCGGGTGCCTTCATTCAAATCTCACGTTGCTCGTTCAAATAAACTGTGCTCTGTCTGAACGGCTGATCAATAGCAGATCGGTCCCTTCCTTAGACAGGAGGAAATCCAATGGAAAAATTGATTATTAACACTATGTGGTAGAAATACGAGAACAGAAAAGGCAGGAAATCAGGCTGGGGTTTATGGTAGCTGTTTTAATTTGGCTACATAGTTCATAAAACGTCCACAAATTAAATTATGTGCTTTGGTTGTAACATGAATATGGATTTTGGTATACCGAACTCTGCATGCATGGGAAATCTGGTTTTGGCTGTGGGAGAGGTGTGCGTAGAGCACAGAGAATTTGGGGATGGATAGAAGGGGTGTACTGCTTGTACAGGAGAGTTTAGGTTGAGATATATACTTAAAAAAAACCCCAAACCCAGAACAAAGTAATTCCAGCTACAGAGTGTATTTTCAGGCCTTCATATGGTTGCTTGACTATAATCTCATTAACATTTCTTTTAATTGGATATGGAGGCAGACTTGAGCTCTGAAATTTAGGTTTTAAAAAAAAATCAGAATTGCTCCTGTTGAGGGATTTGGTTCAGGATCCTCTTTAAGCATATATGGGAATATTCACACCGGTTACTACAGGCTCGCACAGATACCTGGATTGTTATTTAATGGTGATTACAAATGGGAACCAAAGATCCTTATAAAGCCATTGAAGAGAGACAGGAAGATGATTCAACAGATTGAATATCTCAACTACATCTCTAAAGAATATTACACAGATATCCCCGATTATCCCTTATTTTCCTCCCCACCCTGTTTCTCCAACAGAGATTTACACTAATCCATTAGCAAAAACAACAAAAAAAGGCTGTTTCCTTCTTTGTCTCACAGATTCTTCTGGCCTTAAACACAACACAATCTACAAAAATGCAATTATCGAAGGTTTCATTTTTAGCGTGTCTTGTCACTGCTGAATGAAGAACCTGGGATTTTAAAAAAGCACGTAATGTGACTTAAACGTGGACGGTGAGTGTGTTACAGCAACAGTATCACACGTTCATTTCCTTTGTATATCTTACTTCAGTTTTGCAAACTAGGATGAGGTTTTTCCAGCTTTTTCTGTATACTTTTCCAGGGGTTTTTGTTTCCCAAGATGTAAATTGAAAGGGATGGCATTTCCACACAAAGAGAAGAAATGTTTATTTTAAGAACACACAAGCACCCAGTTACAATATAACTTGTTGAATCCTCCATGCCAGACTGGCTTTGCTTGGAAGATGAATGTGAATTTGAAAAGGACCCTGTCAAGGCAGTTGGGCTTTACAGCTTATTCCTATTAGCCACATCTTTGCTTCATGCTCCTGTTTTGTCTTTTAAGCCTGCAGTAGCAACGTTTGAGGGCGGGGGGGGGAAAGGTTGCAGCCTTGGTGCTTACGGTGAGATATTCTCACGGTTTATGTACCATTTCTAAACACGGGCCAAGCCTTTCCCTCTTCCCCCTCCCCAGAAAGAAGACAAAAAGGACACAAGCACCCAAAAACCTCAATACGAGCAGAGAGAAGCAAAATGAGCAAAACCTCAGAGGAGTTTTGGTTGTTTTATTTTTTCCCAGGCCAACGTTGTTGCTAATTCACAGATGGAGCAGGCTGTGGCTGCGGGGAGGTGTGCTGAGCTCCCAGGCGGCTTGGCTGGTCGGGATGGGGATGCTGTAGGTGACGGCCGCGACTGGCCATGTCCGTCTGCGGGTCCATGGGCACAGCAGAGATCAGGCACCAACTCCATCTCTCTTTTGGCTTGCGTGGAAGAGGAAACTGGTTGCTTAAAGCAGGCTACCGCGTTTTCCTAATGCCTTCTTTCTCTGCCAAAGTTTTACAGATGCAGGGAATGAGAATATCCTCCTACCACCTTTCCGGAGGCATTTTTATACCCGCACTTCACTATAAATCGGAGAAGCAATAAAACAAGGGCAAGGGACGGTGTAAGGATCAGCTTGAGCCATAGCAGTCGCTTCCTGAGGGTGCTTAACCTTTCACAGATTATTTTCTTTTTGTCTGACTGTTGCATATGTATCTGCAGACAGTGGTGCTTTTAGGAAAAATTAGAAGTGGGAATTAAATATTGAGCTACAGGATGATACGGCAAAGCTGGGGGTTTCTCATGTAACTTTGCAGAAACGTCCTGCTTCCCGCTGATCTTTTATTCAGCACTTGGAGATGTAAGATTTGCAGTCCTTTTTCTGGCATATTTTTAAATACTCGTATGCTTCTTGCACTCCTCTTTGCTGTTCGGATTTCTATATTTCTAAATGTAATGTGTATGGACAAGGGTTCATAAATATATATGTGTTCCTTGACGGTTTCAGTTCATGCGTGCGTATATGAATATATATCCCTCGATGGAGTTTCAGTTCTGCTGCAGACGCGATGGATTTCTCCCTCTTTATCAGTGGCACCATTAGTAAAGATAGAAATGGAAACTTTTTCAACTAAAACCAGCTGGGATATCATTGATCAAGATACTGTCTAACCCAGGAAAATGGGGTGTAAGTAGTAATTGGAGCTGTAATGCAGTTGAAATGATGTTTTTCTTGCTGTTTGTTTTTAGGACATTTCATGACCTATTCGTTCATTCTCTTTTCCCTTAAAAATATTGATTTCTTAAAGCTAAACATAAAGAGGGTTTTAGGGCTTTTGAAACAACAGATAGATAAAAAGGTTAGAATTTCGTTCTTTCAGAAAATAATATTAGAAGTTTTTATAAGGGGAAATATGACTAAAATTTTCAAATCAGTGACATCTTTTTCCTTTAACGTGTTATACATAACATTGAAAGCATGGAATGAGCCTTCATAGGTTTGTGGGGTTTTGGTTTTTTTTTTTAAATTCAACCTTCCCAAGACACTGGATTTACATTTTAAAAAGAAAACACATTACAAAGACCCTGCTTTAACTGTAGAGAAATGAGCATTTGATGATGAGTTTCAAAGGAAACGGATTTAAGTGTTCAGTGAGGACTGTGGCATTTGGCATGTGTGCAGATTCAAGCAGTAAGTCAAAAAGACACAGATAAAATATTGTCAGGGAACTGGCTTTGTTGCATCTGTTTTGATGACAAAGATCTAATTTTGAATTATTTCGACAAATCAGAAATGCAGTTTTACACCAGCAAGTGTTTTTACCTTATATTTAGAATGCCAGGCAGACAAAACAACTTTCCTTGACTATCTCCTTTTCAATACTGCTTCTCTGTAACTGAGTTCCAGTCAGCTCCGGAAACTAATTTACTTTCCTTTCTCAAACGCATTTTAAAGACAAAAACTAAACTGTATTAAATATTTACGTGTCATCAGTCACCGTAATTACCATAGTGTTTATATTCTGTTCGCAGAGAGCGAGGGAGGTGGTCATGCAACATCGAGAGGCAGTTGATATTTAGGAGACAACTTCTATCGTAGCGTGATCACTGTGAGAATACTTTGAGGCGAGGAAATACTTTTTTCCAATCAAATGCATTTTATTACAAGATTCAATCATCGATCTTGCCTTGCAGCTCTCCTTTCTCAGTTGGCTGCGTGGACGTTATTAATTTTCACTACAGGTTAGCCCCGATACGTCTCAGATTTTCCCACTTTCTTCCCTCTGTAATTTTTTCCATTCTTTCCCTCACCCCAAGTACTTCTTCCCGGCATATGCCCATCGTTTTTATACTCTTCTTTGTATGAGGGTGATAATAAAACAGTGTTATAGCAGCCCTTAGTAAACGTGGAGTCTGTGTGTATTGATTACGTGAGATTAGTGGCTGTAGATATGTATACACACAAAAATAGCTGTTGTACATCTTTTGGCCAGTTGACCTCACTGCTGATCAGCCTCCCATTGGATTTCTAGTATTAAAAACTCCGTAATAAATTCAGAAAATTGCTTTCTTATTAATCAGTATTATGGAAACAGAGGAAAAGTTCTCAGCTTTCATACTCTATTTCTGAAAGATGCTCAGCAGCTCCTCCCGTATAACACACCGAAGGCACGTCCGTTCCTAGAGCAGTGTTTAGGTGCTGTGTATCCTGACAGTGCATTACCCTCGCTATTCAGAAGGGGTATGGAGCACCAATTTTTTTGTACAGAAAAGCTGTTTTATTTTAAATAAAAAAAAAAAAAAATCCGTAGCAATCCAAAAAGTGTTTCTGTCCGTTAGAAGTTTGATAGTAACACCTGGGCTGTGAACAGCTGGAAGAAGTTTTAGTAGGTCTGAGTCATTATTTGTTAAAGCTGAACTGTAATCTTTATTTCTAACTGCACAGCCCCTGCGCGCGCACACACGCATCACGCTGGTGCTTTGCCTTTTAGCTTCATCCCAAAAAAATGCAGTCATCTCAAAGCAGGCCAGGAAAAGGGTTGTGCAGGTATTTTGTTTATGTGCTCATTTTCAGACAAATCACTCCTGCGGTACCTTGGTTTTATGCTGAGGGAATCCTAAAGCATCTGAAAAGTCACACCTGCATAAGTCTACATGAAGATACAGCAGAGCCCTCTCTTGTGAAAGGGATTCACAGCCCTTTGCCTAAATTTTGTCCTCCTGCACGATGGTATGAAGGACTTCATCTGATACACCGTAGTGTTGTGAAAATTAACAGATTTAACGTCTGAGCAAAGTAACAAACCATGTTTATTTTTGCCTTATTTGCAGTCCCATCACTCCTACATAGATGCATCAAGCTCCGCAGCAATTATCTTAAAAGGATGAAAAGCAGGTTGGAAATGCCATTAGGATTCTGCACAAGGACCTCTGAGCATTCCACATCTCCAAAAAATTAAACATTTCAGCCCATCCCTTAGGGCTGCAGAGGTAGCTCAGCTCCTTGCGGTATGCAGACGCTTGTACCGTGAGTTGCTGTTTCTTCCACCCACCCTCATGTGAAGTAGTAAGAGATTTTGGCCATGGGACACGCAAAGCCATGAGACCAGATAATTGGCATTTAAAAACGTTGCCAGGTTCATGTAAAATTGTATTTTATTTTCTCATCACTCAGGAGAGTTGTTTATTTAATTTTTGTGACAGTGGCAGTTAGAATAAACATGCTAGTGTTTCAAAAAGCATAATAATGCATTGTTTTTATGGGGAAACAGAGCTCCTGAAGAAATGATGGTTTGATTTTGTGCATATTTTCCGCAGTAAACATTTTTGGCATTCCTTTTTTTCCTTGCCTTTTTTTTTTTTTTAAATACTTTATTTTTCCTGCTTGGTTTAATGCAGCATAACCTCCTGTAAATTTAGTGGGAAGTGTAAATGTATGTAATGCTTTTTCTGTGGTTAGGAAGTACATGTAGCATTAAGTTATTAAAGCTTGACTTTAAACTATGTCTAGGGCTAATGATTTTACAGTATAATTGCTTTAGTTAATTTGAAGGCAGGTATACATACAGCTTATTCCATTTTGGCACTATAAAGTTTGCCATTGGTATTATACCTCATTTTTTATATGATTTACATAATTTGTGAAACAGATTTAATATTTTGTGTGTGAGCTAATTAGTTTCTGGTTTAGAGCCTTCATTGTATGTTCACTGGGTTTTGAACACCTTTTACAGTAGCACAGAAGGTCATTGTTGGATCTAAATTCTTTGTAGAGCAATCAATCCCCTTTTAATAAAATAAGTTGCATAATTTTTAATGTAATTAAATTGGTTTCCACGGAATTGTTTTCAGCTGTAAATTTGCTGGATTGGAAGAAATATGGTAGTGATGTGTTAATTACTGTGCTGTGCTCTTTCCCTTGTTATGGTATACTTAGGCATTACTGGACTTCAGATGAGCGCGGTTTTATGTGCACCTCTACGGAGCTCTTAAGGGGTGTCCGACTTTTCCTGGTAGAGGAGAAAAAACCAAGGAACATTCCTAGTAGAATTAAAAAAACCTTTCTGCATAACTTCCAGAAGATTCAATGTTAATATGTCACTCACATTTATTAGTAGTCGCCAGTTGACAGCGACACCGGCACTTGCCGAGCTCATCGCAGGTGGCGGTGAGGTTGGGTGGCTGAAATAAATGCCCCTTTTCCAGTTCCAGGGGCACGCCAGAGAAACGGAGCCCCTCCGTGCACAATAAGCATCTTAGAGTCACGTCACACGCCAGCCCAAAAAAGTTCTTTTCCTCTGGTATGTGATTCCTACATGAGGGCACATGCTGGCTGTTTTCCTCTCAAAGGAATTGTGTTCTTGGCTGCCGCCATCCAGTGTTTAACAGTACTGAGGGGCTCTAACGGCTCCTGGCTTATTAGGAGTCTAAACAGTCTCCTGTATCCTTTGTGTCAAAATGAGTGAAAGCTTTGGAAATCATTTTGGGATTCATTGAGCAGGAAAAGAAGTTGCTTGAAAGAGGCAGAGAGGCTACTTCACAAGTTAAAAATGGACAGTAACAATTCCTTCCTGAAAGTTTTTGCATCTGTTCCTTGTGCGAACTCAAAAGTCTTTGTTTACTCAGATTATTTCCAGACACAAATGAAAAATAATTCGGGTTTTACTTGTCTGTTTCGGCCTCTCTTTCAACCTGCGTAGCAGCTCATGCGTGCGTGCCCATGCTTTTTTCCTCGGTAAAATAGTTGCACATAGTACAGAGATAAATTAAAGTTAATGAGACAGAACCAGAACACGGGGAAGGTATTTCCCTTCCCTGTGTTTGTGTGCTGCTAGGAACTGGTTCTGGGATTAAAAAAATCAATAATAATAATTCGTTCAGCCGCAGTGCAAGTCCGCACCTCATGGGACAGTGGCTGGAAGTTGTACCCCGTGTGTAACCCTGGTTCTGCTAAACGCATTGCGTGGCAGAAGCACGTACTGACAATTGCCTTCGTGCTCTTTGCTAACGTGCATCTGATTTTATTTAACAGTGCACACGAGCGGTCTCTGCCGTAGGTGTGTTTTGATTATTTCGAAGAACCTTGAACGACGGCTGTGTTTGACGTTTTTACATGTGTACGTAGCTACAGAAAAATAAAACGAAAAATAAAAAGCTGAATTTGTATTGTATTTGCAGCTGTTCTTGCTCAGCATGGAGTTGTTAGACCTTTCCAATACAGTTACACCGGCGGTGGAAGCCTTTAAGGCATGTGTTTCCAAGTGGGCATACTGCTTCTCCTACTTTAAACAATTAGATGAAGTGTAATCTCACTTTCTTCCTGTGGAATGCCACACTTTTATTGCTATCATTTATCAGTTGCAAGATGTAAATAAGACGTAAGCTTAGGAGCCTGGCTCAAATAAAACCGGGTTGTATTGATTCGTGCGTGATACAGAATGAAATGGAAAATCATCTGACATCCAGTCGGTGTTCATCGGGGCAATTTTTAAAGAATAAAGGCTGGATACGTACAGTGTAAATTCCTTATCTTGTTTACGCGTGCAGTTCGAAAAGTCAGAAAGCTGATAAAAATCGCAGCTAATTGTGTGAGATAGTGCCTCTTATTTTCATTATAGGTTTAAAACGTGAGACGTCGCGGCTTAGTCTAAAAGCAGGAGTATGGAAAAACTTCGGAGATATGCTGACAGTTTATTGATGGCCGCCTAAGACAGGGAGGAAAAAAGAAAAAAACCCAACTTCCACGTCACTGACAGCGAATGAAACAGAGTGAAAAAGTGAGGTTTTGTCCATGCAGCAATTTAATGATTTTCTTTAAAAAAAAAAACCCCAGCACCAACCCTTTCCCCATCCCCCTGCACTGCCAGGGAGACAAGACGGCTGCTGATTTCTTAAAGCCTTAAAGTTAGCTGACCTCCTAGCTGAACCCGACTTTAATGTAAACATTTTCTTGAGATGGTTCGTAGCAGGGCCAGCAAATCTGGAGAATATTAGTGGCGCTGTGTTTGCGGGAAGCAGGAATCCCTTGGTAATTCTCGGGAGCTCTTTTCCAGGCCAAGGCAGCCTGAGACACAGTTGTGTTTTCAGTTTTTCAGGGTTCGTTGGTAATGCCCTGTGTATCTTTTTAAAATGTAATTAGTAAAACACATAATTAGTTTTTGCTTTGAAGCTGAGTTTTTCTTACTTGCTTTTGCTCCGTTAAAACTCTTGATCTTCCCCCCACCGTAGGTAAATAATATGATAGCGTAATATTCGTGTTGCTTTAGTCGTCGACGTTTTGGCGTTGGTATACGAATCTAAACAGAAGAGAGGAATTAGAGCAGGGCTTCCTCCGGATCGCCTCTCCTTGCCGGAATATTAAGTTAATACTCCGTGCTTAAGCAAAATGCATGGCTGCTGACTCGGCTCCGATATTTTAAAGAAATTTCTATGCTTGTTTGGGTGTTTGTTGGCACTTTTGGGATGTTCTGGATTGCCTGTTCTGTACACCGTGAATGGTTACAGAGGCTGTGTGGTGCCTGGTCACCCCAAGCATTTTGCAGGTAGAAACTAGGGGCTGAATTTCTCAGTTTTCCTTACCTGCGTGACCTCTTTTCATGGTATTTTGGGTTTATAGTAAGTTTGAGCAGCTGTTGAAATGACATGCTGGTATAATAGCACTTACTTCTTGCTTTTTAGCTTCAAAGCACTTTTCACACGTTAATTGATCTCCCCAGTGTTCCAGTCTGCCCAGTACATGCTGCAGTGCCCAGAATGGGTGCACGGGTGAGCAGCAGTCTGACCGATGTCAGCCACTTGTGCTTATGGCATCCTAGCACATGCTGTGTGTCCTATCACACTGACTATAAAAATCTGGATTTTAACTTGCACCAAAGAAGCATGTTTATCCATAAGAAACCTGTGCCTGATATAGAATCATGGAATCATTTAGGTTGGAAGAGATCATCAGGTCCAACCGTTAACCCAGCACTGGCAAGCCTACCTTAAACCTACCCTGAGCACCACATTCACACATTGCTTGAATCCCTCCAGGCATGGTGGCTCCACCACCTCCCTGGGCAGCCCATTCCAATGCCTGACAACCCTTTCAGGGAAGGAATTTTCCCTAATATCCCATCTAAACCTCCCCTGGTGCAACTTGAGGCCCTTTCCTCTTGTCCCATCACTTCTTACCTGGGAGAAGAGACCAATCCCCCCCTCTCTGCACCCTCCTTTCAGGGAGTTGTAGGGAGCGATAAGGTCTCCCCATAGCAGCTGACTGCTGTTACTGCGTGTTGCATGTATATCTGTACTCCAAAAAATGGGCTCAATCTGTTGACCCATTAGCTGAAAAAATGTGATAGAATAGATAGATTGATGGAAAGAAACTGTGTGTGTAGTTGATTTTTTTTCTGGGAAGGGGAGGGAAAGGGAAAAACCCAGCAAAACTGCTTTTTTGATTGAAAAGGAAACCTTAACAATTTTTCTGTTAAAGAGTGTCTGAAGGTTTTCACTTTCAGCACAGAGCCATAGAGATGGAAAACTCACTTAAGATCTTTTATTTATTGAGCGAACTTGCAGAAAGGAGGAAAAATTAAAAATAAAAAGGTGACAACTGATGTCTTCTGCCTGTAGTTTTTTTATTCCAGCATTACGTACTGCTGCCATCCTGAACAAAACTCCCACAAACAACACGAAACTGGTGCTTTTGCAGAGTCAGAGCAGATCCCAGGCAGGACGTTACCAGCATTTGCTGGTTTTCCTTGAGGAGTTGCATCGGTTAATCGTTCTTCTCTTGCCCTTCTACCCCAACTCTCTCCAGTCATCAACTCTGCCACGCGTTTTCTGGAGCAAGGGCTCTCTTCACTGATTTTCTTGCAGGTTGTAGGGTGCTTTGAGCACACTGGACTCTAGTTGGAGCACGTGTGACTTCCTGAAATATAAATAATAATGTAAAGGGTTTATGGTATTGCGTAATAATTTGATTGACGTTTCTCAAAGGTTTTTCTTTCTTCAGGTTTTGCTCGCAGATATGTTTAATTGGTGTTAAAATTGGCTGCTGTGTATGTTCATTGTCATGGCTTGTTTAATACCTTACGTTTGCAGTTGTCCTAGTTTTACCATCTTGAAAGATGGTTTCTATTTAGTTCCCTTAATGTTTTCCACAGTTTGTTTTAAAACCCACAAATTCAGCTGAAGTGTTTGTTTTTTTACTTAAGAATGTTAACTTTAGAAATAAAATATTTCCTGTTTATCAGCAAAAGTGTTTCTTCCCACTTGCTGGCATGATTTCGAAGATGGATTTTTTATTTTCTTCTCTTTCGCTGCCTTTCTTTCTTCTGTTAAACATAATAAACCCTGAGCAATGATAAAGCTTATTTAACCCAAATATACCTGCCTCACCTCAAATAAATACAAAATAAATTGGGCAAAAGAAAGAGATAATATTTTTGAATCAGTACACAAACATTGCTCTCTGTAAGATATTCATTGTACTGCAATAAATGGGGAAAATATATTGAATTTATGCACACATGATTGACTTTTCATACAGTGAACCCAGGTTAAACATCTTGAATATGGAATATGAATAGAGCTAACATTTTCATATGAAGCAATAATGAAAATGAACAGAGCTCCATTTCGACTGATAGCAAAGAACATTTGATACTCCAAGGCATAAAATGTGTTTAGTACTTGGGTTTTGTTAAGCTTGACAGAAGCCAGGAAATGGGACGGTACAACTGCTGCATAAAGGCTTCTTCTATACCCGATGACAGGCTCGAGGATGTAACTGGGTAAAAACAATAACGCCGCCCGACCGCTCTTCATTCCCTACAGTAAGAGGAGAAGGTATTCATGGCTGCGTGTCGTCAATGGGTTCGCCTCTGAAAACACCAGTCCTCAGGACGTGGGTTTTGTTGCCTGTGCTGAGCCTGGCGCCAGGCTGCAGGGAGAGGGGCAGGAGAGGAGGGAAGAGCAAAACTTCTTCTTGTGGATTTTACAGGGTGGACAGTGCGCGTGATTCGGTTTTTATTGTTTAAATCTTGTTTTGTTCTGTAATAGCTCTGGATGAAGTGGGTTTTCGTCCAGGTAACGGGAAGGATATCCCAGTGCTTTCCTGTTTCAGTGAGGTGCACAGCTTGCAAACCAGCTGCGGTTCAGGAGTTACTGGCACTGCTCGCCCTGGGTTCCGAACCACGGTGGTCTTTTCTCCCCCATGGCAGCATCTTCTAGGCAATGTGCTCTGACAGAGGATAACAAGCCTCTGTTTTCAGGAGCTTTTTCCTGCGGTGATGTCAATCCCTGATGAGCTTTACTTGTTGACTCTGTGCGTGTTACTGTTTGATAGGCAGAAGAATCAGAAGTCAAAATACACAGGTCATGGAAAAAGTGCCTGCAACGTTTTTTATATTCCCTTCCCTGCCCACCCACCCCTTTCACTTCTAGCAGAAGCTCAAGTTGCTTTTCTCTTGCAGCCCTATAAATGCGCTTGTTTCCTTAGTTGTAACCCTATAAATGCTCGTTTAACGTGGATTATGTTTGAAGAGTTGACCTCTTATTTGTTTGTAGTGTTTTAAATTAAAAGTTTAAAGGTACCTAAAAATCAACTTAAAGAAAAGCTTGGCCCACAATTAAGGTTTGACATCTGAGTCTTTCCAGCTCCCATTTACATGCAAGGGAACTTTCCCAAAGAATCCTGCAAGGGAGAAACTCATCAGCGAATACACAGCCTGTATAGCTCTGAAGGAAACCTTGGCTTCCCCTCAATTTAAATAGGCTCTTAATTGATCCTGTGCTAAGCCAGGGTGGGAGCTTTTTGCTTTCTTTCAAGGAGATGGAGACAAAAATAAACTGACAAGGACACCTGTAGGCTCCAAGCTCAGGGTGTTTTCAGACTGTGCTGAAAGGGCGTTGCGATGCTTATAGTTTAATCATCATAACGATGATTTACATCAGCAGCATAATATGTAGAACTTCCTAGTGTAACCATAACTAAACCTGTACCTAAATTCCTTCGGACTGATCTAAAATACCTTGGTATTGTGTATTTTAAATACAAATGCCATATCAGCATCCAGGAGAGTTAAAGAGCCAATGCAGGGCTGGCTACTTCTGTGCTAGCCTAAAGGTGACCAGTCATGCTATTCTTCAGCATCGGCTTCAGCCAGTGTGAGTTCAAAGTCCTGGACCACTTCTCTTTGCAGTGACTGTTTTCTGTATTGTGGGTCCTGTTACACATTTTAAAAATTCATTTTTTAAGAGCTTTCTCTGCACGTTTTCCAAGTTCATTATTGTGAATAGAGTCTCACTTCAAGAACCCTTTGAATATGTGTGGAGCTATTGGCTGATCCAGCACGCAGTCATCTTGTATCGTTTAATCTCAGTTTGTTCACCTGTGAAACGTGTGTGATGTAATGCTTAAAAAATGCCTTCATACACCAGTATATCCTGCAAACAACTAGGATATTAGGTATAGAGAACTTGCTGCTGGGTGGTAGGACAATGGTATGTGCTGAATTCTCTGGACACAGAGCATGCCGAACGGACGGTGCAGTTGTGGGGTTTGAGTATTAAAACTTTATAGTCCACCAAGGAAGCTGCTGCACCTTTTTTAGAACGTCCTTTGACAACCCACGCAGGCTGTTGGAGCTGTATTTTCCAAACCAAAAAATTTGTCAGACAAAATGGCAAAGGGAGAAGGCAACTGAAGGTTGGGTTTTTTTCTCCTGTCCTTAAAATTATCCTTGTTATCTGCAGCTGTAAAACCGTTTTGTTGTCTTGACTGTCTGGAGCCCTGAGCTCTCCTGGTGCAGCATCAGCTTTGCTGTGCCAATTCCTCATCTCAGGAGAAAGATGAACAGTTTTGCAATTAGTGCAGTGGACTGGGATTCAGAAGATCGGGGTCAGACTTTGCTTAGTGACCTTAGGTAGGTCACTTCCTCCATAAATCAGTATTATTACTGTAATATTTCCTTTTCTTCATCTTAGGTATGTCTCCTGTATTTGATTTGTAAACTGTTCTGACTGAGGGCTTTTCAGGTTAAGTCTGGACAGCATCTACCACAATGGAGTTCTCTAACTGGGGTCTCCAAGATGCTTCTTTAATAAAAACAATCATAAATTCAAAGCTACTATTAAGTTACATCATTCTTTTAAACGTTGGGACGTATCAGGTTATACTTGTTAAGCTCAAAAAAGTCAGGAAATACCAGTGGTGAGGTTGGACATAGAATCGTAACGTGTCATTGCACGAGTGCGTTACAATCACAACTGATTTCTCAAGTGCACGATATCGTTAATCTGTGACTTACCAGAACTCTGTAAACAGGAAAGGATGCAGCAGGGTGTTGTGCACTCAGAACAGTGATTTGCTGGAGCTTGATTCAGCAAACCTGATTCTATAAAACTGTAATATAGTCGTTTTGCTTGATATTTACATCCAGGCACCTAATATTTAATTTAGTCATTGGTTTATATTTTTGTAGGTACTCGTCATTGTGTATATATGAGATTCTTCTATGCTCTAATTTTATTCACGTGTAATATTATACTTTACGTTGGATATTTCAGTGTCCAGAGAAGCATTTTAGAACAGCAAAATTTATTGAGTGTATGTCCTGTGAGTGGACCTGCTGCTGAAGCCCAGTACAAGCGATCTGTGTATGCCTGGTTTGTCCAGTGCTTCCCAGTATAAAGCTGACTGTGCTTTTGCAGGCTGGCCTGTGTGCAGAGGAAATCCCTGCTCGTTTCTGAGCAGACCTAGGAAAAGAAAACAACGGGAGCGAGATGACTTTGCCAGGGCAAGTCATTCAGCCTGCTCTGATTTTCCAAGTATTCCCCAGACGTTCTGCTGTAGAACGGGCAGCTGATTGGGTTTTCTGTTCTGGCAAGAAGCAGATCATCAGTTGGGTCCATCGGCACTGTGAAAGATATGTAAGTCAGCTCAGCACTTCCAGGCTTTCAAGAGTTAGTAGGCATCCCTGTCAGTGTCTGAAGATGGTCTGATGTTAAATTTGCTGGATAGTTAAAAGAAAAAAGAAGGGAGGGGATTAATTTTGGCTGCACACCCACATGTTGGTCTGTTCTGTACATGACCAGAGTTGTGCCTTGCACCAAAGCTTGCGTGCACAGGGAAGGGAGTTTACTACCGTAGGAAAGTCCATGAGTAGAAAATTGAGGTCCAGAAGATGCTATCCTGGGTCGTTTCTATAGAGTCCAGTTTTGTTGACTTTTGCTTGATAAGGAGTGAGGTAAAGACCTAAAACCCCTGACTTGCTTAAGTCGGAAACCTTGTTTGTACTTGTGAAAGTACAAGGGAGACTACAGTAGGACAAGGGGTAACAGGTTTAAATTGAAACTGGGTAGATTTAGACTAGATATCAGGAAAAACTTCTTCCTGCAGAGTGTGATGAGGCACTAGGACAGGTTACCCAGAGCAGCTGTGGATGCCCCGTCACTGCAAGTATTCAAGGCCAGGCTGGATGAGGTTTGGAGCAACCTGGTCTAGTGGAGGGTGTCCCTGCCCATGGCAGGGGGGTTGGAACTGGATGGTCCTTAAGGTCCCTTCCAACACAAACCATTCTGTGATTCTTTGAAGTAGGATCAATCAATTCACGTGTATGTGTGGTACAACACAACTGCTCAGAGGACAGTTGTGGTGTCTCTGGCATCGCTTTGACAGCCATGTAAATTCTCACTTTCATTATTTTATGCTTTATTGAATTTACATGAGTGGATTCAATGATACCATACCTAGTTTTCACCAATTCAACTGCAAAGCACCATTAAGAGAGAGAGGTTGCTCGTGTGGTTTCCACCTCTGCTCTGTACTCATGGGACAGCAGAACTACAGTTACTTTTAGTTTTGTTCTACTTTCCCATGATTTGAGCAGGAGTGAGTAACATGGCCTAAACTTTTTTTTTTTAAAGGTTATGACAGGCCAGACCTGATAAATTTTAGCATGATAGGGAAAGCTATAACCTGCTGAAAATGGGGGTTATAATTAAAATGTGTAGGCACCCTGAATTATAGCTGTTGCGAGTGTTCCAGGTGTAGTAATAATTGAAGACCTTTTAATAATTTTATATGTTCTTTCTAGCTTGGCCTTGAGCTTAGGCAGGACTTCAGTTTCAAGATAATTTTCTTGTCTTCAAAAGTTAAATTGCTTTCTTTAATATAAAGCATACAATAAGGAGTGCAATTGAAAAGCTGCATGCCTACTGAACCTGCTCTTTCAGCATGAGACTCCACTTGTTAGGAGCAGATCCAGAGGAACAAACACTCTTTTATTATTAGATGATAAATCCCTGCTGCCGTATCACTGTTTTGGCTTTCAACCTTATTGAACTTTCAAGAGAAATGCCTCTGTTTATAACATGAACTGCCCAGTAGCATCCAAATATCTGTCACTGTACTGTGGACTTGAATTTTTATTCGGTAACCGTACAGTGTGCCGTGTTGTTAATGGCACGTCTGACACTACACGACTAGCATCTGGCTTATATCCCTGTGAAAAGCTGTAGAATGAGATGTGGGGGGTTACCATTTTTATTAGAGAATTTTGATTGCAAGTTAGAACTTCTAATAAGTTTTAATTAAAGGAGTTGGCAAATTAAGGTAGGTTCTTCTGAGTGCCTGAGAAATATAAAATAGTGTTGCTGCTGAAAGTTGCGGGGATTGTAAGATCACTAAAGCGCTGTTGAGAGTATGGCCCCGAGTTCAAAAATACCTGTGCTGAAGGCAAAACCCCGTGTGCTTTGGAAAGTATTATTTACTACCATGTGGAAATATCCAAGTAAATAGAAATACCTCTAGCATCTGACTTTGTCAAATGCAGAAAGCCTGTTGGAATGGAAAAGCAATTAGCATTTCTGCCAGCATGCACATGTGCCTGTTTGGTAAATTAGGTTTCCGTGTTTGAGTTTCAATTCACCGTTCTCAAGTAGGTTCTGCAGTCTCTAAAATTGGGGAAACTGAGGTAAGGCTCTGAATTTATTTTGCAGGCAGCTTAGTTAAGAGGCAGCTGCAGTGAAGCAAAGATGAAAGTTGAAATTCGCTGGCTGCCGGATGGGTGTCTTAGGCACGGGGTTGCCTGTGAAATTTGCTTCCAAATCATTTCCTTTGAGATGCCCAGCATGTTGCTTCAGCAGGAATCTTTGCTTTTGATACAGCAGTGGCATATTATGCCAAGAAACATTTTTATAATGTTGATACCTTAGCCCACAGTACAGTGTTTGTTTAATATTTGGTAAGGTCTCAGCTGCAACAACCCACTAGCAAAAAATTTTCTTCTCATGAGAGCCTTCCACCGAGTTCCAGCACGTAGTCAAGATCTGGTATTTTATAATGCCAAGAAATGTCATTAAAAGGCTTTATAAGCTATCAGGCTTTAAGTGGTGTTTTCTGCTGTGGAGTATCAAATTGATAGTCAACCATCACTTGGTTTTTAAGTTTGTCTGTTGAGTGAGGACCAATTTGTATAGATAATATATTGTGTGTTAAAGTGAATGCTCTGCTTTTGTACATTCCCTTCCATTAAGAAGATGAGACCTCGGATAACTAGGGGTTTCAGATAATGTGGAATCAAATACGTTCACAAGTCGTACTGTAACAAATCAGCACAATGACTATTTTATGTTTGAAGTGGAGATAGTGTTTGGAGTGCCTGTAAATGCCTTGTTGGAAAAATCAATTCTGAGCATCCCCTTTCTCCACATTTTGATTCACTTTACCTCGAATGTATTTTGACACTGAAAGTTTCAGTCTGTTCACATGCAGGGTTTAACTCTCTTGGCTTTTTTAAAGCTTAGGCCAGATTTCACGGGGGTAGCTGCGAACAGCTTTTGAAGGGCTCATTAGCCAGTGCTTAATTACTGCATTTGACTGGTAAAACAGCTTAAGAAAAGAGCGCAGAGGAGGCATCTGAAGAAGAAATTAAACAACACATCACACCTTTTGTCTCCTCAGGGCATCTCACTAGGCCTCAAACGCCTAATATTTTTGGACGTCTTCATTTTTTTGGCAGACTTTCACCGTGTAGAACACTAACGCCATAGCATCCTGCCCAGTAGGATTGACAGAGCCTGTTTCATTTGGGGCAGGCAGATGAATAACTGAGGCTTCCTGGTACATGCAGAAAGCTCAAAGCACTCAGAGAAAAATATCAATAATCCCCATTTGATAGAGGGTGGGAGCAAGGCGTGGAGCAGTCTTGTCAAGCACCGCCGAGCTGGTCACTGGAGAAGCGGGGCCTTCAAATCTGCTTGAAATAGGAAAGTTGATGAGAGAAAGAGATACAGGAGGACTATTCCAACCCACTGGATCCAAGGAAGAGGTTTTATAGAGAGAGGTAACGTGTTCTTTCATTTGATTTATTTATTTTTCCTCACTAAGGGGAGACTGCAGTATTCCACATTGGTTAGTCTTTGCCCTGGGTACAATAAGCTTTTGCATTTTCCGAAGGGATGTATCGGTGGTATTGTGAAAATGTGACTGTGACCTATTTAGGCGGGTTAGAGTGGGGTGCAAATCTCTGCACTAGGAAGGAGTATCATTTTCCAGCTGGGCAGAAAATCGCATTTCTTCTGTAATAGAACACAAGAGCTCATTGAACACCGGAGTGGAGTGGCTGAGCCGTCGGCACTCCGTCGGGGGAATGAAGTCTCCGCTTAAATATTCCATCAGATAGCAGAAATCCTGGGAGTCCAGAGAACAGAATTACTGGCTTCAGCAGATGACCAAAAAGTTCTTTTTCTCAGGACAGACTGCTCGGCTGCAGCAGAGGATTGTTTTTAGAGGAGATGCAAGATGCTTTCTGTATGTATTCTCTTTGCTAGCTGTCAAGGGCTGCAAATAAAGATGCAAGTGTTATGCAGAAGCATAACCCTGGACTGGCAAGAAGATAACATTCAGAGATTCATGCACATTTAAATGAGCCTCTCAGAAACTGGAACTTTTGAGTGAAAGGCTTCTGTTTCTCAGAAAATCAACCATTTGATATAACCACTCTGAATTTGGGTAGGGGGAGTACCCTAAATTACTAGGGGTGGGACAGTCCAGCATTTGTGTTGATAATGTTGCACCCAGGATCAGACGGTTTGTAGAGGGAGGTAATATCTACTCTTAGACCTCCTGTTGTGGTCAGGAGTAAAAACAAAACAAAAGTTTTCAAACACGTAAGCCTTTCTTCTGACAAAAAGCTTCTGCATCCAAAACTACGTCTAGTTTTTCCATCTGTTCTTACTAGTCTAATAGGAGAGTCCCCTTATGAGCCTAGACTTTGTTGCCTTTCTTCAAGAAATACTTAAAGAAGATGGATTGTTTTAAATTTATTCTAAGATTTAAAGAATCTTCACAAATTCACACTGTAATAAAAACATTAACGTGCAAGACCATGAATTTGGGCGATGACATATCATCAGGTTCATGCAGGTGCTCTGAAGCGCATCACGCTTACTAAATTCCATCCCGCGAGATGGGCAAACCTTATCTTGGCCTCATGCAAGCGTCACAGCGGCAAACTTGTTGAATTCCCCTCAGTTATGGAAATACCTAGTGTAGAACCTAAACTCTGTGTTACAAGTTTTGACACAACTCCATTTCAACCAATGGGGAACATATATTATTTTCTATCCTTCAAAGCTGCTTTTCTGTAGAGATAACATTGGCAAGGATAGCTTCGAAGATAGACGCTCACTCACCGGAGGAACATTTCTGTATTACTCACAAAGATAAGGGGGTATTAAGAACTTCCTTGGAGTTCTTACCAAAAATCAATTCTGTCTTTTGTAGTTCTCCAGAGATAATTCATCCCTCTCCCCATCCTAATCCGCACTGAGGGGGGGTGGAGGCAGGGAAGAGGATGTGGTAGAAAAAGTGGATGTTAACGATCTCGCACTCCTTTTGCTATTTATTTTAAAATTAAAAAATGTTCCTTTTCTGAATGAGGAGTCAGCCACGAAGTGATGGTCATTCCCAAATGGCTCAAAGCCCAGTGACCAAAGCAGCTCATGTATTGCAAGGAATTAAACTACTCTGTCTGCCAGAAGCAGCTACTTAGGGTTTCTGTCAGTGGCAGGAAGAGCTCGCCTCCTAAGGAGAGATGCAGGATCATACTGCAGATGAACAAACACCATTTCCTTTCTTTTAAATTATCTCCCCTAATCCAAGGAGTGAGAGATTGACTCTTTCTCCATCTGACTGCATAAGATTAGCCAGATTACACCTTCTCTTAAGCAAAAGGTGAGCTGGTAGGTTCGGTGTTAGATTTCCAAACTCATCCTAATTTTCAGCTCTGCCGACGGTATTTTGTGTGACGGTGACCATGCGCAAATAGTTTGTCCTTTCTGAGCCCTGTTTGTTTTTTCGTCTGTAAGCTGAGCCCCCTGATTTTGTTTGTGCAAATTCTTTGCCATTTGTGGATGAAGAGCTTGTAAAAATATGTGGCTGTGCCATAAGCAAGTTGTTCTGAAATATCTGGTCCTGGTAATAGAAAATTCCCAAAACAATGGCTTGGCAAAAATATTATTCCTGAACAAGAATGAATTTAGACTTTTATTCTGAATCAGGTATCTTGTGTCTCTAAATACCTGCTGTTCTTGAGCAGTCATAGAACTTATTAATCATATTTCTTATGATAAATTATATTTTTTGCCACTCTGTCCTTCAGCATGTCTGGTATACATCAAGGGTAACGTTCTCTCGTGTTGGTGTAGCGTACTGAAAATGGAAACGATGTCTTTACAGTTTCTTAGGTGTCTTGACTAAAATTGTTACCTGTCTTTTCTCCTCCCAGTTCCCTATACTTTTGGCCATAACTGACTATTTTGTTTTGCTTTTCTAATTTGCAGAAGGCACAGGTGCAAGTCCTGACAACACCTTTCTTACTTAGAGGATTAAGAAAGTGGCCTTGTTCTTGCTCACAAATTTTATGGTTTTCTCCCTGTAAGGCACGCAGATTTTTTTAAACAGCATTCTGTGCAGATAGCTGAGGAAATCGTCGATTTTTGGAGGAAACCTTTAATAGCTAGAGCACAAGATATTTATCCCACGGTAGCAGATGTATCTTAGAGACCCATAAAGAATTTATGGCAAAAGGAAGCAAGTAGTTATTGTATTAAAATTCCTAATGCTTTATTTTTCTTGTTACTTCATCCCACAGTTCTGGAGGTCATTTTGACTGAACTTAATGAGTTCCTGGGTGTTCACAGAGTACACCAACATTTTGTGTTTGTTTCTCTAGCCCAGAACTGGTGGAGGAGGGGGGAGAAGCTCAGAAATAAAACAAGAATTTGATGTCTGCCAGGGTCTTATCAAGCACTTGAAACAAACACAACTTAAATGTTTGTGGATCTGAAATTCTTTGTTAAAGGCTCTTTAGCTCTCTGCAAGTGGTGACAGGTCCTTTTTGTACGTTCCGGTGGGATTTCATCCTTGAGAAAGTTTTCTGGACATAATCTGAAGTTCTTCTTCTGCTCTCTAACTTTTAGCTCAGAGCAGTGACAATGGCTACTCTTGGTGGTAGGGAGAGGGGAAAGGGTTTTCCTTCTCCCACTTGATTAGGGAATAGTATGGTGTAAAGAGGGGGAAACAAACCAAAATGTAGAAGGTAAACTGAGGAGTGATCTCTGCTGAGTCAACGATGCTATTCAGAAAAAAAAAATAAATCTCCTGCCCCAGTTGGAAAATGAATCTTCTGTCCTGCTGCAAAGTAAGAGATCTGAATAAGTCTTCTCCTGAACTTTTTCCATCTGCAACAGGAGGCTGAATTGGTACACAAGCATCCATATCTAGCCTTAGAAGACGAAGGAGGTCTCATCTCCCCTGGAAGGGCTTGTAGGTCTACTCAAATACAAAAAGCAAAGTTAGCAACAGAAATCATGTGTGTATCCTGTGATACACTGACCTTCAACGTTGTGTTTTCATTGTGTGTCATTCTTTAAAGTCCGAGAACTGATACTCCCGTGTCTGACGTAGGCTTCTACATGCTGAGTGGAAGGTTTATCTGCTGTAGCTGTGGGATACTGCCAGGAGGAGCAGGCATGCTCTCATCTCTGGCTGGTTGTTTCTCCTGAGCTGACCTGTGACTTCACAGCCGCTGGATGCTCTGGGGCGAATGTCAGAGCACGGCTGTGCTTGAAGCAAGGGTAACACGCAGCGACGCTCTAAGGTAGTCTACGTTAGACAGTGTCGGTACCCCGTGTCCCAAGCTGCTGATCATTGCAAGCACCTTCATCCCTTGAGCATTATTTTAGTAACCAGAAAAACCCAAATGATGGTAAGCTAATTCATCTTGGCTGTAATGTGCTAGACAGATACATTCTCGTGGTTTGGCATGCTGAATTTGCCATTTTAGGCAAGAAAACTCTAACTTAGGGGCCAAACAGATTCCACAGCTATTCCTGGTTTCTACGATAATGCATGAATAATAAAGCAGGGTCTGCAAAATTATATATCTGAAGGTAGATATCTAAATCCCTTCTGAAAATAATGAATACTTCGTGAGAATATAAGGTGTAATTACTTTTTAATAACTACTGAGATACGTCACATCTGAACAGCTTCTTATCTGAGAGTATCCTCAGGCTTTTTTTCTTTCCCTGGTTGTGCATAAGAAATGAAGCCACAGTATCTACAGTGACAGAGATGGGACAGAGTTAATTTTCTTCACAGCAGCTGGTAGGAGGCTATGTTCTAGATGTGAGCAAGCGGCTGTGTGGTGCTTAGTTGCTTGACTGGGATTATACCATGACACAGGTGTGAGATGGAAGAGCTCAGGAGTGGAGAGTCTCTCCCTACACGAGTGTTCAGGGACCAAAACTTGCAGGATTTAGCACTACGTGATGGGGAAGCCACACTAGCAAGTATTTGCTCCCCATTCACATTCCACTTTGTTCCACAATCGCTTTGACAATGTGTCCACATCCTTATTTGTCCCATTTTCCTCATTTTGCCCCTGAAATACTTATTTAATGCAACTCGTCTTTATCTCCTCTCCCTCTTCTCTGTACCTCTTAGAGTCCAGTGTTTCCTGGGCTTCCTGGAAGTTTTGTCCTTTATCCTTTGCTTCAGCCTTGCCTTTGATCACCAGTCTCCTTCATGAAAATATCTCAAGTGACACAAAAAGCAGAAGTGCTCTTCCCTCTTCTGGTTTTTGTATTTCTGCTTATTGCTAGTGAAAGAGAAAGCTTGGAGTAGGGACAGGAAAAGGCAGAAAAGCTGGAATGCAGAAAAACTAATGTTTTCTGGGGTTTGGAAGGGGCAGGCAATGAAGACCAAACAAAAGGAGGAAAATACAAGGATGAGAGAAAATAGAGAACCAGAACAAAAAAGAAGAAAAAAAGAAATTGGAAAGAAAGTCTTCAGTGTTGTTTATGTTTGTGATTTATTCATGCAGCAGTGTGGGTGAAGGTAGTGCTTTACAAACATAATTCAGGTCCCTGCCCCGTGAATTTACAATTTGAATTGGGAGAAATTAATGCAGAAAACCTCCTGCATTTCAATTTATTTCTCTGTAACGCATCCCAGAACATATTTCATTTTGGGGAGAGGAGGTAACGACAGATTGTTGTTGCTAATAGGATTTGGGTCAAACTGCTGGTTACTATTTGGCTCGTAACTAGATTAATAGAGGGGGTGTTCTTAAAAATTACATGCCACGGCAGGAAGATAATCCCCTCCCCACCGAATTTCAAGTCCCGTTCATCAGCAAAGGTGTTTGGCTGAGCGTACTCTGCAACAATTTATCCATTAAAACCCAAGCTTCCCTACCACTGGCTTTAATCCTAGCTTGGAAGGAGCTCCCTCGCCACGGCTGAGCACGCTTCGTTCTGCCTGAATCCTGAGAATACCAACAGTTTGTGCTCACTCCCTTAGATAAATCTTCCCTCCACTCAAGAAACTCATGAAGACAGAGGTGGTAAAGGTCTGAGTTTATGGGAGCCATGTGGAAGCTTTATTTGTGTTAGCCAAGAGCTGGAAGACACTCAAGCAACCAAAGTTGAAAATTGTGAAACTACCCCTCCAGATGCTACAGGCCTGCTGTATCCATCTACCAGAGTGGCACTTACAAGGAAGCTGTGTCTAGAAAATAGCTTATATGAGGTATTAGATGAGATCTGCTGGAGCTGGAAAGGTGATGGGCTTTTAAAAATAACAGCCTTACATTTTGTTTGACAGTGTCTGTTTTAAGGACGCGGGTTTTAGGAAGTGTGGCAAGTAGGTGATGCTCAAATAACATTACAGATTAATTTTGCATCAGCTGTAAATGCTTTTGGTACGTTTGATAGCTAAGGGAAGTTTTGTATCTCGAGGGGAAGAAGTTGTCTTTAGTTTGTAGCTTCTTTGGGGTCTTTGTAGAGCATCAGCTAGTGTCCTTGGGAATTTCAGTGCGAATTTCAGTTTCCTCTAGGCAGGGCATCACCTGGTAGTGTACCAGTCTCAGGTCCATGAAAAAGGAAGATTACATGGGAATCCAACAACTCTAAAATGAAAGACTTTTTTTTTTTTATGTCAGAGTGGAAAGTTAATGTTATGTAAAACTGCCTACTGAAGCCAATTCCTTTGCAAAATTTGTTTTCATAAGATTTTTTCATTTCTCCCATGTGTCCAAGAAAAATATTACTTTGCTAAAAGACATTAATTCAGTTTAAATCAGGGTATCAAGCCCTCTGAGTCTAGTACTGACGTGTGTGCACAAGTTTCTTGTTTAAATTAAGCCTGCTGGTTACTGGCTCTTTGTTTGTTTCTCTACTATCCCTGCTTTCCCTATATTCAGGATGCTTATCTCCTGAACTGCTAGAAAACTAACGGCTGAGTACCATATTTTAAATAATTCCGATGGAAAAGCAATATCCTGCAAAATTTCTGTAATCAAGTACATATACAATCCAGCTTGTGCGGAAACCTGATCAAAATAGATCCTTAACTTCTTGTTAAGCCTAATTAGTTTTGGGGGGTTTTTTTAGGAGCAGTGTTCGATATACAACCACTTCTCATTTTCCTTTGCAATCAGCACATCATTTTTGTTTTGTTTAAGGACACAAGTTGCATCCCTTAGATACACAGCTTGGGCGAGGTTTGCAAGACAATTAGCGCGTCTTTCACATGGTCCAAACTTGATTGAATAATTACTCAAATAATGGTCAGTAATGGAATACACAGGGTTATCTCGTGGCTAATCCTCAGGTAATGGAGTTGGTGTATCTCTGATTTTTCTCTTAGCGGTTCCCAGTGAAGAGGAGACTGAGACAAAAGTGATTATGGGAAGTAGAGGGAGTCACTGGAGGCCAGCAAGGAAAAGGAGGCCTTATCTTAAGCAATTAATCAAGAAAACTCCTATTGTGGGACAATTATTCAAAGCTAATTCTAAAATAGCTTTAGAGCCTGAGGTCCTGGAGGTTTTTTGTGTGTGTTTTTTGGTTCTGTTTTTGTTTTGGTTTGAGAATTTTACCAAGGTCATTGGGAGCACTGGGGCAGACCTTGCATCCAAATGAAGGCTGCTGCGCGCTTAAGAGCGGGTGGAACATAAGGTGCGGCATCGCGCAACGTTGCTTTTGAGGTAGTTGTTGGAGCTCTAATTTTTTATTTTAAAATGTTCCTAGAGAGAGACAATATTTTGAAACTTGCCTAACGTTTCCACAAAATCAGCCTCTGTTGTTTTGCGTCCATCGCAAGGGATTCCAAGAGGAGCGTATCACAAATCATTTCACCTTTGTGCGATTGTCACCCCAGCTCTCCGAGAATACATGTAGGACTCTGGTATCTCTAAATCTCTCTTCTGTTCTTTTACACTGCTTTTTGCTTAGTTTAATTGTGCTACAAAGGCTTGCAGCAACTGCAGAAGCGTAGGACGTTTTGTGGTTGTGGCTTTGCAGAAGACTGTGAGGTCCTTCCAGTTGTCCCCCAAAAAGCTCTTATATGGTAAGAACATCTAACAGGCTCCTTTGCTCTGTTTTAGCCTCGTAAGCTCCCTGAGATTTATTTGAAGATGTTACTGTGATCCATGAGGTCCTGTGGAAAGAAGCAATAGATTCTAGCAGCTGTCCCTGAAAAATTATAAGGTCGCCAGGAAAAAAAAAAAAAAAAGCAAAGGTTTTAAATTGGATGTGGTTTAAATTTTCCTACAGCCTCCTGAACTGGGCTCCTCGCTGGAGTGCGAAGCTGCCCGCAGAATTATTACTCAGCACGGTCACCCCCTGCTCTCGTGGCACTTTTTTTTCCCGGCGGTGCTGACAGCGGCATTTTGAACCCACCTCAGCGTCGGGCTGCCCGATCTGGTTTCAGTCGGCTGTTGAGTGCCGCCTGAGAAGTGCTGCTGTCTCGGTGTATAGGCGATCACACTGCCCTGATTAGTTTTCCCTCTGCCCATGGGCACCTTTTGCAGGGCAGGGTTACAGGGAGAGCCGGGGACACACATGTGCTGCCGTACAGACTAAAAGCAGAGAGGCTTGAAAGACAGAGAGGGTCACTAATTGGATTTGTAGCTGTAAGAAAAAAAACTCTTAAAGTAAACATTTTCCTCTCTTTAAGTCCTTCCTTGGGTTCTTTCGTGAAGACAGCTTGAAAGTATCTGTTTCGGGGGTGAACCCTTCCCAGCAAATTTAATTTTGAGGCTTGTCAAGCTTTATTAAAGCCTTATCATCAGTGATTTCCTTCTCTGCTAGATCAAGAAGATTATATTTGTTATGGGATTCGTATTGTATCTCAGAATTCTTCCCTGAGAGTGTGGGTTTTCATGTATGTACCAAGACACACCGCTACCAATTCAGAGAACTGAAGTCCCGGGGTGTGCGTTGTCAGCACATATTCGTGAAGACCTTGGATGCTGTTCAGACAAAGTCGTAAGCTGGAACTGCGTTTGTATTTCTGACTTAGCAACTGTTTAAAGAAACGCATTGCTCTGTATGGCAAAAGCATTCCTATTTGCTGCTGGTATCCTTAAAGAAATGAGCTGATATACCCATTCCCAACAGCTGGAACATTGGGTAAATACTTCTGGTGTGCATACATGTATTGAGAGAGGGGTGAACACATGCCTTTTTTTACTTTGAATGTGTAGTAAATCTGTTTGCATTAGTGGGAGTTTTCAGTCAACGGCAGGGCTTATTTTTTAATTATTATTAAATTTCACTGAGTTGTGTTCACCTTTGCCACTATGGATACCGCAGACCAAGGGTTTGTGTAACAGTGTAGATACACTTTTCCCATTTTATTCTAGAGCACAGGATCTGCTTGACACTTTTACACATCTCAGTTCCTATATTGAGAATACACTTCTCCCCCAGTCTTTTCTCAGTGTTATATAGTATTATTTTATTGCTGGGAAAATACTTCATTTCCCTTTCTTATCCAGTGAAGACAAATAGATGGAAGAGTCTCTAAAGACGTGCTCCATTGTTATTTTTTTTTTATAGTGCCCAGGAGTAACCCCAAGCACTTTGAAAAATGCAGATACGGTTCTTGCCCTGAGCAGCTTATCATTTGGTTTCGAACGTGCCCTTGCAATTGCAAGTAACACACAGTAGGAAGAGCAGCGGAAAGGCAATTATTGGCCAAATGAGTTGTTGAACTAAAAAGTTATTTGAAGGTGATATAAACACTCACAGCCTTTTGACGTTGGCAGAGTTGCATTTTTGTCCTGCATAGCAAGAGGGATGATGGTCTTTATGTTGTGTTGAGCCAAAGGTTCCTTTCGGTAATACATTTTTCCAGAAGCTCCATCATGTGAGCAAGTATATTACAGATTAATACCCAAAATAGCCCAGGTTTACTTTTGTGGGAGTGAAGCAAGTCATAGACGGACGTAGGTAATTGTAGCTGATTGCAGCCCTCCTCTGCCGAGGGGTTCTCTCTCCACCTGGGTTTTGTGCCACAGCCGTCTCCGTGTTTACCCTCTGAGATTTGAGATGAGCTAATCATTCAGTAGGAGACCAATGTCTTCATATTCCCATTTCTTCCATGCTGCCACTCGCACGTCAAAAATCTTCCCTGCACTGATCAATATTGCCACCATGTCCCCTCCCATCTCTTTTACCTTTGCCACAAAACCGATAACGAGTCAGATCACTAATGATTGTTGTGCTGAAGGGCCCCGTAGCCACGAAGGCCAACGGCATCCTGGCCTGCAGCAGGAACAGTGTGGCCAGCAGGACCAGGACAGGGATTGTCCCCCTGTACTGAGGACTGGGGAGGCTGCATTTCGAATCCTGGGTTCAGTTTTGGGCCCCTCACTACAAGAAAGACGTTGAGGTGCTGGAGCATGTCCAGAGAAGGGAACGGAGCTGGGGAAGGGTCTGGAGCACAATTCCTGTGAGGAGCGGCTGAGGGAGCTGGGGGTGTTCAGCCTGGAGAAGAGGAGGCTCAGGGGAGACCTTATCGCTGTCTACAGCTCCCTGAAAGGAGGGTGTAGGGAGGAGGGGTTGGTCTCTTCTCCCAAGTGACAAGTGATAAAACAAGAGGAAAGGGCCTCAAGTTGCACCAGGGGAAGTTTAGATTGGATATTAGGAAAAACTTCTTCCCTGAAAGGACTGTCAGGCACTGGAATGGGCTTCCCAGGGAGGTGGTGGAGTCACCATTGCTGGGGGGATTTCAGATGTGTGGACGAGGTGCTTAGGGACGTGGTTTAGTGGTGGTGTTGGCAGTGTTAATGGTTGGATGTGATGATCTCAAAGGTCTTTTCCAACCTAACAATTCTATGATGATTCTGTTTAGAGCAGCAGTATAAGCAGAAATATGCTTATTAATACCATCTAAAATACCCCATCATGCCATCGTGGCTGTCTGTTAGTTACTCTCTCTGACACTCCTGAGGAGAAGAAATGTGGCTCTTAAATTCTAGCACCTGTACCTGAGACCACAGTTCTGCTGTCATGGACATGTTATACAGAAAGCAAAGCTTTTGGGATTTAAATTTTGAACTTTTGGGAAGAAAGAGTGAGGCCTGAGGTAATAGATGGCAAAAGAAATATGTCATGTCTATGGGACAATTATGCCTTTCCATTTCTGGGGTTCTTTATCTCTGTTGCAAAATAAGATATTAAGTAATCACTAGATTTTCTCACTTCCGGATCCAAGTACCTTAGTGCGTATGTAGGTTGCAAGTCTGTGAAGGACTCGGACAAATTCTGCAGTGTTAGGTAAAAATTCTTAGTATGGCACAAGTACAACCTAGTTTGTTCCTCTGCTAGGAGGTATAAATAGTTGCTTCCTAAAGTATGTGTAAAAGTCTGTGGATTTTTAGCACAGGATTTTATGGAAGGTAGAACAGTATATTTTCGTATACAAGACCATAATATAGAAAAGGAAAAGCACTGTAAAATCCTTCCAAATGTTTATATAGATTCAGTGGTTTGGGTTTTACTAAGATTTGTGATACTTGAAATGCTGGTTTGGAAAGCTCAGCTAGGAAGATTAAATACAGAGGTGCAAAGTGAAAAGACTGACCGTCTGCATTCCTTTTGTCAAGAAAAATACATATAAACCCCTCATATTACATTTGAGAATTGTTAGATACAGATAATACGACGTGGATTTTGAGTCTTTAGATCATAAATTCGATCTTCACAAGAAGAGCGGCGCTGAGCGTTAGTTAGTTGTAACAGAAATTCTCATCCAGAAATACTTCCAGGAAGATTATTAAAATACTACAGGTACTGACATCGGCTACAAAGATCTACTTGTGCATATTTCTTTAAAGGGGGGGAAAAAACACCTTAATACACAGTATTACCATAGCTAGGCCCTATTATACTATTGTAATCATAGCTGAAGCAAGAACGGTGATTAACGATGGCAATTTATTGTATCTGACGAGGGGAGAAAATAGGAGATGTTGTCGTTATCATAAATCATATCATAAATAACCAAAGAGAAGCACTCAGAAAGCTTGTGTGGTGTCAGCAGCAAGCCCTTTCAGGCACGTTAGCCCAGGATGTAGCCATAGAAACCCCAAAGTCATATTGTTATCTTAGTCTTGCTGCAGTTATGTGATACAACAGTATTAACATATAGATTAGGCCATTTATAATACTAGGTGTCATTTCAGGTTGGCTTGCTTATATAGCATTTTAGTTTTTTATTGTGCCAAATGTTAGGGAAACGCTGCGTTTTTACAGGTCAGTATAGAGCCATTTATAACGTATCAGCTTCACACCTCTGTCAGTCTTGCTAATGTACTCTGTTATTGATTGGTTGTACTCTATGAATTGTCATTGCCTAATTACCTTGTCTTTGCTAATAATTTCATTTTTTAGAAGTCAAAATGTTCCTTTAAAGAGAAAACCTCTGTGCCTGCACACATACTTTTGGGCGAGTTCCCGATTCTGTTAAGGATTTTACACCCCAGAGGGAGTAAAAAGTATAATAAAAAGCATGTAGGTTTGTCCAGGTTTTGTTATGGAGGTTTTAGGTCTGTGGCTCTATGTTTTGATCAAGTGTTGGTGGTTTTCACATCACACTCCGTTCTGCAGATTTCAAGGGAGAGGCTCAACTCACAGGTAATTGAGAGTAACACCAAAGTGACTGAACCAAGGCTGCCCTGCTGACAGGGAGCTGGCTGGTTCTCACGTACCTTCTCGCTCGATCACTTCCTAAAGATACTTCTGTGGTTGTTTTTCTTCTCCTTCCAAAGCTGCACAACAGCTCCAGACACATTATCATAGCGTTGCCATGCACATGCATTTATTTCCCTATGTGTGTGTGATCTCCAAAAACTATTGAGCCACTATTAAAAAGGCAGTGCGAAAATAAAGTCTCCCTCTTTGTATTTAGACAGAAACATGTTTTTGCTTGCTATACGCAGCGCAAATGCAGGACTGATACTTTGTCAGGTCAGAGAGAGATTGTGAGTGTAGCTGATAAGAATCTGCCAACGGTGTTTTTCTGTCCTCAGCAGGAAGCTGGGTGTGTCATATTAAGAATCCTGGGTAGTTTGGCTTCATAAACACGGCATATTCTAAAAAGTATTATAATGAGGACCACCACTAGTAAGCATTTAAAAGTGTTATTGCATCCAGTATCCTAAAGCAGCACTGGAAGCCAAAGCTGCACGATACCTTAAGCCAAGATCTGATGCCTGAAGAGGGATGCTCTGCACCACTTCTTTCCCATACCCTTAAGCTTGCATGATCCTGAGATGGGCTTTTTGCTTTGCCAGTGGGACAGAAAAATACTCTTTTTTTTTCTTTTTTCTTCCACCTCAGATACCTTTCCATCTGAGTTAGACTATTAAGTCCCTTCCCTGTACAAAAAGGTCAAGGTGATGATACAAGAAAGAAGGTGCAGGACTTTCCTCTGGCTTGTTCTAGCCAAAAAGTTTGAGTAGTATCATGACAGACCAGATTAAAGATTTGAGTTCAGACTAACAGATCGTCTTTCTTATTATAGCCTCGATTTGTTCCCCATTCTCCTGCACAAATGCTTGAACCAGGACAAAATGATGGGACTGTTTCTTTCTAAAGCAACGCTGTGATGTAGAACTACAGCTTTAGTAGTTGTGGTTTGTTTCTGGCCAACTATCAATATCTTACTCTCATACTGGTTTTCAAAAGTTTATCTACATTGATTTCATGCCAAGAAATGCCTAATCAAGATTGTGAAGCAGTTGTTCAAGGGGATGGCGAGGTAACTGAATTGGTTTGGAAATCTGAATTCTGAAGCAGGCTATTGCTATCATCCGTATTTCAAGGTGGATGGATGTATTTCATCAGTAGGGATGGGCCAGGGTTTTGTTGACCCCTTGTCGCTTCTTGGACAGATTAATAGCTACTTTTGGAGTGACTGAAAAATGTATACACCAAGTTTCTGGGTCCTGTTGAACACCTCCAAGCTCAGTCCTGGATAATACTGATGGTTGAAGGCACCACCCAGCCTTTTGGACCAAATTCTTCGAATGTGACTAACAAGTCTAGATAATTAACTTCAAGCATCTTTAACGTCCTCTTCAGTGTTTCGGTTATGTATGCAAAATCACTAGCCACACCTGAAAGCTTTTTTTTTCAAATGTATTTGTGATTTCTGCATTTTAGAACATACCAGCAAGGCGCTGGAATGAACTTGCTGGCAACATCGGTGGAAAAATTTGAGACGCATGGAAGATGAGCTTCTTGATGGTGCTCTCTTCCCATAGAAGGTGTCAATTGGAAAGTGCCAGGGTTTGGTAATAGGTTGGTTGATCTCCTTTATAGAGTAAAAGAGAAATCTCTTGGTGTTATCGCCTATTTGGTAAACAACTCACATCAGTGATCAGTTGTGTTCATATGGCAAAAATATATATTTTTTTTTATATTATATATATACATATATATATAATCATAGAATGGTTTGGGTTGGAATGCACCTTAAAGACCATCTAGTCCAACCCCCCTGCCACGGGCAGGGACACCCTCCACTAGACCAGGTTGCTCAAAGCCTCATCCAGCCTGGCCTTGAACACTTCCAGGGATGGGGCATCGATATATATATACACACATATATCTATATAAGATCTGGCATTTTAAGATCAAAATGTATTGCAGGTATCTTAGTGTGTTCATTTTGCATTAGGGTATCAGGATATTGGCCTGTTGGGTATCAGGATTGAGTTTTATTGCTCTTCCATTAATTTCCTTCATGAGCTACAAGCACATTTTCTGTTTGATTTGGGAAAAGGCCATTGTTATTACAAGTTAAAGAGATAAAACGTATCATGGCATAAGAAACTTTTCACTTTTAGCAGAAGTCAAAAGCCCCTACTTATTACAATATGATTGGGATGTTAAGATCTTGACTTAGTGACTTAAAATTTCCCAAAATGTATGTTTGACTTAATCTAATATTTTATCTAGGCAATAGGAGAATTATTCTGGAAGTCTGCAGGAATTTTTTTGGGGGGGGGGGGGGGGGGGGGGCGGTGTTTCAGTAAAAAGTTTCATATGTTGGGTAGGAATGATCACTTCCTTTCTAGCATTTGAGAGAATGAGCTGGCTTGTGCATGAAACATTCAGCTTGATATTCATGCAGACCTAAGGAGCATATGCTTGAAAGAAAGATGGGTTGAAAGCTTCAGCGCAGTCACTGCCACATTATTTCCTTTCATGAGTCCTAATTTTCCTTAAAAACCCTGACGCTTTCAACTTCCATACATAGCTGCTTGGTACCATAGAGGGCAAACAAGCAGAGAGGCCTGGTATGAGCAGAACTGTGCGTGAAAGAGATGTGTGACCTGCTGGTAGATCTTTATTTGGCCATTCTGTGTTCCATGAGAAAATAAAATGTTCAAATTCTGTTTTAAAAGGAAAGAGTTATGGAAGAAATTTAATTGTTGAAAATAGACATGTATGAGTTACATGGAAACCTCTGCTCATTCAGAACTGATTCCTCGTGGGTTTGCTCTGATAGCTGATACTGTTTGTCTGGCATACAAAAGTTAATATCAAATACCAGATGCCAAAATCTTGCATTATTATAATACCAAGAGTTGCCTTCCACGGGAACTGTTACCTGCCAGAGCTTTGTGCAATTAATACGTTAGCCACTGTGTTGGAAGTAGGAGGCTGCTGTTACTAACATCGTGTTACGCTGTCTTCAGCAAATGGATGTCCATCTTTAGGCCAGCGTGTCTGCCTCTGCTTCATCTTGTACCCAAGAAATACTGGTTTATTCTTACATCTCCAGGTCTTAGCCAGATGGTTTTATCCTACCACCGCCCTGTGCCATAGGGAAATAGTAATCCAGTTTCTGGAAGAGAGACTGGAACTTCGCTTAAATTAAATACCAGCCAACAGGCAGTTTTTGGCAGGGTGAAGAGCTGAGCAGAGACTGTCCCAGTCTGTGCCATGTTCCTTAGGACATCATCTAAGTGCTTATACTATCTCTGAAGCTACCAAGTTAAAAGTCTGCTAATGACCAAGATGATGACGATTTTCATTTTACATATTTATTTTGATGTGTGTGTGTGTGTGTATAGGTTTTCTTGCTTGAAGAATGTCTATAGGTAGGTGCATTTCTCTTCAGTCAGAAGAGTTTTGCATCTGTTTTTTCCTGCCTTCACTTTCGTCTGACCTATTGCTGAAAGAGCAGTGTGTGCAGTCCCATTTAATGAGTCAGCCAGGAGAGCATGAGAGCATGGTACGGGTGATTGCACTTCTTTTTCTGCAACAAAGGCAGAATTTCTGTTCCTTTGTACCCCCGTGTCAGTTTTAGGGACAAATAGTCCCTCGATCATCAGGAACTTGGAAGTTCATTACTGAAGTGTTGAGTATTGCTGTCCTGAAGCTGTGCCATGGCCAAATTAAGAAGGCATATATTCAATAAGCCTTTGGCTTTGGAGTCCCTGCTGTGCTATGGGAACATAGAATCATGATGTATGAAGAAAAAGTTTTGTGCTTCTGTAGTGGTTTGTCGTTAAAAAGGTGCAGGAGCTTCGTTTTCTTGCCTGAACTGTTCAGGTTAAGAAATTTTCCAGCATTTGAGGTGATGACAGAGCCCCACAGCTTGCATTTGGGATTCGAATGCTTTCTATCCAGGGATGCCGAGGAGCTGTGTATTCATCAAGTTCAGCGTTTGCAATGCCTACGTGAGATGATGAAATTATCATCACTTGTCAGACAGCGGGTACGTAGCGTGACCTGCCCAAGATTGCGCTGCAGACCCATGTCAAGAGGAGTGGACTCCGTCCCTTAACTTCAAAATCATCGAGGGGAGGACTTGCCTCATGCCACAGGCAATGTTACGTGTCCTAATATGCTCCAGTAAGAAATGCGGCTTTAACAAATGGTGTTCTCAGAAGCAGCGTGCTAACGGCTGTCAGCTTGTTTTAGTTCAGCATCGGGCAAATTCTCCTCCGGGGCTGCGCTGCGATGGCTGGACCCATCCCTCCTGTAACCTGTGCATCGCCCGAACCCAGGCTCTGCACGTGGGGCCGGCTGACATAATAAACAATTGCTCTGTATAGCTTTAGTAATGCGAGCATTAATATTGATCCAGCACTGAGTTCTCTAACAACAACCAAAAAAAAGAATCTATCTGTTATCTTGAGAAACCTCCCAAACAGCTCTAGTCTCCTTTCATTACAGGAGAGAGTTATTAGGGCAGATGGCCGAGGTGATACCCGTTTGACCTATAGATGCTAACTCAAGAGTCGGATCATTAATAAGGTGGCCAGAGATAGGGAGAGATGGCAGTAAGGAAAGCTAAAAAAGCAAGCCTGTGCACAAAGGATTGCGCGGAGAGAGGTGCCGGGTGTCGAATGAGATGGACAAAGGTGAAAAAGTGGCTGCGTGGTTTTAAACGCTCAGCGCCAAATCAAGCAGATCACGCTTAAAAACTGATGTGTTCCCATATTTGGTTCCTGCTCCTGTGTGAATCCTTCTGGAGGATAAACAGCCTGTAGCTCTTGAACGTAAGACAGAGATTTCACTTTAATTAACACCCCCCCCCAAAAAAGTGCTTTATTGTTTTCTGCCACAGTCACAGCTGTGGTGGCTCAGGTTTGAAAGCCACTGCCTGGCGGAAAACCAGTCCTCGCTGAGGATCAGACCGTGGCCTTGTTCCAAGAGAAATTTGGGTTTCATTTGACCACGATAGGATCCCAGATTGTCATCTGAGCATGCCTGAAAAGTGGTGAATGTGTGTCAGTAGTTAAGTGCTCGTGAACTTCCTTAGTCCCTGGATTGTTCAGGACTGACCCAGGCAATTTATTCCAGATGTTTTGGGGAATCCAAGTCCATATAAAAGGGATGGTAATGCTTCTGCTTCCTTACTAAGTTGTCTTTGTGGCTTGCAGGAATGTGCATGAAAGCTGGAGCCAAGACACCCCGATTTCTAGTCTCACCTCTACAAACTGCACTTTAACCTTTTCTGCCCTTCCCTGGCATCTCCACACAAGATCACAGAAACTCCATGGGCCCGGTGCAAACTTTACTTGGCCTTATTAAAAAAAAAATAAGCATTGCTCTTTTTACTTATTGTACAAAACTCCAGACCCTGTTCTCCAAACCTCCTCTGAAATTGTTTTTTTGCCTTTGATCCAGCAGCTGCTGGTTTTCTGCAGTCCTGAGTAGGTAAAACATGAGAAGCACTTTGGGATGAGAAGGAATTACAAAAATATGAAATATTGCAATGCGCTTCCGTGAGACACGGCGTAACGGAGTGGCTGTTTTAAGTGGACACCGGGCAGAAATCTTTAGCAAATGAATGTTCTGCTTTTGCTAGTAAATGTAATCTTTTACTGTTTGTTGCAATCGTTTCTCTTCCACTTTATTAACTCTTTTTATCCCTATATTTTTTATATTAACAAAGTTTATGTTGCTGTCTCTAAAGTCTGCATGATCAAACCCTGCCTTTCCTAAAGTTTGAATTTGGCTACGCTTTTCATCTTGTAGCTGAGGCAGAAGGCTTCCCTAAATCCCGATTTTAAAGTATGGTGTTTGTTTTAAATTTTATTGCGCTCTAAAATTTTAAATGAAAACAAACTCTCAGTGGTGAACTAGGTTGGATGGGGTCGGGAGGGAATTGCTCAGTAGCACCCCATGCTGTGTGACATCTGATGAATGCTAATTCTTCATCCCCAAAACAGTTCTGAGCAGATGAAGGCAGCTGATTTCTGCAACAGCTTAAACAGAGATTGAAGTGACTTCCATGATCTGGAAGCAGATTTTTTTCCCCCATAGCAGGTGCAGGCTCAGTCCACAGCGATTTCTCAGTTATACTCTAACTTTGCAGTTTAAAAAATTTAATGTCAGTGCCCAGCCAGGCAAAACCTAACTCCCTAACATTTCTGTTTTTCACGGAAGGCTAAGACTTTATCCTCAGGCAAAGTCTTCTCTCTGGGCTGGCTGCTGTAAATCCTCTTGGCCCTGGCAAAAGCCAGAGTTGCTAGCTCATTTTACTTAATTTGTGATGCTGGCAAGATTTGTGCTGCAGCCCAGGGCTCTTGACTCAACTGTCCTAAATCAGAGCATTGACACACTGTGGTAGAGAAACACCAGCGCAGAAATCCTGAAAATAAACGCCTGGAAAAGAGATATTTCAGAAAGATGCTGTCTTACAAAGCTTTAAACGGTGTTAGTGTGACATTTTATGTTTCTTGTTGTTCGCTTGTTTCAAACTACCTGCTCATTAAGAACTTGGGTTTCAGTTGATGTCATAATAAATGTGGGTTTTTACTATGTATTTCATGTGAGAATCTTAGGGCACTTGATATCTTTGCTCAGAAACCCTGCTAGACAAAAACATCATGCGTTTTCGCAGGTGGGTAGACAGAGACCTGGGGTAAAATGAAGTGGTCTATGCGGGAATGTTAACCGTCATAGGTGTAATGTAATTACAGCAAATATAAATGTGTCAGGTTAACACCAGAGTGGACGTTCTTATTCCAGACTAAGAATCCTTTTTCCTGCTTGGATAATTCCATTTTGAAAGTGAGGGAGTGTATCCTAGAGGATAAAGTGCTTGGCTGTGGTTGAGGAGATCATAGTTTCCTCTTCTTCTCAGACCTGCTTTGGGCTTGCAGGGAGATCTCAAGTGAATTTCCTCCTCTGTTTGCACCATCATGTCACACGTGTAGGGCTGAGGATGGTCATGTATGTAGGGCTAAAAAGTAACTGCTGTTAAACCGAAAACACAGCAATCACACAGGTGATGTCCACACTGACTTGATGTCCACACTGTGCATGTTTCAGACTCTATTTTCTTTTCAAATGCTGATTTTTTGGTCTCATAGCCCAAATGCCCAGTTGCAACTGGAGCGTGTTAGGTGTACTCCTCTGGCAACAACCTCTTTCATTTTGCTTTCACTATAGCAGGCAGCCAGCGTATGCACTGCAGGATTGTTCCATAATGCAAACCAAACAACAGTGAGCAGGGATGATGGGGAGATGCATTTCAAAGGCATGCTCCTGATCCAAACCAACACACACACACGCAATGCTGGGGTGTTCCCATATAATCGTAACAGATAACGTCCGCATGCAGCAGGCTCTTAAGATGGTATCAGAGACAGAACCTGGCAGGTTGAATGGGGCTTAGTCCTCTGCTTTAACCTTCAGACTGCGCTGCTTCAGGAAAAACCAACTGGGTTTAGGAAGACATTTTCCTAGTAGTTAATCTGCAGTCAAAATTGTGTGATATATAAGCAAGACATCTAATTCCAGTGAATTTTACTTTGACGTACGCTTTGCAGTCCACTTTGTTACAGCAAAAGATGCTTCAACCTCTCTCACTTTTACAATGAACGAAGCAGGTTCATGGCACTGTGATTCCAGGTACTGCAGTAAGAAATAATCAGGTTGGGTTTGGGTAGAACTGACACTTTGGACCTGCCACCATTGATGAGCTCTGCCCTTATGTCCTTTGCTCGTGGGTTTGACGTTACACTGTGATGAGGACATCTGCCAGCTGTGGTGGTAGCTAATGCGAGACAGAGGAGATGCCACACTTTCCTTCCAAGTAGAGCAGGAAGAAGCTGTTAGGTGGCCTCTTAGGGGCTGAGATGAGTGCGAAGATTTGCTCTGATGCTTGCTAGTTTCTTTAAAACACATATTTTTAATTATTCTAATGCTTTTTTTAAATGTTCTTTATTGCAGAAGAGGAAGAGGAACAGGTGCCTACCGATGGAGGTACATCTGCAGAGGCCATGCAGGTGCCACTGGAAGAAGAGGGAGATATGGAAGAGGATGAGGCAATTAATGATGAGAACTACTTGAGCAAGAGACCGTTAGAAAGTCCTGATGCTGAGGAATTTCCACCTGTGAAACGGCCAAAGCTATCTGTTTCCAAAGGGGACACCTTGGACGGAGCTTTGGAACCACGCGAGCCCCTTAGCTCAATAAATACTCAAAAAGTACCACCAATGCTTTCTCCAGTTCACGTTCAGGACAGTACAGACTTAGCCCCTCCTTCACCAGAACCACCAATGTTGGCTCCCATTGCAAAATCGCAAGCGCCAGCCCCCAAAACTTTAGAGGCAAAGCCATTTGTACCCAAAACAAAGTCCAAAACAAGTTCTCCGGGACAGAAGACAAAATCACCTAAAACTACACCCTCACCAGTGGTAACTGGAAGTCCCATACGTTCACCAAAAACTGGATCCAAAGAGAAAAAGTCACCCGGTCGCGCCAAGAGCCCAAAAAGTCCTAAGAGTCCAAAGGTTCCTGCTCATGTTCCCCAACCACCTGTCAAGCCTGAAACGCCAAGTAGAACCCCTCTGGCTGCGTTAAGTGACAAGATAGGAAAGGAAAACATTCAAGTAAAACAAGGACAGACGCCACCTGAGCCTGCCGCCAAGCCAAATACGGAAAACCAGATGAAGAAACTACCAGTAATGGACAAGACCATCGATGATTCAATCGATGCTGTGATTGCTCGTGCATGTGCAGAACGAGAACCGGATCCCTTTGAGTTCTCTTCTGGTTCCGAATCAGAAGGGGAAGTTTTTACCAGTCCTAAAAGACTTTCTGTTTCGGAAGCTACAACTCCTAAGCCTTCTGTTTCTGCCAATAATGCAAATAAGGCAGGAACAACACCAATACCTCCCTCAGGTGGGACGTCAAGTTCAGACATTTCATGGACAATGGATGACTCAATTGATGAGGTCATTCGAAAGGCAAACATGGGGACGCCTTCTAATCAACCTACCAACTTCACTTATTTCTCCTCTCCTTCTGCTTCTCCGCCAACTCCAGAACCTCTTCTCAAAGTCTATGAGGAGAAAACCAAGTTGGCTTCATCAGTAGAAGTGAAAAAGAAATTGAAAAAAGAACTGAAAACAAAAATGAAGAAGAAAGAAAAACAAAAGGAAAAAGATAAAGAGAAAAACAAGGAGAAGAATAAGGAGAAGGAAAAGAACAAGGAGAAGGATAAAGACAAAGAAGGAAACAAGGAAGCGAAATTTCAGTGGAAGGAACTTCTCAAAGATGATGATCTTGATCCCTACAAATTCAAACTAAAGGACTTTGAGGACGCTGACACAAAAGTAAAGTTGAAAGATGGCAATACCAAAAAAGAGAGAGAAAAACATAAAGATAAAAAGAAAGAGAAAGAGAAAGGTAAAAAAGACAAGGATAAGAAAGACAAAGAGAAACTTAAAGATAAGGGTAAGGAAGATAAGATAAAGGCTCCATCAGCACCTCTTGTGTTACCTCCCAAAGAAATGTCTTTGCCCTTGTTCAGCACACCAACCGCCATGAGGCTTCCCAGCATGTTACCTTCCTTGTCTCCAATGCTTCCTGAAAAACTGTTTGAGGACAAAGAGAAACCAAAAGAGAAGAAGAAAGACAAAAAAGAGAAGAAGAAAAAGAAAGAGAGGGAGAAGGACAAAGAAAAGGAAAAGAAGGAGAAAGAAAAAGAGAGGAAAGAAAGAGAAAAGAAAGAGAAAGAAAAAGAGAAACACAAACATGAAAAGGTAAGCTGCTTAGGTGAGTTGGGACGGCATACTTGTATGAAAAATGCACATGGGTTCCTGTATTTGCTGCTGAGCGTTGTTTAAGAGCTTGGAGATGTGTGACTGCAGGTTTGATATTTTTTAAAAAGAGCTCCAAGGAAGACATCCCCCAAGAGTTTGAGGGATTGTCCCACCTCTTTGAAGACAAAACAATGGAGGTTCAATTTTGTGAATTTGCAACGTGAGATTGTCTTTCTGGTTTTCCTCAACTCGCTTTTCACTTTGAAAAGCTGGGGCTCAGACTCAACAGCAGTACACACACAACACATACATGCAGTGTTGCAATGCACGCATTTTTGTTCTGTAGATTTCCACTAGTAGGGCCAGCAACCACATACATTCTGTATACACTTTAGTTTCTAAAAGTCTGCTGTTTCAGAGCTTGTAGAAGTCTGTAAATTACCAGGTGGATAGAAGTGAGGAGCAAACTGCCTTCAACTGGTTCATCAGTTATCTCAGATGTTCAGAAAAGCTGCTGAATCCTCTCTTAGCAAGGCTGCTCGCCTGTTGCTCCGATTCGTTTGAAGTAAGAAAATTGTTTTCAAATTATGGTCTAAATATTCAAATGTCACCTTTCGTTTTGAGTCTTACACTTGAGAGCGGGAAGAGGAGAGCTGGTTTTCAAGTGGGTTGACCTCCTTCCACTCCTCTAACTCTTACTGATTTACATCAGCCCAAGATAATTTCTTCTCTCCAGTATCACCTAATCTTGACAATATATTTAATATTTAAGAAATTAAACCAGCATATTTGCATGTTATCAGATTTGAAATCCCATTAGGAAAGGCTCCCCTAATTCAGGGTTTGCTCTAATTTTTGTCCCTTCACCTTATAATACGCATTAAATTGTTAATATAAAAAAAAGGAAAAAAGAAGAAAAGAAAGGGATTGTCTTCATATGTGATAACCTTGGATACAGGATTTTATAAATCTCTGTCCTTAGCAGTAGGAAGCACTATACAAGTTCTGGTTTTACCATCCTGCTTTGAGTGTAATACTCAGTTTGTACAGCCTCAGATCCAGGACATTCCTCACTTTACGTTTTTCTTGCCCCTGTACCCTGTTCTGCTACCTGCTGCACTTAAACAAACTGCTGATTTCAAAACTTGACAGATTTTTTCAGTTGACAAATGGTTTTTCAGTGCAGGATCTGAGAGATCTGAGGAACCAACATTTGTCTGCTGTGGGTGAGTCGGTGATCAACATGTTAATGTCCGCTTTTAGACTGCAGCAGCACTTCCACGGACCCCCATTTTGTCATCTGCCCCTCATACCTGAGATGTTTCGTCAGTATTTCATTGATAATTGCTGCAGAACTTCTTTTTAAGTTAAATACGTGTGTATAGAAAATAGAGAAAGAGTTGCTTGTTTTTCATACATTCGATTTTGCATTTCTTCTGCAAATCTCTGTATCTAGTTTGCTTTAGAGCAATATTACAGATACACAAATACAAACTGGTGAAGCTTAGCTGTAGACTGAACACAGACACATATATATATATATATATCAGGAAAAGGAGTTCAACAGTAATAAAAACTTGGACAAATTAAATTGACAAAGCTGCCCATTACCTTGGCAAAAAGTCCCTGTCAAAAGATAAACTTTAAAGCTAGGATGCATGAAAGAGTCCCCAGATAGAATTAAAATTTAAACTGATTCTTGATAGATAAGCTTTTTTTAAATCCACCTCTTTGCTGCAAGTCAGGATTTTAAAAATAAATTTCCCCTTTAAATCTCTTGAGCGATTTTCATTTTTTGCAAGGCCGCACTGCTGGTGTCCTGGAAAAATGGAGAGTTAGAGCTTTATCAGTTGGTGCCCTGAGGTATGTGGCAAAGAAGCTAAATCCTTGAAGATTAGCAAAAAAAATGCAGCACATGGCAATAAGGGGCTTATATGACTACTAGTATTAGTTCAGGTGAAAGAAGTATTGCTTATACATAAAACTGGACAAATCCACTGACAATGTATTTTTAGTTAGCTACAAAGGAGTCTTATATTGCTGGACTTTACCTCTTTGGTGATTTGGGAAGCTTAGTAATCCACTGTAAATGCTCTTCTGCTGGCCCCAATTCCCAGTATTACTCCAGAATGCTGCTCTTTCGTTTTAACCCCTCAAAGTACATGTTTCCTTAATTTAGCTTTTAGATCGCACAATGACTTATTTAGCCAGCAGTTGTGCTGTAAGAGCAGATGATCAAGTTACTGCTCGGATGCTTAACCTTTCACGGCGTGTCCTCTTCGGAGGCGGTAAGCACAACCTGGAAGATGAGTCCATGGGCTAGCAGTTTCAGCTCTTGATGGCCAGTAGAAAATACCAGACTTCTAATACTGCTATACTTAAACAAAAGAGTGACTCACCGGTAACATTTCCATTTGTGAGTATTGTTATAATTCCTGCCTAAGTGTACGTCCCATCCTGTTGGGGAATTGAAGCTTTTTAGCAAGTTTTCCCTGTAATTTTGCCCCAAGCTGCTGGAATGCACAGAACAGCAACCAGTTCTCTGCATTAATGCCAGAAAGCAGAAGCTGAAGGCTAGACGCCGGAACTGTTCGGCAGTGGGACCGAGGAAGAGGAGCTTTGCGTAGGGTTTGCCTGCAGCTCTGTGCTCCACAGTAAGTGCTGGGGTGCTGCCCTTGGAGCCAGAAAAGGAGACGGTGAGCTGGAGCGCTGCCATGCATGCAGCACCCAATTAAAAGCAGACAGCTGGAACAGTTACACCCTACTTCTACGATGGAGATTACCGGTTGTGCTGTAGGAGTGACTGAGCAGCTCACGAGGCAGCTGCTGACCCAGTTTCAGCTAACCTTAATACGCTGAGCTGTAAACTGAAGTAGTTGAGGAACAGCTTCATGAGGAATGGAGCCATCCTTGCATCAGGGCAGGGCTTGCCAGAGCTGTCCCAAACTAAACTGCCCTTACTCATGAATCAAAATCCTATCATAGAATCATAGAATGGTTTGGGTTGGAAGGGACCTTAACGACCATCTAGTTCCAACCCCCCTGCCATGGGCAGGGACACCCTCCACTAGACCAGGTTGCTCCAAGCCTCATCCAGCCTGGCCTTGAACACTTCCAGGGATGAGGCATCCACAGCTTCTCTGGGCAACCTGTGCCAGTGCCTCCCCACCGTCTCCGGGAAGAATTTCTTCCTGATATCCAATCTAAATCTCCCTTCTTTCAATTTAAACCCGTTATCCCTTGTCCTGTCACTGCAGGACCTTGTAAAAAGTCCCCCCAGCTTCCTTGTAGCCCCTTCAGGTACTGGAAGGTGCTCTAAAGTCTCCCCAGAGTCTTCTCTTCTCCAGGCTGAACAAGCCCAGTTTTCTCATCAATTCTCGATGTAGAGGAAGACCAGCATACCCAGGATATGCTCCTTAATTTTCCATTTTCTCCAGTCATGCAAACCCTACGCACAAACCCATGTTGTAGAAAGATTCTTCCTCTCCTCTTGTATGGAAGGATCAGATTTAGGATTGTCATGGAGCCCGGTTTTCCTCTCACAGCACACTGCGATGTTGGTATCTGAGCATAAGGAAGTGTTTTGTGTGCTTTTCTTCTGCTGCTGAGCCCACACCACCATAGTGTAGAACATCTTGGTGGTATACAAATAATAATAATACAAAAGACCTTGACACAAAGAATGGATGACGTGAGTATCTTTCTGTGCTGTGTGCTGGAAGCTAAGTAGCAGTGCTCATCCTAGGATATTTTAGATTTGAAATAGCACTACAGCAGGAGGAAAAACGTGCAGGAAAAGAGGTAAAAAAAAGGCATGTTCCTGAGCCTCCTGTACCCAGGGTTCAGTTGCACATCTCTGTCCAGCGGACAATGCTACATGTTAAAGTGCTAGGAAAGCAGTTAAGAGACTTTACCTATGGAAAGTGGCAGTGAAATTGTTCCAGGCATTAGGAGCTCCAGGGGAAAAAACCTCTTACAATGCTCCAGGGGAATGACATAGCAAAAAAATCGTGTTGTATAAACAAAAGAGGAGAGAGGCAGACCTGTGAAGTAGGCTAATACATATCCATGGAGAGCTCTGTTGAAAAGCATGGTTAGCTGTGTCAAAACACAAATACTACTCAGGCTGCAGCCCTTCTCTCTCTGGTGTAGACATCTCCTAATGAACATCTCTGATTCTTTGGGCAAGGTGTGTGGCACAGGACTGTCTTTACTGTTCCTCAATGCAAGTCCTAATTGAGTCCTCCCATCCTGGCCTGCTGTCTCCTGCACTGCATTCTGTGCTTTGAAGTGATTGTTTGCCCTCCTTCTCTTTATGAATGATTTTTAAAACAGATTTCTCCCACTGAGAGTTGCTCAGGTTTCCACTTAGTGTATGGTTTTGTCTCTTAAGTTCCTAGGCCATATTCAGCCAAGTGGTTGATGTATTAAATATGATGACACACATGCTTAAAATTTTGGCTGATACTGGCTCAAAGAGTTTAAGGACATATTCACATCATCTGAACTCCACCAGATACTGAGGTTGGAAACCAGGTCATTTGAAAAAAACCCTCAGTCTAATGTATTAAAAAGCAGTGGTTCTATGATACTGATGTGGAAAAGCAGTTTCATAAAGTATTCAGTGTTAGTGCTCGGGGTTTATTCGCTTCCTCTGTGTCTAATATCGATTCAGGGGGGTCACAGTACATTTATGTGAGGAACCTAGGAAATAACTGAATTTAGATCTCAGAAGACAAACGCCAACACCAGTGGGCATCTATGAAGTTTGAGTGCTAAGGTCAAAGCATTTCATGTCATTGCTGAGAAACATACTGGGGTTTTTCTGTCTCTAGAAAAAATACTAAATCGGGAAGACTTGGAAACAAGTGTATGAGCAGGTGCAAATGCAACAAAATGTCAAGTTGCTTTTTTAGTCTAGGATTCATATTTGTGATTTACTGTGGCTGGGAGCTCCCAGCAAACTGACCGTCCATGCTACAGCATGAAGCGTGAGAGAGCGGTGATGAGCTTGTCCTAGCTCTGTCTCAGTTAAGCTGATATACTCTATTTGGTTAACTCCATCAGTGCTTTCATGTAATTAATATATTTGGGGAGTTTGCTTGCAGTCTTTGATTGATGATTTGTGTTCCCTTGTACAGATAAAGGTGGAACCAGTTGTTCCGGCTCCATCACCAGTTATTCCTCGGCTGACATTAAGAGTGGGTGCAGGCCAAGACAAGATGTAAGTACAAACAAATCCATCTGCAATGTGTATGCATACCACAGTTCATCCTCTGTCACTCATAGTAGCTCTTATTTTCAATGTGAAATGCTTAAAAACTAGTGGCAAATGATATTCATTCAGCTGTGACATCTTTTGATCATTCTAATGAAAAATCACGTAGAACATTTACCAACAGAAACATTTTGGACATTTTGCCCTTTTCCTTCTGCTCTCCAAGTGGGACCCATCATCTTCCATCCATCCTATTGTGATTCCCACTCCATGCCTTGCGAGGGCATGTATTACAAGACTCCATCTAGACTTGTGTGATGCCTCCGGTGACATCTAGTGAGGTTTCCATAATGGATGGTTATCCCTAGTGTAACCTACAGCTAAGTTTCATCACACTCTTCAGCTGAAAGTTGGTTTATGCTTTAAAACATAGCAGTTGAAATACCTTTATACACATCTTTTATTATAACTGTTGATGATTATTCACGAGTGTACCTAACGCATTTCAAATGTTGGTTTGTTAGCTCCCTAATTATTGGGTGCTGTTGTACAAATATGAGTTACTTTGTACTGTATGAGCATAAATAGGATGATTCCTATCCTGAGATCGTACAACATAAACAGGTGGCTGGAGAGGCTGGGGAAACCATGCGTCACTGGGCCTTTTGGGTTGGTCCTGTGTTGTATGTCAAGGGTTTCTTTTAATCAGGTTTTTCATGTTTTACATGGTGCAGAGCACACTTTCATGTCTGATAGTAAACATGAGCACCAAACAGATCTTGCCTTTTCGTTCATCACATTATAATATCACTAATGTAGTTGTTTGTCATTTATAGCCAATCTGAGCTATATCTACTAATCACTATATCTACTATTTTTTCTGCTTTATAAGTTAAATGCCACCTTTGATGATTATTCTGGTTTTCTGTGCTGTCCTACTCCTGTTCAGTCGGTAACTGTGAGTTTTACTGGTTTGAAGTTGCTACGAGAATTCAGCCATTTCTCAGTTTCTATGTGACACCCCCACCCCAATTATCAGGGCTTTTTCCTGCTCTTCAACCATTTCTGCTTTCTTTCTTTCACAATTTTTGAGTGTGATCTAAAATTTCTGTGCCTCAGGTTGCGGTACGAAAGGGCCAGTGTTCTCAGAACAGTTGTCTGTCCTGCTGTGCATGATCTGAATTCGCACGGCAGGACAGACTGTCCCTTTAAAAGCCCTCAAATCCATTTCCCTCCTTGAGGAGCTATGGATACTTTTGAACTCCACTTTTTCAAGGACTGTACAAGTGTTTACATGGGGAAAATTAAGTCAGATTTTCAAGACAGAATTTCTAAATTCAAAGTTCTTAAGCTGTATTTTAGCACCAAAGAGTTGACTTTGCTTCCCCTTTTAACTCACCACGGTCTTTCTCATACCCACACACATTTTGAGAAGGGACTTCAGACTCCCATCTGCTTGCTACAGATCGTGTGGGTACATCATCATCAGCCCTGCCAGCCCGTGGTGGGTCAGAGATACTGACGTCTTGATTTATGACCTTTAGGGAACCTCGCTTCTACTCTGGTTTCCTTCGTGCATCTTTAGTGACACCTTCACCACCATCTGAGGACCTCAGGGGTTGTGATCCTTAGCAGAGTCTTGAATTTAAACCCCCGACTCCAGGATGGGAGATACACAAAGATAACTTAGCTCAAAGTTTCTAGACAAATTAGGGGAGAATTAAACACCAAGGCTGAGGTCTTCAGGGGCAGGAGAGTCCTGCAGGCAGCAGGTAGCAAATGCTAAGAAGTGGTTGTGCTCCAGCTCTCTGCAGTACCAGACCTGGGTGGGCAACTTCATCTTCTCCACGTGACACTCGCCCTTGAGATTGCTTTAGGCTGCGTAACCGAACGAGGTTTGAGTCGTAAGTATTCTCATTACTGGTTTTCCCTTTTCTACCTTAAGTATCTCCTCACTGCCCACCACACTGGCACCCTAAAGATGTCCCTTTGTAATGGTTCTATCACCCAGTTGCACCTTCTGACTGACAGCAAACAAGAACTTAGGGAGCTTTGTAATCGCTTTTAGGATTTGTCATAGTTTTCCAAGGCAAAATCCAGGAAGAAATTTGCCGTTACACAAGTAAATACAGTTTGCACAACGTGGCTCTGGGCACTATTCTGTGCTGCGCGTCCATCTGGTGTCTAACGCGGCAGGGCTTGCAGTGGAGTCGTCCTACTCAGATAATGCTTTTGCTTCCAGCCTCAACAATTACTATTCAGCCTGAACTCAGAGCGTATTTCAATTTTCATGTGTTGCAATCGTCATGAAAAGGAGTGGTGTGGCTCTGAGGCAAAGCATTACACAGCTGTGTGTGGCTTGGACATCTGAAGTGATACCAGAAGTATCTGCAACCTCTATGTGAAGTTATTAGTTGAAAAGACCATGGTAGGATCGTGAACCTTTTGAGTAGCTCGTAACATGCAGAAACATTGGCTTTTGTGATGTGTTAGGTTAAGGGAAATTTAAACTTTTATTTCATGTGTTGGTAATGAAATTCTGAATATCTGGTCATTATCATACAGAAATGCATTTCAGTTAGCGTGTCTCACAGATTCACAGATTCACAGAGTGTTAGGGGTTGGAAGGGACCTCTAGAGATCATCTCGTCCAACCCCCCTGCCAGAGCAGGATCACCTAGAGCAGATCACACAGGAACAAGTCCAGGTGGCTTTGGAAAGTCTCCAGGGAAGGAGACACCACCACCTCTCTGGGCAGCCTGTCCCAGGGCTCTGTCACCCTCACAGGGAAGGAGTGTTTCCTCATGTTCAGGCTGAACCTTCTGTTTTCCAGTTTATGGCCATTGCCCCTAGTCCTGCCACTGGACACCACTGAGAAGAGCCTGGCCCCATCCTCCTGACACCCACCCTTTAGATATTGATAAGCATTGATGAGGTCCCCCCTCGGCCTCCTCATCTCCAAGCTGAACAGACCCAGCTCTCTCAGCCTTTCCTCAGATGGAAGGTGCTCCAGGCCCTTCATCATCTCAGTGCCCTGTGAGAATACCATGAATTGCCATGGAAAGGCATGAGAAAAGTTTTTGGGGATTCATAGATTTGTGATGAGTAAAAACTGGATGGACTATTGAGTTATTTTAATTTCCTCTGTTAGAAGAGCTGTTTGAAGGCTTTTGGAGGTACTTAAGTACCTATTCCGCTGGAGGTTGGTTTGTCTGGGGGAAACTTCATATGAAACATTGACTTTAATGGAAGTACTTACAGCTCTTGGTGATGCCACAGAGTCTTTCAGGTGTCTGAAGAAAAAGTGTCAGTTTGAAGGTGCTTGAGATGGAGATTCACATCTCACCATAAACACAGTACGACGACAGTAACGCGAGCTTACCCAGTGCAGCAGTGGTGAGGAAAATGCCTTTGCAGCGTAGCAAGCAGTTTATTCTCCGTCATTTTGCTTCTTGGCTCCTCTGCTTGGACCAACATACAAAGCAGTGGCATAGAAGTCTCCTTTCTTGTTTCTGTGAATACAAGTATATATCGCTCCTAAACTCAAAGTGATGTCTGCATTCGAGCTTGTCTGGTGTTCACATATTCTTACAACACAGAGCAGTTCAAAAGAGAAGGCTATTAACAACGTTAGGTTAATAGATGTGAAAATGTACCGTTGCTGAAGGAACCAATATTGGAAAAACTGTTCTACTTTAGGTTTTTTTGCAAGTGTTTTAACTGCACAGTAAAACAAGAAGAAAGTAGATTATAATCAAAGCATTTCCATCTTAGTTGTAAACAATTACAGCAATACTTGCATGGATGCCACATTAGAAGAAATTTACTGGATTCCATTCTAATGCAATTAGAGCTAATTTTGTTCTTTAAATGAATAAAAGGTCAGCTAGTAAATCTAGTTTATCTCAAGTCCAGGCTTCAATAAATTGTTTTATTTAATTTGTTGTAAAAGATCTTATCCTTAATGGGCCTAGCTCTTATTAGTTTGCTTGGGTTCTAAAATATTTATGACCACCTTTTTAGATATGATTTGAATGATATGTTGGGAAGGGTTTTTCACCGGGGCTTTTTTCCACTTCGGTGTTATCAAGGTAGATTGCTAACTGAGTTAGCATAGGAAGGAACTAGAGATGCAATCTTTTTTAAAACAAAAGACAGAGCTAGTATAAACTTTTAAATTTTAAATCAACTGCAAATGATGAGCAGAATGGAATGCCTTTATTCTGTTGCATCACAGTTTCTTTTTGTCTAGTTGCTTTTCCTAAGCACAATCATTTTTCATACACATAACATTTTTAAAAGCATATCTGTTGATGAGGTGTTGACGTTCCAGCTACTACCACAGTTGGCATGCACTTCAGCAGAAGTATGTGCTATAATTTTTGTTACTTCAGGTAAATTTTTTGTACATTTAAGTCCAATTTTTAAGAAAAAACACATGGCTGCTGACACTAGACCACAAAGCAGACTACCCCTCACTGTTTCAGTGCTCCGGTGACTTAGAACCAGGATATGTATTTTTTGTGAATTCAGGTATCCCAATTTACCTTAAGACATCAGGATTTTGCTTCAGACTCATGCTGCATTGTATCATAGCTCTGCCATCAGCAGGGTACCTGGAAACCAGACGTGAGAAGGGGAAAGACAGGTATTTTAACAGAGTTTAACTTGTAAACGTGACCTACCACTCTAATGAAGTTCTCCTTTGCCTTACATAATATTAAAGTGAGTAGTTACATGACTTTTTCTGCAAAAAATCACACACATGCTCAGATATGTATGTGTATGCTTCTATAAAAAAAAAAAAAAGTATATTAAATAACCTGTGGATTGTAAAATAAAATCCAAGAAGGATTAAGGGATAGAAGAAGTTTTGTTATCCAGATATTTAATTGACTCTGCTAAAGCTTTTTATCGCTTGTTAGGATATTATCCAAGGCCTAACTTGCGTTCATTTGGAAGCTCACTCAACTGCATCATATCCCTGTGACAAAAGCCACCAGCATAGCTAGCTGACATCCTTTGTAGGGAATCTCATGTGGTATATATATATAGCCCAAGTTATTCTGTGACCAGTAGATGTGACCCCTCTGTATAATATTGGTGACCCTGAAGCATATTTTGGGACTCAGACGACAAGGGAACCTGTGATGTCTGTTTTATTACACCCAGTTTCTGTGATCATCCATCTAAGAACTTCTAACACAACAAGGTGCTCATAGCACATATTTTTGTAAGTTGGCAAAATAGTATGTACCTGAAAAAGTGGAAGCCTGAAAGGAAACGTAACTTGAGAAAATCTCCTCACTGAAGCTATAACCCTATCTGAAACACAGCTGGGCTGTTGGAGGAGTTTTTCATTAATAGACATGGTTTGGGTCATCACTGCTGCTTGCTCAAGAATTTGTTATTTTAGGTACAACCACAGTTGGGCAACAGAGTTGCAGTAAACCAGTTCTTTAGTCATACTTGGTGAAATTCTGTAAAACTTTAGTATCTAACCTGCGGCATGTAGAGTACCACCAAGTTTATTATAGGGTCATGTTCTCCAAAAACTGATGCCTAAATGATGGATCTCGTATCTGCAACAAGCCTAATTTACCTAAGAGTTGAGCTGCAAATTCTCCAGAGGTTGAATTTTCTGGGGAAAACTACACACACAATCAGACTTTTCAAAGATAATGGCACCAAGAGAGGAGAGGAGAAGAAGGAATTATCAAATCCATCAATAATCCTTTTTATTGACCTGGTTAAAGATGAACGATTAAGTGAAGACTCTGTTGGTGTTCCCCTAAGCTCACTGGGGATGTGTAGTTGCTGCTGTAACATGCGTTTTTTGAAAACTGCTCCAACTCCCGGGGAGTTGTGGAAAAAAACTAGATATCATAAGACGGGACTTCACTATTAGCTTCAAGTAGGCTAGAATTCTGCCCTATGTATTTTCCAAGAATGCATCTTATTTTTACAGTATCAGCTCTGGTGGATATTCAAGGACCTTTAATTTTTAACAGGGTTGTTCTTGTATGGAGAAATCAGACCATGTGAAGAAACTGTTGAACTTTGGGTGCTACTTAGTGGAGAACTACTCAGACTTTGATAATTTAGATTACTGTCTTCATAGTGTTTGCCCACAATAACTGAATAATGGCGTTCATTAACCTCTGTGTAGGCATATCCAAATTGTTTGCCTCTAGCCTTGGCTCCCTACGTGTGGCTGGGGAGGAAAGGATTGGCTTTTTATTGACTTGTCAAGCTGTAGGTTTGCATTACTGGCCAAGTAGCTCATGACCCATTCCATTTATTTCACTGTTTTGTGGTGGGGAAACAGGTAAAGGAATCCTGCTGGAAGACCCTTCTTCCGCACGTTTTTATGAATAAGAGCAGTGTTTGGAGCAGTTAAGGCACCGTGACCAAATTCTCCGAAAGACGTAATGCAAGCAGCATGGGGCTATTGTGGGACACAGCTGTGGGCGGTGTTGGTTACCCCACAAGACGTTGCTTATTCAACAGAAAGCTCTGGAGGAGAACTTATTGTGGAATTAAAGAGGAGGGAAAAAGTGATACTTCAGGGAGAAAAATGTAGAAGGGTAAACCACTGCTTGTAAAAAAATTAAACAATAGGGTCTGGGCAGCAAAAGTCTGTGTTTATTGCAGCACTAATGGGTATCCCAATTATTTTACAGCGTAGGACTTAGCAGAGAAAGACCACGCTAACCATCCGTTAACAGAATTAACACCCTGGGTGTCAATCCAACTTCTGCTTTACAACAGAAAAGAGTGTGTAATGGTGAAATCATTTTTGATATCATCAATAGACCACCTAAGTGAGAAGGCAGAGTAATGAAAAATGATCTTGCTCCTCTCTGAGGCAGCAAAGGCGTGCTTAAGGGATCCCAGTGTCTTTACAGCTTTCATAAATCCTTGTGCGTGTGTGTTGCCGTGTGTACATAGATACCCGTGTTTTTCTGTTCTGTAGTATTCTAAATTAGAAGGGCTAGAGGACTGATTTTCAATACCTTTTTAAATGCCAAATGTATTTTAATGAAGATATTGTCTCAGGTATGATTCATATCCCTTTCCTGATTGTTCTTTTCAAGTGTAACATGTTGGCCCCAGTCCTGAAGCAAAATCCCCATGTGTGGTCTTGTATCCATGCAGAAGTCTCGTTGACTTTGGTGGAGGTTCCCCAGCCTCTCCCTCGCTGCAGGATTGCAGCTTTTACATGGCGGGGGGGGGAGGGGGAGGGGAAGGAAGAGTACCAAGAATACCATATCCCTTTTACCAGAAAAGACAGGTAAATTATCATTTCTGTTTATATTTCTAAAGGTGATGTAGATAGTCCTTTTCTTCATTGAGTGTGAGCCATTTCAGACATAGTCCTTAGCGTTTTTCTTCCTTTTTTTTTTTTTCTTAATTACTGAAGCCACCCCAACTAATTATTCATCCTGTTTATGGTAGGTGGTAGGCTGTGGTAAATTATTTTCATTTTGCTGCTGGCCCCGTTGGGTGATGACTCCAAAAGTGAATCCATAAAAGGGCTTGAGTCATTAGAAAACAAAACAACTTACTGTGAGATTCTTTGATTTTGCTGCTTATTGCTCAAGAGTAAAAAAATTGTATACTGTATACCACAATTAAAAAAAAAAGTACTGCAGGCAGGTTTAGACACATGAGCAAATTGCTTGTGTAAATGAGCATGAGCAGCTGCCCGTATAAAGCACAACAGAAACCGACCAAATATGTGTGAAAGATTAGAAAGGCAGATGAGTATTTGTTTTAAAAATAGACTTTGCCTCCATAGGAGATGGCTGCAGGAGAAAGGCACTGATTTGTTCTTGTCTTTGACAGAGGGGCTGCTTTCACTCTTTTATTGAAGTTTTCAGATAAAAGAGAGTAAACTATATAGACCCAAAGATTCACAATATAGTTCTGGGAGTTCAGGACTGGCCAGCTTGCTCGTTTCTTTCAAACACACGTCTCAGTAACAAGCTGGAAATCACAGTTCGAGAGGTTCCTAAACCCATGCTGGCATAATTTTCTGGTAGTTAGTAAAATTCACATTCTACGCTAGTTCCCATTAAAGAGGATAGATGTAGGACTGGTTTATGGGCAAGCTTCTAGATCATGCATCCCATAACATTTCCCCAAACAAATTATAGTAAAGGGCAGTTTACAAGGAACACGTAAGAGAAAGTTTGCAAAGAGCTCATTGGCATAAACATGTTTTACCAGCTTCTGGTTTTGCTGTTGAGAGCTCAGCAGAAGGGGATAATACCAGGTGGTTTTCACATCGAAGGTCTGAACAGCTTGTTATTGATGATAGGAGAGAAAAGAAGATGAAAGATACCAAGACGCCACGCTACCAGCTCAGTTTTGTTTTGTCAAACTGGCGATGAACCATCCGGAGGTGTAAGTCAGAATGGTGAGAAAGAATGGGAGCGAGATTTAGGAGTCATGGGCAGAGAGGTGTTTGTGGTTGTTGGGAGAAATGTCCTGGTGTAACAGATAGGGAGGGTGGAGGCCAAGGGCAGAACTCTGTTTCATTTGAACTAATGGAAAAATAAACAGCAGAAAACCTGTGATTCAATTTCAAGAGTGCAAATGTCCATAAACCTAGAAATGTCTGCTGGACTGAAGGCCTAATGCATTCAAAAGTGATGTTTTCTGCCTATGGGAAGGGGGCACTTGTAGCAAAATGACTACGGAGTGAATTGTATGAGTAACTCCTTCCCAAAGGATGTTGGGAGTGAGCATCGTACCTCTAGAAGAAAAGAACTCTTAGCAGAGAAGTTACATCTTCAAGGCAGAAGACTGTGGAGGTGAAGTCAGGCTGGGCAGAAGTCAAGCTGAATTAAATGCTGTGAAGGATATTGAACAAATAGGAAAAGAAGGGGAAGAAGGAGGACCATGGAAAGAAAGACAGGGAAAAGATGAAGGATAATACAGGTATGAGCCAAGAACAGAAAGAATACTTTCCTTCTGGTCCCATGCTCATTCTCTGCTTTACTGAGAACTAGGGCAGTAGGCTGACAGCGGTGGAAATTACCCTAATGAATTGGGACGGAAAATATAGGGACCTTGACACACTGAAGTCAAGGAATGGGGTAATCTTACTCCCAAATTCTAGAAGAACTGGGTCGTGAATTTGCAGATTCAGTGATAAGTAATTTTTAATACATTTCTTTTTATTTTAAAATGCAATGCTTGTTGAATCTATGTTTAGTAGATAATATAGAATAAATAGAAGTGCTGAAGAAGGGAAGAAAGTGAAAGTGATCTAGATGCTTGGTGACAGCCGTGCACAGAATTATAAAACAAATTTTGGAGGAAGAGCTGATTAAAGGCTTGGAAGTAATGGAATGAAACACGAAACAGAAATAAACCATACCAACAGGCTTGATATCAATCTTTGATAAAGCAACTGATTTTCTAGCTTAGCCTAGTCCTGTTGGCAGTCACTGTGAGAGATGCGGCTGGCGACGGCTGGTTTTTTGCCATGCATCTTGGGTATTTGTTTCCACCACCAATGGTGAGAGCAGCTGCCTCCACAGAGTGATTTATTCTGGACTGGGGAAGCAGTTACTGGGTGTAGGATCAAGTCACTTCCCCTCCAGGGGAAGTTCTCAGCTGCGGTGAATAAGAGGTGAGACTCTCACGCGTGCATAGCTGGAATAAAGTTGACATCTGTGCTACCATCAGAAGAAGGAATGCTCTCTTCTGAATGAATAAAAGGTGGCAAATTCAAGCTGGATTTCAGGAAAACGTTTAATACTATCACACAGGACATTCATAGTGAAGCTGGCAAAGATGGGATTAGCAGAGGAACTGCTCAGCAGTAAGGATCTAGCTCCAAAGAAGATAGCAACTGAGAGTTGTAAGAGAGCTTAGCTAACCAGGGAGGAGGTTACTAGTGCACATGCTCAAAGATGCATTACAGCACTAGTTTGATTTAATGATTTCATGTAAAATTTTGACACAGAAGGAGGTAGAACACTGATGCTTTGTGTCGGCAGTAAGGTTGAAGGACCCTGTCAATACAAATGAGGATCCAATGATTGTCTGGAAAGAACTGGAGCCCCTTGAAGGAGAAAATGGTATTTAATTCAGTAAATGAAAAATTGCAGCTAAGGCTCTGCATTTGCAGAGTACCAGTTGGAACTTCAGCCAGAAGTAAAGAGCTGATCGGTAGGTGTATCGCTGCAGTAGGTGCATTAAGTGGGATCATTAGTTGCTCACGGAATGACAGAGTTGCCAACATGAATCAGATGTGACTATAGGATGCATTGCAAGAGGCAGTTTTAGCAGAGATGGTGGAATTGTCCAGGCTATCCTGCAAGAACTTCTTGATACTCCATCTGCAATGTATATTCCATTCTTGAGGACAGCTTTTGTTCAGGAGGGATAAATTGGGAAGAGCAGGTGCAGAGGAGGGCTTGGAGCACTGCTAAGAGGGAGCACAGGGGAGTCTGTGTTACAATAGGAGAGGAGAGCGACTTTGTGTGTTTAGTCTAGCATGTGAAGAGAGGATGTGATTGCTGGCTACGAATACATCAGGCAAGTAAACATTTTGGAGGGAGAAAGCTATTTAAGGTAAAGAACAATGTTGGCACAAAAACAAATGGGAATTAATTGGCTATGAATGTAGGCTAGAAATTAGGAGAGGTTGCTGTGCCACCAGAGCAGTGAGATCCTGGAACAGGGTATTGGTGAGGACAAAAAGATCAACCGATTTAAGATGAACTTGTGCATGGGATTAGGTGACACAATGCCTGCGAAATCATTGGACTCATTTGCCCAGGAAGGGATGTTTGTGGGGTTTTGCTGTAGTGGTGAAATGGAGAATGGGCTGTTGAGCTCCGTGTGCACCGCTGGAAGTCGACACGCTTACACGGAAGTTGTGCCAGTCGTACGGGACCAGGTAGTGTCCACAGAAATGGATGAGATCTTGGAAGAAGTGTTCCAAGTTAATTTTCCTTGATAGAGAAGAATATCACATTCCAGGCAATTTATCACATGAAAATATTTCTATTTTTTTAATTTCAAGTTTAAGTGCTTGAAGTCTTTTCCCTTGCAAAATGGCTACAGGCCCCGCTGGAGGTTTGATACGTTTTGGCACTCTGCGAATGCGCGAGTTGGTCATAGCGTGTATTTGCGGAGCTTGTATTTGCCAATGTGACTTGTTTGCACAGAATAAAATATTCAACAGGGCATAAGAGATAAAAATTAAATTTCCCTTTCTAAAAGTAATACGGGAATTAGTCTACATTACTGAGTTTAAATTACACTGATTCTCCTCCAGGGTTGGAATAAAATTTTCAAAATCACCTCTAATCTGTGAGGAATCTAAACCATATGGAAATCTTCCTAATTCCCCTGGGTGTTTTTGATACTCTTACCCATAGGGCTTAGAGTATTTCATTTTTTTTTTCGTGGTGCAACAATCTCAGTTCCAGATGTGAGATTTTTCAGTAATAAAATAGTTACACCACTTACCTTCCTAGCGTTGAGGAACTTATATCAATGAGGAAATATCAATACTAATAGATAATAATATCACTTGTAATAATCCGAGTGAGTTGTACTAGTTTTAATTGTTGGTGCAGGTGATGATATCATTTTCCTACGTACAAAGATCCCCTTAGCTTCTGCTCCCTGCTTAAAAATGGGTCTTGGGTTTTAAAAGAATTAGGACTTTTCAAATGTCCTTTCTCCATCGGGCAGAGGGTATGTGAAACAGCTTCTTTGGAGCTCTACCTCCGAGAAACAAAGATCGCTGGGTTTTTTACTAGCCCTTTCCAAGTACTGATACAGCATTTTGTTGGAGCTCATCACCCGTAGCAATCATTCAGCCCTGTGGCTCATATCCTATTTTTGAAAAGCCATTTCCTTTCGGTGCACATGCCTTTTCCCTGTGTTTATATGAAGCAGTCAATGGGGCTTTCAGCCGTAAGGATGAGAATGAAATCAAATAAATTACTTCCAAAGATAGGAAACCATTTCACACCTTGGAGCCTCATTTTGCTCCAGATGTAGCGTGTTCAGCTCATGCCAGTTAGAGCCGACTATAAACCGACTGAGCTGTCGTGACAGTTAAAACCTCGATAGAATTTGCACCTTGCCTGCAAGCCAACAATTCGTTTTCATCCTGTTTGGGTTTGGGTCTGTAGCTGTGAAATGGGGTGATTGCCCCAAAGTAACGAGAAAAATGGGGTTTCTTTCACTCTACCATTATGGAGATGTGTATGGATAGAGGGATTTAATTATAAATGCACCGAGGTTCTGTACGAAATACAGTTCCTGCCAGCATTCAGAAAGAAACCCAAAGTGAATTTAGGTTGGACACTACCAGATACAGTGTGTTTACATTAATTCTTGAGGTTTTTTTAAAGGGAGTGGTAAACTTTATTTATGATCTTTAGAGACTCATATTACCACATCTATTCCAAGGGTTTTCTCACGCCCCTTCATTCTAGAGGAACGATTTTGATTCAAAACCAACTTTAATTGACTTTTTATCTTTCAGCGTAGAACATGTTTGTGATACATTGTCAGGCAAGCAGCCCGCCGAGAAATGTAATCCTTGTCTCGGGCCTCTGAGTGTGTCGATGTTCATTTGTATTTGATTACCTCAAAAAATATGAATCCGGCCTCAGTTTTAGAGTTTTTGCATTGGGGTGGGGAAATTTTGTCTTATGTAGTATTGTACTTGCAGACTTCTAACAAAAAAGTGCTGATTTTGGAAGCGTATGAAAGACGCACTTGGGAAAGAAGGTGGTGTACGTATGGTGACATACAAACGTAGAGTTTACATCCTAGCAGGGACCTTGGTACCAGGAGGATCGGAGCTTTGCTGCAGTGAGTACCGCCTACTCGTCATGGGCTGTGTGCCTCACTTTTCCTGTCGAGAAAACAGAGCTCATAAATCTTACCATCATTTACATAGTGTTTTGATATCAGGTTTCTCTCCAAGTCTGAAGTAACGTTAATTATTAGTCGTGGGACTGCTATTTCCCTTTGATTTCTCCCCACCTCCGTATTGCCATGTATGCAGCCCCTTCTTCAGGAAGGAGGACAGGCTAAACCACCCTCTCTGAGATTACTCCATCACCTCTAATGGTATAGCACAAAGTCATTCATGTCTCCACTCTGCGGTCTAAAGTCTCTGAACTTTATTAGCCCAAGGGAGTGGTAGGCCCAAGCGTGCTCTGAAATGCCGATCTCCTGTTTTGATAACTGAGCTCTAAAATCAAGATAAACAAGCTGCCCTATATACCAAACATGTCCTAATCGCACGCTTCAAGCAAACCAGCCAATCAATGAATGTGTGTCATCTGCTAATGAATATTTGTAGTTTTGGAAGATTCCTTATGTGTTATTCCTTGTAGCTTCTGCAGGGTGGCTTCAAACTCCCTGTCCAGGAGGACAACCCGGCTTTATCTAAACCAAGAAGCTGTGTAATTTCATTTCTTATGTTAGCTGGGCACTGTCACTCTTACTCAAATTATTTGAGCTAATACTTCTTTAAAACTGTTTACACTGTATGCAAAGTTGTGTTTAAAATCCTATTAGCTAATACATTTCCTAGTCTAGACTTGGGGAGGGTAGACTCCCTGAAGAGCTCATAGCAGGACTTTGTTTACTGGAAGGGGGTAGAAGAGGTAATGATGTTTGAAATTGTCCAAATTACTTCTGCTGTGCCAAATATTTTGCTGTTTGTCCCTCTTCTCACTTTTATTACTGCTAAGATTTTTTTTTAATTGAGAGGTGGCTCTCAAGTCGTGAGGGTGACTTGGCAAACTAAGGGAGTATTGCCACCAACCAAGGCCTTAGACGTTCAGCGTTGGGAGCCAGGGCTTCCCTGGGAGCAGTGGAAGGAGGAAGGCAGAGAAGCAGCATGTGAGTTGGGGTGGCCAGTCTGGCAGGAGCCCCGAGGGAGCCACACACTAAGACTTTTATTGAACCAGGAACACATCATGGACATTCCAGAGCCAAAGAGAAAACTTTCTCGGTGGGAGATAACACCGGGTTTTCAGATGTACCCTGGTAACAGGAGAAAGAGGCTGGATTTGGTGTGTAGGTTGCTCCCAGGATGCCCTGATAATAGGACTGACTTCCTTCTGCAACACACAGACACCATATATTAGGAGTCCTCTACTTTGACTCACAGTCTAGCACTTTACTGACACCCGTGAAGAGCCTGAGCTCCCAGATTAGGTACCTGAAGCAATCACTAGGACATCAGGTGGTGTGAATGTCTTTGGTGTTGCTGATGGAAAATCATCCAACGCCTTTTAGATTCTGCTCCGCTCTAAGTTTCCAAACTTCCTTGGCTTTGGTTTTCTTCCCCTAGTCACTCGTAGTAGGTCTCAGAAGGTAGGTATGATGCCACAGTCGGCGGGTTAGGCAGGAATGCCAAACCCATTGCTCTGTCTACTTTTATTAAGTCTGTTGTTACTGTAACTTGCCATAGTTCTGATTTAGTAGTGCAAGTGGTGTACCTTCAGAGAAAAACCCTATTATCTCAGCCAAGCATTAAATGCTGTATAATTCCAAGCCTTTCTCAACTGATGGCTTGGATTATTGACTTCAGATGCAGACAGTGTCTCCGATAGTAGTGATACTGCCTTTTGGATTTTGTAAGAGAGTTGCAGTAAACTCTAGAGATGAATGTGAATTTCTCCTTGATGGTAGAGCTGGACTTTCCTGGTTCTCAGGAGTTGTTGGAATTTGATTTTCGTCATGGTTTCCCTACTGATGTCTCCAATTTTTGCTTTCTTAAAATATCCTCCTCTCTGGAATGCCTAACCTTTCTTTAAATCGCGTTCTTCCTACAGTCCCATCACAAATCAATTCCACTCCCACAGTTACCATTCAAATATAAATAAGTTAGTTAAATGATTTACCAAAATGTGGTAAAACAAATAGACCTATCCTGTGTTTTGTTTGAGGGTTTTTTTGGTTTGTTTTCTAAAACATCCTTTTCCTTCTCTTTACGTTTCCAATCTAAAGCCTTATAGTAAGGGCTTTTTCTGTCTTGTCCGTTAAATTGCATGCACGTCAGTAACGCTGTGTATCAACATTCATTAATAAACGTCGGGTCCCCTATGTATCCCCATTCCTGGGCAAGATTATTCTATACTGTGTATTTACTAGAGCTACATCCTGTCTACTTCAGCTACTCAAGTAAGTAGCAATATTTTAGCTGCTGAGTGTATAGTGTGCGTCATTTATTTGTCCTGACTAGATCTACTGCTGATTGCATAAACATTTGGGGAAAGAAAATACCAAACTAGCAAATATTTGGAGAACCCCCTAATGCAGGATCTTAAGAGGATGGTATCGTCTCTCAGTTTGAAGATTAAAATCAGTGCTGTTCACAGCTGATTAGATTTCTAATATTTCCCACAAATTGAGTTAATGCAATAAAAATTAATGAAACAAGGTTTAGTAAAGCCACAGAGAATATTTGTACGACAGCGAGCTGTCGAGTGGTTCAGACTGTCCTGGCGTTCCCTTTGTAACGGCTGTGTGCTTTGTCCTGCGTAACGGATAGGTGTAGCAACGACAACTTGTGCTGGGTTGAAGCAGCCTCTTTAATGACTCAAAGGTGATGTGAATTAGCTGCGCTATATTCTCTTTATAGTGATCATTCATTGCTTTTTTTCCATCAACCCTAACAGTTCTCATTTTTGGTCCTACAGAGTCATCAGCAAAGTGGTGCCAGCTCCAGAGGCCAAACCTTCTACTCCTGTGAGCCGGCCCAAAACACCTCCGCCCGTGCCATCACCGGTACCAGCTCCCGTTCATGTCACCCCTCCTCCAGCCCCAGCTCCTCCTCCTCCACAGGCTACCGTCTCGCCAGTCCTGATCCCACCGCCCTCTCCAGCCGTCTCTGCGGCAGGAGGCTCCAAAGCTCCGGTTAGGAGTGTGGTGACTGAGACCGTCAGTACTTACGTGGTAGGTAACACACTGCTGTGTTTTGTCCCCATGCCAGTGACATCCGTCCCTTGAATTACTGAGCTCCTGGGTGACTCATCATCTCAAACTGATGGTACCTGGACTTGTGATGTTGCTGCTCTTCAACCGGCCCTTGCTTCCATGCATGTGTTTTGAGGGGTTAATAACGTAATTAAACCACTACTTATGTTGTTCCCAGTTCAATGTTTAATTTTCTTCTAACAAGTCCAGTTATATCCCACTTGGTGTTTTCTGCTAACTGAGCTGGAGAATTTCCTTTTGGAGGTCGACAGTTTTTTATAGATGCTTTCATAAGTGCGGAATTGAAACCTCAAATGTCAAACTCACCATAGATTTTGCTGTCAGTCAGATAAAATACAAAAACCTCATACAACATCAAGAATTTGACTTAGCCCCTCATTTGAAATGTGTAGAGTCCACTAATCTCTTGTCTGGTTTCCTCAACATACAGAAATTGCAAATGTTTCTGCACCTCAGAAAGTCTGTAGATAGTTCGTTAGTCTACAGTTCATTCGTCTGTTTGACGTATGCTCTGAACTTGGCCTCTGTCTGGTAGCATGAAGACTTATTCTTTTAGAAAAGTCTCCCATCCAGCACGACGTAGGAGCTACATTCTCTCAAGGAACATGGACGTACCTCAGGGCAGGACTAGGATTGCTGAGCTACTGAAAGTTGCTGCTTTAGATGCAACGTAACGTGGAAGTCCTCACCATTTCTGGTCGTTGAAGAGCAGCAGACACCATTAACCACGGCAGTGGTGTTGTTATCCTCCCTGTCCTGGCTAAGATCCAGCTTGGCTGGTGACACCTTGCTTATCTATCCTGGGTAGCAGCTGAAAAATCTCACCATTTAAACACCTGAAACTTGCTTTTATTATGGAGTTTCCTGTGCTTTAATTGCACCGTAGGCATGATTTTTCTCTTGTTTATTTAATTCTTGGTTTTGTAGGGATGCCTAGTGCACATCCACTCTGCCATTTCTAATGGAAAAGGTGCTCTTCCCTGCTGGACTTAAACTGTTGTATCGTGTTACTGCTCTCTATTTAAACAGCTGCTACATTTCACTCCTGAGTTGCGTACAGTAGTAGATGACCTCACATAGGCTGTGCATATCTTTAGGCTGCAAGACACACATCCTCACCTTCTCTATCACACGTGTAAATGCGGTCTCACTCACATATTCCGGTAGCATCCAGAAGATCGGAATTTCACTCTAAGAGAGAAACATTTTCAAAATACTCTACTACATCCAGTTTTCTTCAGTAGGCATTAAGAGCAAATAATGTAGAGACTATGTTATTTTAAAGAAGGAAAACCTAGAACTTTTCCTAGGTACTCTACCACTAAGAGTGATAACACTCTTAGCACCCTGTGGAGAATTCAGGGGACACATAGGCCCCAGGTTCCTTCTTTTACAGCATTATCGCTGAACCCAGGGCTTTACTGGATTAGGATCCAACTCTGTGCGCAGGCAGAGAGACTTGTCATGTGAGACTTCTATAAGTCAGAAAGCTAAGAGAGAGGTTGAGGAAAAACGGAATAATTAATAACTATTAGACCCTTGTACGAAGGGAATCCAGGACACAGAATGATGAAATGGCTTTCCCCAGGTCGCACGGCAAAGCCCTTTCAGAGATAAGGTTGGAGCCAGTGTGACAGAGGTGCGTGACTCCCTTCTGCAGCGGAGGAGAGGAGGATGATCTTAGAGTTTAAAAAAACAGAAGGATGTGATGTGGGATCTCCCTGTAGGATAGCATCTCAGTAAGTGTCATTAACTCTCAGCGGTTTGTACTAAAATAGCATTCAGCAATCACATACTGTCCCTCCTTCCGCGACCCTTGGCTTATTGAGGAATGAGAAGTTACGCAATATTTTAACACCCTCGTTCAGCAGCCCAAGTTCTTGTTTAACAAACAAACAGGCAGAGGTTTCACTGATTATAGACCACCCTGCCCCCCTCCAGTCCCTGCAAGCCTGAGGCAGGTAATCTGCAGACAAACAGCACCCTGAAAAACTTAAATTTGGAAAATTCAGTGTCTCTGTCTTCTGATGGGGCAACATCAGGCAGCGCTGCCTACACCCGGCACCGCCGCCTACACCCGGCACCGCCAGTGCCTGGAACAGGCAGCACCCCGATGGCTGCCTGCCGGGTGCGGGTGCCTGTGCCGGAGGATGGTGTGGGTGCAGCCAGGTTGCTCAAGCAGGTTGTGAAGGGCTGTAGCTGTCAGCCCGCAGCATTGCTCCTCTGCAGCAGCACGGTGCAGCATCTCTCCCTTCCCTGGCAGGATTATCCCACAGAAATGGCTACGGACTTTTTCACGCCAGGCGCAGATGATTCACCTGCAGAGCAGATGCTTCTCTACCAACTTAAAATGACTTTGCAGATGTGAGATTAGATGTGCAGATAGGAATGATTATTGCAATCAATCAGCTTTAAAATCGAGTTCATTGGATGACATTGCTTCCTCCATTTCGCTGCTGGGAAAGGGGATTGTTCCCTGCTTAATATTCCTAGACTTTATGTTTTTTAGCTTTAAACCACAAAAAAAGATTCAGGGCTTTAAGAGGAGTCAGTCAAGAGTGATGTGTTGGTTGCAGCTCTGGTACATTCCTATTGATTTTTTGGGAAGTGGTGTAAGATGTACAGACCACCTTGTAGTAGCTTTTTTTTTTTTTCCCCTAAGAGCATTTGGGGCTTTTCATCTACTACTTTTATAATATCATTTTTGTGAGCCGTACAGAGAGCAAAAGTTATTGCCTTAGATATGTGTAAATGCACTAATGCACAAAAGCTGAGAACAAGACGGTTTACGCTTTTGAGATTCAGTGATAATGTGCAAATCTTCATGAAGGAATGATGAAATCAGGGTAATACCCCAGACATTTCGTACTTTGTGTTGTTAGCCGCAATTCTTTGGATGGATTTTGTGACGTTTTGCGCATATGTTTTTACCAAAGAAACCACTTGGAATTTAAAAAATACAAATAATGGGTCTAGCAGGATATAAACAATAAAAATAAATTTCATAAAGCTCTGGATATGATAAATCCAGTAAGCAGCTGCCTGATACTGTAAATGGTCTGCCTCCCTTGCTTCGTTTACCCTTTAGTAAATTGTACTGTGACATTAATGTCATAAGGGGAATGGAAAGTTACTCAGTAACAACTTTTTTTATATCCTGATCTTATCAGCTAGTTGGAGTTGAAGGCTTTGGCTAATAAGTAATACGGCAATATATACACACGGCACCGCGTATTTGACATGCGTATGGGACTGTTAGCTTACGCGGGAGGCTGCCGTTGCTCGCTCCTGCCGTTAACAGGGTAGAATTTAAAAAGTCGTGATGGTATGGACAGAGAAGGAATTGTGTCCTTAAGCCCTGGCTGCTATATGTGAATGGCTGTGCTGAGGTCGGGTGGTATAACTGGCTTTACTGGTTTACAGGACAGAAAAAGGCATGCTTTTGTCATGTACAGTATAGGAAAATCAATTAAAACATAACACCGAGCACTTACGACCAGAGAATTCATAAATAACACTGGTGGCTGCCGAACAGCTTTGTCAGATAAACAAGAAACATTTTGGGGTTTGGGTTTTTTGGGTTTTTTAAACAATTATTTTGCTGCCTGCTTAGCTCTGCCAACCGGCTAACTTTCCTTTTCTTTGCACCAGATTCGAGACGAGTGGGGTAACCAGATCTGGATCTGTCCTGGCTGTAACAAGCCAGATGATGGCAGTCCAATGATAGGTTGTGATGACTGCGACGATTGGTATCACTGGTAAGTTGCTCTCATCCGTCCGATTCTGCTGCTCCCTGGCAGATTTGGGGCTGTATTATTTAAACCCTTTCTTTTTTTTAATGGTTCATGACGCTGGGAATGTTTGAATGGTTTTACTGTGTCCAATTTAATAATCTGGAAGATATTTTTATCTCTGTCTGGAATTTGAAAAAAGCAGATTCTAAGCTGCGAAGGAAAGTTACTTTTTAATTAACGGGCATTGGTGATAACAGTTGTTTTTGAAACTGCTGGGAAATATTGCTGATTCCAGTAATTTTGTGAGAACTACAGGATTATGAGCAGAGTGTATACAGATAGACATTTCAAATTACGAAGCATTGTATGAACAGTAATATAAACGTCAGCTCTTAGAAAAGGGTTGGAGGGAATTAATCACTTTTTAGGCGTTTTCTTAAACAGCTACATAAAATCATAAGGTTTTTTGCAGATGTGTTAAAGAAACATTTGAAATAATTTTAAATCTAGTCTATTATGCCTGCAAGTGCATTCGTATTTTCTATTAAAATAGCATTTCTTATCTGAGTGTCCTTTTAATTTTTGTTTGTTTGTTTGTTTCAGAGCAAGTGGTTTTTAGGTTTCTGTTTGATCATTGCATTCATTAACATAATATTAGTGTTCTGTTAATTTGAAGGCCATATCCTGTCTACCACTGCAAAGTTTCATTTCTTTGGGTAAGCAACAAAAGCAACGTTACTCCCCTGGGATGATAACGATATTTTCCCATCCTTCTCAGGCCTTGCGTCGGGATTACGACTGCACCCCCAGAAGAGATACAATGGTTCTGCTCCAAGTGTGCCAACAAAAAGAAGGATAAAAAACACAAGAAGAGGAAGCACAGGGCACACTGAAGACTTCGCAGCGGACTGAAGTCATGCGGTCGCCGCAGCACCTTCTGCCCTGACTCCGTGGCAGGGGGGATGCAGCCTGCTCGTGTCTCACCCTCCGTCACCAACTGTTAGGGCTGTGGCTGGAGTGAACCGGGGGCGAGGAGATGCTCTCTGTCAGGGGCTGGTGCGTTTTGCAGACCGTCCGAGCCCAGGAGGTTGGATTTTGGTACATTCTGATGCTGTCTTTCGCCTACCGAGGGAAATTTGCACAGAGCACTATGAAGACTTCGGTAGTTCGTGGTACCGCTCCTGCTCCTGTGGCTCGGCAGCAACAAAGATGAATGTTGTAAATACAGATACCTGTCCTATCCTTTCTCGATTTGTTATTAATCCCTCTTGTACCTTTGCAGTAAGGTGCTGAGAGGAGGAGAAAATGTAAATTGCAGTAAGTTGTAAACTGAGAAGACCTTCTGGAATGATTTCTGTAGTCTGGATACAGTTCAGCCTCTACTCCTGCTGAGCCAGATAATCATAATGTGGAAATAAAAAGTGGCTGGTAAATATTTTTGTGACAAGAATATATGAAGCTTTTTTCCTTGATTTTTAGTACTAACATAAAATAAACACGTTCAAGCTTTTGTGATATATCTTCTATTTTTAAAAAAAAAGTTTCTATTGTGTCAATTTTTTTCTTCCGTGTGAATTTATTTCGGTGGACCTGTAATATATTTTATACTTTGGTTTTTGGTTTTTTTTTTTAGTCTTTGTCAACCTACATTTTCATTGCTTGTACATTTCATTGGTGTGTAAAAACCCTTCCCATTAAAAGATTTTCACACCGTGTAAATACCTGATATTTATAAAGTACTTCCTTTTGTTTAATTATTTTTTAGGGCTTGAGGATTTTTATTTTCATTTGCCTGAGAATACAAACCTAGCAGCTATTAAAAGCCCGTGCGACATACGCCTGTCCTTACGGCTTTAAGGGATTGGCAAGATCTGCCCCAACGGTGCGCGCAGGAGGAGTCGGCCAGCACCATAATTAGGCCTCGATTCAGATACTTAAACATGTGGTAACTTCTTAAGAAGTGAGTAATCCTATTGCCTTCAAGGAGCCTGTTCCCACACTTTGTTATACATGTGCTTAAATGCCTTCTGAACGGAGAGCTTAGGCCAGGGGCTCTGCACTCTAATGGTAACTGCAGTGTGTTAATCTGTAGCTGGAACTGAGCTTTTTTTCTTTTTCTTTATTTTTTTTAACAAGTGGTAGCGATTTTGCCAAAACGATCGGGCTCGTGTTTAGGTGGAGGAGATGCAGAATGGCGTCGAGGCCAGAATACACGTGACTCTGCTTTGTGTATCCCCTTGGGAAGACCAATAAAGTGAATGCAAGTTGTATTCCCCATTGAACATGAGGGGGGAAACGGCAGAGAAAATACATGTCAGTATTAGGTATTGTACTGCTTATGGGTCTCAGAGATAAATTAAATATCGGAATAAATCTGGAAAGAAATTATAACTTTTCTTTCCGAAGCAATTTTGGACTTTGTTGGTTAATTTGGGGATATTTCTACTTTAAACCATACAGTGAGGAACGTCTGATGTTTGACAGTGTGGCCCTTTAACCTGTTGCGTAGATATTAACAGTTATTTTTTTAAATGCATCCAAATTGATATTAATGAGAATGTATTAGTCATGTTTTTAAAAGTACCAGTCTAGTTAGGGAAATGAGGCTTTGCTGATAGAACTGTTAAATTGCAAATCAGTGGAGATAGGATGAAATTGGTTTATTAAAAGTGCACTGTTACCTCCTTTGTTCAATGCCACCTCATTTATATTCCGTCCCTGCCAATTACAGGTCAAGAAAGTTCTTGTGTTTGATTTTTCTTTTATTTTATTTTGAATTGTTGGATGTTGCAAACCTGATTCTTGGGGTTTTTTTTTTCCATGTGTAATGTGCAGACGTACAGAGTCTTTGGTCATTTCTGGTTGCAATAATAAAGAACGAGCTTTTGGTAAGTTGTTTATGCATTTCCTCCTCCCCTCTGTTAATCAGAACTTCTCACATTTAATCAACTAAATTATTCAAGGTGCCACGGGGGGCCTGAACTTGGCCATTTCGACAGCCGTTCGGCTATTTCTATGCATGCTTGTGCATTGCTGCCACCGGGTTGGTTTCCTACCGTGGGTTTTATGATTTTATAAATGACCCCTGTGGCAATAAAACCAAAGCATCATTTTCAGGAGGCTTGTGTGGCTGACGGGATTAGTAACGGGAGAAGGGGCCCTTCACCTCCGGGTCATCGGTTTGAAGCCAGCCTTGGTCCGTAGCCCTGCAGAGCCTGCCTCCCCTTTCAGTTACACTGGTGTGTATCGGGAGTCGTTGGCATAAAAGAATAATCGGCTTCCAAAAATAGTTACCCCCCGAGTAGCTGTGTGCCATGGACCTTCCTTACAGCCCCTCGTACCACCCAACGCTGAGCAAACCCAGCTGCTTCCCCAGATGTTTGTATTTGCTGCTGCAACTTCACGGGACGTGTTTCTTCTCCATACATTCTGCCAGAGTTAGGGCTGCTCCCTCGATTCGCTGCTTGATTTTCTGGTTGGTCATTGGTGTGTCTCAAACCATTTATGATTTGAGTTTTGGACACCGCCATCCATAGGAAGAGGGCACGGTGGGCGGGTTGCAGGTCGGGCTGCTCAGTGGATGTCATGGTAGAGCATCAGTGTCTGAATGGTTTTCCTGCCTCGGAGGGCAGCTTCATCGAAGAGGAAAGTGAGCCCTGCCTCTGGAAAACATCTGTTTCCACGAGTACTTGGAGTAGAACTGGTTAAAAGTTTAGAAAGTAAAGGATTAAAGAGTTTTCAGTGAGGAGAAGACAACTTGCCATCTGCCCACAGTAGAAAAGACAGATAGGATATTCCCCCCTTTACTGATGGCGCCGTACATAGTGGATTTATGCAGGAGAGAGTCTTGGTTAGCAAATATTCAAGGGTAAAAGCTATTCCGTGAGAAAAGCCTGTTGAATCCTGCCTTTACTCTGGGGCCAGATTATTATCTGGAGTCAGTTGGGAGTCAGTTGGAGCTGTGTCGGTTTACACCAGCCCAGGAGCTGCCCGCTCGTGCGGCCGGCGTTGGGGAGCAGCTCTGTTTATGGTGAAACGAGGTGGGGGGTGGGGTGGGGGGGTATCTTTTTTATCCTGTAAATCCTCCTTGAGGGCAGGCTCTGCCTGCGGGTCTCTGGAGAAAACGGCAGTGCTGGGTGCTCGCTGCAAAGCGTGTTAGTCATTAGGCAGAATTGCAACTTGTTAATGAGTTTTGCACGCAGAAAAAACTATGACTTTAGTGTCAAGACGGTAAGCACAAAGCTCAGAAAGGGAAGAAACTATCTGGACTACTGGTTTTTATTGGAGGATGGAGAGAGAAGTGCAGAGCATCCATCCCCAGAGTAATGGGGATGCACTTTTCCTGAGATAATCTTCCTTCGGGGCTGTATGTCGTGCTCAAAGCATCATTTCTCTGCTTGACAAGGTGTTTCTCTTCTGAAGGTGTCCGCAGCTAAGTACAGTGAGGATCTTTATGCTCTGCAACTGATTTGTGATTCCAAATGTCCTGGAAGAGAAAGAGAATAAAAAAAAAACCCTGAATCGGAGGGTATCAGAGCCTGCTGACTTTGTCTGGGCTTTCCAGAGATAAAATATAGTGTATTACTTCACTGTATCACCTAAACCTTCTTTGTTCTCTTTTCAATGGGACGATTAAACAAAGACCTACTAACCAAATTAAAGTATAAAATGAACGCTGAGATATGGAAACCTTGCCAGGAAGAATGTTAATGAATGAAGTTCACTAAAGGCATGCTGGCTAAGTTTTCAATACAAATAGTTTTATGGCCAATCTCTTTAGATCATAGCAGTTTTCTTTAGAAGTTTTAAGTCTCAAAAGTAGATGAGTTTCCTTCGCCGGGGAATGAATTAGATAATGCTCTGAATAAACTCCCTCTTCGCAGTCTTGTCAGTCATGCTACTTAGGAAACTCTCCCTTTCTTCTGGGGACTTTCGGATCAGCTGTAACCTAAAAAGTAGAAAGCTGCTATTAATCCATGTGTGCTGTATGGCAGAGGAGGCTGTAACGGGAGATTTACAGCCAGCAAACAGCTCCTACCTGGCTGATGGGAGCAGAAGCCTTTCAACGTGAGCTATGGCGGCTGATCCCAGTCTGCTTTCCCTCGGAGGTGCCGTTTCAGCCTGTTTAATGTTTATGCCACATGAAGGGGACAGACTTTTTAATAGAGCTTGTAGCGACAGGACAAGGGGTAATGGCTTTAAACCAAAGAGGGTAGATTCAGACTAGGAATAAATCTTTTACGATGAGGGTGGTGAAACCCTGGCACAGGTTGTCCAGAGGTGGTAGATGCCCCATCCCTGGAAACATTCCAGGCCAGGTTGGACTGGGCCCTGAGCAACCTTGTCTAGTTGAAGATGTCCCTGCTCACTGCAGGGAGGTTGGACTAGATGAGCTTTAAATGTCCTTTCCAACCCAAACCAGTCGTGATTCGATGACGCTGCTCTTATGTTGTTCTTATGGAGCAACCTTTTGCACCAGGACTTTAAATCCTGCGATGCTGTCCGGAGAGAAAGGGGGAGAACTGGAGACTACGGGACCACCGTGCCCTCTTCGGCCACTCCATCCTGCCAATCTCCTCTTTAATTTTCCTTCCAGTCCATGTCTGCTCCAGAGACCTGACCCTTAACTCAGGTTTCTGGTGGCCAGTGCCAAAGCAGCTCGGGGGCTGTTGGGTGCCTTCCACAAACAGGGACTTGCATTTAGATGTGGTGGCTCCAAGCAAGTGCTGATAGTTGAGATTTGGTGGAATATTAGTGCTTCGAGCAAGGAGGCCAGTTTTTCAAAAAGCAAAATGTCAAGTAAACCCAGGATAGGTGAAAAATCTTCCACGTATTTTTTTAAAACACAAGGAGAAAGTAATTTCTGACGAACACAACTCCCTGTTGAGTTCTCAGGGTGAGCGTACCCATAAGGACTTTAGAACACATTTATAAAACCAAACAGAAAATAATCAGATTATTTTATTGCCTAAATGAGGGGATGAGGGAGAAAGAGACGTAAAACACATGTACAGAAATTTAGGTTTCATCACCTGTCAGGAGTAGGAATTTGGTTTATAAATTGGAAAGCTTTGCCTGTCAATTCCTCCCTAAGCCAGCGTGGTTTTGACAACTTACTGCGCCTGTCGTTTGCTTACTGTGGGACTAATGACAAGTGTGATGGGGTGTCACCGCCCCGCTGCCCTGGTGTCACCCACAGCCTGCAGCGCTGCTCGCTGCTGCTTAGCTGTGTGCAGGACACCTTGAGTCTTCTTCAAGCTGATCCCTCCCCAGGTGTGGGACTGGGCACTATTTGCTGTGGATTTTCTTAATTTAGTATCCAAATTAATCCTTTTATTTTCCTATTACAGGAACAAATAGGAAATAGGGGCAGGGAATAGTGTGCAGTTGTTTATTTTCAACTGAGATGTCATTTACAGCACTTTCCTAATAAATGCAGTAAGAATTGTCATCTTAGGAGTATTCACCTGCTCGTAGGTTTTGTTGTTACGTGGTAACTATTGCACGTATTCAAGGGAGAATCATCGTCTTGCTATGGGGAAAGTCGGACACAGTTCTCAGCTCTGTCGTGGCTTGGCTGGCACGTTCGGGCGCAGGATCGGTGCGTGTCCCAGTTTCCATCCGCGGGAGGAGGATAAGGTTTCCTGCTCTGGCAGCTCTGCTTCAGCCTTGGACCCAGGTGATGTGAAGCTTGTAAAGACAGCTCAGACCTTCCCACGGGTTAAATAACTAGAACGGCACCCTTCACACGGGGTGGATAAAACTGCAGAGCTCAGGAGCTCCCCCAGGACCGGGTCCGTCCTTGAACTTGCTCCTCAACCGAGCCTTTCTCTGCACTTCTGCACCTGTGTTTTCATTGAGGCTGGGAGCTGGAAACCATCTACTGCACTCCTGAACCGGCCAGATCCTTAGGTTTTGCAGGTTTTAGTTGATCCTTTTCCAACAAGTTTTCCAACGTGAATCCAACCTTCTTCTCACCTGCTGATTTTGAACCTTTCTGCAGAAGGAACCTGGCTGGGCTCGCATCGAGACCTTGTTTTGCCACCGGTTCTTTTTTTTGCATCCAGGGGGTTTATCTGAGAAACAGTTTAAGATTACTTTTGGGACGTCAAAATTCATACAATAGCTGCCTTCTCTGGGCTTTGTGGGCTGTGAAATGTCTGAGGTAGTGCTTGGAGCTGGCGTGTATTGAGACGCTGGGAAAGAAGTGATGCTGTTGTTCTCTATACTTTCTGCAGACAGATGCTCAGTCAAGCCCAAAATCCAGGCCTTGGCCTCAGTATCTAATAACCCAGCCCGACCATCAACTCATGGTTCCACCTACTTTCTGAAAGGCTGGATTTGCAGCACCAGGGCTCAGGAGGAAGCACATCTATCCCTTCAACACTCCTAGTTGCCACTGGCTAAATGCCACGTTTATTTGCTTTCAGGACTACTTTGGCCTGGCAAAATAAAATTCCCAAAGCAAGGATGTTGAACAATTTTGCTCTGAGGATCCCACCAAAGGTGTTGTAGCTATCTCATATGTGAGATGACACTGTGATTTATATGATTCCAGTTCAATTTCATAGAATCACGGAATGGTTTGGGTTGGAAGGGACCTTAAAGATCATCTAGTTCCAAACCCCCTGCCATGGGCAGGGACACCCACCACAAACCAGGTTGCTCCAAGCCTCATCCAGCCTGGCCTTGAACACTTCCAGGGATGGGGCACCCACAGCTTCTCTGGGCAACCTGTCCCAGTGCTCCCCACCCTCTCTGTGAAGAATTTCTTCCTCATATCCAATCTAAATCTCCCCTCTTTCAATTTAAACCTGTTACCCCTTGTCCTATCACTACAAGCCCTTGTAAAAAGTCCCCTTACAGCTTCCTTCTAGGCCCCCTTCAGGTACTGGAAGGTGCAATAAGACCTCCCTGGAGCCTTCTCCAGGTTGAACAAGCCCAATTCTCTCAGCCTTTCTTCATAGCAGAGGTGCTCCAGCCCTCTGAGCATCTTCGTGGCCTCCTCTGGACTCGTTCCAACTGGTCTATATCTCTCTTATGCTGAGGGCTCTACAGCTGGACACAGCACTCCAGGTGGGGTCTCATGAGAGCAGAGTAGAGGGGGAGAATCCCCTCCTTTGACCTGCTGGCCACACTGCTCTGAATACAGCCCAGGATACGGTTGGCTTTCTGGGCTGCCAGCGCACACTGCCGGCTCATGTCCAGCCTTTTATCCACCAGTATCCCCCAAATCCTTCTCCTCAGGGCTGCTCTCAATCCATTCTTCACCCAGCCTGTACTGACACTGAGGGAATGTAACCATGAGTAACACAAAGCCTTGAGCTGAACCAGCGAGAGTCCCTTGGAGATGCTCTGGTTTGGTGGGCAGTTCACAATGGAGAAATGTCTTTCAAATACACTGGACTGAAACTTCAGGTACCAAGTGTATGTCCTGCCCGGGATGTTTTTTAAGTCTAGCTGGAAGTTTCATAGCAAACATGGCAAAGCCATGAGCTCCAGCAAGCATCGCAGTGCATCCACTTAACTGTTCAGGCTCATTTTACTCCATCCACAAGGAATCTATTTTGGAAAACCCTTGTGTCTCTTAGAGTTGGGAAAAACATCTGTCTACCAACTCCTTTGGAAGCTAATCCTGATCCATTCAGACAATCCTATTTAATTCTCCACATCTCATGTTTCTGTGCTCTGCAAGATTTGGCTGCGTGACCTATGGGGGGCAGGAAGATGGACCACATTTGCCCTGTGCTCCCAGGCCACAGCGATTCCAATTCATACACATTTACGATGAATATTTAGCTATTTTGAAGACAATATATACACCTCCCTTTTCAAGCAAGCATGCATCTGGGCCATGGACAACAGAAATGTACTTAGGAGCAGCACACTGAGGGCAGCTGCAGCAAATATGCCTCAAAAGGACCCAGTCTGAAGTGTTTTCAGTCTGCCACCCACATCACACAAGGTAACGTGGCTGCATGATGAAAACAATGCTCAGAACCTTGTGCTGCCTTTTTTCTCCTTATCGTTGTGGTAGCAAAAGCACAGGAGAAACAGGTAGTTCTTACATGACCCGTATTGATGGTGGCAAAGTTTCAGCTGTTGTCTGTACACACGGCAGTCACCTTTCCAGCAGTTGGAGTCTTTTCTCCACATCTGGCCAAACACAGATTTTTCTGTACCATAAAGGCATGGACTTATTTATCTTAGCGTGACTTCTGCAAATATGGAAATTGAGATTCATTTGTCTCTAGTGAATCTAATCATCGTGGGATATTTTCATTGTGTGGAGGGACTTGGATGGGAAAATGATGAAGGGGTGAGCAGAGGGTGAAATCTTATAAACTACTGAGAAAACACACGGTTTGTGTAGATGTATTTGTCCAGCCTAAGAACAGCTGGATTCCACCTTCACCCCCCATTGCCTGCGTTGCTGGCTTTGGAGTTCATCATTTGCCAGGTGCAAGTCCACCTCCCTGCCCAAGGTCTTTGGAAAACTTAATTCTTCAGAGCAGGCGCAGTTTGCAACGTCTTGCAGGCATGTCCAAGGGCAGAACGGCTATTGCTAATGGTGGTGAGGCCCAAGGTGAGCTTTTGGCAGGTATCAAATCCTCCTTTCAAGCCAAGAAGTTCCCACTACTAGAGAGCAACACTATGGTCTACTTGAGTTTTGTAAGCCCTTAATGAGCCACTTGATATCAGCCAGATCAGTTCACTTACATGGAACGGGCTCCTATTTCTCCTGGTGGCGTTTGCTTTGGCGTGTAGAGCAAGGGAGTGTGGGGCTCCAGTGACTGATCCTTCCTACACTCCCTTGCACAAGGGTACGGCAGCATGATGGACTCATCTCAGATTCCTTCAGGAGGTGGTGACAGAGCTCCACCTTAATGAGTTCATCGCCCTGCCAGCATTCTTCCCACACCCAGGTGCCCATGTTGGCAAAGCTACGCTCCACCAACTCGCTGGAAAATGTTCCCTAGGCTTTTAACAGGCTACAGATCTCAGGATGCCTGCCCGACTCCTCATTGTCAGTTGGCCTTGGTTGATGGTCCGGTTGTGTTTACAAGCAGAGCCGAGCGTGCTGGTTTGGTGTCGGAAGGAGGGCGGTGGGGAGACGTGAGGGGAGCAGACTAATTGCCCGGGCTCCCACTAGGCCAAATTTTGTACGAGTCATGCAGTGTGCAGGTGGGTGGAGGGAGGAGCCAGTGCCTTAGCCCGTGCCTGAGGCTCAGGTGATTATTACACCAACTCTGTTTACCAACGCCACGCTTAAATGGCTGCAGAGCTGCCATTTTGGTTTTCTTGCTTCTGGATCGCATGTACTGCTCATGGAGTTAACACTTACCAAATAGGGTTGCTCGGACTTCTGGTATGAACCCAGCCTTGAGGACACACGTTGCCAAGCAGTTTCAGAGCTGAGTATGCTCTTGACATTGCCTCCCCCAAGGTATTCCGGTTTTCTGCACTGACTGTGTAATTTAGCTGTTTATCTCCGTTTTGAGTTATCCTCACCTCAGTCAGAAGTGTCTTGCTGCTTGAAATGGGTCCCTCACTTTTACTTGTCTGACACTGCACATCTCCCCTCCATGCAAGGTGTCCACCTGCTGTCATCTTCTGGAGGTCAACCCTCCACACCTCTGGTGTCCAGGAGCGTGGAAGCCGCTGGAGATCAGACCTTGGCACATAGCAACCTTCCCCTTCCCTACTGACAACACACTCTGCGGCTGGGGAACGCAAATGGTTGCTCTTTTTAAGAATCAAAGATGTAAGGGAACCTCCTGAGACCTCTGGTCAGATTTTGCCATCATCGTGCCCACATCCCAGCATCCATTCCTACACTTGCAGGCGTTTGGCCAAGGTGGGTGGATGCCCCCCACCGTCGCTAGGAGGGGGTGATACAACCAGGTAACTACTCAGCTTGGGTATTAGTGTAATGGCTTGAGGACTCAAAGGCTGTGATGTCCTGAGAGAAATCCCAGGGCTGGGCTAGCGTCGCTTTCTGTGGACAAGGACTGATTTCTGCTGGCGTTACAAGCAGCAAAACTGAAGCAGGATGGTGTGGAGGTTTGTGCCAGGTCACAGAGCACGTCAAGCGCAAAGCCGAGATGGGAACAGGTACCACCGAGCTCCCAGCTCCTCCTGACCACGAGCAGACGAGATGGGTGCCGGAGCCGTCTGCGGCCAAGAGGGTCGGTGTCTGCGGCCAAGAGGGTCAGTGTCTGCGGAGAAGAGTCGCCTCGTGATACAAGAAGAGAAACTTCCTTCTGTTTTCTAAGCCTGAGGTTCCTCTAGCAGCTAACCTTTGCTTTAGTAGTGACATCTGTTGCAAAATACACCTTTGAGCCTCCCTCATCCTTGGCTACCCCTCCAGGTACTTTTCCAGGCACCTGTATAGGAACCTATCACTGGAGCACCAGCTTGGATTGAGTTCTTCTCTCCAAAGTCGGTCTCAGCTGCCCAGATCTCCCTGTAACAGACATGCAGAAGTCTGGATCCCTCTGCAAGGTCCTTCCAAACCACAGCCATGGGGAGATGTCTGTACGTGGGCTCCCCCCGAGGCTGCTTGAATCATCTCCCAGCCACAACTTGGATACAATACAAGGCGAGCTCAGCAAAGCCCTTGCAAGAATTGCGCAGGAAGTGGTGATTTTGGATAAAATCAGGATCATTCCTTGTGGAAACCAAAGGTGCATCTCTGCAGAGACCCCAGTTGCTTAGTCACAGGTGTACAGGTGGACAGGACTGTGGTCTGGGGAGCAAACTGGAAATGAGTCTCCCAACTGGTTGTGATAACCCCTATCAGCCAACAGACATCTGAGAAAAGCATTTCCATTTCTGTGGTCCCAGGTCAGGAGAATGTGTTTCTAAATCCTCACTTGCTTTTTCTTTAGGTTATTGTGTGGCATCTCCAAGCTGAAGTGGTTTAGCTGCCCCCACTGTAATTTTCCACACCTAGCGTCTTTGGATTTCTTTTTTTAAGTCTCACCTTAACTCTAAATTTATTCAGGTTTGTTTTTGTTCGTATGATAATCACAACATTCTTTTGATACTTTTTTTTTTAAGCCTTGATTTACTGAGACTTGCTTGCAACCTTCGCTCCAGTTTACCATTTTTTGTGCGTGGGGATATTTTAAATGAATATAATTATATTTAATAGCTTTTGCAGGTACTAAAGCATCTTTTGATTTGAGTCCTAACTTTCGTTATTACCCCCCACACACATACACACCTTTTTAGATATTCTCTGTTTAACCTATGCCTGGAGATTAATTAAAGTGTCATTAAAATGCCTTTAGTACGTTTTGTGTCCTACATGCCTGGAAATATTTTTTTTCCCACAGTCAGAATTGTTGTGCTTGTACCAACAATAACTGGCATGTGGCTTGTTTTGTAGATTGCCATGAGATATAACGAACACTCCTAATTAGAAGAAAACACATTCATTTTTTGGATGCCTGTTCAAAGTTTTCTCAGGAAGACCCACTAGCTTTTCGTTTACATCTCCCCATCACGCTTGGCCGGCTCTGACACTGGGGCCGAGCGCTCACTCAGGAGCACAGTGTGAATCCCGCATCACGGACCACTGCGAAATGGAAAATTAGGATCTTTCCAATCAGTTATGGGACAGGGTTTCTACCCCATACCCAAATTTTCAAGCTTTGGGTGTTGAAATGTGTATAGTTCAGCCTTAGGTACAAAGTTTCCCTCCTCTTCTGATATTTCTGCTTGGGGAGAACCCATGGCTGGAAATTAATCTGGATTTAGAGTTTATATGCCAGGGGTAGGTACAATTGCTACAGCGAAATTACAGCCGCCCCTGGAAAAATGGAGCTGGTCAGGGGATGTGAACGAGTATACTCTGGCTGTTGCTATCTATGATCAGAACTAAAGAAGGCAAAAACAACTCCAAAATTTGCTTAATTCCCCATATCTTTCTCCCTGCGTTGTTTCCAGCTCGGCCGTCTCCTGGAGTGCCCAACCAGCGCAGCATCGCGCCAGCGCCGTTTGCCCTTAGAGCAGGAGCCCTGGTGCCTGGTGCTCACGAGGACCAGCCGGGATGGAGATGCCGTGTGAACGCCACATTGGCATCGCTGCCGTGGCAGGAGTGAGCTTTGCCAGTGGGATGCGGGGCTTGGCACGTCCCCAACGCTGGATGGCAGAGATGGGCATGAAGCAGGAGTAGAAATTAGGAGCTCGTGGTATCTCCCTGGGCAAGGAGCGGGGCCGGTCCAGGTATTAACGTAAATTGGGACACTACACAAACCAAAGTCAGTGCTTTCTTCTCCAGCCTTTCACATCTCCTTAAGAATATTAAAAATCCCCAACAAGTAAATACACACGTGAGCAACTGGGATAGGAAAACAAAACCCAAACTGCACAACCTCCCCAGGGACCCATTTCATCTCTCGGTCAAACCTTTCTTAAGTGGAAACCGGGACTCTGAGCTCCTCCATCCCAGCTCCTGGGGAGCCAAAACATCATGTGGGGCTGGGCATGAAGCTCTTGTGCAAAGTCAGCACCAGCTTGGTGGTGCCATGGCTGCTTTTTGGTTTCACCTCCACCAGAAAAGGAGCTGAGACTCCCAGCATCCCAGATGTTTGCAGCCAAGGAGCCAAGCTTGGAGCCCTCATCGTCTTCTCAATCAGTGGAACACACCAGGAAGACACTGACCTGAGGGTCATGAAGGCTTTTAGCCTTACGCCAATGCAGCTCCTGCCGTCTCCTCTCCTAGAGGACACGAGAAGAATAAACCAAAAAAATGACACAGGAAGGATAAAAGAAAAACATGGGAGAAAATTCCTGACTTCTCGGGGAATGCGGCGCTGAAGACGGTGTAATTACAGTCCCTTTCAGCAACTGAGAGTACCTGGGCTGTTTCAGGTTTTGCAGCTGTGGGCTTTGGAGAGCCTCTGCCAAGCAACTCTCCCACCGCTGGTAATTTGTCACCAGCCAAACATGAGCCTTGGCCTCGCAGGCTGGCGCATCAGTGGGGACACCCTTGGGACAGCATCGTGGGCAGACCCTGTGGCCCCTCTTCTCCTGCCATGACTCAGGGCCAGGGCCACCGCATGGCTGCTCAATAACAATCCTGGCTTTTGTAAGAGGGCTGGCACGACCCACCTTGCAATTAGCAGGTTGTTTGGGGAGAAATGGTAATAAGCACCCTGACAAGGTGAACCAGGGAGGAAGGCGGATGCTGCCTTGACTCAGCGTCCTCCTGGGGTGGGGGGAGAAGGATGCTCAGGATCTGCTGGATGTGATTTTGCGACATAGCCTTGCTCACCCACTGTTTCCAAAGATTCCTGGGGCATCCCATTCTGGATGAGCTGGTGAAGAGCCCTGAAGAAAAGTCACTACCAGTTTTGGACTGGGACTGTCCATTGCCACCCTCTCTCCTTGAACTTTAGCACCTTCTTTTCTGCCACAAACACCTTATTGACAATATCCTTTTCATCCCTCACTATTCTGGTGGGTACCACTTTGCTTGAGCGTTGGAAAAGCCTTAGCAGACCACCATCAATTCAGAAATAAGGGGTTGCCACCCAAAAAAAAATCCCCAGGTTTTCACTCCTGTAGCCTTCAACCCCTCCGTCCCCCCCTTACAGGTCAGCCCTGTGGGTTATAATTTGTGCTACAGTAGCTCCAATCAGGATCTGGGGTATTATTTATCGCATTTAGTACCTGCCATCAGTCATGAAAACTTAACAAAGACCCTATTGGGTTTATCTATAGGCAGCTAAACAAACGTATCTTGCTCTCCCGTTATCTTCTTGTTAACAAAACACTATCAGGATGTTCTAAACATCAGCATTTACTGCACAAGAGCCCTTTATCTGGCATGATATATAGAGAGCCCATCAATTAGTGCAGGGGGCTTGGAAATACCTGCCACGCTTCGCTCAAAAGTCCCAGCACCATCCCGGGGCTGCATCACAAGCAAATATCCCTGTGTGTTTCCCGGCCTTGAGCATCCCTGCATGAACCGGGAGAGCTCGTTATGAGCTGAAATCATGATAATTATTTTTTTTTCTCACCCTTTTTTTAATAGCAAGCCAGACAGGCTGGAGACTTTCCATGAAAGTAACCATGCAAGAGCAGCCAGGGCACTGGATGGTACAGGGGTGGGGAAAAGGGAAACGGGGTTTTATTCAGAGAGGCTGCGTGTGGAGTATGGTGAAAAGTGCCATGAGACGGGGCATCGTCCTCACAGCAAGACCTTGTGTGCAGCATCAGTCCCTCTCGGTTCCCCACTGGCAGAGCAAGACTCATCATCAGCTCACCATCAGCTCAAAGGGGTGGACATGGCAGATCTTGAACACCAACCCCTGCACATCCAGGGCAGCTGCTTTCTTCAGATTCCTCTGCTAAATCAGCACCTCAGCAGAGGAGCCACTTCACCCCACACCATAAACCATCTCCCGTGTGTCAGCTGGATCAAAGGTGTTTCACCCTCCTCCATGGTGGTTGCATCCCAGTGGGAAAGTGATTCTTCAGATAAATGGCAGATTGGAAGGTTTAACCCCTGCTCCTGTTTGTCTCCAATTATTTGAATATCTTGCAAAACAGAAACTTTGTAAACAAGCACACGGCCTGGTTTGGAAATGGTTGGGGCTGTCTCCAAGTGACGGTTTGCTCCTGGGAGATGTTTTTCTCTAGGTGGATCTCCAAGCTTAGGACTTCATGCACTTGCAGAGGTTGAACTGATGGACTTCCCAGTCATTTCAGTGGCTTTATGTATCCAAGAGGAGAAGCTGAATGTTTAAAAGTTGTTAATTTATACTTTTTTTCATTCCCAAACTAAAAATGTGAGGAGAAACAGCAGAGGAACTGGGGCTGGGCTGAGCTCTACCTGGCTTTGAAGAGGTGGCATCAAACATTTAGACGAAATAATAGGTGATAAAACCAGTGAAGCCAGTGTCGGGAGTCGGAGAGGGCAGATGGGATCAGAGCTTTGGGCCAGGCCAGTGCAATTAGGAGTGTTTTGCACCAAGCTGAGGAGGACTCTGTAGGAGGGAGACCAGAGAGGTGCAGCAATACAGAGAGATAAGATCCCAGAGCAGTGCCGGAGCTGTCTGGACAGAGAGAGTAGGAGGCACCATAGAAATCTCCTGGGAGCTTATCACCATGGGCCATCTTCTCCTCCTCTTTCACATCCGTGGCAGACCTGATGCCGCAGGACTGTCCGAGCAGCCGCCCAACCCTCAACCGTCTCTGCTGTCGTCAGGCATCATGGCTGCAAGACTCGTCGCAGCAGGGTGGGGGCCTCTGCCCTGATGCAGTTGGAAACAGAGCCCTCCAGAGAAGTTTAGCTGCCTTAAAACAGAACCAGAAAGAGGTGATAAATATCTTCAGGCCAAGGACTTGTGATCCCAGGCACTGAGAGGTGGTGGGGCTGGTGGCCAGCAGGACATTTGTTGAGGCTGGCTTCAGTGCTGAATTCACAAATCCACGGAAAGGCATTTGTGCCTTTACCCACACCATTCCTGGTGGGAAAGGGCTGCTCACTAAAAGCCAGCTGAAAGCGACACATCACATTCGGTCTCCAGAGGCGAAGGATGGGGCTGAAACAAAATCCAGCAGCGTGGTCCCATATGGGCAAAGCCTCGCTGGTGGGGAGGGAGCACCTCAGATTAGCAGGGGCCCTTTCCAGCAGCGCATTAACCCATTGTCCTTGTATAGCCGGAGCTCCTAACACCACGAGAAGACTCCCCTATGACATATACCCAGAGCCAGGAAGTCCAGGTAAGGAACCAGGTAGAAATGGGACTTAAAATCACCCCGACGAGAGGGTGGTCATCACCGATAGTTATTTAGTTATGCGTGTTTGGGAGGTGCCTGGCCTTGCAGGGTGAATCTCCATGTGGGTTTTACATTCAGATATTCCCCTCACACCTCTCTCATATCATTACTGTTGGCTGTTTTTTCTGCCAACTGCTATTAAAGTTACTATTTGATAGGAGAACAAAAGACAAATAGGAATCATTGGTGCAAAACCTCAACATCTAAGTGTGATCTTTCTGGACCAGGAACTCTAAGCCCCTGATGTGTGTGATATATAGTTTGGGTACAATAATATCTGCTACAGTTATTATTGCCTATATTACAAAGATCTCCAAATAAGAGAAAAAAAAAAAAAAAAAAGGAGGGGAGAGATTGCACACGTGCTGGCTAGTTTTTCTGTTAGGGGGAGGGAAAAAAAAAAAGAATAAAAGTTTAATAAACGTGTGCTGTGTTGTGGATGACTTTGTGGCGACCTTTGTTGCAAATGGCCTATGCATGCGGAATAATGGTCTCCGTGCAGAGAGGGAAATGGCTTAGTGCTATCATCGTTGCCTCGGTAACCATCAGAGTCTCCATCTAGCAGAGAGAAATGAGTTATGAAAAGGCTTGAGTGAAGAAGGGATTAACACATGATCCCAGGGACAGCATGTCAATCAAAATCAGCGGAGAAATTACACTGCTCTATTTGAGAATGTCTCCGGAAACGCAACCTTAGTGGGTGTATGTATGTGGATGTATGCAGGCATGATGGAGAGACGTATAGCTCTGAGCCTCACATGAAATATATATGTTCTTATATATATAAACATCGCGCGTGATAGCTGCCAACGCTGCATGCGCATGAACAAACACCCCCCCGCGCACACGCTACCTACACGTTGGTGTCCAAACACGTGCACGAGGCACCTCTCCGTAGGGGCGCACCTTTGCCATGCCCATACGTTGCGCGGCCCCATGCTCGCTGGCCTCCGTGCTGTTAGAATTTAAAAATCAAAAAACAAGCCAAATTTGATCCTGAAATTTGCTCGTCTACTCTCCCGTCCTCACCAGGCTTCGTTAAAGTGTCTCTGATGGCATCTCTCCTCCCTGCAGGACAGCCCAGGGGTTGAGCCCCCTGAACTCCTTCGTGCACCTCCAAAAGGGAGAGCAGAAGGAAACGGTTCCCCCACCCTCAAAACACGTAACCAGGGCAATGTGGAGGCGACGGCTTTACACTGAGGGCCTTGGTGGCTTCACCTGAGCATCTTCCATCAGCGGCGCACTCCCGAGCTCTGCAACTTGTCGGTCAAGGGCAGGGGAACCAAACCCACGGTTAACTCCCTCTTGGCTTTAGCTACTGCAAACTCTCTGGCAGTTACAACCCCCCGGCGCTGCTCAGCCGTGTGTAGCTGAGCACACATTTCCTATGGCGATTGTTTGCCTTGATTCAGCTGACGAGCTTTACATTACCTGGGACCAGAGTGAGTTTTCTGCTAATGTCGGGGGCAAAATGGGATTGCTGGGAAGGGAGGGCTTGTACGGCTTTGTAGCTGAGGAGTGTGGCTGCAAAAGGCCTCGAGTATTTGTTCTGTTCATTGGCCACTTCAGTAATAGAAAACTTTCTCTTCCAGGAAATTCTCCCTTTTTTATTTATTTTTTTTAAAGCAGATGATTATTACAGGGAAAGTAAAATTTCTCTTTGGTGTTTTCACTGCCTGCTGAAAACCAGCCACCCAGCCCGTCCCCATACTGGGAAGTGCAAGAGCACTCAGGGAGGTGATTTATTCCCTGAAAACATCACTGGGTCACCCCACCCTCCCCAGCCCCAGGTTCTCCCTGCACTCATTGTCCAGCACATCCCACTCACACCCGCCCGTTGGCAGAGCGCGGGCCCCTTGCACCCCTGCACCCCTGCTCCTGCACCCCTGCACGAGCCCTGTGCACAGCTCACCCTACACCCGTGGCTGATTCACACCTCGCACCTCAGCTACAGGCACAGTTTCGTTACAACCACCCCTATACATTCCATACGTGCACAAGCTCTTCACCTGCCCCCATCCTGCCATACCATCATCACCACGAGCAAACGCTTCCATGCATCCCTCTCTCCTGATGCATGGACACATATGGCATCTCCGTTACCCCCCCTTGCAGCCTCATGCCAAAACACACCTGCCCTGCATCACCCCCAGGATGCAAACCCACGCCCGGGTACTCAGCCCTCCCTGCCATCCCTGCCCTCACGCACCCTTCGCACAAATACACCTTCTCGTGTGCATCTTTGGGGCTTTCACCTCAACACAAACACCGTGTGGCCCCTCCACCCACACCCTACAAAATTCCCCCCCTCTCCCCGTGTCTTCAAACCCTTACAGCTGCACCTACCCATCCGGGGTGCCCCCACCCTCACCCTGCAGCTTCCCACCCGGGATCAAGCACACGCAAGTCCAAACGGAGATGCCATCAAAATACATGCGTTGCCCAAACGCTCCCAGACACCCCCCCAAGATGGACAGGGACACCCTCAGCCTAGCCAAGACCACCAGTAAACCCTCCACCAAGGGTTTCCATACCCTCCACCACCACAAAACCCTTGGCCCTGGCTTTTTGGGGGTTCTCCAAGCCTCGCATCTCTCCCCACACGCCATCCTCTTCCTTCCTCCCTCCTCACTTTCCTTTCTCTCGGGTTTATTTCCCTCCTTTCCTTCCCTCCCCCCCGCCACGTCCCCAGCCTCCCACACAAGTTTAAAGCCATCAGCCCAGCCAACGGTTAACCAAATCGCCTTGACCTCTCTGCTATTTGATATTCGCCTCCTTGACACTCATTTAGGAGCGCGCAGCGGTAAAGCAGACATTGGACAAGTCCAGCCTGAAACCAAAGCCCTATGAAAGGAGGAGAGAGATCAGAAGAACCTGATAGCCAGGAACTTGTTCTCTCCAAAGGCTTTCTGGACATTTTAGCCTGGATCAGGGGTCCGTGGAGCGCCAGTTCGTCGCCAAGCAGGGTGTAAACGTTAAATGTTAGCTATTTGTTCCAGAGATTGGCATGAAGATCGAGCCTTTCTGCCTCCTCTCCCCCCTTAGCCCCCCTCCCTCAGTCTCTCCAGCCCGTCCAGAGTCTCACAGACACTCATTCATTAGCGGTTTAATAACCCTCCCGACGTGATAACATCCTTTACGCCCGGCTCTGCCAGCGGAGGTGACCTGGGTGGGGGGTGCTCACTCGAGATGCTCGGGGCTTTGGGGCGGGGGGCTCGGGTGTACCGGGCAGCCAACACGGGCTGCTCTCCAGCCCGGAGCCGGGGGGACACTCGCCCTAACCACCACCCCCTCCTCCCACCCCCCGTGTCCCCATCCCCGGCGCCTCCCGGGGCTGCTGCGGAGACGCTGGCGGTGCCGCACCTGAGCGAAGCCCCATATTCTTTTAAATGGTTCTAATTTCAACATTTATCGCGTTTGCCCCTTAACTGCGGATCCAGGGATCAGAAACAACCTTCCCAAACTCTAGTTCAGCTCCGTTCAGTGTCTTTTCCTCCCTCTCCTTTCTCCCCCGTTTGGTTGGGAATTTTTTTTTCCTCCCTCTCCCTTTTCTGCGCGACTTTCATGCGCTGCAGATAAGATATAAAATGCTCTATCGGGATACTGTTAATATTAAAGATCAAAAGTGGCATCAATTGAAGACCAAACGCACGGAAAACAAAGGGGAAGGCTGGGAGATGTTCATCAGCTAATTACAACTGCAAATATTATGCAAATTTATCTTGGCACAGAAATGGAGAAAGCGAGTTTAAGTGCGGAGATAATGCTGGAATATTGAATGTTCAGCTGAGGGTGGGACGTGGTCCAATAAATTCATCTGAGGGAGAACCGGTATTATATATATGTATATTCCTATCAAATCATCTACACTTCAAATTGAGGGGGGGGGTGTCAAAAATTGCGGTTATAATTGATGCTCGAAATTCCTTGACAAATATTGCAAGGAATATACGGCGGAGGAAGAATAGGGAAGCAGAGATTAACGTTTGGATGGGATTTGTGGAACACCGCATATAAACCGATGAACCTACAGCAGGGAGACGGCGTTCGCAACGCGCACACGGGTTGGGGGTTGGGGGAAGGTTCCCACCTGGGGGTTTGGGTGGGGGGGACCCCCCAAACCCCCAGGTGGGAACCTACCCCTTTAGGCAAAAGGGAGGAAAAAACCCCAAGTTATTTTTCAACCTCATTTCAGAAGCTTCTCCCGCTTCCTGGAAAAAAAAAATAAGGGACCGTGCTAGACCTGGTTAATGATTAAACACAGTCCCTGTGCCGTGAGAGCCAAGAAGGGATGAGAGGGAGCCAGGGAAACTTAAAGCAAGGCAGAATAGGGCTGCCAGCACCTGTGTCCAGAAATTTTAGCATCAGGAGTGCCCGTACACAAAGAAAAAACAATAGGGGGGGGGGGGGGGGGGGGTGGGAAGGGAGACGTAGAAAAAAAAGGGGAAATTAAAAAAAAAAAAGAAAAGGAAAAAAGAAAAAAGAAAATAAAATGTTAAAAAAGGAAAAAACAGGGTGAAAAAAAAGAGGGAGGAGGGGAAGCCAGGCGCAGCAAGTTGACCACGAAGGGGGTTTGAAACACCGTTTCCTCTCCACTGTTGTCCAAGAAATTAAGAGGTGGGGATGCTGGAACGTAGGTCGGGGGCACCCCCAGCCTTGGGGTTTTGGGGTGTGGTTGGAGCCGTTATCGGATTTGACCCACGCGGTGGTTCAGTCAAGATGAACTTTTGGGCTTAGTTGTTATTGCTGTGGGAACACACACACCCCCAGCCCTTAGAGGGGAGCAAAAGGGGTTATTCGCCGCAAAAAAAAAATGTTTGAAATACATCTTTTCCCTGCGCAGGTGAGGAGGCAGACACCGGCTGCTTCTTCCCTTCAAGAATTCAAACGAATATATTCAAATCCAGCAGAATATCAGCAGATCTTCCCTTCCTCAGGCACAGGAATATCAATAATTTCAGGTGAATGCCCCCCCCCCCCCCCCCCCCCCCGCCCCCCTTTTCATTTCTGCAGCCAGAAACACAGAGCAGCGTTCATTTGCATACAAAGCAACCCGCGGAGTTTCTCCAGTTTATGAGAAATGCCTTAAAAAAAAAAAAAGGAGGCAGAGACACAGGGAGAGAGAGGGGAGAGACTCCTCGCAGAAATCTTATCGATTTTTTGCTATGCATGTATTTATTTGGCAACGGGGCGGGGAGAATATTGAACATTATTGGCAGCCCTCCCTTTAAAAAAAAAAGGGGGGGCGAAGAGACATGCAAATTGTGTTTTATCTTAACCCGGCTCCGTGCTTTATTCAATGTTTATGATGTATTATCTTCCCCTTAAATAAAAAATAAATCATGTAAAATTAGGCTCCCGCAGTCACTGAGAGGAGAAGCTCCGGTCGATTTTCTTAATTTCGGTCTGAAAGTGACACACTAATTAACGCTCCTCATTCCCCCCTCAACTTCTTTTTATTATTATTATCAGATTTACCTTATATTTTCCCAATTGAAAAAAAAAAAAAAAAGCAGTTTCGCTTCCCCCAGGATAAAACTAAACTAAAATAAGGACCCCTTCCCCCCACCCCCCCCCAACGCTGCCCATCGCTTTCCGCCATCAGATTCATTGTGATGTATTAGATGCAATAAATTATCCCATGTAACAAAACATTGGGAGCTGAAAGGGTGATAATCTGGAAAGCAGAGATAAGGATTCATTATTCCGAATCATTATGAATCCAACGTTGCCTCTGACTTCTTTCTTAATCAGCTCCTCTGATCCTGGATATGTGAGCAGCACAGATAAGGAAAGAGTCATTTATAATTCTGTACCTCGTCTAATATTTTAAATAAAGTCAGAGGCAAGAAAACGCTATAAAACACAAGCAAGAGGCGGGCTCCGAATGAAATATCACTTCGATGTTGTTAGAGCCGCAGTAAGATTTAATTAAAATTCTCCACTTCCACGTGCTTTATATATTTTTATAAATATATTTTGCACCTTGGCCGTAACGGGTAGGAATTTGCAACTGGGGCTATTTGTTGGGCTCTGACTTGATTGCCAAGTCCCTGATTTGGGTGAATGGCAGATGTGGGCAGAGGAAGGGGAAGGGGGGGTGGGGGAGATTATTTTAATTTCCGAGGTTCCCCCCCCAGCCCCTCTCTCCCTCCCCACCGTTCACACAAAGTCATTGGGTCGATCCTACCGATGTAGGAGCCTGCGGTTAAAGGAAATCGTTTTAAAGCGAATATACTCTGCGCACACAAAGCGCAGGATCAATGCCAAACCGGCTGATTTGGGGAGATCAAGACGAAGGGTGCTTTCTCCCCCTCCTTGGAAATGAAGATTGCAATCGTGATATTAAAAAATAACCTATCTGAGACTGTGTTTTCATAGCCGGGGAGGGGGAAAATATTGATTATTGACAACTTTTCTCCGGGGTGGGGGCAGAGAAGGGTGGGTTTTCTCACCAGAGCAGACAAGGCAGTTTAATTACAGCAAATAAAACACCCCCAGCCTCCCTTCTGCAACCGGCGGAGCGGTTATCCCGAACAATAACCTATGGATTATATTTATGGAGGGTCCGACTGCAAATCTTGGTTCAGGCTGAGCCGAAATCGATTGTGTGTGTGTGTGTGTAGGTATTTATTTCGATGTACACGCGACTAAATGTGTGCCAGAAGGAGAGCAAAAGCCACACGCACTCGGAGAATCACAGGCTCCCTTAGTTAGTTGGAAAACACAAGGAATATATATTTTTTTCCATTTATATATTTTATATTATTTTTTCCATATATATACACACATTATACATATATATATATATTCCTCGTATATATATACACACACAAAAGTAATTATATATAGTATACGTGTATTTATTTATTTAAATGACGTCTGGCTCCCTGACTATTGCTTTTAGTGTATATTCGGACCCAAACTGCAGGCATCAAGGAAGGTCTGTGATATTTATGATAAACCCCGGGTGCCATTTAAAGCCTCATTAGTTATGTTTAACCTTTGAATCACCAGCCGTCATAGCTGGAAATGAACTTCACGGTGCGGGGTGAGTGCGGGAAGAGAAGGGGAGGAGGGGTGGTGGTGAGTGTGGATGCGCCTGCGCCTCTGCCCAAATTCCCTCTCCCACCCCACTGCAAGCCGCAGCCAGGCGAGCAGAGACAATAGAGCAGGGACTTCTTCTCCTCCACGGGCTTCCCAAGCGTTTTTTGCAGGAGGAACCTTGATTTTTCGTTTTCCCACTTCCACAATATGCTGAGACATCTCAGATCCAGCTCCCTCCCCCCACCCACCCCCGCCCGCCCCCCTTTTTTTTTTTTTCTGGGCAGTTTTGGAGGGATCCGGAAACATCTTCTTCCACTCTGATCTCCCCTCCCTCCCGCAGCACTATTTGGGGGAGCAGAAATTGTGGCAAGCAGAATTCCCAGCGATTTTCCCTGCCCGGTGGTGGGGAACACACCCCCAAGTGATTGTAGCTGTATTCCCTTTTATTTATTTTTTTCCCAGCAAGGAATTAGCCCCGGCTCTTCTACTCGCCTCAGTGCAAACCACACAAGCCTCGTGGCTTTAAAATACTCATTTTTTCCAAGCCTTTCCCTAGCAAAAGCCACATTTCTCGGCGAGGGGAGATGGGCTCAACCCTCCTTCCCGCCCCGCTGCGGGGGTGCCCGAGCTCTTTCCATCGGCGTTTCGCGACGGGAAGGCTCCCTTCGCAGCTCTAATGAGCTTTAACTTATTACCTTAATTGAATGTGTTTTCTAAAGATAGAATTGGGAGGCGATCGCGTTACCTTTCACCTTACAGAGAGTCACTCTAGAAGCGGAGATAGTGAACTCCCAACGTCAGCAGAAAAAAAAACCCCAAACCAATATCCCTTCAGGACCAGGAGTGTGTGTGTATACATATATTTTTTTACTCTTTTTCCCCAAGTGATCAATTTTCGCCCTCGTTTCTGAAGCGCCGGGACTCAGCGCCGCCCGGGATGCGCGGAATCTCTACCGGGTACCGCGGATCCGGGGAGGGCGGATCTGCACCCCTGCCCTTCTGGTTTATTCCCGTGGGAGCGTTTCACGCCAGTGGTGGATGTGGGGTCTGTTGATAAACGGGGTGTGGGGGGAGTATGTTTCTCCCTCCCCAGCGTGGCCGCTCCGGGACGTGTTTTCCGTGGCGACATCCCCCCCCCCCCCCCCCCCCCCCGCCCCCGCCCCAGGCTGGTCCTTCGGGTCTTGTCCGGCTTTTCTGACAGATTCCCACCCCCCTTCCGCCGCCCCGGCGGTGGAATTTGCAGCAATGAGTGCCCACCCTTAGTAATAAAACGAGCATCACCGAACCGCGGGGAAGTTCCCTCGCGAGCAAATCCGCCGGTGGATGGATGGGGGGGGGGGGGGGGGGGGGCATGCTGTACTACGTTGTGGGGACTGGCACCAGTGGGGGGTTAAATGTGGAGAATAAACACACCCACACACCCCACCCCACGGTTCCCCCATCTCCATCGGTGCAAGTTTTGGGGCATTCCCCGGAGCCTGCGACGTGGCCACGGCCCGGTTCTCAGGCTTCTCCCTCGGCCCTACAGCAGACTGGGGGGGGGGGATGCTTTTATTCACCCTCCATTCCCCGCCCCAGCCCTCGAAAGCCTCCAGGTCTCCATAGGGGGAGGGGGGGCAAGGGGCTGCAGCTCCCCCAGGGCGCCCCGTTCACTCCGCACGGAGACCGGGGTTGGGTTGAAGTCCGTCCATCTCTGGGAGGACAGACGGAGGAAAAGAGGGGGTGGTGGGGGTGGTGGGGGTGGACAGAGTCCCCCCCCGGCTGGGACCGGCTCCCAAGGTCGGTGTCTCCCTGCAGAGGTGCTGCGCTGCTGCCCGCGGCCGGGAGCCTTCCTCGTCCCGACGAAGAGGGGTTACGGGGAACTGGGCAACAGCCCCCACCCCCCGCTGCTCTCGGAGTACCATGGGGTGTCTGTGGACTGTAATTATATAATTTTTTTCTGTCTAGATACTGCATCCTTACACAGGCATATACACAAAATAAAAATAAATAATGGAAAAAAAGAGTCAATAAAAGTCCCTCCCGAGACGGGGTGGGGGGGACACATAGAGAAGAAAAAAAAAAAAGCCCCTGGTAGCCAATGTCTCCGCTTTTCCTCGAAAGCTTTCGATGGAGCGGAGCGAGCCCCGGCGTTATTTGTATGATCATACGCTTAATTATTTTTCTCTCTCTCTCTTCCCAGGCGTAGCAGGCTCACGGCAGTGACAGTTGCTCCCGGGACGGGTTACATCACGCTCACACCCTTACGAGCCCCACTACCTTCCGCGTCCCCACCGGCCCTGCCCCTGTCCCCCCCCCCCCCCACCCTCCGCCCCTCCGCCTCCCCGCCCCGTGTGATTCCCGGGATGGGTGTGTAAAGAAATGGCCCATCATATTTCTCTCACTCTTTCTCTGCCCTTTCCCAACCCGGAAGAGCTCTGATCTTCAGCCCAGCCCGAAGGAGGAGGAGGAGGAGGAGGAGGGCAAGGGTGGGCGGTTGGAGGATGCGGCTCCCCCAGGTTTTCCCCCTCGGTGGGAGCTTGCGACATGCCAGCAGCCGCCGCCGCGGCTCCGCTCCTCCCGCACCCCTGCCCTGAGAGCTCCGGCGGAGCGGGACAGAACAAAACCCATCTGCCCAGGTGAGTGAATGCTCCGATTTGTGTCTCTCTGCGTCCCCCCACCCTCCTTCTTTCTTAATTCCTTCGCCTCCTCCTTTTCCTCTTTCTCCACGTGGAGGGATGGGGATCTCGGCTCAAAAGGCAGCAGCCGCCGGCTTGAAACTCAACCAGACACCCCCCCTTTATTGCTTGGGTGGGGGGAGTGTTGGGTTTACCCCGTGACCTTGGGGAAAGGCACCCCCGGGCCCGGGAGGGAGCCGAAATTTGGCTCAGAACAAGCTGTTTTACCCCTGGGTGTTCGGGGCGAAGGAGTGAGTCTGGGACGGCCGGGGACGAGAGACGGGACACGGCACTGTCCCACCTGGATGTCTTTGTATAGGGGAGCGGGACCTTGCCGTCGTAGCTATGTGCATATACCGCTGTGTATACAGATCCGCACACGCGTATCACTCACGTTCCTGCGCACAGCGGTGTCGGTGCGGGCAGGCGGCTGCCGGTGCCTGCTGGCGCGGCTGGGAGCAGCGAGACGTCGGCGATTCTATACAGTTCCCACGTATATGCTCACCGATGTTGATTTCATTACGTTAGGTAGATCTGTGCCTTATAGTACGTAATATATACTATATATTTAGCACTCTTTGCATTTATGTTAATATAGAGAGAGTATATATTGTATGACAAGCATACTGTGCTTCTAATAGGAGCTATGTAGAACGATCTTTCGCCCCTTTCCGTAGATATTCCTCCTTTTATACCTTGTAAACCCCAAATCACAGCCACCCCGGCCGCGGAGGAGTGAGTGATGTGCCGTTAAGACAGGCTGAGACGAGGAGGGAGCTAGCTCCGCTCCGGGCCCGGACCCCGCGGTTCCCGGCCCCGCCGGGCAGCGCTGCCCGCAGCCCCCGGGGAGATCCGCGGGCCGGGTCGGGCCGTCCTGGGCTCCGGCGGGACTCGGCGCCCCAGAGACGAGATGAGAGTTCCCCTCTCTCTCAGCACCCTCGGAGTTCCGTCTCTCACCTCCTTTTCTCCCGTGTAAGAATGTTTTCTACCCTCCAGACCGGGTAGAGGGTATTTCAGGAGGGAGCCTGGCAATGGCTCGGACGGTCAAGAAACACGCGTTAGCTGTCATTGAGCGCCTTCAAAACAGAAAGGGAAGAAAGTCCGTCCGTCCGTCCATCCGTCCATCCATCCATCCATCCATCCATCCATCCATCCATCCATCCATCCATCCATCCATCCATCCATCCATCCATCCCAGCTCCTCTTACCTTCACGTGTCCGTACACCCGCAGCGGACGCTGGGTGATGGATTTTAATGTAACCGGATAATTAATAACCACCGGCCCTGCTTGTTTTCTCCATTATTCATGGGCCGCAGGTGCGGAACAGGAGAGCCGGGGCTCGGCGGAGCCGCGGGCAGGGCCGCAGCGGACACTGGTCACCCCCCCCGGGCTGGCATACCTGGGCAGGCAGAGGGGACAGAAAGGATCCCGGCAGGATGGAGGGGCACGGGAAAGGAGAAATAGTCTCTCAGGAAGGAAGGGAGGGTAGAGGGAAGGTGTCCCTCCCGGCACGTTGCTCCCGGCTGGGGAAAAGCGTTTCCTTCTCCCCAGGGATGGTTTTTGGTTTTGGGTTTGTTTTGGTGTTTGTTTTTTTAATTTTTGTTTGTTTCTTGGTTTTTGGTGTTTTGTTTGGTTTTTTTCCCTACAGAGCCGAAGGGGATGTTTTAATTTCAATAGGAAAAAAAAAAGACGAGGAAGTGTTTCCCCTCAGGGTCAGGTGGGGAGCAAGGTGCGGGCGGGGGGCGACACCCGGCTGGGGGCTCTACTAGCCCCCCGGGATGCTGAAGGGGGAATAGCATCTCAGGGGTACTTATATGGGCAACTCGGGAAAATTTGGGGTGAAACAGTCCCACCCCCCCGATAAAAAAAGTCAATCGTGCACCCCCCCACCCCGGTGCTATCTGAATTTGGGAGCCTGGGACATTCAATATTAACCCCTCATTTAGGGAGCGAGGCGGCCGTGCGGTGCGGGGTTACACCCGCAGTGGGGGTGGGTGTGTGAACACGGGGGGTTATTTCGGGAGGTGCTGAGGGTGCAGGGACAGCTCTAAAATAGCAGCAGCCAGACCCTTTCCCGCAGCAAATCTCTCCAGGTTTTGGTTTTGTTTTGTTTTTGAATCCCGGGAGGTTCAGGATGTGCCCCTGCGCCTCGCCAAGGAGCTGGTGGGAATTCTGCCCCCTCTTACCCCAACCGCCTGGCGACTGGTGTTTTCTGCGTTATCTAAGTCCAGGGCTAATTTCTGCTTTTATGGGGGATTAAAACAAAAAAAAAAAAAAAAAGGCAAATCCGACAGCAGCTTCACCTTCTCCGTGGGGTGCGAGGAAAACGCCGCAGCTCGGGTTTGGAGTTCGCAAGATGCTTCGCCTTCGCTTCAATCCGCCTTCAAATCTGTCGCTGAAAATGGTCCTGGGCGACAAAGCAAAGCCGAGAAACCCGAAATAAAGCGACTCCCTCCTCCCCCACCCCCCTTTTTTTTTTTTTTTTTTGCTAATGCGCATTTCCTTAACCTCACAGTAATTTAGACTGGCTGTTTAGGTGGATTTCTAGGTTTTTCTAGGTTTTTATTCCCTTATTTTTTAAAAATTATAGCGTAAAAGCGCTGCCCAACCACCCCAGAGCCGAGCGGACGGGAGCGATGCCTGGTGCCGCGACGGGTCGGGGAGCGTCTCCGGGCAGCTTGGAGAGGAGGGGAAAGAGTGGAAAAAAAAAAAATAAAAGGGAGAAGGAGAACCCGTTTTCAAGCCACCCTTTTGCTGTCTGAGAAAGGGAAACGGGGTGAGGGGGAAGAAAAGGGACTTACCGGGTTGCGCTTGAAACCGGCGCTGTGTTGCAGAGGGAAGGAAGGAGGGAGGGAGAGAAGGAAGGAGGGAAGGAAGCAGGGAAGGAAGGAGGGAAGGAAGCTGGACTCTGCCTCCCATCCCGGAGCAGGACGGGGCACCGGCAGCAGGGGTGACACGGCTCCCCCCACCCCCTCTTTGCCCGGCTCCTCTCCGCGTCCCTGCCGCGCAGTTTGGGGAATGTGTCGGGGGGGAGAAGTCGCCCCTGGGACTTGCGGAGCCGGTTTTTGATCTTTCTCAGACTTTTTTTTTTTTTTTTTTTTTTTTTAAACCAACCTCATGCAGTGTCCCGGGGCAGTCGCCCTCCTCTCAGCTTCAAAGAAGGGGGGGTGGGGAGGAGAGGAGGAGGGAAAAGTCCCAGTTTCTCTCCTCCCAATTTTAATTCTTCGAATTTCTTTTCTGAGGCAGAGCAGGGTTTTCCCTCTCTCCCCCCCTCCATGAAATAGCATCATTTGCGTTGAAAAAAAAAAAAAAATAGTGTGTGTGTCTTGGGGGGGTGTGTGTGTATTTTCACGAAGGGAGAAAAAAATTAGCCCCGGTGTAAGCAGACGTTGATTTGTTCTCTCTGAATTTGCATGGCTCGGCACTTCTTTGCGTGCGTGTGCTTATGTTTCCTTCCCATCTTCGCGAAGGGGAGATAAATGAATTATTAGAAGACAACGGAAATATGTATGTATACGATAAAAAAAAAAAAGGTTAAAAAAAAAGATAAACCACCCCTGTGGCTGGTTTCGAAGCGGAGGGGAAGGCTCACATGGGATAGGAAAGAGAAGACGCAGAAATGACAGCCTACTGTCTCCGGCTTTATTTTTCTTGGTATTTATTATTATTATTATTATTATTATTATTATTATTATTATTATTATTATTATTATTATTATTATTTTGCCAGCCCTTAGCTGGAGGGATGCTGATTATCGTTTTACTGATAAAAAGGGGCGTAGGGGGGGTGGCCTTGAGGGAACAGATCATAATTCTTTCCTGATTCACGAAAGTGGGGGGAGGAAGCAAAGGAAAACAAAATATTCCCTTTTCTCTCAGCCTTTGTTTAACCCGAGATTATCTCAGCAGCGTTACCAGGGCCCAGCCATGCTCAGACTGTCCCCGGGGGCTGGCAGGCTCTGTGCCCCGGGAGGGGCTGCTCCGGCCGGCGGGCACGGCTGAGCATCGCTCCCTCCCCCGGCCCAGCCGGGAAGATGGGAAACGCCACTCACAACCCCGGGTCCCCCTCCCTCGGCAAGAGACCAAGTCGCTGTATACGGGGGGGGGGGAGAAAAAATATAATAATCTTCGGAGCTCTGCCCTGGGCCGTGTCCTCTCCGTAACCCTCCGACTCGTCGCTCCCGGCTGTTTGTACAGCTTTACCTGTACTATTCTGGTACCCGGTAGAAAAAAACACCCAGCCCGGCAAACGTAACTTAATCCGCTTTCAGTCAATTGTCGTCTAAAAGGGGGCTAAAGGAAGGGGGGGAGAAGAGGGGGGGGTGTTTCTGCCTGTCCCCGCCCCGAGGTGCCAGTCGCAGCGGTGGGCACCGATGGGGACGGAGGCAGCTGGTGGCCCCGGGTCCCGGCACCAGGAAAACCTCCCCTATAATTATTTTAATAGGAAGACCTGGAAGAAAAGCAGGAGTTGGGGGAGGACACCCGCCTTTAGTGCTCTTGGGCTGTTCATTTTTAGGGGAAGGGCAGGCTGTGTAACCGCGCCGTCTCCCCCAGTTCGGGCTTTATTTTGGTATAGGGTTTTTTTAAAATGATTTTATTTTATTTGTAACTCCCCTTTTGGGACTTTCAGTGACTTTTGCCGAAAGCACTTCAGAACTAGCCCCATTTTCTCCCCCCCTCCATCTCTGCCCTAGCGAGGAAGGATGCTGGAGCCCCGCTCTCCGCAGGCCCCCCCACCGGCAGAATTAACCCCCGAGCCTTATCTGGCGGCTGGTGGTGAGCTTGGGGCTAATTGCTCCAACAATGGGCTCCTATTAACGCCGAGCTGACACGGGAAACCCTGCTTGGGGGGGCGGGGGGGAGGGGGGGGGGCGGGCTGCCGGGGGGGCGAGGTGATGGATCTGCAGCCACAGCCTGGGAAAAGGACGGTCAAGGCCAGCCGCTCTTCTCAAAACCCCCGGGGACCACAGATTAATCAGAGGAGGGGGAAAAATGATGGTTTTGCCCCCCCCCCCCCCTTCTTTTTTGCCTTTCTGGGGTATTTTTTCTTTTTTTTTTTTTTTTTTTTTTGAGTGTTTTTGCCCTCCGCACTGCGGTTCTGCCCCCGCCCCGGCTGGAAAGGGGATAGAAAGATCGCAGCTCCAGAGGCTGGGGTGAAAATGAAGAAATGGGCTGGGGAAACTAGATTTGAAAGTGGGTGTCCTCGTCCCAAAACTGGGACTGTGGCTGCGAGGGGAAGGCGGCGCGCGCGCAGGGTCCTGCCGTGCCACCCCCTCACCCGCGTCGGGGCCCTCAGGACTGGTTCCACTTCTTCCCCCCTGACACTGATCAGACTTGGTGTAGCATTATTTTATTTTGTTTTGTTTTGTTTTATTTTATTTTATTTTATTTTATTTTATTTTATTTTATTTTATTTTATTTTATTTTATTTTATTTTTTATTTCTTTATATATTTATTACTTTCTTCATTTTCTTCTGCATTAAACATTCCGTGCTCTCTAAACAGCTGAAGGAAAGCGGTTTCAGGAGCCTTCCCCTACTCCCGAACGGGCGAAAAGGCACGTTTTCTCGATGGCTTAGCAATTTTGTGACCTCTAGACGGAAATTCCCCTCCTGTGATCCCACGGCTGTAGGTCCCAGGGCTGTAACTGCGGGAAGGAGGGGTTTGGGAAACTCAGCTCACCTGCCCAAAGACCCCAGCTCGGCACTAAGACACCCTCCCCCACACCCCCTTAAAAAAAGGGACTTTTTCCATGTGCTGGAGACCACGCTCCACCTCAGGGTCTGGGGAAATTTGGGGAGCGGGGATAAAGGGGCAAATTCCGGGGACCCACTTGGGCATCACGTCCATAAAACGCTTAAAACTGGAGGGGGGCAAGTTCGTGCTCCTGAAAATGAATGCTTTGCGAGCGATGCTCCCCTCCTTACTGTCCTCCTCCTCTCTAAGAAATCCCCTCCCCCTAAGGAGGAGGGGTGGGCAAGGGACCCTCAGCACCCCGCCGCCCCCCCACATCGCCGGGTGGGGGGGTTGAGAGAGCGGCCGTGAGGCTGCCAGGGGCGGAGGGAGCCGGCGGGGCATCAGCAGAGATCGCGCTGGGTTCCCCCTCGGCAGCCAGTGCACCCCAAAAAATGGGGTAGGGAATGGGGGGGGACACACCCTGAAACTTCAAAGCTGTAGGCAAAGCGGCTCCTGTCTAGCGGGGGGAGAGAGGAAACACGAGCTTTCCCGAGCGAGTTAAAGCCCCCGGCTCGGGGAGGGCCATGAGCATCCCCCCCCCCCTCCGCTTTCCCCCGTCCTCCTAATGGGCTGCCGGGAGCGGTGCCCGGCTCCCCCCGGGCGGCGGGGCTCGGCGCTCGGCCCCGGCGGCGTCGGCGAGGCTGGACAGCGAGGGGCAGCGCCGAGCCCGGCCCCGCCGCTGCCTCCCCCTTCCCCGCTCCGCCGGACAGTCCCGGGAGGGGGGGTTCGGTCGGACCTGCCACCCCCATCCCGGCCTGTCCATCCCCCCGGAGCTCCCAACCGGGCACGTTTCACTGGTTCTCCCCCTCGCCGGTTGGGCTGCACCGACCCCAACGCACGGCTGGTTCCCCCGCTTCTATACCTACCCCAGACGGCTTATTTTAAATAAAATACATCTATATATGTGCTCCCCCGCGGTGCGTCCCGACCGAGGAGCATGAAACCGCGGCGGTGCTTCTCTATCCCCACGCCCAACGGCGGATGGGCGGCACGTGGAGCTTAAAACCGGACTTAAACCCGGACTTAAGATAGGCGCGAGGAGCCGGAGCATCCGTCTGGAGCCTCGGCTCCGCCGCCCGTCCCGGAGCGGATCGGCCGGGGAGGCATTTCCAGGCTACAGCCTGAGCCCAGCCCGGCGCTGCCGCCGCGGGGAACGGCGTTGGCCCCGGACACCGCCCCGGCGGGGGCAACGGCAGCGGCCGCCGCTGCGGAACCCCAGGTTTTAATTAGACAGCCCCCCCTGTATAAAAACCCCGGAGAGGCGCTTCCTCTCGCACCCGCGTACATGCTCTCTGGCCAGCGGGCGGGGAGACAGCAGGCACAGGCGCCCTGTAAGTGACTTATACTAGGTTTTGGGGGGGTTTAAAATTTTCTTCTTTCTCTTTTCTTTTCTTTTTTCTTTTCTTTTCTTTTTTCTTTTCTTTTCTTTTCTTTTCTTTTCTTTTCTTTTCTTTTCTTTTCTTTTCTTTTCTTTTCTTTTCTTTTCTTTTCTTTTCTTTTCTTTTCTTTTCTTTTCTTTTCTTTTCTTTTCTTTTCTTTTCTTTTCTTTTCTTTTCTTCTTTCCCCCCCTCGCCTTTCTGTCTGTCTTCCTGCCTGTCTTTCCTTTCTCTCTGCGTTTTTCCCCTTCCACTGTCTCTCCTTTCCCTTTTCCTTTCTCCCTTTTCTCTCTTTCTCTGTTTCTCCCCTTCCCTCTCTCCCCCTGTTCCTCTCTCCCTTTTCTCTCTTTCTCTGTTTCTCCCCTTCCCTCTCTCCCCCTGTTCCTCTCCATTTCTCCCTTCCCGCCGTCTCCCTCCTCCAGAGTCCCGGTACCAGGGTTGTCCCTTGGCCAGTGCCGGGGGGGGATGAAGGCCGGGGCCGGGCCGTGCCGTGCCGCGGTGCCGGCGGGGCCGCTAGGGGATGCCCTGGCTCAACGCAGCGGCCGGGCCGGCCGGCGGGGCGCGGGCGGGCAGCCAATCAGCGCCTCCCGGGGCAGGCGCCCCAGTTCCTGCTCGCCCTCCATTGGCTGCGGGCGCAGCGGCGGCCCCCGCTGGGCGGCGGGCGGTGCTGCGGGAGCGGAACCCGCGGAGGGGTCGCGGGGCCGGGGCGGACGGGGGTCCCGTCCCGCGGTCCTACCTCGGACGGAGAGCCCCCCCCCCCCCCCCCCCCCTACCCTGAGCCCCGCGGAGCCTCCCAGTCTCTACTTGCCCCCACTGGGATGTCCAGTGGAGCTGGGAAGGGGAACAGAAACACCCCAAACCACCCCAAAATGATATCATTCCCGAACGCGGCCGTTTCTCTGCGCTTATATCCTTAAAAATAATAATAATTAAAGCCTGTAAGCGGCGGGGCAGCTCTGAACCCGCCGGTGCAGGAGGCGAGGCGGCTTGATTTCAGGTGGCCAGCCCCCGACGGTCCTGCACCTGCCGGAACATCCTCAGATCGGTCCGGCCTCGCTCCTGGGGGGCTCCGGTCTCTTTCCGCATCCCGTGGGGGTGCCGGCAGGAGAACCGAACCGGCCCTTTCCTCGCACGACCTCCCGGAATGGCCACTCGCAGAGTTTCCCGGCCAGCGGGAAAAGTTATTTTCCCGCTGAAAAAGGGAGAATTAAAAAAAAAAAAAGGGGGGGGGGGAGTAAAAATATTAAAAGAAGTTGGTAAAAGGGGGGGTTCCCGCGGGTGCGCGGCGGGGGCTGCGCGGAGGCGGCCGGTGCGCCCCGCCGGTCCCCTCCTCAGGCGGGGACAGGCTCCGCCTCCCCCGGGCTTATGACACTGGAACCTCCTTAAGTTGCGTCTCGCCACAGCTGTCTGTAAGCACTGAGCCGGCTGGCGCCATCCTGCTCCTTTCAGAAAGAATGCCTTCCCTGTAAAAAAAAAAAAAAAAAAAAAAAAAAAAGAAAAAAAAAAAGAAAGAGAGAGGGAAGGAAAAAAAATAGGAAAAAAAATAGAGCGAGCGAGCACGATCTGATCTGATCAAGCACTTTCAGCTTCATCCCTCCTGGGTCACATACTGCTTCTCCACCAAGGTTTGTGCGGAATTTCTTTAGCAAGTTGTCGCTTTTTTTTTTTAAATTTCCCTCCCCCCCCCCCCCCTTCTCTCCTCTCTCCTTTCCTTCACCCCCCCCTTCATCGCTTTAACCCCCCCTTCTCGATTCCCCCCCTCCTCTTCTCTTTTTCCCCCTCTTCCCTCCTTTCTCGGTTGCATAATAATTAATGAGCAATCAAAGTGACTCGAGGCTGCAGAGCAGCGAATGGCACAAGTTCTCACCGGCTTAAGCCACTGGAGCTTCTCAGGTGCAAATGGAGCAAATAAACATATAAACAAACAACCGCGACGACCGAAAAAAAAAAAAAGCCAAAACCAACAGGGAAAAAAAAAAAAAGGCCGGAGGAAGAGCTGAGACGGCAGGAGCGCGGTTAGAGCTGCTCGGCTCCGCTCCGAGTCGGGAGAGAGCGAAAGAGAAAGAGACGCTGGGGAGAGGTGGGTCCAGGGCAGAGCAGGCGCTTCCCAGGGATGGCTGCCGAGGGATGGGGTGGGTTTTCTCCTGCCTAAAAAGTCAGGTGCTAAAGTTCAGAACTTCTCAAGCACGTTTCTCTCTCGCCTCTCTCTCTCTCTCTCTTGTCTCTGCTCCTTCCCTTTCCTCTTTCTCGTTACAGGTGATCAAAGAAGAGAAACATCTGCAAAAGAGGGGAAGATACCGAGGGGATCTCACTTCGTAGAGATTTTTTTCCCTTGAGTGTTTTCCCTTTCCCCCCCTTTTTTATTATATTCTTTTTTTTTCCTTTTTTCTCTCTCTTTTTTCTTTTTTTTTTTTTTTTGGAATCGATTGTTTATCACCATACCCTCCCTCCACTTTAAACCAAACCTATCCAGAAACATCCCCCAACTCGCAGAGCGCTTTCCCCCCTCCCTCTCTGCATAACCTCGGCACCATCTCCCCCTCCGATCTCAAGCCCTCCGCGCCTTGCTGAGGAGGAGGAGGAGGAGGAAGAGCAGCGGCGGAGCAGCGAGCGCGGAAGATGGAGGTCTCCACGGACCAGCCGCGGTGGGTGAGCCACCACCACCCGGCCGTGCTCAATGGGCAGCACCCGGACTCGCATCACCCCACGCTTGGCCATACCTACATGGACCCCACGCAGTATCCTCTCGCCGAGGAAGTGGATGTACTTTTTAATATCGACGGACAAGGCAACCCCGTCCCTCCGTATTACGGCAACTCCGTGAGAGCCACCGTGCAGAGATACCCCACGGCCCACCACGGTGAGTGTCCCCGACGAGACCCCGGCTCCCACGGGGCGGCCCCGGGCGGCCCCGCGCTGCCCCGGGCCCCGCCGGCCCGGCTGCCGTCGGGCAGACCCCGGCACCTCTCCTGCCGGCGGGGAAACTACGTCACGGGTGGATTTTGGGGTTGCCTTATTGGAAATAAATGAAAATCCAGGCTTCCTTCTTTTCTCTTTCTGTATTTCTTTTCTTTCTCTTTCTTTCTCTTTCATTCTTTCCCTCTTGCCTGCTTTCTTTATTTCTGTCTTTCTTTATACTTCTTTCTCTTGCTCTCTTTCTCTCCTCTCTTATCTTTCTCTCCTCTCTCCACTCTTTCCCCTTTCCCCTCTCTCTCGCTCTCCTTTCTCTTTCTTTCCCTTTCATCTTTCTTTTGTTTTCTTCCTCTTTCTCTCTCTCTTTCACTTTAGTTCCACTCCCCTCCCTCTTGTTTAATTAGGGTAACTGTTAGGGTTTTCATACGGTGTTTAGTTTTTGCACGATTAAGCTGCTCTGGAGAAGAAAAGCAAGCTGGAGAGCAGGGGTGTGAAAATGACCCTGCTGTCCTCACGCTTGGGCTATTTCATTCGCACTTGGTGAGCTTGTTAGGCTTGGGTTGAAAGTTTTACACATGCACCCAGGGCCGCACCATGGCGTGTGTTCAAAGTAAGAAAGAAAAATGAAATTACACCCGTGGTGTAATTAGGTATCAGAGCTGGTGTGTTTTCCTGTGGGTCCTGCAGGAAGGTAGTGACCTACAATGTGAATTTTGTTCCTGGGTCACAGCTTTTAGAGAGGAGGAGAAATACCTGGGGCCGATGGGGCCCAGGTCTTCAGAGGGATGAGTGCTCTGGTGCCATCCTTCTTTCTGAAGGACCGGAGAGATTCAGTATTTATAACTGGAGTTTACCTGGATGGTTAAAAAATAGGAGAAAGAGAAAAATAAAAACGGAGGGAAAAAAGCAGATGCTGACTTGAAGCTGGGGTGTGACTTCTGCAGTGGTGAAATCTAAAAAACCCGAACTTTGCCGTGGACATCACCCCAAAATGAAGGAACAGAAAGTGGGACGAGCGAGTGGAGATGGAGCCCAGCCGGGTTCAGGGGGCTGCTCCCATCCCTGAGCTACTTGTTGAGTGCGAGTCTGCATTAGGCTCCGCTCAGTAACTACATTGTTCTGCTATTAGTCCCTTTAAAACAATTATTTCTAAGGATCAGCAGCCTTTGTCATTTCTTTCTTTTCTTTTCTTTTCATTTCTTTTTCCCAATATATCAGCAGAAAGTGGAAATGCGGTCTCTCTGATCTAGCCTGAATATTATTTACTACGCTACTTCCTGGAGAAGATAATGAATCTTGACCCTTTCTATTCGTATAACCTACCTTCCCTTCCTTTCGAGCAGTTACTTTCAGTATTGTTCACAAATGTCTGGTATGGTGAAAACTAGCTTGGAGATTTTCTAGACACGCACAAGCTCCCATGCAAACGTACGTGCCCACACTGCACCGGCTCTCTAACTTATCTGTGGCTCTATGGATCTGTGTTTGCATCTCTCCTTCTGTGTATTTAGCAGTCTGTATGCACATATCACGATACCTACAGAGGTTAAGGCTCTCCAGATATCAGTGCTTTTCCACGGCTTTATTAGCAGGCACGAACTTGCTCTTCTCCAGTTGAATAACTCTGGTTTTCAGCTTATAGTGATTTGCTCAAGTTGCTGTGGATTTGGGTAGATTTGATTCTTTGGAGAGATATATATTTATTAAGGGCAGAGATTAATTTAAAATATTAGATACCATCCCTTAAGAACATTTATAACCAAAGGGCGGTGGGGTGGGGTGTAAAAAAGGTTTAATTGTGTAAATCTAGTGTATTGGGTTTTTTCCCTGCGAAGTCCAGGTCTGTATTTTAAAATACGAGTCTCTTATCATAAGAAGGGGATGGAGAGTTTCTTTTGAGACACTTCGTACTCTCCGCCTGTCCCATATTGCCACGAAAAAGCTGCCTAAGATTCATGTGCAACCTCATGGAAGAAAAAAAAAAAGATAAACTGGGTGGTTTGAAAAGTTTAGCAGCTCTGTTGGAAAGGTTATTATCACCTCTGTGGGTATCTTCTGGTCTTCTTCGTTTGGCCAGAATATTCCCAAGGTTTTATAGCCCTCGGTTGCCTTTGGGAAATTATTTTCCAGCTAAGAAAAAAAAAAAAAAAAGAAAAGAAAAAGATTTCAGCAGTTGGGGCTTGGCAATTTCACGCAGGATCTTCACTTCAAAGTCCACGTGGGATTGTCTGGAAAAGGGAGAAGGTGAAGCAGGGCTCGTCAAATTCCGTGTCCCAAGGCTCGGGGAGGGGGGATATTCCTGAGCAGGATCGGGGCTGCCACCGCAGCCTGGGGCAGCTTGTAAATTCTGATTTTTCAAGTGGAGTGAGGGGTTTGCAACAGATGTAATTTTTCTCGCTCCCCCCGCATGCTGAGCCCTTTGGGAAGGAGGAAGGGGTGTGCGTGTTGGGGTGTACAGCCCTGCATCCCCGCGGGGGGCTTACCAGGGTGGCAAAGGGAGTGTGACGGGCTGTCTTCGCTGTGCTTTCTCCGAGCAGGGAGCCAGGTGTGCCGTCCCCCGCTGCTGCACGGCTCGCTGCCCTGGCTGGACGGCAGCAAGGCGCTGAGCAGCCACCACAGCGCTTCCCCCTGGAACCTCAGCCCTTTCTCCAAGACCTCCATCCATCACAGCTCACCGGGACCCCTTTCCGTCTACCCACCCGCTTCCTCTTCCACTTTATCCGCCGGCCACTCCAGCCCGCACCTTTTCACCTTCCCACCGACCCCTCCTAAAGATGTGTCCCCGGATCCGTCCATCTCCACCCCCGGCTCCACCGGCTCCACCCGACAGGACGAGAAGGAATGCATCAAATACCAGGTGTCCCTGGCCGACACCATGAAGCTGGAGTCCTCTCACTCTCGGAGCAGCATGGCCTCTTTAGGAGGAGCCACCTCCTCCGCTCATCACCCCATCACTACCTACCCACCGTATGTCCCAGAATATGGCTCTGGACTTTTTCCCCCCAGTAGCCTCTTAGGAGGATCGCCTACCGGGTTCGGGTGTAAATCGCGACCGAAAGCACGGTCCAGCACAGGTAGGGCTTTTGGCTTCTTCATCTCCATCTCCTCACGCAGAAGGATGCGCACAAGCATCCGTGTGATGAAAGCAGCGGGGCCTGAAGTCCCCGGGGTGGTGGGTGTGTGGGGTGTACACACACGACTCTACCTTCCCCACAGGTTGCCCCGTTGGGTTTATAACCAAACTCCCTCTTGTCCAAGCCGGGCTGGGGGTACAATCGCAGGCACGCCGGCCCTGGAGCCCGAATTCCCCTCCCGCTGCCGCAGGGCTCCTGCCCCGGGTCCGATCCGGCCCCCCCCCACCACCCCGAGCACCTACGGTGTGCTCAGCTGCGGCGCCCAAGGAGGAAGCGAAACCGAGGGAACCGCAGCATTAGTATATCTCTCCGTATTTTAATAATGGTACTAAATCCCGGCCAACTTCCCCCGCCTGCCCTCCGCCTCCCTCTTCCCAGGGCCTCTTCCCATGCGGCGCCCGGAGATGCAGGGAGAATTTTCCCTGGGGCGCTGAGGGACTTCGCCCACGCAGCCCCCAGCCCCATTCAGCTCCGTGCCAGGGTTTTTGATCCCCCACCCCCCAGTGCAAGACCCCCTGGCCGCACCGCTCGGGGAGGAGCTGGGGGGTGCCAGCGCTGTGCCCATCCCTCCGAGGTGGGCTGCAGGGGGTTGCGCGGGTCCGGCTCCCGGTGCCAGGACCGCTCCGGGCTTGGACGTCGGTGTGCACCGAGGGGTGTGTGTGCCTGGGTGTGCTGAGGAACGGGCGGTTAGTCAAAACTCTTTTCTCCTTTTTTCCTCTCTCTTTTTTTTTTTTTTTTTTTTTTTTTTTTCCGAGGAGGCTGCTGCAGGGTTGCCTGGCATGAATGAGATCAGTTTTCAGGGTTTTTCCAGGGTGACATTTACTCTGTCTGTCTGAGCAGGGACTGTCTCTATTTAGCTGATATGTTTGAGCTAATCCAATTATTTTCAGACTGCTGCACGCGACAGTTGCATTGTTTATCCAGCGCCAGGAACTTTAATAGAGTCCGGATGCGGTTAGAGTGACAAAAAACCCCAGACCTGTATGTTTTGTACATGAAAGCAGGAGAGAGAGAGAGATGGAGTGAAACAAAAGAGAGGGACAGAGACTCAAACAGCCCCGGAGCGGCTGCCCCGTTTAACCGGAGGGGAACAAAACGACCCGGGTATTAACGGAAGCGGTTCCCCGCCTGGCCCCGGTACGGACCGGGTGCTGCGTAGGGGTAAGGGACCGGTTTATTCTCTCCCCCGGTTCTGCGCTATCCCCGGCCGCCCCGGCGCCCGCCGAGCCTCAGCTCCCGCCGGGGTACCGGCTGCGCGGTATTTTCAAACCGTCTTGCCCACTCTCCCTCCCCCCCTTACCCCGCCTCTTGTTTTCCTTTTGCCACTTTCTGTTACTTTACCTTCTAGAGAGACATCTGCGGTTCGTGATAAACCAACCCCAAGAGCAACACCTATTTTTTTTCCTCTTTGTTTCTGGTGTTTTTTTTTTTTTTAAATTTTTAAAGCTGGTTTTAGCAAGCTGGGAAGCTCTCAGACAAAGAGGGTTAGAGCTGGAGGAAAAGGAGGGAGAGTGTGTTTTTGCAGGATGAAAGAGGGAGAAACGACTGCAAATGTCGCCTTTTTTTTTCTTGAGGGGGGTGTGTGTGTGAGACGAGAGGGGTTTAGTGCTCTGGAAAAACGGTTGCCGTTTGTGGTTAGGGTGCGGATGCCTCTTGCTCGAACGCAGCGCGGGCTGGGGCAGCGAGGGAGCTGGGTTAGCTCTGCTCTGGCCGGCTGAGGTCTTCTGCTGCTCTCAGATAGGCTGGGAGTGTTATTAGGTGCAATAAAAAAAAACCCCAACAAAACAAAAAACCAACAAACTAAACACCTAACAAAAAGCACTCAACCCTCTGACAGTAAGTGAAAGGTATGCCCGCATCCCCCCATTTCCCTCCCGATAGGCCGGGAGAGGATGGAGTGGTGCCAAAAAGGAGAAGAAGGGAAGGACCTTAATCAGGGCTCAGGCAGACTCAGGGCTGTTTGGGGTCCCAAGTATCAGTGGCGGACCATCCAGCTGCAGAAGCAGGTTTCCACTGTTTGGGTGATGCAAGTTTAATTGCAACTGAATCGATAGTGGGTATTGGCAGAGTGACTGTGTATTGGCTGGGGCCGGGGAGGTGTTTTGATTGTTGGTCTGTGATTGCTTTGAGGGTCCTTGATGTGGTTTGACCTAAAGCCAAAGGAAGAGCCCCCCAACCTCATGCAACCCTTGGAGCTGAGGCAGTGCTCCAGGGGTGATCCTGGGTTCCTGGAGCACATCAGAAAGATGGGCATGGTCTTAAATTTGGTATCCATCCATACTGGGGTGGTTGGAGGCTCCTGCAAAGCCAAGGTTTCTCTATATGGCAACATGGGGTCTGGAGGGCTGTAGGAGCCCTTAATCCATAGGGGAGGAGGAATTGCCAGCCTCCCTGCTCAAAGGAGGGACCTGCAGAAGGGGTGAAAACTCCTCCAGGGAGCCCTCGAGCTGCTTAAGGGTTCGGGTTGTCATCAGCACTATCCTTCCTCCCCACTGCTCCTGTGTCACAGGCCTGATGGTGCCTGCAGGGTGGTGCAGGGGAGTGGGACAGGATCAGGCCCCATCAGACTGTCCCCAGGCTGTGCCAGGGATGTTGCTTAGCCATGGCCATGGACCCTTGCTTGGGCATCCTGAGCTTGGAGAGGTCAGGCAGGGTCTAACATGACTTGGACTTCTGGGAGGTTGCAGTTTTTTTTTTGGGACACACATCCCCAGACACTTTCCCCAGCCCTTTTTACCTCTGCTTTCCCTAAGTGAACCGTGTGCTCTCTTGTTTCCAGAAGGCAGGGAGTGTGTAAATTGTGGGGCTACCTCAACCCCTCTGTGGAGAAGAGATGGCACCGGGCACTATTTGTGTAACGCCTGTGGACTCTATCACAAAATGAACGGGCAGAACCGGCCCCTGATCAAACCCAAGAGAAGGCTGGTAAGTCCCCTTCTTTTTTATTCTTTCTTTTCCTTCTGCAACTTTTGCTCCTTGTCTGCAGCCTGGGATGGAGAAGGGATGCTCACCCAGCTCCAAAACCTGGTCCCGTTGCATCAGAGGCTGGGAGGGAGGATGCTCGGAGACCTCCTACCTGCTGAGGGCCTCAGTTGTCCGGTCCTCCTGCAAACTGCAAAACAGGTTATAAAAAATCAAGATCCAGGGCTTCCCGCAAACCAGAACTGAGTTCTCTCCTGGAACGCAGTGGGAACAGATGCTTCTGCACAGTGGTCCTGAATGGTGACCCAGGGATGATGGCTCTTTCCAGGGGACAAGGACAGAGTAATCTTTTCCTAGTGACCAAAGAGGTTATCAGGAGAATGGCATTTCTCCTGGGATCTCCACACTGCTGTCATCCCCTTCCCAAGTGTGTGTTCATTGACCTTAGCTGGGGGTGTTGCGGGGAGAGACCCAGCTGGGTATGGGTGCCACTGTGACACTGGCTGGACCTTGGTCCTGCAAAGCGCTTGGCTGATGGTCCTGGTGCCACTTCAACCTGATGTGGTCATGAAGGTCTCAAATTGTGTCATTCCTTCCTGGTGGGCAGCTGCTACCCACTCCGAGGGGCAAGGACACAAGGTAGGGGATGGCAAAGTAGGAGCAAGCCTGGTGAGTGGCCAAAGCTTGAGCGTGTGCCTGGGGCCACAGAAGTGTGAGGAAGACAAAATGTGCCGGTAAATATTTGCGAGCCTCGCGACTGTACTATGTACAGGCAATGCGTTACAGCATCCCCAGCGATCTCTTTATAAATTTCCCTGGAAGCTGCAAAAAGGTCTGGAAGCTGTGGGCATGGCTAATAAATGTGTTGAAGTGTAGTTGGCAAATAATCAGGCAAACCACAAGGGGAAAAAATATATCAAGTGGGGGGAAAAAAATTATGTTCCCTGCTTGGAAGTTATTGAATGTTTCGAATCAAGGCACGTTTGGTTTCGTTAAGATTAAAGATGTGGATGGTCTCCCAGGGGCTGCTCAAAGTGTGGAGGAAAAGCGTCTCTTGTCTCTCCATGGAGTTTCTGAGCTGATGGATATATCCGGCTGGTTGTGTGAGGCTTATGCCTGGCATGGCCGGATCCTGCAGGCAGGAGAGGGGTGGTTCATGTTCTCTGTGGAGCTGCTTACGGCCTCGGTCCGAGGACTCTTAGGCATCGATTCAGCTTCTTCAGCTGTGAGATGCCGGCAGAATTCGACTGGCATTATTTCCCCAGGCGCTGGGAAGCATTTACAGGATATGGCCCCAGGAGGGGTTACACTGCCACGGGCAGTGGTGTCAGCTCTGTCTGGCTGTGTGGGTTTGGGGAAGATGTGGGTTTGCTCCTCTACCCCCAGCCTTCCCGTGGGTGAAACCTCTCTGTGCCTTCCCCTGGGCTTTTCCGCTATAGGACTATGTTGGTCTCCCTCATCTTTCATAGCCTTGTTAGAAAAAAGGAAAAGCTTTCTAGGGAGGGAAGTGTGGGCTGGATTTTTAATTTTTTTGGGCAGCTCTTGTTCTCTTCTATTCCTCCCCCCAGCCCTTCTGTCTTAAACACATACCCCTCGCTTTCTTTTTTATTTTTTTTTCCTCGTTCTCTCTTTATGTGTAAAGTTAACTTCCTAGGAAAAAGCTGCCGGATATCTGAGCCCTGGAGATAACTCCTAAACAACAGCTCTGTTTCCCCAGCCCAAACACACAGGAGCTTGAGTGTATCCAAACAAGCGGAGGGGGAGGCAGAATAGGAAAGCGGCTGGAAAAGGGGGGAGAGCTTTCAAAAAGTGTCTGATGGAACCACGAAAGAATGTCCCGAGTCACCCTCAGCCCAGCACATGTAAAATGAACTATATAAATAAATACATTGTAAAAGGTCATTCTTAGGGAAAAAAAAAAGAGAGAAAGAAAGAAGAAAGTAAAGAGAGACCTTGTCTTGCATAATCACTTCAATCTTGGGCATTTTAGTTAAAGTTGAAGTTACAAAAAGTTCCTGTTCTTTGAATATGGCCTCTACTAAATGAGAACTTTGGCTTTTTCTAGATTTTTTTTTTTTTTCCTCCAGCACTGCCTGAGAGAAAAAAACCCAAACCAGGAGAAACATTTCTAACGCTGTTTGCCTCTATATTTATGTCCCTTGCTAACCTCCAAAAAAACCCTCAAAATCAGAAGGAACCAAATCTGGGCCTGCGTTTGCATTTCGTGTGCAGGGATTAGATGTGTGCGTGCCCGCGGCTTGACTTGATCTTTCCTGACTTGTGGAGACGAGCGGGCTGGGGAAGGCAGCGTGCGTATGGAACTGAGGGTACGCGCTCCTCTCCCTCTGCCACAAGTTTCCTGCCTGACCTTGGGCTGGTATTGTAGGCTCTGATCCCAGGTGCGCTGAAACTAATGAAAGGACTCTGACGGGTTGGAGAGAGAAGGCAAATAAAAGCTTCGATGCTGAGAACGCAGCCCGAGCCTTATTAAATTCAATGGATGTCTTTGTAAGGGCTTCCTTCAGGGGGATGGATGGAGCCTTGCTGGTCAAGGGAGCTCAAACAGGTCTGCTCTGGAGGGAAGGTGGAAGATCTGGAGATGTCAGCAGGGGCGTCAGGAACAGGCAGGTGGTACCTTGCCACCACTGCGCTTAAAAGGTCTACAGCTCTCTTGGAGACCTTTCCTGTCCCTGTCGATACCAGTGGCAGCCCCATCACTGATGTTGCTGAGAAAAAACCTTCCTTTGGCTTTTCTTACTTACCCTGCCCATGTGCACGCAGAACACTGTGTCTGTGTCCAGCTGTGCTGGTTTGGGAAGGATTATAGCCAGTTTCTCAGTAGGTCCATGCACGTGCGATCTTATTTTAGGGAGACGTTGCTTGCAGCTTTCTGGGTGTCCCATATAAATCTGGACACCAAAAATGCCCCTTAATTAAGCACCTTTATCAGCACTCAGTTCCTCCTTCTGCGCCGTCCTCAATTCCACCTTCTCATCGCTGCCAGTGCTTCTGAAGTTGTGTCCGCACTTAAGTAGCACTGGGCCACGGGGTCCAGTCCTACAGATAGTACGGGGCACCCCATTAGTCATCCCATTACGTACATGGTCAGGCTCGGGTCGGTGATTAGCGTCAGTGGATGCCATAGCTGCAAGCTTTTACAATAGTGATATTATTCATTGTTTCCTGCCCACTGCCGGTGTCTCCGGTATAAGTTGGTACAACATAAAAGGTGCAGGCTGGGACCGAAAGAGCACAGAGTTTAAAATGTTCAGCTAACAAGGCTGAATTTTTGTAGGGAAAACATGGCAGATGGAAAAGGTTTTAGAGAAGACAGGGGATGTTGTGATTTATTAATTTATTTAACGTCAGAGTTTGTTTGGAGGTAGCAAGGTGGTGACCAGGCATGTCTTTTAAATGCACTTGCTGTAAGCGAAATTACAGCGAGCGCCATGTAGAAACCCCAAATATCTTCAAAGAGGATGTTTCCCCTGTGTGGGTTGAGTCAAATATCACTGGTTTTTAGAAATTTCCTTAGGCTTGATTTTTGAGTGTGATAAGGGCAAAACTGCCACTGAGAGGCTCAATCCAGCCTCTGAGCCACCCGTGCTGACTGGTGGGAGCTGGGGAGGGGGGGAGAGACCTGTAGACTCGGCCCCTGGGTCTTGGTGAGAGCCCGACTCTGCAAGCTGGTGTCCCTATGCTGCGCTTGAAGCACATATATTAACCCGGTGATTTTGATGGGTAACAAATTTGGGGCCGTGGCATGGTTTGGAGGGGGACAGGACTGTGGCGTGTGAGCGCACATCTGTTCGGGGCTCTGCTGTTCATGGTGGGAACAAAACTCAGCTGCTTCTGCCGGTGCTGGGATTTTTGCAACCAGACCTGTGTGCTGTTCCCAGCTCCTGCTTGCCATCAGCACAGGGAAATCAGCTAGAGGCTTCATCAGGCTTGAGATCGGCTCATTTCCGTGTGGCTTATGGTCAGGCAAAATGGAATTGTCCCTATGGGCAGCCAGTGAGAGCCCCTTTGCATCAGATCACGCTTTCTGTGAGGCTTCCTAATGCTCATGAGCATTGTATTATTTATTTTTTAGACAGTCCTTTTAGTCTAATTAAAAGGAAAAAAACCCCCTACTCTATCTAAAACAAAACCAACCCGTCCTCTCTCCACCTACGCCGCATTCAATTATGATTAAAATTGCAACATGACCTAACAAGAGTTGGTATTAATGCTAGCACTGTGCCAGTGTCCATGTTTGCATTTTGGGTTTGTTGTACGGTATCCAAAGATGCGGTATTCTTTTTTTTTTGTTGTTGTTTTTTTGAATGTTGGATGTGCTACAGTGTGCGGCTGTGTGGGGTGAGGGGTAAATTTGAAACAGTAAGAGCACAAAAGAGAGCATTAAAGGCTCAGTTCTGCAAGGTGCCAAGCATTGCTATGATCTGGCAAATCGCTTAAGCACATGTTTTAACTTTAAGCACATGAGCAGTCCCATTGAAAGCAACGCATCGGGATGAAATCAGAGCTCCGGGACTGTGTCATATTGATGAAGAAGAGATAGGACGGGGATCTAAAGGTCTTTTTTTAGGAGCTGTAGGCACTTGCACACACGCAAACATGCGTATGCGTTCACATAGAAGTCTGCAAATTCCTTTTCCTCCTTCAGTAGCAGAAGGGCAATTTGTTTAATAAAGTTGCAGTTTTTAAATGATAAGCACAAACTCATGCATGTGAAAGAGGAGCGACTTTGCTAAACTTGACTTTGCTAAATCATTTTCACAGCTAACAAAAAAGCTTCTGTATAAACCTTGACACGTAGACTTTTTCTCTTGTTCCTTCCCCTTTATGAAATGGTAAATTCGTCTTTCAGGCTCATTACCAATCCTTAAATAAACATGAAGGTTTAGGCTGCAAAAAGGGTGTAATTAAAAAGTTGGGATTCTTGCTCTTTGCCACAGTGTTATTTCCGATCTGGAGCCCATATCCTTTGAAGCTGAGCTGAATTTACAGGACCAGGCTGTGCTTGCGGTCAGACCCAGAAAGCAGCTGCCCACCACGCTCAGCGCGGGTCTCACCCATCGTTCATTGGAGCCGGCATGACTCATGCCGTTGACTCCAGCAGTTGTTGGTTCAGGCCCTGACTGCAGAATTAGACCCCTGGGGGGTCTGGGAGAATTAAGATGGAAAGACATGTTGGCATTTAAATAATATTTTCCCCTCTGGAATGGGCTGTGCCAGCGCTGCTAATTTTGATGAGTTCTATCAGAGGTTTAGCACTCACTTTTAGGATGCCCTTTGGCACCTGATTCAGTTCATATATAATTTGGGATTAAAGTACCTCAGGGATTTTTTTCAGAATTATTATTTGTTCTCACAAGCCAGTTTCTGGAAGCCTCTGCTGATGTGCGTCAGTCTTGTAAGGTTGATGTTTTCTTTCTCAGCAATTTTGCTGATTGCATCTTTTATTATTATGGTTTTTTTTTTTTTTTTTTTTTTTTAACACGGATGCTGTTCTCTCCTTCTCTTCCCTTGCCCTCCCACCTCTCCCCTCCTTCCCGCAGTCTGCAGCCAGGAGGGCCGGCACATCCTGCGCGAACTGCCAGACCACCACTACCACCCTGTGGAGGAGAAATGCCAACGGCGATCCCGTCTGTAACGCCTGTGGGCTCTACTACAAGCTGCACAATGTAAGTGTGACTGCAGTGCTCAACAGCGGGGCCTCACTTTTAGTGCTTGATGGTCTAAACTCTTCCTTGACTTAAGGATGTCCAGTCTTGGGTGGTGCTGAGACCTCCTTTAACCTCTGGGGACCTTGGGGGTTGGAATGATCAGTTGGCATCCCATCAAATGTAGCCCAGTCGACTTGGGGAGGTATAAACCAGGGCTGTACATGGGTAATGTTAGAGCTTTCTCTTGCCTGAGCCAAGGAAGGAGGGGTAGATCAACACAGAGGGACATTATCCGCTGCTGATTGTGCTCAGTGCGCTGGAAAAGGCAGCATGCCGTCCTGCAAGCCAATACCCCTTCTACGCGTATCTTAGTTCCTCCAGCAAATACAAACTCTGGAAAAACAGAAAACTGTGCCAGCAACTATTCTGATCTTTCTTGGGTTTGTGGCTGCCTTTGTCCTGTCCCTCCACCCGTCCCCAAAAATGTTTTATTTAGGTCTTGTGTTTGCCCCGGTTGATGCAAGCGATTCCTAAACCAGAAAGGACTTGATTTAGTCAGTGAGTTGCAGAGTCTGCTCAACCTCTGATGTGAATTTTAAAGTGCCTGTCATGGAAGAGAAGGAAAAATGAAATGAAATGGCTGGCAGATTTAATCTAATATCTCCATGCAAAGCCAGCTTGCAGGAACCAGCGATATGTGCCCCAGGGAAAGAGCTAAAGGGATCTGAAAAATCTACTACTGAATAATACTGTTAATAAAGGAGTCTTAAGGCTACTCCTGTTACTCTCATTCCACATGTGGCATTAGAATAATTATTATGTCAGATGAAGGAAAAGACTTTCAATTTCTCTGCTTTGATATAATTTTTTTTTTTCCTAGTGGTCTTTTGCTTTATGTTTGGTTTAGAAATCTTGGGCTATGTTTTGCCCTCATGTCCACCCACGCAAGCACATCAAAGACTGATCGGGTTTCATGGGGCACCCAACTCTTGTGGTGTCTCAGTCCCTTCCATTTGTTATTTCAAGCTCTTTGGTTTCTTGGGATGAGTAAACAAGTTTGGATTAAGTAGAAAAAAACTCTAACTCTACCAGGCTAATTTTTCACCTGTTCTGTGAGAGGCAACTCTCTCAGAAAAAAGGAAAATGTGTTTACCCTTTAGTGGGCTGGTGTCTCAGCATGTTTTGAGTCCTATGTAGCAAGCAAAGATTGTCATCAAACTCTCAGTGTGATCACTGCAAACAAAGGGCTTGGGCCCACAGTGAAAGCTGTCAGAATATCACAAGAAGATATTCTGTTTGCTATTTCCATGGCAAGAAGGGGGAAAGATCAGTTAGCATCACTGGAGGAGTCTGTGCTTGTGCTATGTTTTCATTTTGGCCTTGTAGCTGTCAGTGGTAGGACTCAAGTCACATGTCTTGGGAGACCTACAATGGGGAGACCTATACCTAAGCTGCTCCCCCTGCACCCCTTCTTTCAAAACCTTCTGAAGAAAACAGGCTTTTCTCAGGTGCCCTTCACTGGACCTGATGGAGATGCCTGTGTTTGGATTAGACGATTTGTATCCTTGAAGACGGTGTAGTTTCTGCCCATGACGATGAAGGGTGTCAGGATGATGAGTTCAGATGTGAGTACCTGCATTGTAGACATCTGACTGGAAGAATCCCCTCTAAGGTGTCTAGAACAGTACCTGGGTACTGGGGTTCTCCAGAAATGTGCCTGCAATGCCCCTTGCTCCCTGTCTCTTTTTCTTTTTCACACTAACATCGTGAACCTAGTTGGCCTGAATTGACCCCTAGATCCACTGTTTAGGGAAACTCTGATCCAGCTGTGAAGTCTGTGACATGGGGCAGGCCTTGAGCACATTGGAACCATTCTCATATTCATTAAAAACACTGACAGCTGCTTAAAAGCTCAGCACAACTACTTACCAAAGTCAAGTAGTATCTTGCCTTATGAGCAAGTCCATTAATGGGACCTGCTTAAATGAAACCCCTAAAGGACTGAGATACTGTGTGTAGCAATATAACTAGGCAAGGATACGAAAATCTGGCTATGAGTGGGTAGCTCCCGTTTTTTTAAACTTTTTAATGATGATGCTTAGTTATTACTGTGGTGAGAAACAGGCAACGTTGCAGCCGTTAGTCCTTGAACATACCACCCTCAGCTTTGAAAATCCACCACGGCTGAGCATTCAGGTATTATTCTACAGCCCAAATGGCTTTAGAGGTTGTGACTGTGAAGGCCACACTGTGCTTCAGAAGCCAAATATGAGTGAGATTTTTTGGCCAGTGGTAAGGTGGTGGTAGCTTCATGGAGATTTCTGCGTTTGGCTGCGGGGAGGCAGGACGTAGAGAGCGGTGCTATCAGCCTGGTGAATGGCACCAGCGTCATCCTTTAACCAGCTCAAGGCAGGGAGGGAGTTTGGTGGTTGCATGTGGACAAGGTTCCGTGGCTGTTGCAAATTGGTCTGGTCTGTTAAAGTGCAAGACCCGTTTGTGTAGGCTGTGGTCTTGCTTCCTTTGTGTATCTTATCTGCATCAGTTCTCCATCAGGAGAGGTGTCAGAAACAGAGAGGCTCATTGCAGCATGACCCTCTCAAGCAGGCAAGTGTCTGCATGGATTTTGTGTCAATGTCAGTGGAAGGTCTTTAGCTGCTCGGAAGATGAGTCAACCCTGCTATCCTAGCTTGTAGCAAATTCCTGGTTGCTTTTTTATTCCCCCTCCCCCTTTTGTCTTTTCTTTGGGTTTAATGATTTTTTTCTTGGACCTTCAGATTATTAGGATATTTTAATAGTCTGATCTGAAGATGAACCTCATTTTTTGAGTCCATATCAGGAACCATTGCAGTGAAAAGGCTATTCTTTCCATGGTGCTATTTTTTGCATGGGGCTGTATCAGTTTGTTTTACTGTTGATTCCCGCAGCTTAAGCAAACCCATTTGTCAGTAGGATAGAAGCAATAATCATAATAGTCTTGGGGTGCATTTAGTGAAGCTGCTGGCATTTCTCCCACTGACTTCAACAAGAGCTGGCTCCATTAACACCAGTATTAACAATGACTAATATTTCACATTGATACGGTGCCTTTCATCCTGTGGCATCCCAGAGTGCTTTCTAAGATACATCCAGCCTGGAAGATTAACCCAACATTGTAATGACTATGTCTGAAGGATAAATCCGCTTCAGTGACAGGACCTTATTGAGGTCAATGGCAAAATCCCATTGTCTTCAGTCAGAGCAAGATCAGACCTATAATGTCTTAGGCTATTCTCTGGATTTGATCTGTTGAATGTGAGGTTCTCATCCCTGTTATTTTAGTCCTTAGAAGCGGGTTGAGCCTTCACTTACTTCAGGGTTTGGTGGGAGCGTACCTTGTTGGAGGTGCACAGCAGATGGGCCTGTGCCCATAGAATTGAATGAGTTGCCATGGTTTTTGGCAGAAGTCCTCAGAACAGGCCTCTCTTTCACAATATCCTAAGGCAGGGCTATGTGTCTCAAGAGCAGAGCAGTGGGTATTTTGCATATGATAAAAAAAAGACCATAATTTCTGCCCATAATTAATTGGCTCCATCTGAAATTAATGAATTTCATATACATGCATTGGATGGGTTTAATTTTAATTTAGCATGTGTTTGTCATTTTTATCACAATGAATTTTCATGGAAGAAGGTCTTCCCTCTGGGTCTGTTGTTTTTCTACTGCAGAAACAGTGATGGGTCCATGGCTTTGATGTTTTGGGGATCACTTCAGCTCTGCTGTGACTGGCCTCTGAACTAATGGGAAAAAAAATCCAGCTTGCTGCTGTGACTGTACGCTGGTCTCACTCCTCCTGACATTTATCGGAGTTCTTACCTGTTTGGCACTTGGGTGAGGTAGCTGCCAGGAGGGTGAGACCACAAACACCAGGATGGTGTGTCCATCTAACAGCTTGGATGGCATCTCTGACCCCAGTTGGAGGGCTGGCTGTGGCTTTGTCACCAGTTCTGGGCAAAACTAGTATTCCCATCCTTAAGTTTCACATCACATCATGGCCTGGGCAAACCCGTTCTTAGACACTGAGTGAAACATGAGAGACATTGCTTTAGGAAAGTGCTCATTGTCCTGCAGGACATGACACCGAGCTACACAGGGTCAGGACCCATTGCTTGCTCCAAGAGCCAGCACAGTCCCAGCACCAGGATGACATCGCTTTGCCACCGCCAGCTCTTGAGCTTGCACCTTTGCTGCTTCACTTGGAAATCAATTCTGGCTGCTCCTGAGCCTTTGTGTCACAATACAAATCTGCATTGGGAGATGGGGAACCCAGGGCTCGTGTGTGCCTCCCCAGATCTGAGCTAGATTCATCAGGGATTGAGACTTCTAGGTCTCCTCTAGCATTGCTGCCTGTTGGGACTTGCTTGGGGCTTTCTCCTGGCTTTGAACCTGGGCAACCTGTCCTTGCTGGTGGGTTTAAAATAGGTCAGGCAGAGATTTCCCATCCCAGCCATCCAACTGCAGCAAAGGGCCTTCCTTGTGTGTGTATCCCTGTTCCCTCAGCGAGGACAGGAAGCCAGGGAGATGGGTGATGTTGTATTTAAAGCCCATGACATTTGAGGGTTTTGCTTGTTGCTGCCCCAGGGCTGCTCTTGGGCTGTGCATGGGCAGCTTTCTCCCTCCTAGCTTTAGCAATCAGGGCCGCTCCGTCTGGCTCCCTTTATCTAGAGGTAGTTGAATCAGCCTTTTATTTGCCCACTTTTAGGATGAGGTGAAGTTTCCCATCACCGCTGGTACAGAGAGCATGGGGTCACTAATTCAGCCTGGGATGATGAACTTTGGGATGCCTAAGCTGAAGCAGATGAGCCTGGTCCTTCCTCTCCCCATGCCTCCATCCTCCCATGTAACAGGGAGCTATTGTATCCCTGCCTCCCCGGGGGTGACAAATCCCTGGATGATTCCCATGCTGCAGGGAAAGGCATCAAGCAGTGGCTGGTGAGCAAGAAGTGAAACTCTGCTGTGATCTGGAAGAAGGGAGAGTATTGTCCCTTGCACTGATCTAAGATCTTATGAATGAAGATCTGCTCAGGACCCCTGCAGGAACCTCCTTCCCCCGGGTTGATACAGTAGTTCCCGGTGGATAGCATATCCATTTTTTCCCCCATTTCTCCTTTTTGAAGAATATCCATCAGTACTGCCATGTGTTCACATTTTTTACAAAAAGCTGTGTTCAGCCCTGCAGGGTTTGCTGGGCTCTCCTGCCTTCTATGGGTGAAATTCTGCAGAGGAACCAGTGCAAGACCTGCGTAATTCCCCATCTAGACTCCCAAGTCCAGACTTTGAATCCCTTTCCAAATGTGGTCTTTTGGGCTTTCACGGCACCTGTGCTAATGCAAGTTGTGATGCTGGCTCTCTATGCAGCAACAGGAGTTTCTTACAGAAGGTTCAACAGACCCTTTCCTACCATTCCCCAACCCTGATGGGTGTATGGCTGGTCATTGCAGCTGCTTATATCCTTGCAGAAGAATACAGTGCTTAGGTTTCCTATAGATATGTCTGCATGAAAGTACAAAATGCTCTGCTGGGCAGCACAGATACCTGTTTCAGCACCCCCCAAAAAACCTGGAAAGCTTTAGAAGTAAAACTGAACCTGCTAAAGTAAACCTAAAAGGATGGTCAGAGCAAAATCTTTCAAAAGAAGAAAAATAAGACAAATACCTGTCACTTTTTTGAAGAATTTTCCCCGCTCCGTAATGATGCTGTGAAAATTTGAGACCCCCCGTAGCACTGAAATCCCAGCAGCTGTTGCCACTAATGGTTTTAGATCACTCAGAAAGCCTCAGGGTGAGACAGTGTCTGCGGGGAATATTTCAAGGTGATAATGATTGGTTTCGTTCCTAAACACGGTGCAATTACCTAATGTGCAGATAGCTGAAATTTTTCAGCTGCTGTGAGTTATTTGGGTATGTTTTTCTCCTGTGAGGCTCTGCAGGAATTTTCTGTTGTCTTGTCTTCAGAAATTTCAATCAAACTTGGGATTTCCTGGTGGGATCTGAATTTTGCGATGGAGGGGGAAAAGTTGTGTAACTGTGGCAAGCAGGGAATGCAAGGGAAGGAGGGGGGCTGCTGGCTGTTCAGCTGGTCCTGGGCACATCCCTGGGATTGCCCAGGCATAGGGTACATGAATCCCACGGTGATTTGGGGAGAATGAATGGAAGCACAAAAAAAATAATTGATTTTTGTTTAGATTAACAGACCCCTGACTATGAAGAAAGAAGGAATTCAGACCAGAAACCGAAAGATGTCTAGCAAATCCAAAAAGTGCAAAAAGGTCCATGACAACCTCGAAGACTTTCCCAAGAGCAGCTCCTTTAACCCCGCTGCCCTCTCCAGACACATGTCCTCCATCAGCCACATTTCACCTTTCAGTCACTCCAGCCACATGCTGACTACACCGACACCGATGCATCCTCCATCCAGCCTCTCCTTCGGACCTCACCATCCTTCCAGTATGGTCACTGCCATGGGTTAGCAAGAGACTCCCCTGCTGAATGCTTACAGTCTCAAAATGAGATTTACTTTATATACTTGCATTTTTGCAGGCGTGTGGTTATGGGTCTGACGTCCCGAATCAAATGGGAGGGGGAAAAAAGAATTAAAAAAATAAATAAAAATGTTATTTGAAGGCATAAAAGAGAGAGAGAAAAAAAATAAAAACCCCAGAAAAAACTACAAAAATCACAAAAAAGGAAAAAAAAAAAAAGAAAAAAGAGAAAAAAAGTAAAAAAAAGTTTTAAAAAAGTGATGTTTGCCACTTTTTAAAGGAACTCACTATGGCGTCTATGTATTCTTACCCACTGAATCTGGATACCATTTGTGAATAAGCCATTCAGAACTTGCATTCCCTATTGGACAGGATCTCTAGTGCTGTGAAAAAAATAATAAAATAAAATAAAAAACGCTGAACATTGCATATAACTTATATTGTAAGAAATACTGTACATTTGAGGAAGACTTTATTGCATCTGGGAGCTGTAAAGAAAAAGGCATGAAGGACTCCGAGAGATTTTTTTTTAAAAGGAAAAGAGAAAAAAAAAAAGAAGAGGACGGGAGGACAATTTAAAAACCAGAAAAACAAACAATGCAGACCAAGAGGAAACACGGTCTTACGAACAAATGGACCAACTGCCAGTCATGTCTTCTCCTTTTATTTTATTTTGGTTTATTTTTGGTTGGTTTTTTTTTTTTTTTTTGGTTTCTTTTTTGTTTCTGGGGAGGGGGAGGGGGCTGGCTAGAACGGTTTTGATGATGCATTAACTAACTAACTAATTAAATAAATAACTAAATAAATAAAACCTGTAGGGAGATCATTCATTTGGGGCCACGGGCCTTTTACATAGGAAGTACCAATGGTGTCAGGCAATCAGTGTTAACATGCGGACATTGCCAACAAGGGGTTTTCAGATAGCCATTCTCCAGGTCTATACGCATTGTGAACAAGTTCCTGTAATTGTTGTTTGTATGTATAATTCAATGCACCAAAATAAGAAAGATGTAGATTTATTTCATCCTATTATACAGACTGAATGGTTGTACAAATTTATTTACTGCTAGTGATAAGACCTGCTTTTTTTTGTTTTGTTTTCATATTTTTTCCTCCTTTTTTTTTTGGAGAATAAACTAGATTAAATTCTGTTGACTTAAAGGTGTTTTGTGCTTGGGGGTGGGCAAGGGAATATGTTTCTTAATTTTTTAAAGATTTGTTTTGATGGTATTTATTATGTCGTTACCACGGGTACGGGAATGTGTGTCTCTGCGCTCTTGCTGACAGCCAATGCAGTGTTTGCGGTGGCTTGGTCAAAAAAACCCCAACACAGAACAAAGGAAAAAACCCTCAAAAATAAATGGACTGCATGTTAGCGTAACCTTACCGTCCAGTGTGTGCTCCCTGTCCCTCGAACCCCAACCCAGCCCCTGTCGCTGCCTGATGTCGGGCTCCCACGTGGGATGGGTCCCTTTTGGTCTCAGTCAACCATGGCCACCACGGTGGCAAGCCTGTGTTGATGATAATTTGGGACTGGGATAAGTGTAAAGGTATGGCAGAGTCCTTACAGTCCTGGCTAATTTTTGGGCAGTACTAGGAAAGACCCTGAGACTTTGGACAGGAGCTGGAAAAGCACTTTCTGCTCTGCCCTGTTGGGTACTCAGTGGTATAATTTGGTGGTCTAAAGTTGAGTTCTTGATGTGAAATCAAGATGAACCAGACCCTATCTCTATGCTTGGAGGAATGGGCAGAACCTGTTCCAAAAGGCTGGGTTTGATGGTAGACAGCAGACTAGTCCCAGAAATTGAAAGGCCATTAGCCAGCCCCTTCCTGAAAGAGTTTTCTTTGAAATAATGCCAATATTGTTAACAACAAAATTTGACTCTTATAATGTTATTTCTGATAGTTTGATCTTTAGGAATCCATTCTCCTTTTAGTCTTCAGTATTTACTCTTCCAGCTTCTTTATACTATGATAGGGGTCGGGCATTTACTTTCCAAATAAAGGGTTAAATGTCTTATCACCCCACTCCATTTGCTGAAGGTTTAAGCACCGTATGATAAGACAGAGGTTGACAAGACTGTGAGAAAATGCTTCAAAAACCCTAAAAAAACCTCCACAACCCCCAAACTTAAAAACCTTAACAGAGGTGACCTGCAAATTTAATCTTTTTTTTTTTTTTGGTGTGGAATGAAATAACTGAGCTCTTTCACCCAGAAATATGTGTACCCCCGACTTTCAGTGCCAAGTGGATAGAAAAATATCACCATATCTGTCACATGTTATTTTGAACCCACTTTCTCTTGGGTGATAACTGGAGAGGGTAACATGGCCTAATATGCTGCAGGATGGCTCACATGAGTAAGGATGCTTCATATAAGAAAGACCACTTTGAAACTTTCAGGATGATTATACAGACATCAAATATTAATCTGGTTTGGGAATGGGGAGGAGGGGAAGAGGATTGACCTTTATTTGGCCTTTTTCTCCTTGTTTCAAAATGAACTTACTTCAACTATGTCTACCACAAAGGAGGATTTAGCACATGTAAGCAGAACAGGCAGTAATCATTTTGTAATGTTGTATATTCTTTCCTTTTTATTCTGTTGACAAAAATGTGTAAAAAAAGTCAGAACAAATGGCACACATTTAAAATCTTATGTTAATCACCTTTCCGCTTTCTCAATGAATATTTTAAACATAAAGACTAAATGTTGAAATAAAACAGAGTGAAGAATTACTGAGATGCAAATGGAGATCTTGTTGGCTCCTAATTAATCATCTGTGAACTATAAAGCTATTTTCAATTAGTCTGACAAATCAAAGGAAATAATCATCTTTGCTGATATTAAGCATGAGAGATTATTATTTTTTAATTTGTGATGCTACAACCTTTCCCTCCTTTCACTCATCAACAGACCGCAGTTGGACTAAGATATTGGTTCCAGGACCTCAGCAAAAAATTCGAGGATTGGTACGGAAGAATTCTGGATTTTTGTATTTTTGTGTTTGAACCTTTCCATTTGCTTTTGGGGAGGGGACTGGCTCCTTAATTCTTTTTTCTAAAACCTGGAAATATCTTCTTCTTGAAGTTTCCTTCTGATGCTGTTTCATAGGTCTTATGTGAATTGACTGAGTTGAAGCAGAGTTGGGGCCAGCTCAGAGGAGGGGCATCCTGAAAAGGACACAAATGCAGACGCTCTGTCTGCATATACCCTTGGAAACATGTACAGTTTGTCTAGAGAGTTCTTACATCAATTATCTTATATTCTGGTGCCAGGAATGGGATGAATAAGATCTCTCACATCACATAACCCCTAATTACTGCCCAAGATATTAAATTAACATGAGTGGTCTACAAGTTTCTCTGTTATTTTTTTTTTTCTTCTCCCAGAGTAAATATTCCAGAATTTTAATGCCTTGAAGGGTTTTGTTTGTTTGTTTTTGTTATGGTTTTTGTTTTGTTTTCTTTTTCTTGTTGTTGTTGTTGTTTTTTCATTCCTTCTCTCTAACACGTGGGAAAAAAATGTTTTACAGAAAAGGCCGAGAGCTGTTGTTCTTGAACAAATGTCTTGTGAATGACAACTCTGCCTTTCTTCACTTCTGAAACTGCAGGGAAGAGCTTATGATAGGCAGGTTGGAGCAGGAAAGCCCTCTGAGTCATGACTCTACTTCGATAATCTATATTGTGTAGAAAACACCCTGGAAGTCATTAGTGAGGTCAAATCTTGTGGTCTTTTAGCAGGCAAAATGTCTTCTGGAAATTTGCATGAGTAGTTGTTGTGCTGATGTGACCGTGGTAACTACATTTTACTCATGATCCACACCAAAGTCCATTGAGATCAGTGGAAAGATTCTTAATGAGTAATGCAATGTCTTGAATCAAAACCTCCTAAGTATTATTTTCAGTGTTTGGGATAACAGACCAGAAGAAGTTCTTATGGAATCATAGAATGGTTTGGGTTGGAAGGGACCTTGAAGATCATCTAGTTCCAAACCCCTTGCCACGGGCAGGCACACCCTCCACTAGACCGAAAAAGCCCTGTATCCCTACCTCTTTCATAGACATTCAATATGGCATTGGAAACCTCAACGCAGGCATGTAACATGGGGGTGGACACTAATTGTGTGATCGTCCCTTTTGGGGATGTCTAATTTCACACCCTGAAGTCTGCTTTGCAGAAATGTTCAGTGCTCTCAGTGGAATCTTAAGCCAGGAGATCTCATGCCTGTATTAATCCTGCAGAATACCAAATTCTTTAAAAATACAGGGTTTATCTCAACCTCAACTGCAAATCCAGTGCTTCATTTCTCTCACCTCCTCCCATCCCCAAATCTGGAGAACAGTTTATAAGTCATTTTCTCCTCAAAGACATGTTGTGAAGATAAATCCATCACTAGTGAAGTGCTTGGATGCAGGTTGATGAGCACCATGGAAAACCCATTAGCTTCAGCAGATCTGTTGGAGGGAAGGCATGAGGTGTAAGGAAAATACAGGCCCACTGCTCATGAAGGGCAATGTCCTTCCTGTGCCCCGAATGAGGCAAAGGAAAAAAAATTTGGTGTGATTGTCATATGTAGGAAGAACAATGGAGGTGTAGGGAGGGTAAATAATTAATTGTGGTGTTTTCTAACATTTTAGTGATTAACTTTTTAATCTTCACACTGTTTTTTAATGCTTTTTTCTGGTTACATTCTTCTGTAAAATATTTGTATAGGTACAGATGGGTGGTATGGGCTCCATACCTTGTCAGCAAAGGAAATGTGCTGTGTGTCATGCGTACACATAAGTATGTCTACACCCAGAGGACTGGAGGGCTTCCGCTGTCACCTGTCTGTCTTTATTGGTTGTGTAATGTTCTGTGGGTGCCGGTGTGGATATCTCAGCTACACTTCTACGTAAACCAAGGCACAACACAGATGTATAGCAAATTTATACCTGTTTCACACAATGCCCTGAGGCTATAGAGACTCCCGGGTGGATGCTAGATCACTCTGTCTTAGAAGTATATTTCCCTTGTTATAAGTTTAAATTAAGGCTTTGACCTGAAGCTCAACCCATTTTTTTCTCTCAAGGTACAAAACACCTGGTTATTTAACCTGTCCTTTTACATTTCCAATCTGGGTTACTGTCGACTCCAGAGGCACTAAAATAATTCATGAAAACCTGTCCTCTGGGAAGACAGAAGTGACTGAAATGTTCAGGGAATGCTTGATTGTGATCCTCACAGGCTGGTGTTCATGCTAACATGTATAATTAGCTGACCTGCATGCATATTTAGGCTTAGCCCATGAACAGTTTTAGTTCCCAATTAATGCTGTATTGCAATATTATAGTGCAATCGTTTGCCTAACTATTTCTGTATTAGAACCACATTAATCTTCTTACACTACTTGACCAGATAGCTCTTTTCTTGTTAAGCCACAAATCACCAGTACATAAATGACCTGGCAATGTGCTTTTGCAGCCCAGAAAGCCAGCTGTGTCCGGGGGTGCATCACAAGAAGCATGGCCAGCAGGTCAAGGGAGGGGGCTCTTGTGAGAACCCACCTGCAGTTCAGTGTCCATCTCTGGGGGCCCCAGTATATAAAGAATTTCGACCAGTTTGATCAAGTCCAGAGGAGACCACAAAGACAATCCAAGGTCTGGAGCACCTCTGCCATGGGGACAGGCTGATGCAATTGGGCTTGTTCAGCCTGGAGAAGAGAAGGTTTTGGGGAGACCTTATTGCAGCCTTCCAGTGCCTAAAGGGGCTACAAGAAAGCTGGGGGGGACTTTTTACAAGGGCATGTAGTGACAGGACAAGGGGTAAGGGGTTTAAATTGAAAGCAGGGAGATTTAGGTTAGATATAAGAAGAAATTCTTCACAGAAGGAGTGGTGAGGCACCGGAACAGGTTGCCCAGAGAAGCCGTGGATGCCCCATCCCTGGCTGTCTTCAAGGCCAGGCTGGATGAGGCTTTGAGCAACCTGGTCTAGTGGAGGGTGTCCCTGCCCATGGCAGGGGGCTTGGAACTAGATGATCTTTAAGGTCCCTTCCAATCCATTCTGTGATTCTGTGATTGTATGATAACTTGGGGTGGTCCAATTGACTGCAGGGAGCACTGCTGCCTGAAGAGCTGGGCTGCTTCATTCCAGACCAGGATACAACCCTTCAGCTCCAATTCTGCTTTTAATTACACCAGTCATAGAAGAACTGGTGATAGAAGATTATTCTCTCAGCTGAGATCATTATGAATAATTAAGAAGTCAGGAGAAAGCAATATGAACTTGTGTCAATACAGGGGATTTGATGGCTGTTGGCTTTTTGAGACTGTTGGGTTTCTTTCTCCATGTGCCAAGACTTCTCATGGCCAGGAAGGCCAGAGGAGACCTGTTTGCAAGAGTTGAAGTTGTCTTGCTTGCAAAACCTCAAGCTAGTTGCAGAAGGTCATCCCTTTTCTGCATGCATGCAGAAATGATTGCTGATGAATTTACTTCCTGCGCACTGGAGCAGATTTATAGATTCTGTGATAAATTTTAAACTATATTTAGGGACTCTGAGGAAACAGTAATGAATAGGCACAGGTCCTGAACTGTGATTCTTGATTGCAGCTGCTTCATAATAGTATTTTTTTTAAAGTACCAGTATGGGACAGGAAATAGAGGCGAATATAGAATTATGCTGAGCCTGGAAAGAGGAGGATCCTCAAGTAGGAATTGAACAGGACCCATGGGAAAGCCAAAAATGAAGAAGGAGGGACTGAACATATGATGGATTTCTGAACAGTCACCCGAGGTCTTTCCATTTATAGCAGGCAGGATGTTTTTCTTTACGAAAACCCAATTAAGTTTGTTAGACACTGATAACCTTTTAATAAGAATTTTCATACTGTGTGTACTGTATGTATGTACATAATAGGGATATTGTTGTCTATTAATTTCCGTAGGGAAGCTTTTCTACAAAATCCTGTACATCAAGAAAGATTTATGCTTGCGTATGGGCATGTCAACCTTGTTTGTACTTGGTAGACCTTTTCCAAAAGGGTCATGGGAGAGGAAGGTGAAAGCCTGTGGATTTGATGACGTATATCCATCCCTGTTGTGTATGCATAGGTATTTTGTAGATGTCACACAGGAATGGCTATTATGTTATGTTTCCTCTGTTCTTCCAGTTGCAGGCAGAGACATTGGAAGAAACAGATGGACCCAGTCTATTAATACATGGCTTTGTGACTGGTGTCACTGTCACAGCTTTGGGTTTTTCAATAATGGGATTGCCTACATGGCACCAGGCCTGCTGGTGTCAGATTGGATTCATTTTTTTCAAAGGGGGAAGAAGGTCTTTGCTCATGAGCTAGTGGGGCTCACTGACAGAACTTTAAACTAGATTTGAAGAGGGAGGGAGGTAATGACCCAGCAATGTGTGCTCACAGCCAAGAAAGGCAACCGTGTCCTGGGCTGCATCAAAAAAAGCATGACCAGCAGGTCGAGGGAAGTGATTTTGCTCCTCTACTCCACTCTCATGAGACCCTACCTGCAGTACTGCCTCCAGCTCTGGAGTGTCCAGCACGGGAAAGACATGGACCTGTCTTTGAGGTCCAGAGGAGGACCACAAAAATGATCAGAGGGCTGGAGCACCTCTCCTGTGGAGACAGGCTGAGTTGGGGTTATTCAGCTTGAGGAAGATCAGGCTCTGAGAAGAATTTATTGCAGCTTCAGTAGTTAAAGGGGGCTTATAAGAATGATGGGGACAAATTTTTTAGCAGGTCCTGTAGTGATAAGACAAATGATAATGGTTGTAAACTGAAAGAAGATAGATTTAGATAGAAGAAAGAAATTTTTTACAATGAGGGTGGTGAAACACTGAAACAGGTTTCCAGAAGAGTGGTAGATGCCCCATCCCTGGGAACATTCAAGGCCAGGTTGCACGGGGCTCTGAGCAACCTGATTTAGTTGAAGGTGTCCCTGCTCACTGCAGGGGGTTTGGGCTAGATGACCTTTAAAGGTCCCTTCCAACAGGCTTGCAATAGTCCTTGCAGGCTCTGGTAAGGACCCCTCTCCTTACCACCTCATTAGCAAATTGAGTGGAAACATTCTCACACAAACTCCAAACATCAAATTCAGCATCTCTGCTCTGAGTCACTGTGTCAAAGTGTCCCTTCTCTTGCTCTTAGAGTGGACAACATCTAGGTCTTGCTTAGCTTTTGGCTTTAGCAATGTGTCTCAGGTTTCGCTTGCCCATGGTGCAGAGGATGTCTGCTCAAACAGTTCCTGACCTGTTTGAGTGGAAGTAGCTGTTGTCTAGGAGTTTTTCTCTTTAGGGACAATTGAGTTTGGAAGCAGGTAGCAGGCAACAGCTTTCCAAGCCCTCAAGTGGTATGTCTTCATATTTTCTGGCTTCTTGAAGACCTCAGACTGGTCAAATCCTTGCCTTACTTGAGCGGGATGGATCAGCATAGAGTGTGCTGGCAGCTCAGACATGATTTACGATGTTTGGAGAGATGAGGAAATCCTGTGTTTTTACTGAATTTTCCTTCCATTCCCTCTGGTCTACTTGATCCACTTCTCTGACATGGTGTCATGCATCTTTCCTGTATACTAGAGTGAATAACCCTTCAACTCAGATCTGCCTTCAAACTTTAAGAATCAGTTCTTCATCCCAGTGATACTAAAATCAATTGCCAGGTCTCATTCCTTGTTCAATCCCAGGAATTACTGGGTTACTTTGACTAAGTTCTCCCTTCAGGCCATCAGACACCCAAATTTTCTCTCTTTTCCACCATAAATTTCCTGCTGGGTTAAGAACATGGACCATTTTTCCTTTAAGGCAGTGGGAAGTCTGCAGGCAATGAGAATCTAGTGGTATGCAAAGGAAAACATCTATAATGGACGTTTACTGATTTTGACAAGTGCTTGGGCTAAGATCAATCCAGATAAATATATTCCTGCTGTTGCAGGATTTCTAGGTGTTTTTTGATAGTTCTGTAGTATATTTTAAATGTTGTCTTTGACCATTTTTCAACCTGGTGACTGACTGTGGCCTAGGAACATGGGTGGACTGCATTACCTAAATGGGAGATGTGTGCTTTTCACAGCTCCTGGGTGCAGAGAGATTTGTGTCCACACTAGCTGCAGTAATGGATCAGGAGTGGGGATACACGTCATAGACTCATAGGCCTGCACAAGCTCTAGCACATCTCAGCGTATCAAAGTATCTGTCAGGTGGATGAACAAGCGCAAATATAATTAGTCAAATTGACCTGAAAAATAGTTTATTCTGCATCCCTTCTGCTAAACCAAAGCTAAACTTCTCCTATGTAGAAAAATGCATGATCTCATTTCAAAAGACCCTTTACTCAAGTGTCTGCTCAATCATATCTGTGTCTATTTCCCCTGTCTTACGTACTCCATCCTTGTCTTCCCCATGGCCTCTAGCCTTTGTCCAGGTAACGATTTGCTGACTCAGCTATTTGCATTCAGTAGAAGAGAGGCAGCTGGCAGCAGTAAGTGCAGCAGGATTGATTCAGTTGATTCAGCAATTGATTCAGAAATATGAATCTACTCAGATCCTGATCTTATGGAAGTTGTTGCTTCTGATAAGGCCCTCTCCTCTCCCTTGAGGTCCATCTCCAGAGCCACTGGCACTGATGGAAAACCTCCCACCTCATTTGTCTGTTTTGGATAAGCCTTGAGTGAAGGTCGAATGTTGGATTTCCTGGGCTGTCAAGCCATCCGTGGTCCTCAAAGGAACAGACAGCCTGTCAGAGGTGATCAATAAATGCCATTACCTGCCCTGGAGCATGAGGCTTTTCAAAAAGAAACTCCCAGGAGGAAATTCAAGCCTGGGATGTAATCTTGACCACACTCAGTTGATATTCAGTGAGGGGGAGTTTATGATGGTGATAGTCTTCCTTTGAAATATTCACAGTACTTGTGTCTTCAAGCAATGAAAAAAGAGGTGGAAAAGAGGTGGTTTGATTCTCCTTTGGCACTGCTTTTTTATACCAGTATCCTGGTATATTTATACCTCCTTTAGAGCTAAGGAAGATGGAATTATGCCTTATTTACACTGGACTGGGATCAGCATTTTGGCTGGGTCCTTTACATTTTTATATGGTCAGGAAAAGTCCATCTGTGCTCTCAAGTGCATCAATGTAATTGAATTTGGTGGTGTTAGAGCCATGAAACTAAGGCTGGAATCAATCCAATAACAAAGTTATGTCCTGAATTATACCCACCAGTTGAGACACGTGAAATAGGAACAATTTTGGGGTTCAAACCCTCTTTGTAGCAAATGTCTAAGGAAAAGACTAATGTTCCTGAAAAATGACATGTATTTAGACTCCTCTGATGTCTGCAACATGCACAGTATCTACAGGACTTGGCCAGTGACTCACTGTAGACACAGGAAAGAAATGTTTTCCCTGCTGAGGCCTCTTACAACAGGTTTCTCTATGTTTGCTGTCTTATCTGGCTCATTTTGCATGTTCTGCTACCTCCTTATGTTTGGAGTTAGAAATATCCAGTTGGAGCCATGTCCTTTGGAGGTATATCTAGTCAACTATCATGTTTCATCAGGCTTGAGAATCTTCCTAGGCAACTCTCGACCCTACAGAGACGAGGTGTACTTACAGGTAGTTGTCTGGACTCTCTCTGCTCAGTGGAGCAGGGAGTGGAGAGTGGAGAGAAAAAGGCATTTCTAAGATTTGAATCTTGTACATATTTTAGACAGTCACTTTAAGATGCCAATCACATCCTGGAAATGCCCATTTCTTTCCACTGGGTAGCTGTACTGAAGATATCGGCTTTGCCAATACCTGGAGGTAGGAGAAGTAAGTGCCACTCCAGGCGTCAGTGCAAAATTTGCAAGAGTTGTCTTCATTCAAGGCAAGGGTGACTTTGCTGGCTTTCGACCTTTGCACAGAAGATTTTCTTTTTAGTTTTGATGTGGTCTGACACTACTTGATAGAAAGGAATTTTCCAAGGAATACAGTAGGCAGAATAGGAAAGAGACTGGTATCGCTCCTCACCTAAAAAACCTTCCAAAAATAGCATCCCAGCAAAGTCCTCAATGCCCGAACCTTTTCAGATCTGGGCATCTTTTTTTTTAATCAGCACTGTTCATGTTGCACTCAGTGCTGCAGTGATTCTTCCTTAACTTTATTACAATCAACTAATTTACATGAATCAGTTTTTCTTTTTCGTCTTAGACATGGTATCAAAAGGGCTTCTGGCAGCAGCAGCAATAATTATAGACACAAATTATTTTAATATTTATCTTATCTAACATCTGAGCATGTAATTGGAGGGCACCCAGACACAGCAATGATTTTAAAGGAGCTTGAAATGCCATTGTATAAGTAAATAAACAAACACATAAATAATTTGATTCTCAGCTACATAAAATTAAGGCTTCATACATCTTAAGGGGGTGTTATATCACTGTTAAAACACTGCTAAAGCACTAAAATCAAGCCAGGACTCCTGAGTCCTATTTCAACTTGTGCATTTAACCAGACACAAAATTATGGTCACATAGACACAAATCTATGAATTGGCCCTTTATTAATTATATACATTTTTCCTTGCCCACATTAATACATTCAAGACTTTATCTGGGATGGTGGAAGGGAAGTTTAGGCTCCAATTCCCATTTCTGTAAATTGTTAAGTTCTCATCTTTTTGTACATCTGAAAAATGAGGCTAATTAGCCTAATGTCATCAAACATTGTGAAACCATTTGAGATGTAAAGTGTTGTATATCTCCTTCATTATGCAAGAGTAACAAGACATTTCTGAGTGTGTTGTTAAAAGCTTCAGAGCTAAAAGAAGAGAATGAATTGGCTGCCATAATAGTACAGACCCCGTCCAACTCCAATTAGCGACCTCACAAATGCCAAACCCCCTTTTACAGTGCGCCTACTTAATATTGTGGTACTTTGCCATGGCAAGAACTAGGTGATGCTCTGTCTGAGAAATACTATTTTCTGAAGATAAAGTCCTGATAGGTCTTCTAAATCTGCAAGCATGCCAACCCACAAAGGATGGCTCTTCAAAAATTGGTGGGTTGTTTCAGTTGACAATCTTAAAAAATTAGAAATTAATAACATGAAAAATAATGCTGGCTACTAAAGATGATGTTAGGTTATGGCACTGCATCAGTTTCTTCTCACAGGACTAAGTTCCTGGTAGAATAAACAAGTTTGTAGTTCTCCTGCAACCGGGTACTTTTTAAAGTTAGATTTATGAAAAAATAGCATATGAAAGGGATGGAGACTCATTTAAAAAGCAGTTTGAAGCTGACTGAAAAAAGCCCTGGGGAAATTAATCCCCAAATGTATAATACAAACATTTTCAAAATGTTCCTCTTTCAGAAAAGCATTTTCTTTCATGTTTCCAAAGAAAAATATTTTGATTTTTGATTTTGAAAGGCACACTTCATAAAACCTGCCTTACCTTAAAGAAAAAAGAAAAACAAGAAAACAAAAATAAGACCAATTAATGTAAAAATTAGAGGGTCAAATTGAACAAAATATTTTGCCCTGACCTATAATTAATTAGAAAAATAATCAGCACAAAATTAAAAGTGAATGTTAACTCTCATTAATTTTTAATTCAGTTTTTGAATGGAACCCCTCCTCATCTTCAAGCAAAGGGTAAAATTTTTTTCCGAGAACATTCTTGAACTTAATCTGCTCTGTTTGTGATCAATAATCAGGCTAGGACAACATAGTCTGACTTCAAAAATCCCATCATTAACAGGGATTGTGACATTTTAATGCTTTCTTTAGACACCTTATAGAGATATCCAGTGTAAGGAAAGCTTTATTTTATCTATGAGTGACATATTGACCAACACCTATGAATGAAATCACAGATCTCTGTCCAGGCAGAAAGATGAACAATAATAATGATGCTCCTCTCCTCTCCTCTCCTCTCCTCTCCTCTCCTCTCCTCTCCTCTCCTCTCCTCTCCTCTCCTCTCCTCTCCTCTCCTCTCCTCTCCTCTCCTCTCCTCTCCTCTCCTCTCCTCTCCTCTCCTCTCCTCTCCTCTCCTCTCCTCTCCTCTCCTCTCCTCTCCTCTCCTCTCCTCTCCTCTCCTCTCCTCTCCTCTCCTCTCCTCTCCTCTCCTCTCCTCTCCTCTCCTCTCCTCTCCTCTCCTCTCCTCTCCTCTCTCCTCTCCTCTCCTCTCCTCTCCTCTCCTCTCCTCTCCTCTCCTCTCCTCTCCTCTCTCCTCTCCTCTCTCCTCTCCTCTCCTCTCTCCTTGCCTTTCCAAGAAAGTTGCTTTACCTCAACACAGGGAATTCAGGGACAGCACCAGCCTCTGTGCAATGCAGGGTATCAGTCTAAAGTGGTTCCAAAAGGCTCATCCTGAAGGGTAGGTGTCTTGGCAGATTCATGGATTGGGCATTGTATTATTTTGTTAAGACATATTTTTGGAAGGCTGCTAAGGCATGGAAATGTATTAGCTTCTTCCAAGGCATGAGTTACTGGCAGGGAAAGAGAAGTGGGCCTAGATGCACCAAAGTTCTGTATTTTCACAAGTCCTTCAGCTGCTCCCCTATAATCCAGGATCGTAGGGGTGTAAATCCCAATCTAATATCTTAGTTATGTTTTATCTACTACTAATAATAGCTCCACCTACTTGACATGGAGCATAACTCACTGACATTTGTAAGGCCGTCTGAGTCTTACAAGTAAGACACAGCATGAATCAAACATGCTGTAATAAAAACCAGTGCTGATATTGCCATTTCATTTTAATTCTTGCTATCAGGGGCCTGACCAGGCTGGAACTGGGGGTTCCTGCCATGAGAACACCCAACAGAGAGCACACAAATATAAATTTCTCATGTTGCCTTTTAGCTGATTTAATGGGGAAACAACCCATTGGGTCAAAAGAAATGGTTAACTGCAGCAGTGCTCAGTTACCTCTGCATGACCTTCCTTGCAAACGTGGACGGGAGTCTCTCAGCAGTGCTGAAGATATTGGATGACTCCGCTAGCGCTGTTGAAAGACAGGGGTGATAAATAGTGTTTGAGCCACGTTTCTCCCCTCCTTCAGGCAGAATTTGAGAATCTCAGGTATATGGCCTTGGGAGAGTGATTCACGAGGTACCACTTGCACCGGCTTCCTCCAAGGGAGAAAGCTGACACTTCCAGGACACTGACCTCGAGCCTGTATGCAGTTTAAATGTTTCAGCACCCTCAGGAAAACCACAATTAGATGTTGCCTCTTTTTATTTAACATCCAGAGACCAGCAAAGCACATGGCTGCGGAATGAATGTTTGAAAAACAAATGTCAGAAAGAAAAAAAAAAAAAAGCTAGAAAAAAGTCTCTGACACCAGTTGGGTGAATTTGAGCTTCTTTGGAAGTGAGCTGAATACCTTTTTACACCTCCCTGCACAATCACCTTGCAGAAAAGCAACTCCATAGCCAAAAAAAAAAAAAAAAAGAAAAAAAGAGGCAAACCCACACAGATTTTGCACTTTGTAGAGGCAAGATGGTACTTCAAATCTGCCTTCGTTATACAACTATGTCTGGCCAGGCTGAGCCTTGCACCGGCTCCTCATACCTTCCCCTCCCGTGCAGCACACGAGCTCTAGACATTGGCAGCTGAGTGTAGGCAGGATCTCAGATATCATGGCAATATAAATAAATAGAGAACGATGAGATAAAATACACAGGCAGATGGAGGGGCCGATAACAAGATAGGATGATAGGGTGGTCAGGGTAACTGCACTTCAGCACATGCATAAATACGTGGGTTGTGCCCCTTACCCTGGGGGCAAAATAACCAGCCTCCAGCATGACACACACACGGCCATTTAGCCAAAAGTACTCCAAAGCCTACAGTACTTTACCCTTTAGTGCTTTAAAGCCTATAGCCTATGAACCTTTGCTTGTGCAGCATATTTAGAGTGATGGCACTTTCTATTAAAAAATGCTTTTTAAAAATGCAGATATTAAAAAGTGGGGAAAGTATAATTTGACCCCAAGATTTCAAGAAAAAAATTAAACAAATAAAACACTCCAGTATCACCCCTATCCATCAACACTATTTTAGGTAGACAAATATTCAGGTACTAAGCTAAGAGCTGCCTCTTTTAGGAGAAATGTCCAAATGGCCACGGCAAGAGTGATTTTTTGTTACATTTCCAAACTTTCTGCTGTGAGGACCACCAGGGAAAAGGTGAGGGTCATGGACTATAGTCTTTTTTTTGACACTTGGCCAGCTTTTTGGTGTGCAAACATTACTGTTCATCCATACGAGCTCAGTACTCATCCTGAATTTCTGCCTGTGAGAACTTTCCCTAGGATAATGGCCACAAGAAACCGCTCTAGATATGGTCTGGTTTGATACAGAGGGTGTTATCGTCAGACATGATTTGGAACACTGTCTTGTCTCATGGTTACTTTCTAAATTCAGGTCTTGGCAACAAGCAATTAGCATTTTGTACCGTATGGTGTATATATGTTTTAATAAATAATACATTTTTTACCAGGGATAAAATATATTGAAGAAGAAATTTGAGACCAAAATGCAGAAATTTGAGACCAAAATAAGTAAGGGAAGTGTATAAAAACTGATGGCACGTAGGCCTTTTCAGGGTAAAACATTTCCTTTATGGAAATAACAATTTGATTTGACTTTTTTAAACTTAAACTTTTTGTATTTTTCATTTCCAAATGGCATTTTCTTTGAAGGATTGACCTAATTTAGGAGAAGAAAAAGATAAGAAAGAAAGAAAAGTTTTAAATGACTTCCAAATGATACTCAGCATTTAATTTTCAGCTGAAGAAAATGTTTTGGGCTGACTCAAATGATTTTTTTTGTTGTTTGTTTCATTAAAACCAAATGAAAACCTTCAAATTTCCCGTTCTGCTTTGCTTTGACTCTGTCATTTCTTTTCCTCTGCAGTTATTATGCTTGGCCATGCCACTGGAAAATGCAGTAATTCAGTGAAGTGAATCACCACTGGTGACCTCTTTGAAAATACTTTTGGTGATACACCTCAAACATCTCTAATCTTTCACGTCTTTCCTCAGGTCTGAGCGTTTGTTAATTAAGCATTGCCACACAATGCCGAGGGAAAAAGCTATTAACATAAAATGAATGCAGGATTTTATGTGACCTGGCTGGATATATGGTGATCATCACTTTTCCAAGCAAAAAGAAAACCTGAGATTCTTGGAGTGTGTTCTCCTCAAACAATTCTACATCACTGTTGGGAGTTATCTGTCCTTGTAAAGTGGCCAAGAATGCAGTCACTTCAACAACCAGGTAAATTTGTCTGAGAAATTATTTTTTTTCTATGGATAAATGACATATTCCAAGCCCCAGTGTTGTCTTGTATAGGACATTTCATAAAGGGTTATCAGACACTGGTGGAAAAAAAAAAAAAGACTGAACTTTCTGTGGATGTACAATGCAAACAAAACCACAGCTTTGCTTTCCCCACCCTTGCACCAAAACTATGTTGAGGTTTTGGAAAGTATATTCACATTTTCGTTTTCACTCCTCCAAGGTAGGACAAGAAGCAGGATGTGCTGAAATACCACAAAGGGACGTCTGGTCTGGGTAGATTTCCAGCACACAGAGCCCAGGTTAGTTTTCGTTCGTGAGTGTGTTTGGAGGTGGGGCTTTTCCCGTGAGGTGAAACCTTCACCCAACCTCACCATCCTGAGTGTAAAATCAAATCTTTGTTGTGGTTGACTGAGAATGATCCTGGTCTATGGGTGTAAAGAGAGCAAAAGAAAATCTTCACTCCTAAACTAATTTTACAGTTGAGCCCTGTTGTTGGTCAAATCCCTATTTGAGGCTGCAAGAAGTTTTGCTCTCTTTGCGATCAGGGTGAAATTTACCCCTACCTTGAAACAAAGCAGAGGTGGGCCAGCAGATAGGCACTGGCAGAGGAGGATTCAGGGAGAATAAAGCAAGATTATTTAATAGGAGAATTACAGTCTTTTATTTGCATTGTTTCTTTTCCCCAGCCCCAAGATTTGCATAAAGCTGTCTTCGTTAAAACATCGTGTTGGGCTACAGTATTGGATTGACAAAAAGGCATTTATAGTGGGGTTTAATGCAGCACAGAAACAAGGTATAGTCGCTTTAAATGAAAATCAAGGGCAAGCAGCCTCCGGAGAGCCTCAAATTTTAAACAAATTACAAGAAGTATTTCTCAGGTGAAATTGGAAAGGGTGCTCTGTGATGCAGAAGAGTGGCCATGAGTCCTCTGTGTTCACACCGTCTTGGGTATTGTAAGGAGCTTTCTTGTGAAACTGTTTGCCAAACCAGAAGTCCTAAATTGAAATGTGTTGACAGAAAGAATCTTACTACTTATTTATAATTTAAATACTTCTTGAGGCAGGTTATGAGATGATGCGGGTAAGTCATCATCCACCCTCCTTCCTTCCTCCCTGTGTCCTGGCGCTCCTTCCAGCACCGGCTGGGGCTGCCAGGGCGTTGGGTGTTTCAGATGTGATGCTGGGCATCATCCCTTCGCCCCATGTTTCAGAGAGGGCTGAGGGTGCTGGGAACTTGGCAGGATCAGGCCCTTCACCTCATGCAATCCTATGACCCTGAGGGAGCCCACACACAGATTCGTTCCGTAACACATAGCAAACAACTTCGTTTTACTTGAAGGGAGGGAGATGAGCACTTTGAACACATGATGCACTAAATCAGGGCTGCCAACTGCACCTTGATGCAAGTGCGTTATGCCAAGATCTGTCTTTCTATCTATCTATATAATCTTTTATATTCCCGACCCTTCCTGCTCATCTATCTATCTATCTATCTATCTATCTATCTATCTATCTATCTATCTATCTATCTATCTATCTATCTATCTATCTATCTATCTATCCATCTCTCTCACTCACTCTCTCTGTATATATCTTCCTTATTTCAAACTCTGTCTATCTGTCTGTTAATCTATCTACTTATTTTGATGGCTGTCATCAGAATAACATCTATTATGGTTCTTTAACTATGCTGGCAAAGGACACATTACAATTCCCTTGACAAAATTACAGTTACATGGAAATCAGGCCCCACTTCAGTTGGCTGAAATCAAATGAAAACAACAGCTGGGTGGCAGGTTTTATTGTCCAGTGGTCAGAGCCTGGAGCTGGGGTTTAGGGACTGTAGGATCTAGTCCATGGCCTGTTATGGGATCATCTCCTTGCAGTCTCACTCCTGCCCTCATAAAGTTTTCCTCCTTTTTCTTATTTCTATACTCTCCAAGATCTGTTGTGGGCATCATAGGTATCTATTCTTTGCCTAGAAAACTGACTCACAGGCTTTGTGGGCATCTCTAGGTGCTACCAAAAGGAAATGGTATCTTGTTATCCCCACACTCTGCCTTCACAGATGAGAGGTATCCTCCATTTCTCTTTAAAGGTATCTGGGAGGGAGCTGTCATTTTACATGTAATTAGTTGTGCTCTCTCCTCTCAGACTATCAGATTTTACATTGTGGGTTTCCCCCCCTATTTATTTTTTGCTTTCCCTGTGAAAGAAAATGAATCTGACCCTTTCCTTCTCCCCCCATTACTTCTCTCTCTGTTGTCCCCATGTTTTACTCTCTGTATGCAGTAAAACACATGCTTAGCTAACTTGGATTGTATTCACATGTATTAACTTCTACAGCCTGCAGCGAACAATGAAAACCCATCCTAGTAGGGAAATAACAGCAGCAGGGCATTGGCTGGTAAAGACAGAGGAAGAGTTTCAATGTACACAAGGAAATCGAACCTCCAATTTGCATAAGACTAGACTGTGCTAATTTGTTAAGTGAATAGACAGATGAGAAACAAAAACATGCCTTAAAGCGTGCACAATGGTTACTGCAGAAACCAGTACCCCAAATCGGTCAGATCCAAAAGGGGAGCCAGCAGAGCCCACTGGCTGCTGCTGGAGTTGATCTTGATCAAAGGGTGAATAAAAAGCAAATATTCATCTGTTCCATGAAACCACAGCCCTTGCATTTGAAAGGCAGTGGGGAGACACCTGGCACTAAGGGATGCTCCAGAAGTGATGGTATATCCAGGGCTGTGCGCAGGATTTCCCAGGTCCCCCAGAAAGCTAGGATTATTATTTTTTTCAGAGTTCACCATCTGTATCAGCCTTCCCTGAGTTTGGTGGAGATGTTTTGCTGGAGGAGCACAGTGAGGCATATGGGAACACGATCTCATTTCCTCTCCTTTCCCAGAGAAGTGCTTACCACTCTTGCAGACAAAACTTAAATTTCCCAAGGGAAATGAATTCAATGGAAGACTCTGGGACTTTTCCTCTTTGTTACCTATGAAAGAGACAGTCTTTAGGTCTGTACTCAAGAAACATGATCACCTCCAGCAGCAAAGAGAGAGAGACTTGACATTAGCCCTCACATGAATGTACACACACCTATGAGATATATATACGAGTGTATGTGTACGTATATAAGTGTGTGTATTTATATAAATCTAACTGATTAGGTTTTCCATGTTGAATAAATACCTGGGATCCCCAGGATCAGATAGTTTGATGAAATACACTTTTGCTAAGCATTTGCTATTTTCTCCACCAATTTGATTTATTTAACTAACAATAAGGAGTGATTTTGGAGCAAGAACAAAAATAATCATTTCTCAATGTGAAAAAGCTCTAAAATAATAAGTGCCAAGAGCTCGCTGAGATGAAAGACCTGAGGTGGTTGTTCTGGAGGAAGGGAAGCTGCTTTGTGGAAATGCAATAATATTTTCCTTGCCTTAAGACTATGAAGGCTTTTCTGTTCAAGGTTTCCCCTGGAGCTTTAGCAGGATACGGCCATGTTATTACACCTTTGATAGCACGCAGCCAGGCAATAGCTGCATTAGCAGGTGTGTTAGGGGTTGCAGCAAAACCTTACAGTCAGGGCTTGTTTTCAGGAACCCGTTTGAATATGTCTTTAAACAGTACAGCTAGGTGGCAAGAGACTGCAGCAAACGGGTCCCTGTAGAAGAGGTCCTGAGTGGCTCAGAAAAGTTGCAAGGTTTCCAGCCAGAGGTTATAGGACACCCCCCAGGTTGCTGGGTAACTATGAAGGCTATTGCCTCTGCTGCCTGCTTTTGGTTTGCTTCTGGATGATGCCACTGAATGGGGAGATACTCTTGGTCATGATTCTTCCAGCATTGCTGAAAGATACCTGAACATCTCTGGAAGAAGATGGCACAGGAATCTGTAGAGAGCAGAATAGAAGTGAATATGATGTTTCCCTGCAAAAGTGACACATGCAGTAAATGGCATGAGAAGCAATTTCAGGGGTGAAGGAAGTCAATCCCTTGGTCTGACCTTGAGGTCTCTGAAGACAGGTTCAGCTATAGTCCTCGTGGGCTGATATTTGTCAGTTGTTCTTAAACCTCCTCTTCCTGTGATTAATACACTCATCATTAGAAAGAATTCCTCTCGTCTCGTCTGATGTCTCCAAGGAAAAATACAAGACTTCATAGTATCCCTAAACCACCAATTACTTACTAGTTGCATGGCAAGCCCAGGAGATCACAAGTTGCCCCTCAGGCAAACAGCCGTTACCCATTATGGAAAATAACGATCTGACTTTTGGATAACTGAAAGGGAAGGATCATGAGCGAGGTGCTCAATTTGTCAGAGATCTGCCTACCATTTTATAGCTGGGAATGGCTGACAAGGTATCTCCTCTGCTGGCAAACCACAAGAGAAAAATATGCAGCTATCAATCAAAAGGGTTCATGAACCTAGATACATCACTGGGCTTGCTGCATTTCCACTGGGCACTGGCAGCCCTCTGGCCTTCTACCGTATGGAATATCCAATGAGGACCGATGAGATATGAGCTCTCCGTGTGGGTGTAGGCTGAGTGAGGACTTGGATCTTCAGTGAGGAAGGCTATAACACTTTGCCTTGTCAACAGTTTTATGGGTATTGCTTTAGACTCTTCATAATCATATTTACCAAATTCATTAGCTATGCAAAAGAAGCTAACAGGCATCTTTGCTCTTGCAGACTCATCATGCCCAAGAGACACAAATGTCTCCCATTTCTATAAGTGACTTTCTGCATGTTCAGGTTCTGTATATCCTCTCTGCCCAGGAGCTCCCAAGGAGAGGCGATCTGTCCACTTGCTTGTTTCTCTCCTGGATGTGGTGGTGGTATATTGTCCTCCTCACCTGTGAATGTGTGCAGTGAGAAAACCAAATCAACTGATTTTAGTCAATTACACTGATATCCCTGTTAACATCCTTTCTGATTCCTTGAAATAACTCCCTAACTACTTACTGCATCAGTGATCACAACAGGGTTCAGTGGTGTTGGGACTCCTTTTGTAGCATCTTATCCAGAGTTCCCTTCAAGTTCCTAGGAAAATCCCTGATGACTCTGGAAAGGACCCTGTATCTCTGCATGGCCTGTTCCTCATTGAGGAGGGATCCCCTCTTGGCTCAGGGAAGCTGACTACTCTGTTTCTTCATGCTTTTATTCTGTGCCCAATTCCACGTCTTAAACTGAACTGTTCATCCTTCTTCATGTGCTCCTTCTTTCATTTCTGCAGTCTTCTTTTCCAAAGGGCTGGTTCCCAGCAGGAAAGCTACTGGTCACTCTTACTTTATAATATATGTAGCTGCATATCTAGGGGAGCATTTGGACTAGGAGTTTTAGTGGAATTATTTGGCCCCACCATTGAATTCCCACCTCAGGGTTTTGTTGCTGTGTTTGTGGTGGATGAACGTGCAGGAGACAATGAGTGCTTGTGGCCAAGGCTGCTGCTTGTCTGTTCATCCACCTACTCCTTGTCATACTCTCTTGGAAACCTCAGTGGGTGGACTGCCCAAATACCTGAGATCCTACTGCATCCCTTCTCTGAAAACATCCTGCCTTCCCCAAGCTCTTGCTGCAGCACCCAGTTTGGCTGCATCCTGCAAGCCATTTTGTAGATCTTAATGATTGCACAGCCCTCATTTTCAAGGTTCTGTGGTGTTTGCTTCAGGTATGCCAAAAAGGGAGGTTTTCTGTTCAGGCTTCAGTGAGCTGTCACCCACTGACTTGAGTCAGTATTTTCAAGCCCTCAATTTTGTAGATGGTGGAACCTGGAGCACCAGCTCCGCTTGTGGTCCTCCTCCTGTTTCCTTCCTTTATCAAGGAGGATGGTGCACGAGTGCATGGAGTGCTGATGGGAGCCACTGTGATGGAGACCATCTTGACTGGCAGGGTGAGACATGAGTGGAGAAAGGGGAACAACACCCAGATGGCAAGAACAACCCAATGGTCCTCACAGTATTGGGATGGCCACTGGGCCATGTGAGGCCCTCATCTCTGAGACACATTGTGGGCTTGAATTATACCACTTGGACAGGAGGTATTTCTGCTTTGCTAGTGTGCAGGGTTATCTTTGGTGATACAATGCGTGGAAGCAACAGCAATGATATAATACGGTGCCATGGCTGCATATTGTAACTACTAACGAAGGAGCGCAGGTGAGCTTAAGTTGAACCTACATATCAAAAAGGACCTTCTTTGCTGGCAGACCTTATGGGCAGTTGTCATAGGAAAGTGAGGACTCTGTCATAATGGAGTGTTTAAGGCTGGATCAGACACTAGGTAATGTACCAATCCCACCTTGTCGTCCTGCCTGACCCAGCCTGCCTTTCCCCTTTTCTAATATGTTGCCAGATCACCCAGATCTCAGTGACAATAGAGTGGGGAGGCCATGCAACCTGGCCTCCAACCAAAGCAGGATTCCTCCACCTGCCCTGCCTATACCACACACAACAAAGAGATGGCTGTTAGTTCACCATCACTTCCCCCTCCTCTGATTTTTTAATCCTGAAGTAAACATGCTGCAGCTACAGGAGGGGTGGTATGCAGACAGCGGGCCAGGGCTGGCTTCCACCGTGGTGGTAGGAATGGGAATTCCACTTCAGGCTAAGGGGAAGGGAGAGCCCTCCAAGCTAATGTGATGTGGGAGGTCTAATTCCTACCATCCCAGGCCTGATTTGTAGGCAACAGATTATTTCACTGTCTTTCACGAAGGTTTTTATATCTTAGGTTTGTTTTTTTTGGTTTTTTTTTTACATGAAAGCAGGAGTGTGTGGATTTTGCAGGTAAATTATAATGAAAGCTGATGGGTGCTTGTGTAGGCTTGTAGAAGGTTTGCACACAGAAAGCAAGCAGGGGCTGGAGGGAATAGCTGAATGCCCAGGGAAGGTTTAATTAGCATATAGTGAAAAATCTAAAGGTTATACCTAGCCCTAATTCAGTGAAAGACAAAAAACGACTGTTCTCAGAACATACCTCAGCAGCAAACTCTGTCGCACCTGATGCAATGCTTCCCTCTTGGGCCACCCACCTCCAAGACGTGATTATGCAGTGAGAAAGGAGCAGTGCTTTGCACTTTCTGTTATCATGGTCCTTCTTAATTATACATGCGTAAGCATTCAGACACGGCCGCAATGAGCATGGTACACATCCAGGGGAAGTGAGATTCATCTGAGAATCTCCTACTGCTTGGCAAGCATTTATTAACTCAGCCTCCCAATACCCCCGTGAGGAAAAATGTGTCGAAACCCATTTTCAGTATTAATTTAAAAAAAACACAAACTTAAGCAAGTAAAGTGATTTGCTCAAAGCCAAACAGCAGGTTGGTGTGAAAGAGCTTGCCTTAAAAACCCAGAATAAGGGATTTTGCTCGTCATTTCTTCACACGAGGCCATGTTCCCACGTTGCTCGGTGTTTCTACAGAAACTACAACAGGGGGGTCCCGCTCTGTGACTCAGGGGCTTGGTCCAAATCCAGAGAGCCATGTTTCCATGATTATTGCTCCTTTATGTAAAATGGCCCTTGTACAGGCTCATCTTGCTGAGCTGTTTGGCTCTGTTCCTGGCCCTGACTGCTACCATGGGGTAGGACTGCAGGATCACGTTTCCATTTTGTAAGAAGACGCACTTTCTCAGGATGTACAGAGGCCTGGCTAATTTTAATAGGAAGTCTGCATGAACCAGAGCTGAAAGCTTAGATCTCCTTCATTATTATTATTAACATTAATATTCATTGCAGTACTGCGTCGAATTTCTAATCAGTAATCAGAGCTCTTGTGCCAGGAAGCAGTAATTGTCCTTAGCAATCTCAGGTCTAGATCCACCAGAGTTTAACTTCTAATTATGTGTTAACATCCACAGGTTTTATTGGGAAGCCAGCAGTTGGGAACAAAACTAGCTTTGCAGACCTTCACTGAAACCTTTGCAATACAACACCTTTCCTCAGCATCCTGGTGCAAAACTGCTCCCCATGTGAAGAACAGCTCGCTGGGTGAGAACCAGCCATCCCGTGCATGCTTCATATTGCAGGATCAAGGCCTCTATTAATGACAAGGCTTGACAATGGGATGAGACCTACAAAGAGAGGGTGAAGGAGGTGCCGAGGGCGTCTTGTGATTATGCGGTTAGCATGTGTTTCTCTACCATGCAACAAAAAGGGAAAGAAAACCAGCTAGACTACAACAGGCATCCTTGTGTGGCCTCCTAACTGCAGCGTCATTCACAGCTTCACTTGGAAACTCTTGCAAAGTTTTATTAACATCTGCTCCTCCATGAATAGCGATATTTTATGCACAAAAACTCAGCTTCACCTCCCTCTTCTACCTTTTTCTTTTTTGTGCGTATGCTGATTCTGTCCTTTTTTCCCCTCTTTTTTTGGTGGTTGCCTAGTAGCTAGCAGTTGCATTCTGCCTTATCAGATTGTGCCTAGTTACAATCTTTATGTGCCGAGGGCAACCCACCATAAGAGCATATGGAATATTTTAGCATGCATTGTTTTTTTCCTCCTTCTGTATTTAAAAAAAAAAAAATAGAGTTTTATTCCCAGTGGTTTTTTTTTGCCATTCAGATTGTCTTTTGTCTCTTATAAAAGCCAACATCCACAGCCTGAGAGCTACCAAAAGAACCAGGCGAACTGAGGAAGGTGGTAAGATGACTTTGGAGCCCGTTTTAGCTTAAAAAAAAGCAAAAAACACATTCTGAGCTGGATTCAACCCTCCTTCTGGCAGCTGAGTGAGAAGCCTGTGTTCAGTCCATGTAATGTCTGAATTGCCTTTTGGAGATGTCTACCTTTCTCTCAACTGAGAGTCGAGAGAGCTTCCAAAATGTGGCCTCTGAAATTCCGGCTGTGCCGTATAAACAGCAAAAAGCCACACATGTAGCATGCTCTTCCAGTTCTGTTTTACCATGCTGGCTTTGTTGGATGGGACAAAAAGGGAAAGTCAATGACACCTCTTGATTCAAACCAGTCTCTTCCTTAAGCAGTGACAAAAGAAAGCATGCTGCTTCTGGCAAGGTGTGACGCACGGGCTAAATGAGGGCTGTTGGTCTGCCTGTTCCTGGGCTCTTTGCAAAGTCTGATCTTCAGCGTGGTTGCAGAGCAGTGTTTGACACCTGGGGTGCGAGCAAGGAGGAGTTGGCCATGTTGCTTTTGTTAGGCTTCCTTTCCAATGGCAATTTGACTCATGAGATCATGCTCTGCTGGGACGTGTGTGCACGTCTGTGTGTAACTTTGGTAACTTTGGAAGCCATTAACCAAATTGAATCACTTTTGACAGCAGTGCTAGAGATGTAAAGATATGCAGCTTCTGTAAGTTGTTGGAAAACAGGCAACTGACTAGAGCTGGAGGGTTTTTTTTTTTGGAAAAAAAGGTAGCAATGTGAGGCTTGCCCTGCTTAGACATTAGAGAATCCACACAGGAAAGATGTTTCGAATGCCCTACCTGTAAGAACATCTTTAATCCTTTTATGCCCTATCAGACACCACAGAAATCACTGCCTGTTTCTGTTTGTGGCATTTAGTATGTCACAGATGCTTAAGCTTTCTTTCTCTTTCTTTCTTTCTTTCTTTCTTTCTTTCTTTCTTTCTTTCTTTCTTTCTTTCTTTCTTTCTTTCTTTCTTTCTTTCTTTCTTTCTTTCTTTCTTTCTTTCTTTCTTTCTTTCTTTCTTTCTTTCTTTCTTTCTTTCTTTCTTTCTTTCTTTCTTTCTTTCTTTCTTTCTTTCTTTCTTTCTTTCTTTCTTTCTTTCTTTCTTTCTTTCTTTCTTTCTTTCTTTCGCTCTTTCTTTCTTTCGCTCTTTCTTTCTTTCGCTCTTTCTTTCGCTCTTTCGCTCTTTCTTTCTTTCGCTCTTTCGCTCTTTCTTTCTTTCGCTCTTTCTTTCGCTCTTTCTTTCTTTCTTTCGCTCTTTCTTTCTTTCGCTCTTTCGCTCTTTCTTTCACTCTTTCTTTCTTTTGCTCTTTCTTTCGCTCTTTCTTTCTTTCTTTCGCTCTTTCTTTCGCTCTTTCTTTCTTTCTTTCGCTCTTTCTTTCGCTCTTTCTTTCTTTCGCTCTTTCGCTCTTTCTTTCGCTCTTTCGCTCTTTCTTTCGCTCTTTCTTTCGCTCTTTCTTTCGCTCTTTCACTCTTTCTTTCTTTTTCTTTCGCTCTTTCTGTTGCTCTTTCTTTCTTTTTCTTTTTTTTCTTCGCTCTTTCTTTCGCTCTTTCTTTCTCTCTCTCTCTCTCCCTCCCTCTCTCTCTCTCCCTCTCTCTCTTTCTCTCTTTTTTTCTCTCTCTCTCTTTCTCTTTCTCTCTCCCTCTCTCTCTTTTTCTCTTTCCTCTTCTGTAAGTAATAAGGGAGCACCTGCTGCAAGCTTAGTGCTACCCTGGTCAATCAACTATCAGATAAAAATCACTTGGAGACAAGCTCTATGAGACCTGCTGTCCACTTGCTATTTTTTCCCTCTTCCAATGCCTTGCAAAGGGAGGTCCATAGGCTGGAAGAACGACCTATTAGCTTATTATTTGAGGTAAATCTAATCAGCCAGTGATCTGTCATAATGACATTTCTCCAAACATAAGAGGAGAAAAAGCCTGGGGACATATTGGTGATAAGTTTCCCACCTGAGACAAACCAAGATGAGCCCTATTGGTTCAGAGCATGACTGATCACTGTGGCTGTACCCTGTCACATATCTTGCAAGGAAGCTCACATCTTCTTGTGGGTAGGTTAGTACTGTTTCTCATTATTAATATGGCTCTGTAGGTGTGCCAGGCCCTTTCCAGACTAATTAAATAAAAGGTCTCTGCCCCAAGGAACTAACCCAGCAAGGGATGACAATAAACAACAAGAGGAAGAGGGTTACGCAAGTGAAAGATCATGAGATACATCTCATGTTGTACCAGTAAGTTGGGCCAAATCCTCAAGTAATTACATAAAGCCCAATTTTGCCAAGTTGTTCATTGTTAATTTACTCCACCCTCATGTAAGAAATCCCAGTGAATTCACTTAATGAGAAAAAGACATGGAGTTGTACTGAGGGGTGTACAGTCACACCTTGCAACCCAAGAGAGGGGATCTGATTGTGAAGAAAGGGCCAGCTCATCAGGAGATAAAGAGTACAACTGAGTTTTAAGCTGTTATCTAGGCAATATATGGATACTTTGTTTTGTTTAATACTGCAGCAAGGTGGAACAAAGCACTCAGGTTCCCTTGAAATGAATTATTTGCAAATTCAGTCATTACGACTGGATCTTATAAGACACTTGGGAATCAATGGGAAACAAGTGCTCTTGAGAATCTAGCTTCATATATTTAAAACTGGATCTTCTGCCTGAGCTATCAATTACCATCTCTCCCTCAGAAAGACCTTGTCTGAGAGGTTCCCTCCTTCCCGAAGCCATGATGACTCACACTTACAGTTGACATTCAAGGAACAAAGAAGTCTTCAGCATCTATCTTGATGTTCATGTGGGCCAAGATGGCAAGTCACAATCTGCCTTGCTTTGAGCTTGGAGAGAGAGGGGCTGATGCTATAAACACCAAAAGGAGGTCCAGATTCCACTGACGTTATTTTACTTAAATGTAAGGTTTGAGAATAATTACCAGCTCTAATTCCAGGGAAATCTCCTAACTTCCAGCTGTGAGTCTTGGTCTATCAAGGAAGCAAACACTCCCGTACTGAGAGAATCCAGGTTTATGGTAAACAACTGCACTGGTGATGGGAATTTTCTTCTCCACTGGATCCAGGCCATAAGCAGCTGAAATATAATTCTGAGAAGTGGGCAAACAACTGCAGGGAGGGAATAGCTGGGAGTGGGACTGCGTTCAGGTACGTAGGTTGAAGGTAAAGAAAACTTTGTGTATGTTGGCTCTGAAGCCATGTGAGGTAGAGGGTGGTACAGAGAAGTGCTCAGACGGTAGCTCACCTCCTTCTTCCCCTGGGGCAAATGCCTTTTTTCAGTTAGGAATGGATACATAATAAAAGAGCCAGCTCTGTAGCTGTCATGATGCAGAACCTGGCAGTGCCTGTTTCAGAATGCTGGCTTAAGCATAAACAAGACCGCATGAAAACAGAGAGAGCGATGATGGACCCAAAATTTGTCAAACTACTTACAGAGCACACATTTTGCATGTGCTTTGATAATGAGGGCTTTTGCAGAGCTTCCTCAGGTCCATACATTCCCAGGGGAGTTGCTGTTCTTGACAAAGCGAGAAGGATGCTGTGACTGCATGGTTCTCTTTTGGCTGAGGTCAGCTCGCAGAGATTCATAGAATCACAGATTAGTTTAGGTTGGAAGGGACCTTAAAGGCCATCCAGTTCCAACCCCCCTGCCATGGGCAGAGACACCTTCCACTAGACCAGGTTGCTCAAAGCCTCATCCAGCCTGGCCTTGAACACTTTCAGGGATGGGGCATCCACACCTTCTCTGGGCAACCTGTTCTAATGTTTCCCCACCATCTCCATGAAGAATTTATTGCTGATATCTAATCTAAATCTACCCACTTTCAATTAAAACCTGTTACCCCTTGTCCTGTCACTACATGCCCTTTTAAAAAGTCCCCCTCCAAGAAGAAGGAGCAGGACATCGGGGATGCTAGCAAGAACCTCAAGCCAATGTGGCACCCTGTGAAAACGAGGGACTTGCATTTATCAGTCCACTGCCACCACCTGTCCCAGCTCCTGACCAGTGCTGTTCAGTCACTGTCCAGCTCTGACAGGGTACGTATATATGCCCCCAGGAAGCACAGATGGATGTCTGCTCAGCAGCGTCAGGCACTTGAGTTACCCTGATCTTCTGTTTGTGCTCCCTGTCAGAAATGGTATAACCCGATGGCTCAGGCTGGGGACTCAGAAGGGAAACTGATACAGAGTGGTTAGCACAACACCAGTCCTTTACACTGAGGATGAGCCAGTCGCTTCTGAGCAACGTAAGAAATCCACTCCAGCTGAAGAGCATATGTTTCTTTTCTCTTTACAGCAAAGCTCCCTTTTCAGTCACAGGTATTATTTGTTTCTCGAAATCCCCTTTCCTGTGTCTGCTTTGCTGACCCGATCATCTGAGAGCCCTGAGACTTGTACTTATCCCTTCCTACTATTGTTTGCTCTCAAGACCCATTTGAAAGTCCTGTGTGCATGTGTGTTTGTTTTCTGTCTCCTGCTAGTTGTTAGTCTTTTTTATTTTTTTTTTCTCTGGGCTTAGATGTACACAAATGCAACAAAGAAATCAGAAGCAGGAGGACTGTGGCATGCAAATCTGTCAACGTGCTATTCAATTAGTGTATTGTTATAAGTGAAACACCAGCAACCTGGTGAGAAAAAAGGAAGTACCAGGTGCTAAAAGGACAATCATAGAGTTTTCAGTATAGCATACTGGACAGGTTTTCCCTCTTCAGAAAGTTTGCTTGTTCTTTCTCTCATACAGACCCATAAAACTGGAGGACACCTCTTGAGGCTCTAAATCATACCTCTCCTGTCTTTTAATCTCTTCCATGAACTGAAAAGGGTTCATGGCGAAGGAAGTTTCTTGTGTGTCTATTTTTGTCCCATTGCACTAACTGTTCCTTCACCCTAGTGTTTTATTCTTCCTAATTTTGTTTTTCCTCCACCAGCGTGTGTTTATTTAGTTTCAGTTTATGCCATTTATTGTGCACATGCTGTGTTTTAGTTTAAATAGATTTTTTTCTCCCTATTTACTCTCCTGATGTATTTATATAAATGTAGCACTCTCATCTCTTAGTCTTCACATCATTCAGCTAAACAAGATAAGATACACATTCTCTTCCCATGACCTGGGCTCACCACCTCCTGATACATTCCAGTACTTCAGCTTTGTATTCTGAGCCACCTCTCCTAAACATAGGCAACTAAGATTGTTCTCTACCCTGGAATTTTTCTGGTGCTTTGGTGGTTGTCTTCTGCGTGTTTTGTGCAGATCAAGACAGAAATTTCACTATCCTTGTAAGAAATACAAAGGCCTACAAGGAAGCTGGGGGGGGGGTGGGTGGGTGGGTGTGGGGTGGTGGGGGGAGGACTTTTTACAAGGGCCTGTAGTGATAGGACAAGGGGTAAGGGGTTTAAACTGAAAGTGAGGAGATTTAGATTGGATATCAGGAAGAAATTCTTCATGGAGAGGGTGGGGAGGCACTGGAACAGGTTGCCCAGAGAAGCTGTGGATGCCCCATCCCTGGCTGTCTTCAAGGCCAGGCTGGAGGAGGCTTGGAGCAACCTGGTCTAGTGGAGGGTGTCCCTGCCCATGGCAGGGGGCTTGAAACTAGATGATCTTTAAGGTCCCTTCCAACCCAAACCTTTCTGTGATTCTATGATTCTATGAAATACCTTGCAATATATGTTTTTGACAGCCATGTCACGTGTTCCTTTCTGATGGCTGATCTATTCATCCCACTCACTTTTCAGATATTTTTTAATAGAATAGCTTCAAAACCTCTCATTAGTACCTAATCTAATAATGCATCCATCCAGCATTCATCTTGAACGTCTGTAGGGTTGTTGTCTAACGTAGGCTGTCTATGGTTCCTCTACAGGCACAGGAGAGAAAATAGGTATCATATCCTACTACAAGTGTCTGAATAGACACCTTCAGGGGCTGATTTATCTACTTATGTCTTTATCTGAGTAAAGCAGGAGTTTAGCCAGGTGCCTTGGACTACATGTTCAATGTAGCTAAAGTTAAGTGAGATGCATGACCCTTTCAGTACTGAACCTTCAGTTCTGAAAGACATGCGGTTCATCTTTTATGATAACTTTATACTCCTAGGCACTGATAGCAGTGCCTTCTGAGTTTCTGTTAACAGCAAGTTTTAATAACACCACCCTACTTTTTGTGACAAGGTCATTTTGCATAATATTAAATGAAGTCAGTCCCCAAACTGATTTCTGGAGAACTGCAGTCATAACTTCCTTACAGCTCAATACATCCTCTCTCAGCACCATCTGTAGCCATTTCCTCTGGAGTGACTCCCTTTTCCATCCTAAACTTCTTCTGATCTCCATATTCTGCCGCTTAATAATTTCCCATGAGCTACTATAACAAAAGCTTTACTGAAGTCCAGAGAGATTAGATCTACTGCATTTCCTTTCATTAGAAAATCAGTGATCTTATCAAAGCCGACTATCAGGTCAGTTCAGAATGATCTATCTTTGTCAGAAAACATGCTGCGTTTTATTCCAATTTTCATTTACATCCATGTCTTTCATTACTCTTTACTGCTGAAGGTGTTCCAAAGTCTGAGTTTTTGCTGATGCCATTCCGCATTTTCTGGATCAACTCCTTCAACCTAGGACTTGATAGCCCTCTTAAAATGATTCACACCCAGACTTTGTGCCTATGTTTATACAAGTAAATAATATGGTCCAGGGCTCCCTCTCTTATTGCAAAGACAAACACCAGGGCATGGCTTGAGATGGTACACCTAAACTCTAAAATCCACCTTCCCACCACAAAAGAGTGGTCCCATGGGTACTGTGTACTGGGAATGATGTCTGGCATGTGATGTCTTCTGAACCATTCCTCAGTATGCCAGGTGCCACAGGACAAAACTTGGTAGGGACTCAGCTAAGAGCAGGGCAATCACATGCCCTGGCCTCTTAATATACCAGTGTAGGCAAAATTAATGATTCTTTGTGCCTTTTCTCTCAGACCTCTGTAGGGAGATTGTTTAGTTTCCCCTTGAGCTGACGGCAATTTCAAGGAGGAACATTCTACTCCCATCCCCTCCTTCCCATTAGCCTTTATGCCTCGAAGCCTGTGTTCACTATTGGCATCCTTTACTTTAAACTTTTGTGATTTGTTTGAATTTCCTTTGCAAATTCTAAATGTATTTGACTTGTGGCAATTCTCTTGTTTTGTGCATTTGTTTCTGCCATCATACTTCAGCCATCAAAAAGTTCAGTGCCGAATTTGGGATGGGTAGAATCTCCCTTTCTCTACCATGTGTGGATGAACTGAAGCACTGATCTGCATTCTGATCCCTTAGAAGCTGGGGGAGATGAGTTTCATCCTCTATAAACTTCCCTCTTTATCTTTCTCACTTCTTGCTATAATGATCTACTTACCAGCAAATTGAATGTTGTAGGTGAGGCCTTCAGCAGCTGTAAATCTAAAGCCAGGTCTGTTGGCTCGATGGTGATTTTTCACCAGCTGAGATCTGCACCAGCAGCTTTCCGTGGCGAACCAGGGCGAGAACGGTTTGATGCCATTTTTTCCTACGTAAGTCAGATACAAATGGGATTGTTGCTCTCATGCAAAGATTTTTCCTCCCCACCCTTGTGACGTGAAGCATAAGGTTGCACATTTCAGCTACTTTTTGGATAGAGGGTAGATAAATTTCTTAATTTGCCCTGAAGGGGCACGCGCGAAAACGGGGAAGAAAAAAAAAGAGCTTGTGGAATTGATTGGAGGAGAGATGCATCTTGTTCAAACTAGAAGTGAAAATATATTCCAAGGGAGAAATCATTAGCATTTTCATTAAATGCCAAAGAGTGTGACTATTAGACCTACCTCAGGCAACCCTCAGGTTGAAAACTTTTCAACAAGATTTAATTGATCCAGATGGATTGAGGTTGTTTTCGTTTTTTACCCCTTCCACCCTTCTACCCCCTGCTTAAATCTCTGTACTCCATCATATGTGAGAAAACCCCAAACCAAACCAAATTAAAATAAATAAACAACGCCTTCAGCCCACGCCCTGGAATGAAAACTGCAGTGTAATATGAAATGTGTCCTGATCGTCTTGTTATGGAGCTTGGTGACTCACCAACTGTTACAATTGGGGTTAGATAAAATAAAGGGATTATAATTAAGGAGGCAGCAGGAGGATGTTAACTGGGCAGTCAGATGGAAGCAGGCCCATTACACATCTGGGTGTGCTGGTGTTTGGCTTGGCCTTTGGAAGGCTGCTGGGGATACGTGAAAATGCAGCTCGGATGGGTGATTTGCAGCAAAAACATTAGATGGACCAGTTTGGATGAGCTACTCTAGCAGAGTGGGAGGAGGGACCCCAGCTCCCATTTGGTCTTCTGTAGGTATCCCCCAAAGCAGCCTTCATACCTAAAGGGGCCTAGAAAAAAGCTGGAGGGGGAATTTTATAAGGGCATGTAGTCACAAGACAAGGGGTAATGACTTTAAACTGAAAGAGGTGAGATTTAGATTGAATATCAGGAAGAAATTCTTCATGGAGAGGGTGGGGAGGCACTGGAACATGTTGCCCAGAGAAGCTGTGGATGCCCCATCCCTGGGAGTGTTCAAGGCCAGGCTGGATGAGGCTTGGAGCAACCTGGTCTAGTGGAGGGTGTCCCTGTCCACGGCAGGGGGGTTGGAACTGGATGATCTTTAAGGTCCCTTTCAACCCAAAACATTCTATGATTCTATGAAATGTTCAGTTCTGGCTAACATGAAGTGTAGTGAAGTGCCCACTTGCCAGTCCTGGTCGAGGGAAGTCATGGGCCCCTCACTGCAGTTTTCTGAGGGTTGGACAGTATTTCTGCAGCCTTTTGACCCTGAACCTTGATGTAGGACCCTCTTTCCCCAAAAAGACATCTGAACCGGCCCCTTGGATCCAACACAAACCCCAGCTCGCGTGACCATCATCAAGGCCAGTATCATCCTCCATGGCAGCAGGAAGAAGAGGGCTTTACTTGTGATGGGGGAGAAGACAACAGCTTGGTGGCACAGGGCTGTTAGGTTTAGACTACATACTTGATATGTTGGCAGTAATATTTTAACCTGTTGGATATGAGGTCATGCAACAAGTAAGCAGGTTGGGTCTTCCAACATCTGCCATATAAATAGAGCTATTTTTTCTCCTCATGTTCCTAGCTTGCTTTGCTGTTTCTTGGCCTCCTGGAGAAAAATGACTGCAGAAATAATTATCTTAAAATCTCCTGTGTATTAGTGCCTCACTTCCAGCAAACTGAGCCAACCTCCAAGTCCCAAAGTCAGGTGGATCGTACAATGGTGCTTCATATGTCAGCAAGTCAGAGCAGCGCTGCAAATGATCTATGGCCAGTGCAAATGCTTCCTATGTAAGCCCATGCAAGCCATTTGCATGGGTGCAAAGCAACTAACACTTTAGTTTAGGCTTAGCTTAATACCTCCAGCAATTATCCAAAGGATCCCTGAAGACTATCATGATTAACTATCAGGTTGGAACTGGACCTAAGATGGAATCTGTGAAAATGCAGTCATGGCTGGAAAGGGTTCCAGGAGTTATCCAGGTCTGTGACTGCACTACCAGAGTACCTTGGAAGGAAAAGTGCAATGATTTCTCTAGTGACAACTATAATAGGAGTTTCGATAGGATGTTCTGTATTATTCCCCAGCCTGGAGTTTTTCCAGGACACGGGAATTTATGTGCCTGAACACAATGCTTCCCCCATGGAGTTGGTAGCTGGCTAAGCCCAAAGCTGTGCTCCAAACCTTCACCCCTGAATCAGCCACATGTGTGTCCCTGTTTCCTCGTACTCCTCTGTCCCTCTGTATCTGCCTCATGTCACTTATCTGACACTTACACTGGGAATGCCCTGGGGCTGGCATCCCCTTTTTGTTCTGGGCTTGCACAGCCTCTTGCACAATGAACCCTGTGGTAATATGGCCAAACAATTGCTAAAGGTGAAAGATCGACAGGTTATAGATGGCAAAACCAGTCTGCAGGGCTGGCTGTGCAATAGAATAACAACAACAACAAATTCATAATAATAATGGCAGGAATAATGAATGGGTATATTCAAATATTAGCTAGCTAGCTAGAGCTCATCACTGTCCTTTTCTACAGCTCCTATAAAACTCATTCTCCTTGCTGAACATGTATTTGCCTGCACTGTCAATGTGCTAATTCTGCTCCTCACCGTTTTTCCATTTGCCTTGCTGTATCTTTCTCAATTAAAAAAAAAAAAAAGAAAAAAAAGAAATAAAAATCAAATCACATGGCATCAAAGAGCTACATCAGGAGGTCATTGCATCAAATGCTGCCGCTAGTTTAATAAAGGAACTGACTAATATACTCATTAGTGGTGCTCGTTGCTAATGCCCGATCAGATAATGAAATTGAAATATCATGTTTTAAGGTGTAATCAGGATCCCTGCAGGTGCTGGGATGGAGTTGCCCCATAGGTACAGCATTACACAGTTAACTAGGTGTGTTACTTGACGGGGGTGTTTCAGCTTCCCAAGCCTGCGGGTAGGAAGAGATGAGCAGGACTGTCAGCATAGCTAGTGAGAACAGGGAATTGGGTTGGAAACAAGGGAAAAAAGCTGAGGTGATCTTGGTTGAAAGGGATGGAGGCAGCTGGGAGCAAGCAGCAGGTGTCAAGACATCTACAGGACCAGCTAGGACGAGGTGAGTGTGGGGAGGCATGGTGCTGGCCCTTTGGGAGGACACATCAAGCTGCCTGCAGATGAGGAGCTCCCTGGGTTGGCTAAGTACTGGTGGGTGTGTACAGAGAAGGTACACTGAGACAGGGCTCCTGGGAACATCAAAGGTTTCATTTCCTGCCTACCATTTGGAAAGTAGGGAAGAAAAGACTGGTGTGGACGCAAAAGACCTGCGCGCAGAACTGGAGGTAGAGGGGACCTGTTAGACCACCCCTGGCGAGATACCGGGCTGCATTTAGCACTGACTCTAAGCTAATTGCAAAGCCCTTGGTTAGCAGACAGTAGTGAGAAGGGTTGTAGCTTGCTTCCCTGGGTCTGCAGTGTCACCTACACAAGGCTTTTAATACCCAGCATCCTGGGGGAGTTGCAATTGCAATTTCATTGTCCAGGGATGACAGGCAGACGTGTCAGAAGCCTAGCACCAGCTTTTTCTTCCCAGCTCAAACATCTGCCTTCTAAGTTTTCCAGCAAGTGGCTAAGTCCAAAGAAGTTAGAAGCACTCTTTTTTAATTGCTTTTTTTTTCTTTAATAGGAAAAATGAAAACACATTAAAAAAATTCAAACCCAACCCCAGCCTAATCAATGCTACCAGACCTTGGGTAAACCGGGCTGGATGACAAGAGTTTTCCAGAGGAATTTGTTCTGTATGGAAGTTAACTTTAAACACTTTTCTTCATTGCCAGATGATTTAATACTGGATGAGCCAATGAAAGACAAAGCACTTCAGAGACGCTCAAATTACTTCCCAAGTTGCTCACAGAATATGTTCTGCTGAGACAACACCAGGCTAGAGACTTCAGTGGGATTAGCAGTAAAGCTAAGTTTTGTTTTACTAAAGGATTTTAGATTGTCTTCCAATCTTTATTTATTTTTCTCCCTCCTGCTCCCAATTTCTTAATAATAATAACTTACATGTCAATAACAACTCCTCCTGACTAGCGTCTCTCAACACTTTCTATTTGTCCTCCTCTTTCTTCAGCGTCCCAGACCTTCCTCCTTCTACCTTTTTTCATGCAGTCTGCTGGAAAGATGGTTCGAATCCTTTCAGATGACGGAGTGAGCTCACCCAATACTTACACATCTGCTGTGAGGTCCTTCAGAAGAGGGATAAAAGAGGTGGGGAAGAAGAAAGTGCATGCCCCTTCTTTGGGTTTCTGAGAAAAAAAATCTTTGCTTAACTCCAGGAGAGGGGTCAGGACCATGAATCCTCTGGGAAGGGAGATGTCCTCTTGCCACCCAGAAAATAGTACCTACATCCTAGAGGGAGGCAGGATTTAAAACATTTCCTTTTTTTCTCTTTTCCCTGTGGTGTTCTCTATTGGTTAGTTTAGGCGGGCTCCTGAGCCATGTGCAGACTACTATGAAACCTGTTTTCAGGTGAGTTCTACAGGGAGATCTATGGGAATTAGGTCCCTAAATAGTTACCCTTAAGCACCTAAAGCTATGGCAGTGTTGATAAACTAAACAAGGCCAGGGCTCAAACCCAGGTACTGGCACATGATCTCCCAATCTATCCAACCCTTCGCATGGTCCCTGGCGATGGTTTTGTCCTGTTCCAGCTAGCACTCTCCCAGACAATGCCTGGGCATGGTCCAAGGACAGCCCGGGCCAAGGAGCATCACCACAGGCAGTTCAGATGCTGCCCCCCGGTTTTGGAAGGAAAGACGCTTATCAGCATGGACGCAAGTTGGTCCATGCCAATTGGCCTCTGGGCCAAAGAACAACCCCATGCATGTTTTATTTACTAGAACAGATGAAGTTAAATTCTCTCAAGAATGTAGGCTGAGACACTAAACAGGGACTTTGGAGCATAGCTGGGATACTAGCGCTGAAAAAGAAAGGGGGATAAAAGTGATGCTTGGTGTATCCAAATATTAACTCATTCCTTCCTGTAAACCTGCTTTGCATAGCTTCATTTCCAGAAGACACAAAAGGGACCAGATTCCTCATTGCCCTTTTCTGCCACCATTATTCTTTTGAATCCCCATAATCCACTTGTGGCCACTTCCCAGATCTCTCAACAGTGTAAAAGTCTTAAAGACGGACAACGGAAGCGGCAAGTCAGGGTTATTTAATGCCAGAACTGAAGCAAAGTTTTGAGCAGGAACAAGGTGTTCTGGTATTTTCCTTCAGATTCTTGTCAGAAGCATACAACAACTCTGTCATAATTTGGCAAAACAACGTTTTTCTCTCCCTCTGCTCTGCACCAGTGCAATATTCAGTAGAAGGTGGTAATGAGACTTCAGCATTTGTGCTGGTGAGAATAGATCTAGAGAGATGACGCTGGCTGGTTCTCACAGCACAAAATGAAAGCTGGCATATCTGTATCCCTTGCCATGAGCACTCAGCCGTCTGGGTGAACAATAGAGCCTGTGTTCCTGCAGCACCTCGTGGAGGGGTGTCCTTGTCCCCAGCCAGCTCGCCAAGCAACATGACACCGCAAGCACTAAACCCAGCAGAGCATCTACATGCTTCAACCGGGGGGCTCTGAACATGCTGACTGAAAATCTTTGCTGTGTTCTTTTTGGCACTGACATTTAGGGGAGTTTCTCAACCCACTGATAATTTGATGAATTGGACAAAAGAGCTGCAAAAGGGGAAAAAAATTAAGCTTTTAAATTCTAACTTTGAAACATACTTTGGCTTAATCCACTCAAATTTCTGCTGATAAAAATATCTGTTTTGTGCATTAGAATTGAGGTGTCATACATGCACATATGATGTGTGTGTATTACAAGCAGAAGTATGTGTAATAGATATGTATTTGTGATTTTTATCCCTGGATGGATGCTTCATTTTATAATCCTTCACTGATTCCTGTGTCAAGGTAGACCCTTTTTAACATCACCATCCTGCTGGGCTAGATGCTTTGCGTCTCAGTGACTAGTGCCCAGGTGTCAGCAGCCATCTAGCCCAAAGGGTGAAGGATTAACCTCATAGTCTCTTAGGATCCTGCTTCCTCATGGGCATTTCACTCTGGTATATGTGTTACTAGAATGCCTGGAGGCAATTTCCCTGCTCCTGTGTGTATCACTTGGGTGTCTGGAGGTGACATGACTGAGGTCGGAGAAGTGCGTGGCAGTGCTTAGCTAAACCCAGCCTGCCGGAGTTATCAGTTGTGATCTTAACTAGAAGGTCCTTTTTCTGCTCACTTACCCTTGCACACACGCACATAATTGCAGTGTGAATTCATAATATAAACCATGATGTAATAGACACCAACTCAACTTAATTACTGTACAAATGAACAACAACTTAAATCACAAGCAGAGTCCCATTAAAAGTAATCAGATCCTGGGTGGGGAGATGGTTAAAGGTGGTGTTTGAACTCCAAAGAAAAATATGCTCGTTTGGACATAATTGGGTTTCTTTTTTTATTGTTATTTTTTTCTTACACAGTGTATTTTTTCTCTCCCTGGCTCTCTCTCATTTTAATTTTTTCAACCTTTTCCTGATAAACCAAACTAGTCTAGACATATCTTTTGAGAGCAAATGTTCTCTAAGCTATGTTCATTCCTTGTGAGTTTGTACGTTAATCATTAAATATAATTAATTAGAACATCTTGTAATTAACTTGGAAAGCAAAATTATACAAGGGAATGAGTTTGTAACCACATCACATTTGAAATAAAAATAAAACTTTGACTAAAAGGAATAACTGCTTTTTGGAATTAGATGAGTAACAATGTTGGATTGGCTCCCCCGAAGCTCTAATGTTGGCTCTGAACTCATTCACACATATTCACCGCGTTTCACATTGGTACACGTGTGCACACACATACATGTGCACACACACAATAGTGCCATAGGCCAGAGTTAGCCCACTAAACAGATATTTTTATCCGCCCCTCTGTCTTGGCTCTCTGCATTGCAGAGGACACATGGGATTCAGCAAACGTGCCGTCAAGCAGCCTTAGGGTTGCTTTAACTTGCCCTGACTAGTTGTGATGGCCCTTTGGGTATGATGCTGGCTGGAAATTGTGGCATTTCATGGCAGTTTTTCCTGCCAAGGCAGGAAAAGAGGGAACTGGCAGGGAGTTGTAGACAGCTGGCTGTGGGGCTACTCCCCAGCTGGAGATTCCTGGTCCAAAGGAATCCTCATATACATGCTGGGACCAGTTTTCAGGTCCACCACTTCTCAAAAATACAGGTTATGGGCTGACCTATGGAGCATAGTTAATGAACCACCATAGCTGTCTCATCCAAAAAACCAAGGGGAATAGAGTTTATCTCTTCTTGCCAAGGAATTGTTCTCATCTAAAGTTGCACACCTCAATCATTTCCTTGTATGTGCGAAGAGTTCTGTCACCCCTGCTTGACTGAATAAGTCTGGAGTGTTCTGGGAGATGGCAGGTTAACTGTGCCCAACAGGAACACATTTGCTCCTGGAACAGGAAGGCATGCTCATACAGCATCCCAGTGTGAGATACTGAGCCTGAGAACTTTGGGTCAAGAAGCCCTTGAGGTGTGTATGAGCAGGAGCCCTGGGGATTCCCCAGCTGACTACCTAGAGGGTGTTGAGAAGGCTAGCAGTGATGGTACAGCAGCCCCCAGGGCTGTGCTATGCTATGCCACTGGCTTGCAGTATAGCCTTGGGCATGTCACTTCATCTTTGCTTCTCCTCCCTCTAGGAATAGTTGAGTACATTGTGCTGGTAGGGAAATTACCCTCCATCTACACATTGGACAGACACTACTGCTAGCTGGAAGGACTCTTTTTCCCCTGTCACATCCTCAGATGGGATCATGCTTTCCCCAGCAATCAGCGTCTGCTTGAACCATCTACAGGACTTCATCACTCTGAGATCACGCTGTTGAATTTCACCTTTCACACTTTTGGCAGGAGGAATACTTAAGCCTCTCTCCTATTAATTTTCTACCCTCCACAGCCAGACAATCACTCGGCTGTGTTGTTCTTCACCACCTAGGCACAGAAAATTTCCTCACATTTTTGAGGTTGGTTTTCAGGTTGATGGGAGGGGAGGCAGCTTGGGTTGAGGGGGTCTAAGTTGGAGAGGAGCAAAGGTGGAGCAGGAAGAAGGCTCCTCAGAGGACAGGGAGATGAAAGTTGGGATAGTCTGGCAGTCCCAACCCTGGGATGGGGGATTCCATTGAGTGGAGAGACATCATAGGTGACTGCAATGAGTAAGGGTCCTTTCTTCTTCTGGGGTCATGAGCTGAGTGACTAAAAGACTTGGAAATGTGGTCTTGGATACCCCTCTCGATACATCAGGTCATCCCTGCTCTGTGTTGGGCTCTCAAACTGCATGTTGATGCCCTTCACTGGTTCCTTAGAATGGAAATCAGCTTAAGAAGCTGTCTCTTGGCTGAAGTTTGCTTGGTTTGAGGAGGGTTAATTAATTTTAAGAAGCTCAAAAATATGATCCCCCTACCTTGATGAGCAGATGAAACAGGGTGTGGATTTGCAAGGTTGGATTGGAGGGGGAGAAGCACTAGGAGCATAACTGTGTTCTCCTTGCCTTCTGCCTCCTCCCTACCCATGGGTAGCACCATGCCACTGGGCTAGGAACCAGGGGTGGGACATAGCTTGCCTAATATTGAGCAGGTTGATGCCAGACATCTGGGGTGAGCTAGATGGGTTGTAACAACTTCACTAGGCAGAGGGGAGGGCCAGACACCTCTGAGGGAAGAACATCCTATTGCAATGGGGCTGAGAGCCACCCAGTATATATTCCCCAGGGTGACAAATGAAATGCCCATCTTGCTCTTCAATGGTGACATGAATCTCACACCCAAAATTGGAACTGGAGCTGGAGTTATCTCCTTGCAGAGGACCTCCACTCTGCCTCATGTCCCCATTTCTCCCACTCTCCCACCTCCACCTTAGCTGCATGTGTCCTTCCTGGCCTTTGCTCTTTGGCAAAACTCCCATTCCGAAGTAAGATAAGATGGGCCTGATCCTGACATGTAAGAAAGGGTCTGCTCTCTGTAGGACAAGACATCTGCCCATGTTTATTGCATTGCAGATATGGGGTGCCGTGAATAAATGAGGGCCCATGCATACTCCCAAGGGACAACAGCAGTGAATGACAATTAAAAAAGTCTAAAATGGATGTGACAGTAGTTTTGAATAGAGCTGACAGTAAGCAAACACTTTACACAATGTGCAGGGTGATATAATATCCTGCCCTTTCAGAGTGTCACTGTGATGGGTATTTAACATTCATTGGCAGCAGCGGCCCAGCTTGATCTTCACGCTGCAAGGTGGTGCACATATATCTAGGAAAAAAGAAGATAGTTAAAGAGATGCACCCACTGCACCTTTCTTATGTGGGTGTGAATCTGCCGTAGTGGAATCCATGGGAGTTTTACTACTGACTTCAGTCCCTATTAAACTCCCTGATGAGTAGTAGGAAATTAGGCATGCGTGGAGGGAAGGGTGTTTATGAAAAGCAAAGTCTAATGAGAACCCGGTTTCAGAGTTAATTATGGAACAACTGTTGCCGCTCCCTAACCCAATACTGTGTCTGATTCTGATCTCGCTGCATGGGAAAGCGAGATACTTTATACCCATGGGGGCTCTTGGGCTGCATATGGCTCTTGAGCAATTGAAGTGCATTTATGTTGGGGTGATATCATGTGATCAGCAGTGGGACTGCACCGATGTGGGGCTGCTGGGTAATCTGTGGGATGAAGCAAATCAGCAAGACTTGCCAGGTCATGCCCAGCCCCATCCCATCCCGCAGTGGTGCAGAGAGTCAGAGGAGAGCTGTTGTTATCTCCTCAGTGAACCACTCCTGCTGCTCTCCCTTCCTTCGCTCTCTGATGTGCCTGATATGTGTCTTCTGTCTCTCGGCTGAATGAAAGGTGTTGGTAGATGGTTTGTAAGGTCAGCAAGATGGGCCAGCGTCGGGATCAATTGAGTTGTACTCGTGTGTGTATGTAATTAGGATCTGGCCCTCTGCTAATTAAAAAGCTTAAACAAACACATGCAAATGAGACAGATATGAACACGCAGGTGGATTGCTGGAAACAACACCCTCCACTCCTCCAATCGAGGGGGCAGCCTGTTCCAGCACTCCCTTTTGTTTTGTTGTTTCCACAAAAAAGCTGCCTCTGTTGTGGGGAAGTTTCCCCTTGGTTGAGTTCAGTGCGTATGGTCCTGGGGCATAAACAGCCTCTTGTCCCATGACACACAGTTGCCCTGAGATTACATGCAGCTTGTCAGGGATGGCACAAAACACTTCACTGGAGGTGCTGGAAAAGCCACTTTCCCATTTTTCTTGGCCTTGCACTTGATGGGCTGAGACCCTTTTTGAGGATGAATCTCAGATGGTTTGCAGCATGTGACAGATTTTTCTGGGTCAGATTCTCTTTTCCACAAGGCCATCTTACATAGCAGCCCTGAGAAAAACTTATGGGAAGGACACATTTCTTGGTATGAGAATGGTGCATAGGTCCACAGGTGGTAGCTCTGGACTCATTAAATCTAAGATGCAGTTGATCGTATTTTAGGTACAAACCAGATTCCAGGATAACTTCTATAAATACTTGCACTGCTCTTGTCACTGTGATTCCAGAGTCCTTTGAGAACAAGGATTTTTCCCACTAACATAAATGGTCCTTTGATAATGGAAAATTTGCCTGAGTAAAGGCTGACTGTTTAATGCTGTGGGTGAGTCATTGCTTTAATCTGGCATAGCTCTTGAAAAATCTGCTGGAAAGAGTTACTGGAAGGGTCCTTTGAGTCCCCTTTTCCCTAAAGCCACTTATTCCCTTGGTGCTTACACTAATATTCATGGGTCTGAATGGTGATTCACATCAGGGAATTGATCTGGCCATAAACTCACTTGGCCAAAAAGAAGAAAACAAACAAACCAACAATCAAACCAAAATAAAAAAATAAAGCTGTTTTTTTTCAGCAATGTGTCAGCATGAGGCTCAGCATCAACCAGAGGGAGATGGTACGAATGAGAGGAGATCAGAGATGTGATTGAGGTGAGCCCCATCCATTGTTCACAGTCAACAGAAAAGTGCTAAAGACACGGAACACACTGTGCTGAAGACTAACCTCCAACCCACTTTCCAGCTTCTGTACAGGATAGCTTATATCTGCTAGAAGCCTAACATACTTAGCAAAACCCATACTTGAAATTCCCAGCCCAGGCTGTGCATTAGGGCTGGTCACCTAGGAGTGGAACATGTCATTCTCGTTTAATACAGCAAGTGTAACTTGGTGAGAAACAAAGACAGAGGGAGATCTACTCAACATGTAATTGCATATAATTTCTATGATCTTCACCTCCATGGTTGACTTTGTTACTTGTACTGAAAATGAATCTGTGTTATATTTAACTTTGGGTAGCACTGAATGTAGAAAGAACTTCAGATCTTCTTCTTCAATCCTCCTTTTGGAAATAACTCAGACATCTCCCATATTTTCTTCTCCCTACACCACCCTGTAAAGGCCAATTATACAAAAACACCAAAAAAGAGTCCCACCAGACCTAAGTGCACTATTCTATTTGATTGAATTTATTTTAACTATCAGTAGAACTTAGGCTGCTCTAAATCTTTGTCTAATACTCACAGGATGGAGGTTCGGCAGAGACGGGCAAAGTGGTGTGTTAATTTGTTTGGCATAGCCTTGTCATGTGGGTTTTCATTTTGCAACTCCTCAACCAAAATGAAGGGTAGCTGAGATCAAAGTAATTTACTGTTTAAACTCTAATGCTCAGGGGAAGGTAGAGGTGCTATTTCAGATAGGAAGAAGTCTCTGATTTCATGTCATTAAAACCATATGTCTCGGTTCCTGAAAGCACATAAATACACTTATAGTTAGGCTTAAAGACAGGAGCATATGTAAATACTTTGATAAAGCAGAGGTAGGATTACATGAAGTTCTTCTTGCTCTTGTATTGACTTACTTGAGTTAGCTAATTCAGACAAAATATACTTCATAGACAGAGTAACTTGTTTTTTAACTAGATTAAAGTTAGAAGGACCAGATTAAATCATAGAGGGGGCTTGGATGCTGAACACGAATTACTAGTTAGAGTTGATCTCAAAATACCCTTATCTTTGATCAGTTCAGAAGTAGAAGTAGATTAAAATGAAACATTCCAGCTCATATTGGAAACCTTCACCAAGAGTTTGATTATGCAAAGGGCTTGTGACAATCACTCCCTTATAGACAGTCTAGAGAGAGTTAGAGCTGCTTTGTTTCTAGAATTTATTTTGGGAGTGTCTAGAACCACCATTTTTTTATGTTTGTTTTACTGAATTTGATTTGCCCTGCAAGAATCTTCTTCTTTTTTTATATTCCCACTGAAAACAGACCTAGAGATGTTGATTCAGTGTAAAGTTTTGGCTGAAATCCTTGCTCCAAGATCTTGGTGTCAACAACAGATTCCAGATTCCTGTTTACTTTAATTGGCTTTGCTCTTAGCCACAAGTAAAGATTGCAAAACTCAAGGGTGTGGAATGGCTGTCCCCCGCTTCCAGTGTGGGTCTACATTTACTTTTTATTCCCCTTATGCTTCTTATGCAAATGTCTTTTTGAAACCACTTGAATTAGGAATTTTGTTTTCAAGTGGGGACCTAAATTTAGGTTCCTGAATCCATATTTAGAAATTGATAAAAATATCAAGAAGTCCTTATTGTTCTTCTCCATGATGATTTCTTGGCCCTGAGAACTTTCAAGATATTAGATTTGGAATATCATAGTTGTCAGCGTGAAAACTGTCAAAACTTTTCCAGTCATAATATACAGCAAAAACAACAGAGATTTGTTTATATGTTACTCAGTACCACTCAACAAATATACTCATGGCATGTGGGCACAATTCGTGTACATAGGTATGTGAAAGACTATGAGAACCTGATTTTCTAAAGCAGAAATATTGATATGCCCCAATGTCATGGCTGATATTAACTCTTCAGGAAGTCACCTGATCAGCTCTCAGCCCATTCCTTACATCTGCGAGTGTTTTGTGTTGGGATTTTCAAAAGTGTTCAGTGTTGGCTGAAGTCCACTGTCAAATCTACTGGCAGTGTTTCCCGGTAATGCATTAGGAGCCAACGTAGGCCAGAAATCAGACCCTCTGAAGGAGTTCATTGTGACATCCTGTCCTGAGGTGTCCATCCACTGAAGATCTCCTCCTGGGCATTTTTATTGGTGGCTGTATAGAGAAATGACTCAAGAAAGTGGAACAATGCACCTTGATGGGAAAACAAATGCCATGGCCATGAATCTTGCATTTGAAGGTGATGAAATTCTAGAGAAGTTATGAAAAGTCCTTTGTGCAGGGAAAGCTCTCCTATCAAAATCCTTCAGGAATTATAAATTGTGAAACAATAGAAAGCCCCTATGCAGGTTGGAGACCTGCAGCCAAGGGTGTCCAGAAAAACAGCAAAAAGCATCTATCAATCACCTTGCCTGTCTCCCTTATTTTCTATCCTCACCAGGCTTCTTTCAGCCTCCTCCTCACTTCATGATCCCAGTTCTTTTATTCTGGATGATGGTGGTAGTAGGAGATAGATAGCACGTTTGGACATATTTGCCCTCATGTGGCTTGTCCTTCTCACCCCACCCATGCTCTGGCTGTGATGATGCATATCTATGGGAGTCAGTGGGAGATCTTTTCACAAACACTCACTGTGTGTTGTGTCTCTTGTGGGCAGAGATGTTGCTGTGTTAGCCATCATTATTTGATCTGCCTCTCTGACAAGATTGCTTTAAAGCCTAAATGTTGGTTTCTGTTCTTAGCTGGGAACCTGTTACAGCTATAGTTATAGCTTCACCTACGTGGCCAAGTCCAGTTCCTCAGCTATGTTGGGATTGCCTGGTACTGTGGGATGGAAACTGTGGGGAACAAAATCTGGGACAAAGAGTGTTGCATGAAAGAAAGGGAATGCCCTACTGGAGTACTTTAGGAGCAATATTTTTTTTTGCTAGGGCGAATAATACTGCCCTAAAATATGCCTCAGCTGGAGCTGGAAATACCCACTGAAGACAATGGGATTTCAGACAGTTGGGTGGGAGAGTTAGAGAAGTATTGATTCTATCTTCAAGTAGAGTCTAGATTCATATTATAAACCCCTCTGCCTTTTGCACCTAGTTTAGGGTTTTTTCCTGTTCTACAGAAAATAGTAATTTATATAATTTTCAGTTTGGAATAGAACTGGAAATGTCCCTTGTTCACGAAGGTCAAGAGCTGGAACAGAAAGTCACTGACATTCAATGTGGTCTTGGAGTGCCTTCAGCCATGAAAAACAAGTACCCACTGGTTTACAAGACCCTCTGATGTCTGTGTTGTCAATGGACTGAAAGAGTCACTTAAATCAATAAAATGAAGTTCTAAACCATCTTGCTGTGGGAACTCTCTCTCTTATTCTTAACTGGGACAACTCTCTTAGGAGCTGGAAATGAAACGGGATGTGCCTGGGTTAGAGTGCTTCTCTACCAGGAGGCTTCACCCCAAAAGAAGAAGAACAGAAGACATGGGAAAATGTGGCTGAGTGAGGGTAAGGCACGAAGAAAATAGTATCCTCTGTAGGACAGAAAAATCTACTTCTCCTTGAGAAGGAGGGATGACATTCCCCAAGGCAAGCTTTTTTCTCAGGGTTGGACCATGAGTATCTTTTATGAGGTTTCTGCAGTGCTGAAGAGCCAATTATCTCTTTGTCCCAATATGCTATCCTGAGATCAGGTCTAGTTTTTGATGAAAAACAGGTGTTTTGAACAGTTTTCTAATCACCATTAAAGAAAGCTTCAATGAAAGCTGTCAATGGATCCTCAAGACCCTGGCCCTACTCCTGCAGAAGGCAGCAGAAAAGGTCCTGTAGACTTCAAGAGATTTATAATGTGGGCCTTTCTAGACTGCAATGACCCTTCAGGATGGACTGGGAAAGTGCGACGACTGAAAACCAATGCACTGGAATAGCTGAATGAGGCTTGAGAGGTCACAGCATAAAAGCAGAGAAAGCATTTGATTTTTCCACATGTGCTTTATGCAAAGTAAGGCCAGTGATGGCATGGCAAGATCTGTATGTGTCAGGGAACGAAGGCCACAGAGATGAAAAGAAAAACCTTGGCCAGTGTGAAGTGGTGGGAAGCCAGGAGAGTGTGATGCAGCTGAAGAGCTGTCTGTCTGCAGAAGCCCACATTTCTCGGAGTGCTGAGCAGGAACCCTTCCGGGAAGAAGTTAAGAGATGTTATTGCATCTGTCCAGGGATTTCAAAATACTGTTTTGTGTGGAGGTAATTGTGGGAATGAGGTACTGAAAAGCTGGGGCATAATAATAAGAAAGGACACTGTGACATGGCTGGGGGTTTGAGTGGGGTTTGGTATGCTGCTCTCATCTCATCACATCACGGTCCAAGACCAAGCTGCTTTACAACCTGCAGAGCTGGGTGTAGAGGAGAAACAAGAGAGATCAGAATAAAACCTCCAGCATTTTTCAGGGAAACAGCTACTCTATGAGTGACATAGTGGAAAGAGCCGGGGGGAAATCAGAGAAAGATAAGATAGCTGTGTTTCTCCGACTGATATCTTCAGCCAGTTCACATGGTTGCAGATTAGGTCCTTTTCATAGAATCATAGAATGGTTAGGGTTGGAAAGGACCTTAAAGGTCATCTAGTTCCAACCCCCTTCATGGGCAGGAACACCCTCCACTGGACCAGGTTGCTCTAAGTCCCATCCAGACTAGCCTTGAACCCTTCCAGGGATGGGGCATCCACAGCTTCTCTGGGCAACCTGTTCCAGTGCCTCACCACCCTCTCTGGGAAGAATTTCTTCCTTGTATTTAATCTAAATATTTCAGTTTAAACCCATTACCCCTTGTCCTGTCACTACAGGCCCTTGTACAAAGACCCCCCCCAGCTTTCTGGTCTGCCCCTTCAGGTACTGGAAGGTGCCATAAGGTATCCCCAGAGCCTTCTCTTCTCCAGGCTGAACAACCTCAACTCTCCCAGCCTGTCCTCACGGGAAAGGTGTTCCAGCCCTCTGACCATCTTGGCAACCCTCCTCTGAAGTTGCTCCAAAAGGTCCACGTCCTTCTTTCACTGGTGCCTCAGCAGTCCTGGATGCAGCAGTCCAGGTGGGGTCTCACCAGACCAGAGAAGAGGGAAAAAATCGCTTCCCTTGACCTGCTGGCTACACTTCTTTGCATACAGCCCAGGATACGGTTGGCTTTCTGGGCTGCCAGCATACATTGTCAGGTCATGCTGAGCTTCTCATCAAACAACATCCCCAAATCCTTCTCCTTAGGGCTACTCTCAATCCATTCTCTGCCCAGCCTGTATTTGTGCTTGGGATTGCCCTGACCCATGTGCAGAACCTTGCACTTGACCTTGTTGAACGTCATGAGGTTCGCACCTCTCAAGCCTGTCAAGGTCCCTCTGGATCGCATCCCTTCCCTCCATCATGTCTATGGTACCACACACCTTGGTGTCATTGGCAAACTTGCTGAGGGTGCAATCAATCCCACTGTCCACGCTGGTGCTGAAGAAGTCAAACAGCGATGGTCCCAATACCGATGCCTGAGGAACGCCATTCATTACGGTTTTTCAATTGGACATTGAGCTGTTGATCACAACTCTTCGAGTGCAACCATCCAGGCAATTCCTTATCCACTGACTATTCAATCTGTCAAATCCATGTCTCCAGGACAAGGATTTGATGCAGGACAGTGTCAAATACTTTTGCACAAGTCTGGGTAGATGATGTCACTTGCTTTTCCCTTATCCACCATCCCTTGTCTCTGGCTTCTCTTGCTGGTCTCTCTGTGGAAGTGTCACAGGGCTGTGCTAAGGAGGAGGTCAGAATTGTGCTCTACCTACATGGCATTTTTTCACATGCAAGTGGGATACGTTAACTGCATGTAAATATGCCTGAGTCCTCTCTTTGTGGTAATTTCCATCCAGTGAGGCCAGGATTTGGGGTTGCTTGCCAGGGAAAGTAGAGAAGGTCTATGGAAGGGCTATGGAAAAGGATTTGGTAGTCTCTGTGCCAAAAATGACTTCCTACCATTCCAGCACAGGTCTTATTTTCCTGCTCCAGTGTGTTCAAGGTTGTCTGCAGCTAGACACTGCCTTGTGCTTCTCGCTCCAGCCATGCATGGAGCACCCCAGGGTTCACCCGCTATTCTGGGGGGGATCCTCATGGGTGCAGACAGCTGCAAGGGGACACCAGGTTGCTGTTTGTTTGGCCTGATCACTTTGGTGACAGCCCCATATGACCTGCTGGCCAAACCATCCACAGATGCTTCCTGAATGAGGTTGGTGTAGGCAGCTTAAATGCCAGGTGTTATCCAGACTGGAAGGGGAGAGGGTGTTCAGTCAGTTGATTGAAGAAGGAAACACCCATAGGAGGGGGTAACCGTGGCAAGCCAGAAGGGCATGGAGATTTTTTTTTTTTCAGCCAGCACAGGTGGATCTGGAACTGATTCCACAGCCTGAATCACCCATCCTCAGGGAGCAGCCCCGACCCCGAAGCTCCTTGGGCAAGGCAGAAAATGCAGACTCTTCTGCATTTTCCTGCGAGAGGGAGGAGTTGGGCAGGTTTCTGCCTGGGGATCCAGTCACCCTGGCAACACAGGGGTCGGGGGGGGTGGGGTGGGGGGTGGTGTGGGGGGGGTGGCCTTCATGATGTTTCTTGCAGTGTTGAGTCAGGGCTGTGATGAACTAGCCTTGCACAAGCAGGAATGCCATCGCCAGTGGTAAGCTGAAAAATGCCGAGCTCTATTTTCAAAGACAGCTCAGAGGTTATTTATGTACGGAAACGCTCCTTATCTGTTAATTCCCAGACTGATGGGTGGAAGATATGCAAAGAGTGACTTCTGTCAGAGACAGAGCTCACCAGCACTGCTACTGTCTTGGCAAGAGAGGAGGGCTCTCTCTGCCTTCCCTCGTAGCAATGCTGACTAAGGGCCATAGGAATCTTAATTCCTGGCCCAGAGACGGCAAGCCAAGCTATCTGATGGTCTGGTTGGCTGACAGTTAATATCCTGTCGCAGAGGAGTAAGTATTCATGATATAGCAGCAACTTTTTTTTTTTTTTTGCACCTGGAAGACCAGATCAGAAGACCCAACATTCTCCATTTTGTGCTTAAACATCAGGTCTGTCCTGAAAGAGCTTAAACAGTCCCATTCTTTTATCTTTCAAGGATTACATCAAAAATCCTTGGTAGCAAACCTTCCCCCCCCCCACCCCCCCCCCCCCTTCCATTATTAACCTCAGAGTTTCAGGCTGGAATCTGAAATTTAGTCCCATTTCCTTGTGGCTTGAACATTATTAGTAGGTAGAAATTTGCAACTGGAAATTAGTTAATGATTCCTCTGTAAGTACATCAGACAGGTGGAAATCCAGCTTCTTTTCCCTGGCTACTCTGACACTGGCATGCCAACTGAAAGTACTAAAACATTTATTAATGACTGGGGTAGGCAAAAGGAAAAAAACCTAGAGCAATGAACACAGGTAATAGGGTGTCATTATTAAAGAGCTATCTGTCAGAGTAGGACATGCATAAGAATTAGGTATCCTGGAAAATGCTATGAAAAAATATCTCTACTTCTGTTTGATGGAACCAAATTTCAATTTTCAAGAACTTTTCACAGGCTAAATATATTTGTGTCTAAAGAAATCATATCTCTTAATAGACAGTAATGACAACCTTATTTACACTGAATGGCATTTTTCTACTGATTGGGCCAGAAAGAATGAATTCTTTTCCTAGTGTAGGGAAAAAATACCTCATTGATAATTTTCTGTGGTGGTGGTGTATTGTGGATCATGTGAAAAGTAAAAATAAAACCTACTGCATAGGATTCATAGTGGATTTATAACATAGAAGAAAAGAAAATAAAAGAAGATGCTTTTGCATGGGAAGGGATTTTCTAACATATCCCTTTTGGGAGAATTGGATGGAAGGTTCTGGCTTGCTGGCTGCCTGACTCTTGAGAGGAGCCTTGCAGGCAGGGAGGCTGAATTCTCTGTATTTCTGCTTTGCCTGGCATCAAGCTCTGTTTGCTCTCTCTGATCCAGACTGCCAGGCAGGCAGCTACCAGTGAGGGAGTAGAGGAATCTGTAGTTGCAATAGCAGAGGAGGTTGGACTGCCCTGGAGAGGAGGTGGGGGAGTAGTGGGGTCCATGATTCTGTGCTGCCAGGATCATTGGCTTCCTGCAGCAGAGCTGGGGGGGGGGAAAAGATGTGATGTCCTGGGGAAACAATGTGAGAGGCTTGCCGCTTGCATCCCACCTGAAAGCCTTGAAAATGTTTATGCGTTCATGATGAAATTTCCTTTCCTTTCCTTTCCTTTCCTTTCCTTTCCTTTCCTTTCCTTTCCTTTCCTTTCCTTTCCTTTCCTTTCCTTTCCTTTCCTTTCCTTTCCTTTCCTTTCCTTTCCTTTCCTTTCCTTTCCTTTCCTTTCCTTTCCTTTCCTTTCCTTTCCTTTCCTTTCCTTTCCTTTCCTTTCCTTTCCTTTCCTTTCCTTTCCACTCTCCTCCCCTCTCCTCCCCTCTCCTCCCCTCCCCTCTCCTCCCCTCCCCTCTCCTCCCCTCCCCTCTCCTCCCCTCTCCTCCCCTCTCCTCTCCTCTCCTCTCCTCTCCTCTCCTCTCCTCTCCTCTCCTCTCCTCTCCTCTCCTCTCCTCTCCTCTCCTCTCCTCTCCTCTCCTCTCCTCTCCTCTCCTCTCCTCTCCTCTCCTCTCCTCTCCTCTCCTCTCCTCTCCTCTCCTCTCCTCTCCTCTCCTCTCCTCTCCTCTCCTCTCCTCTCCTCTCCTCTCCTCTTTGCAACCCAGAATTCCAATTGGAAAATCCTTCAGATTGCAGGATCCTGAATCAGCCCAAATCACTGTGTATTGTCCAAAGGTATCTTGATCCCAAGGGAATGGCCAGTGCAGTAAGGAGCTGCTGTGAGTGACTCAAGGTGACCAAATTAAGCCCTCTGGATGAATAGTGGTTCAGGTGCTGATGCATCATTTCTTTTCTGTAGTGAGAAATTGGATGAGAAGGTTCACATGAGCTCATTTGGTCTTTATGGGCTTGAACCAGCTTCCATAGGAGTCAATAGGAATCTCTCCATTGACTGTAATGAGAGCTACATTGGATCCTAAATTAGTACCTTCATCCTTCAAATTGTTTTGCAGTGCCGATCCCCATCCATAATTAACATAAACTGTCTGCGATAGTCATCAACAGGAAAATTATACCAGAATGTCCTTGGTAGGTTTATTTCTGCTCTCACTGAAGATGATAGGAGTCTCACAATTAACTTGAAACAGGACTGGTTGTCTGCGTATCGTGATTATAAAATATCTTGATATATTTGTAAGGGAGAGTTCAGTTTGAGCAACTTCTTAATTGCATGTCAGGACCAAAAGGGTAGGCTGTGACCAAAGACGGCCACATTGAAAAATCAGGCTGTATTAAGGAGCGTGATTTGACTTTGTGGCTACATAAATCAGTATTTCAGTTTCTCATTTGGTATTCACTGAAACGAAAACATAATCTGAGTTAATTGCTCTTCCCCAAGGTGCCTTGTTGCGCAATGTTTTATAAAATTAAAGCCTGTTAAGTACACACGAAGAAACATACTTTAGATGCAGAACATAAAAATACTAGCACCTCTAATTCTGCTGTCATGTATGGTTGATTAACCTGGTACAACAGAAGCCTTGGGGAGAGTTTCTGTGCTGTTAGAAAACATATTTCCACTTAAGGGAATTTAGACAACAAAGGGATCTCACAAATTGCATTGTTGGAGGGTAGGCTCTTTCAGGGCATCTGAGCTGTCTCACAAAGCTGTGGACGACCAGGGAAAAAAAGTCAGTCTTCATCCCACTTATGGATAGTTATCTGCCACCCCAGTGTCTTCCACAGCAATTAACAAACTATTAATGTAGCTCTATATCCCTTGCTCAGGCAATGTTCCTGTTGGCTTATTGTGGTTTAACCCCAGCTGGCAACTAGGCACCACACAGCCGCTCGCTCAACCTTCCCACAGCAGGATGGGGGAAGAGAATTGGAAGGGTAAAAGTGAGAGAACTCATGGGTTGAGATAAGAATAGTTTAATAATTGAAATAAAATAATAATAATAACAACAATAATGACAATAATAATATTTTGCAATGAAAACAGAAATAAAAAGGAGAGAGAAATAAACCCCAAGAAAGACAAGTGATGGAAATGAAAACAATTGCTCACCACCAACAGTACGATGCCCAGCCAATCCCCAAGCAGCAGCCCCCTGGCCAGCCTTCTCCCTGGTTTTATTTTTGAGCATGACATCATATGGTATGGAATATCCCTTTGGTCAGTTGGGGTCAGCTGTCCCAGCTGTGACCCCTAGCAGCTTCTTGTGCACCCCCAGCCTGCCACTGGTGGGGTGGTGTGAGAGGCCTTGATTCTGTATAATCACTGCTCAGCAATAGTTAAACATCCCTGTCTTATCAACACCTTTTCCAGCACAAATCCAAAACATAGCCCCATATTAGATACTCTGAAGAAATTGAACTTTATCCAAGCTTTAACCAGCTTCAGAGGGAATTTTGACTGGGCTTGGAGTGAAGAGTGGGGAAAGGTGTGGGCAGTGGCGGAAATGCTTTTTTATGCACCTGGAGGTCACAGAAGAAAGGTCACCATTCTGTCACACTCTTGGGTGGGCATGCTGCAACTCAATCACCTCTGAGAAAAATCAGAAGTCAAAGTTTGAATTTCCTAAGCCCTTCAAATGCATGGACATAACTCAACCAGAGAAAAGCCACAGGAAATTGAGGAGGCTGAGCTGGAGAAAAGCATGGGGTCACCCAAGGGGAGTATGTGGTGGTGTAGGAGTAAAAGAAGAAATGCTGTATGAAGACCTTCCCATCCCCAGATGCTCCAGACTCTGCTCACCGCTTGCAGATGCCTCCCCGGGGCAGGCAGGGAGCCACGGAGGGCAGATGGAGCACACTGACAGCTGCCTGTCGGACCAGAAGCTGCACAGGAGCATGTGGGAAGATCAGGAAGGTTTATCAGATAGTTTGCAGCAGCGAAACTGCCTAGTAAGGCATAGTGTGGGAGATGGGGGTACCCAGGTAAAGACCAAGCTGGGACTTTGCCAGGTGTGCGTGGTTAGAGTTAGGGCGAATTGAATCTTCTCCCAGGATGAAAGTGAGCCTGTATCTTATAACGAAACCAGCTGGTGTTTCAGGTTGCTACCTGCTTCTGCTCCTGACCTGCCCTGTGTTTCAGATACCCTTATGGCTGGCCCAGTAGCCCGCACCTCACTCTGGACAGGACCAAACTCAAAAAGGGAAAAGACAGAGGTGAGATAAATAGGATAGACTCTCTGGATGCTCCTCCCTCTTGTGCTCTTCTTTCTTTTCCCTAACAGTGTCCTTAGATACTGTGTGGAGAAATCCAATGTAATAAACCAAATAGGGCCTTGACACTTGAGACCCATCATCTGTGGTGTTTGGTCTGATGTGTTTGGCCCACACCAGCAATGTCCAGTCTGGCGAATATAAAGGTGTTTGCCGAAACGTGCCCAAATGTTTTCTTTGCTGTGTGTGAGCACATCCCTTTTCAGCCTTGTGTGGAGCAGTATTTTCAATTTATTCAGCCTCACTGGTTGGGGAACATGCTGCAGCCAGTGTCCAATGAAGACTGAGAGAGGAAACCTGGAGACATACCAGCAGGACAGGGAGGTGGCTGTCCTGGCACCTAACTTGAGTGGTCTGTGGATGAGCTGTCTACATCTGCGTTAGACCCTCTAGTATTTTGGAGAAAGATAGATATTTTCAGAGGGCAACTTCCCCGATCTGTCCTGGGTGGGGGAGGGAAAGGATGGGGATTTGGATTCTTCATGACTATTTAGGGCAGCTAACAGAAACCCTGCAAAGTTACCTTTGGTTCTTTATCTTGTGGTCAGCTTTAAAAGCTGGTAACATGTTTAGGGCAAAGTAGAGAATTTTACACAACTCATAACCCATGAAGGAAGAGGATATTTTTTTTTGGCTCCACAGAGTATGACTATCCCCTTGACACCTGCATAAGTGGATCTTTGAGCCTCTGCCAGAAACTTTGTCAAATTCTTACGTAGAAAAATACCAGATCTTCTAAAGGATGTTAGAGCTACATTACCAGTTATCCAAGACCTTAGAGTTTTCCCCGACTTCCTGAAAAATGGCACTGGTATTTCAAAAAGTTCTTTAACTTGTTTCTGTAAAACTCCTGGCATAGGTGTCCAGGCCTGCTCAAATGAAAGCCTCTTAAATCCAGCAGATACTGCCTCACCCCCTTCTTTCCTGCTATTTACTATTCCACCCACACCACATCAGAACTGCTGCAGATTACACCAGAGCCGTGGCTGCTGCAGGTGTCTAAGGCTGGAAATTTCACTTGCTTCCTTTTCTACCTCTGAGCTTTGTGGCATCAGATACTGGGAGCAATGGGGAATCCGACCTGTGGGTCAAACATGACGTTTGCTGGCTGGTTGTATGCAATGTAACCCACAGTGTTCTTTGACCCTCTAGGCTGGAATCTGTCTGCCTTAATTTAGGTTGACTGTAAAAAACTGAGAAAGATGTAAGAAAATGAGACTCCACAAGCCCTTGTAGTGGTTCTGTCTGGCCTTAAGCACTTGGAAACCTCTTGAATATGTTGGTTAATGCTCTATCACCCACTATCCTACGTGACATCTATGAATATCCTACGTGTGGCTACAGTAATTTTGACATAAACTGTTTCCAGTCTTTCAAGAGCTGTACAAATTTCAAGTAAACTTTCATACCCTCTCTGCTAGCAAGATCACCTACACATTCTCACAGCAATTCTAGCTTTAAGCTATGGTTGAAATGTGCCGGTATATAAATCCTGCCATTCCGACTCTTTGAACATGAATGCTATCAGTTTTCAAAGTTAGCCAGATAGGACAAATATGTTCCTTTGCGGGATCCTTTCTTTTGATCACTGGGGGTATATCAACACCTGGTAATTCTCTGAGGTTTGCTATGGTGGAGCCTGTCTTTCTCCAAAGAATATGGAAAAAGTCCAGGGAGATGGTTTTGCTAGGCCAAAATTAGTGTGGTGAATAATGTGGATACTCTCATCTTCCTATCCCCGTGTTTCACACACAAGGAAACAGCAATAGCATAGCTTATTTGATAGACCCCAGCACTGAACTCAGGAATTCTTGGCTTATAGCCCTGTGCTCAAACCCTTTCTCTTCCAGCACTCAAATAAGGGCCCAGTATGTTCTCAGTAATAATATCCAGTGATTTGTGCAAGTGTAACAGAACAATGCCATATGCTTATGTTCCTAGGCCAAATTCTCATTTTGGCATTACTCCATTGACTGTAATAAAACGAGGCCAATGAGAACATTTGACCCGGCGTGTTTCCAGTCTGTAGGGACTGTAGAGGTGGTCTTGTGATTTTAACATGGAACTGCTTTGCTGGTATGGTTCAGTCTTTATTTCAAGCACAGAAAGCATCAGAGAGAAGTAGCTGCTTGCATTGTTCTGGAGGCTTCATGGGATCTGCTCCAAGGAAACGTTTCCATCATTTTCATCCATGCCTACTTAGCGATAGTGTTCCAGTTGCTTATACTCACAAACCTCAGAATGTCCAATGGTACTTTAGTTGTGTATTTACTGGAAGGATTTTTGATATTGCTGGTCATCCCATGACCATTGTTTAGAAACCATGAAAATGGAGGTAGGGAAAAAAATATAGGTTGGCATCTGTTTAAAACAGAGTAGAATTTTGGTTCCCAAGGAAATTGTGATATTTCTATGTTAGCTTTTTTTCTCAAAATTGGGCAATTTGAAATGTTATCAATTCTCATCAAAAAGAAATTCCCCTTGTCTTCCAGTAGGAATGAGAAAAAAAAAAGCTTCATGTGACATTTCTGATTAAAAGGAAGTACTTCAATGTTCCTCTAAACTAAATGTTTCATTTGTGTATTTCATTGTTAACTGCTGTCAACATCTCTGCATTTCTTGACAATGGTAGATGCTTTATGGAAGATAGAATTTGGAAACCTGATATAGTTTCTGACCATTGACATCTGTGACGTGATTCATACAAGGAATACACCCCAGAAGGAGAGACTGGAGTATGGAACAACAGATCACGAGAAGTATTTCAAAGTTGAAAGAGTACTTTTTGAGTTTATTTTAATCAGGGCATTTTGTGATTGTTGTATGAAACAGCATACAGTTTATCGACCAGTTGGAGCAAGTCCAGAGGAGGCCACGAATATGCTCCGAGGGCTGGAGCACCTCTCCTAGGAAGCAAGGCTGAGAGAATTGGGCTTGTTCAGCTTGGAGAAGAGGAGGCTCCGGGGAGACCTTATTTCAGCCTACAAGGAAGCTGAGGGGGTTTTTACAAGGGCCTGTAGTGATAGGACAAGGGGTAAGGGGTTTAAATTGAAAGCAGGGAGATTTAGATTGGATATCAGGAAGAAATTTTTCCCAGAGAGGGTGGTGAGGCACTGGAACAGGTTGCCCAGAGAAGGTGTGGATGCCCCATCCCTGGCTGTCTTCAAGGCCAGGCTGGATGAGGCTTGGAGCAACCTGGTCTAGTGGAGGGTGTCCCTGCCCATGGCAGGAGGCTTGGAACTAGATGGTCTTTAAGATTCCTCCCAACCCAAACCGTTCTGTGATTCTATGAAATGTTGCATGTGAATTGAACTATTCTGAATGACATACTGAACTGAAGTTTCCTGGAGAGAAAAAATGTATCTAATTCTATCAAAATCAGTCCTTCAAATGTGCAAAATGTGTATCTTCCATTAAAAGATCATTTTAGTGGAAAATCCTTGAATAGCTCAAATTTGAGATAGTCACATGCTCTTCATCTCTAGAATACTTGAGCAAACTGCTAACTTCAGTTTCTGAGAAGCACTACGGAGCACTTATCCTCATTTTATAAAAGGACAGAGAGGATAAATAGTCACAAAAATTTCTGTTATGAGGCTGAAAATGGACCCCCCATCCACAGCATTCTGGGTCAGTGACACAACTGTGCAGCTAAATTCACTTATAGTTTATATATTTCTTCTTATTGCACTCTTTGCTTTTACTGTTTGTTGCTTTTCATTTTCTTTTGAGGAGTTTAAAGAAAGGAAATTAGTGTCATTAGAAGTTTTTTCTATAAATGTGGAACCACAGTCTTTAGAAAGGGTTGATAAGCTGACAAGCCTTCCTAGTGAAGAGAAAAATAAAAGGAAAATGCGTATTTTCTCAGTAAAAACTGCACGCTTACAGTGATAACCTTCTCTTTTCCCTCAGCAGTAAACTTTGAAATTTATCTTTAAATACATCAGTATAATAAATAAAGTATATTCATGAAAGAAAAATTATAAAAAGTTTCATAGTGTCCCAAGAACTCCTGAGGAAATTTTGGTTTTGTTACTGGATTTAGGTGAAGAAAATATTTTTAGAGTAGGTGAAAATATTGAACTTTAAAAGACTGAGAAAGATAGGCTGAAAATGGGGAAGAAATGTCTTGTTGAATATATTACCTGTGAGGGGAGAAGGCAGAATGACTAATCATTACATGGAGTGTATGTTATCCTCCAGGTTTTGCTCAAAACTTACACAAAAAACAAGGGGAAAAATAATTAAAAAAAAAAAAAAAAAAGAAGAGCAATCTTTTCCAGCTTGGACATACTTCTTTCTCAAGCAGAGCTCTTTAAATATTATTGATGAATTAGAGAAGAAGGGAAGGTGATTTGCAGGAGTGAACATGTCTAATCAAGCTTTCTGACCAAGGTGTAGCACTGGGGTGGGATGTTATTTATGATGAAGAGTTTTAAAGGTTACTTGAAACAAGAACGTATCTTTGACGGGTGACTTTCTAGCCCAGTGGGAAACAGGTCATAAGTTAGCAGTTGTAGAGATTTTTGTTTTAGTTTCAAACACTTTAACTCAGTGGAAAAAAAATTTTTCTAATTATTTTTCAAATATTACAATTGTTATTACTGTATTTTCCCTAAAACCAGAATAACGAAGAAATGCAGTAAAGAACAGAGACTAGGTATGGATTCACCACAATTAACTTTAGCTTTCTAAAAATTAGGAGTCTAGTTCTTTGGATTCTCACTGTCGGTGGGGAGAGATGGGCACTTGCAGTTGCATATTCATCCCACTTACCTTTGACAGTTTTTCAGTACAGAATGACTAAGATCCGGTCTGCACCTCTCTGTTGACTTCATAGGGATCTTGATAACAGGTTTTGGTTTATGCTGAGCTTTTGAGCTGCACTGAGGAGGAAGAGGCTCCATCCTAGGAAAAGATCATGTCCCTTTAAAGTCAATGACAGCAATTCCAATGACTTAGATAGATGCCACCACAGTCTTTCATGAATATTTTATTTGTGTGACTCCTTTAATCAGGGTACTGCTGATCTAAAATATTTTCAGTGAACAAAGAAGGAAGAACTGGCATCATCCCAGTTAACTTAAAATACTTACTGTGCAGAGGTCCTCATCTGAGCTCATCATCCTCAGTTTCTTTATATAAACTGGAGAAAAAAATTAGTAATTTTTAAGGCATGATTCATATCACCAATTTTGGATTCCTGGTTTAGGATAATGAAATTAATTGCAGCCTGGAAGTGCCTAATTCTCTTCATTGACTTACTAGGGAGTCTAGACACTCTAGATCAGCTGCAGATATCTATGCTGTAGATGTTTTCAAGCTTAGTTCTTTTCATTCATATTTCAGGGTTTTTTGCTATCTTTATCTGTCTTGATAACAAAATGAATGTACACTATCTAGGTTAGTTCCATTTATAAGCTTATTCTGCTCCAGTCAGCAAAACTTGACCAATTGAAGAGTGAAATGTATCATAATGTAAAGGATTTCATTTCTCCCTAATCTCTGTAAGCAACAGTAGGGGAAATTTTACACTACTTTTGAATAGGCTTGAACATAAAAATGCTTTATTTATCCAGGGTCTTTTTCTAAAGGATAAGCATTGTTATGTCTTCCAGAAAAAAAACCCCCAAACATTAAAACAGCCTGTTTTAGTCACTCCTAAGTTCTACCTTGCACAGTCTTCAGTCTGGAAGAATATAAGGGGAAAAAAAGAAAAAGAAAACTAAAGGTTAATTGTACACTCTGAAACTTCATGTGATTTGTGGTTATACGCTGTTGAGAGGAAATATATATTTTGGGAAAAATTAGGTGAATATTCATACTGTGTCTTAGCTTTCAACAGGCAAACAGTAATACTCTTTAAATATTGACAAGAGCCTTGAAACCATGATTTGGAGCTCTGCAGATGTTGCATTTGGTTGCTAATTTGTTGAACTCTGTATCTGGGATTTTGGTTTTCTGTTGCTGGAGACAGAGATGGTTCCTCTGTGAAATATAGAGCCACGTTTAGATCTGGGTCTTGGGATATGATGAGAATTTCAGGTTCTGCCTTGAAAACTGATTTTTGTTACTCAGGAATATAAAACTTAGAGTTACATTTTTGATGCAAACATAAGATCAATGCCTGGTAAAGGTCAAAAAGTAAATTATGTTTTGGTACCTACAAAGAAAGGGATAGAGAACAAACTAGAAAACATGACTACATCTCTGAATAAATCCACAGTGCTCTCACCCATTGAATACTGTTTGCAGTGCTGGTTTCATTATTTCAAAGAATATAGTACATAGAAGATCAGGGAACAGTTTCCATACAAGGAACAACTAACAGAAAAACTCTTCACCCTTCAAAAGGGACAACATGAGTTAGAATCCTTCTCCATTCATGGAGAAGGCAAATAGGGAATGCTTTTTATCTCTTTTTTCCCAATAAAACAAGTAGTGTACATCAAATGAAACTAGTTAGTCCCAACCACAAGACAAACAACAAGAGAAGGTTACTCATACATGTGGCTGAACTATAGGAGCCTCTGCCACAGGATCTTGCAGCTGATAGCTGCACAGGCTGATCAAAGAGAAATCTTGCTGAGGTTATTTAATGCAAAGACCTTACTTCTAGCTACGGAGGTCCTTGAACCACAGTTTGTTAGAAGCGTAAAAAACAGTCTTCTAAGAATATAGGTTTCTGCTTTTCCTGTTCCTATACTTGTCTCTCATGCTTGTCAGTTACTACTGAACTTTGCTGAAGACGGGGTGAACACCAGCTAGATACATGGCCATACTTATGTTGTAGGTTTTGTTTTCAACAAGATTTATTTCTTGTGTATACATGCTGGGATTAGCTCAACTCTTCTAACCCTGAATGACAGCTTATTATTTTGTTTTCATCTATTCCAGCCAGCCTGCTTGTATGGTAAGTCTATCTGTCTGTTACTGATGACAATAAGCCCACTGGATAAGTATCGATACTTCCAATACCATGAAGTCTAATCTGACCAAGGTCTACGGAAGACAAGTTCTCTTTGAGTGTCTGTCTATAGCTGCTGTACACAAAGAAGCACCAAGGACAGAAAATGTATGGCTGATGTGGGAATACAGCTGGCTGCGAAATTTTTTGGTTTCCTTCCTGCACTCTTTTTTGTTTTGGGTGGTTTATTTTTTTTCCAAAAAGTTAGTTTTGAAGATCCCAGCATTTTCTTTATCTGCTTGAAAAGTCTTTTGTTCTCTTTAAATGTCCCTAATATGGACTTTTATGTCGCCACTGTGTTGACAGAGTATCTTTGATGGCAAGGTTTCAAAATCAAGTTGCCTCTGTCAGTCACTGAGTTAATAACAAAACAAGGACTGTTAAAGGTGTACCTAAGCGAAGCAGAACTGGAATTACAGGAGAATAACTTTTTGAAGTGCCCAAGGGGAAAGCTGAATAAACAAGGGCTTCTAGCCTGTTCAAAAATGTGTCAAAATGACTTCTGCAAAATGTAATAATGGCTTAATAGGATCTCAGGCCATACATTGTCCAGTAAAATATGAATGTAAATGCTTGGAAAATCGTTGTACTCCTAACAAGCTGTTTTAGAATCCATTATTTGACTTGGATTTCACTGAGTGTATGATGGGGCCTTGTTTAATGTGGAGGGCTGATTTCCCTCATTATTCCAGTTTACCTTTTTATTTTCGCAGCGTGTTCATATCATGATGGCATTTGGCATTTCTCAGCTTTCATTTTGCGTTCAGTATGAGACCTGGATTAATCCCTCAGCTGATGTAACCCTGCACACTTCATTAGCACTAGGCAGATTTACATCAGATAAAGATGTGATTTGGGGCTGTTTTCATCCACAATTATTTTCCTCTTTTATTTCTTCTTTCTTTCTGTCCCATATTTGTCTGGCTAAAGAAGAAGTTCTGTTGGGCACACCTTGGGATCTACATGGAAACTTCAGACTGAAGATGGAGTGATGTCTCTCCTTACAAGTCCAAACATTTGCTTTTTATTTAATGAGAAGTTCAAATTTAAAGGAATAAAATAAAACTCAGTTTAAATTTGTATACAAGAATTTTCTTTGACTGTTGCTTTAAAATCTATCAGAGACATATTTGATGTTTTTGCAGCTGTATGGCTCTTATACAACCTAAGGACCATTTATTGGAATTTTTGAGTGAACTTTTGTTTTTATAGGTGTGTAAATGTGTTATCGAAGATATTTTGGCATTTTAACCAAAGACTTAAATTTTGTCTACTTTAGTTAAAAATGTAAGTCCCTTTTTTGACTCTTCAGAAAATCCCTTTGGTTGACAGGTGCTGTTGGTACCACAGTGAGACTTTCAATGCATTTATTTCACAAAGAGGTGGTTTGGATTAAAAAATAATAACACAATGAATTAAATCCAGTCCTTGGTTACACCACTGTAAATCTGGAGTAAAGTCATGAAAATGGAGAGATTTTTGCAGCATTTGCATCTACCTGTGTGAAAGCAGCTAATTACCTTTAGGTGGAAACAAAATCTGTTATAAGACTTTGCATGAAATATAGTCTCTCCTGGTTTTCAAAGCACTGGTGCCTTTTTCTTTTTAGGAATGGATTTTTTTTAAAATGAAACAGAAAATCATTGCTCACAATCTGAAACCAGGAGCTTTTCATAAATGACTTAATGGCCCTCGTGTTTCGAGATGGTGATGTTACCATAATGGCAACATGCTCCTTACTCATTCATATGTGATCCTAGGTCCTCTGGATATTTCAATAGCTTGTTTCTGCACCCAAGGGAAGATTCAGGTGAGTGTGAAAGGACCTTTAGCTTCAACTCATTGATTACTGTTTGATTTTATGGTGGAACAAAACGGTGACTAGAGGGAATGGACATAGTGCCTGGTGGGAGCAAGAGCACTAGCTTCTTGGGCCAAGAGGTAAGGAGTGTAATTGTTAACACTGAATCACAAAATACAGATGTTTCCAATTTTTTTCTTCCCCCCACTCCGCCTTGATAACATTTCTAGTGTAGTCTGCTTTCCTGAGTGCCAGTGTGTTGCTTTTGAATGAGAATCCAACCCCTTCAGTAAGAAGTAGATATTTTTATATATATATACACCACTCGGCAAAGTGTTAACAAAAATTACTCTTATGTTCTAATTAAAGAGATTTAAAGCCTGGTTCTTTGCCACCTCAGTCAGTGCGAGTTTTGCCATTGACATCATTAAGAGAAGGATTGACTTGATCGTTCCCAGGAGTCCTGCAGAATAGTTTTCCAGCCCTGATTTATCCTTACATTTGACTGGGCTGAATCCATAAGATCTGTCTAGTTTGGTGGAACAGAAGGATAGGTATACCTCGGTTAGCTTTCGAGTATGAAACTGGCTGTTGTTTACAGATCTTGCTTTCTGAAAAGGTCTCGGAGAATCAGGGTGAAGTAGATGTGTTCCACATTGCTGTGCCCAGACTATGTGATCTACTTTATTTAAACCCAGCTGAAACATATCCTCACTGCTCCATGTCACAACTAGAGGCGCAATAGGTGAGATGAACACTCTCAGCCTTAGAAACCCAGCCCCACCAGCCTTTGTTTATGGGTCACGTTCTCTTAACTTTTAACCTTGTTGTTCTCCTCGACCCATTCCAGTTTGTCAGCATTGTTTTTAAAGAATGATGCTCAGCCTAAGCACATAAGCCCAGAAGTCTAGAGTCCCAAGTATGATTGCATAGCTTGCTTCTTTACGTTACACACACAACATGCATGTTGTTGTCCAGGAAAACAATTCTTTTCTGCTACAATATCAGGTTACTGGCGCCTCAGTCTGTGAGCTGACCTCTGCTTCTTAGGTTTGTATAGCTGACAGTCAGGCAAACTGAATTGCAGCTTAAGAGCTCACTCTATAAATTTTGGCTTCCACAAACAGTCCGTACCAAACATATTGTCAGTGGCAGTGCTTTAGCTAACCACACTAAGTGGTACTCGATCCAATTGGCTGCTTAAAACAGAGTCAGAAGAGCATGAGGTGCACTCGTTCAGTACCGTCCACTGTGTGCCATTCCTTTGACATCGCTACCTCCAGGATGGCCAGGGCTGGCCTTGGTTCTCCATTTATTTTCTCTCCTTCAAACAGTGACATCCCCTCTTGACCAGGCTTTTCTTTCCCCCTTCTTCCGCTGTGTCAGAATTGACAGTTGAGCTCAATGCTGAACTCAAGACTTGGTGGAACCCCAAACACATATTTGTGGATAATAAATTCAGACCCTGAATGAACACCCATGTTGCAGCAGACGGGTACCAGGTGGGTAATGTGGGACTTGAATTCATTTAAAGGATGCTGGGGCTGTAATTTACAACCTCCTGGTGTATGTTATTTTTAAACACTTGATTCATTAACACTTCTCTAGATGTTAAAATAGGTTCATAAATCGATTGGTAGCCAGGAAAAATGAGCAGCAATGAGGTCATTTCAGTCGGAATGGGCTCATTACCATGCCAACTGTCAAAACTTTTTGAAGCCAGAGTCATACCTTCTCGCCTCTTTCAAAGAGTCAACACAGGCTGAGGGTCCTTTGGTTTGATTGTTTCTGGTAAGATGAAAAGAAATTAAAGAAAACAATCAAAGTCTAGAAAAGATGGGTAAACAGCAGATTTTGCCTAAGAGCTGAAAAACACTTGAGGTAGAGATGCTCACTGATCTTGGATGAGACTGGACAGAATGACGTGTAAGTTTGCCCCTTAGGAACTGCGTAGAAAGCTGAGGATTAGCTCCATCCTCTCTCAGTGCAGCTTCATTTTCAAGTTGTGACAGGGACAAATACTGATGTAACAACCAGCTAAAATAGGGAAAACCCAATTCCACCTCCATGTTTCTGAGATTTTTGGTTTGTTTGTTTTCCCCACCAATGAGGCTGGGTCATAAATGTGAGTCCCAAGCATAAATCAATCAAGTCATGAAACAGAAGGTCAAGGGCTAGATCTCCAGGTGGGTGTAATTTGTAGTGTTCACACTTGCTGAGATGGGCTTTGATGAGTCCACTCAGCTCAGGTGATCCTTGGCTCTGACCTGTCAACAGAGGCTAAAAGAAAGAGATAAGAGCCTGCTTCTGAGGACAGATACAGTCTTTCTCTTAGGTCCAGTCTGGACAAATGGAAACCAAGATATCTTTGGGCTAGTAGAAGATTATGAATCCCTCCACTCTTGTGTTTATTTTTGATCAGGTAACATGCAATTACTCTGTCCTTCCTGATTATCCACTCTTGCCCTTCTTATCATTTTCATTTTGTGATAGTGGTTGAATTGCTTGATCAAAGGAAGCTCTGGCTGGGCTTTATCTCAGCTAACTGTAGGCAACCAAAATATAGATAGGTAAGTCTGAGTTAGTCACTCTAGACTCCTTTTATTGTCAATAGTGATAAACAGGTAAATCCAGGGAGCAATTAATTGGATACTTGTTTGATATCTATTTTAGGATGAGATGAATCATCTTCTCTAGACGCCTCTTCCTCTCTGTTAACCGTAAAGGGTGACTAGCTTAGATGAAGGCATCTGTGTTATTGATGCTTCAAGATAGGGAAATATATTCAACCTCAAGGGAACCTCAGCCCTGAAAGTTTAAATGGATAATGATTCTAGAAACCTTGTTCTAGAACTAATAATAATGGTTAAAAAGAAATTAGAATGTCTTAGCATGAGACATGCAACATTTTATTATGATGTCCATGAAATCCTAATCAACACACATCGGAAGTATCGATACGTATGTTTGAGACATTGGTACTGCATATTGCTGTAGGATGGTGTGTTTCACGTACTACTTACTCTGCTGTAATAATTCCTGTCAATTCATCACCTTTGTGCAGATAAGAAAAACAGTGCAGTGTCATCATTGTGTCTGTCCTGCTCATATCTGCCTCAGATTAACTGTTTCAAGTTAGAGGACCCATGAAATATGAGTTTAAATCAAAGGATTTGGGCTGTAGCTTTGAACTGCACAGTGTCTTCCTAGTATCTCACTAGACAAAACTGTCCAAGGGTATTTATCTCCCACAGTCAAGTTCTTCAGCGGGCAGATAAAGCTTCTGCGTTCAGACACCTGAGTAGGGAAATTCTTTCTCCTGGGGAAAACACCTAGTGATAGGATGAATGACCTTTTCTTCCTTTAAGTATAGACAGATCACACACAATTGATTTTGACTAGATAAGTCAATTCTAGATCAACCAAAGACTGTAAATCTTCCATGTAAAGTCCATGTTCTCATATACCATATGAAGTGCTGGAGGAGATAAACAATGGGAAATGTGTATGTCTGCAGGGAAGGAGGCAAATTTCTGCTGGAGAAGTGATAAAGGTGTTATGATCAGAGGTGTCATTCCAGCTTTTCATTAAGGCTCTACTGAGTACAAAGGGATCATACCTCACCAGCTCTGCTGCTGGTATTGTTTCCACCATCACTGGTTAATCAAGGTGCTATGGATATTAGACCAGGGAAAGATCTTTTGCTGGTAGCTTGCCTTGTTGGTAGTTTTGTTTCTTTTTATCAGACAACAGATAAGAACCAAGATAGTATGAGCTTCATTCTCCCCTCGATGTATATCTTCCCTTTACACTAATGGTAGTTACATATCAGTGTTACCTTACAGTTGTCATTGTCTCTGTTTCTGGCAGACTGTTTTAAGAAATTGAAGTCAGATGAATGCTTATACAACCGCCAAGGCTCATTAGGTAATAAGAATAATTCCAAGTGATTGTGTCAACATTACTCTGTATACAACCCAGTCTCTAAGACCCAAGTATTTCTTCTTTCTTAGTCATTTTCATAGAAAAACACAAATCAAAAGATATCTAGTTTAATTTCTTGTAGCTGAGTTAAGGGTGACTCTTTTTTAAATCTTTACCACTATGTATTTATGACTCAAAAGCAACTAAGAAGCATTGAGCAGGGACACTTCTCTGCTACTTACTGTATTTCAGAATATTTTTTTCCTATCATTTAGTAAGAGGAAAATTGCAGTTTTTGTAGGTGTCAATATAAATGACCAGATATCTCTTTTTTTCTCATGCATTAATACTATACTGCTAAAGACCAAGGAAATACATGTTTCTTACAACTCTTGTTTTATGTAGGCAACTCACAGTTATATGGGTGCTTAAACAGAACTTGTGAAGAAGATGAATTTCTGAGGCAGGAAATTCTTATTTGGATTCCTTTTCTGAAGGTATGAATACCATAATTTCCTCTTTACTTTGTTTGTTACTTGGAATTAAGTCAGAAAAAAGACAAATTTGGAAAACATTTTTGTTCCTTATGTGACTAGAAGATAGTAAGGAGAACAGAAGCTGTCAAGTTTTCCTTGAGGGATATGTTTTTGATATACGTAGACAGCTAGACAAATACAGCTAGAGTTTAATTACCACCTTCTAACTCTGGAATAAAATGAAACTAATTCCAGGGCAGGCAATAGAGCTACATTAAGGTTAAGCTGTAAATAGATAAGCTGAAGGCAAAGATACCATCATCTGATGGGTGGGGAAATGAGACATGTAGAGATTAAAGGCTGGAACACCAGAAGATTTAAAGCAAGCATTAAGGTCCCCAGCTCTGAAGGATGCTCAGAAGACAAGGCTACCCAGGCTGCTGGTCTTGTTTCTGTACTTTAAATTACTCAGTCTGAATCTGACTCTACTTGTGTGAAGTACACAGAGAACTGGCTCCAGGACACAGATATCTCGGGGTGGCCTGGGGAGACTGTGCCCTTTGCACTGCAAAGGGACATTTAGGAAGTGGTTTGCAGTGCAGGACTCTAGGTATAGCCCTGTTGCATTGAGTGTAGACTTACTCCCTCTTATTCCCTGAGCGAGTTGGTCTGGGTTATAATATATCTGATTTCTTGACTTCTCCACATCTCTGACAGAGTCATTTCATGTTCCAGCCAGAGCTGAGTTACTCACACTTCAACGCTTCCATTTTGACCAGAAATACAAGTCAGCATCTGAAATACTTCATTTTGAAAATAAAACCCCTTGCAGGCCAGCAGGTAATTTCTTGCCTCTTGTATTAAATTACTGGGTGGTGTGGCAGAGGGCAGAGCTAGGACCACTGCCTCCGGTATCTCAGTGAAAAATAACTGTGCATCCTACAGTGAGCCTTGTAGGGACACATCAGTGGACACCCTTGCTTTGTTGGCCAATCTGAGTTTAAGTCTCACAGGATTTTTCCTTTCCCCAGCTATGGCTTTCCTCCTCCTCCCTTCTTATTTTTCCCAGTCCTTTGTTTCCAAAGATGCTCAGGTCTCACTTGTATTTCCAAACCCCTGCTGCTGTGAGAGAATGAAATGAGTGTGTTTCACCCTCATTAGCAGTAAGTGCATCTTGGTTTTAAGCTTTTGTTTCATTGATAGTGTGGGAATTATTTTTCTTTTTTAAATTTCTCTCTCAAACAAACACATTGTGAAAGAGGCCAATTTTCTGAGCAGTTATCAGACAGCTTTCATCCCTTTCCTGGATATACAGACCACCAAACTAATAGCTTCATGCTCTCAATTTCACACTCCAGGAATGGCATAGAAATGTAACTGGGACACATGTACCACAGAAACAGCACCAGAAAGCACAGACTTGCCCCTTATTGTTAGTTCTTCCAGGATGAATTGATTTTTAGTCTTTTTTTCTGAAAGCTTTTAAGTTCAAGGAAGAAGTATGCTTCTTTCACGGATATGTCACTTTTCTGTGAATCTTCAGTGGGCCCATTCTTCCATATGTCCCCAGCCGAGCCTTGTGTCCTGGACACCACAGTATAATGAAGTGACTCCATCAAAACATGGAGGGATCCCCTGGGTTCTGGAGACATCGATGCTGTGTGTCAGAATGATTCACAGAGTGTTAGGAGTTGGAGGGGACTATAGGTCATCTAGTCCAACGCCCCTGCCAGAGAAGGATCACTTAGAGCAGATCACACAGGAACAAGTCCAGGCAGCTTTTGCAAGTCTCCAGGGAAGGAGACACCACCACCTCTCTGGGCAGCCTGTCCCAGGGCTCTGTCACCCTCACAGGGAAGGAGTGTTTCCTCATGTTCAGTTTGAACCTTCTGTTTACCAGTTTATAGTCATTGCCCCTAGTTCTGTCACTGGACATAACTGAGAAGAGCCTGGCCCCATCCTCCTGACACCCACCCTTTAGATACTGATAATCATTGGTAAGATCCCCCCTCAGCCTCCTCTTCTCCAGGCTGAACAGACCCAGCTCTCAGCCTTTCCTCAGATGGAAGGTGCTCCAGGCCTTCATCAACTTATTGGTCCTGTGCTGGACCCTGACAAGACATTCTGAAGATAAACTCAAATTGCATGTTGATCTATACATCAGTTATGATTTGTATGTTACAGGCACCCAGCCTTTATACATCTAGTCATCTCTTATATTACAGGTATATATATATATATATATTTGAGTATCTGTAATATCCACACAAAACACAAAAGGTCACCTTTATAATAGGCAATGCAAAATCTGTAGTTCATTGCACAAATTAATGTTTTGCACAGTTGTCAGTTTATTTAATGCAAGAGAACTTTGTACAACATCTTACTCAAGTTATATTCCTAATAGAGATCTTTGACATCTCAAAAGTCTTAGCTATTTCCAGGACAACTGTTTTTTCTTCTCCTGCTGTTGTTGTCCAGCCCAATCTGTGTTAACAGGTGTGCTGGACATTTACTTCTCGCAACAGCATACTTGTTATTTATCTGATACTGTCTTTCAGTAATGCCATGAATGTGGTAATCGGGAAAATGAAACTTAAATGAAAGAGTCTTCCTTTGATACTGTTGTGGCCTCCACCTCTCATCTCCTTTCTGTGCACTTTCTGTATACATTCTGAACTTTTTAAAGGATGTTTCTACTTCATTCTTCAATCCCTTTTGGCCAGCTTTGATGCTCCTGAATGAACTTTGCTTGCTGCTCTAATCAAAGCCACCTTCCTCACTTGCATTTGAACTGGAAAGCTAAGTTTTAGTTTTCTGCATGGAAAACCTTTCCTCATTCTTGATTACAATTTTGACAAGGAAAGTCCTTAAAGGTTGAGAATATAGTTTGAAAGTCCTCACGAGCTGGGTATGTTCTTTATGGGGAGAAAAAAAGAGATGCCAGGAAACAATATTAGCAATGCTCATTTTGATTAGCAGTGAGTCTGAAATCATATAGACGGAGAGTCAGGTCCCTGTCACAGAGATAGGGAAAATACGGCACAGAACAAGGTAGTGACTGCTAAAGGTCATGCCATGAATGAGGTTAGAAAATAATTCAGTACATTGACTGCAAAATCTCACTGTCTCCTGTGGTCCTAATGTGTTGCACAGACATAAATCAGCTTGGGTTATTGTGGCAGAGTATAGTCAGTATTAAATATTTGGTGTCCTGTTATTTCTGTTGCCCAGAATCAGGTGCTTCTGAAGAGGGTTGTGAAATCTGTGTAGCAGGTAGTTAGGCCAAAAGTCATTAAGGTTGTCCCTTCATGCTTTTCAGCTAAATCATCAGATTCTCAGGAAATTGCTGTAAGGTAATACCTGGTCTGAGGTCTTTCTGTGTTTTGCTGAACTTCTTCTAAGCTACCTGACTGAGTTATTGCAACTCAGTTCATTTGTGGAGAAATAAAATAACATAAACCAAACCAGACCTTCCTGACTTTCTGATGGAGAAGGTAGGAACAATCATTATTATTCCTTTTGACCAAATTTGTCTTTGTGTGGGCATGTTGTGTGTGGTTGTGATAGGTTGGTTGTGTGATCCCAAGCCTAATATTTGGTTTCAGCTGTCCCCCTGTTTCTTCCAAAGACACATGGATTCACAGTCTGGGGCTTTCTGCTTACTGAGGGCAGTGTCCATTGGAAACAAGCCTGCCTAGCTTCACTCTGACTCTACCCAAGTTTTGTTCCCAGAGATGTGGGTGGCTTACAAATTACAAAAGCTCTGTGTGGAGCAGGTCTGAAATACAGGTCCAGAAGTAGCCTTTGCAAATGGACCTGCCACAGGCCAGGATCTGGCTCTGAATACAGCCCCTCTTTGGACCTGTTAATGGATACAGCTCAGACAGCAAATCTACGTCTTTTGGAAGTTCACTGCTCTACTGTGAATTTCTGATGCGCTTTTAGACTACTGGTATAATTTCTAGTTCCCATCTCTAGCTCTCAGGCTGCTGCTAAGAAACAGCAGCCTAAAGCAAGGATATGAACTTGCTTTCTAAATCTTCATTGGATGTTCTTAAAATCCTTCTTTGCTGGTGCTGTCCTTTGTCTTCCTTCTCTTTCAAAATTAACCTGCATTCTTGCTCTTCAGATACTCTTCCCAATGTTTGCATTGGCAGATCTGTATGTAATACTTTCATTTCTCTGATCATTGTTTTTTCCAGTACATTTCCGAACTGAAATGGACAAAGATATGCCCTCTCCTCTCCTCTCCTCTCCTCTCCTCTCCTCTCCTCTCCTCTCCTCTCCTCTCCTCTCCTCTCCTCTCCTCTCCTCTCCTCTCCTCTCCTCTCCTCTCCTCTCCTCTCCTCTCCTCTCCTCTCCTCTCCTCTCCTCTCCTCTCCTCTCCTCTCCTCTCCTCTCCTCTCCTCTCCTCTCCTCTCCTCTCCTCTCCTCTCCTCTCCTCTCCTCTCCTCTCCTCTCCTCTCCTCTCCCCCCTGCCCAGGATATTTGGTTTTCTTTTTGTACAAATTCACCTTAAATAATATTCTAGCATTTTTATAGGTACATTCTGTTGGGTGATCTGGAGTGAAAATGTAGATTTTCTAAGCACTGTATCAAACATTTCAGTTACATCTCAGATGAGAAAGCATAAAGGCTTTATTCATATTGTGCTTGTTTGTGCCACTAAATCACAGCTCCTCAATGGGGAGACTGTAAAGTGGAATGGAACAAAAGACCTCATGGTACCACAGAGTGAAAAAGAAGTCACATGCCAAGGGAGTGATAGTCTTCCAATGGATCCTTTTCATTGAACACATGGAGGGTATTAAACTTGCCTCTAGCCATTACAACTTAGATCGAACCTTGACCAAGAATGAAAGACTAATGTAACTATATATCTGCAGTTGCAGTAGCTGTTATCCTGCCCCATCAGCATCTGGACGACTTATTCTTCTCAGTAGATTTGGTGAGATGAACCTGAGTGAGCACAAATTCCATCAGCAGTTCCTGAGTTTCCCATGAATATCTGTGGGACAGACAGTGTCTTGAAGTAACTTTGTTTTGAGAATAACATCCCCTGGGAAACCACCTGAATGCCGTACGGGGATGTGCTTTGTTGAACAGACATCCCTGTCATTGAGTAGTTTTCAACTCTGAGGACATCTCTGCCATACTGCACACAGCAAATTCCCCTACTACATCTTCAGGATACTGATAGTGATTCTTTGAGTATTTTTTACAGGTAGCACTGCACCTGCTTTTCAGTGATCATACCCAGGCCTCAGAAGCTCTGTTTGCTGATAAGAAGGTCTTACAGAAATGTGATACAAATCTTTTAGAATACCTTTTTGTAGATCAGATTTTCATGTTGCCTCCATCCATTATACAAACTATCCTGGCATTAAGGGGAATTAGATTGATTTGACATGATTTGTTCTTCACAAACTCATGTTTCATCTTATTATTCCCTGGCTTGCTTACAAATGACTCAGTGAATAATGTGTTCCAGTATGTTTCTAGGCTTCAAAGTGAAACTGAGACTGGCTCATTATTGCTGACTTGCCTTTTTATTAGAGCAAGTCCTATGCTTGCCCTTCTGCAGTGTGCATACATTGTCTTGCGTTCTCAGTTGGGAACTTGTATTCTCAGATATAACTTCACAAAGGAAGTCCTGTGAAGCTCATAACCACATAAATGTCCAACTTCCTATCTTCCCCCAGCCAAAGCCAGAGCTCACAGTGTTCTGGCAGCACAGCTGTGATCTCCCTTCATCCTTGACCCAAAGGCATTTTCCACTAGCCAGCTGCATCTTGCTGTCTTCAGCCATGGGTTGAGATGGTCACCTCTTTTCCAGGAATGGTCTGACATGGAAATTTACTTTCTCCTATTTGTCTCTCCTTTCTGTCATGAGCTTTCTTGTTCCACCATCCACACATGCTTCCTCATCCATCTGTTAAGGATCAGATGGAAGAATTCCTGATGAGTGCTGGAGTATTAAATGAGCTGAACTACCATCCCCTATTGCAACAATAAAACAAGGGGACTTTCAGCAACAAAACCTAAAAGGCAGAAATTTTAAAACAGATCAAAGAAAATATATTCTCTACAGTGTATTGTCACGTGATATCAATGTGATGGGATGAATGTTGGAATTCTTATCCTAGCCTTATTCCTCCTGAGCCATATTCCTCATGAAGACCGAGATCCCAGAAAAATTAAAAAGGAAACTAAATGCCATCATGAAGTAATTATTTAATACATCGGTTTTTAACCAGGTTGTGTTTAAATACTGCAAACTTTACCAGCTAATGCCAGAAGTTAAGAGGTCTCACTTGAGGTGTGAGCAGTAACAGGCCAGTGAACACTCTAAGGTGGTTTTAAAGGGAAAGAAATGGGAATATTTTAAGCCATCAGGTTCCAGTTAATATTTCCCCAGTGGAAAAACGGTAATTGTCAGATAAGGGAAGAAGATAACTTCCTATAAAGCACCTTACATTTTTGTCTGAAACAAGGTGGACAGGGAATAAATCTGGAAAACTATAAAAATGGCTGGCATAAGCAAATTTCTACTTAACAAACAAGAAAGAAAGATTCCTGGACAATTCACAATCCTTTGCATCCATTGTCAAAACCTTTATTCCTATTAACATCCCAAACAGGATACAGAAATAATTGGTCTCATCAGCGTAGCACTGATTGATTATTTCTTTATAGTCAGTTGTGGCCTCTATCACTCTGCTCAGCTCCGGGTTTACAGACTGGAAACAGTTTTTGCTTCCTTTTCTGAAATCTGTTTTTCATAGCTCTGCTCTTTCTTCAGTACGTAGACCCAAAAGGGAGCAACACTACTGGTACTGTAAGAAATGTAAAGAAGAAAAGCCGGAGAAGGAAACTTCTGATTGTGATCTTGTCTAGTAGTAGTTTACAGGCAGCTTTCCTAGAAGTAGATGGTACAGATACTCAGAGCAAAGGTATGTCTTCTGAGGCCTCCAGAAATTGTTACAAAAAATGTGTGAATAAAGGAGTTTGGGTGGGAGGGGGTGGATATGCTAAATTATTTTAAGAATCACCTGCACTGGATCTGAAACAAAAACTTTCAGTGTTTTTTGTCAATGAGATAAAAGGAAGTGAGAAGAAAAAGTGTATGGCTGTTCAACCCACAAACATACAGTTTGAAAAGGAGGAAACTTTTCAGTGTATTTACACTAAATAACTGAATGCTATATTTAATAACAATCCCAACTAAGTATCTGAGTCCAGTTTGAAAGGAAAAACCCATCTGAAAATGAAAAAGAACAACAAAATTAAAATACATTGAAATGATGATTCTCCAAATTGAATCTGAGCCTGTGAGAAGTCCTGTGGGACTGCCTGGTTTTGACAAATCTGAAGGCATTTTGCCCAGACCTTGTTCTTTGTTCAAACTCTTTCACGTTCCGGCTCTTGGTTTCCTTGCCGGTTTCCTCAGCTCACTCACCATGTCGCAGCATTCTCACTGTCTTTCTCTCCTGGGGACACTTCTTGCAGAAGGAGGTGCATTGTTTGCAGGCAAATCAGGTGTCAGAGCTTTTACTAGACGCGACTTCCTCTTGAACACAAAACTGCACTTCCAGCAATACATCACTGCCATTGTACAGGTTGGTTTGCAAAGAATTTTCTGAGGTCAGCATCCTTCGTTGTGCGAGGCCAGACCTTCAGTTATTACCTAGCTTATTATGAGGGAAATGCACAGCTGGCTGTGAGGGCTGTTGGATAACGTGTCTCTGCTGCTGGGAACAGCTTTGGCCCAGGGGTGAATAGTGTGGAGATCTGCAGGGACAGGAGGAGCTCTCCTGGAGAAAGAAAATGATGTGTTCTCCCTTCTCAGCTGGCTGAAGAGTGGCTGGGGATTTGTTTTCAGCTGGTGCAAGGTGGAGCAGTCTCCTTGCTCTTTTGTTCTGTATCTGGTGGTAGTCTGACCCATGATTAGGGAAAATGTAAAGGTGCAGTGGATGCATTTGTCTGTGGGGGCAGTGGCACCAGGGCAGTCTGGATAAGTCTGAGATCCTGGCACAGATCAGCTGGTCACTAGCCCTACTACCCCATGGAAGAGCACATGTCAAGAAGAAGGTCTAAGAGGCACTTTAGGGTCTGGCATCTCTCATGACCCAGGTGTTTCTTTTCAGACAGCACAGCTTCCTCCCCACCTTGTGCATCGCAGTGTATTGATACAGGTAGGAAATTAGTGTTTGATCATCTGAATTTGCTGCCTGGGAGAGGAACTATGGCAAGTACTGTCATATGCTATGTTTTTGCAGCATGTTCCCATATGGTGTCATCAGGACTAGCAAAGCTAGTTCATGAATAAAGGCTCAGCATTAATCTGGCAGCTGTTGCGTGTGACTTTTTGAATTGCAGCAAATATCATTTCAGAGTTTCTCAACACTGAAATTAAAAGAGAGAACATGCCAGAGGAGTTTAACTTCCACTGAAATTTTCCTCATGAGTTAGAAACTGAACTGATAGACAGTCTTTGGTCCAACAAACCACCTTTTCTTCTTGTCCCCAATTTTCAAGCACGAAGGGTTGTGGCAGGAGTAGAGGACGTCAGATGCTGTGGACCTGAGCCAAAGCAGAGAGGATGTGTAAATCTGGTAGAACGGGTAGTAGAGAGGAAGAATGAGTTAGCCTTTTTTTACTCATGTGGGTGGGAGAAAGGTAGTGCTATTAGACACTGTTCAGCTCCAAAGCAATAAAAAAGAAAGAAAGAAGTTCATGACAGGCTGTGAAACTTCCTGTGAATCTGACTCATTGTTTGAGCTAACATTACCTTTCAGTGACTGGAGCGGCAATATGTAGTCAACTGGCAACGTAACGCCAGAAAGGACAGTGAGGGAGCTGTATCACAAATGTTAATCCTACTATTAGGCTATCTTATTTATCTGTGGTTGCAGAAACAATGCACTAAGCGTGAGGCCATGAGAGCATCAGCCAGTCGCAGTGTCTTGTGTCCTACCTGTGTGCAATAGGAAGCCAAGGTCAGCTCTGACATGAAAATGTTAGGGGCTACTTAGCATAGCAAGTTGCCACAACTGGTAAAATGACCATGGGCTTGCAAATTACTTTGTCTATACAAAAGTAGGTTGGGAAAGGAAGGGCAAGGGTGTATGAATGTGACAACCCCTGAGTAATACAGCCAGCCTATGCAGCTATGAGAACTGCAAGGCTAATCCCCAGGCTCTCCTTCCAGGCCCTCTCCTACCACGAGGAGCTCTTTCTCCTCAGGGTTCCTGTGGAGAAGCTGTGTGTTGCCTCTGCAGATAAAAATCAAGAAAAAGAGTGACAGAGGGCTCCATTTCTTGCTCAGTGAGACTGACTGTAGGCCTGCTTCCAAGGCTGCTTCAGTCAATGGGAAGCCTTGCTTCCTTCAGGGAAGACTATTTACAACATCTTCATATGAGTGGATTTTAAGGGGCATCTCTAATAATGTGGAATAATAACGTGGAATAGTAATGTGTTGCTAGCACTTGAAGATAGTAACAATATGTTGGAGGTAGGTCATCAGATCATAAGGACCACAGCAGCTCTCAAGGAGCAGCTGAGCGTTTGTTGTGTTAGGTAAATTTTTCCATGGCAGTTTAGGGTGGGACCAAACAGTGAGATGTGGATGTGACCTGGTGGTGAGAGCACGCTGCACAGCCTCTGCCATGGGGTACATTTGTACAAGGTAAGAGCTCTGTTTCGGCCTTGAGCAAACCATGCTTTAAACAGTGGAGGTCCCTCTTCTCTGCAGCGAGTGATGGTCACTCCTCAGCTGTCACCAAGTATTAGAGTGTAAGGTGTAAGCTCTGCAGCTCCTGCCTGTGCCCCTGTAGCATGGTTCAAGTTCATCCCTGCACCTAAACCCTTCAAGACATCAGAGGGTACTAGGCTCCTGACTGGAAAGCTAGGAGGATATTCAAGCTACTCCAACATGAAATGTGTCCAGTTTCTTTTCCCTTGCCTTGGTGACTTGTTTTGGTTTTGAATACACTAGATTTTTTTCTGAGACTTCATTAGAAAAACTCCAACCCCTCACATGCAAGTGGGGGACAATTGCCAAGGAGCACCACGTAAGGGTTAAATTTACAAGTTTGTGGTGTGTTAGTAAGTGCCATATCCATGTCCTTCATATGCAAACCCATCTCCTCTTAAAGACGGTGACAAACCAAAGGATTTATTCATGGCTAGGCTTGGGCCCTTGCTCTTCAACCAAAAGCAGTGGGGAAATGCAGTCCTTCTGCTTTCCCAGTCTGGACAATGTCTGTGTAGTAGGTGTCTCCTTCAGGGCTACTCCACCGAAGGATGACACGTTCAGGTCTCAGTGGATTTGGGATGGACTACACCGTCTGCATTATTTACCATACAGGCACCTGGCCGCTAGGAAGTGTGCAGAGACCACCATTTGGATTTCTTCTCCTCTACCAATCGGCTGGGAGAAGCACAGCTCTTAATTTCTTTGCTTTAGGCTGAGCGCTCTGAATTGGGTTACTTTTGAAGTTGAACACCCCTTTCCTCCTCCCCTCCCTGTCCCACACACACATCCTCTCCTTCCCTCTGAGGGAAGTGCTGCTGCATAACGCTGCAGGGAAGAAAACAGGGATGACTGACACCAGATTTATTTGAAAGGTGCTTTTAAGGCATCAGCCTAGGGACGCTGTGGGAAGTCTGGCCCCAGGAGGTGTGAGGTAGCTCAGGAGTCAGAAGAGGAAGGTGGAGCAGGGCCAGCTAAAGCCATGTTAAGCCAGCTCTTCTGTTCTTAGCTTTTAAAGTTTAAATCCTGCTGCTCTCAGCCAATCTATCATCTGTTTGTCATATAGCTATTGATTTTACATACAGGTAATAATGTGTTTCAGTGCAACATATTTATAGGCACATGCATAAAATAATAAATAGATTAAAGAATAGATAGATAGACCAATAGACAGACAGACAAACTGATATTTTCTGCTTTCATACTGTACTGGACACTGGTATAGTACTCCTTGAGTGAAAATGAATAAATAACAAACCAAATGACGGGGGAGCTGGAGGAAGCACTGTGTGTCCTTTTGTCTATGGACCTACCAACCTACCTGACTTCCACCTTGACATAAAGGGTGTCTTAAGTCCGTAAGCTATCTTGTTGATTTGGGGGCAATTACTTTAATATTGAATACATACAAAAGTCATCTTTTCCCCCAATACCAGAACCTCTGTGTTTAAACCAGTGCCTACGAAAATAAATGGGACTTGGATGGGCTTTAATCCTCTCTCTTTGTAAAGTTTCTGCCTAAGGCACGTTTGAAGAATAACAGTAAAAGAATAAATATATCTGTAGCAGATTTTTATTACTCTGTGTGATGTCTTGCATACCCAGGTATGCTCAGATATCAGTTGGAGGTCTCACATGCAAAAAAGGTCCTGGTATTGCAGGTGGACTTCTTTATCACTCTTTATATCTACAAGGTTATTCAGTATGTATGCCTATACAATCTATGTATCTCTACATTATATATACTATATATTATATATATATAATAAATGTGTGTGTGTAGCAGGTCTGTAGGGTATGTGCATTGGAAAGCTGTGTGTGTATCTGAAAAAAATCCTCTGTGTTGTCTAATGCAGACAGGCAGTCAAACATTCGGCAAGGATTCCAGGCGGTGTGAAGGTAAGTTGAGTGAAAATGTTTATGCGAATGTTCAAAGCTGGGGAAGTTTGAATCTTGTACAATACAATTAAAATGTGTATTTTAGTGATAACTGAATCAGAAATAAACACAAAGAAAATATGAGAGAAGAAAGGGGGAAAAAATTACGCACTGCCGACATGCTCTGAATTAATTTGCTAGGTAGAAACCATGATGTTGATGTAGATACTCTATCTGCAGCTAGCTCCACAGTGAGAGGAATAACCTCTGTCTAATACTGTGTTGATATGAAGGACTTTGACACAGTTTGAAAACACGAGTGATATATTAGAGTTAAAAAATAGCATTTCTGTATTATAGGGTCCAAAGGAAATAATTTATGCTGCAGGCTTTTTTGTTCTAGTGACGATTATTTTATGAGAAATAGGGTTTGATTTCTAAACTTAGCTGTGCTGCCCACAAACAGTACTTTCTGGGGATTAACGATTGATCTTTCCATTTCTCAGCTTTCCTTGGTTCTCCTCACATTTTCTGCTTCCTAATGTGTGTGTGTGTGTGTGTAAGCTCTGCAGCCAAATGCAGAATAGTCATCTGGCAGAAGCAGTAAGCCACTGGAATACAGACGTATTTCTGTCTCCAAATTTTACCACATTTTCAGTCTGAAGACTGAGGATGGTTGAAAGATTAAAGTTTGACATTCATTTATGTTGTCCATTGAAGGGGTAAGGGAATTCCCTTTCTTTAGTATTTTGAACCCGTAGAATAGATGGCTGAAGTCAGTATCCCGGCAAAACATTTGCTGATTTTTCAGAGCAAAGGTTTCAGAATTAGAAAGGCAGCTCAGAGGAGTGCTCGAGCACATGCTGAAATATGTTCTTCATGATGGAACTAATAATCTTTCCAATTTAGGATGGGAACATGCATGTGTTTTATTTCCCTCTGGTCTGAGCTCATTTCCCAGGTTTCTAGCAAGCTGTCAATAAATCTCAGGTGAGCAAAACTGGTCGGGCAATTGCTGGCATACTGCTAGACAGCCACTAATCCCAAATATCTATAAACTGATCATGCCCCTATATATTTATCCTCTCATCTCAACTTCAGCCCACTTGTGCTTTACATGCAGGGTGAACATTCTTCTGATGAGACTCTAATCCGACTGTCTCCAAAGCACAACTACTGTGTATATATTACATAAAAACCCGAGCAGGCTGTGGAGTCCTTTGCTGGAGCTGGCTGTATGAAGCAGAACAGCCCTTGAAAAAATTGCCTTTTTGAATTATCCTTCTAGACCCAAATTAACTGCTTCAGGCTTCAAATTGTTATTAGAGGCGTTTAAACTGGCAGCATAGTACATGGTCACTTTATGTTTCCTCTATAGCCAACAGAGCTCTGTAGGCACCTGCTGAGGGTGATTCACATTATCTCGTATCTGAATTGTTCTGCGGTTGCCACTATCTTACCTCAAGAGCAACTACCTGCCTAAATTAGATGATCCTGTTAGTGCCTTAGGTGGGAGAAACTGGTCCTGGGCTTGGTTATATGGAATATCTCAATGGGTTTTGTTAGCACAGAAGGAGTACTTCTGCTATACCTCTGACTGCTTATGCATCGAGCCAGGCAAAAGCACCTGAAACAACAGAGAGTGTTTGCCATTCATGTCTTCATCATGCCTTTTTTTTTTTTGTTGGTTTTTTTTTTTTTTCAATTTTCACATTATCATGTACTTAGATGACACAGAAATTACCACTTGACCTAGATGTCAAACCAAACACAATTGGCAAATAAACCAGTTGAACAGGTAATGATTATCAATAGATTAAAATCTGTTAACATAAACTGCTGGGCCAAATTCTTTTGAATAACATGCATTCTCGGAAATCAAGTGTTATTATATAAAAATGAAGATTAATGAGTGAATAAATGTATATTGGTGTCTTACCTGAATTGATTCAGATAATTCAAATTATCACTAAAACTTCAGATGGCATATGCAACCAACATGATCTCTGGGGACCATATCTTGTAGTCAGTGACCACACAGTGGACTGAGCATCTACAATCACATCCAGCTGGGTTTGGCTGCATGAGCTGGGTCACTGAATAACCGCCTGGGTCTGAGAAGGGTGTGGGTGGCCTTTGTTACAAATCTAGAGTGAGAATTAATCATACATCACATGCCTCCAGGCAGACACTTTCCTTTTTCAACAAATAAGCACCTATAAAGTTGTACCAGTACCGTAAACATGATCAATAATACAATAGAATATTCTTTATAGGAGCACTCCCATCTGAGATTTTCCTTCTTGTGCTAGCGACTAGAGAAATACAAATAATTCTGAGTTTTTATGGCTTGTTCCTACTTCTATTTCACAACCCACCTTTCCTTGCTGACTGTTGCAAGAATGTTATTGTTAAGCACTGATGACCTCTGCACCTTAAACTCTGTGCTAATCCTGGCATACTCCTTTACATTTCAGTTTGCTGCATACCTTAACATGAGGCCGGCATGTTTTGCATTGCAGAAAGGAATTTTGGGCTCATAACCTGTATTTCATGGATAAACACGTTCTGCTAGTGGAAGCACCAGTGGTTCAGGCATATCTTACTTTCTGACGCTGTAGAAAAGAAATGTTTGGAATGAGGCAGCTTGAACCGTTTCTCCACTTCGTACATGCTTCAAGAAAGAAAGAGACGGGAAAGCTAGTGGTTGGGAGAAAGTCCTCACCCATTTCTGTCCTATTGCTTGTGACTAAATAGCAGGGTCAGTGTTGGATTTCTGGATAGCTGCCGGGCCTTTGTTACTGCTGTTTTTGGCTATGTCTGTTTTGTATCTCAGGAAATAAGTCAGAGAGCAATCTGAGGTTGCCAGCCCTCCACTACCTAGCTCTGTTAACTCAAGATACCTTTATGCCATGCAGCACACCAAGCTGTTCAGGATGCCTACAGATCCCATTTTGTTACCTGTTACTATGGCACTGTGAAGCCCCTGTGTGGGCCCACAAAATGTAGAATCAACTGAAGTTCCTATGTATCTTTGCTCTGTTGGGTACAGAAAAAACAGGAATAGAAACTCTTAATAGGAAATGGGCATCTGGGCATCCTTAAATGTCAGTCAGAGGACCAATTATCCAAAGATTTACAGCATCATTAAGGAAGTTTTCCATAGACTGTGTAAAGGAAGGAAGGAAAGAAGAAAGGGAGAGAAGAAGAAATAAATGAAGAAAAGGAACAGAAAAAGAAAGAAAACAGATCTGCGAGCAATCCTCTTCAGAAAAGTAGTTGTAGTTCATTGAACCTTGTCTTCCTTTTGCCTCCCTGATCTTAGGTAAACATTTGAATGAAGTCCAAACCAAACACACACACCAAAATAGCATAGGGTGTAACTGATACAATCTCCAGTACTAACAGAAAAGGCTACTTTGGAGTGGGAAGGGAGAGACCTTTTCCTAGAACAGCTATTGCTTAGGTGAAGACTATCGTCCCTTTGACTGTACAATGGGGATTAAGTACTTCCTATAACAAGCATAACAAAATGTCCCGTTTTAGAAATGTGGCAGTTGCTGAGATAGTAGAGGAGCTCTAAAGATTTGGTGTCTTTTCACAGTGCTTTTAATGAAATTGTCCTGAAGTCCCTCATAAATATTTTGACCCCATATATTGGAGTAAGTAATCATGTCATCTTTTCTATGCAGTAATAATTTCTCTTTTCTAACTTCCTGTCAACAGTGTGTGTGTTGTGGGAAGGAGGTGAGGATGAAAGGCAATGTATCAGCCAAGAGGAGAAGTGCAAGTCCCAGAAGTGAGTAACTTTGGCCCATCTGCAAGACAAAGGCCCATTATGAAATGTTATCAGTTAAGTTCAAGGTGTGTGGTGCTGTCTACGTGCTGGAGAGAAGGGATGCCATCCAGAGAGATCTGGACAGGCTGGAGAGGTGGGCCTGTGCCAACTACAAGGAGTCCAACAAGGCCAAGAGCAAGGTCCTGCAACTGCGTCAGGGCAATCCCAAGCACAAGTACAGACTGGGCAGAGAATGGATCAGGAGCAGCCCTGAGGAGAAGTACTTGGGGATACTGGTGGATGAAAAGCTGGACATGAGCCGGCAGTGTGCACTGGCAGCCCAGAAAGCCAACCGTATACTGGGCTGTATGTAGAGAAACATGGCCAGCAGGTCGAGGGAGGGGATTCTCCCCCTCTACTCTTCTCTCATGAGATCCCACCTGGAGTTCTTTGTTCAGCTCTGGAGCACCCAACATAAGAAGGATATTGACTGGTTGGAGCTAGTCCAGAGGAGGCCACAAAGATGATCGGAGGGCTGGAGCACCTCTGCTATGGGGACAGGCTGGGAGAGTTGGGCTTGTTCAGCTTGGAGAAGGCTCTCTGTGGAGACCTTAGAGCACCTTCCAGTACATGAAGGGGCTACAAGAAAGCTGTAAGGGGACTTTTTACAAGGGTCTGTAGTGACAGGACAAGGGTTAATGGGTTTAAATTGAAAGTGGGGAGATTTAGATAGGATATCAGGAAGAAATTCTTCCTGAAGAGGGTGGGGAGGCACTGGAAAAGGTTGCCCAGAGGAGCTGTGGGTGCCCCATCCCTGGAAGTGTTCAAGGCCAGGCTGGATGAGGCTTGGAGCAACCTGGTCTAGTGGAAGGTGTCCCTGTCCATGGCAGGGGGTTTGGACTTAGATGATATTTAAGGTCCCTTCCAACCCAAACCATTCTATGATTCTATAAGGTTCTCACCTTCTTGGTTAGGCAACAGAGGAGACAGACAGGGCCAGGATAGGATGAAGATAGCTTAGGTCATTTAAATGCCTGAAGTTAGTTATGAGGAGGTTGAACCATGCAGCATTTCTTGTCAAACTCAACTGCTTTGATGGAGGCATCACACCTGATATGTGTTGAAGATGTCTTCACATATCTAATGTGTCTAGACTTACCAGCCTTTCATATCCTGCATGTTGCAGGAATCTATAGATGATAGGGCCATTATGGTGGGCAAAACCTGCATTGCATTTTCACTGGTGTAAATCAGCACACCACCACCCATGGTTAGAGCTGCATACATTTAGCCCAGGTGAGGAGCTGGGCCCTTGCCAGTGTTGGCTGTTACAGAAGATATAAAAGGTCTTTATATGAGGAGGAGGTTATGGAAGGGAGTGGTGGCTTATTATGAAGATGGGGCTGAGCCTGCCTTTGGGACAGATCTGTGCAGCTGTTTAGGAGACAGAAAAACCCAGGCCACATGTGTCTGGAACATGATTTCTGGGGTTTAAAAGGAATCTTTGACTTTTGCAGTTCTGAGCACAGGTTGTCCTGTGCTCTATTGCACTGTGCCGTTCACAGCTCTCACCATTGCTTTGCACTGGGTACAAAACGTTCCTCTCTGGAGGGCCTGTGATCTTCTGGGAGGGTTGCTGCTGGCTGTTAAAAGGCTGCTGCATTTGCCCCAGAGGAGGGGAGGGGTACGGATGCACACCAGATTTCCACATTGTGTGAAAGGAGCCTTATAATTATCTTATACATTACAGTTGGAAGCCTTAGGCAAAGGGTAGGCTCCTGTGCTTTCTCCTGACCCATTGTGTGAAGTTTCATGTGACGCAGGGTGGGAAGGTGGCTGCCTTTAGACGTCTTTGTCGTGTAATGATAGTCATTACGTGACAAACGGGGCAGGGCCAGCCTGCCTGGGCATGGGTCGAAGTTGGACGGTGTGGCTGCAGGACACGTTGGGTGCTGCAGTGGGGAAGGGGCTGGGACATCACTGAGTGCTGGGAGCTGGGGCTTGTCTCGGAGGGTTTCAGAGTGTGGGTCATCCTCTGAGGTGGTCATGCAGCATTCTGATGTCTCTTCTGAATGTGAAGTCCATGGGAGGTGTGTGGTAAAGGCTAACCCAGCTGCCTGCCACTGCTTGCCCCAAGGTGAAGAGCTGTTTCCACCATCCCTTCCTTACTCATCCTCTGACGAGGTCTCACCTGCGTCTTGTCCCTTTGTCCCCAGAGATGGGCCAGCTCAGCACCTTTTTGCACCTCCCAGCTTTGTCTCGGTAATAAGAGCTGGTGTACCCCACAGAGTCACCTTCTCCATGCTGGCCCAGGGTGTCTTTGGAAAAGCAAAGATGGGATAAAATGGGGAAATTTTGACCTTTGTATGAACAGATTGTACTTAGCTGTTGTCACTGTGGTATAATAGGAGAGGATTTGCTTTTGTGAGGAGGGATGGATGCCCTGTAATCCCCCTTAGCCTGGTCCAGCGCACCGTGTGTGGTCTGGGTGCTGAGGTGCTGTTGCAGATAAACTCACTTGTTCAGGCTGAAGCTGCATGCAGCCAAAATTAATTCCAGGATTAATGTTTGAGCTGGCTGTGGAGAGGCTGCTCATCTCATAGAAATGCTGTGATTTTTGGACTAATGGTAAAGTCACCTCTCAGAAAGGGATAAAATCAAATTCACACAAAATTTCCACAAAGAAAAAAAAAAATCAGGTTTTATTGGGTTTTTGGTTCACATAACTAAAAATGTTCTCTTTGTGTCCAGCTTTTTTGTCCAGAAAAATACTTTCATTTTTCTGAGTCTGTATTTTTCACTGAAAAGTTATTTCCAACAGCATAAGCACAAGCCTGGTCTTTGAAAGTGCTGAAGTGAAATGCTTTGATCACCTTGAGAGAGTTTTCTAGCAATTCTTGAAGCCCACCAACTTGTTCAAATGGACCTTGGACAGGGTAGACTTCCAGGAGCTGACAGAATCAAAGTTTTACGAAAGAATTCCCAGTCTGTGGCACACCCCACCACCCCACCCAGGGGAGAGAGATTATGGGAACTCATATCACAGAAAGATCAAGCATCAGTTTAATCACCTCTTGTTAATTCCTCTCTTATATTGGATTTTAATACATTTTTAATCTGTTTTTCATTCTTCATGCTTTATCACCTGGGTGATCTGAGTGAACAGGAACCAACCTGATGCTGGGATGGAAAGGCAGCAGGGGTGGTGTAAAAGCAGAAGCAAAATTTCCCAGGAGGTTGTGGAGGAGGAATGTAAGCTGAGGACTGGTGTGGCAGAAAAACTCTAAACTGGGACTGAGGCAGCTGCTGCGACATGGTGCTGTTGTGTGACCTTGAGTTCCTCCAGCCTTTTGATGGCTTGTTCAGTTACATTCTCCTTGAGTAAGTAATTTCTTTTTTCTGTGTACAGCACCAAGCAGACTGAAATCTTCTTCCCAGCTCCATCCTCTAAGTAATGCCACCCACACAAAAAGAAAAATCTTGCAAACTTAAACTAATGACACAGAGAACCTGTCAAAAACCCCTTCTGAGGGACTTCTCCCATCCCCCTCCATGCTGAACTTATTTTTCCTTGGGTTCAAAAAGACCCTTATCAACGCTTCAATCTTTCCATGTAAATACATTGACAAGTGTCAGGCCCTGGCAAACCTATAATTAAGGCTGAACACAAGTTGCTAATAAAAGCTAAGAAACTCTGGGTTGAGTTTACTTACATTATCCCCACTGGGCACTTTCCATCAGAATTTTTATCTGTCTCTGCAAATGCCACTTTGACATTATTTTTACAGAATCAGTCAAACGCGGACCCTACACGCATCCTCCTCCTTGTTGAGAAGATGCTCCAGCTTCAGAAATAGATTGTTGTTGTTGTCACTGCAGCTCCTTTGACTCACAAAGCACAGTGAGCTTTTGGAAGGAGAGAAAGAATGAGAAAAATAGAGGTGGGGGGAAGAGAAAGAGAGAGAATTGGAGAGAGAGAAAGAGAGAGAGAGAGAAAACGTGAGCCAGAGATTGTGGCAGGCTTTACAAATTGGCACAGTCTTATCAACAGCATTTCATGGTTTTCTGGAACTCTTTCAAAGGGAACTTGCCTTTGTGTGCACTGGCTTAAGCTTTACTAATATTTAAAGCTATATTTAAAAGTTTATGAAAATTACTTCTGAGTTCCCTCTGTCTCTTAAAATCGCCGAGGCCGATGTTTGCTTCTCGCTGTTCTCCTGCTCACCCCCCTTCCCTCAAAGTTTCTGTGGTTTTCCCATCCTCTTAGTCCTTCCTTGGCAGGCTCTCTGCTTTTCCTTCTCCCTCCCTATTTGCTGTGCTCCCTTCTCCCAGCCTCCCCCCTCCCCCAGCCTTAATTTCTAGGGTGGCTGGGAGAAGGATTTTTTCTGTGGGTCTGTTTGTAATGGGTGAGATCCAGCTTTCAGCAGCGCCACTCTCCACTACATCAGTAAGCATGTAAGTAAATACATCTCTCATGTTCTTTCTCTTGGCTCGTTGCTTGGACAAAGGTCAACTGGCTTTTTCCCCTGCTTCCCTCTCTACCCAGCTTGGTCTGGGTCAGAAGAACGTAGTTTGACACCTCTAACGACCCATGGTGGCATCCTCATCCTAAAGCAGGTGTTGAAATAGTCCAGGTGATCCTTACTGCAGACACACATCACTTCTGAAGAGATTCCAAGTTAGAAATCAGCCGAGCTTTGTAGTGATCAGTGAAAGATGGTCCAAGCTCCAAGCTGTGTCCAGATTTACCTACAGCCACTGTTATTTATGTGTGGGTGACGTTCAAGTGCATGTTGTGCCTGAGTACCAAGGCTGTCTGAAGGAGGAAAGTCTTAACAAGATGTTGAATGTCTTGATCCAGAGGTGTGCCCTTGTTCTGAGCACAGATGAAAGGAGGACATGTGGAGATGAGGGTGGTCCAACTCAGGCCTCTGGCAGCCCATTTCTCAGTGTAGCTGTTCCAAAGGGTGGTGGTGACACTTGGGTAGGGTTTGTCCGGCTCCTGCTGTGATGGCTGTGTCTGAGCTGCTCACCCTTTTTAAAGCATCGCCCTGACATAGACATCTGCAGAGGAACTGCATCTTAAAAATTCCCATTTCTCTTCAGGATTGTTGATGGAGCTGGAGGTGACTTTCTCAGTGTTGTATCTACACCTTAGAGGTCTAAATAAAGGTAAGATGAATTCTTTCTGGGGTAAATCGTTTAGGTTCAAAGGTGTTAGGTCCCAGTTAATACATTCTAAAAGGACTTAGAATATTTTTGCATTAGAGTTTTAGTTGTATCATAAAATAACCATGTTAGCTAATGTGATTTTAAACACGAAGTGTGTGACAGTAGCCATACTAGGTCAAACCAGAGGGCCCTCCTAGTCCAGTGTCCTGTTTCCAACAGCAGTCAAGAGTAAAAGGTTAAAGAGAAAAATAAACTACCAATAGGAAAAAACAATATCTGTGTCTCCAGTAATCACTGATGTAGACATCTTCAGAAGACACATTTATACAACCAGGTTTAATAGCCCTCAGGCTGCCTATCTGTTGAAATCTGCCCCCCCCCCTCTTTTTCATTTGTTTTTAAATATAAGCTTATACCTTGGCTATATCCAGCAGCAATGTCCTGTTTTCCTAGTTTAGATCCAGCTGATGAAGACATGGGTGATTCTTTGCCTTCTTCCCAGTGTCCTGGAAAGTGCCTGCTCTGCACCTGGGGCAATTTGGTGGAGTTATACTGGCTTCAGACAGGATGATCTTCTACGACTTTGCTACAACTTCAAAAGAGCTAGGCAAATGTGCCCTATCTGGGGAAGTGACCTCTTGCTTTACCTTATTCTATAGCATTAAAAGAGCACCTTTAGTGTAGGAGAATGCCGAGCAACGCTCTCATCTATAGGAACGAACCACAAGGAAAAGCGATAAATGACTTCTGTATTCCATAGTGTATCAGTTATAAAAGCAAATCCTTTATATAAATGAACCCCAGATCCTTTAGATTCCCTTTGAAGAAATCTTGTCCTCTGGCAGCTGGAACCGCAGTGCTGGGAGTGACAGAGGTAGTGGCTGGGAGACATGGCTGTCTGTGAGAGATAGGATCAGTGTTCCTGCAAGGGACAACTGCAAATTTGGTGTTACAGTGAGAATATAAATCCTCTTAGATTTTACTGCTGGTTTTGGAGAGAGAAGGAAACTAGATTTAGAAAAAATGAGATATGTATACACATGTACATATAAATATTTATAAAGTCTGTGTATAGATGGTAACACCAAGCTATGAGGTAGAAAGTATATTATGCTTTAATGCATTAATCAGCCCAGGACTGAAGAAGTATATATGAGCCTCTCTGTTTGACAAGGCAGGGGAAGGTTAAGTGATTTGCCAGAGGCCAGAGACTAAATCAGTGTCACAGACAGGATGAGAAAGGAAGAGACTCCAGTTCAGGTGGGATTCTCGATAGGATAAGCAATACCAGAAAGAAACAAGGCCCAAGCAAAGGGCAGTGGTGGCTTGTCACTTCAGTGTCCACCACATTCCTCAGAAGTGTTCCTAGGGGGAAGATATTCTGCCCTCCTCTTCCATTTTCTCATCAGATAAAATAGCAGCCAAAGCTATCTTTTCATTCTCTACCCCACAGACTCATCTTTATCTCTTTTTCACACTTCCTATGCGCTGGAAAATTATTTTCTTTTTGTTTTCTAGAGGTCAGACATCTCAATGTTGGGAAATTCATACCTTGGGCTCAATTTCTCTGCAACAACAAGGAACACTGGCCGGGGCTGATCCTGTCATCGTAGCTCCCACTTTGTAAAAACCACCAACACCTATTAAAAAGCAATGATCATGCACACTAAATAATTTGTGTCATTAATTATTAATATGGTGGTGTAACCTGCAGGGCCCAATTAAGATCCAAACCTTATCACACTAGGTTGGGGAAACGCACAGTTTGACTTTGAAGATTTTGCATTTTTAATGGATGGAATTAAGACTGGGAAAAAGGAACTTATTCCCCTATTTCCCAAGTGGAGCACCGGGACCCGCAGGTATTAAGTGAGTTGCCCAAGGTCATGAGGGCTGTGTCAGACAGGAGCTGAACCTCTGTTCCTACGTCCTGATCAAGGAGTACTATGAGATGGAGCTTATATCTCTGATGAATCTTTAATATAACAGGGAAAGTCATAAACAGAAAACAGAGCTTGGGAAGGAAAGAGGGAGGGAGAGGGATGTGTGTGATTGTGCCTCTCACAGCCAGGCTGTTCAATGACTAACAACAACTGGTCTTAACTGAGATGCTTCGTGGGATGCCTTATTTTATCCCAAGCCACTTAAAGAGCAAGTTAGTCTTAGAAAACTCTGAGTCTATAATCTAATGCCCAAATAACAACATTTGCCATTAAGTCACTGTAAGGAGAACATATATGTATGTATGTGTATATTTACAAATATATACATACAAAGTGTTTTACTTGTTTAACCTACATCTATATGTATATACAATAAGACATGCACACACACACCCCCTGCCCTGTCTTAAAATAACATGGCTAAGTTAGGAGTGGGCCTACCATTTCAGCTTGGAAACACAGGTGATTTAGAATTCGATGTTAACATTTTTAACAAAAATCATATTTCATTGAAACTCTCATGTTTTGAAAAGTTGTGCTTAAAGAAAAACACTTAAGCAATGGCAGTATGTCCCATTTTATAATCTGCAGAGTAAAATACTGTTTCATTTTCTTTTAATTCTGCAATTTTTTCAATATGAAATGCATCTTTTTACATAAATGTTTTGAAATATTTGGGGTTAATAGTATATTTAAACTATTTCAAAGGTAGTAAATTTTTGAATTTAATCTGTAGGATGAAAAAAACCCCAAAAAACAACTAGGAGTTTGTATTCCAGGTGGAAAACAGGTCAGCGTGACAAAAAAACCCCACCATGAAATGGAAAAGGTGATTCCCCTAACTGGGAAATAAAGTTTCCTCTGTGCCTGTGGTTCAGCTCACTGGGATAAATGCATTCCGATACCCCCCCAAAAGATATGATACACTTTCTTCCCCACAGACTTTGTTGTTTATAGCGTGAGAGGAACCAGATGAAGCGATGAGTGGGGTCAAGCAATGAAGACCCTGTTACAGGCTACTGGAGGAGGGTTTTTGCAGCCCTTGTGGGTATTAGGGGCTCTTGTGTTGTAGAAATGGATTCTGGGTTTTCTTCTGCCAAAGGTTTCCAGCCAAACCATCTTGTGCACAAATGCCCATTGTTGGAAGTTTCCTATCTTGGAGGGAACCTGGAGATGCTGAGCCTCTTCCGCCAAACAGCTCAGTTTTGTCCTTAGAAAGGATGTTGGAAAGCAGCTTTCTTCTCACCACAGAGTGGGCAAACCACTTTTCACCTTAACCCTTCTGTACTTCGGTCTCTCTCTTTGGGTGAAAATGAGGCCAAGAAAACCCTCTCAACACACAGAGGTGTTACAGGGAGAAAGGCATAAATATCTGCAGTGCCTTCAGGCTTTAAAGTGATGGGCAGAGAGGAAAAGCCCACGTGGAAATGAATCATTCTGTCTCAGGATGAAACTGTGCTAACATGAAAAACATTTGTCTTGAAGGTCATGCATCACACGGGGAAGAAAATAAAATCGAGAAGAGCTTTTGACTATGGAAGCTGTGTCCAGCCTCTGTGCAGATTAAGGCCTTATGGGAAGAGAAATAAGTGAGCGCATATTTGCATTTCTTTTGCAGAGTGGCTGTGTGTGGAACAACAGCTTTAATCCTGGAACTTCCAAAGTGTTGGATGCTTGACTTGGAGATCTGAGTTCGAGTTGTTTGATGTACTTTTTTTTTTTTTTTTGCATCTCTTTACACAGACACATTAGATAGATAGGCAGCATATATTTACATTCCAAATTTATGAAGTTGTAGCTGGACGTTTTTTCTAAATTACTGTGAAACTGACACTTTTCACATCCTGCTCAGTCTTTTTGGGCATCCTCATTTGTGCTTCAGCTGGCGCAGTTGCAGGTTTGTCTTCGATTCTTTCTGCTGTGTTGGCGGCTCTTTCCCGTTTTCATACTCTTCCATCTTCTGGTTGAAGTGACCTTTCCCATTCACCCTTAAAATTCCACCTAACTGAACACTAGCCCTGCCTCCAGGCCTGTAACTGCGGCCTCTGTATCCCCGGGACAATGGGGTGAGGAAGGCAAAAAAAGGGACATTCCTGCAGGTCCTCCGTGTGTGGATAACAAACAGGGCAGAAGAGGTGGGCATGTAAATCAGAAATCACTCCATTAGCTTGTTAAGCGTTTTGGAGTGACACCATGTACATTAGGAGCTGGCAGCCACAATGGAGGGATCCTGGCCATTTGATATTCATGAGATGAAGAAGGTTTAAGAAGAGAAAAGGAAGGGGGAGGGAGCGATGTGGGCTTTCTAATGTAAACACCATTATCATTTGAAAATCAATTAGCTCCTTGCACTGAGGGAATGACTAGACTTAAGGCCCTTTTCTGAACTGCTATTGTGAGCCTGGGTTATTTACTTTAATTAAGAGGAGACAGAGTGGATTATTGTCTCAAACTAAGGAGTTGGGAAGAGTCAGAAAATTACACTCTACCTCACTGCACAACAAAGCCAGAGTGAGACAGGCTCCAAACTCAGCAAAGTCGGAAAGAAATTAGCCTTTAATCTGGATTTGTCCTACATAAGGAGCAATCAAGGTTGGGAGCCTTCTTGCTGAGCACCAGGCATGATATTGCAGTGGCTGTCACCGCCAGCACTTCTGCTGGAGCTTAATGTTGGGACTGGAAGGGGCTTTTACCCCTGGAAGGGCTGGAGTTTGAGAGCAAAGATTTATTTTGGCCTAAAATTTGACACACTGAAGTGTCAGGTGTGGGGCTTCGTTTCCTCCTCCCCGCTCCAACATGATGATGGAGCAATGCATTTCTTTAGAAAGAAATATGTGTAATTGTTGATGCAAAGATGTCTCCTGGATGAAGATGCCTTTTTTTTTTTTTTTTTGGCTCTTATTTAATTCAAAGAGCTTGGATTAAAAAACTAGGGGGAAAAAAAAAAGGAGAAGAAGGAGGAAAAAAAAGAAAAGGAATTTGGCAAGTGACTAATCCACAATATTGTCTAATTTGGCATATGGAGAAACACCCCCCCGAGGTATCTAATACTGAGATGTTTCAGCTCTGCTTTGCATTGCCCACTCTTACTCTGCATACTCTAAATATGTATTAAGTCAGTCGAGCATGGCAGCTGCTGAAGGAGTTGCCACAGCTTACTGGGTAAATAATGATCGTTTTTTAAATCACCTAAATGCATATCTACCCCAAAGACCATGGCAGTGGCTTATGGGAACGCTGATTTGCATTTTAAAAATTTGCTCGGGTGTATTTGCAATTGCTGTGCCTTCTGCTGATTGCTGCATGCTCCAGTTTTAAGTCCGAGGCCTGATTCTGCTCTCAGTTATGAATGGATCAATATGGAGCGTCATCACTGAAATCGGCAACAAGAAATCAAACTGAAGAACCGATCTGCTCAACGACTTTTGCAAGGAATGTGATTTGGCAATTTTGGGGGGATTTTGAGACTTTAAAAATAAATCCTCGAGAACTGAGAAACACCTTTTTGGAGGCCTCTATGTTGGAGAGATAGGCCAAAGATGAGCTGCTGTCCAACCTTGATATTGAAGTAGGACAGAGCCAGATCATGGGTAAATGATCCCAATCAGTGTCTACTACACCTCTGAAAACCATGTTCCCAGTGCCAGACTTTGGGGCCTAGATATGCCTTTTTTGTTCTGTGGAGGGAAAAACAGTGCCTTTTTCTGAATTCTTGGCACACATCCAAGCTCACTGGATCTTATCCCTTTACAAAACTGGGACCATCCTCTGTGTGTTATCGTCATAGACATCTTGGTTTATAGTGAACCCAGAAACACATGTGGCTCTGGAAGCAAAAGGATAAGAAGGCTTTTCAGAGGGCCCTGAGGAACAAAACATACATTACATTAGGCATCAGAAAATGTATATTTTTATATATAGTCAGAGTTCTCCCAGAAATTCAGGGTACCTCTCCTCCAGACTATGGACTCTGCCCCTCCTTTGCAGCTGGATTCCTTCTTTCTCATTTGGTCCTGCAATTAATCTGGATCTCTTTCCTATGACAGTCATTCCCTCTTTTCTGCTCATGTTTCTGGTGGGCAAATATCTATCCATGCACTATGGGTCTCGTCAAAATGCCTGTCCTGGCTCTGGAGTCTGGTCAAGGAGACATGCATGAATGTGTCCCTGCTGGGTTTTGGCCTGGTTCTTTCACCTCTCTTATGAATCTGTGCCTTTTCCAAGCTGGGTCATTAGGCCAGACTTAGTGACCTGTGCCTCAGATGTGCCCAGTGACTCTGTCACCACCTCTCCTTGCTCCACTCTGCCCTATAGCATGAGGTGCCCAGACCTCTCTGTGAGATCACATCAGCAAGCTGTTAAGGTGGGTGTTTTTGTGACCCAGCATTAACACTGATCTGGTTACTTCCCTTTTTGGGGATTTCCATTTGTCTCCCCATTTACTAGTTCAAAGAAAACTGGCTTTGTGAACAACACAGCTAAGCAAGGCTCATCTCTATGCTCACTGACCGCACATGCCAAGGCACCATGATCATATGTCACATGGCATTGGAAGCAGAGGTACAAGCACACACAGGTAAGAACCAGAGCCCAGGTGAGAAATGAGAAGTGTAGAGAATCAAGGCTTCTGACAGCCATGAATCAGACTTAGAAATCTTGGAGATGAGGACCCTGGCCCAGTGAGGCAAAGACAGCAGATACCTTCCTTAAATGAAGCACCACCACAAAAAGGCTGAATGTTGTGCTGTTAGCATCACATCCTGGAGGACCTGGAGAGATGGAACATAAGACACATGCTCAGTTGTTGCTCGCTCTTCCTCTGGCAGGGTATAGCTTTTAATACTTAACCACAATGGGCACAGCTAATGCATTAATTCCAGTCTTAGCTCTGTACTTGTTGGATTAAAGTGAATTCTTTATGTATATATTGTCTGGTTATTGTAATATTATTTTGTGATCTTGAATATACTTAATTGTATTAGAAATGGTGCACTGGAACCTTTTTCATCATTACTAATATGAAAATAAATAAAAGGGGGATGTTTTTTCCCCACCCAGGAATATATCAAATCCTCAACTGGAGTGCAAGGTCAACAGACCCGCAGGGTTGAGCTGCTGGCTGCAGATAGTGTATGTGTGTGTGCATAGATGACTACACACAAGTGTGCCACCTATATTTGCATTCCTACAGCTGTTCATTATTTGTATCTCTTATACAGTGGAGAGAGCACAAATGTATGCAATTGAGACAAAATGATGCAGGGATATGAAAGGGCCAATCCATCAGTTCAAGTGTGTTTGGGTTTAAGGAGAAGGGGATGTACTGATAAATTCACTGACTTATTCTTACTAACTCTTGCTGTATTCAGAGGCAAGTCCTGAGCAGCCGGAGCTTCTGGAGCTGACAGTGATTTATATCAGCTGCAATATCTGGCCTGGAGCTTTTAAGTGTTTGTCAAGCACCTTCAGCACTTTATGAATCTCTTTGGATGCAGTTTTCCAAATCAAATCTGAGGGAAAGGCAAATCCATTAATACGGCGAGCACATACTCGACTGTGTTTAAGGTTTCCTATTGTGTTTATTGGTGTCCTGTTCAGTTTTGACCATCTAGCTATTCAGAGTCATGAGCTGCAGCCTGTAATAGCAACCATGGTCTCATTCTAGGAGAACCAAAAGTCCCTAAACACTGGTTGGGTTAAACTGAGTCCAGTAAGGAATTGACAGGCGAGGTTGTTAGTTACAATCTCCTATTCTTATAGTCAGGGTATAAAAATGTCTTGACAGCTTTTACAGAGGTGTGGAGCAACATCTCCCTGCATGCTCCAGTGTTGCTACATGGCAGGGTGCTGGAGAGCCCAAACAAAGAGCCAGAATGACTTGACCATATTCTTTTTGGGTTATGCTGCCATTTCTTTACTGCAAGCTTAAAAACATAGATATGTGAAATATGACACGTCCATGAGCACTGCCTGAGATGAGGGTAAAGGACGTGGTAGAGAACAAGCCAGCAGCAAGGTGGAGGGTACACAGAGCTGGGACCCCGGGGATGCATTCCTGGCTGTGCTGGGGACCTGGGATAATTCTGTCTCTGTTTCCCCACTATCTTTTGTGACGTTAATTATAATCTCACTGCAGCAGAGGGAAGGGGCTCTTTCAGGACCCATGAAGACAGTTGACCCTATTTGCTAGGATAAGTAGGTAAAAGTAATGGGAATGAGCCCTGGGGAAAAGTAGGGGCTGAAGGAGGAGGGGGGAGATAGGCTGGTTCCCAGATCATGGATTTAAAGGGTTTCCAGCTCAAGAAGGTGAAAGAGGGCTCAGACAGGAGCTACTTGGCATGTGAAGGAACTGTTTCCCTGAGGGGTCCAGCTGCCTAATTTGCAGGAAGGCAGAATTGTTTTCTTTTGGGTGGAGTTGCCCCAGTCCCTTATTCTTATTGGAAAATAAAGCTAATTTTGGAGCTTAAGCCTAAACTGTTCCAGCCAACAGGAAGGTTGCTGGCAGGAGGGAGACTTCATCAACCTACAGCATATTTTGTATAGGTGCAGTACCCTGTATGATGGGTGCTGAACATCCACAGATTTTGCTATTGTCATGATTTAATAATAATCAAGACTCCTCATTACATCCTTGGCTTTCTCCTAAATGACTTAATTATCAAGGCAACTTGCTAAATTTAAGCACTGGTGTAAAGTCAGTGAAGTTACAACAGCAAAGAACTTGACCCCTCCTTACAGGTTTAGTGAAAGACAGACCTTATCAGTAAGTAATTTGCTATAGGTTTAATTCCACGCCATGGGCTTTATAAGCGAGGAGTTCTTAAAAATATTTTATTCATATCCAGCTATTCAATTGTCTTGGTTTCCCTAATGTCCTGCACCCTTTTTTTCCAACAGGGAACCAAGGTGACTGTATGTGGAGAACAGACCATGTTCCTTTCCAAGCCACTGGCAGAGACAGGGAATGAGACTGTGCCAGAAGCAGAAAGCCTCTGCCACTATTTGTAACCTCAGTTTCTTCTACGCAAGAGTAATGTCTTGCCACTAGCTGTGAATGTTCCTGTCTTCACCATGGAGCTCACAGAGCCTGTTTGTTCTCTCACCCCTTTCAGAGTGGGACTGTACCAGGGAAGATTACAGCTCCTGGGGCCCAGGCTCACCCCTGGCAGAGCTCAGCTGAAGAAAGTGTTGTCAAACACAGACAGGGATGAACTTGCACTGTTTGTCTCTGATGCAAATGTTCACTGGAGGTTGTTGCAAGGATGGGCTCAGCTTAGTACTGAGCATGTGCATGGAGACACAGGGGTTACAGGAACAACTGGGTGGTGATGCTGATAGGGACATGACAGGTTGCCTTCTGCTTAAGTCCTTTACCACTTGTTGGACCAGTTCCAGAGACAGTTCTTACCCAATTTCCAGCTCAGAAAAACTCATCCACAAATGAAGGGGCTTGCCTACATATGTCCATCTAGTTGCTGCTTTGCTAGTGGAAGGGGTGCTTACTTGCTGCCATTGACCACACTGGAAGCTATTGCCTTAGTGGGAACAGTGGGATCAGTGGGATGAGCTCCTGTAAGCATTCCATAACTTGCAGATCTCAAGACAAACCAAACTAAAATGCCTCTTGTGGAAAAAGCTAAAAGCAACTGGGCTTGTTCCAGGTGAAGTGGGCTAGGGGCTGTTCACACTGGCATCTGAGCTGGCAAACTGGTGAGAGATTGGTGAATAACATCTTGTCCCAGAGCTGTGTGAAGCTGCTCGGGGTGGGTGGGTGGGGGGGGGGTTGGCTGGAGGAAGGCATATGATTAAGCATGGTGTTCAGGCTGAATAGAAATGACAGATCCAACTGCTGGTCCCACAGAAGTGCTGGAGAAAGAGAGAATTCTCTGTAAGGGTTCCTGAGAGGTTTATTGTTCCTTGGTGGGAAGGCTGCAGGACATGTCAGTGAAAGACTGGCCTCTCTGCAGAGACCTTGTGCCTCTGCAGTGACGGCTTTCCCAGAGACAATGCCCATTTTTCCCTGGTAGCTTCCTGCCAGAGCTCCTTGCTTTGAAGGATGTTGGCCTGGCAGGTTGCCTGGCAGCCAAGTGCCCTTGCTCCTCCCTGCATCATGGGACCATAGATGATTTGGTTTAGGAAAAACCTCAGGAGGTCTCTATCCAACCTCCTGCTCCACGTAGGGTCAGCTATGAGCTCAGACCAGTTTGCTTAGGGCTGAATATGGGCTGTTGGGTATTTGCCTGCATTATCCAGGTTTTGATGCTTTGACACTCTGAGCTCTCTGGTTCTTTGGGTGAGCAGGTCCAAAGCTGTCTGGCCATCACACTCAGTGACTTCCAGCCTTCCAGACTGTTGAGGATACAGAAGTTGTGCTGCCCTCAAGTTTCATGTAATTTCTCCACAGACAGGGTTTGTTTTCCCTTCTACCCATTCCTCCTTTCCTCCAAACAAGAATTTTCTCTCTCTCTTACTCTCAAGTGGAGTATCAAAAATCAGAATGGATGTTTTCTGCTAGAGTGAAACATCCAGGGTACATGTGGCTAAGTGATTGACATTTATCTTTTCAAGATGTGGGGAAGACGGTTGTGGGCTCAGGGTCAGATGTCACAGAACAACAGCTGACTCAACCATTGGTTTCTCCCAAAATGTGGGGGAAAGTCAAATTGGGGTATTCCTTGCTGCAGGATTTTATGGATACTGAAAGTTTCCTTGGATTCAGTCTGGATGGAGAAGAACACATGGGGGTCCTTCTCAACAAATAAATCACTCATGGCTCCCAAAACACAAATTGCTGTTGTTTGTGGGAAGGTGATGTTTCATTTTTCTTATACTTTACTCATTTTAAGGGGTTGTCATGGATGGAATGTGGGGCAGGGGGAATATTTTTAGTTATGTTCTCTTGTTGGGCTTTATCTTGTTTTTCCTGGTGGGATGAGTCACCATATGCCCTCGGATCTTGGCTTCCCAGTTGCCCATGCATGGTGTAATTGTATCAATCAGGAGCATGGGCTTGAGTTTCTTTCCTATGGAAAAAAACTGTGCTGTCTGTGGCTGGTGCATCTCTGATATGGTGCACATGCAGATATGCGTGACTGAAGGGTGGGTGTACACAGACCCAGCAACTCAGAATCACCCCCATGCGGTTACTGCCTTTATTTCTGTGCACAACTCTCAAACATGCTCTATTTCCTGTAACAGAGTAAAAATCCTTTTTGTTGCCCCCTTGTATCTTGATATCGTTAATATTCTATGGACCAGGCACTTATTTTGGACCAGGAAATGCCCATGTGTGGTTGTAATGAAAGTCTGAGCAGTATATTCAGGATGGGTTCACACAGAAACCTCTTTCATGCCATACCACAAATTTCCTCCCAACCCCTTTTTTGACTGACTACTTGTGCATTTCCTCCTCCCTCTCCTTTTTCCCTTCAGGGAAACCTTTAAATAAAACCTTTCCCAGACCGTCATTTGCCTCTAGAGCGCTGTTGAAAACCCGCAGTGACATTGTTCAAACAACAATTGGGTCACCCTACACCACTCACCAGTACGTTTGGTCTTAGTCCCATCACACTGGTCCATGGAGAGAGGAAACAAACAAACAAACAAACAGAAAAAATTGAAGCACATGCCATACTGGGGAGCCTGGCTTGAGATCCACAGGATTAGGTCTGTTAGCAGTGTTACGTGTAACCTTGACATGCAATCAGGAAAGTAAAATATTCATTATTGCCTGACTGTCAGCTGAAGACAATTTCAATTATTCTGGTATTTCAATGGATGAAGAAGCCCTTTAGGCTGGCTCATGAGATTAGACTTAAAGACTCTGTAAATTAAGAAAGTTGCAATCAGTATATTATCTGGCAGGCAGCTGTGGAATATACTACAACAGGGAGGAGAAGGAAGAAAGAAAGAAAAAAAAGAGACAAATTGCTATATTCAGGTTGTGGTTTTGATATATCAATTTACAGTTTTAACATATGCATTTGTGAAATAATTGTTTTGCATTTCTTAAATCAGCTTTAACAGCTTCAGTGTTAAGTTTCCAACTCCTATAGCTTGAAAGGTCAGTTTTTCTTTTGCCTTGCAGTTTCTTTGAAAGACTAGTTTAGGTTAGAGGAGGAAAAAAAATAAGCATTGCCGGAAGAACAAATCTTTCTGAAAGTTATTCAAATATTGTAATATATGGCTGTTGATCATAAAATTCCATTAGAAGCAACGTTTGCAATGTCTCCCAGGTTAATTTTTATATTATGATCTCAGCCTCCTTTTGCTAGATATGCACGGATGTGGTAATTATGACCATATATGGCCTTTACTGCTCCTGTCTGACGTGTTAAGGAGAATTATTTATATCAGCATATCTTGCATTTCTGGAGCTTTTATCTCTGAGTTTCCCAAACTGTTTCAACATCTTTACAAAACGGAGTGCAGAACCTGTTTTATTCCTTCAGTTATGTGACTTGTCCTGGCCAGAAATCCTGACTCAGAAGGGCTGAAAAATGGATAAATTTGGGACACATTTGGTGAAGAGCAAATACAGGTTATTAGTAGAGTGTTCTCATTCTAATGGGTTGGGATTTTGAGTTATACTCTTCAGGAACTCTACATAGAAAAGACAAGTTTGCCCTCAGTCAGGGAGCTGATGAGTTGTGTTAAAAATGCCAAGGAGAGATTCTGGATAGAATATGAATTTATGAGTGCACTTGAAGGGATATTATCCTGCTGTGCAGATGAGATCCACATGTCTTAAGGGACTCTTTCTACTTCTTGCTACTAGCCTACATTCTCTGGTACACATGACTCGAGAAGGTGAGTGGCTTCCCCTGCAAATAGCCTTATGATTGCTCCATGATGGCAGATAAATACCAAATTTTTAGGTTTTAAGGCACTTTTATGCCTGTTCTCTTTTATATGTAAATAAAACTATGGACTAGAAGCAAGACCTCACCCTTTTTTTCTCATACATTTTGCTTGAGTCCAGGCACAGGACAAATTCTTGCATGAGGTTCATCTTACTTATGTTTAGATGTTTTCAACATGGAGAGAAATATCTTATATTCCAACTGTAGCCACTAAGGAGAAACAGACACTCCAGGAATCCAGGTTGTTTTACCCTAAGATGGGCACCTCACTTCAGGCAGAGGAATCATGATCTAGAAGTTCCTGTTTCTCTTCAGTAGCTGTAAAGGCAACCTTGAATACTAACTCATAAACAAATACTCAAAGTTAGGTGAGATAAATACCACCCATTTCTTTGTCTGCAGAATGGTTAGAGCATAGAACCTTCAGTACAGAGCTTGTGTCTTGCCATGGACGTGTAGAGCAGAAATTACATAATGGTAGCTTGCTGGAACCGCTAGAGATGATGACAATGGTGATATTCATGATAACAGCATCAACGACAGCCATAGATCTGATGTAAGGATCCATCATATGTAAACATTTCCACTATCCTACATCCTGGACAACTTTCACTTATCTGCCTAATTTTCATCTCATTGACGTTAGTGCAGACTTCATTCACTTCAGTGAAGCTGTTTTCAAATGACAGTATAAATACGACTTTGATCTGTAGTTCATGTATTACCAAGAAGATTGGCATCTGCAGGGTTTTACTTCCAGGTTGTGACCTGTTCCTTGATTAATTAAATAACGTCTTGGAAGTTAGACTTCGAACGTTGGAACACAAAAGTCCAAATTTTCAAGTGCAGCTACTGATTCTGAGTCCATTTCTGAACTTTTGAACTTGATTTCTGAGTGTTGAGTGCCCCCTTTCTGAAATCCAGGCTCTGGTAGAAAGTCTCAAGTTGCCAACATATAAGCAGACACCCTGCATCTCTGCCTACTTTCAGAAATCTTGGTCAAGGATCACTTAATGCACCTGGGACATCCAATCAGTATTGTGCATCTTGCACATTTTTTTTTCCAAGTGAGATCTTGACTTATATTTGAAACACAAATAATTTTGGAAGTTGAGGCCCAATATATTTTACTGATGTTTCTTTCGAAATATTCAGCACTGCCTGTGCTGTTTCTTTTTTTTTTTTTCCACCTGATTTTGGCTAGCAAAGCTGTAAACAAATCCTTAAAAAAATAAAAACCTCACAATTTCCCCCACAGTTATGCATCTTCTGCTTTGGAGAACATTTAGCTAAAATTAGATGACAGCTCCATACCCTTAGAACCAGTGTTGTGTTTTTCCTCCATGTCTGATCTACATAATTCAAAACAAGGAAATGTTAGCAGGTAAAACTGCAGGGTAAAACCTTTGGCTGATGGAAATATTTGCATTTATTAGGCTAACAACTGTAAAACAGATATGCACATCTTTAGACTTCCTCATTCTTGCCTTATTAAAAAAGATCTTTGAAATTCATAAGCTTCCATGTAAATGTTGTGGAGGGTTTTTTTTTCCTTCTCCTGATGCAGATGATTGTATTTGGGTGGCTTAAAAAAACAGAACGTGGAACCAAGCACCTCAACACATCACTACTGGTTAAAATCCAGACCTGGTCTGGATCTAAAATTAGGCAATGGCTGAAATGAGGGTCTCCACCACCTCCCTCAGACAGATGAGTTTGAACTTTCTCATGGTACATAAGCTTGTTAGAGAAAACTCATTTATCTTGGTCCATTTGCTTGGACACAGGCGAGTGTGGCACATACTTGCACACTTCATAGAATCACAGAATGGTTTGGGTTGGAAGGAACCTTAAAGATCATCTAGTTCCAACCCCCCTGCCATGGGCAGGGACACCCTCCACTAGACCAGGTTGCTCCAAGCTTCATCCAGCCTGGCCTTGAAGACAGCCAGAGAGGGGGCATCCACAGCTTCTCTGGGCAGTCTGTCCCACTGCCTCCCCACCCCCTCCGTGAACAACTTTTTCCTGATACCTAATTTAAATCTCCCCGCAGTGGTGTAAAACGATTTACCTTCTGCTACCTACTGAAGCCAGGGCAAATGCCAGCTCAACCTTCAACACAGAGAGGACTGAACTTTCATGCTTCATCTACATTTTTCCATGTTTCATATGTCTATATTATGCAAGATCATCCTTAAATCACAAATACAAATGCTTATTCGGTAATGCCAATGAAGTATCCCTTGCAGACTTTTCAAGAAGTTATCAATTGATAACAGAGAATTAAACATAACAAAACGCAAAACAATCCTTCCCCTCCTATTTACAGAAGAAAATGACTCATCAAGGACGGTTTCTTGTGTTTTCACAATACAGGGGTAATGCCCTTCATGGCAAACACTGGAGTTTCAGCCCAGACTTTTATAGACGTTGTGTTGATATATTTTCTCATGGGAAATGCTGGACTAGTCCAGACAAGCATCTCTGATTTCTAAGTGGACTGAGGCAAGGCTGAGGAATTTTGAAAGGACACCCCAACTGAGTTTTAATGCTTCATGAGATAACACAAAGTGACAGTTTTCAAAAGATTTGTTAAAAACTATTCTTATTTTGAAGATGAAGGGAACTCATTCCAGAACTTGACAATAGATGAGCAGCTAACTTTGCTAATCCAATTTACAGCATCTTTTTTCTTACTTCTTTCTGTTATTTGTATTGGTTTCACTGAACCTGTTAAATTGCAGGAGCTTACTTCAATATGGCTAATGCTCTAAACTGATGTTTGAATTTTATGCTAGTTAGGGCCAATCCACTGATAATTTTCTACAATATGAAGACTAGTGCTCATAGCACCGCACTGAAATTTAACATAAGAGCAAGATAAAACAATTAAAGTAGGAGAATATTTGACTAAGTAGTTAATTGATTTTTAGTGGAGTAAATCGAAATTGATGGGAACGAGAATTTTTTTTAGTAACAACTATATTTTATGTTCATTGTCAGAGTCTCTGGGTTCTTCCTGTTTTTTGTTCTTAAAAGAATCAGTTTAGGGATGGTAACTCTGGGATTTATTACTCTTGCCTTCTTTTTTAAGGCCTTTTTAAAAAATAATTCTGCTTCCTGTAGTAAAATATTAAGGTTGCATTGAAAAGCCATATGGAGTAAATATATTGCTAACCAACCAGTGGCTGTTTGACATCATTTAAACAGCATTAATCCTGACAGATACACAGGGTGAAAAAACAAACACATGGAGTTTTGTTTTGATGACAGGGATTAAACCTCTCCTCAGGCAGATTTCAGCGTTGAAGCAGGAGCTCACTGGGAGGGAGTCTCATGCACAGGAGGCATCAGCAAACGCTGTGGCCAGGGGCTGGGAAAACCCATCACGCGGCGGGGAGAAGAAGGGGATGAGGTCACTCCATAGGGCACCACCAGAGCAAGGAACATCCCCAAAATTATTGAGTCCCAAGCTCCAGATTTATCCATCAAACTCTGCAGATGTCATACGGTGCTGAGCTCTGCTAGCAGGGATGGGGGGAAGCAGGGTGTTATTCCCCCTCTCTCCACTCCCTACTGGGTTCTTTCTGCTCTTTTAGAGGTGTATTGGCCCTCACGTGACACCAGAGAACAGGGGTGTTTTCCAACCCTCTCCATGTTTGCAACGGAGAGAAAGAGAGCAAACCCCAGTGCACAAAAACATTTAGGTGGCGTCTTACAAAATGTTAAGAGACTTGCCCAAGGACAGAGAGAAAATCAGTGTCAGAATGAGCAAGCCAACTACAGATTGGTGATCATTACAGAGTACTCTGCAAACCACAGGTACGTGCATCCTACCAGCATGCCCTGCATACTCATGGTACATCTGCCTGAGGCTTCCTTATAACCTTTTCACGTGGCTCAAAGAAATATTGGGGTAGAAGGGGAAAAATCACACTCAATCTCTTGCAAATGATTAACTGTTTGAAAAAGGGATGGAAGTTTTTAACAGTCTCATGTGCACTGACACGTATGCTCGTTTTCACTCTAGGATGCACAGTGATGCCTGCATAGTTTCTTGTGCGGGATGATTTCTAAAAGAAAACACATTCAGTGATCCAGGATGGTGTCTCGCAGCTGGTCACACTGGCAAGGTAAAAATAGGCCTGGAGAAAAAAAGAAATACAAGAAATAGGTTTCCTGATCAATGAGCATAAGCCTATGAAAAGGTTTTGTTGTTGTTGGGAGTTTGTTTAAAAAGCTATTGCACTTTCTAGGAAAGGAGATGGTAAAAGCAAAAACCCAAGGCCAAGTTAGACAGCTCTACCAGATAGAGCAACTGATGAAATCAGCTACTGTTTTATCTCAGCGTTCATTCTGCTGCCAAGCGTCCTCACCATGGAGTTGGGAGACTCCAGGACCATCTGTTCAGCCTTTCAGAGACATGCTTTTCAATAGGGAGGCTGTGTTTTGTGGCATTTCTTCCCAGAGTTACTTTTTTGCAGGGACATCTGCTTGAAGGTCGGCTCGAACAAAAGTATTGCCTCTCAAAAGAGAAGCTAACCGATGCCGGGAGAGGGGCTGATGGGGAGAAAGAGGGACAAGGAAGACACATTTTTCACTTATTAGGTTTGTTCCCTACCAGTTCCCTCCCCTCTTTCCTTGGAGCATATTTCAGAGCCGTGACATCCAGAGGAAGTTGAATGCACCTCTTACTTTCAGTACTGCTCACCCCAGGGGTCCAGGAATCACAAGCCAAGCTCTTCAAAATTACAAGATTGGGTTAAAAGCCATGAAAATGCTGTAAAAATTACATTTCAGGGATCTTTTTCTTTGCTTCTGTCTTCAGAGACTTACGTTCATGTCCTGCTAGTTTCAGAATTTCTCTGCAGCAAAAGAAGGTTAAAATATTTATAATTTTTTAGTAAAGTGTGAGACACTCCTGTGGAAGGACAGCTGAAACTTTACAGAAAATGCTGCTCCTGTAAGGTATGTTGTGGTGGCTGGTGACCCAGTTTTCTTGGCATGAAGAACAAGATGACTTTAGAGCCCAATCTTCAAAGGTGTTGAGGATACCCTGCAAATGCAAAATGGTGATGCTCAGCATCCCACAGAATAGGGATCTTCATCCTAAATGTTCTTCAGGGGGAAAAGGATTTGCTCTAGAAGCAAAAATAATGCAGTAGCTTTCAGGGAACCTAAGCTCTGCTTAGTGGTTCCCATCTTCACCAGCCAAGGTGGGATGGATGTCAAGTCATAGCCACCTGGAAGGTTTGCGTGTCACCTCAGATGGTATACCTGAAGAGACACTGGTGGTACCTCCACAGGGTGTTCCCAGCCTTGTTAGACACCAGCACTGGCAGACGGTGGGTTGTCCTCTGCAAGTGTTTGTTCCCTTCCACTAATCACATGGGAATCCTCAAAGAAATATTTAAGTTTAAATTTTCACTTTTGTGTGGCTAAAATTAAGGGAGCTGGATCATTTTCTCACTAGAGAACTCCAGTCTGAGCTCCTGGAGTCAATGTGGTATAATGGACACAGTGACTATCTGGCCCTTATGGCTCTGTGACTGTATTGACATTTCCTTGAAAATCCATGGATGCTAGTGTCACAGATGCCCTGGGGGTGGGCAAACCCAGGTACTTTGACTAGCGCTGTTGGCAACACCTGGATGTAAAGAGTGCAGAAATGAAATAGCAGTGGAGACTTAATCAGGTCTTGAAAGTAATCAGAAGAATTTTTTATTAGCATGGCTGAAAAATAACACATAGATATATCATGCTGACAATAACAGTTTGTGTACATGGCTGTGTGTATGCACACAGGCAAGCACACATACAAAAAACTCAACACACATATCTGTGTAGTTAAAATTAAAATTATTACCATTACACTACTCTACACTATAGGCATGCAAGCACAAACAGAATAGTGCAGCCATACTAGCATATCTTTGGTTTAGGACAAATAGAAGATGATAATATTGAGACCTTGCTGTATCAGGGGAATTATAATTCCCTTCTGCAGTCATGGTTGGGAAAAAGATTACTGTGCTGGTAGCAAGTTTCCAGCCCTTGACTCTCCAGCCAAGGCGTAGGGGGATCTGGAAGCTGGGGAGGGATTATTGTTACCCAGTTGAGGGAAAGGGATATGTGGAGGCGGGCTTTCAGAGCAGCCTTGAAGTATTTAATCCAGCACAAGCTGCAGGAGAGTGGTGGTTATCATTGTCAGGGTTTACCTAACAGGGCTGTAGCATGGATTGGACCTCTGAGGAGGGAGGCTGGGGGGTGTTGGGAAGGGAGGAGAGGCACTGGGGCTCATGGCTGAGGCAGGAATAAGACACCCCATGGCAGAGGGCAGTCAGGAAAATTATTAAATTTTCCTGATGAATAGATTTGAAGTGCTATGTTGGTGGTTGCAGTGTTCGTCTAGGCAGTAAGTTGGGCATCACTAAGCCTACTGCTGAGTCCTGACCCAAACACGCTGCCTCAGAAAACTCAGACACCTCTGTCTTGAAGTCCAGTGGTTTCTGACAAGGAGAAGTATGATGTTACAGTGATGAGGAAAAGCTCAAGCACACAACCACTGGAGACACAGACCAGGCTGTACCACGGTCCACCAGCTCCCACCTTGAGGTCAGCTCTTCTAACCACAGTATTGAACCAGACCCAGGCTAAGTGCTAGTGCTTTGGACCAGAAGGCTAGTGCTTTGGACCAGGATATTTAGGGCCTCTCAATTTTCCTCATCTCATAATCACAGTTTAGCTTGGCTCACAAAGGGTGGACTATAACTCAGGGAGGGGCAACTACCTGCAGCATCTGGGACAGGGCGGTATTTCCCAGTTGTGTGCTGGAAACTGATGCCAGCTGAGCTGCTGTCTTGGTATCATATGGCTGTGATGTCTCAAGGTGCAATTTTCTTCACAGCCTGGAACAATGAGGAGCAAGTCTGGGTGTTACCTGGATGGGGGGCCACTGAGGAAGCAGAGCCAATGTGTTTAAAGAAAAGGGGTTGGTAGCTGACTCTCTCTGTGACCTTTTGTCCTGTAAGATGCTATCTATCTGAAGAGAGATTAAACTAAATAGCTGTGGTCTTCACTTTTTGTGCAGATGCTCTACAGATAACTCTGCTTTCTACCAGACTCATTGACAGGTTACAATAAGCTGAAATCCTGAAGCTCTGCTCTAGAATAGATGTACCTTACACACTCTGGCTTTCTTGTGACAATATAGGAATAGCAAGTAAAAATTTCCCACATTAGCACAATTTATTTCACTGTTGACCTAATGCCCTGGAAAAAGAAGCTTCCTCCTGAAATTCTCACTGTTTTTATTGAGGGAGGCTTCTGCTTTCCAACCTTATCTCTTTGCAAACCTAGTTGTGCTCAGTATTCAGGCTTACATGACATCTGCTAATGCAAATCCTCTTTGTACGCTCAAGTTACAGTGGGCTCGTGTTAAGAAGAGGTGTTTTTATTTGTTTTTCTAACAGAAATATTAGCGGTGAGTTGGCTTTTCTTCAAATGCTGATTTCTTGATAAATCTCCAACTTTTCTCTAAGATCTCTTATTTTCCCAACACCTATTCTGAACCACCACTGTACAGTGTGATGGTACCTACTGTATTTCAAGAAATAAGTACTAATTGTTTTTTCTCAGTCTGCTGATGGTCGAGAAGAAAGTGAGAAGCTGGAGAAATAAGAAGGAAAAGAGTGGACAGTAGAGGAAGGTAAGGAAGGGTAGTTGTGGGAATCAACCTCACTGATAAGAAGGCTTGAGTTTTACTCGGAGTCATGATAGTTGGACACTGGGGATTTGATGTCTTTCCACAATTAACTTGCAATGTTACATTTTGATGGTGCTGAAATCTGCAAACTGCAGTGGTGTCAGACAGACAAATCTATCTTACAAAGCAAAAATATAAAAGTCATGTTCTAGTAGGCATTGTCATGGAGCCTCCTCGGATCAGTGCTTTTTTGTTGTCTTTAAGCACTCATTCCCTTTTGCAAACACTAGCTGTGCATGACATACTTGTCACTTCCAGACCAGAAATTACTTCCTTGCTGGAGGAGAGATCAGCTTTCTTCCAAACTATACCCTGGTTATCTTAAGTGCTGGGAGAAAACTTCATGGTCTCAGTAAAAGTATTCTGGGGTATCATGATTCCCTCAATACTAGAGAGAAGGGAATGCCAACGTAAGTGGGAAAATAACTAGGTGGTCTTCAAGGCCAGGCTGGATGAGGTTTGGAGCAACCTGGTCTAGTGGAAGGTGTCACTGCAAAGGTGCTTCCAAACAGCACCTTCTTTGTTGCTCACTCTTAACCCTCTTGAGTGCTCCAGGGGTCTGTCCTCCAGAAAACAGCATTGTTTCTTTGCAATCCTTATTCCAACCTGCCTTCTACTTTCTCACATTTTGATTATTTTAGAGTCTTAATGGTCTCTGACATATTTCTACTGGGGATACATTACTTACTTACCAGTTCCCCATAGTCCAGACTAAAAACACTGGTTTACCTCAGGAGGTGGCTGCTCTGATGTCCATGTATGTCCTATTTGAATGGCCTATCACATCGGTCTTATTAGCCTGTGCCAGATATCTTTATTCCACCATCCCCTGCAGGTTATGGCTCAAAACAGCCAGGAGACTCCACATTCAAACAGAATTTGCAATCAGAGATAGACATGTTGTCCTTGTGGCTTTGCCAACTGTACCACGTACTGGAGGGTAAAAAAAAAGTAATAGGTCCATGGTATAGCCCTCTCTTTTCTCTCTGTCCATGAGCTAGCACTTGCTCCCCTCCTTTTAAGCTTGCTTCCTCATAAAATCATAAAATGGTTTGGGTTGGAAGGAACCTTAAAGATCACCTAGATCCAACCCCCACTACCATGGTCAGGGACACCCTCCACTAGATCAGGTTGCTCCAAGCCTGGTCTTGAACACTTCCAGGGATGGGGCATCCACAGCTTCTCTGGGCAACCTGTCCCACTGCCTCCCCACGCTCTCCTGGAAGAATCCTCTCAGCATTTCATCCTGTCATAGTGCACAACCTCGTATGTCTTATCACCCCACTTTCAAATAGTACGTTTTGGGAATTAGACACCCTGAAGGTTAGATTAGGCCTTTTAGAAACCCCATATGGTTGTTAACCTCTTGTGTTAGCACCTTGCAAGAGCACTTCAAAACCAAGTAAGAAAAACACAAAAGAATTATTTTGTTTTACAGTTTGTCCTATGAAAGACACTTCCAGATCTGAACAGTGTTATCCTTTGACCAGCCAAGCCTCACTGAACAGCTTAAGATTGTTTGAGCCTAGGAACAACCCTATTTTGCAAGAGTAACCCTTGTAAAAGACAGAAGGAAGATCTCAGTTAGCCTGTGATATCACAGGGTGATTAGTCACCAGAGGAAAGTCTCTGTTTCTCAAAATCCCCTGACTTTTAGATCTGGAACTGGATGCACACTTCTGGCTGGGTATCCCCTTCTCACAGACAAGACCCTGAAGGGTAAATTATCTTTCCTGGCCAAAGACACGGGGAGGAGAGCAGGAAGAGGATCTAAAAGATGATTCTCTCTGGAATTAAATAACTGCCAAAATAATCCTTTGGGGATTGATGAGCTCAAGGCCAAGCTAGAGTCATCCTCTCTCAGGAAGTCTAACCTGAGCCAGTGGGTGGTGGTGGACTGGGTGAGGGTGTTTCAACCATTTCCATGGTGGTCTCCAATCTGCAGGCCTGAAACGATACGGTTTGTTAGGTCCTCTAAATTTAGCTCTGTTATTCATTGGTGTTAGCAACCACATCAGAGTTAGCTGAGTTTTCAAATGACGTATCAAGGAGTATCGTGACTGATCTTTAAATTCTACAGAAATCTGCTGGGCTGCATTTGTTCCCACCAGGGGGGAATTCAGACCTCTCGCTCACCCAGTACTTCGTCTCTGTGGGCCAAACTTAGCTTTGAAGTCAACAGCTTTAAAACCACTTTTTTGGCTATTGAAGTTCATAGAGCACATCTGATTTACACTAATGTGGAGAATCTGGCATCTCACTCCCGCTGGAGTGAATGGCATTAGCCCAAGTCTGAATCTGGCCTTTTGACTTTCAAAAATTGGCTGCAAAATGAGGGACCCTTGTCAGCTTTAAGATTGATGCTGTATGACTCCAAGCACGTTTGTCATCTGTTTGCGAAGTGAAAATAAGCCTACAGTTGTTGACAGTAAATGAAGTAATATTTACATAATACAGTCATACCTGTTTCCTGGTAAAGAGATCAATGCATATTTCTTTTTGCAATAACACATCCATGCTGTATATCTTCGCAGAGACAATAATATTTGAAGTGAAACATTCATCCAACTATATAATTACTTCTACTGTTTTCCATTTTCTTTTTGTTCCCTAATAGTTTATTACCAGTGGCCAATAGTCAAAAACAATCCAGAGGGATGCAAACCAGCCCCTTGTTCCAGGTCCTTTCAAAGATACCTTGGTTATTAAAATTACTGTCATTAAGATTGGTGATTGGAGACTGCTCCCAAAGCTGGGGCCCCATTGCTCTAGTTACTGGATGCACCTGCAATACAAGGCATTGCCTGCCCACAGAATCTTATTGCTGGAAAAAGGCACGGCAGGGACACAGCCAACACACAGCAGATCAGCAGCAAAGCTGCCATGAGGTGTTCTGCATGCCTCCTACCTTCCTCCTGAGTGCCCGATTCTGTGTTCACTTTTACAGCCAAATTAGTTATGGTTAAGTGGGTGGTGGAGAGAGGGGATGGGCTGGTCTCTGGCATGCTCCACGTAATAGAAAACCCATGTCACAGTGGTTTGATGGACCCTGCTTGGTGGCTTGCTTGCAGTCAGCTCTGGCACAACACAGGTATTGCTGTACCTGCACTGGGGGACTGAGGATATGACATAGGTCAGAGGAGTTATTCTCTGGTCTCTGCCTCTTTATTTCCACAGACTATCCTACAATTTAAGAGGCTGGAAAGCATGTGAGATAAGACCCATCCCTTCTGTTTCTCTCAGTTATCTTTTCCTTTGGCTAAGAAAAAGTTTTATCTTTCTGTTCTATAGCACATTCCAGACCATATGATTCCTAAAACACTTCATATAAATCAATAACAATAAATAAATATCAAGGTGCCTCCACTATTAAGACACTTGTGTGGCCTGTCTTGTGTACATACTGAAGATAGATAGCAATCATGATTTAATAATGATTTCCCCCTCTTTCCACCTCCATAACCCTCTGTGAACACAGAGCTTCTAAAGAAAAGCCTACAGCTATTTTTCCCCCACACAACCATATCAACATAATAAACTCTTTAGTCAGGCAAGCTCCCCTCTTGCCCCTCCAGCTGCCCTTAAATTTTCAGCCTGATGCAGAACGATGCTCTGAGTCAACTGGATACTCGCCTCCGCCTACTCGGGAGCAGCTGCATTTCATACCGCCTCTGTTACTCTGGGTGTCATGCAAATGGGGAGCAGCACAGTTACATCCCTAGCATGGAACAGCAGTGCTGCTCTTCCCATCCGTGTGGCTTTATTTGTTTTTAAAACTGAGAGTTATTTGCCCTAGTGCAAAGAGGTTTTACACCGCTTTACATACTCTGTCTGGACTGGTCACTGCAAAGGAAGGTTTCTTGGTAGGAACAGAGGTAGCAAAGGAGGGTTTCCTGCCTGATAATGCTTAAGGAAAAACTGGTTTCCAATTCAATCTAGTAGAACAGGTTCAAATGCCTCGGGCTGGCAATAAGGACACAGCAGCTGCTGCATTAGCAGGCTCTAAACATCCTGAGATGAACGCTGGACAAGTTATCCCAGGAACCTGGAACACCAAGATTGGTCCCGCAGCCACTTCAGACATCCTGTTGGCCAACTCACAGGCACTGAAGGCAGACCTCTCAGGAGAGATCATTTACCAGCTGTTTCCTGACAAATGAGTCCGCTTGGCTCACCTTACCACGAACAAGAGGTGATGTGATGAGGGAAGGAATGGCTTTAGGTTGTGCAGAGGCTATGTAACCCAGATTCGAAAGGTGGGCTGGTCTCGTCTCTCTGAGACTTCTGTAGATATTCCTGTCAAGGTCTGAAGTCCCTCTTGACTTTGTTAGGGGAGAAGCTGTTATGAAAATGGGACCTGCAAACCATGCAAGGCTGCATATTTGAAGAGACAGAGTTAACTAGCCCTTTTCTCAAGTCCTAAGTCACAGACACTGGAGATGATGACCTCATGTGTCCTAATATGGCCAGCTCATCTTACATGGGGCTGTAAAAGTAGGATATATTCCTCTGGGTGATGAGAATACTTAACAGGAGTTCTGGTTTTGTACCTATATCCCTAGTCTCTTCCACCTCCCCTCCTACATCCTTTCCTATGTCCCTGGGGATGAAACATACTACATATCTAGTCCAAGTCTATCCCCACCCCTCTGCAGCTGGAGTCAGTTAGAATTTACCTTGTCTCCTGCTTTGCTATGGGGTAAATCTCGGAAGCTCTCTCCATCATTCTCATTGCTCTTCCTGGCCCTACAGGACCAGCTACGATGACAATACTGAGAGGGTGTCAAGCTGGGCCACCTCTCCCCATCACGAGGTGCAGCATGGCGTGTTCAGAAACAACTGCTTGGCTCTTGAGTGACTTTGAACAAGGGCTTAATGAAATCATCGGAGCCTGCCCCAGCTCCCAGGAGTTTGCAAGCTGAACAGGGAAGAGAATAACTCTTCTTCCTTTTTTCATTATGAAAAATGATGTATAGAGAAGCAAAGGGACCTTCCTGAAGTTACATTCCTGCCTAAGTCTTTACGCCACAGGCAGGAAATAAGCTTCTGAATATCTTGAATTCATATTGATGTATGAAGTACCTTTGGATCAGGCATATTTGGTGTGTTTTTACAGCACCTAGCACAATAGGACTCATATCCTGAATAAACACTGATAATAGACCGTAAGCAGTCCTCAGTGATTGTATCGAGGTTAACGCAAATTATTTTTCAGCTCTTGACCCTGTTATCTGGGAATGTCTGATCACATGTATTTATCTAATATTTGACTTCATTTAATTGCTGTCAGGGAGAAGTTTCATTCTCGGGTAGAATATCCTATGGGTTTAAGGCATTTAGGAGCTTTTTGTCAGTGCATGTCTATAGGTACTGTGTGTTCCTAAATCATTCCGGGTGCTCTTGTCAATCTCCCAGGATGAATCATCCACATGAGGTGAATCAGTAAATTTTGTATATGATTGAAATAATCTTCCTGCAAAGAAGTGCCCTTCTATTTCATTTAACTATTGATTATTTTTTCTGATTAATTTGTTGCATCGTTAGTCATAATACTAGCAGGAAATAAAATATACCGGAGAGTTAGCTGTACCACTTGCCAGGTAGGTGTTTTTCAAGAACAGGGTGACTCTGCTCAATTCCCTGAGCTTTTCCTATACACCGTCCTTCTTCTGGAGCTCTACCACAATGTTCAAGCTTGGTACATACGCAACCCCTTTAAAAGACTGGTCTAAATCATGCTTTATTTTTTTTTCATCTGTCATTTTATTTTGAAAAGCTGAGAAAGATTGCCATGAAAAAGGGAAAGAGACTGCAGCAGGGTCCCTGAGCTGCTCTGCAAAGTCTTGTTTTTAATTTCCTTCCATTTGACAAGCAAAAGTTCAGAGAAGGCATCGGCTTTTGGCCACCAGCTGGAAAAGTTAGTAGTGATGGGTACCGTGGTAGTAAAATGTTGCCACCCAGGACTGAAGAGGGAACATCTGTGACTGTCAGACTCTTTCCATTCAGTCTTTAAACAGTCCAGCAGAGATTTGTGGATGTGTGTGTGAGGGCTCTTTCCTTATCAAAGAATATCCTTGTAATGTGTTAGGGGCTGGGTAATAATAAGCAACATTGGTGAATGCTGTTTCATTTTTTTTAAGTGCATGTCTTCTAGGGGGTGATTCATCAGCTGCTGTTACAGAAAGTATGTTGGGAAGCTTGCAGCTGTGGGCTCAGACTGCAGTTTCTGTGTCGTTGCTAAGGATTCTGCATTAAATATCCCAATTCTCTGCACTTAAAACTAGGAAAAATTGACATTCTGACTTCCCATAAGAGAATGGAATACGTGATTCACAGCCCTTCTTCTGCAACATTAATCAGGCCCTGTTTACAGGGAAAAGAGCCAAAGGGGGGGTAGGGTGGGGGTTATAGCCAAAGAGGTATGCTCAGAAAGCCAAATGGTGATGTCATTTGGGGCAAAACAGTAATAGCAAGCCACTTAACGGGATGAAATGGGTTGTAGTGGGAACAAATCCCAGTTAAAACATGGAGAGACACTAGGGTTTCTTGGCTGTGCCATTGACTGCCCTGGTTTTACTATGGGTTGTTTATGGGGGGAGGATAACAGAGCCATCAGCTGCAGCAGTGAGCACTTAGAGTTCAACTTGGGCAGCTGAGTCCTGCAGATCTGATGTGAGACAGGGTTGAGAATGTTACAGATCAATTCAGGTTTGCCATTTGAAGAAGAATTTATTGGTCCTTACATCATCACCTTACATTTTGTTCTGTTTGATTTTTGAGGTGGCCCTTTCTTGGGAAGTTAGAAGATCCTTCTTTATAGAATGTCTCAGGAACACTCCTATGGGACACACAGTAAGCTTGAGGTGGGAGGTCTAGGTCCTCCTGAACTCTGCCATGAACTCCTTTTATGGGTTTTGTCCTATTATTTCATTTTCTCAAACTTCAGTTTTCCTTTAATTCATGGTACAAGAAAATGGTGGGAGAGAAAATTTAGTGGGTAATAGCAGGACATTTTGAGCTCTTGGGTAGCACAGGGTGCCACTATGAGGCCCGGTCCTCAGCTGCGTAGCTTTACTTTGGTGAAGACAGTGATTTATACCTGTTAATGATCTGGCTTCCCCGTTTCTAGTATGTCAACACACAACCATCCAGCAACATCCAGGCCCCCATTGCAAGCATTTAATAAGTTTAAGGAAATTCCTGTTTTTCTCTTCTGTTATAATCAGTGTTATTACGAATACAAACAATAACCAGAACAATTGTAATCATCAATGCAACTATTGGTGAAGAATACAGGGCTTTCCTGCTTAGACACAACTATGAAGAGGACTGTTTACTTAGCTAGACTGTCCTTTTATAGTTACCAACAGGAAATGTTTGCAATGTTTGTATAAGAAGGAGACTTCGAATTATCCCACATGACCTCTTCAAAGGGATGTGAGAACAGAATGTATGTTTTAAATAAAATCTCAAAGCCCCTTTTTTCACCTTAAGAGTGAGCACATCTGGTTTTGGTGGACTTAACAACCTGTTGTCTATGTTTTTATGTTCCAGATTTGTCACATTCTCACCTCTAAATGACAAAGTTTGGATGAAAACCCACTTATGATTTTTGATTCTTCCTGAGTTGCTTTAAACAACTGATTAAGGCAAACTTGACTCAAACAACCTCTACTTTTGAATGTCCAGATATCTGCCATGCTGAAGACTAGCAACACCTTCACAGTTGTGGGTGGGTTGAGTGGGACTGGCTGGAATGAAAAGAAAGGACAACCCATAACTGTCCAGATGCAAGAGCATGGCACATCATGGTTTTGGTCAGCTACAGCAGTGGAGTATGGGGAACACACTGGAGTGTTAACAGATTAACTGGGATGTCTCTTTATAAACAGTAAAGTACTGTTGCAAGCATAAGTTAGGGCCTAGTTTTGACTCACTCTTGTTTCTTGTTACAGAGAATTCTACAACAAATAAATCACAGTTGAAAAGGTCTCAGCCTCCACCTCAGTAAATTGGTGATGTGCACATAGCAAATATCAGACTCATTTTGATCAATGGGGTTTTGTCATTTAAAGCTTCAGAATTATCAGTTAATACCCATTAGTACATGGTTGGTGGGGTGAAACATATTGTAACCTAGATAATGGAAAACATTTATGAGCATTAGAGCTGGGAGTCCTGTTACTGATCACGCACAGGTAAGTGAGGACAGGTCCACACATTCAAGTTTTGCCTTGCTGTACGGTAGCATTCATAAACCAATTTAAGATTTGAGTCCCATTAGGAGTGGGAACTATTTTATCCGCCTTTTACAGGTGGGGGAAGGGAGGTGGAGAGAGAGATTAAGGGACTTGCCCAAGATCACACAGGAAGCCTGTGGTAGAACCAGGATATGAACATAGATTTCCTGAGCCTCCATTTGCTGCATTAACCACAAGCTCTTCCTTCCTCCCTCGTTTGGGAGAAATGACAAGTTTTCTTGAACATGAGAGGTGCCCTGCAGGGAACTCTGCTACAAGGTTCTTTGTATGTGCAGAAGATGCTATGAGCAAGTGATGTGCTTGCACTGAAGCACATCCCTCAAGCATTTTGTGTTGTACCAGAACGAATCAGTCACCCAAGCAGGTGTCTACCCCTTTCTCTTTGACACGCTGTTGTGCTGCTGCAGAAAGGTTGCTCTGGGTCTCCATAGCTGTGCAGTTTGGTAAGTGTGGGCATGTCTGTGAAGACCACAGGCTCTGGGAGGTGGTTTTTACCTACCAACCCCCGTGTGGACACCTGCACTGTGGATCTGAGCTGTTTGCCCAAGGGCCAGTTAAAGGAAGGGCAATAGATTAAACTGGGGAGTGAGAAAAATCACACACGTTGAAGATACATTTGCCTCTCTTGGACCTAATGCCAGCTCTGGGACATGGACAAAATTTTAACACCTTCTCATAGAAACAGCTTTTACTTGATCAGTGAATTCCTTTCTTTCCACATATGGCAGAATTCAGACCCTGTCTCCCAGGTATCAGTGGAAAAGTGTCCTGCAGCATGGAAAACAGGGACCCGAAAAAGCTTATGCTGGGTGAGCAACCTAGGTGTCAGTGGGCAGGAATGCCACTCCAGCATCTCGTGATGAAAAACATCATCAAGGATATGCTGGGGAAAAATGAGCTGGAGACAACAGATCACCAGGTTCACATAATTTTTGTGAGACCAAAACTTCCTTTAAGTGATGTTGGTGATTGATATTTCACTTAATTACATTTCCAAGGGAGAGAGCCTTTTCCTCTGGGATTCACTGCCATAGAATATATCATAGACATAGTATATACATATATTGTAGCTATATAGATAGTATATACATGTATCAGAGATGCATAGGATAACAAGGAAGAGGTAAGCAGCAGCTCGAGTTTCCTCTAGCTGCGTGTGTAACCAAACCACCATTCACGCGAGGGACTTTTTAACTCACATACATGTATACAAAAGGAATTATGTTGTCAGTGGCATCACTTTCGATGGGACAACACAGTATTTGTTATTTTCTTTTGCAGGTTGAAAGAAAAAGACACTCCCAGGTAAGTTTTTGTGGTCAATTTTTGTGGTCATCTACTCTCCTTCCTATCATATTGCCCCAACATAAACACAGGGATCAGAGAGAGCCCACATGCCTTTATTCCCTAGGCATGTTGGTAACTGTCACCATCTGACCTCCAAATTCATCCAGGCAAGGACCCAGCTGCTCTTCTTAGACTACTTCTGTGCTGAGTGTGGGATCTATTCACTCGTGGGGAAAACAGAAGCTTCCCCATCTCACCACAGTATCACTGCTTCCTATCTATCCGTGTGCATCCGGTAACCAACCATAGGGATTTTCCTTCAGGAGAAACATTGGCTGAAGACTGCAGTTCTAGCGAAGCCTGATATGAGATGCAATCATCACTCAGCCTAACCCCAGGCAGCAGTGGCAGAATGAGGGCAACAGGCAGAGTCTAATGGGTGGCCTGAAAGATCTGCTGCCTTTGTTTCACTGATACCATTAGCTGGTCCTGGGAATGATGTCCTTATCTGAAACACTGAGACCAGTTTTTCTGCTTGGTTAATGACTACGTTCTTGATACAGTCTCATAAGCTTAGCATATGCTAAGAACGTGCAAACGATGCAGTTGTAGATGGTGCTTGAATATATTTTGGGGGTGGGAAGAATATCAGGCATCCTGTTAAAAATTAATCTCTAGGGTTTTGGCAGCACAATGTGAGGATTACTTCAGTGTTTTACAGATAGTTATCTGTCTCACAGTCACCCCCCCCATTATTACAATTTTTATTGAGCTAACAAAGATGAACCTGGATACAGGGAAAAATATATTTTTGAAAGTGCATCCTTCTCTAACCAGATGTTTGTCTTCCTTTGGTCAAATGAAGCCTTTTTTCCCCTCTCTCTCTTTTTTTTTCTTTATAATTTCCATTCTTTTTTCTCTGAAAGACATTAAAATTATTTCTTGAGAATTTATATGTATTTAAGATCTTATTTGAGTCAAAAGTTTAATTTCATGACAAATTACATACTTCACTTCAAATCTCTGTGATTTGGAACTCTTAAAATTGAGTACATAAAACTAAATTGGCTGCTAAAAATTATAATGAAAAAATATGATAGCCTTCCTCCTTTGTTATGCATAGTATCACACTCAGTTACTTCTCAGTTACTTGATTCCAGCTAAATACTGTTGTCTTCAATGGTCTGTCTTTGTGGATTGAAATATTGCTAACATGTGCAAGCATAGTAGACCGTATCACATTCTAATTGATAACAAATTTTCAGAGAGCTGCCAATGTGCTGAAACTCCTGCTGAGTCCCCAAAGTTTATTGTATTTCCTCATAACTGTATTCTATTTAAAAATATATATGTCTATGCATTTGCCATTTGCCATGATGCTTAAAGGATTTTGTCAGATGGTCACGGTTATGTATCCCATGACACAGACCACACAGGTTGCAAATATTGACCAGTGCATGGTCTGTGCACCCCGCTTTTAAACAAACCCAGAAGGAGGTAAAATGGTTAGTGAATATTTGTGACTAGTTGGGAAAGATTAAACCAGGACTTTCTTGTGTTAAGAAAACAAGATGAAAAGACCAAAACTTGAAAGACTGGGCTTTGGTCTGTGTTTATGCAAATTTCCATGAACTCACAACCAGTAAATCCCAACAGAAATCTTATGGTTCTACTGCATACAAGGTCAGCTGCTGCACACTGACCATCTGGGATGTCCAGGTACACCTGAAATGAGAAACAGCGAATTTTACTGGTGGGATACTTCACATCAGACCACAGAGGATAAGAGTTCAGTTTCATTGTCCTGAAACTGAGAGCAGGGCTATAGCCAGAGAAAGGTCCTCTCCCAGAGTGAGTGCAGACAGCGAATGGCTCTGGCACAGCATGCAGCTCATGAATAGCTGAGATGTCCCCTCGTGATATGATACTTGATGGCAGCAGTTTGTAGTTGGAGGGGAATGGTATATGGGCTGCTGAGTAATCTGAACCTTCAGCCGTGAAGGATGCAAAGTGGCAGCGATTGCTGAGCCCTTCTCCTTGGGCTACTGTTTTAGACACCTGAAGATGTCTCATTTAAGATGAGAGGAATCACCCTGAGCCAGACATCCATTTAGTTTAGATGAATTCCATTTGTTGAAATCAATCATAATTTTTGGTAGGTGTGTATCCAGCACAGTGTGTAAATGTATGAAAATATAGATAGTTGCTTGGGTCCTGAAAAGAGTATTCCTTTGGGAACGTGGGACTCTTGACTCTATTGAAGAGGAAAACCTGTGCATGGACCTCTGCTCCTTTCAGTACACAAACTAGCGCTGTGCTGTTTAAACATACCCGGTGCTTTTGTGAAAATCTGGTTATGTATGATAATCTAGAAATACTAATTATGAAGACAGTTTCCATTCTCCCCACCTTCCTCACAACTCTTGAAAGCAAGCCAGATTTTGTCTTTTGAAAGGAGCATTTATTTTTATTCATGTTGCAAAAGATTTTCCAAACTCCACATATATTGTTATGTCTCTCAAATGCATTACATCACACGACTCTTCTGAAAGGTGTCCAAATCCTGCATTAAAACGCTTGTGGGAAAAGTTGAAAAAATAAATGGTTTATGTTAAATGGTATTTGGGAAAAGGAAAGAAGTGTGTTGCATTCATACAGTGAAAAGGTAATGCACTAATGGATGCTTTAGTTTTGAATTGAGTGTTACACTCTCCCTCATTAAACTCCACTCTGAACTTATGCAAACTCACATATACCTTCCCCCACTTTCCTTTTTTTCCTCTGGATGGTGTATAACAGAAGAGTGGTGAAGTATGAACTCCCTGAACATTATGCCATGAAGAATGTAACCAGAGCAGGTGGTTTTACATTAAATTAGAAGAGAATCTGATCTGCCTGTATTTCAAATTCTGACTTGGAGAACTCTGGAAAACAGCAGAGCCAACCTGTGTCTCATGGCTTGATGGGACCCACAGTGTATACCTCAGAAAGACATTGTTGCTTCTGTTCATGTTGAGTGGAAGAACCGCATTTAACGCTTCCCTCAGCACATTCTTGCTGAGTGTGGTGGACTTTGGCCAGTGAAATTTGGGGACTATTCACATGAAAGATATTTATTAATGAGACTTTTGTTCTAGAAAGATTTATCCGTGTTGTGCTTTTATGGTGTTCCCATGGGTCTCACAAGGACAAATATTCTGACTGTTTGCATTAGTCTAAGCTTGGGGTACCGTGGGGACTCTGCAGGATATAGCCTTGCTTGCTGCCATGGAGGGAAATTTAGGGCCTCTAGGCCTTCATAATGTCCTTTAGGATCTCTAATGCGCATTTCTGGACAACTCCAAATCAGGAAAGCTACCTGTCTGGAGCATCCAGAGTCTTTAAACACATATCCCACGAAACCATGTGTAGCTCCCTCAGAACTCCTCAGTGTCCTGCATTTCAAAGGGTTGGAGGCAAAACTTACACACATACAGCTTTTTCTCAGAATCAGCCAAGTTCAGAAGAGCATGGGATGACTGCCCGACTGCATGTAGAATCCTAACCAAACATATGGCAGAAGTAGTCTGCTGGCCTTCCTTGGACCATCACCAAAGCCAAGCTCCCAGTGGTCTCATCCTGGGATGGGCTAATGACTGAGGCATTGCAAACACCTGCTGAGCAGTGATGGTGGCTGAGGAGATGTCTGTGGGCCTCAAAGAGGATTTTGGTTCACTATTTATAGTTTAGAGTTCTCTTGAAAGGATGGATTGTGCTGACTTTGAGAAAGAAAGCAATGTGACTGGATTTTATGAGTGGTTCTATACTGCTAGCATGATTCACATATTTAGGGGATCAGCAACTTTAGGGAATTCTCTCCTTGCACTGTCCATTTTCAGGTTGACATATTTTAGGCAGAAGTCAGGTGCTTCATGGCTCATGCTGGGCAATTCTGACAAAGCTAGCTTGTTAAGAATGTTGAGTCATCCCCTCAAGGTCCCTATCTCCTAGGTGATGGCTGGATGGCCAACATAGCTGAGATGCATAACTTGGATGGGTTGAGATAAGTGACACCCCACACTTAGCTGTCCTGCATTTAGTTGTTTGGGAAGTCAAAGTATACAGGGATCAAAAACCAGAAGGTACCAGTCCAAACTTGTACTATTGCAGGTTCATAAACACACTTTATTAGCAGCTTTCACTAATTCCTCTACTTATTTATTCATAAATATTAGTAAAAAATTTGGAAGCTACAAAACCTTTCACAGTCCCAAACCACAGTAATAAATTCAGAATACACCCTCTAACCTATTTCAGCATAAACAGTATGTTACAAAAGCCATTCAGACACATGGCTGTGTGTGCAGAAATTGCATTGCTTCAAGCAGAAGGCACAACATTAATAGCAACAATCTTCAGTGGTTAGACACTGCAAACTGAGAGCTTCAACCTCTGTCCCTAGTGAGAGCCATTTGCCGTATGAAGAAAAAAGCTTCATGGATCTGAAGCAAAGTGGCAGGCCTGTGGAACACCTTCCAGCTACAAAGGATGGTTGGGACTTTTACTACATAGAGGTATTTTAGTTGCTAAAAGCTGATGATATTAATAGGAAACTAGCATTATGCCAAAAAACCTGAAGGGATCCCTTTTTTTCTTAGTTTTTGGGTACTTTTTTCAGATTGGTCAGATATGGAAAGAAAATTCCCCAGAGAGAAAACAAAAAATTTTACATCCCAAAGTAGTAAAAGAAGAAGAAGAAGAAGAAGAAAACAGAATTTTGTATTATTTTTTAACTGTGATTCAGAAAGATTCTTCTTCGTGACAATATTTCCTTGTACCTATTGACATAATACAGCAGGTTTTATTGCTATTATTGGAAATGAGGATTTCCTTCACATCTTGTTTATGCTGGGATGTACAACAAAGGGAACTTCTCTTTGAGTATCCCCAGACTCAGGCCATCTGAAAGTTAGGGAATTAGTCCAACATGAATGTACTCCTCAGTTTTGTTGAGAGAGGGTGATTTCAAAGGAATATTAGTTTATCCTAAGATAGTTGTCCCTCATTGCCTTTTAGATATCCCTGTTTCTGTGCCATGTCGATACAGGGAATGTAGACAATTATTTTAGACTGGACGTCTAAAACCTAAATAGATGAGGTTATAATCTTTATTTATAATTTTTAACTTTAATTTTATTTACCTTAAGCTAGAGGAAGAAAATCTAAGCTATTGTATCCATTGCTTGTTTAAACCATCTCCCAGTTTGACCTCTAGACAGTTACCCTGTTTGACTTTCATCACAATTCTGGATGCTTTGGCTTGCGCCAAAACACCTTTTCAAAAAGCTTCTTCGCTTGTTCCTCTTACCACTACAATCCCTTCCTTAGCTGATTCCTTCTTCTGGGGTAGGTCAAGCTTATCCACATTGTTAAGGCTCTAGCTAATACCACCTACAGTGATAATGTCTTCTCATTTTTATTTTATGTTCCTTGCTGAAGATTTAGCTTGGTGCTGCACTGTCCTGCATGGACAGGATTCTTGTAATACCATTGGTGTTGTTCACACTGAGATCAGAGACTGACAATCAGGACACCTGCCCTGTAGTCCCAGCTGCCACCTCCCCTTCCTGGGCCATGATGACCTGACTGTCTTCAGGAGAATAATAAAGAGGCTGAATTAAAAACCAAACCAAACCAAACCACTTCAGAATAATATAGTAAAAGTCCAGATGAACAAGTTTTCACACTGTGGTTGAACCTGTCAGCAATGAAGGACCTTCTCTATGGGGCACACCAAAAAGGGAATTTACATGCAGGTGATGGAGATACCGGTCTTCCTGCATCTTCCATCCAGCTGGCAGGAGGCATTTGGAGGCAACTATCAGAGTAGAAAGTTAGACATATTAGAAAAGACTGAGTCCTGTTTGTTGAAGCTGAGAGAAGTCACTTGGATTTATTTCTATTTTTATATTTAAGTTCATTTTTCATTCCAGAGCTATTCCCTAATATAGCAGCAATTGCTACTGAGAGTCCACGAGGCACCTGGGAAGGTCAAAAAGATGGACATTTTAAAGAAACCAGACAACAGTTTCCTTTTATCTTGTAAACACATTTGCAGTCTAGTTATAACAACAAAGCAAGACATTTCATACATTCAGTTCCTTAATTGAATGATAGACCAGAGCCTCAGCTCGTGTGATTCTGTATCCTTCCCTTGCAATCAATTTAGTGCTATGGGAAATTCACTTCCAAACCCCATTTTTCATGGTGAACACAGAAACTTTTCATGTAGTTTCTATCAAGGTTTCTGCCACTGCTGCTGTCATCCCACCATTTACAGTATCTCCGGCTGCTTACAGATTCTTCCACCATTGCACTTTTGAGTGCTCTGCTAGTGATTTCGCTATGACTGAAAACCACTTCAGCAACTTTGTTAGCTTGGAAACCTTTCTGCCAAGCAAGTCTCGGCCCAGTCATAGGTTTGGGAGGCCACTTGGCTGGCATACAGTTCATAATCATTTTTTTATTCTGAAAAGGTAATTGCAACACTATTTTTTACTGGCTTATTATGGCTTTATGATAACCCAGCTGAGTCAAGTTAGGTTTTTTTTCATTTCAAGAGACTTCACTCACTCTTAAAGGAAGTTAACATGGTTACCCAGGACAGAATTTTGCAAATTTTTCAGTGATAGTCTTGTTCATGAATGTACACATTTCCTTTAAGATGATATATGCCTAAACCACAATGCATGGACATGAGTCAATAAAGGAAGCAATTCTTGTAAGTTTGTATGCATCTATACAGTTTCTTAAAAATAGGCTATGGCAGCAGAATTGCATGGCAAGATGCTGTCATCTGAAAACATGAACTGCTCTGTAATCCTGGTATGTAAAGTTGGATCAGCAAGGAAACTGGTAAACCAAGTCTAAATGGACTCTCTCAGTACTTGAACTTCAGAATGTCTATAAAAATGTCACCAGGTTTTCAATTTTCAGTAAAAAGTTAGAACAGAATCCATCCCCCTTATTTTGATAACTTCAGATTTTCAGATCGAAGTCGAAGGTTTGTTTGTGTCTTTGCAATTTGAACACCTGTGCAAAAATTAGAAAGGGAATGAGGGGGTGAGAAAAACATCACAAATTTTTTCTCTCCTGTTTTTTTTGCAACTGTCTGTATCCATACACAGGTGTTCAGGCAGCTTGAGTATCACAAGGGTTTTTTTACACAATCCAATCTGGCAGATGACTTAAGGAAAATGCACTTTTTGGCACAAAAATAAAATTCCAGGTTGACTTAAAAAGTTTCTCTGATTTTTGCCCCTGTGCCGGCATTATATGTGATGCACCGGCTGTGTAAAATTAAAGAAGAAATTAAAAAAAAAGAGGAAAAAATAATTTGAAGCCTGGAATAATGCCAAGAAGGGCATGTTCTTCAGGCTGATGTAGGGCAGAGCAATCAGAGCTGTGCCTCGGTATGGTAAGCAGAAAGCAGAGCAGCTGCACTGTGTGTTACCTCTTTGAAACTTCTAACAGGAAGCAACCCTGACGTAGGGCAGGCACCCAGTCCTTCAAATGCTGGAAGGCTCTCGGTGCTTTCAGCACTCAGCAATTTGCAGGAGGCACCCACGGTGTCTCCAGTGCCCAACTTGCAGAGGGTCTGTTCTGCTGCAGCCTCTGCAAGTCTGGATTTCCCTGGCTCAGCTTCCCCAGTGCTGGCCCAGAGGAGGTGATCACAGCTTCTGCTAAGCATCCCCATCTCCTAGGTGGATTTCCAGCTCAGCCCACAAAGCAGCTCAACATTAGGCCAGTCTCCCTCATAATATACTTTGGGGACTTTAAAAACTACGCAACTGAAAGAGCACAGGAAGCTTTTTGCCACGGACGGCAGCGATATTAATAATGCCAAGTCACAGGCTAGTGACAGAAAAACATTGCAGCACAGACATCAGGCGAGATGTGAAATTTAGGTCAGCAAAGTGAATCTATAAACACTCTAAAGGCCAAGGCATAAGGGCTGCTGGAGCTTTATTTACATGAGAACACACCTTGCTGCATGCCAACACACACATGCACAGACACCCTACACACACAGGCTTACACACACAGAGAACTTTTTTTTCTTCTTGATAGGCATGTTGTGGAAAAAGTGTGTCTCTGTGGGTCTGGTGACATGCAAATGTTTATGTGGGTGTTAAAAAAAAAATGGAGAAGGTGTGAGGCATATGGTTCAGAGAGCCAGAAAGCCACACACAGGCTTCTATTTATAGCACCCTCGTGGTGAAATAGAGAAAACGAACTGCAGCTTCTATCTGCTGCTCTCAACTGAAGTTTGACAAGAGCGGATAAAACTTTTTAGGGTCTCTTTGTAGTTTTAACTGACAACAAAAAGTGATGAGTTAGCTGTTTCCTTTGCGACCCTCTTAAGCAGGTGAGGAAGTCAACCGCTGCATGAGTGGAACAAGCTGGTGGTGCCTCGGTGCCTGGAAATGCGCTCCTTCCCCTGCAGAGCTCAGGTCAAAACCCAGAAATATCAATTGTTCTCAGTACAATGGCCAGACCCTGTCTCCCAACGTGGATTCCCAATCCCAAGGTGAAGCATTCATGATCCAGGCACTTTGGGGTCTGTGGACATTTTCATTCCTTTCTAGTTGCACCGCTTAGAAAGAGAAAAAACAGATCCAGGGTCCTGGTATGAGAGCTGAGATCTGAGGGTATGGTTCAAAACCACTGATGATTTCTTATGCCCGTAATAGAATCACTACAGTTTTGCTCTTGCTTTTTTGTTTGATAGATTCTTCTAAAATGGGATAGATAAGGTATTTTCTTACTGATGTGATCCTGTTGCTGCTAATGCCTATTTCTGCAGCCTTCACTCATTGCTTTCCTGAGGAGAGTGACTCAAATATTTTCCTGCTTGAAGCTGAGATATTCAGGAAGTGAGTAGGCATCTCACCACCCACCTCTTGCCTCCACTAAGGCTGGTCTTTGCAGTCCTCAGTGCTGGCCACTCTTCTGACGCTCACGCTGGTGTGGGACGTTGCCTCTTTCTCAGCTCCCCACGTTGTGACACCGTGCAATCCTCCAGATCACACTACTCGCGTACAAATTGTGGGTTGCTCCATGAGGAGTTGAGAGCCATCAATTTTCTTTGTATTTGGGTGGCGGAGGTGGGTTTGGCACTCAGACAATGACAGGGCTGGGAGCAGAACATCGAGATCTTGCCTTAGGTCCAGAGTTTGGCCTAGTGACAGTGGAACAACTCACATAAACTCTTTTTCCCTCATTTAAAAAAAATTTTATAAAATGCAAAGATTGCAAGTGAACAGAAGCATTTTGTGAGTTGGTATTGGTTACAACACACAACTTTCTCAAAAGAAAAAAATCTTGAATTATTAAATAGCTGCAAACCTGCTGTTTCATGTTTTAAAATGAAGTATTATTGACATTTTTCTTTAAAAGGCAGTTTTAATTCATAATTTGTGTCAGTGTAATTTAAAAAAATAACTTCTAAGATGTTGAGAAAAAATGTACACCTGGATGCATTTTGAATGAAATCAATATTTTTGGAATTAATCTTCAAACTATGTTGACTCAGCAAGAATTCAGATTATTTTCATTTTGAGTTATTCTGAACTGAATTTTTATCCAAGGCTGCACTTCAGAACTTCAAGTGAACTAATATATTTGTAATTTGCACAGTCCTAGGATGATACTAAGCAGTGCGTTTTGTATACTTTTATCTCATGCTGGAAAGCAATTATTTTGAATTTCTGTTTCATTCTAACTTTTCTTAGTTTCCTTCATTCAATATTAAGACTGTTTTGATTGAACAAACAGGTCACATGGTGCACTGTCTGTTCCTTGACTGGAATGGAGCATATCTCTTGGGGATGATCAACTCTGAAGGCTTTTGATATCACTCTTACTTTTAGAAACATGTATGTTTAAAGTTAGTAGCTCTCTGTGTGGACAAAGACATAGCAAACTAAAGGTACTTTCTGGTATGGGCGGTGGCTGTGGATGCAGAAATATAAGCTGTTCTGACATAATGCACTTAATATGTTAATATAACTGCAATTCTTCGAGGACTACAATCACTATCTGAAATTTTGAGAGGAGTATTACAAGTGGACCTGGCCTCCTGGTGCAAGCTTTACTTCTAATACATTCTCTACTAGTTCTCTTCTAATACATTCTCATTCCTGTATTTTATTTGGAGATTATTCCTTAGTACTCATTTGAATGTGCAAATTTTTTTTCTCTGTCAATGAACCACTGATGTGGAGTGATCACGGAGAGTGACAAATGCTGCTGAGATGCTTTTCTTTTGAGCAATAACTGAAGGAACACTGTTTTGTTGCAGAAGTCTTCTTTAACCATGGCTACTTTTAATTCTGTCTTTTTTATGTTGCTTTCCTTGTGACAAAATCTGAGAAAATGTTCCTCTAGGAAAAAACCCAAACCAAAACAGAACTTACTTTAAAAGCATAGGGCCTACATCAACCCAGCAGTCAAAACACCCTCTGTTGTAGAGGAAGCCGGCAAGACCTTAGCAAAATAAAGAAGGTGGAACATGTTCCTGACACCCACTTTGGTCATGTACCAAAAGTCAACATGAAAAGCTCAACTTTGCACTCACCTGCAGGTCAACAGGGGCAAACAAGTTAAGTCCCTAATACACATCAAACTACCACTGTGGGTGTGGGTGTGACACACAAGGACACCGATTTGCACCATACTTTGGTTACCCAACTGTCTTCTTGGGTAATTTGCTCCACTGCAATGGGATGAGAAGCCTTGCTCAAGGTTCTACCTGTGGTGAGACATTGTCCTTGCCCCAGAGAGCTTTCAGCTGTAGGGACAAAGACAGCAAGAGGGGAAAATAATGGGGAAATTATTGCCGAGGCTCATAAAACAGGCTAGTGCTGGAAAAAACACAGTTCTCTCTCCTACTGTGCCCATGCTGCTGTTGAGGGAGACGTGGTAAAGACATGTCTGGGGTTTTTAGGCACATTTATGTATTTGTTATTTTAGCATAGTTATGAAGTTTTAGGTGAGGTACTGCGTAAGTGTTAGTTCTCAGCCTAAGGTAAAGCACTTCTTGGTGTCCTCAAGATTTTAAACTTGCATTAGGTGAAACATGTTAAAGCACAGCTAAGCTGCTTCAGCTCGCTAATCAGGGCAAAAAAACAGGGAAGAAAGGTCCTTCAGTTTTGCCCCAAGGCAAACTCATGGTGAAGTGGGGTTCAGGGATGAAGGACTGACCTCAGCAAATTCAGCCGAGTCAAAATAAAACACTTTCTCTTTATTATAGTTTTACCTCAGGATAACTTGGGCAGCTCAGTCATTCTGAGGTTAAGAAAAAAACCCCAAACCCAGCTTTTTCAGCAGCAAAGACAAGCCCTAACTGTAGACCTAGCTCAAGGGCTCACCTTCGCTTGGGGTGCTTGGTTGATTAGCACTGCCAATTAGTTAAACGTGTTACAAAAATAATTGTGGGTGTTCCTTCAGAGCCTACCCATTTATTCTCTTTTCAAACTAAGTTTGTCTTTGGTGTAAATGAGCAAGATTTTAGCCAATGTATTGAAGGAGAGGAGAAGGCAGCAGTTCCTGAAACAAACTGTCAATAATTAGCACACTTTTTAGAGCTGCCCGTGCATGGAGGTCTGTGAACTGTGTCTAAAACAGAGGAGCAAGGAGGTTTAATCGGAAACAACAGTTTTTCTATAGTCTTCAGGTGCAGCATTTGGATCTTTTTTTTTTTTTCCAATACAAAAAGTCACACCCCCCCCCCCCCCCCCCCCCAACCCAGCGCGTACTAGATTGAACCAAGCCTGAGCGAAAGCTGGGGCTGGCAAAGCTCCAGCCAGTGCAGAGGGTATGCTCAAAAGCAGGAAGCTGTGGCAAAGCTGAGTCGCTGAAAAGCTACTGGAGCTAATATATTGTGGTCATGGGGATAGGCAGCAGCATCCGAGTAGTGATGGGAAGACTCAAAAGCACCTTCAAAACAGGCTTGAAAAAGTAGTGCTGATCTTTGCACTTTGACTGGGCTTTTGTGCTCACGGTTACGCTTGAAGCATTTAGAACGACTTTTGCGTTGACGGTCTGGAGCGGCACATATAGCTTATCCCTATGTGCAACGTGTGCCTTGCAGAAGCCTCGCTTGCTGCCCGTGCACTGAAATGCAGAGGTAGGCTTTGAAGGTGAAAGGGATGCGTAGGATTGGGTTCATCTGACAGCATTTGTGACGGCATATGGGGCAAAGCCGGTCGTAAACACTCGCTGGTGAATAGCTGCCTCCCCAACCCCCCTTTCTGTGGCAGTGTGAAAAGCCAGAGGCACACTCATGGATTGACTAATACTTTTATGGGGCAGAAAAAAGGTACTGGCTGTGAAGCTAATAAAAAACACCAGGTGGTCAAGATATCATGGAGGCCCATTGTTCTAGGAGATTGTTTCATTCGTTACTATGAACTGCGATGATGAGAACAGGATGCATAATGTCATGTGACATAGGGAGCAAGGAGATGGAAGGGGTGAGGTAAGATGTCCCTTTCCTTCTCTGGCCACCCCTGGGAGGTGAGTGGCCATGTTTCAGATATGAAGAACTTGTGCACGCTGAAATAAAGAGAGAACTTCCACCAGTTTCTCAGGGGAGAGGTAGCTGCTTGCCAGATTCCACAGTTTTTTAGAGAGCTGCAGCCAGCTCACGTGGACAAGCTTCTGTCTCCATACCCATATTTTGCTCTCCACTGCTCTGGGTGCCTGTGGGTGCCTGTGGGTGCCTGCCCTGTAGCTGTTTTGGTTTTGGGTACAGCTTGAGATACTGTTTCACATGTTTCTTAGTGCCTGGAGTGGCCACACCACCTCTGTGTGATGGAGACACAGATGTAATTTCTGTGGTATTTATTCTACTGAGGGTCAGAAAATACACAACCATCCAAGACACCACTTGTCCTGCTTGTCTGCTTTGTACTAACCTGTGGACCCTGGACAAACCAACCAGGAATTACTGATAACCTGCATGCTGTTTTTATGAGTTTTACAGCTTTTCAGTAGTGTCCTGCTCTCAGGTGGAGGGAACAGCGAGCATGTGTCAGTTAGTGGAGCTGTGTCAAAACCCACTCTCAGGTCATGCTCACTTCTTGTCCATCATCTGGTCTACAAACCTAAGTCCTAATCTGTCTAACCATAAGTGCATGAAAGAGGGATCTGGCTGAAGGACAGCGGTACGTGCTTGACAAGTGACAAAAATTGAGTGGGCTGGGTCTGGACCTAACAGGCCACCTCATGGCTCTATGAAGGGTGACACTTTGAGTCTGCTTTGTGTCCTAGTGTGGCTCCAAGGCAGATGACATGAAAGAGGTGCACGTAGAGAAGGATGTCACCATCAACTTCAAGCTGAGGCCCCTCTGGGTAGCGAGGTCCTTTGTGCCAAATCTGCAGCCAGCGAGGTGACCAAGGAGAGTGTGGTGATGGTTCTGTTATCATTAAGCCTGCTCTTATATCCCAACACAGCAGTCGCTTTGCATCAGCTGCACAGAAAGCAAAACACAATGTCTGATCGAAAGTATCTTCCATGCTGTGTCTCAGATGTGGGATCACGTAGTCAGCACCACTCTCCGATGATGAGTGGAGGAGAGAAAGAAATTAAGAGCGAAAATCTATCTTTTTCCTAGAGAGTATGCTCTGCAGCCTAGCTTAGAAGCAGAGTTAAAAAAAAAAAAAGAAAATAATTTATGTTGGCCTGAGCTGTGGTTTGGAAAGAGAAAAGGAGAAAGAAACAAAACAAAAACACTGGCCCACAAAGAAGAGAAAACAGGAAAGGAAAGGAACAAAACATCCTGTACACAGCAGCCAGTCAGTCAAGGAGGGAGGGTCCATGTCATCTGCATTCCTCTGCTGAAGTGGGCACAGGCAGCCCTGACCAAGTCGGTGTTGCTCAAACATTTCCTTTCTTCAGGCTTTCTGCTCATCTACTTGTGCAGTGTCTCCTGTATATCCCTGAGCTGGAGCAGCAGGACCAAAGGTGGCTTCAATACCTTTCCTCTTCTCTAGATGCTGTTTCATGCAGAGTGAGAGCAGTGTGACATCTGCCAGCTGTGTCACTCCCGGGTCCTCACATGGGATGAGTACCAGGACCCCAGATCCCCACCGGGCACCGACAGACGTAAACTCACCTTGCTCTGCTCCAAGATGAGGAGCAAGCACCAAGCCTGAGGCTGTGCTGTGCACTGAGCACTGTCTTGTGGATGAGCCAACAAAATATACAGCCTGAACTGGAGCCAGCTTGGAGCACAGACTGAGAAACTCAGGTCTCTCTGCACCTGCCCATATGAAAATGCTTCTTGTTCTTCATCACAACAGCTAACCTGAGAATGAAACCAGTGCGGAGACCTCGTTGTTGTCTCAGATCATGAAGGAGCCACCTTGCAGGGTGGGGTGGCTGGGATGGCTCAGAGAAGTAGGTTGAAACCAGTGTTGTTTGTGCTGTTTATTCCGAGGTGAGGATGCAGCATGATGTTAATACAGCACCTTTGAAGGAGGTTTGAAAGATAGGTGTGATCAGTAGTTTTGACTGGGGTAAACCTCTCTTTTAAAAGTGATCCTTTGCTAAGCCCAGTTAAACACTAATCAGGTACCCCTCTCCTGGTCTTGCTGAAGTGGATGTGATTTCACCCAAACCCCATAAATGTCACATAATCAGTTGCAGAGGTACTGCCACCTCCTCCAAGCAGGCTACATGCATGAATCTATCACTGAGCTGCTGAAGCTAATCTCTGCCCCTGCCTTTCCTTCTGGACAGGATAAAATTAGTTTCTGAGATAGGGACAGAACATTTCCAGTGAGTGGTGGACGTGATCTTGTAGCTGGGAAGCTGGGCATAGTACTTCTGCCCCATCACAGGTAGAAGGGGAGGATGGACACTTCATGTATCAGCAAGAGGTTAATCCTGAATGAATTCCCCAAAAGCTGATACTCGTAGCACAGTCCTTGAGGTTGGCTAAAATGGCATGACAGTGCACACAGCTTCTCCTTAGATAGCTTCACTAAACAATGAAGGCAACCTACGAGAGGTGGTAACACATTCAGCTTCTCCCATGCATTTTCCATGGTTCTTTCTGTAAAAGTATTCCAGAGTTCTTTTTTCCTCTGCTTTTCCTGTAGAAATTCTCTCCACTTAAAGCTTAGAAAAAAATTCATTTAAAAACTGATGTAGCAGATGCGTTTTGAACTCTCTTCCCCATCTCCCAAAATCCCTTAAATTCAGGGAAAGAAATTTTTTCTGTAATAGAGGCAAGGAAATGTCTCTGCTCAGAGGTTCTTTCTAATGATGTGTATTAGTTATTTAGGTGCTTTAAGAGGCGCTCCCTTAATACAACGTTATTTATTGTAATTCTCTACTATCCCTTGTCCTCTCATTTCCACTCCCTGCCATCCCATACCTTCTCCTTTCCAGCTTGTTTATTTTAGAGTGCAAAGCTACTTAGAAATATTTATTTTTGGATCAGCTACTGATTCACTTAGTGACTAACTCATTTCATCACTCGATGCCTCACTTTACCTATACATTAAGAAGGATTAATGGCACCTGCTTTTCAGGGCTGTTAGCAGTCTAAGTTAATTCATGCTTATAATGTTTATAAAGAGATTTGAGATCCTTGGTTACCGGAGGCTAGGGAGCTGCAAAGTATCTTGTTTTTACTTAAAAGTGGAGTTTTTTTTGTGTAACTTTGCATTATAAAAGTAAAGAAACCTTGCAATTAGTTGGAGAGTCTGTTATTCCCAGGGCTTAGTTTATATTCCAGTTCAGACACAAGCATTATGTTTGCATTTTTATTTTTCCCTGATGTTTCAATCACAGTTGATGTCTTGATCTCCTTTACTTAAGAAACATTGAATGGTGGGAAATGCGATGATGAATATCACAGTGTGGATAACAGAGCTGTGCAGTGCTGTTTGGTGCTCTTAAAAAACTGTTGTGCTCTTCTTCTGCAAAATATGTAGCCAGAAAGCCAAAAGGTTAGGCTTTTCATCTGAAATTGTGGCAGTATTGTACATTCACTGGAAACATTTTGTTAGCATTGTGAGAGATGGCTCTGAGTCTATTCAGAAGAGTGAAAGGACAGCAAACCAGAAGGCATGAGGGGAACGTCTCTAAATGAAACTTGAAATCAGTTTGCAATTATTTCATGTTTACTGAGTAAACTACCAAATAGTAGCACCAGTGACCGCAGCTGCTATTGATACCACACTGGTATGCAAATATTACTTACAGAAGTAATTTGGACTTGAATATCAGTATGAGGACAGATCATCAGTTTGGTTGTGCTAAAAATAGTTCTACTGAAATCATTAGAAACTTAGTCTGTTGTCTCTTCTGTTATGAATGAACTTTGACTGGTTTGTGTAATGCAGAAAGTGCAGTTTTATGGAAAATAAGTGGGTGAATACCTCTCCCAACGGGAGTTTTGCCTTTGATGTTAATGGTTGTAGGCTTTCATCCCCAGTCTTGTTGCCACTGGGCTGATGTCCACATTATAAAATCCCATGTTTGGGAATCTCTCAGTGGAGGAGCCAAGCAGGGTGACAGAGCAGTTGAAATATCAACAAGGTGGAGCAGAAAGAGAAGTGGGTTTTGTGCTGCCTGATCCAAGGGCAGTTACACGCTCCCCCACCTCTAACAACATGTAGAAGAGCTGCAGGGTGTGAGATGAACCAGTTGCTGACAGCAGCTGGGGACCACTAGCCCTGCCGTCAGCTCTGTCTATGGGAATGGCGGGAATTGCTTCCACAGTGACTATGGCTACCTGAGGGTCTCCTGTGATGAGAGGATAGGTGAACTTTCTGATTGCATGCATCCAGTAACCAGAATATGGCCCAAAACAAGGCTTCTCTTTAACAGGAACTTTATTTTCTGGACTTAGCCTGTTAGCTGTTGCCCTTTTTTTCATCTTGGCAGACTGCAATAATTATCCAGATAACATATATAGGGAGGCCACAAATTATTAACAATTAACCCAGCTCTGGAGTCACTGCCAAATATTTGTTGGTTCGTAGAGGAAGTCTAAGTGAGTAAACCATGCTGAGTGACAATAGCTCTGCTTCCCAGACAGACTGAACAGCTCGTAATGTAACTCAAACGTTTCCTCTTTCCAAGCTTGCTTATAAAAGAGCAGACAAGGAAAGGGCAAAAAGGACATTTAGAAGAACACAAGACTGGAAAAACAACCACTGATGTAATGTACTTTCTAAACTAAACATAAGGCATGCACTGCTGCCGCCATTTAAATAATGAAAGAAAACCAAAACAAATAGACACATAACTTTGTCTGCTTAGTCCTGAATATTGAAAGAAAAAGTGGCAGCTATTCCATGTCTAGGGAACATTTGTCATGCACTACACATGTCCTGAGTCATCTCTGCTGCTGGTAGAGAGGAACACCAACAAGTAGAAAAATTGGATGAGATAGAGGGCATAGAGCTGTGCATGGGAACCAGAGCACACAAGGCAGAGGAACCATGGAAATATTATGGACCTCTGGTGACCATCTTATGTGGCCCTCCAAGGCCCAGCTGAGATGATGCCCTCTTCATTGTGCAAATGCACAGTAAGGGGCCGGGCTTTGGAAAGAGGTTAGAAGTTGAATCAATAGGATAGTGAGAGGAGGATTAATTTACAATCCCAACTCACAGAAGCAGAACTAAAGTATGGCAAGATCGAAGCTTCTTTGCTGCCTGTGCTTTCCCACACGTCTAATCTAGACTGTTCACTGACATCACTTATTACAGCAGAGTTAAGTAGATGCATTGGTGTTTTCAGGATTGGGACCTATACGACTTGCCCAAAATCACAGAGGAAGTGTGTAGGAATAATACCCAGATCTCTCAAGTCCCGCATCGCTCTCTCAACCACAAAACCATCCTTCCTGTCTCTGCATAAAGATAGAGCTGAAAGAAGTGATTTTATGCACACATGCACATATGCAGAGTGCCTTATAAGGAGTATAGGCACACTAAGGTGAAAGTTTCATTAGAAATCACATAAATTCAGTGAGTCACAGAGGTTTTTTTTTTTTGTTTGTTTGTTTTTTTAAATAAAGCAACCTTGTTTCTCTTCTCTTGTTGCTCCTCCAACTCTTTCTCCCATTTCAGGCATCATAACAGTATTTGCTTATATGAGGTTTCTGGCCACATTTCATGGAATGAAAGAAAAATCACATGAATCTGAGGTGGAGCAAAGCCATAGACCTTGATTTCATGATGTAAATCATTACAACTTTGGTGTATCTGGTATAAGTCACTGGTGTATTATTTAATGTAATTTCTTTGTATATGAAGTGAATCCTATTCTCTGGGAGGGCCCAAAGCAGAAACAGCGAGAAGTTGGTCCTCCTTCTGCCCTGAATGCTCAGGTTTGATAGGAACAATGACAACTTTGATAAAGTTACCCAGCAGACCTTGGCCAGAGTTAATAGAGCAATTCTGTACTAAACTAGCACACAGCTGGGCTATGTTTTGAAATGGCCTTTAATAGACATGCTTACGAAACTGGTAGATGGCAAGTTCAAAGCATACAAAAGGAAGAGGTTCCTCTTTTGTTGTGTCACTCAGCAGTGGAATTCCTTGCTGCTGTGAATTGTCTGGATACGAAGAAGTTTACACAGATTAGATAATCAGTGAAAGAAAAGATCATCTGGGGCCATGGATTACAGAGATACATTTCTGGCTCAGTAGGTCTCCAAGTCACAAGTTTCTTGGATGAGGGAAAGAAGACTACATTATTGAGCTCCAAGATATCAGAGGTGGGATTCTCAGAAATGCTCAGACTTGGGCTATCTTTCCACTGGTGTTAGTGAAAGTAGAGAAGCCAGTGGGCAGGCTGGGTTGTTCAGTCATCTAAAAGACAGGCAATGCATTTAATCTGTTTGGGTAGGTTTATTCTTTGTTCAGTGGGGAGATACAGGCACCTCTGGAGATTGATTCATTCCATCCTAAGGCAGAAGTCCAAGATAAGTGGGGTCAATCACCCACTGTCTCGCTTTGTGACTTTAATAGAAGCCAGAGTAAATAATTTATTTGGGATGTCTAGGGCAGAATTCAGTTAGAGACTGAAATTTTGGAAGTCTATATGTGAGATGATAGGTTCTTTATCTCTCTCAAGAGGAAATGGAATCTGTGGAGCCTACGTTTCATTTTACTCTACAGTAGACAAATATAGTCAGCTGCATACCTCTAGGTTTGCAGATTAGTTGGTGTGCATTGCTATCAGAGCTATCCTAGAGGATCTGGCCTCCGGCAGATACTGTGGCTGCAGGTATCATGTCGTACCTGCCATATGGAAATCTTGGATATATTAGATCATCTCAGATGACACTAGGTGTCTATGTTTAGGCAATTGAATCACATCTCTGGTCTCTACTATAGTGAATGTGTATGTGCTTCAATTCAATTGTTCCCACATGGTGGCTAGTACTCTTGGAAGTGCCCATTGGTATTTTTGGGGTGTTTTTTAACATGTCTCCAGAAGGGCATGGTCTTCCCATAGGTTGTGTCAATTCTACCAGATTTATGGATGGCTTGGGTAGCCTACAACTTCTAAAATTATAGTGGAGCAACTAATGAAGCCTATAATTGACATATAAACATTTGCACACAGGCATGTAGATTTGTGAGTCTCTATCTAGAGTTGAATCCCATTTCTATCTTCTGGATGATCAGAGGTAAGATAATTTCTATCAAAAATGATCTTGAAAAATTGCACCTTAAGAACAGAAAGTAGAACAGCTTCTAGGAGCACTCAACATGTTCAATAAGGAACTATTCCTTTTTATCTCTTCTCCCCAGCATTTATTTCTCCAAAATTCTTGCTTGACAACAGGTGTAGAGCTCCAGCTCGTGAATGAGAGGCACTTGTTCACAAAGGGCTGCTCAAGAATTAGTAAATAGATATCTCATGCCTAGAAGTAATAGTTTTCACTTTTAAAAATGCATAAACCATAGAGGTATTTTTTTTCAGAATTTAATATTTCATAATAGTGGAAAAAAATATTTCTTAAATTTGTAACACAATAAAAAAAGCCAGCTGTTACTTTACACTAGCCCTCAGTACAATAAATGGGAAGTGGCTTTTAATCACCAGTTGGCCATTAGTTTGACAGAGCCTCTTCATCACAAACCGCAAGTCACTCTTACACATGGAAGCAATTTTGATTTTTCTTAGGGAGAAAAAACAATTTCTGCTGTCTCCAAAGATCTTTGACAGTTAGGATGGCTTAGCTCAAAGCTTCTCAGTTAGGACACATTGACATAGATGGGCACAAATGGATAAAGCTCATTTTGCCTACACTCCAAGCTGGCTGGATATAGGCCAACTCTGAACTGGAAGTCAGAAATCATGTTTAGATGGATCTTTGCCCAGGCTAATAAGATCTGTTGAAGGCATATGCTGAAAAGCAAGGCATATTAGTCTGGGCAATGCATCATTTTCATGGAGCTACAAAGCTTCCACAAGGGGATTCCTGGTCTTGTGTACGCATGTCCAGATGCCTTCAGCTTCACTAATGGTGGCCTCCAAGGAGAAAGAAACATATTAAAATTAGCCCAAAGTCCACCCAGAACTGCTTCTGTCATATTAAATGTTGGATTAGTCCCATGGTCAAAAGGGCTTAGGTTGTTCCCTCTTTAAAAGGGTACACAGCTAAGGCTTAGATGAAAACACCGTTCTAGAGATCCCTATCCAGATTTTGCTGTATAGCTATTGACTATTTCCATTTAATCTACAACTGGTCTGTAGTGTCAGTCTGTAGGAGAGTAGCTGGTCATCAGGACAGCCTGACAGTGCTCCACATCACATGCAGAGGTAATTCTGCCATTTACCATAGAGCCATAACATTCGAGGACTCAAGACTTGTTTGCTTTTCTCCTCTGAGTTATAGTCCAATACAAAGCTCCTGAAGACTTCAACAAGCCTCACACTCTGGAAACATAGATCTGAGAATGTTGCATAGTTTTCCACATGATGTGTTTCTTAACCATGTTCACCTATATCCTTTGTTCAGGCATTACAAGGTAGGATGTGGAATGGTCTCTTATACAACCCTGGGCATGTTTGAAGGTTTCAGTACTGTAGAAAAAGAAGCCCAGCCACGTGAGCCACCTTTCTCAGCTTATCAAATACTCTTACTTGCCTGCTGTGCAAACATTTGGTCTTTACAGGTCCTCAGAGTCCTCATGGTTTAACAATGAAAATAAGTTAAAGACTGAAGGGCAGCGTGAAAGATTGCACATATGGGGTCCTTTTTCTGTCCATATATTGATGTAATCAAAAAAAGGGCTTGAAATGAAAGCCCTTTGATGATAATTATGATGCTGAGGTCACAGTTAAATAGCAGGACATCAACAGTTAATATTGCAGAAGTGGATTTTTCCTAAACTGGTATGAATTGATAGCAAAGCTCGGGATGTCAAATGTATGATACTGATGTGAAGCCAACATGAGTGAGAGTAGAAGCAAGACTCTAGTGAATTATCATTACTCTGAAATTCTCTGATTTCTGGCAGTTTTATGGCAAGGTCTTTAGAATATTGTAACGTTGAGTTTTTGTATGTGTGTGTTTAATGTCCTGTCTATTTGAATGTTGTATAACCACGGTGTGTTCCCTAGGGGCATCCCTCCTACATATAGACGAAGTTCTGCTTAATGTTTCACCTGGATTTATTTGAGTCTTCTATTACTACAGTTCTGAATGAATACTTGCATTAAAAACACTTGTCCCAGTAATTTCACCAAAACCTGGTTTGTATTTTTTTAAATAGCTTCATCACATGAAGGCATTGACACTGCAGATTAATTGCTGCAGAGGTCCAGAAAAACTGAAGTCTAATCTACCCACAAGATTTTTAATAGTCTAATTAAACATGTATAAAAACAAGTTTTGTCAGGCCCTACATGCACACTTAAAACTTCACATGAGGCTTGTATTCATTAAACTTGTTTGGGAGAAAAAATATTTTGAAATATCTTTTCTGATGGACCAGTTTCCTGAGTGTAAACAAGTGTTTCTTACAAACCTGACAATATTGGAAAAATTAAAGCACTTCACAAATAGTGCTCAGTACCTCACAAAACAGAACTTTAATTCTTTTTCCCCAGATTGCTACACAAAACGTAACTACACTAATTCTTAGGTCAATTTAGGTTATCTTGGGAAGGATTACATGGCTGCTCTGAATTCCATGTATTTTAGTTGATCAAATTTAACTAATTTCAGCTATTCTGTGTAGACAAGACAAGACACATATATGGAGAAGGTATAGAGGTCTTCTTCTCGATCTCTGAATACTCCTGGAAAGTTCTATGATCAATATTGGCAATTTCCATCAGTATTGACAAAAATGTTGACAGGTCAAGACATTCTTCTGCATATGAGTAATTTATTTGGCACATTGTTCCTGCCATGGGACTCCTTTCCCTATCACAGAGAGCACAAGGTGCAGTTTTTGCACTGCCATAAGACATAAATAGTATGCATGGCTAACTGCTAGCTGGTCAGCTGCATCTGGGGTTTTGGGTCCTGGGAAGGGGAGGAGAGAGGATGGAGAACCACAAAGCAGCCTGGGAGTTTGTAAATCAAGTTGGCAAGTCTGAAGGGTTTCATTTCGCAAACTGGGTTTCTTTCATGTGCTATTTTGTCTCTGTTATTGGTCTTTTTTTTTTTATTAAAAAAAATCCCAAACAATCTGGTTTCATATGAAACCAGAAATTATTCAATTTCACTGTCAGTGAGACAGTAATTTATAAACCTGCTAATTTAAAATAATCTGGGGGAAAGGAGGAGGGAAGTGGAATAGTAGCTCCAAGATACTACATTCCTACAAAACCTGAGAAAGGAGTTTGAAATCCATGCTCTCATCAAGATATTACCCCAAAGAGAAAGGCATTGGTCTAAATTCAACAGTGGAAACGAGGCTAATGTTTTTTAGTTTTTACTGGCCAAGTTAAATACTCTTAGTCCAAACAGAGCACATGAGGAACAGTGCATTTTGTATCATTTTTAAGCACCTGTTTTATGTTCACTATTGCAGAGTAAAGCAATGGTTTTGCCACAATCACTCAACACCATCACAAGCACAACATCATCAATACCTTAGAGTGACCCCTCTTCCCTGCTTGACGTTCAGGTTATGCTAGATGTCCAGATCCTTTCTATAATCAACAGGGAGCAACAAGCACTACCCTGGATGATTATCCTCTCCTAAATGGAATGGCTGAAAGAGGTAGGCTGACTAGGCTTTTGGGATGCCATGTTCCCCACTGAGTATGAAGGGATCCTGTGTTCATAGCTTATCCTAGAAAGCAGCAAGTGAGAGGAACCACATAGTGATTAATTCAAGACCAATGATTAGTTCTTCCCATGGCATTATAAAAAAACCCTGGTAGGAGGTGACCTGTGCCATCGTGGTAGGTGTGACAGCTAAATTAACCACCTATGTTGAGATTTTTTGTTTAGAACTGGGCAGAGTCCCAGCATCCTGGGAAGAAAAGGGCTGCTCTTGTCCAGCCTGGTCAAGATAAGATCCCAGGGAGAGGTTTCACTTGTGGCAGAAGGAACCTGAAGTGCGTTTCAAAAAAAGCTCTTTTCCGCTACAAACTCCAGGTCTCCACTCAGCCAGTCATTGGATTTCCCAGCTGCTCTACTAAAAATAAATCGATGAAAATGAAAACTTTCTCTTGGCAGGGATTTTGACAAGTGTCTAATGTAGACCTGTGCTAACGTAGTTACTGAGTAATAATATCAGCATAGCCAGCTATGGGAGAGGTTTATATTTTTCCTTTTTCTTTTTCCTTGGGAAGGGGGAGGACTGCACTGTAGCACATTATTTACAGTACAACATGATTCAATTGCCAGAGGGGGAAGAAAGTCAACCCATTGTTCGAGGACTATACATGGATTGAACATTAAGAAGTAAATTTCCCTGCCTGAAAAACATAACCCCTCCTCTTTCCCTTTGGCATGGCTTCATCTGGAAGCTTTAAATCTGAAACTTGGTTTCCAAAGCAGATCAAAATCCCTGCTCAGGTCAGACACAAATGAAGGCCATCTTTGTTGCATCCTAAATAAGGATTTTTTTTCTGCCTTATGGAGTAGGATTTTCTATTATTTTTTAAAGAGCGGATTTGTTACAGTTATAAAGAATGCTGCGGGAGTAATTGAAGCACTACTGGGTTACACCAGCTCAGGATCTTGTATATTTTCCTTTAAAGTCCCTTTGACTTATTTTTAAAAGCGACTGATGTAAACCCAAAGAAGAAGACCAGCTGCAGCTGGTGGGGATGGGATGTGCTCGGCCTCATGACTTTTGTCCTGTGCCAAGGCCTCTAGGAGCTGCAGCAAGCTACACTCTACTAAATGTGGAGATGCACAGGCTTGAGTAGTCATCCTTGAAATTTAAAACAGCAAATAATAAATACAAAAAGTAACCTTGAAAGTTTGGAAAATATTTAACAAGCCTCTCAGTCCTCACCTCAAGAAAATGTGCATCAGCATGCACTGAGGACAGACAAAATGAGATCTCTCCTGTAACTCTGAAACTCTTTTGTAGGACGAGAAAGAGTGTTAGAAAACTTTTGTTATGCAGCTTTCAAAATCAAATTATAACTTACCTGTGGCATACTTTGTTCTGTTAAGTAGTATAATCGTTGAGTAATCAGTTGGAAGAAAATATTTCTCTTCCCATCAATTTATGGTGTTGAGACTGATAAAATGAAGGAAGCATCATATGCAAATGTTGATGTATTTTTGAAGTATAGCTTGCTGAGCTTGGCTGCAGATTCCCAGAGAGCACTGATAAAGTATCCATCTTGACACACCCAGGCCTTGCTGTAATAGCTCACTTGGTATTGCATGTCATACTCACCGAATATTTGCTAAAAAGACATGCAAATGTCTGCATGAAACAAGTATTTGTTATTTATGCAGCCATTAATGAGCATTTCCAGATTTATTTTTCTCGGTGTGGCTTTCTCTAACTGAATTACAAGTGCAAAAACAAGATTGTGGTCATATCATGTTTAAACAGGCAAAGTTTCAAACATGAAGCCACATCTATTATTCAGCATCATCTTCTAAAAACATTACAAGATACCCTTTTGAACTTTGTGGTTATTTTTGTCAAAAGACAAAGCTTCTTCAGGTTGAATTTTACTCTGAAACCAGGGTGTGAGTAACAAATACATTGCTTTGTGTGTGGCGCAGTGGTACTGCTTGCTAACCTAGTGGAAGTGGTGATTGCATTCCCTCTTTCCTTCTCTCCCTTTGCTTCCTTCCTCCCATCCCTGGGCACCATCAGATAACCCAGCCCCTTCACTTGCTGAAACGCACTGAACCCTTTGCTGAGCTGGTCCGGAACCTGGCAGAAAACAACTCGGTCTTGCTGCTGTGTTAGTTTTCTGCCAGTTGAGAGAGCTGATCTGGCTCAGAAATGGACCTGAGTTGCCACAGGAGCTGATGGTGGGGTGGAAGGATGGAGGAAGAAGTGGTGGAGGAGTAAAGGAGGGAGGGATGAGACCACCCCAACTATGTCACTTAAATTAATTCAGCTGTGTTATCTACCTGCATACTATGTGCAGCTGTGCAGAGATTTGACTGAGTCAGTCTTCTCTGCACTCATGGTAGAAACTAATGAAAGAAAAGATGCACTTAAAATAAAGGTTGAGAGGTTACACTGTTTGCATCTTTAGGCATTTAAAAACTTTTGTAAATCTTGCTGGATTCGATTAACTTTAATTTTAGACTCATGTTCAACCTTAAGTAGGAGTGTAGTCTCCCAGAGTCCAGTGAATCTACTAATCTGCTTCCATTTTAATGCATACTTATGTTCTTTACTGAGAATGGGTAGAGGAAAGGACCTGATAAAAAATTAATAAACACAGATTAGCTGTGTGCACCAATTCTTTTCTGTGCTGTATCAGCAACCCTGCCTCACTGTCTTCCTATCTATTATCAAAAGAGATTTTCTCTAGACTATGAGATAAATGTGAATTCAGAGATGGAACTTGAAGGTTGGTAAAAAGCCTGAAAGTAGCTTTAGGGAGTGAAAAGTATTCTGAATAATTATTTTTCTAGAATTATAGATGTAAAGTTAGGAAAGTCACTCTCATCTGCAAGGATGGGAGTTCAGCTGATGGAAATCTGAGTGGAAAATTGTCTAAGAATAAAGCAATTGGAATGAGAAGTCACGTTTATTGTACCATGGTGGATTCAAAATCATGATTTTTTTTCTGTCTCCCATTGGTAAGAAAATGAAAAAAAACCTGCACAGCCAAAATTCTGAAATGATGTATAGGATAAGTGGAACTGACAATTTCATTTTGACTTCATTGATTTGACTTGTCTGTTTTGATTTATAATCTAATCCTGGACTAAAGTAGGGAAGTTTTAAATATGGCAACAATACTTGAAAAAAGAAATTTTCATTGTAACAGTATATTTAGATTTTATTGCAATTAATTATTTTTAAATATTCATGAGATGAAATCACTATCTTGTGAAAGAATAAAGTTGTTAATACCAAGTGAAACATTTGGCTTGAATTATCTCTGACTTGCATTTATCAAGTGTAGGAACGGTGCCATAAAGCCACCTGGGATAAAATGTTGAAACTGAGAGGGGAGTGTAAGTAGTGAAGGGATCTCTTAATTGTACCTATTGGTATTGATTGGGTCTTAGTCTTCCAAGAGTGGCAGGAGAAATCTTGATCTAGCAGCACTTGTTCCTTGCCTGAATTTCCAAACTGATGGCTTTTTCAAAGGTATCTTTCTAAAGTCTTTCTGCTTGCTTAAATAGATCTTAGTGCTCCTCTATCGAGGGTTGTGAATGACAGAAGGAAGAAGTAGTTGCAATTTCCAAGAAAGTGACAACCTAGTCTTTATGAATTTTCTTTTTGGTTTTTTTTTTTTTTTAATTTGCTGAATGTCTCCTGTGCTCTGTGTTATGCACTTTAGGAAGAATATTGATGAGATATATCAATATCTCATCAGTTTTGGGGAAAGGCACTGCACAGAGGTCTGCAAGGTCTGAGTTCAATACTTGGTACCTGAACTGGTTTTTGGAGTCATGTGGTGGTACCTGGAAAGCTGAAAGAGCAACTGGAAACTTTGATAACTTTATAAATCTGGGCTTTTGTGTTGCCTTCCCCAGCTCTACCACATAGCAGAAAATAAATTCTCCTTTTTCCTCTCTTTTATTTATTTTACTTTTTAAAATATTTTTCTTTTTTTCAGGGATTTCTCTGATCATGTATGTGACTAGTACAGAATATTTTGAGGTGTCTAGTTGTTGATCCATACAAATATTAAAAGTAAGGAAACATCAGAAGAACTTGCTTTCTTTGACCAACTGTACTAACACACGTGGAATGACCAATTGCCAAGACTCCAGGGTTATTCTTCACTGGCCAATCCCAGAAGAGAAGACGATATTAATTTTTACTGGCAGAAGTAGCTGAATAATATTTCATGAAGCAGTAGAATCATAGGATCACAGAATTATTTAGTTTGGAAAAGACCTTTAAGACCATGAAGTCCAAGTGTAGACCCGGTCTGCACTGGTGCCTGAACATGTCTGCTAAGGAGATGAGCTTATCCAGTTAGGATCATTAGTCTCAGTTTGACTTGGCCAAACCTGGAATACCAACACCAGGCTTACAATCTGACAAGAGCTCTTGGGCTATTTTTCCATGGATTCAAGCAAAAATGCATTGCTCAACTCACAAAACAAAAGGCTAAACATTTGGACATTCATTTAGTTTGGGGGGAAAACCTACTTGCAATGTCTTGTTCAATGCTGGGTTTCCATACTCGTCATAAGACAGTCAGTGAGGCCTTACTGGGTGAGGTTTGACAGCTAAAAAGCATCCTGTGGAAGGATATGTTGTTGATATCTGTCTTACTATCTCCGTGGGATGCAAGCACCTGTCTTCGTGCTTACACGAGGCTCTTACTTTGTGTACAGGTTCACAAAGCCGTATGCCACATGAAGCATACGGAGTGGTCCTTCCTTCCTCTGCTGCTGTCAAATAGCTCCGTTTCCACTTCCTCCGGATACATAAGACCCACAGCCACATTCCCCGTGATCTGAAGGAGCAGTGCTGCTGAGTGTCCAGGTATGCCAGCGCAACACCATCTCGCTGCCATCAAATTGACACAGAATTGTGAGTTTGGATAAAAAGCTGCATCTGCCAAAGGAGGGCTCAGAGAGATATGTTAACAGTACGGTACATGGGAGACTTTTGGAAATTACACTTGCAGACAATTAAAGATCACATGGTTTAGCTAAGTCATAATCCATTACTATGAACAAGGTGTTGATTACTTCCCTGGACTACATTCATTTTTAATTCCATGAATGGTATAAATGACAATTTCTGTATTTGCCTCTTCCCTTGATACATGGCAATGAGAATGGAAAATTACCTCCAAATTCAAAGTAGCTGAACAGATAAGCTTCTTTTCATGCTCATCGACAAAAAAGACCCTTCCTAGCCTTAGCTAGCCAGTAAACATGGCAATCTCCTGAAATGGCGCATTAAAGGACTAGAACAGGGCTATGATTATCTAATTATCTTAGGAAAGTATACTGAGGTGTAAATGCAACTACAGAAGCCAAATTAAAGTTTCCTCATCAGTCCTTTTGTGTCTGATTTAGTGGGAAAAAAAAGTAAGCTGCTGTGTTAGGCTTTCTCTGACTTGTTCTCTAGGAATGAAAGTTATTCTGAGGTCCTTGAAGTGGACATCCAGCCTAAGCTCCTTGACCGCAGCCACGTAAAACCTGCAAAAAGGAATGGGCACCTCAAAGACAGCCTGTCTCCCCAAGTTCCAGCCTTTCACCTGCTCTTGTGCAGCTCAGTAGTGTTAATGCTCCTGCTTGGGGGAGCCTGGAATCGTAGTGGTTGAAGAGAGCAATGCAGTTTGCTGCTTTTTAAATCTCTTTCACTGTTCATTGAGGAGGATGGCTGTTCTTCTCCCCAGCCCCTGAATTGAAAAGTTGGGACAAAAGTGGGAATGGTGAAAGAACTTGTTAATTCAGCTTTAACCCCTGACATAGGAGCAGTAGTTTTAGCAGCCTAAGCAATGGGAAATCAATTCCACACTAAGTGACGTAGAGCTAATTGAGCAGGGATTGATAGCAGAGAGCTCAGCAACGGCTCTGTGCAGGCACAGCGTTTCCTGCTGACCAAAGCTGTCTCATTAGTCCCACGAGCTTCTCCCTTTTACCTCCTGTTCTGTATTCAGGCTAAAAGCTCTTGGGTTTTAGAACAGTGTGAGGCATATTCCTACCTTCAGGTGGGTACCACAGTAGTATGCAAGAAATGAATCACCCAGTATTCATGTAGTAGCTGCCTAGCAGGATCTGTGTGTGGGTTCGAGTATTCTCTTGACTCTCAGTGGCAGTTAAATGCCCAAAGGAATTTTTAAAAATCCATTAGTGCCTAGTGGCACATTTAGTTGCCTGAATATCTCAAGAAATCTCATTGTAAATTAGAAGTAAATGATAATACAATTCATTAACATTTGCAAAATGCTTTATGACCAATAGGTGTATCAACTATTATTAGCCCAAAGGCAGAGCTACTGTTATCACTGACGCCAATATCTAGGCTGGTTTTACTTGCCAGGATTTAAATCTAACGGTTCTTATCATAAAAAGAGAAAGAAAGTGTCATCAGAACTGATTGAACTATATATTGGCTACGTTATGTTGTAATGGCTGTCAAAGATAAACGCAAGGGTGGCTTATCTTGTTTCCTAATCGTCTTCAGGTGTAATGTTGTCATTCATTTTGTTAACTCTCTCTTTGTATTTAAACCCAGGGGAGACCACAAACTGAAAAATACACATTCAGTCTATTTCTGCTTTCTATTGGTCTGTTTGTGGGAATAATCGTTTCAAACTCAGTGACCACAAATGAGCTTATGTCTATACAAAACTTCCTGAGAAAGTGTGAAGGGGACCTGCCACCCTTCGCTGATGGGTTAACAACGTCTGCTGCTGCACACCCTGTGTTGGGGCTGGTTTGGTGTAAACCTGAGCTCCTTCTCCCAGATCTCTTCAGGTTCATGGGAGCTTGTCCTGTAGATCTGCTGAATCTTAATCTCCCTGGGCACACAAATAAGGTCCTCCCAGGCCCTTCCTTGTGTAGATAAGGAGAGATGACTCCGGTTGTTACATATGCAAGTAATGACCTCTAATCCATCAGTGGGAAGGGTGGGAGAAGAGGCTATTCCAGCTTTGCTGCATCTGTAGTCATTGGCTCCAAAGAACAAGCTGGGTCTGAACAGAGGACAGCAAAATGTGTGGGTTAAACACAAAACAAAGAAGAAATCCCCCCTTCTTCTTCTCCTAGAGAAAAGGAATTGATTTTTTTTTTTTTTTTTTTTTTTTGTCTTTCCCAAATCTGTTCTGCTTCTGGATTCTTTCTAACCTTGTCCTAAGAGTATGAAAGAAACTCTCAGTTAGGTTTATCCTAATAATAACCCTGTGACGGAAGGAAGTAATCTTAGTATTCTCATTATATAAATAGGGAACTGAGACTCAAAAAGGGGGGTGTATCTTATCTATTTCTATGAATTTGGGCATTTGGTCTAAGCCAGTTATTTGGGCTCCCTCTGTAGCTGATGGAGGAAGATAGGCAATTCCAGATAGCAAATATCCCATTTCTTCTTGGCCACATAATTTAGCAGTGGGAGAGTTGGCCTTTGCCTAATCCCCATTGGGATCCAGGACTAAGTGAAGGACTAGTTTTCTGACTGTGTGGGTGTTCTCAGACTTTGCCTAAAATGTTCTACTAGGATCAGGACCCTCATAAAATGCTGTTTTAGCTGCTTTGCTTTGAAAACCCAGCCAGTACTGTATTATCTCTGTTGCTTCATAGCCCGCTGGTTTGAACAGTCACTTAGGAAGTGAAAGCTCACACTTCAGTCCTGTGAGCCTGGTTTTATCCCTTGTAGTAACATGACCAAGATACCTCACAGCTTTGTTCAGTAGAGACGTGCTACCAAATGAATCACCAAATGGATCACAGACAAATTTGAGAGTGGTGGCAGAGACTTTGGGGGTTAAGGACCAAGATGGGTCGCTCCTGAATGATTGTAGACAGAAGAAAAGCCTATGACACCTTCCAGGGAGAAGAGGCAGGTGCCAGCCAGTTCTACTGTCCTGGTCAGCCTGGAGAACCCCTGGGGATCTTAGAGCTTTCAGACTGATGAATACAGTGTTGTCCCAAAAACTTGGATTCTTGGATTTTTTTTTTCCTTTCGTCTTCTAAAAAAAAATAATCTCAGTTTATTTGTCAGTCATGTCTACATGGTTAAATCTATTGTTGGAACCTCACACAGTACAGAAATAAGCTTTTCAGCCTTTCCTAAATGGACATCAACTTCCTCTCACTAAACTTGTTTGGGTCATTCCTGTGATTTTGCAACACTTGCCCTTTAGACAAGAGGTACTAAATCTTTATAAGAAATAAGCACACAATTTCTGATTCTATAGACTGAAGAGAAGACAAGAGAAGAAGTAATGAAAGGAGAGGAGAGGAGAGGAGAGGAGAGGAGAGGAGAGGAGAAGAGAAGAGAAGAGAAGAGAAGAGAAGAGAAGAGAAGAGAAGAGAAGAGAAGAGAAGAAAAGAAAAGAAAAGAAAAGAAAAGAAAAGAAAAGAAAAGAAAAGAAAAGAAAAGAAAAGAAAAGAAAAGAAAAGAGAAAAGAAAAGAAAAGAAAAGAAAAGAAAAGAAAAGAAAAGAAAAGAAAAGAAAAGAAAAGAAAAGAAAAGAAAAGAAAAGAAAAGAAAAGAAAAAAGAAAAGAAAAGAAAAGAAAAAAGAAAAGAAACGAAAAGAAAAGAAAAGAAAAGAAAAGAAAAGAAAAGAAAAAAGAAAAGAAAAGAAAAGAAAAGAAAAAAGAAAAGAAAAGAAAAAAGAAAAGAAATCTTTAGCTATTAAATGGAAGGTCACATAAAGAAAAGAATTGTAACTGGACTGATAACCGTGTCCCTTAAATTAATACTGAATAATTGGAAATGATAATTTGCAAGTGACATTTCCTGCATGGTTAACCATGGTATAGGCTTTATTGTTATATTGTTAAAAATGAATAAGTTGCTGCAAAACTGCTAATAGCATTTGTAGCTATTGAAGATAAGGCAACACTAAGGGGTAATCAAACCACATTCTACTAAGTATAAAATGACTATGTAAAATGACATCTGTAAATCAAAGCTTAATTAGCCTGATGTAATTTACAATACCTGGCCAGCCCAAATTTTCCTCAGGTGAGCTGCCCTGATGGTGCTGGCTGATGGCACAGTCAGATGGGACATGCTGGCTCTGACTGAGGTACAAAGCTGCTGCTGTCCCCCTGCAAATGCTTGTTGCACCTTCACATCTGCTGGCATAAGTGCTCACGTCATTGCTCCCTCACTCTGGTATCTGTCCATACTTTCAGGTTTAAAAATCTTGCCTGGAAAAAAAAAAAAATTAGGCTAAGCCAGAACCTTTTGGAAAAGTTCCTTACCATCTAACCTCCCCAGATCAGGAGGTCTGTGCTTGTGTGGGGCTCACGTTTTGGGTTGGGTGCTGTAGATGTGGAAGGGCTACAGAAGAGAAACACTGAAAGGATTAGAGACTTGGGAAGTGCCTGGTGGTGTAAGAAATGAAGAACTCAATTTCTTTAGCCTGTATGAAAGAAGACTGAGAAATGCTTTGATTACACTGCATAATAGAGGAAATGCAAGATAGGAAAGGGCAGTTTAATCTGTCAGAAAACAGATAGCAAGAATCGTAGTTATGAAAGCTAGACGTGTTCGTCTTAGAAATAAGGCACATATCTTTTTAACAGTGAGGCTGATTAAGAAACTACAGAAAGGAATGATGGAGTTTCCATTTCCTGATGCGTGTTACTTAATTTAAATTGAGTCACCTTCCAGAGACAAATGTGCTAGTCCAACCCAAGCTACTGGCTAGATACAGGCCTAACTGGATGAGACGGAACACGAAGTCAAATCAGATGGTTTACTTTTTAATAATAGCTTTAAAATATAAGAATTAAAAAACACTGTCCTGTGGTTACTACAGAAAACTTAGTACTACAGAAGCTGGTGTAAATCTGTTTCAACTTATCTCATCTCATCTTTTATTGCATTTTAATTTAGGATAAAAATATATGATTCCAGTAGGTAATCCCAGTTTTTCTCCCCTATTTTACAGCTATACAATTGGAAGTGTTGTTATTAGTATCACCATTAAGGCTTAAGCATATATTTAATGCACACTTAAACAATTTTTTCAACTTGCAGCCTTAATCATCATCATGTAATAAGAACTGAATGATTACATTGCAGCAGATTAGTTCTCAGAGCTTCGGCACCTTAGGCAGTGGTGCCATTAATTCATATAAACCAAGCAGCACTGGGCCTGTCAGGTATTTGGAAAGGAGACCTCCAATGCAAAGGTATGCTGTTGAAATTAACTTCTATTGAGGCTGCTCATGTACCTACTAAATGAGTGCATTGCATTTAAAAATAGAGATACAGAGCAAGCTAAGGAGGCAGGAAGACAGTAATGTAATAGCTGCAATTGGAACTTACATTGGAAGTAGGTGCCAAATGAAAGAAGACATGCAAGAAAATGCACAAGGTATGAATCAGGTTTCAAATGAACATGTGCATGTTTCCATAAATTCTTCAGTCCTGATTTTTCCATATTCTAAATACTGCAGAAATTATTTTCTGCCTGTATATATTAAATTCATTTGATGAAAATTACTTCTGCTGAACCATCCCTGGCTTTTTTCAGAACAATCCAGAAAAGTCTCCATCCTTTACCATCAGTCACATGCTGTCTAATTGGGCTAAGACAGAAGGGGTACATCTGAAACATCTGTATGATCATGCTTTTACTATCAACATGGAACTAATCTGGGGAATAGCTTGCTATCAACAATTACTAAATGCAGGGTTTAACTGGATTATGAAATACATAGCTTAACCTAAACAAAGATAAGGCTCTGTGGATCTAATTTCCCACTCATATTCTCTAACCTATTAAAAAGTGCAAATGTTGGTCAAATCTTTGTCATGTTAGGACCCTTAAGAAGTTTTCCTTCTGTGCAGCTTTCCTGGCATCATTCATTTGGTGGTCACTCTGTTCTGCTTTGAAGCTTCTCTTACAATTAAACTTTTCAGGACTTAATAACTTGGTATCTCTGCTTCTCCATCAAATGTTGTTGAAATTGTCCTAGAATCAGAAGTTCTCACTGTGGAACAGGTAGAGAGATGCAAAGGCACAGACAGTGTCATCTCATGTACTTTGTCTCCTAAGGAAACTATATTAAAAAAGGGATTGGTTATTTATACAGATACCAAGTATAACAATACAAACCATAATTAAAGACAATAAAATTATTGGAAGACATATTAAACCTTGTACTTCAGGGCTTAAGCTAAACTCTAGCTGTTAGAGAGGATTATAGCTCTATATTTGAGCAAATAATTGATTTTCTGGGTCACTTCACATTCACTACCAAAAAAAAGTAAAAACCCCCAACCCATCAATTTATTTTTCTTCTCCTTGTTTTTGATTTTTTTTCCCTGACTAGAACAAATTATCAAAAGTAACCAGAGTTTCCCACAAACATTTGGGGAATCTAAACTTGTTCTTTTGTGTAGTAAAAAGATTTAATGCAGCATTATTTCTCACATCTTTCACCAAGAAGGAAAGCAAGATGGGAGTCTCAGAGTATTTAACTGATGGCTTCTGTGAAGCTTTTTATTTCTTCCTCATGGTGTCCTCAAGTTCTGGCTTGTGATTTTCTGGAGACACTGGGATGGATGGATTGGGGTCTGGCCCAGGTAGGTGATGTCGATGGGCCATGGTAGGACACTGTAGTCTGGAGGCTTTCCTTATTTATAAACACTGATAACCTGTCTGATGGAGATGTGACTATTTCTTTCCACTGACTGTGAGAGGAATGAGGGTCTGACAGTTCTGGTGGTCTGAATTACTCATCAGTCTCTTGACCTTACACTTCCTAAGAGGTGAGATACTTAAATGTAGCTGTTGTGGTGGGCAGTGTGAATATGACTGAATAGGTGTCTGCAAACCAAAGTAAAGTTCTCCAGGCTTAGGGTTACTCTTGCTGGAGGAAAAATTCCTGCTGCAGAGGCAGCATCTCTTTGGCAGTCTGCCAACACCTCCTTCTCCTGAGATTAAGGATCGTGTGACAACTGTTTACTTACTTGCAATTGCATTTGATTTAATGATTTTAGTTGGAAATAGCTGTGAGTTCTGCTAGGAAATTATTATGGGAGATTGAGGCAGGGCTGGCCTTGATACCTTACTTTAGGAGGATATCTTTCAAACATCAGACCCGGTGGCTGAGAAGGAAAGTCAAGCAAAGCAGAGAGGTATACAGAGGTACCCATGTGGGTGCCAAACTATGCCATTGGCTATGGAAAGCCACAGAGCACTGGCAATATCTTGCTCCAGCTAGGGAAATGCTCCTGCTCCTCAGAGGGTTTCCCTGACCTGCCTCAAGCATTACCTTGGTACAATTATACTCCTCCTGCTGCATCAGATGGCAAGGGACTCTGCCTCGATCTTCCATCTCCTTGTACCTCATCTTCCCATCTGGGAAATGGGTCTAAAACCTCCTAATGTCATAGTGACTGTGAGACACTTGAGCTTGGATCTGTAAAAATACCAATCCATATTGAACTTCAGGTACAAATGATACAGCGTCAGAAGGGTTAGTTGCTTTCAGTATCCTTGAGACTTTGAGCTTAGCTCTTCTGGGAGGCAGTAAGAGAAGTATTTGGGGTTGCAGAATATCATTTAGGCTGGTACTGGTGTGTCAGAGTGGGCAAGAGGCAACTTCAGTTGGGGAAAGCCCAAATGTCTCACTTGTGTCATGGACTGACTGGCTGCTTTGAGGCTTTGTGGTGTTCCTATAGCTCAGGTAATTAGATTCACAGATTCACAGATCCATAGAGTGTTAGGGGTTGGAAGGGACCTCTAGAGATCACCTAGTCCAACCCCCCTGCCAGAGCAGGGTCACCTAGAGCAGATCACACAGGAACAAGTCCAGGCAGCTTTTACAAGTCTCCAGGGAAGGAGACACCACCACCTCTCTGGGCAGCCTGTCCCAGGGCTCTGTCACCCTCACAGGGAAGAAGTGTTTCCTCACATTCAGTTTGAACCTTCTGTTTTCCAGTTTATGGCCATTGCCCCTAGTCCTGCCACTGGACACCACTGAGAAGAGCCTGGCCCCATCCTCCTGACACCCACCCTTTAGATACTGATAATCATTGGTAAGATCCCCCCTCAGCCTCCTCTTCTCCAGGCTGAACAGACCCAGCTCTCTCAGCCTTTCCTCAGATGGAAGGTGCTCCAGGTCCTAACTTAGGATCTGTTCTTTTCAAGCAGGAATTTACTGAATCCCACCTTTCCATTGTATCTCAGGAAGTGTGGCGTGCCTGTGGCGCACAGCACGCTGACAATCATGGGTAATGCTTGTGAACATGGATTTATCCCAGTCTGACAGTTGTACTCCTTTGTGAAGCTTAGGGGTAGGTTCCTGTCTGCTGCCTCCTTATCTGAGACAGCTTCCATCCAGTTGTCAGCCTTGCAGCTATCCTGACGTCTCCCTTTGCCCTTGCTCATCTTGGAAGAAGCTTGACCATGCCACTGTTAACTGCGCAGGAGCCACCTTTGCTCTGTGATCTCCTTTGCCTGACGTATGAGACAGTTTACAAATCTCACTTCTTCCACCACCATGTTCCTAAGACCTAATTTTTGTCACTTCATTCACACTCAGCCCTATGAAATCAACCTGCAGATCAGGAAGGAAAGCTCAGTGTCTTTCAGTAACCAAGAGGTCTGGTTCCTTTGCTACAACTTCTACCTGGTTGCAGATCCCAGCAGTAACTTCACTGAGGCATGAGACAGAAGTTTATGAATCCAGGAGTGGGCTTTGTGTGACACACAGAACCACTGAGGGTGGTTACAGCCCCGCTTAGGTAACTCAATTAAGTGCAACAAATTAATGACAGTAACTAACTGAACCAAGATGCATGATGCCTGGACCAAACCCTCACTCTGGAAAGCCAAGGTAAGGTGTCAAGAAATAGAGGGTAACCCATTAAATGACAGAACAGCCGTTCTTCCTTGCCATCTACCTCTCCCAGGGTTTTTCACTGAGTTTATGGGTAGGTTTAGACATCAAAAATAAGACTTACATGTCCCTAGTACAAGGAGAATCCTGTTCCAAGCAACCATGATATTATATGTTTACACAGAAAGCAGTCAATCATATCTATTGTATGCAGGAATATTAGGTGGACATTTCTTTATATGCATTTTATCTCTCTTTTTCCACCACTAAAAAACTCCCAAATTATAAACAACAACAACAACAACTATTTAATGGACCATCCATTGAATAATAACAAGAACAACAAACCAAGAGAGCTGTTGCTGAAGTTTGTGCTTTCTCTTCACACATTTGGCACTAAAGGCTCCAAAAGAGGATTTTGCAGCCCTAACCACGGCTGATTGTGACACTGTCACCTTCACCCATCCCTTTCATGACAGACAGAGCGTGACCTGACTATGTACCTCACTCAGATGCTTCACCTTAGTGATCAAAATTTGTTGCAATGAATTTGGACGTGAGGAGGACAGTGGGTTGTCTGTACAGTGGTGGCGATAAATCCTCCCAGCTGCACTGTGCTGTTACAAACATGCATGACTATGAAGGCTGTCATTTAAGAAAAAACATAAGCCATTTCTTCTGCAGAAAAATGAATATGTAGGAATATATATAGTCCATTTCATCTGATGCAGTTCTGATTGTCAGAAGTAACTACAATGAAATCAATGTGTTACTCTCAAACAAAGAGGAAATGGGAAACAGTTTTTTTTTTAAATGGAGAAAAAGTTCCTTAAATAGAAGAGAACAGACACCAACTAATCCCAGTAAATTACTTCCTTGGCATTAGTGATGTTATATTGACTGATCCCAGCAGAGAATTTGGCCAACACTGTGGCAAAGTTACAGTGGAAAAACAGCAAACACTGCTCAGATCATCTTCATGTAAAACTGGAATATACCTGAGCAAAATAACCATGAGGAACTGCCTGAAGCAGGTTCTGATTTTGTTTGATGATAACAAAATGGATTTATACTAGAGGAATTCAGGGTGTGGTACTACAGGACTAGCACTGCTGCAGAACCAAATCCCTAAGCTGAAGGACCCTAGAGGCTTCTCATCACTCTTTCCGCTATGCTTTGGCCTTTTGACATTTCCAAAGAGCAGGGACAATGTGGAGGAATTTTGCTTCCTCATAGTCCATGGATACAGAAGCTCTTAATCTTCACTGTTAAACTAGAAAAAAACCCCACCGAAACAAAACCAAAGCCTGAATTTTGGTTTTCTTTAGAAGGGAAGAGATGACAGGAAGCCTGGTTTTGCTGCAGTTCCCAGTATTTGAAATCCAATGGGACCTTCAGGTACAAGAGCTTAATTTGGACTTGATGGGAACCCAGTTTACTAGTTTAAGTCACTGTTGGATAATACAGCTTGAAACTGTTCCACAATAAAGCACTACATTCAGCTGTGAGCCTTATCGCTGGGACTCATCTGACCTTTCCCAGGTAAGCTGGAATTGCTTAACACTGTGGCTACCCCAAAACTAATAGAACCTTTCAGCATGGCTTAGGCTATCACTTCACTTCCCTGACATCAATTTCTAAAATAAAATAGAAGGCTAATTGGTAAATCAGGTGAGTATTTTTTACCTCCCCTCTGAGATATAATGGTCAAATACATTTTCAAATCTAAACTACCAACAATACAAAGATATGTCTTAAACACACAAATAAAAGGGGAAGCTCAGAAGGAGGATGAAAGTTCAACTAGAATTTACCAGGCCAAATTTATCAGCATTGGTGGGGATGGGTCTTAATTGCAGTCACCAAGCCTCAGGTGGTGTGGTCAGTTTTAATCAGCATGGTTGAAAACTTCAGGGGAGAAATGGGTATGCAGGAAACAGAGCATAACTCCCAGGCTTCTAGCACCCCAACATAATTTTTGCCTCATCATATTGTGCTACTGTACCGAAATGCTTTTAGAAAAATGCAGGACCACATAGGCTGACTAAAGCACGAATTCTTCAAAAACTACCTGGCATTTGGCTCTGAAACGGATAGACACTAATAGGATGCTTAGCATATTTTGTGTTGGATTTTAACATGTGTAGCAAAGCCAAGCCAGAAGGAACAACAGAAGCTGAACAACTGGTCCAAGTGGGTCAAGAGCTGAACCATACTCACTGATCCTTAGCAGGAGGATTTTGGATAAAGAGCAACAGGTGATGTTAATGATGGATGTGGAAAAGGCTCTTCAAACTGTCAGAGGAAATTAAGATAAAAAGGAAGGTGAAGGAGTGAGGAAACTCATCAGACTCATAGGTTTGAATCTCTGCTGAATGTCCCAAAGACATGACTTCAGCCAAAACTATAGAGGATGCATCAGAGCCCAGATGGTAACATGTTTAAACTCAGTCTGAATATGCGGAGACTATCAAGAAGAGTAAAGAAAAGGAGGAAGTATTACAGAGTGAAGGGCTTTTGTAATCATTCATTTGACAGCAGTTGGGACTGTGAGCATCAGCCTTGAGGCACAGTTCCATACTGCTGCTTTCTGCACTAAATACAGATGAAAAAAAGGAGAGTTCCTGCCACAAACCACTTCTAATCTCAGTATAAGGCACAAATATCCTCTAATCGCCACCCACGGCATATGAGGTGGGGAACCTCCTGTCTACGTTTGAGAAGTGCACCCCTTCACAGCACTGGCATTGCTCTCCAGCTCAAGTGGATGGGTGACGCCTGGCAAAAATATTCCCTTTTCAGGTCCCCATCAAAGCCACCCTGTTGTAGGAAATAGGAGGAGGCTGGAGGCATCCAGGAGCATGTGTGATTGCTTGCTGTTTAAGGATAGGGCAGATCCACGGGAGCAGTCCTCAGGCACGATCCCCAGGAGCTCTGCACATGGAGTTTCCTCCAGAACTTGGCCAGTGTGCAGGAATCTGATGTTTAGAAAGCCATTTTCCTGTCCGTATAAACAATTCGACCACAATAGCCCAATTCCTGGCTCCGAGGCCTCATTTAAATGTTGGTCAGTCGAGGCCCACAATTAACATTTAATTAGTAAACTCATTACAAAGGCAGGAAGTCTCAGACTTTCCCTTCATTCTCTTTCAGGCCTCTGAAGGGAAGGACCAGGCCCGTCTTTGGCTTTTGATTTAGCAGACGGGTGGGTTTTTTTTTGTTCCCTCTCCTGATTTCCCTCCGCTTGCAGAAAAGTTGCTTTCCCTGAAGCAGACAGGCATGACTTGAATATGTTGAATGTTTGTCTGGAAATAATCTACTTAAACTAAATATTTCTGTCTAAATTTGGCCCTGGATGGTTTCCTCAGTGTTCATGGCGGGGCTGAAGGACCAGAGGTAATCAGGGATGAGGTGGTGAGGAGCCTGGTCACCTGCACTCACAAGCCTTTGTGGTAGAGAAACAGCCAAAAATTCTGATTTTGTGTGTGATGCTGGAAGGTTACATCTATTGTCTGTGACAGCCAGGAAAAAAGCCACCTCTTGACAATAAGAAGGGATAATAGTGAGAGTTAAAATCAAGAGAAAGCACTAACACAGAAGATGAGAGCAGACTAACTATGGTGAGGTGCCTTGCTGGAAACATATGATGGAACTGGTAGAGTGGCCTTTTTCCCAATATGGGGGAGGGACCAGGAGTTCATACTGTAGATAACCTGATGGGACATTGTTCATCCATCCATAAGATACAGGATGCCACCTTTGGCCACCTGGTTGCTTTTCATGTGGTTATTCATGGAATATGAATTAGAGCTTGTTTTTAGACAATGCTAAAAGGGTCTAAACTCACTGATTGGAGTACAACAGGACAGACCGTAACACAAATCCTTTTCCAACACACTATTTCATGGAAAATTATTCACGTGATCATGGCCTGGAGTAGGGAGAAAAATAAAGAAATCAATATTAAAAATAATAATTGCAAAACTTGTTTTAAAAAATTAACTTCTTTTTCTCAGTATCTAATTTCCATTGCATCACAAAGCAGAGTTTAAAAAATGTGTCAGTTGGCATGGTGTATTTTGCATCTTGTAATTCTGAGGAGATTTTCTCAAAGTAAACCTTGTATTTCTCTCAAAATGGAGAGCTATTGTGCTAGCTGTACCATTAGTCGTATAATTATTGTATGCTTTTGCAGAGAGGAACTGTGGGGAGCTTGTCGAGTTGTGCAGCTTGTTGAATTATCTGTCTTACCTATCTTGTCTGTCTTTTGTCAGAGATGAGGAGATTGCAAGAATTTATTATTTCATAATATTAATGCCTGAAATAATAATTATCTCTTTTGCATTGTGATCTGGCCATCTAAACAGCAAATTGGCTTTGGAATCATTGTTTTATTGCATATTATGTCTTTAATTCATTGTTTTGTCAACAATGTCTTTAACATTTTTTCCCCCTGTGTTCACAGAATTGGAAGGAGATAGCTGACTTGTAGAGATTTATGGGAGTGCTTAGCCTTGGTTTGTTTTGGTTTTGCACAAGTGTTAAAAAACATTTGTTATCAGGCAAAGAACCTCCATGTGCTAGGACAAGGACTTGAAAAAATCTTTTCCTTAAGGGCCTTTCACAGGTCTCTGAGTATGGACAAGTTATTGAGGCCACAGTTTTTTCATTAGGTATCTAGGTCAATATTTAGCAGAATTTTGTTGGAACATCCTGTTTCCTCTATATTTCTTCTGCAGAGAGAGATAAGCTACTGCACTCCTTTATCCAAGGCATTTACATTCATCCTCATCCACACCAATTCCACTCACTTGGACAGATCATGGGGTGAGCAGAGCCACAACTTTAACTCCTTTTTTCATACTTCCCACTGGTGCTTTGACGTTTGCTCTGAGCAGTAGTTCTGGAAGTTATCCAGAGTATGTAGAAGCAAGAATGGGTGGACCCTACAGTCCCTTACTACCCTGTGTGACTATGTGACTAAATGTGGGAGTTACCTGCCCAAAAGTGGTCATCTATAAAGCAGATATCCAAACTTGAGCAAGTCACCTTGGCTCCCTTGATACTAAATGAGGAAAAAACAAACAGGGACAGTATAGACTGGGGTGTGATCATTTCCCTAGATTTGTGCACATGTCCAGTCTACTATATAGTAGTTAAAGCAAAAGGTACAAATGAACTGTGGTAGAATGATCTTGATTGTGGATGGTGTCCCTGAGAGGCTTTGCCACTGTGTGTTAAAGGTGGCAAAGTCTTGGCTCCTCCAAAAATGATTTTATTTTAGAATTTTTTTTGTTCCTGGTGCCAGAAATAAAGTAACCCTGGCACAAGATGATGAGCTAATAGTTGAGCCAGTTCATTTATAAAATATGATTCCCTGAAACAATAAATGACTGGCCTCATAACATATGCACTGCAAGTAATAGCATAGTCCTAGTTGCACCAGTTCACTTTTCTTTTAATATTTTTTTTTTTTAATTAAAATTAAAATCAAGAATAGAAATAAAACAGCACAGAGTTCATGACCTGCTCAGGAATGCAATTAGCCCATAAAAATAATGACTGGGATTTGTTGCAAGGTAGAAACATGATCCCTTAAAAATAGTTGCCCCTTTGCAAAGTACCAAATGATGGGGAAGAACAAAATAAGGAAGAGATGAACGGTTTTTATTTTAACCTCACTTCCCTCCCTCCCCAACCAGAAAGAGCTGTAAAAGAAAAGACCCATCACCTCCTGTAGTCAAGTTTCACAGCAAACAAGAAGTCCTGAGCAACTCTGTGATTACTTTTATCTCTGTAAGACTAATCCCACGATAAACCTCTTGTTTCCTATACTTGATGTACCACTATTTTACTAGTCCTGAAAGCATCAGGCACATTGTGGATGGCTCACTACGAACAAACAGAACCTGACAGTTTCCTTCCTCAAAATAAACAGAAGTGGTACTTAGACACAGTTCAAAGAGTTTAGCGCTCCCAGAATGGCTATTATTACCCTTTAGGTGGGTAAGTAGACCCAGCTTTTCATTCTACTGAAGGCACCTTTTTAAAATTTTTCTCCCTTCCCACTTTTTACTGACAGTAAAATGAGTATATAATTACCAAGCATGGTTTTTTACAGTCGTCTTCTTCCACTTTCCATGCAAAGTGATCTATCTGTTTACACCACTGCTTGTTTAGTTCCACCTTCTTTTCTGAGAAAAACTCATGGCATTTGGACTTCTCAGAAAGTGTTTTAGCAACACTTCCCTCTGTCCTCAAAGTTACAGGGTACTAGACTGTTACCAACAGCAGGAAAGATCGTAGTTTGAGAACAATATTACAGTGACTTCTACGAGGCCTTTGCTATGAAGATTTCTGAGTCTTATCAGTGATGTGGAGCAAACCTACCTACATATTCCCCTAGAGGCTTTTACTCATGAATAGTCACAAATTCTATGGTACCTACAATAGAAATAAGCTTTTTAAGAGACCTTCAGTGCTCTTGTCTACATGGAATTCAGTGCTGTGAAGTAGAATGTAAATTAAAGTGCAATTGCTATGCTGAATGAAACCCTTATTTCGAAACGCATTAATTATTAAGGTTTGTGTTCTTCCTGTGTGGGTGTAGGAACTGCCCAGAGTATCTAGGACTTCTGGGTTACATACCTAGAGGATAAGTGGAAGAGAATTTATATCCTCTAACATTAAATATCAAATATTTGATTGACATACTGTAACACGCCCAGTGAAAGATCACCAAGATGGCTTGGGATGGCACATGGCATAATAGGAGAGGCTGAGGGTCCTGGGTTGGCTCAGTTTTAAGAAGAGACGATTCAAGATCACTTATCTTGCGACATTAAGTACTGCAGCTACATTATGGGAGTGTACAGATAAGACCGAAGCAGACTTCTGAGAGATGCATAGCAACAGGACTAAGGCAACAGACACTAATAAGATATTAGGGATATTTTTGTCAGCTGGAGGGTGGTCAAACAGTGGAAGAGAGGCCTGTAGGGTCTGTGAAATATCCATCCTTGGAAATAGCCAAAATTTAACCAGATAAAATCCTGAACAATTTAATCTGAAAGTTCAATGATGGCTTTGCTTTGAGAGAGGGGTTGGACCAAGGGATCTCCAGATTTTTTTTTTTTTTATAAACCCAGATAATGTTTCTATGTTTTTTCACAACTGAAACTAGCTGTCTTGGCTCTCTCAATAAAGTGCATCCCACCATCCTAATAATGGTAGCTAAGATAGCTGCATTTAATGGACCTGACATGTCTGTGTCTCATTCCAATGGCGATAGGGGACCTCTGGACAAATACCTCAGCCTATTAGATGTGTAAAGTTAACTGAGATGAAATATGTTTCTAGACACATAAGGCTCATTCTGTAATGAACAGAAGTGCTCTTCCTTTCTGTTTCCTACAGCAGGAGCTGAAGACATGCAAACTCCTAGCACCTTGGTAGAACACAGGCCTCACTCTGTTTCCTTCACATAGGCATGTGCTTCTTGAGACATCTTGGGTATCTGAGCCATCCCCAGAGACGGGCAAACATGGCATAAAGCATCTCAAGTGGTACTTCACACTCATATGTGGGCAATGAAATCAAGATGGGAATAAATCCAGAGTCCTCTCCATAAGCATGTAAATAAAAAGTAGCTTTTTTCCAGTGGTTATTGGGACCTTTGCCTCAGGCAGTCAAGATTCTAAATCCTTGAATAAAGACACACATTAATGTACTATATGTACATTATACATTAATAGTGCCCTGTGACTCCCATTGTGGTACCTGTGACTGAATTTTCCCAGGAGTGGGTTGCCATGTCTTTTATGGAAAATGAGTTTCTGCTGTTACTGAAAACTGAAAGTTTTGGTTTCAGATGGAATGCTTTCAGAGTTTGTGGGGTAATTTGAAGGTTTTCATGTTCTCAACAAAAATTTCCAGTTTTCCACAGCAGGTGCGTGCCTCTTCTGATAAAATTGATTCAAGTACGCAATTGTCAGTTCAGAATCATACAATTATTTAGGTTGGAAAAGACGCTTAAGATCATTAAATCCAACCAACCATTAATCTAACACTGCCAAGTCCACCACTAAAACATGTCCTGAAGCACCACATCTGCATGTCTTTGAAATACCTCCAGCGATGGTGACCCAACCACTTCCCTGGGCAGCCTGTAGTTATGGTCAAGAGAGAAATATTTTGCCCAGACCTTAAAAACACACCAAAGGGGAAACCTCTGTAAATAAGCCTATTCATTTTGAGCTTATAGATCCCAAATGAATACCTTTGATCCCTTAGTAAAAAGCTCCAGAAGGGCCAAAGCTTCAGAGGTGTAAATGGGTTTTAGGCCTATAATTCAAATATGCTTGAAGGAGAAATTGAATGTTTGCTGGTGCTGCTGGGCTTGTCACATGTAAGAAGAGGGTGATGTGTGACTGTTGCAGCTCTGTTGGCAAACTAACATGCTGATGCCATGCTTAGGGTTAGATTTTTGACAAATATTGCTGGCTCAGATCTCTTGGTTACAGGGTGTGAGCAAAAACAACACAACCAAAAACACAAGTCTAACCAACAGAGATATGCCAGAGATGGTCTACCCTTTTCTGCCATTTCGAAGGTGTCTTCATTCGTGTATATTGCTGTTACCGCAATCTGATGGTATCTTCAATGTGTGAACTGGCATCATGTCAGGTTTAGTGACACAGGGGACAAAAACAGGGAAGAACCATACTGGGAAGCTGCAGCTGAGAACACACCTCCCAGCTGACCTCCTCTGCATTGGAGTCTCACTGGCAGCAGACCCATAGGATCCTTTCCTGTGATCTTAAGGTCCCTTCCAACCTAAATCATTCTATGATTCTATGATTCTCTGGGACTGAAACTCCCTGGCTTTATTAATTTTGGCATACTGACTCACAGGCAGAGGGAATATCAGTGTATGCAATGAATATCTGCCATTGCATGGAAAAAAATATGACAGGAATGAATGGCATAAATCTTATGTTCAAATTATGGTACTTGACAGGACTGTCTCTACCAGTTTGTCAGTGCCAGCGAAGACTTGACTCTATAAATCAGCTTTGATTTTTCCCAGGTTGCCAAGGCTGGAATAACCTGTAACACTGATTAGGCTGTGGGTGTTTTGGAGCCCTCCTACTGTGTACAGGGAGGAGTAATCATGCTCTTTTTAAAGCTGGGTAAACTGAGGCACATGGAGACAATGCTAACGAGTGTTACAGTGCCACAGCCTGCCAGAGAAGCCAGCTCTCCTCACTCCCCACTGTTTGCCTTTTAACTACTAGACCATGAATCCTGTTTGCTTTGTTTTCTTGGGTTTTTTGCATGTTTGTTTTCCCCTTTCATGTACCTAATGATGCTGCTCCATAGCAGGCAGTGGACAGCTGACAGATTACAGGGAGTGCCTGGCTGCAATGGGAGGCAGGATGCTTCACCAGCTCCAGGGCTATTTAACTTTTCTCCTATGGTGTGGGTCTGGGTCCCACACACACATGCTCATATAACGTCCCTGGGGCAAGGGCAACAATTGCCTAAATGGAAAAAGGAAACATTTCCTGTGTCTTTAACTACTTTTAGTGCAGTTTGGCACCTTCAAAGAAAGCAGTGTGCTTAGCTAACAGTCAGCCAGCACTCAGCAGGTTTTCAAACCTGTGATTTTGGTGGAGAAATCCATCAGAAACTGCACTGAAGGAGCATAATTCAGCATTACCAGGAAGCTAGGAAATACATGTTGACCCCTCTGATACCCATGAGCCCCAAGTGCATAGCAAAGTGGTTTTAAACAAACCACCCCATTTAGATTGGTTTTCACTCTCACTTCATGTAACTTCATTTTACACTCCCTCTGCTTCGTTTGCTACAATCTACGTGCACAGGTACTAATGAATCATCTTCATTTCCGTACTTCTCCATCCTTCCACTGAAGGCTCCAGTTAACAGATCAGAGAAAAAGAGAGAGATGAGGCTACCAGTGCGAACGCCGTAGGAGCCGCTCGCTCTTTCTCTTTGCCTCACAGCATCCGCAGAACTGTTAAACCACAGTCCTGCCTGGTTTACTGGCAGGGGGGATTGGCCTAAGCCAGAGAAGCAAAGACTTTTTTTTTTGCAACTGCTTAAAGTATGCGTGCATGCAATGTCTTTTTGGCTTTCCCCCCGACTTTTTTTAAATTTTTTCCAGCTGGAAACTCAGATCTTGTTTCCAGGGCTATCATATCAGAAAACAAAACTGTAATAGTTTTGTATGTATAAGGAAATGGCTCTGATAACATTGGCAGATGCTTTAAATCCTTGTATGAGTTTTTTCCTGCTTTGATGTCTCATGCATTTGCATATCCACAACTGGCCATAGTGCAGGTTTGACTTCCACCAATAATGCACTCCACTGAAAATTAGAAATGTCTTTGGGTTCAAAAGGCTGAAATCCCTTAAAAGCAGTACATACATGCATCAGCCTCATAGAGAAACCTCAATATATTTTAAATATCCCAGTAATGCTTTCAGGGCAGCAGAGGATGACTGGTTGTTACTGGTCCTTTCAGTCTGTCTCTTATGGTCCAAATTGGTGGCCAAAACTTCACTGTGCTCAGTTGTTCAAAACCAGCTCAAAGGTAGGTCCTGCTCCAAAAGGCTGAGAAGAGAAGCGGTTTTGTGTCCAGGCTGTATGAGAGTGTTGAATACAGTGGTCTTTCCTTGGAGAGCAGGACCCCCCTGCCATGCTTATCGATCCCGAAGTTGGGGTTCTGGGCTCTCTGCAAAGTTTTCAGAGAGAAAAGCTCCTCCATACCTTCCTTCACTGGCTCATCCCCTGCCCCCTACCCCAAACCTAGGCAGTGGGGTACATACCTGTGACCATGCCCTCTTCAGAGGACCAAACTTCTCTTATCATGCTTATTTATGAGGATATTGTCTATCAGGTTTAAGGACCTGTAGTTGATGCTGTAGGACAAATAATAATAAGAAATTGATACAGTCTAGGGAACATCTGTAATGTCAGTATTATCTCTGGATGCCAGAGGCAAAGCATTTACTGGGATTATTCTCATATTATTTTGCCATTAGAGATTCTAATTAAAATGCAAGCCCTGACTGAGCTGGGCATTGCTAATATACAGTTTGTGATTAAGGAAAGCTATGATTTTAGGTCCTCCTGTGTAAAGAGGGTTGTGCTGTGTTTGAGTAGGTCTTACTAAAATCAGAAGGATGAAAAAAGGGAGAAAAAATGGGTGTGAATGCTGGAGAGCCTCGTTCATCTGCTCTACCTCCCGCAAATGAAGCGGGATGCTGTATGAAATATTTTCTTTCCTCTTCTCTTCCCCTTTCTTGGGGAAAGAAGCTCTTGGAGGCAAGTGATTTAATCATCCTGCAAAAGGGGGATTTGCTGGTCCTGGGAATGATGTAGTATCTCGGCGTGAAGCATGTGAATGAGGCCACATGGTAAATGTCACAGGAGCTGCTGGTCTGCTCTGCAGTGGGTGTGAAAGAGCAAGAGTGAGGACAGTCGTGCTGAAAGGAGATCCTGTGAATGAGGTGTGACTGAAGGGCTGTGTGGCCCCGTGGCAGCCTCCTGCTGTTTAACGGGCAACCAGGGAGATGCGCGTGGCTTGTAGCAGCATCAGAGGCATTCTAATACTTTCGCAAGCTCAAGAGGGAAGGAGAAACCTCTGTTTTATTTTGCTCACTGAATTTTAGTGGCAAAGACTTGTTTTTCAGGTTTTGCTCCAAAACCTGGCTTTGCTGACCAAATTTGGCCCTGATGGCCAATTTATTGGTCTGCTGGCAAATGAAGAGTTGGAATGTCTGTCAACCTGCTAGGCTTATTTGAAGCTGTTCTTGGAGTAAAACTCATCAAATTCTGAATCTTCTTGGTTTCCCCACTGTTATCAGTAGAAGTTATATTTTTCAAAGAATCACAGCTTTCTCTGAAGAGCTGTACTCTTGTGGTATAATGATCCTCAATCACAAAAGGAAACCTTCAAAAATGACCTTTCCTATGTCTTGCAAGGACTGTCTGATGTCAAAGGAGCCAGAGTCAACATCCTCCTTGAGTAAGACAACCTGTTTTTTTTCTGTCATGTCTTCTCCAGTGAGAACCTCATACAACCCTGTGGCATTTTCAACTCGGAATAAGAGCCAGTGAGAAATTTCTGAATTGAAGTTTCTTTGGAAAATACTTATTCATTCAAACTGAGATGTTTTGGGAAAAAAACACCAAAACCAGAAACTTTCAAAAAAAGCCAAACAAGCTGGTTTGGTTGAATTTCCTATTTCAAAATTTAGAAGAAAACTTTCAGGAGACATGATTTTGATTTTTTTTTTTTTTTTAAAGACACATTAAAATGAATACATCTTTCATGTAAACTGTTCAACACCAGTAGTTCCTAAACACCTAAACAGTTTCTGAAAATGAATCCAGATCCTTGAAAGGACCCGAATGCTTCTCTGCCTTTTAGGAGGAGACAGATGCATCAGGCTCTTGTCTAGCATATTTCAGGGTTGTCTGCCTATGGCAAGAGCACACGTCACCCATTGAACATGGGTTTGAGGCCAGGTTTCTCATACCGCAGGGTAATACCCTAATCACCAACCTAGTACACCATGTGTGGTGCATGAGGAGGCTTGGTAGGAGCCATTCTGCACAAGAACACCCCACAGCTGGTACAAAACAGTTCATATTTCCCAGACAGGAATCTCACCCTTGTTTTCAGTGAGAAACCTTTGGTTGAGCTGTAAACTAGTCCTCCTCTGCTCTCCTGTGACATGGGGATGTGTCTGAAGCTTCTGTTGTGACCATTTTTTCACTTTGCATTTCATATTTAAGAAATGCAAGAACAAAAGCAGAAACACTCCAATAAATATCTTTTAAAAAAAGCAACAACAAAACACTAAGTCAGTTCTAGGAATAAGTAAGACAGCTCAACAAACATGCCTGAGAAAGGGTCAGGCAGCAGTCAGCAACAGAAAGCATTGGTGGTGGGAGTCTGACAAGGTGGAGTATGGGGGTGGAAGCTGTGGTAGAAGAGAAGGTTATTTTGTCAAGACAGGAGAGCTGTGACTATTTACACCAGCTGAGGATCTGACTGCCTACAGACAGACACGATGGCGATGCTAAAGGTCACAGAGGACATTTGTGAGGCCTGCTGGATGGAAACACTTTTCTTTCCACTACTTACTGAAGTAGAAAGTGAAAAAGAGCAACCAAGCCTGTTTTTACTTGATTCAGTAAGTCTGCTACACACTCCATCTTCCTCGAACCCTGTGCTTTGACAATCCCCTCATGAGCTGTGATCTCTCATTCTGCTCATGTTAAATATAAGAAGAGCGTGGCATGAGCAGCAGTTTGAAATGGATGCAGAGAGGCACTTCACATGATGGCTTACCTCTCACATGGGAGGATGTAGCATTTGGAAAGTGGAGGTTGAGCTGGGGCCAGCAGCAGTGTGCCCTCTCCTGTGCAGCTCTGAGCTGGTGCTGAGTGATGGGGAGGAAATATCTTAGCTGTGAAGATTGGCAGGGTTTATTAGCTTGCATTCAGGTGCACTAATGCTAGGTGACTTCCCCTTGCAAAAGGCTGATTTCATCTGTGCTTTCCCAAATATGCCATCCAGGCGAACTCTTTTACTCATGTAAGAGAAAGGTCCCAGTCAAAACCCTGGCTGTGAACACAGCTGGGATGCACAGGTGTGGGTTTACAAGGAAAGGGGAAAGAAGGGAGTTTTAGGTCCTCATTAGCCTCCATCTCCTTTCCTTTGTGGCCAAAGCTCTTGTGCTCCCAGCTAGCTGTGTGGCTTTTCTCCTCAGCAGTGCCGTGAGGAGAAAGGCATGATGAGAGACCATGCATGGAGACAAGCCCAGTGCGTGATGACATAATGTGAGGAAGAGAGGGGCTCAGTGCTCTGCCCTGATGCTGGGACTTCTTTCCCTGTCTGTCCAAAACAAGGCCTGACATTTCCCCACCCCCCAAAATAATGCCCTTCTTGGCTTCTGACTAGGATATTTGCTTGTTTTTCTATAGCTTCCCAAGCAGCTAGTGTCCCCATCTCCTGGAGATGCTGCTACTGTCATGTCCCTGGTTCAACATTTCAACTTCTCCCTTGGCTCAACAACTCTGTTGTCAGAAGAAACTGATCCTGTACTATCAATATATAGGGTCCAGAACTGAAAGAGAAACTTTTGGCAGACCTATTTTTCTCTTCTCTTTCTGACCTGCCCTAGGTGATGTTCTATCCTCTCTGGTCATGCCCCAACATACACATAATCTTTTTCAAGTTAGTATCTAGAGCTTCATGCAAGTTTGTCAAAATATTTAGTAACTTTTCTTTGTTGCCCTTTGACTTTACTGAGCTGCTGGCTGCTCTGTATTGCAGTATTGCTTTACATTGTAGCTGTGCTGCACTGCACCTTATTACGTTTGAGAATTCAGATTTCTTTTATTGCAGTTCCTTAGAAAGATGCCCTTTTGCATGTGGACTTCATGCAGGGAACAGGATGAGGAGTGGAACTCTTCCTCCACTGAAGAAAACAGGCTGTGGGCAATGCCTGCTAACCAAACAAGGAGTTAACACTTTCCTGCCATGCCTGTTACACAGCTCTTCCCACTGAAGGACTATTTTACGTAGACATCTTGTTGGCATGGGAGAAAGGGACCAGGATCATAGGAGCTGGAGCACAAATCATTCAGTGTTCTGTAATTCCTCCTGAATCCTTTATGGCTGATGCCAGTGTTCCTGGCTACCACAGGTGACTCTTTGAGGCACACAAAGAAGGGTGACCTAGGCAAGCAAAGGTGCTTGTGTTTGGCTTCCCCTCCCACCCTTGCCAATACATGTGAGAAACACTTTGAGACTGCTTGGTAGTCTGATTTGGGCACTGTTCATCTCTGTGCTTTGCCAGAGCAGCACCAAAAGGGAATTTCTTCTATTCTTTAGTTGCATCCTCTCATGTTTTACTTCACACCAAAAAATGCCCATGCCTTGTCTCCTCACTGAGCAAGAAATTCTGGCCTGTTACCTATGAGTATGGGGAAGAAAAAAAAAAAAAAAGAAAAAGAAAGAGAAAAAAACCCTATAAAATGCACTTAGTTTCTTTGGCTAGCACTGTCCTGAAAAATATGCTGCTGCTTTTTTTCAGGTGACAGATTTCTGTGCTATGATAGAGTCAGTTCACAGTACTAAGCTCCAGAGTTGTGGTTAATTAGTAGCCAGTTTAGGAAATTATGTTACCATTACCTCATCCTTTCTCAGCTTAGCAGTTTTCCTCCTCTTCCACCTCCCTCCTCTCTTCCATCCCCTCCAACCTTCCCTGCCCAGGGATATTATTTTTCTTAATGACATCTATGTCGCATATACAGACTCAAATCTCCTAAACACACCTCAGCATTTCAGGTCTCCAGTAGTTTGAAACCCCTCATCAATTAACTTTTTTGGGCATGGAGACTGACTGAAGAAAACTAAACCCAAACAAAAAATACATAGTTCTTTGCTTTCCCCTCACTATCCTGGTTTTACACTGGTCCTTGCGCATGCAGCTTCACACCAGGCACCAAGTCTGATGCTGGGCTGACCTCCACCTGCCCCGTATCTGTTGATGATGAGCATTCTTGATTCCACCCTCTGCCATCCTTCCTCATGCGGAAAGTAAAGGGAAAACAAACAGCAGGAGGGAGAAAACAACGAGGTCCCCTCAACAAGTGGTGGCAATGTGCAAAATTAAAAAGCAAAACCATGGAGGAGGAGATAAAAACCACAACTTAAAAGGGGATTTTCTAGTAGCATACTTTAAAACCAGACGCTTGCTATTAATGACAGAGGAGGAAGGGGAGTGGGAGTTCAGAGATGGAGATCTTGGGTTTACTGGTCTTCTGTTCAGCTCTGCACTTTAGCCAGGCCTTGTCTGGGTCCACATAGCGTCTCAGGATGAAAACCCTGGGTAGATGCACAAGAGAAGCATTCATCTGACAAGTTTTGGCCCAGAATAATTTTACATTGGTCTTTTGTTTCTTTCCTTTTTTAGGTTTCCCTCTGTCTTGGTCTCTCATACCAGACAATGAGCATGCTTGGGTAGATTATCTCTGTTGTCTTCTCTAAGAGGGAATAGATCTGCATCATGACCTTCAAGACAGCACCTCACACGTCGTCTCTACTGATTACTTCTCCTACCCTATGCCAATTCACCCTTCTCCACAGTGTTGACAGGCATTTGCAGACTGGGTGGGGCTGGCTCACAAGTTAGTCATTTCTTCACTGAGCTGCTCTTGGTTTTTGAAGCTTTTGCCAGTCCTGAAAACTCTCACTGCCCTTCTCTGCATCCCTCCCACTCAACATGGATGTGAGGGGCCTGGAAATGCATGTGATAATCCACACAGTATCCCTGCAGCATGCAGGAGAAGCATTTTTACTCCCTAATGGTCATCACAATATTGAGACAGCCCAAAATCACCCAGGCTTTTGCCATATCACATTTCAGGGCAGAACTATCTGTTGCCTCTCAGGCAGTCTTTAGGCTAGAGAAATAGGTTGTGTCTGAAAATAAATAAATGCGTTACTGAATTCTAAACAGGACTTTGCACTGAGGATAAATCAAGCTTCAAATCATATGAGCCGGCTGTAGCCAGCACCAGCAGTGGGGTGTGTGGAGAAGGCTAATATGTGCATTTCTTCCATACACTTGGCACTAATTCCCATTGAAAATTGCATGAGTTGAAACACGTTAAAATTTTTCTGGAAGTGGTGTGTGTCTCATCGAACACCTTCTCTCCCCAGGTTTGTCCTCAGTGAACAGTGTATTTCAAAGGCTTTTATCAGTCATTGAGTTTGTTTCTGTTTTCCCAGGAGGAATCTCCTTTCCGTCTCTGTTTCCCAGGCAGTGCTTCTCCCAGGGCTGCTTTCTGCTGTAGCTCTGTCCCCGCTTATGGATCAGGGTTATGATGGCCCCCGAAAGAGGACCCTGGGGGACACCATGTGGGGAAGTGGGAAGGACAGTGTTTCTAGGAGATTCATACTGCTCTGCTTGTCCCAAATGAGGCATTGGAAGCATCCATCCAGCTCCTCTACCCATCCATCCTTTCGTTTTCTGTGGATGTCAGGTTTCTAGGGTCCCTTGTTGCCTGAAGGGCCCAGGGCTTCATCCTGGTGGTTCTTATGGTGGTTTTCAGCATTTCTCAGCCACTGTATAATCACCATCAGGGTGAGATAATGAGAGACAAAGGCAGCACTTAACCTCTGCAGACTAAGTTACCTTAACCGAGAAGAGGACTGACTCCTTTCTCTGTTTGCTGAAAGGTGACAAAGCATGAAAGTCTTGGCCAGGCCAGAGGCACAGCAAGGTGCCCGCTGGGAGCTGGGCTGGGAGCCAGATCCAAGGCGTGCCTGGAGCTGGAGGCAATGTCCAGACATGTGGGCATCTCTTCTGCTAACACACGTGATTCTGGTGCATCCGACATGCCCCAGGGACATGGCTAAAAGCTACGGTGAATCCCTGGTATAGGCGCTCTGGAACTAGTCTAAGGTTAATTTTAAAAGCCTTAATTTGTTGGGGTAGGTTGTCTAATAAAATTCAGAAGACGTTCACTCCTGTCTTGATCTGTCCATAAGGAAAAAAAGATTTTTGCTGGTTGTTCAGTGGAGTTAAACAGGCTCAGCTTTTCCACTGCAGGCAAACATCCGTGCCTCCCTGCCCTTCCGTCTGTCTGCATGCTCTCTCCTACCTCTTGCAGAGGCGTGGAAAGCTTCAAATGCACCAAAGTCTGACATTCTGATGCAAAGCACAGCTATTTATTTTTTCACTGTTCAACACAGGAATCTCTTTTGAGGGTGGCAATCTTTTAAGGCTTAGATTCAAGGGATGCTGTACAGTGGTCTCATCTTATTTCTCACACAGCGTGATGCATTTCAGGGCTGGTGTGCATCAGTGCTTTGAACAACACTTGACTTCTCAGATAGCCACACTGAAGTCAAAGAGCATCTTCACTGAGTGAGATATTATTTTCAGGGAGACAGACACATCTACACCCTGGCTCAGCCTATTTTGTTTTGAATCCCTTACAAATACTCAGATGTTGGAATGAGCTTATCATCTGAGGATCTCCTCCTTTTTTTTTCTTTTTCCTCTTCGGTGTAAGTTGTTTTTAATCTTTGTGGCTGTGTGGAAACTGAAAAAAAATAACCCTAGCCACAGAAGGCAAATTAAAAGATCTTTGAATTTTATATTTTGCCTTAGGACTTGTAGGTAGACTTGCAACTTTTAACACCTGACAGCTACACCTTGCAGACAAACAGCTTAAAACACCAGTGCCCAGTCCCCTGTGTGAGTCTAAGGCCCAGGATTTGTAATATACAGCTCTTTTCTACCCATGTCCTGAGGGCTGATTTTAAATAGGTTTAGTTAAATCAGAGAAAAATCTTCCCTGCTGGAGACATTCATAATCTGAAGTAAGTGTCTGGGCTGACTATCATCTCATTCATTTAATTGAACCTCTTTATAAGATGCCTGAATTAGGCTGATGTGGTGCAAACACAATCCCTTAGGTTGCTTCTCACTGTTTTCCTGGTGTCACCGTTGGTCAAATGTAAATGTGACATAACTTGCTTACCCCTATCAGCAAATATTGCTGCAAGAGTGTTTGAAAAAAAAAAAAGAAAAAGAAAGAAGGTGACATTAAACCAGCTAAAAAAAATCTCAAGAGACCTGTCAATCAAGAAAGATATTTACTGAAGCTTCTATTGACCCATATATGCTCTTATCTAGAAACCTTTATCTTCTAAGACAATGTTGACTAACAGCTTTTCCTTTACTCTTGTTTCTATCTTAAAAGAATAACAAATAAGCTTAATTCTTCACAAAATCTTTAGCAAATGCCTTTTAAGCCTAACACAATGGTAGTTATTTTAAGAAGGATGGCTAAGCACTGCAACACTTTTCTATTTTTCTGTCTTCGTTTTTCATATTGGAGCACTTAATCACAGTTAATCTTTGTGCACAAGGAAGACACATTAACTTTGTTTGCACAGGACTGATATAAAAGCTTTCAACTCCTCTGTTCCTGTATTCATCTCCCTGGTAAGCCTTACCATTTTAAATAACAGATAAAGGAAATGCTGAAGATTCAGTGATACAGTCTATCCTTGCTCAAGTAACTGCAGGGACTATGCTCTGTAAGCAAACTTGCAGCCTAACAGATGAGCCAGTTGACGCTGAGCATCTGCAAACCTCACTCGAAGGTTTGAGCTGAGGAGAAGGGCATAGTTCATAAGGGTGTATTAAAAACAATGACCCGTGAAGATTCCAGTGCTTAGGACAGGTAAAAGGAGACCAACTCCCTGTACAACTGGGGATACTCAGATGTCTGTGTGCCCTGCAGACACAAGCAATATTCATTGCCAGCACTGCAGCCACCTCCTGACGTGTATGAGTGTCCCTTCTCTGTGTTTTGCTTCAAAGGCTACAGTAATGGCTTGCTAAAGAGTCTCATTTTGATAGGGTTATATTCTCCAAGGCTGTGAAATTGAGGGCTCAATGTCAGCTCTACTGAAGTCAGTGAGCCTGAAATGAATAGAATTTCTTTTGGACTGACTCCGAATTTCACTGTTGAGGGTAATGGTAATTTAAATGTCTTTTATGGCCTCTTTACTCTGTCAGAGCAATAAAAGGGGGCTTAGTCCTTGGTTACACCCAAAAGTTGCCCTGCTTAATTATCTTGGAATAGTTAAAGTAATAAAACCCTTTGCCTGTTCCCTGCCTCCCTCACACTTACCGGAGCAGATCTGCTGGTATAAATGTACCAGTGTGGGAGATGAAGGGAATTAGACTGCAGTGGCTTGGGGGTGTTGGTTGGAAGGAGACAGCTGTGTGTTAATTCATTAAGTGAGACCTTGTGCCTGGGATTTTTTTTCTGTCTGATTCTACAGGTATGAACTTAAACTACTGAACTCAGGAAAAATGCTGGGCTCTTGGGGCTGGATGAGTGCCATGGCCACATCATGATCCCAGATCAGGGGAAGAATCAGATAGGCATGGAAATCCATGTGCATTTAATTGCACAGTAAAGAAGTCTGAACATGGGGATCAGAGGGAGTGATAATCTCTAATGTTGGAACCTGGGATCCAGGGCATGACATGGTGCACATCCTGGACTTTCTCTAGGAAAATTGGCAGGAAAAAATAAACAGGAGCTGGAGAGAAGCGATCCCATGGCAACTTCAGTAGATGTTAAAACACAACTAGAGATCCTCCTTTGCTGACTCTTGCCAATTCTGCATCCTGTTTTGTGTTTGCTAGGATCCAGCAAAATACAAGGAGTAGGTGTTGCTTCAAACTGTCTCTGTCTCTGTCCAGACATTTCTGGGAGCTATTCACGGAGACCAAACTGAAAAACATTGTGCATACTTTGGCCAGGAACCATTTTAGTTCGCTATGAAGTGCTGTAGTATAAATAAATATATATATGCAAACAAATGCATAAAGAATATTTGTTTGGTGGTCAGAAGAAGCAAAGTTGTCCTTGCCCTTTCATCCTGAGATGAGAGGACATTAGATCAGACTGATAAGCATGTAGTTTGTCAGGTGGATTTTTTTTTGTTTGTGTGTGGTTTTTTTTTCTTTTTCTTCTTTCCTTTCTGTTATGTTTCAGCTGTACTTTTTCATCTTAACAGTAGCTAAGTGCAAGAGGGCTGTGTAACCAGTGTATTAACCAGTCATCTGGTAGACTCAGAAGCCTGAGAGTCAAAAGGTTACACTCAAAGGACATGTCTATGACAATAAATAGACCATGGCCCTGAGGGCAAATGGCACAAAATGACTCAACCGTAGAGACTCTTTCTGTCCCCTGTTGCCAAAGAGTTTTGCCTCCTCTGCACTCTTCAATTTCAATAGATATGCGCTGAGTGTCTTTTGAGGTGCTCTAAGGCATGTTGTCACCTCCTGATGTTGCTCTCAAGACTACAGGTCTTCCATACAACCCAAAACATATCTGACCATCTGTTGCAAATATTATAGATGCTCTAGGGTTTCACTCCAGGTACCAGCTGTTGGTATGTGGCAATTGGATGAAGCTCCTAGAAAGTACAGTCACTACTATCAAGAAAGCTGATGGTGGGCCACATAAAAGTGTCTGCTTTAAGGTGAGTTGAGTAAATGTTTAGAGGCCACTGCCAACATGCCAACATTGCTAGATGCCCACCAACCACAGTGGGGCTTTACAGGTCAACACGTAAACACTTGAATTTAGATACCTTAATCTGTGTACTAAACCTCATTCCAAATTCCTGCATGAATATCTAATGCCACTTGAAATGCAGGAGCTTGTTCGTGGATCTGACCCTGAGTATCTTAACCACTTTATAACAATAGAAGGGTAAATATCAGAAAAGAAAAATCCTTAGAAATAGGCTTCTGAAGCAGCTTCATGTGCAGTACAGATAAGGCAGAGGAACCCCTTTTTGCTATATTCCTCTTTACAGAGTGCCCTGTACTGCTCCTCTAGGACAGGTAACTTTATCTCCTGGGGAAGTAAGTAGGTGTAAAGAGATTTTTATTGCAGATATGCTAATTTCTAACTCTCTGTCCTGATGATTGTAGTGTGTGTGTCGATTGGTTCTCATTGGCTTTGTTAAAAAAAACCAAGCTCCTTGCGTTCTTCAAGATTCCCAAAGGAAGTTTTAGTTCATTGGCTCTGGCTATCATCCTACAGTGTCTGAATACTGGTGCTACTGGTTGGGTCTTGGAAGGGATTCAAAGGCAGCACTGTACAAGAAAACTTCACAGGTCTTGGCATGTTAGATAGTGGTGGGTAGTGGGGTTGCTTAATAAAGCAGTTCAGTTCAAAGTGAAGGTAGAGGGAGTGTAGGCTCATAGATCATAGCACACATGCTAGCCCAGAAATGCCAGGGTATTTCAGTTGTCATTAAAACATGCAGGTACATGAATTATTGGTAGAACTAACCATCCTGTGATGCCTGAGCATGGAGCCAATAGACGCAAAACACTTCCAAATTTTAGCAAGTTTGAATGCTTTGGCAAATTGTTTAGCTTGGAAGTTACTGAAAGCCATACTCATTTAATTAACCTTTCAGTGTACTGGCAACAGGTCTAGGAGTTTATCTGCACTCAGACCCCCTCCACGATAGGAGTTTTTCAGGTCCCACACACTGAATTTTGGAAGAAACTTCAGGAATTATGAGCATGAGGGATGGTACTTGCCTAAGTCATGCAAGACGTGGGTGGGCTCTTTCTCAGCTAGCTTGCACAGCCAATCCTTGCCAGTATCCCTCACATGCCACCTGCCAGACCAGGGCTGGGTTTTCAGTAGGGCACAATAAGTTTTTTCACATAAAATCTGGATGCCTCAGCTTCAGAATATCATTAAAGAAGTCTCAGTTTTTAAGGGATGAGATGTTCAGCAAAGAACAGACAGAATCTCTTGGGTGCCAAATTCAGACCACCTTCTGTATGTGTCTATATACCTCAGGACAAGAAACCAGAGTGATTTACTTTACCCTGATCTCCCCACCCTGAACCATCACTACTGTGAAGTGCCTACAGTATCCAAACTAGGCATCCCAATATAAAGTTTGGAGATTATTAGGACTATATTCAAGTTCTGTGGCACTTGAAAATGGGGACCATGACTAAAAGACCCAATTTGTTTTTCAGAGGGAAGCAGGAGGGCTTGACCTTTCTGCTGACGTTATAATTTCCTTACTCTACTTTGGGATGTTCGTGAGACAGAAAACCTTTCTAATTTTGTGTACATAGTAAGAAACTCCCTCCAATGAATAATAACCTTTCATCATAGCTCATTTACATCTATCTGACTACCAGCCCAAGAACACTGGTCTAAACAGACCCAATCTCAAAAAAACAGACAGGTAGACAAGGGGAGTAGCAATGTGGACTTCATTTTAGACATCAAAGCAGTTGTTAACAGAGCAGTTCTATTTATCATGTTGGTAGGTTTTCAATGCACTTTCACAGAATGAGATAGACAATTAAAGAGTGGGGGTTTTATGTCGATGAGTAAGTAAACGTTTAATTTCTAAAATGATTTGTCTTAAATGAGTTGCTTAAGGTTCTGTTTATAGTCTTGGAGTGCTGCAGCACTCTCACATCTCACTTTGTAACATCTACCCTCAGGGGCTCCAGGGATAGCATGTAGCTTTGTGTCTTTTTGTCCAATAACTTGTTAGCAGCCTTTGCTTCCAAAGCGGTGCAGTGGTTTTTTTTCTGAGGTCCATGTTATAAAGAGCAACTTTAAGTCCCACATCTTTAGGTCTCAGGACACAACGCTGAATGACAAGATTAAATAATATTTAAAAAATTTTTATTTAATGTTCACAGGACTTTCACCTTTCACTGAACATTGAGATTTAGGTTTGTGGAGTAACAGAGGTCTGGGGAAATAAGGAGAATGGGTTTTCATCGTCCAGGTGTTGCCAAAGTGGAAAGATGAAGTTGGTAGGAAATGATGGAGAGAGAGAGGAGCTGCTCATGGTAAGGCAGCTGAGTGCGGTTCAGGAGGACAAGGTTTTGCCAAAAGTTTTCCTATGTGGCACCTTTCCCACCTGGGGGAATGTAACTAGCCCCGTCTGGGGCTCATTAGTCACCTGGTGAAGGAAAACAGGAACTATAAATTGGTTTAAGAGTCCTGCTCTCTCTTACTGTAACATTCATTCAGTGATGACTTCAGACCCACTATGGGGAAAGGGGAGAACTGCTTACAAGAAACACTTCTGCCTTTGTTTATCCTTGGTGGCCTCAAGGAATGGATCAGATCAGCCTGGAGCAGCATCCAGGCTGCCCTTTTCCTCTGTTTTCCTTCCTGTTGCTCATTTCTGCCAATACAAGTATCCTGCACCTCTCATGTCACTCAGTCCCATGGATGTCATAGGAGGCATTTCCAAAGCACCAACTCCTTTGATTCCTGAAAAAAAGATGCTTTTATTTAAAAAGCCCATTTCCATCTCTCAGAGTGGTGAATTTTAATGACACAGCTCCCTAAGTGTTCTGGATCAGAACGCAAATAAAAGAGAAAACAGAATTGGTCCTTGGTAAAGCCTCACATTTTTATTAAGGTAATCTCAGAGATGGTTTCCCTCCTTTTGAGTGTTTGACATCGCTACCGTCATCTCAGTTTTTCTGTTTGGAATTGTAACACAGTATTGAGCTGTATGTGGGTGATTTTAAGGACAGAAAGGAACTCAGGTCCAACATGTGCAGCCTTGGAAGTTGAACATGAGACCTACAATATGTCACTCTTCATATAGCTGAGAAGAATGGGTACTGAGGGGAGGAGCAGTGTGTTATGGCTAACAGTGGCAAACAGCTACCTTGGCAAAAAGCTGAGAATAGCCGTGTAGTGATACTTCCTCAAACACCCTCCCAGGAGTCAGCAATTTGCCTTGAGCCAGAGGGGCTGCCTTTGTATTCAGTGGCCTTTGGGGTATTTTACTTCTATGAATTTCTCTAGCTGCTCATTGGACCTGGATAAGCTATTGGCAAAGGTCTGTCACTCTCACCTCTGAAGACTAACACTGTAGCTTCTGGTCTGCTGTGCCGTGTATTCTCACCTACCAGGTGCTGCTGCTAGGGCTGGTCTGGTATGCATGAAGCAATAACCTTGGATAGGAGGTATCACAGCAATAGGAGAGGCTGCAGGGCTTTACTGCAGATGGGGTGTATCACCTGGCAGCACCCTACACTCAGAAGAGGTTTGCTTGAAGGTTTTTTCCCAACACCTTGGATATAGGAGACCTGGTTTGTGGGATGTCTCTCTGGTGACCAGCAGCACAGCACCACTTACACAGTTTCACATGGAGTTTTTTCACCACTCCTGTTTAGGTAGACAATATGAAGCTTGAAAAAAGCATAATTCTTGAGTGAAGTGTCCACAGTAGGTAAAAATGGACTCTTGTTCCATGCCTCTTCTCCTTCCAAAGCAGCACCAAAGCAGGAAGGAAGAGTGAGGAACCTGGATGCAGATAAGAGTGGGTGCTGCCCCTAAGGAAATCTATGTGGAATCACAAAGTTGTTTACTTAATATCTTATGAGTTTGGAAGACACTCCCAGGACACTCCCTCCACACAACCCTGCACCTCCTTCACCTCCCCATCTTCATACATGCCTAACGGGAGGTTGGCGTTGACTCCAGTGATGCACAGACCTATGATGTGGGGTGATAATACCCAAGAAACGCTTTAACCCCTCCAAGGCCTTTCCTATATCTATGCCTTGCCACACTGCAGCCAAGACAGCTGAGAAACTCTGCCCAGATCCGCAGGCATTCCCATTCCCTCTCCCACCTGCCCACTGCCTTGTGCAGCCCTCATGCCCTGTTCAACCAAGCGTCTTGCTGAGAAAGGAGGGGTGAGGTGCCACCAGGAAGGCTCTGCACCAATACTCCCTCTTGCAAACCCAAATGAAAGGCAAGGATGCTTCCTAAAACAGCCTCTGAGAAGAACGGGTTAACCTGGGAGGCAGTGAAAGCCACATGAGAACTACACAGGTGCAGCAACAGTTTTTATTTGGTAAATATCACCTCCACAGCCCAAGAGGAGGCTCATGAAAGAAGATGCCTCTTCTGCAACTAGGAAGAGTGTGGTTAGGAGCACTTGCCGAGCTAATAAAGGCTGTTGAAGCTTCAGCTTCCGTTGGTGGTTAACCCCGTGACATCTCTGCACTTCTCTGAAAACAGCACCTGACTGCTATACAGCTTAATTGAGTGTGATATAAACAGGTTTTTATCACATTAACCTGCCGCCGAGCGTGCAACCGAAAGGCGCTGCTTAATCGAGCAGGGGGTAATTCGTATGTAACAAGACGGGGCTGTGTGTTGCTCAGGTTCGCACGGGTAATCAGGGCTGCCCATGCCCCATGAGCAGCTGCTGGAGTGGGTGCAGGGCACAGAGCTGTGATGCGATAGGAAAATGATTGCCCTTGCGGTTAAAACCCAAAGCTTACTGACCTATTTCCTAGCAAAAGTATTAATTTTTTTGCTTTGGTGCTTTTCTCGGTCTCTCAAGGTGGAGGGGTGCTTGGATCTAACGGCTGAGATGGACAGGTGTCAATCCATGTGAGATGAAGGCTGGACCCTGGATGTGAAGCAGAGCCACCTTGGTCTGCAACACTCATGTTTCCTTCAGGCCAAGGCTGTACAGGGAAAAACAAGCTGCAGTGTAGGATGGAGACCTGAGCACGGAGCTAATTTTCACATTAGGAGCTTTTTTTTTGCATCACCATCCCTTTTGCATCCACAGGACTGATTTTGGAGTGGCCAGAAATATAAAAAATATAGCAAAAAGCTCCCCACACATTGTGTCCCTGTTCTAAAGCTGCTTCACAAGCTAAAGGGATAAGATTTTCCTGCTTTCCTCCAGGAGTAAATAATGTCAAAATTGGAGGTGGATGTTACATCGACATAGGCTCACCGTACCCCATGGTAACATTCAAAATCACGATCACATCCTCTCCTAAGCTGGGAATGGCTGGTCTCTCATCCACCCCAAGTAGCTATGTAAGGGGTTTGCCAGGTTCACTGTCCATAAATAGATCTCTGTTTCCTCCATCCCTGAGCATGATTAAACTGTATTTCAGACACTGAAGAAGATGAAGGAAAAGAATCTGCAATGGCAGTCAAGTTCACACATAATATCTGTGTTCCAGGAGCTTCTCCCTTGGCAAATGCAGGCCTCTGTTAAGGTGTTTTATTTAGGGTAAAATATGTATATTTTTTCCTTCAGAATTTTATTTGTCTGCAAAGCATCACACACACATGGGTCTGTAGGCACACCCCGATTTTAATATTGCTTTGGTTCATGTTTCACTCACTCAACATCAGCAAAGCAGCGTGTACAGAGTTGCAGTCTACTTCCAGGCTGGTAAACAGCTCCCCAGAGGTCCTCCTTCATCTGGGCAAGCTCTGCTTTGCAGAGGTCCAAACACAAAATGATGGGGTTTAAGACTGTCCCCATGGAAAGCCAGCGGAAGTTTTTTCCTTACTTCACTAAGGCAGGATTGGGCCAAGACTGTTATATGCTCCAGTGGATCAAGGCTGATCCTATTTGACTTTCATTCTTTACACCTTCACCACAGTGCCTCCATCCATCACCTGTGATAAACACCCTTTTGCCACCCCTTCTTCCTCTCTCCCCTATCCTCCTCTCCCAGCTGACCTCCTTTGCACAGCTGGGCTCATCACAATGCCGATTTCTTCAGGCATTAATTCATGAACGGTACAGGCAATGCTTTGGAAATTTACCCCTTCATGCCAACTTCCTGCTACGTGGAACACCTGCATTTAACAGCAGAGAAAGAAAACAACCATCACAGTAAATCTGGGGGAAAACTGGTTTCAATTAGGAGCCTTAATTGCAATGAAACGGAAAGGAAACAAAATGGGATCTTTGCTTATATGACCTCTCCTCCTTCTCTCCCCCCACCACCCTTTTCATTCCCTCCAGCCTGGGCAAAGCATCACATCTCTTCAATTCCCACCCAAGCAATCAGCATCCCCAGAAGCGGGTCTAGTCTCCAAATCTGTGCTATCTTTCTCATTTGCCCTCCTCACAGGATGCGGCAAAATCTCAGCCACAGACTCTTATGGCTGTAGTGGACCTTCAGACCGTTTGGGACTACTTCTTCTATATCCCAGTCTGGTGTTTCTCAACCAGTTACCCTCACACTTAGTCCAGTAATTTGTTTTTAACTAAATGAAAGACCCATAGACCTCAGCTTTTCTCCCTTCTTCCTCCCATTAGGATTTCCCTGGGTCAGCTAGGGGTTGTCAGTCATCATACAGATGATGTATCTGACTTCCTGAGAGAATGGAGCTCAAAAGGAGGCTGTGAACTTCCACACGTGTTCTTCCCTCCCCCTGTTGCAAATATTCTCCATGCAAGAAGACTAAAACGTGCAATTTCCCCATTTTAACCCAGATCCACTAAAGGTGTGGTTATTTTCATATTTCAATCAACACAGTTTCATGTCTCTTGGCAGAAGAAGAACGTTGCTGTATGCAGTATCGCGCCCGCAGGTGTTACGGCCGCTGCCACAGTAAGGAGGTGAGAGGAGATGGTTTGGACCAGTCACACCTACATTTCATCATTAAAATGTTAATGGATCATTCCAGAAAGTCTCTGCAATCTTTTCAATTGCTTTTACTAGATGTCGTTTTGGACATTCTTGGCACCAGCACGGTCCATTTGTACCTCATTTCTGCCTCTGGAGAACTGGAGGTGGGTTATATTTGGTGCTTGCTCTCAGCTGCAAGGGTTTGCAGACTCCAGTTTCCCCTCTCATTAAATGTGAGACTCAAAAGCATGGTGTTTCTGCCTGGAGCTGGCAGCACAGGATGTTGTACTTCCCACTCTATCAGCAGGAGATCCTGGTGATGATGGCCATGGTGTCATGGGGGTCTACAGCTCTTCCTTGTGGCTTTCTGCATAAATGGGGTAAATGACCACTAGACCCAGGTGGCAATGGGACCTCCCACGCATGGAAATGGTTGAGGTTCAAACTTCAGTGATGCCATCACTGCGGGTGACCCCAGGGTGCTTGAGTTTGTCTTTCTTAGCATTGTTTCTACTGTTGTCATACCATATGCAAAGACATATATGTAGAGTAGCCTGATATAAAGGAAAAAAACCCCATGTAATTACACTTAATGGGTATTATTGTATGATTTCCTTAACAGTCATGTTGCTTGTACTCTCCTTTTGGCAGGAACTGCTTCATAATAGTACTTTTTCCTTAGTGGCCTGTTATATCCTGATTGCTGCTGTTTATCTGCACAAGCTTGTGAGAACAAAAGTGAAGATGGATATTCACCCTGATGAACATCGTTCTAGAAGATACCGGACTGTCACCTCTGGAGTGAAACTGTGCTCTTCCTTAGCTGGTGTCAATGTAGAGTGTTTAAAACAGTCGAAGAGCTCCAGTCCTGTCTAGCAGAGATGGGTTTCAGCAAGATTTAAGCATGTAAACGAGTGTTGTATTCCAGTAAGACTGAGGAGAAAGCAAGTGGCATCCCAGGATTCATGCAGACATTGAGGGGACTGAAGGACTCTCCCTCTCTATGCTGACTGACTGTGGTAGTGGGGATGGCCCTTTTGTAATTCAGGTGCTGCCAGTGGCCACTTAGGGCTAAGGATTGGAGCTGGGTTCCCTATCCAGCAAACACACGAGCCACTGGGTGGATTGCAAATCCCAGCTGTGCTTCTTCATGACTACGCCACCATCAGCAAGAGAAAAGTGCTTTTACCCTCCCCTGCCTGCGAAATTTGTTTTCAAGGAGGCAAAATGAGACCTATGCGAGGTAGCCAGGACGAGAGTGCCACCTTTCTTACAGCAAAGCCAAATCTCAAAACCCTCCTGCTCATGACACAGCTGTGAAGGCAGCTCAGACAGAGCTCAATGGATCACTCGCCTGGGCAGAAAGGTTTATCAGCCGTTCTCCTGCAGTGCTGGGTGCATGTGGTGAAACCGAAATCTTTCTGAGCGCAGCTGGAGGACGTGGCTGTGGTTGCTCTGCAGCTAAAGGAGGGATCGGCACTTGTTTGACCTGGGGGAGGTCCTGGTTTGCCTTGCACCATAGCCGACAGGAATGAGAGCTACAGTTCCCATCCCTGCCGTGGCCGGTGCGCAGCAAACAGCGACCGAGAGGCATGTACCTTCCTGGCTGAGAATGCCCTGATGATGGGGAACTGCATCTCAGTTCCTGGCTTGGTTAAAGCCATTACCCTTGTTTGCTATGCTATGGCTCCCACTTCAGACCTGTCTTTCCCTTCTTGCTGTTAATTTCTTTATTTGCTTTAGCAAAGGTGGGACATCTCACACTAGTTTTTGAGCAGATCTGCACCAGGGATCTAGAATTCAGCCTGGCAAAAGACTTGTTTATGTGATTTATTGAAGTAGGCACAAGGCATTTTGGCACTGGGCACAGAAAAGGAAACAAAATGGAATTTTCTCCCATCCCTGTTGCAGCTTTTTGTGGCAGCTTTGTCCTGTCCTTTCTCCTTGCTGTGAGCCTCAGTTTCTCCACCTGGGAAATGAGAAGAGATGCTTGAATTTTGGGTCAAACTACAGGCTGCCACTCACTGTTGTGGCTTGGGTTAAGATTAAGCTGTGCATGCCATGGAAATGGAGAAATGCAGACTGTTCTTATCACTGAATGAGTGGGCCTTAGCATTCATGTTTTTCATGCATTGAAAAAAACCCTGTGCTTTCAGTGTGCACATCTTTCTTGCAAGGTTAAAGAGGTGGGAATGGAAAAGAGTTTTAGGGTCATCAAATTCAGTCCCTTGTTGTGTCTGCCAGTCATCTTGTCTGCTCTTTCCCGCAACAAACTTTTCAGGTTTTTATCAACATGCACTGCCCTTACCCAAAGCTGCTCCAGACCCAGGCTACATTAAAGATTAGCCATCTTTTCCACAATTATTTGAGAATGAAATGAAAGAAAAAGAAGACAAGAAAGACTCAAAGTCAGATCTTCATGGATCCTCTGTGAGACCATGAGAAACAGAAGAGTGCAATGTTCAGAAAGCAAAACCAGATTGTCCACATCAACCTCCTATGGAGTGCTGAAGGAATCACTTTGGATTATGCAAAACCCGGCAAGTTTGATTATGTGAGTATGAAGTAGGGTGTACATTGCCACTGGGCCATGTACAACCATTTGAGAAGAAGCTCCTTCCTAGAGCCAGGCTTGCAATGTGCAAAGAAAACCAGTTCCAGGGCTAACTTCAGCATGGCTCCAACCCTGATCCCCACATCAGTGACACCTTAGCTTCCCCCTTGCTTGGCCTTTTGCAGCCAAGGATTCCCAGGCCGTTTGCTTGCAGGGGCCCCTGGGAAAGTGAAAAAGCAAAGGTGTGAGGTCAATGTGCAGCAGCTAAAAACATTTAGCCCTTGTGGGGATGCTCTCATTCAGGAATAAAGTTGCCTTACATTGCTGTAGCTTAATCCTCCTCTGAGGATTAAGTACTAAAGGCATTTTAATCCTAAATGAGAACATGCACATGTGCCTTAATTTACAGGCACTGACTTCACACCTGTAGTTAGCTGACTTGCGTTCACTTTCCTGCATGTCCCTGTGTAGAAAAGCTCTAATGAGATGCAACTGGCATTTGAGTGATGCTGTGGCTATTAGTTCTCTCTTTGAGGTTTCTGTGGTTTGGGTTTCTTTGCAATCCTTGCATTTTGGGTTAGGGTTTTTTCCCCTTTTTTGGCCATTTCAGGCACCCTTTCAGTTTTGGTATATATGCATGTTTGATTAGAAGAATCTCAGATGGTAGAATTTTACTCCCAGAGAAACACATATTTTTCTGCCATTAGAAATGTTTTGAATCCTGTTGGAGTATGAGGCAGCCTCCACATGTGGCTTGGATTAATTCTGTGAATGAGCGAGGACTTTTCCTTTAAACACACATTTCTCCTTCATAGAAGCTCATAACCCTAAGTGCTCAGCTAAGATACTTAAGTTACCTAGTTAGTCTCCTAATGCTCTGTCTATGAACATTGCAAAAAGTAATGTTCTCAGGTGGTTCATTTTAGAAAATATTTTTGGAGTAGTCTCCCTTTTTGTTGGTTAGATACTGAGTGTAGAGACTAGGCGGTTCATAGACACCTAAATTTGGTAGTGCAACAGTTCCACTGTGCTGAGCTGCTTTTTTGCTTTCAAAAAGGAACTCAACCATAGTATGTGAAAGGAGGAATCAGGACCACCTTCATTATTTTTTTTCACCAGCCATAGCTCTTCCACTCTGGTGTGACTAGACAGAGTGAAATGTGGGCAAAATTAAGTTGTGCTAATGTACTGGTAGCTTTCCTGGCTGCAAAATTCTGTGTTAGCCTTCAAAGAACATCCAAAACCTGTTATTAATCTGATAGTTAATGTCTGTGGGAAGAAAGTTCAAACTCACTGCTGCCAGCCTGATGAATTTATCAGAAGACATCTGCACCTTCAGATGCAGTGGTACCCAAAATGGAGGGTGTTGCCTTAGGACACCAGGACTTGGAACAAAGGCATCTCCCCTCATCCTGCTGTGCTTTGGTTTTCCCGGCTGTGAAACAATATCTATTCTCTTTGTTTTGAAACTGCTGTTGGCACTGGAGGAATTCAATGTCTTTCAGGAGTGATGATTTGAAGCAGGCAGTAACTTTGTCTCCTAGAGAAGCCTTTCTCACTCTGTTGCCTACATGGGAAGCCAAAAGAGACTAACATTTCTATTTAAATATGAGATTTCCTTAGTACTAGGCACCTTACTGGAGTTCTGGGTAAAAAAGTTGATGTTGTTATAATAATGATATTATTATAATGTGCTCCACATGATACTTCATTCTCCATGTGAGGTAAGTGGATACTCCCTCCCATTTCTTGTTACTTTATTTACTAATTATTCCTGTAGACAAAATTGTTTATTGCTCAATGGAACTAAAAAAGGAAAGGGGGCTTAGGGTGAAACTGCCTCTCTCTCACTCATAATCATGTTCATTCACTAAAAAGGATAGAAAGTAGTCAAGAATATGTGCTCAGAGGGTTGTTTGGTTTTGATTTTGCTGTTGTTGTTGTTGGCTACCCTATGAAGTCTTTATGGCAAAACTAAAATGCCCTCACCTACACCCTGATACTTGGAAATCTATACAAACTGGTAAACTACTTTGAGCTTTTTCAGTAGCTCTCCTCTTTGCAATGTATGAGACAGGTATTGCCAAATTTTAAGTATATGAGTGATGGTGCCAGAAACAGTGGGCTTCCTGTGCACTCAGGATGAGGTGCACCCTTTCAAGGATTTTTTTAGAATGGGTTGCTATTTATTTCTGAATAATCAGAAACTTTTAATTGTATTGTTCATCTGCAGTTCTCAAAGAGCTTTCTAAAAGGAGCAGCAAAGTTTAATTTCCATATGTAAATATGTTCAATTACACACCAGAGAAACAGAAAACCAAATTATTTTTAAAGCATTGCAAGATGTAAAAACACACACTGCCTTCATTAAGAGATGCCAAAGTACCTTTCAAGTGACCCTCAGTCTTTAGGACTGAAAGCTTCCTAGGCCTTGAGGCATTTATAGACAGACTTCTCCTGACTTGAAATGATGGGAATTTTAATTTTAAAATAATAATTAAATTAATATTTAAGGTAAACTTTAAAGTGACATGTTGTTATACTGCAGTTCAAGCTTCAGTATTGTAGGTGAGTGAGAACATGCTGTTGTAAGTACCATTTTTCTGTTCTTCCTTGTGTCAAACTTCGTTCACTAATTTAAACCACAGAGTTCAGCAGATCCCAAAACAATGTACAAAGGAATTACAATAAATTACATTTATCCACTTTTCACAGAGGAGGAAACTGAGGCAAAGAGAAATGAAGTAACTTGGCAAGTTTATGCAGCAGGTCTGTTGCAGAGACAGGCAAGATTCAGCTCTTTGGTCTGGTTGCGGCTGCTGTAGCATATTGTGCAATGCTACGTGCAAAATGCATATTATCTCATTGGTATAGACTAAAATCTAAAAAAATATTGAAACACATTAAACTAGTTGTATAGCTTCACTCTTTAATCAACACGGGATCTACTTTGAGACCTTCTCTTCACAATGTAATAAGAAAGATGTTACAGTGTAAGAAAACTGAGTTTTCTGAAAGCTTTCTAGATCTTTGAGCAGTGTGACTTCAAAGCATTTCCCACAAGTGTGGGGCTGGAAGTATGCTTTTTTTTGTCTTCTGTGAGGCCAAGGTTTCATATGACCCTAGGATTCCCACTCTGTGAGAGATACCATGAGATTCATGTTGCCATTGGGCTGCAGGACACAGAATACATTTTCTTTCAGCAGTATTAGTGATAAAAATTCTGATTTGGAAAACTAGTCCTGGACCAAATAAATCTATTGACGGTATAAGAAAAAACCCACAACCCTCATCTGTATCCTCTGTCTTTATGCCATCTCTGCCCTTTAAGGGGTTGAATTGCACAGATGTGTTTCACAGGTTAAAGGTGTTTAAATGGAGGTGCATTTTTTCATGCCCAGGTGGATTTGGCCTCTAGGTAGCAAATCCTTCCCTCTGTTATGCCACTACAAACTCATGCTCTTTTTTCTGGGGCAGGGAACATCTTTTTGTTCAGTGAATGTATAGGGCTGGGTGCACTGTGGTTCTGGGCCATGGTTTGGGGCTCCTAGGCACTACCACATTCTGCATAATTAATATTAATAATGAATAATAATAATGATAATAATAATAATAGCTGAATACAAGTGAACCCCATAACCTTGCCCTTGGGTGCCTGAGTAGGAAACACGAGCCAAGGCAATTTGAGAGACACCAACAACAGAGTTACTTACAGCAGTCCTGGCAGCTGACTTTCCTAATAAGCATTATAAATGTGGTTGGGAGGGGGAGGCAGTGCACAGCAATTTCACATTGCTAGGCTCCATGTACAGGGCAGTGTACCATCACCGAAGGAGTCATTTCAGTCTCGACTGGAAAACCAGTGAGAATTACGGCTCCGGAACATTTTTCATTGAAGGTAGCAGCCCCAGAAGCAACCTCTGAGAGTGGCATTGGGGTGTAAAGTGAATTGCAAACAACTATTGCTTTTATGTCTTCTATACAAATGCTTGAGTGATGAGACTCAAGCTACTATGGAAGGCTGCTTTGTGGTGCCAGCCAGTTGGCTATCACTGTGATGATTAATAGCTCTACCTGTCACTTCTTTATTCAAATGAAAAGGATCCATTTCAGTTCTGGCAGGTTCCTACTGACCCTCAGTTTGTTGAAGGATACATCCTGATGGGGTGCTGAGCATTTGCACCTTCCAGTAATGACTTCACTTCTCTGAAATGAGCATCCCCTTGAGAAATTATAACAAATGAATGACTGGAGTTTGTATTTCTTGCTCCAATCTTGGTATTGCTATTCTGCCTTCACACCTAGGCCCCTTTTTATGGTTTCAGAAAGCAGTTTGATACCTGGAGAGGAGGAACCTGGTCTTCATGCCATTCCTTCATCATGGTGTTCCCAGTCCAGAAAAGCCTTTTGAAAGCACAACCTGTCCTTCCACAGCAAAGCCCAGGACATAACATCAGCAGCTTATGATGTATTTAAGTCCTCTGGTAAATAAGAACAGACTAAAGCTTTGCACTCAGAAAGAAAAAAGGGTTTGGCCACATTTCCCAATGACAATGTTACTCACGGTTTCCGTTTAGCCTGGCGTTTATTGCCTCTCCCAGGAAGACCCTTGAGCAGTGGCAGCAAATCAATTGTAGGAGTAAGCAAATATTGTAGGGATAAAGGGCTTCAGCATGCCAAGCCAAATCCTGCCCACTTCCAGTCTAGTGTAAACTCACAGAAACTCTTTTGACTTTGGTGATGGTGTGGTGAATGCAAAGCTCAGCTCTGCAGGGCCCTTCCCAGTCGTTCCTGGAAGGGTCAGCTTCTGCTCTGAAATCCACCCCACCCCTGCTCTTGCCAGCAACCAACTCTTAGGTCACAGACATTAACCTACTGCCAGTGCCTTTCAATTAGTTTTTTTGCCCTGTCTCCTCCCCCCTGGAAGGCTTTTCCTGAACTTCACTCCTCTGATGTTTAGAAATTTCAAATTTCCAGCCTTACGGCCAGTTTGTTCTTGTGCCAACATTGTCCTTTTGCTTAAATAGCTCATTTCCCTCTGTGGTGCTTGCCCACCTTCCCCTCCCTGTGATGTATTTATAGAGAGCAATCATATCCCCCGCTAGCCAGTGCATGCTCAGCACCTTCCAGTATAGGTCCTTGGCATGTGTCTTATAGACACGGCTTAAAGTGCTTCCTCTGTGTCTGAACGCAAATAGAGTTCCCACCCTGTTCCAAACATGGTGCTTGCACACACTGGATCTTGTCCAAAAGGCCTCAGGATTGCCTATATACTTAATTTAAATGGCAACAAAAATAAATCTCAGCCCAAACGGCCTCGTGGGACAGGCTTTTTGAAGAAAATGGAGATCCATGCCCTTCTCCCAGATTCCTCTGCCTGAGCAAAAAGGGCAACTCTAAGTTGCTGAGACTGAATTCCCTTCTCCCCTCTCTGGTGCTCTCTCCCTGCCCTGCTCCTGGGGTGTCGCAGGGGAGGGGAGCCCCTGCAGTGGTGCTGATAGGACTGGAGTTGTCTGGCTGCCAGGGTGAATCAAAACAGCTTCGTCTCTAACATCCCTCCGCCTGTTAATTAATGCATTAATGAATTGCCTTCTAATTCCCATAATCATCCTTAGTTTTGGGGGTGAGCAGGCTTTCAAGGTTGCATAGCTCGCCCAAGGCCACGCAAGAAGTTAGTGGTAGAGCCAAGAAAGAAACCTGGGTGCCTTGACACCTGGGCTGGGCTGTGCTCACCAGGCAATAATGCTGCCTTCGTGGCTGGGCCAAATTCCACTCCTTTTGGTAAAACATCCTACACACCATTTCGTTTGCTCCAGTAAACACGCTTGGTGCGATGAAGCACCTTTTTTTTTTTTTTTTTTGCCTAACAGCAAGACTGCAGGAAAGCATGTAACAAACCGAGATTTGAAGCTGCCTTCAGCAGTTCCTAATCTCTGCAAACGTTATACTCTTTGTGGTAAGGAGCTTGAGAAGCTCTCCCTGCCTCCTTTGTGAAGGCAGATACATGGAACTGCCAGGGTATTGTTTTCACTTCTGAGTTGAGCTTGCCTTCTGTATGCTGATAAAACTTCCTTCAAAGTCAATAAGTGTTTCGCTGAAGTGCATAAGCCCGATTTGTTTTTAACTTATATGTTCCTTCACTGACATAAACAAGTTCAAACTAGTGCTAATGCTATATGCAGCCAGTAGAGCTACTGCAGAGGGAACTGGGTTGTGATCTGGTTAGTGCATCACTGGGAAAAGTGTTCAGTTTTGATGACCAATTATCAGTTTTTCTGTAGTTAATAAGAAATGGATCTTCTTTTTTTTTAATTGTTCACACCAATATGTTTTTATCTGCATGTCTAAGTTAAAAATAACCGACTCAAAACTGCATGTGTTAACATGAGTGGGGTTCTCTGCAGTATGTTTGACATTATCGTTATTATTTATTGTTCTTTTACTATCACTGTTATTCAGCGTTCATCACAGAGGTAATATTTCAAGAAAAATTAGGCAGAATTTATACTGACCAGATTTGTTCTAGAGCGACTCCATCATCTTTGAATTGACTCATCTTGAGATGGTTTCATGGACTTTGTATACAAAGTGACAATTACCTTCTGTTCAATTTCCTGTGTAGCTGGTATTCACCAGCGCAACCTTTCTACTCACCAAACAAGAATCTAACTAACAAAACTATACAGCTAGTTTATTATACAGATTCATTCATCCAATGAATTAATGTTTCCTGTGAGAAGTGGAGGACTCTCAATTTATACTGATGATTATGGCTTTTGTGTGGGAAATTTTCACCAGAAAAACCCTTTTGGAAAGAATCTGTGAATTTAAATTTTTTTTTTTCTGTGAAAACCTGAAAAAGTCTGGAGTGGTGCCAGCATTGCTGAGGGGTTTGCCTGTTCTCTGTTTATGACTAAAATGGAAAGTGATCTCAATTTTATATTAAAGGTTATATAATACAGAGAAGTTTGACCAGGTTCTACTCTGTATGACAGAAGTAGAATTTCAAATGTCTTGTATTCAAGGGGAAAACCAGAACTGTAAAGTCCCGCTTCCCAAACGCAGAGATTTTAATTGCTCCAAGGTGGGTTCAGCCTGCAGCCTCCAGCCCAGAAAAGCACCATTTTGGGGCGATGGGCTGAAAAATGCTGTTCTCACTGGTTGTAGGTGAGAGAAGGCATAAGAGGGCTGTTGGGGATTTATGGGGAAGAGGCTGTGGAAGTCCTAAAGAAAGAGATCAGGGGAGGAGGCAGAAGGGAGGCTCCTGCCTGGTGGTATGAAGATTGCTGATTCAGGGCTGCAGCCCTTGCAGGAGTTAGTGTGCTCTGCGGTGCAAAGGGAGCCAAGCCACTTATGCAATATTAATATTAATAACTGCTTTGCACTTCTATAGTGCCTTTCATCCGAGGATTTCAAAGCGCTTTACAAACATTAATTAATTAAGGCCCATAACACCCTGTGAGGTAATGCAAGTAGATATTACAGCTCATGCAGAGGCCAGAATTGCCAGCATTACAGGTATAATCCTCTAGCAAGAGTTAACTTATTCTTGAGCAAGCTTTCTTACTTATAGGCATAAACAGGCTTCCCTTTAACACCGAGCGTGTCTGTTTTTTTTTTTCTTCCCCTTGATCCGTCAGTCTTCACACAAGCAAAACTCCCACTACAAGGCAGCCAAATGAGGTGAATGAGCAGTACTTCCATCTCCCAGCTCACTGCTTCCTCTTTGATCGCCTGATAAAATTGTAGGATATCGAGAGGCTGCAGAGTTGTGTCACATATTAGTGTCCTGCTTCTGTGGGGTTTCCCTGTTCTAAATATACTGTGCACCAGGGAGATTAAAGAAGGAAGTGTACTAAAATATGTTTTATGGCACCTGCTTATCAGATGACCTCCAAACAACCTGCAGACATTAGCTAACGTAGCCCTTGTTGCAGCTGGTCATAAATGTCTTTAGTGCCATTTTAGCCATGGATTTTTTAACCATTCATAGCTCCTGTATTTCAGGGCTGATGCAGGAGCTGGTGGGGAAAAGGTAGGTAGTTGAATCTGCCACAGTGCTCATTGTAGCCACTCATTTAACTGCTGTCTTGCACTTTTTCAGCATAGCGTTTGCACCCATCCTCTTTTCACCTTGCTTTACCCTCCATAGGAAGATGCAGGTCATGGAGTTGTGGGGTGCTTCACCATCCAGCCCTGTACACTGTGTGTGGAGCTGGAGCCAGGGACGAGATGAAGTTGATGCTGTGCAGGTCCTGTCCCAAAAACCAGAGTTGAGCACACGCTGAAACCTGGGTTGATACCGCTGGCCACGATGAGTCATGTCAAGCAATTAAATACACTGGCACAAGTCCCTCAGTGCATCCTGGCAGAAGAAGACCTGGCCACGGGGAAGCCAGGTGGTTGGAAAAGCCACCTTTGGGCTCTTATATTACAATGCTCTCACTTACAACATGGTCTGCAATACACAGAAAATGGCTGTTCATCGTATGGGCAAGAAATACCCAGTTTTCTGCCATTTAGCCCCACTATCACCCACCTCCCCTCTCCCTTACGGAACTGGATACTCTGAGTAACCTAGGATGGAGCAGACTTCTGCTCTGACCTCTGCAGGCAAAGGGAGCGTTGTGGCTATCCTGCACGACTGCTTTGGTAAATGCTTGTTATAGCTGGAGAGGAGCAAAGGGACCTTGGGGGGAATTAGTCCAGAATACAGCTTCTCCAGGATTTGCCCATTCAATTGCATTCTGAAACTGCACAGACATTAGCTAATTAATGTGGTGAGTTCATTAAACCAATTAATTGCATTTCTTTCTGTGAGTGGGCTGGGCCTATCAGTCATCTTCATAGAGTGCAGTTTAGGGCGTTAAAAATATTCTCTTCATCAAATTAAACTTTATTAAATAATAACTCCTTCCAAATCCTAGGCTAGGAATGAACAACGTCACTCTAACCACAAGAGCATTTATTGCGCATAAACTTCTTTTACTGCCCTGCCAGCTGTGATAAAACCAATTCAGATGCATATTCTCAGTACAGTAAGCACTTTCTCCCCTTTCATAGTCTTGCATTAACCCAAAGACTCTGTCCTTTTGTGCAGAACTCCCACTGAAATCGATGGGAATTTTGTGTGTGGAAAGAATGCAAGGTTGGGAAGTTATACGTTCGCATGTTGGCCAGCAAAGGCATTGTGCTTGCCACAGGGGGCTTTTTGGCAAGCAACGGAATGTTTTGCATTTTTCAGAGACAAGCAGAACTGAAGAAACACTTAAAGGCAAACAAACAAACAAGCAAAAAAGATTAAAAAAAAAAAAAAATCTCTTTTGCCTGGTTTTGACTCTGTTTGATTCTAAAGTGAGTCTGAAAATACCTTTTTTTAATTTTAAAATAACTTTAAGATTTGTCTTTTAAAACCCCCTTTTTTTTAAAGTTAAAAAATATCTTCCTTGTTGAACATCTCAAAACTCACGGGTTTATCTGTTTGACAGTGTCTTTAGCAAATTTTTTTCTTTTGTTGTTTCTCTATGTTTGTTAGACAGCAGAGTTAAAAGGTGCTAAAATAAAAAAGACATTTTTTCAAATAATTCAACAAAAATATTTTTGTTTCAGGTTTTAAAATCTAAATTTCGGTTTACTAGGTCTAATTTAAAAACAATAAATATTTGTGTGAGTCTGGTTTTCAGCTTAAGACACCCCAGAAAGTTTCTATTTTAAGATACGTTGAACACCATTTAGTGAAAATTGTGTCTGCTTCTTGGCATGGACATTTAAAACAAAAGTCACTGAAAAATCATTGCATTTTAGTAATTTCCCTTCCATAATTTCATCCTTGAAATTCTACTTGATTTTGATTTATGGCTGCCCAGAGCAAGTAAAAGCAACATTTCTGGAGCTTTAGTCAGGACACAGTGTCTAAGTGCCACTGCAGGTGCCTACATCTTAAGCTTAGATCTTCAGTCCTCACCCAGTGACCCCCCGTCACATGATCTCTGGTGCTCATCAGGTCCAAGAATAGGTCCAAGTGGCCCTCCAGCATCCCTTGCAGGACGTCACCTCACATGGGGCTAAAGATGGAGGGACACACAGAATCCTTTCTAGTTGAGGAAGGACAAAACCCTTTGCCCACCTCATAAGCAGTTGCTCCAACTAGTTGGCAGCTATCTAACACTATATTCAACTCCATGTGCACCTACTCATTGAAAAAACATCCCAAGTTTTGGCTCTTGCAGCCAAACTCAAACACCTAAAATGCAGGCATGACAGCACTTAGCCTGTACATATCTAAGTCCTTTCATTAGGTCTAGCTCTTTGCTTTACTGAACTTTCAGAAACATCAGCCTTAGATGGAAAAGATCTTCCTTACTACATCTAGGATGTTTACATCAAAACCTGGTAACATGAAGATCCTGCTTCCTAGCTCCTTCAACTCAGCATTCCTCTTATTAATTAAATCAGGGTAATTTATATCAAACATGTTAAGAGTAAATTGGAGACTCTTGAAAGTACTCCAACCAATTAGAATGATAGTTAAAAATAAATCTTATCTAAAAGAGAAAGAAACCCAAAAGATCACAGCAGGCCACAAAGACACCACACCACCCAAGTCGCAGCAGGCACAGGCAGGGACTGGGAGAATGAAGGACTGCCCACTGTAGGAGAAGATCAGATTTGAGACCATCTGAGGAACCTGAAGTTGCTTCTGTCCATGGGACTTGATGAGATGTGTCCACGGGTCCTGAGGGAACTGGCAGGTGAAGTTGCTCAACATGACTTGGTTAATGTGTTCTTGCAGTCCAGAAAGCCAACTGTACCCTGGGCTGCACCACAAGAAGTGTGGCCAGCAGTTCGAGGGAGGTGATTCTCCGTATACACTCTGCTCTCCTGAGACCCCACCTGGAGTACTGTGTCCAGCTCTGGAGCCCTCAACATAAGAAGGATATTGACCAGTTGGGGTGAGTCCAGAGGAGGCCATGAAGATGATTAGAGGGCTGGAGCACCTCTCCTGTGGGGACAGGCTGAAATTGTTGGCATTGTTCAGCCTGGAGAAGGCTCCAAGGAGACCATACAGCACCTTCCAGTACCTGAAGGGCCCTACAAGAAAGCTGGAGAGGGACTTTTTACAAAGGCCTGTAGTGATAGAACAAGGGGCAATGGTTTTAAACTGAAGGAGGGCAGATTTAGATTAGACATCAGGAAGAAATTCTTCATGGAGAGGGTGGTGAGGCACTGGAACAGGTTGCCCAGGGAAGCTGTGGATGCCCCAATCCTGGAAGTGTTCAAGGTCAGGCTGGATGAGGCTTGGAGCAACCTGGTCTAGTGGAAGGTGTCCCTGTCTGTGGCAGGGGGGTTGGAACTAGCTGATTTTTAAAGTCCCTTGTAACCCAAACCATTCTACAATCCAGTGAAAACACTGTAAGAACTTGAAAATAAAGCTGCAGGGAAAGTTCAATTGCATTGCAGACAATATTAACCTCCCATCAAGAAATACCATATCTTTTACTGCTTATGCTGATTGCCCCAGTGATTCTTCTTTACAGTGGCTCTCGAGTACTTAGAGGCCCTGTTGATAGTACCTTATCAGGTCTCAAAGCAATGGTGTGAAAGTGCGACTAGGAACTGCGGCCTAGTCTGAGAAAAAATGTGGTCTTTAGAACGTGCTGATTTGACAAAAGGTTGTTGTTTGTCACAGACATTAATTTTTATCTGTGTAGTGGGCAATTCTTCCAGAAGGGACTCTAGCGTCTCTCTGACGCTGCTGTTCAACACTACATGAGGCAGATTTTCCAGTAAAAGAAAGTATTGAAGTCAAACAGGCCCAGACCCCAATTGCAACTTGAAACAGGCTTTTTTGGAATCATGGTCTGGATGCTTTGGGTGGCGTGTGACTTTGCATGGGTTCCTGCCTGAGGGCTGTTGCTTTCTTCAGCCTGAAAAATGACAGGAAGAAGTTCATGATACCGTGAAAGTGTTGTCGTAGAAATAGTTGTCACACCGAAGGGAAGTGGGCTTGGTGGTTTTTTCTCTTGGAAAGTGTTTTGAGTCAGAACTAACGTCCATGAAAGCTGATTGCTGACCTTAATTGACTCTTGGGAAGTAGGCACAATGTCACATTTGTTGTGTGCAAAACGGCATTCACAATCTCCATTTGTTATCAGGCCCATCAATTCTCTTACGTGGGTTTTAAGAATTATCCAGTTGAATCTCTCCTTATTCTGTCTTTGCAGTGAGGACCTATATATTTCACAAAATATATAGGCCAGATCCCGCAGAAAATACGTAAGTGGTCGTCAGTGTGGACCGAGCTGTTTGGGTTCAGAAATTTTGCATGCTTGTCAGAACTGATGAATCATTTTTCATGGACATTTTACCAATTGCTGCATGACCCTACCTATTTTCTCACCACACACCTCAAAAGATGCTTAAACTGCTTGTATGATATTAGCCAAATACAAAAAGATTTCTGGGAGGCTGTTCAAGTAATACCGTAGAAAGTCAGGCAGCAGAAGAGACACACATAGGGATTTTCAGACAACATCCTTCAGCTGCATACATTGAGCATAATCTTGTGATTATTACTTATTCGTATACGTCCTACTCTTCTTGAAGACCACACACAGAGTTTGACGTCCTTGTGTTCTCACCAGTAAGTGTTATATTTTGATTATTATTTAGATTTCCTTAGGCCTAAGTGGCGTTTTCTAGATTTTACAGAAATGTTCCAAAATTTATCCCTTCCAAGGTGGCATGTGCTATGTGAAATTAAACTAAAAGACATCTCTTTGATGTTACTTTTAATTCTAAACTTAGCCATCACATGCCAAAGCCCCGGTTTTGATTGAACACTTCTTTCTTCGTTTTCTACAAGTACTTTTTTTTAAAGTAAAGATCTCATTAAAAATTAAATTTTCATTGCCCTGTAATGTATCAGCAAGATTACACAACTCTGATTTACTGTTAGAATCGGAAATTAACTTCAAAAGACAAGAAATAGAAAGTGTTGGCTTATTCTCCCATGGCATATTACAGCAGTAAGACAGAGTGATATAGTGATATCAGAGATGTATTTTCCCCTCAAATGAAGAGAACTATATAAATTTATGCCACACCTACATATTTACTTGCATTTCAGGACACTTTTCTACCCTAATTAAATGTGTGTGACAAGTCACAAGCCGTTATTATTAATGTAAAAAATTGTTGGCAGATAAGAAGTTTCACTCTTCTGCTACCTCTGATGCCAGCCACTATAACCTATTATGTGTTTTTAAGCTAAACTAGGCAAAGTTTTGAGTGTTCTGGCTCGCATCCAGCTCTGCATTTAAACCCACTCTTGACTGCAAGCAGGAGTGTTCCCACTGAACCTGGTTATATGCCATAAAGAAAGCACGCATTGAATTGCCCAGCTGGGTCCGTGCCAGGGTGCAGAGCATTTTGAGGATCCAGGCCATCCCACAGTCATCTCTATGGTTTCTGAACATCTGCCTTAAGTCATTAAATTTTTGAAATGGCATCTCTGTTGTGGTATGTTATCCCTCCTTCCTTCATAAAAACCTTTATTGAAGTTTCAACTCTGTCCTTAAGGCCTGATCCAGACCAGGATAGGAGGCACTACATTCATAGCAGTTCTTGGAGCTGGCTGAAGTCATCCATGTGGGTTGAGGTATCTTGCTGGAAGAGGCCCTACTCTGACTCTGCTTGGTTTTAGATCTGTGGAATGTTTTGAAGGTGTGACCTAGGGAAGAAAATAGATAGTCCTGAGTGATTCATCTCCTGAGAAATTTTTGTCACTTGCAGAAGGTCCTAACGCAGAACCTTAAACAGGGCATTTAATGCTTACTCCAAATGGGATAACTCAAGGCAATACCTAACTCTTGGGCACACATGCCTAGAATGGACTCCAAACTCAGTGTTAGAACTTCAGGTCAGCATGTAAATAGCATTTAATGCCTTAGAAAAGTCATCCCAAAACCCCACACTGAGCAGTGAGTGGTCAAGAAAGAAAATGCAAAGTGGAAATGCCTGAATCAGTGCTGCAGGGAAGTATGGCTGTACAAGTAGGCCCCAGGCTTCTCCTGAGCAGGTCTTCAAAGGACGGAGCACAGCCAGCTTCATTTTGCTCCCATCAAAAAATGCAGTCACCAAAGGAAAAGGAGGTGCCTCTCAACATTTATGTTGTAGTCCGGTGGTTAAAACCACTTGCCCAAGAAAGCAAGACGAGTTTTTGGTTTGTCTCTGCCTGGGAGGTTCAAACCCACGTTTCCCAATTGCTATGGGAGTACCCCAACCACAAGACTGCAGGTGACGCTGGGTGGAGAAAACATTTCTGCATTCCTTGGTCAAGCTGTGGAACTGTGCAAGAAAGATGATGAGATTCCCACAGTCCTTTGTGAGGAGAAAGGCATGCCAGGGTCCTGGGGCATTTGCCCTTTTCTTTTTGGTCTGATGTCTGTTTATCTAGTATGAGATTTGGATTTGGGAAGGGGATTGACAATTTTGGGAGTGAGTCAGACAGGCATTTAATGAACAAAGTGTCTTCTCCTACAGATTTGTACCCTCTACGTCCTTCAAATCCCAGTCCATACCTCTGTAGTGCAAAATGCTGATGCAGCAGAAAATGTGGAAACCAAAACTTAAGGCCATCCTCTTTTTAATCACTAGGACATGGAGTCATGCTCTGCTTGAAAGTCACCTTGGGGTATCATGGCTTTTTCATTTCTTTCTCTCTACTCATAGGCATAGCTTGAATGAGGAAATAAATGCTTTCTCCTCCCCTCCTCCCTATGCCCCACATCTAACCCTCACCCGATAACTTGGGGTTTCGTGTGGTTTCATGGGAAATGGAAACTCTGAACCCCTGGGGCTGAGGAGGGCCCAGAGCCCACTGTCCCACTTCCTGGGTGAGTGCTTTAATCCTGAGGTTATTACAGGAGCGGAGGGCACTGGCACTGCTGTCTCCTCCTCCGCCAGCTGCATTTAAAAGAAGAAAGCAACTATGACTGCATTTTTGAAGGGTGTGATCCTGTGAGCGAGAGGTAGGTGTGTTCCCAGCATACCTCCAGGATTGGGCCCCGCAGGGGACTCCGGTGCCACTCTGCCTCGCCATGCCGGATCACAGTGAGGCTGCCCAAGCCAAGCCAAGAGGCACCCGACAAGCCGAGGCACCTTCAGGTGGAAGGAGGGGTTTAGGGATTGTGATTATTTTGGATGTTGAAATTCCCCCAAGTCTTTTCTGTCAGGTAACATCAGCAAGCATTGAGGCCCTTCAGGAAGGGTGGCCTCCATGAAGCCTCTTGATGGACATGTGGGCATCACCAGTGAGGTTTTAGTCTCAACTAATAGCAGACTCCCCCTCTGGGATATGCTCTTCTGTTCACAAACTGCAGAGAAGCTATGGAGATGCCTTAATGCAGGGCCCTGATCACGTGGAACAAATACTGACCCAAATTATGCTTATTCACTTAAAATGAGGCGTGGGCTTTAGCATATGTTTAGGCTTAAGTATGTGGTCTTAAGCACTGGGCTTAAGTATATGCTTAAGTGATCTGAGACCTTAAACAAGGCTTAACTTTGAGACTAACAGCAAGTAGCTCAGCCCTCATTGCCAGCTCATTCCCTTTAGACTTTAATCGCTGAGTGAGATCCATGTAAAGAAGGGGCTGCAGCAGTACATCAGGCAGGCTAAAGGCAGTTTACTGGGTATTACTTCTCAGTGGACTGGTCATTATTTTTGTTTTTTTCCCTCTGTTGTTCCCTACAAAACAAAAACATGGTCATATAGATGGTTCCTTGTGTGTGCTAAAGCAACGTGGGACATTAATATGGAAAATATTGTTATGTGTTCACTGAGATCATACGGGATCTTTTTTGTCTCACCTACTGTGATTTCTGAGTTTACAAGATGGAAATAGCTTTCCTGTGACTGAAAGCGTCTTTCACACACTGTTTCTTTAAATTATCATTTGCAATCCCTCAAAGAGAAAGAGGCAAAGGAAACTGGGTGGGAATTAGTTGCTCCTTCACGTACATTGCACTAGTTACTGTGTGGGAGGATCATTATTTCTAATGATGATGGATGGTTCCTATATGAAAGGGTTTTTTGCCTCTGTTGTTCCCCAAGTTGGAGCAAGAAAGGGTTACTATTTTAATGAGAGGAGTTGAAATACAATATATTGAGAGGGATGAAAAAGAAGAACCATAAAAGCTGAATCAAAACAAATGGAATGTTTTACCTGATCACTTTTATGGCGCTGCTGCTTTCATAATGCAGACACACACACATACACACACGCACACACATGTTGTCACCGAGCTTTGACTTCAACTGTTTTGTACAGTATCTTTTTTCCCTTGTATCTTCAGAGGGCATTTTTCTCCATATAAATTTTTCTAATGAATATTTTTCCTCAAAACACAGAGGAGAAAATGTGACTACAAAAGCTTATACGCTCACAATTTGTTCCTTTTTAATAGCCCACTGTTAGAGACAGTCTCTATTGCATAATGAGAGAAACCCAAAACCTTATCATACCTATATGCTACTATTATTCGGTGTTATCCAAAACAATGGCAAAGAATGTGCTAAACAGGTACCCTCACATAAACACATAACTGATGGAATAAACCCATTGGTTTATTCCCATCCGCACTCAGCTGATTAAACTGAGGAGTTGTCATGAAGATAGATAGATAAATAGATTGATCATATAATTTTTTTTAATAATTGCAGCCTTCAAACTTAACATATTTTGACAGGGGAGTATATTAAAAGCTATTAAAACAGCTGTTTTGCTGTAGGGAATATTACTTGTGGGTTGAATGCAGAGATATGTGTAGGTATTTATTCAGTAATCAATCATAGAGAGAAAAGACCTCGAATTTCAGTTGGAAGTTTTTATTTTTATCCCTTTCCTTACTACTGGTCTTTAAACCTGCTCTGAGGAAAGCTATACATGCCCGGCTGGTGCTCATCAAAAGCAAGCAATCACAGCTAAATCAGCATGCAAAATGCCACTCAACCTTGGGCCTTTATTAAAATTTGCTGGGACTCAATTTGAGATAGCGATCGTTCTTATTAAAAAGCAAAATGTAAGATAGTTTTTTTATATAAATCTCTGGATGGAATGGAATTGTTAATCAGCATAGGCTGATGTGATTTCTCTGTTGCAAATCCTGCCGAGGGCTCAGAAGTGGCACATTACCATAATTCCTAGGCTAGAGCTGGCAGCTTGAAAAAGACCTGCAAGAATCTTTAAAATGCTTAAGCAAAGCTGTAAGTCACAGCAAACAACACACACTGGGGATGGTTACCACAGGTTCTTCGTGTTATATAACAAAGTTTCTTCCTTCGGTCTATTTGCTCTTACCACAATTTGCTGTTTTGTTGGGTAATTGTTTATGTTTTTTTCGAGAAAAAGGACAACAACAACAAAACCTTAAATCTAACAGAAACACTGTTATTTCCTTAAAAACCCAACCTATTTTAATAAACCCTTTTGCTGCATTGTGAATTCAGTACATGTAATCACTGACTATATATACACACAAATATTTTTTTAATTTAAAATTAACACCAATTATTTCAGGATCAGTTTAGCACCTTTCCTTTTCCCCTGTCCTACGCTGCTCTTATGCTGGTGCATTTCAGCCCAAAAGCTTCTGTGGGTCAGTGGTAAACAGATCTACATGAGTATTTTGTATATTCATTTTAAAATATCGTCGACCTATTTGCTTTCTCAGGAACTAATAAAATTAAGCAATTATTATTGCTAATAATGAATGTGAAGCAGTGCGCATTACAGTTATTTTGTACAATGGAAAACGATGCCGATCCTTGCAGATAGAAAACTCCCCAACTGAACTATGCATTGTCAGTACAATTATCATTTATCTTTAATATTACTGTAACATTCAAAGACTGCTGTCATGACCACGTTAGACACTGCACAAATGTATAGCAAAGAAGAACGGGTTTTCTCTGTATGTTTTATTCTGTCTGTAAATGCCCACATCTAGGGTTAATAACAACGAGTAAAGCGCAGTCCACGCAAATGTCATTCTACCTCACTGGCAATACATTTTGGAGGCTATGGCATCAATAGGAACTGTTTTCATTGACTCAAATGCTTTTGGCTCAGGATCCAAGACAGACGGTTGGCTGCTTTATTCTTGTCTTTAATCAGGAATGCACAAGAGGCAAAGGAAACAAAGAGCCTTTTAATGAGGTACTTCTACCTCGATATTGCTGATCCAAACCTAGTCTATGGCAGTAATGGACAAAAGTAATTTTTTCTGCCTTTTTTTTTTTTTTTATTAGGATTCTGGGAAATAAAGATGTTACTCACGGTCCTGTTCTCATGGGAGATGTGTCCACCTAGGAAATGTACCTCCTCCAAGGGGTTTGTAGAGGTGTTCTGCGTTAAGACACCAAAAACTCATTGCACAGAGTGAGCTACCTGTTGACCTACCGAGCAACCTTTGCAAACTGATGCATATAGAAAGAGAAACTTGTTCTGATGTTGATTCTTCTTTACCTGCCTTGAAGATTGTGAGAACAAATCGGTCATAGATTGCTGCCTGATAGTCATGAGCAAATTTTAATTCCAGAATGCAGGCACTCCCTTTGGAAGGGAAAGACGGGCTCAATTGCACGCGGAGAGACAGAATTGCAACCTTGCAAAAATCAGAGACTTTGTTTTGAGAGCCAAACAAAATTGAATGTCTTCCCCCCACACACATACATACACTATCATCAAATATTATCAATTTAATTGCTCAGCTCCTGCAGCTGTGAGCACAGTATATCAGCTTGGCGGGAATGGAATTCGTAATTCCGTAAGACACATTCGAAAATAAAATACTGAGCTAAATTCTCAGCTAATGAGAATCAGCATAGTTCCACTAACCTCAGATAAGCTACTGAGCAAGTAGAAATCGTTTGAGTTCCTCTGACTTACTTGGAATGCCTTCACTCGATTCAGCAGAGGAATATAAATTTACTCTGAGAATCTGTATTTCTGTGCCTTTTTGGGATCTGATATATCCAGTGCTTGGAACGAACAAGCACAGTGTGATATACCACAGCAGATATTCTCTGAATGACAGCGGCTCTGCCATGTAGCTGTACTGGCGAACTCACTGTCATGGGGTGTTGTGAATGTTTAAAATCTACATAGTTTGGGGGGCCCACTGGAGAAGTCAGTGGAAGAGAAAGCTATTTAAAGTTGTTAAATATAAGGACATGGTCTTTGGCTCAGAAGTTCTAGATCTGCAAATTGCTGGCATATTTGGGAAATACCGTCATGTACTTGGGCTTTTCTTATATTCTTTGCGCATTGCTTTTGGCCTTTCTTAAAACAGGATGCCAAGCTGGGAGGACCTCTGGTCTGCCCAAGTATTGCTGCTTTTATCCTCCCAAAAAAATGGATTATGAATCAGAATTTTTTCCTTTCTTGTCAGGGATTTTGTCTCCTCTTCCCCCACTCTAACACACACTTTCCCCTTTATTTTGAACATATAAATGGAAAAAGGCAGTTAAGACAATAAATAGAAGATCATAAAATTCACATGTCCATTTTCAGCTATTCTAGGAACAGAGGTGAGAATGGGAATTTTCACCTTGGTTAAATTTCCCACTCCATACAATACTTTTGCTTCACAGAGCTGTAGTAATGGCAATTTTATGAATTAAGTAGAACACTTCTGTCTTCTATGCTTTAGTCAAATTATTATCATTAAAGTATAAATTGTCTATGCCTATGATATAGACATACACACATAATATATATGTGTGTTACAAGAAAAATGGCTTCTTCTTTTATCTCAGCTAGAGTTAGCAATTTGTGCCTGCACAAAGGGCATGAAAATAATAACACCTTTCACTTGTTTTGCTGTGTTATTATTGATTTTCTTAGGTGCAAAGCAACAGAGAATTGGGCCCTTTGCATTTAATTCTGTGTGTTTCCCAACTATCACCATGTGGGCTATTTGAGCAAAAGTTTAGCATTCTTGAAGGGTTATGTAAATGTATACATTAGGAAATAAACAGATGGTCTTTAATGAAAAACATCTTCTTTTCATGAGTGGTGTCACACTGATTTGATTCTTCATTTGTACAATCAGATCTTTGACATAATGAAAAAATGCATAAAGATGAGTTTATACAGTCCAAATTTGAGTGGGCATCCCTTAGAAAGGTAGGAAAATTTATGCTGCATCAACCAGTGGTAGGTGAACTACCACAGCTGATTTTTCATTGTTGGTGCTTGAGAACAAAAAGATGTGGATTCTGAACCAAGGATCTTTGGCTGCCCAGCAGATCTGTTTTCTGGGTATCAGAAGTACCTCGACAGATCTAGAAAAATGGCTTCATTTTTCAATTTGAAACAGCAATCAGATTGGAAGAGACAGAAATTATCTCTCAGAAAAAAAAAAAAAAAAGAAAACAAAAACAAAACCAATGGAAAAACCTGAACAACCTACAGCCTAAAAACTTAAAGAGATGCTTTGTTTATTTTCATTCATGTCAAGTCAAAATGGAACAGGAGTTTAGACGCCTGTGTTGCATTTATTTATTTTTTTTTGAATGACTAGATTTTTTGCAATCAGGTTACGCAGCTGGACTTCACATTGCATTTGCTGCGGCTGCTTCATCAGAAATGCTGGTAGTATTTGTCAGCCTGGAAGTGTCTTGAGGCTGCTTCTGAGAGATACAAGGAGGCAACTGATAAGGAGAGCATCAGAAGGGCAGTTAATTGCCTCCAGTCTCTCGGTGCCGGGGAATATTTAAAATCTATGGGATTAAAGGCAGATTAAAAACTGTGGAAGCAGGAGCCCAATAGCGCTGAAAGATCATAATCAGCAAGGGTAATGGCAGAGCAAAAATGAATGTGGCAAATAAAATGACAGATAGGAAATTCAGATCCGCTTCTAATGCTCGAAGTTCCATCTTGTAAGCACAATTCATCTACGTGTAAATCATTTTTTGGCTTCAAGCTTATCAGCCAATCGGTGAATTAAAAATGCTCTTTCCTTGGAGGATTAAAGAGGTTGATTGAAGTCAGTGTGAAAACTGGCTAATAAGTCTGGAAATGTCAGGAGGGTGCTTCATAGGAACTCAGTGCACTTTTTCTATCATCAGTGCTATGAAACAGGAAGTTTGAAAAGCTCTGTAGTTCTGTTACTTTGAGAAACGCTTTTGTGTTGTTTTATTTTTTTTCTCTCTCCTGTGTGTCAGAGTGTCATGCAGAAATATTTTAATTTGCAAGATGAATGGTGATAGATGCAAATGTTGAAAAATGAGATTAGGAGAATTTGTTAAAATATGCAGAGAAGTAAGAGAAATTTCATTTCAGAAAGCACATGAATGCATATCACAGCAATGGGAGGTTCTAGGTTGCAGGCCATGAACTGCTTAGACATGTTCTACCTTAAAGGGGATGTTTAAACTTTGCTCCTTTTCTGTGCCTAAAAATCTAGTGTAGGTGGTAAGGTCAGAGTTTGTGTTAAGGCAGTCTCTGCTAAATACAAGAGCTACCAGGGCATCTCCAGCTACGTGCATATATGAAAACACACATTCGCATATGACACCAGGGCTTTCAATCCCTGGTATTAAAAATTGAACAAGCATCTCAGAGCTTTACATGCAAAACCAGTGCTATTAAAGTTTTCAGAGCAATATTTCCATGTGCAGTGCCCACACTCGTAAGTGCAAATATATATACATGGATGTAGTTAAAGAATTTGACTGCAGTTGTCAGTTCCTAATATTGGCTGGACTGTGGACTAATACCCTCTCTTTGTTTCAGCCCCACATCAAAAAGAAAGTAAAAAAAATGTCCACAGACACATTAAAGAGAATTTTCTAGAGGGAAACCTGCTTCTTGCAGCTGCATGATGTGTGGTGCTGGGTATACTAGTTTCTCTCCTCCAGGGCTCAGGGGAGGAAGAAGTTGAGGGATGTATTCATGGGTATTAATCTTATCTTCCATTAGTATAGGGAGCATTAGCTCTTTGGGTTGTTAGAACCATGAAAAGCAGTGAGTGCATGAGGATGGTGATGGGGTATGGAATAGAAGCTATCATTCAAGTCTCAAGGACTGAGCCTAAAACTAGCCTAGCTTACTGTCACCACTTGCTCCCTCACAGACAAGCTGTTGTCCGGCACCCTGGCGGTGCAGCTCTGTCTGGTCTCACCTACCCCATGAGCCAAATATGGCTAGTTGGCCCAGTCTGTCAGTGAAGGCTTACTGAGACCGATATGCTTTGACAGCAGCTTTAGGCTGGGGTCCTACATTTTGCCCCAGGTATGTGATCTGCTGCATGGACCCAGCAGGACCAGATACCCCCAGTGTGTTCTCTCTCTCATGTAATTCTGTGGAATATTGTCTTACCCAGCAAAAAAAAAAAAAAAGGAAAAATAAAGAAGACAACTCGCTGGAAAGAAATCTTATGGTTAGGTTGCAGGGCCCAGAAAATGTCAAAAACAACATGCATGGATATTTACCTGCTTCTAATCTGTAATGTTATTTACTGTCTCATTCTTGGGCTTGGAACAATAAATTGGTGAGCCATTTATTGACCCATGTTTTTGTTTACCAGTTCATTCATAACCACAGTCAAAGAAAGGACAGAGATGCTCTAAGATTCATTTAACCTCTGTCAAAAATTGTATCCAAAAACTCTCTGCAGCTCCTTGATTCCCAAGTCTTTGACACAGGCATGTCCAGGGAGGAGAGGCGATGAGAGATACTGGACTCCTCTCCCTACCGCGAGATGCACTTCTGTTCTTTTTTTCACAATGACTGCTTTTCATGTAAAATACATTAACTAGTGCAACTCTAACCCAGAGTTTATGTCCGCCAGCTTAAAGCTTAACCACTAGACTACCGAGTGGTGGTCTATGTGCGTCTGGGTTACGTGAGGTTTCTTTGATCTTCTTATGCCCCCCGGAATGCATTTCTGCGCAGCTTCAAGAAGAGGCGGCTGCACAACCTATCTCCCCAATCTCAACCTCACTTTACCCCCGTTGGTTTGAGCCCTCTCTTGGAAGGTGGGAAATGTGGTTTGGATCCCTCCAGGCTGAAGAAAGTGCTGAAGCCAGATTTCTCACTTCATGGGCCAGCGCTTTCGCTAGCTCATCTCCTGATAAAAAAAAAAAAAGAGGTTTGCGCACCCCTGTCTTGGTCCATGTTTCAAAAAGAGCGAGCAAAGCTCAGTTCTGAGTGCTTCCAGATGTCTCCCCTCAGGAGTGGGTTCGGCCCTCTGGAACCTAAGTGGAGGGAGATATTTTGCTTTGCAGACCTGATTCATGTACCTTAGGATGGTTTGGAGTTTGGGCGCACCCTGTGTGCTCAGCATTTCCAAATTGGCTTGCTTTCAGTAGCTTCCGATGCTCCACATGGAGTCTCGCCCCAGGGATACTCCCTGCTGTGGCAGACTTCCTGGTTTTAAGCCTCCAGGCTTGAGGCTGTAGCAGGACCAGAGAGGAGGTGTATGGAAGTGCTCTACTCTGAGATAACTAATGCTCCTTATGCATTAGTTAGGGAGAGTACAGGGGCCTAACACTGCACTTTGGGTTTCCATTTTGGGGCCAGGCACCAAAAAAATGAACACTTAAGTCCTTCTCTTAGATCGAGTGTTTAGTTCTTAACTTGGGAGAACCCTGTTCAGTACCTCACTGTGCCATCTATTTTCCTTGACTACTGGGGTTAGATTACTGGAGATATTTAGACTTTTTAAAATGTACAAGAGAGCTTAGAAATCTTTCCAGAATATCATGGATGCAAGTACGTTTTCCCTAGATCTTCAATGGTACTGGAATGGGCAGGACTTTAGGTACCTAATTACCTCTCTGCAGTCACTGATGCAAACTCCACTGGATACCTGTGTACAGTTGAAGATACCTAGGTATCTTTATAAATACTTCCCTCAGTGTCCCTGGGTACATCTCTTTGGTGCATTTTGTAAAAAGCCTTGACATTACACACGCCTCAGCCAAACCGTGCATTGTGTCCAGGCTGAGGTACCTCCTGGGAGTAAACCCCATGATGGGAGTGAACCTTTATGATGCCTGACATGACCATACGAGCATTTTGCCTGACCCTGTGGTGACATCGGTAGCTTGGGCTTCTATCTTGAACAGTCTTGGATTTGCCACCCATAAGAGCAGGTGGGATTTGCTGATACCATCTGTCCTGGCAGTGCCTGTGTAGTGTGGATGTCCACAGCTGAACTAAGAGCTTCTTATGAATAGCAGACTCTTGAAAATATCTATGACATGATTTCTTCAAACATTCCAGCAGCTTCAGTATGGAATTGGCTTGTAACTATATCATAGATATTCAGGCAGCTAAGCAAGATACCTCTGTGCACAGACCAAAAGGCTGTTAGACCAATGTTAACTTTTGGATGATATGGGTCTGTTTCTGCATCTACCAAAACAAAGATGTCTACAAAGGCATGGGACTTTTGCATTCTTCATAGCCCTGGCATCACTATGTTGTATCATGTCACAGCTGTTCATAGGTGACTCATTTTAGCCATAGAGTTGGCACTTGACTGTGACAGAAAGAGCTGAGGGTTGCTAGGTAGGATGAATCTTGCAAAATTGGTTAAAAGCTGTAAGGAAAGAGAGATAATGCTGGTGCAACTAATTAGTACAAGGTCAAATTCTTCCTTCACACACAGTACTCTCCTCTAAAAAAAATAATTTGCCTAGCAACTTCAGAAAGAGACAGCAAAAGAGATTGGAGTCCTTCCCTAAAACTATGTGTGGAAAAGAAAACATGATGTTTCGGATACCATGCTTCTCCAGTGGGACACCTGCTGAAGTTTTAATGGCGTATCCCATGAAGGGGACCAAATCAGAAATACTAAGGACTGCTAAGTGGACATAAGTAGTTTAGGCTTGATGTGACATAACCAGAGAAAGGATGCACAGAGAAGGGTGATGTGGCCAAAGCAGCACACAAAGGAAAGGGTATTCACAGCTGTGTTCAGGCTGAGGACTGGGGTAGAAATGCAGAAGGTTAGGAGAACCTTCTTCACTGTTTGCACAGGAAATTTCAGTTTATGAGAATTATGATCAGATGACCTGCTTCACTGCACAAAAAGTGGTTCATAACAGGAAAGTCTCTTAGCCTTTAGACAGAGTGAGATTAAAACTCTTTAACTGTGGATGATATGTGGGAAAATTGGCCCAACTCACCACTGCTTACAAGTGCACACAAACTTCTACAATAGTTCACCAAATATCTATAGCTTAAGCTAGTGGTATCTTTTTTTGTACCATGAGATACAACCTTAAAGTACCTCAGGATTACCTCAGGGTACCTGTGACCTTAAAATAAGCTGAGCTCCTAAAAGTATAAATAATAATAATAATAATAATGATAATAATAATACTAACTGCAACTCCCTGGATTCAGCTGGACTTACGTGTCAGGAACCATCCTTAATAATGGTGTGCATTAATGAAATTGTTATCTGATAACAGTGATTTTCCATACACTTATTATAGTGGGTAATCACAAAAAACAGAAAGCTAAGGTTTTTAAGCCCACCTGACAAACAGGAAAACCTCACTCTTTATCTTTGTAATCACAGCTCCACAAACAGGCTGGCTTTTAAAAGAGGAGTACCGACCTCTGGAAAACTGGGTCCTCCATTGGATTGATAGTTAGGCTGATGTTATCCCAACTGAGGTATGCTTACAGGGCTGAAATCCATCCACATGCCATGACAGTGTATTGAGAGTAGAATTTGGACAATAGCTTACAGTTTCTGTCCTGCTGTCTGGGAAAGAGATAAGATAATGTAGCTTGCAATGACCTGTATACGTCTCTAAGCTTCGTAGGTTTTGGTGGGCAGGTTGACCAAGTGTTTCACAGGTTGCTTAGTAAACACGGGTGATAAATCTTTCTGTAGTAAACGCCATTTCACAGCCCTCACATTCACTTGACTAGCTATTGCCGGCTTTTCTGTAAACCTGGGGCTGCTACTACATTTACCTTTTCTATTTTTCCTACCATAACCCATACGATGTGGCGTGAATGTGGCACTCTGGCACAAAGGCAGGACTGAACTATTGAGGAACATGTTCTGGCAGGTGAATTCTGTACAGCTCCCCTGTGGTTTAGCTTTATAACTCTTTCCCTCCCTCCTCTTCCTTTATGCCTTCCTCCTCACCATGGGGAGATGCTCATCTTCTGAGCTCTGGGTCCACGCCTCAGCCTTCATTCATCTCTCTGAAGAGAGTAAACTGACTTGAAACTGCAGTGGGACTGACTGCAACAGCAAAACCCATACAAAGATTCCCCTTCTCCTCCTCTTGTGAGGGCTTTCCTTGCTCAATCTGTCCCAAGATGGTTGAATGCCTTCTGCCACCTCACTCTTGAGACATTAAGACCTTGAAATTTGAAAGAGGAGTGGTGTAGTCTGGAGAAAAATGGACCTGTGTTCTAACCCATGTGGCTTGTGATACGCACATTGTCGGGTGATAACAAAGGATTTACATAGGATTTACATTTTTCTTAGGGGACGTTTAGTGGAAAGGGAGCAATCAGTACCAATGACAGATGAATCCATTTGGCGGCAAAGGCTGCCTCTTTCACACAAATAAAAGGCTTTTTCTTAATCTACAATTTGTCACTGTTTATTCGGCAGCGCAAGCATTTTAATTTCCCTGCAGCATCCTGGGTTTGTGCTCCCTGGGAAGCAAGGGAGTAGTTTGGGGGAGTTAGAGGGCATTTCCACCTCTCACATAAACCTAGAAACCTGGACTTTGCAGGGTTCAGTCAATTTTTCTGAGTGAGAATGTAGGTGGAACAGTGGTGATATATGTCGTGACTCAGTTGCAGTCATGGTGCAGGAGGAAACAGTCTGGGTCTCATCAGCAGTCGCAGGTTGGCATTGGTGTCCTTGCTGCTCAGTACTTTGCTGGGACTGATGCCGATGTAGGTTCACAACTTTTTATGGGTCTTCTGGGTTCCTATTTAGCTCCCAGAATAAGAACTATACAAATCTGTCTAGTTAGCTCTGTTGCTTTAGGAAGGCAGAGAGGACATGAGAGGAACTTCAATCAGACAGCACCCTGTCAACTTTTATACAAACCTGCTTGACCTAGCACCATGTTTGCTCTGAGTTTGCTCCTTTGTGATTGGGATGCTTTCGTCTTGGTTTGCTTCCCTGCTCCAAATATTATTCCTGCTCCAATCGTTTGTAGTCCATATCATTACAGAGTACAGATTCAATTTACATCTGTAAGGAGTATTTGGGAATAGTGATTCCTGCCTTGTGGTTGTGGATAGACTGTAAAATCTCCAAGATCTTTCCAGAGCAGTGGGTAATCGTTCCGTGTGATGTAGCCCTGCTTTCCTGGAGATGGCTGAACAGCTGACTGCTGATGGGAACTGATGAATAGATTCCTTGTTTTGCTTTGCTTGTGTGAGTGCTTTTTCTTTACCTATGAAACTGTCTTCATCTCAACCTATGAGTTTTCTCACTTTCACTCTTCCAATTCTTTCCCCCATCCCACTGTAGGGGAGCAGGTAGTGAGCAAGCAGCTGTGTGATGCTTAGCTGCCAGTTGGGGTTAATCCATGATGCTTGATTATATAATTTTGGGGTGTCTCTGGAAGGTGACAAATATTCAGGAGGTGTCTAATAAACAAATTCAGTTGTCCATCCACACAGAAGCTGATATTTATTCTAAGCAAATAACAAGCTTCAACATGGTCCAGGCTGGGTGGCCAAGCACTCAGAAAGCAAAAAATCCAATATTAAGGTTGGGAAGTCATACACTGGATAATCCAGGTGGACCTTTGTCCTTCTGTAATATGCCTGGAAGTGTCATCTTATATGACTACAGATTCTTTGCCCCAGAATACAACACCGACAGTAATATAAATGTAAGCTTACCATTATATATAAGTTTGTTTTCACACTTGACATTCTTGCCTTTCAATCAAATTTATGTATCAAGCTAAGTGTGAAGAAATACTTTTGTTTCCTTTTTTATGTTCTTATATATACATCTGTACAGAATTAGATAAAGTTTCTTTCACTTTGTTCTGACTTAGAACAATTTCAGGGAATTGAAAATTCCCTTCAGAGCAAAACTTAATTCTGCATTAAAAAAACCCATTCAGTGTGTATGCAGAAAGGTAACTCTGCTGCAAATCAGGTATTAACTGCAGTAGTTGGCAATATCTGCAGTGGGCTTGAGATCCTCCTCCTGTCTAATGCCTTGGTCAGAATCTCCATCAGTCACTGTAGTGGGTATAGTTATTCTCTTGTGGAAGTGATTAATTATCTAGATAAAACTTGTAATATCATCAGCTTTGTCAAAAGTTGTATGTGACTGAAAACCATCCAGAGAATTGGTAGTGGTGACCTAATATATTTCATTGCCAGTGACAGGGATGACAAAGCCACTTGTTCTTTGCATTAGAAAACAAAGGACCTAGATTTCACCAGGATATTTGTCTCATACAGAAATGCTTAGAGTCTCCTGTTTTTGGGATGTTTCCAGGTTAGCAAGAGCATCACGTTTGTCACAGAAGTTTGAAAGTATATAGAGAATGAGAAGGGGATATTCAGGAACAGAAAGGAGGGCCTTACAGTTAAGGAAGCTGAACACTCACCTGAAGAAAGGAACTCTGTGCCTGTTGGTGTTGCTAAGGTCCTTGGAGAATTCCAGGAGTCCCTTTTTAAAATCCCCTAGGAGCCTTTTTTTTGACTCTGGTGTGCTTTGTAAATGTGCTGAGTGATCTCCTTGGCAAAGACGGTTGATGAGATCTGTGTCTGGAATATACAAAACTTTCTACAATGCTAATCGCTTAAGAAAGACATACCCTAGAGATCTAAAATGAGGTACCTCATATCAGTGGACATCCTTGACCACCTACTTTGACTTCAATCTCCTATACAGGAGGAATAGTATCACTCTCGTCTTTTGAATCAGTCAGATAAAATGGGAAGAGTTTCAGGTTTTCTTGCCTGAGCATAAAACCTCTACCACGATTTGATTATAACCTTTTCTACTACCTCTAGATGGTAGTGGAATGCAGGTCCAAATATTGCTAGTATTACTATTATTATTATTATTATTACCCCTGCTTTCATTTAAAATACTAATCACTATTATTTAATATCGTAATGGGAACCTTATTGATTAATATCACCATTATTGCTATGAATAACTGGTTGTGGCTTTGCAGACCAGCTCAGGTTTCAGCTGAGAAGTAAGGGGCAGGGTAAATGATCTTTCCTTGAAGATGGTGCGGGTAATCTCTTGGTCACAACCAGGGCCATCTGGCAGAGCACTGTGAGCAATGTTTGTTCTCTTCCTTCATTGTTCTTGCTTTTCTTCTCCTCCATTTCATGCTATATTCGACTAAAAAAAATAAAAAGAACCCCCAGATGTGGCTGAAGGCTGGGTGTTACATGAGTCAACAATGTGCTCTTGCCACAAAGAAGGAGAATGGTGTCCTGGGCTGCATTAGGTAAAGTATCACCAGCAGGTCGAGGGAAGTGATCCTTCCCCTCTACTCATCACTGGTGAGGCCACACCTGGAGAACTGTGTCCAGCTCTGGGCTTCCCAGTACAAGTGAGACATGGGCATACTGGTGAGAGTCCAACAAAGGGCCACGGAGGTGAGGAAGGAACTGGAGCATCTCTTCTATGAAGAAAGGCTGAGAGACATGACTGTTCGAATTGGAAAGGCTCAAGAGGATCTTATCAATGTACATAAATAGCTGGAAGGAGGGTGCAAATAGGATGGGGTCAGGCTTTTTTCTGTAGCATGCAGTGACAGGACCAGAGGCAGTGGGCACAAGCTGAGTCGGAGGAGGTTCCTTCTGAACATCAGGAAACATTTTCTTATCTTGAGGGTAACCAAGAACCGGCAGAGGTTGCCCAGGGATGTCACGGAGTTTCCATTCTTAGAGGTGTTCAAAAGCCATATGAACATGGTCCTGGGAAACCAGCCCTAGGTGGTCCTGTTTGAGCAGGAGGCTTAGACCTGATGGTGTCCAGAGATCCCTTCCAAGCTCAACCACTCTAGGCTAGGACATCTCAAGTGTACACATGGAGAGCAGCTTCGCAGATGTTTTTCTTCTGGTTCTGGGGATCTAAGGAGAAGCTGTGCACTGGGCAGGGAAGTTGATGGATCTTTGTGAGTCACTGGGTGCCTAAAGGCAGAGGAGTGACCTAACGGTGGTACTTGAAGCTTCCTTGGGCTGCTCCTTAAACCTGCACCTGGATAAGATAGACATGGAAATGATAGACCATTTTTTTATTATTACTTTTTGGTCATAGGCTAAGTTTGCTGTGAAATGCAGTTTTAGCTGTCATGAAATTACTTGCACCCCTCAGGTCAAATCTCCTGGTAACTTCATCTGGGGAAGTAATTTCTGGAGTAACATCACCAAAACCTGAGGATGAAATAGGACACACCTGTTTCACCAGTGATTGCTCAGCTGCTGGCATTTTCATGTCAGAAGTGGCAAACTCAGCTTCAGTTTTGTTTCTTTCTTACAAAGTGCCCGTGCTTCTGGGTTATGAAGAAGGGTGAATGTACTCAAGCCCTCCTGTCTAAAATGTCTTATTTTATGTGGATATGCAGTCACAGAGAACTCAGACAACGTGCTAACCATCATCCTCAGGAATTAGTCCATTTACTTTTTGCATTGACTGGTATTTAAATATTTTTTTGAGGTTGGAACAGATCCAAGGAGAGGAATTAATAACAGTGTGCTCCCATAGCACTGTCCAGGGAGTTGAGTAGGATATTCAGTGAGGAGGTAGCTGAATCAGGAAGAAAGTTGGATTTGCGTAGATGTTTCCCAACCAGCTGCTGAGTGGCCTAGCCTCTGGACTGCAGGATATCCAAGGGCAGCGTGATCTGGTCGGCTCTGGACGCATTCCACTTGGCAGGCAGTAATTCAGAGCTCACAAGGAGCCAGAGTGAGTCACTAGTCTTCTGATTAGGCTGCTCTCCTATGAGGGAGACACCTGGATCCCAGATTCAGGTTAGGGCTGCAAAGTGGAACAGCATCAATTTGGAGGGATTGGAAATACTGCTGCCTGGTTAGGAGGTTCTTGTGTGGGAGGCATGAGTTAGAATCCACTAGGAGAAGGGAGAGAGTTTAACTAAGACCTCCAAAAAACTAAAGGAAAACTCACCACTACCCTGTAATTATGTGGATGGGATGGGACATCTTCAGCCATGGGGTGCTGAGGTGGACATTTTACCTAGTTGTCTTAAAATCAATGTTTCTTGATCCACTGGGACATTCTGCAGAGAACAGAACAAACCAGTGACTTTTAGTGTTCTTTCTGCAGGACTGTCTTTTATTTTGAAACTACATTAGGGCTTTTTACCTGCAGAACAGACAATTATTCACCCTCCACTGACTGGCAATGACAAACTGTACCCTGGAAAGTGCTGAGAACATGCTTGTTTGTGCACATTATCTCTGGGGCTGGTCTGGTGGACTATGAGACTTGGACAGCCAAGAAAAGTTTGATGGACCTGGAAGAACTTGTAATTATGAAAAGAGAATGGAGAATTTTATTGTCTTGGGAAAGCCTCCACAATTTTCTCTTAAATGGATATGCTAATGGTAAGTGGTAGAAATGTAGTGTCTTAGGGATGGATCCTTCTTTGTTTGCACCAGCTTAAAGCTAAGATGATTAATTTCAAACCCAGAGAGTTAATTTGAATTGACTCTTCTGTAAAAGAGATAATGAAAATGGCCAAAATTATTTTCCTGTGTCAATCCTATAAAATGTGTAAACGGGGGTCTCCCTGCCTTTAACAGAAGTGATCTGAAAGATCCTATCTGGTCTACCTCTGTCAGCTTGGCATCTTTGCAGTAGTCAGTGGTTGCACAAAACTGGCCAATTTTTCCATATATAGTGTTGCTAAATTACCCTTTCTGGTTTTGTTTTATTACCCCCTCAGAGCAATGATCTCACCGATCAGTGTTGTGTTGCTCTTAGGGAGTGGCAGGGGTGGAGCGGGGTGGGACGAGCAAAGCCCTGAGCTTTTTCCAGAGTTCCCTGCATATGCAGAACATTTCATTGTCTTCTCTAACACGCCCTCACCTTTCACACAGACTGGAATTTGACACACCAGGTTAGAGAAAGAAAGCGAGGGAAAAAAAAGAAAAAGGCAGCACAACACAAGAAAAAACCCAGCAAACAAGATCTTATCATGGAAAATATCCATCCACCCTCCTGATAATAAAAAAGGCCTCAGGTTAGGAAAATAAAAAAATGACTCTAATGAACCCCCAGAATTAACATGCAAATACATCCATGGTTCCTGACACAGATGGAAAGACTGAACATAGCCCTCGTCCAAAAAAGCAATTTTTACGCTTATTGCAAAAGGGAAATTTTATCCCAATTATTGGTGTTTTTTGCATTGCCTTGAGAAAGTTTTCTTCTCTGTTTAGGAAAGGTCTGGATACATTTTCTCCCTCACCCCACCCCATACCCCACATTCATTTCACCAGGTGGCATGACGAAACCCTCCAGATCAAGGCAGGTTTCATCAACAAGGCTTCATGCCATGCCACCCATAATTCATCCCAGCCTGCTGTGGCTTTCTCCCAGCAAGCAGCACCTCTTGCAAAACCAGCCCCTGTCTCACACTCCTTCCAAACTCGTGTTCCTAAGCACGAGCAATAGAAGAGCATGAATCACTAACTGAGCATACAGACCTTCGCTCCACTCTGGCCAGTTTGTGTCATTGCCTTAATGTTAATTACACACCATAATGTGTGCATTTAATTTCCGTGGTGTTTCAATTAAATTAATCAGGCAATTAAAATTAATTAAAATTACAGAAATCACCTGCAGAAGTGCTTGAAATGTGGGGGAGGGGAAGGGAGGGGTTGGGAGGGAGCTGGGAACGTAGATGGCTGTGTTTTCACAGACCTTCCTTCCCTTGATTAATTTTGGGGATAGACTCTTTCAGAGCAGGTTATTTAAGGATTTAAAGACTGTTCCAAGGCCCATTGAAGCCAATGGAAATCTTTCTATTGGCACTGATTGTCTTAGGACCAGGCCACGAGCCTTGAGTGCTCAGGATAGAGATTTAAAGGGTAGGTGATGAAAGACCTGATGCTGAGCAGAAATCCCTCAACACCTCTGAGGAACAAGGCCAAGGGCCCTGAAGTACTAAGTCAGGGTCAGATTTTGAAAGGCCACTGGTTAAAGACAAGGGTGATGTCTGTGGGAGTTGGGCGCCAGTACTTCCAAGGATCTGGGCTGGAGAGGTATTCTAAGAAACTTAAATGTGTTTTAAGTGCCAAAGAACTTTTAAAAGATGACCAAACATATCACACCCTGAACTCCCACTGACTTCTGCAGCCAGTAACAAGGGGTCCTGATTCCATAGAAGTGAGTCATGTCTCCTGAAGTCTTGGGAAAGTTACTTACCCTCTCTTTGGGCAAGCTACTTAGCCTCTCTTTAGCAGCTCCCTTCCATTAGGCAGGGATTAGTGCATTTAGTTGCTTCACAGAAGGATTGTACTCTGATCCATGGAAGAGTTTGAAGATGTCGTGTCAACCTGTTCTCTTGTTGCTTATGCCCTTTTTACCAGGCAAGCACAGTCACATACTCATCTTTTCAGCAAGCTATAGGTTTCTCTAGCATGGAAGGGTCAGCATTTTTAGTTTTTGAACAGCTACTTCACCCCCTATGTCCTACCAGCCAACCCCAGCCCAACCAACCAAACCCAGCCCCACTACTTCCTGTGTCTGGGATATAGGTTTGTTCCCTCCACGCTTTCCTAGAAAGACTTTGCCTGGCACACTCCTGTCTTAGTGGGTGAGTCACCCATTCTTTGACCTGCAGTTGGGGATGTTTATACCGCAGTCACTGAAGCTCATGCAGGTATCCCCGAGCTGCCTCTAAATTAATTTGCCAGACTACCATTGGTAGGATAGATGTAGTTTCAGGGAACACTGTGTGGGCTGAAAAACCAGGATATGAAGCAAAGTAAATGCTCATAATTAGGCTGAGCTGCTCTGCACTGCACTGGCTACTCAAACCTCAGCTCACTGTTTTAAAGACATAACTGCTTTTTTGCACATTATCATTTCCCTCACACTGCCAGATAATCCCTCACTGTTCCATAGGCAATTACCCATGCTTCTTGGTGTCCAAGAGGGAGTAAAACCTTATCACCTCTGCCCCGATGGTGCCCACTTCTGCTCCACACTCATGAGCCACCTTTTTCTCTCCAGTTGTTTAGATGATTAACATAATTATGTTATACACACAGCAAATATTTAAGGCCTCTAGTTAGACTGAATTTTCCTGCCAGCTTCAGATCTGAAAGATTTAAGTGCGCCAGAACTTATGTTATTTTTTTCCAACTGTATCAGTTGATATTTTCTCTTTCCATAGTCCTTGTGTCTTTCACACTCAGATGATCAGACCACAATATTCCCATTATTATTAGCCCCTTTAGCATAGTTCTTTGCTAACCTTTCTCTTTCTTAATTCATATCAAAATGCCCATTGATACCAAATTTTTGTCTTATATCTCTCTTTCTCCACTTTTTTTCTTAAAAAAGATTGAAAATAAAAAGCAAGAGAAACAGGAAAGAGAAGACAGAAAGAAAAGGAAAAAACCCCACCCAAGAACAGATAAACTTGATTTTAAGAATTGGAAGTTTTAAGAAGATGATAGTGTTTTTCTTCTGAACAGCCCAGGTTTTTAATTACAAATCTGATGAACACTCTTTCCTCTCTCCAAAATTCTCTCAGCAATGAAACACCCCTCTCTCACTTTGCTAATCCTTCTCCATCTGAATTCTTTGACACAACATCTTGTGTGGCCTTTGGCATGTCACTTCACCTCAGTTTCCTCATCTATAAAATGGCTGTTAATCCCTATATAGTATCACCCACGCAAATTGCCAAGGCTTATGCCTGAACAGTTCTTTGAAGATAAGTGAGTAGTTTCAAAAGGACCTAAGAGATTTAGGAGTGAAAGTTTCATTAGCTTTCCATCAGATTTGTACTCTTATATCTCCGACAGCCTTTTGAAAGTCTGCAGAATTGCAAGACTTTACTCATCACAGTCATATTCCTTGTTCTCCTCAAGGAAAGGGATTGCTCCAGGCTAATTTTGGCAGAAGAGCTTGTTCCTCAAAAGAAACAAGGTGAGACTAGGGGCTCTCCACTCTCTTCCCCATTTCTGGGTATAAGATATGAAACCTTGAATGCATGTTCCAACCATTTCAGGCAAGGCAGTATCTCTCAGGCACTTGGTATTTATATCGGTAGATCTACTCCTTGGCTTATTGCGACTGAAAGAAGGGAGGACACGAGTTTTGAGATTGTAACCTTCAGCTGGGAGGCAGTGGTGAGCTCCTTTGGATGGTGTGGAGGTAGTCACCTCTTCAGTTAGCACTATGCTTCTTAAAGAGTGTTATTTCTCTAAGTGCAACTTGACGGAAAGGGCCTGCAAAGACAATCTTGGGGCATGCTGGTTGATTCAAGAATAGTTATGAGGCTTATTCAACTACAAGAGGATGACTTATTGCAGCCTTCCAGTACCTGAAGGGGGTCTACAAGGAAGCTGTGTGTGTGTGTGTGTGCTTTCTACAAGGGCCTGCAGTGACAGAACAAGGGGTAATAGGTATAAACTGAAAGCAGGGAGATTTAGATTAGATATCAGGAAGAAATTCTTCCCCGAGAGGGTGGTGAAGCACCGGCACAGGTTGCCCAGAGAAGCTGTGGGTGCCTCATCCCTGGAAGTGTCCAAGGTCAGGCTGGAGGAGGCTTGGAGCAACCTGGTCTAGTGGAAGGTGTCCCTGCCCATGGCAGGGGGCTTGGAACTAGATGATCTTTAAGGTCCCTTCCAACCCAAACCGTTCTGTGATTCTATGGCTTTACTCAGCCATTTGTCCTGAGAATAGAAGTTCCAGATTTTTGCTAAAAGACCAGCAGCATTAAGAAAAAATAACATTCAAAATTTCTGAGAAGACATCCTGAGAAAATTCCAAATATTGGTCTTTTTGGTTTTGCATTTTTATTTTTGGGGTTTTCCACCCTGAGTGTCACCTTCTAGCATTTCTCAAAAACTGTAAAAAGGGAAAGAAAAATAAACCAATCAACCAAAAAAGAGCTGTAGAGATAGAGGTGGCTTGGTGACTTTGGTTTGTTCAGCTCCAGCAGCCAAACTGCTCTTCTGAAATCACCTGGAAATAATGTTGCTTTTCTTTGTGGGACTTAGCAAAATGAAAATGAAGTAGTGAAGAAAGAAACACTTTCCTTGGCCATTAATTAAATATTTTATTTTGATTTTTATTTTATCTACTGACGTATTTAATGCAGCTGAATTTGAAAACTACATGATTTGAAAACAGGAATCTGGAATGTTTTCTTTCCAGAATTTCAAGGCAAATTGATTCAAAAGTCTTTTTTATCCCAAACTGATACTTGGTGTAAATTGGCTGCTAAATTTGATCAACCAGACACTATATTTTTCTTAAAATATTTTTTTTCCTAGAAAAAATGGAGTGCAATTGGCCTAAAAGCTGTGTTTGTGAAAGGAAATTGATAGTGTCCATGCCTACCATCAAACACAACTGAGAAAGACAGTGGACCCAAGAAACCCCAGGAGAATTTCGCTTTTGATGTAAGGTATGCAGCAGAATTTATTTTCACATTTGGAATTGCACACTACATTCTAATTAGAGCTGTTAATTAAATAAATTTTATTAAAACATTGTATCAAAGCTGAGGCATTTTTTAGAGAGGTGTCTATCTTACTGACACTTTTCCTTGGAGATTTTTGAGGTTCAGGGCTCTGGTCAGGCACAGCACTGAAGGAGAAGCAGAACCCCAGGTTTGTTACATGAATAGTACAAAAGTATCAATAAAATTTGTGTGTCATTTAATTTGACAAAATATTTGAAAAACTTCTTATTTTCCTCTTTTACTTCTCTCCAATGTGGAAGGAAAGCAAATTTCAAATCTCAAAATATTGTGGTAAAACAGAATTTCTTGTCCTGTGCACAATTCCTGTAATAAGGCCAAAAAACTTGTCACGCTGAGTGCAGTTCCTTTCCATTGAAGCACAACATTTCATTTATACAGCCTTACCAAGTGTCCAAAGTGTTTCTTCCATTGCTAATAATTATGGGCACATGTTGGTGGTCATGTTGAATTCAACGGAAACTTCCCCACAGATTTTATCAGGAACAGAATTTACCCCTATATGCTTTCATTGTATAACTCAGTTTCTGTTATTGCTTAAGACTCCCCAGTCTGTGCCAGCATGTGAAATTCTGATGAAGTTTTATGTTATCGGCTGCTGCTAACTGTTCTTAATTATTTGATAGTCATCTGAGGCCTGAATTTCATAGATGTGAAGCTCCTCTTATTCTAATTCTAATCAGTGGTAATTTGGATACTTTGTCCATCTGTAAATCAGACCCTTAAAGGAGATTCCTGATCCCATTGTCTCTAATGGATGCAAGTACATACTTCCAGGGCTACATTTTTTCTTCAGTTAACACATGAGGTACAGCTGGTTAAAATATCCAAATTGTATTTTATTGGAAAATTAAAAGATTTATTGTGTGTGGGGTTTTTGTTTTGATTTTGTTTTGGTTTTGTGTTTTGATGTTGGGGTTTTTTTTGGTGGTGGTGGAGGGAAATCTCAAATTTAGGAAAAAGTAATAGAACCACAGAATTTTTAATAAAGCTAAATATTCTGATTCAACAGCATTGAACACGGCCTTGTTGCCAGTGTATGTTGGGGAGTTGGGTGGACAGCAGAATTCTCTGATGTTCCTCTCTGCCAGAAGACACACACCTGGGATATAAACCCGTGAGATTTTCACAGTTGCTCAGCACCATGCTGATACAAGTGCTGGTTACTGCTTCAACTTTAGTACCTTCCTTTTAGGGAGATTATAGGGGAGCCTGTGTTCCAAACATCTGACTTAACTTAGGATTCAACCTAACACACCTGAAAACGTGTTTGTTAAGGCATTTCTGTGTTTGATCTTCATTTCTCTAGTACCAGCTTTTCAGGTCCTCTGTTTTCTTCCTCCCTTTTGAGGAAAAGGGATTTTCTACTAGTATTGCCAGGACTGATCAGCTGACGCCCACAGTCCCACCAGCACACAGTGGATCTGCAAGGGTGAAATAGCAGCTGCTGGCATGTTATGGGAGATTTCAGTATCTCCGCTCCCTGCTGTCTTCTGGGAATTGTGAATTAGGCAGTACTGCACATCTGGAGATATTAATACAAGTGGGATCACAGGAGGCTAGTCCTTCTAGGCCGGTACTTTTATGGCCAAGGTACTTTGGCACCATAGTTTTTGCTAACCCTTTCTCAGCTTCACAAGTTCAAATAACAGGATTTTCTCTCAATGGGAGTGGAGAATAACCTTGGCTCAATCTGCCCTACTGCATAGGTACAGTGGCTGATCTAAGAAATTAGAAGAGAGGGTTTTAGTCTGTTCCCACTCAGAAATCATTCATGTAATCGGACCTCACATCTAGACTAACACCCTGCCTCACCTTAGCTATAATTGAAAAAGTAAAAAAAACCCCTGAGTCTGTTTGCTAGAGGCACAGTTGATTCAAAAACCTAGAGTGAAATACAGGCATTTTTGCCTTTGGGCACCCAAAGAAGGTTGTCTAAAAAGACTGGTATCCAGTCAGTCGATACTCAGAAGTTTCTTAAAATCAGGCCTTGGAAATACCAGAGAAAATCTCCCAGATCTAAGTATCCTTCTGTCAAAAATGAGTTCTCACTGGGTGATTTTGGAAGAACTTATGTATCTTCCCCATCTCCAAACGCTTTTAGGAGGTTTGAATGGCCTTGAATATCACCCTTTGCATTTGGGGTCAAACACAAAACTACTCCCCAGCTGACACCTTACCTACCACGTTCCCAGCCTGGTGGGAATATTGGCTCTGAAACAGAAAGGTTTATGTCAGAATTGTTGACACAGCCCTAAACTGGACTGATGTGAGGGCAGGGAGGAGTGTGAGGTGGGAACTCTTTTAATCCGTCTTTCTCCTAATCCTTGGAAGGGGCTGTAGAAAAGATTAATTTTCTGTATCAAGTTTCATTCATTAAAAGGATTCCAAAGATAAAAGTCATAAACTATGCAAGCACAGACACAATGTGGGTGAAAGGGTTAAGGAACTGAAGAAGACTCAGTAATGCTCACAAATGGGGACCAGATGTTTGTTGACGTTTTAAAAAAACAGTTTCCTCAACCCCTGCTTACCTTTCTGATACTGGGAATTGTTCAGTTGGGATCAATAAGACATTACTGAAGAGACAGTTTCCTTTCCATGGTTTCTTCTCCTTGTATCATGAAATACATGGGCAGAAGCATAAGGATGCGTTAATAATAGCAAGAGCAGTTCTCACCCGGTATATATTGGCATAGCTCCACTGAAATCAATAGAAGAGCTCTGATTTACAGCAGATGGGCTTTTGTCCATCAGCGTGATTGTCTATACACAGTGATATCACAAGAGCCTTTACAGACCATGTTGTGTTGCTCAGTATTATGTATATGCAAGGCTTTGTCAGGTCAAATGTTGTGATGAAAGGTATGCTAATGCAGAATCAGGCCTGCTGTATACAGGGGAATTTTGAAATCCCAGGAGGAAAGAGTTGCACATCTAAGAATGAGAAGAGGGATGGCAAGAGCATTGGTCAGTAACTGCGCAATGTAGGCCATCAAGTGCATGAGTAAAGATCTTCAGCTATGAGAATAAATGGAAGGATTATGTGGCACTGAATGACACCCAAATGGAAGAAAAATTAATATTATTTGGTGTTTCATCTTACATTGAAGTCAGACAAAAATGAAAGATGGAGAGGAGTTGGGATCTACATTGCAGTTTTGCTGTAACAGGTAGGCCACATCGTGCCTGTTCAGTCCAGTCTGATTCCTTCCCTATCATGACTCACTTGTGCATACTCATGAAGGGGTGCTGAATTTGGCAGGCAAAACACAGAGACAGTCATATTGTATTTTGTAAATCCTGTTGGCTCAGTTTAATCTGCATCCCAAAATATTATCTGTGTGATGAAAGGGATGGGCTGAGCAGTGGAGAGACACTTCAGTGCCCCAAGTGACTGCTCTCATCACCATTATCATGAACATCTCCATTCATCCCTTTTGTCCACTACCCACTGTGGACTGTTGGCCTTTTTTCCTAGGGACAGGAAATAATAACAGCAGCAAAGAGAGCCAAACTGGGGGAAGCTATGACTCTCCTATTCAGGCACTGAGCCATTTGGGAACAGTGTGGCTGCTGGATGTTTCTCACCACAGTCAATTGGAGCAGTGTGGCAATGAAGGTGTGGGGAAACCGTCCGAGCCAAACCCTTAGGTTGCATGGATTGAAACTGGCCCTCTGGCTAATGGCTGAGAAATCTGTTTTAAACAACATGAGCTAGACCCAGAGTAATGACATGGAGGTGCGAGACAGCAGAATAAAATACCATGATGGCAAATCTGGACCATTATTCTGGTTGAGGATGGAGTTTAGCTTGGGATGCTCTCAGTCCTATGGCACAGCTTTTTCTATGGGACATTTTTTTCAGAGAATGTTCACCATTTCAAAGGCAATAGCAAGATGATTTCAGAAAGAGGGGACTTAAGCCAGAGCTGGTAGCTTCTGAAAATAATTATCTCTTTATAATTTACTTAAATACTTATATACTTATTACTTAATTATTATATTTTTGTAATTTACTGTCTAACTGGGTGACTTGATATATGGGTACATTTTATCTTCATTCCATTTTGCCCTGTTCACCCAAGTATTTTTTTTCTATTTTGTTATTCTTTAGAAAGATATATCACAAATGATGCCCTGCCTCTGAATATATCTTTAACAGATGTATATTTAATATCCTTTTTGTAACTCTTTTGATTTACTGTCTCTTTTTATCCCCTGTGATAATAACTAGTCAATGTATTACCTTGAGATTTTTCTTCCGAAGTTTTCTTTTTCCTTTTTCAAGAACATAAATATATGTTGGCCAACAGCCAAGTAATTTTCCATATCAGCAACCTTTCTGCTAGCGTGCAGTCAGGAGAGATGTGCCTCTTGTAAAGTCTGCCTTTCTCTAAAACGCAGAGTTCTTGTACTCGGAAAAATCCCCAAACTTTCTATTTAAAATTAGCTGGTCAGCCACGTGCTGGCTTCCTGCTTTTGACTTCATTATTTTCATGCACATTTGTGCAGATATCCCTACCACTACTTAATACCACTTAATACCAAAGTAATACTTTATTCTAAAATTGCTCTCACTGAACTCAATGGTAAATTCATGATGTCAGGTATCACAAAGATGAAGGGTGGTAAAATTTTACTCCAGTTGATATGAAGTGCTCCACCACCTTTAACACTACTTGTAGAAGCTGTTGAGTATGGATTGGTGAGCTGAAGCTTTTGTTGTAGTGGTCCATGATCCAGAGAACCAGGGGTGAAATCAGGAGCTAGCACTAGTTTGACCTGAGAAAGATGAGAACCAGGTGGTAAGTTCACAGAAGAGAAGTCCAAATGTAGCCCTGAATTATGCTTCTGTAACTACAAGACGGTTTGATGCATTTAAATTAAATTATTGGTGTACATCAATGCAGAAAAAAAGCAGAATTTGGATCTATGTAGGAGATTTATTTTTTTTAAAGCCTAAACCTCTACTAGTACACTGAACAGAGAAAGGCACACAATTGAGCCCTGTCCACACTGGTTAATTGGAAGCACACTCCTGGGTAGGTTTTGCCCCATGGTCATGGGCACTTTCCCATCAATGCCTTGCAAGGGGATATTCCCAACACCTAGCATGAATGGAGACCTATCTGTTTTTTGGGAGAGAAGGGAATTCAGCCTTATGAACCTATCCTGCAGCATTTGCTTTCAGGAGCAGAGAAATGCATCATGACGTAGGTGTAGCTGATACAGATAGCAGGCAATATTGCTGTGCAATACACCTTCTACAAAATGGGAGAGCTGGTAGTGATTCAAGTCCAGTCATGTGAGTTTTCAGCACTGAAGTAAAGACTCATTTATGGAAGCTGTCCTTACAATAGACATAATGCTTTTTTGATTCAGGCACTGAAAAAAATACTTGAAATGAGCAGTAATTACCTGTGCCACTTTATTTCGTTCTTTACAGATCTAATGACCCCACCCTGACAAAGATGTGAGCAAATTTTGGGGTAGAGGGAAGATGATATGTAAAGGATTAAATCAAATCTATTAAATGACATGGTTAAATCTGTACTGTGTGCTCTGTTGCAGGTAATTCTTGAGCACACACGGCAATAAAAGGAGACAGAATGCAGCAGTGGAAATCTAGTTGAAAACATGTGTAGTAAGAAGGGACTTTTGGCATGTAATAGCACGAAAAGGTCACACAAGTTTGTGTGGGTGGTGGAAGACACCACAGAGACTCTCAACCTCACAGAGGTATAGGGACGATAGTTATCACTAGACTCTGTAAGTACCAAAACAAAGACACAAATGGAGACAAAGGGGATAGACTGTTTCAGAAGATAAAATCAAATGCAGAACAGAGGGAGAAGGGACAAGGCACTGAGGTGGGAGTTGCAAGGTGCTTTATAATAAACAGGGAACCCTCTTCACTGAAGGGACATCAAGGACCTCTGGTGGCATGGTCACAATGACAGATGAAGGATATGGTAAGTCTGGCCCTTTGCCCCTTGGAGTCAAGGAAAAAAATTCTCTTTCCTTGGAAAGATAGGATTGGACCTCACTGGATTTTAAATGCACCATGTTAAAATACCTGTAAGGTATGTGATGAAATATTCCTTTGCCTTTTCTTACAGAAGCCCCTTCAGTTTTAGTTAATCTACTATGAAGTACATTTTTATCACTGCTGGGTGGGTGATGGAGAAAATATTATCACAAAAGGCCTGGTACAAACAGAACTCAGGCCCAGTTTTGTGTACAGTTATTTTTGATGGGGTTAAACAGAAGTCAGAATCTGATCCAAGCTATGCTCAAAGCCTCCATTCATGTGTCGAAGGACAAATCTTCCATGTGCTGCATGAACCTAGAGATGTCATAATATAGCACACAGCCTCTGGCCTGTATGTGGTTCAGCTCTAATCTTGGACTGTCCCATGGGAAAGGCAGTACCTGTTGCACAGGGACTGAGCTCATAGCCTGCATCTAGTGACCTTCTACCAATGTTAGGGGTCATTTCTGCCTGCCCACACAGTGCACTGACACCCGAGTGTGAAAACAACATGGACTCCTGCTTAAGTCTGAATTCCAATATTGTTACATTAGGCAACCAGGTTCTTGGCTCCTCTCTGATAATCTTACAGAAATTCCCTTTGAAGTCAGGGCAAGTCCCCACTGAACCTCAGTGGAGAAGAGCTCACCAGACACCTGAATGACATGACCCAGCAGTCAGTGATGGTCTGTGGGCAGATAGCCCCCACTGGGACACTGGCCTTTAAATTTTAGAAAGAAATGTTGAGACTCGTGTTGCTGAGTTCTTTGACATTTCCAGCAAAGACCAAGTTCCTTAATTAGCACGTACTGGGAAAACTTCAATGTTTTCTATGGAGCTACCAGCCATATAGCCCAGCAGGGACTGGCACTAGAACTTTCTGAGCCCAAAGCATTAATGGAGAAGCACTGTGGCTATTGCAGAGGAAATAATATTAATAAAAGTATTTCAGAATATTCTGGATTCCTTCCAGTCAGACGGATATTTTTATTATGTTTAAATACTCATGTCAGAGTCTCATTTACTGCAGACTTTTAGGAGAGCAAGGGGCATTCCTGAGTGTCACATTCCATATTTTTCCATTCTCTCTCAGATACATTTGATTTCATTTCATCAAGGGAGACACTATTCTCCATAAAAGTAAGTCTACTGTCACTTTTTAGAGTGCTGGTTTTCCCTCCCCCCTCCCCCCTTTCTAAATAACAATAAGACTACCTACTTCCCCTTTAGAGAATTCTGTGAAACAGTCTGAAGGACTACCCAGAGGAAAAAGATGGTGACTACATTTGGCAGATAGGGCACTGAGGCAGAGGGAAGTGATTTATTCAGAATCACCCAACAGTCAACCTCTAAGCAGAGCTGGGGACAGGTTCCAAACCTCTGAAATCTCAGGGTAATGAGTGAGCACGTCTCACATGAGCTCAAAGCCAAGGGGAGACTAGTTTTTCATGGATTTTAACTTGGACGGTGTGTTTTGGACAGAAGCTCCTTCTTCAAGTTATTAGTTCCCTCTGATAGTAGAAGAAACTGTTGGACTTCAGAGTCCCCCTGCTAAGTCAAGGTGTAGAGCCTAATGCATACGTACTTGTGCATTCTAAGATGGGTGGCTCCCTAGGGATTCCCAAATTTGACTTCAGCAGCTATTTGCTGCACTCAGACTGTGCATTTCATCTTCATGACAGGGTTCCTGAGGAAAAAGGAGGTCCCGTGATGTGTCCTGATGAATGGATGGATCCTTTCTTGGTGTGACCCCATGCAAAGAGTGGGAATACTCTTCCGCTTCATATAACACAATGCAGAAACTCATCTTCGCAGCCATGTCATTCACACTGGATCACACCCATCATGAGGGGTTATCATTCTCCCTTCTTGGCTTGCTGCATCAGAAAATTGTGGATAGAGACTTCCTTCTTAAAACAATATAAAATCTACGGGTAAAAAGCCCTGCATAAGAAATAGTTCAACTGTGTGCTATTAAGTACTATGTATTCCAGTTTCAGAGGCATCTTGTTCTTACATAGCACAGCCAGGCAGGAAAAATTACTCCTTTTGTGTGGGGAATTCCAGCATTTCCAAATTTGTTTTGGTAATTTGAAGTTGCAATATTTCATGGAATGGAAAGTCTAAGCTGTTTTAAGAGAAACACAGAAACACACTTATCAAAAGGGAGGTCATTAGCCCAAACTACTTGGCACACGTGGGGACTCAGCTGGCCCGAGGTATGTAGTCCTGACCACCACACTTTTAAAAAAGTAATAAACCATTTGGAAAGCATCCAGAGGAGAGTAACACGAAGGAGAAGAGGTTTAAGAAAACATGACCTATAATGAAAAGTTGAAGGAATTGAGTTTGTTTAGTCTAGAAAAGCAATGAAAGAAAGGAGGCATGATAAGAGTCTTCAAACATATAATAGGTTTTTTAAAAGAGGACAGTGATCAGTTGTTCCTTGTGTCCACTGTTGGTAGGACAAGAAGAAATGGGCTTAATTTGCAATAGGAAGAGTTTTAGGTTAATTATCACAAAATCCTTCTAACTCTATGAACAGGAACAACACAGCTTTGATGGGCTGCAGATTCATTACCACTGGATTGGTTTTTTTTTAAACCAGGTTAAACAGATATCTGTCAAGGATGATCTAGAAATATTTGATGTTATATTAGAGTCCTCTTGAAGTCCTTGCCACTTTACTCTTCCATCCTGATGTGAAGTGCTTTACCTTGGTGATGCCCACACATTGTCATAGAAATTGCTGAGTACATAAAACATTGTGTATTCTTGTGTACCGTTATGCTAATTAATGAAAAACATTTGAGAAATTTTAATATTAAAGGTGAAAACGAGGAAAAAAATTTAAAAAAAATAGAAGTCCAAACAAAGCAAAGAAAGAAGGTAAAACTAAATATTCTATTTAATATTGGAGGTTTTTTTTTAAACATTTGCAACAAGAATATTATCAGTTAACTGGCTCCCAAGAAATGTCTCAATTTTGATAGACCATCTTTTTCTGATAGAAAGTTGTGTAATCAAAAGAATATTAACTAACACTTTTGCATCAGGAGGACTGATGGGTCTTTAAAACCCTGATGTGTTTTACTTCATGTACAGGGAAGATATTTTTAACAAAACTGCACTTCCCACATGGTAGTTTTGGGATGGGAAATTGTGTTTACAGTACAGCCCTTCTTTCAGAGCTTATGAAGGACAGTCTTGCAGGGGTGTATCTGTGGATAGATGAGGAGAGTTCTCACTCCTGTTGGAGTTTTAAAGCTGAAGATAACAAAAGCTTGGCAGCAGCTGAAGGAAGCTGAGCCACTGAGGGGAACCAAAGAAGTTATCATCTCTCTAAGTGGGATTTAATGTGTGAGGGGTGATCCAGCCTCTGATAATTTCTGTATGCTTCGAAGTGGAAAAAAAAAAAAAAAAGACCAGAAAGTTGTGGAGAATAAAGACCTAATTATCTCTGTCTTCTAAGTCTTACTGCAAGTTGCATGGAAATTCCTTTTGGGTCAGAGAAGTGCAATTACTCAGTAATCTGTAGGGAGATGACAACCTATAATCACCTGATATTTGTTTACCAACAATTCTCATTAAATTTCCCTTAATTAAGAAACAGTTACATTGTATTTAGGGCTCTGTGAATATCATTGACACTTTCTGAGAGTGAAAGATTCTGTAGCTTGTAGAAGGGGATGTGCCCTGGTTAAACCATATAAATTGGCCAGGGAGTGAAAGATGGACCTCATGGATCAAAGCTTCATATATACTTTGGGATTCTCAGGCTTTTGATGGCATAAGGCTTTATTTTACTGTCACTACAACCATTTCCTGGAAATGACCTTGCCCCAGAACAATTTCAGGCTCTGTGATGTGATAATATACTTTGAGGTTGTGCTTCTAAAGGGAACTGAGTTAGATGAGACCACAGTCACCCTTGCAAATGGGCGGTATGGGATATTATAGCCCAATACCCAAGTACTGATCCTTGTGTGTGGAGATGTTTTTACAGACATCCATAAGGAAACCCTGAGTGGTTCATGAACAGCTGGAACAACTCCTTGAGGAAGGAGTGCCATACCTCTGCTGCATGATCCCTGCTACCAGTAGCACCATTGTGGGAGGCTGAGCTGTTAGTATTACATAGTGACACCCTATGGGCATTGCACATAGAAGAGAAGTTGGTGAGAAAGAACTGACCAAAGGAATGTGTAGTGCAAAATTAATCTTTTTTACCAAAACCTTTAAGAAAATGTTAACTAAAACTTTGGGCTCCTGTCATGTTCTGCCCAGGAAATGTAGTAACAGCAACTAAGATGGGCACACACGACCTAGAGAGGCCCTTCTGGAGAAAATATTTTTCTTCTTTTGACTACAGTAAAAAAACCCCAAGTGTGGCTGAGTGTTAGATGTATAACCCCCAAAGCAAATAATTCATAATGAATGCCCTATACCATTTTAATTCATTCTGTGTTGTCTCTATACGGCAGGATGTCTAGAGGCCAAATACTGTTCTCCATAATGTTGGTGCAATCCCATTGATACATTGATTTCAGGAGGTCACACCAGATTATCATAATGGCTCCTTCAGGCCGTAAAAATCTATGAATACGAAAGCATGGGAGAGCAAGTTGAGGAGAATGCAGAAAACTTAACTTTGTGTTTTTGTGTGGAGGAGACAGGGAAGTATGAGGAACTGTAATGTAATAGACATGGGGCCTTTTGATCATGGATGTGAACACGTTTCAGGTTTGTACCTGTTAAAAGCTGCTACTATTTAATGGCTCTAGTGTAGTTTATGTGAAACCAGCTGGCAGTCTCTGTACAGTTCCTTGGAGCTACAAGTCTAGTGAAGTCAATAAAGAGGCTTCATTGACTTCAACAGGTCTCAGATCCGGCCCTCAGTGGGTAAATGTTCACAACAGCATCAAACTGTCCACCATATGATGCCTCCTGCATTTAATTGAACCCTCACCTCTTCTCACCTCCAACACAGACCGGCTTTATCTGAATATCTGCTTTGAAACACATGGAGAAACAATGATGCCTTTTTAAAAACTGGCTTTCAAATTAGTACCACTGTAATAAAAGATTGACACTTTCTAAAAACAAAAGTTGCACTGAGAACCAATGAATTTCCTCTGTAAAATCTCTTAAACACCCACATCCCTTCCCCAGGGACAAGTTTTCCATAAACTGGCAACATTCTTTTGTTGTTGTTGTATTTTTAAGAGTCTTGTACAATATCTTGTCAAGATGTCATCAATACAATTGCTTTGACATTTTTAGTGCAGCATTTGGAAAACAGGTTGGGTTTTTCAGTCTGGTAAGCCAATATAAGTCAGTCTCCAATACTTAATTTCTCTATGAGATCCTTCACTTCTATTATAAACAGATCCAGCAGTTGGGAGATAAATTTCTTGGTAACAGTTTGGACTTTTTTATGAACCACCTGCAAGTTTTCTGCAAACAACATGTTTTATGGGAGCTCAAGGCAATGTACACCCATCAAGACCTGACAGTAAGAAGTGGATGAATGAGGCCTTATCTCAGCCACACATGTAACCTTCTGTGTCCCCTGGCTTGACCTCCCTCTGCACTCATTTATGAAAATGATTCATCTTTAAAGAGCTTCCTCACTCTGCCTGGAGGCTGTAGATCTTTCTGCACTGGACTTGTGTAGGCTAAGGTTATAAACTTCAGCATGGAAGGCATAGAGAGGGGCTTAATTTTTAACATTAGAGGAAAAAAAGAATGTGTACACTGTGTACACACTTAAAGAGGCAGGTTAAAATACAGACAGCTAAAATTTCTCTTTTTGTGAATATTGAGTATTTTAGAAAGCGGGTGGCTGAAATAGTGGGTCTCTCTTTAATTAAGATTGAAATAATTGTTTGAAAGTTATTTTCCATCATTATTTATGCTTCTTGCTTTATGTGTGATTTTTTTCCTGGGAAACAATGAATATAAAATAATGCGTTTCTAATCGGTATTACTTCCTCGCTCTCATTCACACTAAGATGTACCCCAGATTCAACAATTCCAAAGGGAAAGCATAGTCTTTCATGACAGAATAGTCTCTTGTTGTACTATAAGTAATAATTTTAAAAGTCAGCAAAAAAAGAATTCTAGTGCTTTTTTGCAGTATTTAATTTCTGCAATACTATATTTTGTTAATGTAAAACTTCACCATGTCTCAAACTTATTTCTGCCGTTTCACAGTTACAGGAAGTAAGTAAGCTTCTACTCTTCTCAGAAAACCTGAACACCTGAGACTTAGCAGTAAAAATAACCTTTAAAAAATAAAAGCTGGCATTAACTTCTGAGTTAAGCTATATGTTTGAGTTTCTTGAAGTAGAATACTTTTGGTATTAGTTTAGGATTTGTCTCCTCTATATAAACCAGCTGCCCAAACTCTAATCTGAAATGCTTGATCATCCATGCAGGAAGAACAAAACCCCTCACCTATACTGGGGGATTGTTTAAGCCTGAGCACATTTATTTAGCTGGGTAGAAGCTGGGTTAGAGCCTGATTCCACTTTGCTTGGTGATGAAACCTGTTCTTCAGGGCATGCATGATCAAAAAGTTTCTCCAATACAGTCCCCGAACAACATCCTTTTGACAGTTTCTTTCTTGAGGTCCAGGAAAACTTTGCCACCACAGGCACAACAGAGAGACACAGGGTCTAAGAGGATCTAAGCATGAAAACCCTTGAACTGTGTCCCCAGAAAGATGCACGTAAGGACATGTGCAAGCTGGTCATGCTCACATGGATGGAAATTCTCTGTGTAAATACTTATCTCCAGGTTAGGCAGACCCAGCAGGCAGTAATTAGGATGTTGCTGAGTAAAACAAATCCCTCGAGACCTTGCTGAATTTGTTGTGAGATACTGGATGTGGTCCTTAGAGCAAAACACTAGCATCAAAAGTGTCTGTCTTCATTTATGTTGCAGTCACAATGATCATTGTTCTCTACACAAATATGTACTCCATTAAACAAGAAAATTCTGGTTAGCCTCACAGTCCAGCATTGATGGAGCCTTCCAAGGAGACATATATATATATAAAATAATCAAGGAATGTTATAGTTATCTCCTAATCAGGTAATATAAATCCTAGAAATAAAGTTTCTGTAAAAAGTATTCCTGACATCCCTCGGTATTGAAAAGAAGTTCCTCCATACAACCCCTCCTCTGAAGTGATGCAGTGAGCTAATCATGCCAGTCTGGTGGAGTGTTTACTGTTCTAGAGTAAATAGGACACGCAACATATCCGTGTGTCTTGCAGCACTTCCTAGTTCACAGAGTGTCACAGGCAGTTATAACACCAATGGCTTTCACTAGCTGATCATCTCAAAACTCATGCTGTTTTTTTGTTCCCTTACATGACTAAAGTTTTATAGATCTTGATTTAATTATAGTCACAGCCATTAAATCCCATTGGTTCTGGTGAGAGGACTGGCCATTAGCTCAGAGAACTTTTCTTACTCTCCCGTGATCATCTCTCAATGTATTTATACAGTGCACTTCTAACCCCTATAATCCTTTGTTGCTGAGCATTTTTAAGTCAACAAGCTATGTTCAGACATGTTATACTGATGCAGCACTAAAGACACCTGAAAAATAACTGACATGCCTGTGTAGGACAGTGTGTTGGACTGCAGCGATATGATCTGGGGTCCTGCACATGTTATGACCACATTAATGTCAGCTCCATTCCGGTTCTCAGCAGAGCTGGACCAACAGGATGTGGACACTATCTCCTTTGATCCTTAGACCACCTGCTTGTGTCCTGCTTTGAAGCAGAGTCTCTGTCTCTCTGATCACCCAAGTAACTCTTCTCTGCACATAACTTAAACTATAGTCATGTTTCTAAACATCAAGTGACTGTGGTTACACCCATCCAGAATATCCAAGTGAAGTTGTCTTTAGATATAAAATGCAAACTATTTTCCCCACCCGCATAAATCACCAAAGAGCTTTAAAAGTTTTTGTTGAAATCTGGTGAAGCTGAAGATACTTTAGGTGGGGTTTGTTGCTGGGCTTTTTGTTTGGTTTGTGTTTGTTACAAAATTGTTACTGAACGTAAATCTCAGCTTCTTCTTGATGAGTCTGTGAACACCACCAGTTGACCAGGGTAAGTCTGGGTTATTTACAGAACATCTGTCATTGGCACATAGCTTTGACAGTTAGTAGTTGAGCATAGAAGTCTTATGACTGTGTTTGTGGCACTTGATTAGGCATATTTAACACGCTTAAGAGGAGGGAAGATTGAACACATTTGATTCAACTAGACCCTGGGAAGAGGTCTCAGCTGGGGAGAGTGAGGGACAGAGACAAACAGATAGCACAGCTCTCATCTGTAAAAGATAATAAATAGCATACATGAGGAACAAGAAGGTTGTCAGCTTTAGCAGATCAAATGTATCTGAGTTGTGTTAAATAAACTAAACTGATTCAGGGATGCTGCAGATATTAAAGATCGCAGATACAAATGAGTAAGGATTAAACCTCTTATTCAATTCTATTATTTTCTATTCTAATCTATTCTAGCTCTTCTGCCACTGGTGTGGTATCAAAGATCCACCTCTACCAAAGAACTAGCACTGAATTTAGCAGCTTCCAATTCCTAGGAGCTTTGTTGATATTGAGTTACCCAATTTAGGCAATTAAACTGCTTATGCAATACTTGGGGCACCCAGCACTTCCGAAAGGGTTTAGCATGTGGCAGCACAAGGTAAAAGCCCAGTTTGATAGGAGAAAATCCAAGGATAGGTATGAGGCTTTGTGCACTTTTCTTCTTGGGCAGTCAGGTGCCCAACTCCAGGCTGGAGGCAGATACTGTCTTTCATTCACTTTTCAACAAGGTGTGTTGGAGACTCTTTTTCCACATCTTCCCAGTCTGTGTCTCCCACTTGAGTGGATTAAAAATTAAAGTACAGAGTCATTCTGCCTTGTGTGGACATTTTGTCCAAAGGTGGAGCATAGATGATACTGATGAGCAGTATTCTCTGCATTTCTAGCTTTACTATTTTCTCAGGAGGTGAAAAACCTAGGTTCAGCTCCATCACTGCCCATTAGGAATACTGAGGTTTTGAACTGGGGTCATTCCTAGATCAGCTATAAACTTAATCAGTCAACTAATGAGATTAACTGTCCAGAGCAGGTTTTGCTGAGAAGATAATTGAATGATTCTATATACTCCTGCCTGTAGATGCTGATTTCCTTGCAGACATTGAGATCTAGGTTTGTAACTGGAGCTCTAGAGCAACAAGGAATTTGTCAGTGATTTGCAACACTGTAAGAAGCACTGGAACACTCTCTCTTCCAGTGGCTAATTCCAGTGCTTGCAAACCTACACACAAAGAGCTTTTGATACCATTGAATCACCTCTCATTTCATGCTTCCCACTAACAAACCTCTGAGTGGTGTTTGGCAGCAGGAATGGCATGACAGAAATGACAACACCCACAGGGCCTTCTTTTTGGGTAGAGGGATGTTTTCTGACTGTTACACATTTAATAGAATACCAGACCTGAACCATGGGAAGAAGCTGGATGGCTACTGAATGAGTTTCCTGTACTCGATTGCCACACAGGCTGGGAGTTTTCACCCTATTTTGTTTAGATAGCTGCCTCTGATCATCTAAACTTTCTTATTTATTGGCATGCTGACAGCATGCCAGTGGCAAGACAACTCCCTCCAGGAGTTCCCATCATTGGGAGCACAGCTTCCTCCCTCTCCACCTACTGCAACATTCAATATATACCCAGGCATGCAGGCACTAAAACACCTAGGTGAACCCAAGGAGCAGCCAACTGAATACAAAACAGGCCTCCAAATAATAATACCTGTGGAGCCTGAAGATTTGCCTTCCTTGCCCAAAAGGATTTTTAGGGGTGCTGGGAAGGGAAGGGAATGGCTTTTGAAACCCCAGGTTAGATCTTGCAGTGGAGATTTTAATTTTTGTGTGCCTCCACACATTTGGGGTGACCAATCTGGGATACCTGCAATGGGCCTGAAGCTAAGCTTCCTCTTCAGCTGTTAGAGCCCATGGGAGGAGGGTGTACATCACTCAGACAGACTTTCTGTTGCAATAGCTCTCTGACTCCTCACCACCAAAGTGTTAATTTATCCCACAAAAGTGGGTAAGCCTGCGGGACCAAGGGGTTGGCTAACAAGGTTTTTAGCCTGTATAGATGCAGGAATACTCTGGTGCAGGACAGGACTTGTTCCCTGCATTAACTCTCCTCAAACCCAGTTGCTAGGAATTGGTAGGAATGAGAGGGGATATTTTTCCTTCCAAGGCTTGTTCAAATGGAGGGGCTATCAGGTAGAGTGCCAGGTATTTCTCTGAAGGATGGAGACACTTTTCCCTGAATTTTATTCACCTGACCTCATTGCCAGGCAAGCTAATAGTCAGGGAGGCACAGGTAGGCTTGCCAAGTGCCAGAAGTAACAGAAATAAAAAACTTGGGGGATTTCCCAGCCAATTTTCCTGTAGCCAAACATCTCAAATGATGTGTGTTTCTACTTCTGAATCACTAAATATGTAGGATTGGGGTGGTTATTTGGAATGCCTATTTGCCCAGAGAGGTAAAGGACTGAGAGAAGCACCCCACTTCTTTACACAGGCCTACCCATATCACCACCTGGAACACAAGGAGGAGAGATGCTTCTCAGAGGCCACTGCACCCTCCTCTCAGAGGCAATTTTCTGTACCTTCCAGGCAGAATTTGGGGAGCTAAACTGCCTCAAACCAAAAATAATCAGCAATACACATTTGGGGAGCTAAACTGCCTCAAACCAAAAATAATCAGCAATACACTCATTTCCAGTTTGCTGCTCTAAGCTGGAGAAAGCATTAAGAAGTGAACGGTATGTCTACCAGTGGACATCACTTGATCTGCTCCCTGAGTAGGACAGTTGTATGAAATAAAGACATAAAAAGAGTTGTACCAGCTATACAAGGTTCCATCTAACACATCTACTTCCTGACAGGGGCCAACAATGAATACATGCTTGGGGAAAAGTAAAATAGCAAAGTGAGTCTTCCTCAGAGCACTCTCCCAACATCCTGAGATTTGCATTCCAGCATCTTCCGGAGCCAGAGGTAATGCCTTTGTATTTAATAGCTCTTGAAGAGTTTTTCTTTCATGAACTTGTCCAGTCCTTTTTGAACCCATGTAAATTTACAGCATCTACAACATCCTGTGGCAAGGAGTTCCACAGCTTAATTATACATTGTATGAAGAATCATTTCCCTTTGTTTTGAACCCGTCTCCTCAGTGTTTCATTTGGTGTCCTCTTGCTCTTGTGTTACTAGAGACGGAGAACAATTCCGGTCAATTTCCATGCCTCTTTGACTTCATAGACTTCTGTCATCTACTCCTCATTCACAATCTGGTCCTTAATGTGCAATCTAAGGTTATCACACTGACTCTTGATTGCTTAAAACTGTTCTTTCCACCTAATAGGTATCGACATCTTGCAGAGAGAAGTGAAAGGGGTTTTAGAATGAGGAAGAATAAAATGTCTGGGTGGATTTGTTATATCAGTAACCATCACCATTTACAGGGAACAAACTTTGATCTGTGGGTACTTGGGAAATTCCTCTCAACCATCTGTCTGAGGAATTATGAAGGAGTTCCCTGTCTTGCAAGTGTGCTGCAAAAGCAATCAGAGGATAACACCACGTCTAAATCTGCTTATCAAAACCACTATCAGGAAGAGATGACAAAAATATACTATATGTTTACTGACAGATCAGTTCTCTTTGTTAACTTTTGGTTCAAATTATATAGCCAGTAGACACTTAACGTGTTATCTCATTGAGATATCTGTGATACTGTATTACAACATTACAGAGAGCTTTATAGACTAGTGACAAGAAGCTGAGAGTTTCTCAACTGACATATAATTATCTAATGTGCTTGATGTGCCAAAAATTGCTACTCTACATGGATGAACTAAAAGCACAGAAAGAGAAACAGAAAATGCCTGAAGTATTTGGTAGGAAGGAGGAAAGGGTGAGAGGTTGTTTCTTAGAAAAATATATCTGGCAAATAATAAAGTACCATCAGAATCTTGTTTTAATAATAAATTTAATCACTAAAAGTACTCATAAGCTTATAATAAACATGTACTTAATTGCCTTGCTTCATAAAGGTCTGTTTAGTTCCTTTTCAGAAAACCAGCCTATTCATTCATTCTGATGTTCACGATCTACAAAGAATTTCTGACAGCAGAAGTTGAACCTGTGTCCAAACAATTTCGGGCTTTGGGATGTTGGGAGGAGCTCTAGACAGAGAAGGGAAAACATAAAATGTTCTGCTTTTGGGCCAGTCATCTGAGCGGTTTAGCTAATTGCTAGTCTGTGTGTTTGTGCAGTTGTGTTTGCAACACCAAATGATTGCATATTCCTGCCTGGCTCATGTGATTTGCTCACAGCTACCTCAGTCTGAATAATTCCTATCCTGAAAGTTTAACAAGTTTCCAAGAAATAGTTAGAGATTTTTCCAGGTAGCTGGAAAAAGGAAGGGACTGGAAGGGAAGTGAAGGATACAACATTTCTTTCTTAAAGATCTAAGGTTATCTTTACTTAGTTAAATTAAGAATAGGTATTCAAGACAAGTGAAGATGGGTAGGTAGTTCTTCTCTTTCCTGAAAATGACTATCATTTTTTCTGACACATTTGAACCCAGTCACTGATATAGAAAAAATGGTATTCTATATAAACCAGAAGGTTGATCTTGGGGGTCAGTGTTTACATCCTGAAGGAAACCAACATTTAACATAATGATCACCAATTTAGAGTGAATGTGAGACCCAGATTCTTAAAGGTATTCAGACAGCTATCCCTGTTTAATTTGTACACCTAAATGCATTCTGAGATCTGTGCTCAAATACCATGGATTATTTTAAAGGAAAAACAACACTGCTTCTTTTTTTAAGATGACCTCCAATGATCCAAAATCTAAAATTAAAATAAAAACTTGTCACCTCATGGCATGTCATTGCAGAGATGCACATTATGCCTGTGTGCTGTTTTTAGTCAGGAAAGAGTTAACCACCTTCGCAGTGGCTGGGGTGAAGCTCTTTTTCAGGATTTACCCTGAGAAAAGTAGTGGTAAGGTGTCATTTTAGCTGGTGCTGGGAAGTGCTTGCACCAAATTCAAGGTCTCTCTCAGCTTCTGATATTGAAGCTACATTCCCAACTCTCTCAAGGCAGTGTGGGGGGACACAGTTCAGACAGCTGACTCAAACTGACCGAAGGAGTATTTAATTGCAAAGCACATCATGCTCGTTACATAAGCAGGGAGTGGGCTTGGTGGCCATAACTCTTTTGTTGCCTCTTTAACTCTTCTGTTAGCTCCTTAACTCCTTCACTAACTTTTTTGTTAGCTGCTTTGCTAATTCCTTTGCTTGCTCATTTGTTCATGAGTTGATGGGTCTGTTGGCTGTTGCTTGTGGGGCTTGCCCAGGCTATGCTGCGATCGCTCTCGGGCTCTGGCTCTCAGGCTCTCTGGCTCTATCTAACTCTGGCTACTTGGGACCTGGGTGTGCATCAATCAGCAGGTGGTGAGCAACTGTATCATATGTTTTATTTTCTATTATTTTAATTACTTATTAGTAGTAGTATCATTATATATTCATACATATACATTATTAATTATATTCAATTAGTAAATAGTTCTTATCTCAATTTTACAATCTTCCTTGTCCTTTCTTTCAATCTTCCCCCTCCACTGGAAGAGGTGGTGGGGGAGGTGTGTGAGTGGCTTCGTGGTATTTTCCTGGCTGGAGTTTAACCAGGAAACATATCCTGGAAACATGTTTATCTGGCTGTAATTCTGTACCTATCAAATGAACTTTCTCTTCAATTTTGATGCAACATACTGTCCCTAGCCCTCATTCAGCAAAACTTATTCATGTAGTAGAGAACCAGAACCTGACATGGCTTATGTGGTCTTCTCTTGAGACAACTGGCCATCATCCTGGATTGCCCTGTTCTTTTCTTGTCCTGCCCTTTCTTTCTGTATCCAGAAGGAGTTACTTCTTTTCATTACCTCTTGTATTCTGCTTTGATTGCAAGCTTTCTGGAGCAGACACTTCCATTTTGTTCTGTGTTTCTTTGGTCTTTTGTGCAGCACCCAGCAATCTGAGACCAGATTTGGTTTTGGACATGCTTAAGTTTGGTATGACTCCTAAGTTTACATCTACGAAGCATTACACACCAATAGCAAACACCACCACCACCAATAAGAACATCTGGGTCCATGGAACTTGCTCATCCTTCCATGCTGTTGGAAAAAGAGCTTTAACTGCCCAACATCTGAAAATATAATCTTTCTTGTCCGTGGCTGACTCCTCACACTGACACTTCAGTGGGAAAGCCCCATTGTTCTTTCTTTTTTTTTTTCCTCCAGATATTCAAGATTCTAGAAAATTGAACTCAGTGTTTTTTCTCAGGTTTCTCCAGCTGTTTATCTTTGTTTTACTCATTTCAGTAGAATCTGTGTGCCCATATCAGGTGTGGGTAAAATGATACATTTTTACCTTGCAGATTGAAATGAATCAACTTCTTGCTGTGCTTATTAGGCAAGAAAAAAGGAGGGAAAGCCAGATTGCATTTTAAAACGCAACTTTTCCCTTAATTACAACTTGAGAACGAAAATAAATTCAGCTGCTAGGCAAATAATTATCTTTCTGTGAAAATCTTTATCTTCATTAGTGTTAATGTACTTTCTGTGTGTCATACCACCTGCTTTTCAGAAGTTCTATAAAAGTATTTCTTAAGGGCCCAACTCTACGCAACCTGTAGCTGGGTGAGCTGGAGGGAGTGAGGTAGACCTATCACTTACATAATGAAATCACTAGGCAGAACTGCAGTTCTTATCCTGAGAGGCCAATGTATCTCATAGGAATCACAGAAAAAGTAAGAAGAAGCCTTGTTACGTAGTAGGCTGGTAGAGGAGGATTCTGAGACAGCTCTGATATTGTTATTTTGGCAGAGGGTCATCAAGAATTTGGGGTGGTCTATGGCTTACACAGACGTCTGTTTCCCACAGCCTCCGATGTGTGATTTGCAGTGCCTTCTGGGGTTTAAGATGACTGCTGAAAATCAGTTCTATCTAAAAGTTGCAGGGAAAAGTGAACTTTTTTGTCTCACAAATGTGTTTTTCCAGACACATACACAGATTTTCTGTGGAAAAACAACCAACACACATATGTACGGAAAATGCCTTGTGCTAGGGCCACCTTCCTACCGATGAAACTTTGATGTGCAGGATGAGCTGGGGAGAAGGGACAGGCCAGTCTGGTGGGCTCCCTTGGCGCTTCACTGCTGCACTCTGCAAACCCGTTCCTTCTTGTTTACTCAGTAGTTGCTCCTGCCTTGACTTTTCAGCAGGGAGGAAGGGAAAGGAAAGGTAATGTGACTTTTGGTGTTTTGAAATAACATGATAACTATGCGCATCTTCAAAGGACACAACTGTTGAAGAACAGCTGGGGATGGTGGTGGGAACAGCCTCCCCCTAACATTCAGGCCTGGTGGAGGAACCAGAAGAACCTGCAGAGCCCGTGAGAAGCAGTGGGGAAAACTAGGAGTGGCCAGAGCAAACTCATTGTCCCCTTTCATTATATCTGAGATTGACCTTTATTAGTTGCCTGTGGGTATGGAATGGGCTGAGCTGTAGCTCTTCAGAGGAGGTAGAATCCAAGCACCTATGCAAAGCATGGAAAAGGAGAAGATAGGGTGAACAGGAAAGCCAAAGGGAGATTGCACTGAGTGCTGATGGTTCTCCCTTTAGGGCCCTGACTAACCATTCTAAAGGCTGAGCACAATTTTAAAAGGACTCAGCTTTCCAGCATCTGGATAGACCAGGAAAAGATTATTACTTCTGTTTGTGTGAAACAGCAGTGGTGAAGCCAAAGGTATCTGAATGTCTCTGAGGATGCTGGTCAGAGAAATGAAATTCTAATTTTCCATCAGAATCATTGCTTAATGGAAACTGAAGGTTTCTGCAAACACTAGCTTTTCTGGATGGGGGAAAAAAAGACATTTCATCTGAAAACCAGACAATCCAAAAGAAATACTTTTATTTTCAAAAAAAAGAAAAGGATACTATTTCTCATTTCACACAAATAATTTTTTAGCAGACTACTCAGGAAAGACAAAACTGCAGCAGAGATAGAAGAAACCAAAAACTGCTTACTTGACTTCAGGCTTCTAGACTAACTTTAAAAGCACTTGACTGAAAACAGTCATGAAGAAAAATAAAAATGGGTAAGTTATTGCCCTCTGAAAAATTTTAAAATGTCACCACCAGCACTGATCTGTTCCCTCACCAGTGTGACCCTGTAAAATCTTTGATTATCAAAAATAAGCTGATTCTTATGAGAAGATGACCTACTTATAACGGCTTTGGTCGAGTAAAGGGTTCCCAAATGGCTCTCTTTTAGTGTGTGTTAAGAAAAGTTTGTGTGCAGAACTCAAAGAGAATTTCTGTTTATAGGGGAGTTCTTTATATGGTCCTTCTGTTGACATCTCAACTCATTTCATCTCATAGATAGCTCTGTGAACAAAAGCTGAGACTAAGGGAAAGATAATATATGTCATATTAAGCTTATAAGTGGTTCTGAATTTATGATTCTGAGTGCTTCAGATTCAGTGTGGATATATTCAGGGTTTCACCTCTTTACAGTCTTAAGAAAGATTGGAGGTTTATGGAGTGAGAACATTTCTTACTCAAGTGTAGGAAAGGGAGTGGTAGAAGATGACAGGAGCCTTGACTCCTTCCAGCATGTTCTCCTGTTCTTTTTCCCTCCTCTCCATGTGTTGAGGTACATTACTGAGTGCAGCTGGAACAGGGCAAGGCAGATAACTGCCAGTATTTGCTGCTTAAAATAACCCAGCAACAGAAGGATGATACAGAGCTATGGTATAGCTCTGTAGGTGCTGGAAAGCAGTATCGTGTGAGTATGGTCATAGCAGTATGCTATGGCATTGCTCTGCAGTCATAAGGAGGGAGCAATGATTAGAAACAACAGTCTTCCACCCCTTCTTTTGGGGCATATGTAAGCATGGCTGATCTACTGTGATAGGGGTGTCAAGGATGACCTGGAATTTGGCCTAAATATGTATATTTAAAAAAATTCCACCCAATTTAGTGATGTTAATGATTTAAAACAATGTATTAAATATATAAAGAGAAAAAAAGGCATTTAAATAGGCATCTTTCTTCACTGTGAGTAATTACTTACTGTAAGTGGGACTCATTTTCAAGGTAAGAAGAATTTGGTCACTCAGAGTCCCCTCAGCACTGGCATTGCAGCCATAATGCACCTGCAGCTCCCTTTAGAGCAGCTGTCATGGCCTCCAGGCGTGCTCAGGTCCTCCAAGCTTAGAGCTGACCACTTTGAAGATGGAGCAGGCTCACCTTGCTGTTTTTCCTAATGCCTCCAGCTCTGCCGTCCTTCCTGAGGGGATGTAGTGATGTTTGCGGTACAAGCTGGACATCTTGCATGGCTATAATTATTTGGTAATAGGGATAATAAAAAAGCAGAGCGTGCACCACTCTCTCCTTGGACTTTCATGCTGACCTCTTGACATGCTTTACAAACATGAAGGAATGAAGTTTCACAAGCGGCCCGGGAGGTAGGGAACAGACCCCTACAAAGGAGCCCTCATGCTGCAAAACTCCAGCCAAGGAAGGTGTCAGGACGGAGGTTTGTTTCTGGGGAAAGGTAATCATTGTTTTGGGAAACCTGACAACTGTGCCGGAGGAAAGAGGCTGAAGGTGCACGGACATGTGTGGGCAAGCTCCCCGCTGAAAGGGGAGAGCTTCCAGTGTCGGCACCCAAATCCAACCATCAATCATACTGGGGCCATACGTACACAGCAAGCGACCAGACAGAGGCGGCACATGATGCAATGGGCACAGGTGTGCAGCAGTCATCAGGGAAAGGCAGCAGGGCTTTGCATGCATAAAGCGTCTTTCCTCTGAAGTTCTCAAGGCGATTTGCAAGCATTAATTAATTCTCACAACGCCCAGGGACGGTAGGCAAGGCAGTGTCACTGGCAAATTAATTTCATAGGTAGTGTCTTTGATATCACACACTCATGTGCTCACTGTATAGGATTTGATGCATTATATTATTTCCCCAACACACCTGCTGCCCTTCAGCTCTTCTATGCAGCATCCTGGATGAATTTATTTTCATTTCTATTATTATTATTGCTGTTCTTGCTATTATTATTGGTGTTATTATGGCAGGGCTGGTGCTACGAAGTGGCTACATACATCCGAAGAGAAAGTCATTGCCCCAGAGAGCTCATAAACTAAGCAGGCAAGATCCGTATTTGTGCAAGTCCATGCTTGCACTCCAAGAATGCCTGCTGTAAAATATCTCTGTACCTCAGCTTGTGCTGGGGTTGACAAAGATTGGTCTGTCTGCAGGTTTTTTTGCACAGCTCTGCATTTAATTTGTCTGTGTTACGGGCTGACTGGACACAAAGATTTTCTCACCTAAAGATCTCCTGAGCTGAGAGGGTATGGTGCAGCCCTCTGAGAGCCCCATGCATTGATACTGGGTTGACATCAAGCAGATACAATATGTTCATACAGAGAATTAAATATATACAGAGACTCCTGTCAATAAAGAACATTCTCATAGAAAATTAAATTAAGGGTTTCTTTACTTTTAACTTTCAGAGTAAGATAAATGGAAAAAGTGGAAAATGATGTAGGTAAATTTTTCTTAATAATTGAAACTAGCAGAAAATGGAAAGTTATCAGCCAGATCTATCTGAAATTTACTGGGTTTGGGAAAAAGCATATTACTGATTGGGACTTACTAATCAAGTGTGTCTGGCTATTTAATGTCACGCTTCAAAGTTTGTTCCTTTCTCCCCTCTTTTCTGCCTGTTGTTCCTGGTTGTTGGTTTTTTTTTTACTATCTTTTATTCATCTGTTCCTCAGTCAGGTGATCCCAGCTAGGAGATACAGATTGCTTCCCCCAGCTGGCCTAAGGCGTGCATAAAAAAATTATCCACTTTCGTTCAACAGGATATCTGACCTCTTTCTAGGTTCCAATATATCAGCGCTTTCTCATGTGTGACATAAATATTTATCTACTGGATAACAGAATGCAAGTGCCATGGTTTACAGCTTTGCAGAGCTGACCTTCAGTTTGGAATTCACACGTTTCTTCAGTAATTTATGCTATAGGTTAACCTTACACTTTGTCTTTTCTATCTGTGCCCTGAGGAATAACAAACAGTCCAATGTCAGTTCCAAGCAATCTGGATTCTGAATCACGTCTCTTTTGAGATTATTCTGTTCTGTTCATTGAGACTTGAACTTCAGAGAAGAGTGAGTCTTGGTAGCATCATATCTATAGGGATATTTCACTAATTCTTCATTTGTTATTCTGAGATCTGCTAGACTGCTGATATTAACATGGCTTTTGTTTAGGCCAGGTCCTTGAATTGGAGTGTTGAATTTTGACAACTTTAATTTTTTTCTATCATTACAGATTGGTAGATCATTTGTGTAGATAGCCAATAATACAGGTGTGAGTATGCTCCTTGTGGTAAGCCATTTTGTTGTCACATTATTTCCTCCATTTCTTCCCAAGTGAATAATGAAATAATTTGTTTTCTAATAAAGATTGTATCAGTCACACTCTGTGATGATCTTTCAGCATGAAAAGTGTTTTGTCAGGGCATCTCATTAGCTTAGGCAAGAAAAGGAAGCAGAGATGCTACTTCTTTCTCACCAATAACATTGTGTTGAGAATACCACCAAGCTCTGGAAGATCCAGGTTCAATTCCCTCTTCTGCTTGAGGGGATTTGAACTTGTCTCTCCACTTCCCTGACTGCCCTAACCACTAAGCTAAAGAATATTTTAGGGCAGGGCTTTCTCAATTCCTCATATTGAAACCATTTTACTTTGCATAGCTTAATTAAATATTCATGGGAACAGGAAGATGTCAAGCCTATGCAAATGACATATATCTTCATAGTATAGTCTTTCATTTGGGAGCAGAGGCCTGGCTTCCATTATCCACATCAATGAATACTTAAATGAAAAATACAGAAACATTAATAGAAGCAGGCACAGGGACCAAGGACTTCCCCTTCCAGGTGAATACACTTACCACTAAACTAGAAAGTCATTCTCCCTGTGACCCAGGAAATAGTAAAATATGTTATACAAATAAAACTGCACCAGCAGGAGAACTTCAGACAGGTCTGTCTTGAAACATTACACTGTGAATATTCACCCATAACTTGAGACTTGGGTTCAAGTTCCTTGAGAAGAAAGCCATAAGTTTTAATTACCAAGGTGTGTACTGTCCATCCCTGGTAAAAATGAAGGGCACTGACACTATTTCTTGCTCTTGCTTGCCTGCTTAATTTTTTATGCCTCCTTAGGTGATCAAAGGGTTGTTGTGTTGATGAATGGTGTATTTATTCTGTACAATGTTTGTTCTGTACAATATTTGAATGTTGCCTTTTTTTGCTGAGTCGGATGGTTTATTGCCTTCTGCACTTACTTCATAATAGTAACTTTCCCACCGCTGGTAGGTTGTGCTACTGAAGGAACACTGTTGATAGCTTTATTGTATGGGAGGGTTTGACAGGGAGGAAGAGGCACCTAAAATGCATTCTTGATCTTCTATCTTTCTGGTGTCTAACCACAATGTACCTGTGTCTTGCACCCACCAGAGAAGAGCAGGTACATAATTGTATAGTTATATCAATGTATAAATGGTAGAGACCAGCATGTGGACTCACATATTGCCTTTTGGCCAATGACTTTCCCACCAATTTCTACGTAAAGTTCCTCATTATGAGTCCTAGTGAGACAGTCTGGGCAGATGAGCTTGGGAAAATCCACTAGCTAGACCTTGCAGATGAAGTAGGAGGAGGAACATTTAACATGGGCTTATTGGGTTTATGTGTCAAGGTTTTGGTAGCAGAGGGACTGCAGGGTAGCTTCTGTGAGGACACCAGAAACTGCCACTATGTTGCACAAAACCAGTTCCAGTTGACTCTAGGACAGACCCACTACTAGCCAAGGCTGAGCCAATCAGCACAAGAACCCATGCTGAAGCATGCTCCTGACAGGAACTGCAGCCCATGGAGAGGATCCCAGTTTTTTCTGGCAGGACTTATGAAGTTTTGGGAGACCCACGTTTGAAGCAGCCCATTCCTGAAGGACTGTGCCCCATGAAAAGGACCCATGATGGAATAATTTGTGAAAAACTGAAACCCATGAGAAGGACCCACATTGGAGAAGTTTGTGAAGGATAGTATCTCATGGGAGGGACCCCATGCTGGAGCAAAGCAAGGGAAGAGCATGAGGAGGAAGGAACAGCAGGAATTAAGAGCTATGAACTGATCACAGCTCCCATTCCCCATACCACCATGCAACTTTGGGGGATGAGGTAGAAGAATTGTGGGAGTGAATATGAGCCTGGGAAGACCAAGGAAGGTGTTTGTAGTTTTGTTATTATTTCTTATTATCCTGGTCTGATTAATTGGCAATAAATTAAAATAATCTCCCATAGCAGAGTCTGTTTTGCCGATTACTATAATTGGTAAGTGATGTTCCTGTCCTTGCCTTGACCCATAAGCTTTTCATCATATTTTCTCCCCTTCTTGTGTTGAGAAAGAAGAGTGATAAGGTAGCTTGGTGGGCATCTGGCAACCAGCCAAGATCAACCCACCACAAAGGGTTTTGTCTCTTCTCACTTTAAATATCTACAACAGATTTCGCCTTATCTGAGCTAATCATCTGGGCTGCACTAACAGTCAATGGAGAGAAACAAGACTTTTAGGAGGCAGCTCATCTCATTCTAATGTAGACATAAATACAAAGCAGATTAAATTTATCTTTTAAGTACTTCTTGCACTGTGGGCTGTTAGGGAAGCCCAGAGTGCCTAGCTCAGATATTAAGTACACCGTAGCTGTCAAGAGCTAAGGAAGATGACTCTTTCTCCAGCATTTTACTATCTCATCAAGTTTAATTGTGATCTGTCAGTCTGATTACCCTGAAGACTTGAGATGAATATAGCTAGTGGCAGAAAAGTTTTGTGAAGGGAAAATACCGGCTGTGTCCGTAGGACATCATTTAGAGCAGTGCTGAGGGTCCCAACCTAGTAGCAGAGGGCAACACTGTGTTGTGACACTACCCCAGGTGCAGAGGCAACACTGATGCATCATCCAGGCACTGGAGTCATATTAGAAGCCCTCAGAAAAACTAATTTGATCAAGAGCAGAGTGGCACTGATACAACTGTGTTCCAGAGCGAGTCTGTTCACACTCAGTTGAGGTCTCTCTTCCTCCCTTCCTTTGTATACTGCAGAGATACCAGAGGCTTTAGGAACCTTAGACCTCATTGGCAGCTGGATCTCTAAGCTCCACAGACATGAACCTCATTTCAAAAAGCAGCCCTTAGTTTCCCACATCCCTGTACAGCTTTGGGGCTAAGTTGTTACAGTTGTATCAGTGCTGAAAAAGAGACAGTTTTAAAGGAAACAAGTGTCTTGTTCATTGTCTGCATCTTTATCTAACTCTTCTTCTCCATTTTAATTAATATAAGATTTATTTAATAAAAATAAAACATATTTGCATCTGGCTCTGATCTCTACTTTTTTTCCTGCGTCAGTAGATCGTACTCCTGCATTTTCATAAAGACGTGAAGAATCAGGATGTACATGAGCACACTGATATTGCTGTTTCATCCAACAACTTGAAGGTGGTTCCCAAAGACATGATGTACCATTTCAGAAGCTGCAGAGCTGAGTCACTGACACACTGTGACTAATCTTAATGATGTGCTTTGATTTCATAATATGTCACTATAAAGTTTGACACGTTTGGTATATTCATTTCAACATTCCAGTATATTTTCTGTTCACACAGTGAATCTACTTAACAGGAAGACAAATATTCTATGGAAAAAAACCCCAACAAAACTCTTGAAAAAACTAGCTAATTTGCCTTTAAATTTGTCTATGGACCAAATTTTGCCCTCATCAATGGGATGCAACTTCCATTGACTTTACTATTCATATATCCAAAGGCAAAATTTATTCCTATCTATCAATCTACCTACTATTTTATCTACTATCTGTCTGCTTAACTCTATTAATTAGTTAATGTTTGTAAAACACTCAAAAGATGTAAAGCCCTATAGAAATGCTAAGTATTATAATTATTGTTATCTGACTGCTGTATCTCTTTACCTATCTAGCTATCTACCTTCTCTATCTATTACAATAACAATAATACTTAACACTTATATAGTGTTCTTAATCTTCAAAGTACTTTACAAACATTAACTAATTAATCTAATCTAGTCATCTCGCAAACAACTCCTTTAACAAACCAGTGGTTGTTTCTGTAAAACAAAATTCTTTACAAAATAGAAGAATCATACTTTGGGGAGGGGGGTTACTTTGTTCAGGTTCGACTATGATAAGGTAATAAATATGTATAAAAGCAAAGATAGAAGGTAGATGAGAACAGCTCCATCACCAGATAACACAGAGCTTGCAACAGACAATAACATGTTGTAAGCAGCTATAGACCATGAAGAGGTCTCCTGACAGACTTATTCTTGAATTATGTGCTGTCTTACTTTTAGTATAGAGACTTCTGCTACAGAAATGTGACTTTTTTTCCTTTTTATTTACAAAGAGCCACAAAACATTTCTACCTTTTTTTTGTCCCCAGATTATTCTCTAAACAGAATCAAGACTGAGCTGAAGTTGGGCTCTCAAGTCCCAGATCTGCAAAAGCATTTAGTCATCCCTTTTTTCCTTACAGAAACAGTGGTTTCTGTGCCCCAGAATTTTCAAAATGTTCAGAAGCTGCACTGGAGCCAAGTGGTCCAAAAAACATTAGGAAAAATAGATCAGTTTCCTTTGAAAACAAATGGTCCCCTAAATACCTCTGCGGATCTTCATCTAGACTCATCTTGGGGGTTGGGTAAAGGCAGTGATGGCTGCATATATTCACAGCATCCTGGAGGCAAAAAGTAAGATCAAAAAGTATGTGCAGTTTTTTTTAGAGCAGACATAAGGTTAACTTTGTATTTCTAAGCATATGAATGTCACAGACTCAGATTAAGAACTGCTCACTGCTAGTCCTCATTGCTGAATTGTCACCTAATTGCCTGACTTGGTTTTAGACCATACTCTTCAAGAAGAATCTTCTAAAGGGAGTGGTAAGAGACCTAGCCTATGGCATTTCGCATTTGGACTACCCATCAGTTCTAGCCCTGTTGAACCTTATACATAAGGCACAGACATAAGGAAAGACTGTGCAGACCTTATGTGACTTATAACAGCACAGAGCAGAAAATGAAAGAAAAGCAAATAGAAAAAAGATTGTTTTCTACTTGATGAAAGGTCAAACTCTTTCTTTTTTCTTTTTTTCCCCTTCTTGTGGTATTTTTCTATCTGTCTTAGATATTCATCTACATAGGCAAAATGTAATGAGGCAGTTCTGGTAAGATCTAACCTAAAAAAGAGTTAGGATTCTCCACTAAGTTCCCCCAAGGCAGCCTGGCAAGCAGCTGAACTGTGACCACTACTGGACAGAGGCTTTTGTCTGTATTGAATCTATCAAAAAAAATCTTCAACAATTTCCTAACATCTCTTCCTACAACAGCTAGGTTGACATAAAATATAATGCTCCCCAACACACACTAAAAAATCAACACAATTTTATATTCCTTTCGCAAACTATCTTGCAGCCATAGATGCATTTTGCCAGGTACCAGCTTGAAGCACCACTATGCCCTCTTTGCCACAGCAAGAGATCTCTGAAGTACAGCTGCCTTTTGTGTAGCAGCCAGCATATAGCTGTCATCCTGCAACAGGTATGTTTGTAAATGAAAAACAAAACAAAAGTGTCATTAAAGGAAGTGACACAGGGTTGGATTCAGATTGCACGTCACTAATTTTGTTATCCAGACAAGAATGGCATATTGAGTTGGAGCAATTACAGGCAAATCAGGCTTCCAATACAATCAATGCAATACGCCGTGTGTTTCTGTTACAAATTCAGCGAGGATGATCTGAATGTGGTTCTTGTCAGTCAGGCATGGGAGTCAGCTGGGCTGAAATTCAGGTGATATGGGCTCAGCCACACACTCCCTGAGTAACCTTGTACACAAGACCTAATCTAACCCCTACCTTCATATCTTCTTTTTTCCCTGGTGGTGCACTGCATAAATACAGCGCTTTGCTCATCTTAAATGTTATACCCAACAGGGCTTGAAAAATGAAAATGTTTAGTTAAAGCTACGGCTGCAAATAAACGTGCACACAGTTAGCATCAGCTAATAAGGGATGCATTGAGATATGGGGTATATGGAAACCTAAAATTAAGGGTTGAGTTTGGAAAAAAAACCTGAGTGAAGAATCTGGGACACTGCCGAGAAAGGGTGAGGATACCACTGTGTTGCAAAAAAGTGTTTGCAAAAGATTAAAGACCCTCATAATACACTTAGGGGGCTGACACATCTCAAAGGTGGATATACAGAGCTGATGCAGAATAAGGACTTTGTATCCCGTTTAGAGCAGCAGTTAAGGAATTACAAATACTTTGATTTTGTATAGGTTAGATGGGGCTCCCCCTCTCACCGTGAGCCCCGTGTTCACTGCAGTATGTCTAAACAGAAGGTCCTGTATAAATACAGACACAACTCCTCTTCCTCCCACCTCCTCCTCCCCTCTTCTCCCCAGAAATGTTCTTGAAATGCTGCAATGGGAAGGGAAAAAACACCCCCCTTTCTCTTAGCAAACAAAACCCCACATGAAGAAACACGAACCTCCCGGTTTGTTTGAATTCAAGGCACTTTACAGAGTAACTGTTACTTATACACTCTCCTTGGTGACGCAGAGGAAGACAGAACATGTTTTTAATTGCAAAGCCAAATGGTTATGCATGGGTCCTGTCATGCTTGTGAGAACTTGTTCCTCCCCAGCCCTCCCTCTCCTCCCTGCTGAAACAGCCTTGCCAAAACTCTGTTGGAGAGTGGTCACAGGGAAAACACAAAGCCTCGCAGGGATTTGGGGAGTAGACGTCAATCTGTCAGAGGTGTCACCAGAACTGGATATATCTGCTGATCTGTTACCACTTGCTAATTATGGATTCGGCAGCTAATTGTCATAAATCTCGGTAAGAGATGTGGAATGAGACAGAGTTTTCAAAACGGTATGGCCTGGATAGGTTTGCACTTGGCTAGTCGTGAAGCAGAAATGATCATCCCAGTGCCAGGGCTCTGCTGCTCTGTGATACCTCCATGAATACCTGTATTGTTACACGCGCCAGTTTGCTCCGAGCAGCATTTCTGACATCCCTCTGCAGAAATGGTGAGTGTCCAGGACTGGAATAAGCTGCAATTATTGAAGATTTTTGTTTAATAAACCCAGAGATGCTGGTAGTCACAGCCAGGCAGATGTTTTACAGGATGAAATCTTGCACTCCACGTCAGGCTGACCCTCTGGTCCACCCTCCAGAATGCAAAGCAATTCTCTGCTACGCAGCCATGAGGTCTCATGCCTTGACTGTGCAAACCCACAAATCAGGCACTATCTCAGTAGGGATCCGTATGGCTGCTAAACTTGGTTTTAAGGGTTAACACTCTTCAGATGTGATTCAGCCAGTCAAGAGTTTGGAGTCAGCAAGAAAGAGGTTTAGCAAGTTTCATGCAGCTGTAGGTATCCTTTCCAACATCTCCGTCATGTCTAGTTACCTGCCACCTTACAGTAGCTATTTTAAACCTTTCCATGCATCTTGAAAGTTCAGAGTGAAAAGCCTAGTCTTCAGCATCTCAGAGGCATCTAATTTTCTTAAATGTTGAGCATCTTCTTGGGGAATCAGATCCCTTTAGGTTGTCTGCAGTTGAACATTCAAAAATAACTACTTGAAAGTTTCTGTGACTCTAAGGATCATAGACTCTGTATTCACACGAACCAATCTTAGGTGATCAGTGGCTCCTGTAAAAGATCAGTGCTAATTTGTGTTACTGATTGACTGACTTGTCATTTGGAGATAGTATGGTTAAGACTGCATGCAGAAGAAATGTCTCTCTTAAGAAGAAACTCCTGGTTTTCAGAATTTTTGTTCTGCTTTTTATTTCCTTGTCCCTTTCCTGTTTTCAGCCAGTTTTTGTAATGTTTTCATCTAGTCCAAGTTTTTATCTAGACCAAGATTACCAACTACTTTTGGAAATATAAACTAATATCTGTCACATATTCCACTAAAATCTGCCAAATTTTCCAGGTAGAAAGACACAACAATCTATTTTAAGGTTGGTTTTCACTAAAGCTGGCTAAAAACTTCACAGTGGAATGTTTGCTTATTTTCCCAGTTGAAAAATCTGATTCATAGTAATTCAAACATTTTGCTGAGGAGGGACAGTTTTGATTCAGGTATGACAAACACCAAGCAGAATACAATTAACCTCTAATGACTGGATTTCCACTGGAAAGTAGACTTGCAAGATGCTGTGGACTGGTGGGAACCAGCTCTTCTGAAGCACATCAGGATTGTTGCTGGTAGGGAATGAGGAACCTGAAAATGTTAAAACATTTTGGTCAAAAGTTTTGATGTTTCATGCTGAGGGGAATGGAGACAGAAAAAGGCCAGAACACCATTACTCACTTCTTCCCTGAGCTTCCATATCTGCCCATCTAGATGTCCAAGAAGTCAGGCTTTGTCAGGATGAAGTAAAAATGAGGGTTTTATAATTAAAAAGAAATTTAACATTAAAATACTGAAATCTTCTTTACAGATAATGATTCCCCTTTACAGTTTCAGTGCTCATAACAAGCCATGCCCATTAGTGTTTAAGTCCATCAACCGTTTAGTTTAAAAAGTGTTAGTCCCTTTATGGGAAATGTAAAGTTACTTGGGGATGAGGGGGGAGAATTTGCTCTGTATATTACTAAGTCCACATGAGTGAAGGCTTTTCTGACTAAATTCTGCAATCCATGTTTTTATTTCTGAAGGCAAAAGCTTTTGCATACCAAAAGCAACCATTTTTCTTGCAGAAGGCAGAGATGCATATCAACAGAAACTAAGCAACCAATCAAATGAACCAACACAAAAATTATCCCCCCACAAATCCAAACTTAAAAAAGGTAATTGAAAACAAAAAATGGTTCTGAAACATCTGTTTTGAAATTTCTACCTCTGTGATTTTAGGAAAAAAAAAAAACAAAACCAAAACTGGAAAAGACCTGAAATATTTTCTTTGCTTTACAGTGAGATAATTTTTAGTTTTAATTTCATCAAAAACCTCATAGGAAATGTTTTGGGGTTGACTTAAGGCAAGTCAGCTATCCTCAGCCATACCTCCCCTGGCTTTTTGGTAGTGCATGGAGTTTGTGTCAGCCCTGGAATATCAGCCTCTCCAACAGAGTTGATGCAAAATATCTAATGGACAGTATCACCAGTAATTTTCCACAATGGAGTGACTCTTGTGTAAAAGGATTTGAAGTAGTCTCAGAATCTGGACTAAACTATCAGAAAAATGGCTTTTATTGGAGCATTAATCCTCCATTTAGTGCTCAACGGCTGCCTGAGCTAGAAAAAGACCAGGAAACACAATGTGGCCCAAAGACCTTAAATCTGTTGCTTTATCCTCCCTGCTGCTCTGGGGAGGCCAAGTAAATAGCACCAAACCATTACCTGATGCAGGTGGTTTCCTTCTAGCACAGTCATGTCCTCCCACTGGAGAGATGCTTCCTAGATGTGTTTCATGTGTGAGAGCATGTGCAGGTGGCTGCATGCTCATGTAAATCACATCACCTCCTTGCTGACATGTTCTGGTCCCTCTGGAGTTGGCCTGGTTCCAGCTGTACTCCAACAAACACACATCCTAAAGACCAGCACTGGGTCTTGTAGTTTCTACCTCTGGAAACACTTTCCCTTCTTCTACCCAGATCCAAACTCAGCCTCCATCACTGATGACAAATGCAGCAGCCAGGGTGAGACTAGTGTTCAACTTAATGATGTTTTAACACTTTGCAGACTGCTGTCCTGGGTGATTATATAGTCTTCTGCATTTGTTTGGCTGGAAAAAATGGAAAATTAATTAGTAGCAGAAGGGTATAATTTTGCCAGCCATTAATTGAATTATAAGTAAGGGTTTTCTTTGTCTGGCAATATCTTACCTTGTCCTTGTGCCAAAAATATCTCATAACTTGGTATTATATTCTCTGAAGACAACCTTTTCAATGACTTAATGTGCAAAACAATGTAATACCAGTAGGAGAGGATTTTTTTTCTTTTTTGTGCTGATGAAAGGGGATATAGCTACATTTCTGAAGGTCAAATGTTTGGAAGCAAACACTGTTTGCTTCTCCAATTTATTTTTTTAATTGTCAATGAAAAATAAAAAATCCCAGCTAATGGTGAAAAAAACCCCAGAAAAATAGAAAAGGAGAATTTTTTCTAAGTCTAAATGCTGTTGCTTATTTATTTTCTGATGTAAAACAAGATGATGTATATGAATGGGGAAGAAGAGAGAACCATGTTTTACGTCTGCCTCCAGTCTTTATTTTGTAGTGAGCAGTGTTACAGCTGAGATATCTTCCATCTGCATATTTGCTCTAGTACAAAAATGGATGTAGCTTGATATGTGTTGCAGTAAAAATAAAAGAAAAAAAGGGAAAAATAGAGAAAAAAGTGAAAGAAAAAAGAACTCACCCATTGCGCTGGGCAGTTATAAAACAGACAACTCCGAATTTGCCTGATGTCCATTAATCAGAATAGCTGGAGTCAGAGGTAAAGCACATTATTGTTCCTCCACTTGGGTCTTCATGCTTGGTCCAAGTTTCCCCCTTCCATTATTTCTGGAGGTCTATAAACCTGCTCTGCTCTGGATGGTGAGTGGGAGCTGAGGGTATCTCCTGTTGACTAGCCTTTTTCTCCAGACATGTCTTCTGGTTGTGGATGTTTAGCTACTCATTCTTCTGGCCACAGGTATAAAATGCAACCCATGGGAACAGGAGGTAGATTTTTAGTGTGGTAAACATGGGCCAGACGATGCATTTAGTGTGTAATGGATGCCTGTCCACTGGTTCATTAACTAGGGAATGGTCTGAGACGGTGGCCCCAGTGTTTCTTAATCCCCTTGCGTGCGGAGGCACACGCCATTCAGCAAGCTTTCTGCTGAAAATCGCCCACGAGTATCTGCCTGTTTTCAGAATTAATCAGTGTTGACTTGGAAGCACTTTCATCTGCATAAACTCTCTTTCTTTCCCCCACCCCCTTTCTCTTCCTCATGCTGAGACAAGCTACCATGCATGTTACAAGCAGAGTGGAGGTGCTGTCTAGACACCCAGAGCATCTCAGCTGTTGCTGTCAGCATGAGACTTGCATGCGAAAGCGGCATCCACACATGAGACTGTTGGCAGGCTCATCTCCTACTCTCTTGGCCACGTCTCCAGCCACAAAAGCCATGTCTAGTCAGTTGGATGTGCTTTCAAATGTCAATGGTTGGACCAATTAGAAAATACAAGAAATGATCTTGACTGTGGTAAAACCCAAAATTGTCTAAGAGAGAATTTGCAAAGGGCTTAAACAAGTTGGTCTGTGTAGAGTTTGCCTAGTTTTCTTGCCTAGCAACACAAAGTGATCTGAATTCCTTGCTGCTAATGGGGCTTTACAGCCTCCATTCAGGGAGCACAGAAGTGCTGGTTGGAGGGGATGTCTGGAAGTCTGCAGTCCAACCTGTAGCCTGATGAAGGCCCATCAGAGCAGGACAACCATGGACTGATCTCGATGAGTTTTGAAAACCCCCAAAGATGGAGATTTCACAGCCTCTCTGGGTGACCTTGTTTACTGTGGGACTGCCTTCCTACGGAAGCTCTTCCCAGTGACCAACCTGGACCTTCCAAGTCACAACCAGTGGTCATGGCTCCCTGCTTTAACACCTGCCACTAACAAGAAGAGATTGGTTCTTTGTAATTCTCCATCACATATTTGTAGGCTTTCTCCTTCACCTTCTCCTTGTAGGTTATGTGATATGGACACCTAAACATCTTGCTAGCTTTCTGATGAGCCCTATTCAGTTTTTCAAAATCTTTCTTGAAATGTGGGTCCCAAAACTAGACAGCGTATTTCAAACGCAGCCTCTGCACTGATGCGTAGAGGGGATAGAAATATTTGTAACCTGCTGTTCACTCTCCTCCTAATGTAACCCAACAAAACATTAGTTATATTAATTGTTGTCTCACATTTAGTTTGGTATCCACTTTGAAACTGAGCTGTTCCCTGCGTTTACTGCTTCATGAGGTTATTCCATTCCAGGGCAGAAAGTTTTACTATCATCTTTTCTATGTTTCATTAGGTCTGTGCTGCCCCAACCTTAAAGTTTCTAAAAGCCTCCCTGGCTTAAAGGTCTACTCTCCAGCGGTTACCAGCTGCTAAATGGACACTGAGCCACATATGACAGCCATTTGATCCTGGTATCAGCCCAATTTTCAACTTCTTTAACAGTTTATTCTTTCTTTAACTTCCTGATGATAAGGCTGTGGGTAACAAAATCCTTATTGTATTAAAGTTATGTGGTATCTACTGCTCTTTCCTTGTCCTTACAGCTGGTCATCAGTTATAGAAGGCAGTCAGGTTGGTTAACCATAATTTGCTCTAGACAAATCTGTGTAGACTGGTCTGCCCATTCTTAAAGATTGACATAATATTAACACTTCCCATCACCAAGGATTTGCTATCCCTAATTGCCATGATAGTCAGCTCTTGCAGCATCTTCAGGTGGATCCTATCTGACCCTTGTCTTTGAACGCATACAGTTTATCTGAGTTTTCCGTCATTGTTTGCTCTCTTACATCCCTCCCCTTTCCAAACCATGCTGGTGGGAGTCAGAAGTCTGAGAAGTCTCAGCCTGTCAAGACTTTGAGCCCTTTCCATATCAACCATATCACTAGGCTGTCTCCTGTATTCATCAATAGGTGCCTATTTCCTCTGAATTTCCAGTTGCATGCTCGTGGAATCACATCTTTTTACCTCTTATGCCCTTAGACGGCTTTGGGTCCATCTGAGCTTTGGCTGTCCTGATATTGCCCAAGCTCAGAAGTATTAACTCCATTCTGTTTCAAGAAAGAGCACAGGAAGACATAGGATTTCCTGAAACCTTTGCATATGGGCCACTGTTGCACTTGTTGCTCATCCTGAAGATGCAGGAAGACCCACTGGGTCCCATGCACCTTAAAACTTTACACAGAAGTTTTTCAAGAGGTTTGATTTATGGTTGATGTGTGAAGCCATACAGTTCCTTCCCCACTCTGTGTTCTGCGTGTTGGAAAGCCACCTCCCCTTGGTATGGTACTTGCAGAAAACGTCTGTCTGGTTGAGGGGGGAAGTGGGCTTGCAAACCTTCTTTTGTGCAAGGCACAAAGGAAAAGGGGTGGCTTGTAGTCAGCAGCAAAATGAGAGGAGGCTCTCTCCTCTCTTCAAAGGGCTTCCTCTTCCCCTTCTCTCTCTATTGTGAATTCTTTAAAAAGACCACCCTTCCCTTCTGCAGAGTGAAAACATCAAAGGGAATGGTGTGGTGGGGTATTTCCTTGTGAACACTGACTTACCTTACAAAGGTGAGGAGTTCACAGGAGGTTCTCTCTTATGAAGCATGTTCTGGCTGCCTGGATTTGAATGCTGAGCTCACTGGGAAAATGTTCTTACATCTTCAGGCAAGCAGCTTTGCTGCAAAGCCAAATCTCTTCCTCTCCCTCCCACTTTCCACTTATCCAGTCACACATTTTATTTTATTTTATTTTATTTTATTTTATTTTATTTTATTTTATTTTATTTTATTTTATTTTATTTTATTTTATTTTATTAAAAAAAAATTGCTTCAGACAAAGCTAAAATATTTTAGGTCCTGAGGGTTTTATGAGGTTTTTCTGTATGGGGGAATAGTTACAAAAACTGAAAAACCACAGAAAAATTAACATTTCCTAGAAAAAGTTGATTATAAAAGATTCAGCCTTGCATTTAATAAGGTACATTTATACAGGAGTATTTGAATCTATCCCATCCGATGATATGGAGAAGAGATAAGTTTGCTCATGCTTGTTGCAGCATAAGCATTTGATAGTTTTATTGGCTGATAAGCTTAGAAAGAACAGTCAGCAATCAACCAGCTGTATCAAATTCTTCTTCAGTGAGATGGAGTTTAAGTTTAATGTCATTAGAAGAGCTCCAAACCCCTCAATTTCCTCCTGGTTTAGAGCAAACTTGCTGGCAATTAAAACAAAACTGAGCTGTGGGTCAAGAACCTTGGACTCCACATTTTTTTTTTCCTTGTGTGTTTTTCCTTAAGGGTAGAGCTGTTCACAAAAACAGTGGCTAAGACTCCTATCTGTAGTCAAGGATAATGCAGAAAAGACACTCCTCAGTTTAACACTCACGCCATAACATCTTTTAACGATTGCTTTGTGGTATAAGAGGTGAGGGTATATATATGTATATATAAAATGTAATTTTTTGATGACAGACCATGAATAAAAATTAATTTTACACATGAAACCCTGGAGGATGTGTCTCAATGGCTTACCTCGGAGCAAATACACCAGTTCTTATACCCTACTGTCTGCACCTGTCTTTTTTGGAGGGTCCTAGCCCTACTGCAAGGATGGTTCAGCTCCTAATGAAGCCACTACACAAGCACTGCAGTGTGTTGGAGAGCAAACTCTAGCAGGAAAGTTTTGAGGAAGGGAAGATGGGGGTGAAAACCACTGAGAACTATTAATCAGAATTATGAGCGATTTACCAAAAACACCCAGGATATCAGTTCAAGCACGTACACATTAGCCCAGAGCAGCCATGTGGGGCCATTAGCCTCAAAACCACACGTCCCTAAGTCTCAGTACTACAGTCACGTTTGGAATTCAGGTGTCTAGACACAAAAAAGAGAAGGATTGCCCCTTCACCTCCCCCCTACAAATGACAGTATCTTTCTTATTCACATCCATGATCTCCATCCAAGATGCCTCTGCTCAGAGCCCGGAGATTTTTTTTCAAGTTAAATCTCAGATGTGACTCAGTCTTATAGCAGAATGCACATAAATGTGCTTGATCAAGCTGGAAGTCAATTGTGCAATAGCAGGGGGGAAAAAAACTACCAAAAAATCATCTCTGTTAAGGTGGCAGGGATGAGCCTTACCAGTCCACCAGTGAAAAGAGCAGAGGAAACCATTAATCAGGAGGTAAGTGCGAAGGATCTGATGTACATTTTTTAACCCACGTAGTGGAGGTAGGCCAGAGCCTGTGTGAGTTTCTGGAAGTTAGAAGTGCTGAATGGAGGAACAGGTTTTTGCCCTTGTCAGCACTTTGGTCTGTGTGTGGTTTCCCCATTGTCATTAGCTCCAGGCACTTTGGAAATTTTATTCCTCCTGCAAGGTAGAGTGGGAAGGGCTGACAAGGTGGGTTAAAATATTGAGTAATGAGGGTAATTAATCAAGGGTCTTCTGCAGAATTTCTACCTCTTTTTTTTTTTTTTTTTTTTTTTTTTCTTTCTCAGGGCAATGATCAGTCGAGGAGCAACTTCCAGTGGGTCTCTAGTTGCAGTGTGGGTGCTCACAGGTTTGCAGGTCAGAGTACTTGACCTCAAAGACTGCTGTCTCCTCAGGTTGGATTGCTTCAAATTGAGAGGGTTATTAATTGGGAGGTAATCTGAAGGTCACCCGGTGCTGAGGGTATTGCCAGTAAGGAGTGGGAGATGCACCTTGACGCAACAGATGTATAGCCTAAGAGGATGAGTAGCAGGAGACAAAAAGTAAAGGTTACACAGCCTTCTATGATTTTATGATATAGTTCCAAAATACTTCTGAGTCTCTAACTAAGGCAAAATCAAGCTTCTTAGCACAAAGGTCAAAAAAGGGTTTTGAGGCCATCCAGTAACAAGCCATCCTAAAGCCATCCATCTCAGCCTGAACCGCTAGCCTACACTGCCTGCTGTAGAATGCTGAGCAGTCCTTGTACATTTCAGGGGCTGAAGATACCGATTGTTTCCCCCAGTATACAAAGAATAAACATACAGCAATTGCATGCTTTTAATTTAAAGGATGAAAGAAGAAGCCATCAGAATGGAGTGGACAAATAAAACACTTTGGGGAACAGAATATGGCCTTTCTCTTTCCCTGGCTTTGTTTAGTAACTCGAGGTTACATTTTGGGCTGCTGTTCAGGAAATTCAACTAATCCTGGTAGAAAAACAGTGAAGCGTAACTGCAAGATAAATACATTATTCAAGGACCAACCACTCCTTTAGGCATTTCACCCCTTGGGCCTGAAAACACTTGAACAAGTCTCATGTCACTTGCATATGATATTACTGCTATTCCCAAAACACAACTTTTCCTTCCTCAGAGAAAAAAATTTTAATTAATTCTCCGAACAACATTTTTGCCAAGTCTAACTGGCCTAGTGTATTCATCAAATTACAGCAGCACTCAGCCTGTGCCTTATAAAACTTGTCATGACTGATTTTCACCCTTTTTGCACTGGTTGTAAAGAGCTGAATTCAAAGGCATTCCTTCTCATGCAGGTCCAGATTAAAGCATATGTTTAACATAAAGACCACAGTGATGTATTTTGCTGAATTGGGACCTTTTTTAGGAAAGGAGAATTTAGCTCTTTTTGTCATTCCGTTTGTGGGTAAACATTTCTGCAGTGTAACATTAATTATGGATTCTCCACCTTGATTCAGTATCGCTTTTAGGCTGCTGTTCCCTGTTAAATCATCTTCCTTGACATGCGAAATTCAGGCTGCCTTTGTTAGATTAAAGTCTTTTTATCTGACCTGCCTTTAAGCTTCATCTACTTAGTCATATCACTGGGTAGGTAACAGAAAATTGCCAATATGTCACCCAGTGGGTAAATCAATTCACGAAAGGAGGCCTAGTGCTTTTAGATTGACTGCAGAATGGCTCTTTTCTTTTTTTCCAAGCATATCTTCCTCAGCACACCTGGGTATTCCTCCTGAGGGCTCAGGAAAAAAGTTTGAATTGCCTTGTTCTTTATTAGCTACATCCCGTCTCCTTTATATTACAGGTGAACGTGATTTGCTCCACAGTGTGTATTCCTAAGAGAGCTACTGAAAGGAAAAGGGCAAATTATCGTCCCAGTGATGTGCAAAGCAGGAAAAGAGTTGGCAGGAATATTATCACTAGTAACAATCTGGGATGTTTTCTGCATGTGCTTGAGAGGTGGTGCCCTCCCAAGTGGGGTGTGCATGACACATAGGTGACCTCTTGTTTGAGAATAAGACCAGCAGTGTCTTAAACAACAAGTTTTCTTGGGTATCTGACTCTGGAAGTTTTCAGAAAAAAAGCTTTCCAAAAGAGGAGACTTTCAGAAAGTTTTCAGAAAGCCCCAAAACAAACTGTCCAGGGATATGAAACAGTTAGTGCAGTGTTGGAAAAAAAGAGGAGGATTTCTTATCTGTCCGTTGCAGTGTCTACCAAACCTCTAAGGGCTCCGTGGAAAGGGAATCAAGCGAAGGGGTGGAGATGGATGTTTTCCTTGGGCAACAACAGGTTTTGCAAGACAGTCTTTGGGGAAACTGAGGCAAGAAAGTGTCTCTGATGTTTTGCTCTTCTCTTTCAACCTATATACATTATTTGTGCCTTGCAAAGCAAAGCAATTGTTTGGGACTCCTTGCTGTGAAGGCTGTTATTGGTCATCTCATGTCCCCTAAACAAGGATCTGTCAAAGGTTGGCGCACAGAGAGGTCTTTGCTTGAACTTCTCAAGAGTGACACTATTCATGAGGCAACTGGAACTGAAGGGTTTTGATTCTCACTAGCAAGGCTGCAAACTGCAAAGCCATGGTACTTGCAACAGGAGGCCGCTTTCCAAGGGAGTCCAAAGTGCAAGAGGCACAATAAATCCTCTTAAAGAGTTTAACAATAGAGCTTTTCCACAACCACATACGTATACTTTAATGTGATGTGATAGGTAGAAGGAAGAAGAAGAGGTAAGACTTCAGATCTTCCTGGTCTCTGCAATCTGCCACAAAAACACTGAAACAAAACAAAACACTGGGAAGCTCAGTTCTCTCAGGTTACACCCGGGCTCTAGAAACAGATATCCAGAGCCAGTGGCAGTGGAGATATTTCTGTCAAAACTGTTTAGCAATAGCAACCTGAATTCTCAGTTTTGTAAGACTTCGATTTTTTTAAACATTTTTTAAAATATTGTCTCTCTATGTAGTTGTTTAGAATTATTAATTTTTATGGAAAAAAGGGGTCTTCTCTCCCTTAGGATTATAAAACTTTTCCAGAAAGCAGACAAAACACCTTTTTGGCTAAAACGTCAGAATTTTTGAAGAGTTACCTCTGACTCTATACTAATGCTTCTGTAAATGCTCTGAAAATGCCAAACTGTACATGCTTGGTGCTGTGAGCTATATGTCTGCCATAGACAACCAATATAAAACTGGTGATATTCTTCTCCAAAAAAGTATTTGGACACTGTGACCTTCCTGTTCTCTCACATAAAGTGGAAATCAGGAATAACTTATTAAAATCTATGCCTTTTCTTCAGAGTAAGTGAAAGGAAAATCAAAATGCATGTATCTGATATACATTAACTTAAAGTCTGCTATTAAACCACAAGTCGTGAAAGACTATGGGAAATCTGAACCCCTGCTGATTTTTCCTAATTCTATAAAGAGTCTATTTAATTTCCTCAGGAAAACAAGGCAAACATTCCCTTGAGGGCATATACATTTTTGAATGGGCTACAAGTAAGTCCCTAAGGGCTCAGTTATCACTGATCACAGTTTGGTCGGTTGGATATTGCTAAGGGAAATTTAGTGTGATTGTCTGTGATCACTGGCATGTGCTCATACCCATTAGGAGACCTATTCAGCCCACTGACATTTGGTTCCTAGGAGAATAGGGTAGCTGCTCTCAAAACATTTTGAGTTTGTGGTATTTTCTTCTTTCCCATTCCTTCCCCCTGCCCGTGGTTTGTTGGTTTTTTTTTGGGTTTTTTTTTTTTTGAGACAGAGGAGCAGATGTTCAAGAGCAGAAAAGAGCTCGTACGGAGAACTGCCATAGAGGGAAGTGGGTACTGTATTACTAAGAAAATGCTAAGTAATGAAATAACTCATCTTCCAGTTTTGTTGATTTTCTCTCTTACTCTGCTCTAGGCCATTGTAGAAGCAATGTAGGTAAGCAATAATATCATCTGGAGCTGCATCTGTTGTACAGAATAAGTGAGCTTTAAGTATTTCCCTCTAAACTACAGATGCTTTCAGACGGTCACAGGTCTGGCACCAAACCCACCAGTGACTTCAGGACTGGATATGCTGCAGAGTGGTTGTCCCTTATCTCTCTATCTCGCCTTTACAGAACACAGGCAGTCCCAAAAATTCCTTGCTCTCTCTCGGGGCTGACGTTTGCAGCCTTGAGAACCAGTCTCACTGACTTCGAAGATGAGAGTCCATATAAATGTGTGGTGGGAACAAGTAGTGACACTCATATATTTTGTGACAGAAGGTAAAATTTATAGCCTTTTGAGAGGTGGAGAACAGCTCTGTCAGCGTCAGGGAACTCAGTCCACTGGATGCAAGCAGGAAGCACAGGGTGATGTTCTGCGGTTTCCTGAGTGACAGCCTAGATGCTCACAGAGGTCTCTGCTGGGTATAAAATGCCAGATTTTCTTTCTTTTCTGTAAAATTTGGATATAGGTCTCACTGCAACATCCTTTTCTCTGTGGTTTAATGAAACACAGGTAGAGGTGCTCTTTTGCCAAGATGAATGGAACTACAGGATAAGACTGGGGGAAACAACCTCTAATAAAATCAACAAAAAGTTCTGAAGTTTATATAGCAGGAAAAAAAGGGGGGAAAAAAATCAATTTAAGGTTTGGTCAGACCACTAAAACCATCAAACAGCCTCTCTGTTGATAACCTTCTATTTCTTGTTTAGTGTTAGACCCAAACAGTCCCATTTTTCCTTTCCACTCCTACCTCACCAGTTTTAATGTTTAGGCTATTTCTTTCAATAAAAGCAAGTTATGGAGGCCAAACCCAATGTGGCTAATCCCTACTTGTGCATTTTCTTCTTGTAGGCCTGCCAGATCTCAGCGCTTTGCCTAGAGACTTCCTCCGTTAGGACAGATTGCAAACCAACTTGTTTTCTTCTTGCATGTGCGTCAGTGAGATGTTTATGGTTAGTCCCCAGAAAGGGTGGGGAAACAACCCAGGTGTGAAAATGTATGCACGTATGTGCTTGCAATGAAACTGTAACCATAGCTGCAGACAGCTTTTTTTTTTTTTTTTAAGCAGTAGCTTTGCCATTAGCTGGTTCCAATTGTGCATTTGAGTGCTGCTGAATTTCTAGCATTTATTTAGGTGTTGTTTTGCTGAACATTTGGTCCAGTAAGCAAAGAAACACAACTGTTTCTCACCCATATGCAGCTGGGCATTTGCATTAGTCTGTGCTCCTCACGGAGACCACAGCAGTCTGACACTGGCCATCTGTTCCCCGTGGTCTGGCACGACTTGCTTTTGTCCTAGAAAATACATAAAACAGGTTTATGCTAAGGTTTTCTTGTTCATATGTGCTTTCTTGTGTCACCTTTTTCTTAAATTCTGTGCTTGAGAATGACTGGGTAAGATAGTTGAAAGTAAAGAATAAGCCGAGGGAAAAAAAGCTGTAACTATTAAATGTTTTGGTGGATAAAAGAAGAATCAGCTATTACCTAATGAAAGGGCTAAAGACATGAGGCTGTCTGTACAGTCTAACTCAGTTAAGTGTTTTAGATCTTTAGCAATGGGCAAAACCAATTAACCTAGGGAAAAAAGTGCAAATCGGGGACTGTTCTGCAGTTGTTTGTTCTACTCTACCATTCTGGCAGTATTTATCTGGACCTTTTGGGATTATGGAAATACACATCTATGCCCTGGCAAGTGACATAGCTTGGCCTAACATGGTTTAATGCATACCCAAGACAGATGACAGGAGATGACTATGCTATTAAACTCCAGACCCAAAGTGTGTGGAGGAGAATTAGGAGAAACATCTGGAGAAAAGCCCAGTATACCTTTGCAGTGTCTCTTTGTCTTAAACTCAGTATCCTGAATCAGGAGGGCATCCAGTTAGCAGTCAAGAGAAAAATGCAATCACAGTTTCTGTGTGCTTCCTTGATATATGATGAAACACCTTGAAGTTTGTGAGAGCTTAAAATGTCTCTGGAGGTCATTGGAAGAAAGTTCCTGTCACCAAATACGCAGCATTATCCATCTGGAATAAAACATCACTGCAACAACAGAGAGAGATTCCTTAAACATAATGTGGTTTTCCAGTGGAATCACTTCTCATCTTCAGAGTATCACCTGTTGCATAAATACGTTGCTACAAAGGTAACAACTAGGAATAATCTTAAAAAAAAAAAATCCTTGTGTTCCCAAAGGCAAAATAGTTCTGTGGTGTGAAGATATGACTCTCACCTGACACAGTGCCATCAGTTCAGCTGAAGAGAATTGCCTATGGGCAAACATCAAACCGTGATGGATTAGGTTATGTTTTTTTCCACACAGGTGTCTCTGAGTAACTTTTCGTAAATCTTTGGAGATGAAAAATCATGGAATAACTTAATCATATTGTTATTAAAAAGATTTACTAAGCAGCACCAAGTGGATTAATTGGGTGGTCCTTAAAAAGCCTAAAATTTGGGAGTTTGCTGTGGTTGTGAAATCTCTTTTTGCACAGAGGTGGTTTTATTCCCCTCTATTTCCACCAGTGTTAGGTCAAATAACTCTGCAAAGAATAATATGTTGTTGGTGACTTATAATTTTTTAAAATACTAGTAACTGTCACATACTACATGCTGCAACAAATGAAAACAATCAGTGCAGTGTGTTGGATAATGGAAGAGTGCTAATTAGGAGACAGTGGGAATTATATCACCTCCATATGACTGTCACAAGCAAAACCGTGGAGGAGCCTAGGGAATGGTTATAAAGAGAGTATCATGGTCTCAACATTGCCTAAAGGGGAAGTCTCATAAAGCTTCACTATAAAACTTATCTGACAGATTTCCAGGCAGTAATTATACCTCTGATTTATATGTGTTTAATATCACTTCTTTTTTTTTTTTTTTTTTTTTTTCCCCTCAAAAGACTCTCGGAAGCTTCTTGTTGTATTGTCATTTGTGAAAGTGGAGCCAGGTAGCTGTGATGTCACAGCACTTTCACAGCATTTGCACTAGGCAAGGTTTAGGGTTTGGTTTATTACTTTTACATTTTTGAAGCATATTACAAACCATCTTCAACCCACAATTCTTCACAGTTGTGCTGTACAATGTGTACGGTCATGCCTCTACAAAACAGTCAGACAGTTCTGTGCTGTAGTGAGACATATGAAGAATCATGAATGTAACAGAACTCAAGAAGATACCTGTGAAAAATCACCATGTGCATTTCGCACGGATCTCTCAAGCTTAGAATGTCAGGTCGCTCACAGCACTGAGATTGTCAGGCTAGAAAAGATGAGAGGGATGTGCAGTTCAGCAGTCCACATTTCAACAAGACTCATTTTGGGATCCCAGTCTTCTTCCAAGTACAGGTTAGCATTGTGGAGCCTGCACAAGCCCCTGGGCCTGAGCAGTTGGGGTGGCCTGTGGACAGGGCTGCCTACCTCTCTGACTTGTAAAGCTGTACAGCAGGATAGTAGATGCAATCTGAGGATGAAAACAACTGACAGGTAAATATGGGGAACAAGGTGGAAACACCTTGTTGAGTCTCACTTTCAGTGACACAGTCTTACAAATGTCACCCCAAGGCCAAGCAAAGGGCTGTAGACAGGCACCGTGCGAGTGCATCTTTCTATGGCTTATTAACTAGCAGCATAGAAATGCCATTGGCTAACCCACCCTGAAATGTCAGAGCCCTAAATGCTATGCTAAGACATCCCCAGGGCCTAAAACATGAAGGGAAATATTGTATTCAGCAAGTGAATTAAAGCAATGCAGCTCTGGTGACTTTAAAGGCATGGTGTTACCAGCTGAAGCTGCAGCTTGTCTCTGCAGTTCAAGAGAAAAACCAGGTTCCAGTACCTAGTATTTACAAAATAATTGACAAAAGAGTCAGGACCAGGCCAAAGAAAGGATTTAGGTGGATGTCAGATATGTACTTCAAACTGTGATAATGGTCTTTCCCTGTTTTCCTTCCTCTCCCCAGATGCCCTGACTCAGCACACATGTTGAGATCATCCCAGAGTCTTACTAACAGCAACACTATTACTGTTCCAAGAAATCTCAGATAGAAGTAACATTGTGCTGGTGGGTCTTTTGGGAAAAACTCCTAAATTTTCAGCAAGAAAATATACTGTCTTAAGCCTATTGTTAACGCTCTGTTGTCACCGTGGATGATTAAGACTGATTCATATAATCCTTCAGATCAAATCAAGGGGTATCACACTGAAAACCATGCCATGCTTAGCTCCAAGAAAGCAGTATTTGTCTCTAAACCACAGCTGATTAACTATCTCGAACTAGAAAGGGACAGCACAAGGGAAAACATTGTTTCCTTGAGCTCTGCATGTCTGCTCTCTCTCCATCTGTGACATAGGTTCATAGAATCATAGAATGGTTTAGGTTGGAAGGGACCTTAAAGATCATCCAGTTCCAACCCCCTGCCATGGGCAGGGACACCCTTCACTAGACCAGGTTGCTCCAAGCCTCATCCAGCCTGGCCTTGAACACTTCCAGGGATGGGGCATCCACAACTTCTCTGGGCAACCTATTCCTGTGCCTCACCACCTCCTCGTGAAGAATTTCTTCCTGATATCTAATCTAAATCTCTCAATTTAAAGCCATTCCTCCTTGTCCTGTCGCTGCAGGCCCTTGTAAAAAGTTCCCCTCCAGTTTTCTTGTAGGTACTGGAAGGCTGCAATAAGGTCTTCCCCGAGCCTTCTCTTCTCCAGGCTGAACAAGACCAATTTTCTCAGCCTTTCTTCATAGGAGAGGTGCTCCAGCCCTCTGAGCATCTTCATGGCCTCCTCTGGACTCACTCCAGTCAGTCGATATCCTTCTTATGTTGAGGGTTCCAGAGCTGGACACAGAACTGTAGGTGGGGTCTCATGTGGACAGAGTATATGGGGAGAATCACCTCCCTTGACTTGCTGGCCATGCTTCTCTGGATACAGCCCAGGATATGGTTGGCTTTCTGGACTACAGGCACAAGTTTCCAAATCATGTTGAGCTTGTCATCAACTAACAACTCCAAGTCCTTCTCCTCAGGGCTGCTCTCAATCCTTTCTCCACCCAGCCTGTGTTTGTGCTTGGGATTTTCCTGATTCATGTTCAGGACCTTGCACTTGGCCTTACTGAAGTTCATGATGTTCACACTGGCCCACCTCTCAAGACTGTCAAGGTCCCTCTGACATCCTTGAACTGAGACATAAATTTCTCCCAGGAAAACTGAAAATCAGATTACACCACCAGGGCACTTAATTTATTTGTTTTTCTTAGAATAGGGTGTGGGAATTTGTCATACACATTTTGCTTTCTTACCGGTAGCCTACAGGGAGCCACCTTTTACCTCTAAAGGAATGGGGAATGTGAATGGGGAACCTTATCTCTCTACAAGAAGCCACAGTATTGTTTTGCCAGGAGGTTGACAGAATGCTTCAGGCCTCTGTGGTCTTGGTGACCTGTGGAGTGGATCTAGATGATGGGCTGTTCCCATCAGCTGTCAGCTATTGCTTGCAGACAAGAGTAAAGGCTCTTTGGACAGCACGAGACCCAGACCAGGTGTCTACACACAGCTATTTCTAGAGCTAACTTCAGTGGCTTATTTAAGAGAAGAGGAGATAGCAAAGCTGGAGTTTCACCTGCAGCTGGCCACAAGGAACATGACACCCAACACAAAAACACATCCGCAGACAACATAATGCTGAGTTTAGTGTTATCACCATGCGAGTGCACACAGCAGCGAAGGGAGAAGCTTAATATGGGATCTTGCAATGTTTGGAGGAAACTGGTCTGTTCTATGCAGTGCTGAGTAGGACGGCATGTTGTGCATGGTCTGGTATGTGTCTCCCCATGATGGTGCTGACAATGACTCTTCAAAACTGGTATAGCAGTGACTCCTAAGACATACAGCTGGCTGGTTACCAGGACTCCAAGAGCTATAGTCATCATATTTGGCATTCAGGTTTGAAGAGTTTAGATACACAGGAAAGGAACAGAGAGAACTCCCACCTTGTAGCCAGCTCTGTTTGCTATCTGACATTCGTGCTTCTGTATTTGTATGTGGTTTTATTATTAGAATGTAGTATTTTTGGTGAGAACCATGGTTTCTGATGATAATGTGGTGTTTCCTGGCCTTTGGACTTACAGACAAAGGTTCTCAGGTCACTTTTCTCTTTCCATAAGAATACTGGACATCTTTTGGCAAGCTGAGAAAATTGTCATGCATGGGCCAAAGAATAAAGCTGTGTGAGGTTGCTATGATTTGCAAGTATGATTAGTCTTGGTGGAGGTAGCCTTTATGATCAAACTCCTGACACTACTTTAAGGCCTTTGAAGTAGTCTCTAAGGCAGAAGTTCTCCTTGGAGAGTATTACTGATCTCACATAAAGATGGGACTTTATCAGCTTGTTGCTATGGTTTTGATCAAATCAAAACAGGAAAGTGAAATTGTCCCCATCAACAAATGGTGACATGAAAAGAGACGGAAAGACTTTTCCAGGGCAGGGGACATCACGTTAGACCAAATTTAATCACATTGCTGTCCATGTAATAGGAAATATCCTGCTAAATGTGGGTGGAGCTTGTACATTAAACATGTCCTCAGGAACTCCAATACCTACTAAATAAATTGACCAGCAACTCCTGTTGCTGCCAGCTTTTGAAAAAGTCAGTCTGTTAAATTGAAGGATGCTCAAACATCTCTGCTGTGTTTATTATTCTCACTTGTACTGAGGTCGGGCTCCATGGACTGTAACAGAGAGATGGCTCTCACCCACACATGGCAGCTGCTTGAAACTGTATAGCTGAGGAAAACAAACTGTATTGTTTTCATACCCCCCATTTTATTGACTTAACAGCAAGATGACTAAATAGTTTGTAAAGCAGGTCCTGAATTAATACACCTTTTTACCCAATGGAAACTGAAACAAAACTTGCTTAATCAGCCTGGCATATTAAAATAAACTCAAATTGTGTGTCACAATATTGACATGCAAACCACAGTTGTTCACACTCTGCTTCAGACACTTCTGCTGGCGAGCAGCGATCTTGGAAAAAGGACAGTACAGAGAGAGGGGAATTTCACAAGTTCACCATCTAATTTTAATCTACTGCTGCAGGAGAGTAAGAGCTCATGTAACTTTGGGGCTACGCTGTTGCAGCTGAGCTGAGCCTCTGTCTCAATGATTTTGTATTCATCTTGCCAGCAGACTTTATTTTGTACTGGCTAAACACCAGGTCTTTCCATAGTAAAACCACCCCGTGACATTGCTTCTGGAAGACAACAACAAAATTTAAGCCCTTAATCCCACTTGAGAAAGCTGGTTTAAATGGGAAGCAGAGTTGTGTTCACTTCCATACTCACATGACTGATTCTGATCTTAGTTATGCCAGTGCAAATTGAAACACATGCTATAATATGGCAAAATTTGTTCTTGATCTGGCCCAGATACTGTAATTGCCATCTGTGCATAAGATGGCTCCATGCTACACTGATAGACACATCAAAGACTTGAAAGACTGTATGTATCATGTTACTGGCAAAAGCACAAACTGAATTACAAGATAAAACTTCAAACTAGATGACTTACCTGCAGTATTAAAGAGTCATGTTCAGGATCATCTCTGCTTGCTTTGGAAAAAATTCTCAGATTTTTAGTGCATGCCCTAATTCATAAACTCTTCTCAGCTGGATATTTCCTTACTTTTTTTTCCTAACCTATGTTCCATATTGGATAAATTCTATGGTAAACTCCATGGTAAACTCCACATCGCTCCACAGCAGTGATGCAGATATCCCCAAACCCTGAATGAGGATTTTGCAATGGAGGGCATCATCTGTTAATGAAAAAGACTTAGAAGGTCTGGGTCATGTACCAGAGTTGTACTGGAAAAAGTCTAGATGATTTTAAAAATAAAAGGGGAAAAAGAGCCAATCAAAACCTCACTTTCTTGGTCCTAGAAATGTGCAGGAGCAAAATCTTTGTCTTCCACCTCACTGCTTTGGCACAGGTGTCATTCATAAAGTGAATTTCCCTTCTACTCCCTGTGCTTTTTTCATTTGTGTACAGAACTCCCATTGCTCACTATGTGTGTTGGGTATCATGGAAAGAGAAAACGAGAAAGACTCCAGGTAGAGCAAGGAAATGTCTGCTGTGGTTCATAACGGCATGACCAAAACAGCGTTGTCATTTAAATAGTGTCTATGAAGTGTATTTAAGTCCTTGGCTGAAGTGGAAAGTCATTATCATTAATATCCTGGGGGTTCTTAATGAGGCTATTTTTTTTAAACTTAAATATAGGTGCTTTTATAGTAGTTTTTCCAGAAATAATAGCCTTTCCCGCCCCCCCCCCCCCCCCCCCCCCCCCCCGTGGAAATGTCACTTTTTTCTAAGCAGCTTCCATCTGAGGCAGCAAGCAACACACACTGCCATTGTTGCACCTTGATGCTGAAACTGTCAGTGACATAGGAAAACTCCGTGTAGGTGGGTTCTTGAGCTCAGGAAGAACCTGAGAGCTCATTCCTTGCTTCCAGTGTTTGGTTTTATTATATTTATTGCTTTAACTCCACTGGGTAGAATTAATTTCACCTTATTCTGTCCATCAAAATTGATGAAGTACATATCTCCTGATAGCGACTGGAAATTGTTTTCACCTAATTTAAAACTATAACTTAGACTATGAGAAATCCCTTCCTTTCCAAGTGTCTTTTTAAAGGCAGATGGATTCAAACCTAAGAGTTTTAAATGAGATTATTCTTTAGATTAGTAATGCAAGGTGTTTTCATAACTGATTTCCATAAGGTAAAACACACACTGTAATGGAAAATAGCAGTTATTAATACTAAAGGCCAGATCTGATCAAACAAAAGACAGAGGAATGCTGTGACTAAACTGGAAGCAATTCCAACGCTCTGTGATGCAACCTAGCACAGAATCAGATTGCTAGAAATGGGATAAAACTTAATGTTTCACTCTGTCTCCTTGCAACTGCTAGTATATTTCCTCGTGAAATGGTATGTTTTGTCTTATATATATATGTTATATTTATATATAGTGCTAAAATATAAGTATTTCATTATTCTTTACAGGAAAAGGGATTTCAATGAGAGAAAGGTTTATTAATACAGGTCTGGTCTAGGGGAGCAAGTGTGTAACTTTTCCATATAAGCAAAGAAGTATTTTATCAAGAGGTGGTTGCAGTGTGAAGCCATGTTCCACAGGTCTATATTTGCAGTATTTAGTCCTGATGATAGTAGTATCAGTACAGAATGTTACACGGAGACTTGTAGAATCACTTATAAATTTTGCCTTCCACAAATGACCATTTTAGTTATACTAATTATCCAAAATCCAGATTAGGACTCCTCTCCTCTCCTCTCCTCTCCTCTCCTCTCCTCTCCTCTCCTCTCCTCTCCTCTCCTCTCCTCTCCTCTCCTCTCCTCTCCTCTCCTCTCCTCTCCTCTCCTCTCCTCTCCTCTCCTCTCCTCTCCTCTCCTCTCCTCTCCTCTCCTCTCCTCTCCTCTCCCTCTCCCTCTCCCTCTCCCTCTCCCTCTCCCTCTCCCTCTCCCTCTCCCTCTCCCTCTCCCTCTCCCTCTCCCTCTCCTTTCCTCCTTCCCATGCAATAAGGAACTCCTGAAAGTGTGTTACTAATGTTATCTCTAATATATAACTGAAACTTCTTAGTCTGATTCTGTAAAGAAATGACACAGTGAAAATTTGGAATGTTCAAAATTAACCATTTGCAATAATTTCCCTTGCTAATAATAATTTTCAGGTGATGTCAAATGTGAATTTGAAAAGCACGAGACCAGGAAATGAGAGACTTGTGAAAATGAAAAAAAAAAAAAAAAAAGAGAAAAAAGGTGAGTAAAAATTGAAACCTTTTTTTAACTGAAAAATGATTTTATAAATCCAAAAACGTTACTAGTAAAAGACATCAGTACTCATACTTTACACATTATTTCATGATTTTATCAGGAGTGGTAAACAAGTTTTGTTTAATTATTGTTTTATACTTGTTTTCTTGAAACTTCATTTTGTATGAAATGAAAAATGATTTTCAATATGTAAATTATCAATACATGTTTTGGAATCACTTTTTATTACAAGTCCTATAAAATACTGATTAAAATATGCAAAGTGCAATAACTGAAGTTAGATCCTCTCTTAATTCAGAAAAAAATATATGTGCTGTTTTCTCTGAAAGTATTTTGCTTCCTATTTTCATGATTTTATTTAAAATTTATTTAACCAGCTTTGCAAAGTACAATGAAAAAAAATGAATAATTTCTCAGTATTACGCAGTAAGTAGAAAAGCCACGTGTTTATGCTGTGTGTACATACCTGACATTTGTTGTCACATTAAATATGGAAAATTTGATTTCCTTTTTGTTAGAAAGATAAGTATATTAGTACAGATATGCATCCATATGCAGCTTAGTAATTTCCTAAGATTTCTAAGTGTGAAAACTTCAAATTTAGTTTACTAAATGTGTATTTAAATATTTAATCACAGGAGTGCTTTTAAAACATGCGTAGAGTATTACATTTCCCAGGTATGGCATTGCTCATCTCTAACTTTAGGAAACGAAGTCCCTCATTGAGACAAAGTATGTAAGACTAACTTTTAGCCTCATTGTTTTAAGTTCTTTGTCCATAAATCAGCGTTATAGCTCATTTCAACACTTTGAGTGACAATCTCCTTCAAACAAAATTAAACTAATGGACTCAGAACCTGACTATTGTCATGGGAAAACAATATGCAACCCTTCTTCATGCTTTTATCATCACTGTCATTAACTACTGGCATGCATAAGAGCACATAATGCACACTAAGCATGAACTCTCTATTCCAGATTAGATTATATCCTCCTGAAGAGGAAAACCTCAGAAATTATTTTTACCTCTACGTTATTCTAAATGCATGGGCTGCTCGATGGTGGTGTTCAGTAAGACAACGCATCAGTTTCCCTGCTGAAGAAAGATGCCGTTTAAAGAAATCAGCCTTATTGTGTCCCAATGACAAGCATAATTAAGAATGTCTGTCTCTGTAAGGTATAAGAATAGAGGGAAAGCTTTTGTTCACCTGAGCACACTACCATCCTTGACCATCCAAGTAATTTAAGCCCCGGCTGAATTGGACAAGGACAGGTGTAATTGGGCCCCAGTCTCGGTCGCTTCCAGCCTTGCAATTACCCTAATAAGGTTGTCGGTGGAGGGGTCAGTAGCTAGCGGCCAGTTTGGCTGGAGCCTTCTCCAGCTGTCAGCAGAAGGAGAACAAGGAGTCCATTGGGTCACAGCGCGAGACAAAATGAATGCTGGTAATTGAGCTAGTGACAGCAACGTCTGTCCTGAGACGAGAGAAATAGGCAGCTGCAATGAAAGGCTTGATGCCAAAAAAGGTCCTAAAAAAAAAAAAAAAAAAAGACTTCACAAAGAACTCATGTTTCTGAAGATGTGGCAAGGAATGATGTTACGTGGGTTTTAAAGGGCATGCAGTCATGTGGACATTTCATTCAGTTATGTGTAATGATGTTGCCTTCTCTGTTCATTTACATGAAATAAATAAAACAAGCCTTTCCACAAGATTTTAACTATGCCCTCTCAGCCCATGCCCTCACAAAATATCCAAAAGCATTTGGAGCCCATAGGTAAGGATCCATAGGTAATGTTGACAGATGGGCAATTATGTTTTCTTGGATCTTTCCAGTAGGGTTCTGGATCTACCAGTGAAAATGCCTTCCCGATTAGTGGTGTGATTCAGCCTGTATAATCTGAACTTCATTATTTCAGGTGGGCTGAAATGTAATTTTAACTCATCCTTCCATCATTCTGTTCTTGTGACAGTTTTTAATTAAACATAGTCTTTAATCAATTAAGTGGCAGCTGCAAGTAATGTGTTAGTGCTCTGAATGTGTCTTTAGAAATACCCAAACTTGCAGAAAATGCAAGTTCAAATACCAGCAGGGAAGAGAGTGTCTTTCATCCTTTGAATTCCATGAAATTTTCTGTCTGGGTCTACACATCAATATTTTGCCTAGATATAAGAGAGACACTTTCAAAAACAATTCATCCCCCCTCCCTTTTCTATCTGCATAGTAATTTAGGATAATAGAATTAATAGTAATAATAAATATTGAAGCTGGAGTTAGGGATTGCAGGTCTAAAACTTGAAAATCTCTCCTTATTGCTAGCAAAACCTCTATATTTGGAAAGGGTGTTGATGGTGTTGATAAAAAAGTTGCTTATCTTCACTTTGACTTCAGGGCTATCATAAAATATACATGTCCCTGTGCATAATTAAGCTGATGCTTCTGTGTAATAATGGTAACAATAATAATAATTGTTATTACTTTTTATGTGAGGTTAGAAACTAATTTCTGCCACTTCTTACAAACACAACAAATGGTGTACACTTACCCTAGTTAAATGTATAAGATTCAGTGTCTCTCTCTCTAGGCCTAGAGTCTCCTTACATATATTTTTTTACAAATTGAATAAATATGACTGGGAAAGTGTGAGAGAACAGAACTGCCATTATACATGTGAGAAATGGGAACAGAGACACCAGTAGGTTATGGGTGGGATTGCCAAAAGTAAGAAGGTGGAGGCGCTTACCCTAGCTGTTCTCTTTAATCACTAGAGAGAAAGGCAAGTGATTCAGCCTTTAGGGGGTGGCTAAGAATAAAATGAACTAAGGTGAATTCTGCCTGAAGGAACCTCCTACTCTCCATCCTATAAAGGGACTCTGGATTGACTAGCTCAGTTGTAGATGATGAATCTTGAAGGACTAAGATTGGTTGGTAGAATCCTGCCTCAGATTCGTGCATGTTCACACTTGGAGTCTGCGGCATGGTCAGAAAGAAGGTTGACTCTTTAAATGCTCACTTACGAATTAACAAAAGAAGCGAAGTGTCTTTGCAAGGGCAAACAAGAACTCCTTAACAGAAACAGGGAATGAAACCACATACTACTCATTTCATGTCTTATGTGATTACATTCTTCATAGAGGTCCACAACACCCAGAATGTTGAGTTCTTAACACTGCTTCTCACTTATGCATTTCCAGCAGGATGGCAAGTTACAATGACATGGAGTGTGAGCTACAATTTTATAATCATGTGAGTTTAATAACCACACAGAGTCTCCATGAGCTTAGTACCATTGGTGCCATCGTTCTGTAATTGGTGGTCTGCTTGGCAGGGAGGCCACTGTGCAACACTTCAACTTAGAGAACTGGACAGGCTTGCTTTGAGGGAACGTCATGGCTCTACGGACCCTATAGCTGCTATTTCCCTACCAAAGGGAGTGCATGATAATAATAAAAATAAAAAATGTTAGCTTGCAGTATTTTTCTTTTTCTCATCCTTATGCCACAATGCCAAGGATGTTAGAGAGAACTCTGTCTACCAGAATGATGGATTTATGACTACAGCTGATGCCTTTTTTCCTTTTGTGAATCAGAAGTGTTAAAACCAGGCACATTTCTCCTGCACAAATAGCCTGTATTAACAGGGTACATCAGGATCCCATGTACGTGTCAAGGCCTGTGATGAGCTCAGTTCAGAAACCAAGTGCTTGCCCACTAGTACCAAGCCTCACACACAAGTCAGACATCAGAATCCCTTGGATTAAACACACTGAATACAGTCTCTTTTCCTTATCAAACACATCTAGGAGTTGGAAAAGCAAGTAGGTTTGGGGACATTTCTTCCTGTGTTGTGTTTTCATTTTTTGTAGCTTCTACTAAAAGAAATTCCACCTAGATGCTCTTTCTTCACCTAAAGTATTGTTTTATTTCAGTGTACCGAACAGATTTGAGGTCAACCATATTTTGAAGTGACGCATTTGACATTCTCTCCAGTACAGTAAATTAATTGAATCAAATTTCTGGACATAAAGAATGTATTTTCTCATGCAATCAGCCAGTAAGAACTTAGATTGAGATATATGCAAACTTGTCCATGGAACTGGGCACCCATAGAAACCTCCCCCCAAGTTTTGATGTTTTTATTAATGTAATTTGAAAATGAAAAAAATTTACACATAATCCATGTGTTCAGAGGGATTTCATAATTTAAGGCAATGTCCGGAAACCCACAACTGAGTAAGAAAAAATGTTTGCAAAGAAGATTCAAGAATGCGAAAAGCTATTTACCATGCTGAAGATGCCACCTTAACAAATAAAAAACCATATAGCAAAAAAAAAAACCACCAAAAAACAAACAAACACAAAAAAAACCCCTAAACAGCAGTGGGTAATTTAATGTTTTACCAAAAGTATCATGAAATAGGAAAACCAAAAAAGGGATTAACAGAAACTAAAGGGTGCAGAAACCAAAACAATGAAGGTTTACAATGAGCCACTGAAGCTAAACCATATGAACATTGAAATGGATTGTCTTTCACACCTTAGGAATATGCAGACTCTATCCCCAGGTAACCACAGTGTGTAATGACCACCACTCTAGCAAAATGCAGCTTCTGGGCAGCCAAACACTGGGCACTGGCAGTTAGGCACTGGGTCCAGTTTTAAGTTTTTGTTTTCTGTGCATCTCACTTTTCCCACTGGATATCAGGCTGTTTTCTTCCACTTTTGTGAACTTTTCTCATTAGGTTACAAATCTTCTGACAAAGAAATCATCTGTTATGTTCTCCTGCGGTGTCTCAGGCCAAAGGACCTCCATATAGCGGTCTTTAAGACTTCCTGTAAGAACAATATAACTGAACCCCACGTGGAATATAGCTAGTGTAGATATTGATCTTATAGATGTGATACATTTGACTGCCATTGTATATACAATGATAAGAAATGGCCATGATGTCTCTTACTTTTCCTTTGGCCTATGTTCGGATTTTTCTAAAACATCTAAAGGTAGTCTATTACACCACTAATGAATAAGAAGAAATGATTTTAACAAAGTGACATCTGAACTTTTCCTCACTTAATTTTTGAAGTGGAAGACATATGATGGAGCTATTGAATATGCATTAAATAATCAGATTGCTTCTTCTTTCCTACTTACAAAGACTCGACAGTACCAATCTCAGTTTGTACCCTACTCATTCAAGCTAAATATGCTAAATTTTTACACGGAAACATTACTTTTAATTTGGGGAAACCTTAAAATATGAACTCAAACAAAGTGACTGTAATAACCAGAACTGCATGACAGAAGACTTCAGACACACGTGTTTGTTCCTTTATACTGTCCTCAGAGAAATTAGTGCAATTTGGATTAATGAGCAGTGAAATGACATCACTGAATCAGTAAAGCTACAGTTTAACACAGATTGTTATTCTTCAATTATTTAAGAAGTTAGAAGATTATTGAAGTAATTGTAAAACTTCTCCTTCAACTTAACAGGAGATAGGTTAAATGTTGTGTACTGTGCCCACCATAAAACCACAACTCTCTCTCAACCTTTCAGATTAAGTTAATTCTGCTACTGCTGGTGTCTCTTTTAACTTCCTCAATATATGTACTGCAGCTAGAGGTAGTCCAGGCTTCATGAATTTAAAATCCTGATTTTATTTATGATTCCACATAAAACTCCATTAAAGAACAATTCTAACTCAACAATGAAACTGGTAGTATAAAGGAGAGGTTACACACAGACCCAGACTTGCTCTGCCCGTGCAAGCCAGCCAGAAAGAAGCCAGACCTAGCTCTGAATCTGTATTCCTACACCAGCATGCTGCTGACCACAGCATAGTCATCCTACTGTCTGCACCAGCTCTGGATATCCTGGAGAGGTACCAGCGAAGCTTTGGTCACCTACGTGTATCCACAAAAACTCCTCTTGGTTTCTGTACCCCTGTTTGTACATGTATTACAATCAAAAAGTCTTTTTCCTTTGATCAGATTTTAGATTGGCTGGTTCTTGCTCCCTGAGCAGCTACTCAAAATCATGTTTTATCTTCATTATTCAGTGGGTGGTCCTCTCCACCATTATTTATTACGTGCTGACGACAGAATGATTGGTTTCCTCCTGGGATTTTCCATGGTTCTCCTTGCTAAATGTTGTTGGAATTATTCCAGCATTTTTTTTTTTTTCTCTGAATCTGTTGATTTTTCAACATTTATATGGTTTGGAGAGTTGAGGTAGGATTCTTCTCACCTACTTTTAGGCGGGCAGTTCACAGATTAAGACATCTATTTTTAGGTTTTGACATGCAGATGTTTCCAGGCAAGCCAAGTGTTTGAGCAGTGGAGATCCAGACTGCACAATTGGTGGAGCCTGCAGGGCAATAACACACATATACATGCCTGCTTCTTGCTCTTTCTGATCTCACTGAGGACATTGCAGGCATAGCAAGGAGCCTATAGGCCCCACAATGGCAGCCTGCAACCACCTACTTCCCTGCCGTTTCGATTCAGCTCAGACTAAGTCATAGCAATGACTCTTGCTCATTTGAGTGTACTGGATTAAAATAAACAATCTTGACCAACCTAAAGCATGTAACTTCTTAATAACGTCTTAGTAATTCCTTCTGGCCTTCTCAGTTGAAATTTGAAAATTACAGATAATTACAAGTGGCAGAAAAGGAGTCTTATAACAGGAAGTGCTGAACAGTGCTAATAACAGGTTTCATTAACAGGTCCACCTATGCTATATATGATAGCTACATTAGGAAAAACAAAAAAACCACAGAAGATTAGACACTCAGCATAACAGGTATTAGGTAAACAAGTAAGCAAATTGTCAACAAGACCATGTAAGAATATTTCAGCTTTTTGAAATCCACTTTTTCAGCTGTAAATATTGGACTCATGGGAAAGTCACACACATTTTAATAGTTATGAGAGCAGTTTGTTATAAAAATCTGCAAATAAAAAAGTAAGCTAAGATCCTAATTTTGCAAAATATGTCAGAGCTATACCCATATCAAATTTTCTTGCCGTGCAATGTCTGCCAAAGTACCTAATAGACCTCAGTAAAAAATAGGTACCTAAGTCCTCGCTTTAAAAAGAATAAGGTGTATGATCAGACTAAATCCATCACAAACATAGTTTGATCTATTCTTTGGATGTGTAAAATCCACAGAATTGGAGTTTCTCTATTTCTCTGTTTGCTAATCAAAAATAGTGACTGTACCTATTTCTCTTGGATAGGCAATACACAGGGTCCATGTGTTAGTGCCCAGGGTGGAGCACCAAGCAATGATCGTGCGCACTTTTTGCAAATAGCTCCCTAAGATTCAACATCCCACTGTCAGGAATGCTCTAGTTCCTTAGCCCTTCCTGCTTCCACTGTAGAAATTAATCGTGGAAAGAAAATGCTTTGGGACATGGGTTATCTTACTTGATAAATGAAGTACAGCTGCTAGTAGACTGGAGCCTTCATCTTATACACACCGCTACTTGTATTCTGGAATGTTCTCCTTTACATCCCTATTGTTGCATGGGTCAAAGACAAGGTGGAGGTGCATCATGTTTTCAATTTGCTGAAAGAAACTGCAAAGAGAACTGTGTCAGCCATATATGGTGGTTGTAGTGTGAATGGAGAATGCTCAGGGAGAACACTGCGTAGATGTTCAATTTTGCTGCATGTCTAGTTTATAGCTCACTTGAGGCTCTGCATCTCTTTAGTTCTGTGTGGGTTTCTCCCACCAGTATAAGCTGCCTTCATTTCGTGATGATTTAGACCTATCTTATTTAATACTAATTGTATGCAACAAGACTCATAGCCCATGGAAGTCCATAGGCAAACCTGGCAAGATTATTCAGGTAGTACCAGAGGGCTGGTAGGGTGCTCCTTTACTCCTGATCAGTTGAAGAGACAAATTGGTGAAATTTGGTTTCTCTTAACGATGCTTGAGAGATCAGCTGTTTTCCTGGAAGCAGAACATAACACAGGTTTGCGCCTGGACTCAGAGACTTGGACTATTTCTGCCTGTACTGCTCTGTTTCAGTCTTGGAGAAAAACCAAATGCAGACATGATATTAATGAGACAACAAACCAACAAAGCCCAGGAACACCAGCACATTCACAAAGGTATGGAGGAAATATAAGTGGGAGCAATGAAAAAACCACCTCCCCAGATGTCTTTGCCTTTCAGAGCTCTGAGGACATTGCCCACAGATAGCACAGCCACGAGCGGTCAAGACTTCCCACACCTTGTCCCAGACTGCAGGAAAGTGTCGATGGAGCGTAGTGAAAAGCAGTTAAGCGCTGTGGAAAAGGAAAGATTAATCCACCTAAATCTGAAGGCTCCATGTTGCTTTGATGAGAAGAAAGTGAACAACTTGCACAATAAAATATGGGGCATATGGTATAATAGGGACTGCTAATGGGAAACATAGAAGGGGAGAAAGGAACCATAACTCTTACATTGCTTTTGAGTGTCCAGGGTGTATCATGGGCTAAAAGGATTTTAATCTATGGGTGTGTATCCTTTTATGGGTATGATTTTTCCCTTCAGGCATGAGCCCTTTGTTCACACCTTGGTCAGTCAGGAGAATGATGAAATATTGAAACGTGGACTTGCATTGGCACGAAAGACACAATGAACTCAACCTGAATTTTTATCAAAGAAAAGGCTGAGCAGTGATTTGATTTCAGCCTGTGTACACATACATGGCAAAGATGCATTTGATAATAGCTTTCTTATGCCAGCAATCTAAGAAACATCCAATAAACAAAAATAGGAGACAGAAAGTTTCAGGTGGAGAAGAAGTGGGTTTTAACCATGAACGAATATAATGAACCCATGAATCAGAACAGCAAACTGATACTTTCAATAAAGATTTTTTCCTTCTTGACAAAAGCTTAAAAATAAAGACTGAATATTTTTCCCCTGAAGGGCGTGCTTACATTCAAATTGGACTTAAGAATGTGTTATGACCAGGGCTATGTAGAAAGTTAGTCATCCTATGTTAGCTACTCAAAAAACCTTCAACAGCTTTCTTGTCTCAAGGGATGTCTCTTAATCTAGAGACATGAGTGGTAAGAGGGAGTAAGTTTCATAGTTTCTCTTTTTCTTTCTCTTTCCCTGTGTCTGTAAAAAGCAGAGATAGTGAATAGTACCAAGCATGCCTGAATCAGAGAATCATAGAACGGTTTAGGTTGGAAAGGACCTTAAAGACCATCCAGTTCCAACCCCCTGCCATGGGCAGGGACACCCTTCACTAGACCAGGTTGCTCCAAGCCTCATCAGCCTGGCCTTGAACACTTCCAGGGATGGGGCATCCACAGCTTCTCTGGGCAACCTATTGCTGTGCCTCACCACCCTCCCTGTGAAGAATTTCTTCCTTATATCTAGTCTAAATCTCTCCATTTAAAGCCATTCCTCCTTGTCCTGTCACCACAGGCCCTTGTAAAAGGTCCCCCTCCAGTTTTCTTGTAGGTACTGGAAGGCTGCAATAAGGTCTTCCCCGAGCCTTCTCTTCTCCAGGCTGAACGAGTCCAATTCTCTCAGCCTTTCTTCATAGGAGAGGTGCTCCAGCCCTCTGAGCATCTTTGTGGCCTCCTCTGGACTCACTCCAAGTGGTCAATATCCTTCTTTTTGTCCCAGAGCTGGCACAGCACTCCAGGTGGGGTCTCAGGAGAGCAGAGTATATGCGAAGAATCACCTCCCTCGACCTGCTGGCCACACTTCTCCTGATACAGCCCAGGATCCGGTTGGTTTTCTGGGCTGCCAGCATACACTGCTGGCTTATGTCCAGCGTTTCATCCACCAGTACCTTCAAGTCCTTCTCCTTGGGGCTGCTCTCGATTCATTCTCCACCCAGCCTGTGTTTGTGCTTGGGTTGCCCTGAACTCTTGTCATCCTGATTATGCCTTTTGACAAGGGCTGGAATGAAGTGGTGGGATCAGGGAGAAGAGTTTCAATAAATTTCAGACAGTGTACCCCATGCAAATATTCCTGAAAAACATAACTTTGAGGAGTATCTGGATTGGTCTGAAAAGCAGACTAAGCAGATGGTGATGAATTAAGAAAATTTTCTATTGCTACCTTAGGGAAGACAGGGTCTCTTTTTTAAATTTATAAATACATATGTATAGATTACATTTTAATTTCTCAGGGATAGTTGTCAGCTCCAGATTGGAGCTCTTTGGCCCATTTTCATAGTCATTGCACACATTAGACCAACCCCTTCACCTGGATGTGCTGACACACAGTTGTTTGTTAGCACATCATGGGGAGGGATATGCAGAGGGCTGGAAGTGGCAGAGGAGGTCTGCCTGCACTCTGGCAGGGTTCAGGGTAAATACCCACTGAGCCATCCCCTGCAGCCTGTTGGTTTGCCTTGGGTCTCTGCCACAGACCAGCTGTATGATCATGAGGGCACTAATCTCTCTGTGTTTTACACCTCTGGCTGTCCCATGGAGGTGACAATATTTCCTTGCATTTCCTTAGTCCATGGAAGATCTGTAGATAGTATACAACAAAAGATAACGGTATTGGGGCTAACGTTCTGACTTTATCAAAAGACACGTGTATATCCCAGAAACATGATGTCTTAAAGGCTCCTTTCTCCTCAAAATGATGCAGGCTGGAATCCATTCAAGGCTTTTCATGCTAACAGCATAACAGTGCAAACGGCTTAGGAGTGAGCGCGCACTGAATTACAACTTCCTCCTGCAGAAACACTGAGTTCCCTTTAAAAGAAGCTGTTAGTTTTGCTGCTGAGCTAACATGATTAAACAAGACAGGTCTGGCAGGGCTCTTCCACATTGTCAAATCTTGAACAAAAGGCGTAATTTTCCTGTTTCTTACAACTCCAAACAGCCTGCTTATGGAGATGGCAATTACTCACAGGCAGAGTAACTCAAAATCTTTCCAGTGTTTATATCTCCACATGAAGCATACATTTACATGGCAACGGCATGGGACAAGACATGTCTTTTAATTTTCCCACCATAATTCATAGCAGGGCCCTGCCAAAAAAACACTGGAGCTGATTACCAAGTGTGACTACGATCGGATCATTTAGCAATTTGAGTTTCCACACCTTTTGTGTGAGGCTGGGCTTTGTTTTACCTAAAGCAATAATTGCGTTCTAATTTCATAATATAGGTCCTGTTGCCTCATCTCTCTGTGCCTTCAAGGAAAAGAAAAGGTGTACAGAACACAACAAACATTTTTTTAATTAATTTTTTAAAATGACCTAATAAATGTTTACCTGCTTCACAGGTGTGCTTGCTGCAAAGTGACTTAATTATCATTCCCACAGTCCCCATAAGAAGGCTCACAAATGGATTATACATTGGTGTTATCCCCAGAAATAATGAATTACGCTTTTAAGAAGAATAGAGTTAGCAAATAATTTTTAGGAATAAAAGAATGGCAAAGGTTTTAAAATAAAATGTGTTAAACAAGGAGTTAAAATTTAGTAACTTTCAATTCAGGCAGGATTTCAAAACAAACTGAGTGGAAACGGATGATTACAAGCAGACTTGGACTTTGTCCTGCAAAATGCTCAAATTTGCCTTCAAAGCTCCCCCACTGAGCTGCAAAGAAGAGGAGGGCACCTCTCACATCCCAGTAGGATAGAACCAGAGTATGTTGGAGACCTTTTACATTTCTTCTCATCCAAAGCATGGAACTCCATGGTTTAACGGGAGTGGTAGGGTCATGCCAGTTTATCAGGTCACATAACACGTGACAGGTCACTGCATGTCCCAGCTACTCTAGGTTTCATTGAATTACTCATCCTCATTGCCATCACAGCAGCATGGATTCCCACAAGCCTTCAGTCAGAGGTACTTCATGACACATCTAGTCAATCAGCTCCCACCTTCTACCCTAAGCACAACCTGGAGGTGCTGACGAGGGGAAAATGGACAGTAGGGGACTACTGTGTGTCTAATGTATAATATGTGATCTTTCCATTTTCATGGGCTTCAGAAAAGGTTTAGTACTGAGTCTTTTCCTAGAGAGCATGGGGGAAAAATGCTGAAAATAAAGCTCAGATCAACTCTTATTTAAAACATGAAGCAAAAACACCACAAACTTTCATAATGTGCATGTTAAAAGATGTAGAAACTTTTCTCTGTTTTATGGAACTATGGCTCTGATCTCATTTTTCCCATAAATCTAGCACTCTATCTCAAACACTTGTCACTTTTATAGCTTCTACAATCTAGAAGGTACCAAACAGCAGTGGTTTTTTTCTGTATTGGTCTGTCACAAACCTCATCTGAGTTGGTCTATGTGTGTTTTCCCCAAACAGACATAGCCATATCTCTATCTGTGGTGTACCTCTATTATCCAGAATGTCTGGAAATCAGGAAAAAACATCTTTCATGCTCTTTCCATTCTTCCTGTTCCCAGTTGATCTCCCTTTTTTCAACTGCATATGCCTGCAGAAGGCTTTAGATCCAGAAAGCTCCTACTGATGTTTTAGAGTTGCAACCATCCTTCCCTGCATTCAGAGATATGTCAGACCTCTGCCATGTCAACTGGACATGTGCTGTGAATTTTCTCTAACGTGGTTTACTTCTGCTGCTGCAGGACATTGTGGGCTGACATTTCTGTACATATTATCTTCCTACAGCCATTTCTGTGCGGTAGAGACCATGCATGGGGGACTTGGTTCGTTCAGGGCTGCACAGCCCACATGATGTGCTCTATAAAGTGTACCTGTATGACTTAGTAACTCTTCTTACAATGTGTTCCATGACCACTTTCATTAACAATACACCTTAGTCCTTTTATAACAATTTTTACTCATACTTCAAAGGACTTTTAAATTACCGTATCCCTAATCCTTTCCAGAACTTGGCAGGGAAGGTAGCTATGCACAGTCATCTCTTCTTACAAATCAGCAAGAGGTGCTTATGTGAATGTCCCATAGTACAGGAGGAGCAGTGTCAAATTTAGGATTAGGATTTCAAAACATCTAGGACCTTTCTTGTGTAGGTCTGTAAACATCTGTGAAGAATTTGATGTTGTAAAGAGTTGGTGCCCCAGACCAGAGAAGGGCCAGCATTTTCAGTCTGACCATGCCATCAAACTCAGAGACCATCTGATGTAAAGTGTCTCTTTGTGTCCCTTTGTAGCCAACAAGGGAAGAAAGGAGTCTTCAGAGCATCATTTAAAGCATGGAACAGGCCTCTCCTTGGAATCATGATCTTCTTTTTCTCTTGTCTATTCTGACAGTTCACAGTGCTGAGCTTTCTAGTCTAGCTACATAAAGATAGCTAGTATAAGTACCCTTCTCTAATGCTGCATAACTAAATGCAACCATTCGCCTTCACCCATTGCACAATGCTCATGCCAGCTGCATATGTAGAATAGTTTTTAATTCCAAATAATTGCTGGCTTTTGCTTTTGACATACTGAGTAAGATTCATTTGCCTTAACACAGGCATTTTGGGCATATATAAGGTATGGTATTACCTCCAGCTGCTGTGACTGCAGGGGTAGTACAGGTATCTCACAAATCCTGCATCATGTCATGGAGATCTTTTAACTCCTCCAGGATACTCAAACAGTCCAGTCACCTGTGTGTAAGCATCCTAGATCCATCTATTTACGAACAAGTTCTTTGATGTAATCTGAAGACATCAACTATTCTTCTTGGAAGTTTGATGTTTCCATTTCTTCATCGGTTTTCCATGTGCCGGTAATTCAAACAACCAGAATGAGCCTGGATTTCATTTGTCAAATCCTCCAAGCAACTTCATATAGCTTATAGTCTGTCAATAATTACACTATGAAAACTTACAAAACAACAGAAATTTGTTCCTGGTTTTAAATACACCATGGAATTGAACCCAATTTCCTTCCATTTGTTAGTTTGAATAGTACTTTTGTCATTGTTTTTTCCTTGTTTTGGGCTTTGACTTTCTTGGGGCCTGAAAACTAACTAAATGAAAACATGGGTTTGTGTATGCACTGTAACTGTGTCAAGCATAATGTTTTATGATTTGAAGAGGGTTAGCATCAAATTAGCACTGATCAGTACTGGAAGAGAGCTCTCTGTATCTCACTGGCATTTTTCTTTGAAAAGGCTAGAAGTCCCACAGAATTACCCCTTTCTGTGTAAATACCTTGTATGATAGATATTACAGTCTCTAGCTGTAGGTCAGCATTTTCTCTGAGAAATTTTCCCTGAGAAACAGGAGAAAAGTAGCAAGACTAAACAGACCATGGCCATATTGTGTACTTGCAATGATAGGAACGCCCTTCAGCTCTGACTTTGCACAGTATGTAGATCTTTGCCTCCCAACGTGTCACAAGACAAGCAAACAAATGAAAGACCAAGAAAGGGAAAAGGACATAACTTTATTTCCTTTAATTGTCTAAATAGTCATTCAATCTCACCTACACTGTCAGACTTCTTTTACAGATCCTTGAGAGAGGAAGGCACTTCCAGAGACTGATTCTGCCCTCGTCATAGGTTTCTGTTAGGTGATCTGTATGGCTGAGTTGACTACCTATGGATGGCCATAACATAAGGAAGATGAATCCCACCCATAGCTACTTTGCCAAGGTAATTCAGGAAACTGTCAGTAGAGCAGGAACTCAACTGTTACCTGCAGAGTCCATATCCAGAGCCTGACCCAAAATGCTATCCTTCTGTGCTCTCCAAGCAGAAACAGCAAACCCTCCTTTCCAAGAGTATTGTAAAAATGAAATTTCACATCCATCCCATCACCACCATCGTCCAGATGGTCAGAGTTGTTAGATGAGTAAACTGAGGTAGACGATGAATCCACCATACCTTTAGAATGGAGGGAATAATTGACGGGCTAGTGAAAAATCTAATTTCTTTTCTCTTTCTTGTTCCATGCTTCTGTCTATTGCCACAACTTTTTTCTCCATAGCTCATCTCAGTTTTAGCTTGGAAATATGATGGGTAGTCTTCTCCCCTTGTAATTGTGTGGACTCAGTTTAGTTGCTTTCCAATTTCTTTCCAATTGAAATACTATAGAGCATCCAAAAGATTTACACAAGGCTAGTAGAAATGATACAAAATCCAGGGGAGACAGACACCTTTCTGAAGAAGCAATTAGAAGACATGCAAGACATCCCAAGGCATTTCAGTAGGGAACAGATGTGATTAGGCAAGGGAAAAGGTGGACTACAGATCACACTTTAAGACATCTTCATGTAGGTGATTTAGATGATCTAGGTGCCCAAGCTCTGATTGTAATTACTGGGCATCTAGTACTTAATTCAGATGTCTAGGCATAGCTGTTATTCCAGCAGTAATTCAATGATAAGCAGCTCAGTTTGAAATACCTTTACATTATCACATTGCTAGAGATTAAAACCATTATGATATTACAATACCTTTTTCTATAGAGCAGACAAACTGTTTGATGTTGCTCTCCAGTTAAAACAGGAATCTGTTCAGGGAAGATCCATGCTTACGTGGTTTGCAAGTATCTCTTGCAAGACAATCACAATGACACTTTCTGGCCCTTATATTTATTTACTCCATCACTGAGCTACAGATTTCACAATGCAGAAAGACAGGAAGATAGGAAAAAAAAGAAAAAAAGAAAAAATTACATGGCAACTGCATTGCATAACTAGCAATCCTCATAACAGAATTACTGACATTATGGGTTACTAAAGGAACAGTTAGTAGCTTGTCTCACTTGCCTGTAATTTACTCTGTGTCTATTTAGCCTTGATGTACAACCTAGGTCAATTGCTGTGCAACTTTCCTATCTTCCTACTTCTGAGTTATAGTGAGAAATGTGTGCCTCATGAATGACTATCTCTCCTGGTCAAGCTTGTCTCTCATGCTGTTCGGCAGTGCCATGTGCTAACAGATAGTGCTGAACAGTTAATATCACCAACTAATTAGCAAAGCACGTGTGAAGCAGATGTATTTAAATATAGAACGTGGAGGCTGAAGGAGTAACTGAAATGTATAACTGATAAGGATTTATTATTAGAACAGATTAATGAATCCACCTTCCCCCCCCCCCCCCCCCCCCCCCCCTTAATCTCTCATCCTTTTTCCTGGCCAAGTGTATTTTTAATTTTTCCCTTTCAGGAAGGTTTTATTCTGCTGTTGAGAAAATTTTGATGGATAATTTTGTGTTGGCTGTACAGCAGCACCTGGAAAGCCAAACCATGTATACCGTGTACTGAGCATATAAAGTCTGTAGTAAAACAATAACAAGTGATTTATGAAGTGTAGATGAAGAAGAGATATATGAAGAAGGGAGGGACAGAGCTAGAGATGTGTATTTATTCTAATGCAGATCAGTTGTCTCAAACATCCACAATATCAAACCAGAATATCCTATTCCCTTTGAAAGACCTCTGGCTTAAGTCTCAGCCTTCTGCTCAGCTTTCCACTGCCTTAGTTGTGAGGCCTCTCAGTTCCACAGGCTACTTTTCTTGAGTCTAAGTGGCAATGGAAACAGAGGTGTTTTTAAATGTATCCTCACTCCTACAAGTCCCCATGGAATCTTCCAAGACATCTAAGACGGTAGCTCCAGAATTAGGAACCAGACATCTGTCAAGATACACATCCTTCAGTTCACCTTCAGATGGATAGGTTTGGGTCTTACATCTTTTCAATGGACGCTGCCTTGCAGTCTGAAATACCTGGACCACTCTGTGACCCTTATACCCATTGAAGACACTGTGTCTATATTTGTTTTCTCCACTTTGCACATGGAGAAATCGAGGCCAAGGGAGTGTAAGAACATTTCCTTAAGATGAAAGTGTAAATTAGAACTTATAGACTGATCTTGAATGAAAAACAAACAGAAGAATCTATAAGGAAAAATGCATTTCCTCCCTAGTCTTCCATTGCTCTTCCCACTGTCTTACCAAGTTGCTGGTAGATGGGCAATGGGCATGACAAGGTAATGCATCATGCAAAATTACTCATGCATTTAAATTAAACAAACATGCTTATGCTTTTACTTATTCATGGCTTAATGCATACTGTCAAGAGGTTGTAGTCCAGCAGCTATTGGATTCAATGGCAAAACACCTGTCCTGGAATTCGGTGTTCAGCCAGGTAAGTGGAATTTACTCATTAGTGAACTGGACAACTTAGAGTTAACTCAATTCTCATTGTCAGGCTTTCAGTTCCAAATACGTGAGCTTACTTTTTCTTTATTTACTAAATGGATTGATTTTAAGTGTATTTTAAGTGGTAGTATGACTCTGCAAGACTTCCAATCTATGTCTAATCTAGAAGGCCTGGATATGCATTAGTTGTCATTAGTTGTGTGGTGCTGAACAAACAGGACTTGTAAGTAGACACAGATCTCTTCATCTCCACAGTTTCAATATGAAGGAAATCTGTGTCCATGGAGTAGTTAGAGGGGACTAATCCCTACCTATAGCTGATCAGGACAGGAGGGGTCTTGGATACCTTGGTACAGCATGGAATGTTCATATCCCCATCTGTATCCATTGACTGATTTACATAGACTCAGTAAACTTCACGAGGTTTATGAAATAAGGACTGTATTAAAATAATTTCAAAAAGCTCTGCAAAATAATCTCCAAAGAAAATTAAAAAAATGTAGATTATTTTCATCTTTAAGATAAATGACTACAGTTATGTGGAAAACCACATAAGGATCCAAATCATCCTCAGTTATACCCATGAGACCACATGAAAACGAAATAAGGGCAGGATTTTCCCAGCAGACCAAAGATTCTTTGGGTTTATTCCACCCTTTGCAACTTCCCATGGTTCAGTGACATGATGTCAAGTGTTATCCATTGCAGGGTTTGCTTAACTGAGCTTGGTTTTCGGCACACCAAAGCTCCCCTAAGCTGCAGTTTTTGTTTTTATTGTTTGGGTTCTGTTGGAAAGATATTTACAGTTATTCTAGCATTACCCTTCATAAACAGATTACCATTGCAAATTGCACTATGGGGAAGTGGTTAAAATTTTTGGGCAGGATTAAGGTAATCCTAAAACAAGCTAATAAAAAGCACATATAAGTGCTCTATTTTTAAACACAGACAAGATGAGACGCATAATTCCTTTCAGTAAATTTTCTGAAGCAGTAAACCTTTAAACCCAACATACAATATATATGCATGTTCGTGTGTGTGTGTGTCTGTGTACATGGGTATTTTATTAAACTTTCCTTTGCCAAGATGCAAAGCCCAGCTTGTCAGAGTTACATCATGTTTGTCAATCTCCTCTTCAATGAAATTTGCCTGACATCAACCTTCAGCTCATGTAAGCATGTCTTTGGCAGATGAGTGTTTGGGTTTTCTTTTATTTTTTTTTTCCAAATCTATTTCTCAGCATGTGGTGGTTTTTTTTAGAATCATTATTATTTTATCAATTTTTTTATGGAGGTCATAAAAGGGAAGGGCCAGAGATAAGAATTTGGTATTTATAATAACTTTCAATCTTGCTCTCTTGCTATCTGTAGCCACACCACAACTAAATAAAGGGCAGAATATTTTTCAAAGCCGATGCTATAGGCTTGACATTTTTTTCTCTTTTGAAACCTGTGGTTTCATACAGGTGTTTTTCTCCCATTATTTGATTAAGAGCTGAATTTTAACCTTGTTAATGGGAGAGACCTGGTGGCTTCAATCTAATGGAAAGAGGTATTTAATGCATATGATTTCAAGCTCCACCTGAGCAGGTAGTTTCTAAACCAAGGGGCAGATCTTATACAGATAAAAAAAAAATGCCACTGCTATATGGGGCAATTTATCCTGCCCTTAAGGCAGATTTGTCATAACTCCATGGTGCAAATGGTTGCAGCTTGAAAGTGGAATTGCTGCAGCCCTATCTTGTAATGCAGGTAATTTATATTGGCTGAAAACCGACCCCAGTGATTTAGATCCTGATCTTGTTTACACCAAGGTTGATGGTAAAATTGCGGGTAGATTCAAATGAAAACCGAAGTCAAATGCCACTGAAGCCTCCAGGAGTATTACAATTGACTTGAAAGGCAACCAAGAGAATGGGTGCACTTATGAATTCACTGTCATGGAAATTATTTGAAGGAGGCAGTTCTGCCTGGACTACCACCATATGACTTCATGTGGTAGTCACACAATTTTGCCGGTAGGATCCAGCTGGATGTAAGACAAACTTGGATTCTTTGCTCTTTTCACCTCCCTGCTACTTTATGTCTGGACAGCACACTAATTTGTGTCATGTGTGAGGAGTTTTACCACAAATACTCAAATCTTTAGGTCTTTTTCTTTTTAATTATGGTTCCCTATTTTTTACTGCCTTCTCTTTAATCCTGAAAAGATAATACACTGATCTCAAATCCTGCTTCTGGGTGGCAGCTAATTTCATATTTGGCCAAGCACTGGACTTCCTTCCTTATAATGTTCGTCTCAAGTGCTTACACAAAAGCAATTTGTGGGGTTTTTTACTAGCCAAATGTATATAATATTACATATTATTAGAATGTTATTAAAGCAAAGACTTTTGTTGTTCTCCACCCAAACACAAAGAACTCTTTTCTCTTGTATGAAGAAATTTCAAAGTTGAAACTTCCTGCCTCTTCGAGCTTCCAGCAGTGTCCTGACCTTAATGAACTGGGAAAGGCTATTTTTCTCATTCCAGGAAGAAGTTGTAGATATTTTCCATTCTTGTGATTTAGGGCAGGACAAGGTGTGACTACACTGTATGTGGATACCTCTGAGCTAATTCCAGCTAACTTGTCCGGGTAGTGCATGCAGGAGAGTGCAGAGAATAGCCCAAATTGCAAAGCCTACCAGAGGAGTGAAGCTGCAACGGCTGAACTCCCTGCTCTCAGCAAGGCCTGAGGAAGCTACTTTAAAGCTAAATGTGTTGCAGTCACATCTTAACCTCGTCTGAGCTGTACTCGTACCTTTTCACCTCCTTTCAGCTCACCTTCTAGGTGTAGGCTCTGATTCTTGCTCTCCCTGACTCGAACCATGCAAGAACCTTGTCTATACCTGTTGTCAAAGCTATAATGGCAGAAGCAGGGATTCATTCAGGACCCAGAAATATCCAGCCAAGGCACGAGGACATTCAGTCATGTCAGCAGGTGGAAGACCTGCTGGAATTATATGGGAGAGGAGGCATCCAGAACTGGTGTGATTGTACTGATGTGGTTTATAGAGAACAGTCCTTGGAGTGAGCTATCCCAGAGCTTTGCTCTGAGGAACTGTGTGTTTGATGATACAGACATCCCCAGTGTCCATAGTATGCTTTTCAACACTAATGCGTCTGTGTCGCTTCCAGCTTAAAGCTGGCTCCTCTCCAAACTGGGAAAAGCCTGGACAGAGTGAGTTTGGGTTGAGAGAGAAATGCAGTCTCTGCTCACCTCCTACAACAGTGCTCCCTCAAACACCAGGAGATGCGTGTTGCTGAGTGCTGTTTTGTTTTGGATTTTGTTTTAGATAAGTAACAGGAGAAAGGCTCACAAACCAATCTTTCTGTTCAGACAGCACGAGACTTGAGTGGAAATATGATGTATTTCGCTCATCACTCAGGCTTTTAAACTAGTGTAAAATGATGGTTTTGAAACATTAGCTTTTTTTCCTCCCACTTTGCCTTGACCTAAATTTAGGGAACCGACAGATTCTTTCTACCCTTCCTGTCCCCTGGAAGAAAAAATAAAGTTTTGGATTTCAGCAATTTTAATGTTATTGTACTTAAAAGATCCAGTTGTAAATGCAATGAATATCTTGTTGATGACATCCCAGTGACAACTGAAGTTAATAAGGATTGTAAAAAGTCATTTACTTCAACTGACTTATTGAAAATGCACAAGGGCTGTCAGTTTCATTAATGCAAAAAATGTAGAAAAACCCTGCTCTCTTTCCTTTCTTCCTTTCTTTTTGAAGTTGCAAATATGTTATGAATAAACTGCTAAATAGATTTAATATTTGACATAAAGAACCTCTGTCCCAGATGTCTGACATAATTTATAAATTACTGTGCTTACAGAAAGTGTGTTATTGCTATGTGACTTTACCTTATTTTGTTGTAATGACTGGATATTATTCCTTGAGCTACAGAGAATAAAATAAATCACCAATAACTAGATGATGCCCTCTAAAACACAGCCATGAACATGAATTCTATTCATATTTGAGCAGCGCAGGTTAAGGTTCAGTTATATAGAGAAAAGTTTAGCATGACCATATTAAAGGTCTGTCTTGAAATATTTTAAGCCATTCCTTAATCTTGTTCATGTTTTGGAATTGTGTTTTCTAGGGAAGACAACTCATCATGAGCCACTCTGTCCCCTCTTTCTGTAAAGTGAGCAAACTTTATTGTTGCACTAAATCACTCACAAAGATGAGAAACAGTGTCTTCAGTGCTGAAGATTTCATCCATGACAATTAGGATTCCTTTTTCCAGTGACTGCATTTTCACCTTCAAATCCCAAAGGTCACAGAGAGGTAATGTTTTCATTAAAACATACCTGTTAAGGTGACCTAAGCCTTAACATAAACAGAGTCTTTTAAATGCAGACACCTGAAATACCTTGGTTTTCAATCCTGGCTCCAGTGTTTGAATCTCAAAGGTGAAGAAGGCATACCAAATTCCTTTGAAGACCCATTTTCTAACCCTAAACTACTTACTAGAGGTAGATTTCCACTTGAAAACAATTAACCATGCATGTGGAAATTACATTTGTAGCAAATTTTAAATATGCAGTACTACATATGTATATGTGTATTTCCAATTTGTAGAGAGACATTTTTAAAGTAAAAATAGCCCAGCTTTTACTTTTTAGATTTAGTTTATGTTTTCGTATGGATGCATAATATAAACTTTTTTTCAATAAGATAAAGGAGGATAAGCCCAAGAGCAAAACTTTCAGTACAGCATAGCTGATTACTGTGCATCAGTGTCTCCAGGTCTCACTAGTTTCTGAAAAGGTGAAGCAATAGCTTTTCCATGAGCTCTGTATTTTAATATCATCAAAACCTATGCAGTTCAGCAGAGGTATGTGCTGTGTTCCTGGCTGACCCACAACCCATATCATGCTTCCTCCAAGCTCCTCTGGGAGGCAGCTGCCAGATTTATGTTCCTTCTGTTTGTGCAAGGAAGCGGGATAAGTCTAACCTTAAGGATTTTCTGTCCCCACATCCTCACTGACCTTCTATTCAGGAGCATCTATTTTTCCTTTAATTATTCTAGTCTTGTGCTATAAAGTATAAATTCTCTGTGTGCATGTTCTTGTCTTCTTGTCAGAGGATGGGAAGCGCAGAACATTCAAAATCTGTGGTTGTTGTTAGATTATGAATACAGGCAGTAGGAGAGAGTAAGAGTCAATGTTCTTTCTCAGATGACTCACCAAATGTGACAAAAATTTGTAAAAATCATGGTTTAGAAAAGAAATATTTACAGCTGGAGCAAGACTTGTTCACACTTTCCTAATAAATGAAGAATCACTTAGGAATTTTTCTGTAGCTCAGATCTAATCTATTGGATGTTCCCATCTTTTTTTGTAGAGATCTATTTAATGACCTATCTCAAATGAGCCTGATGCTTATAATTGATGTACACTTCCACATTAAACAAATAAACATCAGTAAAACACAAAACACACCTGGAAACTTTGTTGTTTGAAGGAGAAATGCTTAGGTAAATAGGGGTGATTTTGATGTCAGGCAGCTTCTTTGATACACCATATGTAGGATCCAGTCTAAATGCTACTACTAAGCTGTGTCTGTGTATTACGTGTGTAGCAAACCAAACTTCCTCAGGTAATGACCAAGATGACTATTCAGTGGAGAGAAATGCCTTTGGAGGAAACCAGAGGGAAGTGCTCTCTAACTCAATGTGAGCACCTGAGTTTAGAGTCTTAGGTGGATAAAGTATTCTTCTGCTGGCCTCAAACCAGCTATCTATCTCTATTGCCTGTACAGGCAGCTTAGTTATGGGGAAAGTCACACAACATAATTTTAGATAACTACATTTCTTCTTTTTTTTTTTTTTTTTGTCAAGTGAAGTGGAAAGAAACAGCAGTTCACTGAGGTGTGAAAGGACAGGAATAACAGCAAACAGAGGTGGTGGTCCTCAAAGTCAGGAAGAACTTGATCACTAAATGCATAACATCTTCTTGTCAAATGTGTCGAAAGTATCAAATATACAGATCAGGGTGTAGTCAACTTTTCCACTTAAAGCTTTAACGCTACTCTTTCTTGGAAAAGCTAATTCTGCTTTGTAATAACATAGTTCTTGCAGTGCGGCAAATTCCACTTTTGTTCAGTCAAGCCTGAATCTTCAAGAGCAGTAAAACTGCTCAGTAATAATACCTAGATAATTATAAATTAAATATTAAAACTAAAACTGGCCATGTCATTGAGCTGATGTGCTGTGTAAAATGTAGAAGCTGGTAAAACATTTATTGTACAGTTGAACGGTGTAATGATTTAAGGAAATAATAAGACTACAAGAAAAGCTGAATTGTGGCCCTGTACTGAAAATATGTACAGCTCTCCTTATCTGTATACTTGTTCTGTAGAATAAAAAGCGTCTGCCTATGTGCTTAGTGTCTGCAAAGTTGCATGTTAGCAGATGCAGGCAGGAGTTGGGTCTACTCAAGGAAGGAAAATCAAGCAAAAAAATAATTCCAAGGCAAGGAATCTAACAATTCAAATCTGTATATATTAATCCAGTAACTTAGAAAAAGACTGAGTAAATGAATGTGTGACAAGAATGCAAATAACCGGTCACAGGAGTCTGAAACTGCTTTGGCTCTTGATCCAAAGTCAGTGGAGGTCTGTGGACTCCACAGCCCACAGGGTGAGGTTTTGCACCAGGTCCTCAAAAATCCCTCAGAGTAATCTCAACACTCATGAACCCTGCCAAAAGAAATTAAATGTGTAGCATGGTGTGCTGGCTTTAGTCAGAATAGAGTTAATTTTCACATGGCAATGACTGGCTTTCCTTTCAACAGGTAACTGATTTCTATGATCATCAGTGGAGCTAGGTCAATCACTCCAGCTACAGATCTATCTGGGGCCCAGATAGGAATGGATTTGTTACACTGGCTGAGGTCAGAAACAATAGGAGTCTTCACTGGGATGTTCAGCCCTGGCCTTTCATTCCTACTTCCTCAGAGTGTGAGAGAATGAGAGGGCAAATAAGGTGAGCAAGCTTATTCACGCTGCTTAATCCCCCACTACACGATGCTAGGATAGGTCAATGACGTAGGAACGTGATTACACCAGAGCAGACTTAAGTATCTACTTTGTGCAGCTATGCAATGAGATGCTGAGCTGGGAGTCCCTTGAGAAGGTCTTTGTGAACTGCTATGAGTAATCTTAGGTTAGAAAACGGTGGGTCGCATGTATTCCACAGAAACTATTCACTTTAAAGAGGAACCTTGGTTCATAAAATGGTTTCTCATTTTTATTATTTTTTTTTAATTTTCTTATAGCTTTTCATGTTCCGAGGCAGGGACGGGACTCTTTGCTAGGGTCTTTTCTTATATTTTTTCTACATTTCACGCTTGCAGTCTCAAAGGCTCTGAAAACAGATGTCTGGTTTTCAAAGCAGGTTTTATTTTTTTGGCAATGTCAGACATTTTACAGTAGAAAATACAAAACAAAAACAAAGCCAGTGACTTCTGATGTCTTCTGTTTCCTTATCACTCTTTGTTATGCTTGTTAATCAGGGTGACTGGGAATATTTTAAACATTTATAATGTATACATTGCTCCCCCCCAAAACATCTGTTTATTTTACAACATGAACCTTGGGAGAAAAAAAAAAAAAGTAGCTGCTATTATGTATTTTTTTCAAAGTGAAGAAGTAAACATACAGCTTTCACATTTGCTACATCAAACGGATGCTATTTATTTAGTCGCTTGAGGCAGGAGGCCTGATCAGAAGAGAATTTCTCTTACGGCCTAAGGTGGTGAACTATTTTTAATAAGAACAATGCTTAAGGAAAAGAAAATTCCTAAAAAACCTCTTCAATCAGTTGGAGAGGGGAGAAGGGAAATCCCCTCTTGTGGTAAGGAAAGGTAATGAGCTACTACTCCATAACACATCCAGCCTGGGCTGCCTTACCCTTCCTGCATTGGAGGAGGATGTGTCACCAGGCATCGTCTCATCTGAAAGTAAACATGGAAACTCATCACAAGAATCACATGCCGAAAAGGTCCTGTTTCTCCCACGTGTATGAGCAGAAGCGAGGGCAACCAGATCAGCTCTGGTCGACTGCACTGGGGACGTCACCAAGCAGGTGATGTCCAACTGTTTATTGTCGTCCACAGCTTTGTGCATGTTTTGCTCAATAGTGCATGCCCAAGCATTCAAATACTCAAGAGAAAATAAATGCTAAAAATAATAAATATGAGATTTTATTTGTCGTCCTCCAATAAGCAAGTGAAATGGTCTAAGGCAGAGGTAGTTGTCTGTGTGAAAATCATCCAGGAACCTGCTCAAGCCTTGTTCCCTAGCCTTACTCTGTTTACAAGTATAGACACAGCCCAAGGTCTTCTTTTTTAAAAATACTTTCCAACAACATACCAGGTTGAAATTAGAATCAGCTAAATGAAGCAGATGTAAACAATTTCAAAAAACAAGGCTATTGAACCCATCATCAAGATTCATAAGATTCATAGTAAAATCAAGACATAAAGATTTCATTTTTATTTTTTCAGATTTAAGCCTTAACTTGAGACAATATATTTGTCACTTAGTCTTTAACTTCAGTGTGAGCAATTGATTATGAGTGCAAAACCAGGAAAGATGACTGCGTATGCACAGCCAAACTGAAATACACAATTTGACACACAATACAAATCTTGTAAAAATATGATAGAATTTGAAATTTCAAAATTTCTTTCAGTCTGTCATTATTATATTTGGATAATAGAAAAGATTCTGAAAACTCCAAACTGGTATTTTAAGTAATAAAAATGTTGGAGTCTTACTCTTCAGGCCTCAGATTTCAGAGTATTTCAATCATTTTTTAGCCACAATGAAAACTTTGTCTGACTACATATTTATCAGAAAGTGTTTTGGTTTTCTTCTGCATACAAAGGTCTCCAAATAAACAGACACAGTTTGCTTTGCAACCCATCCCTTTGGTGAGAGAATGCACTCTCGCTGTCTTGACTAGCAAATAATAACCAACATGTTAATGTGAAAAGATAAAACAAGACTCTGAAATGCTCATTTGGGTCAAAATGAGTTTATTTCCCAGGGCATAGGGAATCCCAGCTGAATTGGTTGCTGCAGTGACACAAGAAACATGCAAACTGTACCCTCGATTAGAATCTGGGAGAGAGAGATAAAAGGTTTATCTGTGTGACAAGAGCTGTTTGATGGGCTATTAGATGACACTTTTTTATGTTTGCTTAAATCTCACAGCTTCTGTTGCTGCTTTGTCACACAACCACCCCCTCCCCCCCGCCCCCCAATTAATAATCTTGCCTTTCAAGGAAAGCTTTCTGGCAAACAAAAGTAGTGAGAGCAAATATGTAAATATCATTAATATTTTGCTTCAAAACCACACACAAAGACATGCATATGTGTGTGTAAATATTTAGGCACCATCATACACTGTACCATGTATATATGTCTGTGTGTTTGTTTATGTGTGTTTGTGTTTCACACACCCTTTAGCAGGTCAGGATTTTCAAGCACTCGTGTTTGTGAGTTGGCATTAGCATGGACCAGCAGATACCACTGCATGAACCTATGGCCATCAATCAAGACACAGATACATGTAGGCTGTCCTGATATGTGCCCAAACATAAATATGTGTATGTGTTAATTAACACGTATCTCTATCTATACATACACATATAACCAGACTGTGATGCGGTAATGCACTAATGAGTATTTATGTTTATATATATATATATAATACACGTATTTTTAATTTACATAATATTTGTATGTATATTATATATTCATATATATGAAGTGATACATATATTGTGTGCATATGCACAAAAATAGATGAAAACCTAAATTTAGGTAGTGTTTGACGTATTTTAATCTTTATTAATTGCTTTGTCTTGGACAAGAGGTTCTAGGGAGACACTGTGGTGGTCACAGTCACACAGTGGTGGACTGTTTTATTCAGGTAGATGGCTATAAATAAGAGATGAGGTAGATGACCAGACCTTGCAAAAGCATGATGGGAATAAGGAGTACAGTCGTCTCCTTAATCAGATTTCCCAGATTACCGTATTGTATTTGTTTATGGATTTAGTGCAGATAACAGATGCTGCCTCTACTCCTGAAGTTCCTTCAACTATTTCCTATAGCACACAGCTATAACTCCCACTCACTCTATAGTTAGATGTGGAAAGATCTACAGGGAAAGACATTTGCTTCAGAGGCCTTCATAAATTCTGTCAAAGGACAATAATCCTCCCAGAGACAAATTTAGCCTTTGTTTTCCTTTAAAAACACAAAACCAGGGGAATTTCCCACACAAAGAAATACTGTCAGAGTTGAAGTTGCATATGGTCATACCCTATGTACTTCATCACTAAGCACTTATCAAAGCAGAATGAATACTGCCAGCAGCTTTGAGGTATATGCCTTTTACAAAATTTCATAACCAAATATACCTATGGGCTTCTTGCCTTCACCCATTCTTCCCTAAGCTGGAGCTCACATCGTGCTCTTCAAGATTATGTTCAAATACATATTTCATAATTGCATTAAGTGCTTTTCACTGCTGATTTTCTTCTTTCTTTTCCAGTGGTTGCATCACATTAGGCCCAGAACATGACAACTGATCAGATAGGTGGTCTAATTCTTCAGCTAGCTGGAAATGACAGTGGCCTCCAAGTGTAGATTGCAGCAAACCAAAAGCTACTCTAGATCATATCAAGAACAGTTTTACTTCTGAAATGGGCTTATGAGTCACAGTCTTTTTGGATTTTAATAAGACTGATGACATTGCCCTTGTCATCGCTCCCTCTCCTCTGCCTCATCTGTCTGCCAGATGTTGTCTTTCACAGAGACAACCAAAAGTTCCCTGTTTGTTCAGCTGTTTCATAGCCTGAAGTCAGTGTGATTTAACTTCTTAGATAGGGCTACCAGGCTGTGGCATCCAAAGATCTAATCCTCATTTGCTTCTGCTATCTCAGAGACCCAATCATCATCTAAGAGGTCTGAAAGACAACTGGTTGTGGTGTGGCTTCATCTGTTTCAGCTAAATGGGAATGAGATAAGATGTACTGAGAACGTATCTATGTTCTGCATACCCATCAGTAGCTATAGTCTCCATCTGAGTTACATTTTCTTGGTGGTTGGTGGAGGAAAATGGTCACTTTTAGTGGAAAATTCACCTTATCATAAAATAAGCGTGTAGAATAGGCTGTATTAATCTTATATCTTGACTGGCAGGGGATCTCAGGAGGATTAGGTGGGATGTAAACATCTAAAATAAGTGAAGTGAACTCACTTCCCTGTAAATTGGAATCTGAAGTCTTTTACGTGGTTACAGCAGTAGAGAATTGATAACCAGAAATATGTTAATTTACAATAACTCAGCTGTGTTAGACAGTAAATTTTTGTCCCAGGTAACCTAAAATTCTCCATGCAACATTACCACTAGTTAACTTCTAAACTTATCAAGGAAAAATAGCTATATAATGTCTGTGTGTATATATGCATAGGTATACATATATATATATATATATATATATATATATGTATATGAGTATATGTGGGAGACCCAAAAGGTGGGCTAAAATGAAAATGCACCAGAAATGAACTGACAAGTTATCCCACATAGAGCAAATCTGTTCTCCACGTATGCCTTAATCCGTGCATTGCAATTAAATACACTTCTCTGCACCTGAGTCTATTCACTACATCAAAGGCAAGCCACTAAAAGTACTTATTTCACAATAACTCAACCATTAATTGGCATTTTCCTCCCCTGCTTCCCCCATCCCAGCCCTCTTTCTGTCTTCCTGGAATGATTTATCATGAACAGTGAAAATTCCCATGTCACCTTGTAGTGCAGAGTAACTGGAAAGTGTGAATGGCGTTTGGAAGGACTCATTGTCTGCTTTACGCCAAAAATAAGCACTTCTGCTCAGGCTCAGCCTCGTTAACAAATTTCTTCATCTGCGGGCAAAGCAGTCATCGCTGCCAAATTATACAGTAATGCAGACTGAGCAGGACTAGTTCTTCTTCAAATCGTAATTCCTCTGATTTTATTTTTTTTTTTTACTTAGTCTTGATTTACATCTGGTTAAGGGGGTGTGTATGAATGAGGTCTAATGACCACCAGAAGGGTTGCTTTTGATTTGTACTGCTGAGTGAGCATCAAGCTTTCTATTCCAGGGAAAATACACCTGAGCCTTACTAGATCTTAAAATATACTGGATATTAAAATGACAAACTCTGTTTTTCTTTTTCTTTCAACTGGACACAAGCAGATATAAAAAGGTGTTTAAAATATTTTTTTAATGTTAAAGGATGATCTCAGAGGAAGAAAATAATTTATAATGCTAAGGAAATCCCTTATATAGTCAAGAATGACAAAATGCAGGTGTCTTTAATTTTTTTAATTATGTAAGCGGTGTATTCGTCCCCACTAAAATATTAGCAGTGTTGTCATTAAAAAGTAGAGACTACATACTCACTGGGGATACTCAAAGCATGTGGGTGTTGCAGACTGTGGAGACACACAACAAAGAAAGTAGGAAGGACCTTGACATAAGTGCTTTGAAAATGCAAAGATTGATGCGAAAGAGGAATCTGTGTAATAGAGTGAGAGCGATTCTGCATTGAGTTGCCATATAGTTTTTACACTTCTATTGTAATACCAGTTGCAGAGGCAGTGAGTGGGAAAGCTGTGATTAGAGCTGGCCTGTGCTCACAGTATCCACTCTCAGCATTTGGAAATTAGTCCTTGTTCTGAACCAAAACAGTGTTCTTTCACTCAGAATTTTACAGCAACTGAAATGAAATGATGATAAAAGATTCAAGTCGATCAAAGAATTTAATTTTATTTCAAGATTTTTGCTTCATCAAAACAACTACTGGGTCAAATAAATGCATTTTAAAGTTATTTTGAAACAAAAATAATATTACTGTACAAGACAATTGATTTTTTTTTTCTTCTTGTACAACTAGTTACAACTTCATATAATTGCATTCAAGGCTTCTGTTTTGATTAAAGAATTTTGTGATAGGGAAAGAAGATGGCAGGGTGAAGGAATTTATAGCTAATTTCAGCTTTGTCAGGGGAAAGCAGAGACTCATGTGTCTATGCAGAAGAGTAGTTTCTAAACTGTGTTTTATCTGCACTTATTCACTACCAAACATCATAAAAAGACACAACAGATAAACATTTTTTTAAATGCTCAGAAGAAATTACTGCTTTTGCGTAGTTGCTGCATCACTTTGGTCAAGGATCCACTTTCTAATCATGTATCTCCAGTTTTCTTTTGTAACACATTAATGGTTTTAGAGCTTTTATCTATTAATTAGAAAAAGAGGCAGTTGGTTGTACAGTTTCACCTGGTCAAGCCAAAGGACAGAGCTGATTCTTGCACAGAATTCTGCTATCAGCTCCAGCACGGTAAACACAGAGAAGCTCTTCTGTCAGAGTAGTCAGCCCAGTGTAAAAGGAAAGCCAACATCCTCTGAAGGGTGGTATTGCAACACCAACATGAACGTGCCTGTCCTTATCACATAGGTAAACAGTAAAACAATGCCAACCAAGCTAGTGAAACATGCATACTGATAAATATTTGTGAGATTGCTTGATTTGTTTTGCTTTGAAGAAAAGGAGGCAGGTACTTTTGGAAACTGTCTAGGATATAGCTGGAGCAGTTTGTTTAGACATTGATTAGATTCTTAACTTTTCTGGTGGCTGGATTTCACTGTGATGAGAGGATAGTATGTGCTGCTTGTTTGGGGAAAAATTGGACTTCTCTGTCCAGAAGTTCACAATCAGAAGTTTTCAGATCTGGTCTGGAAAGGGCCATTCATCTTCCAAGGGGGCTGATTTTGTAAAAGTCAGGTATTCTGAAGGAATCAAAAAAATTATGTTTCAACTGAAAGTTTATTTGGAAACCTTCTGCCTGATCACTGACACTGACAGTAGAGGTAGGAGTATGTCTCATTTATGATAAGCACTATTCAAGTGCCCGGGAAAGAATCATTCCCGTCCCTGAAACCCTCACAGCCCAAGAAGGTGGTTTGTAAAGGCAACATTACTGCCTACCGTTTGCTGAAAGAAGGTAAATGCACACAGAAAATGTGCAGCAGAGGCACAGCTGGAGTTAAATCTTCTGAATGTCATGTTAGTTTTGAAATGGAAAAGATTCTTCGCCTTCTGTTTAAGCTTAGTAGAAGTTTTGCTGAATTGGGATCCAGGACTACTAATCCAGAGATATTGACTCGCCCTGCATCTCAGTTTCCCTGTCTGCAGGGAGAGTAATAATGTTATTTACATCAGATTGTCATACACATCAGATTATCGTTTACATCTGGTTAGTCATAAAAATGTTATAGAATTCTATGGCATTTATTAAAATGTTATAAAAGAACAAGATTCATCCACTACTCATTTCTCATTGTGAATGATTACTCAGAGTAGGTTTTTTCCTGATGTGATGCCCACCATCCTTTTAACCAAAAGAATAATGTGACTAACAGAAATTACTGTAATGTTGATAGTGAATGACAAATACTTTTTTTCCATGAATTCTTCACATTTTTAAAGAAACGACCGAAAGAGAAACATCCTTTCTGCAAATGTTCCTATGAACTAAAGCCACTTATTGCAAATAGGCACGAGTAGTGAATTAAAAACACACACCAGATTTTGATCTCAGTTCAACAAGTTTTGCTTGGGCACAAGTCCATTGGCTTCTTCACTCAACCAAGCAAGACAGAAATCAGGCTGACATACGTATGCATGTCAGATAAAAGTGCGCAGGGTTATGTCCATATTAGTCATGCGATAACAGGACAGATACATGTTAGGGTGGAACAGTGTTAGCAAATTATCTCACAAAAGGCTATTTGTCTTCCTTGGGACGTGTGCCACTGTTTTAACAAGTCTGAATAAATCTACATTCCTGACTTCCCGTTATGGAGACTTAATCCAGCGTGGTCAGTGAAGGGATGCAGGCTACAATAAACTGGTTGGAGAAGGAAAAACTTTCAGAAGGTCTTGCATTTGCCCTCGTGTGTGTCCATGTTTCTGCACCCAGACTCCTCAAGGTGCCCAGCAGCACACTGGGGAGACGGTGACAGAATGGGCTCACTAGAGGTGCCTGTAATCTAGCTGCGATGAGGCTGTCTGGATTCCCTTCATAATCACTGGCCAAATATTGTAACATCAGTGATGTGTTTCATCTTATCTGCTGTAGTAGCAGCTATTTATGTCTTGGCTGTGAAGGGAGTTGAGGGGGACTAGCTTGGGTAGGGTGTGAGTGTCTTATTGCGTGCAGATAAATTTTGACTCGAATCATGAATCGGAGCTCCCCATGCCTGACAAACTTCAGCAGGAGGCAAAGTGCAAAGCCACTTAATTTTACCTGTTCTGTATTAAATGGCAGTGACGTGATGACATGCCTCAGCTCTCTGCACCACTGGTCCCCTCTCTGTAACTGTAAGAGAATCGTCACAGGAGAAACAACTGTCATTTAACCTTCCAGTTGGCTTTGCTTACACCACTACTAATTTGCCCTAAAGTGCACCGAGAGCACTCACATAATTCTGTCTTTCAGCAGCAGTCGCAGCAGCCTGTAGCTAAAATCTGTAGCAAACAGTAACTCCTTGAACTTCTTCAATTAAATATACAAAGCTGGCCTGCCTACACCTTAAATTAATCAAGCACACATTCATAGTGAGGACTGAGCACAGAAAGAGAGAACATTTTCCTCTCCCCAAAACTCAGCGGAGTAGAACGGGTGACCTGGATCACATCTGCCCATGCTCACAACCCCTGCCTGCCTGTTGCTTTTAAGTTATGAACACTTTTTTTAACCAGTCTCTGACATATAAGTATTTACAAAACAAATTTCTGATCACGGGATCTTGCTGTCAGCTACCAAATATGATTTGCTACACTGACTTTAGGACAGTCATAGATTAAGGGAAACAACTGGTCAATTCCTAATACTGTGTACTGGAACAGGACCTAAATTGTGAAGTTTACATATTGTTTAATACCGTGACCTCTGTGCACTTGCTAATCCCTCATCCACCATTCTGCAGTTTCTTTCTTGTCCACAGCCTCCAGACTAATACCCAGAAAGATGCTTGGATTTCCGAGACTGCAAACCATGCAACTGTCAGATTCGCAGGGGATGATTTGTTGAGTCAGCACACCACCTCAGCACGACCATGGCTACAGGATCTCTCCTTCTTACGGATAATCACATCTTCACATGCATCAAGCACCTTCCCGCTGCAGCAGGATTTTGATACTAGCAGCAAGGTTGCTTCTCGGTCTCAGAGCAAGCTGAAAAAGAATCAGAGAAAAGACTTTGGAGTCTATTGTCCAGATAAATAATGTTTCAAAACTCAAAGTTTATATCCTTTGGATCATGAATTTTCCCTATTGTGGTGATTTAGAAACTGATTTCATAGTTGGTGATTTTGTATTCAGGAATATTAAATTTGAATAATGAACTCAGGAATATTCTGTTTTAGCCAGGTATAACCAGTACTTCATTGGTGCAGATTCAGAATATGGGCTCACAGAGAAGTAGAGAGGACATAAAACCTCTACAGTATCTACACACTGCCATGAACTTATCTTACTGCATACACAAGGTATCTCATCCCTCTTTTATGGAGAGTTTAATTGCTTCAAGTTTTTCCTGCATGCATTGCAGGCAGTGCTCAGGATGCGGCTGATCTGTTCAAAGTTCACCCCCTAGCTAAATCTTAGTCATTACTTGTATAACCGTACACTAAAAATCACTGTGATGAAGATGATGGAGCTGCACTAGTGCATAGGCAATAGGGAACCAGAATAAGGTGGTGGCAATTTCCTTCCCTGAAAGCTTCTGTTTCAGCTGGAAAACAAATGGGGACACATTTGGAATGACTTGTCACCAAATCTGAAATGAAATTTCAGAATGCTTAAGGTGAGTTGAAGAGGAAGATCTTTCCTGGAAGATATTTACTGAGAAAGAAATCAAAGCAGGTAGGCACAAAGATCCCATGTCAAAATGGTAGTATATAGAGCTCAGATATATGTGCCAAAAATAGAAAACCTGGCAGTGTCTGTCATACAGTTTCACTGGGGAACACTGATTCAGCAGTTCTGTATCATGTGTAAGAAAAAACTTGTGTCACTTCTTCTGCAACTAATTTTATTGGAATATCTGATTATTAAGAAATACTGAAAAATATTACCTTGCAGTCCCACTAGAAAAGAATCTGTTCCCTCCAAGAAAGTGTCTTTTTGCCTCTCTACTTTAGAAAAACTTCCCTCTCTTCTAGGAAATAGTGACTCTCCTCCTGGTAATCCTGCCTTATAAACCTCCATTTTCCTGAAACGTGGCAAACCAAAAATGACATTAATTTGAATGCGTTGAAATAACAGTTCGAAAGGAAATGTTTAATTCGGAAGTATCTTACTAAAAATCAAGAAGTTATCAATATAAATATTTTCCAGTGGGGTGAAAAAAAAAGGCTCATAACTTTCTTGAAAAAGAGAATCATGTTACTTACATAAAAAATTGCCCCTGTGAATATCCTTTTTTTAACAGTGGGCACATTGTTAAATAGGTGTGCAGGCCATGAATAATTCTGATGATAGAAAATAACTGAGAGCAAATAACACAGAAATGTAGAAGGAGGCTTTGAAATTAGATTGTGTAAGATGTTATTAGGAAATATTAAGCAAAGGCCTTCCCTGAAACGCAATCATGTTAATATTGAAATTAAATAACTTTTAAATAGAAGATGCACACTTAACAATATAGATTCTCCCAGGGCTTTGATTATGAGGTGGCAGGAACAAGTCTATAATTAATATTATATGGTGATTTTTGTTTAAAGCAGATTGTTCCAAGAGCTCTAATCACCACTGCATAAGCAAGTTGTCCTTCAATAACAGAATGAATTAGGAACCAGAGCAAAGGTAAACATGCAAGCCTATTTAATTGTTGGCAATGTTTTCTGTAATTGTCTAATTGAGCCTGGAATTTGGTTATTTCTGAGTAGTTTTAGCAGTAGCAGGTTAGATTTTGTCTTGAATCTGGAGCCTTTTCATGTATGAGGTCAACATTATTTTGTATAATGGAACAGAATTGCCTTGAGGGAAATGATGCCTTCAAAATTATTTGCACTGTACCTTTGGTCTGGGGCATCATCCTTGGAGACCAACCCATTTGAAGCAAAGAAATAGCCTCTAAATGGAGATATGAAAATCACAATCACATCTAGCATCTTGAAACAGAAATCAGTAATTATCATCTTCCAGCAGAGCAATGGGAACCAGCTATTCTCTGTCTGTCAAATACAAAATAATTAATGGTAAAAAAAACCAGCCAACCAACCAAACAAAAAAAACCCCCAAACCCAAAAAGCCATCTTAAAGAACCAAACTAAGTTTAGATAAATCAAATGCTCTTACACAGAGAAATTTGTCTGGATCACCATTAACTAAGTGGTTATTCAAATGGGTGTGTAGCATTTAACATTAATCTGAGATATTTGCTCGCTTTACATCCCATGGCAACACATTCCATAAGTTAATTATATGCTGTATTAAAAGAAAAAAAAATAAAATTTAATCCATTTCACAGTGGCTATGTTGCTCATCAAATGCCAAGAACAGTTAGTATCCTGGTAAGGGTATCGGCTCAGCAATTTTTAAAACTAAAAGGGCTTATTTTGTCATCTTGACCTATTAAATGATAAAGGCCACCGAGCTTCTCTGAAGTTATTTCTGCTTTAACTGCACTAGATCCTGACTTTACATCAGAGCTCATGCTGGATTTGAAAATGGCTGGTGGTAAAAGGATTTGTTTCGATATTTAATTATTTGTTCCAGCCTGTGCTTGTTTAGCTTACACTTTCACAGTTTGGACCATGTTACACCCTTGTTTTGCAGAATTACTATCCCCTTCCTTGTCCATCACTGATTTTTGGTCAAAGTGTAACCAAACCACCAAAGTGTTTGCTTGGGTCCGTGTTAGACAACACAAATCATAATTGGCCCTTTTTCATGATTCACCTCTGCTGCGCTGTTTCTACCATTAATATGTTTTTATCATCACTGACTTAAAGGTTTCATGAAGTCAAATAATCATTTCAGGTCCACAGTGCTTAAAAGTGATGCTTTGTAGTCAAAGACCTGCTCAAGTCATCTCTGCATAATAGACCAAGAGCTTCTGCACTGTCCCTCATTAGACTTCTCCTCTCCAAAGCTAAGACTTGGAAAGATCCAGATATCACATCTCCTTTCCTAAGCAAATTAGTCCTGGACAAATAACACTTGTCTAACCTGGATTTCTAAAATGTATAACCCGTTCCTAAGGGTGTTCTGTTAACCTCTGATGAACCTCATCCTCTTGTTTGGACTGTTGAATCTCTCTTGAAAGAGAAATGCTACTGCTGCTCAGAGAGAGTGAGTCCATTAGCACTGGCAGGGGTATTTCCTAAAGATCAGCTGTCTGATCATAGTGGGGGCATTGCGTGGCTGAATCCACCTCAAGCAAACCAGAAGAAAACATTTTGTCTGGAAACTTTGTCCTCCTCTGTGAACTGGATCTTGAATGACTTCCTGTTGAAGCTACAGAATGTCCATTTCACCAGAGAAAAGATCTAAAGCGATACTGGTTAATGCAAGAAAGGGGACCTTTATCTGAGTTGCAATACTCTGAGGACACAGTTTAGATTTCAGGTGATGAGAGCATTTGCAACAAAACCTGTCAGTGTACTCCTTAGTATGTCAGGAGACGCAGGATATCTCCAGGATGCTGCCTGGCATGGGATACCACTGACAGAGAGGTCTTGGCAGAGGTTCCAGGTTGCTCTTTGAAGAGTTTGCAGGGAGTAGATGGGACCAGTTTTAGGTCACCTGGGATTAAGGGACCATGTCCTTGGTGGCTCTTCACAGAGAAGTGCAGGTCTGAACTGCAAAACCTGATGTCCTCCCATCGTATAAAAGTTCACATCTGAACATTAGGGTTTTTTTCAAGTGGAATAAAACACAGAAATATATCACCAAACATAAAGAGCAGTTATGAAAAGATAAAACATTTTCCCCATTCATGCCCATGGTTTCTTTTAAACATTCTTTTTGCTAGCTTTTTTGATTCTGACCCTTCTATATTATAAGGAAACTCAAAACAACTTTAAAATATGCTTTTAAAAGTACCAACAAAGTATGAATTGATCCTTTAAAAGAAGGCATGCCACATTAGAAACCTATGTGCATCATTGATATGGTAACTTAGATTATTTTAGAATATCCTAGGGCAAAAACCCAGTGTGGTTTCTCTGAGTTGGCAGAGCAGATGGAAAGATAACTGTTGTGACCAGACTTTTTGGGTAGGAAAACACATAAGAGACTTGTTTTCTTTCCTCCATCATGTGACAGAGAAGCGGTCAAGTAAACTCTTCAGCAGTTCAGTCTGCCTACAGTTTTTAAAAATCACTTTTGATCTGCAACTTAGCTGAAATAAAACAAGTCTAAACCTTCAGCGACTGCTAGTTAACTCAGAATAGCTGCCTTGCCAGCTTGTGGCCACTGATAGTCCTTATTTCTAGTTTCTTCTCCATATAAAGATATTAAAACCCCAACCAGCTTTATCCTACCTTTATGTGCTGATGTCAGAGATCCCATATTAGGCTCCAAAAGGCTGCCACGTTAGCTGCCAAAGTTCCCATGTTAGCTGCCAAAAGGAGCTTTCTCCGTGCGTTGAACATTGGATGCAGCAGACCACGTCGCTCTTCTACAAGAATGATACGGAGGTTGTTGTCCTCACTAGAAGAGGAGACATGATGAGGCTGGGTGTTCACAGCGTTCATCCTGCTCCAAGTAGGATGAGAGACACCCTGAACTTTCTCCCTGCTCTGGTTGTTGGATATCTGTGTGCTGGTGTGTGTGTGCCAGATGACAGTGTGCTCCACACCATCCTGCTGCTGTCCTGGTCTTTGGAAAACCCACTCACCTCTGACAGGCTCTGTTTTCTCACTGCATCCTGAGAAGTGGTTGCACTGGGCAATAAGGTTGATACAAATAAGTATTTTTTCCCACTGAAATTATACAAGTCGGTTGACAGGAATGTTTTGTGAATTCCTGTTGGTCAAAGAGATTCATTGCATTTGAGAAGAAAAAAAAAAATGCAGTAGGAAAATGGGAAAGGGGTTTTGGAAAAAATGTAAATGTTTTTATTTGGACGCTTTCAAAGTAATTTGAGGTGATGTTTCATTTAAAAATATACTTCAGTTTTATTTAGAGTAGAATAAACATCCTTTCCAAGTGTTCAGAACTGCAACATTTAATTTCAGCCTGGAAAAAAATAGACTTGAAATAAAACTCCTTTTGCTGCTGTCCTTGCTTTCACCTCTCATTTTTATGTCAATTAAGAAGGCAGAGCATGAAAAAAGTAACCTTGAAACCCATAAATTCTGGGACCCAGAAAAAGCCTTTCTGGGTTCCACATGCCTTTCCACATCTCATGTATTAATACAGAAAACTGTTAGGCTTCTTAGATTCTTTCATTCATCTAACTGTACTCATGTGTATAGCAACGGTTCATGATCTTACAGGAACTGTCTGCTACTAAAACGAGAATTGTAACTCCAGGTAAGGGGAAGACAATTTGCAATTTCTGCTACTGATGATATTATGTGGTCAGTGGAAATGTGAAAAGCAGCACAGGCTCCTCTGAGAAGGGATGGATATTGTATTTTTTTACAGAGACCCATGAAACTTATTTTCAGTAGCTTTCCTCTTTTCTTTTTCCTGCCTGACTTCCAAACGCGGGGTCAGGTCAAACTTCTTGCCGGTATAATAGCTAATTATACCCCCTATTTGGCCTAGGATGCGGGGTGAGGCATAAATTAGGACCTGATAGCTTAGTTGGTACCGCGGCAAGTTATTAGATGTGTGTCAGTGAGCAAAGTTCTGATCAAAGCTTGCAGCGAGGCAGCCAGAGGTCGTGAAGCATGGCTGGGGACTAATTGCTGGGCTGTGAGCTAAAAGGAAGTTTGCAATGAAAGGCCATTAAGCTGCAGCTTTTCCAATCTGTGGAGCAAAGCTAGGGACAAATGCTGATTGCTGAGCAGGCAGGAAAATGAGGGGCTCTGGTGTGGATCCTGCTCTGGGCAACAGTGATGGCTCACCTAATTTCTATAGAGCTTTCCTAAGGAAGGGCAGAATCTACTCCTAAACGTCAGTCCTAGAGAGGGTTTATTAAACTGTTGTCTTAATTTAGATGGGTTGGGGAAACAAGGTGAACCCTTTTTGACTTGACACTTACGGAGAAATTTGGCTGGCTGTAAAACGAGCGGGCTGCAACAAAACTTTGCTCATAGGGCAGAGAATGGTGAGGGCAGAGGGTTTAGTCAGACATTTGAAAAGCATGCCAAGGTCTTTGAATGACAGCTCTTTCAGCCATGTAGAGAGAAAGTTATCACTGCTTTTTTTTTCTCAAATTTTTCTACACAGTGCACAGCACAGCAGCTGTATGCTGCCACACAGGGAAACTAAGGTAAAATGTTTTTTTAAACACTCAAAATCCCACAGGTCAGATTTCCTGGAGTCCAAATGACAGAGTTAAGCTGATTTGAAGAAGAATGAACAACCCCTTCCCTATTTTTTCACTTCTGTTGCAGAAGTTAATAACTTCTGACCTACCAGCCACATCTTCAGTCTTGTTTTCTTTCAGGTCCTAGTCAGAGCTCTGAGAAATTATCCCAGTTAAACCTTCCTTGAGGATAGTATCCATCTCAACTTCTTCCTCCTATTTCTCAGAAAATTTTGAATAAAATAAAATGTCATGGCTTTCTGTACAGACAGAACACAAACACTTCTAATTGCTAAACATCAGTATAATTTTTATGTATGTGAACAGAATAAATGAACTAAGAATTTAAGTTATAAAATGACACAACCTAATTAGCAGAGACCAAATATTTTCATGTCTGTTTGGAATGGGCATCTTGAATATAAACAACAATAAGTAGCTAAGAAATGTCTGGTGGCTGTAGCCAAATATGGATTATCAGAATCAAAGTTGGAATTTCCACACCAAAAAAATTCCACTGCATCAACATTTCAGTGTGCTTTGGAATAAATTGTCACATTTTTTGGGAAAGGAAAAGAATCTGATGAATACTTCAGTCACAGATGTTGAAAAGTATTTGTGTCACTTTGGCTTTCAGTTGCTCCCAGATAGGTTCTTGCAAAGTTAGAGAAATTGTAGTTTAGATGAGTCATGTCCAGAATTTGTTCATGAGATTCCTTGCCATAACTGCATTTCTTTTGAATCCATGCATCCCAACTCAAGGGACAGTTTCTTAATTCATGAGGAAATGTCCAGCCTGTTGGGCCATGTCAATTAGTCTAAAATTAGAACTGCAGGAGGGGCAAACACTGTTGCAGTTTTAGCATAGAAAAAGCTTTTTACACACATGCCCACCTGGTTGGAACTCACTTTTCACCCCTCTCTCCTCCTTTCCCTTGTACTTGTCTCACATTTTCCTTTTTCTCTCCCCTTGGACTGACGTGAAGGTATCATTTGCAATGATAATTATAGACTGGTATAATGTAATTATCAAGACATATCACCAGCCTATCAATGAAGTCATACATTTTAAATGTACAGTTTGTTCTTTAAAGGCATATAATGAACCTTTAAAAAAAGTAAGCTGTGGCTGTAGTTTTCTTTCTTTGGATCAAAGGATTGTAGTTCCATGTAAATGAATGAATTTAGGGGGAAAAACACTGAAACAAAGATTAAAATCTCTGTGTGTTATTTCACAGGTGACACAGAAAATGAGTGCAACATTTAATAGCTTTCCTAGTTGCTTGCAACCTATTTTCTTTTAATGAAAATCACTGTGTTAAAGCAGGGAGGGAAAGAAAAATTTTGGTTTTGTTGGATTTGTCTTTTTAACTTGGTATTGAAGAAAATGAGAAATGTGTTTCATGTCTCTTTCTGTGCTTTTCATACAACTTAACTAGATTATTAGAAATGTTTAGTAATAATCTGTAGATGAAAGGAACGTTAACTCTTGATTTTTTATTATGATTAAGGCTTGAAGTCATTTGAAAATTGTATGTGGAACATGATCTATTACATCTTATGGCAAATAAGAGCTCATATATTTAGGCTACAGCTAAAGAGTAACATCTGCCTATGTATTGAAGAAATAATTGCTAGCAAAAGAGAAATGAGTATGCTTGTGACTTTGTATGGTAAACTCGGCAGTAAAGAGAATAAGGTCCTGATGTGGAAAATTGAAAATTCGGTTGTTCTGCAGAAACAAACCGTTCTTCTGCGAGGAGTAATGGAAGAGATCTTTTTGGTTTTATATCCTGAGACAGAAGGCAAGCTAAATCTATATGATTTTAGGTTGAACTTCCAAACCCATAACTGATAAGTTGGTTTCAATAGATGTTGTTGGCAATACTGCTAACAGCAAAGGTACTCTTGCAACAAATTTGCTCCTGTTGAAGTCAAAGGCAAAATTCCTCAACCCGTAGCATCTATCTTGGTATTTATGTAGTTCAGAAATGAGCCAAACCCCCAGATTTAAAAGTGGCATTTGAACTTTCTTAAATTGTGTTTTAACTTGTTACCAGACTTTAGGTTCTGCTTGCTGGGAAGCCAGACTGATGCCATTTGGAAATTTCAGGTCTGGATCCAGGTTTTGATTTAACATACTCTCAACACTTCAAGTCGTTCAGTTCCAAGAATTTAGTTCAGGTCTTTCTATTCTCTGTTTTATAACTTTGTACATGCAATTGTTTGAAGTCTCTAAAATGATTAATGTACATGCAAACCTGCGAAAACATTCTTTGGTGTTCCTCCAGTTTGTGATTTCATACATGAGAATAAGAAGCAAAGAAGAAATATTATCCTTTGATTGCACTTCAGTAAGTACCACTAGTCATGCAAATATAGCTCCAAACACGGCAAAAATTACTCAACTGTATTTGAAACACTGTTTGCAGAGCTTGGCTTCATTTTACTAAAGCAGCTGTTAGAATCTTATGTCTTTAAATAAATAATTTGCTTTTATGAGGAAAGAAACTTGAGTGAATTCTTCAAGTGATGTAAATTGTTATCAGGAGAATTACAGGACGTGTACAGGTTTATTACCCTAAACCTTTTCACAAGACTTTGGTAACACAATTCCTTACTCATATTTAAACATCTCAGAAAACAGTCCTTAGGTGTAAGAAGTAATCATGGTTAACAGACAGGAAGGTGAAATCATAAATATGAGGTTCAAGAGATGTGTATGTACACACTACATTCACAAATATGGATAAACACAATCCATAGACATTCTGGAATATAGTGACTTAGAAAAGAACTCCAAACAACATGAAGATTATTTTCTGCATAAGACCATTTTCTGTATAAATTGCTAGAGTGCAGGATACAATCCTGACAAGATGTCACTGTGCGTTATTAAGTTTGAGTAGAAGGTGATGCTCTTCAGATACATGACGTCACTAAGATTGATACTGAAATAATATGGGCAATTCTGGTATTCATATCTAAACCAGGATGTAGACAAATTGGAAAGCGCTGGTGACTACAGAATAATTTGACTACAGAGTCCAAACTAAAAATGTCGAGTCTTTAGTGAAGTTCTTTAGACTCTCTGCTGCAGACACTCATGCAAGTTTATTGTAGAAGCCTCTTCAGTGCTTAACACTTTAAAAATATGGCTGTTGTTGACCATTTTGGTCTACCATTTGTTCTTCTAGTATAGATATATGAGGATGTTTTTTCCCATTACTTCTATAATCAGCAAGATTTTTCCTGACCTTGTTTTGAACCTCAACCCAAAATGTGTTCATGTCATCCCAGATCTTAGATGGAAGTAAAAAAATCTGTTCGACAAGCCCAACAACTCACTGACAGCTCCCAAGTCCATGGCTTTTCCCTAGCTCTGCCAACATACCCCACAGATGATGACGATGTCTACAGGCCAGAACAAGGTCTATTGGAAGTGGAGAAGTATCATGATAACCATGGTTTCCAAGTTGAAGCTGGATCTTGCATATCTAGCCTAGAAAAAGAAAAATCAGTGGACTCTTGCATAAGCACATGTTGAGCAGGAGGTGAATTGTGTGGATGGATAAAAAATTTCCAAGTCCACACAGAAAGTGGTGTAACACCCACATGGAGAACATTGAAAAGTTGCAAATTTATAGGGACTTCCTCCTAGTCAAACAGTATTCAAAATTATAGATGAGTCTGAAAAAAAAAAAAATAAAAAAAAAATATCTGCGTGTACTCATCTCTTCATCCACAGGCAATGCTAATCCTGGACCATACCCAGGTATAAGGTAAGACTGCCTGGAGCCAAAGATATCGCAAAACTTCCAATACATTTGGCATTTCCTGACCCCACTCTGCTCAAACTCTTTTTCCACAAAAGAAAGAGCAAATCAATACCTAGTTAGTTATGCATTCCTGCACGACTCTCTAATGTCAGACTACAGCTACACTTGTGGCACTGCATTAATATTGACATGGACTCCACTAAAACTCTGGTGAAGTACTGGAGGGACTGACGACATTGAAGTTACACAAATGTGACTATGCAAAAGAGAAATAATTTTGAGCCTCTTTAGTGGACTCCAAATATTAACACAACATAGCAAGTCATGTAAATCTTCACACCCTTCAGCACATCTGCTCCTGTTTTTAAGTGATAGACAGCTTTGTTCTGTGGGCTTTGGGTTTAACTCAATACTGACAGGTTATTATGTTGACCTACTTAGTTGGAAAGTGTCATTTTAAGTTCCTGTTCAATGTGTGTCATGTCTCTTTCTTAAGAGAAGTTATAAATCCTGATTAAAATCTTACTGCAGGCACTGTTAGGGTGCCATTCTGCATTTACATTACTGGGAACGAAAATAATATTTGATGCTCAGATATTGGGGTGAGGACAGATCTTTATTTGATGTGAGTACAGCTATGGCAAAATATGTGAGAAATACCCTGCATTGTGAGTCCCACTTCATTTCATCCCTCTCCTTCCATCCAGGAAGTCATTTTCCTTGCTGGATATTTCCATTCTCCCAAAGTGTCTCCCCTGCAGGTTTGCACTGGTTTGAAGCATATCTAACATAGCAATTGAGAGGTTTGTTGGGTTCACACGCAGCACAGAAAGCAATTTTACTTTCATACTTCATGTTCTTGTGCACATCTGACCAGAGTAGCCGAGTGCACAAGTTGTAATCTTTCCAAAAGCAGTAGGTTGATATCAAAGACTTTTCAGTGAAGCAAGGAATTGTGGCAGTACTTCAAGGAACAGGTTTGCAATTAACTGTTAAATACAGATTGAAGGAATGCCCTGCTTGGTTGCTGCAGGCTTTCCTTGTGCGCCAGTGATGACTGAATCTAAAGAACAGAGCATGGAAAGTTGATATAACCTGTTAGCAGGGGAAAAAAACAGGGGATAATTATTGAGTAGCAGATAACATGCTGGCTGCTTAATGGTTTCAGAATATTGCACAAAATAACAAATCAGACCTTCTGAATTACAATTCTGTTGAGAAAAACTGAGAAGGGAAAGAAAATAACTAACTCATACAGTGTACGTGTGAGATTTCTTTGGAAAATCAAAGCGAGCTAGAAATTGCTCAGCCTACAAGCTCATTCAGCCATTGAAGGATATTACAGATGACAGTGTACATAACTTAGAAAACAAAATGAAACCAAACAACACACAACACTTTGCTACCAAAAAACCCTTCCAATTCCACAAACATGATACTGTTTTTGTATTTGGCAATGTATTCCGGAGTCTAGTGTGCTCAGTGGCTCTAGTTTTAGGAAAAGGCATATGGAACAGAATATTTTGATTCTGTTTTCTGTCCCATTCTTTAATTATTAGACTTACCTGTTTGCACTGTAAACTCCTATATAGACAGCAAGCTCCATAGTGCAAGGGATGTCTTTGATGTACAGCACTTTATGGCATGACCAGACACTGATTTCAGCTTGATGTGGCTACTATAGAGCAGGCCATGATTAATGGTACAAAACAAGTGAAACTGTGCTTCCAAGGTTTCACTTCTCTACCAAAAAGAGAGAGCGAGCCTCAAGCAAGTTTCTAACTTCATGCCATGATTATTTATATCAAGACCTGTGTCCTTATTACTTGTCCTTAGTATTTGTTAGCAATTGCAAATTAATTCCCTGATTACAATGCTACTGTGAACTCCTTTAGTAAATGAGAGGATCCACCTTTTTTGGGTGGTACATCCCAGTGCATGGGACATCCTCAAAACCCTTCCTTAAGGGCTTTGAGATTTTTTCAATGCCACCCTTTATCTATCACTGATCAAGGGCAAACCTAGGACCTGAGGATGTAAACCAAGAGCTTTGATACCTAAACATGTTTTAGATTTTAGACATGATCAAACTCTTACATTTCTGTGACAAGCCACTCCTGAGGGTCACAGAGCCTCACCTGGTGAGCAACCGCTACATTTGAGTGGAAAAGAAACCTTTGAATGCATTAAGAATCAAAGAGAAATAGGACCTGAAATAAGACTTTGCTCTTTTAGATATTGCTCTGCAGACTAAACTCGACTGTTCAAAGGGCTGAGGATTTGTGACAGACCTTCAAAACTAATTAGCATCAGTAGAATTTGCAGAGTTGCTCAATATGTGTGAGGTTTTGGCATCAAGTTGTTAATGTCATTTGCTTAAGCAAATATTGTTTCTGTGTAGTTCATGATTTGGAATGAACCTGAAGACGAACACTTTAAAAATAGAAAAGTTTATAGTGAAAAGATATGATGATTTCTCTACTTTCAGAATTTTGAAATAATGCACATGAAAAAGGATCATAGCTGGCCCTGCTTCAACCAGAGTGTTGGACTAGGTGATTGCCAGTTGAATTATCCTATGACCATAAAAGAGGTTGCATATAGGACTGCTGTGTTGTGCCACTGGCTGAGCTAATGGTCAGCCTCATGCGAAAAATCAAGTCAGATTTGAACCACATCTTTCAAGCAGCAAACCTCACTGCTTTGGCATTCACATCCCTGGAAGATAACTGATATTCTGTAGTCTTTCAGGAAAGTTTCCTTTGGGACAGGAACCTCCCAATGTTGTATCTGAATGACAGGATTCTGTTAGTTATTACAGGCAGTGTGCCAGTGCAGTGTTCTGCAAAGATCCTGGTTTGATGTCTTCCTCTCATCCCATTTTTATGTGTCTATTTCATCCCCAAGATCTTACCCAAGCAGTGTGTGCCAATAACAACAGGTAGCACCCGCACTCAACATCTCTATTCAAAACCAGGCATTCGCTGCATAATTAAATGTCAGTAGTTGGTGATATTTGGAATAAGACCCTATGCAAAGAAAGTTACTAAGTGAATGACTCAGTTTAGGTTGTACCTTACACTCTTGCTTTCTGTGGAAATGCTTACTCATAATTATGTTGAAAACATGAGTTTTCAAGAAGGTTTGCTTGGAGTCTTTGACTTTTAAGTGTTTTTATTGTCATCAGAATCAGTGTTGATGGGTAGATTTACCATTTATCTCAATGTAAAATGTTCTTCTAACTTTAGGGAGCTGTATTTTATTTAATCAGAAAATTTAGACAACTCAAGCCAGGAAATTAACTTGTAATTGCTTACAGCTAAATTCAGGTTAAAAAATTCAGGTCTCCAGCTCTTCTGTCTCTCAGACTAGGTGCTCAACTGCTCTTAAAGGTCCAAACTTTAAAACTACTTTACATCCTTGAGTGTAAATACAAATATCCCCAGTAGAGATAGAGTTTGGTCATGAAGCAAATGATTAACACAAAGTTTTCATTTTTATTGTGTATGAAGAAGCTCTACAGGATTGACTCTTCTCCTTTGCAAATGAGAATCGAAACCTGGTACTGCTCAGAACAGCCCTTGGAGTATTCTGTCAAAATATGGGAAACTGGAAGAAGAAAGAAGGTGGAGAAATGAAAACCAGGGATGGTATGGAGAGAGATTCTATGGGTCAAAAACAGTGAAGAGAGCAGTTTAATATGTGATTATTGTCCTTCTCCATGTGATTGAATTGACTGTGTCTCATGACCTGTGCCAAAATAATTTTGCTAGATTTTCTGTGTGCAAATATACATTGAAAAAAGTTTTTTTTTTTATTTTTATTTTTATTTACTGCTGATGTTACCATCAAAAAAGTCTTGGTAGATTTCTAAAAATGAAAGATATGACAGTAATTGAACTCATGTTTTCTGGTTAGAATGGACTGGTCAGTAGCATTTTCCCTTGCAAAATTTGATCTTTCCCTCCATATTAAACCTGGTGGTAGGTATTCTTCACTCTTTTTTACATGGGATTAAAATAAGGCAGAGACCAACTTTTTAGAAGTGAACTACAAGTATGGAGCAGTCGTAAAAACATAGCCCCAGCTCCGAGCCTGAAAAATCTGACCGTGAGCACTGCTGAAACGCAGCTTGTCAAGTAGTGACTTGCCTAAGTGCAGGTAAACGAGCAGAAGATGAACAAGCGGTCTGACTGCAGCTTCCCATGGTCTAACCTGCTGCTCGGCTGCAGCCTCAGCGTGGGTGTGCCAGGAGGCAGCAGTGTGCATGACCTGCTGCCAGCCTTTCATGGAGGATGCTGTGAGCCACTTGACCTTCTCATTCCTCAGGCCAGCAGTTTCTTCTTTGCTTATCAGATCACAAATACCGTGAAATGCTTTACCAAAGTAGTGCTAACTTTTCCAGAGAACCTTTTACAACCCATAATGGCCATGCAGCTAGTGTTGTTAGCAGGGTAGTCGGGTGACAGGCAACATCTCTAGAAACTCCAAACTGTCATCTATGCTGCTAAATTGACGTAAGGCTATCAGACTAAAAAAAAAATTCTCTACACACAGACATGCATATATATGGACAAAAATAATCAATGATGCTATTCGTTTCCCTGACCATCTTTCTTTAACTATTTATCTTAGTTAAATAAGTAGTAGTGTAGTAACTACAAGGGTGTCCAGGGGCTAAATCCAAGAAATTCCTGCCTAAATGTCTATGAAACATGCCTGAATTTTGTGAAGTTTGAAAACTGTTTAGTCAACGGTTAGCCTGAGATAAAGGAGAGGCTGGAGTTTTAGATCATGTTCCCTATCACTTGCTAACTGCAGCCAGGCACTGAATTGACATGTTCCGGAGATTGCTTTCACATTCTTGTGAATTAGTGTAGCGTGTGTCAGCATTCCTTAGGAAGTGTCCCGCAGCTCAGAAGCTTTCAGCCTGTTGTGAGCTCCATCCTCCTCTGAGCAGTTCAGTAGATGCAATACCACTTCTTTTGGGAAGAGAGTTATCAGTCATAATCATGCCCTAGCCTCTCACTGGCAGAAACAGCAAGAGTGGTATTTATTGACTAGATTGTCTAGAAGAAAATAAGAAAAAAAAAATTAAAGACTAGAAATTACACCCGTTTAATCCCTTCTTGAATCCATTTTTTTTTCTCATTTCAGAGGTTCCAGTATTGATTGTGTTGGGTCATCTCCAATAATGCTATAAGATAAGGTCTCACAAAAGATGAAGGGTGAGATGCACAGAACATACATACCTTTAAATTTCAGTAATGCTCACATCCACAGCTGAGCTAGAGTCCCTCAGCTGTTCTTACTGTTGAGTTGAGAAAATAAAGGGGCTATTGGGGCATAATTTTTCACATCCCAGAGTAGCTGCAAAACACTCCCAGTTGACTCCATTTCTCATCGATTGATTCTAAAGAAACTAGCTCAGATGCAGAAGTCTACATCAAAGTTGCCCAAGATAGCTACACTTCCCATTTTATACAAGGAAAATTGTTCCCTCCATTCCTTATGTCTTTCAAATTACTGTGCTCCTCAGCTCTTAAGAAGGGCCCTAGCTACAGGCAGTAGTAAGAAAGTAACCTCCTATCCTCTGGAAGCATTGTGGTTAGACGGTGCAGAGAGATGAAGAGAGGAGAAAGTTGAAAATTGTTGGAGAGCGAAACAGAAATGAAGAACAAACCAGGCAGAACCTAATTCTGCAGCATCGTAATTACAGCACTCTAAAAAAAAAAAAAGTGGGACTCCTAATAGGTGCTCCATGCATGCTAGAACATTTCTGTCTTCAAGCAAATTATTGTGAGTGAAAAATGGCATAGGTGACATTAGAAAGAGACCTTGAAACAAGACCCAGCATGCTCCTTCCAAGTGAATGTCACGAGCCCTTGCACTAAGATCACAATTTTTCTTGCAGCTTGACCTCTCTGTTGTAGACATTGCCCAACATCAGAGGAAGAGTAGAGTATTCCTGTGCCAAATATTTTTTGGCCTGGAGACTACAGACAAATTTTCTATGAGATGGAAGTAGCAGCAAGCTAAATTAGGAAATTAACACTTAAGTTTTCCAGTGCTTAGACAAGTGATCTAGCCTAAAGGTTATGATACAAATGCCAGGGTGACTCTGTCAGTCACAAAGTAGTAGTCATCAGCACTCCTAGGGCTTTCGAGCCTGTTGATTCATGTCAGGAATGGTCTGAGGATGCCTGACAGTCTCGCCTTTTCATGAGACCTAAGCAGAGGAGTAACTAACTCATTGTAGACTGTGAATCTGCCTAGACACAAGCCAGTGTGGTTCTGTACTGTCTTGCCAGGAGAAAAGCAGTTCTGGACACATGTAGTCTTAAGCGCCTGGACAACTTAAACCAAAATAAGTGAGATGAGGCTAAGTGACCCCTAGTGTTAGGAAGAAGATTTTAGAATGAGAATTTGGGATTTAGTAGTACAAATTCCTTTCAGTCTCTCTGACTGCATGACAACAGACAGCAATTTCCACACCGCTGTACGCAATTGGACTGTCTCCGACATCAGTGGGAACAAACTAACCTCAACACTGAGTGATTCTGAAAAACCCAAGCCCTTGTGATTAGACCGAGCTGATATAGGGATTGTTTTGCCCACTCTTGCAGCAGAACCCAAGATAAATGAGATAATCTAGCAGGAAACAGCAAGATGTCCCATGTTTGTTTTGAAACTCGCTGACAGTAGGGAGATTGCACAGGAGGAACCACAATGGACTTCAGACTAAGAAGAGATGACCACCATACATGTTTGTGAGGTCTCAGTGACCTCTACAACTACATATGGGTGGGGTAGGCAGTCATGGGCAGGCATACTTTCATATACTGAAGAATCAGTTTTAATATGCAACTGCCCTCGGAGCTGTAACAACCCTTTCTATGTCATTTTGTGGGGAGTGGGCCCTGCTTTGTTTGAAGTGCATGTGGATTTTCTGGGAGGCAGAAAGAGGGAAATGTCTGCAGATGGGTTTAGCAGGGGTTACAGTGGGTGCTGGTGGTCAAAAAAGTAATTTAGGGGCACATTGGTCTCTTAAAGATGACATTTTTCACCTTCACCTTAGAACAATCTCAACCCACCACCTTCCTACTGAAGAGAAGAAATCCTTAGTCCAACATCACAGTGCTATAAAGGAGTAAATGCAGGGTAAGCAGAATTTGTCAACCTCCAGGTTGAAAGTTCACTTTTATTTCTTGCACACGTTAAGTTGCCTGAGTTTTTAATTTCCCACATGTTTCTAGTTGTAGTGGAAGGGACTGTGACTGAGATCCAGACCTGATGGACTGTGAATGAGAGCATGAGTGTGAGGAGAGAGAAGAAAAACTCTCAGCACCTGCAAGCAGAGAGCTGGGGTCTGAGACCTGTCGGAATAAGATAGAAAGGTAAGAGGCATGGTTTCTGTGCTGAATCAATTTATTCCAATAGAGATAAAAAGTTCAGCTCAGAAGAATATGCTTTGGAATGGGCTTTTTATGCACTGCTGGCCAAACTGGATCCTTTGGCATGCCTGGTTGGCAACAAGAAAAACATGACTGTGCCTAGACACAAGGGAGATCAGAGTTTGTTCCTCTCTCCATCCTGGAGCTTCAGCATCTTTTATGGAAGGGAAAGAGCTTCTAAAGGGCAGTGGTTGTGGGCAGAAACAAGAAGGGGATAAAAAAAAAAAAAAAAAGAGAGAAAAGACTAAGATTACCTCTTAAGAAATGACTGTAGTTCCACTCACTTTGATGAAACTTTATGAAGCTGAAAGTGCTCGTTCCCTCAAACTGATGTCCTTTAAAAATGTGCTGGGGTAGGAAAAATATGTCAGAAAAGTTGTGATCTTAGTCTTGCAATAAATCATATAACAGGATTTTAAACCTGGTCCTTCAACATTTGCATATTAGGCTTAAAATAAAATACCCTAAGTTACCTAAATTTGAAATATTTTTCTTATATTACACCTGCCAGAACACACAATTGTTGATTTCTCTGAAATACCATAAAAGAGCATATTTATGACACAATATGCTCTATCCAATACGCTTAGTGTTCCATTTAAGGAAGCTTGATATTTTCTAATGGAGGTTTGACATCTGTGGGACTAAAATTTTCAAGCATTTTTCATAGTTGAAGGAATCCAATGGTGAAGAACAGAAAAGAAAGCAAAAAATAAGACAGGAAAGAAAACTGAGATTTTGATGAAATCATGTGGTTCAAGTAACGAGCATATTTTGAAAATGCCCAAAATCTCAGGGCATTCATTTTCTTCTGAAAATTTCAGAAGCTGGAAGGTCTTACCATGAAATGTATCTTCTTTTTTTCTGATCAAACTAGGTGTGCTCGTAGGTGAAGATGAATTTTCCATGGAGCAAAATAAATGTAACATTTAGTCTGCCGTTACAGTTTCTTTTTCAATCACAGGGAAATAAAGCACTGTTAATATAAAACCATTTTTCTTTAGAGCAGGAGTTTTGCTTATTTCTATTTCAGCTTTTTCCTAAGTAAGTCTAAACTTCCACAATATGATGTTCTAATGCTTTTGAAGAGTTTGGAGGGAGGTTCCCCCCTCCATTTCAAATATTAATGATCAAGGTGGCAGGGGAAGAAAAGCTGAACTTACATTTGGCAAGTCTGAGCATATCCATCATTATCGAGATGAATCCTAATTTTGCAGCAGACAGATTTCCACCATCTACTTTAGGTAACTAAGCACGGAGTAACCCAATTAAACGCAAGGTTACTGCCTTCTGCGGGATCAGTTCCTGAATTTGGCTTGCTGGATGACCAACACAGTGTTAATAGAATGAGTAACTGGGGATGGAATTGAGAGGAGACAGTTACAAAGGGAGGATGACCCTTTCTCTGCCCGTATGGATTTTGATGGTTAGAAGTGATATTATAATTACTTAGGCACTTTCAATTGGCATGAGAATGTCACCTCTAGAGATGCTTGAATTAGACGTTCTAAAGATATAAGTTCATTGGGGCATCCAGCAGTACCTCCCGGTTCCCAGAACGTGGCATGGAGCCACATTGCATGCTAAGCCAGCAGTGCACTACTCCTCCCATGCTTGGTTTCCAAGAGAAGAGAACTCTTCTGTAGGCGCACAACCATCATCCATGGCCAAGATCCAGACTTGAGCCATCAATAGCTGGTTTCCCGAGACATGCCATGAAAACTTCCCTGCCATCAGCTTCAAATATGGCTTGAGGAGCCCCCCCTCTGGGGTCAAGCATCCCTGTTAGCAATCTTACTCAACTGTTGTCCACACTACCTCATCAACTGTTTAAGGACTTTTGCAGTCAAAAGGCAGTTTATTTTGATGTAAGAAATCTGCGGTAGGCCTGGTTGTCCACCTCCTCACTGAGGTTTATCTCTTTCATTCTGTTCAGCCCAAACAGTAAACTACTTCATCCCCTTCTCAGCAGTATTGCCTAAACCTCAAGAGAACAGCAAGACTATCAGGTTGAAACTCTTGCTATGCAGGATGGATAGTGCTGCTCCACTTCTCTGTCAGCACTGAACCATGTTTGAAGTGAAACATCTACTCCCAAATTGTCATTTCCCTAAAGGCCACAATGCATGTGTAGAATTAACTATATAATTAGATTATCCACCATCATGGCCCTGGCAGGATGAAATATTTTCAGTGTAAGTAAAACAGCTGTATTATGAGTTAGGAGTAAGGTAACATTTTACAGACTTTTACGCTACAACAAAGAAAGATAAGTGTGACATGAAAGTAAAAGTCTTTTATCTGTGTATGTCTTTGAAAAGTCAGTCTACACAGACTCAAAGCATCTGTTAATCAGGTTATGGGCCATATCCTGCTCCCAAAACATTTAATAGCTAAGCTCTCATTGATTTTCTCAGGACAGAAACATGCCCTAAAGGAGCACTCTACTTCATAGACCTGCTTGTTGGAGAAGCATTTGTACTATTCACAAAGGCAAAGCAATTTCCTGGAAGCAGAAACTCCTACCTGCAGTCTTAACAACTCAGACTATTTTAGGAACTGAAAAATTCCATCCAACATTAGGATTACTTTTCCAAAAATATTTTGTTCATGTTCTCATGCTGTTTCTATGCCACCCATGAAGGAGGGGGAGCTGCTTTTTGATTTACAGGAATTATGCTTTCTGTGGATCTTTTTTTCCTGACAGAATTCTTTCCCACTCTCATACTAACTTCTGGTCCCAAGCCTTCGGTTAGATGTGTACACGGAGGTGAAACATTTGTACCAATCTCCATAGAGGTGATGGGTATCGGGAATGCCTGTCCACATCAGACTGCAGAATCATAACCGATGTTCACGTCGTTATATAATTCTGACAGTGTTACATGCTCTTTACTGCTTTTGCTCCTGCAACTACTTCTTCAAGGCCATCCTTTATTTTAGCATTTCTGGTTTAGTTCTATTTACATGCCAGCCTATGCAAAATGCAGCTTTGTTAGCTGTTGCTTGCAACACTACCCATTCTCCTGCCCACTATGACACAGAAGGACACTCTCCATTCCACTTACACTAGGATCTTCGCTGTAGCACTTTGAGCTGCCTCAAAAATATGTCAGTAGTTAATTTTAAATCTATTAATTCCCACAGCTCGACAGAGGCAAACAAGTTTTTAAGGGCTTCCTGAGTACAAAATCTGGACCGAAATCTCTAGCTATATAATTTCATCAGCAGGAAGTACCTTTTGCAGACCTCACTGCTAGTCAGATAGAAACCACAGATTCCGCTTCTGTTGATAAACCCCCTACATTAAAGACTTCAACCTTCAACAATTTTCAATTCCAAGCAAAAACCCTGACAATTTTATTTCCCATGTGCTTCTCATTTTCCAAGAGAAATGCAATGTCCTCTCCCACTGCATATCAGTTTAACTCAGCCCACAACAGCAGGGAAAACTTTCAGAAGCTCATTTTCCAGAATGTTTGTTGCTTTACATTGGCTGGAAACAACTTCTTCCCCTGCATCTGTCCTGAAACTGCATGTGCATTTAGTCCTCTATAGTGGTAATTCACAATCCTGCGGAAGCTTTAAACAAATTGCCTTCAGGCTGCTCTGTTTCCACACCAGCAGCCTCTTTCTATTTCCACTTGTGTTACAGAGTCTCTGCATTAACATAAATGGGAACCAGGAGAAGTTCTAATGAAATGGAACTAGTTTCTGTTACTGTCTCATATAGATCCCAGCCTAAGTATAGTCCTATTTATTATATTTATATAGTGCTTGCATTTCCCTAATGCCTAAATATCTGAGGATGATTTGGGACTGCATTAAGCCATGTGACTAATATATGTCACGTAAAAATCCTATATGCCTTGTATGAAGTGCTGTCACAGCATAGGTTCTGCACAGTTGCCTTCGACAAAAAATTATGAAAAGCTCCAGGTTTACTTTGAATTTTTCCGTTTCTAAAACAGAAGATGATTGACTTAGTGCTGTAAGGAGAAGCCTCCATCCAGTCAGGACCACAAATCAACCCTTGCTTGAGGGTGAGAATCCCCAGTGGTGAAGTATTGGAAGATGAATAAGGGTAGACATGGTTTACCTAAGATTTAGGCAATATAGAATTTATTCACTCCTCATTGCCTGGCCTACAGTCCCAGTTGAATGAGTATGTTTCATTCATTAACTATGTAGATGAGTCTACCTTGTAACCACTGTAGTGCAGTGGTTAAAGCACTTCTAAAGGGCATAGTAAATGAGTGTTCAATTCCTGACGAAGCACATTCTAAGCTTCCATTTCCCTGAGAAGGGTGTTAACCTTTTTTGCTTTAGAGAGTTTGAAGTGCTCTGTACTCCCAATATAAAGGTGTCTAAAAAGGATTCAGCATTCTCTTGCCAAGAAAGAAAAAGAGAAAACTTTGCTCTTTAATTTAAGGGCTCATTTGGAAGGGAAGTCCTACATGTGAGTCTCTGTGTTGAAGACTGTTTTTAGCATGTTGACTAATAACAGTTATTTATGAAATGACCAGAAATCACTCTTGGAATATTCTTTAGTGTCTAGGCTTTTTTTGATCACAGGCAAACTATGTAATTACCAGGCTCTTAAATAATGTCCTTGTGTGGTTGCTCAATGAATCTTGTGGGGTTTATTTGGTGTATTTACGTGTGTGGGGTTTTCTTTTTCCCTTTCTTTTTTTTCCCCTTGCAGGGAGACTTTCTGAAGAAGGTTACATCAGCATACCCCCCATCAATCAGTCTACCATCAATTACCCTATAGATTTCCAAGTAGAGTCCTTTCTTAAAGGATGTGTATATGGGTACAAAGAGAGGAACAGTGAATCTGGTCTTCCGTATTCTGGACAAGTGGTCTGACAAGAGCCTACTCTGTCATGGAAGACACATGAGGAATGTCCTTCTCTTCTTTTTAAAATACTCCTTACTTTCCATTTAAAGAGTCAAGGTTGGGAATCTTGAAATCATGAGGGCATCTCTTCACAAACATAAACAAAAGTTCTGTGTCCCATCCTAGCAATTGTGGTCTGAAATATTCCACAGTCAGTGTCTCAGAAATTTTATGTATCTCTATCTTGCGAAATATTTTGAATAATGATTGGGCTTGTGGAAACGGTGTAAAACTGGCTTCCTAAAATGCCAGATGGCAATTTTTGAAACCTTAATATTCTTTCATAAAACTTTTTTGGATGTTTCATCTTAGCTCCCATGGTGACAAATTTGTTTTATTTTTCAATAGCTCATTTACTGAACTTAATGAAAGGAATAGAATTTCTGTGTCTTTCCTGTGTCTACTGAAAGGTTTAAATTCCTTTCATGGATGCATGAATGTACCTACAGTCAGAAATGTTCAAGGAAGGAAAAAGAGAAAGTGGTTTGTTGGAGAGGGCAGGCTTATTTATCTGTCTTTTTTATTATTGATGTATTTCAGAAAATCTACCCTTCTTAGACCTCTTCCATTGTCAGTCAAGCAAGACTTTTCCTGAGGGTGTTTCTGAGAGGCCATTCACTTTGTTTTGAGTCACATTTTGGAAGAGGCAGCATGCATCTCCCATCCACAACCCTCAGTATGCTTGAGCTGGGCTGTAGGGAGCTGTAACGTGGCTGTGTTGCCATCTGTCACCCTGAGGAAGGCGACTGTCTTATTTTTGCATGCAACCCACTGAGCAGGGAGGAAGGTAATGTGGGGTTTCTTTTCATCTTTCTGCTGTTTTCTCAGACATACTTGTTTTTCCCTATTTCTGCAAATAAAGTGATTAAGTTAAAGAACCGCCCAGAGAGGAGGCAGGGATGTCTTTCTGATGACTTTTGTGGTCAGTGGTGCACTGGCACTGAAAGGGAGTTGGCTGTGGAACTGAATTTTTTAGGGTGTTCTGACATTTGAGTTGTGATACGAGTTGAGGTAGATGCGGATGTTAATGTCATTATATCTGGTTGTAATCTTGGTTTTGAGTGATATTCTTGATAAAAGATGGGTGCCTTTGGGTAACCTTAGAACAAACTTCAGGTCAGGTTCACATAATATTATATACACTGGTGTCTCTGATGAAGTTTTGTGAGAGAAATCTGGAATTTTTTGTTTTGAACAGTAAATTCAAAGATAGTGATAGCAAGACGGGATTTGCATCAATTGATCTCTGACTTCTCTGGATGGTGGCTGGCAAACACAGTACAAAATTTTCTGTTCTGGCCTGGTGTACGAAAACATTAATATCAATAGAATCTGGAAGGAGATATTTGGCTTGAGAGGTTTAATAGCTTTCAGAGTATTATGAGCTGTGTTGGTGAGTTTATATATTTTTCTTTATTTGCATTGCCATAAAATCAAAAAAGTCTACTTTGGGGTCACAGACTTCTTGCTTGATACATTATGGTTGGGATTTATCTTGTCTCCTTTTAGCTATCTAAAGGTTAGACATCAAAGATCACTCTCTAGTCTATGAAGAGGGGCACGCAGCTTTAGAAGAAAATTCATGCTGCCTGTTTTAGGATAAGATAAATGGTCTTGCTGACGTTCCACATCTTTTTTTATCTACAGTGGTGGTAGACCAGGTGATTCTTGGAAACTGCAATTTAAATGAGTTACAGTGAGGTGACTGCAGCTGAACTAACCTCTCTCAATTGCCTTTGCAGACCATGGAGAGCACAAGCAGTTTAGTCATGACTCATCCCAATGATTTGAGACATCTGTTTCAGAGTAAGATATTTGAATGAGATCCAGTCATGAGGACTAGCTCAGGTGGAGGATTTGACATTGATATTTACTAAATTTACATTAGTTATTACTTAAGTAACTAACTTTTCTCCTAATTAAAGATAGGACAACTCAACTTGATCTTCTCTCTAAATATAAAAAAAGATCACAAAGATACACCTAATTAAGATGAGAACTAAAACAATGTAATGTCAGACTGAGTGTGAATTATCTGCCAGAACAGCTGGAGCACACACTGAAAAACATATTTAAGCCTTTTCGTAAATTGTTAAGGATCAGCTGGGCTGTTACATTTTTATCATGTCAAAACCCAGGAAACATACCACATATCTTTAATGGCAGACCACCCTTTAATCATAAATCCAGCTTCCTTCTAAACTACTTGCTAATACCAGGAAGATATTCCTTTCTGGTGAGATAGGCTGACAAGATATAGAGTTAATATCAGCGCTCAAAATTAAATATTTTTGTTTGTCTTGCTTGAGAAATGTGAACTTTAATATATTTTTTTCTGTTTCACCAATTAAAAAACAATGTGCTATCGATTTTTTCCATCTAGTGTTTTGGTTTTATTACTGATTTTTTTTGGTGTGAACACTTTTTAGCTGCAAAAATAAAATTCCTCCAAGCTAATCTTTTCTTGTATGGAAAACACTATAGATCTTATGCTTCTCTCTACCCCGGTTATATCTGCTTGTGTCTGTACAGGATACTCTTTGGCTCAAAAGTTAATATTTCAAGAACTCAAATAGACTTTTGCAGCACCAGATCGTTTTTCTGATCAAGGGATTCATTTTGACAGCTTTAGGAAAGCATATCAGCTCCAGTAATGGTGCTGGATTTTTGGAACAAATCCAATACTTGTCTCAAAGTACTCGAACATGCATTCACTTTTCCTTTTGTGTTCTGTAAGTTTGCTTCCAGATGAGGCCTCTTCCCTCCCTTATGAATGCAGGAATGAAAGGACTTCTCCTACATGCAAACAAGCAGGAAAATTTCCTTTGCAGAATATTTTTGAATATTACTGCTCCATTTGCATCAATCCAGACATGTAGTCAAATCATCACATTTTTTTTTAACCCTAATATGGCGACTAAAATTTGATTTCCCAAATATTTGTAATTTACCTCCTTCAGCTGTAACAATCATTTTGGCATTTCATTTCTAGTGTAGTTTGGGATTTAGGGAGGATAGTATGGGGCAGGGTCTGAAGTTTTATTGTGTTCTTGTTTCTTTGTTTCAAAGGGGAAGGGTTGTTTGCTTGCTTTGGTGGGTTTTTTAAAATTCTTATAAATAGAATTCCTACCATTTGCCTGCACACTCCAGGTACCTTCAAAGTAACCATCACCCTTTAAATTTTCAATAGAAAAAAGATTTGCTTTGGTTACGTACATGTACAACTAAGGAACTGTTGCCTTAAAAATGTGTACAGAACCAAAAACTGTAATCTTCCTTCCCATACTGTTGTCCTTTGACCTGGGTCAGTAAATAAAAATTACGGATTTAATCTCACAACGGGGAGATCATATATTTACAATGGTCGATTGAGGTTAGACCCTTTATAGCCTTCTCTTATTTTCATATCTCTGCATTTATTTTTCCTCTAGACATATGTCCGTTGGCATGCTTTAGTAAAGCTTTGCATTGGCAGAAGTCCCCAAAATAATCTGTCCATAGAGGAATTAGTCTCATGTTACCCTCAAAAAGATGAGTCTTACCTCTCTTCAGAATTGAAGATATCAAAGTATGGAAAAATCAAGTAACTTATCAGGTCACCTAACAGGAATTTTGCAGACTTATGGAAGATTTAGGAAGACTAGACTTTTATGTCAGCACTTTTGCCTTGGAGATTTAAGCTGATCCTTTGGGTCACTAGAACTGTTATTTGAATGGCATGGTTCTCTACATTGTCTTAAAATCTGCAGAACACAAAGCCAATATGTAAAGCATGATCTTGTCCAAAATTAACCTAAAAAATATTAAAAGAACACAACAAACCAAACATTGAGTGGTGTGTAAGAAATAATATCCAGTGTCATGTGTACAATATTATACAATGTCACTATAGCTCTAACTGGCATGAGAATGATAGTGACATCTAACCAATAGTACCGTTTGACTTTGGATGTGGGAACTGCTCGCGGGAGCTGCGATATCCTGACCACAGGAAGTCCATGACTGTTAATGTTGGTGAAATTTTCAGAGCAGAGGTCTTCACAGAATGATTTAACTATAGGCAGAAACTATAAAATATGAAGTGAAGCCAATTGTCACTGACACAAACTTGGCTCTCTTGAATTTAATAGGCAGTTTACTAATGGATTCACTGTAATGAAGAAGTTCATCTCAAGGTTGTCATGGAAAACATGGACATTAGAAATGGCAGGAAAGAAACCAAAGAAAGAATATGGAAATGGGATGCAGACAAGCTAAGTGGGAACATAAGAGAAGATCTGTAGGGAAGTGAGTACCCCATCCTTGTATTAAACAATAAAGTCATTTTTCATAGTCATAGCTGGAAGATGAGTCTTTAGAGTACCAGTGGTACTCTAATTCCTGAAACCATTAAATCATGAGGTAAATTAAAAAAAATACTTCACATTTTTTATTTCTTATATTTTCATTATTTGTAAGGGGAGTGAAAGGGGATTTTATTCATTAATGTTTGGATCTGACAATCACGCTGCAGGGCTTGGGTAGAGAATTTGCATTGTGGATGCTTATTCCCATGGGAAACCTGCTGCGTACTGAACTTACTTCAGAGGTCCTTGTAGTTTTCGATAATCCATCTGACTTGGCCAGAGCCACCACTCATAATGCTGGTTTCTTTATAAACCTCCCCTAAGTCTATGTATTTTTCAGAATCCTTGCGCTATATCTTTTTTTATTTCTATTTTTAACTGGACAACTTTAATGAATCATATCACAGGCCTGGCCAGAACACATGAAGCCTAAATCATCTCATGTAATACTTTTACTGCATCACTGGTAAAGTATTAATCCAGAGCAGTGTACATGAATCCTACAGCAGCAGCTATGAAAGGCAAATTGTCTTCTCATTATGTCTCCTCCTGATTTCTAACAGTTGATGTGGTCAGTCTGTGAAGGATGATGTTCCTTGTCTCTTGATATCACAACTCTGGGTCTTACAAAACACCCTGTCCCTTTATCTTAGTATCCTTTCGTAGTCTGGGCTTTTTTTAACATTATTTTGGTTTGACTTTCACCTTTTATTTTCACTGGATACTCCTTTTCTTTGTTGCTGAAATAACCAGATTATCTGTTCTTTTCAGCTTTTAGGGTCTACTCCAAAGCGCATTTAAGGCAATAGTTTCTTTCCTGCAACATCAATGAACTCTGGATGAGGCCCAAAATGGACATAAGTTAACTCGGTTTGATAGGATGGGTATTAACTATACTGATTGCTACTGGAAACAAATTTATGAGCTTCTCACTCTAGGAGCCAACCACAATAATTTTAATTATACAAAAGGAAGTATTTCTTGTGTAAAAACATTCCAACTACTTCCATTTCTTTTAAGCTACTTCAAAAGTGGGCAGAACTACAAAGTAGTATTGAAAACTCAGGATGGGGTGGAGGGGTATTTCCCTTCCTCTGAAATTCCTCCCCCATATATGCATACTGCTAAACCATCCCTAGCAGGGATTACTTTTATCTCCAGCTCATGAAGTAACTTCTGAAGAGCTTTTTGCTTTCGTCCATGGAATATACCACATTGTGCAAAATGGTATGTGAAACTCTTTCTTGAAGAAGGAGGTCGAATGGATCCCGCCATGTGCTTTCCCTCTCGTTCCTTTGCCAGTATCAAGGTTCCTGTTGTGCAGGATATAATATAGGATACCTCCGTCTCTGTTCAAGCATTTCAAAGTGAGCTCCCCACTGAAGATCATTGAGCTACTGAAGATGTACGCAAACTTGCTAAATTGCATATCAGGTGAGTAGATACAGCGAATTTATCCTTCATCTGTATGTAGCTATGCCAGTACTTTTTATTGAAAGTTTGTATCTTCTGGGAATCTGAACAGCTTAATGCCAATAAACCTACTGGTTTGATCCGCAGGACTGTATTTCAACACATAAGAGATACAAAGAGTGATACTTTTCCTCTGTCAGCCAAACTATAAATCTTTCTGTCAGAACTAAGCAGCCATGGTCCCGTGTTTGAACAGAGGTTCAGGTTACCCAAATTCAATTTTGGTTATGACTGACATACCCTACAACAGATCACACAGCGTGTAACACTGTAAATGCCTGCTTCCGTTCCCTTCCTGTGCCATAGTGCTCCTGTTTTAGGCTGTAAACTAAGTTAGGGATTGCTTTGTCATTCAGGAACGGCTTCTACTTATCACGGTGGGATTTCAGTCTCAGTTGGACCTCTGAAAGTTTCTCTTCCATCTTCTCTCATTTGGTACTGTCATGGCAATATATGTGAAGATGGAAGCAGGAAGGAGTTCTTTTCTCCTCTCGCATCTACCTGCCTTTGTTCATGTGTATTTGTATGTATAGCTTAAATTGTAATGTTATTGAGGAGTGTTCTCCCGAGATGTTTGGCTCAACATCTCTCAGCAGACTATCAAAATAGTTTTTACTCTGTAGCGTGCAGAAATTTCAGTTAAATAGAAAAAAATCAACAAATCTACTCAGCTTCTGTGAAGAGAATCCTACTTCTTTGTACTCACGTAAACCCAGAACAGAGCTGTTGTCTTTCATCTGATGATTTCAAAGGATTTGACAGAATTTAAGCAATGGAACATCGCCATGTCCTGGGAGGCAGGCAAGTCTGGGGCTAGGGGGATTAGCTCAGCCTCTCCCCCATAACCTTATGTCATGGGACTGCCACACTTCTCACTGGCAGAAGGAACAACCCCTTTACAAGGTAAGCACGGCACTAATGTTCTCCTTTGCTTCTGAATAAACCCCAAATCTGGAGACAGCAAGGAAAGGGACAGAGGTAGCCATGCAGTGTTAAAGGCAGCTGTAAGAGGGTGAAGTGTTGGTAGGAAGGCTGGAAGAAAGAGCTTGAGACAAAATGGCTACACCATGAGGCTGATAAATGTTCCCTCTGTCTTTTCTCCTGTGTAACTAGAGGAGAGGCATCAAAATGGGCTTGTATGGAGGAAATCAGGCTGCTGTGAGTGCAGGAATATCCCCCTACAGCTCTGGAGGTAGATATTTAACATACATAAGCACAGAAGAGCCCAGTGACTTCCTAAGGTAACAGAGGAAGAGGACACAACCCAAGCATCTTGACTCTTACGATACGGCTAGATGTGACTAGTCATCCTGAACCCTCTCCCGTGCCAAAGCAAACGGAGTGCTCTGACCTCTTAAATATATTCTGCTATAAAGATAATATTTTCCACAGATAGGAGTGCCATATGCATTATATATGAAGGTAGAACCATCAATAGTCTATTCATGCTTTCCTTCCTCTTCGCTATGTGAGACAACTCTAAGAAAACAATCTTGATGTAAATGAAAATTAAGAGATATAGGGAGAAGAACCACATAATACAAGCACAGAGGTACTGGCTCAGGGAAAGTTTTTACCCCTGAGAAGCAGCTGATGGCTCGCTTTCCATCAGAAAAAACACTCCCACTTACAGGCTTTTCAGTTTTAGTCTTTGGGTTGTAACAAAGCTCCCTGCTGTTATCTTGTTTTGCCGAATACCTGCACTGTAATAGAAGGAAAGATCCACACTGACAGGGATGGAAGGCAAGTATGGACTGAGTGGGGATGCTTTGTATAAAGAAAATAAATATAAACATTCTCAGAAGGGAAATATAGATAAGGGAATACATATTTTATGGAGGCTGAGCAGGTGAGCTTAGGAGAGGGACTTTGCTCTTTCCTGTCTCATGCTCAGCGCCTGCATGTGGATGCCAAGAGGAGGAGGATACAGCCTTAACTTTCCCTGGAAATTCACTGGAAGCTGGAATGGCCACATCTGCAAGCTCAGGGGAGATTTTGGTTTCTGAACAGATGTTTGGGTATCAGACCCATGTATAAACCTACGTATAAACAATATCGTTGTTGACCTAAGAAACCCTGCCAGCTCTGGTGGGCCCTGGGGTCTCTATTGCCTGCAGCACCCTTATTAATAGGGACTCCAGATAACAGAAATTTACTGAAATTTTAAATTATATAATGGAATATTTAAGTGATGTTCCCTGAAATAAATTAGACAAATTTTTTCTTTTAGACATTAAATTTTCTTCTCAAACAATGAAAACATGATTTATTTTCCTGTTAGGGAAATAGTTAGAGGGCCTAACTCTAAGTTAGGGAATAATAGTTGAAAATAAATAATGTAGTATTTTGGAACCTAAATCAAAAATTGTAATCCCAGCAAATCCCATTTAGATGACCTTTAAGCATAGGTCAGAGCTGTAGGAGCATGTGTTACAGAATCTGTCTTTGACAGAGAGGCTAATGAACATGGCATGGCTGATGTCAATGTTATGTGAATCTTAACCTTCAAAACAAACTAGTTGCATCTAAAATGCTGATTGGGACTGGTTCCTGGCCTGTGCTAAATCCCAGACTGTGCCTGGTAATTGTTGTGGAAAACGCCATCTGGCCCCAGTCCTAAGGAGTGACCTTCTAACAGTGTAGTGCTGTGCACTGCACTCTTGATACAGGCTTATAGAATCATAGAATCACAGAAAGGTTTGGGTTGGAAGGGACCTTAAAGACCATCTAGTTCCAACCCCCCTGCCATGGGCAGGGACACCCTCCACTAGACCAGGTTGCTCCAAGCCTCATCCAGCCTGGCCTTGAACACTTCCAAGGATGGGGCATCCACAACTTCTCTGGGCAACCTGTCCCAGTGCTTCACCACCCTCTCTTGGAAAAATTTTTTCTTGATATCTGATCTAAAGCTCCCTGCCTTCAGTTTAAACCCATTACTCCTTGTCCTATCACTGCAGACTCTTGTAAAAAGAACCTCCCAGCTTTCTTGTAGCCCCATCAGGTACTGGAAGGCTGCTATAAGGTCTTCCTGGAGCCTTCTTTTTTCTCCAGGCTGAAGAAGCCCAATATACATATATATATTGGGCATATATATAGAGAGCGAGCGAGAGCAAGAGAGAGAGAAATGCACTTACTTTCCATGTCCTTACACCTGCCAAGTCATTACCATAAGGAATAAGCCATACTCAGAAGGACATAAGGCACACTCAGGACCCTCATTTTATAACTGAGTACCCTAAGGCTTCTCAAATGTTGTAAATATTGATGTGGCAGCTGCTGAGCCCTACATATAAATCTTGACTATAACAGCTGCCCAGATTCCCTGCACTCTTGTTAACACCTCATATAGTAACTTGTGTTTGTTTGTGTATGTCTTATGCTTGAACTGAAATCTACCCCCTCTTCTTTGAAAACCTCTGTCCTGAGGGTTTCTCCAGATCATGCATGACACGCCGGTTTCATGCAAAGTGGAGGGGCATTTGCTTTCTGTTCATGATGTCAGTAATACAGTAACTTGGTAGAATTAGTGCCCTTTGGGATTTGCAAGATCCCCTTTCCATCTCCATCAATTCCTGGGAATGTCCTGACCTATTTTCATTCCTTCCGTGACCCTCTTCCACCCACAAGGGGAAGCAGAGGCCCTGCTTGCACAGACTGCATACTCCTGGCAAAGCAGGAACATGGTGTCCACAGCATCTTGTGAAGATCTTCCACTCAGTGGGGAAAAAAACCAACAAAAAAACCAAAAAACCAAGATGCCTTGAATTAGAACAAAGTGCCTACTAGTTAGAGACAGCTCTATAGAAAATGTAATTGTCTGTAGCCCTAAGTCAGCCTGCACATGTGCTGTGGCTTGCGGGGTATATGGCCTGGTGGCAGCAAGGAGAGGAGTTGGGAAGGTGTGAAATGCAGGGACACCACTCAGTTTAGTGTACTGTGGCATCCCATGGGATTCCCACCCTTATTGTGACAGTGGAGTGATGACAGTTTTTGTGGAGCTCAGGGAAAGAGAGCAGAAAACTCAAGCCCTGATGGGGTACTCACAGAGTTGGAGGGGAGGAGGACAATATCAGCAACGCCTTGCTGCTGTGGGTATGTTTAACCCAATGACTATTTGGATAAAATATTATCATTTAATTAATATTTTGGCAATACCAGCTTTTCATGTGTGCCAGTGCTTCTTCTGGGTACCTGCTTCCTTAGTGCACCCCTGCATCTCCTTACAGCCTGAGTTCAAGTCCATATCTGAGATTCTCAGGTCAGGAGGCAAATAGAAATTGTAGTGATGTTAAAAAATTTAATATGTTACCTTCCTCTGGCTCAGAGAAAGCAAGGAGCCAGCAACTACAGTAGGCCAAATGAAAACTGGCTCAATCTGATAGCTTTCCTCTACTCACCAGGAGCTGCAGTGCTGCACTGCCAACAGCAGACATGGTTTGGTGAGGCTGCAGGCAGCGGGGCATCCTCCAGAGATCTGAAATCCACTGCGCTGTCAGCATGACCTGGGGTTGTCCAGAGAAAAGTAAAAGATTCTCTGTTCGTTGGTGTAGTGACAGTATAGCTAGTAAAATAATCTGATCTGCATGGAATTTTCACAATGTATTTGCTCATTTTGTAGTAAGACAGGCGTTATTTGACATGGCTGGTGGAGTTTTTAAGTTTGTGCATAGGAAGAACCAATTTCTGCTGTTTATCTGTAATGCCTCATGTGGGGTTTCAGTGAAGGGATTTCCCAGACTCTGTCTAAGGATTTTGGAAAACATGTCTTGATGTTAACCATGACATAGATGCCGCTCCCTGTTGGGTTCTTCTGTTGTTTGGGATATGTTCTGTCACAGTGTTGAATTCCTCTGCTACAGAAGCACATAGGTTAATATTTATACTCAGAGATGATGGAAAAAATAAAAGGGAGCATTTTTTACTTTTTTCATTTTTGTTTGTGTGTAGAAAGTGAGGAAAAGGATTTAATTTGGAATTGCACATCTCAGGGACCGTAAATTTTGTCTGATGATAAATTTTTTTCCTTTTTTTTTCAGGGGGAAAGTAATAGAAATAATATTAAAATTATTTATTTGAAATGTTTTAGTCCTCTTCATTTATGTCTGGATAGTGACTGTCTCTTCTCTCATTCCTAGTGCAGGGACTGTCGGTTGTTACCAACAGGTTAATGGGGGGACATTCTATGAGTGGTAGTACCAGGGATAAGTAAGAGCATTGCTAGGAAAGATAACCTCCAAACAAATCTCCCACATACCTCACATAACAGATTTTTCCCAACTCCCTTCCCCCTTCAAATATAAACCATACTCATCCTTAGTGCAAGTAATAGTGAGGCTTTGCTGTTTGCCCTGGAGGTCAACAGACCTGAGCTAGCTCAGGGAAAGAGATCAGAAAACATTAAAAAAAAGAAGTTGGCTTTACTTACAACAGTGCCTTACTACTTAACAAATATAGTCCTGATCTTACAGGGAGACCCTTGCAGGCAGATTGCAGAATTCAAGGCCTAAACTAATATTTCAAATGAGCCAGACCCTTTCATTTTAATCAGAACTTCATTTTAATGAACTTATTTTGCCAAGAATAAACAATTCCTGAATAGTATTGTAACTTTTCCCCCTCCCACACATACTTCAAAACTGTCAAGGTACACAGGGAAAATATTCATTAGACATTTCAGGAAGTTATCATATAGCTTTTACGCCATGGCCTTATTCCAATTTCTTCCCTCTCTTTCCTTTGGTTTTTGAAAATCTTAAATCCCAGTGACAGTTAATTCCAGGTGTTCATTTCTGACAGAAGTGACAGCTTTGAACTCTGTGGAGGAAACCAAACCAGAAAGGGAAAGATAAGAAAAAAAAAAAAGAAAAAAAAAGAAAAAAAAAAAAGAAAAACAAAAGAAAAACCCCCTTTTGCTTAGATTAGTTGGGGAACCTCTTGGCACTGTCCACATTCTTCTCCTTCACCTTGGCTTCTTGCTTCACGTCTGAAAGGGAACAGAAGGAGCAGATAATCAACCAACCCCAGTGCACTTTCACAATTTCTGTATAAAATTTCACTTAATGCAATTGTGGCGCCAGGGCTGGGCGTATGATGGTACCATTCAGAATCTGTTTATATAACATGACTGCATGCCACTGCGATCCTTTAAATTCTTTTCTAAGAGCTTTACTCACTCCAGGTTCACTCATCCAAAACCCTTTATAATCTCAAATATCTGTTACTTTCTCCTTTGAGCAGCAGGGCTGGAGACAGGGGGGAAGGGGAAGGGCAGAAAGAAGAGGGGAAATGTGTAACTGATGTGGACGCTGGGAAGAGTTTGCTCTTTTCCCCATTCCTGGGGCAAAGAGACCTTTTCTGCTTTAATATAAATTTGGTAAGATGCACCTGCCTTTGTGGTGGCTCTGAAAGAATATAAGTAGAGGATTCAGGCTGCCCTGATAAATCCTTAAAAGCAGTTGCCGTGTTTGTATCATTAGTGCTGGGTGCGGTGTATGTGTGAATGCATAGACATGTCCTGGTTCCGGAGGGTTTGGGACCTCTGTGTACAAGTGTAGGGCAGCTGAGTGGGGGGCACAGAGAGGATGATGGGGTGTTGGTTTCTCATGGCTCCATGCAGCTGTGGTGTTTGCTTACTGCTTTCCATTCATGGCTAACACATCTGCAGCCTCTCCTTGTTCATCTTCTGTGGATGTTCAAGCACACCTTTTTGCCTGTGCTTGTGCTTGGGGAAAACACCCTGGAATCATATTGTCACATATTTTTCTTTCAGACCCTTCCTGGTAATGTTCTTTTTCATGATGTAATGAGAACACAAACAACCTGCATAGCAGAGAGGCTGCTGGTCTGCTGAAATCCTAGTTGCCAGAGTGACACAACATCATTGTTTCTTTATTTTTCCTTTCTTTCTCCATTCTCACTCTGTTCTTTGTTGATCTGGCATCCGAAAATGCATTTATCAGTGATATCACAGGGACTATAACAGTGTATTGCAGTAAATAGACATGTCAAGTAGACTTTGCTTAGGGAAAAGAGCCCCTTATAAAGCAATATTTTAATATGCATGCTCTTCCAAACCTATTAATAGGATGTTTAAATGCATATTCCAGCTTTTGACTCTGCTTGCATAATTTCTTCACAGTTTGCTTTAAAACAATATTATTGCCAGACGTGAAAATGTGTGTCTGTTTCCAGCAAGAACAATGATGGTCTTTCATTTGGATGGCACATTGCTCAGTCATTTTAACCTAGGCTTGGGGATCAAGACTTGCAGTTTCTCATCGTATGTCAAAAAGTACATTAGGCAAGTGAAAGATATTACACTGTGGGGTATGTTACTTATTCGTATAAACAGTTCTTATAGCAACAGCAGTACTGGATAAATAGGAGTTTTGTAGGGTATGTTGCTGTTGTACATTATCCAAAAATTCATTTCTGAATGAGAAAATGCTTCCACCAGGCAGGTAGGAATGTGCTATTGTGTAATCATGGCAAAGAAAAATGGTAGACCCCATCAGGATGTGAAGTATTGTTCTTTTAGAGTTGTACTGGTCATTTCCATGGAGTTCCTGATCTAAGGAAAAGGCAAGGAGACCAATGCAGTTACTCAGTTTGCAAACCTCTCCCTTTGTTAATTCAGCTGGTTGGGACTCAGTTTACCCATCGAAACAATCTGACTTCTCTTGAGGACTGCAAAATGCCAGTATCAAGAGCAAGATAGTTGCATTGCCAAAGGGAAGAAGAGCATGAGTGCTGGTTATTGTGGGACTGAGATTTTATTCCTTATGCAGCCCATAGTATAGAGCAGCTAGCTGTGTGTGCCAGCACAGAAAGCTTTTCATACCCAGATCGTACCAGTGTTTTCAGGACAAATAGCTGTAGGGACTACATGTATCAGGAACACACCAACATTTGAAGATCATTTTTCCTGTTAGCAGGCAAAATGCTCCAGGCATTAACGTTTGCTCAGTCTATCTTAAGGGAGGTATTAACTGCATCACGGTGCCTTTCCCCACTCCCCTCCCATCTCTGCAGTCACAGGGCACCATGTGCTGGTGGGGCACACACTTCACGTTAGAGTGACGTTTTTGTGTGAATTTATGGCACAATAGCTCTTTTCTTTCTGCTGGTCTAGTAGATACTTATTTCATGCTGAGGCATGGATGTCTCCCATGGAGGCAACACACAGAGTTATTTCCGTTAGGAGGACAGTTGCTGTCCACTGCCTAGAGAAAATAGCATATTCAGTCCCCTTAAAATCTGCAATACCTCTACACTAAAAGCGTGGTACGGAGCTATGTAACTGCTGTCGAGTGTTACACTATACTGCTGGCTTTGTGTTTGATACTAATGTTCATCAGGACTTTGTGAAGAAAATAAAACTTGCACTCAAATTTTTATATGCTTTCAACTCATAGTTGGGCAATTTTGATATGTTGAAAAGAAAAAAAATCCTTCCCTCTTCTGGCTCAACATGACTTTTTTGTTTTCAATTTTTGCTAATAAAATTAGAAAAAAGTAGAAAAAAAATTTGAAAAATAAATTGGAAAAAATTTGAAAAGCATCAAATGAACCAGAATGTATTTGTTGGATATTTGTTGCATGTTTTGCTTGTTGTTTTGGAGTGGAGTAGGTTTTCTGGAATCTCAAAAACCATGGTGGGATATGGAACTATCATTTACACAACTCGATTTACCGTGAGTTGTGACATGTTGGTATTGACTGGGAATTCTTCCTTGAATATCTGATTATCTGGATGTGCTGTGAACACATGGAAAATAATATTGACTTTAAATGCATGCCTTAATTCTTATCATAGTAGTGCAGGAAAAGAAAATTTATTTCCATGCTGTTTTCTTCATGGGCTTTTTACTAGCAAGTAAACACATCCAGTGATCATTCTGTGGATGTGTATGTTTTAATAGGCATTTTAATAAAGTAATGCAGAATATGTTTACTGCCATTCATTAAGAGTTTGATATCAAAATGTCTTACAACCTGTCTAAATTTATAATAACTGCATACTTGTGAATATTTTAGCTTTGCCTACAACCACCTTGGAGGTTTATCACATTATGCATAGAAAAATATTGTGGGAAAGCACAATAAATATAATCTCAGCAGCTATTCCCTTCAAAGACTTTCAGTTTTATGCATCTTGAATTCTAAATAGGTTTATTGCCAATTATACATGATGATGAAGCAGTAACACGAAGTATATGCCATATTTAAGAGACTGACACCAGCAGATGCTCTTGTAAATATATTTTGCTTCAAACCAAGAAATCAGTATTGTGAAATTCCCCCAAAAGCTTGCCGCTGCACTTTCTCAACTCAAAACTTGTAAGCATTCTTGCTCTTTGATGGATGGTTTCTTATAAACTCTCGCCAAAAGCAACCGCAACACAAAGATGCTTGTTTATGCCCAGTTTTTCCTTACTGCAGTAGTGTTGGAGGTATGCACAAAGCCCAGGACCCACTGTGATAACATCCTGTATCCAAATAAAATTTGCAGTCTTAAAAATCACAGACAATAGGGCCAGAGGGGATGTTGGGAGGGTCACCCAGTGCAACCCATCCTTCCTTGTCCTGCTGACAAGTGCATGGAGGAACAGATTACTTTTTTGAGATACCTTTTATACATAGCAGATGATTGATATCATATTTCTTCCCTTCTCAACCATAAGTAAGCCCCAGTTTTACTATCTTTTCTCCAGTGGCATGCCTTTTTTTTTTTTTTTTTTTTTTTTTATGTTCCTCTGGATGCTCACCTGTCTCACCTCTTTTTTAAACCATTTTCCTCAATATTGAACACTGCATTTCAAAGGAAACTGCGCAGAACGGAAGGGCTGTTTCACAGGTTTTACTAAGTATGCAGTGCAAATAGAGACAGAATAAGAAGGAAGTATTTTATAGTTAAATTTACATCTTTGGAAGAGAGACAGAGAGAAATTAAGCTCTTGGTCCTGCAGATGTAGATACTCTCAATTAAGTTCACTAACCGGGATGACCTACGGAATCTTTGGTTTGGTTAGCTCCAAACATGCACCTAAGTATTGCTGCAGGTTTGAAAAGCAAAAGACACTCCCAGCCTCATGTCAAAGTGAAGCTGTGAACAGTACCCAGCACTGCCTAGTCTTAATTCAGTGCCTTAACCACAAAACCACAGGTGTTTTTTTCTTTTCCTGTGAAAGATGAGGTTTCAGACCTTTCAGAAACAGAAAATAATACCCACCTGTCCAGTAGAGACAGTTCAGCTTGTTTTATCATAGCAATTTCACATTTTGTTTTCACTGTTCTCAAAACAGGCAAAACAGAAACGAGTTCCTCAAAGTCTGTGATAATTTCAAATGTGTTATTCCTTTAATGTTTCCCTTTGTTTATGACCTGGCCCAAGGATCTTGATGTCTATATTTACACACACTCCAAAGGGTTAAATGATTTTGAGATTATTAACTATCAGTAAATTTTTTATTGATTACTCACTACCTGTGGTTGAACAGCCAACCAATACAGTGCAAGTCCTAAAACAACTGCTTGGTTTTCTTCATTCATCCAGATTTCCTTAAAATAAGATCCTGCTTTTTTTCACAAGGCTTGGATAAAATTAGTCTGGAGCTGTGACAGCACATGGCTTTTTATTCCACCAAGTGAATCTTAAGAGATTTTGATTCTGAAATACATACATGACCCTATGAATGAGACAACCCCAAGAATGAGACAAAATATGCCAGAATCCGGAGAAACAACTATTCATATTTGAAATGTGAGCAAAGTTTTATATGGAACTTTCATCCCAAATGTATGGTTTTTTTTATTCACTCCTTATTCAACTCTTTCGCCCCTACATTGCACCTTATGAACTTAACAGAGTCTGTCTCCATTTGTGTGTGTTAGCACATCTAACGTTAGTATTCTTAACATCAAAGAAACAATAATGAAAATTCATGGCACATCTGAGAATGTGTTTCCCATTCAGGAAAATACATTGAAATGCCTTTAAGCCTATCCATATTAAGGACAGCATGTAAGCAAATAACTTTAATCTTGTACTAAGTATGTGCTTAAATAAATGAAGATGCCTTTCCAGCCTATATTTTTCACATTGCTTATAAGCGCATCAGAACTTCTCTAAGCTTCACTTATTGGCATAGGGAGGATCTTATTGTTACAAGCCCAAAGTAGGAGGTCTAATAAAATTTCCTAATCTGATGAACCATATAAAAAGAACCAGAACAAATATAATTTTATATCTCTACTGGTAGGAGGGGAAACAGATGATGTGGCTTGAAGTTTGCTTCCCTATCTTTTATTAGGCTGTAACTTATACAAATTGTATCAAGCGCTACAATAAAATGAAGCTGGATTTATTTGTAGGCACAGATATTCTTAAAAAGATGTAATTTTTTCAATCCGGTAGGAAATAGAAGCTGTACATAAAATTACACAAAATTTAGAAGAAAAGCAAATAAAATACAGATGATGGTATTACGTTTTAAAATACGTACTTACCATGTGTTGTCATTTCCCTTTCTGAAAGCTCATTGTTTCAGGTCTTTCAATAAAAATTACAATTTTTGCACAGACTAATAGTAACAAACTGCCTAAGTGAAACCACTACCAGAATATCCTCATAATGAGGCGATATGAGATAAAGAAGTACACATAAGAATAAAACATTCTAAACAAGAAGGGAAAAAGAGATTTTGGAAAGGATCCAAGCTTTATGTTTCAGGTGTCAGACATTCACTGATGAATGGGTAGGAGGAAGTTTACCTAGCAGTAATACCTCGGCTCTGATTCATCTTGCTAAAGTTTAGGTGTCTAGGTAACGAAAAATCTGTTGTCTAGTCATGGTTAATTATCTATGTTCCTTTTGCAGTCATTATAGAGAGAGATAGGCACCTCTGGAAGGTGATTCAGTCTACCTATCTCAGGACATTTATGTGGGGATAGAATGAGTCTCTATCTCTCCCAGTGCCTACTTTTATCCATTCATTACAGAGGGAGCCTAGGTGGTTAGCTTAGATTAGATGCCTGACTTGTAGATAACTAAATTGAGGTGAGACGATTCTCTCCATCAGTATTTACTCTTATTGTTGATAATGGGCATAATATCCACTGATATCAGGATGCGAGGTTTATCTGCACACTTTGTGGGATTTAACCAACAGAGTTCCAAATGGCAATAATGCTTTCCAGAAACAGAAATTCGTGCCTGAATTTGTACTTGCCCAGGTCATCCCTTCCAGTGGCTGGAAATAAGAGTCTGTGCCTCCCATCTCAACATATTGTATACCAGTGAAATGACCAGCTGCCATTCTCCACCCCAGAAATAGATGCATTTCAGAGAGAAGAGCAAGAACTGATTTATACATCTACAAAATCAGCAGCACTTAAATACTGCCTATTGTTCAAGAAGGAGGTAATAGTCTTCTGGATTGTTACAAAATCCAATTTTCTCCTAAACTTCTCAGTAGTCTCAGATTTAAAAAAATAATAATAATGAAAAAGAGTACTCAAAGTGTACCACAGACCTAGGTTCAGTTCTGCAGATGGATCACTCCCTGAGCTTCTTCTCATATGCTGTATGCTGTAAGGTGGAGGAGGAAGATGCCACACGAGGAGGAGGTCTCTCTCCACCACCCCTGTTCTTTAACAGAGAAGGCTCTATGCTCTGAAGCAGGTCCAACAATCCCTATGACACAATCCAGTACAACCAACCTCAATGTCACGCTGGTAAAAAAAGCTGTCTTGGGAAAATAATAAATAAAATACCCAACTGTGACACAATTTTCTCATTATTTCAGGCATCATAAATTAAAAAACAAAAGTGGTGATAGAGGTAGAGGTACTGCAGGAGGCAGGAGACTTGGGCTGAATGCTAACACAGGTGACAACTAGTTCTAGTCACAGTAAGTATGAGTCAAGCAGCCAAGGTTGGCCAGAAATAATTGATTTTAGGAACGTAAGTAGATAACAATTTAGCAAAACTGAAACTGTGTCTGGCACATGGTTGGTTAATACAGGTCATAACTCAAAAAGTGAAGAAAAAAAGGCTCAGAGAGTTTAATATTCTCTATGACATTTCCAAAAATATTGTCCAAATTAGATACAGAGTTCCTTTGGCCTCCTCAGCTATTCTAGCACACAGAAACCAAGCTTTAGTGCTCAGTATTTAGTGTCTTTAGCTGCCAGGTGAATGGCAAGTCAAGAGAGGACCAACTTCCGAGAAATTTCTAAGTTCACTTCTGGTCTCTACAGTCCAGAACCTAACTCCTGACTCCAAAGAGGCACCTCAGTTCAAACGAATGATTCAATCTTGAGATGTGTCCTGAGGCTGGGCACAGAATCAGAATCAGAGAATGGTTTGGGTTGGAAGGGACCTTAAAGATTGTCTAGTTCCAACCCCCCTGCCACGGGCAGAGACACCTTCCACTAGACCATCTTATAGCCCATCAAAACTCTCACTGGTATTTATCGATGTAAGGCAAGTTTGTAAGAAAGAGGTGATGAAGTTAACTGAGGAAAAAAAGAAGAAATACATTCCCTATCTTTCTGATTCACAAGCCCTTTGGCCAGATGAATCTCTGTTGTGCTTCAGAGCTTGGTTTTTTTTGTTGCCCTAACTCCAGCCCTGCCCCCTGCCTCAGCCATACTGATTAGTCTAATAAAAGCTGTATCCTCTCTCTGCAGAGCTTATCTTTCTGTATAAAACTAGAGTTCTAGAGAGGTCTGTGTGGAAACAATTTAGTTTTGTAGTAACTTATAAGAATTTAATTGGTAAGTTCTCAGACCACTTCTTCCTGAGTAATATTTGAGTACTGATTCTGTAATGGACATTACTTTGGTTTCTGCAGAATGACAAAGGTCTTATTAGATCATGGATGGTTCTGATCTTGGTCATGATTCTTAAAGAGCATAGTTAAATATTCTGTTGAAGAGAGTTTGGGTGTGTGAGCAAATGTCTTTCACACATAAAGAGATTAATTTATACAGGGTTAAACAATGTATTACTGCAAATTCTTTGGAGCAGGGATCGTCTTTCTGCTCCATGTTTAATGGCTTAGAGCAATAAGCTTCTGGCTCTTAGCAACTGCTGAAACACAAAAGGTAAATAAGGGTGTTTAGAGCTCGATCATTGGCCCTTGCTCTACTTAGTAATTGTTTAAATGTGTGACTCCCATGTACTTCAGTGTTACTGCAGGCCAGGTTGTCACCCAGGTACATATTGCAGAACTGGCCCTAAAAAACAGACAGCGATTCTCATTGCTTTCTCTGGACCAAAAGAAAAGAAAAAAATCAACCTACTGGGCTATTATTCTGGCCTTTCTTTGATCACTGACTTCACTTAATTTAAAATTAAAGAAAGATCAAAAAGAATAAATGCATATTAAATTAATAGCACCTATTCAAAAGGCTTGCATATTGCAGATAACAAAGTAATGTTCACAGAAAAGATAGAGATACAGAATAAGATGGAATTTCCCCTACTTGTTATCGTTTTCAGATGTCCGTATTCATGCTCATTTAATCATTACCATAATCTGTATAGAAAAATGGCTGTGACAATCTGTATCTCACTATACACACATACACATGTATATTAGTTGGAAAGGAAACACAAGACCTGGTTCTTTTCTCCCTTATCTAGGCATGTATACAGGATAATTTGTCCAGGATGTGGATGACCCAAATGTCATTCATTCTTTATGCATTGGATCTTCAAACTTCCACCATCTTTTGTCCACAAGCATTGCCTAATCACCAGCTAGCAGGTTGTATCAGAACTGAAAATAAGCAATGGTGTTTTTTCCTGTGGGGGTCCGTGTTGAGGGTTCATGCCATAGGGACCCTATGTGTCTGTGGCCTGACGGTCATGATGTTCAAATAAAAAGTCTTGAACTTTTTTCCACACATCAATCTTATTTATTGTTTTACAAGTTATGGGGTAAACTATGGGGCGAGCAAACCCTCAAACCCTGGGGTGTTAGAACCAGAATCCAGTTTCGCCTTTTGTTTTGAATGTTTTACCTACTGGATCCCAGTGTCACCGAAACATTTGTTATGATTTTTGAATAGACCTGTGTAATTAGTACACAGTCAGACTGATATCCTTCTTATGTTCTCTTCCCAAACATTGTTTTATATGTGTTCCTTCTGTCCCAGGAAACAAAGGTAAATGACACAAGATGAAAAACCGGTTCTACCTGTGTCTACTATATTGTATTAATCTTTATTGGATATTTTACCTGTTTTGTGAAGAGATGTAGAACCTTGATCCCCTTAAATTGGGACCTTTCTATCACATCTATGGTCATGAATCCTCAGGATATGCCACACAGTGGCTTCACAGCACCAGTCTCTTACTGTGACTCTCCTTGCCCCAGACTGAGCCAGTGAGTACTCACAGGTGGGGCTGGTGCAGAGCAGGCTGGGCCCAGGGTGGGAAAAAAGCTATGCACAGGACTGAAAGCTGGTGGGGCCAGGGGGTGAACTTGATGTCAGTGGTGTGACCAACTCAGCCTGCAGCTTGGTGTGCTGTGGTATCCCTGTGGTTCAAATTCGCACTTCAGATTCAAAGTGACTTGAACTTCTTTGGCTTTCCCAGCCCAAAACCACGCATTAAGAAAATGACTTTCACGCCCTTGAAGTGATGATATTTTGAGGTGTCATGTTGATAACAATGGAGGCTGCTTTGCTCTTGAAACATGAGACTAGGATCGGGCTGTCGTTGTTTTGCCAGATTTTGAAGGAGGTTGTTTCTCAATGGTAGATGGTGGTTCTGCACAGTTTCATACTGTATAAGCCCCCTTGATTAAGCTCTTTTCATTTTCAAATTACTTAATTACCATTCCTCTTGCTTTCAAATAAAAATGTGCAACAGCTTATCTCATTCATATAAGGCAGCTAGTAAAGCAGGCGGTATCACCAGGAAATTAAAAAAATAAAATAATGATAATGCCAGTCGGCTGCAAGAAGAGAATGAAAATTGACTCTTAGTGATGTTATATATTAATTACACTTACCCTTATTTAATGTCCCCATTATATCTTACAGAGCAGTGTTCAGTAACCTTAGTGTAAATGACAGTCTGGTGCATAGCGTCAGTTAAAGGTACCCTTCTACGCTCTGCTGTCTCAAAGAAGCCAATTTCATTTATAATTTTGGTGATATTTCTGTTCCTTGAAAAGAATTTAACTTTTCCAAACAACATCAAATTTCATCTCTATGAGACAGCTTGGGTCAGCTTTTAGGCAGACATTAGTTTCAGAACAAACTAGAATATTCCCATGCTAAAGTGGGAAGCCAGTCAGACCTTAAATGGAGATTGATTCCAGTTTCACTGATTGATAAAAAAAAAAAAAAAAAAAAAGTCTAGGTATTTTGTGAAGCATATTGAGAAGGAAATATGTTCCAAAGGCTGTTAAAAGATTCTCAGCAATTCTTGGGACATTATGAGATTTTTGCATTGATTTTTTTTGAACACTTTCAAGTGTCTAATAGAACAGAGTTAATTCTTTGGCAAAACCTTTTTTTTTTTTAAGTGAAAAAAGCAGTCAGCTGTACCAAAATGTTTAATGGTGCCACCTACAGTTTCCCAAATTGTCCATCCAATTTAAAAAAAAAAGGATTTTGATTAGTATTATAGCACTGCATTTCAATATCTTCTGTGGAAATATTGTTTCCAGAGAGTTAATTTTTGTTTCTATAAAATTTCTGCATATTTTTTTCAGAAAACATGATATTTATAAAGATTTCTTTTGCTTAAAAAAAAAAAAAAAAAAAAGAGAAAGCTTGTTTTAACATGCCCCCCCAAGTTTTTTCAAATCAAACAGAATCATCATTTACAGAAAACGAGCCCATTATGCAGGTATCTCAACTGACAAGAAGCGCTGTGCATAAATTTAAAATAAAAAATATGAGCCATGTAGAATGGCTGAGGTTTCCCATTATTGTCCCAAAGACTGGCCTGGTAGGGATCCACCATGCCCTGTGAACACAGCTCTTTCTGCTTCTGTAAGATCTGTTCAACCTTATTCAGTTCAATAAGTCAAGTAATTTTGCCAGTTACTTGATAAAAACTCATTCTTTCTTAGATATTTCTTCCCTAGAGAAAACACATTGTAGAGTTTAAAAAAATTGGTCGGTTTGCCTGCTACATCATTGTCCAGAATTAATTTTTTTCTGTAAAACGAATGGTTCAAAAAGTAAACTGTTAAGGGCTATAGACACAATCAAAATCTTCCTGGTAGGCAGTAAGCTTGATTTTGGTTGCTAAGCCAGTCAAATTTTTAAAAAGTATTTTAAACTTTTTCCTCCAGTCTCTAGGACTTTTCCCTAATTACTTCTTTCCACAGAGACTGTTTTTCCAGGGTGATTATGTAGATTTATGTTGAAAGAGCACTAGAGAACAGAATCTGGCCCATATTGCTATCAGGAACGTCACGTCACCGTTAGCCCCTATGCACTTTGTGTACATATTGAAAAGTTACAAGTCCAGTGCAAATCTATATCCTGTTTGGGCTAGCCTTAAAAATCAATAGAGTTGGTGAAGTTCCTCTGTCTGTAACCTCCTAATACTGTAATTACAAAGTCACAATGGATGTAATTGCTCTATAAAACTTCCACATGCCATGGAAGTCCATAATCACTGAGAATGAGATTGACAAGGTGTACCTTGTATGTTATTGTTTTTTTTTTTTCCTCGGGACAGTAAGGCTCCATTTAGGGTGTGTTGTGGCAGGAGGACTGGGTACTTTTTTCTTCCTGGAATGATGAAGTGCAAACAGTTCTCTCTTTCAGTCCTGGAGGTTACAGGTGTGCCACCATGTTATCCATATCACTCTGCAGCATTCTTCGCAGCTATCATCATGCCCGTAAAATAAATGAGGCTCTTGCTCATGCCTGAGTTTATACACTGTTAAAAATTTACTGTCACCTCCTGATTTATGAACTTGCTTTGCAACTTTCTAAGCTTAGTGGTGGGTGACACTTTCTCTAAGTAGTTTCAGCTCTCTTCTCCCACACCACGATAATATGATGCTAAGCATGTTTTTTCAAGGAGATACTGGGCTGTTCTGTCCAAGAAAGGGTGATTAGGGCAGAGCCACCTCTGAGTTCAGTGAGCGATGAACCTCAAATGGCTCACAGATTCAGGCTGAGGCAAAGCCTTCAAGATTCAAAGTTTTTTTAAAATATTCAAAGCTTCTGGTTATTCAAAGTCCGTCTTAACATCTTTTCAGAACTATCCTATTTAGCTCATAATTTTTAAAAAAAATATCTGTTTCCAACTGCAGGAAGAAAGGGCATATTTTTCAGCAAGTTGTTGAATATTTACAGAGGTTAGCTATATAAAAATTATTTTGTCCTGAGTTTGCTTCAAACACTTCCTATTTTACTTTATTATTTTCATGGACAGGTTTATTTATTGCATTGCTAATGCTGAATCACAGATGGGCTTCTTTTGAAAAGTATGGGAGTTTTGTCAGAGACAAAATCTGACTCAAAAAGGACATGCAACAAATACTCAGCAGAAAAGAAACAGTGTTGGGAGAAGCTTCTGTTGGTCTTCTGACAGGTGAGATAGTCACTGTCAAAGACCACTTTCTGATGACACACAGAAAACAGTACTTCTGACTCAATTCTTGAACTTCCTTATGATGCAGATAATGTCTTTGTATGAAAAGAATCTCACAAATACTTTAAATATCCAAAACTTAGTCTCTGTACTTGTTTTAATCACATCAGGCTCTCACAGTGGAATGAAGAAATAGTCCCAGAGGTGATATTGTCATGCCCACCTCAGATAGCTGGTTTTCAGTGAACTGCATCACCCTCTGCACATGCTTCTCTCTCCCTCTTTTCATATTAAAGAGACCCCAAAGTGATCAGCTCATCTTTGCATGCGTAACTTTTACGTGTTTACATCCGCACACCCCTTCAGAGTCACATAGTTCCCCTATAGTGACAAGAGATTAATTAGGGGAGAGTGATTTTGTGTGTTTGTACATGATCTGGTCATGGGGAATAAGAAAAAGGATTAGCTAATTGGCTAATCACTATGCAAACAATTATTTTGGAGCGCTAGAGCTATTCCTGTCTTTGAACTTCTCTGAACAACTGCACACTAACCATGTTTTGTTCACTTGTTTCAAAGAACATGGCATGAAGTGTTGATGACTCAGCCAGCACTGGCCAGGTTGTCTTCTGGGATGAACAGCAGTCGTATAGGACTTACTCTGATTTACACAATGTAATTATGCTTCTACAGTTAACCTGTCCACTCTCACAGACTGTCTCCCTATCTAATGCTTGCATACAAGTCGTCATCTTCCCTCTCTGCAAGAGAGCTTTCAGCCTGATTAGTAGCTGGGTAATGAGCTCTGCTTGGCTCTTGGCTGCAAAAATGGATGTAACAGCATACGGTGGGATCCTGCACTGGGAAGATCCCCATTAGAAAGAGAATTCCCCAAATGCAGGATGAAGGATATTCTTTTCTCCTCTATCAGCTCACTGGAGTAATTTTGATACTGAATTAAACTCTCAAAGGAAATGAGTTCCTAGACTTTTTTCCCCTCAGAAGATAGATATCTGAATAGATAAATGATAACTCAATAATACACCAATGATGTGAGCTGTTCTGCAAATGAGAATCCAGGATGGAAAGAGACAGTCAGGCAGGGGGGGAAACTCAGAGCTTCAGCAGGAGCCATGTGAGGAATTCTGCAACTGCCCAAGTCTAGTTTCACCAGGAAGAGGAGAGCAGCCACAGGGAAGGAGGGTGGGAAATCTCTTTAGCCTCTAGAGTAACACATTTCCCATGTTTTTGCTGGCATTTGGCCCTCGGCAACTTTCCTGCCTGGTTGTGAGTCACAGCAGTTCAGCCTCTGCCCGGAACAACTCCAGCCAGTTCAATTTTGATTGACCGAATGTCAATTATTTCCCTCTTTATTTGGTGTGTTTGTTTTGGTAACCTTTCTTCATGGAGGAAGTCTGGATCTGATAGCTTTCCTGTTTCATTTCCTACCTGTGTTTTATGGGTGATCATCTTTCCTTGTTCTCAAGCAGCAAGTCTCCATGCAGTTTCCCTTATGAAATTATTTTTGCCATCCTTTTAAATTCCCAGCAGAGATGCTGAACAGTGAGGTAGACTTTTCTGGTAGGTATGAAGCACAGCTAGTATGAAGCATCATCCCTGTTAAACATCCCTCCAACGGTCCAAAAAAAAAAAAAAGAAAAAAGAAAAAGTGTATGAATAAGATAATAAGGTCACGAAAGGCGCTATATTGGGTACTAGCTTAGTTGCTTAGTTTCCTTGAATTAGTAGAATATATTTTGGTATTTTGATAATACTCATCTTACTTTTGCTCACAGGCATTGCATTTTCTCCCTGAAGTAAGTATTAGAATGGAAAAAACCAGCTACAAAATACTATAAAATATACCAGGTTTGTATTATTTTGTAGAGAAAAAATGAGGAAGCAATATTTGGAAACAATTGGTTTATGTTTGTGTTAAAAAATATACTGCAGTTCTGTTTTGAGTTCAGACGCAATTTTAATGTAGTTTTCCTGTTGGTTATTAATTACTGTCTTTAAATGGGCTGGGATCATCCAAAGCTTCTTGGTTTATTTTGGGGTTTTTTCTGCTTGTTTGTTTTTTGTTTTAAATTATCTTCTGAAACTTCAAAATAACCTGGACTTGAAGTAGATAAAAAATTGAAAGTTATTTTTTAATGTTATCCAACTGGAGAGTAGAAGGATAGTTATTTTGTATTTATAAGATGGGGGGAAGTCAGGCAGCTTATATGTAAAGGATGAATCTGACTGTATCCTCACTGATATAAATCTGTTGATTTTAGAAATCTTACCCCTGTTCTGCTTTGCTACGCAAGAGATGAAAATTAGATTCTCAGTGCATTGAGGAGTATTTGTAATAATGAATCATGTGATAAAAACTTTCTTCTGCGTGTTGAACAAGGAACTGTGGAGCTCATCCTGCACAAACTTTATTGAATCACTGTTTTTAATGTAGTTACTTCTAAGTGTTAGTATAATGTAGAATTTAGAAGGCTAAATTCATACTTACGGCCACTAATGGACATAATAAATTATATGACACTTCATACACCATATACTCAACAACAGCTGTGGTATATGAAGAAAGATTGATGAACTCCATGCAAAGGGTTATCATGATACTCTGGGGGTGCTGGTGGGTGAAAAGATGGACATGGGCTAGCAGTGTGTGCTGGCAGCCCAGAAAGTCAACCATATCCTGGGCTGTATCTAGAGACACATGGCCAGCAGGTCAAGGTAGGGAATTCTCCCTCTCTACTCCGTTCTTGTGAGATCCCATCTGGAGACCTCCAGCTCTGGACCCCTCAACGTCAGAAGGATATAGACCACTTGGAATGAGTCCAGAGGAGGCGACAAAGATGCTCAGAGGGCTGGAGCATCTCTGCCATGGGGACAGGCTGAGAGAATTGGGCTTGTTCAACCTGGAGAAGAGAAGGCTCTGGGGAGAACTTATAGCACCTTCCAGTACTTGAAGGGGCTGACAACGAAACTGGGAGGGACTTTTTACAAGGGTCTGTAGTGACAGAAAAAGGGGTAACATGTTTAAACTGAAAGCAGGGAGATTTAGATTAGATATCAGGAAGAAATCCTTCCCGGAGAGGGTGGTGAGGCACTGGCACAGGTTGCCCAGAGAAGCTGTGGATGCCTAGAAGTGTTCAAGGCCAGGCTGGATGAGGCTTGGAGCAACCTGGTCTAGTGGAGGGTGTCCCTGCCCATGGCAGGGGTGTTGGAACTAGGTGATCTTTAAAGTCCCTTCCAACCCAAACCATTCTGTAATTCTATGATACTTTCCAATTCATTTCTCTTATTGTACCTTTTCTTGCAGACAAACTCACATTTCAGGTGCTGTACTAAATCAAGTCATTACTAATAACTCTAAAAGTTTTACTTTGAATCTACTGAGATATTTTTGAGCTAATGATATCAGAAAGAGACATTTCCCCCATGTATTTATTCCTGTTGATGGATTCAGAGGGGCCATTTCATATTTCATTGCTGCAATAGCCATTGATTTCCTTCTGGTGTGCATCTGAGGTTCCTTTTATCACCAATGGGAGTCATATATTCATGTTATACTGAGAACAAGCCCTGATACATAGCCATTTTTCTTCAAGTATAACTGTAATAGCAAAAATATACCAGATGCTTTCAATTTTCTTTTTAAAGGTATGTATGTTTAATTGGAAATTCTGCACAGACTTAATTACTGTTCCTTAGAGCTGCTTGAAAAATTCTCCAGGAACCTTTTTCATTATATTTTTCATAACAAGATACAACCTTGTTTTGGCTGGCTAGACTTTCTTGGACACCAAAATGTTGCCAGAGCAGTACTTCATCCTTCATCCTATACTTCACACCTGCCCATTTAAGTCTTTGTCCCAAAACTATGAAGAACAATGGTGAAGTTCCCACTTATCCCAGCTGACTATGGATCAGTCCTACAATAGACCTTACGTCAAAATTCAAAGAATTTGATGCTAGCATGGATGTTCCATCTTTTCTGAGAATGAAACGAACGGAAACCCTACATCTAGATATTTATATATTTTTGTTTCTCATGTTGATTGTGTTAGTTTTTGAGTCAGTTTTTCCATTGGTACAGTTTCCCCACACTTCATTAAATTCAGTCAAATTCAGCAACGCATTTGAAACTTTCTTATATTCCCATTACCAATCATATTGAGTATGTTAGACTACAACTACCAAAATAAGAAAATATGAGCCTAATTTACTACAGTCTTTGAGCTAGTCCATTAAAATCATGATTAATTTCTGGAGCATAATTTATTTACTTACAATTTATAGCATTATACGGTTTTTATTCCACTATTTTCTGTTCAAATGCCATTCAATATTTTTTCCTTTTTTTTTTTTTTTTTTGTTTGTATAAATCTCTGTGTCTTACCCATGTGATAACGCTTGTTTAATATTATACTGCAGTAGAAGTCAAAAGAAATCTAATCTTTTTAAAATGCTTATCTGGGGCTCAGACAATAATCTGGAGTTTGGGACATGGAGGGCATAAGGGAGGAAGAAGGACTTTTGTGCTCTCCCCATGTCAGTACAGTACTATTTACATTAAGCCAAGACCCAGAGGCCCCAGATAGTATTTCACTCAAGCTGAATTCTGCTTTACGGGCACAAGCAGTCCAAAAAGTTTAGAACTTAATCAGAGAGTAAGTATAAAGTTTACCACAGGAAGCAGAGATGTGATGTTTGAAGAGGCTGCTCCATGGTCGCAAAGGAGTAGAGTTGAGGATGCAGCCCAGTTCTTCAGTGTAGTGGTCAGGGGCTCTGCCAGTGGCTGATCGTGCGGACATCAAGAAAAAGGAAGATATTCAGTCCATATTTGAACTTATGAACTGCCACAACATTGGCTCAAAAGGGAACCTCAGCAAAGTTATTATATCAGCACAAATTTCTAGATGTCTCTACTTTGTTTCATAAAGAACTGTAATTAAAGAAACGATTATAGATATATATGTAAACACTTTTTCTTTCCAACTAAACTGATAAATGTGCATTTTCTCTGTTTCTTGTTTCAATACTTTTACTGACTCCTTTTCTGACTGTGCTCCTTTGACTTTAACTGGTTCTTTTCACATTTACATTTCCATTATTGCTCTTCAGAGAAAGAGGCTGGTATGTTACAAATGTGGAAACATTCTGTAAATGAACCACTACTATCTGTGAATAAATTGCAGTTTCTTCAGAAACACTAAATGAATCATCTGAAAAGACGTACAAGAGAGTTCCTATTTTCACAACCTGTATTTTTCATAAAAGTTTCAGCCAGCAGACAAGGATGTCAGAATGCAATTGCACCATTTTGCAAATTAATTTTACCTCTATTTTTTTTCTGTTAATTATAGTAAGAAAAGATAAAGTCTTATGGTGATTATTATCCTTACAAGAAAACCCCTTTCTCTTCTGTCCTTTTTTCTTCCCAGTACAAATTCTTGTATCTTTTTGCTTCTGAGGATTTTTCCAGTCTATTGGTATGCTTTCCACAAAAGTATATGGCAAGTGGCAAAATGCATTAGAGCTTTTACTTTCCTCAATTACTTAAATTCCCAAACACTGAACTTTTGAGACTTTCAAGTCCTTTGGGTTATGCAAAGCTTGGTCTGTATCAGAATAGAGTGAAGACAAGCTAATAGCACTGTGTTTACCTACTTCTATATCTCCGATTAATCACCCAAAGAGCCCAAATGATAGTCAACTCTAAACATTACTGAAAGCTACTGGTTAGCGACATTCGTTTTTGCTGAGAGGAACAAAAGGAAGTGGAGATTTGCTTTTGTTATTTTTTAAAACATATGCCAGAATTTGTTCAGCTTCTTCCAATCACAGATGATTTATGAGGCCATATTTTTTACATAGGTGAGCTTTTCTGTTTACACATACGGCTCTTCATTATCATGGGAGTAAGTGGTCAGAACAGTTTTTGAGCTACCATTTTACCCACGTTTTCAGAATAATACAGGATGTGTCTAGAAGATATATTGGAAATGACAGTTTTACATGTCAATATATACACACAAAGCAAAATGCCATTTCGTATGTGTGTGAGGACACGCGTCATCATACAAACAACTCCTTGCCTATCGATTTTAAGATCTGTGCTGTGTATGGCTCCACTGAACTCTCAGTTTGGTCCCACCTCTCTGCTCACATGAGAGGCCACAAGCCTGGTTGAAAGCAATGGCTTGTCCTGCATCAATATGACCAGTAAGATCTAATAAACATAAACACAATTGAGGGCTGTAGCTTTAGGACCCCAAAAAAATTTTCAAGCTCTGCTACACTGAGTCCAGTGGTTCACCCAATGCAGATGAAACCCTTCTGAAGCTAATGAGTGTCCTGTGTTTGGGAGTGATTGCAAACGTGCCTTAGTCTTTTCTTTGCATGCACTGGCTCTTCATACTTGATCAGTAATGGGTTTTGGGGAACCCTGGGACAACATTTCAGATGCTTTTATAATGAGAGTGAGATCTAAGTCTAGTGAGTTGAACAACAAAACCACCACAGGGAAGTCTTACATTTCACCTAGCATAACTTGATTTTTTTCTTCCTTTCAAAAATATATAAAAGAACCTTCTTTCCATTCCCAATAGCCCTGACCAGGTAAAGTATTATTTCTATCATCAGTGGGCTGGAAACTTTGGGAATTTCTTTGCTAATGAATTACAGACTGTGCAGCATCTATGTATGAGTCCCTTGAAAGCTAATTATATGTCTCTCTATATAGAGACATACACTCACAAACACTGTTTCTGTATATATTCTAGAAGTGTGGACCTATAAAGAACATTTAGGTAGTGTTTGAAAACATCAACGGGAATTTCCATTTTGATCTGGTTCAGGATTTAGCCACCTGAGCATGCATAAGTACAGAGACCACCTATGAAGCTCATACAGTGAGATTTATATTGCGAATCACTAGTATTTTTTTGTAAATTATGGTATGTAGTGTTTCTGCTAGAAACAAGTGCATTTATTCTATCTATAATCAAATGCCTACCCCCATATTCATCCAAAGAATGCCTCTGAGCAACAAAATGCTTTTTACAAAACCCAAATAAATAATTTCTAAGAAAAAAGAGACAATAGAGCAGATCTTCCTCCATGGCTGGTCACACTCCTGGGCCTCTCAGCTGATGCTGCTGATAAATTTGCTGATAAAATCAGGAGGGACTTTCACAGGGGAACTTTACTTTTAAATTACTATGTAAGACTCAAATCTCCTTACATTGCAGATCTGCTGATCCCTGTTGTCTATCCTTGGTTGCATATGCTGACTCCAGTTTCAAAAATAATTTCTAAATCACTTTTGACTCTTCCTGGTTTTTCATATTGCAAAGCCAGTGCAGCTGTGGAAGGATGGACCACATTCCATTCTCCCTCACACTTCATCAACATCAATGTTAAGTAAGTTTTAGGTTTGGGTCCAAGTTACACCCAAGAGTAAGGGTAACTGAGATACAAATGGCCTTCAGGCTTTTCTCTTTACTTCTGCAGTGCCTGGCATGATGTGGCTCATGGATCATGTTTGAGATTCCTGGGAGTTACTGCAAAAGAAATAATAAATAACAGTATTATACCGGTTAAGAAAATTATGGTAATTCCTTCATGCACAGAAGTAAGATTGCTGTCAGTAACTCAACTTTGTGTTTATACGGTACAGTGCCCCGCAGTCCTGGTCTTCCTACTGTCCAAGCTGGAGAACACAATGAAGCTCACCATGAATTTCTCCTGTTCTCATGCAAAGAAAAGCAGAGGATGCAAAGTGGTTCATGTCCACAAGTCATCCTGGGAGCAAGGAAGCACTCCTAGGTCTCACAGCACGTTTTGTGACTGCTGAACCTCTTTGCTAACAAGCTAATCCTTCCCTTTAATGTACTCTGCCGCAAGCTGCTTCTCTTACTCTGCAAGGCTACCTTCTTCAATAAAACAAATGAGCTGCTCCATTAAATGTTTCAGACCCATGATGCCTTTCATGGTTTTGTTTAGCTCAGGCAGACAAGTCCAGGACAAACCTGGCTGTCCCTCTCTCTCTGTCTTTCCCTGCAGTGTTACTTGAGTCCCCATTTTGAAATGCTGTAATAACTATTCTGTGCTGTAATAGCACAGAATAACTATTTAGTTGAATACAATCACACAATTGTGTGACAAGACAAATGTAATGTAGAGCACAGGGGAAATGTGATCCTAAACTCAGGGCATCCATTCTGCACGAGAACAGTTGAGAGCTATGTAGTTTTTGAAAGCCAGTCTCCTCTTGACAATTACCTTCAATTAATGGTACACTGCACTAAGCAGAAAATAAAAACTATGCCATTAAATCCTTCGGTGCAGTCTGGAAGGGTTCCAGGTTGGCTCTAAACTACCTTAAAGAGCCTGTGTTCATATTACATAGTTATAACTTTACAGGCCTAAAAGTATATGAATCAACAGTCATTTACGCTGTCCCCTACACTTGACAAAGCTTATGTCTGAGAGCTTTAATCCTGATGTAACCCGGATATACAGAGGCTGTTTTGCACTGAAAATGTAAACCTGTCCACCAACACTCTCTGCTACTTTAAAACCAAATAGCTACTATACATATACTTCTTTCATTGATATATATTTCATAGAAGTCTACTGAAAAAGTAAAAACATGCTTGTCTTTATGATAAGCTTTATGTCAGCAGCTATGCACTTGAAACCATACTCTTTATTTAGATGTTCTCTGATGCACGGGCTGTGGGTAAGTTATGCAAATGAAAGAATGATCAGCCAGGATTGTTGAGTGTAAGGTGTCCCAGGATACCCCAACCCCCCTGTCCCCGACCCATCCCACAGTGGGGAGAGAGGTGGGATCCATGGGAGCAGGTGTCACCTTCCCACTGTCCCCCCCTGACCTACCTCAGGTGGCCTTTGGACATGTGATGATTTTGGTGTACAGAACGGTCAAGAAGATTGGCTGCTCAGGCTAGAGCTCATCCAAAAGTTACGATGAAAGGGTTGAGAGGTGAGAGACCATGCTCTGAAAAAAGTCAAGCCTTCTGCTTTTAATTGTCTCCTTTGGCTTTAGGACTTCTGACTCTATGGAGTAAAGTATTTACTAAGTTGCAACTTGGTCAAAATTTTTCTGTTAAAAATGTTCAGATGTGAAAACGTGTTTGCAATCAGACAGCATCTTTAAAGGGTAACACCACCTTCCATTAAAGAAAACAAAAACAAAAGAATAAGAAAAAGCTAAGTAGTTTTTTCCTGAAGAAAAACTGGCTCAGTTTTCAGCCAGAATGTTTGCCTTTTGAAGGCAGACCCACTTTGGTTTGGTTTGTATTTGAACAACTCTAAATATGCTCTTTAATCGTTTAAGCACCATTGCCACAGTCTTCACCAGCAGATAAGACTGGAGCACTCTTTGGGCTTCAGTTTTTTGCACTCATAGCTGCAGGAAATAGATGTGGGAAACAAGGAGGATAAGATGTGAACTTCTCTGAGGCGCTGCTGCGTCTCAGAAACCTGATTCCACTCCCTTGGGGGGAGTGACTTGGAGCATGGAGAGATACCATGCCTCCTCCAAGTCATGGTCTAACATACAGAGAGCATAGGATTGTTAGCACAGCCTAGCTCAGTGACCTAGTGCTGGTCCGCCCTATGAAAAGAGTGTCTGAGATGTCCCCAGGGAAATTAAATATATTTCACTTGAGCATTTCTCATGTGGGACCACAAAGTCTTTCAGATTCTCACAGCAAGAGGTGTGCAGTGTTCATAACAGGTTACCGTGACATTGGTCTTTTCCAGTTAAATTACTAATAAACTCCCAATGCTTCTTTTCACTTAATTGCTTACTTTACTGTGCAACATTTTAGCTTTCCTTGCTTCTTTTTACCCGTCTGTATGACAGGTACAATAATTTCTCCTCATGTTTTTCCTGTCTGTGACATCCAACCAGTATTTTTGGCAGCTCTGAAGAGAGACCAGGACACTTCCTATCTCCTAGGGGCATTGCAAGGCTTCACCAACATCCCTCATAATTTTGAGATATTTGGAAATTAACTCTTCAAACATGAAGTACAATGGTAAAATCTTATCAATAGTCTTTAAAATGACAATAGGTTCATTGTATAATGTGAAGGAATTTAACTGTGTTGTTTTCCTAAAACTCTTCAAACTGTACTTCATGTTAACCTTTAATCATTAATACAATTTCATTTGACCCCAAAATATCCATGCTATTTAGAGCTTTGCTTCCAAAACACGTGATTATTCAGACCCAAAAAGAGAAAGATGTGCTCAATACACAAGATGTCAAACTGAGATTAAACCCACTAAGGTCTACAAAGCCTGCTGCAAAAATGATAACTATCTTTGTCAAAATCCCAAGCAAAAATATGTACGTCAAGTGAGATCGTCGATAAAATATGAATATCAGTGTAAGACTAAGTTGTGGGTTAGTTTCAAAGAATTTTTTTTTTCTCTGAGATGCAAAAATTATCTCAAATCTTACAACCCATTTCTGAACACTACATTTATAAATTCTGATGACATGGGTAGTTTCCTTCTATGGCAACACATAACTACAAAAGACCTGTTTATTAAAATGTTTCTGTGCGTTTCTGTGTTTCACAGAGAGATTCGAGGTACTAATTTTTTATTTCTAATGTGTCTGGCATTTGTTACATGCATACCCGCAAACCTACAGCTTTCTCACACTGGACATGGTGCATTGTGAAAGATGAAAACCAGAAGATGGGACATTTGGTTCCCACAGAGACATCATCTGCCACAACAAAATGAAAAGGTTTTTGTCTAAATGATATGATGGGGATTTCTCTGCCTGGGAGGGCTGTTCTGAGCTGCAGCTAACCCTATTATCTCATGGGGTCCTCATGTCAATTCCAGTCCAAATTCTGCCCTGTACCCCACTGTAACTATTTATGAGGGATGTGGTAAGTTTTAATTTAAGCATTTCTTACACGTTTATTTGTTAGGCATTGCTTGTGAGCTATACAACAAAAAATACAGAAACAAGCACCAGTTTTTACTTCATGGATAATGATGCAATTGGAGTCCTTGAAGCTTTATTTAGGGGAACAGACAGTATTGTTACAAAGAGTGAGAAAAGCACCAACCAAAGACTAACTGATTTTAACCTGGGCAGAGCATGAGCTGGAGAATTCACCCTCTAACTGTGTCAAAGAGAAATTTGTTTTAGATCCTTTTAGATCTTGATTCATAGTCTTTGGGCAATAGACACTACACAACATTATGGGATTAACTATACCAAAATGTAATGTTCCAGCTTGAGGCGAGTGGCACACTATAGTCAGGGTGAAAAAAAAACAAGGAGCTTTCTTTTAGGCATTTGTACAGTAACTACAAAAGGTACTGGCATCAGGAACATCCTGCTCATGCAAAGGTCACTGGTTTCTGCCGTTTAGTGCAAGGAAGGATGAGGACACTGAGTTTTTTTCCATGTGCTAAGAAAAGACGGGATAACACCACCACATTTTTCATGTACATGGTCAAATGTATCTTTGCAGAGACATATTTTGGCACCAATACATTTCCCTTATCAGACTCCTTCCAGGTTCTTAAAATCCTGCAGTACCCCTTCCCCCTCAGCTTCCAAGGATCCTTTCACTCTGCCATTGCCCCAGTTTTTCAGTTTGCTGGTTTCACAAGGATCCTTTTCTCTGCTTCCTAGTCACTCTGAATTCATCTCTTCTATGTCTTGGTAATCAGCAGCAGTAATTAATGAAATTGAGTTATGTCTGATACTCAGGTAAATATGGACATGTACATTCCCTCTCACACAGATTCACACACCCACAGAGTGTTAGGGGTTGGAAGGGATCTCTAGAGATCATCTAGTCCAACCCCCCTGCCAGAGCAGGATCACCTAGAGGAGATCACACAGGAACAAATCCAGGTGGCTTTGGAAAGTCTCCAGGGAAGGAGACACCACCACCTCTCTGGGCAGCCTGTCCCAGGGCTCTGTCACCCTCACAGGGAAGAACTGTTTCCTCACGTTCAGGTTGAACCTTCTGTTTTCCAGTTTATAGCCATTGCCCCTCATCCTGTCACTGGACACCACTGAGAAGAGCCTGGCCCCATCCTCCTGGCACCCATCCTTTAGATGTTGACCAACATTGATAAGATCCCCCCTTAACCTCCTCTTCTCCAGGCTGAATAGACCCAGCTCTCTCAGCCTTTCCTCATATGGAAGGTGCTCCAGGCCTTCATCATCTTAGTGGCCCTGCACTGGGTCCTCTCCAGTAGTTCCTTGTCCCTCTTGAGCTGAGGAGCCCAGAACCAGACACAACACTCCAGGTGAGGTCTCACAAATGCAGAGTAGAGGGGGAGGAAAACTTCCCTTGACCTGCTGGCCATGCTTTTCTTAATGCATCCCAGGATGCCATTGGCCTTCTTGGCCATGAGGGCACTCTGTTGGCTCCTGGTCATCCTGTTGTTTGTGGTTTGGATTTTCACCATAGCTTCAGGTTCCCATTTTGGATCAATGCATAGCTCTTCACCAAATTAATGCTGAATAATTAATCAGTAATAAGTATCCCTGTACTGAGGCAGATGAATTAGGTAGTTGTGGAAATCTGGTTTTGGATTTGTCTATCTGCTGCAACAATCCCACTTTTGGTTCTTTGAACAGGCTTAGATCTCATTTAAATCAATCCACTTTTGAACTACGCAGGACATTTTGCCTGAATAAAACCCCAGAACAATAGTGAATGATCACTCCAAGATTTGTCTTATGTGACTGAAAGACAGCTCTAGCTCAACTATTTTGATGATTCATTGGTGAACTGTACAGGTGTTAACACATCCTATCATTATGATTTCCCCACTCCCACCTGCTTCTTTGCTTCACCCACCTGTTGCATCTTGCTTTCTATATTGCAAGATGTTAGGAGCAGGTACGTTGTTTACTCTGAGTGTGTAGTACAACGTGTAAGTACGACCCAGTTTAGGCTTCTAAACTCTTATCTAAAAATAAAAGTAAAAAGTGTAATGAACATCAGAGATAAGCAGTGGTAATAGTAAGATACTGATTAGTTATAGTATAGGAACCTTTAAAACTTATTTTCTTTTTAATAATGATGTAATTAATGTGTGATACTGATCTTAGTGTAAAATCTGATTGGAAAGTAGACACCTGTTGTTTTTTCTGCAAAGTAGTTAAATGAGGTCAGCACTTCAAGCTTTCTCCCCTCCCTTCCCTGCAGCCAAGGGTTGACCTTGCCTTGGGTAACATGAGATAAAACTACAGGGTCTGGTCCCACCAGTGTCCTGTGCTGGGAAAATTAACATGCACTAGCTATTCACTGATGATAATGCTGGAGTGTTTCAAGGAGGGAAAAGTCTATCAGCTCTTTCCTTGGTCTGACATTCCCTGGACTTCACCACACAGGATGACTTTGAAGATGAGCTCTTTTGTGCTTGTCTTCCTCGCATACAGTGGGGAATTTGTAGCCCTTTCCAAAGGTGTCACCAAAGATGCATCTGCTGAGAGGTAAAGAACCTAGCATCAGCTAGATTCAAGCCCTTGCCCAAGAAAACTTGGGCTCATCTGTCTGTTGCGTTGATCCCCTCCATCATGTATCTGTTTGAACAAGAATGTTGTTCCCTGTTTGGCAATAGAGTATTTAGCAGGCACTAGTCATCAATCAAAGCATTATCATTAATAATCAAAATGAGACATTGGACATAATGGGAAATTAATCAGAAGTGGCAAGGGAAGCACCTTAGTGCTGGATGAGCTTTTCTGCATACTGAAAGAGGAGAATTCTTCTGCCAGCCTTCACAAAGGGAAACACTGGGTTTAATTCTGAGTTACACAGTATCCCCCTTCCCTCTGATCTGTAAAGGGAACGGTGTATGATCACTCTATTGACAAGTGGTATAAACTTCAGATTGGCATAAAGTGTCCTCATACAGTCATACAACATTGAAACAAGGCAACTATTTCCTGAAGCATTGGGAATTCAGGTTTGCAATACTTGGCAACATGATTTGAATAATTTCAGGACTTGTTGAACGAAAAAAAAATATACTTATCACCTTTCTCCTTCCTGCATGGGCCCCTCAACAGGTACCAAGAGAACTGCAGTGATTAAAAAGGCAGAGTAACAACTTTGATTTAATCTGATTAATAAAGTAATAAAGCTGATTGAAACCTGAACAAATAAAATGAAAGTCCTTCTCAGTATATCAACAAGTTGAACTTACATCATCGATTATAGCTACTTTTTGTTACCCTCTCTCCTGAACTGGAAAATGATTCATTCTTTCATTAGGACAGTTATGACCTGAATATCATGCTGAGCTAAATGAAGCTTGCCTTTACGTTAGAAAAATCTACACAGAACAGAGATAGTGTGTGTGTCTTTCAGTAGTTGCTGTCCCAAAGCACTTTTTTTAACCAAAGCCTATTTTACTCCTGTAATTGAGTGACATAATTTCATACAGAAGGAAACTAAATCAACCTATATTCGCATTAAGACACAGAATGTACATTTAACCAAGAAATGTCCAGTATAAGTAATGGTGTCTCTGTTCCTGGTAAAACATTGGTACAGGAATCCTTATGGCTTCAGCTCTTATCTCACAGGAGTATGAAGGCATGAAAGTGATGGTGGCTAGCAAAGGACTTTGAAGATCTGGTAGTCCTTTAACACACCCTCAGCTGAGAAGTGTTGGGCAAGATGCACTTGATATGAGACTCCTTTTCATAGTAAAAACCATTTCAGCATTCCAGGCTCACATCTCTCTTTTAAATGCAAGCCAGATATTGGCTGGCACTAAAATGGAAGGGTGCTGTAATCATTTTGAGGTGCACTGTCCCTTGAAGGAAAAACCTGATCTAGTTTATTCTCCAGTGTGTAGAACCCCTTTCATTTTGCTGACATCTTTTCAGATGGTGATAGTGATCTGAAACACAGGAACATGAGGCCAATACCCAGGGTCAGATCACAATTAATCTTTCCCAAAATCCTGTTTTCAATAGTGAATAATAGAAGTTATTGTGGAAAAAACAGTAAGAATAATTAATCCTTTAATAATCAAGGTTTTACATCACCTTTAACTGAAATAATCTGGATCATAATGTGTGATCTTTGATAGACTACTATGTTCATTTGACTAATTTCTTCTCTAACACATTCCTTGCTTTTGCCTTCACAACGTCCTGTGGCAATAAGTTCTACAGCAGCATGAAAAAATATATTTTCTTTATGTTAAAGGAACACAGAATTTGTAAGCATACAGATTACAATCATCCTCAGTCGACTCTTCCAAGGTAGATTCCTACTTGGTTTAGTACTTCCTTAGGTTTTCCAACCTCAGTCAATGATAACGTTATCTTTCTATAACCGTAGGGAAGCCACAAATACCTACCTTCTTATCACTTCTGCATTATATCTAATGATAGTCAGAGAGAAGTTTAGCTTGTTAGAGCAATCAACATCCAACCTAACAAACACTGAGACCATATTGTACTGAGCCTTCATGTTTATTGTCCTGTGACAAGAGCATTGAAAGACTGTTTCCTGGATTACAAAACCACAATGTCTCTCTAACCAGCTCCTCCAAACTCTGGAGCAGAAACTGGGTATCTCAGGACTATTCAGGAGGATACTGTAGGGTTCTTCTGGGTTGTGTTTTGCAGGAGATGGGGCAAAACTTTAGAGATCACAGTTACAAACTGATTTTCTAGCAGAAGTTCAGCTAAGTCTGACTGTGCACAAATCTCTTTCAATAGCTACCTCTTTAGTGAGACATATGGACAATTTCTGAAGGAGCCCACCTCCACTCAGCCGCTTCTATTGAAAAAATGTCACTAGAAGTCAGAGAAGATCTTGGTTTCCATTAGAATGCATGATACACATTAGAAACAGAGAAGGGGTTCGAGAACTTAAGGGGATGAGTACTTATTAAATGTGCATAGTAATGCACTTTAATGGTTTAATTTAATAATGATAACAACAACAATTAGTAACTGACCCAAGAATATCTTTTTTTGAGATGTCGAACTGTATTAAAGCACTCCGTTATGTCTCAGTGACACAGAATTTGGGGTTCATGAAATCACACAAAAGTGAGGCACATTCCTTAACAGGGGTAGGATTACCTTTGGCTTGCAGAGACTGGGAAAAGTGCCTGTTGAAATATAAAATGCCTCTAAGTCAATTGGGAATATCCTGCTGAAAAAGAAAAATCAAAGACTAGTGCAGAGGAAATGTACTGTCATTTTCTGTTAAGGAGCTCATTTTTTGCCTCCTTTTAGAACCATTAGAAATTACTTCAGGCACAATTTAATAATCTACATCAGTATCCCAGGAGTTAAGATAGCAAATGATATTATGGCAAAAATGTCTTAAATCAAATAAACCTCAGTAAAACCAGAAATGTTGCTTTTTCTTCAGATTCCTGAATAATTCAAGAGCTGTAATATCCAATTTTTAATTTTACTTAAATGGGGATATTCTTCCTGTTAAATGACAACAGTAGTTTAGTATAAGGCATACACAGTGGTGCAGAATTAGGTTAAGATTAGGTGTTATGTAAGAGATTGTGTAATATAACTCTTTCACATGTGATTGTGCAATTGTCAGTATTAGTTGTAAGCAATTATCCATGTTCTTTGGATACTGTTGTTCTCCTACCTCCCTGATTCTGTGGGTTGCATTCCAAAAACTTCATGCAGGGGAGAGAGGTAGGGAGCACAAGGGAACTCCTGCCATGTTTCACAGCTGAGAGCCACAGCTCTTGTCAAATTCATGCTGTTGCCCAATGCATGTGGGCTGGGTCATCTTGCCTTAACAACCCTGCTTAACTTCCTCCCATATCCAAGAACTTGGCTTAGATTGGAAACTCCTGTCCTATGTACAGATCGTCCCTCAACTGCCACACTGTCCTAGCACAAGGTGACAACTGTCATAGATGATCCACTTGTGACTCAAGAGCCACAGATCAGGCCTTATCTGCTACTTCATGCATACCACGGACTAAATGCATAACAATGAGACAGATTGATTTCAGCAGGGATTAGATGCACTTAAGAGGAAAGATCTGAGATGATCTGAAGTTGTTTCAACACTCATTTTGCTCTCAACTTTTAGAACAAGGACTTTATTCATCTTTTAAGCGTTGAACTAAATAGTATAGCACCCTTGCTACCCTTTAAGTGGTAAATAACTCCAGTTTGCAGGCATGCATGCATTTACTTTATAGCACCCCTGGTGAGGGCCATAAGATAGGCAAGATAGCTGGGGATAAAGGCTGGGACATTTGGCAAAGGCTGCTTTTCAGGTTTCTGAAAGGTGCTCAGGATACTGACCCAGGGAAAATGCTGTTCCATTGTGGACTTTACTCAAAATGGATAGGATTCATCAGACCAAGTATAGATGTTGACAATGAAGGCATCCATGTCTGTGCAAGTCATTCAGTTTCTCTTTGCATTCAGGGGAAATCTGGCTGATATATCCCGTGAAGCCCAGAGCACTATTCATCACATTCTCAAATATTCTTCTCAATTAGGTCAGATGAATCATGCCTAGAAGTGCCTTCCTTTCTCCCTTAAGCGTGAGGGAAGCTGGAGAAGAAAAGTTCAGTTACAGATGTAAAAAATGCATATATATATATGCCAGAAATCTGCTGAAATGAATCACATTCTAGATTTATATTCCTCAGTGTCTCATGTGTAAAAAGGAGATACCAGTATAACCTTACCACTGTAAGGTTCACTACTTAGAAAATAATATTTATTTTTTTTCCTTAAAAATGACCAATTTATGCTATAGCCTATGCATTTTACAAATCAAATAGCAAATAAAATTATGTGCTACTAGTCAAATAAAAAACCACTCCTAAGCTTATTGACATAAACTTTACTCCCCAGTGGATGCTATCTCCTTTCAAATTATATTAGATCATATCTTACCAGAATAGCAGGCTGGTTAAGTGCAGAACTGACTGATGACACACCACTTTTTCTGCACTTAGCTCCAAAAATTTGAATGGAGATTCTGTTGTTATGATATTGCCATATAACTAGAGCTAGATGCAAATTCATGTCTTCATTCTTTCTCCAAAGAAATCATGAAACCTACTTGTGAGCTTGCTTAATAGTAAAATGTTTTCAAGTTCGGATGGTAAGAAGTAAATAGAGACAAAAGGAAATAATTAATGTTAAACCTGTAAATGTAAAATTGCTGTTATTGAGACTAAGCCATCAAAACCACATTTGACTGACTCCATGTGTCCTACATAATGCTTCAACACAAGTCCAAGAAACCTGGTATCCCCCAATACCTTCAAATACCTTTATAGTGCTCTCCAAAGCATTCAGAACATACCTTAATGACAAATCCCATTCTGAGGGGTTGTGCAACAGTCACTGCACTATTTCTAGCCCTTTGAGCTAAACCAGAAGATAATAGCAGACGGACTAGATGTTCACTGTAGGTCCTTTCCAACTGAACTGTTCTATTCTATTCTATTCTATTCTATTCTATTCTATTCTATTCTATTCTATTCTATTCTATTCTATTCTATTCAAAAAATTCTATTCTAGTAGTTAATAATGATGCCCAGTAAAGACCTGAGTTGATTTTGGAAGTGGCTGGTTCACCCAACAGGGGACAAACTTCAAGCAGTGGAAAAGTGAAAGCAAAGTGTCAATATTCAGATGTTCACCTTCAACAAGAAGAAAGAAGGCTCACCAAAAACAAACAATAAAAGGAAAATCTGTTTTATACAAGATTATACCATTCAGGTCCTCTGAACTGTGTGTCACTTTCAGAGCATCAACAAGGACCCATTTCCAGGAGACCAGTGTACCGAAAACTCAAGGAGAATCAGGTTTTATAGCTGTACTGACACTTAAGTTATCGATGCATTGAGCTATCTGTGCGCACTTTAACTCCAGGAGCATACAGTATGCCAAAGCAATATTAAATATGAGAGTTATTCAGTAACATGTGGAAGGTGAATCTATCCTGTATCTCTTTGCATCAAGAACATTAATTAACTGTGTGATGAGAATGCTGTTTTCAACTTACAGTGCAATCTGCGAGAAACTGCCAGTGATCCTTCTGGCTTTAATAACTCTGCGTTTAGTTCAAGGAAGGAAAAATTAATTTAGTTATTAAACTGGAGGATTTTCTTGATCATTATGTGGTTGAGCTGTAAGTAGAACTTACAATCTTTATATTAGAGCAATGAAAGTGTGGATACCTCTTTCAGTATCAATATTTTTTGTTTGTTTGTTTTAGACCATGCAAATTCAGATTCAAATTGTCTCAGAGAGTGGAATAAGGCACGGCCTGCCCTCTGTGACACAAAGTGTAGGTTATGTAGTTAAATCCATCCCTAATATACCAATCTACAGGCATATGAACCAGAATGCACCTGAGCTTTCACTTAAAACTCTTCTTCCACAATGCCATTTCCTCCAGTCTGTGAAAACCCAGGGTCAGCAAATCCTGTGTTTGCTACTGCAGATCATGATGATGAGAAAGGTAAAGATTATATCGATCTCAAAGAATATTGAGATGGTGAGATCCTGTAATACAGTGTGACCTGGAGATATTGTCTGCTAGAAATAGAGAACAAAAGTGTACATGCTTAAATCTTATGAAAATGGGTCCTTGCAATTTATACGGCCATTTCAAATGTAATATACAATAACTAAAAAGCCAGGGACATTTATTAGCTGGCAAAAACCCCTACATATCTTTCTTAGAACAACACCTTTAATGAACTCAATGCTGCAACTTAATTTCATAATGTGCTAGCATGTCTCATTGAAGAGAACTCCTGTTGATGTCTGGCGGATCTTTGAAAGCTAGAGATAAATTCTTTGTCAATGTCAATAATGGTACAATGAAATAAACTGTATACATGCACTGATAGCACTTGCATCTATAGGGGGAGCTGCTTAGGAATGTTTTCATTGGGATGTTTTATAGTGCAAAAAGTGCCAACTCATGCAAATGCTTTTTTTTTTCAGAGAAGTAATTTTTGTCTAAGGAATTATTAGTCTAAGGGAGGATGGGGTAGGGCAAAGTGAATGCCAATCACATGCTATTCACAAAAATAAACTGGGAAGAAGCTTGTTTGAGCCCCTGCTCTGAATCACATAGTGATGTAGTTTTCTAAAACCAGAATAGATTTATTATGCACAAGCCTTTCAATAGCTTTTTAGAAAGGAGATAGAAACTGAAGGCTTCCATCATTGAATAAAATACAAAAAGGAATTTCCTGATATTTTTCAGATGACATTAGGGGGAGGGGTTTTCTATATGCACACACTGTTGTGAGCATATACAGGTAAAAACATCCTACAGGATGTATGGTTATACCCCACATTAAGGTAGGGCAGGCATGGTTTTCCTGGGAGGTTAGGAGATGACAAAAATCCTCATATAATCCACCTCTTCTGCCCTGTAACAGCCTCTCCTGTTCCCCTTGGAACTGTCCTCATACCCCACCCAGGTGTAAGTCCCCCAGTGAAAGCTCTTCCCAGAGTCCCAAGGACCTTTACACACCTTTATTGTCTTCAGGGTTTACTATTTGGGGAGGGAGATGTGGCACTGGAAGGATAACATCCAATCTCAGGAAGGCTGCTGAGCATTGTCTACTTAGAGGATGTGCCAGTGCAGTAGAAGACTTTGGCAAGGAGGAAGCATAAATTGCTGGTAGCCTTTAGCCTTTCATTTATGGAATTTTCAATCTAGGTGTTAAATCTGCTATTTACTGCACAGGAGTGATAAACTGAAACCACACAAACTTGCAGATACCACTGATATGCCACATTTTATTCCATGAATTGGCCCTGTCCAGTAGTATCTGAGAAAAAAGTAATAAGTGAATGAAGTGAATTTGTGGGTTGCCACTGTCCAGTACTGGATTATGAGTAATCAACATTAAAGTTAGTGTCTAGGAGTTTGTGTTTCCCAGGTTTTCCTACTCATCTCTACAGGAGAGCAATGCCACGTCTCATGAAAGAAGGGACATATGTCAAAGAGCCTGGTTGTTTCATTGACTTTGCCCTTAATACAACCATAGAGGTAAAACCAGGTGTTTCCCTTCCCGTTACACAGGTCACCACAGCATTTCACAAGGATGTGCATGTGCAGGCCCCTCTATGTATTGTGTCATTGCTTCAGTGAGTGACATTTTAATTGGAGTTACAGGCATCTAAAACAAAAAAGATAATGAATAAAGACACTCTCCTATCCTTTGAAAATACCTAAAATAATCTATGCACTTAAAGATCGGTGCAGGAAAATACCAAAACAGAGGTTTTTTTAAAAAAATCTTTTCAGTCTTTCCAAAACATTTCTCTGTACCATGCCAGAGAAAATTGCCAAAGTCTTTTTCCTTCATTTGAGAAGTTTCATGTTCACATAATACTAGAAACATTTTTCCTTGTAGCATATTAACAAAATATTCCCATATTCCAGGAAGAAAAACTAATTATAGTATTTGGAAAAAAAAAAAATTCTGCTATTGGTGACATTTAAAACTGGAGAAGATTTAAAAGTCATGATATTACATGCACAAACATTCTTGAAGGCCAATATCCAACTGATTAGATCTCTGAAATACTAATTAACTAATTTTCTTGAAACTCCACAGTAAATGGAGTATTATCCAAGTATTATCCAAGGCTTAAAGCTGAAAATTTGGGGAAGGTTTCATTTATTTAAAAAAAGGTCAAATTATTAACACTTAATAGAACTTGTTAATTATTTTAATACAGCAGAGTTGTAATATCCTTTAATGAATTACATAAAGCAGTCAATATTTTAAAATAAATCAAGATTACCTTAGATTATACAAGTTGATTCTTATGTTACGCACTCTTATTTGAAAATAGCATGACACTGCTCTTTCACCTGAGTTAACCATGCTTCATAACTATAAAAAAAATAAAAGGATCAGAGCTAAGAATCCTAATATACTTTCCTAAGTCTGAGTTTCACAGTGTAAGTACAGCAGAAAATGACATTTGCAATGTATTCCTTGAAAACAAGCACGGGCTGCTTTGAAATGAAAAAATTGTATTTTAATTGTTATATGTTAAATGTCTGAATTTGGTTTTGGATGTCCAGGGACTGATGGCTTACACTGCTCTTGCTTTTTAGGTGTAAGTTACCCTGATACAGAGGGAAAGGAGAAAATCTGATTTCTTGCATTTCAGCATTGCAATGTGTCCAGTCATCAACCAGATGCATCCTAGGAAATAATAATAGTAAAAAATAATATTGCAGGCTACAGGGAATTTTTTTAAATGATTCACCACAATGTTCAAGTTCACATGCAAGATTTGAATACAGAGAAATATTTGTCCTGTAGCTGGTCAGAAATAACAACAACAACAACTAAATTTCACCATAATATTCATTTGCCTCTTTTTTAGTTTCCCTCATCAGGAATTCAGACTCATTAGGCTCGGGATGTGTCAAACTCCTTGAATTAATTTATTAATTTTACATTCATTATGCTGATTTTTTGCTTTTATTGTCTCAGAATCTACTCTCATTTGCGATATTGTTACCTTTTAACAACACTGCTTTTAAAGGGATTTTTGTAAGGTTTTCTTTCCTGGAGGATTTATCAGTGCTTTTTAAAACATGCTCACCAGTCTTTTTTTTTTTTTCCTCGATGCAGGTAAGAAAAACTGTTAAATGTTATACCAGAACCTAACAAAAACAAAAACCCCACCTTGCCCACTATACAACCAGCAATGGCATATTTAAGGAAACATTTGTCAGGGGAAGCAGAATGAAATACCTTCCTTATAAAACATCATTTTGCTCATACAAGGGACAATCTGTTTCATTTGTTGATGTTCACATTAGGATCCATTTGATTTAACCATATCTTTACTTCGGTGGAAAAAAATGCAATGCATTATTAATGTCTCATAGTATATGAGAAATGAGTATATGAGTCAATATTGCTCCAGTGCTGTGCATTATTAAGAATAAGTTAAAGTAGGTCAGCACAGCACATGAAGCTAAATAGACTAATAATGCATTCTACGGGTAGACATTCATCTACCAAGGAGTCATGCGTTATGTGCTGGCACCAACACAAGATAAGGATTTTGATTTGTGGATTTTCAAGATCACATTTGTACTGAAAAAAGAAACAGCTTCTTCAGTTTCTCCAAAATGCACTCTCACTTTTATTAAAGGGGCAGAGCTGGGTCTACTTTTGCTCAAAATTCACTGATTTGCTGGGGAGATATTTGGTTTGATTTTTCAAAAGCAAAATCTAGTTAAGATATATGAAAAAGGAGATGGGATGATAAACGAACCTCATAATTAAATACTCCCCTCAAGTGTTTAAAAGTTAATCACAGAAATTTTGTACTAGCCCATGGATGTTGGGACCTAAAGCAGACTAGAAACTAAAATGAAAGTAATCACTGTGTTCTTATCCAAATTAAAAGGCGTGCTGAAAGCAAAGTAGTGAGCACCAAACAAGGAAGAGTTACAAAGTTAATGTGGCTTGGCTAGCTGATAGTGCATTTTAAGCACCAATCAGTGGAAAAATGTTGTGGTTTTTTTTTTTTTTAAATTGTCATCAGCACCCATTCAGGGAAATTCCTCTTCAGAAAGTATTGGAAAATAATAATATGGCATTCCATTGTTATTAAGCCTCAAAGTCCACAGATGACATCTGTTTAGGTTACAAGTTAAAACTAGGTTATCATGCTCAGGTTTTTGTTTTCTTTCTTGAATATCATTCATCATCAATAGGAGAGGTATTATAATGAAAATTATCCTACAGTTCCGTTCCTGATCTCTGAGCCAAAAGCTAAGTTGTCTTCCCAGAGCTAACTGTACTAAAATGCAGTTAAAATGATCAAGTGTGAGTCAAATACACAAAGAGAAAGGTTTATTAAACAAAGAGGTACCGGCCTTTGATGGACTTATACTTTAAACAGCGTGCTTCACTCTCTGCTAGCTGCATTATAAAACCAAAGGGGAATATCTCCTCTTTTGTTGTTTTTTAAAGAATAGATTTAGAGCCATTAAAGTTAAATTTTAAGTATGTTGTCTCCATGTTTTCCCAAGTATTAAATCATCCACAGGATGGTATTCATTTCTGTAGTCTAAAACTTGGGGGTACTATAGAGAAAGATTGACCACTGTGCTGCTCCTGCCCAACATGCAGCCAAGTGTGGTTCCCAAGCTGGGGTCTGATCCCTGGCTTTCTGTACGTGGTGGAGGGATGACCCCTATCTGAACTGCTGCTGACATTGATTCTACATGTTCCACTTGGACATTTGCTGCAGACCTGGTCCTCTCCCACACTGAGTCAGAAAGAGATGGGCAACCACCTGCGTCTGTTCTGCAAACTGTACCCACCACTTCAGCTCAGCCACATACGGTGTTGACTTTTGAGACAGATGGGGAAAAGAAGTCCATAAAAATCAGTTTCATACATGAAAACAATAGAATTTGTGTATTTAGCCTGTCTCTTTAGTTTTAGTGTCTAAATAGCTTCTGCCAATGGCTGCCCATCATCTAGTCTTGTTGTGTCATTAACGGCCTTGGAAAGAGCTCTATGCCAGTAATGGAAGCCTGAAGTGATAGCAGGATATCATATTATGATTGTTTTCCATCCCTAAAATCAAGTTAATAAAGAGGAACTTGCCAAATGAATTGGGCACTCCCTGAAAGAGAAAAACACAGCATGAACTCGGTGCACTTTTTTAGCAGAACATACTCTTGCATAAGTATTTAATGATTCATGTATATTGCTTAAAGATGAGCTACATACAAGAGAAAAACAAGAAACAATGTGAGATTTTCTCCTGCTTTGTTTGTTTCAATATATGAGTAAACAATAAAATGTGTTGTTAAGTATTTAATTTTAGTTTTGGTTTTTTTCCTTATGTTTTCATGTATGCAAATAACAGATGCCTGGTGGAGAAGAAAAGGAAATAATAATATAACCAGACTCAAGACAGTGAAAGATAAACATTTTAAATTCATATTTAAAAAAATATTTCTTTTTATTACACTTACTACTAAACACTTGGACACAAAACATCTTTGTAATATATTTTTAACAAATCCCATGTTTGATTTTTCAATTAAAGTGCTCCAAAAACACTGCAGAAAAGACACGCTGAAACCCTTCAACCTCCAGGAAAACACAGTCCTAATGTTTGTAATATATCTGAAGTTGAAAAATATAACCAGAAGTCTTGATTAAAAAAATCTAAAATAAGTCAAATTAAATTGAGCCTGAAAGATCCTTTCTACCAAAAAATAAAAAAAGAAAGAATGCATAAAGAAGAAAATCTGCATTGTAAGAAAAACTATAGTAAGTTAACCTGATTATATGCAACAAAACCAAAGTAGGCATTGTAAATCTGCCCTGAAATACCAGTTTACTTGTTTGTATTATTTTACAATGCACTTATTTTATCACTTAGGTAAACTTTGCAAAACTACTTTAGCATGTTCGATTTATTTTTTAATATAGAAAGAAGAATTGTCCCTTTCGAGTATGTCTTGAGAACACATTATTATAAAACAGATTGGAGAATGTGGGAGATTGCTTATCTTGCTATATTTAATAGGACAATCTTAAACTGTAAGCTCTGGTTTTGCAATAACAAAAACAGATCTCCTGCCATCATGTGGAATGTAGCAGTATCTCCTTTTCGAAATGATCTGATGTTTGAATACCATAACAGTAAATGCATCATGACAGTGACATTATTTTAAGCCTCATTTGAAAATTGAACCACTATTACAGAACATGAACATTTTGGAGGTAGTGTCGTAGCCCATCTTCAAACAAACCTCCCCGGTGATCGCAATGTGGGAGCTCTGCATATGAGGGTCTGGTAAAATGAACCCATTTTTAAATTCCTGATGTCAGGAATGTTAAGTTACATGAAGGTTTTGAGATTCCTCCCCACAGGATTGTGTCTATATTGTGTATCTCATTGATTTCAATGAAGTTATACCAAGAGGAGGTTTGGTTTATACTATGTTCTCATTACAGCTATCAGACTATTTGAAAACATGCCAGGCCTGATAATTATCTACTGGTGTCACTTATACCATTTTAAATCCACAGAGTAGAACGAAGCCAAGCTTGCCTGTAGAATATCTTGACCAAATTCCAGAACCTTTATGCATGCAAAATGTACATCTATGCAAATTTTGCTGCCAGAGCTGCTGGACTTTTAAAGGAAAGGCACACCTCCTGGCTATACAATCAAAGGCCGATGGTCATCCCAGTCCAAAGGGGATGCAGGTCTTCAGTCAGTATGGAGAGATTGGTCGATGGAAAACAAACCAAAAGTAACACATCTCTGGTTATCATGTCAATCACAGAGTTGCCGACGTTAAAAAGGGCCTCTGGAAGTCACCGCATCCAGCTTCACTCTCAGAGTAGGATCAAGTAGAGCAGATTACTGAGGGCTGCGTCCAGTCAGGCTTTGAATATCTTTGACCCTGATCTGTTTTGATCATGGGTTTTGACCTTGCATGACCTTAACCTAAATTTTTCATCTTTCTACTGGTGTCTCTCTTTCTCTAGGCCCCAAGGGATACCCCAAGGTCTACTCTACCCAGTGCTTTATCCAAGATATTTTTTAAACTTATTTTTTGGTATAGAGATGTTATTCTCCCCACTATTTATCATTTTATTCCTTCCCATCACTCTCTATTGTTCTTTCTCCTTTCCCTCTGAAGTCAGTTCTCCTGTTTTTCCTAGTAGTACCTCACTTACCCTTCTTGTTTACAACCTGATGATTTTCTGAGAAGACTTAAAAGGGTCTTCTTTGCTCAAGGTGAAGGCAATACATGAATTCTTCTGGAAATAGAAACTGTTCATAAAATGAGAATACTGGCTTCCAGCTATTCCTGAAATTTCGCATTATGCCCTTCATTGAATCTGTCATTCAAGAAAGTAACTGTTAGAAACATATGGCAGTGTATTTACTGATAGATTAAGTTTCACACCTAGGTGTTGGAAAGCAGAAGACATCCTCATTCTTACGTCTCTGCACAGAGCAGATCACTTCAGCCTCTCTGCTGTACAACTGAACTTTATGGAAGGCTCACTGGGTACAGATTTCATCAGATAAGATGATTTTCAAAACATGTCTTAAAATGGCCAAACCATGGGTTACTTCATCTTTAAAAACCAGACAGATTGTATTTCTGCTAAATACAATAATTTTGAGTTTTCTAAGACCCAGTTGAGTTGGAATCCTACCTCTCAGCTATAATCAAAGAAAACACACTCACTTTACAGAGCAACAAAGGAAATTTTAATTTTCCTCAGAAATGTAGCCTTTTAGACTAAATTCTGGATTGACATTGTAAAAATTATAATGTCTCTGAGATATAAGGAGAAAGTTATTTCTAAGTTTTACAGTAATTCCTACAGCAGATTTAGCTTCTGAAATAGTTTGAATCTCCCCTGTTTTCCTCTCTTCTTTCAGAAAGGTTTAATTTCTCTTCATAATGACTGACATATCAGTGCTTTTATGTCTTAATAAATTTTAAATATTTCTAGGATAATGCTAATAGAAAATATTGTTAATCTTTTAATAGACTACATTCTTGAAATAATTTACGTTCTCTTTTTTTCTTCCCCTGGCCAAATGCAGTTGGCCACATTGTGTAGGATGCATATGAAATCTTTTAAAAATCAATCAGTTTTGTCTAAGGAAAGTTGGAAAAAGATGTAATCCGTTTTGTTTGGCAGCAATGGTACTCCCAGGGGATAAGCACTGAGCTAAGAAAAAAGCTGTATTCAGCTGTAAGAGAGCTTGTCTAGTATTAGGTAGCCAATAGATCTTGCAACTCACAGACACCCCCTGCCCCTATGGATTTCCAACTGTAACTGTCTATAATATTGCTGCAGTCCAAGCTGTGGTTTGGAGAATAATGGGATTAATGCAACATAAAAGTTTTCCAGAGGCATGTTTATTTGTCACGCATCATATCGAATACCCTTCAATGACAATTTAACATTGGACCAATTTTCTTGGCCATGATGTGATGTTTGCTGCATTTGTGGCCCCTGTAAACCACTTGTGAATTCTTCATTTGTTCAATAGTAACAAAGATTTTATAGGTGTCGTCTAAGGGGTCTTTTAGCTATGGGGCTTTAGCTTTCTTCTCTGTAAAGTGTGATGATTCTTAGTCCACGGGATTGCTGTGAAGTCTAAATCAGTTGTTATTCTTGGCTTAGACTCCAGTCTGAGAGGTATTCTTGAAGTATTTTTTTTTATGCTGTTAGTGCTAAATATTACGGTAATTCATAGGTCAGATCATGAACTCTTCATTCAGGCAAAATTTAAATTGACTTAACTTCTGTGGTTATAACTGAATATGAAAAATGCAGTGTTATTTGGATTTGTTATTTACAGTGAGAAATACAGTACATATTTAGTGGTGTGTGTTTCTTTAACAGTACCTTGTGAATTCTTATCTATTTTCATGTGTACACTTATTTATTTCAAACTGTTTATACAAGATAACTAAAATGAGTAAGAAAGAAAAAAAAAAATCTTGCTTGTGTTTAAATACACCAATGTGATGCATTGGCTTTTTACAAATACAAACAATACCATGAATATATAGAGTTCCTATTACAAGTTCAAGTGGAAAAGCAACACAAGACCAAATTAATCAGGTCTAAAATTCTTTCTGCAATTTCTTGCCAGACAAATGATGTTCCTTATGGCCGATGTCAATGGTATTCTAAAGTTTTAAAATCAATAAACAGGCTGTAAAATTGCATCTGTAATCAGGATAAGGAGCACAAACATTTACAGAGTAACATGCAAACATAACAAAATAGTGCAGCCGGCTAAAATTGAATGAGACACCCTGTTCAGATGCTATTATTTTTAAATGCATGTTTAATTTAGAATCTCGGTTGAGATAAAATGCGAACAGAGCAATGCTAAATTGGTAGTACCGACTGCCTGAAGATATCTCCAGATTAACCCACCTATCCACAACCAATCTATAGTAAAAAATAAATTAAAATTAAATGACAGAATTCAGGCTTTTTCGTCTTGTTTTTCTTTAGTATTGTACATCATTTTTGAAACATTCAGAGATAAAGTTTAGCATTGCGGAGAGCTGGGTATTATTTAGACAAGCTACAGCGTCAGCACCAGGAAGTTCCCAGGTAAGCATGTGCCCTAAAAGGTCTCTATGTGTTGCAGCAAGTCACTGCGAGTGAAATGTTTTGGAGCGATCTAACAGGTGTTTCGGGAACACATTGTTATTCAACCTAGAGCTGCTGCTCTGTAATCTCGCCAGTTTGCTCACATATCATGTAATATGTGACTGATCTTTCCAGAGCTTGGGGGAATAACCCACAGCTGTGTGAGTTAAAACAACAACAATAACAAAAAGATATAGGGGGAAAAAAAAAAGCACCCCAAAACTGGAATGGGAAAGTGAGCATGAGGAATGAGATGGGTGATGTAGTTCTCTGGGATAAAGCAGTAAGGATGAAGGAAGTGCTACAACTCGGGGAAAATGAGCTGTCTCTCTAAGGAGTGGGGGAAAAGTGACACTTGAGGCACAGTGGCATTTTTAAAGGAAGAGCTACCTTTTGTGGTTGATGTCTTGGGGTTAGATGTGTGGCAGTCAGTTCTTAAAAGGAAATACTGAGTTAGATCAAAAACAAAACTGAAGAGAAAAACTGTCTATAATGTGCTGTAAATTCCTGGGTTTTCAGGGGAATTTTTGTTGTAGTTTGCATTTTACCTTAAAGTCTCTACTCCTGGAAGCACACGATGATGGAAAGATCTCAGATTTCAGTACAATAGAAAGAATGAATCCCTGAAACGAAGGGTGGGTTTGGGTTTTCAAGTCCTTGCTCTTCCATGAATGTGATCCTTCAGCAAGTTGTTTTTCCTTTCCGTGTTTCAGTTCCCAATCTGCAAAATGGGAATGAGTGTACTCGATTTCCTCATAGGAGTGATGTTAAGATAAATACATTCAAAAACATGCAGTGCTCCAATAATCTATTGCATACTTGACTACCATAAAAAAATTATTAATACAGGACAAATGAAATGAAGCTTGGTGATGTGTCTGTACCTGAATACCCCTAAGGGCACAATTATCAAAAGCCAAATGAAGGAAATAATTTGATGTCAATCTCACACATTCTTGGAACTGGATTGTGGGGTTTTTTTTGACATTAATGGTTGACAGGATTGCCATCAAGAACTGTGTATAAGGTACATCTACACTTTAGTTGCAAGTATAGTATTGAGATACTTGTGGTAGCTTTAAGCAGGTTAATGATCTAATCGCTTTAGCGTGGAGCTCTGAACAAGGTATTGCCTAGGTGAAAAATTGTGGAAAATTGTTCCTTTGGTAGGAACAACACCAAAGAAAATATGGTTTCTCAATACTTCCATACTTCTTGTAAGGAACATCTCTGGGACAGGTTGTTTCCAAACCTGTTTTGCATATTTCAGCAATATGCCACAGCTATGAGCAATAGACAGTGTCAGATAAAGAGAGGGAAAAGTGTGACCAACAGAGTGTCAGGGAGAGAGAAAAGAAAGTCAAGGGAAAAGATCTATTTCAGGAATGAGCTGAAATATATTTGCAGAGCTAGCAGGGGACCGAGCAAGGGTGTCATATATGGCAGCCATTTCAGAACATGGCAATTCTTTTGCTGCAACTTCTGGGAATTGCCAGCTGAGGGGCTAATGACACATCTGGATGGATGAGCAAGGAGTGTGGTAAGGATATGTTATGAGGGAGAAGAGAAGCAAATCTGCAAAGTTTAGTGCAGTGGCCGGGATTTACCCCATTTACACTGAGGTGTTTATTCTGGCTTATTGTGGGTTCCTTCTCTTGTCACCACACAGTTTTCTATATGGAGACACCCATGCTCCCATGGAGCAATTCAGATGTCAAAAAGGACTACAAAGACTGATCTAATGTCACTGTTAGCCCTGCTGTGGCATGATGACCTCCAAAAGTCCCTTCTAACCTAAATTTCTCTGTGAACCCATGATTCTTCCAACGGCCCTATGGATGTAGCAACTCTCCACTGTTTGTCTAGAAAGCCAAGGAGCAATACTTTCTTGTAGATGTTTCTGGTAAATTCCAAGTGTAGGATGGAACCTGGGCCAAGAAAAAAGAATATTTTCAAAATGAGTAAGAAAGAAAGGTAGTTAATTGCACATAGGTGGAGTCCTCAGGTGAGCACTGTCACTCTAGAATGCAAGGCATCCAACCACCCTAAAGTATGTAGGATGTGGTTTTCTTAGGGTAGAATATCTTCTAGAAACTTAAATTAGTGTCAGTCATGAGCACTTTGTGAGGATGTCTGAGCTCTGTTTTGTGCTTTTCTGCAGAAAAACGTCAATATCCATTTCATCTCACAAGAATTAGTTCAGTGCAAATACCAATTATTAGCCAGGACATGTCAGTGTTGATCCAACTTTAAGCCAGGATGACATCACATTATTTGTAGCTACATTAGACAAGAGAAGGCAGAGTCATACTGACTTTTTTGGAACTAAAATTCTATATTTTCCATGGAACAGGAATTCAAAAATATTTATTTTTTAAAAAGCCATCAAAAGTTGAGATTTGGAAATTTCTCGTTGCGTATGAATTAAAGTTTCCTACAAGGTCTTTACTTTATCTATCTTGTTTAATGTAACTAGTGACTAATAAAACTTATCTTGTTTAATAATGGATGAACTAATTATCCCTATACATGTTTAATCCTTTTTAAAACCTGCTAAGCTCTTGGACTTGCAGCTATCATGTGGCAATCAGTTCCACAGGTCAATTATCCATTGTGAAAAAGTGTCTTCCCTTTTATCCTCTCTGAATGTCTTCCTGTCCAGTTCCATAGGATGTTTCATTATTCTTGTAATATGAAACGGGGTAATTGGGAACAACCAATTTCATGATCTCTATCATGTTTGTTTATCCTCTTTCTTTCCTAATCTGTTTCATTATAAGCATTTTTTCTGTGCCTCAAACATTTCCACTATCCATTGCCAAGCCCTTGCTTTGCTCTGTTTTGATGGTGACAATAAGTTAGGCTCAGAATTCTACCATTTTTCTCACCATTTTATTGATAATCACATTTGTCACAATAGAATCTGTTATTGTCATTGACTAGTCTTATAATGGTGCAGTGGTTATAATTAATGATTTTACTCCGTGTCTTAAGTTGCTTAGCCCATATACAGCAATTGTTATTAATAAATCACCTAATTTGTGTCATTGAAGTTGTTATTATTTCCTTTTTCTAATTATAAAGAAATAATTCAGGTGATGTGTTAGCCACTGGAGAGGCAGAAAGACTACAACACTATAGTGCTCATTGGTGCAGTGTCTAACTTCTGTTGCTGAAAGGCGTATGCAGCTTCAAAGGGAGTTTATATTCTCCCTAGGCAAACTCACAGAATAAGGCATGCCTCTTCTAAAATTAGTTTCACAAACCCAGGGCATCATGCTAAGCATATCTGTTAGATATGGGATTAGAACCCAAGTTTTCCCATTCTTCTTATGTCTACAGTTATTATCTCTTCCTTAAGCACAATGAATATTTAATTAAAGTGGAACAGATTCACTGGAAAAGATAGTGAGACCCACAATCTCCTGGACTATCTCTTGGTGGTTAGGGTATTCTCCTGGGAGGTAAAGAAATAGAGATGTGGTTTCAAATCCCCTCAGGAACAAGAGAAACTTGCACCTGGGACTGCCCCGTTCCAGGTGAAACCATGAGACTTTTGAATAAAACGGAGTAAGTGAGAGGGTTGTAAACCTCATTTTCTTGGATGCGTTTCTCTGTGCTCTGAGAATGTTTCTGGCTTAGGTCCTGTGGGCCAGATAGGCAGGGAAACTACCCAGTTTGCAAATCCAGTTCAGGGTGGAATGAGAATAGGCGTGAAGCACCTTGGTAATATGAGACTGTTGCAGAAGTGTTCGGGATTTTACTGGGAGAATGGTAGCTGTGGTAACTGCTGGTCTCAGGGTATAATGTGAGGTTTGTGTACAGTCAAGGTCTTTATTTAGACAAACTAATATCAGTGGAAAAAACCAGATAAGTGTTTTAGGCAAACAACCCCCAAAACTTTATTCAGGCTTGCAATAAACCCACAAACATTTAATGCAAATTACAAACTGAGAATCATTATTCTGAATTCAATAACTTTTTTTAAGTAAATCAGTCTAGGGGAAAGGTGGAAACTGATGGAAACCTAGGTATCTGCAGAGTTAGGCCAAATTAGGGTCTAAAACATGACCTTTGACTTCTGCAAAGTTTTTTAATGGCTGTAGTTTTGACTTTTTAACACATTTTCTGCAGAAGTGTTACAGGAAATGAGTAGCTGTACCAGGCTCAGGATGCTTGCAAGCTAAGAACATTAATCCGTGCTGTTCAGAGTTCCCATCCTCCGTGAGGGAAGCATTAGGGACAGCACAGAGAAGGATGACGGTTAGAAGCAGATGGTGAGTAAACTGTTAAGAGTCCAACTTCATTAGCATTGCTTTGATAGATTAATGGTGCCCTGAAATCCTGCCAGGCAGGCTCTTGCCAAAGGTGCCATCTGCGTGGAAAAGCATACACATCAAGAAATTCAGCAGGACAAAAAACCAACAAAAGAACAACTAGCTCCATCAGTCACACCCCAAGTTATTTCCACCCACCACGTGCTGATGGATAACCAAAAAGGCAACGGTAATTATAATAATGTAGAATTGCATTAAAAATGATACCTGAATGTTATGCTCTGTACTTTCAGGCAGTGGGTTTTCTCAAAATTAATCTAATCATATCTTCTATTATTATTAGATTGTCATCAGTATAATTTTACGTATAATTTTTACCATTACTTACAATGTGGACATACCTGGAAGGCCAATTGCATGACTTTGCATTTCAGTGGTAAGAGGTAAACCCTGCTCCAGAGAGATTAGCAAAGGACTTTTCAATTGCATCCTAGTTTGTGTTTACCTACAATTGAAATTCTTCCTATTTAGTTCCAGTCTGAGCCAGTAACTCTTTTCATAGTTTGTTAACCCTGTAGTATTTTGGCACGGTTCAAAATCAGAAAATAGGATGTATCGAAAGGGGAGAGTTTCTGGTGGGGAAGAGATGGCCAAAACATCAGCTGGAGGGAGACTGAACCTCCATTTCCTCTGACAGATGCTTTTGCATTTGTTCTATAAGGAGCTTTCTCCTTGCTCCCTTCATCTGTTTGAGGGGATTGAAAGCTTTTGTGCTGCACTGGATTAGGAACATGAGTGGGATCAATGTTGTAGTGGGCGAGTAAGAGATGACAGTTAGAAGACCTAAATATCTCAGAGTTCTCCCTTCCTTCTTATGTGCTCCACCTGCAAATAAATCTGTTCCTAAACATGATTCATTTCTGTATAACAAGATACAACAGTGAGATTATTGTAGGAACCTCATCAGGCTTGCAGGGTTGCAATGCCTTACCTCTGATAACAGGCATCAAAAATCTAGCCTCTCCCACCAGAGCCAATTTGTAGAGTGCTACCTGCAGCGTGATTGAAAAGCCTGTGGGCTACCTGAGTCTTACCTAGGGTCTGTAAAGCTGCCCAGCCTTGTGGCATAGAAACAAGGATTGATGTATGTGCTGATAGCCCACGTGGAGAAGATAGGGAAGGCAGAGGGACAGGAAAGCTGCAGTGTGACAGTTGGACCTTGAGGATAGGAGAGACACAGTTCTGTTATCTGCTGCTGTTTCAAATGTCCTAGGGCATTCAAGGTGGAGGGCAGATGAACGGCAGATTTATGAATGGATCTGTGAGAGGCTGTCACTTGACTGACAAAGCTGGAGGGAGGAGTCAGGTGGGATATCCTTGCATATCTCAAGACTTTTATTTAAACAACAGAAAGAAACCCAGATGATGAACATCTTGAATCCAGGCTCAGATCTCAAGTTAGATGCCTCCATTCTGACGTCTATATCAATTGATGTTTGAACTCTTATTTTTGTCCATATGAGAGTGATTCAACAGTCCAAATGTAAGCATGTGATCCAACTTCGTAACCATGGGCTTTTACTGGCATTCATGATACTCTAGGATATCTGGAAGGGCCTGCCTGAGGGCCTCCTGTAAGTCCAGGGTCAAATATGAAAGGCCTACAAACATGTCTCAGACGTGTCGTGTTATCTCAAATGGCACTATGTGCCTGTGTGGGCAACTGAATGAAGTCTATGGTCACATAATTATACCTCTAAATTTAGGTGTCTGAATCTGGAACTGAATAACATCCCATGAGACTTTGTGCTGAAAAGACCTATGACAGAAGAGTAGATTTTTTGGGGGAAAAAACCAAACAACCAAACAACACCAAACCCTGATTTCAAATATGTAGTACACTTCAGTCATTCAGGGGAAATATTGCCCATATCTCCTGACTTTCAGTCCAAAAAGGTTAACAATGTATGCCAACCTTGTATGAAATGCTGGTGAATTCAACACAAACCCAACCTACATTCCAATAGCATCTAAGCAAAATTTCAATTAGTGATGGCAACAGACAGAAAGTGCAGATGAAAAGGGAGATATCAGAAAAGGAGGGTGGTAATATTGATGGCATATAATTATCTGCAATACTAGCAAAGGCTGGGCAGGTGGGGCAGTCTGTTGGCTGTGTTTAACATGTTGGTGAAGTCTGAGTCACTTGTACAATGTTGACTGTCACTTCAAGTAAGTTTAGACCTAGCTTAAATGCATTCAAAGCTTAGGTCTCGATTCTCCACCTTGCTTAAGAATGTTCTCAGATCTCACCAGCCTCAAACCTAGTTAAATCCATGTATTAATCACAATTACCTGGCATGATGTTAAATACAGTTTTTCATGAGTTGTGGTAAACATCCCAGCAGATATAGTCAGACTTACAAAAAATTACCCAGGGAAGAAAACACACAGAATGTCCAAAGTTCATGTTAATGTTGACGCAGAGCATATTGATTTTCTAAGAAAGCAATAAATCTCTTGTGAATTTAATATTTATTATGAGCTACACCTAAGAACCATGAAAAAGAACGGAAAGGAATGAACTATAGTCCATAACAGTATTCTTTCAGTATTGGTTTCCCCTTTGTGCTAAATTAATGTCTATATTTTTTTCATTTGTTTTTAGTATGGACCAGCCTAGACTAAGTCTAACTTTGGAATTGAAATACTCCATTGTTTGGCTATAGAAATCCAATTTAATGTTTTAAATATATTTTTACCTGTTAAGGTTGCTTTTTTCTGCATGTACTCAATTTTGCTTGCTAACAGACTCCCACATTCTTGCTGATATTGTGAAATTGCACAGAAAATATATAGATTCATCCAACATCAAACAAAAGACAAAGGACAACTGAAAACAAGAGTGATATTTTGTATAACTCAGGTTATTAAGTTTTTTAGGTTATTAAGTTTTTTACTATTTTTACTACTATTTTTACACTGAATCTCATAACTGTGGTCACAGTAAAGGATCTCAGACCTCTGGAGTCTAAAACTCGGGCTGGGGACAGGGAGGACTTGGAATATACAGGTGGGTATGGCTTGGAACTGCTGCAGTGGGTTCTGTTCGTATCTGTCTACATGCCACTTTTTTCATGGTCCTCAGCAATATTTCTGGGACATCTCAGCTACTTTACAGAGCCATTGTTTGTGACCTGGCTTATTAACAAGAAGAACACTGTTACTTTATGTTAATATTCTCTGGAGTAAACTGCCATGGAGTATTAATGGGCGGTCCCTTGGGGATATCGTCAGAGACCGATGGGGAAAAGAATGGTAGAAACCAGCATATTTATTCAAAACAAAGACATTGCCATTAGTAAGTCAGGGCTGTGAACTCTTAAAAATGTTTGCAGCCCTTCAGGAAGAGGTAGTTAATTGGATAAAATGTTCTCAGATCTGTTGGACCCTGGTAAAGAAAGAAGACACACCAGATAGATAAACATCAGAAAAATAAAATTATCCACATCACTTTGGAGGCCTAGTCTGTCTTATTAACTACCTATATATTTTCTGTTGGCATTTATCTCCACTGCACCTAAGGTCTGTATTGAAAAGAATGCCAAAATACTGAGGCATATCAGATTATACAGTATGATGTACCTCAGATACCATGTGCACTATGCTGTGTGCATTTCAATAGCTGCTCGTGGTCTCCCAGGGTATCATATATCCTGTATTTTCAGTATCATACATAGGTTCTGTTATACCCTCTGAATTAAGGAAACAACTGTTTTTTGTAAATTACTTCAGGGTTCATCTTTCTGCTTCTTCATTTCCCCCTGGTTTTGATGAGAATAGTTTCTATACCTCCACCTCTCATTTATTTTCAATTTCTGAAGCCCAGGTTAAGGAGTGTCCACACCCAAACAACAGTGACTAAGACTTTGAAATAACATGAGGCATCTTTAGCTTATTCTCCAAACGTGTAGCAATGAGTGAGGTGCAGCCCGAAGAAATTGGGTGAGACAAGTTCCCAAGTAATGAATTAATAAATGTTGCAACACTTGTTACTGCCAGCCAAAATCCCAACTTGGCATGCTAGAACATGACCAGAGCTGTCTTTCTCAACCACCTTCACTTTGCTAGAAAAGATGTTCTTGTTGTATTCAACTAATATGAAAAAGGAGGACGTGGTATCTGAAAACGCATTTTAAAATACTCAGGAGGAAGTTCACTGAGCAATATATGTAATAATATACCAAGATTAAAATGAGGCTGTGTGATATAATTCAGATATATGCCTGTTTCCAACAAGAGCAAGAATTTATGTCAGTCCTACTTTGACTGACATTGGGAACTACTTAACCACATAACCATTTACCCTTACCAGAAGCAACATCAGAAACCACCATGACAGTTGATCAGGAGTGATTTCTTTAGCCTCCTATAACACAGAATGAGTTATGTCTCACACCCACATTTGCCTGATTTAACTGCAGCTTTCTTAAACTTGGATGTTTAGTCTAAACTAGCTATCCAAAGTGCCGCTATAGGTGAGGGGGAGAGAGAGGAAGAAAGGCAGCTTGCTAGCTGCCTTGTTGGTGACTTCAGTTGGGCTTAATTGTCTTGGAGGTACCATATATCTTGAAGGATAAGAAAGGGACCATAACTAGGTAGTTTTGAGTAAACACCTAGCATTTAGGTGACCAAAGGCCACTGAGATATATCCATCATGATAGTTAAGAGGTTCAATTTGCCTAGTTTTAAAGGTGAGCTAAAGGAACCTCATGAAAGTGTGGTTATGAAGCATCATGTTAACCTTTCAGCAGGTAAATATGCCCTTCCAGGGAGCTTAGGGAAACGTTTTGCTAGATAAACAAAGAAATGTCACCCACTACCCTAAGAAAATTCAATGTTTTATGAGACCCTGCATATTGCAGAGACTCTGTTGGCCAGGCTGTGACTAACTTGCACCAGGGAGTGGTTCAGAGCAGGACCCCTCAAGGTGATTAAGAACATCCCCACTGGCTTAGAGGGCCTGGCCTTCCTAGGGGAGTAGTGGCTGCTGTGAGTGTCTTCTCCACCCACGAGTCGTAGGGTCCAAATTCTGCAGGTTCAAATGTGAACGAGAAGCTTCCGAGTTTTGAGTCAGACTCTCAAAATCAAGATCCAGAAGTTCAGGATTTTGACTCGTCATCTTCCCAGTGGGAGCTAGGCACTTAAGCCTCTCTAGAAATATATCCCTCTGGACTTGAGCCACCAAAGCTACATATGTATTTTGCACAGGAGACTCTTGGCTTCCCCATGGTATTTGCATTCCACGTTAAGCTTATGCTTAAGGGCCTTCCTGGCTTTGAGTCTGTAAATTATATTTCCTGAAGCCAAATTTTCAACAGCGGCCTGTCATATGGGAGGGAGGGAGGCTCCAGCTCTGGGTGACCAACTTTATCCCATCATATTTGGTGTCAGAGGCCTTCTCACTTGCAAAGCAAAGCACATAACGCTCAGGAACAGAGGCCCTTGACATGCCTGGTATTTTATCTTCTCTATCTTTAAGAAAGGGATATTAGTACTTACTTCTCAATCTCAAATGGTTGTTGTGAAGATTAATTAGTTAATGTTTTTACAACACAGTGAAGATGTAAAGTGCTACTATATAAAAGTATTATTAAGTGCCTGCAGGGTCTTGCTGTCTAATGTGGCTGAATGGGAGAGGCTCTGAACCATGAAGATTAGGTAACTAATTTTTTCTTTTTTTAAATTGCATTATTTTTAACTCTTTGTTGTTGCATCTTCTCTACAGGGGCTGGAAGTTTACCCTATTCATTGTCTTTTTCTATTTTCTGTAACACTTTTAAATAAGCACACATGGCCTCAGGTTTTATCTGCATACAGAGTTGTATTGGCTTAAATAAAGGTGTGACTTTACACCAATTTCTCTTATCCTAATCCTTTTATTTCAATTTTAAATTAAGCTTATTTCAGTTTGACATAAACTGATTCAGAGCACGTTTACGATAAACTGAGATAACCCACACTAAAAGTGAAATTAGTGTGTCCACACAGGGATTTGCTCTAGTTTAACCAAGGCTGTGAATGTACACACAAGTTATCATGACACAAATTAGGAAATGAATTTACAACTTGCAAATGATTAAGCAACACCTGCCAGTGCACTTACCCCTCAGCACCTCCTCTCCAAAAACCTTAATTTTCATCAAAAGATAACCTACCTCCTACTGCCCGCTTTAACACGGAGTGAAAACATGCACATATTAAGCACTGTGAAGCAGTTGGGACTTGATATATGTCTAACGTGAACTGGAGAAAAAGGGAAGACACTTGGGCAAGGACTATTCCATACCTTGGACTGAAGTCCTCTACCTTGCAGGAATGATAGAGGGGATGGAGGGAAGGCAGTTACCATCCAGCCTGACAGTGTTTGTCTAACTGCTACCAAACTGCAAATTTACCCTTCTTGTTCAATCTTATTTATGTGTCTGTATGCTGCTTTGGCTGACTTACATCCATGCAAATGTGCACATAGACAAGCTCTGAATTGCTGCTGTCCCAATGAGTCACTATTACCCTAATCAAAATGGTGGCATTCAACACTGCTTTTGTCTTAACACATGTAATTGCACAGCTGGTAGATTGATGGGCGGTTGATGGAAACTCAGATGTATGCAGGGGTGTTAACAGAAAGGGACAGAATGTAGCTTGTTCTGTTACAAGAAGAAAAAGTAAGTAAAGAAAAAGAGAAATTAAAGGAAAAGAAACACTAGAAGGAGAAAAATTAAAGAAAGAGAAATAAAAAAATCCTTTTGTACTTTATGGCAAAATTATCAATTGAAATACTGTGGATAAAATCAGAGAAAACATAATAAAATTTAATGTACATCTGTAATTATGGATAATATTGGGTCAAAATAGCTGACATAAAACACTTCTAAGGAATCAGTATTCAATGACATATGAAAGATATAAATTTTTAAACAATCCATATTTTCACTGTTCCTTAAGTGACTAAAATATTTAGTTACCTGGTTGTTATCAAGCACTGATGAATGTGATTGGTGAAATAAATAAGGATATTAAGTCTTTTCCCTTTCACTTAAATTTTTATTTTATTCAAAACAGACTGAAGATTTTATAAAATCAAAACCTAAATTTAGGCTCCCAAACCCTTATTTAGAAACTTAAGTGAGAAGTTTATTTAGCAAAGATCATAAGCACATGTTTAAATTGATCCTGGTTCAGGAATGTGCTTAAGTATATGCTTTAATCTGATTAAATATGTGTTTAATGTTAAACATATGTTGAAATGCTTTGCTGAATTGTGGCCTGATTTTCAAAAGTGTTAAGTACCTTGAACATCTCATTAAGGTCAAGCAAAGCTGCATGTGTTCATGCTCTTACCCATCAAGGCATTTTCTTACATGTTTAAGTTCAGATTTAGGAGCCTAGCCATTTTTTTAACTAAAATTTTGGAATGAGTATTGCTGAAGATAAACACAGAAACATCTGGATTCCTACCTTATCTGAGCTATCTACCCCTAATGAGTTTTCAAAGTTGGACTGAAGGACTCAAAACTTCAGCACAGCCTTGGTTTGTTTGGTTTGGTTTTGTTTTTGTTTTTAAAATGTAATTTTTAGTGCTCTCTGTTTCCATTTGGAAATGCCCTGCGTTTTCCAGTCCCAGCCAGCACCAAGAAGTGGTGTGTGAAAAGAAGTATTACTATTAGCATTATTTATTAAGTGCTGACAGTGTGCTTAGTTCGGTACAGAACACAAGTGAAGGCAGAACCTTCTTTGCAGATCTTACTCACAGGTAGTCTGGATTAATTTCAAGTTCCAGATGGCTTTTCCGGGTGGTTTCTATTTTATCTGAAATAGTTTTCCTTTTTCTAAGAAAAACAAAGAGATAGTTTAGGATTGGAAAATTTTTTCCCCTGTTCTAAGTTTATAACAAATTAAAGGCCAGACATGTTTTGGCTTCTAAAACTTCTAAAAGTCTGATTAATCATATTGCTCTTTATGTCATTTTTCTTAGGAATAAACAGTAGTTTTTAAACTCCTTCTCACTGCATAAATATATATTTGTAGTTTTTTTCATATTTTTTCCTTTATAAGGAACTCTGCTTTCCAATAATCTTTGATTTACATCAATAACAGCTTTCCTGTTGACTCAGAAAAGCTTTAGATCTAACCTAAAAGCCTTTCTGCAGCTGAATCTTGCTAAGGGGTGGTAAGTCTTAGCCTGTTCCCACCTGCTTATTTTCACTCTTTTCTTCCAGCCCCTTCCCTTGCAGCACTAAGAAGGTATTTCTCACTTCTCACGCCCAACGTACACACAAATACCGTCAGGACTGCTGCTGCCTGATCAGCTTTTGTTCATGTGCTCTGCAGGAGAAATATCATCTTGCTTTTAAGTAAACCTGGAATGGGGTGCTGTAGTGGCACCATGACCATACTGCAGTTCTATACATGTGTGATGCCAAACTATACAAAAGAAACCAGGCCTGGTGTAATTATAGAATATGTGACACTAATCTGCACCCAACTCTGATTCAACCTGGGAAACAAGGCCTTCCCCAGGCCCACTCCACACCTGTCCCCAACACAACCTCACGTCCTCCACCTTTTTTCCTATGTCCTTTGTTTACTGTGTCACCTCTCTTTTAGAGCAAGGGCCAAAGTGGGAGATGCTCTTTCTCCTGATGGAGGCAAGACCTTCCACCCTTATGTTAACATTGGAACAAAATGGAGCTGTTTTCTGAGGAGAATGGGGACATAAGTCTTCAGAATGGAAGAGCTGAGGTGGAAAGTCATATGGGAGGACCTTCACTCCATCGCGGAATGGCAAAAAATTCCAGAGGGAAGGAGTAAGTCCTAATTACCTTTTGTGCTGAAGACTCCAAAATGGAGTGACTTCTTCCAGGGACAGGTCCTGACCCTTCTCAAAAGAACAGATCAGCTAGGAAACACAAATTTACCCTTAGCGCTTCCTCTCTCTCCCACCTGTTCCCAAATACTTGGCCTTCTGGTGCAAAATACTTAACCATGATGTGATACTTGGTGATATCATGCTACTTGTTTGTATCATAATTAACAAAAAATTCAAATTACATTTCCCTAAAGTATCTTGTGGTCTTGTTGATTATTCAAAAGGGATGGTAAATTTTTAGGATGCAGGAAGGTGGTGACAAACATTTGGGAGCAGACTGGCAGTGGTTTTGATTTTATTCGGCTACAGCACAGGCAGAACATGACATCTGGCTGTAGTCTTTTAAGCGAGTTACTAGTCCTTCAGTTTGGTCTCACATAACATTAACTATCTAAAACACATCTTGTCTTGTTGTCTAGGCTCCCTCTACAGATAATGAAGAGAATCCATAAGGTGATTCATCTCAGAATCATGAGATGATTGACTCATTGAATGCATGATGTCCCTCTACATACATTTGGACTTCGGGGGAATTTAGACAACTATCTTGTATTAAACATCATATGTTTAGATGCCTAATGTAAGCTGAAGCCATCTCAAAACCTTTACCAAGAATGCTTAACTATCAAATCAGTAGGAGAACTGCTTTGGTACCTTTCCTCCACCTCATGTGAATCACAAGCTTGTTTCTTTATCGGGACTTGTTTGGTGTGTTCCAGATTAATGATAATCATGATAATTCTTTAGGGAGATTAAGTAATACTCACAGTCACCATGTGTGATAAGTAAGTATAGATATCGCTGTTTTACAGATGAGGAAATAGACGGTGAGAGTTTAAATGACTTGTTCTATCTAATTTAATCTTGTTTGAGCTAATCTAATCTATGTTTTAGAAATAAATCACCCAATCACTGTGATATACAGGCAATAGACAGTCAAGACAGTGTTCAGGAATTCCTAGCTCCCAGGTCTATCTTTTCCTCACAGAATCATTGCCTTAAGACACAAGACATAGCAGCAAATGATCCTAAAAGTTTCCATGAAGTATTTCTAGGTCATGTATTTTAATGCAGTCGAAGTTCTGAAAACACAGTACTTCTCTTTCTTTCTCTGAATGGAGTGGTATAGGGTTTGTCACTGCACCGAAGAGCTGAGTATGTGAGGAAATGCATGAGAGAACTGTGTCGTAGGTGACATTTATGTTATTCCTTTGGAGAATTATCTGGGAAAAGTAAGACTTGAACCCTTTTGACAATAAGGCAATATGACTTCAGTCTTAACTCCTTCCTCTAGGAGTTAAAAGAATCTTAACATTAATAAAGAAAACCTATTGTTTGAATTGCTTTACTACTTTGATTTTTTTTATTATTTGCTTTAATTTTTTTAAACCAAAACTTTCTTCTCCGGTACAACTGACTCCTAGAATTTTAAATCTGTTTGTGAGATGGGCCTGTATGGCCAGTACATTTATTGGGAAAGAAAAATGCAGATTTATAATACACATTTGACTTACAAGAGTGAAAAAATAAGTTCCACCCTGAAGAGTGGCTACTTGTTGGAACGAGGTTCAATTCACCCTCCTAGCTCAGATAAAGTGCAGATATGAACCAATCTGGAATGAATGTTTAACATTGAGAGTATTTGCTATCTCTGGGAATAATCTGGTCTCTTTGGGTTTTCTAAGCAGTTGGTTAAAGTTGATGGGGTTTTTGTGTGGAAATGGGAAAAAAAGTTTTGGAATCTTACAAAGACTGTGGAAGAGAAAATAATTGTTTTATTAAAGTTATTCAGCTAGTAACACAGATCTGATAGATCCACATTGAAAGGGAACACATGCAGTACACTTGCAGGACTGGATTCTGGGCGTTCCACCAAATTATAGGGTGCATTTACAGAGTGAAGTGTAGTTTTCAGTCTGCTACATGAGAAAGTGATCTCCTCTCTCAAATGAATGATTTCTTACCTGTTCAGTTTTTACTGCGGGTACAGTCAGTGCGGCCTTCTGTGATTAGCTCTATCTCGGAAGTACGGGGCAATCACTTCTCCACAGAAACATGTTCTACCTCTTTCAAAGCCTCTGGTTAAATTTTTATCTAAGTCATCAGATTTAGCAATTTGTAACTGATCTAATCTCTCTGCAAAATCCTTGCTCACCGAAACTGTATCCAACAGCTCTTCACTGTAAACCTTGTTGTTCATATAAAAATAGAACCGCAAATTATGTCGGTGTCTTTTCTTTATTCTCTTTTTTTTTACTTCTTATGACCTATCGCCCTTTCTTTTAACCTAAATCAAACAGATTTGCAGATTTGCTTAACAATAGCACTTTATGAATCATATCACCAATTGCCAGCTATCATACTGTGAAACAGCTAATAATGTGTAATTAACGTTATAGGCAAGTAATGAATCACATCATCATTGCTGTCTACCACATTATTAAAAGGAAAGATTTAAGTAATCATCACCACTACCTTTTTATTTTCTTCCCTCCTTCCCCCAAAGTACTGTAAGAAGAAAAGGAAATTCCAACTGCTTATGTCAGCTGTTATTTCCAGCAAACAGCATGATACATCAAAATGATATCCGTAATCATTTACATAGGAAAAGCCTAAGACAGATAGGTAAATAGGTTAAAACTTTCTGTGACCTATCATATTTACTGTCAGCATGTGCGTTCAAACAAGCCATTTGCTGAGATTAAGAATACCCACGAGCGGAAGGAATAAAATATTCAGTTAAAAAGGCACATTCATCCACCCTATAATTTGGAAAATTATTAGAATTCAGCTCTGGGCTCCCATTGGACACTGTGCAGTAACTGTTCTCAAAGAAGAAAAGGCAGGCTTCCTATCTCCAGGTTTAAGTCTTGTTTTTTTCCCCAAGTTTGGCCATGTATTTGACCAGCCTGTTGCACATCTTCTGCACCAAATTCTCATTTATTCTGGATGTGTTTTTTCTTTTTTCTTTCTTTTTTTTTTTTTCCTCCTAATAATTCTGCCCAGACCTGAGCATAAATATAGTGATTTTTCGGCTCATGTTTCACTGAAAATAATGATGCCCTTGTAGAAAGCTCCTCTTCCTGCTCTCCCCATACAGGACCCATGATTCACTCTTTGTCTCACCAGGATGAAAGTTACCAGAAGCCCTGCCAAAGCCGTTAATACATTCCTAATAGGTGATTGAGGAGAGTCATGTCAATACAGCCATGTCAATACATGTCAATAAAACACGTAGAGGGTGAGACAGAGTGCTTGCCAGGCAGTTTCATTGACCTATTTGTCTTGTTCAATATGATGAGTGGAAAAACAACTACTAAAGCTAATGAAAAGACTGCATGACAGCCATTCTCGCTGACCCTTAGGGGGAACCCAGGAATTCACCTTGTTAAGACTGTTTGCATAGAAGATGAAAAAATATTTACATACAACGAAATCAGGACTGTTTCACTATTTTGTATGGTCTCAAGTCCCATAATGAGGAATCTTCAAAACATGTATATTCCCAACATCCCTTAGATTTGACAATATACTTATCTTGCAAGTAGGTAGATAGAGGATAAATCCCTTCTCAATAGGAGTCTGTATCAGACAAGGGTATTGAAATGAAATTTTCTGCTTCACTGGCAAATGCTTTAGATACCAAACTATCTTTCCTCCTATAAGCTTTTTATTGTGAACTCTTTTTTCAAGTATTTTAAAACAAATGACAGTCTCTTTAATGTGTACTTTATAAGCTTTCAACAAATGCATTTACATATTTTTAATATCAAAGAAGAGAAACTAAGTTTTCAGGTTTTTAATATTAATATTTTAACATTTTTTCCCTTCCTTTCTCCCCTGTTCTTCATTTCTTCCTTCTGAGCAATTCTTCCCCTGACTTTATTTCTATATTTTTAATGGAAAAATCTAGAAACTCTGGAAGAGACTCATTTGTTCTTACGCTGAGTTAGTCATTGTAGTCTTCCTTTTTCCTAGTGGAGGCACCTGCAGAATGAAGATCTCTGATTTAGTTGCTGACTCTTCCAAAGATGCCTATAGCTGTCCTTTGAATACTGAGTATGCCTATGGCAACTGGTTCATAGTCAAACATATAAATGTAAATACATGAAGTTAAATGATAGCAATACCACCCAGGAATGAGAACTTGAAATAAATGTGATATTCCCCCTTTCCTTTGATACTTTTTTCCACTCTTTTTGTAAGCCAAAGTACAAATGGGGGGAAAGAATTAGGGGAAAAAAATGAAAAATCACTGGCACTTAGCTTGTTAAATAAATGTTGAAAGCAAATACTGATGATTTCCATTATTTGTTACACTTTTAAACATACTAATAACAGTAACAAACTAAAACAAAGACTCTCACAAAAACCCTCAGTATGTAAGTTCTAACTCAATATAGCACAAAGGATGTGTATTTGACTGATTTCCGCACAGTAACCAGTAGCTGAAACGGTCAGTCAGAAGGAGGGAGAAGCGAGCTCATTCCTTCCCTGAGCTTAAGGTTTTTGCATGTAAGACTCACTTTGTATAAGTTTATATTGACAATGTGGAAAAAGAAAAATTTAAAGAAAACAGGAAACAGGATCCTGACTTGATTTTACAGCAGTTAGGCTGCCTAGCTGAGAAGGAGCAGGTCTGGATTATGAGCTCTCTTCCCAGGCTTGTTTATGTGTTTTGCATTAGGCAGCCACTGAATAAAACAAACCTGGAGCTGTGCCAGGCGTTGTCCACACCCATGCAGTTGCAGAATTGCGACCTCAGTCTTTCCCATAGATATGGTTTGTCACACCTCCCATGCAAAAAACCAGAACTTTCTCCTATAGTGTCAGTCACTTATTTTTCCCAATAGCATTTGAAGCAATGTAAATAGGGGTGGATTTCCTGTTGACCTGTGAATTATTTTCCCCATTGGTAGTATTTCAGATATTTTGTTGATATTGTTCCCATTTCCTGGGATATTTCAGATATATTGTTCCTCTTGAAATACTGAGTAATTTATTTCTTTACGGAATTATAATCTCCAAAAGACAAACTAACTCTAGTAACATTTTCCTTTAAGAAAGGCCTTTCACATGCTACCAAATAACATTGTAATGTCTGCCACTGAATTTAAATAGCATTTCTGGTATTGGTCAATGCACAATTGAGTTGCTTGCTGGAATAAAAAAAATCAAACTGGTATAAGTGTCAATTTTGAAGTAATAATTATAGTTTTATGCAGTAAAGTATTTATTATATTATCAAATTAATACACCTTTTGGCATGTCAGGGTCTGTGGGTAATTATAGTTTAGTACTGTGGTAATAATTTGTATGATTTATGTTACCTATGGAGCAGTACTGAAAGCCAAAAAGCTGTCTGGCATAATTACTGTTAAGAGGTAAGATCAACAGATATCCCTAGCCAAAAGAACACAGCCCTAAGGGTAATAGACTCAAACAAGCAGAAGTCACCTCAGGTATTTGCTTTGCAGCTTGCCTTTTCTCACCCGAGAGCCGGCCCACCCACTATTCCAGGTTACGTTAACAAGAATTTGTTGCTTTTATGTTGTTGTTTCCATTGACCTTGAAGTTCTCATTTTAAAAGTGAGATATAAGAAAATGGTAGTAAGGAACCATTTGCAAGACATTTCTTCTGAAATACGAAGAAAAAGGTTTGCCGTGAGATGAAGGTAGGTGAATTATATGGATTCTCTTATTTCTATTGATTTGGGCACCGAAAATATTTTTTTGTGACTGTGCTTTGTTTCTTTTTTTTTTTTTGTTCTAAGTACTGTGCAAACACAGAACAGAAAGGTAGTCTTTACCTGAAGTCTACTCAAAGCTGATTCTTCTATACAGTCAAAGTATATCATAGTTAAAGCAGATTTAACTTAGCAGCTTGAGTAGAAATAGGCTGAAAGTTGTAGTTCCCCCTCGCCTCCAGTTTCTGTGTATTTATGCAAATAAATGCATAGAAATGCAAAGAGTTACCCTCATCTCCTTTCAAAGCTTAGACCTCCCCTGGCAAATACTTACCACTGGTTTTTTTTCTGAAATAAATAGTCTCCAATTTTACATAAATAGCAATATCTCAGGAGCAATCTAAAAATCTTGCCAATAAAATCATGATCACATGCCCAGCCAAAACTGCAACCTGCCTTTCTTCCCTCTCCCTTCCATCCTCAGCATCACCCTTCCAAACAGAAAATGTATGTCTGCTATCAAGTTCTGTGAAGGTTACAAACTCAAGCCTCAGCTGAGGAAGGTTATGAACAAAGGCCAAGATCCACAAAGGTATTTAAATACGTAATTCTAATTAATTTATATGTGCCTGATCGCAAAAACATTTATGTATGTACTCAATTTTCAGTGTCCATGTGATCTTCCTGAAGTCAAAGACATTACTCACCTGCTAAAATAGAGGTCTGTATATTGTGGTTCAGTAAAGAAGTACCAAATGGAGAGTGTCCTGCCAGCAAATCCCTCTTTTATTAAATTACAGAATGTCACAAATTCTGCATGAATCTTGTGAAGAAGAAGTATTTTTTTCCTTCCTCTTCTTGTACAAATTTATTTCTGAAACTCTGTCCTACCTAGAGAGAAAAGTAGCAAACCTCCCCAAATACCCATTGACCCTGTCCTACATTTTCCACATCACTACCAATTGACTGTGAAAGGACTTGAACAAAGTCTCAGTAGAGGATATAAGGGTGGGGTTTATGTCACCTCATATTATGTATCAAAAAAATAAATATCTAAATCTGAGCTAGGCTCACTTCAGAGTCAACAGAGACAAGTAGGCACCTCCAGCAATCTATCTCAGGCACCTATGATGGGATAAGATTAATCACACTCTGGAGGTGCCCATTTCTCTCCACAAAGGGAGCTTGGGGTGATGAGCTCAGACAGTTTAGTTTTAAGACGTCCAAGTTACAGCAGATGAATTTTACCTCAAAGACTTGAAGTGTTTTTCTGAAACTCAAAGCAACCTTTTGAAGTTCACTCCTTATCCTTATAGAATACAGGTGTGCCAATATCCAATTTCTCATGTTTTTAATTCTATAGGAATAAAGTTATGTATGTCTGTATGTGTGTGTATGTGTATACTTAGTGGCTACACTGTCCAGTTGACCTTCAGCAAATTAAAATGCATTTTAATCTGCCTGCATAATGTTTTTGTTGGCAGGTACCACAGAGAAAGTAGTTTCCTACAGGGAGACAGCTGGCATATTTCTGCCCACTGTATCATCATTACACAACAAGTGGGATCTTAAGTAGCTTATAGGCCATCCTACAGCTTGATAAGGGTACTTTGTAGTATGGGACTAATTAATATAAGACCTCCCTCACTTGGGCAACTCTTATGTCTTTATCTTTGTTTACCCTCTCTACCTACCTCATATGATGAATGTCATTAATTATTGCCAATGGTTATGCAATATCCCGGGGCATGATCCTAACTCCAAGCTAGCCATTGAAGGTGGGAGGAGTGGAATTAGCTCTTAAATGCATATTTACATGGCAGCAGATATCAATACCTTCAGATAAACTTGAGAAATAGAGCTGCAAATGGTCCGATGAGGCAGAAATGCTTTTACACTATCAAGGAATCAGAATGGTTCAACAAGTAGGCTCTATTATTGCAATTTCTTTCCTTTCTATGGTGCTTAAATATCCTTCCCATGTGTCTTCCTTGCCTTGGAGATTCAGAAACTTGAGTGCAGCAATTGCTTGGCTGAGGAATAATGCCAACATAATGAAGCACGTGCAATTGAAGCAGCCAAGTCAGTAAGTTATTTCACAAGCCCGATGAATCTGGATGACTCATGCAACCGCACGGAGCAGTCTGGCTGGTTACAGTCTTTTTTTAAAAAAAAAGGGGACTAGTTGATCTCAGACAAAGAATCCCTTCATGCTTTGCCATGCTAGTGTATAATGAAACACATAATTATGATGTTACCAGTGATGTTGCCCAGGCATAAGGCATGGTGAGATGGTCTCATAACCGGTCAGAAAACCCTGCTACCTACTATCTGAGCTCCGATGCCCTTTCTAACACTCTTTGTCTCTTTTGGGAGATAGGATGAGTAACCTAACCTTGTTTCCTCAAGTAATAATCATAATGATAGGTATAATGGGAATAATAGTTGTCTCACCTGCCTGACAGGGAGAAGGTGCTGTGAGAATTAATTAGTTTGTGAAGCACTTTGAAGATAAGTGCTATGTTATTAATAAGTAAAACCCACTGCACTTAGATACAACTTGCAAGTGATTGTATTGTATTACAGTGCTTAGATAACACAGAGATAGTTGCCTTAGAAATACCAATAAAAGAGAGTTGAAGACATAAATAACCACCAGATTTCTTGTGTTTTCATTTTGCGTCACAATTTCTCCTGGCTTAATGATATTTAGCTTCTAAAATATGTTTCAGTAATGGAAATTATTACCTGCATTTTAAAGATGTCGCAGGAGAAAGGAAAAACGGTGAGTTATGGTGAATAAATACTACCCAAGAGTGAAAATGGAATGACCTCTTCAGGGCCTCTTCCAACCCTGTGATGTGTAATCTTTAAAGATAGTTCCTTAACCCCAATTCAGATCATCCAGTACAGCTGTCTGCTCATCGAACTTGGCTACCAGGATTCGGAGTACAGTTCAGGGGCAGAGTGAATAATATTCACCTGAGAGCAACATTGTGAATGTGTGAAAACTGGCAAGAATTGTCACCTCTCAAATGTAATTAAGAAAGAGAATAAGGAAGTTTAGTATCTTTTGGGTCAGTAATATTTACTGGTACTGACCGGATGTGAATTGTTGAGCTGACAGCAGGAGCTGCAGGGTTATTTCAAATCTGGAAGCCTGAAAAAGGCTGCTTGGAGGAAAATTAGTAAATATGTGAAAATAAATAAGTTACTATAGAATTGCTCACACTTACTTTTGATTATCAGAGTTCATTAGCCTGTGAAGAATAAAAGGAGGTGGAAGAAGAAAGGTAAGGCAGGTGTTGGTGGTGAAGGCTTCTGATTCCACCCAGATGACCTGACCCTTGCTTGTGAAGCAGGAGGTCCTTGAACAATGTCATGGAATTTTTTCTCTCCACGTGGCACTACACTGTTTATCATGCTGTCACTGGGAAGTGTCCATGCCATGTTTATAGTACTACGATGTTTATGATACATAGCTTTTGCTTCAGGGCAACATTTCAAGGTGGACAGCTACCTGAAGGACTTGATGTGGCTGATTAACTTTACTTCCAGTTTCGAGTGTGATGCAGGGCTTCTGAATCCTTCACAATCTCTCCTAATTTCTTTAAAAAAACACCAAAACAACAAAACAGTATATATATCTCTATATATATGGATAGTGAATAATGTGAAACTACAAGACTTACAAAATTACCATGATGCTGAAAACTATGGGCTATCAGAACTGCATAGAGACAACAAGGATATCTTCCTGATCCTCTTGTTCCTAAAAATCAGGAGAGAAATGGAGCTGTTTCTTGGCTGAGCAACACAAGACTTGACACCCACCTCAGCAGTGCTGGCAGCACCCAGAAGAGGGCGGTGGTATATGCAAACAATGGCCACTTTATTTTCTTTGGAAACAGGGAGACTGGAGGTCATAAAAATAAACTGAAAGCCATTTCTATTCCGTTCTCTGCTGAATATGGGGGTGTAGCTTCCGTAAATGTTAATGAGAGATCACGTGCATCGAAAGAAGCACATCCTCTTTTGTGAAGACAAGATGAAAGCCTTTTTAAAAATGTGACCTACTGGTGGAAAAGGCATACGTTCAGATGAAACCTATGGGTTTATAGTGATGGGCTAGATTTATTTTTTTAATACAATACATTTTGTTAAGAAGAAGGATTAAAGTATTTGCCAAAATGATTTGTGTTGACAAAATGGCTTAGTACATTTGGCAGATTTATTTTATGAAGCAGAATAAATTAAGGTGTCTCGTAAAAAATGTGGGTTATATCCAGTGAAACAATTTCAAGTATTTCAGAAACTCTATTTTTATTCACTTTGCAAACGTGCTTAGTTGAACTGCCAGTCACTGTTACATTTCCATTTCCAAGCAATTAATTAAAATCCCAAATCAGGTTTTTTCTTGATCATGCCAGCAGGAGTTGGTTGCCATGGTAATAGGACGATCAGTAGCATTTGGGAGGGAGGAGAGGGAGAAAAAATGTTCTGCGTTTGGGCTTTTATTATTGAAACATAAGTGCAGGTCTGGAGGAGTGTGTTGGCTGATTTGTGCAAGCCTGTGGCCCCAATGGTGACAACTGGAAGTGAACGAGGGTTTTCGGGATTATATTATTGTCAAGGATATCATTTGGTCCAATGTAGAAATCATTAGTAAAGCCTTTTTAGTACTACAGTCTATAGGTTGAAACAGCGAATGCAGCTGATCGCAGAGAGTTTCAGCAGTGCTAAGGAGGATTTTTCTATCTGTAATTGCTCACATTTGCAGAGAGCTATCAAATATAATGGTTTTTCTCCCCCATAGGCCTGCAAACCTTTAGATTTGAAGCACATTTTCAGACAATACTCTTAGATCCATGGCTGCTTCTGAGAGCTGTGGCATATGAGGGTTTAAGAAAGCTTGTAGTAGTTGTAAGTAGTTGGAGTGGCAAAGTTTTATGGGTTGGTGTCAGGAATAGGTGGCTGGGGGGAGGACAACATTTGGTGAACCAGGAAGGAGGAGAGGGTGAACAAGTCCTTCACTGAAGCAAGCATGGAAAACAGACCCCTTCCTGAAGGAGGGAACAGGTCCAAGAGAGAAGAGCTTATCTGGGACAATTTCTTTAACATTCAGTGGGATTTAACAGCCATTTCTACCACAGAAGATCAAACTTCCTTCCAGCAGTGACAAATGTGTCATGTCCATCAAAGCCCAATGAAGCTGTTACAAATACTCCCATGGACATCTCTGGGCTTGGGGTCAAGGGTGTCTGTTCAGGGAGACATCTGTATCAGTAGCACTGAATGATGTTCAATTTTCTGATTCAACTGCTAACACGCCGAATATGTTCTTCCCTTTGATATGATATCTCATCCTGACCTCTTCATTGCTGCTGTTAATAATTCCTGTCTTTGGTCAGAGCCTGTAGTGGAGACCTGAGAAACTCTTGCCTCCTTATTGTCCCCAGGGGTGACTCTAGTCCCCTCCAGTGTGAGCCCTTTAAACCCAGTTCAGGGCAATTCTGTTGCACTTGAACCAGCAGTTAGTTGTATCTGAGTTGAAAAGCATGACCTTAGTCATCTCAGGGGTTAGGGGAAAATGGCATTTGCCTTGTTCATCGTCTGAGGAGAGCCACAAACTAGACACAAACAGGCCAAACCTCACGCTGGCGTAACTGTTAGCACATCTACACTGTGAAATGGATGTAGAGATGCTCCCAACTTCAATGAATCCCCAAAATTTTGGTTTTCCACTTCAAACTTGATCTGTTTTAAATGTGATCAGCTTCACTACGTGGCCTTACTGTGTCCCAGAGGTAGGAGAATGAAGCAAATAAGAGAAAATGTGGTGGCAGATGGAAGAAGTTGAGTTACTAACACAAAAACTTGTGAATCCAGAGCCTTGGTTGAAAAGTAGCAGTCAGCAGGACACTGAGTCATGGAGCTAAAGCTCTCTCCTGCTCCTTCAACAGCATGTTGCCCAACACAGTCCAGTTTAAGCATGCTCTGGACTGGTTTATGCCTGGCTGTGTTGTGCCTTAGGGTCCTTTACAGCCTTGAGGACATAGACATGGAAAAATAATTTCAGCAGACCTCAATATTGCCATTGTTCAGCTGCTGATGCTGTGTCAAAGAGGGATAGTAGCAGAGAGATTCCCTGGATCGTTAGGCTGTATTAATGCAGAGGAACACAGTCCTTCACATATGGTGCTTGTTAAGCCCGCCATGAAATCAGGAGATTGGTAACAGAATTACAACATGCTTAGGGTTATAGGTCATACGCCAAATTTCATCCTTATGTATTAGCTGGAAATTAACCTGAAAATAATTAGGAAAGAATCCAGATATGAAAAAGGAAAGATTTTGAAAACATTAAGATTTCATGTCTTACTGAAGCAAAAATTCACATGTGAAAGAGTCTGAAAACACTGCCTGATGGCCTAACACTCTTGCTGGGGAAGAGAGTGTCTTTAATAAAGCTCTTTGACAAGATCCTCGCTCAGCTGTCACTTCAGAAAAGCCTCACCTGGCCCTGAGATTTGTTACTCGCCTTGTGCTTGCACTGTCTTGGTAGGAGCTCAGTGTGGTTGAGATCTGAATGAGTTCAGATGGAGTTAAAGAGGCCAACAAGGGATTTATTGATTTGGATATATCAATTTGCACTAGTCCAAACAAGTTGGGTTCAGGGTCCCACAAACTCCAAGGGCTGCAGGGCAAAAGCTGAGCTTTTGATCTTCTGTGCATTAGGATGTACTTATAATATAATGATTCAGGGCTTTCTCTAGTGTCTCAGTCTGGGTGGGAGGGGATTTGAGAATAATTGCTCTCTTTGTCTTTTCCACTCTGAAGAACTTTTCTAAAGTTTTATTATATAACTATTCTTATCATTATATGGTGACCTCATTTCTTCTCTTTTCCCTGGCATTTATCTAACTCTTCACTGACCTTGGACACCCATCTCACATTCATGCTCCTATGTATAGGCTTCTAAACTTTAGGGCATCAGGCATGTAGATTAAGATACTCGATTTAGATAAAATGACTCATGATTTTACATCCTTGGTGGGACCTGGCTAGAGCATTTTGGAAACAAAGTCTACATTCATGTCACCTGAACTAGGTGTCCAGTGCCATCTGAAAGCCCTCCATAAATTTGAGATATTGATATGGGACTGGTAGATGGGATACAGGATCTGCAAGAGACGCCCCTTTGGAGGAACAATTGGTAAAATACTGTGTACCAAGTGAACCTCTAATGGCACTTGGCACACTGAGGAATGTGAGTAAAGCCTTACATGACTAGATTAGACCAGATGCACAGTTTTGTGATTGCTGAAATTTGTTGAACTGAGCCTTACCTTCACTATCTTCCACATAAGAGGTATGTAATCTGAGGTTCTTTTTAAGAAATCAGAGTTTACTGACAGCGTGAGGTCAGCAGACAATAATAATCTGTAAATGAATAAAGGAGGAATTTCACCCCAGTGATATCTCTATCTATCTATATGTTCTTGAGTTTTAATATTTTTTTCAGTTTTACACAAAATCCTTCTATTCAGAAGAAAATAAACTGCTGTCTATAATATATATGTGATCTTAGAGTATTTAATATATTCACATTATTAAGCATTTAAAAATATATGTATTTAGTTATGTATATATTTCTACATAATATATACTATTGTTATAGTGATGTTATATGTAAACCAGCATGCTAAAGTGAAAGGACGTTTTTAAAAATATCTTAAAAAATATTAGGATAAAGTATCTTGAAGGCACACATACAGAAAAGAAAGTATTGCAAAATTAGAAATTAAAATCTGTTGTTTTATGAAAAAGCACAGTTATGGAGCCATTAACTCAATAATTAAGCTCCATTAACTCAGCCATGTATTTTTATTATACAATAGACATGCTCTTATATCTGTAGACAGTCTTCGTTGAAAGTGACTGTCTTGCTTTTATTCCTAATAGGAGTGAAGTCAACTCAGATTCACTCAGATGACATGGAGGCCAACTGTCCTGTCAGTGAGAAGATGAACTGTGAGAAAATGATTGCATCCTTTTTTGAAACATCAGTTTCATCGAGCACCGTAGGGTCTCCAAGTCATTGCAGAAATTCTACAGAGAATGCACGATTTTCTCAATATCTGCTGAAAATCAAACTTTTGAAGTGGAAGAAAAAAAAGAAAAATAACCTGTCTTAAAACAATATAAAGAAACTCCACTACTGTCCATATTTGAGATCTCAATGAATTTGAAACGCATATGATATTTGAAGAGTGTGTTATGACTGAGATAATTTGGCATAAAAATATTCCTAATGACAGATGAAACACTTTTAGAGTGCTTGTTAAATTCAATGAGTCCAGAAGTTTTTTTTTGCATCTAAGGAATAAGTGCTGTGATTTTTGTGGAGGATGTGTTATATTATTTCACACATAAGTAAATATTTAACTCACTCATTCTAGATGTCAAGCATGACTCCTCCCAAACCAGGAACCACAACTACTTTTTTCACATTTGAAAAGTTCAGTTTTCTCCCTACTATCCCATCACAGTATAGATTACATGAAGTTTTACCCCTAAGGCCAGAATAAAATTCCACTAATTAACATTCTAGAGACTTTAAACTAATCACTGTTTCTCCTAGACCCTCATTAGGAGCAACTGAGTCTTCTGTCACATTTGGTTAATTGAATACTACTGACTTTGACCAGAAAACACATTTCTTGTCTTGAGGAAATGGCCTCAAGTTGTGTCAGGGAAGGTTTAGGTTGGATATCACAGAAAATACTTATAGAAATATCGAATGGTTTGGGTTGGAAGTGTCCTTGAAGATGATCTAGTTCCAACCCCCCTGCCATGGGCAGGGACACCCTCCACTAGACCAGGTTGCTCCAAGCCTCATCCAGCCTGGCCTTGAATATTTCCAGGGAGAGGGCATCCACAACTTCTCTGGGCAACCTGTTCCGGTGCCTCACCACCCTCACTGTGAAGGATTTCTTCTTTATATCTAATCTAAATTCTCCCCACTTCCAGTTTAGGGCTAACAATTAAAAAGAACCAGACTAAAGAAAGTTTATCACCTATTCGGCAGAGAATGAAAACAATAGACAGATGATGCTGAGAACCAGTCATTCACGTTTTAACTAAAATTATGAATGTTAATGAAGCAGCTAATGTAATTAATACCACTAACAAAAGGTGTAAATAAACTGAGAAGTAAGGAAAAACAGGTTAGACAACACATACATCTTTTCAAATTGCCTGTACCTGAAGTTCAAATTTTTAGGCTACTTCTGGAATTGGATGGAGCAAGCTCCAGAACTGAGGAATTAATTTTTAGAAATTTTGGAGGATGAACAAGAGCAGGAATATCACCTGCATTTTAAAAGGAGAAAGAAGAGGACTCTAAATTTTGAGAAACTATTGAAAGAACTACTCTTTTTACAGTTTACTCCTAAACCTAAGTTCTGAAAAAAGTATGAACTGCATTTTCAAAAGAAACAAAAAGGTAATAAGGAAAGGAATAGCTTGTTCTTCATGTCTACTCTGATCAGAGGTAATGGGCTTAAATTTTAGCAAAAAGACTTAGATTAAACAATGGGGAGGAGGAAGTCCCTACATGTAAAGGTAAGTACTGGAGAATGGCAGTGCGAATCCTCATCAGTGGTAGTTTTAAAAAAGGCTTAGATGAATATTGATCAAGAATTAGGTGGAGGGGATCCTTTCTTGGGCAGAGTAAGAGACGTGGTGACCTTACAGATTTCACTTCTCTATGCTCACGATCATATCCTATATATTACTTGGGATCTGTGGCATCTACTGAAGTATAAATAAGATCATTAGTTTTCTTGTTCTCTTTTCCATCCAATTTCTAGATGTCAACAGGCCTGTAATGATACCAGTCATCAGAAACATGTTAAAATATTAAGATCTAGATTATTTTCATCTGAATTCTGCCTACCTGGGGAGGTCTGGCTAATCTGAAGGAAAATCCTTCTTTGTCATCAATTTACAATTCTGTTCTAAAAAAGGCTCAGTGAAGGAAATCCTAATACGCAAAATATCTTAATTATTTTTCATGTGCCTAAATACCTCCTGCAAGTTCATCAAGAATGTTTTAAAAATGCAAAATCCAGGTTGTCTTTCATTTAAGATGGCGGTCTTGCCTGTCACTGCTCACGAGCAAAATATGAACAATGAAATATGGGATGCAATGCATTTGTCTACACTAATAGTCTGCTTCAATGAAAACATTCACTTCTGTGAGAACTTGGAAAGACAAAGCACTAAGAAGTTTTAGAAAGAAAAATAGACCTTTTTTCCTATAGTTGACATTAGGCTCTTTTAAGGCTTTTTGAAGGTTTGCTTAGGACAAGCTATCCTCAGATACCTCAAAGGTTAAGACATTGACATCACCCATAGCCAGGTAGATGTTTGTGCTTTAACTATAAAATGCACGTGTATGAATTTTTCTGTGATGGTGCAATCTCACTGGCAAGCCCAAAGACAAAACCTGTAAGGTAGGTACTGGATATTTTAACCAGTGTCTTCTAATATCACTTTAATTCCATATGGATGGAACAGCTTTCTGTGGATTAGTCAACATGATTAAAAGGCACACAAATCCTACACCATTATTCCTAACACAAGGAGAGGCAGTGAAAAGATGAAGCGTTTTTTTTTACTGTTGACACTATCATAATTGTAAATATATTTAAACACAGAACAGTCCCAAGATCCAGTGCTTTTTTTTCTCCTCTTTACTGTTCTTCCAACTACTACACCTAGTCAGGCTGAAATCACCCTTGGAGAAGCTTCTGCTATTCTGCTATTGCTTCTGCTCCGCTACAGGTATTTTCCAGCGAGAACTATAAAATTGAAAAGACTTTCAACACACTGTTATGACAGCACTGCTCTGAGGAGAAAGAACAGTGATGCACTGCAATATTTCTAGAAGTCCAAATGACCAAAAATTAATTGCAAGCATTCACACAGATAGACCTAACTGAACAGATGCCAGAAGAGATTTGCTTGCTAAGAGGGAGTTACGGAACAATTTTTCACTGGAGAAATTACAGCTGTACTTTGACCATGCTACCCAAGTCATTGCAAGGTGGCCAGTTCTTTGAGTGGGTAGGAGATAAAGGAATGGCTTACTCAGCTACAACTAGGCAAGATTGATGGACATAAAGTTTTAGATGACAACCTGAAAATGAATTTGATCTAAAAAGTGGATGCGCCTCAAAGAGTCTGAAATTTCTTATGTTCTCAGTAATAAAAAGCTGTTAACAAAGCATTTTTAAGAGTATTTTATCTGGTATATCATGGAAAAAAGATCTAGATATAGGCAGTAATTAAAGATTAACTTTGATTTTGATAATCCTTTTTAATTGCTTTTTTAATTGTGGTGAAATTTTAAAACATTTCTGTGAAGTGCTCTGTGGAAAAAACGCTGATGTAGAGAGATTAACTAATCAAGATCACTCTATTCTGTTTGAATAACTAGAAAGGAACTTTGAGTGGGTAAGTATAAAATAAATCTTCTAACTAATGTATGGTTCCATGTAATCTCATCTCACCTTCTGGGAACAATGTATAACAAATTAAGCTTGGATCATGAAATGTCATACAAATCTGGCAGTGAGATTTCATTTGGAGAGAAGAACTACTATTCTCTTGGTTCTTAACAGCCATAGAAAATTTCAATTACGTGAGCATCTTGACAAATTCTACCTCCAGGGTATGGAAGATTTTTAAAAAGTTTTCTTTAACCAACTACTGTGTCCCAAAGAACATCGCCTGGTTTAACTGTCTTGACTCGTACCTGTTTGTAGTTGGCCTAGTCCCATGGATAAGAAAATAGCTTTTACAGGATATGTGATTATAAAGTAAATCACTAAAAGATGAATATTTTATGTGGCATAGTAAATGTCCTCAAAATAAGCAGTAAAATAAGGGTGTTGTAATAACACTCTGGTTTTGTCTTCTTCAAAATGTGATGAACCATTAAAGAACTGGATAGACATCTTGGAATTGTATGTAATTAGACTATTAAGAAAGGAATAAATAAGATGACGCAGAGAAAGTGTTCCTAAGGGAACGCAGAGTGAAACAAATTGAAAATTTGTACAAAGGGGATTGGAGTGAGGATGAAGCAGAAGAAGTAGAAGAGAAAAACTAAGAGAGAAATATGTACATAATATATACCAGCTATATGCACCAAGATGTCTTTTAGCATCTGGTTCTTCTACTGCTTTTACATAGAATTGGTTTCATTAAAAGATCTGGTAATTGTGTTACATAGTGGTATGTGCTTGTTTTAAATAATTCATTCCTGGCAACAGTGAGAGAGACATAAGTCAGAGAAAAATATGCTAAATCTGTATGAATTTTGTAAACCCTGGACATCTTGAAAGATGTTGGTCAAATTCAGCATTGTGAAGATTGAAAGTATGCCCCCTATGTTGTGTATTGTGCCTGCATGAGTATCTTATTATGCAAACTTGGACTTTACACAAACTTTTTCCAGAGGAGAAATACTAGAAATAATTTGCAGCCTGTGTTCAGAGTAATGAAACTCTTTCATTTCTGTATCCTTCTTGTAGGTACAATATACACAATAACACAAAACACAGAATTATAGAATCTTTTAGGTTGGAGAAGGCCTTTAAGATCATCAGGTCCAACTGTTAACATAACAGTGCTAATACCACCACTAAACCATGTCCTTGAGTACCACATCTATACATCTTTAAAATACCTACAGAGTTAGTGACTCAACCACCTTGTTGGGCAGCCTGTTCCAATGCCTGACAACTGTGTCAGTGAAGAATTTTTTCCTAATATCCAGTCTAAACCTTCCCTGGCATAATTTGAAGCTGTTTCTTCTTTTCCTATTACTCATCACCTGGGGGGAGAGACCAACACTCACCTCCCTGCACTCCCCTTCCAAGTACTTGCGGAGTTTTTCAGCTCTCTCAGCTGCTCCTCACAGGAATTGTGCTCCAGACCCTTCCCCAGCTTTGTTCCCTTCTCTGGACATGCTCCAGCACCTCAATGTCTTTCTTGCAGTGAGGGGTCCAAAACTGAACCCAGGATTTGAGGTGTGGCCTCACCAGTGCCCAGTACAGGGGGATGGTCACTCCCCTGGTCCTGATGGCCACAGAGTCCCTGATGCAGGCCAGGATGCCATTGGCCTTCTTAGCCACCTGGGCACACTGCTGGCTCATATTCAGCTGCTGTCAGCCAAGATCCCCTGGTCTTTTTCAGCCGGGGAACTTTCCAGCCACTTGTCCGCAAGCCTGTAGTGTTTCATGGAGTTGTTGTGACCCAGGTGCAGGACCCGGCACTTGGCCTTGCTGAACCTCACACAGTGGCCTCAGCCCATCAATTCAGCCTGTCCAGTTCCCTCTGTAGAGCCTTCCTGCCCTCAAGCAGATCAACACTCCCACTCAACTTGGTGTCATCTGCAAACTTACTGAGGGTGCTCTTTATCCCCTTGTCCAGGTTATTGATAAAGATATTAGAGAGAACTGGCCACGGGGAACACCATGTGTGACTGGTTGCCAACTGGATTTAACTCCATTTACCACAACTCTTTGGGCCCAGCTATCCAGACAGATTTTTACCCAGCAAAGAGTGAACTTGTCCAGGTACTTTTCTATACCTCCCATTTGAAATAGATGCATTAAAATAACGTTAGAGTTATCTGATAGAAATAGAGCCGGACAGGAGGGGTTCTGTTCATATAGAAATACGTTAGAGAAATAAAGTGGACTCTTTCCAGAAAAGATGTACACTGAGTCCTTGAAAGTATACACTGATCTTTGACTTTCTAGTGCTACAGTCTGTAACAAGAAAAGAGGACATGGTCTCAACAGAAGTTTTGTGACTTCTACTGCTGCACTGAAACCTTCAAAATGACAAAAGAATTTAAGTTGGATAAAATTTGATAATCATGGCTGAGAACTAGTAAGTTTTGAGCACTAATGCCTTTTCCCTCTTCAAGAACAACCTGAAGAAAGTTCTGATTGTGGGGGATCTGAAAGCAGCAGTGATGTTTCAGAAGACAGATGCTATGATTTTTGTTTAAAAGGTGACATAAGGATTTGGCATCCCAGCTTGAAAAAAAGGCAAATTGCTGAAGTAGCACAAAAAGCCTTAATAATGCAAAATATGAGTCAATAATGCATCATAGCCATGTGTATATTCCAAACAGGATGACATGGAGAAAGCCTATGTAGAGAAAATGAGAGAGAAATCCCTTGAAGTGATGGACAGAGATGGGATGCATCAACAATCAACAGTCCCAAGGAAGAACCCAGAGGAGGAAAATCCTGTAAAACTGCAGCTCAAAATAGGTTATTTTTGGTTGCTTGTTTGGTTTTTTTTTTTCCCCCCTACTTTCCCAGAGAGGGAGGAAGGTGATGTGAATGGCCATGTAATTTGCAGCCAGAATCATTTTGCCAAGCCTTTTGTCCCACATGCAGCAGACGATTCATTTCAGAATGTGTATGCCTGTCTGGACCCTTTAAAAATTCATGGAAGAAGAAGAGCTGAGTGGTTCTTTCTGGATCTGTACTGAAAATGAGTGTTATCAGGTTTCACTATCCTTTTCTGAGCAGATTTGACTTGATTTAGGACATGTAAATGTCAGTTTCCCAGCTTACCTGCAATAAAGTGGAAATCACAACGGTTCTGTGCCTTGTTGTTGTACTGCTGTGTGGGCAAAAGGTGCTCAGATACTGCCGTGTTTGGGGCATACATTGGTGCTTCAGGTTTGACTATGCAGAGCTAAGCTAACTACCTATAACTTAGGTTCAAACCTGTGAAAATAATATGTGCAAATTGTTCTCAAACCTATTTAATTCATATTGTTCTATGTGTGTCCGGTAAACATAGCATGGAGGCCACCGACATAGTGTATCTCTATCTGTCTTCCTTGACTACAAAAGACTATGGCTGATGAGTAGCTTGGACTGGACTGTTAATGGTTAGGCAAGATCTCCCATCTAAATATTGTACATAGCTTTTTAATGCCAATGCAGCATTCTGCAAGCAAATAAACTTCAGCCAAACTTCAAATATCATCATTATTTAAAGTATCAACACACACTTTTAATTTCCATTGGTAAAATCAAGAAGTTTTCATTATTAATTAAGCAGCTAATTTTCTCTTTCTGTATGAAAGAGGGAGAAGCAGCTAATTGCATTTGCGATTCCCTTCAGCATAATTAGATCTAGGCAAATAGATAATCCCCTTGACACCAATGGCATGCATCAGACTCATTTTAAAGCAATCATTTCATTTGGGAAAATCACACCTGTAGTAATTAGGCAAATGCATCTCATTCTCCTAAGGAATTGTTTGGGTAACACATGGAATTACCTTGAAAAATTGACAAAACAAAAGACCATTTGTAAAAATAATATTATAGTTGCTATAATTAGTGGGAGTATATTCTTTTTTAGATGAAAAAAATTATGATTACACTATATTATTCAGGAAGATAAATTTTTTGTTAACATTAACTCTATCTTAAGCAATTATTTGAATTTAAAACTGATTTATAGAATAGAGTGAAGTTCATCAGAAATTAATTTTTAAAATAATTTTTTTTTTCTGACAATATAAACAATTGAATTTTACTATTCCTGAACAAACCAATTTTTTTCTCCTGGTTTTAAATGGCTTTTCATTTTGAAATCTTATCATTATTTGTACTGGAGTTAAACACAACAAAAATTGTCAAAATCGAATTCTGATCAGCTTAAAATACATTTTTTTTCAGAATATTTTTCTTTCTGGGAGAGGAAAAGCTATTATTTCATATTTAAAGAAAACTTCATCAATATCTTCACCATTTCAGGTTAAAATACTTCTCTGTGTCTATGTGTGTGGGCATATACATGCTTGATGGATATAAAGAGAAAGATGGAGAAACAATTTTGATGATAGAAAAAGATGTCTTTGTATACATAAGATACTAACTGTGAAATCAGCTCCACTAGTTCAAATTGGTTTACCCTTTGTGGCTCCACTGATTCTGATATATCAGCTAGTTTACCACAGGTAGGGTTCACTGCACTCTGGAAGACATACAACCCTAAAGCTTCACTGAGAAACCATGATCCTTCTTGTCATCAAGCACTCTGCTTCGTGTTTAAAGATACTTTGTAGCAAGACAGAAGGTACATAAAGGTGGGTTTTTTGAGGTTAAAACTGTTCTGCTATAATTTTTCAGTTACAAATCCCAAGGAGTGCATTGGAAAACGCTAATACAACTTAAGCAAACCTAAGTTGTACATTTGACTAACTCAGCTGAGTAAACTGGAGGATAAATGGAGGTCCAGTTGTGTTTATGACAGCTTAGTGCATGTCGAAGACTGCAGTGTGCTCTGGACTTTAGAGTTTAAGAATTTCTTAATTAGTACTTGGTAACTAACATGATCTTTTTAACAGTAGTCAGAAATTGAGAAAAATACAGTAGCTATTGGTGCCTGTACTGATGAAAAAAAAAATCATCAACCTAAAACCTCAGTAATAGACAGAAGAATAAAAGTAAATATCTGTTAATCAATGATCACATTTTCCCACTGTAAATACTGCATTATGTAAACATTGATATCTAAGCAAACAGCTCAGGTAACAAAAGCAATGCATAGCAAATGTATTCCTGTATCCTGGAATCAGTGCACGTTAGATGAAGTCAACATGACTGTGATCTGTTGCAGCCTGTTCTGCGTGCTATGACCGCCTGATGTGTAAGAAATGGTGGAGCAGACTTTCAGGAGGTAGAAACTGGTGCTGACCTATCCATTAGCTTTTTGCAATTTTACACCAGCCAAATATCCGCAACACTAGCATTATGATAATTATGTGCCAAATATATCCAAAAATAAGTACCACTAACGGAAGAGAAGAAAGCATTGGTTTGGTTTTTCTTTCTGTAAAGTCATTTAAAGTAATTAACCTATATTAATCTCTCAAAAAAAAATGCAATATTAATAAAGAAAAGGAACAGGATGAAGAATGTTGCTTAATTTTGACAATACCATTGTTTCACAGAACTTGCATAAGGATTTTAAAGTATAAAAGAAAAAGAAAAGGAAAAAAATATGAAAGTTTACTTTCATGGAGCTTCACATATGAACTCACTAATGTCACCTGATAGTCTTTTGCTGATCTCAGTGGGATTTGAAGTAAGCTTCTGGAAATAAATCTCTTAAAGCAGTACAATAAGAAGAGCTTTCAATTTAATTTAATGAGAAAAACCAAAAATCTCCAGAAAAGCCTACATTTTCAGCTTGGATTAATCCAAAACAATTTCTTTTTCTGTGTGAAACCATTCTCTGGTTTTAGTGGACAAGTGTTTTGTCCAATGCCTTATGAATTTTTTGGCTTGTTTATTTTTTACCCTCACTTTAAGATTCTTCCCTGATGATAGTTAATCTCTGTATAAATGGCATTTTGAAACACAGTAGTAAGATAATTGACTACTTTTTCTTTTAGTTCTCTTTTCACTTCCTACTAGGCTGAAGTTATTTCTAAATTTGCATCAGACAAGATGAATAGTTTTGATTTCTGCAGGTTTGTTACAGAGTGAAATTATTTGCCATATTTATTTTTCATTGCTTCAAATAGACAACACTTTTAAGAGTTAGTAAAAATGCTATGTTCAAGACTTTTTGCTAAGATCACCTGAGTAGGCTAACCTGCTGTCTCACACAAGTCACAAAATTTCAGTTCCTTTTTCATTATGTTCAGTTATACAGGTTATCTTTCTGCCTCACCTTGCACAAAGGAATCTAATTTCTTTTTGTGGGTTCCTACAGCTAAATTTTGATTTTCTTCTTGTGGGCCTCTGCAGTTTGGGTGCAAAATGAAACACCATAGAATTTTAGCTAAATAACCATCACAATCACAGAGAAGCTGGTGAGCAGCACTGCTTCTGTCTAATGAAATTGTGTTACCTTTGAATGAAAACTAAGACTTTGGGATAGGGCAGAGATGGTCTTACCTTAACACCAAGTTGGGACATAGCCAACATATCTACTGAGACCTTAGAATTTAGAGACACTCCTAAGTTTAATAATATAGACACAGCCAATACATCCCACCTTTACCACCAAGTTCTGAGCCTCATAAGACAGGTTCAACTCAAACTCTTCCTGTAAATATAAATACATGCTTTGCCACAACGTGTTTCATTAATACAAAACAGCCTCCCTAATCATTCATCACTTGAAATGATACACACAGGTGCTGAAGTGAAGTGCAGCTGTCGATAAAGGCTGATGCCAAATTATTTTCCTGAGGTGAGTTGGCTTTCAGTTATGCTGAGTTTTTGTTTTCTATTCTTTTTTTCTTCTTTTATATTTTTAAGAAAGTGGGGAAGAAGAGAAGGGATTTTAGATCTTTTTTCTTTCTTTAAATAACAATGTATATAATATTTACTTTTTTTTTTGATTATAGTATATGAGTCTGGTCATTCGGTACTTTGCAAAACTGCATTCACACGATGAAAATGTGTTGCAGTTCAAAAGTAGTGCTAAGACTCTTGGCTTAAAACCTTGTTTGCTGGATCATTTAGTTGAAACCAGGAGCTTCCAATGTGTGAAAACATTGAATATAACTTTCATTTCTGGCTTTGATTTCCCTCTCCCTCTATTCTACATTGGGAAAATTGTTTTGAATTTTGGAGGAAAAGTTGTAGATGTCCATCTTGGCATGTACAATAACTTCTGGGACTCACCAAGAATGGAAAGAATGTAACTCCAAGTTCTTCTCCTGTTAGGTCCAGAACTCAGCCTCAGGTTTTCACAGTCCAGACAAGAGCTGCAAACATGGGATTAGCTGAGTTACTATGACAGTGACAGTATGGAGATAGGTGTCTCTCAGAACTTCCTACTGAAGTGTTTCCACTTTCTATAAATAATTAAACAGTCATTAAGACGGAGACTTAAAATATGATCTTCCATATGATCTATACAAAAGCATTAAGTACTTAACCATGTTGTCTCTTTGTTGGAATGAATATTTAATTATTTAATATTACATGGAAAGAAATTCCCCTCAGTTTTCTATTTGAAACAGTATATGAAAGCAAAAATCTATTGTAGGCTGCCTATGTAATCTGTCATATGCTGTCAGTTGTTGCTTTCGCACTAGTAAACGACAACGATGCTACCTATTCCAACATTACCTTGTGCATAAAGTGGGCGAGTACAGACCAGGTTCACCACCTCGCCACTGTTCAACTAAAAGTCACAGCATCACAGAGTGGTAGGGGTTAGAAGGGACCTTTGGAGATCATCTAGTCCACACCTCCTGCCAAAGCAGATTTACCGAAAACAGGTTGGATGGGAACGTATCAGGACAAGATTTGAATATCTCCAGAGAAAGAAACTTCTCTGGGCAGCCCATTCCAGTGCTTTGGCACCCTCAAGGTAACGACATTTTTCCTCATATTGACACACAATTTCCTGTGCTCCAGTTTCTGCCTGTTGCCCCTTGTCTTGTCACTGGGCACCACAGAAAAGGGTATGGCCCCATTCTTTTGACACCTGCCCTTTAGATATTTATAATCATTGGTAAGATCCCCCCTCAGTCTTCTCCAGGCTAAACAGACCCAGCTCTCTCAGCCTTTCCAATAAGAGAGGTGTTCCATTCCCTTGGTCATCTTCGTATCCTCTGTTGGACTCTCTCCAGTAGTTCCCCATCTTTCTTGAACAGGGGAGCCCAGAACTGAACACAGTACTTCAAATGTGGCTTCAGTAAGGCAGAGTAGAGGAGGAGGATAACCTCTCTTGACCTGCTGGCCACGCTCTTTTTAATGGCCCCCAGGATACCATTGACCTTCTTGGCCACAGGACACATTGCTGGCTCATGGTTAACTTGCTGTTTATTAGGACTCCCAGGTCCCTCTTTGCAGAGTTGCTTTCCATCAAGTCACCCGTCAAGTCAAGATACTGGTTTAAGCTGGCCTATGAGTACTCCTCTTTCTTCTACTGAGGAGATCTGGATACTTATTGAGGGTGTTTTAGGTTACCAATTTACTAAAATACCTCAGGACAGAATTAGTCTCTTCATAGATTGTTTCTTGTTCTTTCTCACGGAGAAAACCTAGATATTAATCTTCAACTAGACATCTCAATTTTAGATATATAAAGGGAGATTACACTCAGTTTTTTCTCTAAAATGACAAGATTTTGACAGTATGAACTTCTGGTTTTCAGGCAGTGAGTATAAATGGTGTATCATATGTATATAATGTGTTTGATATCAAATTAGGTAGTTTTAATTTTGCAATCAACATAGTGAAGTCAAGAGGAAGCCTGGTCAACGAATATTGAGCCCTGAAAGTCAGATAGCTTTGTTGAGATGGAGATTTGATGCCTGCAGAGTCAAGAAGACTCATCTACTTTATAAGTTAATTATGGTTATTGGCTAGTATTTAAATGGGACAAATCATAAAGATTTCTGTTTCTTCACTACTGCATGAAGCTGATCACCAACAAGGCAGGGCTGTTTTGCCAACAGTGTCTTGTTAAAATATTATTGGTATATTCCTCCTCATTTATCTCACAGCTGGAAAAAGTGCTCACAACATCTCCTATTTAATAGGGCATCCTGGCTAGAGTCCTCAGAGGTTTTTATTTCCCTGTTAATTGGAGACTTCATTTGGAAATTGCAAGAAGCTGACACTCTTTCAGAAAAAGCTGGTGGGGCACAGCGTGACAAGAGAGACTCCCAAAGAAGGAGGGTTATGGCCCTTCCTTCCTCACCTAAGATCAATCCCACAGGTCCTGTAGCCTGTGCTTCAGAAGGTGGAAATCTGGCCCGTGCTAGTCGCTGACTCCTATTAAAACAGCAACAAAGACTACACATTGCAGTATGCCAAACGAACATCCAAGTGCAGAACAACTCAATCCCTACTTCCTTCCAAATTGCTAAAGCAGAGTGAGACAGTCACTTCCATGACCTTGTAAAATGTCACCAGCATTGCAGAAATGAGTTCCTCTTTGTAGTAGGAGAAAAGGAGGGTTTTTTTTGAAGGAGGGGTGTTTTTATTTTATTTTTTCACCTCGCCCTCCCTCCCCTCTTTCCTTGAGCAAATCCCCATAACAAATAAAGTTATACTTCAAGACTGGATTACGCAGACTGTTAGGTTTGCATGCCAACATTTACTTTAAGTTAAAAATGATACTTCTGAGAATTCAAATAATATGTTTAAAGTATTTCCAGGCTATTGCTTTGCTTGTATTTATTTTGGCACTGATTCCCTCCACGAATGTGTCAGTTTTGAAGGAGAGATGAATGCTGTTCAGTTACAGTCTTTGCCTATTGATCATACATTTAACATCTGTTGGCTTTGTTTATGCGCAGTTTCAGAGGGATTCATGGCAAAAAGAAGAGCACTTGCTGCAAAGAAATTTTGTTCATGAGACCTTACCTCTTTCAAGGCAAATATTCTTGGATGGCAGATACTCTAGTAGGGGAGTAGTAAGAGCCCACAACACTGATGTTCACCGATCAGAGTAGATAATCAGAATAGTCCTTTTTGACCACAAAATTCATATAGCTATCAAAAGGTTTCACTTCAATTTTTCATTGTAATGGCTTGTCTGGGACTCACATGAAAGGACTGCAGAATGCCTGTCTCACCTGACATCCTCTGGAAGATATTCCTTTCCATGTCTGTCTTTGCTCTGAACGCCAGCTTGCCTGATATCCCCAAACAACAAGCTGAATCCTGTACTCTCAGCCTTGATTCAACTTCTCCCAAGGTGTGTGTATCCTGTGGCTGCACACACCTGAGCTGGCTCCTCACAAGTTACCCCTAGAATCAGACCTGAGAGAAGATATAGGCCAGGGACAGCTCAGCTGACTTTAATTGAGCCAGTTGCCTGTGCATGCAAAGCTTATTAACTCAAGCTGAAAACAGTGTAAATGTGGCTGTGGCTATAGATACCTGGACTGATGCAACAGCTTGGATTGTCTTGACGTGAAGATTGCCTTAACCCACCCTGTTGCACTTACATGGACTTGACAGACCCATTTTTTTAAATCTATTGTTTCTCTCCTGCCTCCTTTTTGCCTTGGTCTTTCACATATTTGAATTGGGGCAACTTCTGTACGAAGGCAACTTCCTCTGAGAAGTATGGAACATACCTAGTGGTTTCTGCAAGTGTTAGAAGCAGAGAAAGAGGTTAGAGATGGCAAATGAGCAAATCTTTAAGCAAAATTATTTTTTGCCACATAGAATTTTCTCGGTCTCCAGGACTGATCCATTTGTTTCTCCTGGAGTTTTTGAAAGACTCTGGAAGTCAGCAGAGAAGGCAGGTAGAATATCCTCCAGCCTTATCTTGAAAGAAAACTGAATCTGACACTTTTTCCACTTATTCCATCTAGAAAAAGACCTGATATTTATTGTTTGGAATGATTTGTGGAAGAACTTCACAGACTTTGCTTCCAGAAAGTTTCCTTAGACTTTGTGTTTATATAAGGATTACATAGTAGAGCAGGAAAATGAGTCTGGAAAGTAACTAGACTTTCTGAATGCTTGAAGAAAATGTAGGAACAAAACTATTCAGATATGTTTTATTATGTTTTAAATAATGAGTGAATACAAAAGAGGAAAAATTGGTCAAGTTAATTAACAGTTATTCAAAGAAAAAGAAAGAAGACATAACAAGAGTTTCAGAAATTACTTGACACTGAGATAATGGAATAAGTCATTAATAGGTTATCTTGTTAGGGCTATAGAAGGAGTCCTAACAAGGTCACCATGACTTTGACGGTGACCACAGCTATATTGCTTTTAGTAACTGAAAGTAAAGAGTGAAACACAAAGGGAGAATGTTGATAAGGAAATTGGATAGGTCATTATGCAAAGGTCAGGAGGGAGGGTCAGATGATTGCCAAGCTGGTCAAAGGTCAAGGCATGTCATCAAAATGTCTGAAATGATAGTTGTCTGTAAAGTCTTTGTCCCTTTTCAAATTGACATCAAAGAAAACGAAAAGCATTGATAATCTCTCTAAGAAGATAATTAAGCAGATGGGCATAAAAATTAAAAAGATAGATAAATAAGCTAATGAATAATGTACCAGAAAAAGAGATGCAAATGTAAATGTTGAAGTATGGACAAGCTTAATAACAAAAGCTTACAGGCTTTGCTAACTTGGAAAATTCAAATAACAGAAACAAGAAGATTTTAATTCTTAATGACATAAATTAATTCAGTGGTGGGAAATGACATGGCCCTGGTTCTCTTCTGTTTCTGGAAACAGTTTTGCTCATGTATTTTGTGGCAACATGAATGGATGTCATACAAGAGCCAGCCTCCTCTCCTCAAACTGTTCCAGCATCTCAGTATATAGCTTGTCTTTTGAAAGTTTCTTCTTGGCTCCATTCATATCTTCCCTTCTCCTTACTTTTGATGATCATGAATTTCAAAGACCTTTAACACTTTTGCAGAAAACCAGAGTCTTCTGCAGCTGTAATTCTGGTTTTAAAATGTAGGTCTTCATTTCTGTTCTGCAAAAGCTCATGCATTGTGGGATATTGTCTGTCTAGCTATATCTCTTGTGTATATCAACACCCTTGACACCTACTACAATGTTCCTATGTGCAGTGTGGAGAGTTACAGACCTGTGAAGCACTCCAGAGGGAGTGTCTCTCATCTATCTAACTTAGATACCTAAAGTCTTTAAGAGACCTGCCTCCAAAGGCAGAAAGCCTCTGAAGGCTTTCAAAGATCCCTACGTCTTTCCATTGACCATATAGGTCTAGGTTTTTAAGAAAACTTCCTTAACACCTTAAACTTAGATCCAAAGCAGATGTCTCACTTGTTGACTAGAACCTTGCAGCCATGCCCATCTTCTTTTTACATTAGTGTTTTGCCATTATGGTAACAGCCAATGCAAAATCTCCAATGTAAAAGACCTTGTTAACTCCACATTTAATTCTACCATAGGAGCCAAAAGAATGTTCATGGAAACTGAAAACCAGGTCTGAATCTGTCCCATAGATTTATTTGTTGCAGGGGAAGGAGAAAGAGAGGACTTTCTGTGTTTACATCAATTACACAATGAAAACGAGTCACAATGCAAATCTCTTTAACAGGGAAATTTGGGGTCCCTCTCAGCTTCATTTAAAACATTGTATCCTGAAATTGGTACAACAAGATACAAGAGGAATGTGGTATCCATTCCTGTTTGATTACACCTATGTTTCATACGAATGATTATTGACTAACAGAAGGATGCAATATAAGGACAAGATTGTACTTATGCCTCCAGCTCTGGAGTGGACTATCTCCCAGCTTATTTAAAACAAGAATCATCTTTGTGTGATTCTGAAAACTGTGTCTGGATCTGACACCAGGATTTCAGTTTTGTATCTGATGAATTTTTTTCAAATATCCCTGGAAGTTGCTGAGGCCCAGAATCCTTAATGGTGACTGCATTTCCATATACCTCTGAATTTGTTATAAAACAGAAGAGTGAAGGAAAAAAGGAAGAAAAAGATGATCTCAGGGCTGTGAAGAAGAATTAATATTTGCATTCCTGCTTGGTGATGGCTTTTATTCAATATTTTGGATACATAGGTTTTCTTTTCTGAAATTTGATCCTGGTGGGTGAAAACGTGAAAGACTCACCAGCAGATTCAATTGCCTGCTATCCTGTGGTCATCACTTTTCTGGAGTCTCCTGTCTGAAGCCTCCAGGCACACTCATGTGGTGCAGGCTTCCTTTCAAATACTTCTTGGAAGTGCTGATCTCCATGTAGTAATGCTCTTTCTCCTTGTCCTCAATATTTTCCCCTCATATTCCTTAGGTGTCTTCAGGGGATTCCTAAGTGCCTGTTGAGCATATGCCCTGTAGTGTAACTCCTCCCAAATTCCCATGTGAGGCATGAGTGACTGTGCCTGTATTTACAGGAATACAACACAGAACAAATGGTGCAGAGGCTGAATAAAGTATTTTGCTGTTACTTGTCACAGCCTTAAGACTCACAGGAAAGGTCATTCTGTGCTGAGACAGAAAAGGCATCTGCTCGCTGCACACTGACTCACCAGGGTCCTCATGCAACCGTCTTTATCTCAAGTGCTTGAAAAATGGCTGCTTGAGTAAGATCAACACCATCGCTTCTGTGACTTTCAGCTGCCTTTGTCCCATCACTCTCTGATCGGCAGGATGATAAGAGCCTTTGGGCTCTGCTGCCAAGATGGCACCTCTCCTGACATACCTGCTGTCCCCGGCTGGCTTTACATCTTAGATGTTTGTCTCTGGTTAGGAGGTTGTCCTGATTTAACGATATGCTGGCAGGTCTGAGCATTTGCCTTTGGGTATTCCACTCTCTACTGAGATGAAGACGCTGAAGGGTACATGCAAAGCTGCTCACTTGTACACATCTTGGAGTACGTCAGACTGTTCTGAAATACACTGACATTTGGAGAGGCCCTCTGATGAATCAACATCCAGGAATTAGAGGTGCCCAAAGAGACCGTTGCCATACAGCCTAGTTTTCCCTACAGTGCAAGTGTCATTTTCCATGCCATTACCAGAACGTTGAGCACATGAGGATGTGCAGTGTATTACTTTCTTCTCACTGCAAAAAAGCTGACTTTAAAAACTCTCCATGTTCCCAGATTTCAAGCTCTATTTATAATGCCAAAGCACTAAGATATTTTTCATAGTTTTAATGCCATCACATCTTTTAATGCACTGCCTTAAACTGCCAAAAAATAATGCTCCCAATCAAGGCAACTATATTTTATACACAAGTTATGACTTACTTCTTCCTAGTGGTGTTAATCAGATTTCATTTATTTTTATAGCATTAGGGACATTAACATTACCCTCTGGAAATGTTCCCCTTTCTATTTGTCCTTGGATAAGATATCTCCAGTATTAGGATAACTTTCTTCCTGAAGATAAATGTTTCCTGATAAAACAATATTGTTAACCTGTAGCAACGGCAACATGAAATAAATGCAGTTGTCAAGTAAACTTTAAAGAGGGGAATTAAAATTAAAAAAAAGAAAAAGAGAGAGAAACCCAGGACACAGATTAAAATACTGCTGTATTGTTTTTTGTTATGCCCAAATGCATTTATCTTTCTGGCTATCTCACATGATTGAATAGCAGAGAAGTCACCTAAAATAATGCCAAATGACAGAAGATGTATTAGCATCACAGGGTAATGTGTTCTCAGGAAGAGGAAGGAGAGCTTCAGTTGTCTTTCGTACTGGGGCATGCAAAAGAAATCAACGTGGATGAAATACCTTTAAAGGTTTTATGTATGAACCGTAGGATGGACTTCAAGTCTGCAAATATTTATGGGTACCTATGTCCCTTGATTCTTATTTTGTAGAATGTAAAATCTAGGGCTTATCGATAACCATTGAAATCAATGGAAGACTTTCTGCTGACTCCAATGAGTTTTCATCACACCCTGACTTCTTTCAGATATTGGTCCAGATAAATGCTTCAGCACCTGCTTAACACGTAAGCAGTCATACTGCAGTATAAGAGCGCTTTGACAGGTAATGCCCATGTATCTGCCTATTATTTTTCCCCTTTTTGCTTTTTTCCTTTTTTGCTGTCCTCTGGCTTTTCTCTACTTTTCTACAGTCTTCTAACAACAAAAGATTGAGTTTAAATTGTAAGGTACCATCAGCAAAGCCATTTAAAAAGTTGAGGTTTTTTAACTTTTATATCCTGCAGAGAAAATGGCTTTCATAGCAAAAGTGATAAAGGTGTGAGGTATTTTGTGAGTGAAGGAAAAATGAAGCACATAAATGGTTGAAGGCAAGAATGACAGGGGTGTATAATGTAATGGTTTAGCTCTTTTTTTATGCTTTATTGTTGTTTTTTGTTTGTTTGCTTGCTTGCTTTATCCCATGAGGCATGGGAAATATCCCAAAAATGTGGTTTTTTTTTGTTTTTGTTTTTCTTTTTTTTTTCCTTTTTTCTAGATATCTTGGTTCTTTACTTATTGTTTCCCTTCTTGAAATGTTAGCTTCATAATGAAGACCAGATTTAAAGGCAGTGGGCTTCCTTTCCTAATTCCAGTCCATATTAAACTTGGTTTAGAATATATATTATTCCTTACAGATTGTTTATGTGTTTTTCATTTACCCAATCTTAGTCCCATGCTGATATCATCTGCTTGTGATTTTAATTTCTCGGGTCAGTGTCATCGTTTCTAACTTTTCCCTGTTCAGCATCAGCTTCATTAATTTTTTCACAGTTGGACAAAGAGAAGAAAGATGTCCATTACATGAAAATAGAACAAGAATAATGTGGTGAACTACAGAGGGTCTTGGTTCCTTCTCAGACACCAAAATTATTCTCTGATACAGTATTTCAATAAATTTGTTATGTTTTATTTATGTATGTGGATATATGGAAAATAATAACACTAGTTTGTGACCACACAGGGTCTGTATTTCAGGACTAGGTTACATTTTGAGATTATAATAGACCAAAGACTAGGAAACGAACAAGTGAGATTATTTTTGGCTGTAGGACTACTTGGATTTGCTTCCCCACTTTGCTGATGACTTTTTGATGTAGTTTCTCCATACCTTCAGTTCCCATTTGCAATTTTATCACAACACTGCCGTTCCTGTCTTTCAGTGATGGTAAAAGAATTAAGTTCTGAGTGTGCTCTGATTTGGAGACAGGGAAACCGTACCTTAGATCACATATAACTGGAGCTCTTGAAAATCGTTCTATGGGTACACTCAGTGGAAATGATGGTATTTTTTCCTAGAATATTGGGAACACTAGTAAAATAGAAGAGTGCACTGATATCTAAAACAAGTCCTAGGCATCCACCTTCTCCAGGCATTTCTATTTTATCTTCTATGTATGGGGAGCAAGAAAAACTTACTCTCTTGATGGGATTTTTGAGAACCTATTTTTTAATTATTTTTTTAAAGTATATTGCTTTTACAGTACACTATCAGTAAAAGGTGCTCCATGCACTTCTACTGTAGGTTCAGTAACTAAAACCTGGCTTCTACCTAGCAAAATATTTCACTTCAAATGCAGTCTATGGGAAGTACCAGAGATGGTTATATCTATAAACAGAAGCATCTTTTGTTGCATTTTTCTATAAGAAATAGCTGCTTGTCTGACCCTTGCTCACCTTACTCAGGCATACATCTTGACACTGTCACCAGGGTAAACTGAACAGGCTTTGGACCTCTGTCCTGCAGTAAAGGTTTCCTTTTCTGTCTGTAAAGGTATCATTACCCTGCCACAGTCACATCTGCAAGAGTCTCTGCTCTGCTGTTCTTTGCTGATGATATTTGTTTCTTTTTCTCTTGGTCTCTTGATTCATTTTTCGTCACATTTTCTGACCTTTGAGACAGTGAATTTCACCTCATCACGCAACCCCAGAATATCTAACTGACTGCCTTTCTGTGCCCTAAACCAGCATTTTGGTGTATGTTCTCTTTGTAGTTTCAGAGGAAGGAGGAAGAAAGGAGGATGAAAAAGAAGTTGGGAGCTTTTATAATTATAAGAGCTTTTCTTAGGGCTTTAGTTAACTGTTAAGTAAATATGTTTCTTATTTTAACCTCTGGAGTGCCCCAGGCCTCACAGGGATATTTCACATACATGGATTTTTGTGGTAGGATGTAGGTCATGCTATTGCACTGATTAGCATGGACTCTGCCTTTCAAGATATGCCTCTGGGTGGGATGTTCTTCCAAGGAGTAACTGGATTAGTCACTAGGTCAAAGACTAAGTGCTCAGTCTTTGTGGCCTAGAAATTCAATACCTTGTCCCAAGCTGGAGCCATTGAGCCTAATAAATGAACTCTTTCTGAGACCTTGCCCAGCATCTACCTGTCCAGTGTTTAAACAACAGGAAAATTACTTCTAGCATATGTCTGGGGACACAGCTCTTCGACAAGGGTGTTATAAGGAGGGGTGGTCGCCTGTAAGTTTTGTCTTAGTGTTCAATGCATTTTCTGAGATACTTTATAACCTAAGAAATCTCAAATCCATTTAAGAACTGTGAGACAGATAAAAAATTGAATTTCATTTCCAGCCTGATGTCTTAATCCATTTCTGACTAAACGTTTTACACTGTGTTTAGTGTTAGGGACATCTGCAAATGAGCACACACATGCACACATTGCACTAAGCTTCTTTTTTCTTTTCCTACTTTCACAGTTAAGGGTTTTCTTCTCATTTCCCTCACCCTTTTTAATGTCTTTTAAGAGAAAGATGCAGTCAGCAGAAAACAGCATTCTGTGGCTAATGTGAATCAAGAAGGATGTGTCATGTATAATGAGACATGAATAGCTAAGGAGATTGCACAGCCTGTATCATAGGCACATGGAATTGGATGGTGAATCCTGCTTTATATAGGTCAGCCTCTTGCTAAAACATACGATCATATCCCTGTTTCCAGTCTAAATGTACTAATGGACAATTTATATCATCCTTATTCATGATAACATTGTGGTTTAGATTGTCTCTCTTTTGCATTCATCTCCCAAACACATTTGTAGACTTCTGTAGTTATTCCTACACTTACGCCCCCTTCCAGCTTTCCTCTCCTATTTTGTACTAATTTTCTTTTAAGTGCATAATTAACCATGTCCATATTACTCCAGACAAAGGCTGAGGTGTGCTTGTAAATGGTACTGTTGTCCTTGTCTCTGTGAGAAACCACTGATGTGACACCTTAAATTACTAATTGCTTTTTTTCATGGCCAAATCACTTTATTTGGTCATTTTCATTCTAGTTGGCAAAGATTTAATTTTCCTTTGACATCCAAAAATTTGACATCTAGTGCAAGTAAATGAATAGTATAGGCTCTCTGTCAATGTAAAGGACAGGAAAAGGCACCTCAAGAACATATTTAATTTTGGTGTTTTCAGATGAGATTAAATATTTCTAGGACTCTCTCACTTAACCACAACATCAAATATAACTTAAGTTAGAATGGAAGAACTCAGTTCTCCTTGGTCAGCTAGATCACCCACGTCTCTCTCAATGCCATTTCATAGGAAAAAATTGTTCATGTGTCCCCACACGCGAAACAGAAACACTGCAGTGCTGTGATAAGAACTCAGGCAGGTGAGAGAAACATTGTCATGTACTTCAAACTGGTTTTACCTATGGCCCAATGAGTTACAGTCAAAGACTCTTACTTTCCTGTTTTATGCAGTGCACTGGATACCTCCATCTCAGGAGATTGGCCAGTGCAACCAATGTGCTACCATTAGGTTCATACAGTCATTAGGTTCACGCAGTATTTTATATAGAGCTTGGAGACAGCAAAAGTAGCCACATCTTAGCATTGTCATTATCCTCTAAAGATTACAAAGCCCTACTGGCAACTGAGGCATCTACTATAGGTATTCTTACAGGAGGAATATGTTTGGACTAGGATTAACAGTCCAAACTGGACCTATTTGTGGTGGGTGATTTTAAAATAGTTTTTGTTTTTACAGCACTGAAGGTCCTTAGTTCCCCTATATATCTGCCCAGAGTGGCAGTCACATTGTGTTGATCAAAACACTATGAATACAATTTAGCTATTGTCCTTCAGTTTTGTTGAGTAGTACTCAGTGGTTAAACTGAATCAACAACTGTCCATGTGCCATAAAGACACTTTAGGTAGTCAGTCATCTACCCTGAAAAAGGAGAGATCTTATAACTGGAGTCTATCGAGATTTTTTTTTAAATTTTTTTCTCTCCATCTTTCTGCAGGCATTTCTAAATGTATTGAACAGTGCATTTGGGTTTCCATTGTAGCAGCTGATTGTCCAGGTGACAATTCTACTCTGTGCCATTAATAGTTGGCAGAGTTCAGTAGTCTGCTGGCCAGGAAAAGAGGGGTGAACGATCTAGAGAGGTACATCAATTTTAGGGACAACTGAAAGTCATTCCTGTCAAGAATGGACAGTGAAGAATAGATTTCTTGTCCTACCTGCTGTTTATTTATCACTGACCTTAATCCAATACTTCCCATGAATCTGAAATGAATGGTGTTACAATAATAAATAAAATACAAATTAAATTATTGTCACTGAATTTATATTGTCTTTTTTATATCATTATCAATTTCTATGTACTTAAGTCAGTCTAAAAAATGAGATTTGGGAACTGCACCTTTTACACCAAAGCAATGTTCAAGTCTTAAACATTCATATTAACACAGCATGTTCCTTAGGTCTAAAAATAACCCAGATTTTTCCAGATAGCTACTAACCCTCACTTATTTCTTAGAATTTATTTTTTCCCCTACAGTTACCACAAAGCCACCCACCTGTTTCTAACTGTATTCCTGTCTACAGGTGCTGATGCCAAACACAATTGATTTCTCACTCCTTTATGTAAGAACATGCATTTTCATTCCCACATAATCTGATTTTGCTAGTAAACACATTATTATGAATCATTTATACAGAAACTGACAAATATTGTCACCTTAACCTTTCTTTACACACAAAAAAAAAAAAAAAGAAAAAAAAAGAAGAGGAGGGTACATGTGTCTAACAAATCTAAATTTTCCCAAAGGGTGAAGAAACTCTCAAAAATACTAAATTACATTTCCTTTGCTCTTCAGGTTTTCATTGTTTTTACTCAAAACCGGTTAGTTGTGATTGCTATCAATTTCTCAGCCTGGAGAAAATTAGGCTCTGGGAAGAAGTGATTGTGGCCTTTCAGTGTATAAAAGTGGCTTATAAGAAAGACAGAGAGTGACTTTTTACCAGGACCTGTAGTGACAGGAAAAGGGGCAATGGTTTTACAATGAAAGAAGGTAGATTTAGATTGGGCATCAGGAAGAAATTCTTCTCGGAGAGGATGGGGAGGCACTGGAACAGGTTGCCCAGAGAAGCTGTGGATTCCCGATCCCTGGAAGTGTTCAAGGCCTGGTTGGATGAGGCTTGGAGCAACCTGGTCTAGTTTAAGGTGTTCCTGCCCATGGCAGGGGAATTGGACTAGATGGTCTTCAAAGGTTCCTTCCAGCACAAACCATTCAACAATTCTATGTTTCTATGATTTTAGATTTCTTAGGTTCATATTTCTTTTCATAACTCCCCCTCTTTCAGAATTAAAAAAAGGAAGCACAAGGAAAAAAAGTTGAAGAATTACCTTTGGTGTAGGTTGGGGGTTCTTTGTTTCTGAAATGAGGTACCACTGTGTTTCTTTCTTCCTTTTTCTTTCTCTCTTTCTCTCTCTCTTTCTGTATTTCTCTCCTATGAGGTCAATTTTTTCCATCTGTTTCTATGTAAGCTGAGATATATACTTCCTTGTACTTTGTTAGTGGGACAGGATACAGTTGTCCTTCAAACACCTGATTTCATTACAACTGCTTAGAAAGCAAATATTTTTCCCAATGATTTTTCTTTCTTTGACATATTTCTAAATTTGAGGTAAAAATAATCTTTAAAGTTTGAAAAGGGGAAACAATACTATGGTCAAACACTTTGACTTCTCAGTAGGAAAGTCTTAAAGTGTACAGAACAATGTTATAAATCCATGTTTGATAAAGATGTAAATAAGCTATATTTCAATGTTATTCTTGAATTCTAAAGCTGATACAAATTCATCATTGCAGTGATCTCATTCACTGCTAAATAAGTACATTGTTTTCAGGTACAAATATTTGCACTTTTAAACAGAGGTGAAGAAACATTTACCCATCTAACACATGGAGAGTACTTTCACTTCATGTTTCACAGCCTAAAAAATGCATTGTGATTTTTGCCTTAATCTTCTATTTAGCACATCAACCAAAACTGGTATCCATTTTCATTAAAGGGAGGCCACAATCACACATTCTGAGTCATAACTCAACACTTTCCACCTTCAAAGCAGTTTGTGAACAATCTGAGTGACAGTCTTGTGAAGCAAAGCAGCATAATAATTCCAGAGTTAAAATGGCTTAACTGAGGAAAAGAGATTTGAATGCTGTCAACAAGCACAGGCATTTCCAAAGACACGTCAGCCTATCTAGAGGAGGGTGTCCCTGCCCATGGCAGGGGGTTGGAACTAGATGATCTTTAAGGTCCCTTCCAGCCTAAACCATGCCATGATTCTATGATCTATTCTGGATGATTTTTCTTCGTCTGGGAGGAATCATACTCTGGAGGTGTCAATCTCATATCTATAAGGATCATGGATAAATAACCTAGGCTGTTTTCTGTCAGCTAGAGTTCAGGGGGATGAATGTAGACCCTCGTGGCTCATTAACAGAGCTGGAATTATGTTGCCATTTATAAGATCTTTGTTAGAGGCTAGAAGTTGCTTTAAATAAGAATGGATAATGTTAAAATATGGTGAGTGTATTGCATGTTTCAGAGCAAACGTGCTTGAGAGAAAGGGAGAAGGCCCAAAGAGAGAGTTTATTTTAGTGCACACATGCACAGAGAATGGATTTATTGTTTTAGTGTGTTAGTCTGAGGTGAGGTGGAGAGAAGAAATCTTTCCTTGGAAAAATAATAAATGATAAATTGTCATGAAACTTTCCCTTTCACGACTGCGCTTGATTGAGTTCAACATTCATTCAGTGTTCGGGCTTTGAAGGTTTGGGATTCTGAATGATTTTGAAACTATCTGGGGTAGTTGCAGTGGTGCTAATCTGAGCTGAGCGATATGTGTGAAGCAGTGGCCTGTGAGCCACCCCCAGACATTACACAGCATGAAAGTGACTCAGACTTTCAGAAATGTCTTCACTCACTAAAGCAGTGGGTATGAAGAACCCTGTTTGCTATGCAATTTAAGTAAGAGTAGAAAGTAACAAATTCTAGTGATCATGTTTTTCACTGAAATACTTGTTTTCTTATGTTATTCTACAATCTACACCCTAGTCCCCAATATTTCTGTGAGTCTAAACCCCATCGAGATGTAGTCTATAAAAACATGAGTACTTGGCCGTGCTCTAATTCATATCTGGATATAATGAATATGTATTCATGTCTAAGGAATTTAGTATTATCTGGATGAAACTCATCAATGCTTGTACTAGAGAAGAATTAGGAACAACATTTATAATTGCTACCAAAAGAATATAACTTTTGTTTGGATTGACAGTAGAATTTTTTCCATTTCTATGTGTGAGAAAATGTGTTGCGTGTGTGACTTAGAAGATGTGGGGAAAATATAGGTTTGGTATGAAAAAAATACCACATCTCTGTCATAAAGCAATCTAGAATCAAAGAATCATAAAATCACAGAATTTATGTTGGAAAGACTTTTAAGATCACCAAGTCCAACCGTTAACCTAACTCTGCCAAGTCCACCACTAAACCATGTCCCTAAGCACTACATCTACACATCTCTTAAATGCCTCTTAAATTGTTTTACTCTGGTTATTGAATAAAAGATTTAACCTAAAATCTTCCACATTGTAAGAAGATGCCAAAACCATCATACTATCTAATCTCCTGTCACAGTTCCTGGCCTGTATAACCTGGAACCCTTTGACTAAAACGCACACTTGAAGTCAGTTTGGCACCTTTTATCTCTCTTCCTCTGGTTTAGTTATACTTAAAGAAGATACAGAAAATGGGGCAGTTTTATCACAAACACATAAAACCCCTCACCTCTGCCTTCACATACCCTCTGAAAATTTGTGGTCCAGATTCTTGTCCTGAATCAGCAGAACGTGAACTCATTCAGATCCTTCACACTACAAGTCAACAAGAAGCTGGGAGCTGCAGAACGAAGTCCTTGTTGAGGCCCTGTGTGAAGCTCTTTCATACAGTCATTACTGTGTTATAATTATACTATGTACATTCAGGCACATAAGGGTTCATCACTGTGAGAGAATGCAAAACTCTTTAGAATAGTTTAGAATATATAGAATATTTGATTGGTTTGTTCATGGTTTACTGGAACAGTAATGACCATGGTGAATGTACCACACGGTTTAATAAAGAGTCTGCGGCTGCACAGCAGGGGAAAAGGGTTCGGCATACAAGGACACAGTGAGAAGGGGAAAAGGTTTGTTGTTGAACTCCTTTATTGCCTTGTAGAGCTAGGTTTTCTTAGTTGGTAATAACAAAACCTGGCTTTAGAAGTTGAAAGTTTCACTGGAGTATTCATTTAAAGATGTAGGAACAGGTCCACCTCTGGTTGAATCTGTATCTTTTCACAGGATTGGTTTCTGATTACAGGGAGAAAGCTGTAAAACGATAGTACTTTGCCTGGGATGAGACCACAACTCAGTTTGGCAAATAAATCTGGTCAGAAATATTCAACCTCAAAGGGATATCTCTACGCTTCTTCCTGATCACTTCACTCATCCTAAGCCTTTAGTGTGTTTCATGACACTCCCATTACTCAATAGTTACTGAATTTCATATATAACCTTTGGGAGTTTTATCCATTCTTTGATGAATCTTAACTGTAGCTAAAGATTTTGGGGGAATAAAAAAAAGAAAGTAAAAAATAGAATATATCATAGGATCTAGGTATGTGACTGTGAAAACCCACTGGGGCTCTGGGAAAAGTTTTGTTGATGTGGTTTTATAAGGAAACCTGCTGCTGTTAGCCTAAATCAGATCTACTCCCTTGCAGAGCTCCAAGTCAGGCATCTGATACTTGTTAACAACAGCTGTTGCTGGGTTGCTGTTTTCCTTTTTATTTTTATAAGAAGTAGAATCTTTAGGTCATAACCTATTGTTTTTAGCAATCATTTCAGAAAAATTTATATTTGAAGGTACAGGTAGGTCTGGATGGAAACTTTAACTTGGAAGAGAAAACTCTTCTGCTGCTATGGTGTATAGTTCATTGGGAGCCATTGCTGACCCTACAGCACTATAAGGATCAACCTTTTTGCAAAGAACTGCAGACACATGCAGGGCTTGACTGCAGAAACTCACCTCCAATGCCAACTATACTTGTTTCCAAAAGTTAAATTCAAATGACTCATCAGACATACTAGATGAAGTAGAGAATGTTTTGAATCTGTATTGCCCTTGCAGAAATTATTATTAAAAATATTTCCTGTCAACTTATTTACAATCTTAGATTGTGTGTGTACAAATATTTTTGTAGTAGGACATCCTACTATAAGAAATCATAAGAAAACTTGAGGACCTGAGGCCTTACTTGATTTTGATGTAGGAATTAATGAGCCCGAAGGGAAAGGAATCTTGTTTCTCTTTCTGACATACCAGAACTGTCTCTTGTCAGGAGTAGAAAGTGAATTTAGATGGCCTACAGACCTGACCCAGTCCTGCAAAGTCATGTTCTTCTTAAGATCATGTTTCCAGCCTCTCCAGGATATTGTGAATTCTGTATTTAAAAAGATTTCAGTGGTCACCTACAGTTTACCTAAGTTATCCAAGAGTGAAACGAGGCACTGAAGGTTTGTCTCCTACCCTATGAAGAGAAGACATAATGATATTGATTCTTTGTTTTAAACAAGGAAAATTTCTCTGGACACATCTACCAAGGGACAAAGAACCAAGTGCAAAAAACCCAAGCTAGTGATGATCCAAACTGGTAAATCTGGTATGTGGGTTTTGGGGTCCAGAATCAGTATAGTAGGCAATAAGGCGCATTGTAGGCTTTACTTCTCTATGAGACTTGGTGTGTCAGACACAGAGTCAGATATGGCAGGACTGTGCAGAGACATGACCTGTCTCAGTAGTGCACCTCACTTTGGTTGTGAGACAAGCTCATGAATAAAAAGTAGGCATCTTTGCAACCTGCTGTCTGTTGAGGACAGATTTTACAGAGCCAAATATATGTTCCACTTCTGTCTCAGACTTCCTTTTTTTTTTCAGAATTCTAGTTTTTATTAGAATTAAGAAGAAAAAACTAATTAAATACCAGCTCCATGAGATCCTGCTGTGCTTTCTGACCATGAAGAATCAGAGTTTTCCACCTTCAGCCCTAATTCAAGGCATCCCAACAACTTCCTTGTAATTCTCTAGGGGAGCTCAATAAATCAGAATGGTTCTGAAACAAACAGACAAAAACCTTCCACTCACTGTTCATATTAAGGTGCTTTTCAAATCAGAAGCCAGAAGCTGATGAAAGATCTATTTTTTGCATATTGACATTTTCACTTAAGTTCACTTGCTTTGTATTTTCTCTTTAGTTTTTGCAACAGGTGTCAAAGCTGTTGGTAAAATAAGAGTCATTTATTCCTCAAGGGTTTTGTAGAAGAGGCAAATCTCATGGGACAGTCTTAAAATAGCTGAGGTCTGAAAGTCTGCTTTAATGAGTTATTACTCCAGTGGCTGATGATGCCAATAGTTAAACAAGACACAAAACTGTGGTTCTGGTACCACTATCTGATAGCACAGAAGAATAGAATCATAGAATCATTTAGGTTGGAAATAACGTTTAAGATCATCAAGTCCAACTGTTAAGTAACACTGCCAGGTCTGTCACTACTCCATGTCCCTATAAACACCACATCCACACATCTCTTAAATACCTCCAGGGATGGAGACTCCACCACTTCCCTGGGCAGCCTGTTCCAATGCCTGACAACCCTTTCACTGAAGTTTTTTCCTAATATCCAGTCTAAACCTCCCCTTTTGCAACTTGAGGTCATTTCCTCTTGTCCTATTACTTACAACTTACGAGAGAGACCAAACCCCACCTCTGCACCCTCCTTTCAGGGAGTTGCAGAGAGCAATAAGGTCTCCCCTGAGACTCCTCCAGACTGAACACTCCCAGCTCCCTCAGCCACACCTCACAGGAATTGTGCTCCAGATCCTTCCCCAGGTCCATTGCTCTTTTCTGAACACTCTCCGGCTCCTCAGTGTCTTGTATTGAGGGGCACAAAGCTGAACACAGGATTTGAGATGCGGCCTCACCAGAATGGGTTGAACCTTGGGCTTTCGTCCTTCTGGAGAAAAGTAAGGTGAAAAAATTCTGTACTTGCAGTCACATCTTCAAAACCTGCTAGACATCACCCAAATACAAAAGTATTGGCACCTCACGTGTTGTAAGACATCCTTAGCTCTGCAACAGCCCCAAGTGCAAGAACAAATTAATCACAAAGTTTTATCTTGATACGTACACATCGACATGTCCTTCATTTTAACTCTCTGATACTTAGAATTCTTTTCTTATTTGCTTTCAAATTGGAATTCAACTTTTACAACTTGTGTTCATTAAACATAAATTATGGTTTTGGTAATAAGGAAAGAATCTAAAAAGGATTGGCTGAAGATTTTAATTAAATAATGTGAATTGTTGAAAAAAGATATGAAAATATCACCAACTGTAAAAACCAAGCAGAAAATGGAAAATTAACCTCTCAACAATTTTGTAGATTAGAAACACATAACAATAAAATATTTCTGTCCTCAAAACCACCTCCTTATTTTCCAATAATTTTTCATAAAATGATGTTAGGTCACAGAAAGAACTACAACAGAGTACCATGTTTTTTTCTCACTGAATCCTTGGAAGGACCTGCAATTTGCCTATGTAGCAGCTAGAGGAAGGAGATTTTGCTGTTACATAAATGCTTCTGCTGTTTCTTAACAAACCTAAAGTAAAATAGTCCCTTTACTACTGTTTCCTTGTTCATTCAAAGTCTGCATAAATCAAGTACACTCACACTCTGTCTGTAAACAACAGTACAGGCTGTTTAAATACACAGCCTTTGCCTTTCTTTAGATTACAAAGGAACCGAGGTAATGTATAAGGATTTTGGTTAGTCAGAAAAAATGTAAAGGAGTTGCTTTTCCTGCGTGGTTTGAAACCCAACATCTGTAAAACAAAGGTAATTATGGAGTTATTTAGTGATGATTCTATTATATATAAAAAAAATATAGTCATTGAATTTCAGAAATATTCTGACCCTAAACCATGCTTATATATTATTAGTCTTATAAACACATGAAATTAATTAATTAAGATGAATACTTACTTCTTCATGACACAATGATGACATACCATGTGTTTGTCACATAGCAGGCCATCATAAAGAGGTTTACCAAGGACCAAAGTATATCCAATACATTAAAAACTGGAAAAAACCCAACCCAACCAACAAAAGACCCCGTAAAAGTTTATCCATATATTAAATATCATAATTTAAAAGAAAGCAGTCTTGGAAGTTGTCATCTTTATAATATTTATCATCTTTATATAGTTGGAATATAGTACATTAAGATAAAATATTTACAACCCCACCATGAAATTTTCAAGTATTTTTTAAACTCCTTGCCCCTGTGCTACTCAGTGAAACCAAGCTGAAGGGAGTTAACAGCTGAGAGGTTAACTCCTTCATCTGGGGTTTATCTCACTGTTACCACTGCAGAGGGAGGAACAAAAGCAGTTGCCCACTACAAAGACTTTGGCTTCTGCATCTCTACAGATGTTTGTAGTTGCACAAGAAGGTAGAGTTTAGGAAGCCTGAAACCTCTCTGTTTTCTATCACACCAATAAATTGAACGCACCAAAAGAAAAAGGGAGAAATTGAGGTGGTGTAATTAACTCCTTGCATGTTAGCAGTCAGGTTTAGAACCTGAGACATGCAAGAGCAAAGGAACAAGTTTTTACCTCTTCTTCAGATAACACTGAAGGTTTGGTCCTGGAAGGTGCTGACTAATCTGACAATGACCCAACAATGAACTTACATGTATGTTTTAAGCCAATATAGGATCACAGAATCATAGAATGGTTTGGGTTGGAAGGGACCTTAAAGATCATCCAGTTCCATTCCCTGCTCAACATTCTTTGGGATCAAATCCTAAGTCTTGGGACTAGAAGCTGTAAAAAACTTAGGTTTCCATTCATTAGAAGAAACCAAGACATACACTCTTCAAAGAATTATTTCACTGTCCAGTTGACTCAAGTGATTGATATCAAGGCCTAAGCAGGAGAATTACGCCCACAGCGAAAGTGATGGACAAGGACATTTCACTGAAGTCCATTTATCTGAGGCTGCCTGTGTCTCAGATCAAAACTCTGCCAGCTTCTGTACAGAATGAAGCTATCAGACTCAGGTATGTTCCCACTAGTTATTGAAAAGTGAGACCACCACTTCAGAGGTCTTTGCATGGCATCTAAATAAATTGCATATATGGTTGTATCAACATTTTACACTATTGTGAGGCAAATCACTTTAATGTAAGATTAGCTCCTCATTCTTAGTATACTAAACCTTTAATAGACTTACAATTCTGAAATTGAAAAGATCAAAGCAATCGTAAGCAGTGTGTATAATACATAGTTTGGAAAGACTGGAATCGTTCTAGTATATATTTTTCTTTATTTGTTAATCTGCAGGGAAGGAGCAACATTCTGTAATAACAGAGGGAAGCAGGATTTAGCAGCACAATATGGTATTCATAAGTTAGTTCCAGCCTATTCCCTCCCCTTTCTTTTCAGACACTCATAACTTTCTCAAAATAAATTTGAGGGGCTGAAACTATCTATGCTTGGTTCCACTAAAAGGTAAATGTTTGGGTGTTTTTTGTTGTGTGTGTTTTTTTTTTTTCTTTTGGTTGTTTTTTGTTTTTTTGTTTTTTTTTTTTTTAATTTAAGATGATTGAGTGTGAATTATTCAAGAGTGAACCTAACACATTTTTTCTTGTATGTTTCAATTAAAAATGTAATTAGGACAAATAAAAAATGATTAATGATTAAAACTTGAAACACAGACTTGGGAACATGTCGAGGTACATTTATATAAGCAAGTAGTCTTATTTGTATTGAAGGCTTCAAGTGGCTGCAGTTGTATGAAGAAAGAAATTGAGCGTGTTCTCAGCTGTTTTAAAACTGGGGACCGTTCTTTCCTTTTCATGTAGTAACACAATTATTAAGCAAAATGTGTAGGAAAATGCTTAAGGAATATGAAAAGCATAGGTGTTTTCCTAGACAGGTTTATTAAAATGTATGCAAAGGAATTTTTATATATTTTTTTTTTAAAGAGGGTTTTTTATGAACTTAATCTCAATTTAATCTAAATCTTGTCAAATTTAAGCAGCTGGAAGACTGGAACTGCTGAAACAATTTTCCTTGAGTCTCAGTGAGATCTACAAAAGAAATCAAGTTTGAAGGAAGCCAGACAACTAGGTCTGAAGTCATATATGCCTGAACTCTGCATTTACATCCAATTTAGGAGAAATTTAACAACTGGATTCTAAACATTTCAATTTTTGCCATAGTCTGAGGTAGTTTAAGATGACAGCAATTTGAATAGGAAGCATAACCAGAATTTGTAAAAGGTGTTACTGTTCATATTATTCTTGTGGTTATATTAACTGACAAGCTATAACAAGTAGTAAAAAAGGAAACTGAATTTTGAGATGAAGTTAATTCTGAAAATTCAACCTAAAATGCTAGAATTTCTAGCTTCTCAGTACTTGACGTTTCAACCTTTTTTTTCTTTTTCTTTTTCTTGTTTTTTTCTTCAGGATGGACACAGAATTGCAAATAAGCTTTTTTATGCCTAGCAAATCAGTATGAAACTACTGCCCTCTATGATTTTATGCAAAACCAGAAGGAGAGGAATATATCTATTTTGTACTGGAGGCAGATATGCTGATCAAAATTCTTAACATCAGCAATTTTCAGAAGCCATAGGTCTGATAACAGCAGCTCATTACAATGCATTCTTTTGGTGTTTGATAAATATGAAAGAAATCCTTGTGTACCTTAAAGCATGTCAATGTTTATTACTTACAGAGTATCACATTTCAATCTTAAGTCCCATATTTGAATGCCACAACTTATATTAATATGACTTACCCATTTTTATCAGTTTTGACCAGTGAATTAGCATAGTGGCAGAGTCCAAATCTTTATCCTCTTTTTTTTTTTTTTTAACATATAGCCAAGTGAGTTTCAGGATCCAGTCTACCAATTCTGATTGATTTGGCACAATGACTGATTCTGATTTTTATTTTTTTTCCCTCTATGTCACAGAATCTCTTTTTCCTGACTTGTCAAGCAGTCTCTGATTAATTAGCCTCATGGTACACGGGGCAGAATCCAGTCTTTTTTCTTTTACATTTTTCAAAATGTGTTTGACAATTCACTGTGCACACTCCAGTACCCTGGCACTGCTCACTGGCAAAGCCCCGTGTGTTGCTCCTCAACCATGGCTAGTGAGTTGTGCTCTGCTCGATTCTGCCATGAAGATTTCTAACCAGTATCTAAACCCCCTGCTTGTTAAGGTCTCTGCAAAATGTTTTCCTATTAAGCATTTTGATGTTGCCTTGTTTACCTAACAGAGGATGCACCCTGGAAATGAAAAGGCAACCCAGTAGATTATCAGTCTTTCACACAAGGTTACCCCATACTGCTGCACTTGCAGTCAAGAGCAATGAAGCTAGTGATTTTGACAGAAAGGTAGCATTACTGAAACTACATTACCATGTGACTGTGTGCACGACTTCAAAGAACAGAGAATTTAGAGAGATGTAAAAGACCTATTTTATCTGTTTATCTCTTTTATTATTTATTTTTTTCCTGAATGCATTACAGTCATTTGACGGGAAAAATAGAGGATGGCAAACTTGATGGTACCCTAAATTTCAGTCAACCATATAAAATTGGAGCTTACAAAGTTGTATTTATTTGTCAGCATCTGACCGTGCAATGAAAACAGTATCGTTCTTCCACCCTCCCCTCCCTGACCCTTTGGGGATCTTCCTGGCTCTTTAAATTAGACAGTGAAGTTGACATGTCCAGTAAGGGTCATTTTGCTCATCTTGTTAAGCAATGGGGAAAGTATCATCAAGCCTTTCAAAATGGAAGCGCTTTTAAAATGGAGCCTTTGTATACATGTTGTTAACCCAGCATGGATGTGTGTTCCAACCCTGGCAGAATCCAGAAAATCTTTCCCTGAAGTATCTACGATCTGTTATTAATTGTGGATTATGTTCTGCATATGTCCCAGAAAGTTAAACGTTTCAGGTCTCCACAGAAATATATGGCTTCTCCTAACAGTATTGCTATTTCCCATTATTTTTCTCTTCAGCTGAAAAGTGTCATTCGCACACAGTGCCTTCCAGAATTTGGCCCATGTTTGTGGAAAGAAACAAAATATCACAAGGTATTCATCTTACATCAGTTTTGCTAAAATTACCCCAAAGGTGTGTGGAGTGTCCTAATCCTGATGTGACAAAATCACAGAGGTTTACAGTGATGCCTTCACTCAAACTTTTAGTTTTTATGAGCTCACTGTTGTACTAAACTCAAATTCACATAGACATTCAGGACAGATCCATTTTGCAGGTGGTTGTAGGTTCACTGAAAGATGTGACCAGCTGTTGACCTATTGCTGGGATCATCCACTGCTGTGTATCATTTACTCTTTCACATCAAAATCCTCAGCTGTTCCTCACCAAGTCAGGATAAAGGGTAACCCCTCGTTAAATTTCTCCGTTTTCCAGGTGGATTTTGACTAGTATTGAACAACACCAACATCTTTGAGAGACATCAAGAGAAATCTTCAGGGCTATTTGACCTCAATAGTATGATACTTCTTCCTACTTTTCCTAACATTTTGTTACCCAGCCCGAAAATGGTCCAGAAGTTAACGTTACCAGAATCCCTACATGAATTAATGCAGTTCATTAGGCCAGAATTTAGCAATTCAAATAAATTTATGGGTCAGTGTACATAAAAAAATGGACTAGAAAAAAAAAAATTCCCAGGATTTGACTAATGGTCTGCTGTCCAGGATCACCGAACCCTCAGTTTCAGGGAACCATTGCTATTAATAGAGGTGGTATTTGAAGGCTATAATCAGATCTTCATTGACCAAGATCATTCTTGAAATGGCATTTTCCAATGAAAGCAAAAGATTTGATATTAATGTACTTTTTTTTTTTTTTTTTTTTTTTTTTTTTAGCTCAGGCTGTCTTACAAGTTTCCTGTTCTTTGTACCATGGGTTATATCCATAGCATTTCAAGTAAACTTGGCACAGAATACTACAGAAAGTGGGTTGTAGAGCGTGGCTGGTGTTAGACAGCATAGTCCAGTGTAAGGAAGGCTTCTTTAAATATAGGTAAGCAAATGGCATAACCCATCCCACTACCCAAAAAGGAACAGAAGATTAGATGAGTGAACCTTTGAAGTGAAAGGTGAGCAAACTACTGTACTTCTTAAACCCATTTCCCTTTCCTGCCATGAAAGAGTGCTCTCATCTGCTTCATTTCCCCAGTCTTTGCTCACCGCACAACAACTATTTCTCTGTTTTACCCTTCAAAACCAAATGTATTTCATCATTAAAAAAGAGAGGGAGAAGGAAGGATTTTTCTGTGAAAATTCATTTAAATCCCTGAATTTTGTGTACAAGGGGTGGTTCCCAGCAGCATGCCTCTTGGGCATGGGTTCTTCCATGAGACTGATGTTACCCCCAGGGTGATTGAGACCTCCTACCATGTGAGTCAGTCTCTGTAGGAGCTTATCTTTACCCCATGACTACAGGGGTGCCATCAGCAACTGGGATCCTGAGCAAGATGACTTAGTGACTGCAGAAACCCAAGTGAGCTGAATCACAGCCTGAGGGTTATTAAGTAGATTATGAACAAGAGGCTGCTTTTTAGGATTCAGCATTGCATTTTCTCACTCAACCAGGCTGAACCTGGGCTGAATGTGGTGTTAATTTTTCTTATACTCAGGGACATTACTCATGTCCTTAGACATGAAATATGAAAAAAAAAGAAGGAAAAGACTTCAAACTCCCTTTTCCTCAAACAAGCTAAAACCTCAGTCCTGTGCTGTGCAGGATCTCTTTTGAAATGCAATTTGCCAAATGAGATTTTGATAAATGATGATTCTACCATGAAAGGCAATAATAGTCCACATCATTGTTTTTAAATTCTTTAATAGTCTCCTTGCTCTAGTGCTGCAGTATACAGGCTTTCAGGGAAATATACTGGGTCTTCTTTACAGCAGGAGGGCTTGACAGTTACTTTGAGAAATAATATCATAGTATGAATTGTATAAGCATGTACGAAAGCATTTAAAACTAACAGGATCTGAATATAACTTTGCAAACTTAAATTACTGTAATGTCAGAAGGATAAGAAATGTGTTCAGTGTTATGAAATGAACAGATATCCCTGTGCCATATTCAGTCCTTATCATTTAATGGCATATAACAATGTTTTCCTGTTAGACAAGCAATCAATTTTTTTTTTTAATATAAACAACCTTGTCTTAAATCTATTCCACTGTGATCACTGCGTGACTGTAAAAAAACCACAGTGCAGCATCATTTTCAAATGGTTTTGAGTCTAGTGGGATAGGTGTCAGTTGTGGGTGTCTTTCAGAAGCTGGAGGTTTTAATCTAAGCAAAGGAGATCAATGCACAGCACAGGAAGGAAAAGAGAGAGCAAGCGTCTTTGAGAAGTTTTAGGCTTCTCTTCCCCTACTAGCCCTTTCACTCCGCCGTGATATTAAACATGAACTGTTGCCCTCGGCAGTGCTCTTTGTAAGTTGCAGAGGAATTCTTCACATTGAAGAATTAAAGCAAAACTAAACAGCAGGGTTGTTTGACAGCTTCCCCCAGAGCTCCCTGAAACCCATGTAAAGACTCCTGATGATTGTTTTTTCAGCCAGCCCCTCTATCTGTCCTCAACACCCCCACTGAGTAGTCTTCAGATTCCTTCTGCTATTTGCTTTAAGCTTTTGCTCATTCTAGCCATTTGTCTTCACTTCTGTGGTCAAGGCAGTTGGGTTAAAGAACTATAGAAATCACGTGTTGTGAGACTATGTCTGTACCACAGAAACTGGAGGTTTTGCTCTAGCCCATACAGAACAGTTCTTTGACAGAAGGAAGTATCACCCTACTACAGTGCTTAGTAAGAGAAGCTCAAGTCTAGTTTGTTATGCCACTGCGATACGGATGACTGTGTCAGCATTTATCTGTGCATGTGAGACCAGATTTAAATTCCTGGAGTCTCACGGACACAGTTATTTGGTTTTATTTTGATAATACTGACAATCTAGAAATCGGCTGAAGAAACATACAGAGAGATTGAAACCTAAACTGACAAGGCAGGTGAAGGATGGGAGGAGAAATAGAGGCAGAAAGAGCTGAAATATTCACGCTGCAAGGTAGGTCCATAGAAGGTGTGGAACTGGAATCAGACCTCTCAGCTGCCACTATGTTCAAGAAACACTCCCCAGCTGCAAACTGCCCACTCCACTGCTAAAGGCAAGGCTTGGACAGAAAGCATAAAATGCTAGATGCTGCTGTGTGCATTACTTGGACTGTAACGTTGACCACTGACAGTGACAACCAGGGCTGGACTGCTGATCTTGTCTCTTGCCTGGCTATGGTCAAATCTACGGTTGTATTACACCACTGTCTTAGGAACAGCCTTCAAGGCAGCTCTGCATGAGCATCCATACTCCCAAAACCCATCATCCATAGCAAGTCATTCAGGCAAACCCCAAGATCCCACAGGGTATCAGTTTTGCTAATAGAGCATCATCTTTAGTTTTCTTACAAGAATCTCTGTTGAAGATAAGGTGTTTTCTGTAGAAAGCTTTCATGACAATCCCCAAAGGAAATTGACAGAATGGATCAATTATCTTTAAAATGAAAATAACCCCTCTCTAAATGTCAGGGATCATTTGCTTGATTTTATGTTCCCTAATTATAATTTTACAGTTTCAAATCCTTTGAAGCTCCATTTTTTCCCCTCTTTGCTGTTACGGTGGGAAACATTTTGACAGACTGTTAGTTTTCTAAGAACAAGTGGCCTTTCTGGTTTTCTTATTTGTTTTGTTTTGTTTCAAGTTTGGTTATAAAACGATTCATAACTATACCAACACCCACAGACAGTATTTCTAAAAATGATTTAAACAAAATGTGTTGCATTTTGCACCCTTTTTCCATTGTTCTTAAGAACTGCATTTGTTCTCATTAAGTCTTAACAAAGATCAGATTGAGCTGGAACTTGGGTAAGAGAGGTGATAAGTTTGCAGATAATAATGCATCTCATCAGTCATGAATTGCACAAATTAATCTTCAGATAGGGGCATGTCATACAAGAATTTACATGCTAGCACTTTAATTGTCAGAAGCTAGTTTCTATTAGGCAGATGGACTGTGAATGAGTAACAGCATTTCCCATTAGTGGAGGGAAAAAGAAAAATTAAGGTAAGTTCCAAAACATTAAGAAAATGCTTTAATAATAATGTTTAACCTAGCCTGTAATGAGGAGAAAGAGCAAGACCTTACGCAAATTAAGACCAAGCCTGCTTTGTTTAATAAATGTTTTCTCGCTGCTTAGAACAAAAGATGTGTATGGAAAAAGATAGTGAATAGAAGTATTAGACAGGAAAAGGCATGCAGAAAAAGGAAAGATCTATTTAAAGGAATACTTTGAAAAGGGAAAAAAGAAATTCTGTGAAAAACTGCCGATTATTTTTTTTTTTGGATGAAATTTGAATATTTCATTTTTTTCCAACCAATGCCGGTAAAAAGTGGGTTTTTCCTTCCTGTAATAGAGTGGACCAGAAGGGCCTTTGCACTGTGCGTGGTTTGATTTGCATAGAGAAAGAACGTGGTTGCCAGATGCAGGCCACAAATCAGTCGCTGTTTTTATGCTGTACTTTTAGTTATTTTAGTGTTTCAGAGCATGAATTGATCACCGTGCGGGTTCAGAAATGTCCGTGTCCACATCCTGGGGTGCCCTGGCAAAATGCAGTCCTCCCTTCGTGAGATACTGACCCTTTGGGTTGTGCTGGAAAGGGGAGCGATTGCGACTCAGCCCAGTGATGCTGTTTCAGACTCTGTTCTGTGCAGCTGTTAAATGAACAGGACAGCCACTGGGGTTATTAAAGATTCACCACAGGCTCAAATTTCTCAGAATAAAAGGATTTGGCCCACAGCTTCACTTGGGATAAACTGTCTTCCAAGAGTAGGTATTCGTAAAGAGCACCAGTTCACACCGTCAGGGATTATATTATATATACAAGCTTTCTTTGTGATTAAGGGCTTGTTCAGTTGCTAGACAAAGCTCTGCAGGTCATTATGGTGATAATACTTTGTACTATTGTGATTTCAGTTTTCATCTAAAAGCATTTTTAAAGAATTTATTACACTTTGAAAAATAAAATAAAATTAGAAGTCGGCAACCCAGAGGCAACTCCGCATTATTACAACCTGTTGTTTTGCAGTTGAATAAAGGAAAAAGAAAACATTTTGCCTAAGGTTACTGTGAATCAGAAAAAATGAGGATTAAAATCAAGGTGATATGACTGCTAATCTTTGGCTTTAATAACTAAACTGCAGCAGATCCCACCTGTGCTCAGTGTTCTTGGTTGTCATTTAGACAAGTAATTGAATAAAAGCTAAAGCAAAAATCAATCCCCATTCTTGTTACAGTTAGGGGGATTTTTTATCATGGATCTAAATGTGACATAAAACCCTAATTAATCTCGTCAGTGCTAGGACATATTCTAGATGCTGTTTCCTGAACAGGACTGAAAACTGAGGCCTTGATCTGTCAAAGTAATAAAACAAATACATACACATTAGAATGTTGTTATTTAAAGAGAGACAAATTGTTTACATACACTTACTGCTGTATGTATTTGCGTTTGCAGCAACAGAGGTTTAGGACTTCAGAAATAATTTGTCCCTTTCTTGCAATACTGTCCAGACACCCTGGGATAATTCTGTTGTCACGCTGTGCTAAAAATCATTTATATACTTACAGAGAGTATTTCAGCATTTTATCTTAGCACTTGAAAGCACTGGTTTTTGGGATGCTATCCCAGGTTTTTGTATATGATTTCCCTGATCAGCTTGTCTTTCTTTACTAACTGGGTAAATACATGGCAAACTCTCAATTTTTGGTTTAATTTTTTCTAAAAAACCCATGGCAAGTCTGTTACTTGTTTTCTTATTTTTAGCTTACTTTCTATGGCTACTTTTCCTACAGTTGTTTTGGGTTTTTTGTTTTCTTTTGTTTCTCACTTTTTACATTTTGGAGTGGTTTTTTTTTAATGAAACACACTGATAATGCTCCCAGTCCTAATGTCTGATAACATTAAATGTTCCTATATACCTTGGACTGATGACATATTTTGTCTGAGAAATATTTTCACATTGCCTCACAGAAAATATTTTCATACAAAATATACTGAATAATAATTAATTTGTGAAAGTTTTTGTAAGTGATATGTCATGTGGAACAATTAATTTTTTCTCTTACATTCAATGAAACTCTAAAGTTTTTTGTATGTTTTCTTCCCATTGGAAATCCTAAGTTTGAACCAATTTTTGGACAATATTTGGACTTGTTTTGAGAAAGGAGAAATTGCAAAACTGAATAACCTTTTTTATGTAAGGATTGGAATACATTTTCATTCACTTTTTTAAAATATGTAATTGTAATAGAGGTCTAAGGAAATGTATATACTTTCACGGTTACTTTCTCTTTTGGTTCCTCTGCTTGTTATCTCATAAAACTTCACTGTCTTTAAGAACTGCGTATGTATCTATGAAGAAAGAAAGAGAAAGAAAAAATTCTGGTTTTCCTGATTTATCACTAGTTCTAAAGCATCGCTCTTCATGTACCAAAAACAACAGCAAAAAAAAAAAAAAAAGAAGCAGAATGCTTTTTCTTCCTTTTATTTCCAGTTTCCCCTATATCCCTGCAATTCTTCTGGGGCCCCTGTATGTAACACTACTTTGTTTTAGGGCATATTTGAAAGTTCATGGGAGTATCTTCTGGTAATCCCCTTTATTGGTACCTACTTCCAGATTATTCTTTCAGTGAAGACTATAAAGGTCAGTGAGCTCTTCTACAGTGTAGTCAATCTTGTTTTTTAAAAATAGACTTCTAAATGAAGTCAAATGAACCAAGTCCTGAAGTCGCCCATTTCCCTTTGTTGCTTTTAAAGGGCATCCAGGGTGACTTAGCTCAGTGTACATGTACACACACAGTCAACCCCCCACAACAGCTTCTTCCTGTCTAGGGTAAAGATAAAGCTTATCACACGGAAAGCCACTTCCATGCACCACCACACTTCGTGCTGATGGGAGTTTCTTATGTGTAGGAACGTCATAAGTTGTGGTAAGATGACAGGTTTTTAGGGTGGTGGCTGATTTCAAGTCTGTTTTTTCCAGTGACTTCAGTGAGATCTAGATCCAAGGGTTTTTGCTGAACATAGAAATTCAGTGTCTTTAACGCTCACAAGTTGCATAAGTGGCAGAATATGTATGGCTGGAGGAGATGTTATATCCTAACTAGTAGGATGAATTTGACTCACAAAACGAGGTTATGAATCTGTGAACAAAATTCCTCAACATCATAAGATAGAGGATTATACCGAATTTCCTACTGTACATGTTTGGGATAATTACATTTTAGGTCTTACTTTGTGCTTTTGGTGAAAGGAACAGCAGAAACATGCATTTCTGAGAAGCAGATAGCACAACCTTCATTCAGTGGTAAATAAGATATACTTGAGCACTTAAGAACTTAGAAGGAATGCAGAGGAGACATTTCAAGATCATCCATGCTTTATGTTGTTAGATATTTGGTAACTAACCAGAAAAATTGTGTTAACAGTCACCCAAAACTCTGCTGTAGCCAGCCTAGAAGTAGAATACATTCTGCAAAACAGAACGGTTACAATCCCATCCTTTGTGTATTCGATTCAAACACAGCAACACTACAAACAGTAGGCTGATAGATGGACCTAAAATATCGGTAAAAGAACAGAATTTTTAACCACACGTAACACAGAAACAAATTGTTAAACTTACTCAATTCTAAAGGCCTTTTCCATAATTTCTGCTAATGCAAAAGACTCCTGAGGCAACAAGACAGCTTACCTGCCAACTTTGACATTTCTATAACCAAATCAATATTTCAGAAGCCTAGTGCTATAAATCTGATGTTGATTTGAATTTCCTGAAAGTAATAAATGATCCAATTAGAAAACAAACAAAAAGGTGAGAATAATTACTCTGTTTATTCTTCCATGATGATAAGGTGAGGTTGACAAAACAGAATGCTCTTCCTAAACCTGGAGTCTGTCTATGCTTGCAATTGATCTTAGGAGTTAAAGGTTCTGTTTGCATTTTTAACACACCAAGTTAAAATGTATTGCTTTGATAGAGATGTTAAGAAGCAGTTTGCTTACAGTATCTCATACCCCTTATTTTATATTCCTCTCACTTACTACAGAATTTCAAAGGCATTTGGGGATATGTTATCTATGTAGAATTAAGTCTTACGCTGCAATGATTTACAGTAGTGCAGCTTTTGAAATCCTTTCTCAACAGCTCTTTTCTGCACATTATCATTCACAAACTGGAATTCTTGTATTGTTAATTAATTACAGAGGATTTTTTTTTTTTAATGAAAGGATCACCACAAAAAGTAAGGCAGTCAGTTTTCCAGCTCCCTTTCTGCATTTGTAGGTGCAGTCAAAATCAAAGCCTGTTCTGTTAAACGCCACAGTTTGCAATCCATTGATTTTTGGATTTTCTGAGGCTTGATTGTGCATAGTTTGCAAGAACCAAAGGAAAATTTTGAGCAGCATTTTCTGTGGACATTAGTGAGTCCAATCCACACCCAACTATGCTTCAATAGATATTCTTAGGGGTAAAATTGGAACCCATCCCTTGGAAAGCACTAGGCATGGCAGAACTCCTCGCCACCTCAGTAGCTTCTTACAGATGCATTTCTTATGTAGCTGATCTTCTGGGTTGATCCAGGAGGAAAACCAGAAACAACAATAAAAAAACCCAACAAAGTAACCCCATCTTAGACCCATTAGCTGTCCCAATCTGTGAGTAGCACTTGATTGGATCTCCTGAAATTCTAGGTCTAGGTAGCATTTCTGTGATTTCTATTTAACCCCTTTCACAAGAACTTATCATAAACTTTTCTCTACATTTCCAGTGTCACAGGTACCAAGACCTCAAAAGGAAGACCCCAAGGAAAGTAATAGCCATTTCAGAGGTCTAATGAAACACCTTGTGTTTGTGCATAGTTGCAGACGGAATGAGCAACTCCAGTAGCTGGTGGTGGATAATTTGATTCAGGGCACTTTTTGTTTTATCTTGTAACTGGGACCTGTACTGTGCCATTACAGTTTAAGCAGACGTTGCACAGAACTTAAGAAATAGTTCAGTTCTCATTCAAATTAACAGAGTTCAGTTTACAGTAGGGAACTCAAAGCTGTTCGTGGATTTGATTTTGGGGTCACCAAGTGCCACTGCTCATTCTAGCTGAAGTAAAAACAAGACACCACTGAACTCTTGAAAAAATCAGCTCAGAACAACCATAAGAGAATGGCTTGAATTGGAAGAGAACTTAAAGGTCATCTAGTTCCAACACCCCTGCCATGGGCAGGGACACTTTCCACTAGACCAGGTTCCTCAAAGCCTCATCCAGCCTGGCCTTGAACACTTCCAGGGATGGGGCATCCACAGCTTCTCTGAGCAACCAGTGCCTCACTACCCTCACTGTGAAGAACTTCTTCCTTATAGCTAATCTAAAACTATGCTCATTTGGTTTATAGTTATTAGCCCTGTCTTGTCACTGCAGGACCTTGTAAAAATTACCCCACTTCTTTCCTATTGGTCCCTTCAGGTACTGGAAGGTGCTAAAACGTCTTCCCGGAGCCTTCTCTTCTCCAGGCTGAACAAGCCCAACTCTCTCAACCTGTCCCCACAGCAGAGGTGCTCCAGCCCTCTGAGCATCTTTGTGGCCTGTTCTGGACTCGCTCCAACTGGTCAATATCCTTCTTATGCTGAGGGCTCCACAGCTGGACACAGTATTCCAGGTGGAGTCGTACAAGAGCAGAGTAGAGGGGGAGAATCACCTCCCGCGACCTGCTGGCCATGCTTCCCTGGATACAGATACATTTGGCTTTCTAGGCTGCCAGCGCACACTGCCAGTTCATGCTCAGCTTCTCGTCCACCAGTATCCCCAAGTCCTTCTCCTCAGGGCTGCTTTCTATCCATTCTCCACCCAGCCTGTCCTTGGGATTACCCTAACCCAGGTGCAGGACCTTGCATTTGACCAGTATTGCAGGAGGTACAGAATATCCTTGCTGTGACTCACAGTGGTTTCCTATGGTATTCTCCAGGAAGCAGATAAACCCCACTTCACTATTCTCATCTAAGATTGGTCATTTACTGTAAACCAGACTTAAGATTTTCCCTGGTAGGAAATGGATAGGGACAGAACTACCCCAGAGTATCAAGATATGCTGTTTGCTGGAGGCGTCTATATCAGGCCTAGGTGGTACTTACACCTTCCCTCCATGCATGTCCATTCATCCTAGATGACAGCTTTCAAATAGATGCCTAATTATTATGCAACTAGGGTCAAGTGAGATGAATCCTTGCTTTGGAAATATAAATAAAAACCTCAAAAATTGGTTTGTGTTCAAAAAAAGTCTGTTTTTGTCAAAAAACAATTCTGAGGCAATCATGGTGATTGCTTGATTTTCTGTTTGCTGTCCACTGCTTCCCCACAGGTTTTGGGTTTAGTTTTTCTTAATCATCTTATTGATTGATTTAAACAAAATTCATCCAAACAGGAGATGTTCAGAAGATACTAAATCCTGAGGAATTCTTTTAGAATAGGTTGCTGAGCAGTAAGAAAACCTTAATTATTCAGGACTGAGGAAGAGGCCTCAGTATGACTTGGGAGGTCATGGAAGACATAGGTGTCCAACCTGTGGGAAACCTGCACTAAAAGTCTTCAGAAACAGATTTCAGTAGCTTCACATGTCACAGAACTTGCTTAATAAGTTTGGATTTTATGTGTGCATTAGAAAACAGAAACCTGAACCCATAACATGAACGTGTCAGTTTTAATTCAATAATAACAGCAGCACTAGCATCAATTTAAAACCAACTAAATAAAAAAGAACAATAGAAAGATATTTTAAAAATGATAACGTGTGGATTTGCATAAATTCAGGGCTATATGTTTCCACTGAGATGTCTTTGTAGTCATTTGCACCAAGCAAGGTGGGAGTAGAATGAACGTGTGCTGAGATGAAGGATGGTAACGACTTCCGCCCACTTTGCTCTCTGACTGTGTGAAGCACAGGGCAGAGGTGAATCAACCCCAGTAACTCCATTCCTGAGCTCTGAGGTTGCTCTAAATATTTTTAATGCTGGGTTTTGTATTCCACATCTCATAAAAAAGGCCCTGCATTTATTGTTTTCAGAGTTTTACTGCTTTTTCCCCACTGCATTGCTATGAAAATTGTTTCATTCTTATTCTAATATTGTGGGCTTCAAGAATAGATCTCTTCACCTAACATTCCTCTGAAATATGAAAGAGATGCCCTCTGCAGCAAGCTTAACACTGCTATCATCTGCATAATAAAGATAGCTATATGTATAAAATATGCATACACATGTATAAATTTATACTGATATACTGTGTGGGCACAAAGATAAACAGAATAAGAAGCACAGCACCAGAATAGAGGAAGAGACCTGTAACTCACTGACTGACATCAAGAACAGATCTCATCTGTCAAATGACTGAGTTGAGAGGCTACTATGGACATCTCTTCTAGGACAAAGTACTTTATATGTGGAAAATAAATGTACACAACCTGATAGTGTGTGATTTCCCTAACAATTCCATAGAAAAAGTTGTTTCCAATTCTTTGTTTCTCTCTTTATTTTTTCTTTGACAGTTTTCACTCACCTCCTCTCTCAAAACAAAATAAAATAATTGGATTCTTAAAAATATGTGTGCTAAATTTTGGATCTCATTCTGGGTAAAATTATCTACTTAGTTACAAGTTCAGATGCTCTCAGCATCATTCTTAACATCTTACAAGCAATTAAAAATAGTACAGTTACATCAGAGACATATTTCTTCCAGATCTGTGTGGAATTTTATTATGTAATTGCTAATGCTTTTTCTTGAGAGCTGTAAAGCAAGTCAAAGTCTACAAATTTTAAAATTTATCAGGATTATGTCATCAATGTTATTTCCACAAACACTGATTGTCAAGAATCTGCTAAAAATAAGGTCTGTTTATACTCAATTGAAGAACCAAACAAGAACTGACTTAGTAAAACATGGCAAAAGTTAAGCTTCTAGTGGAAATTGTCTGCTGGTACATCTTGAAATTGGAAGTTTTGTCATTGGCATAGTGCTCTGATTCAGAAAGGCACTTGCATATCTCAGTTTGTTCATGTGATTGTGCCCCACTTGAACTCAGTGGAACCACAAACATGCTCAGGTTTCATGCGGGTTTAAGAAGTTTGCTGAATCAGCACCGGAGCAGCACGAAAAAATTGCCCTTAACTGTGGAATCACGTTAATGACTCAAAAAAGTCGTACACTTTCAGCAAAAGACTTTCCTCTAGGAGGAGATATAATATTATGCATTTTGCAATGTGTCTGTTTACATTCAAGCTCTTTCCTCTTCTGATGACTTTTCCCCGCTTAGTAACAACATGTGAATTTTGAGATCGTTTTATGTAAATTTTATCAAACTCAGAGTATGGGGTTTCTGATATATCCTTTAGCCAGCTTAGGCTCCAGTAACCAGTGGCATGTGGATTCTTGCCTGAAAGCAAACCTTTCTGAATGGATGTGACTTAGTGCAAGCCTCGTTTGACTGGAATGGACAGTGGTGCTTTTCCAAAGCTAAGGTTCAGACATTATTTTGTCCACCATTAAGGCATTTTTTAAGTTCCTAACACCACAATTGCATCACAGAAGGAACTAAAAAGTAGGATTTCTTTGCAACACAGTCAAGTAGAAAAAACTTCTTTTTTTAAAGGAAAAAAAAAGTAAAAAAGCATAACGTAAATAAAAGGGTTGGATTTGCCTCTGTTCTTTGAAGCTTTTCTTTGTAGGCAGGAATCAGTGTATAGAGAGGGGAGAGGGGAAGAGGAACCAAAAATAATTTAAGAAAACACTGAGTTCTGTCTTTGAATTATATGAAAACAGCTGCATTTGATTTAATTTTTCTTTAACATAATGTGCTGTATAATCACTGGCTTCGTCATCCCCTGGGCCCGAGCTTCCTCTTAGCACAAGCTCTGGGAGTTGTGCCACAGAGTTCAGTGGAAGCAAAATTTGACCCATGTTTTTCTTTAAAAATAGACTGTTACCTCTGTTGCTGGTCTCCCATGATGCAAAATGGTCTTAAAATTCATTGCCTCTTGTGCCATCATCCTTCTCCCCCATCAGCTATCAAAAGGAATCATTAATTTACCAAAGAGGTAAAAGTCCACACTCCTAAGGCTCATCAGCTGGAAGAATAAATAAATGAAGGCAAGAGAAATACTGCAATCTGCCAAGGGAACTGACTACAGGAATCATTTCAACCCCACTTCTTAACAGAGAATGGTTAGGGGAGGGAAGAGAGAGAGGGGGAAGAGGATGAGGGACTACATCGAAGAAGGTGAACTTGTTTCTCAGTGCATTTAAAAGTGGCTGTCTTCTAAGGCAAAGTGACTTAACATTCATGAGGGTGAAAGACAGTTTTGCTAGGGCAAGATTTGTCCCTAAAAGAGCATTAGTTAGAATTTGAAATTAAAACAGTGTTGAAAAATGCCAACATTTTTTCAGTTATCAAACAGGAATAAACGACATGTTAGGATTTTTTTCAGTCTCTCCTAAAACACAACCAGAAAGGACCGTAGCGTTTCAGAGATTATTTTAGCTATTAACCATGGACAAATAAATATTAATTGAGTCTGCTTGCATATGGAATGAATAAGAAATTTTATAACACCTTTACTGAAAGCAAAATAATTTTAGTAATTTTAGCCTTTAAACCTGAAAATGCAAATAAAATTAGCAAAAGAAAATAAATAATAATTTGTCTTTCCTGCCACCTGGACAACTCAAAACATACTCTAAACAATGTTTAATTAAACCTCACTGGACCCTGGTTCAGTAAAAGGAAAATTATTTCCTAACTGCTTGTTTTAGTGCAGAGAGCCTTTGGCCTTCAATTACTATGTTACACAGAGGGCAAGCATGGACAAGCAGGATTCAATAGCCTTTAGTCAGCCTCATCTTCACAGCTCTAGAAAGCAAGGTTATTCTTACAGTGGGACTTGACTCTGCAAGCCCTGAAGTCATGGTTAAAGATTCCATTGACTTCCTGGGCACAGACACAGACCCCTCAGTGTCCCGGGGGTTAGGGGTTAGCACTTCGCTTTAGAGCTGTTTGGCTGCACCAATACTTCTTCTCTGTTGGTTTTTTTTTTTTTCAAAAAGTGGATTTCCCCCCCACCCCACATAGTTCTCAAAGCGGTTTCAATGTACTCATCTTCCTGAGATCAGTTTTACCTGATAAAAATGTAAAGCCATTATGGCCTTATTTGTCAATTTGGTGTGTGGGGGAGAAATGCACGATTGAATGTTGAGGTTCTGCAGCTCCTACAGCGTACGGTGATTCATTAGGACATTATGTGGTAGGTAGTTGCACTCTGGCATGCTCTAGGCATCGTGTATACTGCCATTTGAAACAGAGCAACATAATAAATCCTTTTGTTAATAACTCTAAATGATGACTTATGCCCTGGAAATTCCTTTTCCTCCTGGCGCAAACAACTATAATCTCTGTGGTGCTGCAGAACGGAGTAGACACCCTAATACCTTTACTGGAGGTGAAGCAATATGTACCTCATTAACAGGCTACAGATCAAACTATTAGCAACCTGGTGGGAAGCAAGCTAGGATTTGGTGGGATTTATAAAAGGTCATCTGGAGGCAGCGTGAAAAAAAGCTTTTTGGTTCTGCAAATGCCTCTAATCAACTGATTTCCCACCCAGTGGGCATGGGGAAGACATTTTATCCCATTGAGCAGAACAGTTTGGCAATGGTGATTACATGGGATTAAAGCTTTACGTATCTCATGAAAGCTGCAGCAGTTCCTTTTGGTAAATTAACTTTAGTGTTCTGTGACAGAGGGGAGGAAGCCCATCAGCTCATCTTTGTTTCCTTTGCTCTTTATCTCTCTGCAGTGTTCATAATAGAAGGGTGAGGAGAACTAGAAAACACTGCAATGATGTCGGCCACAAGTAAACACTGTGTAGTTGCCCTGCAGTAGCTTGGAGGGTCAAATCTTTAGTCCAGATATGATAAAACAGTGTTCAGCAGCCCAGTGAAGTCTGGGACCTTCACTTGATACATTGTAGCTGCATCAGCCAACTGCATCCTTAAATGAGTCTTGAAGTTCATAAAATTTTATATAGTGTTTCCTTTTAAAACAAATCTGTATAAATGGATGTGAACAGAGGTCAGCATTTTTATTCTGCCACACAGAAAAGGAAACTGATGCAGGAGGCCAATTCACCTAAGCCCATCTTGCAGGGTTTGCAGGTCCTATAGAAATGTTACTGCTTCCGAAGCCACAAGACTGTGGTCAGACAAGGAAAGAATATATATAATATCTTAACCTTGTCCACTCAATTCCTTGCAAGGAGGTCCACTCCCTGCAAACTCCCAGTTTGCTGAGTTCACCGAGAAGATGGCCTTTTGTCTTATGTGTGCATACTTTCCAGCCCTGGGATCCCCCATTTCTCCCTGGACACCCCAAAAGGTTTGTGCATGCTCTCCCAGTCCATTGTGCATTCTCTGCAGAGCAGCATGGTGCTGGTGTTTTTCCTACCAGACAGAAGGAGTAAAGTTCAGGATTCCCTGACTAAATTCAGGTCAGAATCATCCTTATTGGTATAACAAAGTCTAATAATCAAATGGTTTTAAAACACACATATTAGCTCCTGGCTATGATCTTTGTCTGGTCTTTGGTTCATTCCTCTCAGCTCATAAAATAACTTTACATGCAGATGTAGCAGACAAAGAGCCAATGAAAGGAAATCTGAAGCTTGGCTGCTGCTCATCCAATTTTGTGTTAAAACCCACACTTGGGAAATTCCTTTTTAATTGGTCCCTTCAAGGCCTGGAATATTTATATGTGTGCATAAGGTGTCAAGTCCTGAACATGCGAAGCTAAATGGTCCACCTTATTTTAAAAAGACGCCTACAGAAATGTTTAGACAGAGTTATTTCACTGATGTCTATATCAAGTAGATGTTTTGCCATTTCAAAGGACATGCAAAGCATGAGAGAGGAAGGAAGAGTGGTTCTCTGATAGCTTTACTAGCAAGAGTGGCGTGACAGTGAGAGACAGCAGGCTCACATTAGAAAAATTAGGTTCCCTTCCTATCTAAGCCTGTTCCTGAGCCAGATTCATTTAAACCTTTCTAGGTTTCTGTTTACTCACCTGTAAAATAATGTTTTTCTGAAATTCCTTAGAACTATTTTTTTTTCTTGAAAACGACTAATGCTTCAATTTGACAGCATCTTTCTTCTGCATAACTTAGGGAAACAGGAGACAGATTGTCCATACGGTCTAACTTCAGACACTTAATTGAAGTTAGGTGCTTAGGGAACAAGCATGCTACAGCAGGGTGGATTAATAGCATATAATTTAAAAGGATTCCATCATCCAGAGAGCTTGCATTGGCCTGTAAGGTGTTACCAGGGGGAGGAATGGGACTGTGTGTGGACAAAAAGCGACGTTCTCTGAGTTTGAGACGGCAAGTATCAGAATCAGTTATTTGTAAACTCAGTATTTGTGAGGGCTCTTCCCTTCCCACTCCTCGATCTCAGGCTGAGCAATACCAAGGCTGTTATGAGTCACTGTGCTATCCTCCAAGAGAAGGGACGGTGCAATTCTTTCTTTTAACAGCCTACGCAGAGATTTGCTGCTCATGGCGAAATGACTGCAGTCATTACCTCCCTCCACGGACCCCGTCACTTTGAGCTGAGCATACAGGGTGTACTCAGGGTCCCTCTTGTCACAACTCCATGTCTTCTCCTTCCAGGATAAAGTACAGTGAGGTGTGTGAGAGTAGAAAAATCACTGGAATAGTGTTGGAGGAATGCATAAGGTAAAATGACTCCAGTCAGGAGTAGTTCCATCCTTATAATGTTTTGTTTACTCTCTTTGGAACTGTAGTTGTGTGTAGTCCTTCTGCAGAGGACTTGGTTCAGTCCCAAGAGAAGCCAAGAGCAAAATAATTTAGTGACATATGGACACTGAGGACACAAGGATCAGGAGGGAAATGAGGATCTATGTTTTACAATGGTGGAAATATATCCAGTGGATCCTGTCTCCCACATCCTACCAACACAGAATTCTATTGAAGTCCCAGGGACAAAATTTGGTTTCTGGGAGAACAACTGTTGGCAGAGGAAGAACAAGGTGGAGAGAAAAACAAATTAACTAAAATTCTCCCAAATGTCTTGTTGCAGCTCTGTTGTTTAATTATCTATGGTCAGACAAAAATGGGTGATATAATTTAATCAGTGTGTAAGCATAAGTTATGGGGAAGGGGTGTCTGTAACATGTTTACCCAGCTCTTCTCTAGTAAGATGAAGATAACGCAATTTCAGGATGTGTTAATATTTCAGCACAGGCCTTGGATGCATTCAGACAACAACTTGGTAAAGGGTTTTGCAGAGTAATTTCCCTTTCAGAAAGAGCAATTAAAACTGCAGTACTCTTATCTTCTCACAACTTATATTGTTTTAGAACCACAGGACAAAAAATATTACTGAATGGAGATTGTGAGGGAATGGTAGAAATCAATATAATGTATCTTTTGTGTTAAATGCCTCAGAATCTATTTTCCTTCAATATAAATAAATTTGTAATATCCCTACAGCTGATAAAATATCATCTTGATAATCTATTCCCACACCTAAGAGACTTCAGTTTCTGTTCTGACATGCTCTGAATTTCAGCTTAAAAATGTATTTTGGTTTAGCTGTCATCAATAGCCTAATGCAATCTCAAAGAAGCAGGCATAGGCTATTCAAATACGTTTCCAATATAAGTTAGAGATTGTCAGACAAAGAAAAAAATAGCTTCACAGTTAAAAACATAAATGTCAAGAAATAAGAAGATGAAGAAAAAGTGTGAGAAATTCTGATTTTTTTATTACATTTTTCTGGTTCGGGTCAATTAATCATAATTCATCGTAATTTTAATAAAAGTAGTCTACAAAGCACAGTTAAAAAGCATGACTTAGTTCATCAAGATCTAAGAGGGTCTTTCTTTGCTGTTGAAATTTTAATTATTCACTCCTTCAATATTCATGTCACCTCATTCTTTAAATCTTGAGGTGAACCACACAATCACGAGAATTAAAAATAGGAAAGATAGTAAATTTATGGTGCTTTCCTGTATTGAAGCATTTTCCTTTATTTTCTTCTATTTCAGTATTTGCAATAAAAATTTCTCTCTCAGCAGGCCTAAGGTCTAAAGACTTAGTGTCATAAAAACTGAAATTCTTATGGAACTATATGACTTCAGTAAGTGAAAACTTATGAACCATGACTGGTATTCCAAATCTCAAAAGGGAATTACGAACTACAGTCTCTGATTGTTATTAGAAAATGTAGTTTTAAATTCTCTAATGAATTAATAATAATAACAGTGATGGTACTAATATCTTAATAGTCCACTCACCAGTGAAATCTCAGTTGAGGAACAAAACACTACAGAGCAAATTATAAACAATAATAAAACCATTTAGGTTTTTGTTTTAAATCTCAGATCACAAGTTTCACCTTGTCCTACCTAACAAACTAACTTTGCAAACAAAAAGAGTGATACTTCACCCTTCTATTCCTTCTCCTATGACAGTATTTTATGTACAGTCAGAATACTAAGACTTAAGACGAAGTAAGTCGGTAAGTAGCCTGCCAATTCTTAAATTGTCACTGTAAAGCCCTTCTTTGTAGCAAATATTTTTTGCAACTGTGCTCCTTGTTTCGTAGTAAAGCAAAAGTTACAATAACAGACTAAAGACCTATTCACGCTGACAGTGTAAATGGAGAATCCTGACTTTGAAGGACAAGATTGAAAGGACTGTGTAAGACATAGGTACTTTTCTATTGCAAAAATGTTTGAAAACCTTGCAATTTTTTGCCTTCTGTTAGCCTGCAAAGGTCATGCTCAGCAGCCTCAGAAACAGACCGAGAATCTGCAGCAGTTTGCCTTGAACAAAAGATGCGGTTCTGATAGCAGGATCATGTAGCTCAGTAGTTTCGTCACCATTTGGCTGCTTGTAGGTGTTCCTGTTCACCAAAAAGGACCTTTACATTTTTGGCTATTTGCGTATTTCCTTTCCTGCTAAGCATATTACAACTGGTGGGTTTTTTTTTGGTTTTGTTTAACTTGTGACTAGACTTTTCCATGAGAACCAGAAAGTTTCTAGGTTAAGATCAAGATGTTAATTTTCATCATGGTAGCTTGTTTACCCCAAATATTGCCTCTTTTTGGTGACACAACTATGGACTAACTGGAGCTCTGTTAGCATTAATAAGAACTAGTTGATATGTTCAGTACATGCACTTTGAATTCACTTTTCCCCTTCTCTGAAAAATTCCAGGTGAGATAGACTTCAAGCCACACTAAGTATCTCTTTCTCCAAGAGTCTGGGAGGGAATTAGGGCAAATATGGCAAACATTCTTTAGTGAATTGTGAGGTCCTGAAGGGCCCTTGACCTCCACTGAGATCTCAAGGATATTGTGGGAACTCCCAAAAGAAACACAGACAAGTAAGATTCTTGAGGAAGTTTATTGTCAAAAGCCTTCACCATAGCATCCATTTGGAAATGTCCAGAAGTTTGAAAAGCAGAAGATCATGAAAACCACAGGGAATCTGATAACCTGCAAAGCAGAACCATACACCTCCTGCGGCAGCATTTGAATGAAACAGAGCAACAGGGTGAGAAACACTCCCCATTTTGAGCTAAAGAGTTCAGCAAAAGTCCAGGCACATAATTTGTATACTTGATCTGTCTCCAACCCAAAAATGTGGGATGGCTTTCTTGACAGGGTGGTGCCTAGCTTCAATTTCTAGTCATTATATCTGGTTATCTTTTCTCTGCTGTATTGAGTAGACCTCTTATGCATTACTCCTCCATGCTGCTGATGAAGGCAACATGCTGATGTTCTTAGGCTGTTGCTTAGGTTTGTAGCAGAGATGCTTTGTGAGGATAGTTGGCTGCTCTTCTTTAAAGTTTTTGTCCACCAAATAATATGCAGATTTATGGAAAGAACCCAGCATACAAATTCTCAACCTCATATGACAGCCTTCAAAACTAATGTAATTCAAGCAATAAATATTAACAGCTAAATGTTTGCTTTACATACATTTGTATGAGGGGACCTTTCCTCCTGCAGATTTCTTTACCTACTTCAACACTGGTAAGTCCCTGCAGAGTAGAGCCAAAGATAATAATTTTTAAATGAGCAGCAATAAAAATTCCCCATAATAAGTTTAAATCCTGATAATAGTGCACTTTTATTGCATTGTACTGAACTTTTACCAATCAGTCCAATTATGGGCTAATTCATTCTCACCACTTTGGAAAGCTTTTTTTTTCAAAGCCCTATCTGATTTTTTGTGTGTGAAATGCTTACAAAGGGAAGTTAATAAAAGAGCGGATCATCTGCATATACAAAGAAAGATCATAATATAAAAAATTGCCACATTAGAGAAGTCTAGACCTTGACTATCTGTCATATATTTTTATAGTGTCTTATCAGTGTGCTATCTGATTAAGTAGTGAAATGGTTAAGATAAATGAGACTTAATTAGCGGAACTGATACCTGTCTATTGCAAGTCTTAAATTTGCATCTGGAAGCCCTGATTTTCAGAAGAGGGAAGCTCAAGCCTGCAGTCCTTCTTCTCTTTGAAACCAATGGGAGTTTTTCCTGCAGTGAAAACAAATGGCCAAAGTTTCAACCAAAGCAAACTGAAACTTTTGCTGCCTACTCATCCCTTTGACTCATGAGCTAAAACATGGGGAGACAAGCAAATACTGGAGCTCTGAGATGGAAGGAGAGGAGGAAGAGCCTAGACTTGATTTTTAATACATCAGGTTGCAGAGCTCAGCAGTGTGCAGAGATAAGTAAGTTGTGTCAGGGAAAGAGTTGGTACAGATTGTTTTCTCTCTGGAACAAAAGTGACCAAAATGTGGCTTGGGTTTTTTCAGCTTTGCTTGTGGAGCAAAGTATTTACATTTCAGCTCAGGGATTAGATGGCCAGTTGCCATCGGTCTCAACTATTTTAGTAGGAATGGGCTGCAGCAATACTTCCCCGCCAAATGCTCTCTGTGCAGAACAAACGATTTACCACAGAGCTCAGAGATGGGGTATTTACATTCATTTAAGTTTTGGTATAAACATTTACAGAACATTAGGACAAATACAAGCATTCTCAGCTAAATGTCTGACCACAATTATTTCTGATGAATAAATGGCTTGTAGAACGACTCTGAGAAAAGAGGGTTTTCTTTCTTTTTTCCCTCCCAAACCAAAGGACTTTGAAAAAAAGTGCACTGTGCAGCTAAACACACTGTGCAAAGGTTCACGTAAAGTTAAAGAAAACCATAGATATTTGCGAGATTAGGGGGTGACTATCTAGATTAAACCAGTTTATGTTGTCCTTCATCTGCTGTTCTTTTTTTTTTTTTTTTCCTTCAAAATCTCACCTTCAAATCTCACCCTACAGACATGCCTAATTCATTGAAGATGCTTTGTGCTGACCAAGTACTTTTTAAACCAAATATTATGAGCTGGCCACTGCAGAGGTACTTTTCCCATTGGAAATGGTGGCATGAGGGTTGTTGACTACAGCATAAGAGACTATTTACTAAATATTTCTCAGAGACGCCTGGCTGGGAGAACAAGGAAGCCAATCAAAGGCATTTAGAACTATCTGGTCTAAATTGCACATTTTCTTCTTAATTTTAGCATGACAGGCAAATGTATTCTTCCCCATTCTGTTGTGTTTTCAGTTTGGTTTTGGTTTTTTGGTTTGGTTGTTTTTGGTGGTTTTGTTTTTTTTTTTTAATTTCCAAAAGTACCACAGACAAAAATTGCAGATGCAAAGACTTCTGTGCAGTGCTGTTTGTGCAACCCTTCTTCTCATGAGCAACTCATCTTTATGTTAGAGGCTACATTAACCTCTCTGGACAGCGTCTTCTAAATGACTCAGGACTGACACTTATCTGTGCTATGGGAAGGGTTCATGTACCTGGGAAAGAACACTTTGAGGCAACAGTGAGAAATCAGGCTCCAAGAATTCAGAGTGAGACCTGAACAGGCACCTCTTCACAAAATTTTTTTAAGAAAAACAATCAAATTATAATCACTGTTATTCCACAAAAAAAAAAACCAAAAACAAAAACAAAACAAAAAAACCCAGCAATGTTCACAATACTGTTTTCAGAATATTTCTCATAGCCAGAGCAGTCCAGCAATTGTAGGACTCAACACGTCAGAAACTGTTCTGGTTTCAGCTCTGACAGAGCAGGGAGCTGAACCTGATTTTCAGGCATCTTGGCTGAACACGTAATTATGAGTCTATTGACTATTCTGGGATGTGTGTTTCTTGGTTTGGGGGGCGATGGTGTTTGATTAGGGTTTTTTTTCATGTCATTAATTTGAAACGTCTAACAAAAACAACTTATTAATAGCTCAGCATTTCTGAGTGAAACAGTATTCTCTTTTTCTGCAGCCCCCCCACTATTCCTTTGGCGCTGTTCATACAAAAGCACTTCTCCCTCTGAAAATAATGGGTAAAAGGCAGAGAACTAAAATCTCTTGGCACTTCTGGCCATTAAAACACAATTAATTTCTCCTTTCCCCAAACACCCTAATTTGAAAACATTAACTGTTGATCTGATTCAGATCCCAGATCCCATGAAAGGCAAATCCCCTTGCTCAGTAGGGAACAGAAGTCTATGAGACTCCTGTTGATGCTTGGAAAGTATGAGATTGGAAGGTATCAGGGCGTGGGAGCATCAGGGCCTTCATGGCAGAAGAACAGGCCTCCAGGTAGAAGGAAACCCCATCCTATGGCTTTTAAGCTATAAACAGAGACACAGATGTAAAGCAAGTTTCTGTTCTGGATTTGTTTTTCATACAGTACTATGGCTGATTAACCTTAGCTTTGATTCCTGATTTCTATACTTATCACTGACATAATTTTGGATAGGATCACATTATTTCATTCACAAATGAACAAAAATGGGAACAAAAATGTCACTAACACCAAGCATCACCTCATGAGCCATTGAGGTCAGGCTACTTTGCAGGATTTAAAAGCAGAAACAGGAGGAAAATGAGCTCTGAGCATTCAGGTGAGGCTAGGATGAAAATCCTGACCACTTTGCTCCCTCACAAAGCAATGAGCATAAAGTGAGTGTAAAAACATGAATGCTTCACAGAGGTAGCATTTTACACTCCTCATCTGAAGGTGCAAAACACTTCTTGACAGCCAGAACAGTAATGAATCCTGTCTGAAAAGTTGCATGCACATTCAGTGAGGGGGTGTGGGAGGGAATTTTAATGAGTTCAGGATTTCTGTCTGCAGAAGCTTTAATCATCAGGTCTCCCCCAAAAATGAAGAATATTCATGCTTACAATAATTAATACTGAACAGGAGATTTATATCAATCTGACAGATAGGAGATGAAATTAACTGTGCTTTCATGTACAATTTTAAGTAGGTCAGATAAGAACATCTATTGTAACCAACTTTTATTTTATAGCTAGATATACTCTGACACATACAGACCCACACGTACACATTATGTATGTCTATAAAAATCTCACACACACAGCAGAATCTCCTTAACCTCATATTTGCAAGCTACCCATTTCTTTCTCTGGAGCTCACCACTCTTCCCCTCGTTGATTCATAGGCTTTAATGTCAGAGGGGATGGTTGTGATATAGCCAGATGTTTTGCAACACAGGACTTAGAGTACCACACAGTAATTCCTACATTGCATCCTGTCAGTTGATGTTGGACTGGAGCATGCTGAAAATATTTACATAATACAGCCTCTTATGCTGCCTTGATTTTTCTCTAAATTTTATTCTTCTCCCTCCCTGTCTTTACAGCATTAAGCAGGATCAACATCAGTGATGTAAAAGTGCTTCCTTTTTTAATAATACTTCCCAGTAGGTAGTGAGAGCAATAGTAAGAATACAACTGACACAGGGAGAAAAAAAATGTTATCAGAATGTGGCATTGATGTGATGGGGTTTCAGTTAACGTAGTTCTCTGAAGGTGTTCATTAGTTGTTCGTAGAGCTTGATGCTTCAGAATTGAATTCCTTCAACAGATAAAGGAAATGCAAAGAAAAGATGTCTCTATCCTGCAGTGTAATCTGCGTGCATATTTTTAACACTAACTAAATTATAAAGCAATGAAGAGTATTTTGTTTCAAAGTATGCAGGTTCCTTTTCAGTGATGCTGTTTTACCAGTTTTCTAAAATGAAAAAATAAATCTGCTTTTAATATTTATTTAAGACTTTAGCTGTTGGCTGTGTTAACATATAGGTGCTTGAATAAAATAATTTATTTGTGTGTGAATCATCTAGGGGAAACATTAAAACTTGAAAACAAACTCAGAAATATTGTTTGCTAATCGTTCACATTACTTATCTTGCTCTGCTTTTCCATCAGGTTTTCTTCCTGGCTGAAAAAGAGGAAAGAAGGGGAACTGGAGAAGGAAAAAATAGGAAAAAATTGAGAAGAATCATTACAAAAAATAATTTAGTTTATTAAAGAAGCTGGCAGTATTTTTCATGGAAAATATATAAATCTTGGTTTGAAACACTAATCTACCAGGCACATGCCTGAAGTTATACAAATGCTACAGCTATGTGATATACTCACTAATCAGCACCACGTACTTAATGAATAAACACAATCATATCCTTAATTACTCGCTGAACTGGGGACTAGTCCAAAGCTCCTGTAACTCCATGTCAAGCCTCTGTGTGGAACTTAAGTTAGCTACCTAAGGGATTTTCTAGTCTTGCTCCCTAGTCAATAAAAAGAGATAACAGAATGTGAGATATTTCATCCCACCAGTAATGCAAGTGTCCTCCTCACCCCTCAGCTCCTGTGGTTCTCCTTCAAGAGGGTCTGCAGATCTCTTAATTTGGATATTCCGACTCTGCATCTGGAACCAATTTTTGGGATGACTCTCCTCTGGTCAAAGAGTGTATGGATGTCCTTGGGAGCTTGCAGGACAAAAAAATATGCCACTAGTGTTCAGTAGGTATAGAAATTAGGTAAAGTGGACTCATATTGGGTATTCAGTTGGACTGTTTCTCCTGAAGAAGGTTCCCCATTTAAGTGTCTGAAAGTAGGTGGATCGAAGACCTACATTGTTGAGCTTGGGAGAGGATCTGAACTCTCCAAACTTTCAGTCAAAGCAGTGAAGTAAGTGAATGGAGAGTCAAGCACTTCAAGGGCTCTGAGTGTATGATAATTACGTGGTGTAATTCCCCTTGCGTGTGAACAAAATATGTATCGCAAAAGCAAGGGGAGAGACAATCAGGACAAGCAGGCTGCTTTTAATTTCATTTTTCTTGTTAAGAAACTTTATTTTAAAAAAGTCCCCTTTGGTAGCTGCAACCCTAGCTTATCACATGAGAACTGACAAATGAAACCCAGTGAGAAAAAAAGTGAAATTGTCTAGACTCAATGAATTGCAGACAGCATGGTGAAAACTAAATTGAGAAATTTAGCATTCTTTCATTTTCAATAACCTGAGGTGTTATCAATAATATCTGTTATTAATTTTTTTAAGATGTTCATTTTACATCTATGGCATCCCTATGAAACAGCCAATGCCATTTATCATATATAAAACAGTAAAGTCAAAACTCTATGGTGAAATCATACCAATTGACTAGTGAGGATGTAACTTTATTATCTTCTGTTTCTTCTTTTTTGTTGTTTTTTCTTGCAAAGTCATCAGCCAAATATATATTAAAAAATATAATTGTTGTTGTATTTCTCTTCATGTCTTCTCCTACACTGTAGTTATGCATTTGAAGTGTGGAAAATGAGTATTTGGGAAGCTAAGAACAAGTATTCCTGAAACTTTAACTTCTGATTCTCAGGGAAGTTATTTTCTGTGGAGGTGCTAAAAATATTAGCCCTCAGAATAGCATGAGCTGACTGCTGCAAACTCTGTAATTTAAGGACTTGCATGCTCTTGGGTCGTATTTAATAGTTTTATGTGGGCATTTTAGGTTTTTCCCATGAAATACTTTTTCATGAGATGCAGGCTTTGATTCAGTTGACAGAAAAATAATAAATTCAACAGTACATATATATGGGCTTTCTATTATAAACATGGGGGCAAATTCTCAACAGATGCACAGGTCTCTCTTCCCAAACTAAAACAGCGATGCTCATAGCAGTGTCAGTGTATGGTAGACCAGACACTTAGCTGGCTTTGCAGTTAATGAAGCTACATCTCTTCATGGAGGAACTGATCCTGTCAGTCCCTGCAGGTAAATGACTGATTTTGAAACCGATATCAAATCAATAACAGTCCTGAGCATGAAACTGAAACATTTGCAGTCTGCTCTGTGTATGAACCAGGCTGTTGGTATTTAGATCCTGGACTTTACGTCTCACCTTTGTGACTGCAGCATAAACAGTACAACTATCATTTTGCTATAGAGCTGCTGCAAGATCACGGCTGGAGCTAATTCAAAAGCCATCCACACCTTATTGCATTTTTTTTCCCCTTTTTAGCTCCTCATTCTTTTCTGCCTGCTTCCTTTCTCAAAGAAACACTCTGAATAATCTTAGAATCATCCAAGCATCATAAAGACTTGAAAGGTCTCTTGTAAGCACCCTCAACATTACAACAAGGCAAAAATACCCAAGATGACCTAAGACATATTTCTTTATGGTTTTGTCTAGAAGGCTTAGTTTTACAAGGGATCCACCCTTCATATTTCCTTTGTTGTTGTTTATTATGGTCATATAATAAAGCAAACAGTGCTGTATACAACACATAATAGATTAAGAGAAACTTCGAAAGAGCTAAACCATAGCTCCTCATTTGAAAGAAGGGGGAAAAGTAAAGAAAAATTAAAGTTTAATTTTGTTTCTTTCCTACTTATGTGGCAGGAAAAGTGCCCTGCTCTTATAAAATGGTTCTACCTGTTGTTTTGGATGTGATATACCTGGGACACAGTTTGAAGCTAACTGTTTGCTTGTATATTAAGAAGGATTTTTCTATATAAGAAACCTGAAGACTTGATTCATTTTTTTGTGACTTTAATGTTTTTGATATCTAAAGTTCATGAAAAAGCCATGTAATTGGTACAGAACTTTTTTTCACTTGCATCAAGCCCCCTAATCTTTGAACATTAGAATAATTTTGCATCTAGCCTGGGGTAAATTAGTTTCTTCAGGGTTTTTTTTCAACTTTCCAGCATTATTTATTTTCAATTTGAAATTCTTTTAATATCAAAGTGGGTGTAATTAATTCTCTGTTTCTGATGATCTGAAAATTAAAATGAAAAATTACAAATAATATATCAAAGAACTTTAATAAAATATACCTGACCAAAATAGTTCAGGTTTACTGAACTTACATATCAATTTTTGCGGAGATTTTTTCCCCCTATGTATAAAAGCCATGTTTTAGTGCCATCTAGTGCACTAAGAAATCACAAAAGAAACTTCCCTGAAAGTTTATGCTCTCGCCTTGCAATAAACATTTTAAAACTCTAGATTAGAGTCATGGTTATCATATTAAGTAAACAGTGAGATGACTTAATTACCTATTTGGAGCCTGACTGTGTATGACCGATGGTGAGTGTAAAGCCAGAGTTTCAGGTCTTCTATTGCCAACCATCACTGAAACTGAAAAAGACTCAGCAGTTCAGATTTAATCTCTTTTCCTCTGGAAAAATTAAGGGTATCTTAACACTCAGCTAAATATCATGAGTTTGATACTTAATTGTGGGATACACCAAATACGGTGTGTGCAGAGCCTGAGTGTCTCCTTTTTCATAACCAATTATTGACTGCCTTGATGCCATAAGAAAAAACAAAGCAAAAGTACCAAAAGCCTGTTTCTGCACAGTACTGCTAATAAGAATAAAAATGTGACCTTATATTTAGTATTTTCCCTCTCCTGATTTTTTTTTTTTTTGGTGTGTTTCTTATTTTTCCAGATTTTTTCAATGAAAAATGAAAACTGATATTGCAAGCCTGGGAGAAAAAATCTGAATCGCATACCAGCAGGTGAGAGATGGTGCCCTGAATTGCTCTCTACCACATCCAACTCACGATGGTCACACCAAGAGGAGAATTTGGGTCTCAGATTCTGTCAAGATATTTGTCTTACCAATGTTCTCTTTGGGTTTTGGAGTATTACATTTGTTATCAGCATAGGCACTCTGATGCCGTGTGTGTGATTCATAAATAGCTAGTAAGGTTTGAGAGGTTAGAGCATTTGATTAGATGATCTGAGGTTAGATATTTGTATTGGAGAGGTTAGATGATCTGCTGAAAGTATTCAGATCTTTGGAGATCAAGACACTGATTATTGGCACAGATTTTACAGCAGGTACATGCAGGTTGTCAGGTTTGACAGTTCTGGTGCTTAACAAAGAGGTGGAAGATTTCTTCCCCTAAATCAGCGAAAAATCACTTCCCTGGAACTTTTGCTATTGAAAGGAGAGGTCGTAGTTTAGATCAAAAGCTGAGACTCATTCCAATAATATCGGAAAATTGATAATCTGTGCTGATTTCCTATGTGTCCTTGATAAAGATTTCCATATTTTTCTTTTTTAATATGTATTTTGAAACCAGTACAACAAAACACTTTTGTGTAAAAAACAGATATATGGGGTGTGGTATCTGAGTTCATTGTCTGGTTGACTTGGTAATAGTTGAGGGTCAGGACAGAGGCATAGGAAAATTGTAAAGCTTCCTCAGATGGAAATCAGCTGCAATGGTTGGCAACTTCAGCATCATGTTAGGCCATTACAAGCCTTTTTCCAAAGGAATAATAAAAAATAATGACAATGATAATATATCTTCTGCCTTAGGCATTTTTGGTGACCAGTCAGCAGAGCTCAGGAGATGGGATTCAGCTGAAGCACAAACACCCTCTCTGAGATAGGAAAATCTGCATCATGAAGGGGCTTCGACCTCCTCTTGGACCTCCAGGTGCAAAGTCATGATAAAAATCCCCTTCTGAGAAAGCATCTGCTGGGTAGCAGTGCCAGGGAGAGGATGGAAAGGAGGAGGGGAAGGAGGAGGGGAAGGAAGGGGGCAGTGCATCATCTGATGCCTCCACTTCCCCTATGGTTTGAAGGACCGTGAGTAAATTCTTCACGCTGATGGTTACGTGACTTTCAGACCCCATGAGATGGATGTAGCTGTCCTGAAATGATAAGATCCTTCCCCCTTAAAACACAACCTTCAGGACTGTCAGGAGCTCTGCTTACTAGTCTCTGCCCTGCTCCTGCCTAGTAAAAAGAATAAAATAATGGTGATCTTGTTAAGAGAAATGCATTTGTCAGCACTCTGAATTTTAATGTGAACTGGCAGCGGATCTCAGTGATAAAAAAAAGAGTCTAATATGGATGGTAATTTTGCAGAGACCTTGCTAACATGTGTTATCCACTGGCTTTCTTTTGTTCACCGCTGTGAATTATCAACTGACTCAAGGCAATAGAGGGAAAAAAGTTATTTCTCACTGTGTCACTTTCCTAACGTCATCCAAAGCTCACTGCTATAATTTAATTTTGCAGAGAAAGCACAGAGTTTATTACATTTCTTTCCCACTCCTCCCCCAGCATTTTGGAGACAGGTATTGAACAGTGATTGAACAAAGGTTATGATTCATCGTTAGCCTCAACATTCTGCCAAATGCCTAACATATTAATATCTCTTGGAACAAGAGGAAACCATCACATCTCCTAACCCTCCAGAAGGGAAGCTTGATCATGATCAGAACCAACCATTACCAAGGAATATACAAGAAGAAAGCTTGTGATTAAACAATCCAAGGGAAACTTTCTTCTTAACCTTTAGCAGTTATAGGTAGAGATAGCAATATTTTCCTACGCAAAGCATCTCAGTTAAAAATATGGGGTTTTTTTTACAGCATGTATAATCACAACATTCTGAGATTGCTAATTCTATCCTCTTATTGGCGAATGGGAACTTTGGTGCTGATTTGAGATGCTATTTTTCTATAAACTAGTCACAGAATTGCAGCAAATACACTCTAAACAGTGTATTTATACTGTTAAAATTATGTAACTTCAGATTAAGTTGTTAGATATAAGCAAACAGCTACAGCATGAAGATTTAGTTCCTTCCCCGATTCATTTTAAATGTCCAATAGTTTATATTAAAATAATTTCTCCCAATAATCCTAAACCATTCCACTGTGTCTTGCTTCAGTTTCACTCTGCAGTAAGGAATTCCCCAGGTTCCATATGTGAAAAGGAATTTCCTTGATCAGTAAATGCATTGTCTTCTACCACTACAGCCTCAAAAGTTGTCTCACTGAAGCTCTTGGTGCTACCCACAGTTTACATCACTGAGCAGAATTTAGCCCATTGACTGTACACTAGAAATCCCCACTGTCCAGCACCCCTAATTTAAGCACCACTCCTGGAAAATGTGGGAAATAACCTTTAAAGTAATCATTAAGAGTATTGCTGGGAGTGTCATATAAATATCTTATTTACAAAAGCATTGAATACCATATGTTAAGAGAAAGATGTGCCAAAAAGTTCTAATTACACTGTTACTTAATGCCAATCAGGTAATTACACTCAGCCCACTTAAATGCTCTTTGCAATCTGGGTTGCCTCAGCAGCTGAGGAAGGATTAGTGCCGCCCTATAATGCACGTCAGTGCCCTTTCCTGAGGGCACTAGGTAGTGAACCAAACTGCTGAGTACCGACCCAAACCTCACAGCCCATTAGTTCCTCTGTTCCTCCTCCATTTTCTAGATTTTTTTTCTCTCTGCTCAGACACTCAAGAGCTTTGTTCCCAACCCAGAATTACCCTCAAGTAACTTTTTGCTTACTTAAAATCTACTCCCTCCTTTAAATACTTTCTGGCCTTGTAGGACTCAGCTGGCCTATGTGTTATATTCTGATTCCTGGGAGAGAGGTGACATTGCTTGCTGAACTTGGCCCATTTCTACAGCAAAGGGTTGATCAGTCCTTGCAAGTGGTACTTGGTTGAGTACTTCTTTCTGCACTTCTATTTTGAACTATTTGCTTAGCACCCATGTATTGTGTTCAGCAATGGGATTTCTGCTCAAATCCTTTTCTATTTCTTAAGTCAATTTCTTGTCAGAAAGACAACCCAGAGGCCAGACACAAGCATAGACATGCATTTTGCATATATATACACAAAAATATAAATATATTAACATGTAGAGATATATATAAGGATTGCTTCGTTTATATACATATTTAATATTCTATAAATGTATAGATATTTGGAACCTTCCTGGAAAGTTGACAAAATTTTGCACTGATAGCTGTGGGGAAGCCTATCAATGCGATGCGCAAGGCTAACCAGTGGATCTAATCCCAGTCATTTTGTAGGCAGCCAAGCCACCAGCTACAGTGGTCTTGAGCATTACACAGAACTTGTATGCAAAAAGTATGAAACATACTCAGTAATCAGTGGCAAAATTTGTCATCATGGTAATCCAGCCAGGAGGCAACCGTAGACAGTTTAACAGATGTTTCCATATGTAAGCCAGAACAAACAGAACAGATTCATTTCCCCACTTTCTCCTCCGAAGCAAATGCCAGAAAGTTCTGGGTCTGAAATTTCACTATATAACACAAGGAAAACACAGTGTTTTGATCCCGTCAGCAGCAAAGGCAATGTATGCAACTCTGGTGATCTCTCTGCCAGAAGGCAGACCAGTTTGGGCTGCCGCTTGGGGATAAGGTCATAGTGAGGTCCATAATCACACAACTTCAAGTACAAGAAGTTTAGAAATATTACACACTATTAATATTAAATAGTAATACCAAAGCAGATCATCTGCTGCTAGAGCAAGAATATCTCAGCCCAGCATCAAATTCACTTTTTTTCTGAACAGTGGAGCAGGTTAAATACAGTGTCTTTTTTTCCTACATAGCATGTTTTTGTCAGTAAAGGATGAAACGTGCGCTCACTTGCTCCCTGTGCCATCCTGCTGATTGCAGAGGGGTGTCCCAGGGCACACATCAACGAGGAACACAGCCCAGAGGTCACAAGGTACCTCTCAAATTGCAGGACTCCCACACTTAATTCACTGCTCTAATTATACCATCAGCTGTCATTACTCCTGTTATTTAGATCTGTCATCCTGACCTAGCAGGGAGGGCTGGGGGTGAGCGAGTGCCCTGGGTCTTGTGGAGGCATAAAGAAAAGGAGGAGGAGCTGCAGCATCCAGGGATCTTGCACCTGAGGCTGCAAAATGTAGCTGGTTTGAAGCAGTTGGAGGGGAAACTGTTCTGGCAGCAGCTTGCACCCCACTTCAGACATGAGGTGGTTTTACAAATCGGCATCCTCCCTCTGAGGGTTTGTTTTTCTGATTTTTTCTCACTCACAGTGGCTTGAAGTCTACTGAGTCTGGTTGTCCAAAGCAAAAAGGTCTGATCTGATGATGGCTAACAGCATCATGCAAACCACTGTGTAATTTCACATATTCTGTTTTTACCCTCAGCCTCCCCTACACATTGCTTTCCTGCAAGCTTTGGGAGGGCAAATAGGGAGAGCAAAGGGTTAAGGTTCCTACCTTCCTCAGCAGCCGATGAGTTTGTGTGGGTTTGCTCTTTCCTGAGCACCCACCGCTCTCCACCCCAAACGTGAAAGCTGTGTTAATAACCCCTTCCTCAACCTTGACTCAAACTTTGTCAGCCCAGTGATTCACCCCAGCTCCACCACCTGCTTTCTCTGGAACTGCGAGCTGAAACCCCAGCAGAAAACAGCCCGCATCGGGGGCGAGGAGAGCTAGCGTCCCTTTCAGCCCACTTCTCCCCAGCCTCCCAGCCCCGAATGACAGCGGTAGGGTTGTATTTATCACAGGTGTGCAGTTTGCATCTGACATTAAAAGGAAGGTGCCTTTCCATCACGGCACGTCTTCCCCTCTGTGTGCTGTTTTGAAGGTTTTACAGTCATTAGACAGTCATCTTCACAATTGCCTCACCCAAACTTTGCTGGAGCTTAAACACATCTTCCGTGTGACAACGATTTCAGCCCTGGCAGGATCTAAAAAAGGGTTTTAATCCTAGTTATTTTCTGTTACGCTTAATTGCCTTACCCTACACTTACACTTCATATAAAGACAATCCATCTTTCCCCCACTTACTTCTGAAATAATCATTATCCTCCTCTGCAGAACTTAAAAAAAAAAAAAAAGAGGGGGAAAAAATGTGATAGGGGTTAGGAAGAAACCTGACATTGAAACAGACACCCAAATTAGAGATGTCTTTGAATAATCCAAACTATTTTTCATGCACTTCACAGAGTTCTTTTCTGGAGCTAATGCAGCTCTAACAAAGGGTGCTTCCCCCCTCCCTTCTCCATGCAACTTCCCCTCCCCTTTCCTCTTCCACTGTGAAATTTCCATGAGTAATCCCAAAAACAATATTTAGATGACTGAAACGTTAGAGCATAATGTTACTGCATAACACAGCATATCCAGAACCTTCCTCTGGGATGGAAATATTTTATTTTCAGTATATTAAAGCAGAAGTAAACATTGTAGTGGAGATAAAAATAGATGTTTTGAAAAGTTATTTTACATTTTTTGAATTTTCTTACATTTATGTCAACTTTTTTGGAGCAGCATCAGTTACCCTAAATGTTTTCTGGGCACAAACTTCCTTTCTTTTCATGATAGGTGCGGGAAAATCTGGTTGGATCTGTCATGTCCTCACTGCTTTTTTGTCCCATTTCATTTGCCATTATACCACGAGATCAGTTACCATTTATACAGTGTACAAAAATACCAGTATATTTTCCCCGACTTTCAAAAAGACCTAAGCTACTTCTGCTGTCTTTGACATTTGTGTAGTCTGTCAAACAGAAGAGTCAAACTCTGCCCTTGGTGAATCAAACCTTTATCCACGGTGCAGTTTATCAGATTAGTATTTTTTATTTGAAATTCAGTCTTTTAAAGACTCTTGGTCAGAACATTAATAGCTAAAATATCCCCAGAGTTGCATGGAATTGCTGATCATCTGGGGATATTGATGCTATGACAGCAAAGAACATTCTTGAGCAAGATTGAGATGGTCTGGGGACAGCTCCTTGCTCTTCCCCAGACTTTCTGTTTGACTGTGGGCAAACCCCACCATTTCACTAGGCAGCAGTATATCATCTCCAAAACAGGGTTGACAGAAAATATTAATTCTGTGTCTTACAGGCAGGTGTGAATAAATCCACAAAGAATTGTTCTGGGCGTGTCTGCTACAAAGGGGCTGTGGGTTTGGTGGAGATTCTCAAGACATCTCTAAACTGGCTCATGTAGGTACCAACAACAGCCACTCACAGAGCAGAGACCACACTACAGAGCTACTGTAAAGCTAGCTCAGGTATATCAAAATTATAGAGCAGACACAACAGTGAATCATATAATAAGGAGAGGGTTAAACACAGATACACTGGTTGTCTTTTAGACACTGAATCCATGGCATTAATGTGGTAAGAGCAATAGAAAACCTGTTATTAACCAGATTTGTTTTCAGAATCAACCTGCTTCTCACATCCATTAAAAAGCTTGTGGTGTGGTAAATTGGTCTTGACAGGGGTGGGGTTTTTTTTTTGCTGGGGTTTGGTTTAAATATGGCTACATGCAGTTCAAATTTCCCACTGCATCACAATGTCTTGAGCAAAGGAGATAATTTTCATTTCCATGTGTAAAAATAAAAAAAACTCAGTGGAAATTTGCAGATCCCTCAGCCGCTTTGCTGACCTAGTCAGCTGGCCACCTCTTTTCATGTAAAATGTTTCACGTGAACAGTTCTTGTTTTATGCCTTGTAACATTTTCATGTGACTCATGAGAAATGATTCACATTTCTTTGGTATTCACCAAAGATCATATACTTAGAAATCGGATTCTTAGAAATTTTAAATTTCCTTGTGTAGGAGGGACTGTGGGTGCTCTACTCAGGTTCATTATGATAATGCAATCTCGGACAGTGTCGCATAAGCCAGTTTACAGTAATAAATAAAAATAATAATGATTTCATGTCTTGATCTTCCGATTTGAAAAATCTACAGTAGAACCAGGAATAACCTATTTGGGAGTGTTTTTGCACTTTGAACAGCTCTTGATCTCACATTTAATATGTGTGAATAATTTAAATGAATAAATTACCTAAGAAGTTGTTTGTAGGTTGGGATGTGAGGTCCAGGTTTGAGTCTTTGTCTTGCTAGTAGACTTCCAGTGTGACTTCAGGCAAAATACTGAATCCCTGTAATTCTGTTTTCTCCTGTCAAATGTGTTACTTTTCTGAGCTGTTTACTAAGTTGTGCATTCAAATCAATGCATTCGTCTTATGTGCAGCTCTTGAGCTTCTCAAAGGCATCTAGGAATTGCTGTGCTAGGTACACATTACTTGTTTTGTGTATTTTACAAATACAGTAGTAAATATACAAGAGTCTTGCTTTTTCTGTGACTCAACAGAATGAAAGGGGACTGTTCAAAACTCATGCATCTGATTCAAATAATAATGAAAAAAATATCAATTTCCACAGCTTTTTCAGTGAGGGAATTTTTTTAGTAATTACATATACTTTGAAAGTGAAGCATGGTGTGATCTCATCTTAGGTGTTTGGGTGTTTTGCCCACTAAAATGTTGTACAAAAATTTCCTAATTCAACCATCTTCAGGCTCTTTCACTCTTCAAGAGTGAAACTCACAAAAAGTGATGAAGATGAGGAATTAGGGGGAAAAAAAGAGTGTGTACAATAAAATAAAATAACATAAAATAAAATGAAAGGAAAGGAAAGAGAGTTGATTTTTTCCAGTTCTTTATGGGAGTTCAGATTTCAGATGAAAGTTGGCTGGTGTTTCCTATTTGGACTGAATTGGCTGAACCATGCAATTTCCACTTTGGTCGATACAACCATCCTGTGTTAAACTTCCAAAGGAATATGTAGAGCAGGGAGGACTGGGATATTCAACTAGAAGAAGGGGGTCTTAGGCTTTGATCTTCTGCTCCCAGATGTTTACATTTTACTTTAAAAAGTCTCTTGTAAAGTAAGTTAAATTTTTTTAAAACACTTGACAATTTAAAGCACCTAAGTTGTTTATTGGATCTGATCTATTGACATAGCAAACCCCAGCAGCTGATTGTCCTTGGATTCATGACAGTTTACTAACATGTGTCCCTGCTGCTTGGACTTCTCTTTGCAACAGAAGAAATCACACAGGGTTGAAGATTAAAGTAATGTTCATGACATTGCTATTTATCTGTAAGTAGCACAATTTCCTGTAACTGCAACCAGAAAGATGATTGTGAGGTTGAGGAAATTTCTCAGAATGACCATATAAATCAACTTCGTGAGGCATGCATCTGTCAGAGTAAGGTCCCTCTCAGTGTGGCCAACAGCTCCCTCCAAACTCTTACATCAAAACCTGACATGGAAGAGTTCCTTCCTAAGTGCCTTCTGTCTTTGTCGAAGCCTTAACTTTTGTTTGTCAGTGAAAACTGGGACAAGAATAAATGACCTGGTGAGAATGTGCTGTAAATATTCATTGGGAGGGAAATTATTATTTATTCTTTTCTGATCTGGCCACCAAGTTGTACATTCGAATCTATGCATTTGGCTCATGTGCAGCTCTTAATTTTATCAAAGGCATCTAGGACACGTTGTTGCCTTGCTTTTGCTGGATACACATTGCTTGTTTTGTGGGTTTTACAAATACAGTAGTAAATATACAAGAATCCTGTTTTTTATGGGACTCAATTAATGGAATGAAAGGGGATCTTTCCTTGGCTTTACTGAGCTTTGGAGCAAACATTAGGGGGAAAAAAACCCACCCACTATACAGCTACTGTTTTCAATTTCCTTTTTCATATACATTTTTTATGGTTTAGTTAGAGAGTACTTAATATGATGATATTAACCTTTATGTTCATATGTCATTCTTAAGAAATTCTTCACATTCAGCGATTAACTCAGAAGCATTTATTTAGAGTCAGTAGAAAGTACGTCCTCCCAAATAGTCGGCAAGGGACAACTGCATTAAAGGTTAAGATAATGTCCATGGCTTGCTTAGGTAAATACTATCAGTCTGAAATCTCCTTTTAAGGAGGAGATAACCAAGCCCACTCAAGGAATAGCAGCAAACAAAGTGAGACAAAGTAAACTCACATTAAAAGAAATTAGTACCTAACAAAACAGGGTAACAGCTTAACAAGCTACTGGTGCAGCACAAGTCTCTTCTAAGTACCAGGAAATAAGCCATTGAAACTTCATCACTAAAGTGAAGTCTCCACTTGTAAGAGTTCAGATAGCTACAAACTCCTTTGATTCAATGCAAATCAGAGGTGATTTGTTTCTTCCTTTTTTTTTTTTCTTTTTTTAAGGTGCTATTTGCTTCTAATGTATCTGAGCAGTAGGTGAGCTGAGAAAGACCAGGGATGAGCAAACACAGGGTAGCTTAATCTCCCTGTGCTTATATATTCATTGAGGATGGGCACATGTAAAAACAACAATAGCAACTCTTAAGTGTTTGCATTTCTGTTGATTTTCTCCTTTCATCTTCTGGCATAAGGTGATGCTTAGTGTGATATCTTGTTAACCACTCTAAAGTCTTTCTGCTTTGTAATCTTCACTTCAGAGGTACCTGGTATTTCCAACTTTGAATAAGGTATTATACCCACACATGGAGAGGTAATAATAAAAATTCTGTTATGACTCAGTATAAGGTTGGATTCCTTTGCAAATTACATCTTTCCTGGTGTATGCAACCCACTGCTCACCTTCTGGTCTGCTTTCTCCTCTATACATGATCTATGAAAAATACAAAACTGTTTCAACTCTCAATAAGAGGCTTAAGTCTGTAGCACAGACTATAGGCTCCCAGAGACTTTAAGCTCTGAATGGGTATTGGATCAGCTAGTCTGACCTTCTATACAAAGCAGGCCCTTACATTTCATTCAGCTACCCCTGTCGCAGCTTGTTTGACTAAATCAGTACTTCCACCTTACGAAACATATCTCTCAGAAAATGCATTAAAAAAATTCCACGGCTTTCCGTGATAGGATGTGCTGATGCTCAGGCAGCCTTGCCTAAAATTAAATGCCTAATTCTTATCGTAAATTTATCTATCGCCAGTTTGTTGCTCCAAAAGTTCTAGACTGATCTGGAGTTGTTTCAAACACTCACGACTGCACACCAGCCTAGGCAATGGTCTGCCTTGATATGTCTCTAAAGCTTCTTCCATATTGACTTAATATTTTCTCTGTTTTCCCTCAGTCATAATGAGTCCTTTAAACTGCAGGGTTTCACTGTCTACTTTTGAGCTGCATCTTGCTACTCACAGTCCTTTTGGCCTTGATGAGTTTCTATTAACTTGAAATCACTATATAGATTTGTTCTGCAGCAGTGCTGCAGGCAATATAAAGCCAGCAGGAAGCTGTAGAAGCATTGCACTATAAAATAAATCGTTTGAGTGGCCAAGTTACTTAAATCACAGTGAAGGGTTACTTCATGTTTCCTCTGTATATGTAGGACGGGCTGATGCACTTGATGCCAGGTTCAAAAGGAAACACGTTCACGTACCAATACTCATCTTGGTTACAAAAATGCAGTCCAACGAGCAACAAACCTGGTACAATTCCACTGACCAAACACAGAAAAGATATCAAAAGTTCATGTTTCTGCAGGTCTCAATCCCCATTGCTTTACTAGTGAATACTTATATTGTTTTCAGTCATGGTGAGTCCATGAGTATGAGCCTAGGTAAAAATACTCGGTCAGATCCCTTCATGGTGTAAAATTTCCATTCTTGATGTCTGTATATATACATGGATTTGTGCCTGCTAAACCAAGAAGATATCATTCCAAAATATAAGAGATAAGGTCAATTATCTTGCTTGCTATGTGGTGGATTTATTTTTCGTGGAAAGTAGAGCCATGATGATGGAAGAAATGAGCATTACTCTTCTGGAGAGGGGAAAAAGCAGTATTATGTGTAATACAGGCTGGGTGGCATTTATTTCAGCCCTATTCCGGTTCAGTCTTCCTTCACCTTTAAAATCGGTGTAATAGGGGAGACAGTCAGAATTCCAGGAAAGAAGTTCACGTTCAGTATGTTATGGTGTTGACAATTGTCTCCGCAAACCATTCCTTGGCTTCAAGTGGAGTGTCATTCTTCTGCAGGAAGACCAGCAAATGGGAACCAGCTCAAGCGGAGTCCCTGAGGATCTTGGCTCTGTAATTATGTCACCACTTAGCAGAATAATGAACACTGATGGGTTGAAATGAATCCTGGTCCCAACAGATTGAACTTTTTAGCCTGTCCTGTATCAGCAATCTCTCCATTTTTATGTATAGGGTTTCAGTAAAGTAGAGGGCAAGGCCAAGTTCAGAATGGCACCCTGATCAGAGATTGACATTAATTATATCGGTTTTACTTATGTGTCTGAGTGAGGTTTTTTCCTGCTGTTTATCCAGCTGGACTTTAACCCCTTTCAGCCACTCTTGAGATCTTTTTTATTTTTAATTAATCAGAATAAAGCTGGATTTTCTGGTTGCATATAGTATACGTGCAATACAAGTTACTAATTTCCAGGATCATTGTGAAACTTCTCTGTATTCTATCATCTATCTTTAATAATGAAATTAATGATATTTATCTTACAGTTTTGCCCAATGTTAATTTCTGATAGTGGTCTTGATAAGCTAAATTGCTGCATGGTAGGGGACTGGCGTTTTCAGTGTGGTTAAGGTAGGACTAGTTTACTCTTTGACTCATGGTTTTGACAACTCATCTCCACCCTCCCTTTCTCATGTCACTGGAGCAACAATCGTCCACTGAAAATCACTGGTGTGTGGCTAAGTGTGTGGCTGTATTGCCCTCTAGTGCTGACCCTCACAGTAGAAGTGCTAATGTTACTACAATTAAAGACAAATCCATCCCTTTTAGTAGATATAGGTCCTCAGGTCCACTACTGAGAGGCAGAATGACTAAATCTCAGGAGATGTGTCCTGTGAGGTAAGAAGTTCTCATGTGAGAAGTCCAGCAGCCAGTGAAGAAACACTTTGAGGTTTGCTTAAAAGAGCCTTGAGTGTCTTATTGCTCCAATGAGGTAGTTTTTTTAATTGGTTGATTGGTTTGTTTTTTTCCCCATTTTGAGATTAAATAAGACAAGTAAAGGTTTTTCAACTTTTTTCTTTTCTTTTAAACAGAAAACATTGACATCTGAAATCTCTATGGTTTACAAATGGGGTCCACAATGTGAATGTGCATGCTTTCTTTAGCAACAATGGGATATTTCATCAGAGGGGATTATCCTTAAGTACTTCTGCACTCCAGTTCCAAAACACACCAGGATCCACAGGGTAAGAAACTGCATTGGGCAGAGAAGACCAAGAGTCAACTAATTTTTCTGTCTAATTCAGTACAGGAACTTCCACCTCCTTCATCTCAACCATAGTGTCCTAAATACAAGATTACTGGTTATTTTAAGAATAAAGCTGACAGTGTGTGGGGTATCTCTCATTTTGACCATAAGTTCAATTTTTCCTTTCTTTCTGTTTTTCTTCAGTCCTTCATCATGTCTTGCATTTTTTCCCCATGAATCTTTATTTTTTTTTCTGTTATGTAAGGAGAACCATGACCTGCATTAAGATAAAGTGCTGTCTCAAAGGTAGTGTACTTAAGACACTGACTCTTATGTCTCTTATGTCTTTTAGTAGCCATAATTATTGTTTTAAATCTGTTCAACACAAGCACTACAAAACAAAGATTGTTGTTTTTAGAGTGCAACACAAAACGTATATTCTGGGGTTCATCTGTGGCAAAAGATGCCTTGGCCCAATGGAAACCAGAAGGCAGAAGAAGGGGTTGCTTTATTGGTCATGTTCTGCTGGGACAATCACAGCAGATTTCAGGCCACCATTTCATGCCCTGTTCTGGTTTTCATGGCCTGAGAGCCATAGCTGACCTGAGTACTTGAGTTATTCCTGTGTCTGGATAGCTGCAAAAAGATGAGAGGTTTAATCTCATCACAACACAAGACACACTGCCTTGTCTCCCACTGCCACCAAACCTGAGTCAATCCCATCAGCCCTCATTCATTTAAGATTAGCATGTTTTCATATAGATGGGATAAACTCTGAATATTAAGGGGAGTGTATCTTTGTGCACCGGTTCTTTAAAATGCATCCTTTGCACAATAGCGGTGCACATTCCTACCAGCTGCAGAACCACATCCTAGGGAATATTTTAAGGCGTAGTGTTTCTTATAAGCCCCTCTCCTCCCCAGCCTCAAATCATATGAGAAAAAGTTTTCATTTATGTCATTACAGCATTATCAGGGCAGATGCAAACAAATCAGATGAAGGGGTTTCAGAGTTGAGTGGTCATGACTGTGTCACAACTCTGTTCAACCATTGTTTCCCTTTCTGGTAAATGTTTGCCTGCTTAACCAAAGGGTCTATCACTTTTTCCCAAATGTAACTAGTAATTCCATGTGCCCACATATGTTAGAATTTAGTAAGAGTTATCTCAAAGGCTGAAATACTTTTCCTGAAAACTAAGTCCCAAAACTGATTAAGCATAAATGATTATTCTCTAAAATTGTTCTTCTTTGCTTTCTTCATTGGCCAAAAAAAAATTGAGGGAAAGATAATCCATTAAAAATGAAAGAATTATAATAATTATAAGTAAAATCCACAGCAAAACAAAAATATCCTGTAAAAAAAGGCAAGAGAAAGCTAAACTTTCCAAAGAAAACAAAATCTTTGCTGAAAAAAGTTTTCCCCCCGAATGCTCATTTTTCATCCAGAAACAGTAGTAGTCAACAATCTCTACTAGCATGGCCAGTAGTTATTTTAAACGGCAGACATTCACTTGATGTGATTATCACTTTTCTTGGAAGACACTTTGCTGCAGATTCACAGAGTAAACACCACGCAGACTACATTGCAGCACCACAGAAGCATCTTCAGAGGTTTGGCTGTGTGACATAAGGCAGGAGAAGTGTAGGAAAAAAGCTATTTTCTAATGTTATCTGAAAGGCTATCAGGGGAATAGTTCTTAAAGAAAAGAAATTACTAGCAAACATGTCTGCACAGGACTTACTAACTTACTGAACAAGTTAATAAAGTGTGGAATAGTATTTTAGCAGTTTGCTTATTATTATCAAGGGACCATACCCCACATGAAACATGACTCAGTCAGCTGCAAATAAACCCCTCTCCATCCTCTGAGGTTTCTTTCTTTGATGCTCAACTTATTCAAGATACTTCCCACCGTCTGCCTCCAATTTTGCCTTTGTGGTAAACTGTTTAGACATGATTTAAAAACACATTATGGGCTATGGAGTGAGATAAGATGTAAATCAAGCTCATCCAGTCATTCAATCCAAAAATAATATGCTGGCATGGCGGGATATTAGAACCTCTGTAGGATCCCAAGTGAGAAGTCTTGAAACAAAATCAAAGTTATTGTTGTTGTTATTATTACACTATGCTGAAGAATGGAGGATCCTTCCCTATCTGCAATGGGCATCTTGTGTCAGGTTTCCCACACTTTGGAAACCAAAGCAAACCCTTTGATTAAAAAGAATAATACGCTGTGGCATATGTGGTGTGGTCTACTGCTGCTTTGCTGTACAGAATCCGTGTTAACATGAATGATGGGCAGGCTGACTTGGGTTAGGTGAAATTTGTAGAAAACCGAAACTACGATGAAATTCCTTTGGAACATCCTTAGCTTAAATGCCAAAAAAGAGGTCATGTCCTGCAGTCATTGGGTTCTTTATATAGGCTGCAAGTTTGGAATTTATAATAATAACCTGGTAGAAAAACATGATGAAAGGAAAGCTAAGTTTCTACCAGTGGACAGCACCAAAGCTAAACTCCTCACCAGCAGTAAAGGTGAGTTATGGATAAATGTGATTTAAATTATTTACAACAAGACACATTAAATGTTATATTTGATATATCAAGCATATCAAATATGATATAAATTAGCCATGGCCTAGAATGTGGTAAGGACTGAAAATTCTTTCCTTCTAAATAATACCACCTAGTATTTCTCTGTTGACAAAGTCATGGCGTGTTGGTAGACTTTCCCGTGAAAATAAATAATTAAATGTTCATTCTGCTTAGTACAGTGGACAGATGAGAAATTCATAATATTAGGTAAGGATAATAAGAGGAAAGATGATTACAGAAATTCAGTACTTTACCCTCTTTCTTCTGCTTCACTAATGATCAAATATTTCAGTATGGAAATTGAAGCATGTCTGTAAATTCTGTATTCAACTTGCCTATTGCTTACTCTAAAATTGTAAGAGTTAAACTAATGCAAAGCCTGAATGAGGCCAAAAGTCAATTCTGTCCTTAGGAGAGGTTCTTGAAGAGGCATGACCACTTTGATCTTTAAAAAAGCCCATGACAGCCACACATGCGGTTGGTGGTCATTCTCCAGCAGAAGCTAGCTTAACCTTTCTAAGGAAGTTCATTATATCAAAGAAACAAAATGTTCACATGGTCTTCCTTACACAATTTTGTATCCCTCAGATAGGCTGGCCCTTGAGCACCTTGAGAAGGAAGAAACTCTGGACCTGATTTGCCACTATATGCTAATGCTTTGTGTAGCATGGAAGAATAGTTATGTTTGTGGGTGAAGAGATGTCATCTGGTACCCTGTGGCATTTATAGTGGCTGGAGGATTTGCAAGGTAAATGGTGTGGAGCACAGGTATGGCACATCCTAAAATCATCCTAGGAAAGGATGAAGACGACCAATGACAAGTAATTGTTCACCTAGATGGAACAGGATTCTTTCACTTACTGAAAACAGGGGACAAAAGTGAACTGTGGACCCTACCAACAAAAAAAGTATCAAACCTGGAAGAAATCCAGATATGTTTGTAACCTTTATATTCAACTAGAAAGTATCTACCTATTGCTAACCGAATGAAACGTACTATGGCAAGATACTCGATTAATTTGGAAATCACTTAGCTTCTATCCTCCTCTGTCCAGATGAGGCTCACTTCTGTTGCCTGTGGTCATGCTAAAGAGGACGTCACCTGGTCTGGCCAGGAGCAGAAACTAAACAGTCCCAATGCATGTGTTTTGTAATTTGATGTCTCAGGCCCTAAATGGTGAATAACAGAAGTTGAACGCGATTCAACCCAAACAAAAGTTGAACTCTTTCCCAATGCTGCATTATTGTCAGACATTCCTGAATAAGTGGTACAACCTTATGCAAAATCCAAACAAACCTAGCATGTGAAAATGGCATTTAAGCCCGAATAAAGTGTTCAAATAAACGTATTAGGCAGCAAGGATATGTTTTGTAAACACATCAGGATTTGTGAACAGATTGTCATATTAAGTTAAAACCATTTAAACCCCCATTTGTGACTACAGCCATTTCATAACATCTTTTTCTAAGTGGCTAAAGAGACATATGTGTTTAGTCTGTTAATGGAGAGAGCAGGCACACACGGGGATTACTAGTCCGTGTTACTGAGTCTGTGTTACACCCTCAGCGAGCTGTAACCTGTGTCACCCCCCAGCACTGCTGGCACACAGACAGCACCACTGAGCTGACACTGGCAGTCCTTCTCTGCCAGTCACCTTGCTGAGCGCACATGACTTCTGCTTATACTTCTTAACACACCTGAAAATTGATGTTCATGGTAAAATAGCATCCTGACTCCCAAAACCGAGAACTGGAAACCTGGCTCAGCTAAACCGTTAGGCATCCATACATTTAGCCCACTTCTGCTCAGGAAAGCATGAATGCACATACTCAACACTTAGTCATGTATTGAATTTAGATCACCTTGTTGAATTAGGATCCAAGACCAGACACCCTCCCAGACTTGCAGTTTTCTTTCTTGTACACTCTTATTTTAGGATTTTTTTCCACTCTTTTCCATTAAGCCAAAATCTTTCGAAGTGAATCCGTCAGTGTGCCTTTGCAAAACTTGATGAGAAAGGGGCATCTCCAGGCACCTTAGAAGTCCTTGAAAGGTTGGTGCTCTCTCCATGGGCTACCTAGGGAACCAAAACATGCAACAAGATGTCACTTTTTGATGAATGAAATTAGAGGAAATTAATTGCACCTGTAATTATAATTGTTAAAAAAAAAAACAAGAAAAAAAAATCTACAGAAAATCCTACTACAGAGCAAGAGTGTCAAATGGCACATATCAGGTAGTATGACTGACTTTTGTGAAGCTTCTTTTTATTGGTGTCTCCCCTGTCAGCATTAGCTGAGGATCTGGCCTAGGATTTTCTTACTGAAAATGAACAAAAGCATTAATATTAAAAGATTCAGTTATGGAGAGCTTGCTTATTCCAAGTTAGCTGTTGTCACATGACACTGCTCTGAATTTCATGCACTCAAAACGAGGAGGTTTGCTTAAAAAAAGATAAATTGCAAAATAAATGAAAAACAGGATCATACTTATGCCTGAAGCATTTTGTATACATTTAGACTTCCCACCCCCCTCCATGAAATACAGAAAAAAAGAATAGAAAATCTAAGAAACAGCTGCAATAACCTTATATTAAATTTGTTCCAGGAGGTGGAGATTTGTACAGAACAGGGATCACCCCAGTTCTCAGGCTGAATTTTCAAAGGCAGGTGTGTATTACCACTCAGAGCATAGCAACACTGGTCACTCAGAAATGGGCCCAAAAGCAGCTCTGGCAAATCACAATGTACCGTGAGTTTCAATCTGTCGAAGGCTTTGTTGTCATCGTCACTGTGAGATCCACGTTAATTATTTTACTCCCTTCCCAGACTGGTGTTTCCAAATTTGCTCACTAGCTCCAGCCATTGACTTTTCACAATAGAATTTCAGTCTAGCTGAAGTTAATTAGTTGAAATTTGGCTCTGACTCCTGTTCATTTCTCGTTAAGCCATCCCTTTCCTCTGCCTCAGCAAAACCATATTACCTCATCTGTTGGACTGATTCTCATGGGGCCGGTCTCCAGCCCGGACACAGGTGTTAACCCAGTTACTTCTGGGATGATTTGCAAAGAGAGACTATTTAAAACTTAAGTTTTTGTGAATTTTTCACAGATATAGCAATGCTGGAAAAATACAATGTCTGTTTGATTACAGCGCCTACAGGAAGAATAGACATTTTAAGGGAACCATGATGGTTTACATTTGCAGGGAAGCTGCCCCCAGATGACTTATTTTGTGTTTAGAGTAAGGTTCCTTTATCCTACCTACACTGCAGCAGGACCCCAAAGTGGAGATACAACCTTGCACCCATTAAGGTCTCCGCCAGGCTGAATGGGCTGGTGAATTAAGGAGTCAGACCCCAAGGGTCTCTAAGCCATAGTCAGAAAATAAAAGCTGTTCATCCAGTAACCCCTGCTCCAGCTCTTTCTATACCTCATGTTACCAAAACTGCCTCTGCTTTACATTCCCAGAGCGTGCTTTTAGAGATGTCTCTTAAACTCAGAAGCTCCCGTTCAGAATATTAACTGTAAATAACCTTCCAAGATAAGCTTTGTATGGTGAAGTGGAAAAATTTCCTTTGACTCTTCCTTGACGATGCAGCGCAATGTGCCCTTACCGTGAAGCTCTCCCGTTCATGTATGCTGCAGATACGTCTAATGAAATGTCTTTCAACTCCATAGACACTTGCTATACGCGTCCCTGTTAAACCACCCTGCCTAACCACAGCAGACGCATCTGCTGGCACAATAGGACAATCCAAATGAGGTGATGTTGTGTTTCTCAGCTGCCACCGTCTGGGGGATATACAATGAGATACAGGGAAGAACTCAATTAAAATTCCCATATTAATTCAGATGATTTAAGAATTTCCTTCTACTCCTAAAGATGGATAAAGAGGTTTCCTATCTTTACATTTCAACCCACTGGATGATAAATTCAAGGCACTTCTTTGCAGATACAGCTAACTGCAGAAGCTGCCATGCCGTCAGAAATGACTTGAGAGAGACAGCCAGGGATTCAAGCTGCTTCTTAGCGCCACTAAATAGGTTGATGCCTATAATTCCTAAAACCATAACAGCTCACTAGTAATTTCTGTCATTCCAACAATATAGTTTTAGAAGAGATTTAAAAATGTATCACCACTATTTCATCAAATGCCACATTTCACCTTCTGTAGCCACTATTTTGTATCCTTCTTTGCTATTAAATTGACTTCAGTTCCTCAAATGACACATCTGTTTAAGCCTTATCTGTTCAAAGAAAGCTAATAAGCATAGCTAGGTTTAAAAGGATTAACTTGGATGGGAATTCTGAAAGTTTTCAAACATTCTTGATAGCATTTGCTATTAAAAAGGGGAAAAATAAAAAAAATGAATCTACCTTCTTAAAAACTCTCTCAAACTTATAACGATGTGAGATTTATTCCTTAGCAGGTCAAATGGATGAGGATGACATTTCTGTGCTTAAGGAAGCTCCTGATAGCTATCTAATGTTTTCTTGAGTGTTTTTAAGAATAGTACTGGAAAAAAAGAAAAGTTGTATTTTTGAGTAGTAAAATTCAGGATAATACCTATATATATGTGAATGATCTCCTCAGTTATATACAGATACACCTGAGTTGCTGCAAAAAGACAAATAAAAATGCTATGAAAGCAAATGTAGATGTTCAACTCCCTTGATTAAATGAAAAAAAAAGCAGCAAAACAACAATAAAAATATTGTTTTCCTCTTTTCATCCTACAAACCTATGTACTTACGCGCTGCGGTGTACACCTTGCTGTATTTTCAGCATATCTTCAGTGAGCATACATGTGAAGTTTAAACACTAGTCAGTAATCTGAAATACATTCAGAATGGTTTTACATGCACAAGACTTAAATTCTCATCAATGGCAGACAAGTAGCATGAACTGTGTTTTGGTCTCTCAGTTTTGCTGAAATCCATCCTATCTTTCCAGTGAATTTAATGGTGATGATGCAAGATTGAGGAGTTGACTTGCACTGGACAAGATCCCCACAGGCATGGAATAAAGATGGATGAACTGTGCAGAACATTGTACTAAACTCACACTTAATTGAGAGAGAAGGCTGCAAAATTTGGTCTCAAGATGTGATGCTTCAGAAGATCAGCAAAGAGACAGTGGGAAATTGTCCCAGATCCTGCAGTAGTGAATCTCAACATATTGAAGTAAATAAGAAATAGTTGACACTTGAGAAACAGTAAATACTGTTAAATTTACTTGCTGTGTGCCACCAGCAATACATCGGCACAAGAATAAAAACTTAATTTATTTTCTTAAACGAAAATTGAAAGCAAAAAGCTATTTCCACCATTTCTCCAGGAGAGACCGACGTTGATGAGTGACTCTGACCCTCTCTGCGTATGGATTTTAGATGCAATTACAACTGAAAGAAAGAGAAGCCAAGCAAGGTAAACACAGGTGCTAATACTGTATCTGTCAGTCACAAAGATGAGTTGCTCAACTCTAGCTTTAACCAAATTAACACATCAGTGACTTATGCATAACTTTGGGACTTTAATTCATAGCTCGACAAACCATAAACAAGAAACCAAGGTAAAGATTTCATATTTTTCAGTGAATGCTACAAAGGCAGCTGGAGTCAGTGAATAGCCCAAGTGATGCAACAGGTGTGGTTTTGGTGGCAGAATATTCCAAATCCTCTGGTACGCTGTTTTTTCCTACCATACAGAGGTAGGCCAGGAGATAACATATAGAAATTCGTAAAGTCAAAACACAACTTTTGATTTGCGTTTAGGTTCATCCCACAAATAACCTAGAAATCTCTTAATTTGTTTTTGCTGTGGTAAAACTCTATAAAAAGTGAATCCAGAAGAAAAACTTTTATCAATTTTGGATCTGAACCAAAAGCCAGACCTCATAGGTTGGCTCAGCTCCAAAGATTCATGTCAGTATCTACTTTCATCAGAAAGTCAGAGTGGGAGGCTGAGATCCTGCTCTGTGTCCTTATTCATGTGTAGGCACCAGGGAGAGATATGAAGCCACTGAACATCTAATCGAGAATCTTTGGAAATCTTGTTTAATTTCCTTTCTTACTTTTGCCTTTTTTAACCCTCTGAAAGATCCAGACCTTGGCACTGTAATCTGACTATTTGCTTTAGTGGATTTATCATGATTTGTGCTAGGTTAAAAGAGCTGGACTTTAATTTAACCCAAGCTAAATATTGTTTTCAAATAAAGATCATTTAAACAGACATTGAGTTTGGATTAGCAGCCTTTTGAAGTAAGCTGTGAAGCTCTATGTGAACAGTACGAAAATGATCCTTCCCATAAAAGTCTGGATCCAGTTCTATGTTGAAATTCTAGCCCATTTCCCTTCAAAATTCATCATTGTTCAGCTCTGAAGATATTGCATCACCGTAATTACTAGTGGAAAATTATCATTTCACCCAGTTAATCTAGTTTGTCTTTGAAAGTATAATAAAGTACTATCTAATAATTAACTATGTGCTTATCATCTGACCAAGCTTCTAGCTAAAGTACTGTTTACTGATCTAATGATCTGGCTTTGCTTTAAACAATAACATCTAAATATAAACACCAATTCTTCCACTTGATCTCCTACACATTTGATTTTTATGTAGGTCATTAATGATGTCAGTAATGATGGGCTTTAATGTATTTAAATAAAATAAACTTGAAGAAGCATGTGGGAGAATAAGAATATAGGCCAGCCGTTGAAGCATCTGAGGTAATAATTCCAGTCAGTGCAGTGTGTCATAGCTGCCTGTCCATGAGGCAGGTATGTTATTTGGATAGGGTCACTTCCATCACATATCATAGGGTCTACAGACCAGAAGACCCATCAGTACCCAGGTGGCCATTCCTCATGGAGTGAATAGGTTTACTCATTGAAGAAAGTAGCTATGTCAAAGCATTACGTGAACAGGTGTATAAAAATGATGTGAAACAAAGTCCAAAGTGGCTCTTTTTTTCCTTGTGATGAGTCCAAGAGATTGAGCCCTCACCATGTTGAAGTTTCTGGTAAAACGCCAGTATCTTCAGTAAACAAAGGCACCCATGAAACTTATGCTGACAGTTCAGAATGTCGGTAATGGACAAATTGCAATGACTTCCCTTTTGTGCACGTCCTTCTGCGGAATAGAAGATGAACTGTTATGAGGAAATATGATTTGACAGTAAAACACCAACACACCTGAGTAACTGTGTGACAGTCACAGAATCATAGAATGGGTTGGGTTGGGAGGGACCTTAAAGACCATCTAGTTCCAACCCCCTGCCATGGGCAGGGACACCCTCCACTAGACCAGGTTCCTCAAAGCCTCATCCAGCCTGGCCTTGAACACTTCCAGGGATGGCACATCCACAACTCCTCTGGGAAAACTGTGCCAGTGCCTCACCACCCTCGTGGAAGTCCTAATGGTGATGCTGCCTGGCCAGTCACCATATCTCAGCACAAGAGATGCAGTAAAATCAGGACAGATTCCCTGAGCCCCCCATGGTTAGAAAAAAATATGCCATCCATTTTGTTTCCTGCTGCCAAAACTACTTTCATTAAAGGAGATTTGATTTAAAAAATGTGCAACCATGCATGAGTCTCATGCAGAGCCCCAAGTGAGAGAGGTACCAGGTACAAAATGTGGTACCAGATACTTGAGTAAAAATAGTTTTGTTCCACAGCATAAATCTCTCGATAAAAACCAGACTTTCAACAGTCATGACGCTATGAAATTTGAGCATTTGAGGGAATTTGTCACTCTTTTGCAGCAGACAAGAAAAGTGCAAGACTCTGGCAACACCCTCAGAGCTACCCAGGGTGGGGCATAATTTGGCCTTATGTATAAAGCGGATGTATCCTATACTCAAAGCACATCTGTGCCTCTCTAAGACTATCACTAAAAACACCATGGAAGAACATTTTGGGTGTCTTTGGAACAACATATTAAAAAAAAACCAAAAAAAAACAGAGCAAAACAGAGTTTTCTGTGGCTTGAGGGTCACCTAGAATCTGTTCCCACAGTTCTATGTAGCTAATGAAGTCATACAAACCCTGCCAAAGTGGCACTGGTGACCCCTGTGTCGCTAGATGCCAAACTTTAAAGGTAACACGATAATGGGTTTGGATGTAGAAACAAAGAAAGTCTATGTGCAACCACATAAGCAGAGGAATGACAAACAAAGATGCTATAGAATGGAAATAGATAATTTCAGGCAAGGAGAATGTAAAGTAACCGCTCCTGCCAGTTTCAGTGCTCAGTGCCATGCGGGTTTGGCTTTCTATTCTCCTCTGCTTTTCCACCTTTTATACCCAAGAAAGAGATCTGTTTTGTAACATGGAGCAAAACCACATAAACAAAGTTACTAATTCCCCCCAATTTTCACATACAATCAAGCATACGAGTATCCTGCTCGGGCATATGAGACATACTGTCCTTCAGCACTTGAAGCTTTGACATAAGATACTCCAAGAATATCTCCTGAAACTTTATTTTCTCTCCTTATTTTTGTGACAAATGCTTATCTTTCTTTTTCTTTCTTCTTTCTTTTTATTTGAATCTTCCTGCTTTCCATTATTTTTCCTTTCTTTCTTTCTCCCTCTCTTACTTGCTTTTTTTTGTGTGAATTTTGAAACTAAGAATGAAAAACAAAATTCTCATATATTTATAGGCAATGTTTTTTTCAACGTGAATATGTCTAAACTCTACTGCAAAGATGACTGTGAAACAAATTTTGAATCTAAAGGAGAAGACTAGTTCCTTTGAATTCAGAATAATTACAGAACAATTACGTTTTTCAAGTATGTCAGAGGACTAGAAAGTTATAAATTTCAACACTAGTTTCATGAATTTGCAAGTGTAACAGTGAATGGACAATGGAAAATACACTAAAACCCCTAATGTGATAATCCTATTGCTTTTACTTTTGGGTTTAACATAAACATTTTTATAAAACAATAGAAGGTAAAGGAAATAAAAATGTTTATGTTTTTTGGTTTTGTTTTAAATTCTAGTAGTTTATGCTTTCAAGTCATGAGTATACATTAAAATATACATTTCCCACGAAAGCTGCGTTTTTTATTTTTTTAACGCAATTATTTTTTAGTAAGGAATTGTTGTGATCCTCATTTTACAGCTGGAGGCCTGAGACATGGAAACACTCATACAGCACCTCTCTGGCACTGAACCACACAGGTGAGACTTGTGCTCCAGCCCCAAGGCCAAGTGGTGCAGCCTGACTCATGTCCACATGCCTAACTCTCCTACCCAGAAAAAAAACAGGGTGGCAACATCCAAATAGCCTACTGAGAGGAATGCTTGGCTTGCGCTATCCCCAAAATTGTGTCTGGACACTATTTGTGAGTTTTAGTTGGCTCAGCCCAGAACTGTGCCACAAGGCACAGTGATAGCTATACCACATAGACCATAGGCAGCCACACTCCACCCTGTCCTGCTGCAAGTAGTTCAGTGGCACAGGCACAGCCAAAAGGACTGCCCAAGAGAGCAGGATTTGGGCGTTGCAGGCTCAAACTGTCATTCTAAACTGAATAATGCTTTTAGGCCCTTTTCCTACAGAAGTTTCATGCAAACAGGAACCAACTCTTGCAGACTGTAAAGGCAAGGCATGGCTTGGCTGCACAGAAGCTAACTTTAATTCAGGAGTTAGCATGGATGCATCATCTTGGTGTCGCATACAAACCTTACTGAGGCCCGTGTTGACAGAGAACAGTGCATGCTCATGCAGGTATACAGCTTTTCCAAACCAGGGCTGGCTTCCACCTGGCCAGCTCTCAGTAGAAGGCAAAAAGATCACGTCTGTCTATATTAATCTTTCAAGGCTGAACTGTCTTGAAATTTTGAGGTCAGTTCCTAGCATAGGTCAGATTTCTGTTCTTTCCTACTTTGGTCTTGTGGTAGAAAACAGAGTTTTAGCAATTTTGGTCAACTGCCTAACTCTTGCATATATCTATTAATATATAAATGTTAAAATAAATCTGCTTTTCTATAAAGAAAGACATTTTCACAATACACATGAGCAATGTTTCACTCAAAATCTACAATCTGAAAGGACACATTTTGTCTTAATAAGATATGTGGTGCGTTTCCTGCATGTGACATTGGAAATAGTGAATGTTTCCCAATGGACTATTTAACTACAATAAATCCAGACTTGTTCCTTATAAAGAAACATTGTCAGCAACAAATTGTTTAACAGTTGTTTTAAGGTCATGCTTTCTAAACCCACTTACTTCCCACAGTATTTATGGCACCACTATTTAATATAGTTAAAATGTGATTGATTGTTCGTGTGTGTGTGGGCGTGTATGTGATTATTTTCATTAAACAAAATAGTTCTGTTGCCATCTTATCAGAAATTGCAGAAAGAACTGAATGAAAATTAACTGAATTAATAATAAATTGAAGGAAGATTGTGCAACACCAAGATTGCTACTAAAGCCAAGGTGAACTTGAACTGGCACAGTTCTCACTTGGTTTAGGGATGAATTTGGGTCCTCTCTTTATTTGGTGGGATAATAGATCAAATAATCATCGGTGCCTACCTCTCTAGGGACATGGAGGTAGATGGAGACAATTACCCTCTGAAAAAAAAAGAGGTAATTTAGACTGAAATATCCTGGGAAGGACTTTTAACTGACTTCTACCACAGCACCCAAACCATTGCCGAAGGTTTTGGTTGAAACACAAGCCGACAATTCTTGTCACCACAGCAAAATAAATCTACGTGTCAAACACTTCTGCGCTTGGGTATACCTCTCTCAAACTCTTCATTCTGCTATACCCCACCTTTACCCACATATAAGGCCAAAATTGTCCCAGTCCTTACCCTGCCAAGTGTTTTACCAATCTGTAGGAACTATTTGCTTTTTTGACTTCAAATAAAACTTTTTCAACAAATTATATGACTGTGGACTGGACACAAATACCAAATATTTACATACATAATAAAGTGGAACAAGTATACCATACAAATGCAGCAGCTACCTGACTCCAGAGTACCAAAATTTTTACCACTGCTGTAAAGTCCTAAGTACTGAACAACTTAAATATCCAGTTCACCGGGTAATGAGAATTAGTCTCTCTCTTTGGTTAAATCTAGGGCTAAATTAATGCAAATTGGGTCACACCCAGTCATGCATTAGGATTATTTGAGACAGTTGCTCGACACCTTTGGACAACAAATATTTAGAAAATTGCTTTTTTCCTCTGAAGCCAGGTTGGAAATCCTGTGAATCTTGAGTGCATGTGGAGCATCTCTGCCTGTCTCTGTGCAGCAGACTGGAGAACGTGCAGCTCTACCTATCTTGAATGTGCAACTTCTTACTCTGCGATAGGGCTCATGAGCTGTTCCCAGGCATATAGGGAGCACGCAGGTGAGACAAGCAACAAGTCCAGACCTCTTCCATCCCACTAAATTAACTTGGTTTTATTGTTGCCTCATTCCCCACACTCCCAGGCTGGCTCCCACTTGTCCATTTAATATCCACTGTTGTATCCTGTCTGGTGTACAGATGGTAAGCTTGCCAGCGTGGGGACTGTCTCTTCTCACTTGTTTATGATATCCCCTAGTGGGGCTCTGATTCTCCACTGGATTTCCTAGCCTCTTCCCCATTAAAATGAGAAATAATAAAGTACATCAAGATTTTACAAGATTAACATAGTCCTTAGTGGGTGGGAAAAACACCCAACCCTTCACGGCCTGGCTTTATTATTGTTTCTAGTACTGTTGCAACTAAAGGCCACCAACTAGAACCAAATCTACTACCATCTACCACAATGCAATTTAATTCTAGCCAACATGTTTCAAGCCAAATAGCAAGTTAAAATAACACCATGTTTGCTTGCGTAACAGCCTCGCACATGCAATGGTCTTGCTGTTCAACCGCACCTTTTGACTGGTCATGAGCCTCACTTTAAGTAATGACCATGCTATTGGTTTTTAAGGGAGAAATCTGGGGGAAAATAGGCAGCCATTATGCAAACAAATATGATAATCATATGCATCACATGTTAACAGAAACAAAAAAGTGACTGGTTGGCACCTCCCTTGATTAACCTCCCCGAGTAAGAAGCAGACTGGGTTTTTTATTACTAGCTGTCAGGGGTAGAGATCCCACTGTGACAGGCACTATATATATGCAAAATGGGATGTTATTCCCTCCTCACCCAGGTGCTGGCAATCTTTGGGCATAGACACGTTGCCTGGTCACACAGCCAATCTGTGCCAAAGCTTTCAACTCTTTAGACCACACACCTTCTCTCATATAAAAATCTGTAATAATGTCTATATTATTAAAAATGGACTTTTGCCATAACACAAACCCAGCACATTAAGCAAGTCTATGTGAGGAGAGCAGTTTGTTGCATGACCTCAAAAGCTTGCGATGCCAGCTGCAACTATAAGCTATCTCTTTCTGCTCAACAGCTCACTAATAATTCACACAACCCTTGTTCTTGCTAAATTATTTTTGTGAGCTGAACTGGGAGAGCACTTGCGAGAGGAGAGCATTTTGTTAGAGTTCTCAGTGCTGCTCTGAATGTGACTGGCAGCATGTTCTGGCAATCCTCCATTTGGACGGCACAATGGTGTCACTTCTAATAATAAAGAATGTACAGACGTTTCATGAGCTTTAAAGCATCGCTTTGCTGCAGACTTCAGGGCCCTCTTATTTCCTGGAAGTGTTAATAAGTATGATGGAAAAAAAAATAGGCTTTATTAAAGGGAATTTCTAATGCTGAATAATCTGGCACGATGAAGATTTTCTTAAAGAGGATGGCAATGTAGTTTGCCTAGAAATACCTTGATTCTTCGTTAGACTTTGGGCTGCTTTCTAATCACATTTGATCTGTTTGGTGACTATAGGTCACATCACTTTTTAGGGGAGTTGCTTTCTCTTTCTCCTCCTGCTTTTTGACTGATTTATTTAATTATTTGTCTAATTTGTTGAAACTTTGTCCATGGAGATACTCAAAAGCCATCTGGATATGGTCCTGGGCAGCCTGCTCTGGGTTGCCCTGCTTGAGCAACAGGGTTGGACAAGATGATCTCCAGAGGCCCATGCCAACCTCAGTCAATCTGTGTTTCTGTGAATTATATTTCAGGATTCTCAAAAGAATAGATAATTCTCACTCAATTCCTCAGCACATATGGAAACAGAAACAAGTCAACCCAATGGCCATATACTCACACATTTAAGTTGTGGCAGAAATGGACATCGTGACCCAGATAATACAGTCTTTAAAAAAAGTCGAAGTATGCCCTTCTCTAATATTTATATCATCTGGACGCACTATTGTTGTTATTTTGGGATGCAAAAAAACTAATGTCATCTGATTTAGCCCTTTTTCAACCTAAATAATTGTATGATGCTATATTTATAACTTTATCCCTAGATTACATTCTCTGGGTTTTTCTCTGGAATTCTTCCAAATTCCACTCTCATTATGCAAATGTGCAAATAACCTGTCTGTATCTATGTTTGTAGAGAGAGCTGGTCATTACATTCAGGTAGTCTGACTGACAACTCATCTGAGTAAAGGACAATGAATAACACAAGAGAGATCATATTCCTAAACAACTTGAATATATTCTGAGAAGCATTGATGACCAGGCCTTTAAGTATATTTAGAGCCCAAGTACCATTAAAATATAAACTCCACAACTCAGTCATCCACTTTCCTTTAAAATACAGCTTCGGTTTTCAGAGTGTTTACTTACATGTGGACTTAAGCTCTTTCCAAAGCAAATAAATAGCAATACATTTTTTGCTGCTGAGTTTATATAAAGACAAACTCTGAGCTATTTTATGCTATGTTTATCCCAGAATATTTGCTAGTCTGGTTTGGCCTAAAAAATTCATCACTAGTGTGGAAAAGAAGTAGCTACATTTTAATGATATTTGAGGTAATACCCCTGTACAGTGTTTTAGCAGTGTTTACCCATGACCTTTAGTCTTATTAAAGACAGTGGTGAAGAAACCCATGTCTAACAGCTATGCTGTAAGAAAGATAGGGTTTGGGGATCTCATTAGGAGCTTTTACTCTGATGGTAACATTACTTCTTTATCACTAATATGTATTCTAATAAAGGCACGATACATGAAAAACAAACACACTTTGGCAGTGTGTATGATCTAAAAGTAATGCATTTCCCAGCAAGATTTTGATGATACCCTCAGTAAGATAAAACCTTGTGCTTTTGCATGTGTTCAGACCCAAGCTCCATTGTTAATTCAAGCTACTATATTCTTTCCTTTTAACTAGCACTTATATCTGACAGCTCTAAAGGCTTTCAGCCATAATAAATCTCTCTCTGACTTCCCAAAGCAAACAGTGTTGCAGAGAGTGATCCCTCCAATAACATTTTGTCAGCTCAAATCACCACTGTCCTGTGAGTTACTCAGACAGTCTATGCTGACTGTTCGCTTCCCAGATTTCTTATGGTCCTTACTTCCTGCATCTGCTCTGATCCTGGTATGTCATTAATCCTAAGAGGTGTTTTACTGCAGCTATACCTGATGATTGGATGAATTACTCTTTTACTTTTAACTCTGGCAAGTTTTAAGTTTGAGCAATTCATCAGATCCAAGTGCTTGTATTCTCCCCAAAGGCATTAAGTGAGTTACTACATCTTATTGCAGAGAATATAGTCATGCAGCAGGACCTGAAAAATCCCCAGATTAGTTCAATATAGACCATTTGATTGTTCATAACTGATCTACTGTGCCTTTTACTGAAAGTCAGAAAAAACTTCATGTCCCTGTGTTCCTGCAACATTTCAGTGCTTAACTACCCAACACAACTCAAATTCTTCAATATGTTATTAAGACGTAGGAAATGGAAGAGAGTAGGAGAAATAGAAACCAGTAGAGACTGGTTCTGTACACCTCAAACTGGTCCCTGGCTTGAGTAAGGTAATTCCTGATGATTTATTAAGACATACCTCCACTTGAAACCCTGGTTATTGTGAATATCCTCACATTTCATACCCCACTTTTGTGTTATAGGGCATTTCGACACCTCCTTCATCTCTGGATGGATCTCTTTCTTTATTTCACATAAGGAAAGAGGAAAATACCATATGTGGCCTTTTCCCAGCACTTCTGAGCATTGTCATTGGAGGGAAATGTAGATAATTCCTACATTCACTACGTACCATGTCCTTCTAACAGGTATTTCTCTGCCATGGTAGGCATCCTGCACGGTGGCTACTGGATGATAGAGAGGGTCAGGTGTACAGATAACACATCAGCTGAGGATAACAGTGTCTCTTCAGAGGCATCAAATGATCTTTGGTGGACACTTACCTATATTCAATTGCTCTTATTTTTCACCAATGACATATCTAAATTTGTCAGTGTGGGAACTACCTTGGATCACCCATGGGCATCACCAGAAACTTCATGAGTTACTTAGAATAACTGGAAATGATCCAACTGCATCAGAGAGGAAAACTCTGTGAGAAAGTCACATACCTTCACCATCTATTAATAACACCTTGTGAAGCCTATGGCCAAGGACACAAACAGAAGAGGAGTTGGCTAATGAATATTCATATGAATATACAGTTAACTTGTCTTTCAGACTCCATTTGTGAGGAGTATTTGCGTGAAAACTAAAAAAAGTAAATTTTCTGTCCTAAAAGTACTTCCAAGAGGATGCTTCTGCGCTACCTCTTTTGCTCTTCTCCCCAGTGTCTGACAAAAAGCTTCTGTGTTCCCCAACAGTGGATACAGGTAAGGACAGATGTAGGAATCCAGGTTGGGGTGTAACAGTCATGGCTGTTCTGTAATAGTCATGGTCTGTTCTCTTGGGTAACTGGTGATAGGACAAGAGGAAATGGCCTCAAGTGGTGTCAGGGGAGGTTTAGATTAGATATTAGGAAAAACTTCTTCACTGACAGAGTGCTCAGGCATTGGAACAGGCTGCCCAGGGAAGTGGTGGAGTCACCATCCCTGGAGGTGTTCAAGGAATATATAGACACGGAGCTTGCGGACATGGTCTAGTGGGGATGGCACTGTTGGGTTGATGGTTGGACTAGATGAACTTATAGGTCTTTTCCAACTTCACCGATTCTGTGACTCTGTGGTTCTGTATCAGGAGAATAATTCTTGCCAGATGAATTCTAGGAACGTAAAGTTCCTCTGAGGTAGAGACACCTAAAATCTGGGAATCCAGAAACACTATCTGGTGATAAATAACCCCTGAGAAAGGAGTCCCAAAATATCCCCACTGCTACTATCAGCTCAATACTGTCCTAGCTGAGCATCAGCCAGATGTATCCATGGAAATCCAGCTTTTACCAGGTGTCATAGAGCAGTGAAATAGCCCTGTAAGGGTCTGAAACCCAAGTGTTCCCCATAGACTGATCAAACCACTGTTCTTCATATGCCTTCCCAAAGTGGCTTCAAACATGTATTAAGGGAAGTAAGCTGAAGAGGTCTTCTACCCTTAAAGTTGGTAAAGAGCTCAGAATCCTTTTTCTAAGAGTATGAAGGCCTTTGTGTTTATGTTTAGTGGTTTTGGAGCCTTGCTGCTCAGTACACGGCCTGCATGCAGGTCCACTAGCACACAGAGGGTTATAGACTCCACATGCAGTGCCAAACTGGGCTTCTAATACAGATGCAGAACCAATTTCGGAACCCTACCTCTCTGCTTTGACAACATGGATGATGTAGGATCAGTGGCATATATACTCACATTTTACACATTACAAGTCCTCAGTCTTCTGAAAAGGTGATTTAACATGAGCCGTTAAAAGGAAAAACATTAAAGCATACCTGAAAATGAAACTCAGGTGCAAACTCACTCTTCCTAAATATACCTTTTCCAAATAGTTATTTTTTGTATTCAGTCAACGTGAGCTAGAGTTTAAAAAACAAAGTGGGGGTCCCTGAATTTATCTGAGGTGAATCACCATATCTAAATCTATGGTATGGTGCTTTGGATGAAGTACTTTCAGCTGCCTTGGTGAGTATTGTAAGGTGAAATTAGCAATGCAGTTGTAAAAATCGATGTTGATTTTAATCCCTGTGTTATTTTAAAGGTATTTACAGTTACCTCATGGCCTCTTCTAGTCTGTGCTCCAATTTCTGAATCACAAAATCACATAGTATCGTTTAGGCTGGAAAAGACCATTGATGTCATCGTGTGCAACCATTAACCTAACACTGCCAAATCCACCACTAAACCATGTCGCTAAACACCCAAATCTAAAAACTTCATCAAGTACATGGATGGGCAGATTTTGTCATCCTCATTCACAACTGTTTGTTTTGCTGACAAATGCTGTAAAAAACCTGAGTGTTTAATGGGTTGATAAGGCTTTGGCCCTTGTTATTTACTGTGTTTTCCCTCACTATAAGGGAAAATACAGCAATATACACATTCACATTCATCTTTCTTTAAATCTACTTTTTTATTTGCAGTACATCTCTTGTTGATCAGCTGGTGAACAGAACAGGTGGAGTTTCCCAGATGTCAAGTGGGTTTGTGCTGCTCAGAAAAACATTTCAATGAAGAAAGAGCTCATGTTGATTACTTTGAACACCAGTGACTCCTTTCTGTAGGAAAGTAAATTCAGAAATGGTTGCCTTTGGCATATAAACATACTGTTTTGCTTCAGGCGAAACAGAGGGAAAAAACCCTGCGCTGGTTAATTTTTTATAAGTCAAAACATTCAAAGAGGAGAAAGTGGTTTTGATCAGTGACAGAAGGCTGCCTATAAAAACAGTCAGGTTCAGTCCAATATTTTAATTAAATATATTTGGTTTATGGTAAAGAAGTTATGGAAATACATATGAACTGGGATTTTCCTTGGGTGCAGTATCTCTCAGATCTATCTCTTTCTCAGGTAAATGAAGAATTGTCATGCATTTGCCCCAGGCTTGAATTCATCATTTTCATAGGCAAGTTGTATTTTTCCCCCTAGAGTGATCCCAGTAATGAACTTTTCCCCCCAACAACAAACCAGAAATGCATTCGTTTTGTTTGCTTGTTTATTTGCTCCAAAGTCATTGACTTGGGGATGAAAGATGCATTGTTTTCCATGAACCTGCAGAATTATGATTTTTTTTTTTACCAGTTCTGTCTTGGTTATGAAATGTTTTTTTAGCTTCAGACAAAACAATGGACTGCTTGCAACCATAAATCAGTCTCCCACATAATTTGGAGGAAAGGAAAGGAAAGGAAAGGAAAGGAAAGGAAAGGAAAGGAAAGGAAAGGAAAGGAAAGGAAAGGAAAGGAAAGGAAAGGAAAGGAAAGGAAAGGAAAGGAAAGGAAAGGAAAGGAAAGGAAAGGAAAGGAAAGGAAAGGAAAGGAAAGGAAAGGAAAGGAAAGGAAAGGAAAGGAAAGGAAAGGAAAGGAAAGGAAAGGAAAGGAAAGGAAAGGAAAGGAAAGGAAAGGAAAGGAAAGGAAAGGAAAGGAAAGGAAAGGAAACATCCGTAGAAATGCATTATTTTTTACTTTTATACTTTTCTTTCCCTGCCCTTCCACTTGCTCCCATGGGAAAATACCTTGTGTCACTTCTGTTTGGTCAGACATTGCTTCATCACCACTTGCATAATTTCACAGAGTGAGGGGAAAATGTGCCAAATTCCATCCCTGTCCACCTCTCTAATCCAGGACGGAACTCATGTTCACAGAGATCAAGAAGGGGCAACAGAGAGCAAGAACGGGCAAGTCAGATTCTTACTGAAGACCTGAAAGGCCCTGTAGTCCAAAGTCAGCAAGGCTGGGTGTCCTGTGTGATTGCACAGGCTGATCTAAGAAATATGAGGCCTGGTAAGGGTAATTTAAGACTTTATTATTATTATAGGCCCAGTGTTCTCTTTCTATGGAAAGTATCAGGCCAACACATGATTCATCTGTCATTGCAGTTGAAAGATAAATATTACAAAAGTGCATGAGTGGGTAACACAGGAGACCATTACATGGTGAAATTCTGATATAAGTGAACGAAAGTTCCTTTTCTTGGGTGAAATGTTAGCTTAAAATAAAACATGGAAAAATGCAAGTCTGGCATAGAATCTGCTTCTACCCTTTCTATATGTACTTGGGAATCCCTGTTTGAACGTGCCCAAACCATTTAATGACCCGTCTCAACTCTATTCACTCTAAAGATGCGTTACTATGCACCAAGCACTTTAAGAGATGTAATTTGGAATAATGGGCTGCAGAAAGTGGCTCATCCTAAAGAATATCTTGACTTGACATTGTTGGGAAAGGGTTCTTGACATAGATAGTCCACTGGTTTGCTCTGAGGGGACACTTAGTTCATAAATATTCTGATCGCTCTTTATTACCAAAAATATTTTATGAACCAGAGTGAATTTGGGGTTTGTGATTCTTGTCATTTCAGGTCTGCATAGTTTGCAACTTGGTTAGAAATTCAGGAATAAGAATAGGAGAACATCCTTTTCCTACTGAAAAAGGTTTTGGCCTAATTTTGGTGGAAAACAATAGAGCAGCAATATATTGGCCAGATGATAAGCCACAACTCCATATTTTTTATTATTTTCCATTTTTTTTTAGCTGCAGTAAATAGTAGGAAACAGGAGACTGGGAAAAGTAAATGTGAGATGACTGATGCAACAGCACCAAACTATTCATTGAAAGAAAATCACAAAATTCTTCTTTTTCCTTTTGAATACCTTATTTTTTCCCCAACAGTGTAAAAACCCATATGACTGCTGATATTTTAACCTTCAGAAACTTCAGCAGGTGGTGACAGCTTTCAGCAGTGCATGCAGCTCCAAGATAAATGTTCCATTACAGAAGGCAAAAAAAAAAAAAAAAAGAAAGAAAGAAAAAAAATAACTGCTTGAGTGTACAGGCTGAAACAATATGACTTCCTGGAAGGAGATGATAATCCACCTATGTCTCAATGGGCAACCTTTGAGGTCAGTAGAAAGAGTGCTGATGAATTCATTGGGTGTAGGATCATTTCACTAGGAAACGTAGTATGGAGCAAGGTGTAGGAACTGCCTTTGTGTTGAGTTTCACCCTTCTGCATCTCAGTCAGATTGAGAGGAGGAACATTGGTATACAAATTCTACTTATATCCAAACAGTGAAACATTGGCTCCAGCAACCTGCTGACAGATGTTTTTGGGAGCATGGTCATTAAGCTTCGCCAGTGGATAAAACAATCAACAAGGATTACCAGCTACAAGGATGGGCAGATGTTCCCTCTTCAAAAATAAGGCTTTGTGCTTGAGCTGGTGCAAACAGGGGAAGAGGAACCATCCACCACTTTAAGAAAGAACACAGACTAAAGGCAATCTATCCCTGGGACAGATAGCATCAGTGGCAGTAGTGAAGTTTGTTCGTGGTACTTTTAAAACCTACCTGGGGAACTGACTGTGATTTTAACTAATGTTGATAAGAAGATAAGTTCATAAGATTATAAATCCACTCCTAGACTTCAGCTTTTATGAAAGGTCAGCTGAAGAATTTCATAAGTGATCAGATCCAAGGGTTCAAGGGAATACCTCAAGTTACAGCCAAAACTGATATTGCTTTCAGAATAAAAGTTTAAAATAAAGGTGTGTATTTCAGGGTTTAGCCTCATCTCCAACTTTTAGGGTGAAGGATGTGGTAGGGTGTAAACAGTTCGAATCTACCTGTTTCCAGGTTTTCTTCCTCTTCTCTATACAATGTGGCAGCACTGACTTTGTCAAAGCACAGTGCCGGAGGTAAGGGGCTCTCCCTGCCCATTTTCATGTTACTAATAGCAACAAAACCTTGTGAAATGAAAATATTATCTTTAGCCAGACCTTTCAATCTTCTCGTGTTACAATTCTCTTTGCTGACTTGCACCAGACAACCATTACCCCTGGGCCTGAAATGATCTCTGAAATGGTCTCCAGTCATGTTGCCATGTGCAAAAAAACCCAACAGTGCTAACGGGAGAGCTATTTCACCTATATTTTGATGGAAAGGTTTCCTTTATGAGTACTAGAAGAAATAGGTGACTTTATATTAATTTGTTCATAATACCTACTTTTAGGATAATAGACCCACAGAACCATGGAATGGTTTAGGTTGGAAGGGATCTTCTAAGATCATCTAATTCAACCTCCCCCTGCCATGGACAGGGATATCTTTCAGTAGATCAGGTTGATGGAAGGCCCATCCTACCTGGCCTTGAACACTTCCAGGGAGGGAGTATCCACAACTTCTTTGGGAAACCTGTTTCAATGTCTCACCACACCCACCATAAAAAATGTCTTCCTTGTCTAAATCTGCCCTCTTCAGTTTAAAACCACTGCCACTTGTCCTGTGACTACAGGCCTTGATAAAAAGATTATCTCTGTCTTTCTTACAAGCCCTCTTTAAGTATTGCAATATGGTATCCCTGGGGCCTTCTCCAGGGTGAACAACCCCAACTATCTCAGGCTGACCCCATAGCAGAAGTGGTCCAGCCGTCTGATCATCTCCATGGCCTCCTATGGACTCGCTGCAACAGGTTTTTGTCCTTCTTATGTTGGGACCACCAGAGCTGGAGGCGGTACTGCAGGTGGGGTTTCACATGTGTGGAGAAGAGGGCAGAATCACCTCCCTTGACCTGCTGGCCATGGTTATTTTGATGCAGTGCAGGATACTTTTTGGGAAGAAGGGCCTATTAGCTGTGATTCTGGACTACAAGCTCAGATAGAAACACTAATATTTGTTTAGAATAATCCCACTCTGTTTGTATTATACATTCTAAATAAATCCCATCATTTATCAGTGTTTCTATTAGTTCAGAACTTATGTGACTCAACGAAAATGCAAGTCTCATTTTAAGCAGTCTCCTTTCTTTCTGTGCATGTACACATACTGATGTGCATATACTAAAAGCAGCCTGCAACACAAAGGTTTTACTTTCTAAATATAGGTGAATGAAAGGCACACAGTACTATGATCCTCATTTCACAGAGGTGGAAATGAGACACAGGCAGATTTAGGGTCTTGCGCAAGGCAAGACAGGAAACATATAGCATGATCAGGAATCAAACCCATATCTCTTCTGTGCTTTAGCTAGAAGACTAGTGTTCCTCTCAGTGTAAAGCACAAATAAGATGGGAAGTGGCACTTTGAAGCACTTTTCTCAAGATAACGTCACTGTTATTGTTATAATTTAGCAATAGATGTTATCAATATAAAAGTAAAGCCGGTTGCAATTTGACTTTATCCTTTGTAATGACTCACTTCTTCCATACTGCCCACAAGAAGTGAAATAATAACCAATTATTCCCCCTGGATTTCTCGGTATGAATTGTCTCTGTGTTACTTGCTTTTAAGCTACAAAACAGCTATCCAAGCCACCCCAGTAGAGTCATATGGTCATACTGAACCCCCCATTAGACCTCTTGGTGACCTCTCGATGGCAAGGAAGCTGCAGACACACATCCAGCATGGTGTTCCTGGATGGTCCATTACTTTGACGAGCAACTGTGTCTCTCTGCATTTAAAACTGAGGTACTCCCAATGTCCATAAAACTCATTGGATTCTTTAAGCTATATTGCTTTTGGAGAGCTTGAGCTTGCACAGCTAGGTTGACTTGGAAGTATTGTATCTACACAGTCTTCTGCTGGAGTAGGATCTAAAAGTCAGTGTGAGTCCACAGGGAATCTGTATCAAGCCCTGTGCTGACACATCAGTTTAGACAAATCCATTACAGCCTGACACCCACAAACACAGTCCATGCTCTCATCTTGTCAACCAAAGTCTTATAGGCTACGTGGCTGGCAAAGGTTTCCTAGCTCCCATCCTCTCAGTGCATGGTGAAATGCAGAGTGCCATTGAAAAGGGAACAGACTGTGAAGTGCGAGAAAGTGGAGCTACTTACCAATAACACCTTCAGGAGGCCAATAAACCCTGTTAGTTTGTCTCAGGACTATGAAACTGGAAATGTGCTTTGCAAGGGCTTTTATCATACAACTCAACTGAAGCATATAAATAGATTTAGAGCAATATTTGTGTGGGATAGGTGGGGTTTCTTCCTGATTTCAGAATTTAAGGTGCAATATGCTGTTTCTCTGGATCAATATTTTGTCTTATTGAGACTATCTCAGTAGAGATGACTTCATGAATGTTACAGATTTTCCTAAATGAAAGTGTCAAGGGGTATATTCTAGTCACACCTCATCCTGTTTGGATCAGGCAGGGTAGTGGCAAGAATACTGTCAGAAAAGTCACTTCAGGTCACAGAAAACACATTACTGTACCAAAGTCTTCTGAGCAGGTACCCATGAAACTCCAGAGAAGTCCATAGTTATTATTAAGAGTTAGTTCCAGTCTACCTAGCTTAGCCTACTTGGTTTTTTCCAACAGAACAGTGATTGGAGGCACTTCTTCTGGAGTGCTAGATACAAAATCCTCTAAATATTAGGCAGAAGAGATGTCTAAGACATGTCATCTGAATGATTCCCATGAGTTTTGGGAAGCAGGTCCATATCAGGTTGCAATCAAATCACTCATTGCAACTAATAGGACTTTTGCCATCGAATCCATTAATTTTCGTTGGGTTTTTTCTTTTTTTTTTTTTTTTTGCTTGGGTTGGGGTTTGGGTTTTTTTATTTGTTTGTTTTTGATTTTGATTTTTTGTTTTGTAATGATGTTCCAACCTAGTTTGGTGGGATTTTTTCCCATATAGCCAGTTCTTTTACACAGAGGAAGCATTTAAGCATTGTTCCGATGTGGGTAGCTGCTGCTCTAAATGAGGATCTCAGTGCTTTGCTGAAATATTTACGATATCAGGTAACTGAATAGTGTGTGCTGTTTTTTTCTTATTGATCTGGCATTTAGAATATACTTCATTCAGCATGCATGTCACATATAACCACTTTCGAAGAAATGGTTGTTCTTGGTTAACTAACAGCTTTGCAAAGTGTCACAAGCACTGTTTGATTCAGGGATTTTGTGTGGTTTTCCCCTGTAGTTGGTCTATATTTACATACACTTTCTTTTCCAGAATTCTTAAAGCTTGTTTCTGAAAGTGCAACATTTTGCAGATTATCTCAGAGTCACTGAAGATTTGTTGTGTTTTTTCCCAGAGACTGGTAAAATCACACTGGCTCCAGAGGTTCAACTTTCTGCCCCTGCTAAGGGAGGTCATCAGTAGCATGGAGTCAGCTTTGGATATCTCCCAATCAGAAACAAATAAAAGTTAGCCCACTGGGACTTTAGCTAGGCTGTATCTGCCCTTCCAATGAACAGTTAAGCTTTGTAGTGTGCCTGCTTGAGAAACAGCTGTTTGTCTAACCTCTGAACTGCTCAATACATTAATCTGTAGCATAATTTAGCTCTGTCTGAGCTTCCAAACATGGCACCAATAGCTAGCTAGCGTAGCCTTACCAGCCTTAAAAATAATTATTTTTGAGGTTTGTTTAAAAAATAATTCTCTTCCTGTCTTAAACTAATTAGAAGTGATAATCTTTGGCAAAAAAGTACCCAACAGAGAGCACAGTTCATAAGGTTCTGAGCAAGATGCTCTCCCTCAAAACCTTCAGATTACAGTTTGTTCCTGGTGCCTGTGAGTCAGTCATGGAGGCAGACCCTGTTTTTTGTTGGCCTTCTGTTATGGGGAGTGTGGTTCAGCTGTGCATCACCATGTTGTCCCTCTGCCAGCTAAGAACAAAGATCCACTCAGAAGGATGGGAAAATACAGAACTATTTTGAATGAGGAGGAGCCAAGCTTTGATCAGATGTGGAATCTTCAAGCTTCGAAGTTAGGAGGCTCCTGGATTCAATATGGGCTCATCTCTGTTTCTGAAATGAGGTTTAAAGTCAGTGAGAGTCAGTGGGACTTGATCCATTGATTCTTGTGAGAGAGCAGGTCTTAAAAGAGGGAAGAAATGGAGGAAGATAAGGAGAATTAATGTCTGTGAAAAATTGTAAGTGACATACATCTGGCTGTTGAAATACTGAGTGATGCAAGATCCAACATCCTTCTCTCACTCACAAACACTCAGTTCTTGCTTCACTTGAGAAGCATATATACACTCCATTCCCCAGATTGCCCCAGAGAAAAATGGATCAGTCTTCTAAGAATTTGGCTTCTGAGAGATTTTGTTATGCATCTCTGTATCTAGGTCATTAAATATCTGCCCTGATTCAGCACTAAAATGTTCCAGTAACTCACACTCATTAGGATTTTACTCCTGTACCATCAGGAGGGAGGGAGGGTTCCAGGTTACAGTGGTTTTCAGTGAGCCAAATCCAGGATGTTTACTGTCCCACACTACATATCATGCATGGGGCTATTTTGCAAGAGGAACCATTTCTTGTGGATACTTGCACAGGAATCCTGTGATTCCATGCTACCACATAAGATATTGTATATGTTCAAGTAAAAAGGCAGCGTGTAAATTGTGAAACTAAACATTATTATGGCATTGCCAGGTTCTGCTCTTCATCTTGCTGACTTTTGTTAGACTATCATCAATAAGAACTGTAGGAGAACCTTACATAGCTTGTCCTCCTCTGGACACATGCATGTAGACAACCTTTATTTCAGTCTAATTCCTTCCCTGTGTGTTTTCTTTTTTCTAAAGCTCTGACTCCAACAATCAAGGCCTTATGAGACATCATCCAATCTTCCTGAAAAATTAATGCAAACAGGGTCATCTGTTGTTTGCAGTCACAGAGACATCTCAGAAATTTAGCTTAGATACAAGCATATGCTTGGGCAATGAAAAAACCTGAAAAGAAACGAAATGCCATAATATTGTTGTCTTATCATCATTGCAGAAAGTATGGCATTTGAATCAGAGGGAGTGTAAGAGTTAATAGGCATGACTGAGCTCTGGGGCCCAGGCAAGTTGGTTCTATGTTGGAAAGAGTTTAGAGTATAAAAAAGGTAGAATAAGATGGACACAGACAAGCCAAAAAGGAATATGATGATATTACCCCATTTTTACCAGATTACTGATTTACTGACAGAAAAGACTTGAATCTTAATGAGGGATTTAATCAGAGAAGGATGTAATTTTTCAGCTGGAACCCTTTCGCTGAAAATATAGGTTTGAAGACATATCCTGCAGATTTCTGTTGGATGAGTCAAATTATTCCCTAAACAAAGCTGAAAGTATCTAGAAAAAAAATAAAATAATTTATTTAAACTTTTTAGAATTATCATGAATTTTTATCTAAGATTGTTTAAAAATGTATTTAAACAATTAGAAATAATTTTTAAACTCAATGAAACATTTGATCTTAATCAACGTTAGGCCAAGATGTTTATATTTCCAGTGCTTGCTTTGCCAGAATGTCCCAATGTTAATGTTCTTGCTCAACTTGATGATGATAATGAAGGTTATGAAGAATTAACAACAAAGCATAAAATTTCTCATTTTCCCAGCAGGTTTCCACTTGAATGAGGGGAAGATGTTTGAGAAGGCAAAAGGGGCAGGTGAACTGTGCAGGTAAAAAGGGGCAGCTGAAGAGGCTCAGAGGTAAAGGCAGAGTGGGCATTAAACAAGTCCCCCTTTTACATGATCTGGTGTTTGCTCTGCACTAGGCTGCTGGAGAACTTGGGGAAGACAGGCAGTGACAGGGAACTGAAGAGGCACAACTTTCTTCCCTGGGTTTGCTGCAGTCATCTCTCATTATCTGTCATGTTATTCTTTGTTTTCTGCACAATGCTAAGGCAGAAGATAAACTCACCCATGTACTGCTGCAAAGTGTTCAGTGAAATGCAAGGCTGGTTACACGAAGCCTTCCAGACTCTTTTGGGGCAGAACTGGGGTTCTTCTCTTATCTTTTTGGGATGGGGACAACCACAGTCCCCCGACTCATAAAGGAAACAGACCTCCAGGGGTGAGATGCTCAGCTACAATGGTTACTGGATGGTGAAGGGAGGGGATAAATACCTGGAGAGAGAAGATGCTTTGCTATGAAATTTCTAAGGACATGTTGTCATGCTGCACGATGTCTGAAATACCCAGCTCTGAGTGGGGGAAGAAACATCAGGCTGTCATCGGCACTCTTATAGCACCCACACCTATTGAGCCTGACAGAGCTGTTTAGCCAAAGTGCATCACATTCCCCGCTGCCCTCATTTTGCTTAATCTGCATTCTTGCAGCTCAGTAATCCTCATGGGAGACTTCCTATAAATAGTGCTTTGGCAATTAAACCCGCTTTCCTTGCAAACTTAAGCTTTAATTGCTATTGGCAGGTAGCTTGCAGAAGTATCTCCTATAGAGGAACTAGAGGATGAAACACATTTTAAATAATGTGGGTTTATCTTTGTGAAGAAAGGAAAGTTTATCTTAAATGCTAATGCTATTATCTAATCGAGCATCTAATGTTTTTCTATGCAGTTTCCCCCTGTGAGAGCACCACAGAGCAGAAATGTGAGCTGTACAAATCCTGCTGTGCTCATATAAATGTCTCTTGCACATTTTCACGGAAACCAGGTCAAAAATTACACCTCTGCAGTAATTTGTTGGTAATACACATTCATTATTTTTAATGCATTTTGCTCAGATTTCAATCAGAACGGTATTTAAAGAAAACAACAAAACACAATGAAGTATCAATCCTCTGCCCTCAGAAAACAGGTGAATATACATCCGGGTCAAATCCACTGGTCAGCTCTGTTGTGCAGAGGAGCTGGGGTCATTTATTTCAGAAGCAGGTTTAGCTGTTCTGCTTCTTATTTCAAGAGCACTTCACATTCTTAAATGACACCTGGAAATCTGAACAGGCATGGTGGATCCTATCATAAAGAGAAAGGGGGATTTGGACTGTTTGGAAGTAAATCCTGAGATTATTTTTAGAGGAACCTGTAAGAATGATATCAGTATGCATGTAAGTGTGTATAAAGCAGATGCTGCTCCTGCCTCTTGCATGCTGAGTGCACTTTGCTTCCAATCAATGTTCTTATGGGTTTCTAGGGGAGCAGGAGCAATCCAGCTATGCACAGAAAACCAAGGCTTTTCAAACCTAAATATGGCATCTGTGAGGTTTAAATAAAACCACAGAAGATACAGTCCTGTTTTAGGATTAAAAGGCACAACATCATACATTGTTCCCATCTGAGCCAAAGCCAAAGTGGTGCAGCTTTTACATATGGCTAGTTCTACTGCAGAATAAAGTCACATCACACCAGTTGAAACTAATGTGTGATACATTTCTGGAAAGAGTTGGCACGTACAAGGCGAGTCGCTGCAAACAACCTGTTTTGCATATGCTTCATCAGAATCATCTGTAAAATTAATTTAAACAGCACTCACACATCCATTTTGTGCTCACTTCTTATAAACATTGAAAATATGAATTTTCCTGCTGGGAATGTTTTCAGCAACTGCATGGCAGTCAGGTCTGGGGCTGAGGTGGAGATTTGAATTTATGTTTGTACGAAGTGAATGCATGCCCTGAGCTCAGTCCTGCTGAGGAACATATATACCAGAAGGACACAGCATGGTGGCACTGAACTACGCCAACGTTCAACTGGAGACTGCCTCAGCAAACTGCTGAAGGCCAAAAACAACCAACAGTAATATTTTAAGAAATGCTTTTGAATAAAAGATCTCAAAGAATTCACCATTTTTTGGACAATTTGTCAAGGAATACAATGGACAAAATTATTCTGAACTTTGTGTGATATCTTACTGTCTGACCTGGGACATTTGTGATCCCACATTTCACCCATTTGAATTTAAAACAAAGCCCTTGACCATGACAGCACTTGTAAATCTTTGTCCCAGACTAAACCTGTTGTATTTCCCTGCTCTCTCAATCTAGTCCTCAGATCCCAACCTACTCATTGGTCTGTTCAGCCTCTGCAACATTGTTGTGGTTGACCCCATAAATTGATACCTGAGTGTGTTCCATTTGCTAGTTGACCCACTGACATCTCTGTCCCTAAACCTATAACTTTAACCCTGTGAGAGTGGTCCCATTTTTCTGTTTAAAGCAGCTGTTGTGCACAAGCACACACAAAGCAGAGACAAGACGTGATGCCAGTTTGGTGTTGAATAAAGAGCAGAAAGAGGTTGAGAATTAGTAGGGTTTCCCCATCTTTTGTAAGGGGGATGTAGTGGAGTGTTCCCCTGCAGTCTGCCTCTATTTCCTGGTCATCTCCTCCCTCCATTCTTACCAGCTACTGCAGCAAGGCATCCTGCCACAGAAAGTCTCGCCAAGATGATCTAACTCCCAGAAAGTTCCCTAACACACTGCAACCCACTCATTCAGCATCAATTGTGTTGGAAGTCTGATTCTGACATGGTCCCCACACTGGACACACTCTGTGCATTTCTCCATCAAGACACAGATGCCAAGGATATAATCACTGGGTTAAAAACCTCACATGGGACTCCAGGTATTTTCCCCATTATTTCTCCTTCAAAATATGGCAGCTGGGATTCTAGGCACTGGAACTGTGAAATGAGAGTGCTAACCATCACAGTGGTATCTACAGCCCTGAATTCTAAATTATGCAACAGGTCTCTCCATCCTCTACGTGATAAAGGTGATAGTACATAAAACCACTTTGTGTGGATTCAATACTTTGACTCAGAGCTACAAGGATTCTATTTTGGAAATGCTCATCTTAATACACGTATTTATATCTTTTCCTTAAAAAGAAAGTACAATTTGTGGAAGAGTGCATATTAATTCTTTCCATACACCAGACTGCTTTGAGGACTTGTAAACAGAAAACCTGACTTTGAGCCCTGGCTCCTTCTGAGTGAAATCAGACTTCCTCCACTTCCTAGGAGGTCTCTTCAATACGGCACCACTCTGTTGGCCTTTTAAAAAGACTGAGAAGTAGAGCTTTCCTCATCAACATTAAACATTCCAAGAAACAGGCAAAAATCTCGTGCTGTTTTTTATCTCTCTTTCTGGTTCAATAGATCTGCCACTTCTAAGATGCAACACCTTCAAAAGGGACTTGGTTTTGGATATCCAGGGGCTGGTGGGTGACTAAGGATTTTCCTCTCCTCACTAGCCCCTGAATACATTATTAATTGCTGATATGACAGTCTCCTCAAACTCTCAAGTGCAAAGGGACTTATTTTATGTATATACATAGTGAATACTTTAACTGTGAAACACTTCTAGTTGTGTTTCAAAAAGAAAGAGAAACCTCACATCATATGGATTTTGAAAGTAAAGATGCAGGTGGCTACCAAAACCTGGGGGTGCTGGGATATGATTCTTTGCATCTTTTAGTAAAATACACTCCAGAGAAAGGATGGGTTTGTGATATACCAAACCCATGGTGTGTCCTCAACAGCCACATCTGGGCAGCTTCCAGGTGTCATTCTGGTTTTGGTGAGTTTTGTTCTGTGATCTGTAAATGTCCCACTTAAGGTCAGCATTCACCCCTAGGCCAAACCCTGTACCAGGAAACCCCTTTGTTTCATCCAGGAAATTTTTAATATCTTACTGGACACCTTGCTACATTTAAGCACACTTAAAATGAGCTAATCTCTGTGTGATTCCTGAAAATCAGTTTGTTTTATCCTGTCTCAACTTTTGGAGCAAAATAATACACAAAATATTCGTTCGTTTTTTTGTTAAGGACCCAGCGCTTTCATGTCTTACTTCTGTCTTACTTCAAGTGCAAACACTGGCAATAAATTTCAGTGCTAATGTGAGTGGTAGAAACTTTCTGTTTGCTTGTTTTTCTAACAACATTTGTTTTTCCTGTTCACATTTGTAATCTTAAAAAGGGAGAAAATGCTTATAGAGAAAACATAAAGGTATAGAAAGTCATAGAAGTGTAGTCAAGAAGAATAATGGGTATTAAATCAATATTTATAAACAGAACAACTAATAGGAAAACAGACTCATAGCCATTTGTTTTAAAAATAGGTTGCTGCAAAAGCATGTAAATGAATATTTCATTTAATGTGTTTTTTCTATATCAAGTATTGTTCCTTTTATAAAAGCCTATGAACAATGACAATAATGTGCAATAAATATTAATAATTACCCATAATGGGTAATTAAAGTTTAATAATTAGTATGAAAGTCAAAATAACAAGAAAGAATCACTTGATCACATTCAAAACATTCAGTATTTGAAGGATGTTGTATAATCATTACAGCATAGGTTAATGATTGTCCATTTGAAGTCTGCACTCATTTACGTTCATGGTTATTGCAATGTAACAGTTGATAGAGCATTTCATGATAGAAAAAATTGAATATGTAAATATTATTCCAAATGTGAGTCCACGGTGATGGGGTTATCTCTGAAAATATAGTTCAAATTGGTGGTATTCTCTAAGGAGGTTGCTTTTTTGAGTGCTTTCGCAAAATGAGCTTAATTTAGAGGCACTCAGGTCAATATACTGTGCAGAAATATAGAGATTTTGTACATGTAAACACAGCTCAACTGAATCAAATAGGTTTAGTCTAAAATACCCTGTTACCGTACAGCACAGTATCTAGACAATATTTTCCGATACTTTGAGGAGTTATAGCTGAATAATCTTTTGCCATACATTTTGGGTTTCTGAACACCTTGCTATACAAAATCCCAATCCTTGATACATTCCCAGTACAAAGAAGACAAATAGTTTATCAAAACTGTATTTTGAATCATGAGGCCTCTTACAAAGATGGAGACACAACCCAAAATACATCTCCCAAGGTGTGGCATGCTGGCATTTCAAAATGTACAGGTCCTTTTTGAGATCTTCTGGTTTATCTGAATGAAAATGTTTTTAAAATTCTTTAAAAAGAGTAAACTTTTTCTTAATGAAACAGGTTCATTTTGCTGAATGCTATGATTTTTTTTATTATTACTAGATATAAAGGATACATTTTAATCCCCAGTTCCATGACTTTACATGTTTATTTTGCTAGTAATCAGCATTTCTCTAAATTCCTCCACCTCTTCTGGGTTTTGAGCACTGTAGCTACCAATCCACTTCCACCTTCTGATGTTCAACATGAGATTTATGGTCGGCTTGACAAGTCACCCAAAAAATGATGTGGTTTTTTGTTTGGTTTTGTTTGTTTGGTTAGTTTAGTTTATTTCTTTTGACTGAATTTTAGCAAGTTTGGTTTCCTGATCCTGTTTTCCATACATCTGTGTGGTAAAGCAGGAAGTACTCTTATTCTGCACAAATACAGTAGCACTATACACTTTTTTCATATTGTGATACTACAAGGGGACTATAGCCAGGGACTTGCCACATGGTAATCCCTGTCTCTAAGACCACTTAACTGAGGCTAGTGAGGAGTGAGATGAGCAAGAAAATTACTAAATAAGGAAAGACATTTGTGAAGCAATATAATTACTTAAAGTAATGACCAATCTCTGTCTTTTCATTGCTTCATGCCTGTTGGCACTATTGGTGGTCAAGCTGTTTTGCAATGGGTTTATTTTTCCCATTTCATAAATGAGGAAAACGAGGCACAGAAGAGCAACTTGCTGGTGGAGGCAAAACTAGTCTCTGGTAGAGCCCAGGGAACCACCAGCATATGAAATACCCATGAAAACCACATCCTAAGCAAGAGGAGAGGGAGAGGTTCTAAGACAGTTTTGCAACATGACCTGACAATGTGCACTCACAGCCCAGAAAGACAACCGCATCCTGGGCTGCATCACAAGAAGCATGACCAGGTGGGTCGAGGGATTTTGACCCTGTACACATCTCTTGTGAGACCCCACCTGCAGTATTGCATCCAGCCCTGGAGTCCTCAGCATGGGAAAGACGTGGATCTGTTGGAACAGGTCCAGGGAAGGTCCACAAAGGTGATCAGAGGGCTGGAGCATCTCCCATATGAGGAAGGGCTAAGAGAGTTGGGGTTGTTCAGCCTGGAGAAGAGAAGGCTCCAGAGAGATTTTGTAGCAGTCTTCCAGTACTTAAAGATGGCTTATAAGAAAGATGTAGATAGTAGAACTCAGTAGGGCCTGTTGTAGTAGGACAATGAGTAATGGTTTAAAACTGTAAGGGAGGAGATTTAGACTAGATATAAGGAAGGAATCTTTTACGATGTGGGTGGTGAAACACTGGCACAGGTTGCCCAGAGAGGTGGTAGGTGCCCCATCCATGGAAGCATTCAAAGTCAGGTCAGATGGGGCTCTGCAAAACCTGATCTAGTGGCAGGTGTCCCTGCCCATGGCAGCAGGGTTGGAACTAAATAATCTTTAAGGTCCCTTCCAACCATTCTATTGTTTTATAACAAATACTGGAGAAACCCCAGCATGACTGCATGACACACCAGCCTCTACATGCTGATCTATAGGCAGCAGCAGTATTGTCCTACCAGTGTCCCTTCTAGTCCCAAACAACAATCCTCAATACTATTCAGTTCAGGTGTACCTTCGCAAGACATGGCATGGCTGTGATGACTGTGGCACGTGCGTCTTCCCATACTTGGATAGGAAGAATTTATCATTTTTTTTGGGAAACCTTAATTTTCCCTGTGGTACAAAGATGTAGGAGAAGGCAAGTGTTTTTTTCAGGCAGCACAGGAAAGCAAAGCCGCTGTTAGTATGAAAGACCATCAGCAATCGCAACATAGTTTAAGTAAAACATGCAAGAGAGGAAAAACACTGAGGAAGTCTGTGCAAGTGAGTGAAATTAGCTTTTTCCTAAAATGGAGAATTAGAATGTTTCATGAAATTAATGGAAAGAGGATCTTAGAAAGAATAAAGAGGGGCCTGGATAAATTAAAGATTTTATCTGAAACCAAACTGGAGTAATTGACTAAATTAACTTGTCTTAAAGAGACATGTACTGAGACATTGCAAAATAAAGGAAAGATAAAAGGAAATTAGAGAGTGTAATATGGCATATAAACAGCACTAGGAAAAAACTGAAGGGAAAAGTAAGAATGCTATTGTCAGAGGGGAAGAAGAAAGGCTTTACATGCATATAAGTGAGTAACTGTACCATTTTATTTTTCAACAAGAAATATAAAAATCTTCCTGCTGTTTCCCCAAAAAAAAGAAATCAGTATTCAGATGGTGTAACTCAGGGAGCAGTCTACAAAGAAGTGCACCTCACAGTCATTTCAAGCATACTTTTTTTATTAATTAAAATTTCAAGGGATTTTAATTTGACCCCTGCTCAGGGCCAAGATAATAATTTGACTTTTTCTACTGATGTGTAGATTGACCAAAACAAACATAATAATATATGTTTTTTAATTTGGGCACTATCTGAAATGAATCATGGGCGATAATTTTTGATCAATACAATAATATAAACCCCAGATTTTAAGCTTTTTAAAGATACCTTTCATTTGTTAAGGCAGCTAGCACAAACCTGCTAAAACAGTAGAAACCTTTCTGTGTGGTATGTTAACAGAAGAGAATTCAGTGGCTTCTGTTTAGAAAATATTACTTTCAAGGAATAATGTTAACGGTGCAAAAACCCTGCATAAACCAAGCAAAGCTTTTTGCACAACCCCTTCTTTATTCCTGATCAGAATATTAAATTAAGATTGCATTAAGGAATGGAGAAAAAGTGATTTTGTTAATCTTGCAGACCTCCCTTCAAAGCCCTTTCTCTTTTTATTCTTTTTTTTTTTTTTTTAATTCTAAATAATATTGTATATCTTAAGGGTGGAGAAGCACGTTTAATTTGTGATGGGATCTAAAATAAAAAGAATTAAAATAAAACTTTTACTACTGCTGTTCCTTTCAGCTAGTGGCCCTTCATAGAAATAACCTTCTGCACAGAAAATATACTGCCTTTTTTTTTTTTTTTTTTTTGTGATTATATGGGAATCATGTTTGACAACTTAATTGACAGATAATAATGCTCTGATGTGATTTAACTAGCCATTTTTGTTCCAAAGAACTAAATCTATGGTTGCTGCTGGGGAAATGCACACCATCCATTTCATTGGGTTTCCTACATATCTAGCTGCAAGGAAACCAGATCTGTGATAGGTCTGCAGCAACAAGACTTCACACCTCCTTAGGGCAGGAAAAAATCAAACAGAGGTAAGGAAAGAATAAAGCAAGATTCTTCTCTTTGACGGTAGGGAATGAAATGCCACTCTACTGGGAGGAGGCTTTCAAGAAGTTAGCTTGAAAGTTTATAGTCTGTATGTTTTTGACCCTACTGTTAGGGTCATGAAGCAGAGGTGACCTGCAGGGCTGTCAGGTCTCATGGTAAGGGGGGGTGGACAGTGAGAGCCTCCCCTCCAGAGTAGGTGGCTGGAGGGCAGGGTCTATACGGTGCCCAGCTACAGGAGCTGTCTCAGAGCAGTGCTCAGCGTAGGCCACCTGATCCAAATCAGTACCACCATGATAAGTATTAGCTCAAGGACTAGCTATGAGCTCAATAGCACCATGGAAAAGCAACCACAGAGCTCTTCTGCACTATTTTCACAGCCTGTGGTTCCTTCCACATAAAATTTGGCTTGTGTGGTCACACACTTGGGCATGGTTTCCTCTTGTGGAAGCAGTTATATTTTTTCTTGGGAGAGCATGGGAATTTAAGTAGTATATTGTAATACATCTGTGCTGAAGTTGAACCAGGGCGTTGAGGCTGAGAGGGGTCCTGCCTTTTTTGCAACACTGTGGGAGGACCATCATACCTTGTTGCAGAGAGATGCTCTTAGGCCAGTGCATGGCTCCCATTCCTTGCATGAGTTCTTCATTCCTTGCACGGACAAACGAACACAGCTCTGCAGCCTGTTTCAACAGGATGAGCTGTGGACTGATAATATTTTAGTGCTTGGCAACATTACAGGCTCCTAGAGAGCGACCATGCTGTGTGGTACCTATCCAAAATCCTAGCTCCAGTAAGATGAGTGCTGAGATTTTTGTAACCTGCACTTTCCAAGAAGTTGGGGTCAAAGCAGGAGGAGCAGTTGCCAGGGCCCACCTCTTCAGCAGTGCTGGTGCAAGACAGAAGGAAAAAAACTCATAGTACTCTCATCCTATGGCAAGGGATGAGCCGTGATACTGGAATCACAACATATTTTTGTTCTGCATTTGACAGGGGCTTACACTATACCTTATACCCTCAGACTTCCTGTTAATCTCTGTCAAAATCAAAGCCCCAGCAGCATTAGCTTTTGTTAGTCCCAATGAGATTTCAGCAGATTCTCATTCATAATGACTGTCATTTGAGACACGCATTTCCCCCCCTTTTCAATCAGCTTTTCTCGGGAAGGATGGGAGTGGGAAATCTCTAATCACGTTCTGTACATATCTGTCCGACAGTGTGTCCTCCAAAATATTTTGAAGACAGAAGTTTAAAGCTTGCAATGAGAATTTTCCAGCAAGCTACCAAAAGTCACCAGGATGATATATCCACTGTATCAATCCTCCCATTCAAGAGAAAAAATCATATTGATTAGAAACCTAAGAAATAATATGGGAAGTAGATCTTACATATAAATGAAACAGGAAAAATACACATGTTCATAGACACCAAAGTAAACAAGATACCAGTAATTAGTAAGATAGTAAAGACAGGAAACTGAGGCAGGATTCTCCAAAGTATTTAAATGCCTCTTTGAAATAAATGAATGGCATTCAAGACAATGAGTGAGTTGCCGGTATCCTATTCAAAGCCCTGTGACAAGGGAGGGTCTCAAACCTACATTTCCCAAGCCCCCAGCCACCACTCCCGTAACTGGATGAGCTTTCTTTGCTGCCTCTTTTCACAACATCACCATGACAACAGTGGCTGCTCTCTTTTTGGCTAGTGCTCAGTGTGCATATTGATGGTGATCAACAATGAGGTACTACCATGATGAGTAAATAGATTAGACCCATGTGTTACCCTATGGTCAACACACACAATGAGCAGATCTTTAGCCTTCAGATCATTGTTGTTATTCCTTCTCCTGAGTCCTGCAGCATCCTTTCTACTGACACATAAGCTAGTATTTGACAATAGTATTATTTACATTTTTAATTACATTGTGTGTAGTGGGTATTTACTCTGAGCACAAGTGGCAAGCTGTTTGGGAGCTAGTGTTTCTGCAGTGCTGCTAATTAATTGATGGTAAATAAAGAGCCCAGCAAAAGCAAAAGAAAGTCTACAGCCTGCTGCTTTCCTTTCCAGAAAACTAAAACCAGCACACCTCCCTATTTTTTTTTTCCTTTTTTCCCCTTGTTATCATACACCTTTTAGTTGAAACAAGTTTGTAATTTGGCTGCCAAACCTTCTCCTGTAAGCAATGCACGGCACTGAGATCGGGTCTGAATGCTTTTTCTTTTCTTTCTCTCTTTCCTGTGCTAGGTTAATGGGTCCTTAGGTTGGTTAGTCTGAAATTCCTCACACACACGTCCCTTGATAAGTCAGGTCTGGGAAATCTTCCATATGTGCCATCATTTGGAATTTAACTCAAGAACAATGAAGGGGAACTGTGGCAAACACAGGAAAGGAGCAGAGATGAAAATAGAGCAAAAAGAGCTCCCCTGCATAACTGTGATTGGGAGTGAAAGAATATTTCACCCTCTTCTCTATAAGTCACCCTCACTTACACTGCACAGATAGGAAACAAAGTTTAATAAAGCGCAACCACAAGAGCTAGGCTTTCAAATGTTACACCTACGGCCAGGGCAGGTTTCCCAAGAATGTCTCATTGAGTAAATCTGGCCACTTTAATTATGTGACTAAGGCTTTCTTCAGCCTATCAGTATGTACCTAAAGTCATGTTCATTTGCTTAGCTCTTTTGCATTTAAAAATCTGGTCAAGAGGAGACAAGCTATATATTATAACATATGTTTAAATATGTCTTGGTCTAATGGGTGTTTTTGGAGAACTGGATAGTTGGTTCATGTTCATTAACAGATGGAGTAATCCAGTAAAGGAAAGGCCAAATTTGGGAGCTGAATTATGAAGCAAATCTGAGCTTTCTAGAAGCGTTGATGGTTTTATAACTGCTTTGCCTAGATGGGAACAATTATACAAAGGGCAGGCCCAGGCAATAGAGAACATCCCAATGGGTGCTAGTAGAGCCTGTAGCCACGCTGAAGAAATAATATAACCTCTAAGTCTTAGAAATGTAGAAGGATTACTGAAATAGAAGACAATTTTAGAAACATAGCTGAAGAAGTTCCTATATGCATATACAAGTTTGTTTTCTGGAAGATCAAGAATAAGATGTGAGAAGGTCACAGTGCTTCATCCCCAGGTTCTCACCTGCATGACACATCTGGTGTGACTTGACAAGGAAGTTAATGCAGTTTCTTTCTGCCATCTGCATGCTAGCTACATCCAGTGTTCTGCAAAGCACAAAAGCCGAAGCCCAGGAGTCTGGCCTTCATTATATTTCTTTTAATTCAAAAAGGTCAACCAAATATGGGAACTTGGGCATCACAGCATTGAGCAGTGTGGTGACCGATTTTCATTTAGCTACCTGAAAGCTGAAGTTATAATTGCCTGTCAGTAGAGGCAACAAAAGTCATTATACTCAGCCCAAACTTGTTTAATTCTGCCAGAAAGAAATGGCTGAGATGAAATTTTAGTTTTTTCCTATCCATTCAAGGAGCTTGCAAGTCTTCCTGCACTGAAGCTGCATATCCCAGAACATTTCTGACTTAGACACCCAGACCTTTTCTTTTCAAATCTACATGAAATAAATGTATCAATTCTTTCTCTTCAAAAAACTTCAAAACATCGTGTATTTATTCAAAAAGTGGGAAACTTAACCGAATCTCTTTTCTCTTTGGAAGTGCTTTAACCCATACTCAACACTTGGTTGATAAGTGTACTGGGTGGTGAAGTTGAGGGGGAAATTCCCATGGTCTTTCTAGTCAAAGCTATTTCACTCTACATGAATTTTCATCAAATCAGTTAAAGGAAAAGCACAGTTAAACACAAACTTATAGTTTAATGTCAGGACAGACTCAAGTTTCCACCACATTGAATACTTAATAGCAGGTATTGAAATATTTAGTGGCCTCTAGGCTAGAACCCAAGCTCCCTCTCCCCTCATGCCAGTGACTGCTTTAACTAGGTTATGAAACAGCACTGTGCCATATCAAGATCTCTTTATAGCCAAGATCCACACAGAAACACATACCTTGGCAAGGCAAGGAGAGGGGGATCTCCAGGAGTAGTTCATATGCACACACTAACTGCAGCTTTCGTGCTCTGCTTTGGTGCACTTTTATTTAGGGCTTATGGGATATTGAATTATTGTCTGTGAACTGGAATGGCTTCACCTAGGAGGTCTGAGTTTATCAATGCCCCTACAACGTCTCAGCCTGTTTATCCTGAATTTCTCTTACAATCAAACATATTCAATTAATCTCATCACAGCTCCCGGGACAGTCATGCAAGCTGTGGAGTGAGATTTTCTGTGTCTTGCAAGAGGTGTGAGTCCTCCTGAAAGGAGGAGCACAGGTTAGGATGTATGCCTGTTAGATGAGAGGTGTGGACTGGGGACAGAAATGAATGCAGGTCCTTGGCAGTGGGGTACACTCTTGCTAGGGAGTCCTTATACATAATGGGACCACGGTACCTACTCGTAATTTGGCAGCTATTCTTTGTGCCCACATGCTTTGAAAACACCTACCAAATGGATCCCTGTGAGCAAAAGAAGTAGAAAACCACATCATTTGTATTTACCCTTTTGGGTTATGAATGACATATACAATCCAAACTCCAACATTTTGGTGAGGTGGTACTTCTGAGTGAGGTACACCTGAGCACTTGTGGCTTCTGAAGAACATTATTATTAGGTAGCAGCATCAGCAGACAAGCTGACAACAAGCTGCTGATGTCCCTTATGAGTCTCTTGAGAGAGTTGTGTCAAAATATTGGCCAGGGAGCAATACTTCCAGAAGCCTTGACTGTAAGAGCAGATCATTGCTGTCACAAAGTAGCTGCCTTATCCATGGAGGAGCAATAATCTGTTTGAAAGGATGTTGATGAGCTACTGAGATTTTAAGTTTAGCAGGGTATAAGAGAGATTAAATTGCTGGATTTTTATGTTCATTCCTGGGGCCCAGCTTTGAGATTTAGGTTATTAAATCAGATTCTGCGTTTTGATTTAAAGGAAAACAACAACAAGAACAACAAAAAACCACCCACACATTAAAAAAAAAAAAAAAAAAGGCAAAACAAAGAAATGGAGTGACACTCCAATCACTGGAAAGCAACCAAATGAAACCGTGTGATCCTATGAAGGGAATATTTGCTGCTGTTTGCTCCTTAGTTAATTAATTATTGCTGGCAAGTTGTGCAGGGTGTGGGCCTGTTCTTGGCTGCTGCACTCTATGTTTGATGCTGAGGCCAGGGGAACTCCAGAGGGTATTGTAAAAATTCCTCGCCTTGGGAGTGAAAAAGAGAAAAAAACTCTGCATGCTTGCTGTTGTTGTTGTTGTTTCAAATCCTGTCCCCCATGGTAATTTTATGATGGTCCTTGATGCTGTAAACCACCAAAGATGGAGGCTGCAAATTTCACCCATCTTAAAGATGTTAGAGAAAAGTTACAACAGTATAGCAGGCATATCTCTGTTGAGTTCAGGGGGAAACAGGAAGCCTAGAACAGGAGTTAGGATGCCTGTATGGGCCATAGCACATCTGGGCTTCATTCCCCGGTTTGTTGTAAAATGTCATTATGACCTCAGCCGAATCGCTTAGGGATGGGTTATTAAAGGGATTTAGGTACCTAAATCCACCATGACATTTTCAAAGTTGAAGCTCAGGCACTGCCTTGTCTTTCTCCTCCCTGCTGGTGCATAAAGCTCCTGGGGATGGTTGAACATACCTTCCTGTTGGAGGCTGTGAGGCTTGAGAGAGTCTTTCCCCCGCTGTGTCCCTCCTAGTTGCTTTTTCTCATCTTCATGCAATTCATGCTGATATGGGACCATGAGTAAAGCTGGATCAGGCAACTGATTTTGTTGAAAAATAAGCAGGCAAAATGTCACTACAAATAATTTCAAACCCCCCTTACTTTAGTCCAAATGGGTAAAATGTTATTGTTCACCATGGAACCCCACTGTTATGTGATCCAAAAGACTGGAGTAGGGACAAGAACTAAAAACGTGATCCAGAAAGATGGGACCAGCTTGTGTCAGCAGAACCACTAACCAAAATAGCTTGCTTTACTTTTATTTTTGCAGGTTAATTTTTGTTGAAAAGTGTAAGAGTTTTTACAGTGCTGCTATGAAGAAGGTGATTGAAAATGCACCTCGAGTTTTGTATACTCCAAGAACATACATATATCTAAGGTCTGCCAATCAATTAATCTTTTTACCAAAAAAGACTCAATATATAAAAAATGGGTTAAATAAGTATCCTACAGTCACAGAATAGCTGAGGTGATACATGATAGCTGAGAACTTTAAAATAAAGTCACAACAACTTCAACAAAAACTGAAAACTATTTCTACCTCCCATGGTGAAAATTAGAGCTGACCAAAACTTTGGATTTGTATTATTTTCAACTCACCCCCTCTTCAATATACCTGATTTGGCTAAAATCATCCTTTTTTCTGACTTAAACTAAGAGCATTCTCACGTTAGCTGCTTTTAAATCATAATAACTGTCCATATAGGCACAGTTCCGTTAAGTAAACATATAAGTTTATGTAGTTAGTTTATGCAAGTTTGGACTCACACACTATTGAGTATCATAACATAATGTTATGATGCTTTATGACTTATGATTTAGCTGTCCCCATATGTGATTTTGAGCTGTAGGAAATGAGAGAGGTAGCAACAAAAGAAAGTTTGATTTAGCACAGGAAAGCGAGTTCTATTAATTCAACTTTATAGTTTGGTAAGAATAAATATGGTGCAAATATGAGTGTTAAATACATTGCCTATTTAAGAGAAATTAATATACTTTATGTTCTACTAAGAGGTGCAAGGGATTTCTTGCCTTCTTGAGGGAAATTATAGCTGAACATGAGTTTGGAGGATTTTTTTCCTGTTTGATATTTCTCCCCTTCCCCCCACTGAAACTTAATTTAAATCGGAAAAAAAAACCAAAAAAACCCCAAACAAAAAACCCCCCCAAAAACAATACAAAAGTTCTTTTAGGAAACTGAAAAAAAAAAAAAAAAAACCTAGGAAAAAAACTCCAAATTGATGTTTTAAAATCCATTTAGCAAAGACTTTCAGCAAATGTTTTCTCAAAATGACTACTGAGTTTTTTCTTTTACTGACTGAAACCAGATGCCTGTTAAGTCAATAACTGAAAACTTCATGTTTTGTTTAAAGAAAAAAACTGAGAAAGTAGGTCTGGGGAGAGTAACAGAGTCTGTGGGGAAATTTGGACAAAGTGAATAGCAGTTGAATTTCTCCTCTGCAAAGCAGAAACAGCCTCAGTCCTTCAGGAGTATGATTTCTTCACGTTGCCATTTTTTAGTCCTCCTGATGAGTAGTATTGGAAAACAATGGGATCCTCGTTGTCTGAGGTAGGTGAAGTCACCTCATATTCCTCCCCAGTACAGGAAAAGGGATTGTAATCTCGAAGACTGCAACTAGCTTCATTTTTCTGCATGCATAATGATTATAAGCAGATTTCAGCTGAGCTGGCTACCTGTTTGAAATGTTGAATATGCAATACTTGACCAGAAAGGAGAGAATATGACCCAAAAAGAAAGATTTTTTTTCTCAACCTCGGTCAGTTGACTTTGGTCAGATTTGCAAAAGCCTAAAGCAGGCAGCAGCTGCTGACTCAGAGGTTACACTCCATTTCGACAGCATGAAATTAGTTGCAGTTGAGCACAATACATGTTTCTGGTCCACTCTTGGGCAAGGATGTCTCCTGCAGTAACCCAAAGGCTTTGAAGCCTCATTTGGAGAGCAAAATCCCCAAGAGAAGGGTCACAATTTAAGAGAAGCAGCAGTGTTCTGATAAACAGGATAAGGGAATTTTAGAAACTTCAAGACTTTTTTTTTCTTCCTTCCTTTCCGGCCCACACAGGTATTGCTTGAGGCATCAGTCCTAGAAAAATTAGGCTACTGTAAGATTTATTGGCTGAGTGCAGAGTTTACATTACATTTTCTCTCATCACTTTCTCCTGGAGTAATTGCCTATGCATGCACAGTCCTGGCTGCAAACAGTGTGGTCTGATCCATGGGTGGCTCATTCTGGGACTGATCCAGCTAAAGGTTGATATCACCCATGAGCAGCTGAGTCTTTTTAACTCAGAGGCTTGGGACTTCATGGTCCTTTGGAAGAGCAGCCCCTCCTTACAGGGCTTTTACAACCATCTCGCAGTTATTTATTCCATACAACTGCTGTTTTTATTCAAGTCTGATTATTTTTACTGTAATTTTCTTTCATCAGTAGCAACTGTAATTGATATAAAGTACCTGTAGATGTAGTTTTTTTAGTGAAATTCGTGGTTAAAGGCTTGTCTGAGATTTTTTCTTTTTTTTTTTTTTTTTTTTTTTTAATTTTCAGTGGTCTTAGAAACTCTAGCACAGGGTTTACAAAACTCTCTCTTCTTTGTCACTTCAGAAAATACTTAATTTCAGCTGGAAACACGAGAGCCAAGTTTGCAGAAGTGTTACTGTGTATGAAGGACAGTCATTTGTTCACACAGTACCCCAGAGAGGCAAAGCCACACTAGCAGGTGACCCCAGCAGTCACAGGACATCTGTGGGTCTTTCTACCCAAGCTTATGGATGGGCAGGGATAAAGATCAGACACTGCACAACAACAGTATTCTCCAAGACTCTCTACAGAGGATTTTACAGTGAAAATATTTTATCATCTCTGAGAACTCACAATTCTAAAACTAATGCCACTGGCTGTAAATTCCTACAAGGCCTTTAAAATATGCTAGGCACTTATGCATTTTTACCTATTTTGTGCTATGATTTAATCCTTAAATTTATCCTTACCTATATGCAAATGCTAGAGAGAAAGAAGAAAAAAAAAAAAAAAGTTAATTCTGTCTTTGCTGGTAAAACAGGAGCCAGACCTCAGAGTTTGACTTGTGGTGAACAGTCTTAACATTTAAGCTCATTTCCAGTACTGAAGTGTGATGCAGAGAAAGGTGAAACCAAAATAATTCCTTTTTGTATAACTTACAGCCCTTGAAAGCTACAATAACCACTCCTGAAACAACACAATGAAAGGTGGGCAGTGCCGCTTCAAAGACCAATTATATTATTCTTACTGGTTCCTTGAAAATATTTCATGACACATGAACATCTCAAACAGTAGAAAGACATAAAGCTTTGAAATAATAACTAGGGAAAGAGGGTAAACCGAGCCATATTTATTCAAACATTCCAGGTGCCCCCTGCAATTGGTGACCTAGTCAAGTATGAGAAACAATACAATCCCAGGGGCCTGCCGCCAAAAAGATCCACAGACACTAAATGCATTAAGACGTTAATGTCTACTTTGGGATCAGTTCTCAACTTAACAGGTTAACCTCTGGCCCACAAGGGAATAAGCAGCAAACAAGATTTAGCCAAAGCTTGTACTCAGAGGGTAATTGATAGCTGCAGCCCACCCATCTGATACATTTTTTTGATGGAGATAATTTTCCTCTCATAAGGGAACTATCCATAGAAATAATTTAAGTTGACGGCTCAACACTAAATCAAAATGCTGTGGTCTGACATAGGCACTGCCAGATGATCTGAGCCTTTCCAGCTATAGGACAGAATGGGGTGGGGACTGCGGAGAGAGAGAAAGAAACTTTGGTTGGATATTTTGGTCACTTTTTGGGAGGAAGGTTGCCATTTCAATAAGAAATAACTCAATTTTCTTTGGAATAATCAGGAATCACTCTTTTATTCCTTTCACAAGATCTCCACAAAATGAGATATTTTATGGCATTTTAGGGTAAGAGGGGCTTTTTTGTGGGTTTGGTGTGGTCTTCTTTTTTCCTACTTTTTTTTTTTTTTCTTTTTAATAAAACACAGTTATTCTCCTGATATGTGGGGAACTATTAATTGATTTTTTTAGTATATCCATGTAAGCACAATTTGCCAGTAGAAGAAATAACACTGACACTAACATTATCTCTTCTCTTCTCTTCTCTTCTCTTCTCTTCTCTTCTCTTCTCTTCTCTTCTCTTCTCTTCTCTTCTCTTCTCTTCTCTTCTCTTCTCTTCTCTTCTCTTCTCTCTCCTCTCCTCTTCTCTCCTCTCCTCTCCTCTCCTCTCCTCTCCTCTCCTCTCCTCTCCTCTCCTCTCCTCAGATCATAAATATCTGTATTTTTTTCCTTCCTTGTCACAAAGCTACATAGAATATAGCAAAGTACATAAAATGTATCCAGTACTTTTTTTATTTTCCTCACATTTTCTATACAGAATAATACCACACTTCACTACAGGAATGTAGTGAACTAAGAACATCACTACAGAATGTGATCAGAAGAACCCAATTTCAAATCAATTGAATATTTGCAAGATTTTTATTTGGGAAATTTTGGGGTTTTTTTCTATAGTACTCAACCTGGTCTGTTGCCAATTAGGCTGTTCCCTCAGGTAAAAATGAATTTCATATAATGAAGGTTTTTCCTTATTGCTGAAAGTTTAATTTTCTGTTTGATTTCCCCTCACAGAGTATCCATACTATTTTCTACAATAAAATACTGTGGCTCATTTGCACCCTTAACCTAGAAGTGATTTTAATGACCTTTTGGCAGGTGAAACTGATTTACTCTATCATTTCTTCTGGATGGAGGTCAACAGTGAAGATGTATGGAGACAAGGCTGCGGTGATAGATAAAATTAGTTAGTTAGGTAACACCAACTAGATCCCGACGGTCCTATGGTGACATAAAGATTGTTCCTGTGTGCAAAGAGAGCCTTAGTCTCATCAAAATAAAAACCAGATTGTCATCGGATGCAATTTCTTCACATTCTGTTGAGCTTCAGTGGTTTTAGTCATCTGTCATAGTGTAGCTGGTTATGCACATTCTATGTAGCTTTGCATGAGGTAAGAAGGGGGACATACTGGGATGAGGATCTGTCCCTCTAAAAACACATTGCACCATGGTCATTGTGGGGATGAGCTGGTTTGTAGGCTTCATTATGGCCAACTTATCTGAAAGGAAATTCTGCTTTGTGTTGCCACTTTAAACTTTTTTCTTTTTTTTACAGCACAGACTTCAAAATGCTTCTTTGAAACAACTGAAGAGTGAACTTTAATTCATGTTTTTTAAACAAAGGTTATGTGAGACTTACAGAAGCCTCACAAAAGAAAAATATCAGCAAGAATTGCACATTACGTTTAGAGTGCTACTGACTTTCAAATTTCTCTACAGGTATTATTTCCCGTGAATAGGAACAAAGAGCAAAAACAGTTAAAAAAGCATATTCAAATGTGTGCATAAAAAGGCATGGTAAATGAATACTGTTTAGTTTGCTGACATAATTACTGGAATGTAATTTTTATGAGTCGTAGAAATCTTGGCATTTTCACTGAACCAGATAATTAGACTCTGAATAGAACAGGGTCAGAATAATTAATACATCAAAACTAGATGAACTTTTTCTAATTATTTTTATTTAATCTCTATTATAATTATTGTTATACTCTGCTGAGCATGATTGCCTCATGTTCATAGATTTGAATGCTGTCTTATAGTTGCATCCTGGGACTTTGTGGAATATTAACAAACCGTGGCCTGGAGAAATTAGAATGGTGTCGTTTCATGATGGAATTCTAAATTGGAATTTTTCTATTTTTCTATGTAGTTGCACAAATTTTGCTTCACTATCATTAAAAAAAAAAAAAAAAGAATTTTAGAAACAAAGTCTTTTAGTTTATTTATTATTACTCTAAAGGGGAACTTCTGGAGTAAAAAGAAAGCTCTTAATATGTAACCCCATCCCCCTCTCTTCTGACTCCTGCAATCTTTTTCAGGTCTCATAATTTTTTCTTTTAATTAGATTTTTTTTCTGATTGCATAGTTTCTCTTGAAGCTTTTGAAACATCAAAGTTAAGACCAGACTCCACTGTTTGAATTCAAACCATCACTCAGAAGCAAGGAGAATAAGGAGCTCTTCTGTTGTCAATGTCAATGTAATTGAAGGCATGTGAGAGATTTTGGTCTGCATCATGTTTGGGTTTGTTTTTTCCTTTTTTTCTTTGAGAAGTATAAACATTATATATAACCACAGTGACTGCCACCAGTGGGATGGATTCAACAAGCCCTCTGACGTCAGGTCTGCTGGACAGGGTCTAGGGCTTGCTTTGGTGGCCTGAAAGTATGTCTACAGTCTATTATTCAGCATGTACCATATCTAAGTGACAGAACACATGTAGCTGGAACAAAGGTTGCAATTATAATGTCTTGCCCTTTGCTTTGGGTGGCAATAGCTTATGAACTTGTTGCAAAAGGCTGCAAGTTCAGTTTCAGATAACTCTTGCTGCCTACCAACGGTTTTTCTTTAACACCTAATTTATGGATCCCATTTGTGCATCGAGACTTGAACGCAGTCACTGTAGACTTGCATTGGTATAATCATAAACTGAAGTAAGAAGTGTATTCACTTCTGGATTTAGAAGTTCTCTCTACAATTGACCAGTGACATGCCTCTTTGGAAACAGTAGGAGGAAAAAAAGAGTATTGGCCTTTGTTTTCTAATACCTTCTATTTTCTAACACCTTTTATCATCATGGGCAGGAGGTTTTAAAGAAAGAGAATGATCTGTAAGGTGGTCTTTTTCACTTCAGAAGGTCATTCCATAAATGCTGTGTTTAACTCAACCACGTAAGATTGGATCTGCACATCAACTCAAATGAAATCTCTACCTCTTCTATCCTACACATGATCTCCATGGGAGTAAAGACAAAGTATTTCCTTAGCTTTCTCTAGTTCTCTAGTTCCAGTTTTATTCAAAGCAAAAGAACCTTCTTTTTATCCCTCACCCACTCCTTCTCTCCAAACATGAACCTCAGCCTTTGTCAGATTATTTAACAAGTGCTATGAATGAGCAGAGATACCTAAAAAGATAAGTGGCCATCTTCCCTTTAAGGGATGCCCAAGATGACAACATTTTCTGTACTAAGAAGATCTGACTAATCTCTGTAGGATTTCATTACAGGTAGTCAGCAGTCTGGGAAAGGAACCTGGCCTCGATTCCAGTGCAACCATTTATTTAATGTCCTCGTTGGTAGGTCTCCAGCATACACAATCCAGCTCCCAGGAGAAAGAATGTGGATGACTGGAACTGGAAAAGGCATGAGGAGTGCACAATAAGCCCAGATTGAGTTTCATGTTAATTACAGGGGAGTCCAGCCTGTGTATCCTTCTCTAGCAGCAAGTACTGGGAAAACCCAGCATGGTTTGCCACCATAACCTTGCAGGTTAACTAGGCAGATACTGTTAACTTGCTAAATGAGCATGTATAGTATGTTCTATGATGGGTACCACACTGGAGTAGACCATATAGACTTGAGGAACCATCTGCTAAAATATTGCTCCTTAAATTGCTTTAGGGAACATTTTCTAATCCACTTCTGGTGTTTACTTGCAAATAGGAGAAAATATTTCTCCATCTTTCAGGCTACTGTGTAACAATGGCAATAGTAGAGGTCCAAAGTTCATGTAAATAGAATATAGTTGGCTAAAAATGGCAGAGTCATGTGGGTACATGATGGAGACTTGTGAGTACAACACTGAATGGATCTCATTCTAACTTATTATAGATGAGTATCTGGCCTATATTATTTTTCTCATCTCTTAGGAAAACTGTTATACTTTCAAACCTTCAGTAGACCCAGTCCTGAAAATTTTCATCTAGGTGGTTTGTCTGCTGAAGTCAAATAATTTATCACAAGTACATCTTCTTCTGATGCTGGAGGCTGAGAAAAAGCTACCTACGAAGTCTGTGGGATGGTGCTTCCTCCAACGGGAAAGAATTTTTCCAGTCTCTTTCTCACAATGTTGCAAACAACCTTTACCTCAAATAAAGCTGCATTTTCAGTGTTTTTGGGTGAATCTAAAAAAAAGTACTTTTAAACTTGCACAATTCTGCACAGCAATCCATTTCCTTAAAGCCTGCTCTCATGATTAAGGTTTTGCCCTGGGTCAGCTAATTTATGATTGATATCAGTGAAAGGTCAAGCATCCTGGGTGTGGGAGGAGGGAAAAGTGAGTGTGTGGAGGGGGTGGGAGGAAAGAGGAAGGTTGCATTCAACTACTGATGGAACTGAGGGAAAACATTTAAGTAAACTAGATTAACAAAGAAAAGATAACCCCCCCAAACTTCCCACAATTTGGAAATAATAGAAGACAATTGTTTAGTCAAGTACAACTTTTTCTATTTCTCACACAGCTTTTCCATTCATTCTTCCTTTCACCAAGCTTTTTCTCCTGCCTTCTTACATGTCCTTTTCTGTTCCTCTTGAGTTTTCATGTCTACCCTGTTTCCACAGTTTCCCTGTTCTGTATTCCACAGCTCTTGATTTTGTGGAGCAGATGAATTCATGCTCAGTTGTGCAACAATTAAAAGTCTGTAAAAGCCCTTCAGATGCTAAAGGTATACAGCTGAATCAGTCACCCACTGCTCTCCTTACAATAATAGTATAAACTTTTGTAGACTGGAGTTAACAGTGTGATGTCTAAATACTCACCTTAGGATGAGGTGAACTGTACCCAAGAAAGGTCTGTATCACCCCATTTTATATCACCCCAGAATTTTATATAACTCATTCACATGCAGAAGTTTATTCACCTAAGGCTAGATGACATGACTTTCCCAGTGACTTATGGAAGGTCTAAAATTTTTCCCAGTTTCAAATTGTGTATGATTTTTGTCTGAGAGTGAGAGGTGAAAGTAGTGTGCAATTTTTCTCTACATGCCCATTTTCACTTCAGAGATGAGCTCATTTCCATGACAGCAAAGTGTTTCATCTGCAGTTTCCAGGACAGTCTCCGAGAATTTCCTTTGAGGCATCATGTTGAGCAAGCTTAGGCTCTTGAGCATGTGCCCTCAAAGGTACTGTTTCCTTGTCCTTCCCACATGCACGAGAAAGGTAATTCCTGCTGATTTATAAAAATGGTGATTTATATCAGCTTTCCTTACCCTTTTTTCCACTGCCGTTGTAAAGGTTAGCTCGTAACTCCACTTCCTCAGCCTTGACTACTTCCCATTTCAACACAGAAAGCAGAATAGCACAGTGCCTGTCTGTGTCTATAACCCAGACTTAGGCTCAGACCCCAAACATGAAGGACCTGTGGAAGAATGTCAGTCCTTCACAGTGGTGCACATGTCAAAACAGAGATGAGTTTTCACCTTGAAAAGTATTTCCAAAATATGTGTACTCTTGAGACTCCAAGATATTAATATGCTAGAGCACGTTTAGCAGAGGGTCTTCAGGATGGTCAGAGGCTGGAGCACTTGCCCTGTGTGAACGTGCAAAGGGAGATGGGCTTGTTCTGCTTGGAGAAGACATGACTTGGTGGGACCTGATAGGATTCTTTCAGTATCACAGAGAATGTTACTGAGAAGATGGAGCCAGAGTCTTCATGGGGAGGTATAGTGGGTTGACAAGAGACAATGGTAATGAGTTAAAACAGAATATAAAGAGATAAGGAAACTGAATATGAAGAAAATTTCTTCTCTATAGGGATAATTAAGCATTGAAACAGGGACATAGGGAAGGTTTGAAACTCTGTCCTTGGAGGTTTTCAAGAGCAGCCTGGGCAAAGCACTGAGCAAACTGGTCTGAACTCAGTGCTGACCCTGCTCTGAGCACAAGACTAGACTAGGGTTTTCTGAGGCTCCTTCCCACCTGAATGACTATATAATCCTACAAACAAAAGACAGTTTTGGAATTCTACCATGAAAATTTTGATTCATTAACATCTTAGCCTGGACCCATAAAAAATAAAAAACCTCCTTAGGTTTTTTAACACACATAGAGGAGTTAATCTCCACTATAATGAGGAAAAATGACATCTAATACCTATGCAGTATCAGCAATATCTAACCACTACACTTTTAATGAAACGTTCCAGCATGCTGAACTCTTCCTCTGTTGCACCTGAAAAGCAACAGAAAGCAATGGGATTCACATCACTTAACCTTGGAGATTGATCTTAGAGTCAGTGACTGGAGCTAAATGTTTATAAGTAGAGTTCATCTCTGTCAGGGTAGGTTCATAAAATAGGTTGGGTGAATCACACCACAGAACTGCCTACCTCTCTGAATTGACAATAGTGCCAATAATAGAATGACTGTGAGCATCTGGGTCATTTAACATCTAATGTTGTTTTCTTCCCTGTCTTTGGAAGCAAAAAATAAATTTATTACAACTTTTAATTTTGGAAAAGCTTTCAATAGATTTGTTGAAATTCATAGCTGATATTGTCCCTACTTAACAACAGAGAGAACAGCTAAAGCACCATCACAACAACAAAATAACATGTACAATGTTCCTACTTGATCTGTTCTGTTTGAACAATTGCTTCTTTGAGTAACCAGTAACATCAACCTTTCTGGATTAGACACACAAAGATCTGACAACCTTCTGTGATTAGACACAGTTGAGACACCAGTAGCAAATAAGGAATGTATATCAGCTGTAAACATTGGATGCTGCCATTGGTAACAGTAGATGTTGGTTGACCAGTAGCACTACACAGAACAGGAGTAAGCAGCCCTGTCTCTCTGCACTTGGAGCCTGCAGATTCTCTACTTACTAGATGTATGAAGCCAAAAGCCTGATAAATTACAGGTCTGTAAATCAAAGAGATTGCATTGTTATCCCAATTGATCCTAAAACTGAGAGCACAGGCTTGCTAACATATTACCTGACACTGCATAGGTCAGAACTAAAAAGAATAAGCCATTGAAAATCCTCATGTTTCCTGAGTAGGACCTTTATGTACAATTGATGTATAACTGGCAATTCCCTCCTCTGAGTCTACTTTGTTGGACAGCCTAAGAAGTTTAAGAAACAGGAAGATGATGGTACCTTTTTTTACTATATAGGTTAGAATCCTAGTTCTTGAGTACAGCTAGTCCCACTAGGTTTACTCAGGTGTGATGGGCAGAAGAGGACATGGGCAAATTCCTGTTGTGGGGAAGGCTGCTGCTGCTGCTGGCATAAACCAGCACAGTCAGATTCCTCATAGCACACGTGGCAGATGAGGCATGTGAGGAGCTGACAGTGACATGCCAGCTCTCCTCTCCTGCACTGTCACACTGTTAGAGCAGCCCAAAGGCTGTTCTATCTCACATATAAGATGAAAGTTGTCAAGGCTCAGCACTGCAACCCATAACTGTGAGGTTCTCTGCCTATGCTGTGAAGAGTACAAACATGGGAAAAACCGGACAGTACTTATCCATTCTTTAAAAGATATTAAGTCTAATCTTAGTCTGGCAGACAGCAATGGAAAAGTCCTCAATAGCTTCGCTGGAAGAAAACCAGGCCCTAAATGCTGCAGTTCTTTTTACGGAACATCACAGTGACTGAAGAGGAGTTAAAAGTGTTAGTGACAAATGTAACCATTGCCATCCAGTGGTACCACGGGCTACTGCATATGTATGAAAAAACCCTCCTTGCACCATATCACATAAAACACATCTCACCCTCGAACAAGACTTCTACAGCACATAAGCTTCATCTCAAGGGTTTAAGAGAGCTGAAATATTGCTTGGGGCTTGAACTGGGCATCAGCATAGGGCTGGATAGAAGATTTTAACCTTTTTCTCTTCTATGGAAAAACTAAGATATGGCAGTCAATCTTGTTCCTTCTGCTCTCTTCTGCTATAGAAATAAAATATGTCTTTTATGCCTTGACTGCAATTGTATGCAAGAAATCCTACTTCTATCTTTAGGCTATTAGAAAAATAAGAACATGTAGTGAGTGTATATAATTGATCTGAACTTTTCTTTCATGTGAACAGAAAGCTTGATAATTCCAATAATGAGTTCAAACAATCCCAATTTAATCATTTTCATACAAAGCTTTCTCCCTTTCCCGCCTCTCCTTTCACAGACAAAAGTGAAGTGATTAATATATTTTAGTGCTTTTATGAAGAATCCAAGTCCTTGCCCATTATTAAACGAATCTTCACTTAGGACAGGGGAACATAAATAGAAGCAGAGGGGGAAAAAAAATCTTTCCCATTGTAGGGGTAGGTAAAGTCCAATATGAAGTAAGGGGGAAGTGGCATACTGTGTGACAATTAACAGTTATGACTAAATCAGGAGGATGCTCAATAGAATAGCTGACTGTGATGTGTTTTGCATAGTATAAGTGATCCCAGTCAAATTGTGAGCTGAACATTGCTACATGAAGGAAACATTTAGTCATTAGGGTTCTCTTCTGCTTACTATTCGTGTGAATATAAACCACCTATAAACCTGATTGACCACCATCTTTCATGACGTTTTTCTGTCATTATTATTCTCATACATCCTAAACAAGGCTGACACTGCTGCAAAGTTATAAAACAAGTGACACAAGATAGTGAATAAGGTTAATGCATCTCAATCAGGGATGAATTTGACCCTTTGGGCTATTTCATATTTATAAGATTTACAGTTGGCATCAGATTCACTGATGCACTATACTTCCTTTGTAACAGGGAGGCAGAGCAGCTGTGAAACATCCAGATCGGTTAAGATGGAATTGTTTTGCTCATGAATTTGACCCTGGATGCCATATGGACTGGGAAGCTCATTTGATTTTAACAGTGCTGCTGTCATAATGTTTTTCAAATGACGTATCTTCATATGTTAGGGGCAACACTCACCTCCTAATCATGCACTTTGAATGGCTGAGGTATTTTCCATACTATTTACAGTATGGAAGTCATCAAAATATAAATTGTAGTCAGAGTTCAGGTCCTATTTCTGATAGAGGTAGCTGGCTTTGCAGTAGTCTGAGATCCCCTGTGTGACAAGTTAAAAAAAAAAAACAAACCCACAAAAAAAGAACAAAAACACCCAACACACAAACACCTGCAAAGGAAAGCTGAATTTCATTAAAATCTGAACAATCTCCTTAAGGTGTTTCTGGTTCTCTAGAGACTATTAGGGAATTTGGTGTGACATCTGCTAATTGAGGCACTGCAGCTAACTGCCTAAGCTAAGGTGTGATTCTGGGTCTGAGGCTTATCATGATATGGTGGGACCTCTGTATCAGGGGTGAGAGCACAGTCCGTTTGACAAAATACCCCATTCCAGCTAGACAGACAGCCTATGTTCTAGATATAATAAAGAACCTGGATGAGAGAGAAATATTGGAGAAATATTTCAAGACTGTTATGATGGCTTTATAAAAACTTATCTCCATGAGAAATTATAGTAGTTTAAATATTTCGAAAACTATTTAATACTCAAATATTCTGTTCTGAGAGGTTTGATTTTGATACACATCTAGTCCACCCATTGTGGTATTCAAAGTCAGGACATTTACTATAGTTTGGTTTTGAGAAAAAATTATTTGTCCCCCAAAAAAACCATATTAAACACTATTGAAGGAGTAGGAAAAATTATGCTGGTGAATAGGAGAAAAAGTGAGGACCTTTGAGTACAGTACTACCTCATCCGTGTTTGCTGTGGTCAATAAGGTTTGTCCTCTGGCCCATTTTACAGAAACCATAACAGAAGCTTGTTTGTACAGGAGACAGAGTTTCCTTGAAATAAGTGAGAGACTATGGGGTGGTCAACAGACTATACCAAATACTGGTTTGTTTTCTGTTCAGACCAGGTGCATCTTAGCTTGATTTCCCTAAGAAGAAGTTGCATGTACCCATCTGGCCTTACCAAAACAAAACGTTCTATAGCAATCATTTGCCTCCCTCTGGGCAAAGGGTGAGATCAAGAATGAATTACATGCAACACGTTAATTAAACATACATTGCATAATTGGAAATTAAAGAAATTTAAGAAACTACACTGAATACAAGGAAGAACCTAAACGTGTTCTATAGATCAACTGATAGAAAGGGAGATTTGGCTGATAAATAACAGGCTTTAAAAATTCTAGGTCAATACTAGCTGCAACATGGTGAACCAAGTATTTTGAATAACCTCTGGGATAGTTTCTCCTTATGACTAATAATAACAAAATTCCCTAGAGGAATTTAAACAGGACTATGTGCAATTAGGAGGATATAAATATGATATATTTTTGTCACGTCTGCTAACACTGCCCTAGATCAACTAAACAATCACTTTTAAATTGGATTGATGTAAAGAAATCAATGTAAAATTTGTACAATGGATGGGAGGAACAAAGATGTCATCTTTGCAAGAAATTCTGTAAACATTTTAGTAGTTTATACACATCCTGCATTGATGTAGCACCCAGACTTTTCTTTTTTTCCCCCAGAAAAGACTGTGAAGAACCCTTTGTTTATCCCCAGGTCTTATAATACTTCTTCAAAGATCTTCCATTAATGCCAGGTATAGGAAATCTTCATTTGAATCATTTGGGACCTAGATCAATCAGGCAGATATGATTAGTTTCCTTTCACTCACAACTGTAGGGAGACTCATAATAGTGGAATTTAGTTATTTTCATTTTGAACACCTACATATTTTGATACACAGAATGCACTTTTCTTTAAACTTTGAAATAATTTTTTTGTCCTTTGAAAGAAAACTGAGAGATGAAACTCCATGCACCATAACTGTGATGTAAATAAACACAGAGACAAATAAAAGAATGAAACTCAGCACAACTCTATTCAATCCTGCTAGTCATATCAAAGCCTTTACTTTTCTGAATCCTAGTCTGCAGAAGTGCACATGTAGATGGATATTTCTATTTCTATTAAAAAATAAAAAATCTCAAGTGTCTTATGGTTCTGGTAGCAAGTTTAAAAATATGTCACAGATAGATAATATTATTCAGTATTAGCCGTTGATGACTTCAGATAGAGTGAAATTAGAAAAATGTCAGTTCGTTGTGAGATTTACATTTGAATCAGCTGGAACACATAGTGGTAAAGAAGAAAAAAAGGCATGTAAAATGAAATAAAAATGAGCACACAAGCATGTGCCCAACTCCTGATTTGTAAGCCAATCTTAGGGATTTTAGGATCTGATTTATATTTTCCCATATTGCTTTCTGCAATGCTTGACATTCTGATTATGAAATCTGGCTGAGGACAATGAAAATGAATAGACATGGGAATAAACATGCATATTTTTGTCTTGGCTATGTTCCTATTTGGAAATACTGGTGGGATATATGAAATGGCCCACATTAATGTTCTTGCATATTTTCAAGATGATTGACCTGAAGGATTTACGCATATGTAGACATGTATGTGTATATATGTTGGATGGGAAGATTTGTAGTGAATTACATGGTACTAGATCAAGCATCAAAGGCTTTACTTTGTACTTTGGATCCACCAAAGACAATGGCATTGCTGGAGGAACAATGTAACACCTCTATGCTCACATGCACTGGTAAAATAGCAACATCCATTCTTCTGTCTTTATGGTAAGCATTTATAGAGGACTATTAGTGATGATATCTCCCTTATGGAAGTACACTGACAGTTTTCTAAAATGTGTAGAGAATATTTGTTTCTTTAGTTAGAAAATAAACAAAGGAATGAAAAATGTATTGTTCATTCATTTATTTCCTTTTGAATTCTCCGCCAGGAATATAATACAGAGCAGTAGGCCTAGGAACATTAGCGTATTGCATTATGATTCTGCTACATCTAGTAATTGATATTTTGTGTTACACATAACATACATTCTAGCAAAAGTTCTTCCTGCCACAAGAGACTACATAAAATGCCACTGAATCAGAATGTATGTAGCAATTCCTGCCTGTGCAATGTTTCTTTCCAAGGCATTGATCTCACCTTAGTTTCAAAGGATAATGTTAAAGAGGTCATCTACACCTTAACTGGTGGTCAAGCACTTACTTAACTTCAATCTGTTGTTACCAATACAGTATTCCAGACTGGAAATGGGGTCATGTTAAACGGTTAAATGAACAGACACTTAATGAATGTTCTGCCACTGGAAACCTGGGGTTCATAGAAACAAAGATTTTAGAGTTAGAAAGGACCATAGGATGATGCAACTCAACTTCCTCTAAAACAAAGACTATCATATTTCATCTCGTTGCTTGTGTATTTAACCCAGATGTTTGATCAACAAGTGCTTAGTAAGGGGACAAATGACTACTACTGTTCTTTAAAGATCTGTATGATAGTCTCAGATATCTGATTTTTAACATCTTTTTATGCTGGGGAGAATTAACTGAAACTCTTTCCAAAAGTCAAGCTCATTTGTCACAGATTCTCCCACACTTGTCTATTAACAGTCTTACTGACTCATTTTCAAATGATCTAACTCTTTCATGTATTTTTCTTTGTTTAATTTTTCAACTCCCTCTACTACTTTTGGCCTTCCTTGGTAAGATTTTTTATGACTCTTCACTTCTGTATAGTGACATTATATTAATCCTTCCTCCCTTCACCACCTCCAGCCCACCCCCATCTATCTTTCATAGTCCCAATTTGCCACTTAATTTTCCATGTGAAATCTGGGAACCAAAGGAAAAGAAGGAAAGCAGCACTAATGTGTGGGATGCAAGCGGGGACAGAAATCATTATCTTATTTTGAAAGCGAAGTTATTGTCATGGTGCTGTTTTGCCTTGGGAGAAGCTTAGTCATCTCAGTACTTGTCCCTTTTCAAGTCCCTAGTCTAGTTTTGAAGAATATCTACTCTAACTGTAGGAATGAGCAGTGGTTCTTGGAGAATTTGGACAATTAGAAATAATTTCACTAATGAAGCCATTGTCAGGTGAAAAACAGTGGTGTAAAAGACTAGATAAAACATCACATGAAAGAGAGTATACTGGAAGAAAGGTTTAAAAGTGCATTGGAGAGTGAGGTGTGCATTGCTCTTGGACGTGAAATGAAAAGTAACTGTGTCTCTTAATCCTCTAAGAGCCTTCAGAAACTTCATCACCTTATCCTGTTGAAATTCTAGTTTGGAAGGAAATTAGGCAGCTTTTCAAATTAAAATTTGGCTAGGATACAGTTATTCATAAAACACAACCACTGCAAAGGCTATATTCCTTGTTTGTTTATCCAAATGGAACAGCCCTGTCAAAACCACAAGTTGATGTCCACAGTCCAGTTCTTTCAACTCACTGTTCACTTTTTTACCAATCCAAGCAATAAATGGCTGTAGGAAGCGAGGAGATGTGTCAAAGCCACAGGGTTTCTAGCTGCTCTTCCTACTGTCTGTGAGGCTAGCTGCTTCTGTCCTCAGATGGTGGGATGGACTCCCGAAGGGAGCCCTAATCTTACATAGTGTAGTTACCTGAGAAGCCTGATGGTAGGATACAGCACATTTAATTTTTGCAAACCTGATTCCTGAAGTCAGTGAAGAAAAAGCAGAAATCCTAGAGGAAACTGAACCCATTCTAAAGTTGGTATTAAATAGAAGTGGGAATTATCCATTTCTAGAAACGCCTATCTCTCTCTGTTGACCATAGAATGGCCTAGATGTCTAGCTGGAACCAGACAAGCAGGAAAAAATGGGGGGTGAGTCCAAGTTCCAGGGTAGATGCTAAACCAATAAAATACTGGTTTTCCTTTCCTAGCTTATTACACTTGCTGAGCCAATATAAGCCATTCCAGCAAAATGTGATTTTTGCCAGTATAAGCAGTGTCCACATAAAGAAAGTTTTGTTAGTACAGCTATCCCTATAAAACTGTTAAGTGTATATGAGACTTTATTTGTTTTATTTGGGTTTGCAGACTTCTTTATGGATTTTACTTTTATTATAAACAAACCAGAGATTTTGCCACAGTCTATGAATTTGCAATGGGTTGTTTTTAGTGGTATCAAGGCATGTAATCACCTTGACAACAGAAGCCAAATATACATGTTTAACAAACCAGTATGCAGCAAGTATTTCCTATATTAATCTCTCCAAATTCAGCAACTGGGTCATTTTTCCTAACTCCAACTTCTCTGTTTAGTTTGTTCTTGAGCTTTTGAGCTTATGATCTTTGCATGTCCCCTACCTCTGAAGGGGAGGGAAGGTATTCAATCATGCCCCTTCAGTGTTTAATCACAACTTTAATATGGTTTCCTTCCTGGTTGGTGGTGGCACATATTGAATTAGGAAGCAATCCTGTCCCAGATCCACAAACATACTGCCAACCTTATTTCCTCCACTTAATATAATCCAGTCTAGGCCTGGATAATTGAAGGCTTTTGTTACTCCCACCATGCCCTTTTCACATGCTTCTTATATGTACAGTATATAAGTCATTTCTTAGCCCAGTTGTTCCTCAAAACAGGTGGTCTATATTATAGTCCTTTGGGGTCTGACTCTGCTTTCATTTACCTCGTCATAAATCAGGACTGCCTCTACTAAACTGAGTGGTATTATGTCAGTGTAAAACTGATGTAAATGAAAGAATTCAAAATTATTTGCTGCTACTGTTCTTTTTGTGAGAGGTGGACTCAAAAGGACCCCCTAATATGTTGTATATCCTTTATCTCATTTTTATGGTGTTGTTGAGGTCTTTCATTTTAGACATTGTCTCCGGTGCTGGGTGATCCAGTTTTAAATGCCTGAAATAATATCTTTTCAGAAGTAAAAGCTGAGTCTGCTTCTGAATGGAATATGTCTATGGGATTCAGGAGACTTGCTCCTACCTGTTGTATATAAAAGTTGATGCACAGTAATATTTTTATTATTTTATGTCTGCGGTCCTTCCATTTTGCATTTTTATGAAATGGAGAATGTGATTGCTAGAGACAGAAAACTTCAGTAAATCACTGAGCCTGACATTGATTTTAATGGGTCCAAGATCCAACCATCAACACTTATTAAAGGACTATGAATCACCTCATTGAACCAGGTCCAGTCTTGTAGCCAGTTTCTTCACACTTTAATTTCCTGTAGTAACCATAATCTGGAAGAGGGGATATTTGGTGATGTTTAAAAGTCAGGCAGAGATAAGAAGAATTTACCCAGGCTCTGTCTGTGTTAACTTTGGGTCCATTTTTCATTTTATCAGGTTGATCCATCCTTCCAGCAATGGAAGTCCCATAACAATCTTCACTGCAGTGTAGTAAAACAAACAGGACCGAATAACATCTGGAACATTTTTTTCCCCACTGGCAGTTACTCAGAACAGAATCAGAATACATTTTTCTAAAGTTTAGAGTGTGTGGATAACAAGGAAATTGTAAATGACAGATACTAAACAACATGATTTTATTTTCTTTCTTTTTAATAAACTAATTCAATAAATATCAGGGTTGGGATGGGGTAAAGGGAGATAGAGGTCAGCTCATTGGAAAAAGCTCCTAGATTAGTGTAAAAAGCTAGATTTGCCACCTAAAATTTCTTTTTTCTTTTTCTTTTTAATTAGTGAGCAGGTAAGAAAGAGCACTGCCATAAAGGCTTCTTTTCTTCCAAAATTTACAGAGTATGTTACTGTGAATGTAGTATTTCAGATTCTACAGCATATGCCAGGTTCAATGCAAGATTCTGTAACATAGCTGCATCTTTCTGCCCAAATCTGAGAGAATCCTTCATTCTGAAGAGCTGTTGCTGTTTAATATTTAGCAAATCATCTTCAAAACTGAAGCCGCCGTATTAAGAGAGTATTTAATCACCAAAACTAGAAAAAATAGAGAGGTACTGATAAAATTTTAATATCAAGGTGTATCAAGACAAACTTTTGTTGGTAACTTTTCATCAAATCTAGGCTGGTGTTTTCTGTCCTTCAAAGAAAATTTTATATTCAGGTCAGTGATAAACACCTCTGTGGTTCATGCCTCAGACCTGTTAGGATCTGTCATCTAAACCTTCCCCCCCTCTGTTCTTCAGGGTATCCAATACTTCAAATGTTCTTTTACCATCATTAGAACAAACCTACAAAATGTGGCACTGACAATCACATTGCTTAAAAAATACGGTGACATCATCCTTCTGCTGTCAAACAATTTAACCTGCAGTCTACAGTTTCCATCAGTTCACTCCCTTTTTGAAGTGGTTTCTCATCATAGGAAATAATCGAGGAGATGCAAAATGGCCAGGACACTTTTTTGAGGAGGAGGCATGATTTCTGACTCCTGCTCCAGCAGCTAGATATGCATTCTTTGGTAAATAGCTAATGGGGAAAAAATGCATTTCCTCTTCTCTTTGAAGAAAATCTTGAACATTTTTCCAAACATTTATCCAAGCCAGAATAGTCTGTATATGTGTTTGCACCCTCTTGGAGAGAAAAAGGAACTGAACAAGAACCTCCAACATCATGTGCATTTTCTCGAACTGTTTTCTTATTCTATGAAAAGGGGAGCGAATTTTGGTGCATAAACTGTACCTGCATCTCAAGAGAAAGTGCAGCCCCCACTTTGCCTTAGAGAGAAATAGTTTAAGCAGTAAAGTCCAACACAGGTTTTATGGCTATGACTCTGAACTGGAAGTAGGATGCATTTGCTTTAAACATAATGTGGACATGTATACATTTCTACCCTAATTAGGTATAATGTCTTGAAATACTCTAGACTTCGCCAATATATAAGTATGCACATGTACAAACACATACTTTGGTTTTGAGACATAAAATTGTACACATTATAATATTTGACCGTTTACTCTCAATGCTGTTATCCTGCCTGGCAGAGCAAAAACCCATTACTGAATGATTGCAATGATTTAAAATGAAGTCAGTATCTGCATCACTCACCTCCCTATTCTTACTTGCAACACGAAGAAGAATATTTTGTTTACCCACCACCATTACTCATAGCTAGGGAGAAACACCCTTGTGAGACCAGGAGGTCTGATTCCCATCTCACTTACCCCAGTTCAACACCATTTCAGACTGCAAGGACTGCACCTAGTCAAACTAGTATAAACGAGGCAAAAGCTGCCTTTGTCACAGCTGGACGAACCCAAGAGGACCCCCATGGCAAACATTGGTCATGAACATGAATAAGAGCAGGGTTGTACGGCTCACCTAACGCTTTCAAGCCCTCCCAATAGTGTGGCTTTTGTGGGTGAGATGTTCAGGTTTAGGCCCATGAGCACATTTGTTTCATCAGGGTATGAGTATGAAAACAAGGACATGAAAAGGAGTGGGCAAGATGGCTGGGCGGGAGCCACACCAGAAGTCCAGGCAGGTTGCTGCCGCCCAGCATTGCTCTCTGCTTGGGTTAGGTTAACTAGTAAGTGAGGTGTGATGTGAGTCAGCCCCAAGACTTGTCCAAACATTTCCAAAAGCCTGCGAGAAACATTTCTGAGAAGGGACCGGCTTGCAGTGGGAGTAGGGGGGGGGTTGGAAGGGAAGTGCATACATGGTACAAGCGGGTGGCAGTCACGCAAAACCTTAACTTCTCACCGGGCAGTGACCTTGGTATGTTTTCATGTTTATCTAAAAAGATAAAAGGTATGTGATTGCTCAGGAATGAAAACATGGGTAACATTCAAACAGAGGAAAGCAGAAACAGCAGTTTAAGAGGCAGGGAAATGTAAACCAGCACTGAGAAACGTTTGACTTTGCCTTTTTTTTCTGTAGAGGTCATGGCTGCATTATATTGAAACAAATAGGAATGACCGAGCAGAAGGTTTTGATAATGTGGAGCAGAGCTCTTCTAGGGATACTTCTTACTGTCAGGATTTGTAAGATCCCAAAGCTAACAATATAAATATGACCACAGTAAACAACTTCAGACTTTTCTAACTGCAAAGGACGCATTGACTTCAGGATTTCTCACTGCAAAGGATGCATAGACTTCAGGATTTCTCACATGAATGAGGCAACAATGAGAGCCAGAGCTGGTGAATGTGCCATTTTTTTTCATAAGGCCTGAAAAAGACTGGATATTTCTTGAGAATTTTCAACTCTTTTGGCTTCTTTAAAAACACCACACAAAACCATGACAGGTTTTACTTTCAGGCCAACATAAAATAAATGAGATTAAGGCATAAAACTGTCAGGAGGGAGTGTTTTGTTTAAAAACATGAGGGAAGATTCTGAGTGGATGTAGATTAAGGTTGCCTCAGTGAAAAACAGCAATTTACATGAGGTGGATCGAGGCTGTGATGTTTCTGAGGTATTGCCTTTATACATATCTGATTTGATAAAACTGCTAGCAAAGCAGACTCCCTGTGTACAGACACAGACAGCACGCTGCTCAGACAAAGGTCCTGATCCTTATCATGCACCAGTTTCACACTGGTGCAATCCCATTGCTAACAGCCATTTTGCTCATGATCTGCTCTTGCAGTTCAGACTCATGTCTGCCATGGGCCCAGAGTTTCTCTGTGAAATCTGGGAGAGAGAAAAATTACAAAGAGGGGAAAAAAGGATCAATTTTTCATTTGACACCAAGTGAATCATTACTTCCTTCTGGGATGTAGTACCTTTTCCCAGTGTTGGCTCCATTTCCCATAATGCCCTTGACCTCGGAGGTCACCTGTCATTGGAAGATGAAGCTCTGAATAAACAGAGAAGACCCTGTGGTGTCTCTTATCTCTCCGTTTTGCCTCAAATCTCCGGGTGGAGTTTTAAATTATTCATCCACTAGTGCTCTCTGCGAGTTACACGTCTCAGTCACCTACCCCCCCTTTGCTTGCCCATTTGTGAGTGAAGGCGGTATCCTTGGGAACCTTATCAGAGATCACAGATTCAGGCTCCAGAAATGAAATAAAAGAGGAAATTGGCTGTATTAGCATAAGAGGAGTCAGCCTGGAGTTGAATACACACATCACCCAGAAGCACCACTGGCTTCTCTTATCAGAAACGTCTGATCACCACTTCTTTATACACATGAACACAGGCACACATGCACCACACACATGCACACACACACTCTCTACTCTTTAATTTCAGCCAGCCCATTCCTTTGTTCCAGCTCATATGAGGGAACACATGAAATAAGGTCAGATGGCATGAGTTTCCTGAAGCAGTTTTCAATGCTTCCAAGTTCTCCTAGGTAAAATAGCAGAAAATACCATAAAAAAAAAGTTGGATTTTGGGTTTTTTTTCAGATAGGAAGGTTCTGTTATTAGTTCCAGTATGATTCCTAGACCAATCTCTCTGTTTATATCTCTCTCTAGTGTCTCAACAATAACTCATAACCATGGTTTACAAGGGTTTTTTTCAGAATAAAAAAGTCTGATAGCTATATAACATTATTTGACATGTTTTGAAAATTAATGTAATGAATAATTTTGAAATTTAGAGGTGTAGATTTATGTAATTGAAACTAATTGTTTTCCCATGCTTCCTTTACATGGAGATGTTCTCTCTTATACTACCATTGTGGCAAAACCTGTACTTTTTTTCTTCCCAATCAGAAAAGCTGCCTTGGAAAGGAAAAGAAAACCAGTGGTTTATATTCTCCATGGTATGGTGAACTGGAATTTTTAAATTCTGCTTTCCTTTCCTTTGTTGGGACATTACTTTGTGTATGGCCCCATATTTTGCTGTATGTAGTTTTAAGGACGTACATTATTCTTCTCAGAGTTGCTGTTGACAGGGTAACATCTGCTGGCCCTGTTGATATTGGATCTGGTAACTGGTGAAAAAAAGATCAGAGGGAGTTGATCCTACAGACAGTGGAAAACATGCCCTGTGAGATCCACTTTGCTCACATCTTAGGATGTTTTTTCTCCATCAGGTGAAAAATAACAAAAATAAATTTCCTTTCTATTGAGAGCTGTAATTTTGTTAATGTCCAAATTTGGTAATTTCCCTGCATAATTTTACTCATGGCAGTATCACCATATCTGCAAAACGCATCTCCTTTTTTTCTATAATGAATATTATTAACATCACACAGGAAACATGCATTGGATTTACACAAGTCTAAGTGGTGGACTAAGTTTTACGGCCCTTAATTAAGCAGAGCTTTAAGTGAAATAAAGAAAACATTTTCCTTCATATTTAATTATGGAAGCAGGATAGAATCTTGTGGTTCTTGATTTTTGGGTTATAAATATGAAAGAAAAAAAAATAACAGTTGTAATGGATCCAATTCTCCTTTCAGTGTTTTTTATACTGGAGTTGTTACTTCGGCACATGTAATAAAAACCAATTTCTATTGGCTTCATTCATGTTGCTGTGGATCAAAGATAAAATGTTGGTTCAATAATCCTTTCCCTATACTCAGTGCCATGAATTTCTAGGAGTATCTGCATCCTTTCCCTTTAGATCTGTGCAAAGTCCTCCCGATGTCCTCACCAACCAAAGTAACGACTATGTATAGGTCTTTGACAACTTTCAGTGGAAGGGATTGTAGTTACATATAGAACCGACCTTAATTGGACTCTGAGTAGGAGGCATGATATATTTGTTTGTAACCATATGCAGGCCTGATGCCAAATTATTCTATGAAATGACTTTGTGGAGATACTGAAGTTGTTGGCAAAACAGACATTGACCTCAGAAAAGCCAGGCATACACCCTTAATATCTACCTCTCTGCTCTTGCAGTATTCATCAATGTAGGAGGTCATGGTATCACAAGAGGGTAGCTAGGAGGAAGATGAAGATGATAAGAATAACAAAGTTCATTTATAGTTGTAACATGCAAATCTTCTTCAGTTCCTTATTTGAATACTTTGTGCTAATCTGACCAACACGAAAGAATCTGCGCTCAGTGTCAACAACAGAAAAAAGTGTCATCACAACTTCTATTTGTGACACATCTGGAGGTTGAAAACGAAAACCTAAATATTAATCAAGAGGCATATTTAAAGCATAAAGGAGAGGTGAAAACATCATGACTTCTGTTAAACAAGATTAGACTTGTTTATTTACTAATTCAGCCCACCTTACTGAATGAAGCTGCTGTAGGCCTCCTGTACAGTCAGTGGCATTAAATCTCAGTTGGGTCAGTAATACCCTGGAGGTACTTGGGATATGTCTATGAACTGCAATGAGAAATTGGGGGAAAATGCTCTTTCTTCACTACCTTTTCAGTATATTGGACAGGATGAAAATGGACCAGAGATCCTAAACCATAAAGGTAACACACATATCAGAAAGTTATAATCTGTATCACTGTATCAATAAAATTCCTATCAGTAAGGTGAAAACCCATCATTTAGTAATATATAATGAGGTTTGTGTGAATAAGGGATGTTTTGCTATATTTTAATTAACTCATTTAATTCTTTTATAGACTTTTTTTTTTTCCCCAGTGTGAAAAAGTAATCTAAACAGCTACAGGAACTTATGACAGAATCAAGGATAGATCATAGACAGTAAAAGCAGTTCTTCCTTTGGATGATGTGACTAGATACTAGGCTTTTCTCAGTCATCAAGATCAGCATTTCATCACTGGTCGTAGTGAAAGCAAGATTTAAACCTTGTAGATATTCCTGAGGTCAATGGGAACTTCCCAGATAAGAGATTTTCTTCTTCGTTCAGACTTTCTAGTATTCCTTGCTGATAGACTTATGACATTGATTAGCATTCCCACAAGACATAGAAAATAGCATAGACTATGCAGACTGGTGAAAATCACCATTTCTGTTTAATCCAGTGCTACAGAACCGTGTGGGAGAATTTACAACTCTTGTCATGTAGGTGGGTTCTGTTAAAGGTATAATATGCTGAAGATTTCACCAAGTCATTTTGGCTTATTAAATATGATTTTAATAAAAAGATATTTTCACAACAGCTTATAATGCTTGTGGATTTAACGGAAAAGAGCTTCCCTTCATGTGAATTAAGTGGGGATTATGCTGTTTAGAGAATACTTCTCTCTTAAAAGCTGTCATCCCTTTTCACCCTTGGAGATGCTAAATTTTCCCCATTACAACTTTTCTGATTCTTCAAACACAAGTTTCTTACATAAAGAAATATCATTCTGTAGCAAATTGGGACCTTTAAGAGCAGAAGTACCATGTACTCTGTAATTCCATGGTACTACAGGTTCTAAGTTATCTACCTTAAAAAGACTTTGCTGTACTCATTATACCTGAGACAACTCTTCCTTCTCCAAGCCTTCAACTTCTCTGCAAATCCAGGCTGCTTCCATATACTAGTTCTATATAACTCACGTGGGCAAGATTTCTTTCATTTCCCAACCTGCAGCATCAAGATGTATATATTTTTTTTTAAGGAAAGGTGATATGTGATCACACATTAGTTTGGGACTCAATGTTCCGGACGTGTGCCTAAAGATAACCTTTAAGTCAGTCTTGAACAGGGCCCTACAAAGTGTTCGTCTGTCAGTTTATCAGTATTTGCATGAGTCAGTATAGTAAATCCACACTTGCTGTGTAAGAAGTGATTGTTTGCCTTAGCACCACCTGAGCGAAATGGATGGAAATCTGGAGGGGCAGAAAGTTATATGACCTTCCCTTTCTGCAATGGATGTAACACATTGTGACAAGTCAGCCATCTAGTATTTACCTCATGGGGGAAATAAGAGCCCTATTTCAAGAAATAACTAAGACACAGCTTCTTTATCCCAGGTTTTAGAAGCTGATGTTTCTATAACAAAACATTATGGCAAATCTGCACGTGTTCTGCAGGTCACGAATTCATTACATCATCCTACTGATAACAAACCTCAGTCTACAGGATTTCTTAATTTTGAACACATGCTGTCTTTTGAAATCTCCCCCACCTCTTGGATGTATTCCCATGTGAACACATGGCCATTGCTTTGGAGTCTGATTTAGACTTTTTGCATCTACAGATCTCAAAGCATGGGGCAGAACCTGGAAGTTGAGGTTTGCACTTCTCAACATTTCACTCATGGTCCATTTCTTTACATGGGTAAAATACCAAAATATCCAGTTTTGTCTTCTATTGTTAAAAATCAATTAGCAAATACACGCAGTTTGTCACTCATGTAAGACAGTGTCAAGGTGTGCCTATTTTATATGCAAGTGAGCAGAGGTACAGAGATTTTTTTGGTAACTGGTCAAAGCCATGCTCTCTATTTTAAGTTAAACCTCAGAGTTCTAGTTTCAATACCATTCTCATCATCAGCTGGCTTTTACAATTTGGTTGTGTCAGAGGATAGTATCTAAGAGCTTACTTTTGCCAGGGGACCAAGATCTTCATCTGTACTATGAATCACTTAGCAGATACATGGATACAGAACAAAGAAAGTCCATGAAGCTCTCCAGAGATGACCATCTCTATATTTCTGTTTCCTAATAAAGGCTTAAATGATTTCCATTTGTTTTGCAGAAACGGATGCCCAGTTTCTTATCTGGATTATGTCCTTGCATGAGACCGAAAGAGCATCAACATGTTACTTCTGGAAAGGCCCACACATTCCTATGTAACCATTACATTCCTGAGAAAAAACGATTTCTAATTACAGCTATGCAAGGCCAATTTTGGTGATGGAGGGGTTTCAAAGGTGCACCAGAACTCTGTTTTCATGGACCACAACATCCTCCTGTTGTTTTCCTTTGGACTGCAAACAACCAACTCTAGCAGATTATTCTCCCACTCCCTCAATTAAAAGCCTGTATTTAGACGTGTAAGTACCATTTCTTATAAGGAACCATTAGCCCACAAACTGCAATTCAATAAAATTTCAGAGATAGTCATATATAGTCATATGGGGCCTCATGTAGTTAAAGATATCACTGCTCATTCCAGGGGCATTGGACTAGATGGCCTTTACAAGTTCCTTCCAAACCAAACTATTCTATGATTTTATGATTCTCTGTTTCTATGATTCTATGATTCTATACTCAAAGGACACAAGAAAAGGTAAGCTTTTCTTCTCCTAGAGACCTCTGAGCAGCTTTTTGGATGGCAATGGATTTCAGTTGTTATAAATTTAGATGGATTTCAGGTCAATGTAGGAAGGACATTGGTCATGTCCAAACTAGTCATGGAAATTAAGTTCTGTATCTGGTTCTATTGTTCCACTAAGAAATTTGATAGGATAAAGGATATTACAGTTTTTGCTGTATTCAGATTTTATTTAGGTTACAATTTTCTTGTCATGTGCTGAACTGGGACCTTGTAGCTCTGGTTAGAGAGAGCCGTAGAGAGTAGTCAGGTGAATTGGACTGAATATAGGAATACATCTGCTGCTATCTAACGTGGCCAGCTCTCTGTGGGGACAAGAGTAAAAAGTCCACTATACTCATGCCAACAAACTGACATCTGGCTTAAAAAAATAAAAGGCCACTAATTTTTCCTCCATTCCAACATTTTACATTTCCCAAACACACCAACAATGAACCATAATTTATGTAAAGGCTTATGAGAGCACAGTAAACCTACTCCGGCTTCCTGAGTGCTATCCTAGAATGCTGCTTCAGGTTTCAAAAACAAGCATAGATTGGGATTTCGTTATTTGCTGGAGTGGGTTTTTTGGGGGTGTTTGATCAGTGTTTTGGTTGTGGGTTTGTTTTTTTTTTTTTTTAACAGCAGTAGAAATCATCTGAAAGCAGGCATTTCATGAGCTCTCCACGTGCACGCACTGGGCACCGAAATAAGGAACCAGAATCCTTCTAAAACTTAAACTGTCTCTTACATTTGTTCCCGACCTGTTCCATTATTTTCCCTCTGATGTGAAATGTATTATTTCTTTAAGTTTTCCTAAATGCTCTGAGTTGCCTTTGGAGAACCTTAGTTTTCTACACTGACTATGTGGAGAACCTTAAGGAAAGGTGGACAACTAAATCTGGGCAGGTGAGTTAGCGTACTTTCAGTTATCTAATTTAGACAGCTTAATTAGGCACCTCAAGCTGAGTTGTGAATATACCACCTTTAGTACAAGACCAGATACCAGATTAACAGAGAATGATGCATTATTGCCTTTAGTTATACATATTTAACACACAGATTGCCGTTCAACGTAGTACGGCGATTTCCTCACTGGGTCAGATTATTTCCTTTCTTTAATTAGCAAGCAGTAAGCATCTGAATTTTACACATTTATGAACAAAAGGATTAAATTTGCCTACTTCAGCTTGGTATCATAAACGAAAAATACAACTGATTTTAACCCCTGGTTAAAGACAGAATATAATAAAAAATAAATAAACACAAGGTTTATCTTCTAAAGTATGCAAGCATCTTCTAAAAGTATTAAACGTATAATACATTGGATAAGGCATTTCAACCAAGTCAGTAGGGTGTTTTACAGGTGATAATTCTCTGTTCTATGGCACTGCAAAATATAAAGATTAATTAGCAATATTAACTTAGTGTCCCACATTCTGTACTAACTGGAAAAACTTGTCACATTTGTCTTTAAGTTCAGAAACCATATCCTCAGTACCACTCCTGATTTACATCAGTTGTGATGCTGCCCTAAGAAAGCTATATTGATTAACATCAGGCAGTCTCCTGTGTGAGATGCAGGCTCAACAGGTAAATACAATGCACATTGATTTTAAAGGCATGATTGGAAAACAGAAATAAAATATGCAGTTATTGTTCAACTTAGCAAGTCTCACAGCTATTCAAGCTTTATTACATTCAAACAGAAAAATATGGGAATGCAGATAACCAGACCACCCTGAAAAAAAACTCATTTAAAACTGGACTTTGGAACTCCTACAAAGAAAGAAAGAATAAAAAAAAGAAAAAAAAAAAAGAAAAAAAAAGACTTGTTTCTTTTCACCCACAATGCTGATGTCTATTCCTGCTTGCTTCTTTCACACCAATGCATAATGTCTTTGGACGCTTATCACAATAGCCCCCTTGGTAAATGAATATTTTTATTGCAGTAGCCTTTGGAACTTTAACAAAGAAAGATGGGTAGATTCCCACCCACAACATTAAAGTTTTCCTATTCACTGACACCAAACCATGTTCTAATGTTTAAACAAACCCAAACGCTTGGGAAAATTTAGATTTGACCTCAGTGTGCATGTTAAACAGTTTACATTACAGCAAACTCTAGTTTTCCCTAATGTGTATAGCACTTTGGAACTTTGTCAAAACGGAACAGTTTCAAAGCTGTATGATCTTCACCCGGGGCTTAATTGAAGCGGCATGAAAAATATTTCTTTCGTTACTTTTTTCCTTTTTTTTTTTTCTTATAAAGTTGGATCTGAAGCTGGGTACTCTCCAAAAAAGCTTATGAAGCTGACAAACATTTACCTCCCAGTCCTATAACCCTGAAATTTCCATCGTAGAAATTCAGAGCAAAGGTCAAACAGAGGAAAAATATATTAGAAGAGGCATGACAAGCCAAGTTTTATTCTACTTGAAAAGCCAGCTTTTTAAAGTTCTTTTCCTTTCATATTCGTTGTTTGAAAACAGATCTGAAGAACAGTCGAAATCCCCATGTAAATGCATACATTTTCAAATGGGAGGATACCTAAGCTGCATCTAGCTTTTATAGGCAAGCCATATTTGAAGATCATTCCCAATGCTGGTGCTGCTCATGTCATTTTTGAGTCCCCATTGAAATTCATTTGCATAAAATTGAAATGAATATATGGAAAATTAGATGTTTAATTTGCGGTTGCCAGTGGTGTAAGAAATATGCGTATGTGTTATTTTCTTGCCAAGCAAAACACTTTTACAGTAAATGTTATATATGTATAGCACTAAAATACATTGTAGATTCCAAGACTTATAATATTGGATTAGGTACTATAGTGTATCTTACTGGATGGCTAGTGCCTTAGATCCCCAGGATATCGTCACTCCAGCCTAGAAAATTTACCAAAGAATCACATATATATCTATGTAATCTAAACATAATCAAGAGTGTAAGTGCACAAACTTTGCAAAACCTCTTCAGTTCACGTTGATTTGAGCATCCTAAAACAAAGACAATTTAATAAAGTATTAATTTTCGAAAATCATAGATTTCTGCATCTACCTATGCAGACATGGAACACAATATACAGAACTTGAGCAGTCCTATTTATGCTCCCATTTATTCTAACCTAACTCCATTATTTTGTCAGGGTCATTCCTGTTTATCACTTTCAAAACTGGGCAGTGAGAAGAAGGACTGGGGACAACAGGTCTGCTGGTTCTCTATAATTTTTAACAACCACGTATTGTAATCTTTCTTTCATCAGATTATTTGCATGGATGGGGATATTTTGGTGCAGCTCATAAAATTAAATCCAGCAAAAATTATTGGATATGCTTGCAGAGTTAATATGAAATTTTAATCGTCCGAAATATATCAGCTTCAGTGTGTTCCTACAAATCAAATGCAAATAATATACAGTTCCTTGGCCAAATCCTCAAGTGGGGAAAATCAACTAATCTGATCTATATCAACAGAGGATGGGATCTCTGGTTTAATCTCTGTCAGGATTTTCTCAAAGAATATTTTCCAAGTTTAATATACAAGATCCTGAGAACTTATGAAATGCTTCATGATGTGAAGATTCCCTGAAAATTCAAGAACATATCTCAAACTGTGATTTGAGACTTGAGGAACATGAAGTTAAACTCTTACAGCACTCTGAATATTTATAAGGAAAGAGAGATTTCACAACTACAGCTCCACAACATATTAAGTACTTGCGGCTACTGTTACTGTCAGAAATGAGGGTCAGGGATTTTGTTTCATGTTAGAGGATCTCATGTCATGTGTAAATGCTTCAGATAGAGGGCACATATGATACCTTTATCCATTAACTGAGCAGTCTGACCAGACTTCTCAGTATGTTAGATTCTTAAGACTGATTATTTAGCATTTGAAATCCAGATGTACTGTATTAGTTTCAAACAGAAAAACTCAGTGTCTATTATTTTCATCTTCTTTCACCCCCAATAGAGGTTAAAGAAATGTACAAAGTCATCAGAACATGTGAATTGCTTTGTATTTTTTGAGAGAATCATGGAATCAAATAAGCATTATTTTTTAAAAGATACTGTATATCCAACCTCGTGGAAAAAAAAATGATGCAATTTTATAATGATTAAATAAACAGGAACATATGTCTATGATGGAATTCTACATAAAAATATTTTCGAAAGCTGTTCAATCTAGTTGAAATGGACTATCCTACCAAAAATGTTCTCCTTAATCACATGGGTTCTAAGAATGAAAGAGTTAATTGTAACAAAGACTTTATTTAATTATTTTTGCCACTTTTCTCTTTGCACATCTTAGTGGATTTACATGGCAAATGAAAACAATTTATTTAGTTCTTTTCGATTCTTTGAAATTGTGGTTTAAATGAAAGCATTTAAAAACAATATATAGTAAAAAATCCCCTTCTCTCAGCAGATCCTAAATCCTAGAAATGCTTCAGTACGTGATAAGAAGACTGCTTCTAAATCTGCAGAGCCTGACACAAAAAGGTGTATGCAAGATCAGGGATTCCAAAGTAATTCTTATTTCTTGTAAGAATACTGAAGAAGCACAGTTACATTTGCAACTGGATTTCCCCTTGGGACACTGGTACCACAGAAAACAGATTTTTCAGTGCAGTACATGTAGAATTAGGCATGTAACCAGATAAGTAGTACACAGTTACAGTGGTACAATTTATGCCCTTATGCACCTGGAGGCTTATGAAATATCAGGCACTACGTATTTTCTATGAGACTTAGGAGAAAATTAAAGAAAATATATTTGAAATATTTTCTTCTTCCCCCTCATTTTCATTTTTATGTTTATTTTCTTCCCTCTGGATATGTTTTCTGCTACATGTTAGAGGAAGAATTCTTTACTCACAGTAGCAATGATAGTAATAAGGAACTGCTGAGCATCTTTTAAATATCAGAAGTGGTATTTGCAGTGAAATATTTAAACAAAACTTCTGTGTGGTCAGAGATTCTTCTTTCTCATAGTAACTCCCAGTTTAAGTGTATGGGCAGAAGGAATCTTATTCCTCAGTCCAAGCATTTTGTTTTTCTTGACCTTTTATCTCACACAGCCTACCTACATTTTCCCACGATTTAGGATGCCAGTCATGACTATCAGATAGCCACTGTCCTTCTCACACCTACATATTGTTTTTCGAGTGTTACCTTTATTTACTCTTTGGGATGTCGATGCTGCAGGCTGTAAAGCAAATTGTATAAGAAGAATCACTTCTCATTAGAACTTCAGCCCACAGAGCCAAAGATTTTACTGATGTGATCAGTATTAGCTGTGATTGATTATCTCTTCTTTTTGAGATGGCCCACACTAAATGATTTTTCATTAATTGTTTTCTGTGATCTGGGATTTGTCATTGTATGACAACAATTTCTGAAGGAGGGCAACTATCATATGTATGGCTATTAGTTGATAAAGTAGCATGTAGAACAAAACTTTGTCTGTGGAGAGTAATCCATTGAAGAAAACCAAAATCAACTATTTCTTTGAAGTGAATCCTAAAAGTGTCATCACTAAGCTAATTATGAATATATTTGTGCTTTATTAGAATTATTAGATTATGTATAAATAAGGTGAATAAATTAGTCCTTAGATAAAGCAGTTGATTTTGGTTAATTTTGATGACAAAACTAAATTTTACTTTCAATTCTATCAAGGTAATATCCCTGGAAACATAAGAATTTGGTAATACCTATATTAGGTCGTTAAAGTACTCTAGTGTCCTCCTTTCTGAAATGTAAAAGGTCAAAGAACAGGGACTTCAACTCCTCATTATAGTGTCTTGAGCTGCTACTGTGAACCCTAAAGCCTTGAGAGAAAAGTTATCTCAAGATATTTCCCAACTCTCAATTTTTCTGACTTCAGCTCATAAGTGTTCCAAAGGCGTTTCCATCACAGTAGTTAGCTGAGCTTCTCAAGAGCTCTCAGGGTTAATAATTACAGTCATTTTGCTGTACATATGACAAGTCTCACATTTATTTTGCATGTATCATTTCAGTTACGATTGAGTGGTGGCATATGAAGTTGTGGAACTCTATGGACCATGAAAATTCAAATGGAAAGGCAGTTCCCTGTCCTACAGATCTTACAATCTCTGTGAAGGGCAGATGGAAACTGAACAACACTCGAGCACAGAAAGCAATGTGTCTGTCCTGGTCCTCATAGTGGGGAGCACATTCAGCGCATCATGCATGTAACCGTTCTATGCTGTTCAGGTTCTCATTATTAAAGAAAAATTCTTTTCAGCTTCCCCTTTAATTTGTTTTTGAAGCTCCCAGTATATTGTTTATATGTGGGCTTGAGGTAATTTTCCCAGAGTCTTGAGAAAGTCCTGATCACACAGCAGAAATCATAGAGCCTCAAAAGAGATGATAAAGATCATTCCAAGTCAACACATCGTCTCTGCTCCCTCCTTGTTTTAATCATGTAAAGATGAGCGAAAGCACCTAAAAAACTGGTCAGATGAAGCAAATTTCATGGAATGTATTCTTTTTCTCCAAAGCACACATTATGCAAAGCGAAAAGTGGCTGACTGAACTGCTCATATTGAAGGACAGTGAAATAACTGAGAAGATCAGAAACAGGATCATCTTCAAGCCTAATCTACAGTGTCCTAATGGCTAGTACTGCTCAGTGCCATTTTCAGTGTCTTCATGAGGTCAGTCTTTAGAGACCTTCACTGCCACCAATTTCCCAGGTTTGGATTTATGCTACCAATGCATGGCACGATCTGAATTTGTTTAGGTGTTGGTGTTCTTCCATAGTTTGTTATAGCACTCTGATATCTTTTACTACTTCAAACAAGACCTTCTCTTAGAGCCCCTGCTGAAGCTCATGGACCACTGGCATTTTTTTCTGGTAGCAATAAGTACTCCTTATCCTTTTTCACATAATCTGTATGTGCAAGATGATGGAGGATCCCCTTGTTATTTCTAACCTCTGAGGTCATCTCACTTTCCCTTCCAAAAGACAATCCTTCCTATGATTAGTTGGCACTAAGTAGTTTCTGGGTGGCTCTCTCATTCGATTGACTGAAGAAGGAGCTTAAAAAGCTAGTTTTGCCTGAGTAGCTAATTTTATATATGGTTGAATGTCATTTTAGGAGCCTCATTTTAAATGGTTAGTGGTAGGAAGGAATTCCAGCCATCTTGTGTAACTAATCATATTTCATTAAAATGCTGATTCCAGTGGTATACCAGACTTAAAATACATCTCTTTTCTGTACTTCCTGTTTTATATCAGAACCAAAGACTTTTTTTTTCAATTTGTTTTCCTTATCTAACTCTTTTTTCTGTTATTTTCTCATGCATTTCTGACTGTATATCTAAAAAAACCAACTGTGCATGACTTGTGCCAAATCATCTCATTTTAATGAAATCAGAGAGATTGTGGAGATGGGTGATGTGACCCCCTTCTTCTGCATCACATCACACCATATGCTACTGTTGTAATTTCTACTGAACTGCAATACTGAATCAACATTTCTGGTTCTTCTGAGATGAGGACTTCATGTTCTGCTAGTAAAAAAACCCCATATTTTTGCTTTTACACTCCACTAGAAGCTTGTGAAGAAATACCATATTTTTCTATGCTCTCTGACAAAGTAGCAGAGTGATAGAATTAGAGGTGTATACAGTTCTCTTGTTAAGTTTTGCAAACTATGCTTCACCTCTATAATTTCCTGTAGCTTCTGAAAGACCTTCAAGTAGCAAAGTTCCAAAATTTATGTGAGAGTAAAACCAGTGTTTTACTCTCACAGGGGACTTACACATGATAAGTGTGAAAGGTACTCAGGGAATGTCTTGCCAGAAAAAAAAAAAAAAAAAAAAAAAGGCAAAACTCCAAGACATAAAGAAAATGTTTTTTTCTTGGAAGATATTTTTCATTGAGAAAATGCCAATTATATGTATCACAGTTACAAGAAGCTAAAGAATCGGTTCTAGTTTAACAGGATTCACATATTCAGCATGCCTAAAAAATGCACATCACTAACTAATAACGGTTGGGTTGTTTTCCATCTGAAATGATCCAATATAAAACTAAAGTTCCTTTCCATAATAAGTGTTGAAAACTTGCGGAGAAAAATATATTATTCATCTTCTAACAATCTTAGAAACACTTTCCAAATAGGGGCATAATTTTATTTCCTTTTTCAGCAGGGAATACCTTCTGACCTTTTTCTGACATCCACAATGAAGAATTAATTGTTTCTTATTACAAACATTATTACAGGCACCTGATTCTCCCCTTGGTGACACTGATAGGTTTCAGGAATTGCTCTATGGCAGGCAATGGATTTATTCCAGTATATAACCAGTGCACATGAAAGGAGGGTTGTGCCTCTTTTGACGCATGTAGTATACTATGGAACAGTCACATAAATAAGAAGTGACTACATTGATCTATACCAGGTTCTAGTGTAAAGATTTTGAATTTATACATCTTTAAGGCTAATATAGAACTGTGTGGCAAGTATGTAAGAGTAGTAGACCCCTTGTCATATCTACCAGTCCCACATAGTGGCCTACTTACTGCAGGATGTCTCAAATGGTATTAAATGTCAATATTGAGGAAACTAAATAATATCTCAGATGTCTGGGAAACCCTCAGATTAAAGAACAAAGCATTGAGGAACAGATTTATACTTCCTATATATTGAGGGATTAAAGATATAAATATTTTTAATTTAGGTTCCTGATGTGAGGTGTGGAGGAATGAATGCCCTGAGGCACATATTTTCTTGAACATGGGACTTTAAAGTTGAAACTTTGAATGTCTTCATGCATGCTGAGAGTCTCATTTCATTTCTTCCAAGGATCAGAAGCAGAATACAGGGGAAGACAGACTTTTATAGTCCTGGAGTATTCATCATCATTACTTTTAGCCCTTGACAGTTGTTCACATGCTTTCTTTTTATGTATAAAAAGATTCATAGATTCACAGAGTGTTAGGGGTTGGAAGAGACCTTTACAGATCATCTAGTCCAACCCCCCTGCCAGAGTAGGATCACCTAGCGGTGATCACACAGGAACAAGTACAGGCAGCTTTTGAAAGTCTCCAGAGCAGGCAACTCCCCCACCTCTCTGGGCAGCCTGTTCCCGTGCTCTGTCACCCTCACAGGGAAGAAGTGTTTCCTCATGTTCAGGTTGAACCTTCTGTTTTCCAGTTTATAACCATTGCCCCTAGTCATGTCACTATCTACGAGAGAAAGCTCATAGATTTAGAACTCCATAAATGCTCAGACACAAATTATAGGTTTTTGCGTTATAAAAGGGAAAAGCCTTTCTCAGACTAAAAAAATCCCATAGAAAACAAAAGAAGAATGAATATAGTTCTCAAGAGCTGTTGGCCTCTATGTTAACTGTCATGAGAAAGAAAATGAGACAAACAACTAAAGTTAACTCCTTCCCAAAACTATTGACTTGCTGGCAAAACATATTTTCTGCATTTTAATGTCTCAAACCTAAAAACGTACATGAAAGTATTTTAAATTTCCTGGGATGGTTACATATCTATTCAGATTTTCTTTATATACACATAATTTGCAGACTGTTTATCAAACAGGAACAATAGATTTCAAATTTCTTTACACAGAAACAAGTAATTTTAATGATTCCCTTTGATCATGACTTTAACTGCAATTGTTTCCTTGGACAACCTGTCCAAAAGTGTGTGTAAAATTTAATTTTTAGATGGACCATGGAGATTGGGCAAGAACGGAATAAATATTTTCTAACCTGGGAAATGTATAAGATGTGTGCAGAGAAGGGATAAATTTGTATAGAATAACAGCAATGGGTGAGGAAAACTGTTAAGATGACAGGACTTGATTGAAATGAAGTCCTGGATGAGGCTTTGAGGAACCTGACCTAGTGGAGGGTGTCCCTGCCCATGGCATGAGGGTTGGAACTAGATGATCTTTAAGGTCCCTTGTAACCCAAATCATTCTATGATTCTATGAAGTGAGTAGCAAAGCTGTCAAAAACATGCTTTGCTGGTGTTCCTTCTGCCCCTGTGAGCAGTGATGAGAGAACTCCTCAAAACTCCTAAACCACGACAACCATGAGAGTCTTTCCACATGGCAACATCCTTACTTTTGTAGGGATCCGCAGCTGTCATGTGCCATCCAAATGCCAGCAAGTTGATGAGGAGTAAACTTACCTGGAGGAGCTGTCTTGATTTACACCTGATGATCTGCCTGATGATTTACTGCTGTTCTTTATTTGGGTGATTGAGTCTGTGAATGCTACTTAGGGCTCAGACTTTATACAGGGAAAGTAACCTCTGTGCTTCAGTTCTCTTAACTGTATGCCTGGCAAAATGAGCTTGTGTAGGAAGTGGTTAGGTGCTCAGGTTTGTTTTCTGATCACCGGCCTTTGTACATTCTTGTGCTGAAATACTGAGATGATATTTTTCTAAACATGCAAACCTATCAGTATTGTCAGGCAAGGATATTTCAAGAGTCAGACTGAGGACAGCTTACCTCTTCACCTACTTCCTCTACCTATAGATATGAGCTAGAAGTGAGATATAAGTGGTCAGAAACCAGAAAAGTTGAGTAGGGGAGTGATGATGCCGGCAAGCTTCCTCGTTTAAGGTCTATGTGGTTGATGTATCGGCAAACACTACAAACAATGAAAACGAGCTGTCTGGAAAGTGAATGGTTTGTAATGATCATGAGTACCAACACTCAGATGGACAACTCTGCAGGGTAAGGTGAGAGTTTACTATAAGTAGGTAGAGTTTTGGATGATCTCATGTCTAACAACAAGCAGAGAAGTAGCCTAAGAGACAGACAGATTCAAATTTCACAATATAGGAGTAAGTGAGAATAAGTCTACTGATCTCAGTAGTTTGAATTCAGCAGACACCTTGTCAGAAGAGTCCAATAGGCAGAATACAAGCAGTAGCAATAGAAAGTTCATAAGCTAATTGCATATGTATTTCATAGAAAAAGAAAGTATACCTAACATTCTTTTCAGGAAACATACACAAGAATAATGATCTAGATATTAACTTATGAAATGTTGCCTACAGTAAGTTACTCTTGCGTGTCTTTCTACCGTAGACAAAATGAATTGGAGGCTTTGACTTAATATGATGAAAATCATCTGTATTTTCTTCAGTTGAGAAGTTTCATTGAGACTTTATATTAATGTTTCATTATATAAGAGATGGGAGAGAAATCTCCCTGCTTTTCTCTGCCAAATCTTTTATCAGACGAGAACATGTATTTCTGCAGTTGTGTGAAACAGAGAATTGCAGATGTTCAGAACCTGTATCCAGAAGTCACCCTTTTCTTGAGGTCCCTAACACCAATTTCAGTCATGTGTAGAAAGAGCTACTTTAATGCTAGCAGGGGGACGTTAGAAGGTGCCCTATTGATAATGTGTTGCTTTGGTTCTTGGAGTTGTTTAAGTGTGTGTGAAAAAGCAACAGTCAAACAAAAATGTTTCTGCTTAAATTTCCATCACTGCAGAGTCATGCTTTGAGGATTTTGAAGGGAATAAGAAGTAGAAGATGAATAAAAATTTGATGAATGAAACCTCATTTATACCTGGCAAAATCTGCCTGATTCTATTAATATTAACAAATATTACTGGCTCCTCACTAGGCTGGGCAATGTAACATTCCTTCTTATTCTTCTTCAAAAAAAATTGTATTTAAAAAATCTGCAAACTACAGGCTATATAGTAAATATCTTTCTCTGAGACTTAAAGTACAGGGTGGACAATAACTGTTTTTATATGTGGAGCTGCCTGCATAAATGACATTACAAGCATTTCTCATGCTATCCTAGTTTCAGCTGCCTTACCACTTTGCTGAACTATAAAAATTATTAGAAATAATCAACTTCATCTATACAGCTTGTATTTATTAGCTTTTTGTATAATTCAGAAGTAATAGCTGATGGGACACTTTATTAATAAGTAAATACTGGGGTGGAAAAGTTGCTTATGCCAAAGTCATTCTTAAAATCAGTTTGTCAAGTTGCTATTGATTTTTGTAGTGTGGTTTTGAAAATTGACAGAAAAATTGCTTTTATGTGAAGGATATGTTTTTTGTTGTCCCACAAGAGAACAGTCAATTTAGGCCTCCCTGTGGCTTTCAAAACATCTGATTTGTTTTGCCAAGCTGTAAGTGATGAGTCAGGAACTGCTTTACAAGATCAGCCTGCAAGGAAGTGTTGGACACCTTGTGACCAGTAACATATATCAGCTGTGCTAGAAAAGCCAATACCATTTGCACACCAAAGGGTTAGATAGTTCTAAGCAATATAAAACCAGGTGTTGAAGAGCTCTCATGGGATGATTTGGCATTTTATACTGGATTTTTCAAAATATCCAGGGAAATTCAGCATCCAAATAACACATGATATCAATGCAAACTCTGGAAGTGTTCCTCTGTGTTGGGTTTACATGGCAAGATTTTAATAGCAGAGGGAGCCAAAGCAATGGTTTCTCTGAGATGACACCAGAAGCTGCTCTTATTTTGGACAAAGTCAGTTGCAGCTGATTCCAGGACTGAGCCACAGCTGGCCAGAGCTAAGTCAATCAGCAACGTTGGTAACATCTCTGTGATAACATACATAAGAAAGGGTAAAAACCAGCTGTTGAACAGCATCTGGGAGAGAGGAGTAAGCATATGTGATCCATAATCCTGCAGACACCCAAATCAGTGTAGAAGGAGGGAAGGAGGTGCTCCAGATGCCAGAGCAGAGATTCCCCGGCAGCCCATGGTGAGGCCAGCTGTGCCCTGCAGCCATGGAGGGTCACGAGGGAGCAGAGACCCACCTGCAGTCCAGGGAGCACCTCACGCCAGAACAGGGGGATGCCTGAAGGAGGCTGTGACCCTGTGGGCAGCCAGCACTGGAGCAGGCTCCTGGCAGGAGCTGCAGCCTGTGGAAAGAGGAGCCCAGGCTGGAGCAGATTTTCTGGCAGGATCTGTGACCCTGTGGGGATATGCCATAGAATAGGAAGGGACCTGTGCAAAGGACCCAGGCTGAAGGAGTTTGTGAAGAACTGCAACCTGTGTGAAGGATCCACAATGGATGGTGTTCCACAACTCTTGTGTCCACAGACTGTGTCCCATGGGAGGGACTCTACGCTGGAGCAGGGGAAGATCATGAGGAGCAACGTGCAGCAGAGATGAAGCATTATGAACTGACCACATTCCCCGTTTCCTATCTGAGGAATGCATTTCCCTGAATCTGAGGGTACATTTCCCTGCACCTCTCAGGGGGAGGAGGTAAAAAGTTGGGAGTGAAGCTTAGCCTGGGGAGAAGGGAGGGATGGGGGAGAAAGTATTTTTATGTTTGTTCTTATTTCCCATTAGCCTACTCTGTTTAATTAGCAAAAAATTAAATTAATTTCCCCAAGCTGAGTCTGTTTTGCCTGTGACAGTATTTGCTGAGAGATCTCCCCATCCTTATCTTGACCCATGACCTTTTGTTGTATTTTCTCCCCCTGTCCTGTTCATGGAAGGGCAGTGATAGAGCATGTTGGTGGGCACCTGGTGCTCAGTCAAGGGCAAACCCACCACATTCCCTTAGAATCCACTGAAATCCCATTCTTAACCTTGTATCTGTCCCACATATTTCCAGCCACTTAACTGGTTGAGCCAAGCTAGACCCTACTTGCCCTGGGAGGCCATACAGCTGCTGGGAGACAGAAGTGTGATTTTCTGCAGCGTGTGATCCAGCCTGCCCAACACCGCTCTCCAGCAGCTGTACAAGGAATGCAAGATGACTGTGCATCCACTTCAGGTGATTCATGTAATTGCCCAAGTCAGTGAAGTGAAACTGAACCTCAGTGCTTTCATTTGCACCCCTTGAACTTTCACAGGACACGATGTTAGTTGCACGTTCCACAAAGGATACCAGCTGCCCTAACCCCTTCAAAGACAGATAATCCCATGACTGTCATCAACCTTATGATTTAGGTTGCAGGTAACGGCAGGGTATCGCCATGTATTTTATTCCACCCATGTATTTTATACAGTCCTTGTGTTAGCTACAGTCTTAAAAGGTGAGTGGGCAACCCCTCCCTGTCGTAAATACACATTATATGGTCATTTATCTGCATGACACTACAATATTTAATTACACGTTCACCTACTGTGTCTCAAATAAAATACAATGCCCACATCACCTGAAGGAAAGCGTAGCACATAGAAATATCACTATTCATCTACTAGACCAAAACCTGCAGTGCTTGGTTTGTCTGGTATTTCTGCTACCAACACAATGAACATGCTGCATTAACATACTATCACTAAAAACATAAGGCATCTGATATAATGGGAATGTAACTCATAATCCTAAAACCTGTTCAAGTCTTAATATAATTAAATCATTAAATCTATCTCTATCTTTCTTTCAGAAGGTACTACGATGCATACCCACCACTGTGAATGTGTTAAGTAAAGAAAAAAAAAAATTAATATATATTTTCAAAGTCCAAAAGAAGCCATTTAATGCTGCAAAAGAGAGAATAAATTGCTGATCTTTTTTTTTTACAAATGGCTGGGAGTGTTATAATGTATTTGATTTTTTTTTTTCCAGGGGTAATCTTAGATGTAGAGTGAATGAAGTGAAGTCTGTTATCAATCCATAACATCTGCTGCAGTGTCAAGTGATGAAATGGGTGACTCCAGAGCCCAAGACAGCTGGGATGGCTTTCTTAATGCAGTAGGGTATTGTGCAAACAAACAGGCACTGATACCGTCTATGGTTGTCACAATTATTCAAGCTGGTGATACATCTTCCTGTATTAGCTGCTTGAGAAGCCCTATTTCTTTTAAAAGTAAACTACTGTATAACAATCACCCATTCTGGTCTCTAACTCAGTTGTGTGCAAACATAATAAAACATTGTAAATAAAAATAAAATAAAATTTGCAACCAGAGCAATAAAGCATAAAATAAGTATATAAGAGCTTGGAAAAAAAAAATCTACTCACAGTTTATAGAGCTAAGAAATAATGTATATGTTTGTAGTTGAATCTATACTGGCAAGATTATTCTGCATCTCTGTAGTTCCTCCCAGTTACAGGGAAATCAGGTACATCATTCACAGAAGTTAAAGACTGAGAGTAAGAAAGGAGAAAAAACACATATGGATCACTGAGAACATCCCTTTGACATTGTGAGATAATTATTGAGATGACTTAGGGGATTTTACATTAAGGGTAATATTAAAATATTTCAAGTGTAAGAAAAGAAAAATAATTTAGATTTAAGGTCCTACATATAAGCAACCATCAGCCTTAAGTCAACAAAGCATTTTCTGCTTACAGAGAATATAATAAAAAAATATGAATAAAAATGCAAGACAGATGTTGTTGTTAGAAAAGACTAAGACATCGCCTGATTTTCATGAAAATCTGAAAATCATAATTTTGATTTGAATTATGTTATTTATGGGCAGAATTTAATTCAACAGTCGCTTTCAGTCTCCAAAACTAAGAAACACGTGAGAGAGAAATGTGTAAATATAAGTGTATAAATTCAAAACATCTTTTTCTTTAATTATTTTGTTTTTCCAAAATGAAATATGCAAACTTTCAAGCAAATAAAAGCAACATTTCATTTTGGAAATTGAGTAAAAATTGTGGTATTTTAACGACCAAGATCACCAGAACTGAAAATAGAATTTTCAATTTGCACTTCATATTTTCATCAACCTAAATCCATTATATTTAAGTTGAGCTACAACGTGTTTTCTTTATTTTTGCTCAGGTATCAAACCAATAATAATTAAAAAAAAAATAAAAATCAAATGTTCACTTTGTACCAAGCTAAAGCCCAAAATTTTAGAATCAGATTTTTTGACCAAACTTTATCTGCCTTCCTTCCTTCTTTCTCAGAAAGAAAAAAAAAAAAAAAAGAGAGAGATAAAAAAAATGACCACTGTGAACTTGACATTTAACTCCCTCTTGTGCATCTGGGAGAGAGGGCACACAGACCTGTGGAACTGGTTCCAATCCCACTGATGATGATGAGGTTGTGGTGCAGAATGTAAGTTGCAAAACAAAGGACTAAAAAGTACGCAAAAGATGAAAACAGTGGTCTTGCTTGGATGTTCTGCCTGGTATATTTGCCACTGCCTCGCTATTGCTCTGAATCAGACATACACAGATCTTTCTGATTGATTCCTCTGGCATATCTTCAGGCATCTCAAAAAGATACATGTTCTAAGAAAGAGTGGTTGGGTTTTTTTCACATTAACTGATGCTGGTGATTTGTTTTGAGGTTGAAGATTCTCCCCTCTCTTTCCCAAGATGAACATAAATTACTAAAATGCCAATTTTATATTCTCACACATTCCTGACTTAATAAAAGTACCTTATTTGCCTAGATGTGTAGTATTGGTTATTGCTTACCAGGAGGCTGGAAGAACCCAAAGGAAGATGAATAGATTATGTTAGTTTAATTTGGTATGATCTGATTCTGTTAGATCTTCTCATCTGATTTCATGTTTTGAAACAACGAGTGGAGAGGGCAATTTTCCAACCTACGACCTTTCAACAAACCTTAAACCGCTCCTGAAACATGAAGGTCATTACACAGACAGTGTGTGGCTGTTGTCAGAAAAAAAACCATCGAAGGGCTAGACTGTCTACTGGGAGTCAGGCTGGGGACCCCCAGAATTGCTGGCTACCTCTTCCCCCTGCCAGGCAGGGAATTTACAGTTTTGTCAGTGAGACTTGTAGCAAATGTTAGGGATCAAGTCTGTTGGCACAGTTGCTTCAAAACATTTTAACATCCCTGAGTTGTAGACTGTAAATTATTTTCTAGGCAGCTTTTCATAAGCACCAACTTTACTCTATTGCTAAAGCAACGCATTAGCACAGAGCAGCGAAGAAAGATGCTGAGAACATGCTGGGTCAAGGAGAAGAAGGCACGGCTTCGTGATAGAATAACTACATTGAAACACAACTCATCTGTGAGAGAGAAGACAGTTCTCCGCCAGCACTGCAGAAACAGAAAGGAGCTAGGAGACATCTTCAAGGAGAGGAAGAACATCTAGATGCTAATGAAAGAGAGAAGTACCAGACTTGCCAGCATCAGGAGAACCTGAGGATCTTATGTAGTAAAGACTTCTTCCACACTGAAGGAATAATCTTTATGTGGAGACCTGCAGATAAAAAGAATTAATACCTGTTTATTTTTCTTGTGTTTCCAAAAAAATGAACTTCAGGTGATCTTATACCTTTCTCTCCATTCCTTACCTTTTCTTTTCAAAGACTTTCAGTCTGAAAAAAGTGCCAGCCACTAAGAGGGAGAAATTTCAAGTGTGTTAAAATACTGAAGGTTTCACTGAAGTGGCAGCATGTAGGAGAGAGCACATATGAGGTCCTGTATTAGGGACCTCAATTAGGGAAAAACAAGATGGAAAATTCAACACCAGCAGCATGCAAAACTATGAACATCAATTGGTTATATTGATTCTGAAACCATTTATCTGTTAGACTGAGAACTGAGAGTGCTGCAGGTAACTTCCATTATTCACGTCATTCATTCCAACCACTTAAAAAAGACTGAAAGCCTTAAAAACAGACCAGTAACCTGCCTCATCTGGGTTTGTTTCCTACTTCATTTTCAAAGCTTGACTCTCCTTATGTAAAAATATTAGCTGAGGTAATTTAGACAGAGATAGGAATACATGATTTTTCAGTACTTGTCCCTATCTTTTGCTGACATGCCACATGAACCCTGTAAGCATGTGCTCACAGCACATCTGTTCCTACCATGAACGGGTTTGCCATGGATTTACCTGCTCATGGTGCAAGAGACTGCTTGTTCTACCTTTCTTATCCAATTTAGCTGCCTTAAAAAGCTAATTAAAAGGGATCTCAAAGTCTGTTTCCAAAAGTAAAAGGAAGCTGCCAAGTCCTTGGAGAATTTCACTGGTTGGAAGACACCAATGAGAATTAGAGCGGTCATTCAGCAACTCAGGCTAGGGAGAAAGCGTATATCAATGCTGGAAGTACTCTCCAGGTTCTTAATTTCTTTGTAGATCCTCTTCGGCAAAAGACAGTCTTGCTGCTGAAATTTTCCTATCTATTACGTAGAGAAATGTTGATCTGTATTTTTCCAAGCCTGTGTATAGGTTAATTCACACTGACCATGAGAAAAATAAAAGCATGATTATTAACAAGCCTTTATTGTGCTTTCATCATTCTTTGCTGTGGAGACTGAATCAGATTGAGCAGATGATCAACTCAGGTAATTAGTGAAACGACTGAATTTATTTGAAGCTCATCTGTTGCAAAACCTGTATACAAAGAGCTGGACGGTCTTGTGTTCTGCTTTACTTCTGTACAAGTGAGACACAGCGTAGGACGGAACTGGGACAGTGAGCAACAGACCAAGATATTGCAGCATGGTCTTAAACTTGCCTCCATATAATCTCCTTGCCCAGTTGCCTACTGACCCCTCTCCTGTTGACTCAGAAGTTGGTCATATGTTTCTAAGTTTTAATTTCCCTTTGTCCCTTTATGAAGTTGCTTGGGGATTTTAGGGGGTTTTTTCCTCCCTCAGGAATTGAAATAGTTTCTGGTGCTTTGTCATTTTAAAAAGATTTTGAAAAGGATATAAAAATCTTGCAAGCAATTTGCGTCTGTAATGCAGGCTAATTGATATTGGCACAGGGTGAAGTGGACAGAAATTGAAAACATGAACGATACTGATACTTCACCAGTAACCAGGTGCATATGCACAGAACCTTTATTGATTATTATGCAGATATGTGCATATACTCAGCAGAACCAGATTAAAATAAAACTGGGTTAATATTATGCAGACTGAAGAAATCTGATATCTTTCTGGTGGACAATGTAGGCTTTATAGTAGGGCTGATATATCAATGGAAGTGCTGTTATTTGGGTTCTGTAGTGAAGCTGAAAATAGTTTTGGTATCATACCTTGTATATTTCATGTGTTTCAGTTTTTCTGTTTGTTAAATAGGGATGTTTGCAGGATTGATTGATTTTTTATTTTTATATTTTTCTATAGGAAATGTTTTTTTCACACAAACTGAAATTTCTAAATTAACTTTATGAATTTGTATTGATTGGTTTTGTCTGAACTCCAACCTCTAAATGACCCTAAAAACACCAAAATGTGCATCTTAGGGCTTGCAATGTTTTTGTTTTGAAATGTACTTGGATTTCATTTGGCTGATTGCAAAAAAGTCAGTCATTCTCATGACTTCAGAAACCTGTTTCACCTTGGACATCCAAAGGGTTAAAAATGTCAGTGGGAGATCTGTGTTGATATCTCTGTTCTACTGGTGGATATTCTAAGGTACTGGAATTTTAGCTAGGCTTCTGAGATTTCAGCTACAACCTTTTTTTTTTTAATGGCACTCTCATATTTGTGGCATAATCATAGACATGTTCTGAACCTCTTTGCCTTCCAGTGCATGTACCATGATGTATTCTGAGAACGTGACAATTAGATTATGTTCCCCACACAACAGGGCAGGCATGGTTCTCGTTCCCACAGTGTGGATTGGAGCAAGGACCTGGAACTTTCTGATTGAAATTATTCTTCTTGCTCAGGCATCTTTTTGACTGTGTGCTGAGAGTTTCAGTGAGTGAAAAAAAGTTCCACAGGTATAGCTGGGAAGTAGGATTTGTCTGAGGGTAGATATACTTGCAAACACAAATAACGCTCTCAGTTTTCCTAGGGGGACACTTTGTTATAGCAGAGTTACTTCCCAAGCTATTTATTCAGTTTATCCACTTTACAGCCTTTGGATACACTGATGAAGCTCATGCCACATTTGAAAGACAAGAGCTCTCCTTCATACGCTGTACATGCACCTGGCCCTTCCTCCGTGGTTCCACACTGAGCTGAACATCACTTCTGGGCTGGCAGTACAATTGTATGGGCTTGATATTAATGGCCAGTGTTATGGATTCATACACCTCCATGCTGGTATCCACAAATATAAATGATTCATGGTGACAATTTCAGACGTGCTACTAAATGCTCTTATTTAGGCAAAATACCAATTCAAGCAAGAATAGAGGGTGCATTGTTACATGCTGAAATAAGGGGTTCTTTCGTGCCAAAGGATGTATAATTTGCACAGTGGAAAATAGTTTCTGTATTTGAGCTCTTTCTCAATAAACGGTAAATCTGGTGAGAAATGAAGCTTTCCTTTTGGAGTACAGAGAAAGAGAAACTACTTGTAAATTCAGATTAAATTTTGTGAGTGGCTTTGGCTGAAAGAAAATAAAATAAAGAGTTTGAATGTGCCACAGTATATGTTTTCACATTTTCTAAATGAGTTCTTTCTTTTAAAAAATGCTAACTCCTTATCAGTATTAAAAAAGTAAATTTCTTGACATTTAATTTCAAAACACTTTATTTTGCTTAAAAACTGACATATACAGAAAGTGGAAAAAATATAGATTTAAATCACCTAGAAGCAAAGTGGACTATTTAATTTAAAATCAACATAAAATTATAGGTCTACTTAATTTTTTTTCTTTTTTTGGGTTTTTTTGGGGTTTTTTTTTTGCTAAACTGTACAGCTTATATCAGTTTGACTTTACCATTTTCCCTCAGTTTTATTCTGGCCATCAACATGTAAAATGTACTATGGACCCAGCTTTCCTTTGGGTTTCCTATATAGCCTCCCTTTGAGAGAAAGTAAGTCCTGTGTGTCCCAAACAGGAATCCAGTGCTGCTATCTCAAATTCCAACTTTTACTGATATATGTGTCATTAGGAAAAAAGAGGTATGTATTGCATCTTTATTTGCTACAATATTATTTGAAACTCCCAGTACAGGACACTTGTCTATACAAGGTTGCCCCTATATAAAAAAAGGGGTATTACTATATTTCTCCTGCATGGGCATAAATATGGTGTTGTTTCAGAACAAGGTCTAAACCCTGTGTTTGTATGTTGAGAGAAATAAGATTAAATCCAGCCAGTCTCTCCCTTTTGCAATATTTTTCCTCCTGCTCTGCAGCCTCCTCCTACCCCTCTCAAACCAGCTGGCAGAAGAAACAATTCATAAATAGAAATACTTGCCCCTAGTTTATAGCAGGTGTCCACTGATGTACTATGACATTGCAGCTAATTACAAGCAGGAGATACCATTATCTAACTGTGTCTAATTCTAAAGCAGCCTTCCTGAACAGTAAATCACCCTAGTAAGTATTCAGATGGGCAAAACGTAGCTACCCACAGTAAGAGTAGTAAAAACCCTCACATATCCATCCCTCTCACCAGAAATATAGTACTCAGTGGTCACTGGTGACTAGCATTTCTCCATTCTTCCAGACCATTGTTCCTTTTTGTTCATACCTCTAGAGCCTCACACTAAAACACTGAAGAAAAAATGTAATCAATAAGACCTGGTCCAGGAACCATCCTCAGTGTATTTCTAGTCTAGCCAACAAAATTACAGCAAAGATAGATTTGGCTGGTGGCAATGATCAAATATCTTTAAGAACTCATCTTGCACAGCACAGAATAACATATTGCAGTTATAACCTTCAGCTGCATTAGTATCCAGCACTCCTGGAAAATATCTCCTTCTGTTTTATCGGACTAGCAAGCTACCAATGAAGATGAATTCTTGTTCAGCGTAGCATCCTGGACTGAAAAAGAATGTAGTCAAAAAGCATGACATTTGTCTTCCCATCAGAAAACCAATAAGCACACATACAGGGGAAGCAGGAGAGGAGAAATAAACGTAAACATTAGTTTAAGAGATCTTCTAATGTGCAATATTTATATCTAAATAGCAACTAGTGTTACATGCAGTACTCTCAGGTTTGTGAAATATATCAAAGTACAGCAAATTGGAATGAGTCCTGAGTTTCCATTTACTTTATCTAACCAGACGTATCAATTCTTTTTACTCCAGGCTGATAAAGTAGAACTGCAGCAGACAAATGAGCTAACGGAGCTGACATAATGTGTTGTCACAAAGAAATGCTGGATTAAAAAAAACCAAAACACAACCATGACTTTGATCACCTCTGAGGCTCCTACTTTACACAACTCAAATTAGTTGTTTACTCATTCTTTAGGGAACGTTCAGTATTACTGGGAGGTGAGCAAAGAGAAAAGGAGTGTGCCTGTGAAGGGAATTTACTTCCATTTTCTCTTTGGCTTTTAAGTGGCAAAATGGAAGGTGTGAGGTCTTCGTGCTGGTCCTCTGTATTATTAATAACAAAAAGTCAATGGCTTCAACAGGAATAGGGTCGACTGCTTTAAGTTTACAGGTTTTTTTCCTTGAACTCAATGATGCCTTGCATGATGCCTACTTTAAGTAACATAGGTATAAAGGTCTGATTTGAATTATAAAACAGAAGTACCAGAGATGTGCCAGATGAGAACTAGAAGACCACAGCTCTGGCCTTTGTTGCCAGCAGTATAAGGGTGTGATCATCTTTGATGACTGCCATCACGGAAATGGGAATATAAAGTTATAATCCAATTATACAAACTATCATTGTATCTGACCTTATCAGATTGGTTTGTGTGTGTGTGTGTGTGTGTGTGTGTGTGTGTGTGTGTGTGTGTTTATTACTACAATTTTATTTCAAAAAATGCCATTAGACCCATTTTACTTGCAGGGACCTGAATCCCAAAGGGTTACAGTGGAAACCTGGGGCAGGGGCAGAAGTTATAGCTACCTTTAGGATAGCCACACAAAATGAATAGCTGGATCATCTTTTTTCTCTCCTTAAGTACTGTGTGCCACATATCCACGTAGTGAAAACTGATATAGTTCTACTGAGATTAGGACTTTAAAGACAGGAGATATCATTCATTTGTCAGATCCCCCACGCGTCAGATATAAAGTAGGTTCCTAAAAACAGTTAGCAGGTGAATAAGAAATATAAAACAAAGAATTATGAACTGTGTTCTGATTTTTTTTTCCAAGTGTAGCACAGTTACAATCAAAAGCAGGTTTGTTCAAGGAAAGGTTATTGAATTCGGCAACAGTCATTTAAATCAGACATCTGCAGTCTCTGCTGTGTAGTCGCAGGGTATCTGAGTACTCTGATATAAACCCCATCAACGATCTTAATAGTGGATGCAGGAAGCTTCCTGAGAAGTTCTGTTCTGCATTTTCAGGTATTGTTTCTCATGTATTTACATCCATACTTCAGATATCCTTTTTTCCTCTTGTAGCTTTACTGGGCCTTCAGAAGAAGGTGCTGTTGAGAAGCAAACACTGAGTGCTGTAAAACAGAATGGTGCATGTTCTTTAAGCATATTGGTAAACAACATTGAAAGAAATTTTGAAGCCGGGAGAGATTTCCATGTTTGTACGTAGCTCATCAGTGTTTATCTAGGTGCTTCTCCAGGCTGTTACTAATTTCATGGCATTTTTTAGAGGAATTTTTGGTTCTTGACTCACTGAATAAAATGAGCAAATGACAGAAAACACAAGAGGTTTTGTACAGTCTCTGGTTCTCCAGCACAGTACTGGAAGACACCCCATCCTTTCACCCAATTACTTCAACCATCTTTTTTTATTATTATTTTTGATTAAAACAGCCAGAAATCCTGGCTTTGTATTTGGTAGGGAATTGGTTTCATCTGTCATTAACAATGTAAAACCAGGTAAGCTAGAATTTCCTCTAGAGTCGCCAGGGTAAATGATGGTTGAGCCTGCACTTATATATAGTAATGTAAATAGGTAGCAAAGGTGGAATGGCCTGAGATACCTCCCCTCTATGATGACTGCTGAAGGATCTGGTTTAGGGGAAAAAAAAAAAAATCACATTTGTAAAAGTCCTACATTGTCTCAAAGGAAGAGAAGGGGTTTTTTGCTTGTCAGCTGACATTCAGTCATGCAGACCTTTAATGTGAGTCTGGGACCCTTACCAGAAGCAGAGGCTTGCCAAATACCGTCAAATGCATGATAAAATCTCAAGTTGGTGAACCTGCTAGCTGCATATCAAATTACCAATTGCCAGTTGCCCAATGGCAGAGAAAGGCTGCCAAATAATCCCTGTACTGAAATACAAGGTTCAAACCATCGCAAAGAACAAACAGATCCTCCAAAGAATCCTTGTGTACAGATAACTTGCAAACAAAACAGAGCCTGTGTCCTCCGGTGGATTAATTGGTACAAGTACTTGCCATGGTCTCATCACAGCTTTGATTCTGTAGCCTGAAGGAAAACAAAGCTTTTGTTGCCTGCAGTGGTATCAGAGATGGTCTGTTTGCTGGTGTAAAGAGTGAAGGATTATTCCTGGAGGTGCTTGCTGGCACACACGGGATTGATCACAGATCCCTCTTAAAGTTAGCTCGGTAATAAATGTACAACGTGCTTCTCAGTCTGACAAATTCAGACGTGATATTAAATAATGGAGTCCAATAAGAAACCAATGAACCTTTATCTTCAAAAAAATGCATTTTTGATTGTATCATTGCAAAAGAACTGGTGTGTTTAGATATAGATAGTCAGGACTATTGATTGTGCAGTCACACCAGGCTAAAAGGCAGATGGTTATGGTACTGTTTGATCTGCAACAGTTCGGTGTGAAAAATCTCACTGGAACTAACTCAACAATGGAAATAACAAAATAGTGCATCTTTGTTTGGATAATGGGTACCCAACCAATAGAGAATCATGAACTCTACTAATGTTGATGTTTCCACTGATGAAAACTCACTGAAGCAAAGGGAAACCGAATCAAGGCAAAATCTATTCTTCTGTGTAAAAAAATTGAAATAAACATGTTTACTTGGATTGCACATGTGGATTCTGACATGTTTATTACTTTCGGCACCAGCTAATCTGTTAATTTTCCCTGTTCTTTGGTTAAATCACGTATTTATGAATATTGTAAAACCTGATGAGAAAGACTGATTTTTCCCCCTAATTTTTCAGTGACTATATTCTACAGTGAATGCTGACACCCTGTGGACACAAAGAAAATGAACATTATTGAGCTATCGGTATTTAAAGAAATGCTTACTGTCAGAGGAACTCTTGCACAAATATAGATTTATGTTTCATATTTTAAAATAGATAGATATATTAACAGGAACTTAACATTTGCTCTAGGGTAGGAAACTTTCCCTACAGCACTTTCATTTTTCACAGTTCATAGGATTCTATTTCTGTATGGCAACTGCCTCATATCTTTTGTCCTGTCAGAAAAAGTAAGAGGGTAAAATGTTGGTGTTACAGCATAATCATTCGAGTTTTCACTGCAGAAACAGAGTCAATAGCTTCATTCCTCCACTTAAGGCAAACTCTTTAAATAGTAGAATGCTTTGAGTTTCGTGTTCGACCACCTCTCATTGTTGATTAACTGAATTCTTAAGCTACAGTGAATAATCTTTTCCAGCAAATTTACCACAGCGTAAACTGTAGGGAACAGCGACATCTTGTGGAAAAAAAAAATACTTTTCACAACTGGTACTGCTGTCAAGTTCTGAGGACAGACAGCTTTGCAGAATTACGTAGAGCTACAGAAACCAAAAAGTATATAATGTCATATATACATAAAATTACTTATAAGCACCTCATATGCTTAATGTAGAGTGTCTATATACATATACAACTATGCACATGGATACATATGCTTGTACATACACACACTGAGAGGGAAAATAGTGCTTCTAATATTTATTTATCTGGGGGTTTGTTTGTTTCTTTTGGGTTTTTTGAAACAATTGTTTCTGTAACTTGTGACTATGTTTCTGCTAACTTTATGAAGCATAGTGAATAGTCTCTGAGATTCTCTGCGTTTTTTTTTTTCTTCTTTTTTCTTCTGATGAATGAAAAGAAATGACAGGCCCTTTCTCACCAGAAAGCATTAAAAAAGAATAACATTGAACAAAAGCAGAATTATACAACTGAAGGAGCTGGTCTGCTGAATAGATCAGGTATAAAAATGCAACAAATATTAAAAAGCACCACTAAAAATTTGTTTCAGAGCCTGTTCAATATTTCCCTTGATACCTCATATTTCAGTCATAAAATACATGAACTAGTATGCACAGCAATTCACTGATGGCAAAGCACAAGGGGTGTCTGTCCTTTGGTAGGATGGAGCAGCAGTGGCATCTACTGGCCACGGCCATCTCACAACAGCTAAAAGTTCTCTTTTAAAACTCTACCAGGTTACATGCCTATGCCCGCCACTAGTAAATGCATGAGGGTGCAATACCTTAACCCATCTGCTGTTAGTGCCTGCAGAAGCCTATGTAGGCATATTTATGTTGAAAGTGGGTATATTTAGACTGTATATCAGGAAGAAATTCTCCCTGGAGAGGGTGGTGAGGCACTGAAACAGGTTGCCCAGAGAAGCTGTGGATGCCCCATCCCTGGAAGTGTTCAAGGCCAGGCTGGATGAGGCTTGGAGCAACCTGGTTTAGAGAAAGGTGCCCTTGCCCATGGCAGGGATTTGGAACTAGATAATCTTTAAGGTCCCTTCCAACCCAAACCATTTTGTGATTCTATGATGCAGAGGATAAGGCCATCTGAGCCTATGTTTTATATATTTCACAAGCTATGGAAATAAGTCCTATCACTAGCCCAGACAAGCAATCCTAACCCTATAGTTTACAGGCTACGCATTGCATGGAAAGCAGGGAGGACCCCTTCAAAAATGATGGGAAAACAAAGGGTTAGCTTTTCTTACGTATGATCTGATAAGAAAGTAAGGATGTATGAAAAAACTCAGTAATATCCAATCCTCTTTTGTCCCAGGAAAAAGTCTCAATGTTAGTTTTTCTATTTTCTAAAGTTTCTTGAGATGTCAGAAAAATATTGTTGTTAAAACCTGTGTATCACGTTAACACTCATGGAATGGTCTTGGCAGGTGCAACACTCAAATATGTCAAGCATGTTGGTTTATAAGGTTTAATAATTTCTCTTCATGTAATCTTGGAAAGGTAAACTCACAGTCCATTAAACTCAGAAAATGTGAAGATGTTTCTTACTGTTTAATAGTGGGACACTTAAAAAAGTGGCTTTGCATGAAGGTATTTTCTTTATAAAGTTTCTGGAAAGAAACTGTTTCTTATGAAGTTTCACTCAATTCAGTTCATCCAGTATCTTATATATCCACTTAGACAGACACTTTCTGATGTGGGATAAAAATTTATTTAATTATATTGCCTGGAAAATAGCTTAGGTATTTATTTTTCATGTAATTGTTTACACTGGAGATGTCTACATTCGTTGAGATGAATCTCACTTTAGTTGTCTGGTTAATGCTATTCATTTAGGTCCTAATTCAGCCATGAGCCATTTGATACAAGCTGAATCTTATTTTGGAAGGACCCAGTTCCCCACTTAGATCTGGGGTTGTGTCCTCCAGCAATGTGCAGCTTTCACTGACACCTTGCAGTGTCTCCAGGGACATTAGATGTTTATGCTTAGTTGACAACCTCCACAGTCACAGTGAGATACCTTTAGAGGGCAGTTTAGAAATTTAGGAGATATAGAATGAATCCGAAATATATGATCTAACTCTGTTGTTACTCAAGTTTACACATTGAGAGTTTGAGGGACTGAATACCAAGTAAATTAATAATGGGAGAGTTTGGATAGAAGGCAGATTTTTTGTTTGCTAAATATTAAAGAAAAATAAATGACTGAGTATATTGACCCTAATACTGAGTCAAAGATCGTCCTAGCCAACCATCCTGTCTCCAACAGTGGCCAAAAGTAGATAGACACTCCTTACACAACGGTGTTGAAGTGAGTTGTTTGTAACACCCACACAGTACCACACCTTGTGTTATGAGTGTATCTGGTAAGGTGGATCATAAAGAGTATGAGATGGGTAAGTGTGTCATGATATTTTCCCAGAATACTCTTGAACACCCTCCCAGGCTCCAGTAATCTGTGGTTCTGACACGTCTTGAGCTATGGGAGATGATTTCATGCATAAAACAAAACCAAATAAAACCAAACAAAAAAAAATCCAAAACTCTAAAAATAATGGATCTCTTGTGCCTTTAAATTGTCCAGATGGTATTTGAACTCATGAGGGACAAAAAAAACCAAATCAAAACCAACAAAAAAACCTCAACAACAAAACAACCCAACCGAAGAAAGCTCCCAACAAGATTTCATCAGCATTTCACCCAGGGTAGAACTGGGTACATGCTAAAAAACATTTCTGGCAAACTTTCATTCAGATTTCAAACAGGTGCTCTGCGGTTTTGATTCCTCTTTGCACTGTTGCTCATGCAGAGAAATAATTGGAGAATATTATGGGAAACAGCTGCATTCACATGCAAACAAGGGTATTTGCTCATGAACCCAGGTATTCATTATCGTTGTATGGTAAGCGTTCTCCCCACCCCACCAAACATTTCTTCCTGTGTTTAGTTTACATCAAAGGGAGTATTTCTGTTTTAAAGCAAAGCATGAATATATTTTCCCGAGTAAAGTCACTTGTGCAACATTCTTCTCTGTACCAAGAATATTCTTCAGCCATTCCACTATCTTTAGGGGGCAAGTCACACAAAGAAAAGACGACAGATGAGCAACAGATAGTAACCCACTGCAATCTTAACTGCAGTGTACAGCTTGTGAATCAACATAGCTGCTAGTTAGATGACCTCTGCTAACTCAGAGAAGGGAAGAGTGACATCATAAACCAGAAATCCCCTGAACCTGGAAAATCCCCTGCTCCTTTCCTGCACAGACAACATACCAGCTTTCAATGTGATATATATTCCTCCAATATTAGATGTCTAAAACTTGGTTGTATAAATCTTTCTAAGTCACCTAGGTGGTTTGTACTGTTATAAATCAACATCTTCTAGAGAGGAACGAATATGGAAACTATACCAACAATAAAATACATAATCTTACCTGCATATTCAGGAAGCCTAAGCAGGACATATTAGCACGAGTCTGACATTTTGTGCTGTTTATTCTAAGTGCAAATTATTTAACTTCTCCCCTTATCAAAAAACTTAGTTGTAAATGAAGCTGCTGTTATCATTCCCCTTTCCCAAGTGGTTAAATTAACAAGTTTTTTCTCTTATGGGACACAGATGCCTTTGTGGGATGAACATATTGGAAAAAAATTAAATTGTGATTTTTTCTTCAGCTCTCCCCACAGTCATGGCAACTTTTCTGTCCAGTATCTTTCCCTTATTTACACACTTATTTCTTCACAGGAGAAATTAAGAAAGGCTAGGTAGCATTTAAATTCTTAGTCTTAAAGCTAATGGTAAGTACAACCACAAAAATAGTGTGAGTTTAGCCACAAAAAACAGACGTGAGTTTGATTCAATTGCCTGAACACAGCTTCTACCACCATTTGAAATAAGCTATGGAAGCCAGCATTTCTACAGGGGTTTGTTTTCTTGTAGACGCCAACTAGGATATCCCAGGATACCCAAATACCTGATAAATACTACAATTATGAAATGGGATCTTAACCAATGCATGTATGCATGTGAAAGAAAAGAATAAGGAGGATAGTGTACCATTTAAGATACAAGGAAATGGTTAAATATGCTATGTACATCCTTTGCAGGAGGGAAAGTGAATTTTTTTATAAAATTCTGGTTACTGCATGAGGTGTTGAAGGTATACCTGTTGTCAAAGCTTATAAGGAAATGTATCTTGGTATCCTTTTCACTGTAATAAATGGATCACCTATCCCTAGTCTGATTGTTTCAGGGGGTGTTTTAGGTGTTCAAGAAGTTTAGAAGGTATGGCCCATTGGAACTGCTCAGATGACCCCTAGAGTAGAGTCTAACAGGAATTTAGACTGCTGACATATGTGGATTACCTTTGGGCTCAGCTAAAGTGGGATTAAGCCAAAACTACAGACTCGTGTCTAAGTGCCATCTGAGAAGCCACAGACACTGATAGCATCCACAGGCACGTGACCAGTGTGATAACGAATCTCTCAGAGACCCATGCTCATCAGAGTACCAGTGGCAGGCCACGCAAAACACTGGAATATTTCAACTGGCCCTAGATGCCGCTGTGCAGGCAACTGAATCAAGTCCTTATGACGACTGCCTCTAGGATCTATGTTGTCACTGGCTTTCTGGGTATTCAAGGTCCCTTATAGCTGATGAAGTTTTAGTCAATATCAACAAAGAAATGTGGGGAGTGACTCAGTTACCTCTCTGTGGATACATACCTTATGTAGAAACACCTGCACGTAGTCACAGAGTCAGTTGCCGAAACAAAAGCATATTAAATAACCTGTGGCATTCAAAACCTCAACATGGCTGATAGCACAGGTTCTTTGCCTGCAGGAACTCTCCTGGAGCAGGAGCTGGAGACAGCACTCTGCCGGACACCTTCGAATTGTGATAGTTAACACCTACATTTAGGCAAAGCATTTCAATTAGGTCCCTAAATTTAGACAGTGGTAAAGTTCCCAAAAGACACAGTAATTATTACTGTGAGTAAGAGTGTTCTTGATTATCATCTGTTGGGATTTTTATGGGCAAGTTGAAGGAGAAGACTTGGAAGGACTCACACATTCCAGTTAACATGTCTGCTTCTGCAAAATTTTGAGAGAAACAGTTTATTCTAATAAAAGTTTCTTAAAAAAGTTCATCACCCCATCTCCAGAAGAAATGTATTCATTGTAAAAATGACAGTAGTTTGTTTGGATGCTGAATAAAAGATGTTGATGTACTCCTATTGTATTACTGTTTACTTGACCTTTCTCTGTTAGTTTATCATGCACTATTACAAACTCCTCCAGCAGTGCTTTCAGAATAGCTAAATGTTGTTAGTGTAATAAACTTCAGTCAGTAATTAAAATATTTTCACTTTGAAGTGCTCTTTAGGCAATGAATTAAAAATAAACTTGTGAGCATAGAAAAGAGATCCTAAAGGCATGTGGATTTGTGTGTATTTTTTTGGTATTTTGGGTTTTTTTAACACTGCTATTATTTCTTGAAAAATACAGTTCAGGGACAGCTGTAATTTGTGAATTTGTGTCAGATTTTAAACATAACTTCATCTATGAAAATTGCTGGCCTTGCAGAAAAATCTGTTGTGGTGCTGAAACAACTTTTGATGTCCGGATTTGAATGTTATTAGATATCCAACCCGAAGAGCTGGAGGAAATCAAGATCCAGCCCTTTCTGCTGCTTTTCTGCAGTTGCATAATCTTGTGCCTTTGCCACTGGGTTTCTGGGGTCTGTCTCCATAAACAGAAAGTTATTTATACAATTTACAGGGAGTATCCCACACCCCAAATACCTCTCAATTTAACACTTTGTCTATTGTATTCTGGAATTAAGAATCTGAGTTTCTACATTTTCCTCTGAATTAGGGAGCTATTCTTCCCCTAATGACAGATCTGATTGCCTTTGTGGTACCTAGAGCTAGAGTTAATTAAAGTCTGGTTTGCATTTTTTGACTTACACAAAGCAATCTTTTCAGTTAAACTTCTTGTTCCTAAACAAGACTGGTTTTAAGCTTTTAAAATTTTAAAATTTTATTCTACTGCTGTGGTATAGATTGTTGCAGGATTTCCATGATATTGTTGACTTTGCAGATATAAATGATGAATTTGATGAATATATTTTAATTTGAGAAGACAGCTTATGAGTGGTGTCTTCAGTCTTCTGTATGACCAGTGCTTTAAGGCATGACAGACTTCAATAAGAATAAAATCCCAGAAGTACTGAAAACAATCTAAGATATTGTCACCTTCAAAATAGCATCAACAGTGACTATCTAGTTCTGATAGTGAATTGTTTAACCTGGTCTTAAAAGCCCCATACGAAGGAGATTTCATAGCTTCTGTCAACAACCTGTTGTGAGTAACTTCTTATTAGAAAATTTTCCCTAATATGTAAGTTAGATTTTCCTTGTTTCATGTCCTACTTGTCAGAGAGCCCAAACTACTCTTTAGGCTTTTAAATATTTTAAGTCACATTTTTAAACACCTCTTTTTCCCTGAAAATAACTGTATCTTGCCTTTCTACCCATTTGGGGAAAAATTTTAGAATTTCTGCTGGCTTGGATTTTCCAAAATACTGATCAGCTCTGGTGAGTACTTTGTGTGTCATCATCCATTCAGGAAGATGTAACTAGCCAAATACTAATGAGAGCTGACAAAAATTTTCCCCTGACTATTGTGTAATGTGCATTTTACTGGAGTCTGCAATTACTTTTGGTCAGAATTAATGAAATAATATCAGTTATTTGATGCATCTAATTTTGTAACATGATATTATAATTATACCATAGTTAATATATTATGCATATGATATTACTTTATAATAATATATTTCGAACAAGACTTAATGAAAAATAATGAATATTTTATTTTTTAAAAATCCTAGTCGTAACAGTATAGTAATACTATTTTTAAACGTAAGTAATTTTTAATGCCGCTTACATCTTTCCAAAGCAATGAGACAGTGCTTCCAGAAGATGGCGATAGAGAACTTCCAAAAGAGACAACTGGCTTCTGTTGGCGTCCCTTCCCATATCTTTGAGGTTGTGTGCTCAGAAGGGGAATCTGACCCCAAATCAGCATCGAAATCAACAGAACATTTGTTTAGTGGTCCCGTGAGGCGACAGCTTGTTGGTTTGTTTACAGTTTCATACTTCCTCTAGGATTCTGGTTTTGTTCCCTACAAGTTCGGTGTTACAACATGATCTGGAAGCAAATATGAAGATGTAATTATTATTATGCTGTACAATTTTCATCCTAGGTCCTCAACTTTGTGTTTGGGAAACATTCCAGACACCTCTGCTTCTTCTCCTCTCAGATGGTCAGATGGCGTAGGTTAGTAATTTCTTCATTTCATTTCAACTTGAATTCAGGGTTTATAACAGAAATGTTGTCTTTGCTCTTAGCCCCACTCTTCATGTAGCATACTTTTAAACAAGTGAAAAAAAAAATTTGAAAAGCTTCAAATATGTAAGAATGAGGGGATTAGATTTAGTTGTGCAAAATTCTATAGCCATCTCAAATATAAGAGTAATGCTTTGCAAGGAAAATATGTGAATTTTGGACATATATTTCACAAGAATTACCCTCTCTGAGGAGGAGGAAAAAAAAAAAAAAAAGAAGAAGAAAAGGGGGAAAAAAGAAAGGAATAAAAAATTCCACTCTTTCTTCATCTCATGCTTGAAAATGAAAATGTATTTTGATATTTCAACCGTGTCTAATAGTCATAGAATTCACAGGGCGAAAAAAATCAAATTAGTTTATCAAATTCAGAGAAACCATATAATTTTTCATGACATCAAATTTTGACAAATGCAGCTGAGATCACCTTTTTGAGTCTTGACTTGAAAACTGCCAGAACTAAGGTGGCTATAGGTGACACACAAGTATCAGTGACATATTCTAATGATCGTAGCATTGATGAAGATTGTGAGGAAATATGTGTTGAACTTAAAAATCTACTGAATCTATTTCATTCATATCTTAAAGTCACATCAGACCGAAAGATAGCTGACTGCAATGGGGGGCGCGTGTCCTGGCCTAAGTGTCAGTGCTGTCCTTATAGTCCTGTACGAACACGGAAATGGTTTTGTGTGTCTGCCTTTTGTTATTGGTCATCATACTGAGAAGTTATTAGGTACTTACAAACTTTCAAAGGCCTGTTTCTGATCTTGTATAAAATCATCACTGTGAAAGAAGGATGTAAATTATTGTTCACTGTAATAGAATGAACTGAGAAAGATGATGTATTTTTAGCTTGCTTTTCTAAAAAAAAACCAAAACAAAACAAAAACCCAAGGAACTACCAAAAACCAAACCAAAACAACCAAAACCAAACAAAAACTCTGAAAACTTGTTCGTGTTTGTGCAGGTTTTCCTTGGAAACTAGATTATTTTACTCTCCCTGAATGAACTTCAGTAATCTTACCCCAAATCACTATGATTTGGAAAAGATTATGGGAATACTTCAAAACAGAGATAAGATCAAAATAGGGTCAAAACAAAATGGCTTAGTTTACTAGACAAGCAAAAATGGTTTACATAAGGTCAGTCTAACACTAATCTCACCATGGCTGAGCTAACCTTTTGGGATTATGGGAACAGTTTTTCATTGCCCCAGCCATCACTTCTACATTATTGGGTAGATTTCCTAGCAAAATTGTATCTCCTAGGTGCTGCTATATTTGTGCCTCTGAGGACAATGGCAGAGCATGAGAGAAGAAAAAAGTTTTGATGGGAAAATATTGACCAGTCATACTCTTGGTATATCTTTTTAAAAGGTTTTTTAATCTTATTTGTCTCCAGTAGTTTGGACACGAGGTTCTCATTCAGGGAGTCTGTTAGGCTGAGAATATACACAGCCATACCTACCATGAATCCAGAGCAGGCAGAGACCTGGCAGGAAATGATTCAGCATCATTTTGAATTGCCAAGCTAAACCAGTCAAAAAAATTTCAAGAACAAAAACTGCACAAAATTAAAAAAAGTTATTTTGCATTTCTGAGCAGATTCGGAGAGTGCTTTCAGATTTCCATCCTGAATTATTAACTTCCTATTTGTTCTGATAAAAACCCAGCCCAAACACTCTGCTTTGTTGTCCAGGGCTTTAACGGCAGCTTGCCATCTTGCAAGCTGCCCAAGTGATAGGAGAACACTATTGGGGTGAAAAAATGTGATGATCTCCCTGCTCTGAACATCTTCATTCACGTCCAAATTACCATAGGAACATTAATTTGATTGTGTACTTCCTACAGCACTGTTAATTAGTTATCTCATATTAATTATAGTAATTACACACACACCTATCTATAGGACTATTAGGCAGTTCATAGGAAAAAAAAATCATGAACCAAGATGTTCTTGATGCAGTGCAGCTAATCAGCTAACAGCTGCTGTTGGTCCCAGAGTTGCTAGTTAACACTTGAAATACTGTACAAAGGGATCATTTCAAAATTCCAGCTAATAAAAACCTTTTCAAGTCATTGCTAAACAAATATGTTCTGTCTGTGTGCTTCCCTTCATCTGCTAACATAACCAGGGATCAAAACTGAATACTAATATGACTAAACAGCAGTACGAGAATCATCTAAGGGATGTTGTGGGGACATATTACCAGGGGACAAATAGAATATGTTTAGAAGAAGGAATGTAGTCTTTGTAAATCTAGGTCAATAAACTCAATTTTAAAATTATAAAATATAAGGTAAAGTGGTTTATCTGCAATCTATGAGCCCTGGGAATCATTTCTGTCCTTGCCATGCATTTTATACAGTGGGGTGGGAGATGGGAAGAGACAGACATCCTGCTATATGACCTGTCATATGAAGTCCCCAGAACAGCATTTTCATCAACGGGCTGGAGAGCGGCGCATCCAACTAATGTGCCGTTCACAGGGCTGCCCCCAAACTGGCATTCAGAGGGTGACTTTCCTCCCCATCTGCCATCCAATGTGCTTACCTAAATATTTGTTTTTGAAAAGAATCTCCAAAAAACGATGGACTTCATTTAATTTTGTGTCTCTGTTCTACACTCTATTCAGTGCCCAATATCACAGATTTGTTCCCTATTCCTTCATGTATTATACAAGGATGGCCTGATACCAGTATAATGCATTTTGTTCCTGTAAAGTTCATGGTTGTCAGCACTCACTGCCCGTGGTGTTTGCAATTACAAGGGAGTCAATGAGACTCACTGATTTTAAGACCAGAAGAAACCATCACAACATTTGATCTGGCTTGCTCTAAATTGCAGACCAGCAAGTTCTGCCTGCACATATCTATCCCATCAAGACAGCTCTCCCACAAAAGCATTAAGGCAGCATTGAAACCAATGAGGGTACCACATCATTTTTCTACTTTTTATTCACCAAAAGCAACTCACTATCACTACCCCAAATGCTAAGCCTCACCTTCCACTCTTGGGTTCTATTTCTGCTCCCTCTGTTGCGTTAGTCTCCCCTCACACCCCATCTTTCAACATGGACGACAGTAATTTCATCTCTGTATCATCACAGTACTGAGTCTCTCCTGAAAGGATTTTTCTGCAACCTTTTAATTTTTATGGCTCTTTTCCTTCTTACAAAGTAATTAAATTGTTTGTGTAAACAAATTGAATCCCCTGCTTTGTTTTCTATGCAAATCAGGGCTCTACCATGATGGAAATCATATTTATATTTATCACTAGATCCATCACACAGCTTCTAGCCTGAAAGCTGCATTACCTTCCTAATCTCAAAGCAAGTGCTGCATTGCAACTCCTGCATACCTGTATTTTTTTAATTCTCTTGACAGATCTGATGAGAATTATGCATATGAAAAGAAACATGTAGTATTTGGGGAAAAAAAAAGACTACAGTATTGTTTAAGGAAATGTGAAATGGTCTGGTTACACTTAGGCCCAAGGCCCAGGTAAACATCCTGGTCATGGTTATTCAAGGCAAGTTAAGTCAACAAATCTTTACCTGGATCAGGACTTCATAGTTATACTGGGGTCTAAATCTGTGTCTAAAACGGCAATAAGTGTAATTTTTTCCAGGTGAATAAATGACAGGAATGACAAGTGTTTGTCATCCAGGTCCAGATCTTTACCAGTTCCCTCTGAGTTATGCAAAATGTTACAACTTTCTGATATTGTCAGAACAATTTGTCCTCCTGACTCTATTAGTTGGTTTGTTTTTTTTTTTTTTTTTTGTAATTTAAACCATTCAAGTTGTTCTTCTGAGAAGTAGGTAAATACCATGAGAATTTGTTGGTCATCAATTTGCATAGCAATTTATGAGATGACATTTGCTTTTCAAAAAATACTTGGAGAACATGCAACAGATTAACAGATTTATTTAATAGCTCAGAATGGTATTGGTCAAATTTCACACTTTGCCTTAAATACTTCTGAAAGTCTAGTCAACGAGTATTATCATTCTTTAAAAAAAGTCCTTTAGGAAAAGAAAAGCAATGAACATGTAATGTTTTGGAAAGGAAAAGCACAGATTACAAGGGAAGTAAGAGAGAAGAACAGGGACTTTCTACAAGAGCGCATAGGATAGACAAATCCAGTTTGATCCAAGTTTCCTACTCTTTGAAGGCATCTGCTGGTCTCCCCTGAATAGTAAGATGTTCAGAGAAATTTCTGTTCCATTTTATGTACATAACGCAGCTACAGGCTGAAATGGATATGAGGTGAAATCTCAGCTAAAAAGACGCCTAAAGCTGGCTTTGCCACATCTGTTTCTCTCATTCCCTGTCAAAGCCAGTCCTTATAAAGAAATTTTTGCTTAACCAAAATACATTCACTGATATTATTTGGAAGCCATAACCCTTATCTTTAGTAAAATTAATAACAATCTTAACCAGAAAATCTTTCAGAATTGCAACCAGGGGTATATGAGTCTTTTAATTGCTTATAGAATCATTGTATGGTTCTAGGGACCTTAAAGATCATCTAGTTCCAACGCCCCTGCCATGGGCAGGGACACCCCCCACTAGACCAGGTTTCTCAAAGCCTCATCCAGCCTGGCCCTGAACACTTTCAGGGATGGGGTATCCACATCTTCTCTGGGCAACCTGTTCCAGTGCCTCACCACCCTCTCCGGGAAGAATTTATTTCTTATATCTAATCTAAATTGTCTCTCTTTCAGCTCAAAGCTCGTTCTATCACTACATGGCTTTGTAAAATGTCCCCCTCCAGGTACTGGAAGATGTTATAAGGTGTCCCCAGAGCCTTCTCTTCTCCAGGCTGAACAAGCCCAACTCTCTCAGCCTGTCCCCACAGCAGAGGTTCTCCAGCCCTCTGAGCATCTTCATGGCCTCCTCTGGGCTCACTCCAGCAGGTCCATATCCTTCTTATGTTGAGGGCTCCAGAGCTGGACACAGAAATGCAGGTGAGGTCTGATGAGAGCAGAGTAGAAGAGGAGAATCACCTCCCTCAGCCTGCTGGCCACTCTTTTGATGCAGCTCAGAATATGGTTGGCATTTTCTGGGCTGGTTTCTCTCATGCCAGAGAATGACTAATGAAATTGAGTGAATGCAGATGTAAAGTAGGCTGTGGGCATCATGCCCGCAGCTCATTTCATGTTGTGTGAACTAACTGCCAATCAAAAAGAGGATGGATTTAAGAGGATGCATTTGAGAAAAAAGGAATTTCACGTCATTCTCTGTAGGCAAAGATGAAAACCAAGCTTGTATGGGTTACAGAATCGTAGGGAGATTAAAAGAGTGTGAGAAAACAAACTTCTAAGAAAATTGTTTTGTATCAAGTTATTCTAAAGTTAATAACTATCATATTAGATGGCCAAAGTAGGAAGACTTTCCCTCTGATATCTGTAGTACATGGAGGATAGTGTCTCCAAGGGTTAGCATCATCAGTGGTCAAGGCGAAGCTGCAGACAACAAACAGATTTTTGGGTAACTATAAAAAATGTTAAGTGGTTTAAAATTCTGTATTTATTCTTATTGGAGAATTGCACTAGTATCCACTGTTGTCTAAGGAGATTGAGAAAATCAGGTTTGTAGGCAGAAGTACTCCCTCATTCTTCATCCGTTCATATATTTGGGAAAAACAAATCGTCTTTTGAATATACAAGATCTGAAGTATAACATGTGCCCAGCAGTTATTCTATTTTCTATGAGCATGTCAGCTGGAAAAACTGTAAGTTATGACCTATATACTTACAGGATATAAGCTTCTCCCTACAAGATTTGCATCATAAGGTTTCCACAAATAATCAACTATGACTTTTATCCAGATGTATAAAGACATCGGTGGTGAAGTGGTATGAAAAAACCCAGGAAATTTCAGTGTATTGCGTTACACAAATACTGCTCTTAAACAGCGAAGATTTAGGTGAATTTTGCCACTGAAAACATTAAAAAGCCATGGCAAGAGTTAATATCTGACAAAACATATTCTGAGAGTTTAACTGGCGTTTAGAGGGTGCTAAACATCCATATGGGAGCTAATTCTCACTCAGAAGCAAATCTGTGGACTTCCAATAAAGATTTGATTGATTAAGAGATTCTGAATTCAAGCTATAGTTCTGAGAAATCTAGGATTCTTTGATGATGGTGAATTTAGGTAGATTTATTAGATGCTGAAATAGTCATTACCAAAATCAAGAAATTGTAAAGCCTTTTTCAATATGCAAGTAATCTTCTGATCTTCAGACCTTTTCTTCCAAGAAAGTAGTCATGGTTTTCCTATGAAAGCACAAAATTTTTCATCTTCCTATAAAAAGATACAAACAAAACAGGAATGATATGGGTGAAAATAAAGTTCTATTCTGTTCTCCCAGAACTACCACTCCCTTTATGTTTGAAGCAAGTCTCTTAACATTACAAGCTTTTTTTTTTTTTCCTGATAAAGAAAATAACATACTTTGCAACAAGATATGAGGCAGCTTGTCTCAGGCAAATGCCTTGTCTTTATCCCACGATTCCCCAGGCACACCTAAGCACGATCTTGAGTAACCTCTCATTCAGGCACTCTCCTCTAACAACCTCCCTTCTCAGTCAATGAGAAACTTCTGAAAGAGTAAACTGACATTATGATATTCACAAAATTTCAATTTTGTTCAATTAGCAGTAGCTTCAATCTCATGTTTCAATTGATTACGCTAAAATTACCATAGTGAATTTCCATTCTGGAGGATATAAAAGCCCTCAGACAGTAAGTGTGCATGTATCTCACCAGACTGAGTTGCTGTAGCTAGTACACTAAAGAAAGGATTATATGAGGCAAACTGCATTAAAAAAAAAAAAAAAAAAAGAAAAAAAGAAAAAAGAGGATTGGAGACAGAAAAGTTAAATAGGTTGCTTTAAACTTGTTAATAGAAATGGGAGAGGGTTGGCTTTTTTTTTTTTTTTTCCCTTCTAATAGTAGTGAGCCCCTTTCTGTAAGTGGCTTCTTGCAGATATTAAATGTAACAAATACAGCAGGGAGTGCTTTTGAAATAGCTGATGAATTGAAACAGTGGGAAGAAAAGGAATAGGAATGGGATGGGGGATAAGATCCGTCAGACTTAATATCTTGCAGACAGAGAGATAATTCTAAGGACCAAAAATATCAATGCACAGACTACTTTTTTGCACTATAGAATGCAGAACTCTGTCCTCAAAACAGAGAAATGCATCTTCTGTCAATTTACCTATTTTTTTTTTTTCACATGAAAAATACACCCACTTGCAACTTCTTTAAAAAAACCCAAAAAACCAAAAAAAACCCAAAAAAACAACAAAACAGGTAGCACTGTAAAATATGTCCAGGAATTATTGTCTGCTGTGGAACTCTGGATTTAAGACAATAAACAATAACTCCAGGACCAAAGCCACTGGACAGAAACCATTCCCAAAGCTTTTTTCTGGTTTAAGCAGTGTAGAAGTTTTATATTCTTCAGGGAAACTTTCCATCGTGATTCTGTGTCCTTCTAACCTGACCAGAAGGAGACAGGGATGGCTAAAAAATTTTTTCATATTTCCATTATGTAGTACAAAGATAGGAAGAAGTTTAACTGGCTTAAAAAGTTGATGAGGCTTAAAAATTCAGCCTACGTTTCTTCTGTTTTCAACAACACCCTTTATTCTTAAGAATAAATAGGAGCATAGTTCAGTGTGAGAATGGAAGAGTGTTTATATTGTACCACCCTGCTGTTCTGATGTAGATCCACAGTTCAAACAATTTAAATGCAGTTTAAACTCAGTTTGAAGTCCTTTGAGATTGTCCCAAAAAGAAAGGAGAATAGAATGACAAAGCAGCTTCATAAAAAAAAAAGTCAGATATCCCTAGCTACTAAAACACTTCCATGTGGGATTATTATTTTTTGTGTTAGTGTTTCTTAGTGTGTTTGTCAGTGTGTTAGTGTTAATGTTAGTGTTTTAGTGTTGTGTGTTACTGTTTCAGTGTTAGTGTTTCTTAGTGTGTTAGTGTTTTGTTTTAGTGTTAGTGTGTTTGTTAGTGTTTCAGTGTTAGTGTTTCTTAGTGTGTTAGTGTTTTAGTGTTGGTGTGATTGTCAGTGTTTCAGTTAGTGTGTTTGTTAGTGTTTCAGTGTTACTGTTAGTGTTTCTTAGTGTGCTAGTGTTAGTGTTTTAGTGTTAGTGTTTGGTTTGGTTTTCTTTTTCCCCTGACATTCTGCTGTTCATTTGTGCCTGTTGACTTCATAGTAGTGAAGAACACAAATGAACTTCTCTTTACAGGGATTATATAACAATATCCTAAAGAAGCAATTAAGGTATTTATTAACTGAGAGAGATTCCAGGTAGTTACAAACCTTGAAAAACTGTTTTTTCCAGATTTCCACTGCACTGAGGCTGGATGAAAATTACCTTTGAATCCAGCCAGAGCCGCTGTTTTTATAGAATCATAGAATGGTTTGTGTTGGAAGGGACCTTAAAGCTCCTCCAGTGTCACCCCCTGCCATGGGCAGGGACACCCTCCACTAGACCATGCTACTCAAAGCCTCATCCAGCCTGGCCTTGAACACTTCCAGGGATGGGACATCCACAGCTTCTCTGGGCAACCTGTTTCAGTGCCTCACCACCCTCTCCAGGGAGAATTTCTTCCTGATATCTAATCTAAATCTCCCCGCTTTCAATTTAAACCTGTTACCCCTTGTCCTATCACTGCAGGCCTTCGTAAAAAGTGTCCCCTCTCCCGGGTTTCTTGTGGGCCCCCTTCAGGTACTGGAAGGCTGCAATAAGGTCTCCCCAGAGCCTTCTCTTCTCCAGGCTGTACAAGCCCAACTCTCTCAGCTTTTCTTCACAGGAGAGGTGCTCCAGCCCTGTGATCATATTTGTGACCCTCCTTTGGATCTGTTCCAACAGGTTATATGATCTTTCATCTCAGAAAATGACCAATGCATCCATATCGCATGTATTTCAGAGTACGTGTGTGCTTACAAAAGATGAGTTCATATGATAGCTGAACTACATGTATCTGGAGCCATCATCATGTCATCATGCGAAAGTGCAAAATGTGTCTCCTACCCGTAAGAAATCATATAATCAGGGAAGGACTAGATTTTGACAGGCCATCTTGTTTACCCACTTGCCAACGCAGTGCTGTTCCCTACAGTCTGCCAAATGATCGTTTTCCATTGACTTTTACAGATATTCCTGACAAATAAAAGAAAAAGCATGATACAGCATTCTCTTAGTGGTACATATAAGTGCCTAAAAAGGAACACAATATAACCAGGAAAGAATTTCTGGTTTTGTTTGTGCAAAGATTTCTTTCTTGCAATTTTATTCAAGGTTTTCTTTATTCTCACAAAAGTTTCTGTCTGAATGACCAGGGTAGCAAAAATCTGACATATCTATTTCTTCTTGGGAATTATTTGGCTCCATTTTACAAAAGTGTGGAGGAATAAAAGTATTAATTGAGGTCTTAATATGATTAAACCCAGTCACACAGTTAGAGTGAAAAAATGCCCTTTCTTAAACACTTGTAGGAGAGCACATCCTCAGCCTAACCTCACCCTTTGACAGTCCAGGTCTAGACTTTCAACTTATGTCTAATGGGGTCTTTCCCCTGAAGTCGATGGAGCTTCTCTAATTTTCATCCATCCAAAATGGAAGCACTTTTCCTCCTGTCTTCTTGGGTCAGAGAAATAATTTCCTTTTTAGAGCACACCTTTCCTGTTGTTCAAATGATTTCACGTGTTCACCCATCTTAGAAATGTATCATTAGCTATTATAGCCAGGCACTTTCAGTGTGTGGGTGGGCTGTCTGCCTAATGTGCATCTGTTAATAATCACACTGTCTTCTGTGGTGTTCCTGCCATGTTGTTAAAATCTGCTTTGAATACCATTAATTCCAGCTTATATTTGGAGGTATTTCTCAGTTGTTTCTATCCTTTATAAAAATAATGCTGTATTTCATTCTGTGGTTGCTTCACAAGGCCTTTGTGCTGTGGACTATGGCAACGGAGTCTGCAAACTATTCAGCTTCTGGGTGAAGAAAAACCACCATATACTGCTTTTGTACTCAGGACCTGTCTCTTAAGGTGACATCCTGACTCCAAAAAATGTGAAATTTGTTTTTTTTTCCATTGCTTTAAGAGAGATGGGTTTTCTCTATTCATTTGCTTATGTGATGAAAAAGCATTGCTCAGGCAAAGGTAGAGGAGAAAATGATATATTTAAGAAAAACAGTATTAAAATTTCAGGTAGAACCAAAGGTGATAATACCACAAGATGGTTAGTCTGTCGTTATCATATCACATGGTATCATTAAAATCACGGGATCCTTTCTACGCAGCTTGGGTTAGAGCTCCTCTCCTCTCCTCTCCTCTCCTCTCCTCTCCTCTCCTCTCCTCTCCTCTCCTCTCCTCTCCTCTCCTCTCCTCGCCTCTCCTCTCCCCTCCTCGCCTCTCCCCTCCTCGCCTCTCCTCTCCTCTCCCCTCCTCGCCTCTCCTCTCCTCTCCTCTCCTCTCCTCTCCTCTCCTCTCCTCTCCTCTCCTCTCCTCTCCTCTCCTCTCCTCTCCTCTCCTCTCCTCTCCTCTCCTCTCCTCTCCTCTCCTCTCCTCTCCTCGCCTCTCCTCTCCTCGCCTCTCCTCTCCTCGCCTCTCCTCTCCTCTCCTCTCCTCTCCTCTCCTCTCCTCTCCTCTCCTCTCCTCTCCTCTCCTCTCCTCTCCTCTCCTCTCCTCTCCTCTCCTCTCCTCTCCTCTCCTCGCCTCTCCTTTTATTAAGACCATATAGACAAACACTACAAGGTGCCTTCAGGATTAGGAAAAGCTCAAAATTTGTCTTGATAAGGGAAGAAAATTATTGTGGATAAATGGGATGTATTATCCTCCATGAGTCACTAGGCCAGCTACTCTCTTCCTTCCAGGAAAGGCTGATACCTGTTGGATGCTGAATAATGTGAAGAACGTATCTATCTGCTATGTTTGATGTTTCTCTAATGAAAGAATAACTAAAGAACCAAGATGGAAACAGATGGGCTGAACACATCATGCTGGCCTTCTATTTTAAGATTGTCACAAAAAATCATAGAATTGTTTAGGCTGGAAAAGACTTTTAAGATCATCAGGCCCAACCATAAACCCAACACTGGCAAATTCACCACTAAACCGTGTCCCTCTGCACCACATCCACACATCTTTTAAATAGCTCCAGGGATGGGACTCAACCACCTCCCTGGAGACCCCATTCCAAAGTCTGACAGCCCTTTCAGTGAAGAAATTTTTCCTAATATCCACTCTAAACCTACCCTGGCATGACTTGAGGCTGTTTCCTCTTGTTCTATCACTTGTGACTTGGGAGAGGACCAACCTCCACCTTTGCAATTTCCTTTCAGGTAGTTGTAGAGAGTGATAAGGTCTTCCCTCAGTCTCCTCTTCTCCAGACTAAACACTCCCAGCTCCCTCAGCCGCTCCTCACAGGACTTGTGCTCCAGACCCTTCCCCAGCTCTGTTGTCCGTCTCTGGACATGGTCCAGCTTCTCAGTGTCTTTCTTGAAGTGGAGGGCCCAAAACTGAACCCAGGCTTCAATGTGCAGTCTCACCAGTGCCAATTACAGGGGAACAGTCAGAGAAGAAACAGAGGACTGTTGTGTTATACACTGCAGTGGTGATTAATAAACAATTCCTTCTCTGTTCTTCTTCCTGTCTTTCAAGCTGGCGTTAATATTATATTAATTGCTTGTTTCATATTTTCTCAATGACAGGACAACAACAGCTTGTGTACAGGTATCCACAACATTATGGGCTATCAGCCATAGCACTGGCCTCATCTTCTCAGCTGAGCACCTTGGTTTCTTTTCTGTCTTCCCAGTTGTCTCTCTGCTTCTGCAGTATAGTTGTCATTGCAGCTTGGTTTTCATAGCCTAGTATCAATGAGCAAGCCTTGGCAGTGACAGTAGAGTGTTCTGGATCAGGCCTTTCCAGAAGCTGTGAAGAAATACGTTTGAGTTCCAAGGCTATGACATTGTTACAAGAATCCAAGACTCTTCTAGGTTCTGCACTGCAAAGACTTTCCTCAGTCTCAGACTCTGTGGGTAGTGTTCACCTAGCTACCTGGGTGCAATATTTTATTTTATAATAACTAGCTACCAAAGGTTGCATGAAGAAGGGAGAACAGTGCATTTGATCAATGGTTCTGCATTGCTACCTTTTGCCAGACTGCTCTGCAGGTCATTCAGAGAAACACTCCATTTGGACTAGATACATATTGAGCCATATGCTTCCACTTCCAGCAACATAACATGACCTTCATTTGAAAGGCAAAAAATTCTCACCCTTTGTACTTCAGAAATGCCTTATTGCAGTGTTATAGTTGTACCTATATGTAGATTTTCCAAGAACACTCATTGGTATGACTCAACACTCATTGGTCTGACTCTGTTCCTAATTATTTCAATGAGAAAGGATTTAGAGCTGTGAATTCTGAAAACACATGGTTTATTTTGGTAAGTGGGATAGGTGCCTCTGCCCTTGACTGTGAATATATTTTTTCAGCATGCCTGTGCCTGTGTGACAAAAGGCTCACTAGGGAAGAATTGTACGTTTTCCATATTTGTACGGAATCCTGCAAATTAATATTCCCATGAAGACAACCGATATGTTGCTGCATTATAAATATTTTCTGTTAATATTACAAAATAATCAAGGTGCTAAAGGTGCCTGGTTTATCTTCATAAGATACATTTCACACATTGATTTCCTTCAGGGGAATTTTAGTATTTTTGGGGGGGGGGGGAAATAAATTATTGATGGTTTGGTTTTTCCATGGCAGATCTGAGTTTTATCCTGTTATTCTATGCAGCAGATGTAAAAATGAAGACATTCGACACATGAGCTCTTTAAAGTTTGCATTTTTCACATCTGTGGTTAAAACAATTAGACAAATCTGATTTTAGAGTTGTATTTTTGACATCTTGATCTTCATTGCCTCATCGGTGTCAGGTTTTAAAATTTATTGAACTACAGCATAACTGTCCATGACTGAATAAGAGGAAAACATCATCCACAAGGTTTTATGTTAGTTTACTTTTGTGAAAGGAAGCAAAAGTTTTCTTCCAAGAGATATATTCTTTTAGTGTTTTAAAATTTGGTATGGGAAAATGGTAATGCCCCTAGGAACTTGCTAATAAAATACAATACAATATTGTTAATGTATTACTTTGTTGAGAAAGACTACTTTTGATGAGACAAGTACTGAACATTTGCCTTTAGTTGTTTCCATCTAATCCTCCTTTCATCCTTTCAGGAGCTCTCGAAGCAATATCTCCCATAGACCAATATTCTTCCATACCACAAATTTCCAGATGTTTCTTGAGATTAAGAACCTATACTGAGAGGCTTATTATTTATCACAAGGTCTGATGTATCACTGCTGATACACATATAAAACTTTAAAAATTTCAGTGATAATGAGATCTGATCAAGTGAATTCAGCAAACTTGCAGGTGAAGTTTTATTTATTTGGCTATTTTTGGACATCATCTATTTTGTGTTTTGACTAGCGGTCTAGCATCTTATAAGGTTTGATCCTGCAACAAAAACTTCCTAATGTATTCTGGTGCTGCCTGAAAAAATGAGTGGATACATGATAATTACTCTTTCTATTCTGCAGATATGGAGATATGAAGGGATATGAATTTAAGTGTTCTTTCACTGATGTTCATAAAGTCAAGAAGAATGGTAAAACCATAAAGCAAGTATTTTGACTTTGCTTATATGGAATGACAGAGGGACTCCTGTCTTCCATGGGGTTACCCACATCACAGATGGCAGTAAAGGACAGAGAGTAGCTCCTGCAGATCTTTTTGAACTGTTCTTAGTTACCTAGAGAGTGACACTTAGCCTTCTGCCTTATGTATCAGAAGGAATAATCTGAGCTCGCTGAGGTGGTGAAATAGCCTCTTTTGTACTTGGTCAATAAACACAAACTTTTTAGTTAGAGTTCTGTGATTGTGCTGAGAATGAAACAACCTGTCTCCAGTTCATCCTCAAGACTCAACTCCATACAGTTACAACATCTCTGGTTGCTGTAGGTAACACAGGCTGTCCCTAGCATGGACTCCCATCATGTCTGATTGAGGCTGGGTGGGTGAATCACAGTGAGGACAGATGGGATGCCCATAGGACTAGAGAGAAGGCAAGAACAACATATGAGAATATTCTGCAGGTGACTATCCATTTGACGTGCATTAAAGCAGGGGGAATACTTAGGGTATTCCTCATGTTGGAGACTGTTTTAACCCTTCTCATGCTGAGGAGTTTCCATTTCACCTGTGACCCTCCGCTGCCACCTTCACCTATGCACCCTGGATTTGCTGTGACATTTTTAACTTTGTGTACCTCGTGCTGGTCATCTTGCACATTGCTCTCATGATCTTGCACTTGCAAATCCTGAGACATATTGATTTAGTCAGCTTTCTCCTGTAAGCAGTTGTCACTGATGTGAGGATTCTTTTTTTTTTTTCCTCCCCCTTTTCCTGCCCTTTGTTTTGGAGCTTTTAGTGGTTAACTTTACTGTAGAAGAAAAGATGACTTAATGAATGACTTTAGTACATATTAACCATTTCAGTAGCCAATGGTCATGACCCAAAAATACGTATGCACAAAGATTAGTGGTTGATTATTGTGTAACACTGCCATGTAATCAAAGCTTGTTCCAGAGAGTGCTAGTAGGATCATAAGAAGGAACCATCAACTAGGAGACTGCAGGACACAATGAAAGAGGGAATATCTGATGCACTAGGCAGGACATTCAAGAGAGGTTGCTCATCTGTAAAACCAGATTATTTTAATTTCTGACTGGCCACTGAGGGAGTTTTCTTTTTTCCTTTGGCGCTTTCTGTTGCTCTCTGTTTATCCTCTGAGAGTAACCTTACCATTTGAGACAATGTAAGCCATCAGCTATAGATCGCATGAATAAAACTTTGTCCATGTTGGCCTCCCTCAACTTTCTTTGTACAACACTTTCAGCATTCCAATGGGTTTAAAACCAAGGCCAAACCCAAACAAGAACCTGTGAAAAAAGATCCAGATAATCAGCCAATTCTGCCCTAAGCCTAGCCTAGAGATTACCTTTAAAACACAGTGAAGAGTGAGTGAAGGGGAATCCTTATGGGATTTTAATATATTTGGTTCTTTTTTGAAACTGGGACAAAGCCACAATCAAATTCAGTGTTAAGAGCAATTTATACCACTTTTGCATGTATCAAGTCTTAAGCTTACATTTCTGCTTCTGATTCATGCTCTTGAGGATATACAATTTTCAGAGCTTCTGAGTATACATCCTATGGAAAAAAAAAAAAAAAAGCGCCTTTCGTTTCTTTCTCCTCATTTAAAAAAACCTGCAGTTGCAGAGTGCCAAATAGTTGTCAATGATTTTTTTTCTGTTATGCAAGATATATTCTTAACCTCTCTGAATCTATGGAAATAGCAGTGTGTGCTCAAACTATTTATATCTCTGAACACATCATTTTTCTTATCAAGTTGTCATTGCATTTGCTGAGCTGCTTGACTGGTTATTGCAGACAGAGTAAAAATATTCAGCTGCCAGGTATGCCTTAAGAAAACCCTAAAAAACAAAGATCACCCACCCCCACCCCACCCCCCCCAAACCATAATATCTAGTTGTTCTAATATTCCATGCTTTCTGCCCTACTCCTGCTGATTACAGACAGTGCTGTTGTGTTTTTTGAAGGTCTATTTAATTATATTTTTAATCTGCCAGCTGTAGTGTGATGCATTAGAACATTTTTGCCAGTGAAGTTTTTCTCTTAGCAAACATATTTTATCAATGCAAACTTGACAGGTAATCTTGCAGGGTGGTAAGAACGTTCTGCACATCAAATTGGCCACCCATTCATAAGCTACACCAGATGATGCCTGAACTTTGATATAGATATTAACAATCTGTGTCAATATACTAGCCTGTGGCTAATTGGAAAAAGAATACAAATTTGCTAAATACTAAAAGATCTGTTCGACAGATATTGCTTACTGACTGTCTTTTACATTGAGCCGAGCATTGGCGATAGCACAGTTAAAATTCTCTTAGACAACCATATTTGCACTTGCTATCACCATATGCTAAGTAGCTTGTGCAAATGTTACTCCTACGTTGAATAAATTGCCTGGCTAATTATTGTATTAACTTTTTACAGCCTGAATTCGCATTCTCTCTTTCCTTCATTATCAGTTCATGGTTCTTAATATTTCCCTGTTTAATTTCCTTCCTCTCAGAGTAGAAATCTCTTTCTGGGTCTGACATGGAAATCTGTGCTATGATAAAGTAATGACTGTTTAAAAATATATAAAAGTAGAGATTTCAGTAATCAGACATGCAAAAAGGTAAATCACACTCTTTCTTCAACCGTGTTATTTATATATTATTAATTAGTCACTGATTTTCCAGTAAAATTTTTTGTCTTCCAAACTAGGCAAATTCTACTAGGCATTTTAGGTGCTTGGCAGATCTGTGAGATAATGATAGCTGTAGCAATCACTGGCCACAGCTGAGTTGCACTTCAAAAGAGCCAAAAATTATTGACAGGAATGAAAATATCAAGAAATCACTTCAGATCTGTTCTCACTGATCAGCAGTTATTCTGACATTTTACCAGACTTACCTAATTGCTTGTTCCATTAAAATCAATGAACGTTTTGCCTTTGTGGCCACCAAGATCAAGACTTGCCTACGTATTGCATTAGTTCTGTCTGGATTATAAGTATTTCCTGACAGGTGTGCTGCTATACAATACATCAGGGATAGGTTTAATTTAAAACAAATAGGATCCTTTATTTTATCTCCTCATTACCTTACCAGTAAGCCTTGCAACTTGACTCTTATATTTATCGTTTTAAAGTCTATCTTCCAATAATGCATCACCTCATGGTCTGGAGACAGAGGAACATGTCACTATTTCCCAGTAGTTAAATACCCTTAGTCTTAAAAGAAAATGTGTAACTCTTATTTGCTTTCATCTGGTTGAAGCTTTAAACTTAGTGGTCATATCTTTGTGAGAACAAATAACCTTTTGGTACACAGCACATGTTCTCTTCATGAAGACTTTGCATATCGTAAAGAGGTTGCCTCTCGTTCTTGAGAAGCTAAACAAATCAAGTTCTTCACATTTCTTGGAGTAAAGCTTCTTCAGCCCTTAAATCACTGCTGTTGAGTTTTTGTAAAACAACAAGACAAACAGCTGCACTGTAGTAATATTATTCAGTGCTGTTCTGGCTGATGTGGATTTAATTTTCTTCATAGTAGCTAGTATGGGGCTGTGCTTTGGATTTTTGCTGAGAAGAATGTTGAAACACTGATGTTTTAGTTGTTTCCAGATGCTTATATTAAACCAGGGATGTTTTCAGTTTCTTGTGATGCCCCTGTTCTTGTAGAGAAGTTGGGAGGAGACACAGTCAGGCCAGCTGACCCAAACTGACCAAAGGGCTATTTCATTCCATAAATCATCATGCTCAATATATAAGCTGAGGGGATTTAGATGGGGGGAATTGCTGATCAGGGACAGGCAGATCACCCTGATCATCATCAGGGTGGTGGGCAATTGTTAAGTTGTGCATCACTTTTTTTTGTATATTCCTTTATCAGTAATATTATTTCCTCTCCCTTTGCTGTCCTATTAAGCTGTTTTTATCTCAACCCACGAGTTTGTTTCTGATTCTATCCCCTATCTCACCTGGGGTGGGGGGATGAGCAAGTGGCTGTGGGGTGCTTAATTGCCAGCTAGGGCTAAACCACAACATGGTCTCAGAATCCTTACAGATCCAAGAAGTCAATCTCTTGTTTACAAGTTAAAAGACTGAATTAACAGCTTGGGGACAAGGTTTTCCTCAATTACACTAACTTGCTCGATTCTTTCAGCTGTTTCTCTCACAGGTTTTTGGGTTTTTCTAATAGGTATGTTCTTCATTGCCTTTTCATCATAGTTTAACAGTCTGTTGGCTGTACCTAAACACTTGATTACAACTTACCTTGGTGAGCTATATTTCACTTGCAAACTGGTCTGAATTCATCACAATTACCCATGCTTTCTGTCATGATGTCAACTAATTTTTTCTTATGAAAATACTGAGTGGCATTAGGCCAGTCCTTGCAAATCTGTTTCATCTCTTCTTCTTCCCCAGGCTGGCATTAATTCTCCACTGGATTTCTTTCTGAGAAAGGACAATTAGCTAGTTCTCAACCCACCTAATGTGCTTTCTTGACAACTTTTAACCAGAAGGTAGTGACATACTAAGTCCCACACTCTCCAGAAGTCTTAGTATGTTGGCAGTTATCAAGCCAGTCATTTCAAAAAATGAATATATTTTTTGTTGGATTGCATTGATTTTCCTGGGGAAAAAGATATATTGATTGCCATTAATCACCTTCACAGCCTAATAATTTAGGAATTTATACCAGCATCAGCTTTTTCCTTGAATTTTGTCTGTGACATATATGAAGCTAATGACATCCACTATATCCTAGACAGTGATCCACAGTGTTAGAATTTGTCCAGCCTGCTGGTTTTTTCCTCTCTATCTATTTCTGCTATCTATTAAAAATTCAGAGCATAAACTAGAGATGTCCTCCATCAACTCACACTGAATCCATCCGTGCAAGTACCCTGGCCTGCTGATTTAAAATTATTTATCTCAGAGATGTTTAACACCCTCCACAGCTACTAATGGACTGGAAAACACTTTATCATGTTCATATGATTCAAATACATCCTCCTGCTTCTTTCAAGATACAAAACAGAAATATTGAATAAACACATCTGTCATTAAAAGTTCCGCCACCCCCCTAAGCATCAGAATTTTATTATAGCTATTATTCAGAACCTACCTTATCCCAGCTAGTCAGAGATTTTGCTCTTTTGTTGCCTTAATTTCCTACAACCTGTAACAACTTCTACCTGATATCTGTTGCTTCCCTTTTCTGTTTGTTAAATATTGCCTTTTACTTCTTAAGTGCTGCTTCCAGACTTTTGTTGAGCCTGGTAGGGTTATAACTAATGTTGTCCTCTCTTTCAGATGTGTATTTATGACACCTTAGGTACTTCAGTCCTTTTTAAGGAGCTCCCAGATTTCATCTGGTGGGGTTTTTTTTTTCTTAACACTTTTCTCCTTATATATTTCCTTTCATTTTTTTTTTTCCCCTAATCTACGTAGGTAGACATATATCTGTTGTGACTGATGAAATATGGATGGTAGAGAGGTGCTACTGGCCTGTTCTCCTGAAGGTACTTTCTACTCTGGTGTATATTTCAGATCTCTTAATGCTGGAGTATTTACACCACTGCTTAGTGGATAAATGTGTTAATGGATCTATAGAGGAGATGGTGTGGTTTGAGGGCAGAGGCTGAAGTCCTAACAGATGCTCTTCCTCCCAGCTAGAATTTGCCCATTGAGGTGCACACTGCTCCAGCCATGAAACATGACATATTCGTGATTAGATTCAGAAAATAATTTGGGAAGTGGCTTTTTTGATTGTTTATCCTAATTCATAGAATGTATAACCTTGTTTCATGAGGCAACCAACAACTTGCAGTACATTGATTAATTCCTTTTTATCTATAAAAATAAATCAAAATTTCTTACCTCTGTAACTGGGCAAAGTACTATTGAGCACGGGCCATTCTTCATTGTTTAAAAAAGTCTATTATGGTCTAAAATTGTACATATGTTTTACTTCTGGCTACCTGAGAATTACCACATTTATTTTCAACAAAGAATTTGTCTTGCACTGAGCATGGAAGCAGTGCATTACCCACTTACCTGCTCCTTGTAAGCTTTAGATAAGGTAGGCTTGCTGTGATGTCTAGGAGGAATTGGACAGCACATAATGGTTTGGTTCTAAATCATTAATGGACCATTAATTTCATTTTTTTTCGCTTGTAAATAGAAAAGTCATTGCCTTCAGTGGAGCATCAACTTGTTCAGTAGCTTTCTGTGTAATCTTCCTATATTTGCTGCTGTCATCCTTCTTTCTTACATTCCTGCTACTGTTATTTATGGTCAGCTACTATCTTATTAGCTTGTTAGAATAGGGGGTTTATCTTCTTATGTATTTGTATAGCACCTACAGTGACAAGACCCATGAACCTTACATGCTGTATAAATAACAGCAGGAACCCTTGCTGTTGGATCATAGATACTGGTTAAAGGCCTTTAAAATGAGGCTAAGGGCTGACCTCATTGATCTCTGCTGCTTCCTGAGGAGGGGAGGGGATGATCTCTTCTCCCTTGTATCCAGTGATGGGATGCATGAGAAATGGTTAAAAGCTGCACCAGGGAAGGTTTAGACTGGAAAGGAAGCATTTCTTTATTGAGAGGGTGGTCAAACAATGGAATGAGCTTCCTAGGGAGATGGTAACTGCCCCAAATCTCTCAGTGTTTGAGAGGCATTTGGCTTTTAAAAACATGCTTCAACTTGGTCAGCCCTGAATTGGTCAGGCAGTTGGACTAGATGATTGTAGGTCCCTTCCAACTGAAATAGTCTATCCTATCCTTTCCTAAATATACACTAAATGTATATTTGGCCACCCACAATATGAATGTTTTTGTCTCCAGTTTCCTGAAATGGCAAATCCGAAGCCTACTTCTAATTCCAAAAAGATTTGGATCAAGTCCTGTAGAAATACACTGAATGAGGGTATTAACAAATGGCAGTGCCGGTCCAGTGTGCATCTCTTTCCTCCAGGTACTTGTTTAATGTCAGTTTGTTTCCATTATAAGGGCCAACACAAGAAAAACACCTAACAGTCATTGAAGACCTTTTCAGATTTCTTTGCAGAGGTGGCAGAAAACATGTCACTTCAATTTATTAATCTCGCTACAATTGGCCTTGAGAACAAACTCTTGTAATGGTCTTTTTACACAGGGTCTGATCCTACATCTCCAACAGTGCCAGGAGCTCTCTTCCTACCAGTTCTCCAACAGCCAAATACCTCATACCTGGCCATTTGTTCCTTTCCTGTTATGCATCTTGTCAGGAGAAAAATAAAACTCACAGCAGCATCTGTCTTACAAGACACTAAATCTCAGTAACTGAGATGTCTCTAATCCTGTGATCTATGAAAAACTGGACAGGCATTGTTAAAAACTACCCAATTTTGTTTTAAACTGTTAGTATGATATTCTGCTGATTTCAGGAGTATGTTATTGAGGTTGGAAGATCTATGCATTTTGCAAATCTCACAAAATATTTCTGAGTCCCACAGCATGCTTACAAATCTCAAAACACTTTCACCAATTAAGGCAACGAAACCCGAATGAAAAACTCTGACACTTACACTTGCAAATCCTGAATTTCTTCCTACAATACAGGGATAAGAAAGGATTTACAAAGCCTGTACTGTCAAGTACTGAAGCAATTTTGATTCTCAATATGCCTTGTGGCTATGTTTGAAAGAATGAGCAAACAGATAGTTACTGACATGATCTCAAAAATCCAAAGAATAAAATCCTGTCAGTAGAAAGGAAAAGGAACAGAGGAGGAATCTGAATACTGTCCATATGGATTTTTTCTCCCAATGATGACAATAATTATTTGTACACTCATTGGTTAGGGTAAGATCGAGAAATAATGTTATAAATCTACTTAGAGCTGTTAAAACTGATGCTGTTATTCCCCAAAAAAAAGAACAGAACAGAACAGAATAGAAGAAGAGACCTAAAACAATCATCTAGTCCAACTGTCTGAGCCCTTCCTGGCTGACCAAAAGTTAAAACATATTATTGTTAAGGATATTGACCAAATGTCTCTTACACTTAATAGAAGGGATGTTAAACATCATAATTTTGGGTGTATTTGTCACTGGATCTATGAAACATTCAGTCTCAAAACATCTTTAAATCAGAATCCTGAATTGCAGAAAAAGGTCTTTTCCCCAAGTTATTGCTAATTTGAATGACATTAGTATGCAATATTCAGTATACTTTTAGACTATATTATTGTTATGCATTTCAATAAATACACATCAAATTTTGCATAGTCTTGATCCTTGGCTTATTTAAAACCTTTCATTGTTTATTTTCCAGAAAATATTCTTAAATTTTCAATTAGTAGACATAGTTCATAGAAACATAAGGAAATCCTGTATTTGTTCATTTGATGCTGCATGAAAGCCATGAAAAGAATTTATGGCTGCTGAATTTTATGAGTTTATAGTGCAGCTATCTGTATATTTTGAGGTATAATCATTACTGTTATATATTAGTCATTTTAAACCACCTGAGTAATAATGATGGCACAGATTCCATAGACCCTGATCAGATGATTACTCAAAGGTGTCTATTACCATTCAAGATGCCCCAGATATCCTGCCCAATTTCCTACTTCTGTTGCAGAAGTACCTGGGGCTCCTGTAAGACTGTTATATCTGCCCAATTGGGGTGGATGTGTCAGATATCCTGGGTATCTGCTGCTGTAAAATACCCATGTGAGGACAGCTGAACCGAACCTCAGATCTCAAACCCTGACACAGTCATTACACTGTAGACCTATTAGATGTTCAGTCTGGAACTCAGTTAACCTTACGTGTTTCCATTTATTTAGATTAAGTAAGTCCATCAAAATTTGAATTTAACAGGAAAAATACAGGAAATCCTGAGAGAGATCATCAGTAGGACTTATTCCAAGTACATCCAGTCAACCAGCACAGCTTGAATGCTGGATTTCAATGTCAAATTTTAGAGGCTTGCATGGAAAACACATCAGAATATTACCAAATGTTGGAGAAAGTTGTTTGTTCACAGATATACCTTCCAATTATTCATTATATGTTTTACATAGAATTTTGAAAACTTCAGTCCTTAAGCCAGTGAGTCCTGACATCTTGTGGATATTTTATTTGAATATATATCGTATTTTCCAGAATCTCAATGTACATATAGGTTTCTTTTCTTACAGCCACAGCACTGAACCCTTACCAATGTACACAAAATTTGACTGATGTAGAGATGATTCCATTGAAATCCTGTATCCATGAGAAATGTTAAGTCAGTTGCTCATCCTCGTGTTGGAGAAGCCAGGTGATGATCATTTTAATGTTTATGTTGTGAAGTGAATCATTCTTCCATATTGTGATAACATATGGGATGAACCACTTCCAAAAAGCTAAGACAAAGGCATCCAGCACTGCTGGTGAAGTTTAAGGAATTCATAGCTATTCAGAGAATACCCGTTATCATACCTCAGAACCTGCAGTCTATTAGACAGCGGTGTTTCATAGTGGTAGTGCAGGTCTTAACATTGAATCGGTCTGCCTTCAAGTGTGTGAGCTGGTCAGGAGATCCATGATCATTTAATTTTGTCAGTTGCATCAGAACAGCTTGCCTACACCTTTTGCTTGTGAAAGTCAGTGTACAAGGAAGGTTTAAAGGAAGGTAAAAATGCAGTAGCTAGCAGTGAAAGTAATTCCTCCTTGCACCTTCAGGTAACCAGTGCAGTTCCTGAAACATGGAACTAATACAGTGTAATGTACAAGTAGCAATCTGTAGCATAAACTCAAAAAAGAAGCACATTTTATTTCCTTACACTCTATCAACCAACCATTCTGATAAATCTTAAAGTATTCCTTTAGGGAAGAGAGGTATAATTTACTCTTGTAAAAGCATTTCTTCCCTTGTATTGTACAGTAATCTTCAGACATTCTCAGTAAGATTAAATAAATGTTATTTTTAATAATGTATGACTAGGTACCAACCTGGTAAAAATCGAGGTAACTGATCTATTATTCAAGTACATCTTCCACAGCTATTTGAAGCCAATCAGCTTGTTGATCTTATCTAGTTCAATGGCTTTGGATCAAACTCTGGTATTTACATGAGCTTTTATTTGCAAGGCATTTAGAAACAAGTTCAGATAAGAATTTGCAAGTGGCATGAATGTTCAGCCTACTGATAAATTTAAACAAACTGCCAATGCATAGATAAACATTTATAGGTCAGTGTTTATCATATTACATAATGCAATTTTGTAGAATTTTCTGTTAATAGTTTTTTCATCACAGCTGTATCATTTAAAAAATGTTTTTACTTATTGCCTAATATCCAAATCATCAGGGAATTAAACAGCAGCAGCAAAACAAAATGTTGCTATTTGATTAAAGAAAATTATCTTCTAAGAATGTTTTTTTATGTTGCCGCAGTGTTCCTACTGGTGTTATATTATGCCAAAAATATAAGTCTGAACTAAGAATTTTACTGAACAGCATTAGATGGCAGTCTTGGATGTGTTGTACAATAATCATCGAACATACCAATATTCAGAAAAATGTTATGCTAGATTAAAAGCTGCTTCTGCAGTTGTACTTGGCATCCTTGTTTAAATGGGTTTAGATCCCGTAACTTCTGTCATCTGTCACAATAATAAAGCTCTGGTCTGAATAGCACAAAAGAAAACATTAGAATAGATATTTTTCAGAACCATTGGAAAAATATCCTTTAGAATAATTAGGATACCTCTTTTTTTATTGTCATTTGAGTAAATAGCTGTAGGTATTTTTCATGGACTTTTCTTAAACTTTCTTTGCTTTTGTAAATAGCCATTATACTCTTTTGAGGACTTCAGAGACTTTTCTGCTAAAGCTCCCTAGAAAATCTTATAAACACCAGTTTTGTTGCATCAGCTCCTTGAAACAGGCTGTTTCCTTTGAAATTGTTTTTCTCAAAGTTGTTCATAGTCCCCAGTCATGAGATACAACAAAAGGACATTCAGAGTATAGATGAAGAGAGCAAAGGCAGCCTCATATCACATTTATTTTGTGTGTGTATGCTCCTCCAATTCTGGCAGCTGCCAATGTCTGTTCTAGCATCTGGTCATCGCATACGGTTTTTGGTCATAACTCCTTATCCTTGGCTGGTGTCCTTGCAATAGCGACTTTGAAAACTGTTGGATTGTCAAGCCTGGATCCTGTAGGTTGTTTATATATATGATACGTTCATGACTGGAAGTAGCAATGTTCATCTGATCTGCTCATTCTTTGTTGTAGTTCAATCTTGGTGTATGGATCATTCATTCCTTCTCCTTATTTTCCAGGTACTTGAACTTCTTGCAGGATAACGTTTCTAGAAAACTCTATCAGCTGTAATATAGTTTTATGATATGGTTACTAAGGTCAGATTTACAGGTGTATAGGATGGAAATAGGCATCAGGTTGCCACCACAAGTTAGTGACAATGCTTAGTGCAGTACAAATCAGGAGTAAGGTTTTGAAGTAAATCTAATCATCCATGCAGACTTCAGCTTTCAGCAGGTCTTGACTCATCTATGTTGGTCTTGCCTTCCTTTCCTGATTTCTTACACCCAGGAATCAAGAGCTGTTGTGCTCTGTATGGAAAGTGTCCTTAAAGATCTGCCAGCTCAGTTCTACTTCCTTGTCCCTGATGGCAGTTTTTCAGGAGGGACTAACTCCTTGAAGAGCTGGATGTTTGCTTTCCCAATTCAGGGTCCTGACTTTACTTTTCACCTGACCCATATCCCTCAGGACTGCAAACTCCGTCAGCGCGTGACCACTGCAGCCCAGGCTGCCCAATCTTGATGTCACCGATTAGCTCACTCGTGTTGGTGACCAACAGGTCCAGTATCACATTCCCTCTGGTAGGGCTGCCTCTTACCTGGCTTAAGAAGTTATCCTTGATGCACTCCAGGAGTCTGCTGGATTACCTACAACTCACTGTACTACTTTTCCAGCACATGTTGGGGTGGTTGAAGTGCCAGAGCAGGACAAGAGCCTGCAAACGTGCCACCTTCTGTAGCTGGAATATGAAGGCTTCATCAATAGACTCCCCTTGATGAGGCAGCCTGTAGTAGACACCAACCACAAGGTTCCTTTTGTTGCCTCTGTCCCTAATTCCTATAAGCTTTCAACCTGTTCATGGCTATTCTTCAGAGACAGCTCTTCACACTATCCATTTCTTGATGTAGAGTGCAACACCTCTGCCCATCCTTCCTCACTTATCCTTTCTGAACAGCCTGTAGCTATCGATGGTCACACTCCAGGCATGGGATCCATCCCACCAAGTTTCAGTAATGGCAACCATGTAATAGATTTCTAGCAGCACGGTGGCTTCCAACTCCTCATTAGCATAGCTTTCTACCTGGGCTTATACAGCCCATCTTGCTAAAACAAGGCTAAATGAGATAGATACATTTGCACTGTACAAGGTAGATGTAACAGAAAGGACAATCCTGAAGCCCACTGATTTTGAAGGAAGCAAAACTGATCCCAACTGTTCACATACATCCCTGCATCTTGAATTCTCATTGACTGGTGTTGTGGGTAACTCAGTGAGGCAATGCCTTACATGGTTGTAAAATAAAACAAACACAGTACACACACACACAAAAAAAAAAAAAAAAAAAAAAAATCCAAGAGATGCTAAGAAGTTAATAGTCCAGATTTCTTTATGTTTCACTTTTCCCATATCTTAAAAGGGGAACAATGACTCTTATCTATATAAAGAACTTGGAAACATTTATCTAGAAAATTCTGGATAACAGCTAGATACCATTTTCATAATGAAAAATTATATGAGCCTAAAATTTCTTAAAAATGTCATTTAACACAGTATATTCAAATTTAAAAAACTTAAAACAGCACTAAGGATCACGCTTTGCAAAATAAAGTAACTTCAAGTAACTAAAGGCTTGATACACAAATTCAGATGGATGCTCAAAACCTCAGTGACCATCACATTTTGGTTCAGAAATACATGCAGAGCCTGCTCTTCTCTGGAACTGTAGTTGAGGTTTGACTGAAATGCTTTATACCTGACAAATGAAGTGAATCCCTTTTTTTCCCTAATAGATCCTCCTTTTTTGGGGGGTGGTGGTGAAGGGATGGGGTGTGAGTGCTGCACATTTTAAACTTTTAGTTAATTTTCCAACAGGGAGAAGGTGAAATTCATAGCATCCCAGCACCTCTATGACTTTCTGAATTTTTTGTGGGTTTTTTTTTGTTTTTTTTTTATTTTCCCCTTACTATATTGTCAAATAGTTTAATCTATTTTTCACATTCCAGTGCTCTGTGATGGCTGATCCAAACTGCACTTTAGAATACTTTTGCCATGGATACCAACAGTTCTCAAATAAAGCATTCTCAGGCTCCCAGCTCACAATGAAAATATAGGTAAGCTTCTTTCAAGTGCAGTCAAGTTTTCAAATGACTGAACATCCTGGCTTACACAGAAAACAACATCTAATTCTAGTGGAGCAATCCTTCTATGTGATTTTAGACATATAAATAAATAATAAGGGAAACCGAGAAACGAAAATCTTGGACAGTGATCTAGCAATTAGGTTGACATGAGCATAGAGGAGAACTGTGCAATAGAAAAGCTGATCAGCAGACATAAAAAGCTAGCAAGGTGTCAATAGATCATGCAATAACAGTATTTTTGTGCTGACCCACATGTTACCCAACATAGAGAACATTATTTTAAAGAAAATCAGTTAGAACAGTTATAAGTTCAAACTTCCTCCTTATATGGCTTAGGTGTCACATAAAGATGTGAGTTTCTCTGAGCTGCACATACCTTTAATAGATTTGCTATATTTTTTTTAGATTTCTAGTTTAAAATTTTTAGGGTTCTTCTGATAAAAAGAAAAACAAAACCAAAAAACATTCTTGTCTAAATTTTACGCATGCAAAAATGTTCTCAAGAAGCCAGGGTGGGGGGGTGGTGGTGGTGGAATTATTTCCCCTTTCCTACACACAGACAAGTATCAAACTCTGGTTTCCGGTAGCTTTAACTACTTTCATGGATATAGCAGTACATAAGAAAATCTTCCCATCCCTTAATTATAGTTGGTATCCATGTAGCAGAAATATCAGATTCAACTTCCTCATTCTCATTCTTTTTTGGATGTGGGAGAAACATAGGTAGGAGTTACCAGTTTTAACATTAAATGTATACATTTGCATTATCTGTCTAAATAGCATCTATAGTGCATAGACAAAAGTAAGAATTTATGGGTAAGAATTTATTGATTTGTCTTATCCTAGAGTTCTGAAGTAGACCAGTTGAATATTGGTCTAACTGTATGAACAGTAAAATTTGGTTGTCTCAGTCCCAAACACCTAAATAATAGACAGCTGATGCTACACGATTTCAGTTCCTCTCATGAGTGACCTAACCCTGAAGCTACAGTGGGATGTCATGTTATCTTTGGACCAAACTGAATCTAGTATGTCCCAAAGGTTTTTTTCTATTTGAAGTTGTCATATCCCCATAAAGGAAATTTTAGTTTTGATGAATTAGCACTTCCCACCATAACTTTTTCTTTTATTCAACCAAAAAATTTTTGCTTAACTCTTCCCTCAAATCTGAAAACACGAGTGATATGCCCTTAATGAACTCCCCAGCTCCAGTGCATCTTATACACTCTGATTTTGTGAATTACTATATTCTGTTTAATTGTGTGGAGGATGGCATGGTCCTATATCTAGATGTTAATGAAGAACATTCAGATATAGATACAATTTTATTAGGGTGGGTTACATATTTTACTTCCCTGATTACAAATCTTATTTGTAGCAAATATATATATTTACAGAAATGTCCTTTTTACCTTTAAAAAATCAACCTTTAACAAAAAAATAAATGTTTTCATTTTAACTATTACTGAAAGGTTTTGGTTACTAGTTTCTGTAAGCAGAAAACCTCACATCCTTAAATAACTGAAAACTTCCAGCAAAGTAGAAATATTTAAAAAAACCCCTAACTCTTACATTGTAGTTATTTTTACGTCTTCTGAATTTCATTTGCAACTAATTTAGATTAAGACTAAAAATACTGGTAACACTTTGTAAGATCTTCCAAGGCTTGATAATACTCCGAAATTCTGTGGACATGTCCACATTTTCCATTTTTTAAAACAGAAATAAACTGAATTCAAATTAAACTTCAAAATTACTGCAGGAGGGAGACTAAACTCTAAGGGAATTAATGTGAGTCATCCACAGTTTAAAAATTAGATAGAATGTAAGAAATGGGCCTTTACCTCACAAGGAACCAAACTAGATTCAAAGAATAATCCATGACCACCAGGTAGTGGAGCATCTGATATTCAAATTATGTCCAAATAATTTCTGTTTTGTTTGTTTTTCCATAGGCCAAATAGGTAAATCACATTCTTATTTAGATACTGAAGAAGAAGAAAAAAAAAAAAGGTTTAGAAGGGAAGCAAAATCCAAGTAAACACAACATAGTGTTAGATAATCCCCATAGATATGCTAAAGCTTTTCAGATTCATGAACAATAGAATTTTGTAACAATTCTTCATTTGCATTGTATAAACTGCAATCTTTGCTTTGTTGGCAGAAACACTTTGTATTCATGAACTGTGTTTAGTTTAGTACTACTTAGAATTTCCTTTTCACTCCAAATGCCAATAGAATAGAAAGACAAAGTAGTGATATTAGGCTAACATAACGCACAAGCTCTTGTTTTGATTACTCATCTGTCTGCTAACCATTATGTTTGCCCACCCAACTACTTTCTGCCTGTTTCACTTTGTACAGTCTTGTGGAGCAGCCAAAACAGCCAGTGATATTTCAAAACGGCTCATAGTGTTGATACAGGAAAAGGAAAGCTTATGTATAAAAGAACAGCAGTGTATTTGAGAGGGGAGAGGCAGACAGTTATAGTTGCAATTCTCATTCATAATGGCTTTTAAGGGGTAGAATAAAAGCTCATGTCTATAACAGGTTTGAGAAACTGTAAACCCATTTTCCAGTTTCATGTGGGCTGATGGCCAGATTTTTAAACTCACATCCTGTCAGGTTTGGAGCAGATGTTTAAGTGTATTATTACCATATTTGAAACTCTGACATTAATTTCTCCTTTGAAAGTATGACGTAAATGTTTGTAAGGTAAAAACTCTCACTCTCTTTAGTAGGCTCAGTATTTTCACACTGAAATTTTCTAACTTGAGTGCCCCAATTTAACTATCAAATTTCATAAATCAGATAATTAAATAATCTGGTATATTTGAAGATACTGAACAAGTCTTGCTGACTTGTCTAAAAACAGTCCCCTGAGCAAGCACTTCACACAGGGAAGTAAGAGCCATTCAAGGAGCTGCATCTTCTAACAAACAGTGGGTGTACTTCAAAATCTGAATGGTACAGGAAAGTAACAGTGAAACTGTGGCAGTAAGACTCAAATGAACTCATACTAGAGCTGAGTGTGAAGCTCAAGTATTTCTGCAAGGAACCTATTTATTATTAATTTGTTGGTATTTAAAACACTCTTGTGACAACCTGTTTTGATCAGATACATTTATTTGAATGCTCTGCATTTCTAAGAAGTACATTGGTAAGACTGTCTGGTGTTACTCTTTCCTTACTTGAAATGTATATTCCACTGAAGAGCACAGAGATGTTACAGATAATGCTAAGCAGTGAAGAGCTGATTATTTCTGCTAATAGAAACAACTCATTCAACATGAAAGCTTTGTTTTGTGGAGGTTCTTAATAAATTTTTTTAAAATTAAATTTAAATTACTATTCATATAGATACTATTCATGTCCCTTTTTTTTTTTTTAATTCTTTGCCAAAGTCAGTTCAATTATAGAAGAATTTAAAGTTGATCTTTCTTGGCAAATAAATTCTTTGTTAAACAAGTGTTGGCTCATTCCTGTCCTGCTTAGAAACTGCCTTCCATCATCTACTTTAAACACATTTTAATTCAACTCCAGATAATCAATTTATTCCTCTAAAATTTAGAGTATTGAAAGTATTAAGATGGATGATTTAGTAATGCTCACATATGTCACCTCAAAAGAGTTGAGCTGTATTCAAGTCAGATGTATACTTATGTCATGAAAAAAAACACCATCCGTTTCATGTAAGTCTGTGAAAGAGAATACTTAATGAACATAATGACTTGGAAAATTGTCTACAAATCTTTTGAGTCCATTATAAGTAATGTTATGTCAAAGGTGATTGCTAGCTGTAAGGAGGAAAAGTAACAAATAACAGGGGTGGTAAGATGGTGTTTTGTGAAATGTTTTTCATACATAGACTTCAAAATTCTCTGCAGAAGATTACAAGTAACATCGACTGGTTTTTAGATACAATTTCCAGGAGCAGTAACTTGATTAAAGTCACGCAGCAAGTTGAGTGTAGAGTTGTCAATAAATCTGAAATAATAGAATTGAGAATTGAGGTGATAGAAAACCTCTGGTCTGATAAAGAAAGCAGGAGTGGTTTGGGGTTTTGTGTGTGTGTACTCTCCTTTGATTTCTGGCTTTTAAGCCTTTAGGCTTAAATTTTTTTAAGGTTTCCCTTCCTCCACTCTAGCCATGAGGCCTCCATGCTGGCTTTCAAGGCAAAGTTATTCTCATGTACTTACATTCTTCCAAGAATTTGGACATAATAGCACTGGTAGAAGATTGGTCTCTCAGACCTCACACTTGAGGTTATAATACCAGATTTCAACTTGTCTAACAATCCCGTTTCAGATCTACAGTGAAGATAACATTGTAGGTGTGATTAGTCAATAGAACCAAAAAGATTGTGATGCTTTTGCAAACCTGGATATTTTATAATGTGTCAATAGATAACATTTTTCTTAAACTTCAGCAGGCATACCCTGATCCTATTGCCCATGAGGATAATAAAGTTGTTAGGGCACCTTTACAACCATCTTGCATGTTCATTATTCATTTAACATCACAACTACCCATTTCCCCCCTATAGAAGGTAAGTTCCTCTTGGAAAAATGCTGAGGTGTAGACTGGGTGACATACAGAAGTCTTTGCTATTGTGTGACCCCCTGACACTCAGTAATGAAACCAGTCTTTGTTGTTTGTATAAAAGGAACATTCAATTTTCAGGAAAATGTCAGTAAGATTATTTTTCTTTTCTTCTCTTTTAATTTTTTTTTTTCATTTTATTTTGCTGGGGTTTTTATCATTGTTTAGGTCCAATGTGTATTTCAGGAGCTGTGTTTTTAGGTAAGAATGAACAATTCTTAAAATTATACACTGAAGTTCTGACATTTTTTCTTATCTTTTGAATAATTTTGCATGTAGATAGGAATGAGGGGGAAAAAAGTAAAGGAAATACAAGTAAATAATAAAAATATCTCTCTGGTAGACATAAACTTATATTTTGCATATGCAGAACGCTAACCTATGTGCACTTTCAGGCTAAGGAATGCATCCTGGTAGCTCACAGAGGAAATCGCAAATGCATGGGATCTGCATTAAGGCTACATTCACACACAACACCAAAACAAACCCAGCTGCACAAGATGCACATGGAGTTATGAAAATGGAATTAATCCTTAGTGGCAGTGGAGGCTCTGGACTGATTTCCAGTGGCTTCTGAGCCATCTTTTGTGATCAGTCATGGTGATTAGAGCTTGCTCAAATTAGTGATTCTTTAGCGTGATTGCTGAAGTGAGAACATAGAGGGGAGAGGACTAGTAAAACTTATGTGCTGTTTGGTTCTGTTGCTATTTCTTATTAAAGAAAAATATGAAACCTATCACTGCACTGCAAAAACTCCACGTTGTTATTACTTTAGAAATGAAAGCAAAATAAAACCTAGATTCACCATGGTTCGTGAGTAAAGGCAGTCTCCCAGCTGAAAGAAGCAGTGAGTTCAAATTTCCGTCAGACAGATGAAGCAAACAGTTCAGATCTCCTGGATGAATGTCCACTATGGTGTATATTATCCACTTGTGGAAAGATTCTACCCTTTTTGACAGCATCAATGGGTGGTGTCCTACTATGTGTAAATTAAATATTCATTAGCACTGAAACTGAAAAACAGTGCCCCACTTCCAGAGTATACATCCTGATTACCCTAATAAGGACCAATTCTCTTTGTCTCAAAAGACTTCTAAGCATTTAATGCAAAGTAGAACAGCACTAGCGGGAAGAAGTGAGGAAGAATGACTTCAGAACATCCTTGTGTCAGGTTCATTCTTCTGAGAAGTCAGATACCTGCATTCTAGACTATTTTCCATGGGAATAGAAATATTTTAAGAAAATGGAGCAATGTCAAGAGGATACTTTGAGTGTATCTCTCCTTAGAACAGATTTTTACATAATACCTGTTGGATAAGCTCATTGAAGTGCCTCCAGATGCCTGACCACAAGACACCACTGGACAAATTAATACTATTTAAAAAAAAAAAAAAAAAGCACCCTGTCGTCACACTTGAATACGAAAAGAGTTTCAGGATGTTCAAGACTCTGTTTTTCGAGGAAAGGAAAGGTTTTATGTGTAAAGCAAAATCACTGGAACTAATTATTGTAACACCAGTTATATTTATCAGATATTGTTTAGAAAGTCCCTTTGCTGGTACACGAAGACATGAGGAATGGAATCCTGGTCTCCCTTAAAATCTAACTTCAGAAAACTAGGCACTTTTACAGCTTGTCTTAGCTGACCGCTCTTAGCAATGACATGAAGTGAGGCCTTTCCTTGCCTGTCTCCCTTGATTACTCAGAGCTGAGACTGTTAGACTAGATGCTGGGGCTGACAAATCCCTGTATCCTGGATGAATCCAGGAAATGTACACTTCTGAATCCCACAGACACTAACATGTCCACAGGGTTTCATCCAAACATACTACTCATCTTTCATTCCAGGAGAACCTATTCAAACCTGACTGGAACACCACTTTTCACTCAGACACACACACTTTGGAAATCTGTCCAGTCCCTACAGATTTCTGCTACTTTGGGCAGTTTCCTCCTGCTGACCAAAGATCTTCCTGTCTAACATTTACTTAGCAACCCTACTTATCTGAAGTTCAGTGCAACAAAAGCTGGCTCAGAATAAATACTTAAACTGAAACAGATGAAGACATGCTGTTTCTTGCAGTGAATTGTGTGCAAAGAGGGGATTATGCAAGGTGGACAGAGTAGCCAAAAGAAAACAGAACAAAGAATAATGGTTATTGCTGGGGAAAAAAACCACAACAAAAACAAACAAACAAACCCCCTGATGCCTTAAGAGTTGAGTAAGGGAGTAAATATACTGTCAAAGGTGAAAGTATGTTTCCCAGCTCATCTTAATGACACCCAAGAGCAAAAATATAGATGTGTTCATTATTTAATTTAATTTCATGTAAAGCTTGGCCACTGCTTTAGTTCTTGTGAGAAGTATCACATTAGTTGCAAAAGATTATAGACCTTAAATTATGTGCATACATGTGTTTCTGAGAAGAAATGGATTTAAAGTTGTGTGTAAGTGGATGGTAAACCAGGACCTGGTAGACAGCATATAGGAACTTCCTACTTAGTTCTCTGCATTTTAGGTAATAATCCAGTGCATTTACAGTATGACCCTGAATCACTGGAATCAAAGCGAATGTGACTGGTAACTGCAGTTTACACGGAAACCGTCCACTAAGGGTCGATTAAAAGTTGTTCAAGTCACAAAACTCATGTTAACACCAAGCTTCAAGCTGACAGCAAATTAATTAAGAAAATACCCTGGTATTTCAATGCATTTCACAGAGAGACAATCACCGAAGAACTCATGCACTCATCACACATTCAGATTATCAGCAACACAGAAAGTTGTGTGGTGCTCTGTGTTGATGTGAAGTACACATCACAGATATAAGTTAGCAGTACAAATCTCTGCTACACATGTACAAACGCTGTCATTTGTATCGTCACCTCATATCATCTTACTGTGTCTTGCTAGTTTGGATCAAGTAAGTAAGATTGAGTAATGTTATTTCCTTTTGGACAGGGAAGGTAGACTCCATGCAAGACATCTTATCATAGTTTTATAACTTTTAACTAATTATTACCACAAACCTGGGTGCCTCAGACTTCTATTGACACTCATTTCAGAGGAAAAAGACATATTTCAATCCTGTGCGGCACTAAATTTCAGAATTATCTACTGCAAGCTTGAAATGTTTTTCTATCTTTTCCTCTTACATATTTTCTGACAAAGTTTTTATATCCTGTAGAAGTTTCTTTTTCTACCTTGCTTGATCTTCTCTAAATGCTTTCCACCAGCAGCAACGTGTTTATTAAGTGACACTCATTGTGAGAGAAATTTCTTCCTTGGACTTAAAAGGAAATTTGGTGAACCATGGTGAAACCACTCAAGATGTATTGTTAAAGTGCATGGAGGGTTGTCTAAAAAATCATGGAAAAGCTATCCCTATGCTTTATATATGAGGTCATCTAGACTGACCTCACCAAAGCCTCCAAAAACTATGGTATGGAAGGTATTATGTCACAGCTCATGGGGTTTTCAGGCAAGAAACATGCTTTACAGTTGGAAACATGATTTACAGTTTTGTTCTAGCTTTGCACCTTTAATACTGTTTTTGATTTAGACAACCAGACACACGTCACACATTTACGTGACACAGACGTGGATGTGGAAATTATTTTACCTTCTAACCCAGCCAGAGCTAGGAACTACAGTGGGAATTCAAACAACAGTGTTACAAGTCCTGTTGTTGTCTTTACATGTGTACACACCCACAAACACTGTATTGCCCCCTGCACCCCCTCCCCCGCAATGTAATGAATGTGTAGAATGGGCATATGTGTGACATAGGTTTCATCCTCAGACACGCCCCTCCCCCCAGAAATGCTTACAGTTTTTTTCATGTTTATTGTTGAAATATCAGCATTGTAGAAGATTACGAGGTCATTACAGCACCTAAGAAATGCTACTCTTCACCCCTAAATGCCTGAATAATTTCTGAAGCTCAAGGTAGAATTAGCTGCAAATTTGGGCCAGGATTCTCCAAGAGATCAAACTGACATTTAATTGAAAGCTACTGGCACAGCACAAATTATAGGCATGCTGCTCTAGATGTTACTCTTCTGCTGTATAATTATTTAAAGTAAATTTGACGGTACTTATTGTTTAACCATTGTCAGGCTAGTCAGAGCTACCTAGAGATCTAGGGAGAGAAATGGCATACTCTGAATTTAATATCACTCAGATTTATATTGGTTTTCTCCTGGCCTCACAAATAATAAGGAAACACTGCTGAGAAAGAGCAAGATGTTAAAAAAAAAAACCAAACCAAACCCTCCCTGCTGTAGCTGTATACAGATATTTTCACAGGATTTTGGGCACTAACTCTCATCTTCCAGTGAGAAGACGGGAAGGAGTAAGTGGGAAATAGGCAGGAAATCCAATTCTATTCTTTGTTTTCCTTTGCTCCAAGAATTAGTTGATTCTCTGACTTTCCCTACGCTAATACGCACAGATGACTTCACAATTCGGTGTTCTCAATATAGGAATTAACATCCTCTAAATCAAGATGTGGTTCCTACTAAATGTATCATTCCCTCCTATATTTCTCCTGCAATTTGAGAGATGCATCACAAAGCCATTATAAAAACTCTGATGGAAAAAAATGATTTTATAATGTTCTTACTAAACTACCCACAATGCCTTAATATGCCTTGTGGCTAAGATCATCTTCTTTTCTTCCAGAGTTTAAAAAATCCATTAGGTTTCTATCACAAAATATTGGAAAAGTTGAATTTGTTGGTACAATTGTGCCCTATATTATACCACATATGGATCCTAAAATGAGAGAAATCATGGATAAATGAGATTAAAAAAAAAAAAAAGGTAAATCATTTCTATTTTAATAAATTTGTTCTTGCACATCTTTTCTATTAAACAAGATATTTTAGAACTGGGTATATTGGTAGCATATTGGAATAAGAGAATCCTCAACTCATAGCCTGTATGTTTAATCAAGCTAAGTCACACACCTTCATGCAGTGAATCGTGAGCTGGTAATTTGGGATCTTTTACAGCTACTGGAGCTGTTTTATTTAGTAAAGACATTTCTATTTCAACTCTTAAGTGTAAAATGAGATCTGTACCACTTCATGATATCTTGAAAGAAGAGGAGGGGGATCCAGGCTCTGCCATCAAGCTGGAGTTCATAATACAAAATAATGTGGTGAACAGAAGTAAGGAAGAAAGAGTAGGAGATGATTGCCTGAGAGAGGAAAAGTTTAAGATGCATACACAATATATTAGTTTCAGCAGGAATGTCGTACACCACACCTGACTAAGAAAGGAGCTAAAAGCAAACTAAAAATGTACGCTTTTCCTACGACCTCAGAAACCTTAGAAATCACAATATCACAGAGAAACACATCATTATACTCCCGTAAAAGTCTGAAAAGCTCCTGAATGCCAAATCCCAGCATGAATTACATATTTGTTGAGCAAATAAACATCAGTCCTTACTAAGACAGTTGGGTGTGGACAGAGGACAGCAGAAGTGTCAGAGAACTGCCATGATTTCAGCTAGTCTATTCTGCCCCTTAGAACAGGTGTTAAATCAGGAAAAGCCACCCAGGCTACACAGGGAGAAGTGGGAGAGACCTGCAATACCCACACTAGAAGTGGGCAAACACCACTGATTTGTGTTTACCCTCAATTACCCCACTGCTGTGGAGACAAGCAGGATATTTATGAGAGTGCCTACCCAGGCCATTACTGCTGTGTGTGGAGCCTGTGACAACCCGTAATGGAGATGTGAGGTGAATGCAAAGAGATGCTCTGTAATGAAAAAGGGATTGGTTTCTGTTAAGCCTCTGTCAGCAGCAGTCTTGAAAATATTAAAAGAAATAATGAAATATAATTAAAATATAATTTTCTTCTAATGAAACAAAATTAAACGCTAAGCTGGCACTGCTGTGTAGGAAAATAAAGCGTAGAAATATCAGCACCAGGATGGCTTAGTGCTTAAGGGAGGAACAGGGTCACTCATTAAACTCAGTCATGCCGCTCACCTCCAGAGTCCCAGGAAGGATGCAGAGGTGAGAGGATGAACCTACCACAGTGAGGAGAGGATTTCAAGTGCAGAGCACAGGGCTGGATGCCCACCAGCTCCAGCTTTCTGCTTCAGCTTTCCTACCGACCTTTCTCCTCTCTCCCTTTCCATCCTATATCTGCCTAGAGTGTATAGACTGCTGGATAAGTCCATCAGACTTTGTGTAGCTCTTGGCTCCACAGATATTCACAGAAGTCAGAGAAATGTAATTTCTGCAAGGATTTGGAGAATGCGATATCCTTTAAGAATTAACAACAATGAGCAGAGCAATCATGGTGGATCACTTATGTCCTTACACTGTGAAGAGCTGAGATGCTCCAGTTTTTTGTCCTATTTATTTGACTAGTCACTTAGGATGTGGAGATGGTGAACAGTAATTTTCTAACAGTAATATCTGGAAAACAGAAATTCTTCTTCTGTCCTTACAACACTGTAGCGTAACATTGTCTTATATCTTTCGCTTTTATGTGAAAGCCTGACCTCTACTTAGCAGCAATAACAGTAAATAGTAGGAAAATATATAAACCTATTTCCCAGACAGATCAACGTAGCTCTTGTCAGCAGAAATGTGGTTTTTTACATTTTGTTTAATTTTTCTTGTTCAGGTGACCTGCTTCCCTTTGTAATGAAATGAACATTCAGTGAGCTCAACAATGAGCTCAACAGAGTTCAAGTCCACAAAGAATACAAAGCTACTTCACTGTCCATCCCTACAATATGTCCAAAAACTGTATAACTTGGCAGAGAGCTGGCTCTTCCTGTGTCCTTTTCACCTCACAGCTGCTGGACCTATGGGACTCTTCCAGCCTCAACAACTTCTAAGTTCCAAAAGGCATCACTGAGTCAAGATTATTTTTACAAGCGAGTCTAATAATACATCCTATTGTACCAACAGTAGAAAGGTCAGGCCATCCAGGCAAAAGCTACTGAGTGTCACTTCTGAGGCCAAAATTTGGAAGGAAATCTCCCTGTGAGACATGTTTAATGCAAACAGAGTCACTTTTGGGACAGCATAATCCCCTTTGAGGATGTGGTTTCCAGCTCTGAAATGTTGTATGATCAGGGGAATAAGGGTAGAATTTCAGCCTTAAGTGGGAAACGACTTTCATGTCTTCACATGGTTGCTTCTTGTATTTGCCAAGACATAAATATACACATATGTATACAATATATTTAATTATTACAAGCCTCCACTTTCTGCATTTTCTTTTTACATGTTGCTTGTTTGAAGAATTCCACTGAGTTAGGCTGGTTCCCTGATATCAAAGCAACCTACTTTTGTTGAAGAGTTTAACATAATAAGCCATCAAACCACTCAAATTCTTTTATTTGATATGGAAGCATCAGAATTAAAGATGATGCAGAAATTTATTAAAAATAATGTAACAGATGAGAACTTGCCATTCTAAGTATAGAAAAAAAAAATCTATCCAGATGTCATGAAACAAGTTGAGAAGTATTATCAAAGATTTTATTTTTAAATGCTTCATATTTCCTGTTAATTGTCCTCAAGGAAAACTGTATCAACTATTTCAACGTAGATCTGATTAAATGCATTTAACGATACCTAACTTTAGACTGATGGCTCCTTAGGGGGAAAACCATGAATTCAATAGTATTTGAATTGGATTCTAGATGAGAATTAGCAAGCAGTCTATTGCTTACTGAAACAGACTTGAAGTCATGCAGAAAGGCTTTAAGTAGAGACTACAAGTTGTCTTGAGTTCAGTGATGTACAGTAAAGCCCTCACACAGTATTTCTGGGACCAAATTAAAAAAAAACATGTCCAAACCACACAACAAATCCTTGTATGAATTTCCAACTCTCCTAAATAAGTAATGCATGCATTTGAAAATTCTTTTTCTTTCATAGAAAACAATGATACAAAAGATATATTCACATATCCCAGGATTTTGATAGGGAAACGTATTACCAGAAGTCCTACAACAGAATATAACACTGTCTTGAAAGGTTGACCATGGAAGCAGAAAAGAAATATAAGTGAAAACCCAAATTCTTGTGAGTACTTTGATAGCTCCTACTGTCAAGAATGATTAGACAAGGATAATACAAGATTTACAATTTTCAGTTATTGCAGTTTTATTGTAAAGAAATTGATGAAAAAATGGAAGTGTGTTCTACAGCTGTGGAGATAGTACAGTCCTGATCCCAGAAGCCTCTGATCTCTTATTTAAATTAAACCACTTTGGCCTTGGATGTAATTGCATTGGTTGTTTCCAGCAGAACGGAGCAACATGGCTCTAGTGTGTTGCAGATCAAACTCTGGTAGACCTACGAGTGACCCCACTGTCAAGATTTCTTTTGGCAGCTCTTGGAAGGTCTCAGTGGGAGCTACCCTGCTGAATACAACCACATCTATACAGCCACATTAAGTGAATATTCCAAATGTTTCACCATTCATAAAGATAACAGATGGGGATGGAGGGGGAAGGAGGTGTTTATATTATTTCAATATACACTTTTTTTTATCTTCATAACAGAAGCTACACAGTAATTAATGATAAACAGCATCATTTTAACCTTAGGAAAAAATTTAGCTGAGATACATATAAGACTTGGCCTCTCTTAACTTCTCATTAATGATCTGGAGGAGAGAGAAGCAATATGTTAAGGATAATCACTACCTGTGTAAAACTGGGAGCTACTGTCAGCTCCAGTGAGGACAGAGACACAGTGCAAAGGGACCAAAAGGATATGAACATATGATGAAGGAAGATATGATTCTCAAACCTGACAAATAAGAATAAGCACTGGAGAAAGGAAGTGAAGAAATAATCCAAAATTGGCTGCAATACAGGAACAGATAGAGAATAGGATAAAAATATATAAAAGGAGTTTGCAATATTACGTGTGAAAAAAATAACAATATTAGAAGCAAGAATGAGCAGAGACAGATTTTGCTTAGCTGAGACAGATAATGCTGTCAAAATGTCTGAGGCTTAAATAGCTGGTGCTTTACAGATGTTGGTGTCTAGGCAGAGCTGATGTCTTCCCTCTCTACCTTTTCTTCCCTCCTTCCTTCCATTCTCTCTCCTTTCTTCCTCCTTCCTTCCTCCCACATAGCCAAGCTTTTTCTTGGGCAGCTCTTTTCCTTCTGTCATCTGAAAGAATTCCATCTGTCATTCCTTTCTGTCATCTGAAGATGACATATATTGTCAACTTCAGCAGGAAAAATGAGCACTTTCCCTGCTCTCTCTCAAACTGGGTGACCTTGAGGAAGTCCTGGGACAGAAGTGTCTCCCTTTTCTTGGGTGAATGCTTTCCTGACACTCTTATTGCCCAAGAAGAAGCCCCCTAGCAGTGCTGTAAACTGGACTTAATGCCAGAGTTAAGTGTTCAAAGAGATAACATATAATGGATTGAATTATTCACATGTACAATGGATTGAATCATTCCCTATGTACATGCACAAGTAGGATTGAACTTATTCAATACAGGTGTCTAGTGTCGTGTAGGGAAATCTTTCCTGATCTCCAGTGGAAATTCCAGGAAGTAGTGGGTCCCTCTTAAGTCCTGTGTCACATCTACAGCACTACGCAAGTGTTTCAGATACTTTATGGCACCTCGGCTGACTTAGATGCCCATGTTTGGGCAGCTGAATCCCATCCAAGGTATCCCGAATTATTTTAAGTGGCAAATATATCTACAAATATATTTTATGAGGCCAGTTCCTGTAGGATAGAGAGTGGAAGAACTTTAGGCATCTATCTGTTTATTTTGCAAGTTAAGTAGAATTTCTGCAGGTGTTTTTTTCCTTTGAACTTAGGTAACTGAATGCTGTCTAGCTTTCACTTCATTCTTAGAAATATTATTTTGACTCTTCTTCTAGTCCACCTTCCCATTAACTTCAGAAAGCATTGGCTCAGGTATATTTGTCTTTAATTAGACCTTGAGTATACCACAGGGAGGTATATATTCAGGGAGATGCTGATACTCAGATGAATATCTCTCAGTAGAAACCACCTAACTGAAGGATGTATTTGGCTGAAATGATAACTGTGAATATAAGAAAGGTTCAATAATAAAAAAAAAAAAGGACTTTTCTAACTCTTCATACATGTTAAAAGATCAAAACCAACAATCTGCAGATAAATTCAGAGAACAGTAAATACAGAAAGATATTCCTAACATATAAACTTAAGCAGAATTTTATCCCATTGTATAAAGCTAGAATTTTCTAGGCCAGAATAGAACTAAATGATATAGACATGTTCTGGCATTTTCATGAGAGTGAAAAACAAGAGCTGTCACTATCATATAAAGCATGAAGTGGTAGAAATTAGGAAAAAAACCAAACACCTGTACATAACCATATACAAACCCACAAATATATTTTATATTATTCCTTAAAGTAAATCTTAAAAACAATGTTATTAGTCCACATTAATAGTCCTCTAATAATCCTGCAGAATGTCAAAAATTTCATATCTTTATGTTTAATTGTAGTGGACCATCTAAAAAACCTGAAGGAAAAAGCGAATTGTGCATACTTTCCTCAGTCTTCTGAATCTACAAAGGTGCAGCAATATTTTATCAAATAAAGATTCCTCTCTTAATAAAAAAAAAAAAATCTTAGGATATTACAATCCACTTTTAGGTATTAAATGCTTTATTTTTATTAAAAATGCTGGAATACCTTAGGTTAACTTCTCAATACATTTAAAATGCTAATTGTGAAATTGTTTGGAGCTGCTGCTGTAGATCACTGAAAGCTATCATGTGAGACTACCTGTAAAACTTAAATGCGATTAGAATAATTGAGAAGTGTGTGAATATGTTTTATATTTCTCTAGTTATGTTACAAGGGCAAAACACTGCATAATTATTACAAGATGGCTTTTGGAAATAATTTTGCTGCTCTATTTTCATTTCTTCATATAGGCAGGAATCACTGCCATTGTAGAATCACAGAATGGTTTGGGTTGGAAGCAACCTTAAAGATCACTTAATTCCATTCCCCTGCTATGGGCAGGGACACCCACCACTAGACCAGATTGTTCAAAGAGTCATCCAGCCTGGCCTTGAACACTCCCAGGGATGGGGCATCCACAGCTTCTCTGGGCAACCTGTTCCAGTGCCTCCCCACCCTCTCGAGGAAGAATTTCTTCTTGATCTCCAATCTAAATCTAACCTCTTTCTGCTTAAAGTCATTGCCCCACAGCTGAACACAGTAGTCCAGGTGGGGTCTGAAGACTGCAGAATAGAGAGGAAGAAGGTTTCTTGTTAGGTGATCCTCCAAACTCTGAGTCTAACAGGTCATCAAGCTATGTTAGAGTTTTAAAGAAAAAGGTACAGTGTAAAAGAGGAGCCAAAACTGTCAGTGTTCTGTATTATTTATGCTATATAGTCCATTAGAGTACTGTTAAACTGAACCAGAGCTAAGGCTGGAAAAAAAAACAGGACCGTTTGGATAGTATAAGATCATACCAGATGGATCTATATTAGCATTTCATTTCAGATGTTGAGCGCGTTTTTGATGTGGATCTCTATTCACAAATAAGGATGCTGCCATCCTTGGGTTTGCAATGCAGGCTGGTCTTAAAGCACACAAGCCAGATTTCTTAACTTCTTTGATGAAATTAACCCAGATGATTTCCTCCAGCTGCTGAAACACATTAAGTTCATTGGGCCAGGATAGAGCTACTCCACAGTAAAATTCCCAAAGATACAAAGTGTGCATGTCTTCTCTGATATTCAAAACCAAAAATCCCCAGTCTGAAGGCATGTCAAAGCTGTGATTGTCCCCAGCACCGCTCGGGGGCAGGAGGTCAAGTAAAGCTAGGCTGAATTTGAGCCCAGAAAGAAGGAAGAGGTGGGGGTGAAGATGTTTTAAGATTGTGTTTTAGTCCTCTTTTTAGTCTGATTTTGATTGATGATAAATTAAATATTTTTTCCCGAAGCTGAATCTGTTTTTCGCATGATGATAACTGCTGAATGATCTCTCTCTGTTCTTCTCTCGAGTTGTGAGTCTTTTATCATAGTTTCTCTCCCCTGTCCAGCTGAGGAGGGGAATGATGAGAGGCCTGGTGAATACCTGGCCTCCATGCGAGGTTGACACACCATAGTTAGTTAAGGGATACTATTTCTTTACCTTTTTTATTTTGTTGTTCCATTACTGCTGGTGCCTTCACACACGTGCACATTTCTATTACTACATCATCCAGATCAGTCTTAATATTCCTGCTACTAATTTCTACATCTCTATGCCACCTGTCACCTTTACTGTGCTAACAAAGTATTTCAAGACTTTGCTGTCAGAGCTGCTGACTTTTGTTCCCCTGTTACATCCTCTGTTTCTTTGTCCCCTCTTCCATGCCACCCCTCACATTTGACAGAGACTACCAATATAATCCACAAAGCTGCTTCACTGCACTTCCAGTGGCTAAAAATAACCCTCTGCCTAGAAATGCTTAACAACTGTTGTGCTGCTGTGGGGAACGCTATTACCATTCCAGCTATCGCTGGCTTATTTTGTCCCATATCTCTTTTTCTTCTGCTTCACCTCTTAGATTGAGACTTTTAGCTCATTGGGGCAAGAGAATCCTTTTAAAACTGTGACAGGTACTGTTTTCACAGCCAAACAGAGCTCTCCTCTGCTGTTGGCTGATAGCACTCCTGGGGGAATTTTTAATGAATACTACTACATTTTTAAGGCTCAGTCTGAAGTTTCATATCTGTGAACAGTTGAAATTAATTGGGCACTTGAAATTGAGCTGTTTTGAAGGAAAACATCAGCATTTTAACATAAACCATGCCTATAGTTTTGACTGGCCTAATTTAAAAAAGCCATTAGCTAAGTTTTTATTTCCCTCTCAGTCTTAAGCTGCTGAAGTAGATGATTATGACTTGGTTCTTAAACAGGTTTCCTAATTTTCTCAGAATTTCATACAATAGAGAGTGGGTGTTTTTTTTTTTTTTTCTTTTCATTTTCCCATTTTAATTTTTTTCTTCTTTAAATTTTCTATTAAATATTTTCTCTTGAAATATATATCTTGAATAATATGAGGTAAATTCTGAGTCTTCTCAGTGTGTAAGGTACATCATAACACAAACAAGGACATGCTGCTAAATCCACAGATTCAGTCTATGGAATCATCCTTATTTTCTATACCAGGATGCTTCTACAGCCAATAAAACCAAAACCCGTCCACTATGCTTTATTAATTCATCAGAGGTCTATGTCTGAAGGAAGTTACATTATTACTTGAATACTTTCTTTTAGTTTTGTTTAAAGTTCTTGTTGATGAAGGTTTAAGTCTTATATGTGTAAAACTTTCCAATAACTTTCATGAATCATTAAGAATTAGGATCCAACGGACACCACTGAGACATCTTAAGAGTATGTTCTATACCTGAGTTTGTCCCTGAAAGGAAAGGACGTAATGAAGAGAAAAAGGGAATAATAAAGGGTATTCCTGTATTCTAAAACTGCTGATGAGACAGATTTTTTGAATCACCCTCTGAAAGTGCCTGTTTTTCACTACTATCAAGAGAACCCACAGTGACCTGCTCAGATGTAGCTATTTAACTGTTAGATTTCCAAAATTAGGTGAGATGAACTGCACATTGCATGACTAACATGGAACAGCATTTTTTTGATTGACAGAATTCTAAAAATTAGCTTTGAATATAAATGCAGTTTAACAAATTTCCTGCAAACTTGTTGTAATGAATAAAATCAACACTTCTGATAATAATAAAGTTATTCACTTGAATGCACACTCTTGATAAGGATCAGTATAACTATGCAAAACCTGTCAGCAATCCAGAATAAGAGAGTTGAGAGAATTTAGAGTGCTGTTTAGTTATAACATACAAAAAGTCATTGGTAAAATATAAGTTGTTATTTTGTTGATATTTTTTTATCATGTTTGATGCATTTTTTGGCTGACTCTACAATTGCTTCATAAGCACTGAAAACATGGAGCTTAAAAAAATAAGTTAAATCTGCTTCTTTAAGAGTAACATACTTTCTAGAAAAGAAGTAGGAGGAATTATATTTGCCCTGAAGTAGTGCATTAGGCTGTGTTAGCTCTGGGGTCAAGATTCAGCTTTCAATATTTACTAGAAATTCTTTCTTTATATTAGTCTTGTACATGCTGAATAAGACACCAGTGCCATTGTGACATTTAACAGAATGTTTAATGTAATGAATTGGTTCTTTTTAACCATCCTAATGTAGATGATTGATAGCTCAAATTTTAAAATCAGTTTTATAAGGCCTCCTCCTACATTATAGTCACAGACGCAGATAATAGATTAATTTTTAAATCACTCAGTCTGAGATACTTTGAAGGTTCTCTTGCACCACACATCTAACATAAATTTCTTGCCTGTGCTTGCATAAGAAAACCACAATTCCCTTACTTTTTCCATTCCAATTTGCAGTACCAACGAACAGACCTCCTCCAGCAAACAACTCCGTGATTCTTTCCATATTTATCCTTTTACTTGGAAAAACATCATCCAAAAATAAATTTATCAAGTCAACTCCCTGGTGACAAAACTTATCATGGTCTCACTTTTCTTGAGAAGCATACAGGGAAGGATGGGCAGCAAATGCAAAAGTGATGGGTTGTCTTCATACAGGCATATCATTCCCAGGAAGCAAATGCCAGTCTTCTCGTTTGAGGGCTGAGATTGTGTGAGGCATTTCACAAAGCAAACTTGCATTTTGGTCTTTAACTGGAGTTCAGACTAAATTCTATATGACACAGTAAATGTCTAAAGACAGACAAGAGTAAAGGCAAAGAAAAAAGGTGGATGAAAATGGCAGTAATAATTCACAGGCATGATCAAAGAGTTAAGAGGTGCAAGATGCAGTCTGTCTGTGTAGCTGAAATTGTACACTGATTGTAGATAGCGGGAATAACATTTAAGTAGATGTTAAATAAGATTGATATGACACTGGCCCCTGTGGAGAACTTTCACTCTGAGTTACTGGTCTTGTCACTGAAGTATACCCAAAAATGTTGATGAGAGATCAGCAAACCAACCTTTGGTGCTAATCAGAGTGACAGCAGTTCTGATATTTTCATCAAAACTCCTACATGACATATAGTCGCACATGCAACTCCTGGATCAATAAAAATCTGTGCTAGTCTCCAGTAGTGATTGAAAGCCATTCTCTGTGTGAGTTGTTACTGTGAAAATCTCCGCAATGGTACCGGGGTGGAGAAACAGGCCTGGTGAAGGGTAAATGAGCTGTTCATTATCAAGTGGATTTGATTCATTATTAGTCATTCAAAAAGCTCATACTCTGAAGACGGGTGAATGTCTAATGTGACAGATTGTCTCCCTTTTTCACTCTGGGTAGACAAATCATTCTCAGCTTTCATTGTGACTTTGGCACAAACACTCTTCCTGGGAAAAGTGTCCTTAAAAGCACTGTCCCTTCACTGTGCAATGAAACCTGATAGTCACGTCCATCTCCAGGTACCCTCCTAAGGAATCCCCTTTTACCTTAAAACAATAAATTGACATATTCAATGACACTTTTACATACCTGCTGGAAATCTGCTATCCTAAAGAGCTACTTTAGCAAGCTGTTAGGGGCTCTGTGTTTCCAGAAGTGTCATGCTCCTGTTGAAGTACAAAACCCTCAGCGTTTGTACTTCTACCAGGAACAGAAGCACCCAGACTGGTCTCCAGCCGTTTGTTTATCTATGCAAATGTCATATACACATTCATTAAGTGTCATCAAATCCTTTGAGGTAGTCAAAATCACTTCATGAGACTGGAAGAAATAACACAGGACCTCTGGGAGACCTATGCTCTACCAAACAGTGAGTGGTTGCTAAATATCTAGTGTTCAGGCAACTGAAGTGAGACCTTGGCATTGAGATAAGCTTGACATCAAGACACCCATGTTTTGGTGTCCATGTGCAGCTATCTAGATGTCTTCTTTTAGACAAAAGAAATCTAGTTAAGGTAGTGAAAAAATTGTAGTGAACAAGTCAGATCACTCTAAGATGGACACTCAGGGCTGGATTCAGTTGACTTTTAGTGCCATTTGAGCCAGTTTACAGAGTCCAAGACAACATAGGATTGAGTTGTGACATAGGATCCATGGTACATGCCCCCTTCTGGAGCAGCAGCTGGAAATTGAGAAGAAAGGTAATGGAGGAAGGGTAATGAAATGTTAAGTGCCTGAAGTAGAATCTCATCTGTACTGTGTGACAGTGAATACAGTTCACATTCTGAGCTGAAGACACATATCTCAATTTGTACTGTGGGATGCCTTACAAAGCCATAAATATTGGAAAAGGAAAGTGAGCTTTAGTCAATCATGAAAAATATGTCAAGTCAAATAATTCCAGATTTCGTTTAAAAGTATGTGTTGTCTGTCCTTCACTGCAAAAGCAATGAAGTTACAGTGTCATTTCATTCATTTTTGTTTCTATCCCTTCACAATTTTTTGTCTGTTTAAATGAAATGACCAAACAAATCATCTTTCAGAATCTTTCTTACTTTCTCATGGCACCTTTCCACCTCCTCAAACCAGAATTTAGTGCCTTCCTTGCTCTATTTCTTAAATCCATGATCTCAACCCCATGCTCCTCACTTTGACCTCTCTATTTTCCCAGCCCTCTCTATCATCTCTCCAAATTTCTCATAACAACTTTCATAGAATCATAGAATGTTTTGGGTTGGAAGGGACCTTAAAGATCCTCTAGTTCCAACCCCTTGCCATGGACAGGGACATCTTCCACTAGACCAGACTTTCTTACCCACAATACAGTATAGATAAACCAATCCACATAGAATATTACAGCAGTCCTCAGTCCATGACCTCGATGGCAGCAGACCCTGAACAACTTCATAAAGCAAATCCAACTCCAACACCACAATGGCTCCAGGACCTTTTTTGTGTTCTGTACCTCAGGTATATCTTGATCTCACACATTTTCAGTGTCATGATTACTCTTCTTTTTTTTTTTTTTTCCCCCTTTTCTTGAGGTATGCAACCTGGAAACAAGCCATGGCTGAAGTCTAGCTCTAAGGAAGATTGATTTTAGGTGGTACATGAGGAATTTGAAGAATACTTTATATTTTGCCTACTTTCTGAACTCATCCTGAAATAGATAAAAGCACAGCTTTTCAGGTCTTCTGATTGAAAAATATAAGAATGAGATTTGCAAATATCTGTTTTCTGGAGTCACAGGAAGCACACCCCCACATACTGTGTCCTTAAGTCACTTCTTGTCCTGCATGATCACTATAGTTCTAGAATGACAACCTTAATCTTGAGACCAAGTGGAAGAATCAGATACATGTGGAATCCCCTGCGCTTCTCCAAATACAAGAAGCAACACCTCAAAACTTCTGTTGTCCTGCATTCTTCTTTTGCTTTCTGTTGTACAAGATTTGCTCTTTTAACAGCTTATAGGAAGGTAAAGTGATTTACAGCTACTTTTTGCAGATTCTGTAATCTTTTAACACTTTCTTAAAAGAAAAAAATGGAGAAGAACCTTCACCAAATAAAGGAATACTCCAATGAATACTGATATGGTCACATTTTAATCAGCTATCAAGTAACAACATTTTTGGAACATGTATGGAAAAAGTTCAGACAAGATTAACTTGGCCATATAGCTCGCAGCTCTGTCAACTGAATCATAACAGGAACTTCTTTCTGGGGTGGTTTCTATTGTTGTTGTCATTGTTCTTTTATACCCCCTGTTTTATTTTATGATTTTTTTTTGTCTTGTTAGAGGTTTATAGGGATGTATGAATGAATATAAGTGTGAAAATGGTGACTTCAGAAACCAATTGTAGGACATGTCCTCGTTTCATAACCTATTTTTCATTTTTATAGACAGTCATCATATCTTCTTTCCTACCTTAAACTGACAGTGTTGTTAAAGCTGCCCTGTTCAGGCTCCTATTTACTTACTGCTGGTGTAGGTTTTTAAAGCTGCAGATGGGTTAAGCTTACATCATTTTCCAAATTTGGATCATTTTTTTTGGCTAAATGGGTTTGAAGATGAAAGTATGAATCATTCCAGAAGCATTTCCAAGACGATGGGGCAAACGAATTGTAGTAGAAGGGTAGTAACATGCAACTGAAACAAGTTGGGAGCTATACTCTTCTGTTGCCACAATGTAAGACTGTATTCATAGTTTAAAAGATATGTGAGGAAAGAGGAGTACACTTTCAGGGAAACTTCCTAGAAATCAGTTCTCTGAAAAAATGATGGCTACATGACAAACCAAATTTGATCCTGGGTGTTGTGGTTCTGAAAAAGAATGAAATATAGATCAATTTCCTTATCTTTCCGATTAAGATTAGCAAAAGTTTGAGAATACAATCTCCAATAACATTTTTGAAAAGCAGTGTAATGTTACAACCACTTCTTGGTCCTAGAGAAAAGGTGGGTCCACATTCACATTGCCCAAATGCTACCAGAATCTGATGTTTCCTCTTGAAGGCACCTTCAGAAGCCTAGAGCCAGCATTCCTAGGTAAGGGGACTTATATGATGACAGTCTGAATCCTGGTGATTTTCCAGTTTACTGTTATGACGTTTTAGGACTTAAACCAAAGTATATAATTCCTGACAATTTTTGAGAAGTAGATGGAACATTTTACACACTGATCTTCTGTAACAGCAGCAGTCAATGATGTCGCAGGTTCTTTGGGATACACTGTGATACAGGTGTGATGTACAATGTGTAGCTTAGTCTCCAGAAGACCTTTCATCACATATTAATCCCTTCTGGGACTCAGTTCTCTATGTGTAAAATGGGGATCAGAGTGTTTCTCATCTAAGTTTTTTATATGGATAATGTCAGACTGTACAGAAGCAGTCTGCAGCCTGGTCCCAAATTTTACCTTAAATTTGAATAGCTTTTCCTAATATCTTCTTGCCACTTTTATTGCTTTCTCCTTGTTCTCAACAAGGAAAACATTTGCTTGTTGTCTTTGTAATAATAATGACCTTCTTTGTTTCAGGACTACACCAGTCACCCTAATCCTAGTAATGTTTCAACTTTAGTCTTCTTACTCTCACACTAATACATAGAAAGTTATTTCTCTGTTATACTCACGAATTTTATTTCCTTCTCAGCATAACACCTTATAGCTGTTTTTATTAGTATTGAAACACTCCATGAATTGGTCTTGAAACTATTTCCCCAATTTTGTGCAACTTCCCACTCTGGTCTTCCCAGGGTTCATAAACTCTTCCCATCCATTAAACTAGAATTTGCAATTCCATCATCCAAATTGACACTGAAAAGGATAACGAGGCTCAGGTTTAGCACAGGCCTATTTGATAGTGTCCTCCCAGTGTGGCAGAGAACCTCTCACTATAATCCACTGAGACAAGTTGATCAACTGCTGAAAATTCAAGCCTGGCCAATCTAGAGGAAGAGGAGGAGAGAGAGACATGAAACAAATTGCCTAAAAGCAAACAACAGAGCCTCTTAATGGGGAAATGTATCTAAACCAAAACTGGAAATCAAGGTTCAACCTTAACACTGCATCAGCTGTCACTGCTTTGTTCTTTTATGACTCACTGTTGTGCTGTTGCTGAGAGGAAATTACCTGAAACAGAATTTTGCAAAGAATAAGGTAGTGCTTAAAGGAAGCTCCAGAGCAACAGGGCATCCTTTCAGGTAAAATCTATTCAACCACTCATTTCTTCCAAGCACAGGCAGATGAAATTATAATAAATATTAAGCAAAAGTAACTAATTTTTATGCATCATGGTTTGTGATTGCAAATTTTAACAAACACAACCACCCAAATATAGTGGTCTGCTCTTTTCCAGTGTATTTTTCCTCCTTTCTACTCTGTGCTGAACCATAAATGCTGTTCTGAGATGCATTATTTTGTTGGCAGTAAGTATTGCCAGGGTTATTACAGAATCGTAATATTTTGAAATTGAGAAGATCTATTAGATCAGCAAGTCCATTTTCCCTCCATGGGAAGGATATAGTCTCCCAAGAGGGATATGTCTTATATTAAACTAAGGTTAACTATTGATTTCAGCAAACACTGCCCCTTGCTGACGACTACGTGTGGTACAGTTTGCTTTACCCCATCAAAGTGCTGCTGTATTGCCTTCTGAAAAAGTTTTTATCATGGGCTATGGATGTTTAACCTTTATCATACAGACCGCAGGCAGCCCCACGGAAAAATGAACCCAGATCACAGCCGTCTCCTCCTACCACCCTTTACTGGGGTAAATCATGAGCAGGCTGAAAAAGCAGCCTGCTTCAGCACACTGAAATTTTTTGATGGTCCATTGCATTAGACTCTTGCTTATCTCTTACTATGTATGCCAAATGTGATGGTACTGGGCATGCAGACTATAGTCCTGCAGCACACATTCTGCATGCCCAGTAATCCTCCACATGGCCAGATTTACCACCCACATGCAAACTGACTTTCCCTTGAATTTATGTTCCTGCCAGGATGAATTTCTTGCACTTACACAGTCAGTCTAGAGCTTTGAAAAAGTGCAGCTTCTGGGTTTGCAGGGGAGTTGCAGGAAACTCATTAGCACAGGTTGAGATGGATCCTCCCACAGGTTCAGACAACTCCTCAGCACAAACCTCTGCCAGCCTGGAGATAAAACCTGGTGTGGGAGCAACACTGATCACACCTGTGAGCCAGCAGGATTCAGACAACCCACCTATGGACTTCGGTTAGGAAACTCCCTGAAAGATGAGATATGTGAAGTTAAAAGTACCAGCCTTATAGGTTAAACCTTGGATTCTCACATCTGGCTGAAATCAGGAGGAACAGCAGGGATAAAAGTACAACCCAATGACTTGTGTGTAAAACCTGGGCCAGAAAGAGGAGTTATTTGCAGTGGGCATTCACTTCCGCTGTGAAATGGCCCTCTGGGACTCAGCTGTCAAAATACAGGTATACATTAGTTACCAGATGGAGAGAGAGAGTAGCTGTTCTGCAATACACCCCATTCTGTACAATAAACATAAGTTTATTCAGAAATGGCTCTGAAGTCAATTTGAAGAGGATCACAGAGAAAATCAACAAATGCAGTCACTTCCGGATACCTTTATTCTACTAGAACAGCAAAAGTTGGTTTAAATATGAATGTATATATCCAAAAATGGAGAAAGGAAATCTGACTTACGATTTCATGTGCCCCTGTGCCAAAAGCTCCTGCTGCTAGTGCTAATAGACAAATAAGTTCCCTTTTAGTAGACCTAATCTCCAAAGGTAAGTGACACAGTGTGTTTCAGAAGAGAGCTGAGATTAAAGGTGACATGCTGAAAAGATTTCACTTGATCTGTGAAAAACAGGGGAAGGCCAGAAATCAGTCTAGCAGTGGTGTGTAACAATTGCTAGTGATCAGTCACTACAAAGCAACAAGAATACTATTATTTTCCATTGTGGCATCTAGATAAGGCAGCTTACAATGAATTCTAGATCTCACTGCCTTCATTTGCTAATCATCCCACGTTCACTCTTTCAAGCAAGTTGAACTCCATCATATCTCTGCATATTGCTGGCTCTCTGAAGATAATCTGTCACTTTGGTGTGCTGTCCGCTTAAATAATCATAATATGTAGGGTCTTCCTTAAATCTTATGCCTTTTTGTTGCTATCAATGGTCTGCTGTGATTTTTTTCTTATCACTCTAGCACCAAGAAATGCTGGGAAATATTATCAGTTCTGTCTGCAGGGAAAGGAAATGATAACTGTCAGTCTGCCTTATATTCTAGAGAGTGCTTCTGCACCTCAGAAACAAAGCATTTTCTGGCAGTCTGACCAACACCTTTAGTTAAAAGGAAAAATAATCAGAAAGATCAATAGGAAGTGTAAACTGTATGAATTTTATTGAACTGGCATGACTTGTGTCACTGCAGGCAGGGATTGGCTACAGACTCATCCAGGGGTTTTGTGCAAGGTTTGGACACAGCTGTGTTATTCAGAGGAGTAGTCCTTGGAAGTTAGGGACGGCAGAAGACAGTTAAGTGAAAGCTAAGATTTTGCATCATTTTGTACACCTGAAGGCCTTCCACTGGCACAAGGCAGCAAATACACGTGCACTTCTCACATTTTTGGATGCAGAAGGTGCATTCCCTTTGACCATTTTCTCCTACATTGCTGTTCAAGCCCATAAAGACCATGTGTCCCATGAACCTGAGCCCATAAAGACTCTAAGACTATAGGGATAGCAGTTAATAAAGTTAGAGATTATTATTATTAGTCATTATTTAAACTAACATTTTTCAACTAATAGGAAATTCAGTGGAAAGTGGACATTTAAGAGGACTGAAAACATCTGCCTGTATAGTTAGAATCAGGGTATAGTTGCAGCTTGGAGAAATGAAAGCATGCCTGAGTATAGGACAAAAATTCATTTTTATAAAAAAGAAAGTTATGCAGAAAGGGAACTAAGAACCCCAAACACACCTACACAAGTAATATTCATAGAGTCATAGAACGGTTTGGGTTGGAAGGGACCTTAAAGATCACCCAGTTCCAACCCCCCTGACATGTGCAGGGACACCTTCCACTAGACTAGGTTGCTCAAAGCCTCATCCAGCCTGCTCCTTCCAGGAATGGGGCATCCACAACTTCTCTGGGCAACCCATATTTGTGTCAATTATGATGCTGTGCATTGATCTAAAATGCATTTTCTCTTATTCTGAAAAAAATCTTTCTTCACTTCTTTTTGCTTTCATGTTTGCTTTATCCAACAACTAACCTTAGCACTCCATTCTATTTTGAAACATCTTATTACAGTGACAACTATTAACTGAAAGATAAAGCCTCTGTAGGTTCTATTTAAACACAGTACACATCCACCAAAGAGGTTAGTCTGAATAATGTGGGGAGAAAGGCTATAATAAAGAAGCAGCATCCTATATAGATGTGATGTTCTGCATCCTTGTACCTTCTCCACATCCCTGATTAGCTGGTTCTTTATTTTTATACTGGGCACAGGATTTCACTCTTTAGAAGTACATTAGCAGAACAGCTAATGTTACTAATTGGTTCATTGACCATTGCAAACTCAGGAATAGTCCTTTTACTGGAGCAGGAACTCAGTATTGTCCCTGCTGTTAACACTGTTCTTCATTGTTTCTTAACATTTTATTGGGGTCTGCAGGCTTACAAATACTCTTTAACTTTCCTGCATTTATTGACTGCAAACACTCTGCAGAAATACTCTCCTTAAAGAACAAACAATGCAAGGCACAACATTAGCAGAGGTTAAAGGAAATATGCAGCTGACTGACTAATGGAAGGAAAAATCAATTATATGAACATCTCTTCAAAATCCAAGCCCTTTATGCTTTTTTTTCTTTTTTTGTCCTTGGGGATGGTTTTTGTCTGATGTAACATTGCTATGAAAGTACCTCAGCTCAACTGAAAATAGTATCAACTAACACATTGTAAACTCTTCTGAGCTATCACCACATTTTTCTTTATGTTCAAGCAACTTAATTGTTATTAGGGCCTCTGTATAGTCCTTTTAGATAAATAAAAGTGCATCATTGTAAGACAGTAGGGAATTTGAACAATGAATTCTGAATATGACAGGAAATATTGGTAAATCATGTAACATAATATTTTCATACGAAAATGAGGATGCAAAGTGAGAATGAGCTCAGTGGAGGTATAGGAGAACCTATAGGAGGCAATGAGAAACTTTTATTTTCTTTCAGTGTCTTATATTGCTGCCCAGGAACTCAGCTTCTGAACCCTGTTCTTTTAAGTTTAAAATGAAAAATAAAATCATAATGGACACCGTGTAATCAACGCAAGGTCCCTTTAGGGTCAAAATTTCTTTGTGGTAATTCTCAGGAGAATTATTTTCATGTGTTTCCACCTTTTTCTTATAATATTTAATCAATTTATTCTATTGAGTTTTGAGTTCCTGAAATTTCTCAGAACCAGTCGAAATTTTCTGACTTAACTTTTCTTGCCTGAAAGACAATGAGCTGTCAAGATCACCATAATCTTCCAAACAAGACTCCTTAAAAAAAAAATTAAAAAATGCTTAGGCAAAAAACTGAAACAGGGATTTTCAATCTCATCAAAATGGAACATTTGAGTTTTTCCTTAATACTTGGATTTTTGCTTAACAAAAAGTATTAAGTAAAGGAAGAGGGATTCAAGTTAAATGTGTAGAAAAATCTTTAATGATGGAAAGGCTAATACAGCATTGAAACAGATTACTTGGAAAGGTAAGGAATCTCAGTTGCAGGTGGCTTTAAAAATTTGATCAAAAAACCAGAATTCTGAGAAAAGACAGAAGATACTAGCTTGCATTAGAACTAAGGAATTAACAAGAATTGTCCTAGACTTTTTAAATAATTTTTTTCTATGCATTTTGTTATATTTTTTTCTTATTACAATGCATATAACGGTGACCATAACAAGCTGTTTCAGTTCTATCGATTCTATTTAAAATATCAGAATTTCCTCTGTAACAGAAGGTTTAATTTTGAATGATTTCTAATGGTACTGTTAGAGATCTAAAGACAGAAAGAAGGGTCAAAGGGTTATATGCAGCTAAATAAATTAGGGTTTCCCAAGGAGAATTTCTTGCCACTGAGAGAATTAAAAATCAGTGCACGGAAGGTTTTAGCAACTCTTGTTATTCATTAATAATAAAGAGAATATTTATCCCATACAAAGATGGTTAAAAGGTCATGCAATAACACTACTGGGAAAATTAATTTTATGTATTTATAAATATACCACATTCTATCTCAAAAGAAATCTCTCTGCAACAGTAACAATTAGCAAATGTTTTGACTGAATTCCAAAGATTATTCGTTTCCTTAGATCAGTACATCATCCCTGGGTTTCACAAAGAATTACCAAGGGAATAAAAAAGGGAAGTGGAGAATGTTCAGAAACAATTATATCAATTGTTCTCTGGAGCCCAACATTCATTTATGCAACAAATAAAGTTAGCGCTAATTGTTTCACAAAACAGACCTTCCAAATTTGGATTGTATCCAATGCATAGATATTTGCCTCGGTTTGCTGCAAACTGGTCCAGTCAAGTGCCCAGATACAACACCACAGATCAGTGTTGATGTTTCATCTTCCTCTTGGTTTCCACCGTGGCCTGGTACTTCAGAGGAAGACCAGGAAATGGGTATTACATGCTGAAAAACCACAAAATCAATATTCCTGATACCTTGTAATACCATGTCACGCTGTCTTTAGAGCAGACAGAAAGTATCAAGGAGAGTTGTAAAACTGGCAATACTACTGCTGTTACCAACAGTAGGGTTTGAGCTCAAGGATGGTCAAAACAGGGAGGAGCATGTGCAAAGACAACACAGAATAGGATGTGCACATAGATCTTAAACTATCATTGTATGCCTAATTTTTTTTGTGTTCTGCTAAGTTTTATCTTTCAAAATTTTCTAGGTGGAAATGAAGCAGTAAAATCAGACTAATTGCCAATTAATATTCATATTAGAGTAGAAGAAAGTGACCCCCATCAAGTAGGAGACTCCAATGAGATGGAGTTTCTTCAGACACAAAACAGAAGTTTCTCATTGCCTTCAAACATGAAGCAATGCTGGTATTTTACAGTAGGCGCTTTATAAATGCATAGGATAATTTTATTTTACTATTTGTAACAAGTGGCAGACAATTCCTTTATTTTGTCATATACACCTGAAATTCACAAAAAATAAAACATAGCAGATATTTTATCTTTTATGTATCGCATACACATTGAAATTTACAATTATCGCTAAACTATGTTCAGATTTTATTGTCAATCTATTTAAAAGACTTTTGCTTCTCTTCATGCTCAAGAAAGTGTTTTACTTACCTGCTGTAAAGTTAACAAAGGCAAAAGCGCAGCTTTCCATATGTTCATTGTATGGAAAAATTGCTTCCTTGGATTATTTTTAAAAGTACTCATTAATTAATTCTCATAACACTCCTGCAAGTAATAGCATCTGTTAAACATTAACTCACATAGACAGATGAATCCTTTGTGACATTCTTTTGTGTATTTGTTTTTCCTCAGACACTTGAGAGTTATCAAGCTTCTTTAATACTTGACCACTAAAGGTTCTGTCCAGAATTTTGCCTTACTTAATGCTGGCATTCTAAGCAAGGGCATTTTAATTTTCATTCTTTGAAATACGGACCACCATGACAATAAATATAATGAAAAAACCCCATATTTCTATAGGTAAACATCTTTACATTGTGGCAATACCCACTCTTGTCCTTGTCTGGGCTACCCCCTCATTACATCTAGCTTAGTTTCACTTTTCTTGTACAAAGGAAACTTCAGGCTTAGATTATTTTTTATTACTAGCTCTTTTATTCCACAGGCACAGCTCTCCTGTGTTTCATCTTTCACAGGAACAGACCTCACAGACCTCACTTACGTCTCCACTGCCCAAGCATCACAACCACATAAACTTTGAGATTCTTCTACTAAACACGGAAGTCTGCAACTTTATCTGAATTAAGTATCTGAATTTCTTTTACAGGCAATGGAAAAAAAAAAAAAATTCAAGAGCATTATTTATCTCATCATAAAAAATACCTGCAATGTGAATAGGTTAATCAGGCCCTGAAATGCCCATTTCCCCCCTTTCGTTCTGTAGGGATTCTAGCTCAACATCTGAGGTGGGAATGTCAACCATGACCCTCAACCACACCCCTTAGTCTTCAAAAAGGATTCCAAGAACCTGCTGGTTGCTTTAGTCAGCTATACACCTATACAAAATCAGATGAAGCAAAACACAACCAAAAAACACTTGAAAGTTTTCTTCCAGGCTCATTTTCTTTTTAATCATTCCTTGAACTTTCATCAAGAATCTTAGTTTTTCTTCACGTTTTTTTCTTTCTGAGTGAGCTGAAGTGATATTCTCCCCTCCTTAGGCATTTTCTTTCTTCCTGACCTGGTCAAGAATTTAGGAAAAAAAGATTATTTTGTCATTCTGCTCCTCTTTTCTGCTTTGTTTATCTCTGAGCAGCACACCATGCTCTTCTTCACCAATCATAAGCATCAATTACCTTATACTTTTGTTATAGCATTTTTCAGGGCAAAGGGACAGTAGAAAACAGATTTATTTATGTATTAAAACTAAGATATATTTTCAGATTTTTGCTCTTCCCAAGAGAGAGACATTTTGATTCTCAGTGTAATCCTGTTCATAGGAAACTCTCTCAAATTCAGTATTTTTTCTTCTCCATCTGACCATGATGAAGTAATACATAGCAGAACATAGTCAGAAAGCATCAGGAAACATACTGTCCCAAAAATGAAACTGAAATTCCTAAACCCTGTATAAGGTTATCATAGACTTACTGAATGCAGTTTGATAGCACAGGAGAGTTAAAGCTAGAAACAAAACTGAGTTCCAGCTGTGAAACTCATATGGATTTGTTTTCTTTATACCACACCTTTAAACATCCAAGACCTCCCCGGTGAGAAAAATAAGCACTCGCAGAGACAGGCACAACGTAAGTCTTTTAAAGGACACCTTAACTTTGCTGTTCTGTTGTTTCATACTAAGATAATTCCTAGTGAAAGTAACCTGATGTAATTCTACTTTTGCACAGAAACAATATAGCCCTTACCAGTGCTTGAAGTGTGCATGGCTAGGGATATTTGCAGCTACTCTGACCAGCAGAGGCTTCCATTTAGTTTAAAGATGCAGACATGCTTTTAAACTTCCTTTGGGACAGTATGAGGAAATGTAAAGCAGCTGTGTTCCCCAAAGCTGCAAACAGACTCTTAGACTATCTGTTGCTGAATTCCAACAGTTACACTTTTTCTGCAGTTACAAAACTCCTAACATTTCTAAATTCATATTTTTATCTTTCCCACCACCTGAGAATGCCATCTGCTGTTTATCTCAAATATATCCAACTTTCCATAGCTTATTTCTTTGGGATGTTCTCAAATTCCATTTTGGTTGTATTTTGTTTTTCATTTTGTTTTATTTTTGGTTTGTTTATTTAGTGACAAAACTGTGTATAGTGCAAGGCACACATGGGTTTTGCTGTACTTTTCCCTTCTGTTGTAATACGTCAAGCAGTGCATTTTAAAGAAAAAGGACAGTTCTTTGTATGAGCTGTTGGTCACGATTCTTATTAGTACCCATGAAGTCACATTTTAAATCTTGACTTATGATATAGCCACTGCACAACCAAGGATCAACTTATCCAGAGCACATATTTTCTGCAGAATATACCGGCTTGTCTAGCAGAATACATTGGGATGCATTTTCCTAGGAGATGGTGACTTTTTGACAACAGACACTTTTCATTGCAAATTGTCAGAGAAATGTGTTCATTTTGAAAGAAGTCTTGTTAGGAAGCCTTTTCAAGCTCCATGTGGAAATTGAGTCAGAGTGGACTCTGATTACAGCACACTTCAAATCAGAGTAAAATGTTGAGTGCTTATGCCCCTAGAGTATTTTGATGTGGACCCTTTCTCAGTCTATTCTTTTAGTGATAGCTCAGTTTAATTCTTTGAAGAAGTGTGAGATTCATCTAACCTACCTATAGTTTCTAAAAACCTGCTGTCTAACCATAATAATCAAAGCTTCAGCTACAGGCAACGAAAAGAAATAGCTGGATCGGACAGGTATATGTCTTTTAGGATGACACAGATCTTTCTCTAACACTGCCTCTCCTGTGGATTTAGAGGCAACTTGGACAACATGCTTGATAAAATAGCTTCATTTTAGATGGCTAGACTTAAAAAAATAATACGAAAAGTGAAGTTAAATGGGGGCCAGTCAATAGTGGTGTACTCCTAAGTTTAATACTGGGGCCAATACTGTTTCACATCTTCACTGATGACCTGGATGATATGGAAATTTGCATCCTCACCCAGCTTGCAGATGACACAGAACTGGAAGGAGTGGTTGGCAGACCAGATGATTATATTACCATGATAGGCCAACAGAAATTAATCAAGTTCAGCAAAGAGAAATGCCAAGCCCAGCACATGGAGAGGAACAATCCCCTGCATCAGTACATGCTGGGGGCTCTTACTATTGTGTGGAAATGCCTAACGAGGTTTGGGAGTGTAGAGGTGCAGTAAAGCAGATGAAGCCAGATGCTTCTGAGTGGTGCTCAGCCACAGGCCACGAGGTAATGAGCATGAACTGGAATACAGAAAACTCTGATTAAATATAAGAAAAACCTGTTTTTTACTGATCAGACCTTGGAACAGGATGCCCAGAGAGGTTGTGGGCATGCTGTCCTTGGAGATATTCAAAACTTCACTGGACACGGCCCTGAACAATCTGCTGTAGCTGGCCATGCTCAAGCAGAGGAGGTTGGAATTGACAATCTCTGGAGGCCCTTTCCAACCACAGTTATTCTGTGATCCTGTGAAGATCCTGTGACATAGTAAAGTGTTCATATTTTTGCCCCAGGTCTTGCAAACCTTAATTAAAAGCCTGCTCTCTCCCTCTCTTTCTAAGAAGACTTTAAAGATCGGAATTTCTGGATGCAGCAGAAGAAAAATGTGTAAGAAAGAACTGGTGTAAAAAAAGTCTGCTACTAATTGACACCTGCAGCAGTACTGCTTAAATATGTTGATGTCTTTTAAAATATACTGAACAACATAAACATTTCAGCTGACTTTTTTGGAGACCTATATTTCTTGTGTAGTGAGTGTGTGCAGAGTCAAAAAAACGTGAGCTTGAGCTTTCTCTTAGATCAGTATGAATTAGTGAAAATCTTCTTGGTCTAATTCCTGCAGAGGTGGCTTCTTTGAAAATACATTTTTTTTTCAGTTCAATGAAGAATAACTTTAATCAAAATCTAAACTGTTCATTTCTGAAATTCTTTCTTTAAAAGCATGCAGAATCAATGAGAACACCAAACTTTCAGGCTTGGAGCATGAAAGATTATCTAGTGGCTAGAACTTAAGCTTGGAAATTAGGAGACACAGGTTTCTCTTCCTTCTCTGTCACAGGTGTTTTATGTTATCCTAGATAAGTCATTTTGCCTTTCTGTGCCTCTTACTCCCAGTTGTCAAATAAATCTTCCTTCTTTACCTCTGTGGGATATCATAAAGCATGTGAAGTGTCCAGATTTTACACTATTAGTTCCCATAAATGTATCTTAGGCTGTCAATTTTACGCTGGTGAGGGTACATTATGTTAGAGAATCCAACAGAGTTATTTTGTCATTATACTGTATAACAGAGCAGAGTCAGCTCATAGTTTTTCAGAAATATAGATTTGGGTTTTGTGGAGTTTTGTTTTATATTGTGTGTTCGTTTTATCAGAAGGTTGGTTGGGGCAGGACTGAGTCACTTGTGGCAAAATTAGTAGAGGATGAGGGGAAGAGCCTGGGTGGGACTGTCAATTGGGTGTGCTGCCTGCTGCTACCAAAATGTTGGAAGCACTGAGGGCAATGACTCCAGTTTCTGGCAGACATCATCCTAAAAACTCTGTTTCCTCCTTTACTAACAGCAACATCTACCAGTCATGGTTGTTTTACCAGCAGAACTGTTTGTTGCCCAACACAACTATTCTGATATTCATAAGCCCAGATTCATAATTAAGGCAGCATAATGCTCAGGCACTAAAGGTTCGACTTAATTTCCTCAGCAGAAGCATCCCTAGGTTACCTGATCCATGTACCCCAAGCTGGCATATATGACACAACACCTGTAAAAGACCCGTGCCTTCTTGGAGAGGGAGCTGAAGATCAGTTACCTTACAGTGTCTTGAATGGCCCAGGGTACCAGTGGTTAGATTATTGAATCAGAGCCTTGTTCTCATGTATTCAGAATTTATCTGAAATACACACAAAATACACCCATAGAGAAAATATTGTATATCTGTCTCCACTGTTGCTACCTGCTCAGAATTAAGAAGTGTAGTCTTGCTCAGAGCATCAGTTACGATCCTCATTTCTCATTTTTTATGAGTGTCATTTTTGGCCTTGGGCTGTTCTTCTGTACAATAACTAAAATTATGCAGAACTATCAGAAAATTTAAGCTTTTAGGGATAGAATTAACAGGACATTAGATGTCTTAGGTGTCTAATAACCTAACAGGAGTTGAGTGTAAAAATCTTTGTAATCCTGTCCTTTATTACTCCAGTATTATGGAGTACACATAAGAAGGAGAAGAAATGAGGAAAGAAGAAATAACTCTGCCAATCTAATAACTTGCACCAGAAACAAACAAACAAACAAACATTTCCAATTTCAAATAATTTCTAGTGGAGATTTCTAGCCTAATTTGCTCATGATAATGGATGAGCAGTTTTTCCCTAATTGGTAGTTTAGAGTGGGAGTATGGAATTTTTTTGTTCTCTGATCGCCTTGGACATTGTTAGAGTAATGTTTCAATTGATAGTCTGGCACTTCACTCCCACTTTTTTCCTCATACTACAGTTTCAGAGTCAGTTAAGTCATCTCATGATGCTGTTTAATTCTCTTATAAATAACAGGTTTGCAGAATGCCAGAACTGCTGTTCAGAAATTATAGCCCAACAGAACAATTTGGGCATTACTTTGGATCACACACACACATCTGTTATTTCAAAGATATTATTGTGGTTTTTCCATATAATCTTTGATTAAATTGAGAAGTTATCTGAGAAGAACTACAGTAACTATTACCCAGTTCTGTACAAACTGATTTAGTATTGGCTGTATGTAACCCTGTATGGTTCTGTTTCAGCTCCTCTAGTTTTGTTCTCAGATTAATAAAAAACAAACATACGAAAAAAAAATTGAATTAGTTTTCAAGCAGAAAAACATTTGAATGACAAAATCATATTTTTGCAAATATCACAGTTAACTCTCTTTTTGCTCAGAGCTTGAAACAGCTAAGTTATATGGAACAAATAACCTCTACCCATAAGATGACAGATATTTCTCTCCCCCCATCGCAAAGGCACATTATCCTGCTGATGACTCTTACAGGGTTTCTTGTATCTCCTTTGAAACATGAATTACCTTGGTGATATTTTTCTATGCTAGAAAAATTACTGGCCTAATGGTAAATCTGCAATGCATACATAATGAATAGCATCAGTTTTTCATTCAAAGGTCTTTAGAAACACTAAGGACACTATGGGATAAGTGATTATATCACCAGAAAACCATTGTGCATTTTCTCTGAAAATTCATCAGCTGGTCTTATTTTGTCTCTATCTGTCTATCACCATCTTTAACAGTTTGGGATATACAGTAGACTAAAACCGAACAGGTCTTGCCCTGTTTTTGCATATCTATACTGTCTCTTGTGGGACTCATAATTTGGGATAGGATACCACATCTAATTTAGCCTCTCAGGATTACAGTTACTCTTCTTTTTCCATAGCAAAGGTAAATAAAACATTAAGTATCAGAGTTCAAGGGAGCTAGAAAAGAATTCTTCCTTGTGCTGACCCATCAGAGTCAGGATATCTGAGAGGCAGCATATATGATATAATAATCTTTCATATCCCTTTTGAGATGCTTTAAATGGACAGGTTTTGATAGACAAACTATAGCTAAACTTCTTGCTGCATTTCAGCTCCAGTCCTTTCTTTTTTCACTCTAAAACAAAGCTCTTCCAAGCCTGAAAGGACTCCTTTTGCCATCTTACTGTTTTCAATTGGAGGTAGTCATTCCATATAGTGTCAATCTTTGTAAAAGAGTACATATTTTATTTTACAGTGGAGTGTCTATAAGTGGTGGTAGGATATATTTACAACAGAATAAGCTACAAAGAAATAGTAGAAGGTTTGCACCACACACTTCAATAGACAAAAAAGATGGACAAGTTTAGGAGGAGCAGGTGCTTCATCACCTGCGTGAGAGTTCACTGAAGAGGACCTGAGAGTATTAGGAATATCATTTGTTAATGTTTAGTCTTCTATAGTTTACACATTTAAGTGCAAAAACTTTTTTTTTGTTCATTAAGGGAAACGTAATTTTTATAAGCAAAGGGATAAAAGTTTAGGGACAGACTTACCAGCAGGTGTAAATGCAATCCTTGTCTCTCTTTCTCCATACCAATTCCCATCAAGACTTTCTAAGTTCTATGGTAGTCTCCAACACTGACATCTCCAGGTGCACATTTTTACCCATAATCTATACGGAAATTGTTCGTGCAAAGGTAGAATGTTTATTAGTATTTTTAATAAGAATTGTTTCTAGTGACAAATGTTTTGGTTCTTGTTTTCAAACTGACCATTTAACATGGCTGTATTTATTGTTGTGAAATGTAAGTATTTATCAGAAAGATATTGAAGATTTACTTATGTATTTGTTGATAACAGGTTTATTCAGAAAACAGCAGGTTTTGATCTTCAGCCACAAAAATATTAAGTACTTAATTTTGTAATGAAAAATGGAAAAAAGGAATTATTCTGAGAAAAACAAAATAAACCCATTTTCTGACCATGTTTATTAATAGGAGCTGTTTTTCTTATTTGAAATGTGCATGGAAAATCTCAGATGGAAAGTGAAAAGGGTTTTTTTATTCATAAGAAATTTCAAGAGGCAAATGGCTTCTTTGCATTTCACCAATACAAAGCAGACCAAAACCACGTACTTGGAAATGTAGCGCTATCTGCAGTGACTAGCTGGAAAACTATTTGAAACTGCTCAATTCTTTTTCTGGCTTAGCAAAGCCTCTGATCGTTCTGTAACTATAGCAACATAACCACAAGCTGCTCAATTTTAGATACTTTTTGTGCATTGTCTATTTTTTTCTAGAATATAAAAAGTTAATGGGATACAGGCACTCTGCTTTGTTTGCCTTGTTAAGCTGTGTTTAAATAGTAAGTGATAAACAGAATGAGTTAAAAATCCTTCTGCCTCTAAATGCTTTCAACGTTAATTTTATTTACCTGAAGACTTAGAGGAGGTGATACATTTTCCTGAGTGTAGGCATATACAGCTATTTGAGATGCCTTAGGGTCTTCCACCTGGTATCCAGCTGCCACAGCAGAGGGTAGATGTTTTGGAGCTTGTAGATGGCATAGGTGGAAGTAGACACCTATGTCGAGGTGAGTGAATTGCTCCAAAGACTGGCCATGTATTTATCAAAAGAAACTGGATTCCTGCTAACAAGATGAGCTAATATTTCCATAATGTTAAATATCCAGGTAATGGTAAGATACCACTTCCTGGAACACACTGGTCAGGAATTTATAAGGTCACATAAGAGCCAATAGATTGCTTCACCCCAAAAATCTTTCTTCTCTTGGAGTCTTCTTGAAATACTGCAAACCAAAATATCTGAAGTAGAATTTAGAGATTTGACTGTCAGATAGATGTTTAATTCAGCTGTAAGTACAGAGGCTTCTTATGCAGTTTAAGCTGCTGTTATTTTCCAAGCTGCAGTGATGCAGTTTTCCTGTAGGTCTTGTGTTATTTTTGCCAGTCCTATGAGGATGTCTCAGATAGTGCAAAACAACCCTCAGTTCTGCAGGGATAAATCAGCTGCCATGTGTTCATGCTTATCATGACAATATAAACTATGTAATGAAGATTAATCAAAAGAGTCAGGAACTTATATCTAGATACCTCTGCATAAGTATATGACTCTCAACATGGCTTGATTAAGTTTACACTACTGAAAACGAAACCTTTTTGGAGGCATCTTAGGGTACTTGATGTATCAACACAGAAATGACAAATAAGATATGCAAGAGATTGTGGACTTCTGCAGTAGCAGCTGGAGGAAAAACAGAATATCCTAGGACCTTTCACTACCATAAACAGCCTGGAAACTGGGTCAAACGGTGGACACAAATCATTCTGATAAAAAGTTTCACATTATGTCTTGGAGCAAAGTTGGTCAAACTTTTGCACAGTGAGATAGTGTTTTTATCTCAAGTGAGGTCCACTGCGTTATTCTTGTGGAAAGCTGCAAAAGCAACTGATTTGCTTTTTCTTAAGCTTTTCAATCTTTTTCAATCAACCTCTCCAGATGAAGTGCACAAAGAGATGAAAAGCCCCCCTCTCCTTTTTTCTTTTATTTCTAGATCTTTTTCTGCTTATACACACACACACAGAGAAAACTTTTTATTATGTCTTCTAGTCCTTAATTTGCAAATAATAATACATTATCTTAATCTTATTTCCCATTTTATATGTCTATGAACATAATAATTGAATTGCTTATATGAATGAATTTAAGAAGAACATAATTGTTTACAAGATAAGAATACAACCACACAAGCATCCCCTTCAATCAAAATTTCTCTATCTTTTGTTTTGGTCCTTCCTGTACTACTTATGTAAATTACTAATACCAAAACGGAGAGAGGGAAAAACCCACTTATGTTCCACATCTCTTGAAATCAAAGAAAGAACTAGATTATTTAAGTGACTTAACATATCTAAACCTGTAGGTAGTGAATAATCATAAACAATGGTAAATAATTATATTTCAGTCACCCAAGGGCAAAATACATACGCACTCTATCATAGGACATATGCAATCACAAAACTGAGTGCTTCCTCAGACATAATTATCAAAAGAGTCTAAAGTCAGCATTTATATTATGGAATACACATGATCAGATAAAAAGATAGGAGCATTTGCAGTCAGTTTTCCACTGGTCTTAGTGTTATTACAGTAGTTACCAAAAGGTATAACCATAATGTTGCTTTCCCTCCTTGTCACAGATCTCCCAAATCATCTTAACCCGATTGCTAGTCACCAAAGTGGTTACCTACCTATCTACCTACATTCTCCCTACAAATTCCCATCTCTATAATCTCTCAGTTCTGCTTTCCTCAGAGAAACTGTTGAAAATACTAACCAGTATTTTCCTTAGGGCAGGCAATTCCGACTGAAAGATGACCTGGTTTTATATTATTTCCTTTTTATATTTTTTCTGTGATGAGAATGAGAGAAAGCCCTTTTGATGGAGAAAGACCTCACACGCTTACAAGATGTGACCAGTGTTAAGTAACCCTCACACTTTCAATATTTTGACTACTCCTAGTCAATGGTCTTTCCTGGTGAGCTACAGAAGGAAAGACAGAAGAAGTATTGGACACTATTTTTCTGTTGTTAATGATGTTGAACAATTAGGAATGTAAAATTTAGAATGTGGGAAAGAGATAGCTCAAAAAATGGAGCTGTTCACAAGATATTATATCTGTAAGTTTGGCCTATTTGAACCCATTATGAAGCCAGGAATGTCATGGGGTGGAAAGAAGACAGGATAAAAGGAACCTGACACAAGCTTAATTAAGTTCCTTTCTTAAAGGGGACAGTCCTGAGTCTCGGGTCTTGCTAATAAGAACTTATTAAAAGTGAAAGTTCTTACCTGAAAGAGAAAAAATTTGCCTTATCTTCAAATAAACACCAATATAGTATAACCAATACTACTTGTGATTGCTGAGAGTTTTGATTCAGCACTACAGACATCCAGACCCACAAATTAAGATTATATTGTTGTGGTCTTACTAGAGTAGTTACCGATAGCAAGTAGGAAAAAAAAAATTTCCCATTCAGTGATATTGATTTTGCTAATAATCTTGTTTCAGCATGTTAGTGTTTTGTCTATAAGCAACTTGGAACACATTTTAAAAATCTGGCTAATGACATGTGAAATCATATATACAGTAAAAACTATTACACACTATGAAATGTGTCCTTGCAGTGTTATTAAGTGGCCTTGCTTCATTACAGATATAGTATAATCATCATGGCTGATGGAGTTTAAATAAGAATTCACTGCAGTTTGTTTTGGTTCAGTAAAGATAGTTATGTCAAAGGTTTCGTATTTAGCTAAACATTTAGACTCAAGGAGAGAGTCTAAGGGTAGCCAGTATTCATGCAGTATTACATTTTCTTTAAACTTTAACAAGTACACCAGTGATTTAACAAATTCAACAACGATTCTGAAAACAGAACACAATATAAAACTGAATATAAATACTTTAGGATTCAATACAGAGACCTTATAGTTCAAATTGCCTTTCAAAAAGCTTCTGTACCTTATTTATGCAGTATAAACAACCGATGAAATTACAATTTAGATTAGTCTATATTCATTCTTCTGTATACATGAAGCAGGAAAGTGGAGAAGTGCTAGCCCTTGATTTTAGGTGTAAAATTCAAGTCAGGTTTTGGGCTTAAACAACATCTATATTTCAGATGTGAGTTCTGACTCTGTCAATTCTTTTCTTAATACTGATCTTTGTTGGTTGCTTTGGTTTTTTTTTTCCACCAGAATGGCAGCCATTAAACCAGCATTAAGGGAAATTAAACTGGTTATGCATTTCATAGATTACGAATTAATTTAGTGTTAGGACTCTGCTGTGGAAGGCAAAAAAAAAAAAACTGCTTAGGGACTTTGGATGTTATTTCCTCAATATATTATTGGACTTATACTTCATTTTACATATAGAATTATTGCCACTTAGACTCTAATATTATACATGGGGCATTATTGACTTTCAGTGTGCCACACATTTAATTCCATTGACTGATGGTATATAAAGAAAGAACTACAGGGAAATTTTGGATAATCTTCCTTAAATTTATATCACTATGTAGTAAAATTGAGTCCCTTTCTTAAGAGGAAACCAGATGTTGACAAAGCGCCCCGTGTCAGAAACTAGCCTTAATCACTTGGATGGACTTTTATTATAGTGGAGATGGATATGAAGGGTTTTCATACATTTCAATGTGCTCATCTTTGCTTTCACTTTCTGTCTCAGTTCCTCTGGCAGAACAGGTCTGTTATGTGCAAGGATAAAACATTCCTTATCTTCTTGTTAGATAAGATCATATACTTCACTTCGGTATCACTGCAAGCAGTGTCCTAGCATGAAAGAGTGGAATTTGATTCGTTTGATGGATAGCTTCTCGGACTTTTTTTTTTACTAAGAGAAAAGAGATAAAGCAAATAACTGCATCTTCAGTCCTTCCAGTCAAGGTCTTCCTGACAACAACTCTGAAATAAGTATGTTGACTTTATAATTACATTAAATTTAGGAGTTCAGAGTGTTTTTCAGTTTTTTTCTGAAGTCATCCAGAAATCTATGGGTTCCACTGATGCAGAAGACCATTGAGTTGCATCCTCTGAAATAATACTTAAAAATTAAATTAATTGAGGTTGGCTTAAATAAGATATGTAGCAATTGACTAAGCTTCCAGCTTGTTTCAAACTGTTCATAGTGTGTCACTATGATACGCTGCCAACAGACCCTATTGCTTATTGCTGGTATGGTTGACTGACCTCATACTTGCTACCTGCTCAAGTGAGCAGGGATTTATATGAAAAATGGCAGCACCATTGAACTTAATGTGCTTAGTTCCTTTTTTTCTTTTCTATTGGTCAATAATAGTACCCTGATCTACACATACAGGAAAAGAGAAAAAAACCCTCAAAAGACATTAGAGAAGAAATAAATCATTATTCAATAGTCAGGGCAAAGAGGTCTGCAATTTTTGAGTGATTTTCAAGGATTGTCCCAAACCCAATGTATTGGGATCCTCCATTCCAAAGGTCATGATAAATAAAATCACAAGGTCCAGATCAAGAATAAATAGTTATAGGCAGGTATATATGAGAAACAGCTGTTTCTGGATTCTGAACAGATCAAGAAAAAATACCTGCAAACTGATGAGGAACAAAGCTTTTAATAGCAGAAATCAAGCACACAGATCAGACTACTTGTTCTAATGAATTTTTCAACCACCTAATTTTTATCTACATACCAACTGCAGCCACGCACAGGGAAAATGAACTGCTTTCCGTCATTAGCGCACTGATGACTGCCAGTTCAAATACCTTTACCTGCTGACTTGCCCATCCATAGAAAGTAATCTTGCAGAATTCTGCAGGAGACCTGTACCAAATCCACATTTACTAAATGAGGAACTGTATGTCATCATCTAGCATTTCAGAGCATGAGAAACCTTTTCAGAGCTGTTACATCTCCCATGTCCCCAAAAGTCATCAGTGTTCAAGGAGGTCTGATACTTTCTTAAGAGGAAAAAATCACTTTTGGCCATCTGTTATATATTTCCGGCAGCTGTGAACTACAGAAAGCTATGTACTACACCTTGTCCTAAACTAGAACAAGATGGATTAAGGGAATGCGAGTACTCCAGATTCTATCTTTTTACAACTTTCTCAGTAATGTGTCACAGGAAGGAAAAAGTAGGTATAAGGCAAGAAAGAAATTACTAGTATCTGCCAAATATGTTCTGTGAACTTTTTTGGACAGAAAACTGTGTTTTCATTAAAGGCATGCCTGCAGTGTCTGCTCTTCTCAGACTTTCCATGTTTGTCAGATAAAAGCTTCGGGATTTTCATCAAAAAGGTAATTTTCAATAGGTAAGAATTCTGTTATTTGTGTGTATCTAGAAATTACAAATTTCTAAAGATAATTTTCTGAGTCACACTGAATATTATTATTTACAATCAACACTAGTCCTTACTGTGGAATCCGAGCATTCTTTGCTAAAAGCAGAACTGATGAGTACATGCAAGCTATAAAGTGAACAAATCCAACATAACTCAGCATCTTGTAACTGCATGTGGTGCTCTGTGAAATTCCCATTTCTGCTGTTGTAATATCCACCCATTTTCCCCACTCTCAAAATACATTCTCCCCCTCTGATATCAGTAGTCAATCAAAAGTGTTTTGCAAATGAAAAGGAAAACTTGAACCACAGAGTCTAATTTAAATAATAAGCAAAGCCTTACCGTTAATTGTAATGAAAAGGTTGCTCACTTTTGCTCTAAAATTCTAGTGCACCTTAATCTTTTAACTGCCCATCTTGTAGGGAAATAATGCATCCCATAAAGCTTCGCACATTTGCATCACTGTAAGATGCACACATGAAAAGTTTTATCATGGAACGGATGATCTCTGTTTGCCTTGAAGTTTCATTTTAGTCTTAATTGGTTTGATACCGCTAGCTTTTCTACTTGGCTGAAGGCAGAACTGGAACCTTGTAAAGCAGGTACTTTTTTTCATTTCTTCTGTGTTTTAACTGTAATAAAAGAACCTTCCCAATTTCCTTATAATGTGCTTCATGTCAATTCCCTCAGGTTGCTACCTTCATTCTAATTCTATTTTTAAACAAAGGTAGTTGGTTCTTGTTCTTCTTAGCTACCCTTTGCTTAACCTCTAATTTGAATCTGCCAGTCTTTCCTGTTTGTCACTTAGAAGAAATGCACTGGTAAGTAAGAAACAATTTCTTTCTACAGAGGAACAAAAGCCTATTTTTCCTTTATTGTCTCATCCTCTGCATCTTGCTGAATATTTCACTTTGCTATTGTAAAGTATCCTGCTGTAAGCCCAGAAAATAAAAAAAAAGAGGTTGTGGGTTTAATAATACTTCAGACTAACAGTGCACAGTAACACATACTAGTCTAAAACCTAGCTCTTGTATAAATTGGTAGTAAGGTTTTAATTTCCTTCACTAGGCCAGGACTTCATTTGGGTCTTTATAAAAACTGCAAGCATAAGCCATCCTTTTTCTCAAATGATGCCTCATTCAGTACTGGACATTCAAAATGTTAACTGAAAAAAAAAAAAGCACACACAGTCTCCCCGAGAAGTTACAATAGCTTACATCATTACTGTACAACCATGATCTAAGCTGTTCTTTTTACTTTCATTTTAAGACTTTAGAGACCATTTAAGATGCATATTTCAAGTAGTTTTACTGTATTATATATCTGAATATGGAATCTGAGATTACAGAAATATAACGGGCATATAATGATGAACTGTAACCAAAAGAGATTGGAATAACCTGTAGGCAAAGAGTCTCTATCAAGTGTATATATCATGCACCTTATATGTGCTCTTAACAAAGAAATAAACCTCTTATTGTAATCTTGTGTGGGACAGAAATTTTTATTTTCCTACGAGTAAGCAGTATCTGCCCTTTTTTTAACATTACAGTCATTGAAATGAAACGTGTTACGTCATTACCGGTGTCCTAACATTTTAAACTCTTCTTTAACTCTTTGCCTATAGAATTTGCCTGGAGCCCATTACAGTCAACAGAAATAACTGTACTGTACAAGATTGGTATACACAGGTATACCTCTTCTACTGAATTCCCATGGAGGTCTTAGTACTGACTTCACCTGGAGTAGGCCCTAGTTTTAAATTCATATTCTTCCAATGCATATTTCATAAAAAGAGCTATTTTATGACAAAAATATTCTTACACTGGAGGACACAGCAGTAAGTAATTATGTTTCAAGCAACCTAAATTCAGGTATTTTCCAAAGAAGAAAGTTCATGCTTGCGTTTAAAACAAATCAGAAAAACAATAAAACCCAGTAAATTAGGGATGGTGATTCTGATCTGTCTGTATTTTAGAAGTATAGGCCAAGGGGTTAAAAATATGATAAGAGAAATGGTGTAAACATTTCAAATAATGATTCTGTCATCTAGATAATATGACCTCTGCAGAAAGAGAGAAAGAAACTGCAGCTGAAGAAAGCAAGACAAAAGATGGAGATATTTGATTTCAGATATAAGGAGACTAATTCTGAAAGTGGATGGGGAGAACCTAGTCTTCCATGTTCATGATGGATGCAACACACAAATGAAAACTTAAATTTCATCAGAAAAAAAGAAATCTAGTTGAGACAATGGAAAAAATTGCCTGTCAGGGTGATAAAGTACTAGAATAGATTATTTAACCTGTTCCAAAAGACCTCTAGTAGGAAAACAGGAGTTAAAGTGACATGGTATAGCTGATCCCATTAAGGGGGAGATGGCTGGATGAACTCAATGTTTTCTGACCTCTCACAGCCTGTTTTCTTCTGATAAGAAAACATTTTCCTTTTATAAATAACATTTATTGAAACTGCCTTTGTTGAAGGTGAAAAGTATTGCAGGAATGTGCTATATTGGGTAAAGACCTGTTGGGATTTTGATTTATGTGACTTTGAAATTACTTTTTTGGTTAATATTCTGAAATGATAACTTCAATATGCTAAATGAAAATTGGAACAAAAGGAAATGGCCTGAAATGATTCCTGGGGTTTTGGGGGTTTTGGATTTTTTTTCCTTTTACTGAATCTACAGATCACCCAAATGCAATAATTAATTCATCTTTGGAATGTAATCAAATTTTGTAATGCCAGTATTTCCTGCAGATTTTTGTTTCTAAATATATCACTGTATCAAAAGTATATATATTTCAGTACTTTTCCATAGGAATATATTTGTTGGTGTTAATATTAGGTTAAAGATCCTTTAGAGTTTAAGGGTATGAGAATTTTGTAGTATTTTGGGAATATTATCTATGCACAATAGTTCAAATGAACTTCACGGAAGTGTTGTATTATGTCAACCAGGAGCTAGAGAAGTTTCACTTTCTTGAAGTAAGTGTATGTAAGTGATACTGCATAAAAAACCTGACTTCATCTTTTTCTGTGACAGAGTCCACTAAAAATGTCTGTACTTTTTGACTAACAGTGTTCTTTTTTTTCTACTGGGTGTCCCTATCTGTGTGTTACCTGTGGAGAAAATAGGTTCTCTGTGTATACCAGCTAACCAATGGAAAAAAATTTCATTTCGTTCTTCTAAGACTTCTTGTGATTTCATTTAAAAAAATCAACATCATCTTTGTTCGAACACATAGAGGAAAAAAAAATTTGTATAGCACTAATAAGACATATTTTTTAGTTGTTAATGATAACTTATATACACAGTGATGTAAATCAATGTCCTGGTTCTGTTCTTGTTTAGAAGAATGCACATAACCTGCAATAGCATAAGACTACCATATGTGAAGTAAAAAACCTGTACACATTTCTACTTCCCCAGCACATGGGAAAGGGAACAATTGACTGTGAGCTGTGTTTGTAATTCAGAGGTGGATTCAACAGCATCTTGAAAAATTTCCATTGCAATTGCAATTGCAATTACAAAGACAACTATTCTGAGTTGCATTCATCAGTCCCCTGAAGATAATTCAAGATGAAAATTTTAGGGGTAGGTGTGTTGTCTTCCCAACACAAAGCCTCATTGCTCAGCATTTCATCAACAGGAAGGGAAGCAAAAAAATAGAAAAAGGACCTGAAGGGAGAATGAAAGGCTGAGCATACATAAGAAGGCAGTGTCTATGTAACATACTGTCGTGGTTTAACTCCGGCTAGCAAAATACCACGAAGCCGCTCTCACAAATCCCCCTCCCCTCCTCCAGTGGAGGGAAAGAATCGGAGGAAAAAGAAATAAGGAAGCTCGTAACATTGAGATAAGAACTATTTACTAATTGAATCTAAATCAGTACATACAGATACTACTAATAATAAATACTTAAAATAGTAGAAAATGAAACATATAGTACAATATATACAATATGATGCAATTTCCCACTATCCACTAGTCAATGCACACCCAGATGTTGAGGGATGAAAATCAGACCCCAGGAGCCTGAGAACCACAGCCCGAGAGCGATCACAGCCCGAGAGCCGCGGCCTGAAGGCCAGAGCCCGGGAGCCTACGCAGCAGATTCCAAGCAAACCTTATCACTGATAACACGGCCAGAAAAGTCAAAACAATCCACCAGCTCCCACACGAATGAGCCAGCACAGGAGCTGGCAAAGCAGCTAACGCAGGAGGGTTAGCAAGTGCCTGGAGAGACGAGCAAGGGAGTAAGAGAGAGAGAAGGGCAGAGTAATGGCTACCGGACCCTCTTCCCCACCCAAAGAGACCGGAACATGACGTACTATGGAATGAAATACTCCCTTGGTTAGTCTGGGTCAGCTACAGTATCCGAAGCGGACAAAAGACCTTGAGTTCAGTACAAGCCATCCCCAGCACCAGCTGAGGCCTTATCAATGTTTTCACTTACTGTCCAGCAACAGAGTTCCCTGGTAACCAGAGTAAAGGGAGTTAACCCTTTCCTGACTGAACCCAGCACACATACAGTCTCCCATTCCTCCAAACTATCATCAGTATACTCACGTAATTCATACTCCGCGTAAGAAGGGAATGTAGTTAGCCAGCCTACATGCAGCTTGTTCCTTTAAAACTGTTAGTCATGTTGGAATTGGAAGACAACTTGTGACAATTCACCTTTGGTTTCCACAGGGACCATTGTACTTTGCCTCTGTTTTGCATCTGTTTTGCCCTGTACTTTTTTGCTGACTGTACACTATAGCAAAATAAGACTAATTTGGGGTGAAAATAGATGCTTTGGTACAGTTCTGCTTGTGGTAAGAGGTGTTTACAACAGTTTTCAATTAATGGCATTGTAAGGTGGGGCAGGCTATCAATAACAAAACCCTCTGAAGGCTGATGCTAGTGCAACCAAAATGGAAAAAAAATTAAATGGAAAACACATTTGCAAATTCTCTCAATAAACCAGGAGAAAAAGGGGGAAAAGTCTCACCACTACATGTGCACAGTTGGTGGTTTTGTAGCTGATGTGTTTTTCTCAATACAAATTGCCAGCCTTAGGAAAACACCACAAGCTTGCAAGATCCATATTATTAAATTCCACTTCCATATATGAAGCTACTCTGAAGTGATTTATAGCTACACTTGGTCCATTAGCATCTTATAACTTTATGTTTAATGACACCTCTGGTGACTGCCTGAAAGATGCTGCAAGTCAGCATCAGGACAAAGAATATAAAGATCTATAGGATTTTCAGAGCTGACATGATAAAGGACATGCCATGAGGTAAGGCAAGCTGGTCTTCAGCATGGTGCCATAATTAAACCAAGCCTATCCAAAGTAAAATTAGAAATGGGCTTTTATGACACATTAAGCTATAACATTTACCCTATCTCAAATTGGTCCCTTATCTCCTTTCTCTCCTGACTGATGGCTCCTTTGGTGTTCATACCAGGACAGAAACTGACAGACTGTGGTGCAGGACACGTGGCAGCCTTCTGTCTCAATGCACTGGCCACTTAGAAAGGGTGATACCATCACATTAGGACATGCCATTATACAGATACTTTGCCATGTGGATGTTCACTACAAGCAAGCCTTACTTCCAGTCTTTATTTTTTTTCCAGCTCGTAGTAAATAGAAATGCACATTAGCATAATACATTCACTGACTGTATTAATGTCCCCAAAAAGTCATGGTGTCCAACAGGCTTACCAATTTACTACATGTGTGCTGCATGCATACACCAGTAGTATGCTTCATCATCGTTTGCACAAGTGCCACAGTCGGTGATGCTCTGCATGACCTCCAATGGATGTGACAACTTCTGAAATGACATCAACTATTCAATGCCCATTGAAATGTGTTCTCAAAACTTAACACAACCAAAATATTATAACAACTGATGGTTGGCTGAATGGGCAACCATAAACCTGAAGGATCATTACCACTGCTTCACCCACATACTTGTATCTTCAAGCATAAACTTAGAGCATTTAAGACCAAATAGAAAAGAGCAGATCATATTTTCTAATTTCCTTACCACCACAGACATTTAAATTCCATTCAATTAACAATAATTGTAACATATGCTCAATGGAAGACATCTTCCAGAACCTTAAAAGTAATCTGGTCTTGATTTTACCTCTTTCAGAAATCACGATTCTTCTCTTTCTCTTTACAGTACAGACCAAAGGTTAATTGGTCACTATCAACAATAAATAATTATGGTATTTATCCAGCTTGGAATTCTCTGACTTCTCCCAGTGTTTTGGTCCTGGTCTCACAGCTATATGCAGGAGATTTATATTTCCATTATTTTCTCTTTGAGGAGGTACTTATGGTCAAAATCATCTTGACACATCCTCTTGAACTGCTTAATTCTCTAGCTGTAGCACTTTTCCCCTAACACTCAAACAATTTCTGTATCTCTCTTTCTCCATCCAATCCAAGTCTTTCGAAATGCTTTTTTGAATGCTGAACATTAAAGTAGGAACAAACTAAATTCATCCCTATTTCTTCTTTGTAGGTCTTGATTTGTACTCATAAAGACTGCATTAGCCCTGTTACCAATGTATCACTGTGGGAGTTGAGGGAAAATCACTAGCACCTAGGACCTTTCACAGTTACTGCTTTCCAGGACAGAGTACCTCAATCAATCAGGTCAGCCTAAGGTTCTCATTTTGACCAGTCAGAAGTTATTTGGATGTTTAAAAATCCATTTCTATGTTGAGCTGAGTTTAGTAATGAAAGAGTTAATTCTCAATACCGTGGCTGCTAGGAAGTTGTGTTCCTGGATGCTGAGAGAAATGCTGATAAGGTCTTAGCTGGTGCTGGGGAATGCCTGTGCCAGATTCAAGGTCTTTCTCCGCTTCTGATACTGCAGCTGCGTTCCCAGCTCTCGCTGTCTCACTACAGGCAGTGTAGGGGACACACAGTTCACACAACTGACCCAAACTGACCAAGGGAGTATTTCATTCCATAGTACGCCCTGCTCAGGGCTTAGGTGAGGAGGGGGCCTGGGAGCCATGGCTCTCACCCTTACTCTCTTGTTAATTTACTTCCTGGCACTTGCTACTACTCTCCCTGACTCCTGTGCTGGCTCATTCGTGAGGGAGTTGGTGAGTTTTTTTAGTTTCTTCAGTCGTGCTATCACTGGTAGGGTTTGCTCAGAATCTGCTGCGACAGCTCTTGGGCCCCGGCCCTCGGGCTGCAGGTCTCAGGTTGTGGCTCTCAGGCTGCGATTGCTCTCGGGCTGCTGCTTTTGGGCTCTCTGGCTCTGACTCTCACTCCTCAGCACCTGGTTGTGCATTGGTCAGTGAGTGGTGAGCAACTGTATCATAATTGTATCGTATGTTTTATTTCCTATTATTTTATTTACTTATTATTAATAGTATTGTTATATATTAATTTAGATTCATTCAGTAAATAGTTCTTATCTCAATTTTACCAGTTTCCTTGTCCTTTTCCCTCTGATTCTCCCCCTCCACTGGAGGAGGAGAGGTGGGATTTGTGAGAGCAACTTCGTGGTATTTTGCTAGCCAGAGTTAAATCACGACAGCTCCTTTGTGCATTGAATTGTGCATTCATAGCAAGAAAAAACAAGGCTCTGCATGCTTATTTATGATTCTCAAAGTGTCTGGAAGTGGAAGGAAAAAGGAAGAAATGGAAAAGTGATACTAGTAGCATTTAAAATGAAATAGCATTTCTTCACTTTTGTTTATTCCTATTTTATTTTCTTATTCTGTGTACCCCATCCCAACATGAGTCCTTTTTTTCTACCACGTCTGTAGCTTATATAAAGAGGGATATAACTCTCTTTGAGATAAAACTATTTGTTTATTATTATTGCGACATTCTCCCATTTCCTAAATTGTGCTTCTCTTAATATTGTCGTAAGTGCTACCCTCACTTTTCCATTGAAATACAAGATTTTACCCAGATTTTCATTTTTTGATAATAGAGTTATAGAATTATGGAATAATTCAGGTTGGACAGGATTTCTGAAGGTCTTTAATTCAACCTCCTGCTTGAACACAGGCTAATTTCAAATTTCGATCAAGTTTCTTAGTGCCTTCCCCAGTGCAGTTTTGAAACTGTTTAAGGATAGAGATCCCAAAATATCTCAGTGGACATGTTTCAGCTTTCCCTCCCTGCAAAATCATTTAGCTCTGTCCAGTGAGAATTTCCATTCCCACAGCTTATGACTGGTTCCTTTTGAGTTTTTTGCTGTGCACATCTGTGAAGAGTCTGGCTTCATCACCTCAATATTCTTCCTTTATGTTCTTCATTAGACTCAACATATACTGCTGTTTAAAATATTTTTTTCTTTACAATGAGTTTTGCTTTTTCATTTCAAGCTATACGTAAGGTATGCATGGGAAGAGAGAGAGAGAGTCTATGTTATTGTGACTGCCTGCATTTTTTCCTATGAAATAAAGGCTATCACAGTAGTTCCCAAAGCAAACCCCAAGGTCTAGCCCAATGATTCATCTTTAACCATCATAATGAGAGCTGAGATAGTGATCTCATGCTAAGAGTAGTATTTAAATGCTGGAGCATAAACTCTAAATGGTAATTTTCAGCTCAGTGATGTAACAATATGTTGCATATTACACAGACTTGTACAATTTACTTTAAGGACCTGACTCTACAGCAACCTAAATCCAGATAAACTGAATCTCAGCTACCCAACCTCCTTCCTACATGGGCCCATGTAACCAGCTGGTGAGCTTGTTGAAAGAACTAACCTAGCAATAACTGAATACTGCAAAAAAAAAAAAAAAAAGTTTAGCTGGGGATTGGTGATAAGAAGCTGATAAATGAGGCCATTAATGAGTTGTTTCCTGATTGTAGGCTGAAGTTCCAACACGTGCATTCTTAAATAAGTACCAGTGTTTGGCTCAGTCTCACAAATCATTATATTTTACACAACTTCCAGTGTTGTGAATTTCAACTGTTGCTAATAATGAAAGAAAACTTCAATGCTCAAAATCCCTTTAAAAAGACTTACACTGTGCAAGTTAGTAGAAATGTCTTGAACACACTTTCCAGGGTCATTAAATTTATTCAGTGTCCCTTTACCTTGTTGGGGGGGCTTGGAAAGTCAGTTGCAATTACTGTATGAGGAAAGATCTTCATAAAATAAAAAGGGAAAGCGTTAATGCTGTGTGAATATATGGAATTTCCAGGCTTAGTGTGATGAATGTTTCACTCATGTTGAAGGTGGGTTTTTTGTTATCACTGGAGTAAGGCTAGCTTAATTCTCCAGTGATGAAGCTTTACGTCCGTGATTAATGAACAAATTGCTATTGTCACAAGGGCTCATAAGACAGCCAGTTGTTCCTCCCTGCTTATTTAGGAGACACTTAAGGCTTTCTTTGGGGACCTCATTATTTTCTATATGGCTAGAGAAAGAAAATAACAGAGCCCTAAAGGACATTTATCTATACATAAAGCAAAATAAGTTATCCCTCTAAAGAGAATGAAGATGAAATGGAGATGAAATCCGGAGCCATACAAGCACAACCATTCAGTTCTCCAAACTGTGAAGGACCTAGGTGATATCTTTAAACTTATTTTCTTATCAAGCTCAAATAAGTCAGGATTATTCTCTGTCCTCAATAAAACAGTCAGGATTAAATCAGAGTAAAGAGCAATTTTTTTGTTTTGAAATGGGATGAGGGGGTGGAGAGGCCACAACAATGGACTTAATTTGCAGATTATTAACTTGAACAGGCTAATTAGAGTAATATTGATTTATTCCAGCTAAGTGTCTGAACCCCAAAGACTTCATAAAACACTTGACTTTGTTCTATCCTGTGCTTAACCAGGTGAATGACAATATTTCAATCCATTATTGTTTGCTAATGTGCCGTGCTTCACGTGCCAATATTCCCTTGCCTGACTACAGTCAAAGAGTACTATCTGAATTCACTAGTGATGCATAGATTTTTAATGTAGGAGTTCATGTACTCAGCTCTCCTTAGCATGTGTAAGTCAATGAAGCCACACTGACTTACAATACACTCACAGTGATGTCTCACATATTGTCATCTTAGTTTCCAGTGAATAAAGAGACTAATTAGATAGAGAAATACAGGAATCTAACTACATGTACGTCTTATTTTTTGTGCTTTCACTTGTTAATTTCAGCTATATTTGATGAAGCAATGTAGGCAGAAAAGAAAACAAGTGGATAGTTGGATGAAGAAGAGCTGATGTCTTCAAAGAGACTGCCATTTTGAATGGTCAACAAAGAGCTGGAAGTACTGCAGTACATCACTTAATGTTTGACTTGGTCCAGAATAAAATTCATGGAATGCCCGAAAATAAGGATAGTCTTTTAAGATTATCCTTCCATTTCAGGTCCGCCAAGGGCAAAAATGAACACACATGTAGACCATAAAGGAAGCATAAGTGAGAGGATTCCTATTCCAATGGGAACTCCATAAAGTAGATGGAAGTGAGACATTATGTTTACCAAAATCATAAATCCAGGCCATCTCTACATCTAAGCTGTAAAAACTAAATATTTGTTCACTACAATTTCCTTGCCAAAATTAATTAAAAAAAAAAAAAGCCAAATGAAGAGCATCACCCGTTTCAGTTGACAGCTTATCATATAATCATCTGCATGCATCTCATGGCTGAAATGAAAGAAAATGTAAATTTGTTGATAAATGTTGTTACATAGTCAACAGAGTGACCTTTTCTGTTAGAGGAAGAAGCTGCCTACTAAATCGTCTGCCTCATGGAAGGTCAAGCGTGTAAGGCACAATGTTCTCAGGTGTGTTTAACAGGCTCAATAAGATTTACACTTTGTATTTTGTTTCAACAAGCTGCCCTGTTAGCCAAGTATAATGCTTTTAAAAGTAGAAAGATATTTGTGTATTTCAGAAAAGAAAAGATTCTGGAGAGTTGCAGCAGCTCTGAAAGAAATTAAAAAGTATTTTTTACTTTGTTTTGTTTGTTTTCCTTGTAAAGAGAGAATGTTTTAATTACTTGTAACTGCATATCAAAATGCAGTTCACTGGAGATGAACTAAATATGAAACCAGAGAGGATTGGTGGCATCTGTTCAACCTGCATATACATTATACTGAAAAGAAATAATATAGCTTTGATATAATTTATCCTTCCATTGGTTCAGAAGGTTATCATGGAGGTGTAATTCCACAGAAACTGTGGCAAAGTTTTGTTAAAACTAGGTATGAGAGAGATAGTTCGTCCACGATGATCTTCAAGACTACCACTTTTAGATCCTGCTTTGGACTTAATTAACAATTGAGGAAGCTTTCTTTATTAGAACAGCTAGACAAGCACCCACACAGTTCGGTGACTGAGGAGCTGATAACAACTTTGTGTCAGTGATGCAAGTCCCTACTCTGATTTTAGGCTGAGTTAGGACTTTAGCATTGCCTAAGCAGACTCCTCAATAAAACTTTTGGTTATTCTAGAGCTGGGAAGGAAGACACTCTCTATTGCTTTTGGATTTACCTTTTGTCAAAGCTAGCATGTTTTGCCTGCATATCTTTATTTTTAAGGAATCAGGGGATTCTAACAAAAACACATTTTGCTGAAATAAAACCTATATAAACCTAGTGTCTTAGAGAAAAGAAAGACTGCAAGGACACTTAATGACGACACTGTCTCAGTGTTTAGCAATTATTTTAATAAAACAAGTGAGATCAAAGACAACTAAAATGGAATGAAGAATCCTTTACAAAATATTAAGGCTTCTGTAGAAATGACTTGCATGCACTCACCATGTATACTGCATTCAGGTTTGATCACTTTGCCCTAAAAAGTAAGTGAAAAGAAATAAAAAGGTCCTAAGAAGAGCCACAAAAAAGATGACAAGTGAAATGGGTAGTAATGAGGATGGTTTCTGTGAAAGACAATTGACAGGATACAGCTGATTAAGTTTGAATAGAAGGGTAACAGGAAAGATCTTAGTAATAATCAAAAATATAATAGTGAAGAGAAGATCAATCTGTAACTTCCCTAAGTGCTTTTTTTTCTTACTCCATTTCAGACATCTGAAATGGCAGGGGGTGTAGGCAGAGAGATGAGGGTTGTATTTTGGCATACAAATTTGTACCAGGATATTTTTTGAGACATCTGAATGTTAAAAGAAAAATTATGATGATCTATAAAAGTCAGTCATTTTGACACACCAGCCACATCTTTTTGTGAGAACTTTCTTTTAAGGAAATGAATAAGCTTTCCCTTATTCCACTTTAAAAACTAAGACATGTTCTTAATATAAAAAACTGAGCCATTTTTTTAGAAAACTGTGGTTTTTCTCATCCCAGATTTATGCTCACAATGGGCCAACTCAAAAACCTCTTGTCTAGCTGGCATTGTCTAAAGCTTATGTGCATTTTTAGAGACTTATCAGGTCCTGGTGCTGCTGTGTTCTTACTCATTACTTTGATGTTTTTAGATATTTCTTTCACCGTGGTCATGGCTTCAAATACCGAGTTGTCTGCTTGACTAATAGTTCTGAAAGCACCCAGGCCCTTGAGTGTTCCCACCAATCCCCATCTCGACTTGGACAACTTGCGCACATCGTCCAGGAGGATACTGCACCTCTGTATTTTAGACAGCACTAAAACAGTTTCCTTGCAGAAACCAAAAGCTGTTGGTATCATATAGGCCTGAAACTGCTGTACATTTATAAAGCAGGTACTGGAGATAAGCAATAAAAAAAAAAGTTGTCCGAAGAAATAGACTTGCTGAGGAAGTCGCATATCTTCCTTGATTCTTCTCTTTCCTTCCCCTTGCAAGAGTGCAGTAAAATCAAGTTAGTTGCTATAACTAATGGTACTGGAGGAGGAGGTTCAGCAAAAAAAGGATTATTATTGTGGGAGTAAGTTGAACCTGCAGCAGGAAATGTTGCTGTTTCCACCCTTCTCATACTCTGGTGGAGGATGACCAGAAATGACTATATTCAATTTTTTTCATAGGTACCTGCGTTAGTGGTACCATTTCCTTCTGTTTCTCCACTTCTTGTGGTGGTCTAGCTCTGTCCTGAGCCTTGAGATGACCAAATTCAATTCCTACCCTGCTGAGAAGTGTGGAGCTAGGGTCCCAGATGTGGCTGTGCAGACTGCTACCTGCGGAGCACAGATTTCATTTTGTGAGGGCAAAGCTGATGCAATCCCATCAAGTGAGCACTCTTGCAATTGCCCTTACTTCTAGAGACTGTTGATTTGTTTCACTGGATTCTTTTACTTTTAATGAGGAATAATTTGAAGTAGGAACATTTGTTCTTTGCTGACCTGATACAATAGCCAGTAAAGTAAATAGGCTGTCACTAACATCATAAATTCTGGATTGAGTCCTCTGTATGGGAAAACTCCCATCACATAAATTACCTTGGTCTCTGCAGTGTGAAAAAAGTGACCAGCCAGTGTGGTCAGAGGGTGAAGGATTGGTACTGCATCTCTCAGTAAAAAAATTGGTGTGGATGTAGGATGAGAAAATGGATTTTAGTGTGAAGTGCAGGACTTCTTTTAGAGCAAGCAGACATGCAATCTGTTGACTATTAACAGCACTCCTTTATTCTTTTTTAATGACTCATAAATTCTCAAGGCTAATGATGAAAACCTAGAGGTCAGTAACATCAGCTATTTGCCTGCCAGTCATACTCCCACCATGAAAAATTAATGCAGTATATGTCAGGTTTTGAACTCAGATAATTGTGTCAGTGTTGGTACAGAGCCACCCTGAGAAGACAAAATGCCAAATCCAACATTTCCTTTGCTGTAGTTGGAGTCTGTCCGCCTTCAGAAGGTGATATCACATTAGGCTTCACTCGCAAGTTCTCTCTGTAGTTATGACAGTGAAAAGGGTTTAAAAAAATAAAGCTTCAGTTTAGTTTAAAAAAATAAACCTTCATAAATGATGAGCTGTCTTGGGAGTCTCAACTCCCTCCACCTCCGCCATAGATGAAATTAAAAGCAACAAACTCTAAATGGTATATGTATTTATATTGTGCATGATTAACTCTCTAGGAAGGAACCTACTTCTGCAGGAATAAACTGAGGAACCATTTAGTAAGATTTGAAAAAAAGGGTAGATAAGTACAAACAAGGGTAGGTTTTATAGTTGTGTTCTCTTGCTTAGGCAGAGATTACAAGACCTCCCCGTTTTCTTGCTTTAGAACATGAACTGAACACCATCTTGATTTGGGAATTGATGTCCTGTTATCCTGTGGGACATTATGTTGAATATTTTTTGCAGGATGCTTCTCTAGACAAAACCAAAGCCATGTTATAAAGTTCTGTGACAGAGCTGCTCATTGCAACCCTAAATCAGGAATCGCTTCACTGAAGTTGGCGGGTTCCATGCAGACACGGCCAACGTAGGATCCATCCCCAAACACGGTACATTTAACCAGATAAAATATAACATGTTATATCATGATGGTATCTGGTCCTTTGCCCATCTCCTTATCTCATGTATTCATGAAAATAATATAAGGAAAATATAAGATTAGACAAGATTTTTGAACATTTCCAATAGCTCATAACCTAAGTTAGAAATTTTACTTAATTTTGGAAATGAAAATAATTTTAAACTCATTTGAAATAAACAAACAAACAAACAAACAAACCCCACAACCAACCAACAAACCAAAAAGGTTAATCTGCACCAATGCTGAAAATTCAGCTATGTAATTTCCTTTAAGAAGTTATCACCTCTGAGAGCACAGTATATTGCCACAAACTATCCACAAGTCTCTTGCTGTACTTTACAAAAAGCATTCATCTACTCTTTCAAATACTGAACAGCAGCTGGGGGTGGTTCAAAGGTTCCAACAGAGTTCATGACAGAATTGAAGAAAGTAAGGAAAAAAAAAGTGGAAAAAGACACTGTCAGTTTGTGAACAACATGGGAGAGAGAACCAGGAGGTATTTAGCATGGTTAGGAACATTGAATTCTTATTCAAAAATTATTAGTCAGAAAGCCAGATTCCGGTGAACTGTTCAGTCATGGAGAAGAGCAAGGCAAAGAGGCTGCCAAACAAAAAGTGCTTCAGACAAGCCTTAATTTCTGATTTTCATGCTGCATGAGGGCCTGCAACACTTCTTGCACCCAGCCTTGGTAAATAGAGCAGCAGAGGTTTCTCTGATGCACAAAGAAAGCTGTGGTAGAGCTTTGGAAAATCGTGATTATGTACAGTCTTTGAGAAGACAGCACTTAACTTTAATATGAGTTTGTGTTAGGGCTAATGTGAAACAAAGGGATTGTTCCAGATTATATTCTGTGCTGACTGATTATCTGCTCTGTGAACCTTCAGTCACAGATAATGCATCTAACATCTCCACAACTGTAGTCTCCATGAATCTCATGTCCCTCTTGTTCATATTACTAGCTGTTTTCCCTCAAACAGCTCATCTTTTTTGGCTGCTGAGGTACCTTGATGCTAGTATAGATAAAACACAGTAGTTGAAATACTGAATATGTTACTTTGCTTTTTGCTTGTCATTTGACAGAGGCTGTGCTAAGGGTAGCCAACACCACATACTGGAAATGACACCTGAATACTGAAAGGAATCCAGTTTTCTTAATTTCATTTTTCTTAAAAGCACATGGAATAAGCTTTGGCACACAAGATATAGGCAGCTATTAACTGAGGCTGTTAACTCAGATGTTAGGCCTCCTTTTAGCTCAAACTAACTTAAACTGAATTTGGATACTGCACTCAAACAACACCACTAGGAATATATTTAGCTCAGTTTCCTTGACAGTTAATGGAGAAAAAACAGAGTTTTCTATTAATTAAGGAATCGCAGCATGGCTGAGGTTAGCAGGCACCTCTGGAGATTGTCCTCTCCAACACCTCTGCTCAAAGCAGGTACAACCTACAGCAGGTTGCTCAGGTTTGTGACCAGTTGGGTTTTGAATATCTCCAAGAATGGAGACCCCAAATCTCCCTCAGCAACCTGCTCCACTACTTGACCACCCTCATTCATTTCTATGTAACGTGTTATTGTACAGAAACATTGGTTAATTAGGCTTACAAATTAATGAGGAGTTTCAACTAAGACAGGCTTAAGATATATGAATTACTGACTTCTTATAAACTATCAATACATGTTTTTTTACTACAAATGTCTATGTGATTCAGGTATTTGTAAACAAAGAGAACAAGATTTATAGGATGAAACAGTATTTTTACTTAAACCACATGTTTTACTGGAACAAAAAGAGGTGTGTCATGCTCATATTACTCCCTGTCCTTGCATCCCCACATCCTTGTCTCCTTTCTTACAGCTTCCTCTTTTACAGCAACAAAAAAGACTGCTTATTTTGAATAAATTTTGTAATATCGTTTGATTGTCGACAATGCAGCCATACCACTATAACAAGGAAGAAAATAGTTTAACTATTTATTTCTTAGTCTCCCTTGGGTTGCTTGTTTTTGTCTTCCAACCTGTTTGCTGGAGGGAGTTGGAGAAGGTCCAACAATGTGAGCAATACATATGTTGGGTTAGAGAAGTTCAGCTGATAAAGTATCAGAGGATTCATGGTTGTTGTGGCAATTAGTGCTCCTTATGTAGTGTGGCATGAGTTCTGGTTTTGTTCCATATGCAACCATGGATTCTTCGGTCCTGAAAGGATCTCAGGAGAGTTTCTAGAAAATTCAGTTTCCTGAGATAAAATGAACCATACTTATATAATGCTTGACAGATGTTTTCCAAGTCTGTTTTCAAAACCTTGTACAGAGGTGGGTGAAGACTGTAAGCAAATGAGAAAAAAATCTTCTGTGCTTCAGTAGCCTCAGTGTTAGAAAGCTTTTCTTAACATTAAATTTTAATCCTTGTTGTTGCAATTAAATGTCCTCTAGGCCTTGTCCTGACTGCCATGGCCAAGAAGAACAAGTTTTTCACTTTAAATTTGTAGCATCTATCAGTTTACTAGTATTAGGTATTCATCTCCTTCTGCTCTTCTTTTAGACACAGTTTAACCAGTCTTTCCCTGTAGATTGTGGGGGTTTGGCCTTCTGATCAATCCCATAGCTTTTCTTTGAAATTTATCTAATTGAATCTAGTGATTTAATAGTCACTGGCATCTGGAACATGGTACATACTGGTTAGTCACGTTCTATGACGTCTTTTATCTTTTGGGTGATTTTTCCTCAATGATGTTATTTATAAAAAACTATTAATTTATTCCTGCCTGAAATTTCAGCATAATCTTATATGCTTGGTGATCTTAACAGGCTGAAATAAGGGCGTTGTCTGAGTGAGCATGATTATTGTCATCCATCAGACAGCAGAAGACTATTTCTTTTGGAGGTTTGAGGTTTACTCCTTCAGTCACTGCAGTAACTAGTACTGACGTTATCAACAAGTCATTGTAGACAGCCAGCTGGCACAGAACAGAAAAGCTGAGGTTTCTCAGGAAGGCTCTTCTTAAATGATGGGCTGTATTGAAAGCATCTCTCTCATAGTAGTCACCAGAGGTATGAATCAAATAGGAAAAATGAATTAATATTAAAATCTAAAAATTCACGTGTAAGGAAATATATATATATTATATATATACCTACACATAGAAATCAGTAAGGTTGTCACTCTAAATTAACACTAAATAATGTAAAAAAAGAAGTTTTCTTTTGGTAAAAGCATTCTGTTCTAACATCCTCACTACTCATATCCAGTGGCTTTGAAAATGATGCTTCAGCTGCTATAGAAAGGTATGAAAAAGAGAGTCTTACATATTGCAGCCTGGTTGGAATGAATCTGAAAATTTCCATCCATTCTTTACTTTTGTTTTTCTATTAACTATATAATTTAACTGTAAAATGTATCAGATTTCAAATTAGCTACTCTTCAGGCTATCTCAACCTAACTTGAAAGATATAAAATTATAACCCTCATACACCTAAGAGTGCACCAATACCATTCAGTGCAATCAACAATTACCTAAACAAGCTGTCCTTTCCCTCATGCAAGCACAGATATCTTCTGTATAGTTGCCTGTTTTGATAAGAACCTAGATCATTACATGAGAACTTCACACTTCTCATGAATTTTATCTTACTACCTCTCTGAGAAAAAAAAAGGATGTGTTCTTTTATTCCTAGCTTAAGATGTACCACTAGATATAGACACACTATGCAGCTTGTGTAGGTGAATGGATGAGATTTATAGTAGGATACTCTATTGATTTTATGTTTAGGGTCACTACTGTTAGAACTACAATGTAACACTGGAAAATTATCTTAGCTGTTCTCTGAATTCAGTCTTCATGGCCTGAGCTGAAATTCAGAGCATCCTTTTTTTACAAAAAATTTATGTGCAGACTGTAAATCCCAATGCAATAAGTGATGTCAGGGCCTTTCTAGCGGAACAACAGTCTTCTCTGCAAAGAAGAACCCAAGTTATCTTCTCTCTGACATGATAGCAAGAAAGATATCTGAATATCCCAGGCCCATTCACACTGAGCTGTGAAGAGTTCCCTATAGCAAAGTCTTCTCTTCATAGGGACAGCTATAGGGTTGCCCCAGAGCAACCAAAGATAAGCAGTGCAGAAAAGTGGTTATTTCAGTTTTGAAGGCACTAGGAGGAGAAGATATATTGTATACAATACTGCGGAGTTCACAAAAACGTACTGCCCTTTTCTTCCACACATCTAATTCTGTGATATTTGAAGGGAAAAGAACTTTTATCCACAAGTCATCCATTTGAAGGAGACCAAGATTTCCAGAATTTGATTTTGAATGCAGGAAGAAAAATGCCCATATAACCCAATACATAAAATTAACTGACATAGCAGAAATTTCTTCCTATTATAGATTCAGTTACAAACAAGACTTTTCTTCTTACACCAACCTGGTCAAACTGTACCTCTGCATTGCCTTCTCATTTTTCTCTATCCCTTGAGTAATACTAGTTCAATCATTGTGCTGTCAAATTAGGGAGAATATGTTCTTACTGAAAAGGTGGAAAAGGCATATTCTGGTACTATAATAATACAGGTTAAGTTGATTGAGACATTACTTGGAGGTCACTTCTATTCTCAAATCAAGATTTGGCTTTATGAGAAAGTAAGTGATAATATTAACCAATATTACTTAAATTACATTTATAGAGACACTATTTATAGGTATGATTGTATTAGATGTTAAGGATTTTGGTGTAGGAATCATTCAATGTTCCAGTTTTATGTCTTAATCCTCTGATTTACAGAAACTTGAAGCTCAAATCGTATGTTTTTCAGAATTAAGGATGCCGATGGCAAGGTTAAAACAACAAAATGAAAGCACAGATTAATGTTTAAAAGCTATCAAAACTGCTATATTCCAATAGCCTGCTTACAACCTCCCCATATTATTTTCCTTACCTTTCTTCCAGGTAGTTATTGCATCACTGCTTTGGTGTACTTTTGTTTGTAAGGTAGCTCACTTCAAGAAAAAATGGGGACTTTTCCTTTAAAAATTGTTTGAAAGAAACTGTGAAGATTCTGCAGCTGCATTTCCTGGTTGAACAGTCCCTGATGGGACTGAGAGGGAAGGGAAGCCTCATTACAGGAGCTGGAAAGCAAATTCACAGGACTTGGCTTTCCATGCACAGTCTTTCACTAGAGTGCATACAGCTGTGGAGTCCCCAGAAGCATGGAAGTTGTTCTGAGGCAAGACGAAGAAAAGATAATATAAGCCTTGGGAGTTATTTGGCACTTCAACGTAGAAGTGCTTGCACTTCCATCTGGGTTGTATGCAAAATTATAGAAGCCAGAGCTATATCCTTCTCCTTGGGCTGTTGACAGGAGTTTGGCTCTCACTTTAATGGATTTTTTATATGTTTGCCAGAAGGTTAGAACCACAAAACCTGTGCTGGAAGTGGCAACCTATATTGTACGTATGAGGTCATACTGGCAGATGGAGGACAGAAAGTCAAACCTGTTTTTTCATGTCCTTTGAGTCTTGCCGTTATACCTCACAATGTTTTCTACTTCTGAACACTTGCTAGCCCTTTCCAATATTGTTTGCATTTGCTCTTTCCGCTGTTAACTATTTTTTTTCAGTATAATTCACGCCTGGCCAAAGTGCTGCCCAAGTTTCTTGAGCAACCAGCTGCTTCTTTAACTTTTCATTTGACAGGCTTTGAAAAAAAAGAGCATCCAATCAATCCACTTTGTTCTCCTCAATATTTTTTCAGTATTAATGGGAGTTACTTCTTCTTAAGTTGAAATCCTGCTCTATGCTACTGACAGAATTAATTAGGGTGTTGTAAGGCAACATATTTCCATCTTGATATAATAGGGAGATCCATAAATGAAATAAATGGATGGATGTCCACCGACCTCAGTTTTCTCTGTGTGGTTGTATATGAACAGCTATACATGCATATGTCGGTGTGGGTTCATCTCTGGTAACACTTCATGTAAATTTTAGTAAGAAAAGGACAACTCATAGAATTTTGAGTGCTAGAAACTATTAGTTTCTAAATCATTATTCTCTAAAAGCAGCAGTTGTGACAACATTGTTTATTTCATGTTTCCCAAATAACTGGATAAACTAAGGCATGATGGAGGATATGGGGGAGAGACTAAGTTTGTTGTACCAAACATCTGAATATTTCTCCTTCTGCTGATGTGGAATAAAACAGCTGACCACTATTAAACTCTGAGAGCTTCCATGGTGTTCTTTTGTATCACATTCAAAAAGAAAAAATAAAAGAATCAGCTGGAAGTCAAATGTTCATACAGTGAACATAAAGGAACCATAATAAAGTCTTGCTTTAGGACAAGGATTTTAAATATAGAATGGATCATTTTGATCAAGTTGTCTGTTCTGTTCAACTCATTCCAAAAATTTTCACCTAATAGTTTCTGTTCTGGGCCACCATGTATGTTTTCTTTCCACTCTTTTCAGCAAACTTCAGTCTAGAGATGGCAACAATTGTGAAAGAGCTGACAATTATGTACATAAAGCTTCTCGCTCTGAATTAAAGTGTTCTCAGTGAGACAGTGAGACTTTCAAAGACTTCAGCCAGCTGATAATCACTCCCAGCATAGTAATTGCTTATCTATTACCAGATATTTTGCTTTGACTCATACGCTACGACTCATTCAAATTTCAAGAAGGTCAGGGAAGATGATTTTAATTTAAACTGGGTTTATTTTTATTGCTTTTTTCAATACCTTCACAGTCAGAGTTTTAGCGAATATATAATATTCAATATTCTGGAACTTTCTTAATTGTTTATGTGACTATTTGTTACATGTTTACCTACTCACAAGCAATATCATTTCCATTTAAAAAAAAAATCCTATGAATTACAAAAAGAATGTTCTTCATGCAACAATTTATTGTTTAGTTTAGAAAGCAGACAATAATTTATTTCAGTTCAAGCTTTGTTTAATACTTTTAAAAATGTAAAATTAAAAAGAAATACTTCTTTGTGGGTTTTAAGACTTGTGAAGGAATTGTTTCAAAATGGATTGAAAGTAACTGTTATTTTTCTTTGGAAATCCACATTATCTGGAAATTTAAGCTGTCTGACCTTGATGGAACAAGTTAGTTCAAAACACTCAGAAACACCTCTATGCATTAGTAAGTGCGTGGTTCTCCCTTGTCTTTCATAACTAATTGTGCTGCTCATTATATTTGCAACAGAATTTTATCTGGGGACCTGAAAAATTAAAAGCATGACATGTGAATCTGTAATAATTTGGAGTGATAACAGACTGCAACTTTTTGAAGAGGTAAAAGAAGAGGTTGCAGAAATAAACTTATAATTCCTTGTAATCAGTAGTTTGCATAGCCTTATATGTCTTTGCAAAGGTGAATGCAAAATACAATTTTCTGACCTAGTAGCACAGTGTAGTGTCAAGGGTGAGACAGTTTATGTAGTAAAACCATCTTCAGTTCTGCTGTAGACTGTTTATGCTTCTCTCCCACACCCCACACCCCACCCCACCCCAAGTACTGTGACTGTGTTTGGTAAATAACTGCAAAAGAAATCTTTAGCAGGGATTAATCCACACAGACCAGTTGACTCCAGTTTACACCCCCTCAATATCTGGCTTAACACTAAGACCTGGCATATAGAATTATGGACAAAAAGGATTTTTTGAGGAAAAGAGATGTTATTGGATGCCTCTGGGGAGAGAAAGGAGACAGTGTTGGGGCTGGAAACTGTCCAAACCAATGAACTCTTAAGGCAGTCAGATCCTTAATCTCTCACTGGAAACCGAACTGTTTATTGTTTCTAAGTGAAAGAGAGAGAAAATGCTGTGATTATCCTAACAGACCTCTGGACTCTACCGAGAGCTCTTTACCAGTGAAAGAAAAAGTGCTCTAGGACTCTCTTTTGCCTGGCTCTTCAGAGTTAACTCTTAATTTTAATAGCCCAATTTTGAAACAGTCCTTTAAAATGTTAGTGACACTGCCCATGATGCTACCTGCTTCCAAGTGAAATTACCTGACACCTCTCCAACTGCTTTGATGGGGGCAGATTTTATATAGACTTATGAACATGTGTACATAAAGAAAGTTTACTACCAGGAAGCACCAAGGAAAATAAAACACTTGCTAAAGCAATCTCTCTTTTAGTCTGTACAACTTTATTTTATGGGTGCAGATGTACAAATAACATTTGTAGTATTATTTCCAATAAACTGGCTACTCTTTCAATCTAGCAGTCAACCCCATGCACTTTGTATCTAATAACATCACAGTATTTTTTGCTGTCTTCATTGTAACCATCCTCCTGTGTCAGTTTACACAGTAAGGCACAGGAACTGGAGGACAATTAAGCATTTAAACAATGTGACCTCAGAAGACTACACAACTTGATGAATCAGGTAGAGGTCTCTTGCACACCCAGAGAGTCAACCACAGACCAGTAAGTTCTAGCTTAAAGGTGTGTTTGCTTTCTTCACATGCTGAAGAAACATTGGGTGAATTTCCTACTACCATTAAAATATTCAGTCTTGCAGTATCTCTGAAGATCAACTAGCACATGGGTCAATTTACAGGAGCATGCAAAACTCTCAGTTTCATTATTCCATGCAAGAGATTGTTGACCTTGCAGAAAATTCCAATACATTCAATTTCCAGGATTTTTATCATATTTCACAAATTATGTTATCTTTAAGTAAAGTCCCTGGAGATCAGAATTTGGGTGAAATCTCACCTAACACTAAACACAGGAGTAAGACCCATGTGAATCTTACTGTTGCTCATCTATCCTTTTCCTATCCTTTATTATAATGATCATCTCAGGATGATGTGAATATTTTAAGATAATAATATTTTTTATTTTGGAACTTTTGGTAGCACAGTGTTTGGAACTGAAAAAAAAACAGTTAGATGCAGGCAATTAAATGTTTCACTGAGGGACAAATCAGCATTATTGAGCCAAATTCCTTTAATTTTCATGTCTTCATTGGCTTACACTCGAAAAGGATGGGAAAGAGTTGTGGCTAGTTGCACCTATCCATTTCTAGAACCAGTTGAATCGGAATAGCTGGTTGAATAGTCATTCACATCATAGTCCTTTCTGGCCTGAAAATTCATACCTTTTCCTGGCAACCTCAGTCCTTTAGCTTGTATAGTATTGATTTACACAATGAGAACGCAGGAGTTTTCCTGTTCCAGCCCTCCTGTCTGTGCATGATAAGGGTCACTGCATACATCCTCAGGTCCAGTCACACTGCACATTTTATAAGCTTTAGATAATACATAGGTCAGTAACTGGAACACTGCACATTCATCTGATTCACTAGCTGAATGTTAATAGAGCTTCAATATTCGTTCATTCAGCATTGTATTCCCAGTCATAACAGTTAATAAAACTTCTTCCCCAGGAATCATGCTGGCTAAGGGAATCATAGCAATGTTTATTCTCATATTTATTCCCAAAAGGTTTCTCCTCAGTCCTGTCCCTCACTGACTCAGAGGTCTATTTTGTATGAAGAAGACAAAGAAAAGGTTATATGGTTATCCACAGAAAGCCAAGAAAACATACTTGGTGGCATGCCTTTTTCATTGTTACTTGGAAACCATTAAAATATTAAAATGTCTACAAAAGCAATAAAATGATCACAGGAGTATGTGGTGATATTTAATTTTCCCACAAGTTAAATATCACTGATAATTAACTGTTAGAAGTTTATTTTGAAATGACATTTCAGTGGAATATCAGACCTTTACAACATAATTAAAGGTTTTCTCATTGTAATGGTGCCCTATTCCTGGTATGAAAGCTTTTTGAAATTATCTGTCTGCTTCATAAATGATTTTTTTTCACCTTTTTTTTTTTTTTTTTTTTTTTTTACATTTAATTTGGCCATTTCTTGTTTTGTTTCTCTGTTAACTACTGATCATAACCATCACACTAGGTAATTTTGTTCTCTAAGATAGTGAAATGGTTCTTTTTATTTTTCATTTGTTTTATCTGGTACTTTGAGTAGGTTGATTTTTGCTGTCAGTCTGGAAAGAGTTTGCTGTTAGTAGAGGTACTCTAGAACATGTTTTTCTCACTTTATAACTGGGGAGATTTAGGCAAATAGAGTAAAATTTTAAAATGTCCCCAGCTCTTACCTGAAGTGGGCTTTTGACACTCCTCAGATGTGCATTCTACACGTATCACACCAGTGTGTGCTGTAATGAAAAGAGAGAACAATAACCTGTCTGTTGCTCTTGACAACAATAGGTGTGACATAGCCAAGGGCACGTATAAAGAAATTTTAGTGTAACAAGGGAGTGTTTTCAACATAACCTCCCCACTGAGATTCTTCCCTACCACCACTCAGTAATATTAGCTAATGTCTTAGAAAATAAGGGGGTTTTAATCCATACCAAAACATTTCTTGCTCTTTTATGATATTTTTTCCATTTTAATCCTGCTTGTTTGAGGCACACAATTTGACTTGGTCTAGAAATCTTAGAAGGGCATTTTACACATCCCAGACTCTAAGACCAGTCAATCGTCATCGTGGTTTGGTCACAATCAGCAGCTCAGCACCACACAGTCACTGGCTCACGCCCCCCACCCAGTGGGATACAGGAGGGACTCAGAAGGGTAAAATTAAGAAAACTTGTGAGCTGAAATAAAGACAGAGTAACAGGTAATGCAAAAACTGCACACAGGGGCAAAGCAAAACAAAGAATTCATTCACTGCTTCCCATCGGCAGGCAGGTGTTCAGTAACTTCCAGGAAAGCAGGGCTCCATCACATGCAACAGTGACTTAGGAAATGCCATCACTCTGAATGTTCCCTGCTCCTCCCCCCCGCCCCTTTCTTCTACTTCCCCCAGCTTGTATTGCTGAACACGACATCATATGGTTTGAAACATCTCTTTGGTCAGTTGAGATCAGCTGTCCCAGCTGTGTCCCCTACCAAGTTCTTGTGCACCCCCACTCCACTCGCTGGTGGGGTGGTGTGAGAAGAAGACAAGACCTTGGTGCTGTGTAAGTTGCTGAGCAATAATTAAAACTGCTTTCAAAATCCAGTCAAAACCAGTGCAATAGTTTTCTCCTCTGACCCTCACTTAAGTTTTAGTCCATAACTGAGGTCAACATTTCTTATCAGAGGCCCCAAATTTTCATTTGTTACACAGACAGTGCAAGTATAATAATTTTATGAATAACCTTGGGACATCCTTGTGCATTACTATCCACTGATGTGCTCAGAAAGGGATTTCACTGCTATTCAGCAGTGCTGCAGGGACAAGATGGCTCCATCAACACTAGTAAATTAGATTATACCAAAAAATGTTCATCATGCTACTACATTGTTACAGCAAACCCTGGCAAGGTTTCCATGAGAGAAAACAAATATCCTTCAAGCGTTTCCCAAATACAGTCTGAGATCTAGCACAGACCAGTGTCTGTTTACAGTAAACAACTGGAAAGGAACTGTACTGTCTTTGGGGGAAAAGTTTTTAACTGTGTAAATGTAAGTCACTGCATGGACATCAGTCTCAGTGCAAGACAATGGTAAAATTTAATAGAATAGCTAAAACCAGCATGTATCCAATGCTTCATCAACCCAAGAGCAGCCATGGCATAAGGAAAAGCAGTGCAAGCTTACTTCTGGTTGCTCATCACTGTGCATTAATACAACAGGAAAGGAGGAGTTTGTCATGAACATGTTGCCTCTGAGGTGTCAAAGGTGATCCAAAACAGTACCAGTATGTCTTTATACAATGGAGAGCAGTCAGCACAGTAATTGCTGGTAGGTGCTGAATTCATTTCATACAGGTTGCAAAGCGACCTTCAAGGGATGATTCCAACCAGCAACAATTGCAATTGTAGGCACTGGGATCCACAGAGGCTACCCTGGGATTTTGTGACAATGATACACCTCTGAAACATCTTCATTTTGCAGATATTACTCACTGGAGTCCCTAAGCTCTATGAGTTTCAGATATATTTCTTATCCTTTATGTTTTATTGGTGAAAATCTGAAATAGAGAAACCCAAAACTTTTCTCCTAGGAAGAACAGACTATCCCAAGAGGCTTTACAATATATTTATTTTCATCATTACTTTTGTCTCTTCTCGGGCTCCTTTTAACAGAACTTTGCTCAGAATTTAAGCTCTGACAAGCTGAAAAGTAATGTAAAGGGTATTAACATCCTGTAAACCTGTCTTGTGTCAGGTAATGGATGTCAGACAACTTCAAAACCAAGTTATGAAAGAGTTATCTTCCAAGAAACTAGAGCGTGATGCTAACACAAGTGTACAGATTCTGCTGTCTGTATTCATACTATATTTTAGACAGGGACCAGCTGGAAATTTGCCATAATAACAACCACAGGATGCACAACAATGTCAGAATCATCTACTAAAGTAGATACAGGTATTTTTGGAGACGTAGAAGACATTTGTGCAGTCAGATGTGAGAACAGCAGTGACTTCTTTCTTAGCTGCATTAATATGTTATTTCATAGTAATGTTCTTGTGTTGAGGAAAGTAACACAGGACTGTCCAAAACACAGAAATAATAAACCAAGTAGATAATGAACTCAGATTTTTTTTAAGGATGATTAACTTTGAAGGGGTACATTTCAATAAAGGGACTAGGCCCTTTGGAAATATAGAAGCTCAACAATAGGGGTCCACCAGGAAACTTCAAGACCTCTTACAAAGGAAGAAGTATCTTTCCATTTTACAGATGAAAAACAACTGAGAAGCAGAAATGGGGATAATCTGTGATTATGGAAGTGGCAGACATAAACCCTCTGTTTCCTGTGTCCTTATAATCTCTATAATCCAATAAATCACTGTACCCCCACAATGCTATGGAAAAGTTACTGGCAGATAAGTTACATCATAACTAGGTCACTGTCTATGTATAAGATGATAAGGAAAACTTCATTCTATGGAGAAAAAAAACAAAATCAAAGACTTAACCCCAGTCAAGCTGATCTCAAATATCTCTCAGATCTTAATAACTTTAAATAAATTGTAAGAAATTTCAGTTGTGTATGATGACATGCACTCTTATGTCCTTCAGCTCCATCCAGATTACTCCATCTGCATTTTCCCGAGACAGTCAGCCAACAGTGTACAGTACATTAAATTAAGGAACATCAGCAGAAAAAGATTAGATGTTTCTATCATGAGTGAAAATGTTGAGAGCTTTCATGAAACAGCTGCACACCATACTCACTGGTCAGCTACGTTTAGCTATTTAGCTAAACGCTATTAGCATTTAGGCATTATATTAGCACATAGGCATTAGCCTAAAGAGATTTCAGTTGCTTCAGTTGTCTTTCTGTTTGTTCTTATTTTCTTTAAATGGCATAAAACAGAAGTAAAGCCTTCAACTAACTATGGTTTGACAAAGATACTCATTAACACCTTGGAAAGATCGAGGCACAAAAAAGATGAGGGTGACAAGGGTGCAGAAGTCTCTGGGGGAGTTTTTTTAAAGGGTTTCAGAATTCTTCTAGGCTCACCTTTCCAGAATTTCATGCAGGTATAACTTAGTAGAGATAAATAAATATATGGAGCTGCAAACATTGGCAGTACCTCCTGGGCAATCTCACAATAAAACTGCAATTGTCTTTAAAATGCTTAGGAGTAGCCAGAAAGATGTACCCAGTAGCTGTGCACTTGGGCAAATTTATGTGCACAGTTATCTTATTCCAACTGATAAAGAAGCATTCATAACTCACTGCTAGATATAAATTGGAACTGTCCCATTATAAAAGAAAACTGAAATCATTAGATAGCTATGCTTAAAATGGTTGCAATCTTTCTGCATCTGTATTGTCACAATAATTTCAAAAATCTAATATGGAATGCCTTTTTTTTTTTTTTAATCTTAAATGCTGAATTCAAACTGTATTTGACTCCAATCTTCCAGAAGTTCATAAACACATGCCTCACTCAGAAGATATGAGTAAAGACCATCAAGTAATTAAATATCTTTACTGGACTGGTGCTTAGGAACTGAGGGATCAATTTTTTTTTTTTTTTTTAATGAATTTTCCTAACCTTTGGATTTGTAGCTGTGATTCCTCTTTATTCCCTTGAGATGCTGGCCAAATGGATACAATTGACAGCAGCAGTTTGTTCGTTGACCCAAGGGTGTGTACAGCAACAGGGACTACCAGAAGGATTCGATAGATATGCAGGTGCCAGGCTACGAAGGTTTGTGTGTGAATAACCTCGTCTGAAAATCAATATGATAGGTGTCTAGTGTCAAAGGTAGTCACGACGGTTTGCAGGTAAATGTGGTGATTTTCTTTCAAGCAGGTCAGACACCATACATGAGAATTTATGATGAAAAGAAAAATAAGAAATAAACCCATGATTAAATAAACCAGGAGAGGAATTTTGTAGCAACTGGGACACAAACATTTGTAGACAGACACTAACATAAATTCTGTTTCCAAGAAGGAAAAAGGTTTTGAACTCAGTGAACTCACAGAGGAGAAAAAAAGGCGGAAGGGAAGGGAAGGGAAGGGAAGGGAAGGGAAGGGAAGGGAAGGGAAGGGAAGGGAAGGGAAGGGAAGGGAAGGGAAGGGAAGGGAAGGGAAGGGAAGGGAAGGGAAGGGAAGGGAAGGGAAGGGAAGGGAAGGGAAGGGAAGGGAAGGGAAGGGAAGGGAAGGGAAGGGAAGGGAAGGAAAGGAAAGGAAAGGAAAGGAAAGGAAAGGAAAGGAAAGGAAAGGAAAGGAAAGGAAAGGAAAGGAAAGGAAAGGAAAGGAAAGGAAAGGAAAGGAAAGGAAAGGAAAGGAAAGGAAAGGAAAGGAAAGGAAAGGAAAGGAAAGGAAAGGAAAGGAAAGGAAAGGAAAAAGAAAATGTTGGAAGTAACTACAGGATGCAAAGAACCCATTTAGATTTTAAATTATTATGATAACCATGCAGTGGTATTACTTGGAACTTGCCAATATCTAATTACCATGACGTCAGTCATCTAAGTGCTGAGTTACTATCTGTAAACCTGCATCTAATCCTTCTTTTCAGTGATTTAACCCCCTACCCACACAAACAGAAAGGGAATAAAAGGCATGGCCATTCAGTCAGCAGTGATAACACCCCCATACAATCAAGAAGCAGAGTCCAGGGGAGGATTAAGCATAGGGAAATAACAGGGTTATCAACTAGAGAAACAGCAAAACAGCCAAAGAATGGGTAAGGGCATAATAATAGTAAATATCCTGGGATCAATTCTAAACATTGCATTCCAGCAAACAAAACCACACACTGTATTCAATCAATTTTTTTTAAGAAATGATAGAGTGTCCTGTGGGTTGAGCACTGGAGTCAGAGTGAAATGAATTGGTGGCATAATAAACGTTGTTACCTCTCTTTTCTGTGAATTTGACCCAATCTGTTCCTGTTTATTTTTCTAAACATACTGAGGGTGAATTTCAGCAAAGATCAATAATTCTTAACTGTGTTTTGCACCTCCAGTTAAGGTATGTCTCCAAGAATGATAAAGCTAATGAGAAAGCTGAAATTAAAGACAGGCTTTGTCTTCCTTTGTGGTAAAGCCTATCTTGCTAGACCTGGAGGGAACACTTTTAAGAAAGTTTGTTCTGTTTTTGGGGATGAAAGGAATTCTAGAAAATACACCCTGAAGTTTAAAGAGAAATATTTCTCAAAGTGGAAGTATCTTTACGAATGCAAAAAGCTTCAACCAGGCTCCTATCCCTAGAGCTTCTTGGCAAGCTGTTCACAGAAGTGACTGTTCATTAAAACTCTGCAGTGCGCAACCCAACTTCTTTCAGAGGTTTTCAAAGCAATCTTGACAGGAAATAGATAAATCTGTGATAGACTGGAATGAGACTTGTTCTGGAGTAGTTAATGTGCACAACCAAGGAACTTGTAGGGGTGAATAAAGTGAAAGATCTGTCTCTGACTGGTTCATATTATGGGCATAACGGTAGAGCTAAACCCTTGTGAGTGCCATGACCTGACTGAAGTGGGACAGATCCCTCTTCTGTTTTCATTTCATGACAGAGCAGATACACTTTTGAATTCTCCAGAATGTTAACAAGACAGAAAAAAATTCTTTTCCATGCAGTCTTATTTGTCACCTCAGACTGTGAGTAGTTCTCTCTCTTTAATATAACCATCTTAATAATTTTCTACAGGTTTGGGAAATTCTAATTATCTCTGCTTTAAAGTTAACAACACCTGACAAATGAAGGGGTAAATCTGACAACGTATGCAACCTATACTGACTAACTTTAAGGGATCCAGACTCAAAAATAGAATCCAAGATCAAAATTACACACCTGAGTGCCTTGATTAATGCTGGGTAAGAGTCACATACCTGAGACAGTAAGGAAATCAAATTTCCTATAAAACAAGAATCTATGTAGAGACAGGTAATCTAAATATTACATATTGTGCTGGGTTATATATGCAGCACATATATAGGTTGCATCCAAACATCAGCTCCATATGCAACAAAAACATTTCAGTCAGGTCATCAGAGGACACTCTCCATGAACCTGGAATTCAGTCTGGAAAAGATGCTTCTTACAATGCAGCTGGAGAAGAAAGATGCAGTCATGTCTATCTTCTACATATTCATATGTCTCCTGGCTAAAATGTTTTCCCTAAAAGGGACAGGAGCTCATATTCCTCAACTAGTCCTATGTTTGATAGAGCACCAAGAGAAGCTAGTTGAGGTCACTCTTTATTCTTCCTCTTAAGTCTGCAACTCTGTTGAGAAGAAAGTCAGATGCGGCTGGGAGTTGAAAGACCAGCATGATTTTGTGTCAGTCACATAGAAATGTGGAGTCCTGCTTTGAACTGCCTGCTGCCATGCTGTTTCCATTTTCATCCAGTGACTCTACAGACTGATTATCAAAAAGCATGACAAAAACTGAGGACTTTTTCTCCCAGGTTCTTTTTTGTGTCTTCTTTGGCCCCTCTCTTTTTGCCTTCACAGAGTGCTTTCATGCTCAGAATACAATTTAAAAAAAAAAAAAAAAAAAAGGAAGGAAGCCAAATCTCTTCTGGTTTTTGGTTTTGTTTGTTTTTTTTTTCTTTTTTCTTTTTTTTTGTCTGCCTTTAAAAATGAAGCAGCTACAATCACTGATATTTGTGTGTGATCTTCTCCTGCCCAGCCCTATCAGCCTAGATTCGCTATTGTCCTGTTTGTGGCAATGCTACTGAGGACCTGATGAGTAGTATGGCCATGTCCAAATACCATTCACGTACAGTGATAACAAGTCTGTAGCCCAGAGGCCTTGAAAATAACCAGGTCTAAGGTATCTAGTTAGTGTTGCACTCCACAAAGTTTGGATGATAAATTCATCCACCTAAATCATGTTGTACCTGACAACATCATTGGTTTTAGACATCTTACAAGTCTTAATGGGAGAAAATCCCAGCTGCAAAAATGAACTCTAGGTCTTCCTTCCCTTTCAGGCACAAACTATTAATACTACTGTCTAAAAGAAACTTCTCAGAGGTCTTGCAGGATGTTGAAAGAGTCAGGAATCACTGGAAATTCAGAGCACCTTTGTAGATATCTTCTTCATGTGCCACAAAGATGGCAACCAAGATAGAACCATCAGTGTAGTCTCTTAGGATTGCCTAGTAAAATACAAGTCTGTCTCAGCTTGTGCTGTAGCTTTATAACTGTTATTTTCTGCCAGACCCATCAGAAGCAGTCTTAGCAGTCCTGGGTTCTGTAAGACATATTGGTGGTGATGCTTAACTGACAGAAAGCATCTAGCACCTGAGTTTTAATTATTAACAGTTCAATGATAGCCAGAGAGACTTTGCTATGGTTATCTAGATGAGGAAAAGACAATGGAGATTATAAATACTTTGCTAAAAATGAAGTATGTAAAATGAGAAAATGCTGCTGAGCAGTACATACAGAGCCATACTTAAATGGCTACTACAAAACTCGTCACAACTGGAATTTGAACTAAGTGTTTCCAGTCCGTAAAAAACAACTTGTGTCTGCCTCTTGATTTAAAAGAGAATCCATAGTGTGTTGATTACACTAATTACAATGCAGTTGAATTCCTCCTTATTCCTCAACCACTAGGGACCACAAACACATTACCTTCAGTTGTCTCTGAACAACATCCTTGACTTCAAATTATGGGCATAGAGAGATTATATGCTAAGTCATTTCATACTCTGCATAAGGACAATAGTGAGTTTTCATTGCATAAGTTCCACAGCATGAAGTCTCTTCCATTTGAGACAGAGCAATGTATGATGTAGTATTGCTGACACTAAAAATAACAACAAAGGCACAGCAACACATCAAAAAAAGTCAAAAAGAGTAAAGGTAGTTGAGAAAAGAAACAAAAAGGTGAGGAAAGTAGGCTTGGAGTCTTGAAGCCATTAGATTAAGATACACAACATATATGTGCGTGGATGGCTAAAAGCTCAAGATTGATTTTATTTCCCTAGATCCCTTTGGCATATCTCATGGCCACTGTAAATGGTAACTGGCTTAGGAAGAACCCTATGACAAACTCAGGAATAGTCGTGTTGCAACTATCTTATTAGCATTGAAGCATAAACAGCCTGACAGAGATTCTTTTCACTCTTCTACCCCAAAACTTCTTTTGCTGTTAATTAATTAATCTGCTGTCTCATCATTGCTGGAAGTTTTGATTCACACTTCTTATTAATTGTCACATAAAGCACTACAACCACAATACAGGACAGAAGAAGACTGTGAAGAGACACAACACCAGAGTGTAGGGAAAGGTTTTGAGCAGTGTAGTGGATTGACCCTGGCTAGAGGCCAGGTGCCCACCAAGGTGCTCTGTCACTCCCCTCATGGTAGAAGATAAAGGCAGGTAAAAGCAAAGGCCATGTACAGTAGTGAAGGAACACAAAGATTTATTCCCTACTTCCTATCAGCAGGCAATGTCCAGCCACTTCCCAGGAAGCCGGTCTCCAGTATGTGTAGTGGTTGTTCCAGAAGACAAACGTAAGTAACGAATGCCCCACCTTCCTCCTCCTTTCTCCTAGCTGTTATTGCTGACCTGACATCATATGGTACGGAATATCCCTTTGGTCAGTTTGGGTCAGCTGTCCTGGCTGTGTCCACTCCCAAGGTCTTGCCCACCCCCAGACTACTGGGGGAAAGAGGAGAAAATGTTAGAGAGACAGCCTTGATGCTGTGCGAGCACTGCTCAGCAGTAGCCAAAACACTGCTGTGTTATCAACACCTACCCACTTTCAGAACCGTGATGTTGTCCAAATACTGACTGGTCTGAGTACTGCTTGGTGTAGTCATCTTTGCCTCCAATGCCCAACTCTGCATCTTCATATTAGTTTCTGGTTTTTTATGAGCGCAAATCAAAGGCAGGTGCCCAGGGACCCAAAACATGAAAAGTCACCATAATTCTAGGATAGATAGCAAAACAATCATTTCCCAGGGGGTGGGAAGGGGTCAGTCGTTAGTCTCTGCCCAGCACCTGCACAGACACTGGCTAGGACAATATAATTACACTAAGGTTGAACTTGTGTTTAATTAATTATGATATACTTGCTGCACAGGCTTATGGATAGAACTCCATGAGTTACCAGGCACATACACAGTGAAAGTATTTGACAGGACAAGGGGTAAGGGGTAATGGGTTTAAACTGAAAGCAGGGAGATTTAGATTAGATATCAGGAAGAAATTCTTCACAGAGAGGGTGGTGAAGCACTGGAACACGTTGCCCAAAGAAGTTGTGGGTGCCCCATCCTTGGCTGTCTTCAAGGCCAGACTGGATGAGGCTTGGAGCAACCTGGTCTAGTGGAGGGTGTTCCTGCCCATGGCAGGGGAGTTGGAACTAGATGGTCTGTAAGGTCCCTTCCAACCCGAACCATTCTATGATTCTATGATATATTCTTCAATGGCTCAGTGTGAAAACACACTGAACACAGCAGGAAGTCCTCAGTTTCCTTTCCTGTCCTCCTGAGATTCTTCCTCATAGTCACCAGCAAAAGTCAGAAAACCCTGACCTTCCTATGTCTTCCATGGTAGTTGTTTGCAGAGTCCAGAAAGAGACTTTATTTCCTTCAACTAAACTGCCTCATCTTTCCCTCAAAGTCCTTCTTCCAGATTCCCCAGATCTTGTCTGAAAGTGCTTTTTCTTTAATCCTTCATGTTCACAGCCTTCTTCCAACATCCATTTTCCCACATTCAGTGGGCAGAATTCATCTAACTAAATGTGGAGAAGTGAAATTGGACATCCACCCCTGATGTAGTGGCCCTGGGATCTCTTCATTACCAGTAGATAATGAGATAAAGAGCTGTTCATAGAGAACGATCCATTTGGAGAATACTTTAAGATGAAATTCAGCACATCCTGAAAGTAAGGGGTTCTACCCAGGACAGAAGGTAGTCTAGAAGACCCTCTCATCATGTTCATTGTCTTTGGTGAAAAACTTCCTGGGACTTTTTCCTTATTCCTTTCCGATAATCTTAAAACTGAGAGGTCCCAATTGGCAGAACACTAATTTTGTTAAACCCATCAGCCATTTTACAAAAAAAATCATTATGCCCTTATACACCCTGGGTTCAAGAAGCTGAACATCAATTCACAAGTAAATGTGAATTTCCTTGATTTACAAGTACATTGTAAATTGCAGCATCAAGGAAAAATAATACTTAAGCTCTTCCAAATGATAAATACGCCTGCCAGGCAGACACATTGGTGTAAAATGTAGTGGTGTTGTTTCCTCAAGTAGGAGATGTGACCTTGACTGTTAGTAATTTTCTCAGAGTTTCCAGTAAGGTCATGATAATCCTGTTGCATTCTTCCAAGTTTTCTTCTTCAGGTACTCAACCTGTTTTGATCTGAACTTAATGTTCATTGGAACTATAAACTTAATGACTTGGAAATCTTTTTGCAGTGACTTGGCAAGGGTTATGAAGTGACTCAGTAGCAAAGCAGGAACAAGCACTCAAGCAGCCTTGGCTTATGGTCTTTCTCAGAGCCTCTCTGCCTGGCTTTAAGTACTTACATGACCATCATCACTCAATCTTTCTTAACAAGAGTATTTTTCATTACTATTATTTTAGAAGTGCTTTGTAATAACTCAGAAGTACTGGAAAAAAATCTGAAATGTTTCTTTTTTTTTTTTTTTAATTCCCTTCATCCAAAATATATGTTTTCTTCCACTGTGTACAATCTGTTTCTGTGGCAGTGGCTTGGGTTTCCTAGGAAACGGCTGCAGGTCAGACCTTGATTGGTTCTGTTGTCAGCTTGATTGCAGTGTTTCAGGTGGTGGGACCTGTAAGTGCAGCTCCGAAGCAAGTAAATAGGGGGCTACCCAAGAGCTTTGCATTACCGGCCTGAAAGAAACCACACAGATGGCATTTTGGGGGAGTGAGTGACACAGGGGGCACCTGTTTGAAGAGAATAAGAACAAGCAAGGGATTAGAAAAGAGGCGCATCAGAGGCGTGGGCAGGACAGATGGGGTGGAGGGCTTTGGAGGACAGAAGTTTGACTGCAGTGAAAACTGCCATAGTCTTGCCTTCCCTGCAAGGGGCAGCTGACAGTACAGTGCTGTGGTGGTCTGGACCCCCTGTCCCTCAGTTACTGGGACTTAAACCCTTTGTTTCATCTTTCACTCTACTGATGCCACTGCAAGTTTTCCGAGGCAAATGCATAGGTTAATAAAGTACAGGGAGGGGGTAAAAAAAAGATAAATTTCCACTGTAGCATCTAGATGCCAGTAAATTAGAAGGCATAATTATTAGAGACTAACAGCTTTGTATCCTGCAAGTTTTTGTGAGAGGAGTGGATTGCCGAAAAGGGACATCTCTGACACTACTTTTTTGTGAATCAGACAACAATAAAACCACGCAGGACGACAACACACATTGGGAAGGAAACAGCAAAGGCAGGAACAGCAGTTTTGAAGGGAACCCTGAGCTTCGGCTCATTCCTTTTTCCACCCATCCAAGTACATGAATACTGAAGAGTTTTCTGTGCTTCTATGTGAACACAATCACATACATATTTTTTTTGTTGAATCCCACAAGAAATTTCAGAAATACAGAATAACCAGAATGAACCTAATTTGCCTTGCCTTGCCTTGCTTTCCCTCCCCCACAAAATGAAGTTTAATTTCAAATTGAGCAGAATAATAGTGGTGTGTACTTCTGTCTCATTCTGCCAAATAAACTTCCACAGGGTGATTATGTCATGTTCTGACTCCTTAATGTACTTGATAAATTCTTTGGCAAGCAAACATGTCCAGTGCCAAATAACTAACTGTGAATCTAAGGATTAAAAAAAAAAAAAAGGTGTTGCTTCTTTTTCGTGTGTGCAGTTTCATTTATTTTCTCCCCGATTCGCAAGCAGATCACTTTCCGTTAATTAAGTAAAAAGTACTTAGTGGAATTGATCTGAGTCCAGGTCTAAGAGCACTCAATAATTCTGCTGTTAGTTTTAGGAAGCTGGTGGCAAAAAAGCATCTATCAAGACAAATTTGTGGTGGATGCTGCAGGCACCACCCATGGTTAGACTCACAGGCTGCAGTTTAACAGCTTGCCTGTGTGTCAGCTGAGTACCAGGGACTGTCAGCATACTTCAGCCTGTGGAAAATGCAGGTTAACATAACCCTGTATAACCTGCTATGAAATAGGCCAACACCCACCCACCCACACCCCCCATTTTTCATTATTTTTTTGCAGGCCTGTGCAGAGATTGTTTCAGTTCATCTGACACAGAGTAACCAGCTAAATTGTGTTTAACAGACACACACAGTGACGGATGTGTTTCAGCCCATGATGACAGATCAAACCCACCTTGACATTTCACGAATTAGAGAGGGGAGGAAGGGAGGCAAAAGACAGTGAGATGAAGGGACCCACCTGCTGTCACATGGGAGAGAAACAACAGGTTAGAAGGAGGAACAAAACCTCTTGATTTCTTCAGGAGTGCCCTCCCCAGTAGACACTGCTGCTCTTCTTTTAATAGTGTATCGCTCTTTTTCGAGCAGATGTACAGCTCTCATTAGCGATAATCCTCCATGCTCCCTCATCTTCCATTTCCCAGCTTTACACAGATAACACTGGTTACTGTCCTTTTATTGCATTGTTCCATTTTGTGTACTCAAAGAACTCTCTGCATTACAGTAATCTATGTATGTGAAATGGGATTAAGAAGGGAATTGAATGAGTCAGACTCATACAGTAAACAATCAAGGAAATTTAAAACATGGAAATGCATCACTCATAATGCAGGTAACACCAATTGATGCTTTTTATTGAGGCTTTCTTAATACACAATGTAGACAGATTAAATGACACAGAAATTATTCTTTTTCCTAAATAATATCTTTCTCTGGAAGAGAAATACGTATTATGGGCAATGCATTTGCCAGCATCCTTTTTATGGTACATAGAGGGAGCTGTTGGCATAAGTTTATTAGGCCAATCACAGTGAAAATTTTCCATTGTTACAAAACCCTTTATAAGATTTCATTATTACTTTAACTGGAAAAATCATACCCTCATCAATATATGAATAAAAAGAACCTCATGAGTTTTAGGCACATAAAGAAGATATGAACTGTAACACAGCATTTTGCTGGACATTACATTCATTAGTATATGAATGCCAACACACAAAAGTTTTTTGCTGTCCAATACTGTAAAATTAGGGAATATTAGAATCACAATTTATAAAGTATAGAAAAATATAACAGATACATGAGACAACCGTATGTATTCCAGTGTGTATGTATATGAGACTCTCTTCCATTATTGCTAATACTGCAGGTCAGTCTGAAGGCTAGGAGCTGGGATTTTTGTCCTCAGCAGAGTAAAGGGACAATATTATCCCTGCCTCTCACTTTGCTGACCTTCGGCGATTTTTTTCCAGGCTGCTGCTGATACAAGGGGCAGGCAAGTATTTTAAATGGAGGTTCTTACCTCCAGGAGAGGTTTAGATGCTGTTAATTACCACTGTAAAAGCAGCAGGACTCTTTTATTCTACAGTTCTTTTTCTTCTAACATGGGCACCTAAAATTCTCACTGGTTTGCCCTTAGGATTAGTATAAACATTCAAAGTTTTCAAAAAAAATATGAACAAGTGCACTTTATATAAATGTCACAGACAAAAGATCTGTCCTTAAAACAAGTTAGGAAGGGTCAGTTAAAGCAAGAATATTCTTAATAATGAAAAAATAAAAATGAATCTGCCCTTTTTTTAAACCTACGGAATGTTCGGTTAACTTTTATGCCCATCACATTTCATTACTGAAATTCTCCAGGTGTCCAGATTCCACATGGCACTCAACAGTGCTGACATCCTTAACTCATGACTATTTGCTCTGCAGTCCTAGCTCAGAAACCCCCCAAACAGGAAGTCCTGGAAATGATAAAAGAGATATTAATTCCCTTTTAAACAAACAAAAGTAAACAGCAAAACCGTTCAGTATCACAGCTTCAAAATGCAGGTCAACCTTGGCATTTTTAGCCAGTTCCAAGCTAAGATTCGTAAGGCTTATATCAGAGCTGGACATCACAAATAAATAACATTTCTATATTTTGTGAGATAGTCTTTAGGAGAATTTTAAGCACTGAATATTTTTTCACATTTTATACTTAAAATTGCTGCACAACAACAACAGAGTTACTTAATTTTACAACGAGCATACAGATGTTAAGTTGTACATACATGGTCATGTATCCATTTTTCATCTGACTTGTAAATGGATTCCATTTGGAATTGAACAATAAGAAAGTTTGTCCCAGCCCAGTTATCCTGGGTAGGGGAAGATTCGTTGTTGTACCTGGAGTGAGATTAAGACACAAACGAGGTCAGATGCCGCAAACAAGGAGTTTATATTTGGTATAAGAAAATAGCGATAGGGGAGAGAGAAAATAGAAAAGAGGGAAAATTTAGCAAGCAGTCAGGAAAGAATTGCAAGAGATAGTCACCACCATGGATCCAGCGGCGTCCCGTTGGTCCGTAGTCTTGTAGTCTTCGGTGGGGAGGGTCCCTCCTCATGGTTTGGTCCCACAGTCTTTTATAGGGTGTTTTTTTGCTGACTCCTGCCTCCTGTGCACGATCTCCAGTTACGCAACAGATCCCATGAGGTGCACAGAATCAGTACATGACCACTTGCATGCTTTGGCAGGCTTGGGGGTCCTCTGTGTCTGGACTCCCCATGAGGCAATGTGATTGTTCTTTGTCCGTGGTCAGAACTGTGTCCAGAGGCTATTTGCTTCTTATCTGTCCAGTAGGCCATTTGGCCCTTATCTATTCAGGCCTGCAGGAAATCCTTCTTCCTTAACCCACCAAAAGCCAAGCCACCAGGAAGTTTCACAACTTTGTCAGCAAGCTTTGAGACAATCAGCTCAAGATAAGGTCTCTCACAAAGTTATTTACAAAGCCCAGTCTGTGCCTGACCTCCTCTTCATTTCAATCAGTGAGAGGTTTGACTGCCTTCAGTGTAAGCAAGCATGAGCTCTTCATTTCAGCTCACATGTAAACAACATTTTATTTACTGCTCAGTGCTGTGCTGAGCAGCTGCAGTAGGCATCTACCTTGGTGGCTGGAATTACAAAGACTGTTGAACGATTTGTTTCTATCTCAAATTATATATCTATCTGGTACTTAAAATAAATTTAAGATTGGTTTTCTTACTTCAGGCCTCAATTGAGCATGATACTTAAACAGAAGTTGACCTTAATGCATGCACATTCCCAGTCATTTAAATAAAACTATCTGCATGCTTAAAGACAGCTTGACACTTTTTTTGATTGGCGAACTAATGAGTTGCCTAGATTTCTGCTTTACAAATGCACAGTATCTGAAGAAACCATTTATTTATCCAGTAATTTGTTTTTTAGCCCAAGTGTTCTAAAAACATCCAAATGGGTGGATTTTTTTCATTCCTAATACAATATTTTAAACTATGGTTCCTGTAGAGAGGTTTATGAAGGAGCAGAAGGGGATATTTAGTTTAGATGTACTGCAAAATAAAAAAAAATGGAAATCTTTGTAATTCAGCCATTTCATGTTTGGAAGAAAACTAACAGCTAATCTTAACTAAAGTGCTTTTGTTTCAGTTCATGACACTAACAGCTGCTGTAATTGTAATGTTGAGGCAAAGAAGTTCTGTATTGTGAAAAATATGTACTAAATTGTTCCTTAGTATCTCAGATCTTTCTGTTGGGTTTCTTTACCTTCTGCCAGAAAACTTGTATAGTCACAATGCATTTGTTTTTCACTGAACCGTCTTCTCCATAGCAACAAATAACAAAAATACATAAGTACTTAGTATGGGAAAAGTCAAGAATCCCAGAAAGCCCACACAAATCCTTAGTTGTCCATAAAAAGACCATGAGATAAGTTTGAGACAGAGGACCTGAAGTGGTTGAAGCATTTAGAATCAGTCTTGTCCCTCCTGGGCCAAGATAGGAGCAGGTGATGATTAATGACAGACATCACAGAGTTATGCAGGAGAATGAGATTGGATATACTTGTTTTATCTGTGCATGGGAGATATCTCACAATGACTGCAGGTCCAGTTCATAGGGATTCAGGACACTAGTAGCTGGTAGGTGGCGTTGAAGACTGCCTTTTTGCTAATTTTTCTATAGTCTGTGTTAAAAAATGGAAAATAAGGTTTTTCATGGAATCTTTGGACACAAGCAGAAAAGATGCGAGCTATGGATACCACTAACCTTTGCAATTTACTTTCAGTACTTTGTTTCCTCCTCTTTTCCCAAAAGCCTACTTTCACATCATTACTGTTTTATTTAATCATTAATACAGACTCTAAATTTTATGGAGCTAGGCACTATCTCTATACTCTGGATTTCTGGATTCTCTTGGGAAATTCTGACCTTGGCTTCCTTCACTTTACTGGGGAAGAGGTTTTGGGGATGGGAGAGCTTAGTTTCTCAGTACTTCTTCTGGATTCTTGTTCTTATTGAACAAGAAACTACGGGTATTAAAAGTATTTCAACAAAAAGAATAGAAAAATCCAAAAGGGTTTGTGATTTTTTTTAGATGACTCATAAATTTACCTAGATTATAGATTCATTTTCTCACCAGAAGTGTTACATGAGCAATCATTTTACTACTCCTGGATCCTTTTTTAACAGAAGTATGGGTATATTGAAAATTAATTATGTCCAAGTATGATAATAAGCAGAGATATAGTAATTAAAAAAAAAAAAGAAAAAAATGTTCTGTAGGTATTTCATTGGATTGAGGCAAGATCTATAGAAATACAACATGCAGAATATTTCCCTTTAAGTGTCTAGTCATACTTCCAATAAATGGTTGAAATCTGAAAAGGGTGATTTATGATTTGCAAAAGAGGAAAATGAGACCATACAAAAGTGACTCAAAGCAGAATTTAGACCATTGTGTTCCACAATATGTATGCTATTGGTAAAAGCTCCTAGTCCAACTAGATTAGATGGTTTCTCCATTTGTACGATTATAAGATTTCATAAATGCTGCATTCTGTGCCTGGATGAAATTAAACCTTTCCGAAGCTTCTAATTTCCATACTTTCAGGTGAAAGCTGTACCTTTGCTTGGACTGTTTTTGAGGTGGTTTTGGTTTTGTGAGTGAAAACAATAATGAAAACCAACCAAATACCACCTCACTTCACTTACCAACCCATACTTCCAAATTAACTCCACTTGATGTAGACCTAAGCTTTGAACTTAAAACTCCTCCACCACCTATGAAATCATCAGAATATTGTGAAGATTCAGGTAAGTCTTACTCATTTTTCCCCTGTTGGAACTCTTCCACTTTGAATGAGTAGTGCTATCACCTTTTTTTCTGCAGTTAGTTAAAGCAGTTGGACCAAAAGAAGAAAAGACTCTAAAACGGATGGTTCAGATGGAACATTAAAAAGTTTTCCTTTTTCATATAAACTCTCTCAAAGATGCATGATTGTAAGAGTGGAAATTCAGATTGCTATGATGTTAAATTAATGTTAAATTAATTCTTTGACATGCTATTTATAAGAGGGAGTTCAAGGAGACACAAGATGTGGCTATGCAGAGGGGAAAGCAAAAAAACCCCTTTCTAAAGGAACATTGGAACTTCCTGCAAGTTACCCACATGGATATTTTAGCACGGAGTCTATGAACATAAGTCCAGTTCTGTACAATCAACAGCACCAGCTCTTCAAGCAACATAAATCACCAGGTTTCTACTGGGAATCTGCCGTGGTTTACTCCAGCTAGCAAAATACCACAAAGCTGCTCTCACAAATCCCCTCTCCCCTCCTCCAGTGGAGGGGAAGAATCGGAGGAAAAAAGAAATAAAGAAGCTCATAAAATTGAGATAAGAACTATTTACTAATTAAATCTGAATCAATATATACAAATACTACTAATAATAAATTATTAAAATAATAGAAAATAAAACATATGATACAATATGATACAATTTCCCACCATCCACTGACCAATGCACACCCAGATGTTGAGTAGTGAAAGTCAGATCCAGAGAGCCCAAGAACCACGATCAGAGAGCAATCGCAGCCCAAGAGCCGCAGCCCGGGAGTTAACGCAGAAGATTCTGAATGAACCCTGTTAGCGATAGCATGACTAGGGACTCTAAACAACCCACCAATTCCCTCAGGAACAAGCCAGCACAGAAGGTAGCAAAGCAGCTAATGCAGGAGTCAGGAGAGTGTTAGCAAGTGTACGGGAGTAGATGAGCAAGAGATTAAGGGAGAGAGTAATGGCTCCCGGACCCCCTCCTTGCCCAAGACCCCGTAACATGACATACTATGGAATGAAATACTTCCTTGGTCAGCCTGGGTCAGCTGCAGTATCAGAAGCAGAGAAAGACCTTGAATTCAGTACAAGCCCAGCACCAGCTAAGAACTTATCAGTACTTCTCTCAGCGTCCAGGAGCACAGCTCCCTAGCAACCACAGTAAAGGGAGTTAACTCTTTCCTGCCTGTACCCAGCACAGGCTCATTAGTGTTTTATAACTAAATGTGCAGTTTGAATTACGCTTATTTAAATTAGTATGCCAATTTTAAAATATGTTTCAGGATGTTGGTTAAGTCTTCTGTCGTGGTTTAACTCCGGCTAGCAAAATACCACGAAGCCGCTCTCACAAATCCCCCTCCCCTCCTCCAGTGGAGGGGAAGAATCGGAGGAAAAAAGAAATAAGGAAGCTCGTAAAATTGAGATAAGAACTATTTACTAATTAAATCTAAATCAATACATACAGGTACTACTACTAATAAATACTTAAAATAGTAGAAAATGAAACATATAGTACAATATATACAATATGATACAATTTCCCACCATCCACTGACCAATGCACACCCAGATGTTGAGGGATGAAAATCAGACCCCGAGAGCCTGAGAACCACAGCCCGAGAGCGATCGCAGCCCGAGAGCCGCGGCCTGAAGGCCGGAGCCCGGGAGCCTACGCAGCAGATTCCGAGCAAACCTTATCACTGATAACACGGCCAGAAAAGTCAAAACAATCCACCAGCTCCCACACGAATGAGCCAGCACAGGAGTTAGCAAAGCAGCTAACACAGGAGGGTTAAGAAGTGCTCGGAGAGACGAGCAAGGGAGTAAGGGAGAGAGAGAGAAGGGAAGAGTAATGGCTACCGGACCCTCTTCCCCACCCAAAGAGACCGGAACATGACGTACTATGGGATGAAATACTTCCTTGGTTAGTCTGGGTCTGCTACAGTATCCGAAGCGGACAAAAGACCTTGAGTTCAGTACAGGCCATCCCCAGCACCAGCTGAGGCCTTATCAATGTTTTCACTTACTGTCCAGCAACAGAGTTCCCTGGTAACCAGAGTAAAGGGAGTTAGCCCTTTCCTGACTGAACCCAGCACATCTTCTTTCTTTAATGTCTCATTTATAATAGGGTGTGACTTTAAGGAAAAGCACTCATTGTTTATTACCTTTTGAGACATACGCTTCAGAAAGAGCACAGATGGTCCAATAAAGGGTACTTTTGTGCTGGTCCCATAGTGTAAAAAACTCAATTGCTTAGATACAATTTAATGAAGACTCACAACTATTTCATACTACCCCACATCAGGACAAATAAATGAGACTAAAACAAACCAGTCATCTGGGACAGATGTTGCCCCAGCATTCTTGAATTTCAAAAAAATTGAAACCTCAACCAAATGTAAATCAATAGAACACCATATGATTTCAATCCAGATGGACACTGAAAAGGGGTCTGGGATAGGACTCATACCTGAATCCAATATTTAGACTCTCATGATGGCTTTTGTTGCTAATAACAATAGCTATAACACATCTGTCATTCAATTTTTGTCACTTTTATTATGCTACACTAAAAGTCACCTTAACAGTCAAATAATCTTCAGATTTTTAAATGTTATTATGTTAATATTCTATTATTTTAGACTAGCTAATATCCCAGCATCCTCGCAAAAGGGGAGCAACAATTTGGCTTTCAGACTTTGTCAGCAACAGACAGGGTTTGCCATAAACTTTAATGACACTAAAGCCCAAGACTAAGTGAACCTCTAAGCTGGGCCCTAGCAACATTTACACTTGAGCATGGACACTTGAGCTTGGACTCTTGTTGAACATCTGAGTATAAGATTACCTCACATAACTCATGCTTCAGGTTTGTCCATCCCAATAGTGTTGTGGTGGTTTGTTCAAAAGTGCAAGTCTCAAGGTACAGGAATCCTGCAAGAAATAGTCCAAGTATCTCCTTTCTGACATGCTAACATTCGAGTTCTGTTTTTTTCATTTTCTCCATCTATAGCCCGGAAGTTGAAACTTTCCAGGAAGGAGATCCAAGTACTGCTTGGACCAATTACTAGAAATGTTCTTCACACACAATGCAGCACAGTCATTATAAAGATGTTACTTACTTTTCATAACTAATAGCACGTAATTCTCATGATACATCTCATTTACCAATATGTCCCTGAAGGTTAGCCTTAGCGTTTCATAAAATCCTCATCACCATTGTTTTATAATTTCAGAGGATAATTGTACTGTAGTGCAAAAACTTTTGTGTTTTACAGTGTCTTCTGTATCTGTGGCATTATAGCAGGAATACGCCATCCCTTTAAAAGCTAGGAAGTTCTAAATGTTAACATATGCAAGACTGTGTGTTTCAAGGGAAATATATTAATATATTTATTAATTATCTTTCCCTTTAATGATTTTAAATTTTGGTAGGGTAAGTTAACTTCCCAGTCTTTGGCTTGATGGATTATTTTCCCATCATATGAAGAGAGCAGAATTTACAAATCTGCTCTTTATTTTTTTAAAACACAAGTCCCAGGTGTTTCATTTTTAAAAGATGTTACAGCAATAAAAATGTTATTAAAGTGTCTTTGTTCATGCTGTTATAGTTGAGATTGTGTCAGCATTTCCATTACAAGCTCATCTTTTCCAGAGAAAATACAATGGTCCATTGGGTAAATAACACATGTTTTACTATGACACACACGCAGGAAAGCTAGAAATATTTGAGGATAAAAATGTTTATGATCCTTTCTTAATTCCATACAGTATATGTTGTGTTGTAATTTTTCCCCTTGAACGGATAAATCAAGCACTGCCTGCCAGTGATCCCAAATTTTCTTGTACCACAAACTATGTTAACAATATTTTTCACTTAGACTTTTTTTTAAATTAAATTCTAGAGAAAACATCTTTCTCATTACTATCATGCATGTTTATCGTTAGCATAGTGCTTTAAAACTTCAGCTAACCCTTAGAATCGATGTGGAAATGGAGACTTGATAGGGCCCTGAAAGATGGGTTACAAGCTAAGTGTTTGGAGGTAACTTTTGGGCTTGAGTTCTCAACATTGCTAAACTAAGGTGCCAGATGTCTCAGCCTTTGCCTCCAAATCATAGGTGACTTCTGGGACTCCTCCCTTAAGTGATATGACAAAGGCTGCAGAAGGAGTGGTGTAAGAAGGAATCAGAAATCAAGAGATCCTTTCTCTCAGGCCTCTGTAGAATAGGATACACCTCAGTCTAATAATTTATTAGCTGTCTGTTTTCTCCAAAGGCAGCTCACAGACCTTCTAGATTAAATTTAAATGTTTTCAGTCACCCATTGTTATTTATAGACACCAGCCCCACTGTTAATAACACCACATCTGTTAAACAGAACTCTGAGCTCTTCCCATGCTCAGGGGTTGTAATCCTGAAGTTTAATGGACTTTTTGACCATTACCATGACCCTGTCATATTTCCACATTCTTCAGGCCTCATCTGACCTTGCATAAGGTCATGTTCCATTACAGCAGCTTGAAAAATAAGTGGTATGAATTCCATGCCTGAACTGTTCCCTCAGTATTTGTTTTCAAGAACTAACACTGACATTAATACAAGGGATGGGTGATCTCTGAGCTTAATCTCACTTAGCAAAGGAGGCCAAAGTCTTTGTAGCCTCAGGGCTATTTTGTTGTTGTTGTGGTTGTTGTTTTATAATCTCAGGAGGAGATTTTTCTTATCAGGCTTAGATAAGAAAAAAGTTAAGAAAGATTTTCAGTGGATGAGATAAATAGAGATAAAAAGTGGAAAACAGTCTTTTACGTATGAGGAAGGGTGATATTAAATAATATACCTTAAGCCACACTTAAATTCAGTGATAGAGCCAAAAAATATTGCCCATGTCCTGCTGGTAGTCGAGCTTTGCCTTAACTCAAAACTTCTTACATTTAAAGATTAAGAATTTACAAACAATGTGACAAGTTTTTTGGCTCATTTAAACTCTTATTTCTACCAACAGATCATGATTTCTTAATCTTTGTATTATTTGCAATTGTTCCAGACATGTTTTGTAGGATCATAATTCATCTGGTGTACTGATTAAAAAGACTGCCCTCTGATTGTTCATTTAGATATTTAATACCAAGTTCTGTGATTAGGTACAGCTATTTTTTTCTCATTTCCTTATAAATTTTGTGAATGGATGACTCTTCTCTTTCAGGACACAGATTGCACTTCTCTTTCTCCATATTAAATGCTGAGGTCCTGTCCTAAGCATAAGGTTTTCATGTGTTTTTTTTCCTTTATGTCAAAATGGGCAGGGGTGAATCATGCGCTGGAAGTATGCATCTCAGTGGGATGGTTGCAATTCAAAGTCTCTCATTTCTGTCTTTTTTTCTGTAATTACTTGATCTAGTTTTTTTGCAATAATGCACTGACATTTCAGTTCTGATCACATTTCTTTTACACTGTGGATCATGCATTTTTCTCATATGAGATACCTTTGCCTTTCCCATCCTCTCTGTCACTCATAACTAATAAATGGCCAAAGGAGTCAATCTTCTTCCGGAGGTTCACAAGTGTTGTGAAGACGATTTTTCTATCTCTACCTAAGTTAATTTTGAGGTGCTTAAAAAAATAAATGTCCAAACAAAACTATTCATGACTTAAGTATGAGTTTTCTGGAATGAAGTAGTTTTGGCATTGACAGTTCTTATAAAGAGAAAGCTAATGATTTTCTTCTGAGCATAATATGCGGTTAATTACGATAATGTTTTTATCAATCTAAAGTGTTTAACTGCCTCAGTACAAGACAAATATTTTTTTTTTTGCACCCATCATGTATTTAATTTAACTATGCAACAAAATAGTAGAAAGAAATATGATAGCTTGCATAATTACACAGTTACTTTCAACATTACATTTTTGAAAGTCTTTTCAATCTTTCACTTGGTAATTTTCTCCATAACTGGGCAATTTAAGAATTTTTTTCCTCTTTGCTCTATTAAATGCCTGTGTCTAAGCATGAAACATTTGCTTTTGGTTTGTATATATATGTGGAAACAATGAGACACAGAGAAATCTGCATAGCTGTATATGTTCTCCATATAATATGCATGCATATGCATATATATACGTACATGCACAAGCACATTTGCACATAAAAATTAGAAGGGATATGTGTCCATGAAGAACTATTTCATCAACTGTTAGACCTTGTAAACATAATCATACAAAGCACCCACTTATTTTGAAGTTACATTGGAGACTGGTTATTAATAACTCTGATAAATTGAGGAAAGCTTTGCTGGTACAAATTACAGAATGATAGAATCATAGAGTGGTTTGGGTTGGAAGGGACCTTAAAGATCATCTAATTCCAATCCCCCTGCCATGGGCAGGGACACCCTCCACTAGACCAGGTTGCTCAAAACCTCATCCAACCTGGCCTTGAACACTTCCAGGGATGGGGCATCCACAGCTTCTCTGTGCACGACTTCTCGAACATGATGGATAGAGGTTTTGTAGCCTCATCCACAAGTTCTTTCAGAATCTGCGGATGCACTTCATCAAGTCGCACGGGCTTGTACACCTTCAGGTTCCTTTTGTGCTCTTGAACCTGATCCTCTCCAACCATGGGTGGCTCTCCCTTCTTCCAGTCCCTGCCCTTGCCTTTCATGACTTGGGGGGTATGGCTCACACCCTTGTCGGTGAAGACAGAGGCAAAAAAATCATTGAGCATCAAGATAGTGGCGAGATTTGTTCTGATAACTTTCTGAAAACTGTTGGAGAATAAAGCATTTTGGGGCTCTGTGTGACTCTTCTGATGTTATTTAGAAAGAATTGTAGGGAACAATGCTGAGATTAAGATGCATTGTATTGATGAAAGAGAAGAAAAATATCAGAAACAGCTCCAATGGAAAATACTGCTTTTACCTCTCATGTTATTCTAGATCCAGTTGCACGTCATGTACCTTGGTGTGCTGTGGTTGCTGACTACTGTTTGGAAAAGTTGATTCAGGGCAAATATGACTTTGCAGCTGTGCAAGGGCTAACACGCATCACTCAGCTGCAAGCATTCTACTGCAGAAAGGAGAGACATTTCTGTGCTCAGGTTACAATCATTGTTTTAGGGAAAGGAGTTTTGTGTCTCGGCCTCTGTACGCTTGCTAAGGGACATGCATTGGCGAGAAAAAACATTGAGAAACAGCTGCACAAGGCTGTCATTGTCCCTACATTAGCCCAAATGCTTGAATACCAACCATTCTGCTGTTGTTCCAGAGAACCTGATATAGAGTATAAAAATGAGTGGCAATATTTCCACCCATGCTCTCTAAAAAGAGTATATTTAGATGTTTTATTATATATTATGTAAAGTGTCTGAACGTTCTTTTCCCTGCAGACTTTCTCCAAACTGAATACCTTCAAGGTTTTGAAGTTTTTGCTTGCTTACTATTTCCTTTTCAACAACTAGCCAACACTCTCCACTAAAAAGACAAAGTGAAATTATTTTTCATTTGTAAAATTCTGTTTAGAGAACCATTCCGACAGTGGCAAAACTCTTGCTGTGAAGTCCTTCAGTCAGCAGTCAGACTTTTACCCTTAATGAACACACTGCAGTGTTTCCATGGATTTCATTGTCCAGAGGAAGCATATGAAAGGAATTTCATGCACTCAGATTCCTCTGACTGCTTTTGTCATTAAGTGACAAGCTTAGAATTAAATATTTCTAATAAAAACTTTGCATTTTTGAGCAATGCCAAAAGTTGGCACTCTACGGTGTTAACTATTAACATGAAGCCTGTCATACAAGGGAGAGTGCTTTGTATCTGCTGGATACTGGTTTACATATAGCTGGCTGAAACTTCAGAGAATTTTAGATCTTGTAAGTAGACTGGATTTAGCAACAGTGGAGAAATAGAGGAGTAATTTTAGTGTAATTTTACCAGTTTCTGTAACATTCTGGTGCAAAGAATGCTAAAGCTGAACTCAGCATGATTTTTTGAGAATTTATATAATGTTCAGTACTTTCCACTTACATAACTCAATTTATCCATAGCTCTCTGTGTACCTTTCAGAGGGGAAAAGGAATCATTATCCCCATTTCACAAACAGGTGATGTCTGAAAGCAGCCAAAGAAGTGATTTCTCCCACATTCACACAAAAATTCTTCAGCTAGAGCTGAGAGTAGAAATTTTGGTCTCTTAATCTGTATAGCCTTCAGATAGACAATCACAGGTCTGTATAAACAGCCAAGGCTACTTAGTTTTAAAATTATTAACCCTCCTGCTGCAATTCCTCTGCAAACAAAACATATACACAGTGTTCAACTGGAAACTGCAGAGCATGACAGTCAATGTGTTGCTATAATACTTGTTGTTATGAATTAATTAGCTGATTTGCATTTATATAGCACACTTCATGCAGAATCAACACATGGCATTATGCACTTAAACTACATTACAATTAAATGGAACTTCTGCTAGAGAAGTCAAGACAAGACATCCAAAAGAACCCCCCAAATAAAAAAAATAAAAATCTCATAGCTTTGATGGGAAATACCTTACCAAAAAAAAAAAATCAGATCTTTAACAGAGGGTAGCTACAAGTCTCAGGTGCAAGGACAGTGACTGATCAGCTGTTCAGAGAGGTAAGAAGAGATGAAAACAAGATGTGAATAGTGTGCAAGTACTGAAAATGCAATTATGCGTTTGACAGAAAGCCCTCCTTAATTGCAACCTGATAAGCCAAAGTATGTAAATGAGCATTCAAAACATGGAATTTTGTGAAAACCAGAGACTGACACAAGGAATGGCTAAGGCTGCAAACACAAAGGCTATGTATCCCACTGACAGAAATGGTCTTCACCTACTAAATTCCTGAGATGGCTAAAATGAAGTCTGAACAGTACGGCTCACATATTGTCTGATTGGGAAATTAAAACTCTACTCTTAGCCAAACGTTGAGTGAAGAATCACTGTTGAGAGAGTTATTGGACCTAAGAAAAAAAATTAATTCAGTTTTCTCTGATGTAGGAAATTAAGAATAAAGTTAACAAAGATCCAAAGTTTGACTTCCGACAAAAGCTACTTGCAATCAAAAGATACGTCATCATAGACTAAATTTATTTTTAATGACCTCACTACATAAATATTTAGAGACTATATTTTCTTGAACTCTGTAAGAAGGAAGACAGTGAAATCTGTGAGACACCTGTTTCTGTCTCTGGACCTGAAGTACTGCCCCATGCAGAAGTTCTCAGATGTTAGTCTTGGTGCACTGGCCAAGCCTCTTCTCTAGAGTATGCTTCTCAGGGCTCTTCTAGTGTCTTATTTAGTCTTATGAATAAGTTCTAACTGTTTCAAGTCTGCCTTTCTCACTAAACTCAGTTCCCTCAGTCACCTTTACCCACAAACAGAAAAAGAAAATGAAAATGAAAGAGAAAAAAAAAAAAAAAGATACTTGTCACACTATTTCCCCTATTCTGACAATTTGCAGAGCAACACTGGTAAAACTGACAGAACAGGAAAAGAATAGATTGGGACACCTGTGGCCAAATATTTAGTTCACTTTCTCTTTAAATACATTTAATCAGGTCACCACTACATTTATCTCAACCATATTCTGCTTTATCATTGTGGGAAAATATTACGGCCATACCCTGGACTTACTTGTTTAAGCTTTCTTCTCTGTAAGATGCTTCCTACTGGAACATGGAAAGCAATCAGAGTTGCTCAAGGCAGCCTGAAGTCTCGCACCAGCTCTGCGAGAAGGAGGTCTAACTTCGGTACATCCTGTGCATTTGCAGAACAAGCTGAAAGCTAAAATTCTATCATAATAAGAGTGGAATTTAAGGTAAAGGTCAGGGTAATTGCAGTAACACCCAGCAAGGACTTTAAGGAATATTTTTCCAGTGTCAAAATGTTCTTTGGTTTGATTGAGCTATAAGCAGTGAATTTAGCAATAAAAGGTCTTGAAGGATTGAAGGATAGATTCCTAAACAAGATTAGTTATTCAAAGTACAAATCAAAACTTTTCATTAGCCATGTTTGGACAGAAAGTTGAGGGCAATTTTTTCAGAAAAGAAGTGCCCTCCAAGAGCTTTTTTTTTCAGTCAGGTATGTTTGCATTTACAAAAGATTGTGAAAATGTAGAGGAAAAAAACAAAAAACAAAAAACAATCCAAACCAAGCAGATTTTTTTTCAGAAAATATTTCACTAGGCAAGCTGATTTGAAACATTAGTGATGTCAACACACAGGACTTCTTATTTTTTGTTTTTTCCCTTTTATGTTTTCATGATAAACAAAACCGTAACAACAGGCAAGAGAGTACAAACTGAGTGTATAGCTGGCATCTCTCAGAAGCTGAAGATAATCCATGGTGTTGCAGTTCAAATATTAAATGAAACTTTCCACTGGGGTCATATGGATCACATACATCTCACAGATCACATCACATACCTCATGTTCTTCAGCCTCCCTAAGTTGCCTGTGGGATTTTGCAGATGTGGCTTTCACCCTCCCGCGTTATAAATTTTGGGGGCTGTGGTCATCTGGGATATCTTCTCTTTTCTCTAACCTCACTCTATAACCTGTGCCACAATCTGGGAAAGCTGCACAAATACCACAGTGGCGATCTCTCTCCTGAAGCACTGACATAGGAAACACATTGTGGGAATGTGAGAGAGCTTAAGGTATTTGACCAAAATGAAATTATAGCTGTATCTGTGGTCAGCAATAAATTTGAGCTGCCTAGTGTAAATGTTGACAGCTATAAGTTACACATGAATGGATAAGACATACTGGGGGTTTGGATGAAAGAAAAATTAAAATAAATAAATATCACTGACAGAAGAAGAAGGAAAAAAAAGAAAACCAAAAAAGGAAAAAGTAGCAAACTGAACACCCAGGAAAAACATGTCAGAGTGTCCCTCCATTCATGCTCGCAATTTGGGCATGGAAAAACTACTGAAGGCAGATCATCATTATTAGAGCAAGAAAAAGATGTCCCTAATAACTGTGTTATCTGCCATCAAATCTCCAGAGACAAAAATAGACTCATTTGTTCCAAGGTTGAAAGGGTTACACACTGAGGCAGGAACCACAGAAAAAGAGATTGATACCAGGGATTAAAGATCACAGCTGTACAGAGAGGAGGTGGAAACAAATTGGCGCTATTTCTAAAGCCCTGATGAAGGAAAATGGTGCCTTGCTAGGGAAGGTGACAACCGAAAGATAAAAGTAGGAGAAAATGTTTTAATATCAGAGCTGAGAAAACTGTTGGTAATGAAACTGAGCTGCAGTTTTGCTTAGTTTTGTGCTTCTTCACAAAGCAAGAGCTTGGTCTGGTTTCTCAAGGTGAGCAATCTTAAACCAATTTATTATATCTTCAGTTGAAAATGATACGGGGGAAATTGTGATTTCACTAGCTTAGATACAAACCCAGCCAAATGGTTATCCAGCCTCGTGCACTGGACTGTTTCACTGTGTTATTGAGTCACCTCAGGCCTGACAGTGGCAAAGCAGAGGTTCGTACTTGTTCAGGGCTGGAGCTGCCAAGCTTTGCAAAGCTCAGACTGAGCTGCAATGCATCCAACCAAATAGCTGCTGTAATGGCTATCAAATCCCCTGACACAGCAGGTATTAAATTACAAACCATTAAGGATTAGACTATGAGCTACTGCAGGAAATGCTGGAGAGGAAGATTTCTGCAGACTCATATCTATTTTGGGTAAGATAGGTGGACCCAAAATGCACGATTACCAGCATATTAGACTTTCTCACAAAATGGAAACCTTCTTGTTTTAGCACTTGACCCTGAGAAGTGCTAAGCAGGCCACTCCTCCTCAGATTGGTGGGAGATGAGAACAGTAAAAAAAGAAAAAAATCTTCCTTAAATCTGTCCTCTTACTTGAGTTTATGAATATAGAAGTAAGTCTAAATTAACTTCCCAAGCTGCAGATTTTCAATAGGGATGGTCAAAATCTAAAGGAAACATTTTAGAAACTTTCTCCCATTTTTTTCATTTATTTTTTCCAAAATGTCAGAAATTTCCTAAAATATCAGCCACCTCTGATTTTTGACTGCCTGGCGCTAATTATGGAGTGATGCTGATTCACTAAAACAATCAGATGATATTTACTGACACTGCAGAACTGTAAAATCCAGTTTGTATTACATGAGCACAGTATAGATGTCTTGATACTAAATCTTCATCTTTGTTAAACTGCTTGCCTTTGTCCTTGGAGCCCCACCACGGCTGTGCATGTAGCAAGGATACATAGCAGTGCTGGAGGGGAATTTGGAAGAATTTAACATGTTGCTGGGTATTTCATCCTGCAAAGACATTCTTCTGTAAGTACCCAAGCAGCTTCAATGAACTCATTTTTTATACATCTGGATAAAGACTTTATATGTATAGTTGTATAGCCTGTAGTAAGAACTGTCCATACCGTGATTCTGAATTAAAATCATGGTCTTACAGTACATTAGCTTTGGCATTTTCTGCAGTGAATGATAATGACAGGATTGGTGGTGGATTAGGCCAAAGAGACAAGAGAAATGTCCTGAGGTTTTAAGAAGCTGTTTATCCCTATATCTGGCTAGGCACTCCCAGAGCAGAAGGGTCCAATTTGTTATTTTAAGTGAGGTGCTGAAAAGCTGTGGAGCAGAGAAGTATCTTCCATCTGCTGCCAAAAAAAAAGGTAAAATGGCTTAAAATGACTATAAATATTTACTGTAGATCAACTTTTGTTATCTTCAAGGTTTTGAAAAAGAATCAGAAAAAAAAAAAAACCCAAACCATGATTAATCGACACCCATTGGACTGTACAGAAATTATATAAAGGAAAACAGGTTTTTTCATTCCTTGCAACTAGTCACTAATGGCCAAAAGAGGTTAACTGAAGACAAAAATATTCCTGCTTATACTTCTCTAGCTCAATGTAAAATTAAAAATAAGAAAATAAAAATAATAATTAAAAAAAAATGTATATATATATATACTCTTTTGACTGTTTAACCTTCTGCTGTTTCTTCTGTGCCTTGGTGCTTCTCCAGGATGCTGAACACCCACTCTGCCCATCTCGCAAGAAAACGGCTGGCCATTAGGAATACCGGTGTCAGATTCCTGCAGTAGTAGCAACAGTGGTGAAAAGGGCTGAGTTAAGGCTATGTTTGCCTGAAGAATACCACAGATATTCCTGTTATGGTGTTATTGGCTCTGCTGCATGGCCATACACATCTTTGAGCTACCTGTGGGAGAACATCCTTCCGTCCCTGTTACTACTTTTCCTGTAGGCAGGTATTTCAGATAGTGGTGATTCAGCACTAGTCATGACACCAAAGCCCATGTTGTCAGAGCAGGAAGGCAGTGATGCTTCAGCCAGTTTTGCTGATGACATAAGGAGGTGCACTTCTCTCAATACCTGTGCCATTTTATCTGCTATCTCTGCCTGCAGAAATACAAATTCTTATTAACACGTTTCAAGTGTTCTTTCCCTTAAACCTTTTTCCTGCATAAATGAGCTGGTGATGGATTTCTGCTGAACTGTTTTGAAGCATCTCTGCACCTGACTTCCCAGCATACGGGATCATCCAGACTCACAACTTCAGTCTAAGTTGTTCTATGAATAATTTTAAACGATATCTGTCACTCATAGATCTTCAGTTCACTAGATGTCAGATCTAGTATGGATGTGTTCCAGAAAAACACTGTTAAAAGAAAAGTAGGAATAGAGTCTAAAGTTCTGAACAATTATCCTTGTTGTATTGCTTCTTAGAGATTACTCACCATTAAACAGATTTAGGTCTTGTTAACCACAGGAAGGAAATTGCTGAAATTCTTTACATGTACATAGGGACATACTTACTTCCTTGTAAAGCACCTCATAAGTTTGTTAGTGCTACTTCCAACATACAGTAATTAAGATTTATATTGCTCGAGGATATTTGATGTTAACACTGGAAATCATGCTTTTCTGTAATCAGAATGTAAATGGGGAAAGAAAAGTACACTTGAGACTCTTTGTATTTGTGAGTATGGAAGTGGCATTTATATTTAGTTTGACACTTCAATTCAAAGGTGTTGATCAGACAGCAGGCAAGGACATACCCAACCTGAGATTCACAAATACTGGACACACAAAATTTAGTGAGTTTTGTATTTTAAAATAAGATTTAGTAATAGCAGAAACCTCTCTGTTCTCCAGAGTGAATATAATTGTTGTTTCTATATCACAGCACTTAGTGTGTAATAAAAATACCTCTAATCGGGGAATCCACAGACTACTAAAACAATCTTTAAGGAAACTTCTGCTTTCTCCAATATTTTCCATAGCATTATTGTTCCAGGATAACAGTCTTTCTGCCCTAAAATATAGGCAATAATCATAGGGAAAAAAGTAGGAAAAAATAAGAATAAAGTCAGGTCCCGACTTTTTGAGGTAATGCAGTTATGAACCTCAAGAGAAGACAGAGAGAGAGAAAAGGGAGAACAAAAACTATTTTGATTGTCATACTTAGGACACATTCTGCATTGCCCGTTTTCCACCTATCCCAGTTAGAGGAACAAGAGTCTATGTATTACTAGTGATTGCAACACAGCAATAAGACTTAATTCTAAGAGATCTTTTTCTTGGTAAATAAATATCCTTGTTCTTAACAAAGTAAGAAAGCATTTTACAAGTAAATTACAGCAAATTACAGAAATAAAAGCTGGAGAACAGAGCTTACATGTGATCTGAGAGAATTATGACTGAGAGCTGTCCAAAGCCATACCATGCCACTAAATCCACACTGGAAAGGGGAGAATGGAGTTCTTTCAGAAGGGAATTACATCTGTAATAACGTAGCCTTGCTTGCTAGACAAATGTTGCACTTACCTTGTTGCCAGGATCTGAGTTGTGTATCCTTTGGAAGGTAGTTATGGATAGATGTAGTTACATATGTGCCTTTTTTTGGCCTTTATTTATCTTTTTGGTTTTGGTTGATTATTTTTTTTCTCTCTCTTCTTTTTTTTTTTTTTTTTTTTTTTTTTAACAGAATGTTGACCTACTTCAGATCTTTTAATGACTTGCTCAGGGTCAGAGAGCAAGTGACCAGAAGACCTGAAAACTGAAAATCAATATTGGTAACCACAGAGCAGTGGGGTTTTATTTTCATTATATCAACAGAGTGGCCTTTTATACCTGTCATTTTAAACTATCCAATGTGATAGCTGAGTTAAATAAAGAATGTTTTGAGGGCTCAAATAACATTTATCAGTCAAAAAGGGAACCCCAAAAACTATAGCCTCCAGTGCTGCAAATATGCACCTGGCATCCTGACATCTAGTAAGTAATTTATTTTTTAAATATAGATGAGACATTGCCCAGAGAAGCTGTGGGTGTCCCATCCCTGGCTGTCTTCAAGGCCAGGCTGGATGAGGCTTTGAGCAACCTGGTCTAGTGGCGGGTGTCCCTGCCCTTGGCAGGGGGTTTGGAACTAGATGGTCTTTAGGGGCCCTTCCAAATCAAGCCATTCTGTCATTCTATGATTCCAATTTATTTCCCTTTACAGACTGTTTTCCTATGCAAGCAAAAGGAATTCAATTGGATTTACCTGTCTGTTAGTGCCTTTCACCCCAATAACCTTTGAGTACAATGGTCACTTTCAACAAAATTTGACAGAAACACTGTAATTTAAGAGAGAATTAAATTTGTGTGGATCTCAGCAATCAGGTAGAAGGCATAGTTTCCAATTAGTGAGGGAAAAGCAGAAAGAACTCAGATGATGAATCTTCTGTTTGGCAGCAGTTGTGAGCAATGAGCACATGAAGATCTTACCATCCTGTCGTTAGTCTGCTGATAATGTGGTGGGTCTATCACAGGGATACAAGGCAGAGCCGGGATTGTTGTTAGAAACAAGGAAGGAATAAAGAAGAGGTACAATGTAGTTCACCAGAAAGAAGGCTTCATTAACTCCACTGCCCACAGAATGACTTGTTTTTAATAGTAAGAAGTAATTTTCTACACTTCAGAGTGTCACTTGGCTAGAGGTAAAAAGCAGTACATCTTATGGGAATACCAAGGTGTGCTAATTATATCATGGCTGATCCACTCTGGCATTAAAATCCCTCCTAGGAAGATTTCATCCTGTGAAGAGATTCTTTGATTCAGAGCCAGGAGAATTATAATAACCATATATAACTATACAACTTGGAAAATATTTTAAGTTACTATTTACCTAGTAAACAACTGCTTAAGAAAATTACAATCATGCAGGAAATCCTGAAGAATAAGCCAAAAGGTAGTAGATAAATGAGATCTACCTAAAAGCATAATAATTTTCACTAAATACAGCTTTCTTCAGGAAGTGCATAAAATTTCTCCTGGAATAACTGTGATTCTAGTCATCTTCAAATTTTTAATGTATTACTCAAAGTTGCCATATATTATGGATGGAAAGCAAAAGACTCATTCCTTGTAAAACCACAAGAAAAGGGGATATCCTGTCTTAGGAAACTGCTATAAGCACCAATGAGAAAACCCTGTCAGGCTGGAACCTCTTACTTCCTCCCATTAAGACGGCTCCATTTTGCTCCAAACAGTGAATTAGCCCATATGCATCATCTGGGACGCAGATGTGCAATGACTTGAGTAATAACACAAACCACCAAACTCTTGATGTTCTGCTCATGTTTATTTACTGCTTGAGGGCTTATTTACATGTTTATTTTTGTAGTATGATGTAAACAGGGGTGTGTTTCCTAGCAAAGCTTTCTGGCTGGTGGCGAGGATGGACCTCTTTTGATAGGAGAAAAGAGACATCAGGCAGTTGACCAACGGTAATGTCATGTTGTGAGCTGAGTAATATAATCACAGAGTTGTTAGGCATTAAGCGGTCTTCTGTTTGCCAGCTTTTTCTCCAGTGAAGTTTTATGAATCTAACCTTTCATCTCCCATTTCTCTTGTCTGTTCTGCAAAACCAAAATATTTCCTCTGAAGCAGAATAGAAAGTTTCATATGCCACTGACTTTTCTTTTAACGTTTTGCTTTGGAAAAACAACAACAAAACAAATTTCAGTCTGGATCAAACCTTTCTTTTTTTTTTCCCTAGTTTGAGTGTGGAGAGGAATAATCTATTATTTATATCCCTACCCACTACATACACAGCTCTGTCTCCAGGGAGAAGATGAGATAAAGAACAAACCACCTATGACAGATGTTGCTCATATTCTTTCATGCACTATGGGAAGGTGTTCAGATTCTGCCATGGTGAAAGTGGCATGTGAAAATATATAGAGTGGAAACTATAATGGTGTTCTGAAGAGGGGAAATAGGTTATGTAAAACATTCTGCATCTAACAAATCATCCTAGAAGCAATTGCATCAAGGAAGGGAAACCACTGGGACCCAAGTCTACATGTTACACATTGCTTCCTGATTGTGCCCCCTCTCTATCTTACACCTAAATACTTAGTTTGCAAGTTCTTAAATGAATGCTGCACAAACTAACTACAGGACCCTGCTGTTCACGACACTGTGTCTGAATTAAATCGGAGGGAGCAGAAGCAACGGGGGCACTAAATTAAGGAATTATCAGAACACAGTAAGGAAAAATGTATTTTCCTTAATGCAGACCACAATTCAATTGATTAAAGAAAGGAAAATGAAGTAATGTCAGTTTGTGTGAATAAGACAGTTATAGTACCTTGTACATACATCTGTGATCAGACAGTTTTTGAATAACTGTGATTTGCTAATTGGCAACTATATGTGTAACCAAGATTATTCTTTGGTCTTTTCTAAATGGAAAGTCTGCACTTCCTTAAGTACATACTGTCAATATATTCTAACCCTAACTTACTTGAAATAAACTCAACCACATTTCTTGGGGAAAAAAGCAGGATAAATAGAATTATCAGCAGGGGAAGTTACATCTACATCTACAAACACCTCTACAAATATAGATGTAACATTGTGGAAGACAAGGACCCTGAGTAAAAAAAGTCCTGGTTTCTTCAAAACCATGATGCATAATGTTTGCTACTGGAAATTAGTTCAATTTCTGTAAGTATTGCAAAATCCTGTTAGAAAGAAGACATTTCTCACTGTGAGAAGTTTCCTAGGTGTTATCATCAACAGAGTAATTAGCAAGCCTGTGGGTCATTCTGTGTGTAGGCTGTTCTTTGGAATCAAAAAAATAATTTGGTACTGATTAAAATTATAGAATACGCCACCCATAATAAAATGCTGACCATAAGCCCAAAGTTTCTCCATGTTATGGAGATATGAAAATGAAGATACACTGAGGAACTCACACCAGGAGCAGTATTTGCAAAAATCTGCCTTTTTCTTTTGAAGCTGATGGCCATATTCAGACCGAATGCACAGGAGTAACCAGCCCAGTCCTCAGCAATTCTGATTGTTCCACTCTCACTGTCTTGTCATTCAGTTACTGCTAAAGAATTGTAACATTATTATAATATATCATTAAATTAATTATGCTTTCATGCTCTTAAGTATTATCTTTTATGGTTGCATTATTGTTAATGCTTAAGTCAGATGCAATGAAAAGACATTTGGTCATTTTATAAGGTACCTGTCCAATTAAGAGAAATTTCTTGGCATTCAGATATCAGTTTTCTTGAGCCAATGAGCTAACATTTAAATATTCCATAAAGTTCATTAGTCTACTATTACACTGTAAAAACAGGGTATGAAAATAGAAATAACATTTCTCCCATAGAACCCGATACATCTGCATAAAATGTTTAAGAAATGTAGCTATAAAATATAATCCACTTATTTAACAGGCTCTGCAGCAAAAATGTAAATTGTTATACATTAATCTAAAATGTTATATGCAAAAGGGTCCAGAAAGCTGTTAAAGTGATCTCCTCTTGACCTCCTCTTTTCTTTCCTGTGATTCAATTTGCAAAAAAACAAGTGTTCTGGTCTGTTCTGGTGTAAACCCACTAAAATATTTTAGGCTTAGTATGGACAGACTGCCACTGGGTACAAGTTCATCAGGTGCCAAGAAGCATCATCATCTTACTGCTTTGTTAGGCTGTTATGTCATCACTCCACAAAAGCGTTCAGGCATGTATGCATCTCTGAATCTCTAAGGAGCTTCACTGACACTTTGTTGGCTCAGTGCCTGAATGAACGGTCAGATATAAAATAGGTTTTAGGCACAAGAATGGTGAAGCTCAAAAAATATCTCCTTTAATTTCTACCTAAACCTGAAGAAGCCTTAACTTCTCATTATTTTAGTTCAAACTTTGCAAGGTAAGAACTTTGGGATATTTTGCAAACTTTGGTTCTTCAATAGCATCTGCATGGGACCTCAGGTGTCTCAGACAGGGTTTTCTTTCCATGCTGGACATTTAAAATTGAAATTGGTGATTGTAGACCAGTGTCTCTGGTTTCTTAATTCATCTGGCACAAAATATTCATGGTCACAAAGCTCAATATGTAGTGAGAGTTTTACTTTACACATGCTTACTCCTTCTATATTAAGGTTGTTTTGTTAAAAAAAAAAGGATAATTGTACCCCCATTAGCCTTTCAGTGTCACTACAGCTATAAGAAATTATTAAGTTTTACCTTCAGCATAATTTGTGATATTTTGATATTGTATTTTTTACCAAGGAAGTCACAAGTTTTAATATTCTTTATCTAAATACACGTGATTAGATCCAAAATCAATTGAAGTCAATTGGAGCATAATACTTGGAAATATTTAGACACCCCCTAGACACCTACAACACTGATGTCTGTGGGAGCCAGGCTCTGAAATATTGAGAATTTGGATGTTGGAAACCTTCTGATCAACAGAGCTCTTGATGATATTCCCATAAATACTTCAGTGAATCAAAAAAATGTATTACAAATATACTCTATATGGGAAAATTGGCTGTAGTCCTGGCTTGACTGAATCAGCTCAACAGATAGATGTCACACATTTCAGAAGCTCAAGAAAAGGTAAAGTTCTAGGAATGGCTTGCAGGCAGGAAATGAAAATGGCTTCTGAGTGGGCTTTTTTGTCAGATCTGGGATGAGACTACATTTTACAGGCATTTGGGACTCAAAATATCTCACTAACCATGTCAGCATCAGAAGCTGCTGCTTGCTCAATTCCTCCCCCAGACAGAGATTTGATTACCCATCTGTACTCATTTGTCCTTTCAAAAAGTGCTAGAGAACTGGAAAAAAAGTTCTTAAAGCCCTGGAAAGTCCTTTCTCATAAAACTCAAACTGTTCTTCCTTCTAGATAGAATATTAGAGAATTGTAGGGTTTTAAGTTTTATGAGGAGTTTCCTTCAATCATTCCTGAAAATACATGACTAATGGTTACATTTTCTACCACTCAATGGAATGTTTTCCTCAAGAAAATCTTTCCTCAGAAAGTAAAAGCCAAAACAAAACACACACCTTCAAATCAAAACAAAACACACACCTTCAAATCAAAACAAAACAAACAAACAAACAAAAAAACCAAAAAAGAAATGTATTGTAATACAGTGTTATTCTTTCAGTTTAAACTCCAATGAACATTCTCAAGAAGTTGTGCAGTTAGAAAATGTCAACATGTTTTTGGTGAATAATATCATTAATTGATGACTCAGTGTGGAAAACTCAGAACAAGCTAGACACAAATACTGTGAATTCAGTAACAGATTTTCATGGTTTAACTGCAGCCAGCATCTAAGCACCACACAGCCACTCACTTACTTCCATCACAGTGGGATAGGTAAAGAATAAGAAAAGTAAAAGTGAGAAAACTTGTGGGCAAAAGACATACACAAGCAAAGTAAAACAAGGAATTTATTCACCGTTTCCCATGGGCAGGCAGGTGTTCAGCCATCTCCAGGGAAGCAGGGCTCCATCACATGTAACAGTTACTTGGGAAGACAATGGCCATCACTCTGAATGGCCCTCCCCTTCCTTCTTCTACCCCCAGCTCTATATGCTGAGTATGACATCATTTGGTATGGAATATCCCTTTGGTCACTTGGGGTCAGCTGTCCCAGCTGTGCCTCCCCCGAGCCTCTTGTGCACCCCCACCCTGCTCGCTGGTGCTATGGTGGGAGAAGCAGAAAAGGCCTTGACTCTGTATAAGCACTGCTCAGCAGTAACAAAAACATCTCTACATTATCGACCTTGTTTTCAGCCAAAATCAAAAACATAGCCCCGTGCTAGCTGCTATGAAGAAAATTAAATCTACCCCAGCCAAAACCAACACAGTCATAAAGGCTCGGACTCTAACTTGCCTTGTTTTGTAAGACTACACTTCATTACTGTGTTCCTGGGCTGCAGTCACTTCCTAGGACCCTCGACTGAAGACACATTACTTTGGGACTCATTCTTTTCAGAATCCTGTTACACATGGGTGGCATTTATCTAAATTAGTGCTGTATAATGTAAACGTCCAGTCATCTTCTCCTTATGGAGACTCTAATGGTCTATTGTGCAAATCTTGAAATCAGTGCTTGAAATAAGTCTTGTGTCTTGATAGTGCTTGTTTCCTCTCCATTGATTGTGATAGTCAGAGTTCATATGAAGTCCATATTGTAAACAGAGAAAGTTAGGTCACTTAATTCACACTTCTGGGGGTTAGAGCAGATAAAGATTTGGAGGCAGATTTTAATTTCTTGCAAAATTAGATTTCTAAGCAGGGAAGAATAGGCTGCCATAAAATGCATCTGAGCTGGTGAAAGAGAGCACCTATGGGAATTACTGTGATTCCAACATTTTGTAAAAAACAGTAAAACAAACAACAAAAAAAAAAATCCAATTCTGCCATGGAAAAATAACCATAGATTCTACAGGGACGTAAGACGGAAACCAAACACTGAATCTGTCCAAAGGAATAAGATTTGTACATCTACACATGTACATCCAATGCTCTTGTTACTCCGCTAATGCCTAACCAAGGTTTAAGGTTTCTTTTGCATTCCAAATAACAAACTGGCTTAAATAAGCTGTTTGGCTGTTGCCATCACGTTTCTACTTTTTTACTCACAATACTCATCCTCAAGACTTTATGAATATGACAATTCCCATTATGATCACTGATCGTGAGATTCTGAGCTACCAGATGGTGGTTAATACCAGAGTATATCTGTCCATTGCGGTGCAGATGCATTTCTGTAGTATTTCTAAACTCTTTTCCTCACATTTCCTTTCTCTAGTGTGACTTGCAATACCAGGCCTCTTTGTTTTGTCATATCCCACATAGATTTATACATTCACAGAATGGCTGGGGTTGGAAGGGACCTTAAGGATTGCCTAGTTCCACCCCGCCCTGCATGGGCAGGGACACCTCCTGCTGAGTCAGGCCACTCAATGCCTCATCCAGCCTGGTCTTGAACACATCTACATTCCACAAAGAAATAGTTTTACTAGGTGATAAAGAGTTCTGGAGAAAAGACTCAAAGGAGAGCACCCAATTCCATGGTCTTGTGCAATGCTGCAGTCTTTCACTTGAATTGTTCATTCCCAGTACACTGAAATACTTGTACCTCAGTTGCTGTGCCTGTCATTCTCCTCCTTTCCTCTAGCTTCTGAAAGATAAGCAAATATAAAATAAGTTTTGAAGTTACTCCATTCAGGTTTTTGCTATAAACTCTACTGTGTGTGTGCACAGTGTTCAATGGAGCCAATCTCAAATGGAGATTATATGTGCTACAGTGAGACAAAGAATACTTTAATAAGAATATTTAGTTTGGTTAAAAAAAATATTTATGCATCTTGCAGAACTTCAGCCTGGATTTTTTTTAATTTCTGAGAAAAATATGATAGAATGCAAGTGAATTTTGCTGGAATATATCGGAAAATCAGGCCTTCCCTACTGTATTCATAAATTTCATAAATATCATAAATGATACAAATTTTGGATCAATGAAGTCACCCTCTATTTTTAAGTAACTGCCTACCTCATATTTTCATCAACCACAAAGTGAGAGGTGCAGAAAATAGGGGAAATTACTCAGCTGGTCAAAGTCTTTTCTTTCGTGTTAAAATCTGTTTATTCTCCAGTGTCACAACATAACAAAAAAAGAAAGTGGTGCTGGATTTTTATGGACCTTTGAGGAAACACCAGTGTCAATACACTTACGTATAGGGAATACTAGCTTAAAAAATGCACTATTTTTCCTTAGTTAACTTTTGTGAGTGTCTTAAAAGCAACCCACAGAGTCTGCAGGTAGAAAACAGTTGCCCTGAACTATTAAAGAGCATTGCTATAGTTTTTATAGTAATTATTACATTTTACCTTCGCAGCTGATACAGATGTAGCCATTTATAGGCATCATATAATTTGATATGGAAATGCAAAATGCTGTTATTTAATTTTAATAATAATCCAGTGTAGAAGAGAATTATATAGAGACAGAGCAGCAAATGTCTGAGAAAGCATTTGAGTAAGGTAGAGATCATTGACAGTGAGTAATGGTTTCATATAACACCAAATGTCAAAAGAATAATTTACAGATAATATTAGGAAGGGTAAATGAGGAGACAATGGTTCAAAGTGAAAATAAGCTCAGGGTGCAGTGATCCAAAAATTGTATTTGAAGGCTATATAATGCAAATACAAAGCTGGCAGGGCTGTATTCCTTTGAAATAGAAGGAAGTGTGCATTCTAATTGTTAAATATGGCTCCATTTACTGAACAAAGAATGTTATCAGCAAAACAAGAAGCAAGCTAAGAAGAAAGCACTAGTTTATACTGTGGGTAGGCACCTCTCTACAAATGGGCAGAACAAAGAGTATGGATTTGTACAGTCCCATTTAAATTCTTAGGGATTATCTTGTACAAGGACCATATCAGTTTTCATATCTTTACTGAGAAGGCTGACAATAATGGTTCAGTTGTTCTGCCTACAGTGCCAACACATATATTTCCTTTTGCTTATGAATGGAAGTGTCTTCTTAATTACATTCATCTGTACATCTCTGGACTGTGTAACAGGTTTATTTTTGAGCCACTCATTTAACAGGTGCTTGAAAGCAACACAAAGATACTGTGAAATTGTTGATGAGATTAGTACCTAAAGCATTCAGACAGACCCAATCAGAGTATAACAGGCAGAGGGAGATAAATTTTGGATCAAAGGATTGTTGCTGGAAAAGAGAAGCACTTTTTTTTTTCTCACTGGGTTTAGGACTAGATCACTGAGCCCAGTAACCTGACAGTTGTACCAAATCTATAATAGCATTCAAAAATGTAACAAAGTCGATTTTGAAAGTAATTTAAATGTTGCCCTCCTCTATTCATATTGGACTGATGTTGCAGAACTTCATGACTCTGGTATCATCTTCCTTGCAAGTTCAGGCCTAAAGGTATTCCTGGCCAATGCAGGAATTATTCTGTAACCTTTCTCCTCTGTAATATTTTGAGGAGTGACATTAACTCTGGTTCAGGTTTTAATTTTTGTGATTTTTGATTGGGACTTTAAGTCCCAGTGTTACAGAGTAGATATTTTTTCTTGCTCAGCCTGCTTACTTGCTGATGTAAGTGTTTCAGCCTGGTTTCAACATTTTTGCACAGAGCTATGTTTCTAATAAAAATAAACTTCAGGAAGGGGTTTATGTTAGAATTTATACAGTGTGAGTGCATTCTGTTAAGATCAGCTCAGGAGTTTCAGCCATTTAAAGGTGAGATCAACACAAAACCTCATTTTTTGGGGTAGACTGAGAAAGTAACTTTATTTTAAGTGGCCATACAGAGCACACCTGTTTGCCAAAATCTTACCATTTACTCTTCTTCCATGGTGCATGTACAATACATTTAGGCCTGACTTGCTTTGGTTTCCTTGATTATGCAGCCATTGAACCAGACAGTACAGTTTCTATTCCTTTAACACATTATTTTTGTCGCAGTATACATACTATGTTTTATTAAATCTATAATTCATATTTCTTAGTTTCTTTTCTCGCATCAGGAGTTGTAAGCAAGAATAGTAATGATACACATCAGGATTTATAAGCAAGGATGGTAATGACATAAGGATGTTGCAACAAACAAAATGTTGTGCAAGTGCAATGCTGTTCCCCAGGAGCCTCCATAAAACTCCCCTGGCTGTGTGTTGAAGAATCACAGACCAAAAATGCTTCCAGCTACATAAATGTTTTGGGGATTTGGATCTTGAGAATGAAAGGTTTTGTTTGTGCGTTTTCAAATTCTCACTGGCCATTGTACATTGCACAAAGATATCAAGGAAGCTGTTAGACAGGGAAAGATTTGTTGCAGACTGTTTTCTTCAGCTACTATTGTAGCAGGTTATAAAGATAAAATGGGTTTAATTTTATAGAAATGGTGCAAAAAATGCTTGCATATTTAACCTCAAAATCTTCATTGTAGAAGTGGATGATCACACATACTTATTTACTCTTTTTCTGCTACTGAAAAATCACTTCCATGAAAAGAGGGAGGAAACATGGAGATATGTGCATTACTATGTAGGTCAACTATTAATTGGTTTCAAAGGGCTTTATTCTTTAAAAGAAATCATCCTTTTATACTTGCAGAAGACATTTGTTCCATTTGCAGTATAAATTGGGACACATGCAGTTTTCTTTGTTGTTCTCCAAACCATGATGAGTAAGCAAGCCCATTAACTCAACGAGAAATACGGTGACTACTTTTGCAAAATACTTCAGAATAAAAGCAGAAAAATCTCCATAACCACAGGTGAGCAATAAAATAGCTATAAGGCAAAAGTGGTTTTTGCTGTATGCCCTTAATCAGTGGCTCTTCTTTTTACATCTCAGTGTGAAATCTCCATATCAGTAAAGTTGGTTTCATAAGAAATAATCAGGGAAATTTTATAAAACCTAAGGGCCACTACAAATTAGATTCTATCTATAACAAATATCCATTAGATGTTCACAAATGAACCAGTCTCATTTCAAAATACTTTTTTTGTCAAAACTGTATCTTGAATGAAAACTATTATTAAAAAAGGACATGGTTTAGTACCACCTCCATTTTACTTAAAACACACAAAGTTGTCTTAAGCAAGGTTGTTTACTTTTTTGGGAAATGTTCCAAAGTAAGAATAGATGGCTAAGGGAATTAATAATTGCTTATCATAGAAGCTGTCTTCTGCGGATGGCTGGTTTGAATCCAGATTAACCATGACTGGACAGCGTTATCCTCATTTCAAAATAAAGTACAGTCATAACTCAAAATGATGGTGCTTGCATCTGTGTTATTACACAGTACTTGCGTCATTATTGTATCCTGCTGTACTTCTTCTGCTATTGTAAGAGAAATTTATTCCCTTGGCCTGCTGTCGATCATACATTTCACAATTTTCTCCTTTATTTCATATTGTATTTTCTTTTTCAGAGAGCATCAGAATTGTAAGAGGGTCTAGATGACTCCAGGCATTGATTGTATCATAGACTCCATAACTGTGTTCTTAAATGAGTCAAATTCATCATGAATGAACAATAATCATTACTATGTGCTGACCTGACTTTGTGGTGCCTATCTGATTATTGGCAATACCTGTTAAGAATGAAGAAAATTCATGGTGTGACAGGAAGATGCCTGACTGCCTGAGGTTTTTCTATGAAATTCATGAGACAAATCACAAATGACATGATTTCATTACTCTCACCACCACTGTTTTGCTCCACCAATGCTCAGTATTTCCTGCCAATTTCTCTAGGAGAAAACTGGAAATTGTTGAGAACTGACTTCCAAGGTAATAAATTAACATCCCTAGTACTGTAACTGGAACAGAAACCCAGACAGGCTCTACTCAGGCTGATCGTTGTTTCTCCAACACAGCAGGAAACAAGGTGAGAAAAATAAGAAAAGAAAATCCTATCCATGACTTCCATTGATCCTTTTCCTAATTATAAATATTTTTTGATATTGACAATACTGTTTTTTGTCCAGCAGTGCCAAATAGCCACTCCTATACCTTTGCAAAGGATATTATTCTATTTTTTAATGTTTGATCAAAAAGACACCTTTTCCCTCAAGAAGTTCCATATACAGCTGCTACATTTTAAACCCTCTATAAATCATCAAATTGAACATCTATTACAGTATTACAACAGTACAGCACTATAGCTGAGATTAAGAATCTGGCTAGATTTATATTCTCTTCAAGTTGAAGAAATACTTGCTCACAGTTGTTACAAGCAGCCATATATGTAAAAGCCACTTGGTGCTGACAGTTATAAAGAAAAGATCAATAAAGCAAGCAGAGCAGTCTTGGCCAGTGCAACATATCAGAGAGTAAAGTGTTATTTGGCCTTGTAGAACAACATGAGAACTCAGTCTCTTGGAAAAATACCTTCCAGAGAGGATGCAGGAAATTAAAATTTGTATCTTCTTCTATAGGGGAAAGAGAGGGGACTTTATATGCTGATTTCTGTTATTAAGAAGTGTCCAAGATATTGAAAATATCTAAGATTTTGAAAACAGAAAGATCTGACCGTAAAACATTTACAAAGGGAAAGTGGCAAAATGACTCAGACATGTACTTGTTATGAGTATTTACGTTCCATTCCTTTCACAAGCTCCACTTAACCAAGACAAACAATCCAGAGAAGGCAACTGAGCTAATCACAGGTAGTGTCCAAGCTGACCCAGAATTGCACAAGAAAAGTTCCTCAGCTTTCAAGTACAGTTTTGTTTCTCTATATGGATTGTAAATGTCATTTGGGTGAAAAAAATTAATACCATTGTGTTAGACACCATCAAACCACCATTCTAGTCAAAGGTATCTATACTTAGAAATGTATTATTTCTCATTATCACTGTGAATATTTTCTTGCACCTCTGTAACTTTGTTCTCTGTCCTTACCTCCCCAACTAACTAGGACTAGATTAAGCAAACCCTTCCTTTCGATATCAAGATTTTTTTTAGCAGAGGGATTTAAAACATTTTGGTTGCTTTAGATGCTTTACCAGCATCACTTAAAAAACTTTATTTATAAACATTACTGTGTGAAATATTACAACAGTGAAGTTAGCAAAATGACTCTGAACTGCAGGGTGCTCAAATTCCCACATCCTCTTCCTTGACTTCTATGGACCCACAGTTTCACCCCATTATGTTCACTGCTGACTGGAATGGAGTTAGAGCCTGTAAGTGTTTTGCCACTGTGTAGTTATTTCTGTAATGAAACTCCCAACAATTTCCTGTTAAAGATGGAAGTAACTAAGGGTTAAGAGCGTTGTAGCTTATTTATAAATATAAACCAATTAGAATTATCCTAGTGTAAGTCCACTTTATTTCTTTTCTTGGCTTAACTCAAGCTGGTTGAAAAGTACTTCTCTAATTATGGAAATTGTGTTGGAACAATTTCATTTACACTTAAATAGGTATGTCTAAGTGAAAGCTGAGCTAAAGAACTTAAAAGAGAAAGATAGGAGTATGAATTGGTGATTTGGGCACAGTTCTCTTGAGAATGCCTTGAGTCCATTAATGAACTTTGGCTAGGCAGTTTGCAGGATTCATTGTCCTCTATTGAAATTGAAATTTCTGCAGGAAAAGCAAGGCAGGGATTCTCTCAAACCACACATATGCAATGTGTGGGAAATTTGAACATGCACAAACAGGGCCACAAAGAACTGCTATTATGGAGTCAATGAAAATAGTAACTTTCCAGGAAATGCTTTACCATGACAGCTTAAAACTTTTTTTGACAGTAATCTCTCCATGGAGAAAGGCCTGACTTGGCCATTAGTTATCCCCATATTTAGTACTAGGTACTAAAGTGCAGGTATTTGCTCTAACTACATCCTAGTGCAAGCCTTTGTAATACTGAGCCTTTATACCTAGAAGCCAGTACTGCTATAAATAACAAATCAGAAGCCCAAATGTCTCTTTCACTACGTGCATAGTGTACATACCTAAGAAAGATGAGCCACTGTCCATAAACCTTGTAGCTCCTAGACATACAAATCTGCAGTGTAGTTTCTAGAATATATCTGCAAGCTGTATGGAAATTGTATCATGAGAATATCTAGGGAAGCATACGTAAAATAAAGAGTGATTGCTGTGTTAGAAAGCCCTTAGGTTGGAATTCAGCACAGGAGCTTTATAGGTTTCAGAAATAAAATACCTTAAATAGTGCTAAAAGTTATTACCTAAATGTTGGATTTTCGTAGGAAATGGACATTATTTATTAAACATCAGATTAAGAAACTTTTAACTCATACTCAAATGCCTGTTATTGCCTCATGTCCCAAATAGGCTGTTTTTCTCAGCCAGATAGGTCTGACTTTTAAAGAAAGCAGAAAAAGCATTTAAATTCAGTTTGTTATCAAAGAAAACACCTCTGAAGAGAAACTTCAACGTAAAGATAATGCCAGCAGAGTAATAGTGATCAAGGCCTAACATGGGACATGAGGAGGGATAGCTTCTGTCCATTGCCTCCTTTGTCCCTGTCTTTCTGTGCCTGTATTATTCATCCTTTGGCTATATGATATTCTTGAATCCTAAACTGTGAGGACATGGTGGTTTTACTATTATAGCCAGGATTTGTCTAGCACAATGGAAATCTTTAAAGTTTTTTAGTGTTATTCTAACACTGATTATGAAGATATATTTCTCTATCTGTAGTCTGGTTCATCTGTAATTGTTTTTATGGCAATTAACACAAATGACTAATGATAACTTCCTCTCAGGACTTCAGCACATCTGCTGTAGCACTGATAAAGCCAAAAAGCTAGTCACAGAAACACAGATCACAGAATGGTAGGGGTTGGAAGGGACCTTTGGAAATCATCTAGTCCAATCCCCCTGCCAAAGCAGGTTCACCTAGAACAGGTTGGAGTGTCCAAGGAGGGTCTTCCTTTCTACAGACTCTCTGTCTTACCTCCAGGGTCTGGCATTCCTGATGGCCAGCCTTAGCAGTAAAGACAAGCAAAGAATGTATTTAGCAACTCCATCCTCTCTGCATCATCCATCTCCAGGGCACCTATCTCATTCAGCAGCAGGCCCACCTTTTCCATAGTCTTCCTTTTGCTACTGATGGACTTAAAGAAGCCCTTTTTATTGTCTGTGACAACCCTTACCAGTCTGAATTTCAAGTGGGTCTTAGCCTTCCTTGTAGCCTCCCTGCATACTCTGGCAATATTCCTATATTCCTCCAAGGTAGCCAGTCCCTTTTTTCACATTCTGCAAGCTTCCTTCTTCCATTTAAGTGGAAAAAGCATCTAAACCTCTTTATGTATCCCAGCAACCTAGCATACCTCCAAAACACTACCAAATGAATGCCCCTTCCAGCAACCAGGGTGTCAGAGGAGGACTGCAAAATTACTCACTTGTGTGGCTTTGTAGATTAACTAACAGTTTTTTAAACCTAAGCTATAAGATAACAGTAACTTGAAACAATCGACTTATGCAAACCTTTTTCTCTTTTGCCCCAACTATGTGAGTTTTAGTTTTATACATTACTCGTTAGAGTTGGTCTGGAAATTTGTAGATCTTGAGAAAGCTGCCAGTCACCATCTAACGGCTACCAGTGTTATTTTCAACTTCAGGAAGAGTGTGCTCCTCAATCTTTTATTAGATAGATCATGAATTATTAGTACCTAAATTACCTTAAAGTACAATATTGTAGTTTTACCAGAAGCACTTAAAGACATCAGATATGGCGTGTGTTTTAAACATGATGCTGAAAATAAGGGGAAACTCTTAGATGCTTACCTCAGGGTCAGTTTCAGAGACTCTTGCTTTGTAGTTTTCAATGATCTCCCTAATAAGCTTATGTTATGCAGTATAGAGTTGTAACTGAATCTGATTATACATGTCCTAAAGGGAAAACTCCCAGAACACGATCAATCTGTTCAGGGATTTAAAGTGTGATTTATATAATTTACAGGCTGTGTTTTATACAAACTATAATCACACTTACCTTTTTATAGAACATCTTGAAGGTTCAAAGAGTTGTACAAACACTGATAATTAACTCTGGGATTTTCAAAGAGGTCCAAAAGTGAACCACCCATCTACAGCTGAATTGGCCAGGTAACTCCTGGAGACTGCTTTGAAAAATTCTATCCTTGAATACATCAGTAACAGCTCAGCTCCTGAGAGGAGAAAATACTTCCCTCCTTGCCCTATCTTTTTTCTCTTCAAGGCTTAGCATGGAAGATTCCAGCTGATCATCTTTATGCTATAAATAAGATTTTCCAAGAGCGACTTGATCCCAATCTACAAGTACAAGTATGCACAAGTAATGCTTTGTTAACAGCCTCTTCATAACTTCAGATACTACAGGGTTCACTGGTAAATGTTGAAGTGTCAAGATGAAAATGAGAAATGCTTTTTAATAGTAAAGATGATTAACACTTGCAATAGTTTAATGTCAATTGCTAGAGATTCTTCATGATCAGCAATACTAGATATATTTATCCACAAGTTATTCTACATCTTTATTAAGAATAGATTCTTAAAACTGCATGCATCTGTTATAAGCAGAGTTGATGATCACATCAGCCCTTTTTAATTTAATGACTTCCGAATTTCTTTGTCTATCTGGAACATATGTTCACCTTTTTACTGGCTTAGTATTTTTTATTTTGTCCTTTTTTCTTTTGTCCTCTGGCAAGTTTACAGTCAACAACATGGTTGTAAAGGTTTTAGGTGATATATTCTATTTTTGTAACTGATTCTGGTTTTGAGTCCAGAGAAAAAAAATTTAAAAAATTGGTGTGGCCAAAATTAGAATTTCTATTTTAGGAACCTTTGTTTTATTATCTGAAACAATAAGCACATCCTTAAAATCACACAGGGTTGCGGGTTGCATTTCACTCTTCTTTCAATTAGTTCAGTTTTGATGTCTGATGGAGAATTTCCAAGTCAAAACATCATTAAATGTACAGGTTATCACTGGTATGCACAATACAACGGCATCAGGGCCTGACCATCCCAGACACCATCTTATGATAGCAGAAAAAGACAGACACGTCCTGCAGAAACCTCTCAAGAAGCATATTCCATTCCCTGAATAAGGCAAATACCAGCTTTTCTGTATTCACCTTCTTTCTGCCTTCATTTACTTAGCTGGCACAAGGTTTTTCCATGCAAAACCTTCCCTGGATAATCACGTTTCAAGTAACCCATGTAAAGAAGAGAAATATATATAGATAAAAAATAAAAGGGGAAAAAAACATTTGGGTGCTATTTGTGAAGGAATGGGAAATTGTCAGGGAAGAAAAACAAAGAAACTTGGTGTCAGAAACACCATATTCAATTTTTATCTAGAAAACACGAGGTTGTTGAAGGTTTTAGAAGCACATGTACCCAGTGATTTTAATTTGGGTCTAATTGAAGAACATAAGTGATAATCTTGAGAACTGAAAAGTGAAATTTTAAATGCAAGAACTTCAAGCAAGGCAGGTGAGTACAAGAGTCTGTTTTAAGTCTAAAGGCTTGGTAACATTTTTTGCGGAAGTTTCCATGTCCCATATTCTGCTATGAGTTACACCCATGACAAAGCATTTTATGGTGAGTCAAGAAAATCAAAACCTGTATGTAGAAAATAATGGAGACACCGTCCTGCACTTAATGGTGTTTGTGGGAATAGAATCATAGACTCACAGAATGGTTTGGTTGGAAGGGACCTTAAAGACCATCCAGTTCCAACCCCCCTGCCATGGGCAGGGACACCCTCCACTAGACCAGGTTCCTCCAAGCCTCATCCAGCCTGGCCTTGAACACTTGAAGGGGTGGGGTGTCCACAGCTTCTCTGGGCTTCTTTGTTCTAGTGCTTCACCATCCTTTCCAGGAAGAATTTTTGCCTGATATCTAATCTAAATCTCCCTGCCTTCAATTTACCCCTTGTCCTGTCACTACAGGCCCTTGTAAAAAGTCACACCCCCCTGCCCCCCCTTCCTTGTAGCCCCTTCAGGTACTGGAAGGTGCTATAAGGTCTCCCCGGAGCCTTCTCTTCTCCAGGCTGAACAAGCCCAATTCCCTCAGCCTTTCCTCATAGGATGGAAATTCATCATGCTTTAAAGATTTTCTGTTTCTGCTTCACAACACTAGTCTGTACAGAGAGAGATAATATAACATAAAATGTCCAGGTGGCATTGGAGGCTTTTCATATCATATGAACAAATATAAACTTAAACCTGGATTTTCCATAGGGAAACTGACTGCTCTACTCACAGGTCGGGCCACCCCACACAGTCAGCCTCTAATGGGGCTCTTATGCTGTGGCTCTGGTCACCTGGGGAGAATTAAGCAGCCCTGTGAATGTTGTTCTGTTCACAGCAAAATATTGTAAGAGACAGGAAGAGTTGTGCAGAATTTCCTGAGGTTTTCTCCACCTTCAGGTGGGTTAATTGAAAGTGTACTCCACAGCAAGAGTCTTACACTTCACTTTTGCCTTTTTACCTTTTTGGCCCAGGGGTCTAAGACAACTTATTTGGTTTGTTCTTATCCTCTGTCCAAATTTCCAAGACTCATTCACCTGTGACTGAAGGGGGCAGCAGTTCCTGCAGATGAAATGGTCATTACTCAGCTTCTGAACCACTTGTTTCCCAGCCTGCTTGCTCACAGCTCTAGGCTCTGTGTCAATGGGTAGACCGCTGTATCATTTCTTTCTGCATAACAGAACATGTCACTCACTTTACTTTCATTGCTCCTGTCTTCTGGTTAACAGCAGAAAAGACCTGGTGACTAATGCAGTGATTATTTATCAGAAACTTTTCCTTGTTGACTGTTCCAAACATGGAACCTTCAGGTTTTGACATACCACATCCATCTTAAATTGTGGTTATAGTGTATAATATCTAATGGAATAAATAAACTCAATAATAACAGAGTAGCAAGATAGCACGGTAATAGTCACCTGCTATGCTTAATTTTGAGGCCTGATTTTCCCTGAAAGATTCTGGATAGCAAAACTCATACACAATCTTGTATGAAATTGTACTGATAGGCCTCACAACAGAAATTACTTGAAATGTTGTAGGTTCAATTCTACTCTCACATAACATCTATGTTCCAAAAATCAGAAATTTGTTCAGACTGAATATGTGACATTTGCTGCAAAATAATAAACTCTCCTTACATTACTGACCTATTATACACACATTTTACAATCTGAAGGAACAATCTGTGCTGAAGAGAAATATAAATAAGTTCTTACTTTGTCAGTTTTATTCCAAATTATGTTGCAAGATAGCAGATGAGCAATTTTATTCATTGACAAATGGGTTTGATCGGACTAGTCCAATGGTTCATTAACCTCATGATAAGTTTGGGCTATCTCAGAAGTGTTCTTGCTGTGAATTTAGATTTGATGATGGCTCACACATCAAGGAAACAAATTGCCTTGTCTTTTAAAGGAAAAGAGGGGTTTTAAAGAAGTTAATTGATGTCTGTTAAATCCTATAACTAATAAAGCATTTTTTCTTCTATATATTGCTTTTTAATTCTTATGAGATGCATTAGACAGACAGAATGCCAAAAGCAGAGATTGCCTCAGTTCTGTTGTTACCAATTAGAGGGAGTCAAAGAACTCTGATTACAATTATCCGATTTTAATGAGCAATTGTCTGTCAAGATCTTTTCACAACTCTAAGGGTACATGTGTGATTTGTATGCAGCATACAGGTACCCTTGCATAGTGAGTTTTTCTTTAGCTAATCAGTATCTGATTTTTAACTATTAGTTTTCACAGGGAATTTTGGATAATTATTTTTTGAACTCTTGGAATAACTACTACTTCTCTTTTTAATCTAAAAAATACGGACTAACAAAAGGTTAAAATCACAATAAATCATGAAAAACAAAAATTAAATTTACAAATCTGCTGATACAAGCTTACATTAATTCAATGTGTTAAATGCATTCCGGCTGATCTACACTAGCCAAATATTTCCATGTCTACCTGATACTTTTTCATCAGTCCTCTTCTTTAAAGATAACTTAGTAACAATGCTGGGTTTAAAACCTTAAAATTCATGTTACAATAGACATCTTAGTTACTATATTTATTTTTAATTATAGTAAAAATTAAAGTAGTAAATGAAGAAATGCTAGTTTTAATGTTTCTAGATTAAGCTACGATTAAATGCCCACTTCAAACTCCAGATGATTCACGATTAAGGATCTCTTCCTTAATGGTGACTTTGTGTTACCTACTTCATCAGATAGTGTTTTTTGAAAGTACGTCTCCCTGAAACACTCTAAATAATGGGTATTAATCAAGAAATTAAATATGACTGTGTACTGCATAAGGTGTAATTTAAGACCCATGTTTTATTTGAAGAAGTTGCAAGTTCTACAGTGAATGAGGTTTGCAGACCTTTGTGACAGTGAAAGTCACATATGAAGGATGAGCACAGACGGGATAGTATTTTCACTGCTTATTCTGGATAATTGATGTAAATACCCTGAATCTCCAATTGGTAACATCCTACTTCTGTGTGGTTTCTATACAAGAATTTTGGGCTTCTAAGATTGCCAAGTAAATTAGGGAGTTAATCACTGTTCAGCATGAGTGCACTAAATCTTTCTCTCAAGCACATAACTCACATTCTTAAGAAAAGGAGAAACACACTCAGTATGTGTGTGATTTTCTGTATTTTCCTATCTGTTTCCCTCTTCGCCACCTTACCCAGTTACTCTTTAATAGTCTGGCCCATTTCAGCCAAATTTTATATATGGGATAGTGGTCTCAAGGTTATGAAGGTCTGATATATGTTATGAAAATCAGACGCTGAGGATAGAGCACCTACTAATGAGGGGAAGACAACAATACGAGTTCTCATTAGATACAAGAAAATCCATGTCGGAAAATGACAAAATCCTCTTTAAGCAAAGTTTATGAGATGGTAGAATATCCACCATGAGTTGTATCTGTAATGCAAATTTAAAAAATTTAGCCACAAAATTTGTGTGTTTTGTTGTTTGGTTTTTTTTTTTTCCTAATAATAATTCCCCCCCCCCAAATTGAAATATTACAATTCAGTCTATTAAGATCTGATCAAATGTTTTATTTTTTGCTTGTATTATGTAGAATACGGACTGATAAAAAAACCCAACTAGTTCTCCTTTTTTCTTCCTTTGAAAGCAAATCTTCACTGTCTTCCTAGACAACATTTTATTAAGTATTAATATTTATGGTTTAATATTTTGCAAAGCTGAAAGACTTACCTGTTTTTACTAATAACCACTATTTTTTTCCTGGTCTAATATATTCTTTAGAAATGTATGATGGCTCACTCCTGGTACCTTTCTTGGTGATAAACTAGATAAGTCTTCACATGAATCCTGTTTTTATGGCCTATTCTTGTCTTCTGTTTCTAAGTGATATAGTGCAGAATGAGGGTCTTATTCTGTCACTGTCATTTTTACTGAGGAGGGTGCTATGCCATTAAATACCTCCATTAAAATAGATATGGCTACTTCAGAAATAAGGCGGTACTTGATTTAAGTGAATGGAAACACTGGATCCAAAATGTCACCTTACTACAAGGGCTGAAGTTGAAAACAAAGGAGCTATAGATAATAAATAGGCACAGATGTCAAATTCTGTCACCATTCGGTTAAAAATCTACTAGAACACAGCAGGAAGCTTCATTGCAAGTGCTAACAGTGCTGGTAGTTGTGTTGAGTTTCTGTGGTGGATGGTTTTTGGTAGCGGGGGAGGGGATGCAGGGATGACTCTTGTGAGAAGCCAGTAGAAGCTCCCCCAGCTCCAGGTCAGACCTCTCCCTGGCCACAGCTGAGCCAGGCAGCACCTCTGCAATTGACACATTGTGGTGGTTTCAGCCGGGACAGAGTTTTTAAGAGGGGAAAACAAAAAGGAAAGCAGAAGCAGGATCAGTGAGGAGAGAGGAACAGGCAGAGAGAGGAGTGGGATGTGAGAGGGACACCAAGGCAAGACACCCAGGTCAGTGCAGAAATGTGGGGAGGAGTGCCTGGAGCAGAGGCTCCCCTGCAGTCTGTGGTGAGAGGGCAGGTTGTGCCCTGCAGCCCAGGGAGGGTCTCAAGCCAGAGCAGGGGGTTGCCTGAAGGAGGCTTTGACGCTGTGGGCAGTCTGTGTTGGAGCAGTCTGCTCCTGAAGGACCGCACCCCATGTGAGGGACCCATGCTGGAGCAGTTAGAGGAGCAATTGCAGTCTATGAGAAGGACTCATGTCAGAAAAGTTCATGGAAGACTGTCTCCCATGGGATGGAACCCATGCTGGAGCAGGCAGACAGTGTGATGAGTCCTTCCTTGAGGAGGAATGAGCAGCAGACACAACATGTGGTGGACTGATCACAACCCTCTTCTCCCTGTGCCTCTCAGGGGGAGAAGGAGAAATGGGGAGCAAAGCTGAGCATGGGAAGAAAGGAGTGGTAGGATGAAGGTTTTTAAGATCTCTTTTGTTTTGTCTTTCATTGTCCTACTCTGATTTGATTGGTAACTGATTCAACCCATTTTTCCTTCCCCAAGTCAAGTCTGTTTTGCCTATGACCACAACTGGTGAGTGATCGCTCCCTGGCCTTGTCTCGACACACAAATCTTTCCTTGTATTTTCTCCTCCCCATCCCATCAGGAGGAGGAGTGAGTGAGCGAGCAGCTGTGTGGTGCTTGGGTGCCAGCTGGGCCTAAACCACCACAGTAGACCTTAAAAGAGTGGTTCTGATGTGTCCTTAGACACATGTTCTGCTTTGTTCCACATTCAGACTGTTTTCCATTGGCAATTCTGGTTTAGACCCAGTTCATAACTCAACTACACTTGGGCACTCCAGATTTGCCGTCCCCTAGAGAAGTCATTTAGGCTGTGCTTGAATTTTTACTTGCAGGATTGTAATTGCAAATTGAAGATAACCCAGTCTGGTCAAAGAGTAGTTTCAGCTCATCTGTAATAGAATACCTATAGAGCCCTAATAGAGGAGTTTTCTACTAATAATGCAAAAAAATGCATTTTCTTGTGGCTTTGTCAATTCATTGCAAATAAACACCTACATTTTGTATCCAAACATTTCTCAGTTGTATATTAGAACTGAGATACAACAATGTGGTTTTACAGCTGTATGTGTATTTCTTAGGCCTTGAGTGAATGCACAGAATTTACATTGGACACATTTCAGCATGTCATTTGTGGTATCTTGGTCTTAGCATTCTTAATTAACACAGCTAATGAAAAAGAAAAAAATATTTACTGCTATCATTGGTCAGCAGTTATTATCAGTCTTTAGAAGGTCAGAGGAAACTGAATAGTATCAATTTCTAGTTGATGTCACCTTTAGAGTGTCACAATTAATACAATTCTTTATGTTTGGGTTTATATCTATAGATACATATTATTTCTCTGTCACCTATTCAGATGGGATTCATCTGCCCTCTGAACTGTGGAAGGATGATGTGACCATCCCAACTACTCTGAATATCTACTTTAGGATTAAATAGACTGTTCCGTGAATGTGTCCACCTTTTCCACTAGATACATGAGACGTAAAACTTGTGTCTTCACTTTAATGCCTAAATTAGGTAATGAGCTCTCCTTTCCCTATTGTTACCTACCTATGCATGTGTACATATGAATGAACATCCACACTGCATAGTTTTACCTCTTTTAAAGTTTTGGAACTTGAAAAGGTAATAAAAGATGAAATAATGTCATTTTCTTGTTCATTCCTGCACAAAGTACTGAAACATTAATGCAGGTTTTTTCAAAAACTGTGTTTTTAAAAGAAAAATGCTTGCGTTGATTGTTTAAGGTGGGAGAATTCCATTTCTAAATTTTTGAAATCTTCCTGAATCGTATAATAAAAGAAAAATAATATTTCCTTATCACCAACTAATGTTAATACCTCACACATCTTCCCAGTGGCTTGTGGACTGAACACATTCAAATGCTTTAACTCTGACAGTGCAGTATCATGACAGCATAGCATTCCTTGAACATTATGCATCAGTTTAATTCAAAACTTGCTTCTGCTTTTATTATTTCAGAAGCAAAGGAAGCTGCATATCTGGTTTAGGTCCCAAATACCTCAGATGTACAGATCCCACAGCCTGGCAATATTTATGATGATACTGTTTTGAAGGAGGGTAATCTTGTATTATCCCCACTTCCCAGATTTAAAAGTGGGGCTATGAGGGATTATTCAGACCAACTGCTTTAACAAAACTACCTGATTTCATAGTTCCTGGAGAGAGAAAAGGTCATCTAGATGATAACACAGTAGCTTTCCTTCCTTAAGCAGAGGTAACTATTAGGAATATGCCCACTGAGAGAATAATACCCTGTTTCTCAATTTATTTGTCTGAATGCCACTAACATAGGTTGCACATGAGGCATTTTGATGAAATGGACCTAAACAATTCCTTTATCATCATTCCAACCGTCTGTGCTTAAAAACATGTTTTCGTATTAGACTCGCTGGCCGTATAGTGGGATATATTTCTGTTCAAGCTGAGAATTAGAACTATTATTTTCTTCCTGTTGGTTAAAAGGGTTCTGTTCAGTTTTTGGGGTTTTTTTGTCATGTTAATGGGACAGATCTTTAGGAATGAAAGGTCAACTGTTTGAATTGTCATTCTTTAAACCTGTCAAAAGCCAGTGTTCTACTTTGACGAAATATGATGTCTAATTATAAAAGTCCATAGAAATAGTCTTTGCAAAAAATCCTTTGTGTTCTGAAGAAGCAGTTCAAACTTTCTGATTAGTTCTTTATTTCTCTTATTGGTTTCATGAATATAATGAGGAAACATTTGTGAAAGGGGTTATGTTCAATAGCATACTGTAAGGATTCATGTTAGATTGATGTAAATTTTTTGCTGACACAAAGGTGATTGAATTAGTAAGTTAAGAAAAGTCACGTTATGTGTGGAAAATTTTCTGTGTGATGTAGTTAAATGGTTGCAACAGGACAGGACATGCTTTAATAAAGCCAAAAAAAAAAAAAAAAAGACATGGGAAATAGGAACAAAGGTCAGACCTAAAGAAGTGCCTACAAATCACACAGCAAAATGCTGGCAAGATGGATTTGTTCCCCTCGGTACTGGCAGCTCAACTTTGATTAGGGAAATAGTAACTTCTTACTGACTGAAATCACAGGCAGCATGCACCAGTGCCTGCCTGCACCTGTCTGTGTAGGCAGCCCTGACTTTCTGACACCTACCTGCAGCCTCACATCATGCTAAAGGAGTGGAAAAGGAGGAGTTGAGCATCTCCTTCCAGAGGCACAGAGAGGGAAAAACCCAGTTGCTGACTCCAGTAATGTGATGCTGAGGGCATGAAAGCAAAAGCAGATATGCAAAATTAATAGTCTTCAGAATTTGGTCCCTTCTTTATCTGTAAGAGACACCAGAAAGATAACTTTCTTTCTATTCTTCTTTGATAAGCATATTAATAATCTCAGATTACCCAAACTGAGATGGATATCACACAACCAGTAGGCAGACATTTCCCATGATTTTGAGTCAGACATATGTATGTCTCCACGTACACCTCCGACAGATTATAGCTTAAGCTTTTTGAGCAAGCTGACTTTGCTAATATTTAAAACAGGTACAGTGATAAATAGCTTCATGAATACAGAGAAATCTGTGGAAGCTATGAAGCTGCTGTCGGTAGAAGTAGATTGAATAATAACTCTGTGCTGGGAAACGTGAGAAGGAAAGTGAATGGTGATTTATTAACTCCAATGAACATACACTGTTTAACAAGTATGGCAAATGGAAGTGAATAATACATGAAAAGTGCTAGGCCTTAAATTTAGTGCATAGAAAACTGCAGATTAAATCCATAGTAGTGAAATAACAAGTGAAGAAGCTGAAGAGTGACAGGTTATAATGGTCGGTGAGGATAGAAATGAACCTGATTACGGATGTCTAGATGTCACAGAGCCTTAGGCACAAGGAAAACTAGATTGACACTTGAAAACTGAGTAAAACTTTTCTGTGTAGCTAAGGGGCCTGTTATGTGTTACACTCATAGCATGTGGTGCTTAACTTATGGCTTTGTTCCACGCTGAAAATGAGTCATAAGTGTTGCTTCAAGCTGTTTTGATGCTGATGACAACTCCGAAAATATAAAGGAACCAGGAGCTTCCTACAGCAAGCTGTTTCCTGTCCAAATAACATGTCAACCTATCTAACCTCCAGGTTTTCTGGCCTGACAGACTTTTGTGGATTGTCTCAAGCCCCAACACCAAAATCTCACTTTTGAGGCTAACTTCAAAGATCCCAGCACTTCCAGAACTCAAGCTGTGCAGGGGATGTTGAGAAAAGCAAAATAAATGAGTGGTAATCTATGAAGCTCTCTGGAAGATTCTGTGCTCTTGAGATCCAACATCACTGATGAGTTTAATTTACATGTTTTTTCCTCTACTGTATCCACCTGCCCAAACCCTTTCACAAACAAGGAAAGCAGTAGCTTGGGTGGAAATACTTGACTCTTCAAGTCTCAGAAAAGTGTATATATCACATTGTGAATCCCTGCAGGGTTTCCTCTGCTGTTCAAGCCTGAATTCCCCATTGAATATGGCTTTAATCAGTCATTAAACACAATTCATTCACAGATTCATTGTGTCTGAAGCGAGCAGGGACTACTGAATCATTTAGTCTGACAACTTTATACCATATGTCATTAAACTTCACCAGTTTATTTCTGTACTCTGATCCTAGTAAGTCGAATTTGTGTACATTGTAGCATCTGAAAAGGTAGTTGAAGTATCTTAATATAATAATGATAGTAACACATTCTACTGGCTAATTGTTGACACCGTGTCCTGGATTTCATAGAATCATAGAATGGTTTGGGTTGGAAGGGACCTTAAAGATCATCTAGTTCCAACCCCTCTGCCGTGGGCAGGGACACTCTCCACTAGACCAGGTTGCTCAAAGCCTCATCCAAGATAGTATTTCTTATATTAATGCTCTCCAGAATTTTATTTATTAATCATATTGAAGTACTGTCGAGTCACCTGTAGTGCTTGAGATATAAAAACCCCAAGATTACAGTATTCTAATAATTATTTAAAACACACCAGTGCATCAGAGATGGCATCAGACAAAACTTGGGTATGAGCCTGTATATTTTAAAATATTTACCCTCTAGTGGAGGCTGTTTCATGTCTTTCTTGGTCATGAATGGATGGAGAGGTAGCCTGTTTATAGATTTTTGCTGTATTTCCATGCTCAATATCTTAAAAAGATAAAATTACTTTTATTTAAAATTATATGTGTTATATATTCATAACATGCCACGTGTAATTTCCAGGGAAGCTAATGTGACCAGAGTGGGAGCATTTCCAGAGAAGGGCAACAGAGCTGGGGAAGGGTCTGGAGCACAAGTCCTGTGAGGAACAGCTGAGGGAGCTGGGACTGTTTAGTCTGGAGAAGAGGAGACTGAGGGAAGACCTTATCACTCTCTACAACTACTTGAAAGGAGGGTGCAGAGAGGTGAGTGTTGGTCTCTCCTCCCAAATGGCAAGTGATAGGACAAGAGGAAATGGCCTCAAGTTGTGCCAGAGGAGGTTTAGATTGGATATTAGGGAAAATTTCTTCACTGAAAGGGTTGTCCAGGGCAATGATTGAGTCACCATCCCTGGGGGTATTTAAGAGGCACTTGTTAACAAGGGACGAGGCACTTAGGGATATGGTTTAGTGGTAGGTTTGGCAGTGTTACTTTAATGGCTCAGCTTGATGATCTTTAAGGGTCTTTTCCAACCTAAAAGATTCCATTAATCTGTGATAAACTGTCCTAACTACATTTGTTCAAAATTGATCTATTCAAAACAAAGGTAGTCATTCAAGGCTTTCTTATCAGTTAATGGAGATATTAGACAACTCGGCTGGATGTAATGAATTGGAGGTATGGGAAGAGCTTTATGTTTCTTAAACAATCGCTCAACAAACATAACCTGAGATTTTCAGGTTTGTACTCAGTAAATATAGTATCTTCCCAAACCCTCCCACAAAGTCAATCTCTATTGTGATTTAGATGTGCATATAAATGTATTTCTCTCCCAGCACTTAACAGACATTTAAATGTGACCTGGGAAGCTTCACTGAGGACTGTTTTTTTTTCTCATTGGACCTCAGGGTATGGAAGTGGGAACACAGGAGGCTTCTGGAGATAGGGCACTGCTTTGGATTTGAAGTTCTCACCAGAAAATACTTTTTTCCAGCTTTTCTGATGGTAACAAAAGGATTGACAATATAAATTGCTTGTAAACAGAACCCAAGACTTCTCTGGTGTAAGAAAACATTAGCCTGTGCTAAAGCTACATTCTGTTTACTCCAGCCCAAGGACACCTCTGGAAACTTACCCATATTCTCATTTCTCAGCCTTCCTTTTTTCATTTCTCTCTTCTTTCAATAGAAACACATGAAAAACGTCCTTTACAAACCTTTGTCTTCACAGGCACCTGAGAGTGGCTGAATGGTTTGTAATCCTATAATTTCGTGCCTGCAGAGTGTCTCATGCAGTGGAGTTTTTACTGATTTGTAAGTGGTTCCATTTTAACTCTTTTATTCCTCCAGTTTAAGGTTACACTGTACTTGAAAACACCATCTTAATTATACTTCAATAGCAACTTCATAGTTTTTTGTTCCTCTTTCAAGTGTTTGAAATGAGTGCATGACTACTCCCTGAGGTTATCTCCATTAGCCTAGTGCAGAACTGCTCATCTTCATTTCAGGTGTAGAGTTTTGAAGGTTGCTTTCAGCAACCATTAGTCATGCTGAATCCATTGGCTACAAGGACTTACAAGAGAGTTAAGTGGTGCCAGAGGACTTGGGCCAGGTCACTGCTTTCAAATGAGTTGTTCTCACATGAGTAATCCCAAAGACTACCAAATGGAAAGATGCCCAATTTGAGGAGTTCCAAGTGAAATCTTGACAAGTGACAGAGCTGCCTGAACTACTTGTTAGCATCAAATGTACATTTTAATGCAGGCTTACTCTTTGTGAATAACTGCCCCGCTTCCCACAATTTGAGGATGATTATTTTAAGTGGGTTAGACTGTACCTGCTCATCCTGCTTCTATACAGTGTCATGGGACAGGAAAGAAGCAAAGTTCAACACCCAAGGTCAAGATGCCAAACTTCAGATATAAAACAGCAGAAGTTTCACAAGGGAAGTAGTGTCTTTTACTGTCCAATTAACTTAATAAACTAACAGTTTAGGAGTAATTGCAAGTACATACTTACCACATTGTTCTCCGGGGATGAAGACTGTGACTGCTGCTGTTTTTAAACGAGGCCAAATCTCATATTCTATAATCAAATGTTCCTTTAATGTGATTATGAGCTCCTGAAACGTGGTCTAATATGTCTACACTAAGTTCATGGCCCCTGAAAGAAAATATCCTCCTCACCTAGCTCAGATTCCTCACTGGGGTCACCTATATCGTTATATTTATCATTAAATATGTTTGCATTTTTTCACTCTAGCACTCCAAGGCCCAAAAAGAGGTCATTGTACTTGACTTTCTGTGAGCCCAAAAGAGCTTGTGGTCTAAATAGGCAAATTATACATGCATTTTGACTGACTGTCTTGACCTTTCTCAGATTGCCAACTTCCCAGATACCTGTATGGCAATGGCTCTCCTGCTGGGCTAATTACTTCTAATTGTGCTGTTCCTGTTACCTTGACTGGCTCAATTTTTTCCATAAAAACATTTGATATGGACATAAGTCAGGTAAGAAATCATGTTCCCAGACTGCTGTCACTTCCTTGCTAGGACAATTGCTCTGTAAGTAACTTTACTAATGGTTTCAGAAGGGCAAATTAGTCAGCACAGTTTGGATGCCTGAAAGAAACTTAAATCCATTTAATAGCAAGAAGAATCGACTGGACTTTCAAATGTCAATAGAGTTTCCCAAGTATGTTGTAGAGTTTACAAAACAAACGTACCCTGTTTCACTTCTGAGAAATGTGAAGAGCATTTTCTCAGAAAGCAGTATTTCTCATGTTTTGTTCTTCCACAATGGGTAAGAAAAGAATTAGAAACAACTCATCCAGGCTATGTCAGGACTGACTCTCTTCAACATATGTGTTCTGGGTATGATTGTAGAGGTGGTTGCCACCTGTGTTGTTCAAGACATTCACATTATTCAGGATAATAAGAAACTAAAGAATAACTACGAGTAAATGATGAATGAGAAGGAAGTTCAGTGTTGATAAATGCGAAGAAATGCACTTGAGAGTAAAAAATCATAACTACGTATACAATTATCAACTGACTTGCACTGTCAGAAATTAGATCCTGAGCTTGTAGTCGATACTTAGCTGAAAATATCCGATCAGTGTTTGGGAGTGATTAAAAAACAAAGTGAATTTTGTCAATTATTAGAAAAAGCATAAAAAATAATGAAGAAAATGTTGTTCATCTTTATGTGTCTATACCTTGAACAGTACAATTCCAGTTCTTCTTTTCAGGTAAGATATGCTTCAAATAAAATGGGTGTGCTGGTTTTAGTCAGGGTAGAGTTAATTCTCTCCATGGTGGCTGGTATGACCCTGTGGTTTGGATTTGCACTGGGAAGAGTACTGATAACACTGGTGTTTTTTGGTTGTTGCTAAGGAGTGTTTGCACCAATTCAAGGAACTTCTTGTTACAAGCAGCAGAGGGTGGGGTGTTCAGAAAGCTATCCCAAACTAACTAAACTGACCAAAGGAGTATTTCATTCCATTGAATATCATGTTCCGTATATAAGTCAGGGGTGGGCCGGGGGGCCATACTTTGTTGTTAATTTGTTAACTCATTAGTTGGTTAGTTGTTCATTAGTTGATTCATCTGTTGACTTTCTTTGTTGTTCTCTTGCTCATGGGGCTCACTCTATGACTATGGTGTGATGTCTCCCTCAGGTTCGCCCTGACTTTGCTGAGATCGATTTTGGGCTCTGGCTCTCACTACTCAGGACCTCCCTGGGTGTTGGTCAACAGTTGCATAATTTGATTTATTTTCCATTATTTTCATTATGTATTAGTATTAGTAGCATTATTAGTATTGTTAATATTATTACTATCACTATAATGTTAATTTATATTCAATTATTAAATAGTTCTTATCTCAATTCATGAGCTTCCTTGTCTTTTCCTTCAATTCTTCTCCTCTGCTGGAGGAGGGGGGGAGGTGAGTGGGCAGCTGTGTGGCACTTAATGGCCAGCTGAGGTTAAACCACGACAATGAGCCTGGAGAAAACTGGCAAAGAGTGATGAAAGATTCCTTACATGGTATTTCTTCCATGTAAGTAACAGCTAAATGGACTAGGCTATTTTAGTGTGAAAAAAAGATGAGTGAATGTGGTATGATTGAAATCTACATTATCCCAAGTGTCATGGCATTGACTGTTAACTGCATGTAGGGATTGACTGTTAGATGTTTCATCCAGAGCAAGAACTAGAATACATTCGGTGACACTATAAAGTATTGATATAAATCAGAAACAGATCCTTTTTTATACAGTGTGTAAAGGTTTTGAGAACATCCATGAACTCTAGATGCTGCAGATGTTAAAAGAGTCTGCACAGGTTCAAAAACTAACCTTAAAAATCCATAGAAAGAAAATCCAGTAAAGTCTGTTAACTACAAAAACACCCTCTTTTCTCAAGAAGTCCCCAAACCACAGTTTCCATGGATGTACCACTGCATCTTGGCTTGTGCTTTTATCCTTCCCTAAACATTTGCTTTCAGATGTTGTCAGAGACAAGATTCACATGGTTATATGGTCCTTCTGCCTCTCTGGCTATTCTCATGTTGCCATTCTTATGCTTTAGTCCTGGCTAAAATAATTGTTCCACCAGCATCGTCAGATTTTGATAATGCTACTCCTGTGAGAAAAAAATTTTAAAAAAGAATAAAATTATGATAATATTTCCTTGATCTGTCTGCCCACCTCCTTCCATACTGTGTATCACCTCTGCCACAAGGCTCATTTCCTTCAGGAGATGGGTGATTATTTGGGCTTGGTTGTGTTTTAAATTGGATTATTTCAATGCCAGCTGCCTTCTTGCTCCTGATGAGCTGACAGAAACAGGTATGCCTTTTGTTATAGTGTACCTAAGGAGTAAAAAAACATCCATCCTGGATTTTTGGTGGAAATGTCTGTACCCCTCATGTTAGTCTGCCCAGAACAGATTTGTGGAGGACTTTTCTAATCCATTTCCACATTACGCCAAGCAAGGAAGCCTATGGACTGGCTATACAACCAAAACTAGAGAACCATCCAGGACTGAAGCTGTGGCTGTCCTAATGAGACCTGCAAATTTTTGTCAGTTTTGCTGATTGTCACCTTCACTGTTTCCAGCACAGCAGCTATAAGGGAGCTCAGCAGCTCTTATGTCTGACACACCAGCGTTCGATCCAAGCCCTTCTGAGCTGTAAGTCTGAGGAACTCTGTCTTACGCTAATGAAACACACTTGCTACAGTCAAGCACAGAGGAAACCTCAACCACTCACTCCCCAAAGAGGTTACATGAAGATCTCATCTGTCTGAAACCTCTGCCAAAATGATGCCAACCTACATCTCAGAAGAAAGAGAATATTAAAACCCTGTTTCTCAAACTCCATCTCCATGTGGCCTGAGTTCAACGCAGGTGTGACTTCTCTTGTACAGTCTCAGTAAGCCTTGGCTTATTTAAAAGAGCACATTTAAAGAAACTAATGTGACGCACTACAGGTGAAGTAGCCTACGAATTTTAATAGGCTGAATAATACTTGTGTACTGCTTTACTTGGAAAGCATCAGGTGGCTTTGGTGAGGAGAGTGGCAGTCCCTAGGAATGAACACCCATGGATTTTTTTTCAGCGTTTTACAGTGTTGCACAATCACAGAAGTCTCATAGAAAGAGTGCATTTTTTCATTGCACTGACAAAGAACTCTCGAATTTTATGAAAATATGAATTCTTATATAAAACTACTCTTCCAAAGAAATCCTTAAACCACTGCAATCAACAGCAAAATTTCTTTTTCCCTTTTTTCTTCCTATTGCTTGGCAAAAAGTGTAAACCTAGTTGTTTATAACAACATTAGTGTTATGGATTTGAAGAAAAGCAATCCCCACTTTTTTACCACTCAGAGAGCAGATGACAACTTCCCACATTTTCTCATGTCACAGAAGCAGCATGTATCAGTGTCAGGCAGAAGGTGTTCCTTGACTGGAAAATCTCCAGTAATCACAGGAGAAAGCCAGGGAGTTAATCAGAAAGGCAGCAATGACAGAATATTTCTTTATTTCTCACTGCTCTTAGGTCATTGCCTTGCTCCATGCCTACCCATTAAAAAGATGTAGTCAGTTTGACCTCCTGAGGCTTGAAAGCTTGCTTTCAGAGCCATGCTGTTATCTTACAGTAGTTTAAATCTGTCAAATAATGCTTCATTACAGAAATATCAGTGATGGAATATATAGAGAGCTATCAGGTTTATTAAAGAATTGTTTCCCTTCATGGAATACTATGTTGTCTGTCTGTGTCTACTGTTTCTTGCAGTGTTTTCAAGAAGAGAACTTGCCAAAAAATGTTTAAGGTATTAGATCTTGCTGATAAATAATCTCAAACTGTCAAGAAGAGTGATAAAGACCCTGGGATAAAGCTGCCTGTAATCAGCAGCCTTGTTTGCAACCTCAGGAAGCAGCAAAGGATTTACTGGGTCTGGACACTGAGCAGACCCTTTCCTTGGAGACTCTTTTGTTCCCTCTACTCATTCTCCTGCTGAGCACGGAACATCAATCAGTGAGTTTATAGCCTCATCAACTCAAACACTTGCTTCTAGGTTTTAAAAATGCCAACTGTTGCCTTCCCTCAGGAGACAATGTTTTGCAGAGCTGATAGAAATTCTGAAATGCAAAACTGGGGCTGATTTGAGGGTATTAGTCAGAACCTCAGTGGTCTAGCTGGAGTTAATTTTACATTAAGAGTGAAGAGCAAAGTAAAGACATAGAAACATGATGCAGGTTTGATGGGATCATGAGAATAAAAATACTTTGCATCTAATACCAAGTGACTTTAAGAACACCACTCATGATATGGTAGTTTTAAGACTGTTTTCATTATCCTATTGTTTTGGGGGTTTTTTTTTCAGTTTTCTTGTTTTTTATTAAGACCAAACTTATTTTTCTTAATTGAAAATATAGGTTTTCATGGAGGTAAAATAGGTCCTTAAAGATTTGACCACAAAATAGGTGCCTTTTTCTGAATAACAGAAGAATTATCAGCTCAAACCTTGATGCTTGGCAAAACATTTTCTTTTAAGTAGCATTTGTACAAAATATCCCGTGTCTTGAGCAGTCCTCTCTGAGCTCCACCTGAACAACTCTGACTATTTTAGCACACTGACTTAGCTTCAGGCTGATCGTGTAGAAGGCAACTATTCAAACAGAGTGCAGGGACAAGATCTTACAAGGTATGACTGGAAGAGTAAGACCAGAGAAACAGGACCATGGGTTGAAAGTCCTGAGAGGAGGCAACTGCATGGTTTCCCTTTGTCTAGTCTTTCACAGCTGTAAGTGCATAAAGCAGACGTGAGAGCATGCTTCAGGTACTATAAGCGTACCTCAGCTTTTCTTGACTCTCCCTGCTGTACCAAACTATAGTTCTTCCTGCTGTATAAATCTATGTCATCACTACTATAATCCCAGACACAAGCCCATGCCCTGTCTACCTGTTTTCTGTAGCTATATGCCTGTCCTGAAGTTAAAGACCTTCTAAGCCCTACCATCAAATCCTTATGAAATCTATCCAACAAATTTTTTGTTAGCATTACCATTACTCCTCTCTGGAAAAACAAAACAAAACAAAATGCCAAAACCCCTAAAAACCAACAAACCAAACAACCCCCTTTTTTTTCCCTGTCCATTCAAGCTGTCACTATTCTATAGACCATAGTAAGTGTGCAAGGAAAAGTAGTTTCCATAGTGCTGTGGGTTTCTTACTGTTACCAAGCCAGTGTTATTCTTCTTTGTTATTTGGGTCCTCAGATAATGTAATCACGTTTCTGCCCATTGCAGAAGTTGTGCCCAGAGTAACTGGCAAAAGTAGAACACAAAAATTTAGAAGCAGAAAATGAACTCTAGTGGGTCTTTAGAGGGGCACAACATATGTGCCCAGGAGAGTGATAGTCTAACACGTTACAAAGAACTGAGACACCTCAAACAGTATTCAGCACTGGATTCACTTAATTTAATTTGAATTAAAGGGTAAAAGACACAGCTAGGATACAAAGATGTTGGTATGTACATTGAGGTGTCTACAGGCTACATAGCAGGGTTTAAGGGTATTATAGTCAATGGACTTATAATCAATAAGCTCAACGAAGGGGGTTTTTGGGTGGTGGTTTGCTTTCAGAGTTTTGGTGGTGTTTTGGTTTGGTTTTTTTAGCAGGTAGTACATAAATGACTAATAATAGGTTGACTGAGATTATTAGTTTTCAGATATATCCTTAAGTGTATTGACTACAGATTCCACTCACTGAGATACCACAAACACCTAATGCCATTTGACATGATCTAAGGAGTCCAAAACATTAGCTTGGTCTTGGCAGCTACAACATAGGATATATGGAAGAACCATGTCCTTCTGGACCAGCAGCTTGAGATGATACACCAGGATAATCTTGGGCATTTCAGGCATCACTATGTGCCCAAATGTGAAAAAACAAGTCAGGCTGTCGATCTCTAGTTACTATAAAAGGTCTTAGATTTATAGGTCTCATATAGATGCCTATGTACAGAAAACATACACTCCAAAATGTATGTATTTGGTTCTACTTGGTTACTCCAACATAGCTATCTGATGTCATTTTAGATTTGGTAGGATCTGACATCCATCTGCCCTTCCACAAAGGTATGTTCCTCCCCTGGCTCCTGCATTACACCTTCTAGGCCTGCACAGATGTTCTGGATACCCCAGGGCATTTCAAATGACACTAAATGCCTGGGTTTAGGCAACTAAATCAAATCCTAAGTGAAGGCTGCATGTATCCCTATCTGAACTACATGGCAAGACTTTCCTTATCCTCACCATAACCATTACAAAGTACAATACATCTGACTAAAAGAAGGTGTTTACTGCTGTTTTTTCCTTTTTGTATTTTTCATTAGTCATTTATGCCTACTGAGGGTGGAAATACAAGGCTACTGCCTTGATTAGCTACCGATTTGATTAGGTGGCATTTCAAACATCAGGTCCAAATGTAAGTGACCACATAAGACGAAGACCGACAGAAGACTGGGTCCTCTGTTCCTGCCACTCAGTGTTTACATCTGAGTACAGAAAATAAGGTTTACATATGTGAATGGAAATAAAATCTAGTGAAGAATACTTTGATGGGTTTATGTTTGTGTCTCTTGTGGTGAATAGGCCACTGACGTCCCATTATAAACACTATATCAGTTTATTTAACTCTGGATCTGTGTAGCAGAGCTATTCAAATCCAGCAAAACAGAATTAATCTCTTACTTCTTATGAATCCCTGAAGTCTTTAGACCCTCTCTTTCGCTTTTTTTCTGTTTACTTAACCAGTGCAAGAATCAAAATCACATGTAATGCCAAATGAACCTCCAGGTCCTGAGCTCTGTTTACACTTGGAAAGTAACCTCAACATTTCATCACAGTAATCTGCCACTTTTTCCTTTTCCTTGGAAAATGAAGTGGCATTGATGGCTTTAAAACTTGACAAAAATATAGTAGGAATAATACTTGTAGCTTGAGGTTTAGCAGTTAAGTACTGTGCACTGTTGTTAATGTCTGGTTTTTGGGGGTTTTTTTTGGTAATGCAAAGGAAGACAAATTGAATGATTAATCTTTGACCTGTATCTGTAGGAAGCAATTTGAACAACCCCTTTTAAGAAGTCTAGCCTTCTCTATAGCATGCACATAACTTTCATTATCATTAAAGAGGGTTACATGTGCACACCAGGGCATCAACTTCTAAGTAGATATTAATTGACTAAGAAATGATCCAGTATTTCTTCTCCTTGCAGTTACTGTTTGGGAACCTGCTTTTTGCTTGCTACCTTCACAACTTTTAAAGAATGTGTTTGTTCATTTTCCTTTAACTATTTACATGATAAGATTTCTTCAATGACCTGTGCCAGTACATGCAGCTGCTTAAAAATGAAGAGAAGAAACAAATTTTAGTATTTAAGATCTAGAGTTTACTCTGTCCCCATGTCCCTTTCTAGACCAATTCCTGTAAAATATCATAAGTATCTTATATCAACATATTTGACTAGTAAGTTCAGAGGAAAGTGATTATAGGTCTGCAGTCAATATTATTTTGTAGTTGTAGAAAAGAGATTGGAAGCAAACACAATTTAGTTATGTCTTATGTAGTTTGTTCTTTCCTTGTAACAGTTAACCAATGCAAAATGCCAAGCTGTGTCAATAAAGCAACTTTAATATAGAATTTTGTATTAAGTATGTCATCTTAATGGACCACTTATGAATAGAAATTGCCTTCTTGTCACATTAGTTTGCCATTGGGACTGGGTGCAGGATTCCTAACTAGCTTTAAAAATCACAGCCTTAATCATACCAGGTTGACTTTTGTAAGTGTTTCAAATCAACCTATGTAGAATAAGAGTCCAAATTGCAAATATTTGATAGAACTCATGTAAGTGGTTTTTGGCCCTGCTTTTCTTGCACAGAAAGTCTGGGATGTTGCATTTCAATATTAGGGGAACTCCCTATGTCTCTTTGCACTTACTAAATTGTGATCACAGAAAATTCAATGATGTGAAGAAACTTCTTCCTTTGCCTACAATGCTGGCTCTCTGGAAATCAACAGCTACATGATGCAATGTACCTCAACCTTCAGACAGGTCATTTTAGGGTAAGACTATAAGCATTCGAGGGATGATCTGAGCAAGAGTTTGGACAAGAGAACCTTCTGAAATCCCTTCCAACCTGAATTATTCTTCAGTCCTGTGAACATATGAATGCCTATTTGTCCATTCCTCTTTTTTGACTACAATAATAGTCTTATTGGTTAGCTCAGACATGGCAGTTAAAAGTTATATGGGATGTCTTCTACCTTTTACTTCTGTTGGTGATTTTCAAAATAAGAAAAAGGATTTTGTGGGACTGTGCTGCAAGTTCAAAAATTAGACAGTAGTCTCTTCCTTGCATCTATTTGATATTTAAACTGAAATCATCATAGCAAGTCTTGTCTTTGGAGCTGAATTTTTCTAATGTGGCAGGTGTACAAGAGAGATGAGTTTTGCATCCATCTCTTCTATGTTGGGCAGTAGTTCAACTGTGCAAAGCTTAACTCTAGAATCAGGGGCATTTGTCCATCTGATGTATACTTATCTTTCTCCTGTATTTATTTTTTTGCTCTCCTTGCTTATGTTAAATAAATGCTGGCTGGTACTGTCAGTTGCTGACAGTGCTGTAGGCTTAAATGTAAAGAAGGCAGAGCTGATTATTTTTCCCCTTGGGGGTTACCCTTTGGCCTGAAGACACTTCTTTTAAAAATAGCTTCTCTCTGCCTGATGCCATTATTATCACAGATACAATTTCCAACTTGACTGTCCAGATCAGATATGAAACCTCTGTGTTCAAGAGCAGCACGCTGCATGCCCTGCTTTCCCATTGTGTTCAGTCAAGTTCTTTCCATGGGCTGTGTGGCAAGATTTTGTGGTATTGTTTTGCTTAGTTTCTGTGTATCTGATCGTGCTTGTCATACAAGAGCAAAAGCTGAGAGCAAGATGCTAGTGAGCCTGGAATATATGCGTATAAAACGGATGTTCTGCTTCCCTAAGTCTGCCCAGACAGTGTTGGCAGGCTGGTGGCACTTTCATTTGTATTTCTCAAACAGAAAAAGAGAGGAAAGCAGCAAAACCAACTTAGTAGTTGAAACATAATATTGGGAATGTTTCTGCAACAGACTCCTATTAGCTCAGAAACGTCATTTAAGATCCCTGCCTCATTTTAAGCCTCTAGTAAAATGAGCATCTGCCTATTTTCAAACCAGAAAATCTCACTGCAATCACCAAGAGCAATGCTAGATACAGGTGACGTGAGCTGTTCCCAGAAGTAGCCACAAGTTTTACTGAGTACTTGAGGAATGAACAGTTTTATCCCTCTCTAAATAGTGGAAAAGCCAGGCTCATTACTATCAACTAAAATCTGTGTTTTCAGTTCCACTCTGGGATATCAACTCCCATATTTAATAGAGATTAAGGAAGAACCATCAATCCCATATGAATGGTACTGTAAGAATCTGATACTACTGACCTGGCCATCAAAAACTGCAAGATGTATTAAAACATAGCACAGCTTTCCCATCTATCTAGAAAATTAGATCAAAGGTACTGTCCATGTGTTGAAACAATCTATGTTTAATGATTTTCCAACGTGGTACAGTGTGGGTAAAGAACTGTTGATGAACTCCTCAGGTCCCACAGAAAAGATGACTAGTGGTGGAGTAGTCAATTGAAAATTATTTGGCCTCAGTGATTTTGAGACTGCATTCCTCTCTCATCCTTTCCTTTCCTAGACGTTCCTACATAAATTACAATAACGGAGAGTTCAAGATTCAAGCTCCTGAAATAGGAAGAGTAATAATTCAAGTTCATTTAATTGAATGTTGGGTTTATAATTAGGTTGTATACAATTCAGTACAGTACAACTATACTGTACAGCCTACTTTCTTCATAGGGATGTTTTGATGCTTAATCTGTGAATCATGATGTGTTCCTTAGGTAAAAGATGCTCTGTAGTATTCTGTAAGGCCTCAGGCATGAAAGCATCATTAATAATTTAACAATAAAAAATATGGTTACCCTAGAGACTGTCAGATATCTCTGGTGGTAGAAATACCTACACAGATAGGTACTGTAACGTTGATTGAATAATTTATTTGATTAATTTCTCAGGATATTTAAATACGTTTGACAATGTCTTTCATTATTCACCTAACTGGTACATCTCTCTTAAACTATTATCTCAAGCATTCAAAAGCTGCTTACTCTACAAAGAGCTTATTTTCATTAAAAAGTAAGAAGTTGCTTTGCAATGCCATCTAACATCAACATGTCCAGTGAAAAGTTTTCAGAGTTTCACTTAACTAGGCAAGGTGTTCAGAGAATGTGAAACAGTTATTCAAGCTTTATCTTAAGTGATACAAACTATCATAGACATTCTGTAAAGTTTTCTTAGTGAAGACTTTGTGTCACAACCTAGTCCAGGATGTAATTGAAAGTTTCAAAAACAGGTGTGTGAGGTTTGTCTGGCTTTCTGATGGTAGAAACTGTGGCCTTATCATCAAGGCAACTGTCAGGTTGTCATCAGATTATGGCTTTCAATAACTTCAGTGCATGATGTGAGTTGAAGATGTATGACTTCACTGATCTACAGATATTCAGGGCTGATGCTGAAAATTCACACTGACCCACCATGCGAAAACCACTTGGTTTGGAACTTTAGCATATAGCTTTACGGTGTGATGATTTCTGGAACCTCTCTTTGAGCATCTAAGGTTTGTAATACCTATCCTACTCTCAAATGGATGGCAACACAAGCAAGAGCAATGTGAAGCATTAAATATAAATGCTCATGAATTTAGTTTCTCTTGGAATTTTAGGGTGATGACTGACAGGTCAAGGTTCACAATTTATTTGCAAACGAAAAAGACCATAATAGATGGAATTGACCCATCCTACCATCTGCTGTACAGATGTAAGTTTATATAACAGCTCCCAATCCTTCCTGCAGCAATCTAGCCTGTAAACAAACAAGACATTTACTAGACAAAAAGCAGGCACAAGCAGATTAGATGACTTCTCTAAGGTTATAATGATGGTTACCAAAAAAGATTTCTTTCTGGGATAGGCTTGAATCTCAGATCTCCCAAAGCACCTTTTAGTGCTACAAACTCATCCTTCTTTGCTGGATATTTGGCTTAGCTGAAAGGGTTTAGAAGCTCTTGGTAAAAAGTATGGTGAAGCTGAAGATTTCATCATGGAAAATTGTCAAATACTCAGTAATTCCTGATACTGAAATATTGTGCCATTAAAATATTCTTTTAACAAGGTCTACATTGTTTTATTCAGTAATGGAGTAAGGAATGGATGTGACTTATTTGCTTTTGTTTTCTTTCACAGATGATCATATAGTAAAGGTGAAGGAGACCCTATTTTTTAACAGATCAAAGCATTTGTTTTACTATTTAATTCTTTGGTACTGGCTCTCCCGAGGCCCCTGCTGCTATGAGCTAATGCAAATTACATCAGGAAATCCAACGGGCTTAGTAAACACTGAATATTAATTCAAGATGTTTTTGAAAATGCATAAACAGCATCAGTCCCAAAATCCAGAGCAGAAGCAAATAACAATGTTAAATTGATATGTCAGAATTCTATGTGGAGTGTTGTTTTGGCCATAAAAATCAGCTTTTTCTTGCCATGTTGAATGATCATGTTGTTCTACTATAATACATGAATTCTAAATTGTTGAGCCATATCCTTGCTTCCCCCACATTATACCCGGGGCTTGCTCAGGTTTCTAAGAGCTGCTTTTCCTGTGTTGACCGGTCTGGTTTTGTCTAGATCCACCCAAGAAATATATTTTTTTGAGAATTACTAAAGTTTTGTGATCATGACTCAGAACAAGACTCAGAAAACCTACAGCTATTCTCCAGGTTTTATCAAGCACTCTAGTTAAGTCACAGCATTGCTGTTGCCCACCTGTGAATATTTTTTCCCGCTTTGGCCCCGTCTCAGTATTGGATGGTTTAGGAGAAATTATTTCCATACTTCAGGTAACACAAGAAGATCCAACTATCAGCTGTTTTCTGCTAGAAAAACACTTGCAGATCAGGTCAACCCTATAAACAACTTCATTTATGAAAGTCAGAACAATTACTATTCAGCTAAGAATCTACCCAATCTACAGCTTGAAAATAGGAAAGAATTTGTCATTAACAGAAGTTCTTACATCATCATCAAAACACCCTGATATTCAAAATATCATCTGTGGCTGGTCTCAGCATAACATACTCAGTTGCAGTTTTCAGTAAGTCTGACACTACTCAGAAGCTGTAGAATCAATAAGAATTCTGAATTCTAGGCTGGACAGTTCTGAGCAAAATGGTCCAACACCGTCTTTCAAAGGACCATTAACTGACTGACCGAAGACTGTTTTGTATTTCTTTTCAAATTTGCTCTGCATGCTTCATTCAGGGGCAGAGAGGGGTTGTCCTAATACTGAAATGGATAAGAAGAATGTGTGAACATGCAGCCTTCTTTACTTTTCCCATCCATCATTACATATTTTATTATTCACCTTGGGAATCTTATGTAAGACATGATATCATAATGCATGATCTACATTAGTCTGGATCGGAAAGACTGAGATCCTGGTATCATGGCAAATGCTCAAACTCCATTAATAAAATACTCTATATTAAAGAGTGGGAAAGGAATTCACATTGTGTAAGCAATGATTTCGCTAAATGTAAAAGATCTAGTGATACACAGAAACTCATCAGATGGCAACAGTAGATAGTGAGCAGTTTTCATTCTCTAGAGTGTGCAGCTACTTTCCTTGATATTCTAGAGATGAAAAAGCCAATTTAAATATTTTATAGGCCTCTGACCTCGACTGATACCTTGAATTGGTCTAACAGCCCGCAGATGAACTCAGGCTATCTCACAGCTCATTGGAGACATTCATATAAATGCCTTGTGAAACCACTAGCAATTGCCCAATTGCCCAATATGACAATCAGAGCTCCTCGAGCCACAGGTTCCACTTTGCAGGATGGAAAAGAAGCGTGATGCACTCTGACAGCAAAGGAACATCTTTTTCTTTCTCTATTAGCCTTCCTTTTGGAGACGCTGGAAGACACATGATGTTTCCAGGGTCTATTGACAACAAAAGCAGTTTGATACAGAGTTGTACTCAGTTCTTCTACAAATATAAACTCAAACCCAGTATTACTGGTTATATCAGTTATACACCTGGGTATTTTCTGCCAGAAGGTATTTTGAAGACAATCATTTCTACATTTGTTTCATAAATGCATCTAATTTTATGTCTGTCATATTGTCAGCCATAACTTTTGCATCTGCAGATGCTAAATGTAAAACAGCATTGCCACCTAAAAATTTCTCTAATAAGCACTGGTTTATGGCTAACTAAATATACCTTTTTAATAGATGATTTGCACAGTAATATTTCTTTCATTCCTCCCAGTTAGAACAAGAATGAAAGGTAAACCCAATGTGTCAGCAACAAAATAATTTGGTGAAATTTAAAAATGGATGCCTGCTAGAAGGTGCCCTGGAATTCAAACACTAATACCAATTAATGGAAGAGTTCTTGTTTCAATCAATATCTTTTTTTTTTTTTTCTCAAGAAAGGATTAATTCTGATTAATTTTCCTTTGTATTTTTTGCTCAAAGTAAATGTAATGGACATTTTTTCTGGTAAGTACAAAATGTATGTTAAAATATTCCTTGCATAAAATATTTTACCGTTGCTTTTATTTGTTTTTCAATTTTGTCTTTGACAAAACAGATTTATATATTTTGTCTGAGAAATTTACAAGAGAAAGTAAATGTACCCTGAATTTTAATTATTTCTCATGCTAGTAATGTACTACAATAAATATCAGATATATAAACAAAGACAGAGAGAGATGTATTAAACTCCTGTGGCCACCCTGGGAGTCATTAGCTGAACTGATAATAAAACTGAAGATTTCATGACTTCTAAGCTTATGTTTTGATCACAAAACTTCAGTGTTTTTGTAGAATCCAGCAGTGAACTGTCTTCTGTTTTAATATAGAAGCCAATCCTAAGTCATGTAAATGATGTGTAGTTTCCCAGATGAACATTTACCACTATATTAAACAGAACTCATTAACTTCTATGGATGCTTAGCACTTCCAAGGTGTACTTTGTCTTTAAAGGCATATGTGAATTTACGTAAGCCTCACACTCATGGCAATGGTCACTGGACAGAATACAGAACACTTCAAATACAGAAGTAAATGTCTACATAAGTTTTCAGAGAAGTTGAAAATGTTGCCAATTTACCAGCACTTAATTTTGACCAGGAGAATTCACAGGAGACTGTTTCTAGTAATAATATTCTTTTTACACTAAAATTAACACTAAAATGATATTAAAGCACAGAAATCATAATTTTGCTAAAGCTAGTTATGGATAACATAAAAATCTGTATAAGTGACATCAGATATCTCTAGTTACAATGAATGACTTTTTTTTTTTTTTTGGTCAAAATAAAACCATCTTCAGTAAGAATTCAGGGAGATGATTTGGTAATTCACAGAATCTATATGGATCAATGGACAATAAAACATTTGCTTACCCTTAGTAGAGTTGAAGAACTGTTTTCCATATCCATATTGTATCTGAAAGCTGTTTGCGTTTTTAGTTATGAGAAGGTCTTTGAAAAGTATTCAGGATCTAAACCGGTTGTTTCCAAAATGTATTTTGCTTTAGCACAATAAGGAAGGTAGCTAAATTCTGATACTGTAAGTAAATTCTCTTGGCTGGTTAAGCACCGAATTGGGATGCAGGATGGAGTGTGAACTTCATTCCATTTCAGCACAAAGGAATGCACTAGAAAGGATGTAGCCTATATGTATCGGTTGTGCTCTGTTATATGAATATTCACACAATAAGAAGTAAACAGGGTTATAAGGACATGACGGATTAACTTTGCTACTTTTAGGTAAAAGATGTTCTATATTTAAATGATTACACACTCTAAAAGCTGAAGAGGTTAAACAGAATTACTCACATAATAAAAAATATTGCATCAGTCTTGACCTGTGTTCTTTTATTTTTTAAGCTGTCTATCCTTAATTTATAAGAAAAGTCCTATAAGCAATCAACGTAATTATTTCTAAAGAGGAGTCTGTTAAGTTTTTGGATTTCTTACAAGGTAGTGGTTAGCGATAGAAACAGAGCTCAAGGAGTCTTTTTTTTGTTTGGTTGGTTTTTTCAGAGTGAGAAATAGGAAACAGGAAATATGATATTCAGTTATTTGTAGGTTTCTTTTGGTGAGTGTGTTTGATTTGGTTTTGTTTGGTTGGTTCATTTTGTTTATTGTTGGTTGTTAGTTTTTAATCACTCTTGTTTCCTTACTACTTTGTCTAGATAAAGATTAATCTATATGCTCAGGAAGTCCCTGGATTCTATTGTCAGGCTTCCCAACAACACACCATTTCTCTGTTCTATAGTTTTATCCTTTTAAAGCATCTTGCATTAAATGTTACATATTTGTTGCTACATTTCTGAAGTCATGGCTCGAACTGTATTGTTTTCTGAAACAAACTTCTTTTTCTCCATTGAATTCCTGGTGAGTGTGATCTGTTCCTGGGGCTCATCTTCATTGCTAATGCTAAGTAAACCCCTAGGTGTTCTTACTCTATTGTATTCTTATTAAGCATGTGCTGGTGGGGGAAAAAAAAGAATCAATGTTGAAAGTTTAAAAAAGAAGTGCAGAAGATTGTTATAGTGGGATTAGCTGATTTATTATTGACCTAAAGTGGATTTCTGGGACCTCTCTACAGTCAAAAGAAAGAGATTTTTGCCTTTGATATACTTATCCCTGTGCACTATTGAGGAAACCTTGCTGACTGGTAAAGCCTAGGTGGCTGAATCTTAGTTGGTTAAGTGTAGATGAGACAAATCCCAAACTTAGTACAAATGTTTCAAATATTTAGGTACTATTGGACTTCCTAGGCTTTCCTGGGATTGAACAGGGTTCATACAGATACTTTTCTTCAGTGCAAAGTTAATTAAAAAAATCTTTTAGGATTGGCCTACCTAACAAATTCTTATTCTCCTAGATACCACAGAAAGGAATAAACACCTGGAAACAGCCTGTGAAAAAATATATATTGCAATGCCTTTGACATCTAAGTCCTTGCCTTGCTATGAGTAAGAGGTATTGCTGCCTAGCCTGTGTGTTGATCTGTATGAAATGGTTTTTCAGTCTGCTTCTTAGTGGGTTGAATCATAAAACTACTGGCACCTTCAGAATTGAATCCTGAAAGATGTTGAGCTCCATCAGTTCTCATTGCTTAGGCTGAAAACTGATGAAATTCAGCAACTTGTCAATACTCAGTCCCATCTGAGTTGCTAAGAGTTGTACAGACAATGGACATCTAAGAGACCATTGAGGAACCATGTGGGAATCATTTAAGTACCTGCAAACATCACATCTCTTCGGCAGTGAGCAACCTAAACATTAGCCATTCTCCTGTTTTCTGCCACAAGCACTTTAACATAATATGCACTGAGAGTAAACTACCCTTCATTTTGGCCCACATTGTTAAAATTCTTGGATGGAGACACATAAATCAGATTCTTCACACTGCATTGATGTGATTTTTTTAGCCTCCGCCAAACACTGGTTCAGTAATTCCTAAAGTGCTTGCAGCTTACAATGCAAGATGATTGACAGCCATTAAAGTGCTATACCTTGCCTTTTGAGAGAGGAAAAATGCATTACTGATGAGAACTAGAAAAATTAACTATGAAAATCATGAAGCTAGCAATTGATTACTATTGGCTCAAGCAATATTTCTTTTCATCACGTTTAATCGTGTGCTGAGGCTAGAATTCCTGTCCCATTAAATAAGAACAAGGACACTGTATAGAAACATCCATCTTTCCAGCATGAAAATTCAACTCTGCTTAGAGCTCTGCTGCTGTTTAAGTGAATTTATACTGACGACTCCGATGGCTCATCAGATCAGAATTGGTCTTTTATCCTTGCCTTCATGTTTCTGACCATGTCATCTATTTTTCAAAATTTTAAATGATTATTTCACTTCTACATCCAGGGCAAAAGATATTTTCTTTTTCTGGAGAAAATACTTCTCCGTCTCTCTGTGTTTTGTTTTTTTTAAGCTGATGCATTGTTTTCAAGGGCTCTGGGTAGCACATCACATAACAAACCCAGCTCATTATTATGCATTATCTACTGCTGCTTGCTGCAATGCAATATTTACACTTTGGCATTAAGGCAGGAGACGGCCCTCGTTATGCAGCACAGCCACTGCTGATAGATCGACACAACGGTTTTTCAGAAACATGAAGAATTGAAAATGGTTCATCTGGGGATTGCAAGTGCTATGAATTCTTTATATCTAACAGTTGGCCTGCACTGACCCAAAGGATATTAGATTTCTTAGGAGCAAACGTGCTATGCTGAAATGTACTTAAAAAGCTCGATCTCAACAGCCTGCAGTGGCTGCCCCCCATCATCACTGGCCTTTGCCAGACAGAGCTTCCTCTCCCTCTGTGCAACCCTTGCTCCCTGCCTTATACCTCCTGCTGGCTGCCTTACCCTTCCGCGCTGACATTATGCAGGCAGCAGGCAGGAGTGGGGAGGGGTAAGCGAATACACCATTAGGAGCTGGAGGAGGTTGCTCCCAAGCCTGGATTTTATTGCCATGTCACTTGGATTGTTTTTACAGCTGGCAGGCCAGAGCGACCTTTGGCTGCCTCTTCTCATTTCTGTTGGCTCCTTCTCCATGAGTCCACGTCAAATCTGCTTCTCTTGCGGTCTTTTAAAGGGCTGCTCTGCCATCGTTGCTACTGCCCACAGAGCAGGAGGCTCTGACCTCAAATTGGAAAATGAAGGGGGGGAAGGGGGAAGATGAATGCTGAAGGGCTGCTGAATGGCCAGCGCTTACCATGTCTTGCCGCTCTAATGACGTCGGGACTGAGGCAGGTGCTAACCTGCTGCTGCTGGCATGGGACACCGCAATTCACCAAGGGATGGGAAAGCAACGCAGGTACCATCCAAGCAGGGAGGTGCTGTGGAAATGAGGGAGGACATGAAGTGACACCTGCCTTGCAGGAAGCACAAGGCAAAATCACCTTGCCATGCTAATGAGACATTTCTCTAACAATTTCTCATTGAGGATCCCAATAAAAATAGAGCAGCACAGATTATTCTCAGTTTGTAAGCATCAGTATCACCCCTTGTCCTTTTTCTTTTGAGACAGATCAGTTGACACATGTTGGTGTTATCAGTGAACCAAATTGCCACTTATGATCATCTAACCACTAGACAATGTTGCTTCCTGAAAAGTCATTCCCCCTTTCTCTCTGCTAAGTACTCCAGCACCTTTCCACACTTTGTGTTCCCAAAGCATCCCTACTTCTGTGTTAGGAGATGATTACTGAAAAATCCTTTGTAGCAGAAGAAAGCAAGATAGAATTTGTTTTTCTTTTTTCCACTTAGACTCTAGTGGATCTTGTGTTTCTGCCACCTCATGATGATTTTAGAGACCTGCCCAGGTGGAAAGCAAAGTTCATGCCATTGCACTGGCCTCTATCACCATGACCCAAACTCAGACCCTGTATGCAACAGTGCAGTGCCTGGTTCTGCTACCATGGCTCTTGTCATTCAAATGAGGGGAAGGACAATTCCAAGAGGGTGGAGAACAGAATCTGGGGGGATGAAAACTGTAAGGTAATGAGACAATTTTTAATTAAACTGTGCATTTCACTAACTGCTATACACAAAGAGCTTTATTGTAGTGTTGCTGTGGCAACCTTAACTTTGAGTGTGCTGACATGTGATTAAAATCTTAGATTTAAATGTTTCATTAACAAAGAGAGGATGTGTGGGGTTTATTCATTTTTTTTTGTTTTTTATGGGCAGCCACCGAAATTGCTGATCCTGAAGGCTGAGGGTCAAATTGTCACTGTGGATTTTAGATGCTGAGGAGAAGGATGGAGAGAAACAGCCATGCAGATGACTGAAAGCCTATGAGGAAGACACATCCTTTTCCTGACTTGCGAATGCCTGCCCTCTTCTCCCCCCAGCCCCATGTCTTCCCACTCCCTAAGGATGCTATACCAATCAGACTTAGTAGCTTAAAAGGCCATAAAGGGAAAAATGTCAGGTGTGAGCTGCTCTGCTCAGCATGACAGGAGTTCAGATAAGAACACAAAAAATACCACATGGGGTTAGACATAAGGTTCATTTAGCCTGCTAACCTTTGCCTGGCAACAGCAAGTAGCAAATGCTTAGGATATGTATAGACTTGACCTTTCTCTCACAGACCCTCCCAGCTCCTGATAACCACTGCTTAAATGTGTCCTTGCAAATCTCCGCCAAATGGTGTTTTTTCCTAGTAAAGACCTTCTGAGCTAGGAGAAGCATATCCTTTCCTTTTATTTTTCCCCGTAAGTGGCCACACTTCATCCTTTGAAGAAAAAATGATTGCTGCTTGTATTGTGATGGAATGGGATCAAGGATTCAGGGCAGCCCTGTAGGCAAACAATGAAATAGAGGCATCCTAGCATTAAGGCAAGAGACTTTCTCCTTTCTTTTGTTCTTTCTGTGCCTTTTAATAAAGAAAAATAGGATACAGCCTCTCATACATGTTTCTGTATAGAGATGGGGATCTGTCCTGACATGTCCTTCTCTTTTCCCAGTTAACTGTCATAACAGCTTCATCCTGAAAAGCTGGCTTCAGATCACCATCTCTGATTTTAGTCACCAAGGCTAATAAATGGAAAAAAGTCACTTGTATAGCTAAGTTTCTGTCAGCCAACAACCCCGAAATATTATTCCTTGGCTCTTTTAGTTTCTTTCAGGCACAGTTCTCATTTAAGTTACTTAAGAATATGACACAGTGGAAAGATGTTATATGTTAAATAAGGGACTTGACCAGGAAAATGAGGTCTATGTTAATGCAACATTTATCGCATCACTTACAATGCTGGATTTCTTCATTACTCCACCCAGCAATGCAGGTTCACTCAGTCATAGTGCTTCCCTTGTTTCAGGGGAAGAGGTAAAAACTCAGAGGACATCTAACCAATTGTGTAATGTAGGAGCAACACATAATTTTCTGACCTGCTGGGCAATTAGTTTATGCCCTGAAGTGTGATGTTTGATTACCATTCCTTACACACTTAGTTTGCAGTGCTAATGGCCATAAAATTATTGAGTTTCTTATTAGATGCAGTCACAGAATTTGTCTCAATGATTTCCAGTTGCAGTGAATTACCCAGATTGATCATATGCTGCATGGTCTGTTCCAAACTTGCTCTCTTTTGACTTCACAGGATAATCCATGCATCAGGACTGTAACAAGAAGAGAGAAAATTTACTCTAACTTGCAAAATTTGGAACAGCTCAATCATGGCAAGATTGCTTGCTCACTAATCTTTGCACTACTCTAATTTGTGTTTATTCAAAAACACTCACACATTTAGAGATTGATGAGAACTGTATTTGGCCTGTGGTTTTATTTAGTAAGTATTTTACAGATTTTCTCTATCCTGAATTGGACAAAATCTTGTGACTTGTGAAATATTAATAAACACACAGACATCCAGAAGATAAGCTTTGGTAAACTGAACTATTTCGTACGATGTCTTCTGTGAGTCTGGAGGTTGCAAGGGATTAAAAAAAAAGTTTATTAGGAGAAATATTTTTTTTACTAGAGAAGTGGTATATTAAAAATAAAGGAACATGACAGGTATTATTTTAACTCCATCATTTGTTGTATTAGGAGATATTCTCAATAGACATCTTTTTGATGCTGACTCTTTCCTGATTCTTTTAAACTAACTAGAGTCTACATTTCAAAATTTTAAAAAGTGAGTTTTCCCTTATATTTTAGTACCTGTCTACATGGATTTCCTCAGAAATTTCTTTCTCTTTTTTTCAACCTTCTTGCTACTACTTTTTAAATGATAAAGTATTTTTCCAGAGATATTTCCAGCAGATCAACACTGTATCTAAAACGAGTTTAAAATTTCACAGAGTCTTACTAATCTTCTCTGTCCTGAGTACTTTACCTCAAGATTTTTTAACACAGCTAAATAACACAAGGTTAAGACTCTATAGACCATGATTCAAGTGGGAAGCAAATCATTATAAGATAGTGATTGAATGAAGAAGAAAATGTGTAACACTGTTTCAATATATCCACATTTTTCTTCAGCAGGATTAGGGGAAAATGTTCTCAGATTTGAGAAATGAGAATTGTTCTCAGTTTTTAAATGTCTTAGTGCTTGAGCAATGAAGCAACATCAAAACATCTACTTTGGGTACCCTAATAACTAAAAAAAAAACCAAAACTACTGGTCTCAACTTGTTATATAGTTAAGTATTGCTTAGAAAAATAAATGCAAAGCTCCTATATGCCAAGTAAATTGAGTTTGTTGAGAAGAAACATCAGGAACAGATCTTTCCAGCCCACTAAGAAAAAAACCCCTCATGATAATATGAATCAAGGATTTATATTGATCATTGTGGTCTACTAACAACAGAGTTGCATGTCCTCAATCAAAAGGGCACAACCAAATAATGGCCATAGTTTTGAGGAGGTGTTTTTCAGTTATGGGTAAGAGTGTATTTTCAAGGATGAAGAAATCAGCATCTGAGTGCCCTTTTGGTCTAACAAGACTTGAGGTCCTATCTTCCACTTCTTAGAGGTGACCCTAACTACAGAATTATTGGAGAGGAACAGGTGAGAAGTCAGATTTGAGACGAAAATATCAGTTCCCTCAAAAAAAGGCTGCAGAGCAGATAATTACATAAATCATTGGCAAAGGAAAGAAAAAGCCATAAAATCCTGGTTGTATAGTAAAACACTTGATGCATGTCTTCACATTTTTGTCTCTGTGGTGTTCATATAGTCTGCTTTCTCTTTAGGATGCTGTAATGGTATGTGTTTGGTATTTGTTTAAAAACAATCTTTTAAAGTAAAAGATGAAATTATTCACATTATCCCCTGAGCAAGGACTGAAAGGAGAACTCAAATATTATGAGTTGTACGACAAAAATCACTCTGCAATGCCTGTTTCAAACAGCAGATCAATTAAGCTTTGTAGTTATTAATGAGAAACCAATGGTTCTTCGTCTTGCTTGGAGACCTGAGGTGCTACAAGATCTAGGATTTAGAAAATAAATATATTATTGATGACAACCAGCATATGTTTTGCATTATACACCAAAATGCATGTGCTCACTTTTTCTCTTAGCAAAGTTTGCATCCCTCTCTGCAAAATGTGGTGAATGACTTTATGGATTTTAAAGAGTACAAGTTTTTTTTCCATTTCTTATGTTGTTGGATTCGATTAAGTTTAACTGTATTTTATCTGCCAGAGGTGGGAATTAAATAATTTCTCAGAGATCTAAAGAAAGCTGGAACTTTCCCCAGTTGCCTGCCTTTTTTTCTTTTTCGCATGTCTCAGAGTTTTGACATTTTCCCTAGTGACAGTTGCTATGCTATTCCTCAGCACATTGGCTGGTGATCCTTGCAATGCCTAAGGTGCTAAGGCATATTTTGTGCAGAATATCTTCCTTTTTTTTTTTTTTGGTCTTAAAAAAAGTTTCTTGGAACAGGACCTCAGATTTTTTTTCCCCCAGAGATGGTGTCAAATTTCTCACCGACACACAACAGAGTCAAAGGTATACGAAGTTAATAATGACCAAAGACATTTTAGACAGTCCCCCGACCTGTTATCATCAAGAGGCACACAAAATTAGCTAGGTTCAAGTAACTGCCTGTGTCATTAAAACCAATATCCCACTTCTGGAAGATGTCAATGGAGGGTTGCAAAAGGAAGGAGAAATCTTTACACTGGCTAATAACCCGGTGGGCCACTCCTTCAAGGATGAGGATGTGTGTGAATATTGCCTTCCTAATAGCTTGCAAACCCAGTTTAATATCTGACACCTGAGATCACAAAATTGTCTTACTCAAAGCATAAACAAGAGAGAATTTATTTTCTCCACGTCTGTTTCCATTTAACAGCGAATTTCACTCGTATGTGCAAACAGCAAGACAAAAATTTCTTTTCACACGTGGCCCCTTATCACTTGTCATCTGCCTTCTCTCCCAGCTCAACCTGTTTTCTGAACACCTAAATTGCCTTATGAAAAAAAAAAAAACAACCCACAAACAAACAAACAAAAAACCCGAAACATAACAAACCAGCACTGTTTGTCCTCATTTTTGTGAACTCTGGCAGACTCAGGCCTCCGGGAGGAGATGCCGGCAGGTAAAATTGACAGCAGGCTATAGCTGACTGCATGTCTGCCGCAAGGATCAGCTCCCACCAGGCCTGACACATGTTGTCACCTTTGTTGCACAAGCAATAAAGGAGGGACAGGCTGGTGGATTTGTAGAGGAAAGATCTTTTTTGAGCATGCTCCAAGACTGATATGTTGAGAGACCCATGTTTGGTTATAGTCCAGCGTCAACTTATATTCTTCAGTCAGGCTGTGTGAAAAATTGATTTTTTTGGAGTTGGCTGCCAAATTGGGGAAAACAGTGATGGTAGCAACAGAACAATAAAAATAACAATAAAAATTGAGCTAAATGTCGAACTTGGGGAAGGATGGGAGGAGGGAAGGGTTTATTGCTGAATTAAGAAACGTCATTTTGCTTGACCCAAAATGAAAAGTTGTGTTACAGGCACTTGTAAGGCAAAAAAAACCCCAGAACCACCAATCACCAAGGCCACACTATCATCCACCTTTCACTTAGGAGTTAGGCACATTTAACCTTGGCTGTAAGATATCCCTGTGACTGCAGAGGTCTGAACCTGTTCGTATCTTTGAAAAGGCTGTAAAGCTCACAAGATTCTGCGTGATCCTGAGCATTCATAATTTCCCTCACTCATATTGTTCAACCAAAAGAGTATATAGTCCAAATTTGCTAAGGTAGGTGAAAAAGCAGCAAACAGAAATCAAAAACAGAAATTATCATGAACTGCTTATCTAGGGCTAGATTTCATCTAAAGAGGATGAGAAAGAAAATAACTAATTTTTCTCTTTCAGCATTCAGGTTTTCATTTGCTACATATTTTCCCCCTGCTGTGATTGAACCTTTTTTTTTTTTAAATCTGTACATGATTTATCCATATGTCTGGGGGTGGGTGACAAACTTCATTTAAAGTTAAATTCTTCAAACAGCATATAAGAATATTAATTGCTGTAGCCAGCCTGTTTCAAGAACTCAGGCTCTGATAATCAGGTCCCCTCTGTTAATATCCCTGACTGATGAATGTCTCTGCCTGATGTTTAAACATACCCACTGGGATCTCACACTATTTAACATGCACATAAAACCATAAACATAATCCCAGGGAAAGTCACATCCTGAGGGCAGTGGATCAGTGTGGGCACCTTACTTATATTCACATCCAGGTGCTGCTTGGACTGGTTTTCCACTATTTGCAATGAATCCACTCCATTAGGGTAGAACATTTAAAACTGGACCAGAGAATCACTTTTGTCATTATGAACTGAGACGAAAATTACCCTGCTCTATATTGCATAGAATGATGCTGAAGCAGAAGTGCTAAGAATTGCTATTCTGAGCAGCCATGGAATATTTCTTTATCTTCTACACTTTATGGCTGTCTAATGCTTTTTTTTTTAATAGGGATTGTCAATCAGTTTATAATCATGGTTTATATTTCTAATCTGAAAGAAGTTGTTTAAATTGAGATAAATGCAGATAGAAAGATTTTTTGTAGTAATAATTCAGTGAAGTTTATGCTGTATCTAAAATAAAAAGATGATATATTTATCACCTGTCTTAGAAATCTGGATTTTCTTATTAATTTTCATCACTTTTTCAGTAACAAATATAATTCCATTATACTTTGTCTGGGATCCTCCAATATAATCTTTATTTTTTCTAGATATGAAGACAAAATCAAAATCAACAACCAACCAGCTATAATCTACAGAAAACCTGCAAACCACCTCATCTGTTTCCATGAACACAGTAACCATCCAAAATACATCAATAAAAATTATGTTATCAAGCCATGCCCTTGGACACCAATATATCTACTTTGAGGAGAACATTCATGATACCTACCTAAATAATTAAAAGACGAATTTTATCCAACAAGGCACTTTTCCAGGGGAATAGATTCTTTTGAAAGAAACATTCAATACATCACAAGAATTACTTCCACACGTTGTAGACACGAAGTGTTACAGGCCATCCTGCCCTGAAAACTCTGTGGGAAATCGATGAACAATATGATTGAACGGCTTGTTTAATTATACATTAAACTTATACGGGAAGAACATGCTCAAAACTCTTCAAACCATTCACATTCTGCAAATCACTAAGCTCATCAGAGGAAAACCCCTTGTAGGCCAAAAACATGACAAAATGATTTAGATCATAACCGAGGAACAAGTTTAAACCTTACCAATGCGTCTCCACTACAACCACAGTAAATATTCCCGCAAGGGACTCAACAAACATTTGATCTTTCACTTGTCTTTTTGCAACACATATTACGCTTTATGTGTGAACTTCACACTCCACCTGTGATCATGGAGATTCTTTCTCCTACAAAACAGTTGCTCATTACTATTTCAGTCCTGATCATCAAAAGAGACTTACAAAAGCCTTTTAAAGCTGAAACTGAGAAATAAAATTTGTGAATTGGTTGGTTAACAAAAACCTGGATTCAGAGTCTTGATTTTGTGATACATTATAATGTGCCTCCCATTGGTCATCAATATCTGTATGTTCTTCTGCAACATCCCTTCTATTCCTAGGTACCAATCACCTTTTCTAGACATATGGCCTAATACTTATCTAATTAAGCTAATAATTTCATTTTAGTTTTAATTCAGCTTTAAAACTCACTACTTTACTTTTGTTTTCAAAAATACGCTTACTTTTTTTGTGTACACTAATTAGTCTAATAAAAGTTGTTGTCTTTACTTCTCTGTGACTAAAAAAAATATAGTCTACTGTTTCTTTGAATTTTAATAATTCTTCTGAATCATTATTTTGTCCATTTATTGCATGAAGATTTTTCACTAAATTTAGCTGAAACGTTTTTTAAAAACTCACTTCCTGAAACTCTTAATTCATCTGCCTATATTTTTTGCAGATAATTGGATTGGATAATAAAGATAATTTTAGGAGGAAACTTTAACCAGAATCTATTTCAGTGATTTTTGGAAAAGAAAGTATATTTTTTCTAAAGCAATTATGAAAACTTTCATGATCTCCAGGGACCACAGGATGCCTTAACATAATTATCAAATGATGTTCAAAAAGTCAGTGTCTGATATGTAATTAAAGGTGATGATTAAGAGGAGGAATGTTTTACATTACTTTAGACAGCTGCAATATAAATGTCTCTATCTGATCCAGTCCTTTCCATCCCTTCGTAAAGCCAGTGGAAAGAAATACAGATTCCTATCTTTAGCTCCTGCATTACTCCTTTAGCTACTGCATTACAGAGCAGACATTTCAACATTTGTCCAGATGATTCCCACCCTAGACCCTGAACAGTTGTTGGTGCTTTAGATGTTTTGGTGAGATCAATCCAGCTGCCAATATGTCACAATTGGAGTAAGGAAGCTGGATAGGTGGTGAACTGGAGATACCATGGGCAGACCCAGCAGTGTTTAGATTGGGTACTCATCAGCTACTTGTTGCTGAAACTGCTTTCAGTTTCTAACTCCACATTTCCTAACAGAGGCTGATTGCATGGTTTCATCCCCAGGATTTCCACATATGGCATACAGACTAAATATCAACGGCCTCTGAACTGAGAGTGATATTTACCCACAGTACACGTGCCATTAACAAGTAGCTAAGAAAAGATTGATCTAGACTCTGACCTTAAGAAAGGATCTGGCAGTTGTGTGTGTATAACTTGTGTTAGCACCAGAAGTATTATCCTTGTAAACTGTTGGGGCTTCATGTATAGAGCTACAATATATCATTTTGATTCTGCCTTCTTAGCTAAATCATACTAAATTGTTTCAGATTGACCAAATTGTTGTTGTTGCTATTTTGCTTATCATCGCACTTTGTTTTGGATCATATGAAACATTGTTTTCTTTTCCAAGCTATTTTTAAATAGCAAATGTTGCCAATCAAGGCTAAACCCTTGAAAGATTCTTCTAACAAAATGGGTGCACTGATTCACAGTTTAACCACTCACATACCATCTGGGGGTTCTCATAACTTCAATTCTTGTCTGGGTTTGGCTGATTCAGAGCAGCAATATGAAACTGATTCACTCCAACACAACGGGTATCTCTATGGCATGGTGTAGGACAAGCCAGCAACAATAGACCACAAGGCTAATCAATCACTCCCCCCTCCTCCCCAGTGGGATCAGGAGGAGAAAATACCCCTCGTTCTTCCCCCACTCAGCTTTGTTCCCCATTTATCTACCTCCACCCCCCCGAGTGGTGCAGGGGGACAGGGAATGCAGGTTGTGGTCAGTCCATCACACATCTCTGCTTCAGCGTAGGTCCCTCCCATGGGGTGCTATCCTTCAGGAGCATCCTGCTCCAAATCAGGCTTCCCACAGAGTCACGTGCTCTTCAGGTGCAGCCACCTGCTCCAGCATGGAGCCCTCCCCAGGCTGCAGGTGGGATGTCTGCCCCACCGTGACCCTCCATGCCTGCAGGGCACAGCCTTCCCTCTCACCATGGGCTGCAGGGGAACCTCTGCTCCAGGCACCTCCTCCCCACCTTTCCACACTGACCTGGGTGTCACCCACATCCCATTCCCCTCTTCAAACTCATTCTCCTCACTCTGCTTCTGCTGGCAATTCTCCTTTTGTGTTTTCCCCTCTTAAATATGCTAATTTTCAGAGGTGCTGACTGGCTCAGCTGTGCAGTGAGGTGGGTCTGGCATGCAGTTGGGGGATGGGAGCTTTTCTGGAAGCTTCTCACAAAGCCCTGTGGTCCTTCCTCAGCTACCAAACCCCTCCTACCACAGAAATCCAACACACTCTATGTTTGGGTCAAATGGTATATAGCTAATACTAAAATCCTAATCCTTTCTTGAAACTATACATAAACAGTAACAGTAAATCTGTGATCCTTCTAGATAGGTCACCTGTCTGCGGTTTGTTGGCATATGGTGGTTTCAGTCTCTGATCCATGTCCATTGAATTATTTTCACAAGGGGATACATTTCCATGGCAGCAATGGAGAAAATATAATCTCAGAATACCTGTAAAATTAGTGCTGGGAAACCTTTGTTGACATATTTTCCCTTCCAAGCTATCACATAAATCTCAGCCCCTCATCTGGAATGTGTGTCCTGCCTTTTCACAGGTACCTTCTCCTTCACATAGTTGACTCCACCTCCTGCTATAATGTTTTAGAAATACTAGAGTGATCCATTTGAATGCTTATAAAAACATTTTCACCTCATCCCCCCCTGCCACGTCTCCATTCTCTTTCGATGTAAAGTTCCATATTTGCAAAGTTTTCAGCAAATACCAGAAAAACTAAAATTGTTTTGCTAAACTACACTAGGAGTACTAGCAAACTCAGCCATTCCACCTGCTGCCTCCCCACTCCCCAAACACCTGCACTTAGCCTGTTTCCCTTTGGCTCACAATCTGCATAACCCACGCAGGGCTGGAGAGGGCAGGTCTGTGCCCTCAGCCACAGCTATGGTCCTCTTCACAATTAACGCTTACCTGTGGTGCTAAAAGATTACTTTGTCTTGCTGAAAATCAGAGTTCTTTAACAATGTACAATTACTGCAGGCAACTGAGAAATCAGATGTCAGATGCTTTTTTTAATTCTTGTTAAGGTTGCATTTCTTTGTTCTCTGCATTCCTCAAATTCCTTTTGCATTCAGCCAGAAATTTATAAAGGCAGGAAGAGAGTAGTTTAGCTCCTCAAATGATATAGTTTTGCAGGTGTGCATATGAGTGTAGAAATAATTATAAAAATTATATATACAGAGAAAAAAGTACTGCAGATACACTGTAGAATATCTTAAAAGGATCACTACTTAGCAAGAAACACACCAAAATTATTGATTTTATTGGGTAAGGAAAAATAATTGATTTTTTTCTTCTAGTAGGTGGCAATAGCTTGTTGAATAGTTAAATGGATTGGATTTAAAGATATGGCTACATGTTATTATCCTTTAACACTGCCATATTAAAGCCTGGAAGACTCAATCCTCTAAATGAAAACCACATTGTAGGATGCCGTTTTATTTGGGAAGAGGATTATACATTCAAAATTATCTTTGGCACTCCAGAGTTAATAACCCTTCAGTGATAATTTCCAGCGTGTGCAGTTTTAAACATTACCAATGGAAGATGGAAGGATTAAAACTTTCAAGGTTGCCAATAATTTTAGCAACCCTCTCCTGTGTTTGTGACATTCACTCGAAGAGCAGCGGTTATTTTTGTGGTTTATGACATACGGCTAGAATGGGGCACTTGGTATATTACTTATGCAGCTTGATATTTGTCTTGTATGATTATTTTTTCCTTCAGCTAAAAATAATTTAATCACAGATTAAAGCCATGAAAATTCCATTGCTTTTGCAGACTAGATGCTCCAGATTTATAACCTACTTACCTCACATGGTTTTGTTTTGAGATTTTGAGATTGGCTTTATTTATTATGGAGTCTATAAAGTAAAATTATTCTAAATCACTCCTGTGGTACCATGAAAATGAAACCTCAGATAGGCAAGAGGAATTTTATGTCTTTTAATTAGAGCTCATGTTGAAACTTCAAATGTTACAGCAAAATGTTCATTGAACAGCTTTTTCTCAAGCTGACTACAAAGGACAGAACCTCAGCTGTTTAGAGATGAGATGTCACAGCTTTTGAGCAGTTTTCAATGATAATAGCAATATTGGAAAAGCCTTAGGTCTTATATAGCCAGGAGCTTTATATAGGAAACCTGTTGCTTCATCCCATTTTACAGCTAGGCATGTTGAGGAGAGGTGAATGTTTGAATTGTTGCACTTGCCTCCATTCTACAGCTGCTTGGGGGCAACACAGTCATGGGGTTGTCCAGGACTTGCAGGCTACCAATCTAAAGTCAAGCAATGATTATAACTTGCTACAATTAATCCTTACACTTCAGGATTTCAGTTATTAGGTTGGGATTCAGAAAGTTTTGTCCACCTCACGCACAATTATCTGACGGTGTTTGGATTTCTTCTTTTTTTTTTCTTTTCTGAAGTATCAGATAATCCGTTTTCTGTGTTTACAGCCACTCAGACATAGCTGTCACTATTTTTCCTCCTGTTCTCTGCCTGTGGCACATGATTTAGTCTTCTGAAGGCTGAAAAGCTTCAGTTTAACTAGTCTTCGGGCATAAGATAGTTCATGCATGTGAAACATAATGGCCTATGATATGCAAGCAGCCAGACTAGATGATCTAATGGTACCTTCTGGCCATAAATTCTATGGAATTATTAAACCTATTAAATTGTTGAACATAAAATACAAGATAATGTGAAGCCAATGGGAGTGGTGGAAACAAAGCATTGTGAGTATTAGACCCCACATACTTGGTTTCATTAAGCTCCAAGCACTAGAATTTCCCTCCGGCATTACCATTACATAGGATGATAAAAGAAAGAGGAAGAAGCTTTAAGGCCACTCGACCAATATCTCCTTATATTTGGTAAGTGAACACACTAAAACTAATTTTCAAGGAATTGAATGTCTGAGAGTGAAACCAGAAAGCTAAATAAAACCTTACAACACCTGCAATTCAGTGGGAAAGAAATATTCTCAACATTCTCAACACTTCTTCAGTAAGATGTATGCAAATTGTACTGCACATACAGGGGTATTGATACTGTAACTCAGTCTCAACAGTTATTGACTATAGACTTTTTAACAGAATGGGGGAAGAAATCACTTTTTAAATTTGAAAAGTTTTAATATTTACAGAAAGCATCTAATACAGTTAATCAAAATCCTTTAAAGTACTTTTCCCAGTTACTTCAGCTAACAGTTATCTTAGTGCCAAGTACATATATGTTTGTTTGTTTACTTATTTATTTCCTTTCTTACTATTACTTGAAGAAAACTTTTCATAATAATTGTTCACATCTCCCAGGGAAGCATGGTGTCACATTCAGTAGAAAACTAAAGTTAAAGAGGTCTTGAATCTCATCAAATTGAAGATTTGTGGTAGTTGCCTTGGTCAAACTTGTTTTAGTCTATTCTCAATGGCAGACTCCTCTCTTTCTGCTCTGCTAAATATCCTTACATAAAAGCTTCACATGTGTTGGTCCTGAACTCAAAAACCATGCAGGTCTTCAATATACAAGGTAACTTGCCACTTAAATTTTAATGTATACATATATATAAAATTCAGAACACAAAATACAGAGATATTGTTTTGTTAATCCCATATATCTCACAGAGTAGATGCCTCTTATGTCAGATCCCACACTCGTGGTTCCTTATCTAGATGACAAGTAGAATGTCATGGCACCTTTCTAGTCTGGCTGTGTAAGATTTTTTCCCACACAAGCAAGTGATGAGTTAGTCTGTTCATGGTTCTCATTCCTGGATGCAGACTAACTGCACATCTGGACATCTAGACTGACAGAACTGGTAAAACCAGTATGAAAATCTGCAGAGTCCAGGGATTCACATATAAAGCCAGGGAGAATCTTTTCTCCAAAAAGCCCAAGTTGTAAGAAGCTAATGCTGAGTCTTGAAAGCTTTACCCAGGCCATGTAGATACATGACAAGGCAAAATCTAATCTCTGGGCTCCTGAGTCATTGCTTATGTTCATGGAAGTTATCTTCTGCTGTGCCATGTCTTGGTCAACATTAACAGGAGCAATAACAAGAACATGCAGGATGAGGCTATCCTAGCCTGTGTTTTGTTGTTGACAAGATCAAAGGAAGTTTGTCTGTGCAAATGCATATCTAATGTAAGCAAATATATAACTGAAATCTAACACTCTTACAGGTGAAGTTTCTGGAACTGTAGTTCAAAGGTTTTTTGAATGAGAAGTTATTAGAAACATGCTGACACTAATTTTTAAATATTAACTCCATGTGATGTTTGAAAAAGCTGCCTCTTCCCTGACTGAACATACAGAATAATTAAATAAGATTTACATCTTGTAATGTATGTGCATAGTGAAAATACATTATATGTTTTCTTTCAGTGTGGACAAAATTCCCAAGTTCCTCAGCATTTAAAATCATTTTTTCCCAGTATCTTTTCTGCCTTCCACCTGTAACAATCAGTCAACTTACATACCTTCAAGAAAATAATGTTGCTGCATGACTTCAGGAGTGGGGTTTGATTTTGGTGACACCCTTTTCTGACTGTCCTTTTGAAACACTGAGGAAGGCCAGGCCTGGAAAGGGAATACAGGATGAACTCAGAAATGGCCTGAAGTCAGACCATGACGGCATTTCTGAGTAAAAGAAGGTCCGTGTTCACTATTTCAGTGACAAATTCAGTCTTATTATTCTATTTTCGTGAGGAAAATAGCTGAGACTTCATACCCCAGTCACTGTCTCTATAGGGAATAATAATAGTGATAATAACAATAAAATCTGTCTTTTTTTGAAGACAAATACATGACAAGATGGATATTTGGGTAGCATGATAATGGAGGTCTCTTAAGAAGCTTACATGAATAAAATACTCCAACCTGTAGTTCACTGAAAATTACAGCCCCTGGGTTTGGCTTTTAGAATCAGAAATGGTTAGTCTTTCTACTATTGTTATTATTGTCTTTGATGACTTTAGGTCTCTCTATATGTTGTAGCCATTTGTACCACATGAAAATTTTAACTATGGGCTTCACATTTTAGGTTGACGTTGTATATTTGACAGTGATTGTTTAAACTAACCTATCTGAACTATTTACAGCAGCACTTTATTTAAGATTATTTGTTTTCCTGATAAGACTGCTAAAATTATGTTTGTGAAAACTGGACTAAACTGCCTGTGGCTATCAAGGATAGCATTAATAATGCCACTTTGAAACAGAGACCTCTTTCTGTGGTGAGCTTCATTTCCACCTAATGCTGGCTCTATAGATAGATGTTAATAAAGAACTTATCCTGGTAGATATTCCATATCTACTTCTCTTAAAGGTGGTTAACAGGACTTTCTGATGTCTGGCAAAGTTTGACGACTTCATGTTACATCCATAAGTATTTTTCCTTCTTTTCCATGTAATATAGTCATTCTTTTTCAATGAGAGTTTGTATCTTCACGTTAACTCATTAACTACACTTGTAAACTGTCACTGAAGCAAGCAGAGCTTACAGGAATCTGGACACGATATTGGCTTTTATTGGTAAAATGCAATTACAAAGGTAATTGGCTCCTATATATCTGTGTGACACTTTCTTGGCACTAGCTTCTCCCATTTCTGGATTGCCTTCCTCTCTTCCACTCCTCCTCAATATGTTTTAGTATTGGAGCCAATAGCCTGGTGACCATTCAGAGGTTATACTTGGCAGGTTTAGGACACAGATGCTGAGTTGCAACATTCAAGGGTTTGCAAGAGTTTTCATACAAAGTTCTCTGAGTGGCTCAGTCTCTTGGATCATGAGGCAATTACAAAATTACCTTTAAATATGATGAGAATTAACTTGTTGATGAACTAACTCCATTTTGTAGATCTTTAGTTTCTTTTGGTTTATTTTTATCTGGAAATGATTATGTTCTCTCACCTTCTGCCCAAGATGAGCTGATGATGAATTATTTTATGTAACTTTTTAATGATAGAGGGCCTTGAAGACCACCCACCTAAGCCTCTGTGCAGTCATTGAGACATATTATCATTTCTGTAACCTACTACAAATAATCCAAAGTGTAAAAAAAAAACCCCAAACACACCAGGTGGCTGAAGTGGGAAGTGGGGGTAACAGAATGATGTGATGCTGTCAATACTTTACCAGTCAAAAGCAGTAATCACAGCCCACAAAATGCAAGCAAATATAGTCACAGTCTTCTCCATGATTCTTTGTGAGAGCTCCCTTGCACAAGATCCATTGTCACTTAACAGTTCCAGCATGAGTACAAACTAGGTACTGGTTCATTTCCCATTGAGCACTACTTTAGACTCAGGTCTTTCCCTGAACACAGAAGAAAAAAAAAAATTGTTCTCATATGAAATAGGACAGGTGTTCCTGAAAAAAGTTCTTTAGGTAGTGGACTCTGCAGTAAAGGGGTTTTACCATGAAAGATGTGACAACATGATGCTGACATCAGCTTCAGTGAGATTAGTTTTTAAACAGAGCATCCCAAAGAGAAATAAACATGAATTCCTCAAGCCCCTAAAACATCTGAGGGTGGTAGGCAAACTCTTCAGAATACAGGTGAAAAAGCTGAGTCCCTGCAAGATGAGATCTGGTTTAGATGTTGGGCAAAGCCCAACAACAGCTTCCTTGTCACTCCTTCTTCTTTTCCTTTTCTTTTTTTTTAAAAAGAATATTTGTAAGATTTTGAGATAGAGATTATAAACAAAGGATTTCTTTTGGGGGTTTTGGAGTTGCTTTATTACTAGAAGAACCAATTACTATCTCCATTTGGATTCTGCAGAGACACAGAGATGTAATTTCCAGCTCTGGACCCAGTGAAATCAGAGGCATTTAGGGGTGCCCACCACTTCTGGAATTTTTGTCTTTACCTCTAAATGAATTTATGCAGGAGCTGGAATACTGTTTTATTATTTTGCAGAATAAAAAACAAGAGAAAAAGCACATTCTTTGGTCTTTGTATCTTGCCTGAAGAAAACAATGTCAAAATTCTTCCATTAATAATTCTCAGGACTTGTCCAGACTGCAATGGAAAGCTCTATATTTTTGGAAGGCCCATATACAATTGACACACGTTGGTGTTCCGTAATCAATAAGAGCATCTGGAAGCTTAATAAGATGATTATTTGGAGTGATGTTACTATCTGTGTATGAAGTAATTGCTTTGTTTTCTGCTCTACTGACCATAATTTCTTCAGTTTGTTAAGGGTTGAATAAGTTTAGTAGTAAAGAAGCAGTCCAAAATTTTAGACAATGTGTAAGTAGAAAGAATCAGAATTAAGAGAATTCAGACAATAGTGTGCGGAGTCAATAAATGTGAGTCTAGCAATATCCATTGTTAACTGAACAGAAATTGTTTGTCTCATATCATTCATTGCATACTGCCTATATATACCTATAGATACATCATGTGCGAAAGTTATGGAATATTTAAATGCAGATCTAATTTAAGTGAACATAACCTTTCGATCTAAAAAATAAACATTCTAACAATAGGAAAAATTACAATCTGTCGAGACATATTTGAGTTATTTTACAGTAATTGGCTTGGCAGCAGCTTCAGTCACAGATTTCTGTTTCACAGATTGTCCCCAAATGAATAAAAGGTTTGCTTTGAAATATAATTAATACTGCATTCAGCTGCAAGACTTTCTCAGGTTGTCAAAGGAATTTGAAGAAGGTAGTTACAAAAAAAAAAAAAAAAAAAAGAAAGAAAAAAGAAAAAAGAAGAAAACAAACCAAAATGAAAGAAGAAAAACAGAGTAGCATGAAATATCTAAGCCAAATTCAAACATGAAGGACAACAGTAAAAAAACACTAGGTAGGCTGAAATAAATTGCAGAAATCTTTCAGGCATATTTTTTTTTATAAAATCAGCCATCAACAAATACTTCAATAATGTTCCATTACAGACACTTTCATATTGTTAGTTAAGGTAACGTGTGATGGTGAAAGATCTGGCTGTGCAGTGTTTATAGATTTCAAAAGAGAACAGACAGGGAAAGCTTATTTTTCCAGTGCTAAAACCATAAATATCTACTTCACATACACATTCATTTTCACCTTAAAGCTATGTATAGGTGCTTAGGGTTCAGAAAGACTCTTTTGGGAAGTCTCTAACTGGCTCTGAGTGCAATATGCAACACAAATGGAAAACTGGGGGCAATTTTGATCCTCTTCACAATTAAAGTCATTACTGAGACCATGAGTCCTTGGCCACTGGGTACTGCATTTGTTTTTCCACATTTTATGGAGCATGAGATTCTAGATGTGCACACAAGGAAGGGGATACAAATTCTTGTTGGCAATGAAATGAAACCAGGAATTCAGTGTGCAGGGCAGGGTCGTGGTACAGTTGGAGGTGGCACCCATCAGCATTGCTGAGGAAGGAACAGATGACCCTAGGTCATAGCCCATGGGCAATGATGGACAGAGACCCCTGTAGGGTTGGTAAGGGTTATTATTGTCCTCAAAGCCATCACACAACCCATTTTACCCCTAAAGACCACCTGTGTGACTACTGAGAGTTGACATTTTAGGTGCCAAAGTGTCATGGCCAGGTACACACATATTCGGTGTAGCAATGTTTGTAAAACTTCCTTAATACTTACCTGCATCTATCTACTTCTCCCATTAAAAAAAAAATAAAAAAAAAAAGGAGTACAACACTCCCTAATAAACATTAATGACCATGAACTGTTCAACACAATTTTTATAAAGTACAATGGACAAACAGCGTTCCCTAGAATATTCTTGTATTGTAACACCTGCTATACTATTTCATGTGAAGGCCAGTTCTCAAGGCATCTCTTGTTGGTATAGCTCCTTATATGCGGTTTAGTTTACATTTGGGAAGTCCACATTTGAACTAGTCACGCTTCATTCCCATCATTTCCAGCAAAGAAACTTCAAGTCTCATCTCATCTCATCTCATCCTGTGATGTATCAGATGGAACACCTTTTTTGATCAACAGGGAGAGATGGCCACTTCAGACTTTTAGAAATTTAAGGTGGAATAAGAAAAAAAATTGCCATTCTGTATGATTACATCTTTACTTATGAACCAAATAAGGAATTGCAACTGTTGATGACAGACTAGGGTTTCCCAAAGTCAAAATCATCTTTGCTTTGCTTGGACCTCAGTCAGCTAAATTAAATACACAAACATCTGCAAGAACTCCCTCATTGCTTCAGTCTTTAACTGACTGACAGGACAACATTTGGGTGAGCTTTCTTTTATCCCAAGTGCCTGTGGGGTGCAAAAGAGTTTTGGATACCCATGCAAGAGGATATTTGATAATCGGTCAATGTTGGGTGCTTTACTTGGCCATCTTGGATGGCTTTTCCTTAAAGATTGGAGTCAAACATTTAAATAGCATTTGCTTCATTTTCAGGCAGCTTCCATTTATCTAGTTCAGGTCATCCAACAGGGAAAACAACAATTTTTTGCCAGTGTCTGTATGTAACATGGTATCACTACATTTACAGTTCACTGGGAGCTTGATATTGTCAGAGCTGATTTACAGCAAATTCTACATATTAGCTAGATTCCTTTTCAGTTCAGATAATTTTCAGTGAAGTAGTTGTATATGTTGCTTGTCCAGAAGAGTTTTGGGAGGGCAAGAATGTAACTGCAGTTTCTATGCTTCAAGCTAGCTTCACAGAGGGGTACGGATTAGCAAGAATCTGCTACTGAGACAGGTTGATGTACGAAATGGAGCTGTTTGCAAAGGATACTGTGTAAAAGTAGAGAGAAGGGGGAGATTGAAGATGTGGCTTACTGTATATCCTAAATCTGGCTGGAAGACGGGCTTTGAACAAGCTGTTATTTTCCACATGGGAGTAGCATTGCTACAGTAAAATGCCAGATTTCATCCATCATAATGTCATGGCTCATAATAAAATGTCTTCAGGGACCTGAGGGAGGGATGGGCAAAAGACATCAAATCAATTTCAGGCAATTGCTACGGTTTTCAGAATCTAAGCCCTATGTGATGGTGTTATGGTTGCACAAAGGGAGGCTATAAATAAGGTCCATATATCAAGAGAGGAAGTAATTTAGAAAAAGGCAGTTGATTTGACTTTTGCATGAGGCTGAACATATGGTGAAATACAACCAGGTTATCATTCTATATATTCCTCACAGAGATAAGCACCAAATCAATACTTAAGAAATTAGAACATCAGTGTAGTCCTAAAAGTGACAGCTCTGGAGCAGGGTCACTCTTGTTTATCAAAAAGAAAAAAAGAAAAAATAAAAAGGTTATAAGGTTATTTTACATTTGTTCTAATGAGTTAGCATTTATTTATGATATATGCAAGTCAAACACCATTACGTAGGTAGTTAATTTTGAAAGCTTGAACATTAACCTTCCAGCAGAAACGGGACTTTTTTATAAGATGCTTTTAATTTCCCAGAGAATGGGAAATTACCCCCAAGATAGTCTTACACTAAAAGCAAGTAGAGATTTAAAATTCAATAGCCTATATAAACAAACATAAATAGATTTACAGTGAGTTTGTCAAGACAATAAATGGTATTCATATGACAGCATGCATGGGGAAATGCTTGAAGATCACCAAGCAGGTGGCTTAGAAGCAAATTGATCTAATGGCTTAATGTTTCTGGATACTGCATCCACATAGGAACCTGTTTCCAGGTCTTTCTCCTGGAGAAAGACCAGCAGATAGGAAGTATTCAAAGGCATCTGAGTGCCTTCATATTCCATCTGGAAACAGTAGGATCCAGGGATTTGCTTGTGAAGGGTCTTAGAAAAAATACCTGTGTTTCAGGTATGTGCCTGCGGATGTTTATGTCCTTTTTGAGCCACGTAGAAGGAAGTGAAAAGAAAAACATCCATGAGAGAAGGTGATTTTCTCTTAAATGTTCATTATGGTAAACATTATTGACCTGCAACAATCACTAAAGAAAGAATTTTGCTGGTTACTATGTAGTTTTAATCGTAGGCAAGCAAACATCAAGATTTGCTACCTAGCAGCTGTTTATATCTTATATAAAATTTACAGCTGGCCTCAATCTTAGCCAAAGTGGACATATGGCTGAATAAAAAAACTACAATACTTAACACTAATTGACATACTTGTTGGCACTAGAGCTGGGTGAATAATTCAGTTTTTTTCTGTTTAGTAGCCAAACAAAACAAAAAAATGGGGAAATTTTGTACAGCAAAATGTTTCAGTAAAAATAATGAAATAACTAAAAACCCCAATGATTTCTGCTCTATTCAAGTGTTTCATCAATAAAAGCATATTTATTTATTTATTTTATTTCCAATATTAGTCAGTGTTATTACTTGATCTTTTTCCTTCCAGTGTAGATGATTTGTTTAAGTACAAGATACTGGTCCTCAGTATGAAGTCAGTTATTTCTGGTGAAAGTAATAACGTTCATTTTTAAATAGTGAAATAAAATACTATGACATTCTCAAAGGACTTCCTTTCATATTTCATTTTCTTTTTGGCTGAAAATAATTACTGATTTCGTCTAAGTTTCCAGAGATTCATTATTGCTCCTTTAAGGCTTTATTTTTCAGTAAAATTACCGTTCACTAGGAAAAAGAATGATTGGTCATTTCTCATTGTTAGTCCCAGCATGGGCCAATGTGCATGAAGAGCAAAGTAAATTTAGGTCTAATCTCTATAGCCAGCTATATCTGATGTCCTTTGGAGACTGTGGATTTCCTCCCTTTGACTTTATTTGTCATACCAGCAACGTGGATGTGTAAATTAGTTTCATGTTTTGTTCTTTCTTTCAGCATAGACCTCATAATGATATCCAGAAATGGTTCCAGTATATAGTATCATTTTCATCGCAGATTTTGGACAATATCCATTCTGAAGCTGTGCTTGCTGTGGTCAGTAATGGTTTTCTTATAAGGAAGAAAGCAGTCATATGGCAGTTAAAAAGTCTCTTGGAGTACAGATTATTTCTGAGAAAGAAACATTTCTGGATTTGAGTAAGGGGATCTGTGGTAAAAAAGGGTGAAAAGCACCTTCAACCCTATCTACAGTATCTACGCTTATTTTTACAGAAACATTGGTCTAATGAAAATCTAGCTCAGCCTACAAACAGCAGAAAAGGTGGATTGTACTTTCTGGACTATGATCTACGATACACAGTCAGTATAGTTAATCTGTCGAACAAATTTTTATGCTTTCTGGAAGCATTAGGCCAATTCCACTCTTGCTATGCTCTGTATACACAGGCAGTTAACTTTTACACCTAGACTTCTTAAAGGTTTGAATTATGAGCAAAAATACCTAGAGATGGCATCCCATATCTGGCCACCACCTTGTTCATGATGTCCTCACCTCATTATATCCCATGATCAGAGGTCTATGACAAAGAATGAGATCCAGAGTGCCCCGAGAAGATGATGTGCCATCAGGTACAGGATACACCAGAATCTTTTATCACAAGAATGTTACCAGTCTGCAGCTTCCTCATATGGACTTCTCCAGATGGAAGAAACACAGACCCAGGAATTCAGAAAACTTTGCAGACTGTGAACTATTAAATTTAACTATAACTTTGCACTATTAAATTTAACGATATACTATTAAATCAGTTTATCTGCATAGGTATAAAGTCACTATCTTAAAGTATCAGGACCTCTGGCACAGACAAGCTGGCTTTATTTTAAAAGGAGGCGCTGTAGTTTTGTCCAGCCACAGCATCCCTGTCTTTATTTGAGCCATGTATAATATTATCTGTCCATTGACTTCCAACAGAAAGTCAGGTATGGCAGTTTGACTCAGTTGTATCTTTAAGTAAAACATTAATTTAGATCTGGTTAAAGGCAAACAATTATTTTAACATAATGAACAACTTATGTGGGATGGTAGTAGTAAGATTTTTGTATGGTTTGAGTTGGAGTTGTTTGTTTCTTTGTTTTCTGTCATGTGAACATACAAGAAACCCTAGAGGAAACCAGAGATTTTTTTACTTTTCTTATGGTTCTCTGACCTTAGGCTAATAGTTTCATCTGTCAGTCCATTTGCAAGCGAGTGGTTAATTATGTTCATGTAGAGAGTTGCTCTGTGATACCTGCGAATGAAAAGTTTGCAGCCCCAGGTGGAGACATCATTTGGCAAAACTCTGCAAAAGCCAACAGTGTTCTATGGCTTTCTACTTGCTGTAAACCCAACATGAATATTTCATCTTATTGCAATGATGGGTTAATTAATCAGTTTTGCTAGCTGTGCAGTAGAACTTGGTTTCAAGAGATAGCTACTTCTGCTGTTAGTTCACTGTAGCAATTAAGTTCTTTTCTAAGGCTAAGAATCCTTCCCTGATTTCACACCATTAATAAAAGTAATGATATTGATTACCCAGGTGTTGTTTAACAAAATGCATTAACAGAAGCTTCTATGTAAGCCTGTTAATACAGTATTAAATTCAATTCACTTACTTGAATGTAAGTGTCTGCTACTCTCCAGTTACCATTCCAAAAGGTCACAGGTCTCCCTTAGGTCCTGCATAATATTTGTGAGGTTTGTACAGATGCATTGGATACCCCCAGGCATCTGAATGGCACCAGATGTTTATCCATAGGTTAGTGAAAGTATCTTTAGGGACTGGTTGCCGTTACAGGTTGAGATAGGGTGTCTAGTATGTAGTGTTCAGAAATGAATTATGTTTCTAACCTCCTATTTTTGTCTACAGGGCTTATAAAGCTCTTCAGCTCATCACATGTAGGATTCTACTACAGGGACCAGCTGAATAGTTCTCATCTTCCTTGAGCTAAATTAAGTTGCAGACAGAAGCATTTAGAATTATTTGAGTTGCTGGAGTGTATTTAAGACATCCTCATGGTGCTTACACATATGACAAGACATACAGGGACCTTTGCCTCCTGGAGAAGCAGCTGGAACCCAGGTGAGATGCTTTTTCGTATCTCAACAGACAGTACATGTCTAAATATGGACAACTGATTTAAACCTTTCTGACTATATTGGGAAATTACTTGATTTGGTTGCAAAAATAGTTATCTACTAACCCTTAAAATGCTTCAGATCAATCCCGTGTTCTCCATAGGGCTGGCAGATGTGACAGAGACCAGAAGAAGACTCAGGCTCCTCTTTAGCAGGAGGTGGATGCCAGGATATCTGAGTTACATAAAATATCACTAGTTGTGTGGTACACAGTTGTGTCTACAAGGTCAAGCCCCGTGTCTATACTGTATAGAGCAGAAGTAGCAAGTTCTTCTAGCTGTCATAGAAGCACATGCAGAATCAAAGGTAATGGTCAAACTCCAGAGCTGAATCCTGCCCAGAATATGATGATCACCTGAACTGGACAGACACTGAACCTATAAAGCATTTAAGTATGTCAGTCAGATACATAAAAATAGCCTTTTAGGCAAGTGTTAATAGGCACATTCTTAAAATTCAGCATGTGCTCAAGTATTTTGGTGATTCAAACCTTGAAATGTTTGGCCGGTCTTCCCCTCTGTAAAACTCAGATTAGAAAAACATGTGATTTTCTTTTTTCTTTCTTTTTTTTTTTTTTTTTTCCAAGGCAGGCAATAATTTTCACTTTTTTAAGTGCCACTTGGCTGTGGGTACTGTAAAAAATGTTAGATCTTGTGGAAGTGCCAATTATAGACAATAATCACTTGACTGTCTGCTTTAGCACTGAAATGCCGAGAACTCCTTGTCCTTGACAGCTGGAATTTTTATTTCTATGACTATATGATTTAGGAAATACAATTTTTTTAATAGAACCCAATTTAATGATCAACAAGAAGGTTGCCCAAATTGGAGAATTCCAATCTTTTTTAAACTAATATTCCTAATCTCTTTATTTCATTTATTAATTTTAAGAATCCCTTCCAGGGCAGCTTGTATGATCACTTTGGATCATTTAAACTTCATATTAACATTAACTGCAACATAGTTTTTATGTAGAATATACTCCTAGACCAAGTTTTCTAAAAATATAATGGATTTTCCCATCCCAAGTAATATTTTCAAGGAAAATGAAATCAGTCTGTACTAATGAAAACCTAATTTCCTTGAACTATTTGTGTGTAAATCAAATGGAGCACAAGGCAGAATGATATTGTTTTATATAACTCTGACTAAGTCTTACGGTGTTCTGGATGAGAAAGTGGAAAAACCCCAAAACAGCTAATGCATTTTGACATATTTCTGCATTTTAGCAGATGCCCCTACAATTTTAAAAATCATAAAGGTAGTTTTTTCTAGAATGTTTTTATGAGCTTTTAATAATTCTCATGTGTAAATAAAATTGCTAGTTTAAATGCACATTAGGTACTTTCACTGGAAAATGCTTCCAACCAAATTCTATGGGGTTTTTGGAGGGTTTTTTGTTGTTGTTGTTTTTGTGTTGTGTTTGTTTTTTTGATTTAACTAGTACAGAATATTTTAGAGTTTTTTTCAGAACTATTCAACACCACTTCTGACTAAAAAAGCGTATGCATAGGTGGGTGTTGATTAATGGTGCTAAAAACACTTTGTGTAGGATCTTATGCTAATTACCCTTTATACCCTAACCTGTGTCAGTTTTAACAATCTAAATTAGCATTTTCTCTTAGGACTAGAGGAATGTGAGAATTGTGAAATTGGCTCAGTAAGCTGAATTAACAGTGCGAAAATTGAGATGTTCTGTCTTTCCATATTAACATCTGCTGCTTGTACTAAATGTGAAGTTCTAATCTAAGTGATGGAGACATTACCCCACCCCCTTGGAGGAGGGGGAGGAGAGGGAAAGACAAAAAGAAAGAGGAAGAAAAGATGGAGCAGAGACAGAGAAATAAAAATCTTGCTACATTGTAAAAAAGTGTAATTGGTGACAATTGTTATCGGCAGTTCCAGGTAATCATGTCTGGAATAATGGATTTTTGACATGCAAGTCTTGAAAATTGGTTGCATTATTGTTGATGCAAATAGTTTAGTTTCTTTCCTATTACTGCTGTGGTATAATGGAACACAATCTTACAGGCAGTGGGTGATACAGAGAGCACATTGCTCAGATAAAATCCTGATTACAAATGGTTCCATTTGGTTTATTTTATATTCTAATAGGAACATAAGTCTTTCTGGGTTCATTACATTATTAAAATAAAACCCCACATTTCTGAAGAGAATAGGAAGCTTTTATTATTATTTCTTCTTCTAAAATACTATGAGGATTATTCAGATTTTAGGTCTTAGACACTGAGTTGATAAACAGCAGTAATCAATGGCAGTGAGAAAAAATTCCTGTTTTCGAAATATAATGATCTCTCCCAGACTTGTGAACTGCCCATTGTTGCTCATTATTATCATAATCAATACCGCTGAAAATATTTCTGGGCTGCCAGGATGGCATCTGTGTAAGAAGCAGCATCCAGACACTAGTGACTCGCTCCAGCTGAGTGCCAGTCAAACTGCAACTTCCTACAGGCTGTGCTCACTGTTCCTGCAAGCATGAGGCTGGAATTAAAAAAAACTTAAATCCAGTCAGTGCTTAAAGATTCAACTTTGTTCCCAGAATTCAGGCATTCAGAAATTAAAAAAAAAAAAAAAATAATACAAAAACCCAACAACTCAATGACAACAACAACTGGAAAGGCATTGTGGATAATAAGATGCAAAGGAGGGAGATGTGAGCTGCACCAGGTGGGTGATGCCGTGTTAACTTAGCCTTAATGGAACCAAGGATGTTCATGGCTGGCTGGGAAAAGCCTGTTCCCGCAGGGCTCCAAAGCCCTGCGTGTTCTGGCTAGGGGGGAGGATATGAGAGCACCTGGTGTCAGTCCTAGAGCCTGCTTCCAGCTCACAGCTATTTCATAATGATGCTGAAGGCCTGAGCTCTAGGAGCAAAGGGAAAGGTTGGAGAGAGCTGGTTCAAGGGCTCAATTCTCATCCTTCACTGCCTGGCAGGAAGGAAAGAGGGGAAAGTGTTTCCTATTTCTATCTTTTTTACTGCTTTTGCTCAAACTTGTAAGAAAGGTAGAAATAATGAGTTTGGCCCCCAGTCATCCCTTCATTAAAATAAAAATCCTTCCTGACAGCCCAAATGTGATCTTTAAAATCGTATTACTTGTCAGAATATACTTTTGTCTTATTTCTAGCCGAGAACATTTTAAGTGATTTTTTTAAATTTTATTCTTTTCATCCCCACAGCATAGTTATATACAACCCTTCAGACTCATTGTATCACTTTCCAAGAATTCAGTTAGAATTGAATTTCCAGATCTTAAAGGTAACTGCTAACAAAACAGATTACAAAAAAAAAAAACAAACCAGAAGGCAGCATGGTTTCCTCAGTTATGGTAGTTACCTTCATGTTTCTTCCTAAACTAGCACAATCCAAGAGATCAACAATTTAGTTTTGAAAGGTCTGGCTGCGTGAAAATGTAAATGAGTTGTCATCCCATTGGTATGGTAGGGTTTAAGCATGTACTTCCATTATACACCTGCTTAATTGTCTATCTGAAATAGCACTTCAAAATGCAAGCATCACCCTAGCCTGAGTTTTGCTTATTAGAACTAAATGTATGTGGACTTCAAGCAGACCCCAGTGTGTGAACCCCACCCTGTACTTGCTAACCCAGAATGACAGGCAATATACGATGTTCAGGGTAACCTCAACTTCAGTGCCTTTTATTAAGATGCAGGATGACCCAGACAGGGCACCAGTAGCTGTAATACATTTACAGATGTTTATCTACCTGCGTCTGAATTACACATCTCTTTTATGATTGGACTTACTGAACTTTTCCAACTTAAATGATTCTTTGATTCTATGCTTTAGCCTGCTGCACAGCTCACACCAAGTGTGTGCCAGCTAAGCATACAGGCTCATGGTTTGCTAGTTTCTCGTCTAACTCTATGAGTTTTTTGTTCACTAAACATGCCATTTACATTTTCTGTTACCATTGCTTGAACATCTGCAGTAAAAGTGTTGCTATAATCTGACAATTAGATACTGGTAGACATAAAATTAATACTTAGGTACCTGTGCATTTTCCCTGTATTTTTCCACTTTCTCTTAAGGAATGATAAAAGTGATAAATTGCAGCTTAGTTTGTCACCAGAAGGAATTTCTTCCCAAATACCCAGAAATGCCCAACAGTGTCATGCGCCATTCCCATTCCGTGATCTAAGACAAATCTTTTTCCCATACTAACGTGCAAATCACCCCTTTCAAACTGCTTTCTTATGATGTTCCATACTACAATCCATACTGACTAGTCAGTGCACCTCTCCATCTACTGGAAGCAGGCCGATATGTATAGGTCAGTATCAGCTTTGCTGATGCATCTGCTTTCTCCCTACAAAGTTCATGTTGTCCCATCCTGGGTGATCTCTTCTCTCTAAAACCATTGCTGTCTAGCATCTCTTAGGACTGCGATATTTAATCAGTTATGTTCAGAGCTGTGACAATAAGGTGGTTCTGGCAGTGTCATATTGTATTCAGTTTCAGTGCTGAACCTTTTTGGCAAACTTGATTTTTGTTAAATATATATGATTTATGTTCAACTGCCTCTTGAGGGTGAAAAGGCAAATTAATTTAATAATAGATTCACTTTCTACCAACATCTGTTTGCAATCTGGCCAGGCTGTTATAAATATCACTTCTCTGTGTATCAAAATGAAGCATTGTATTATTTATACTGAGTTCTAGAAAATATTCCAGAGCGCTGGAAGGATTTTTTTTCCCCCTTAAGTTAAATAATATCACATTTGGACCTTCAAAAGCAGTGATTTATCCTTCCCCAGGAATTAACATATTCAGTGGTATTATCTTTTTGGAAAAGGCTGCAGAAATTAGGAAAAAAAGTGACAAGCCAATATTACATTTTTTTCCTCTTCTCTTGGAAATGCATGAAAAACAACCAGTCACATTACCCCAGTTCTTTATTTTGTTGTTCTTTGCATCATCATAATGTTTAGGAAGAAGCACTGATGATAGAAGAAGTCCAAGTGGTAAACTGAGTCCAAGAAGAACGGTTGAAGAGACATCAATGTCAGTACTTTCACATGTTGGGCACCACCACTCAGCAAATGACATGAACTCGTGAATTTCTGCAGTGCCCCTGAAGACCATGTGCTCAATTGCAGGATTAGATTGTGGACACAGCCCTCAGATCTTTGAAATGTTAGGAACAAAAGAAGCATCCTGGAATGGAGCAGGAGAAGGTATGTCTGTGGAGGATACTAGAACTGGGAAGAGCACTTTGATTTTTAGGGATATTTTTGGTCGTGGAGGTCCTGTCTCCATTCCCAATGCCTGAAGTGGTATCTCTGGGCCTTCCCTTCATTAGGTAAGAAATTCATCTATTGGGTGCTATTGGTTTTTCTGTCTTTCTGAAGATGGAGAAACCTGTGTAATTGGTGACATTTAGTGGGACTGTTATTTTAGAAAGGTTGTTCCATCCTTTATGCTGAGGAAAGCCAAGACAAAGCCCAAGACGGTACACTCCAAGCAGAGAGTGACAAGGTGTATGACATTTCATGTCTCCTGCTTTATCTTTGCCAGTATAACAACATTCCCTTCCACATGAGAGGTGATATTACCTTCCACTCACAGTTAAAACACTCTGCACCTGAGGGAATGAGGCCTGATGTGCTGGACCTGAACAGCAATTCTGAGGGAAGTCACTGGAGGGAAAAGAGGATTCAATGCAACCTGAGCTCTTGATAGTCCCTTGGAAATAATTATGTTCTTTGCCACTTCGCATTTCCAAAGCAAAAAGGAATTACTGCTAAGGCTCAGCACATGTTTCCCACAACAGATAAATTTTCACATCAGTTATGGTGAATTGTTTTGGCTTCCTAGTTCCACAGTTCTTTGCCCTCTCTTCAAATTCCCTGCGTCTGATTTCTCCATCCTCTTCATTAATTATACTCTTCTTCTCATCTCTGTCACTTAACATTTCCCTCCTTTTCTTTTAATCAATATAAAATTCTTGCCTCTGGCCCTTCTTTTCTAGGGCATGGAAGAGTAATCACCAGAAAAGGTGATAGTTGGTTTTGACTCCCTTCAAAGCTGAAGACTCCATCTATTTTTTCAATACTATCTTCCAGTTTTGAAGCATTTATTTGACTATTGAATTAGCAACATTTCTCCTGAAAACTCTTTTCTACGTCCTACTTGCTCATAAAGCATCACTGGCTTTAAGAGGATGTTTCCGAGAACCACAGTAACAAACATAGTAACTCTTAATTTTTTGGTGAGATTAAGATGAGTCTTCAGAGCTACACCATCTCACACCTTTCCTTTTTCTTCCATTGCATTTTTAATTAATGTATTTTTGCCCCAGTTGTGGAAACTGGTATAATATTGTCCTGCAAACCTCTTTCCTGATGTAATTTCTGGTGTTCCTTTACCTTTTTTCAGCTTGGCTATTGTTCTCTGTGTTTATATGCACCCATCTGGAGAGCTGATTAGAAAGCATGGGCCAAACTGCCAGAGGTGGAAAGACAACCCTGCCAGTTCTCATTGGTATGAGAGATTTGCACCACTTAAAATCAAGACCTGAAAAAGCATCTCAAGCCTAACCCTAAAAAGAACTAAAAAGAAGTGAAGGTGGTATGAAGATGATGCACATCAAAGGATATGACTTCTTGACACATCTCTCAGCATCCAAATTACTTGTTTCAGACTGTTAGCATTGCCTACTATTTAAAATCCTTTTGCATTCCTGGATGCTCAGTTGCCTTGGCAGCAAAACAGGTTATCCCAACACGTAGCTGGCTATTAAACTGCATGCATCTTACCAACCTCTGACTGAATACAGAGTGTGCCATCAAAAAGAGTGAAATCCCATGACCTGAAGAAACAAAACAGAACAAAAGCTTTGCAGATCACTACAAGGAAAAGAGGAAGAGTTATATGGTCATGGCAACCCAAACTTCAACTCAGTTCTTTCCTTGTATTTGTACGTAGGGTTTGATTGGACTCTGCAAAATTCTTACCAAGAGAAACCTTAAAAGAGTTCATGCCATTACTGTAACTCACAATATTTAATTGGTGATGTAATGCCTTTGTATTTTAAGAAAGGATTGCATTAGGAATTATTGTCTAAGCAAAAGCACTAATTAAAATATCCCTGGAGAAAATATACAAGTAACATTGTTTAAACTTTACTTTTTTGTTCCCCTACCACAAGGAAAAAGAGAAAGGAAGGAGGTTGCCACTCTCTTTAAGCCAGAGAAGGAAGACATATCCAGACTAGCTTGCCTGAGTGACTTCAGAGCTGTTTATAATACCAGAAATGGGAAAGCTGTGGTTCCAAGTATTTTCAAGTTGTCCCAGGGTGGCTAACCACTCACCACCTTAATCTTCATGCTGAAAGAGGATAGTTATTGTAAAGGATCATTTATTTATTATTTCCATTTGTTTTTCTCATTTTTTGTACTTACATAGGAAAAGTCTAACTTTGAATGCCCTGGGCACAAGATAAGTGCTGTTGCCCTCAAGGCCAGTCATTCTTCAAGGCCACACTGCACTTCCCCAGCATTTTCACCTAACAAACTGGGGGACATTTGGAGCCCTGAGGGTCTGTAGCTGCAAGATCCTTGCTGAAAGCAAATAATGTTAATTGCCCAATTGTGGAGAGGTTTATCTCCTGACAAGTGTTATCTTGAGTTTCTTTGGCAAACAAGATAGTGGATAAAGAGTCTTAAACAGAGGGTTCTACACAAGCCCACCTACCACCTGCAGCCCATTTGCTTGACGGTGAGCCCAGTGAACTAAGTGTTTAAAAGTCATATTTAACATATAGCTGAACAAAAGCAAACTCCTAGCCCTAACATACCAGTCTCAAAACTCAAAGTTTATTTAGAGTTGACCCCACGTCCTTGAAGAATGGTTTCTCTCTACGTGATCCTGACCATGATAATGCAACTTGATACTAATTAGCAGCACAACACCTAAACACCTTGCTAAATATATATGTTTAGGGTTTTCTGTTTTTCTTTTTCTTTTTTTTTTTTTTAAGAGATGGTTTTTTCCTGTGAAACTTTCTTTCTCATAGGATGATAATACCCCAATGTACTGGTTTGAACTGGACATTGCCATAGTTCATTACTTCTTTGACTTTGTTTTCTTTCCATGTTTGGTTCCATAAGGTTTCACCTGACCATTTGAAACCATTTGGATGAATGTGACCTGAGAGTGCAAACATTTTGAAATAGATGGAGATTAATTACATGGGATTATAAAGACGTAGATGAGAAACTAATGGAAAGACAACAGACCCGAGTTTGACCTCTCTTCTGCCAAAAAATTCCCGCTGATCTTGGACAAATCTATTTAAGTCTTTGTTCTTTCTTTGTTGGCTGTGTCCTTTCAAATACAATGCTCTCTGGGACAAGGATTGTTTTTTCCCTGTGTCTGTACAGTGTCTAATACAAGAAGTTTCAGCCTTGGTGGAAATCTTCAAGTGGAATTGCAAGAATAGTAATTATGGAGTCTTTGTATCCAGTGTCACAAGCCCTTAATGAGTTAATAGAGAAGTGTCAGTATTAATATTGAAGGAAGGACAACAGATACAGCCAAGAGAGGAAAAAAACCTACCTTCAGTGCTTGAAAAATCCATAATAGCGGAAGAGTTTCTTGTGGAGTCTGTTTTATTTAGACAATAAGACACTTGTTCAAATTACAATAGACATTCAAACACTTCTTATTAGAAACTTTAAAATCCTGAAGGAAGCTTTTCTTTTCTTTTTTTTTTTTTTTTCCATTGAAGTCTACAAGAAAGAAATGTTCTTGCTTTCTTATTGCCCTGAGAGAGACTTTTTTACCAGCAAGTGAAACATTTGTAAATATAAGTTGTTTGGGGTCTTTGGGTTTTTTTTATATATCAAAGTATTTTGTCCATACCCATTGTTTATAAACATTTCCAGTTTCTTCAGTGTCCTTTCCTTTTTTTTAAAAGCTGCAGTTACTAGGGTGGAAGCTAACAATAGGGCTCTGAGCAGTGCAGTGTACCAAATGCATTGTACTGAATATCCGTGTGTATTTGAGAATGATGAAAATGATAGAACCTAAGTTTGTGCTGCTGGAAAGAAAAGCATACAATTGTGCAATTCTATTGATATAAAAATGTTCTTTGGGTTCAAAGGCTAAGCCTGATGATGGGGAATGAATGTGTTTACATATCTTAATTTCTTTGAAGCAGAATGTTTACCATTTTAGCTCCTCACTGTGAATAGAGAGCAGAGCTTATGTGGTCACTGAAAGCAACAAAAGATTTCAATGAGTTTGTAACATAATTTCCCTGAGCTTTCAGAATACTGCAGCAGTAGGAAAATAGCATATCCAATAAGCTGCTTTTTGTGAGAAAACTGGAGATAGAAAGATGTAGACTAAGAAAAGATCCTCCAAATACTTCTACTTGTAAGTAGTTCTAACGCTTCCATGGTTCAGGGCCATAAACACATAACCATGAAGTGTTTGAAAAGTCCAATTCATTTCAGTTGGACCACTTACATGTTTAAATTAGACAGATGCTCGGTATTCTGCTGGGCTGGCATGCCCAATTTGATACTTACAGCAGAAAATGAGGAATGCATTAGATCATCAAGAAAAGAAGCAATTTCCAGGACAAAGGAATTAGACTGCGGGTATATTCTTATGGGTAAAAAAGTAACTTGCAACATTTGTCTTTAAAGGTTTCAAAACTGGTAAGATGTTCAGTAGCAAATGCTATGTGCATGAGTTTATTATCACTTTAAAATACTGGGAAAGAGGAGGATAGTGCCCTCTTCTCTTGGTGATCCCACTGACACCCTTACGAGAGTCCGAGCAGATCATGAATAACTCTGCTGAACATACCCTGCTTCTCTTAACACCCTCTGGCCCTCTCTGGTACTTTTCTGCTCACCTGAGAATAGCGCAGCAGAAATATTTGTGGAGAGTCACTTCTGAAGCTGCATCCATGACATTTACTTATCCCATTTTATAAACCTGAGTGCATACCTGACTACTATATCTGCCTTACTTCTCTGAAACTAATAATGCTGTATGATTTATCTGGTGATGTTTGCCACATTCCAAAATAAAGGAGGGCAACACTTGCAGCACTGACCTAGAATGGTAAAACAGATGTTTGGGCAGAATGAGAGTGGCCAGATCTCATAGACCACAGTTGACTTTCCAGTGCTGACTGGTCCACGAGATAGCTAAATAAAGCGGTGTCCACATTGTAAAGATTCCAGGCTTTGAAGATATTTGAAAAAAAAAAAGTGGTTTCTTCAAGCTGTGCCACAAGCTGGCCATAAAGTATTTCACATTATTTGTTTTCACCAGGATTCCTGGCTCTAATTTTGCCAAACTACATCATCTTTGACATACCAAGAAGTCTACACATGGGTTTGGCCCTTTATTGACTGAACTATATTCAACACAGAACCAGAACTGGGAATACACACAAAGCATCCTATCTCCTGAGTGTTTTCTTAGTCCTAGGGCCAGGCGGGAGGTCCTGCATGTGGTGGGGAAAACTCCCCAGTTACCTAATCAGCTTGTTTGGGCAGAGTGCCCTGATGAGGGGAAAACCCCATGTGGTGGGTAGTACTAGGTCTTGCCAAGAGACAGGGCTGAAGTTGCAGACTTGGGTATTCTCCAGCAGTATATGGAAATAGAAAAGTTATTTATTTGCCCTTTCTCCCTGCCCCAAATCTTCACATTTTTGTCTTCAGAAGGCCCTGATGCATCTGTGCAAGAAGAAAGATTCACTCAATTCTTAAGATTCATAGCTTCAGGATAACGTTTTAGTGATATTTTCTAGAAAGAAAAGAGCACACACCCTTGAGATGTCAATCCTGCTTACCACAGTCAAACAGCCCATGTCAGTGCAACTTGGTAGAGCCACTATAATATAACAAAACACTAGATTATACATCCTTGTTCCTTTCCCTTATTCTGCTTCAGAAAATTGGAGGGCAAAGTCTAGTGGTGGTTTTGATTTAATTTTTTGAAAATATTTTAATTATTTGTGACTCTGCATTGAATTTGGAAATGTAATTAGCTTCATATAGCTGGACTGTTCACTGCAGACATTAGGTGTTAAGTAAAATGTGCTAAGAAAAATCACAAAAGCTATTGGGTTTCTTACGTACCAGCTGGCTGAACAGATAGTGGGTTTGGGTTTCTTTCTGAAAGTGGACAGGCCTTTGAAGTCAGAGAAATAACTCCTGGTTCAGATTCAATTTTCAGTCAATTGCTGGTCAGATTAGCTGTAGGACTGCTAGTGTCTTACTAGTGATGAGCTAAAGCAATTAGATGCCTGAAGCTTGTCATCTCCTTGTTAACAGGCTTCTGGGTATGCCTGCAGCCCCCTTATTTGCAGAAGACTGTAATTCAAATGACATCTGTGAGTTATTTATAGGAAACCAGTGCTGGAGCTGTAACTCATATAAAATCAGCCACTATTTTCGTTCCCTGACTGAGACACATTTTCCAAGACTCCTATGCTTCAGGATGCTCCTAATTTCAAATGTAGGGTCAGGGCTGACCCGTGTTTTTTGATTTTGTGTTTTGCTCTATTCAGAAATCTTTCTACTATTCAGTGTTTAACTTCTGTTGGAGACTCAGTCCTGGACATGCTGGGAATAAGAAATTTTAAAAAGTGCAGAAATAAGCAGGGGACAGCAAGCAGCCTCAGGACCCCTTTAGCGGAGAGGTGCTGGCCAGCATAGCAGCGTGAATGTTTCACAGAGTACATTCATTCACAGAGCTCAGAAGGAAAGCACTTGGGTACTGGGAAGAAAATTCAGGAGCATATCTGCTCAGTCAGCTGCAGAGATGGAAACGCTGGGTAACAGCAACATTAACTGTGAGAAAGGAGCTGCATCTGCCCTGTCACTCATAAGCAGACACATTTTCTCTGCTTGCTGAATTCATCCACTGGTGTCATTATTCTGTGGGTCGTGCCTGCTCCTTCTATCTCCGCAGTGGCACCAAATCAAACATTCCTCCTTTCCCCCTGCAACATAGAGGAATCCATCACACCAGTTCAGCTCTGTCTAGTCCAACACGACACCTTCTGGGTTAAACCCTCAGAATAAATCCAGCACATGTAGTCACTTTTATTTGTCAGATTCACTTTTCATAACTTCCTCTCACTCTCCTCTTCCCCCTTAAAAATTACCTGGAAAGAGTTAAACTTGAAATGACAGACAAATGTTTAAATTTAGGTTGAACAAATTTAATTAATGTGTAGAACTAAAAGTTAGAATGGTGTCAGTGCCTTGCTCTTAATGTGTATTAGAAGTGTTATTTAAGAATAGGTGTAATTTACTTCAGAGCATAGAATTGATCAGATCAATGCACAGCAAAATGGTGCACGGATGCTGAGATTATGGTAATTAATTAATCACCTAAATATATGTTTAAAGTGATGCTTGATGGAGAAGAGCCAGGAAGTTCAAAATTAATCAGCAATCCAGAGAAAATGCACAACGATTTTAGCATCATTGCTGTAGCTTTTTCACAATTCTTTGCAAATATTAATAAAAATAATATGGTTTGACTCTAGAAAATAACCTTAAAAGCATCTTGGGATCCATTTTTATTACCACTCTGTTATCTTTAGGATAAATGTGTTTCTGTTATGCGCAGGAAGATGCCAGATTGACACATCCATTCAGGAATGCCACACTGTGTTCTCTCTGACTGCTATATTCCTTCCAGTGAGAGGTTCTGTCACCGGATCTTAATTAAGCCTGATGTTGATAAAACTCAAACCAGACTAAACACAACACATTCTTCATTGCTACACTCATTCCTAAGAGATATTAGGAATCAGAAGTAGAACCAGTTCCTACTTAAAGGTAGAAACTACTTATATTTTGATTTTGCAAAGGATTTAGGCTGTCATAATCACCTCTGAACACCTCAATTAACCATTCTTATCAATGTCTCATTTCTCATGCTTGTGCAAGTGAGAATTTATGTATATATTTTATGGTTTCATATATTTATATGTGAATATATTTGCTATGGGTCTAACCTCCTACTCTAACGGAGGTCTAGCCAACACATTGGATGGAGAAACTAACTTCACCTCAAAGTAGACATTTATAGTAAATGGCTGAATAGCTTTCTAGTCTTCACTGGTTGTACTATATATATGTCCAGGGACTGTATTTACAGCTGAGACATCTAGCTCACATGTAGAAATGTACATCTCAGCACTTAGGTCAAAGCATTTCAGTGTGTATGTTGAATATCACTTCTGGTCTTTCAGCAGTGACATTTTTCCTAATTATTTGACAGTATCAGTAATAATTTCTTCTCTTTTATAAAAGTTTAGTTTATTGAGTCTGAGTTTGGCTTATATTTATACAACCCTTTTCTTGGATTGAAGACTGAAAGCATGAACATACAAATAATTCCTAGCTAAGCATGTGACAAGCACATGAGCATAAGTTAAAAGAATTCAGATATGATTGGAAAAAAAAGCCAAACAAGCCCCCCCCAAAAAAACTAAAACCCAAACCCCAAAATTTTGAAACCAAAATAGCTAATTGAAAACTTCTTAATATTTGGACTTTTGGAGTAGATAATTATATGTGGTTTTGATAAACCACTTCACCTTCTTTCCATCTACTCATGTACTGTCCATGGAGGAGGAGTAGTGAAGGAGCCATTGGAATCAGGCAGACACAGACTTTCAACCTCACACACCAAAATTCCACTCCATTAGTTTCTCCGAACAATCCCTGTCACGATGTGTGCACTGCAGCAAACAAATGGCAATAATACATCACTGGTATGGGAATAATACTAATATTTATGTTCTGAATGACAGGACACTAGTTGGGAAATTTAGGAGCCTTGGAATTGTCTTTTTGGCTCTCCTGTCAGACAACTGTGAACCTGGCAAACATCACTCCATACTCCGAAAACAGTTGTTTTCTCAGCTTCAAAAGACTTCGCTTTTTTTTTTTGGGGGGGGGGGGGAAGTCTTGTCTGCTTAATCTGTAAATTCTCCAGGGTAGAGACTGTCTTGTTATGCACAGAAAGGGGTCTTGATCTCACAGGACCTCCACATTTTGCTGTAATACAAATAACATTAATCTCATACATATTTGCCCCTGTTTAACCTGGTTATGTGTATGGGTGAAGCATCTCATTTGGTGAGCACATTTTGAAAATGAGAGTTATTTTCTGAATTGCTTTCAGCTGATGATTTAAATCCATTTTATGGTCACTTAATGGTAAATAGTGAGCTTCATTTACAAGACAGAACTCTTTGCGGTTGGACTAATGCATCTGGTATATGAACACTAATTGCCAAAATATTTATAGTTTGCTCCAATGGCACAACCTGGCTTTGTCAACATACTGTGGATCAACATATTTTCCACAGGACTGTAAAATTTCAAGAGATCCATAAAAAGATTTTGCATACTAATACTGAAAATCTTTTCAAAAGGTATTTCTACAGTTTAATGTGCACATTACTGGTTACCTCTTTGGTTAAAATTTAAACCTTTGATTTTACTACAATGGTTCTGTTTGAGTCACTTGGCTTAGACCTCATAAATTACCTCATAAGTCACTTGGATATAACTCAGAAATTTCCAAATCATGATAGCAAAGACAAATGATTAATGGAACACTTCAAAGTGTCATGCAAATGAAACTCTAAGCTTTCAGTGGGGACGTCCTTCCCTCATCTGATGTACCTTTGTAGAGACAGCGAGCAACAGAGGACCAGTAGTGACTTGCCTCTGTTTTTAACATCAGATCTCACTTTTCCCGCCAGCTCTGCTCACAACAGCCCAGACAGAGTCTTAGTCTTCCTGTTCCAGATGCAGGATCAGATCCAAGACATTATTAGCTCGGCACTCATGTGATGGAGAAAAACAGTAGTTACTGCACTGAGAGTGAACAGACATCTGAGAGGAAGGTGCATTTGAAGTCCAAATGCTGAAGCCTATGACTAAAAGATAGGCATCTGAGGATGGGGATCTCCATAGAAAAGGGAACAAAGCTGGGCCAAGGTTGGAATAGGAGCTGTACAATCTCACGCATATGTCTTTGTGTGTGGGTTTGTGTTCTTGCACATGCAACAGAACATTAACAGCTCCCCTGGAGTAACTTTTTGTCATTTGGGCCAAGTTGTTTAGTAAAACCACACACACACACACACACACAAAAAATCCATACAAAACCAAGGAGTTTGAAAGTTTCATTCAGGCACCACAGGGCCTAGACAATGCATAAATTCTCTCCTCATTATTTCAGAAAAATTTCCTGCTGCCCTCTTACCAGCTTATGCTGATTGTCTTCCAAAACAAGAAATATCCCTGGCTGTTTAGCATAGAAGGGAAAGACAGCATTAAAGCATAAGTGATGAAACAGCAGACAAAGTTGATGCCAGGGGCAGGCTGGTGTAAGTCTCCTCTATAATTATAAAATTATACAAAAGAGAATTTCCTAATTTGGAACTGATTATTTTTTGACTTCATAAAACTACAGAGATAATTCATTCATTGCCCTTTTCTGCTCCCTTTAATTAGGTATTTTCGACAAGTCCCTTCTTCAGCATCAAAGTTGTTATGAAGCAGGGGTAAGACAAGTTATTTTTTTCTCCAAATCATTCCAGATAATAACAGCAGGATTTTGAAAATATTTCCGCAATGGACGAAAACTTCTGCATTTGCAGAGTATCCCAACCTATATAAAACTGCTGCATAAAGGTAAAGAAATGTTAAAGCAAACAGAAGTCTCTACGTATTTCACTGAATACAAGAGCGAAACGTGACATGATACTTCTAGGCCGTCCTAGTGCCTTCAGCACAGCACTGTCCTGCAGGATCTCTGGCAGGGTAGTATTGATAGTCTTGAACATAACTATTAGCTACCTTCTTCATCCTGACCGAACCCAGTCCCACATCTCCTTCTTGTTGTAAGGATGCCTTACCTGCCAGATTCTGGTAACTGGAGAGAGGGTAGTTGTGGGCAATTAACACAATTAATTTAATGTTTGGGTTCAGAGAGGGTTAACAAAATACTAATTAACAAAATAATTAGCTATGGCTAAATCATCTTTCTTCTTGATACTTTACTTCTCTATTTATTTTACAGTAAGCACACACTGGATAAATTACATAAACAGGCCCTGGAGCAGAAACAGAGGGATTCCCACTTCAGGATGGTACCCAAAGAGATTCTGTCTCACTCCAGCTCTCTGTCTTCAAAAGTCTTGCACACCTTTCTGCATCTTCTATAAATGTAGGAGTCACTCCTCCTCCTTCTCCTCCTCTGCCTCCTATTCCTCCTCCTCCTCCTGGTGTTTTGCAGAAAAATGCCTATCAACTGCTCTCTCTTATGCTGAAGATCAGTGTTTTCATTGTGTTAGGCACATTCTCAGTGTGCTCATCACATTGGGCCGCCAAGGAAGATGAGATGGAGGAAAGCTTTGTTGATGGGTCCTGGGCAGACCTGGCAATCACACACTGAGCCCTGCCAAAGTGGTGGCAGCTTTAGGGACAGCATAGAGACTGCCAGGCTTGCTGGGAATTATTTAGTGAAAACATAGATGCCAGCGGATTTTCAAAGATCTAAATATTTATGGAGATTTATTTAATCCCTGCAGGGACATGAAAACCAAATGATCCAGTGAATGACTGAAAAGTACTGCTAGACATGGGAGTCACACCTAGGTATCCAGAGCATCCATTCTAGTGCTTAATCATAAGTACTTTCACAGATCAGATCTCATGAGGCTTAAGGTTTGCACTTGCACTGCCGAATTGTAAGTCTCCTCTTTTTAACTTAGACATATAATAAAAAAATGTGTGTGAGGAATCAGACTGAGCCGGATGCTCTTGTTGTGGAGGTGTCCTTTTTCTTTGGTGTTAATTTTAGTTCCTTCTAATGTGTTTCAGTGAATGTTTGTTTGGAATAAACATGTTTCTGAGGCAGTGGTCATAGCCTTCCCTGTTATTGCCGCAGCTCATGCCAGGAGGGAGAGCAGCCTAAATCAAATGAATACTTGGGATCCCCAAGTAAAGGAAAATTAGTCAAAATAATAAAAATTTACAAAGCTATTAAAATAATTCTTGTACAAACAAATGAAAAACTACTTCCTGAAATTATGAGGAGTATATGATATTTATCTGCTTGCTTTTTAACTTGCTTTGGGTTTAAAGGAAATATTTTGTATGTTGATGAATGTTGGGACTGAAAAATGGATAATGAGAGAAAAAACAGTGCTGATATTAACTTCCTTTTCTTTATATAACCAATCATTTCAGTAGAAAAATGCCTTCCAATGTGTTTCCTTCTAGTTCTGTTTTTGACATGAAGAACAGAGGAAATGTTGTCAAAACCCAAAGTTTCAGAAAAGTTGCATTTGATTATAGAGTGGAGTAATTAGTTCAAGTATCTGTAGCAATGTGCATGCACCATGGTATACAAGAACAAAGGGCCATTAGGATTATTGCTAGGAACAATACATTTTCAAGTACAGACAAGCTCCCCAAAGCTTGAAATTCCAATCCAGCTTCTCAAATTCAAAGTCAGTGAGCAAGAATATCAGCATATAGCTGAAGGAAACAAGCACTGTGAATTTATAGAACATGGCCTGACTTTGATGTTTTTTTCTTTCAAATTGTGTCCAAGCTAAATCATTGTGGTTTTCTGCTTTTTCAGCTGTTTATTGTTAAAAGAATGAGATGCAAAATTCTTTCAAAATATTAAATATAGGTTTAGTTTAAACATTTAATTGTACATATTTATGTATAAACACTTTATGGGGGCAGCGTAAAAAAATTGCCAAAGTAACTTTAAAACTCAAGGGAATTATACACAGATTAAAGCTCAGTATTATTCCACTGGTGAGGTTGTTCTTGAGTATTGCATGGACTTCATTACAAGGCAGTCAAGAGTCATAATTAGAATCTACTGAATAAGAAAAATGCAGAAAAAATTGCTGTCCTTTTTTTTATGATCACAAAGAAGCTTGGATTCAAATAGGGGTTATCCTGCTGCAAATTAGAAGTACACTGAGATCATCAGTGGAACTGAAAATAAAACTGGGCCTACATATGTTAGTCCACTGCTAATAATCCCGCACTATAAAGCCCAAGTTTTTTCCTCAGTAACTGCCTCAATGTAAAACAAGCTGTTCTCTGTACAGTGGAACTAATGAGGCCTGATTCCCTGCAATTTGGTGTCCTACCTCTCTCCAATTCTCCACATCACAATACGGTGTGGAGTCATTGCAGTGTAACTTTTTCTTTCCTACAGTACCACCCAGGTCCACACTCACACCAAGTCCTCCACCACCCCTCTAAGCAAGGGCTGTTCATGCTGTGATGGTGCCTCTGACCAAAACCTCATTAACTCAACTGGTTGGATGTACAATGATAACTTCTCCATTTGTACTTTTTGCTGAAATGAAGTCCTTCTTCTCTATCTGACATCTGTGGAAGTTCATATTTTGGGACCTCAACAGCCTCCCAGATTGACCAATGGCATTTAAAGCTATTAGAGGAGTACAGAAAGTAGTCAGTTCTATAAACCCTGTATCTTGGGTTAAGCAGACTCAAAGTAGTAGAATTTCATCAACTTTTCAGCGGATTTTAAACTCAGAAGTTCCTGGACACAGATCATGGTTTATATATAGCTGGGAAGCTACTCTAGGGTCAACCCTTGCCCACTTAGAAGTGTCAATATGAAGCTACCAGCTTGGATGACACTAAGGATTGAAAGCAGACCTCTGCATTTTCAATAAAGGTTATGTTTTATAGCCATGCTTCATATTACATTTTCACCCTTTATGGTTAATCTAAAAAAACCAAAAAAATGAGAGACCTAATACAAATTTCTGAATTTTGAGTCACCTAGTATGTGTTATGAGGTTGCATTTATCAGTGTATTATTTCCCTGTTAGCACTACAAAAAGAATTCTCATGCAGAGAGTACTTAGAGTTTACAGTGTCCTTCCACCACACTCTGCTTTTTCAATGAATCTCCAGTTGCCTCCTAAGGACAGGACAGGTTCACTTTCCAAGAAAATACATTTGTTTAACCAAGTTCAAGGATATGACCTGAAAAGTGGCCCTAATTACAGTGGGTTCACAAGGGCCATCATATGGAAAGCAAATGATATTTATAGGCCATGTGAAATCAAAATGTGAACCTGGAGTTCTTAACTATCAGAGGAATTTATGCAAAACTTTCTGGTGACTTCAAATTTGATCATGAAAATCACACATCTATTAATTGTCATTAAATAATGTAGAGTATTTTCAATTTACCTTAAGAAAAAAAAGAACAAAAAACAAAACCCAAACAATAATTTAATAAATGGTCATTCATCAAGAATCACAGAACATATTTGGAAAGGTAAGCTTGAAAAAAATAACTTTACAACTACTTGGAAGAATTCTATAGACTTTTTCCAGAAAAGGCATAATTACTCAGTGTCAAATCTTGTCTCAGCAGACAAAAAATGCTATAAAAATGTTTCATTTACTATTTTATAGTAATTGTTACAGGACCTTTCAATGTGTTAAAATTCTTTCTGAACAGTGTGTTAACTTAGAATGAAGAATCTCTGAAAACCATTCTTTGATTTGTATAACAGAAAACATGACCTATAAAATTCTACAAAATATAAATTACCCTATTTTTCAAAGCTATCCTAATAACAGTCTTATAAGGTTTGGTATCTTCTACCTAATTCCAACACATATTCCCTAATTTAGTAAATTGAGGATATCCACTGGGTGGATAAGTGTTTCATGAAGACATGCATTTTCTTATTTTACCTTTTTTTGCCCCTGAGACTAAAAATTTGTCCAGTGTCTCATGTACAAGTTTTCACTTTAGGACATTACAATCTTAAATTTAATTTGAGGTCTCCTTAGTATAATTTCTCCTCTATTATCTAAATGAATAAAGCACCAAAAGAGACTGAAGGCTTTGAGTGAAACATTTCAGTTATTTTGATTCTGAGAAACGAAGTACAATTTTCAAATCCATCTTTGTTCCATTTACAAAGATATATGGCTACAATAAGAAGTCATTAGGACATTAATTTTTTTTAATAAAATTTTGTCCATGAGGATGGAATTCATTGCACTGAATTTTAAGCATTTGAAAGTTAGACAGTAAAGTCTGACCTACTCAATGTACAGAGAATATTCATTCATAGTCCATTAATGGAATGGTTGATTCCAAGAGTGATTCACCTGACCTGTTACCTGGTTTAGCCTGAAATGTCTCTTGGATGCCTATTTCTCTCCACTGACTACAGAGCCCTGCACAGTCTTAGAGGCAAGCTTTTAAACACGAGATACTCCTATGTCTCATCACCTACCTATGTTTTTAAAAATTACCTTGCTGGCCCAGACACTCTAACTTTCAGGATGGGAATTTTGAAAGTTCTGGCTGAACTTACAACAATGATTGCAGAAAATTTCCTGCTAATTTCAGAATAAAAATGTCAGGACAAGTTTTTTATTGAGACTGGGTAATTTATGTTTCCTTCTGCATGTAACTGATGTGTTTTTTGTCTTTCTATTTCATTTGGAACAATGTATAATCCATGTGAAAATCAATTTGCTGAGTTATTTAAATCATAAAATTATTGTAAAATTCACTGGTTCTATTTTGACTCAGTTCCTCAACCCCACTTCTACAGATGAAACCATGCCTGAGAAGATGCTTAGGTGCTATTAAAAACTCAGTGAACATTTAACTGGGTGAGTCCTCCATTGCTCAATGAATTGTGCTGCCATTTCTGTCAGTGAACCTATGTATAAAATGCTCTATAGAGAGAATGACTGCATTTTATCCCCAGCTTTCACAGGTACAGATGCCTATGGAAACAGTGAAAGAGACCCAGCCTCACCTCCATGACCAGTAAGATCATGGAACAGATCTTCCTGGAAAATGTGTCAAAACATATGGAAAACAGGGAAATTATTAGAGGCAGTCAGCGTGACTTCAACAAGGGCAAACCATGCTGGACTACTCCAGTAGCCTTCTATGTTCAAGTGACTGCATCACAGGACAAGGGAAGAGCTACAGTTGTCATCTACTTGGAATTCTGTAAGGCCTCTGATATGGTATCCCCCACAAGATTCTGGCAGCTAAATTGGAGAGCTGTAGGTTTGATGGATGGCCTGATAGTTAAACAATTTTCTGGATGGTCACATCCAAAGAGTTACAGTCAATGGCTCAATGTCCATGTGGAAACCAGTAATGAGTGGTGTCTCTCAAAGATCCATACTGGGATCAATATTGTTTACTGGTAAAAGGTAAAAATATATTCATCAATGGCATAGATAGTGCACCCTCAGCAAGTCTGATGACACCAAGCTGGGTGGTGCAGCTGACTCACCTAAGGAAAGGGACACCATCCAGAGGGACATCAATAGGCTTGAGAAGGGGATCTGTGTGAACCTTATGAATTTCAGTAACGCTAAATGCAAGGTCATGCACCTGGGTCAGAGCAATCCCCAGTATCAATACAGACTGGGAGATGAAACAATTGCCAGCAGCCCTGCCAAGAAGGACTTGGGGGTAACGGTTGATGAAAAAATTGGACATGAGCCAACAATGTGCACTTACAACCCAGAAAGCCAAATGTATTCCGGGCTTTATCAAGAGAAGCATGGCCAACTTAAGTGGAGAGAAAGTTTTCCATCATTTCATGTCCAGGCTCTGTTTATATTTCTCTTCACCTTAGCATGGGAAAGCATTTGAGACATCAGACATGTCTTTAGCTCCTGTCACCACGTTGATCACTCTTTTTTTCTCCAAATATTCAGCTGAGTCTCTTTCAGTTCATTTCCCCAAACCACATTTGTGTAATGTCTGAGTAATAAAAGTCAGCAGAATGACTAGATGGAATGTCATCCTTTTGCATTATCATTGAAAAAGACATTACTATTCCCCTATCAAAAATATCCATCAACCTAATTACATCCCTTTCCTTCACAAAGTTTTAAAATAGGATACCTAAGTATGATAGTCGGTGTAGAGTTATTATTTAATGACCATAGGGGAGATACATTTTGATTCATTTTCTTACGTGTTAAAAATTTATGACAAACATAAAACCCTGTTATAGTAGCTAGATCATTTTTAATGGTCATAATTTTATTTTATTTAAATCATATATAGATAAAACATTATGTACATTTTAAAGCATTATACCATTCTGAACCAATTGGGGAGACAGTCTGGTAGGCTGAAAATAAAGTAAATGGTGAGAATAATCTTAGCTTAAAAATACGTGAACTCTGAAACTTGTCACCTAAAACAGTCGGGTTTTTCTTATCTTTTTTGTTGCAAAGTTTTTACTAATTTCAATCATGTCTCTGGAAATATCTACTTTTGCCTATTTTATCTCAAGTGTTTTAATACTGATTTTGTCATTGGCCTAGTAATATGACCTTGCTGTGTCTGATTCTTTCCCTACCAGTTTGGTTTGCCTTGCCATTTAAACTGAAGAAGAAAACAAAGCCAAGAAGGAAAAAGAAAAAAAAAAAACCAGGGACACATTTTCAGGGATCATAGATCATCTAAGAGCAACACATCTAATTCACTCCAGACCTGGGGAAAGTTTATGTATTTTACATTAAACTGGAATTGCAACAGTCCTATCCACTTTGTGGGCATCCTCACAAATTTTAAACCAAACCCAGATGGTTTCTGCTCCATTGGAAATTATGTGAATAAATTCTCCTTTGTTGGAAAAAGTTGTACCAGGATAGTAAAAATTAAAATCTAAAAAATGCAGAAATAATTTTAAAACATAAAAACATTCATTCTGGAATTTTTCTATAAATAGGGATGGTGGGTTTGTTTCTCTCTCCAAATTCCAGTTTAATAGCTCAGTGCTGGTTCAATCATTGATACTAATGCCTGCTTTTTTGATAGAGAATTGCAGTTCCAAATATTTTTTATACTTAGTGTTTATTTAAAAGGAAAATATAACAGAGAATTTAGAGGCATTTACAAATTTTCTTCTAAAAGTACTTGAATTTCTGCTTTAAAATAACCTGTTCCCAGTGTATATGAAAAGGAAATAAATACATTCAAGGAAACTATGCCCTATGAGCATCTTTAAGGATTTATAAGAGAGTTACAGCGCTAGAAAAAATATATTCATCTGTTTCAATTATTAGGCATTGGACATCTATGGTTAAAAAGATCTTCCTCTTTGCAGAGCCTCTTGCAAAAACTAGGGTTTTGTTTCTGAGTCTTGACTGATAAAATTATACAACAAACTGGCTTTTTGTGGAGTCACGCCCATCTTCATCAGCTGAGTATCAGGCCCATATTTTAATATTATTCAAATACACTATCTGAAATCTCTTATATTCTTTTCACATGGGAAACAACTGCCAGTTACCACTACTGGAAGCTGAAGGAAGCTCTTGGAGTGAAAGAAATGAGTCATATTAAGGGCAGAAACCAATGGATCTGAATGGGAAGTAGTTTGAATGGGTCATAAATGGAAAATTTGCATATGTTTATGAATGCACACATATGCTGGCAAGTAAGCATTTGGGCCATTTAATTCTGGCTTGGATAAAGCATTGTCTTCCCTTATAGACCGTATTGGGCAATTCTGTAATGACATGGAAACTGGCATGATGACCTACTTGGAAAAAAATCTCTTTTCATCTCTAAAGCATGGATTTTCTATCATATTTTAAATCATGCAACAGCAAATTTACTTCATATTTGTGAGAGAAATAATAAGCTTTACAATATATCCTAAAAAGTCTCTTTCTATGAGATACAAAAGTAAAGTACAGATGATCTATGATTTATGTTATAAAAGTAAATTATCCACATTAAAGTCTTTGCCCAACTTCCTTTATTTTCAGAGTAATACAAAAGCATACCCTTCTTTGCAGCATTCTTCTGCTCGATAACATTTTGTAGGTGAAGGATTATTTTTCCTTTAGGGATTACCCCAAAATGAATTTTTGGGATATTTTTCCTTCTTTATATTTCTATTATTCTATCATAAGATTCCTTAGGGAACACTGAATCTCTAATAGCTAGATGCTTTATCTAAGACAGATGACAGGCCTACTTGTCTGTGACTCATGAAAGATTTTTGTGTTATAGCTGAAATTTATTTTGAGGATAATTTTTGTTTTTACTATTTCAGCATAAATTCTATGGTACTACTTGAAATAACTATGACAATTATGAGCTTGTATAACTAACAGTAACAAGAAAAAATGATCAGGAACTTACTTACATTCACAATACTTATCTGCAATACAGATGAGTGAAGTGCCTACATTGCTTGTTTCATTGCCATCAATATTAATTACAGCGATAAAAATGACTCAGTTATTGCTGTCCTGAGAAAATGTTAATGATGTGGTCATCACTGAAATAGCTAAATTGGCTAATGTGATGGCACAATAAATTCAGACTATAATTGGGCTGATTCTCTTCCCTCTGACATCTGTGTGAAGTAAGATCTCCCTAAGCATAAAACTTGTGTAAATGAGATAAGATTCAGATCTTTGCTTTATAGATGTGGAGACCTGTTCGTAATGGTTAGGTAATTTTACTTAGTTGCTGTGCACTTTTGTACTACATTAGCTGTCATTTATATTCCATATACATAACCACCTGCATCTCAGGGTGGGTATGCTGCTTTAATATCTAACTTACTAATGCATTAACATTCTTGCATCAGTTATATTTTCCAGCAAATCACCAGAAAGCATTTCATAATGAATAAATAGGAAAACTAAATTATATATTTTATATATTAATAATCATACAAAAAACCTTTTACCTAAATTCGTGCTCAAAAGCCAATTCTTTAAACATTAGGAAAAAAAAAAAAAAGTTACTTTCCCCTCTGGTCTCTTTTATAGTGACTATGTGACTGCGTATTACTTTTTTAAGAAGTCCCAGCCTCATTTAGAGCACAAGCTGGACAGTCTGCTATTAATGAACAGCAAAGCAATACTTTGTTTTTTTGATTTCATTCAATGTTCCCAAGCTTTATTTACTGTACAATATTCAGACTTTGCTCTGAAAACAGAATGATTGATTTCTTCCCAGCATTTCCCCAATGTTTGTCTTTTGTAACATCCATGGGTTTCACAAAGATTATTGAAATTTTGTGCATAATACTTCTGTTTGTTAGATAAATTATATTATTCCCAATTTAGAGAAGGAGAAGGGGACACAATGATTGACTTGATTTTACCCCACTTATTTTAGCCACATAACTCTGGTACCTAAGTCAACAGGCTAATAATTTCATATTTAATCTATTGTCAGTGGAAAGAAGCAAGGTCTTTGAGGAGTAACAGAGATATTAACTGTTCACCTCTCTGTTTCAGCTACCAGTAGAGCATAAGAAAACTATGATTCTAACTCTAATGGTGCACAAAATTCAGGGCGATAGTACCAGACTCCCATTTTCCAGTGAGTTATGTAAAGCTTAATTTTGCACGGGAATAAAAACAAGCCCGCTAGCAAGTGCATCTGTTTCCATCATTTTATTGTTGTCTTGAAGGAATGAGCCTGATCAATTTCACTCGTGAGTTCTTTGATTTCTTCAGAGCAGATGACCCACAAATCCCATGCCAAGAACCCACAAAGAGCGAAACACGTTTAATAGCCAGCAATAGGAATTTTGGCTTAAACAACATGTCTAGGGATTCATAGGGTGTCCTGAAGAAACAGCTCTGGATTTGGGTCCTCTGCAGATGGATTTCAACTGCCCCTGTCAGGATACCACACTTTCTCTCCCAGCAATCTACTCTCTAGCATGTTATACATATTCCAATTTCTGTTAAGAAAATAAAAATAAACTTAACAGCTCCTTAGACTGAACAACCTTCACTTGTCTCCAGAGCTTAGCCCATTTCTGGACCTCGGTGCTTAAGAAATTGAAATGGAGAATTCAGCCCCAAGCATGCAGTCCCTGAAATACTTTGGCACTTTGCAGTTTTTTACCACTTGACACCCCTTGTCAAAACATTAAGGGGGATGTAGAGCAGCAGCATGTCATTATGTAACATTTTTACACATCATATTTATAAAGAGTCAAACACATTTTATTCTTGATCTAGAACTCCGTTAATTAGATGCCGCTGACAGTTTGACTGCAGACTTTGAATACTGTCATGCTGTTCCCGGTTGGCATTTATAGTTGGCTGGTCCATAGAAGCATGGGCCATTCTGCTCAGGTTTTCAAGGCAAGACAGAAGCATCGGAACTTTTCACCACTTGTTCATCATCTCTCACTTGTTAATTAATGTCTGCACAATGTTTTGAGCATGTGCTGTCAAAATTCTGTCTTTTATTCTTCTGGTGAAAAAAGCCTAGAAAACACTATGGTGGATGCCCTACAAACAACCATCCCAGCAGGGAAAAAGAAAAGCCAGAGACCAAATCTCCTGAGACTACAGCCTTTTACAAAGCCCATATATCACAGTATTATCATACCAATACAGGTTATTACTCCTCTGTTAATTGCTTAAAGAGATCTTTGTCATTTAGCTAGTTCAGGTTCAGCAAATGTAGGACAATACAGAGCTAAGCAGCCAATGTAAAGCCTTCCCCAAAGCATGGAAAAGTAATTGTCAAGTTAGTGACCATTTGAACTAAAGGTATAAACAAGCAGGTCTTACCTTTCCTCTTAGAAATTGTGTCTGGGTGATGCCTCAGGACATCTTACTGGTAGCTGAACTTTGTGATATACCTCACTTAGCTCTGATCATGCTGCGAAATGGCCCATGTCCTGACCATCTTCCTGAATGATGGATCAGTCAATCACACATTACAGACACTTTGGGAGTCCACCAGCTCCATTATACTTCTTATTAAAGATACCCATTAAACTTCCATTCTCCAGTCATACTCTGCAGATAACTAGTTTTCCTTACAGACACTGTCACATGTCTGCCCAAAAGGATCAAGTCCCCTTCAATGAAATTAAATAGGAATTTAGCTGGTTTTATTCCCACCTCATCATATCTGCTTTCCAGAACTGCATGCCTTTAAATTTACTATGCATTTTCTATTTAAATTTTCATGGATGCCAAAATTCAGGCACAGTAATGTAGGGAAATGGGTGTCTTCCAACTAAAATACCACTGCAATGCAGATTAAGAGGAAAGACAAAAAAGTTAGGAGTGATCAGAACTGGAAAAAGCTCTATCAGAAATTACGTTGATTCCTGCCTTTCCTAATCACTGACTACTCATAACGAAGTCTGTATATATTGCATTCCCTAAGTTATGTGGTCATATGGAGACTGCAAAAGCTCTTGCAACTGTTTTGTTCACCAGTTAACTAAAATGCCTTGTGTTGAGGCTCAGTGAAAACAAAAGCAAAAGAATCTATCCATTTCTGCTGATTTCTAAAGTAATTAGTTTCATGCTTCTTTCTCCCAGTCAGGGTTTCATGCTTCTTTCTCCCAGTCAGGATACTTATGCAACTTCTGAAATGCTCTATCATTTATTTAATTTCTAAATACACACTTACTTGTTGAACTTGGAGGCACACATATGGAAACATGGCCAGAATTTATTATTTAGAAAAACTCTTCAAAGCCATAGAATCGTAAGAAAAAGAATCTTTTAAAGATAGGTGGGTTTGGTTTCTTTTTCATTATGAATTGTTTCATGTCCCCAGACCACAGGATTACATTGAGAGCTCAAGCTTCTCCAGCATTTGTAAAGAACTGGCTGCTTCTTTAAGAGGGTAAAACCATGGCTTTATATAAAGGCAGATTTTGCCTTTATCAATTTAGCAGTTTAATCTTGATCTACTCATTCGAGGAACTGTAGAAAAGAATGTGTGAGGGGAAAAACATGGGCATAATTGGACAGGAAAATGTTAGTCTCTTAGTTTTATTGTCTTTGTACTTTGGAAACAAAAATTATGTTACATATATTCACAATAAAGCAAGGTCTCTCTCAGCTGTGTAATTTTTCCCATAGAAATCTTACATAGCAGTAGTAAATAATGCAGCACAAGGTAATGACAATAACACATTAGAGCTTTGTTTGAATGCATGCTGTGCTTTGTGCGTGATGCAAAATTCAATGGACAGCAATACGTAGAGGGGGAAGAGGCTTGTCTGTGTTCAGATTACATAATCCACTCAGTTGTTACAGTTCTAGGCATTTTGTCCCAAGATGTTGTGCTTCTCATAAAGTGCATTCAGCCATATCCGGAGCTCAGAAGCCCAAGGCTTTGTTACAATAGTTATTTATAACTTAACTATATATATATAAAAAAAAAAAAAAAAGATAGCTGAACAGGAAAATACTTCTTCAGTCATAAATAAATAGCTCATTTGTACCTAGGGAAGAAAAGAATAGCTTTCAAAGAGCTTCCACTTCAATTGCAGAATCATGACTTCCAGGTAGAAACTATTGGAAGAAGGCTCTCTAAAACTATGTTTGTGTGGTTTGTTGTTGTAAGCTTATTGCTAAGATTTCCAGAGTTATGCTGGGATTTGAATACCTTTCTGGGGTGCTAGGTGTCTGTGCTGGTTTTGGTCAGGATAGAGTTAATTTTCCTCTGATTCTTGCAGCTGTATGGTACCTAATTGCTAGCTGCAATCAAACGATGACAGTGTCCAACTTGGAAGGAATCTGAAAGGAGCCATTATAATACTAGGTATTTCCAGCTCCTTGAAAACCCAACATCCATGTTAAATATAAGACTAACCTTCTAGAAATGGAAGAACACAAAGTTTTTGTTGATGGGAAAATGAGTGGCAGCTGCAGGCAGAGGAACATATTCATGTGGGATAACTCAGGCCATTAAAATACAGTGGAAGTAAAGAAAATAAATCTTTACAAGTTTTCTATCAATTGTATAAATAAAAATTTATGAACTATTGTAAATAATGATTTTGTGCTCAGCAGCTTATTTCAGATAGGTGCCTGACTCTTTATTGAAACATGTAAATCAGAAACTATGCTATGTTTATGATGATACGGTTACAACTCTCTTTGAAACCTAAACACTGATAAAGATTTTTCTTATTTTCAAAGATGCATTAGCTATACCTGAATAACCACATACCATGTGTGTTATAATTTCAGCTATGGTGTTCAACAGTATAGTAATATCACAGCTGAAACACAAGTTTTCTGTCACATATACCTTACGTATTATCTCCAGTCAAACAGTGATATAAACCTCTTCAAAAATCAGGGAAAACCCCTCAATTGTACTTTCCTCCTCATGTGCAGATCTTGAAAATATGATTTTCCTTTCCATTTCAGCAGTTATTTTGGGGTGGGGGGCCAAAAAGGGAGAGAAGAATCAGAGTTCATACAGTGATTTTGAATTTGAACCACACATAGACAAGGTTTGTTACTAAATTTAGTTGAGGCTTGGCTTATGCTAACTGTCCTGCTTTGGTGATCTACAGGTCATCATCCAGGTTACATCTGAACATTTGCAAACCTCTCAAATAAACAGTGATATTTCCCCCCCCTTTTACTTTTATTAAGCTAGAAGAGTACACTACCAATTTCACCAGCATGCAAGATTTCTAGGCAGCGACAGAGAAACCTCATGAACCCTCCAAAGCTCATGCTGAAACGCAACATTTCTCTACTCTTGAATTCCTTTCAGTGGGTGTTGAAACCTTTTATAGTAAATTGCATTTTACATGTTAAGAACTTCAAAAGAAGGTGTTAATATAATTGAGACATGATAAGTTTGACAGTTGGTGCCATTATATGAGTTTCACTCAGCAGTCTTATGAAGCAAAAATAATAAAAAAAATCTGTCTTCCTGAAGAAAGGAGGCTTATTCTTACCATGATGAAATAACTTCTTAATAACTTGCTTTAATCCGTAAAGTTCTTGTCCCAGTCCCAATATTCAACATTTTAAAGTGGATTACATGTGACTATTCGGACTCCCGTATTTTTTATATTGTTCTAAAAATGGATGGTTTGCAACAATATCATTGTATTCTGCAGTTATTACTATGCTATTTGTATAAAAGTACAGATGGGGAAACATCTTACAGTTACCTACTTAAAACTTACTTTAAATCTCATTGCCCTTCAGTGTGTATCAATAGGCTGGAGTCCTGCCCCAAATTACCAATTTTACTATGATTTGAGAGGCTGTAGCTGTTATGTTTCTATTTGTCAAATATCAGGCCAAATAAGAGAGAAAGGCCTGGGGACAGCCATGAACAGAGCTGCCAGCAATGTTATTTGGAGAACCTGGGTACAGGAGACACCGAGTATCAATTAGTTGATTCATTTCCTGCTGGAATTTTGGTCACCAACATGTGATTTATTTGATCAGTAAATGTTAGGATTCAGACTTCTAAAAAGTAGTCTGAGTAGGAAGAATTTTTTTTTGTTGGTCTGTTTGAGGCCTATGAGGACAAGCCAAACCAACCTGATCAACAAACCCAAATGATACTAGTTATGTAAAATACAAAAAGAAGTATCCTTTTGGATCACATACACTAGTGTAGATTGAAATAGAGGACAAACCTGACCTCTAAATCTTTGGGAATATTCTTGGAATGTGTTATATGTGAAAATGATTGTGTTTTGCAGAGAGCTCAGAGGGTTCCTGGGGCATGTACCACCTCTCCATATTCCTTGCTGAAACATGTATTGTGCTGCCTAATTTACCTCTCTTTTCCTTCTAGCCTGCATTTTTACAGGCAATCTTTCTGAAGGCAGAGAAAGTTTTATAAATTCTAAATATAGCAAGTCTTCTATACAGTCACCTTTTTAGACAGCTAACAGTCACTTTTCAACAAAATACATACAAAAATCAAAATGACAGAGTTTATGGTGAAATCAGGAATGGCCACAACACTAGAACTTCTCCGTAAAAATGGCATTGTATAAACACTTTACAACTACAAAATGAGACCAGATTTTTCAGTCCTGCCTAGCATAGCCCTAACCTTCACATAAACCTGTTCTTCGCCTAATTCATCCCATTGTCACCTAACTGTTACTCTGACCTTGAGGGTCTTATTCCTTATCGATATGAGTCAATCAGAATTTAAACCCAAATGCTTGTAAAACCAGATTTCCAGTTAAGTGTGGCAGGCACATTTTAATCTTACAATCAATGATTCTTATATCACAGCCATCACTGAAAAGGAGGATGGTATCTATTTTACAAGGTTCCCCTTTCAACAATTTGAATCATGAAGAGAGGAGTAATACTGTTCACAGTTGAACCTGAGGCAGGATGTAGATAGCCAGGCTCTCTTCTATCCACTAAATTAAACAACATCTAAAATAGACATCAGTGTATGCCACCTCACCCATTTTACAAACTGCTTATCTTTCTATGTATAAATGATGATTTGGTACCTATAGATGTTGTGTGTCTGTTCTCTTAGCTATTCAAGATTGGTAATGCCCATTTTTGATGAAGAAACTGTGTTGTTGAACAGCTCATATTCCTTAGATTAGGTACTTCTACCTCACTTAGCCAGACAATTCTGCTTCTGTAGGAATACTCAGACCACCTCAGACCTTTACAAGCATCTGAAAATAGAGATTTGTGAACTTGCATCTTAAGAGAAATGAAAGTACTGACTTAACACATTCTCAGTTTTGCAGTAGACAGGAAAAGGAGGAAAGAGAAGAAAGACAGAGATTTTGAATCCAGTATCCTAAATCAGATCAGGCACCAACTGAAGGCAAGCTTGGGACAAGCAATAAAGCCTGGAGTAGAGGGAAGTGACAACAAGGACACTAGGCAGGGAAGGAGAACTGAGAAATTAGGTCTAGAACTGCTTTATAGATGGACCTCACTGTTGTGTGCAGCTTGCTGACTGAAGAGTTTTGTTGTGCTGCAACAGCATTTGAAGGGATAATAACATCAGTTATTTATCATACTCATAACTTAGATTGTTGGTTGTTTGAGCCTTATAACCTCAGTGCCGACACTATCAGTCATTTATTCAGTCTCTAAAAATATTTACCTCAAGTATTTAAAATCCTTGACAATGTTGGTGCCTCCTCTCATGTGTAATGGTGTTTACATTCACACTGCAGATCTTTCTGTAGTCCACATGGACCAGAGCTCTAATGAATTTGTTAAGGTTTCTGTGAGTTTGAGGGAAGTCTGTAAATAAGATTTTCATCATATAACCAGCATGTAAGCGCTGGACTCCACACACAGGATAACAGTCTCTAACAGTTCACAGACGTCATTCCCAGGTTCCTAGTCTGGTCCCCAATGTCCATGAGAGTCCAGCTTATGTACTTACCATTTTATCAGCCACCTTTCACAGAGCTAGCTTTTCAGTAACCATCCTCATGGTTTGTTCATCAACAGCTTTCCTGAAAGAACATTTTATGTTGGTTCCCATGAAGAAGCTTCACACAAGGCACCGATGATTCACTCTGATTGCACAGTCTCAAACCTTTTTCATGTTTACTGGAGTTAAAGCTACCTTTTCCAGTCTTCATGTCTTTCATCCAGACACAAAGAGAAAGGAAAACCAGAACACCACAGGGAGAACTTGCTCTGTCATTGTGAGAATATGACACATCCTCAAATTACATTGGGGATAGTTGAGACATGATGGGGGGAGGCCTGTGTTATAACACGAGTAAATTAAATGTACTTTTGTAGCTTTTTGTACCTTACACAACCCAGCAGGCATGACATAAGGGAAGATGACAGGCAAGCACATGCCTCAGCTAAGGAGAGGGGAAAGAAGGTGAGGAAGCAGGAGGTGGTGATAGAACATGAATAGAGCTTCACAAGGCATCCCCAGACAATCAAGCTGACAGAAGGAGTGGGAGTTTACAGGCAAACTTTCTGCAGTCTCATTAGATGGGGAGCAGGCTGATGAGTGCTGTAAATAACAGGTGCTTTATTTAACAAGGGAGAGAGATCATGAGAATGAAATGAAAGAAAAGTATTAGGACTTAAATATCACCAAGACTGTCGGAGGCTGAGGCTCGTGCTCTACCTCTTTCAGTCCCTTTGACTGTGTAGTGTATGAGAACTATTGTCCTCCCTCCTGCAGCCATCTACCATAATGTGCCCATTCTTGCAAGATCTGTAGCTTTCCACAGCTTCAGCACCCGCAGTATTCCCTCAAGGACGGAATACTACTGTCACACAGGGCCTGGGAAAAATGACATTTCAGATGGAGCTTCTGGACCAGGTGTCCAGTGCAAAATCTTATGAGCTTCATGTTGTAACCAGCAACTGTTGAATAACTCTCTCTCATGCATTAATGGTCTTGGCTCTGTTTCCTGGAGAATCAACTTCTGAGGTGGCCCAAACCCTCTGGCACACAGGACGTCTCTGCGGGACAGACATGCACTTCCACATGTTCAGAAAGTCGGTGCTGGAGTTGATTCATAGCCTGAAGAGTTTTTGTGACCTTTCTGAGGAAGTCTTGACATTTCTTCTCCACCTTCCAAAAACATCAACATAACTCATTCACCAAAATAGCTAGTTCCACCACTCCCAGCAACAGAACATAATATACCATAAAATTCAATTTCATAAAACTGTTTTTTGATAAATAGGATGTACCTATGAGCATTTCAGCTCTGTGCATTTAACCAAGGTAATCCTTATCAAGTTTACTATGAAATTGTTACCAGGGACAGCATAGCATAGGTATCCAGCAGGTACAGAAGACATCCAGCAATAACCAGCTTCTTTACTTTTCTCATTGCAGCAGAATACATGAGTGGTAGTCTTCCTTTTTCTCACATTTTATTTCCATACAATAGTAGTAAGCAAATGTTAACTTTCTTTTGTCTTCATTCTTCAGAATGGGATGGACATAGGAGTCTACTATGTCACCATCTTAAAATTGCCAATGGCAATTTTATTTTTAAAGCTCATTCTGAAAGAGTTTGAAACTTTCTCCACTTGTTTTCCATACTTCATGGTGGTCACATTGCAAGAAATGGGAATTTACTTTTGCAGGATCCAATTTGCTCAACAGCAACTGGCAAACTTGCAATTAGTTAATTTGCCTTGGTATTTGGTCATATTACAGTTCTCCTTAAATTCTTGAAGACAAAGGAATCAAACTGCAGTCTGCTTCTGCTCTCAGAGCTTCAGTAATATTACCAAGTTGATAAGCAGTATCTAGTATTGTCCATATAAACATTCAACTCCCATATCTGCTGCGTCTCAAAAGAAACGAAGAGCTGCTACTTCATACTGCAAGTTACCACTTTGTGGCTGGACAGCTGGAATTTTGTTTTGTAGAGAAAAAATTAGAAATAATTTTTCACTCAGTGAGTGTTTAATATAGGTATATATATCCCTATAGACCCTAATTTCATAACAGGGAAAAATCCTGAAGATATGTAACATTTTTGTTCTCTTACCCTTTTACACACTTGCCTGAGGGTAACACAGGTTGACTTGTCTTTTGCCGTCTGGTGTATGTCTATGCCTATGCACTACTAGATATACAGGGATGTAGTGATTCATCTCATCTAACTTTGGACGTATACCTCTTAGTTGCTTCAGTTACCTGTGGCTCTCTTTGTAATCACTTCATAGACCAGAGGGCTTTAAGGTACAATTCATTTGACCTATTTCAGACATCGGCTTTACCATGAAATAAATTGCACTCCAGAAGTTCTCATTTGTCTCCAAAATGAGCCTCCGGTGACCAGCTCAACCGCAGCTGCCTATGGTGTGGCTGTCTACTGCTGTGTTAAATCAGTCCTGCCCATGAATCTCACTCAGTGCCTGTATCCACTGAAATCAATGGTGAAACTCCCCTAGGCTTTGGGTACAGTTCTGCCCCATTTCATCTTTGAGAAGAAATGGATGTGCTTGCAGATATTTTAAACAGATGGTGGGCTTTTACTTTCCCAAAGATTTAGGATAGCATCTTAAAGACTCATTAAATATCTGTATTGAGTTGCTCCTGTTCATTGACCTGTTTGAAATGAAAATTAAGTTAGTGTGATAGGGTTGGAGATGTAACATTCTTCTGTAGGTCTGAAACTGTAGAGGTAATTGTTTTATTAAAATATTTGCTCTTTTGCTCCCTACAAGGTTTTTGGTGGCCTGGAAGTCATTGTATAGCACCATGCTAGCTGTTAGTGCTTTGATTTCCACAATGCCTTTCTTTATTTAATAGGCCTGAAATATTGATTAACATTTACAGATTCAATTCCAAGCACTTGCCAGGGGTTACAGAGAGCCAGAGAGAGATGGTTGTGCCAGTCAAATTCTGAGGTGTAATGAAATCCCCTACTGTGCCTGTCAACTTATCCAGTGTACAGGTCATTTCCCGCAAGGTCTGCAGTGTTGAAAGAAGCAGTTTTCACTTGAAACATTTCATAGGCAAAGGGAAAATATGTCTCCAGTATTGTATGCTTTATCCCTTTGTCTAATATTGAATAGGCTCATTGCTTCACATAATTTTTGCCCCCAAAGCTTTCTGAGTCAATAGAAGAAGAATGTTTCAGGTGGGCACAAGTCAAGACTCTCAGTGTAAATGCTTTATTACTGTTGTCAAGGAAATCCACAGTAACTAAGGCTAGAGATAGACAAACCTCAAAAGGACTGGAATCTCAATTCATTTTAGTTAAGTAGTGAATGATTCTTTTATTCTTCCAAATATTGCAAAGCTCCCTTTGAAAGATAGTTGCATCCTTCTTCTAAAAAAGTTCTCTTTCTTAATATGTTCCAAGACCACAATTTTCCTTCAAATTCAAACACTCTTAGCTATTTCAATCCAAGTCCAAATAGAATCTATTCTATTACATGCAATCTTTATCTGACTGGTTTTTGTTTGGTTTGGGTTGGTTTTTTTTTTTTCATGATCCTGATGCTTTTGTCTTCTCAACTCCTACAGAGGAGAGAAAGAATGTGCAGAGAAATATTTTATTTATGCAGGGTTTCTGTTTGGAAAAGGTTTATTTTAAACAAGGATATCTTGCTCTTTGAGTGATGATCTGGTAAAGGTCCTTGAGAAGGTTTGTGATCAAATTCATTATGTAGATTAAGAGTAGTCTCCAGAACAGAAATGTTGCTTGCAGAACCTAATTTTAGATCAACAATAACAAATGTCTTTATGCCAGAAAAATAAAGTTGCTGACCCTAATCTCTCATGTGAGGCAATATTGCCTCAAGATCAAAATTTGTGAATGGTGCAATAGAGGAGTATTGTTGTTTGCTCTCTGTTCTTTAACAGGGTACACACATATATTCGAGCTAGTATACGCTACCAGCACCATGTCCTGATCTGAATTTAAAATGTTGGCTTTGATTTACAAGTTTCCAGCTGACTTTGGCTAGCTTCTCTGCCATTTTCATTTGTAATGGGACATCTGACACTGATGCATGGCTGGATAGAATTGCTGAGATTCAAAAATAGTTTCTTCAGTATTTGTGGAGCATATTGAAAGAAGAGGGAAAATATCCATCTGAGTATGATGCACTGGATATTTTAGATATGAGTGTCCCTGCTTCACGAGGGATCAAGTCCACTGGTTAACTGAAAATTTCTACCTATTTAAATGCAATGGATATTGCAAAAGGCAAAGGGTCTTTCCATCACAAATGGATAATGAGAAAAATCCTACTATTTGTCATTCCACAGAAAATGTTCATTTTCTCGATCAAATATTTATTTATTTATCTGGAGCTCTGCAAGCATACAGACCTGATAAATAGTTTCCTACCAGAGTTTGGTTTCCCATCACCAGGAACTCAAAGTTTTCTATGATTCTATGATTCTATGAATTAACTTACGTGAAACTTTGGCTAAAAGATTCCCTTGACCTGCAGTATACACCTAGTTCTGTTGCTGAGAAATTAATTATGGTCTGTATAAACCTTTGTTTCAGGCAATATACTTAAAATTTACATTCTTCACTGAGACCAAGATATTTCAAACAAAAGCTTTGCCGGAAAAGTGAACGAAAAGGATTTTTTTTCCAGTAGCCAGCATGCTCAAGGTTAACATATAAAATTCTAAAGATCCATCAGTAATTCCTAGGGACAGGTTCCCATTTAAGAATAAAGAACCTATATTTAGGTATCCACATGTGAGGTGAGTATTTAATTTCCTGATAGGTGCAGCCAACAGACATTGTATCCAGATAACTGACCAAACATTAAGAGTAGAATTCAACTGTTTAAGCGTTCTGAAGCTTAAATATCTGGGGCCTTCTGAAATGCATAAGGCATTCCTATTCTAAAGACACATGTAACATAGGATTTATGGGAGATGACACCATTGTGAAACAGCAGCTAGAGGCCAAGAAAGATATTTCTCAGAATCTATAATGGCAGAAGACTGTATTTACACAACTGGATGACACCCTGGATAACTCCTGCAGGGTAAGCTGATAATCTGACCAACACAGATATCTCTGCTTACAGACAGAGAGACATCCTAGAGCATTTGGGACATTTACATAGCTTGGACAAACATGAGACAGGCCCTGTAGGAGACACAAGCCCTACTGAAAATGCAGGTGTGGGCCAAGTGGGATCCACAAGGGAACCTTAAATGGCAATAAATGCATTCATTTAGGCAAATTAACTGAGCTCTAGAACCCATTGACTGTCTTAATTACATTTCCTTTAACTATACCAGGAGCTTAGACACTTAGCAGATGTGTAGACACCTGCAGGTAAACTCTTCCGGGACTTCCATGTTTCGTCATGTCAATTTAGATATTGAAATTTCTCAGAGTACCACATCTGTAGTATCTCAGGATCAGATTGGCAATAAGAAGTGGTTTTATGTATCCACAAGTCTATAGTGGACTCTAAATCAATGTAAAATCCAAGCTACTTTAACTCCATTCTCTGTCAAGAGATTAATTAATCGGAACAAGTTTTACTACCTTAGACAATTTTCTACCATCTTTCAGAATGGTACAAAAAAAAAAGTTCTCAGTAAAGATGACAGTTTTTCCCCTTGCTACAAGGAAGTGTTTTTGGAAGGAAGACTTTTCTGCTCCTAGACCTACTGAGTTCAGATCTCATGTACCCTCCACCTCAGTGCTGCAGTCAACATGCAGCAACAGATAATCTGTGAATTTTGCAATCATTTCCCTGGTATTTCTACCTGATTGTCACCACTTGTTTTATAATCTAAGTCAACAGGATTCCCCCTCCTTTGTTGCTAAATTACTCTTAAAAAATTTGGCACTCCTTTGCACTAGTTCTGCTCCTCTTTTACCAGTTCAATGCATTCTTGTCTCCTTGTTAGTAGTCTAATGGTCTAAACTCAGTCTCTCTGTTCTGTGTGTGGTGTGGTGACCCTTGGGCAGAGCCAGTTTAGGGCTATCTGAACTTTTTGTGTTCCCCACACCTCAGATGGTTTTCATCCTTCTTCTAGAGTCGCTAGGACTCTCCTTTTTGTTTCTACTTCCCAAACTTCTGCTCTCCTTGTCACTAAATCAAGTCTAAGAGAGTTTTCTTAGAAAGCTGCACAATGCAGAGTGTGGTCTCATCCCATCTTGATGGAATACCCTGACCCAAAGGATCTCTGACTCTGTAATCCTCTTCAGATTAGTTGCATTTCTCATATGACTGCTTTCTTTGACCGGGGAACTGCTATTTCAATATTTGATAATATATTTCTCTATATAAAGTAGATAAATATAAATTAGTATGAGAAATGTGACATATTGACTTCACATTCTGACTTCATCTTGTAAAGACCAATAAGCAGCATGATGGAAATCTCTGTTCATTTTTTTCTGTAGTCCACTGAAAATGCAATTCATGAAATGAAGGAAAGGAAGAAATTCAGAGCAAGTGACTTCAGCATGCTCGACTGTGTGGGTGGACTATTCTCCTAAGTGGAGGGACAGCCTAATTCAGGTTAGTGAAGAAAGAAAGCGAACAAAAGTATCATCTAATACTTTGAACTTGCAAATGAAAGGCGGGACACAGATAGGTTCCCTTTATTGAAACAGGCCTTCATTTTAAAAGGAAACCAGTATGTTTCTAGATGAAGCAGACTTTTTTTGAGTTTAAACAAGAAAGAAAAAAAATCTCAGTTCAGAACAACAGAAACATATTTTTTCTAAAAAGGAATAAACAGAAAAAACAATAACTAGCAGAGCCCTAATGAGAAGAAGATAGACTCAGCTGAAATTAAATTTCAGCAGATATCTGCACCTAACTCCCTTCTCATTTGAACAACCTGGGTCACAGCTATTGTCTTCTGGCATTACTATGCATGGGCTTCTAGTTGTATCTTTCTAAAACGTCTTTACACTTCTCTCCAGGCCATTCCATACGCTGCTCCATTCCTCAGAGCAGGTTCTCAGCTAAGTACCTCTAATTTCCCTCTACAAAGTTTATTTTTCAAACTGTTTTCACAATTTCTTCTCATATTTTTCTTTGATTAGGAAAGTAAGTTCTATTGACTTTAATTAAACTGCACTAGGGTCCAGAACTTGGAATTTTATTTTAATTTTTATTAACAAAATACTATGCTTGCTCTATAAGTTGTATTTCTTGATTCTTACTAATTTTATCACTCTACTGCCAACATGAACATAACCCCCCCTCCAGTTAAATCATTGTCATTTTAGAGTATCTTTGTAGCATTACAGGGAAATCCATAACACTTTCATCATGTTGACATAATATCAACCCAAGATACTCCTGACTGCAGCAATGCTGGGGGCATGAATTACAACATTTTGCTATAGGCTGAATTGTAAAAATGGTTTTAGCAGCTCTTATTGACCATATCTGGTATAAAACAACTATTAAGTATTGAAACTAGTGGATTTTATTTACACGTATTCAGGGCTGGGGACAACACTGAACGTGGTCAGGCAAAATCTCTGCTGCAACTCAGAAATACTTAGCATTTACATTCGCTGGTGTCTAATTGTGACACCTTCCATAAGGGTCTCTCTTTTTTCTGTTTTCCTTATGCTAGTCTCATTTTCAGCTCACTTCTCTCTTCCCCTTAGCAAAATTGTATGTTGACTTCTTGCTGAAGCTGTGAAAGTCTTCTCTTTTTCTGTGTTTTTGCCATAATCCTTTTAGCAGTCTCCTCCTCAACATTTTCTTGGTCTGATCATTACCTTTCTGCGATTAAATGTAAGTAAAACTTACAGGTGGGTTTGGGTTTTTTAAAATTTTAATGTAAACCAGCAGAGATTTAGAAGCGCTAATCGTATTGACTTCTGCAGTGGTCTTGTGTTCCTACATATAATAAAGATGCTTTTGAAAGCCTCCCTCTGGGTGCCTCAAATAGTACCTACAATGTAGAAACTTAAATGGAAGTGAAGATGTAAAACAAATGCTAAACACCCACAGATTCTTTCAGTTTTAGTAGTTATTGCAGGTGCTTTATCACATCTAAAATGTGCATGTTTTTTACTCAATTTGGAAAGGCCAGCACATTTGCAAAAGTGAAGTCTTCACCCTGAAGAGTTTTATGTTTCAGTAAATATGTTACCAAGGGAAAAAATATATGGACACCTCAAGATACCTTTCTAATTTCAACCTCTCCTCACAAGAGCCCTTCCTTTAATGCTTCATGATAAATTCAGTCTATCATTGACCAATTCCTGAAGCAGAAGCAAGGAATCTATATCTTTAGAACTAGACACAGCTTGAGATTTCTCCTTACATGACTTCATGGTCACTTTACAGAGTGTGAGAGTGTGTGGTGCAAGCAAAGTTCCTGAGAAATCTACTTCACTCTGAGCAAGGGAAAGGTACCCATGCCTGGCTTAAAATGCCCTCTCAGACTTTTTTCATTGTCTTCTATCAAATGACATTAAGCACTGAATCCTGGCAGAGATTTAGATATCCCAAATAAGATGCTACAGGTTCAGTTCACAAAAATTTCGAGGCATCTACATCTAATTAAGTGCTGACTTTTTAGAAACTCAACAGTCATTTAAATGAATTGTCATTTGGTGATCCAGTCTCCTACACAGCTAGGAAGCTAACCTAACATTTAAATAGTTACATGAGCTGTTTTCTTGGATCCTCTCCTTAATCTTTTTTTTTTTTTGTCAGTTCATATCTTAAAGCATCTCAGCTTTTGGACTTATGAATTTAATCTTTTAAATGCCAAGCAAGAAATCTGACAGCACTTTAGAGAGTTAGAACGAAGTGAGGACAAATCCCCTAAGAATTCTTTCCTAGTGGTAAGTCTGGGCCTGTTTTATAGTAGAGGGAAGAAAAACTTTCCTTGGAGAGACATGTTCTAATTGAACATGAGCTAAACACATCTTGGGGGCTAGCTCTTTATTTTTCCCCTATTATATTAACAGAAGATTATACACATTATTAAAATTGTACTAAAGTGTATTCATTGAAATGAATGTTGGACTTACTGTCTTAATAGCCTAACCACCTTCAGTACCTGCTCACAGCTAAAGGAAGGCCAGAAGCTTAGTATTTCAGGATTTCAGTATTTCAGAAGCCAGGATTTCAGACATTGTCTAAAGATTAAAAATTTGATGTAAAAATAACTTCTATGGGGTATTTTGGTTTGTCATTTGGCTTGTTCAGACCCCAGAAACTCACATTTTCCTTGGATTCTGGAGGGCCAAAAAACTTAGTTCCTTTACAACAAAAACTGAGAAGCAGAAGCTTATTTAATAAAGGACAAAAATCATGATGTTCAGGATGAAATCTCGAGATATGAAAATACTGTGATCTGGACCTTTGTGATTACAGCTGTATAGGAACAGTCTCATCTCATTTATCTCAGAAGAAGGACTGAAGTTCTCTAAGACAGTGTCCCAAAATAACAAAGAAGGCTTCGAAGATGATTCTCTCACCTCCATGGTAACTTCTGCACTTCTTGAAAGAGGAGATTTGTGCTGTTTCTTCAACACTATGTCCTTAACAAATACTGTGGTGAAAGTGATTCTGAAGAAAATGTACAAACCCCATAATTTTAAGAAAAGAAATTATTTCTTCAGAACTAAATAGTTAAAATAGTTTAAATAGTTAAAAGAGTTAAAAGTCCCTAGATGACTTTCCCAATACTAGGCAATATATCAATGTAAATTCAAATTTTTTCATCTTCATCTCTCTTACCTATTTGTTTTATCCAGATTTCCCAGTGGTCTGAAGTCCATGAACGTGAAAGCTAGTTGAAATTTTTTTTCCAAGGGATATTTTATAGTCAAAAACTTACATTTTTTTGAGAATAGTTGTTTTTGTTTGTTTTTTTTTTTTACTTACTATTAGAAGATTTTACTTTTCCTAAATATTTATACAAAATTATAACATTTTTTAAGGAAGTGATTTTTTCTATCCAGATTTTTCCTGAGGAAAAAATAAAAGGGAAAAGAACAAAGAATTGGAGTTGAGGGAGGAATTAGAAAACTGCTTGAAATTTCATTTCTGTACTGAACTAATTTCATTTTATCTCTGTCCTCCCCTTTTCAGTATTTTTTCTTTCCAGACATAGCTGGTAAACAGTGTGGCCCAAATTATAGATCATTTCTTTTGTATTAATATTAACCATCCTTTATTTTGACAAAACACTGATAAAAGTTGTTTGCTGAAGAAATACATTAATATTAATAAGTGAATAATGAGTTCACTTAAGATTTTCATTATCTGTACATTCATAAGTTTGAAAGATGAATATGATGGTTGAGCAAAAAATATTGCTAATTATGTTCTCAGTCCAATCACCAGAACAGTACAGCTTTTTCCAGAGATGCACCAAAAGCAGAATTCAAAATATCAACCTTGAACTTAAGAGTGGAGCTGAAATCCAGTCTTCGATTCTAGCTATAATCTATCATGCCATAAATTTCTAAATATTTGTTGAAAGAACGCCTGGGATTTCTTATGTTTGTTGCAAAAGACTGTCCGTACTTATTCCAGTAAGGGAAAACATTGCCCTCACTGTAAACAAAAAGCAGCTGGACTGTGCTGATGAGCTCCAGTGAGAGCACAGTTTATGCACATTTTGGTTTAGGTAGGCATGTGTGTATTGTGTGCTTCTCCAGCAGAATTTTGTTTTATCTTGGAGCTGGTACTCTGTGCACCAAGATTCATGCAGATAGTCTTCCCATGAGCTCTTGCAAAAAAAGTGGTTGCAGCACAAATCAAAACAGTCACAAACTTACTAAGCTGCCCTAAAATTGGTTTGAGAACTAGTTGAGGACCAAAGAACAGCTGGACTGGGCAAGTGTTGGCCACCAAGGGCTGAGATAACTCCCTTACTGAAGTCTGGGATTGTTTGTTTCCAGGAGACACAGGAGAGTAAAGTCCACCCTAGGAAAATTTCCTTGTCATCTCATTCATGCTTAGGAAACCGAATTGCACAATGTTATTTGCAGGAAGAAAGAAACAAAACAGTTTTACTGTACATTTTAGGACAGAAATAAGAAGACCAACTCTGCCTTTAGTGCCAAGTAAAGTCAGGAAGATAATTTTCTTCTATGTTTTGACTGCTTCTATTAGGCCCTCCTCATTATAAAAATTCCTGTATTGTTCACAGTGGAAAACATGATTCCAGAGTAACTTGTCTGTCAGATTTGTTCTGGATTAGCAGCATGAAGATTGAACCTTTAAATTAATGTATGAACTAGAACAGTTGAAATATAGCTGAAAAAATTCTTTGCCTATTACAAGTTTATTCTTGTGGAACATGAATATTTTTTGCTTTATTTGGACATATCTAATTGCTGGGTCAGCTGGAAACTTGAGTTAGCCCATCTCGGGTCTCATTTTCTCACTTAAAATCTCTATCCGTCATCTATAACAGGAGATTTGTATGATCACTTCCCTAACTTGCATGCCTCAGTTAAATGCCAAAAAATTGTTGAGATGAATCTGTATATATTTATGTTTATGCTAATCAATATTCTAAAACTATGATTTTATATATTTCTGAAAAATTCCTTTTAATTTCCTTGTTGGGGTACAGACAGATTTTTCCCAGTGGGACATATGATTATTCGAGAGGGCAAGTTCAATCACCAAATAGTCCATTGACCATAAGGAAGATTATGTTTTAATTTCTAGCCTGTGAAATGCTCTCATTTGATCACTGTGAATGCCTTTCTGTCGGATCACTTGTTAGGTAAAACAGGCAAAGTTAATGGTATTTTGCTTTAAAGATTTATTTTTACCTTTTCTGAGCTGGAGCTAATATGAAAGTATTTCACGATGAAGGCATTTATATTTTGAGGAACAAACAAAGAGATACTGTAATGGCATATGTGAGCTACATTTACCCTGAGGCATTTACCATAAAGTTCAGTTTATTTTTTATTACATCATTCTGACAGCTGCAAATAGGAAAAGTGAACATATTGGGATTGTCACTGGGAACTACCATTTGTGTCTTTTGATGCATGAGGGAGAGGGTGTATTAGGAAAGGTATCAGCATCTGCCTGGATGAGCACACAAGCACATAGAGCCAGAAAGCTCCCTAGTCCCATTTCATTTGGAAGTCAAGAGGGACAAAATAGTTAAACCAACTGCTGATTTTTTAACAGGGAAAGGGGGGAGTGAGTGAGGTTGGGAAGAAGAAAAAGAAGGAGGAATGGATGAAGGGAGGGAGGGAGGAAAGTAGGTAAGAAGAAAGGCAAGTATGCAGGAAGGAGAGACAGAAATAAAAAGAATGAAAGAGCAAAAGAAAGACAGACAGAAAATAAAGACAGACAGACAATAAAGACAGACAGACAGAAAGACAGACAGAAAGACAGACAGAAAGACCAGACAGAGACAGACAGACAGACAGACAGACAGACAGACAGACAGACAGACAGAAAGAAAGAAAGAAAGAAAGAAAGAAAGAAAGAAAGAAAGAAAGAAAGAAAGAAAGAAAGAAAGAAAGAAAGAAAGAAAGAAAGAAAGAAAGAAAGAAAGAAAGAAAGAAAGAAAGAAAGAAAGAGGAGATGTACATGGTACATACAGATATGTTTGATGTGCAGACAATTTAAAATTACCTTATACAAATACCCTGGTGCACAAAACAAGAAAAATCCATCACTTTAAATGTCCGGAAAAGTTCATTATACTTTCTCCATTCTCTGTGGAGCATCTTTGAGCAAAAGCATGCTAAATAATGTATCAATTTTCTATCGCCACCTATGAGTGAAAATATAAAACTGCAAATTATTTGCCTGTGCATAATAGAGGAAAGATATGTGACGGCTGTAGTTCAATTATTGCAAGACATTTATATTTCTATCTGAGGCTAAACCAACTGCAATCTTCCATTCTGAAAGGGATGCGTCAATTTTCAGCACATGTAGGGTTTATTTGTGTCATTTATTTGGGTTTACTTCTATCATAAATTTTGACACTTATATCAGGAGTTCTGCTGTCCTGTCCTAACTGAAACGAAAATGTGGGTGTTTTATAGTGGAAGATAGAGATAAGCTTCTGTTTTGGACGGTGCTAACAGGGAGGGAAGAAGGTACAAACATTACAGTAAAGTCATAAATAAAATGCCACAGTGGAAAATTCTGAGGAGTTCGTGGAAGGACATGGTGAAGTTGAAGCTAGGTAGACAGTAGCAATGATGACTGTAAAAATGACTGTAATAAAGTGCACTTTAGACATATAGTGAATTCAGAAGAAGGTCTTTCTGTGCTTGTGCTGACACTGCTTTGGATTGTCTGTCTGCTCCACAGCAGTGCACAGATAAACTCTTGGGAAAGCTGGGCACTCTGTTTAGCCAAAATGAAGCCTTCATTTCAAGAAATTTTTCTTAACCCTCATTACCATTAGGAATACAGAGGATGTTTTCAAAAGAAAAAAAGAGAACCTTATTAGGTCCAAGAGTAATGGACACTTTGGCTATCTTTGCTTTGTTTCACACTAGTTGAATGGAGGTATTAAACATGAATGTTATGTGATATATATTAAAGGAAACACAGAATCAGCATCACAGGATGGTTGAGATTGGAAGGGAACTCTGGATGACAACTGATCCAACCCCACTGCTCAAGCAAAGCCACCTACAGCCAGATGCCCAGGTCCATGTCCAGATTGCTCTCCAAGGTGGAAGACTCTATGGGTTCCCTGGGCAACCTGTTCCAGTGCTCGAACACCTTCACAGTAAAAAATCATTTCTGTATGTCCAGAGGGAACGTCCTGTGTTTTGGTTCATGCCCCTCGCTTCTGGTTCTGTCACTGGGCAACAAAGGCAAGTACAGTCTCTGAAACAAATATACTTCTTGAGCTGGTCGTTCTCATTTTATAGCAAATATGCCAGTTATGTGGAACCTTTCCCTTTCTTACATTATTTCATATGAAATTAATATTTATCATAAGCTTAACAAATAATTCCAAAATATTAAGGAAAAGTGCATTTTTTGAAAGCCTGGGTGGAGTGTATGAAACATTTATCATTTCATATTGATTTTTGTAGTATGCTGGTGAATATCTAATTTAAGAAATTTCACAAAATAGTCAGTTGAGATAAAAAAGAAAAGCTTTTGTTTACCCTTTTTTTAAAATCCCTTTTTTGATGATTCCAAATTCTTTTATTCTTCTGATCAGCTCTGCAAGACATGCATCAGATTATAAGAGCTGGAAAAAGTGACCAATAGAAGAAAGCCTGATGCATTCTCCAGATGCTCTTTTTTAAATGCTGTAGCAATATATTTAGGATCTGAACTTAAAGAAATCATTTAAACATAGTTTAGTTCTTAAACAGAGATATTTACAAACTTGGGGTATATGATTGAGAGAATTTTCAGAAAACCAGGACTTATGCCTTGTGAGAAGCAAACTCTTAAATTGGCCCTATTGGACAATCAAGAATTCGTATTTCCAGCAGTTATTTTTACTACTGAAAAATAATTACTGCACTGGAGATATGATGAAATATATTTTAATTTGAGTGAAAGAACATTAAAATATAATAAGAGGCTTTGACAGGTTTCCCAGAGAGCAAATGAAATTTAACTATGCAGATCCTAGCAGCAAAACCCAGTTGTTCTCAGAGATCTTTTTAATACAGTTCAGTTCAGCAAATATGTCTTCACCACTAATTGCAGTAAAATAAAAGCAATATTTTAAATGAATACTCTATAGTCTAACGTGGTTGTCCTGAGATTTATGAAGATAAAATAGAATATGGAAAAATTCACTCAAGACAGATGTGATGTCAGTAAAGCCTTCAGAGAAGAAGTAGATATTCACATGAACTTGCATCAAAAGGAAATTATTAGACAATTATTGAATACCTAAAATTCCTCTGACTACTCATATTTTTTCTTCATTCAGTTTTTGTGTACAATGTAAGAGTAGATAGGTGCTGTATGCAATATTTGCCGTGAATTGCATTTGAATCTTAACCCCTAATTGAACAAGCTGACCAAAAAGGGGGCTGAAACTCAAACTGAAAAGGAAATTTGGAAATTCTAGTGTTACTTTACTTAGCTTGGAACCAAAAAAAACCCAGAAGTATAAAAAGGAAAACAGGCTTAGAAACTGGGCACAAATCACTGAAAAAAATTGTTTTAACCAATTTAAAGCTGGGTACTCAGTGGGTACTAATTGGTTGAATTGACCATCCAGGCTCAGCACTAGCTTGCAGTCTTTAGAACTGATTATAATTAAATATGAAATTATGGTCAAGCTGAGAATCCCTAGTGCCAAGGATAAATTGTCAAAATCATTAGACTTCCATTTTAAAAATAACACAGAGTCAGATTTTCAGAGGTGGTTACGTGGCTACAGCAGCGTATTCCTGTTAGCTAAAATCTTCAAAAGCCCTGTTGTTCATACTCCTAGGAAAATGTTTCTGTCCTTTTTTTTTTTTTCCCAAACATAAATGATACATAAAAGTCTAATTGTTTTCATTAACAGAACTGTCTCTTAGAAACTTTAGGTCCCTTTGAAATATTACTTCAAAATCTCAGCTGACATGAATTTAATGATACAATATTTCTGATGCTCATGATGCCCAAAATTTGCTTTATTATTCCAACACACCTAACTCCAGGGGTCCTGTTATGCAAGGATCAATTTTTATTCAGTAAAAGATTAGATTCTGCTTCTTGTCATACTGAAAAAATGTCTGAAAATGTAAAACAACAGTTAAAGCTAGATGGAAAACAAATAGTTGTGTAATTCCATTATACTTAGAAAATCTGTTTGGTTTTTTTAAACGGGACCTTGTCTACCAAGAAGGGGACAGTCTCATCACAGGTCGAAGGCTGAGGTTATCGACAGTGAGCTTCCCTGTTGTACAGAAAAACACCCACAGGTTGTTCTTACAGTGAATACCAAGGAGATCAGCATTACTGTGTCAATAAGTAATTCAGAGAGAATCAAAGAGTGCCTGCATGCTATAAATACCTTGAAATCAGCAGAAATGTCATTCCAAAAAATGGAGACCCAGTTTTGCAGAACTGAAATAAACAATTTTACATGAATAGCCCAAAGGGAGAGATGGGTTACAAAACCATCTTTCTCTGCTGCTTTCTCTTGGCTTTTCAGCTGGCTGGTGTTTTCTCTCCCTCTTTTTCTCTCTCAGTCCTGACTCAGTCAGGCAACTCACTTATTAAGTAAACAGCCTTCAGAACAGCTTGTCTGAGGAATACGGTTCCATTAGGTAAAAATATGGAGCGAGAAAGCCTTGAGAAGCAATGATCAGAGATCTAAGAATACAAATGAACAAATGCATTTTCTGATTTAAATATGTTATTGTTATTAGCATCATTATTCATCTTCCAGTAGCTTCAGAACAAACGTCTCGCTGCAGTAAACTTTCATAGGCATAAACATTCATTCTGCCCTAAATAACTTCCAGTGTAATTGAATGTTAGTAATAAAAAACACTTATCAGGAAATGAGACTGACTCATACATTGTCAACTCAATCCATGACAGGTGAGCTCCAACCTATTTTTTTAAGTTGGAAAAATGTTCTTCGTGTTGATAGCAGGCTTTCTCAAGACTGGTTGTTTTTTAACATGCTCCCCTGTAGTGATGGCTGCCAAAAAAACCTTTTCTCAGTTCAACATTCCACCTAATGATCCTCTTTCATAATGGTCTTTAAAGATTTTACACAAGAGGGAGGCAATTCTGCAGAGCTGTCTGACTTCCCCTGCAAAGGCCCATGTTGCTGCACATGTGGGATGGAAGCAGCACTGGGACTCTGGTCCCCTGCTACAGCCAAATGAAGCTTCCACATGTCCACCTCCCAGCCCTCATCCTACTTTATCCTTGCTCAGTGCAAGAATCTACTGTCTTTGTTACTCAAATTTAGCACATTTTTTTGTCCAAGGCCTACAAAGCACTTTGGAAACAAAAAGCATTTCAAAACATCCCTGGAGCATCACTTTAGAAACAAGCAGACGCACAACATCCCTGTGAGGCAGAACAACGCTATTATACTAATTTCACAGATGGATAAACTTGAACGCACTAAGGTAAAGGGTTAGATCCTGTTTGGTGCTGTGCTTTGATATTTTAGGGGATTAAGCAGCACAGAGAACCTTTTCCTCCTAGCAGGAAAGCTGAAAGACAATCTATACAAGAAAGTATGACAAAAGGAGTGTAACTGTAAATGCATTTACTCATACATGTCCATGGAAGAGTGTGGTTTGCTAGTTAGAAGGCACTCTCATCTTTTCTGCTGAGCTGCACAGGTAACAAAAACCCCAATGCACATTTTCCCAATAAGCACGCTTAGTCTTTTTCAAACAGCAGTAAAACGAGTCCCATCTGCCTTGCAACCTCTCTTCTTCCATGTTCTCCAAGCTGGCATGAGTCCAAAGCAGATGTTGCTGCCGCCTTCACCCTCACCTCACCAGCAGAGCAGGATTTGCCCAGAATAACCTTCCTCACGCGCACAGAGAGCACCAAGGTGTCCTCATGGCCACGCTCAGATCTCTACCCAGACCCTTCCTTGAATATTAATGTCTATCTTCTTGTGTGTCCCTGGGAAGAGACTGCACTTTGGCACTCTGAAGGATCTTTTTGTATCTGCTAGGCAAGAGGATTGCTGAGTTTGATCTCACTATTTCACTTTGCACAACATGAAATTTTTAATTGTCTGGTTGAGAAAGGGTGGCAGCTGACAATTGTTTTGTTCAGACTCACAGAGCTGATAATGCTCTGTTCATGAAACTGGGGCTGTTAATGATTCGTGAGCTGATATTTCCTCACACTTGATTGTGCACAGTATACTTCATAATTTGAGCTTGTCATTTTCATTTTTCAGGGAAAAAAAACCTCACAAAAGCTCTTTTTTTCATGGTAGACTTCTCTATAAGTGTGTAATTACATCCTCATGTTCCCTGTGATTTGTGCCTTGTTCAGCCCATTGAAAGCCTCTTTTAATACATTTTCATAAAATATTTTCTTTGTTAGAAAAAAAATGCAGTTTTTCCATGTGTCACACCGTGGGGGTACTGTTTTCTTATATATGAGTACTTTACATACATATAAGATGCTTCAAAGAGTTTTACAGAATAGGGAAGCTGTGATCATTCATATCCTGGGAATTGCTACAAAAGGAAGGGACTTTACAATTCTGCAAGTGACTGACACTTCACTGTATGGAAGCATCTCCTTATCCATCTCAGGTACTCACCACAGAGATGGTAGGAGTCTGCTAGAAGCAGCCTTCCACATCCAACTGTTCTGGGTTCAGTCAGGAAAGAGTTAAGTCCCTTTACTGTGGTTAGTGAGAAGTTGTTAAGAAAATACTGATAAGGCCTCAGCTGGTGCTGGGGAGGGCCTGCACTGAATTCAAGTTCTTTCTCTGCTTCTGATATGATAGCTAACCCAAACTGACCAAGGAAGTATTTTATTCCATAGTACGTCATGTTCCGGATCGCTTGGGTGGGGAAGGGGTCCAGTAGCCGTTACTCTTCCCATTACTCTCTCTCCCTTACTCCCTTGCTCATCTCTCCAGGGAACTTGCTAATCCTGTTCCCTAAAAAGCAGGATACTTTCAAGTGCCTTTGTTTACAGAATCTGAATGGCTAATAATTTTAAAACAATCTTTTCTATAATTAGATTGTACATAACTGCAACCAGAATCATCTTAAGAGATATATTATCTGAACAATCTGTGACAGAAACACTACTAGAAGAGCACCTAACTCAAAGTAACCAGATCAACATTTTTATTCCACAAGTGCAGAATTGAGGCAAGGGAAGCCTCAGAGTCTGTCTAGAGTTTGCAGATTGTATTGTCAGGGAATCAAAACACAAGAGGTGATTTCAGATGCCAAAGTAAAGAATATCAAAACCTATGTAGTAGGAAAAAAACCCCGTAGAGGTGTATTTCATATTTAGTCATGTTTATGTGTGAATAAAATTTTAGTTAGTACCATTACCCATAGTGTCCTGGTACAATAAATATAGAAAATTTACTGTCTGCAGGAAGCTAGACAAGCCTAGAGACAAGGCTGCTTGCAATCACTTACCACATGTACCTGACTTGCATTCCTTTCTTGAGTTTAGGCACTTGGCATGATAGACAGGGAGAGATTTTTCTCCGTGGCTTTCAACGTGTGCTGTCCAAGCTTGCTACCTGCCAAAGCTGAGGGGTTTATTTTTCTTAGAAAATCTCATACATGCATTTTCCATTTCCTAAGGCTCTTTTCCAACCACTAGTCTATAAACTTGGGATAAGGGTGGCTGAAGAATCAACAGTCACGAAGTCAGCACATAGTGAGGATCCTGACTTTTTAACATGGTTGTTAAGAAACCTCTTCTGGAGAGGTGGAACAGAATTGTAACCCTTCCTAAATAAATAATTTCTGTCTTGCAACCAATGACTGTCTCATGTGAAAAACATTCATATAAGACTGAAGTTAAAATACCTTTGTACATATGTGGGTGATTTGGGTCAGTTATGTAGAGAAAATCACAGAGCATACGTAGGTGTATGCACTTCCCCTTCTTTTTAGGAACCAAACAGGGAAATTCTTAGGTCTCACTCAAAATTACTTGCTAGAAGTCATTCAAACCCTGTGAGAACTTGTCCCAAGGCTTACCCAGCCATTCATATTCATAATTTGCTTAGCCTCAGTGACACTACTCCATCTTCATGCCCTGAAAAATATTCATTGAAAGAATAAAACTCTCAAAAAAGTATCCTAAGATATATTTCTTAGGCAGGAACAATCTCTCCATGGTAGATATTCTGAAAGTCGTGTGACCATCATTATCGTTAGCAAATCTGTACTAAATGCATAACTGGTGCTTCCTTCTCTGTCAATTTTATGCTCTTGGAAATCAGTCATGCAAATACTATTCAGATGATTTGATTTAGCAAATCTGATCTGTCCTGTGCTAGAGGTAAGCTGAAGTGTGGTTTAAAAATCATAAGGACTGTAATCCCCATTTCTAACTGAATGCATTTCATTACACAGATGCAGTTAAATACTTTCAGACATTTAATTCTTGCTAAACTTGTCTCAGTTATTAAAAGCACTGAAATATTCCAGAGTAATTTTCCAAAGTACTGCAGCTAAACCATCGTTTGCTGTGACTGGTACACAGTAAGGAAATACACAGAATATTATCTCAATTTAATAAATTCAAATTTATCTCACCTAGCTCTATCCATTTAATAGTTAGACATCTACTCTAGTTATCTGGTGTTTCTCAACAGCCAAAGGAGAAAGAGACGTCTCCAGGGTGTGATTCATCCTTCCTATCTTAAATACCTATCTCATTTTGGAAGCTGATGTAATTTCTTCTAACTGTTAAAAAGGGATGTCTTATTTCTAATCTGAATCTGTCTACTTTCAGCTTCCAGTTATTGGATCCTGACATGCTAGATTAGTGAGCTGTTTACTGTTACTCTCTGTGCATGAGGAGTGCAAGTAATCTACTCTTCAAAGGACTAAATAGATGGAGTTTCCTAGTTTCCCACTATATGACATTCTGGTTGCTCTTCAAATAAGTCTTGAGAGATAGTATTTCTTATCACCCCAGCTGACACAGCTGGAAAAAAACAGACAAGTTTCTAGGCGCATAAGCTCTTCTTTAGGTCCCACTGAGTTCAAAGCTTCTCAATGAAAAGCAAATTTATTTTCATTTTTGAAAAACCATTTAACTTGACAAATTAAAGCTTTGCAAGAGAAGCAGCACTTCTTACACATAATTGGCACTCCAAGGTTTTAATTCAACAAAAAGCATCACAATAGTAAGCCAATTTGTATTCTATTTCCAGCAGTCTCTTTCCAGTATGTACACAGTAAATTCCGTACATAAATGTGATGATTTAAGATCACACTCCTGAAATTCACAGGAATCAATGGGATTATTTCCAGTAAATGACTTTCATTTAGGCCTTTTGGTTCAACTCTCTATGTTCATACAGAATGAAAACTTACATGGACGTTGAACAGTAGTCATTAGGAAGCTATGGTGTGCTTATCAGAATAAAGTTCACCTAAATGGTGAGAGAAAGCACATTATTAATTTGCATTTTACTTTAAAACTCAAAGTGTATTCTAGAAGCCCATGACCCTATTATCAAAGGCTAGAAAAAGATAATGAGATTCTAAATAAGGCTCTGAATAAATGAAGGTTTTCTCTCAATTATGAATGGATACATGCTTACTATTATAGAGGTGTTCTCATGTCACTTTTCTGAGGTCTTTGTCAAAATTTTCACTATGTCAGATGAAGGTCGAGGGGACATTTTAATTTTCACAATTACAATATCACTGTGAAATATGTTCCTAATAAAAAAAAAAAAAACCACACAAAAAAAAAAAAAACCAATCCCTAAGCAAAGCGATTCCAACATCTGGAGGGAACAACTTTGTAACATTTGACATTTTCACCCTTTAGGAAATACAGAACCATTACTTCATCCTTACTTTCCAGTCAGACCCTCAGTAAATGGATTAACTTCAGACAGATATCCCAGGATCCAATAAATTAATAGGCAAAAGAAAGAAAATAAAGCTGAATCTGCAAAAATATTGCCAGTTTCTGAGTTTAATCACAGATAGAAAATTAATCTACTTTTCTGAAAAATTCTTCACCCTGTTTTTCCTTTATCTTTTATTTCCTAGATTTCATAACTTGTTTTTAATGCCAAAAAAAAAATAGCTATTTCAGCAAACCACACAGGAAAACAACATTACAATGGTAAAAACTTCCTGATATGAAACTTAAAAGGTATTCCAAAGTCTTTCCCCAAATCTGAGAAATAATGATAAACAAGAGCAGTATGTTATTGTTAATTTGATTACAGTAATTCATACTGCAAGATGCATGGTTTATGGGAAAAATGTTACAAGAGATTCAGTCTATTAGTTTGACTGTTGTGGACAATACCGAATATCTGATGCTTCACAGAATGCCAATTACCTTATCAATAATTCTTCTGTCTAAATATGCAGTAAACATAAATATATATATATATATATATATATATATATATATATATATATATATATATTAAGCAGGAATATCATTCTGTCCCTATAGCATGTTTGCCTGAAGCACAAGACCTGTTTCCTCTTTTGTCATGGCATAAATAATATTATTGGCATTGCTTCATTATTTCTTGAATCCACATTAGGTTTTCCCTAGGGCATGGCAGCTGAGACGTGCTTGATTGTCTTCATGCGTCCTGTTACTTGTCAGCAAGCTAATGCAATTAGGACTTTTCCTTCCTGGTGGTCTGTGTGTGTGCCCTGAATGATTGTTTTTATTTAAAGATGGACCAGATTCAACATTCTTCCTGGTGAAGAGTTCCACAAACCGCAGGTGCGACTCAAATCAAAGCCCAGTCACAATTAGTTTGGCATATTGAGTATTTCTTTGAACCAGCTCACCAGTGAAATTCTTGTGTTATTTCACAAATAGTTGCAAATGGCAATCGGCTGTTGGATTAAAATAGAAATTCATAAGCTTCTTATGAAGTATCCCTGCTAGGAATAAGGGTTGTGCTGAAAAATGCAACTATTCATATTAGACACAGTAGACATCTTTCCACCTGAATGCTTTCCTCTTTTTTGATCACATAAGACAAACAAGAAAGCTACTTCTGGGTTAGAAACAAGGCTAACCCCTTCAAATCCACCAATTTGAAGAGAGAAAGAACAAGTCATTCATTTTCTATCGATTTTTATTTAAAACTGTAACATTTATATCTCTGATGAAATATGCAGTTTTGTTTCATTGGCAGCTACAAAGCCCTTTTGTGCTGTTATCTTATTCTTTATATTCATGTATCTTTCTTTTTCAAAGCTAACAAGTGACAGTTTTTTAAACTGTCTCAAATCTTTTAGAACTCCTACACTTTCAAGAACTTTAGTCACTCAAATCTGTAAAGACTGGGAAATGTGACAGATATTTTAAATGCACTTTTGCAACTTGAATTTCTGATTTTCAATAAAAATCACATTCTGGCATCAAAATGAGTTTCATTCAATATAGCTTACTGTAGTCAGAAATCTATTTCAGTAGTTTCTCTAGGTTTAGGTGAGACTGCTTAACAACTTTTTCTATGTCAAAACATGAAAACAAAATCAAAACCAAAGCCAGACTTCAGTTACTCACACAAATCCTTGGAATTCAAAACCAGATTTTTAAATCTACCATTTCTATATTGTCCTTATTAGACATGAAGTTCATTTCTTTGGGCCACAGCTGAAGAACACCTTTTATGGGTTCTTTTTTGTGATGTTTGAATCCTATCTACAATACATTAAGTAGAATATTCCTCTTAGATAGGATGAAAAATTAGCTGTAACGGAACAAATAACAGTGGTTTTGTTTGCAGCAGTATGTGATCACCATTACTCACTCAAAGACAACCCCCCAAGTTATCTGATATTTGAGGATAATGTTTATAAATCCCCAGAGTGGATTTTACCGTGGATATTCATGCAATTATTCACAGATTCACAGAGTGTTAGGTGTTGGACGGGACCTCTAGAGATCATCTCGTCCAACTCCCCTGCCAGAGCAGGATCACCTAGAGCAGATCACACAGGAACAAGTCCAGGCGGCTTTGGAAAGTCTCCAGGGAAGGAGACTCCCCCCTCTCTGGGCAGCCTGTCCCAGGGCTCTGTCACCCTCACAGAGAAGAAGTGTTTCCTCATGTTCAGTTTGAACCTTCTGTTTTCCAGTTTATGGCCATTGCCCCTAGTCCTGTCACTGGACACCACTGAGAAGAGCCTGGCCCCATCCTCCTGACACCCACCCTTTAGACACTGATAAGCATTGATAAGATCCCCCCTCAGCCTCCTCCTCTCCAAGCTGAACAGACCCAGCTGTCCCAGCCTTTCCTCATACGGAAGGTGCTCCAGGCCCTTCATCATCTCAGTGGCCCTGCACTGGGACCTCTCCAGTAGCTCCTTGTCCTTCTGGAACGGAGGAGCCCAGAACTGGACACAGCACTCCAGGTGAGGCCTCACCAGCGAAGAGTAGAGGGGGAGGATAACTTCCCTTGACCTGCTGGCCACGTTCTTCTTAATGCATCCCAGGATGCCATTGGCCTTCTTGGCCGCGAGGGCACACTGTTGGCTCCTGGTCATCCTGTTGTCCACTAGAAGTCCAAGGTCCTTTTCCCCAGAGCTGCCCTCCAACAGAACAGTCCCCAGGTCCAAGTCTTGTTTGCAGTATTGCTCAGGCAAGGACCAGGTAAAGGCCTGAGCTTAAAAGCAGCTTCCGAGCAAAGTTCAAAAGGACTTCCTCTTTAAACAAGCCATCAAGGTTTGTGCATCAAGGCTGCACAATATCAAAGCTGACCTCCAACACCACTAACCCTCACACTATTTTTGCCACACTATTTTTGCCACTTGTAGTAATTTCTGGCTGTCATACCTGATGCCAGCAACTCAGACAAGACCCTGATTTTCCTAGGAATACTCCAAACAGTATTCGGAGGCAATTGACAACTCACAAAAAGTCTTTAGGCCGAAGAGATGATGGACATGAGGACGTGATTTTCGTGTAGTCACAGGGTGCGTGACTTGAATATGTGAGGTCTAGAGCTAGGAAGGGAATGGTGATGCCAGTTTTGGAGGACAGGGTTGATCTATGCTCCATTCACATCATCTGTGTTGCTCAAAGGGAACAGAAGAGAGAAAAACTACCTCTTAAAAGTTGATTGTGCTAACTGTACAGTTTTGAGTACACTGCAAATCATAGAATCGTGGAATCATAGAATATTTTAGGTTGGAAAAGACCATTAAGATCATCAAGGCCAACCATAAACCTAACACTGCCAAGTCCACCACTAAACCATGTTTATAAGCACCACAGCTACACGTCTCTCAAATACCTCCAGGGAAGGTGACTCAACAACCTCCCTGGGCAGCCTGTTCCAATCTAAACTTCTCTTGGCACAAATTGAGGCCATTTCCTCTTGTCAGTTGGGGGAAGAGACCAACCTTCACCTCTCTGAAATCTCCTTTCAGGGGGTTGTAGAGAGTGATAAGGTTTCCCCTGAGCCTCCTCTTCTCCAGGCTGAACACCTCCAGCTCCCTCAGCTGCTCCTCATGAATGAAGGCATCCATTCCAGATAATGAATATGGATGGAGGGAAAGAAGATAAAGAAGAAAAAGTGAAATGCCCAATGTGGTCAGCTGACCACATCACATGCAGCAAGAAGCAAATTTCAGGAAAAGCTGAGCTAGACATACACAACAGTTCACAATAAATCAGATAACCTCACAAACAATAAAATAACAGAACAAACCTCATCTCACCATAAGAAAAAAATGCATTTATGAAGAAAATTATCATTATTGTCCAGTGGGACGCTGATACAATATACTGTAATATTAATTTCTAAAAAATTAGATTTTTTAGAAATAATTCTACATGTGTAAGAGGTGGTTTTCATATTTTTCTGAACAGAATTATTCACTAACTGTAGAACTTCTGTTTTTTCATTTGGAAAATATCTTCTTTAAATATTTAGAAAAAATATCTATAAACAGCATGCAGTTTTAATTACAATTTATACGCTTGCATTTTAATTGCCTTTTAAACTAATTTAGCTTGTTCTTAAAGTTAATTAAACTCATTGGGGGGAAAATGTTCCTTAATTCATTTGTGAAAATGGAGCAGATGTGGAGATGTATTTGTGATTGTGTCTATCAGTCTGAACTTGTAAGAATCCTTTTTATCTTAAACTCTTTAATAGACCTTTAAAATAAAGTGTTTCCCATATGAGCAAGGTGCCCTTCACATTTCCTATGTGTTTCAGCATTAAAACTATACGTACACAACACGTTCTGTTTTAATTAGTTTACCCCCTTTAAAATACATTAAAGCTGGATATAGAGGAAGATGCACCAATGTCTGTATTGTTAGAACTTTAAGTTTTCAGGACTTTCCACTCTGGGCTTACAAGCATTTCAGTAATTAATATCAAAAAGCAGGGCTTGATTTGAAAAATTCTGACTTTTGCAATGAGATTCTAGGAAGCTTTTGAGTATTTTGGGAATGAGTAGTGGGAAAGAACATTCTTAAGAGAGAAAAACATGAGAGAGATGTACCAGTTGAATTGGAGGTCACTGTGGCACCTGCAGTTCAATCCTTGACATATCTCTGAAGTGGCTAACCTGATGCTTGCAGCAGTTCTGCTGTGGTAGAACTCATTGTGTGCTGGCTGCAATGCCTACAAAGTCCAGAGCTCTAGGCCCCGTCCATGCTGAACTCGATATTAAACCATTTGTTTAGACTTGGTTCAGGTACCTCTACTGCAGGCATAATCACCGCTGTCAGCCCTGAAAATGAAATTATTTGTTTAGAAAATGATGCCTACCAGATGACAAGCTTAGGTTAGCACCTTGCTGTGGTGGTAGGCTGTGCATAGTGGTAGACACCAACAAGGAAACTCGTAGCCCATTTTCCCTAAGGATATCCATTCATATTCCTTCCCTGAAACATTTTATCTGCTATTCAATCTAAACTAAACACTAACTCTCCAGCGTGTCGTGAAAATTTTCCAGTGAAGGCTTCTGGTTACAGTGGTAGTATCTGATAGGTGTTAAACAACTAAGGTATTACAGACAATTGATCTTTTGATAGATACAGAACATTAAAACTATAAAATGAATCAAAGCCTTCGAAAAGACCATTAAAATGATCAGAACTGACTACCCCACAATGCTTGTTAGAGCAGATCTTGAGTGATGTTTAACTAACATAAGCAAACAAAGAGGGATTTATGGGAAGGATTGAGGGAGAACAATAGCCAGTGTTTCAGTCGCTTCAGAATGGAGTGTTAGATACCTAGAAATTAAAAAAGAAAAAAAGGATAAAGAGGAAAAAAATCCTTTCATGCTCACTGTATCCTGCATTTGTGGGTCAGTGATTCTGAGGTCACTGACATAGCCTTACAAGTTTTAAAAAGAAAGCCTCAGTTAGCCTACGGTTCTGTTATTGCAGCAGAAACAATCTCACTGCTGGTTTGTTAACTTGTTTTGATTCTGCTCTACTCTTGTTTCATTGACGTACACAAGGCTGACATCCAGAGACACTCTTCTTGGGCAGTCATGTGTATCAGGCCCGGTACGCTCACTGTCAGCTTGATAGGACTACTAAATGACTGTGCGCTGATCCAGAAGCAAGTATTCCTCATACTGTGCAACTTGTTGGAGCTTTTATGCATAGTATATAGTGTGTGACAGCTACTTTTGTGCATGTGTAGCTACTCATTATATACGCATTTAAATTCCTTGGCAGTGGTGCCTGCATGTATTTCACTTACAGATAAAGTTTATTTTTTTCTCCTTTTGTCATGAGTCTTTGTTTTTCATGCTCTTTAGATTCAAAAGGATTTCTTTGTACAAGCTCTTTCTTTACTGACCATTCATGTTTGCAAAAGCTATTTCATTAACTATTGCAGTATATAAACCTCATGGAAATAATTCATTCCTTCAAATCCAAAAGCAAGCTGAAGTCAACCCAGAAGCTTCCATAAAACATGGATCAGCTTGAACTTTTTAGAAGATTACTGAGCACAGAGATGTGTGCATACCCTCTTGGAGGAGCTGTACATTTCCACAAGCAACATGCTTTTTCACCTCATCATTGTCTCATCAGTCTTTCTTCTCCAGTGCCACAGAATCGCACAAAATTTCATGGTGAGAACCATGATGGTGGCTATGAGCATGTAAACTTAAGTCTGTGTGTAGGACTTGGAAAGCCTGAAGGTTAATGTCAGAATATGAATTTGCTTTGTGTTGTGCTTATTTATCAACTGTGGTCTCTATGAACTACTGATGAAACCTTCTCATATGTCTTCATCACAGCTATGGGTGTTATTTAATTCAGTCAACCATGTCCTTCTAGAAGTTAGGCATAATGTTTACTAATCTAGAAGCCTTCTATAGTCAATAGGAACTTTTAAAAGCTATTAATATCATCTAATTTAAGCAACATTTTAGGGACAGGAAAAGATTTTTTTTTTTTCTAATTCTGATGGATTTTCTCCAAGTGTATTTACATTTCTTAGGAAAACTAACTCAAAATTCTACTTTAAATAATTCCCACTCACATTTTAAACAAGTTTGCAAGTCTTTTATACCCATTCCAGGTTTGGAGATCCACCAGTCCATCTAAGATCAGCACAATAAAGCAATTGTTTTCTCAGGTCCCTAAACATGCTAATTGCCTGGAATATATTAGTTCAAGGTGCCTTCATTCTGTGCTGCTGCCATCCACATTTACCCTTGGAGAAAAAAAAGACTGTCTTAACCTTGCTAATACCTAAGTCCCAGAGCACAAGCTGTCATGACTATGCAAGCAGTGAAATAACCACAGGGTCTCTGTAGAGTTTTAGACTATTCCTTGTTTGCACACAGGTTAACTGTGATATGAAAGAAGAGAAGAAAAAAATGGTGCTGTACTGATTCCTAAAAAAAACCCAACTGCCAAGAGTCAGCAAGCAATGCCACTCATTATTAAAAAGCAAGTAATATAATTTCCGTACGTCATCCTTTAGTGACTCCAGTGATATTTTCATTTTCCCTTCTTTTCTACTGCTGGTCACACAGTTATGAGCCAAGTCGACAGTTCATGAAGCATAATGGCTAGACCATTGCAAAGGACAAACTTAAAGGGAAGGATTAAGCTCATCTAACTTTAGCCACTTACATCATCTGAGCTGTACATTTATGCTCATTTCTAACAAGTGAGGAGGAACTCTTGTTTTTAGGGAGCAGTTCATTTTTATCCTAACACATGTTCTGTAATATCATATAAACGTGCTCCAGAAGTGTGGTTTTCTGTGTGAATAGTAAGTGAAGTCTGGATCTCTAGTTCAGCTGTAGGTATGAGACATCTAAAATAGGGGAGACTAATTCACCTTAAATAACTTAGAAGCAACACACAAGCAACACAAATCAAGTATTGTAAATCATTCAAAGAATAAACACAAGGGTTTGCTACATATCGTCTCTGAATGGAGAAAACCTAATGTCATTTGAACAGAAAAAACCTGAACTAGCATTTTCAACAAGCTCATATCACATAACGTATCTTAAATCACATAGGAAATGTCAATACGTTTTCTCTCTCTGTTAACTTTAGAAGGCAATTAGAGGACTAGTTTACACTAGACAGACCACTTTTTGAAAACTAAAGACATTAATTTTATCCTATATATTTGCTCTGTGGATTCATTTTTTCCAAAATTCAGGCTTGTGCTGTCACCCAGTGTATAGTCTGGCTAAATCTATACCACTGACTGGCACTTTTAAGACAGCATGGACAACACTGTTCAAAAGGCCCAGGTTTCTCTGCAGATGCAAGTGACTGCATCATTAAAATAGCCCCATTTCTGCATATTGTCGTCCTGACAGATCAGCACAGTGCTGGGTGTCAGAGGTACTTCCAATGGCTTCAGAGACAGAAATCTGAAGACACTATCACAGGGAGTTCTGCTCAGTGATACCATTTCTCATCTCTACCTTTCCTTACATTGAGCTGTGGATATAGCATTTTCACCTTTGCAGACAAAGATTTTTATTTGTTCTATGAAATGAAGAAAGGATTTTTCTTTTGGAGAGTTTTCAAACAGCAAAATTAAATATCTCAGCACAAAAGGTATCTTCTGTGTTTAGTCTGTTCTGCATGACCTATCTTCTTTGCCACCACTCTCCTGATGGACTGAGAGGGCACTGTCCACAGGCCCATATTGATCATGCTTATTGGCTGCCTAAGGCACCCTAAAAAGTACTAGGCACTTTGACTCAGCATGTGATCCAACATTTTGCAAGTATCCATCATAGATCATTGATCACGGACAGCAAGCATGGTTGTTCACAATGTTGCACTGGTCTATCATTAAGCAGTCTTGAACATCTTTCATATATAATTCCTGGAACTACTATCAGTTTTGTCTTTTCTGTAGAGCTAATAGATAATCATGGTTAGTGACAATTTTCCAGTAGATCCGTAGTGGTATTTATCCCTTTCAGAGAGGAAAGCCACTCACTTCTATTTTGGCTATAGTAGGTGTCAATATTTGTCAGAAGCCATTGTGAAACCCATACAGAGGATCTCCCTATAGAAAATGCCTAGAAGATTTTGTGTTATGCTGGGAGATTAACTGTAGTGTACCAGTTACAATCCTAAATGAATCAAATTAACAGAAAAAATTATCTTGATTCAGTAGGGCAGACTGTGTAAGGGCACGAGAATAAAATATTTGGTTTAGTAACAAAGAATGAAATAAAACCACCTAAACTTCCACGTAGCAAAAATTAGTTTTATTTTTGAACAGCCTGTTCATTTTAAGAAGCTGGTTCCAATGTTCCCAAGCTGATTCAGACCACTTATGATTTCTACTGAATCCAGACAAAAGCAATTTTTTACAGTTTATCATCACAATATTGATTTCATCATATTTTTTATGATACAAGATTGATGTGGATGTTGGAAACTGCTAAAGGGATTTCAAGATTATGTTATGTTCCAAAGAGTGGTTTATAACATATATAGTGAAAACTAACATTTTATACTGTAGTGAATTTAAAAACTTACCTTGTCTTATAAAGAGAGAAGTGATCCACATATGTGTGTTTAGTCAGAAACAGCTCATTTGATTGATATAAAGAATGACTAAATATCATGAGACAGACATCAGGAAAAAATAATAATTTTAAAAAGAATTAAATAAACTAAAAAAAACCAGAATTAAAATTAAGAGCAGAAGAGGATATTACAGTGGTTCATACACTCTCAAGTACTAAATGCAGATGAATATCAAACAATTCTACAGAAACCTTAACTCTGACCGACATAGGTTTCCACTTTTTAGCTATATAAAATTGCTTAAAATACTTAAACACTGTTTTCAACCATTATTCATTTCTTTCAACTTTATCTGCAACAATTGTAGTTATAAATGTCACCACACCACTTTAATACAATCTTTCAGGGACTCTTTCACACACATTTCTAATTCTGTCTTTTTAATTATCATATTATGTAGGCATTGAATAAATTCATATATCATAAAGATGCAGCTACAGCTGCTTTCTCTAATATTTCTACCATATTAAAATAAGACTATCCTGTATCATCTTTAACTTCCTACAATTTATCAGATTTGTTCTCAAATTTTTCTAAGCAGCAACCATCCAAAAGAAAATAAATAAATGAAAAAGAGGTCAAAGTTAATATCATAACCAGCATAGGTAATAAACTCTCCACAACTCTAGATATTTTCTTAGCAAATATTTAGATATTTTGTTAACAACTGAAACAAACTTTACATGTATGAAAGTGTTTCTTTCCATGGAAATACAAGTCATATGAAATCCTTTATCTGGTGCAGTTGTAAAAAAGAATTCTCATAATGTTTAGAAGTTTTCTCACTAAGTTTCTCCTTATCCCCACAGTTATGAAGAAGGCTTTCATAAGCGAAATTTGTTTCTTAGCCTACAGGTGTTCGTTACACCTTCCCAAAACCCTTGGTGTTTGCTTTGTGGGTAGTATTGGAGGTGATCTCTTTTTTTTTTTTTTTTAATAGCATTCTTATCCTTAAAGTACATATTGCAAATACTTAGCTCCATATTCATCCTGTGTATTTTTCAGCACTCAGCTCAGGCCTCAAGGGTGCAATCCAATTGCTTATGGTTGATGGAGAAAGATAACCACTTCAGGATGGATGCTTATGGTTCGGTGAGCTGCCCACAGGAACAGCCTTAACTGACTACAGTCCTAAATTGAGCATTTCAGTTATATTTAAAGTCAGATGAGAAAAAGCCAGACCTTAGTGTGCTAAATACAATAAAGAAGCAGTGTTCTCAGGATGTTAGGGTACAAAGCTCAAGAAAACCATCTTTTCCCAGTTCTGCTGTCCAACCTTACGTCGCCCTGATCTGGAAAATGAAGGCTTCTATGACAAAACTCTTTGAAATTTGCTTAAATAAATAAATAAAATTAAACCATAGATGAGAAATAAACATTATTAGCAAATATTTCCTTTTTATTTTAAATGTAATGGAATCTTAACTAGGATTAAAAACAACTTGTTTTTAAATAGAAACACATGGTGCACTAAAGGCACTAAATCTTCTTTCAGAAAGTTTACAAGGCTTAAATCAATGCAATAAGTGATGAACACAAAACATTGTGCAAAAGGTCCCAGTCATAGTCTGGCTCCAAGATCAAATCTCTGTCACTAGAAAAATAATGAATCAGAACGGTTTCTTGTCCACACACCCTCTCAGAAGACTGAGTACATGTGGTGCCTTTAAACTGCACAATACTGATGGAGTGACAGATCTTGAAAGCCCATCTGCCCTAGTATTTCTGCTGCTGACACTTTTGTTTTGTGCAAGTCTATTCATAAATTTTTATTTGCTGATGCCTTTCATCATAAATGTTTAAAAGGTAAGTTCGTAATCATTTTTTGTTAAAAAAAGCCTGATCGAAATCTAACGGAAGTCAATGGGAGCTTTTCTTCTTTTGACATCAATAGGCGTTGGATCAGATCCATACAATGCAATTCAGTGCAGCAGTTAAACGTGTGCTAAAGTTCCATGGACTACAGAGAGGCTTTAGACATATCCTCAACAAATGCCCTCAGATTCAAGCTGCCGTGGGAAGACAGCATTTATTTCATGGTTTTGAGGTGGGGGAAGGAAGGCAAAAGTAGAGGGGAATCGAAGTTGATTCAGGATCATAAAAATTCAAATTAAAAACTAGTGAGTTTCTTACAACTCCCTAAAACTGAGGTAGTCACAGACATAAGTGGGCCAGTAGGAAAGTTTCTAAACTGCAAAACCCTCTTCTTTTTTTTTTTTTTTTTTAATTTTGTTGTCTTCTCTTAAGAAAATACACATTGGAGTGTCCTGGAACTGGTATTTTGATCTGTGCCCATATAACATGCCCAGGGATGTTATGGTGGTTAATACAAACTGTCAGCCTCAGTACATCTTTGGGACTGGGACTTAGAGAGTAAGTGTGCACTAGAATCTAGGAGTTGGGTGCTCTTATGTACAGTACAGCCCATCATGTCATGTGAGACACTAAAAATAAATTATCAAAATTCATTAAAAGTTGGCTAATGCCATTAGATGTCAAAGTTGCCATCCTTAAAATCTCATTTGTGATCTGAGCTGTTACAATATTTTTGCTGCCAGAGCTTACCTGGTCATGTAAGTAACCCTTTGGAGCAAAATCAGGAAGTGTGCATGAATAATAATTACAAAGTAGTTGTTGGGGCCAAACCCACAGATCCCCAAAAATCACAGTGCAACGTCAGAGTGGGAACTAGATACAGTCAGCCCCTGGACAGAGTTGGATATCTATTCTGACTATCCAACACAAGAAATAGGTGCTCAGAAGGGTCTCTCAATAGGAAACACTGAAGTTAAATTGTGTGTTCCTACTACAGCAGCTAACTTCAGGATGCTGATGGGCATTTTCAACCTCTCCTGGAACATCTACATACTGCAGGTCCACCTCCTCATCTTTACATGTTATTCCACTGGTCACTTCAGTTATTCACTTCAGGAATTTAAGTTCTTTGCTCTTTCATTGCTTGGTTTTATAATCTTAAGTGATTTCACTTGTACAAAATGGTATGTGCAAAAGGAAATTGCTGCTGTTTAGGGATCATAGACATGATTGCACGAGGCAGTTATATAGAAAAGTAAAATCTTGAAATACGCACCAAAGAGTGGTTGTTTTGAAATATCTAATAAACTGTGTTTATTAAAGGTAAAACTTGGGAAATTTAGTTCTGTCTCCTTCCCTTAGTATTTTAATTAACAAAATCTCAGCCTGTCCGTTGAAATCCCAAGCAGGAAAAAAATCAACTTTTTCTACAGATAACTTTAAAGTACACAGGGAAAAAAAGCACTAACCTTTTATGAACTCTTAAAAAAGGGAAGATTAAAAAATGTGTGATCAATAGCAAAACGGATCTTCTGCGAGTCTCACGTCTCTTCTGCCTTTAAGACAAAGGCGCGCTAACAAGCACACAAGCATGGACAAAAATACTAAGGGCTATATTTACCTTCCATTTATACTATGGAAAACTAATGCAAAGCATCTGACTCCAAGTTAGTTCCTGGTATGCGAAACCTGAAAATGGAACTTAAACAAATACTTCTGTCACAATAAGAAGTCCTTCCTTTTTATTGTGGGTTGTTTTCTTTTTTTTTGGAGTGTGTTGTTTTTTTTCCCTCAAACCATCAGGTCATAAATATAACGCAAGGAGGCAGTCCAGACACATTTTAAAAAGCCTGTTCTCAAGAAAGATTGAGTCACTGGAATTTGGAATCTAATTCCTAGTAAAGGGACAGTTAATTAGTTCCAAGAAAAGGCTTCAAGGGTCACCAACACTTTCTGTTCTGCTAAAATATTTATTAGAGTTTTCTGAAGAGATGTGCTTATTTGATAACTTTTTGGGGGTTATTCCTGAAGGTGCCTGTGAAACAAAGATCTATTTTGCCCCTACCTACCTATAGATCTGATTAATTACTGGGAATGTCACCTTTGTCTTCATGTGTCCTCAGTCTCTAATGGTCCAAATGCAGAGTGGGACCTTTGGGATTTTTCACCAACATTATAGCAGAGTTTGGAAATGTGCTTTCTCCCAGGCCTTTCCATACAGAAGGTGTATCATCTATGCACCCTGAACAAAAAGAGAGAATATTCTTTCAGACCCTGATGGAGGTAGTTGATGGAAAGGAAAATGCAAGGGTAAACCATTTATACAGAGGACCATGCAGCATCCTGACATAGTTATATTCTGCTTCAAAACCAATAAATATTCATTAACCATTAGTTAAATGCCTCCACAATCTCATGTGTGGGTTTTTTTTTTTCTTGCAAAGCTACACTAAAAGGACTCAGAATGTAATTTAGCTTATTAATATTCTTTATTTGTAATACAGTAGTAATCAAGGCCCAGTAATCAGCCCCACCCTCATTGTGCTCTAACAAATGACCTTTATTTGGCTGTCGCTGCAAAATATATCCATAGCTGAGAGCAGCAGATGACCTAGTAAAAGCTTCAGAATAAGTACATGTGGGAGATGCTGTAAACTCATCCTCTCCTTGGTAGCAGAGCTCATCACTCATTATGAGAATGGAAGACAACAATTTCAAGCTATAGAAACTATTTGAGGTCCCCTGTCACCTCCTTTGTTCTTTTTACCCTGCATTTGGATCAGAATCACAGTTTCACAGAAGATTTTCTCTAAATACAAGTGTATCTATCCTGAAAGCAGAGTAGGTCAGATTCGTGGATATTCACCTTGTCTGAAGAGTTTTTCACCTCAAGTTACTGCAAATTAGGCCAAGCAGTAACTTAACCCGTGTTCCCCAGAGCTTAGACCACTGCCTGAAACTTCTAGTTATTGTGCTTTTCTTTCCTTCACTTATGCTCTTTCTTTTCTCATTTCTTCTCCCCCATATCCTCCTTAACAACAAAAATTAACATGGAGATAAATGAAGTGGTTTTATGCTTTTTCTTATTGTTTTTATTGCTGAGAAACTGAGCACAGGTCTGGGGAAATGTATGGGTCAGTGGCTGAGGTGGGAAACCAGGCTTCAAGGGACTCAATTCAGTTCCTGGCTAAACTGGAAATCCCCTAAGTGTCACTGCTCATTAATTGTTCTCTGTCCTTTTCCTCTCTCTCTAAAATGAAAACAAGGGTACCTCTTTCCACCCAAGAGTTTCTTTATTGATTTATGATGAGATTTGTTAATTTTTCAGTTGTGGATATTGTTTATTATCTCACTTGGAATTAGACTGGTAAGCTGTGGTCCCCAGTGAAGGACGTTAAGTGATTGGGGAAGATCATCATCATCATGTGAATGTCCTTATTTAAGTCAAGGAGGTTTTGGGAATCTACTATAATAAAATTTGGATGAGATTATCTGTGGTGCTCAGCATTGCATAATTCTGATCTTGCTGATGTGTAAGGTAAAATTAGATGCCATTGCTACTATCATGTACATAGAAAAGCTCCACACAAGTGTAACATGGAAATACTGGTTCGAGGAAACAAACAGACAGTAACGGGGTTCAGCTCCCTAAATATGGAGGTTTGATGCCATTTAAAATCATAGAATCATGCAGTGGTTTGGGTTGGAAGGAACCCTAAAGATCATGTAGTTCCAACCCCCCTGCCATGGGCAGGGACACAAAATGCCCTAAGGTGACCTAATTTAGCCTTTAACTGCCAGATCCTAAGTAGCCTGTGCAGTTCAGCTCACCTGAAACCAGACATGCAATGGCAGGTCAGCTAAATATTTATCATTCTAGGCTGTTTTTCTTGATCTACTCCAACAGTGATGCAAGCATACACACCTTGTCATGTATAGAGAGCAACACATAAACACATTTACAGTTCTTAGTCTGGAAATGAACCTCACCCCAAATGTTTCAATAGCTGCATTTTAGGTATGTAGGACTTAAAAGTGGTTCCTATAAAAGAGACTACCTTGACAGCAGGTTTGGTTCCACTCCAACATTTCCTGTCCCTCGCAGTGACCCAAACCGAACCCTGAGTTTCTAATGGCATCTGAAGCCAGGTGAGTTTCCAATAGCTCTAGGCTTTCAAATGTCATGCTGCTCTGCTAATTGCTTAAGCAGCTGTACTTTTATATCTTCTATCCTTTTTGAAAAGGCAATCCATTTGAACTTGGTTTTTTATACAAAGAAACTAAGAAAACACTAACAAACATTTTCAGAGAGGAGTAGACAGGTGCGGGAACAATAGACAATGGTAAATAAATAAATAAAGCTCCCTTCTGCCATATTGGAATGATGAAAAGAAGCAGAAACAAACAAAAAAAAACCCCGCAAACTGTTCCTGGCATAGGGAGCAAGATTACTATATCTCCCTGAATTATTCATTATTACTCTCATTGAGTTGTGTTGGAGATTACACGAAGGTTAAGTAAGAATAGCAGAAGAAATAAAAAATAGGATAGAAATTATATGGAATATTTGACAGAGAAAAGTGTTTCATCTTTGCTTTGTTAAGTAGTATTTATTGTCCAAGGCATGTATCCTTAAACTTCAGAGTAATGAGTCCATGGAAATTAGAAGTGAACTCAGAGAGAAGCTCTGCCACCGAGGCTCCTGCAGCACCTCACATCTGACATTGTTCAACATCACATTCAAGATTTGCTCTGAAGAAGCCCATTGCTATGAGCACTAATTGAACACAGTTTACGCTAAAAAGAAATAAATTTCAATATATTTTTCTTTCTAATGACCAGAGCTCTTTAAACACAAGAATCCAGCAAGATGCCCATCTCATAGAAATAGGGAGATAAACTCAGTATACAGCCTAAAGGAATATCCCTGTTTCTAGATCTTTCTTTTCAACCATGATTGCAAATACTTTGAACTTTTATTAACTCTCCCATTAAACTGGGTATATTTTTTATTGTTATCTATTTGCAGTATTTTAGACAGCCAGTAACAATCTCAATATATTTCTTCTCAAAAAAAAAAAGGGTCAGGTAGATTCTTTGCCTTAGCCCTGAAAATTGGCTTTTTTCTGTGTTGACAATTTCCCAGGTCATTTGTACATCATGCCAGAACCTTAAAGAGACTTTTGCACTTCTAATGTAATAGTATTGCTTGCTGGCTTTGGAGGTAAGGGTCATTTCTGGCTGGGAGGGGTGTTGTGTGGTATTTCAGGACTTCCTTTTACATTTTATTGTCTTGACTCATTACAAGCTGTAAGAGGCAATGAATAATGCAAGTTCAACAGTCAGAATATATACAGAGATTTGCAATTGGACAGCAAAGTACCCGTGACTGCAAATTTACTAGATTAAGAGCTCAATTTCTATTTTAACAGAGAACATGGAGTATTTATTTGTGGAAATACCCTTTGGCTTATCAAAAGAAGGTTAACAGGTGGCTTGCTCTGAGAGTACCTAAAGAGCAGCTAGAAGAGAGCTCTTTAATCAAGTGGTCAGGCACAAGCCAAGATCCAACAGCTAGAAATTGAAGATAAAATTAAATAGGAAGGAAATGCAGATTTTTACTCTGGAGCGTAATTAGCTGTTATTTGCTGTTGGTTATTAGATTTCGGGAAGAGGTGGTTGATCACAGGAACAAGATGGTTGAGGTTGGAAAAGGGTCTCTGGAGATCATCTTGTCCAACCCCCTTGCTCAAAGAAGAGTTATCTATAGCAGGTTGTTCAAGGGCTGTGTCCAGCTGGGATTTGAATATCTTCAAAGACAGAGGCTCCACGGTTGCTATGGGTATATGTTTAGTATTTGATCACGCATACAAAATACAAAAATGTTTTTTCATACATTGAAATGGAATTTCTTGTGTCTGAATTTGTGTCCTCTGCCTCTTGTCCTGTTACTGGGCACCACTGGGAAAGGTCCAGCCCTGTCTTCTTTACTCTCACATCAGGTATTTCTATACAGTGGTAAGACCCTCGTAAGCCTTCTCTTTCCAGGTTAAACCAGTGAAACCATCTCAATCTCTCCTCCATCACTCCAATTTTTCCCATCAAGAATGGATGTCTTTCCTTAGCACTAGGCAATGTGCTCTAGTTCAACCACAAATTATCAAGATTAAGTGCATGGGTTATAAAGTGACACTTGTGACATAGGAAGTCAAAGAACTAGAATAACACATTTTGGCATTAAAATCTTTAGAATAACACCTTTGCCTTTCAAAATGAACAACTTTTACTGAAGGTACTGATGAATTTTCCTTCTGCCTCAAAGAACTGTGATTCTCAGTCATACGAATAGAATCATAAAACCTGAATAATTTTCTGAGAAAAAAAAATTATTTCTTGTACCAAATCCTCAGTGACTGGTTGGGCTGTGCTCACTGTTCTCACAGTGTTTTCCTGGTCTACTGTCACTTGAGGATCTTGTTATAGGCACTTCTTTCCCTCCTGAAGACTCTGGCATTTTGGATTTTGTGGGTCAGCAAAAAGGCAATGACATGGCAGGAAATCCTAGACAATTTTTGCCTTTACCTCCCATTAGTAATGTGGCTGCAGCAGGGCTGCACAGCCCGAGATGCTCTGACAAATGATTTTCAAAGAGTGGATATTTTTTTTATATGATTTTTTTCTTTGCTTAAATAGGCAATCACCTTAGGATCTACCACTTTCTTTGGCACAGAGTTAATGCTATTACATTTCTGATATTCCTGGGGAAATTTTGTTTGTTGTTTTAAACCTTTCATTGGAAATTAAGCTCTAGATTTAGTTCATCAGTACGTTTTGCTGAATCTGCCACCCCTCCCCCACACTGTATTCTTCTGAAAATGGCCTGGGATTTATACAGGAACTGGATCACAGACCTAATTACTTAAATCTAATTCAGACAGATAAAAATTGGGGCAGTCAATGGGAAAGACTTTCAGAATGGTGTTTAACTCCAGCAGAACTCCAAGTGATGGGACACTATGAAGTGGCAGCTCTCCGGCGGTGGGGCAGGTGGACACCACCATGAGGAAGGTCGTGCACAGATGAAGCATTCCTCTTCCTCGCCCAGCTAGTTCACCCATTATGGCTTTCTCAGCTTTTTTCAAGGGGTCAGTGAAACAAGCATGGGGCCTGGGTACTCCAGGACTGTTCTAAATGGGGACATAACCCAGACACAAGAGTTAAAGGAACTGCAGTAGGAATCTGCTTGTTCTGACAGTTGTTACCATCTGATACACATTGATGCATGCTCTCAGGATCTAGATATGTGATACCTCCAGGCTCGCAGTGGTATGCAGTTTGCATTATTTCTTCTTTTAGCTTTGAGTCGTCTTGGTGCAAAGAGGCCTTGAGAACCTTTGCCTTTGCACTGTTAGAAATTAACACATTGGGAAATGAATTACACTGCCCGCCAGCTAAATAAAAACATAGACTGATCTAAGAAAGTCATTTATCGATCTTTCTTTTGTTAAAGTAGATTTCAGGGTACAAAATACTAACTCAGCTAAATCAATATCCCTTTCACTACCAAGTTTGTCTTTAAGATTATGTGGCTATTCTGAAGAGTGGAGTTTAATTTCAAGACATGTCCTTCACAGACATTGCCTTAGTTAAGGCTATGGGACATGTATTGGGCAAACGTGGAGGGGAATTCTAACTAACAGTGATGAGTGGATCTCCCACAACCAATTCATTAAGATCTCAATGACATAGGAAGGCAGAGTGAGGTATATGGGTGAAAGCTGAAATAGCTTCTAAGTACAAAGCAATTTTAAATCCCTTATCAAAGAGTATAGTTACAAATTATAGTTTAATAATTTTTCCTTATCTAAGTCCTTAACTGGTATATATCAGCATAGCTCTTCTGAATCTAGTGGTGTCTCTTTGGAAATCTGGCCTTCATTTTCGACAGCAAGGAAACTTACCTATGTATACGCAGTCAGCTAGATGTTAATTTATACAAGGTTTGTATTTTAAAATACCATTTTATAGGAATCTGAACAAAATCTCCTAGAAAATCATATAGAAAAACATTATTTTAGCTATACTAAGGAACTGTTAGGTATCAGCTGTGACTCATATCTTACAGCGATGGACGTGATTGGAAAACGTGAAGTAATAATGCAGTATACAGCTGGAAAACAGTTCAACAAGAGAGAGAGGAATCAGGAAGTTGTTGCAGTGGGGTTTTTTTTCCCAGCAAATTATCAGACTTAACCTGGAAGAATTAAGATAAACAATCTAATCACCCTTTCTATTTTATTCTTTCCTACTCCATGATTAAAAAATTCTCTGCTTTTTCTGCTTTTGGGGGTTTTTTTCTCTTCTTCCCTGCAAGGAAAGTTTAATGAGGCATATTTGCTTGTTTCCATGGTATTTCAAAGAAAGATTACTAGCTGAAGGCAAAGAAATATATAGAATAAAGCAGGGAACAAATGTCTGTTCTTTAGTAACAGATATAAACCTTACTTTCAGAATTAATTATATAGAAATATTTCTCTATATTTGTAATAAGTGAAACCATGTCAGTCATTTTTTACTTTGATATAAGGTCTGATGTTGAGCAGAAAAAAAATATTTGTTATTCAGTACTTCTCTGTTCTGTGGTCAGAAGGACATACACATGTATGGCTCTAAAGAGCTGTTAGAAACATCCTTTGCTATTGAAATGTTTCATAACTAAGTGACAAACAGGATTCAGTTTGCACTATTCATACTACACAGCACTGCATTATGCACTGTTGAAATCTAAATTTAAGTCTGTGAATAACACTTGGCCAAGGAAGGCAAGAGCCTCCTTACGTACCTCCCAGGTGGGCCCAAGTCCATAATTCATTGTGTACCCACTAATTCCCTGTTTCTGGTACAACAAGGTTTACACAATTGCAGATAGGAACATGTAGTTATCATCAAATCCCAGCTTTACTAAAATCAGAGACAAAAGCTCATGATGCTCAGGGAGTCATGCATATTGCTCTTGTTCATGGTCAGAAAAGAATTATCCTTCATTATCATTATACTGTCAATTATTTTACTTATTTTTAAAACGACTTAGAGTTCAGAGGAGGGATACGATCTCACCCTGCTGCCCTTGAAGTCAGTGCGAAAATACCTATTAATTTCAGCAGTCCAGATTCAGACACATAAAATACTGAAATTAAATACAGACAACACCAACAGAACTTGAAGTATTACATGTACTGCAACACCTAATGAAAAATATAGACAGGTGATGCATGAATAAAACATAAAGGTTCATCAAGAACCTGTGACCTGTATAACCATGAGCAAACCACTAAAGATTGGATTTGTCACTTAAAATGAAGTACCTGAAGTAGGAGCCCCGGTTTTCTCTCTGGTCAACAGAAAAAGATCAGCAACTTCAGAGGACAATTTAATGCACCCAAGACATGAACGTGCCTCATGACCAGGAGTTTAATTTAAGTGCCTAAAGCTAGATGGGATGAACCAGGAAGAGCAAATACACAAAATAAATAGTAGTAGCAGTGGGGACAAAACTGTGGAGGACTTTACAAATCCTCTTGAAATCTAATGTGCCTTCTCTCTTACCTTCAGATCAAGTTGGAGTTACTATACCATCTCCAGAGATTTGTTAATACAACGTGCTTTGTTAGCATATAGAAAAAAAAAAAAAGCTGTCTGTTCGAAGAAGGATTTTTTTTTCGTTGTAATTCTAGGAATAGTATTTTCCAAAGCTCTGATTTACTTTTTGAGGTTTTGTTAAACCTCTTCAAATGTCTCTTTGAGCTACATGAACTCATCCTTGCTGGTACTTTCTTTGTTTGGGTTTTGGTGGGGGATCTGCCTTGTCTTTCTGCTGATCAACTATATCTAATCCTCAACGATTTTAATAAAGTCATTGTGAACCAGACAAAAAGACTTGCCTGCAACTTCAGCTTGAGGGTATGTCTATAAAAATCCATAGGTCGTAATATTGTTAACCTAAGCATTCGATCTTATGAAATATTTTTATTTCAGTATCATCAAATGAAAAATAAGGTTTATCTGCTCAACAGCTTAATGAAAACAGCCACAATTTCACATATTTCTTCTTACCTCTGTGTAAGAAGCAGTTACTTCATCTGCCATTCTTTTACCCACCTCCACAAACATAAAAATAATGATTTTTTTCACACCAGCTTACCTAGCAGACAAGAAGGAATAATTATCTTCATTTTATAGATGGGAAATTATTACCCAGAAAAATTAAATTAAATTACTTTTTTCAAGTACAGAGGGCTGAGAACTGATTTCTCCTAAATTCCTCCTTACTGCTTCACAGCTCAGTTTTTAATATTCTCTTTTGCACCTTGCAAATATTTGCATTTTGCAGGTCGGTGTGCCTGTGCGTTTGACAATGGGCAACATGAACGTGAGAGTGTAACTAGAGAAATACTCAACCCTGCGTGGCCGCTATTCACACAGGCAACCACATCATAGACAATGTTTTGTGTTTCTGCAGATTAAACAAATTCACATCCCCAGTTTTGGCCTCCCAGATCATAATAGACAATTCAGTTCTTCAGTCTCCAACTTCCATAATTAATCTATAATTTAGGTACTTCTGCATAAACAAGCATTGTGAAATAAAAAACAAAACAGATCATATGCCATTCTTGCATTCACCACATTTTCTGAGTAGCATTTCCTTATGTTTTAAGGAAAAAAAAAATTAAAATCTCTATTCAACTAAAGTGTTAAAATATTATACTATATATACTTCCAGCAAGCAACTTCTCGGCATGGGTTAGGCTCTACTTTGAAAACTATTGTCATCCAGGAGACAACCCGTAGTTTTAAATGACTAGGCTGTCAGTTCTTTAGCTCTCTGCACTTGCTTTTTCTGCTTTAGTGAATAGTAACAATTACACGACAAACAGCATGTTATTTCCAACTGTGTTTTTTTGACAGAAATCTTTGTGATACAAATATTGCAAACTTACATTTATTTGCACGATTAATTTTTCTGAAGATTTTTAAAGTCTTAAGAAGCTTTTCATAAAAACTTGCAGTCTTTAGACTTTGGAACAAAATTGAGGAAACTTTTCAAGATTATATTTATTAAAATGGAATGCTTTAAATAGTGCAGATTTGGGAATTTTCTTTACTAGTTTTGTTAGATTTGCGTTGAGATTTGCAAACAGTGTATTTCATATCCTGAAAAGGATGTTGTCAACAATGAGCATAAAATATAAAGTAAAACTACCCCAGAAAATGTTTAGGAATTACATGGTTTTTTCTGTATATACCAGTGAACATGTAACATTATACATAGTAAATAAAGATAGAAATATTATAATTGAGTAAAGCTTGAATGTCATTCATGAAGGATGTTACAAGCCATAGACCCTACTCTGGTTTAGCAGAAAGCATTCTTAAAATTTCCCTTAAGCATTTAATATTTGAAAGACAAGTAGGGATTTAAATCATTCATCAGTGTCACATCTGAAAAATGTGTACTTGGATTCCTTTCCTCCCTGTTCTGCCTTCTCTCCCAACTGGAACATGAGATGTACTTCAGGTGTCATTTTCTCCTAGCCCACTGACAAAGCTACAACCTACATGTAGCTCTGTAAGAGCCCCCATCACTTAAGAGTGTCATCCCAAACGTTTTGTGACATCCTAATTACCCCATCAAAATGTAAACGGTTTAAACAACAGAGGAACAAGGCTTTACTGAGGATTTTTGTGAGGTTGTGTATTTTGACAAAGGAGAAACTGTGACCTTAGCACAGGATATTATCACTAACCCATAATGAAGTTGAAGCCCAAGACTAGTTTTTCAGTCTTGCTCAATATTTATTGTATCCACCCAACTATCCCTCACTGTGCAGACATCATTGCATGTAAGAGAATTCATTCCCTTTTCTTTTTCTTTTCTTTTTTTTTTTTTTTTTTTAACTAATATACTGTCTTTCCAAAGTCCATTTTGAACAGTTCTGGCCTTCACATACATGACAAAGTCTGCAGCCGCAGTTTGTATCAACTGAAGTCTTTCATGTGGTGTATTTTATGCATTTCATTAATGAATGTTGCAACAAGCAGAAAGAACTATTAGTGATTTTGCAGTTTCATAGATGTATTTTAACCAATGAAGAGGACTCTGTGTACCTGTTGAGGCTGTTTGATTTCTGCAGAAATATATGATGTAATCCTTTTCTTTTTCACGCATACTTTTTCATCAACAGATACCTGATATCTTTATATATTACCCATTAAACATGCGCACTAATTAACGTTTTTATTTGAAATAAAACATTTGTTATCCTGACCACTTGTAGTGATGGTCTCCTAGCAACCAAACCTTCTCAAATGATGACCCTTAAAAGATATCCTTTGTCATTCAAGAGGCTACTTTTGTATTTTTTTTTAATACTTTTCTTTATATGACTCTGTCTCTGTAGAAAGGCTTTATTAATATTCTCAATATCTTTGCAACAGTAAAGTGATAGATTCAGAAAAGTATCCTAAAATTCAAGATAAACCCAGTGAAAAAAAATAAAAATAAGCTGTTGCACTCTGATAAATAAGCCAACAATTTGAGAGACTATTGTCTTTTTTTATTCCAGGTTTCATGCAAAAAATGAAAACAATTCTACAATGGCATCTCAATTAAAATGAAATGTTTTAGTCTAAAATAACACTTCAAATTATAATTATTGTTCCAATCACACAATGTAATTTGAGTTATTCTAGGTTGGAACTGCAAAATTCAAAAGCTATTGCTTTATGTAAAAAATTCAACACAGTCTCCTTAAAGCTGTAAGAGAGATATTTTGGCTAACTGGAATTTCAGTTTTTGCATGTTATTTTTCTTCATTTACTTTAATTTTGCCACCTCTTTCCTTACTGGAATTAATTGAGAAAACACAAAGAATGTGGAACACCAAGGAATTTTCTTTTTTTTAATAAGAAACATTTTTTTTTTTCCACAGTTAGAGAAATAACTGAGCAAAAGGGGGAAAAAGAAAGAGAAAGGAGAAGGGAAAGAATAAAGAAGAAAAGGAATGGTAAAATACTAAAATCCTAAATTATATTCAGAAAGTTGAATTAGTTTCTAGTTTTGTTTATATACTTTCTGGGTGCAGCCAGACAATGCTGCCACTGCAATTAAAACAATTTCTACGTTTAACTGTTAACTAAAACAGCCCCTTGGCTGAGACACAGAGGTCCAAGTGGGTCCAGTTTACCTGCATGGGGCTAGGAGCATGCACAGACCCAAGCAAAATGAGTTTTTGAGTTATCCTGCATTGCAGCCCCCTAGCAGATTTTTTTCTCCTGCATCAGTACACCTTGAGGATTACTTATTAACACACATTAACAAAATTGTGAAGCAATCATTGAGGCATGTCATCAATAACAAGGTTTATTCATTCCAGTTGCTATAAGTATATGGAGGAAAGGGGTCATTGCAGTGGAAATCAGAAAATTTAGCAGTCACAGTCACTGTAGTAAATAATTTTTGACCGATTAATTTCACTGTCAAGAGAAAATCATCAACCAGCGGTTGTTTGGTGTTATCAGAATGACTGTTTCCCAAACATTAAAATTCCTTCTTCTATGCAGCATTGAAAATACCTCCTATTATTTGTATGGGTGAAGATTTGTAGTCCATTATTGTCCACAATATTTTCATTAAAATTGCTACTTGAAGGTTGGTCTGCTTATGGGGGCTGGCCTTCTTGGCAATAGCATTTACTTTCCATTATTAATGTGCCTGTACCCCCACTTAACTAATGGTAGCAACACACTAAAAAACTTTTTCCAAAGAGCTTCCACTTCAAACCAGCAGAAAAAGTGGAAAAGGGGGTACTTAACACTGATTGAAGAACAAGTCACTGCTTTCACAGAATTATGAGAGCTCCTGCATAAACCCTTTTGGTATCTGCACAGACAGAGCAGGACACGATGCAGGACATGATATACCACTTGCGTCTCCGGAAATGTAAACCCTGTGTCTTGGTCTGACGTTGGGCAACAGAACCAAGCAGGACCCCATGGAAAACTCTGGGACATGGCAGGAGGATTTCCTCTTCTGTCCACAGCTCAGAGTGGACACAGTTGGACTTGATGATCTTAAAGGTCTTTTCTAACCTAAAGGATCCTACGATTCTATGAGTGGTCCAGTACAGGGAGCTGCCTTCCTGAGAACATGAAAACTGCCTGCACCTACAGAAACTCCTAAAGGCTCTGACTGCCAAGGGTTGTGGCAGATATGTTCCATTACCTGATCTCCCATCTCCCAAGTTCACTGTCTGTTAATACTTCTTCCCTCCTCCATTTGAAAAATCTCTGCTGTAAAAAGACAATGAAGCAAAGACCTGAAGTGTCCTCTCCATGTTTATACTGCAGATCTGTTGAGGTTTGTTCCAGGCCTGTTGACTACGTGGCTTCTCAGATGTAAAAGTTTCATCTGGAGACTTCTAGCTAGTTGGGAGAATTCAGGTGTCTTATTTTATCTCTGAATTGCTGGGTGATTTTCTGAACGTTTCGTATTGTGCCAATCTGTGATTCTTTTGCATTTGTATCTCTAGCAAAAGGACACAGAGAGCATTAGACATTTCAAATCTTAATTAATGAAAATACCCTTATTGTGCATAATCGAGCTGCTGAGTAAAATTAAATAAATGGACCTTGTTTGGAGACAGAGCAGAGATCAAGGGTTCAAGAAACCAGATTAGACTAGAAAAACTGATCCATCAATTATCAGTTACTAAAATTAACTTTGTCAAATGTCAATATGAGCTTTTCCCCTTGAAAACTGGTGCTAGTGAAACAGACTTATACGATTATTCATCTTTAAATACTTTTGTGTTATTGCTGGATAAATTTCCAGTTCATTCTTCCATATATTAGAGAAAGTTTAATTCCAGTAGATTGTTCTGGAAAACAGATGCTGTTTATTACTTTCCCTTATTTTCCCTTCCTTTTCCAAGCTGCTGTTGGTTTCAAAGTCAATGAGGAATATTAGTTTAAAAAGCTAAAAACCTTCATCAAATAGTTGTGGCTAAAAGGACACCAGAACTTTGCAGGAGTATATCAAAGTGCACACATTCATTGGCTCATACTCTTGACTCTTACTGTAGAGATCTATATTTATGCATGTTCCCTGTCTGCTTACTTAGAAATCTATAAATTATATCCATATCTGTCAGTCTGACAAATGCTTTAGCCAATATACCAAAGGAAAATTTTGGCCAACAGGAATTTAATGGTGAGTAGGTATTGAAATACACAGCAAGAAATGTATGAACCATTTCTTTTTAATATTGACAACTGTTTTAACCAACATACAGTACTACAACTGAAAGGACAGATCGGTATCTCCTTTTATAATTGCACATAATTCACAAAGAAGTGTAGAATCAGGAAACTGAAGGCATCAGTGGTTACTTCTGAAACTGACTGTATCATTTTGAGGTCTTTCACATTAACAGATTCCCAAAATCAAGCACTAGCATGCACACCAATATGCAGAAACAGCAATATTTTTTCTCCTAAAATGCCTAGAATTGCATCTCTATGCATCTGAACACAGAGTCACTGAAGTTAAGCCTTCAGAGCCAAAGATATTGAATTAGTACCCAAGAAACCTCATATTCTGGTGAACTCCAGTAAGACAGGTTATGACAGAAGAACTAGGTGAAGGAAATTCCAAACATCTGTTATCTTCTGAGGGATATGAATCAGAATCTTTCCCACTCTCAGACTAATGCCTGGTTGGAGTCACACATAGAAGTAACAGGCAATGTTAAGCACTACACTGGCTTGGGAAAATATGTAGCATCTGATAATGTACTGGCTAAAATAGATTACATTTTAGAGAATAAAAACAAAATCAGTAATAAAGATAACCCACCAAAGGTGGATTGCACTCAGACCTAAAACCAATAAACCATGTCTATTCTATACACAGTAAAATGGAGGCGCAACTGTAGTACAGTCAGCTACAGTTGGTTAATCAGACAATTAACCAATTGTTTAATTGTTAGTTAATTGGATAACAGCAGCAGAACAAATGCAGCTGTCTGGGTTTCAGCATGGGCTTGAACCACAGCAGGAGCCTCTGGGCTGTTAGTCTACTAAGGAAGAGCACAATACTACATGATTATTGGCAAGGTAATCTGGAGTAAAGCTAGAATACATATGCCTATATGCAGTGCAATCAGGCTCTTGTTTGGCTGTCTACACGTTAAGTGGAAGTTAGGCAATTAAAACACCAGTTTAAAGCATAGGAAAATCTTGAATGAAGAAGGATTCTTTTTAAGAGCTGGAAAACAGTATTATATAAAATAGTGTTCAATACCATGAGTATATCTCACCCCTTTCTAAAATGCAGCACAGTAAAATTCTCCAGGATGTTATGCCAAATGTAAGTATGGTTATGGATTCACAAACAATTGCCTCTGACAGCAAAATGGCTCTATGAAAGCCACCCACTCTCCCACCAACACTATTATTCGATTTAGCTATTGTAGTTAGTTGGACATTTTGCAGAATAAATAAATGTTCTTGGCCCAAGGACCTTGTCAAATAATTTTATCAGTGATGTAATAAGTGACAGCAAGGTGCAGTAGTAGAGAAAGGGAGGACTGAGCTTGGACCTTAAAAGTATGTCTGTGATTATCCAGTCTGAGCTTACAAACTGAGTGACGTGCAGTATGTATACTCTTTTGGCTTTTTACAAGAGAAGTCAGAATTCTGAACAGTCGTTCATGTATGTCTTTGCTACTGAGATTTTCATAGCCATCTCAGTAAAAATCTGATGGTTAGCATACATAACATAAAGAAATATTGTATGACTGCCAAATTTTCAAAGTATATTCTAAAAAGATACCAGGAAGGAAACCATAGAAACGTTGCTGAGTGCATAATGTTCAAACGAAAGCCCATAAATAACTACTAAGAAGAAAAAAATCTGAATTTTTTAGACTTAAAAATTAAGGATCAATTTCTTTTTCCAAAGTAATAGCTGTATGTCACCTTTTTGGCTACTTTCCCTTGCATGACATTTTGCTAATGTAATGGCTTTCTGTTCAAGATAATACACAGTATCCACATAGTATTGAAACATGTAGAGCTTGGGGGGAGCCTAGGTAGAGAAACCAATGCTCACTAAGTAAGGATATGAAGGTGTACCAGAGTAGCTACTCTGCACCAATTCTTAATGTGGACAGCGGCCTCTGCTACATTTTCCCTTATGAACCTGAGCGAATTAAATTAGAAGCATGGTTGTCTTAATTTCCCCACGTGGTGAATGATCAGAAAGAAGCGTGTCCAAAAGGAAGGAGAGATGTTAAATGGACTGTACTGTGCTGTTGAGGTGGCTTTATCTCTCTGCTGCTTTTATAGGGAGAAACTAAACTGAACTGTCTTCAAAGAAAAATACGTTCCTTAAAAAGGAAATAAATTACCTTTTTTTTTTCACCAGGAAGGTTCAATTCTGCCAAGAGGATGGGATGCATCTCACCTGCCTGTAGATATTTAGAAGATGGGTTTAATACAAACTTTGTAGTACTGAGGACAATACTTTGACATCATACCTTTCCCTGTTATTTAATTCCAGTCGTACTGGGGTCTGAGATCACAGTGTATATTCTCCAGACATAATTTCTAAAAAACTTTGAATTTTGGTTTCCCTGGTGGCCTCTGTCATGCATGAGCACACAGGTTCCTAATACAATAGTTGAATTTTGTCTCTTTTCCTTGTGTTAATTTAAATGCTTCCCTTACATACTTCTAATTTCTCTCAGCTTTAGAATGGGCTTTATCTAATTTAACCTATTCATCTAAAAGTTAGATATGCAGTCAAACTAGTCATGAAAGTGCCTTCTGTACTCAATGAGAGGGTCAGGCAGAACAAATCACACACTATTTTAGGAACCACCCCATATTTTGGGCAGAGGGCACCTCTATAGTTCGTCTAATCCAAAGCCTTGCACGATGGAGACTTAATTTTGACACTAGATAAGGTTGCCTAGGATATTTTCCAGGTGAGTTATGAATATTTCCAAGAATGAAGATTCCATAAACCCATCCAACCTGTTCCAGTATATAGCCATTCTTACTGTTATGATTTTTCTCCATAAAGCCAAAAAACTCACTTATTTTTTCATGTTGTTTGCCCCTGTCTTTGAGCATGGAGAGTTGCTTTTGTTCCAAAGGACCCTGTGAAATATCAGCACTCACGTCTTGCTTTAGCAGAGCCAAGGTGATTTGCCAGTGAGCTGTGAAGAATTTTTTTCTCTCCTCCACTTGGGCTAACATGACTATTGTGGTTTGTCATGAGTGTCTAGATTGTGGTTAGATGTGGAAATACAGTAATAGATGCTTTCACGCAAAGATGGAAGGTTGTGACACTAGTGTCAAGCCAACTATTTCAGCATTCCCCAGCGATACATCAAAATGTCAAAATAGTGACGGAAGTTGAAAAGCATCTCTAACAGGGGAGGACCCGAAACACACCTTCCAAAGAAAGAAAAAGGCAAGGCAGTTTCAGTTGTATTCTGGAACAGAGATTGTCCTCTTAATGATACAGCGCCAGTTCTGGTAATGTCTAGTTTAGAAGGGCAATCAACTGGGCATGTAGCAAACTGCACATTTCCTTGTGGACAAATAATCACTGGATGCAAAATGTCTGAGATGATAATTAACAATTATGTAATTTAAGCAAAATGGAAGAGGCTTATGGATGTATCAAACATTCTGGCAGAACAAAACAGAATTAAGTATCTGGCAGATTGAAATAGAAATAAGGATCAAGAGCACTTGCTAATTTTTCAGTCTTCTTCTGGGGATCTAAAGTACCTGTAATTTTGCTGTACTTTGTTTATACTGTGGTAGCACAGTTATGGCCCAATGTGCCAGATGAAAAGCACATAATAATAATTAATCCTTGCACCACAGAATTTGCAATACAATTAGCTATGATGTGCGAAGAATGGAAGACTTGCATTGGGGATGTGTAATCTTGCTTGGGACTAAAATAAGATTTACCCCCAGTTACACTTAGAGTCATTAAGACACAGAGAATCAAATAATCTTCTCAAGTTTGCAGAACAACAGATGTAACAATGCCAGGAACTGATCGTATATTTCTCAGTCCTATAATGTGCTTCAAACTGACTGTCATTTTCTATTTCTTCTTTAAATGAGAAGCTGGATTTATTTTCTGCTAAATATGAAGATGCAAAAAGGAGGCTCAGAGTCCTGAGGTTCCTGCTCTCCAAGGAGATGTTTCCTACCCAGTCTGCTGAGGTACCACTATGCAAACCTGAAGAAACCAGAATGGGAAGAAATTAATTCATTTTTAAGTGCTAACCCATGTCTGAAACTGTTTTAAGCATGTTTTGGGAATTTAAATCCCAAGGTCTTTATTTAAGTCCATATTAGCTATCAGTTTAGATGAGGGTCTGAATAACACCTTTTAGCTTCACTAAGTTTGCTTCAGATGAATCATCCTGAAATCTGTATAGAAGTCAGAGACTTATTTAAGTAGAAATGAAGTCAGTGTTCTTTACTTCTGAAATCCAAATAATTTTTTATCTTGTTTAGCTTAACATTGCCTGGCAGAAAGAACAACCTGGGAAAAGCTGCTAAGGTAATAACTCCTTTAATTAAACCATTTTTAATTTACTTAACATGCTGGTTTTTAAATAATTTCTTAACACTATTTTCCAATATATTAAGGTGTCAATTATGTTACATATAGCAATTTGTTCCATCAAACTTACATCATTTACTTACTACCATTGAGAACTGAGTTATATTATAATAATAATGCAGTTCACTGCTGACCAAAGCCAGTTCTAGGAAAAATTAAAACCTCCTATTTCAATAAAATCATCACATCTTCATTCTTCTCTTTAACTAAGAAAAAAGGTTCATCACAGCCATGCTGTTAACAGGGTGATTACTAGATCAATTCATCACTATCATCCACTTACGCCAAGCAAGCTTCTTAGACCTACAGTTTTCCCGGTGGCCTTTCTAAAAAACTAAAATACCTCAGTAAGGTGAACAACTAACTCTCTCCAAATGATCAAAGATAATGTAGATCCCTATTACATTCAGTAGAGGATGGATGTTTTGGCAGCTATCAAGACTAATCTGACACCTCTCAAATATCATACAGGTACCTGTGTGTACCTACTTCCTACAATTACTTTTGCTAAACATGGAACCATTTTCAATGCTAGAGAATGTAAAATTCTGTAATCTTTATATTTTTCAGATGTGACATTGCCCAGATCTCTGTTGACAGATTTCATATCTAAAATGCAAGTGTTGCTGGATGATGGTATTTGCATCATGATGTGACAGATGTACCCACCCAACAAACACCTGACAAAAGCCTGGCAAACTTTCCCCCACCCCACATTTTGTCACGTCCACATGGTGGTAGTCAGGCATTTGGGAGTCAAAAGTCAGGAGGTTGGAGTCTTCAGCCGATGGAAAGCTACTTGACCATATATAACCACAGATCAGATTTGACTAGGTTATAAATGGGACTCTGCCAGAGAGCCATTTTGAGTCAGTCCTCCTCAGAGCAGTGGGTCTGCAGTCAGGGACTCTCCCCTTAGGTTGAGATGCCACCTAAGAAAACCCCTTGGGGTTGAGACCCCTACCCTTTTTTAGGTGAGTGATTGCACATTTTGGGTCATGAGCCATAAAGCTTAAGAATTCATAGGTCACTTGTACAGTATTAATTTCAAACCAACACCTTGAACCTGTGGATTTTTAATGTTTGTCAGAGTCTCAAAGAAGTTTCAGTTAGAGTAAAACGTGGTTGGAGTCTGTTATCATTTTGTAAAAAAATAATTCCCATTTCTAGTTTAGTCAGCCTGGTTTGGTTCTGTGAGGTTCTGCGACAGACGTTATTTAACTTATCCAACAACACAGGAGAGGATTCAAACATTCTTTTTATTGTAAGAGTAAGGCTCTTTTGGACACACTGGGGGATGATTCACTGTGCAACCGTCTTCCATCACTGAAAATATCAAAAGTCTATTTTAAAAAGAGGCCAAAGTGTTTTGTCTGTTTCACAGCCAAAAACTACTGTGAGATTAATTTTCTTCTGTAAAGGTATAAAGTTCAAGTTGCTAAAATTAGCAGTGGTTTCACCTGAGCCTCATCTCTATGGTCCTATTCAAAGTGGTATTGTTTAGTGTTTCAGTGCCTGCTGCTTAAAATGTAATGTTCCCTATTTAATGTGTCAAAAAACTATAGCTAATTATTCTCATAGCAAGGATAATCATACCAATTATGATTCTTTAAAAAGAATGGTGGAAACAAAGAAGTAGAGATAAGATTTAACAATGACAAGACAAATTGGTGAGGCAGGGGAATCTTAAATGTTGAAAACTTACAGTGCCGCCTTTTTTACAGGAAAGAATAAAATTACAGCTTTAAGAAATAGACAAGTTATCACCATTCAATCTGTGGAATTATGGGTTATTATGATAAGGTTCCTGTTGGTTTGGAATGAAGCTCATAGCTGTTCTTCCAGCCTCAAAATCAAGGGCTGTAGGTTATGATATAGAGCAAGAGCTAATATTTGTACTGTACCTACCACAGACAGATATGTGGTGGAATTTTAGGTACATAGTCCTGAAGACATTGGTCCACCCTTCCAAAAGAAGCACTTCATTTCTCAGGATGGTCTATGAAGAGCGGCAAACAGCCATGGCATTATGCAGTCTTCCCATGTCAAACATCTATATTCCCTGATGACCTCAGGAACACAGGTATTGCTAAAGGACAATTCAAACTGTCTAGGTTAGATCTCTGTTTCTCTTTATAAGTGTACAGTTTTCAGTCTTTCCCATCCAGCTGGGATACAGGCTGCATACCCCCATTTTAAGGAAAAATACCATAAAGACCAGATCTAAAGCTTGGTGAGGAAGAAAACAGTGGCAACAATGACACTTATATCCCCATCAAAGGTAAATGACTGAAAAGTGGAAGATATAGGTTGTCAGCCTAGAGAGTGAAGAGCTCTTCTCTTGCACATCAAAGAAGACCACAATAGGATGTGGGAGACTGTCAGGGAGGAGCACTCTGTGATCGTGGTGCAAATGACTCTTTATACTGGTTAAAAAAACAAGGATCAAGGAGACAGTGAGGAATTTTGCTCCTTCTGCCTCCCTGCCAGACCAAACAGAGAATCTAGTAGCTTTTCAACTCAGTCAGAGGTCTGCTCCTGCAGCTATTACCTCAGGAGAAGATAGCAAACCTAGAAGTAATGACTTCTATCACTTACTTGTGGGTATTGTTAATCACTTTAAATGGCTTTTTGACACATTTGGATTTCTCTGAATGTATTCACAACTTTGAACAGAAAATCACAAAGCACTTGGTTCTGATCCAGATCACACAGACGGTTTAAACATACCTACCGTCAGTTAAAAAATGAAGAATAGCATTGCACAATTGTCCTCTTGTACCTGACAAATTCAAAGTCACAGATTGAGTTCAAACGAGTGTTGCCCTGTTCTGCAAGCGCTGATAATAAAGACACCATGAAAGTTCTTGGCACAAAGGAAAACAAGTCAATACACACATCAGGACACTGTGACGGATAATATTTAGCTCTATTATAACCAGGTATTCAAGCACTCTTGGAAAAATTGAATCTGCCTGATGCCATTTCTGCCATGCTTGCTTTAAGCTGTTCTCTTATCCAACTCCCCAACTGCTTATCGAACAGAAGACAATGTCTGGATGCTAAGGAGACATTTCACCATCAGGCTGAAGTGTGGCCCTCTCTGAGAGGTGTCACAGTAAAAGGTGTTGAGAGATGGGAAGAGTATAAAATATTTCAAACTCTCTTCCTTCTCTATTTCAAGACCCTTTTCTGAAATTTTCCCTCTGTTGCTACCACACAAATTTTACATTAGGAGACATTTGTACCAAAACAGAGAAAGAAGTGGATGGGATGAGAACAACACTAGGAAGTGTAAAGGTTGCCAAGACATCTACAAAAACCTTGAAGAGGCTATTAGAAAATTGGATTTTTGCTTAGCAAGATTTAAATGAAACATGGTTATGTGGGTCCACTTTACCATGGCACAGTGGAATGAACATATACTTATCAATTGCTCCAGGCTGTTAATTACTGTGGGGATTATTCCATATTCTCACCTCCTACCACTGGTATTGTTTTGTTCCCAAAACCTGGGAAAATCAAGAGACTGTCAATAGGACTTGGACTCCTTAACCAAAATACAGTTGTTTATTGCATGACTTAGACATACAGGTCTTGGAGCACTCGTAGGTTGTTCTCTGTTACGCAGAAAGTGTGTAGCTGAGAGTCGTATTTTACATTGAGAAATTAATGCTGTAGCGTGGAGGTCTGGATATTCAAAGGTATTGAAAAAAACCTTACGTTCCAGGATCCTTCCCTGCATTTATTCCATCCTGCTTCACAAATCTTTGACCATTTTTTTCCATTATGAATGCCATTTTTCTCATGGATTTCCTTTCCACTTCATAGATGTAAAATGCTAGCATTGAGACTAGTTAACATTGCCTGTGAAACACCAGTTTGCCTAGAATTTCCTTAAGATCGCTCTGTAAGGCAGAATGGAACTCATGGCCATGATGCAAGTTATGAGGACCTATGGGTGAGTTTCACCTCATCTCATATAACCTATGTAAAAGGGATTTTTTTGTCTGTGCCAATTGTCTGTACTCAGGGCAAATGATCCTGCTTATCGTGAACACTTACTTTAGATTAAGACACATGCTCTGGAACTCCTCTCTGCCTCTCCATGAATTACAAAAGGAGCTGAGACTAAATGCTTCCCTACTGGGTAACTAAATTTAAGCTCCTGTTGCAGCTAAATATAACAAGAACACTGTGAGATTTAAGCCTAAAAGCCCTTTCTGTACTACAGCTGGTAAACAGGCCATCTGACAGCAAGGTTACACACAGGTTACAGACACTTCTTAACATTTTTTTAAAAGCACTGCTCTCTGTATCTTGTATAATACAGCTCGAACGATCACAAGCCATCATGTACATGAACAGTTCAGACAGCTGGATGGTTTTGAATGGTTCCATCACTGTTAAGTCTATACATGGATCTTACTAAAAGCTCTTTGCAGGATTCAGGAGTTATCACTTCAGCCAGTTCTGCCAATAACAAAAGTCATGTTCTGCCAGTTAACAAGCCTATTTTGGCTATGCTAATAGCTTCACTGAATTACCTTAGGCTTGGGTTTGCATACTGTCATTCTGCGACTTGCTCTAACATCCAAGGGGGAATTAGGAAATATGCGGGTGAAGCAACTAATGATGCCATGGTCAGGACATGGTTCTGCAGGGAAAACAGCCCAAATGGACTCGTGAGAGCATTCGGAGATTGTCCTCAAGGACTTGAGGATTTAAACTACAGTGAAAGTAAAACCTTTACTTTTACTATAGCAGAACAAGAGGGGAAATTATTTGTTTTCCCTTCTGTTCCCTAAATGAGAAAAGCATTCCCAATGCTCCCTTACAAACGGCAAAGCATGAGGAACTGCTAAGGTGTGAGATGGGAGTTTCAGTTCATTACTAATGTGGTCGACATGCAAGGTGCTGAGGTAGAAATTGAAAGCCCTGTTGCACATCCCAACCCCCTGAGACTTTTGGTCTCCTAGGAGTCATTATTTTCTCTATGCAATCTATTGTTTCATAAAGAATATCGTGTTTCAGCAGAAAAGTCAAATGTGTCCTCTCATAACTCCATGTGGCTGTTAGCTTACTGCTGAGTTAATACTTTGCCACATAAATAAAACTGTACAAAAAAGAGAGAGCAGACTTGCAAAGAAACATGGGGAAAATATAATTCATTGGCGCTCTGGGCTGAAAAGCTGGTGAGTTTCTTTCCTTTCCTTTTTTCTTCCCTTTACCCTTACAAGCTGATGTGTATCCAAACAGCTTGAAAAGTACTTTGAAATCCAACTTTAGTCAGCTACGATGAAGACATAAGAGGAGATGATTTTTCTTTTGTGATGCTTTGTTTTCTTCTCTCTTTTATTCAGTGTTCATTTCAGCAGTGGCTGCAGGAGAGGAGCCAAGTGTTTTTGCTTGGAACTTTTTTCTTTTTTGGTGCAGTTAAAGATATATTTCTTGAGTTACACTGAGCAATAGTCACCACCTATTGCTATTAAGCCAAGCTGAGCTATTAAATTGAGACAGTGGTTTAACCAAACTGCTAGCCTTCTCAAAGCAAGTATACCATAACATTTTTCCTAAGGGCACTTTACTCAGGTAAGAAAATTCTGCTATTTGTACAAAGAGGTCAAATAAGTTTGTTACAGAAAATAATAAGTAATACCATATTTATATATTTTTATTTTTGATTAAAACTGTACTGAAAAAAAAAAATTTATTTAACACTATCAGGTAATGTTTGTATGAGGTTTTCATCAAACTTGGGACCAGTCATTGTGCTCAAGGGCAAGGCAGCCACTCAGAGGGACCTTGACAGGTGGAAGGACAGGGTCAACAGGAACTTTGTGAAATTCAACAGGGAAAAAATGCAAAATTCTGCACCTTATATATGAGTTATCACTGCATAGCTGGGGAGCAGCTCTGCGGAAAACATCCTGGTGGGCGAATAGCTGAATATGAGCCAGCAGCATGCACCGGCAGCAAAGAGGAACTGGACTGCTAATGCAAGAGCAGAGCCCATAGTTGGAAAGAAGGGCTTATTCCTCTCTAATCAACAATCACTAGCTCACAGCTACAGTACTGCATCCAGTTTTGGAGCACCCACAAAAGAAAGGCATTAGTAAACTGACATGAATTCAGTGATGGCCACCAGCAAGTGAGGTGGAGGGGAGCAGGAACTGGAGTAATTGCCCTTCATAACATGCTCAGGGACCTCAGCTTGTTTGGCCTGTAAAAAAAGTCAGCTTCAGAAGGACATAAGGGCATCCTGCCCATACCTACAAGGAGGTCATCAAGAATACAAAGCCAGACTCTTAAAAGTGAACCATCGTGGGAGGATAAGAGATCATGGATGTAAGACAAAGAATGGTTCAGATCAAATATGTGGAAAAATGTACACACTGGAAGACACACTGGAACAGGTGTCCTTGGAGCTTTACAAGACTTTATCAGCAGTCCTGAGCCACCTGGCCAAATCTCATAGATGGCCTTGACATGAAGGAGCAGGGTAGAAACAGAGACCTCCTGACATTCCTCCCAACTCTTGTTGTTCTATGATCCTATGAAGTCTCTGCTAGCTTTCTATTCCTGTGACCTTTGTCAGCATATTTGAAAATGCCAACCATTATCTTGTCATTCTGCTGCTGATAAGGTAATTTGGGGGGAAAGAAAAAAATCCAGAAGAGCACAACAATTGCTAATGTTTTTAAATACCGAGTTAGTAGGGCAGACCTATGTGGACAATCATGAGTTTCCTCCAAATTGATTACTAAAACCCTAGTTCAGCAAAGCACTTAAACTCATACTTAAATTTAAGCATATCTTTATTTCCTATTCATTATAGTCTCTCTACTGACTTTAGATATTTATGGGTTCCTTAATCTCTCTAATGCACTCACACCTTTATCTTTTTAATAGATTGTAAACACCTACTTAAAGCTGGACAAATACCTGACATCTTTCCTGTGCTGAGATGTTTTGTAATATTAAAATGTGATTATCATTCATTCAATTTGTGGATTAGGTGTTATTTAATTTTATTTTTACAGCTATATGCAGTATTACCAACCATTAGTATGTAAGAAATGATGAAATTATATGGCTACTGCATAAAATATGATGGTATGAAAATTATGAGTTTTAACCCTGAACAATTTTGAAAGTAAAAGAATCCAGCACTATGCTGTTCCTTTGGCAGGATGCATGCTGTGAGATGGAGTACAGTGGGTACACTCCACAGTGCTCGTGTGTCATGCACACCCTGCCCATTGGAACTTGTGCTGAGTCGAGGACATGCACCACTGTTCTTCCTCACCATTTTGGTTCAGAGCTGACTCCAGATGAGGATATTCTTGCACATCTTGCTGTTTCCATTCTGCCCTTTCAGCCTGGTTGTTACTGGAGGGAAACCCAGATATGCAGTTGCTTTGGAGGAAACCCCACTGTCGTAATCTTAAGGCCAATAGAGCGTCAGACAACAGGAAGGAAAAACATAGCTGAAATCCATTTGAATTATCTTCAGCCTGCATAACAAAAGAAATGCTGCTGAAGACAGAAGACCCTCCAAAGCATTGTCTAGAGCTGTTATCATATTCACAGGTACAAAATAATTCTCAGGATCAAATAGAGGCTGAAGTGCTCCTGGCTTCGTCTTGGGAGTCCACCAGATAAATTGTTGCTTTTGAAGTGTCAGTAGGCAAAAATTACTTGATCCTTCTGTCTTGATTTAGGGGACAGTATTCTTCATGTTCTGTCTGGACCATGGTGACACCTCATTTGAGGTCTCTGAATAACAGCACACTAAGCTACAGCTGTGGTTAAACATAAAAGCTACAAAGAAGATCCCTGTGATCCAGTGCCATCCCTGGAGGCGTTTAAAAGATGTGTAGATGTGACGCTAAGGGACATGGCTTAGTGGTGGACTTGGCAATGCTGGGTTAATGGTTGGACTCAATGATCTTAAAGGTCTTTTCCAAACTAAATGATTCTATGATTCATCATGGTAAGATAGTACTGCAAGACAAACCAGTACTTTAGAGCTTGACAAGAAACAAGATTAAAATAATTGTCTTTGAAAGAATGCCCTGTATACTGGCAAGGATAAGAAAAGCAAGATCAAATAAAAGAAATGAATATAAATGTCTAGCCAGATTCTCAGAAGTGTCCGTTGGCAAAATGACAAATGAATCCAGCAATTCTGTATACATTTACAGTGTCTGAGAATCTTATACTGTAAGATTATTAAGATATTATTAAGATAATCCAAAAGCAAAAAAAAACCTTAAAATTAACAGAACATTGTAACTTGGTCTTGTAATACTTAAAAAATTATATACAGTATTAATACACATGCAGATGACATGGAAAAGGTTTCCAGAATATTGATTAAATGGAACGCTGAACAGTGTGTTAATATTAATTACTATTTTCTCCAGTATTCTCTTGATGTTCTAGGAGAGATTAAGAGAAAGACTAGCAAGAATTTTTAACTCACATTGATATGCAAATTAATTTTCCATGTAACATCATGCATTTTTGTGTCAAAAGTCATCCTTTATGCTTTTTCTATCAAAGAAAGAAACAATACTCTGTGCCTGAAGTACCCAATCAAAATCTGTGACTCATTTCAAGCTTTAAGAATCAAGTACACACAGTGAAACCCTTAAATGCCTATCATATGAAGAGTCACTCCACTATGTTTCGTGGTGGGTTTGGGGTCTTTTTTGTTGCTTTTTAAATTATTTTCCTACTAATGCTTAATTACTTTTACAGTTGACTTTTTGCCAATCATTAACCACTGAGACAACTTTTTCATAGAACTATGCACTGCAATTTCAAGATCACATTCCTCAATGGTAACAATTAATTTTGATGTTGCATAAGGAAAAGTTAGGACTGTTTTTTCCACATGCATCAGTTAACATTTACTCTTATACTGTTATATTTCCCCACTCATTACCTGCTGATCATCACATGTTGTACATCACATGAACCATATTGCTAAAATGTACTGAGCTGTAGAGCTAGAGGTCAAGGCAAGGTTTTAGTTTAGTTGTTAGGCTGTGTCTCAGCATTCAGAATTTAGATATCCCATAGATTTCTGTGAAGCATTTTCTGTGTGATTTTCCTTCAGAGAAACTGGAGTATCAGAACTTCAGTACCTCTGGAACTGAACCTTTAATTCTTTGTATCTGTGTTCTCCATGTATGAAATCTAATATTCTCTGCCAGAGATAACAATCTTCTCCTGAAGAAAGGAGGCTGTAAAGAAAAATTCATTCATGTTTTTTAGGCACCTCAGGCAGGGTTCAACTCACCTAATTTTAAATGTCCACGAAGTAATTGTCTATACCAGGACTAGGTGGGGTTTTTTTGACTCTTAGAGACCAGGGATAGAAATGGGCACTTACAGAATCTGATTCATCTCATCCAGAGATAGATATCCGTAACAGGTCAGATGAAACATGCAGTTTAAGTGTCTGTTCTCTCTATGGCTATAAAAGAATTTCAGATGCATACTGGACCATACAGTTCTAATGTAGACATCTACACAGCTGGGTAACTACACATACTGAGATGAGCTTGACATTCTGAGTGATGTCTGCTGTTTCTGTTCCTACTTAGACACCTATTGGAAAGTTTATGCAATATATATGTCCTTGGGCCACAATCTAATCAATATTTTAATGACTAGATTTTTCACAGTTAGGAAGGATATTTCCCAAAGCTATATGAGCACAACTTTATTTTAAATTAAGATTTGGAGGCTGTTGTAAACTATAGAACTCAGAAAAGTGCCATGACCACATATTACATTGTGACCTAAAGGATGCACAGAAATTTGTTTGCTAAATTCTGAATAAAAAAACCACAACCAAACACACAACTCCGAGACCACTGGCTCCTGGTGGCCACACAATCCTGGCCTCTCTCTGATTAGCCTTCCTGCTTTTGCTCATTTGGAGTAGTATAGTGTCCAGCTATGGATGAACTGAAACTCATTTCATGTATACCACTGAAAAGCCAACAGAGAGGAAGAGCTTGAGGTCACCACCAGCTTGGATGCATCGCCCTCTCTCACTCCCTCAGCCGTGTAGCTACTCCAGAGCTCTTACTACCTTTAGAAAGATGGGGTTTGCAGTGGAAGGAATCACATGTGTTATACTATTCCCAGCTAAAAGAAGTCATCCATGAAGGTGAGACCTTTATCTTTTGGGACCATGCCTCAGCAACAAAATTGCTTGAGGATTTCAGGGGGAAAAATGGAAGGAAACAGACTGAGGCCTAAGAAGAAGCAGCAGGTGTGACCACGATGAGTACCTTTACTCAATCATCTCACAGCCCTATTGGTGTACTTCATAGGGAAGAGTCTGCATGAACCGGTGGAAGCTGAATAATGTTGTGTCATCTATTACATATCTCTGCTAGTTGCAAAGGAAAAAAAAGGGGGGGTTTGCCTCCAGTTTTATTCCTTGATGTTGCTTTCAGCAACTTTTGAAATTCAGTTACTACTCTTCAGTTAACAACTTCTGGGGGGGGGGGGGGAAAACCAAACAAAAAACCAAATAGAAATGTTGTTAACTTGAGTGACAATTTTGTTAATAGTTGTCTTCAATCTAAGCTTGCAACAAGTTATTTTAAAACATTTTTTTTGGGCCAACTTTTAATTTATACTCACTCCTGAAATAGTGCTCCTGCAATATCTTGATTAAGAGATACTAACAACTGCCTTCAAAGTGTTGGTTGCACAAAGATAAAAGGAAAGATTCCCAGCTTACATAAGCTGTCGCATCCTGTGGGCTGATAACACTTTTGATTAGCTGAGTCTCTAATATTAACATTTTCTCTAGACATTCCCAATTTTCCTAGTGTGTTCCAATGTTTTGATTTCTACTTACACAAATAGAGAAGCCCTAAGGGGCCTAAACTGAGATGCCTTAAGCAGTCTGATTTTCCAATAGAAAGCAGACAGTCCTCTGTCTTCTGACAACTAGACATCTTTAAGACACTTGTTTATTGGGACATGCATAAAATCGAAGTATGCAAAATTATATTTTTTAATAAGGTTTAAAAAATATTTCCCTTTTTCTATACATACCACCAAGGATTTGTAAAGACTGTGATTGTAACATCACTTCTAAAATGCATTCCATTTCACATTTTTTCTGTGTATCTATGATGACAGTTTAAATAAGAAATGAGAACTTAGCTTTTTATATATTTTTTTTATTTTTAAAACACAAGGAAAACCATGAGGGAGAGCAGAAGGGAGAAGGAATATATGAACAAGTATCCACTTGTTATATATATAAAAAATATCACCTCCAGTCATATTCATACAAGATAACGAGGTGACCCCATGGCCCCTTTCCTTGGCAGTTGAAAGGGAGGTAACATTTTTGCACACTTAAAATAAATGTCTGCCTTCTGTAAAAAAAAAAAAAAAAAAAAAAAAGAAAAAAAAAAGGCTTCGCTCAAGGGAAGCCATCAGCACTTGAGAGAACCATAATCCTCACCATCTGCTACCACAGAGACAGAGCAACTATTCACAGCTTTTGTTGCAGTCCTCAGGCTGCAATTGTACTGCAACTGAGGGTGGTCACAGTAGACCTGAGTAATTTTATATCTTTACTGCTTATTCCCCTGCCTACCACCGCCTCTCTTGCTCCCTGCTCTGCCCATTTTTTTACCATAATAGCAAAATGAGGGCAGGGAAAGGATTGTATCTTTCTGATCTTTAGGCCACCTGCTGCCACCAACAGAAACATCAAATATGCATTGTATTTTGCGCCTGTAAGAGATGTCCTCTAGGCTGAGATTCATTTCATTTAATTATAATCATCTAAAAAGTATCCAGTCTAAGCTAACTATCTAGGCTCCTCATATAGACAAAGGCAATTAATCCTATACTACAATTGGTATTAATGCCAAAACAAGTGCCGTGTAAAATGTATTGTCCTGTCTGCTACAGAAGGAACCCTGTCTCCAGTTTAGAGCAGATACCCAGGATGGGCTTTGCCTGAGCAAATGCAGACACCTCCAGTGCAGATGTTGTTGTCTGAGCTGACCATTTAAACTTCTTTTATAGACAATGGAAAGAACAGGAACTTTTGATTCCTCTCTTCCTAATGTAGATACAGAAATATTGAAACATTATAGGTATTTCTCTCCACCAATGGCAATGGTTAGCTTGGATGTAGAACTTTTTTTTTTTTAACATATTTATCCAGTTAGAAGAGATGAATTGTATTTCTAACTTCCAGAGGGCTAAAATGAAATGAGATGATTCTGGGCTTTACTGACAGACCCATACAACTAGGAATCATGCTTCATCAGCAACGCCACTAGCTTCAAAAGATTAGGTCCCTTGGCCAGCCAGACATTACCAACACTATCAGTTGTGCAGTTTTTCATGCACTCTCCAGAGAAGCACACAGTGTGCCAAAGACTTAAGATCATTCATTCCTCTATCATAATCATGTAAAGACACAACAATGCCTTCAAAGATTCTGATTTATTCAAAGAGAATAGTACAGAATTTAATGCTGGAGGTAAAATGTGTATATATCACTTCAACTATGTTCATACATAGTCCATGGAACTTTGATAGGCTGGTTATCTTATGGTAAAGATATTATATGACTTACACATTTATAAGGATGATGATTGCCACAGTGTGTGTTTAAGTAAGTACTAGTTTTATGATGATAACCTTTAAAACACAAGCATCTTTACTTCATTGGCGTTTAAGTATTGGATTGGGCTTTATCTCAATGAGCTCATTAGAGAGAGTTGAATATATGGGAGGGTAGTTCTTCAGCCTTATTTCATTGCAAGTTTTATAGTTAATTACTAGGACAAAACACTAAATAAGAACACACACAGTATTACAAGTTAAAATGGAAGGTTCTGTGACAGATATAGCTTTATAAAAAAGCGTAAGTTAAATGCTAAGAACTCATTCATAATAAAAAGTAATTTCCCAAGTATTATGTGCTATCTCCATTATGGTTAAACATCATAAATTAGCAGCGTGCATTCCAGTTCCAATGTCTTGTGTTCTTCAGTATTCTTAAAAATCAGTCAAATCAAAAGTCTGCTAGTGCTTCAATGGAAGTAATAGAAGACAATTTAATTGACAGAAATGTGTTTTAGATAATACTTCTTATCTTCAGGCAACACATTTTATTACCCAAAACTTCATTACTGTGGAAAAAAAAAAAAAAAAAGAGAAAGAGAAACATATGTTTACTTGTAGTGAATCATACATTTAAAATGATAACAGAATTGATTTATTCCTCCATTTTTTATCTTTACTGTATACATCATGACCTATATAATGAAATGGGAAAACCTAGAAATTAATGGTGCACTTTTACATTTTCCAGGAAAAGAACAATAATGTTCTCAGAAGAATAATATTTTTGAATTGTTATAATGTGCATTGTTTTCCTGAGATAAAATCTAAAAGGAAAGCAGCCCCCCTATCATCCACTTGTGCTGGTTTTGGCTGGGATGGAGTTAATTTTCTTCATAGCAGTTAATATGGGGCTCTGTTTTGAATTTGTGCTGAAAACAGTGTTGATAATATTCTCTATATTATATTTTTCATTACTGCTGAGCAGTGCTTACACACACTGAGGGCCTTTTCTGCTTCTTACCCCACCCCACCAGCGAGCAGGTTGGGGGTGCACAAGAAGTTGGGAGGGGACACAGCTGGAACAGCTGATCTCAACGGACCAAAGGAATGTTCCAGATCATATGACGTCATGCTGGGCATATAAAGCTGGGGAAAGAAGAAGGAAAGAGAGGAATGTTTGGAGTGATGACATTTGTCTTCCCAAATAACTGTTACACGTGATGGAGCCCTGTTTTCCTGGACACTGCTGAATACCTGCCTGCTGATGGGAAGTGGTGAATGAATTCCTGGTTTCCCTTTGCTTGTGTGTGTGGTTTCTGCTTCACTTATTAAAATGTATTTATCTCAACCAATCAGTTTTCTTACTTTTATGATTCTCTCCTCCATCCTGCTGTGGGGGGAGTAAGCAAGCGGTTGTGTGGTGCTTAATTGCTGGCTGGGGTTAAACAAGGGCTCCATGGCAGTGTTTCTCTCAGATCTCGTAGTTGTATTTGCTGACCAAAAAGTGAGCAATCCCCAACACAATACTAAGGAAGTAACAATGTTGGGTTTCACGTGCAAGTGTGAAGCCTACTTGAAGAATAACAGGGTGACACCAGTGATTTTGAGCCTGTATAACCAGTGGGGAACAAAATAAAGAATCTGAACCCCTTGCTGATGAGTACCTGCAGAATTTTGTGGTCTGCTTCAGAGAGAACAAAATGATGCCCAGTTTCTTGTTCTCCTGGACTGTCAGTTATGAAACAGCCTCTAGCACTCCACATCAGTGCAAAGGAGTATAGTTTGATAGAGACACAGGATTAGATGGCATGCTAATGACTAGAAACAATGAAAATAAACAGTTCGACAACCCAACAGCAGCCTTTTCGCATTATGACTTAGAATCTAGTGGTTCTGCTGGAAAACACTAGGTGTTTTCTCAATCAGAAAAGATTGAGTATTAAATGAACAGTCACCTTCCTAAATCTATGAGACAGTTAAAAACTATTTCAGGGTTGTGAACTGAAGTATGAAAAAACAATCTGAGATTTCCAATTCATGGATGCATTGAACGGTCTTAATCCCAATGAAATCAACAGAGGCCATGTCTTACCAGACCCTTTAAGGATCTGGATCTAAGTTCTTGCAGTCACGGTACATGAGGACCACTGAAAGTCACAAAGATGTTAATTGGCTCAGAATTGTAATTGTATTATAGTTATTAATACAAGGTATTACAAGTTTTACTACACAGTAATTGAATTACAAACCGTTTAATATTGGGCGAGGGTGAGGGGAAGAAATCATCACAGATAATTTTACAAGTGCAAGGAAAAGAAAGAAATTATCTACATTGCTTGGTTGGTCAGGCAAAAGCAAATAATACAGACAGCAAGAACACATATCTACAAGACAGAGTACAAACTAAAACCAGCATGAGCTTCTACATAGCTATTGAATCCTACAGTGGGAAGCAGTAACTCCAGGAGCACAGCAAACTTTCATCTGTGTGGAAACTTTGGTTGTACTGTTGTGATTAAAATAGTAGTATAATCTATGAATTAATAGAAGGAAATACAGAATAAATATAGAGCGGTAGCATTTCTTGGTTTGGGACAGTTGCAAACTCCACTAGAATACAATGACCACATCTAGAAACCATATTGAAAAAAACAACCAACCAGCCAAACAAACCAAACGAACAAACAAAACCCTACAAGAAAACAAACAACAACAACAAAACTTGAAATTTTTAGGTTTAAAGAAAAAAATAATTGTTTAAAGTAAAGGCTAAAACATAATGAGAAATCAAATTCCTATATTTGCACAATGTTTACTCCAGTACTGGTTTTGAGCTAGCTGAATCCAGACGCAGTCTGATGACTGGTATGCTCTTGAGACACAATTATATGCATTATTAAACATGTTGGCAATTTGGGTTGAATTCAGGTTGCTTACAAGCACTGTCTGTTTCTGTGTGATTGCAGGACAATCTATCTGACTGACATCGACCATGGGACACTGCCACGGCCATTTAAACACAACACTGAGGGACACATGAAAGCAGAGAGCATACTCAACTTTTTCCCTTTGATTTTGCCTCCAGGTTCAGTTTCTATGCAGCTCAAATGCACTCATTAATAAACACTAAGAACTATTTGTCCATTTCATCTGAAGCTTCGTCTCAAGGACCTCTCCAAGCACAGTATGTCTAAAGGAAATGGGTTCAATGGCCCCTCAAAGTGCCTGTTTCCATTGGCACAGGCAACTAATGGAGGTCGGACACTGAACCTGTAGACAACATAGGAGAAATGAATCTTACTGAGGGTGACCAGTGCAATTTTATTTTGCTTCAAGTCTGTATTCTGTTCAGTCCTATATTTTTAATTTGTATCATTAATTCCTTGTTATTTTTTCTTAAAGTAAGAGGTGTTTTAAGTGAAAATAAAAAGATATCAACATGACTTTTTTTTTTTTTTTAAGATCTGAACTATGTTTCATATTCCAGCTTTTATTTTCTTTCCCCTAACATGTTTATGTAAATGTCTGGAAGCAGTCTTTCCATCACTAATACACGTTAGTAGTCCGTTCTTACCCTCAATGTCCTGATTTCATCCTCCTTGAAGAGATATACTATTTGTAGAATATTATTACTGGGATGAAAGAACAACATGGGTTGATGGATAAACAAATAAGTAACAATAAAATGCTAGCCTTGCAAAGCACTGTACAAACATCAATTAAATCTCTTTGCAGCAGCCTTATGCAGCTGCTAAATTCCCATTCTGCAGATGGAAGTGCTAAGGCAAAAACTGGCAAAGTAATTTACACTGTGCTGGGACATTGATTCAGCCAGAGTTTTGAGGCTTGACTCTTCCCTTAGAGTGCTTTCCTAAAAGCACCAGAAGGCTCTATAAGCTCTGGAATGATTTTTTTCTTACAACAGAAGCTAGATGCATAACTTCTTTTTTCTTTCCTGTAAAGAAAACTCAATCTGAAACAGAATAGAAATACCCCAGTTTAAAAATAAATTGTCTGTCCCTTCTGTCCCTGTAGAAGAAGTTCTTGGTTTTAGACTCTTTAGTAGCTGAGATGAATCAGACCCCAGACAGTCCCTTCTGGGTCCCTGAGAAGTCTTTTCTCCTGTATCTTCACTGTTAAGGTCTCCTTGATGGTCTGCACCTTCTTTCTCCCAGTAGCCTACCCTGAAACAGTCCCTGTGTCCTCCTCCCGTCATAATAAGCCTTTCTTCCCATACCCTGAACCCTTACTTCCCTTGAAGACCCAAACTTTCCCCCTCAAGGCTCCTACCTGCAGCTAGTACCAAGCAAAGAGGCAGCTTTCATCTTTGCTGTTTCACCACAGCCTTTTAAGAGAGCACAACATCCAATGCACAACGAGCTGCAAGCAGAGCTATAACCCAGACACCATCCATCGTGCATGGAGAGAGAGTGACTCTTAATATTCTAGTCCAGCCGACCTTGGGAGACCAAGGTAAGGGAGGTTGTTCCTCAAAAAGCCTATATGTAAGCATTCTTTGGTGTAAAGTGTGAATGTTTTACTGTTGCTTATAAAAGTAGTCTTACATAGGGTTTACACTGGATTTGGTTTTTCTGTGTGCAGCTTTTAACTGACGGAATCATTCACGGTGAATTTTTAATTTACTGAATTAGAACAATTCATCCCTTTCTTTCCAGAAATAAATACTTGGTCTTCCCAAATCACAGTTGCCTTTTAATTGTGCTAATGTATTTAGTGGTGTTAAAAATTGCCGCATGGCTGATTCCCCTTCTTGCTCTTCCTATGTTTCCAATTTCCCTCTCAGTGGAATTACAGCCTCCTGAGGACAGAGGGAGAGGCAGCATGAGTCCAGGATGTAATAGTGAAACTGCGAACACTGAAGGGACAAACAAGGCTGGACCTCCAAAAACATGGCCCTCAAACAGAACAACACCCTGGAAACACCCAGATTTGATCTGCATGTGTTAAAATGGTTAAAGAAGCCAGTGAGAATTTATTTTTAGCATACCAGCATAATATGTAAACAATTATTTATTTTTTATAAACAAATGTATTTGAAAGCTTTTTATTTAAGAATGAAGCTTCCTTGCTTCTACCTTTTTGTCACATGCTGTCAAAATAAGTCAGTCAAATACCTGATTTGATTACAGGTCACTGTTCAAGGTCTCTATGTTAGCCTTGAGCCCAATACTGTGCCATCCTGTGCAGCAAACACTCCACTTCCAGGCTCAGGGAGCTGGGAAGCAGCTCAGCATGGAGCAGGATTGGAGCCCAGCCTTTCAGAAGTGATTTCCCTCCTGTTTTACACCTGGTATGTGACCAGCTTAAGCTGACATTCAGCTATGTGTAAAACGAAAAGTGAAGAAACACTTTAGAAAGAAGGCGTTTCGAATTGAAGCTGAGATTGTGGGTAGAGAACAGGTTTGGACTCTTTAAAGTATTTGCATATATATATATATATATAGTACATGTATATATTCTCAAAATACTTGATTTTAAGAGGAAACCACTTATATGATTATTATTTTTAAGAGCGTTGAGAGGTTTTCTGTAATTATGCTATGCTCATCTTACACATCTGTTCATTACGTATCTATATGTGTCTCTATAGCTAATTATTTAGAAGCTCATCACAAGAAATATATCAACAAGGCAGTTCCATCACATCAGCAGCCAATCAGAGAGGGTGGCAATACATATTTAATTTCCGAAAGTCAGTATTTCTGTTAAAAGACATTTTATTTCATTTTTTTCTTTTTTTGTATTTTGATACTAGAACTCACCATTTATAGAGGCACAAAAATTTGGAAATAAATCTGTGAAAATGGCTGATGATACCGCTAAACATTAAAAAAAATATATATATTTTGGACAAAAATAAGTCGCCACTGATAGGACCAGACACAATAGACACAAACTGAAACACCGGAGTTTCCATCTGAACACCAGGAAATGTTTTTTCCCTGTGAGCGTGACTGAGCACTGGCACAGGTTACCTGGGGAGGTTGTGGAGTCTCCATCTTTGGAGATACTCTAAAACTGGCTGGACACAGTCCTGGGCAACTGGCTATACGTGGCCCTGCTTTAGCAGGGGGGGTTGGACCAGGTGATCTCCAGAGGTCTAAGCCTTCCAAACTCAACCATTCCATGTTTCCGTGATTCTTTAGATGTTAATCAAGATTCACTGAAGAAGTCCTCAGAAAAATAACTCCTCCATGAATTTTGCAACTGATCTTTAATTCTGAGTTCATCTAATGTTGACTTTAAGTGTTAAATGGAGATAAATAAAATCCATATTTCAGGAATTCAGCCATTACATATTCCTTTTGTTTTCAAAGTTGGGAGGTGTTCTTCATTAGAGAGTTATTAAGATTTCATAGGGCCCATTTCAGACTTTGGAAGAGCCTTTCTCTGCATGAATTTTACAGGAAGCCTAAAACTGCTGAACTCTTAAATTAGGTCCCTCAGTTGTAGTCCTTAAATTAAACTGAATAAATCAGACTTTTTTTTTTTTCTAGTAGTCTCTTCCAGAATAAATAGTTCAACTTTTGGGTTTGTTTGCTTTTCTCACAAAGCGCATACACTATCCATCGTTACAAGCTGGGTTCTGCAACTTTTGCCCTATTAAAAAATATTATTTAAAGTTATATATTACGCACCAATGAGGACTCGGCCCTGCATACAAAGGCATACATTTGCAGGTGGATGAATGTATTCGTGCACAGCTTACTCTCCATGTGCTTGTTGTATTTGAGATCTCGGGGACAGTATCTAATGTTTTCCTTTCAGACTTGGCATAAATAAATGAACTGGGGAGAAAATGGTGAAATAGTTTGTGCAGTTGCTGAATTACTGGTGCTGATGAAAAATACATAGCTATAGAATTCTGACAAATATCTTCAGCTCACAGCTGGCAAGGTCACAAAGCCTGAAGTGAGGTGCAAAATTATGGGTAATATGACCTAAATTCTTAAAGGAAAACAGCCCACCTTTGGAGTCAGAATGTCATGACAGCTCAGGACAGGAAGGCAAGCTCTTAAAGTTGGTTTGAAGTGGTTTAAGACAACATTGTCCCTATTAGAAAAATACCACTCAGCAGGTGGTAGTTTCTGCACGTCTAAGCAAAGAGCAGGAATTGATGACGGCTTAAAAGGTACTAGGTTACATTACACTGAGCCAACAGTGAATGTGCAGGAAAACATTTCAGCTGATGGGTGGTAACTCAGAGGCAATAACTTCTCAAGAAATTCCTATTTGCTCTGCAAGAGAATGTCTACACTTTCAGCAATTGGAATGCTAAAAATTTGGTCATAAGTGTTGGATCACATTACTGTATTTTCTGTCCCAACACAGCCACAGGTTTAAGCATAAGGAACACATAGGAGGATGTCCTATTTAAAATAGGGCGTTATTTAGAAACAAGTCAGCACAGCCTGAATTATCTGAATTGCTACTGCTTCCATGTCCCTGTGACCTTAAACAGGTCATGTCCTCTACATCTATTAACTGCATGGCAAATTTGCCTGATTGTGTGACTGTCTAAGATATTCAGTGTCGTGTCTCTAAATTCTGTTAATTACAGTTCTGCCAGATGGGTGACAGAAAATGGAACAAACTCCAAATTTCTGTAAAAAGTTAAAAGAAAAGAAATACCATTCTGTTTTTCATGTATCGAACATTAAACCACATCCTGATCTATGTAGACTGACCAACACTGTTGCTGGTGTTTGACTGATTCATACCAGCTGAATATATGACCCAGTGTTAAATGAACAGATGATTCGTGCAGTTTTTATATTAAACATAAAAAATATGTTCTCTAACATAGTTTAATAGGTACTTATTGAGTGCCAAGTTTCCATTGGTGCCTTATAAGTATACTGACTAATAATAATTAACAGATCTTCTTGGAAAGCAGTAATTTTCATATATTCCCCCTGCAAGATTTTTTACTGTTAACGCAAGTTAAATTAGCTATTGCTGTAGATGGATATATAATCCTTTGCTTTAAACATTTTTATCCTCAGCACAGCAAAGAAATGATCATAAGAGACTCTTGTTTCCATCACAGGGGTAGCAAGGACCCCAGGGAATTTCCCAGGCCTGACTGCAGCAGGCACTTTCTCAGGTAAAGCAGCCCATGGTTGTTGCTAAGCAAGTTGAAAAATATGTTGACATTTTAGTCTGCAGTATTTTTTGCTGGGATTTTTTGTGAGCTTGTTTTGTGTTCTGTGATCGTGGAAACCAATGTGATTTCCCTTTAAAGGTAACTCACCTTTGCAGAGTAAGGACCTGGAAGCACAGAGGGGTTTTTTTCTGCGGTGTTGAGATCCTCAGGCTGGTATTCATCAAGCCTGAGCAGTCTGGCAAAGGGATGCCATATAAACCAGGGAATGAAAGCTTCTGACTACTATTTGCACTGCACTGCACGTGGAGATAAAGCCCTCTGGACCGCAGCAGGATCTTCTTATTAAAAGGTTAGGGGGCTGGGTACCACCCTCACTACTCCTGCAGCATCTGAGAGCACCGTCCTTCTCCCAGGACTATCCGTTCTCACCTAGAGTAGTTCCAGCAAATGTGAGCACTAAAGCAAAGTTTGTGCTCTTTTATTATGAAAAAAGGCAGTAAAAATGTAGCCCAGGGTCTGAATAATACTGACTCACATAGAGAGAACCCAGCCAACCTCTGCTGATACTGATGCTTCACTTTCCCCAAACTAATGAAGTAATTCGCTACTCCTGAAGGTAAAAAATCTCACAAACATCGGTATGTTTTTTTGGGTTTTGGTTTCTTTTTTCTTACACCTGCTAGCAGGAAGTCCTGACAGGCCAGGCTTTCCCTGAAACAATGCAAATGAATGCCTGTACACCATACAGTTATTGGTGTCTTTATCCTTTGCAGGCTTCAAATGCAGCAGAACTGTGCATATTTAGCATCTGTGAGTTGCCTTAGATAATGATCTTTCTCTGATGCAGTATTATTGCTGTTTCTGGCAGACTCTAGAAGTGCAGGCTAATTGCACAATGTCAGATGGTAGGTGTGTTATTGGTTAAAACTGTAAGAGGCACATCAGCAGGGCTTTTTACAATATAATAGGCACTGATGAGCCAGCCATGTAACATGGCAGGAAAAGTTTCACCACTCACTATTTGCTTTAAGTTCAGGAGGCCTGAATGCAAACTAGGAATAAAATGACGACTTGTATGTCTTATTATCATCGAATCATAGAATCACAGAATGGTTTGGGCTGGAAGGGACCTTAAAGATCATCCAGTTCCAACCCCCCTGCCATGGGCAGGAACACCCTCCACTAGACCAGGTTGCTCCAAGCCTCATCCAGCCTGGCCTTGCACACTTCCAGGGAAGAGGCATCCACAGCTGCTCTGGGCAACCTGTTCCAGTGCCTCACCACCCTACTTGTGAAGAATTTCTTCCTCATATCTAACCCAAATCTACCCTCTCTCTGTTTAAAGCCATTATCCCTTGTCCTGTCACTACCGGCCCTTGTAAAAAAAGCCCACCCCCCCAATCCCCCCCCCCCTTTCTTGTCGGCCCCTTCAAGTACTAGAAGGCACTATAAGGTCACCCCAGAGCCTTCTCTTCTCCAGGTGGAACAAGCCCAACTCTCTCAGCCTGTCCCCATAGCAGAGGGGCTCCAGCCCTCTGAGCATCTTCATGGCCTCCTCTGGACTCACTCCAACCAGTTGATATCCTTATTATGTTGGGGGCTCCACAACTGGACTCGGTACTCCAGGTGGGGTCTCACAAGAGCAGAGTAGAGAGGGACCATCACTTCCCTCACCCTGCTGGCCACACTTCTGATACAGCCCAGGATACAGTTGGCTTTCTGGGCTGCCAGTGCACACTGCCAGGTCATGTACAGCTTCTCATCCACCAGTACCCCCAAGTCCTTCTTCTCAGGACTGCTCTCAATCCATTCTCCCCCAGCCTTCAGATTGCCCTACCCAGGTGCAGGGCCTTGCACTTGGCCTTGTTGAACTTCATTAGGTTGGCAGAGGCCCACCTCTCCACCCTGTCAAGGTCCCTCTGGATGGCATCCCTTCCCTCCAGCGTGTCGACTGCACCACACAGCTCAGTGTCATCAGCAAACTTGCTGAGGGTGCACTCGATCCCACCATACATGTCACTGGCAAAAACGTTGAACAATGCTGGTCCCAGTACTGACCCCTGAGGGACACCACTCATCACTGTCTCCACTTGGACATCAAGATGTTGACCACAATTCTTTGGTCATCCAGCCAATTCCTTAACCACTGAGTGGTCCACACATCAATACCATGTCTCTCCAATTTAGAGGCAAGGATGTTGTGCAGGACAGTGGCAAATCTTTTGCAAAAGTCCAGGTAGATGACGTCGCTTGCTCCTTCCTTCTCCACCAACACTGTAACCACGTCACAGAAGGCCACTCAATTTGTCAGGCATGATTTGCTCTTAGTGAAGCCATGTTGGCAGTCATGGGAGCGAAGTGTCATTACGGGAGTGAAGGATTAAGAAAATGCCCTGCTGAAGAGTCTGGCCCTTCCACTTTACCAATCTCTGTGCCACATTTTACCCACTTTAATATCCCGTCCTTGGAAACAGGTAGTTTATTGTTTAGCTTTCCCCAGACTGGTGATATCAAGAAGTCTTGGAAACATGTAGTTTATTGTTTAGCTTTCCCCAGACTGGTGATATCAAGGAGTCTTTCAAATCCCATCAGAATCACTGGCAATTTAATCTATCAAATCAGATTAGGGCTTGATCCTGCAGGATGAAACAAGTTCAGCTGTGTAGAACATGGAAGGATGTGTTCCTTGTTTTTTAAAAGCCCTGTAGCAAAACACTATCAATGCAGATTGCAGTGGTAGCGTTTAAATGATAAGAAAAAGTCTTAGATCCCAATTTACCAAATGAACTTTAATCTAGAGATTCCTCTCTTCAGAAACACAAGAGACTAATACCCCAAAAATCTCAAGAAGACATTTTTCTATTAATGCTGAATACATGAGGGAGGTGCTTAGATACTAGATGGCAGTATAAAACCTTAATAAAATTCATTTTAATAATGACATCCCAAATAATCACACAGTACATTATCAATATACTCACTGGATTAGCAGAGAAATTAATTTCATTTCACTGCTATCCTGTACATTCCAGTTATTGAAGTTTTCTTTTAGAGCAGAGATACAAACTTCTTGGATAATTTTCAAATATTAATGAAACCTTTGGATAGACTCTACCTTTTCCCTAAATTTAGTAATTTCCATCAATGTAACAAAGATAAATAGAATTTTTTAATATTAATATTCAACAAGAATATCATTAGAATCAGAAAAACTCTGTTACTGCTAAAACTGAATTCTTTAAATTTAAAACATTTGAACTATTACCTTCTCTAAAGTGATCTCTACTGCTAATTTAAACAAGTTATTTCTGTTTTCCCCTATTTTTCCCTGCCTTGTACCATGAATGAGAACGATAGAGAAATTAATTTGTTGCAGTAAATCTGACAGTGAAATGCGGTTTGTTGCTAATTAGTAGTCTTATATGCTGTTTCTCTTTTGGGCCAATCAATTTTTATTTCACTAATTTGAGAAATGCATCACAAATCCAAGACTGGTTTGTAGAACCCTAAAACTAAAAAGTTTATTGAAGTCAACAGAAGTTGGTTAAGTCAGATAATACAACAGAGTACCCTGTTAAAGAGATCTTTGGTCTGGGTTTTATTTTTCATTCTGGGGGATGTTAACATTCTCCATTTATATTCGTGATTCTTTTTCATGGCTATCCATCGCTCATAGGCTTAAAGCATTGTTACCTTTATCTAATCCAACCTCTTACATAACACAGGTCAGGGCATTTCATTAAGTGTTTCTTGCACCTAGAAAAATACCTTTATAGCAGCTATCATAGCAGTGGTAAACTGCCAACACCTTTCTATCAGTTTATGCTCTGTTACAGTGAACTCTCATTGCCCCAGCCCAAAGTGCTACACACTGCCATTTACTCTCTACAGTTTGCGGTTGCACTTTCACTCCCCCAGACTGCTGGTTCTTTATATTTATCAACTAAATCCACGTAAGAGGGCAGAAATAGAGCCTGCACAATACTAAGTTCAGATGAATATAGAGTAAGCAGTAGTAAGACAGAGTATGTTAAGTAAGAAATTTAAGACAAGCAAGCAGCAGTTGAAGACCTCTTTAGCATTTTGCTAGGAAAGGTCCTCTAACCTCTGTGCATTGTGCATTGTACTGTTGAATGGAATGTCAAAGTCATCTGGATCCACAGCTCAACTAAGCATAAAACAGAGTCTACTTGAAAATTGCATGAAAACAAGTACTACTTGTTAACATTGTGGGGCTTCTTTGGTTTGGGGTTTTTTGGGTTTACAATTTTTTTTTTTTTCAATAGAACAAAATTCTCCAATCCATCTATATTCCACAAGTAAAAGCAGTTGCATTTCTGACTCTCTACATTTTTTTCATCAGGCTTTGCTTTCCAAACTAGCATAAGTAAGCTATCTATTATGAAAGTTTGCTGACAGTTCCTGAAAGTTCCTGGGGACCATTCTCCATCTTATTAGACATTAGCGGTCAGTTACAAAACACCTTGAACCAAAGTGAAATTGTCCATTTGTGTCAGTAAATTTGGGCTCCAGCACACCTTGTGGTGGATTTCACTTTCAAATGTTTTACTGATACCAGCCCACTACTGGTATCATCTATATTTCCCTCCATTTGTACCTAAATCTGGAATCATCCAGCTGATCTGCACCAGGGAAATGCCCATATTTTTACCAGAGTGTCTAACTCCATGAAGTTTATTCTTTTATTTAATTTTCTTATTTATCGTAAGGAGGTGGAAAGAAATAATTGCTTTTACTTTTTTCAGTTACATGCCATTTAACTTGCCACGTCAATGCATTCTCTTTTAGTTTGTTCAGGAAAAGGTAATTAACATAAAGTCCAAATGTTAAATGCGCAACCAGGACATATTTTTAATTGCTTTTAGTCACTTCTAGAAAAATAAAGGAACCAGGCATTTTCCTCTAGTTCCTTGTCTAATCAGATTTCAGATTCCCAACACAAATTACAGCCTATTTGTATGCAATTGTAGCTTTCCTTTCTCAGCCAGATGGTCCTGACTCCGGAGGTTGGGTACAACACCCTTCATGCTGTATCTGGTTTTCAGCCTCCAGTGAGGAACAGAAAAGTACCAAACACCTCATTTTCCAACACTTCCTACCAACAGGTAGTTTTCGGTTACAGTAACAGAAGCAAGTGATATCCTTAGGCCCTGATCAAAAGTTGGCTATTTGCAGAGTAAGCTGCAAAACTTGTACTTCAAACACCAGTGTTATAGTGAGAGCTCTGACTACATTACTTTCTGTAAATTCAGGTTTAATCTAATACTGAAGGCACAACAAAATCCCAGGACTAGAAATGGAAGCAAGGCAAAGCCAAATGAGATAGGGCAGGATTTTAACAATAAAGCTAATTAACCATCAAAATTACTTCCTATGAAAAGTTCTGGCTTTCCCTCCCTTTGAAAACTTTACAATCAAACATTTCTATCTTTCTGGAAGATCTTTGTTTGCTCAGCCAGAAGTCATTGATTAGGCTTAACATGGGAATTACTGTGTATGATTTTATGTTATGTAGGAGGTCGGACGAGCCAATGGGTTTTTCTGGCCACAAAATGTATTTCAGTATGTTGGTGCCAAAAGCTTGATGCAATACATTAAACACAGATGTCTTAGAGCAATGGATGTGATATGGGAGTGAATTCTAATCTCAGCAAAACATGATTTCACATTGCACTGGCTTTTATTAAGAGAAACCTAAGCCATGGGATCTATGTACTGGCTCCCAACAACCTCTGCCAGTGAGGAAACTTTGAGCCTTGAGCCTGGCCACTGTCTCATCCACAGCTGACCAGGAGGATGCCCCATCTGTACCTTCAGCATGGTTTCTGCAATGCTCATCTGCTAAATTGTGTTTTCCGGTGCAATTAGGTACTACAAAGAGAGCCTCATACAGCATTCAGTCCCAAGCTGCTAATAGCTGGTGACTCTTCCTTCCGCAGAAACATACATTAGAGAGGAGAAGATATTATCAGGCTCATGCTGAGATTTAGAAGTCCTCTGTGTGGGACCAAGTAGAGAGAAATGGGAGGAAGAATATAAGGGATGACAAAGAACTAACACAATCTCTTCAAAATTAGGGCTATTGAAAGGAAGAAGTTTCCTGGATCAGTTTTGGGAAGGCAAACTGTCCATCTCAGGCTTTGTCTCTTTTTTGCCACTGAAAAAAATTCTCCTGACTGAGATACCTTATGATATTTGTTTGAATCTAGACATTGTCCTTAGCTTACAGGAAATCTGTATTTGTTGCAGATTGACTGCTTTGTGCTTTTTTATAAAGAACACTTTTTTGCAAACAGCTCGGCTCTCCCGATATCCATGGGACATTTAGCATTTGACTGTAACACGAACAAAATTGGACCAACACTAAGAAAAATCTCCCTCACATATGCCATAATGAAACTCCCCCTTGTGTTTATGTGCTTTTTAAAGCATGTTAAGTGATTGTGATGGGACAGACACTTTTAATACATAAACCTTTAGAAACTGGCAGAATATTTCAGAAGCCTCCTGAGTGGGTAGGAGTCCTGAACCAACTGATATTTCATATTTAATCCCATTCCCTTTCTCCCCAGAACTAGGCAATCCTGATTAGGCTCCACTTTTTAATAAAATAACAGATGCAAATAACAAACGCGTGTACAGTAGTGTGTTCCATATAAAACTTACATTAGAGCTTTTCTGAGGAAAGCTTTAATGCTGTGTTTGAAGTAATTTTATTTTTACAGAGTGTTGCTCGTTAAAAGTTGTAAATCCATTTCTGTGTTGCCGAGGATGTGTCTAGCCCTCAGTCAAATGGAAATCTATTATCCTCCTCATTAATTTCCTTTGTTTCATCTTCTGGTTCTTTCGCTGAGCTCATTCCTGAAAGGTGCTGGGTACTCCCTGCACACATACCAGGAAAAATAAGCCACAAACAGACCTCCTTCCTTATCTAGGTGGTATTTCACTTTCCCAAACAAAACCCACCTCTTCTCTCCTCCTGCCCACTTTATACATTCTTGATAAAAGGAACAGAGAAATGGGGCAAAAACTATGTTTCCCGTCCCTCCATTTCCATCCACTCGCAGAGCAGCAGGGCCAAAGCCATGGGAGAAGCTGCATGCTGTGAGCTCAGTGCATTTTCCATGGGTGGGGAGAAGACCACAAGGGGGATTGAGACTTTGAGGATCTCAGCCTCTTTCACAGCTTTTTCTCTTCTAGCCACCAGGCCAGTGGGTGTGCCTAAAATGAGCCTGGAGTCTAGTATTTCAAAGACATTTTAGCAGCTAACTACCCTTGTGGGACTTTGGTGCCCAGCTGCTTCAAACCCAAAAACTGTGCCTAAAAATTAGTAGCATCTGGAACCTCCCATTATTTGTCCCTGCAAAATTCTACTGCAAAAATGGAGAAATAATTAAAACAGAGCAAAATCACATGGGGAAGGTGAGTCATTCTTTATTTGTCAAGCCACTGTAAACACTGAATGCCTCCTGCAGTCACGGAGAGCTGCATAGATGTTTTGCCTGTCCTGCACATTGCCAGGCTGCTGCTGAGGCTTTGGGAAGGAGAAGACACTGCACCATTATCCACAGCTGGAGCCAAGACCCTTACAGGAATCCTTCTGTGCTTTTGAAAGGATCATCTTCTGTCCCAGTTGTGTTTGTCTGAAGTCTAGACAAGGCAAGGTAGTTTTTATCCCGAGAATTTGGGGTTAATGTGACAGGTGCCAGAAGTCTGATTAGGCTGTTTGTTGTGTGAATCCCCAAAAAAACAGAAGTCCTTTAGAACCTGCCCTTCTTGCTCAGTGGAACCAAGCAACTTTGTTTTCCTGCTTCAGGTCTTTTTTTAAATGTAAATTAATTCAAGGTTATCACTTCCCTTCAGCATCCCTGACTTCACTGGCATTACTCTTAATTTACTTTGATAAAATGTACAATATTAGTCTTAATTAGAAGCCTTGGGGACAGACCTGTGTAGACTCATGACACAGACACCTTGCACTTCATTGGAGGTTCTCTTCTTTGTAACATGGGATCCAGGAATTTGTCTTTCAGCAAATGATAATCCTGATATTTTCCAGTTTTATTGATCAGTTAAATAGTTGATGACTTCACAGAGATTTCCTGATAGACTTTTACACTTAACTAGCTCCTTCAATCAGCATTTGTTGTCAGAGGGAGGAAAAGCAGTCTGAGTTAATTGGTTCATATAACCAACCTATCATCTTACACATGCATTGCATTTCAACAAGTGAAAATAAACAAGTAGCTGAAACTTCAACAGAACTGGCCATTGAGTGACATCGGGAATGAAACTGTCCCTAGAATCTTCTTTTTTCTCTTACTTTGGGTATATTGCATGAAAAGAGTGAGGACGGATCTGGTTGACAGCCTGCCTTTGCTGTTGTTCAGCACAAGCATGTGTCTTCCTGCTTGGCAACAGCTACAAAGCTGCTGGTTTCTTTCCAGAAACCCAAGTAGAAAACTGTTTTGCATTCAGTTTGATGGAGTGAAACATCACAGTTTTCCATGATATTTGGGGAACACAAAACCAAATATGGGGCTTTTTTTTTCTTTATTTTATACACATGCATATATATGTACATATGCATATTCATATATATATATGTATCAACTTCAAAAGATGTGGAAAGAGGCAAGGTTTGTATGTGCATGGCACAAATGTTATTTGCACAACTGAATGATCCTGTGTTTTTTGAGAAAATTAAACCCCCACAGTTGTTCATCCTACCACTGCTCTTCAGTGAGCTAAAAAATATAATAGGCTGCTCTCCCCTTCTCCAGTAAAGCAAAAAACATTTAGATTGATCCTTCTACACCTCTCCATAGCGTACACTCGCACAGCCATGAATATCAAACTCCAGATGTTTGAGATCTTGGCAGTCGTGCCCCGCTCATGAACCTCTGCCATCAGCTGTAGCAAACGGCTGTTACTGAGAGCGGCTGTTGACCTAAACGTTTTCTGACAGCAGCTTCACTCTGCCCCTATGATTGGCATTTCCCAGAAAGCTGATGTGTCTGATGGACTGTATCAGTTTCGGTATTTCATGTTTCAGATTCAGTAGCTGGTAAAATGAGTTCAGTCCTCACTGTGCATAATGTGATAAATGCTGCATCAGCTTTAGCATGCTCTGCATTTAATTTATTAGAAGAGCTACCTTTCGTATGCACAGATTGATTGTTATTTTACGAGGTGATGTGTTTCAATCAGCAGGTGATATATGTCATTTGCGATATGACACAGTTTCAGATGTTGATACATGGTTCAAAGGGAAATGTACTACAGTTTAGCAACATTTTCTAATGCATTTCCACATGCTTTTCTTTTAGTAACCTATCCAGTGTTTCCTTCTATTTTGTAGGTTTGGCAGGTGGGGGTTGGTTTTGTTGGGTTTGGGGGGGGTGGGGGGTGGGGGGGTGGTGTTGGTTTTATTTTTTTCTTAAATCTGTTACTTATGGATGTTTCTCTTCATTTAGACTGTACTTAAACCTTTTATTCCAGCTTCATTTCACTTATTTATGTATAAGAAATACATGTAAACTATTACCACACGTAAACGTCTATGTACAAAGCCAATCTAATAAATTCATAGAGACATGGACTAAGCATTATAAAATGTTTATAACGGTGGGATTCTTAGGACACTGCTCAAATACCACCGAATTCATAACCCTCTTCATGTATTCAACACTTTCCTTGATGTGACCTATAACTTTCTAACTTTATGTTAATATAAGTAGAAAAACATTTGCACTAAGCGTTTTGGACTCAAGTAACTCCATACATACATACAAAGATGTCACAATCCTGAGATGCACATTTAGGAAATGTCTTGATTTCCATTTGTGCTGGAGTGAGATTTTCTGAATTTCCAGGCTGACAACAGTTCTGCTACTCATAAACTAATGCTGTTGGACAAAAGCATTTTTTTTTTCTCCTTGTAAAAAATGGGCTGTGCTCCCCAGAATGTAGTGCTATGCATTTGGTAGTAGGCAACAGATAAATATCTTCTCTGAAGAAAGATGAAACATCCGATTAAGCTGCAGCTTCACATAACATGTTGCAGCCAGAGGTTCAGATGAGATTCAGGCAACTTCAGTTCTGCCCTTTGTCATTCTGGAGTAGATGTTCTGAGATAGAGATATTTTACTTGAATCATGAGGTTTAGCAAGCTAAGTATGCTCTGGCACTTCAGCCTTACAAAACACTTCACAGACAATAAAATAACTTCCTTAAAAACTAAGAACGTCAGTATTCCACACAATTGTTTAAAAGACCACATGGCATTCTCAAGAGAAGCAGAGATTTAGTCCAGAAATAAGAACAAAGTTTTGACTCACCTTTGTGCGCCTCAGCTCTGCACTCCAGTCCTTCAAATAAATGCTGCAATTCAGAATATTCTCTAATGTTTTTGCTGTGAATGATTTTGCTAGTGTATTCAGGGCACTTAAACCACGCTTCTCCTCTGAACTGCTCTCTGGAGAAAGCTTTCTCACCCCAGTAAGTATAAAGAGAGCCAAAGTATACAAATCTCCTAACTTAGGTACCTACACTGTAAATACCCTCTGAGGGACTGTTGCTACAGAATGCAGCATTAAGATGTGTAGCAATACCTAGAAGAATTACTAAAGTGTTGTCACAGGCAGGCAGCTACGTATCATTTTTCTGTCACTGAACACCTTTACAGCATTAAAAATATACTAAGTGCTCAAGCTATGTACCAAGTAAATCCATTTTAAACCAAGCCAGGTAAAGTATCATCAACAGCGAAATATTTTGTTTGTTTTTTCCTTTTCTTATTTTCCCTACATCAGAAAATAATCATTTGTGAGGTTGTAAAATGTTGGAATAATAAGAGCAATTTTATAAAATGTTTTAACAGTTTGAAAAATGTTCCGCTTCGAGGATGAGTGTGTGTATATATGTGTATATATATCTATATATGGGGCAGGGTTGGTTTTTCTTTCTTCCACACCACTTTTCTGACTCACAAAATGCTTTAGTTCATTGAATTTATTAAAAGAAAATTGTGTGTCGGTGTTTCTGATCTAGTGATTGGCTGAACTTATCTCTTGAGAACTGTAGGAGAGAAGAAATTCTTATGCTTTGTTTTTGCAATGCCATCTCTGGAGGTAGATCCAGAATATTGATATCAAGAGACCCACCTAAAGCTTATTGAAATCAATAGGAAGACTGACCACGGTGCTAAGGATACGTGCTACTAGGCACAATTTTGGAAATTTCTTAAGCAACAGCTTTATACTGCGATGGGATTTGAGCAAATGTTTAAGCGCTTTGCTGCACTGAAATTACATCCTGGAACTGGAGCTTATATACCTGCGTTTATCAAACGTGGTGTGTGTATATGCTTGCAGGTGTGCCTACATGAGCCCAAATGAGCAATACATGTAGAGCTGCTGTGCCTTTATTACCCAGAGCAGATATCCAAAAATCCATCACTCACATAAGGTAATAGAGAACAGCAAAAACTCACTGATATCTCCACCTGCATCCTCCCTTCTTTTTCAGGGAGACAGTTATGTTGTTACATTTGCCAGGCTGTCACTGGCTATTTCTCTAGCGCGGGGAGATCCTGACACCAGCCATCAATATATCACATCTAAGTGATGTTGTGCTGAACACTCACATACATTTTTTCAAGATATATAATTCTGTGTTCTGAATAAGACCCTTGAGATGAGAGTAGGGTCTGTAGCAGATTTATGTCATGAGGTGAACTGAATTACAAGAATCAAATTATTTTTATGCCTAACTTGCTAATTTTAAAGTTCGTTTTGTGTTTGCTTCAGGCCCCGAAGTTATGTAGAGATATGAACTGACCTGCTTTCATGTTATCCAAATGGGATATCCAAAAATCCTCTATCCACAAAAATTAATTTGTACCTAAAAGATTTTAGCATGTCCTAGCAACATGTAAGCCATGAAGTAAGGACTTTAAAGATAAGGGAAAAATCATGTCAGGAGGTTTTGGCAATGGAAGAGTTCTAGTAAATGTTGAATGACAAAAGCCTGCCACTGCCTATAGGTCTGAGAGGCCAGCACATGTTACTCTCAAGCAAAACTACAACAAAAAGCTTGAGAAGCTGAGTCCAAAGATTGCTTGAGATCTTTTTCATATGAGTTTGTTATGTTGTTTTGGAACCGCAAAGCCCTCGACAGTGATAATAGGGATAAAAGTGTTATGTTACTCTGGAGAGTGTTTTGAGGTAGCATTACTTCTGAGTTTATTTTGTGCTGCAGTTATGTACTGTATTCGTAGTGGGGCTTTTTTGTGGTTGCTCTGTGCTAAATTACGGCAGTACGAAAGTTTCCTATCTCACTTCTTTCTACTTCCTCCCCATCTTTCAAAAAAATGCTACTTCAATAACTGGCTGAAGATACTTGCCAAAAAGTGTCCTGTTTCTATTTCTCAATCCTTTTGTACTAAACAGCTTTTGTTTTATGTTTCAAAATAAGCAAATCCTTACTCCCTGGAATATAATTGTTTCCAGTGGCTGTGGCACCACATTAATCCTGAATTATTTTTTCTGAAATATTAGCTGTGCAAGAAATGATACTTAAATAAACCAGCATTTGCCTGGAAATTATGTGAAACTGTAAGAGGATAGGATTTTATTTTAGAGATGGATAGGAATGATAGACAGACCCAAATAGTTATCTACGCATGTCCAGATGGTACACTTTAGTGATCTGAGCTTAGAAATGTATGAGAAAACCTTGTGATTTCTAATCTTGGGTCTTACAACACTTCCCTCAGTGGCCTAAGGCAAACCACTTAACTTCTCCATGCCTCAGTTCATCCTTTGCCTCTAACTTCCAGTCTATAGCAGCAGCTGTTTTCACTTTCTTTGGTAATTAGCCAAGCAATCTTTTGCTTGAGGCCTGGCAATAAAAGCTACCCCTCTGCTTTAAGAATGGAGGAGATTTTTGACATTGGTCACACTCATTTTTCCTAGTTACCAAGCATTTTTAAAGGATTCTTTTGACTTATCTTGCACATGATAACGTAATGAAGTACTTAGGTTCCTGTAGAGGTAATAGTTGAGCGGCACACACTTACAGGTGTGTTACATCAGTCACTCTTCCAGCCCCAGGTGGGTTGAGGGGACACAGGTGAGGGTTTCAGGTCCATCCATCATCATGACCTTGCTATCTATGATGCCAGCCGTGGTTATATATATATATAACTGAATAATTATAACCTATATAAATGCCTATAAACCTATATAAATGCCTTGTAAAATGCCTAAAGATCCTAGGAGATGCCTCACACTCATACAATACATAGTTTTCACCCCCCACATACAGTGATTATATCCAAACTGCCTATGGGAATTGGTCCCTTTGATATAGTGTCCCTTCTCTACTGGAGAGGGTGGTGATAACTTAGGAGAGGGTTAATTGGCACAGGACAAAATCATATGAGGGAGAAACCTGTAGGTTGCATAAGGACTGCAAGCCATTTTCAAGATGTAGACCTGTTTTATTTGCCTGGATGCATATAAGCATGTCCAGGGAAGTATCCTGACTGCTAGGTGAGGAATAAGTTTAAGAAATAAAACCTTTTAAATGTTATAGTAAGTTCTCTATAGATAACTCAGATATTTGCCATTCTGATGGAAATAATAATACCTAAGATACTACTCTTTAGCAGTGAATCTCAAAATATGTGAACAATAAAGCATCATCATCTCCACTTTACAAATGAGGAAGCATGATCAAAAGAGAAGAAATAACTTATCCAAAGTCATCCAGCACACCTATAAGTGGGACAGGACTCAGACTTTAGACTCCCAAAACTTGTTGGGTGCTCTGTGCAGTAGGAAACAAGGCTTCCCAAAACCAAACCATGGTTAGATTTTATTTAGAAACTTACATTGTCTCATAAACTCTGCAACATTTTTATAAAATTAACTCTGATTAAATGAACTAGCAAGTCCCAGGATGATTAGTCACTGGTCTCAGTTACTCAGGATGCTTTTCCCAGACATATTTCCTCAGATGTTCACACTGTTCCTCTAATTGGGAAGTATATTTCTTCTTTTTGAGATATGAGAGCAGTGCCTCATATCTTGGCAGTGCCTTGTTCAATGGCATTACCTACCTAATAAATGTTTGAGTAGCATTTGTTGTCATGGCCATATCAACTTACAACCTTGTCATCAACTAGTATATCCAACAAAATCCTTCTTCTCCCTGGTCATTTCCAACTGAACACTGCATTTATGGAAGAATTTTTGTTATTGGTCCCCAGATGCATGCACTTGCCCTCTGTACTATTGAATTTCATCCCATTTCTATTACTCCAGTTTTCAGGCTCATTCAGTTGCTCCTTGAAGATGTTCTGAACCTCTCTGTATCATCAGCAAGTTTTATTAATGTACTCTCACTTTCTATGCCAGGATTGCTAGTGAAAGTATTAAGCAGCAGTGCTCCCAAGGCTCCTCTATCAGCCTTCCTTCAGACTGAAAACCTCCAGTCACACTACTACCTGTTGCAGGCTGCTGGCTATCTGGTCTGTGGGCAGCTCCACAGTTCTCTGTCCTTTTCACAGTTTAACATCTTCCCGGTTTATACTTCAGCTTTAATTTTTATATGATTTTGCTGCAGTTCATGCTCCTTTACTGAGGAAATCAGCATGGGTTGCGGTTGTGCTTTTTTTATAAGTGAAAACCAATCAGGTTACTCAAGCAGGATCTTCCTTTGGCATTCCAAATTGTGTTTTACTCTGTATCCGGTTTTCTGAATATTTTTAATTTTTTTTTTTTCCTTTGAGATTTGTTTCAAAGCTTTTATACTGTTCAGGTAGGACTAACAAGTCTGTAGTGAGTTGGATCATTTTCCTTTCTACATTCTGAAAATAATCCCTACAGCTTCAGCTACCTATACCTTAGAGATTTAGTGCTACTAGCTCTGCAACTTCTTGTTGTTTTGTAATTCAGACACATCAGGACACCCTGACTTCTTTTAAACCCTGAGAGTTTTGTGTCTTAATAATTTCCATTTCCATACCTTGGTATGTATGTCATCCTGCCTTTGTTACTGTGCTGTGCATTGCTGTTCTTATCAGCCACTTCAGTGCTAGTAAATAAAGCAGGACCTTGGCACAAGCTCAAAGACTGACAAATAACCGTCCGTGTCATTTTATTGTGGGGATATAATTGACCATTTTTGACCCATGCAAACTAGTCCTGACAGACAATGCCTGTGCCCTGCTCAGGGACACATCTGGATGTGACCATCCTGCTTTGGCAGGTGTAGAGAGTTTAATCATATCACTACTAACACTTGCTCCTCCCACATACAAGATTTTAGGTTAATCTTATTCATTAGCATAGCTGTATCTATTGAAACCAAGGCACAGTATATTCATTTAGATTAGTTCATTATCTTTCCTCTCTCCACTGCTAATTCTTATTTTGCACTGAAAAAGAATGAAGACAGAGGTACTCGGTAACACACTGCATTCAGTACCGTCCTCAAAACAGGGTGAAATGAAACAGGACTAGAAACACAGAGAGTGGATTTCTATATGCCTTTATAGATTTCTTTGTTTGTCAAGCCTCTGACTTGTAAGCACCTCCCTGCTTGAGCCTTTTTTTATTCTCTCCATGTTGTGATTTTATCTATTTTCTTTTCTCTTTTGGACAATAGGTTATTTAACTTCTCCTTACCCTTTCCCCAGCCCGTTCTGTTGTCTCTGTTGGCTTTTTATAGCTTTGTTTGGCTGATTTGGGTTTGCATGATTTCTCACTCTAATAACCTCTTCCTGAAAGGGTGACAGGGAAGGTGCCATGGAGGGTGGAAAACTCCTTCTTCTTTGTTGTTGTCTCCTGTGTGATCTGACAGGCTGGGAGAGGAACACAAAAGTGGGAGGGATGGAAATGGGAGGCACCGAAGCTGACAGAATAACCCCCCCTTTTAACATTTCTGCCAGGTTTTCTGGAAATGACAGGTTCTTCCACCCTTTTGTTTGAGCCTTTCAAGGGGAGAGGGTGGGACTGAGTGGCAGTAGCATGAAAGGGTGGCCAGAGAGAGAAAATAGTTGTAGGCTTGATGTGATGATTTGGGTTTGCAAAGGCTTCACCTCAGGTGAGTTTCCTTTTGCACGATCCAAACTAGCTGTGGTTTGGCTGTAGGTGCCATTTAATTCAGAATGGTTTGTTCTAGGGGAGTGGGGTGAGAGGAGGGCTCATATGGCTGTTCCGGTTTATGGTCTATTTAATCTCGGCAAGGAAAAAAGATTCCAAGGCAGGACATAAAGGAATGAAAATAAGGCTAATGTTCGGTCTTCTGTGGCTAAGAAGATTCTGAGCTATTGCAACATCAAATAACCCAGCCAAGCCCTGTCACTGTTTTCTCTCTTTATTTTATGCCAAGCACAGAGCAGCTAGAGACCAGTGGCCTGTTCCACTATTTTATAGCAGCTTTGTTTCACCTCCATACTGACAGAAAAAAGGCAGCGCGTCGATTTCCTCCATCTTACCGCTCATCTTTCCTCATTTACTGTCTCAGAGCTCCTCTCCCTCCATCCACTTGTTCATATGTCACTTGCTTTAATATTCCAGTTTCTCGTACCACTGTTAAAACTTTCCCCACCACCCTCGTTGTTCTGCTCTTAAGATGTTTTTGCCATAGTTTTTCATCACATTTTTTTCCTTGGAAGATGCCAAAAAATACTTTGGCTCAGGAAAGTTGCCCACTTGCCAAACTGGCTACCATGCCATGTTTTCCAGGAGGCTCAGATTATACATTTCTCCCATTTAGAAGGTCTGTTTTCAAAATTACATAAACCCCCAACATTCCTAGCAAGGAGCAACTTACATCACCTTTAGGAAAAACAAAAATGGCCCACGTATGGTCAAGGTTGCTTAAAATGAAGATTTTATGTTGGATTTATAATACCAAAATGGTTTTATTCCTGTGTTACCATATCAAATCTAATCCCACAGCTCAGCTCTAAGGGACAATGTCATTTCACTACATTCCTCTATTATTTTGGGGTTTTTTTAATAGCAGGTAAATATTTAGGATTCCAGCTTATTACAGCACAGATCAAGCAGTTGCCCGTATGTCTGCCAGGACTGGTTCCAGCTTGGTTCCTGAGAATTACTTCTGCCTCTCTCCCCATCATTGTGCCTCTACGGTATTTCTCCTTTCACAACCATGTTTCTTCTCAGGGGCTCTCTCTGCAGGTTCTTCCTTCAGAACATGGACTTGGTTCATTTCTTGGCACTGTCCTTCATGGTCTGGAGAGGAAGTGCTGATGGGTCAAGTAGTTCATGGGAGTAAGGACAAAAGACCCCCCTGAAACCCCAAAGTACCACTCCGCATGTCAGCTGCACCCCCTAGGTATCAAAGCTGGCAGTAATATGGGTTCAGTGTGCCTTTTTATCAGTGGCATTGCATGCATCTAAAAGACCTGCAGTGCCTTCTGCTTCAGGTGGAAAGAAACCAGGAAAAACTATGGGGTTGTTTTGCAAAACAACATTGTTTTTAAAAAGGTTGAGTTTGTAAGAACAAAATATGGATCTCTGAGGTCTCAAAGACTTAATTAGAAACACTCTAAATATAACTTGATTTTTTTCCAGACATTTTAATAAGTGTATTTTCGTGGCTCATTCCACTTTTGAATCCACAATTCCCTAATCTTTGAAGTCCTTTCTATGAAACTGCAGAGCATCTCAATTACAGACATTTCTGTAATACATTGTTTGTTATTAAATACAGCTCTAATTTTGCTATGACTTAATTTGATGTAGACTCCTCAAAAATACAACCTCATTTTAGTGGGAAAAGTAATTCATTATTGAATTGGTTTGCCATCCTATAATAAGTCTTGTGCAACCCTAAGATGCCTTTCCCCTTGACTGGGTAGTGGGTTCCATGCCCTGAGGCAGTAAACCCCGCCAGTCTGCCAGGTGATCCAGGAGCTATTCCCCTTGACTCATGATGGATGTCATCTCCAGACCATGGGGGCGATATTCTCTGGGGACAGCCCTGCTAGGAGCCAGGGCAGGGGGTCCTTTCTGTGAAAGGAGTACTGGGGTACCCCTGCCTGCCCTGCTGTTTGTGGGGATGAGTCTTCAACCACACAACCTAGCAGTCCATTGCTCCACATATCATTTTGTCCTTTACACTTCTCCATAATCATGAATCATGTCAGGTTGTCATAATTCAGAAACTGTGATTCGGTACCTCTAAGTACTACATTATCAGCTACAGAAATTTCTCATTTAAATGAGTAAGATGTAGTGGATATATTTTGTAATTCCCATGCCATCCTACACTGATAGATTTAAAAATTTGCTGCAATGTCTCATCCTTTGCTGCAGTCCGTGCAAATTTATTCCACATTATTTCTGAGACTGGATAATTGTTTCTATATTTACATTATTACATTTTCTAGGTTTCTTCAGTCTGTACACTCCCTGAATGAAACCTAGGGTAAACATGTTTTTAAACCCAACATTGCCTTTTTATTCCTGTAACTATAACAGACTTGATCAGCTCCAGTTAAACTTGAGATCACGCAATCCTTTACTCAGAATTAGTTTCATGCTATGTGTTCTCAATTATACTTGTCTTTCCTCTATGTATTTACATTTTCCATTCATTTTTTTTCCAAGTGATCTATGTTTAGTTTATAATTTATAAGCATTTCATTATTTTTTAATGAAAAAAAAAATAATTCTTTGCTTCAGCATTTTTCAGATTTCACGCAGAATTCCTCCATGTTGCTGTCTGCCCGGTCCGCTGGAAGAAGGCCAGGTGTGCACAAGAACTTGTCTGTTTTGCTGACTGTCTAAGCTGGCCTGCTGAAAGGTACTACCTGTCCCTGCAAACCTTGTCACTCTCCGCTTTCCTGATCAGCGAGTTGTGAGATGTTCTTTTTTGTTCCTGCTACTCTAGGCTGAAAACTCTTGCAAAATGGTTGTATTTATTTCTAAATGCCTGATGTTGTCTGGATCTGTACATGTTCCCACTTCTCAAGCACCCTTTTTTCCTCTGACATTTTCTTGCTGTTTATTCTACAGAATCTCTTCCAAATCCCTCACTTTACTGTGACCTCCTGCTTCCCAGCTTCCTCTCCTGCTGGTCAGTCTGTCAAGAGAAGCTGCAACTTGTTTTCCTTTTAACATTTTCATTCTGCCTTGAGTGTTTCTGCAGCTTGGCACATCCTGATAGAATTTTCCCTAAATCTACATCTTTCAGGAGTCCTTCCTTGAACCCCTGAACTTTGATGCTGCTCACTACATGTTCTCCTTTAATGCAGCCTGAGAAAACACTGCACTTACACATCTGACTCACTAGTTTAAAAACAGCCAACAAAAACTTCAAAAGGACTATTCCTCTTTTTTCAGTTACTAATGAATTTTCTCTTCTCCAAAATTTCATTTTTCTTGGGAAGGCAAAATCCCTACATTTGTGAAGGTTACACATTTATTTTGGCTTAATTATGTACAACTAAACCCAAAAATGGTAGAGAGAGTACTGTAAGGTCTGGGTCAGTGCTGTGGATTTCATTATGTATGAACAGCAAAGTCTTAGTAACTTACACTGTTAAAAAAATACCCTTGTGAGCTCTTTCAAAGCTCATTTGAAAGTAATCAAATACTATGGCATTTGGGGAAAGCAGATCCCTCTGTATTCCTGCTTTCCAAAGCTGGGAGAGAGAATACTGCAATATTTGACCAGGCTCTTGTTGGAAGAGCTTTTTTTCAAAAAGAGTGCAGCTGGAATTAAAAAAAGAAAAAAAAAAGCAGACAAAATTTAATATAAATAATGAAATTAAATAAAATATAAACCAAACAAAGCTTCATCTCCCAAATTTTAAGTTAGAAAGTAATTTTAAAAAAGAAAAAAAAAAAAAGAAACCTAAAAAAAATAAAAAAACCCAGAGAACTGCAGTTCTCATACAGTCTCTTGATTCCAACTGTTGTGCTGTTAAAAATACCTTGTATGACTCATGGTAAAACTGTGAGAGGTGGTGATACTCACTTTAAAGCCAGAAGTGAGACCGGTGCTTTGCTTAAATATGAAGCCAATTAAACATGAGACATACCGATTAGTTCAATAACTGTGATAAATCATTTCTACATTTGAATATTTATTTAGCAAAAGATTCCCAGTATGTAAGGTCTCATTCTTTGAAGGTAATATTGTGTGAAGTAATCAAACACAAAGTGCAGAACTGTCTGCTTCAGCCATGTTATATTACAAACTGTACAGAGCATCACTTAGGACTCAGGAAAATTCCAACATCAATTTAGGCTGGCTGACCTTCTCATATCAAAATTGGTAATTCTTGGGTCCAGCTTAGATCTGGACTCTCCTTAGGGATCTAAAAAAGATGCAAGAAATAGCTTTCCATGCTATTTCAATGCTTTCACTTTTTAATTCCAAAGAAGATGCTGTTGTGAAATGAAAATACAAAGAAATAGCACAGGTAAGCAATCTCTGGAGGGGTTTAGGTTTGTTTAGTAATTTTCATGCTTTTTATTTTTACAGTGCTATATAAGCAGAAGAGTAACTCTTTGAAATTTAAAACTTCATTTTGATCATATGAGAGATGTATAAAAGGTATTTAAAACATAATTTTAAAAACAAAGTGTGCTGCTAACAAAATCAAACACTCTTATTGACTGAGAAATCTGTGCTTATGAATAAAGCTAAAGGCAGGTTTTGAAAACAATTACAGTTTTCTAAAAAATGAATATAGGGTAAGTTGTTTAAATAATGTTGAGACACCTTCCTGAGGGAAAAAAACAAACAAAAACAAAAACAAAAAAACAACAAAACAACAAAAAAAACCACCCAAACAAACAGCCTAATGAAATTTAAATTAAATTTGTGTATGGTTACTTCAAATATGTCCTTATTAGTAGCTACCTAGATGATCATGGTCCTTCATGATTCATGTTTATTCCCAGTTATTCAGTTTGTTAATTGGTGTGATATGGGATGAATCTTGATGGTACAGTCTGAAGATGATTTCCATACCAAAGGATCGGGCATATTTACTGTCCATGTACACAGCAAAAAAAAAAAAAAAAAATAATCCCAACAGATTTGACTGATATTTTGCAAACACCCTGTGTGCTGTATGTTGTCTCATTGTGCAGATAGACTTGCAACATGTGTGATGGAAAATACAATGCAATTCAATAAGAACAAATAAATTAAAACAAACAAACAAAAAAAGAAACACCAAACCAACAACACAAAAAAGAAAAATGGCTAAGCTGAGTTGTTTAATATGTATAAACTTCTTCAGAAGCTCTGGACCCTGTAGGTGATTGTGATAGGTGTAAGAGTGCTGTGACTTGGTGTTTCTAATAGAGGGGGGCCAACATTCGGTGTTGACTATCCAGATTTACATCTAAATTGAAACATTAGTGGGTTTTGTGAGGAAAAAAGTCTTAGGAATTCAGACCTGTGTCAGAGTTTTCCCCAAGTCAAGTGTCAACATCTCATTTTGAGCTCCTCTCTGCATCTGTGTTAAATGGCCATGAGCCAGTTATACAGAGGGGAGGTGAAACATCCTTGAGAATCAGTGAAAAAAACCAACCTTCTCCTTCACTCATTTCAAAGCAGTTTGTTTCTTAGTTTGGTTTTGCCATAGTCTAGAACATACTTGACCAGAGGGATGTGTTAGTGAGTAACAAAGCCACTCCAGCTGGAGACGCTGGAGGTGATGAGAGTCTAATCTACAAGGAGCTGGGAGAGGACCACAAACATCTCAGGGGAAACCTGAGAGGTTATGTCTGGGTCAACATATCAGTGGGATGGTGCGAACTGACAAAACAGGCATACAGCAGGAAAATGTGCCAGTCAGTGCAAGAGGGGAACAGGATGGAGAATTTCAACAAGAGTCTACATCTAAAGGAGAACAAGACATGACACAAAGCCTCATATCCAATACGTAAGCAAGGATTTTATCCTTTCCTTACAGACCAGAGACAAAGTGGAGTTTCCAAAGGAGTAAATACATACCCTACTAAGGCAACTAGCCAACAAAATACGTGCTTACAATGATTGTGTCCCATCTCTTCTTCACCCTGGCCACATTATGCTGTGTGTAAAATAAACCAATCTATACAAGCGTGAAGTTCTTAATGGATTGTATTTCCTTTGAAATGGCTCGACTTATCATTGAAATGTAACGAAATACCACTACTCTGTATATGTTCAGAGAGTCAATGTATGAAAAGAAAAAGCAATAACATTTAACTTGCATTTGAGATGGTCTTCACCTTTGATCAGACAGTATAACATTAAAAAAATGTTATTGAAAGAGTGACATTTCCAAGCAATATAATTTTTCACATAAGATGGGGAATACTTTTGGCCTAAGTTCTTTTCAATAAAAAAATTGCAGTTTTAGTACAGTCCAGGTAGTCTATAAATTCATCTCAGCTTGTCTGACTTAATTAAAAAAATTAAAATTAAAGACATAACATAAAATACTTTCTTTTTTTACTTGTTCAAAATGTTATGAGAGTTTTTATAAAACATGTTAATTCAAAACCTTATTTTTAAACAATCTGAATCAAAGCATATTTTGGGTTAAAGAAAATATTGTGTTCTAAATGAAGTGGTGCTTTTTACATTTTAATTTGTTGTGGGTTTTTTGTTTTTTTTTTTCTCCAGTCAACGGCAATGTCTAATGACCTGGAGGAAAAGACAGTTAAATTTCCAGTTCTTCATACTGTTAGAAGCAAGGTAAGGCAATAGAACGTCATTTCTTCTAGGTAATTCTGTATGACAGAGAGAGAGATGCTCTGGCTATGCCTATACCAGTAAAGTGAACAGGGCAGTGTGTAAGACACAAGCACTCACATTTCAAACATCACCCTTTCCATTAAATTCTCAAAACACACTCTAGCATGATTTTGACCTGGTCCAAGTCATGTTGTCCCAGTCACTTCCGAAGCTTGGTGCAGGGTTTAGCTTAGGCAGGAATAATTTTTAATAGTTATCTTGCACATATCCACACAGTTGTAGTTAAAGTTAATTTAAATGCACCAGAATGGTCCATGGACCATTTAATTTACATTAAAGACATAGCCTCCAAGGCTACATTTAAGATCAGCTTTAGTATCTATATAGATGCCAAGTATGCAAGCCTGGTTCCAGGTACAGCTGAAGGCTGCCTTCCACAGCAGACAGGAAATCATCAGCAACTCAGAAGCAGTTAATGAAGTGATTAGGGGCATAAGCACAAAGAGCATAGACCTGCTCTTGCATGCAGACATTAAGTGGAAGTGTACCGTCTCAAATGAGCTGCATTAACAAGTCTTTGTAAAACCTATGTTGAAATTGAGGCAAATGAACTAGTTTTCATGATGTTTTCATGTGAGGCAGGTTGGTAATGCTGAGGGTGGACAAAAATGAAGACATGAAGAAGTCAACAAGCCCAGGACAAGAACACGGCTTAAAAGCATGGAAGACATCTATACCTTGCTGTAGCAGTTTTAATGACGTTAAAGGAGGGACTTATATTTAGGGCTAAATCCTGCGTTCATTGCAGTGAATAGTAAGATGTCCATTGACTTCAAAGTGGCTTAGGTTGTACCCTTGGTCACCTTCTGTATTTTTCTTTCACAATCTTCCCTTCTCACCGTCCCCTTTGGCATCTCCACTTGCTATGTGTTCAAGAATCAGAGTAGGCTTTTAACCTCTCTTACCTCTCTACAATGTTGCCCCTGTCACATTCATCAAAAGTTAAAGAGAGTACAAAATACTTACTTGTGAAAGACCAAGAGCTTAGTTGCAGAGTCCACAAAACCTCCCTTATAAGAGCATGTATCCTTTTGGGTTTATGGCAGAGATGGACTTCTTTTCAGTCTTGCAGCTCTTCGAAAAGACAAGTAGACTTGCCAAATGTATAGGCACACACACTTAGGCTTGCACATCTCAAAGCTATCAAACATGTCACATTTTATTTCTTTCACCTGCTTATGGACTGTGGACTCGTGTGGCTTATTGTCAGCATGTACTGATTGTGATGGGGAAAGTTTTAGGTACAGGAATTAGCCTTGTACTCCTCTGGCTTCATGAAATCATTTTGGATTCTCTCTTGAACATTTAGTATCTGAAGCAATTCTGTATATTTACAATAATAATACTTTAAAAAAAATCCAAAACAATCTTTCTTTAGAATTCTACAAAAGCCTACTTATGGGAGAGCCAAGAAAATCTAATGAAACCCAAAAGCATGTAATAATTTAACTCTCTGATTACACAGTAGTTTCATTTGTGACATGTGGAACCACCAGTCTGCAAACTGAGCAACAGATGCTCTTAGGTAATAAGAGTTACTATGCAGAAAGAGCATTAGTAGCAGTTCCTAGGTAGTGCAGGAACCATTTCTGGTAGTACATGCTACCAGGAACTGAGGATATTGTGTTTCTCTGATCACCTGTTGCGCAGGCTTCACTCTTTCCACAGCCTCAGAGCTGAAAGCATTTGGAGTTTAGTGTATTTCTGTTAGTTTTAGGTGAAGTTAATGGGTTTCAGAAGATCGGTACAAAAGCCAACTTACCTGGAGACCATGCAGGAACAGAGTTTTCATGCGCACATTCTGAAAGATTTTTTGAAAGCTTTGTCAATAAAACATGTATCAATATTTTGCACTTATACTTTTTTTCTATGAACCAATACAAAACTTATCCAGAGGCTGGAATGCTTACTAGTGAAAATACAGACTGATTTTTTAAAGTTAATGGAGGCCCTATTTCTATTGTCAGATTTCTTCATCCCAGTAAATTTGATTTTCTAATTTGACAAAATGCACTAAACTAGGTTGGCAAAGCTGATGACTGGTGTATGATAATTGTGCTGTCCAAGACAGAGTGGCCAAAGCTCTTGGCAGCTGTAGGAGGTGTCAACTCCCAGTTTTTCTTACGGGCTTTCTCAGTGTATTTGGTCTGGCTGAGATGGAGTTAATTTTCCACATAGCAGCCCTCACAGTGCTGTGCTTTGTATTGGTAGCTAGAAAGGTGTTGATAACACAGCAGCGTTTTGGCTACTGCTGAGCAGTGCTCTCACAGCATCAACATGTCTCTCTAACATTTTTCCCTTCTTTCCCACAGTAGTGTGGGTGTGGGCAAGACCTTGGGAGTGGACACAGCCAGGACAGCTGGCTCAAACTGACCAAAGGGATATTCCATACCATTATGATGTCTGCTTAGCAGTAAAAGCTAAGAGAAAGGAGGAGGAAGGGGGAGCATTCGTTGTAATGTTTGTCTTCCTCAGCAATCACTATGGGTACTGAAGCCCTGCTTCCTGGGAAGTGGTTGGACATTGTCTGCTGATGGGAGGTAGAGAATAAATCTTTTATTTTCCTTTACTTCCGTGCATGGCGTTTGCTTTTGCTTTTGCCTTATTAAACTGCCTTTCTCCTGATCCATGAGGTTTTTGCCGTCTTATTTCCCCCATCCCTACATCCTGATGAGGAGGGGTGTGATTGAGTGGCTGGGTGGCTACGTGGCATCCAGACAAGGTCAACCCACCACACATACCCCTATGTTCAGCACAGTGTAACCTATCCTTTAGCTCTGACCTACTGGGCACATGTCCACTCAAGCTGCTTCATTTGATCTACAAAATCTAAACATTTAACAGAATAAGGACTGGAATCCTTGTCCTGCCTTCTATTTTAATGTCCTAATCACCAATTTGGAATCTTATTTTTCATTGTTTAAGGAACTACTTAAAGTGTTTTGTACAGTGCAAAATGATTCCAGTGAAGACAGCTGAGAAAGAAATACAGATCTGGTGCTTCGGGCAATATTCTGAGTGGCAGGAAATGTGGGAAAAAAATGGAATGTGAATATTGTTTTCCATCTGCCTAGACATTTATTCTAACTACAGACAGATCTATTAGACAAAAAAAAAAAGACTGACCAACCCTAGGAGTGATATCTGAAGACAGTTCAAACTCCTGCATCCCAGGAAAACCTACATGGCAAATTCATCATGAATTTGGAAGAAGGGTTTGTGAAAATCAGCTACATTTTTCATCCAGCAGTATTCATCAGCTCTTCTTTCACGGTAACAAGGATCCTAACAAGTGCAAGGATCCTAAGACACAGTCACTTTATGCAGAAACCTGAGTGTTTAGAGGTGTGATTTGATTTTTGGTTCAGATCCATACATTGGTAATCATTAGCAAAACAGGTTAGAAGGTATGGAATCACTTAAATAAGTGGCAGAGGGCAAGGAATCTTGGCTTGTAAATGTAATTACAGAGCCTGTCAATAGCCATTGATTTCCTTAGATGGATCATCTGAAAGCATTCAGAAAGCCAGGAATAAAATGTAGGAATGCTACAGAAATCCAAAAGGAGCCAATAACTTTCTTCCATCTCTTCCCCCAAGTCATGTATTGACATGATGGAGCATCTTACACTTCAGCAGCATCTTTTTTATCTTTGGGAGAAGATGATCAGCATTCCTCTTGTTCTCCTGTGCATGCTGCTTTTAGTACATTGCCCTGAACTTGCTCTAACATGAAATGATAACTAATCCCCAACATTTCTGTTCTCATAGTCCATCTGCCTTCTCTTGACCGACTATTTTCTCATTAATATCTAATGTTTTATCATATTATCAATATTTAAATTATCTTATTGTGAGCTAAAAGCTAACTTGTAAAATTGCTCTGCCTCCTTGCAACTTCTTTCCTTGACCCTTGTATCTGACCTTATTGATACGAGGGAAACCTTTCTGCAGTTTGTTGGAGATTGTGGCAGGACGTATTAAATGGCACTGAAAATATCAAACAAAGCTGAACTGTAGTTGCGAAGAGGAAGAAATGTAAACTCATTGTGGAAGTCACCTGTCAGGTAATAAAAAAGTGAATATTTGGGACTCCAAACAGTAGCCTGGAGGAAAATTATTATAATTAGTGGTGGTGGATAACAACCTGTTTTCTGTGCAAGAAGTGATAGAGATCCAGCCAAATATTTAACAGCAGGAAACCAAAAATGGGTGTCATAGACAACTGTCACTATGTATATCCTACTACTCTTCCATAGTTTTATTTTTCAATGTCTTCTTCATTCCTTTAACAATTGCTGCTGTAAACCTTTCTCATATTCTTATTTAGATGCCAGAATATAAATCCTATTCTGTCCACTTGGTGCTACTGAAATATAACAACATGGCTGAATTTCAGCTGGAAATAATGAAGGGAAATTACTTTCCAGTAGAAGCCTTTTTTCTGTTGACATAGGGATGTTGCAACCTGCTCCACTCTCCTGCAGCACAAGTAGTTTGGAAGGCAGGATGAAAGTGTAGATGGTACAGCAGAGTCTTCCAGTGTTCTATTTCATTTCAGTGGGAGAATTAAAGTAGATTTAGGGTTGCAATAATTTCTGTTAGGTGAAGGTTTAGGGAGACTTAAAAATCCAGTCACACAACTCAGACATTGCAGCCTGACCCAATCCCACCCCTTCCTTCCTAATGTCAAATCATCTACAATCAAGAACCCCAAAACTTCCTAATTCTGAAAAAATGATTGGAATTCCTCTCTCAGATAATTCAGTGATGGGTTCTGAGCTGGCTTTGGAGATCTCCAAAGCTATGACCACCTGTGTTTATCATATACCCCATATTCCTCTGCTTTGAAGGAATTTCTGCTAGCAGCTCAGGGCTAGAGGAAGAAAAGGAGAGCAAACACTGAAATTTCAACCCCTGCCATCAAAAAGCATCCAACACAGGATTTTTTTTCTTCAAATTTACAAAGAAAATACGAAGCTGATTGGAATTCCTTACTAATCTGGAGCAAAATGGAGATTATCACCATTTGTTGACTGGTGAATTAAATTTCCTTAAAACAATCTACAGAAGATCTTGTTAGCACAAGTGCTGAAGAAGTGGATATAAGCCAAGTAACAATATGTGCTCAAAAAGGAGTGTAGGGACATTATTTTCTTTCAGCAATATCTGCAAGGGGAAGAATTCACTGGCTTTTCTGCCTAGGAAATAGCATAGGAAATATCAAGACTCTCCACTGCTTCCATAGCTGAGGATGAATACTTCCAGGGTGTTAGATGGCCTGAGAGTTTAGCCCTTTGTGGACAAGCTCTGTGGAACAAAAATCTTGCCTTCTTTAAGGTTTGTGAATCCCCTGTATCCTTTGCAGTGGAAAACAGGTGTGCAGAAAGCAATAGAAAACAGCAATCTGCTGAACATGCCACCCAGATTTGAAAACAAGACAGACAGCTAGGGGAAAAAAAAAAAAAAAAAAAAAAAGAGCGATAAAAATAAAAGTTAAGGCACTTTAAAAATCCCTTAAAAACTCTCCAGGGTATTGCAAATCCCTGTAGGCATGGAGACTACATGGCTGTGGATTTTTCTGTAGAATTCTGCAGACTTTGCAAACACTTTAGGATGCTGCAGGGAGAGGTTGCTTTCTAGCTGTCGTCGCTGGAGTACAGCTAGCCAATTACGGGTTTGTTTCTCAGCACCTTTAATATTTTCCATTCGCTTTATCATTTCCCCTTAACTTTTATTAAGCTAATCGTAGGCTTGCAGTTGCCAGCCTGATGGACTTGGAGAAGCGGTTGTTAAGTAAAGCAAGCTTGTCCCTCGAGAGATTCTCTCACAGTCAGATAACAATTCTAATAATAACAGTGATATGGGGAGGGGAGGAAAACAATAATTCAGGCAATAGAATATTGTGTTCATTATGTTAATTTACTCCAAAGCATTTATGCAGTGTTGCTTGGCACTAAGAAATGAAATTCAGCCAGTCCTGTTCATGCATGAATACTGTAACATCATGTGAAGTGTTCAGGGTTTCATTTAAGGCAGCAGGGAAACAGGGCAACGTTTTAATCCTTTATAACATAAAGGTTAGATTCAAAATCTTGCATGCCACAAGTGAAAAATCAAGCAGGCCCTTCTGGCTATTTACTTACTGTACACAAGGAAGGTTGCACCAGATATTCAGGTTAAATGTGGGAGTTACCTGAGAGTCCCCTGGAGTTAAGAAATCTCATTGAAAGTTGAGTCTACTTGGTGAGAGGGAATAGGTTTACTCCCAGGACTGACCTCTCCTTCTTCTTCTGATGGTTCCAATGGTGGCACCTTCCAGAATTTCAGGCTTCAAAGTGGAATTCTGTTTGTATGGGGAAGCCAGTGCATGGTAGTGGTGATGGACATCTACATCTCACTCTGACATCGTCCTGGATCCCATTCCACACTGCTACACTAGTATTTCCAGCATGGGGGCTGCCTTGAAAGAACATCCATTACCGACAGCCCTGCCCTGTGGTCCTACAGCTTTTCAGACAGATGCACACTACTGGAGGAACAAGGGCTTGCTATTCCATCTGAAATCCATGCATCTTTTGGGGAAAAAAAAGATTTTTAGAAAAGGTGGCTTTTACCCATCTCACTGCTCCACTCTGTTTCCAAGCAGGAACAGCGCAGAATCCTAAATCCATTGAAATCAGCAGAAATCAGTTGTGCTGCCAATGTCTGCAGTAGGAATAATACTGTGCATAATACAAACAATATTTTTATTCCCATTCTCCTCAGAATTTGGAGATGAGGAATAAAAAAATTAAATTGTAGTATAATGCAGTGAAAGAGAGGAAACTACACACTTAACCAAATAAAACAAGTCATTAACTACCAAAAAAAACCCCAAACAACCAACAAATAAGCCTGTCTGGACCTACATGGGATGTGTCTCCCTAATGAGGAGAGGACGAGAGAAGAGAAAGGCACATGACTGTATGAGGCTGCTGAACTCCTTGACAGTGATGTTGATTTTAAAACGGAGATTGCTTACAGGCCTCTTGTACTGAAATACTGACTGTGGCCATGGCAAGTGTGTGTCCACGCAAACCCACACTGACTTTAAACTGCCTTACTCATATGCCAGAACCCAGTAGCCTGCAATTCAACTTGACCATGGTGTTGGGTATGTGTATGGGCATTTTATTTGCTCTGAGCTCTGTAGTGACACAGCTCCACTGTACCTGAGCTGGCTAATCAAAAGCAAAGTCAGGGTTTTCTACAGGTGCTGCAGTCATGGCTGCTTCTTGCACCACAGCATCCACTGAAAGGAGAAAAGCAAGAGGCTGAGCATGCAGAACTCCACGCTATGGACAGGCAGGCACTTGATGAAGCTCTCCACGGTGGTATTTGTTGGGATGCATGGTGAGAGATACCACACACACCATGAGGCACAGTCTCAGCCCTAGTGTAGCTACCAGCCTTTAAAAAGTTCAGACGCCCCTGGCTAAAAGAATGGCAATACAGGAAGCAAAGGCACAGAAACTACATAATGTGGAAAAAGGGGTTTGTAAATCAGTTTCTCCACCAAAACTTTTATGAAATATTCAAAATGTTGAAGAAAATGTAAGTGTGAACAAATCTCCATTCCTACTGTCTTTATAAAACAGACTATATTGCACATATACTGCTAGTGTGAGAAGGTGTGTGCATGTGTGTGTGGACTCACATAATTAACATTCATAGGCTTGAGCAATGATTCCTCAGATAGTTTCAGTTATATTTCCCCACTGAAAGTCTTCCTTTTAAAAACCACAATCTTTCCTGGAACCCAAAGCAAAGAATGTTGGGGTATCTGATCTCTTTAACTAATTTCAATTCTTGAACTGGGTGTGGTTTTTTGGTTGGTGGTTTGTTTTGTTTTTTTTTTTTTCCCTTGGGTTTTTGGGGTTTTTTTTTTAGAAGAACATTGCCACTGAAGTTATTTTCAGAACATCATATGGATTTTTCATTGAAACATCTGTGTTAACTTTTATCATCCTTGCTCTGCTTTGTAATTTTGGAAACAGATATAAAGAACGAGCAACCCAGAGCACAGTAATATAGTGGGAAGCATCCTTCATAAGTCAATTGAGGAATTTAATAATCTCTTTAGAAATAAGCTCTGCAGCTATGAGAAAAATGTGTGGGTTAAAGGCCTTCCAATTAAGAAAGGTTTCTCTGTGGATTTATAGGCTGGTGGTTAGCTCTTCCTGTTCGTGTTTCCATGGCAACTGTCAGGTAGATTTTCTGCTACTTGCTAGGAAGTTGGAAATGTTGAGTCTGGTTGAGCCTTTCAATTCACTGAAGCTTAAATGAAATTCTTTGCAAGGAACTGGCATTTAGCCTGGGTCATTTATTCATATCTAGAAGAGAAATCAATTATAGTAATCAAATGTGCAAATTTTTTTTATTGGGATTACTTTGGGTACACAATTTTTTATTATTATTGTGCCACAATCTATTTTTAATGCTAGGGTAGGAAAGGTTTGAAATGCTGCAGCTGGCCTCTTTGCTACCGGTGGCTTACGGCTTTAATTACAGCCCAAGACACACACAGGCACGTCTCTTTCTGGTCTGCTTTTACAAGCTATAATCACTCCCGGTGATATTCATGATACCAGCTCGAATCCTGTAGACTCATTAGAGTTGAGACACCTGTATTGTGAGAAACACATCATACCACCTTTTCTCCTTTCAATTTTCTTGTCTTGTTGATTTGTTTGAATTAGGTTTGAGGAAAGTAAATAATTTGTATGCTGTTATTCAAACTTTTTGAGTACATTGCATTTTAATTCCACATCAGAATCTCTGTGTGTTTGTGCACCTCTTTGTGCTCCTTATATTTTCCATCCCACACTGACTGCTGCTTGACAGCTCCATGCAAGCTTCATTCTTTTACTTCTCTAACATCAGATACGTAGGCGTGCACGCTGTGTACCTCTACTTTCAGCCTTTCTGTAATGCATAATCTGTACCACCCAATGAGCTCTGTCCTGCAGGCTTTATGTGAATAATACCACGTAGTCTTCATTGACTTTTCTTGAAAGACTTAAGCTGGCATGCCTTGGCCCAAAGATCACAGATTATCTAAGCAGAGACAGGATGTTTGTCTGCATAGAGCAGTAGATAAGTGCTCGGGAAACCTGGGGGCTTGCTTCCAGGGAAAAGGGAGATTCATTTAGTGGTGGATCCTAAACTCCATCAAAGTCCTCTCCTAGGGGAGTTAATGGAGCTGTGACAATTTATGCTAGCTAAGAATCTGCTCCATTACCCAAACCTCACTCCAGCCGTAAAATAGAAATAATAGTGTTGCCCTACCTGAGGGGTGTCATAAGTATAAATAGTTAGACAGGTAAGTGTTATGATACTATGATGATGAAGACTAGAAAAATATCTGTGATAGACAGAAATCAGCATAAGTGATCTGACATTTACCTTTATTCTTTGAGTCCTTCTGCCACAGAGAGACAGTAATAGCTTGACATAGCTGTGATGCCCAGCTCTTATTTCTCCTGTTGCTTTGCTTGCTTTGTTTTCTTGCCTTCATTCTTAGGATTTCAACTAACTTTCCTTAAAGCTTCTAAGAACCAGCTAACAAATATTTAATTTCATTTTCACCCTTACCTTGTTCCACCATATTTAATTGTTCTTGTCTTTTGTGCTATTCTGCTCATCTCCATTTCCATGGATTAAGCCCAAAGATTACACACATAGAAATCCAAACAGACTTAGTTAACTGTAAACACAAAATTAGTTCCTCTGGCATTGATAAAGCAGCCAGAACCAGGTCTCAGTGCTGTAAATTTTAGCAGTCACTTCCAGGCCACCTCAGAGAAAGAGAACTGATTTGGATCCAAGGAGACATAGCACCTTGTGCTGGAATATCCTACCCAAGATACCTACCAAGGGAGATTTGGATTAGGTATCAGAAAGAAATTCTTCACAGAGAGGGTGGTGAGGCACTGGGACAGGTTTCCCAAAGGAGTTGTGGGTGCCCCATCCCTGGCTGTCTTCAAGGCCAGGCTGGATGAGGCTTTGAGCAACCTGGTCTAGTGGCGGGTGTCCCTGCCCATGGCAGGGGGGGTTAGAACTGGATGATCTTTAAGGTCCCTTCCAACCCAAACCGTTCTGTGATTCTAAGATATTGAAGGTATGTTTAGACTGCAGATTTTGTATATACAGCGCAATTGGCTGCTAGACTTTGTGTAAGAAGGGCAACATGACTGTCCAGTTTTCATGACTCACCTTTTGTCTTAGGCAGATTTGGCACCCCAGGCTAATCTTCTTGGTCTTACTTTGTTATATTATGTAAAGTGCCTCAAGTAATAACTTTAAGTTTTCAGTGTGAATATCGTCTTTCCCTTTGGGTCTAGCAAAGTGCTGACCTAAGCCTTTCTATGTGTTTTCCAGAGGTTACATCACTCTGACCACCAATGTGAATTTATGGGTTGGTATCAGCAGACATCCACTAAGGAGCTGAGCAACTGAGTGGATTCACAGATGCATAGGTGGGAGGAGGTGCCTCTATAACATCCATTGCACAAGGAAGTGACTCAGTTTCTGAATGAATGTCTGGTTCTTACAGCCAGGAGGATGTTTTGATAAACCACTCTGACCTTCTGCACTGGTTAGGGCTGTATACTTTACCAGGAAATGGAGCTAAGCCTAGTGCATAGATCAGATTTTAAACCACCTCAGTCCTCAAGAGGCTAAACTGTTTTGCACCACAGGCAGATAAGAGAAAACCAATGTACTGCCAGCTCCACACCACGGATTTGACGGTTTTGCTCTGAGATCTGTACTGACTACCCTTACTCTCTAGTTTATGACATTATTTTCAACCAATGAAGGTGGGAGCAGCTGTTCTGTTCAGACGACTGCCTCCATTACAGCACAGTTCTGCTGGGCTTCCAAGGATTGGATCCTACTCCTTTCTGGCAGCAAGCCCACCTGGAATAGGCAGGACTGATTGTCACTGTAGAAGATGGTCGTGTGGCCATGACTTTGGGAAGATTTGAAAATGTTCTTGTGTGGTGCTAGGAGATCAGAAGACAGGTCCCTTTATGATGGTTTGGGATATTTCAGTACATTGCAAATTACAATTCCAAAGGGCTGAAGCTTTGGGTTATAACAGTTTTCCTCTCTGTGTCTCTTCTGTGGCTATTCAAACACTGGGTTCAGGCACACACAATAAAAGAAGCCAAGTGCCTACTTAACCTCAGTCTAGCACAGACAGCACATGGGTGAGAAGAGGTTGGGGAATAACTGTACTTCACTGCTCACTAAGCAGTGCAGCTGACCCAGTAGTGATGAGCTGGCAAGCTAAGGGTGGTACTGCTGTGCTGGAAACCAGTCTACCTTGCTCCTGTTCAACTAAGCAAGGAAATGTGGGGAACTGAGGCCGCAAAGCATAATGTGTCTAGGGTGGTTATCTTTATCCACCAGCCTTTGTTGCCAGCTGTGTGTAATTTTTTTAATCATCTCTATGAACACATGCTGAATATCTGACTCTAAATCAGTACCACGTGTAAGCCACAAGTGTCAAAATGGCAAAGGGCACCGATGCTTGTTACACAAAATCCGAACCAGTACATTCCTTCACTGCTCTATATAGCCACATCTGTTTTAAATGTAAAGGCTGCTGTTGCAGGTGACCTTATATACTTTCAAGCATTAGAGCATGTTAGCAAGTGTGTTTTGGAAAGGTTAAAAAAGATGTCTTTTCTTTTTTCAGGAGCTATTAGTTGGATACTAGCAGAATATTTCAGTCACATGGTGTTATAGTAAGAAACACGACGATCACTTCAGATTCAGTAATGGCTTGTTCGTCCTGGCACTAAAGAATTGTGGCAACTAATTAATGACTATACTTCTCCATCGCAATCCCAACACAGATTCATATTTCCCTTTATGCAGGAGTTCACAGGGTTATCCATATACAAATACTGTGGGTTTCCTCAATAGTTCTGCTGCAAGGCAAGAAATGGTTTTACCAAGTCACTCCCTTCTAAGCCAAAGAGATGAATGAAGAAATGGAAATGAGCTTTTCTTTAGGTGCAGTTCCTGGACTTCTTTGCTGATGAACCTGGAGTGCTAGCAAAAGACAGGACCTATTTGACTAGTGAGGTAAGACATCCCTGCCAAATGACTTGCCAAACTGCTGGAGAGGGCCTTAAACTGCATATGGGAAGGGATGGTGAGAACAATTTTACTTTGGGCTGGCAGGGAAGTGGGAGACAAACCTTGTCAGAAGGGGTCTCCTGGAGAGCCTGTACAGAGAATAGTGCAGACAGGGAACAGGCAGGATGAATCAGGCTGTAGATGTGGATACAAGCACAGTTGGAGTAACTGGACCATGGTAGGCCTGGAGACCACCATGGGTCCCTTCCACCCTGAATGCACTTGTGATCTGTGACCTGAGTGGAATTGTTCAGTATTTACATTCTTGAAGAAGACATTGATCCATGCGTGGTTGCTTGAGTCAGCTCATAGTCTTTCCTTTTAAAATACTTCTTTCTTAATTGATCAGCACTGTCTCTTTCTAGAACAATAACTTCTACTAAAACAACCTATCAATTATTCTCCTACTTAAAGTAGTATAAATCTGAAATAACTTCATGGGGACCAGTGAAATGATCCAAATTTACACACCTGTCATTGATGTGTCGTTCAAGAGCTTTACAGCATGAAGGCTTTTAAAGGTGGCTGTGGGGACAGATGAAGTTTTAGATACACTCTGTATTCACTATATGGATATATTCACTTTTCCAACCCTGAGAATAGCTTTTAAGTTTTTGAACCTCATTTAAATTCTGTAGAGTATTGACACTGAAGGGCTAATTTTTTTCTTATTTCTGTATATGAGAACAGCCTTCTCCCTTTCCAGCTCTCCTACTTTACAACAACAGCAATAGGCCTATGCCACGTAATCCCTCATCTGAGGGAGAACAGAAAGGTATAGATCATCCAAGTCACAGAGATGACTGTTCTTTATCTTATACCTTTTCAAATATTAGCAAGCAAACATCATCAGGAAAATCTTTACATTGCATAATTTAAACCTGAGACACAAATCTGAAAATGTTTCAGCCACTACTGATTGTTCTTATTATTTAAAAAAAAAAAAAAGTTTTAATTGTTGCTATAGTAACTAACACATCTGCCAGGATATGTTGCGGTGGGAAAATAGTGTGAATTCTGTGAACATTTCCTGTTGTCTTTCCATGGAAAGACTTAGAGCAGAGCTCCTTAGTGGCAACTTTACAAACTCAACTAGAAGGCACTGTGAAATTGAAAGGCAAGCAGTGTGAAATGAATGGAAGGAAGCACTCTTGTTTAAATACACAAGCAGAAAGAGCATGATTGGTTAGTAGAATTCATTGCCTTGTTAGAAACAAAGGACTTTTTTGTAGAGTTTAAAACACTATCTGGCAGTTTATATAGATGGCAACACACTCACTTGGTAAGAACTCAAATACCTATATTTTCAACAGACTTAACAGAATTGTCCTTTATGGTTCAGGCCAACTCATTAATATGGAAGGAAGGAAGGGAGCAAAGGAAGGAGGTCAGGTTCTTTAGAGCTCATATCATCAAAATGTGGCCTTGCACAGGGTGGGTGAGGAATGCTTATTTGGATGTTTGCCCATTCTGCATTCTACAGCATTAAAATAAATAGAATATTTCCCCACTTTTATCTCTCATTGTCAATAAGGTGACCTGGACCTTCTCTTTCTCACCCTTCTCACTACACATATTTTTGTGCTCCTTCTGAAAGAATTTGATGCACTGCTCCTCTATTTATAGCTCTTTCCTTTTTTTTTTTTTCTTTTCTTAACAAAAAAATCAATTTCTGTATTGTTTTGTAAAAGGATTAAAATTTAAGATTTTGTTGGTGGTTTAGCGTAATACATAAAACACCATAACTTCCATTGCACCCCCTTTGTCTGACACACTTATTGATTTCAAATTGTTTTGGGGGGTATTGTTAACATCTTTCTCCTTTTAAAATGTACTTCTGAGTCTAATGTTTTATTCCCTCCTGTTCAGGACTTTTGACCCTTAGCACTGGGGTTTCCTGTCTTGATCTTGTTCTTGTTAGAGCCTGTCTTTCTCTGAATTAAAACAAGTTTCTATCCCATTGGCACTTTTATTCTATACAAAAGGAATGGTAACACATATGATTTTGTGCTCCATTTCCTTTCAAACTCAGTGGGTTTCTGGGTGACAAATAAAACTTTTTGTCTAATATTTCAAAGGTAAAATACACTTTTGTCAAACACTAGAGCTGTGTTTTGTTTAGAATCTTCTTTTATGGAAATGACCTAGTATCGATGAAATGTAACCTCTGCATCCCTTAGAGAAACCAAGGAGGAAAGGAGATGACTACATACATATGCAGCATTTCTAACCATCAAGACTACTTTGAAGGTGCATATCTGCATTATCTTGACTATTCCTTACTCCCAGAGTGGAATCTTTTCCTTTTTTAGACCCATGCAAACTAATCACATTTGTTTGAACTGGTTGATTTGCCCAGCAAAGACTTTTGCATCAGCTTCCTCCACTTAAGGTTCCTTCACTGTAGGGATGACCCAGGTTGCTGTATTACCAAGAGAAAAGCATCCTTCCTGCATTCTTGGACAGAAGGAAAAAAAGCAACCAAGAAAAGAATAAAGGATTATGAAGTAAGTTTGTGCAAGCAAAGATGAGACATTTTAGGGTGAAGAATTGTGTTAGTAAGCTCAGTTAGATCAGTTACGTAAACTGCCTTCTCCTCCCAGGCTATATCCACCCATCTAGTCACCTTGTCCTTGAGCAACTTCTGGTCCTCATCCCAGTGTGACACAGTCACATGGACCAAGATGTCAAGCCTTCCCACATCCAGAACCTTGTTACTCTGGGTGTCATCTGGGGAAAGGGTAGCAGGTCTGTGGCCTTAAGTGTTATTATTGATTTGTTTGTGAGAGGATTGGGGTGGGGTTTTTTCTGTTCTGAATGTCTGAAATTATGAAACAACCATATAGCAGTGCATCAGAGAGGTGTTTCTGTAAAATGACCCAAGGGGTATGTGTTGTATGCCTTGAATAATGGCATGAGAACCATAAGGGAGGTATAAGCCTGCTGAAGAACCGTCCAGGGAAAAGAAGCAAAATAAGGTATGATTGCATCCATATTTCCTACAGGGCATGACCTCTGGAAAGACCTATCATCTGAATTATATCCTGGTGTCAAATGGGAGGGACGTAACACTTTCCTTCCAAAGGAGAAACCTGGACATGAATGAATGGATGCAGAATGACTGGGAGACCAAGACCAGAGAGCAACGTGGCCGTAAATTCACTTTACCAACCTTTGCACCTTTTTTGGTTTGTGATCTCCTCTTGAACATTTTTGCAGGAAAAAATTATTTGAAAAAACAAAGGTGAAGAGGAGGTCTGACCTGAACACAGTATTTTTAGTGGATTTTTGGTGTACAACTTGTTGATGAAGACATATCTCAGAAAACAAGTGTGATTTTTGCACCTTCTTTGACTGTGTGGGAGAACTGCTGAAATCCATCTCTGGACCTAAACATACTACATGGCTCCATTTAGCAGAGTTCTTCAAAAACGGAAAGGAACTGGTTAAAGTACTTTTACTTGATTTTTTTTTCTTTTGCATTTTTTTACAAACTCTGAAGTGTGTTTGTTTTGTTAGAAATACTTAATACAAATCAGATTTTTTAAAGTTTAAAAAATGGCATTTAATTCAAAAGAAAAAAATTTTAATATATTTTTCTTGTTATGAAAATAAAAACACCAACAAAAACAACAAGAAAAAGCACAATTTTTAAAATCTGTTGGATGAAACTGTCATTTACACTTGCTTGTATTATTGGCCAAGTTATCAATTCTCCTAGTCTACACTTTTTGCTGAAGTTGACTCCAAATTATGTCAACTGGTTTGTTTTACATGCCTTTTAAATTATCCATTTGTTTTAAAAAGCCAAAATAACCAGACAGACTGAAAGGGGGGAATTGTCTTTAAATTGCTGGGTTTCATATTCAACATCCCACTGTGTGCATGACAGAACCACAGGACCCAGCAGTGTCAAAGATATTAGATCATCCAGTCTTTCTTTCTTAAAATGCAGAATTCTATTTGCTTTGATATCAAATCAAAAGAAACTGAAATGGAACTGTATGTAAAAACTTAAGGCAAATGGTCCTGGCCTTAGAATACAAGTTACTTTACTATTTTATATTTCATGTCTCTAGGGGAGGATTTTCTGAAAATACAAATGGGAGTTGGGTGTCTGGGTCCGTGGAAATCGGACACCTGACTCCCATTTATGCCTTTGAAAATCTTCCTTTTGTAAATCATTGTGGAATTCCTGTACTATGATAGAATGTAGAAAGGGAGAGAGGACTTAGAAGTAATGCTTGAAGTTCTCCAAGGACTATAAGGATACCCTTTTCTACTTTCCTGCCTTTGAAACCAATATTCTTGGTTAAGTCACTGTATTAAATATAGCTGTTCTTTTGCAAAGAATTATGGTTTGCAAATTATGATAACCAGCTTTCCTGCTGCTGGTCATTCAAAATTCTGCTGTATGATCTTCCTAAAAAAACCTGCACTATTGTTTGCACCTGTCTTTTTCTAATAGTCTGAAGTAGTGAATCTCTGAAAAACAGAGATGGAAGTGTTCTGTAACTCATAAGGCCACTGATTGCTGTAATTATTGAAACAATTTTGAGTTACTTTTGTTGCTTTCCTTTTTTTTTTTTTTTCTGTTTTGAGGCTTTCTGACCAGCTATTATGCTATCCTAACAAGAACGTACAGAAAATCAATAGCCTGAAAAGTTCAACACACCGTAATGTGACTTAACTTGGAAATATTGTGCAATATGATATTACTCATGGTGTAATCCTACCTCAGTTTTTCCTTGTCGTAACAATCTTCTTAATGCTTTATAGACCTGATACAGTGTAACTCTGCCTTCAAAGTAAAATTGTTTCTGTAAGGTATAGGATAACAACAAGAGATATTCTGATTTACCATCACTATTTTTCTCATCACACAGAAACCCACGAGAAATGCCATTCCCTCTCAGTTGTGAGAATGTTTTGAAGGTCTGTTTGTGTTCTCCCCCAGGATAAAATTTTCAAGATCTTAAAGCCAGACTGGAATTCATTCAGAAGAACGGGCAGTTGTTTGGGGAAATGAAAGATATTATGATGGAATAGGAGATTCAGTTTGAGGAAGATGAAACACTTTTTAATTCATTAATAACTGAAGAGTACATAACACCAAACAGACATACTGCTTTTTATATCAACAGGCTCAGGCAACTTACATGTTACAGTTTGTTAAGAGTTATTCAGTGAAATATGACTCAGTTACTAAGATATTCGTAATAGATTCTGGAATACCAGAAAAAAATCTGAAAACTGAAAAAAAATAGTAATGTGATAATATTCAGAAAGGATTCAGAAAGAATCATCTGGTAAGCTTCAGGGTTGTCAGAGTGCCATCAAGTTATGGAAGATATGTAAAAATTAGGAACTAAGTTGATGGAAATTCAAAGAATGAAATATCAGCCAGTACTAATTAATGCAAAAAATATATTTTACAAATTTCAATGTCATCTTTGATGAGATTATGAGTTTGGTAGGGATAATTAAGAGATGAAACATATTACTTTGGGTATGCAAATTAGGTATTACAATGCCTCAAATGACCTCACATAGAGATTTACAACACCTGCCTTCAGATTGGCTTAGGCCATGTGCAAATGTTTGGTCCAAGAGAGCCAAGTGTGCTATCAAAGGCTGCAGGCAGATAGGAACTCTAAATCAGCCTCAGTTTTCTTGTGCCTAAAAAGGCAATATTGAACCTGCCTCTCCTCTCTTCTCCTCTTTCCCACCTTCTTCCATTTTAAGACATTGCCTTCTGTTGCCTGTGGGACTTATCTGACCCTGTGGTGAGCTAATTCAACTTGCAATCTCTATTTGAATTTATTCACTGTTTTGCTGGGGCTAATTTTCTTCTGTTTTAATGGGTAGAATTGACTCACCGAGAACTCAGTCAAATGTCAGAGCCTTCATATGGAAAACAGCTGGAGCCACTGGCCAGGAGCCATGTAGGGAGGTGGAAAGAAAAGTCAGGGTGTCTTCTTTTGGCAAAAGAGAGCTGCTGAGTCAGCCCTGGCCATCCATTGGAGCAGAGTCCAACCGAACCACCTCCAAAGAAGAACCTTAGATGAAGTAGATTTGGTGAATCAACTGTGTCCAGAGCAGTACCTCAGTTTGTGCAGATTGGTTCTCCATCATGACTAGGAGAAAGAGAAAAAGGCTTTAAATTCTACACTGTGTTTTAGAAAAGACAAAAAACTTCCCAGAGGAGAGAAAGTAAGGTGCTGGCTTGTGATCTCAGAGTCTTGAATAACAAGCTGAGTCCCGTTTTTGCACTCAGAATCCTAGAATCGCAGAATGGTTAGGGTTGGAAGGGACCTTAAAGATCATCCAGTTCTAACCCCCCCTGCCATGGGCAGGGATACCCTCCACTAGACCAGGTTGCTCAAAGCCACATCCAGCCTGGCCTTGAAGACAGCCAGGGATGGGGCATCCACAGCTTCTCTGGGAAACCTGTCCCAGTGCCTCACCACCCTCTCTGTGAAGAATTTCTTCCTGATACCTAATCTAAATCTCCCTGCTTTCAGTTTAAACCCATTACCCCTTGTCCTGTAACTACAGGCCCTTGTAAAAAGACACCACCGCAGTTCCTTGTAGCCCCTTCAGGTACTGGAAGGCAGCACATTAGGTGCTTAAACTCTGACAAAGTCCATAATGGGTATTCAGATGGGCATATAAATACCTATATGCCTATTCTTTTGAAAAGTACCAAATAACACTGCAATAAAAGAATAGCATCACAGAAAATCGGTTAAACAATGAAGATTAAACTGGACATCAGAAAAAATAGTTACAGAAAACATTTCACTCCATGAAAGTATTTCTAGTAGGATTCTGCAGGAATCTATATTAGGACTGAGAAAATACAGTGTTTCCATAGTGATGTAGAAGTAAACACGATATGGCTGACAAAAAATGGGCAATTATTGGCAGAATGATAGATACCGATAGTGACAAGGAAATCCTGCAGAACAATCTGACAAGCAGGGTGCGATCCAAAGAAAAACGCCCACAGATATTTGCATCTGTATAGCTACTTGCACACATAAAAGTGAGGAACATTACAGAATTGGAGATTGCAACCTGGTAAATCACTAACCCTAAAATTATATGGCATTGTAGTCTAACAGGAACTCAATATAAAGTCCTAGTAAGTTATTAGGCTGGAAAGACAATCGTAATTCTTTGAACAGCAGCAAAAGATTGATGCTAATTGTCTATGTGTCATTAATAGCCAAATAATCTTGCTTGGTTTGTTGGCTGTCTTTTTTCTTTTTTTTTAAGAAAACGGTTGATAACAATTGGACAGGGTACAGGAAAAGCTACAAAAATTACTTACGTGCTAGCAAAAATACAGCTGTCATGTTCTTATTTAAAGAGCTTAAAGTGTTTCTTTTGTCTAAGTCCACACATATATGCATCCTGTAGAAGGTTGCTTGACCTAATGAAATGTTGTGACTGTGGGCCACAACTCAAACCATAGGAAATCCACTCTCATCAAGAAAATATTAATTTGTTTCCAACTGAAGGTAATTTCTTCCAGAGGTGAGATAGCGTTTTTTCCTAGGACAACTTCCCAGGTTAATTTGTGCACAGCTGTCCTATCTCTGTTAACTCCATGCTCTACCCTTGGAGCAACTCCACATGCACACCTACAGCTTGAAGGAAGGTTAAGAGGTGACTTGGTAAGTACCTCCAAGAGCAGAAAATCGGAGGTTTTAAACGGCTCTTTAATCTAGCAGAGAAAAATGTAACAGAATGATGCCAAACCAAGCCAAATTCAAATAGGCACCTGCGGTAAACATGGAAAGGGATTAATCACTGGAACAAATTACCAATGGAAGTGTGGGTTCCTCTGTGTCTTGATGTCAAGTGTCCATGTCTTTGTGACAGTCAAACAACGGCAAATTGGTTCAATTCAGGCCAAATTAAATGGCTTCTGACATACAGAGGGTCAGAGAGCATGAGTTGAAGGTTTTATCTACCCCTATCTACATGGTTGTCTGAGCAACAGAACAACATTAAGGAATTTTTACATATTAACCTTTTAGTATAAATTATTCCAGAGCTGATTAAATATTAGTGTAAAATCCATGCTTTTTTACTTGAAGTTCCACTCAGTGAGATTTTTTTTTCTCCCGTGACACTAATGAAGATATGGAGATTTCAGCATTTTGTAGGACTATGTGAGTTTTTTCTCCTCTTTATGATGCATGTGGTGCATAAGTAAATGCCAACTTCAATCATTTTTCCAATATAAACAAAATACTAGCACCTGCTATCATAAAATAAGTAGCAAAACTAATATTTGCATCCTCTGAGGTTATAATCCAACTTAAAGAGAGAGAGAATGATTTAAAGAAAATCCAGATGTGTGGCTAGTCCTAAAACATTTTTGCAAATGGTGTGAATGAACAGTAAATCATAAATTAGAGAACAGCGAATATATCCCAAGCACAAGTACACGCAGGGCAGAGAATGGACTGAGAGCAGCCCTGAGGAGACCTTGGGGGTGCTGAGGGGTGAAGAGCTGAACGTGAGCCGGCAGTGTGTGCTGGCAGCCCAGAAAGCCAACCGTATCCTGGGCTGTATCAGGAGAAGTGTGGTCAGCAGGTTGAGGGAGGTGATTGTCCCCCTCTACTCTGCTCTCGTGAACCCTCACTTGGAGTTCTGCATCCAACTCTGGGGGCCCCAGCATAAGAAGGATATCGACTGTTTGGAGCGAGTCCAGAACAGGCCACAGAGATGCTCCGAGGGCTGGAGCCCCTCTGCTATGGGGACAGGCTGAGAGAGTTGGGCTTGTTCAGCCTGGAGAAGAGAAGGCTCTGGGGAGAACTTATAGCACCTTCCAGTACCTGAAGGGGCCAACAAGAAAGCTGGAGGGGAGGGGTGGTGGGGGAACTTTTTACAAGGACCTTTAGTGACAGGACAAGAAGTTGTGCGCTTAAATTGAAAGTGGGGAGGTTTAGATTAGATAGCAGGTAAACATCTTTTGTGGACAGGGTGGTGAGGCCTGGCACAAGTTGCCCAGAGAAGCTGTGGATGCCCCATCCCTGGAAGTGTCCAAGGCCAGGCTGGATGAGGCTTGGAGCAACCTGGTCTAGTGGAGGGTGTCCCTGCCCATGGCAGGGGGGTTGGAACTAGATGAACTTTAAGGTCCCTTCCAACCTAAAATATTCTATGATGCTATGATATATCTTTCAAACATTTATGTTTGATACTTTCAAGATTCATGAGCATTTTTGCAAAACATCTGGCTCACTAAATGCTCAAATAACATGACCCCTCTAGAAGCAGCATGTTGATTAAATGTGTTTATTTATAAAAATGTTCTTTACTAAGATTTTCCTTTTTTTTTTTTTTTAACTCAAAGCTCTAATAGCAAGAATGTAAAGCAAAATCTTAATTAAAACATGATGTTAAGATCAAATGGTTTTAATTAGAGTAGGGTAATATTCCATGTGTAATAGAAGTGATTTACAATGTGGTTAGTTTGATGTAGAGGTCTTTCAACTCGAACCGTGTGAGTTTTCTCTAAAAATTACCCAAATCCTGATGAAATTTGGTAGAATTTGTGTCTTAACATGTTAGTCTGAGTTCTTTAATGCTACAGTAGTGTATTTGAGCGCATCTGTGTGCTTAACAAAGTGTTTAAATATGATTTTCAGAATAAATTTGTTTAGGGTTAGTCAATTAAATGTCCCCTTTTCAGACGTCTAATAAATCAAAAGTTTTTGTGAAAATGCCTTTTTGCTGCTTCAGTTAAGCTGTAGGTTTGAATTCAAAACCATGAGGAAACATTACCTATACAGTTAATTCCAAGAACTTATCGAGAGGTTTTGTTTTTGTTGGGTTGTTTTGGTTTTTTTGTACTTGCCTGAGCCATTTTAAAAACATGGATAATTTGATTCTGAAACTTTTTAATTATAACGTGTAATTGAAACACTTACATTTCAATTAAAACAAAGCAGCCTAAAACCATAGGGTGTTAGAAGCTTATAAGCAGGGTATAATTTATTGCTATTTTGATGATCTGTAAGACTTCAACTTAAATCAATTATAAATAACTCATTTGAAAATGGATACAAGTGAAATTAACTAAATTGATACAATTTTCTTTTTGTGATCTGAAAATATATGCATAAATGGCAAGAAAATGTTAATTGACCTGAACCTTTTCTGTGATGTCTTTTCAGTAATGTAGTAAGACTTTGCACTTATATAATATAGTACCTCTTGTCTAAAGATCTCAAAGAGCTTTACAAAAATTAATTAAATCTCACAGCACTTTTTTGACGTAGGCATATGAAGTATTAAATAGGTGATTAAACAGAAAATGAGAGGCTAAAGGTGACGTTTTCAAAACAGGGTGCCAAATGTTAGAAATGAGACCCTAGATTTGCTTATTGTGGTACCTTATTTTCATTAAAACCACACTTCCCATTGATCTTAGGGCTCTAATGACTCAAAAGCACAGAGCTTTTGACTCACAAGGTCTTGATTACTTTGGCCTTTACAATTCTAAGCAAATCATGGGTCAGATAGAGCAGAGACTCCTGCTTGGTGGAAAGAAAGAGACATCCTCTCACCATTAACACCTCCTGATTCCGCTAGCCTCCAACACAGACAATTTAGCTTAGGTAAGTGCTATGGTTTTGAAACATATCGCTATCCAAGACACTGGGATGAATTGTCTCCTGGAGGTGCCTCTCTCCATCAACAGTGGAGATAGATAACCAAGAAACAGAGATGTCTAATTTTTAGAAACCCAGTATCATGTAAGCTGAATTTCGCCCTAATTAGGGGAAATTCTACTTGTGTAGATCTGATTAGCATAGTAATTCCAGTATTAAGAAAGCACAACAAATAGGTAATGCTAACAGATAGCATTCAAATAGGTACTTGGAATCACATATTACTTTGTCACTTGAAAACTAAAGACATAAAGACAGCATAAAATTCATCATTATTATCGTGTATTCTTCTTAACATATGTTACAGTCTGGATCACCATAAAAACTTCATGCCTGAACAAAGTTTACCCTCACAAAGCTTGGAAATGTAAGGTGTTATCAAGCAAGGTGTAACTACATATTTGTGAGGATGAATGTGGTGGTATGTGCCTATATTGCAACTTACTTCCAAGATTTCTTGCCTGAGGATGCAGTTCAGCATCCATTCAAATAGAAGTTCCTGTACAGGATGGGCACTCACTTGCATATAAGTCATTCATGATGAATTTGGGGAGGAAGACTTCTCACTACTAACCAGACATTCCCCTTGGAATTAATTAGGATTATAAGCAGGGGCAACAATTTGTGTTAGCACAGAGCTCAGAAGACCACCACAAATCTCCTAGCAGAGAACAGATGCCCATAGGTATTCCTTCAACCAAGAAGAGACAGGCAGTAATTTATCTTCAGCACCTCAGTCCTCCAGATCCCACGTGTCTTCTTAGGTGATGTAAGAGAATATTCAAATTCTAGATCCTAAGTGCCCTGTGCTGGGGACCTACAAAGCCAAGAACACAGAATATTAAAGCAAAGCAATACAAAACCAAAACAACAAAAGAAGCCCAAACAAAGAAAAGGACAGAAGTTTTTAAAGCTAGATGGATGCTCTATTTTCACAGGAGACACTATCTATAGATTCAAGGTGTTACAGCACATAGGTGATCTCAAGCTTATATACTTTTATCACCTATCTCTACTACCTGTCCCTCTTGTTCTTTTTGTTTGTTCTTTTTCTCTCTACTTTATTCTTGAACACAATTCACCCAGGTTAAAGTGAAAGTATACAACTCACATTTGGAAGCCACCAACCAAAAATATAATCAGCTGACATTCAGTCTCCTAAGCACTTTGCAGGATGGGGCTGCCCTTATGTGCCCTGTCACATAGTGCATCAACAAGACACAGCAATTGGTAAGACCATGACCTATCTACAATATTGGGTTTGCGAGACAAGATTTGGGGGTGGGGTGTGTGTGTCACTAAAGAGGTGACTTGTGTGAGAAGCTGCTGGAAGCCTCCCCTGTGCCTGAGACAGCCAATGCCAAGAGGCTGCAAGAGGGACCCACCGTTGGCCAAGGCTGAGCCCATCAGCAACAGTGGTAGTATCTCTGGGATAATATGTTTGAGAAGGGAAAAAACCCCCAAACCTGCACAATTGCAGTCACAGAGAGGAGTGAGAATATGTGAGAGGAGCAGCTCTGAAGACACCAAGGTCAATGGAGGAGGGGAGGAGGTGCTCCAGGAACTGGAGCAGAGATTCCCTGGCAGCCCGTGGTGCAGCCCCTGGTGAGAGGGCATGGAGAGAAGCAGAGGGAGGACCCCACGCTGAAGCTGGGGAATGCCCAAAGGAGGCTGTGACCCTGTGGGCAGCTCACACTTGGAGCAGGCTCCTGGCAGGAGCTGTGGCCCATGGAGAGAGGAGCCCCAGCTGGAGCAGGTTTGCTGGCAGGACTTGTGACCCCGGGGGGACCCAGGCTGGAGCAGGCTGCTCCTGGAGGACTGCACCCCATGGGAGGGACTCACGATGGACCAGGTGCAGAGCATAAGGTTCCTCCCCTGAGGAGGAAGGAGCGGAAGAGAGAATGCGTGATGGACTGACCACAACCCCTGTTCCCTGTCCCCCTTTGCTGCTGGGGGGAGGAGGTAGAGAAATGGGGAGTGAAGTTGAGCCAGGGAAGAAGGAAGAGGTGGGGGGAAGGTGTTTTAAGATTTGGTTTTAGCTGTCTTTTACTCTGATTTGATTGGCAATACACTAATATTTTTTGCTGTCAAGTCTGTTTTGCCCATGATGGTAACTGGTGAATGATCCCGCCCTCTCCTTATCTCAACCCGTGAGCCTTTCATCGTATTTTCTCTCCCCTGTCCAGCTCAAGAGAGGAGTGACAGTGGCTTTAGTGGGAATCTGGTCCCCAGCCAGGGTCAGCCCACCACACTTCCTTTGCAAGCAATGGAGCTATCAGTTTATTTTGTTTGGTGGGGCTTTAGACTGGCTGCATGACCTTGCATCCAATAAAAATGAAATAAGTTTTAAAAAGTTCCATGTGTTTGTGGGTGAAGAATGCTGAAGTGAAAATATTTTCAAATAATCAAATGTATTTCTCCTTATTTTATTAATCTAAAAAAAGACAAGTTCAGAAAACACATCTTGTGTTCCTGTCACTATGAAATCCTTGAACTGGGGTATACATGGCAGAATAGAAACAGCTGGAGCTATGGAGCATAATTCTGATCGTAGCTTACATTTTTATAGCTCCAGGGGCCAGTAGCATACAATGTGTACTTGGCACCACAAAAGACAATATTAAGGTTGGATGCCAATCTTTGGTTTTTGTGGGGTTTTTTTTAAATAATGTATTTCTGTTCAGCATGTAGGGAGCAGATGCTTTTTCTAGGTGTCTCCAGGTACACAGGCATGATGAATACATTCCACATTATTCAATTACACAGCTGACATATTTTGTAAAACAGCATGTTGAGTATTTCCTTATGAGCTTGGAGCCTGTCCCTGAAATAGCTTAAAAAAACAACCCAAAACAGAGCAAAATCAGGTATGGTCTTCTTTCCTTACATTAATTTGCCTTTTCTTGTTTTAGTAGCAATAGATTTTGGCTGGATCAGCAAATTGTGGAATTAAACCACTGTATCAGTCCTCCTTGAAGAGTGCTTTTAAAGTTAGCCCGTCCTTCAAATGGATTAAAGCAACCTTATACGCCACGAAAGAACACCCTAAGTGCACCCAAAAGATCATTTTCGGTTGAACTTTGCATTCTCTTTGAAAAAAAGATGTTATGCAATGCCATCAGCTGTTCAGGTGCCAATTAATAATTGGGAAGACAGGTGCTGGTTCAGTTATTTATAAAGGTTTATTTACCAGCATGACCACTGAGAAAGTCAAAACCCTAGGTGTAGATTATGTTTCCGGCTAGATTTTACATTGTCCATTTTGTTATTTTACAAATAATTCCCACATCGTTATCTGTGCTGAAACAACAGAAGATACACGTCTGAGTATTTAAAATTCAGAAAATGCTGCATATTGAAGTTGAACTTTGTCCTCCTGCAAATGAGTGCTGTGATTTCAGGATAAAGCCTCTTCTAGTGGCTGTTGGCATACTACACAAAGTCTCCTTGTTCAGCACCCGTCTGCAGCAGCAGCCGCCTTTGCTCGGCGAGGAGCTCTATTTTGGGTTGACTCTGAAGACCTGCACCACTCATCTATTTGTCCTACTTGTGTGGGCCTGATTAGCATAGCAGCAGAGCGGCTTGCAAACCACATCTGTTACCTAATGATACTGCCTGCTGACACATTCATATATCTTTCAGGGAGTCTTTTCTACCTCTGTTCACAGCTGCTTCCAGTTCCTTTCTGGTCCCATTCAACTTGGGTTTTGCATAGCTGTGTGCGTCTTGCCATGGCTTGATCCTAATTCTCATTTCACTGCCCCTCTGTGTGCATTCTACGTGCTGGAGATTTACTTTGCCTGAGCTAACTGATTCTAGATTGCAGGGGGAAGGAGCTAATTGTTGGGGATTTTTTGCACAGCTCATATAAGGAACTTCTTTCTTCCCAGCAAAGCAGTTTGCTGCTCATATGGGACCAAAATAACCCTATTGACATCAGTGCAGCTCAGCAGACTTATCAGCTAAGGAACTGGCTTTCCAGGGTATGCTGAAGGCCTATCTTCTCACACAGGCTTTGGCTTCTCAGATTGTCAGAAAGACACTGGACTTAACCTTTGCTGTTGACTTGACCTTTGAAGCCCAGTCCCAAGTGCCACTCTTCCCCACCATAAATGAAGAGTCTGCTCAAGCTCCTTCAGCCTCAGAACGGCTGGCAGGACACCTCCCTCAGTGCTTGAGCTCTGGCACGTACCCCTGGTCAAGGAAAACTGAGGCAACTGCAGAGCTCATCTATGTCCAAAGGCATCCAGGGAGGGGGATTTGTCTTGAAATATAGTTTATAAGGCTGGAATATTTTTTTTCCTCTTTTTTGTTGCCATTAGAAGTTTGTTGCAGTTAGTTTTATTTGCGGGACAGGATTTGTCTCTTAAGTAATTTTAAGGACGCCAGCAGCTTAGGAGAAGACTACAAATATGAACATTAATTTTTGATTGCTTGATCTTAATTGTCCAGCCCTGGAGGGATTATGTGGTAACAAACATATTCACTTAGTAAATCAAGCTGGACACACGAAACTGAGATACAACTCAGGGTAACCAACACCACTAATAATTTTAAAATATTTGGTCTGGTGCCATTTTTTAAATCTACTTTATATAAACACAATTGATGACCTTATATCTTGTAATTTGTTTAATGTGTCCCTTCTGATTGTTGTAGTGCTCAGACATTGAGTGATGCACCACAGAAACTTGGAACTAAATGACTAGGAGTCTTATTCTGTGCCCTGCTTGCAGGGCTATCCTTGCAGGTATAGAAAGAGGACAGTAAATTACATCATTGAAAAACAGTCCCTATGGTTTTAGGTGACTATATCAAATAATCCTATTCATAAATCTATTAAACTCCATACTCAAACCAGTTATGTTTCTTATTCCACCTCCTGTTGCTTGTATACTGTGCCAGGCTCCTCTGATAGTTAAAATATTGCATCTCTTTCTAGTTTAAATGTATTTTTTTTTATCTTATGTTCATACATAGTTTGCAGTGAACAGTATTGCCAAGGAATAGCAACAAGCATCTTTTGACCTACATCATGAAGTTCATAATTAAAGGTAAAAGACACAAATCACATTCTGTAGAAAGGTGGCCTTGCTATGTTCCTCTAAAACACCCAAGGAAATATCTAACTGTTTAGACAGCACGATGGATGAAGAGAGTCTAAACTCCTATCAGTTGCAGAAACTTGCTACAGTATGTGGCGCTGAACACAATTACAGAATGCAAGAAGGTTTAGTCTCATATCTGTTTCTAAATAGTGTGGTCTGACCATTTCCCATATTGCCAGCACAAACATAAGAAGTATGAACAGGTTCTTAAATTCTAGGAAAGGTTTACAACTGAAGCCCCTGATTAGGCTTTCTGAAGCATGTCTAAAACTCTAGTCAGGTAAAATTTCCTACTGATCCATGAAATGCTAAAGTTTAAGCAGTACCATTTAGCTGCAACCACCTGTTTCAATTAATTCTCCTGCATGTTTCATGCCTTGAAAGCTTTCTTCTTTCTCTTTAACTCACTCTGTCAAAGACCACAGATGTTTTATTTTTGCTGCAGTCCTATTATGCTTTCAGTAATAACAAGAGGTGAATTAAATAAAACTACAAAACGCAGCATACATGGGCATCCATCATCCCTTGGAAAATATGTAGGCATAGCTGTCAGATAAGAGAAACAATCCTAAAGGACTTGGCAGGACAACAACCAGCCTTGCGCTGTACTTGCTGGATATCACATTCAGTTACAAGCTTAGGGAAAGAAATACAGTCTCATAAGTGAGGCCCTAGACAGGGGACTGAACTTCTGGTTATACTCCTTGCTCTACCACTGGCCTGTCAGGCAGTATTTTACCTTCCACTCTATCTTGTGAATTAATGCTGAGATCTCTCTTTGCTTAATGTGTGGAGCATCACCTTTGGCAAGAGCTTTTCAGTATAACACTGATATGGACAATAATCTAACACCAAAAAAATCATACACTGTTTTTCACATTCTTGATAAAACCAGAGGCACTATACTGAGAAGTGTATGGCTAGCAACACACAGCATGAAAGTGAGATGATACTTAGCTGCAGTGCAATGAAGGATTTTAAAATCCTCAGTTAGCATTTATTTCCCCTCTACGGCTGTTATATGATGTGAAGACATCCTGCTCCTGCCACTTTACTACCATCCTCCCTGCACTGTAAGTTCTGTGCTTCTCTAAGGAGACCTGCAGTTCCCTGAATCCTTCTCTCTAGAATATAGACAATTTGATTTCTAAGCAAGCAGAGAACAGCAATTTAATAACTTTGTGAGTGAAGAGTAACAAGATGATAGTTTATCTTGCTTTGCATTGTTTTGCAGTAGGAACTCAGTGGTACACTGTAGACCTCATTCTCTCTGTTCACATTATCTACAGGATGCCTTTGGATCATCCTTTGGATTGTTCTAAGAGCCTCTCAAATGACACCTAGAAGATGGTATCTCCATCTCACCCAAACCTTATATCCCCCATAAACATCCTATTGTTCATTCAGCCAGCAGGACTTTTCCATGGAGCATCCTGAATCTATAGGTACCTTACAAGGCTGCAAAGTGTCATCGGTGTCACTGTGGCCTTCTATTGTAACACCTGCATCATCACAACTATCTGACTTCTCCCAGATTTTCAGCTGGTATAAGTTGTATATCCTGCCTTCACCTTTACAATAATCTATCTCCACAATGTCTAACCCTCTGCTCCAGTAGGAAGAAGATGGAAATAGGACTCTTGTGTCTCCCCTTATGCATGAAATCCTAATTCCACCAACATCACCTAAACCCAGCACCTCTGGCTTTGCCTGCCTGAGTATATGTGACTGGTAACATGCCATTTTACGGCAAGGAGGTAGGAAAGAGCTCCTTTCCAGGTTGCCCACTATGTCACATGAGGTGACAGGAAGGATTGAAGCCAGAGATATGGAGAAAGAGAACTACAGAGTCTGGGTCCAACCATGAGCAAATTCACGAGTTCTGAGATAATAGAATGGTTAGGGTTGGAAGGGACCTTAAAGATCATCTAGTTCCAACCCCTCTGCCATGGGCAGGGACACCTTCCACTAGAAGATGTGGAAGTAGAGTTTCCATCACTGCACTGATGCATGTGCAGGTGTCATCATGTATGGCTTTCATCTCCAGCAGGTGACCTTGTGTCCCTGCTCTTCTGGGGTGTCCTGTCCCATTCTGGACTTGTCAACTGACAATCACAACTACATATGGTGTCTGGAATGTTTTTAAAATTGCATCCAAACTGCTGTAGAAAAGAAAAAATTAGCTCTGTGACATTCAGAGATATTCACACAACAGTTTTGCAGAGTGGTTTTGATAGATTTTCCCCATTCACAAAGAAATGGTGTATATGGGAGAGGCTTCAGGGTGTGTGTGTGCTTGTTTGGATGTTTCTTTACGCTGAGAGTTCTGTGGGACAGTTCAAAACCAATATTTTGTGATTGTCTTACTCAGTTCCAATAATAGTACTTTTTTTTTTTTAAATGCCCACCTGGGACTAACAGAATGAAAGCTTCACTCAGTTTTGCGAGTGCATATGTTAAGTAGCACAATTTTTTTTTTTTTTTTTAGTCAGTACTTTCACATTCAAATTGCTTTTTGTAGTGGAAAAAAACTTGTCAAGTCTTCTAAATCTCTTTTCCAACATGTTGGCCACTACGTAAACATATGGGTTTTATATCAGGCCTTAGAGAGAAAGACCTTTTTTGTTAGGATGGTTGCTTGATACCTTGACAGAACTGGAGGCATAAGTGAAAGTACTGCAAAAAACAGAAAACTATTTCAAAATATGGACCGAATGATATCTAAAACAGGTTAAAAGTTATTTTGCAGAAATTACAGGGATGGATCAAGTGTGTTAAACCCTGAGACAGTGATATTCTCCAATGAAATTTTCAGCTTTAAGAGTTTCGTGTGCAGAAAACATCTCCTGTGACTCATCAATGACAGACCAAGGCTTTCATTATTCTTCTTGTCACCCTGTATCAAGGTACTGGAATTATACTGTATATATTTTTACATTTTTAATTCAGCATGAGAATTTTTCAGAAGTCTTGGCCAAACTCAGCTCAAGTTCAAGCATAAGGCAGCTTTAGTGTTGATTTTGCTAGGAACAGATAGACTGATGCCTCTTAACATCTTGCTCCAAATGGGCATTCACAGGATAAATCACCAAATCTGAAAGCCTCTTGGCTTTAGAATGAAACTGGATTGAAGCCAAGCATTAGATCTATGTGAGCATTATTAACCTTTCCCTCTACTGCTAAAATCTGGGGGCCGTGGGAGGAGGTTTCAGCCTTGTTTGAAATTTCAAAGCTCTAGGAAAGCACTTTGCACATGCCAAAAAATACTTCCTTTAAAATATACTCAGACCCCAGTGAAGTAATGAGATTTGCCTAGAAAACATCACTGACTCATCCAAAGATTTAGATAAAGACTTAGCTGTTTGTCTTGGAAGTAGGCTGAAGATGCTGGTTTAATGGCTCCTATTATGACTGCAGAAGTTAGCAAGTAAAGAATATCAAGAAAATAAACCTTTTCCCATCCCCCACCCCCCCACCCCCCCTCCTTTATTTTGGGGAAAAACAGTCATGCAGCTCAAGAAGGAAGTATCACAACGCTACAGGGACCACCACTGATATCACGAGAGCAATTAATACTACTTTCTTTTCATCTAAATTATACGCAGCTGTGAAGTTCAAAGCATACAAAAAACCTGAAAGTCAGATTACTTCTTGGAAAGCTTATATGTAGATTTCAGTTACTCAGTTTAAGTACTGGTTTTCATTTATTGCTTTTACACTTATTTTTCCACCCACTTCTCTCTGGCTTCAGCCAGCCACAACAGCAGATGCCCTTGGAGAAATAGGTATAAGGAACTTAATACAAGAAGAAACCAACAGGTATCCAAGGAAATTATTCAAGCTATCTTTTGATGTACATGTTTCTGTCTATGTTGCAATCCGGAGGTGGGTGGCTATCCTGTGTAGATATACCCAAATTAACATCATCCTAACTGTGTCTCCATGGTAGCGAGGACATCCTGTGAGATGTACAATCCTGCAAGACGTGGGGTGTTTATTCTGGAAAAGCTGTGCCTCCTGAATTCCACAGCTGTCAGATTAAAGCTCACTTGGAAATGTCCATGTAAGCTGCCATCACACAAGAGTTTTGGGTGTATTTTTTTGATGCTGAACATTATTGAAAGAGGACTAAGTCACTTTTGAGATGATGATTCAAAACTTTATAGCTTGAAGAGGGAATGAAGTGTTTACCCAACTGGGGCAAAAAAACACAGAAGTTTTATCAGTTCTGACATTCAAACATGGTCTCTGTGGAGAAACAGACACATATCAGTAGCTCTAATTAAGATACCAAATTTTTAAAGAGATCATTCTAGTGTTCAGTGTTTTCCTGTAGATCAGTCTGCTCAGTGCTAAGCATTGCTCTTCTAAGTTGTTTATCTCACTAAATTCGTTTCATGGCAAGCCTATATATCTAACTCCAAATTTTGGGGTTTACTTTGCAAACTCGTCACACCAAAACATAGATGTTGCAGCACTTCGAACCACAGGCAGGGAGATTTTACTCTACCTAGCCCTCTGACCCTAAAGTGTCCCCATGCTGCTCATCCTCAGACAGATGTATTGCATTTTATTCCATGGGATTTCTCTCCCCTGTTTTGAACTGGGACAGCATTAATTCATATCCTGGCCCCTAACCAGCTGCAACCTGACTAGAGAGAGTGAGATTAGGTCTCAGAAAACTTTCCAGGCTGAGGATAATATAGATATTTCATGTGTCACTCTCTTATCCTTATCACAGACATCTATATAAATTAGTTTCTTGCATTCCCCTGCTTATCTGTTACACAGCATTACAGATCTGTAAGATTACGCTTTCTGTGGGCTCTGAGATTCCCTCTTGAATCCAGACATTCAGCATTGTTTTCATCACACTTGGACTTTGTTCCACTTTTAGTAGCAGCATGATGTCAGTCACATTTAAATCAGATGAAAACCTGAATTTTTCATATTAATTAAAGTTCAATAGATTCCTTATAAAGAATAGATGAAAGGAGCAGCAGTGACATGGGAGTCATGGAGGCTGGATTTTCTGCAGATTAGCTAAAGCTCGTATGAACTTCCTCCCTGGCTTTCTCGAATGTTTCCTGATTTTTTGAAGAGATTGACAAATAAGGTTTTGCATAATAGCACAGGAGCAATTTCCTCATCATTTCCACAATGTAAAGAAGAGACAGGAATACAAAACTGAACAAAATCCAGGGCTGTCTCTCCAAAGCATTATTTCTTGAAATGCTGTTAAATGCACAGAAGCCAAATTAATCTCAAGTTTAATTCTCCCAGTCACACTGGGTTGCACCAGTGATGAATTTGGCTTTGGTGTGTTTACATGTAGCATCCTGGAAAAAGCACCAGTAGCTTCTCTTAAATCTGTCGATTTTGAGAGACTGATCATAATTGTTATTTACAAAGGAAACCCCCCGCATTACTTTAAGACCCCTGCTTTTCATATAATGGGCTATATTATCATGGAATCATAGAATGGTTTTGATTGGAAGGGAGCTTTAAAGGTCATCTAGTCCAACCCCCCTGCAATGAGCAGGGACATCTTCAAGTAGATCAGCTTGTTAAGAGGCCTGTCCAACCTGACCTTGAATGTTTCCAGGCATGGGGCATCTACCACCTCCCTGGGCAACCTGTGACAGTGTTTCACCACCCTCATCATGAAAAATGTCTTCTTTATATCTAGTCTAAATAGTCCTCTTCTAGTTTAAAACCATTACCTCTTATTCTGTTGCAACAGGCCCGGCTAAAGTGTTTGTTCCCATCTTTCTTACAGGCTCCCTTTAAATACTGCAAGGCTGCTATCTACATAAAACCTCTTCAAAACTTACAAACTTCAAATTATACATATCATGACAGAAGCTTCTGTCACCACAGATTCCCATCCATCCTATGTATCTATACAAATATCACTCAGTATATTAGAGAAAAAAATTTCTCAGAGTTAAGCAGCTAAAGACAGCAAGGTTATAACTGAAGGCTGTACCTCAGAACCCCTGACCTATTGGTATAGTCAGCAGAATGGAGGCTTCAACTACTGCCTATTTACAGAGGCACAGCATTAGCCCTTCTCCAAGATTTTCTGAGGACTGGGTGTGCAAAAATTGGGATAATTGGAGTAAGATAGAGGAACAGTTAAACCTCATGAAAGTGAAAAAATGGTAAATAAAAGGGAATAATATGCAAGATATTGGGAACATGTTTGGAAGCCACATATCAGTATAAGAAACACAAAGAAAAGGAAATGAGAGTGTTACGAGATGAGGTAGAACAAAGAAAATGACAAGAAATACTGTTATCTCTGCGAATAGAAGAATTGCAGAAAAACAAAACTGAAAAAGAGTAGAGAACAAACTGTTTCATAACTCAGGCCCCAAATCCCCCAGACTCTTTAAAGATTCGTAAGTTAATTGTGTGCCCAGAGGTATAAGGGAGGGGGGGACCCTGACAAGGAATTTAGCAATGAGATTAGTCAAGAAAGTGAGTTAGGTGAATCAGAGTTTAAGACGGACCCTAATATTAAAACTTAAGTGTCCGTAAAGCCCAAGTTGGGTAACCTAAGAAACACCACAAGAACCGTTCCACGGGACCCCCTTCAACTGTCTACTTTGTACAAAAATATGGGTGGAAGTCTGGCAAGAGCAAACTGAATAACCATGAGACATCTCAGCCAGAGATCATATGTTAAACCAAGACAAAATGGTCCACTTTTGGGGACCCAGGGATAAATTTTACAGGGGACCAGACTTTAGCAATAAACCACATTCTATTACACGCTAAATAGCTTATTGGGCAGTGGGCATAGATCCTGTGGAGCAAGGAGAACCCACTGCCATCCCTATACAATCATTAAGTGAACCTTCTACGGCTTTTACGAAGCCAGTCTGCATCCAAGGTATGAATGATAGCGGTAACCATGGCAAATACCCTGTCTCAGCTCCTGGACACCCTCAGACCATGAAGTCACTAACACGGGGAGTCCACACTCTTTCAAAGCTATGCCTCATGGCAAAAAGGGGTGAAACAAAAGACTGTAGAGGAGCTAAACATCATATTAACATGGATACACTCTAGCCACTCATTAGAAGGGGCAACCAGTCAAGAGTCTTGTGTTATTTCCCTTTCCAGGAACAATACTAGGGACAATATCAAAACACCCCCCCTGGAGACTGGGTCAACCACCAAAAGAATATCTATCCTTCTTGCAGAAGTAATCATCTTCAGCATGAACCACATCTGGTTTATATGTAGACAAGCCCAGCACATGAGGTGGAGACCCTCACGTCTTTTATTTGTACTAATCAATATGGTAATAGTCATAATCATGCTTAAGCCTTGGTGCATTGCAATGACAATTGCTAACAAAGTAAGCTATAATCCTACAAATTTAGGAATCCCACCCATTAACATGAATTCAGCAGAGGGAAATATAAGCATAATATGTAAAATACACAGACAATGAAAGGGAATTGTACTTACTTAGTTCTCAATATAGCTACTTCAAAAAGTGGCATAGATGTAACAAGGCTGGTAGCTGTTCAATGAGTGTTATATTAAAAGAAAATAGGGAAACAGAAATAGTATGCATGTGGAGTTATAATTTATTCATAGCAGATCCAAGCAATAGCTTTCTCCAGTATGTGACCTTCAAAATTGCCTGAAAGGGTACATTATTGTGGCCCTTAATTCAGGTGCTCCCTACACACCTCACTCATTCTTCTGTCAGGGCAATCAAGACATTGTCATGTGCAGCTGAAGGGCAATACAACATGGACCATTGGGAATTTACTTTTCCTCCAGGAGAAAGGCCCAGATCCTCAAGAAGCATTCAGCAATTACCGCCTAAATTCTTCCAAAGATGGAGTCCAGACACTCCCAGAACTCATTCTACAACAGAAAAATGCAAATGAGCCTTAAGCTAAGGGAGAACACAAGCTTACCATATTGTTATCTACTAAAATTGTATTTACAGATACTGTAAATAAGCAGGAGTATAACACATTTCAGAATAATTTAGTCAGAACTTATCTAATGTTCACTTTCCAGCCAGAAAGAGGATTGCTGCTTAGAATTCTTTTAGAGAGCCAAAGCAACAGATATGCTAGTGAGCCGTGCAAAGACAAAGTCTACTGACTATTTTATTAAGGTTTGGGGGCAGTAAGTTTTACTTACCATTGTTTATAATAGATATTCTACGGTTGAAGAAACATTTTTTTATTGTCACTCTCACTGAAAGCTATCTAGAGGATTCTAAATGATGGGTAATGAAAAACGAAGTTGAAAGTTGCTGGGAGGTATCTAGCAGGTACTACAGGAGTCAGGTCAGGCCTTAATGTCTTCATTTTGGTCCAGGGGAGAAGAGTAAACAGAATACTAATGAAAGTTGCAGATGGTACTAAAATCAGTAAAGGTTAGCAACCCCAGTGAAATAATGCAAGAGGACCTGAATAGGTTAGGAATGTGGGCTTAAAGCAAAATTATGTTTAGCCTGGAAAATTGCAAGCTAATCCCACTAGAGAAAAAATAATTAATGTTGAGTAGCAAAGGGAGGAAGGTAAAAAGAGCCTGAAATGCAGGGTTACTGAAAGCAATGTGGGGTGAAAGAAAACTTTGAGATAAATTTGCAGCGTGAAGCAGAAAGAAAAAATATTGTTGAGCTAAAGACTTAGGCAAAATTCACATGTGTCATAAAACAAGATGAAACATTGTAGTTTTGTGCGTGGCAATATCTGGCAGAACATCTCTAAATGAAAGCATATCAGTACCAGAGGGCAAAGTACAAGGAGTGAAGACATATTTTTTTCCCTTCGGAGATAATTGTTTTTTAAGGACACAACAAAGAAGTTCTTAAGTCATGTAAAAGTGGACTTGAATAAGTGATGTGAAAGTGGACATGTCCCTCCAGATATATATATTTTCCTCTTCTAACAATACTTTCATTGTTGCTGGCCAAAGAGAATGAGATGAATTTAAAGAGATCAAAATCAGGACCTAGTAACCAGTGTAGCAACTATATAGAGAGAAGACACAAGCTTTAGCACTTCAGGCATTTCAAGGAAGGATTAGGGAGTTTTAAAGCTGTGCAGTAATAAACTTTGGTAAAAATGGAAAGTAAACTAAATAGCACAGCAGTTCTTCCACACTTGGAACTTGTGCTACTTCCTACTGACTTAAGCCTTCCTGTCAGATGCAACTTGATTTTTAGGAAAGCATGTTTCAAACTCATCCAGTCTCCTGAAGGGGATTGCTTCAGTGTTTGCATGTAGGATAGGGAGATCTTTTTGGTCAGGTCACATTAATCTAATTAATGTGATAGATATTACTGAAGATCAGCCCTAGTACATAGATATTTACTGCTTCATCTAGTCAGCTTTCGAAAGAAAACAGTAGTGCATTCCGAGGGAATGTGCTCTGTGTTCAAAGAGCTGTCCTTTTTGCTGCCCCTGACTTTCTTTGTCTCTGTAGGGAAGTTATTTAATATCTTTCAGAATTTCCTTACATATTTATAACATGGAGGTAGTGGTACACATTTTCAAAAACTGCTGTCAACGTATGGAATTCTCTGTATCAGGGAGAGATTTGATACCATGAATTATTATATATACATGCTGATATTGCATTCTAATTAACTATATTATTTTGTTCAGTTAAACTACTGACATTTGTTTCCAAAAGCTCTTCATTCTGAATTGACAGATTTTTTAAAAAATATTTTATAGTCCAGAAAAACGTTCCTCAGTAAATAGCAATTTTCAGATTGATCAAATGTTAAGCTTAATTTATGTGCTAGGTTTTTGTTTTTCCCTTTGACAAACCCAGTTTCTATCATTTCAGTCAGAGGTTCCTATTTTATGTACAATACTTAAGAATTAATAATGAGTTTCCTTGTTAAGGACAAAACTTTAATAAAATCTATCCAAAGTGCTGTAATAAATAACAACTAGTTCTGTTGAATTATCTAAAGTCAATTGAATTGAAATAAATACAGTTAAAAAAAAATACTTCCTGCTTCATTGCTTATGCTAAGTGCAACATATGACTACCTAATTTTGCACAGGCAACAGAAACAATTTGCTACAGAGCAGTTGTGCAGTTATACCGGGAAATGTCTGTGCTTAAGGCCATTGCTTTTTCCACCTCACGGCAAATGATCATTTGACATCGTATAAAAGGAGTAGGGATTTCTGACATTACAGGCATGAGGCAGAACAATTGCTGTTTCTTACGCGTGTCCTCAGGAAAATCCAGTTCAGTTCCTGCCTCATTAGACAATGAAGGGATCTGGGAAGGGAGTTAGGCTGAAATCTTGTGAAGATTAAAAATAAAGATTGTTCAGACAGGGAGTAAGGTTTTTGCACATATTTTGACCCCTCTGTACAGGAGACCATCGCAACACCATTGGAAGACAGCTCTCCCACAAACCCGCGCATGTAAGCTCTGTCCTGCGGAACGTGCCTGCGGCATGCAATACGACAGCAAAGCGGAGATGCACTGCAGCTTGTAAAGTGACAGCTAGGGTGCACTGATACATAAGTGCCTGGCAACTGCTCTAATTTATTGCAGTAGCTGTTATGGCTCTCTGTGAAGCCTAAAATAATCTATGAGCATTTCACATTTTAATAGTATTCATGTTGAGGGCCTCTGTGTGACTGCAGCTATATGATAACATATGCCCCAATCGGATCTGCCCTTTGTGTACAAGATGACACAATTTGTGCATAGTTAGCCATGAGGGAGACAGAGATTATCCATTTCCAGTGCAGTCAACATCGGGTCTTCCAGCCTCGTGTATACACCAAAGAGGAATATTTTCCTTTTTAAAACCATTTACACCCTCAGAGATCAACAGATGGGATGTTCTTGCCCTTCAAGGCAAAGCTCTGCTGTCAGAAGAGACACACAAGAGGAGTAACTAAGTAGCAGACACAGAAACTAGTTAAGAGTTTAATGGGTTTTGGCTGATTATTACATTTTCTTTCATTATTATTAACTCATATTTTCAATAACACCAAGGACCTCAAGCAAGGGACACCATTAAGAGTCTGTACAGTTCCTGCTAGGAAAAACACTGTCCAAGAGCATTACTGTTTATAGAAGCTGAGCACTTCAAAAAGTTAGGAAAAACTACGGTTAAGATCGTTAGCAAATTCATCCCCTCCTCCGAAGCCCATGTTGTACAATGTTACATAATCCTGTGTTCTTCATTGCGTAATTTCTCTTTACCCATCCAGCCTCTTTCCAGCAGTGAATCTCCAGTCTCTGTGTCTGAACCAATCCCTCTGGCTGCCTGCTCCCACCTTACTTCCAGACAAGAAGTCCTGCATAACCGACCTATTCTCTCCAGCAGCATCTCAGGTGTAGTTCTCTTTTTGCAGGCATTTCCATTCTCCTTTCTTTCTCTGTCCTCCTGAATATATGCCCACATTTTCTCTCCTAGCATATTGCCTCCAGTCCTCTCTTCCTTCTCTTCTCTTTAGTTTCAGAACATTTCTACCAACAGTTTGCCTGCTCAACACTTAGTGTAATGGCCATAGGTAGGCTAGTAAGTGAAGTGGGTTACAGCCTTGAGAGCAAGTGACACTGCACAAATCCATATGCCTAAAACTTCCAAGGCCAGGCTGGATGAGGCTTGGAGCAACCTGGTCTAGTGGAGGGTGTCCCTGCCCATGGCAGGGGGTTGGAACTGGATGGTCTTTAAGGTCCCTTCCAACCCAAAACATTCTATGATTCTATGATTCCTTCCTGAACTTTCTCCCCCAAAATTAGGATGGTGTCATCCTGTCATTCCAGTCATGCTGTACCGTCCCCTAAACCATGCAGAATATAGCTTATCCATCCTGTATTTCTCACTAGCTTCTCCAAAAGTGCCCTCATTTGTATATTTTTCTTTATGGATGTATCTTTTGCTCTCCCTGACATAAATGCCATCCTTATGGACAAATTTCAAGTCCCTGCTTGAATCCTGGCAGAAACACAATGGTTGCAGACCTCCTGAAAGAAAAGGCTACCACCATCTTAACATGCTTTTCCCCCAGCCTGGCTCTCAGCAAAGACTGGGATGATTTGGCTGAAGTCTTCCAACAATCAAAGGCAGAGAAAATTTAATCCCAAAATGTAGCATGATACAAAGCTATAAGCAACTGAAAAAGGGTTACATTAAGGGAAACATTGTGAAAATTTGACAAGCACTGCTCCTAGTCCTGTTAATAATACCTTTTTGAATGGACTGATAGTCCTTGATCCTCTTGTAAAGATTGCAAAAGATAAGGATTTTATAGGCAGGCTGAATAAATACCAAATCATGTCTTTGTCTGTATATTTGCATACTTCTCACCTGTAACATTTAAAGCTTGAAGGCAAAAAAGGTGTTGGTTCAGGAGCTGCCAACCTGCTTTTTCTGAATTCATGCTGGAATCCTCCCAGATCTACGCAGTGAGGTGAGAATACAGAAGTCAAATGTCAGGGTCAGCGCTGCAATACACGGACGTCTTTTTGTGGAGGAGCCCACAGAGCGCACTCCTGTGGTACACATCAGGATCTACTGAGCGCATTTAGGGAAGCTGCCAAAGTGTTTGGAGTGCCTTGGCAGCAGAAGAAACAGCTGGTCCCATCAAAGTGATCATATTCTTGGGCATTCATTTAGAGTCTGAGAGGATGGAGTGATGCTTGCCAGGGGATAAGCTTCATAATCCTGAAGGGTTAGTGACACAGAAATTACAGGCTAGTAAAGGTGTGGTTAATGCAGTTGCAACTGCTTTGTTAACTGGTCACTTGAAGCTTGGACACAAGTGTATTTGGTCAACAGGTAGTCTCCAAACTGACAAGTTCTTTCAATGACAGGAGCTACAGATGGACTAGCCTTGTAAAGCATCAGGCTCTGGCATTGGGAGCCATCTTATGGAGACTCAGTAGAGAATAAGTCATTGTTAGTGCAAGAATGAATTATTCATCAGTGTGTATTGTGAAAATACACTTGAAAACCTGGAAGATTTTCTTTTGGGGAGCACATGCGGAGGTGTATAGAGATATGTATCAGAAAAAAAAAACGTGTTTGTGATGACCTCCATTAAAATGTATGTCCTATTGCTGTCTGATTTATGTGGCCTTTCCTAAACACAAGATACGTAGCTCCTATAAAGTGTTGGTGTTGACCTTATCATAATGGCCATGGTAGATGTCTTTTTTATTTTTTTACCCATTCTGTCTATAGCCATAAGAAATGTCCAAATACTTCCTGAGCCAAATAATGAGTCCCTTTCTGTTCTGAGGCTGTTAAGAAGAAAACTTTACAGGAGTCACTTATAAACCTCTGAACTTGATGTTGGTAAGGAGAATCTGGTTATTTTCTCTCCTTTTCCTATTTACACCAGCATGGAAAACATTCCCTTTCACCTCAGAGCCAAAGCTGCTATCACAACATCACAAAATTGCTGATCAATTTTCTTTCTCTGTTTAACCATGTCCAGTTTTAACACCTAGAAGTTTCCATCAGTTAACATCAGTAACATCAGTTAACATCAGTAAGCAACCTGGTCTAGTGGAAGGTGTCCCTGCTCATGGCAGGGGGGTTGGAACTAGGTGATCTTTAAGGTCCCTCCCAACACAAACCATTCTATGATTCTAAGATCAAAACAAAGCCCAAAATACATTATGAATAGAGACGGCACCCTTGTCTTCTACATAAGTTTTCCTATGAAAAGAACGGGAACTTATACACAGCATCTGTCTCTCTTTCTTGTCTTAGGGCTTTACTTCACCCCACAGACTTACAACATGAGAATTTGGAAGGCTAACACACAAGGATGGATTAATTTATCAAAGCACCAAATTCCATAGAGATTTTTTTTTTTTTTTAAGTTAGCCCCCTTTGATTGTAAGACAGCAGGATGCATCGAGGGGACAGCAACACAGCTATGAAAAATGAATTCAACCACAGGCAAGGCAACAGGGAAGGACTAAGATGTGTAACTGTCATTTATTAAATCACATAAACTATAAATTTATTTCTTCCTCAGTAAGAAACTTTGGTAAGCAAAACAACACATTATAAAATTATGACCTTTTATTGAAAACTGTAATAAACCATTTCTTTTCAGCTGGAAAAAGCCCACCAAAATTAAGTGATTGTTATCCACAAGGCAATCAGCATTTTACAACCTTACTTTTCACTTTCCCAAACAATTTTTATGGGCTTGATTTTGCTGGGGGAAGGGGAATTCTCCTGGTGGTGGGGAGTTTTTTTCAGCATAGGGTAATTAACATATATAGGTCACCACATCAGATGTAGAAATCCTCCAACACACTACTTCTGAAATAATGCACTGGATTCAAAGACTACACAGAACTGTACACAAAGTACTCCATTAACAGCAGGTGCTGTACAGAAAGCTTTCTTTAAAAGAGCTTTTAATTATTGTATACCTTTGTTTAGAAGCCACCTTCGACTACCTTTTCCTTGTGAGCTGCAGGGGAAAGCAATTAAATGTATGAGAAAGCCACCCTCAATTTAAAGCTGCAGGAGGAAGTAATTAGCGTAACACAAGTCTTAGCTTGTACACAAAGAAATACGGTACGTGAAGTCACCGGAGGCTGGATATTACTTTGACATAATTAATACGTTGTAAATCTTAAGGTGTGTGACTACTGGAAGTCAAAAGTCATAGCTGGCTGTATGGCCCATGTTTATTCCCACGTCTCCCTATAACAACTGAGTTGGCTGTTTACACAAAATTATATTTATATCTCTCTGCTGTATAATTCACACCTTCTCTAAATTCCCTTTACATAGAATTACATACTCTCACTATACCTGACGGAGTCACTTTGCTTCCAAGGGGCAGCAAGGAACAGGGAAATTTATTTATTTGAAGTAAGATTATTTAGGTAGATCTGGCTACAAAGAAAGACTTTACAAGAAGAGGAAAGGGACCTTTCTGGTTATGTTTGGTATTTGTCAAGTTTACAAGTCCTGATTTTAATACTGAGACTAATCTCATACTAGACTAAAACCTCTTCCTCAACCCTTTTCCCATTACAGTATAGCAGAGCCTATTTAGACATAGAGCTAAAAGGGATTTTGAAGGTTTGGTGTGTTGGGTTTTTTTAAAATAAAAGGAATGGAAACTTTCAGTGATTTTAGGAGCTAATCTTTGATGGTCAGTAACATGAAAACATGTGAAAAAATACCAAAACAGTCAATATGAACACCACAGATGTTAAAGGCAAAAATGTTTCTGACTAAAACAGCCCCAGAAAATGCTTCACTTGATGGTGTTTTGTAAAGGAGACAAAGGTTAATTAGATACTTTCTGTTGCATTATATAGCAGGAAACCTCCATTAATTACTGCTTCTTTAATTTAACTGATTCATTAAAAACTCACTATAGAACCACAAAAGAGTATTATTACTTTCCCATAGTACCTAACTTACTTCTACAGTCCAAAACCCATGACTTCATCAAAATTAGAATTTATCAGAGACTTTCAATAGTTAATAGTAACATAGAGCATCACTAAAACCCTAAAATGCATGAAGATTCCACTAACTTCAGTCAGACTCTGCTCTTCTAAAGACCTCAATGTTTGTTCTTCTGTTTCTGGTGTCCCACATTACAGGAGAAAAAGTTGATAGTAACAACTTAATTTACGACTATTTTTATTTCCAGTTAATAGCACAAGTAAGGTGTTTCGATAAATGTTTGATTTTATGAGCTTTTGTGCATTTTCTCAACCAATTACTCAAATTGCCTTCTTGACTGTATCTCCTTGCTAAATCTAGCTTTTTTAGCTTTTGTTGTTTAGTGCACTACTGTATTCCATTAAAGGCAAAGTTCAATTATTTGTCTTTTGAAGGTCTGAGTGCCTTGTTTAAAATGCCAAGTGCATCAAAACCAGGCCACCCTTGACTTTTGCAAGGAGATATAGAAGGATAATAAGTTAGTTGGATTTAACGGAATTTTGAAATTGAGCATGTGTGTGTATGTGTGCATGCAGATACCAAAATAAGGATTAAATGCTGTCAAATCATCAAGAGCAGCTTTTCTTTTTTAACAATTTATTGGTTTTTCTTCTTAAGAAGGAACAAAAGGAAGGAAAGGCTTGTGGTTAAAACAAAGGACGGGGAGCCAGAAGACACTGTACTTAGATAAAAAAGTATACTAAAACATTTTGCTAGCATAAAAATAGGGCTGTAAAGCTACACAAGTGTAAATAAGGGAAAATTCCAATGGAAAAATGCTGCCTTTTGGCTGTGACTACTTGGGGAATCTACCGTTACACCTCTTCTGAGTTATGTTCACTCTCTTCATGTATTTGTATTTCCATTTTGAAAATAGCTCTCTATGCTGTCTTTTCCCTTTATGCTGAGACTGAGCCCACAGGGGATAGCAAAAGTTCTTGTAGACAGCATGAATCTGCTAAGATTGGTGACCTTTCAAAGAGGTGGTTCTTGGCCATTACAACTGAAGCCTCATATCTGATACGGTATGAGATTTTTACCACCTACAGTAGTGACTCCAGGTGGTCACCTGTTAAAAGGGTCTGGAGGCTTTAAAAGAGAAGAAAAGCAAGTTAAAAGTTGACCATTGTACCAATTTCACACGCCTGTCAGTTCATGAGCAGGAGCCTTACAAGGGCTGTAGGGCAAACCCTACACTTTGAGCCCTGTTGTGCAATTCCTGGTGGTAAGAGTCACCCTATCAGAGCTACTTCGCTGAGTAAGGCTGCAGACAGGATGCAGGCATAGTAGCAATTAGTTTCTGCAGAGTTTTTAAAAATCTATTTAAAATCCAACTGCCTATGGCAGGCATGTTCAGCATGCATCTCCTTCTGTGTAAATGGCAAACTTGGAGTAAAACAGACATTAATTTATTTAAGTTTAAATGTTTCAGTTTTTTATTTTATGGTTACACACATAAGTAGAGCAATAACTGAATACAAATGTTGCATATTTACTGTGGCATGATCCAAGCAATTACTACTAAAGTATTAAGGAAAAGCATCATTTCACTCTTGTAATTGTATTTTATAATTAGGTGGGAACCATATTTTGATGAACACATTCATAGTTAGACGTTATAGATTATACTTCTCTTTGTTTTGAAAGGATGATTTTAGCCATGTTGCTAAAAGCCTGTTAGCAACAATTAAAATAGCTATAAAAAGACATTTATAGTTTTCGTACTTGTTTTTCTTTTTAGTTTTCATCAAATATTTCACACTCATATGATGTATGCAATCTGCTAATAGTCACTAGCACAGACGTTCAAAAATGTTTTTAAACATCTGGTTAAAAATATAGTGTGGTTTTTCTCTTGTTGTTAATTCATCCTTTTTACATGAATGCTGTGCCAGTTGTTCTTTATGACTCTGACTTCTGTTACTTTTTGTTCTCGAAAATGATTTGAAAAAGTTTAGAAGGAAACCTTAAAAGCAGAGCAAAACCAGTATCGGCAACTTTTCCGAGTGCCAGAGTTTTAAGTGCTTTCTGTCGTAACGCTTTCCTGACTTTCCATTCAAACAAACATTTTTGTACGCAGTATTACAGGAAGGGCTGCATGCATGCCTGAAGAGTGCAACATGGTAAACGTCTGTGTATATTCTATAGATACCACACTATTAAAATCAATCTGCTCGGGTTAGTTTCCATTCTGAGGAGAGCTGAGAAACACAACCACCGGTTTCTGTCACGTGCTGCATCCTATCAATTAAAAATAAACTAAATTTCATGCAAAGAACACAACTTAAAAATCCTTGCAAACAACAACAGAACCTTTCCACTAATGATTTTCAGTCATCAGAAGTGGAGAGAGACTCAGACAGCAGACAGCATGGTCCCAGCATGCTTTTTGCCTTTTTTTTTGTTTGCACAGTAGCTGTCAGTTGCAGCCCTGCAGGTAGTAGAACCCAGTGGGAAGAGGGGCGGGACAGAGCGATGCTGCCTGAACTGACAGCAAATTTAAATTACTGAGCTTTCTTTTTCTTTTTCTTTTTTTTTTCCCCTTTCTTTCTTTGCGTGCTTTTTTTTTTTTTTTTTTGGTATTTTTCTACTCTGCGACAAACTGAAAAGATTCTAGCACACGCTAATTTAACAACCCTGCTTCGTCGTCTTCTTTTTTTTTCCCCCTTCTGCTTCCAGGATAATTAAAAGAGAAACCTGTAAAGGCAACATTCCTTCAAGCAAGTTGGTGCTGCAACGTGCTGGTAAGATGAATTTATTTATTTTTTTCCCTTCCCCATCTTTTCTTTCCCTTTTTTGGAGCTGAAAGCTTTTGTATATCTAACGCAGTCATAAGTGTGGTCCCCCTGCTGTGGAGGGTTAGGATGTAATGAAAAGGTGTAACTGCTTGATATGTGACCTTCTCCTATTACTTAAAATGGATAATAACAGCTTTCGTGGCTGTCCTCATGATGCTTTTCTCTCTGTGAATTGACTATTTGCTCAACAGAAACGGTGCTGTGATTGTCGCACTATGACAATGAGGACTTGATTGTTTTTTGGTTACCGTTCCATGCTCCTATCAGAAACGATACTTGAGTTGGGGGGTTTGTGTGTGTGATCCTTTTTTCCCCTCAACGTTGCCTGAAGCACTGATACGACGGGGGTGGAGATGGGGGTGGAGGAGATGGTCTTGGTTATCATCCTGCCTGTTCAGCTGTTTACGAGGTGGGGAAGTACCACACTGAAACTTTTCAAAAAATAAATAAATATTTCTCAGCTTGCATCGAGTGGGGTCAGTGTACCCAGGATTTATTGTTGTCCAGTGCTGGGCAAAGTTCTGCTATCCCTTTCATTGTTCTTCTGGAGAAGGGGGGAAGGGATGTTCCACTTCATGTCCTGTCATACCATTGTAGTAGCTAATTGCAAGGAGCTGACGAACTTTGAGATGCAATAGCCAGTGTTGCCTTTGCAAAGAATGAGCTTGATGCTGTGGATAGTTTGCTATGAATACAAGCCTGCCAGATACAATCAGATCTGTATTATACATGTTGCAGTTCCTGCCGTGCAAGTCTCCTGACTTCCAAGGTCTGCTTTCTAGTCCTTTTCTGACACTAACACATTACTATTTAATTATTATTTTTTAGAAAGTGAGATGTCTTTTGCATTTCCTTTGTGTTTACTCTTATAAAACTTACAAGGTGATGGGGTTTTTTTCTCAAGCTTTCTGGATGTAATTCTGCCCAGTATTAAAAGCTACAACACCTACTGAAAACAGGAAGGCTGAGCTTGTCCTGTATTTAAGAGGAAATTGCTGAATACTAGCACAACTGGATCTTATGATTGCTGAACTCTCCTCTTTTCCTAACCGCAATTGGTTGTTGTTACACTTAAGACTGGATCATGTAGGCTTTTACTGAAGTATTTAGAATAAGCACAACTCTTAGTTACTTGTTCACATGTTTGTGGTCATGCTGAGGAAAACTTTTTGAATATACGACGGGATTTTTCAGAGAAATCTAATGGAGTTAGAAAGCCAGTGTGATTGAGTCCTCTAACTCCTTGAAAGCTGTTTTCTTTCATAAATTTCTTTAAAAAGTTGTCTTAAAATTAACCATCTGCAGATGGATATGTCAGATTCTCCAGGCTTGAAGACCTGTATTGCCAAATGCATAATGTGATCACAGGACCAAAGTTCTGCAAGGAGAGGGGAGACTGCAAGGAGCAGTCAGGGGTTAAACACAGGCTCCCTTTTGTGCCCCTGGAGAGAACGAGAGGACGTGCCAATGCCATATGGAAAAAACTTATTCTTTTACAGCAACTATGTTAGAGCACAGGGTTAAGGGCGCTGCACTTGCAGAAGTTCATCACTCCCCATTTCAGCCTCAATTTCAAGCACTGCAACACTTCTCTGAAGGTTTACTTTGTTTATGCCAAAAACGCTGGTGTCTTGTGAAATAAGGTCATTGTAGATCCTACATCTTGCTTTTGCCCTGACAACTTGTCTCCACCCCTCCAACACCAAGGTCTGCAAGGCCCAGAAAATTAGGCTTTGTCCCTTGTAATCCTAAACTCGCATCCATTTATAACCAGAGAATAAAAGGCTTGAATTCAGTGTTCTTGTTATGGAAATAAGTTTTTATTCACTCAGTATCAACTGACAGTTAGAAGCGTATCTGATGTAATATGAATAAACTGTAGGCTGTTGACAGTAAATTATGCAACTATAGTCTCACATTCTCCTAGAAACAGTGCTTTTACAACGCTCAAGTGGCCTAATGGGGTGAAACAGCTACCAATATTCTCATTTGAGCTTCCTAATCATCCAAAGCCATGAGAAGTCCATGGTGATTGTTTCCCACTGCCCATGGTGGGCATCTCAGTAATAGGCATAGTGCATGGGATAGAGCCCATATGCAGGCAGGGGGATTCAGTTATAGAGGTCTTGTCAAACTTACCCTTATAAGGCAACATGAAAACATAGTACAGCCAAGTTTAGATGCTGTTTGGTGACAAGAATTTGTTTCTGAAGTTATAAAGTATGAAAAAAAAAACCGGATAGCTGTACCTTTAAAAAAAGACAGGTCACCCTAACCCAATGTACCAGTCTATTTTCTCTTTGAATTAAGTCTTTAAATATATATATTTAATTAATCTGTGCACTTTGAATTGCTGTTGGCTTGTAGCAATACTGTCTTCTACCCACTGCTTGGAAATTTCTAGTTGAATGGAATTTTTTTCATTGTAACAAAAAAAAGGCAAGTCAGAAAATTTGCTATAATTTCCTGTCAGTAACACAGAACTACAAAAACACTAGGCTAATAAAAATGATAATCCAAGTTTACAACTGTTAACAAGATTTCTGAATAGAAATGGTGCTATTATGCACAAAGAACTTCTATCATCACTAGAGGAAAGTAGTATAAAATTATGAGGTTTATTATTAGGGCCCTGTCATCCAATCAGAAATCAACCCATAATCTTGCTTGTGAAATAGCATAAGTTTTGGCATCTTCCCTCCCCTCCTATTAATAAAATATTAAAGAAATTTTATAGTTAGAAACTTTGATAACATAGCTATGTATTTTCTTTACAGGAAAAAGCTGGCATAATTCTTTAATTCTTCCACGTCTCCAACTCTCCATATAAAGTCACTGCAAGTCCGAGTTACACACAGCAGGTAGAACTGGGGTAAATCCCAGACTTACCATAGGCAATAATGATGGGATATCATCAGCGTCTTTCTCCTGAGAGAGGCCAGACTTTTCTCAGGACTCTACAGAAGCATTTAAGTACATGCCATAGCATGTCTTTCTCTGAATACGATTATTTATTAGCATTACATTTCTGATCAGCTGAATTAAGTATCATACAGTAATGACAAAATGCTTAGATTCTAACCTCTGATGGCTTTTTTTTTTCATTCTAGTAATAAAAGACTTTCACATTTCTGTTCTAACTGCATATTATTTACAGCATTATAAGGGGCTTGCTGTGTTTCCATTTGATTTAACAAATTAGCTATGGTCTTCTTTCAGCAAAAGCCACTTTTGTAGCTCTACATCACCAAATGAAGCAAGACTGCTGTACCTGGCTCAGTGTGGTCCCAAGACTTTGGTCCTTCCCCACTAGCTGACTGAAAACAGATTGGGCCAACACTTGTCAATCCATACCCCTTCCACAAACCTGGCAGCCAGTCACACGTCCTTCATCTGGTGGTGTGCGCGTGTTTCACTGGAGACTCCTTGGGACTCCTAACCCTGTGTAGAGTACAGAAAATGCTAAAAATAATCTAATAACTCCTAATTACTTTCATCACATCCAAGGCAATAGGAGCACACAGTATTTATCAGGTCACTAGATATGAAGTCAGACCCTAAATATTTTATTTTATTAAGGTGAACAGTAAAATATTAGCAAGAATGAAACAAAATGAAAAGAGAAGTAGAGCCCCAGAGAGCTCAGTTCTAGACTATAATTATCACACAAAGTCTTCCTTGGTTGCTTTGTCTTCCTCACAGACTCTGAGGCTAATAGCTTAGCTACCATCCTAAAGGCTGATGTGCTCCAAGAGCTCTTGGGGCCACATCTTTCCTGTTCCAGTTGTTGAAGACACAACTGTCATGTTCCTTGGGGAAAGTAACAAAGGAGAAGCAAGCCAAAAGCTCTGCATACCTATTTTTTTAATTTGCTTTCCCAAACTGGAATCTCCAGCTGCCACTGTACCCCCATATATATGTGTCTTCTCTCTGTTCATGGCATTTGGACACCAGAGCTAGGATTCATCTCACTGAAAATTAGATCCTAATACAGTAGGCACCTACATCTGAGCTAACCACCTCGGGGTCCCATTACAGTCAGAGGAAACAAGCAGGTGCTTTCAGGGAGTGATTTATCTGACCTATTTTAAACATCTATTTTCTTTGAATCCCACTGAAGGACATCACACTCAAGACTCAGATCATTTAACTGCCTCTCCTCCTCAAATTTTCTTAATTAACCGTACTAATGCATTGCTTAATTTAGACATCTTTTCCTCATCTGCTTGGCCTCTCTTGTAACTACTTCATGAGAACAGAGAGCTTTAAAACTCTGTAAATTACATACCTTGAAAAACAGTCATAGTACTCTTGACTTACCAAGCCTCATACACCTGGCAGTGGGCTTAAAACAAGGCTAATCATAGTGAAATTAGGACTGAATTGCATAGACAGGATAATGTCACTTACATATTTCATTAGTCCTCAAGGGCTGCTGGGGGAATGAAGCCACAAGTGCATTCCCAGCAGTGTGTTCAACGTACAATTAATATTGTTCCTCATGGCTACTTTTATTAGGCTGAACTGATCTAGTGAAAGGAGGTGCTGCAATTGGTTTATTTGTTCTACTTTGCAGACCAGTGGCATTTAAAAGTTACGCTGCAATGCTTTAAAAAAAACTGAGTCAGGAAACTCCATGAGTACAATGAAGTCTACCTAATTTAGACGCCAGCGTTTGAATGAGCTGAACCTTCTGATGTAAGTTCCCTTACCCAGAGGAACCTACCTGCATTCAAAAGCTTCCAGACAGACAATTTGGTTTCCTAAATTTGTACAGCTAAGGCTGAATTTACAGTGCTAAAAGTATCTGCTGGAGCGAGATCCCTGGATCTAGGTGTTAGAGTATACCTCACCTCCACGTTGCACCTGGCCATCAATGGAGAGGGTTGTTGTGTCCTCCTGGCCTTGTGCTTGGCCCCAGGCATGTGATTTTATGTCCTTCATAGCATGAAGGGTTGTGAGTGATGCTGGTGGGCTTACAGCCCACTTGAACAGAGGGTTAGAAGGAGCAGAGGGAGCCAGGGTTGGAGCAGCCTTGTTTATAAAGTCTAGAGGAAGTGATAGCTAAGTATGAACACACCAGCATCACATTCAGGTTTATCTCCAAGGAAAATGTGATTAATTTCAAAAGTAAACGTGTCAGCACATAAATATATTTCCCATGCTACATGCATTTGCATAGAGGTATTTAAGATGGGCCCCTGATGAAGATAGCTTGTGGACTGGAGCATCTAGAATTCCCTTGTTTTCCTTGCCAGGTGTTCTCAGATTCTTCTCCAGGCTCTGGGCATCTGTTGGTGTCACTACTGGTTTTGCCCTTTCCCCCTTCCAACCTAGTTTAAATCCCTCTTAATGAGTCCTGCTAATTCATGGGCAAGAGTCCTTTTTCTCCTCTGAGACAGCTGCACACCATCTGCCACCAGCCAACCTGGTGCCATATAAACCTCCCCATGATCAAAAACCTCAAAACTCCACTGTTCACACCAGCCTCTGAGCCACATGTTGATCAGGTGTGCTTTCCTGTTCCTCCCATATTCTTCCCTACTGCTAAAGAGGTTAGGACAACACTACCTCTGCTCCTGCAACCAGTTGCCCCAGTGCCCTGAAGTCCCTTTTGATGGCTTTTGGATTCCTCTCCTCAAGCTTGTCACTGCACACCTGCACTACCAATAGTGGGTAATAGTCCGAGGGTTTTACCAGGGTGTTTCCAGGTGCTGTCCCTAACCCGGGCTCCAGGGAGGCAGCAGATCTCCCTGTCCGATGGGTCTGGATGTCATATCAGGCTTTCTGTTCCCCTCAGAAGGGAATCACCTAAAACAATGACCCTCATTTTCTTAACGGAGGCAGTCGTAATGCATGGGGCTGACAGAGTTGTCCTGGGCAGCTCCCTGGATTCTGCTCCCTCTGCAATTCCCTGGCCCTCGAGTTCCAGACCCCCATATCTGTTCTGCAGGGGCAACTGGGGAGGGAGTGGATGCACCTACCTCGCCAAGCAGGCACCCATTTCCATTCTGCTCCCTCTCTTAAGTTCCTCCCTTCTGCCTGATGGCAAGAGGATGTGGGATCCACTGCGAGCTGCATATCCTCCATCTGGTGCCTTTTCCTCCGGGGTGGTAGGTTGGTGGAGTGAAGAGCACTCTCTTTCTCACACTCCCTCACACTCCTCAGCTTCTCCACTTCCCCCTTCAGCTCTGCCACCAGCTGAGCAGATCGTCCCCCTGTTCACCCCTCACGCAGGGGCCGTCTCCGCTGCCCTCAGGTACCAGTGACAGGCGCAGGCACTCCCTGCAGCCGGACACCTGGACAGCAGCATCCCTGAGCGGGAGGACCGCATGGGTCGCCGCGTTCCTCCTGGCGACGGCTTTCCTCCGAGCGGCCGCCATGGCTGGGCGGGCGGGCGGCCAGGCCGGCCTCGTCTGCGCCAACTGCCGCGCCGCGCTCCGAGTCACTGGCGCTCCCCGGGGCCCTTTAAATCTCCCGCGGTTGCTCCTGGCACCGCCGACGTTGCTTCACCCTCTGTCGCGAGAGCTGCAGCCTCTGGACGGGTCTCTCGGCTGTTTCTTGGTGTTCCCCGGGTCTGGGAACCTCCTTGTCCGCCTCAGCCTAGGGCTCGGCTGCCGGACTGACTCGCACAGCTGCTGGGATCGTCGTCGGCTGCCCCCGCCCTGGAAGTGTCCAAGGCCAGGCTGGATGAGGCTTGGAGCAACCGGGTCTAGTGGAGGGTGTCCCTGCCCATGGCAGGGGGGTTGGAACTGGATGGGCTTTAAGGTCGCTTCCAACCCAAACCATTCCGTGATTCCATGATATTGCAATATATAAATAAATCCACAGTGTGGCTGTGTGTTGGGTTTGTGTGGTGAGGTTTTGGGATGGCTGCTGTGAGAAGCTGCTAGAAGCTCCCCTGGCACCAAGTTGGACCCACCTCTGCCCACAGCTGAGTCAATTGGCTCCTCTGTGATTAACATATTTAAGTGGGAAAAACAGAGACCCCCAGAATGGGAGAGGAGTAGGGTGTGAGAGGCACCCAGGTCTATCCCCAGGTCAGTGGAGAAGGTGGGGAGGAGGTGCCCGCAGCAGAGGTTCCCCTGCACCCCGTGGTGAAAGGGCAGACTGTGCCATGGGAGGGCCCCATGCCAGAGCAGGGGGATGCTCCTGAAGAGCCTGTGACTGTGCGGGAAGCCTGAGCTGGAGCAAGCTGCTCCTGAAAGTCTGCATGCCTGTGGAAGGGAGCCACGCCAGAGCAGTTCATGCAGGACTGTCTCCTGTGGGAGGGACCCCACGCTGGAGCAGGGGCAGAGTGTGAGGATCCTCCTCTGAGAAGGAAGGAGCAGCAGAGAGAATGTGTGACCACAACCCCCATTCCCTGTCCCTCTGCACCACTCGGCGGAGAAAGTAAAGAAATGGGGAGTGCAGCTGAGCCGGAAGGAAAGGAGGGATGGGGGGAAGGTTTTTTAAATCTGTTTTTGTCTCTCGTTGTCCTAATCTGATTTGACTGGCAAGCAAATTGATTTTTCTTCCCGAAGTCAGGTGTGTTTTGCCCTGTAATTGACAGCAGTTGGTGAGCGATCCCTCCCTGCCCTTGTCTGGACTCAGGAGCCTCTCCTTGTATTTGTTCCTCCCCATCCCACCGTGGGGAGGAGTGAGCGTGTGGTGCTTGGTTTCTGGCTCGGCCTAAACCACAAAAGGTCGTTAGACACCACACTAGGTACCTAAGACATTCAGCAATATGGACACAGTTTACATCACACGAACATGATCTCCTTTAGGATTCATTTCTTTCTTCACTTCGGTAACCAAACCTAAGGCTTAAGTGTAGGTTTGGTTTAAGTTAGAGAAACTGGATTCTACCATTCATTTCAATATAAAATTATTGATCACCAGGCAAGCTGTCTATTCTGAACCTGAGTTTTGCAGTGTTTTGAAACAATAGTCTTTATTCAGGCAAGGACAGTATCTGGATTTTGAAGTGTGCAGAAAATGTGCTAATACAAAAAAGAACTGCTCACATAATGAAACAGCTGTGAACATTGGATTCGATCTCATACATGTGCTACTTTCAGTAATTAATGTATAAACACTGTACAAGTCACTGACACACTGAGCTATCCAGAAGGCCTGTTGCCTGCTTTTTGGATAACAAGAGACAGAAGTATAGATTAATAGTGGCTCTTAATCAATCTGGTGCAGTCAATGTTTTCCATAGGTGCTGCATTAATAAGCAGCTCTAGTAACATCTCTCTCTTGCTGTATCCTATGTCACTGACAATTATGAAGGACATGTGCATACTAAACGAAGCTTTTGCACTTGAGCAAAGAGCAATAGCAGCCTACCCAGTGTCACACAGTAAGAAAGACCACATTCACAGGATATTAAAGACTGGGTACTCTTGCTGAACAGGTTTACACATTTAAGCCTTGATCTTGCAAGGACTTACACACATGCTTAACCTTACACACTGCAAATGAAATCCTGGGCCTCTCAAAATCAATGACAAAACTCCACTGACTTCAAAGGGCCACTCCATGAATAGCCTTTTTGGCTTCAGTGCAGCCACACAGAGTGTAGAAGCATGTGTGTTGGTCTCCCAACCTTGCTTGCTTGCGTGAAGTCTTAAGAGATTGAAGGAGCTGCTAAGCGTAACTTTCAAAACATTTCTGTCTCACAACAAACCATAAACATTCAAAGATGTTTTCATGTTTGATCTGTGTTCTTTAGGGCTTTTGCCCAAACCTCATGGTAAAACCTGTGGGAGGGGTTTCTGCTCGAGAAGTCTCTGAGTAATCCATAGTGCAATACTTTCCCTGGCTCGCATTATACTCTGAGCAGGTTGTTTTCTTTACTTTCCAGAAGATCCAGCCCCAGGAGTGAGGTGATTATGCTGGAATCACATGTTTCTTTTTTAAAGAAAGAAAAAACTCTGTAGCTCACATGATTTTATAGCAAATCTGGGAAATATCTACTGAAATGACTTACAGGTCAGAAAAACAGTAATATATGATTTTGTGCAGGAACTAACTGCTGGTTTTCATCTGCTTGCTGCTAGTAATTGAGATAGCCTGTTGCAAAGTCGAGCAGCTGTCTCAGGATCTGTTGGAGACCAGAGACCAAATCCTGGCTCTGTCCCTGTGTGTAATACTGTCCCCTGACAGTGGTACCCCTTCAGCCACTCTGAGGAGTTTGGTGAAGAGCTGGGGAGGAGGGAAAGTGCGATTAGTCTTATTTTTCAGCATAGATCCCTTTCTACAGGAGGTGAATTCAATGATCTTTCCCCCTGCGCAAACCCTCTGGCTCTACAAATGATGCAACATGCACCCAACCCTGACAGTGGCTGAGATGCCGAAGCTGGAGGGGTCTTTGGCAGCCCTGAGTAACATCAAGGTGATTCAGTTCCAAGAGCAAATCTCATGCTGATAAATGCAGGTTTCATGAGCAAAACAGCTAATGACTGGTGTGCAGATACACCGTTGTAACTTGTGCTTGCTGGGAACTAAGAAAGTTTTGGTTATCATGTCCCTAAGCTGGCAAAAAGATTTGTGAGGACAATTATCCTAGTGTAAGTGTGCTGTAACAGGGTTTGGAAAAGAGATTTATAAAGTTTTGCATCCCAGTTATGCTTTAGGATAAGCCTGTGTTAGCATTCATGTAAGCCAAATTATCACTTCTCACCTAAATTGGTGCAGTCATTTGAAAAGAAGAGTAGGCTGGGTGAGCCCAGTGAAGCTTTTTTTTTTCTATTTCAGAGTTTTCATCTGACACATTTCATTGCTCTAGCAGCAAAAAAAAATCCCCAGACTTCACCTTATTTTTTTTTTGGCTTTTACTGTAAAGGTATTTTAATTTTATCTTCATCGTGCTCCTGTACTAATGGGCTTTACATATTCCCAGCAAAGTCCTGTGTGAAATTCTTAACCATAGAGATTACAGAAATTTACTGCTTCACTGGCATGGTCAAGTTGCCACAAAATTGCATTTGTTAACGTAGCTGTGAAAACACATGGCACCTGCCATCTCAGAGCATAAGGATATTAAATATGGCTGGGAAGAATATAAGAATGCCTATAAAATGGGGCTTGGCCATGTCAGTTTAGCTTCAGGAAGGAGGCTGTGCTATAAAAACCTCACCCATAATTGGACACAAGTGACAGGTTTACTTAACTAGTGTTCACAAATGAACGAGAAATGAAAATGTTCTGCCTTTCTCACCCTAGAAGAATGACCATGGCAGATGTTAACACTGTTGAGAACAGCTTTATTGTAAGTACAGGTGAGACAAATGGGAGATTTATTAGTCTGGGCATCGAGGGAAGGGGAGGGAGGGTAAAAGTCGTATCCAGTGCTGTTTCAAAGAATTGTAATGTACATTACCAAACACGTTGCATGGCACACAGAGTGCTCTAAAAACGGGGGCTGCTCTGTGTCCACGAATTCATGAGTATGCCTGCTTTCTCGTTTGTTTTTTAAGTACCCAATACCCAGAATCACAAATTGTACATGATTCTGCTTTTTGTTTCCCATTCCCTACCCTGTACTCATTTAGGTGAATGCAGATCTCTAACTTCAGTGATAATACGATGTAATCAATGACTCAAAGTCTGGGAACTCAGTGACCTGCGAAAGAGTAAACAAGAGGCAATGTTGTTTTTCTCTGATGAAAGTCCTGAGACAAGGCTTGATCCAACGCCTGCTAGATCCTTTCTGTTCATTTTAATGAGCTTACAATTGGTCCCTAACATAATGTGTATTCGATAGAAATCAGCACTGGTGGTTCAGGCACTGATCCAGTAAAGCCGATGATTATGTACTTAAGATTATGGCATGGGAATAGTCCCAGAGAAGCCACTGCAACCACAGAAATGCTTAAAGTTCGGCAAGTAAGTAAATGTTTTGATTGTGGAGTATCATCATAATTTTTTCAGTCAATCCCCTCTGCCAAGCAAACTAAACATGTACAGTTTCTGGAAATCCAGCATCTTGAATGCCATAAACATGGTGATATTCAGATTTGTACCCAATTTTTTAGCTGCTTTATGCTTCTTTATGCCCAGATACAGCAAAACACTTTACTGCAATTGTGTTGTGAATAGGAATATTTGCAGCTTGAAACTCAAAGCTCCTTCCCCTTTTACACTCAGGGTACACTTGAATGTGGTGCTGCTGTCGGATTGTCAGTCCCATTTCTAATAACATTTTTCAATTTATAAGAAGTAAAACTGCTTGCATTAAAAGAACGAAAACCTTCTTCTCCAGGGTTTGCCCCGAACACTTTAACCAGGTGCTTTCTTAGAAGAGCTGCTTAAAGGCAGATTGGGCTTTTGTGCCATGTGGAGCATGTGTTGTTTAACTGCTTCACTTCAGCTCATCCCATTTAACTAGAGGATACCGTATTTCTGTATTACCTTCCTTTCATGAAACCTGTGATATTCATCAGGTTTTTCAGGTAATGCTGTTTACAGCAAACACTGCCTATGGTGTGTCCAAAAGTTTCCTACTGTCAGAAGCATAAGGGCCAAATTGAAAATATTGGTTTGGGAGAATGTAATCTTTTCAGTACAGACTTTGGTCAGCATGATTGTGTTCAGTGTAAGTGCCCAATAGTAATGATGTCCAGGCATAGGGCCAAATGCTAAAACTGCCCCCAGAGTGAATATACTCCTGCTCTGCAAGAGAAGCAGTAAAGTGTGATCATATTCTGGCCAGCAACATCCAAAAGCACAGCTCCCCATGAGGATAAATCTTGCCAGGAGTATGAATAAGCTGCATTGAGGCTATGCATTATGGCACTTGCTGCATCAGGGACTGCTAAGTAACTCATAAATAAGTAGTCTCTGCTGCCCCCCAACTCCTGTATCAAGCTTCAGAAGGTACTTACATAGGTCCAAGCATTAAAGGCTTGCATAGTGGCCTCAGTGGACTTTAAGAAGCGCCAAAACAGAGGTGGCTACTTTCCATGTCCCGCTCCTTCAACTGGCTGTAATTTTTCTGGCAAGCACAAATATACAGCGCCTAGAAGGATTTGGCTTCTATCCTTCAGTTCATATTCATCATTTGGGTTGCTACAGTGAAGTTATGAAGCCAGGAGCTCCTGTTATGGTAGGATAAAGACTCACCACAGCTGAAATCTTTATTAATAAATGAATTATGAATAAACTCAGGAAAAAATACACACACTTAGTAAACTCACCAGCCATCTTGTATTGGCCACACAAGTTTATTTATACCCACATCAGAACTACATTAACATGTAGGTTTTTTACATTAGTGCTCATCTTAGACCTTTTTCTTGAGAAGGACTTAAGTTCCACTCATATAAGCCTGCCAGACTTTCTACTGATATAAATCAGAGTGACCCCTTGAAGACTGTTGAGCATCTGCCCCAGAATGCCAAATAATAGTCTCTAGAGCCTGACTAATCTTTAAGGATGATAGAAGTTGTCCAACATGTACAACTTTTTGTGTAACAAAGACAAAATAATTTTAGGCAGGAATTCTCACACTAGGGATAACCATATTCTGTAGGGCTGTAGTATATGTCAACTGTGTTCTTGCAGCAAAGCATCCTGTCTTGTTTTAGAGAATTCATAGTTGCTTATATGGACCAGTAATTTAAAGTTTTGTGAAGACAGTAGTAGCCAATATAATAAAGTTTACGAGCATTAGACTTCTGTATTGTTCTATACTGTATATCTGTATTAGCAATTCTTCCAGTTCTAACTGCTGACATACAAAGATCCAGATGTTGCTTCTTCGCAGCAGAATTGCAAATTCTGGGTTCAAATAAGACAGTAAAGGGATTTTCTGGAAGTCAATACTTTGTCTATGTACTCCTTTACTTCATATATATTTTTCTTGCCTTTTAGGACATTCCATAATCTACTGCACAGATTGGAAAAATCTGCACTTTTGGGAAAATATGCAAATAACATCAGTTGCTGTGTTTATCAAAAGAAAAAACTGTATAATCTAGAGCAAGGATAATCAACCCCTTCTGTATGTGAACACAAGCTGACCACCATAAAACAGGAAAACGTTGTCATAGTTAAATTTTCTTTCTGTCCTTCTCTTTCAACAGTAGAAGAATATACTTTTGTGCTGTAGCTACTTATCTTTGGTGAATACAAGATTGAGCATACAGAAGCGGTTCTTCTTTCTATTAATTCCAATCAACTTCAGGCCTCAAACTATTAAAAACCTCAGGCAAGATTTTCTCATGTAGTATGTTCACAAATTCATATGAGTTAGTCTTTAAAGATTTTACTAGGACAAAAATTATAATCTATGAACCCTACTAGTTGTTTATCTTATATTAATGTATATCTTTGCATAAGTTTCACACAATACATTAGGACAAAATAAATGACAATGAAGCAGGACAAGAAACACTTCAAAAAGAACAAATTTTCACATGCTGCAAAACTTTTTTGGGAAAATTAACTCAAAAGATCTACCATGCCGCCACGTGTCTTTATGCAGCTTCATTCGTTGCCTTAAATTTAATCTTGCTGAGCAAGGAAACTTGTTCTCAGGGAGGTAATAAAACTGGTTTTGAAAGTCCTGGTGATAGTGGTTTGTGTTACTGTGTTGTCAGTAACTTACTTATGGGCATGCCTCTATAATTGTGCCAGTACTATGGAATAAAACAGTCAAGGACCACCCTGTAGCCCCAAGGCCTGTTGGCATGGCATAGCTCATGTTTATCTGCCTACACTCCCTGCAACCCCAGACAGAACTGATAGCATCCAACCTTGCTGTTGGTACCTGCTCTCCCTCACCCCAAGCTTGAACATTGGGAAGGAGAGTGTTGGAACAACCTAGAGGTCTGTAGGGGCACACACTGTCAACTAAAGGTCTATGAATGATCAGGCAACAGTGCTTAAGCCACAGCACTCGCCTTGATATTTTTCTTAGTATAGACATAAGTACTAGAAAAAACAGAACAAAGGGACTACTCTGTCCAGACTACTCACCCACTCTGATTTGAACTTCAGACAAGTGGAGTTTCATACCTTGCCAACCCTCTTATAGGGGACCCGAAAAGAGGAGATGGGAACAATTGCTGTCAGGTGACTGTGCAGATTAAGTAGAATGTTTTCAAGTATAAAAGTATATCCCTAACCCATGTAATAAAAATTCAGTATGTGGCTATACCTACAGGACATCCCTGAACCATGAAGTTTTTGAAGAAGTAAAGCTTGCTTTACTCTTACAACCTGCTCTGGGCATCCACTATTGACCACTGATAGGAACAGGACAGTGAGTTGGATAGACATCTGATCTAACGTGGTGCAACCCTGGGGCAGAATCCTCCTGTTCCCTCAAGGGGCATGGGCAGAGGCAAGGAAACTTTCTGTCTTCATTAGAGGAAAGAAGACTGACTGTTAGCTGGTGGTACACAGCTAATGAGACCTGATGAGGGCTGCAGGAGCGGAGCTGGCTTTCAGACCAATCATATCTGTATCCATCCAAATAAACACACTAGGTACTCATCAATATGCCCTTGTCCAGAAGCAAATGGGATTCTGAACAAGCATCCAAAGATATAAAAGCATGAATATACTCATGATGTTGCTTCGGAAAAGTCAGCTGCATTCATTTAACAGAACAGGAGGGGGCAAGGGAGTGAGGGTTGTGTTATTCTACGCACTTGAAATGTCAGTTTAGATAATTTTTCTAATTGTGTCTTGATATTTCACTGCTTTCCATATTTCCCAAATTGATTATTAACAAATAAACAGATCTTTCTTAGCTGTCTCTGAAATAATAATGGCAAAGACTGCATTGCATATGCAGGAACTCCAATTTAGGTGAAAATTATTTCTGGCAATGCAGCAGGTGGCATCATGCAGACACATCTACTTATAATGCTACTTCTTTCGGTGTGTTTTGTGCAAGCAGCCATGGCAGAACATGTTCCAATGCTGGGTTTATTACATGAACAATACAGACCACCAATAAGTGTTATGTGGATGGAAAATAAAAACATAAAATATGCATATAATGTGATGATGTGAAAATGCACATAGGGGACCACGTCACTGCACTTTCCTTCAGAGGGGCTTTGGCAGGCTCCCTAAGTAGCTGGCCAGTTTAGAATAAGTAGTGTCATAAGACATGTCCCAAAATTTAATATAATTTGGATTTATCAATACCAGGCTCCTCTGAGGAAAAATAAGTCCTCTTTCCACAGAATAGATAAGTCTTCTCAGAATATTTTTCAGACAGATTCTCTTTTGCACATCTCTTTGCCAACTGGAACCTTTTGATCTCAACATCCTTAGTGCCAAATTCTTTAATGGTGTAAATGAGTGAAACTCCACCTAAGGCAGTGGAGCAGATCCCATTTACACCTGCAGAGAACTTGGCTTTGATTCTGTAGCCAAGGAGAGATTAAAACCATTGGTTCTAGTAGATTTGTTAGCCCATAAAAATGCTCTCCATCTCCAGTTGCAGATAGCTGTGTTATCCAGTCCAAATGTGAGAAGGAAAAGCAGCAGAAAATGCTCTTGAGGGGGTGAATCCTGGACAGGGAGGGTGTTACACTGGAGAATTTAACAGGATTTTGTGACCTCTATCATATGATCGAGTCTATATTATTATCATTTTGATTCTGATCTCTTCACTTGCTCTCTGTGAAGCTTTTTTCCAGATCTACTAAAATGAATCACTTATTCCAGATTGCTCTTTGAAGAAGGCATCCAGTGATACATCAGAGATTAAATGAGTCACTCATGATGGATTGTGCTTCATGGCTTTATATACCACAGAAAATTTTGCATTTTACACTACCTTGTAAAATAACCATTTATCTAAGTAAACATATTGACTCCTTTTGAGTTCATATGAAAACTATCCTGGGTTGTGAATCTTAATTTAGCAAGCTCTTGACAGTCAGGAAAAAAGACAGCGAACAATGATGGAGAAGAATCAGTTACTTAAATGCCAATAGAAGGAGTTTAAAAAATGAGCTCAAAGTAGCAGATCAGTTTGTTCTCCGGTGTCTGTCTGGACAGGGGTACACCCTTGGCAACTTCTGCCACCTTTTCCCCTCTCAAACAAAAAAAACAAACAAACCAAAAAAACCTCCACCAGCTTTAGAATTTGTGGCTAGTGTTGCAATTATACACTGTTATGGTGTTATAATTTTCTGGGAATTCTACCTCTTATCTTTCCACATTTACTGTAGGTACCAAAGCAAGATAGCTCTCTTCCAAGCATCTCAGTTTGCACATCTGTTATATGGAAATTATACGTGTGAGCCAGATTCTCTCTGGGGTCATTCGGTGTGGGTCACCATAACATTTAACAACCTGGTGTAGTGGAGGGTGTCCCTGCCCATGGCAGCGGGATTGGAAGTAGGTGATCTTTAAGGTCCCTTCCAACCCAAACCATTCTATGCTTCTATGAGCATTTAGACATCTGACACTGGTAAAATCGGTTCAGCACAAACGCACCCCAATTCCTCTTCTGAGGTGAAAGTGCAGAAGACATAAGCACTGTGCAAGAATGCAGTTCAAGAATAGGGTTATAATGACCTCATCCCAGGCCCCTTGGAAAGCCCTGTATTTGTCTATCTAGGGAGCAGGAGTACAGGTTAGCACTAATGGGGTCTTGCCCAGCTTTAAAAAAAAAAAAAAACAGGTTAGCTTTTCTTGTACCTGACCATCTCTACTTGTTACCCCAGACTGCACTTAATTGGTGTACCTGCCTGATTTTTGTCCTCTTCACGTCCTTTTCCTGCTATTTACACCCCTCTCCCTCACAATAGGGTCTAAGATGCTGAGTGCAGCGTTGACTTCAGCAAGCTTTGGATCAGACCTCTAATCATTTCAAGCCTCCGACTAGCTGGCTCTAAGTATTTAGGATGAATCATCTCAGAGACAAAGGAGAATTATCAGAGAAAAGTATTATCTTATATATTTCCGCTTCCCCAAAGATTTACTCTTCAAAAAACCCCATTGTCCTATATGTAATGTAAAATAATTCACCGTGGAGCAAAACATTGTATCATGATACAGATCTGGGCAGTGATTGAAATAATAACAGACTGTTTAATTGCTAAATTACAGTGGTGATATTATGAAATAACATATTATATCCGCATTTATAATAAATTAATCCATCATGATTAAAGGTCTCTCAATGAATACCAAATGAATTAATACATGATTGGCCTTTATAAGTATAAGCCTTTAAAATTATGCAGTGTTCTGCAAGCAGCTAACAGTCCACAGAATAAAGTTGCAATGAGAAAATGTGTCACAGAGAAACTTCTCTACATTTCATGCAGAACACCTTTTCTTTCAGAACATTTTTGCATTGAATTCGTTAGCAGTTATGACAGATAGTTTTTAACAGGAGAAAATATGTCCATAATCACACAATGTTTGGGGGAGAAGGGAAAATTACCACAATATGACTAATTTTATGAAAGACATCTGTCATTTTCTACTGTTGTAATACAAGCTGTTTAGTAAGTAAATTTAATTAACCATATTTCTCATTTTAAAATGGGGAAAAAAAGGCTTTTACAGCATGCCAGGAGCACACCCCTTGAATATAGTTGTTTAATGTGCCCAATTACACTGAATCATCAAATTTTCTGAACCTTAAATATCTCTAATTAATTTGTTTCCACATTGTTTTTCTATATACCATTTTGCAGCCATTTTTACTGTGTAGTTTATTGTTGATATTACTGTTTTAGAATCTCTGCTTAAAACTGAGCCTTTCTGGTGCTCAGTGTCATACATAAAGTAAGAGGTTTCTACCAAAAATTTTCCCATTGAAAAAGAGACTTATAAAGAGTGAGAAGTAGAAAGGCAGGGAGAGCAGGTGTATCTGCCCTGGGTTATGAATAATTCAGTGAAACATCTGAGTCTTGGTCTAGTATTCTATCAAATACTAGACCACACTATACTTTTGGCTTATAAAATGATACAATTGTAAATTAAGGGTAATCTCTTGCTTAGGAATGTGAAATTCCCTCTGTTGATCATGATAGTTGCAGACCTGATAGGCCAGTCCTTTATTAATGAGGATAATACGGTTCATTTTCACAAAATACTGATTTCCCTTACTTTCTGGAACTTACAGAATATATAAGGATGGTCTATAAAGGCCTTCTATTAATAATATGCAGAAGCTTATGCTATAACATGGTTCCCAAAAAAACCCCTGCCAGAGTTTATGCAGTGTTTTTCCAATGATAGGAAACCAACCAAGCAATCAACCAAAAATTTATTTCATTGATGTCAGTGTAAATCTGGGGTAGTTCCACTGACTGTGTTTTAATCTACCTAAGATCAAACTCCGGCTAAAAATCTTAATTCAACCTCATTTAAAACAAATACTTAAATAATGCTAGAATAGTCGATTGTAACTTAACACAGCATGTTTTCCACATACTTAAAGTACTCTTAAGAATACTTAAGCTAGCAGAAGCTACTCACTGCTTAAACAAAACCTCTTGGTGAATTTCTGATGTCAGTGCACCTTCTGAATTCTGCTCCTAAATATAAGCATCCTCCAAAATTTAATAACTGCTGCTTTTGTACACAGGGTAAGACTTCCTCCCTATTCAAAATAAAACAAAAGCAATCACTACAAAGAATACCCATGACCATTTCCTATGAGTGTGCTGAACTGTACAGAATTTCACCAAAGAAAGCAAGCTTTTTCTTTTTTTCCAATTTGCTTTCGTTTAAAAACCTTTACATAGGTTATGTATGGAGAGCACAGCATTAATTGTGGCAAGTTTTTGTTACCCTAACCTTAGATTTAGGAAGTCTAATTGTACATAGTATGTGTTCGATACTTAAACAGCCTCATTCACTTAATAGTGTGAATAAAGTTACTAAGTGTGAGGAATAAGTCAGTACAGAAAATAATAGATTGCTTATTGGGGTGGAATAATCATGGGGATAGGATGGGGAAAACTGAAGCACTTTGGTTATTCTCATGTACATATGAGCGTTGTAAATCTGCTAGAACATCTGTAAGCTTAAACACTGAATCTAGACCAGGGTTTTCCTCCACACTGTTGCAAGAGGATAGACTTCGATAACTCCAGTAAATGCCCCGTTTCCTGCGTAGGGCCTTTAGATGAGTTGTAGTGGAGAAGGGTCAGAAAGTTGGTGGAAAATTATGAGTCTAAGAGTTGATATGTGGATTTAAGCATCTTTTTTGTTCACAGACTCATTGTATCCCCTTTAACAAGACTCTCAGGGCAATTTTCAGGCAGTATGAAGTGCCTGTGTATGGTCAGCGGGGAGAATTGGCTGCTTCTGAGGAACAACTGATGCTTTACTAAGGCACTATGTAAAGGGCCGCTTAGGAAGCCAGGAGAAAATATTACATCCAAAGCCTTGTTTACAATCCAGGCCATCTGAATATAGCTTTTAGATTCTCTTTGCTTTAATTCCCCATTTATAAAATAGCAATTTCTAAATGTCCAGGACAGGTAAATGCAATGGAGCTTAGTATTAGAGGATATATGATTATCTATATTCGTATCTGTGCTATACAGATCGAAGAAATACGCAGTTCAGCATGTGATGCATGCAGACATGAAACAAACGCACCCTGAGGGGTCAGCAGCAGAAAGGGTGTTAGAAGCTCGAAGGAATTTTATCTGAGCAAAGGCAATAGGATCAAGCTCAGAGACAGAACAGCTTTTAAGTGAGCACAGACAATCCTGCAATTAATGGAGACATATCTACTCAGTATTACAGTACAGCCAACCTGCATCCTTGGCTTATTAATTTCTCCCACTAGTACAAGTAGGTTGACGTCTTCTAAATTAAAAACAGTTCTGCCTTAGGAAGAATTGCCAAAGAATTTGTACATTAGAAGTCTCAGGAGATGCAACTCTTGCATGCTGCCTTCGCTGGGGAAGAGTACAAGCTTATCCTTCAGGAAGTGTCATCTGCCAGTTATGACAGCTACACATTTGTATTCATTTATGAATTCACCATTTACAACTGTGGCTATTTAACACAACAATTCCCTGGAAAATCTTTGGACTCTGTGTTTGCATAATAAGAAAAAACTTTCAAGAACAGCTCTTCTCCATCCTCCTCTTCTGCTAGTACTGTTTTGTACCAAATTAATTTTACACAGGAATAATTTAGGACAGCATTTGGCAGGATCATTCTGGCCTCTGTGCATGTAGGAAACTTGTGAATCTCCTAAAATCTTGCTATAGGGGACAACATTTCTAACTGGGTGTATTCAGGAGAATTGATTCTGTTATTCTGGAGAGTGAATTGTAGTCTGTGTAGTCTGTCACCTGGGCAGATACAACTGTTAACTGGAGCAGGGTTCCAGGTACTGAAACTCTGTTTCTGATTCAACCAGAGATGTTCTGAGTGACCCTAAATAAATAACTTAATCTAGCTGGTTCTTTGTCTTTGTATAATGTTAAAATACAGCTAGGATTTCTTCTTCTTACAGGCATGCTGTGGAAAAGCAACTTATTCATAACTCTGAGGTGTTTAACTGCTCAGTGTCCACTCCACTGTGTATTTGGTCTATAATATGCATTGCTTCCTGAAGTTGAGCCATAGCATATGAGTCCACCTAGGTGTTAGCTCTAGCTCTTACGGGTGTATTCCCTTGGACAGCTGACGTGGTGGTGGCCGTCTGTGATGTTAGCTCATTGACGGCTTTCAACCAAGTGGTCAAGTACGAAAGAAAAGGCTACCTAGCTCTCCCAAGACAAAAATGAAACAGCTAAGTATAAAACTTTCCTGTGATGGAGAACCAAAAATCTAAATCTTACCTTACTAATTTTGCACTATTGCAGTTGTTTTCAACAACTGTATGTAAATATTTATATGCTCATATAAAAATGTTGATCCGAAGAAGGTGTTTCCATGAGGCTGATTTTGTCTTTTTCATTCTTGGCTTCTCTGTTCATTAGTGGGGGGGGGAGGGGGGGGGGGGGGGGGGCATTGATGGAGGAGGTGAGGATGTCAGTTTGGAGGGGAACAGGTATTATTTTGGTAGAATATTAGTCTCTGAGAAGTACAGGGAAGTAAATGAAAGAGAGCTGTTTGTGGACTTGTGCCTCAGAAAAGGTGAAGCAACATGCTGCTTAGTGCATATGCAATAATGAGAGATTTATGAGGAGGAGAGCAGGCTACAAGAATAGACCACATTAATCTTCTGCTTCAAACTCTCCTCATTAATCTCGCAGTAATCAACTACAGTGGTCAAACAATTAGAATATTCCTTTGGGCTGGTTTTGCCATGATTTTACAAACTCCTTAAAGAGCTTCCAGGAAAAGAGATTCTCTGATTCTCTTTTTCTCAACTTCCTATGTTCTCCTATACGGGATGCAGAAAATTCCTAACCAAGCTGTAGGTTTGCAGTAACATGCATCATCACCATAACTTCTTTTTACTTCTACCTGCAAGTCAGTGTCCATTCCTCATGGCTCCCACCTTCCTTTCTTATTTCCCTTCTCTGTAGCTAATGAGACATAACAGAGATGTAACTTGTGATTGTTACCTGCTGATTAACCTGAACCCGAACATCATGAGTAGGTGCATTTGCATTCGTAACGTTGAAATAATGCCAGATACCTGAATAAGCATGAACATCGAAAATAAAACCAAACAGAAAAACCCCACTCACTAGATGATACTCTTTCCTTTAACAATCTGTATGAAAGGAGATTCAGAAAAGATATTTAACCATCCTGAACTGTTACATGTAAAGACAGCAGAAGTGCAGCACGCTGCTGAAACCATCCAGATAACTTGGCAGTATCTCAGTAAAAGATTGGGCTAATCACTAGCCATTGAATTTTATTCCACGTCTGAATTTCTTGGCTTTGCTGTACTGCAAACGTTCAGTAAGTCTTTTTTTTTTATGATATTCAGTTATCTTTAAAAATACCTTTCAAAGAGTGGAGGCTCTGACCAGATAGGGATCACCGACTCCATGGAGTCATTTTTCTTCACAGAATAGTAGAAGTAGCACTGTCACAACAGCAAAATTGTATTCTATCCAGGGAGTAAATATATTGATTGCTTACTTAGCAGAACTAGCGAACAACGCACATTACACCTATTCTCTGCAGCTTGCGCTGACTTCCAATTTGCTTTTGGATGTTGGACTTGATGTATAAAGCCATGGGTTTTGTGCCTGTTACTGTTTTAATTCTTTGCCCCTCCTTCCTGTGTCCTGCCAGTAGAAAGCAGTTGGGATCCATCTACTAACAGTCTCCGTGAACTCAGAGGGACCCAAGCTTCTCCCATACAAAGTACTTCTCCTGCTGCCCCAGTAATTGTAACCCGTTTGGTGTCTGGTACAGAGACTATTTACTCAGATAATTGTCTGGGGAATGAATGTAGCCTGAGTTGAGATCACCCATAGGAGTTTATTATTTGACATTTTTCAATTTGGTTTGCAATCATCATTCTTGTGAGTTCTCTGTCTATGACCAGTGGTTTGTACTGTGGTAGTTTTTTTGGGTTTTCCCTATATAAAAAGGATATGACAGGGCTATAGGTCTTCAGATCAACCTGAACTCAGTTTAGCAGTGACCACTGTGACAGTGAGAGTGATACTGTCTAGACACATGGTTCCTCAGTTGCTGTGGTGAAAAGATTGAAGTTCTCAACCTAAAACCAGCATCTGTGAATGCTGCTCTGGTGGTCTGAGCAAGGAGCTCCCAGATCTGAACTCAAGAGAAAAACCCCCATTTAAACAGTCTTTGCACCAAGGTACTGCTCAGTCACTTTGGAGAATCTTGCAACTCTTCCTCTAATGTTGCCTGTGCATTTTGGGAAATGTAGAGCTTCAGATGTTCCATGCTATTAGCTGCGCATCTCCCCGATACACACATTTTGAAACGCAGTTGAGTGGATCAGCAAATGAATGTTTGGATAAGCAACACACACTTGATGTTTTGTTAGTTTTGCTCTGCCTTTGAGAGTTTTTTTCACTCAACCCGTGGTTTCCCTCATGAACCAATATGCCTATGATATGGAATTCTTAATATGTGTCTCCCTAGGATTTAACGTGGATGGAGAAATCCTACTTGACTACAAGGTGTGGTACGGGATTTCTGGTAGTGCGCTGACTAGCAGATGCTGGAAAGCACCCGCATAGAACCCACTGAGCTCTGCCGGTCTCTCTGTGTCTGACCACTTCACACCCACGCTGACTGACCGTGTGGAGACTTCAGCCTGTTAGCTTCAAAGTAGCTTTTGAAGCTGAAGTTTAAGGTGCTTTATTTGCCTAATGTATAGCTCGCTCCTAGATGCAGCCAACTTGTGTGTCCGTGGCTTCTCCATAAGTTACAAGAAGACCAGTGTGCACGTAGAACTTGCACAGATTCTACTCACTCAGACCAGCTGCTGTGTGAATGTACCTTCGGCCCATGAGATTGCTGGAAATTTCTAAACAGTGTGAGTTTGCATTAGGAGAAACTGCATTGCCAAAGAAATCTTTTATTTAATTGATTTCAACAGAAATTTTACTGTAAATATCTCATTTAGGTAAAAAGCTGTCACCCCAAAATAAAAATGTGGCTGGTTGCTATGGTACTCTACCAGGTTGTGGGAAATAGGGGAGTTTCAGCACAGGAAATGAGTTTGTGTCTTCCTAGGCATGGAAAGCTTTGACCAGTCGTGGTTTCACCCTAAGGTAAATGATTTTAATCCCCCACATTTTCTGAAATGGGCAAGCTATCCAGATACTCCACTGATTGCAAATGTTTGTGTCAACTCAAAAAAAACACCTAAAAAACTTTACTAGCGAGCCCAAACCCTCAAGACAAGGTTTGTATTTTTGTCTTGCAGACAGAGATAACCTTTATCTTGGTCTTCTTCGAAAACAAGGCTTATATGATAACACTGCTTGTCCTCCAGGCCCCCATAACTAATAACTTCTGAGTCTATGAGCAGTTTGACAGCCACTCTATATTTTACACCAGCAACTGGTTCTGCATGCACAAAAGCCAGGACTAGTCCCAGTGTCTCTTGCCTGCCAAGATGTCACGGCATGGACCAGTCCATACCTTAGTTGGGACAAGCCCAGGGCACAACAGGGATGCAAATCTGCAGGATGTTTGGCTTTATTAATTCTGCAGCTCACACGGCGGTTTGTGGGGTGGGAGTGGGATGTGGGTTGGTGAGAAGGGATTAAATATTTTGTATTTGGAGAACCCCTCAAAATGGCATGTAAAGCAAATCCTCGGCTCTGCAGAGTTTCCTGGGAAACGACTGTCCCAATCTTTATCGCGGCTTATCTCCCGCACAGTGTCCTTTTAGCGCGTGCACGCCACTGCCCAATCAGACCACCGAGCTGCTGCGTTATCGCGGCTGTAAGCCCTCTCCTCCTCGCTCTGCACGAGCAGATAAATGGGAAGCAGGTGTGTTGTACCCGGCATGCTAACTGAGTGAGCGCTCCCCAAATCTGCTTCTTCAGCTCTCCCTTTTATCTTGTCTTTAACACCAAGCAGCCACCGCTGATAACAAGCAGATTAAAAACACTATCAGATTAACATTTTTATGTAATAAATGGTCAAGAACCTCACATTAAAAGAGTATCTTTCCTGGCATTAAGCATCCTTCACTCACCCAGGAAGCCTTTATCAGCTTGAACCTGCTCTGCTCGTTGCATAATAAATCTCCAAACCCTGATTTCATCGTAAGGAAATTCTTCATGAGGACAGCAGGGAGCTAAATGGATGACTGTGTTTGAAAGGAAAATCAAGCAGAAAGATTAAAGTGCTGGTCTTCTTTAGTTTAAAACTATCTCTCTGTGCTAAATCTTTTATCTGGGGGATTGCTTAGTTTGGATGTTCTGTAGTGTGACACAGTTTTTTGCTTTCTCCAGGGAAGCTCAAATTTAGCTCAGGTCAGATTTACTCCAGATAGACTATTTTTTAATGAAAAGTCACTTTTTTTATATATCTTTGTCTCAAAACAATGCTCTGATCCATTCGCCCTTTCCAAAACTCTAACATTACTATTGCCACTTCTGTTTTGTGTGCTCATGTTACTCATTTTATCTTTGACATTTCCTGGCTTGTTTAAAAACAAAGTACTTCTCAGGCCAAACATTGGACTTCTGAAAAGGTGGAAAATTTGAAAAAAAACTACTTTGATAAACATGGCTATGGTAAATGTTCCACAGAAAATCCTGTAGAAAATAAGCAAGGGTCATTCTGAACCCTGCCAAATGGAAACACACTTGCAAGTCAACTTGAGTAGCAGTAGCCTTACAAGTAAAATGTACTCAGAACATTAATCCATTTACTTCAGGGTAAACCCAGCGATACCATCATGGCAGTTGCCACTAACTTGCATTACTTTGGTTGTAAAGGAATCAAGACTGGGGGTGAAAAGAATTATAAAAAGACCCCATTTTTGTGTAAGTACAACCCCAAAGAATGAGGGCAAGGAGCGATGTTCAAGGTCTGATGTTTGCACCACAACTGCTGCACCTCTCGTAGACAAATAAAGCTTCTGAAGCTCTGGCATCTTTACATGAGCACAAAAGCCACAATGAGAAGTAAAAAAATATAAATAAATAAAATATTCTTGTAAAATATCTCTCTGGTAGACTGAATAAATGCAAAATTGTCTTGCACAGAAACATTGCTTTTTTGCATAGTGTATCCATGTTAAAATATGGTGATTTAATGAGGTTTTCAAGAAACAACTGTCCCAGAAACAGTTTTATATTCATTCAGTGCTCTGTTGCTCCTCAAGATCTTCCTTGAAGATAATCTTCAGTCTGCTTTAGATATACTTTAACCTAGGCTGGCTGGCACAGTCCCAAGTTGCTTGACTAGTGTTGCCTGATAGATTTGATTTTCAATCCTGAGATTATTTTTTAAAAACGTATAGTGCCTGAAAGAACCTGAATTCTTTTCTCTTCAGGATACTGGGCAGCCTCTCTCCTTTATTACAGAGCTGTGCAATACTCAGACTCAATCACTAATAACTTTCCTATACAGTTTTCTTAAAACTATGTGTAAACCTTAGTACATTGCCATGTAATAAAACATTTTTTTCAAACTCAGGTGTTCAGTCACCTTTGGGAGAAGACTAAATCTTCACCTCTGAAGATGTCTCTTTCTGGTTGCAAACTACTCCAGTAATCCCTGGAGGAAGCACCATTTTCAATATCATCCCAGATGTAATTTGGGCCAGTGCCCTAACCTCTACAGTTAAAAAAATACTAGATTTTTCTGTTACTGTTTTAAAGGAGTCACCATTCAGATACATATGCAAATTAGCAAATTGTCCAAATGCACATCAATATAAAATGTATAGGGAGCCAAACAAAAAATTGTTTTGGTGTTTTTAACATATATACACTGCTTTCAGTCACTGACAAGTAAACCCTACAGCAATGCTCCTAGGGTTGGATTTTGCAGCCCATATTCACACTGGTTAGAACGTGTCTGGAGCTAACATGTGCATCTCTCATACCAATTTAAATGTTGGCCTTGATTTCAGTGGAATAACATCATTGTGTGGGAGGAAGAAATTATCAAGTAATAATTGATAACACCTGCTAGAAATCATTTTTAGTAAAGCAATGACATCAGACCCACTTACCAGTATTTTAACCCCTAGTATTTCACAATAAAATAGTAAGGAGCCAAGCATTTGTTTGCAGAGCACCTTTCATCTAACCAGATCCTAAAGTATTGTGCAAACGTAACCGATTGCGTGAACAATGCAATGATTCACTGCAGCCAACAGCAAAGTTCAGCAACAGCTGAGGCTGAACAAAGCGGCCGCATACAGAAAATCCAAACAAAAGGGCATGAGGCAATAATGATTCTACAGAGAAGGCTCTTTTATTTTTAGTCTGAAAGGATATTGGTGAAGGAATACAAAGGTTAGGCATGGAGATTCCAGCAAGTAGGAGCGTAAGAGGCTACATGACCAGACAGAAAGCGATGATTGGGCTGGAAGACCAAACAATAGAAGTGCTCTCAGCACCAGATGCCAATTTCCAATAAATTCAAGCATCACATAGGGTTTTAGCCACATGACTCCTCTTGACTTTAATAGGAGTCATGCAGCTAAAAAACCCTCATTGCTTGGAAAGTTGCTTATTAAAAAGTGAATACAAAAAATTAATTCAAGACAGACGGGCTATTTTGAAAGATCTGGCTTGGAAATACTATGAGTTATGCCAGCAGAGAATTTGGCCTGATAGCTGCAGTATTACCCCGGACACCTTTTTCCACTTGATATTGTACATGTGCCTTCTCCAGTATTAGTTACTGGATAAAGAGGAATGTGAGCTCAGTTGACACTTTGGTTGGTTGCCAAATAGAACTTAATAGAGTTAATAGACAGTAATCCTGATTTAGAATTTTTCAGGGTTTGCTCCATAAATTACTGTGACCACTATATGTTTAAATACTGTCTTTAAAGAGGAAAAGTGTACATGAAAGTGTAGTAGAGGCAGCTGAGTGCACCCAGGCTTATGCTGGTCCCTGTAAACTGCATTTCTGAAATCTGTTTAAGACGTTGTTAGGCAAAGAAATCTTCTGTGGTTTTTTAGCTTTTGTATCAGCAGCTGTCATGGCCCAATAAGTGTTGCACCATAAAAAATATAGTCTGAAAACAAATTTGCAGGTTTTTTTAAATCTCCATTTGCATTCCTACCTTCATTGCAATGCCAGATGAGGAAAATGGAGAAGTTTGAGTACGGGATCAGTCAAAAGTCTCAACTGGGATGTTAGGTGACAAGAAGCATAAACAGCAATAAGAGTAACAGCAACTCTTTAAAGATGCAGTAAAGAATACACAGATTTTGGTCAGGCCATCCTCAAAGTGCCTGGTTTGGAAGGTCCTCATGAGGAAAATGAGCTAAGTTTATTTGTGAACATATGATTGTCATATGTGAAAGCATCATTCCCAAAGTTTGTTGTTGAAAAGCTGAGAAGAGGAAAAATACCCAGACTCAGATATATTTTGTTTCACTGGTTGGACTCTCATTTAGAGGAAAAGTTTAGTGCCTGAGCTCATTTTACCAGCAAATAACTCTCCACAGATACAGTAGCCCAATGCAACCTCAGCTGTTTAACATGCAGATCTCTTACCTGAACCTACTGCCTAATCATTTTCTTGAGGAGAGCGTTATACATCAGGTGCAAAACTATGATTGCAAAAAGCAGCTGCACTACTAAGTATTCCCATACTAACATGCCCATGTCATGGCAGCCAGAGCAGGTTTTTACAGCATGAGTCTTCTGCAAAATGTTACACAAATCAAGCAACATATAGGAATATTTAATTCTAACATCTCTATCTCAGCAGAGCTATCAAATCTGTGCTTTAGTCAACTTCCATACATCCTGAAACAGAAAAGGTTTCTGTATTTAAACAATTTTTTAAAAGTTTTGCCCTTCTTAAACATATTCATCCACTTACCTCCTTGGACATAACAGGTAAAGGTCGTGGCAAATTTTGTACTTTAGAAGCTTCAGCTCTTAAATCAACTTCCAATTACAAGAGTTAGGAAAAGACTACAGTGTTTCAGGAAGGGGTGGCTTTCTCCATCAGGTTTCAGTTTCTTGAATGATTTTATGGAATTTCTAGGACTATACTGGATAAGGACATGAGTAAAAACAGCAGGAAAATTCCTATGATTCCTTTCCTTAGTCACACCATAACCCCAATTCAGTCAGCAAAGGGGCAGAAGAATAAAAGGACACCTACATCATATAGACATAGACAGACATAGACAAGAGAGCATGTAATACAGTCCCACGTTTATAGACGAAGCTGATATTAAAAATCCGAGACAAAGAGTTTCAGAAGGAAGCCAAGTGAAGTACATAGAAATGAGCCTTACTGATATTATCATGTCCAAGAAATGGATGATGCGTGCATCTACCAGGATGTACTGACATTTCTACCAGCATAAACATTATAGGATGAAAGGAGTCTGCAAGACAACAGTGAATCCGGAAAAATGTCTTTACTCACTCATGTCATGTCCATATCACTCTATTTCCATGGTTTTTTGGTTAGCATATTGACTCCTGTTAAAGCTAATCTGGGAAACTATCCTCCTCCCTCTCCCCAGGATTTTAAGGTGACAAACTTTTCCCCCCTCCAAGTAGGAACACTGATTTCTCAACATGGAAATGCTAAGCATGAAAACTACCTCTTTTCAAATACCACCACAAGTCTTGCCAATGTGCAAACAGCCTCTCTCATTCAGATTTCTGGCCAGCTGGAGGACAGAAACAATGACCTGTAGCAATTCCATCCAGACTTCAGCTAGCCTCACCACTCACTCTCATGAAGTCCACTACAGAAGAATTTTTTTAGCTGCTTTTCTCTGATTTCTAACCTTGCAAGTCAAGGCAGGAGCCCCACTACATTAACAATGCCCACTCCTTTGTAGTGACACAGAAGAGAGAATTGAGAGAGAAGGAGGAGGCAACAGAACACAGGAGGCAAGAGGGAGGAGGTGCAGTAACAGGATTTTCTCAAACTTTGCCATACTGGATACTTTTGGGATGGTGGCAGCAGTTTAGACTCATGCAATGCACCTTGTCGCTTATGGTACAAACACTTGCTATATTTTGTCATTAAATACATGCTGAAGAAAGTCCCTCAGTTAGGTGAGTGAATGTGGTGTGTAAGTGCTTATTTTTCAATTCACAGTTCTGATGAGAAGCCCAAAATGTTTTGATTCCTCATTTGAGATGGTCTTCCCAAGAGATTTCAAGGTCCTCAGCATAAAGATAACTGTGTGCTTTAAAAAAAATGAGAGACGTAAATATCCTGCTATGTCATCCCTTGGCAGTCGAATGCAGCAGAATACTTTGCAGCCCTCAGACATCTTTCTTTGTGTCAGTAAAAATGTAACCCTTAAAAGGCAAAAAAAAAGAACAAAGAAATCAAACCACATAAACAAAATGCTGATACCCAAGGGACAATAGATGAAATACGTCTGAAGTCCAAAAATATGTTAATTGCAAATCAAAGAAGAAAGCACAATCCAATGAAGCAGTGATCCTCTGCAGGTTTCAGCTGACACCTGCATTTAGCTTCCTTGTTTTTTTCTACCTTAATGAACATATGGAGACTGATCTATAAAGGGAGCAACATGTCATACTCTCTGTAAGTAGTTTTGCACAGTTGCTGAAATGAAACAGAATAACTGGCTGTATAAACACCTTTCATTAATCACCCAAATACTGCTATGACACTTAAGTTAGCAGTTTGATTATTAAAAGGCCATGGTCCTGGATTTCATGTTCATGCAAATGTTAGGCTATTACAATAAAACATTAGGAAAATAATGTGTCAAAAACAAATTAATCAGTCACCAGTGTCTGGCTTATTTTACCATGCGCCTTTTTCTTTTTTTTTTTTCTTTAAAAAAAAAAAATCTTTAAAACCTGAAGACAGAATTTCTACGTATGTGCCTAAAATCAAACAATGGAATAGAAATAGGGATGTCCAGGACTCCTATGCACAACAGTATGGAGACTCTGAGGGATTCTGTGAGGGTGAGATGCCCCATAGCTGCAGATTTTGAAGCTCACATTGGTATTTCCAAGAGTCCAGAAAAGCTAAGAGCTACCAGTCGGTGTGGTAATAAATAAAAAAAAGAGGTGAATTTCCAGCTCAGGATGTGACAAGTTTGTGAGTTCTGTCTTGACCAGGTCAAATAAACTCTCAGAACCTCCTCCATTCTTGACTACCTTCCTTCTTCATATCCCTTAGCCCACTCAGCTGTTTTGTGGGGTATTTCTCAGTTGCCAGACTTCTGGAATTTCCTGAGAAGTGCAGAACCTTTTAAAACCCTGAGTTGCTCTAGACTGCCTGTTCCCAAAGCAGCGCACATGCCTGGACTGTGCTGAAGCTGAAGATGCCAAAAGCCCGAACACCTCAGCTTTGAAGGCAGTTGGTGCACTGAGGCTTCCCAGAGCCACAGAAGATCTGGGCTTCTATCAATCAGATGAACTGGCAGGAGGCCAAGCTCATTTCTGATAGAAACCTGCATTAGTGTAATTTCAAGAAAAACAAAGAAAGAAAAAAAAAAAAAAGATATTTTCTCAGAGCACCATGCTTAAGAAGACTTGGCATTTTTCCACATAACTCTGCTTTGACAGAAAATTCGCAGCTGCAACAAACTATTTGAAAAAAAAGATGAGACCAAAATTTCAGAACACAGGGGGAAGATTCCCTATAGTCTACTAGAAAAGCTGACCATCATGCTACATGACAGAGGATCTGCTCACTTATGCTTGGACAAGATCTCTGATATCATTTTATTATGCAAAAGCCTAATGCACACAGTTTTGCAGACAATGTGTGTGCTCTCCCTTGTTCCTAGATCTCAGGGGTTTGTATTTTTTAAATATATGTGTGTTTGATATCCTATCCAAATGAGCCCACCACTAGAGAATACACCTTCACAGTACATCCTTTGGATCACTAGACACACTGGGGACTTCATCACTTACACAACACAGCGGCATGCCAGTCCGTCTGGGGCATTCTGGAGATGACAACCTGGCAAGCCTCGTGAATTTTACTGAAATTTAAAATAAACTGTACTTAAGTATCATTACTCCAGTGTACTGAGTCTAAGACAAAGATTTTGAAGGCAAGGAACACAAGTATGTGTCCTTGGTATTCCTCAGTGCCAATGTGATCCACAGAAGATGAAGAGTTTGTCCTTGTTCCTAATTACAGGTTTCGCTTTTCAGTTCAAGCTAGAATTGTATTTTTGTGTTTAGCTCTACTCGTTTAAGCATTTTTGAGCAGCTAAGTTAGCAGACACGAGGGTCTTTTTGTTACTTCTGTTTTGTGAACCCAACAGCAGTCAAGCAACTTTGATTTTCAGAAATGGTTTTCAGTCTAACTTCAGGTCAAATAATGCGTAGAACGCAGTGCTTAGCACACCAACCAATCAAACCATTAGTGTTTCAGTAACAGGCCTTGTGGACTTTTTTTGAGGCTGCTCACCTAAATGTATAGAATCATAGGGAGAGCCAGGCACATCACATTCAAAGCTAAGACTGACAGTGCGAGGCTATCATTCCTTACCTTAGGGACTGAAAGGTATTTTGGCCGTAGCCTATGTAATTCAATCTGAAAGTTCTGACTTCTAAGGTAACGTGATTTACTTTCCTGTAACTTGTACCAGTAGTTCATATTCCCATTAACAAGACCGTCACATATACATTGGAGATAATACATACCTAAACTCAGTGTTTTAAAGCACTGCCGCCTTTCCACCTATATGATTTGTCTTTAATTCATGGGAAAAATAAATAATATGAGACAGTTGCAAGTAATTTTTTAAATTCAAACAGAGCCAGTACTGATTTATGCCACCTAGACTGCTTGCAATAAAATAGGAAAAAAATGGCTATGACATTCAACAGACGCTGCTTGGCTCTCTACCTTTCCTTGTTAATACAATTAACTCCCACACAATCCCTGGTAACACACCCATTAACCCTATCCAAACAAGAAGAATGACATAAGCTTATCCTGCCCATCCTCTGTCTCTAGCAAAACCCTGAGATATATTGGCACCCATTTAAAATCAACCCTAAAGCCATCCGTTCCTAATGATTCAAAACTGACAGGTTTATTCATATACTTCACCATACACACTTAGCCCCGGAGGGCCTTGGAACATTTCATTCCTAGATCCTCAGGGAATTTATGCAAATGCTAAGTTCTCTATTTAAGAGAATTTCAGGAGTGGAATAACAAGGATGGTATAGTTCAGGACCGAGGAACCGTGATGCAAGGTAAGATTGCATTACATCTGCCAATATTAAAACTGGATCTTGCCAATATAATGAGGACCCATTTTTATGACATTTTGCATTGGAGAACTTTTGGGATTAGGTTACGTTCAGAGTCGCTGCTGAAGGCAGGAGAGCATGACCTCTTGTTGACACGGGAGCTGAACACCTCACACTCTGAAATATAGTACCTTCACTATGGCATTTCACACTGATTTTTTTTCTAAAAACCTAAATATTTCATTATGATGTTTTGCGTGTTTTTTATTCCAAACATACCTGATGACAATCAGAATTTTGTGAAAGATTAAAGCTAACCAAGTTGCATCTATTGATGTGGGTAATAAATTTGTCCTCTAGTTTGGAACAGAGTACCCTTATTCTTTTTTCTTTCCAAGGGCACCTTCTTTGCTTGTGAATTGGATGTTCCTCTAAAGACAGTGCTTTTAGAAGCTGTTACCCAAAAAAAGCTTGGTTGGAATTGGTAAATTAAGAATGTGCAAGGCATGCAGAATGATGGAGAGCTGAGAAGAAGAATGAAAAAGTTCTCATGCACTTGGTGATTTAATTTTGGAATAAGTTTTCTGAAACATCTCCTGGATGTCAACCAATTGGCAGTATCAGCTGTGATGTAGAGAAAAATGTGGGAAAATCTTACAATTAAAAGCAGACCTGCAAAAAGCAATAGTCAGGAAGTAGTGAGGAAGAAAGGAAAGATTGTGCATAGAAAAATAGAGGGTATAGAAATCAGGGCAGAGAAGATAACATAGAAGAACAGAAAGATTTAGAGTAAGGTCTTGTGAAAAACAGTTGGAACAAATATATCAGTTATCACACATAAAGCAGAATCCAAGAAAGCCAGAAAGTTTTCTGATTTCTGGCAAGGAGGAAATAGGGTGTAAGTATTTCAAGACATACTGCATACAACTTTGAAGAAAAGGCAGGAATTAAAACCTCTGCTAAAGCAAAAAAATGTTAAAAAGAGATGGGCTTTCCCTTTTACATGTATCTTTTAAAGCATGAATGACGAATATCACACAACCAAGCAAAGAATGGATTTAAATCCCTAAGTGTCTGAACGTACCAGGAAACACGGGGACCCACAGTAAGGTTCATCTCACCCAAATTCATAGAACTACAATGTAGAGGTCTCCATTCCAGCTAGTCCCACAAGATTCTCCTTTATTGTCAACAGAGAAAATTAGGCATTTTTAGGGTATGATCTCTTTTAGGTATCTACTGCAGGATGATATTTTTTCTGCAAAATATGTTTCCTCCTTTGACTAAGCTGGGAGTCTAGACTGCTTGTTCACTTTAAAAACCTGTTTTGTAAATATCTACATTTGCTTGAATGACTCTCACGCAGAGGCAGAATTCTACACTAGAAAGCCATGCTGTTCGAGCCAAAGAGAGGTTTTTCTTTTAAGGTTTTTGAGCCTAGTGGCTAGTGACCTTTGCCTCTACTGTTTCTTCATGGCCGTTTATGTAGGACCAGTAGTTTCATTCCCTTTTTCTGTCATGAGGTGGAAGAGAGATAATTGCTATAAAAATGTTGATCTTTAAACTACTTCCATGCAGCTTTACCAAAGAGCAATCCATTTGAATCCATTTGAGAGCTAGACTGAATTCCTACCCTCTCAAAACAGCCAAGGGAGTGCAACGCTAAAAGTTATTTGAGTATTCATGCAAATGGAGGTTCTTCAGGTGGATTATGCTGACCAGAGCAAGCTCTGACCACAGCAGCAGGGCAAGTGCTCTGGGAGCATCATGCTATCTTACTGCTCACCCCTGGGCCACCACACATCAGCAGTTTGACTGAAAAGAGGAAAAGGTAAACAAGGAGGAAAATATGATGCTGATATTCATGAAGATGATGTGTAGCTTTTTGAACTAGATCAATTTTATTCCTTGAAAAGAAGTAGCAACTTTGGAAAGAAGAAGTAACCTTGGAAAAGTTAGATTTGGCTTAATTGTCTGATATAAAATTATTTATGGTGAACCAGAGTTAGGCATCTGCTTTCCCAAACTGTAGAATTCTTCCTAAATATAATTGATTTAAACATATTTGTGTTAACCTTGCAGAAAACCAAGATGAACTTTTAAAAGTTAAATCATACAGTTATATATCACTCTGGGATAAAATGACATAAGCCTTTTTGAATGGGAAGAAATGGTAGTCTCTTGGAAAAGCAAAATAGCTATCACAAAAATGAATCAATTCCCAAGATATACCATCTATGTATATAAATATGAGACAGTATTTTATTGATTTGGCTAATTGTTTTAATGAACATAAATGCTATATGAGTTTTCTAAAAGGGGATGTCTCAAAGCTGCCAACATATTGATATGCTGTCAGCTCATTCAAGTGTGTTATCAACTGGCAAGTGATAACGGTATTAGTTCTTGTAGAACTAGAATGGTGGAAGAAAGAAATTTCTCAGGTGGATCACTTTAGTTAAGGTACCTTGAAATCCCTAGCTGAATATGAAAAGATTTATCCTCTTGACTGTCTCATCAACTGACTTTGACAAATAAGAAATTAGTAACTTCTGCCTATGAAACGTAGTTCTGTTTCTGTCGTTATAGGTAGAAGTTGCCAATTAATATGGCTCTTCTCAAAGAAGGATCTGAAAGGAAGCTTCAAAGAATCAAATCCTGAAGGATCTGACTACAAACTTGAGGTTACCATGATGTCATAAAACTCACTGTTCCCAAATATAAACAAACTAGAAATTTTATAATAAGTATTAAACAGAAATTTTCTTCCTGTTTTTTCTGTGGCTTCTAAGTAATTGAACTCAACAGAACTCACATACATAAAATTTAAAAGAAAAAGGAGATATACAACAAGTAAGCAGATGAAGATTTGAGAAAGGCTATAGGAAAGATGATTCAGAGCACATATTTTATATTATTTTTTTAATAAAATACTCCAAAAATGGCTCCTGACTTCAGCTGACATCCATTACTATCTTAGTAGTGACATCCATTGCCATCTTAGTAGTGATGCGTTATGCTAGAGAGGTTGTGAAAAATGGGCTCCCAAATAACCTTTTAGATTCAACTAATCCTTGAATTGTTTGCCCATTAAACAGTCTTTATAAAGTGGTTCACTTTGTGCAGACACAGTGAGGTTCATTTTTATTGTTCTGAACCAAAATTCAGTCATCAAATGTACCATGTATTCTCCTTATTAAGAAAGGAGATCAAAGGTAGTGGGGTGAAGTGGCCCATCCTCAAATCCCCTCTGCAGTGGAGGCTCAACTTATCACTTCCATGAGAACCTTACATCTCTGGCAGATGAGGAAATGCGTACTACCATAGCAAGTCGCCTCTTCAGACATATGTGCTTGAATATCTTTATGGCCCTGCATTTCTTTACCCATTCTTCCCTCAGATTGGCTAGGAGGCTAAGATAAAAAAAAAACAAAAAAAAACCAAAAACAACAAACAGGTCCCACCTCCAAAGTAAAATTTGCCACCCTTGCTCCTCACTTTCAATTCTCCTTGAACAAAGAGTGTATGAAAAAAAAAATCAAAATATGCAAAACATTTTTATTGCATGGAAGCTAATCACATGCAAAATTCTTTTCTTCAACATCACCCTAATTCTACAAAGATTTACATTTGTGCTTCACCTTAACCACAAGAATTATCCCACTGAATCAATGAAATTGGCCTTATGCTTAAATTTACATGAGTATCTGTGAATTTGGGGTAATAAAGGAAAAGAAGGATTATAGCAATGATACCAGGCATTTATTACCATGTCTTTATGACAAGAAGTTGAAATGGAGATGAAATTTGGTAGATTTTTTTTTTTTTTTAATGCTATTGCCTTTTTCTTGAATAGTTCTTGTTCTTAGAACTTAGCTCAGTTTTTTTCCTGCTGCACTCACTCAGGGCAGCTATCATATCATAGCCTGGAAAGATAATTGAATGAAGAATTGATTTTTATTGCCTGTAATAAAAAGCAGTTCTTATTACTTTTACAAATTACTCATAATTACAATTGTCTAGAGAATGCCTTATCACCCTGAATAGAGCTGAAATAAGCTGGATGCACAATAGTACTTCTAATTCTGTGGTTTAAAACTGTGTTCTCATTAATGACAATGTAAATTAACACTATCGCAAATTTAGTTCGTATCATTTTACTGGACAGGTTCTAATAGTGCTGGGGAAGAATCTTAAGCAGACATACAATTTATTTCTGAGTGGCATCATTCCTGCTGGAGCATCTGAACTGAGTTAGAAAGGTTTCTTTAATTATTAAGAAAGTAGAGTTGTGCAAGTTACACTTCATGAAACATTTTGACTATGTCTTTTAGAGCTCAAGTGCTGGAAACTCGGGAGTGTTATAAGCAGGTACCAGATTTGTTACACTGCAGATATGCAAACATACTTTCAGCATGAAGATTGCTGTGATTAGGTTCAACAGATATGTACTGAGTGGCCTTTCCTAAAGTCCTGTCCTTAAATTTCACAGAAAAGCAGAAGTAAGTTTGCACCTTCCACATATGAATTCTTCTTTCTTGTTTATCATGCAGTAAGGCTAATAGATACTCTATCTGGCTTTTTTCTGCCTTTTTTTTTAAGTAGAACCAGTAACTCTGCATTACTTTCATATATGTAGTCTGTTACAAGACAGAGAAGGCAAAGCTAGACTTTATCAGCACCTCTCTCACTTCCCTAAAGAAAAATGAGTTGTTAGAAATCACCTGGGCACTCAGTCTTAATTAACTTCTATCACAGAGTTTTGTGGCGTGGTTAAATGTATCATTCTGATCAATCAGGATATTGATCTCACTTGATTATAAAGAAAGTGTCTTTCAAGAATAATGAGAACCAGTTTTTGGATAAGAGGTTGATATTTATTCTGTTATGACCTGTTGTGTGGCTGAGAAATGTCTGGCCTCCCCTCATTAAATAGTGTGAATATAAATGAGTCTTAATTTTCTGAGTATTTTAATGTTAAATTAGATTTGCTAATTTTGTTGATGATATACTTTATATTTTATGTGTTTTAACTCACTCATTTAAAACTTGCTACCTTTAAGGCAAGTATTTATGTTAGAGAGCACTGTGCAAACTTAGATTCATGATTATTTCTTACGAATCAACAAGTCCTGTTAATTCACTAAAACCTGCCTAAGGATATAATCAGCAATTTAAAGAACAGTTCATACATTAAGTTAGCATACCAGATAGCTAGACATATCCTAACCACACTGTGCACACAAACAGGCAGTTTATGTAGGCATGTTCCAGGCTTCTGCAATTGTTCAATGCTGCAAATAAATTATCAAACTGTTTATTAATATATACAGTATTTCTATGCTCTGTGCCTCAGACATTCTTATAAATCAGAACCTTTCATTTCCTGTGTTTGTCAGCAAAAGGCCCAGTTTAAAGCGTAAAAAAAAAAAAAAGAAAAAAAACCCAAACCAAAACAAAACCAAAGAAAGCCAAACAAACCAAACCAAACAAAAAACAAACAAAACCACACACACACACCAAAATAACCACAAACAAACAAAGCAAAAAAAAAAAAGGCAACAAGCCTTCCTAAGGCTTCCCTCAGGACATCCTAATTGAAATTTCAGTGAAGAAATGCATATTTAGACTTACTTAATAAAATCTTCAAATGTCATTCTACACTCAACAGGAGAAATTTTGGCCGCTAATTTTAAAGGAAACAAAGAGAAATAACCTTGGAGAGGAGACCTCTTCTAGTCTACTTAGTCCTGGGAACCTCGGAGGAGAGAAACTGCTCCATTGCTGGATTCATCGAAATGCCATGGACTCTGAAGATTCTTCTAAGGTTTTCCATGGCAGCCTCCTGCTCTGCATCCCTGCCGCATGGAACATCTGAGGAGACAACCCTTTCTTGTTCTGCATGGACGTGTACCGCTAGGCTTGCAAGTAACATAAAACATGTACATACCATCACATACATTTAGTTTTCAATCTGCACTAGATTCCAGGCTCCCAGTTGCTTACTTTCCAGCTTGAGCCCTCGGGGGCCTAGGAAGGCAAATTGGGAGGAAAAGTTTACAGATTCACAGAGTGGTAGGGGTTGGAAGGGACCTCTAGAGATCATCTAGTCACGGTGGGGTCAGTACGCTCAAGTTCTGTCTTTACATGTGCTATAGATGTAATGGCATCATCGTGACTGCTCTTGCCTTGTCAGTCCACCCATCCCAAGGATATCTACTTCCAGCAGACCTCTACAAAAGAATCATAATTGTGAAGGAACTCTCATCCCACTGTTATTGCTATGGCAGGTCATAGGACTGGCCCTTAGATGAAACCATGGTGTAGGTTACTGTCTGAGAAGACCAATGGAAAAACTCCCTGGAAAACAAAACACTACCTTCAGAAGCCAGGCCGAGACAGGGGCTTGTGTCAACAAAGCAATGCTCAGTTCAGAAACAAACGGAGAAGATTTTCCTACAGAGAAAGGACTGTGCCAATTAGGGCTGTGAGCTGCATTTTTCAAGATGGTTTTCACAAGATACTTGGATGACAGGTCACCAGAGAATGCTTAAGTGTTCACAGTCTGTTGTCAGCAGGGCAGAGTTGAGTGTCCAGCAGAAGTCCCAAGGCCACCTTGGCAAGAAGTCCTCATCACACCTCAGACTCAGCCCACTTCCAAACTCAGACCTGGTGGCATCGTTCGGGGCATGATCTTCCCAGATTTCTCCAGGCACAGCCAGACCTCTTCCACAACCCAAGACCTGGCCTCTGGTGAGTACATTTCTGGTGAAGGGGACATGAAGAGGGGGCATGCAAGGGGGACACATGGATCCTGCCAAGGGACCAGATGCTCTATGTGGCACTCTGGGTGTGACAACTGCAACTACGGCATGTCAGGGTTCCCTTTTGCATTAGATCGTCCCACCATGACTTCAGGAATTGACACCCCCCCCCCCCCTCAACCTGCTCTGGACCTCTAACTACATAAACCCAGAAACTTCCTTTAATTAGATAGCAGAGATGCATAAATATACCAATATGGGAGTTCTCCAAGAAAGCAGTTGTGTTATTGCCCAGCTTTGCCAGTCCCACACACTTCAGTGCTCACACCTGGAAAAAGTCTGGTCACCTCTGATCTGAGTAGATGGCCCCCGCCTGCAGCATCCTCCTGTATCTCCCTCTCCTGATGACCAAAGTATGTCTCAGCTGAGCCACCTGGTTCTGCCCATGAGAGGTCCAAAGAGATGAATAACTATGTACCAAAGGAGCATGAAATCAATTAACTGTCGAATTAGATTTTCATCCAGTGATACACAGCAGCAGCAGCCCTTTCTCACCCTATTTTCTTACCCTTCTGGCTAGACTCCACTCACATACCTCAGCCATATCAAATTCCATCTTCTGCTGAAATTCCCAGGCCTGATCTAGTAGGAGCTCCTCACATTTCAGATCACAATCCTGCATTTTTCCTGTTCTTGTACATAACAGCTCTATGACAGGATCCAGATTAGTTCTCAGGCCTGGAGTCATTTCTGCATAATCACAGAATCATGGAATCTTTTAGATGGGAAAAGGCCTTTAAGATGATCAAGTCCAACTATTAAATCCCCCGACTGGGCAGTGGTTTTACTAAGCAACTGAACAGTGGGATGGTAACATCACAGCACTGGGAGCGGGGGCACTGTTTCGCTCATGTTTCATGGATTCTTCCTGAAATAGTCTTCACACCACAAAAACAGATCAGCTCCATCACTCTCTGCTCCATCCCCAAAGTATAACCTATAGATTATAAAAATGCAAAACATTCTTGTACATTTCTACTAGACTCTCAGACATTTACTTATAGTTTTCGGTCCTTTTCTTTGTATGATCTCTAAGGTAACACAATCCTGTTTGGCCTCTGGATGCAAAGTTACAAAATTTGACCCATGGGTAGATGTCTCATATCCATGTCTGGAGAGTGATGTGGTCTATTGTCTTCTGTCTTCCTGGTCATGAAAAGGAATGACATTATTGTGCTTTTTTCTTTTCCTCAGACATATATAAAGGATAGACATTGACCCAGGATGCTTTCACCATGCAAGTTCCAAACATTCTGCCCATTCTAGAGGAACAAGAGCAGATGAAATGACAGAGAAACTGCAAGACAAGTAGCGGACTGAAGTGAGAGCCTGCATCCAGAAGACTATGAGGATCAACTTAAAGTTAGCTGGCAACCAGGCTGGGCCTACCAGAAGTTCTTGGCCTATGAAAGTAGGACAAAACCAAAAGCCATAAAAGCAACTTTTAAGTGCTGGAGAGTGCCAGAGCTGCTACCAGCTCCCATTGTGTTACAGGACAAAGCTCTATGACCCTGCAGGAATTTTGTCTGCTGAAAGATTTTCAAAATTTTGGGCTACACTTTCAATTACTAGAAGAGATGGGGTAGTCTAGTTCAATGGCTGTGATGGGTAGGGACCACATGTATGTTCTCTGCAACAGGCCATGCGACTGTTGTTATTTTTCCCTCAGTGGTGTAATACCCCTGCAAGCATAATCATTCCTTGTTCTTAATGTTCTATATGAGGTCAACTGACCAACATTTACTGTTTATGAAAAAATAAATGCATTTCAGCTATTGAAATTGTCTGCTGTGCCTTAACTCTCTCTGTTTTTCTGGGCCCTACTATATGTTCATTCCACTGGAACCTCCTTGGTAACTAGAAAACAGATTAGAAGCTGTCCTGCTGTGGTGGACAAGAGAAATTACAGCTATTAACAATCAGTTCAAGTCGTATGCATATATATATTTACATATTTTTACATCCTAATTATTTCTATTTTTATGTTTTGAGGAAAGCACTTAATCACTGCAAAACATGAGCAGAAACGGTGTTCAGACTTGCAGGTTCTTGCTTCTGTAAGTGGTACAGACGAGCTTTCATCTTCTTCCTCTTTGCTTCTACTCCAGTCCCTAACATGACTGACTTCCCTTTGGGTATCACCCTGACTCTTCTTACTGCCTTCACAGAGGACTGCTCCCTCCTCAGTGTCAGTTCTGACTGTCCTGGCTAATTCATCTGCGCTCTGGTTCACCCATAGTTAATCTGTAATGTGGAAAATTCAGCTGTTTGAGACCTAAATTCTACAGTTTTTCAGGTTGCATGCAATGTAGGGTAGGTAGCACTATACTACCTTACAGTTTTTCAGTTGCACCAGTGATGGTAGTGTCTTGCACAGACTAGAACTCCATGTAATTCAAGGAATGAGAAATCCCCATCTTGTTACTTAATTTCTTTCTTTAAAAAATAGATATAATAGGTTGATACCTTGTTCCTTGCTGACATGAAAATTCAGTCCTGCAAAAATTGTCAACTGTGTTCCCTATTTACAAAAGTTCTTCTCCTCCTCCCCAGCCATCAAGGTTAGAGTGCTATTGTACTTCCCTTCAAATGTAAATTATTTATTCTTGGACAATAGAGAAGTCGGATGCTGCAAGTAGATATCAATTTTAAAAATAGGCTGAACCAGCTGACAGCAGAAATCAAAATTCAGTCAGAAGAATTAGTCTGTCAGATTATTCATATTGTTTATTCTTTCCTTCATCCTCACTGACCCCTTGAAGCAAAAGTTCTTCATAAAAAGGCTTATGTAATACCTATCCAATTAATAGTGTTCTGGAATGTATTTCATGATCGGTTTTGGTTGGTGCTTTAATTAAACTTTTGCAGTGTATCTGCATGAAAATATAGCCAATGATACCGACGTACTTGTTCTATGGGAGTTGATTGACAGAAAGGAACAGATTGACTTGGCATATTAGTAAGACTCATTAATCTTCTTCAAGTACATACTGGGAAAACATGGAGTTCTCTCAACAAGCTGTTACCAAAACAGAGTTTCTGTTTGAACTGTTGGAAAACTAACAGTACGAGTGGAAGTTGTAAGCAAAGAGTGAGATGCTTTTGTGTGATGAAGCATTGTAGTTTGGGGGGGTTTATCACTATGTGTAATGTAATTTAATATTTAGAACAGAATGATGCTCTTTTGAAAACAATCCATTATCACTTAGGTCTGAAATTTTGTGCTCTGAGTACAAACCTGGAACCTAGACATTGAAATCATGCTACAAGTCCTGAGCTATAGATTATTGCATTCATTTTATACTGCACAAATATGCAGCTACTTCAAAAGTATATATAATGTGCTTTCACACCTATCTAATGTGACCAAAGTACGGAAACATAGATACCTTAGATGTAGTACAACAGAAGAGTTTAAAGGAAGCTGCAGGAACGTTGACATGTTGGTGGAGAATCAAATTAATTAAAAGTGCAAGAAATTACAATTTCACTCAGTAATTTTGATCAGCCTCTCAGTAGACAAACTTTTATCATCTTTCATATGATACCTGTGTTGACACAATTTATCAGTTCCAATCCCCTGCCATGGGCAGGGACACCCTCCACTAGACCAGGTTGCTCCAAGCCTCATCCAGCCTGGCCTTGAACACTTCCAGGGATGAGGCATCCACAGCTTCCCTGGGCAACCTGTGCCAGTGCCTCACCACCCTCTCCATGAAGAATTCCTTCCTGATATCCAGTCTAAACCTCCCCACTTTCAATTTAAACCTGTTACCCCTTGTCCTGTGACTACAGGCTCTTGTAAAAAGACCCCCTGCCCAAGCTTTCTTGTAAGCTCCTTCAGGAATGGGGGGTTGGAACTGGATGATCTTTAAGGTCCCTTCCAACCCAAATCATTCTATGATTCTGTGATTCTGTTTCTTATACTGAAGACTTAGCAGGAAGTGTTGATTTTTATTATTTTTCTGGATTCTTGAGTTAGTTAATAGCTAACATTTTAACAACAAGCTGCATCTGAAAATTCTCTACAATCTACTCATAATTTTTATTGCATCTATTAACAACAAATCTATTATCTGAAATTATGTCTTTTTAACACAGAATGTGGAAAGTCATTACAGCTGAGATATATTGAGGGGAGAGGTATAATGAGGTATTTTGGGAGAGATACATACACAGGCACAATTGTATTTATGATGTGCCCCTGAAATCTACCTCTGATCCAGATACAGCCAATGTAAAGACCCTAATTTTGCAAGGGTCTATGAATGTCCCCCACTGAATTCAACAGGTTGTTTAGCCATGACAGAATTCCCTCAAGAGAGAAAAAAACGGAAGAGCCCAGACATGAGTGGCCATAAGGAGAAAAGGAGGTTAAAGCTCTTTCCAAAAGTTTCCTTCCCACATGATTAATTAAAGGTATGTACATCACAGCTAAGATGATCTCAAAAGGTGATTACAAGGAGTCTGTGGACCTGATTTTTTTTTTTCTTATTTATTTTTTTCATTGCATTTCCCTGAAAGTCTGAAGGGGACCAAACTTACAGAACTCTGATATCTCAAACATGTGACTTCATTCTCTGACATTTATGCATTTGTAAAATGAAGAATGCTTTTTACTGATGCTGTAAATAGTACAAGCAAATTAGATGCTATCAAAAACCCCATGAAACATTCAAAGCAGCATCAGCATCTGCTTTGCATACAGTATATTGTAGAAAGAAGTTTCCCCTTCTTTCCTGCAGGAGACATTTTTATGTACATTCATTGTATTTGCAGAGCTTTCTTCCCATTGCAATGTCAATTGAATGGTTATACACTATAAATCTTAGCAGGCATACAAACACACACAGAAATAAGGCAGACTGCAATACACTTAAGCATGGGATAGGTATATTGGAGCAAAATTGGACATCGTTAATAGAGGTTTCTTGGTAAGAGAACTGTTGTAATATCAATTTTTATTCACATTTGGTTTAGCAGGCGTGCTCGGGGTGTCATGCTCAGTTCTGAAATGTAAATCTGACAGCAAGATACAATGCACAATAACACTGTATGGTTCCATGGGAGAGCTCTGCTGTCTTTTCCTTAGTCCTCTTTTAGCATAGCTGTCTGCAGTTCTTTACATTTTCACATTTCATGTCGTGCATACAGGTCCCCCCAAGAGGGGCAAGTATGGATGACATGAATTTTAGACATGGGGAGAAAAACCAAGACATTTTCAATGATGTTCCTCATTGTTGGCTGCCTCCTTTTGGGATGTTCAGTGGTTTATTACATACTGCACTTTCAAAGACCATGAAAGGTCTTCAGCCATCTGGAATCAGCAGGGCTGTGTAGGTACTCATTACCTTTTAAAATTAAGTCTATGGTTTCAATTGAGCATCCAAAGAGCAGAAATCATATATTTGGAAAGTGTTCTTCAGGCTTGCTTGCCAGTGAGAAATGGATGATACCAAAGAAGCTCCTAATTAAATTTGGTTAGAACTTTTTTGGGTAATGTATGGCAAAATAAACAGTCTAACTGATCATAAATCTTTGAAGAGATGTACCTGTTCAGTATTCCTTAATGGGGTTTTACGGATTTGCAATATTTAAGGAGGAGAAAAGAGAAAGCAAGCAACAAGGATCAGAGGCTTTCAGCTTACAGACAATGGAAGAGCAAAGTACAGTTCACAACTGCTCACAAGTGTCTATGTGGACACTTTTGACTTATGGCATCATAGTAGGCAGATAGCAGCTGATCCCTCTTTACTGACATCATATCTAGGATAAAGAGTTAGAAAGTGCAAAAGTCAGGTTTCAATCCCCATTCTACCTGATTTTAAAGGGTATTTTTCCACATCTCATGCCAATGGCCAATCCTCTATGCTACACTAGACATCAAAATCAGAGAAGCTGTCAAGAAATGGGCCTTTGCCATCCAGGTAGCTTTACCACAGTTAGACAGTAAAACCATATTGTATGTATATCTTCTCTGGCCCATGCTAGTGTCCAGCCATAGGTTCATTGTTCAGCTGTCTGGGTTTTGACTTGCCACCTCTCATTCACTTTTATGCTGCATGTTGGGTTATTCCCTTCCTGGTTTTCCCTTTCCCGATGTGGTTTTTTCACTCAGATTTCTTCCTTTGATAAGCCCATGTTAATATCTAGACCTCTCCACCATAAAGCAGAGGGCTTTAAATTCATTGTGTGATATTGATCACCACCAAACCACATATCATACCAGATAAAACTCCTTTGAAACACAAGATCAAGAATTAGGATTAGGGTATTTCCACAGATCTGCAATTTAGAAACTTACAAACTCCCTGAGGCCCCTTTATATGCACCCAAATAATTGAGAATTTTGGTTGTGTTGACACAAACAGCTTCAGTCAAGTTCAGTGAAGCCTGAGCTGGAGTACAAAAGAAGGAGAGATGGAAAAACAATATCTGGAAATTTCTGTATTCATAATCCAGTGACATTTCAGGAATCAGCAAAGTTCTGTGCTTCTGGAATTAGAAGCTTTATTTGAACATGTTTAAGAGAGAATTTGGCTTGCACCTTAGTTCAGCTTTTGCCACTTCTTCTTTCTTGAGATATTTCTGTCTAAAGTTTCAGACCAGTCCTCTACCCTTACCCTTCATTCACCTCCCAGATCTTCTGTACACCCTGAGAAGCATAAATGGGAGCAAAGAAAATAAGCCAAAAAATGTTTCTGTTAACACCTTAACCCACATCCACACTGAAGGAAGGTGGAAGAAGAGAGCAGACAGTACCTTTAACGGGGTACCATGATGAAAGCCACGTAAATACAAAGGTGAAGGCCACAAGAGAAAGAAGCTCTGAAATTAGGAGTATTTCGTACTAAAACCATTTCAGAACCTGAGATAAATGTCAGTAAGACAGCAAAAGAGATGCAGTATTTTGGCAACACACCAAGAAAGGTAACTGTGAAGCTTTAGGCGCAGGTATTGTAGTTCAAACCTTTCGGTACAGAGGTGGACAATGATACTAATCAGTGAAAGAAATACTAAAACCAGTTAAAAGTAATATTTATATCTAGGGCACCTGGTGCTGTTAATCCAGGCAAAATAGTTTCAGAAGCACCAAAGCTGCTTATGCAAAAGCAGTTATCTGAGAAACTGTTGTTAAATTCTTATACCATTTTCATAGATTGACAGTAGAGGCTGTTATGTTAATTCAGAAAGTGCACAGTAATGGTTTAGTTATTACCAAATAATTCGTGTATTGCTAATTATATGGAGCATTTTGAATAAATTATTCATACACAGCTTAACCTTTTTAAAACAAATGTTTTTAATCTATTTTTTATCTGTGGTATGCAGCCTCTATCTTGCTCAAGTGCATGTTCCCAGAGTAAATAATACTGATGATAGTAACTAACATGGGCTATTTCGGTGGAAGGATACTTCAAATATCCATTTGTTTCCCTATGTATGGGTGCCTAGTTACGTTAAATTGCAGCACAGACTATGCAGTAAGTAGATTCAGCAAAAAAACTGACTTTAAATTAATCGAATGTTGTCTTTGTCACAATGATGGATCATGTACAGTCAAAGATTTGACATGTTACAGGTTAGAAGGGACTATTCCTCCACCTTACTTGCCTCTATTTTTCAAAATTCATACGGCAATTCACCTAGAAAATATCTAAACTGTTGGTTGATAGGCTTGGCAAGTCTGTTTTCACTTGACATTTGGATTGTAGTTGAGGTATTAGGAAAAGCTGCCTAACTGTCGAGGTGCTGATCACGTTTGCAATGCAGTATAAATTATTTTAGAGGATTACCAATGATTTATATGTGTTTTTCGTAGTCTTCTGAGTTTTGCTAAGATTAGACTTTCAGTTACTATTTATTTCCACATCTCTGCAAAGATAAAAGCTGAATTATTCATTTCTGTGTCATAGACTCATATGGTTGGGAGGGATCTTAGAGGCCATCTCATCTATCCCTCTGCCCTACGAGGCATCAACAGCAGATGTGTTAGTCCTGACAGATGCTTGTTTAAGGTCTTCTCATAGATTTCCAGTGATGGAGTCATCACAACTTCCCAGAGAGTAGGCTCAAATTTTCCCTATCCACGCTGTTCAAAAGAGGGCTTGTTTGAGGTTTATTTCTCTAATGTCTTTGCTTCGATTGAAATCCATGATTTCTAATACTTTGCAGCACTGGTCTGAGGAATAGATTACTCCCCGTCACACTGTAGCAGTCTTTTCTGTATCTGAAGATTACTACCATTCCCACATCAGGTTATTCATTTCTTTCACTCATTTCTCACAGACCATATTTCCTTCTTCTTCCGTAAGTTCTCTAGCTTGACCCAAGCCCTGTGAGCAAAATGTGGACACTGAGTGGGATTTCATCTCCGCTGGAAATTCATTCCGGTTTCTATGATGTAGATGTCTACAGATGAGCTAGTCACCATAAACTCCTTTGATACTCACCAGAGAGCTGTCACCTCCTTAAAATCAGCAGTGTGCAGGGCACAAACGCTTTCATTACAAAGTGGATGTTTGCTTTTGGCAGATGAGTTGCATCCTAAACTCCAACGTCTATATTGGGGAAAACTCATTTGTGTTCAGTAGGTATGTACACAGCTCTTCTTGTAAATGTCAGAATAAGATGATACAAATTCTGGAACAGTGATCCTGGAGCAAAGGAGGCCTGAGGGGAGACCTTATTGCTCTCTACAACTACCTGAAAGGAGCCTGTAGAAAGGTGGGTGTTGGTCTTTTCTCTCAAGCAACAGGACGAGAGGAAACAGCCTCAGGTTGCACCAGGGGCAGTTTAGATATTGGATATTAGGAAAAATTTCTTCACTAAGAGGATTTTCAAGCATTGGAATGGGCTGCTCAGGGAAGTGGTGGTCACCATCTCTGGAGATATTTAAGAGATGAGTTGATGTAATGCTTAGGGACATGGTTTAGGGTAGACTTGGCAGTGCTGGGTTAACGGTTGGACTTGATGATCTTAAAGATCTTTTCCAACCAAAACAATTCTGTGATTCTATGATTCCAGAGATAAACGCTTTTTGTAGCCGTGTAACCATCTAATACCCATGCAGATAGCGTAGGCTTATCCCATCTGGTCTCCACCTTCCTCTACAGAAAGAGATGTGTCTCATACAGCTCCTCTGTGGCATCTATCTGACCCATGCAGAGGTCTCAGGTATCCCAGGGTGTCTGAAATGGCATTACCTGCCTACATTTAGGCAACTGTATCCTTCCATGTATTGCAGGTTATGCTCTTCCTTATATTTCCCGGTATAGCACTGGCCTATTTTGATACACTGTAAAACCCAGTTCCTTTTCCATGGAAAAGCTACACAACCAATCCTTCTTCATGTTATACATATACATACATGTATGTAATGTTAATTAATCCTGCTGAGGTGCTGCATATGGTATGTGTCTTGTGTTGATCTAAATGTATGTGGGAGAGTAAATAAATGTACTTCTGTTACATCTGTCTTTGAACGTGTGTACATTTTAATCATAACTTCCCTGAACTCTCTGTAACTTCAATCTCCAGAAGTCTAGACCTTGCTCCAGTATCTATGCTTCACAGTTTGGTGGAACACTCTTCTACAAGTCACATGCAAAAAAGTGGTGGATTTCAGAAAGTCCATGAGGATCAGGTGTCATCCAAGCTCATTCACAGATTTCAGTCTTAGACAAATGTGCTTCTTTGTTTCCATTGCATTTCAGTCTCTGCTGGGACTTCTAAGTGTTATAGGAAACCAATTAATAATAATATATTACACTTAAAATAAACCTGACATTTACAGAGAGAAAAGCTACTCATTTTTATTTCTGACCATGTTAGATATAAGGCCAACTATATCCTACACCAGGAATACTTTCGAACCAAGGGAGAATTTCTGTCCCATTGAAGGAAAAGTGACTTTTGCAGCCACAATTTTAACTGCAATATATTATTAAAATCAAAAAGAGAAAGGTGTGATGGCAGGGTATGGTGTAGCAAGTTTTTAATCAGATAACGGTAGAATTAGACACGGAGAGGACTTTTATGTTTCAGAGGATTCTTCTTGCGGATTGTTCCTCTGGCTGGCGTGCCAATACAGTGTCCAGTTCTCATAAACTTAGAGTTCATGTTGTGTCATTGCTTGTGTGTACCTATGGTAGATCTAACAGCTAGAAAACATTTTCTGATATTCAGTTTACAGTTTCCTTCATTAACAGAAATGTCCCTTTAGAGCTTCCTTTTAAAGGCTTATCTATTTCATAGAAACTAATGCACTTTTCATTTTCTAGTATTTGGTATTAAATGCAGATAGCAATCGTTGCATTTTTTGGTGGAAAAAGTTATTATTTTTGCTTTTATCACATGGATGTCTGTAAGTAACATGTAAAATTATCTCTGCTCTTCTCTTGTAGAATTGTAGACACATAGTGCTTGACTGCAAAGCTCTGTAATTTTCATGTTTTTTTTAATACCCTGCATTTAAAGTTTCACATTTGCAGATCTCAAGAGGAGGATGTAAAATAAAAAGCACACAATGTTCTGAGGAAAACAAAAGAGGAGTGGGTGGCATTAGATAAAATGATTGCCTTGTACCTCTGACACTGATTATTTTGTTTGGTGGTGCATAAGGCTCTAAAGGAAGGAGTCCATTTGGGAGAGACATTCGCTCTCTGAAATTGCCTGATACAATGGGATACAGGTTAGTCTTTGGCTGAAGAAAGGATTCGGAGAAATTCAGACAGAAATGAATGTTCAGTGTTAAGCAAAGAATGCTGCATTCCTGAATGGATGTTAAACGATGTGTCAGGCAGCTCTAAAGCATACCCTTTAAAATGAAAAGATAGTATTGCCTCCATGTCCTACTTGCTTATTTGCACTGACGCATCAGTGACAAAATATGGATTGTTTTTCTGATTTTATCCAAAACAAGGCTTTGATTATCCTCAGCTGCCAGGCAAACTAAACCCCAGGTATTATCACAAGACAGACATACTTTCAACTCGAGACATAATTTACACAGAATTCATGGTCAAAACATTTATAGCTGACCTGGGCATGGGTAGAATCATAACTAGAATCCAAGATATTTTTCAAGTTAGAATAATATTTTTTTATTTCTTTTATTTCTTATTTCGATCTGGACTTTGAAAGGCACCTTTTTCTACATAAATTACAAGGATTTCTCAGGGAAGAGGTGGATATTTGTGTGTAGAAATGAGGAATTATGAGATTTCACTGTAGTAAAACAAAAGGGAATGCATTTTTTCTTACAGGTCAGTGAAAACAAGGTTAGTAGAACTTTGTGTTGAATAATCAAAAAAGCAATATACTATAGATCCATGTAAGTCCTGTCTGATTCAATATTTGCTTTAATTAGGCTTGCTGCAGTGCTTACAAGGGCTAGTGATCCCTTTGGAGAACCAGCATTTTAGATTAGGATTCCACAGAAAAACTTGCAATACTTGTCAATTTAAAAAAATCCCTCCCTCACCACCTTCTCCCTTCCTTGCAAGGAGAAAAAAAATGAAATAGCAAATTTTAAGCATTAAAATAATATTTCCATCATTAAGTACTAATGAAAAATAATTCAAAGCATGGTATTCCGTATTTTTTCAGAAGGCTGATCTAAGGGACAGAGAGGTTACACACTTTAATCTAGCTAATGTGACATATTAAAGGGAGGGTCATGACTGGAATGTAAGAATTTGGCTTTGTTTTATCCTGGGAATATATGTAATTATCATCTCATACTTAAGAATGACATGAGAACTCTCTGCTGCTGCTATTTTGTTGGGGTTTTTTATAATTCCAAATGGGAGATGTTAAGGATAATTTAGACAAAAGGCAATGCTTCCAATTTGTGGAAAAACCCTTGTTCTCTTGAAAAAAACTGAATTGGTTTGAAAATGTTTTACGCCAGAATTTTCTGCAGAGTAGAAGCTCTCAAGAGGCATTGAAATTGGCAGTCTGGCTGCATGTATTTCTACAAGGATATCAGGTTTACAGGGCTGCAGCAGGGATTTCATACGCTCCCTGGTTTTAGGGCAAATCACACAGGAAGACTTCCCCAGAAGCAAGGACCTCATATCTCCATGGTGTTTGGCTTTAAGTGCTGTTCTGCCTCACAGCTAAACCAGCGTCAGAGGTGTCTCACAGAGGATTGCATCTGGACTGAGACATCTAATTTCTTTTTGTCAACTTTGTCCAAAAATTTTCAATCACAACTAGCATAAAGGATAGTAAAAACCCTCTTTGTCTTCTTGGTTTTCAGAGGACAAGTGAATAAACATTGAAAACATCTATCAAGCTACTGTACAAAGGTCCCTGTTCCCTCAGAAACTAATAAAATTGCCTCCAGATTTTAGAGCTTTAAATGAGACAATAAACTTCACCGTGTTGATTTTTTTTAGGCTCTTTTCAGATCATTGCTAGGATAAGACCTTTAACATTCATAGTTTCAATACCAAGCAGCAACAAGTAAAATCAATACATGTAGTTTTCTAATGTTTCCAAAGCATTCCCTGGGATATACATATACTGCTGGGTAATTCTCTGTGCTGCTTCTTGGGTGAGTAAAGATTCTGCTTTGGAATTAAAATCCTTGCTCCTCCTCTACGTATGCAGGTGTTTACAGACCTGACGTTGAAAAGCATCCTTCGGGTACGTTGCTCTTTGCATTCCACTTTCTAAACACACCATGTCAGAAATACTGAGGGACTGGAGTTTCCCCTGGTCATCTGAGGCAAAGAAAATACCATAGACATTGTTTGTCCATTCTTTGCCACTGTTGAAGCATAGCAGAAATCAGGAAAAGCAATGGAGATAGAAAGTAAATGGGAAAGATATGAAAACCAGTAAGTACAAGAAAGCCTGAGTGAAAGCCAAAGGTGTAGAAAACCACTGACAATTAAAAACAAACAAACAAAAAGTTAAATAAGCCAATAGAAACAAATAGGTATACAGCTCAAAATGAGAAAAGGAAGGATACTGTTTATTTTCAGTGTATTAAAAAAATGGCAAACCTCAAGTGAGAAAGTTCAGGGAAAAATCATGAAAGCAGAGAATGAAACCATAAAATGATGAAGAAAAATAAAACCAAGAAATGCTGTAATAATTCCAAGCATCTTATTTACAGGAAAGTGCTTGTAAATATGCCTTCCATATGCTTATAAATATTAATGTTACATATTGAACATATAATAAAAAGGCAAGCAAAGAAAAGAATCTAGCTGTAATGTGATTGTGATTTTCTAAGATGTGACACTTTTTAACATTGACATAATACACCTGGAATCTAACTGAGCATGATACTTAAACATGCTGAAATTTAAGCAGTTCAAGAATCCCATTCATTGCTGTGGGAGATTAAATCAAGTATATGCTTAAATATATTGCTGGATTAGGGTTTCGGGGGACAAGTTAACTTGCAATGCCTACAAAAGAAGATAATGTTTTAAACAACATCAATTTCTCTCATTCAACGTTTTTCTATGACAGCATAGGTTTCTATGAAAATATTTGGGATCACTTTTCAACTGAATCTCGTCTCGTATTAGTTGATTTTAACTGAATATGAAAACCAGCTTTTCAAGATAGACTATTTTTTTAACTGGGATGTATCCTATGGTCCCACTGTCATCTTGTTTGCAAAATTCTTCATTAAGAGAATAGATTTACAAAACAAAGCTGCCGTAGGAAGACAACATTTTCAGCACCACACACTGAAAATTAATGAGGATGGGAGGCTGAATTGAAGGGATGGGTCTTGGAAAATGTAGAGCAAAATTGCATATGCACAGGATTATTACTCCAGTATATCCACTAATTAATCATAAAAAACAAGGTGATTGCTAATACCAGATTTCCTACTCTGTGTTCTTGTTTGCTAGCAGATATCATCTTAAATCCTGCTTATATTATGACTTCTTTGACACAGTACTCAGATAGGGATATATCAGCAGCATCAGTGCCAAATTGCACAATTAATCTAAGGTGACCTGAGTAATTCAGCTAAATGAGGCATGATCTGAATATGACAAGGTAGAAGGCATGCAGAAAAAGAGATCAGAGCATGAAAGCAGAGGGTCTTAGCTCAAAACAAGACACAAAGATTCTGGTTCACTATTTCCCTGCACTTTTTATATTTATTTGCATCTCTGTACAAAGTGGATGTCACACTATACAAAAGAACAAGTAAATGAAAATGCATCTCAGTGGCACCGTTAAATAGTAAAGTAGGGCAGAGCTGTAATTTGACACACAGGGACAAGGCTATGCTAAAAAGCAGCCAAAACCCCCTACACTTCAGCAGCACTGTCTCTGCTCTCTCTTCACTGTAACTTCAAGCCTGACTCTCAGAGATTTGTGTAAAGATAAGAGTCAATTGAATTTCCCTTTCAACAGCCCTAATAGCTCATCACCTTTTTTTCTGCCTGATTCATTTCTGTCATTCCATGGTACATTTTCTCCAGCTGAAAAACCTGTATAAGACTTTTTTACCCCATCATGCCCCAGGCACCTCCAACACATGTCTCACCAGAATAATTCAATACCTCAGTTCTACCAGAGCTGCTTTTGCAGAGTTGCACCATAACTCAGATTTCTGAAATGAGCTGAGTTTCAAAAAAAGCAAAAAAGAGAAACCCACACAAGAGTTCCACAGTGGCGTGGTGAGAAATGTGACACATGGGAAGGAATAAGGAAATTGGAGCACAGAATTTGGTGGAAACTTGGGGAAAAAAGAAGAAAATCTTCAAGCTCTTGTGAACAACCAAAAAGGGTAATGTACAAGTCAAATAGTGAAAGAAAAAGCAGCGTTGAATGACAACTAACTTTTACTTGATTATAGGCAGAATTTAGTGAGCTGTCTAAAATCTGTAAAAAAAAGAAATGTAAGAGTCTGAGTGCCCTGATAAATCACAGTGCCCTAATAAAAAGATCATCATTTCTCCTTCTACTGATGCAGTGTTCCTCTGCTGAATAATTCCTCCATTTTTTCTGCAACAGGACCAGGCAGGTGCTAAAACAGCGTTATATGCCTTTGATGATGCTGGGACATCTTTCAGACAATTGTCTCTTTTGATACCATTGCTATTAGGATCGCAGTTTAGTTTAGAGTCATTTTAAATGTATCCTTATGTCTTTCTTACATCTCACCAATAAATCTGCGGACTTTGTGTAGGAGGGGGTGGCACAGAAGACTGTTGTAAGAGCTGTTTGCTTTACTAGCCAAGGAAAAATATACAGGTAACAGTCCATCCAGCTGCTGGAAACATTCCTTTTTTTCACGTGCAATTCAGCAAGACTTTTTTACAGTTTTATTATTTTATGAAGAGAGCACTTGCAGTCCATTATAAGCTACTACCAGAATCAATTAAACATGGCACAGTAAAACTGCAGAACAAAGGACAGAAGCTTTGCAGGATACAGTATGTTCAATTAATTATTCCGTTGCGAATTAGAGCCAATTAAGATTGAAATCTTTTTCATTGATTTGTGCTAGTTTATCTGTGATTGAGCCAGTAGATGAATTGCATGAAACGACAGAAAGAAGAAGGAGCAGTGAAGCAACTTCTAAGAAACATTTAGCTTATTTGGATTTGTTTAAGGTCAGAAACCATACCAGACATTTCTCACACTCAAAAATTGAAGCATGGTTGGGGGGAGAGAAGATGACTAGTTCTTAATTACAGAAATTTGGTGTATAGGCCTGGCCAAATATTGTGTGATTCGGGTGGAGCTTTGCACTGTGTTCTGGAGACCATGAGGGTCACAACTATCTCCTGCAAATACTCAGGGGGAACATCTGGGCTTTCAAAGTGCACTTTTCTATGTAGTATGTAAATGCCTTCAAGACAGCTGTGATGGAAGCAGCTCATCTGCAATCTGAATCTAGGAATTTTTGCTTTTAAAGTGAAATCTAAATCACTGAGCTGGAAGGAAACCATAAAACCTACATTAGAAAATGTTTATAATAGTTCAGAAGTGTAGCTAGTACTCTCTAACTTGTTTTCCTGCCAGAAACACACTGTTTCTGAGTCTAATTGTCTCTGACAAGTTACACATCGTGAAGAGACAAATTTTTCACCATATACTTTCCTTTTGGAGGACTATAGTTCATTCAACTATCCTAATCCAACTCTTGAGTGGGAACTAGAAAGCAAGATCATGATGCTGCACTTGACAAAAATACATGTACAAAGGGAGTCATCAAGACATTTATTGTACAGTGCATAAAGTATGCATAATAAAATGCCATTATGGTATATTAGGCTTTTTGTGGACTCTGAAGTGCTTTGAATGTGGAGGGAATTACTACATTTCCAAAGCCTGGGATACCCCCAGTTTCACCAGACACTAATACCAGAGGAAAAAGAAATATATATATATACATATTTAAGGCATTTTTTTGACACTTACATGATACCATATTTATGAATGCATGAGAAACCAGGCCGCTCAATAAATTGATACTTGGACCTCAACAGCTATGAATCAGTCAGAAGTTGTTACTGTCTCGTGGCCATTTAAGAAAGTAAGTGAAATAGTCCACATCCCTATAGGCAGAACAACATCCTAGTAACCATGGTGTATGCTGTTATTCCAACACTCAAAGATGGAAATTACCATAATTTTCTCCCATTGAGGCCATGTCTTCATATCAAGGCTGAGCTGCCTTGACATGCCAATGTGGGTAACTGCACTTGCCATGGTATACGTGGCTTGCAAAGCACAGCAAGGATTTGAGACTCCAAAGTTTAGCAATGTGCCTGCTTCTACCATCAATATCACCAGACACAAACGCACAACAGAATCCTGTATTTCTGGATCCAAAATGCATTTATGTACAACCGTACGTTCAAGAAAGAAATGGAAGGAGGTTAATTAATCTCTTCAACAGGTTTTTCTTCCCCTCTGTTCTCTAACATGGTGGTTCCAGCTCTCTGGAGGTAACGGCTATGGGTATAACACAGGCACAACCGTAGGAAAGCACAGATGGATCCATTAGAGCTTGAATGCACAGACCCACCAAGAGCTGCTGAGTTATGTAACTGCTCCTCTGCACACACATTTTTGGACCACAGCTGCAGTTAAAGCATCGTTCCCTCGTTAACATTTTAAGTGCAAAGAGCAGTGCTGTCTTGCTGAAAGACCAAAGTGTGAGCCTAATGAATTGAGCTAAGCTGATTTATTGCTGCTCCATTATGTTTCTGAAGAGATGCTTTTTTTATGTTAGCTTTTCGAAACTCATAACAATTCCTACATTGTTATACCGACTATGCATACACCCATGTCTCTTTTGAAATGCATACAGTAATATATCTGTATACTCATATATAGATGTACACAGAGATACACACAAGAAATAGCACTCTAGATGACAATAAATAATTGTACATTCAATAAGAAACAGTTGCTTTTATATACTTGCTTTGTATATTGATACATTTCTTGCTACATAACACTGCAATTGCAGATTACATTTTAGCATTAGTAAAGTGTCATTTCATAGATGCACTATAATACTCCAAGTAACAGGTAGGTTTTCAGACATTTTCAACATAAACCTATCAAGGTACTGCATGTTGGTGCCTGACCCTGGGATTACATCTCCCACAAGGTAAATACCAGGTCTCTAGCAGAGCTGCCATAGCCAAACATGTGCCTGAACCCTTCATCCAAAAAACTGTTTAAAAGATGCTGGGAAGCACCTCATTTCATTTGGGATTCCAGATCTCAGATCCTTCAAAACCCTGAGAAGGCAAAAAGGATTCAGCTCAGACCAAGACACCTAGATGTAGAGATCTGCAAGGATCTACGTGTAAGCTAGGTGCCTAAGCTTCCACTATAGTCATTGGAGGTGTGGGATTCGATTCCAGTGCCCACAAATAGGCATCCAGCACTATCTGGCATGGAGTCAGGCATCCAGCCTGTCCTCCAGACAGCTCTAGTGATCATATATTTTATGTTATATGAGCCAGTCTCCTGGTGCACCTGAGATCCTCAAGGCATCAGGTGGCATTGGAAGCCTATGTTTAAGCAACTTAATCCTTGTCTACTTTCAGGTGAGCTGAATTGCTCTCCAGATTCTTTCGACTGCATTGATCAGAGGATCATAATTTGTAAAAAGGTTCTAAAAGTAAAATAATGTATCTACCTACAGTAATGCTTTTTGTGATGAGTCCAGTCATGTAGATATGAGTTAAACACACTCTCCATGGACCTACCAACCTGGGAAACTGAGGATGATAAGTCATTGTCCCATTAGCTTAATGGAATTTAGACAGCAAAAAGCTGTTCAAACCACAGCAATTAAGTCCACGTGGTATTTCTGGCTTAGTACAAAAGGAGAATCATGAGCTATTAAGAAATCACCTCAGAAAAATAAATTTCTGCAAATAATGGGTTAAGGTACTTTTAGAAGTAGACAGTCACCAAACTACAACATCCCAGAACCTAAATTTTAACCACAACCCAATCCAGTTGCCTACAGCCTTCTTTGAATGCCCATAAACTCTACATCTGGGGTGTGTAGAGCTGAAAATCAGAAGATTTGCATAATCTCCGCAGGTTTCCTATTAACTGACTGCATAAGGTAAACCTAATACGTACTACGTGTAAAAGTACAATAATTAGCATTTTGTGTCATTTTCATTAAAATTGACCGGAAAGCAATTATTTCCCTAAATTTTGCTTTTAAAACTTTGTGGTAAAGCAGCTCCAGAAAAATAATGTGTTTCTTAAATCTGCTCCACTCCAGCAGCTGTAGATCTCTGGCATTGCAATGACAGCCCTGTGTTTTCAGTTAATCCTTTACTTAAACAGGGCATACTTAGGTCTTGTTTCATTTCTCTGGAGGGAGCTAGTAATTCTGCAGCAGGAAAAGCAACCTACCATTTTTAAGTGTTCTCACTATAAATCTCAAAAATCTTATTTTGAAGCATCTTAGGGTCATTTTAATTGCGGTCACTTATTCCCTAGCACAACAGCCCCACAGAGTGTATGTGTTTTATTAGATCATTCCTTCAAGCTCTGACTGGAGCTCCCAAAAAGTACTTGTAGTCTGAAAAGTGACAGTAAAAATGACATTGTAGGTTCCTACATGTCTTCTCCCAATGGATTCCAGATCCAATTTTCTCACTTCATGAGTGAAAAGACGCTCATTTTCCCTTCTCCCACTTGCAAACACAGCCTGTGATCTGAAAACCAAGCAGGGTTCTTCTTGCCTCGTGCCTCATTACCAGTAATAAAGGTTCTGCCAGCAGAGTTTTACCTTTCTAATGATGAGCATACATTCTAATTTGGTCCTCACTTTTGACTTTATTCCTCTAATCATATCGAGCCTTTTTCCTGTCAACAGGATAAACATAGTAAGGGCCAATATCTGAATAAGAAGAGGTCACTTTTACGAAGTCGTGTGTCATGGTATAACAGCATTTCACAGAGATTTGTTAATGTGTCAAGAGAAAATTGATATGTGGAAAATATCAAAGTTTGTTTCTGAATTTCTTGGCTTGAAAGATCAATTTGAAATAGTATCAGAACTAGACCCTAATGCCAGCAGGGAGTCCCACTACTTTGTAAGATTATAAGGAAAGAAAAATCTAGAAGAATTTTTTTTTAAGAGCACAGAAGACTACAGTGTTCAGCTTTAGACCTTGACAGCATCATTTTTATTGAACCAGTCACCATTTTTTCCCCCCATGTTCCAATGAACTAGTGTGGAGACCAAGTGCTTCCCTGAGGGCAGTGTGGGGTAGCCAACCAGGATCAATCTAATGGGATTACAAGTGACATTTCACTGGCCCTCATTCCAGGTAGATGTTTCTGCATCAGCAAGCTCTTTTCAATCCCTTTCTCGTCTCTCAGAAAGCCAAGAAGCTGTTTCCCACAATTACCTTGACCATATCTGAGCAAGCCAAACTGTAGTCCGTTCATATTACTTTGTCATCTTGAAACTAGAGGTGGTTAAAAGGTGGATTTGAGAGCAATAGAGGAGAGAACATAAAAATTAATATATCATATTATTAGTAACAATAAAACATCAGCCAAATATAGTGATGACAACAGTCATGAACTAAAATCAAGGGGTGTGAAACAAATTCTTTAATATTCTTGCTTCACATCACGCTGTTGTATTTTATGGTAGATTGCGCAAAATGCTCTTTGTGCTCCTCCAGATGCAGGATTTTTTTATTTTTAATGTGTATGTTGCTGTTAACCTCACCATCTCTACAAAATCTCATAGTTCATTGCAATATGCAGTGTAATGCACTTCACCATTCAGATTAGATATGGGTGATTATAACACAATAATCGTGTGCATGTGCTATACATCTATACGATCAAGCCATTCTTTTTTAAATATTAAATGGCCTCTTGGGGCAAAAAGTAGGTTAATCAAAATAATACTGTCAAGTAGAGAGTACAGACCTTTTTATAAAAGAAAATTAAGTAGAACTGGTAATTATAACTGGTGTACAACCTTTCAATGTAGTCAATAAGAAAGTCAATTTGCTTAAAATAATGAGGTATTCTGGCATGAACAATCTGTTCATACTTTGTTCCCAAGAGCCTCCAGAGGGAATCAGAGCCCTAGCTGACATTTGATACTTTCTGTCAATTTATCAGCTCGGTGTCAGTCTGAGTTTGTAAGATGGTGGTAGGAGGATGTTTGGGGACTGATATGAAAACTGGGAAAATACAGTTGGTTTCTAGTGCCTGAGCTTATCCTTATTAAAAATACATAAACCCCTCGCATTTCCATCCCCACTCCCTCCAAAATTGACTTGGGATGTTTAGATACAGTATTAAAATAACAAGAATAATAGGGTAATAATAATAAATGCTAGCAATATTTGTGAGAGTTGAGGAATCTTCAGACTTCACTAATAGAGACCTGTTTGCAAACTAATGGGTATGGGAGAAAGCAGAGTACCTACCATTTGCCATTTCACTCTGAGGTTGTTTCTGTGCTGCCAGGGGAGCTGTCAGGTGCCAGCCTTGGTAAGTCAAGATACTGGATGAGGTCAATTTGGTGGCCAGTTCAGAACAACATTTTCTGCATCCAGCACAATATACGAATTTAAGCCTGAACCACGGAGGTTTGTGTTTCCTTCTGCTACTTTGCCTTCAAATACAATTGCCTCACGAAGCTTTTCTTGGAGAATAGAAACAACAGCCAAGTAATTGGGGGAGGCACTGGGTCACAAAAAGCTGTGGTTATGACAAGTTTTCCTTCAGGTTTTGGCACACTGTTCATACTCAATGTGGAGAGATTTGGACACCCCCACAAATCAACGGTGCTCTGTCAGAAAGCAGTATTATTAGGAGAGTGGTCTGGAAGAGAGATATCTGTACATATGCCACATAGAGGGCACAGCTAATTAATGGTTTGTGGTTAATGAGAATTCATAATGATTCATCGTAATACTTACTGGTTCATTAAGATGTTGTGTTGCTTGTTCGACTGGTTTGCGGAATCATCAACACCTGAATGGGGACAGTCTTTAGATCACCAAAATCAGTCTTTCAGCTGAGGAGAGGCAATTCCAGGTTTTGCAGACACCCCTAAAACAGCTCTCCAGGATAATTGGCATTGCCGCTCAGCAAGACAGCTAGCCAAAGGAAGGGAGCAGCTGGTCCATAATCTCAAATCCTGCTCAATTATGGCCAGGTGAGAATGGTCAATTATCCTGTGCTGAGGGAACTCACAGTGCAGATGAGACATGTCATTGCCACCACCATCTTTTAAAATAACCCCTGAAGACATGCCTATGAGACCAAACAAGTGACACCACATTTCTTCAGTAATGGCAAAGTTACAAGAAAAAGGGGCTTCAGTATTGGTGATCCTTTGATGGAGTAGCAAAAAGCAGACAGGTCTGAAGGAACAGAGGAGCAGAAGGCCCTAAAAACTGAGAGGACAGCAAGGTCATCTTCTCATTTCAAAGGCTGTGTAGTTAACTGAGGAATTGAACTGTCCTTTAAAGGTTTGTGCACATTTGTAAACATCTCAGGGATAAGCCACTAATAGCAGGTACTCAGGAGCAAGCAATAGAGATTTTGGGTTTCTTGTGTGCAGCCTCTTGTGCAGGCAATGCAACTACTGCTAGCTTGTACAGATCCCAGTGCAGGACCTGAAACCTGGGGAACCTGTAAAATCCTTGCCTTTACCAGTGCACTGCAATAATTGGAACAAAAGACTGCCCGCTTTCTTTTGACCAGTGATGAGCTCCATGTAGCAGGTTGGTTTATCCTGGCAGGCGAGAAGGTAAGAGTTTGCTTTCCCAGGTCTCCCCACAGGCATAGAGGGAATGCTCAGTACACACCAAGCATTTCTGGGAATGTGCAGACCCATGCAAAGCCTTGCTGACTCTGACCCTCTCTGCATGGATGCAGACATCCTCTAGGACACAACCCTTCATGAGATCACAGACTTTCCCAGTGATATTTCTGTCTCTTGGGCACAGATGTGGATGCAATATGTTCATTGAAATGGAAGAGCTCTGCAAAATCACAGCACCCAAAAATATTCCCTCAGAGAAGCTTTAAAACCACCTGATCCCTAGTATTGCCGGCCTATTTTGATGGTAAATGTATGCTCTTCAGAAGGGTTTTCAAGTTCTCTTACGGTGAGTGTCATTCCTAGCAGAGCCACTAGCAGTGCCTTTGGTTTGGCTAAAGATATATATGTTCCAAGTTCTTACCAAGATCACACATCAGCACATAGCAGCTGGTCTAGTGAGTGGCAGTAGCTATGGAACAAATAGCGTGCTTTAAAGGAAGAGACCAAAAAGTTAAAGAACAGAAAACTTTATTACTCTCTAATGTAAAGCAGAGAAAAGGAGAACTTCCCTACCATGAGGTTTTCCTAAAAAAAACCCTTGACTTCTTTTTCAGATAAAGGAACACTTATGTAGACTGTATACTCTTTGAAAATAAAGTAAAATAAAAATACTTAAAGTGTTACTTTTCATCCTCTCAGCATCCTCACGTTTTTTTCTAGAGTGACCAAACACAGAGGGGACCTATCAGCAACCTCCTACATTTCTACAAATATGAAAACATGGAACAACCTGATTTCAGTCTAACGTTCCTTTTAAAACACTCATATGAAAAAACTAGCTAATATTAAAATGTAAAGAAAGTTATAATGTCTAACACAAATTCCTGATGACGAAAACACTGCCCGTTGCTTCCACTAGACTACAGAGGTCCAGATACTTACCTGTGTCACATTGTCCCATCGAAAACAGATGTCTGATAATCTCCTCTGAAAATATGCTATCAAGCTAGGGCAGATTATACACCCTTTCCTAACCCATTCCAGGGAGAGGTTAAAGTTTGACAGGAATTGAGGTGATAGCAGGAAATATTTCCTGCATTCACTACCATGGGGGGATTAACAGAGAAAAGGTTAAACCTTCTCACTATCCCCATATGTCAAACATAGACCTCGAGTCCTTAAAAATGCATAGCAAGTGATGGAATTATTTTCTATGAACACTGGTTCAGTTATTTTTAAGATTAAACCAATCTCTTCCTATGAAATTTTAAACAGAAGTTTTTTTGGCTATGTGAAACTGAAATTACAGGGGAAATCTTCATACAGTATGTAGCTGCACAAATCTGGTAGTAGTTTCAGACTCCTTCAACTCATTTGATGATGTATTTATGCTCTTAACTAGGTTTATGTGCAAACCTAGAAGGCACTTGAAGAATTCTGGAAAGTTTTCGCCTACATCTGCTCATATTGTCCAAACTGACTGCTGGGACAGTAGACCCACTGATGAATGAGCCCCACTGAAGTGTCACAGTGTTGTGGTTTAACCCCAGTCAGCAGCTAAGCATCACACAGCTGCTCGCTCACCT